>JAJTWQ010000007.1:6445000-11786736 GCA_029007595.1 Solanum commersonii | reverse complement strand
GTTTTGCAAGAAAAGACTTTAATTAAATTGTATTTATTATAGGTTCATGAATTGAAAAGAAAACTTATCTTCCAAAAAAACTATAATGTAGAATTAAAACAAAAAGTATCTTCCAAAATACGTATAACGTAGAATTGAAACAAAAGTGAATGTTACTATTCACATTCATGTATTTTGTTATTTCAAAACTTTTAATGGATGAATTTGTTTCAAAATTAATTGAAACACTACAATCCCCCACTTGTTTCAATATTTTATCTTTGAAAAAAATTCAAAATTTATTTTGAGACATTAATCTAGCAACATGCATCAATAATGGTGTCTTTTGGACTTGAAACATTAGCTAGTGAAGGCTTTCTAACTCATTGACTACTTAGTGAACGAATCTTGAACTAAGTGCTTCATTGAATGAAATAGAAAAATACTCCACACATATCACTATGTTTCGGTGAAAATGAAAATTCTTTGACACCTTACGACCATGTGTCTTGAATCCTTTTAGCTAAGTGCTTTAAGATTTTTCAGTTAACATCTTATTGAAGCGGCCTCCACTTCACACTTAGTGCGGTGAATTCATCAAGATTAACTTTGCATACTCCGATCAAATAGTCTATGAATTTTATTAAGGTATCAATAAATCTATCAAGAGTAATCCTACAAACTCCATCTGAAAGCGATATATAGACTTATTAAGAGAATATAATATCATCCTTCTCTTTAGTAGGAATATTGAAAAAAATTATCAAGAGTTTTCTTACTAACTCCAACTGAGATCAGTCTTATAAATTTATTAAGAAAACATAATCTCAATCATGCACATCTACTTATTTCATTTTATTTTGAAAATGGAAATTTTATTGATGTGCTTCACAATTGTAACTTTACTTGTTTTTGCCTTTGAATCCAAGATTACATCATTAGGTAGGGTTATCATAAAGTACAATTAATTTACAACAGGCTTTATTCTCATCCCATTACAAGTTTTTACCATTAACTCTTTGCTTAACCCTTTAGATAAATGATCTGCTAAACTAAATCTGGACTTCACATATTGAAGCGATATTATGCCTTCCTCGAATAATCTCCTCACATGATTGTGTTTGAGCCGAACTTGTCTCAACTTGTCATTGTAGAAATAACTTGAAGCCCGAAATATAGCAGCTTGATTATCACAATAGATAGTTAAAGGTGGTACTGACTTACTCCACAAAGGAATATCTATCAGCATAGATTGCAGCCAATCAGGTTCTTCTCCAGCAGAGGACATAGTTATAAATTCTGACACCATGGTTGAGTGAATAATACATGTCTACTTCTTTGATTTTCTAGAGATCGCTGCTCCAGCCAAAGTGAAAATGCAAGTAGTAATAGATTTAGAGTCATTCAGATCAGAATATCAAGTAGCATCGCTATAGCCTTCAAGAACACATGAAAAAGTAAAATTATCTAGGCCAACATTAATTGTACCCTTCAAATATCTCAAAACACGAATTAAGACATTCCAATGTTCAACTCCAAGATTACTAGTAAACTTGCTCAAAGTTTGTACTGTGTAATCAATATTCGGCCTAATATAATGCATGACATACATAAGACTCCAACAATCTGAGAATATGTTAGCTGATCAAGAACATTGCTAGAGTTCTACATTAGTTTGATGCTAGGATCAAGTGATGTAGGAGTAGGTTTATCGTCAAAGTGATCAAACCTCTTTAAAACTTTCTCAATATAACTTGATTGAGCAAGAGTTTCACTGATCTTATGATTTTAATACCTAAAATTATATCAGTTTCTTCAAGATATTTCATTTCAAATTGAGAAGCTAGAAAATATTTTGTTTCTTTGACTTTTCAATATTTGTTTCAAAGATCAACATGTCATCGACATAAAGACATATTATAACACAAGAATTTTCTTGAAATTTGCTAAATATGCAAATATCACCACCATTGATTGAGTAGCCATTAGAAATCATTACTCATCTAAATGTTCCATTTCATTGTTTTGGAGCTTGTTTTAATCTATAAAGAGATTTAAGAAGTTTACAAACTTTGTGTTCTTAATCAGGAACGACAAATTCTTCTGGTTGTTTCATGTAAACTTCTTCATCTAGATCTCCATTTAGAAATGCAGTCTTCACATCCATTTGACGTATTATCAGACTATGAATTGTTGCTAAAGCAAGCAAGAGTCGAATAAAAGTCATTCGAGCTACATGTGCAAATGTATCAAACTAATCAATATCTTTCAATTGAGTAAAACATTTTTCTACCAAGCGAGCTTTGTACTTATCTAAAGTACCATCAGATTTCAATTTCTTTCTAAAGAACCATCTACAACCAATAGACTTACATCAAGGAGGGAGGCCTGATAAAATCCATGTATTATTTGACATAATAGAGTACATTTCATCATCAATAGCTTCACAGACTTACATCAAGGAGGGAGGCCTGATAAAATCCATGTATTATTTGACATAATAGAGTACATTTCATCATCAATAGCTTCACGCCAAAAAGGAGCATCATATAAAGGTTTTATGTAACATCTCGCACCTAGAAACGACTATAAAGAGTTTAAAATATAAAAATATTGATTTTTGGAAACAATAAGGAAATCTGGAAATTTTGTCCAAGTTAAGAAAGTGAGTTTTGGCCATTTTCAAATAGCCATAACTCCTAGCTCAGGATGATTTAGGAGCAGTTCTTGATATGGTTGGAAATCCCTTGGGAATATATTTCCAACGCCACCTAGTTTGCATGATTTCGATATTGTATGAGTGAGTTATGCCTTTCGGAAGTTAGGCTGTTGGATTGAGGAAAGTCCAAATCCGGGTTTAAGGAAGGGCAAACTAGTCTTTTCTCTAATTAATTTCCTAATTCATTGTTAGAGGTTTATTAGGGTAAAAAGAAACAGAACTTGGTTCAGTTTTGAAAAAAATTAGAATACGCTTAGGGCTTGGAGAAAAGAGAAAAGAAGAAAGAAAGGGAGAAAAGCCAAGATTTCGCTAAGAACGTCAAGCGTTTGGAGTGAAATTCGTTAGGGGTGATCCCTATTAAGGTATGTAAGATCTTTAGTGATGGGTTAGTCCACCCACACACCAACTTGTTTCAATTCAGCAATTTTGGGTTGTTTACATGTTAAAAAGTGAAGTTCTTGAGGACATCGTTAAGTTCTTGATTGGTTATGTTGTTGAAGTCTCTTGTTGATTTGCTTCATGTTTCCGAGTGGATTTTTTATTTAGATCTGTTGTAAGTTGAGAGTAAAAATGACACTAAGTGTTTGGGAAAAGATCTAGGGAAGATTGGAGGTTTTAGAGATGAAAAACGAAGGAGAAAAGTTGGAATTTTCTGGGTAAAAGGGTGGGGCGCCGCGCCAGCCAGCGCGCCCTAAAGCAGTGTCTGATGTTTTGGCCTTGGCGCGCCGTGCCAGCCAGCGTGCCCCAACATGTTCTCTGAAGTTTGGGGCCTGGCGCCCCACGCCTCTCAGAGTGCCAAGGACGCTAGTGCACCCCATTTCTCCCCCATCTTTTCGTACTAGTTCATAAGTGATGTACCTATGTTTCCTAGTTGATTCTAACACTCTAAAGTACATCTAAACATTGTGAAATCATCCATAAACATGAGATCATGAATCTTGAATCCATAATTCAATTCAAGAAAAGTTAAGTTCAAAGTCAAAGAAGTTAAGAATCAAGTCTAGAAGTTAATGAAGCAAATCAAAGCAAAGTTTCTTAAAGTTTTCAAGGATCTTTAACAATGTTTTAACGTCGTTTTAAGACTTAAGTTTTTAAGTTAAGCAAGAGTAAAGCTATGGTTTGAAATTTTGTTCTTCAAAGAAGTATATGGGGACTATGTATTCCTAAGGAAGTTTAAAATAAATGTTTTCACATTTAAACAAGATTGGAAACTAAGATTTCCAAAGAGCCTTCGGGCTAGTTTTTCAGAAAAGAGTAATCGCTTTCTAAATGAAACAAGAAGGGAAACTTTGATTTTCAAGATAGCCTTTGAGCTAAGTTTTTTGAGCACTAATCTCAAATCACATAGGAAATATGTTTTAAAAACATAAGAGCAAGTACATTTTTGGGAGTAGTATTGAGCACCGAATTGGGGGAGTGTTCAAAGAACCCACAGCCCCCATAGAACCATGTAGCCATCATGGGTAGAAGAGGTTCATACTTTTTTGATGAATCCTTTTCAAATTAGACTAGGGGATCCATTAGGAAGTTCAGGTTCTATACCTTTGGCCGGGTATAGGATGCTCTGGCAGCGTGAGGTTGATCGTTGTATCATCACTATAGCTCTTATGTGATGGTTGTCGGTTAGAGAAACTCTCACATCAGTTATTGTATTTTTATATACATCAGTTCATTTGTATTTCTACATACATCTCAGACTTATTGTATCTTTGCATACACACAAAGTTTATAGCATATTTTTAAACATCTTTTCTTTATATTGCACTTGTTTTAAATTGCTTTATATTGAAATGAGTCAGTCAGGTTGAGTTAAGTTGAGCCAGGTAAGTTATTCAGTTTCTTTCAGATTTCTTCTAGCCGATATATTGCTTAGCATTCCAAGTCGCATACTTGTACATTCAATGTACTGATGCTAGTTGGCCTGCATCTTATTATGATGCCTACCCAGGTAACCAAGATCAGCATCCAACACCTCGTTGATCAAGTTGAGCAGCTCAGAGTCAGTGGTGAGCCTCCTTGCATTTCGGAGGACTCTTTTATTTACTTTCAGTCTTTCATCAATTAAGATGTTGTGGGGTTTGTCCCAACATCCATCTCAGTATTTTTGAGGCTTCATAGATAGTCAGATAGTAATTAGTGCAGATGTTTTTCTTTATCTTTCAGATGTTGCTTAATGACTTAATTGCCATTTTGGCCAGTTTATTATTCTTTAAGTTGTTATATTATACTGTTTATTTTGAGTTAAGTCTTCCGCTGAGTTAAATATATCAGGTCAAAGGTTCGCTTGGGGCCAGCAATGGTCTTCAAGTGCCAGCCACGTCCAGGGTGTAGGCTCGGGGCGTGACATTTTACTTCACCATAACTTTCAAGATCCTTTTCAACTAAATAGACTTAAAAATTCGATCCAAAGTTTCTTGGTTTGGTTGATCTTGCACTACGGTTGACTTTCTTCCAAAGGCTCAACTATTTTCCTTTTAAGAGGAATATAGAAAAACTTGTATCTTGTTTCAAAGATTCTTTTTTCATAGAAAATATATGCTCAAAAAAGTTAGCATGCAACAATTCAATATTTGTGTGAGGGCTTGGGATCTCCAGATTCAAAAATATGTAAGCCAAGCTGGTTTGTGAATAACCAATAAATACACAATCTACTCCTCTATATTCAATCTTAGTCAAACATTGATCTGGTAATCTAACATGAGCCAAACAACCCTATACTTTAAAATAATTTATATTTGGCTTTTGATTCTTTCAAAGTTCATACAGATATGAATCATATTTCTTGAAAGGAATTCAATTCAAAATATGACATGAAAAAATAAGGCTCCAGTCCACAAAATTTCAGTCATACCAGATCCATAAAGCATAGAGTTAATCATTTTGATACAAAGTTCTATTTTTTCTTTCTGTTACATCATTTGTTGTGGTGTATAAGACATAGTCAGTTGTTTCTCAATGCCTTCTTTTCATAAAAATCAATAAAATCTGATTTTAAATACTCTCCACCTCTGTTAGATCTAATTGATTTAATCTTCAAACTCAATTTATTTTCAACTTCTGCTTTATATGTTTTAAAAGTCTCAAATGCCTCATCTTTTGTTTTTAATGGAAATACATATGTATACCTTGAGTAATGTTAATGCAATAAAATATCTCTTTTCATGACGTGATAAACAATCCATCTCACAAATATTAGTCTGAATTAATTCTAAAAGTGTGAATATCCTTTCAACAGACTTAAAAGGCTTCTTTGTTATTTTACATTTACTACAAGTAAGACACTTAGCAGCATGATCCTTTCCACAATCTTTAATTAATCTATTTTTTTTATCATAAGTTGAATGGATCTAAAATTCACATGACCAAGACGTTCATTCCATAATCTAAAGACTCCACAACATAAGCAGAAATATTTTCATTTTTAATATTGACTTTGAACATTTCATTTGTAGCATAACCTTTTCCAACAAACATGCCTTGTTTAGACAAAATAAATTTACCAATCTCAAAAATTATTTTAAAACCATGCTTCGAAATAAGAGTACCTGACACCAAGTTCTTTCAAATATCAGGAACATGCAATACGTCTATCAATGTGACCATCTTTCTGAAAGTGAATTTTAGTTCAACAGTTCTTTTTCCCACAATCTTAGCAGAGGATGAGTTTTCCATATGCAAAATTATATCGCCCCCACTAATTCATAGGCCGTGAAAGAATTTTGATTACCTGATATATGACGAGTTACGCCAGTGTCTATCCACCATTCCACTTGATCTTCTGTTACAAATGTTTCTGTGACCATTGTCACAATTCATTTTTTCTATTGTTATTTGCCTTTGCTTTCTTTTTTTCAGCTTTAAGTGTTTTACAGCCACGTGCATAGTGACCAATTTTATGGCAATAATAACATACATTCAACTTAGAGTTAGAATTAATACGCTTGAAATTCATACTCTTCTTTGCCTTCAAACTTTTCTTATTGGCAGGTTCCTTCTTGATCATTTTTTCTTCAACAACATGAGCTTTCATGATGGGTTCCTTCAAAGTATTATTGTCATGATATCGTGTCTCTTGTTCAATTTGAAAGTGTTGCAACAATTGTTCAAGAGTCAGTTATTTCTTCTTGGGTAAGAGTTTGCTTCTATACTTTTTTCAAGACGGAAGAAGTTTTGAGACAATAGCACCAACATGAAAGTTTTCATCACGAGCAATTTCAGATATAGCAATTTTATTAGCTATAAATTGAAATTCTTGTACTTGTTCAAAGATTGACTTGTCATCAATCATTTTGAACTCCATATAATTTGAAACAAGAAATTTCGTTGAACTCGCCTCTTCTGCTAAATAAATAGCTTTAAGAGTATCCCAAATTTCCTTAGCAAATTTGCACTTAATATAATATTGATCATAATATTTATTGGACATTCCTCCAAAAATATAATTTCAGATATAGCAATTTTACTAGCTATAAGTTGAAATTCTTGTACTTGCTTAGAGATTGACTTATCATCAACCATTTTGAATTCCATATAATTTGAAACAAGAAATTTCTTTGAACTCCCCTCTTCTGCTAAATAGATAGCTTTAAGAGTATCGCAAATCTCCTTAGTAAATTTGCACTTAATATAATATTGATCATAATATTTATTGGACATTCCCCCAAGAATACAGTTTTTGCATAAGTAATCATCATCTTGCAATTTGACAATTTGTTCTTTAATCAGAGTAGCCTCGTCCGTTGCTACCTCAGAACTGGGAGCGTCAGGACATGGTTTCTCAAGAACATATTCCAACTTTAATCGTCTTAAAAAGAATTTCATCTTTCCACGCCATCAAATATTTCAAAGCTAGGATTAGACAAAGATGGAACACTATTCGATATTGATGTGGATGCCACAGAGACAATTATCTTCAAATTGTTAGAACAAATGAACGAGAATGGTAAAAATACAAGGAATCCAAAACAAATTTTGCTTGGCTTAGAGAAACGTTAAAAGGTTTCTTGAAGATAGTTGGAGTTTCTCCCACGAGCAAATGAAAGAATAAATAACAACTTTATCATCGGAATTCAGCTAAGCCACAAACAAGTAGCATTCATGAATGTTGCTCTTCTATTCTTGAATCGATGATATCACCATAAATGTCTCACAAATATTTTTAAGGGAAAGTAGTTTTTTGAATGCTAATTTTTTCAACAAAAAAAAAACCTCAATTTATAGGACAAAAGTTTTGAAAGAAAAGACTTTAATTAAATTGTATTTATATAGGTTCATGAATTAAAAAGAAAACTTATCTTCAAAAAAACCTATAACGTAGAATTAAAATAAAAAGTATCCTCCAAAAAACTTATAACATAGAATTAAAACAAAAATAAATGTTACAATTCACATTCATATATTTTGTTATTTCAAAACTTTTAACAGATGAATTTGTTTCAAAATTAATTGAAACACTAACTCTTACATAGAGGTCATTTGATAGAGTATATATTAGAGAAAATAATGCATATATTAATTTTGTGTATTAGTAATATTTTGTTAATTTGATATATTTTTTTAGTTTATGTATAACTAATATTCCATGTATTAGTAATGCAATGAGTTCTAATACATGTAATAGTATGGTTAAAGATATAGTTGTCCTTCAAAACATTTTCCACATCCTTTCCATCATATTTATGGAGGAAATTTTATAAAATATTCTTTTTTAAAAATTATGCAATACATATTATTTTTAATATATTAAACCATTGCATAAAAAAAATTTCAGTATAACTAATACCAATATTATTAATGCAAGCATTACTATTATATTCTTACCCTACCAAACCACCTACTAAGCCATTTCAATGCATGAATCTACTTGATGCAAATTCTTATTAATCCGATTAGAAAATTTATAATATCAAATACTTAAACACCACAAAAATTGCTATTAATCATTACTTGTGAGTGTTTGACCGTTTTTTGTTATCAAGGTGAGAATGATATTTGAATTTTGTGTTTGGTTGTGAATACAAAATAATCTTATTTTGATTTTTTGTGAGTAATTTAGAGTGAAAAAATGAAGAATTTTTTTTTTTGGTTATTTTTCAAATTTTAAAATTCAACTTTAAGTTGAGTTTTGAAATGTTATGATCAAACGTATTTTTCGAAATTCAACTCTTAAAAAAATATAATAATATTTCATGACCAAACGTAAAAACAAGTTGCTAACGACAAATGACTAGGGGTGTACAAAAACCGAACTGACCGATTAACCGAATCGAAAAAAGTGTTATTGGTTTATTGCTATTGGGTTATTGGGTTAACGATTTCTTAATGGTTTTATAAAAAAAAATATCGGATTATCGATTCGGTATTGATTTTCAATATTGGGTTATTGGGTAAACCTACCCATTAAGAGTTAAGACTATAGTAATTTACTACTTTTACATATACATACATATTAGTAAATATTAGTCTCAATATCTTAATAGTTATGTCTTTGTCATTTAGCCATCAATTCATACCTCGCTGTGACTTTGAGTTCACAAACTTGCATTATACAAATCATCAAAACCTAAAGTAAGAACCATATTCCTCTTAATTTCTCTGTGTTACACATGTATAGTTCTTTTCATGTTTGTTATTATTATTTCTATTTGGGTAAAGGGTCAAATATTCCCCTAAACTATTCGAAAAGGTCTAGATATACCCTCCGTATAAAGTTTGGCTCACTCGTGCCCTCGCTGTCCAACTTTTCGTCTAGATATGCCCTTGTGGGCGTTAGTTGGCCTGCTGGACATATTCAGCTCATTTTTCATTTCTTTAAATGCCACATGGAATTGTCATGTCATTTTGACTTTACCACATGACATTTATATGAAAATGGAAAATGATCAATTATGCCCCTAAAAAATTCGAACCCATAAACACCTAATCCTACCCATAAATCAACCCTCCTTTTAAATAAACTACCCGACCCGTTTTGAACAATTTTGTTTAAATTTTTATTTTTTTCGGTAAATCCCGAAAATGAGTAATTCATTAATAAAAAATAGGAAAAATATGAAAAAAATATAAAATTAATGCCAAAAATTCACAAATAAATATTGTAACATTAAATTCAACAATTTCAATAATTTTTTAATTTTTTTTTTGATAAATCCCAAAAATGAGTAATTGATTAATAAAAAATATGACAAATATGAAAAATATATAAAACTAACGCCAAAAAATCATGAATAAATGTAGTAACTTTAAATTCAAAAATTTCAAAAATTTTTTAATTTTTATTTTTTTCGGCAAATCCCAAAAATGAGTAATTTATTAATAAAAAATAGGAAAAATATGAAAAAAAAAATATAAAATTTACGCCCAAAATTCAGAAATAAATAGAGTAACCTTAAATTCAACAATTTTTTAAATTTTTCGGTAAATCCCGAAAATAAATAGGATAACCTTAAATTAAAAAAAAATTGAAAATTTTGAATTTAAGGTTACTATATTAATTTGTGATTTTTTGGCGTTAATTTTATATTTTTTTTTCATATTTTTCATATTTTTTATTAATTAATTACTTATTTTTGATATTTACCAAACAAAATTAACAAATTGTTGAAATTGTTGAATTTAAGGTTACAATATTTATTTGTGAAGTTTTGGCGTTAATTTTATATTTTTTTTCATATTTTTCCTGTTTTTTTTAATCAATTACTCATTTTCGGGATTTACCAAAAAATATAAAAATTTAAACAAATTTGTTGAAAATGGATCGGTAGTTTATTTAAAAGGGGGGTTGATTTATGGGTCGGATTAGGTGTTTATCGGTTCGAATTTTTTAGGAGCATAATTGATCCCTTTCCATTTTCATATAAATGTCATGTGATAAAGTCAAAATGACATGACAATTCCATGTGGCATTTAAAGAAATGAAAAATGAGCTGGATATGTCCAGCAGGCAAACTAACGCCCATAATGGCATATCTAGACGAAAAGTTGGACAGCAAGGGCACGAGTGAGCCAAACTTTAAACGGAGGATATATCTAGACCTTTTCGAATAGTTTAGGGGCATATTTGACCCTTTACCCTTTCTATTTTATGAGTTTTTGTAAAGTTACATTATTGTCTTGTCGTGTCAAATTTATTAGAGAAATCATATATTTATTTTATAAGCATTTTCTTATTTGTTAAATTGAAAACCAAACCGTTAAGGAACAAAACCGATGAATCGAAAATCGATAAAAAATTATCTTATTGATTCATTATTGACTTAGCATATTTTGAAACCAAAAATCGATAAATCAAACTGATCATACATAAAACCGAATCGAACCGACCAATGCACACCCGTACGAATGACTTTTATTCCAATTTCCAAACATGAGTTAGCCATTGCGAGTTCAAGGAATCCCCCATATAATAATGGATCGTTGATTATCATCATCATGCTATGCTAACTTCAAGAGGACTTGAAACATTCATCTCAAATCTTTTTCTGTTAAAACGATTTAATATAGGTTAGTAGGATAGCCTAGGCCAATCTAAACTAGATCATAAGGCGGACTTGGCGGCGGTGATTAAAATCAACCTAAATCTTTCTACATATTATATCTTCTGATGTACAAAAATAAACTACTGTATATAATATATCTCCTAATCTACTAAATAAATTATATAAATAAATATATGTATTATGACTTATTAGTTATATTCACTGACAGTGCACAATAAAATTATATTGTCTGTTTATTTTTAGAAATAATTATTTCTCTTTTTAAAATATTTAAATAGTGATATAGTAAAATTACTTTTTTATTTATAGTTTCTTAAAAAATGTGTAAAATCAATAATAGATAAGCATTATTAAACCGGAGAAGTAATAAATAAAGAAAATGATAGTCATATGTATTATTATGATTATTATGTGCAAACTTCTTTAATCACGCGAGCGTCACTTCTCGTTTTTCTAATGTCCGGTTTGCTTCCTACGTTGTAATGGATGCACAATTTTACTCTCACTTTAATTGATGACTCCCAACATCATTGCCCCATATGTAATCCATTTTCATTTCAAAAATAGACCCTTGTGCCCACAAAACACTATCGAATCTCCACTCTTGGCCAATTTTAAAACGAAAAAGAGAATAGGTGCACATGTGGGCCCCACACAAAATCAAATATTTTATTCGTCTCAATTAGGATATTATTTGACTGAGCATAGTTTGAAATTTATCGTCTTAAAAATACTTTTTACTTGACTAATTCAATTTAAATACATCATGATTTGATAAAATATACCCCTAAATTCTAGCAAAGTTTAGAGGTGTTTCAATACTCCTCTCAACTTTTTATTAAGAGTTTCACGCTTCTATAAGAGTTTGAGAATACTCATTATGCTATGTGACAGATCAAAATTATATTTAAATTGAGTTAGTTAAATCTTAAAAAATTTCATAATTTAGAAATAAAACTAAAAAGTTCCGAGATGGAAGAGTAGTAGTCAAACCTCGTTTACCTAATGGAGGAGATTTAGCTGTCGTTTAGCATATCAACATCATCTCCTTCTACTCATTTCTCAAAGTAAAGGAAGAAACCAATGCTTTTAGAAAAATCAACAAAAAAAAAATAAAATAAATAAAAGACAAGCGTGCCAATATTTGATATGCAAAAAGTCATATACATATTGACAGCATACAGGATACTTTGTCCCCCTTTTTTGTACTAAACTCTCACTTCTCACCGTTGAGCTTCATTATTAGAACTCTTCTTCTAAATCACCGTTAGTAGCCAAAGGCTCCCAACGAAGGATGCTTATAAATTATAATTAAGGCTACCAATATTATAGTCATTTGTCCCTAATTACTTATCTACTTTAGAATTGACACACTCATTAAAAAAACAATTATTGATATAGTGAGTTTATCATTTTACCCTATTAATTATGAGGTGGTTGAATTAAAGACTTAAAATTTTCAAAAAGTTCTACCTTTTTCAAATTAATTAATTGAGGGTATAATAAGTAAAAAAAATTGTCCTTTCTTGATTTGTCAAAATGGACAAGTAATTAGAGACAAATGGAGTAGTTTATTTGGTCACATTTTTGAATTCAGATTATTTTGAAAAGTACTTATTTCAAAATTGGCTTTTCCAAAAATGTATTTTGTTATCGAGTAGTTTGTGTTTGGTCAAATAAATTTTAAAAATGATTATAAGTAGCAATTAGTGTGACCTAACTTTTTAAAATGCTGTATTTTTTCTTAAAAGTGTTTTTCAAAAATATACTTTTATACCAAAGCTACTTTTTTTAGTTTCTGAAAACCAATTTATGTTAATCCACCTGAACAATTACTCTCTTCCAAAAGTTTGAACGAATAGTTTATTGTTTATAAAAAAAATAAGCACTTCTCAAATAAATATCTATACATTTTTTATATCACACAAACTTACCAAACGATTTATGAATCTCAAATAACTGAAATTGTTTCGTAAATTTATGTACATTCTATTTTTTCAAAATTACATCTAAGATTTCATTGATATATTTTTATTTTCATTGCTTTTATGTTGCATAGCTCTAATATGATGGAGTAAAAGGACAATTGAGTTGGTGAAACATATAAATAACATATTTGAATCATAGTACAACAAGTAGTATGTACTCTAATTTTAGTGAATGAGTTCACCTAACATTTGTATATAATTAGAAGAGTTATGAGCAAATTAATTTCATTGCTATAGTTTTGTTTTTTCAAAAACAGAAAAAGGAAGCAAGGTGGAGTTAAAGCGTAATCATCACAATTATATTTAAAAAAATGAGAAGTGTGAATTTATGAGCTTTGTTGCTGAGGGGTAGTCAACAAAGTGTCGGCTTTCCCAAAAAGAAAAACCCCAAGAAACAAGTTCTTCCACGTCCTTCACTCATCGCATTTTCCTCTTTTTCCCCTTTCATTCAATGGCACTTCAGAGGGTTCTTCTTCTCTCCTTCTACATTGTCTTTTTCATAGCCTTCACTACTACATCTGCTGCATCTGATGTTCAGCTTCTGTTACAGAACATTAAACCCTCACTTCAGGGTAACACTGATAATTTGTTGTTATCTTCATGGAATATTTCAGTTCCTCTTTGTCAATGGAGAGGTCTCAAATGGGTTTTCACCAATGGTACTACTTTGCTCTGTAGTGACCTATCTTCACCTCAATGGACAAGTCTTTCTCTTTACAGAAACCCATCTTTGCATCTTGTTTCTCTACAGTTGCCATCAGCTAATCTCTCTGGAACACTCCCTAGGGAGCTTGGTGAGCTTTCTACACTGCAAAGTCTTTATCTTGGTGTGAATGGACTACATGGGTCCATCCCTCTTGAGCTTGGCTACAGCTCTTCTCTTTCTGATATTGAGTTGGGTGGCAATAGTCTTACTGGGACACTTCCAACTTCAATATGGAATCTTTGTGAGAAGATGGTTTCTTTCAAGATTCATGGTAATTCTTTGTCTGGTTCTCTTCCTAGCCCTGCATTACCTGATGCTACTTGTAAGAATTTGCAGTTTCTTGATTTTGGGCAAAACAGGTTTTCTGGGGATTTTCCTCTGTTTATAACTAGGTTTAATGGTCTTAAAGAGCTTGATTTAGGGGATAACAATTTTTCTGGTCCTGTTCCTGAGACATTAGCTGCATTAAAGCTGGAAAAATTGAATCTCTCACATAATAATTTTAGTGGGGTGTTGCCAAATTTTGGGGAATCTAAGTTTGGTGTGGATGTTTTTGAGGGAAATAATCCTACTCTTTGTGGACATCCTTTGGGGCCTTGTAGTGGAAGCTCTGGAATGAGTCCTGGTGCAATTGCTGGTATTGTTATTGGTCTAATGGCTGCATCGGTGGTTGTGGCATCACTATTGATTGGGTATTTTCAAGGGAAAAAGAAGAGACATGCTGATGAAGAAGAGGAGGAATTTGAGGAAGTTGAAGATGAGGAAGCTGGTTGTGGTGAGGGGAAGCTCATCTTGTTTCAGGGAGGTGAACATCTGACTCTGGAGGATGTGCTGAATGCGACGGGGCAAGTCATGGAGAAGACTAGTTATGGGACTATTTATAAGGCAAAATTAGCTGATGGTGGAACTATAGCTTTGAGGTTGTTGAGGGAAGGCAGTTGTAAGGATGGAGGTACATGTTTAACTGTGATTAGACAGCTGGGAAGAGTTCGACACGAGAATTTAATTCCTTTGAGAGCCTTCTATCAAGGGAAGAGAGGAGAGAAGCTTCTCATATATGATTATCTCCCAAACAGGAATCTTCATGAACTCTTACATGGTAAATTCTAGCTTCTTTATGTTCTCATGTTTGCTCTTTCAAGTTTTACTAATGAAAATCAATGCAAGCTCAATTACGTTGACGTTATTGTATTAAGTGTTGCCTAATGAGGAAGTAGCAATAGTTCTTAGGCTCATTTTCAGCAGCTTTGGTTATTTGCTTGAGAGACTAAGATATGTGGACTTCAAGTTGTAGCCTTTTCACACGGTGGGGTTGTAATTGAAGTATAAGTGCATATATAGATCATTTACAACAGCCTGAAAAATATAAATGTAGCTGAACTTAGCATCTTAAGAGAAACTGAATTAGTTATTGAATGAACAATATAGAGATTTTACGTTACACGAATATAGAGAATGTTCCATTTATTCTGACCGATATCCTTTTCGCTAAGTTAAGTTGATCCAACCTATATCCTCTCCTGTGCATCATCTTCCAATACACGAACTGCCATATGTATACCTGTTTGGTCAACAAAGAAAAAGTATCCCTATCATATATACTTACTCATCCAAGAAAAATGGAAAAAAAAGAACTAGCACATTATCATTAAACTGCCGATGCAACTATCAGATGCCTTGATCAACCATTCATTTATAATTTCGCTTTAAAGAACTCTGTGGCCCTAGATCAACTGATGAAAGCTCATTTCCAAGCATTTGAGCTTGGTGTAGTAAGCTTCTTTAGTTCCTTTAGCTTGATGCAATCTATTGATGCTCTGGTTGTTTCCTGTTCCTCATTTCTTGTACTGCTAATTTAGCAGTAGTTTGGTCATTGAGAGTAGTTTGCGCCAATAAATGTTGGAACCCCACAAATTTTTATATCCTTGTTCGTTCAACCTTAATAGCTCTAAGTATTAGTGAATTTGATTATGATATTTTCTGATTGTCTACAGAATCAAGAGTCGGGAAGCCAGTGTTGAATTGGGCTAGAAGACACAAAATAGCATTGGGCATAGCCAGAGGACTAGCACACCTTCATGGCCTGGAAACTCCCATTACTCATGGGAATGTTAGAACAAAGAATGTTCTTGTGGATGAATTCTTCGTTGCCAGGCTTACTGAATTCGGACTTGACAAAATAATGATCCCAGCTGTAGCTGATGAAATTGTATCAGTTGCAAAAGCTGAAGGTTACAAGGCACCAGAGCTGCAAAGGATGAAGAAGTGCAACTCAAGAAGTGATGTTTACGCTTTTGGTATCCTACTGTTGGAGATTCTTCTAGGAAAGAAACCTGGTAAGAATGGTAGAAATGGGGACAATGTTGATTTGCCTGCACTAGTTAAAGTTGCAGTTCTGGAAGAAACGACTATGGAGGTATTCGACATGGAGCTTTTGAAGGGAATTAGGAATCCAATGGAAGAAGGTTTGGTACAGGCCTTGAGACTTGCAATGGGATGTTGTGCTCCTGTTGCTACTGTAAGACCGTCGATGGATGAAGTAGTAAGGCAGTTAGAGGAGAATAGACCTAGAAACCGGTCTGCGTTGTACAGCCCTGCTGAAACTAGGAGTGGAAGTGGTACTCCCTTTTAAGCTCATGTTGTGACTTTAGTAATGAATATTGTCGCATATTATGCCTGTTTTTCCTCCTAAAGGAAAGAGGGCTAAATGGCTATAGCTTTCTTACTTACCATTTCAACTATTTACCTTTGGCTTTGCATTGTTGGGGAATATCTTATCATAGACAAACTGACAATAGACAATGTGTCACAGTAGGCATCAAATTGGATATTACAGTGTGCCTTCTTTTTTTTTTCAATTTGTTCCTGCATTAGCCTACCTTCTATAAATATATATATGCAAAAGAAATTCAATGTGCTTCAAATGTTAGATTGTATGGGGTCAAAAAAGATTATATTTTCTGCACCATATCTATGAAATGGCTATAATCTGGTAAGCAGGGTAAACATAAAGCAAAGCACTTGGGAAAATTACAAGCCAATCATGTGATATGTATTTACTGTATTCCGCTATAGTTTGAAAGAATTACAATTTGTAGATATAGTTTTATAGCAATTTGCCCTCTCCTGTTTCCCTCATCTCTCTCCTCTTTCTTTTTCCTTTCTGCGCACCTCTCTCTTCTCTTTGTACTCTCTTGCTTGCCTCTCTCTTCTTTGTGCCCCCTATCTCTCATCTCTCTACCCCCTTTCTCTCTCTCCACCTCCTTTAACTTTCAATACTAGTACATATAGTAACTGTCAATGATACGAATATAAATGTTAACTGTCAATATATAAATACAAATAGTAATTTTCTCAAGACAACAAATGATAAAAAATACAAATATACAAATCAAAGTGGTATTCGCTCATACAAATATTGGTAGTCAATATACAAATGAAAGTTGTATATTTTGTGTGAGTTGTTTTTGTATCAATAAATTCACATTATGTTGTACATGATTTTATGAATTTGTTGCATCAATGTTATTATGCCTTTTTGTAGTTTGTATTAATTGTATATTTTCAGCAATTATATAGTTTAGACCATATTTGTATATTTTCATCAATTTATATACAACTAGTAAACACATCCGCGCTTCACGCAGATCTCATTAGATTTATGAATAATTTTTTTAAAAATATTTTGAGTCAAATATTATTACCATTGAACCCAATAAATTATATTTCAACTTATAATCCACTACCTATGCTTTTAGTACTTTAAATATAGTTGATTTCGTATAATCTATTTGATATGTTATCTTTAAAAACGTGTAAGGAAAGAAAAATAATTTCAAGAAAATTTGCTTTCTGTTTGTGCGTCTTCAATAAATTCTAAATTATATTTTTAGGACGGAGTTATATTTCACGGTGTTCATAAAAAATTATGAAAAAAGTTACTCTAAATAAATAGATAAACAATAATTTAATAAAATTCAGAATTTACATTCTCTAACTTTTTTAACACGTCAAGTCATGTTTACCATATTATTTTATCTAAAATTTTTACATCTTTTAGAATCTGTTGCTTGTAAAATAATAAACGGTAGATTTTTATTTTGGTGAAAATCATCTCCAGTATATTGAGATATCATATCAACACCACTACACAAGTAATCCAATAGGAATATCATATTTGCATTATTCAATTAATAATATACTATACTTAATTTTTTTAATCTTGCGTGAATCTAATATGAAAATCAAACATTCAAGATAAAAAGTATAGCAACATAAACGGAAAAAAAAACGATGGCAATATACCAAAACTATTAGTATACTCTTATAAATATATATAATATATATAAAAAAATGCTAATAAAATACAAAACTCTATAGAAAATCTCCTAAGTTTAAAATTGTTACTTGTAGCAACTAAGTAAGATAAGATAAAATACATAACTTGCACATTAATTAATTTAGGGGGTTATCCACATGAAAGGTTTTGAAGTCATGAATATTTTTAATTACCAATTAAAAATAGAAGTTACAGAGATCAAGAAATGTGAATTATGGAGAATAATACTATTGAGTAATTATTTTTTAAAATATCACACTGGTGAAAAAAAAATAAAGAAAATGATAAAAAGTTTAGAAAAAAGATAAATATAGAAAGGTACCACATTATCTTGTTTATATCTAATATTTTAACTTTATATATAGATAGATATATTGTTTGTAATTAAATAATTAAGAAAAAATAACTTAAAATATTCTTTAAGAAAATTGTTATTTTAAAAAATTTAAAATTAGAAGAAGGTTAAAAAAAGAAAATAAAATGGAAAATTAATTTATTAAGAGTGGAAATTAGAAAGTGTGAGTTATGGATAGTTACTCCTAATAAATTAGTATGTGAAGAGTTTTTTTGTTGTAAATGTTCTTTCATTAATAATTAATTGTTTGTATTTAATTAAGTAAACTACTTTTACAAAAAATCAATTAATTTAAATAAGAAAAAAGGTCAAAAAAGGAGACAAAAGATAAATGTCACATCACTTTTTTTATGTTTCTCATTTACAATAATTAAAAGAAGTTAAAGAAATAACATTTTTTTAGTTTTAATATAATTAATGTGACTAAGGGAAAATTGCTTCTTCATTCTTTTCATTAAATAATTTGTTTATCAATTAAAAGTTTTAAAAATACTAAAAAGATAATTTATTTATTTATTTATTAATTTATTTTGTGACTATTTTTTAATGACAAACCATATCATATATTTTTAGGGGCAGCAATATGCAATAGCTATGAAAAATGTATCATGTGTAGTATTATATCTTCCAACTATGACAAAAATTAAAATATTAATTAGAACTTGACAAATAGATATACACAAAAATAAAACTGTATAATGTTTCATCTTCATTCATTCACATAGAAGAAGAAGAAGAAGAAGAAGAAGAAGAAGAAGAAGAAGAAGAAGAAGAAGAATGAGTAAAAAATGCTAATTGAGATTTCTAATATGATGATTAGTAGAGTTTCATAATTTAATTTTTGTTGAATAACATGAAATTATATATCTAATCAAAATTTTTTAAAAAAAGAATAGAATAATATTAATTGAAATCAAACAATACATGAATGAATCTTCAAAATATTTGGAAATCATTCAAATTTTTGTGCTAATATGACCATCTTCTTGATGAAATCTTCCTTCTTCATTTTGATGAACTTGTACCAAACTAATGTAAACATCCATGTGATTATTCTTGAAGAATATATCTATGATCTTTATCAAAATGAAGACCATATGGTGACATTATTAAGTACATGATTGATAAAAAAGATGAAGAAAAAAAAAAAAGAGGGAAAAAAACTACACTAATAAAAAGAAAGAATGAGAAAATGAAAATGAAAATGAACATTGAACATTGAACATTGATAATTGTTATTTATAGATTGTGTAAACCATAAGAATAATTAGAAATAAGTTGAAGAGACATATTATTTAAGTAGGGAATGTAAATAGATGGAGGTTTTGTTGTAACTTATTAGATGTAATTAGAAGAGTAAATATGATTGAATTTTTTAATTAATAAACAAATTATTTAATGAAAAGAAATGAAAAAAAAAGTCAAAAAAAGATAAATAGGAATGGAGGCCACAGAGAAGTGCCACATCACCTTGTCTATGTTTCTCCTTTATATTTATATATATATATATATATATATATATGATTACTTGTTTGTATTTATGCATTAGTTGTATATATACGATAGTTGTCTATAATTTCTCAATTATAAATCTTTTATGGTTCTATATGTGAATGTTTTTGTGTACATTTATTTGTATGTTTCAACACTTATATACAATTATCTATATGTATTTACTGATAAAATTGTATTCATTGATACATATACACATATTAAGTACACACACACACACACACACACACACACACACATATATATATATATATATATATATATATAGTAATTCAACATATATACAAATAATTCACCTTTCTCCTCGCTCACCCGATCTTGCTAGCTTCTTTCCCCTTCCAACATATAGCTATGAATCGTAATTAAACAAACTAAACTATTTTACCTGATTATATTTAGTCTTTAACTATTTCTAAAATTTCCTCTTCAAGCTTCTATGGAAACCACCACAAAAGTTATTGAAGTGCAACACAATTGGATTCATTTACAGCAGAGGGCCACAGGTAGACTGGCCTTACTCTAGTGGGGGTAGAGGGTCGGTCATTCTCACAAGAAAATCAGGTGTGCAAAAATCCCAATAAAAAATTGGTCATGTTAGAGCTTTAAGTTAAGTGGAAATTTTATAAATAGCTAAATTTAGATAATAATGAAGTTCCTTAGTTAATGTTTATCTAATTACAAATCGTAGTTATAGTTTATTTAGTTACTGAATAAAGTAATGGTATAATTCACAATTTTAAATTTGTCATACAAATGTGTCTGACAATTTATTCCTTAATTGACGTGGAAATTTAAGTTTTTAATTGAAAAGAATCCCACAAATTAGAGGAAATTTTAGGTATAGCAAAGATAAAAATCCTATTTGTATGCTATAGCTATAGCTTGCATAATTGCGTTCCATAACAAATTTTATGTTTGTTATGGAGCTATTAATCTGTATATTTCAGGATTCATTTGAAGCTATATACAATTTTATTTTTTTAAATAAATTTATAAAAAAGGTTGTAAATTATGTTACAAAAAAGGATGACAATTGCTAAACTCACGCAAAAAAATCTCTTTCCTTCTACGACTTCTTCATCAATAGTGACTCCATTGTAACTGGGTAAATCACATCGATCAAGTTTTGGTGATTCTCTTCAAGCAATTGAGATCAAATCAATTTTAGAGATAACAAGAGGAAGTAAAATGTATTTCATGGTGAAAAATGCTTTGATTTTACTTTTTTCGTATCGAAATTGGTGTTTTTCGTGTATTGAAACTCATTTTTGCTTTTAAACATTCATCAATTGAATGAACAATTTGAATTGTATTTTTTTAAAGATGTAATAGATTCTAACTCATATAGTCGCAATCATTGTTCGAATTCGAGTAAGATCATCCATTGAATTATGCAAAAAAATTGTGCTTGTATAATGTTTTGGAAGATATTGTTGTTTATCCTTCATTTTTGAAAGTATTGTTCGAATTCGAGTAAGATCATCCGTTTATTTCTGCAAAAAATTGTGATTCTATAATGTTGTGGAAGATATTGTTTATCCTTCATTTTTGAAAGTAGATTTGTTTTTTGAAAGTCATTAATTTACAGGATTGTATATTATGATAGTAATCTATGTTGTTTGTTCTGATTTTTATATTTGTTGTCGTTAATTTGAATCTATGAATGAACAATGAAATTGTATATATATACAGTGTCGATTCGTCCTTAGTTCAGATATTTTAGTTTGTATATTGTGTACAATTTGTATATGTATAAGTCTGTTATGTTATGCTTGTCAATTATATATTTATTTGTAGTTGTAGTTTATATATACACATACTCTATGTATATGTATATATGTGGAATCTGTATATGATTTAGTCCGTTTTGTATAATCTTATATTTTGTGGTTCAATTTTTGTGAACTTGCATATTAATTCAATGCAAATTCGTGTTTTGTTGTGATAATTTAGTTTGTATATTATATACAATATGTATAAGTATATGCCTATTATGTTAGGCTTGTCAATTGAATATTTGTATATGGCTGTATTTTGTATATGTAGATATACTTTGTATAAGTATATATTCGAAATCTGTATATTAAATTGACTTGGCTATAATTTGTATAAATATATGTTCTTTTTTGTTGTGATTTTCTAATATGTATATTTTGATAATCTTGCCAATTTATATACAATTTGATTTTTAAAAATGCGCTAATTTCTGTCACAAAAAAATAATAATTGCTAAACTCACGCGCATTATATTTTAATATGATTTCTTTCCTTCTACGACTTCTTCATTAGTTGGGACTCTGTTGTATCTGTATAAACAAACTAAAACATAGTAATTGTTTATAAACAAAATTACTACATATATATACTTAAAGAGATTATACAGATATGTATTGCTATGTATAACTATGGAAAATATACAAACAAAAAATTATATACAAACAAATGCTACTATCTACTGCTACTTGTATATACAGTGTCTTTTGTGCAAAATTTATAGAATCTGTATAAACAAACTAAAACTAAAACTAAAACATAATAATTGTATATAAACAAAATTACCACATATATACTTAAAGAAATTATACAGATAGATCTTGTTATGTATTACTATGACACATATACAAACAACAAATTATATACAAACAAATGTTATATATATACATAAAATTAATTTTTATACAACATATACTTGTATAAAGGAAATTCATATGCATGATAATGGTGTATACAACAAATAATCAAAAAATTATACAAATTTGTAAAAACAAACAAATAAACATAATAAATCTGAGAAAGTATTACTACATATATACAAAAGGGCTTATTATACAATCATAAAATAGAACAAAATAATTATTGTTTATACATATACATTAACTTCTTCAGATCCATCCAGTCCACTAAGCCAGGGACAATGTCTTCAGATGATTTTGACTGATCACTGGTAAATCAATTGCTTTTGCTTTTCTCATCTTTATTGAACTAGATTCGCCTTTTGTATTTGACTTTGTGATAATTCATCCATTCTAATTGGGTCATTTTCAAACATGGATCTGAAAAATTTTAAAAAAATCGATTTAGACAAGTTTTGGCGGTACCTGAAATTTTTGAAGTCACAATTGAGAGCATAGTGGTGAAGATTCGAAATTCAAACTAATTTTGTGGAGAGAATTTAGGAGAAATTGAAGGGTATGGGAGAGAGGAAGGAGATGAAGTGATTGTATAAAAGGAATAACTTCTGTTTTTTTTATTTACTTATACAAATCGTGGGACCCGTCAGTAGTAGCAAGATATGTGAAACTGTAGCTACTCAAAGGAAATAAATGAAACAATAGCTATATTATTTATTTTAAATTAATAGTTTGCCATTATGCACAATTTCCCCCACAAATTATCCATAGTATATTTCTTTATACTTTTTTTTATTTATCAAAATTGACTCTTCAAGCGCTAACTTTGATTAAAAAAAAAAAAAAAAAAAAAAGACTCTTCAAGCGCTGAACTTCTTCCTTGATTCTCTAATATTCGTTTACCAAGTTTCATCAATCAAAAAAAATGTTTGATTTCTTCATCCAAAATACAACTATAGGTAATATTTTTTTAAAATTATAAACAAATAATTCAATTTAGTTTCTGCTTTAGTTTCAAATCATAATCTCTCAAATTTGATTTCTAACATTCAGTTTCTAGCATTGTAATCTAACAAAGTTATTGGTTAATGGTTTTACGACATTTCGATTTGTGTTTGTATTTATGAAATTTGATTGAATTGTTTGTATCAGTAAGATTTTCCGATCTACTGGTTAAGTTTCTCTATGTAGCAATTGTGTTTCTTCCAAACATGGAGATTTATATTTGTATGTATTGGATCGGTTCATCCAAATACAAATTTGTTGTTGTAAAACAAAAAAATTGGATGTATATGTGGATTAGATCAGAATAGCATTCACAGAAATGTTCTAACATAGAGTAGAATCGAACATGGAAGAGATTCATTGACAATAGTAAAAAGATGGGCGCCTGATTCCAATACAATAGGCGAGGCGGACATTGATTTTGCAGAAAGGCTGGCTGCCTTGCAGGGTCGCTTGCCTAGTTCGCCGGTACTAGGCTATGAGAGGCTCAACATTGGGCCAAGTAGATTACTATAGCAAGTATACTACTCCAAGTTTGAAGGCTTATAAAACTTTCCATTTTATATGAAATAAAGAGATACAAGATAGAAGCAAAATATAGTTACCACTTTCTCTCTCTCTTTCTTTTTTTGTTATTTTAGTTTAATATTCTCCTTTTATTTTATAACACGTTATATTCTTCTTTTATTTTATAACACGTTATCGGCACGAAGCTCACAAATTAAAGGTACGATTATCTTGAAAGCTAAATCATGGAAGTGGTATGTTTCTCTTATTCATCACTGATTGATTTATTCAACTCTTGTCCTACTACTATTTTATTCTTCTTCTTTTATAATAATATTACTAAATTATGTCATTCTTTAGGGCCATTGAAGAGTGATGTTTTATTTTGCAAATTTGTGCATAATCTCAGTCTTCACAATTACTAATAAACTACATGATATTGCTATTAGTTACATCTTAGAATTTTACTTGAGAAAATGCATAGCAACTGATTTTTAATTTAAAAATTTAAAAAAAAAGAAGAGGGAAAAACACTTGGATTTCAAACGTTGACACACCAATTATTTTTTATTGCTTTAACCCTTCATTTCCCCTTTAACTTCATGGATCATTAAAAAGTTTCGCTAGCAATATTTGTTTTGTTATTGTAGTAAGTAATTGATTTATTTGGAAGAATTTTAGATCAAAATCCTTTATGATTTTCACTAAATGTCATGATATAAATTTGATAGAATTCAAAGAAATACATGGCCGTCAATTATGACAAATTTTGAATTCTCGAAGGTAAAATCTCACCGCATTAAAATGATAAGATACTGGATTAGTCCTAATGCACTATGATAATATAATTTTGGTTCAAGTTTCATCGAATTATGATCAATCATGCTTTCTTATGGACAAAATGTTGGATTTATGTCCCAATACAGAATTGAGTATACTGATGACTAAGCAAACTAATGTGCAATTGATGAAAAATTATGAAACACATGGTTTTGCTCCATTATCTAAAATGAATGTTGCAGTCGTACGTGATAAGTCTAAAAGATGACAAAATCACTATTCTGATTATATAGATGAATGTGGGTGTGACAAAGATAAAGTATAATAGTCATCATTATGGTAAAACTGAAGAACATTATGAGTTCTCCAAATAATCTTTCAAAATGTGAAGATAATAATTATCAACAATTCAGTTTGAAAGGTATTGAACACGTTGTTGTCGTGCTACCTAATTTGATAAGTTTTATAAATCCTTCATTAAAAAAAACTAAAAATATATATTAAGAATTGACACAGTTGAGCTTTTAAGATGAATTTGGAGGATGGTTCATAATTGTTAATAATATATATATAAAATTTATTTCAAGGATTTGTAAACTTTTGGAGGGCAAGTTACTTTTTGATCAAGTTTTACATTGTCTATAAATTCCATCATCATTGACTAATGAGTATTTGTGTTGTATATTGCCTAAATTATTTACTACCAAATAATTTCTTTTTACCCAAACAAAGAAAATGTATCAACCCATGTGTTGATAAAAAAAATGATACTTGTCCAATTTCTTGTGACGAAAAATGATTTAAGTAAATATTTTTATTTGTTGTCTTTGCCTTGATCATCATTTATAACTATAAATAGTTAAAGATATCACAAATAGAGGTATGGTCAGAGAATAGTAATCCAATTATAATCCTCTTCTTGTTTTTGTTAATATTATAGAATTTAAATTTTGTTAATTTATGTATTCTCTAATCATTTAGAAAAGACTTGTTTAATTCTGAAAAATATTTTTCATTGTTGAAATAATTTTTTTTAAAAAGTACTCAATGTATTATTTGTGTATTACATTTAATATTATTATAGTAATATTTATAGTTTATGCTTATTTCCAACAACTAGTGTGGTCGGCAAGAGCTTATAATGAAAATTAAGCACATATATATAATTATAGTCCATTTCTTGAAGAGAATGTGACTTGAGATAAGAATCGTGAATATTAACCCATTCTTTAAAGTGAATTGGCAAGATATGATAAAAGATTTGAATAAAGATGTGCTTATGTATGATTATGATGATACCATAACTCACCTGTGGGTAAGGTTTGCGAGAAATTACTATTATGGTATAAGTGGTCATAGATCATCTTATCGATGATGATTATCGAGAAAAGAAAAGGTTAAAGCAAGAAGCCATTCTTCCCTATAATAATTTTGATCATGACCGAAATGACAATAATTTTCTCCTTAAAAGGGGATGTTCACCATACAAATGATATGTTGAGGAATATGTGGTAGTACACAAAATTAATTGAAAGCTCTAGAAGAGCTTAAGTGTTACTATTCGGAGGAATGAAAATTATTCATGATATTGGGGTTGTAGTAAGTCTCAAAAAGAAACTTTTTAAGTTTCAAAGAAATTTAAAAGAAAAAAAATAGTATATTGAGACTATAAAATATGAAAAGATTTTAGATCTTGATATTACTACTATCAAATTGGGTTATAAAAATTTATGTAAAAGTTTTTCCTCCTGTTTCTAGAACACAAATATGAGCATTATGATGAAATCACATGTGCATGTAAACCAGATGCTTACTAAACGAAGTATCAGTTGGCATGACTGGTTGACTATTTTGGTTTTGAATATGAAGCAAAAATTAAAATTAAAATTCAGAATTCATGTGGTTATATGATGAAGAAATAGTAAAGTTTTTAATAATTCTCTTGTGTTGCTTGTTCTCTTGACAAAACTATCATTATACCAGCTAAGATTGGAATTGTATCCCTGAATTTTTGAAATGTATGAAAAGGTGAATATGAGCTCATTCACCCGTCATGTGAACCATTTATCATGATACGAATTTAATAGATGCATTTATGTTATGGTCACATGTACTTTATTATCATCTTGCAATTTGATTTTTGCAAGAGTTTGTTGCTCGAATTGTTAAATCAAGAGCACATTTCAAATAATAAAATTACACTTATGATGTTGGTTTATATTCAAGTGGTTTAAGCAGAAATTATATACCTCCAATTATAGTTACACCATTGGTTATGAGAACAAAATCCCCAAAAGAAATTTGCTATTAGATGTGTTATTAAAACGTAGCAACACTTGTACGTATCAAGCCAACAATGTTCCCCTATCACAATTGGTTCAGGTCAGGAACCAAAACAATTCTCATCTAATAATTTAAATGTGCGGTATATTATTCAATTGCTCCATCACTATGCGATGCATAAAGATGAGTCCCCAAATAAAATTAGATTTCTCTAACATTAGGGGGAAATATGATAATCAACTCGACAAATAAGTTATAAATAATGAATTATCATTGATATGATCCTCGTCAAAAAATTAATTTAAGTCAATTGTCAGACGTATTTGCTGACCATGTGTTATAATTCAGTTATAATTGCCCCAAAAAAAGTCCTTGAGGGACATAATTTATGGTACACCTGAAGTGTGAGATAAAATATCTTGAAGAAGAAGAGGAGCAAATGATTAATTAAGATGGTCAAAATAATGAGGCAAGTGCCTTAAAATTAGCACCATTACATAACACTTCATAAAACTTTGGCAAAAGTTCAGGTACCTAAAATGATGAAAAAATAAAGTGAGCTCGAACAAGTTATGTCATATTAGAATTGATATCAAATAACCATCGACGATATCTTTAATATAATATAGTGCTCAAAATTGTAAATGATAATGAAGATCTTGATTTTAAATCTGCCAAATAGTATGGATAGATAAATGATTGACCAAAGAAAGTACACAATTCAAGTATATTTTATTTCATTTGAAAAAGTGATATTCCGAACTTATAATTCATATATCAAGATATAATGTAAATAGGATACAAATAGATTATTGTGCGATGATTAATATCATAAGATATAAGTATGACTTATGCCTTGGGGCATAAAAGATTTTCGCAAAGTCTTGACATTATTATATGGAGATATGTTCTCTATTGGTGGATGCAATGAAGTTTAGTCCGAAAATATATTAAAAACTTGAATATGTATAATGAGTGATCATCATGTCTAGCTATAGACGATAAATATCCTTGAATGATTTAAAAGGTTTTAAAGTGTTTCCATTGAATAGTATCCCAATGGTTGTGATATCGCTTAACATGAAGATAAATTTTGATCTCAATAAAATGGTTAGAAAGTACCATGTTGTAGTGAAATTGGAGTAGTACGTATGTATTCTTCTATTATTATTAGTGGTATGATAATTTATTTGTGTGCACGCAAAATATAACACCACTCTTATCGATAGAGATATCAAAGTGAATCAAATATTGTTTTATAAATTGTTTATTCTAACCAATCATATTAAAGTTTATTGGTTATGAAACTGTAGGAAATCATTTGATTTAAATGAAGTTTTGATCTCTTTTCATGTGAAAAAAAACTGTCATATTAGACAAACAATTTTATCATCATGAAAGTCTGTCACTTAACTATTGCTACAAATAAGTGAATGGAAAATTTATCTACACTGATGAGGTCACAAGAGTGTATCTGACTGAGCTCTAAGACTCAACATATTCAAGAGACAAGAAGATGATATATCGGGTTAGGCTCATGAATGTAGCATCTTCATGAACATGATTTGGCCATAACGACACAAACGATACCAATATTTGAAAAGAAGAACAAGATTGGAATTCATTCTTACCAAGAATTAAGTATGTTTTAATCAGGGAGAGTATAATACGTGTTGTTCCCTTAACAAAGGTTTTGTCCCACTGGGTTTATCTGATAAGGTTGAGGCAACTTTTAATGCATATTACTAGATATGTGTACTCTTTTTTCTTCACTAGGACTTTTTCCATATGATTTTTTCTAATAAGGTTTTAACAAGACACATTGTCTATGAAAGAACTCCAATGAATAGTAAATACATCATACTGTGATGCCCATTACACAGTTTTCTAGATAAGCATAAAATCAAGAAGACAACTTACAAGTAGCTCCGCAAGCAAGCTCCTATAAATAGCTTACACAAGCAAGTTCTTATATGCAATTTACAAGTAACCTTACAAGTAGGTTCCTACAATTAGCTTACGTATATCTACCTTCAAGCAATTTGTAATGAGGCAGCAAACAATGTGTCTTAATTATAACCATACATATTTGTTCTTTTACTATCATTTTTCTTTTACATGAACATCCAAGAGGGAGTGTTGTAAAATAAAAAAATAGATGTGCATGTGGATAGGGTTCACTCATCTTGGAGGCCAAGTAGATTACAATAGCAATTATACTACTCCAAATTTGAAGGCTTATAAAATCTTCCATTTTATATGAAATAAAGAGATACAAGATAGAAGCAAAATATAGTTACTAATCTCTCTCTTTTTTTATTTCTTTGTTATTTTAGTTTAATATTCTCCTTTTATTTTATAACATTTGTTGATTTCAGGATTAAAAATTCTTCTTGTGGTGGGATTTATACTTGTATCTTTTATTCTTTGATTCAAATTTCTTGCATATATGATGATTTGACTAAATATAAAATACACAAATATATTTGGGGTTAGAAAATAGAAAAATATACAAATCAAATGTATACAAAAAATATTAACAGATAGAATCGTATAAGATACACAAATTAGAAATACTAGACAACAATTTTATATATACCACTGATGTATATTGTCACGACGTGAACCTACACCCTGGATGTGATCGACACCCGAGAACCATTGTTGTTCCCCAAGCGAACCCTTATCTTGGCTGACTACAAGTGAAAGACTAACTCAAGCATAGTGGCGGAGCTAGGATTTTTCTGGAGGAGGTTCAACATATAAAGAAGTAAGCCAAAAAATGGAGCATAACAGACCAGGGAAGAAAAAAATAAACCTTAATCCGCTAAATTTAACTTGGCCTATCATGTCTCATTTAACGTTTCTTCCCCTTTTTACCCTGCTTCATTGAGTCTTCCTTAAAAAATGTGATTTATTTCTTTTATTTTGTAGCTAGTGTTCTATTTTATTTTGAATTTTAAAAAATAAATAAATTAGTATTTATTCGATCACATAATACATTGAATTTTTTTAAATATTTTAAAAAATGTGTGGGGATTGAGTTACTAATATTATAATGCATATTAAAAAGGATAAATAGATGACATCGCTGATTTTTAGTTCATTTATTCAATTTATAAGGTTTTTCATATGTAAAAAAATTATGAATAAATCAAATAAATTTAGTTACATCTCTCTAGAATAGAACTGAAAAAATAAGAAAGAAATATCATGAATATTCATGCCTTTCAAATTTCTTCGTTTGATTAATTTAATTTACCTTATCTTTAAAATATATTTTTCTATCTCAATTTCAAGTTTAAGAACAATTGCTATTTTCTTAAAGAGTTCTTTTGAATTAGTATATAAAAAGAAAGTTACGTAAAAATAAGATGAACAACAGAGATTAAAAAAAATACAAAAATGAAAATAATGCGCCTAATAAATTAAACAAATGAAAATTGAAAAGAAGAAATATCATTAAAAAAAAGAAAAATAATAAAGCTCCAGCCCAAAAATAATAAAAGATACTGAGACTTTGAGTCCAAATATTGAGATTTGATCCCATCTTAGCTTTGCTATTTGAGCTTCCAATATTTTCTTTTTGGAGGAATGTGATGTTGCAGTGAATCGAACTCAAGGCGTTGCAGCAATTTCCTGAACCCCCTTAACCACTAAGCTAGCCTCTTTACATGTGTTCATGGAGTTTTTAATATGTATACTCATAAAAATAGAATTTGACCTAATATGCACGATTTTATTTTCCGATGAAAAGGGTTCAAGTGAACCCTCTCACCTCCATGTAGATCCACACCTGCATAAGCATATGCAAATATCGAACTGAAAGAAATATTTAACAACAATTTTGTCACGCCCCAAGCCTACACCCTGGGCGGGACTGACACTTGAGAACCATTCCTGGCCCCAAGCAAACCCTTGTCCTGGCTTAACTCATAGTGGAAGACGTAAATAATAGGAAAATAGTCTTAAAAGATAAACTCATGAAATAACTTAGAATGTCTTGAAAGAACATTCAACTAACCAAAATGGCAACTCAAGGTTCAACATAAGCCAATAACAAGATAATGACAAATGAACTAACTAACTGTCTATGAAGCCTCTAATAACTGAGATGGACGTCGAGACAAGACCCACGCCAATCCTAATGAACTAACTATAAAGTAGTAAAAAAGGGTCATCCGAAAGCAAGAAGGCTCACCAACAACTCTGAAGCTCAACTAGAATCAACGAAGTGCTGGATGCTGGTCTTGGTTACTTGTATCTATATCATAACAACAATGCAGGACAAATGGTGTCAGTACATTGAATGTACGATCATGCGAGGGGAATTCTAAAACAAGACATAAGCTTGAAAGAAACTGAAAGAACATACTTGTCTCAACTCAAGTCAACTTAATTCATTTAAATATAAAGTAATAATATATATGCAATATACAGAAAAGCTTTTAAAACATGAATAAGAACTCTGTGTATTTAGAAATACAAAAGTAACTCTGTATGTATGCAAAGATACAATATGAACTCTGTGTGTATATAAACATAAAAATAACTCTGTGTATATAAGGATACAAAATACTTATGTGGGAGTTTTTCTAACCGACAACCATCACGTTAGAGCTATGTGATGATACAACGTTTTGCCTCACCCTGCTAGGGCCATCCTATACCTTGCCAAGGCCACATAACCTAACTACTAAGTGGATCCACTAGTCTATGCTATAAAGCACTAAGGAATCAATTAAAAAGTATGACCCTTTTTCATCCTATGATGGCTACATATTTTATAGGGGTTGTGAGTTGTCTGAACTCTTCCCCATATCAGTGCTCAATACTACTCCCAAAATATTACTAGCTCATATGTTTAAAAACATAACTTCTTTCTTTGGTTTGATATTATTGCTCAAAAACTTAGCCCAAAGGCTCTCTTGAAAATCAAAGTTTCCTCTCTTGCTTAATTGTGAAAGCATTTACTCTTTACTGAAAAACTAGCTCAAACGCTCTATTGGAAATCGGTGTTTCCTTTCTTGTTTAAATGTGAAAACATTTACTCTTTGAGAATAACATAGTCCCCATATACTCTTTTGAAGAAATGAACTTCACTCTTTACTCTTTATTTAATTCAAAACTCAAGTCTTAAAACAAAGTTAAAACATTTGTAAAAGACTTTTGGTAAGACTCTAAGAACTTCTCTTGACTTGACTGTTAACTTTCTTTGAATTGAATTATGGATTCAAGGCTCATGATATCATGTTATGGATGATTTCATGTTGTTTAGACGTACCTTAGAGTGTGTAAATCAACTAGAAAATATAGGTACGTTTCAAGGGAACTTGAATGGAAAGAAGTGGGAAAGGGTAGAAGACTTGGCGTCCCTGGCGCTTTGAGTGGCGCCGGGTGCCAGAGCCCAAACTTCAGAGTCTGGGTTGGGGCTCTTTGAGTGGCACAGAGCCTCAAAGCCCAAACTTTAGGCACTGAAGTAGGGCGCTCTGAGTGGCGTGGCACCCCAAGCCCCTGCCTAGAAAATCTCCAATTTTTCTTGACCGTTTTTCAACTCTAAACCCTCTAGATTCAATTGATTCCTTCCCCAAACAGTTAGATTCGACTACATAACCAAAATATTCAAGAATCTACTCAAAATTACATCTAATTTCATGAATTTAAATCGAGAACTCCTCAACAACTTCAACAATCAAGAACCCAATAGAAACTTCACAAAATCCATCAAGAACTCAATTTTTATACTTTTAACAACATACTTTTGGTGAATTAAATCATGATTTCTGCATGGGTAAACAAACCCAATGCTATGTGATCTCACATACCTCGTAGGGATGAAACCTTGGCGAAATCCGCAAGCGAAAACTCAAGAACAACAAACTTTGGCTCTTTCTCCTCTTTTCTCCTCTTGCGTTCTTTCTCTAAAAACCCTAGAGTGAAATCTTTGAGTGCGTAAACTGACCCATTTCATTTTAGACCACAACTTAATTACCAAAAACTAATTTAATTAATTGGGTAATGAAAAGACCATAATAGCCTTCTAAAATCCGATTTGGACTTTCCTTATCTGGACAACCCAACTTCAAATAGGCATATCTCCTTCATAGAACTTGGTGGCGTTGGAAAGATAATTCAAAGATATTTCCTATAGTATCCTGTAGCACACCTAACTAATCCTAAGCTAAGAGTTATGATCGTTTGATTATTTCCAAAACCAGTGTTTTTCTAATTCTTGTTCATTCAAATAGCGAGGTGTTACAAGTTTACTAAATATCAAACTCTCTAAATGTATTGAATATGAAACATAAGTTTTAAATAAAATATCTGTAACTACCTATTCCCGTTGTTATGGAAAAGCCAATGGGGAAGGAATTTGGGCTAGAAAACTTTTGAGTACTAACTTGGAAATTTCTAGCCTAGGCCAGACTTGGACGAAATATGACTCAAGTGAGGTCTAGGGAAATCTGGTAATGGATAGGGGATTTAATTATGAGCTTGATCATGTGAGTGGATAGAAAAGACGTTAAGGAGCCCGTATAGCTTTATGGAATCAAATTTGGGAGAGTAAAACTCCCAAAACTGGTCTTGTCGTGAAGGGGTAGTTTTAGAACGCCAAGGTTTGAAGAAGTGTTGCGAAATGGGAGCTTGGAACTCAAATTCAAAGTTTATTTATCCGTGAAAGCCACTTAGGTGGGGTTATTTCCTCCGAGGTGGGGATGCTGTGGGAATTTAATGAGAAACTACCCTAGGTCACCCCTTAGATATGTTGAGTACAAGACATCTTTAAGTGGCTATTGAAAGACCTCAGCTAGGAGATCATTGACCGAGATCGGATTCGAGGATGAGCTAGTTCTTTGAGGGTGCCATGGATCCATCATTAGTTTAGTCTATTCTTTTCGAACTCATACTACATATTTAGAATTACTTATGTTTAGTTTTTAGGGTTGCACCCCTTTTTCTTAGACTTGTTGATTATTACAGTTTTGGTACGATGACTTTCATGTCTAGGGGTTGAAGTTTTGCGAGGGTCATGCTTGGTTGTTTTGTTAAACTTTCGGAGTTTATGGGAACTCCTTATTTAATTCCCTATTTAAACATGCTTCCGCATCTTTAAATAGTTTAGTTTCTTTAAGTTGCTTAGTCGGGTTGTGGTAGTGGTTCTCCCACCGGAGGTTTAGTATGGTGCCAATCATGGTAGTTTGGGTCATGACAAGGTTGGTATCAGAGCCCCAGTTCATTAATCTCATTGTACCAAAATGAGCCTAGTAAAGTCTTGCGGAATGTTACGTAGACATCTGTATTTTTCTTCGAGAGGCTACAAGACTTTAGGAAATTTCTTTGTCTTCTTCTCCTTTTTGTGCTATGACTTGATTCCAATTGGTATCTGGTGATCCAAATGGGTATCTAATCTCCTTCCCTCTTCTATTCGCAGATGGTTAACACTTAATACAACGGCCTTAGGCCCGATCTCCCACCAATGAGCCAGTAGAGGATCCCGCAATAAGAGGTCATGGCCTAGGTAGGGGTAGAGGAAGAGGAAGGGGCAGAGGCTGAGGAAGGGGCAGAGGCTGAGGAAGGGTAGAACCTGCCAAGGGTGGTGCCCCATTTGAGAATGTTCCCAGGGAGGAGGCCCCTCCTGCAACCCAAGAAAAGTTAGAAGAGAATGTTGAGATCGAAGACGAGGAGGAAGTTAAACCAGAGGAGGACACACGCGCTGAGACTGGAAGCCTTCCTCCCTTAGACCGAGTGATATCTCAGCACATCATGACTTTTCTAAAGTGCTCTGGAGTCCTTCCCACAGTGCAAGCTGCTCAACCTCCGATCAACCACCCCATTACTGCTATTGTTCCCAAGGTGGATGGAGCATTAGGAACTAATGCCTTCTTCTGTCCCCTATTGGGTCCTGTGATGACTGGTACTGAGCATGAGATGTTGACTAAGTTTCTGAAGCTGAAGCTGCCTGTGTTCCATGGTTCTGAGAATGAGGATGCCTATGAGTTCATTTTGGATTGCTATGAGAGGCTTCAAAAGTTAGGCATTGTACACTAGCATGGAATAGAGTTCGTGACCTTCCAGCTTCAAGGTGAGGATAAGCAGTGGTGGAAGGCCTATGTGGAATACAGATTGCCAGTCTTGCCCTCACTCACTTGGATGCAGTTCCATGCTTTGTTTCTGGAGAAGTATGTGCCCCAAACTTTGAGGGATTGCAAGAAGGATGAGTTCATGGCCTTGGAGCAGGGTGGTATGACTTTTGCTGCTTATGAGGCTAAGTTTCATGCCTTTTCCAGATATGCTACACAGTTGGTGATTACAAAGGAGAAGAGGATTCGTCTATTCGTCAAGGAATTAAACCTCGAGTTATAGGTATTGTCTGTTCACATGACCTATGTAGGGAAAAGTTTTAATGAGGTGACAGACTTTGTGAAGAAAGTGGAAGGAGTTCGACATGATGGCAAAGCCAAGGCTTTGGCTAAGAAGCCCAAGAACACATGTAACTTTCATAGTTTCTATTCCAGAGGTTCAGGTAGGCCGACAATTGTTGCCCGACCAATTCAGTCAGTCATGCCCGCTTCTACAAGTGGTTACTCAGGAACTCCACAACAGAATCCTATTCAGGATAGTCAGGGAGACATACCTGCGTCTGGCAGCATGCTGTCTTTTGACCATAATTGATACAATTATGGAAAACTTAGACATATGAGGAGAGATTATGTCCATCTTTGCATGCCTGACCCCGTGCAACAGCAGACCGGAGCAGTGGTACCAGCGGGCATCGGTAGTAATGGCAGAGGACGTCCACAAGGTGGGCGATGAGTAAATCAACAAGGTTGTGGAGGCCAAGGAAATGGTAATGTAGGTAGAAGAGTAGTGCAACCAGGCAAGGAGGTTGCCCGTCAAGATGACAAGGCTCATTTTATGCCTTTCCATGCATGACTGTGGTTGAGGTGTCTGATGCAGTGATCACAAGTACTATTCTTATCTGTGACCGAATGACTACTATTTTGTTTGCTCCAGGCTCTACTTATTCATATGTGTCAGTTCAGTTTGACTTGGGATTTGATGCAGTTTATGATGTGCTTGATTCCCCCATCCATGTTTCTACCATAGTTGGAGAGTCTGTCATAGTCACCCATGTCTATCGTGCTTGTTCATTCCCATTTATGGGTTTTCAGACTTGGGTTGATTTGGTTATTCTGGATATGACTGACTTTGATATAATCTTAGGCATGACTTGGTTGTGCCTCTATTATGTTGTGCTTAATTGTAATACTAAGTCTGTGACTCTAGAGATCCCGAGTAGGGAAAAGTTACAGTGGGAAGGGGTGTACAAGCCTAAGCCAGCTAAGGTCATATCTTTCGTTCGGGCAAGAAAACTGGTGAGGCAGGGGTGTTTGGCATATTTGGCTTATATTCGGGATGCATCTATTTCTGTAGTGTCTAAATCAAGAAAGTGTTTCCTATCGATTTTCTTGGTATGCGTTCGGATAGGAATATAGATTTCTGCATTGACTTGGAGCCGAACACTCGCCCCATCTCCATTCCTCCTTATCGCATAGCTCCGACAAAATTGAGAGAGCTTAAAGCTTAAATCTAGGAGCTTCTTAATAAAGAGTTAATCTGTCCTAGTGCTTCCCTGTGGGGTGCTCCTGTCTTGTTTGTTAAGAAGAAGTATGGTAGTATGATGATGTGAATAGACTATTGACAATTGAATAGGGTCACCATTCAAAATAAATATTAATTGCCTCACATAAATGATCACTTTGAACAGTTGCAAGATGCATCAGTTTTCTCAAAAATTGACCTAAGGTCTGGTTACCATCAGTTAAAGGTTAGGCATGAGGATGTACCCAAAATGGCATTCAGGACTCGCTATCGGCATTATGAGTTCTTAGTGATGTCGTTTGGGTTGACCAATGCGCCTACAACCTTCATGAGTTTGATGGACGGTGTGTTCAAACCATTCCTGGATTCTTTTTTATCGTATTTATTGATGACATTTTGGTTTATTCAAAGAGTAAGGAAGAGCATGCCGACCATCTTCGTATTATTTTGGGTGTCTTTGGAAAACAAAAGTTGTATGCAAAATTTTCCATGTGTGAGTTCTGGTTGACTTCAGTTGCCTTTTTAATGCATGTGGTTTCAAAGGAAGGGGTAATGGTAGATCCCAAAAAGATCGAAGTAGTCGGTGCGACCTAGCTCTGTGACTGAAGTTAGGAGTTTCGTGGGGCTCGCCAGCTACTATTGATGGTTTGTGACAATTTTTGCTTTTATCGCCACACAATTGACAAGGCTGACCCAAAAGAAGGTGCCTTTCGAGTGTACTAACAAATGTGAAGAGAGCTTCCAAAAGCTCAAGACTCTTTTGACCACAACGCCTATTCTGACACTTCCGATGGATGGTAAGGATTTCATTGTTTATTGTGATGCTTCACATTCGGGCTTGGGTGTTGGGTTGGTACAAGATAGAAATGTCATATCTTATGCATCGCGGCAACTGAAGGTACATGAGAGAAACTACCCGACACATGACTTGGAGTTGGCAGTGGTAGTGTTTTCTCTCAAGATGTGGCGACATTATATTTATGGTGTCAAATGTGAGGTGTTTACTGACCATCGTAGTCTACATCATGTATTCACTCAGAAGGAACTGAATCTGAGATAACGAAGGTTGATAAAATTACTCAAGGATTATGATGTTACCATCCAGTATCATATATTAAGCCGGAAGTCGATGAATATGGGTAGTCTAGCCTGCTTGGGTGTGTCCAAGCGACCTTTGTCTAAGGAGATTCAAACCTTGAAGTCTAAGTTCGTGTAGTTGGGCATCTCAGAGAAAGGTGGGGTGTTAACCTGCATCGAGGTTAGACCCACATTCATTGAGGAGATCAAGGCCAAGCAGTTTGAGGATGAGAGTTTGAATGAGCTTAGAAAGAAGATAGTGTCTGGCCAGGCACAAAATGTGGCTCTTGATGTGGGTGGTGTGCTCAGTTTTATGGGAAGAATTTGTGTTTCTCGAGTAGATGACTTGATTCAGAAGATGTTGAAAGAATCTCATGGTTCACGGTATTCCATTCATCCGAGTGTGACCAAGATGTACCAAGATTTGAAACGACTTATTGGTGGCCTGGCATGAAGAAAGACATAGCTAAGTTTGTGGCTAAGTGCCAAAACTATTAGCAGGTAAAGTATGAGCATCAAAGGCCTATAGGTTTGCTTCAGCGAATGCCAATCCTTGAATGGAAGTGGGAAAGGATTGCTATGGACTTAGTGGTTGGTCTTCCCAAGACATTGGGGAAGTTTGACTCCATTTGGGTGGTGGTTGACAGACTGACTAAGTCAACCCACTTTATTCCAGTCATAGTAGACTATAATGCTCAATAGTTGGCTAAGGTTTATGTGAAAAAGATAGTGAGGCTGGATGAGGTGCCCCTTTCCATCATCTTGGACCGTGGTACGCATTTCACATCCAAGTTTTAGGGGAAATTATATGAGGAGTTGGGCACTCAACTCACTTTTAGCACAACCTTCCATCCACAGATGGACGGGCAGTCAGAGAAAACTATTCAAGTGTTAGAGGACATGTTGAGGGCATGTGTGATTGACTTTGGAGGGGATTGGGATAAGTTCCTACCTTTGTGTGAGTTCTCCTATAATAACAGTTACCACTCCAACATTGACATGGCACCGTTCGAGGCACTTTATGGGAGGGCATGGAGATCACCCATAGGGTGGTTTGAGGCTGGAGATGTGAAACCTTTGGGGGTTGATTTGGTGAAAGATGCTTCTAGCAGCCTAGAGTCGACAGAAAAAGTATGTAGACATTAAGGTAAGACATGACATTTCAGGCTGGTGAGAAAGTTCTTCTTAAAGGTTCACCCATAAAAGGGGTGATGAGATTCGTCAAGAAGGGCAAGCTTAGTCCTCCATACATCGGGCTATTTGAGATTCTTGACTGTATTAATATAATTAATTTATGAGTTTCTTAATATTAATGAAATAAAATAATTAACCTAATTATAAACTAATTAATTTAACAATATAAACGACTAAATAACCAAATCTTTAAATAAAGCTAGAATCCATTTGAGACAATTTTCGAACATTCATAAAATATACTAATTAGACACATAATTATATAATAATTAATTTAATTATAAACTAACTAATTAACTCAAAATTGTAAACTATTAAATAACTAAACAAAAATATTTAATTAGACAAAATATTTTGAGACGATTTTTGAATATTTATAAAGTTCAAACGTATACACATATTATTTAAAAATTATAAAAAGTGACAAACCATTTAAAACTCACTTGAAAAGTATTTTGAATTTTATAAAGTTAATTATTTTAAATCATTTGAAAATTAAGAAACTCGACAATTAATTATTATCGGGGAGGGTCAAAATTGGGTTTCAACAGGTACTAACTGTGATATATGGGTAAGGAATTTGGAAAGAAGAAACGATTTGGTCTCAATAAAAGAGCCTATGAAAAGAAAATGGAATTGAAAGTTCCTTGCCTTAGACTTCGAGTTGACATAGAGGAATGACATAACTCTTGGCCTTACGAGACGCGGGCAACTTTGCTATTCAAAGGGATAGAAGTAAGAAAATGTTGAAAGAGATGGCCTTGAGCTTGTTCTGGGTTCTATTAATTAATAATTAGATTGTGCCAGGTCATTGAACTTAGAGTAGGAAATTCCAGTGAAAGCTACATCCTAAGAAGACTGAAAAAGAGCAAGAACATCGGGCATACATTGATTTCATTGCAAAATACTGAATTTCTATCGACGACATTCCAATTCAAAGAATTAAAAAAACTTTGAATTCTCAAAAAGAAACTGTTACGCTTCACTTATATTCCTGGTAGCACAATGAATGATCTATTGTGAAAGATTTGCAGAATATGGACATGAATTTTACGGATGGAGATATGGCCTTAATGTTGTTAAGTTCACTTTCCGATGAGTTCAAGCACCTTGAAACTACTCTACTGCATGGGAATGATGAAGTATCTCTCAAAGAAGTTTGTTCTGCCTTATATAGTTATGAACAAAGAAAGAGAGAAAAATAAAAAGGCGGAGAAGCAGAAGCTTTGATTGTGAGAGGTCGTTATCAAAATCATATGAGAACGAAGAACGGGAGATCCAAGTCAAGATCCAGACTCAACAAAGATGAATGTGCCTTTTGCCGAGAGAAAGGGCATTGGAAGAAAGACTGCCCAAAGTTGAAAAGCAAGGCCAAACCAAATAATGGGAAGACTGTCATGGATTCAAATGTGGCTGATTGTGATGACTCAAATTACTCACTAGTTACAACATATCTATCCAAATCATCTAATGTATGGTTGATAGTCTCATCTTGTAGCTATCATATGTGTCACAATCGGGACAAATTTGTTGATTTACAAGAAGGAGAATGTGGAATTATTCACACCGCAAACAATAATTATCTTACCACATATGGTGTTGGTTCAATTTGATTAAGGAATCATGTGAATTAACCTGAACATTAACAGATGTTCGATATGTACCGAATTTAAAGAAAAATCTTATTTCTGTAGGATCCCTAGGGTCCAAGGGATTCAAAGTCATTGCAGATAATGGGGTAATGAGAATATACTCCAGCGCACTGGTGGTAATGAAAGCAATTCGAAGAAATAATAACATGTACCACTATCAAGGTAGTACAATTATTAGGACAGCGGAAACAACATCCAATGATGATACAGAGGAAGAAATGACCATGCTATGGCATATGCACTTGGAACATACTGGAGGAAAACCGATGAAAACTTTGTCAAATCAAGGATTGCTAAAATCAGCAAAAACTTGCAACTTGGAGTTTTGTGAGCATTGTGTCAAGGGAAAGTAAACATCCATAATACTAAAGGTATTTTGAATTATGTTTATTAAGATGTTTGGGGTTCTTCCAAAACACCTTCATTAGGTTGAAAACACTATTTGGTAACCTTTGTTGATGACTTTTCCCGAAGACTGTGGGTGTATATGATGAAAACTAAAGATAAAGTGTTGGGAATTTTTCTCAAATGGAAGGCGATGATAGAGACTCAAACTGGCATAAAGATCAAGTGTATTCGCACAAACAATGGTGGAAAATACAAAAATGATCGTTTTCCAGAAAATTTGTGAAGAAAATGGCATTGTCAGTTATTTCACCGTCAGAAATACACCACAACAGAATGGAGTGGCAGAACGCATGAACCAGACTTTGTTGGAGAAGGTTTGGTGTATGTTGTCCAATGCTGGCTTGGGCAAAGAATTTTGGGTTGAGGCAATAACATATACATGCCACCTCCTTAATTGTATACCATCTGTTGCTATAGGTAGGAAGACACCATTAGAAAAATGGTATGGAAAGTCTGCTGAAGATTATGATTCTTTATATGTATTTGGCTCGATTGCATATTATCATGTAAGAGAGTCAAAATTGGACCAAAGAGCAAAAAAAGCTTTATTTATAGGGATTACTTCTGGAGTCAAAGGATATCATTTATGGTGTCCATAGACAAGAAAAATTATTTTCAGCAGAGATGTTACCTTTGATGAATCTGCCTTAACAAATAAGGTAGCAGTTGAAGAATTCAAACAAACTGATGGTGCTTTAAAGCAGGTGGAGTTTGAGGGAAAAATAATTTTTCCACCATAGGAATCAAACGAGGAAACAACAAAAGATTTTCCTCTAGAAGAAGAGCCAGTCGAAGGGGAGGTTTCATCTCAAGAACCTCAACCATAACTTGAATCAATAGCAACCAGCAAGCCAAAAAGAACAATATGAAAACCTGCTCGACTCATAGATATGGTGGCTTGGTGCAGACTCAATTGCAACCTATCACATTTCTACCACTTATAAAAATGTAGTTCAAAGTTCAGAAGAAGATAAGTGAAGGATTGCCATGGATGAAGAAATGTATTCCCTTCATCAGAAGCATACATGGAAATTGGCCAATCTCTCAGAAGGCATGAAAGCAATTGGGTGCAAATAGGTATTTACAAAGAAAGAAGGATGTCCTCACCAAGAAGATGTTCACTACAAGCAAGATTGGTGACCAAAGAATATGCTCAAAAGGAGGGAATTGATTATAATGAAGTATTTTCTCCAATTGTGAAATACTCTTTCATTAGAGTTTTGTTGGCTTTGGTATCACAGTTGAATTTGAAGCTAGTTCAGTTGGATGTAAAAACTGCATTTTTTACATGGAGACTTGGAAGAGGAAATCTACATGATCCAGCCAGAAGGATTCAAAGTTAATGGAAAAGAAAATATGATGTGCAAACTTAAAATATCTTTGTATGAATTGAAACAATCTTCTAGACAATGGTACAAACGATTTGAAAAGTTTATGTTGCAGCAAAGGTACATAAGAAGCAAATAGGATCATTGTGTGTATTTGCGCAAGCTTGAAGACAATTTTTTATATATCTTCTCCTATATGTTGATGATATGTTGATAGCTTCTAAAAGTCAACAGAAAATTGAGAAGCTAAAGATTCAACTAAGAAAGGAGTTTGAAAGTAAGGATTTAGGTGAGGCAGAGAGGATTCTTGACATGGATATAAAAAGAGATCGACATTCAAAGAAGCTCTTGCTATCCCAAAACGAATATTTGAAGAGGGTACTAAATCAATTTGGCATGAATGAGAAAACAAAGTTGATTAGCACTCCGCTTGCTCCTCATTTTAAGCTTACTGATACTCTTTCGACAAAGAATGAAGCAACACGTGAATATATGTCAAAAGTCCCATATGACAATGTTGTTGGTAGCTTGATGTATGCAATGGTTTGCACAAGGCCAGATATTTCACACGTTGTTAGAGTTGTAAGAAGGTGCATGCATAATCCTGGAAAGGATCATTGGCAGGCTGTAAAATGATTTCTACTGTATATTCATAATACTGTAGATGTTGTCTTGGTTTTCGAGCATAAAGATAGTCAATATCTTGTTGGATATTGTGACTCAGATTATGCAGGTGATTTGGACAAATGAAGATCAACTATTGGTTATGTTTGCACTATTGCAAATGCACCAGTTAGTTGGAAGTCTACTTTGTAGTCAACAGTTGCTTTGTCTACCACTGAGGTAGAGTATATGACAATTATCTAGGTTGTGAAGGAGGCAATTAGGTGATAATCAAAGTGTTATTCAATTACCAAAGAACCAAGTTTATCATGCAAGGATGAAGCACATTGATGTTCGATATCATTTCATACGAGACATCATAGAAGAAGGTGAAGTCAAGTGCTGAAAATTCATACTACAAATAATCTTGCCGATATGCTGACAAAAGTGGTTACTGCGGTCAAGTTTCAACATTGTTTGAACTTGATCGACATTGTTAAACATTGAACATTGAGGTTGAAGACACAATAAAAAAATTGTTGTTGAAAGAAAGTTGATAATGGAGAATCTTGCTAAGGTAGAGATCTGTTAAATTTGACAAGATTCAAAGATGAATTAATTTGAAGATTTGATGGCTAGGAAGATAATTCTTCATTGGTACGAAAGTTAAGATAGCAAATTTGTAACTGAAATTTAGGTAAACCATAAAATGGTTTCACAAGTTAAACCTTGACATTTTGACACATTGTGATGTCATGGATGACATCAATAGGAAGAATTCACTCCTATAAATAGGTAGCTTCTAATTCATTTGTAACACACCTCTCACTTGCCTTCTCATCTTCAAAGGCATTTGATCTTCTTTCTCTCTTGTAGTATTTCACTTGTACTCCTTTGGAGTGAAATAAATATTGGCTGATTGTGTATGATGAATAGGCAAAAGAAAACAAAATTTTCCCGAACCTCGTAAATTCCTTGTGTTCTTTTTATTATTATCTCATTTACTATTTATTAGCTACCTTTAGATATAGCCGTTGTGATTTCATCACTCTCTATATATTCGGCTTCCACAACAATGTCTATAAATAGGATCTCTCACCCCCTCTCTCCTTTGCCTCTCCTCCCTCTCTTTTTCCCTCTCCTCTCTCTTTTCCTCTCCTCTCTCTCACCCCTCCCTCTCCTCTCTCTCGACCTCTCCCCTACTCAAAATACAAGAAAGGAAAGAATGTAGCTTCATTAAATTAAAAAAATCAGAAACTTTTTCGAACATTCCAACACCACCCGACATTAAAGATCAAGAAAAAGAAAATCAAGAAAGCAGCTGACTTTTCATAAACACCTAGTTAGAGTTTAGATCTAGTGAAGAAGGGAGCAAAAAAGCAGTTCAACAACTACCTAAACCATTTTTGCTCCTTTTTCTTTAGTATTTTGGTGCAAAAAAACAAAAAAGCATTAGTGTGGTGGTTGAGCATGATATAGGAGAGAGTTTTGTAATATCTTATTTTAATTGTATTCGAAAAATTATATTTTGTATTTTTGTATCAATTGTATTTGTATTCACATGAATACAATCTATCAAATGTATTTATATCCAATCAAAGAGAGGACAAATTCAGTTGTATTAATTGTATTTTGAATACAATTGATACAAAATAAATATATAATACAATGCAAAATAAATACAAAATACAATTTGTTATGTTTTGAAATTAATTGATACAAAATAAATACATGATACAATGCAAAATAAGTATAAAACACAATCCTCTCTCCTCCCTCTCTCAATCTCACTCGCCTCTCTCCACCCTCTCTCAATCTCGCTCGCCTCTATCCTCCTAATATATATTCATTTTGATACAAATCAATTTGTATTTGTATTCTTTTTCTCCAAAATCAGCAAAAAAAATACATTCTCTTCTCTCTCTCTCGGATCTCCTCGCCTCTCTCCTCCCCCCTCCCCTAACATTTTGTTATTATCCATAATTAAGCAAACTATAGCTATATAGTCCTATTTAAGGCCTAATGTTTGCTATTTTTGTAAGTTTCTCTTATTTTTATACATTAAGGGGTCGTTTGACACAATTATTAATAACACATGAATTAGTAACTGAGAAATTAGAAGAAGAAAAGAAGAAGGAGGCGGAGAAGAAGAAAGAGGAGTAGAAGAAGGATGAGCAGAAGGGGGGAGGAGAAGAAGCAGGAATGAGAAGAAACAGGAGAAGAAGAACAAGGAGAGGAGGAAGAGGAGGAAGAGAAGAAGAACAACAACAAGAACAAGAACAAGAAGAGTTATTGGGAATTGAATTGAGTGATCATTCCCTCAAGTTGATGGGATTAAATAGTTGTTACAGATAATATAAATAAGGAAAGAAGATAGTAAAATATTACACAATCTCCTAGCTGCCTAATTAAAGAAATTAGGGAATATTCTCATATCTAGATTATTTAATCATACCATATTTAAAAATTCTCATATCTACACTATCCAAATATATCATAATTAACACTCCCCCTCAAGCTAGAGCGTATAAGTCATATGCTCCTAGTTTTCCACAAATATAGTCAATTCTGGATCCTCGGAGTGATTTTGTGAAAATATCTGCCAGTTGATCTTTTGAGTTGACAAAACTTGTGGTGATATATCCAGACTCAATCTTCTCTCGAATGAAATGACAATCTATCTCAATGTGCTTTGTTCTTTCATAGAACACTGCTTTAGAATCGATATGTAGTGCAACTTGGTTATCACAAATCAATGTCATTGATTCAACTCCTCTCATCTTCAATTCTTGGAGAAGTTGTCTCAGCCATATAAGCTCACATGTAGCTAGTTCCATATCTCGATATTCTGTCTCTGCGCTTGATCTAGCTATGACAACTTACTTTTTACTTTTCCAAGATATTAGATTGCCTCCAATTAAAACACAATAACCTGAAGTGGACCTCCTGTCAGAAGGAGATCCTGCCCAATCTGCATCAGAATATCCAATAATGTTGGTGTGTCCCTTATCTTCCTACAATAAACCTTGTCTTGGAGAGCTTTTGATATACGTAGGATGTGAATCATTGCATTCCAGTAACTATCACAAGATGATTGCAAAAATTGGCTAACTACACTAACAACCAATGAGATGTCTGAGAGTGTTATCGTAAGATAGTTGAGTTTGCTAACAAGTCTCTGATATATGCTAGGATCTTTTAGAGGCTCCCCCTACCCTGGAATAAGCTTAGAATTTAGATCTATTATACTGTGCACATGTTTGCAATCTAACACACCAGCATCTTCCAAAATGTCTAAGATATATTTCCTTTGAGTAATAGCAATACCATGGCCAAATTGTGCCACTTCAATGCCCAGAAAGTATTTCAACTTGCCTAAATCCTTAGTTTGATAGTGACTTGAGAGGTGCTGTTTGAGTTGAGTAATACGTTTATAATCATCTCATCTAATAACAATATCATCAACATAAACAATTAAAATGATATGTTTGCCATGAGATGAATGTCTATAGAATACAGAGTGATCAGCTTCTGTTCGGATCATTCCAAATTGTTAGACAATATCTCGAAAATGACCAAAACATGCTCTGAGAGAGTGGTTGAGACCATAGAGGGATCGACGAAGTTTACAAACTAGTCTAGACTCATCTTAAGCAACAAACCCTGGTGGTTGCTCCATATATACCTCTTCAACAAGTTCTCCATGTAGGAATGCACTTTTTATGTCCAGTTGAAAAAGGGGCCAATGATTTAGTGCTTTCATAGATATGAGAAGACGGATCGAAACCATCTTGGAAACTGGTTAGAAAGTATCTCCATGATTGATGCCATAAATCTGTGTGTATCCCTTAGCAACCAGTCTTGCTTTGAGGCGATCAATAGCTCCATTGGAACCTACCTTAACTGTGAATACCCAACGACAACCAACTATGGATTTTCCTTAAACAAGCTCCCATATACCATTATCATGCACAACAATCATCTCCTCAATCATAGCTTGATGCCAACCTGGATGAACCAATGCTTCTGCCACAGTCTTAGGAACTTTGACTGATGATAAGCTAGTAAGGAATGTATGATATGGAGGTGACAAACGGTGATAACTTAAATAAGAATAAACGGGAGTTTGATTAGCAATAGTTCTTGTACCATTACAAAGAGCAATGAAAAGATCATCAGATAAGTGCTTGACCGAAGTAGAAGACATTGTTGGAGCAGGTAATGAATCACCAAGATTGCTTTGTGCACCTTAGAAATACCAACTGTATTAGCAAGTTAAGTAGGAGGTTGAAGTCGTCGGGATAGACTTTAAGAGTTGGAGGTGGAGCTGGGGTTGGAATAGTTGGAATGGAAAGGGCTTCTATGGCCTTATGATTTTCCGTATTAGGAGAAAATATGGAGTAGTATCGAAGAAAGTAACATATGCAGAGATCAAGTAATTATTGGTAGAGGGATCAAAACATTTGTAACCTTTTTGTAGACGAGAACACCCAAAAAAATACACATTTAAAAGCTTTGTGTTGAAGTTTATCTTTTTCGTGGGTAAGGTTATGAACAAAATAGGTGCAACCAAACACACGTGGAGGAAAAGGAAACATTTTTTTGGTCTGGATAAAGGATTGAGTGAGGACTCTGGTACTGCAAAACAGATGAAGGAATGCGATTGATTAAATAGAAAGCATTAATACTAACATCACCCTAAAAATGTAAAAGGGACATAATTGTGAATGACCAATGTTCGAGGTGTTTCAATTAGATATTTGTTCTTTTGCTTAACAACTCCATTTTATCGAGGAGTATGTGCACAAAAAGACATGCAATATGCCCTGGGATAACATAAAAGAAGAGAGATAAGTAGAGAAGTAGAGAAGTATTTTCGAGAATTATCACTGATTAACTTCTTAATGGAAATACCAAACTGATTGCGGATTTCAGCATGAAATTTCTGAAAGATAGAGAATAGCTCAGTCTATTTTTCATTAAAAATAACCACGTGCATCGAGAATAGTCATCAATAAAAGTAACAAAATAATAAAAGCCTAAGGAAGAACTGACACGACTTGAACCCCATATATCTGAATGAACGATTTCAAACATAAATGTGTATTATTGACGCATTTTGGGAAAGAGGAATGAGTGTGCTTACCAAGATGACACGACTCACATTCTAACAAAAATAAACTAGATAAACTGGGGACCATCTCTTGCAATTTCAGGAGACTTGGATGACCCAATTGACTATGGAGCAATTCAGAAGAAACAATGGAAGTGAAAGTAACATGTGGTTTTGGGATAGAGAGTAGGTACAATCCTGTGACTCCTGTCCTTTTCCAATCACCTGTCCCATTTTTTTATCCTGCATAAGAAAAGAATCAACAAAGAAGGTTACAACGTATTTCAGATTTTTTTTATTAATTTACTAATGGAAATAAGATTATATAGACATTCAGGTGCAAAAAAGGACTGATTTTAAAGATATGGAAGGCAGAGGATGACGTATACCTATCCCTTTTACAATCGTCTTTGATTCATTCGCCAAAGTAACAGTAGAGAGAGTAGAAAGGGTAGTAAGAATAGAGAAAATATTTTTGTTACCAGAAATATAGTCAGAAGCACTAGAATCAAGAATCCATTGTTACTGAGACGAAGACTGTGCGACATAAGCAAATGGGCTACTAGGTTGTATTGTGCAAGTAGTTGATGATTATTGCCTTGATGTTTGATACTGAAGGTACTCGTTATAGTCTGTTTCAGTTAAAGTGATAAGATGACCCATCCATTATGAGCTTTTTTTTGTCATAAAAAGAAGTATTAAAGAAAGAGAGAGATAAGACTTGACATTTTTCTAATATGATTGATTTAGCAACCAGTTGATCAATCCTTTTATTTTTTTTAAAAAAATTGCTACTGAAATAGAAGAACATTCAAAGAAAGGGCTAAAAACTAATAGCTCTGATACCATGAGAAATTAGAAGGAGGAAGAGGAGGATGAGGAAGAGAAGAAGAAGACGAAGCAGAAGCAAAAGAAGGAGAGGATGAGAAGGAGTAGCAGTAGGAGGAGGAGAAGAAGAAGAAGAAGCAGAAGCAAAAGAAGAAGAGGAGAAGGAGTAGTAGTAGTAGAAGGAGGAGGAAAAGAAGAAGAAGAAGAAGAAGGAGGAGAAGAAGGAGAATGAGGAGGAAAAGCAGAAGAAGCAGGAGAAAGAAGAGTAGGAGCAGGAGGAGGAGAAGGAGAAGAAGGAGGAGAAGAAAAAAAATGAGGTATTGGAATTGAATTGATTGATGAGGAGGAGGAGGAGGAGGAGGAGGAGCAGAAGAAGCAGGAGCAAGAGGAGTGGGAGCAAGAGGAGGAGAAGGAGACGAAGAAGAAGGAGGAGGAGAAGATAAATATGAGGTATTGGGAATTGAATTGATTGATCATTCCCTCAAGTTGATGGAATTAAATAGTTGTTACAGATAATGTAAATAAGAAAAGAATATAATAAAATATTACACAATCTCCTAACTACCTAATTAAAGAGATTAGGGAATATTCTCATATCTAGATTATTTAATCATACCATATTTAAATATTTTCATATCTACACTATCCAAATATACCATAATTAACAGTAACGTATGGATTAGCAATGCTGAAATTAGTAGTGCAGGAATTAGTAATGCAAAGTTTATTTTTTATCAAGCGTTTGATTCATTACTTCCATCCCACCTTGTGTATGAATTAAAACTCTACAAAAAAATTCTTTCCAATTATACCCTTGAATTATTATGAGATTTTCTATTTCATGTAATTGGGTCAAGTTTGATAATTGGTGGATAATATTATTTTTTAGTCTTCTAACTAGCTAGGAGAAGAACATTTTTGTTACCATGTTTGTTATTTTCTCACTTGGATTATTTGAAGGTAAATAATTTTCATCTCAATAAGTTGATCACTCACAAAACGTCAATTTTTAATTTTAAAAAGATAGAAAATCTACTTTTAAAATCGAAAAGAAGATAAATAATAGTAAAACTGAATAGATCATTTAAATTTACACATAAAAATTGCAAGTTGAAGTTTTAATATGCATACAATTTTATAAATTGTTCAAAATACAAATAATTAGAAACCCCCACCCCACCCCCCACCCTCACCCTCACCCTCACCCTCACCCCAGACACACGCACGCAAGCACACATGCACACACCCACACCCACAAATAATACATTTAATTAAGATCACAAACATCATGTGGTGATATATTTATTTTTTCAATTCGTAAATATTAAACAACTCACATTTCAAATATTGTATTGATTTGTATTGGATTTATTTAGCAACAAACAATCTCTCTAAATAATAAAAAATTTAAACAACTATAATTTTCAAATAAATTTACTAGTACAAATATAAAATATAAAATCAAGAAAATAAACAAAATGATTTATATGATTTGAGGGATATTTTTATCTTTACATAGAATAATCCCATGATATTAAGTTCTATGTATTACTAATACCACCAAATGAAAGGTATTAGTAAAAGAAAATGTCATAAATAGTCTTTTAACTAAAGGGGTAGGTCTAAAATGGTCTCTTAACTATACTTTCGTCGATTTAGTCATTTAACTATTCAAAAACTTACCAGCTTAGGTCTCTTAACTATGCACTTTTCAGTTTTAGTATTTAAAACCTTATCAGCTTTGGTCCCTTAACTATACACTTACTAGTTTTAGTCCTTTAAGTATTCAAAAACTTATCAGGTTTGGTCTTGTCCATTTTTTTATATAGATAGCTTAGGTTTATTTAACGGTACTCTTTGTGAAATTAATTCTTAAACCCATTTTTTAAGTTGTTTCTCTATACCCGCTACTTTTTCTTCAAATTACTCTTATGAAAAGAACAATAACCTCAACTATTCAAAATAAAATTAATGAGAAAAGAAGATATAAGTCCTAATTTTATTCAATGGGCGATAAAATGAAGCATATAATTGTTGTTAATGATTTGAATATGTTGTGTTCCCTTTTTTGGAGGTTAATGATTCATAATCCGTGCAATTTTTTTTTAATTCTAGTTTTCATACAAAAGAAAAATAAGCGATTTGATGTTATTACTCAAATTTCTCTACGTAAAATAAACTGAATAGAATAATAAAATCAATCCATTTCTTTTTTTAAAAAAAAACTAAAAATATAATAGTTGCAAACTACCATTTTATAAATTTCAACTTCTGAAAAATTTAAATAGTTCCCTTCAATAAAGTTGTTGGAGTACAAATTTTGAATTCAATAAGTTATAATTTGTTTCTTTTTATAATAAAGTTTAGCATATTCAAGTCCTTAGTAGCAATGATATGCTTCATTTTATCGTCCGTTGAATAACATTATGACTTATATTTTCTTTTCTCGTGAATTTTATTTTGAATCATTGAGGTTAAGGTTCACCGAATAAGGGTAATTTGAAGTAAAAGTAGCGGGGAAAGAGAAACAACTAAAAACGGACAAAGGATTTCATTTCTCGAGACATGGATTCCATTAATATAAACCAAGTTATATGTATAAAAAATGGACAGAAACTAAACCTGGTAAGTTTTTAAATACTTAAAGGACTAAAACCGATAAATGTATAGTTAAGAGACCAAATCTGATAAGTTTTTGAATAATTGAAGGACTAAATCTGACAAAAGTATAGTTAAGGGGTCATTTTAGACCTGCTCCTATAGTTAAAGAACTATTTATGACATTTTACATCCTATAATATTTTATAGGATGTATAACTAATCCAGAAATTATTTATACATAAGCGCAAAATCCTAACAAATTATATATTAAATAATACTATACATAATATATGAATTATTTCTCTTAATACTCCCTATCAAACAATCCGAGAGTAATAAGTAAAAATCAAAATTTGGTGCACGAAGTAAATATAATAATAATACTCTTCAGAAGACATTACATTTCTCTAGAAAACACCTATTACCTACGACTAGCCAATTCTAGATGCCACGTCAGAAAAGAAACCCAAAAATGTAGAACACCCTCGAAATTTCAATTGCCATCCATTCCATCCCAAAATAATTCCTATAAATATCGACATAAACTAGACTGACAATGCATCTTCAAAAAGTTCCAACGAAGTGAATTTAAAATTTACTTAGCTATTTTCAAATAATATAAAAAATGGCACTAATTCCTCAATTGCTCGAAAGTATTTTTCAACCCCTTAGTCTAAATGACTCAAGTACCTCAAAATTTGTGAATCCACGTGTTGATTGGAAGGAAAATGAAGATGCTCATGTGTTCAAAGTTGATCTTCCTGGATTAAACAAAGAGGAAATTAAAGTTGAAATTGAAGAAGGAAAGGTATTGCAAATTAGTGGTGAGATTAAGGGTGTTGATCTTTATAAAGAAGATCAGAAGAAGGAGAATGAGACGTGGAGACGCGTTGAGAGGCCACGTGGCAAGTTCTGTAGAAGATTCTGGCTACCTGAAAATGCTAAGATTGATGAGGTGAAGGCTAGTATGGAGAATGGGGTTCTAACTCTCACAATTCCTAAGCAGGAGATTAAGAAACCTGAGGTCTTGACCAATGAGATTAATTAGTGGTTAATTACTTAATTAATGTTGTCGTTAGTCTTTTCTTTTAAATTTAATTAGTAATTGTGCATGAGCTTTGAGTGGCATTATCTTGTTTTCTTGATTGTTGTTTTAATTTAAGCAATAATAAAAGTTGTTTGCTTGTAAAATATTCATGACTTGGGATTTCAAATTAATTTTCTTATTTTTTAAGGCATTGAAAGGACGAACCTTGCTTAGAGACAATTGTTCTCTTTACCAATTTTATCTTTCAAATTTATGTTGGTTTACGTCAACGTCATGTATGTGGCAAGGCTATCGAAAATGACCGATCAGTTAGAAATGAAATTGATGTTTATAGATGTAATCGATCGACCTTATCCTATACAAAGATACTAGAAATCACCTTAATGATTATTTGTCATTGAGTATATCATTTAAATCACCTTACTGATTATTTGTTATTGAGTATATCATTTAAATCACCTTAATGATTATTTGTAATTGAGCCTATCATTTAAATCACCTTACTGATTATTTGTTATTGAGTATATCATTTAAATCACCTTAATGATTATTTGTAATTGAGCCTGTCATTTAATGTATGTATTTCATGTAGTATTATTTGTACCTTTGCCTTTAGAGGCATTAATAAAGTTACAACTTTTCATTACTAAATTCACGTGATTCTTTTTTTCAGCTTAGAAACAATTGTGAAATTATATGGTTGATTTCTAGGGAACAAAAATTAACAACATAAAAGTATTATAAATAACTAGTAGTTCGAGACTAAACTGGATTAGTTTAGTAACTTGAACTTTCATACAATTTATAGAAAAGTTTTAAGTAAATGTAACACACACCTTTGGTATTTGGAATTTAGATATGATTTCAATCTATAGATATATCACTACTATAAATTGGACCTATGGCAACAGTTACTTTTGTGACGGATATAAAGCTGTTGCTATAGCAAGTCAATGGCAATGATTTAAACCATTGCTTAAGGATATTGCCCTATTAGCACACTTATTTAATTAAATTAAATCATTGCATCAGCAGAAAAACTGTTGCGATAGAGGTAGCTATTGCAATACTTATAATATTAGTTACAGTAGTTGTCTCTATAGCTACAGCTAATTAATAAAAATAAGTATGGCAACGCTTTATATTTGGGTGCTATTTTTTTCTTATATAATTAGTGCCTCCTGTATCCAGTTATCTCTTTTGCCATGGAATACTCAGCTTCGTCTTCTTATTCGTTAAACCACGCAGGAGCAAAGAACTTGTATCCAATTTTTTGCTCATGTCGTCATCTTTATTGATGAAACAGAGGTAAGTTTCATCTGAATTCGTAAGTATGTATGTGAAGAGATTAGGGTTTCAAATCTATTGGGTAGATATAGTATGTTGATGAAACTTGCAAGTTTAGATACTAAAAAACTTTTGTACTCTTTATTTTTTTTACTGTGTTTGTCTGCAATTGTTTGAGGTAATTAGTCCTTGTATTCTTTCAAATGAAATTTGTGGAACTCAATTCGTGACTCCTTCAATTTGGGACTGATAGACTCCCTAAACTAACCCGTAACTCCAAATAAGCGAAGCTGCAGGGGAAAGGGGACTTTTATTTTCCATCTGATTCACACTTGAAGTATCATTCTCCTGTCACCATGCTCAGATTGAGCACCAAGTTTCAGGTCTTCTTTCTGGGTATTAGGAAATCAAATTTGGAGAAAGCAGCCATTAATAATTTTTCTACGGTAAATTCAAACATCAAAACATCAGATTGACCACCAAGTTTCAGGTCTTCTCTTGAATTGCTCCTTCACTATCTCTTCATGGTTTATTATATTTTGAGGACTGTTACCTTCTTTAGTTTGTTAATTGCATGTATTGGAACTTGGCAGTGTCGTCGTATGTAACACTTGAATAAATTCCAGCAGAACTAAGTGCTCTTCTGTTATTTTTAACAAAGGTTACGTACGTGCTTAGTTGAAGTTCTATTTGGAATTAGCTTTAAAATTCAATCTCTGTAACATGGTTTCTCTCATTTATTTGTTACTACTTTCTACATGTAATATGGTACTTTTAAGAAGATTTTAGTTATAAAAGTAATATGCTATAACAGTGCTAACATCTTGTTTAAGCCTGATTAAACCTGTTTCCTGAAATGACAAACATGCCACATCTTTTAAATGTACTTGTGAATTCGGAAATTGATTACCAAAGTAGAAACTAAGTTCTGCTTTGCTTTCTGTTTCGCAGTGGAGGAGAGAAGTTGCGTTTGCTGGATTTGAGGTGCCTATCCAAATGGATGTTTCTGCTGAGAAAATGATTTTTGGGGTTCCAGGAACTGATCCACAAAGACGAGATGAACTAATTAAGGTACAGATAAGAATAAGCAATTGTTATCTGCGTGAAATTCAACAAAGTCCCATGGGCAAACTCAAAAAGAATGTATCGTATATTCTGCTAGTGTTTTGAGGTAAATTGATAAAAGGTATAGATAGACCATATGCTAAAGCCTGGAAAAATTAGCTCTCTTTTTCTTCTTACTAATTTTCCAGGTTTAATCAGAATTTTCTCTCATGACAAGTAGGAGTGCTCTAATTTTGTACCATGATAAAAATTGCTAATGGGAATAAATAAATATACACAAACATACACAACAAACTAAAGAAGGAAGTTTAGACCTCTTAACTTCTTCGGGTGGGTGTTACCTTTTACAGTAATTTATCTTTGATAAAAGCTGATTGTGGTGGGCTCATCTAATATGCAAACAACTAAATCAGCATATACTAAAATTCTTAATCTTATGCTTATGAAGGTTCTTGGAATCGATCTGTCCTGGAGAATGCACAGATCCATCAATTTCTCCAATTATGAGATTGTCCAGAATACAATTTTCTTTGGACAAAATGTTTCTGTTACAATAGATATTGGCTAGAATACCATCCTGTTGAAATCCTTGGCCACTATAGTGTTGAAATAATTTTTTTTTCTTTTTTTTTCCTTGTATAGAGGACAACCTAGATATTGCATTGAAAACTCGAGGTGGCTAAATTTTGTAATGGAAGCAGTCTCCCTAATTTGATCATCAATCAAATTCGAAGAGACACAAAAACCACATTTATTCTTGTTCACCATCTATCAAGAAATATGATCATAGATGTCTAATTTGTGCATCATTTTCTTAATGGAAAATGAATCCCTAGAAGAAAATAGAATTGTGTCATCAGCATAACAAAGATGATTTATGAATGGGCCTCTTTTCTCAATAAAATAAGGAATAAACTCATTTTCTTGGAGATTGTTCATCAGTGTGGACATCATTTCAGCACTAATAACAAAAAGAGAAGGTGACAAAAGGTCACCCAGTTTAATGCCTCTGGTAGATTTTAAAAATGCATGCCTTGAGCCATTTAAATTCAGATAATACCACATATTAGAAATCAACCTCCATATTGTGTTAATCCACAGTTACGCAAAGCTCATTCTTCTCAGCACCACGCATAGATTATATTCTCAATCAACTCGATCATATATTTTAGCCATGTTAAGTTTCATGACAACATTTTCAGTCTATGGGGCTTGATTTATGTTATGGACCATTTTCTGCGTTAAAATAATACTATCAATATTAGACCTTCCATTGATAAAAACCAGTTTGACAAGAGGAGATCAGTTTGTACATGCCTTAGCCATATAACGCACAACTCAGAATTCTCCATCTAACCAAGGGTGTGTTTAGTATGAACGAAAATGTTTTCCTGGAAAACAAGTTGATTTTTGACTTATTTTCTCATGTTTGGTTGGTAAGTAGAAAATATTTTCCTGAAAAGATTTTTAGTGTTTGATTTATGAATGAAAAATATTTTTGAGAAATATCTTTTATTTTTACTAGAGTAGATTTATTTATTTTTGAAATTGAAAATAGTTTTTAAAAACAAACTTAAATTTTTTTTGGGGGTGGGGGGGGGGGGGTCGAGGGTAAGGGTGAAAAAATGAAATTTTGAAATTGAAAATATTTTTTAAAAACAAACTTGAAATTTTTTATTTTTTTTGGGGAGGAGGGTGGGTGGGGTTCTAGGGGTGAAAAAATCAAATTTTGAAATTAAAAATATTTTTTAAAACAAACTTAAATTTTTTGTTGGGGGGGAGTCAAGGATAGAATGAAAAAATGAAATAGTTAAGAATATTTTTTAAAAACAAACTTAAATTTTTTTTTTTTGGAGGGGGGGATTAGGGGTGCGTGGTTGGGGGCTGGGTAGGAGGTGGGTGGGGGTCGAGGGTAGGGTGAAAAAATGAAATTTTGAATTTGTAAATATTTTTAAAAACAAACTCAATTTTTTTTTGGGGGGTGGGGGTGGGGGGGGGGGGGGTGACCGGAGAGGGAGGTGGGTGATCGAGGATCAGGATGAAAAAATAAAAATTTGAAGTTGAAATATTTTTTAAAAACAAACTTGAATTTTTTTCTTTTTGAAGGGGTTGGGGGCTGATAGGGGGGTTGATGGGGGGGGCGAGGGTAGTGGGTGAGGGGTAAAAAATAAAAAATTGAAATTAGAAATATCTTTTTAAAACATTTTTTTTTTTTGGGAGGAGGTGAGGGTAGGAGTGGGGGTGGGGTAAAAAAATTGAATTAAAAAACAAGCTTTAAAATTATTATTTTTTGGGAGGGGCTGGGGCTGGTTTGAGGGTAGGGACAAAATAAATTGATTTTTTCAACAAAAAAATAATTGTAATTTGAAGTTGAAAGAGAGTTTTGGAAAATGTTTTCCTTAAATTTAGAAGGGATGTCATTTTTCTTAAATTTGAGGAAAATGAGTTGATTTGGAAAACATTTAGCCCAACCAAACATGAGAAAATTGGAAAATATTTTCCGGAAAATGTTTTCCTTCATGCCAAACACACCCCAAATGATTTTTGCTAACACAAGAGAAAGAAATCTAATCCAATTGTCATTGAAAATTTGGAATATTCTTAAAAAGTGTTGTTTAAGAATTGCAGAAGAAAGAAGAAATAAAATTGATTAGGAAAGACTAATTTTATTGAACTTTAACTTTAGATTTAAAAATACATGAAGAGCAAACTAAATGACATAATAAAGTGACTAAGAATACTAAACGTAACATTCAGGTGTTTATGGTCAGTGTTTTATTGCAATACCGCTCGTGTTGGAGAACACCAATTTGAGTACAACTTTAGAAGAAATAATGTGGTAAAATAATTGTATCGCCCTCATTATTTTTTTTGGAAAAATTAGCTAATTAATCAAAATTCTTAACATAATTATTAAAAACATCTACATTTTAAAATAATTATTAAAATGTCAATATTTTAAAAAATATAGTGTATCTTAGTTTAGTTTCTAATTTATCTCACATTAATAAGATGTTCTCTCTCATATATTGTTTTTATAGCAAATTATATATTTATAATTATCTTCCTAAAATACATGTCACTCCTCATCAATTCCACTTTCTCTCTCTATTCATTATTTTTATTCCCCTTCTCTCTACTTCCAGATTCTTTCTCTTTTTTTTTTTTCAAAGTGGAAAAAATCAAACAAAATATTTGCATCATATTCTCATTTAATCGGATAACTTCCTTTGGATTTGTATATATTGGGTTAATATCAAAAAAAAATTTAGTTTTGATTTGTATCTTTTTTGGCCGTTTATGTATTTTTGTGTTCCAATTTATTCACCTTCAAAATCGTTTATTTAGTAAATTTCCTTTTGGGTCTGATTTTTTAGTAAACCTCGTTACTATTTAGGGTAGATTTTGTATTTTGATGTTTACATTTCTCCAATTTCAGTTAATATTTAATTTATTTAATTTCATACTTAATTTGTGTTCATATTAGTATTGTCAGTTGTATTTTTCATTTATCAATTCTATTTTCAGAATATTGTATTTATTTAAATGAAATTATAGACGACTAAAATGATATATATTCTTACTTAAATTGTATTCATATTAGTATATATGTTGTATTTTTTATATTTTAATTATATCTTTCAGCAATATTATATTTATTTAAGCATATTGTACTCATGTAATTTTATTTTTAGCTTTTGATTAAACAAAAAAAATGTATTCTAAATTGATTTTGTATTTAAAAAATTGTATTCTAAAAGTTGTTTCCTAACTGTTGATCAAATTCATTATTCACTTTTATTTGTAACTTTTGATTTAAGAAAAAGTTGTATTCTAACCTGATTTGTATTTCAAAAATTGTATTCTAAGGGCCTGTTTAGAAGGACCTGTTTGGAAGGACACCCTGGTAATTGGATTTTGTGTAATTGGTGTAATTATACTGTCTTGTCCTGTTTGGAAGGACATGTAATTACTTGGTCAGCAGGTAATTGGTGTAATTGGCAGGGGGTAATTACACTCTATAATTCACAAGCAGAGGCTGCGAATTGCTGGTAATTACATGGTGTAATTATCACCTGATTACTTTTTCATTTTTTTTTAATTTCTATTTTTATTTTTATTTTTATTATTCTAAAAAATTGTAAAAGTCTATTTTTTATTTTATATTATTATATTTCATTTTATTCTTGTTCTCAACCTTACTTTACGTGATTCGATGTAATTTTCTCATATTATCTATTTCTTTATGCCATGTTTATTTTTTCATTAGCATAATTTTATTAGTATTCTAATTTTTAAATTAAAATAGAATTTATTGTTAAGTAAGGTTATAGACTTACGTTTTTTTTATTATGAAGAAATAAAAATAAATCATATTTATTGCTATGTTGAAATTTGTTATAAGAGTATTATGTTAAATTTTTTGTTTTGAATTTATTACTTATGTTATATTTTCAGTTTCATTTGTTTTAGTAATATTGAATTTACATTGCACGTCATTTTTAATTAGACTTGATAGATTATATTTTTGTCAAACATTTAATAATTTATGATATTTTATTTATATATTACTATTCTTTTTATCAAACATGCATTTCACAATGTTCATAGAAACTTCATACTTTTAGTTGTTACGATCAATTCAATTGAAGTATATTAATTTGAAAAAATATAAATCAATTATTTTTTCATAATGTTAGTTACAGTAAATATGTTTATTAATTAATATATTTTCAAAAAGAATATATATCTTAAATGTTTAATTTAATGTCATTTATAAAATTTCTTATTTGTCTAGTATAAATTTAAAATGATTAATTTTTATTTTTAAAATTTATTATAATTTTATGTTTGCAATGTGTGCATCCAAACAAAACATGTGTAATTACACTGTGGCATCCAAACAGGACATGTACTGTAATTACACTGTGGCAACCAAACAAATCAGTGTAATTACTAGACTGTGTAATTACTAGGCTGGTAATTACTACCCTAGTAATTACACAATTCCAATTACCTGGTGGCTTTCCAAACAAACCCTAAAACTTGTTGTCTATAATTGTTGAACAAATTTGTATTCCAATCATTCAATAAATAAAATCATAATAACTCAATAGAGAATAGGGATCACATCATCAAAATTGTATTCAAAATAAATTTGTATTCTAATAATCCAATACATAATATCATCAAATTTGTATCCAAACTAATTTGTATTTCGATTATTCAATATACGATATCACAACAATAAATTTGTATTTGAATAAAATTCTGAAAATCTACTATCATGTTGCATCACCACTAATTTTGATGAATTCTTTGAGATAATACCAGATCGATTAAATCTTGAAGATCAAAATGTGATTTTTTGATTGTATATTTCAATTGGCTTCTTTTATCAATCCTTGATTTTATGTTTTGTAGGAACATCGATGATGAATTGCTTCAATTTTGTATTTCAAAATCGCTTCCCAGATGTATCAACAATTTTGAATTTTCCAAGAAAAACGATGATGAACAGATGCAATTTTGAATTTTAACGATGATGAACATAATTTTGATCGTTATGCAATTTTGTATTTTTTAGGAAAGAAGGATGATGAACTTTTTTTTACAACAGATCCATGACTCTTAACAAATAAAAATAAAAATTCTTACAGGAGATTTGTCCATAAACGAGGATCAAAGGACTTGACTTCTACGGAGAATGAGGATTATCAATGGAGAATCGAAAATCGATAACGGAGTTTGAATAACAATCGATTAATTCAAAATTTTGTTGTCCAACGAAAAGTGGGGCAAATCAACGAAAACTTAAATTCAATTTCAATGGAGTTATTCGAAAATGGATATTGGAAATATGCAGAACAATGGTGAAAGGCATTTGAAAGAACAAGAGAGATATGACACTTTGTAATTCGTATTTTTCCAATTGTAACTGATTAAGCGATTTCTACCTTTTTTGAAATATTCTCTCCATAATTTTCTCCATTATGTTAAAGATTTGTATTCTTTCAAATTAAATAAATAAAAAAGTCAACCTAATAGCATACCAAAATATTGACATTTTAAATATATATTGAAAATGTTGATAAGAGGTCCTATTAAATGCTAAAATATTGTTGTTTTGAAAATTTTCCCTTATTTTTTTTAATAAATGTGCTAAGTCCAAATATACTACATAAGTAAAAGTAAATTGAGAAATTATAAATTAAGATGAATTGAGTACGACTTTAAAAAGATATAGAACTAAATTGTTCCTACAGTATCTCGACTTACACCTTTTATTAACTTAGATACTTCTATCGCTAAAAACTAGTATAACTAATCAGCATATACTTTAACCTTAATTTTTAATTTAACCATGATAAAGATTATCAAAATATAAATACTATGATAGATGAAACGACCCCAAAAATGCCTGAAAATGTGCTTCGAAAACACCTATAATTGTAATTTCCATATATCTCAAAATCTGTGCATCATTTTGAAAATTCGACTTCATATTCTTATTTAGGGGGTCAAATTGAGTGGGAAATGGGTCTAACCCGAATTTTAGAGCAACTGTATCAAAATTCGAAAATCGCAAAAATTGCGATTTTGAGGGTCAACTTTAAAGGGGCATATCTCTCAGCACACAAGGAACTGGAAGGACCTCAAACTATAAAAATTAAAGCTCTGTGAGTTAGCTTTCTAACGCAATTTGTTTCACCTCATTTCGAGTTAAGATGAAAGAGTTATGACCATTTTCGTAAAATCTGTCTGAGCAGACCAGAAACTTCCAGTAAGCTGTTTTTTTTTTCAGCCTCATTTTTGAGGCTAAGTGCTGGGATGTTTTTTTTATAAAAAGGGAACATATCCCATACTTAGTCATTTAACTTCAAAACGCTCAAAAGCACTCTCTAAACCCTCTCCAAAAATTCCACCAAGATCCTCAACCAAATTCAAGGATCTCAAGCTTTAATTCCGGATTCAAGATTCAATCTCAAGCAATTCTCCATTCCAATCTTCATCAAGAATTCTCCAAAGTTGAGGTATGTGGGTTTGATTGTGGAAACCTTCCTTTCCACAAGTCCAACCATTTATCCTCTATTACTACTTCAAGTTTATGGGTCCTTATGGTTATTTATGAACTCTTGAGTATGTAATTACTACTACACACCCTATTAAGGTCTAATTTGCATATTATCATGTAAGGGAATTATTATGTAATGTTTATGATTTTCATGCTTCCATGATCAAATTATGAAGGTTGATATATATATATATGTTGTTGGTGGGCTGATTTATATGGATTTTGGAATTGGTTGGACTTAGTACTCTTGAAACACATGATTTTATTTACATGAACAAGTAGCCCACCATATGTTTGATAAAATGCCATTTGTAGAATTCTTAGGAAATGGAAGGTCCAATGTACGTCCTATGAGTCAGATGGTTATATAATTATTGAAATGATGATGAAATGGATACATGTATATGATTTTCTCTATATAGTGTTGTGAGTCAACCAAGCCTAGCTCGGGGGGGTTGTAGGCCCGGGTAATTGTATCGAGGGGTTGGTACCTTAGTTGCCTAGTACGGGGGGTAGTAGGACCGTATAACCATATCGAGGGGTTTGTACCTTGGTTGCCTAGTACGGGGGGTAGTAGGCCCGTATAACCATATTGAGGGGTTTGTACCTTGGTCCCTAGCTCGAGGGGTGGTAGGCCCGGGTAACCATATTGAGGGGTTTGTACCTCTTTCGCCTCTCCAAGGGGGTGGTAGACCTTGGAAATACTATATTGATGGTCACTCACTACACATGTACTACGCCCTACTAAATATGATTTTTATATAAGCATCATTATACATATCATCTCATTAATATGCTATCTATCGAGTACGATTATGCATTTTGCCTATGATGTCCATCTATTGTTGCATTGCATTGCATCCCATATACTTAGTACATTCAAACGTACTAATGCATACTCTATGCCTACATGATGTCACCATGTAGGGACCGGAGCACCGTCTGACCATCCTCTTTCGCGTGGCTAATTCGATTTTCTATCGAGCTTATTGGTGAGTCCTCCATTCCGGGGACGTTGCTTATGATCTCTTGCTATGTATAAGACTTTTCCTTTTTAATTATGTATTGACTATGAGGGTGAGCCCGGTAGTTTGTCTCGACCCCCGCTAAGCATCCATGTTTAGAGGTGGTGTTGGACAAGTTATGTATTTTCCTTGAGCTTGACTCATCTATGGTATTTATGTATTATTTTCCTTTTTTTTTCTTGTTCCCTTAGTCCCGATTTTCCCTTGATTATGCTTATCGCTTATGGTCATTTTAATTGCTTCCACGATCAAGGATGTGTAATGATATGCTATGAGGCTTGTTTGGGGGCTCTTTTGGGTTCCCCATTCGCCGATCACGTCTAAGCCCTAGGCTTGGGTCGTGACAAACTTGGTATCAGAGCACTAGGTTGATAGATCCTTGAAGTCCAACACACCGCGTTGATTAGAGTCCGATTCATGGTTGTGTTGTGCACCACAATTATGAGTAGGAGGCTATGAGACGTTTTAGGAAATGTTTCCCTTCTTCATGTTTTAAGTCGTGCGGTAGAGTTGAATTTAGTTTTTTTCCTAACAGTTGTTCTTTGCTATGCTAGATCATGCCTAATACAAGAGGAAGACGAGACCGCGCACCCGAGGAACAACCGACCAATGGGGATCTTCGGGATTCCCTTACTTTATTTGCACAAGCTATGGCTAATCAAGCCAACCACGGGGCCCAAACCCCTCAGGCTCTTACCCCGGCATCTCGGGTGAGAGACTTCGTGCGGATGAATCCCCTGGAATTCTATGGGTCTAAGTTAGATGAATACCCTCAAGAGTTCATTGATGAAGTCCACAAAATATTAGCTATCATGGGCGTGAGGTCAGAAGATAAGGCGGAGTTGGCAGCCTACCAACTAAAAGGGGTGGCCCAAATATGGTACAACCAATGGAAGGAAGAGAAGGGGGCAAACTATGTGGTGCATTGGGAAGAGTTCAAAATGGCTTTCCTTAATCGATTCTTTCCTCTTGAGCTTAGGGAAGTCAAATTGATGGAGTTCATGAATTTAAAACAAGGGTCTATGAGTGTGAGAGAGTATGCCCTCAAGTTTAACCAACTTTCAAGATATGCTCCACACTTGGTTGCCGACTCACGGCCTAGAATGAACAAATTCGTGATGGGTGTGTCCGACCTAGTGAGTGAAGAATGCTAGTCCGCAATGTTGATTAGTGACATGGACTTGTCCCGCTTGATGGTCTATGCCGAGCAAATGGAGGAGGAGAAGTTGAGGAAGAGGAGGGGTCATGAGGCCAAGAGGGCCCGTTTTGAGGGCAAGTTCCAAAGTCGAAGGGGAGACCGATTTCATCATGGCCAAGGGTCTTCTCATGCGCCCCATAGGGGGTTTGCCAATGACATTCCAAGGGCCCAAGGCGTTGGTGGTATGGGTCCTATTGATGTATGCCCGAAGTGTGGTAAGGGTCATGGTGGCCCATGCTTGAGAAATACCGGTGCTTGCTATAGTTGTGGGGAAATGGGGCACAAGGCAATAAATTATCCTCGGAATCGCAACAAGGGTAAAGAGGTCTGTCCACAACGTGCCAATGCGATTCCTTTGGGGAGAGGGGGCCGACAAGATGGTGCCCCAAGGCACAATCGATTTTATGCTTTACATGGGAGGCAAGGGGTCGATGAAGTCCCCGACGTCGTTACCGGTATGTTGAAAATCTTTGACTTTGATGTATATGTATTAATTGATCCGGGTGCCTCTCTTTCTTTTGTCACCCCCTTTGTTACCAAAAAATTTCATGTTGAGCCCGACTTGTTGCATGAGTCATATAAAATGTCTACTCCTATTGGTGCATATATTGTTGCTAGGAAGGTCTATAGAAATTGTCCTATTTGCATCTTGTATAAAATATTGCCTTGTGATCTTGTTAAGTTAAACATGGTCGATTTTGATGTTGTTCTTGGGATGGATTGGTTGCATGCATACTATGCTTTCATTGATTGTAGAACCAGTAGGGTCAAGTTCCAATTCCCAAGTGAACCCATTCTTGAGTGGGAGAGCCAAAATGTGATAGTCAAGGGTAGGTTCATCTCTTGCATTAAAGCCCGTAAGTTGATATCTAAGGGGTGTCTCTATCACCTTGTAAGGGTTAGGGATGTGGAGTCCAAAACCCTTCTTATAGAGTCAGTTCCAGTGGTAAATGAATTCCTTGATGTTTTTCCTAATGACCTTTCCGGTGTTCCTCCCGAAAGGGAAATAGATTTTGGCATAGACCTCCTTCCCGATACTCAACCCATTTCTATTCCCCCTTACCGTATGGCCCCGGCGGAGTTAAAGGAGTTGAAAGAACAATTGAGGGACTTGTTGGAGAAGGGTTTTATTAGGCCTAGCCAATCACCATGAGGTGCACCGGTGTTGTTTGTGAAGAAGAAAGATGGGTCCCTTAGGATGTGTATTGATTATCGACAACTCAATAAGGTCACCGTCAAGAATAAATATCCTCTTTCTAGGATTGATGACTTGTTTGACCAATTGCAAGGGGCTAGCCACTTCTCTAAGATTGATCTTCGGTCCGGGTATCATCAAGTGAAGGTGAGGGAGTGTGACATTCCCAAGACAGCCTTCCGGACTAGGTATGGGCATTATGAATTTGTGGTCATGTCCTTTGGGTTGACCAATGCACCGGCTATCTTTATGGACCTAATGAATAGGGTCTTTAAACCCTACTTTGATTCCTTTGTTGTGGTCTTCATTGATGATATTTTAATCTATTCGCATAGCGAGGAAGAACATATGGGTCACTTGAGGGTTGTGTTGCAAAGATTGAGAGAGGAGAAGTTGTATGCCAAGTATGAAAAGTGTGAATTTTGGTTGAGGGAGGTTGCTTTCCTAGGTTATGTGGTGTCGAGGGATGGTATTAAGGTGGACCCTAAGAAGACTGATGTGATTAGAAATTGGCCTAGGCCATTGACCCCGTCGGATATTAGGAGCTTCTTGGACTTAGCGGGTTACTACTGGAGATTTGTGAATGGGTTTTCTTCTATTGCTTCTCCCATGACTAAGTTGACTCAAAAGAAGGCTAAGTTTGAGTGGACCGACAAGTGCGAAAGGAGTTTTCAAACCTTGAAAGATAAACTTGTGTCCGCTCCTATATTGTCACTACTGGATGGGCTTGAGGGATTTGTTGTGTATTGTGATGCTTCTAGAGTTGGTTTGGGTTGTGTTCTAATGCAAAATGGTAAGGTGATAGCCTATGCTTCTAGACAACTCAAAGTGCATGAAAAGAACTATCATACGCATGATCTTGAATTAGCCACAGTGGTGTTTGCTTTAAAGATTTGACGTCATTACTTGTATGGGGTACATGTTGATGTGTTCACCGATCATAAGAGCCTCCAATATGTCTTCACCCAAAAAGATCTCAACTTGAGACAAAGAAGGTGGCTAGAATTTCTTAAAGATTATGATATGAGTGTGCATTATCATCCCGGTAAAGCTAATGTGGTGGCGGATGCTTTGAGTAGGGTGTCTATGGGTAGCCTAGCTCATGTTGATATTGGTGATAGGGCAATGGCTAGGGAGGTGCATCGGTTGGCTAGGTTGGGGGTTAGGTTGGAAGAGGTTGATAATGGTGGTGTGGTCGTTGTTGATGGTGCTAGGTCTTCCTTGGTTGATGAGGTGATAGCAAAATAAGATCTTGACTCTTCCTTGTTAGAATTGAAGGCCTTGGTGAAAGAGGACAAGGTGAAAGTTTTCTCCCAAGGGGGAGATGGTACCCTTAGGTACCAAGGTAGGTTGTGTGTGCCTTATGTTGATGGTTTGAGGGAGAAAATTCTTGAGGAGGCTCATAATTCTTCCTACTCTATCCACCCCGGTTCCACCAAAATGTATAGAGATTTGAAAGATGTGTATTGGTGGGGAGGCATGAAGAAGGACATTGCCAAATTCGTCTCCGGTTGTCATAGTTGCCATAAATCAAGGCCGAACATCAAAGGCCGGGTGGCTTAACCCAAGACATAGAGATTTCTACTTGGAAGTGGGAAGAAATTAATATGGATTTTGTAGTTGGTTTACCCAAGACTAGAAAATGTTTTGATTCTATTTGGGTGGTTGTTGATAGAATGACGAAATTGGCTCATTTTCTATCGGTAAAGACAACATATGGGGCGGAAGATTATGCAAGGTTATATATTCATGACTTGGTAAGGTTGCATAGGATTCCTCTATCCATCATATCGGACCATGGTACTCAATTTACTTCACACTTTTGGAAGTTCTTTCAAAGGGGTCTAGGTACGAGAGTTAAAATTACTACGGCCTTTCACCCGCAAACGGATGGACAAGCCGAAAGGACTATCCAAATACTTGAGGATATGCTTAGGGCTTGTGTATTGGAACTTAAGGGTAGTTGGAATGATCATCTTCCATTGATTGAGTTTGCCTATAACAATAGTTATCATTCTAGCATCGGTATGACTCCTTTTGAGGCTCTCTATGGAAGGCGTTGTAGATCACCGGTTGGGTGGTTTGAGGTTGGTGAGGTGGCCTTGTTAGGACCAGATCTAGTTATAGAGGCTCTTGAGAAGGTTAGGATAATTAGAGAAAGGTTGAAGACGGCCCAAAGTCGCCAAAAGTCTTATGCCGATATGAGGAGAAGGGCTCTTGAATTTCGAGTTGGTGATTGGGTCTATTTGAAGGTGTCACCCATAAAGGGTGTGGTTCGTTTTGGTAAGAAGGGCAAGTTGAGCCCAAGATACGTGGGTCCTTATAAGGTGATAAGGAGAATTGGCAAGGTAGCTTGTCACGACCCGGGAGCACCCCCAAGTCGTAACAAGGCGTACTCGACCCCGAAGGGGTCTTATACAAGCCACATAGTCATTCATTGCATTCAATAATGATAATAGTGCGAAATTAAAAATTTATTTACATCCACACATTTAAACTTCATTAAAACAACTCTAAAAACACACAGCGGAAGTCTAAGTCTCACATGGCCATCTTAGACACAATCACAAAACATAAGTAGGGACATGGCCCTTTACAATCAAAAGAAGTCTATTACAAGAACCTTATCATAAAATTAGAATAGAAAAGTCTTGTCCTCGACATATGAGGACATACCACAAGATCTTGGAAGAACTTCAAGTTCCAAGCTTACTATAGTACCCGCTCACTTTTCAGAACCTACACTAGTAGAAAATAGAGAAATATGGAATTAGCACAATTAAGTACTAAGTATGATGACCATGCAAAACATGCTATAAAAAAAAGGACATTTTGGCTAGAAACCACGCATTATGCCACTTTTTGAAGTATCATGAATAGTTGCATAAAAGACATACAAGACAAGCATAAACATCAAGTAAGTCATAATATCACCTTTAAACAATATCAACATGAAAACCTTTACCTTGGACCTTCACCTCAAGCCACCCTTATGCTATACCTCGTGCAATGTATGAATGGCATCCCATACCACCATCTATACTAAGGAACCACATTTAGGTCACTTAAAGTAACTTATCATTCCTTTCTTTCACCTTTGCACAATATTCATACATAAGAGGTATATCATTAATTAAGACATGACAAGGGAAAATAACTCATAATATAACCCAAGTATAGCATGCATCTCATATTAAGCATTTGAGAGCCAACATTCTTTAATAACCTCATTTAGGCCACAATTGTGTCTCATACATTAGGATTTAGAGAAACTCACTATGACCTTCTCCAAGCCTACTCGTGCAATGTATAGGTAGCATCCCATACTACTACCTACACTTTGTAGAGCCTATCAAGAAACCATAATGAAATCTCACATGATGGGAAGTAAGCATTTAACCGACATAGACCATGAGAGCTTGTCATGGAATCCGGTGTCATAAGTCCCCACACCGTAAAGGGGTGGTCTACTTGCCTAAGGAAGACCGGTATATATAGCTTAATGGATCCACTAGCTACCTATGCGGGCACATAGTTTATGGGATAAGGTAGACGATCATTGAAACTCATGCCTAACCATTGGGGGAGTTTCCATCTAACCAAATTCACTCGGTGCTTAGCCTACATTCCCATAGAATAGTTCGTTACCTTGACATTATCACATATGAGAGGTGCCATTGGCTTACCAACTCCAAATTACATTCATTAACACGTGAAAGGGTGCTTTAAGCCTACCGTTTCAAGGTTCATTTAGGAAAGCTCATTAACTCCTCTTGAAAGGGTGCCATGGGCCTACCGGTTCAAGTCTCATCATTAACCTTCATGGAAAAGTGCCATAGGCCTACCGATTCCAAGGTTCATTACTATCATTAATGGAAAGGTGCGATAAGCCTACCGATTCCAAGGTTCATTATTATCATGGGTGGAAGGGTGCTGCTAGCCTACCGCTCCGAGGATTCAACAACCAATAATATAATCATTTAAACAAGAAAAGGATGCACAAGCTCTACCAATTCGAGATATGCACTACATTGGAGAATCCTTCATATTCCATCATCAATATTCATGAGTATCAAATTGAGAAAAAGCCTTTCAATAATAATGCATTTACGTTCATAACATGATCACATTAGCTCCATTTAATGTCCATTCATAAAATGTCATGTAACACTTAAATTTCTCATATTATGCCTTCAAGGCCATGGTCACAATGTATAAAATAAGTAAATACCTCCACCTTTCAAGTGGATCATCATCAAGAACAATTCTACTAATAATATGAGCTTAAGTCAACTTACCATCCTTCAAAGTCATAATTACCATTACTCAATTCCCAACAATTCTATCACCACAAGGCGATTCACCCATAACTTGCCCATAAGGCCACAATCCTCAATTCATCCATATACCAACAATTCATCATAAATAGGTATAGAAAACCATATAAATCAACAATACAATCCAATCTAAACACAATTTCATCAACATTAAATCATAGGCATTAAACCCACTTCATAAGCAAATTCTAGGCTTCTAATGAAAACATGGGTTCTTGAAGAAGTTTTATATAAAATCATCTTAAAATCATAAATAGAACTTCAATTCACCAATATAATGACTTTGAAAACATTTTACCCATGAACCCATACCTAGAATAGAAAATAGAAATTTTGTTCTTTGAAGACTTTTGAAACCCGTTTTTTTTTTTGTCTCCTTGAAGGAAAGATAATCAAGGATCAAGGGTCACCATACCTTTGTTAAGATTCCCCAAGAAAATTGATGAAGACACCACCTTCAAACCAAGCCCTAGCTCCAAGTTCTTGACCTTCTTAAATGGAGGATTGTAGAGAGGGAAAAGTTTGAGTGGAGTTGGGTTCTTTTTAATTCTAATTGGAGTGACTTAAAATGGAAGAATTTGGTCTAGAAGTGTTTTATAATTGCTAGGAAAGGTATATAATAAAAAAAGGCTCAACTTAGGAAAAGAAATAAGGACCCACTTAAAAGTTCCACTAAACCCGTCTAAGCTCGCCCTTTTTGACAGTGCTTCAGTATTTTGGGCATAACTTTTTACTTCGAGATCGGAAAAGGGCAAACTCGGTGGCGTTGGAAAGAGGACTCAGATACCTTTAATTGCATAGGTAATGGTCCACCTAATTCATTTTGAGCTAAAAGATATCATCATTTAAAGTTGACCCTAAAAGTCGTAACTTTAAAAAAATCTGCCCCTTGCTTGTCTGATCCAAAGGGATTACTCAAAAGCTGGTCAACTGGGCAGTCCACTAGACTAACTCGCTAGCCTAGTCCCTTGCTTGCACCCTAGGATGCTACCTAGCTCCATTTAAGTTCTAAAACAGCATAAACATCAACCTAAGCTCCCACTAACCCAAACGTCAAGGCTCAAGTTCATTCTATCATTTTCCGAGTCGTTACATAGCTTATGAGTTGGAATTGCCTAGCGAAATGGATTTGGTTCATCCGATATTTCATGTGTCTATGTTGAGGAAGTGTGTGGGTGATCCGAATACCATTGTGCCTCTTGATGTTGTGGGTGTTGTTGAAGATAATTTGACCTATGAAGAGGTTCAGTTCCATATTTTAGATAGACAAGTGAAGAGGTTGAGAAATAAAGATGTGACTTCCGTTAAGGTCCTTTGGAGAAATCAACAAGTTGAAAGTGCTACTTGGGAGGCCGAAGCAGACATGCAAAGGCGATATCCTTATCTTTTCCACTCCATTCAAGCCTAATGTATTGATCTAAGTCCTTTATAAATTCTCAGGTCTTAAGTTCAGCCCCCATGTCATTGCATACATTCATGTTTAAGTTAACAAGTTCATTGTGGTTTTACAACTATGTTGAAGTTTTTGAAATGAGGTGTAAGTGCATTGTTGCATCCTTATGTGGGCTGAATTTTCCATTTTTGTGTCTCTCATGTACATTTTTTTGACATTCGAGGATGAATATTCCCAAGGGGGAGCTATTGAAACGACCCCAAAAATGCCCGAAAATGTACTTCGGAAACACCTATAATTGTAATTTCCATATATCTCAAAATCCGTACATCATTTCGGAAATTTGACTTCATATTCTTATTCAGGGGGTCAAATTGAGTGGGGAATGGGTCTAACCCAAATTTTAGAGCAACTATATCAAAATTCAAAAATCACAAAAAATGCGATTTTGAGGGTCAACTTTAAAGGGGCATATCTCTCAGCACACAAGGAACTGGAAGAACCTCAAACTATAAAAATTAAAGCTCTATGAGTTAGCTTTCCAACGCAATTTGTTTCACCTCATTCCGAGTTAGGATGAAAGAGTTATGACCATTTTCGTAAAACCTGTCTGGGCAAACCCGAAAATTTCAGTAAGCTATTTTTTTTTCAGCCTCATTTTTTAGGCTAAGTGTTGGGACGTTTTTTTATAAAAAGGGAATATATTCCATACTTAGTCATTTAACTTCAAAACACTCAAAAGCACTCTCTAAACCATCTCCAAAAATTCCACCAAGATCCTCAACCAAATTCAAGGATCTTAAGCTTTAATTCCGGATTCAAGATTCAATCTCAAGCAATTCTCCATTCCAATCTTCATCAAGAATTCTCCAAAGTTGAGGTATGTGGGTTTGATTGTGGAAACCTTCCTTTCCACAAGTCCAACCATTTATCCTCTATTACTACTTCAAGTTTATGGGTCCTTATGGTTATTTATGAACTTTTGAGTATGAAACTACTACTACACGCCCTATTAAGGTCTATTTTGCATATTATCATGTAAGGGAATTATTATGTAATGTTTATGATTTTCATGCTTCCATGATCAAATTATGAAGGTTGATATATATATATATATATATATATATGTTGTTGGTGGGTTGATTTATATGGATTTTGGAATTGGTTGGACTTAGTACTCTTGAAACACATGATTTTATTTATATGAACAAGTAGCCCACCATATGTTTGATAAAATGCCATTTATAGAATTCTTAGGAAATGGAAGGTCCAATGTACGTCCTATGAGTCGGATGGTTATATAATTATTAAAATGATGATGAAATGGATACATGTATATGATTTTCTCTATATAGTGTTGTGAGTCGACCAAGCCTAGCTCGGGGGGGTTGTAGGCCCGGGTAACCGTATTGAGGGGTTGGTACCTTGGTTGCCTAGTATGGGGGGTAGTAGGCCCGTATAACCGTATCGAGGGGTTGGTACCTTGGTGGCCTAGTACGGGGGGTAGTAGGCCCGTATAACCGTATCGAGGGGTTTGTACCTTGGTTGCCTAGTACGGGGGGTAGTAGGCCCGTATAACCATATCGAGGGGTTTGTACCTTGGTCCCTAGCTCGGGGGTGGTAGGCCCGGTAACCACATTGAGGGGTTTGTACCTCTTTTGCCTCTCCAAGGGGGTGGTAGGCTTTGGAAATACTATATTGATGGTCACTCACTACACATGTATTACGCCCTACTAAATATGATTTTTATATAAGCATTATTATACATATCATCTCATTAATATGCTATCTATCAGGTACGATTATGCATTTTGCCTATGATGTCCATCTATTGTTGCATTGCATTGCATCCCATATACTTAGTACATTCAAACGTACTAATGCATACTCTATGCCTACATGATGTCACCATGTAGGGACCGGAGCACCGTCTGACCATCCTCCTCCGTGTGGCTAATTCGATTTTCTATCGAGCTTATTGGTGAGTCCTCTATTCCGGGGACGTTGCTTATGATCTCTTGCTATGTATAAGACTTTTCCTTTTTAATTATGTATTGACTATGAGGGTGAGCCCGGTAGTTTGTCTCGACCCCCGCTAAGCATCCATGTTTAGAGGTGGTGTTGGACAAGTTGTGTATTTTGCTTGAGCTTGACTCATCTATGGTATTTATGTATTATTCTCCTCTTTTTTTTCTTGTTCCCTTAGTCCCGATTTCCCCTTGATTATGCTTATCGCTTATGGTCTTTTTAATTGCTTCCGCGACCAAGGATGTGTAATGATATGCTATGAGGCTTGTTTGGGGTTCCTTCGAGTTCCCCATTCGCCGGTCACGTCTAAGCCCTAGGCTTAGGTCGTGACAATAGAGATCTTCCAAAATTAGCATGTTAAGTTACCTTTTGCTTTCATCTCAGACAAGAATTGAAATGGAAGACATAGGGGGCCTAAACGTCTTATAAGACATGGCCACCCACATGCCTTATAAAGGGGTAAGGTGTGGGAGGCTCTTCGCTTGATAAGGCATGCCTCCCACACGTCTTATCAAAAGAAAAGTTAACTCCATTAAATTAAGATTGATAAAGCGCGGTACCCGTCAACCTTTACCATTTTGATTTAGTTCATTTTTTAGTTATTTTTTTAAAACTTTCGATTAAAAAAACTACACTTTGATAAACAAATTTGATAACCATTTATCTAGATTTCGCGACCCATTATATGACTACGAAGGATTGACAAAATAGATTTTGTCAAAAAAGATATACAATCATGAAATAAGATTTTTTGGTTCACTAAATATCGAGCAGTAAACATGCATTAGTAATTATATACATTACTTTTGGGAAACTTTCAAAACTGACTATATTTTGGGCTTAATTGGAGATCTATAGCTATAATTTACTTAATTACGAAATATAGCTACATGTTAGAGGGAGGAGAAAGGCGAGCGGGACTAGGAGAGGGAGAAGAGAGGCGAGCGAGATCTGGGAGAGAGAAGAGAAGTTGAATGCATGTTGTATTTGTTGTATCATGTTGTATCACAAATGCAATTGATATAACTGATTTGTATCAAAATGGGAGGCGAGAGGGATCGAGAGAGGGAGGGGAGAGGGGAGAAATATTCAAAGAGGGAGAATAGAGGAGGAATATATGTTGTATTTGTTGTATAATGAATACAATTGATACAAAATACAAACATAGTTGATACAATAATACAAATATAATTGTCTGAATACAATTGATTTGTATCATATATGATATATCTAATATAATTGTATTAGTTGTATACACAATATGTATCGACAAATACAATTGGCATAATACAAATTGTCATAGTACAATTGATATAAAATACGTATACAGTTGATACATATACAAATACAGTTGATATAGAATACAAATACATTTGCATACATAACACAAAATAAAATTGTTATATTTATGTGGAATGTTTTTTGGGATGCAATTGTTTGGGCAAGAGAGAAGAGAAATTTGCTATAAAACCTTACATATAGCTATAAATTGTAATTTTTTAAAACTATAATGGTTTATCGTAAATACACATCACATAATTGTCTTGTGTAAATTTACCTTGCTCTTTTTGTCTAAAGTTATGCGTCACAAATAGAATTTGGAGAGTCATTCAAATTCTTATATGATTTTTAAATGTTTCAAGTTGTTAATTATTGTGATTTAGGTAGTATTTTTCACATAATTTTTGAATACTAATATACACTACTTCGTATGTCCCAATTTACCCACACATAAATTTCAAGAGTCAATCAAATGTTTTATATGTCTTTCAAATGTTTCAAGTTGTTAATTATTGTTATGTGCAGTATTTTTACGTCATTTTGAAATAATATATATGTTACTTATTTTTTTCTCAATTTATGTGGCATCGATAGAGTTTTAAGTGTCAATTAAATTTTTTATATATCATTTAAATATTTAAGTTGTTAATTATCATAACTTATAATATTTTTTATAATTTATAATATTTTTACGTAATTTTGAAATATATAGAATTAACAAACCAAGATAAATTAATTAAAATAGAGAAAGTACAAAGATTTACAAAAATATCCTCAGCCAGGAATTTCCAATGGGTTTGGAATTATCATCCACACTTGACATTATACATCCATATCAATGTAATATTTACTCTTTTTACAAAAACAAAACAGATTCATAAATACCAAAAAAATAATAAAAATTACAAAACACATCGCACAAACAAAGAAGCCAAGAAAATGATTTCTTAAAATTGGAAAAAAAAAAAGGAACGAACCGCAGAGGAAATAAGAATTACCAAAGACATTCAATTTTCCTTTCCAAGATATTCCCTTGTTCCTTTTTATATGTCACATTTTTACCCTGTACTTGTATTAAGAAATGATGTAACTTTACCCTTCTATCCTTATTTGATTTTTTTGGTACTCAAGTTTTCAATAAAAAAATATGAATTAATTTATTTTGATTAATTTATTTAATTAATGAACATGAATCATTTACTTAGTTTTTCTAAATTAGTCAAATGTATATTTCCAAGGCTAATAACTCACAAAGGTAAAAAAGGAACAATATCACAATTTATGCATTGATTTTATGAAATGACAAATATTATGAATCAACTATTTATAGAAATGGATGACATATAAAAAAAAATGTAGCTCTTGAAAGATGAAATAGCCAAGTAGCTATGAAAGAGGCAAAGTAAAGCAACTGACAACCACAACTACAATTACAACAACAAAATTTGTTCACTAGTAATAGAATTCCACTTTAAGTGAAATTGCTGAATTATCCTTCAAATGCCAGACAAACATGTTGACATGTTGCTTGATTGAGTTGCTTCAACTGCCTCTTATTATATAAGAGAAATGTCATATTTTCAGTGGATTTATATTAAGGCAATGAGCAGAATGAGTGACTTTGTGAAGTCGACCACCACTAAACTTGAATGACTTTTGTGAATTAACTAACTGATTCTCTATATCATTAATTAAAGAGATAAGATTCAAAAATATTTTTTTATTTTTTATAAACTTTGTGTCAAATTAAAATCAGATAAACAAATTAAAACGGAGAAAGTATTATTTAGAAAGTTTCAAACCGTCCCCTTATGAAATAATGAATTGTTTTCTTCAATTTAATACTATGTTTCTTTTGTTTATGGTTCTGTGATTTGTATGATCGTCATGAAAATGGATTCAATCCTTGGCACACAATTCAAACAAGAAAACAATAGAATATTTTGATTTTCAACTTTGACTTAGCACGACTTTTCAACTATTTTAACATAGAAAATTCCTGCCCAATCTAATTATATAGTTTAAATACAGTTGAATCAATAGCTAGGAGGATGAAACCAAATTAATCAAAACAATAGAGGTTATTGGAGGTATGGAAGGGAAGTTAATTATGCGCGCGGTGCAGTACAACTCTTATGGAAGAGGAGCTGATGGATTGAAGGTACTTACTCTCCTATATATCCATATTCAGTTTTGGATGAAATTTCATCTTATAAGTAACACCGTACAATTCTATAAATATGTAACATGTTTTACACCGTCATCACATGATAGATTTGTCATTACTTGTTGCAGCATGTTGAAGTTCTAGTGCCTACTCCGAACAAGGATGAGGTCTTGATAAAATTGGAGGCTACAAGTTTAAATCCATTAGACTTGAAATTTCAGAAAGGTGTAGCTCGTCCTTTTGTTCCTCGCAAATTTCCCGTTATACCTTGTAAGTGCAGTTAAATAATAACTTCTTGCTCATCATTTATATATCGTTTTTGTATTTTTAATAATGTATCTTTGTGAGTGAGGAGTAGGTACTGATGTAGCTGGAGAAGTTGTAGAGGTTGGATCAAGTGTTGTGAAATTTAAGGCTGGTGACAAAGTTGTGGCTCTTCTTAATCCATTTGTAAGTCTAATTTGTTAGTTATATGTAATTGTAGGTCAACTAATTAATTTGATAGTGTAGAAATTCATTGCATTGTCGATGCACATAATATAATATAAACTCTAATACTATACATTAACAGATTGGAGGTGGATTGGCAGAGTATGCAGTTGCAAAGGAGAGCTTGACTGTTCAAAGGCCAGAAGAAGTATCAGCTGCTGAAGGTGCAGGCCTTCCAGTTGCTGCTATTTCAGCACACAAAGCCCTTGTTGATATTTCTGGAATCAACCTAGACGGAAGTGGAACGCGTATGAACATTCTTATCACTGCTGCCTCAGGTGGTGTTGGACATTATGCTGTTCAATTAGCAAAATTGGGTAATACTCATGTTACAGGAACATGTGGAGCTCGTAACATTGAATTCGTAAAGAGGTTAGGAGCAGATGAGGTTCTTGACTATAAAACGCCACAAGGAGCAACTCTTAAGAGTCCATCAGGAAAAAAGTATGATGTAGTGGTTCACTGTGCTAGAGGCATTCCCTGGTCAACATTTGAGCCTAATTTGAGTGACGCAGGTAAGGTCATTGATCTTACTCCTGGGCCTAGTTCAATGTACACTTATGTATGGAAGAAATTGACATTCTCCAAAAAACAGTTATTGCCGTTGATTTTTATCCCTAAAGAAGATAAGGAACTGAAATTGCTTGTTAATTTGGTGAAAGAAGGGAAGTTAAAGACTATGTTTGACTCTAAGTATCCTCTAAGCAAGGCTCAAGATGCTTGGGCCAAGAGCCTTGATGGACATGCCACAGGAAAGATCATTGTGGAGATATAAAAGTTGTTATTTTCATGTTTGAAGTATTGGTGTCTCACTGGTATTATGTTAATAAATGTAGGTCGATCAATCTTATCCTATACAAGGATATTGGAAATCGTCTTCGTCTTAATGATTTTTTGTAATTAAGTGCATATCATTTAATGTATGTATGTCATGTATTTTGTTGTGTGTACCTTTGTCTTTAAGTTGGAATTGCAAAGAAAGAAGAAATAAAATTGACTGGGAAAATCTGATTTTTATTGATCTTTGACTTCAAATTTAAATACATGAAATGCACATTGAATGATAGAATAAAGTGGCTATGAACATGCTAACACCGTATCTAAAACTAGGAACAACCATAGCAACTACTTGAATAGTAATTTGGGAAAAGAAATAAATTTCCCTTGAACTTATTACGAAAAGTTAGTTACACGCTTAAACTATTGTGACAACCTATTACATACCTGAATTATTTAAAAGAGAATTTATTTCAACCCTGATGCACATACAACCATCACATGATGGGAGAGTGTCTCACACTCACGCCACATCACTACCGTGTCACTGCTACATCAATAATTACGTCAGATTTCAAAAAAAAAAAATCATGTCACCCAATTGCTTCTTCTTTCCTATGAACCATCAAACCCACCATTAAACCACCGCCATTAATGTTGCCATTATCACCTAATTCACTTCTCCACCATCATAGATTTCACCACTCATAGCCAAATTCACCACTGGAATCTTCTCACAACCACTGCCATCATAAAAAATTGATAACAACAATAATAAACTTAACTAAACTCACCATCGGAACCACATCACTACCATTGAAATTCATCACAATCAGAACCATAAATTTCAGCATCCACATCAAAATCACAAATTTTATTGTCATTATTGAAATTAAAAGGCATATCATCACTAATTTTATCGCCCATCTCCAAACTCATCACAAAAAATTATTACAATTGACGAGATCAAGAGGAGACATTCCTTTCATGGTCGAGAAAATCAAAGGGAATTATAGAAATTATTACATCTGGACAAAGAAGTAAGATCCGAAGCAATAATTTTCCAGTTAAAATCTTAAATAAAAAATAATAAGGTGTCTTCCTCCATCATAGAGAAACAACCAAAACACTTGTGCCTATAAAATGGTTACATTAAAAATATAGGTTTTTAGAAGTCAGAACAGTATAGATCAGATATAAGAACAAAAATAGAACAACATAGTTTTCTAATAGATTTGAGAAGTGAAGGATCGCGTGAGAAATGGACAGATCTGTAACTCAAAGCGCAAATGAAATTGAATCGGTAAGTGGGAAGAGTGAGACCTGTATCTTATGTTTGACTAGATCGAGTGGAGAAGAAAGGTAGGGTGACATGAAGGAGAAGGGTAAGGGCGGGGAAAAATTGACTTTTTTAAAACTCAAACGCACTTTATTTATTTTATATTTAATTTTACTTTCACGTCAGCTTTGAGGATGATATTAAATTCACTTTTGAATAGTATAGGTGTGTAATAGGTCGCTCTAGTAGTTTAAGCGTATAACTGACTTTTCGAAACAACTTTAGGGATGAATTTATGTCTTTTTCCTAATAATTTTAAAAATGAACTTTCCAAAAAAATAGCTAAATTTGACCCGACCCCAAAATGAAAAACCCTAATCCAAAAATGAAGCATTATCAAGAGGTACTTTTTATACCGTCAGATCCAATCCAGTCACTATTAAAATATCATGGAGTTTGAAATTCTAACTTTTTGTTGTAAATGGATTAATGAATGTCCATTATACCTTTTTTATGCCTATAAAAGGCATTGTAACTTGTATGGAAAAACACACAAAATAAGAAAGATACAAAGTTTTCTATTTTATCTCTCTAATATATTCTTCCTTTCTTGGTTGTTATTAGTTTAATTTTAGTGCTTAGTCTTTATTTTATAACACGTTATCAGTACAAGACTCTATCATCTCAAAGTTTGAAGACTAAATTTGACGGCTAAGGTATTATTATTTTTCTTCTTTTTATTATGGCTAATCTTACCAAACTTGAGTTCGTTGCCCTTCATAGTTCGGGCAAGAACTACTTTTCATGGGTACTGGATGCTGAAATCAATTTGGATGCAATGGGTCTTGGAGACACCATTAAAATTGAAAATAAAGCATCGAAACAAGACTGTGCTAAAGCAATGATATTCTTACGTCATCATATTGATGAAATTTTAAAAATTGAATATTTCACAGTCAAGGATCCACTCGTTCTGTGGAATAATCTAAAAGAAAGATATGACCATTTGGAGATGGTCATTCATCCAAAGGCACGATATGATTGGATGCATTTAAGACTACAAGACTTGAAGTCTATCCATGAGTACAATTCTGTCATGTTCAGAATTACTTCTCAATTAAAATTATGTGGAGATACGATTAGTGATGTTGATATGATGGAAAAAACGTTCTCCATATTTCATGCCTCGAATGTGCTTTTATAGCAACAATATCAAGAAAAGGGTTTCAAGAAGTATTCTGAACTGATTTCTCATCTTTTTGTGGCTAAACAAAATAATGATTTATTGATGAAAAATCATGAGAATCGTCCCACTGGATCTACACCATTTCATGAAGTAAATGAGGTGTATGCCCACCACGCTAGGCGTGAAAGAGGTCGTGGACGTGGTCGTAATTACGACCAAGAGCGAAATCCTTTTCCTGGTGTTAATCATTCACCAAAGAAAAATCACTATCAAAAGGGAAAAGGAAAAGATGAGAAACATGAAACAGTTAAAACAAACTATTTTCAATGTGGTGGAAGGGGTCATTATGCATGTGATTATCGTACTCCTAAACACTTGGTTGAGCTTTACCAAGCATCACTAAGAAAGAAGGATAAAAATCCTGAAGCTTATTTTATCACTAATCAGGTTGACATCACACACTTGGATGTAACAGATTTCTTCACACACCCTGAAGGAAAAATATATCACTTAATTGATGACGGTTCTGTGGATATGGAAGAATAATCATGATTGATATTTGCTAATAATAATGTTATTAATATTTGTTGTTTTGTACTGGTCATAATGTGGCAAATAAATAATTAAAGTACTCATGTTTATCCATGTATATTAATTGAGTCCATTTTAAAACATCTATGGATTTTAACGTGAGTTGGAATGTTATAATGATTTGAAGATGAATTGAAATATATTAAGATAATATTTTCTTCTTATCATTTTGTGACTATAAAAGGAAACATATAGTGTTATATTTAAAGTGAAAGTAAATGCACTATCTAAGCACTATCTAAATAAAGTAAGTGGAAAATCAACTTTTTCTTTTGTCATGTCTTTCAAGAAATTAAACAATTATGTTAATACTTATTTTAGACATAATAAACTAAACTAAAGTTTAGTGTTAAAGGTTTGGGTGATAAAGATCTTGTGCATTATTAGTACATGATCATTATAATGATTCAAATGTCATTTTAACACTTCCATTATTTCTTATATTTTATAAATTATTTAATAAAAGATAATTAATGATTTAATATAAATTTATTTCATTACTTTTGAAGATATGGATAATTCTCCAAGCAAATTATCAAATTATGAAGACATTTGACACACGATATTCAAAAATGAGAAATATTTTTTTCATTTACATATGGGCAATATGAATGTTACTACGATAGTTGGTAGTGCTAATTTGATCAAGGGCTTCGGAAGAGCCATTATAATTTTACCCAAGGGAACTAAACTCATAATAAATAATGTTATGTTTTCTCCTCAGTCTCGGAGAAACCTATTGAGTTTCAAAGATATTCGTGAATATGGTTATCATATCAAGACAATTGATGAAATGAATCTTGAATATCTTGGTATAACCAAAAATGTCTCCAGGCAGACATATGTTGTAGAAAAATTCACAGCCTTATCTTCTGGATTGTATTGGACAAAAATTAGTGCAATTGAGGCACATTCTATAGTAAACCGGGGGTTTACTAATTTCAATACCTTCGTACTTTGGCATGATCGTCTGGGACATCCTGGGTCCATAATGATGAGACAAATTATAGAAAATTCAAATGGGCATCCATTAAAGAACTTGAAAATTCTTTTAAATGGTGAATTTTCTTGTAATGCATGTTATCAAGGCAAGTTAATTGTGAGACCATCACCAACAAAGGTCAAAATTGAGTCCCCTGCGTTCTTGGAACGTATACATGGGGACATTTGTGGACCTATTCACCCACCAAGTGGGCCATTTAGATATTTTATGATCTTGATAGATGCTTCTTCTAAATGGTCTCATGTGTGCCTATTGTCATCTCGCAACTTGACATTTACAAAATTATTGGCACAAATAATACGATTACGGGCACTGTTTCCTGATAATTAGATTAAGTCCATTCACCTTGATAACACTGCAGAGTTTTCATCCCAGACATTTAATGATTATTGTTTATCTATTGGGAAAAGAGTTGAACATCATATAGCTCATGTTCACACTCAAAATGGTCTGGCTGAGTCATTAATTAAACGATTGCAGTTGATAGCAAAACCATTACTTATGAAAATTAAGTTACCCACTTCTGTGCGGGGTCATGCAATTTTGCATGCTGCAACACTTATTCTTCTCAGACCGACAAATTATCATAAGTTTTCCCCATTGCAATTGGTTTTGGGTCAACAACCCAATATATCTCATCTAAGAAATTTTGGATGCACTGTATATGTGCCAGTAGCACCATCATATCGCACTAAAATGGGCCCCCAAAGAAGGTTAGGAATATATATTGGGCTTGAATCACCCTCTATTATTCGCTAACTTGAACTAATTGAAGATTTGTTCACAACCAGATTCGCAGATTGTCGGTTTGATGAGACACTTTTCCAAAAATTAGGGGGAGAAAATAGTGAAATTAAAGGAGAAATTTTGTGGAAAAATCCATCATTGTCTCATCTTGATCCCCATACTTCCATTTGTGAGCAAGAAGTACAAAAGATCATTCATTTGCAGAAAATTGCAAATCAAATGTCAGACATATTTACAGATTTGAAAAGGATTACTAAATCACATATTCCTGCAAAGAATGTCCCAATTTGAATTGATGTCCCTATAGGACCATCTACTAGTGTCATAGCTAATGAGCCAAAAGCATGCCTGAAGTGTGGTAGACCATTAGGTTCAAAGGATCAAGATCCTAGAAAAAGAAAATTAAAAGGTCAAATGACACCATGAAAAAACCTCACATAGAAAGTCAAGATGTGAGTAATTCTGGTATCCTTGAAGGGATCAATGAGCTAGAGACTCAAGAAAATAATGAACTATCCATAAAATCAAGTGATGATGAAATAAATATAAATCGATCAGAAATAGCGGTGGATTATGTTTTTGCATACAATGTTGCATAAAAAATTATGCAAAATAGTGAGGATCTTGAACCTCAATCTGCTGTAGAATGTCGACAAAGAAATGATTGGCCAAAATGGCAAGAAGCAATTCAATGAGAATAGAATTCACTTGTCAAGAGCAAAGTTTTTGGGCCTATAGTACAAACACCTAATGGTGTTAAACCTGTTGGCTACAAATGAGTTTTTATGCAGAAAATGAATGAGAAAAATGAAGTACAAAGGTACAAAGCACGCCTTGTTGCACAAGGATTTTCTCAAAGGCCTGGCGTCGATTATGAAGAGACATACTCATCCGTTATGGATGCAATAACATTGCATTATCTCATTAGTTTCACGATCCATGAGAGGCTTGAAATGTATTTGATGGATACGGTTAAAACCTATCTTTATGGATCACTCGATAATGAGATATACATGAAAATTCCTGAAGGATTTAAAATGCCCAAAGCATACAATTCAAAGTCTCGGGAAATGCACTCAATTAGATTGCAAAGATTATTGTATGGTTTGAAGCAATCTAGACGCATGTGGTATAACTATCTTAGTGAGTATTTATCTAAGGAAGGTTATATAAATGACGCGATTTGCCCATGTGTGTTTATAAAGAAAATAATATCAGAATTTGTTGTACTTGTTGTTTATGTCGATGACATAAACCTTATTGGAACTACAATGGAATTTCATAGGCCAATCGATTATTTAAAGAACAAATTTGAGATGAAAGATCTCGGAAAGAAAAAATTATGTCTTGATTTGCAAATAGAGCATTTGACAAACGGTATTTTTGTTCATCAATTTGCATACACAGAAAAGGTGTTGAAAAGATTTTATATGGATGAAGCACACCCATTAAGTACTCCAATGGTTGTTCGATCACTTGTGTGAATAAAGATCCATTTCGACCTCAAGAAAAAGAATGAGGAAATTCTTGGTCCTGAAGTACCATATCTTAGTGCAATTGGTGCACTAATGTATCTTGCAAATACTACAAGTCCTGATATAACCTTTTCGGTTAATTTGTTAGCAAGATATAGTTATGCTCCTACTAGGAGACATTGGAATGAACTCAAACACATATTACGGTATCTAAAGGGACTATCGATATGTGCTTATTCTATTCTAACAATTGCAATCCAGACCTTGTTGGTTATCTTGATGCAGGATATTTATCTGACCCGCATAAAGCTAGATCTCAAACAGGTTACGTATTCACATGTGGGGGTAATGCCATATCTTGGAGATCTACGAAACAGTCTATCGTGGCCACTTCATCAAATCATGCTGAGATAATAGCTATTCATGAAGCGAGCTGAGAATGTGTGTGGTTAAGGTCCATAATACACCTTATTCGAGAAAAATGTGGTTTGAAATGTGACAAAGTACCCACAATTTTATATGAGGATAATGCAACATACATAACACAACTCAGGGGAGGATTCATAAAAAGAGATAGAACGAAACACATTTCACTGAAGTTTTTCTACACACATGAGCTCCAGAAGAATGGTGATATCAATGCACATCAAATTCGTTCAAGTGATAATGTGGCTGATTTATTCACCAAGTCTTTGCCAACTGCAACTTTCGAGAAGATGGTATACATGATTGAAATGAGAAAACTTGGACAACTGAATCGTGGTTTTCATCGGGGGAGTAAAATACGCGCTGTACTCTCTTTTCCTTAATCAAGGTTCTATCCCACTAGGTTTTCCTGATAAGGTTTTTAATGAGGCAGCAAAGTAATGCGTATGAGTAACAACTATTTATACTTGTTACTATACTAAGAATTTTATTTTACATGGACATCCAATGGGAAGTGTTGTAAATGGATTAATGAATATCCATTATACCCTTTTTATGCCTATAAAAGGCATTGTAACTTGTATGGAAAAACACACAAAATAAGAAAGATACAACATTTCCTATTTTATCTCTCTACTATATTCTTCCTTTCTTGGTTGTTATTAGTTTAATTTTAGTACTTGGTCTTTAATTTATAACACTTTTCCTAATTTTGATGTTATATGTAAGTTAGAGTTTTTTTTAATATACCTAACCACTCTTTTGAAAGTCATCATGTGCAACTCATTAGCACTATTTAAAAAATTAGGACAAAATACTCGCAAGAAATAAAATAACATATCTTTTTGCTATAAAATACATCAAACATCCAATTATTAATTAAGCTTCAATATATTGCCTCATCAACTAAGGCCTGATCATTTGTTCACACTTAATGGAGGTCTAAATCTTAATCATTTAGATTCAGCCCATTAAGTCTGTTTAGTTTTTAGGTCTGAATCTGAATGATTCAGATTTAATGCATTAAGTCCATTTGTTTCTTTTTTTCAAAAATCCTCTTAATGAACTTGAAAAGGTCTGAACGGACCAGATCTGCAGGAGAGTCTTAACACCATTCAGACTTATTAATAAGTTATGAAATAATAATGTATCGCCTCTCTCGGTCTTTGCCTGACTTTTGCTCTCACAAGTACAAACTTTCTTCCTCTTTTTTTTTTTTTTTTTTGCTTTGGTTCTCAAATTTTTACTTTTTGCACTTAAAACAGTAAATGTGATAAAGATCAGAGAATTTTAAAATCTGGGTTTGTTATTTCTTTGTTTGGGTTCTTAAAGTTTCAATTTTTACACTTAAAAGTGTTAATGTGATGAAGATCAGAGAAATTTATCATCTAGGTTTCATTTTTTTGTCTAATTTGCTGATATTTTTTTTGTAGTTTCACAAATGGGTATCACTCAGCCAATGGATCGGTCTTGAATTCCATTAAAAGCAATGAATTTTACTCGGAGGAGTTTGGCTATGAAGCCATTAGTTCCATTAGCAGGAGCAACAATTGTTGCTAATAGATTTTTAATAATTTATGTGATTTACTGCTACTTTTTGTAATGAAAATGATTTATTAAATTATTTTGTAATATTTTTGTGGGGTTTAGAGGTGGAAGAGAAAGCAGAGGCAGATGATTATGAGAAATTGACAAAGGAGTGGTGTTTTGATGATCCTCACAAATGCAGGGACCTGGTCTCTGGCAGAGTGCTCTCGTCTAGATTCAAATGGGGTACAACTATAAAGCTGTCATGTGAGGTGGTAGGTGAAAAGCGCAGTGAGCGCAGTGTACTGCACCAACAGAAAGAGCGGACGAGACTATCTATTTCTGGTCCCTAGCTGTGTTCTCTCATCCAGATCTATAATGGGGTACAACTGGAAAATTGTCGCCTCAGAAGTTGGTGAGGTCGTCAGTGTACTACACCAATTAGAATCGACGAGTTTGTTGTCCAACCTCAATTACTCATTATGGTTGACTTAGTTAACATGACAAACAACAAATTAATTCATTCATTCAAAAGGAGAGAGACCCAACATGTCTTCTTAAAAACTTATTAAGAAAAGTATGTAAGGGACCTGATCCTTGCAAGACTGCACACGTGAAAGGATGACATAACAATTGTAAAGCTGTCACTTCTGATGTGATAGGTGCACGTCTTTACAGAGAAGGCAGGCTCTCAGCCAATGGGCGGTCCCAAGGAGTGTGTGTTCATTTTAATATAATCTCTTCCAACAAAACAAAAACTCAAGATTTGTCAAGCTAAAAACTCACAAGCTAAAAAAGAAGAATGCCATCTTCAAGGAAGAACTCAAGCACAAGAACACATACAACAAGGACCTGATTAACAGAAAGAGTGCTTTCTGTACCAGCTATTGTTCTTGAGTATTTGTATTTGTACTTAACTTGTAGGATTCATTTCACTCTTGTTAGAAACGCTTCAAAACTTTGTTTGAGTCTTGTAAGAACATATTAGGGGTAACTTTGTGTCTTACGGTCAAAAGTCTATATTAATCAGTGAGGGTTAGTATAGTGAGTAGTGTTGTATCTGCTTAGGCTCGATTGAGTAATATGTGATATTACTTAGTGTGAAGATTAGCAGGTTAATCTCAAGTTGTAAACTGCATTTTACTTTTGCTTGTGAAGATTAGTGAAAGCAGTTTGAAAAGTCCTGTGAGGCAGGTCGTGGTTTTACTCCCTTGAGCAAGGAGGTTTCCACGTAAAACACTTGTGTAAATCTTACTTCCAATTGTTTATTTTCTGCACATTTTTAGTTACTGTTTTTGCTGAGTCAAGGGACCTGGTCCTTGACTAATAGTGGACGCATACATTCCAACAAGTGGTATCAGAGCTTGACTTTTCTATCTGGTTAACACCAAGAAAAGAAAAGATCATGAAGGAATGGCTGCACCACTTAACAGGCAGATAAGTCAGTCCCCTGCAAGGCCTCCTCTTTTTAAGGGTCAATTCTATAGACACTGGAGAATTCGAATAAGAGACTATCTCATAGCTAAGGACGTCGAGGTATGGGACGTCATACAAGAAGGTCCTTACGTGCCAACCATTGAGATTAAGGATGGAGAGATCAATAAAGTCTTTATCAAAACTCATCTACAATATAATGACTCCGACAAAAAAGTTATCCAGAAAAATTATAAAGCCAAGAAATTGCTGATGTGCAGCATTGGAATGAACGAATACAATTTGATCTCATCATACGAATCAACCAAAGAAGTATGGGATCTGCTGAGAGCTACCTATGATGACACTGAGGAAACAAGGAAATCTAAGCTAGATTTCTTTACTGCTGAGTTCAAAAATTTCACCATGAAAGAAAGTGAATATGTTCATGAAATGCACACAAGATTCTCCACCGCTACAGACGAATTCATGCTCCTTGAAAAACCAATGCCCATGTGTAAGTAGGTCTCCAAGATACTGGAAATTCTTCCCAGATCTTGGACAAATGACCTTGTGATCAACAATGAGACAAGAAAGCTTGAAGTAGTGACATTATGTACACTATTTGAGCATCTTCAAGATCATGAGATGCACAGAAAAGGGAAGGGTCTAAGTCTCAAGAGTGAAGACAAAAAGGGGGACCAGGTCCGTGACAAGCTAAGCAGAAAAGAGACCTTTTTTCTAGGCAATAAAGAAAGGTATAGCAGAATGGGAAAATTCCTCAAGTGATTCAGATGATTTTGAACACTCTAATGATGCTCTCATGGCAAAATCAGATGAGGAACATGATGATGAAAAGGTAACTCTACCATATTTCAAGTAAAACTTGAATACATTTTCTACCAGTAAATTGAGAAAGCTAGTTGTTGTACCACTTGATTTGATAAGTGAGCTAACAACTGAGAATGATCTCGTGAACAATAGTCTAGACATCTCTCAAGATGGAAAAATTGTTTTAGTTAACTAAATATCTGATATTGAATATCAAATGGTTGTTCTAGAAGCTCAAAAGCTAGAACTGAAAGAAAAGATGAAAGGGGTAACTAATACCGTTTCTAAAGAAAAGAACGAGGCAAGCAGCTTGCAGCTGGAGCTTGAAAATAAGTTGCATACTGCTGAAATGAAGATGGAAGTGGATTTAGAAAGCAATCTTGAGTTGGAGAGGGACCTAGTCCATGTAAAAGAGGAACTTGAAAAATCATTCAAATAGACCAATTCCTCTAAGATACTTACAAATCTACTTGGTCAAGGAAATAACAATAAAAGAGGGCTGGGCTGCGAAAAGATCTTTCCCCCAAACAATCCTCACAGCAAATCTATTTCTGATGCTGATGATTTGCTGGGTGTGCATTGTGGTCGAGATGGAAGTCTGAAGAGAGATTGTCTTGTGTTGAAAAAGTATGGAGGAAGTTCGTCAAACTATTCCAAAAAGCGGAATAGACTGAAGAAGGGACCTGGTCCTTCTTATGGTCCTAAGTTGAAGAAAAGCAGTATGCCTCACTGGACAAAAGATTTTCTTATCACTCCGTTATCTGCTTATTGGGAACTCTGTATCAAATGGGTTCCCAAGGCTAACAAATGATTTGATTTGCAAATGAGAGGAAGTAGTAACAGTTAGTGTTGGTTCAGGAATAGTGGATACTCAAAGCACATGACTAAGAAGGCTACAAAACTTCCTCTCTTTCAAGGAACTTAAAGGTGGAGGTGTCTCTTTCGGTAAATGGCTAGAAATGGTACGTTCTTGGTGTAGGTAGGACTTGAAAGTCTGTGAAACACTCTTTTTAAATTGTGTACTATGTCAATGGTTGAAGTACAATCTTTTAAATGTGTCACAGATTTGGGATGAATGAAATAAAGTTAAGCTCTTATCAGATAAATGTGGTGTCACAAACTTGCTCTCTCAGGTGATGATCTTGACTAGAAAAGAGATGCAGGAACATGTATATTGCGGATCTGAATACTGCTTGTGGTGACTGTCTAACTTGCCTTAGTGCTCAAGGTAAGAATGTTGAGGTATGACACGAGAGACGTGCTTATGTGAATGTTTCTCTAATGCACAAACTTTTGTCAAAGGACTTGGTCCTCGGTCTGCTCAAAATGAAATTTGCAGATGACAAAAGTCGTGACGATGGTGTTGAAGAGAAGCAAATCAGACCATTATTCAGGTGGAATATGTAGTCTTTTAATCTTTCAAAGAACTTTCGGGCTGAAGTGGTGAACACTACATGTTTTGTGACCAAAAGGATGATATTGAGAAGTTTGATCTCAATATTGATGAAAGAATAGTTGCGGTATACTATTTTGCCAGTAAGGCTTATCGGGTGTATAAAAAGGTGGTCATGTGATTTTTTGATGAGTCTGGAAGAGTTGAGAAGTTGCAAAAGAAAGAAGATTGTGAAATGGAAGGGTTGCTTCAGATTTAGAGAGTAATTTTAATAGTGAGCTTGCTAAAGAACACCCTCTTCATGAGTGCAGTAATCTCAAAGAAGCTGATGCAGATGATGAACATGATGAGGTACCTGGTCCGTTAGACAGTGCTGAACAAAGATGGTGCATTTCAAACTGATAATGTGAATTCTGAAGGTGAGAATGAAGAAGTTGATCAAGCTCAGTTTGAAAGAAGCAAAGTATGACACTCGGTTCCCCAACAAGCTGATAGGTTATCCAAATTTCTCCTCAACAATGGCTTAAAAAGAGGTAAAATTGACAAAACCTCTTTTGAAATCACAAGGAAATAAATTGTTGATTATTCAAGTACATATTGATGATGTCATATTTGAAGCAACCTTTGAGGTGTTGTGCAAAGAGTTTGTAGCACTCATGAATAGTGAGTTTTGAAGTGAGCAAAATGGAAGAATTAAATTTGTTCTTAGAGCTATAGATTCAGCAAACCTCTAAAGGTACCCTCGGTTGTCCAGAAAAGTACATCAATGAGTTTCTCAAATGACTTAACATACTTGAAGTCAAGACAATGATAAAGAGGGGTAATATCATCATGAAGTTTTGCAAAATAAAAGATCAAGCAGATGACATCTTCACCAAAGCCCTAAGAAAGGACTAGTTGTATACACTCATATGGACTTAGCTACAGGGAATAAGATAGCACAGCGTTCAGGGAAATTGATGTCTGACCAAAGACAGGGACCTGGTACCAGTTTAGAGAAGCAACTGAAAAAGTTTCATGTTATGGATGCCTAGACAATTCATACTCCCATGGGCACTAACTTGAGGTTGGATGCTGATGAACCTGGTTCAGAGACTCCATTCTTGTACAAAGGAATCACATTTGAGGGTTGCTAAGAGAATCCGAAGACACTTAAAGAAAATAAGGACCTGGTTCTTTTCTGTCCACCAAGAGCCTTTTTGATTTGGAAGAACATATGATATTGATTATGCTAGGTATCGAGTTGATGGAAAGAGTACCTCAGGAGTGGATTATGTTATTGGCTGATCTCTCACTCATGGGGAACTAAAAGGCAAGACTCATTTGCTCTTTCAACAACTGAGGCAGAGAATGTAACAAGTGCAGCTTGATGTGCTTAATTTTGTTATTCAAGCAACATGTTGGAGCTCTTAGAAGACTTGGCTAAAATAATCAAACTGAAGTTGGCAATGCTGAAACCTTATTGAATGGAACATGCCTGAAGAAATCAACCCTCTCATGACTATGCAAATGGAGCAGGTATCTTTGTTTTTCAGTTATATATGTTTTAGCAAATTCAGTTTCATACCTTTTGTAGGTATACACACATGGTGAAAGGGCAGAAGGAAAGGAGAAGTTAGGACAGATCTAGGCAATCACATTCAAACTACAGAGAGGGACCTGGTTCGTTCTCGAAGGTTAGCACTCTTAACATTGCATTTTGAATTATGCATAAGAACTATTGAAATTGCCACATGTCTGTCATTCAGGTATCTGACCACTGCCCTATCTTTTGAATACCAATGACACTTCTTTTCACATGATACACCCGTTTCCTTTTCTTTATATTCCATATTTCTTTCCATCTCGCAAGAAAATTCAATTTTCCTTCCAAATATCAGAGTTTTTCGAAACTCTCTGTTCTCCTCTCTCAAAAACACTTCAAATTGTTAAACCCTTTGTTCTTACTGGAGAATTTTCTGATGAAGATGTTTTTAAGTATGAAGAGGGACCAGGTCCACCAATCAAAAGGAAGAATTGGAAAAAATGATGTTCAAATGGGAGAAGTTGGTATTAAAAGAACTCAAAGTATTTTGAAAAGGAGGGTGTCTGTTTAAAAAATAATAATAATAATGAAAAAAAATGTTTGAAATGAAATTTTCCTTTTTGGTTCCTCAATTATTAATCTATTCTTCTCGAAGGCCTTGAGTAAGTTTGATTTTACTAATCTTTCTGTTATGAGAAACTCAGGCTAGTGTTGGAATCTATGGCAGTTGCTCTTGCTAACAGGGATACTAAAATGGTTTATCTAAAGGCTTAGCTTCTGAAATAATACTATCTTCAAGACTAGGTTGAAAAAAAAAACTGGCAGCCTTGAAGGTTCCACATGAAGCCTGGGCAGCAAAGCATGCTGAACTTTAAGAAAGATTCTGAAAAAAAAACATGCTAAGGGATATGATCTACTAATTCTATTCTTTCAATCCCTTGCTTCTAAGTCATCTCCTCTCTTCCAAAATTCTCATGTCAGTCCTCATTCCTCTTTTTCTATCGAAACTGAGTGGGCATTGTCTGGTTCTCTTTCGTAATGATATGTGCAATGCTTTGATTGTTGATCTTGTATTTATGAATGACAAATGCCTTGTTTCTACTTGCTTGTCTCATTACTTTATGCATTTTTACTCATGCTCAGTGTTGCCCAAGTGGCCATGAATTTACTTGAACTGCATTTCTGTCAACTTGGTTTAATGCTTTAACCTTTTTTTATGATGTCAAAAGGGGGGAAAATTGTTAAGGTATGAGTTCAATAATGTTAGCTACTTGAAGAGGACATGGTCATGCCGATATGGGGAATAAATGTAGCATTTGAAGAGGACATGGTCATGCCGATAGGGGGAATAAATGCTAGCTACTTAAAGAGGACATGGTCATGCTGATAGGGGAAATCAATACTACTTGAACAAGACCTAGTCATGTTGCTGATAAGGGGAAGAAGTTGAGCAATATTTTGATGATTTGACAAACTTCTGAGATGATGAAACTCCAGTTATTTGAAGAGTTCTTGTTGATAAGGGGAACTGGTGAATAATTCTATTATCATCAAAAAGGGGGAAAATGTTATTTTGAAGTTGATGCTAAGTTTTGATGGTTTAACAAACTTAGAGATCTAACAAGGAACCAGATCCTTGTTATTGGGACTGATGACAGTGAAACGAATGAATAAACTCAGTGTGAGGAATATTTGCGTGTAATCATCAAAAAGGGGGAAATGTTATATTCTAGGTGTTTTGATGATCCTCACAAATGCAGGGACCTGATCCCTAGCAGAGTGCGCCCGTCTAGATTCAAATGGGGTACAACTGTAAAGCTGTCATGTCAAGTGGTAGGTGTAAAGGGAAGTGTACTACACCAACAGAAAGAGTGGATGAGACTATCTGTTTCAGTGTCTTACAAATGCAGGGACCTGGTCTCTGGCTGAGTTCTCTCGTCCAGATCTATAATGGGGTATAGCTGGAAAGTTGTCGCCTCAAAAATTAGTGAGGTTGTTAGTATACTACACCAATCAGAATCGATGAGATTGATCTCCAACGGTCAATAACTCCTTATGGTTGACTTAGTTAACATGACAAATAACAAATTAATTCATTTATTCAAAAGGAGAGAGAACCAACACGTCTTCTCAAGAACTTACTAAGAAATGTTTGTAAGGGACCTAGTCCCTGCAAGATTGCGTACGTGAAAAGAAGACAGAACAACTGTAAAACTGTCACTTCTGATGTGACAGGTGCACGTCTTTATAGAGAAGTCAGGCTCTCAGGCAATGGGCGGTCCCAAGGAGTTTGTGTTCATTTTAATATAGTCCCTTCCATCAAAACACAAACTCAAGATTTGGCAAGCAAAAACTCACAAGCTAAAAAAGAAGAAAGTCATCTTCAAGGAAGGACTCAAGCATAAGAACATATACAACAAGGACCTGATCAACAGAAAGAGTGCTTTCTATACCAGCTGTTGTTCTTGATTATTTGTATTTGTACTTAACTTGAAGGATTCGTTTCACTCTTTTTAGAAATGCTTCAAAACTTTCTTTGAGTCTTGTAAGAACATAGTTAGGGGTAAATTTGTGTCTTACGGTCAAAAGTCTATATTAATCAGTGAGGGTTAGATAGTGAGCAATGTTGTATCTACTTAGGCTCGGTTGAGTAATAGGTGATATTACTTAGTGTGGAGATTAGCAAGTTAATCTCAAATTGTAAACTGCATTTTACTTTTACTTGTGAAGATTAGCGAAAGCACTTTGAAAAGTCCTGTGAGACAGGTCGTGGGTTTACTCCCTTGAGCAAGGAGGTTTCCACACAAAACACTTGTGCAAATCTTACTTCCAGTTGTTTATTTTCTGCACATTTTTAGTTACTGTACTTGCTGAGTGAAGGGACCTGATCCTTGATTGATAGTAGACGCATACATTCCAACATGAGCTAACAAAATGCTTTTACTTTGAAGATTATGGATAAAGCCCTTGAGAAATTTATGTTAGGCGTAGATGATGTGATACCTTATTTATTATTTTTGATTATTATCTATCATACTTATTGAACTTTTTTATATTATACTGTGTCTATAAAAAATATTATTCTTGATTTTTCTTTATGTTATGCTTGATGATTATGATATTTTTTTATCAAAAATTAATATTTTTTGTTGAAATGAAATTTTTATAACATTTTATTAATATGATGTTTGATTTCATATGCACATTCAAATATTGAAAACAAATAGTAATCATTCAGTTCTCAGATTTGGAGACTACATCTTAATATTCAGATGTGTATTCAGATCTAGACACCTAGCTCTTAATGCAAATCTTAATATTCATACATGCATTCAGATTCAGATGTCTTAATCTTAATGAAAACAAATGAGGCCTAATTCAGCTTTATAACTTTATTATTTCTTTTTAGCTTTTCTTTTTTATTCATACAAGTATGTACTCATGCTCTTGCAGTTCAAATTTTTTTAGGAACTCTTTCATATATTTATTTTTCTAACAAATAATGACTTCATTCAGTGTCTTCATAATAACCATTCTCTGAAAGTAAGTCACGTTTCCAAGATTTATCATCTAAAAGACTTTTACCATCTTCTTCTTGAATTCTTCAATTAGCATAATATTATTTTCTGTCACAAATATTTCATCGATCGACATATAGAACAATAATAAAAATGTTAGAACCAAGTTTGTTGACATAAAAGATTGATTCACTTAAGCTTTTATCCAAACCTTAGTCTAACACGTCATTATCCATTCGATTGTACCAAGCTGTAGCTAGAAACTTACTTTAGTTCATATAAAGATTTGTTATATTCTAGGTGTTTTAATGATCCACACAAATGCAGGAACCCGGTCCCTGGCAGAATGCTCTCGTCCAGATTCAAATGTGGTACAATTGTAAAGATGTCATGTCAGGTGAAAGGTGAAAAGTGCAGTGTACTGCACCAACAGGAAGAGCGGACGAGATTGTCTGTTTTAGTGACTCCCAAATGCAGGGACCCGATCCCTAGCAGAGCTCTCTAGTCCATATTTATAATGGCGTACAACTGTAAATTGTCCTGTCAGTAGGTTGGTGAAGTTGTCAGCGTACTTCACCAATAGAAACGGACGAGGTTGTTTCTCTAATAGATAATAATTCTTTTTAGTCGATATAATCAAAATGACAAACAACAAGAAGATTCGTTCATTAAAAAAAAAAGTGTTAGCAAGTCTTCTTAATAACTCACAAAGAACATTGCAAGGGACCTGATCCCTGCAAGACTGCGTATGTGAAAGGACGACAAGACAGCTGTTAGAAAATCTGCCACCTCTGATGTGGTAGGTGCACGTCTTTCTAAGAGAAGCAGGCTCTCAGCAAATGGGCGGTCTCAAGAAGTTTGTGTTCATTCAATATAATCTCTTAACAAAGAACACAAACTTAGATTTGGCAAACAAAATTCTTAAGCTTACAAAGAGAAGGCCATCTCCAAGGAAGAACACTACTCAACTCAACAAAGGGACCTGATAGAGTGAAGAAGAGTCTTTGTTGTATTTTGAGCTTTGTGTCTTATGTGCTTACATTGTAAATCTACTCCTAAGTTATAAAGGATAGTAGATCATGTTTGTCTAAGTATTTAGTTTGAGTCGTATTAACTAGGGTTAGTTAGTCGAATCATCTATGGTTTGGTCAATCCTTGTTATATCATTGTTTAATGTTCTCTTGGGTAGAGTTGCCTAGGAGTGTCAGCTAGAGTTATTTAATGTGTGGTGCAACAAAGTTGTTGCTCGTTTAATCTCATGTCTGGGAAATCGGAGTTGGTGGCTAGATTTAGCCTTGTGGGGTTCTTAAAGTCTAGATCAACTAGAGTTAGTTGGTTTAGTGGGCAATATGATTATTTCTTAGGCTCAGTAAGTAATAAGCGTATTACTTAGTGTTGAGATTAAGAGTTTAATCTCATTGGTGGTTGTAATATGTGTTTCACTTTTGCTTAAGAAGATTAGTGAAAACAGTTTAAAATCATGTGTGACAGGTCATGGTTTTACTCCCTTGAGCAAGTAAGTTCCCAAGTAAAATAATTATGCTTGATTTACTTTGAGCAACTTATTTTCTGCACTTTTACTTCAGCTACTGTTATTGCTAAGTCAAGGGACCTGGTCTGTTGACTGATAGTGGACGCATACATTCCAACAATTAGTGTCAACGCTTGGGCTCTCTATCTGGTTAACACCAAGAGAGATGTTCCTGTGAGAAATGGCGGCACCACTGAATCTGCAAAGAAGTCAGTCCCCCAAAAGACCACCTCTATTTGATGGTAAGTTCTATAGATGGTGGAAGATTCAAATGAGTGACTATCTCATGGCTGAGGACATTGAGGTATGAAACATTATTTGTGAATGTCGTGATGTGCCAACTATGGAGGTTAAAGATGGAGAGGTCACAAGAGTCATTCGTAAAACTTAACAACATTATAATAACTCTGACAAAAGATTAGTTGAGAAAAACCACAAAGCTAGGAAACTACTAATATGTGGGATTAGTATAAATGAATACGATCTAATCTCATTTTGTGGATCAACCAAGGAAATTTGGGATCTGTTGAGAACAATGCATGAGGGTACTGAGGAAACAAGGAAATCTTAGATAGACCTCTTTACTGCTCAGTTTGAAAGTTTCACCATAAAAGAAGGTGAATCTATCCATGAACTGCATACCACATTCTCTACCATCACCAATGATCTTATGTTCCTTGAAGAACATGTCCATGTGTGCAAGCAAGTCTCTAAGATACTGGAAATTCTTCCCAGATCTTGGACAAATGAATTTTTGTTTGGCGAAGACACAAGGGATCCTAATGTGGTGACTTTGAATGCACTATTTGAACATCTCCAAGTTCATGAGATTCACAGAAAAAGGGAAGGTCTCATTCTTAAGGGAAAAGACAAAGGGACAAATTTGATTGATGAGGCTAATCAGAAGAAAGAAAATCATGATAGTGCTACAAGCTCTAGTGATGTGTGTTACAAGTGTGACCAACTAGGTCACTCCATTAGAGACTGTCATATGCACAAAGTTGGCCATATGGAATATGTGAAGACTGGAGAAGCTAAAGACAAAGAGGGGGAACAAGTTCGTACAAGTCAAGAAGAAGAGAAAATATTTATCATAGGAAAATCCCCCAAGTGATTCAGATGATTCTGAACACTCTGATGATGCTTTCATGGCAAAGTCAAATGAGGAAGATGCTGATGAAAAGGTAACTCTATCATACTTCAAGAAAACCTTGAATACCTTTTCTACTAGTAAATTGAGAAAGCTAGTTGTTGTACTACTTGATTTGATAAGTGATCTAACGATTGAGAATGACCTCGTGAACAATAGCCTAGACATCTTTCAAGATGGAAATTTTTTTTTAGTTGCCCAAATATGTGATATTGAAAATCAAATGGTTGTTCTAGAAGCTGAAAATCTAGAACTAAAAGAAAAGATAAAAAGGGTGAGTACTACATTTTCTAAAGGAAAGAACGAGGCCAACAGCTTGCAGCTAGAGCTTGAAAATAAGTTGCACACTGCTGAAATGAATATGAAATTATCTTTAGAGAGAAATATTGTGCTGGAGAGGGACCTGGTCTATGTAAAAGAGGAACTGGAAAAATCCCTCAAATGGCCAAATTTCTCTACGATTCTTACAAATCTAATTGGTCAAGGCAACAACAGTAGAAGAGGGATGGGCTGTGAGAAGATAGATCCCCCATACAATTCTCACAGCAAAATAATTTTTGATGCTGATAATTTGTTATATGTGCATTGTGGTCGAGATGGACATCTTAAGAAAGATTGTCATGTTTTGAAAAAATATGAAATAAGTTCATCTAACTATTCCAAACAGAGGAAGAAACAGAAGAAGGGACCTGGTCTTGCTTCTGGTCCTAAGTTGAAGAAAATTAGTCTTCCTCACTGGACAAAGAATTCTCTTATCACTCATTTATCTACTTATTGGGAACTCCGTCTCAAATGGGTTCCCAAGGCTAACTATGGTATTCAAGTGAGAGGACGTAGCAGCAGTCAGTGTGTTGGTTCATGAATAGCGGATGCTCAAAGCACATGACTGGGAAACTAAAAACTTCCTCTCTGTCAAGGCACTTCAAGGTGGAGGTGTCTCATTTGGCGATGGCAAGAAAGGGTATATTATTGGTATAGGCATGTTTGGGAAGTGTATGGACACACCATTGATGATATGTACTACGTCAATGGTTGAAGTACAATCTTTCAAGTGTTTCACAAATTTGTGATGAATGAAATGAAGTTAAGTTCTTATCAGAAAAATGTGTTGTCACAAACTTGCTCTCTCGGGTGATGATCTTAACAAAAAAGAGATGCAAGAACATGTATATTGTTGATCTGAATACTGCTTGTAGTGATAGTCTCACTTGCCTTAGTGCTCAAAGTGAGAATGTTGAGGTATGACATGAAAGACGTGCTCATGTAAGTGCTTCTCTACTGCACAAACTTGTGTCAAAGGACTTGGTCCATGGTCTGCCCAAAATAAAATTTACATGTGACAAGTTTGAAATACTTGTGTTATAGAAAAGAAGATCAGACCATCCTTCAGGTGGAGTAAACAGGCTTTTAATCTTTTAAAGAACTTTCGGGCGGAAATGGTGAATAGTTTATGTTTTATGACCAAAATGATGATATTGAGAACTGTAATCTCAATGATGTTGAAAGAGTATTTGTGGGATATTCTTCTTCAGCAAGGCTTATTCGGTATATAAAAATATGTATGCATTAAAAAAATGGTCATGTGATTTTTGATGAGTCTGGAAGAATTGAGAAGTAAGTTGTAAAACAAAGAAGATTCTAAGATGGAAGAGATGTTTCAGATTCAGAGAGATGGTCTAAATAGTGAGCTTGCTGAAGAATATCCTCTTCATGAATCCAACAATCCCAAGAAAGCTGATGCAGATGATGAACTTGATGAGGGACCTATTCCGGTAGATAATGGTGAACAAAGATGATGCAATTCAAACTGATAATGTGAATTCTGAAGGTGAGAATGAAGATGATGATCAAGCTCAGTTTGAAAGAAGCAAAGTATGACACTCGATTCCCTGACCAGCTAACAGGTTGTCCAAGTTCCTCTTCAACAATGGTTTCAAAAGTGGTAAAATTGACAAAATCCTCTTTTTAAAATCACAAGGAAGGGAGTTGCTGATTATTCAAGTACATATTGATGATATCATCTTTGAAGATACCTTTGAGGTGTTGTGTGAAGAGTTTGTTGCACTCATGAATAGTGAGTTTTGAAGTGAACATAATGGAAGAATTAAATTTCTTCTTGGTACCCTTGTTTGTCAAGAAAGGTTTATCAAGGAGCTGCTCAAAAGTCTTAAAATACTTGAAGTCAAGACAATGTTAAGGGGGGGGGGGGGTAATATCATCATAAAGCTTTGCAAAATGGAAAATCAAGTGGTTGACATCTTCACGAAAGCTCTAAGCAAGGACAAATTTGTCAAGAACATGGACCTAGCCACTTTAGTCTCATACCTCTGTCATCCACGTATCTGATCGTTGCCCCATCTTTTGAATGCCAAGATGACACTTCCTTTCACATGATTCACCCTTTCACTTCCTTTATACTCCATAGTTATTTCCATCTCCCTAGAAAATTCAAAACCCCTTCAAAAAAAAACATGTCAAATGTGTAAACCCTTTGTTCCTACTGTAGAATTTCTCGATGAAGAAATTTTTGAGTATGAAGAGGGACCAGGTCCAGCAAGAAAAAAGAATAAGGTGGAAGAGATGATGTTCAAAAAGGAAAGGGTTGAGACTCTGAGAAATCAAAATATTCTAAATGGAAGGGTGTTCTGACCTTGAAACAAAAAAAAAATAGAAAAACGAAAAAAAATTTGAAATGGTTTCTCAATTATTGATTTATTCATCTTGGAGGCCTTGAGTAAGTTTGATTTCATCAATCTTTCTGTCATGAGAAACTCAGGCTTGCGTTGAAAGTTATGATAGTTGTTATTGCTAACATGGATACTGAAATGGTTTGCCTTAAGGCTCAGCTTCTGAAACAATACAATCAGAGGGACCAGGTTGAAAAAAAAAAACTGGCAGCCTTGAATGTTCAACATGAAGGTTGGGCAGCAAAGAATGTGAACTAATTTTATTTTTTCAATCCCTTGCTCCTAAGCCATTCCCTCTCTTTCTAAACTCTTGTGTCAATCCTCCTCGTTTTCTATCGAAACTTAGTAGGCATTGTCTGGTTCTCATTCATAATTATATGTGCAATGCTTTGATTGCTGATCTTTTATTTTTGAATGAAAAATGTCTTGTTTCTATTGACTTGTCTCATTACTTTATGCATTTTTACTCATGCTCAGTGTTGCCCAAGTGACCATGAATTTGCTTGAACTGCATTTCTGTCAACTTGGTTTACTGCTTTAACCCTTTTTTATTATGTCCAAAGGGGGGAAATAGTTAAGGTATGAGATCAATGATGTTAGCTACTTGAAGAAGACATGGTTATGTCGATAAAAGGAATCAATGCTAGCTACTTGAAGAGGACATGGTCATGCCGATAAGGAGAATAAGTTGAACAAGTTTGTCATCATCAAAATGGGGGGAAATACTATTTTGTTACTAATGTGAAGTTTTGATGATTTGAAAAACTTCAGGGATAATGAAAATAAGGGGACCAATCCAATTACCTGAAGAGTCATGTTGATAGGGGGAATTGGTGAAAAGGGGAAGAAGGTAAATAAGTTTGTTATCATCAAAAAGGGGGGAAAATGTTATTTTGGAGCTGATGTTAAGTTTTGATGATTTAACAAACTTAGAGATCTAACAAGGAACCAGAGGGGAAATGAATGAATAAACTCAGTGTGAGGAATATTTGTGTGTCATCATCAAAAAGGGGGAAAATGTTATGTTCTAGGTGTTTTGATGATCCTCACAAATGCATGGACCCGGTTCCTGGCAGAGTGCTCATGTTTAGATTCAAATGGGGTACAACTGTAAAGATGTCATGTTAGGTGGTAGGTGAAAAGTGCAGTGTACTACACCAATAGGAAGAGCGGATGAGACTGTCTGTTTCAGTGGCTCACAAATGCAGGGACCTGGTCCCTGGCAGGGTTCTCTCGTCCAGATTTATAATAGTGTACAACTGTAAAGTTTTCCTGTCAGTGGGTTGGTGAAGTTGTCATCGTACTTCACCAATAGAAACAGACGAGGTTGTTTATCCAATGGACAATAATTCTTTTTGGTCGATATAATCAAAATGACAAACAATAAGAAGATTCATTTATTCAAAAAAAAAAAAAAAGAGTTAGCAAGTCTTCTTAAGAACTCACAAAGAACATTGCAAGGGACCTGGTCCCTGCAAGACTGCATATGTGACAACTGTCAGAAAAGTTGTCACCTCTGATGTAGTAGGTGCACGTCTTTCTAAGAGAAGCGGGCTCTCAGCAAATGGGCGGTCTTAAGAAGTTTGTGTTCATTCAATATAATCTTTTAACAAAGAACACAAACTAAGATTTGGCAAACAAAATTCTTAAGCTTACAAAGAGAAGACCATCTTCAAGGAAGAACACTATTCAACTCAACAAAGGGACCTGATAGAGTGAAGAAGAGTCTTTGTTGTATTTTGAGCTTTGTGTCTTATGTGCTTACATTGTTAATCTACTCCTAAGTTATAAAGGATAGTAGATCATTTGCTTGTCTAAGTATTTAGTTTGAGTCATATTAACTAGGGTTAGTTAGTCGAATCATCTAAGTTTTGGTCAAGCCTTGTTACATCATTGTTTGATGTTCTCTTGGGTATAGTTGCCTAGGAGTGTCAACTAGAGTTAGTTGATGTGTGGTGCAGCAGAGTTGCTGCTCGTTTAAGCTCATGTCTTGGAGATTGGAGTTGGTGGCTAGAGTTAGCCTTATGGGTTCTTAAAGTCTAGATCAACTAGAGTTAGTTGGTTTAGTGGGAAATAATATTATTACTTAGGCTCAGTGTGCACCCGTTAACTTAAAAAAAATCATGTATAGTTATATATATATATATATATTGAGAAACTAATAGAAATAGGGAAGATAATAAAGAGTGCACCCTTAAAGGGCATAGAACTGCGCTTGGTTAGCTAGTAGAAGTGACGGAATCCAGCCTTGCGACCTGGGGTTGTTGGGTTGATCCCGGACCACAACCCATTTTTTATTCTTTTTATTACAAAGTTAAGGGTTTTTTTATAACATTAAAATTGATAAATAGGGGGATTCGAATTCATGACCATCTTATTAATAACTTATCAAATACGACATTATCTGTTTATAGTCATTAAAAATTTCACTAATACTTAAATTAAGATAATATTAATTCACCCAAACCCTTCAAATCTTTGATTCGCCTCTGTATAGGTACATAATGTCACTCTCCATGCCATATGAAAAATAAAAAAATTATATAGTCTATTTATTTTTTTACACAATTCAAAGAGAGTGAAACATCTCTCCATGCCACTTGATACTATAGGAGATTTTAGACAAATAATATTGAAGTTCATGAATAACAACAACATCCTTTAATATAGCCAGGTATTAAACTAACAGAACGTGAATAATTCAGGAAAGTTTGAGGTATTAACTCTATAAAGTATAATAATTAGTGTTATGCAAAACTTTTGTTATTTATAAGAAAATTATCCACAATAATGCTCAGGTGCATATATTTCGCATATCCTAGAAGACTAAATAAAAACTTGACACTACAAGAATAAGAAAATGCCTACATTTTAATAATAATAGTAAACAATATTTGATAATTAATGGCAAATTTCTCTGCTAATTAAAATCCAGTCAGCTTCAGTGTGCTACACTAAACTAGTGGTCAAATGTTGGAAAATTGTGTTAGGTAAGATTAGAGTGACAGTTCAGTTGTTGCAATTTCACTTCCCAAAAGCCCTTCCTCTCTTTCATTTTCGCTATGTGAATTACTTTCTTATTTCGAGACCTCTGATTTTTTTTCTTTTCAAAATGATCTATTTATTAACGAGATCGCTTTCATTATATAAAAATCGAAAAGAAAGAAAAACGAAAAAGTGGTAGGTAGTTCGCTGCTTCTAGAAAAAAAGTATATATTCTAACAATTATCTATATTATATTCTAACGTGGCAATGACTTCTAATTTATTTGAATATGCTCCACAATTGTGTACACTAGCTTTCTTGATATATTTTAATGTGTATTTTGTTTACATTTTCCGTGTATGCACACACAACTTGACCTTCAAATAAATGGATTTCATTGGTTGATAATCAACAATATGATCTCATCAACAATTATAAGTATTTCCTAGTACAGTTCAACAAGCCAACAAAATTGACTATTTCTACGAGTCAATGAAATAACGCAATTTGAATGAAATAATTAATATTTTGAATATTGATACAGCTTTCTACAAGTCAAGTTTAGAATATTGCTGCAACTTTTATTAATTATGTGTTCAAAATTAAATACGATATGTCGCTATATCAAAAATAATTTTTAGTGACAATTAATTAATGGAAATGACTCATTACCGCTAAATATGTATTTTTAGCGGCAATTAACACTCTTTGTATATATTCCTAAAGCCTTTAGCGACATTGGACCTAATGACACTTGACTAATGCCGGTAAAGATATTAGCACTCTTTATTAATATGTCTATTTATTGCCGTTAAAAGTTGTTTTTGTTGTAGTGTGTTTTGAACAATGGAAAAGACCAAATATACCTCCAAACTTTTGAAAATAGCATGTATATATATATATATATATATATATATATATATATATATATTTCTATTTCTAATATATAGAAGAGTGGAGTGGTAGGACAATTAAGGGTAAAAATATAATTTCATTCTAACAAAAATCTATTAAGAAAGAAAATAAGAAAAATAAATAATTCTAGAAACATCTTTCTATATATGAAGTAGATGATGATTAAGGGTAAAAATGTAATTTCACGCTAACAAAAATCTTTCAAGAATGATAACAAGAAAACTAAATGCTTCAGAAACATCTTTAGTTATTGATTTAGGTTAGTTATTTTTTTCTCTTCAATATTTATCTATATATATTTATTTTTTTTAAATTCCTACGCATTTTAGCTATCCATTTATTAAAGCTTTCTTTTTTTGTCATGACATTTTTAAATGTACTTTAATTTTAAAATTTATTTAAAAATATTTCTTTTATTTTTGTCTTGTTCTAAAACTACCAAGTGCCTTAGTATTAGACCATCACTTGTGAGGAAATAATCATCTTTAAAGATTTTTTTTCTTCTAAAATTTATCATTAGCATTACTGTTGTGACCCCACAAGCTGACTTGGAGGACACGTCAGCAGCCACAGCCACCGTGGAGAAACACACTCAGCAGGAGAGTGAGGTTTTGAAAAGAAGCAAGCGCGTGAGAACCCCTTCAACAAGGCTAACTGACTTCATAGTGGGAACTAAACAATGAGAACGTGGGCAAGGGGCAAGAACGTGTGGCTCGTGAAGTACTAGATTTCATAAATAGCAAAAGAAGATTAGAATTAATTAGGATTTTTATAGAATTGAGTTTGTTATCTCATCTCCCTATTCTGTGTTTTCTCATCCCCTTAATTTCTTCTTTCCTTGTTACTGCTCCATTGATTTTGCCTTCTTGATCTGGTATTTCAGTTGTCGTTATAATACAAGCTACCTTTATTTGCAAATTGTTATTTGGATTGTCTCATTGGTGCTTTCATCTAGAGGTCACTCATGGAGGACCACAAAATACTCAAGGCTCACGTGGATGATTCAATTAAGGAAGTGAAGGATTCCTTATCTAAAGAAATCACTGAGATCCGAAATATACTGATGGAGGTGGTTTCCACCAAAGTTCCGATGGGGACACACCGTCATGAACCGACCATGGAGATAGCTCGACAGGAACACCTGCCGGCAGCCACTATACCCAGGCACAAACCTGCTTCAGTGGAATTGGGTCGATTTCGCTGGGACAACTCAGAGGCTTGGATATTCCAAGCGGAGCGATACTTTGACTTTTATAGAATTGAAGAAGATCAAAGGCTGACTATGGCATCGTTTTATCTCGACGGCGAAGCACTGGAATAGTATAGATGGTTGTTTAGGAACAAACAACTAGTTGACTGGCCACATTTTGCTGAGAAAGTGCGAATCCGGTTCAAGCAAAAGGGTCTGGAGTCGGCAGAGGGAAGATTGGCAAAACTCCGACAAATTACCACTGTCTCAGATCTGCAAGGACGATTTGAAGCCATCGCAAATGAGACTGATGATATTTCTGATAGACTTATGCTTCGCCTCTTTATCTCTGGACTGAGAGAGGACATTAAAAACTCGGTACTGAGTCATGAGCCAAAAACGTTTGATGAGGCCCTTAAGCAGGCTCATATACAAGAGCGACGGATCCAGGCTGAGAAAGGACCCATCCGACCAGCTTTGGCAAATAAGGGTGCGCCTTTACTACCTAACCCAAATGTCTCCTCATCCTATCAGAACTCCTCTACGATAGTGACCAACAACAACTTGAATCGTGCTGCTGCACGCCCTCCATTGAAACGCCTATCACATGCTGAAATTCAGAGCCGTCGTGAGCATGGACTCTGCTACTATTGTGAGGAAAAGTATACAGTCGGACATAAATGCAAATCACCACCCCAACTGTTACTCCTCACTAATGAGACCGATAGTGAACCAATATTACTGGAGTCGTTCGTCACTGATGATATATTGGCAGAAGAATTACAGTGTTTGGAGGTACAAGAACACTCTGCTATTTCTTATCATGCTTTGGCCGGTGGGCATTCTTCTTCCACACTCTGATTCCTTGGTCATGTCAATGGATCCCCGGTTCAAGTCTTGGTGGATGGAGGTAGTGACCATAATTTCATCCAGGCAAGGATGGTAAGTTTCCTGCAGCTTCCAATTGTTTCCATTTCTAGTTTTGTTGTAGTAGTGGGAAGTGGCCAACGACTCAGGTGCGAAGGGGTTGTGCGACAAGTTCCCCTCATAATTCAAGAATGTAGGCTCACACTTGACTTGTATGTATTATCATTACATGGGGCTGATGTGGTCCTCGGGGCATCTTGGCTTTCTACGTTAGGAAGGGTGATCACGAATTATGGAGAACGCACATTTGAATTTAGTTACCAGGGAACTACTAATATTTGGAAAGGATTAGAACCAACTAGTCCTAAGCCTATCCAATTGCATAGCCTCCAACGAGACACAACAACTGATGCAATCTCGGCATACTATTGTTTGCAAATAGTTTCAACTGTGTCTACTCATGATGAGCAGGTCAATCCGACCCTTCAGGCTATCTTGGAATCTTTTGTTGATGTCTTTCAGAAGCCCCAAGGCCTGCCCCCATCGCGAGTTCTTGATCATGCAATACATTTGGTGCCAGGAACCAATCCAGTGAATGTTAAGCCGTACAGATACCCCTACTTCCAGAAGCAAGTAATGGAAGAAATGGTCACTGAAATGCTCAAAGAAGGGGTGATTCAGGCCAGTACAAGCCCTTTCTCCTCACCGATGTTGTTAGTCCGAAAAAAAGATGAAACGTGGAGGTTTTGCGTGGACTATAGGGCACTAAATGCAGTCACAATTCGGGACAGATTTCCCATACCAACAGTTGATGAGTTATTCGATGAGGTTCACGGGGCTATGTATTTCTCTAAACTTGACTTGTTGGCTGGATACCACCAAATTCGAGTTAGACCAGAAGATGTGGAGAAAACAGCATTTCGAACACATCAAGGACATTACGAGTTCTTGGTAATGCCATTTGGGTTATCTAATGCCCCATCCACTTTTCAAGCGACTATGAACGAGGTGTTTAGGATGTATCTACGTCGTTTTGTTCTGGTTTTCTTTGATGATATACTAATTTATAGTCCCACTTGGGAAGAACATTTGTTGCACTTGCAAACAGTTCTAAATTTGTTACGACAACACCAATTAGTCGCCAAAAGGAGTAAGTGTCAGTTTGGTCAAACGAGAGTCGATTACCTCGGCCATGTAATTTCTATACAAGGTCTTAGTGTGGATCCATTAAAGATCTCAGCCATACAACAATGGCCTGTGCCTAGAAATGTGAAACAGGTGCGCAGTTTCCTTGGGCTGGCAGGATATTATCGGAGGTTCATCCACCACTATGCCGCAATAGCTGGGCCCCTCACAGACCTGCTTCGCATGGTTCCTTTTGCCTGGACAGATTCCACTCAAGCTGCCTTTGACACTCTCAAGAATAAGTTAAGCGCAGCACCAGTCCTAGCCTTGCCTGATTTCACCCAACAGTTCCAGCTTGAGACAGATGCTTCAGGCCAGGGCATTGGAGCGGTACTTTCACAAAAAGGGCATCCAGTGGCATATTTTAGTCAAAAGTGGAGTAATAGGATGCAGGAGGCTTCCGCCTACCATCGAGAGATGTTTGCAATCACCTAATCGGTTAGAAAATTGCGCCAATACTTGTTGGGTAGAAGGTTCACCATTTACACTGACCAGCAGTCACTTAAGAGCTTGATGAACCAAACAATTCAGACCCCTGAACAACAAAAATGGTTAAGTAAGTTGGTTGGCTTTGACTTTCAGATTATATACCGCCCTGGCAAATTGAACCAAGCTGCTGATGGTCTTTCCCGTATTCCAGAGGTTACTTTTCTCACTATCTCAGTACGAGGTTATGACCTTGAAAATGAGCTCAAAATACTCAACAAAACACATCCAGAGCTGACTTCTCTACAACACATTGTGCATGACCAGACCACCCTTGATTCAGGGTTCACTTTCCGAGATAGTCTCTTATTTTTTCGAGGACGTTTGGTTATTCCTGCTGATTCTCCTCTACGACAGACCCTACTCCAAGAATTTCATGACACCACTATTGGAGGTCATGCCGGGGTGGCCCGAACCTATCATAGAGTTGCTTCAAATTTTTATTGGAAGGGCATGAAAAAGGACGTCTATAACTATGCAGCCTCTTGCCAAGTCTGCCAGCAAATGAAAGATTCCCATCAATTGCCTGCAGGTCTGCTACAACCACTACCCATTCCTTCGATGGTGTTTGAGGATATCGCAATGGATTTCATCACCTGCTTACCTAGTTCTAAAGGTAAGTCCACTATCATGACGGTCGTAGATCGATTGTCAAAATATGGACACTTTATTGCATTGCCCTCTTCGTTCACTGCTCAGTCAGTTGCAGAAGCTTTTGTGATTGGAATTGTTCGACTTCATGGCCCTCCAAGGTCTATTGTGACTGATCGCGACCCTCGTTTCCTGCATAGCTTTTGGCAGGAGCTTAATCGACTACAAGGTACCACATTGGCTATGAGCACAGCATACCACCCTCAGACAGATGGTCAATCTGAGGCTCTGAACAAATGTGTGGAACAATATCTACGTTGTTTTGTCGCTGATGCTCTCACCAAATGGGTTGCGATGTTACCTTGGGCAGAATACTGGTACAATACCGCATATCAGTCCTCCGCTGGGATGACTCCATTTCGAGTGTTGTATGGTAGAGACCCACCTACCGTAGCTCGGTACATTATGGGCAGTAGCTCTAGTGAACTGATTGAAGCTTATCTGGTAGATAGGGATAAGACATTAACTCTCCTTAAGGCTAACTTGGCTCGTGCACAGAATCGGATGAAGGGCCTCGCTGACAAGAGTCAAAGAGAACTAAATTACCAAGTGGGAGAATGGGTTTATGTCAAACTAAAACCGTATCGCCAGAATACTGTTCGCCTTCACCAGCATCCTAAATTGGGAAGACGTTATTTTGGGCCTTTCAAAATCCTCAAACGTATTGGAGATGTAGCTTACAAAGTAGAACTACCTGATGATGCTCGCATCCATCCGGTCTTTCACATATCGATGCTCAAACGCTGTATAGGTAACCCTGTTCAACAAATTACTCCTTTGAACCTGAACGATATAGCCAACATTATTCCTGAGACTTCTTTGAACCTTGAGGACAAGGTTCCTGTCCAAGACGGGAGTATTGTTGTGACCCCACAAGCTGACTTGGAGGACACATCAGCAGCCACAGCCACCGTGGAGAAACACACTCAGCAGGAGAGTGAGGTTTTGAAAAGAAGCAAGCACGTGAGAACCCCTTCAACAAGGCTAACTGACTTCATAGTGGGAACTAAACGATGAGAACGTGGGCAAGGGGCAAGAACGTGTGGCTCGTGAAGTACTAGATTTCATAAATAGCAAAAGAAGATTAGAATTAATTAGGATTTTTATAGAATTGAGTCTGTTATCTCATCTCCCTATTCTGTGTTTTCTCATCCCCTTAATTTCTTCTTTCCTTGTTACTGCTCCATTGATTTTGCCTTCTTGATCTGGTATTTCAGTTGTCGTTATAATACAAGCTACCTTTATTTGCAAATTGTTATTTGGATTGTCTCAATTACTAATTATAATAATGTTTAAACATTATGTCGTTTGCATAACATTTGATCCTTCAACGTTATGCTCCTAACTATGATTTAGGAGCAATTTTTTTTTACCATATAGATATAAATAATTCAGTTATTCTTTTGATGTGTCCCTATGATTTAGGAGCATTTTTGAAGGAAGAGTATAATGCAGTTAAGATTAATTACTATTAAAATTTAAATTTTAAGAACCGATTAAAAGTTAAAATAGTAGTAAATATTAGATTTGTAGTACTTTTTCAAAAAAAAAAATTGATATTTGATATTTTTAGTTTTGTTTTTAGAATTAAAATAATTTTAATAAAATCTTTTTTTTTTATATATATAGATAGATAGATAAATATAGAAGACATTAATTTATTAGAGTTTGATGTTATGATTTAGAAAATGTCATTTCTAAAATCATTTTTAGGCATAGACTATGTTATTCTAAATTGTTTACGACATATAACATATAAAAAAAAATTAAAAACAAAATACCCCCATCACATTTTAATCACATATATATTGGTAGAGTCTAATACATCTAATAAAATATTAAAAAATTTAATATATCATATGTTATAACACAAAACAATTTAAAGGGAAATTAAAGAGAAAACAATATAAAATAAAGCAATCCTGGAGAATATTGTAAAAAATATAAGCTAAAAGAAGTTGTAGCAAAGTGAATATGATTTTACCTACAATCTTAGACAAAATAAAATAAAATGAATGGTTATAAAACAATTTTAGAATTTCTACAGAAAGTGACAGCGATGCACCCATCAAATTCCTATTTTTTAAATGATTAATCATAAACTCATTTGCTTTCACATATACACTTTTTTATTTCATAGATCAAATTAAATATTAAATAAATGCATAATAAATAAGAAAATATCATAACATTACAATCTTTAATAGCCCCAGTCCTCGAAATACTCTCTTTTATCTTCCTACTTAAGCGATTATCTTGATGAAAAGTTAAACTATACAATAACATAATTTACTTTCTAGTGTTAACAATATGTATAAAAAAGGAACATGTTTAGTATTCAATTACGAGAAATATATAAATTTAAGTTTTGTTTAATGCAAAAAGGAAAAAAAATGATATAATATTGCAGAATAAGGATCAATTTAGAATCAAAAAATGAAAAAGTCAATTTAGAACCAAAATATTATTACAACTTAGTAATTAGTTTATTGAAAATACATCAACACAAAATCTAAAACACTTACAGGATCTGAAGTATTCATCGCATGTAAAATTTGTCTTCTATCAAACTACAAAATAAAAAAAAATGCGGGTTAGAGATAGTTTTGATGAATAAAAATATCTGGAAAAAGAGGACATGTAATTATTATAGAATGAAGAAATCAAATATATAAATAGCTAAGTGATTGCCTTTATTATAGGAATTAAATAATAAGAAGTTACCTATTTGAGCAAAACCATTTCACTTTTTTTTTTCAAACGTTTGCATTTTTTTTTAAAAAATTCTTAAATTTTAAATTAATTTTGTTAATTAATATTGGTTGCAGTTTTTTTTTTAAAAGAAAACTGCCAAGTGCAGATTCTCACAATGATAAAAGTGGAAAAAAAGGTGGGTTTTTTTTTCTTAAGCTCACGTTTCTTTTCTTTTTTCTTTTTAACTGCAAATATATATTAAAAAAATCTAATTTTCTTTATAGATTATTTATTAGAAGCAAATATTTAATAAAAAAATAAATTATTTTTACCCCATTTCCCTATGAAACATCCAGTGTTTTCTTAATTTATTAAAGAAAGTACGAAAGAAAATTCATAAAAAGACTAACCCATTCCCCCCAACAAAGGATTCACAGTTTTATTACTTATTTTTGCAATATTTTTTATTCTTTTTTTGTTTAGAACGATTTAAAATTATTTATTGTTAAGTTGTAAAAAAAAGTGCCTTTAAAATCATTTTAAAAATAAAATAGTAATTTATTATTTCATCATATTACACGTAATTAATTTTAATTATTTAAAGAAAAAAAGTCTGAAATATATCCGAATTTTAACCGAAATTGTTGTAACAATACCGAACTTTGAAAATGACCTTTTACCCCCTGCACTATTTAATAGTGTATTTTAAAAGTATATATGTGTCTACATGGACATCATAAATATTTCATTATTATAAATTGTAACGTGTCCACGTGGGCACATGTATACCTTTAAAATACACTATTAAATAGTGCAGGGGGTAAAAGGTCATCCATAAAGTTTGGTATCGTAACAACAATTTCGGTGAAAGTTTGTATTTTTCAGACATTTTTCCATTATTTAAAAAGCCTATTTTTTTGTGGTGGTGACACATATAAATATAGATATATAGATAATTATTATTATTATTATATTCTTAATTATTATTAATTATCATCATCATCATCATCATTATTATCATTATTACTGTTGTTGTTGTTGTTATTATTATTATTATTACTATTATATTCTGTATACAGATTTTTCGATATCAATTTATAAATTAATATAATTTGAATTATCAAGAAGTAAATTCTTAATCAGTTTCCTATATTTAGGAATCCACTGCTTCTCTTTACATAAGTCAAAATTTAAAATTTAAAAGATAATACTCCTTCTTTTCCAATTTATGTGACTTACTTTTCTTTTTAGTCAATTTAAAAAATAATGACATAGTTCTATATTAAGTAACAATTTAACTATAAAATGTCTATTTTACCCTTAATGAAATGATTTACAGGCACACAAATTTCTATCATTCATTTTGGACCACACATTTTAAAAGTCTTCCTTTCATTCTTAAACTCTGTGCCGAGTCAAACTACCTCACATAAAATGGGACGGAAGGTGTAACATTTACTTACTCCCTCCATTTCAAAAAGAATGGTCTGGTTTGACTTGGAACGGAGTTTAAGAAAAGAAAGAAGATTGTTTAATCTTATGGTTCTAAATTAAAGTTATGTCAAATGTACCAAAATGCCCTTTAATCTTGTGGCCTTAAATATGTCACGTGAAAAGTTGACGTTAAAGTGTTATCAAAAAAGGAAAGGGATCATTTTTTTAAAAACAGACTTTAAAGGAAACTAGATCATTCTTTTTGAAACAGGCAGATTACATAAATTTAAAACTAATCCCGCTATCTTAAAATAATCAACTACAATTACATATGCCTTTTTATTTCCGAAAAATATATAATTTTGTAATTTTTTTTTGTGGTGTTGACACGTAAGCTCTATCACCTCTCCTAATATATATATATATTACTTTATTTAATTATTACTTCAATTTAATTCTTAATGTTTTTTTTATTCATTATGCTTACCAAAAATGACTACTTTAATATAAAAATTTATTATTTAAAAATATAATTAATTATTTTCACCTTTATTTTGGCTCGAATTGATATACCTGAAAAGAAATAAGTGTGATAAAAGGATATATATATATATATATATATATATATATATATATTAGATTGAAATTAAGAAAAATAAATAATTTTAGAAACATCGTTTTATATATGAAGTGAAAGATGATCAAAGGTAAATATAATTTCACGCTGACAAAAATCTACCAAGAATGATAACAAGAAAACTAAATGGTTCTAGAAATATCTTTAGTTATTGTTATTACTATTAACTCATTTTGTTTTTACTTTACTTTCTTTTCTTTTATGAGTTATCGTGATATCTATTCATTACTCTATTTTATCATTACTTTAGTTTAATTCTTACTCTTTGCGTGTCACAACTCAAAACGAGTCATGAGTGATACCCACACTTAACGTCCTAGGTGGGTGAACCAACAAATCCAATCCCAACTTATATTAATTTTGTCATGACCCAAAATGAGTTATGAGTGGCCCCTACACTTAACCTTCCAGGTGGGCGAACCAACGAATCTAACCCCAACTTATATTAGTCTATTAAATATCGTTTTCCCAAAATCAGAAGGTCATCAAATCAAGGACATCTACTCTCAAAATATCAAGTCTAAGAGTATTGACGATACCAGAATAAATATATAGAATAGTTTATGTCCGGAAATTAAGGACATCAAGCTATGATCGAGAAAATCCAACACGAGCGAGAAGGAACATCTCATCTGATGTGCTGGAGACTTGCTAGAGCTAAGGGCGAGTCGAAGCTATCAGTACACTCGCTGCACTCCACAAGAGAAAACAATGAGAAACACAAGTAGGAGTCGGTACAATGAAACATGTATTGAGTAGATATCCTCGACCGACCAAAAATAGAAACTAATATACAATAAGTAATGGTATAAAGTCAATTATAGCACTTAGCAGGTGGCAAGCAACAAATAACATGAACAAGTGACAACAACATCGAAAGAAGTACGTAATCAGTCACAATATCAAACACACGCATAAGAGGACTCATGACTCCACACCACGCTCATTTGTGAAATAGGTTCTTTGAGATTGAGTACAATAAGTTGATTTAATATGTTTTCCTTTAATTTTACCGTGTCGAAACGTGACATCCGATCTAATAATATTGTGTCTGAACGTGACACCCAATACAATAATACTGTGTCGAATGTGACACGCGATCTAATCATACTGTGCCAACTCATGGCACTCGATCCAAATATATTGTGCCGACTTATTGCACTCGATCCAAATATATCGTGCTGGCTCATGACACTCGACTAACCATATAGTTAATTCATTTGTCATTCTTTATCATCTCTTTCCATTTCCTTAACAATATTTCATCTAGTCTTCTTTATTCAAGGCATCACTTTAATAGAACAAGTTCAAGATTATGAATTTCACGGTCTTGGGATTACAAAACAATCACAACAACACATGAGTTATTCAAACCACAACAACCAAGTACAGAGAAAACTTAACAGTATCACTCTATGAATATCAATCACTATTAAGAGTCTATCTATCACATAAAATAAATCATAACCTACTTCCACCGAAGAACCAAAGTCAAGCAAGCAAATTCCCCAATGTTTTTCCTTCAATCCAATGTCTAGCAAGGTTTCCAATCTCCAACTGTAGGAGTGCAGAATGCCAGACCCACATCTCCTACTAATATTAGAAATTTATTGGGATTGGCTGGTTATTATAGAATGTTTGTCGAGGGGTTCTCATCTATTTCGTCCCCGTTGACAAAGTTGACTTAGAAGACAATGAAGTTTCAATAGTCTTATGCTTGTGAGAAAAGCTTTCGAGAATTGAAAATCCGATTGACTACTGCCCCAGTGTTAACCCTACTAGAGGGTACACAAGGCTTTGTCGTGCACTATGATGCGTCCAGAGTTGGACTTAGGTGTGTATTGATGCAGAATGACAAAGTTATAGCCTATGCCTTCAGACAACTTAAGATTCACAAAAAGAATTACTCGACTCATGATCTCAAGTTGGCTAAGAATTACTCGACTCATGATCTCAAGTTGGCTATTGTAGTGTTTTGCTTTTAAAATATAATGTCACTATCTTTATGGTGTTCATGTAGATATGTTCACTGATCACAATAATTTTCGGTATGTATTCAGTCAGAGAGAGCTTAATCTCAGACAGAGGAAGTGGTTGGAGTTACTAAAGGATTATGATATGAGTATTCTCTATCACCCAGGTAAGGCTAATGTTGTTGCTGATGCTTTGAGCAGGTTGTACTGCCCATGTTGAGAAGGGCAAGAAAGAATTAACCAAAAATATGCATAGACTTGCAGGATTGAGAGTTCGGTTAATGAATTCCAATGAAAGTGAATTATTGGTGATGAATGGAGCTGAATCATCAGTAGTGTCTGAAGCAAAGAAAAAACAAGACCAAAACCTTGTTTTGCTTAAGTTGAAGGAAAATGTTCATTAGCAGAAAGTGATGGCTTTTGAATAAGGGGGAGATGGTGTGTTGAGGTATCAAGACAGATTGTGTGTACCAAAGGTGGATGAACTCCAAGAGAGAATCATGGAAAAAGATCATATCTCTAGATACTCTATCCATCCCGGTTCCAAAAAGATGTACCGTGACTTGAGAGAAGTTTATTGGTGGAGTAGTATGAAGAGGTGTATTGCTGAGTTCGGTGCTAAGTGCCCGAATTACCAACAAGTCAAGGTAGAGTACCAAAGGCTCCGTGGTATGACTTAGAATATAGATCTTATGGAATGGAAGTAGGATATGATCAATATGAATTTCATAACTGGGTTGTCGCGATCTCGCAGGCAACATGATTCGATTTGGGTGATTGTAGACCAGATGACTAAATCAACCCATTTCTTACCAGTAAATATCACATTTTTGGTAGAAGATTATGCTAGATTATATATTCAAGAGATAGTCAGACTTCATGGAGTTCATGTGTCCATCATTTCAAATAGAGGTGCACAATTCACTGCACAATTTTAGAAGTCTTTTCAAAAAGGTTTGGGTTCAAAGGTGAACCTTAGTACTGTTGTCCATTCTCAGACGAATGGTCAAGCAGAGCGTACAATTCAGACTTTAGAGGATATGTTGAGTGCTTGTGTGATTGACTTCAAAGTTAATTGAGATGATCACTTACCTCTAATCGCTCCATATGTGGCTCTTTATGGGAGAAGATGTAGATCTCCTATTGGATGATTTGAGGTTGGTGAAGCTGGGTTGATAGGACTAGACTTGGTTCATCGAGCTATGGATAAAGTGAAAATCATTCAAGAAATGTTGAAAGCAACGCAAAATCATCAGAAATCATATATAAAAGAGAAGACACTTGGAGTTTAAGGTGGATGATTGAGTTTACTTGAAGGTTTCACCCATGAAGGATGTTATGAGGTTTAGCAAGAAGGGGAAACTTAGTCCCTGGTATATTGGTCCTTATAGGATATCCAAAAGAATTGACAATGTAGCTTATGAGTAGGAGCTACCATCAAAGCTAGCAGCAGTCCATCCAATATTCCACATTTCTATATTGAAAAAATGTATGGGAGATCCTTCACTTATTATACTGTAACACCCCGACTTTTCAATACGTCTAAATTAACTCGTATCTTCGTGGAAAGGCAAGGAGGGTGAGTAATAAATTAAAAATGATATGGTATGTCATATTTTAAGTGTTCAAGGGTTGTATCTCAAGTTTTGAAGCTAAGTAAGTGACCAAATAAAAGTTGGTGAAAGTTATCGTAAGTTCCTTTTTAAAGATTTCTCTGAAATTTGGGTCAAATGTCTTGGATGTTTTATCCCAATATAGAAAGAGCTAGAAAGCCTATCACCCATTAAATTGAAGGACTACAAGTCTAGTTTTGGAACGCACAAAACCCCGTATCAAATCGACATCAGAGTAAAAAGTTATGAGGGTTTTACTAGGGATTGCCGGGGCAGAATCCGGGTCAGATCTGGGTCGGGCCAAAAATATGGTATGTCGGCTTATTTAATGTTTTAAGCCATGAAAACATTTCATTTTAGTTCCAAACCAGAGAGAAAGCTTAAGAGAGGATTCCTATGGAGTTCTAGCATGATGAAGGTTAGTTTTTGACGATTTCTACCATTAAACATTCCCCCCGTGCCTAGAAATGTAATCCCCCTACACATGGAAATTATTTTTCCATTCTATTATTAGCTGCGTTTGGAGCTGGTTTTTGAAGATATAAATTTGTAGTTATTGGTGTTTCTTCAAGGTTCACACTAGGTTAACTAAGGTAATCATCTCGGGACCCTTTTATGGTTGTTTTTATGAATTTCTACAGACATTTCAACAAGTTGAGGCAATATGGCAAATCTGCCAATTTAAGATTAATTATGAACTGTTTATAGGTGCGTACCAGCTGTGTATATATAGTGTTTGTGAATCTTAGGACATAAAGAACAACTTTCGTGAAGGAACTACGGTCTTTCAAGCATTCATTGGAAAGATATGTTAAGGCTATTTCCTACTTACGACATGTTTCCTTAAAGCTTAGGAGCAATGTAATTGGGTTGTTATCCTTGTTACACTTGTAGACATTATTGTTGATTTTTGGCTGCTCGAGTTGATATAATTCTCCCTTATTGGGATTTTTATTTAGTTAGTAGTGTCCCTATGTTGGACACGACTTAGAGGCTATTTGTATAGGTTGCTTATAACTAAATTGGTCGCTTTTAGTGATCGGATTGTTATTGTTGCCCTTGGGGCTATTGTGGTTAGCTTCAGGAATATGATCTATGCCTAGAAGCGTTATGTTCTGCCTACATGGCTATATGGATGCCTAAAAGGGATATGAGTTGCCTACTGGGCTATATTGATGCCTAGAAGGGCTATGAGATGCCTACAAGGCTATATTGACGCCTAAGAAGGCTATGTGCTTCCTACAGGGCCATGTTGTTGCCTAAGAGGGCTACGAGTTGTCTATAAGCTATGTTGATGCCTAAGAGAGCTATGTGTTGCCTACGGGGCTATATTAATGCCTAACAAGGCCATGTGACTGCCTACAGGGCTAGGGGACTACCGATAGGGTATATAGGCTGATTATCACCTTCTGGGCTTATGGGGGCCTTAGTAGGTGGCCTTGTGTGTTGTTTGTACCTGTCGAGCTTATGGGGGCTTGGTTAGGTTGATTTAGGAGCAGGTCTGTACACTTATCTTATCCTTGATTTATTTATTAGATTATTCCATTATATCAAGATACCTCCTCATAGTCTATTGCCTTTCATATTCTGTACATTATTTTGTACTAACGCCCCATTGTCTTGGGGGTGCTGCATTCATGCATGCAGGTCCTGACAGACAACCGAGTGGACCTCCTCAGCAACAGGATTGACTTTTATCCTATTGGCTAGCCTCTTTCCTCCGGAGCTGTCAAAGTTGGGAGGTATGTTACTTTTGTTGTATATATCTTTATGGGTAGGCTAGGGCCCTGTCCCGCTAATCTTTACTACTCGTAAAGGCTTGCAGACTAGTGTGTGGGGTGTATAGCTACCTTATGGACATATTGCCTATGTTGTTGGTTTGCTGAAGCTTGTGAGCTGTTTGATGTATCGTATTGATATATACCTGCTTTTAGTTTTGGTATAGATATCATGGTGGCCTCGACGGCCTAATCAAGACTTCTGTGCTAGTTGTCTATTTATTTATATGATCTCTTGGGAGTAGATGTTTGTTTTATAGATCGGTTAACAGGGGCCTTGCCGGTTGAGGGCTTAATATTAAGCCGAGATATACTTGTTTGTTTTCTTGATTGCATGTGGTTGCCATGCGCTAGTAGCAAATGGTTCAGCAGGGTCAGTTCGGGCCTGAATTTTGGCATTAGGAGCCAGTTGCGCCCCTCGAGTTTAGGGCGTGACAAATTTGGTATCAGAGCAACGTCGTATCCTAGGGATTCTATAAGTCATGTCTAGTAGAGTCTTGTTTATAAATGTGTTGTGTACCAGATCTGATAAGTAAGAAGCTACCGGGCATGATAGAATGACTGTCCTTCTTTTGCTCACCTCGTGCTATAGAGCGGTGTCTTAAGGGTTGAGGTTTCTGGCTTATAATTGATACTTGTATGCAGATAGAGATGATTGACACTAGACAGACCACAACTAGCCAGGGGCTAGATGGAACTGCAAGCGAGGGTACCGACAAGGTACCACAGGCGGAGGTTGCCCATTGTGAGACCCAGGGGGAGACATCTTCTCAGCCCCCTATAGTTTCTCCACCGCTTTAGAAGCCTCCGAGGGCTACAGGACTTTTGGCTCCACCAGCAGTACCACCTCTAGTTTCTTCTATTCCATCTGATCAGGATTTCAAGAGTACAGTATGTATGTTAGCACAGTTAGTAGCTGCACAGTGCCAACCAGTTGCACCAGATGTTGCCGAAACTTTTGAAGGGCCTGGAAGTTCGAGAGTTCGTGAATTTCTTGCCTTGAATCCTCCACATTTTATAAGGAAACATCGCAGAGAAGACCATCAACATTTTACTGATTAGTTTCATAGTATCTTTAGAGTCATGCATGCCTCAGCGACTGAGTCAGTTGAGTTAGTAACATTTTGATTGGGCAATGTTGCAGCATTGTGGTTTGAGAGTTGGGAAAAATCTAGGGGAAAAGATGCATCCCTACCCACTTGGGATAGTTATACAGAAGCTTTCATAGATCACTATTTGCCTCGAGAGATTAGGGATGGCCGGGTGGACCAGTTTCTGAACCTCCAACAGGGCAGCATCAGTATCCGAGAGTACGGGTAGAGATTTGATTCATTGGCTAGCTATGCACCAGTATTTGTTGATACGATGCATGATAGGGTGCATAGATTTATGGGAGTGCTCGACTCAGACTATATTGATGATTGTTCTACCGCTGCACTAAATGATAATATGGATATCTTGCGAATTCAGGCATTTGCATAAGGCATAGAGGATCGCCGATATTTACAGTATATGAGTGAGAGGGTCGAGAGAGAGACCGAAGAGGGCTAGGCCCGCTGGTTCGCAGGGAGATTTTTAGGGTGGTTCCAGACCCCGATATTCTATTAGGCCATCTAGACCTCCACTACAACAGTTCTAGGGTAGTAGATTTATCGTCAGGAATAGTTAGGCCCAAGTGAGGTTTCACGAGCATCAAGTTCGTAGCAGCAAAGGGGTTCAGGCCAGGCTAGGACAGCCCCGTCGCGTTGTACTACTTACGGTAGGATGCATTTCGGGAGGTGCAGACAAGGTTCCACAAGTTGTTATTCTTGTGGACAGGAGGGACATGGGTGGAGAAACTGCCCTACCATAGGCCAGGGTGGTATATGTTAGTTGACCAGGTCAATAATAGGTTCCTCCTCATCAGCACAGTCTATAAGGCGTGGACCTCAGACTTCAGCACGTAGAGGTAGAGGCGGAGGCAGAGAGGGAGCATCTAGTTTTGGTAGTGGACAGAACCATACATATTCATTAACTGGCCGACAGGACTCAGAGTCATCACCAGATATTGTGACAGGTACATTGATTGTTTGCTCCTATTGTGTTTATGCTTTGATAGATTCTGGATCTACTCTATCTTATGTTACTCCATTTATTGTGGGGAGGTTATGTAGAGTAGCAGAGTCATTAGATTGACCCTTTATTATATCTACACCAGTTGGTGAGTCTATTGTTGCCAAGAGAGTCTATCGAGGTTGCACGGTAGAAATTATCGATTGTTAGACATTTGTAGATCTCGTAGAGTTAGAGATGGTTGATTTCGATGTCATTATGGGTATGGAATGGTTAGCGTCTTGTTATGCTAATGTTAAGTGCCGAACAAAGATTGTTAGATTCCACTTTCCAAGAAATACAGTTCGGGAATGAAAAGGCGATACAACAAAGCCGAAAGGTAGGTTTATTTCCTATCTTAAGGCGAAAAGGATGATTACCAAGGGTTGTATTTATCATCTTGTTCACGTTCATGATATAGATGCAGAACTACTGACTTTTCAATCTATTTTCGTAGTTAATAAGTTTCAAGATGTATTTCCAGACGAGCTCCTTGGTATCCCTCTAAAATGGGAAATTGATTTTGCTATCGATATGCTACCAAGTACACAACCCATATATATCCCTCCTTATAGAATGGCTCCTGCTGAGCTAAAGGAGTTGAAGGATCAGCTGAAAGACTTGTTGGATAAAGGTTTTATTAGGCCTAGTGCTTCACTATGGGGTGCACCAGTGTTGTTCGTAAGGAAGAAAAATGGCTCACTAAGAATATGTATCGATTATCGACAGCTAAATAAGGCAACTATAAAGAATAAGTATCCCCTTCCGAGGATAGATGACTTGTTTGATCAGTTACAAAGTGCTAAGTGTTTCTCAAAGATTTATTTAAGATCAGGGTACCACCAGATACGAGTTCAGGAGAAAGACGTTCCAAAGACAGCTTTTAGAACTAGATATTGACACTTTGAGTTCTTGGTAATGTCTTTTGGATTAACTAATGCCCCAACAGTGTTCATGAACCTGAAGAATAGTATTTTCAGGCCATATCTAGACTTGTTTGTGATTGTATTTATTAATGATATTTTGGTGTATTCACGTTCAAAAGATGAGAATGCAAATCATTTGCGAGTAGTCCTTCAGGTTTTTCAAGACCGAGAACTTTATGCAAAGTTTTCTAAGTGTGAGTTCTAGTTAGACTCTGTAGCTTTCTTAGGCCATATTGTATCAGATGTAGGCATTGCGGTTGATACATAAAGATTGAGGCCGTAAAGACTTGGCCAGACCCATGACTTCGACTGAGGTTCGTAGTTTCTTAGGGTTAGCTGGGTACTACAAAAGGTTTGTAGAAGGGTTTTCTTCAATTTCAGCCCCATTAATAAAGCTGACTAAAAAAGCAGTTAAGTTCCAGTGGACTGAGGCTTGCGAGCATAGTTTCCACGAGCTGAAGGACAGGTTGACATCAGTACCAGTTCTTGCATTGCTAGACGGTTCAGAAGGCTATGCGGTGTATTGTGATACTTCTGGTATTGGGTTGGGATGTGTTCTAATGCAACATGGTAAGGTCATCACATATGTTTCAAGGCAGTTGAGAAAGCATGAGAAGAACTATCCGACCCATGATTTAGAGTTAGCTGCAGTTGTGCATGCGCTAAAGATCTAGAGACGCTATTTGTATGGCGTTTATGTTGACATCTTTACAAATCATAAAAGCCTTCAATATATCTTTAGACAGAAAGAGTTAAATTGGCGACAACATCGATGCCTTGAGTTATTGAAAGACTACGACGTGGACATTTTATATTATCCAAGAAAGGCGAATGTGGTAGCTGATACCCTCAGTCGAAGATCTATGGGTATTTTATCATATTTAGGTGTTGAGAAGCGTGAGCTAGCGCGAGAACTTCATCAGTTAGCTAGCTTGGGAGTCAGATTGTTAGAGGCAGAAGATAGTGGGGTAACAATTCAGGACACAGCCATATCATCTCTAGTTGTAGAAGTAAAATCACGGCAACAAGAGGATCCTAGCTTAGAGCAGCTCAGAGCCAAGGCTCAGAATCAACAGACTTTAGCATTTGATATAGCTGGAGATGGAGTCCTTAGATATAGTAGTCGATTGTGTGTTATGAATGTTGCAGGGCTTTCGCATCGAATTATGGAAGAGGCACATCATTCCCATTATTCTATTCACCTTGGTTCGACGAAGATGTACCATGATATTAAGGAGATTTATTGGTGGCACGGGATGAAGAAGGATGTTGATAAGTTTGTGGCACAGTGTCCTAACTGCCAACAGGTGAAGATTGAGCATCAAAAGCCCGCTGGGCTAGTTCAGGAGATAGTCATTCCTTTGTGGAAGTGGGAAGCAATTAATATGGATTTTATTACAAGGTTACCTCGATCGCGTCGCAAGTTTGACTCTATTTGGGTAATTGTTAATAGACTAACAAAATCAGCCCACTTCTTACTAATCAGGGATACTTTTACGACCGAAGTTTATGCAGGGCTATATATTAGGGAGATTATTAGGCTACACGGTGTCCCAGTATCTATTATCTCTGATAAAGGAGCACAATTCACCGCCAACTTTTGGAAGTCCTTCCGGAAAGGATTGGGGACACAGTTAATCTTAGTATAGCCTTTCACCCTCAGACAGATGGCCAGGCTAAGCACACAATTTTGACACTCGAGGATATGCTACGAGCGTGTGCACTAGACTTCAAGGGGAGTTGGGATGACCACTTACCTCTTATAGAGTTTGCATACAATAATAGTTATCATTCCAGCATTGGGATGACACCTTATGAGGCTTTGTATGGGCCAAAATGTAGATCCCCCATTGGATGGTTCGAGGTAGGTGAGTCAAGGTTGATTAGACCCGACTTAGTACAGCAGACAGTGGAGCAAGTCAAGCTCATACGGGAAAGGTTGCTAACAGCTCAAAGCCGACATAAGTCATACTTAGATATGCGATGAAGGGACTTAGAGTTTTCCGTCGATGATTGGGTATTCTTAAAAGTCTTGCCTATGAAGGGGGTTATGAGATTTGGCAAAAAAGGCAAGCTTATTCCAAGATTCATTGGGCCATATCGGATCCTTCGGAGGGTAGGACGAGTAGCTTATGAGTTAGAATTGCCTTTGGGGCTAGAATCTGTTCATCCAATTTTCCATGTATCTATGCTACAAAAGTGCTTATGAGACCCTTCTCGGGTTGTCCAGTTGAGGATTTTCAGATCACAAAGGAGTTGTCCTACGAGGAAACTCTAGTTGCATATTAGATCGACAAGTCCATAAATTGAGGAACAAAGAGGTGCCTTCGGTTAAAATATTGTGGAGAAACAAGAATAGAGCAGAGGTGACCTGGGAAGTTAATGATGGCATGAGGTCTAAATATCCTCACTTGTTTCTGATACCTATCTGATTTTTTTTATATTGTTGCTTATTATTATTGTTGTTGTCATTGTATATTTGCTCGTACTATTATTACGGAGCTATAGTGCTTAGCAATTTATGTCATCATGTGAGATGCCTAGGTTAGACTTTTTGCATTTTAGGTTCCTGGATAGTGACAATGCCAAAGGATACTCTGTCTAAAGTTTAGAAACTCATAAGGACTTAACTGCATGACTTAGATTTTATTTTATTTTTCATTCGAGGACGAATGTTTCTAAGGGGGAAGGATATAACACCCTGACTTTTCAAAACGTCTAAATTAACTCGTATCTTCGTGGAAAGGCAAGGAGGGTGAGTAATGAATTAAAAATAATGTGGTATGTCATATTTTAAGTGTTCATGGGTTGTATATCAAGTTTTGAAGTTAAGTAAGTGGCAAAATAAAAGTTGGCGAAAGTTATCGTAAGTTCCCTTTTTAAAGATTTCTCTAAAATTTGGGTCAAATGTCTTGGATGTTTTCTCCCAATATATAAAGAGTTAGAAAGCCTATCACCCATTAAATTGAAGGCCTACGAGTCTAGTTTACAACACACAAAACCCCGTATCAAACCGACATAAGAGTAAAAAGTTCTGAGGGTTTTACTAGGGACTGCCGAGGAAGAATCTGGGTCAGATAAAAAATATGGTATGTCGGCTTATTTAACGTTTTAAGCCATGAAAACTTTTCATTTCAGTTCCAAACCAGAGAGAAAGCTTAAGAGAGGATTCCTATGGAGTTCTAGCGTGATAAAGGTTAGTTTTTGACGATTTCTACCATTAAACAATTCCCCCTTGCCTAGAAACGTAATCCCTACACGTGGCAATTATTTTTCCCTTCTATTAGCTGTGTTTGGAGCTGGTTTTTGAAGATATAAATTTGTAGTTATTGGTGTTTCTTCAAGGTTTACACTCAGTTAGGTAAGGTAATAAACTCGGGACCCTTTTATGATTGTTTTTATGAATTTCTATGGACATATCGACAAGTTGGGGCAATATGGCAAATCAGTCGATTTAAGATCAATGATGAACTGGTTATAGGTACGTATCAACTGTGTATATATAATGTTTGCGAATCTTAGGATATAAGGAACAACTTTCGTGAAGGAACTACGATCTTTCAAGCGTTCATTAGAAAGGTATGTTAAGACTATTCCTTACTGACGACATGTTTCCTTAAAGCTTAGGAGCAATGTAATTGGGTTGTTATCCTTGTTACAATTGTAGCCATTATTATTGATTGTTGGCTGCTCGAGTTGATATAATCCTCCTTTGTCGGGATTCTTATTCAGTTAGTAGTGTCCCTATATTGGACACGACTTAGAGATTATTTTTATAGGTTGCTTATAACTAAATTGCTCGCTTTTAGCGATTGGATTGTTGTTGTTTCCCTTAGGGCTATTGGACACGACTTAGAGATTATTTTTATAGGTTGCTTATAACTAAATTGCTCGCTTTTAGCGATTGGATTGTTGTTGTTTCCCTTAGGGCTATTGTGGTTAGCGGCATGAATGTGATCTATGCCTAGGAAGGCTATGCTCTGCCTACATGGCTATATGGATCCCTAAAAGGGCTATGAGTTGCCTACAGGGCTATAATGATACCTAGAAGGGCTATGAGTTGCCTACAGCGCTATATTGACGCCTAAGAAGGCTATGTGCTTCCTACAGGGTCATGTTGTTGCCTAAGAAGGCTATGAGTTGTCTATAAGCTATGTTGATGCCTAAGAGAGCTATGTGCTACCTACGGGGCTATATTAATGCCTAAAAGGACTATGTGACTGCCTACGGGGCTAGGGGACTACCGATAGGGGTATATAGGCTGATTGGCACCTTCCGGGCTTATGTAAGCCTTAATAGGTGGCCTTGTGTGTTGTTTTTACCTGCTGAGATTATGGGGGCTTGGTTAGGTTGTTGTTTTATTATTTTTGATAAGTTTAGATTTAGGAGCAGGTCTGTACACTTATCTTATCCTTGATTTATTTATCAGATTATTCCAATATATCAAGCTACCTCCTCATAGTCTATTGCTTTTCATATTCTGTACATTATTTTGTACTGACGCCCCATTGCCTTGGGGGCGCTGCATTCATGCACGCAGGTCCTGACAGACAACCGAGTGGACCTCCTCAGCAGCAGGATTGACTTTTATCTGGTTGGCTAGCCCCTTTCCTCCGGAGCTGCCAAAGTTGGAAGGTTTGTTACTTTTGTTGTATATATCTTTATGGGTAGGCTAGGGCCCTGTCCCGCTAATCTTTACTACTCTTATAGGCTTGCAGACTAGTGTGTGGGGTGTATAGCTACCTTATGAACATATTGCCTATGTTGTTGGTTTGCTGAAGCTTGTGAGCTGTTTGATGTATTGTATTGATATATACCTGCTTTTAGTTTTGGTATAGTTATCATGTTGGCGGCCCAATCAGGACTTCTGTGCTAGTTGGCTATTTATTTATATGATCTTCTGGGAGTAGCTGTTTCTTTTATAGATCAGTTAACATGGGCTTTGCCAGCCGAGGGCTTAGTTTTAAGCCGATATATACTTGTTTGCTTTCTTGATTGCGTGTGACTGTCATGCGCTAGTAGCAAATGGTTCAGCAAGATCGGCTCGAGCCTGAGTTTTGGCATTAGGAGCCAGTTGCGCCCCTCGAGTTTGGGGCGTGACATATACCTAATCAAAATATTGGTATTTAGGAGAACTTATCTTATGAAGAGATACCTTGTTGAAATACTTGATCGTCAGGTTCATAAGTTGAGAACCAAGGAGGTAGCATCAATCAAGGTCTTATGAAGGAACCGGGTTGGAGGCTGAAGAGGATATGAAGAAGAGATACCACATCTCTTTGCTTCAGGAGAAATTCCAGACCAAGGTAATGATTTTTGTAAAACACTCTTTTAATTGATATGCTAAGTTGTGTTAAATTGCATGTTGAGTGTTTGAGTTGGGTGTAGATGTTGTCACCCTCAGTTCTATTTAGAGTGATCTCATTCGAGGACAAATGTTCCCAAGAGGGAGTTGTTGTAACACCCCGGTCTTAGAAAAAGCTATTCTTTAATTGTGAGCTTTGGGTCAACTTTAAATGACCATAACTTTCAGCACAATATGAGTTAGGTGATCCATGAGATATCAAATCAAAGGTCGTTGAATCCTCTTTCCAACGCCACTGAGTTTAAAAAATTCAGAGTTTGGATGAAAAAGGAATGACCGTTTGAGTACAACCTGTCTAGTTAAGGAAATTCATCCATTTTAATTAGGGCTATTTTGGTCTTTTTGCCTACCCCACTAGTCTAAAACGTTTTCCTACCTAATTTAAGGGGTCTAATCAGATCAAGTCAATTGGATTCATTCTAAAACGTTTAAGAAAACTATGTCAAAGTTCAAGAAGAGGTTTCAAGAAGTTCTTCAAGATTTTAGAGAAAACACCAAGAACTTAGTTCTTTCGAGGTATGTAAGCTTTCATAGTGATGGGTTTTTTCACCCTCATGTCAATCATGTGATTTTCATCCATAATTTTGTTCTTAAGGTTGGTTGATTTGAATTCTTGAGAAATTCTTGAGGTTGTAGCTTCATTTCTTAATAATGGAGTCTTATTGAGTTCTTGAGGTGAGGGTCTTGCAAATGAGTGTTGTTGTTGGGTGTATTTTCGTTGTAATTGAGTTGGGTTTATGATCCCAAAGGAGTTTGAAGGAAATAATTTGATTCTAGATGAGTTAGGCCTTGAAATTGTGAAGAAAAAGTCATCAAAATTCTGGGTAGAGGGGTGGGGCGTCGAGCTAGCATGGCGCCCAAACTACTGTTCAGTAGTTTAGGGCTTGGCACTCAGCTCTCCCCAAACCAACTTCGGTAGTATTGGAGTTGGTGCCCCACGTCACTCAGTGCATCAACGTCGCCAGGTCTCCTACCCTTCCGTCATTCTTTCCGTAAGAGTTCCCTCGAATCGTACATATGTTCTCTTCTTGATTTCCACACTTAAAATCTTCATAAATCATTGAGAGGTCCTATATATCCTAATCATAACTCTTGATTTCACTTTCCAAATTTAAGGTAAAGTTAAGTGGAAAGTTCAAGAAAGTCATTTTGAGAAGTCTTTTACAATCTTCTAAAACTTGTTATAAGACTTGAGTAAATGAGTATCAGAATGAGGAGAGTTCGAGTTGCATTTTTCAAAATGAGTATGCGAGGGACTAATTATTCCCAAGTATGTAACACTTTTTACATCTAAAATAGAGAAACACTGATTTCTAAATGAGTTATGAGGAGTTTTGAGCATCATCTCTTTTAAGAGAAATCTTTTGAGTAATTATCTCAAATTGAGGAGGAGCTATGTTTATATATATATATATATTATTGGAAGTAGTATTGAGCAGCGATATAAGGATGAGTTTAGACAACTCAAAATCCTCATAAACCATGTATGCCAACATGTAAATGATCATACTTTATAGATGATTCCTTATAGCTTTTAAGCATATCTTAGTGGATCCACTTAGTTGAGTATGTCCTATACTCCAGCAAGGTATAAGACATTTCTGGCAGCATGGGCGAGACACTGTATCATCACGTAACTCATAGTGATGGTTGTGGGTTAGAAAATCTCCCAAATAAGAGTAAAGAGATTATTATTGTATTTTTATATAAATTTAGTTATTATCTACTGTTTTAAAAGTTTTTCTTATATGACATCTTTATTGTTGCTTTTATATTGAATTGAGTTGAGTTGAGTATCCTTGAGTTGAGTTGAGATAAGATGAGATGAGGTGAATATGTCCTTCTTTTTTATTAATTCAAGCTTATGTCTATGCTTTAGAGTTCCCTTTTCTTGCTTGTACATTCAATGTACTAACGCCATTTGACCTACATTTTTTTATGATTCAGATACATGTATTCAGGGTCATCAACAGGCGCTCTGTTGATACCACTTGCAGTTCCAGTTAGCTTTGATGAGCCTCCTTGCTTTCGGAGGATTCCACTTTTATTTTCATTTTTATTAAGATGTTGTGGGTCTTTTCCCAACGTCTATCATAGTTATTAGAAGCTCCATAGATATTAGTGTTTCGAGGAGTCTTTTCCATTTCCATTGTTAATGTTTAAGACTTGAGTTGCCTTCTTTTAGCTAGTTTAATGTTTTCAGACATTTATGAGTTTATTTGTTTTTAAGACAAATGAGTAAATCTTTATTTTTGAGTTCATATATTGTTGAGTAAGTCTTCCGCTGAGTATTGAGTCAGGCCAAGGGTTCACTTGGGGACTAGCAATGATTCTCGAGTGTCAGTTACGTCCAGGGTGTAGGCTCGGAGGCGTGAATCTTATATAGTAGATGGTTTAGTATAGGATTTTAGTTTATACACGGATGATTATATCATCGATTTTTAAAAATATAAAATTATGTTTTTAATCTATGATGAAAATTGGACAAGTCAATGGTACAATTGTAGCATAAGATAAAGTTTAATTTATCTGTATTATGAAAATGGTATAGTTCCAACTGCTTATGATAGTACATTTTGTATGTATTAGGTGGTCCAAGTAGAAAAAAGTATTTTATACCAAATTAATAAAATACAATTTCTAGAAAATTTTGTATGCTTATCCTCTTAAATCATGATATATTTATTATTGATTGTGTATATTATTTATTATTTTGATTTATTAAACTGCAGAATTTTTCTGTAAATCAATATGTCAGATAAATTGGGATGATAACAATATACATTTGTGAAATAATAGTTAGTTGATGGAAGTAATGTCTTAGTCTAGAGATTAATGATGCCTTTTTATGGAAACTTATAAATTTTCATGTGTAAACTTTATAGGTTGATTTACATCCGACATTTGAAATAAGTTCAGCAAAATTGTAAAGAAAATAATCAATAAATTATTTTTTTTCTATCTTCATCTTGACTTATTATCTTTTGTATTATCACTATCTTTTTTCACAATCACATTTACTTAACTTTCTTGATAATTGATGTTAAAAACTAAAGTTTATTTTTTAATTTACAATAACGTCAATAATCTTATCATGAATATATCAGCATCCCATAAATCATCAGGTTCCAAAAAAAGAAGAAATTATTTTTGTAATCTTATTAAGTAAAACTAGCACAAATATCATATTATCAAATAAACACAAATCCTAATCAAGCGTCAGATTACTAAATTTATCACCAAAATTTAAAATTACAAGCAAAACTTCAGAACTCTTTAGAAGCAATCAATAACACCAAGAATATTGTGAATATACAAATAACGAACAAAAAATTTGTAAAAAATTTAAAATCGCATTTGTTCAAGAAAAAATAGTAGCCGACCTGACCTATGCATTCTCTTGATTTACAATTACTATCAAAATCATTTGTCATCATTATTAAGCATAATTCACAATCATTAACAATATTAATCATTATTACATCTGCTAATCACTATCAATAATTACCACTATTAATTCAACATTATATATTGCCAAATGCTAATCATCATCACCATCATTCACCACCACCATTATCTATCATATCATTTTGCTGTTAATTATTAGCCGCCACCAACAACAATCACAATACTAGTGCCAATTACTATACTATAAGATACTGCCCCCACAACCACCATTATTAACCAACACCATCTCAAATCGATACACACAATCACCCAGGGGTAGAGCTAAAGCCTAGTAAGGTTGGTCAGGCGAACACCCTTCGTCGAAAAATTATACGTTGTATAGGTAAAATACTATCTAATATATGTGTATTTAATAAATTGAACACCCTTATACACAATATAGGTTGGTTGTCCGGCGGTAGGCGCGCTAGTTTAGGTCTTTGAGGTCCCTGTTTGATCCGCACACGCTGTATTTTTTAAACACAATATTTTTCTGGGCTATTTTAGGTCTTTGAGGTCGGTAGTTGGATCCTCATTAGCTGCGTTTTTTAACACAATATTTTCTAAAATAGAAATAGTCGCCTCCCATATCTACTTTATGTTTCTAGCATTAAATTTTTGCCTAATAATTAAGATTTTATTGTTTTCTTTATATTGTCGATCTATATTAAGTGAATTATTATGTATAACACACTCCCAAAAAAAATATTTTTAAAGATAAAATTAAAGATCACTATCCACTATTATATTTTTTTATTATTTATAAACTATTCTTTAAGAAAATGTAAAATAGTTAAGAATGTTATTAAAAGGAAAGTAAATATGGGAAAAAAAGTTTCAACAGTTCTCTTGAACTTTGAAACATTCAGTTATTTTGGATCATGAAAAAAGTCTCAACAATTCACTTAATATGAACTAGAGGGGTATATTCAACTAGTAGCTAAAATTGTTTTTGTTGACCTTTCTCCATTAGTTTTGATTTATACAATTGATAGTTTTATAATTTTAAGTTTTCATGTAAAAAAAAATTTCTGTATAATTTAGTAATTTAGGTAATTTAATTTTTAAATTTGGGTGCACCCGCTCATCAGTAAAAACAAATATTTTGTGCATCCACTACACTAAATTTTTTTATCAACTCTTTTAAAGTTTGAACACCCTTGACGAAATTTCTGGCTCCACCACTGCAATCACCATTGTTAGTCATCACCATCACCGATCATCATATAAAAATTTAAAAATATTTTATTAATATAATATTATATAATTTTAAATTTTTATTTAAATCATATATTTATTTATCTTTTAAATAAAAACAAAAATTTATATATTCAAATATTAAGAAAATGAATAGCTCATCTCTTTAGTATTCAAATCTTAATGATACATCTTAATAGTTAAATGTGTATTCAAATAAAAATCTCTAAAATCTTAGTGCGAATCAAATGATTTTATATACCTTTTAAGAGATCTATTGTTTTTTGAAAAAAATACATTCAATTTGCTGAAATTTAATATTCAAATTCAGACTTCATATAAATGCAAATGGACGAGGCCTAGTTGCCTACTTTATTATTATAAGAATTGTCTTCCTTAAAAACAACTAGTGTTGTTGTATAATTTAAGAATGAGTTGTTTCCAACTTTAATTATAAAAATTACAGTACTTGAAAAAAACTAATCGTTATTAGCTAAAAGGAATATCTATCTGGTACTCCATCCATTTTCTTTTTAATTGTCAAGATAAAGTTTAGTATAACTCTTAAAAAATAAATAATAAGGAATATTGTTCAATCAATATATCTTTTATTAATTTTCTATATACACGTGCCTTGCTAGAATAATTAATGTTAAAGATAAAGTTAGAAAAAATTAATTAATTCTCTTTTGATTGCTTAAATTGTCAACTACTCCCTCGACTATATTAATTGATCATCTTATTAATAATAGTTTTCATATATTAGTCGATCACCGTATTAAATTAAGAAAATATTAATTTATTTTTTCCTATAATGCCCTTGCTATTAATTCTGTTTAAAAATGTTCACATTTCTTGGTAAAATTTTCAAAAAGTTTTTAAGGAATAAATAAGTAAAATTATCTTCTTATTTATGATTTTTTTAATATGTACGTAAATAAAAAAAGTAATTTAACTTACACGAAATAAAACAAATATTTTTATATACATAATAGCTAAAAATGAATGGCGAGAGTATTTTCAAAATCTCATTTTACCATTCCGTGGGAAAAGAAAAGATGGCACCTAGAGTAGTAATTTTGCTTTTCAGGAGAAAAGTCGTAGATGGCTGGCTGTGCCCCCACAAAAAAGAAATACCCTTTGATAGCGGCAATTCACATGTATATATTATAAAATAAAATAAAATTCCAGTGCTATGTATCAGCCTCGCCCATTTTGCTCCAACTTCAAAGAGAATTGAAATTGGTGAATCTGATATGGCTGGGAAGATTATGCAGGCTGTTCAATACGACTCTTATGGCGGTGGAGCTGCTGCCTTGAAGGTATTTTCACTTTCCGGCTTTATTCATATCAATTGGCTCATTTCTCATTAGAAGAAAATTGTAGGAATTAGTTGTTTGGAGATGAACCTCTATAACCTATTTTATTGGTTTATTGGACTGTCGAATTGACTGATTTCCACTTTAAGAGTGAAATAATCTAGTTTATTTTCTGCTTCACTTGTTTATGTTTATGTAGTTAAGGGAAAAGGCATAAGCATAATAACATAAACCAAAAGGGAGATGTAGCTTATGAAGAGAGCTAGCTTGGAAATAATTTTTAAATTGAACACTAGCAGAGTGCTAGCTAACTTGGAAGTAACTTTTAAATTGAGTGTTGGTTTGGGGGAAAGAAGATTAATAAAAAAGAAACAACTCCACCAACTAAGAAGGTCTTTCTCCTAGGTAATTTATCCATATTTAAGTATAGATTATGCTCGAATTGATCATCTGAGTAGAAAGTTGAGTGTAGTATACATATAAAATCTCATTTGATGTTTAGTGAGTAAAGTGACTTTGTGACCATTTGGATTTTGAGTCGTAACGTAAATATATATAGTTCTTGATTTTCACATTACGATTCCACCAAGTTGAACTTTCAAAGACTTGTTTGTGTCTGTAAAAAAGAGAAGAAGGCTGTACTATGTGCTGAGATGGACCTTACTGCTTCTATTTAGAATACTGAATTTTGTGTTATTTGCCATATTATTTGTCTTATTCCTTTTTTCTGTAATTTGTTTTAAATACTTCCGCTAATGAGACTGCTCTATACTCAGTAGTAGCAACACTGCTACTAATATTAAAACCTTTTTGATTGTGTGTACGTCTTTGCTTATTGCAGCATGTGGAAGTTCCTGTGCCTACTCCGAAGAAGGATGAAGTCTTGCTAAAAGTGGAGGCTACAAGCATAAATCCTCTTGACTGTAAAATTCAGAAGGGCATGTTTCGTCCACTTCTTCCTCCCAAGTTTCCTTTTATTCCTGGTAAGTTCAATCATCAATTACATCTTAGACATTTTGTTAGAATTTCCTTGCACTGTGTTTTAAGTGCTTTTTGTTTTGGTTGTAGTCACCTTGTCTTCCATGTTCTCAAATGTTTTTCGCATCAGCCTTAGTATGAGGATCTCTGTCTAAGTATTCTCAAACACTGAATGCTACCTATCAAAAATCATCTACTTTGACAAGTTAATATAGTTTTTCTTCTTGTTTCCTTTTCTAGACCATGGGCTGATAAAATAGAAATTTCTTTTGGGTGGGAGATGGATGTTCTTTTCTGGAATATTTACATATAAATCCACATACAGTGTGTATTAGTCAATAACTTATGTTGAAGCTGCATGGAAAAAGGGAAGATTCTGGCAAAAATTTCACAGCAATTGGGATTTAAGTTGCTCGGACTCGGGTGCGGATCTAGAAGTCAGATCCTTCATGATCTAATTTTTAGGATTCGGGGATATGGATCCATGTATGGATACGGGTGCGGGGATTGCCTAAAAATAATTAAACTATCTGGAAATAGAGTTATAAAACTTGAATTATGAGATATTATGTGGAGAACTTGAGGAGAATCGAGGAAGGAGATTAAAGGAAAAGGAGTGACATAGAAATTTCTTTATAAAAGGTATTACTTTCTTTAATTTCACCTTAGCTTTTGTATTGACTACTGAAATCATTATAATTGTCCGGACTTTCCCCATCGATTTTGGTCGAAGTACCCAAAATCGGCTGACCAAATTGGACATAGATCCCACACCCACACCCATGTTGTGTCGACACGGGTGCAATACCAAAAGTGACGAGTCCAAGCAACTTAGATTGGGATAACATGAATAGTAGGAAATGTAGTAAACTAGTAGAAAGGAATGTGTAGAAGCTATTCTGCTATGGAGTAATTGCCTAGATGCATGGTAATATGCATTTTATTCTTGTTGGTTTACGGTTCTCTAAACCGATTTTGGTTGTAACAGCTACCGACGTGACGGGAGAGGTTGTTGAGGTAGGATCTAATGTAAAAAGTTTCAAGGCTGGTGACAAGGTTGTGGCTATGCTCAGTACCAAGGTTAGTCCAATTCTTTTCAAATGTTTTATTTGTAGGTGATGGGCCTGCTTAGGCTTTATATTCATTTTTCATGGATGTTGTTTTGGTTGCCTGTATGGTTCTGCTACATAATTTTCTTTTTGTTTTTTCTTTTGGGGGCCAAGTCCCCTCATTCAAACCCTCCTCCCCATGGGCCTGCCTACAGTAGTTTTCCAACTGACTTAATCTTAACCTTTTGGTTGGAAGTGGAGGCAACCTGTCTGATCTTTGTAGTATTTCTCCTCATTTGCGAAATCATTTCACTTTGAACGGTAATGTGCTAATATGGTGTTCTAGCCTTTATGATTGATGGATCTTCATGAGCTTTGATACAGAGTGGAGGTGGCTTGGCTGAATATGCGGTACCTAAGGAGAGTTTGACTGTTTCAAGACCCGCTGAAGTATCAGCTGCAGAAGGTGCAGGTCTTCTTATTGCAGGTCTTACAGCTCTTCAGGCCCTTGTAAATCCTGCTGAGGTTAAGCTCGATGGAACTGGACCCCGGAAGAACATTCTAGTTACGGCTGCCTCGGGTGGTGTCGGTCACTATGCTGTTCAATTGGCAAAACTTGGTAACGCCCATGTTACTGCCACCTGTGGAGCCCGCAACTTTGATTTTGTGAAGAGCTTAGGAGCAGATGAGATTCTTGATTACAAGACTCCAGAGGGAGCAGCTCTTAAGAGTCCATCAGGCCAAAAGTATGATGCAGTGATTAACTGCACAACAGGCATCCCTTGGTCTACGTTTGAGCCTAATTTAAGTTCGAGTGGAAAGGTCATCGATCTAACTCCTGGAGCTAGCTCCATGTGGACCTTTGCAGTAAAGAAATTAACCTTCTCAAAGAAGCAGTTGGTGCCATTTCTTTTAAATGCCAAGAAGGAAAACCTGGAATTGCTTGTTAGGCTTGTGAAGGAAGGGAAACTCAAAACAGTGATCGACTCCAAATTTCCTCTGAGCAAGGCTGAAGATGCTTGGAGCAGGAGTATTGATGGTCATGCGACGGGAAAGATTTTTGTGGAGCCATAGAGTAGTGGTCTACCATATTATGCTATTATACATGTGTAATAAAAGATTTGTGAGGCTTGTGCATTATGACCAGTTAAATTTATTCAGCTGTAACAACTTTTATTTGCCTTGTATGCATATGCAGTTTGTCAACTGTTCTTTTTCTTTCATAATGCTGTTTGATTTAGTTTGTCCTAGTTTTCTTTGTACTTTGACAATCTTTCATTTTCTGGATTGGGTTTTAGACTGATGATAAATGGAAAAACAGACAGTTAAATTGAAAATTGACACTTTCTTAATGATGGGTGGATTTTAAATCGACTGTTGCCCAAAATTATTACTCAGAGACTACCGTCAAAATTGATGACTACTTCACACCGTAGCTTGTCCAATCATACTTGCAGAATACAATCAAATTAATTAGTCAATAAAAACATAATCTCAAACTAGTTGATGTTAGTCTTGTGAATTATCTAGAACTAGATACTTTACTGAACCCAGAAGTTAAACCATTGTCTTCCAAATGTAAACCACAAATCGAATTAATTGACTTCCAAATTTGAACAACAATTGAATGATTACTTTTAAAAGTTAGGTATTGATGATAGTGTTTAGCGATAGTTTTTTGTAGAAACTTTTGAAGAAGAAAAGGTGTTTGAATGGTTGCTTTGCGAAATCATTTTCATGCTGAAAGCAACTTCTACATAATAAAGGGTTTTACAACAACAATTATATCTCAATTTTAAATGAATTGGGATCGGCTACATCATTTTTCATTGAGTATATATCATCTAAATTTATTTCATCTAAAACTGAAAAAGGCTTCTATTTTAATTTGAAAATATTTCTTTTTCACAAGTAGATAAGGCCATTCGATTGAACACGTGACACAAAGTAACTCAATTCCCTTTAAGGGTGGTAAAATGGTTAAAATTTATAGCTATTCACTCAATTTAATTGAGGGGAAACTAAGCAAATTCCCCTTAAGAGAAAAATAATTATGATACTAGGGATAAAATGTAAAGGTGACATTGTTAGGAAAAGCTATAATTGTATAGTAATCAAAAAATATATTATTTCTTAGAATATGATTGATTTACAGAATATACATTTATAACCATATATACTCCTTCCTAGAATAGAACTTTAACCCTACAATTGTATAGCTATAAATATGTGCTTTCTGCTGTATCATTGATGTATTGAGAATACTATTTTTCAGAATATCTTTTGTCTCTCTAGCATGCTATCAAGAGCCATCGTTTAACAATTTTTTCGTACTCTTTGCTTTCTCTACACTGGTACCTTCTTACCTTCCTGCGTTCCTCTTGTCTCTTTGTATCTGTCCCTTTTTTTTCTTTCTCTGTTAAATTTTGTCCCCTCAATGAATTCACAATCATTCTCGCACGATTTGCTCTCCACAAAATTGGATGGTTCCAATTTTTCTCTATGGGAATTCCACTTTAGAATTTTTGTTCAAGGAAAGGACCTTTTTGGGTGGTTAGATGGTTTTGTTGGTCTGCCAACAGATGAAAAAGAGTTGGATTGATGAAATTTGAATAATGCGAAGGTAATCACTTGGATGCTGAATTCGATACATGCTGACATCGCTATGGGACTTAGACCATTTAGTTCAGCTCCATAGATGTGGCTCCACACACGTAACGTCTACCAACAAAGCAATCTAGCACGAGAGTTTGAAGTGGAACACAACATTGCTGAATATACACAAGGGGACAAGAATGTTCATTCCTTTTATGTTGGCTTGCAACTGCTCTAGTCAGAACATGATCAAATTTCTGGGAGAAATATGTCTATGGCAGGGCTCAAGGAAGTGTTGGGAGAACGACAAAGGACAAGGATCGTATAGTTCTTGATGAAACTTCGGCCTGAATTCGAGTCGATTCATGGCAGTTTGTTGAACAGAGAAGTCACACCTGCTTTTGATGTTGTGTTGGCAGCCGTCTTGCGTAAAGAGACCAGGATTGAAACTCAGGCGGCCATAGAGTCGATGCCATTACCCGTTGTTGCATACTTGCACAAAAATCAACTATCGGTACTTCATCAGGAAATACTAAGAGAAGTGTCCAGTGCTATGAATGCAACGACTTTGGTCACATAGCAGCCAATTGTTTAAAGAAGAAAAAAAATTGTGCTTACTGTAAGATTATATTCACGGCCTGCTCACCAAGCATACCAGATGTCACTAAATCAACTGGTTCCTTCCCTTCTAGACATGATCTTGAAAGGCTGATTCGAGATTCTATAGTAGTTGCCCTTCCCGAAGCCATCTCAAGTGCACTCTCGGCATCCTCAGGTACAAGTAATTCTATTAAATCTACTTGACATCTAGATTCGGGTGCTTCCAATCATATGATCGGAGATCTGTCCCAATTTTCTTCATTGTATGATGATGTTTCTAAACATGTTATTCATACGGCAAACGGGCATACATTGCCTGTTTTGGGTATTGGTTATGTTGGAAATTTGTCTAACGTTCTTTATGTACCTAATTTGAAGCCTAATTTGGTTTCGATAGGTCAGCTAGTTGATCATAATTTTGTTGTAAAATTCTCACTCAATGATTGTGTTGTTCAAAATTTGGAAATCGGGATGACTATCGCCAAGGGGCGTAGAGTTGGGAGAATGTTTCTTCTAGAGTCAGTTCATCATCATTTGCATCATTGTTTTCTTTCAGTTTTTGTCGCATATGTTACTCGCTCAAATAGGTTTCTCACTCTTTGGCATAATAGGATGGGTCATCTTCATTCCTTTCGACTTCAGCACATGCTCAAATGATGCCTTCCAGCAACACATAGCATTCATTCCAGTCTCCCTTTCACGTGTTCTAATTGTGCCGGTTCGAAAAGTCACAAGCTCTTTTTTTCATCCAGTTCATCTTTTTATGACGATTTGGTGCATAGTGATATTTGGGGTCCTTCTCCTACTTTGTCAAGGATGAGATATAAGTACTTTGTGTTATTTATTGACATATGAGTGTTTTTTATTCAAAATAAATTTGAGGTTTCGATTCTTATTATGAATTTTGTTGAGTATGTGTATACATAGTTTCATAAAATTATAAAAAACTATTCCGTTCTGATTCTGGAGGAGAGTCCATTAAGACTAATCTTGTTGAGTTTTTCAAAAACAAAGAAATTATTTCTCAACGCACTTGTCCTCATACTCTAGAACAAAATGGAGTCGTAGAAAGAAAGAATCGACATGTTTTGAAAACTACATTGGCTTTGTTGGGCACATCTAATATGCCTAAGAGTTTCTGGCCTGAAGCAGTACATAGTTCTGTATATTTGATTAATAGACAAACTTCCCTAGCCATTGCTAATGAGATACTGTACTTCAAATTATTTCATAAGAAGCCTGATTATTCTCACTTGCAGGTTTTTGGTTGTATTTGCTTTGTCCATCTTCCAGCACATGAACGACAAAAGCTTTCAACTAAGGTAGCACAATGTATATTTTTGGGCTACATTAACACACAAAAGGGGTATCTATGTTATGTTGCATCTCATCGCCAGCTTCGTGTATCTAGACATATTGTTTTTTTTAGGGTCAATTTTCTTACAAACACAATTCTAAACATGCTTCATAATTTGTTTCCTTTCTATACAAGTTTGATGATGATGTCGTAGCTACTAATCCTCTGGAGCAACCCATGAACTATGATTATGATGATCTCCAGCCGTCATGTTCTTCTGTTATTGACTCTACATAGACATCCTCATCTTTCGAAGATGAATCGTCTCATCCAGTTACTCCACCACGTTGATCTAGTCAGACAGATCACCATGCTCCTGAACGGCTCGGTTACTCTCCAGGGAAATTTGGTAAGTCTTATGCCATGCATACCACACTACATTCTGTTGATGTACCTACATCTTACTCTCAGGCTTCTACACAAACTTATTGGAAAGAGGCAATGTCAGAAGAGTTTTGTGCATTGAATGAAAATTCAACTTAGGAATTTTTTGATAAACCAATAGCTGGAGTTCCCATTGGAAGTAAGTGGGTGTATTCCATTAAACTTAAGGTGCATGGTACAATTGATCGCTACAAAGCTCGATTACTTGCTCAAGGATACAAACAGGAGTATGGGGTGGATTATGAGGAGACTTTTGCACCTGTTGCTAAGATGACAACGGTACAGACATTATTGGACGTGGCTTCAATGAAAGGCTGGACTTTACATCAGATTGATATGAAAAACGCATTTCTCCATGGCGATCTGGAAGAAGTGGTGTTTATGAAACCACCACCTGGTTATGTTCTTCCCAGACCAGATGCAGTTTGTCGTCTTCGAAAATCTCTTTATGGCTTAAAACAATCTTCCTGAGCTTGGTTTGACAAATTTTGATCCACAATTCAAATTGTGAGCTTCTCTCAGAGTTCTTCAGACAATTCTCCAGTAGGTATCACAATACTTCTCATCTATGTTGATGATATCATTATCATAGGAAATGATCCAGAGAATATTACGAAGTTGAAAGAATTCTTGCATACCTCATTTAATATGAAGGACTTGGGACGACTAACATACTTTCTTGGACTTGAGGTTCTATACTTTCCTACTGGGATCATGCTTACATAACAAAAGTATGCTCGTGATCTTGTTGCAAGGGCTGGTCTTATTGATGACAAGGTTGTGTACACCCCAATGGAGATTAATACAAAGTAGAAAGAGGTTGGTGGAGAACCATTTAATGATCCAACATTGTATCGGCAGATGGTGGGATCCTTAGTTTATCTCACTATGACAAGACCAAACATCTCATATGCAGTACAAATTTTAAGTCAGTTTTTGGTTAATCCTTACTGTATACATCACACTGCATTACTTCGTCTCATTCGATATGTTCGTGGTTCTATGATTCAAAGTGTTCTTTTCCGTTCTCATTCTTCTATACATCTTGAAGGATATACTGATGCAGATTGGGCTTGTTGTCCTAATTCTCGTTGCTTTGTTATTGGTTGGTGCATGTTTCTTGGCACATCCTTGATATCTTGGAAATGTAAGAAATAATCTCGTACATCTAAATCATCTATAGAGGCTGAGTATCGTGCTATGTCGACAGCAAGTTCAGAAATTGTTTGGCTACGACGACTATTATCTGAGCTCAGTGTCGTTATTACATCTCTTACAGTGCTACATGTTGATAACACTAGTGTGATTAAAATAGCCACAAACCCAGTGTAACACGAAAACACAAAGCATATAAAGGTGGACTGCCATTACATTCAAGAATTGGTTATCGATCGTCTCATCACTCTACAACACATTCCTTCTCATGATCAACTTGCTGATTTGTTTACAAAGGCGATGACACGAGCACGACATCATTATCTTATCTCCAAATTGCTAATTTGTAATCACCGGTATCAATTTGAGGGGGATGTTGAGAAAAGCTATAATTGTATAGTAATCAGAAAATATATTATTTCTTAGAATATGACTGATTTACATAATATACATTTATAACCATATATACTCCTTCCTGGAATAGAACTTTAACACTACAATTGTATAGCTATAAATATGTGCTTTCCACTGTATCGTTGATGTATTGAGAATACTATTTTTCAGAATATCTTTTGTCTCTCTAGTAGACATGACAATGAGATGAAGATATAATAGTAGGGATAGAATGTAAAGGTGACATGACAATGAGTAGATTGGAAGAAGCAGGAAGAGAGATGGGCGTGGCATTTGGGTTAAAAACTTTAAATATGAAAATCTTAATTCATGAAGAGCACGTATCAGCTATTATAAGCATGGCCAATTTTAGGATCTATACAACGATACCCTTTATAATTAGAAGCATATCCTAAAAACATACATTGGATAGAATGTAGGGCAAGCTTATGAGAAACAAGAGCAAGATTTATTCAGAAAACACTCACATCCGAACATTTTGAGAAATGCATAATTAGGATGTTTCCCAAAAATCTTTTCAAAGAAGAAATTTCATTAAAAATAGGAGTAGGTAGCCTATTAATAGTGTAAACAACATAGAAGGCAACATCAACCCAAAATTGAGAAAGAAGTTATGATTCGGTGAGAATAGTTCGCACAACTTCAACTATGTGTTTGTGTTTTCGTTCAACAATCCTTTTATGTTGAGGAATGTCTGAACATGATTTGCGAAAGGCAATGCCTGAGTTAGAAAACTGCAAAAGCATGGATTTATTATCAAATTCTCCGCCCCCATCACTTTGAAAGGTTTTGATTTTATTATTAAAAAGATTTTCAACCAATTTTTGATAAGCATGAAAGTGTGTGAAAACCTCAAACTTATTCTTCATTGGATAGAATCAAGTAAAACAAGAAAAATCATTCACAAACATGACATAATATTGAAAGCCTAAATTAGATAATATAGTCGATTGCCAGACATCATAGTGAATAATTTCTAAAGGGGAAGAACTATAATGATCAACTAAATTGAAAGATAAACATTGAGATTTTCTAAGACGAAAAAAATCACAACTATTGCTAAACGAATTGAGCAAACTAATTAAATTATTTTTCCTTAGATTATCTAGGACACGAGCACCACAATGGCCTAAACGGCGGTGCCATATATCTCTTGGTTGATGCAAAGCAACAAAAACATGACCAAAGGAATGAGCAAATAAAGAGGACATGATAAACATCACCTTTAGTGGAAGCCTTGGGGAGAGGTTGACCCATGACTTTGTCCTTAATAAAAGAAGAAGAAGAGTCAAAAGTTACACAACAATATTGTCGGTACATAACCTCTTAATAGAAATTAAATTATGACTAAGATTAGGGACATGAAAGGTGGAGTGCAAATGTAAAAGACTTTATGTTGCACGTATCGATAGTATCCAATTTTATTAATATCAAGCAAAGCGTTATTTTCAACTAAAACACGATCGCAACCATTGTAAGAGAATGTATGTAAAAAATTACCTTTAGATGGGGTCATATGAGCAGAGGCAGCTGAGTCAAGGTACACGATAGCATCATTTGTTTCACCAACCGACATAGTCGCAAAATACTTAGGAAGATCATTAGCAATAAAAGCATAATTAAAACAATTTGAGCATTGTAATGCTTGGTGGCCAATAGAACCACAAATTTGAAAAGTAAGAGTCGAGGGATGGGAACCTAAAACTCCAAAGGATGGACAACTTGTATTAGTGGACTATGATCCATAAGAGATATGAGAAGTCCTATCAATACCTGATATGATTTGTCTAGTAGAGCCGTTGCGAGGAAAGTGTTTTGTCGTAGATCCTTGATATTGTTGAAAGTTGCCAAATGAGCCACGACCTTGGCCTCTAGGAGAATAGGTATGACCCCTACCGCGACCCCCTTGATATGAATGAGTTGTACTTAAAGAATTTGAATGTGTATTCTCAGCAACAAGAACTTGCGGAAGAGATGACGGATCAGGACCTTTAAAGCGCTGCAAACCTTGTTCATGTAGTAACAACTTAGAACGAAGGTCCTCAAGCATCAATTGTCCAGAAAAATGAGTGATAATGCCAACTAATGTGTCATATTCATTTCCTAGGCCAATTAATACATGATCAATAAATTTTTGATTTGAAATAGAAGAATTAATAGCTGCTAAGGAATCTGCAATTTGTTTTGCGTGCCTTAGATATTGATTAATAGATATAGAGTCTGCTTTATGCAGGGTGGTGAATTGTCGTTTTAAGTCAATTAATTTTGCTTGACTAACATCCATGTAACAATAATGTAAAAACAACCAAATATCATGAGATGTGGATAAAAGATGGACATCAACAAGTACCTCTCGTGATAAGATAGCAAAAACCCATGATTTGACACTTTTATCTACTTGCAATCATGAGCGGTAGTTGGGATTAGGCTGCTGATTCCAAAATAAGTGGACTTCGATGTATAAAAGAGTCATGAAAAAATTCAAGTAAATTATGAGAAATCAAAAGAGAGGTAAACATAGTTCTTCACGTCAAAAATCTTCGATAGAATGAAGTTTGATTGTAATGAGAATCATAAATATTTGGTGCAACAAGTGATGTTGAAGAAGAAATGGTGGGAGAAAAGATGGATCAAAATTAGTAGAGCATGGAGAAACAAACGATAAGTCGATGTATTGCCAAGAGACATAGATAACGCTTGACCAGATAAGAAAGTCGATATAGAAAGAGGTTTAATAATGGCTCGTAAAATATCAAGACTCTATGTTACATATGTTTATAACAAAGATATAAGAATCCTAGATATACTACAAGTCCTAGTTATACATCAATACACTAGACAATCCTAATAGTGCTAATATGATAAATATAAAAGTACTAATACTAACACTATGAAATTTGTATAAAATTCTCATAAGCAATTAATGCGAAGTGTAAAATATGAAAAAAATTAATTAATTTTTTTGGTATGTTAAAAATGACAAGTAAGAAAATAATTTTTTTTTCTAAAAATAATGGACAAATAAAAATAAACTGATAAGATAATTTAAAAAATGAGTTGTTGCCAATTTAATTATAAAAATTATCTTACGGAAAAAAAAATCATTTTTAGCTAAAAGAATAAGTAGGCGAGTGGATACGCTATCTTATCTCGTGATTTGAAGTTGTAAGATGAAATTAACTTTTAGACATGTAATTTTATCTCATAATTTGAAATCATGAGATGAATTTCAAAATTTTCAAATAGGTTGATATGAAAGTTTCATACAATGATTCTACATTTGTCATATATAAAAATTGGCCCCATAAGTTTATCTTTTATAATTTTTTTGCATCATTTTTATTTATATATATATTTTTTACTAATTTAAAATATAATATTCACAAAATAAATATATGATTATACTTTTTAAAATGATAAAAAATGACATATAAAAATAAAAATTAAATTAAGAAATATTTTATAAGTAAAAATAAAGAGAATAGAGTAGTACCTTAAGGGGGAACCACCCTAGTGTTCAAATGTTGTCTTTTACGAGAACATTCGTAGAAAGGCGGCCGCGTGTCGCCCAAAAGATATACTCTATGCTACTGCCGTCTACCGATTTGACATCTATATATTCATTTCAAATACAATCTTGAGGCTTTGCCGGTTTTGCTCCAATTTCAAGGTGTTGTTCCTTCCCCAATTCACATAGAGTTGAAATTGGTGAATTTGATATGGCTGGTAAGATTATGCATGCTGTTCAATACGACTCTTATGGCGGTGGAGCCGCTGGCTTGAAGGTATTTTCACCTTCCGCTTTGCAAAAACACTTGCTTCCCTTTTTCTTTTCCTCTTCTCATATCAGTGAGTATTATTATATTTGGTTCATTCTTTGGGAGGAGTGGAGAGACCCTATTTCAATTGGCTCATTTCTCATTAGAAGAAAATTGCAGAAAATAGTTGTTTGAACTCTAACCTACTTTATTGGCTGTTCGACTGTTGAATCATATGTACGTAATTAGAAATTAGAATTATTTAAACTGAAAATATAAAATTGAATTTATCTGATGTCATGAAAAATAATAATTTGATAATGCTTAAAACCTCTTGAATTTCCAGCTTACCATAATGCTTAAGCAGATAAAAAAGCAATGAGAAAAGAAATAGGGTTAGGGTAATTGGTAGTTTGGTTAAGCTGGACGAAATCTCTATAATAAATGTTACTAGTATCTCTTAGATGATAGTGATCCCTTCCGAGCAATTTGAGATCCAAATATTCATTTGAATGTGTTTGTTTTCATGTCTCTCTCCTGGTAAAACACTATAATCAACTACTTCTGCCTCAATTCTAAACTAGTTGAAGTCTGCTATGTGAGTCATCTGTTGCTATTCTAATCTCACTGTTCAATCAATCCTCTGTAAATATCAGCTCCCTTTAATCGGGTTAAGGTGTAACAGGCTACTCATATGCTGAACTTCTGCTGTTGCTTTGCTATGGCAGTCATTGGGAAATAGTAAAGTCTGGCGAGTTTTGGCTTAAAACATCCTTCAAGTAAGAAAACAAATTAAAGCAAGCAATTTTCATCCCGCTTTTACTCAACCTTACTAAACTAATAGAACCAAATATTCCCATGAGACCCACGTGACTTCGTAAGCCTCCCCAAAACTGGTCTTCCTTCTTTTGTTGTTTGATTGTTGCCAATGGAAATGAACAGACCCAGCCCAGACTCCATCCAAAATTAAGAAACTTTCACTTACGTTATTTGGAGGTAGAAGCTTTCCTAAGAACCCTTCAAGAACAACATTGAGAAAGACTATATATCTTATCTAAAACAAATATGTATGAGTTTCATAGTAGCGCTTAATAACATAAACCAGAAGGGAGATGTATCTTATGAAAGATATTGAATTTTTCTAGTCTTTTCCAATGTATCACGAAAAATAGAGAAGGAAGGTTGATGTTACGAAGCCAAACCTTAAGGGATCTCTCTGAAACTATCTCATAAATATAAACTAATTTTGACATTTTTGTTTAGGTAGTGTCTTGTAGCTTTGAGAGTATAACTATTTCTAGAAGGGAGCTTGCTTGGAAATAACTTTTAAATTGAGCACTAGCAGAGTGCTTGCTTGGAAGTAACTTTTAAATCGAGTGTGTTTGAGAAAAAGAAGATAGAGAAAAAAAAAGAACAACTTCACAATCCATTAAAGGTCTTTCTCCTAGGTGATTACCCATATTTAAGTACTCCTTCCGTCCTATTTTATATGAGTTAGTTTGACTTGGTACGGAGTTTAAGAAAAAAAGAAAAAATTTTGAAATTTGTGGTCTAAAATAAGTGATAGATATTTGTGTGGCTATAAATCATTCCATTAAGGGTAAAATTGACATTTTAAAGTTAAATTGTTACTTAATATAGAAATGTGTCATTCTTTTTGGGATTGAATAAAAAGGAAAGTAAATCATATAAACTGGGATAGAGGGAGCCATTTGAATTTTGAGTCTTAACATAAATATAACTCTTGATTCCACGAAGTAGAACTTTCAAAGACTTGTCTATGTCTGTAAAAGAGAAGAAGGCTATACAGATGGACCTTATTGCGGCTATTTAGCATACTGAAATCTATGTTTGAGTAATGATTGCAGTTATTGGTCATATTATATTGTCTTATTCTCTGTAATTTGTTTTAAACACTTCCTCTAATGAGGCTGTTCTATACTCAGTAGTAGCACAGTTCTAATACATAAACCTTTTTGATTGTGTGCACGTCTTTGCTTCTTGCAGCATGTGGAAGTTCCTGTGCCTACTCCGAAGAAGGACGAGATCTTGCTAAAACTGGAGGCTACAAGCATTAATCCTGTTGACTGGAAAATTCAGAAGGGCATGCTTCGTCCGCTTCTTCCTACCAAGTTTCCTTTTATTCCTAGTAAGTTCAATCATCAATTACATCTAGACATTTTGTTAGAATTTCTTTGTGCTGTGTCTTTAGTGCTTTTTGGTTTTGGTTGCGGTCGCCTTGTGTTTCATGTTCTCAATGTTTTCTGCATAAGCCCTGTTATGAGGAACTCTGTCTAAAGTCTTAAATATTCTCAAACACTCTATGCTACCTATCAAAAATCATCTCCTTTGACAAGTTAATATAGTTTTTTCTTCTTGTTTCCTTTTCTAGACCCTGGGCTGATAGAATATCTTTTGGATGGGACATGGGTGCTCGTATATTGAGAAACTCTTTCATTGCCCCTTTTTTCTGCCAAAAACAAAAATAGCCTAGGTACTTGGCTGCTTAGGTTATGCAAGGCTGGCATACACATCTAGAATCCCTATTTACTCGGGGAACTGATAGAGTTTGTAGAAAGGAATATATAGAAGCTATTCTGCTATACTAATGTAAATTTGTAAACTGGAATAGGAGACGTCATCAGTGTAAAGTATCTGGGAGATCGAGAATGGTAACATAAAAAAGTAAAGAATTTGATTGGCAAATGATTTGTGGCCATAAAGTTGGTAAATATGGAATTTGATTTGCTTGTGTAGTATTTAATGAGTGAGTGGATCTGAACTTGGATCTGAAAAAATAAAAGGAGCTAAAGTTTGAGGCCACCAGTAAGATCAACTTCACTTAATAATATCAACTATTGTTAATGGTAATGTACTCGAATAGGAAGTTAACTGGCAAAGACATCAAGACAGCCTGTCCATTATCTTTATGGAGTAATCGCCCTAATGCATTGTAATATGCATTTTATTCTTGTTGGTTTACGGTTCTCTAAACTGATTTTGGTTGTAACAGCTACCGACGTGGGAGGAGAGGTTGTAGAGGTAGGATCTAATGTAAAAAGTTTCAAGGCTGGTGACAAGGTTGTGGCTATGCTCAATACCCTGGTTGGTCCAATTCTTTTCAAATGTCTTATTTTCGCTACATTTCTCTTACATTTTGGAGCTTGGTTGAAACTAGTAGGCGAGGACCTGCTCAGAGTTTACATTCGTTTTCCATGGATGTTTTTGTTCCTTGTTCGCAAAAATGGATGTTGTTTTTGTTCCTTGTTCGATGCCTGTATGGTTCAATGCTACTTAGTTTTGTTTTTGGTTTACTTTTGGGGGCCAAGTCCCCTCATTCAAACCCCCCTCCCCCTGGGACTACAGTAGTTTTCCAACTGACTTGAATCCTAACCGTTTTGGTTGGAAGTGGAGGCACCATGGGTAGAGCAATCTGCTCATCTTAACTATGTAGTATTCCTCCTCCTTGAGTAAATCATTTTACTTTGAATAGTCATGTGGTAATATTGTGTTCTATCGTTTATGATTGATGGATCTTCATGAGCTTTGATACAGAATGGAGGTGGATTGGCTGAATATGCGGTGGCTAATGAGAGTTTGACTGTTCCAAGACCCGCCGAAGTATCAGCTGCAGAAGGTGCAGGTCTTGTTATTGCAGGTCTTACAGCTCTTCAGGCCCTTGTCAATCCTGCTGAGGTTAAGCTCGATGGAACTGGACCCCGGAAGAACATTCTAGTTACGGCTGCTTCGGGTGGTGTCGGTCACTATGCTGTTCAATTGGCAAAACTTGGTAACACTCATGTTACTGCCACCTGTGGAGCGCGCAACATTGATTTTGTGAAGAGCTTAGGAGCAGATGAGGTTCTTGATTACAAGACCCCAGAGGGAGCAGCTCTTAAGAGTCCGTCAGGCCAAAAATATGATGCAGTGATTCACTGCACAACAGGCATCCCTTGGTCTACCTTTGAGCCTAATTTAAGTTCGAGTGGAAAGGTCATCGATATAACTCCTGGAGTTAGTGCCATGTGGACCTTTGCAGTAAAGAAATTAACCTTCTCAAAAAAACAGTTGGTGCCACTGCTTTTAATTCCCAAGAAGGAGAACCTGGAATTGATTGTTGGGCTTGTGAAGGAAGGGAAACTTAAAACAGTGATCGACTCGAAATTTCCTCTGAGCAATGCTGAAGATGCTTGGAGCGGGAGTATTGATGGACATGCGACCGGAAAGATTGTTGTGGAGCCATAGAGTAGTGGTCTAAAAGATTTGTGAGGCGTGTGTGCAGTTTGTCATCTGGCTTGTAACAACTATCATTTGCCTTGTATGCTTGTGCAGTTTGTCATCTGCCTTTTCCTTTTCATAATGCTGTTCGATTTTGTTGTCTTTGCATTTTGACAATTATTCATTTTCTAGACTGATGACTAGTGGAAGACCAAAACAGTTGAATTGAAAATTGACATTTTCTTAGTGATGAGTGGATTTTTAATCATTACTCATAACAAGCAACATATGTTTCATCAGAGAATACCGGCAAAATGGATGACTACTTTACACGGTAAAAGCTTCTCAGTTTTGAGTTTTTTGAATATACACACCAATCTTCATGTATGAGCTAGTTGGTGTTAGTCTTATGAATTCTTTAGATCATTCTCCTTCAACTGTGAGTAACATTTGAGTGATTACTTTTAAAAGTAGCGATAGTTCTTTGTAGAAGCTTTTGAAAAAAAATGTGTTTGAATAGTTGTTAATTATTTTTATGCTTAAACAACTTCTAATATTAAAGGATTTTACAACAATAATAATATCTCAATTTTAACTAAATTAGTTAAAGAATCTGCCGTTTGCGTGATCAGTTATTCATTTTTTTGAATTTATCTAACACCTCTCGTATTTACGGTTGTCTTTGTTTTGTATAGAAGACTTATGAGCCTAAATTTGAGAGTTCCATTGTAGCACTGTCTGTGATAACATTGTGTTTTAATCAAAATTATAAGTTTTTTTTGTATATTTATTGCTTTCCTAAAATGTTTTAAATATTTATGGAAAAATATTCTAAGCTATGACATAGTTGTGTATTTATTTATTTTTATAAGAATTTTATTTATTAATGATATTTTAACGGAGATAGTGAGTCTTGTTATGTCAAGAAATTATTATTATATGTAGTAGGTTTTGTTCAAAATAATTTTCAATTAATTATGACATATTTTAAAAAATTATATGTATTTTCCCACGAGCCTATATAATCAGAGGCGGATTCAGGATTTGAAGGTTATGGGTGTCACATCGTCAAAATAGGATAAACGGGTTGGTTTGTGCAAATTAGTGTTTCGATTCAGGTTATATATCTTTTCAATTTATATAGATTAATGATCGAATATGCAGATTTTTAGCAATGTTTTCTTATATTATGAAATTAAAAATTCCTAAACAGTTCATTTTTTCTGACAAGATTTAGGCATTGTTTTCTAAAACTTTGAGAAAAAAATGATTTTTTACATAAGAGTTGAACATAAATAAATCATTTAATATTATTATCGTAATATATTTATACTTTGTCTGTGTATATTGTTACAGATATATAATTGTAAAAAACAATCAAGAATTATAGTCTCAACCCTATCATCTTCACTTAACGTGAATATTAGTAACACATTAAAATAACTTTTAAACTTAAAAGTAAATATATTCTTATAAATGTTTATGTGATATTTTAAAATTTAATACTCACTAAATAAAATACGGAAAAGGGTCATATTTGTCTTGTACTCTTAGAAAAGGGTTATATTTACCTCTGGTTATACTTTTTTGATATATTTGTCCTTACCATCCAACTTTGGGTACATATTTTCCCTTGAGCTGTTAAATATCATGTCCCTACCCTTTTTACCCTAGTTGGCTCTTACATAGATATAATTTTATCTTAATTAAAATTTATTCGCTAATTAAATATTCTACTTGACCCAATTTCTAAACCAACCCAATTGTTAAGACCCAATAACCCAATTTCTACCCTTTACCCTCGTCACTTTACCCATAAGAAAATATTCATGAGAGAACCATTTGCTCTCTATTGCGAGGAAAATTGGATGCAATTATGTGTGTAGACAATAAAATTTGAGTCCAGAAAATAATAATCAAGACAGAAAAGTATCGCAACAATCTTATTTATTGATTCAAAAGTGTGAGTGTCACAATCTCTATGATTCCTCTGATTATTCTTTTCAGGTATAAATTCAAGCGCTCTTGAGCTTGATCTTGATCTTGAATTTTTATTTGTTCTTGGACTTTAATCTTGGATTCAAGGGGCTTTGGAGCTTGTTCTCGAATCTTTGATGAATTTGAACTCAAACTTGATCTTGACTTTATACTTGAGTGCAAGGGCTTCTAGTTTACTCTTGAATCTTGTAGTCTTGATCTTGATTTGTGGATTTGATGAACTTGATGATCTTGATATTCGATTCAAGGGCTTTGGAGATTGTTCTTGAATCTTCAATGAACTTGAACTTGCACTTTATCTTGATCTTGACTTTTACTTGAATTCAAGGGCTTCGAGCTTGATCTTGAATCTTGTAGTCTTGATCTTGAACTTATCTATGATTCAAGGGCTTTACAGCTTGTTCTGGAATCTTCGATGAACTTGAACTTGGAATTTATCTTGATCTTGACTTACTTGAATTCAAGGACTTCGAGCTTGATCTTGAATCTTATAGTCTTGATCTTGAACTTGATCTTGGATTCAAGGGATTTGGAGCTTGTTCTTGAATCTTCGATGAACTTGAACTTGAACTTTATCTTGTTCTTGACTTATACTTGAATTCAAGGGCTTTTCGGACCTAGCAGCAGACGGGCGGGCCGTGCCTGAATTCAGACCGGACCAAACTCTTCTTTGTTTGAGCTGCTCCCACACTGGGATGAGAAACAAAATGAAATGTACCAGATTTTTAGCACGTACAACCATCAAACCAGAGACCAAAGCAGGGCTCGACAAAACGAAAAGCTTGATCTTGAATTTAGTGGTCTTGATCTTGATTGTTCTTGAACTTGAATGCTTGAATTCTTGAACTTCTACCTTGTAGAGAAATCTGCGACTTTTGATCCACGAGCTTTCTCTAGCTTCTTGTTAGATTTCTTGGTTCGGCCTTTTCTGAATTTTGAGGACCCATATTTATAGTTTTAGAATAGAGGAGTTGTGATAGGAACAAAATTCCATTTGGTCAATCAAATTTAAGTTCCATGACATATGGCTTTATGGAGCGGGCTTTAACTCAATTTCCAGAGTCCCTCAGCTTGTTCTTAGTCTAAATAAGTAATTAATGCAAAGGATCAATAGTAGTGGCCTAGTTTACCCGGATTGTATCCAAATACTAACCCTTGACCAATCCCATGATCCTAACACCGAACTAAGGCTTTTTCCACTATTTAATTCAAGTCAAAACCCTCCCCGAAGGATAAATAGCAAGAATTCTAAGTTCTAAGAATAAATCTACGAATTAGGCGAGTAATTGACTTACCTTTAGCACGAGAACCAATAAGAAACCATAAGAAATAGCCCTAGGTCTCCCTTTTTCTCTCCAAGAACGAAGTTTGTAGAAAAATAACGTTTTTCGGACTTTTCCCATTTTTACTCGCGACTAGCCCACCATAGAGGGCCAATCATGCCATGATGGAAATAATCCTGCTGTGGTGGGTTGCACGGAGCCAGAGACTTAAAATTTGTGTTCCAAGTCTCAATTTCACAACACACCCTCAAACCTCAACGTTCTAAAACCACCATTTCACGTTAAGATTAATTATGAGAGTTCTACCCGCCCGAATTCGATTCCATAACGTCATACAAGCTCCTTATCGTCACTCAAATCATTAAATTCATAGTCAAATCCCCCATCCATTATTGGATTACCCTAGACCTCACCTGATTCAGATTTCATCCAAGTCTGGCCTAGGCTGGAAATTTCCAAGTTACTACTCAGAAGATTTCTGGCCCAAATTCCTTCTTCATTGGCTTATCCATAACGATGGGAATAAGTCGTTACAATAGATACCAATTTACCTATCACTCTTCCTCGAGTGACAAACTAGGAAAACTAGGCTAAGGCGAGAATAGAGTAGTACCTGAATCGTCATATAACTAGGGATACTTGTCTCACATGTCCTTTTCGATTTCCTAAGTAGCTTCCTTAACCAGAAGATGCTTCCATTGAACTTTCACTGACTTAATCTCTTTGGTTCTCAGCTTCCGGGCATCACGATCAAGGATTACAACTAGTTCCTCTTCATACTGAGGATCGTTGTATAAAACAATTGAGTCCCACTTGATGATATAATCTCCATCCCCATGATACTTCTTCAACATAGACACATGAAACACTGGATGGACTCCAGATAGGTTAGGTGGTAAAGACAACCTATAAGCTACTGGCCCTACATAGTCAAGGATCTCAAATGGGCCATTGTAGCGAGGATTGAGCTTGACCTTATTGTCGATTCTCATCACCCCCTTTATGGTTGACACTTTCAGAAGAACTTGTTCACCAACCTGAAATGTCGTGTCCCTTACCTGTCAATCTGCATACTCTTTGTGTCGACTCTGAGCGGCTACAAAATTAGCTTGGGTACTCCTCACCTTATCCGGAGCATCCTTTACCAACTGCACCCCTAAAGGTTTCACATTTTCAGCGTCAAACCATCCTATGGGCGATCTACATCCCCTCCCATAAAGCGCTCCGAACGATGACATGTCAATACTAGAGTGATAGTTCTTGTTGTAGGAAAACTCACACAAAGGTAGGAAATTATCCCAATGCCCTCCAAAGTCAATTACACATGCCCTTAAAGTGTCCTCTAACACTTGAATTGTCCTCTCTAACTGTCGATTAGTCTGTGGATGAAAAGTTGTGTTGAAAGTGAGTTGAGTGCCCAACTCTTCATGCAACTTCCCACAAAACTTTGATGTGAACTGCATACCACGGTCTGAGATGATAGAATGGGGCGCCCCATGTAGTCTTACTATCTCCTTAACATAAATCTTTGCCAATTGCTGGGGCATTATAGTTTATTATGACTGGAATGAAGTGGGCTGACTTAGTCATTCTGTCAACCACAACCCAAATGTAGTCAAAATTTCCCATGGTTTTGGGAAGACCAACCACAAAATCCATAGTTATCCTTTACCACATTCATTTAGGGATTAGCATTCTTTGAAGGAAACCGACAGGCCTTTGATGCTCATACTTTACCTGCTGACAGTTTTAACACTTAGCCACAAACTCAACTATGTCTTTCTTCATGCTAGGCCACCAATAAAGTCGTTTCAAGTCTCGATACATCTTGGTCATACCTGGATGAATAGAGTACTGCGAACCATGAAATTCTGTCAACACCTTTGAATCAAGTCATCCACTCGGGAATACAAGTCCTCCCCCAAAAATTGAGCACATCACCTGCATTAAGAGCAACATCTTGTGCCTTGCCAGAAACTATCTTTTTTCTGAGTTCATTCAAACTCTCATCCTCAAACTGTTTGGCTTTGATCTCCTCAATGAAAATGGGACTAACCTCAATACTCGCTAACACACCACCCTTCTCTGAGATGCCCAATTGCATGAACATGGACTCCAATGTCTGGATCTTCCTAGCTAGGGGTTGCCTGGACACACCTAAGCAAGCTAAACTACCCATACTCACTGTCTTCCAACTTAACGCATTTGCCACCATATTAGCCTTACTCGGATGGTATTGAATGGTGTCATCATAATATTTAAGTAACTCCATCCATCTTTGATGTCTCAGGTTCAAGTCTTTCTAAATGAACACATGTTGTAGACTGGTGATGATCAGTGAACACTTCACACTTGACTGCATAGAGATAATATCGCCAAATCTTGAGAGAAAACACTACCGTTGCCAACTCCAAATCATGTGTCGGGTAGTTCCTCTCATAAATCTTTAATTGTCGTGAGACATAAGCTATGACATTCTTATCTTACATCAACACAACACCCAAGCCCGAATATGAAGCATTACAATAAACAATGAAATCCTTACCTTCCACTGGCAATGTTAGAATAGGTGATGTGGTCAGAAAAGTCTTGAGCTTTTGGAAGTTCTTTTCACATTTGCCAATCCACTCAAAAGGCACCTCCTTTTGAGTTAGCCTCGTCAAGTGCATGGCAATAGAGGATAAATTCTTCAGCAACCACTGATAGTAGCTGGCAAGCCCCATAAAACTCCTAACCTCAGTCACAGAACTTTGCCGAACCCAGTTCTTGACTGCTTCAATCTTTTGGGGATCTACCATTACCCCTTTTTTGAAACTACTTCCCCCAAAAAGGCAACCAAGGACAACCATAATTCACACTTAGAAAATTTTGCATACAATTTCTGTTTGCCAAAGACACCTAGAACAATACGAAGATGGTTTGCATGCTCTTCCTTACTCTTCGAATAGACCAAAATGTCATCAATAAAAATAATTACAAAGGAATCCAAGAATGGTTTGAACACATTATTCAACAAACTCATGAAGGTTGCAGGTGCATTGGTCAACCCAAATGACATCACCAAGAACTCATAGTGCCCATACCGAATCCTGAATGTCGTCTTGGGTGCATCCTCAGGCCTAATCTTTAACTGATGGTACCTAGACCTTAAATAAATTTTAGATAATACTGATGCACCCTGTAACTAGTCAAAGAGATCATCTATACGAAGAAACGAGTACTTATTTTGAATGGTGACCCTATTCAACTATCGATAGTCTATGCACATCCTCATACTACCATCCTTCTTCACCCCACGGGGAAGTACTAGGACAAATGGAACTCTTATCAAATAACTCTTGGATATAGGTCTTAAGCTCTATTAACTCTGCTGGAGCTATGCGATAAGAAAGGATAGAGATTGGGTGACTGCCCGACTTTATGTCAATACAAAAATATATATCTCTATTTGAAGGCATACCAGGTAAATAAGTAGGAAACACTCCCTTAAACTCAGACACTACAAGGATAGACTCAATAGGGGGACTCTGCATCGACATCCCGTATATGAGCCAAATATGCCAAACAACCCTCCCCCACCAGTTTCCTAGCCCGGATGAAAGATATGATCTTAGGTGGCTTAGGATTGTACACCCCTTCCCACTCTAACTTTTCCCTACCTGGGATCTCTAGAGCCACTATCTCTGTATTACAATTAAATACCACATAATAAGGGGACAACCAAGTTATGCCTAAAATTACATCAAAGTTAGTCATATCCAAAATAGCCAAATCAGCCCAAGTCTAAAAATCCATAATCAAGACAGAGCAAGCATGATAAACCTAGGTGACTATGACAAAATCTCCAATTGGGGTAGAAACATGGATGAGGGCATCAATCATATCACAAATTACATTAAATCCCAAGGCAAACTATACTGACACATAAGAGTAAGTAGAACTCGGATCAAACAAAACAGTAGTCATTCGATCACAAACAAGAATAGTACCTGTGATCACTACATCAGACGCCTCATCCTTGGTCTTGCCCGGAAAGGCATAAAATTGAGCCTTGTATGACATGCAACCTCTTTGTCTAGCTTCACTGATCCCCTACTTGTATTAAAATTTCCCTAGCCTCTCTGATTTCCTCCCCTCCCACCTTGTAGCCGTCCTCTACCATTATTATCTCCGCATGCTGGTACCACTACTCTGGCCTACTGCTACACGGGTTTAGTCATATGTAGGTGGGGAAAATCTATCCTCATGTGTCCTGGTTCTCCACAGTTGTAACAACTGCGGTCAAGAGTCGACCTGTTGCTTGGCATAAAAAAGGCTCCTTGACCGACCTGAGTAGAATTATGCTTTGGAGTCCCTAAGTAACCATCTGTAGAAGCGGGCATAGCTAACTGAATTAGTTGGGCATACCTGAACCTTTGAAGTAGGAGCCATTAAAGTTACCTGCATTCTTGGGCTTTTTAGCCAAAGCCTTAACCAGCTCTTCCCGTCGAAATCCTTTTCTTTCTTCACAAAGTTTGTCACTTCATTAAAGCTTTTACCTGCGAGGTCATGTGAACAGACAATACCTACTACTCGTGATTCAAACCCTTGACAAACAAACGGATCCTCTTTTCCTCTGTAGTCACCAACTGCATAGCATATATGGAAAAAACATGTAACTTAGCCTCAAAATTAGCCATAGTCATATCAATTTGCTCCAAAGCCATGAACTCATCCTTCTTGCGGTTCCTCAAAGTTTGGGGCACATAATTCTCCAGAAACAAGACATTGAATTAAACCCAGGCGAGTAGAGGCAAGGCTGGTGATCGGCATTCCACAAAGGCTATCCACCTTCTTTGCCTCACTTTGAAGCTGAAAGGTCACAAACTCAACTCTATGCTGGTGCACAATGCCTAATTTTTGAAGTCTCTCATAGCAATCTAGGATGAACTCATAGGCATCCTCATTTTCAGAACCATGGAACTATAACAATTTTAACTTAAAAAACTTGGTCAGCATCCCATGCTCAGTGTCAGTCATCACAGGGCCCAAAAGTAGACAGAAAAAGGTATCAACAACCAACACTCCACCCATCTTAGGGGCTGTAGCAGTAGCGGGCGATTGACTGGAGGTTGAGCAGCTTACACAGTGGGAATGGTTCCAGAGCCGACCAACCCACACAAAAAAGTCCAGAGTTGCTAAGTTATAGCTAGATCCAAAGGGGGGAGTCCTGTAGTCCCAGGACGTGCATCCTCCTTTGGTTCAACATCCTCTTTCACCTCAATCTCCACATTCTCTTTTACCTCGTCCTAGGGTGCGAGAAAGGCTTATTCCATGGGTACATTCTCTTCTTGGGTTTCACCCCTGGCGGGTGGTAGCCTTCCTCAGCCTCTATGCCTTCCTCTTTCTCGGCCACGTCCTCTCGCTGCGGGCTCCCTAGCTGGATCACTAATAGGAGCTACTCGCCTAGCATCATTGTTTTACGTGTTAACCATCTACAGACCGAAGAGTGAAAGAGAGATACCAATTCACATCACCAGCTACCAATTGGAATCAAGTTATAGCACAAATGGAAAACAAGATAGAGATATTTTCCTATAGTCTATAGCCTCTCAAAAAAAAGTACAAACATCTTCATACTGATCCGCAAGACTCTACTAGACTTGCTTTGGTACAACGAGATCAATAAACCTATGGCTATGATACTAACTTTGTCAAGACCCAATCCACTATAATTTGCACCCATAGTAACCCTTCGATGGGAGAACCATTACTACAACTGAGCTAAACAATACTAACCAAAGGACAGATATTTAGAGATGTGGAAACGAGTTTAAATATCAATTTAACAGTTGAGTTCCCATAAAATCAGCAAGTAACCAAAAACAAATATACACAAGCGGAAATTCAAACTTAAGAACCTGAAAGTCATTGCACCAAAATATCAAACTAAACGATCTAAGATAAGGGGATGCAACCCCAAAAAAACTAAACATAAAGTAAGAGTCTGAAAGGTCTAATCCCAAAGGAAATGACCTAAGATCCTAGATAAATCCATGGTAGCCTGAAGGAATTGACTCACCCTTAAACTCGACAAGTTAGTGATCTCCTAACTGAGGTCTCTTAAAAGCAACCTGAAAATGCCCTATACTCAACAAAGAAAAAGCAAGTGTAGTATCAGTACACAAACAATGGTGTACTGGTATGATCACGTGACTATTCTAGTAAGTGAGACATTCACAAGTTAGTACAACATAGTAACCCACATATATACAAAAAGAATAACAATTTACCAGTTCATGCCTAATATATTAGTTTTACAATATCAATATCAAATATAACAGTCAATGATAGTCCCCTCATGGAACCCACACTCAAACTGTTAGTGTGTCGATATGTGACACCTGATCTAATAATGTGTCAGAACGTGACACCCAATCTAATATGTATTGGTACGTGACACCCGATCCAATTATGTGTCAAAATATGACACCCCATCCAATCAACCATAACCACAAACACAATAAGCATCATAATGAATAATTTACACACGTGTATCGTACAATCAGGTAACAAGTTCATTGCATTTTATGAAATTACAATAAGTCTTTTTATTAGAGTCATTTCATATTTCTCCATTCACATACAAGCATGAATACAATGGAGCAGTTAACAGGCATATATAACAGAAAAGGGAAATCAAACCATCACCTACCTCGAAACTAAGCTTGAACACTTTTAAGAAACTTTAGCGTTCCTTATCTGGAGTCTCTTAGCTTGTTCTTGGTCTAAAAAAAGTAATTAATGCAAAGGATCAATAATAGTGGCCTAGATTACCCGAATTATATCCAAATACTAACCCTTGGACAATCCCATGATCCTAACACCCAACTAGGGCTTTTCTACCATTAAATTCAAGCCAAAACCCTTCCCCAATGATAAATAGCAAGGATTCTAAGTTCTAAGGATCAATTTATGAATTAAAGGAGTAATTAATTTACCTTTAGCGTGAGAATTAGTGAAAAACCAGAAGAAATATCCCTAGATCGTCCTTTTGCTCTCCAAGAACGAAGTTTGTAGAAGAATAATGTTTTTGGGACTTTTCCCTTTTTTACTCACAGTTGGCCCGCCATAGAGGCCCTGCCATGGAGGAAATAATCACGCCGTGGTGGGTTTCATGGAGACAAAGACTCAGAATTTGTGTTCCAAGTCCCAACATCACAACACACCCTCAAACCTCGGTGTTCTAAAACCACCCTTTCACGCTAAGATAAATTATGAGAGTTCTACCCACCCGAATTCGATTTCGTAAAGCCGTACATGATTCTTATCTTCTTGACTATCCACTCAAATCATTAAATTCATAATAAAATCCTCCATTAATTACCGGATTATCCTAGACCTCACCTAACACAGATTTTGTCTAAGTCTGGCCTAGACTTGAAATTTTCAAGTTACTACTCAGAAGTTTTTTGGCCCAAATTCCTTCCCCATTTCCTTATCTATAACATTAGGAAAAGGTCATTACATTTTTATGTGATAGAAAGAGCGGGAACATGTGATTTTTTGACACTCATGCAATTGAAGTTAAAATATGGTTCTAAGCGCCTAGGTACCTCAGTGAAGAGGATCAAGTCATAATGTAGTACACCGAGAATTTTTTTTAGGTGTATCGTGCATAATTTATACTCCTGTGGCCTAGGTTTGACATGACGTTTAGGCTCATACCTTAAGGAGCATTTTAACTTGGAGATCTAGCTCAAATTTAAAGAGATTTGTGACATACAGTTTAAGCTCGTGTTTCAAGGAGCATTTATGTAACTCCTCGGAATTAAGAAATCTAGAAAAGGAATCAAGTGGGAGGTCACCAGCCCATAACTAAGCCATGACACTTCTCATGGTGCCCTTCATGGGTCGGGAAGGGCACCACAGCTCGTGGTGGTTCTCGTGGACCCTTCCAGTGCTTGGCCAAGTAAAGCTCCCCTCCTACAAACCCTTAAACGACTCGTGGTGAGGCTCACGCCCAATGGTGGTGGCCGTGAAGAGGAGGCAGAATCCACCCAAAAGCTAGTCTTCCCCCCTAGACGGGTCGTGGAGAGCCATACAACTCGCTAGGGTGGTCATAGAAGGGTAAAGCCACAAGGGACCCCTCCCCAAGCCACTGTTCCAGGGTCACGATTGCCCAGACGGCTCGTGACAGACTCCATCTGGAGGTTCACGTCAGCTGTAAGTCAGGGTCAGTTGGTCTTTTCCTAATTATTTTATCTTGACATTATGTCATTTTTCCCTTACCTAGGACCCCTCTATAAGTATTTCTAACCTTAAAATTCCCCAATTAAAATCATTCTCTCAAATTTACAAAAGAAGATCAAGTTTCTTCCTCCCAAATATTTCTCTCTCTAGAAAGCTTGAAGAAGAAGGGTTCAACCTAGGGTTTCAAGTTAAGTCTGCAATTCCTCCATTGAATTTGAGCAATTGGCATTGAGGTATGATAGTTTTCATTCATGGATTCCTTCCATCTATGAAGTGTCACGACCCAGGTGTACCCCCTAGATGTAACAAGGTGTACATGACCCCCGAGAGGCCTCATACCAGCCACTTAGCATATCATAACATAAAGTAATAGAAGAGTGAGGAAATTTAAAATATTTTCCAATACAATCAAAGTCTTTTAAGAAGAATACCTAGTGCATACACATCATTTTTTTCATGCCTCACTTATAGGAATAAAAGTAAACTGGATATGCTATTGGTGTCGTATAATTAATGTAGTTGTTCGTCTATCAAATAAAAAAAACTCATTAACATATTAGTTGACATAACTGAATAAATAAGTCAGCAATATAAGTTATAATAATCGTTGAGCTGTATGTACTTTGTCGTCAAACTGTTGTCGAAACTCTAGTACCTATTTTTCGGTGGTAATGGCCATCTCGGTCGGTTGCCAACCTCTTACTGAGGTTGGTCAACCAGTTTTGTTTGCAAGACCTGTGATGTCGTATGCAGGATCCTTGAAACCAGCTGCCATTAGTGTTAAACCATTATCTTTGAAGCCAATATCTTAACTACACGGGGAACCAATAGTGATATGGTAACAAGATAAAATAGATCAGATGATTGTTAATGAAAATTTGGAATATGCAGTAGTGGGCAAATTCTCTTATAGATGGCCTAATATTCAAGATCTAAGGAAATTGATTCCCAAGCAATGTGAACTCAAGGGAGAATGGAAGATTGGATTGCTCAGCAATAAACATGTCCTCATTAGAGAAACTTTATTGGGAGATTATGTGCATCTTTTATCTAAACCAGCTTTCTACATTACACATATAAATTGGTCCTTTCCTATGAGGACATTGAAGTGGGATCCAATGTTTGATCCAGAAGAAGAGACGACTACAACAATTGCATGGATATCCTTTCCATCGCTCCCACCCAATTTATTTGTAAAGGAATTAGTATTTTCATTAGCAGCGGCAGTGGGTAAACCTTTACAGGTTGACGCAACAAGAAACCAGACGAGACTAAGTTGCACTAGAGTCAAGGTAGAGGTGGACTTGCTAGGTGAATTCCTTAAAATAATCAATATAGGCATGAAAAAAACTAATGGGGAGATAATGGAGAAGTGGGTAAGAATAAAATATGAATACGTGCCAAAATGTTGTAAGACATGTATGCTACAAGGACATGATGAGCAACAATGTTTTATGAACATCCAAAATTATACCAAAAGAAGGAAAAGTTTAATATGGAGGTAGACATCAGAAAAGATAAAGGTAGCACACAAAGAGAATTGGTCTAAGCTAGATAAAGGTAGGGACAAGCTGGAAGAAAGAAATACCGTTCATCAAAAGGAGAAGAAGAATATGATTGATGAATATAAAAATAAAAAGAGGGGGTGGCGGAAGCAATCAGAGAAAGATGGGCAAAAATGGATATCCCTACGGGGAATAAATTTGGGGCGTTGGAGAATGAAGCTAATGAAGATGATGTGATTGAGAGCCCTGAAGAAAGAGAAGGTCAGGTCAGATTGCTGACAAGCAAATTACACAAATAGAAAAAGAATCAGTGTTAAATGGGGTTGAAGGTTCCTCGGGGAAACAACATAAAGGGACATCATCATGAGAGAATAGTAGTCATACGGCCAAAGTGACATCTATGCATACACCATTACATATTGGGGACCATACAGAAGGATCTAGCAACAGGGGTGTTGACTCCAGCTATGTTGACAGAGTTAATATGCAGGAGAATGGATTAGAGGAACAACAAGTGAAGACCAGTGTAGCAAGGACTGATGAGGTAATAAAGGAAAAAGAAGCAGAACCAAGATTAAAAGAAGCCCCAGAATTAATAGAAGAATTAGATAGAGAGATCAAACATAGAAGGGAAACAAAAGAGTAGGATACCATGGAGTATAATATTCAGCAAATCAAAAGGCAGAGGATTTATCTCCAAGGCACACAAATAGTTTGAAGACTAAAAGAGAAAGACAGATTGTTCCTCTCCTAGTCAAAACAAGGAGCAGTAAAGACAAATACTCATTCAGTGATTAATGATTGAAAAGGCATTATTTTGGAACATTAGATCAGTCAACACTCAAAATTCTTTTGGGAGATTGATGGATCTCAATAGAAGACATCAGTATGCATTTGTAGCTCTAATGGAACCATTTCAGGATCCTTCGGAGCTAGACCAATACAAAAGGAACTTAGGTTTTAATAGTGCTTTGGACAACTGTTCAGGTAAGATTTGGATTTTTTGAAGGGATAACTGGGAGGGTACATTGATTATTGACTCTATACAACACATATCTATGAGATTCTGTAAGAACAACAATTTTTTCAAAATTTCATCAGTATATGATAGATTTAATGCATTGAATAGGTTGGAGCTATGTGACGAGTTAGAAAGTATTGCGGATGATTGTCAAGTACCCTGGATAGTTGGGGTGATTTTAATGTTGTGCTTAATGAGGAGGAAAAATTGGGGGGGGGGGGGTTTAGATTTCACTCAATTGGAGGCTACTTATTTTGCACATTGTATTAGCAATTGTGCCTTGACAGAGGTAAAATTTTCTGGGAGTAAATACACTTGGTGGAATGGACGAATAGAAGAAGCATGCATTTTTAAGAGATTGGATAGAATTCTTGTGAATGCGTATTTTTGCGGAGGAATTTCCAGCTAGTGAAGTTCATCATTTAATTAGATAGAGTTCAAATCATGCTCCGCTTCATATGATTTGTGATATTAAAGAAGAATCTATTGTCAAACCATTTCGATTTTTGAATTTTTGAACTAAACACCATCAATTCAAGGAGATTGTACAACAACATTGAAAGGCGGACTTTGTAGGCACCCCATTTTTGGAAGTTCATGCCAAAATGAAACGGGTAAAGAGAGCTCTAGCTAATTGGAGCAGGGAGGCCTTTGGTAATATTTTCCAGCAAATTTTTACCATTGAGGATTTTAATCAAGGTTAAGGAAGCTCAATTAGAGATCTTTCCTACAATTGATAATAGGGCAGAACTGAACAAGACGGAGGCAAATTTGAGGAGGTATCTCAAGACTGAAGAAGATTATTGGAAGCAGAAAGCAGGAATGAAATGATTGGTGGATGGAGACGAAAATACCAAAAATTTTCATGCTTATGTTAAAGGAAGAAGGAAGAAATTATTATTGACAAAAATATGTAATGAGCAAGGGGAGGTGGCGAAGACAAAACATCAAATAGGGGATGCAGCCGTGCATTTCTTCTCTAAGCAGTTTAAGGCAGAGGAGACATCTCAAGAATACTCAATGTTGAAGCATATTCTGTAACTGATCACGAAAGAGGCAAATCATGAGATGACGAAACTTCCAACTCAACAGGAGACAAAAAGTGTGGTATTTAAACTAAATGGAGATAGTGTGAGTGGACTAGACGACTTTTCAGGATTGTTCTTCCAATCTTGTTGGGAAATCATATGGGTTGATATTACTAGATTAGTAACTGCATTCTTTTGTGGGCATACATTAAAAAAAATTTTCACTCATACTAATCTAATTTTACTACCCAAGAAGGAGGACATTGACAATTTTTCAGACATGAGGACAATAAGTTTGAGTTCCTTTATCAACAAGATTATATCAAGAATGGTGCATGAAAGAATAGTGGAGGTGTTACCTAAATTTATATCTCCTACCCAATTGGGATTTGTTAAGGGTAGGAATATAACTAAAAATGTACTATTGGCACAAGAAATAATCAGGGATATTCAAAGGAGGAATCAACATAGTAATGTGGTGGTAAACCTAGACATGGCTAAGGCATACGATAGAGTGTATTGGGTCTTCCTAACTAATGTTTTGCGAAAATTTGGTTTCTCGAAGGTTGTTATTGAAATGGTGTAGAGACTCATCTCTAGTAATTGATATTCAGTTCTCATTAATGGTCAGTCGAATGGATTTTTTCAGTCTTCTAGGGGTCTTAAACAAGGAGATCCTTTTTCCCCCTACATTATTTATTATTATAGCAAAAGTCCTGGCTAGAGGCATAGACACATTGCACAGTGATAGAAAGTATAAAGGGTATAGTATGCCAAAATGGAGTCCAGAAATAAACCATTTATTCTATGCAAATGACACCATATTATTTTGTTCAGGAGACATAACATCAGTGATTAAGATGATGGCAATGCTTAGAGATTATGAAAAGGTTTCTGGTCAAATGATAAACAAGGCTAAGAGTTCTTTCTATCTCCATGACAAGACCCTACTAATAGTAGCCATCCGGATGAGAAAACTGACTGAAATAAGACAAGGAAATTTCCCTTTCACTTACTTGGGGTGCCTTGTGTTTTATGGAAGAAAGGTCAATAACTACTTCAAAGAGTTGGTAAGGAAAGCTTCTTAATGTGGTAGAATAGACTCTTATCCTTTGGAGGTAAATACAGTTTGATTAGTCATGTTCTTCAATCATTACCTGTGTACCTTCTCTCTACTATGAATCTCCCCAAGAAGGTGATCGAACAATTGCATCAAATTTTTGAAAGTTTTTTTAGGGAAATACTAGCCAGACTAAGGGTAAATATTGGGTGGCATAGGATGACATGTGTTTTCCTAAGGTAGAAGGAGACTTGGAATTTTGATACATGATGTTAATAATGGCCTTTTTACTAAATTATGGTGGAAGTTCAGGGTATCTACGTCTTTATGGAGTAGCTACATGTCCAATAAATACTGTAAAAAACTTCACCCTACAGTAGTTAGGAATTCAGGTTCCTCTCATGTTTGGAGGAAATTATTGGAAGTAAGAGAAGCGGTGGAGCATAACATTTGGTGGCAATTAAAAGCAGGGAACTCGAGTTTTTGGTATGACAACTGGACTAATAAAGGAGCACTACTTTTCACAGAAGGAGAAAGAGCGAGAGCGGAGGAAATAGAGGTGAAGGAATATATAGATAATGGAAGCTGGAAGATGGAGAAACTACAAGAACATATTTCAGAGGAAATGATAGATCACATCGTGAAGAACATCCAGCCTAACACTGATGCCCTAAATGATGAGCCATGGTGGATGGAGAATTCAACCGGAGTTTTTTCTTTCAAGTCAGCCTATCACATTTTAAGGAAGAAAATGGAATCTTTAGAATGGATGAGCGACATTTGGATTAAAGGTCTCCCTATTAAAATCTATTTTTTCCTATGGAGAGTATGGAAGAAATGAATTGCAACAGATGATTATTTGAAGAGGATGAAGTTACAAATAGTATCAAAATGTTACTGCTACAAAAATAGGGAGATGGAAACTATGGCACATTTATTACTGAGAGCTCCTGTAGCTAAAATGTTATGGAAATATTTTGCTTTTTGCGCAGGTTTTAATACCGAGGGAATTTAATTACATTATTTGCTTAGTAAATGGTGGGAGTTTGAGGGAAGTACAAAGCTGCAACAAATAATGAAAGATGTCCCAGCAATTATCACATGGGAGCTATGGAAAAGGAGAAACTCTAGAAGACATGTCAATGAGGTATCATTCGAGAAAATGCTTCATCAATGTCAAATGACAATTTATCAGATAATACTAGTTAGGTTTTCATGGATCATAAACATTCCTTTTCAATGGAGTGGGATGTTTGATATGCTACAAAACTACAAACCTACCTTGTATTATCACATGGTACAGTGGAATAGGTCGGAGGAGGGTTGGATTAAATGTAACACGGATGGAGCAAGCAAAGGGAATCCCGGGATGAGCTCATATGGATTTTATGTAAGAGATAGTAATGGGGATTTACTATATGTAGATGCAAACATAATTGGTTTTTCCACTAACATGGTGGCTGAATTAACAATGATATGGAAAGCTCTGAGGTACTGTAAACTACAAGGTTATCATTATGCTAACACAATTTTAGAGATTGATTTGTGAAGTCTTAAAAATATGATTAGAAAGGAGTGGAAAATACCTTGGGATCTAATTGAGCAAATAGAGAAGATTCATGAACTGATGAAATCATTTAATTTTCAAATAAGGAACATTTTTAGAAAAGCTAATCAATTAGCTGATTTCATCACAAATACAACCATAGATCAAGAGCAAGAAGGAAAACTACAGCATCAACATTTTAATCAACTACCAGGCAAAGCAAAAGGGATATTAAACATGGATAAACATCAAATACCAACAATCAGAATAAAGACGAGGAAAATAAAGAGTACCAGCAGTCCTTAATATGGAAAGCATAGAAAAGCCACAAAATACATTTTGTGGCTATCTCATAAGTGAACTAGCTGTGCGAGTACTATCTACAAGAGTGTATAGCGGGAAGATCGGCAGAAAGCTACTCATTTTCTCATGATTAACCCCAGCTCAGGAACCACTACCGGATGGCACACCCTGAAACAAGAAGAATATTATGAAATCTCTAAAGAAAGAAGAAAGACACCACAAAGAGGAAAATGATACCTTAAGCTGAGCAAAACATCCATCTCGTGAAGGAAATTGATTACCAAATAGAGATAAAGGAGAAATGGGACATCAGAATCCATGGGAATAGCAGCAGCAGTGGAGAATCAAAATGGAAGATAAAGGTTGAGTTGCAACACTTATTAGGACACCCTATAATCTAAGGTCTTAATGTATTGTACCAACTTGCCTTTATTTGTTTTTGATTTTTTGTTTTGATGACTACATGGACTCATTTTGAGCCCATCATATTATCTTAATAAAATCGAACCATGGGTCCAAGTTTATTAAAAAAAGTCTCATAAAACGAAGCGGAAGTCTTTAACATTATCTCAAACCGTCTAATACATGAACGTTTTAGGGACACAGCCCATACAAAAGTCTAAACATAACGAAAGACAAAAAGGACATAGTGGTCAAATCCTCGATGCAATGAGGACTCACCAAATCTTCACTTGCTTGCATCTACTAAGATCCTAGCCGCAGGGATGGAAGTTGATATCGCCGAACCCTACATTTGATAAGAATGTAGGAAAGATTATGCGTTAGTACAATAAAGTACTAAAGATGATGACTAGCATAAATCATCAACATAAGCATATCATAGGAATTGGTCAACATAAGACATATACCAAAATCATTAGAGATATCATCATAAGACATAGACTATAAGCATAAGAGGTAACAACATAGTCATAGGCATAATCAATGCATCTAGATCAACATGACATAAGATAAACACTTCATAAGTAACCTCCAAGCATGCTTGTGCAATGCATGGATAAGACCCAATAAATTTCACCCATGCTAAGCAAACCATTTAAGGCCCTTATTCATATTCATCTTCTTTTGATCTCATCCTTAGCTTATTTCTCATAGACAAGGGAAAATTCACCTTAAGTCAAACATATTAAGGAAGGCAACTATAGCAACAATCTAAGCTAAGCTAACATCATACAAGTAAACCTCATATCAAAACATAATTACAATACTTCCTTGAAGTAATCTTGATTCATCATAAACATGCTACCTAGATTAGGGACTTGTCCCTTATATTCATACTAATCATGGAAGAGTGTCTCTCTACTAGTCCATAACATATCATCACTCATGAATGGTTACTATTTACCAATTCAAGATTTATCAAGAAAAAACACCTTACTATGCTAGACCAAGCTATCATGGAAAACACACTCTCATGCAAGTCCAAGCTACTTAAGGAAGGGTACTATTGCTCAAGTCAAGCTATCATGCAAGCATTCTATTATTCTAGTTCAAGCTACATTGGAAGGGTACGATTTCTCAATCCAAGGCTATCCATGAGTTCTAATATCTCAAGCTACCATGCATGGTCTTGTCTTACCAAGACAAGCTATTCATGAAGGGATATCATATCACTACTTCAAGCTAACATAGTTTATACATGAAGCCTTTGAACCCTCACGGGGTGCTTTTCTTGAAGTAGGCCTTAGTTCATCATTACTTTGAACACTGACGGGATACCTCTTGAAGTATGCCTTAGTTCATCATGAAAGCTTACTGGATCATGCGTGAGCATTCGTCACCATCCATGATCACTTTACTCTTAGATTCATTTTAGGTGAGCAAACCTTTCAACCTAGAATCTTCATTATGTGAGAAAATCTTTCACATCATGTTCATTATGTGTTCATGAGAATTTCCTTTCAATCATCACAACAACATTAGCATAATCATTGATACCTTACTCTCAAAGGTTACTTAAAGAATTTACATAGATTCTATAAGAACATGTATAAATTCATAATATAGATTATGTGGCCGGTAAATCTTCCACAACAATACCATATACAATCAACATTCATCATATAGCTTCCCCCTCAAAGCCTTACTAGTCTTAACTCATCATGTTAGTTTTAATCTCAAACCCTACTAGTCATAATTCAACATATAAGCTTTATTCTAAAAGCCCTAACAATAATCATTCATCATTCATGCCTTAGTCTCAAGATAATCATAATCACAAGCATTACAATTCATAATTCATCATACATACTTGATCTTAGTCAATCCATGTCTATAAGTTTTACTCTTAAGAAATTCATGTCTATGTGCTTCCATCTCAAGCAATCTATAATGTAATTCGTCAATCCTAGAAGATCACATCTGAGCCCTCAATTTCCCCTTTCATGGCATAAAACCCAACTACATCAAGTTCACCTTAGAATCCTAGGTTAAGCATGAATACATGTATAATCATACTAAAAACATGCAATTCCATGCATCATAAATAATCATAATCCACTCTATTGGATCATAACCCATAACATTAGAAGAAACCTAGTTTGACTTGGGGAATTCTTCTTCTAAATTGGGGAAAACATAGGGGCTCCATGGATGAATAAGATATCATACCTTGATTACAAAGCCCACAAAGCTTGGAAGATTGGAGACTTGGCTTGACCTAGCTTGAATCTTCTTATTCTTCTTCTTCATCTTCTTCTTTCTAGAGAGAGAATTGGGTTTATTTTGGGGTCTTGAAATAATGACTTAGGATGACTTGATTTAGGGGTCTAAAGTCTTATATAGGTGGTCTAGATTAGGATAAAATGACACCACTTAATCCTAGTTAAAATTGAAAAGCCCCAAAGTACCCCTAAACTTAAATACTAAAGCTGCCTCACTGTCCCATCCATGAGACCCCGACCACGGGGTGTAGGTTGACCTATGGCCCATACTGGTTGGGCGTGGTTTGGGTTCAGAGACACTGGAATTGGCCCTTGACCTATGGAGCCCAACCAAGTGGTGTAGACCTATCCACGGGGCGTGGGTCCTGCCTGTGGTTACTGCCTTAGGCAGATTTCAAGGGGGCTCATCCACGAGGCTTCCCATGGAGCGTGGGTCCAACCACAGGGCGTGGATAACCCTCGTGGGTGACACCTTGATGCTCTAACATGCTAAACCCTCTATTTTGGTTTGGGGGTGTTACATGGAGTTCCTAGATTCTCCTATTTTTCAAATTTAGAAATCCCCAATTGAGTTAGGGTTTTTCTTCTATGTTATACGTTCTCTTGATTATTGATTTAATTGATTGAATTATGATCTTTTATGCATGAATTGAGTAAATCCTATGATTTTATGATGATTTCCCATGAACCCATGTAATTCCTATGTTTTACAAGATATGATGATATGATGTGGCTTTTGAATTACGAAAGAAGAGATTATGAAATCAAGCACGTTCTTATGGAATTTATGCAAATGTTTTAAAGATGCTTTGAGAGTGAAGTATCAATGATGCTGTTGTTGTTAAAAGAATTTCTCATATACATGAAAGCATAATTGTGAAAGGTTTTCTCACATAGTAAGGGTTCTTAAGGTTGAAAGGTATTCTCACTTAAAATGAACCAATGATTAAGGAGTTAAGCTAAGTTGAGGCAAGAGGTGATTACCCATGCTCTCTATTGAATAACAAGAGGCGATCACCCATGCCATATGATGTGAGGACAAGAGGCGATTACCTATGTTCCTTTAAGAGCTAAGATGAATATGATTAAGAACTATTTTGTGAAAGTTAAGCTTAGTACCAAGTGGACAAGTGGCTATTACCCAAGTCCCATAAACTATGTGCCAATATAGGATTTTCTAGATAGACATTAGCTAGTGGACCCATAATAGCTAGAAGTTCATGGTCCTTACCGTGTCAAATAGGACAACTCTTTACAGTGTGGGATACACCGAATTCCATGTTGATAGCTCACATGGTCTTATATGTCGGTTAAGGCTACTTCCCACAAGCAAGTTATGATGAACTAAGGTTACTTCAAGAAGCATAGTAAGTATGTTTTATAATGATGTTCACTGATCATGTTTTTATGACTTATGTTTTTTAACTCACAAGATTTATGTTTTAGCTTTATTCGGTGTTCGATACCACTCCCAAAATAATCGATATCAATTATGTTTAATCACCTTTTGTAGAGAAAGGGACTATTACTTTACTTTCACTTTTCTTTACTGAAGTACTTTTTAGAAAATCAATTATACTCTTTCTCTTTCTCAATTGTCAAATGGTACATATGAAACCATTTGATTCTTTTTTAAAAAAAACTCTTTTCAAAACATGCATTTCAAACGTATACTTATGGACTTACGTATCAAGTCTAAAATTGATGTATAAGAAATCTCATATAATAATCTTTATAAACATGACCTTTATAAACAAATAGGATTCATGTGATACGAAAAATGAACAACAATTTAGAATTCAATATGCATAATATAAATCAAAATCTCAACGGTGAAGGAATTGGAACTCAGAATAAGAAACACAACTGAATTTGGATTTCAAGAAAACTATGGGTAGAACTCTAAATATAACGTTTCACTGGCTGAATGAGATGTAGGACACAAGGATGAACTAGTACAACACTATGAATAGCCTAACATACCTGATTATGAAGCTATTAGACTGAAAACTTTGATGGAGACTTGATTTTTCTTGAGCCCGAGTAAGAACACTATCTTTCTTGAATGAAATATTTGATCTTGTTATCATGGTGCTTGATCTTGATAAGAGAAATCCTTTTATGGAGTTTCTAGAGTGGAAGAACTTGAGAAAACCTTGGGTGGAAGACTTCTCTTTGCTTCTTAAATTTTTGACTTGAAGGTTTTAACGTTCTTGATGGAGAAGAGGAACCCTATGTGAGTTTTGAGAGAAAATTTTGGAGATTTGAATGTTTAGATTGATGATTATGAGAGGAAAACTAGTTGGTTGAATGATATAGTTAGTTAAAATACCTAAAAATGACTTAGAATAAGGCTAAAAAGATTGGTATGGACCAAAATAACCCTAAAAGAAGTGCATGAAGTTTCTAGAATTTATTTTGTAGAAAGACTTCAAAGAAGGCTCTACAATTCGTGGAACATTCCAACATTTGTAGGTCCATTCGTAGAACATCAACGGCCTGACACAGCTTCACTAAAATGGGCATAGCTTTTTAGTCTAAACTCAAAATGAGGCAAACTTAGTGGAGTTGGAAAAAAGACTCATAGACCTTTAATTTGAGAGGTCATAGGCCACCTAATTCATTATATGATGATAGATATATGATCGTTTGAAATTGAACCAAGTAGAATCTTATATCAAAACTTAATTGGTAAGGAAGCTTTCAACTCAACTTTGTGTTGGGGAATTCTTATGACTTTAATTCATCTCCAAATTTATACCACACTAATGAATTGACCTTAACACCTATGCACAATTTAGAATCACTCAGTACAAAGTTATACACAAATGAAGAATGATTTGGGTCTTAGCTTAAAACTTTTTGGGGTGTTACACATGTTATGTAGTTGTTTCACCCGTCAAGTAGAATGCGAACAAGCTCAGTCCGATTTCTTCTTCGAAGATGCCTAGTTGTTTGTAAGCTAAACATACCCATATAAAGTCTTTAAGATGTTCATTCTGATTTTCAAGAGATAGATCATCGAATAAACCCTTCATATCCAGTAAATGCAACATTGTGCTGCTGATGTTGAAAGTAGCCTTTCCCATCATGGTGGAGGTCTAACGGCCCCATCATGGCCCATTTGAAAAGTAGCCTCAGCTACTAACTTATGATCTTGTTCATCACCCATTTCAAAGTTCAACATTTATCGCCTGAATGCTCTTTTTACTTTGGGATCAAGGGAGATTCATGGCTTTTAGTATCAACCATAAATTGTGTAAAATCCTACAATGTACAAAAATAACAATCAATGTAATTTTTAAAAAAATGTTTTCTAATGAATTTCTACAAGTTATAAGACTCTAAACTGCACTCTCTCACAACAGAGTCAAAATTTTAATATTACCCAAATTACACTTTTTACGGAGTTATAAAGGCCGATGCAAAATACATTAACCTAATTAGGTTAAGGTCAAATTCCACAAAGAGTATACTAGAGTTTACTTATAATTTGCTATTGAGGTTCAAGAAAGTAACTATTTTGAGAGAAATAGGGGTTTGTAATTATGAGTAATGAACTTATTATTTAGTTTTTATCAATAAAGAAGATGAACTAGGGTTACAGTTCTTAGATATCAAAACCCTAATTGATGTTTTACTATCCATTCATATAGGTGTGTTCATTATGCAAAACTGATGATCTATCAGTCTTATAAAGCCTCTTGTCCCAATTAAGAGAATATCGCCCCAAGTCTTTCTCAGACACTTGCTTGTCGAATTAATTTGCTCATCCGTCAAAATTCCCACGTTAACTATCTCATTTCGGTCTCAAATTATTAGATGGTGGTTGGTAATATTGAATCTATGTTAATGAACATTTTTTTGTAATATGTACCTCTATGGTCAAACACGTCAGAATATTGATGATTTTCTTTATTAATGATTTTCTTTATTAATGATTGTCAACATATTTTAATAAATTGTTAAGTATGAAAGGAACTTAATACATAATGATCACCTCGTTATGACTATATATTTTATTATACGACATTAATCATCATCATCCCTAATCTAAGTTTCATAACCTTAGTTATGAATTTATCTACTCATAACTAGTTTAAAATAATAAAATAGAATAAATTAAACTACTAGAATTCATGAGTATAAAAAAGAATAAAAGAAACATTTGATTAAAACAACATTTGCAACCGAATCTTATTCTTTCCACCATAATTGTATTACCTATAAAACAAATCCTAAAAACTAAGAACAATAAGTTCTATTCTATAATTCTAAGTCCTAATAGTTTTTCTAAATTTATTCCCCTTAAAAACATCACACACACTGGCACGCATACACAAGGAAAAAAAATATAATCTCGATTGGACTTTGCATTGACTGGGTCAGACCCAAATGGGCAGACAAAGGGGTCGTGATGTGAGAGGCATTGTGAGGAGCCTAGCCCCATGTTCTAAGTTTTCCCTCTTTTTATTGCTTCTCTGAAGTTAAGTTCACAAAAGATGCAGCGTGAGACTCATCTCATGGTCTATTCTAGAGCTATTTTTCCTCCATTTTAGTCCGATTTACTTTGGCTTATGTTTCAATCCATCATATAGGTCTTTTCTTGTTGTCATTGGCCTGAAATCAACCTAATTATGCCCATTAGCTAATAAAATCATATCATTAATAAACACAAGGATATTCACAAAAGTATACTAGAAACTAAGCTAAAATATGAATAAAGTATGGTGCTTGAATACGTCAATACACCCTTGATCATTGCCACTAATATATTAGTAGTGATATAGTAGATGATAAAATATATAGAGTTTCGTTTTTACATTGATGATTAAATCATCGATTCATAGAAGTATAAATATCATGTCCATAATCTAAGAAAAAAATTGGACAAGTCATTGATATGATGTAGTACAAGATTAAATATAATTTGTTTTGATTATGAAAACATTATAGTTACAAATCATAAATATACTCTTTAATAATTACTAAAATAAAATTTTAATTACAATATTATTTTGTATTAAATTATATTTATTTATTTTGTCTTATATTTATCATAGAGAGTTGAAACAAAGTGTACTTTAATTTTTTTTAAAATAATAATTAATACAATTAATTATTATTATTTTTCCCCCAATTTATATGACTTAAATTTTCTTAATTAATTATAAAAAAAAGACACATAACTGAATTAGATAACAAAAGTTGTAACTTTGTATAAGTCGAACTTTACGGTGTTACGGAAGTAATATTTACTAGTGATGTTGATGGATAAACGGGCTCAGTAGACGATCACTCATCTTGGATTTTGCATTATTATTAGGAGAATAGTCTTGGATAGGCGGCCGCGTGTGCCCCAATAGATATAAAAATTAAATAAATTATATCCAGAATATAAACAATTAAATATAACAAAAACTAATAATGATAAATTAGACCAATTGATTGATAATATATTTAAAATAGAATATAAATATATCCAATATTTAAAAATACAATGAATAAGAGAATAACAAATATAGACAAAAACTTACTGAAACAATTATAGCAAAAAGACAAGAATTAAGACATAGACAAAATAGACTTTCTAATTTAGGAAGAAGATATAAGAAAATAGGTGACAATCTAAGTTTAATGTTAGAAAAAGAAACAGTAAAATTAGAAAATAGTTTAACTGTTATGGTAAGAATAACAAAAGAAAATGAAGAGATAGATAGACAAAAAGAAATTGAAAAAATAAAATATCAGGCAAAAAAGAAAATACAACAAGTAGAAGAAATAAAAAAACACAAAAATATTAGAATTTGAAAAAGAACTAGCAATGTTAAAAGAAATGTATGCAATAAAACAAAAAGAAAAAGAACAAAAAGCAAATTTAACAGCTGAGATAAATAAATTTAAAGAAAAATTACAACTAGAAGAAAACCAAGATAATCTACCTGAAATAGGAATTGATGAAATAAATGATAATGATCTAGAAAAATAACATTCAGAAACAAGCGAAACATATACAGAACTTCTAGAAAACGTAGATAATACAAAGAATCTAGAAGTAAATACAGGAGATGTAGAAATGGATGAAAAACCCAGTACATCAGGAGTAAAAAACCCAAAAAATTTAGATCCAAAATATTATAATGCAAACTATGAATAATATGATAGAGAAAAAACTATATGGATAAAAGATTGAATAAAAAATGAACACCTAAACCAATAACTGAACAACATAATTTCTTAGACTTGGATTGTGTAGAAGATGGATGGGCTATATCTCAAAACAATTAATAGATAACAAAATAGGAATGACAGAAACACCAAGATATATAGAAAGAACACTTATAGGAATAGTAAAATTATTGCTACAAAATTTATCAGATGAAAGTTTAAAAACTTTAAGAAGTAATAAAAAATTTAATGGTGAATTAGCTACGACAACTATGAAAATCCTATATAAATACGAAATAGCTATAAGAAATGAATTTAGCAGTATGACAACAGAAGTAGAAGAACAAAATAAAGAGAAAATTATCAATAGAAATTTAATGTCAAAATTAGCAATATGTAATATGTGTTATATAGATGAATATACATGTGCATTTAGAGAATATTATTATAAAGGAGCATATAGTACAGAAGAAAGTAAAGAAATAAGGAAATTATATTTTACAAAATTACTAGAACCTTTTAATTCAAAAGTAATAAAAAGTTGGAATGAAGCAGGACTAATAGATACCCTAGGAGCTAGAATGAAATTTTTACAATGATGATTTATAAAACTATGTGAAAAACATAAAGAAGAAATAAAAATGGAAAAAATATTAGTAAAAAGCAAAAGTAAAATGGCACCCCAATTTGGATGTACAGACAGGTACTATAAAAAGAAATATAATAAAAAAAATATAGATCAAAATATAAATATAAAAAATCAAGAAAAAGATACTACGTAAAAAACTACAAGACTAAAAGACCAAATAGACCAAAGAAAAAATCAACGGAATGTACTTGCTATAACTATGGAAAGTTAGGACATATAGCTAAAGATTGCAAATTACCTAAAAATCCGAAGAAAAAACAAATATCAGAAATACTAATAGATAATGAAAAATATATACAAATGGAATATATCGATTATGAATTAGAAAGTGAAGATAGTATATATGAAATATCAAAAAATGAAACATAAATAGAATCTGATAATGAGTTCTATTCAAATGACTGAAAAAGATCTACAAACAATAACCGAAGAAGATCATCAAGATGAAGAATTTGTAGAACAAAAAATAATATTTGATAATAATATATTTGATCAAATAAAAGGAAAAGAATTAGATCCAAGCGTACAAAAAATATTCGAAATACCAACAATAAGAAATCGGTTTAAAAGACAAAAAGAAGAATATTATGTAGTAAGTCAAAAGGAACATATCATAGATTGCAAATACACCAAAGGAAAGGCTAAAATACCAATAATAAACAAGCGAATAATAAATAAAAAAATACAAGATATTAAGACTAAAAATACAATTAAATACGAACATTTAGGTGGAACAGAAATACTAATAAAAGCATGTTTTAGAGAAGGAATAGATACACCCATAGAAATATACTTAGCAGATGATAGAATTATACAGTCTAATAGAAAAAAGTATAATAAGTGCAGTAAAAGGTAATCTCATATACCAAAAATTTAAATTTATAATAAGTGCTAACTACTCAGTAGCAATAAATGACAAAAACATAGATAAATCACTAGTATTATATTGAAAAATGTCAGGAATAGAACTAGCCCCAAGAAGTAAAATATTTACAGCTAGATGTAAAAACTTGTATGTTTTAACAACAAAGCATAAGATAACAGCAAAAAATAAAATAAAAAAATAAAAATAGAAAATCCTTTTGAAAGAATAGTTACAGTCATAGATAATAATGACTATAGTTATAATGAGATTGACATAGAAGAAGATTTAGAAATAGTAAAATAAAGATTAAGCACATCAAAAAGAATAAACATAAACTATGAATTACCACAAATATCATCAAAAATGAGTACCTCAAGAAGAATAGTTAAAACTCCACAAAAATCAATAGAAGAAGAAATAAAACCATATCATTACTACATAACGGGAGTAATGGAACAACAAAAATATTTAATATTAATAAATACAGGACAAGAAGAAAACTATATTACAAGAGAATTAGTAACAGAATATGAAATAATAACTATTGAACAATTATGCCCTGAACTACCAAAAGCATTAATAAATACCGAAGAAACTACAGAAAAGGAAATAATTATTGAAAGAATACCAATAGTAATAAAGTTTAAAATATATCAAGGAGATAAAAATATTACTTTAGGAATAAAATGGTTAGAACAAGTAAAACCATATAATTTAGAAGATAAACAGTTAACAATAAATTATGATAATAAGAAGATAATAATAAAAAGAACTTTATTATGATAAAAACATGAAAATATATATACTTGTAAAGATAATAATAGAGGGATATTACAATAGATATTACACACCAATGATAGATATAGGAGCAGTAGCTAATATATGTAAATACAGTTGTTTACCAGAGGATAAATGGGAAAAATTAAAAATACCGATAGTAGTAACATAATTTAATAATAAAGGAAGCATGATCACATATAAGACAAAAATTATAAAAAATACAAATATAGGATAAGATATTAACTATAGAAAAAAAAATATAAAAATACAATATGGAATAAGATATTAAATATAGAAGAAATGTATAATTTCGAACTTACAACAAAAGATATGCTATTAGGAATACCATTTTTAGAAAAATTATACCCACATATAATAACAAAAACACACTGGTGGTTCACAACACCATGTAAACAAAAAAATAGGAGCAAAAAGAGTGAATAACAAAAAACGGAAAACAACAAAATGGATAAAAGGTAGTAAAGGATGGGAAAAACATAAAATAAAAGTAAAGATTGAGCTAATTGATAATAATAGTATAATAACTCAAAAACCATTAAAATATAATTTTAATGATTTAACAGAATTTAAGATACATATAAGTGAATTACTAGAAAAAAGATATATACAAGAAAGCAATAGTAAGCATACAAGCCCAACATTTATAGTAAATAAACATAGTGAACAAAAAAGAGGAAAAAGTAGGATGGTTATTGATTATAGAAATTTAAATGCAAAAACTAAAACATATAATTACCTAATACCAAATAAAATATTAAAGATAAGACAAATACAAGGATATAATTATTTTAGTAAATTTGACTGCAAATCAGGATTTTACCACGTAAAGTTAGAAGAAGAATCTAAAAAACTTACAGCATTTACAGTACCACAAGGATTTTATAAATGGAACGTATTACCATTTGGATATAAAAATGTACCAGGAAGATATCAACACTTTATGGATAACTACTTTAAACAATTAGAAAATTGTATAGTATATATTGATGATATATTACTATATTCCAAAACACAGGATGAATATATAAGATTATTAGAAAAATTTATACATATCATAGAATATTCAGGCATAAGCCTAAGTAAAAAGAAAGTAGACATAATGAAAAAGCAAATAGAATTCTTAGGAATACAAATAGATATAAATGGAATAAAAATGCAAACACATATAGTACAAAAAATAATTAACTCAAATGAAGAACTAGACACAAAAAAAGAAATTACAATCATTTTTAGGACTAGTAAATCAAGTAAAAGAATACATACCAAAATTAGCAGAGAACTTAAAACCATTACAACAAAAATTAAAGAAAGATATAGAATACCGATTTGATAAAAAAGACCAAACACAAATACAAAAAGTAAAACTATTATGTAAGAACCTACCTAAACTATACTTTCCGAATGAAAATAAAAAATTTACTTATATAGTAAAATCAGATGCCAGTGAAAAAAGTTATGGAGGATTCTTAAAATATAGGTATGACGAAGAAAAGATAGAACATCATTGTAGATATTATTCAAGAACATTTAATAATATCGAAATAAGATGAGAAATAAATAGGAAAGAATTATATTCAGTATATAAATGTTTATTATCATTTGAGCCATATATTGTATATAACAAATTTATTATAAGGACATATAACACACAAGTAAAATGGTGGTTAACAAGAAAAGTACAAGATTTGATAACTACAAAATAAATAAGAAGATTGATATTAAATATATTAAATTTTACATTTACTATTGAAGTAATAAAAACTGACAAGAATGTTATTGTAAATTACTTATCAAGACAAAACTACTCAAATTGAAAAAGAAAATACAATCGAAGATATATTCAAAGCCATTGCTACACTTTGTATCAAAGTGGACAGTACGAATAATGAGATACAAAAGCTAAAGACTAATGAAGATAATCTAAAGTCTAAAGCTTGTACAAGTCAGCAACATGACTATAAAAATGCAGAGCTAAGTCGATTGGAATACTTTAAAAATCCAGAGCTAAGAGGTGACGTTGGGAAACACCTTAAAACCCATAATGATTGTCTAAATATAGCTGCAGGTATAGGGAAAATAGTTATTGAAAAACAACAAAATGCAAATTTAAATCAGTTATTTGAAAAACCATTTACACAAAAAGCAAAAAACCTATTAACCATAGAACCACAAACTTCGACATATACAGATAGTCTACAACATGAGAAAAAGGTATAAAATCACATCACAAAGATATACATTGACAATATATACAAAATACAGAGTTACCTCAACCTTAATCCTAGATCTACCAGTACAAAAGATCCAAACCAAGACTATACAACCCATAAATTACAAGGATACAACAAGCTAATTGCACAGCCAATAACCAATGCTAACCTAGTTAAAACATGTAATAATTATGGATTAATAAGTACTGCATATACCAACGATGGAGAAGAATTAAGTGGTATACCAGAATTATACAAAGCATTTATCATATACAAAAGAGTAACCAAAGGGAATTTATTTTATGTAAAATTCTATACGGCGACAGCAGAAATACTACATGAGGAGATAAAACCTCTGATTCAAGTTGTAAAGATAGGCCTGACCAAAGATATGATAATACCAGAAGATAGTGGAGAACAACCAGAAATACAGAAAATTGAGATACCCAATTTTTATGCCAATAAAAGAATAATTGATATATCAACTATAATACAAGAACTAGCCAACAATTATTTGAATGGAAATAATATATGAAGTTACTATTCCAGTGATCAATTAATGATTTATGCTAACTCAAGGGAGCTAAGGAAATCAACTATGAATGAAGTCCAGAAATGGATTTTATCGTTATTAAAGCCAGAAGAAAGACCTACGATAAGAGCATTAAAGGCGGGATTTATTTCGCCAGAACTATTAACTAGATATTGCAAGCTAATTGGACACAAATATCCTGACCATATATGTTCAAAATGTAACGGAGAAGATAATGTGATTCCCGATGTCCAGCTGGAATGATAAAATAAAAGAAGATAGAGACGGAAGACAAAGAGATAAGAAGATAAAGAGGAAAAGAACAAAGGTAAAGGAAGATAAGAGGAAAAGACACAAAACGACATATTTGGCCGACAAAGCCAAAAGCAGATAAGTGTAAAGTGTGCATTATTATGTGAAAAAGTCGTAAAGTGTACAGTAGTCACATTATTGTAAAGAATAGTATGTAAAAAAGTCGTAAAGTGTACAGTAGACACATTATTATAGAGAATAGGATTAGGATTAGAATTGTCTATATAAATGAATGTATATGTAACATAATGGACAAGCCTTCAATAAACGAAGAAAGCTTTCATAAAACACTCTCAAATATTTAAGATATTCATACTTAATAGATAATGGAGAAACCTTCAGATATCCTGGATGAGCAAGAGGCAAAGGTATATTGTTCAATAAATATGCAGAGCTAATTTCATATATTTCTGAATATCATATATATGATTGAATAAGTTTATGTTAGTTATTATGTATTAGAATTATTTGAATCATGATTTCTAGTTTATTAGCACACTGGAAACATGGAGAAAACTTCTATACTATGCCATCCTAATGTTGAAACCGGTAAGGCGAGGAAAGCCTTAATAGGGAAGTTAACAAAGTTGAGGCGCTGATAAGAAGGAAGTACCCGCTAAAGTACGATGCTAGTAGTGACAGGAGAACATGATAAACAAATAATCTAGTTCATAATAATCTAATGTGATCTTAATCAGTTATAAGTATGATAGGAAGGAATAATTGAAAAACAACTGCATAACAAAGAACATGACTACATACATGCATGATGAAATAATAAAAAACTACGAAACTCTAATCCTATATATACTCAAAGGTATAGACATAATTGAATTAAGAAGAATAATATGGGAAAAAATATTTAATGATAACGAATCAGAAGATATATTAAACCAATAATGGTATGAAATAGACCTACATGAACTATATTCAGACCCCAAAATATATGATCTAGAAATAGAAGATTAAGATTAAGATGAACTACGAATATTTACAATATTGGACAGAATCTATGGAAAATATAAAACTATTAGAACAATTAATAGAGAATAATTTATATATATACACCTAAGAACCCAAGATATGTTATATCTAGAATATATCATAAATAATTAAAGAAATATCAAGATTAAAACACTTAGCTAAATTACAATAAAATCTTTAACAAAAATTAAGCATGAATTCCGCACCTCCCAAAAATGGCAGCCTCGACCATTTTGCTCCAATTTCAGAGACACTTGAAATTGGCGAATCTTATATAGATGGGAAAGTTATGCATACTGTTCAATACGACTCTTATGGCAACGGAGCCACGAGATTGAAGGTATTTTCACCTTTCGCTTTGCAAAACAACTTGCTTCCCTTTTTTTTGTTCTTTATTTCATATCATTCTTTGGGACGTCATTGCGGAGAGAGCGTATTGTAATTGACTCATTTCTCATTAGAAGAAAATTGCAAAAATAGTTGTTTGAAGACCGGTCTCTCTATCCTATTTTAGTGGTTGTTACCCGTTGGACTGTTGAATCATACGTATGTCATTAGAAATTAGAATTCTTCTTTTGTATTCTTCAAACTGAAATACTATATAAAATTGGCTGGAGACTTGAATTTATCTGATGTCATGAAAAATAATACTAATTTGATCATTTAACTAGCAATACAAAACTTTTTTATTTTGGAGAGGGGTATGTGAAGGTCATAATTAGGATGTAGTGGATAAGCGAAGATGATATTAGCCATGAATTAAAAATTATAAAATTTTAATCATCATTTTACCCTTTTTTTTACCGTGGTCTAATTTCACAAGATACCAACACCTCCTACCAACCATTTATAGTTTGGAAATTAAGCATTTGCTTCAAATGTTTAGATAATATAGTTTTGCGAAAAGAGTCAAAAATACCCCTTATTGGTTGACTATGTCCTTATCATTACAATGAAGTTATTCTTACCCACCCCATTACTAATTTCATCATTTGTGCCCCTCAATTGGATGAAAATCCCCAAATCAACTAAAATTACCCAATTTTAACCCAACCCGGCCCACTTAATCATAAAATGCATTTCTTTTACCCAAATCAACTTTGTATTCCACCACCAGCACCTCCACTTAAACTACCACAAAAGCGACCACCAACACCTCCACTTAAACCACCACAAAAGCGACCACTTATGCCATTATGGTCCATTAAGAGGCTGACCAAGTCAAAAACAAGAATAACCAAGTCTATTTTCTACTTCATTTGTATATAGTTGAACATCATAATGTGAAGGTACAAGAGTTAACGGAAAAGGCATATGTCTTAAAAGCTCTTGATTTTCCAGCTTACCATAATTCTTAAGCAGATAAAAAAGCAATGAGAAAAGCAATATGATTATGGTAAGTGGTAGTTTGGTTAAGCTGGAAGAAATCTCTATAACAAATGTTACTAGTATCTCTTAGATGATAGTGATCCCTTCCGAGCAATTTGAGATACAACTTTTCATTTGAATGTGTTTGTTTACATGTCTCTTGTTGTGAACCCGATGTGACTTGGTAAGGGCCTATGGGCTATTAGATACTTTTATTTGGGGATCCAAGCCCAATTAGTATCTTTATTAAAAAGGACTAGAAGTTAGAAGAAGGGGCATGGAAATTATGTGAAGCTTTGGCTTTTTGATCCTCTCATCTCCTTTCTATGGTCTAGTATCTCATCCCTTTCTAGTTACCTTCATCTATGTTAAGCTATCCGTAATTAGTGTGTTATTATTTTGTTGTGCGTATTCTATGTTGTAACTTGTATTCAGTAATTAATATATATAATAGTGCTTCTGTTGGAATTGAGTTTGTTACTTGCTGCTTTCATCCAGAGGTCTCTCTAATGGAGGACAAAAAAGTACTCGAGGTTTTTGTTGGTGATTCCATTCGGAATTCAATACAAGAAATGAAGGATTCAATCTCTAAAGACCTCGCTGAATGTCGTTCGATGTTGCTGGAGGTTTTGGGGGAAAAGGATACGACCTCTTTTGAACCCAAAAACATAGTTATGGACGTCAAATTGGGGCAGTTTCGAGATGAGAATCTGGACGCTTGGATAGTTCAAGCAGAACATTATTTCAATTTCTATAAAATTGAGGCAGATCAAAAGCTTAACGTGGCGTCATTCTACCTTGATGGTGAAGCATTGGAATGGTGCCAGTGGTTATTTAGGAATAATCAATTAATTGATTGGATGCATTTCACTAAAAAGGTGAGAATTCAATTTAAACAGAGAAAGTATGTGAGTCTGCAGGAGGTACCCTCTGTGACTGAATACCCAAATAGTTTAGAGGTCGTTTCGTCGGATTTCTGCCAGCCAGATATACTTTTGCCATGCCTTACACACGTAACCGATTCACCCTTACCTCAAAACTATGATGAGCAATCAGAATACCCAATCAAAATTGACGAGCACAAGGTGTTCGATGAAATGTTAAATAGTAACTGCCCCAAGGTATTTATTGTGGCATTAGATGCTCCTTTTGAAATTCTCAATGAAAATGTTATAGGTCCTGATGGAAGCAAAGTCCAGTTGTTCTATGGGCATCCTCAAATAGATATGTCAGAGAGGTATGTTACAACAACTTCTCTGGATTGTGGGTCTTTGTAAACAAGAAATTGGTTTTAATTTTTTTGAAGACATGTATCTTGTTGAATTTTTCTTGGAGCCTGAGAGTATTGAGGATTTATATCTGGATAATTTTTTTTTATAAAGAATGAGAGTGGTATTCCAATAAGTGAACTGCTTCAGGATGAAATGACCTCCAAGGATGTGGCTTTAACAGGTTATACAGTGAAAGCAGAGACATTACTTTTGTTGGGATCTAGTAGCACGTTTTATTTCATTATATATGCTAACCACATGACGTAAGTGTGGGATCCAGGACGACGATGGTGTGGTGCTTACGCCACTACTTATCGGACATTTGTTCAGTTTGAAATTTTAAGGGATATGTATGCATATGTCAACACAAAGTGGCTAACTGCAACTGAATCGGTGATATTAATTTCATTGCTACTGTTGCATTAACTAACAGGGAAGTGATTACTAAGGACAAAAGCCATTTTATCTTGGTTAGTGGACAGTGTGGTGTTTGTAAGACTAACCCTACTACAATACTTAAGCACAATTTTGATTTTTTTGGTGGCCTTAGAAGCGTTGAAGAGCAACTGGTGGAACATGAAGGCCTGACCACTGATGTAATTACAGGAGGTGTGGCTTGTGTTATTGGTAATTTAGAATCTGCAAAGGGCACTGAAGTTGATTTATCAGTACTTGAGGTTAGCAACTCTTGGTTTCACTCTAACACTAAAGCAGTAGCTCTCGACTCACCTTCAAGCCTGGACAAATTTACTATTGTAATGTCACGGTGGCTCGACTCGAACCTTGAGGACAAGGTTCTTTTTGAGGGCGGGAGTATTGTTGTGAACCCGACGTGACTTGGTAAGGGCCTATGGGCTATTAGATACTTTTATTTGGGGATCCAGGCCCAATTAGTATCTCTATTAAAAGGACTAGAAGTTAGAAGAAGGGGCATGGAAATTATGTGAAGCTTTGGCTTTCTGATCCTCTTATCTCCTTTCTATGGTCTAGTATCTCATCCCCTTCTAGTTACCTTCGTCTATGTTAATCTATCTGTAATTAGTGTGTTTTTACTTTGTTGTGCGTATTCTACCTTGTAACTTGTATTCAGTAATTAATATATATAAGAGTGCTTCTGTTGGAATTGAGTTTGTTACATCTCTATCCTGGTAAACAGTATAATCAACTACTTCTGTGCCTCAACACTAAACTAGTTGACTTCCTATGTGAGACATCTGCTACTATTTTACTCATACAGTTAAATCACTCCTTCATAAATATCAGCTCTCTCTTTTATCAGGTTAAGGTGTAACAAGCTACTCATATGCTGAACTTCTACTGTTGCTAAGGCAGTCATTGGGAAATAGTAAAGTTTGGCTACTTTTTGGCTTAAAACATCCTTTAAGTATGACAACACATTAAAGTACATCCTTAGAATACTTTTGTGAACAAAAACCATCCTTCTTGTTTGCTAAAGCAAACAATTTTCACCCCGCTGTTACTCAACACCTACTAAACTAATGGAACCAAATATTCCCGTGAAACCCACGTGACTTCATAAGCCTCCCCAAAACTTTTCTTCTTCTTTTGTTGTTTGATTGTTGCCATTGGAAATAAACAGATCAAGCCCAGACTCCCTCCCAAATTAAGAAACTTTCACTTTCTTTATTTGGAGGTAGAAGCTTTCCTAAGAACCCTTCAAGAACAACATTGAGAAAGACTTCATATATTATCTAAAAACCAGTAAGTATGAGCTTAATAGTACTGTTTAATAACATACACCAGAAGGGAGATGTAGCTTATGAAAGATTTTGAATTTTTTCTAGTCTTTTCCAATGTACCACAAAAAAATAATAGAAGGAAGGTTGATGTTACGAAGCCAAACCTTAAGGGAGGTCTCTGAAAATGTGTCATAACTATAATTTAATTTTGGAAAGTCTTTCATGACATTTTTGTTTAGGTAGCATGTCTTGTAGCTTTTAAAGTATCATTATTTCTAGAAGAGAGCTTGCTTGGAAATAACTTTTAAATTGAGCACTAGCAGGGTGCTAGCTTGGAAGTAAATTTTAAATTGAGCGTTAGTTTGAGGAAAAAGAATATAAAGAAAAAAAAGAACAACTCCACAAACCATGGAAGGTCTTTCTCCTAGGTGATTACCCATATATAAGTAATTATTATCCTCAAATTGGTCATCTGAGTATAAAAACTTAGTGTAGTACATAAAAATTTCATTTAATGTTCAGTGAGTAAAGTGTTTCTTTGTGACCATTTGGTTTTGATTCTTAAACGTAAATATAGCTCTTGATTTTTACATTATGATTCCACGAAGTTGAACTTTCAAAGACTTGTCTATGTCTGTAAAAGAGAAGAAGGCTTATGCTATGTGATCAGATGGACGTTATTGCTTTTATTTAGCATACTGAATTTTATGTTTGAGTAATGATTGCAGTTATTTGTCATATCATCTTGTGTTATTCCTTTTTGCTGTAATTTGTTTTAAACACTTCCGCTAATGAGGCTGCTCTATACTCAGTAGTAGAAACAGTTCTTCTAATATTAAAACCTTTTTTATTGTGTGCACGTCTTTGCTTTTTGCAGCATGTGGAAGTTCTTGTGCCTACTCCGAAGAAGGATGACGTCTTGCTAAAACTGGAGGCTACAAGCATAAATCCTATTGACTGGAAAATTCAGAAGGGCATGCTTCGTCCACTTCTTCCTACCAAGTTTCCTTTTATTCCTATTAAGTTAAATCATCAATTACATCTAGACATTTTGTTAGAATTTCCTTGCACTATTTTTAGTGCTTATTGGTTTTGGTTGTAGTCGCCTTGTGTTCCATGTTTTCCAAATGTTTTTCGCATCTGCCTTAGTATGAGGATCTCTGTCTAAGTATTCTCAAATACTGTATTATGTATACTACCTATCAAAATCATCTCCTTTGACAAGTTAATATAGTTTCTCCTTCTTGTTTCCTTTTCTAGACCGTAGGCTGATATAATAGAGAATTTCTTTTTGGTGGGACATGGATATTCCTACATTGAGAAACTCTTTCTGGCTCTTTAGGTTATGCAAGGCTGACACACACATCTAGAATCCCTATTAACTCAGGGAACTGATAGAGTTGGTAAAAAGGAATATATAGAAGCTATTCTGCTATACTAATATAAATTTGTAAACTGGAATAGGAGATGGCATCAGTGTAAAGTATCTGAGAGATCGAGAATGGTAACATATCAAGGTGAAGAATTTAATTGGCAAAGGATTTGTGGCCATAAAGTTGTTAGAAATGGAATTTAATTTGCTTGTGTGGCATTTAATGAGTGAGTGGATTTGAACTTGTTTTTTGAAAATTAAAAGGAACTTAAGTTTGAGGCTACCAATAAGATCGACTTCGCTCAATAACATCAACTGTTGTTAATGGTAATTTACACGAATAGGAAGTTAATTAATAGACGAAGACATCAAGAGTTCAAGAAAGCTTGACCATTATCTTTATGGAGTAATTGCCCAAATGCAATGTAATATGCATTTTATTCTTGTTGGTTTACGGTTCTCTAAACTTATTTTGGTTGTAACAGCTATCGACGTGGGAGGAGAGGTTGTAGAGGTAGGATCTAATGTAAAAAGTTTCAGGGCCGGTGACAAGGTTGTGGCTATGCTCAATGCCCTGGTTGGTCCAATTCGTTTCAAATGTTTTATTTTCGCTACATCTCTCTTACGTTTTGGAGCTTGGTTGAAACTTAATAGGTGAAGGACCTGCTCAAGGTTAGCATTCGTTTTCCATGGATGTTGTTTTTGTTTCTATTCGCGGCCTGTATGGTTCAATGCTACTTAGTTTTGTTTTTAGCTTACTTTTGGGGGCCAAGTCTTCTCATTCAAACCCTCCTCTCCATGGGACTATAGTAGTTTTCCAACTGACTTGAATCCTAACCGTTTGGTTGGAAGTGGAGGCACCATGGGTATAGCAACCTGCTCATCTTAACTTCGTAGTATTCCTCCTCATTAACTAAATCATTTTACTTTGAATAGTCATGTGGTAATATTGTGTTCTATACTTTACGATTGATGGATCTTCATGAGCTTTGATACAGAATTGAGGTGATTGGCTGAATATGCGATGGCTAATGAGAGTTTGACTGTTCTAAGACCCACGGAAGTATCAGCTGTAGAAGGTGCAGGTCTTATAGCTCTTCAAGCCCTTGTCAATCCTGCCGAGGTTAAGCTCGATGGAACTGGACCACGGAAGAACATTCTAGTTACGGCTACCTCGGGTGGTGTCGGTCACTATGTTGTTCAATTGGCAAAACTTGGTAACACCCATGTTACTGCCACCTGTGGAGCGTGCAACATTGATTTTGTGAAGAGCTTAGGAACAGATGAGGTTCTTGATTACAAGACCCCAGAGGGAGCAACGCTTAAGAGTCCATCAGGCCAAAAATATGATGCAGTGATTCACTGCACAACAGGCATCCCTTGGTCTACCTTTGAGCCTAATTTAAGTTCGAGTGGAAAGGTCATTGATATAACTCCTGGAGTTAGTGCCATGTGGACCTTTGCAGTAAAGAAATTGACCTTCTCAAAGAAGCAGTTGGTGCCACTAGTTTTAATTCCCAAGAAGGAGAACCTGGAATTGATTGTTGGGCTTGTGAAGGAAGGGAAACTTAAAACAGTAATTGAGTCCAAATTTCCTCTGAGCAAGGCTGAAGATGCTTGGAGCAGGAGTATTGATGGACATGCGACCAGAAAGATTGTTGTGGAGCCACCACTTTAGATCCTAATTACTAGGAATGCCGTTAGTTTTTAATATTACTTTTTGTACCACATTCGGATATCGGATACATATATCATAAGCCGTTAGATACATGAAAGTGGTGAAACTTTAAGATACAGAGGAAGAAATTGATGAAGAAGATGAAGTTTACGATATTTAGATATATGTGGTGAAAATCACAATATTGTTGAGACATTCGGGTTCATGGATCTTTAAAATCGAATACGAAAATTATAGAAGGAAATAGGCTACACCCTTTAATTCAAAGTAATAAATTGTGTATCTCGACTTTTAAAATCGATTTCATTATCTCTCTTATTGGATGTTATGTTTTATACACTGTTCCCCCCCCCCCCCTTTTTACTTGGTTGTGATGTACTTGAGCTGAGGGTCTCTTGGAAACACCCTCTCTACCTCCATGAGGTAGTAGTAAGGTCTGCGTACACCCTACCCTCCCTAGACTCCACCTAGTGGGATTGCACTGGGTATGTTGTTGTTATTGTTGTTGACTTTTAAAATCGATAAATACATGTATCTCGCAAGTAATGACACATGTATCTTAAGTACGAAATATTTGAAACTTTAAGATACAAAGAAAGGAATTGATAAATAATATGAAGTTTACATTACTCAGATACATGAAAGTGGTGAAAATCGAGATACATTAGAATATGAGTGAAAAAATGAACAAAATGTAAATGACTGTCTTGGAAGGAGTATGGTAAGTCCTGAAACAATATCATTTGACATGCATTGTTTCTGCCACAATTCTCAATTCCTGAGAGATTTCTGAGAATGATGGCCTCTCAACAGGATCAGGGCCCTAACAACTCTCCATTAGCGTTTTTCATTCAAGATCACACCATGGTGATTATCAAGAATTAGTTATGAATTTAGAACATGCAAACATGTATTGAGTTGGTCAAGGAAGAAATGGAAAAGGTGAATATGTGTGAATTACATAGGGGGTGGGGGTTAGATACATACGGGTAATGGGATTGGGGAGGGAAACGACTGGTGTGGTGTGATGTGAGAGAGAAAAAATTAAATTGTTAGTATCTCATTAATTAAGGAGATTAAACTTAAAGATAATTATTCATTTGTCATATTTAAGGAATTTGTGTATCAGATTTAACTTTTTGAAATACATGATATAATTATTTAAAAGTGGTATTACATGTACAAAAAAAATTAAACTAGAGGGTCAAATATGTATATATGGTAGGGAAGTTTGTCATATTAAGTAGTTTTTCCTTAAAATAAATTCTCAAGTTAATTTTTAAAAATCATTATATCTCATTCTCTAGACCTTATATAGACTCGATCCAAGTGAACAAAAAATATCACTCCTCTTTTACTCTGTCATGACAGATTTGAGTCGGATTTGAATAAAATAGTAATTGAGTTTTTTTTTAGTTAGGTCAAACAAAAGTAAAAGAATAGGTCAAGCAACTTTTTAAAGTCACACGATATTTTTGAAATTAATAATTAATTTCTTTTTAATTCAATTTGTTAACAAAAATGTAAATATACACATGAAATTATGCATACACCATATATTAGGCAATATTTAATCCATACTTTTCAATCATTAAGTCCAAAATTACCCCTCCATTGAACTCTCTGGTTATGAGGAAGATACCCAGATCTATGAGCTTTGTGAAACAGAAAATTTTTACTCAAAATTTCACCACAATTTTGCCCAGCTAATGCTACTGGAAGAACAAGAATAATCATGAAAACTAAAAGGATGTTCAATGAACTGAGAGAAGAATTTTGAATCTCAAAAAAAAATTCGACAATTTTAAATAAAAATTGAGAGGATCCTCAAACAATTGTATAGGGATAAAACAACACTCGTCTCTGTAATGTATCGAATCTTCAGATTTTCCTCAATTCATCTATCTTCAAGCTACAATGATTGATTCAACTCATCTCTCTTTCTCATATTCTTCAATCTCTCAATAAAATAGAGATATTCATGATGTATCAACTCAATTTTTCAATGATTTTGAATCTAAATTGAAAAGATTTTTGACAATTTGGGAGAAGAAATTTGAAATTTGAATTTTTTGAAGTTGTTTTCCTTTGGGAGAGATTGATTAGCAGTGACAATAAAGTAATTGCGTAATCTATGAATTTGATACTTAATTTACATTTCTTTTCCCTTTTAAGCGCAACAGAAATTTTTTTGTTCCCTTTATTAGCTCAGCATAATGATTCTTCTTGTATCAGAATTAATGTATCCGGATGGTGACTTATGTATCCGAAAGGTACAAATTTTAAGGGATTATTGTAATTAGAATAAAAGTAGGGGTATGATGTAATTTACTCCTTATACTATGTGATTTATGTAAGTTATCAATTTTTTAACCATAACAAAGTTAGGGATACAAATTCCTTTTCACTTAAATATAAAATAAAAGTTATTATCTAGAAGCAACGACTAGTGAAAATCTGAGATGGGGTCATTTTTGTACCATATGCATATGTAAAGGTTGTGAATCCACTTTTTTAGTGAAGGTACACAATAAGAGGTGAATCCAGGATTTCAAGAAAACGGGTGCACCATTATTTTAAAGATAAGATCAAAAAATTTATAATAACAATAGCTAAGCGATTTTTTTTTGTTAGTTTGTTTATTAAAATGAGGAATCATAAATCAAAAAAAAAAAATTACCTAAACCTTTGACAATGATGATTTTTCTAGATTCTTGACTTAAAGTTGGAGACTTGGAATTCTTTGTGTGGAAAATAAAAGGCAAATTTAGAGAGAGAAGAAAAATTATTTTTGGAACTTGAAAAGTGGGTGAGAAGGAAACTTTTGAAGTCTTTTGACTTTAGAACTTTAGATTTTTTTTTTTTGAAAAACGTGTATTTTTAGTTAATAAAAAAATGAAGCAAATTGTGATTGGTTGGGATCAAACTTGAGACTTTGATGTTAAAATCTGGCTGTCAAACCAGTGAACCATCCAACGACTTTGAGAATGGGTTCCACAAGTTATTATTTAATATTTCTTTAATAATACAAGTAATATATCGAGTTTAGTTGGATGACCACGGGTGATGAGTCCACGATTTGGACTCTTTTAGGGCTTTATTTTGATAGATTTAATGTCCTCAAATGCATATTTTGTCTCAATAACTGATGAAAACCCTTGAGTTTCAGGTATTTGGAGTTAGAGTCTAAGCATGGACACTATTAGGCAGAAAGGAATAAGACAGCTGAAAAGAACGAAGAACAGACAGCCTGAGGATCGCCTAAGCCATTAGGCGAGTTGCCAAAGGGCTATGGTCTCGCCTAATGTTCAAGTGTGCCAAGCTCTGAAGGAGAAAATCGAGTCGGCGAGATAAAGGAGTAGTCGGCGAGTCACCGAATGATTCCACGATGCACTACTCCATCGCCCAATGTTACAGAACTTGAAGTTGTTGAAGGACAATGCAGAAAGGCGATGAACTAGACCAAATGGTGGATCGCTGAATGGATCGGCGATCCTGGCTAACTCCGCCGAATGATCCTTCACAGTAAACTTTTTGACAACTATAAATACATGTTTGAATATTTAGTTTAGTATCAAGTTTTTCATTTCAGAACTCAGTTTTAGAATTACTCAGTTTTAGAACTTAGTTTTTAGAGACAATTTTCCTTAGCTTTGAAGAGTTGAAGATTTCCATTTTCTAAGCAATTAGAAGTGGGTATTGAAGATTTTTCATCCTTGACGTGTGTAAAGAGAATATTTATCATACCCATTTGATGGAAACACTTTTCGGTATCGATTTCTATATCTTTACTATGTCTGGCTAAAACCCCAATTCTTGGGGTGCGATTATGTGAATATGGGTTGAATTTACTGTTAGGTATTGCTTATAGATAGTTATTTTGCTATTTAAAGGTGATTTCATTCAGTAGTTGTGTTTGAATTTAATGGGGTTGTAGTTGCAAATACAATTTTATCTTCGTGTTTTTGACTTTCTCGAGAGAGAGGTTGTGAAACTAAAACTACTGAATCGATAGTCTGTGGTTATTGGATTGTCGTAGGTTCAGCTCGAGAGAGTGAATCCTAAACCCTCTCCCACACATTCAGCTCGAGAGAGTGAATGGAGTAAGGTGAAGGTTGCGCTTCATTGCCACTTATCGGTGTTCGAGAGAAACCGATTTGATTCGGGGTAAATTGTTCAAGAGAAAATTTACCCCCACTAAAGTCTAGCCTAGTTACCAATTTACAACAATTTACTATAAATAGCATTTACCCGATTGTTTATTTTAGCCTATATTCCTATCGCATCCCAAAAATCCCGTCTCCATATTTGCATTTTTGTTTTAGTTGTCATTTTAGTTGATAATTGCTTACAAAACCCCCTTTGATAATTGACACTTGTGTCACCCTTTAATTTATCATGTTTTTCTTCGTAAATGTCTATAGCTATGATTAACTTGAACACATTTTTTCTTTTCTATTTATTCTCACTTACAAACCGCTCCCTTGGGACTCGACCCCAACTCACTAGTTGGGTTATATTACTATTAAACGACCGTGAACGTTTAGTATTGGATGAAGCACCCGGATACGTCAAATCAATGGGTTTCGGTGACCCTATTTTTATACATAAATTCGCCCTTGTAAACAATAGAGTTGTATGAAGGTTCACTTTAGCCAATTACATCACTTCATTTAGATGAGATTTATAGAAATACCACTCCGTCAACAAGCAGAGATGTTGACAGAGAGGAGTCGGCTTATTGATATTTATTAGATAGTACTAGATATTAGGTGCCCGCGCCAGCGCGGGTCCAATGTATGTTAGTTTTTTGTCTCAATTTATGTGACATAAATGAAATTTGAAGAGTCAACTAAATTTTTTGTATGTGTTCTTTTAAAAAATATTTTAAATTGTTAATTTATGTGATTTATAGTACCTTTTATGTCATTTTCAAATAATATATGTTAGACCTTCTGTTCCATTTTATGTGACACAAGTGATTTTAAGAAAGTCAACAAAATTTCTTGTATGATTCTCATATATTTTTAGTTTTCATTTTTACCGTAATTTATAGTACTTTTTATGTTATTTTAAAACAATATATATAACTTTGTTTCGATATGGAATTAGAGAGGCAACCAAATTTCATATGATTTTTAACTATGTTTTTTCTTTTAAAATATCTTAAGTTGTTACATTGTTATTTTAAGCTCTTTTTTATGTAATTTTTGAAATATATAACAAATTAGAAATTAAAACGAAGAAAGTACTAAAGTTTTCAAATCATTATATTTCTATATTAAATTGTTTAAATCTTTAAAACTCTACATATATGCACCAACTAATATAAGGAAGACAAAAGAGTTCTTTATATATGTATATATGAAGCTCTTTCTAATAATACCACATATATATTTCATTTTTAAAATATGACTCACCCTGTTTTGATTTATATGAATTGTTTTTTTAATTTCATTTAAAAAAGAAAATAACCTCTATTTTTTTTTTATATAGCATATTTAAAATCGCAAAATAAAAAAATATTTTGATATATTTTAAATTTAAGACCACAAAATTTAAATATACATATAAATTTTAATTTTAATTGATTTCCACCATATTGTACTTGATATATAATTATTAAAAGCTAACTGTAATTATAATTTATTTATTTTGGTATAAATGGAGACGTATAATTTCCGAACATATCCACTGGGATAAGAGAAGGATGAGACTGTAATTAATGGGAAAAACTGTTTTTAAAAGTTAAATTTACAAAAAGAATAAATTAATTTGGAATTTCGCAAGCAAATTATGTGGGTTATTAATATTTTGTATTGGGTGATGCGTTGAGTAATAGTTTGTTGGAGTTTTAATTTTCTGTTAGACAAGATGCATTAAAGTGAAGAACAAGTGGTTACGGAAGTAGTATTTACTCATCTTGGGTTTTGCAGTTTTTTTAAGAGAATAGTTGGCCGCGTGTGCCCCAATCGATACACTCTATGGTACCGCCTATTCACATGCACGTATATATTCCAATTGCAGAGAGACTTGAAATTGGTGAATTTGATATGGCTGGGAAGGTTATGCATGCTGTTCAATACGACTCTTATGGCGGCAGAGCTGTTGCCTTGAAGGTATTTTCACCTTCCAAACAACTTGCATTCTCTTCTCTTTTCTTTTTTTTCCCATACTAGTCATTGGGAACTTGCATTGCACGTTTGTCCCCTAATTGAAATTAGAAAAGTTAATTTATATTGCTAAGTTTAAAGTTAAGTCCTTTTGTATGTAAGTTTGACATAAGAATATAACTATACACAAAATATAGCATGTAAATCTTGTGTCAGATGTTGGAGGTTTGATGTTTTTAAAAATAATTTTTTTATTATATCAGAGGAATTAATATATTTTAATTACTAAACATAAGTTTCAATAATCAAAAAAGAAATTGGCTATAAAAAATACGTATAAAGAAAAATATTACAAAATATCTAGGCGGTGTACCATCAAATTTATAGAAAAAATTACAAGTTCAAACGGAAATCAAAGAAAAGTAAATAAAGACATGGCATCCATAGTAAAAGACATCACATAAAAATATATAGACAAAAATACTGTTATACTAATTGAATTACATTTTGTTAGAAGTCGACTTGCTATAGACAAAATGTATCATATGTATAAAAAACTATAATCATAAAAAGTAAAAATAAAAAGATAAACAGAAAATAAAGCATGAATATGTTAAGAATAAAGATACACTATATTTCTTGAACTACATATTAAAGGATCTATATATAAAAAATTAAAATATGAATTCTAATACAATAAAATTCAATGTAACATTTAGTCATCTTTTTACTTTACATTATTTTTTATTTTATTTTTACTTTTTCACTAATTTTTGTACCTCTATGTAACAGTTAAGTACATGAAATTTCTAAACATTTGAGATTACATATAAAAAGGAAAAAGTACAAACATGTTGTTTTAAAAAGATAAATGATTATCAAACAACGAAGAAGACATAATTATTACTCCATGTTTATCAAAGACTTACTCTTTTATGGGTCTAGTACTTGTGAAAAATATACTATAGGATTTAACATGCTTACCCTCAAAATAATTAATAATAAATATAAATTGTGATTAGCTTTATTATATTTTATATCCTAAAGATAGAAGAAATGAAGAATACAAAAATATAGTAATTAATTACGAAGTTATATTTAAAAACTCAAAAAGATGGAGATATGAAAAATAAAAATTCACTTACAACTTCTTATTGAAGAATATTCATCTTGTAACTATGATAATTTACATATTTCTCGACAAAAAAAAGATGAATAAGCATGAAAAATTAAAGAATACTAATAATAAATAAAAAGTAAAAATTCTTATAATTACAAATTGGTAATGAAAATTTTACAACTGATGTAGACTAATCTAATGTAGAATGCAAGATGATAAAAAACTTGAATAAACGAAGGGAATATAAATAATGTGGTGTGAGTGTCTTTGATATACTCTTCATTACCCCCACTTATCTTACAAATTAAAATTGAAAGGCTATTAGACTCTTCATTACCCACATTTAATTAGTACATGAATATGTGATTGCATTAAGATCTTGTTTGATGCATGAATTAAAATATAACTATTACTTAATATTTAATTAATTAAATAGATATTATTTTAGGAATAAGATAAAAGCAAAATAGTAATCTAACTTTGAGGTTAAGAGCTCAGTAACTATATTTATTGAGTAGTATTATATTGTGTCCACGTCTTTGCTTCTTGCAGCATGTGGAAGTTCCTGTGCCTACTCCAAAGAGGGATGAGGTCTTGGTAAAAGTGGAGGCTACAAGCATAAATCCTATTGACTAGAAAATTCAAAAGGGCATGCTTCGTCCGCTTCTTCCTACCAAGTTTCCTTTTATTCCTAGTAAGTTAAATCATCTAAACATTTTGTTAGAATTTCCTTGCACTGTGTTTTTAGTGCTTTTTGGTTTTGGTTGCAGTCGCCTTGTTTTCCAAATGTTTTTCGCATCAGCCTTAGTATGAGGATCTCTGTCTAAGTATTCTCAAACACTTTATTATGTATACTACCTATCAAAAATCATCTCCTTTGACAAGTTAATATAGTTTTTTCTTTTCTAGACCCTAGGCTCATATAATAGAGAATTTCTTTTGGGTGGAGCATGGATGTTCCTACATTGAGAAACTATTTCATACCAAAAAAATGAAAATACTTGGCTGTTAGGTTATGCAAGGCTGACATACACATGATCTAGAATCCCTATTAACTTAGGGAACTGATAGAGTTGGTAGAAAGGAACATATATACTAATATAGAATTGTAAACTGGAATAGAAGACGTCATCAATGTAAAGTATCTGAGAGATCGAGAATGATAACATAAATACTTTGTACTATGCATTTTATTCTTGTTGGTTTATGGTTCTCTAAACTGATTTTGGTTGTAACAGCTATTGACGTGGGAGGAGAGGTTGTAGAGGTGGGATCTAACGTAAAAAGTTTCAAGGCCGGTGACAAGGTTGCGGCTATGCTCAATATCCTGGTTGGTCTAATTCTTTTCGCTACATCTCTCATACATTTTGGATCTGCTCAGGGTTTACATTTGTTTTCCATGGATGTTGTTTTTTATTCTTATTTGCTGCTTGTATGGTTCAATGATACTTGTTTTTCTTTTGGGGGCCGAGTCCCCTCATTCAAACTTGAATCCTAACCATTTGGTTGTAAGTAGAGTCTTAACTTTGTAGTATTCCTCATTAGCTAAATCATTTTACTTTGAATAGTAATATGGTGTTCTATCCTTTATGATTGATGGATCTTCATGAGCTTTGTTTCAGAATGGAGGTGGATTGGCTGAATATGTGGTGGCTAATGAGAGTTTGACTGTTCCAAGACCCGCTGAAGTATCAGCTGCAGAAGGTGCAAGTCTTACAACTCTTCAGGCCCTTGTCAATCCTGCAGAGGTTAAGCTAGATGGAACTGGACCCCGGAAGAGCATTCTAGTTACGGCTGCTGCCTCGGGTGGTGTGGGTCACTATGCTGTTCAATTGGCAAAACTTGGTAACGCCCATGTTACTGCCACATGTGGAACCCGTAACATTGATTTTGTGAAGAACTTAGGAGCAGACGATGTTCTTGATTACAAAACCCCAGAGGGAGGGAGCAGCTCTTAAGAGTCCATCAAGCCAAAAATATGATGCAGTGATTCACTGCGCAACAGGCATTCCTTGGTCTACCTTTGAACCTAATTTAAGTTCGAGCGGAAAGGTCATTGATATAACTCCTGGAGTTAGTGCCATGTGGACCTTTGCAATAAAGATATTGACCTTCTCAAAGAAGCAGTTTGTGCCACTGCATTTAATTCCCAAGAAGGAGAACCTGGAATTGATTGTTGGGGTTCTGAAGGAAGGGAAACTTAAAACAGTGATTGACTCCAAATTTCCTCTGAGCAAGGCTGAAGATGCTTGGAGCAAGAGTAGTTGATAGAATACGTGCGTCCACTATTAGTCAACGGACCAGGTCCCTTGACTCAAACAAATTTAAGAACGAAGAGTAAATAATAACAAGAACACAACATAAGCAGTTATTTTGCCATCCTTCACTTCAGTGGTAGGGATGAAGGGTCCATCCAACACTATGTCTCATAGCTCACTGTCCTCAGCCATTAAGTAGTCATGTATCCTTATTTTCCACCAGCTATAGAACTGGCCATTGAAGCGGGGTGGTCGTGTTGACGATTGTCCTTCTTTTAGGTTCAATGGAGCAGCCATTCTTATGCAGGAACTTCTCTCTTGGGGTTAACCAGCTAGAGAGCACCTGCTCTGATACCAATTGATAGAATACGTGCGTCCACTATCAGTCAACGGACCAGGTTCCTTGACTCAAACAAAATTAAGAACGAAGAGTAAATAATAACAAGAACACAACATAAGCAGTTTATGTGAAAACCTCCTTGCTCAAGGAAGTAAAATCACGACCTGTCACACAGGATTTTCAATCGTTTTCACTAATCTTCCTTAAGCAAAAGTGAACAACAGTTACAACCAATGTGAGAAAAAATTATTAATCTCACGACCAAGTAATAACTCTATTACTTGAGGAGCCTAAGCAGATGTTACTCTGCCCATTAAGCTATCACCACTAGACAACTTAGGATTTGACTAAGCAACACGCAGGTTGCCCACTAAACCACCACGCTTCGGATGACTTAGACTTTTACTAAACAACACACATGGCTGCCCATTAAATCAGTTGGACTTAACTAATTTAGACTTTTTCACCAAATGGACTAGCTGAATCCTTTATAGATGTAGGAACATATTTACAGTTTAAGTATAAAAGAAATAATCCTAAGACCACTAAGCTTGCAACTCTATCAGTTTCGAGTTTGTCTTGAGGATGATTTTTCTCTTAAGTAATAGCCTTTGCAAGAGTTCTTGAGAGTTTTCAAGTTGCAAAAACGAAGGTTATGACTATTGGTCATAATCTTTAATAAGAATAGTCACAATCTTTGAGGCAATGCCATTGGCTGAGGTTTCTGCCACTTCTGCCACAGTTGGAGACTGTGCACCAACCAATTGTACTTTTTCCAGCCTGTCTGTTGTGTGTATATTTGCGCCCGGGATCAGATCGAGATCAGGTCCCTTTACAAGGTCCCGGAGTTTGTCAAATCATCAAAACTACAATTAACAGTAGTGATGGACATGCAACCGATCATTTACCTTGTATGCTTGTGCAGTTTGCCATCTGGCTTTTCCCTTTCATAATGCCGTTCGATTTTGTTTTCTTTGCATTTTGATAGTTATTCAGTTGAATTGATATTATTGATCTCTAAGGGAAAAAGGACAAATATACCCCCGAACTATCGTAAATGGTATTCAGATACCCTCTGTTATACAGCCCCAGCCTCCCCTCTACTAAATAATATGCCTCTGATGAGAGGGGTGTTCTATATGGTTAAAAGGTGCCGAGCTCCAGAGATGTTGTTGCAATCTTCTTCATTCACGCCTTCCATAATTGGTATGTACTGTCCACATGCTCTTACTGTTCCAGAATCTTCTTGAGTAATGCACTGGATTTTTATTTGAGACCAGACAGATGCTGTATATGTGTAGAAGCTACAATTTATCTTGGATCATTTGTGCCTGATTACGTCCTTGATCATGAATTTTATTATTTATCAAACAACAAAATGTTCTGAATCTTGAATATTATTGCCCCGGTAGCTGTATATAAGACGTGATAACTCCATGAAGTTAATACTGAGTACATGACTCGTGTGAAGCCTAATACCGGAAACAAGACGTACCTTCATCTAGAAGGCTACTGGTAATTTTGATGGTATAAATATTTGGTGAGCTGTCATGGCCCTTATAATCTTATATAAGCTTTAATGTAGGAAGGTTATAAAGATTATTATTAAGGAAAATGTTGCAAGGCTATATGAATGTAAATAAGACAATTCCAAAAAATTGTCTTGAACTAACTTCACAATGCCTAACTCAAGCACATAAATGTCATGATTGAAAGTGTATTCTTTGGATAGTAAAAAATATAACAAATTATAACTATAAGTTAGGTTGTCTATAATGTGTCTTACTTGATAGTAGGATGTGATAGTATAATTTTCTTAAGAAGTTAGATGTTGTATATAATCTGTGTAACTTGATAGTAGATATACCTTTTGAACTTATTCAGAACTCGTTTTTAATCATAATTTTGGAAACAGAATTGATTATTCAGTTCCCCATCATTGTAGAATCTATCTAGTTGCATGTGCATTGTGGTGCAGATTTGGGAGGCTTGTTGGGGCTTTATAAGTGGCTAGATAGGCTAGAGTTTATGTTGGACTCATGTTGGTGTGACATTTTAATATTAATAAAAATATATTATATGTCACATTGTATATCATGTTATGTTCATCGGTGGACATTACATTTGTGTTCCTTACTCTCATCAATAGTGGAAGAAAGTGGTTAGTTCTTAGTAACTTAATTATGTAACCACCAACTCTTCATTTCACCCATTATTATATCTTTATGTCTTGTAACTTATGTAACATTTGGGTCATTCATTTGACAAATTTACTACCCACTATCTTCCTATTCACTTCAAAGAAGAATTCATCACCTATAAATAGTGTGGTCTTCCTTGTGTTGGGGAGAAGTAGAAACAACAAGAGGTATACAAGAAAAATATAGAGTGAAAAAGATGAGTAATATTGTATTGTGTTTATATTGAGATTATTATAGTGAAAGAGAGAGTTGAGACATAGAAAAATATTCTAAGTCTTCAACTATATTCACTATACAAAAGAGGGTAATTATATATTGAAGAAGGTGTTCTTTTTGTGGAGCTTTGGACTCTTCAACTAATCCGGAGATGCTTGAGTTGTACGACGTTGTTGGGCTGTAGAAGCCTGGAGAGAACAAGTCAAGCGTATTACTGCTGGATTGGTGTACATTATGCCGCAGTGGGCTTGAATCTCTTTAAAGAGAGTGAGATATCTGCGCCTCAGCCTAAATATTTGTTTATTCATTTTTGTCATTTTATTTTCAACCGTAATATTTCGTATTTGCAGTATATTACACTAACAACTTGTATGGATGATTTATCTCTTTCTTGGTTATATTGCACATGCTTGGTTTTTGTACTAGATATTTTACCACATTATCCCAGATCGGTTTAGGATTATGGGTTCCTTTTCTATTAGATAAGAAGGATTGTAGCACAAAATATACTTCTAAGTAATTGTCCAGTAGATCCTATATCTATCTATATGAAGAAGATATCATGTAAAGAAGGGAATTCTTATTTGTACAAATGTTACTTCGAGCTTGGAACGAGCATGACGAGATTAACCATACTTATTTATCTATTGAGTTGTTCTGTCGGATCGGCCGCTCAAGATCTTTGGTCTTTATCTGGACCCAATGAAAAAAATTGGATCACTTCTTATGAATTCTTTGAGAATGATTCTGATCTAGTTCATGGCATATTAGAAGTAGAAGACGCTCTAGTGGGATTTTCATAGACATAAAAAGATTGCAATCAGTTTGATAATTATTGAGTGACATTGCTTCTTCGGCCCGAACTAAGGAATCCCTTAGATATGGTGCAAAAAAGCTCTTGGTCTATTCTTGATCAAAGATTTCTATGAAAAATATGAATCAGGGTTTGAAGATCTCTATTTTGTAATTTCAGTGGTTTGTTCATAAAGTATATTCTACTGACAAATTGAACTTTTTTTTGTTTGAACCTTCTCTACTTCAAAAAACTTTCTAAAAAAGGTTTGTGTAAGCGTGATCCAGTATCCTTCGTCTTTATATAATCAAAGAATCAAACTCGTACTCTAGTTACAATAAACATAGCAGTCACAACACGGCTAGTCTTGAGTTGGTGGCCTATTGTTTGCAGTTGTTTTAAGTTTGCAATTACTTTTGGAATATACCACTTGTTCTGCAATCAGTTTCTTGACTCATATTTTAAAAGGTCTACAATTGACAGAAATAACCAGTCGATTGTTATTATAAAGCATGGTTGCTTCTTTGTATAGTTCTTTGATGTCTTCTTGCTTATATACCTTTGCTCTTTATTATTGGTGTTACGTAACTTATGTGCACAACCAACACAGATATGTGGGTAGTTGGTGCAATACTTGCTGAACTTTTCACTTTGTGCCCAATTTTCCCTGGTTAAAGGTGCTTTCATGACCTATATTTTGGTTACGTGAATGTGATATGGCACATTCTTTTGTTTGGAGTTTAGACTCGTTTTACGTCATATATAATTTGAATGCTTGTTGCTTTCTTGGAAACTTAAAGAGATACTGATATATCTGGAAGTATAATCTAATAGTCAATTATAGGGCTGGCAAGGGGACGGGATGAAGGGGGACAGGACGGGACGGGGGATGCCTTGGCCGGGATTCGGTCGGGACCAGGATTGGCGGGACAAAAATACGTCCCATCCGTCCCACTATATATACGGGATGGGACGGGATTTGGTGGGACGGAACGTGGGATTTTTTATTTTTTTATATGTTTATTTATTTGTATTGAAATTATATGTTATTGAATAGCATTTTTAGTTTATTTGGTTTTCAATAACATTTTTAGCTTAATAAAAAATGCTTAAGTTTTCAAATTTCAAATTTCAAACTTGAAAGTTCAAATTTGTTTTTTAAATATTTTAAAGTAATTTAAACTTGAAATTTCAAAATTCAAATTTCAATTTTTAAATTAAGTATTTTAAAGTTAGTTTAGTATATATGTAAATATGTATGTATATATTAAAATTAAAATGCAAGATAATAGTTGTATAAAAAAGACTTGAATAAAGCCTTCAAATTTATTCAATTAAACTTAGAAGTTACAATTTACAAATATTAGTGGAGTAACTAATCTACGCAGCCACCTTCAAGGAAGGGTTCTGTTTCAATAAGTTCTCATATGTAAAACTAATATTTGTTACAAATATTAGATGAGTAACTAATTTACGCAGCCACCTTCTAGGAAGGGTTCTGTTTCAATTAGTTCTCGGATGTAATCTAATATTTGTATTCTCCTTTAAAATTCAATTCTAATTGTCGTATCATATCGACGGTAACATCCTCCGGTGTTGGCAAACTTGCTAGAAACTCTTGTGACTCTAATTCATCGTCACTAGATCAATTCGATCTTTAGTCTTAGGATTAGAACTTTGACGAACTTCTCCTTTAGTATTTCCTATATTTCTATATTTTTCATACAAAATTTTTTCTTCTACTTTTATGCTAGACTTAAACATTTCACAAGTTGGAATTTCTTTCGGTAAAAAATTTAAAGTATCATAAAAAGAACAAGTCCCTGCATACCTCGTAATTTATATTGAGGGTTAAGTAAACTAGAAGTGAAACAAATTTGAGGAAAAGGAAAAAAATATTTTTAAAATTTTTCAATCATACATTCAATTGCAACTATAAATTTTTCAATTTTTTTGTATTTAGAAAATTGAATTGTAATAGCACAAATATTTATTAATACTGATGAAATAGTAGGATAATAAATTTCAGAAAACATGGTTGTAGCATAATAAAAAAGTCTTAAAAATTTCAATAGTTCATTAGTTTCTTCCCAATCTTCTTCACAAATTCTATCTAATGGGTTAGCATTATGAGCATTAAAAATCATTTGTACGGGTCCTTTATATTCGTAAGCAACTGAAAGCATTTCGTAAAAAGAATTCCACCTTGTTTTAATATGTCTTGTAATTTTTCTTGGTGGCATATCACATAGTACACTACGCTTATTAAATTCCCTAATTCTAGCAACTCTATGAGCACAAAAAATCCATGCAACAACATATTCAATTTACATACAACCACAATCAAATAATGAAATACCATCTTGTACAACCAAATTTAATACATGTGCAACACATCTAACATGAAAAACATTAACATCAATTGGACATAATATAGTTTTTAACATACTAGCGGCGTTTGTTTTATTAGATGCATTATCTAATGCGACAGACATTACTTTATCTAAAAGCATGTAATAATCTAAAACACTCAAAATATTTGAAGGTAAATATGCACCAGTTTTTTTCTCTACACATTCTTTATAACTTAAGATTCATTTTTGCAAATTCCAGTTATGATCAATCCAATGTGCTGTAATAGTTAAATAATCATGTCCATTAACACTACGACCCATGTCCGAAGTTATAGACACTCTACAATCTAATATGTTAAACAAACAACGAAGAAATTGACAATGTTTACCTTGATATAAAAAAACATCACTTTTAACAGTATTTCTTGAAACACCTTTAAAAGAAGGATTATAAGTTTGTTGAATATATTCAATAAAACTGGATGTGAAGGAAAACTATAAGGCAAACCACAAACAGAAACCATCTTAATTAAATTTTTGTGATCTCTTTCCTTATTATATTTACGTTGTGTTAGTAGACCACTGGGGTTAGAAGGATCTAATGTTCCTTGAACCATGTTAGAAGCCCCTACCGAATGATTAACATTAATATCAACATCATTAACTTGAATTCCTTTTTTTCTATCAGCAAAAGCTCTAGCTTCTTTATATTCAATTGGCACACAAGATAACAAATGTCTATTTAAGCCCCCCGTCCCACCTTGACCTCCACCTTGTTTATGTTTAAAAGGTTGCTTACACTTATTACAAATATCAATAGAGTTTTTCTTATCGAAAGTCATATATTGCCACACAACAGAAGTTTTAGGGCGTTGATACTTCACCTTCTCCCTTGTAGGAGGTATAAAGGGGGGGGGAGGCGTCCACAATTTTTCTCCGTTGAATTTGTAGTTTCAGTTGGAAGTTTCGTCACCAGACTAGTAGGTGTTTCTTCTAATTCTTCTTCTCCCGAATCAACTTCTACTTCTTCACCTGAATTTTCATCAAGATTAGCATTCATATTACCATAACGTCATTCTAAAATTTCATGATCGAGTTGAATATTTGAATCAATATCATAAGAAGTATCATCAACATAAGTAGAATCATTTGTATTAAATCTAACTCTAGACATTGATTTAGAAGAAGTACCACCACAATTACTTTTATTTTTTTCCTTACTACTTTTTTTTTATTAAAATTAAATAATTTACTAATGGTGCTTGATTCTTTCTCTTTTCCTTTACTGGTATCTTTTTTGCTAGAACTCATATTTAATTATATGTAAAGTGTAATATAAAAATAATAATAACACAAAAAATAATGGCAAAAAATAAATTATAAATATCATGAAACGAATGTACCAAACGTCTGCATTAATAGCTGACGTTATAACATATTCTTGAAGCTTGTAGTTTGTTGTAACTTGTAATTTGAAACTCTAATACTTGATAGCAAATAGGAGAATTAATATATATATTATGATATAATATGAGAATTAAATGGAATAAAAAATTAAGACTTAAGAATGAGAGGATATAGAAAATAGATGAGAGAATAGATGATTTTGTAAGAAATAATAAGGATAGAGAGGTATTTATAATATTAAAAATGGGTTAACCTGTATTTATTATAACTTGAAGGTTTAAATTAAAGTATTAAAAGTAGGGGAATGGTAGGGGGTGTTGGGGAAGTAAAAAAGGTGAATAATCCGCTGGGGGGCCACTAGCCGTTTCCCCAACGGATATATTTCAAAAAATTAAAAATAAAATAAAATAATGGGATCTCGCAAAACCGGCCGGGTTAACCGGGACCAAAGAGTAAACCGGCCCCTAACCGGTCCCCTATCCCGAAATCCCCCCAAACCGCAAAATCATACGGGACCGGGTCCGATGAGACGAGTCTTGAGCCGATCGTGGGACGGGGCGGGCCAACCTAGTCCCCTTGCCAGCCCTAGTCAATTACCCAGATATTTTTAAAGATTCTTTTTTGCTAGTTAAATTGAAGCTTGATTTATTTAAATTTCAAGTCCAATTATCCAGAGAATATGAATATTAAGTCAAATTATTTGCAAAACTGTTCATCTTAGAGCTTTCTAATCTTCTTTTCCTATGGCCAGTGAAACTAATCAGTTGTATATGATATGTTGCATTCTTGGACCACCAGATTGGACTATCCTCCAGAAGTGAGAAGTGCTTCATGAGTGCTCGATATAAGAAATTTAAATGTAAGTGTAGCTTGAACCTATTACAAGTTTCCTACCATTTTCATGTGATCTCTCTCACTAGCACACATTGGTAGAGCTAGGGTACTCAAAGGGAGTTCATCCGAACCCCTTCCGACAAAAAATTACACATGTATTGAGGGTGATAATTTTTTTTTATGTATATATAGTAGATGTTGAATTTCCTTGACTTCTTTGTAGTGCTTACTTTTTTATATTTTGGATCTCCTAAGCTGGTCTACCACATGCTAATGTGTGCACTAATGCATTGAGTTCTTTCCTTTTGTTATTATCTTTTCTTTGTGGCAGGCTGTACCAGCCAATCTATCTGATATCATTCCCAATGCAAGCTTAGAAGCTATTGATTTGATTAAGGTGGTTCTTTGCGATCTTTCCTATAACTGCCAATTTTCTCATGAAACAGACATACTAAACGATTTCTGCTCTCATACCATAGCAACTCTGTTCTTGGGACCCTTTAAAGAGGCCAACTACTGAATGCTTGCAGCATCCATTTTTCCATGTAAAATATTTCTCTTATTTGTCATTTGCTTACTCCAATAGAAATTTCTAAGTGTCATGATTGGCATCTTTCCATAATGGCTTGAATAAGTTACTGCTTGCTAATAAATAGGTTGGTGAGTGGAAATTTGTCACTAGAGGATCCATTGCAGTTGAAGTTAAGTGATGGTGGGTAAGAACTCATACAATATTATTACAATTAGTGTTATTTTCTACAAATCTTTGTGAAGCTACCTATGCCAAATCTTGAGTTGAGCCTCTGGGACTTTGGGAGACAAAAAGATGACTGTTCTCTTGATTTGACTTTGGCAGCTAAACCACGTCCGTCTAGCTTGGGTATGAATTATAGTTGTGATTATTCTTGTTACTTGCAGGACAGTAAGTTTTCATTTCTATTTTTTCATGATACCTTTTGCAGCATTGAAAGATATATGTGTGCACAGTTATATTCATATATATATGTTGCAACTGACATCTGCCAATGACAATTTGTTTGCATTTACATGTCTGCCTAAAACTCAACTTGTTACAAAAGTTGCAGTTGATGTTAATCCTAGGTCTCATCATAACTGATACGTTTTTCCTGATATGTTTTTTAAGTGATACCTACACCCCATGCTCCCTCAAAGAAAATAGATGAAATTTTCCAAGTATAGAGACTTATACAAATGAAACACCCTTAAGGAAATAAACTATCATTGTCATTAGAAATAACTTTTATTTCGAGTGACTTCTTGATCATTTTTGTCTCAAGTAAGGACAAAGGAGTGTTGTCGTCGACTAGTTTATCTTGCTTTAATATTCAAGTTTTTCTGTTGTTCTACTTTCTCTTTTTTACTTATACTTTTCTTTAAAGTATTCACCTTGAAAATGTTATGCAAATTTTCTTCCTGCAGAAATGATAAGTAGAAATCCGGGCACAAGAATGGTGAGTTGTAATGGGTTTTCTTTTCTCAGTAGCTTTACTCACTAGTTTTAGGGTTTTCTTTCCATGGTACTCTGAGAACAAAGAAGTTATATTGTCCTGTGTGGTTTGGGCGACAAATGGCAGGATGTGTTGTTTAATTCAGGTTTTCAGGATCACTTACAACAATCAGGTAGGTTATACACATTTCTGGATAGCTCTAAAATCTAATGGGACTTGTTCTTGCTGAATATAACCCCATCTGGACATTTGTGGGTTCTGTTTTCTAAGTATTTGAGACCATCATATTCAATGTTATGCATTTAAATTTTTCACTGTTTTATGGTCATTGCTCTGATCTCCTGATCATCATCAAACCTCTATGCCAGTGGATTCTTCAGTCATTATCATTTAGGTCAGGTGCTAAAATTGGGTCAATTGTTTAACGAAATACTGTATATCGAGTATGGTAAAGGAATATATCCTGCTTCTCTTTAAACAAATTCCTAGTAATCTAAACTTGTAAAAAGTCCATTGCATGTAAACACCAGTATTGTCTCAATTTGCTTGCTCCGTTTGTTTCAGCTCAGTATTAAGGGTGGTGTTGAGGATGCGAGCTGGTTAATATTTGTTCAGAATACTAGATTTTGTTTGTGGGGTGGAAAAGGCATAAAGGTTAGAAGACTACAATGAAAAAGTAAAAGAGGATTTTCAAAATGCATGAAATTTTTCTAATTTGTGAAAAGTGGACAACATTTTGGAATAATCCTAAAGGACATTAGGCTAAGCATTTCCTACAGAGAGAGTAATAAAATTGCCATCCAACTCTCATGCACATCCTAAACATTCAAGCTTAGGTGCCTGCTATAAAAAAAAAGTGAATACTAGAAGATCTTGTGTTACTCACCATACATATCAACACGAGTGTAAAATTGATTGGTTGAGTCAACTTGGACGTGTTAAAATGGATTGAGTCTTGAATTGGTTCCATCAAAAGTTTGATTGATTACTTTGTAAAGATAAGTGGAGGCAAATACTTAAAGAAATTACAAAGTACTTTCTAAAGGAAAAAATGAGATTGGTCAAAATGAATTAAGTGATTTGGGATGGGTAACTTTATTCTTTCAAAACCTTTAGGATGTCAAATATGTGGTTGGGCCAACTGGGTAGAGCTTGCTCTGATCAATATTGGTTTAGCAATAAAGCAATATTTACCTACCGACACAAGTAACCGAAAATCCCTTAATTCAGCATTGAAATAGACAACAAAAATAAGACTTCTGTTTTTAATGAAATTATTATAACTGCAGTAGTATCTTTTGTTCATGATATATCATAAAGGTTCTCGTATTTAAAGCGGACATTAAAAGTTGTACGTACTTCTTTAAACCGCTTTCTTTAAAGTAGTAAGTTGTATTTATTTAAGTAGTAGATGGATATTAAAAGTTATTGTAATTGTGTAGACAGTAGATGCACACAATTAATTCCTTTTCATGTTTCATCAACAGCTCAATTCCGCAAAAAACTGGCAGAGTTCCGGAATTAGTAGAAAACCCCGTGACATCGTTACAGTCTAACATCTTGTAACGATCGACTTCCGTCATTATAGAAAAGCCATTGGGAAAAATTTTGGGCCAGAAAACTTTTTCGTAGTAATTGAAATTTTCCAACCTAGTCTAGATTTGGACGAAATCGGAGTCAGTAAGGTCTAGGGAAATATGATAACAATTGGTTGATCTAATTATCATTTTGATCACATGAGTAGATAGCTAAGACGTTAAGGAACCTATACGACTTTACGAAATTGAATTCAGGCGAGTAGAATTCCCAGAATCGATCTTAGCGTGAGAGGGTAGTTTCTAAGTGTCATGGGACGAAGGTGTGTTGTGAAATGGTTTGGAAATTCTTTATTTAGCTCTCTGTTCCGTGCAAGCCACTGTGATGGGATTTTGTGCCGCCAGGGAGGGGCTGCTGTAGCGGGGTGAGTACAGCTGTGGCGGGACAGACACGACTTCAGTCGAAAATAAACCCTAAAATCGTTTTATTCTGCACTTTTCGACATTGAGAGCTAGGAGATGACCCCAGGCAAGTTCTTGACCGTTTTTCACAATTCTTAAGGCTAAATGTAAGGTTTTAACTCCCCGAATCCATTTTTCGATCCGTAAAAGGGTAAACTAGTGGGTAATTATCGATGGGGGAGGGTTTTAATCTAAAAATGATGGTGGAAAAAGCCCTAATTTAGATATTGGGATCATGGGTTTGATTTAGGGTAGATAGTGTTGACTTTAATCCGGGTAATTAGACATCATTTATTGATTCCTGTGTTATTATGATTGTTTGTAGAACAAGAACAAATGGAAATAATCAGGAAAGGGAAGGATCAAGTTTCTTAGGGGATTCAAGTTTTTTTTAAGGTAGGTGAGGGTTATGATTTCATGTTGTGTGATGTATGTTTGTTCTTGCTTCATTATAATACATGTATGTGAATGTTGCATTATTGATCACACTAATTGTAAAAGAGGATAGATGAATGATGAATGTCATGAATCATGACTTGATTGTATGATTTGAGAATATACTGGTGATTGTGATTATGGCTTGTTGAATATGTCGGGTGTTGCGTTCCGACACACTAACTTGGATTGATTACCACGTTCCGATATAAATATGGGATCGGTTGCCACGTTCCGGCATAAACATTGGATCGGGTACCACGAATCGGTACACTAACAATTTGGGTTTGGGTTCCATGAGAGAACCATTGACTTGATATAACTGTGTAATTGAGAATTATGAACTTGATCGTTATTCGTAAATGATATTGATATTGTATATGTTCGGTGTATGCATGTTATTATTATGTTGTAATGGCTTATGTATATTGAACTTAGTAGGATAGCCGTGTGATCATACCAGTACTCTGTGGTTGTGTACTAATATTATACTTGCTCTTTCTTTGTTGAGTACATGACATCTTCAAGTGGCTATTGATAGACCTCGCTTAGAAGATCTGTGATCAATCAAATTCAAGGGTGAGCCAGTTCTTCCGGACTGCCATGAGCTCTCTTTTCGCTTTTGTCCACATTTTCGTACTTAGACTAGTTCCTTAGATTTCTTATGTTTAAGTATGGGGTTGTACCCCTTCGTGTTTAGACTTATGGTTGAACCTTAGATGTTTTGGTACATTGAGTTTTAGGTTCTAGGTGTTATCCCTCATTGTTTGGTTGTTAGACTTTTGAGTTGGAGTTTATGGGAACTCCCTTTTTCTTTTCCTAAGCATTTAAACTTGTTTCCGTATCTTCAAGTGCCTTAATATTTTGGTTTAGTTGTAATTTTGGATTGTAGTAATGGATCTCCCACCGGAGGGTTAGTGTAGGTGCCACTCACGACGGTTTGGGTTATGACATATCTTGGACACTCTTTTCTGACCACGTCTTCCTCCTTCCAGCAGAGACATTGCGATTGAGCTACTAATTCATTTGTTGGTGTGAAAAAATAAGTGATTTATAGGGAATACAATTGTTATCTGTAAAAGTTATTGGCCACATACAAATCAAAATTTACTTTTGAAGGACCATCACAATTCACAAGCACTATTTTGAACTTTCAAAGTTTTTTCTTTTGAAAAGTAGATGATTCATGCCCCTTGTGTGGCTTAGCTGGTGTAATATATACACAAATTAAGCTGGACTCTGGTTTCAGATGCTCGTAAAGCATCAAGGACGAGGACAGAAGAGCGAAACTCCCATTCTTCTTCTTTTATAAAAGATGTACTAGTAAAGACCGGATTGATTTTAGCATATATGCTTATTTGGCCACAACCTTGAAAAGAAATTATGTGACCTTAATAATGCTTTGTATTTTATTTTTTAATAACGCTTTGTATAGATCTATTAAGGAATGTGAAAATATTGTGTAATACTTCCTCCGTCCATCTTTACTGATCCATTATACTATAAATAGTTGTCAAACAATATTTGCCCATTTTGGAAAATCAAGAGATAATTAATCTTTTGGTGTCTATTTTACCCTTCCTATAACTATTTAATACATTTTCCAAATTATTAAATTTAATATATTCAAAGGGTAATATAGTAATATTATCCTATTATTTATTGTTTCTTAATGGGTGTGTCAACTGTTTGTTGAGATACTTGCAATAGATTCAATTATCAATGGTTATCATGTTGTTAGAGGTAAATTTAGTTCAAATCGTTTGTTCCAATCTTTTCCATAAGATTAGATTAAGTTGTTAAAATAGTTCATTAGAATTATTCAAGTTAGTTACATCTTACTTGTATTTAAGTTGATATTACGATTGAATAAAATCATTCAAGTTTGCTTTGATTCTCAATCCATTTATGGTTTCAGAACCCCTCTAAAACTCTCACGAGTCGGATCCAATTTGATATTTCTTTCTCTCCTCTTCAAAAACATGGTTGTACCTGCTACTACCAGTGACAGTGTTGTTGCAGTGCCCACTACCACTCATGTGGTACAGTATAATCTAGCTGCCCAATTACTAATCAAACTGCAAGGAAACCTCAACTTTGCAACCTGGAAGATGCAACTAGTTATGCTACTCAACTGTGATTGTGTACTGATACTGCACTTGCTCTTTCTTTGTTGAGTACAAGGCATCTTCAAGCGACTATTGACAAACCTGCTTAAAAGATCAATGATCAATCGAATTCAAGGGTGAGCCAGTTCGTCCGAGCTGCCATGAGTTCTCTTTTAGCTTATGTAACACCTCGCTTTTTCAAAAGAACTAGAAAGACTTAGAATTTGAAAGAAACCATTTTTTTTTTAAATAATCAAATTTGGAAAGTTTGACAAAGTTAAGCTAAGTATGAGTTTTGGGTTGATTTCAAATGACCATAACTCCTAGCTCAGGATGAGTTAGGTGTGCTACCAGATACCATAGAAAATATCTTTGAATTATCTTTCCAACGCCACCAAGTTTGCTCAGTTTCGAGTTCGTATGAGGGAGATATGTCCATTCGAAGTTGGGTTGTCTAGATGAGAGAAGTCAAAACCAAATTTTAGAAGGGTATTATAGTCTTTTCAGTACTCAATTAATTAACTCATTTTTGATAATTAAGTTGGGGACAAAACTGATTGTATTCATTTTACGCTTCATAAAAATAATTTAGGATTTTGAGAAAAGAGAAAAGAAGAGGAGAAAAGAGGAGAGGATCAAGGCGTTCGTCGAGGTTATTGAGTTTTGTCGCAGATTTTTGCCATGGGTTTGATCCCTAAGAGGTATGTAAGCTTCCATAGTGTTGGGTTTGTTCACCCACATGCCAATCATGTTAATTTCAGCATTAAATTCGTTCTAGAAAGATGAAGGTTTGATTTTTTTGAATTGTGTTCTTGAAATTGACTTTCATTTTTGAGTTAAGATGAGATTTATGAGTTCTTGAGGAAATCGAGTCGATTTTAGAGTTGTGTTTGATTAGATTCTTGGGTACATGTATTGGGTATTGGAATTTAAAGAGAAATTGAGAAAAAAAATTGAATTTAGGTGAATTGGGGTTAGAAAATAAGGAAGAAAAAATCAGGCGAGGAACAAGTACCAGGTCCGCACCTCAGACTTGTTGCTTTAGTGTAAAAATTTTCTCTCTGCATCGTGGACTCCACTGTTTCAAAAATTATTTCGACCAAACATTTAAATTCATCTCCACATCGCGGACTTGCTTTCCAGACAACGTTTTTCAACCGATTCTCATGTTTAACTATCTAAAAACACTCCTAATTATTCCTGAGACCTTTCCTATCACAAATCACAACTTTGAATTCATAAATCAAACTCAACGTAGAGTTAAGAGTTAAGTTTTTTGAGAATTCTTTCGAACATTCTAAGAAAGTCCCTTTGGGTCCTTTTGTGGAGTCTTCTACAACTTCTAGTAACTTGTTTTAAGACTCGAGCAAGTGAGTATGAGAATGAGGAGAATGCATTCATGAGTCTACTTTATCATCACAATATCCTTCATATCATGAACCATAGCTCTTGAATTCATAATTCACATTCAAGAGAGAGTTAAGAGAAGAGTTTCAAGAAAGTCTTTGAGTTCAATTGTGAATCCTTTGAGATCAACTATCGATTTGAGCTAAATTTTGAGGAAGTAAGTGTAAGAATGAGAAGAGTCGAATACATGAGTTCCATATTGTTATGTAGACCCTCGAGTCGAGTCGTTCATGCCCATAAATTCCACATGAACTCCATAAGTTAAGTATCTTTGAGAGGAGTAGTATATTCAAGTTCTAAGTCTTGAGTACTGAATTTTTAACCCTTCTGAGATGATATTCCTAATCATGGAACAATTACATGTTACCCATGAAGTTCTTAAGTTGAGTAGTTCATGCCGGTAATTTTGCATGAACCATATGAGTCAAGAAATCTTGAGATGAAGAGTATCATTGAGTCCTTGAGTTGAGTTGTGCATGCCGATAATTTCGCATGAACCTTATGAGTTGAGCATTCTTGAAATTAGTAGTATCATTGAAGTTCTTGAGTTCTGAGTTGTTGAGTTCCGAGTATCGAGTTCTTTGTATGGTTATTGAAAACCTTGAATTGAGTCATTCACGTCCATCATTCGGCATGAATCCTATTTTAATAAGTATTTTATAACTTTTTCTAAACTTGTTTTATGACTTGAGCATTTGAGTTGATAAAGAGTAGATTCGAGTTCATTTTCTTAAAATGATATATGGGAACTACGTATTCCCAAGAGTAAATGTTTTCACATTTTAAAAAAGAAGGAAACTGAGATTTCCAAAAGAGTTTTGAGCAATGGAGTAACATCTCTTTTTAGAGAAATATTTTGAGTAATAATCTCAAACCACAGAAAGAGTTATGTTATTTTTTAAAACATATGAGCTAAGTATATTTTGGGAGAAGTATTGAGCACCGATATGGGGACGAGCTCAATAACTCAAGCCTCCATAAACCATGTATTCAACGTGAGTAGAAAGGGTCATACTTTTTAGATGATTCCTTAGTGGTTTTAGCACAGACTAGTGGATCCACTTAGTTGAGAGGTCTTATACCTTGGCAAAGTATAGGACGGTTCTGGCAGCGTAGGTGAGACGATGTATCATCACATAGCTCATAGTTATGGTTGTCGGTTAGAGAAACTCCCACAAAGTTATATTGTATTTTTGTATACACACTGAGTATAATTGTATTTTTCAATACATTGAGTTTCTATCTACAGTTTTACAACTTTCCATAAATATTGCATCTTTTACTATTGCTTTATTCTTAAGTATCACGAGTTGAGTATTTCGAGTTAGGTATCTTGAGTTGAGTACCTTCGAGTTGACTATCTTGAGTTGAGTATCTTGAATTGATCTGTGCTTCATTGTGTCGAGTACCATATTATTGAGTTTCACTGAGTTGATAACCTTATTACTAAGTTGAGTATCTCATCCTTCAGTACTTCTGAGTTAAGTAAGTTTGAGTAGTTTTGAGTATCCTTGAGTATTCCTTGAGAGGAGTAAGTTTGAAAAGAGGTAAGTATGTTTCCTTTTTTTTTATCAAGTTCAAGCTTATGTTATGCTTTAGAATTCCCCTTACATGCTCGCACATTCCACATACTGAGCCATTTGGCCTGCATCATTTCACGATACAGATACATGTATTCAGGATCATCAACGGGAGCTTCGTTGATACCACATGGGGTTCGAATTAGCTATGGTGAGCCTCCTCGCTTTCAGAGGGTTCCACTTGTACTTTAAATTATATCAGTTGTGAGGATGTCATGGGTCTTGTCTCGACTTCCATCTTTGTTATTTAGAGGCTTCATAGATAGATTGTAAAGTTTCAGAAGTTTGTTCATTTATTTTACTAAATGTTTTAAAGACTTAAGTTACCTATTTTATGGCGAGTTGAATTATTTATTTATATTCAGAGTTTTTCATTTGAGTTAAAGCTTTGTAATTAAGTTTCATGAATTTTTTATTCAGTTTTAAAGCTTTTGCATGCTTAAGTTAGTATTCTGCTTGTAGTCAGCCAGGATTAGGGTTCGCTTGGGGACCAGAAATTGTGCTTGAGTGCTGCCCACGTCCAGGGTGTAGACTCCGGTCGTGACAACTTGTGTCCACATTTTTGTACTTAGAGTAGTTCCTTAGATTTCTTATGTTTAAGTATGGAGTTGTACCCCTTCTTGTTTAGACTTATGGTTGAACCTTAGATGTTTTGGTACATTGACTTTCAGGTTCTAGATGTTATTCCACATTGTTTGGTTGTTAGACTTTTGAGTTGGAGTTTATGTGAACTCTCTATTTCTTTTTCTTAGCATTTAAAACTGGTTCTGTATCTTTAAATACCTTAGTATTTTGATTGAGTTGTTAGTTTGGGTTGCAGTAAGGGTTCTCCCACCGGAGGGTTAGTGTGGATGCCACTCACGACGGTCTGGGTCATGATAAAGTTGGTATCAGATCCCTAGGTTCGTTGATCTAGATATTCCAAAACAAGTCTAATAGAGTCTTGCAAAATGGTATGGAGACGTCTGTACTTTTCTTCGAGAGGCTATACGACTTTAGGAAATTTCTCTCTTTTCTCTTGTCTCCTTTTGTACTATAACTTGATTTCAATTGGTATTTGGTGATTCAAATTGGTATCTAATCTTTTGTACTCTTCTGTCTGCAGATGGGTAACACTAGGTTCAACAACGTCAGACCCGTAGCTCCCGTCAACGCTCCAGTTAAGGAATCTGCAGTAAGAGGTTACGGTCAAGACAGGGGTAGAGAAAGAGCTAGGGGTAGAGGCCGAGGAAAGGTGGCCCCTACAAGGGATAGAGCACCGATTTGAGATGTTCCCAGAAATGAGGCCCTTCTTGTGCACCATGACGAGGCAAAGGAGAATGTTGAGGTTGAGGATGAAGAGAATGTTGGACAAGAGGAAGAAGTCCAGGCTGAGACTACATGTATTCCTCCCTTAGATCTAGTGTTAGCTCAACAAATTATGTTGTTCTTGAAAGGATTGGTTTGTCTTGGAGTGCTTCCCTCTGTTCAAGCGCAAGTCTCCCTATTGCTATCATTGTCCGAAAGGTGGGTGGAACTGTAGGTACTAATGCTTTATTCCGTCCTTTGTTGGGTCCTGTTATGATTGGTAATAAGTATGTGATGTTGATTAAGTGCTTGAAGTTGAAACCTTATGTGTTCCATGGTTCTAAGAGTGAGGATATGAGTTCATCCTAGATTGCTATGAGAGGCTTCATAAGTTGGGAATTGTCCATCCGTATGGAGTTGAGTTTGTAACTTTTCAGCTTCAAGGCGAGGCTAAGCAGTAGTTGATAGCTTATGTGGAATGCAGATCTTCAGTTTTACCCCCACTCACTTGGACCCAGTTTCATGCTATGTTCTTGGAGAAATATGTACACCGGACTTTGAGAGATCGTAAGAAGGATGAGTTCATGGCTTTGGAGCAAGGTGGTATGTCTGTGGCTACTTATGAGGCCAAGTTCCATTTTTTGTCTAGATATGTTACACAATTGGTGACTACTGAGGAAGAGAGGATCTGCTTATTTCTTAAATGACTTAATTTTGAGTTGCAGGTATTGTCTATTCATATGACCTAGGAAAAAACTTCAATGAGGTGACAGACTTTGTGAAAAAACTGTGGGGGTAGAGGGGTAAGGTGAGACGGTCAGACTAAGGCATTGGCTAAGAAAGCCAAATATTCAAACAACTTTCAGTGATCTTACTCCAAAGGGTTCAGGGAGGCTAACACTTGCGGCCCGTCCAATTCAGTCCGCTACGCCCGCTTCTACATGTAATTACTTCGGAACTCCACCTTCGAATTTGATTCAGGATAGCCAGGGAGCCGCACCTTTGGTAGGCAGCAGGCCATCTTTTGATTGTACATGTTGCAACTGTGGAGAACCTGGACATATGAGGAGATATTGTCCCCACCCGCGCATGTTGGATTCCACTCAACAGTAATCTAGAGCAGTGGTACCCTCAGGATATGGTAATAATAGTCGAGGGCGTCCACAAGGTAGGCGAGGAGGAAATCAGCGAGGCTGCGGAAGTAGAGGAAATGGTAACGTAGGCAGGGGAACAGTGCTGCCAGGCAGGGAAGTCGCCTGTCACAATGATAGGGCGTAGTATTCTGCCTTTTCGAGCAAGACCGAGGCAGAGGCGTCTGACACAGTGATCACATGCACTATTCTTGTTTGTGACCATATGGCTAATGTGTTATTTGATCTGGGTTCTACTTAGTTTTATGTGTCCGTGCTATTTGCCTCAAAATTTAATATGAATTGTGAAATACTTGATGCCTCCATCCATGTTTCTACCTAGTTGGAGAGTCTGTCATAGTCAATCATGTCTATCGTGCTTGTCCTATTTTGTTTATAGGTTTTCAGACTTGGGATGATTTGGTAATTTTGGGTATGACTGACTTTGATATAATCTTAGGCATGACTTGGTTGCCCCCCTATTATGATGTGCTTAATTGTAATACAAAGTCTGTAACTCTGGAAATTTTGGGAAGGGAAAAGTTAGAGTGGGAAAGGATGTACCAGCCTAAGCAAGCTAAGATCATATCCTCTATTCGGGCTAGAAAACTGGTAGGACAGGGTTGTTTGGCTCATATTCGGGATGTTGAGGTTGAGTCTCCATCTATTGAGTCTATCCCCGTAGTGTTAGAATTTAAGAAGCGTTTCCTACTTATTTGCCTGGTATGCCTCCGGATAGAGATATAAATTTCTGCATTGATTTAGAACCTTATACTCGTCCCATTTCTATCCCTCCATATCGCATCGCTCCGTAAGAATTAAGAAAGTTTAAGGCTCAAATCCAAGAACTTCTTGATAAAGGATTTATTCGTCCTAGCGCTTCCCCATGGGGTACCCCATTTTTGTTTGTTAAGAAAAAAGATGGTAGTATGAGGATGTGTATAGATTACCGACAATTGAATAGGGTCACCATTTGAAACAAGTACTCATTGCCTTAAATAGATGATCTTTTTTACTAACTGAAAGGTGCGTCAGTTTTCTCTAAGATTCATCTAAGGTCTGGTTACCATCAGTTAAAGATTAGGCCTAGGGATGTTCCTAAGATGGCATTTAGAGCCTACTATGGGCACAACGAGTTTCTATATATGTCGTTTGGGTTGACTAATGCGCCTGCAACTTTTATGAGTTTGATGAATGTTGTGTTCAAACCATTTCTTGATTCGTTTGTTATAGTCTTTATTGATGACTTTTTGGTCTATTCGAAAAGTGAGGAAGAGTATGCCAACTATCTTCGTTTTGTTATGGATGTTCTTGGGAAACAAAAGTTGTATGAAAAATTTTCTAAGTGTGATTTTGGTTTACTTCGGTTGCATTTTTGGAGCATATAGTTTCAAAAGAAGGGGTAATGGTAGATCCCCGAAAGATTAAGGCGGTTAAGAATTGGGTTTGGCCTAGCTCTGTGACTGAAGTTAGGAGTTTTGTGGGGCTCGCTAGCTACTATCATCGATTTGTGAAGTACTTTGCTTCTATTGCCACACACTTGACAAATTTGACCAAAAAAGAGATATCATTTGAATGGACTGAAAAATGTGAGGAGAGCTTCCAAAAACTCAAGACTCTTTTGACCACAACACCTATTCTAACACTACTGGTGAAAGGTAAAGATTTCAGAGTTTATTGTAATGCTTCACATTCTGGTTTGGGTGCAGTGTTGATGCAGGATAAGAATCTCATAGCTTGTGCATAGCTGCAGTTGAAGGTGCATAAAAGAAATTATCCAACACAAGATTTGGAGTTGGCAGCGGTAGTGTTTGCTCTTAAGATTTGGCGACATTATTTTTATGATGTCAAGTGTGAGGTGTTTACTGATCATCGTAGTTTGAAGTATGTGTTCACTCGAAAGGATCTGAATTTGAGACAAAAAAGGAGGATTGAGTTACTTAAGAATTATGACATCACCATTCAATACCATCCGGGTAAGGCTAATGTAGTGACAGATGCTTTGAGTAAAAAAGCGGTGAGTATGGGTAGTCTAGCTTGCTTGAGTGTATCCAAGCGACCTTTGGCTAAGGAAATTAAGACCTCGAAGTCTAAGTTCATGCAGTTAGGCATCTCAGAGAAAGGTGGGGTGTTAGCTAGCATTGAAGTAAGGGCCACGTTCATTGAGGAGATCAAGGCCAAACAATTTGAGAAAGAAAATTTGAATGAGCTTAGAAATCAGACTATGATTGGTAAGGCACAAAAGGTCACTCTTGATGCGGAAGTTGTGTTCAGATTTAAATGAAGAATTTGTGTTCCTCAAGCTGATGACTTAATTTAGAGATTGTTGACAGAATCCCATGGTTCGCGATATTCCATTCATTTAGGTGTGACCAAGATGTACCACGTTTTGAAGCGAATTTATTGGTGGCCGGGCATGAAGAAGGACATAGCGGAGTTTGTGGTTAAGTTTCAAAATTTCTAACAAGTAAAATACGAACACCAAAGGCCTATAGATTTGCTTTAGAGAATGTCAATTCTAGAATGGAAGTGGGAAAAGATAGCCATGGACTTTGTGGTTGGTCTTCCCTAGATTTTGGGGAAGGTTTATTCTATTTGGGTAGTGGTTGACAGATTGACTTAAGTCAACCCATTTTATCCTGATAAGAATAGATTATAATGCTGAACAATTAGCTAAGGTTTATGTGAAAGAGATAGTAAGGTTGCATGGGGTGCCCCTTTCTATCATCTCTGACCATGGTACACAATTCACATCTAAATTTTGCAGGAGTTTACATGATGAATTGGGCACACAACTCACTTTTAGTACAACTTTCCATCCACAGATGGACGGACAGTCAGAGAGGACTGTTTAATTGTTAGAAGACATGCTGAAGGCATGTGTGATTGATTTGGAGGGCATTGGGATAAGTTCTTACCTTTGTGTGAGTTCTCCTATAATAATATTTATCACTCCAACATTGATATGGCACCATTAGAGGCACTTTATGGGAGGAGATGTAGATCACCCATACGATGGCTTGAGACTGGAGATGTGAAACATTTGGGGGTTGATTTAGTGAAAGATGCTCAAGATAAAGTGAAAAGCATCCAAGCTAAGCTTTTAGTAGCCCAGGGTAGACAGAAAAAGTATGCAGACCATAAGGCAAGAGACATGGCATTTAAGACGGGGGATAATGTTCTTCTTAAAGTATTACCCATGGAAAGGGTGATGAGATTTGGTAAGAAGGGCAAGTTTGGTCCTCGTTACATTGGTCCATTTGAGGTTCTTGATTGTGTAGATGATTCATACCTCTTGTGTGGCTTAGCTAGTGTAATATATTCATGAATTAAGCTGGACTCTGGTTTCAGGTGCTTGTAAATCATCAAGGACGAGGACAGAGCAGCTAAACTCCCATTCTTCTTCTTTAATAGAAATATACTAGTAAAACACCAATTTGATTTTAGCATATATGCTTATTTGGGCCATAACCTCAAAAAGAAATGATGTTACCTTAATAATGCTTTGTATTTTTTTTAATAATGCTTTGTATAGATCTATTAAGGAATGTGGAAATATTGTGTAATACTTCCTCCATCCATTTTTATTTTCCCATTTTGGAAAATGAAGAGATAATTAATCTTTTGGTGTCTATTTTACCCTTCCCATTACTATTTAATACATTTCCCAAATCATTAAATCTAATATATTTCAAGTGTAATATAGTAATATTATCCTATTATTTATTTTTCTTTAATGGGTGTATCAACTGTCCAACTCTTTCCCGAATTAGAAAGGACCTATCAACTAAGCACCTATGAGAGGAGTCCTCCCGATACAAAGAATCTAGGAAAACATAAATGAGGGAGACTCTCCCTTTACAAGAAAGGAAACGACTCACTATAATCTAAATCAAAAGGACCTAGCTATAGGGAGACTCTCCCTTTACAAGCAAGGAAAGACTTAACACAAACTAAAACTAGCAAAGTCTAGCTTATGCACATGACTGTGTAGTCATCAAAAAAAGGAACTGATGGAGTTCCAGCTCCTTCCTAAATCCTTGAAGTAAAGGAGAATATAGGGAGGTTCTTTTATTCTCTTCATTTTCCTCCTTCTGGAGCTTACCATTTCAGCTTTGTCCAATTGATAGTAAGCTGCTGCCTCCTTTGGAAGTTGATGAGTGTTGAAGTAGACTTGTGGGTTGGTGATCTGATGGCTCTGTTTTGAGAGTGCATCCATTACAAAGTTGCCTTCCCTTAGTGTGTGAATGCAAATGACATTATGAATTTGGTTGCTGATGCTTTGAAGTTTTTGAATCTGATTAGAAATACTACAAGGCGGTTTGCTTTTCCTTTGAATCCAATCTATCAAGAGTTGAGAATCCACTTCCAAAATAACCTTATTGAGTTTTAGATGAATACACCATGCCATGCCAAAAATTGCAGCTTCGACCTTAGCTTGGTTATTAGTTCCTTCACCTAGAGGAAATGCATATGCCATAATCAACTCTCCTGTGGAATTTCTGAGAATACCTCCAACCCCTATTCTACTAGGATTAGACAGTGCACTGCCATCTGCATTGAGTTTAATCCACTGATTTTGAGGTTTGCTCCATTGCACCAAAGTAACTTTAGTCTTATTTGTACAACCCTCAATCATAGGGACTAGTTTTCTCTAGCTTGAAGGCCATTGGGTGTATGGAAAAACAGTGTGAAGAAGTCTGAAAGTGTCCTTAAAAACAGTAAATTTGACTATGGCAATGTTAGACTATTTACCTCCATACTTCTTGGCACATCTATTTTTCCAAAGGTTCCAACAAATGAAGATGGGTGTGGATTGCATGATGAGTTTGTGAGCCTCATTTTTGTATTCAGTTGATCACCATCTCATGAGCAAATATCTTAGAGGTATATGATCAGTCTATATACCCAAGGAGTCTGCAAAAAATTTCCACACATACTTGGTACATTTTCTAGAATTAAAAGTGTGCTTGATAGTGTCCATGCCCAGATTATTGCAGCAATAACAATTTGAAGGTTCCCCACCAAAACTACTGATTTTCTCATTAGTAGGTAGTTCACTTCTAATGGTCCTCCAAAGCAAGAAGGAGCATTTAAAGGGGATGTTTTTATGCCAAGTACATGTATTGATCTTTGTCTTTGTTCGTTTTTCCCTGATTTCATTCCATGCAGATGAGCATGAGAACTCTCCATTGGTGGTAAGGCTCCATATAGGTGGGTCTGGTAATCCCTGCTGCAAATGAAGCTGAGTGGCAAGTATGCTAGGAACATGAGTTGGAGGAGCTTGTTAAATGACTCTCTCGATGTCCCATTGGCCATTTTCCATGAAATCTGATATAGTAGCAGTGTTAAATCTATTACTATCAGTAGAATAGTCTTCCAAAGGCCCCACTCCCAACTAGTTATCCCACCAGAAGGAATAGGTCCCTAATCTGATTTTCCAATGGATATGAGTTTCAATAGTATGCTTGTTTCTCATCATATGTCTCTAGATTTGGGAGTCTTCTGTGGCCCACTTTTTGCTCACCGGATTAGATCTTTGACAATATTTTTCCTTGAGGAAGTTGCCCCATAAAGTTTGTTTGGACCTAAACATCCACCATTGTTTATACTGGAAATACATACACACCTAACCCAGAAGTCTAACTCCAATTCCACCTTCATCAAGTGGAAATCTGAGATTCTTCCAGGAAGACCAATGATATTTATTTTTTGTTGTTCTTTATTCCCCAAAAAAAATCAGCCATAATGCCTTGAATCTATTTGATGATAGTGGAGGAAGGGGAGATGGCTGACAGAATATGAATAGGTAGGGACTGTAACACATGTTTGATCAAAGTTGCTTTTCCTCTCTAACTTAACATTTTAGTTTGCCATCCCGTAATCCTGTTCACCACCTTGTTGATCATTTCGGAGAAGTAGATGATTCTTGACCTTCTAATGAAAATACGACAGCCAAGGTATGTAAGGGGACCTTCTTTTTTATTAAATCTTGTAACTCTTCTGATTCTATCATTGGTGCTTTTGAAAGAATTGGTTGGGGTCATGAAGTAGCTTTTTGTTTTGTTTATGAGTTGCCTAGAAACTCTCTTATAAGTACCTAAAATGTGCATGATCATCTTGAGAGACTTCTTTCTTCCTGATGTGAAGACAATAACATCATCAACAAAGCTTAGATGATTGATCTGAGGACCTCTAAGCTCCATGTAGAAACCATTATATAAGGGGTGTTGATGAAGATTGTTGAGAGATCTTGAAAGTACTTTACCACATAAAATAAATAGGGCTGGAGATAGGGGGTCTCTTTGTTTCAGGCCCCTAGTGAAGTGGAAAAAGCCATATCTGTGACCATTGATAATAATTGAGAACCAGTTGTTAGCCATGATTCTCCAAGCCATATTAATGAAAATTTCATCAACTTTCATTTTTCTCAGAACTATGCATATAAAGGAACAGGAGACCCTATCATAGGCCTTTGCCATGTCCAGCTTAATAACCACATTGCCTCCAATAATAGGCTTCTTGATTTGACGAATAATTTCCTGAGCTAACATGATATTCTCAGAAATACTCCTCCCCCTAACAAACCCTGACTGGTTTGGAGAAATCAAACTAGACAGAATAGGAGTCAGCCTTAAAGTTGGCAACTTGGAGATGATTTTGTTGGTGAAGTTGCTTAAGCCGATAGGTCTGAATTTTGATAACTTGTTGGGATTGCTTACTTTAGGAAGTAAGACTAAGCAGGCATGACAAAAATATTTAGGAAGCATTTGTCCACTGAAGAAGGCCAATATCACCTGCATAAGATCATCCTTAATAATTGACCAGCATTTTTGGAAGAAACATACATTCATTCCATCTGATCTTGCAGTAGAATTTGGATTCATAGAGAAGACCACCCATTTCAGTTCTTCAACCTTAGGTAGAGCTTGCAATTCATCATTCTGAGCCTGAGTGACCATTCTTGAAATACAGTTCAAAGGTTCTTCATCAATGATACTGGACTGCCCTATAAAAATGTCTTGGAAGTGTTCACAAGCAGCCTCTGCAATTTGTTCATCTCCCTGTATCCACTCATCACCATTATCATTGAGGATTTTTTGAATGAATAACCTTCTCCTTCTACCCCTTATCAGTGCATGGAAGTATTTTGAATTTGCATCCCCTTCTTTGAACCATTGTGACTGTGTTTTCTATCTGAGGATGGCCTCTTCAAGTTTCATAAACTTTATGTATTCAGTATTGAGGCCATGAAGTGTAGTTCAGTTTTCTTCATTGTTTTGCTAAACCAGATTTTCCTCAGCTTGCTTAACCCTTTCTTCATAGTCTTTAACTTTAGCATAAATGTCCCCAAATTGCATTCTAGACCAGGAGCTAAGTGTAGCAACCATCCTTTTCATTTTTTGATGAAAAATCCACATAGGATCTCCTTCCACAGACCTATTCCAGCAGCCTTTGATAGTGTCTAGGAATGAAGGTTGATCAGCCCAATAATTTAAAAATCTGAAATATCTGGTGACATTTTCAGTTCTAGCATTTATTTCCATTTGAATTAGACAGTGATTAGACCCTACAGAAGGAAGATGAGTGATGCTTGTATGAGGCATGCTTTCCAGCCATTTATCATTGGCCATAGCTCTGTCCAATCTTTTCCAAATTCTGGAATTAATACCTCTCTGATTTGACCAAGTGAATTTCTGTCCATTAAAGCCCAAGTCCATGAGTCCACAAGCTTCAATGATGCTAATAAATTCAAAGCTTTTTCTCATGTTATAAGGAATCCCTCCTAATTTTTCCTCTGTAGAAGTAACGACATTGAAGTCCCCAACTACACACCATGCAGTGGATTTAGTAACATCAGCATAGTGTAACATCCTCTCCCATAGAGGTCTTGTAAGATGATTGTTGACACCCAATTTTGGCTCTCCACATTTAACTAAATTAATAATAATAAAATATATATGTTATGAAATTTTTATAGGAATACGAAAAGATTTTTTATTTTTTATTTTACTTGATGAATTTATTTCATAAATATTATTTCTTACAAAATTAAATATATTATATTACTACTTACTTTCTCATTATTATTTTTAAATAAGTGTCGTTCTTAAAAATTGAATCTATTTTTGTTCAAATATAATTTCTTTTGTCGCAATATATATTTTTGTACATTGTTAAAATTAGAAAGTTTAATTAATTAATGAGTTACTAATTTATATTAATTTTAAGAGTGACTAATTTTATCAAATAAGCTAATCTTGCAAAATAATTTAATAAATAATGACTATTTAATAAATAAGAGGTTTTAATTTAATTGATTTTAATTGAAGCAAATTTGACAATCCAAGTCTCCTTAAACTGGCCAATCTGTGTACGCCACGTAGGCGAGCACATGGATTGTGTTTTTTAGCTTAAATCTTGACCCTACAATTAAATCTAACGGTCCTAGTTAATTAAGCTTTTTTTCCCATTATTTAATATATATATTCCTCTTAATTCATGATTTATCCTAACTGTCCGATCAAACAATCGGACGGCCTAAATTAAATACCAAAGTTTTTCATCTTTTCCCAAAATAAGTACAACTCCCATCGCTTGTCAAACTTTTTCCTTTCCCAGAAACGTTCTTCTTCCCCACACCTACGATGCCTCACAACCTCTCCTCCTTCCCTAGGCGCTGCCCTTCCCCATGCCCGTTACTCCTTCGTCCCATCAAAGAACAGCCATTGACTGCCGGAAAATAACAATTTCTGGCGGTCACTTGCTTTATGTCTCCTCCATCATCCTTTTCTGATGAAAAGAGACCCCCATGCCGCCTATGCCTGATCCCAACGGCTCCAAAACCTGAAAAAGTGACGTTGATTTGCTCTGTGGCAGTAGTTCTCTATTTTCTAGTAAATATTTTGATTTCAATTCGTATCTTAAATTCAATTTTTTTCCTATAAAAGGAAGGCGTCTTCCAATTCGGAAATCAGGGATGAACATCTAAAAACAATCCAAAAAAGGTTTAAAAAAATCACCCAGCAATAGAGAGAGCGCAACAGATTTTGAGGAGATCTTTTGTTCTCTGTTTTCGTTCTTCTTTGAGTTGAAGTTTGAGTTCGAAGTTGAAATCTCTGGACGTCAAAGATTTAGTTTGCTGCTCTAACATAAGCTAAAATCCTTTTCAATCCTCAATTCTTTTTTTAGTTGATATGTTTGTCCACTGATGGAAATAAGTTTAGCCTTAATTATATGAGCCTTTGTTCTTCTAGCATAACTTAAACCTCTTGACGTTTTGATATCATATTGTTTGTCTTCATTTAAAATCGAACGTGTATTAACCTAAAGTTTCAAAGTAAGACTTACTGCAATTTCGAGGTGTATTTTTAGGATTGTTCTAAGCTTAGAAGTGAGTCTTGCTGATTTGTATCTATCTATTCATACATACCTATATTTTAGTTGAATATGTTGAAAGTTTTAACTAATTCAGGGCTGCTCATTCTGATTCCTCTATAAAGTTACTTTATTTAAGAAAATTCGTCAGTTTGATGTCTGTAAGTTGCGGAAATCCACTCATGTTGTCAATGAAATTCGAGTTGAAGTTGGCCTAGAAAACATAAGGCATGTTTATGCTACTGATCTTGAGTTTTAAAAATATAATTTCGTTAAATGTTCAGCTTGATTTATGTTGCTCTTGGCTTCTAAGTGCCTTTGACGTTTTAGTCGATGTGTTACAACTTAAAAGCTATATGTGTTATCTTATTGTTTCAAAATTCTAATTCCATTTAAGTTTTGTGAATTCTCTACTCCAAACTCTGTTTATCTCTCCATTTGTAACTAAGTTTTTTTGTATATATAAAATATGTATTCTTAAAAGTATGAATGAAGTAGCGCTTAAAATCAGTCCTTCGCCTGCTACTGTTTCAATTTTTCAATATGGAATCAATTTCCTCTCTTATGTTCTTCTTCTTATGGATGGTAGTGTGGAACTATTCAAATTAGAATAGATTCTTGATGTATTGGATTAGACTAATGCTTTTCTCTCAAGGGTATTGACACATAATAAATCTGTTTTTTTTTGTTCATTAGAACTCTATTTTATTCGCTAAAATAGCTAAGCTACGTATAATATTTAAGCATATTCGATACTTTAGAAGTTCTGTCAAATTCTTGTCATTTGGCCTAAACTTTAAGTCTGTTAAAGCTCTTTAGTTAAGAGACCAACTTGAAGTCTTCTCCCCTCTTACTTATTTATGTCATTGATGTGTGATATGTGAATTTTTTTTTTTTCTGTTTTGCCTCTCTAAATAATATAGGGCTGTTGGCTCGTAATGTATGACTATTGGACATAACAAAGCTCATATCGATTAACCGAATTAATCATTACTCGAGTATAATCAATCTTGGATCTACTTGTCCCCTCATGTTTTATCTTTTTTCTTGGGAATATTTTGCTTCTTGGTTTATAATGTTGTCATTTAAGTGTTACTAACCATGTTGGTATGTCCCTAGCTCCTCTCATTCTCTGTTTTATGCCTATTTTGGGGTGATTAACTCGATTGAATTTACATTTTGCTTTTTTATTGCATATATGTGTGATTGCCAATCTTAAGCATATAGAATAATCGATATGAACCAAAATACACATCCATGGCAGGCACATTTTTCATATGTAGGTAGGAAGACATCATTTTATTCATAAAGTTGAGACAAAAATCTGTCTTGATCAAATAATAACATTCTGTTGGTTGTTTGAGTTGTTTTTGAAGTCTAAAGTGCATTACATACTTACTGGGAAATCTGCACACACGCAGATTTTTGAATCTTCCCTTCGTCTATAGTCTTACGTAATGGGATGTCTTAAGATCTCGTAATATTATGAATTGGTAAGGAATAGATACTATTTTTATCATAGGGTCCTTCATATGTTAATAAGGATTGAAACTTTTAAACGATCGTAGTGAGTATCTTTATGTTCTGTAACCAAGGATATTCCTATGAGAGTTTGAAATATCAAAATATGTCAACAACAGTAGGCTGTCGCACGTGATCAGTTCGTACATAGCTGCTGCTTCACCTTGTGAATTAGATGGACTAAATCTATTTTAATTAGCTCTATTTAATAGCCGGTAGAAGTATTTATAGCAGCCACTCTTTATCCCTTAGAAACTAGGTATAAGCATTAGATTGTTCTCTTCAAAAACTATGTGTTACATTGTTTGTTTCCTTTGTTAGACTCAGAAAGAATAAACATATGTATTCCTATGCTTTAATAGACAATTGCAAACATTCTTTGCGGAAAAAACAGATCTATAATTTTGCACTCCTATGCTTTAATATGCTTCCTGACAATTTTGGAATCCCACTTGCTAATAGTTTATCTTATTTTTTTGCACATGCACATTTGGGAGCGCATTCGGAGTTGTGATACGACTCCATTCATCTGTCCAAATCAGATTTGTGCTAGCCTACGTTATCGCTTGTGTCTAGCAGCCTTCATTACGTCAATAGTGTCCTACGCTTCCTCCCCACTTCAAAGTTTCACGTGTTTTATATATACATACATGTGTTGCTATTTTGACTAACATTTCCATATTAATGTTTTATATTTATATTCATGCTTGTTTTTATTTTTGGGTTTATAGAAACCAATTGAGAGCGATAGAAAGACATAGTCGTTCATCTCCCATCCCTCTAGATATTGAGTTTAGTATGATCATTTGGCCTAGGACGACGGTTTCTAACTTAGTGTTCATTTGTTACTTAACATATCTTTTGGTCGTGAAAACTTAGCCTTTAAAAAGTAAACTTGGGAGTAACCTCTTTTATTTCTTTAAAGAAGAATATATCCATTTAAGTTTGGTTTTAATGAGAGTTTGAAAACATTTTTTTCAGCAACTTAATGAATGCAGATTTTTGAGGTTATAAGGTGCAGGTTTTAGCTTGCAAATTGCAGATTTTTGAAAGGTAAAACAACAACTTTTTAAAAGCCTGGCAATGCAGATTTTTAGCTTTAACAATAGCAGATTTTTTTAGTGTGAAAAATGCAGATTTAACATGCTCTACCAAGCATTTTTTTTTTTTTAGCATAAGAGGTGAAGATTTTAACTTGAAAAATGCAGGTTTTGAGAGGTAAAAAATACAGCTTTTAATAGTCCTACTGGGTAGAGTTTTTGGTGTAAAAATGCAGTATTTTCCCTAGTCTCGAACACCATTTTGCGGGATCTAAAAAGTATAAATTTTTGGAACTAACCAATATACTATGAGAGTTTAAAAGTGCGATAGTTTGAGTCTAAAAAAAGGGTTTAAAAAAAACACTACTTTCGAGAGGAAGAAGAACATCATTTTAAAAGCCAAAAATGGATGTTAAGTTTGCTAAAATTGTTACCCTTTTTTAGTCTTTAAAAGTTACATACAACTTAAGTTATTTGTTTATCCTAAGGGACAGGGAAACTCATCATTTAAAACTCCCAAATAAATTTGAAACTAATTTAAAGGCAAAAGTAATTACCCTTTAGAAATATATTTAAGGCTAAGATATTTACCTTTTAGAAATACCTATTTTTAAGAAAACAAGTAAGAAAGTAGGCCTATATATTTTAACAAAAAATAAATATAACTATAGAATAAGTCCCAATAGTTAGGCCCATTTTATATTAAAAAAAATTTACATCACCCTTTTTTGAAAATATATTTACTATTATCACTTTTCAAATCAGATATTGCTAAAACATTTTAATTTCTTAACATATTATTTCAAGATTTTAGATATGCCAACAGGTTCAAAATACAAGGTACATACATATATATATATGTCATACGCAAAAAGGTACAAATTCTATATTTTTTAGCTTTCTCTATATCTAACTTATTATTTTGATACACTTCATATTATTATTATTATTATTATTATTATTTTCTCATATCTACTATCACTTTTACAAATGATTACTTATTTTTTATATATATAATTCATAAATCCCTACACTTTAATATACACATTATTTTACTACATGTTTGCAACTCGACTACTATCTCATTTTATTTTATTTCACGTCTTAATTCTATATAAAGAAAACAACAAATTTTCCTATCCTTTAAACTCAACATTTATTTTGGATACATTTATATAAGACACATCTATATATTTTTTTAAACATAAAATTGTCATACACTTTTAGTGCATTTATTTGTTTATTTTTCTTACCGTATGATAAACATACTACTGTAATTTTATCTAATAGACATATATATGGCGTACCTTGTATTTTACTCTTTTTCTTAAAATTTACTTACCATTGATTTTAAAGCAAATAAATAAACAAGTTTTCCTAATTATAGTTTCCTAAATTGATTTTAAGGACTATCTTCGGATAGGCTCTAAGGGATGCTTAATACCTTCCCCTCGAGTAACCAAATCCCTTACTTAAATCTTACTGGTTTCGCAAATCTAAACAGACTTTACATTTACATACATAAAAAATGGTTTTCCTAATATTTTCCTTAAAATTTAGGTGGCGACTCTAAAACAAACAAAAACATTATTTTTCCAAAATTAGAGTGTCAACCATATTATGTTGTGAACTGTTTCGACCGGTTCGAAATAGGGTGCGACAATGATCCTTATATTTGGCATAGACAAAAGTGTTTAGAGATTCAACATGCTTAAATTCACAGGTAATTTGTTGCTCATTTGTCTCCATTACATTACAGGTAATGTCAAAAGTCCGAAAAAGCCAGATTTTCCCATTACTGTTGCTAACTACCTGATCCATGGCAAGTAGTTGTATTTGGGAATTGTTTGAAAATGGTTCCAAAACAACAATGACAGACAAGTGGTGAATATTGTTTAGTCTTTCAATAACACCTTGAGTATTGATCCCTCTTGCATTCCAAATGATTGGGAAGATCTAGAGGTAAAGAACCTAGTATTTGGTCTTCTTGCAGTACCAGGAACAGGAATAGAAGATTTCTTGAGAGGAATCCTTTCTAAGTGTATGCCTCTGGGGGAGAGGACTTGTTTGCTGGTAACCTGTTGTAATTCCTTATCCAATTTTGTATCATTATTAGGACTGAAGGCTTTGATCAACATTCACTAGTCTCATCATCTTCATCCTGGACATTTATAGGTTGATTATCTGCATTTACTTCATCTTCTGAGTTTTCAATATCATACTCATCCCTTGGTGGTCCTATTGTCTGTAGTTTGGATTTATCATGTGGTTTGCTGGGAGTTGGAGAATTGTACTTAGCTTTGAGAGGGATCACATCCAAAGCTTGTTGTTCTTTCTCCATGATGAATTTATTACATGCATTTAACCCCACTGTTTTTGCATTATGAACCTGTTCCATGTTTTGTTCTTCTGCCTGTCTCTTTTTGATAGCTTTTCTCTTTTTCTTACTATGCTTATTTTTGTTTTTTGGTGTATTCACTTGTCCACTAGTGCTGGCTTTGTTCCCCATATCTTTTGCCATAGATCCCTTGGACTGATCATGTTTCTCTGTAATACTGTGGACAGGCTAATTTGCGCGCCTATGGAATTTGTTATTGAGTCTGATTTAGCATTTTTTGAGGAGCTTTTACAATGGTAGCAAGAGCCTGAGTCAAACCCCTCCCCTTAGGTTCCCTTTCCTGCATGTTAATTGGGTTCTCCTTCACAACCATTCTCCTTCCACAAACTTCATTAGCCACAACAGAGGGGATTACAAGGGAAGGGGTATCATCGTTAAGACAATGATCATCATCCACATCAATTACAGGGGGTAGGGGTTTAGGAATCCGAGCACCAGATTCTCTCTTAATATTTGTCAATGGTTTTGCATTCATACTTGTTCCCTCCATGCTTTGCTGATTTTGATTGTCCTTGATTTGCTTTACCTGCATTTGAGCATTTTTTGCCTTACCTTGATCCTGGTTTTGGGTGTGATTGTTGTTTCTTTTCCTACCTTGAGTTTGGAATTGTTCCTCCTTGTGAGTGTTAGTAATAACATTTGGTTCTCTTGCATGATTCTGATTTTTTGATTGCATTTGTGCCCTGTCTTCCTTATGTGGCTGATTGTTTTTGGTTCTTTTACTTTGTTGTTTGTCTTGTCCTTTCTTCTTCCTCATGTGGCTGATTATTTTTGGTTCCTGTACTTTGTTGTTTGTCGTGTCCTTTCTTGCTAGCTTCCATTTCTTTTCTTTGCTTGAACTCTTTATCTCTTGTCTTCATAGGGCATGTTCCAACAAAGTGACCCTATTGTTTACAGTAAAGACAGTATGGTGGCATCTCTTCATATTCAATAATTTGTCATTTTCCTCTAGTTGGATCTTTTTCAGAAAATCCCAGCCAAGCATGTCTAGGTCTTTCCTTGGTCTAGGTCTTTCCTTGGTCAGGTCTATTTGGATTCAGACTTTTGCCACACTACCCCTAGTTTTCTGCATAGATGCTGAGTCAAGATACAAGGCCTTGCCAATAGGTGACAGTATAGGAGTCAGGGTATAGTAACAATGCCAAGGTAGCTCAGGTAGTGTGATCCAACTAGGGACTATAGGGGTCTCCTCCTCTGGTTTAAATTCTAGATTCCACATTTGTATTTTCATTGAATGTCCTGCAATAAACATTTTTTGCTTTGTCCAAACATTGATGTGATCAGCTTGATTGCCAAAATCAATATAAATATGTCTCGAGTTATAGTGTGCAATCTTAACAGTTCCAATAAGGTGAGTTTGAGCAACAAAGCTTTTTTTGATCACCTCTATTTTGGGCATAGAGTTAGTGAATTTATCCACAAAAAGTATACCTGCATCTGCCAACCATTTTGTTCATGAAGTCTTCTTCGTGAAATGTTATAGAGGGATATCCTTGCTTAGTGGTAATAATAGGAAGGGTTATGTCTACATGTGGGACGTTACTGTTTTGGATAGCTCTCAACCTATTTGCTAAGGTTTGAGCCACAATTGGGGGGGGGGGGGGGGGGGAGGGTCAGGAATTTGATTGGTGTTGTTTTTGTTAATGGAGTTGTTGGTAGAAGGTTTGTTCTGTTGTTGTTGGTTGTTAGTTTGGTTGTTTTTTGCATGTTTGGTCTATATGTATCAAAGTTAGAAGACACCTTGATAGGGGGAGGGATTTTAGGATCCACAAGTTTGTTTCCCATGTGGTTTTGTTTCTCATTCTGCCCCTTTCCATCCTCCTGCATAACATGTTTACCTTTCTCATGCTCATTTTGACTCACAGATTTTGCATTATTACAAGGGGCAGTACTATGATCATGAGGAGCTTGCAAGTTATGAAGTAACTTACCTATCCTGTTCTTGTTATTGATATTTGTGTGGTCCTCTGTAACATGTTTGCTTTGTTGATTGGTAGTCCCATTGGAGTTGCTTTTGGCCTTAATTTTCCAAATTGTTGTCTCATTTTTGTCTTGATGATCACCTGCATACAAATTAGAATTTTCAACTTGTGAATTGAGTTTTTTGGAATTTACCTCCTTGTTGACATTTTGATTCAATTCTTGCTCCTTCTCTTGTTCTTTGTTAGCATTGTGTGAATCTCCATCATTGTGATTTTTCTTAGAATTTATGTCACTCTATCATGCTAATTTCGTAGGTGAATTATCACTTGTGCTCTGCTGAGGGATGGTCTTCCTTGACTCTTTGTGATGTCATTTGCTCTATTTTCGACATTTTGGTTTGCCTGAGCTCCGGTGAGTTCGCTTGAATTATGAACAATTATCAAGTTATTAGAGGTAAATTTAGTTCAAATCGTTTGTTCCAATCTTTTCCACAAGATTAGATTAAGTTGTTAAAATAGTTCATTAGAATAAGTCAAGTTAGTTACATCGTACTCGTATTTAAGTTGATGTTACAATTGAATAAGATCATTCAAGTTTGCTTTGATTCTTAATCCATTTATGGTTTCCTCACGAGTCGAATCCATCTTTTTTCTCTCCTCTTCAAAAACATGGTTGTACCTGCTACGACCATTGACAGTGTTGTTGCAGTCTGACTACCAATCATGTGGTACAGTTTAATCCAGTTGCCCAATTACTGATCAAACTGCAAGGTAACCTCAACTTTGCGACCTGGAAGGCGCAACTAGTGATGCTACTCAACTGTGGTTGTGTACTGATACTGCACTTGCTCTTTCTTTGTTGAGTACAGGGCATCTTCAAGCGGCTATTGACAGACCTCGCTTAGAAGATCAGTGATCAATCAAATTCAAGGGTGAGCCAGTTCTTTTGGGCTGCCATAAGTTCTCTTTTCTCTTATGTAACACCTTGCTTTTTGAAAGAACTAGAAAGACTTGGAATTTGAAAAAAATCATATTTTTTTTGAAATAATCAAATTTTGAAAGTTTGACAAAGTTAAGCTAAGTATGAGTTTTGGGTTGATTTCAAACGACCATAACTGCTAGCTCAGGATGAGTTAGGTGTGCTACCAGATACCATAAGAAAGAACTTTGAATTATCTTTCCAACGCCACTGATTTTGCTAAGGTTCGAGTTCGTATGAGGGAGATATGTTCACTCGAAGCTGGGATGTCTAGATAAGGAAAGTCAAAACCGAATTTTATAAAGAACTTTGAATTATCTTTCCAACACCACTGAGTTTTCTCAGGTTCGAGTTCGTATGAGGGAGATATGACCATTTGAAGTTAGGATGTCTAGATAAGGAAAGTCAAAACCAAATTTTGGAAGGGTATTATGGCCTTTACACTACCCAATTAATTAAACTCATTTTTGATAACTAAGTTGGGGGGAAAACTGATTGTATTCAGTTTACGCTTCATAAAAATAATTTAGGGTTTTGAGAGAAGAGAAAAGAGAGGAGAAAAAAGGAGAGGATCAAGGCGTTCGTCGAGGTTCTTTAGTTTTGTCACGGATTTTTGCCATGGGTTTGATCCCTAAGAGGTGTGTAAGCTTCTGTAGTATTGGATTTGTTCACCCACACGCCAATCATATTAATTTCAACGTTAAATTCATTTTAGAAAGGTGAAGGTTTGATGTTCTTGAATTGTGTTCTTGAAATTGACTTTCATTTTTGAGTTAAGATGAGATTGATAAGTTCTTGAGGAAATCGAGTCGATTTTAGAGTTGTATTTGATTAGATTCTTGGGTACATGTATTGGGTATCTGAATATAAAAAGAAATTGAGAAAAATAATCGAATTTAGGAGAATTGGCGTTAGAAAACGAGGAAGAAAAAAATCATACAAGGAACAAGTATCATAGACCTGTTTCTTCAGTGTGAAATTTTTCTCTCTCCGTTGCAAAGAGGTCGCGGACTCGACTGTTTCAAAAAATATTTTGACCAAACATTTTAATTCATCTCCGCATCATGGACTTACTCCCCAGACAATGTTTTTCAACTATTTCTCATGTTTAACTACCTAAAAACACTCCTAAGCATCCCGAGACCTTTCCTATCACAAATCACAACCTTGAATTCATAAATCAAATTCAAGGTAGAGTTAAGACTTAAGTTTTTTGAGAATTCTTTCGAACATTCTAAGAAAGTCCATCTAAGTCCTTTTGTGGAGTCTTCTACAACTTCTAGTAACTTGTTTCAAGACTCGACCAAGCGAGTATGAGAATGAGGAGAATGCATTCATGAGTCTGCTTTATCATCGTAATATCCTACATATCATGAATCATATCTCTTGAATTTATAATTTACATTCAAGAGAGTTACGTGTAGAGTTTCAAGAAAGTCTTTGAGTTCAACTGTGAATCCTTTGAGATCAACTATCGATTTGAGCTAAGTTTTGAGGAACTAAGTATAAGAATGAGAAGAGTCAAATACATGAGTTCCATATTGTTATGTAGACCCTTGAGTCGAGTCGTTCATGCCCATAAATTCCGCATGAACTCCATAAGTTGAGTATCTTTGAGAGGACTAGTATATTCAAGTTCTAAGTCTTGAGTATTGAATTCCTAACCCTTCTGAGATGATATTCCTAATCATGGAACTATTACATGTTACCCATGAAGTTCTTAAGTTGAGTAGTTCATGCCCGTAATTTTGCATGAACCATATAAGTTGAGAAATCCTGAGATAAGGAGTATCATTGAGTCCTTGAGTTGAGTTGTGCCTGCCAATAATTTTGCATAACCTTATGAGTTGAGCATTCTTGAAATTAGTAGTATCATTGAAGTTCTTGAGTTCTGAGTTGTTGAGTTTTGAGTATCGAGTTCTTTGTATGGTTATTGAAAACCTTGAATTGAGTCGTTCACGTCCATCATTCGGCATGAACCCTAATTTGAGAAGTATTTTACAACTTTTTCTAAACTTGTTTTAAGACTTGAGCACTTGAGTTGAGAAAGAGTGGATTCGAGTTCATCTTCTTAAAATGATATATGGGAACTAAGTATTCCCAAGAGTAAATGTTCACATTTTAAAAGAGGAGGAAACTGAGATTTCCAAAAGAGTTTTGAGCAATGGAGTAACATCTCTTTTCAGAGAAAGATTTTGAGTAACAATCTCAAACCACAGAAATAGTTATGTTATTTTTTAAAACATATAAGCTGAGTATATTTTGGGAGAAGTATTGAGCACCGATATGGGGATGAGCTCAGATAACTCAAGCCTCCATAAATCGTGTAGCCGACGTGGGTAGAAAGGGTCATACTATTTAGATGATTCCTTAGTGGTTTTAGCAAAGACTAGTGGATCCACTTAGTTGAGAGGTCTTATACTTTGGCAAAGTATAGGACAATTATGGCAGCGTGGGTGAGACGATATATCATCACATACTCATAGTTATGGTTGTCGGTTAAAGAAACTCCCACAGAGTTATATTGTATTTTTATATACACACTGAGTATAATTGTATTTTTCAATACATTGAGTTTCTATCTACAGTTTTACAGCTTTGCATATATATTGCATCTTTTACTATTGCTTTATCCTTGAGTATCATGAGTTGAGTATTTCGAGTTAGGTATCTTGAGTTGAGTACCTTCGAGTTGACTATCTTGAGTTGATCTGTGCTTCATTGTGTTGAGTACCATATTGTTGAGTTTCACTAAGTTGATAACCTTATTACTGAGATGAGTATTTTATCCTTCAGTACTTCTGAGTTAAGTAAGTTTGAGTATTTTTGAGTATCCTTGAGTATTCCTTGAGAGGAGTAAGTTTGAAAAGAGGTAAGTATGTTTCCTGTTTTTGTTATCAAGTTCAAGCTTATGTTATGCTTTAGAATTCCCCTTACATGCTTGTACATTCCACGTACTGAGACATTTGGCCTGTATTGTTTCATGATGTAGATACATGAATTCAGGATCATCAACGGGAGCTTCGTTGATACCACATGGGGTTCAAATTAGCTAGGGTAAGCCTTCTTGCTTCTAGAGGGTTCCACTTGTACTTTCAATTATATCAGTTGTTAGGATGTCATGGGTCTGGTCCCGACTTCCATCTTTGTTATTTAGAGGCTTCATAGATAGATTGTAGAGTTTCAGAAGTCTGTTCATTTATTTTACTAAATGTTTTAAAGACTTAAGTTGCCTATTTTATGGCGAGTTGAATTATTTATTTTTATTCAGAGTTTTTCATTTGAGTTAAAGCTTTGTAATTGAGTTTCATGAGTTTTTATTCAGTTTTTAAGCTTTTGCATGCTTAAGTTAGTATTCCGCTTGTAGTCAGCCAGGATTAGGGTTCACTTAGGGACCAGAAATGGTGCTTAAGTGCCGCCCACTTCCAGGGTGTAGACTCGGGTCGTGACAACTTATGTCCACATTTTCGTACTTAGAGTAGTTCCTTAGATTTCTTATGTTTAAGTATAGAGTTGTACCCTTTCTTGTTTAGACTTATGGTTGAACCTTAAGATGTTTTGGCACATTGACTTTCAGGTTCTAGATGTTATTCCACATTGTTTGGTTGTTAGACTTTTGAGTTGGAGTTTATGTGAACTCTCTATTTTTTTTCTTAGCATTTAAACCTGGTTTCGTATCTTTAAATACCTTAGTATTTTGGTTGAGTTGTTAGTTTGGGTTGCAGTAAGGGTTCTCCCATCGAAGGGTTAGTGTGGATTCCACTCACGACGGTCTGGGTCATGATAAAGTTGGTATCAGATCCCTAGGTTCGTTGATCTAGATGTTCCAAAACAAGTCTAATAGAGTCTTGCGGAATGGTACGGAGACATCTGTACTTTTCTTCGAGAGGCTATACAACTTTAGGAAATTTCTCTCGTTTCTCTTGTCTCCTCTTGTACTATAACTTGATTCGAATTGGTATCTGATGATTCGAATTGGTATCTAATCTTCTGTACTCTTCTGTCTGCAGATGGTTAACACTAGGTTCAACAACGTCAAACCCGTAGCTCCTGTCAACGCTCTAGTTGAGGAATATGAGCAAGAGGTTGTGGTCAAGGCTAGGGGTAGATGAAGAGCTAGGGGTAGAGTCCGAGGAAGGGTGGCCCCTACTAGGGATGGAACATCGGTTGGAGATGCTCCCAGAAATGAGGCCCTTCATGTGCACCATGAAGAGGCAAAGGAGAATGTTAAGGTTGATGATGAGGAGAATGTTGGACAAGAGGAAGAAGTGTAGGCTGAGACTACATGTATTCCTCCCTTAGATCCAGTGTTAGCTCAACAAATTATGTCGTTCTTGAAAGGATTGGTTGGTCCTGGAGTGCTTCCCTCTGTTCAAGAAACTCAAGCTCCCGCCTCCTCCTATTGATATCACTGTCCCCAATGTTGGTGGAATTGTAGGTACTGATGCTTTCTTTCATTCTTTGTTGGGTCCTGTTATGACTGGTAATGAGTATGAGATGTTGACTAAGTTCTTGAAGTTGAAACCGCATGTGTTCCATGGTTCTGAGAGTGAGGACGCCTATAAGTTAATCCTAGATTGCTATGAGAGGCTTCATAAGTTGGGAATTGTCTATTAGCATGCAGTTGAGTTTGTGACTTTTCAGCTTCAAGGTGAGGCTAAGCTGTGGTGGAGAGCTTATGTGGAATGCAGATCTTCAGTTTTACCCCTACTCACTTGGACCCAATTTCATGCTCTGTTCTTGGATAAATATGTGCCCCCGACATTGAGAGATCGTAAGAAGGATGAGTTCATGGCTTTGGAGCAAGGTGGTATGTCTGTGGCTGCTTGTGAGGCCAAGTTCCATATTTTGTCTAGATATACTACGCAATTGGTGACTACTGAGGAAGAGAGGATCTGTTTATTTCTTAAAGGACTTAATTCTGAGTTGTGGGTATTGTCTGTTCGTATGACCTCTGCAGGAAAAAACTTTAATGAGGTGATAGACTTTGTGAAGAAAGTAAAAGGGGTAAGGCGAGACGGTCATGCTAAGGCGTTGGCTAAGAAAGCCAAAAATTCAGGAAACTTTCAGGGATCTTACTCCAGAGGTTCAGGGAGGCTAATACTTGCAGCTCGGTGAATTTAGTCTGCTATGCCCGCTTCTACAGGTAATTACTCCGGAACTCCACCTTAGAATTTGATTCAAGATAGCAGAGAGCTAGACCTTTGGTTGGTAGCAGGCCATCTTTTGATCGTACATGTTACAACTGTAGAGAACCTGGGAAAATGAGGAGAGGTTTCCCTCACCCACGCATGTTGGATTCCACACAGCAACAATCTAGAGTAGTGGTACCCGCGGGAAATCATAATAATGGTCGAGGGCATCCACAAGATAGGCGAGAAGGAAATCAGCGAGGCCGTGGAGGTAGAGAAAATGGTAACGTATGTAGGGGAATAGTACTGCCAGGTAGAGAAGTCACCCGTCACGATGATAGAGTGTATTGTTATGCCTTTTCGGGCATTACCGAGGCAGATGCATCTCACACAGTGATCACATGTACTATTTTTGTCTGTGACCAGATGGCTAATGTGTTATTTGATTTGGGTTCTACTTAGTCTTATGTGTCCGTGCGATTTGCCTCAGAATTTAATATGAATTGTGATATACTTGATGCCCCCATCTATGTTTCTACTTAGTTGGAGAGTCTATCATAGTCACCCATGTCTATCGTGTTTGTCCTATTTTGTTTATAGGTTTTCAGACTTGGATTGATTTGGTGATTTTGGATATAACTGACTTTGATATAATCTTAAGCATGAATTGGTTGTCTCTTTATTATGATGTGCTTAATTGTAATTTCGGGAAGGGAAAAGTTAGAGTGGGAAGGGATGTACAAGCCTAAGCAAGCTAAGATCATATCCTCCATTCGGGCTAGGAAACTGGTAGGGTAGGGTTGTTTGGCTTATTTGGCTCATATTCTGGATGTTGAGGTTGAGTCTCCATCTATTGAATCTATCCATGTGGTGTCAAAATTTAGAGAATTATTTCCTACTAATTTCCCTGGTATGCCTCCGGATAGAGATATAGATTTCTGCATTGATTTAGAACCTGATACTTGTCCCATTTCCATCCCTCCATGTCGCATCACTCCGGCAAAATTAAGAGAGCTTAAGGCTCAAATCCAAGAACTTTTTGATAAAGGATTCATTCGTCCTAGAGCTTCCCCATAGGGTGCCCCATTTTTATTTGTTAAGAAAAAAGATGGTAGTATGAGGATATGTATAGATTATCGGTAATTGAATAGGGTCACCATTCGAAACAAGTACCCATTGCCTCAAATATATGATTTTTTTGACCAATTGAAAGGTGCATCAATTTTCTCTAAGATTGATCTAAGGTCTAGTTACCATGAGTTAAATATTAGGCCCGGGGACGTGCCCAAGACGGCGTTTAGAACCCGCTATGGGCACTACGAGTTTCTAGTTTTGTCATTTGGGTTGACTAATGTGCCTGCAACTTTTATGAGTTTGATGAATGGTGTGTTCAAACCATTCCTTGATTTGTTTGTTAATTGATGACATTTTGGTCTATTCGAAAAGTGAGGAAGAGCATGTCGACCATCTTCGTATTGTTCTGGGTGTTCTTAGGAAACAAAGGTTGTATGCGAAATTTTCTAAGAGTGAGTTTTGATTGACTTCGATTGCATTTTTGGGGCATGTAGTTTCAAAAGAAGGGGTAATAGTAGATCCCCAAAAGATTGAGGCGGTTAAGAATTGGGTTCGGCTTAGCTCAGTGACGGAAGTTAAGAGTTTTGTGGGGCTCACTAGCTACTATCATCGATTTGTGAAATACTTTGCTTCTATTGCCACACACTTGACAAATTTGACCAAAAAAGAGATACCATTTGAATGGACTGAAAAATGCGAGGAGAGCTTCCAAATGCTCAAGACTCTTTTGACCACAACACCTATTCCAGCACTACCGGTGGAAGGTAAAGATTTTATAGTTTATTGTGATGCTTCACATTCTAGTTTGATTTCGGCGTTGATGCAGGATAAGAATGTCATAGCTTATGCATCGCGGCAGTTGAAGGTGCATGAGAGGAATTATCCAACACATGATTTAGAGTTGGCAGTGGTAGTGTTTGCTCCTAAGATTTGGCGACATTATCTTTGTGATGTCAAGTGTGAGGTGTTTACTGATCATCGTAGTTTAAAGCATGTGTTCACTCAAAAAGATCTGAATTTGAGACAGAGAAGGTGGATGGAGTTACTTAGGGATTATGACGTCACCATTCAATACCATCCGGGTAAGGCTAATATAGTGACAGACGCTTTGAGTCGAAAAGTGGTGAGTATGGGTAGTCTAGCTTGCTTGAATGTATCCAAGCGACCTTTGGCTAAGGAAATTCAGACCTTGGAGTCTAAGTTCATATTGTTAGGCATCTTAGAGAAAGGTGGGCTGTTAGCTAGCATTGAAGTAAGGGCCACGTTCATTGAGGAGATCAAGGCCAAACAGTTTGAGGATGAAAATTTGAATGATCTTAGAAACAAAACTGTGATTGGTAAGGCACAAGAGACCACTCTTGATGTGGAAGGTGTGCTCAGTTTTAAAGGAAGAATTTGTGTTCCTCAAGTTGATGACTTGATTCAGAAATTGTTGACAGAATCCCATGGTTCGCGATATTGCATTCATTCGGGTGTGACCAAGATGTACCGCAATTTGAAGTGAATTTATTGCTGGTCGGGCATGAAAAAAGACATAGCGGAGTTTGTGTAAGTGTCAAAATTGCCAACAAGTAAAGTATGAACGCCAAAGGCCTGCAGAGTTGCTTCAGAGAATGCCAATTCCAGAATAGAAGTGGGAAAGGATAGCCATGGACTTTGTGGTTGGTCTTCCCAAGACTTTGGGGAAGTTTGATTCTATTTGGGTAGTGGTTGACAGATTGACTAAGTTAGCCCATTTTATTTCAATAAGAATATATTATAATGCTGAATAATTGGCTAAGGTTTATGTGAAAGATATAGTAAGGTTGCATGGGGTGCCCCTTTCTATCATCTCAAACCATGGTAGGAGAAAGTTACATGATGAATTGGGCACACAACTCACTTTTAGTATAGCTTTCCATCCACAGATGGACGGACAGTCAGAGAGGACTATTCAAGTGTTAGAAGACATGTTGAGGCCATGTGTGATTAATTTTGGAGGGCATTGGTATAAGTTCTTACCTTTGTGTGAGTTCTCCTATAATAATAGTTATCACTCCAGCATTGATATGACACCATTTGAGGCACTTTATGGGAAGTGATGTAGATCACCCATAGGATGGTTTGAGGCTGGAGATGTGAAACCTTTGGGGGTTGACTTAGTGAAAGATGTTCAAGATAAAGTTAGGAGAATCCAAGCTAAGCTTTTAGTGGCCCAGGGTAGACAGAAAAAGTATGCAGACCATAAGGTAAGAGAAATGGCATTTCAGACGGGGGAAAATGTTCTTCTTAAGGTATCACCCATGAAAGGGGTGATGAGATTTGGCAAGAAAAGAAAGTTTAGTCCTCGTTACATTGGTCGATTTAAGGTTTTTGATTATGTAGGACCAGTGACTTATAGATTGGCCTTACCTCCAAACCTATCAGGAGTTCACCCAGTATTTCATGTGTCCATGTTAAAGATATATCATAGTGATGGGGATTACATCACAAAATGAGACACAGTCGTGTTATACAAAGACCTTCAGTATGAGGAGGAACCAATTACAATTCTTGATCGTGATATCCAGAAGCTGAGGACCAAGGAGATTAAGTCCGTGAAAGTTCAATGGAAGTATCGGCCAGTTAAGGAAGCTACTTGGGAAACAAAGAAGGACATGTGAGACAAGTATCCCAATTGTTCGTCGATTCAAGTTCTACTCCACTTTTGCTTTAGCCCATTTTTCCTAGTTTGTCACTCGGGGACGAGTAATGGGTAAATTAGTATCTATTGTAACATCCAGCTTCTATCATTATAGAAAAGCCATCGGGCAAATATTTTGGGCCGAAAAACTTTTTCGCAGTAACTTGGAATTTTCCAACCTAGTCCAGATTTGAATGAAATCAGAGTCCGTAAGGTCCAGGGAAATCTGGTAACAATTGGGTGATCTAATTATGATTTTGATCACATGAGTAGATAGCTAAGACGTTAAGGAACCCGTACGACTTTACCAAATTGAGTTCGGGTGAGTAGAACTACCAGAATCGATCTTAGCATGAGATGGTAGTTTCTAAGTGTCATCGGACGAAGGTGTGTTGTGAAATGGTGGTTTGGAAATTATTTATTCAGCTCTCTATTCCGTACAAGTCGTTACAGCGAGATTTTATGCCGCCAAGGCGGGGACTCTATAGCGGGGTGAGTACTGTTGTGGCGGAGACGCGACTTAAGTCAGAAATAAACCCCAAAATCATTTTATTATGTGCTTTTCGACTTTGAGAGCTAGGAGACGACCCCAAGAGAGTTCTTGACCATTTTTCACCATTCTTAAGACTAAAGGTAAGGTTTTAACTCCCCGAATCCATTTTTCGATCTGTAAAATGTAAACTAGTTGGTAATATGATATACCGTAAGTTTACAGTATTTTTAATACATTTCACTTAAGAGTTGTGTGTGTCTAGGGCCTTTCTGTATTGGTTTTTATATGCTTTTATCATGTTTTGCTGGAAAGGTGTTTAGGCGCGGAAGTAAAGAGACAGTTGAAAAAAATACAGAATAAGGCATATATGGAGGTGATCTACGGACCGTAGGTCCATTGATGCTTCGTAGATCAGCAAACAAGGCATGGAAGGAAAATTAGGGAAATCTGACCAACTGTGGAACCACGATGGCCATTGACGGTCCGTAAATTGATCTACGGACCGTACTGCTGATCTGTAGAATGATACTACCAGGGTTCCAGTACCTGATGTTTCAAGATTCTAAATGTGGAGCTACGGAGAAGGATTGACGTACCATAGATCTATCTACTGTTCGTACTGCAGTTACGTTGTTTGCTTTAGAGAAGCTAATTTTTGGAAGCTGAAATATTTTCTAAGTCCGGGCTAACGGAAGGGACTCATGGACCTTAGATCCATTGACGGTCCGTTAGTCAGTCTCGCGGAATGAAGACGCGTGCCTGAACAAACTTTCCTTATTTTGTTTCCCTTTTAATTTAGGACTTGTTTTCTATAAATAGGGCATGTAAACCTCGTTTTTGGGGGTTAGAATTTATTACTTTTATTCTAGTTCTTGACTTGGGAGATTAACTTGCAACTTTAGCAATTCTTAATTTTCTAAGTTCGTTTTGAAGACTTTGGTGTTACAATTTAAGTTGAATTTCTGGGTTTATTATTATTATTCTTACTTAAGTTCATAATTCTTTTATCTAAACCAATGAATTGTGTTCATATGATTATGGGTAACTAAACTCCACAACTAGGGTTGTGGAAACCATGAGCGACTAACAAAGTATGAATAGTAACTAAGCAATTCTTGAACAGTGTTGTTGCATGCATTGATAATTATTTCATTTAGAAGTCTTTTTAAGGAGTGCACGCGTTAGAACTCGCCTTGTTGCTACTTGCCGGACCAAGGAGGTAATCAACAAGAAAAGAATTATCAACATAGATTTAATGTGATACTATCTAATAGGCTAGTGTCGATTGGTGCGAAGTAATAACTAAGTCAAACATAGATGTGATGTCTAATATGAGGTAAAGGTAAGGGTTAGTAAATTATACACATGTAGCCGCACCAAGGTACGGGGTGAAATTCTCTAGATGTCGGACCAAGCATTCAAAGATACATAACTTATCACTTTGCATATAGTACACTAGGAAATAATTACTATTACTAGGATTATTGCGTTATGAGCTTGTGGGGAACACGTACACCCTAGATATTTCTCATCTTGATAGCAATTAAAGTTTGAATCTTGCTCATTGATTACTTACATAATTTCCTGAATTTGTTTCACAAATCCTCCCCTCCCCCACCCCCTTTAATTACTTATTTTTGAAAATACATTGACTAAATGAATATAGTTGTTGGTTAAAGTTAAGTATAAACCATATTCTTCGTGGGATCGACCCCAACCTACAAGTTGGGTTTTTTACTGGATAACGATCGCTTATGCTTCTTTAAGGAGGTGTAATTTAAGCGTATCAAATTTTGTCCCCGCTGCCGAGGAATAAGGCTTTTAGATTAAGTTTAACTACATTATTAAACTTTAGTCAAGTATTTCCCAATTTTACGTTTTAGTTTTTAGTTTTGTTTTCTACAGGTTTCAACTCTAGTGTATGCCAAGTACACGGAGTCAATGTGAATTCTTGACCCTCTACGATCCTGAATTGAGAAAAACTTTGAGGAAAATAGCTAATCAAGGAGATGGATCTGAGTAACTAAGGTGTCTCCGTCGTGCTGCGATGTTAAATTAAGCGCTTATTGAGAGGCAACCCAATTAGTAGTGTAACTTCTTATTTTATGTTTATTTTATTAGTGTCATTTTTTTTAATCTTGTTTTTGCAGATTAGGGGAAGTTTGAGTACGCAAAAAAAATTGAAACAAAGGAGCATGTTTGAGCATAAGTGTGGAGTGCATTCGACCCTTGATGAAAATAAAGAGAACATGCTACTAGTTAGGCCATAAGGCCTCAGGGAGTTTTCCTAACCCTTGTTTTAAATTTTATTTGATGTTTTGGGGACATAGCATATTTTTAAGTGTGGGGTAAAGAAATGAATTCCTAATTTTTACTGTTTTATTAAGTCTTTTCTTTTTTTTAGGATGGGTTCCTTGGCTTTTGTTTTCGATTCTTTTCCTAAGGATAGTCCCTTTGAATCGAGTGTCTTTTTATTTTATTTTTGAATAAGTTTTTTTAAAAAAGTTTTGAGAGAAAAGAAAAGACCATTTTGAGTGGTGTGATACTTGCTATTTAGGCCTAATTTTTCAGTAGTACTTTCTTGTGAATGCTTGATAAAAAAAATTGTAGATTCTTTGACATCTAAGCTCATGGTTGTGACTTTGTATATAGCTTATTTTATTTTGTATTTTTTTATGATCTTGTCTCTCTTATAAGTGGAATTGATCCATCTTGATTGATACTTGTGTCATGTGTGGTGAGAATTTGTTTATTCCATGTTTTGGATCTTATTCTAGAACTTGCCTTGCATGTTATTGAAGCGAAATAATAAGTGATGCTTTATTTAAGAGATGATAATAGGATTTCTTTGATTTGTCTGGTAAATTTTAGCCTTTTCAAATATTTTATCACTAGTTAGCCATTTTGAGCCTGTAGCCTTTTGTTGGTAGCCATATTTCTCCCTTGACTATTTTGTTGAATCCCTAAATTTTTGCACCTTGCTTCCTTGAGCATTACAACATAGACTTATTCTAATTATCAATTATGAGAAAAAGGGATGGTTGAGTGAATAGGTAATTAATGATAGTTACAAAGTGTTTAAAAGCCCTCTTTGAAAGAATGTGACATGAAAAAGAAAGAGAACAAAATAATGTGACATAAAAAAAAAGTTACTTTGATGATGGCCCTGGTCCTTCTGAGGACATCGTGCACTTTAACGCATGTAAAATACGTAAGTTGAGGGTGACTATTATGAAGGAAAACTAAAGAAAATTGAAGCATTCTTGAGATGATGAGAATTACTTGTGAACTAGTTGTTGAAGAGATGGCTAAAAATAAAGAGAAGAAAATAATGGGTGATAAAGTCTTAAAGTGCAAAGTGCTTAAGGAAGTGTAAGTCACTATTATATAGTTTTTCTACCCATCCCCTAGCCTACATTACAACCCGTTAAAGTCCTATTTGATTCTATTCAAACGTACTTAATTAGTGGAGATGTACATAATGGCCAAGCGTATGGTTATTTGTGCATACATGAAAGTTTATTTGTGAGTGTGAGAGTTGTTCTTGATATGAAGTCCTTAATTTATATTCAATCTTTTGAATTGAGTGTGTGGACTATTTCTTTTTGTGAGGGCACTTGTTTCATGATAGATAGGTGATTTCATTAGCTTTTTTTTATGAGAGTAGGTGAGCAATCTTAAATTTGATGAGTTCAAAGTCCTTCCTTGAGGTTAGGAGGTTAGAGGTTTGTTGTTTATTTGGATGCCTTGCATAATAATTGAGAAGTGTACTTGATGTTTTGAAATTGGTATATGGCCTAATTATTTGTATTAACCAAAGTGATGACATTTCTATTTTGATTTTTTGAGATGAGCTTTAATATTTGCTCGAGGACGAACAAAAGTTTAAGTGTGTGATATTGATGTGAGACCAAAATACATATTTTTAATCATTATTTGTCTCATATTTATTATTTATATTTTTTCTTTTTGAGCGTGAATTTTATGGATTGTGCTAAATAGTATATTTTTATTTGTAGGATTAAATTGGTGGAAAAATAAAAAAATTTGGAGCTAAAACGAATCAAAGATGGAAGGTTGAAGAAGAAAATTAAGCTAGCAATGGATAAAATTTAATATAATAATATATTTATATATATAAAGGTTGTTAGATGCAAAATTGCGGCAGAATTAAAAATCTGCCAATCCACCATTGCCACGTGGCAATATTTGGCAGCCAAAAGAAATAGATGGCTGTAATGTGCAATTCAAACAGCCCCCCCTCCCCGCTGCCACGTGTCAGCAGTCGCAGAGCTCTTATTTTTATGAAGGCGGCGGCAACAGAAATGGCAAATAATTCACGCGAGGAAAAAAAAAAGAGGAATCTAATTCCTTTTGATTTTGGAATCTTTATTTTATTTGGACTCATTTATTTTATTTAGATTTTTTTTTCTTTATCAATAAATAGTTTATAGGAATAATTATTTTAAGTGCAATACTTTTTAGGGTTCTTTTCTTCTTCTTATTTTGGGGTTAGATTTTATTTCTTTTATTCTAATTCTTGACTTTGGAGATTAACTCACAACTTTAGCAATTCTTAATTTTCTAAGTTCGTTTTGAAGATTTTGACTTTGCAATTCAGGTTGAGATTCTGTGTTTCTTCTACTTATTACGTAAGTTCATGATTTCTTCATCTAAAAGTATGAATTGTGTTCTTGCTCTTATGGGTAAATAAATCCACAACTAGGGTTGTTGAAACCATGACCGATTAATAACGTATAAATAGTAACTAAGTAATTCTTGAATAGTGCTATTGCATGCATTGATAATTCTTTTGGTTAAAAAAAATTTTAACGGTGGCCAACGTTAGAAATTGTCTCGTTACTACTTGCCGGACCAAGGAAGTAATTAACGAGAAAAGAATTATCAACATAGATTTAGTGCGATACTAACTAATAGTCTAATGTCGATTGGTGCGAGGGTGAAAACTAAGTCATACGTCGATGTGATGTCTAATATGATGTAAAGGTAAGGGTTTATAAATTATACACACGTAGCCGGACCAAGGTGCGGGGTGAAATTCTCTAGATGTCGTACCAAGGATTTAGAGATACCTAACTTATCACTTTGCATGTAATACACTAGAAAATTATTGATATTACTAGGATTACAGCGTTATGAGCTTATGGGGAACACGTACACCTGAGTTATTTTCTCATCTTGATAATAACTAAAGTTTGAATCTTGTTCATTGATTACTTACATAATTTCCTGAATTTGTTTCACAAATCTCCCCCCCCCCCCCTTTTAATTACTTGTTTTCGAAAATACATTGATTAAATGAATATAATCGTTGGTTAAAGTTAAGTATAAATCATATTTCTCGTGAGATCGACCCCAACCTACAAGTTGGGATCTTTACTTGATAACGATCGCTTATGCTTCTTTAAGGAGGTGTAATTTGAGCGTATTAAATTTTGGCGCCGCTGCCGGGGAATAAGGCTTTTAGATTAAGTTTAGCTGCATTATTGAACTTTAGTCAAGTATTTCTAGATTTTACGTTTTTGTTTTTTGTTTTGATTTCTACAGGTTTCTACTCTAGTGTATGCCAAGTACACGGAGTCAATGTGAATTCTTGACCCCTTACGATCCTGAATTAAGAAAAACTTTGAGGAAAATGGTTAATCAAGGAGATGTAATCTGAGTAACTAAGGTGTTTGCGTCATGTCGCAACGTTAAATTAAGTGTTTATTGAGAGGCAACCCAATTAGTAGTGTAACTTCTTCTTCTTTTTTTTATTAGTGTCACTTTTTTTTATCTTGTTTTTGCAGATTGGGAGAAGTCTGAGTACCCAAAAAAAAAATGAAACAAAGGAGCATGTTTGAGGTTAAGTGTGGGGTGTGTTCGACCCTTGATGAAAATAAAGAGAACATGCTATTGGTTAGACCATAAGACCTCAAGTAGTTTTCATAACCCTTGTTTTAAATTTTATTTGATGTTTTGTGGACATAACATATTTTTAAGTGTGGTGTAAAGGAATGAATTCCTAGTTTTAACTGTTTTATTGAGTCTTTTCTTTTTTTAGGATGTGTTTCTTGGCTTTTATTTTCGGTTCTTTTCCTATGGATAGTTCCTTTGAACCGAGTATCTTTTTATTTTTTTTAGGAATAAGTTTTTTTTTATATATTTTTTGAGAGAAAAGAAAAGACCATTTTGAGTGGTGTGATACTTGCTATTTAGGCTTAATTTTTTAGTAGTACTTTCTTGTGAATGCTTGATAAAAAAAAATGCAGACTCTTTCACATTTAAGCTCATGGTTGTGACTTTGTATATATCTTATTTTATTTTGTAGTTTGTTATGATCTTGTCTCTCTTATAAGTGGAATTGATCCATCTTGATTGATACTTGTGTCATTTGTGGTGAGAATTTGTTTATTCCATGTTTTACATCTTAGTCTAGAACTTACCTTGCATGTTATTGAAGCGAAATAAAAAGTGATGTTTTGTTTAGGAGATGATAATAGACTTTCTTTGATTTGTCTGGTAAATTTTAGCCTTTTTGGGTATTTTATCACTAGTTAGCCCTTTTGAGCCTGTAGCCTTTGTTGGTCGCCATATTTTGCCCTTGACTATTTTGTTGAATCCCTAGTTGTTTGCACCTTGCTTCCTTGAGCATTACAAGATAGATATATTCTAATTATCAATTTTGAGAAAAAGGGATGGTTGAGTGAAAAGGTAATTAATGATAGCTACAAAGTGTTTAAAATCTCTCTTTGAAAGAATGTGACATGAAAAAAAAAAGTTATCTTGATGATGGCCCTGGTCCTTCCAAGGACATCGTGCACCTTAACTCATGTAAAATACGTAAGTTGAGGGTGGCTATTATGAAGGAAAATTGGAAAAAATAAAAAGAGATTGAAGAAGCATTTTTGAGATGATGAGTATTACTTGTGAACTAATTGTTGAAGAGAGGGCTGAAAATAAAGAAAAGAAAATAATGGGTGATAAAGTCTTAAAGTGCAAAGTGCTTAAGAAAGGGTAAGTCACTATTATATAGTTTTCTTTCCCGTCCTCTAGCCTACATTACAACCATTTAAAGTCCTATTTGATTCTATTCAAACATACTTAATTAGTGGAGATGTAAATAATGGGCAAGCCTATGGTTTTTTGTGCATACATGAATTTTTATTTGTGAGTGTGAAAGTTGTTCTTGATATGAAGTCTTTAATTTATATTCAATCTTTTGAATTGAGTATGTGGAATATTTCTTTTTGTGAGGGAACTTGTTTCATGATAGATATGTGATTTTATTAGCTTTCTTTGAGGAGAGTAGGTGAGCAAGCTTAAATTTGATGAGTTCAAAGTCCTTCCTTGAGGTTAGGAGGTTAGAGGTTTGTTGTTTATTTGGATGTCTTGCATAATAATTGAGAAGTGTACTTGTTTTGAAATTGGTATATGACCTAATTATTTGTATTAACCAAACTGATGACATTCCTATTTTGATTTATTGAGATGAGCTTTAATGTTTGCTCGAGGACGAACAAAATTTTAAGTGTGGGGTGTTGATGTGAGGCCAAAATACATATTTTTAATCATTATTTGGCTCACATTTATTATTTATATTTATTTATTTTTAGTGTAAATTTTATGGATTGTGCTAAATAGTATATTTTTTGTTGTAGAATTAAATTGGTGAAAAAATGAAAAAGTTTGAAACTAAAACGAATTAAAGATGGGTGGTTAAAGAAGGAAATTAAGCAGTCAGGTTAATGGATAAAATTTAATATAATAATATATTTATATATAAAGGTTGCTAGATGCAAAATTGCGGCAGAATTAAAAATCTGCCAATGCACCATTGCCACGTGGCAATTTTTGTAATGTGCAATTCAAACAGCCCGCAGCTGCCACGTGTCAGCAGTCGGAGAGTTATTATGAAGGCTGCGGCAACAGAAATAGCAAATAATTCACGCGAGGAAAGAAAAAAAAAGAATCCAATTCCTTTTGGTTTTGGATTTCTAATTTTATTTGAACTCATTTATTTTATTTAGATTTTTTTTATTTTTATATCTATAAATAGTTCATATGTATAATTATTTTAAGGGGGGTACTTTTTAGGGTTCTTTTCTTCTTCTTATTTTGGGGTTAGATTTTATTACTTTTATTCTAGTTCTTAACTTTGGAAATTAACTCACAACTTTAGCAATTCTTAATTTCCTAAGTTCGTTTTGAAGATTTTGACTTTGCAATTCAAGTTAAGATTCTGGGTTTCTTCTACTTATTACGTAAGTTCATGATTTCTTCATCTAAAAATATGAATTGTGTTCTTGCTATTATGGATAAATAAATTCACAACTAGGATTGTGGGAACCATGAGCGATTAATAGCGTATGAATAGTAACTAAGTAATTCTTGAATAGTGCTATTATATGAATTGATAATTCTTTCGCTTGAAATCTTTTTAACGGTGGCCAACATTAGAACTTGCCTCGTTACTACTTGTCGGACCAAGGAGGTAATTAACAAGAAAAGAATTATCAACATAGATTTAGTGTGATACTATCTAATAGTCTAATGTCGATTGGTGCGAGAGTGAAAACTAAGTCATACATCGATGTGATGTCTAATATGAGGTAAATGTAAGGGCTAGTAAATTATACACACTTAGCCAGACCAAGGTTCGAAGTGAAATTCTCTAGATGTCGGACCAAGGTGCGAGATGAAATTCTCTAGATGCTGGACCAAGGATTTAGAGATACCTAACTTATAACTTTGCATGTAATACACTAGGAAAGAATTGTTATTACTAGGATTACCGCGTTATGAGCTTATGGGGAACACGTACACCCTAGTTATTTTCTCATCTTGATAACAACTAAAGTTTGAATCTTGCTCATTGATTACTTACATAATTTCCTGAATTTGTTTCACAAACCTCCCCCCCCCCCCCCGGTCCCCACTTTAATTACTTGTTTTCGGAAATACATTGACTAAACCATCGTTGGTTAAAGTTAAGTCTAGACCATATTCCTCGTGGAATCAACCCCAACCTATAAGTTGAGTTCTTTACTTGATAACGATCGCTTATGCTTCTTTAGGGAGGTGTAATTTGAGTGTATCAGTGAGCTAGTTCTTCCGGGCTGCCATGAGTTCTCTTTTCGCTTATGTCCACATTTTCGGACTTAGACTAGTTCCTTAGATTTCTTATGTTTAAGTATGGGTTTGTACCTCTTCTTGTTTAGACTTATGGTTGAACCTTAGATGTTTTAGTACATTGATTTTCAAGTTCTAGGTGTTATTCCACATTGTTTGGTTGTTAGACTTTTGAGTTGGAGTTTATGGGAACTCCTTATTTCTTTTCCTTAGCATTTAAATTTGTTTCTGTTATCTTTAAATACCTTAGTATTTTGGTTGAGTTGTTAGTTTGGGTTGTAGCAATGGTTCTCCAACCGGAGGGTTAGTATGGGTGTCACTCACGACGGTCTGAGCCGTGACACATCTTGGATCACTCTCTTCTGACCATGTCTTCCTCCTTCAGCAGAGACATTGCGGTTGAGCTACTAATTCAGTTGTTGGTGTGAAAAAATAAGTGATTTATAGGGAATATAGTTGTTATCTGTAAAAGTTATTGGCCACATACAAATCAAAATTTACTTTTGAAGGACCATCACAATTCACAAGCACTATTTTAACTTTCAAAGAAAAATTCTTTTGAAAAGTAGATGATTCATGCCCCTTGTGTGGCTTAGCTGGTGTAATATATACACGAATTAAGATGGACTCTGATTTCAGGTGCTCGTAAAGCATCAAGGACAAGGACGGAGGAGCTAAACTCCCATTCTTCTTCTTTAACAGAAGATGTACTAGTAAAGGACCAGTTTGATTTTAGCATATATGCTTATTTGGGTCATAACCTTGAAAAGAAATGATATGACCTTAATAATGCTTTGTATTTTTTTTTAATAATGCTTTGTATAGATCTATTAAGGAATGTGGAAATATTGTGTAATACTTCCTCCGTCCATTTTTAATGATCCATTATACTATAAATAGTTGTCAAACAATATTTGCCCATTTTGGAAAATCAAGAGATAATTAATCTTTTGGTGTCTATTTTACCCTTCCTATTACTATTTAATACATTTTCCAAATCATTAAATTTAATATATTCAAAGGGTAATATAGTAATATTATCCTATTATTTATTGTTTCTTAATGGATGTGTCAACTGTCTGTTGAGATACTTGCAGCAAATTCAATTATCAATGGTTATCAGGTTGTTTGAGGTAAATTTAGTTCAAATTGTTTGTTCCAATCTTTTCCACAAGATTATATTAAGTTGTTAAAATAGTTCATTAGAATTAGTCAAGTTAGTTACATCTTACTTATATTTAAGTTGATGTTACGATTGAATAAGATAATTCAAGTTTGCTTTGATTCTCAATCCCTTTATGATTTCAGAACCCTTCTAAAACTCTTGCGAGTCGGATCCAATTATTTTTTCTTTCTCTCCTCTTCAAAAACATGGTTGTACCTGCTACCACCAGTGACAATGTTGTTGCAGTCCCGACGACCACTCATGTGGTACAATTTAATTCAGCTACCCAATTACCGATCAAACTGCAAGGTAACCTCAACTTTGCGACCTAGAAGGCACAACTAGTGATGCTACTCAACGTACACAAGCTCCTTGGACATCTAGTTGGTGCCAAATCTGCTCCACTAAGTGGTTGTATCGAATTAAAAGGAAAGTTGATGGTTCCATTGACAGGTACAAGGCGCGATTTGTAGCAAAAGGTTTCACACATTGCCCATGATTGGACTTTCATGAAACTTTTAGTCCGGTTGACAAACCAACCACTGTCAGGATCGTTCTATCCATCGTAATTCAAAATAAGTAGAAGGTTCACCAGCTTGACGTGAACAATGCATTTTGCAAGGTAACTTATAGGAGCAAGTATTCATGGCTCAATTGAAAGTCTATGCTAACTCTGATCATCCCAATCATGTCTGCCGTCTCAAAAAGGCCATTTATGCCTAAAACAAGTTACACATTGCCTGGTACGAGGCTCTCAAGTCTCACTTGACTAATATCAGATTTGTTAAATCAGACGCCTCTCTGTTTATTTTCACATCTAAGGCTGTCACTATATATATTCTGGTGTATGTTGATGATATCCTCAGTACTGGAAATTACCCAACCCCTGTCGCACATGTAATCAACTTTCTGGCTAGCAGATTCTCCCTAAAGAACCTTAGTGAACTCAACTATTTTTTGGGGATCGAAGTTAAACATGTTCCAAATGGGATTGCCTTATCATAGTCCACATACATACTTGAGGTTCTCTCATATGTGGATATGACATACTGCAAAGGGGTTATGAGACCCATGTGCTCAAGTTCATCACCCAATGCAGGTGATGGTTCACGTCCTATAGATGCAACCTTGTATCGACACACTCTGGGTAAGTTGCAATACTTATCATTCACGCGTCCTGATATTGCATTTGCAGTTAACAAATTATCTTAGTTTATGCAATTACCGAGTCTGGAGCACTAGAAAGCAGTAAAAAGGATTCTTCGATATCTCAAGTCACCAGCAACATCGTGCTTGCAAATATCTCGTCACTCTGATAGAAATTTATCTATGTATGCCGATGTTGGTTGGGTGGGCGATCCCTGTGACAGAATCTACATAGCTGGTTATATACTCTCTTGTGATCAAATCCTATCTGTTGGTCCTCTAGGAAGCAACAATCAATTGCTCGGTCTTCCACTAAAGCAGAATACAAATCGGTAGCCAATGCACTCTCTGAGATTACTTAGGTCCAAAACCTGTTGTATGAGTTAAGATGAAGCACATTGCAGTAGACTTTCATTACCTCCGCAATAGTGTGCAATCAGGCAGAGTGATTGTCAAATATCTTCCCGCCATGGATCAAATTTCTGACACTCACAAAGCCGCTGCCCAAGCTTGCCTTTCTTCGGCGTTTATCCAAGTTAGGAGTTGTTGCACCACACCTAACTTGAGGGGGTGTATTGAGATACTCGCAGTAGATTCAATTATCAATAATTATCAGGTTGTTAGAGGTAGATTTAGTTCAAATCGTTTGATCCAATCTTTTTTCCAAGATTAGATTGAGTTGTTAAAGTAGTTCCTTAGAGTTAGTTAAGTTAGTTACATATTAAGTTATTAGAGTAGTTCCTTAGAATTAGTCAAGTTAGTGACATCTTACTTATATTTAAGTTGATGTTACGATTGAATAATATCGTTCAAGCTTATTTTGATTCTCAATCTCTTTACTGTCAAGTCAATAGTTAACCACTATTGTTAGACAACAATAGAGTAATACTATTATTATTGATGTGGAAGATGAAAGACATAAAGAATAAAGATTGGGATTGCTATTAATGGGGAAGATGAAAGAAGCAAAGAAGAGGAAATAAATAATTTTAATTACTAAGCAAATGTACACCTTCAATAACTATAGCCTATAGGTAGATAAAAGAATTCTGCAGGTTCAGGTTCAGGTTCAATGTATTAAAAAATAAATTTTTAATAAAATATTTTTTCCCCTAAGAATACGTTGGCCAATAAGTTTTTTAGTCACATTTTAGTAATTCAACTTTTGAGGTCTTTCCACTTTTGACTTTGCGCTCTTCATGATAATTTGGAAAAAGTTTTTGGGTAAAAAGTAAAACGAAAAAATGAATGTGACCTTGATAACCATTTATCATTTCTCTTTTTTCCCCTCATTTTAAAACCTTTTCTCTCATTATTCAAAATTTCTTATACCAAACAAAAAAAATTAAACATTTGCAACACTTGAGCTACTGTAAAATTTGATTTCGTCAATTATAACGGTCGGGATAATCCTATTTTCCTATTTAAATAGTTACATGAATTTTTAGTTTAAAAATAAAAAAGTCTCTGCAAATTTAAATCTAAAACATGGAGAAAATTCTGTTGGAGCATCATTTCCTCATGAATTTTATAGTGCGCAATCCAATCAGGACTTCAACGTGGGTACCAAAAACTTAATGGATAGTTTTTTTAAAATGCTGTATTAATTGTTCAATTGGTCCCCTGCACGTTGAAGCATTAATGTTGTGCCTCACTTTATTTCAATGGACCTTACTGTTTTTCAACTTACCAACTTCTCACTGCTATTTAATATTTAATTTATTAAATATATTTTATAACTAACATTTTAATTTGATACAAATATAAAGTAATAATTCAATTTTACACTTTAAAACATCCCTTTCTTTAGTACATACGATAATTTTATTTCAAAGTGGTCCGATTGACAGAAGTTGACATCATGATAAATTGCTGATGAAAGAGAAAAATACCAAAAATGGGTACATTGACAAATACTTAATAGATCATAATAATGCAAACTATACTTCAGCTTTATTTGTTAGTACTTAATAAAGATCTTACTCACGTTCAAATCTTAGTTATTTTCAAGATCTGAATCTTTATCATTCAGATTTTAGTAATTAAAATTCCGAAAGTGAGACATATCATAGCTAGTTACTTGAGATCTTAGCCATGCCCTTCACTTCATAAACTAAATCCTCAATAAATTTGCATTGTATATCATTATTCAACAGAAACTCCTTCCATTTCTTCTGATTTTCCCTAAAAAGTTTACCTGGCTCCTTGTCAACCTCCATCATCACCATCTCCACAGCTTCCTTAATATCTTGTTTACCAAAATAACCATCTTCATCTCTCCTATTCACCTCCACCCCAGTTTTCATATCCCCACTCACCAGCTTTGCATTCAAGAACTGATCACCTTTCTGTGGTAACATAACAACTTGACAGTCATTCACTAATGCCTCTATTACTGAACTGAATCCTGCATGACATACATAACAACCAACACTAGAATGTGCAAGTATGTGTTGTTGCTGAACCCAACCTGAATGAATAATTCCCCTTTCTTTCACTCTCTCCATAAACCCTTTTGGTAAAGCTCTGTTTAGTTCAGCTGACACATCAATATTGGCAGGAAAATTCAAGACAAGAAAGAAAGGCAGCCCTGTTTCTTCCAAACCTAAAGCTAGTTCTTTTATCTGATCATCAGTCAAGAATGTTTCGCTTCCGAAAGAAGAGTAAATAACTGTTCCTGATTCAAATTTTTTTAGCCAATTACCCCATCTTTCTTCTAATTCCCCTGTAGGTGGATCAGGTACTACTGGTCCAACTAGAAAAACAGGTTTCTTGAATTGTGATTTTACGTATTCAATATAAGGTCCTTCCATTTGAGAACAAGTTTTTGCTAGTATAGCAGAGCACCCCTTAAGACCTGAGAGTACGCGGTCGTATACAGTAGGACCTCCATGGAAGCTCTTGAAAATGTATAGAAAATCTTGAGCTTCAAAGGTTTTGACTGAGGTGACAGAGGTGTGAGGAAATCCAGGTGGAGGTTTTTTCATGTCTTCAAGAGATGGATAATTTTTGGGTTGAGGAACTCTAGCAGGGCAAGTAAGAAAAGCAGTAGAAAGTGCAACGAAAACAGAGTAATAAACTGATTTGATCCCTAATTCATCAGCCATTTTAGGGAGCCAATCTTGAGCAAAATCAAAAAGAACAAAATGGGGTTTGAGATTGGAAAGTAAAGACTTGATTTGTGGTTGCATTTGGTCTAAAGCAACTTTGAGAAGTTCAGCAGTTATTGGTGTCAATTCAGCAGTACTTTCAGCACCAGGAGGTAGACCTTCAACTTGCGGAAGAGTGAGAGGGACAATACAAGTAGTTGGAGCAGAATTCAACATAGATTTCACTCTGCTAGCATTGCCAGATGCAGTGAAAAATGAAACCTTAACACCATGAAAGGAGAGCTTGTTAGAAAGCTGAACAAATGGACTAATATGACCAAATGCAAAAAAAGGGAACATAACTATGTGAAGAACATCATTTGAGTTCCCTTTCATCTCCATGATTGATGTGTTAGCTATGCAAAGAAGTATATATAAAAGTAGACAAGAAAGTAAAGTCATGTGAAGAATGGAGGATTGTAGAATGGTAAGTAGGATGAACGGTGAGCTGACCAATATGGAACATTGGCCTCGTGGAAGAATTGTCAGCCAATAATTTTTTTTCCCTAACTAAAGTCACTTTACTATGTTTTCTAATATCCTAACCAAAAAAATAATAATTAAAAAACTATGTTTTCTAATACAAAAATTACAAAACTTTCACTCTATTAACACCAAATTCATAATGGTCGAAAAATCCATCTTTTCAGTGATAATACATAAACGTGCCTTTTAAATTGACTTTAGTTCATATTTATGCTCCTCAATTTTAGGTTTGTAGTAGACATTTTAACTTGTATAAAATTGACTAAATAGACACATGCGTTCTACGTGGTGTCCTACTTGATAATTTAGTGTCCTATGTGTATTATGTCACATAGGATGCATGTGTCTATTAGTTCAATTTTACACAAGTAGTGGCTACTTGTGCACACCAAAAGTTGAAGCGCATATATGCTAACAAAAAAATAAATTAAAGGAAATATTTATGTATTTATGCATTTTTTATTCTATAAAGTAACTTTTTTTTATTTTATAAATACAAACCAATTAAAAGAGGGTCAAACCCATCTACAAAGTGAATGGATTTGAGTCGAATGGACTATGAAAAGGAAAGTGAGATCATTATTGGATTTTTATCATCCAAAATTTCAACTGTATTTTCTTTTAAAAAAAAGTATAGCTAATGTATATTGTGAAACACTAAGTTTTGTTACATAATAAGAAATTGAATAGTATGGAGTAATAGTTACTGCTATATATTAATTAATCAGTGAATCAGAAGATTTTTATGGGTCGTTTGGTATAAACATTGATAACGCAAGAATTACTGAATTAGTAATGCAGAAATTAGTAACGCAGGAATTAATAATGCAGAGATTAGTAGTGCAGGGATTATTTTTTGTCAAGTGTTTGGTTCATTGCTTCTCACTTAATCTTGTGTTTGATTTAAAATGCTACAATTTTTTTTCCTATTATACCTTTGTGTTATTATGAGTTTGTTTATTTTATGTAATTGAGTCAAGGTAGATAACCGGACCATAACACCACGGTAATTATTATTTTCTTAGAAAAATAACAACAAAGAAAAAGAGTGTTATATAAATTGAAACAAAATTTTCTTTTTTTGTGCATAATTAATAACAAGAATTTAATAGTACACCACAGTTGACTAAAATTCATAATAAAAAAAAATATGCTAAATTTTTATTTATTTATTTTACAAATTTTAACTTGTATAATTATTGTAATTGCAGCCGGATGATGACAAAAGAGTTTAAACTTATCAAAAAGAAGATATAAAAATATACTTATACAAGTTATACCAAAGTCACCTACCTGGATAATAATTAATCAAAGTTGTTGTGGGACAATATTTTTTTTTTAGGATTTTCTATTTTATTTAACTAGTTAAGCTACATATATATATATATATATGAAATAATTTGAGGTATGATGTGCCACTAAGGAGATCCTTGATGGCATGGTGTATTTTTAATTTTTTGTTGGTCAAATAAAGCTTAAACTTAACATAGATTTAAGACTACTTATATTGTTCAATAGCTAAAGCTTATTAAAAAAAATAGTTCAAGTGGTTAATCGACAAACTACATTGAATAAAAAAAGGAGAAAAAAATATTAGTGAAATCATTAAATTACACTAAACGAATTTGGAGAATTAAAAAGAACATTTATAATTAATACAATTTAAATAAACAGAAAATTAAATTACAATTTTTTTTAGGAAAATGAATAAAGGGATAGTTTTGTCATTTAGGGGTCTTATCCAACGTTTAACAAACCTTGGATTAGTTATCCCTCCATTTACTAGGGATAAAATAAGACCACATATGGTGTATAAGCAATTCATGGATTAAATAAAAGAGAAAATACATTAAAAAAAAACCTTAAACTTGGCAGCACAACTTACTTTAGCACTTAAATTATACGGGTGTTTAAATACCACCCTTAACATCTTTCAAGTGATTAAAACACCCCCTAAAGGATGATGTGACAGAGAGAGTGAGTACACTCTCCTAAAAGTGCATGAAAAAAGAGAGAAAAAAAGGTGAATTTTTAAAGCCCTACACATGGTCTTTTTTTATTGGCCGATATATACCAAATTATTTAAATAGTTTTTTTATATATTAAACTTTTAAAATATATAAATTTTCTTATTAAGAGGTAGATGAAATCAGTGGGCCCCCTTTTCAATTTTTTTTTATTCTGTTGTCTTTCTCAGTACACATCTTTCTCCGTTGAAACACTCCTCCTCCATCTTCTTCCCCACCTCTATCCACTATTTTTATTTCACTAGTCTTTTACTAATCCGTAAAATTCAATACCAATGTCATTTTATTGACGTCGATTTCACTCTATTATTTGTATCGATTTGACAAATGTAAACTTTCTTAAATTTTGAGTGACCCATTTTGATTTATAGATCATTCAAACATTTCTCATAAAATTTATATATTTTTTGGATCAACTTTCTTATTCAATCTTCATTTCTTATTTGAGTTATCTAGAAAAAATTGGCTTTCAAAAAAATCCATTACCCAAGAGGGTAAATTCGTTGGGAGGGTTCGAAGAAGAAGAAGAATTTGAAGAAGAAGAAGAAGAAGAAAGTATTGAAGTTTGGAATAATGCTGAACAACAAGGAAGAAGAAAGAGAGGGGTGGGGGATGGGGGTATGCATTTATAAATAATCAATTGATATAATTAATTTTAAAAAGTGTTTAAGAAAAAATAGTGAATAAGTAAAAAAGAAATAAAAACTAATGACATGGTGCCTATATGATTATGATGTGGCGCTTACGTGACAATGATGTGGTGGGTGAGAGTGGTATTATAAATAACCAATTGATATAATTAATTTTAAAATGTGTTTAAGAAAAAATAGTGAATAAATAAAAAAGAAATAAAAATTAATGATATGGTGCCTATATGGTCATGATGTGGCGCTTACGTGGCAATGATGTGTCGGGTGAGAGTGATGTTATAGTCTCAGGGTGGAAAAAAAATCACTTCAAAGATGTTAAGGGGGGTATTTAAACGCTCATGTAGTTTAAGTACTAAAGTAAGTTATCCGACCAAGTTCAGGGTTTTTTTTAATGTATTTTCTCTAAATAAAATAAAGTAACCAAACAATGTATTAGATGAATTAAATTTTAATCCAGGGACTATTCTATTTAATCCGCCTACCAAACGAGTCCTTAGTGCATAAGTAACAATATTGTGATAACTTTTTTCAATTCATTGGCATTTTTGGCGGTCTAATTGAGTTGTTTTCTTAGAGTATTTTGTATGAGATATTGATAGGAAAAAAGGAGGAATGGATAAGGAGATAAATATTCATACCAGAGTTCTAAGATAATAATTACTCTCAATTTAGATAAAAATCTTGAAAATAGGGATGCAAAATGGGTCATTCGCACAAAATAGAGATGCACGACACTTGTGCTTAAGAGACATTTCTGTGGTGAAGGTCCATTGAAGGCATTGTCCAGCTGAGGAGTGTTGACACCCAATTTTGGACCTCCACAATATAAAATCAATCATCGAGCTTCCTAAATTCTAAATGATTTGAAATAATTGGCTTTATAAAATTCAAAATATTTTTCAAGTCATTTTAAGTAGTTTTGTTATTTTTATAAAAATTTTAAAATAATAAATATGATATTTCATATAATTATGTGTCTAATTAGTATATCTTATAAATGTTCAAAAATTGTCTCAAAAGGATTTTAGCTTTATTTAAATATTTAGTTATTTAGTTGTTTATATTGTTAAATTAATTAGTTTATAATTGAGTTAATTATTTTATTTCGTTAAGATTAAGAAGCTTGTTAATTAATCAATATTGATTTGTCTTATTTAATTACTAGTCGAACTTCTCCTAATCAACTAAGTTTGACTACATTTGGCTATAATTTAGATTCGTATGACCAAAGTCTAAATCCAATTCTAGCTTATCTATTTTTCCAAGGACCAAATTTTGGGCCTTTTCTCAAAACCCAACAATCAGCCCAACACACAATATTCCCCCATTAATAATCCAATATCCATTCTCCCATATAACATCACAGCAGCCCACCAACAGAAACCCAACTCAAACCCAACCCTTTTATCAATTCCAACATTACAGTAGCAATACAATCAGAAAAACATACAAGAGCAGCGCCCAAACGATCCCCGTACATTTTGGTCTTCTTCGCGCTGTAACCAGAGAATCGCGTCCAGCAGTCCAGTGACCCGACCCAGCGGTGCCAGCTACGCGTACAATTGTACGCTACAGTTCCTCGTCGTTTTCCTCTCATCCTTCGACAACTCGTACAGTTGCAGCAGCAGAGAAAGAGGCATGCGTTTTCTCCCCTTTCCTCTTTCGGAATGGGGCGAAAACCTCGTAAAAGAGTGTTTGTCCAAATGGGTGAAAGGATTTTGAAATTTGATTTAATGGGCCTTGTTCTCATCCGAAAACTCCCGCCTGATCCCCACTTTTCTGCCCTAATTCCATTCTATATATACTCTCTTCTGTTCATGTACGGGGGGATTTTTTTTGGGGAAGAGGAGAAAATCTTTAACTAAAAGCAACTTAAGCAAAATAGCAAAAACACAAAAGACATTTCAAGGAAAAATAGGGGAGATACTTGTTTCTGTTCAAAGACCTCGTCTATCGTTTTAGTTCGAGTTTTGGTGTGGTGAAGGCCGTGATTCTGCTCGTATTGTCTCTATTTCGCTGCACCCCGAAAGGAAATGTTTACCTCGTTTCGAGCACATTTGGCTTGATGTGTTGTTATTTGACTTTCAACTGTGTAAACTGCTTACGTGTTGAGATTTTAAATGTTCTGGTTCCTTTTTCTTTTGCTGCTAAATCAGTGATAAAGTTCGCTTGTTAGTCCATGTTTTTTGCTCATTTCCATTTTTTTTCTTCGAGGATTTGATGTCTCCTCCTTGTTTTGGAGTTTATTTCTCTCTGTTTTAATCTTTTATTTGTTTACTATCTCGATTAGTGAACTATTAAGGTTGTGGTTCAGTCGTGAAGCTCGAAATCCCTTTTATAGGTGATCTCGACTTCCGTGGGCTGCATATTCCTTGTTATTTCGTACTATGAACAGATAATTTAGTTAGTTCGAGTTGATAGAATGCCCGTTTGTGTTGGCTATGCTATTCTATCTTCTTTACTGATCTCTCTATGTGTCTGCTTGCCCTTCGTTTAGTTCAAGATCACTTAGTATTCTATGTTTGATGCCCTGAATGAATCTGTAACTGATTGTTTCGACCATGCCAATCCCCTTTCATGCTCTGTCTATATATCTTGGATGTCATAAATGAGCCAAGTCGCATATTCGGTCCGAATTGCATTCTCGCCATGATGCACTACCGCCTCATTTTTATGTGTATTTGTTCGGCATGAGTGTTCCATTCTTCTTTTATAATAGTTTCTGCCAATAGTATTTTATTTTAGAAAAATCGTGAGTCACAACTTTGACTCCAAATTTTATTTTATTTTGTGTTCAACTAAAGTAGCCTAAGCCAATGTGAGCTCTCAGATTTCAGAGTTATAAAACCATCCAGTCCTTTATTTTGAATTGTACGTGTGACTATTTATGCTCAGTTCTTCGGGTAAAATGCTTTGAAAATTTGTTAGATCTGAAAATCCTTGGCACTCGCTTTGTTTAAATTGATTTGTGAGTCTATTGGTAGTAGAGTGCAATTTTTTTATATCACTTTAGCTAATTCACTATTGGATCTTGCTATGGGTATTTTAATTTGAAATGAATGTTTTTTTTTGACATTTGTAGTGGTTCATTCTTTGATATTATTGTATGTTGGTTGTCTTAGTAAAAAGGTAATTAGTGGGTTTCATATGGTAGTTGCATTTGGATGTAGAATTATAGTAATGAATGACATGCTCTCTTGAAATTTTAGTGCCGTATCACCAGTATTTCCTAATCTATTAATTATTGTTTCATCTGATTGCTCACTGCTCTGTGCCTTTTCTTTTATTTTTTCACTTCTTATTTTTATTTTATTCTATTTTTGTGTTGTGTTGGAGTTTGGCTTGGTTAAACTTGAGTTTAAATGACTCCCAACGTCTCTGAGTGTTCTTATTAGTTTCTTGTGGATTATCAATTTACTGTGGATCGAACTTCGTTGAGGGTCAAATTTAAATCTAAATTGGTGTGATTATTTTGTCTTGTCATTGTGAATAAATGCTAACTTTTACTTTTTTTTTATTTGCGAAATTTGTCCGAGTTCGCCAAGAACTCACTCCTTCCTTTGCATTTCGAGAGAGCCGTAAGGGCTCTAATTTCTTTATCGAGTCAACCGGCCATCGAATCGACGAACAGGTCTCGGAGTCGAAAGAAAGCAGAGCAGATCGAGATTTGAAAACGATTAGGCCAAAAGCCTATCTCTATTTATTTTGAGTTGTATTTTGTTTTTATTAGGCCTAAGCCTATTTAATCATTATGTTTGTTATTTTGTTAGAATTTAGGACAGGTAGAAATTGGGCCTAAGGCCCAAAGAAAAATACTCCTATTATGCTAGAATAGGACAGATACAAATGACTTAAATGGGCCGAAGGCCCAAAACGAAAATGGGCCCAAATACTGGTCCAGGCGGACAGAAACCAGATTTGGGTCCAACCTCCTTTCCCTTTTACTTTACTGTGTTTGTTTTGCTTGTTAATCTTAGGGTCGAAAAGTTCAAATCCCTGAAAGACGCTAATTTCGTTTTAACAAATTAACTAAATCGATCATCTTTCAAAAACTTAAAAGAAAATTTTTGAGAAGTTTCTCACTTGGATAATATCTAAATATTCCCTCATTTCCCCTTTAAGATAAGTTTTTACTACAAAATAGTTCAATTTCGCAAATCAAGCTATGTTAAAACTACTTTAGCCAAATTAAATAAATCGCCGGATAACCACATTAGTAGATGTTCTAGGTGCCTTAAAAACCTTCCTAGAATATAAATAGGAACCTCGAACCCCCTTTATAGTTTTTAATAGATTTACTGTTTTAGTCTTTTGAAAACAACAGTTTTCTTGATTTTTTCTTAAAATTAAGTGGCGACTCTAAACCAGTCTAAAATATTTTTTTTTTAAATAAAACAAGGAGGATACCTGTGAGATCAAGCATGAGATGCGAGAACAATTTCTTAGCTGAGGAGGATACAGGTACTTCAGGTCATATCTATGTCAATGCATTGTTTTCATCCTTTCGAGCATTTCTATAGTGACTGCAAGTCTTTTATGACATCTTGGGATTAATAGTTCGGTCACCTGATCATTATTTTGGTTTTATGCAAATTTATGTGTTTTGGAGCTTTGGAAGCTTGAACGGTTGATTTTGATCAAAATTTCAGAAAAAAGGCCTCATAATGTAATTATGACGGTTCCATCAGCTTTGGAATGATCATTTTTATGCTAATGACATGGTTGGCTTAGATCCCAAGGCTTTCGGTGCGAATTTGTGCCATTAAGTGTTTTAGTTTTTACGTTTTGGCCTAAAATTGACTTGGGTCACATTCTTGGTAAATGTGCTCGAATGAAAATTCTATCAGCGCGGCTAGCTTTGAAGTGTTGAGTTTGGTATATATAGAACAACCCTTCATGCGGATCTTGAGGCTCCTGAGCCAGTGGTGGAGCCAGGAATTTCGCCAAAGGTGTTTAAACTTTAAAAGAGTGATAATTTTTTTCTTAGCGAAGTGGGTGCACAAATTTTTTTTTACTGATGAGTGGGTGAACCCAAATTTAAAAATCAAATTACATATCACTTAATAACTAAATCATACGGAAACTTAAAATTATAAAACTATCAATGGTATAAATCAAAAGTAATGGACAAAAGTCGACAAAAACAATTTTTGCTTTGAATATACACCCTAGTTCATATTAAATGAATTGTTGAGACTTTTTTCGTGATTCAAATAACTGAATGTTTCAAAGTTCGAGAGAATTATCGAAACTTTTTTCCATATTTACCTTTTGTTTTAGTAAGATTCTTAACCATTTTACATTTTCTAAAAAAATTAATTTAAAAATAATCAAAAGTATATTAGTGGCTAGTAATCTTTATTTTTATCTTTTTAAAAAAAATCCTTGAGAATGTGTATACCTAATAATTCACTTAATACAGATTGAAAATATATAGAAAACAATAAAATCTTAATTATTAGGTTAATCAATTTAAGGCTAGAAACATAAAGAAGATATGGGGTAGCTATTTCTGTGTTTTTTTTGTTTAAAAAGAGATTGTGTTAAAAAAACGCAGCAAGTGAGGATCTCTTTTATTTTTTGTTTAAAAAGAGAGTGTCTAAAAAAACGTTGCAAGTGAGGATCGAACCGCAAACCTCTTACACATAAATGAAAAGAGAGTGTGTTTAAAACAAACGTTGCAACTGAGGATCGAATCGCTGACCTCTTACATATAAATGAACACGCTTACCACCAGACCACTAGACTTTATCATGTCTTAGGATGTTCAATTAATTATATATCCGAATATAAGATAGTATTTTACCTATATACATGATATAATTTTTCAGCGAAGGGTGTTCGACAGACCACCCTTTCATCCCTGTAGCTCCGCCCCTGTCCTGAGCTAGTTCCGAACCCCTTGTGGATGTTGGCTAAAAATAGAGTTTGAGTGTGAAACCCATGTTTTACCAAGACAACCTCGGATGAAAGTTCCGACTACTCTTTTGAGTCAAGAATATCGAATTTGATAAGGTAGCATATTTAATTTGTGTGCATGAGGTTCCAAACAAATCTCGAGCACCCCATCAAAGGTTTTAGATCTACCAAAACTAGCGAATATGTGTTAGCTAGTGCAGGCACCAATATGGCCTTTACGTTCGCGGGCAGTGGGATGCATTTTCAGAGACTAGTGGATCTTGTCACCACGTTCGCAGGGCCCATGTCGCGTTCACAATTATTTTGGTTCATAACCCTCCGCGATCGTAAGGCCCCTATTGTATTTGTAGACCCCCACTCACTTTTTCCTTAGTGTTCGCGTAATCCACACCACGTTCACAAAGGGTAATATTGGCAAGCTTCTATGTTGGAGGGCCCCTTTGGCTGCATTCGTGAAGGGTTAATCAGTTTGGTCTTTTAAATAAAGACCACACTCGATCAACTATGTCTCTTATTCTTATTTTGGCAATTCTGAGAGTTGTATAGCTCCAAATTAGGTTATTCAAAGTGTGGTGTGATCACAGAGCTTGGGGCTACATGGGTGATCAGTTGGGGAGTGTCAGAGAACCATCGTTTGAGGTAAATTCTATGATTCTTGGGCTACATTGTCTCTTTTGTTTTTCTTTAAAATGTGAATATTTGCATGTTGGTTGAATTTGATGTTTTGAGCCTCGGATTGTATTCAATTTTGGAACACCAGTTTGGGGAATTGATCAGGACCTTTTGACGATGTCGATTCTAGAATTTCCAACGTGAACCCACATTTCTTGTTTTGACTCCAAAACTGATCCATCTCCATTTTAAGTGAATTTAGTATCTAAACGACTCTATTAATGTTGTTACTATATATTTGATAGTGTTGCAACATTAAAGGCCATTCTAAAGGGGAAAATTCTATAGACGTGATTTGGAGCGCGTGTAGTCAGCCTAAAAGTAGGTTATGACTTACCATTCTTTAGATTGAGATTGATCATGTGAAAACATGTTGATTTGTGTGAATTAGGGACGGGAACCTAATTGATCATACTAGTTTTTTAGAATTCAAGTTTTAGGCTTATATCGGGCTTTTCGGGATTAGAAGTATGTTAATTTTTATTTGTGAGTATCCTTACCTTATGGTGTGCCTTTATTGTTGTTGTTACTGTTGGTTAGAGTAGTGTTGGTCTTAGTCTATGTCATGATCCAAAGTGCACCCTAGACGTGACATGATGTATAAGACCCCGAGAGGTCCTACACAAGCCACTTGACATACATACAACACAATATAATAGAAAAAAAAAGTAGAGAATCTCATATAATGAAAGAGTTTGACATAAAAGCGAAAGTCTACACGTAGTCTTGACAAGCACATCTAATACATCAAAATGAGTGGTTGGGACGTAACCCGTACACCACGTACAACATCCGAAAACCAAAACATAAGTAAAAAGGTAAAGGTGAATTGGTCCTCGAAACATAAGGACTCACCAAGTCTTCAACGATCAAGCACTCGATCACTAGCCATGAGAAGGAGGAGGACAATCGTCAGACCCTACATTATGCGACAATATAGGCACATGTATGCATTAGTACATGTAATGTACTAAGTAGGAGGGATATGCATAAGAATGTAAATCATGATCACAAATGGTTATTAGGGAAAACATGATATGCATAACCAAGCTAAAACATTGTAAAACCTTTAAAGAAGAACCATAACTCATGGACATGGTCAATGCATCTTAAAAATCATAACGAAAGCTTCATAAAACCTTTAAAGTAAATTTGGTTTGTTTTGTGAGATATAACTTTCACCGATAATAGACCATGAGAGCTATAACATGGAATCTGATGTAACTCCCACACCGAGAAGGGAGAGTCTGCTTGCCAAGGACGAACTCCAAATCATTTATTCATATGCTATTTGTGGATCCACTATCCAGGTCATTTAAGACAATCTTATAGGGGCACATAGTTTGGAACTAGATATTATTTCTAGAGACTACCCTAGTTGAGCCTTCACCTCAAAGTTCTCTCGATGCTAAGTTAAATCCCAACGGAATAGTCATTTTTATAAACATAACATCATACATAGAAAAACACAATTAAGTTACCAATCCAAGCTAAAATCATCATAGAGTAGCTCCTTAAATCCTGAATCATGCATGTGTGAGAAGACCTTTCACCAATCATGATTTCTTAATATGTGAAAAATTCATTTCAAAATTTCATTGATGCTTATCTTTAATAAAACGGCCTTAGTTCATAAAATATTTCCTTCATAAATCATGCATAAGATTTCATAAATCATCATTCATAAGTTCAAAGCTTTCTTCATAAATACATATCTTCATAAATTCATAGTCAAAATCATGAATAATGAATGGGTCAATATAGAATCAATTGAAAAACATGCATTGAAATTGAACAATTAACTCAAAATCAAACAAGACCCGTGGAGATTGCAGAAACCCTAATTAAAATTAGGTAAAAATTGAATTGGAGAATTGATATCTTTCGGTACCCAATGTATGAATGGAATCCATGGTGAATTACCACATACCTTGATTATCAAAGCCTAAAAGCAATGGAGGAGGAAGGAGACTTGAATCTTGAACCCTAGTTTTCTTTCTTGAAGCTTGAGAGAATTTGAAGGGAATGAACTTGGATGGGTTTCGAGAATTTGAGAGAATGAGAGGGTTTAGGTAAATTTAGGAGTTGAAGGATAGTTATAGGCTTTGAATTTAGGGTCAAAACGATATAGTATAGGTATTAAATACATTGGAAAGACCCAAATACGTTTAAGAAATAAATGTCGAACAATTATACGCATTGGACCTACGGTCCATAAAACTTTCTATGACCCGTACTAGTCAATAGTAGAATCAACTTCAAAAACCTAAAATTCATTCAACTTCCCATGAGACCTTTCTACGGTCCGTCATTCTATCTATGGTCCGTAGACCTCTTCCGTAGAACCCAAGTTCAAGTCTAAATTTTCCATAAGTCAAGATCAGTTCTGCGAGACCCTTTCTACGATCCGTGGAAGCTACTACGACTCATAAAATCCTTTCGTAGGTATGAGGTCTTAAATCAAATATATGAACCCTTTATACGAAAACCTAATATGCCACAACCTCTTGTGCCAGAGATATATTTTTGTGCCTTTTTCCAAAGAAGACCAGTTCCTCTGTGGTTGAGTTTACCACTTTACATTCATCAGTAGTAAATATCACTTTATTTCCTTTGTCGCACATTTGAGATATACTTAGCAGATTGTGTTGTAATCCATTCACATAGTACACATTGTTAATTGCCTGTTTGAGGTTGTGCCGCACCTTTCCAATTCCTTGTATTTCTCCTGTTTTTCTGTTCCCAAAGGCTACGTTTCCACCCTTAAAATTTTTTAGTGAGAGCAAATTGTTTCTATCTCCAGTCATATGCCTAGAACATGTGCTGTCAAGGAACCAATGTCTTAGCTTTTCTCTCACTGAATCATGCAGTCATTAGATAGGGTTAGTTTTGGCTACCCAGATCCACTTGGGTCCCTGTTTGTTAGAAAAGGGATGAATAAGATTTTTCTTAGCCCATGATGGGAGGGTTTTAAGTGTGGGAACAGGATTAGTGTTATTCTCTTCCTGCGTTTTTTGCACAAAAGTGAAAATTTTCTTATGTGCAGTTTGTTTTTTATTGCATGCATAACTTTTATGTCCTGTAAGGCGATAGTGAGAGCACAAACAATCTATGTTAGGATTCTTTGTTTCAGAAAAACCTATTCCATGTCTTGTGGTAGATTGACTCTTTTGGATGCTATCGAGAAGTATGGAGGACCTAGTCCATTTAATGTTGTGCTCTGCTTCCATTTTGGTCATGTAATGTTTCTGGAAATCCGCATTTTTTACAGTTATGGAGTTAAATTCTTTATTCAATTCTTCTAGCTTATTATACAGAAGACAGTTTTGTTGTTCTAAGTTCACATTCTCTTCTCTTAAAGATGCATAGTCTTCTATTAACAGGTCTCTTTCAAAGTAGACTGATTGGTATGCATTTATAAGAGTATGCAATAAGGATTCTAATTTTCTTTTTGAGTAAGAGTCAAGATTTTCTTTAATGTGAAGTAGATTAACCTGATCCTTCTTGTCCTCTTCTTCTTTAGAGTCTGATCCAGCCATCAGTGCTTGAATTGTTTCCTGTGTCTGACAACTATTTTCCTTTTCTCCTAGTTCAGTTATGGCTACTAGTCCAAGAAAGTCATATTTGTCAGTTTGCTCTATTGCAAGTAGGGATTGATTTTCAGCTTTCTCATCTTCTGACATGCCTCCCATTGCAACAAATGCTTTCCTCATTGAGAGATCAACTTCTTGGTTAGTCATTCTCCTGTTTGTAGGAATATCTCTGTCACCTTTACCATCCTTTGCTTTGTCTGGATTATTATTTTTATGTTCTAAGGTCCAGAGTGGACAAAATTTAATAAAATGATCTTGACTTCCAAATTTATGACATAGTTGCTCTCTTGAGTTTTCAGCTGTCTTTTGAGGACCTCTTCTTTGAAATGTTTATCCCCTTTGTAACATTCTGGAGAACCTCTTTGTCATAAGTGCAATATTCTCATCTTTAAAATCTTCAGGTGTTGTGTCTTTAAGAACCAGGTTCTTCTCCTTCCATCATTCTGAATAGTTCATATTGTTTATTCAAGTTGTCGATTTTAGATTTCTTGACCTGAGTAGTAACTTCGTGTGTACTTTGTAGAGTTTCCCAAATCAACTTTGCATCCTCACATGATGAGACCCTATTATACTCGTCTGGTCCAATGCCGCATATTAGAATCTTTTTGTATTTTTCGTTATTTTGAATGGCAAGTTTGTCTGCAACGTCCCATTCTTTTCTTTCCGTTGCTACCAATATGACTCCGTCGTCTCCCTTCTTTATAGTATAGTAGGACCATCCAGAACTACACTCCAAAGATCAGGATTTTTACCTATCAACTGATCCATCATATGATTTTTCCACCATCCATAGTACTTTCCATTGAACAGTGGTGGTCGACTTTGAGATGATCCTTCTTGTGGGGTATGTGGTGCTGCCATTGATTCTTTTCAAGGTGTGAATCTTTTAACGAAAAGACCTGCTCTGATACCAATTGAAAAAACCTCACCCAACACTCAAGAACCAGGTTCTTGAATAACACACAAGATACTTACGTTAATGAACAATAACACCAATATATCGTGGAAACCTTCCTACCTTAAGGAAGGGAAAAATCACACCGAAGTTTTATTATTAATTCAATATTTACAACTCAGTTAATCAATGAATCTAACTCTAAACTTCTACCCTTTTCGATTAACTATAATCGAAAACTCTCAACTCTCCAAGAAGTCAAACTCGCTTCTTGTTTACACAAACTCTCAACTTTCTCTTAACTCTAGCCCCCAAGAAGTCAAAATCACTTCTTGTTTACAATTCTCCCACACTCTCAAATCCTCACAAACACTGATCCAAGGACAGATCAATGTGACTCAACTAATCAAAAGTAATTCTAACTCTATAATTCTTCTGTTTCTACTTTGAACACCTTGGACTTCACTATGATTCTCTCTCAGCTCTCACTCTTTCTTTCTTTTTCTCGATTGGAAAAAGACGACTTCTTCTTTCTGTTTCGTTGTCCTTTTATAGATTTTGAACTTTGTTTGAATCCAACATGTATAAGGAGAGAAGTTTTCATTGTGCTAGGAAACTATTTCAATTAAATATTTTAATTGCAAAACCTTTTCCTTTTACAATTGATTTGTCATGTCTCCTTATTTATGTAGGACTTCTTCTGCTGATGCTTTCCTCTTCTACCTCAACTTTTGTTTTAGCGTGAGAACTCTTCTTTTTTAATTTCAGTATTTTCGTTTAATTAGCCTACGAGTGATAAGCTTTGTAGGGTGAACCTGGTTCATGTGTCGATCATCAAAACTGTATTTGATTTATCAATTCTTTCAATTTTAATGATGCCCAAAAAAGGGAGAAATAAATGAGTGTGAGTTACAGTATAGGTAATGGCTGTTTTATTTAAAAAGAGAAAACACCGGATTTTTAAGAGTCGTCACTTAAACTTTAAAGAAAAATCAAGAAAACTATTTTTTCAAAAGATTAAAACAGAAAATCTAATAAAAATATTAAAGGGGGTTCGAGGTTCACATTAACATTTCAGGAAGGGTTTGAAAGCACCCGAAATGCCCGCTAACATGCGGTTATCCAATAATTAACTATTTGGTTGGACGATTTTAGGAAAAGAAACATGCTTGCCTATTTAAAAATACGACCAACTTTAAGACTTGCAGTCATATTAGAGGGGAAATGGGAAATATTATGAGGATATTACTAAGTAACTAACTTCAAAGTATTACAAGTATGAAAATAAATACTTATTTATATTTTAGGAAAATATGAGTAATCGATTTAAAATGGTTATCTTTTAGGGAATCTTGAATTAGAAAACCTTAAAATTAACTGGACAAATAAACACATAATGATAATTAAACAAACATGAAATACAATAAAGAAAGAGATATTTGGGCCCAAGTCTGGTTTTATGTCCACCTGGGCTAGTACTTGGGCCTAATTTTGATTTGGGCTTCTTAGCCCAACACCATGTACCTGTCCTAAAAGACTAACAAATAATATCATAACAAATGGGCCTTTGACCCATTTATACCTATCCTAAAACTATCAAATAATACAAAAAAAATGGGCCTTTAACCCAAATACAGTATAATAAAATGCTAGGATTTTAGGAGGGCTTTTGGCCCTCTTTCTGCTGTATCACATTGTATATAACATGTATACAACCTTTGATCTCTCTTCGAACACTTGTATTTAAGCTTTCGAGGACCTGTTCTTCAATTTATCAACCTCGTATCCAACCTTTGGAGACCTGCAGTTCGATATATACGGCTATTCGACTCCATAAAGGAGGATTTGAGCCTTTACGGCTCTCTCGAAATGCAAGGGAAAGGAGATAGGAGTTCATAGTGAACTCAGAAAGATTTCACATAAAAAGACACATAAATAAGAGTTAGCATCTTATTATCTGATTGACAAAAAGTGATTACGAATTGACTAATATTAAACTCAAACTTAAACAAATTCCAACAAAGTAGTGAATCTAAGATGATCCAGCAAACATAGCCTTATCACATTACTCAACAGACACGAAAGCTAATGTAACCACACAATTAAGAAATTCAAATTTTCTTTCATGAAGCAAAAATAAGTGTTAATTTTTTTAGGGTAAAAATGTTGTTAATCATTTACTTCATGGCCAACAATCAGCTTAAATTGAAAGCAACAAACCCATACATATGCAAAATTAATCTAAAACGTATGATAGTAAAAAATTAAGTGTAAATTAAAGGAACCACATATTATAAGTACTAAATAACATCCTATCCCTTCTAGTTTTTTATTTACCAAAAATCCCTTAAAAATGATGTTTGCGGGATACATAGCGTTGTGCACGGGATACATAGCGTTATGCACGGGATACATTAGGTTTGATACATTCCACATAGCGGGATACATAACGTTGTGCACGGGATATATGAGGGATACATAAAGTTATGCACGAGATACATAGCATTTGATACATTCCACATATCGGAATACATAGCGTTGTGCACGGGATACATACATAAAATAAGGGATTTTTGAAATAAGTAGGGATAAATGGATATTAAGGTAAGTAAAGGAGTGTAATTAAGTAATTTGTCCAAAAATTAAAGGAAATGAACCATTACAGAAGCTTAAACATTTCAACAAAAATCAAACAATGCACAACTAAGATGAAGTGAGTTTGTTGGAAAAGTGAACCAATTATTGCAATAGTGAAGTAGAAGTATTCTATTGAGATACTTGATTCAAAATGCCATTCGATACACATTGGTGAAAATGCTCCGAACCCATGAATACGACTTAAGAACAGACACACAACATCGCTTCAAGACATGTTGGAAACAGACCCCTAAAACTAGCATATTCACAAAAAAAAAGCAACACAATAGCTTAAAAAACATACTAGAAAGGAAGAAACATTCTCAGTCCTATACTAAAGCAAACAGTTAACTAATTCCAAAACTTTCACGAAATAGAGAGACTTCGACCAGATCACATGTAGGAATTTGATCAAATTAGAGCTGATTCAAAATAATTATTATCAATACTAATTAAATCAAAAACTATCCTGCCTATTTCAGTTCATTCTTGCCTAAACGAGTAACTCGAGCAAGAAGAGAACTGAGTGAAAAGTTAAGACAAGATGAACAAGCAAGGAAAAAAATATACCATAAACATATGTGACAAAGAAAGAAAAAACAACCCATGAAGTTAAACCAAAAAAATGACTCATTATAAGACGCAATATACAGAACGGCATGGCATTTGAACTAAAATAAACCAGCCACTACAGCCCATCAAACAATAGCTGCGATAATATACAACCCCACATTAAATGGCTTCTGAAATTCTACCTTATTTAAAAAAAAAAGAAGGAAAAACAACCTTATAGTAGCAAGATAAAAGAAACTCTAGATGCTAAGAGACCATAAGAAAAACACCATGAGTATTCAACGACATTTAAGCAGAGATAACGAAATAACCTTAAGATAAACACAGAGAAACAACGAATCTAGGCACAATCCTATGAAAATAAAAAAATGATACTACCATTAGACAGTGAAATTGCTAAAGATTCACAAATACGGCATATCATTATGTCAAGAACTTAATAACCAGCAGCAGCAACACAAACTTCCAGAATATTGAAGGAAACACCATTTCAAAATATAGAAGATGAGAAAATCATACAAAGGAGGAGATGTTACCTTTTCAAAAACAGCGAACGGAGACTAGAAGAGTTGGAGCAGAACTTCCACCACCACAATCACGAACACCAACAACGAACCAGAGAACTAGATGGAATCTCATCCTCGAAAGAAATTATGGCAAGCAAAATGGAAGAATGGAACTTGGACTAGAATTAGCTATCTCATATTCTCCTCTGGCTTCCTTAACGTATTTCGTATATCCCTATTCTCGCCTAAATTGTTCTTTTTGAATAAATTTAAAAATGCCCACCTCTAACAATGAAGAAGAAAAGGAGTTTATATAGGAGGAATTTAGGGTAGATTTGGGGGGGGGGGGGGGACGGGTGAAAAATGGACGAATTTGAAATTCAAATTACTTTTTGAGGATAAGGCTGTTGCTCGAATGAGTACAAATTCCCAACGGATTTTGAATGAAATCCGTTCGATTCAAGGAGCAAGGACGAAGGAGCGAGGAGATGGAGACACCTAGATTATTCCCATACGGAGAGGATAAGGACGCGACTGGATTGATGCTTAACACGGGTTGTGTTGGGCTGCTGCTCGCAAATTTCTGGGTTTGTTATCGCGAGGAAAAAGAACAGTACATGGTCGGTCTTGGTGTGCTTGGTATTTGGTATTGCTGTTGTATTTGCTGGGTTCTTTTGGGAAAATAATTAGGATGGGAATATTAGTGGGCTGGTTGGAATAAGGTCGGCTGATTGAATTGAAGTAGGCTCAAAATATGGATCAATTTTAGTTTATAAATTGGATGAAAAAAGTCTTGAAAAGGAAGCCAAGATCTGGTCAATTTGACTTAAGGAAATAACCACGTGAATTGCAATTCCGACCAAATTGAAGTGATTGGTTGAATTTGGCCAAAATTAAAATAAGATGAATTAATGTAAATTAACTCTTACATAGCCTTAATTAATAATAATATAGAGGGGGCCCTTGGGCCACTTGACTGTAAGGAGAGGAAAAGTATGGATTAGTTGAAAGAGCTACTTCTTCGAGCTAAGTGGGGTCGCGCCCCTTCCTTCTTCTAATAAGAGAGAGCGAAAGACGCTAGGCACACTCTTATCTAAACCTTTCCAATCTCTCTTAGCTCCCGACCAAATTCCTATTCTAGTTCATATTCACAGGAACGAAATAAAATAATCATTTTAATTACAAACTAATTAACTAAAAAATATAAACTATTGAATAATTAGACTAATTAATCAAATATTCAAACAACAAAAAAAATTTGAGACGATTTTCGAATAGTTATAAAATAAACTAATTATATAAATAAATATTTATTATCAAAAATTATAAAAGCAACCATAATTACTTCAAATACTTGAAAAATATTTTGAACTTTATAAAAACTAATTATTTCAAATCGTTTGGAATTTAAGAAGCTCGATGATTAATTTATATTGTGGAGGTCCAAAATTGGGTGTCAACAACTATCACTTGTTTGACTTGGATTGATGAAAGAAATTCATGGTAACTGAAATTGACAAATCTAATTTTGACCGACCACATCTTCATCCTTTAGGAAAGGGATTTTGGTACGGACTCTAGGAATTATGGTCGAACCTTGAAAATGGATTTTCTACATATTTCAGGCTATATGAGAATTCAGTCTACTTGTAGTTCGATGTGTTTGATTTAACGTACGATTCTGAAAGAATTCAAAAGTTATCCCAATATCAAATTATGAAGAGACCGAAATGCTCGAGAATAGATTAAAGGCGAATATCGGAATACAGTCGAGTTTTCAACATCGAGCCCGCCTACATATCCCTAATCATGGGAATCAGACTATTTGTAGTTCGATTCGATCGATTGAAAAGGAAATCTGTTATGTCAGATATCCTTCGGTTAGGAAGAGTGACGAATAAGTAAAATTATGAAAAAAAGGCTTGCAACCTCTTAACCATGAATGTAGAGCTCTTCACCCATAAGTAAGAACTTACATAGACATAATTTTCAAAGCTCTTGATGCATTGTCACTCGGATTAGAAAGTTGCTTCCGGTGAAAACCAAAACTTTTCAGATGTGAAACAGAAATCGATAAACCTAAAGAAAAACTCATATGCCTTCTGATAGGGGTGTGGTTTGATTGTGGTGGAAGTCGCTCCTCAGCTCGCATCCTAAGAGTTTGATACTTTTCTTTGGACTATGTCCCAGTTCGCTGCTAAGAAAAAGTTTCACGTTGTGCTGCATCCTTTTTTATGTCGTCCGCACCTGTGGTTTGATTTGAGAATTCATCCTCTTGGATGCTCTCGACAAAGATTGGAATAAACTTGTTAGTAGAAACTGTATTTTAAAAAAGTGGTAGCATCTCTTACGATGCTTTTCAGTTACTCTTGCTGTGAAAAATGTCACATAAGTATGTTCAGTATATGTTTGCACACTCAAAGTAAATAATTAGTAGATATAGTGCCGCTTTAGCTAGTGGTTTGAGTAAAAAAATAAAGAAAGATCATTCATATAACAAACAAGTATATCTAATTGGATAGGCACAAACATATTTTTTAACTAGATGAGAAAATAAAGAAGTATTAAGAGTAAGAGATAATGGATACTGCTTTCGAACACAATATATCCATTACAACTCATGAATTTGCTGAGGAATTGAAGATGTCATTGCTTGTCTTCTGCATGGCAAACTCAGGTGATCTCTGCAATGAGCAAGATGACTCAATGCTTATCCAACTATAATGAGGTGGATGGCTCGATAATTATCCAACTGTAACGAGGTGGATGACTCAATAGTAGTTCAACTGTAATGAGGTGGATGACTCGATAATATTCAACTGTAACGAGGTGGAAGCTTAATAATATTCCAACTGTAACGAGGTGGAAGCTCGATAATAGTCTAACTTAACTAGGTGGATGGCTCAATAATATTCCAACTGTAACGAGGTGAATGGATCATTAATATTCCAACTGTAACGATGTGGATGACTCGATAATTTTCATTTCTCAACTGGTACTAAGAAAAGTTTCATGTTGTGCTGCATCTTTTCTGATGTCGTCTGCACCTGTGATTTGATTTGAGAATTCATCCTCTTGGATGCTATCGACAAGGAATGAAATAAACTTGTTAGTAGAAACTGTAATTTAAATAGAAAAGTGATACATTTTACCGTATTCAACAAATGTTCTTTATATAAATGTTTTGACGTCAGCCTCCATCGATTTTGACGCATAAATGATGACTTGATATGATGTGGATGATGATGCTTCATTGGTAGGATAATGCTGCTACATGATAGGATGATGACGTCGATGCTCCATTGATAGGATAATGATTGATGATCCATCGATTAGATGATGTTGATGTCCTTCTGGGTGATGACGTTAATTCTTGATTGATAGGATGATGATTCTTTATTGATGATTCATTGGTAGGATTATGTTGATCCATTGGCAGGATGATGTTGATGCTCCATTGATAGGATGATAATGATTCGTTGATGATCCATTGGTAGGATGATGTTGATGCATCGATAAAAATGACGATGATGTCCCTCTCGGGGGTGATATTATCTTATTTGATAATACTGTAGAAATGTCCTTCTGAGGGGTTTCACATTATTGCGTTTGATATCAACGCGATTTGTGAATATTCCTCAAATGTTCTTGATGCTGAAAAATGTAAATTGATGTCATTGTAGTTGCTTGTACATGTTGAGAGTGATGTTTTCACTTGTTCGTATTTGAACATTTGTATTCATTGTGACGCATGCTTTGCTGGAAATTTGAATGACGTGTTGTTGCTCATATTTTGCATTGTTTCTTTATCTTCTAAAAAACTTCAATGACTTTCTTGCATCCACAAAAAAATTATCAATTTTTAAAACAAACTGATTTGTGTTGACTTCTTCAAGCGCTTGCTCCTCGTCTTATTATCCTCAGTTAATCACTTCGATCTCTTGCTTCTTGATAGACAAGACAAAATATTTTATGCAAAAATATTTGAAACATATAGACAAAATCTCTTTTAAAAAAAAGGTTTTCAAAAAATAGTAATTGAAAAAGATCGATGCCAAGTATCATGTCACATCAAGCTTAATGAACGCCCTTGGTTCGAAACTTTAGCGTGTCTGATAGCTTGTTCTAACGAATTCAAAAAATCCTTAAAGCTTTGAAAATCTCAGACATGGTCTTGCTGAAATCTACTATAATTGAAAATTTTTGCAATTAACTCTAAACTTGAACGATGCCAGAGATTGTTGAAGTTGACTGTAAACTTTAGAGATCATTTGAAGTTAGCCTTAAACTTCTAATCATGCTTGAAATGTTCAAAAATTACTACAAACTTCTAGTGATGGTTGAATAAATTTTTGAGGCCATCCTCAAAAAAATTTGTCCAGTTAGATGTCTTGGAGTAACTTGAACTGTTGATTTATGACTTGTAGAATTTTTGAGACCCCTCTCAAAAATTCTTTCCAGCTGCAATTCTCAATGTATCTTCAGTCTTGACTTGTTGGAGTAAATATCTTCCTCTTCTTGAGAATTTTTGAGTCCCTCTAAAAATTTTTGTCCTAATTTCTATTGTAAAGAAAAATAGAAATCTTACGAGAGATATGGCCGAGCCGTTGTGGCGCCTACGTATTCCGTTGATACAGGAATCAGGTCAAACGTAGTTCCCCCTCAAAGATTAACACAAAGAAGAAAATTAAACAAGGAACCAACTGAGGACGACATAGGCCGCCTACGTATCTCAATCTTAAGAATTCAGGTCAAACGTAGTTCAAATACAAAAAGGAAAATATTGAAAATATATGAAGGGGTGACCGAAGCCGACATAGGCTGCTCATTCTTGAGAATTCAGGTCAGACATAATTCATTACAAGAGATAAATTTCTAACTACAGAACATAAGGCGATTACAAACAAACGATGCGATTTTAATGAAAGAAATATAAGAAACTCTGAATCTTCAAATATCATAGCTGTTGATAGCATCTGCGTTGATTGGTAACTTGAGATGAATGTCTATGTTCAACACGACATGTGATCAAACAAATGCATCGATGTATTTTCCAAGTGAAGTGTTGAGTTCTCTTTTTTGAGTTTCTCTCAGATGGATCCTGATTCTGACTTCTTTGACACAGTCATCCTTTTGTAGATTTGCAGTTTGTCTCATCCTGATTCTACTTATATTGAGTTTTGAACTGTGTCAAATCTTTGACAAGGTGTTCAACTATCATGATCTCCTCAATATACTCTTTAAACTCATCTTCATCTACTTGATTTTGTTCATTCAGCTTGTGACATGACATAACATTGACAAAGACTGTTAGATAGAAAAATTAAAGCAAGCAAAATAAATTTTTGCCATAGAAAAGGCTTTCATTGAAAATAAGAAAATACGAACTTTAGCTATGACTATGAACCATTTTTCCTTTTTCAAATCATTAAAGGGAAATTAAAACATAATTATGTAAAATAACACAAAAGGTGGGTTTTGGGCCTCATTCGAACTACCCCCGATTTTAGAAATAGCATAAGATTCATCATTGTCTATCAAGATGAACGAGGAATCAAGAGCGGAGTGGAAGTCCAATTAAGAACTTGCTTTATTGGCTTGGCATCTCGTATGCTTGGTGTCTCGATCATCTTCTTGGGCGTCGCATTACCTTCTTTAAAAAGATCCCCAATTCCTTCCAAAACTATCATCATTGTGCAAATTTCTCTACTAGAAAGGATTGGAATAAATGAGGCAAAGACTTTGGTGGAACGATTAATCCCCTTTTTGTTCTGACCCTCTTTTGACACTGAAGCAAAAGCTTGATGGAGTGTCATGCTCGTAAAATTGAGTTTCTCACTTATGCTCGGAGAAGCTACAACTTTCCCAACGTTGTCAGCACCAGCCGAAACTATCAACTTTACCATGCACCGCTCACCATCCATCTTTATCATATTGATAGTGGCGCCTCCATAGTTCGACAGAGGATTACTGTTAACGTTGGGTACAGTGGTCTCGATCACTTTCTGGTCGATCAAGTTTTGGATCATGTGCTCCAAATTAATACAGTCTTCAGTATCATGCCCAACATCGTTGGAATGCCCAACATCGTTGGAATGATACGTACACCTTCGATCAACTCGGTAAAATCTTGAGCTAGTATCGACTGGCTTAGGCTTGACCGGATGAATAATACCTAGCACACTCAATGGCTCAAACAACTTCGTTCGACTTTCAATAAGAGGAGTAAACTTTCGAGTAGGTTTCTTCTCAAGACGTAGACGAGGAAGATCATAATGGCCCTATTGAGGCAGAGGAATTTAATGATAATTTGGGGGGTTTTGACAGGGAGGTGCTCGAAACTTTCGATCAATCATGTTAATAGCAAATCCTCCACGATTCAATAGTGAATTACCATCGGCATTGGAAGTGACAGTTGGAAGAGTGAATTTCTTGATCAATTAAGTCCTGAATTTTATGCTTCATATTGATGCAATCTTCAGCGATATGTCCAGCACCTCCTGAATGGTAAGCACAATGAAGATCGAGCTTGTAAAGTCTGGAATTGACATTGACATTGACATATTTTGGATCAATTGTTCGCATCAAACCAGCCACTTTCAATCTCTCAAAGAGTTGGGTTCAACTTACAACCAAATGAGTAAATACTCGAGAAGGTTTCTTCAAAAACTCCTGACAAGAAAGATTGTCATTATTTCGTGAAGATAGAGGTACTTGGCGATAACTGGGAGGATTTTGGCAAGTAGGTACTGGTGTTTGAAAATTTTGGTATTGTAGAGCTTGGTAGCTATTTGGGGCATTTGGGTAATTTGACAATGGAGCTTGGTAATTTTGATGATTTGGTGGTAGAGTTTGGTAATTTGGTTTGATAGGGTAAGGTTTTGTGAAGCTAAAGGGTAGATTTTGGATAGTAAAGACTTTCGAACATTAAGACCAACATGCCTCTTTGATTTTTGGCTTGATTCAAATGAGATAGAGGAAACATCTTCCCTCTTCCTCCTCAATGGTCCCGAGGCTTCATCTTGGAGAGCCATTCGGATGATTTTTCCAGTCTTACGACCGTCTTCAATAGCTTCACCAATTTTGACTATCATACTGAACTTTCCTCCTAAAATGAACATCATCTTGTTGTAGTACTCTGGCTCTTGAATGTGCACGAAGACTTCAATAATCTCTTTTTCAGTCATAGGAGGCCTAACCCTTACAACCTCTCTTCTCCAACGGTAGGCATACTCTCGATATCTTTCAGTAGAATGCTATTTGATTCTCTCCAAAGAGTATCGATCGGGAATGAATTCTGCATTGTAACCAAACCTTTCAATAAAGTCCTTAGCCAAAGTGTTTCAACTTGGCCACTGCTTGATTTCTTTAGAAATAAACCATTCCAAAGCTTCTTCGTTTAGACTTCAACTAAAGAGTCGCATTAACAAAGCCTCATCTTTCCTAACTCCAATGAGTTGATCACAATAATCCCTCAAATGAGTCAAAGGATTTTCAACTCCACTAAAAGTGTCAAATTTTGGTACTTTAAAACCTTCTGGAAGCTCTAAATGTGGATGATGACACAAATCTTCATAATTCAACCCTATAATGTCTGGGGTGTATTGAACGTCCTTCATTGCATTCATAACTTCCTCTCTGATGCTTTGCTCAGCCTTTTGTTTCATGACCTTCCACTCCTTCTCCTTCTTCTCACAATCATAGAGTTCAAAATGTGTAGCAGAGAAAGGGTGTGATTCTAGCGATATTGGAAATAAAATGCGATTTTTAGAGGTATGGGTTAAGTGGTAGATCGGTTTTGGACAATTTGAGTAGGGATTTGATGGATTAGAGGAAAATTCTGAAAAACGTTGGTATTTGGATTTTGAGGAGCAGGTAACTTTTAGTGTGAGGAGCTAGCACGGTGTGGGTTAGGGGTGGTTAAGTCAATGATGAGAGGTTTTGGAATCGTAGATATGGTTGGATTGTTTGGAAAATGTCCGGATGTTTGATCCCAAGTAGAAAAATGGAGTAAAGGCCTTCCATTGTCTGGAGTAGGAGTGTTGGCAACAATAGCCAGATTCGTCAAATCTCTGGTCCTATCCATTTTAGCCCTCATTTCAGCAATTTGTTGGAACAATTGTACAATCAGCTTGTTTTGTTTAACAATGATAGGGTCATTCATAGTGATTTCATTCAAATCAATATTCTCAACATTTTCAACCACTTTCTCTTTGCCTTTTGACAAACATTGGTCGGAGAAGGAATCTTTGGGGTCTTTGGACCTTGTGAAGTATGGATGTTAAGCCATTTTCTCAACATAGATCAGTTTTGAGTACCTGACAAAGAAAAACAACTCAAAGGCAAATGTGTTAGTCTGTGTTGATGATAAATAATACCAAATATCACACACATTACTGTAAACACATAAGAGTTGCTTTATTTGAAGATAAATTAGCCCACATATATAGAGAAACGACTAAATGGACAGGAATTTATATATTTGATTTTAGGATTAATGAACCAGAAATGTCGACTTGAGTCGAGACAAAGTCGATTGTATCTTTCATTGTCGTACTTCTGATTTTCAATTGAGATGTAACTCTAATTTCTTTGTAAAAGTTAAAAAAGAACGAATTTCTCAAAAATGGGGACCGAGCCTTGAAAAGCTGCCTATGTATCTCACGAGGGAGAATTCAAGTCCTATGTAGTTCGACTCTTGAATCTCTTTTCGATTTGAGATAAAGGGTTAACCTTTTTTCTGAAATGAGAAAGTAAGATTTGAAAAATGAAGTTCGAATTTTGTTAGGAAACTAAAGACTCAAAGAGTATTTGAATGCACTTTTGATAATGACTTGATATTTATGCTTAGGAGTTCTAAAAAAAATTCGAAGAGGAGTGAGCTAGAATATTTCCATATAAAGCAACATAATCACACAAGCAGTTATAACACATAAACAATTATTGTGCGTTCTAAATAAATATGTGACCTTTTTATGCCAAGGGTAGGCCTAATGATTTGAAGAATGTATAACGTCATTTGAAACATTTCAGTGCCCCAAAACCCAAATTTATACAAGTTTTACGAATAAACTAAATGAGGATACATAATAGGGGAAATAGGATACCAAATATCAGTCCCTCGCAGGGGTACAATCCTAAACTATGCTTCCAAGGAAAGTTCCTTCCTTCTTGATTTTTTGTCCTCTCCGGATGTCCACGCTTTTGTTTGCAACGATAACTTGCTCCTTTTTTTATTAGAATAAAGCTATAATCTAATTCCCTAACCCAAGAGATAATGTTTTGTCAAATGACGTATACATCCTTCAAATTTAAACACATCAACATGATTTGTCTTTTATTGACCAATGGGCCAAATAGACACAAGGTGAGCTTCTAATGGGCCCAACACGCCTTGGGTATTGGGTCAACTTAGTTCAAATGCGCTCAATCTAGGATTTGGTTTAGCTCTACGCTAGTTGACTAAGTGGTTTTTGAAAGACCGGGAACCCAAGCTGACAACTTAGGCTAGAACTCACGACAATTATTGGACGCATGACAAACCAATAAATTGCCAATCATTTCAAAAAATGATTGAGTATAAAAGAGCCCGATTACGGTTTCGCAAAACCGTTCTTTAATATATTATACATACAACAGAAGATGCCATGAATGCAACAATTCATAATTTTATAAAATTGAAACAAGTAAGCAATTTAAACAAATAGCCAAATAAGTTAATTTTAAGGTTAAAACCCATTCAAGTGCCCCAACAAAGTCGCCATTCTGTTTTATTTAAAAAGAGAAAAACAACGGGTTTTTAAGAGTCGCCACTTAATTTTTAAAGAAAAATTAAGAAAACTATTTTTTCAAAAGATTAAAACAAAAAATCTAATGAAAGTATTAAAGGGGGTTCGATGTTCACATTAGCATTTCGGGAAGGGTTTGAAAGCACCCGAAATGCCCGTTAGCATGCGATTATCCGATAATTAACTATTTGGCTAGACAATTTTAAGAAAAGAAGCATGCTTGACTATTTAAAAATAAGACTAACTTTAAGACTTGAAGTCATATTAGAGGGGAAATGAGAAATATTATGAGGATATTACTAAGTAACTAACTTCAAAATATTTCGAGTATGAAAATAAATACTTATTTAATTTTTTAGGAAAATATGAGTAAACGATTTAAAATGGTTATCTTTTGGAGAATCGTGAATTAGAGAACCTTAAAATTAACTAGACAAATAAACACATAATGATAATTAAACAAACATGAAATATAATAAAGAAAGAGATATTTGGGCCCAAGTTTGGTTTTATATCTACCTGGGCCAATACTTGGGCCTAATTTTGATTTGGGCTTCTTAGTCCAACACCATGTACCTGTCCTAAAAGACTAACAAATAATATCATAACAAATGGGCCTTTGACCCATTTATACATGTCCTAAAACTATTAAATAGTACCAAAAACAAATGGGCCTTTGACCCAAATACAATATAATAAAATGCTAAGATTTTAGGAGAGCTTTTGGCCCTCTTTCTGCTGTATCACACTGTATATAGCATGTATACAACCTTTGATCTCACTCCGAACACTTGTATTTCATCTTCAGAGGACATGTTCTTCAATTTTTCAGCCTCGTATCCAACCTCTGGAAACCTGTTCTTCGATATTCATGGCTGTCCAACTCGATAAAGGAGGATTTGAGCCTTTACGGCTCTCTCGAAATGCAAAGGAAAGGCGATAGGAGTTCGTAGTGAAGTCGGAAAGATTTCACATGAAAAGACACATAAATAAGAGTTAGCATCTTATTATTTGATTGACAAAAAGTGATTACGAATAGACTAATATTAAACTCAAACTTAAACAAATTCCAACAAAGTAGTGAATCTAAGATGATCCAGCAAACATAGCCTTATCACATTACTCAACAGACACGAAAGCTAATGTAACCACACAATTAAGAAATTCAAATTTTCTTTCATGAAGCAAAAATAGGTGTAAAATATTTGAGGGTGAAAAGGTTGTTAATCATTTACTTCATGGCCAACAATCAGCTTAAATTGAAAACAACAAACCCATACATATGCAAAATTGATCTAAAACCTATGACAGTAAAAAATTACAGGAAATGAACCATTACAGAAGCTTAAACATTTCAACAAAAAATCAAGCAATGCACAGCCAAGATGAAGTGAGTCTGCTGGAAAAGTGAACCAATTATTGCAATAGTGAAGTAGAAGTATTCTATTGAGATGCTTGATTCAAAACGCCATTCGATACACATTGGTAAGAATGCTCTGAACCCATGAATACGACTTAAGAACAGACACACAACATCGCTTCAAGACATGCTGGAAACAGACCCCTAAAACTAGCACAACCACAAAGAAAAAGCAACACAATATCTTAAAAAACATACTTGAAAGGAAGAAACATTCTCACTCCTATACTAAAGCAAACAGACAACTAATTCCAAAACTTCCACGAAATAGAGGGACTTCGACTAGATCACAGGTTGGAATTTGATCAAAATAGAGTTGATTTGAAATAATTATTATCAATACTAAGCAAATAAAACACTATCCATCCTATATCAGTTCATTCCAGCCTAAACGAGTAACTCGAGTAAGAAGAGAACTGAATGAAGATGTAAGACAAGATGAACAAGCAAGGAAAAAAATATACCTTAAACATACATGAAAAAGAAAGCAAAAACAGCCCATGAAGTTAAACCAAAAAAATGACTCATTATAACACGCAATATACAGAACGGTCATGGCATTTGAACAAAAAGAAACCATCTAGATTATTTCGTATGGAGAGGATAAGGACGCGGCTGGATTGATGCTGGACTCGGGTCGCGTTGGGCTGCTACTCGCGAGTTTCTGGGTTTGTTATCGCGAGGAAGAAGAACAGTACAGGGTCGGTCTTGGTGTGCTTGGTATTTGGTGGGTTTAAGGCTATGTGGGGAGGGGCGGGGCGGGGCGGGTTTAAGGTTTTGCGGGACCGGTGGAATGTGGGATGGATTGAAGTGAGTTTTCTTAAAACTAATGCGGGGCAGGCGGGGCGGGTTGCAGTTATATGTGATTTTATGTGGTTTAAACTTAATTTTAATTTTTTGAATGTTATAAGAGTGATAGAACATTATTTATTAATATAATTTCTTTAAAGCTATTAAAATATTCAAGATAGTAAATGAAAATGGTTCAATAAAAAAAAAATCAACTTCTTACATGTTTCCCAATTGACCTCTAAAACTAATATTTTAAGTCACTATGCTATTGAATTAATACAACTTAATAAAAAAATGAATTTATTTTTTTTAGTAAAAGAAAATACTAAAATAATTATGTGGGGCGAGTTCATGTGAAGCGGATCTATGCGGGGTGGGGTGGGGGTGGGTTAAAAATGATATGTGGGGCGGGAGGGGCGGATTAAAAAAATTGCAGGTTAAGCTCAACCCGCCCCGCTCCAACCCATCCGCCTCGTCATCCCTACATCTAAATCATTTTACATGAGTAATTAAGAGTTGCTCATTAACAAGGAAACTCTTCATATTAAGTCATGATATCAAAGTTTGTGTGTGTAGAAATTGACTTATATTTAGTAACTTTTGACTTTTAGGTTTTTTCATTTTATTTTGAAAGATGCTTGGAAAAGACAAAAAGTATTTTTGACTATTAAAAACATTTTTCAGATTGAAAAAAATATAAAAATAAGCAAAAAGTCAAAAATTGAATATATCCAACTTGTGACTTTTAGCTTTTATTTAACCAACTACTTTAAAGAGGCAATCCAAAAAAGAAAAAATATAATTATATATATTTTGATTATAATACGGTATAAGTATAAAAAAACACACAAAAATTATCTTTTTTTTTTAGTTTCACACCTAAATTATTGGAGTGTGAGTTTCATACCACTAAGGCATGTTTCTCAAACTAATGAGTGATGATTTAGGTATGAAACTCACACTCCCAATAGTTTAGATATGAAATTTTAAAAATAAGACAATTTATATGTGTTTTTTTATATTATCTATTACAATTTCGAATATTCAAATTTTAAATGTAAAAAGAAGTACAATGTAACATTCAAACCGTGGAAAAGGATCCAGACTTTGTGATGTATATGTAATGCAAGCCGCCCTGTGAATAACATTTTTTTTGGTTACTTTCTATTTGTGAATAACATTGATAAAAACATGATCTATATCTTGACATTATCTTCCAAGTTTGTATTAAGATTTATATCATGATATAGTATTGTTGTGACTATCAGTAAAATCGATCTTAATTAGAAATAAAAGCAATTTTTGTGTTGTTGAAAAGAATCTAAAAATTTATGCTTCTTATATATATATATCAATATATCTTTTATATTTATATATTTTTGTTGTAAATTTTCGTATGTGGTGATTTAATTTGTGGGATAATTTTTAAATTTATTTTTCTTGATATTTTTAATTATATTTAAGTTATTATGTTAATATTATATCAATATTAAAAATTTTGGATTGAAAATTTGAATATGTTCATTTTGATTTAATAGGAATAAAAATTAAATTAAAATTTTTATAAAGCATATTTAAAATAATTTTTCTTATAAAATGTTTTTGATATTAGAAGTGCATTAATGGTATCAATACACTTTTAATATTAAGATTATTTTATAAAAATAAATTATTTTAGATCTCTTTTATAAAATATTTACTCTTGTCTTTTTCGTAATTTGACTCTCAAAAACACATTTTAAGAGATTAGTCAAACACAATATGCTTATAAAAAAACTTTTCAAATAAATTAGCAAAAATTACTCTTTTTCATTGTGATGTCATAAAAGACAGTAGATACGTTACTCAAACTTATTTCATCAAACTGAGTGTTCTATTTTTAGTGTCAAAAACACATTAAAATTATCTTAGTTTTTAAATTTCAAACCTAAAATATTAAAAGTGTAAGTTTTATACCTAAATTATGACTCATTAATTTGAGAGACACACCTAAGTTGTGTGTGTACATTCTCTCTTTTATTAGAAAATTATCACATGACATTTTACATGGATAAAAGTTCCACTTTGATATAAAAAAAAATGAATATTAGTATTTGTTTAAAGTTTAAGATTAAAGTATTACTATCCAAAAAAAATATTATTTTTTTAACAATAAAATTTTAAACATTTTTCTTACCCCTCGGCACCACCATCTCCCCTGTACCCCCGACAATCCCCACCCCCTCCCCCATTTATTTTTAAAAAATTTCTTTTACAATTTTTTTTCGTACTGCAACCCCTCCTCCTATCCACCACCACCACTCACTCCTTACTAAAAAAATTAGATATTATTTTTATCTTGGAAAACAAAACATTTACCACATCCCCTCTGACCTTTCACTTTCAATTTTTTATATATGAAATACTATTGCACATGCACTAATATTTAGTATTGCAAAGGGTCTAATATCTAGTATTGTATAATTGTGGTCAGGGGTGTATATGATTGGGCTGGTGCAAAATTTTCAAATATTAAATTAAATTATTTGTGTCAAATTTTTAAATTTATAAATCAAATCAAATTAATAAAATTTAATTTTTTTCGGAGTTTTCAACTTTGAGTTTTTTCTTGTTGGTTCGGGTTTTTCAAATATCAAATCAAATCATTTGTGTCAATTTTTAAATTTATAAATCAAACAAACTAATAAACCTCATGTTTTTTTGAATTTCCAATTTCTTTCGATAAAGTATTCATACAAACATATTATTAACTTGTGCTCCAAATATTTCTTTAGTCCAACCAAAATATAACTATCTAAGGTGTTTCTTAAGAAAATAACACAAAATATGAAATGAGTGATGACACTAAAATATTCAATAAAAATAACAATGAAATCGTATAAAATAAATATTACAAATTAATAAGTCATAATTAAAATGATCATAATTTAAAAGTACTAAATCATGCTAAATAAAAACTAATAAGTATTATTTACATGATTAAACATTAAAGAAAAATTAAAATTAGGTTATGACTTTTAAATGCCTAAACTAATGAAAAACTAAAGAGCAAATATTCAACATTATTGTCATTCTTAGTGTTGAATTAAATTTTTTATGTTAGCATTAGTATAGATTGAGCTTTATTAGAGTTACTAATATTTATGGACTATGACATTTATTGGACCATTCAAAATTTCAAGTCTCAAAACACTTGAAAAATATGTTAAAAATAAAAATTATGAAAAAAGTATAAGTAATATTTAGAAATTATATATAAATGTTGGGTTGGTTTGGTCTCGGGTTGACTTTCTTAATTAGTTAAAACCAAACCAACTCAAGTATAGTCGATTTTTTTTATTACCATACCAAGTCAAACCAAATCATTAGTTAATTTTTTTTTCAATTTGACTTAATTTACGATTTAATTCCGTTTTCGGCTTGATTTGGTACACCCCTAATTGTGGTCTATAGCTTGTTGATGTGGCATAGTTCTATCAACAAGTACCTTTCTTGACTTCTTCTCTTTCTTTCCCTTTCTCATTTAATTTAGTCCATTTTTCCCTTCTTCCCCTTTTTATTATTTATTGTCATTTTTATCATTACTGTTTTGTATATATATTAGTATATTTTAAGATGTCAGTAAGTGTTTAAATAAATTACTCAATTAAAGGTTAAGATAATTTAAAAAATAAAAGATAAAAAGATTTTAGTTTCTAAGGCTTTATTTTGTAGGAGAGTACGAATTTCCAATTTGATTTACACACATTGAAATCTTTCAGTATCAACATACAAATTGACATTTTTCTAATTCCAGATTTTATTTGTGCTTTCTTGTTGGATACATCCTAATGTGAATGGAATTAGTTTGTGGAACAAATTTATTGTTCCAATTTAATTTGGAAAGTTTCTCACATATTCTTTGTCAAAGAATTTCATATATAGGATACTAAAAGAATCATAATATGTGGTAGAATCATACACAAATGCTTGATTGATAAAGATTGATTTTCTTTAATAAAAATACACAAATTAAATAAAAGATAATATTATAATTGATGTAATTTATCAAATAAAAGACTTGATTCATTTTAAAATGTCTATATTGCTTATTTCCTTATAGATTAACGTAACTAATTAAAAGAATCTCTACAAAACTAAAATCAATAGTCTTATACCCAACATCAATAATGTTTCAAAATATATTAAATGGATGCATTGTATCATTAACTGAAACAAAACTATTAGAAGAGATTGATTTAATTTTTTATTTAAAAAAAGAAGGAATAAGGTCTATTATTATGTGATGTGAAAGATGCAAAAGAAAACAACCAACAGGTTGTTAAAGAAATTCAAAGGAAAATGCTTTCTAGCATGGTTCACCTTTATCGAACTACATTTCAAAGTTCGGATAAAACTTCCTTTTCCATCAAAGTTAATTTGCAAATAATGGATTGGTGACCTTATTTAGTGGTGTTTGACCATGAAAATTAAATATTTTTTATTTTATAAAAAAATCAAAGTTGAAGTTTTAACTCCCCCCCCCCCCCCCCCCCCCCCGAATTTCTATAAGACTAGTAAAATCATATAACTTGACCAAATTATTTGAAATAAACGATTAAATTTATTTCGAAGATTAATATCTCAAAATAGATAGTCGCATAACGTCACAAATATTTTTTCACTCTATTTAGAAATTTTGCATTGGAGTTATGTTTGGTTATTGTTAAATAATATTTGATTGTTTGAATGTACTTTATTTTAAAAATATGAAATTTAATTTAAATGGACCATTTTAAAAATAAAAATATTAACGTAAATTTGAAAAAGAAAAATATAGGAAAAGTGAAATAATATTTTACCTAACATATGAAATTTTCATGGTCAAACACTGATCCTAACATCAATAATGTTTCAAAATATATCAAATGGATGCATTGTATCATTAACTGAAACAAAACTATTAGAAGAGATTGATTTAATTTTTTATTTTTTTAAAAAAGGAATAAGGTCTATTATTATGTGATGTGAAAGATGCAAAAGAAAACAACAAACAGGTTGTTAAAGAAATTCAAAGGAAAATGCTTTCTAGCATGGTTCACCTTTATCGAACTACATTTCAAAGTTCGGATAAAACTTCCTTTTCCATCAAAGTTAATTTGCAAATAATGGATTGGTGACCTTATTTAGTGGTGCTTGACCATGAAAATTAAATATTTTTTATTTATAAAAAAATCAAAGTTGAAGTTTTAACTCCCCCCCCCCCCCCTCCCGAATTTCTATAAGACTAGTAAAATCATATAACTTGACCAAATTATTTGAAATAAATGATTAAATTTGTTTCGAAGATTAATATCTCAAAATAGATAGTCGCATAACGTTACAAATATTTTTTCACTCTATTTAGAACTTTTGCATTGGAGTTATGTTTTGTTATTGTTAAATAATATTTGATTGTTTGAATGTACTTTATTTTAAAAATATGAAATTTAATTTAAATGGACCATTTTAAAAATAAAAATATTAACGTAAATTTGAAAAAGAAAAATATAGGAAAAGTGAAATAATATTTTACCTAACATATGAAATTTTCATGGTCAAACATTGATCCTAACATCAATAATGTTTCAAAATATATCAAATGGATGCATTGTATCATTAACTGAAACAAAACTATTAGAAGAGATTGATTTTATTTTTTAAAAAAGGAATAAGGTCTATTATTATGTGGTGTGAAAGATGCAAAAGAAAACAACCAACGGGTTGTTAAAGAGAGAAAAGACATAAAGTTATTGGTCCTATTACCCATTAAACAATTTTGAATATATATTATTATATCATTTTTCGTCCACCTAACATAGTGGTGTGCACTCTCTCAAAGAGAGTGAACAACCTAAAATAACTAATTTTATTTTATTTTTACAAATATTTTATTATAAAATATATTTTCTTATTATTTTAACTTTTTTTCCTTTTTATTTTTTATCTTTCTTTCTTTTTTCTTCTTTCAAAATTTATTGTCATCTCCATTGAAGCTTCTCACTTTCAATGTCACCATTTTTACCACAACTTCACCTTCCTTTTTTAACTACTGTTAGTTTTACTCTCTATAATTTTAAAACTTTATTCAAATATTTTCTTACATTTCGAACAATTTGATAAACACATTAGATTTCAAGATGATTAGGAGTATCATATAGTGTTTTTATCCGATTTCAATTAAATTCTTTCAATTTTCAGGGAATTCATTGATTCTTTTAAAATTATCATTTCTAATTTTGAAGTAATATGAAAAAGAGTAATTGAGGATACTTTCAAAAATTTAAATTTTCTTAAAAAAATAATTAATTTTGTTATCAATAATTCAATACACTACTAAAAAAACAGTGTTTAGCGACGGATATTAGCGACGAATTTTATGCCGTCACTATATAACGATGAATTCGCAACGGAATAGACATTTTGTCGCAAGAATTGCAAATAATTTTTTGAGTTATGATATAGCGACGGATCGGCGACGAAATAATTGTTTGATCGCTAAAAATGAGCGCGAAATTTTGGCGCCCTAGTTTTCGCTACCAATTTGGCAACCAAGTAAGTGTGATCAATTTAATTAATATTCCGCAACGGAAATAGTGACGGAAAAATGTCACTAAACTTAAAAATATATTTTTTATAAAATATAATTTATACAGTGACGGAAAAATCCGTTGCTAGAATTAAATCTACATAAATATAATTTTTGCTAGCAACGGATATTAAAATTCGTCACTAAGGCTGTTGCAAAATTATGACTTTGGCTAAGTTAAATCACTTCACTCTCAATTTTCACCTCATTTTTTCCATTTTCACCAGAAACTCTCATCTCTCAAAGTAATGACGATGTAAGCTCTCTGATGGAACTTTCCTTCTCTGATGACTGAAACTCTCATCTCCTTCAATCTTCATCTCAAAGTAAGCTCTCTAACTCTTATCATCTCCTTCAATCTTCCATTTTGATCTAAAAAGTGAGCTCTCAAACTATCATCTCTCTATCTTTGATGGGTTTGTGAAAATTTGAGTTTTTAGCTGTTAACGCTTTTCATTTCATTTAGTTTGAAGTAATATTGAGATGTGTTAAAAATAGAGGTTTTATTAGTGTTGATATTCTGAAAATAGGGTTTTATAACTTTCAATTCTTTCCATTTCCTTTAGCTCGAAGTAAGTTTGAGGTGTTCTGAAAATAGTGATTTAGTAGTTTGGGTATTCTGAAAATAGGGTTTTTTCGAAGTAAGATTTTCTAAAAACTTGGGATTAGGATTGAAGCATTACATTGATTTACTTTTATTTGCTTTTGTGAAAGTAAATTGCACACTGATTTGCTTAATTTTTTTTTTCTTATTGCAGCTAGCTTTCATTGTTTGTGACTACTAACTATCGCTTTACTCTCTTAAAGGTATCTCTCCTTCTCTCCCCCCCCCCCCCCAACTACCTAATAGTTGCTTGTAGTTTTCCATTTGCAATAAGAAAATTTTGCTGCAAAAGATTGAATAACAGTAAAGGGTTCAGGAGCTGGTATTTGGTATTTTTGGGAGTTGTTTTGGTGGTTTGGGGAGGCTGAATGTGGTCATTGGGAGGGTTGAAATTTTGCAGGACATTTTTATTTTTTGGATAAGGGGGTGCATTTCTTAAAGTCATTTGAAACTTTTGGGAAATACGATTGAGTAGCATACATATTTCTGTCATTGTGCAGGGGATTGTTGAAATTGCTTTCCTGTTGTTTATTGTGAATAATTTCCTCATTATTCCTTTTGGGTTCCTGATGTGTGCTCTGCTTCACATGAATTGCAGCAATACTACTATGCTCATTTGCATTAGATTGCGAATGAGTTCTATTAATAGAGTTAGGAACTTGACAAGAATTGTGTTTAGTTCATTTTTCTGATAAATAATATTACTGTAATATTGAATCTAGCTTAGAAGCTACTTCTGCGGTGATTTTGATTTTACGATTTAAGGACCTTTTCACTTGTATGATATATGACTGCTTTTTTATTTTGTAATTGGTTTTCTGATGTTGTTTAGCTAAGAATCTATGAAAACAGTCTCTTGCATTTGGGCGGATAAGATACAAGCATGTGACATGAAAACAAAGAAGCAATTTTATGTAAGCATGACTGTGATTTTGAAAAAAATTAGACATATTTATATAATCAACCAATTGAACAAGCAGAGAGGATCATGTAGAATAGCACTTTGAATATGCAACTCAAGTCAACAACTGATTCGTATTAAGTGTTTAGTTGTTATTTGTTCTATTGTTCTTGTTAATAACCAAGATATCTGATGTTTAAATATTGCAGGTATCTACTGCTATAACATTATACTTAGTATCTGGTTGTCATTCACTCGAAGTAAGCCTTGCTCTTTACTTTTTCCCTTGATTTAGCTGAAGATATACTCTCAAGGTATTTACTTTACTTATTGTAATTAGGAAGAAGATTGTTGTCATTTGTTTTTAAAAAAAAAATCTTTTTGTGGCCTAAAAAGGCCATTTTATATCATGAAGATGAGTTCAACAAGATATAATAAAAATATCAAAAGTACTGGCCCAGAAGTGGCCAGCATAATAGTAAAAGGAAACAAATTGGGATCAAAATAATACACTCTGAAACATCTGAATATAATGAACAAAACATTTGGTAGATGATACCAAGGGTTCTGTATGTATGTGCAGTCATTGTAGTCATTCCAATGTATGATCTTTGCTAACTGAGCTGATATTTTCCTTTTGCTGATGCGTGAGTCATTGATTCTACCCACTGTTCTCTCTCTCTCTCTCTCTCTCGAGCTTATATTGTGTTTGTTCTTCAGTATGAATACTGAAATTTCATTCCGCCATGAGGTTGGTGAGTTCATCATATTGAAGATTTAATTATGTTCATACCTATCCTTGATGTGCTTCTCTTCATTTCTTAGATTCTCGAATTACTTTTTATAAATCCTAAGGAAAACTAATTTTGGTGGGGATGTTTCTGAGACTGTCTAATATTCTTTTTTTCCTGCTTTCCTAGTGAGCAATTTCAGCAACTGATTTTGTTATGCCAATCTGTATGTTTTGACCAAATTTTGAATATAAATGAGAATCAACGACTTTCTAGTATGCATGTTCTCAAAAAATGTGCTTGTTATTGGAAGTAGGCCTCAATCAACTTGTGCTTGTTACTAACTATTTCGTTTATTTAAACATGAATAGGAACATGAATAATCTAGAGCGTAGTTGGATGTATGAGAGGTTGGATGGTCGAGGGGCTGTAAACTCTAGTTTCATAGATGGCGTGGATAAATTTATCCAATATGCATGTTCTCAAATGAATCGCATGAGTGGTGACAAAGTTAGATGTCCATGTAAAAAGTGTCACAACTTTAGATACATGGAAGTTGGAATTGCTAAACATCACCTTTATAAGTATGAATTTGTTGATAACTATTTTGTTTGGAAGCATCAAGGGGAAAAATAAGTGATTAATGAGATTTCTTCGGGTCAAGATATTCATGGTAGTGCTCAACTTGAATTAGGATATGATATCCTATACCGGCAAATGGTTTTAGATGCTTCTGGTCCCAACTTTCTCCAGGGATCAAGTTGGCAATCTTCCAACAATATTGAACCTGAGTCATCTCATCCTTGTGAACCTTCAATGGACGAAGATCCTAATCCCGAGTCTAAAAAATTATATGATTTGCTACAAGCAGCTGATAAAAAATTATATCCCGATGCTTCTCTCTCTCAACTTGCGGTTGCCTCTCCAAAGTTAAATATTAAAATAGAGAACAATATTTCACAGAGAGGTTATAACCAAATGATGCAATTGTTGAAAGAGGCTTTACCTGAAGATAACATAGTTCTTGATAGTTAGTATCAGACCAAGAATCTAGTGCGTAGCTTGGGTTTATCGGTTGAAAAGATTGATTGTTGTGAATCAGGATGTATGTTATATTGGGGTGATGATGAACACCTTACATCTTGTACATTCTGTGGCCATGAGAGATACAAGCGTTGTGTCGGCTCTCGCAAGAGAAAATTGGTCCCTTATAAGAAAATGTATTAATTTCCTTTGATACCTAGATTGCAAAGATTATATGTATCCCATGCTATAGCTGCCGACATGAGATGGCATCATGAGCATACAAAAGAGGATGGTGTAATGCGTCATCTATCAGATTTTGAGGCTTGGAAGCATTTCAATGAAACTCATCATTTTTTTGCTGCTGAACCAAGAAATATAAGATTGGGGTTAAGTACTGATGGTTTCTAACCATTTAGTCAATCTGGGAGTAAGTACTCTTCATGGCCAGTGATTGTTACTCCTTACAATTTACCTCCAGGGATGTGTATGAAAGAGGCTTTAATGTTCTTAACAATCATTGTTCCAGGGCCAAATAATCCCAAACATAAAATTGATGTTTATTTGCAGCCTTTAGTAAAGGAATTGACCTTGTTATGGGAGACAGGTGTGAAAGCATTTGACATCTCAAAAAAGCAAAACTTTCAACTAAGGGCAGCTTTGATGTGGACAATCAGTGACTTTCCAGCATATTCTATGCTATCAGGATGGAGTACTGCGGGTAAGTTAGCATGTCCCTATTGTATGGAGGAAACACAATAATTCAGTTTTAAACATGGTAGGAAAACATTCTGGTTTGATTGTCATAGGATGTTTCTCAATCAAAATCACCCATTTAGGAGATATCGTAAGAACTTTCTTAAAGGCAAACTGTCCAAAGATCACCACCACCCTATAGGACAGGAAATGAGATATTGAATCAAATTTGTGACCTGGGCATAAGAAAAGTGATAGAGTTAGATGCAGAAGAAGTTAACAAAAAAATATGTAAGTCTTGTGGATGGAAAAAGAGAAGCATCTTTTGGGATTTGCCATATTGGAGTTCCAACATGGTTCGACATAATCTTGATGTCATGCATATTGAAAAAAATGTCTTTGATAATGCGTTTAACACGGTTCTTAATTTTGATGCCAAAACCAAAGACAATCCACAGTCACGTCAAGATATGGTAGTCTATTGTGATCGACCTCAATTGGCAAAAGAAGGTAGTGGAAAATATCCGAAAACTGTATATACCGTAGACAAGAAAGCAAGATCGATCTTGTTCAATTGGGTGAAAGGCTTAAAGTTTCCAGATGGGTATGTTTCGAATTTGGGTAGATGTCCAGACACAATGCGAAAAGGATGTTTGGCATGAAAAGTCATGATTGCCATGTGTTCATGCAACGACTAATGCCTATTGTTTTTTGTGAACTACTTCCTAGTAATATGTGGTAGACACTTACATAATTGAGCTTATTTTTAAAAGATCTTACTTCAACCACTCTACGAGTGGATGACATGGAGAGATTAGAGGGAGATATCCCACAAATCTTATGCAAGTTAAAACGTATATTTCCTCCTGGGTTTTTTGACTCAATGGAACATCTACCTGTGCACCTTCCATATGAAGCAAGAATAGTTGGACCTGTGCAATATCAATGGATGTATTCTTTTGAAAGGTAAATGTACATCCTCTATGTCAAACTTGTGACTAGTATTCTATACATTCCTTTTCTAATGTAGTGGTCCATTCGTTTTATCTATTAAGGTAACTGGGAACTCTTAAAAGGATGATTGGAAATAAAGCTAGTGTTGAGGGATCCATTTGTGAAGCATACTTGATGACAGAGTCAACCCAATTGTTTTCTCATTATTTTGAACCTCATGTCATGACATGTGATCACAATGTGGACCGTGATGATGATGGTGGTGTTATAGAAGATCTTGAAGGAAATTTATCAATCTTCTCCCATCCAGGTCGATTATGGGGAGAAGCAAAAAAAAGAGATTTATCCCTTGAAGAAATCAAGGCTGCCCAAACTTATATCTTACTAAATTGTGATGAGGTTGAGCCATTTGTGAGGTAACAAAAGTTAGTGATATTTTCTTACTAATAATAACATATCTTTATTCACGAGTTTTAGATTTAACTTATTTTGTTGTAATGAAGTATGTTCATGCAACATTTGCAAGAAGAATTTCCAAATCTATCTTAGGGTCAACTAGACGAGAGCCTTGAAGCAAATTTCTCTACATGGTTCAAAGAATTTGTAAAGTTTCACAGATATTATCTTCTATACGATAATGTACTTAAATTAACTTCTGAAACTTAACCAAGTCTTACAATTTTTTAAAATAGGTCCGATGTAATCCCATTGAGAATAAGTTCTTGCGTAGTCTTGCTTGTAGACCATTGATAGGCGCTACATGTCATTCTGTTTATTTTTTTAATGGATACAAATTTCACACATAATGTCATGGTAGCACAAGATCAACAATGAATAGTGGAGTTTGTATCTCAAATTCAAATTGTGGTGATTATTATGGATGGATAAAAGAGATTATACAAGTGGAATACCGTGAAGCACCTTTGAAGCAAACTGTGTTATTCAAATGTGAATGGTTTGACCCAACTATGGATGTTGGTGTCAAAATGCATAATCAGTACAAATTGATTGATATTAATCATCGCCGTCGATATAAAAAGTATGAACCTTTTATTCTTGCAATGCAAGCAACCAAGTGTGCTATGTGCCTTATCCGAGCAAGAAAAAGGACAAGGATGATTGGGTAGCTGTATTGAAGGTCAAACCTCGAAATGTTATTGAACTATCAGATGATGAAGTGGTGACAACTTCAGAACTGAATGTTCCATTCCAAGTTGAAGAAGTTGAAGTCCACGAGATAGATATGAGAGTTTTCATTGATGAAAATATACCCTTAAATGATCCAAATGGAGATGCTATGGAAATGGATGAACCCATTGATGATGGTTTATTGCAAGAGCATCATGAAATCCAAACAGAATCCACAGATGATGAATATGAAAGCGAGGAAACTGAGGAGGATGAGGACGAAGATGAAGACGAGGAGTTTGAAGAAGACATAGATAGTGACTAGTGTTTGATAATTTGCTATTGTATCTTCACCGTATTTTATTTTATTTAATTTTTCTCCAAATATTATCATTTCTTTAATTTCTGCTTTTCAATTTAGGATGACTAATACAGGTAACTTTTGAATTTTAATCATGTGTGCTCTATTTATTATTTTTAACTTTAAATATATCTATTTGTTGTGTTAATATAACCATCAGTTTAGGTGTCCTATCAGAAGCACATGATCTGATGGTATTCAATATTTCAGTCTCTTAAAAGGCTTCTCCAGTTTACTAATTTGTTTCTTTTCTTATATGATCTCTTCTCCATATGGTTAAACACAATACTAACCGTTTCACTCCTATATTTGCAGGCATAAGTTGTTCCAGTTGATCTGCTAGCTCTTTTAGAGGCATTTTTAATATTTTAGCACACTTTCACTTGATTGGAAAATACTTTAGCGAGGTAGCTTAATTTGATTTACAGTAATATAAATGTTTCACTCTAGGTTCTGTTGTTGCAATACTTCTTATAATTATTATGGGTTATGCTTAATTTTATTTTGTACTAGTGATGGTCTAACTACACTGTTATATTTATTTTTAGGTATGGCTCGAGGCAGAGGTCGTAGAAAGTCCTTAGGTAGGAGTAATCCTGCTATTCACGTAAGCATGTCAACTATTCCAATGCCCACTATAGTTTCTCCTAACCAAGGTGGTACCCCAATCATTGACGCATTAGCTCAAATTAACACCCCAACCATATCTAAGACACCTCCAGTTACAAAAAATCAGAGTAATCCAATAGCTCAGGATCTATCTACTCAGAGCATCCCAACATGTCATGGCAACCCAACTGCTGAAGGTGATATATCCACTCAAAGCAACCCAACTGCTGAAGGTGATATATCCACTCAAAGCAACCCAATAGGTCATAGAAACACAATTGCTGAAGGTGATTCTAGTAGTAGTCACACACGGACCCATATTTTTCTAACTTCTGCAGGGTTAGTCACTCTTTGCTTATATCCTCATAAATTTTTGTCATGTAAACATGTCGAGTAGTGTTAGATTGTTTCAATTCAACTAATATAGTGAACAATTGATAGATCTGGAAATTCGGTAGCCTAATATAATTTGAGTATTCTTTCTATTAGAACTTAAATATATAATGTCAGATACTAATATTACTTTTGATTTACACAGGTTGGAACCTTCTATAACATTCTCTAGTTTCATAACCAAGTCTTTTAGAAGTGAAGTTGATCCCAATGGAATCAATTGGAGAAGTGTTTCAAATGATGTAAAAGATGGTTATTTTGGAGAATTCAAGGTATGACTTTTCATTGTAAGTGAATTTGGAAAGTATATTCACATTTATAGATAGGATATTAATGTATTACTTTTAAAATTTATTTCAGAAAAAATTCTATTGGGATGTTTCCATTAGTGAAAGTGAAGTGAAGAGACACTGGTTGGCTAAGGCAGCAATAAAATACAAGAATTTCATTTCTAAAATAAAAGGGGGAGGAATTAGGCCAGGTTATGTACCTGAGCATGTGTGGGAAAGATGGATGCAACTTTGGGGAACTAATGAGTCTATTAAAAAGTCAGAAACAAATTCAAAAAATCGTCGTGGTGGCCATGAAGTTGCTGCTGGGACTCACACGGGTGGCCCTATTTCAATTGGAGAATATCGCAAGAGACTTGTAAGTATATATTTCACAAATTATATAAGTAACATCATGTTGTCTGATATAAGCACTTGTATTTTAAATACACATAACACAACATATATGATTGTATCTAAAAGTGATTTATCTTTTATACAGGCTATTAAAAAGGGTAGGGATCCAACACCAGCCGAGTTACATTTGCACGTACATACGCATGGTCATGATGGAAAGTCTTTTGTTGATGAGCGTTCTCGAATTGTCCATATAAGTTCAAAACTTTGAAACCTATCTAAAAATATACATGTCAATTCTCATTAGAAGGGGATCTTGACTGAAAATACAAGAAGATAGTTAGATGTTATTTCTAGTAATTGAAGATGTGTTGGTTTGATGTGGCATACCTATTTTTTGTTTTTTTGATGTCCAAAGAAGTGGAATCAAAGCTACTGTCCCAGCTATGTGTTTTTTGCCCTTCCTTGTTGCCTTGTTTGGTGTCTATATCTACTTTGTTACTTGTCTCCTTATGTGTTTGTTGGAGACCAATATATAGTTGTACCATGTATTCTTGACTATCTGGACAAAGTAGAGTTCTCAGTTCTCACCTAACTCTAGAACTATCAAGCTTAATATGCAACTTAGTTAGCTTAATATGCAACTTGGTTAACTTACTATGCAACTTGGTTAAAAAGTGAGGGTCATTTAACATGCTATATGTGTACTGGAAGGTTAAGTGGCAAGTGATTGACTAAGGATCTATTTGTGTATTGATGTTAAAGTTCACCGTCTTTGATAATGAAACAAATCACAACTGTAAGTAATCAACTCATTGACTATAAGTATCTTCAAGTTAAATGCATTGCAATCAGCTTAAAAGGTTTTGTATTTTTTGCATTTCCAAGTAATGGTTTTCCTTGTTTATTTGCTTTAAAAATCTTAGATGGTAAAGTAGTACTTGTTAGATGGTAAGCCTAGATGGCCTGCACCTTTGCTTAATTCATTACAAAAAAATCTTAGCTTAGTGATAAAGAGCATATAAAATCCACTAAAGTATCTGCATTAGTTACAGTGGTAGGGCATTCCAGCTAAACAAATTAGCTAAATAGTTAGACTTCAGATTAGAGGTTTGAGTTTTTGTGCTAGCAAAGCATCTGGTGTTGCTTTCTGTCCATAAATACCAAAAGATGACTGATGGGACCATTTCCCAAATCTTTCTGATGATTTAATCAACTCTCCAAAAATACCAACTTTCATATGCTTGCTTCACTGTTTGAGGCATGACCCATTTCAATCCAAAAGCTATAAGGAAGAAGTTCCAAGCCTCAGTAGTAACTGCAGTGTAGAAGGACATGGTTGATCCTTGCTGAGTTTTGCTGACACAAATAGCACCAGTGTGAGTTCTTTTGCATAGGTTGTCTTGGGTTAGACATGCTGCTCTTACAAATGTAAAGTGTGTGGTTTCCTATTCTTTAGAAACTTACATAGTTGACCAATATAATTTTTTTTCCTAATCTTTAATGCCCTCTCTTTACCTCTATTTATTACAGGAAACATATAAAGAGATCTTATAGGAAAAAATGGCATCTCAATCTAATATTGATCAATCTGAAGCATATTACCAAGTTGTGGGCGGAGAAAAGAAGAGAAGAATATACGGTCTTGGATCTGAAGAAAAAAATTACTACAAGCATAAGCTTTGTGGCTCATCATCTGTACGACCTTCAATTTCTCAATCAGCATCAACAACAAATATGGATGAATTTGTAAAGAAAATGCTTCCTGCACTTACTAATCATTTTCTTGTTGTTATTATGGAGCGGGTACAAGAAATGATTACTCCCGTTGACAATCTGTCACCTTTGACCCCCATAGTGCCTCCTCCTGCTACTACTAATGAGGTTGATCCCTTCGTTTCAAGTGACGACGATTCTATCCCATAGTCCCCTGCAGCTTTAACTTTTGATATTATCTGTTGTTTTGGAAATTATAAACTAGGCAGTAACAATAGTTTATGAATGTAGCTGCTTTTAAGAATAGTTGATACATTGCTTTTGCTGTTTTGAACTAAAATATGTGATTTGAATTTTGCTATCTACATATTTTGATTAGTCTAAGTATTATTTCATGTGAATGTTGGTTATTTTAGGGGTATTTAATAATTGTCATTTAATTTATTTCGGCAGTGTAGATTTAAAATAAATAAATTAAATTATTTTAAAAGAAATTTTTTAGCAACAAATTTAATGATGATTTGGTCGTTTCTATAAAAAAAATATTGGCGACGGAATAGCGACGAACTTTTAAGTGGAAAATGTGCAGAATATTTTGCGACAGATTAGTGACCGACACTCCTTCACGAAGTTATCCAAAGTGACGAAATAAATTATGAAATTTTCAACGAATTATATAAGTATAACGACGGATTAATCCATCACTAAAATGTGGCAACAAATATCGTTCGTCTCTAAGACATCGCTAAACTTGCGACGAAACTCATTTTTTCATCACTAAGAGATTATTAACGAGCAAAATAGTAACAACTGACAATCCGTCGCTAATCCGTTACTAATCCGATATAGCGACGAAATATCATCAATTAGCGACGGATTTCATCTGTCGCTAAATGCTGATTTTTTTGTAGTGATAAAGGCTAAAAAATAGTATGAATTCTATAAAGAATTTGACCGGAGAAGAAGAAGAAGAAAAAAAATGGGAGTGGGGTTCAACTTGACATGGTGGGTGGGGTGAGGGTGGGAGGTGAAGAGAAAGAAAGAAAATTAAAAAAAAAAAGATAAAGAAAAAACCTAGAATGAAAAAAATTACATTTTTAATTAAATTAACACGTGTCATGTAATGATTGGTGTGTGAACACACTTGCTTCTTAAAATCTGAAGTTGATCGAAAAATGATATAATAATATCTGTTCAAAATTGTTTAGTGGGTAATATGACGATTGCAAAATTAAAGTATCTTTTTAAAAATATGAGACAACTTCAATGGTGACTTATGTCTTTTCTCTTAAAGAAATTCAAAGGAAAATGCTTTCTAGCATGGTTCCCCTTTATCGAACTACATTTCAAAGTTCGGATAAAACTTCCTTTTCCATCAAAGTTTATTTGCAAATAATGGATTGGTGACTTATTTAGCGGTGTTTGATCATGAAAATTAAATATTTTTTATTTTATAAAAAAAATTAAACTTGAAGTTGTAATCAGTCATACATTTAGCGAAGAAAATGCACTTTTCCTAATTGAAACTAGTAAAATTATATAACTTGACCAAATTATTTGAAATAAATGATTAAATTTGTTTCGAAGATTAATATCTCAAAATAGATAGTCGCATAATGTCGTCACAAATATTTTTCACTCTATTTAGAATTTTTGCATTTGGAGTTGTGTTTGGTTATTGTTACATAATATTTGATTGTTTGAATGTACTTTATTTAAAAAATATGAAATTTAATTTAAATGGATCATTCATAAAAATAAAAATATTAACGTAAATTTGAAAAAGGAAAATATAGGAAAAGTGAAATAATATTTTAGTTAGTATATGAAATTTTCATGGTCAAACACTGCTTTTCAAATAAAGTGACAAAAGAAATTTAAAAATAAAAATAAAAAATCCGCATGGCCAAATGGGTCAGTAACTCGTTGTATGTTTTTACGCGAATACCCAATATTAGATAACTTTCAAACAAAATTCATACTTCTTTTTTACTTCTTCAATTTATGTTTTTTGCGTTCAGATACACAAGCTTAATTTTTAGTCAATTTTAATATGTGTTCTAGTTAGATATGGCTGAGCACAAAAGTACATAAAAAATATAAAAAATGTTAATTGAGTTTGTTAGATTTATAGTTAGTTTAAGAAATTGATTATTGAGGTTTGTTCTTTATGATACATGAATTTATGTTTTAGCTTATTTGGAGTAGATTTAGGTATTGGAATTTGAAAAAATAAAATTATTATTTTGTTGGCTAAAAATTCTAAATGCACACGCCTGAAGTTTTAGTTTATTTTAACATGTGTTTCATTTATGTATGTTAGAATGTAGTCACACATTAAAAAACTAAAACATTGTTAAATGGGGCAGTTAAATTTGGGGTTATTTTACAAATTGATGATCAAAGTTTGTTCTTGTAATGCATGAAACTTATGTTTCAAATTTGAGTGTATTTGGAGTAGGTTTAATTATTGAAGTATGAAAAATAAATTACTTATGTCACTAATTGCAATATGCTTAAAAACGCTCTCAAAATCCTAGTCTAAAACTCTAAATTTGGCTACCTTTTCCGACCACCATGGCACTAGAGGCCGTTGAGCAGCCTCTGACGGAGGTTGCTCACCCAACAACCACAATGATAGCTTCTTTGAATAAAAAAGTAATGAACTATGCAGCAACACTACAATCGCATACCCCTGGGAATGTTCCCCTACCCTCAAATCGATTGTGCATGGGGAACCTAGAGTAGAAGGAGGAGGTGATACAAATAATTGCGAATAAAGAACTAGAATTTACAGTAGTAGGAAAGTTTTCCTACGGATGGACAGACATCCATGATCTCACGAAACTAATTTTTAAGCAATGCGAGTTGAAGGATGACATGAATATTGGACATCTGAATAATAGATATGTGTTGATTAGAGCATCTAGATGGAGGATTATGTGAATCTACTATCAAATTCAATATTTTATATTGCGCATAAAAACTGAAACTATCCAATAAGAATTTTAAAGTGTAATATTTCTTTGATCTAAAGGATGAGAGAACAATTGCGATTGTATGGATCTGTAACGACCTGTTCCCGTCGTTATAGAAAAGTCAACGGGGAAAAATTTTGGGCCGAAAAACTTTTTCGTAGTAACTTGAAAATTTTCAACCTAGTTCAAATTTGGACGAAATTGGAGTCATGTGAGTCTAGGGAAATCTAGTAACAAATGGGAGATCTAATTATGATTTTGATTACATGAGTAGATAACTGAGACATTAAGGAACCTGTACAACTTTACGAAATTAAATTCGGTTGAGTAATACTCCCGAAACTGGTCTTAGAGTGAACGAGTATTTTTTGAGTATCATGGGATGAAGGTGTGTTGTGAAATGGGGGCTTGAGACTCTAATTACAATGTTCTATCTCCGCGCAAGCTACCAGGGTGGAATTTATCCCGCCAAGGCGGGGCCGCTGTGGCTGGTTGGCGGCCGCCATAGTGGGCTAGTCGCGACTTAAGTCGGAAATAAACTCCAAAAATGTTTTATTCTGCACTTTTTAACCTTGAGAGCTAGGAGACGACCCCAAGTGTTTTCTTGACAATTTTCCACCATTCTTGAGGCTAAAGGTAAGGTTTTCACTCCCCGAATTTATTTTTCGATCCATAGAACTTAGTTTCTTGGGTTATTATCGATGTGGGAGGGTTTTAGATCTGGGAATTATGGTGGAAAAAGCCCTAATTTGGGTATAGGGATCAAGGGTTGACCTAGGGTTGATAGTATTGATTATGATCCGGTTAATTAGTTTTTGTTTATTGATCCTCACGTTATATTGATTGTTTGTAGACCAAGAACAAGCACAAAAAATCCGAAAAGGAAAGAATCAAGTTTCTTAGGGGATTCAAGCTTTGTTCGAGGTAGGTGATGGTTGTGATTTCATGTTGGTGTGATATATATTTGTAATTGCTTCATTATAATGCATGTATGTATGCAAATGTTGCATTATTGATAACACTAATCATAAATAAGGATGATTGAATAATTGTATGCCATGAATCATGACTTAATTGTATGATTATGAGAATGTACATTGTGATTGTGATTGTGGCTTGTTGAATGGATCGGGTGTTGCGTTCCAACATACTAACTTAGATCGGGTGCCACGTTTCGGCGCATAAATGGGATCGGGTGTCACGTCCGGCACACTAACTTGGATCGGGTACCACGTACCGGTACACTAACAGTTTGGGTATGGGTTCCATGAGAGGACCATTGACTTGACATGACTGTATATCTTGAGATTTGTGAAATTGTACGTTGTTCGTAAGTGATAATTGATATTGTTTATGTTCAGTGTATGCATGTTTATTATTGTTGTAATGACTTATATATGTTTCACCTATTGGGATAGCCGCGTGATCCTACCAGTACACTGTGGTTGTATACTGATATTGCACTTGTTCTTTCTTTGTTGAGTACAGGGCATCTTCAGGCGGCTACTGACAAACCTCGTTTAGAAGACCAGTGATCGACTTGAATTCAAAGGTGAGCCAGTTCTTCTGGGCAGCCATGAGTTCTCCTTTTTGTTTATGTCCACATTTTTGGACTTAGAGTAGTTCTTTAGATTTCTTATGTTTAATGGGGTTGTGCCCATTTTCTTTAGAATTATGATCCTTGTTAGAGTTTTGGTACATTGACTTTCAGGTTCTAGGCGTTATTTCCGCAATCGTTTGATTAGACTTTTGGAGTTTATGGGAACTCTATTTTTCCTTTAACATTTAAACTTGTTTCCGTATCTTTAAATGCCTTAGTCTTTTTTGGTTAAGTTGTTTAGTTGGTTAGTAGTAATGGCTCTCCCACCAGAGGGTTAGTGTGGGTGACAATCACGTCGAAGGGTTAGTGTAGCCTCTTTAGTTAAGGCATTCCATCCATTTTAATGAAGGGTATTTTGGTCCTTTCACTATCCCATTAGCCTAAAACTTTTTACCCACCCAACTTAAGGGGTCTAATCAGACTAAATCAATTTTAGACATTCCAAAAGTGTTTAGGGATTTGAGAGCTAGTTTAAGAGGAGAAAGGAGAAGGGTTTCAAGCGATTTTTCAAGAACTTGAGGTTTTCGCCAAGAACAAGTGTTCTTTGAGGTATGTAAGCTTCCATAGTGTTGGGTTTGTTCACCTTCACGCTAATCCTAAAAATTTCAGCCACAAATTCATTTCTAAAGGTGATTGACTAAGATTCTTGATTAAGTTCTTGAGGTTTTAGCTTCATTCTTTAATAATGGAGCCTTGTTTTGTTCTTGAGGTGAGGGTCATGCGAATGAGTGGTGTTCTTGAGGAATTTTCTATGGGTTTCATTGAAAACATTGTGGATTTATGAAAATTCGTGAAATTGGGCAATGGAATTGCATTGGGTATGAATTGAATCGAGTTTGGCAGAGGAAAAAAAGATTGGGCAAAAATATGCGTTCAAGTTTGCATCGCGGAGGCGTTTTAAAATTTCAGTCCTCAGATAATCACGCCCTCTCCGCGTCACAAAGAGGATACGGGGTCCTCTGTCTCAAAAATTATTTTGTGATAAAAAATTATCCCCCTCCGCGTCGCGCCAATGCTTTTTAATTTGTGTCATCTCTCTCTTCTTATTACTAACTATCTAAGCCTCCATGAATCATTGAGAGATCATATATCCTAATCATAGCTCTTAAATTCACATTTAACATCAAGGTAAAGCTAAGAAAAGAGCTCAAGAAAGTCCTATCGAGTCATTTTGAGGAGTCATTTGCAATTATCTATAATTTGTTTTAAGACTTGAGTAAATGAGTTGGAGGATGATGAGAGTTGAGTTTCATGTTTCAAAATGAGTATAATGGGAACTAAGTATTTTAAAGTATGTAATAGAGAGAAACACCGTTTTCTAAATGAGTTTATGATGAGTTTTGAGCTTTACCTCTTTTAAGAGGATCTTTTGAGCAATTATCTCAAATTGAGGAAGAGTTATGTTTTTAAACATATGAGTATGAGTTATATATATATATATATATATTATTGAGAGTAGTATTAAGCACCGATATGGGGATGAGTTGAGACAACTCAAAATCCTCATAAACTATGTATGCCAACATAGGTAAAGGGTTATACTTTTTAGATGATTCCTTATTGCTTTTAAGCATAGCTTCGTGGATCCACTTAGTTTAGGAGTTCTATACTTGATTAAGGTATAGGGCAGTTCTGACAACGTGGGCGAGACGTTGTATCATCACGTAGCTCATAGTGATGGTTGTCGGTTAGAGAATCTCTAAAATAAGAGTAAAAATAGTTTATTTTGGTATTTTCATACGTTTTGAGTTATTATCTATTGCTTTAAAAAAAATTTATATTGCATCATATTACCATTGTTTTCATATTTAGTTGAGTTGAGTATGACTTCTTTTTCTATCAGTTTATATATATATATATATATGTGTGTGTGTGTGTATGTGTTTCTGTTTTCCCCTTACATGCTCGTACATTCAATGTACTAACGTCATTCGACCTGCATCTTTTCATGATACATGTGTTCAGGGTCATCAACAGGCACTCCATTTATACCACTTGCATTTCAGCTAGTTTTGGTGAGCCTCCTTGTTTCCAGAAGATTCCACATTTAGATTTTAGTATTGTTAGGATGTCAGGGGTCTTGTCCCAACTTCCATCATAGTATTTAAAGGCTTCATATAGAGTAGAAGTTAATGAGTCGTTTCCATGTTTCCCTTGTTAATGCTTTAAAGACTTTGAGTTCAACATTTATGTTTATTTGAGTATTTCAGACGATTCTGAGTTAAACTACTTTATTAATGAGAGCTTATGAGTTAATACTTGTATCTGAGGTCCTATGTTGTTGAGTAAGTGTCACGACCCGAGAACACCCCCAAGTCGTAACATGCGTATTCAACCTCTCGAAGGTCTCATACAAGCCCTTAGCATTCATCACATTAGGTATGTAAAATAGTGCGGAATTAAAAACTCTTTAAATAAAATCCCATAAGACTCAAAGGTCACTTTTAAAAACATCATTCAAAAGTACACAAGCGGAATACTAAGTCTCTTAGCCATCTTAGACATAAACGTGAAAACATACTAGGGACACGGCCCTTTACAATCAAAAGAAGTCTATTAAGTCTATTACAAGAACCTTATCATAAAACTAGAATAGAAAAGTCTTGCCCTCGACATATAAGGACATACCACAAAATCTAGGAAGAACTTCAAATCCCAAGTTTACTACAAAACCCGCTCACTTGCCGGAACCTACACTTGTAGAAAATAGAGAAATATGGAATTAGCACAATTAAGTACTAAGTATGATGACCATGCAAAAACATGTTAAAAAAAGGACATTTATTTGAAATATGTGCTTTCATGCCATTTTTGATACAACCTTCACATCACAATTATAAGAGACACATTTCAAGACATCATCCACATATAAGACAATACCCACATAATAGACATACTCCACTAGTACCAATGTACAATACATGAATATAATTGACAAGTAAGCCTTTTCATCATTTCATGACCTCTATCTCAAGTTACCCAAAGCCACGCTTAAGTGAAACATGAAGTGACCGCCCATACAATCTCTTTATATACACCTAAGTGTTCCTAAGGGTTACCATAGATAAGGAATGTACCATTACAATATAACATGCTAAGTCAAAATTCTTTAATGAACCACTTTAGGAGACATTTAGGCACATAAGGGGACTTTCACATAATAGTCGTTAGACTTAGGGAACTCACTTTAGTATCTTCAAAGCCTACTCGTGCCATGTGTAGATAGCATCCCATACTACTACCTACACGTTATAGAACCTATCCAATAACTAGAGTGCACATCCCACATGATGGGAATATGCATAACCGACATAGACCATACTAGCTAGGTATGGAATCCGGAGTCTATCCTACTCCGTGGAGGTTGTTCTACTTGCCAAAGGTAGAACTAGTAAGCAACCCATGTAGGCACATGGTTTAGGGGATGTCCAAGGAAGTTCATTGTGCCTAATCTCATACTCAACTAGGCCACCTTCCTAACCACATCCACTCGGTGCTAGCCTTATTTCCCATAGAGTATTCAATCACATATGTACTTAGAGAGGGTTCCTTTTCTAGTTCAACCAGCTCATAGTACCTCTTCCCAAGAAAGGCCCCATTTCTTAGTCATGGCCAATCAAGGTTCATAAGGATAGCTCATTTGACTTTCTTAGATAAGGATTTTTCATGCCGTTCCGGCTCCATCCATCTCTAAGTCTATCATCTCACTCAAGAAGTGAACTTCGCCCTAAGGCCCATCCTTCAAGGTTATACATTTACTTAGGAAAGCTAGACTTATGAAAGGGCACCATTTCTTAGTTTTGCCGATTCAAGTCTTGGCCTAGAATTCCTCTTTTAGCATTTATAGAAAGGACACCATTTCTTAGTTCTAGCCCACTTCACACATTCATGCATTCAAGACTTTAAGTAACAAGGAGGGACACTTTAGTCTACCAACCAAGTCACAACATTATCATCTAAGGATACTTCATAATCCAACATCATTTCATATATATATATACATCATGAGAAAAATCATACTTTAAATCACAATGCTATCCACTTTACATAGGATCATCACAAGATCACGTAAACTCATTCACATCATACCTTCACACATAAGCTTCACATAAAACTTTACATATAGCTTCATATAGGACTTTACATATAGCCTCATTTATATATATAATATATAATACAATAACACTTTGTACAAGATCACCTTATAACCATAAGAATACCTTCACATAGTACAATAACATTTCATAACTTGATAACATTTTAATTCAATAGATAATGCCTTCAAGTCCATGTTCATAATACATTCCATAATTAAACACCTCCACCATAAGTGGATCAAACTAAACAAGAACAATTTTATCCATAATAAGAGATTAAGCCAACTTACCATCCTCTAAAGCCATAATCAACAACACTCAAGTCCCAACCATTTTACTTACCACAAGAGAATTCATCATAACTTGCCCATAAGGCCACAACTTTCAATTCATCCATACATCATCAATTCATCATAGATAGATGTAGAAAATCATAAGAGTCACTAATGCAATCCAATCCAAACACAATCTCATAAACTTTGAATCATAAGCAAAAGACCCACTTCATAAGCAAATTTAGGAATTTAGGGAAAACATGGGTTCTTCAAGGAATTCCATATGAAATCATCTTAAAAACATTAATCAAACATTAATTCATCAATATAATGGCTTAAAAAATGTTTTGCCAATGAACCCATGCTTAGATTAGAATTTGAGATTTTTGTTCTTTGAAACACTTTTGATTGGACTCCTTGAAAGAAAGATTGATCAAGGATCAAGGGTCACCATACCTCTAAGTTGAAACCCATGAAAAATTGAAGAGAAAGCACTTAAAACCTTCAACCCTAGCTCCAACTTCACCTTGGCCTTCAATGGTGTTCCAAAGAGAACCCTTCCTTACTCTTTTAAAATGGAACAAAATGATCCACAATCAGCCTAACACAATAATATAACCTCAAAAGAAAAGATTTGTGAAAAGACCAAAATGCCCTTAAATTTCCGGACGGACTCCTTGCCAACTGCCCAACTTTCAAAGGGCATAACTCGCTCATACGAACTCGGAATCGAGCAAACTTGGTGGCGTTGGAAAGATCGTTCCAAGGGCTTTCCAAAAATAACTGGAACTACTCCTGGATCATCATGATCTAGGAGTTATGACTGCTCAAAGTTGGCCAAAAACTCACTGATTTCCACACTTGGCAGAATTTCCAGATTTTGAACTTAGCCAATTTCCAGATTCTGAATTGTTTTTTTTTTCCAAAAGTGACTACTTCCAATTTATGCTTAAACTTTAAAATTCATACATTAGGCTCTAGTTTCACCTATCTATTTTTAGGGTCGCTACAGTAAGTCTTCCACTGAGTAGTGAGTCAGGCCAGGAGTTTGTTTGGGGACTAGTGGTGGTTCTCAAGTGTCGATCACGTCCATGGTGTAGGCTCGGGGAGGTGATAAACTTGGTATCAGAGCACAAAGTTCAAGAGTCCTAGGGTGTTTATGAAGTCATGTATGTAGAGTCCTTGTTATCTGTGTGAACTGTATCACATCTACAATTAGGAGGCTACAACATTTAAGAAATATGTCACTTTCTTCTTACTATCTCTTGTGCGATAGAGTTCAACTCTATAAAAGTTTATTTCTAAATCGTGCTTGCGCATATCTTTTCAGATCATGCCTCCACGAAGAGTTGTTTGAGGATATCCTGCTAGAAGGAATGTTGACCCACTAAACTAGGGAGTTCCTAATGCACCCAAAGTGCAACCCCCTCATAAAGAGTTCACTAATGCTGAGTTTCGGAATCCTATCCGGATGGTGAGTCAATATGTGGAGACTCAAGCTGGTCACCAAAAAGGGGTTCTTCAGAATGCGACTGATACATCCAAGATCCGTGAGTTCTTGAGAATGAATCCTTTAGAATTCACAGGGTCAAATGTCATTAAGGGTTCAGAGAACTTTGTAAAGGAGCTACAGAAAGTGTTTGAAGTTATGCGGATTATTGATGTTGAACATGTAAAATTAGCTGCATACCAACTCAAGGGTGGTGCTAGGATTTGGTACGACCAACGGAAGAAGAGGAAGGCTGAAGGGGCACCAATTGTGAGCTGGGTTGTATTTGAAAGTTCCTTCATAGGACGCTTCTTTCCCCGCGAACTAAGGGAAGCGAAGGTAAGAGAAATTTTGAACCTTAAACAAGAATCCATGAGTGTGCATGAGTACAGTCTCAAGTTCACTCAACTATCCTATTATGTTTCAGAGATATGGTAGCAGATATGACAAGCAGGATGAGTCTATTTGTGTCTGGGTTGTATCACTTGTCAAATAAAGAGAGCAAGACAGCTATGTTGATAAAAAGATATGTACATAGCCAGGATTATAATCCATGTGCAACAGTTTGAGGAAGATAAGCTGAAAGATAAAGAGGAGTTTCGTAGCAAGAGGCAAAAGACAACATGTCATGAGTCCGAACTGCAGAAGATCGAAAATGTGAACCAATCATCTTTTCAACAAAGGCCAACTAGGCCAGCACCATCATCAACTAGTGCATATGAACCAAAGAACAAAGTGAGTTCAGGAATCAGAACTCGTAGATTTCAGAGCTAGACCTACTCAATCTATGTGTAGTGTGGCACAAATGGCTAATTGGACTCCTACATATGCTAAGTGTGGTATAAACCACCCAGGGACGTGTCGTGATGGCTCCACAGGTTGTTTCAAGTGTGGTTAGACATGTCACTTCATGAGAGAGTGCCCTAAGAACAGGCAACACAATGGTAATGGGGGCAATAAAGCCCAATCTTCTTTAGCGGCTCCACCAGACAAAGCTGCACCTAGAGGAGCTACTTCAGGGATAAGGGGAGGAGCAAACCGTTTGTATGCTATAACCAATCACCAAAAGCAGGAGAATTCACCAGATGTTGTCACTGGTATGATCAAAGTCTTTACTTTGATGTATATACATTACTTGATCCAGGTGCGAGTCTATCTTTTGTGACTCCATATATTGCTATGAGGTTCGATATTCTTCCCGAACGACTTCTTGTCTATTCCAACCGAGAGAGTTTATTGTGCTTGTGACATCTCTGTCAATCACAAGGACACCATGGCTTACTTAGTTGAGCTAGACATGGTGGGCTTTGATGGTATGGACTGGTTTCATACTTTTTATGCCTCAGTTGATTGTAGAACTTGAGTGGTTAAGTTCAAGTTTCCTAATGAGCCAGTTGTAGAGTGGAGGAGTAGTTCAACAATGCCTAAGGGTCGTTTCATTTCAAACCTTAAGGCCAGAAAGTTAGTCTCTAAGGAGTGTATCTATCACTTAGTCTGAGTTAATGACTCAAGTATTGAGACACCATCTATTCAGTCAGTTCCAGTTGTGAGTGATTTTCTAGAGGTCTTTCTAGATGATCTTCCCGGAGTCCCTCTTGAGAGAGAAATTGACTTCGGGATATACATTCTTCCTGATACTCGACCTATTTCTATTCCGCCATATAAAATGGCTCCAATTAAGTTAAAAGAGTTCAAAGAGTAGTTGAAAGATCTTCTTGATAAAGGTGTCATTCAACCAAGTGTCTCACCTTGGGTGCTCCGGTCTTATTCGTGAGGAAGAAGAATGGTTCCCTTAGAATGTGTATTGATTACCACCAGTTAAACAAGGTCGCCATAAAGAATAAGTATCTCCTTCCGAGAATTGATGATCTTTTTTATCAACTTCAGGGTGCCACTTGCTTCTCTAAGATAGACCTCATATATCTGTCTATCATTAGTTAAGAGTATATATATATATATTCCCCTTACATTCTTGTACATTAAATGTATTGATGTTATTCGACCTGCATCTTTTTATGATGCAGATACAGGTGTTCAGGGTCATCAACAAGCGCTCTGTTGATACCACTTGCATTCCAGTTAGCTTTGGTGAGCCTCTTTGGTTCCGGAGGGTTCCACATTTAGATTTCATTATTGTTAGGATGTCGGGGGTCTTGTCCCGACTTCCATCATAGTATTTAGAGGCTTCATAGACATTAGTAGTGAAGGAGTCTTTTTCCTGTTTCCCTTGTTGATGCTTTAAATGTCTTTTTCCTGTTTCCCTTGTTGATGCTTTAAATACTTTGAGTTGAACATTTATGTTTATTTGAGTATTCAGACGGTTTTGAGTTAAACTACTTTATTAATGAGATCTTATGAGTTAATACTTGTATCTGAGGTCCTATGTTATTGAGTAAGACTTTCGTTGAGTATTGAGTCAGGCCAAGGGTTCGCTTGGGCACCAACGATGGTTCTTGAGTGCCAGCCACGTCTAGGTTGTAGGCTCGGGGCATGACACTTAAACATGTCATGTGAAAATTGATATTGAAAAGTTGTCAAAAAAGGAAAGGGCCATTCTTTTTTAAACGAACTAAAAAGAAAAGCAAGCCAAACAAATTGAAATGAAGGAGTATTATTTTGTTTGGAAAAAATATGCAGACACGTACTCTTAAAACTTTAGTAAACTTTAACAAATATATCTGTCATATATAACTGAAACTAATTAGACATACATGAAAAAATATTAAAATGTGCTAAATGGATTTTACATTTGTTGCCCTTTTGACAAGTTGATGATTAAAGTTTGTTCTTTATTATATAAAACTTATGTTTCAATTTGAGTTTATTTGAAATAAATTTGGGCGTTGAATTGTTGAAATTTCAAAAAATAAAATTTATGCACTTCAGACACAATTTTTCAATATTAATCGTGTATGCTTGAAATATTCCCAAAAAATAGGTTAACTTGTAAAAGAAAATTGTAAAGCAGACATTAGTTATCCTTGATTGAAGATTGTAAAGTAGACATTAGTTTCAAGAAACACTCTTTCTTATCTCAACATGGAAAGAAGTTAGAGGCAAGAAAAGTAATACGACCGGATCTCTACACTTAATTAGGAAAAATTAAGTTATCCTTGATTGAAGATTTTTTTTTTTTAGATTAAACAAAAAGACGATCGTTATAAATCAAAGAATTGATTAATCAAATCAATCTCAACAACATAAGATTAATCAATAATTCTCCATTCATTCCTAGAGATAATCTAGATGTGACAATGGTCAGAAAGCATTAACCAAGCAGCATAGAATACTGTTCACTCTTTTGTTTTAATAAATCATTGTTCTCATTGTAGTTTACTAGTAACAAGAAAATATAAAAAAGAGATTAAAAAATCTATACAAATAGAGATTGTGACCACAAAAAATAAAACTGAAATCATCTAAGATTACAGGAACTTTCAAACCTCACATGTAACACTTTGTCATTAATGTTTCCTCAAGGCTATAAAGAAAACTTTTGTAACCTTATGTGACTAGACTAGGAACCATATTGATATTAGTTCATTAGAGCAATTATGTAAAATAGACACTCCTCAAACTTATATGACGTGTCTTATATTACTTGTTAGGTCTGATTATTAGTAGTTGAATTATACGTTAATAAATTATATCTTAATTTTCTAAATTAAATAATTAAAAATGTACATATATTTTTTATATAATAAATAAATAAATAAAAATAAACCCAGGGAGTAACATGCATCTTTTTTTGTGGCCTATATCCATGTACTTCATGCAATAATATTCCACATGGTCTACGTTGTGGTCCCCTCATTGTTACCTTCTTTAATTTTAGGCCACAAAAAAAGGAAAAAACATCTTTAGCGTTCCTAACCTCGTAGTTCAATTATAAATACTACTATCTGATCTCCTCTAGTAGTATAAAGTAATAAAAATCTCAATTGCTCTAAAACTGACACAAATATTCCCATTCCAGTTTCCACTACAATACAATCAACATGTATTTTCTTTCTCATCTCTTACCACTATTAGTTGCTTGGTTTTTAGCCCTTTTTGTTGCTCGCAAAAACCAAAGTAGAAACAGAACAAGTGCAGCAATTGGTGCACCTAAAGCTCCAGGTGCATGGCCTTTTATAGGTCACCTTCATCTTCTTAACGGTCATCTTCCCGTTTGTCGAACCCTAGGACTCATGGCTGATAAATATGGACCTATTTTTCAATTACAACTTGGTGATCATCCAGCTATTGTGGTCAGTAATTGGGAAATGGTTAAAGATTGCTTCACAGCTAACAATGACAAAATATTTGCTAGTAGACCAAACATGGCAGTAAGCAAGTATTTAGGCTATAATGGAGCCGTTTTCGCTATGGCCCCTTACGGTCCATACTGGCGTGATATACGTAAAATGGTAACTGTTGAACTCTTAACTAACAGTCGCCTTGAGAGGCTAAAACATGTCCGTACATCAGAAGTGAATTATTGTATTAAAGAATTGTACTCAAATTGTCCAGGACAAGTGAATTTAAGTAGTTGGTTTGAGAACATAACGTGTAACATAATCATTAGAATGCTTGCTGGGAAGCGATTTACTGGATGTGCGGAGGCAGAGGAGATGAATTTCAAAGGATCTATAAAGAAAGCGTTGTACCTAGGTGGAGCTTTTGTTTTTTCAGATGCAATTCCATGGCTTGAATGGATGGATATTGGTGGACATATTAAAGCAATGAAAGAGACTTATAAAGAAGTTGATAGTGTGTTTGATAGCTGGTTAAAACAACATATCAATTCTATTGGAGATGGAGAACAATCTGATTTTATTGATATCATGCTTTCCACCCTTCCAGAGGAAACCAATATGGAGTCTGCTGCATACAATCGTGATGCCATTATCAAGGCAACAACTTTGGTAAGCTGCTTATTATTTTGATACTGTTCCTAATTATTTGTCTATTTTTTAATTAACACACCTATTAAGAAAGTATTTACTCTTTTTGTCCCAATTTATGTGACACTTTCGTTTTTCGAGTGTCAAATAGTTTAAGTTTGATAGACGATTCATGGATGGAATCTTCAAATTTTTTGAAAAGAAATTTATATATTTAAAAACTACGTAAAAAATACTATAAGTCACAATAATTGACAATTCAAAATATTTAAAAGACTTATGAAAAATTTACGGTCAAAGATAGACTTGTTTGAATCTCGAAATTCGAAAAGTGCCACATAAATTGGGACATAGAGAGTATTGACATAGTGAGATTACCATTTCACCCATATTAATTATGAAGTGGATGGATTAAAACGTTAAGAATTTCAAAAAATTCTACATTTTTCAAAGTAATTAATTGAGGATTTAATAGGTAAAATTATTTTGTCCTTTCTTGATTTGTCAAAATGGACAAGTAATTAGAAATAACTAAAATAGGAAAAATGGACAAGTAATTAGGGACAAAGTAATTATTCAACTTTATTTAGTTAACTTTCATAATCATCAGTTTTAGCCGAAAATGCAATTTCTTCTACTTATTCAATAGCGTGTTGGTTATTATAAATTTTTAGTTTTTTTATTTATTTCAAAAATTAAAGTCATTACTTAGATTTATTTAGGATGCAACCCACCCGAAATCCAATTCAATTATTGATCTGGCCCGCTTAATTAAAAGGATTGACTATATAACAGAGGTCCTTAATAACATTTAACTAAATGAATGGAGTACTATTTAAAATGTTAGATATTGAAGAATCAAACTTATGATTTCATGGAATAGTATTTAATGTACTAGTACATTACTTAAATGCAATAAATTCAATGTGTTCGAGTTCATTTTGGGTAGTTTGATAGAGTGTATTAAATTTTTTTTTTATTAACTTTGTGTATTGTTAGTATCTTATTTGGTATACTTTTTCAGTCTATGTATGTTTAACTAATTAACTCTATTGCGTATTGTGGTGTGTAATTACTAAAACATGAAAATCTATGATATTAGTAATGCAAAGGGTTTTGATGCATGCATTAGTATAGTGAAAGACTCAATTGCCCCTCTGACCCTTTTTTATATGTTTTTTTTACCAAATTTATAAAGGGCATCTTTATAATATAACTATTTTGAAATTTTTTCAGCATGCAATTTTTAATATATCAAATCAAATAATATATAAGAAATAATCTTTTCATAATTAATACAAATATTATATTTACCATTATTCTTATACACCTACCAAATCCCCCTAATGACATGAAACACGCTGCCATAATAAAAGGAAGAAACAAAATAAACAACTTTGTCATTAAGAGTTAGGCATGTAGGAAGTAGCTAGCAAATTTTTTTTAAGAAAAATGATTTGATTTATGATTTATAAACAAAATCTCAATCCATTTTCTTTAATTTTCTTTAATTACTTTTCACATAATTAACCAAAAGCACAGAAAACTGAAATTGTACAACAATAAAAGTAAATTCGTGCAATTATTAGTTTGAACCGTGATTTTAATTATCTATGTCCCATTTTATGTGAGGTAGTTTGATTCGATACGAAGTTTTAAAAAAAATACTTTTAAAACTTGTGGTCTAAAATGAATGATAGAAATTTGTGTGACTATAAATCGTTTTCATTAAGAGTAAAATATATATTTTAAAGTTAAATCATTATGTCTCATTCTTTTTGAAACTGACTAAGAAAAAAGTAAGTGATAAATTGAAACAAAGAGAGGAGTAATAGTTAGAGAATTTACATTTTCCTTTTAGTTTTTTATCTGTCATTTTTTCTAAAAATTGAAGATATGTCATATTCATAAAATATAGGATTATATTTGGGAATTTTATAAAATAAATAGAAGTAGATATAGCAGGTTTTATGAAAAAACATAAGTCTGCTTAAATCGCATGGCTTGCCTACCAAAGTAATTTATTGTGGAATGGGATATGCAAAAAGACAACTCAAGAAGGCTTTCATTTTCACTGTCTATACTTAATAGGGATTCAGCTTCTCTTCATTTTTCTTTCTTCTATTTTCCCCAAGTTTTTGTTTGGATGTGAGATACATGGCATAGATACGAATTAATGGTTAAGATTTAATTGAATTAAAATAAGATTCTAATTATGATTTAGATAATTAATATTTCATAAGGAAAATGACAATACCACAATCATAACAATATATTATCTTGTCCATAAATATATTATTAAAAAAATCTATTTTTTCTAATCTTTTTCGTACTATTATTCTTTGTTTTTTTTTTTTAAAAAAAAACTCTTACTAGTATTATCTTCTGTTTTTGTTCATAAATATATTATAAAATAATTTCTCTTTTTCTATTTTTTTTTCATTGGGATTGTTTTTGCTATTAATTATATGTAAACTAATTTTAAAGAGAAAGATTAAAGTTGCTATCTAAGACTTAATTTAAAAAAAACAAACAGAAGATAAATACTCGTAGGAAATTTTTTTTAGAAAAGAGAAAAGTTTTTATAATATATTTATGGATAAGATATTATATAGTTATGACTTATAATTATGATATTATTATTTTTCTTATGAAATATTAATTATCTAAATCATAATTAGAATCTTATTTTAATCAATTAAATCTTAGCCATTATTTTTTATCTATACCATGTATTTTACATCCAAGCAAAAACTTGGAAAAAATGAAGAAAAGGGATATAAAGAGAAGCCGGATCTACTTAATAGTACCTTCTTTAAATTGAACCAATAACTATCAGTTTAAAATCACATGTTGATGAGGAACATAAACTTGAAGGAACAATGATAAAATGACTATTCAAAAATATCGTGTGTCGGATCCTCTTGGTAAAACTAAAATTATGAGAAAGATGAAATATTCTCGAGAAAATGATCAAAATGATCCTTCATGTATGATGGTTAGCTTTATGTTGATCTTAATTTATTCCACATGATTCATATGGTTCTTAATGTATTATAAAAGAAATAATTTTGGTCTTTTAACCCTAAAAATTAACTAAAAACATAAAAAATGTTAAACTTAACTGTGGGTCCCACAATTGGGACCCATCTTCCTCCATCTTTCTGGCGCAGTTCTTCTCCTTCATCTTCTTTTCATTTCTTCTACAACTTCTCCTACCAAAATCTTCTCATGCATATAAAAGTTTGTTCAAATTTCAAGAGAATATTTGTAAAAATTTTGTTTTCTACATCTGTCTGTTCAATTTTTACCCTTTAATTTTAAAAATAGAAATAAAAAATGACTTGAAAAAATTAGTAATTTTGAAAAGGATAAAACAAAAGAAAGCTATATCCTCCCCCATAAATCGCTTTGACAAGAAAGAATAACTAGTTACAATTTTAAAAGAGTTGATTTATGGTGATCTCTTGGAGAGAGAAATTGAGTCTATTATTTGATTTACTTAGTTTACATTTGTTTTAATGATTTTGGTTTTCTTATTCTTCTTTATGTATGATAATGGAAGCTTCTGAAAATTTTGTTTAGATGGAGATGAGAAATGGGTGTAGTGTATATTATTTTTCTTATGAGGATATAGAGCATGACCTCAAATGGCAAAAGAAAGAAGTTGAGGAGAAGGGCTATGGTGGTGATGGTGAAAGAAAGCAAATCTGTTAAATCTAACAGTTTTTTTTTTTTTGGTTAGTTTTAGGTTAAAGGACTAAAATGATCTTCTTTTTATATACATTAAGGACCATATGAAATATATTAAGGATCAACATAAAGCAACCCTAAAGACTATTTTGATCATTTTCTCAAATATTCTCTATTATTCATTTTATCTTGCAGATACTTATCATGACAGCATCAGAGAGCACAGCAGAGACATTAATATGGGCATTATCTTTGCTAATGAATAACACTCACTCATTGAAACTAGCCCAGAATGAGCTAGATGAGCAAATAGGAAGAAATAAATGGGTTGAAGAGTCCGACATAAAAAACCTTCCCTATTTGCAAGCTATAGTAAAAGAAACCTTACGTCTCTACCCACCTGGTCCTTTGGCAGGGCCTCGAGAGGCCATCGAAGATTGTTACATCGGTAAGTATCATATTAAAAAAGGCACTCGATTGATTGTTAATCTATGGAAGCTTCAGAGAGACTCGAGAATTTGGGAAGATCCGAATGAGTTTAAACCAGAGAGGTGGTTCTTGAAGGAACATACAAATATTAATTTTAGAGGACAAAATTTTGAGTATATTCCGTTTAGCTCTGGAAGAAGAATGTGCCCTGCTTTAACGTTTGCAACCCAAGTAGTGCATCTCACGCTAGCAAAATTACTTCATGGATTCAATATTTCAATGCCAAAGGAGGAACCAGTAGATTTAAGTGAGGGCTTAGGCATTGCCTTGCCTAAAGTCAAGCCTCTTCAACCACTTCTTTCTCCCAGATTGGCTGTGGAACTCTACCAAAGTCTTTGAACAAGTAAACTTAACAAAAAAATGTGATATTCTTAGCACTATTAATTAAATAAGTAGTACCCCATATTGTGTGTTTACTATTTTCATTCTAAAAGGATTATGAAGTTTATCACCCAAATGTATCAAATTTTGGGATAAGTCACTGTTTTCTTGTATTTGATGGTAAGACGTTAATGTTTATAAATAAAGAAGAAAGTATTTTTTTTTTCTAATTATGATTAAATACACAAAGATGAACCGTTACTACTAAAAAGAATGACTTATTTCCTTTTTAGTTTGTTTAAAAAAGAATGGTTTTTTTCTTTTTTTAGTAACATTTTAATTTCAATTTTTCATGTGGTATGTTTAAGGCCACAAGATTAAAAGACAATTTTGTACATTTGTTATAAGTTTAATTTAAGATCACAAGATTCAAAAATCTTCTTTATTTTCTTAAATTTCATATCAAGTCAAACTAGATCACTCTTTTTGAAACAGAGGAAGTATATTTTTTGTCAAAAGACAATTGTATCGCCGATCTTGACAATTCAACCAACATGCTTTGATTTTATTAGTACCCTCAAATCATGTGTCATGATTCAAAACTCAAGGTCATTATAACACCTATCCTAACCTTTCGATAGATAAGTCAAATTTTCACCTAACACTAGAACCGTCTTAACCACAAGCCAACTATTTATTGATTCAAACGATTCAGTCATTGTACGGACAACATATAACATTGTCAGATTTCAATACAACTTATATTCTAATTAATTCACTAATATTTATCATTTTTTCTATTTCTTTATTATTATAAATTTATCAATATAAGGACGTATCATAAGCGTTATCATAAGCAAATATAATAAGAGATCAATATGTGATGCAATAAATGTCCTCGGAATATCATTAAAGGTTATTATGTTAGCAAAATCTAGACTTTTTATCACTTTTTATTTAGTGCTAATTCTAGAAAGTTGGCTATCCTTATGATTAGGCAATGAACTAATCGATGTGTTGGCAAAACGGATATCCAATGTAATTTTTATTCGATTAAAGATATTAGTAAATAGACATATTATATAACCTTCTACTTTTTAATCAATAAATAGTTTTTTTTTTTTTTTAGTGTTGAGGATAAATCGTCAAGTCTATGAATATATTAATTAGCCAAATTTTATCTTTTTTTTCTTTACTCTCTTTACTAAAATAAATTGATAATATAAAGAATTTATTTTTCATTTCAAATATTGTTAGACTTAAATATTTTAATATTTTGGGATGAACTAATATTAAGAATTTGAATAAATAAAAAATTACTTTTTATAAATAACAAAAGAACTAACAAATTAGTAAAAAGAATTCAATTAAATTAAATTTTGGTTGATGGTATTTTTAGACTAAAAGGTGGAATGAGGTGTATTGTTGAACCAAAAACAAAGTTTGAAGGTATTTTTAGACCAAAAAATGGAAGGAGAGTATCTTTTAGCCATTTCCAACGAGATAGGGGTATTCTTGATCCAAAAGAATAGGTTGGGGTATTTTTAAAGGAGACTATTTATTAATATTTCTCCATAGGTGAGGAATATTTATTAATATTTCTTCATAGGTGAGGAATATTTATGACTATTTCCCGATAAAAAATATCTCACACATGTGTAGTGCAAGACTGTAGCATTCCAAAAATTTCTAAGATAAGATTTGAACCACTCTTCATTTGCATATAAGGTTGTATCCGGTGATTTTAAAATTGGTTCTTAGGTGTTAAGGTCAATTCTTTAGTGTGGGAATGAACTTGGATATGTATTAAGGTCACAAGAATCCCCTAGCACAAAGTTGAGTTGAAAATTTTCTTACCATTTAAATGATCATATTTCTCAACACATAATGAATTAGGTGGCTCATGACCTACCAAATTAAAGGCTTTTGAGTTCTCTTTCCAATGCCACCAAGTTTACCTCATTTCAAGTTCGGAGTAAAAGTTTATGCACATTTTAGTGAAGCGTCATTATGCAGTCGATATGCTACGAATGGTACTACGGATGGTAGAATATTCCACAGAAAGTAGAGCGATTTTCATCCAAAATTTTTTGCACGTGTTCCAGGGTTATTTGGTTATTTTCCAAGCTTTTTAGCCCTATTCTAAGTCGTTGTGTTTTAGCTAAGTATATCATTCAACTAACTAATTTTTCTCTCATAATCATCAACGGGGACGACAATGGGCGGAGCGGGGCGGCTTGAACTTAACCCGTAAAATCTTTAATCCGCTCTACCCTGCCCCGCATAACAATCTTTTTTCATTTTCAACCCCCCTGCATAGACACCGTCCCGCATAAATTTTTTAATATTTTCTTCTTCTAGTTAAATTTGAAACTAAAAATAAAATTTATACAAATAAATTCATTTTTCATTAAGTTATATTAATTTAATAGATAATGACTTAACAAATTTATTTTTTAGAGGTCAATTGGGAAACTTGTAAAAAATTGTATTATTTTTTATTGAACCATTTTGATTTACTATCTTGAATATTTTAGTAGCTTTAAAGAAATTATCTTAATAAAAATAATGCTATTTCATCTTATAACATGTAAAAAGTTAAAATTAAGTTTGGACCCACATACAATCAAATATACCCGCAACCTGCTCCGCCCTGCATTAGTTTTAAAAAAACTCACTTCAACCCTCCCCGCATTCCTCCCACCCAGCACAACCTTAAACCCGCCCCTGCCCCGCATAGCCTTAAACACATCCCACCCTGCATTCGCCCCACTATGTTGTCATCCCTAATCATCAATCTAAACATTTAAGTCTCCATTTTTTCTCTCAAAACTCACCTAGAGTTCCTCTTCTCAATCAAGAACCCAAAGCTTCCACATAAAAAATTCAAGATAGAAAGAGAAACTTTCCATCCAAGGTTTTCCCAAGTTCTTCCGCTCTAAGAACTTCATAAAAGAGTTTCTTCTCTCAAGGTCAAGCCCCAAGATTCCAAGCACAAAGATTTCCTCTAAGAAAGCTTATATTCTTCCTCAAGCGCAAGATAAATCAAGTTTCCACCAAAGTTTCCAGTCTAAAAGCTTCATAATCGGGTATGTAAGGCTATTCATAGTGTTGGACTAGTTTGTCCTCACACCCTACATCTAAATTCAGTCAGTAAGAGTTCAGTCCAGTGGTTTCTACAATTTCCTCGAAATTCGAGATATGAATTGAGTTCTTTATTCTGAGTTCTTATTTTTGAGATTTTGATATTTTATTGGGTTGTTGTTCATGCTTTTATTTCACATGAACTCTAGTTAATGGTATTTTATTTAAAGCCTTTGTGCAATTATTTTTCCTTACATTGATTTTGAAATTTCAAAGTGAATCCGAGTATAATTGTAACACCCCTGTCTTAGAAAGAGCTAATTTTAGAAAGAATTAAAATGGAAAGAGCAAATTTGAGATTTTTACAAGTTAGACGTGAGTTTTGGGTCAACTTCAAATGACCGTAACTTTCATCACATGATGAGTTAGGTGGCCTATGAGATGCCAAATGAAAGATCTCTGAGTCCTCTTTTCGACGCTACCAAGTTTTCTAAATTTTGAGTTTGGATGAGAGAGATATACCTGTTTGAGTTCAGCCTGTCTGATTAAGGAAATTCATCCATTTTAAAGAGGGGTATTTGGTCTTTTCCTTACCCCCACTAGCCTAACTCGTTTTTAGTAATATTTTAGGGGTCTAAACTAACATAGATCAGTTTTCACAATTCCTAAACACGCTTAGGGTTTTAGATAGAAGTTCAAAAGGAGTAAGAAAGGAGAAGTTCAAACGTTCGTTCAAGGTTCTTGCGATCTTCGTGGAATTTTGCCAAGGATTTGATCCTTACGAGGTATGTAAGCTTTCATAGTGATGTGTTCGTTCACCATCACGCCAATCATGAGTTTCTTGAGTTAGTTTCGTCCATGACAATCCATGTATTAAGGTTCCAGATGAGTTTCTTGAAGTTTCATTCTTAAATCATTAATAATGGGATTTGATGAGTTCTTGAGGTGAATGTTATGAGTTTGAGGGTTGTTGTTTAGTAGATTTTCATTTACTTATGTTGGGTATTCAAATCTAAGAGAGTTTGAGATAAATCAATTGATTCTAGGCGTATTAGGGCCAGAAATAAAGAAGAAAATTTGTTGGAATATTCAGGAAAAGGGCTGGGGTGTCGCTCCCCCGATGCGCCAGCAGGGCTGGCGTGGGGTGCCAGAAGTGCACCAGAAACTAGCCCCAGTCAGGGTAGGCCTGGTGCGGTGCGCCACCTCTGTGCCACAAAGCGCCAGACCACTTTTCTTCTTCGTTCTAGTTCCGCACTTGTTCCTTTAAGTCGGGCTTTCATTCCTTTCTTAATCCTAGCTATTTAAACCTTCATTAATCATCGAGAGATATTATATATATCATTAATCAAAAGTCTTGAATTCACATTTCAAGTGCAAGAAAAGATTAAGAGTCAAGTTTGAGAGAATTTTTGAGTCATTTGAGAAGTCTTTTACAAACTTTTAAAACTTATTTTAAGACTTGAGTATGAGGATGAGTAGAGTTGAGTTTCATTTTTCAAAATGAATATATGGGAACGAAGTATTCCCAAGAGTAAATGTCTTACATTTAAAATGAGAGGAAACTTTGATTTCCAAATGAGTTATGTAGTGTTTTTGAGCACTATCTCTTTTAAGAGAATCTTTTGAGTAATAATCTCAAAGTTTCTGGATGAGGAAATGTTTTTAAACATATGAGCATGAGTTATATTATTGGGAGTAGTATTGAGAACCGATATGGGAACGAGTTTAGACAACTCAAACTCGTCATAAACCATATATGCCAACGTGGATGAAAAAGATCATACTCTTTAGATGATTCCTTATTGTTTTTTAAGCATAGTTTAGTGGATCGACTTAGTTGAGGATGTATTTGTAACATCTCGCAATTTGAAATAGCTAGGAAGAAGCTTAGAACTGGAAATAGTAATTTTCAGAAATAATGAAAATCTGGAAATTTGTTTAAGTTAAGAAAAGTTGAGTTTTGGTCAACTTCAAACGGCCATAATTCCTAGCTCAGGGTGAATTAGGTGTACTTACAGATATGGTTGGAAATCTATTAGAATGATCTTGCCAACGCCGCTGAGTTTGCGTGATTCCGAGTTTGTATGAGTGAGTTATGCCCTTTGGAAGTTGTGATGTGCGATTAAGGAAAGTCTAATCCGGAATTTTTTTGAAGGGTAGATTAGTCTTTTCCTAACCCAATTAATTTAATTCGTTTTAGTGAATTAATTAAGGGTCGAATCAGAATGAGATCAATTTATTCAATTGGAAATTCACGGTAGGGCTTGGAGAAAAAAGAAAAGAGGAGAAAGGAGAAGAAAAGCTCAAATTTAGCTAAGATCATGTGATTTGGTGGTGCATTTCACCAAGGAATTAATCTTACAAGGTATGTGAGTCTCTTATAGTGCTGGGTTCATTCACCCACGTGCCAAACATGTTTAGTTCAGTGAAATTTTTCCTAAAAGAGTTTGAAAGTTGATGTTCTTGACATATATTTTTGAATTTGAATGTTGTTCTTGAATTGGGATGAATTGAGGAGTTTCGGAGATCTTTACAGTGAGTTTTAGAGTTGTTTTGTGTTAGGTTCTTGAGTACATATGCTGGGTATCGGAATCTAAAATGAATTTGAGATCAATAGTCGAGTTTAGGCGAAGTGAGGCAGTATAACGGAGAAGGAAAACTTTGAGCGTGATCTAGCACGTAAGTCTGCGTCGTGGGCTTGCTCCCCCTGTGACCAAAGAGTTTCTCCACATTGCGGTTAAGACGTGGACTCCTCTATCTCAAAATTTAATTTCGCGAGTGTTCATTTAGAAACATCTCCGCGTCGCGGACTTGTTTCAAGACGGTGATTTCGTGACTTTTCTCATATTTAGTTATTTAAGATCATTCCTAAATATCATGTGATCCTTCCTATCACAAATCAAAATCCTTGAATCTGTAATTCAATTCAAGGACCAATTAAGAGTCAAGTCAAGAGCCATTAAGATCAAAGTCTAGAGAAGTTCTTAAAGTTTTCCAAAAGTCTTTTGCAAACGTTTTAACTTTGTTTTAAGACTTAAATTTTGAGTCCAGTAAACAGTAAAGCTTGAAGTTCATTTATTCAAAATTATATGGGGACTATGTATTCTCAAAGGGTTTAAAATGTTTTCACATTTAAACAAGAAAGGAAACCTCGATTTCCAAAGAGTCTTCGGGCTAGTTTTCAAAAAAGAGTAACCGCTTCCTAAATGAAGCAAGAGGGGAAACTTTGATTTCCAAGATAGCCTTTTAGCTACGTTTTTTAGCACTAATCTCAAATCACAGAAGAAGTATGTTTTTAAAACATAAGAGCTAATATTATATTATTTTTGGGAGTAGTATTGAGCACCGATATGGGGGAGAGTTTAGACAACTCACAGCCCTCATAAACCATGTAGCCACCATGGGTAGAATAGAGTCATACTTTTTAGATGATTCCTTTAGTGATTTTTAGCATAGACTAATGGATCCACTTAGTATTTCAGGTCTCTATACCCTTGGCAAGGTATAGGACGGCCCTGGCAGCGTGAGGCAAAATGTTATATCATCACAATAGCTCTTACGTGATAGTTGTTGGTTAGAGAAACTACCACAATAGTAATTGTATTCTTATATACACAGTTTATTGTATTTTCAAATACATTTCAGAGTTTTGTTATATCCTTGCATACACACAGAGTTGACATTATGTTTTTAAACAACTTTTCTTTATATTGCACTTGTTTTAAACTGTTTTATATTGAAATGAGTTCAGTTATGTTGAGTTGAGTTGAGCCAGGTAAGTTCTTCAGATTCTTTTCAAGCCTATATTGTATTTAGCATCCCAACTCGCATACTTGTACATTCAATGTACTGATGCCAATTGGCATACATCTTATTATGATGTAGACACAGGTAACTAGGATCGACATCCAGCGCATTGTTGATCCAGTGAGCACTCCAGAGTGAGTTGGTGAGCCTCCTTACATTCCGGAGGACTCTTTTTATTGTTTTCAGTTATTTTATCAGTTCATTAGGATGTTGTGGGGCTTGTCCCAACATCCATCTAAGTTGTTTTTAGAGGCTTTATAGACAGTCAGTCAATTAGTAGTTTAGTTGTCTTTACATTATCATCCAGATGTTGTTTACAAACTTCAGTTGCCGTTTAGGCTAAGTTTATATCTCTTTAAAGTTATGTTTTAAGGTTATCTTGTTAAGTTAATTCTTTCATTGAGTAAGTAAGCTAGGCCAAGGGTTTATTTGGGGCCAGCAATGGTTCTCGAATGTCGGTCATGTCCAGGATATAGGCTCGGGGTGTGACAAATTTGGTATTGAAGCACAAAGTTCAAGAGTCTTAAGGAGTCTATGAAGTCGTGTCTGTAGAGTTCTAATTATCGGTGTGAAGCGCGCCACATCTATAATTAGGAGGCTGTAACATTTAGGAAAATTTCTTACTTCTTTCACACTCATATCTTGCGTTAGAGGTTGATCTCTAAAAAGTTTCCTTCTAATTCATGCTTGCGCGTGTTTTTAGATAATCATGCCTCCACGAAAAGCAGTCAGAGGTTGTTCAGCTAGGAGAAATATTGAGGAGCAAGGGGTACCCAATGTACTTGAAGTGCAACCTCAAGGAGAAGTGACTAACGCTGAATTCAGAGAAGCAATCAGGATGCTGAGTCAAGCTGTGACTAACCAGGTTGGGTAACAAAGAGGGGCTCGACAAGAAGAGGCTGACACTTCAAGGATTCGTGAGTTCTTGAGGATGAATCCTTCAAGTTTCACTAGTTCCAAGACTTTTGAGGATCAGAAGAACTTTGTTGATGAACTGAAAAAGGTGTTTGATGTGATGCATGTTACTGATACTGAGAGAGTTGAGCTAGCTGCATTTCAACTGAAAAATATCGCTCGGACTTGGTTTGACCAGTGGAAATGGGGTAGAGCTGAGGATGCACCACCTGCAAGTTGGGCCTGTTTTGAGGAGGCTTTTTTGGGGCGTTTCTTTCCCCGAGAATTGAAAGAGGCCAAGGTACGTGAGTTTCTCACACTTAAGCAGGATTCTCTAAGCATTTATGAATATGGGTTGAAATTCACCCAATTGTCCCGTTATGCTCCGAAAATGGTTGCGGACATGAGGAGTAAAATGAGCTTGTTTGTTGCTAGGCTGTTTCGTTTGTCAAGTAAGGAAGGTAGGGCTACAATGCTCATTGAGGATATGGACATCTCGAGGTTAATGGTATATTTGCAGCAGGTTGAGGAAGAGAAGATAAGGGATAGGTAAGAGTTTAAGAACAAGCGAGCTAAGACAGGGAACGAGTCTAGGCAGCAGAAGAGTAATGCCAATCGGTCATCTTTCCAATAGAAACAGAAGGGACTTGCTCTATCATCTGCTAGTGCACCTGCACCTAAGAACAAATGTGAGTACAATAGTTAGAATTCCAAAGCTAAACCTGCCTATTCTTAGGGTAGTGTGGCGCAAGGAGGTACTAAGCCTCATGCATGTGCCAAGTGTAGTAGGAACCACTCAGGTACTTGTCGTGAGGGCTCCACTGGTTGTTTCAAGTGTGGTTAAAATGGGCATTTCATGCGAGAGTGTCCAAAGAACAGGCAGGGTAATGGTAATGGGGGCAACAGAGCCTAGTCTTCTTCAGTTAATCCACCAGACAGAGCTGCACCTAGAGGGACTACTTTCGGTAATGACGGAGGACCAAACCGCTTATATGCTATCAATAGTTGCCAAGAGCAAGAGGATTCACCAGATGTTGTCACTGGTATGATCCAAGCCTTTGACTTTACTATTTATGCTTTGCTAGACTTAGGAGCGAGTTTGTCTTTTGTAACTCCATATGTTGCTATAAATTTTGATGTTATTCCTGAGAAACTTAGTGAACCATTCAGTGTTTCTACACTTGTTGGTGAGTCCATTCTACCGGAGAGAGTTTATCGTGATTCTCCCATTTTCGTCAATCACAAGAGTACTATGGCTGATTTAATTGAGTTAGACATGGTAGATTTTGATGTCATTCTTGGTATGGACTGGCTTCATGCCTGTTATGCCTCAGTTGATTACAGAACTCGAATTGTCAAGTTTTAGTTTTCAAATGAGCCAGTCTTAGAGTGGAAAAACAGTTCAGCAGTGCCTAAGGGTCATTTCATTTTGTACCTTAAGGCAAGGAAGTTAGTTTCTAAGGGTTGTATCTCTCACTTAGTCCGAGTTAATGACTCTAGTGTTGAGATACCTCCTATTCAGTTAGTTTCAGTAGTTAGAGAGCTTCTGGAAGTCTTTCCTGACGATATTCCCAGAGTCCCTCTTGAAAGAGAGATAAACTTTGGTATAGACCTTCTTTTAGATACTCGTCCGATATCTATTCCTCCATATAGAATGGCACCAGTAGAGTTGAAAGATCTTAAAGAGCAGTTAAAGGATCTTTTAGATAAGGTCTCTATTCAACCAAGTGTCTCACCTTGGGGCGCTCCGGTCTTATTTGTGAGAAAGAAAGATGGTTCCCTTAAGATGTGTATAGATTACCGTCAGTTGGATAAGGTTACCATCAAGAACAAGTATCCTCTTCCAAGGATTGATGATTTATTTGATCAACTTCAGGGTGCTTCTTGTTTTTCTAAGATTGACCTCAGATCTGGCTACCATCAGTTGAAAGTAAGGGATGTGATATTCCTAAGACAACATTCAGGACCCATTATGGTCATTATAAGTTTCTGGTCATGTTATTCGGTTTGACTAATGCACCTGCAACGTTCATGGACCTTATGAATAGAGTTTTCAAACCTTATTTAGATATGTTTGTTATCGTCTTCATTGATGACATACTAATCTATTCAAGGAATAAAGAAGATCATGCTTGTCATCTCAGAATAGTTCTTCAGACTTTGAAAGATAAGGATTATATGTTAAGTTCTTTAAATGTGAGTTTTGGCTTGAGTCTGTGGCGTTCTTAGGCCACATTGTGTCTGGAGAGGGAATTAAAGTTGATACTCAGAAAATTGAGGCAATGCACAATTGGCCTAGACACACATCTCCAACTGATATTAGGAGTTTCTTAGGTTTGGCTGGCTATTATAGGAGGTTTATAGAGGGGTTCTCGTCTATTTCGTCTCCTTTGACCAAATTGACTCAGAAGATAGTTAAGTTTCAATGGTCTGAAGCTTGTGAGAAAAGCTTTCAGGAATTGAAAAAGAGGTTAACTACTGCCTCAGTATTGACCTTACCAGAAGGTACACAAGGTTTTGTGGTGTATTGTGATGCATCTAGAGTTGGTTTGGGTTGTGTGTTAATGCAGAATGGCAAAGTTATAGATTATGCCTCCAGACAGTTGAAAGTTTATGAGAAGAACTACCCAACCCATGACTTAGAATTGGCTGTTGTAGTATTTGCTTTGAAAATATGGCGACATTGTCTTTATGATGTTCATGTGGATGTGTTCACCGATCACAAGAGCCTTAAGTATGTGTTTACTCAAAAAGAACTCAACCTTAGACAGATGAGATGGTTAGAATTACTCAAGGATTATGACATGAGTATTCTTTACCACCCAAGTAAGCCTAATGTTGTTGCTGATGCCTTAAGCAGGTTATCTATGAGTAGTACCGCCCATGTTGAAGAAAAAATGAGAGAGCTAGCAAAAGATGTGCATAGACTTACACATCTGGGAGTCAGACTTATGGATTCCACAGAAGGAGGAGTAGTGGTGATGAATGAGGCTGAATCATCATTAATGTCAGAAGTAAAAGGCAAGCAAGACCAAGACCCTATTTTTCTTGAATTGAAGGCAAATGTTTATAAGCAAAAAGTATTAGTTTTTTAATAAGGGGGAGATGACATACTGAGATATCAAGGTAGATTGTATATACCAATGGTGGATGGAATCCAAGAGAGGATCATGGAGGAAACTCATAGCTCCAGATATTCCATTCATCTGGGTTCCACAAAGATGTATCGTGATTTAAATGAGGCGTATTGGTGGAATAGTATGAAGAAGGGCATTGCAGAATTTGTTGTTAAGTGTCCAAATTGCCAACAAGTTAAAGTAGAGCATTAAAGGCCCAATGGTTTGGCTCAGAATATAGAACTTCCGGAATGAAAGTGGGAGATGATTAATATGGACTTCATCACAGATTTACCAAGGTCTCGCAGTCAACATGATTCTATTTGGGTGATTGTCGACAGAATGACAAAATCATCCCACTTTTTGCCGGTGAAGACTACTCATTCAGTAGAAGATTATGCCAGGTTGTATATTCAGGATGTGGTAAGACTTCATGGAGTCCTAGTCTCTATTATTTCAGATAGAGGTGCGCAATTTACTACACAGTTTTGGAAGTCATTCCAAAAAGGTTTGGGTTCAAAGGTGAACTTAGGTACCACATTTCAACCTCAAACAGATAGGCAAGAAGAATGCACTATTTAGACTTTAGAGGATATGTTGAGGGCATGCATGATCGATTTCAAAAGTGATTGGGATGATCACCTACCTCTCATAGAGTTCGCTTACAACAATAGTTACCACTAGCATCCAAATAGCTCCATATGAAGCTCTTTATGGGAGAAGATGCAGATCTCTTATTGGATGGTTTGAAGTTAGTGAAACAGGGTTGATAAGACCAGATCTAGTTCATCAAGCTATGGAAAAGGTGAAAGTGATTCAAGAGAGATTGAAAATGGCGTAGAGTCGTCACAAATCCTACACTGATATTAGGAGAAGGGCACTAGAGTTCAAAGTAGATGATTAGGTATATCTAAAAGTTTCACCCATGAAGGGTGTTATGAGGTTTGGTAAGAAGGGGAAGTTTAGTCCCCAGTATATTGGACCTTATCGAATATCCAAAAGGATTGACAATGTAGCTTATGAGTTGGAGCTACCACAAAAGTTAGTTGTGGTTCATTCAGTGTTTCACATCTCCATGTTGAAGAGGTGCATGGGCGATCCTTCATTGATCATATCAACTGAAAAATATTGAGATCAAGAATAACTTATCTTATGAGGAGATTCTTGTTCAGATTCTATATCGCCAAGTTTGCAAGTTAAGGAAACAAGAGGTAGCATCAGTCAAAGTCCTTTGGAGGAACCAATTTGTTGAAGAAGCTACTTGAGAAGCTGAAGAGGATATGAAGAAGAGATATCCACATCTCTTTGAGTCTGGAGAAAATGTAGACCAAGGTACTAATTCTCTTCTTAGTACTCTTTAAATTATGAGTGAGCATGTTGAGTGTTTGCATTTGCTTGTTGGGTGTTTGAACTTGATGTTACAACCCTTAGCCTAGTAAGAATAATCTCATTTGAGGACGACTGTTCCCAAGGAGGAGATATTGTAACATATCGCAATTTGAAATATCTAGGAACAAGCTTAGAACTAGAAATAGACATTTTCGAAAATAATGAAAATCTGAAAATTTGTTTAAGTTAAGAAAAGTTGAGTTTTTGTCAACTTCAAATGTTCATAAATCCTAGCTCAGGGTGAATTAGGTGTACTTCCAGATATGGTTGGAAAGCTTTTGAAATGTTCTTTTCAACGCCGCTTAGTTTATACGATTCCAAGTTTGTATGAGTGAGTTATGCCCTTTGGAAGGTGGGCTGTGTGATTAAGGAAAGTCTAATCCAGAATTTTTTTGAAGGGTAGATTAGTCTTTTCCTTACCCAATTAATTTAATTCGTTTTAGTGAATTAATTAAGGGTAAAATCAGAATGAGATCAGTTTAGTCAATTGGAAATTCACGCTAGGGCTTGGAGAAAAGAAAAAATAGGAGAAAGGAGAAGAAAAGTTTAGATTTCGCTAAGATCGTACGATTTGGTGGTGGATTTCGCCAAGGAATTAATCTTACAAGGTATGTGAGTCTCTCATAGCATTGGTTTCATTCACCCATGCAACAATCATGTTAGTTCAGCGAAATTCGTCCTAAAAGAGTTTGAAAGTTGATGTTCTTGACATGTATTCTTGAATTTGAATGTTGTTCTTGAATTGGGATGAATTGATGAGTTTCAGAGATCTTTACGGTGTGTTTTAGAGTTTTTTTGTGTTAGGTTCTTGAGTACATATGCTGGGTATCGGAATCTAAAATGAATTTGAGATCAATAGTCGAGTTTAGGTGAATTGGGGCTGTAAAACGAAAAAGGAAAAAGTCGAGCGTGATCTGGCACGCAAGTCCACGTCGCGGACTTGCTCCCCCAGTGACCAAAATGTTTCTCCATGTCGTGGTTAAGACGCGGACTCCTCTATCCCAAAATTGAATTTCGCGAGTGTTCATTTAGAATCATCTCCGCATTGCGGACTTGTTCCAAGACGGTGATTTCGTGACTTTTCTCATGTTTAGCTATTGAAGATCATTCCTAAATATCATATGATCCTTTCTATCACAAATCAAAATCCTTGAATCCATAATTCAATTCAAGGACCAATTAAGAGTCAAGTCAAGAGCAGTTAAGATTAAAGTCTAGTGAAGTTCTTACAGTTTTACAAAAGTCTTTTGCAAACGTTTTAACTTTGTTTTAAGATTTAAGTTTTGAGTCCAGTAAATAGTAAAGCTTGAAGTTCATTTCTTTAAAAGTATATGGGGACTATGTATTCCAAAAGAGTTTAAAATGTTTTCACATTTAAACAAGAAAGGAAACCTCGATTTCCAAAGAGCCTTAGGGTTAGTTTTCAGAAAAGAGTAATCGCTTTCTAAATTAAGCAAGAGGAGAAACTTTGATTTCCAAGATAGCCTTTGAGCTAAGTTTTTGAGCACTAATCTCAAATCACAAAAGAAGAATGCTTTTAAAAAATAAGAGCTAATATTATATTATTTTTGGGAGTAGTATTGAGCACTGATATGGGGGAGAATTCAGACAACTCACAGCCCCCATAAATCATGTAGCCACCATGGGTAGAAAAGGGTCATACATTTTAGATGATTCCTTTAGTGATTTTTAGCATAGACTAGTGGATCCACTTAGTATTTCATGTTCTATACCCTCGGCAAGGTATAGGACGACCCTGGCAGTGTGAGGCAAAATAATGTATCATCACAATAGCTCTTACATGATGGTTGTCGATTAGAGGAACTCCCACAACAGTAATTATATTCTTATATACTCAATTTATTGTATTTTCACATACATTTCAAAGTTTTGTTGTATTCTTGCATACACACAGATTTGACATTACGTTTTTAAATAACTTTTCTTTATATTGCATTTGTTTTAAACTTCTTTATATTGAAATGAGTTCAGTTATGTTGAGTTGAGTTGAGCCATGTAAGTTCTTCAGATTCCTTTCAAGCATATGTTGTATTTAACATCACAACTCGCATACTCGTACATTCAATGTACTGATGCCAGTTGGCCTACATCTTATTATGATACATACACAAGTAACTAGGATCGGCATCCAGTGCATCGTTGATCCAGTGAGCACTCCAGAGTCAGTTGGTGAGCCTCCTTGCATTCCGGAGGACTTGTTTTATTTCTTTCAGTTATTTTATCAGTTCATTAGGATGTTGTTGGGTTGTCCGAACATCCATCTCAGTTGTTTTTAGAGGCTTCATAGACAGTTAGTCAGTTAGTAGTTCAGTTGTCTTTACATTATCATCCATATGTTGTTTACAGACTTTAGTTGTCGTTTTGGCTATGTTTATATCTCTTTAAAGTTATGTTTTCAGATTATCTCGTTAAGTTAAGTCTTCTATTGAGTAAGTAAGTCAGGTCAAGGGTTCACTTGGGGCCAACAATGTTTCTCGAGTGCTAGCCACGTCCATGGTGTAGGGTCAGGGCTTGACAATATTATACTCCGGCAGGGTATAGGAAAGTTCTAGCAATGTGGGTGAGACGTTGTATCAGCACATAACTCATAGTGATGGTTTTCGATTAGAGAATCTCTCAAGTAAGAGTAAAAGAGTTATTATTTGTAATTTTAAATGCATCGAGTCATTATCTAATGTTTTAAAAACTTTCTTTTTAATGCATCCTTATTGTTGCTTTTATATTGAACTGAGGTTAGTATGTTCTTCCTTTTTATCACCTTTAAGCTTATGTTTATGCTTTAGAGTTCCCCTTGCATTCTTGTACATTCCATGTACTCATGCCATTTGTCCTGCATCATTCATGATGTAGATATAGGAAACCAGGGTCATCAATAGGTGCTCTGTTGATATCACTTGTAGTTTTATAGTTGCTTTGGTGAGCCTCCTTGCTTTGGAGGGTTCCATATTTATTTTCAGTCATATTAGGATGTCGTGGGTCTTGTCCCGACTTCCATCATAGTTGTTAGAGGCTTCACAGATAAATAGTAGTAATTGAAGAGTTTTTTCATTTCCATGGTTAAATGTTTAAGACATGAGTTACCTCTTTTGGCCAGTTGAATGTTTATTTCTAAATATTTTGATGTAAGTACTTGATACATTTGAGTTAAATCTTTACTTTTGAGTTCATCTAATGTTGAGTAAGTCTTCCACTGAGAGTTGAGCCGGGCCAAGGGTTCGCTTGGGACCAATAATGGTTCTCGAGCACCAGTTACGTCCAGGGTGTAGGCTCAGGGTGTGACAATAATGTAAATTATTATTTTGAGAAGAGTTTTAAGGGGAACGTTAATGGCCCCAAATGTATTATTTTTTCATTGAGAAAGAAAGTATTGTTTTAAGAAAAGTATAAAGAGTTTTACAGAAGCATTTCGGTAAGATAATGAGAAGTTTCATTACCCCTTAAAGAGGGTATTATTTTTCACATTGAAAAGAGAGTACTATTTCCAAAAAGGTATAAAGAGTTTTCAGAAAGATTGATTACAGAGCACTTACTTCTTAAGGAAGCCCTTTTGAGAACTTATCTCAACCATAGAGTATTCTACTTGAGCATTGAGTTATATATGTAATTTTTGGAGTAGTATTGAGCACCGATATGAGTAAGAGTAGAGACAACTCACATTCCCCATAAAACCATGTAGCCAGTGTGGGTTTGGGTCGTACTATCTTTCAGGAGACTCCTCGTCTCCATTGAGCAGACCGTTTAGTTGATCCATGCATTTAGTTTATTCTATACCCCAGTAAGGTATATGACAATTTTGATTGTGTGGGTGAGACGTTGTACTATAACGAGACTCATAGTGATGGTTGTCGGTTAGAGAAACTCCCAGTAAAATAAAGTAAAGTATATTTTTATATATTTAAGTTCAGTATTAGTTATTATTGCATCCTTGCAGTAGGAGCTTAAATGATTTTTGTCCTGATTATACTGTATTTCAATTGAGTTGCTTTAAGTCTTTTTAATTTAGTTATTTTTTATTCAGCTATATTACATACTTGTACTAATGTCATTCGACCTGATCATTTATGTGCAAATTCAAATACTTAGGATCCTCAATAGGAGTTCCTTTGAGATCACCCCGCTCGTGAGATTTTGAGTGATACCTCATTTCTTTCGAAAGACTTCAGTTTTTATGACTTTTTAGTGGTAGCATTTTGAAGAGTTGTGGGTCTTTTAATGACACTCGTCTTTTTATAGTAGAGGCTTCATAGATAGATAGTTTTGGAGAGCCTTTCAATTTCAGACATTTTATTTAAGACTTGTGTTTCATGCTCAGTATATTCAGAGAGTTTGAATTTTATAAGTTGTCATTAAATGTTTATTTCAATTTGATGCTTGTGTATGCTTGAGTTAGTCATCCTCTTGTAGTCAGCCAGGATGAGGGTTTACGTCGAGACCAACAATGATTCTCGAGTGTCAGTCATGTCCAGAGTATAGACTCAGGTTGTGACATAGACCCTTGGTTTGATGATTTTAGTGGTTCATGCTTGCGTAGGAATTTATATGATGAACTTAGTCAAGACCCACTGAATTTGGTCAAGATCAAGTTCAATTGACGAAAGATCTTGGTATTGGTGTGGCTAAGACATGTAATGCATGTCTTGGATAAGGCATACCAAGGGTTGGTGATAAGAATCAGGTTACCAGAATAAACAAAAAAAATATTGTGGAAGCGAAATTATAAAGATTAAAGAAAAAAATTGAAAGATATGTGAAATTTAAGAATAAAATCCCCAATTTCAAGATAAAGTGCTAAGAACCCTAATTGATCTTAGTATTCAAAATTAGCGGATTAAGACTAATTATGATACTAATAGAGTCAATTCAAGAACATAGGTCAAAAGTGATATAGACCACTATTACGAAGAAATTAGAGACAATAATTAGTATAAGACTAATCACCTTCCTTAATTTACGAATGGAAACCAAAGATATAAAATTAAGAATTAATCTTACCTCTTAAATAATTGTTCTTATAAGGTTGTAAGATAAATCCATAGTCACCACACACAAAGGTGTAAAGAAGAGAGACCTCTCAAATAAATATTAATCATGTCTGTCATAAAAAAATAAAATCAACCCCTATATAAAGGGAAAACTTATCACAAATAGAATCAGATTCAAATTCTACTTTTATGGAAATAATAACTAGGAAATTTTAAACCAGAAAACTTTTATACTAGGAAACTTTAAACTAGGAAAACTTTAAACTAGAAAACTTTAAACTAGGAAACTTTTTAAACTAGGAAAACTATAAACTAGAAAACTTTAAACTAGAAAATTTAGACTAGCGTTCAGCTTTTTGGACTCTTTTATTGGGCCTCATGTGGCCCAATCTTCTTTCTTTTGGGCTTGAATTTGTACACCTCTTTTGTAATAAACATATTCTTGATTTTTCATTGAAGCCCGTCAACTTAAGTAAAAGTAGGATGACATGGATGTTTTCATTCCCCTCTTCTTGAAAGCAATTTGTCCTCGAATTTAAATCTCTCAAAATTAAGAGGACATGCATTAGCAAACAACATCAATTACTCAAAAGCAACAATGGTAGGAACAAAATAAGATAGTGACCATCTGTCCCCTTAACCGAATTAATCCTAACATGTATAAATACACCCTTATAAAGCATGTGAACACCATCATCTCAATAGAAAATTCTCCTAATTATACAAACACAACGAACTCCTTATCTAGATGCCATTGCGAATGATACATGCAACTGCAATTTAGTTCTATCAATAAAGTACTCCAATGGGCATGACAAAGAGGATACAAGATCCCTAAAACATACATCAAATCAGAAACTTTTGTGATATATTCAAGCATCCTCAATCATACCACTCATCAATTCTTCTATGTACGAGCTATTAACATAAGCATTAAAGTGCTCATAGTCATGTACCTCCTCCTCATTAGTTGAAAACACCTTATTAAGCTCACACTCATCAGAATTTGAAGAATTATGTCTCATCCCATAGAAAATATTATATTCCAACAAATTATCACACAAAAACTGATTCAACTCTAGAACAATAGAAGAATCAACCAACTCATTCACAATTTTCTTTACACAAACATCACGCCTCTTTTCAACAAGTGGAAATCCACAATCAATTTTGTCATTCTCAATTTTCGAAGAGCTCAAATTACTCTTATTGAACTTGGCAATTGAATTTAATGACTTACTATATAGAAAAATATCATCATCCTCAAAATCAACGTAGTTACCAACTTAAAAATTAAGAGTGTAGTTCATTATCTCCAAGAAAACTTTAGCTGTTTTAGGAATACCAAGAATGTGAATAAACCAATCATGCATATCATACTTGGTCTTATGTAGCAAAGGAATAACATCTCCTCATTTTTCGTTTCTCATTGGTGTTAGATCCACAATTGCCTTGTTGAATTTTTTGTTATAAGCCTTATGTTGGACAAATCCAAAATAATTCTTTTTACCTTTATCATTCTCATCAATATACACTTTCTCAATAGGACTTGTAGTATCAATCACTTTAGGATTAAGTTCATCCAATGACTTTGGTTTTTCAATGTATACTTTTCCATGAGTATCTACAAGAGAGTCAAAACAACTAGAAGAAGAAGTAGGACCGCTAGAGTTAGAATAAGAAATAACCTCTCTCAAACTCTTTTGTTTTTCTCTCTCAACCTCACTATCATCCTATTATTTTTTGCTTTCATGGTTATCTCTCTATTATTTTCTCTCATTCTCACTTTTTTCCTCACTTGACATCCATTCTCTTCACACAACACAATCTCTCCTATTTCCTCTCAGAATGAACTCCCTTTCTCCTCTCACTCTTTTCTCTCTCAAATTTCTTCATTGCTTCTTTCACGCGTTTCCGATCTTCATCAACTTGGGATGGAGTTAAAGGTGCAAGTGTATATTTTATTTTGTTTAGCTCAAGAGAAATTTTGTTCTTTCTTGTTTAATGAACTACATTCCTATTAAATTGTCATGGCCGCCCAAGCATGATGTGACAATCTTGCATTGGAATGGCATCACAAGGAATATTATAGGAATATTTCCTAATGGAGAAAGAAATCATGCATTGCTTAGTCATTTAAGCTCAACAAAATCATTCAACCATTGTCGCTTATAAGGAGTAGTGTGTGTAATGCATGTAAGTTTCAAATTCTCCACTACACATGAACTTACCACATTAGTACCATTTTCACTATCAATAATCATAGAGAAAATATTATCATTTATCCCACACCTTGTATGGAAATTAGTTTCTCTCCTTAAATTAGCTAGAGTTACATTCTTCTCCTCCAATCGATTCAACACAGCTGATGTCGTTCTCAGCTTCAATCGCCTTACCTATTTAAGACATCTCAAAAATATTAAAGAAAAAAATATCTCTCAGTTTGGCTTTTTCTCTATCTATATTGATCTCACTCTCACTTAAATTATTACATTTGGATGGATCCTTCAGGATTTATATATAAACCCTATAAGTAACAACCTTTTAGAAGTAAGATGTAGAAAGAAAAGAATTTATCAAGATGAATTGAAATTGATGAGACAAGAAAAAGACCAATTTGGATTACAATTTTTTTTCAAATTTTCCCTCTTCTTGATTTTCCTCTTTGAGGTAGAAAATCAAGAATCAAAATAAATCCGAAGTTTCTTAAAAATACCTTAGTTCTAAAGCAATACCTTTTTTTTTTTCCTTTTTTTGGATATTTTTTTTGCTATGTAGCTTAACTTAAGCAACTACAACAAAGACAAATTTTTTTTTTCTTTTTGTTTTTGAAACTCCCAAAATTATCAAGAATGGAACCTTGATAGAACCTCTCTGAACCCACTTGATAAGATTCGGGTTACCAGGATAAACAAGAAAATAATGTGGAAGCGAAATTATAAAGATTAAAGACAAAAATTGAAAGACATGTGAAATTCAAGAATAAAATCCTCAATTTCAAGATAAAGCGCTAAGAACCCTAATTGATCTTAGTATTCAAAATTAGCGGATTAAGACTAATTATGATACTAATAGAGTCAATTCAAGAACTTAGATCAAAAGTGATCTCGAACCCTATTACGAAGAAATTAGAGATAACAATTAGTATAAGATTAATCACCTTCAATAATTTACGAATAGAAACCAAAGATATCAAATTAAGAATTAATCTTACCTCTTAAAAATTGTTCTTATAAGGTTGTAAGATAAATCCGTACTCACCACACACAAAGGTGTAAAGAGGAGAAACTTCTCAAACAATATTAATCATGTCTGTCTGAAAATAATAAAATAAACCCCTATATATAGGGAAAACCTATCCCAAATAGAGTATGATTCAAATCCTACTTTTATAGAAATAATAACTAGGAAATTTTAAACTAGGAAACTTTTAAACTAAGAAACTTTAAACTAGGAAACTTTAAACTAGGAAAACTTTAAACTTGAAAATATTTTAAACTAGGAAAACCTTAAACTAGAAAACTTTAAAACTAGGAAATTTTGACTTTAAGCGTTCAACTGTTTGGACTCTTTTATTGGGCTTCGTGTGGCCCAATCTTCTTTCTTTTGGGCGCGAATTTAGAAACCTCTTTCGTGATAATCATATTCTTGATTTTTCATTGAATCTTGTCAACTTTAGTACAAATAGGCTGAAATGGATACTATCAGTTGGGCAAAGCTAAGGGAAGACAAATCTGTGATCATACATGGTCATGACTAAGCAAGTTTGTGGGCTAAGTGTTGGACAATTAAAGATGACTTAGGAGACTGGACCAATGACAAACTGTGCAGGAAAGGACCTATGCATAGTGCAAGCATGTGGGAATGCTCAAATCTGGACGCTATATTTGAAGGTTGCCCACATGTGCTTTGCACGTACGTGGGTAGTTGGGCAGTTTTTTAGTTTTTAGCTATCTGTAGCTTTGTCACCATTTTAGATGAGACTTGTAATTAAAATTGGAATTATGCCTATCAGTTGGGGATGTCAACTGGATAATATAGATCATGTGTATGGCATGTGGCAAGATGTTGTGGCCTATTTATTAGGAGATGCATAATTGTCACAATAGAGTTGGCTTTGAATGAATTTTGTAGGCTAAGTGTTTGTGTGCTTCTGAGTTTGAATATAAAGTTGGAAAGTGATTATTGTATGTGCCTCGTGTTGTTGTTTTTTGTATGCTTGTCTAAGTGTTAAAATTAGATCAGGAAGGCTTCTACCTCATTATAACTGGTATCAAAGTTTCTATTTCATTACTAAGAAATGGCTGGTGAAAATAGTTGTAAAGAACTATGTGAGAAGGTTGCACGGTTGGAGACCACTCTTGATCTGACACACTGATGTGAGGCTAAAATTATATATATTTAATCATTATTTGCCTCCTATTTATTATTTATATTTGTCCCTTTTTAGCATAAATTTTATAAATTGTGTATTTTATTTGTAGGATTAAATTGGTGGAAAAATGAAGAAGTTTGGAGTTAAAACGAATTAAAGATGGAATATTGAAGAAGAAAATCAAGCAGACAACTTAATGGATTAAATTGAATATTATATTAGGGGAAAAGGGTCTGAAAAATACTCCAATTTTGACCGAAATTGTTGTTACGATACCAAACTTTATGGAGGACCTTTTACCCCCTAGCACTATTTAATTGTGTATTTTAAAGGCATATATGTGTCCACGTGGACACGTTACTATTTATAATTATGCAATATTTATGTTCACGTGGGCACAAATATACCTTTAAAATAAACTATTAAATAGTGCATGGGGTAAAAGATTCTTTCCAAAGTTTGGTATCGTTACAACAATTTCGGTCAAAGTTCGAATATATTTCAGACATTTTTCCCTTACATTAATATTTCAATATATAAGAATTATAGCGCAAAGTGAAGAAACCAAAGTGATGTTGTTATTTCATTTCAACGTGACAATCTCTAAAGCCACTGGCCAATTGATGCATGGTGGTGCATAATCAAATAATTTGAGGCAATATGTTCACGCAGACAGCTCACACGGCAGGACAAAAGAGAATCCAATTCCTTTTGATTTTGGATTCCTAATTCAATTTGGACTCAGTTATTTTAGTTAGGGTTTTCTATATTTATAAATAGTCCATAGAAATAATTATTTTGTGGGGAGATCATTCATAGAAGATACTTTTTAGGGTTCTTTACTTCTTCTTATTAAGGTTAGACATTATTGTATACTCATAGTTTTTGGTGTTTTTTTGGGAATTAACTTGTAAACTTTAGCAATTTGATTTTTGGATTTCGGTTTATAAGATTTTCACTTTGAAATTCAATTGAAGATTTCAGGTTTCATCTACTCTAATCGTAAGTTTATGAATTCTTTTTATCAAAACATGAATTGTGTTCTTTCAAACATGAGTAGGTAAATCCACAATTACGGTTGAGGGAACCATGAGCAATTAACAACGTATGAATAATAATCAAGTAATTCTTGAATAGTGTTTATGCATGTATTGGTAATTCTTTTGCTTAGAAGTTTTTTTGACGAGTGCACGCGTTAGAACTCGCCTTGTTGCTACTTGCCGGACCAAGGAGGTAGTTAATGAGAAAAGAATTAGCAATAGAGACTTAGTGGATGTTACTTAATAGTCTAATGTCAATTGGTGCGAGGGTGAAAAGTAAGTCATACATTGATGTGATGTCTAATATGAGGTAAAGGTAAGGATTAGTAAAGTATACACTCGTAGCTGGACTAAGGTGCGTAGTGAAATTCCCTATTTGGAGGACCCATCACCTAGGATACCTATCTTACCAACTTTGCATGTAAAATACTAGGAAAGGATTACTATTATTAGGATTACTGCGTTAAAAGCTTGTGGGGAACACATACACCCTAGCTTCTCTCTCATATTTATAATCAAAAGTTTGAATCCTGCTCACTTGTTACTTGATCAACAATCGGTTATTTGCTTACACAAAACCCCCTTTTTATTTACTTATTTTGGAAATAGTTTGACTAAACTGATATAATAGAGAGTTAAGTTTAAGTCTGAACCATATTTCTCGTGGGATCGACCCCAACCTACAAGTTGGGTTCTTTATTTGACGACGAACGCTTATACTTCTTTAGGGAGGTGTAATTCGAGCGTATCAAATTTTGGCACCGCTGCTGGGGAATTTGGCTTTTAGATTAAGTATAACTACATTATTGAACTTTAGTCAAGTATTTCCCGAGTTTACTTTTTTGTTTTAATTTTGGTTTTCTACATGTTTCAACTCTAGTGTATGCCAAGTACACGTAGACGAGGTGAACCTTGACCCCCTCCGATCCTAATTTGAGAAAAACTTTGAGAAAAATGGCTAATCAAAGGGTATACAATAATCCAATTGGAAAGGGTCAAGGAGATGGAACCGACTAACTAAGGTGTCTGCGTCGTGTCACGATGTTAAATTAAGCGCATATTGGGAGGCAACCCAATTAGTAGTGTAACTTCTTATTTTATTTTATTTTTATTTTACTAGTGTCACTTTTTTTCTTTTTGGTCTTGTTTTTTTAGATTAGGGGAAGTCTGAGTACCCAAAAAAAAAAGGCGAAGGAGCACGTTTGAGCTTAAGTGTGGGGTGCGTATGACCCTTGATGAAAATAAAGAAGACATGCTACTAGCTAGGCCTAGAGGCCTCAGGGAGTTTTCCAAACCCGTGTTTTAAATTTTATTTAATGCTTTGGGGACATAGCATCTTTTTAAGTGTGGGGTGGAGGAAAGAATTCCTAGTTTTCACTGTTTTATTGAGTCTTTTCTTCTTTTTTTTAGAATGGGCTCCTTAGCTTTTGTTTTCGGTTCTTTTCCTAAGGATAGTCCATTTGAACCGAGTGTCTTTTATTATTTTAGGAATAAGTTTTCTTTTTTTTTTAGAGAAAAGAAAAGACCCTTTTGAGTGGTGTGATACTTGCTATTTAGGACTAATTTTTGAGTAGTACTTTCTTGTGAATGCTTGATTGATAAGGAAATTGCAAACTCTTTGACACCTAAGCTCATGGTTGTGACTTTGTATATAGCTTCTTCTTTTATTGTAGATTGTTATGATCTTGTATTTCTTAGAAGTGAAATTGATCCATCTTGATTGATACTTGTGTCATGTGTGGTGAGAATTTGTTTATTCCATGTTTTACATCTTAGTCTAGAACTTGCCATGCATGTTATTGAAGCGAAATAAAAAGTGTTGCCTTTTTAGGAGATGATAATAGGCTTTATTTGATTTGTCTTGTAAATTTTAGGCTTTTCAGATATTACATCACTAGTTAACCCTTTTGAGCCTTTTAGACTATATTTTTCTTGTAAACCACATGATCGAGCCGAATCCCTTTTTATTGATACCATAATTCTATTTGAGCCAAAAAGAAATCCTTAATGCACTATGTAATAAGAAAAAAGAGAACAATGGTAGAAGTAGAAAAGGGTGGAAATGTTTGGTTTGTAGCTAATGGAACAAGAAGAGGTAAAAGATAAGATGGCCCATGATTGAGATCCAGACATCTCACGTTTCCCTAGAAAAGTTTTAAAACTCCGTGTTGACCCTGGTCCTTCCTTGAACATTGTGCACTTTAACTCGGGCTGAAATCCTAAGTTGAGGGTGGCTACTTCAAAAGTTACCTTGATGATGGCCCTGGTTCTTCCAAGAACAGTGTGCACCTTAACGCATGTAAAATACGTAAGTTGAGGGTGGCTATTATGAAGGAAAACTAGAAAAAAAATGATTGAAGCATTTTTGAGATGATGAGGATTACTTGTGAAATAATTGTTGAAGAGATGACTGAAAATGAAGAGAAGAAAATAATGGGTGATGAAGTCTAAAATTGCAAAGTGCTTAAGGAAGTGTAAGTCGCTATTATATAGTTTTCCTACCCGTCCCCTAGCGTACATTACAACCCGTTAAAGCCCTATTTGATTCTATTCAAGCATGCTTAATTAGTGTAAATGTACATAATGCGCAAGTCTATGGTTCTTTGTGCATACTTGTGAATTTTTTTGTGAGTGTGAGAGTTCTTGATATGAAGTCCTTAATTTATATTCAATCTTTTGAATTGAGTGTGTGGACTATTTCTTATTGTGAGGGCACTTGTTTCATGATAGATAAGTGATTTTATTAGCTTTTTTTGATGATAATAGGCGAACAACCTTAAATTTGATGAGTTCAAAGTCTTTCCTTAAGGTTAGGTGATTAGAGATTTGTTGTTTATTTGGATGTCTTGCATAATGATTGAGAAGTCTACTTGATGTTTTGAAATTAGTATATCGCTTAATTGTTTGTATTAACCAAAGTGATGATATTCCTACTTTGATTATTTTTTAGATGAGCTTTAATGGTTGCTCGAGAATGAGTAAAAGTTTAAGTGTGGGGTGTTGATGTGAGGTTAGAATGATATATATTTAATCATTATTTGCCTCTCATTTATTATTTATTATTGTCCTTTTTTAGTATAAAATTTATGGATTGTGCTAAATTGTGGATTTTATTTGTAGGATTAAATTGGTGGAAAAATGAAGAAATTTGAAGTTAAAATGATTTATAGATGGAAGGTTGAAGAATGGAAATCAAGTAGACAGCTTAATGGATTAAATTGAATATTATATTAATATTTCAATATATAAGAATTGTAGTGCAAAGTGAGGAAACCAAAGTGATGTTGTTATTTCATTGCCATGTGGCAATCTCTAAAGACACTGGCCAATTGATGCATGGCGGTGAAGAATCAAATAATTTGAGGCAGTACTGTTCACACAGCTCATGAAATGGAAAAGAAAATCCAATTCCTTTTGGTTTTGGATTCCTAATTCAATTTGGACTCAATTATTTTATTTAGGGTTTTCTATATCTATAAATAGTCCTTTGAAATAATTATTTTGTGGGGAGATCATTCATAAGAGATACTTTTTAGGGTTCTTTTCTTCTTCTTATTTGGGTTAGACATTATTGTATACTCATAGTTTTTGGTGTTTCTTTGGAAATTAACTTGCAAACTTTAGCAATTTGATTTTGGGATTTCAGTTTATAAGATTTTCACTTTGAAATTCAATTAGAGATTTCCGGTTTCATCTACTCTAATCGTAAGTTCATGAATGCTTTTTATCAAAACATGAATTGTGTTCTTTCAAGCATGAGTAGATAAATCGACAATTAGGGTTGTGGGAACCATGAGCAATTAACAATGTATGAATAATAATTACGTAATTCTTGAGTAGTGTTTATGCATGTATTGGTAATTCTTTCACTTAGAAGTCTTTTTAACGAGTTCACGCGTTAGAACTCACCTTGTTTCTACTTGCCGGACGAAGGAGGTAGTTAATGAGAAACGAATTAACAACAAAGATTTAGTGGATGCTATCTAATAGTCTAATGTCAATTGGTGCAAGGGTGAAAACTAAGCCATACATTGATGTGATGTCTAATCTGAGGTAAAGATAAGGTTTAGTAAAGTATACACTCGTAGCCGGACCAAGGTGTGTAGTGAAATCCCCTATTTGGAGGACCAATCGCCTAGGGATAACTTTCTTACCAACATTGCATTTAAACACTAGAAAAAGATTACTATTATTAGGATTAGTGCATTAAAAGCTTATGGGGAACACATACACCCTAGTTTCTCTCTTATATTGATTATCAAAAGTTTGAATCATGCTCACTTGTTACTTGATCAACAATCAGTTATTTGCCTACACAACCTCCCCGCCCCCCCCCCCCCCCCCTTTATTTACTTGTTTCGAAAATAGTTTATCTAAACGGATATAATAGTGAGTTAAGTTTAAGTCTGAACCATATTCCTCGTGGGATTGACCCCAACCTACAAGTTGAGTTCTTTATTTGACGATGACCGCTTATACTTCTTTTGGGAGGTGTAATTTGAGCATATCAAATTTTGGCGATGCTGCCAAGGAATTTGTCTTATAGATTAAGTTTAACTACATTATTGAACTTTAGTCAAGTATTTCCTTATTTACTTTTCTGTTTTAGCTTTGGTTTTCTAAAGGTTTCAACCCTATTGTATACCAAGTACACATAGTCGAGGCAAACCTTGATTGTCATGCCCCGAACCTACATCTTCTGCGGGACTGGCACTCGAGAATCATTGCTGGCCCCAAGCGAACCCTTGGCCTAGCTTACTTACTCAGCGAAAGACTTAAACATAAGAAACATAACGCATGCAAGATAACTCAACTGTCTCAAACTAAACTCATAATGTTTTAGAAATAAACATTTAACTTAGCCAAAGTGGCAACTCAAATATGAACATAAGCCAATAACAAAGTAAAGACAAATGAACTAATTGACTGTCTATCTATGAATCATCTAAAACTGAGATGGACATTGGGACAAGACCCACGACATCCTAATGAATTAAAATACCGAAAGCAATAAAAGGGATCCTCCGAAAGCAAGGAGGCTCACCAACAAACTCTGGAGCTCAACTAGAATCAACGATGCGCTGGATGATGATCCTGGTTACATGTGTCTGCATCATAAGAAGATGTAGGCCAAATGGCATCAGTACATTGAATGTACGATTATGTGAGGGAAATTCCAAAACAAGACATAAGCTTGAAAGGAACTGAAGAACTTACCTGGCTCAACTCAACTGATTTCAATATAAAGCAGTGTAAATAAATGCAATACAAAGAAAAGCTTTAACACATGGTTTTCAACTCTGTGTATTTAGAAATACAATAATAACTCTGTATGTGTGCAAAGATACAATATGAACTCTATTTGTACGTAAAAATACAATAAAATGTGTATATAAGAATACAATTACTTCTGTGGGAGTTTCTCTAACCTACAACCATCACGTAAGAGCTATTGTGATAATATAACATTTTGCCTCACACTGCCAGGGTTGTCCTATATCTTGTCGAGGGTATAGAGCCTGAACTATTAAATGGATCCATTAGTTTATGCTAAAAAGAACTAATGGAATCATCTAAAAGGTATAACCCTTTTCTACTCATGGTGGCTACATGGTTTATGGGGGCTGTGAGTTGTCTGAACTCTCCCCCATATCGGTTCTCAATACTACTCTCAAAATATGATACTAGCTCTTATGTTTAAAAACATACTTCTTTCTCTGATTTGAGATAATTGCTCAAAGGCTATCTTGGGAATCAAAGTTTCATCTTTTGCTTCATTTAGAAAGCAATTACTCTTTTCTGAAAACTAGCTCAAAGGCTCTTTGGAAATCTCATTTTCTGTTCTTATTTAAAAGTGAAAACATCTTAAACTCTTTGGGAATACATAGTCCCCATATACTTTTGCAGAAATGAACTTCAATCTTTACTCTTTACTCTTTACTCAACTTGAACTTTAAGTCTTAAAATAAAGTAAAACGCATTTGCAAAAGACTTCTTGAAAGGACTCTAAGAACATCCTAGACTTGGCTCTTAACTCTCCTTGAATTTGAATTTATGAATTCAAGGTTAGAATTCATATTTCTGAATAATTTCTAGATGTTTAGAAGTCATTTAGAGTAGTTAGAATCAATGGAAAGTGTTAGTACACTTTAGAAAGACTTAAATAGGCTACACGATGAAAAATTGGTGAAAAACGACAATCTAGACGTGTCCCTGGCGCATCGCGCCATCCCTAACTTTTTGGGACTCATTTTGGGCGCACTGCAAGCGTGCCGCTCCAGCCCCTCGGCGCTATGGGGACGAGTCGCGCCAAACCCTTGCCAGGCAAACCTAACGAACTTTTCAACTCATTTTCTTACCTTAATTCGATTATTTTTTTATTCTTTTTCTCAATATCTCTTTAGATTCAGTACCCAAAACATATACACAGGAATCTAACTTAAAGCAACTCTAATAATCAACATTAAAGTCTCAATAACTTCTCAGTCTCATCCCAAATTCAAAAACGAAACTTATTAAAGAATACAACTCAAGAACATCAAATTCTCAATCTTTTAAGGATGAAAATACACTGAATTAAACATGCTTGGCACGTGGGTGAACTAACCCAACGCTATGTGATCTCACATACCTCGTAAGGATCACCCCTTGATGAAATCCACAAGCGATTCCTTACAAAGACGATGAATCTTGAATTTTTTCTCCTTTCTCCTCTTTTCTCTTTTCTACAAGCCCTAGAGTGAATTCAATTTTTCTAAGCTGACTAGAATCAGGTTTGACCCTTAATTAATTCACTAAAATGAATTAAAGTAATTGGGTAAGGAAAAGACCAAACTACCCTTTCAAAATTCGGATTAGACTTTCCTTATTTGAACAGCCCAACTTCAAATGGTCATATCTCACTCATACGAGCTCGGAATCATGCAAACTCGGTGGTGTTGGAAAGATTATTCCAAGATATTTCCTACGATATCTAGAAACACACCTAACTCATCCTGAGGTAGGAGTTATGGTCGTTTGAAGTTGACCAAAAATCCAACCTAACATACTTTACAAATTTCCAGATTTTTATATTATTTCCAAAAATGATTATTTCCACTTTTTAACTTGTTTCTAGTTATGGGGTGTTACGTTGACCCCCTACGATCCTGATTTAAGAAAAGCTATGAGGAAAGAGGTTAATCAAGGGGTACACAATAATCTAATTGGAGAGGGTCAAGGAGATGGAACCGACTAACTAAGGTGTTTGCGTTGTGTCGTGATGTTAAATCAAGCGCTTATTGGGAGGAAAACCAATTAGTAGTGTCACTTCTTATTTTATTTTATTTTATTTTTATTTTATTAGTGTCACTTTTTTTTCTTTTGGTCTTGTTTCTGCAGATTAGGGGAAGTCTGAGTACAAAAAAAAAAAGCGAAGGAGCACGTTTGAGCTTAAGTGTGGGGTGTGTACGACCCTTAATGAAAATAAAGAAGACATGCTACTAGCTAGGCCTAGAGGCCTCAAGGAGATTTCCTAACCCTTGTTTTAAATTTTATTTGATGCTTTGGGGACATAACATCTTTTTAAGTGTGGGGTGGAGGAATGAATTCCTAGTTTTTACTATTTTATTGAGTTTTTTTTAGGATGGGAAACTTGGATTTTGTTTTTGATTCTTTTCCTGAGGATAGTCCCTTTGAATCAAGTGTCTTTTATTTTTTTAGAAATAAGTTTTCTTTTTATTTTATTTTTTGAGAGAAAAGAAATACCCTTTTGAGTGTGTGTGATACTTGCTATTTACGCCTAATTTTTGAGTAGTACTTTCTTGTGAATGCTTGATTGATAAGGAAATTGCAAACTCTTTGACACCTAAGCTCATGGTTGTGACTTTGTATAAAGCTTTTTTCTTTTGTAGATTGTTATGATCCTGTCTTTCTTAGAAGTGGACTTGATCCATCTTGATTGATACTTATGCCATGTGTGGTGAGAATTTGTTTATTCCATAATTTGCATCTTAGTCTAGAACTTGCCTTGCACGTTATTGAAGCGAAATAAAAAGTGTTGCCTTGTTTAGGAGATGATAATAGGTTTTATTTGATTCGTCTTGTAAATTTTAGGCTCTTCTGATATTATATAACTAGTTAACCATTTTGAGCCTTTTAGACTATATTTTTCTTGTAAACCACATGATCGAGTCGAATCCCTTTTTATTGATACCATAATTTTGTTTGAGCCAAAAAGAAATCCTTAATGCACTATATAAGAAGAAAAATGAGAACAATGGTAGAAGTATAAAAGGGTGGAAATATTTGGTTTGTAGCTAATGGAACAAGAATAGGTAAAAAATAAGATGGCCAATGATTGAGATCCAGACATTTCACGTTTCCCTAGAAAAGTTTTAAAACTCCGTGTTGACCCTGGTCCTTCCTTGAACATTGTGCACTTTAACTCGGGCTGAAATCCTAAGTTGAGGGTGGCTACTTCAAAAGTTACCTTGATGATGGCCCTGGTTCTTCCAAGAACAGTGTGCACCTTAACGCATGTAAAATACGTAAGTTGAGGGTGGATATTATGAAGGAAAACTAGAAAAAAAATGATTGAAGCATTTTTGAGATGATGAGGATTACTTGTGAAATAATTGTTGAAGAGATGGCTGAAAATAAAGAGAAGAAAATAATGGGTGATGGAAGTCTAAAATTGCAAAGTGCTTAAGGAAGTGAAGTCACTATTATATAGTTTTCCTACCCGTCCCCTAGCCTACATTACAACCAGTTAAAGTCCTATTTGATTCTATTCAAGCATGCTTAACTAGTGGATATGTACATAATGGGCAAGCTTATGGCTATTTGTGCATACATGTGGATTTTATTTGTGAGTGTGAGAGGAGTTCTTGATATGAAGTCCTTAATTTATATTCAATCTATTGAATTGAGTGTGTGGACTATTTCTTTTTGTGAGGGCACTTGTTTCATGATAGATAAGTGATTTTATTAGCTTTCTTTGATGAAAGTAGGTGAACAAGATTAAATTTGATTAGTTCAAAGTCCTTCCTTGAGGTTATGAGGAGAGAGGTTTGTTGTTTATTTGGATGTCTTGCATAATGATTGAGAAGTCTACTTGATGTTTTGAAATTGGTAAATGGCCTAATTGTTTGTATTAACCAAAGTGATGACATTCCTACTTTGATTATTTTTTAGATGAGCTTTAATGGTTGTTCGATGACGAGCAAAAGTTTAAGTGTGGGTTGTTGATGTGGAGCTAAAGTTATATATATTTAATCATTATTTGCCTCTCATTTATTATTTATATTTGTCCTTTTTTATTATAAATTTTATGGATTGTGCTAAATTGTGTATTTTATTTGTAGGATTAAATTGATAGAAAATGACGAAATTTGGAGTTAAAACGAATTAAAGTTGGAAGGTTGAAGAAGGAAATCAAGCAGGCAGTTTAATGGATTAAATTGAATATTATATTAATATTTAAATATATAAGAATTGTAGCGCAAAGGGAAGAAACCAAAGTGATGTTGTTATTTCATTGCCATGTGGCAATCTTTAAAGCCACTGGCCAATTGATGCATGGCGGTGCAGAATCAAATAATTTGAGGCAATAGTGTTCACGCAGCGGAAAAAAAATTCAATTCCTTTTGGTTTTGGATTCCTAATTCAATTTGGACTCAGTTATTTTATTTATGATTTTCTATAATTATAAATAATTCATAGAAATAATTATTTTGTGGGGAGATCATTCATAGGAGATACTTTTTAGGGTTTTTTTCTTCCTCTTATTTGGGTTAGACATTATTGTATACTCTTAGTTTTTGATGTTTCTATGGGAATTAACTTGCAAACTTTAGCAATTTGATTTTTCGATTTCAATTTATGAGATTTTCACTTTGAAATTCAATTGGAGATTTCAGGTTTCATCTACTCTAATCGTAAGTTCGTGAATTCTTTTTATCAAAACAAGAATTGTGTTCTTTCAAGCATTAATAGGTAAATCCACAATTAGGGTTATGGGAACCATGACTAATTAACAACGTATGAATAATAATTAAGTAATTCTTGAATAGTGTTTATGCATGTATTGATAATTCTTTCGCTTAGAAGTCTTTTTAACGTCTGCACACGTTAGAACTCACCTTGTTGCTACTTGCCGAACCAAGGAGGTAGTTAATGAGAGTAGAATTAACAACAGAGATTTAGTGGATGCTATCTAATAGTCTAATGCCAATTGGTGTTAGGGTGCAAATTAAGTCATACATTGATGTGATGTCTAATCTTAGGTAAAGTAAGGGTTATTAAAGTATACACTCGTAGCCGGACCAAGGTGCGTAGTGAAATTCCCTATTTGGAGGACCAATCACCTAGGGATACCTATATTACCAACTTTGCATGTACAACACTAGGAAAGGATTACTGCGTTAAAATCTTGTGGGGAACACGTACACCCTAGTTTCTCTCTCATATCGATAATTAAAAGTTTGAATCCTGCTTACTTGTTACTTGATCAACAATTGGTTATTTGCTTACACAACCCCCCCTCCCCTTTATTTACTTATTTCAGAAATAGTTTGACTAAATGGATATAATAGTGAGTTAAGTTTAAGTCTGAACCATATTCCTCGTGGGATCGACCCCAACCTACAAGTTCAGTTCTTTATTTGACGACGACCACTTATACTTCTTCAGGGAGGTGTAATTTGAGCGTATCACACACAACGACAAATATTTGGTTAATGTTTTTATCGCGACTTAGGGGTACACCCTAGATGTAACATGGCGTAAAAGACCTAGAGATGCCTCATACAAGTCACTTAGGTTTCATAGTCACGATAATAGAAATCGATAAGATTTAAAATATTTTCAACACGATCAAAGTTTTTATAAACAACACGGAAATCCAATGCACTTGTCTCAAAAACCATCTAATACAATAGAATCTCGGGACACAACCCATACATCAATTATTCAAAACTCAAATGAAAAGAACATAATAAAAGTAGTGGTCATATCCTTGAATGAGGACTCACCAATCTTTAATTCTTCTTCTACTATAGATCCTAGCCACAAGGCTGAGAATCGGGAACACCAAACCCTACATTTGGATAAGAAATATAGGCAATAGTATGTGTTAGTACAAAAATATACTAAATATGAAAACTTGCGTAAACATAACATAAGAGTTAAACAATATAAGTCATAGAGCATAATCAATGCACATAATAGATCATCACTATATGTAAGGAGTACTTCTTGAAGTATCCTCAAATCATACTTAGTCAAGACATGGGTAACCACCTCTAGTCTTACGCAACATGGGAGGCAAACTCAAGCAACAATCCAAACTCATCATTCATCCTAACATATCATAGCTTAACTTTTTAAAGACATGGGGATTTGCCTCTTGCCTTCTTAATAAGGGTCATGGGTAGTCGCCTCTTGCCCTTCTTAATGTGGGATCATGGATAGTCGCCTATTGACCAACTTACTAAGGGATCATGGGTAGTCCCCTCTAGTCCCCTTGCTTAGGATCATCGGTATACATCTCTAGTCCAACATCATGTGACATGGGTATTCGCCTCTTGTCTTTCTATCATATGATATAGGTACTCGCCTCTTGTCTTTCACTTAAGGAATATTGGTGATCGCCATTTATCCTAGTTTAACGAATATAGGTAATCGCCCCTTATCCTTCTCATTAGGAGGTCAAGGATAATCGCCTCTTGCCTCATCAATATCATAGTTCTTTACTTAGATTCATTTTAGGTGAGCAATCCTTTCAACCTAGAATCATTCAATGTGAGAAATCCTTTCACATTCATACATAAGCAAATCATGTGGGGAAATTCATTCCACAACAATCACATCAATAATCAACAATCAATTACATGTGATTTACTCTCAAAGCAATTCTTATCATAAATCATCACATATGCTTCAATCTAAAAAAAATGACTATCGTATCTTATTTATCCTATAAGAATACACATAAATCCATAAATTCTCCTTTCATAGAGTAAAACCCGCTTTTATTCAATTTCATCTTAGAAACATGGATCAAGCATGGGTACACGGAATTTCATCATAAAAAGCATAGAATCCTATCAATTCATGCTTAATCAATCATAATTCAATCAATGGAATCAGCATTTACAAAGATCCATTACTTACAAGAAAACCTAACTCAAATTGGTGAATTTCTACTTTTCAATTGGAGAACTTATGGGCTCCATAGATGCAAGGATTCCATGGATGAAAAATCTACCATAGCTTGCTATAAAATCCCACAAGCAATTGAAGAATGCAGACTTAACCTCGAGCCATAGCTTCAACCCTTCTTCTTCTTCAAGTTCTAGAGAGAGAATATTTTGGAGAGGAAGAACATTGGTCTTCTTTGGGTTTTTAGAAAATGACTTGAGTAGGCTGAACTGTTGAGTATTTGTGAAAATGTTGGTATACAAATTGAGGGGCTTAAGAAGGAAAACAAATATTTGAACTATACTTCATTCGACTAATGCAAATGCACAAAGGAAAGGCGAGGAACACATCAAGATTGAAATTTCTGAACCAAAGTCATTTGATTTGTGGGACTTGGAGCATTACTTTGCTAATGTCCATGTTCATGTGAACAAGTTAATCATGATTGTCTGTTATTTTTTTTGTGATACTATACTGTGATAGTGGATGAAGAAGTCAATGATGAATGTGCCAATAGACCCAAAGCTGACACTTGGGAGAAATTAAGGAATGCATTGCATGAGAAATTCCTGCCAAGCAACTCGTATTAGGTTATTAAGGAAAAGTTGAAGTGGTTGAAATAAGTTGGTTTCATTAGAGAAAAATGTGAAGAAATAAACATCACTATTGTTGGACATTTAAAATATGTCAAACAAAATTAAGTTGCAAAATTTTATTTTGAGAATGCAGGGATACACAAAAAAAATGAATTATGCTGGTATAAAGTTTAAGATCTGCCCAGTGCAATTATTGTTGCATATGCCTTGATAACCTTTCGATCAACCAGTGTCACTTCTGACCCTACTCTTTCATCTAAGAATATAATAAGACAAAGGAAAAATGCAAGGTCCTAAATAAAAGAGTCATAGACAAGATGAAAATGACAACAACAAGAGAAAGATGGTCGTTCCTTCATCCAGTCAAAACAAACACATTGGTGAAAAAAATTACTAAACTTGCCAAAAATCAAGCCATCAAGCAAGGAATTGTTCATGGGAAAGAACCCAATTTTTTATGGAAATATATCCTTTCGAAGAGGGAATTAAGGAGAATACTAAAATTGCTACTTTGATGTAGGCTAAGTAACCTATCCTCACTTGTATTTTAGCCTAAAGGAAGGATATGATCTTTACTGGCTTAGAACTATACACTCGTTCTCACTCTAGTAAATTCCTACTTGAAATCTTTGGAGTTACTATATTAGCATAATAGTGCAGCACAACATGATAAGAAGACAACTAAGTCATACCTAAGATCATATCAAAATCCAACATATTCACTATAACCAAATATACCCAAGTATGAAGACCCTCAAACACCACAAAGCTAGAATGATACATATGGTTCACTACCATAGACTCCCTATTCGAGGTAAAAATATGAATGGGGGTATCAATAATATCACACATCAAATCAAGACCTAAGAAAAATTTAACAGGTACGTAAGAATATATGGATGTCGAATCAAATAAAATAGAAGTCATAGATAAGAATAGTACCTAATATCACTGCATCATATGCCTTAGCCTCATATATGCTTGATACGGCGTAAAATTGACCTCTATCCCCAGTCCAAGTGACACCTCCAATTGGTTGTGTTGTTCCCCTCCATGCATTAACATTTCCTCTATCCCCCCCCACGACCTTCATGGTTATTACCTCACTCACCTTAAGGGCATCCCTTTCTATTTCCATCTTTGTGTGCTTGAACTACAACTTTATTCTATGCATGTATCGAGTTACCTGTTGGTTTAACAGAGTATTCCCTCTTAAAGTGACCAAAGTTACCACAGTTAAAGCACCCTCAATCAAGTGATGTCCTGCTAGCATAATAATGCTTCTTGGCTGCTAGGAGTTGAAGATTACTAAATAGGACGTGCCGAATACACCTACTCAGTGAGACCTCTAGAATAAGAACAATTGAAATCACCAAAAATCTTGAGTTTTTTAGCCAACGCATAAGCCTATCTGACCCATCTAACCCCCTCTAGCTTCTTCATGTAGTTAGTCACCTCATTAAAGCTTTGCTCCTGGAAGTCATATGCACAGATAATACTTGCAACTCAATATTCAAACCTTTTGTCGCGCCCCATCTTTCTCAAAACAGATTTTGGTGCACGGCCTAACAACTCTTTTGGGTTTGTTTGAATAAAGAGTCATCACCTAATGAATTAAGGTTTTTTAGGGCACCTATCTAACCTAATTAATTTAACTAAATGGTCAATGAACCAAAGATCGGGTAAGGGTTCAAGTTACCTCGAGGGGAAGGTGTTACAAGTAGCAATCAAGGTCACTATTTATTAATTAGTTAATTAATTAAGCATGTGAACTAGGTGATAAAATAAATAAACATTAAACAATTACTATAAGTATAAATTAAGAGATAAGCGAGGAGAAAAAAAATGCATGAGTACATAGATCCAATTTTATTTATTAAACTACCCCAAACAGAGATGAAATGCAAGGATAAAGTGCGTTAAAAATTGAGGAAGTCATGAATTGAATTTTCAAAACTAAAAAAATGGTTGTTTCTTTGTAGGGATGATACCACGATATTATTAATTGCGCTCTTCCACCATAGAAATACTTTTGATTTGAGGTCGGCCTTAAAAATTACTAGTAATTTATTTTAGAGACGAGTGAAAAGTTTGATCGAAAAAAGCATATAAATATTTACATATAATGATTTGAGATTGGCCTTAAAAATCCGTTTTGAAAAATCATGGGTAGGTGGTACTCCCGAGGACACGTCGGCCTAATTAAAAATGGAAATAGACCTCATAATTCCTTTTACTTTCCCACTAACTATAGGTTAGGAGATATGACTTTCCCACTATTTATAGGTTAGGGCTTACATCTGGGTTGAGTCGTAATGTTTATTACTGTTAATCGTTAAATACCTAAGAAAGGTTATTATTTAAAAGTGTTGTCTTCTAGTAAGGTAAATGGTTGAAGTGTTTATGATGGTTGTTAGTATTGAGAGTGTGGGCTTCAGTGGAATGATGTGAAAAACATGTGGAGTCAACTAAATGGAAAGGGTTGGTATTGGCTCTTCCGAAGAAAACCTTTAGTGCTATTCAATAATTATTCCATAAATTCTTATGTGACCATCTATTTCACTTTGTACATGGTTAAGAGTATGATTCACTACATATGCTTACGTGTGTTTTCACCTTTATGGGTGGATCCTTAGTGGTGGATCATGTGTACTGATCCCGCGATGTTATCTTGGTAGAATATGGGGATCATTGGGTCCAATTCGATTGTTCTTAAGGGTAATATACAATTGCAATTGCTAAATCTAGCATTGGATAGTGTTGTTAGGAAGTTTCCATGCTTGGACATATCCCTCGATGAGTATCTGATGTCTAAAGATCAAAATTTTAAAACTTAAGCTCATGGAAATTGATGTTGGGAGATGGAGATGTTGATAAGAACTATGATTATTGGGTATTATGAGTGTGTGTTGGTTGGTTCAAGTTCACTTCTAATTGTAGCGAGTATTGATTTGGAATTTTATCATGCTTAAGTGCTAAAGGATTCGTCCAGAAGATTGTGTCAATGTCCTTGATAACATGTTGTAGACCTGTGTGTGATCAACTTTGGTGGTTGTTGGGAATTGCTTTTGTTGTTAGTTAAGTTTATATACAACAATATTTATCACCCGAGTATTGTAATAACTTCATTGAGGCATTGTATGGGAGGATGTGTAGGTATTTAATTGGTTGGTTTGAGGTTTGAGATGTGAAACCCTTAAGGGTCGATTAGGTGAAAGATTCTCAAGATAAGGTGAGAAGCATCCACGTTAAGCTTCTAGCATTCCAGAGTCTACAGAAAAAGTATACAGATCGTAAAGTGAAGGACATGGCCTTTCAGGCTAGCGAACGAGTTCTTCTAAAGGTGTCACCCATGCATAGGGTAATGAGATTCGGTAAGAAGGACATGCGAGACAAATATCCCCGGCTATTTGATGATTCAGATACTACTCTACTCTTGTTTTATCGCTTTTCTCCTAGTTTGTCACTCGAGGACGAGTGATGGATCAATTCGTATCTATTGAAATGATTGGATCCTATCGTTATGAAAAGTTAAGGGGAAAAGAAATGGGGTCAAAAAACTTTTTCGTAGTAACTTGAGAATTCTTAGCCTAATCCAAATTTGGACGAAATCGGAGTCAGTAAGGTCTAAGGAGATATGGTAACAAATGAGAGATCTAATAATGAATTTGATCATATGAGTACATAGCTAAGACGTTAAGGAACTCATACAAATTTACGGGATCGAATTCTAGCGAGTAGAACTCCCAAAACTAATCATAGCATGAACTGGTAGTTTCTGAGTGTCATGGGTTGAAGGTGTGTTGTGAAATAGGAGCTTGAAACTCTAAATTCGACTCTCTATTACTGTGCAAGCCGCCAGGGCGGGGCCATTGTTATGGGATGGGGTAGCTGGCCAGTTGTGACTTAAGTCAGAAATAAACCCCAAAAATGTCATTATTCTGCATTTTTCGTTCTTGAGAGCTAAGAGACGAACCAGAGAAAGTTCTTGACAATTTTCCACCTCTTCTAGCACTAAAGGTAAGGATTTTACTTTCCTAATCCATTTTTCAATCCGTAGAACTTAGAATCTTGATTATATATTGTTGGGAGAGGGCTTTAAAACTGAATTGGATGGTGGGAAAAAGACCTAATTGAACATTAGGATCATGAGTTGGTCTTGGGTTTTGGGTTTGTTATAATTCGGGTAAATTAGACCTTAATTATTGATCCTCATATTGAATTGATTGTTTGTAGACCTAGAACAAGCGGAAAGAATCTGAAAAGGGAAGAATCAAGCTTCTTAGGAGGATTCAAGCTTGTCTTCGAGGTAGGTGATGGTTTGATTTCTTGTCTGCGTAATGTATGTTGGTAATTACTTCATTGTAATGCATGTTTGTATGTGAATGTAGCAATTTTTATCAAACCTAATGAGATGAGTGTGAATGAATAAATATATTCCATGATTAACACTTGATTATATTATTATAAGAATGTACATATAAGTGTGATTGAGATTGTGGTTGTGGTTGTGTTGAATGGATCGGGTGTCACGTTCTGACATATTAACTTGGATCGGATGTCACGTTCTAACACACTAACTTGGATCGGGTGTCACATTTCGACACACTAACTTGGATCAGGTGCCACATTCCAGAGCATATATAGGATCGGGTGTCACGTCCAGCACACTAATTGGGATCAGGTACCATGTTCCGATACACTAACAGTTTGGGTATGGGTTTCATGAGAGGACCATTGAATTGGGTTCTGTAAGAGGACCATTGAATTGTGTTGTGTATCTACTTGTGATGATTACGTTAATATCTAATGGTGATTGATATTGGAAGACTGTATGTTGCTCTAAAATAATAACCAATGTGTATATATATTATGTACACGTCATGTTTACTATGTTGTGACTGCTTATATATATTGTACTTACTGGAATAGTCGTGTGATCCAACGAGTACACTGTGGTTGTGTATTGATATTGAACTTGCTCGTTCTTTATTAATTACAGGGAATCTTCAGACGGCTATTGATAGACCTCAGCTAGAAGATCAGTGATTGAGACTGGATTTCAAGGGTGAACCAGTTCTTTCAAGCTACCACAAAATCCTTCATTTTGTTTAGTCCATTCTCTTTGGACTCAAACTATTGGTAGATGTTTTATTCTTAGTTTTGGGTTGTACCCATTTCCTTAGGCTGGTTGAATTTAGATGTTTTGGTACAATGACTTTCAGGTTCTAAGGGTTAAACTTCTGCATTAGTCTAGTTAGTTATTTGTTAATACCTTTTGAGTTTATGGGAACTCTATATAATTTCTGCATTTAAACCTATTTCATTTCTTTAAATGCCTATCTTTTCGTTAAGTGGTGTAGTTGGGTTGTAATAATAGTTGTCCCACAAAAGGGTTAATGTGGGTGTCACTCACGATGGTCTGGGTCATGACAAAGTTGGTATCAGAGCCCTAAGTTCGTTGATCTCATTGTACCAAAATGAGTCTAGTAGAGTATTGCAGAATGGTACGGAGACGTGTGTAATTTTCTTCAAGAGGCTACAGGACTTTAGAAAAAACTCATTTCCTTTTACTTCTTTCGTTCTATGACTTGAATCCAATTGGTATCTAGGTGATACAAATTGGTATCTGAATTTCTTCACTCTATGTCGCTTCTAGTTAGCAATTAAGTTGTAAATGTGGAAACAACAACACCAGCAATAGAAAATGTGTCCTTGGAAATAAGTATGTTTCCCTAATTCACTGTGGGCGTGTAATGACTAGAGACAATCATGAGGTTTTTATTAGGTTCTTAAGGTTGAAACATTCATTCATCGTAGGTATTGAATCTAATATTCTTATGATTTTCTTGTTGATTGTCATGAGTTGTTTCATAAGATGGATAAGGTAGAGTGATTTCGTGTTGAGTTAGTGACATACCAGTTCAAGGGAGACACAAAAATGTGGTGATGATCTCATGTTGGGTGTCGACTAGTAAATGCACTACTCATGACTTGGAAACATTTGATAGATATCAGTATGGAGAAGTATATACCCTGAACTTTGAGGGATATGAGGAGAAATGAGTTCCTGAATATAGAGCAACATAATGTACTTGTTGTAGCCTTTAAGGCAAAGGGTTGTGTTTTATCCAAATATGGTACTCCACTTTGTTTCAGTCTAAAAGAAAAAAATTCACCGTGTTGTGAAGGGATTAAAGCCAGATTTGTAGATTTAAGCTTATAGATGGCTACTTTAGCAAAAATCTTTTTGGGAAGTGGTTTATTTGGTAATGAAGGTAGAAGGGGGTGAAGTCAGAAGACTTTGCCAAGGTGACAATATTAAAGAAGTTTTGTAAGGGAAGGCTAGATAATGAATACCATTACTTGGAAAATGCATTTAGTGTTGTTGTCATATCATGTATGGGTTGCTTAGTAAATGATGATTCATGTTGCGATAATTAAAGTTAGAATATCTATTACGATTTCCTAGATTAAGTGTATATCAAAGAGGGTCATGACACGACTAATACAATAGCAGCAATGCTTACATGGTAAAGTTATTAAGTGTGTTAAAATTATGGAGAAACTGGGCATATGAGAAGGAAATTAGCGTGGCCGTGGAGGCCGGGGAAATGGTAGTGTAGGTAGGGCAGTGCCGCCAGGCAAAGAGGTTGCACATCAAGATGACCGGGCTCAGTTTTATGCCTTTCCGGGCAAGACAGAGGTTGAAGTGTCTGATGCATTGTATAGTATGATCCGGATTCTACTTATTCATATGTGTCAGTTCAGTTTTCCTTGGGAATTTGATATGATTTGTGATATACATTATGCCCCCATCCATGTTTCTACCCCAGTTGGAGAATCACTCATAATCACCCATGTGTATCGTGTTTGCCCTATCTTGTTTATGGGTTTTTAGACTTGGACTGATTTGGTTATTTTGGATATGATTGACTTTGATGTAATCTTAGGCATGACTTGGTTGTCACCCTATTATGTTGTGTTAAATTGTAATTATAAGCTTGTGACTCTAGAGATCCCTGGTAGGGAAAGGTTAGAATGGGAAGGGGTGTCTAAGCCTAAGCCAGCTAAGGTCATATCCTCCATTCGGGCTAGGAAACTAGTGGGGTGGGGATGGTTGGCATAATTGGATCATGTTTGAGATGTTGAGGTTAAGTCTCCCTCTATTGAGCCTATTATTGTAGTGTCTGAATTTAAGGAATTGTTTCTTACCGATTTGCCTGGTATGCCTACGGATAGAGATATAGATTTCTACATTGACTTGGACCAGGATACTCGCCCCTTTTCCATCCCTTTTTATCGCATGGCTCTGGTAGAATTGAGAGAGCTTAAGGCTCAAATCTAGGAGCTTCTTGATAAAGGTTTCATCTGTCCTAGTGCTTCCCCGTAAAGTACTCCTGTCTTGGTTGTTAAGAAGAAGGACGGTAGAATGAGGACTGGTGATTTCATCTTAAGCCATAAAGAAGTGGATTGATACTGGAATGACAAGCTTATGGATAAAGAAAGTCACATCGAGTATACTTGGGTGAAGAAAATTAAAGATTTTAATAAGAAAGTGAGTATAAAAATTGGGTTAGTCCGTTTAATCTGATGAGTATACCTGATTTTGAGGTGTCATGTTGATGAAAAGGTTGACTTCGTAATAATAGTCAGGGCTGACTGAGCAAAATGGTAATAAGAGTTCGTGATTGATTCTGATGGGATGCAACTATATAATAAGATTGTGGTTAAGAAAATTTTGTATAGTAATTTCGACTAGTGAGTATCTAAGGTTGTGGCTTTCTAATATTTGGTGAGTAAAGTGGTTGTATGGAATGGTTTAAGAGATGGTGGGACACCACTCGAATAGAATTTAAAAGAGCTAGAGTCATAATGAAGAAAAATTGTGGGATGTAGTACAACCTTTAGAGAGAGGCAAGAGCAAGAATATGTTATTTGATTGTAAGGCTAAAGAGGTATCTTTAGAGGGACAGAGATTTGGCTTCATAGAGTCGTGAATACATCCGTTGTTGTGGCTATGGTAATAGTGTCACGGGTCCATCAGATTGGTTAAAAATTATGGGAAAAGACTTGAGAAAAGAGTGTACAGACATTAGTTCGAGTGTGATGATAAGTGAGATATATTTGGTTTGAGTTTAGTAATAAGTATGATTGAATTTTTAGCAAAGGATATTGTAAGATCAATGGAGATGTGATCAACGATAAGCGAAGATCCATGAATGCATAAAAATCTTCAAGGTACAAGCTAATGTGGATAGATAAGGGGATTGTGTTGTACGGTTGAACTTACAATTCAGATATTCATTATAAGTCTACATTTGTGGTGATATATTTTGTCAAGGTATGAATTAGTAAGGTGAGAAATGACAACCTGTATCAGGTATTGAGCAATTAAAAGGACTTACACCTGGGTTGAGTCGTAAAGTTTATTATTGTTGATCGTTAAGTACCTAAGAAAGGTTTCCATTTAAAATTGTTGGTTTATAGTAAGGTAAATAATCGGAGTGTTTATGATGGTTGTTAGTATTGAGAGTGTGGGATTTAGTGGAATGATATGAAGAGTATGTGGAATCAACTTAATGGAAAGGGTTGGTATCGGCTCTTCCGAAGAAAACCTTTAGTGCTATTAAATAATTATTTCGTAAATTCTTATGTGACCATCTATTTCACTTTTTACACGGTTAAGAGTAAGATTTGCTAGCTATGCTTACGTGTGTTTTCACCTTTGTGGGTGAATCCTTAGTGATGGATCAGGTGTACTGATCCCACGATGTTCTTCTATGGTTCTTAAGGGTAATCTACAATCGCAATTGCTAAACCTAGCATTTTGATAGTGTTGTTAGGGGGTTTGCAGGCTTACACATATCCCTCAATGAGTATATGGTGTCTAAAGATCAAATTTTTAAAACTTAAGCTCATGGAAATTTATGTTGGAAGATGGAGATTTTGATAAGAACTATGATTGTTAGGAATTATGAGTGTGCATTGGTTGGTTCAGGTTCACTTTTAATTGTAGCGAGTATTGATTTGAAATTTTATCATGCTTAAGTGCAAAAGGATTCGTCCGGATGATTGTGTCAATGTCCTTGATAACATGTTACAGACATGTGTACGATCAACTTTGGTAGTTGTTAGGAATCACTTTTATTGTTAGTTAAGTTTACATACAATAATATTTATCACTCGAGTATTAAGATGACTTCATTGAGGCATTGTATGGGTGGATGTGTAGGTATTCAATTGGTTGGTTTGAGGTTTGAGATGTCAAACCCTTAGGGGGTCGATTTGGTGAAAGATGCTTAAGATAAAGTGAGAAGCATCCAAGTTAAGCTTCTAGTAGTCTAGAGTCGACAAAAAGAGTATGCAAACTGTAAGTTGAAGAATATGGCCTTTTAGGCTGGCGAACGAGTTCTTCTAAAGGTGTCACCCATACATGGGGTAATGAGATTCGGTAAGTAGGACATGCGAGCCAAATATCCCCAGCTATTCGACGATTCAGATACTACTCTACTCTTGTTTTAGCCTTTTTCTCCTAGGAGTGATAGGTAAATTTGTATCTATTGTAATGACCTGATCCCATCATAATGGAAAGCCAAGGGGAGAAAAATTGGGGTCAGAAAACTTTTTCATAGTAACTTGAGAATTCTTAGCCTAATCCAAATTTGTCAAAATTGGAGTCAGTAAGGTCTAGGGAGATCTGGTAACGAATGAGAGATCTAATAATGAATTTGATCACACATTAAGGAACCCGTACGGATTTACGGGATCAAATTCAGACGAGTAAAACTCCTGAAACCAACCTTAGCATGAATGGATAGTTTCTGACTATCATAGGTTGAAGGTGTGTTGTGAAATCGGGGCTTGAAACTCTAAATTTGACTCTCTGCTATGTGCAAGCCGCCAGGGCGGGGCCGCTGTAGATGGATGGGGTAGTGGGCCATTCACGACTTTAAGTCAGAAATAAACCCCAAAAATGTCATTATTCTACAATTTTCGTTCTTGGGAGCTAAGAGACGAACCAGGGCAAGTTCTTGATAGTTTTCCACCTCTTCTAGCACTAAAGGTAAGGATTTTACTCACCTAATCCATTTTTCGATCTGTAGAACTTACATTCTTTAGGATATATTATTGGGGGAAGGATTTTGAACTAAATTGGATGGTGGTAAAATGACCTAATTAAACATTAGGATCATGAGTTGGGTCTTGGGTTTTGAGTTTGTCATAATCCGGGTAAATTAGACCTTAATTATTGATCCTTATATTGAAATAATTATTTGGAAACCTAGAACAAGTGGAAAGAATCCAGAAAGGGAAGAATCAAGTTTCTTAGAAGGATTCAAGCTTGTCTTTGAGGTAGGTGATGGTTTGATTTCTTGTTTGCATAATGTATGTTGGTAATTACTTCATTGAAATGCATGTATGTGTGTGAATGAAGCATTGTCGATCAAACCTAACGAGATGAGTGTGAATGAAAAAATGTATGCCATGATTTAACACTTGATAGTATGATTATGAGAATGTACATATAAGTGTGATTGTGATTGTGGTTGTGTTGAATAGATCGAGTATCACGTTCTGACACACTAACTTGGATCGGGTGTCACGTTCTGACACACTAACTTGGATATGGTGCCACGTTCTGGCGTATATATGGGATCGGGTGTCACGTCTGGCACACTAATTGGGATTGGGTACCACGTTCTGGTACACTTACAGTTTGGATATGGGTTCCATGAGAGGACCATTGAATTGGGTTCCGTGAGAGGACCATTGAATTGTGTTGTGTATCTACTTGTGATGATTACATTCATATCTAATGGTGATTGATATTGGAAAAATGTATGTTGCTCTAAAATGATAACCAATGCGTATATATATTATGTACACGTCAAGTTTACTGTATTGTGACTGCTTATATATGTTGTGCTTACTGGAATAATCGTGTGATCCTACCAGTACATTGTGGTTATGTACTAATACTGTACTTGCTCGTTCTTTATTGATTTCAGGGCATCTTCAGGTGGCTATTGATAGACCTCAGCTAGGAGATCAGTGATCAAGACCGGATTTCAAGGGTGAGCCAGTTCTTTCAGGTTGCCACGAAATCCTTCATTTTGTTTAGTCTATTCTCTTCGGACTTAGACTAATGTTAGATGTTTCTTATGCTTAGTTTTGGGTTGTACCCATTTTCTTAGACTTGTTGAATTTAGATGTTTTGGTACAATGACTTTCAGGTTCTAAGGGTTAAACTTCCGCATTAGTTTGGTTAGTTATTTGTTAAAACCTTTGGATTTTATGGGAACTCTATATAATTTATACATTTAAATATGCTTCTGTATCTTTAAATACCTATCTTTTCGTTAAGTGGTGTAGTTTGATTGCAGTAATGGTTCTCCCACCGGAGGGTTAGTGTGTGTGTGACTCACGATAGTCTGGGTCGTAATAAAGTTTGTGTCACAACCCAAGCCTAGGGCTTAGACGTGACCGGCGAATGGGGAACCCGAGGGAACCCCAAACAAGCCTCATAGCATATCATTACACATCCTTGATCGCGGAAGCAATTAAAATGACCATAAGCAATAAGCATAATCAAGGGAAAATCGGGACTAAGGGAACAAGAAAAAAAAAAAGGAGAATAATACATAAATACCATAGATGAGTCAAGCTCAAGTAAAATACACAACTTGTCCAACACCACCTCTAAACATGGATACTTAGCGGGGGCAGAGACAAACTACCGGGCTCACCCTCATAGTCAATACATAATTAAAAAGGAAAAGTCTTATACATAGCAAGAGATCATAAGCAACGTCCCCGGAATGGAGGACTCACCAATAAGCTCGATAGAAAATCAAATTAGCCACGCGGAGGAGGATGGTCGATTTGGTGCTCCGGTCCCTACATGGTGACATCATGTAGGCATAGAGTATGCATTAGTACGTTTGAATGTACTAAGTATATGGGATGCAATGCAATGCAACAATGGATGGACATCATAGGCAAAATGCATAATCGTACCCGATAGATAGTATATTAATGAGATGATATGTATAATGATGCTTATATAAAAAAAATCATATTTAGTAGGGCATAGTATATGTGTAGTGAGTGACCATTAATATAGTATTTACAAGGCCTACCACCCCCTTGGAGAGGCGAAAGAGGTACAAACCCCTCAATGTAGTTACCCGGGCCTACCACCCCCCGAGCTAGGGACCAAGGTACAAACCCCTCGATATGATTATACGGGCCTACTACCCCCGTACTAGGCAACCAAGGTACAAACCCCTCGATACGGTTATACGGGCCTACTACCCCCGTACTAGGCAACCAAGGTACCAACCCCTTGATACGGTTACCCGGGCCTACAACCCCCCGAGCTAGGCTTGGTCGACTCACACACTATATAGAGAAAATCATATACATGTATCCATTTCATCATTATTTCAATACTTATATAATCATCCGACTCATAAGATGTACATTGGACCTTCCATTTCATAAGAATTCTATAAATGGCATTTTATCAAACATATGGTGGGCTACTTGTTCATGTAAATAAAATCATATGTTTCAAGAGTACTAAGTCCAACCAATTTCAAAATCTATATAAAACAGCCCACCAACAACATACATATATATATACATATATAACAACCTTCATAATTTGATCATGGAGGCATGAAAACCATAAACATCACATAATAATACCATTTCATGATAATATGCAAGATAGACCTTAATAGGGTGTGTAGTAGTGATTCCATACTCAAGAGTTCATAAATAAACATAAGGACCCATAAACTTGAAGTAGTAATAGAGGATAAATGGTTGGACTTGTGGAAAGGAAGGTTTCCACAATCAAACCCACATACCTTGAGTTTTTATGAAGGTCTTGAGAGTGTCTTCAATGGAAGCTTGGAACTTGGAGCAAAATCTCTTCAATCTTGAAGAAGTTTTTGGTTTAGGGTTCTTGAGAGAACTTGAGAGAAAATGTGTCTAAGTATGGGAGAGGTGTTTTGGGAAACGTTTTAGAGATGGGAATTGAATTAATGTTATATAGGAAATAACAAATGCCCTTTGGAAAAACGGAACCAACACTTAGAAAAAAAAAAAATGAGGCGGGTGAACAGTAATTTCGGTCACTGGAAATTGCATTTCCTGCCGGACAGATTTTACGAAAATGGGCATAACTTCTTCGTCCGAACTCCGAATAAGGTGAAACAAATTGCGTTGGAAAGCTAACTCACAGAGCTTTAATTTTTATAGTTTGAGCTCTTTCCAGTTCCTTGTGTGCTAAGAGATATGCCCCTTTAAAGTTGATTCTCAAAATCACATTTTTTTACGATTTTTGAATTTTGATACGGTTGCTCTAAAATTCGGGTTAGACCTATTTTCCACTCAATTTGACCCCCTGAATAAGAATATGAAGTCGAATTTCCGAAATGATGCACGGATTTTGAGATATATGGAAATTACAATTTTAGGTGTTTCCAAAGCACATTTTCGGGCATTTTTTGGGGTCGTTTCAGTTTGTATCAGATCCCTAAGTTTGTGTGGGTGCCACTCACGATGGTGTGCCCCAATATTGATTTGTTAGAAAAATGTTGTTTGATGGAATTTTTGAGTCCCCTAAAAAATTATGCCCCAATATCATAACTTTTAAGAAAATGTCCTCATAATAAAATTTTTGAGACCCTCTCAAAAATTCTGCCCAGTTATACAATCAAGGGAAATGATAATTTTATAAGGATAAGACTGAACTCCATAGGAGCGCCTACATATCCCATCCTAAACGGGAATCAGGTCTAATGTAGTTCCAAATACAAAGTAAAAGAGCATGAAACAAACTTAGATGTAGTATCTCTTCACAACATCTGAGTTGATAGGTTTGGGCCAAACTTCTCCATCCATTTTTGCGAGTATGAGTGCTCCACCTATCAACACCCGAGAGACTATGTATAGACCTTGCTAGTTTGGTGAGAAATTACCCTTTGCTTTATCTTAATTCGGGAAGATCTGTTTAAAACGGGTTGCCCAGGTGAGAAATGCCTGGTCTGACCTTCTTGTTGAAAGTTCTGGCCATTCTATTTTGATTGAGCTAGCCATGACAAACGATATTAATCCTTTTTCCATCTATTAATGACAAGTTCTCCGACCGAACTTGTACCCATTTAGCATTACTCAGCTCCGTTTCTTGAATAATCCTTAGAGATGGTATCTCTATTTTAGCATGTATCACAGCTTCATTACCAGCAAGGCAAAGGGTAGCTTTTCATGCCAATGTTTGTGATTATCGATCATCTTGCGCAGTATCCTCTTGATGTTCTTGTTTGCAGCCTTAACTGCTCCATTCATTTGTGGTCTATACATTGTCGAGTTCTGATGACTAATCTTAAACTTCTCACACAATGATCTTATCAAATCACTATTTAGGTTGGTTCCGTTATTAGTGATGATTGACTCAGGAATTCCGAACCTATATATAATATGATTTTGACCAAGTTATCTACAACTTTCTTTATCACTGATTTGTGAGAGGTGGCTTCGACCCACTTGGTGAAGTACTCAATTGCAATAAGAATGAATTTATGTCCATTGGATGTTGCTGGCTTAATTGGACCAAGGACGTCAATGCCCCAAGCTGCAAATGACCAAGGTGAACTAGTAACATGGAGTTCATTGGGAGGAATTCGATCATATCTTCTTGAGTTTGACATTGGTGACACTTTTTAACATAACGAATACAATATGTTTCCATGGTTAACCAAAAATATCTCGATCTCAAAATATTCTTTGCCAATGTAAAATCGTTCAAGTGAGGACCACATGTTCCCGTGTATCTCTTCAATCAACCTGCTAGCTTCTCCAGCTTTGACGCACCTTAGCAACCCCAAGTCGGGCGTCATCCTATAAAGGATTTCTCCTCTTAGAAAAAATTGATTTGATAACCTCCGGGTTGTGCATTTTTGTACATTTGTTGCATCTTCTGGATATTCACCATTTTTCAAATATCCTTGAATGTCACTGAACCAAAGCTTTCCATCAGGCTCTTCCTTAACATGAAAGTAGTATGTTGGTTGTTCATATATATGAATGAAAATGGGATCACTGTAATTATGATCAGGAAGTTGAATCATAGAGGAGAAAGTGGTTAAGGCATCTGTGAATTCATTCTGGATCCTTGGTACATATTTGAATTTCGTCTTGATTAACCTTTTGCACAGCCTATGCATGCACTCCAAGTATGGTAACAGATGCCGATTCTTCGTTGCCCACTCACCTCGAACTTGATGAATCAATAGGTCTGAATCTCCTATTATCAGCGTTTCTTGGACATCCAAGTCAATCGTCTGTCGGAGTCCCAATATGCAAACTTCATATTCGGCCATGTTATTTGAGCAAAGGAATCTGAGTTTCACCGATACCAAATAATATTTCCCAGTAATCTTTGATCTTGTGAACTGCTTGTTGACATTCATCTGTCTATTTCACCGCAGAATCCTTCTTCAACAACTTGAAAATAGGCTCACAGATGACAGTAGACTGGCTATGAAATGACTGATGTAGTTAAGTCGTCCCAAGAAACTCATTACCTCCTTATTACTTTTCGGCGGAGGAAGATCACGAATAGCTTTGATTTTTGATGGATCCAATTCTATACCCCGATGGCTAACAATGAAACCTAATAGCTTTCCAACAGGAACACCAAAGACACATTTTGTAGGATTCAACTTAAAGTTATACTTGCTAGTCTGGCAAAGAACTTTCGAATGTCATCCAAATGATTTGAACCCTTATTTAATTTGATGAAGACGTCATCCACATAAACTTCAATTTATTTGTGGGTCATGTCGTGAAACATAGTGGTCATTGCTCTCATGTATGTAACCTCAGTATTCTTTAACCCAAAATGCATCACCTTGAAGTTGTAGACACCCCACGGTGTGATGAAAGTAGTTTTGTCATCATCCCCCTTCTGCATCTCAATTTGATGATAACCAACAAAGAAATCCACGAATGATTGTGTTTTATTCTTAGCACAATTGTCAATTATGATGTGTATGTTGGGCAATGGAAAATTGTACTTGGGACTAGCCTTGTTGAGATCCTGATAATACACATAGACTCTGACCTTCTTGTCTTTCTTGGGCACTGAAATGAGATTTGCAAGCCAGGTTGGATACTCCGTCACTTGAAGGATTTTGGCCTATAATTGCTTTGATATTTCCTTTTTGATTTTCAAACTCAACTCAAGCTTGTATTTTCTGAGCTTCTGCTTCACTGGAGGGTAGGTTGGATCAATGGGCAATCGGTGAACTACTATTGAAGTGCTTAGCCCTGTCGTGTCTTCATAGGACCAAGCGAAAATATATGTATTCTCTAAGAGACACTCAATATACTCTTTCTTGTCATCTTCCGTCATACGGATGCTTACTCTGGTCTCTTGTGTTACCTCCGAACTTTCTAGATTTACCATTTTTGTTTCTACTAAGTTTGGATTGGGCTTTTCCTCGAATTCATCAACCTTTCTGATTAACTCTTCAAGGACTTCACTTTCTTCAATCTCTTCTAAGTCATTAATGTTAAGTTGCGTGGTCTCATTATGTGTCATAGTCTCAGATTCAATATTTTTATAACAAATTTTGCTGGAAGAAAGAATAACGCACAAATAAATAGAGGATATTAAATAAATGGAAAAAAGAACTTTATTGCTAAAACTCAAGAACTTCATAAGCACTTAAACATTAAAAAGAATAGATTAAATATTTATTAATGATTTATTTTCACTAAGTGGGAAAAGTTAGAAAGCATGCCTATATGGTCTAATTAATATTTAGTATATTTTTGGGTTTAGAAATCATGCATATAGGCTTTTAATATTTTTGCACATTAATTTTTTAATAGATGTCATGCTATGAAATAATTGGTAACCTGCCATAATTGCAACTTCTGATAGTAATAATAATTTAATAATTTATAAGTATGATGTTTAATCTGGAATTCTAAATAAGTTGTAGCTTGTTAATAATTTAGTTGAATTAATAAGAGCTTAATAACTTTCAAACTAATTGATTAGAAATCATGCCTATAGGACTTAATATTTTTCTAACATGTTAAATAGCTGAATAAATTTTTTTATGCCTATTTTTTGTCAATGTTCTGTGACATATTTAGTTACTTCCACTTAAAGATAAATTTAATAAATCTTTCTTTGCATGTTAATCTATCCTTGATTAAAATAACTAATCTGCTTTTAAATCAACCTCTGCTTTTAATATTATGCATGTTTAACTAACCTTCCCTAGATTAAAATCTGATCGATGTGAATAAATTCTAAATTGCGATAAACTATCTGCTGCATAAAATAAATTGTCGAATTGTTAGTATGCTACTGCATTAATAATCTTCTGCTGCTACATTAATAAATTTTTTCTACTTTGTAATTATATATGTTCTACCCATTATTAAACAAGTTTTATGACATAATCATTTTGCCTATATTTCTCTTTGTTGAAATCATTGTTCAACACTCTTTTCAAAATTTGGATTGAATAGTACATTTTTAAAAAAAATTATATAAGTAATATCTCCTAACCTATAATTAGTGGGAAAGTAAAAGGAATTATGAGGTCTGATTCCATTTTTTAATTAAGCAGACGCATCCTTGAGAGTACCACTTACCCATGATTTTTCAAAAGGGATTATGTGTATTTATATGTAAATATTTATCTTCTTATTTTAATCAAACTTTTCACTCATCTCCAAAATAAATTATTACCCCCTCCGTCCCATTTTATGTGGCACCATTTCTTTTTTGGTCAGTCCCAAAAAGAATGTCACATTTTCTTATATGGTAACTTTATAAAGGTATAATTCATCTTTTATCCTTGTTGGTCCCACTTAATCTTAAAATAATACTCCAATACATTTATGAGGAGAGAGAAAAAAAGTTTACTTTTTAAAGGACAATTTGGTAAACATTTCAAATTCTTCATTTATTTCTTAAACACCATGTCTAGTCAAATGCTGCCACATAAAATGGGACGGAGGGAGTACTAATTTTCTAAGACCAACCTCAAATTAAAAGTGTTTCTATGGTGGAAGAGCGCGATTAATAATATCGTGGTATCATCCCTATAAAGAAACAAATATTTTTTTTACTTTTGAAAACTCTATTCATGACTTCCTCAATTTTCAAAGCACTTTATCCTTGCATTTCATCTTTGTTTCGGATAGTTTAATAAATAAAATTGGATTTTTTCTTCTATATACTTGTGTATTTTCTCTCTCCTCGTTCATCTCTTAATTTGTATATATATTAATTGTTTAATGTTTTTGTTTTATCACCTAGTTTGCATGCTTGATTATTAACTAATAAATAAATAGTAACCTTGATTGCTACTTCTAACCCCCACATAAATTGTATGAAATACGGCCGGAATCCACATTTATGGACCTCGAGGGATGCTTAACACCTTCCCCTCAAGGTAACTTGAACTCTTACCTGATCTATAGTTCGTTGACCATTTAGTTAGATTAGTTAGGTTAGATAGGTGCCCTAATGCACCTTAATTAGTTAGGTGACAACTCTTCATTCAAACAAACCAAAACGAGTTGTTAGGTCATGCACCAAAAACTATTTTGAATAAAATTAAGGCACGGCAGAATGACGACTCTGCTGGGGATATAACTAGGTTCTTACCATTACATGTTTCATGTTTTATGTGGGGGTTCATGCGTTTTGTGTATTCTCCTTGTTTGTTTTGCTATTTCTGTGTCTAAATTATTATTTATCTTTCCTATCATCACTTAATTCCATGCTTGATCCCTTTCTCCTTTTCCTTATTTGTTTATTTCTATGTTTAATCCTTCCCCTTTTTCCTTATTTGTTTATTTTCATGTTTGATCATTTTCCCCTTTTCTTGTTTGTTTAATTTTCTTATGTATTTGCATGTTTATTTCCTCTTGTTTATGCATTTATTTATTTATTTATTGATTTTCATAATTGTCTATGTGTTACTACTTTCCATTTAATTGCTAAATGTTACTGCTTTGATAATTGGCATTCCGCTCATACTTCTCCCATTTTGGACATTCTTCCTTTTTTTTATCGTGAAGTTGTGTTTTTGCACCTCTCACAAATACCCTTGGTGTCAATCCACACAATTAGTAGTCACCCTATCGTCTAAAGGGTCTCAACACCTCTATACCAATTGCATATTATGTGTCAACGTGATCACCATAATTAATTTAAGCCAAATCATGCCAAAATAGAGTTTAAAATTTGTTTGTTTTTGTTTGCAATGTTATAATGACCTAGCCAGATTTGGTCAACGTTCAAATGGTTGTAGATGTGAATTCTAAGCTAAGAGTGTGGTAGAATGACATGAAATGAACTCCTGAATTTGAGGTCGATCATCTTTTGGGTGGCTTAACTTCTCTCATCTCTGTCACACTAAACCCTCACTTAATCAAGTTTTTGCTGAACTTTTGGGACCCTATAAGGATGGTCTTCAAATTTATTGATTTCAAACTAGTGCCAACGATAGAAAAAATTTGTGGCTTCATCAACTTGTCGTACCATGACTGTGAAATAATTGTACCCTATAAGCAATCATCAAGGGAGTTTCTAGAGAGTCTGGGAATGAAGCCCAATCCAACATTAACTTATTTAGATCTTGGGTGGATTTCTTTCAACTTTTTGTATTCACGCTTCAGCTATGAAGATAGTTATTATTATTTTATTAATGAATTTGAGTGCTCTGCCAAGAGATGGGAAATATGTCGCTTGAATGTCCTTGCCATCGCAATATTAGGTTCTTTAGTTTTCCCTAAAGAAAGGGGAAAGATCGACACTCGTTTGGATTACGTGGTTCAATATTTAGCTAAAAGATAGAGTGAACCTAGGAAAACTATAGTGCCCATGATCCTGACGAAAATAATGAGAAGTTTGTCGACATGCGTCAATGGCATAATATTTTTCGAGGGATGGAACAGTCTGCTACAATTGTGGGCTATCGAACACTTTTGCAGACGACCTGACACGGTAAATCTCTTACTTGACTCTAGCAACAAGATTGATAATCGCCCAAAAAGAATGGAATTCTTTACCGCCCCTATTGGGGTAAAAGACTGGGTGATGTATTTGAAAGGATTCAACAGTTATTGCATTCAATGGAAACTGTATTAGTTGTCCACCCTTCATGCAATAGTAAGAGGTGATGAACACTATTTCATTGAGTTTATTGGCTTAAAGGGTGGTCAACCATACACTCCTCTTTGAATACTCCACCAATTTGGATAAACTCAAGTAATACCACTCCGATCCAACATGGATCAGTTTAAGTACGACTTTGAATCAGATAATCCGCGAGTCCACAACATACTTCGAAGATGGGAGCGCGTGGTAACCATTGATATGGGTGCACGACGAGCATTTTATACACTCGCACTATCCACGTCCAGCCTTGTTAGCGTGATCAGAAGGCAAATGTTCAAACCAGAACCTGAATCAACCAAAGCTTTGGTGACTACTTTATTATGATATAGAGCAGAAATATACAAAGTTTTATTGTGGGATGTTCCTTCAACTGGTAGCTCATCTTCATGAAAAGATATTATGGATACCTCAAATACTTGCCCAACCATTTGGGCTACTTCGCCATGAGTAATGCCAGCAGGGAAATAAGATTCACTAAGAACCTTCAAAAGAGCACTTTGACGAGTTTCTAAAGATTGTAACAATGATAGGATGGATATTTGGGATGGGGTTTTACTCAATTGCTCAACAATAAAGTATTATTTGGCTTGCACTTTCTTCCAGACACTTTGTTCTTAAAGCTCTACAATTGGTGGTTTAGATTTTCTAGAGCTACCCTGAACCAAATTCTCAAAAGTGTATATTCTCCCGGATCTAGTCACTCCTACTGCAATGTATGTTTCCTCCACTTTTGCCTTCCCTTTTCCGTAATCCCATGGGACAGCAAAGGTATCATACTTGATAGGAGGAGGGGATCTAAGAACGGTGAATAGGGGCCTAGGCATGGCGACCTCAACCTCGAAAGGAGCATGCCTTTTCACTACAACTGGCATCTAGGTGGTAGCAGTCATCTTCTATCTCAAGGAACCAAATGGATCCCTCAAAATCCACCATATCACTAACTTCTACCATATTAACATGGTGGTTAGGAAGAGGGTTGTTTGCAACATTTAGCGCAGGATCATTGAGCTGGATGGCCTTTGTATCAATCAGCATTTGAATCTTGTCTTTCAAAGCTCTACAAGCTTCAGTGGTATGACCCTTCATCCCAAAATGATAAGAAGAGATCTTGTTAGGTTCGTACCATCTTTCACGAATATATGCTTATCATACCACTGAAGCTTGTTGAACTTTGGAAGACAAGATCAATGTTGATTGATACAAAGGTCATCCAGCTCAAGGATCCTGCGCCAAAGGTTGCAAACAACCCTCTTCCTAACCACCAAGTTAATGTAGTAGAAGTTAGTGATATGGTGGATTTGGAGGGATCTGTTTAGTTCCTCGAGCTAGAAGAGATGATGACTGCTACCTCCCATACGTCAATTATAGTGCAAAGGTGTGCTCCTTCGAGGTTGAGGTCGCCATGCCCAGGCCCCCATTCACCGTTCTTAGAGCACCTCCTTATATCAAGTATGATACCCATGTTGTCTTATGGGATTACGGAAAAGGAAAGGCAAAAGTGGAGGAGACAGACGTTACAGGAGGAGTGACTAGATTCGGGAGAATATACACTTTCGAGAATTTAGTTCAGGGTAGCTCTAGCAAATCTAAGCCACCAATTGTAGAGCTTTACGAGCAAGGTGTCTGGAAGAAAGTGCAAGCCAAAGAATACTCCATTGTTGAGCTATTGAGTAAGATCCCATCCCAAATATACATCATGTCATTGCTGCAATATTCATAAACTCATCAGAGTGCTCTTTTTAAGATTCTTGGTGAAGCTTATGTCTCTGCTGGCATCACTCATTGGGAGGTAGCCAAAATGGTTGGGCAAGTATTTGAGGCATACAAGATATCTTTTCATGAAGATGAGCTACCGCTTGAAAAAATATCCCACAATAAAGCTTTGTATATTTCTGCTCAACATCATAATAAAGTAGTCACCAAAGCTCTGGTTGATTCAGGTTCTGGTTTGAACATTTTCCCTCTGAGCACGTTAACAAGGTTGGACGTGGATAGTGAGAAGATCCATATGCAATACTCAAGTGTATAGAAGGCCTATCTTGCACCCGTAGCAATGGTTACCACCCGCTCCCATCTTCGAAGTATATTGTGGACTCGCGAATTATCTGATTCAAAGTCGTACTTAAATTGATCTATGTTTGATCAAAGTAGTATTACTTGAGTTCATCCAGATTTGCGGAGTACTCGAAGAGGAGCGTATGGTTGAACCCCCTTTAAGCCAATAAACTCAATTAAATAACGTTTATCACCTCTTACTATTGCATAAGGGATGACAACCAATAGAGTTCCATTGAATGCAATAACTGTTGAGTCCTTTCAAATACATCACCCAATCTTTCATCCCTATAGGGGTGGTAAAGAATTCCATTATTTTTGGGTGATTATCAATCTTGTTGCCAGAACCAAGGAAGAGATCTACCGTGTTAGGTCATCTATGGAATTGTAGCATACGGTTGCATCCCTTGAAGAATATTCTACCATAGACGAATGCCGATAAATTTCTCATTATTTTCGTCAGGATCATGGCACTATAGATTTCCTAGGTTCACCCTCTCTTTGAGCTAAATCTTGAAACATGTAACCCAAACAAGTGTCAATATTTCCACTCTCTTAAGAAAAACTAAGGAACCTAATATTGCGAGCACTCAAATTCATCAATAAAAGAGTAATAACTATTTTTTTGGCCGAAGCGTGAATACAAAAAATCGAAAGAAATCCACCCAAGATCTAAACAAGTTAATGTTGGATTGGGCTTCATTCCCAGACTTTCTAGAAACTTCCTTGATGATGGCTTGTAGGGTATCATCATTTCACACTCATGGTACGACTAGTTGACGAAGCCACTAATTCCTTCTATCGTTGGCACTAGTTGAAAATCAATAAATTTGAAGATCATCCGTACAGGGTCCCAAAAGTTTAGCAAAGCCTTGATTAAGTGAGGTCTGGTGTGACAGAGATGAGCGAAGTCAAGCCACTCAAAAGATGATCAACCTCTAATTCAGGAGTCCACTTTATGTCATTCCACCACACACTTAGTTTGGGATTCACATCTACAGCCATTTGAACATTGATGAAATCTGGGTAGGTCATTATAACACTGCAAACAAAAACAAACAAATTCTAAACTCTATTTTGGCATGATTTGGCTTAAATTTATTATGGTGATCACATTGACACATAATATGCAATTGGTATAAAGGTGTTGGAACCCTTTAGACGATAGGGTGACTACTAATTGTGTGGGTTGACACCAAGGGTAAAACCACCTAGGGTTTATGCAGCATGTATGACCTATGTGAGATTTCTAAGAGTTGGTTAGACATGGATTTAAAGAGGTTCTATGCGGGAAGACTCATGGTTTCATGGTAGTAATACTATCCATTTCTACCACGCATATGCCGACTCTCTATAATAGGGTATTTGAAGAGAATTTGAGTATTTGTGAGAAGTGCAAAGGCACAACATCACAATAAAAATAAAAATAAAAAGGTCTCAATTAGGGAAGTATGAGCGGAATGTCAGTTATTAAAGCAGTAAAATCTAGTCATTAAATGGAAACCAGTAACACATAGACAGTTTACGAAAAATAGTAAATAAATAAATAAATGCATAAACAAGAGGAAATAAACACGCAAATACATAAGATAATTCAACAAAGAAAGAAAGGGGACAAGTATTAAACATGAAAATAAACAAATAAGGAAAAGGGTGAACGATTAAACATGGAAATAAATAAATAAGAAAAAGGGGAAAGAGATTAATCATGAAAATGAGCGATGAAAGGAAAGCAAATAACAATTTAGACACATAAATAGCAAAACAAACAAGGAATATACACAACGCATGAACCCCCACATAAAGCATGAAACATATAATGGTATTTGCTTAACAGCTATTAAGTTCTTACCATTATATGTTTCTAATCAATTAGCATGAAAGTTATTAAGCTCTTATCAACTCAACAAAATTATTAACAAGCTACAACTTATTTAGAATTCCAGATTAAACAGCATACTTATAGATTATTATACTATTATTACCTTCAGAAATTGCAAGTGGCAGGCTACCAATTATTTCTTAGGCCTGACATCTATTAAAAAATTTAATGTGCAAAAATATTAAGAACCTATATGGATGATTTCTAAACCCCAAAATATACCAAAAAATAATTAGATCATGGCATGCTTCTACCTTTTCCCACTTAGTGCAAACAAATCACTAAACAACATTTAGTTTGTTCAAATCTCATACATGATAAAGATGATTCAAAAACAAAACAAGGTGGCAATCAATGCAAAAGTCATTTACTATTTTATCATTATATTATATATGCTAAAGGTGATTTTAGGTCGACGAAATTAAGTGATTAGATTTAAACATGCTGATTATTTTCAAAAGATGAATTAATCAAGGTGCATCCGCACATAATTAAATGAATAAAGAAAAGCAGTTAGCATATATACCCTCTTCCCCTTAGACAATCCCACAAATATTTCATATATATCTATAGAGAGTAGTTAATACAACTATTACATGACTGAATAAAAATGATAAAATATGACAAATACGAATGTAAATAGAACTAAATTCCGTTCGGAATTCCATCCCTGGCGACTCTTCAAACTAGAACTCAATGTTCCACACCCTGCTAAACGGAAGAAATCAATACAACACAAGTATAATACAAAGCACACATAATAATATATATTTTAATGTATCCAGGTAGAATAGGACATACACACATTAATTTAAGCAACATATTACGCACATACAATCACACATAGACAAAGAGAAGAGAACTGACTCAGATGCCTCCTTATTATTTTATTCATACACAAAACTTATGAATAAAAGTAAATAACATTGCTGCAAACAGACAGTTAAAAGACATAAAAACGCTAACCGTTTAAGCAGTTTAATTAAACAACAAGAAGACAAGCTTAATCCAATGATTGACCCGAACACCACAAAACCAAATAAAGAAAGCACCTCTTAGAATGTTCACCGGACTTCTTTTGGAGTAGAGAGTACTACTTTTTTTTGGTTCGCAGTGTTAAAGTGTATCTAAATAAGAATGAGGATCTATCTTTATATAGTCCAAGAATGGACTGGCATAGAAGGAAAAGAATATAATTCCACCAATTAAAAATCAATTTTCCTTATTTAAATGGAGAGCCAAAATCAGTCCGCAAGCATAAGGAAAAGAAACAAATTAAAATTTTAGCCACCAAAAATAAAGACTAAAAAGATAATTACTAATGCCTCGTGATTCGGTCAAAATTTTACCAAGAACAGAACAAGTAAGAATTTGTCTACAAATAAATAAGGCAAGGAGGTATTAATTTAAAATCAGCAAAAATAAATTTATAAGGAAAGAAATAACTATCACATGCTTTATTTACTAATTAATGTCTTACCGTAGGCAAAGAGAGGATTCCAGCAAATTACCACAAATTAAGCATAGACAACAACAATTTATGGAAGACTAAATCTCGTCCTAATAGCAAGAGAAAGCCTTGAACAAGTTTATAATTATTTTAGCAAATTAAGGAATTAGTCAAGATGCTAACTTAGCCAAATATGAGAAAAAAATAATATCAGACTAACCTGTTTACACACAATATTAAGGCATTAATTGACTAAGAGTAATATCTCGATAATTAAGGAAAATCAAATAATTATTTTAGGGAAAATAATACGGTCCTTAATTAATTGTGGCCACAACAATGATTTTATAAGGAAGAAATCAGTCAAGGAAATTCACAAAATAAGTTCTCTCATATATAATGTAAACAAAGAAATATGAAACCCACCAGTTAAGAATTCGATATGAATTTGAGCAGAAAATTATAACCTTTTCTCTTAAGAAATCATGAATTGACATATGATATTCATAATATTCTAAGTATAATGTTCAACTAGTTGCACATGAACTTGAGAAGAAGAAACAATATAAAACAAGCAACCACACAATAGAGTTCCAGATTCTTAAAATAAACATTGAGGCAAACAACCTACAGATCGCATTTTCATACCAACATGCATAAAGACTTGAGCTTGATAAAAGAAAGATGTACCGGTCACTTTTTTCCATTTTGTCCTTGGTCAGAACCTTGTAGTGGGCATTTTATCGTTGTTGTTGATTTCGTAGCCACTGCCCGGAGCTTTTTTCGCTGGTCCAAAGCTGTTGGTTATCGCTGGTGGCTTCACCAGTTGCCGAACTTAGAGGGAGAAAGAGGTTCACTGATCGGCTGAATCTCACCGACTGTTTATCGGAGCACTGTTGGTGTCGTTTGCCGGCGGCTACTGCTGCCTCATTGTTGTCGCTCATCCTCGCCGAAAAGAGAAGAGAAGAGGTGAAGGGGTTTCGCCAGCTGGAGGCACCGATGTTAGCCGGTCACTGGCCTGAACAACAATGTCTTTGTTGTTGTTGTCCAGGTGTCTGTGGAATGCTCGACCTCGCTGGCCGCTGGACAGACGAGGAGAACGAGGAGACGGGGGGAAGAAGCGAAGGCGAATGGGAAAAACGACTGAAGAGAGAGGCGGCTACCTCCGGTGGTTCGCCGACTGCAAATGTTATTCAATTTGTAAAATACCACACATACATAAATTAAACACAGTTAAGTTTTAAAACATTTAAATATATAAGTAAAGTAATTATTTTGAGTTTAACTATCGATAAATATAATAATTATTATTATTATTATAATTTTGGCAAATCGTAATTAATAAAATATATACTTATTTAGACAAAATTGATTGAGAATTTAAACACGTAATATGTTCTAAAATACGTACTTAATCGAATAGCTCTCCCGAAAGGGTTATAGGTCGGCAAAATCGAGTGTCAACACCTTTCACATACAACCAGATCCTTTCCTCCTTACTTCCAAAATTTGGGTAGCATAGCGAGACAACGCATGAAACTTAGCCACATGCAACATACATACTGACTTACTCAAAATTGCTAAAAATTCATACCTTTTTGCAGTATTTGAGAGTACAAGGTACATACTTCTCTAAGAATAGAGCATGGAACTTAGCCCAATTTAGTGGAGGCAACACTGACGAACAACACTTCACATGAACTCAACATCACTACTTAACATCCCCCCTACAACTGAAAAATAACAAACTTCACTCCATGTTGTTGCACAATACCCAGCTTATGCAACTTTCATAACAATTTAAGATGAACTCAAAAGCATCCTTACTTTCAGCACCATGAAACGACAGATGTTTCATCCTTAGAAACTTGGTCAACAACTTATAATCAGTATTTAGCCATGGCATGGACTAATATTGGACATAAGAACACATTAGCACCTGATGCTTCATCTATTCTAGAAGAAGTGGTAGAAATGAGATGAGCATTTGGAACCCGAGTAACCAATAAGTAGGAGTGGCTCTAGTACCCGTTATCCCACTTAAGAAGGCTAGCACTTTCTAAACAATATTAGAAGTCACAAAGTGAGGGACCGTACCCCTAAGATATGAAGTCATATCAGGTTTAATGCCCTCCTCAAACTATACATCTACATCCTCTTCAACATGAGCCTAGGTAATGGAAGGGTCACCAGTCTCGGCCTAGTCATTGCTTGAGCTCTACCTCAGGTGTTGCTCTTTCTCTACCTTGTCTCCTTTCTTGCCCTCACAGTATCATGACAAACTTTTACTTGTTGTTATATGCATTATTTTGTGTTACTGTATTGTAGTGATCTGTTTACATTCATATCTTGGATTAGCCGTGTGATCCTACCAATATAATGTAGTTTCTGTATCGATATTGCACCAGTTCTTTTCTTATTGAGTACATGGCATCTTTCACCAGCTGATCCGAGACTTCAGTTGAGGGATGTTTGATTTAGAATCCAAGGGTAAGCTATATCTTCAGGCTACCAAGGATTCCTCTACATTTCTTCTCCATCTTTTAGGAAAAAACATTCGACTTCAGTTTTATGTTTAGTTATCAAGGCTCCACCCCTTGTCTTGGTTATTAGAATTTTGGTATGCTGACTTTCTGTTCTTAGGGGTTATTTTTCGTGTTAAATGTTTAAGTTATTGGTTTGAGTTTATGGGGACTTAATTCTCTAGTCTAAAACTATTTTCTTTATTTTAAATTATATACTAGGTTTTTATGAATGATGTTGAATTGGTTGGCTTCATGTTAGTTTTTTCTTTTTCCACTAGGTGGCTTAGTATGGGTGTCACTCATGATGGTCAGGATCATGAAAAATTTGGTGTCAGAGCCTTATATTCATTGATATCGTAATACAAAACTGAGTAAAGTCCTATGGAATGGTACAGAAACGTCTATACTTTTCTGCAAGAGGCTACAGGACTTTAGGAAATTTTCTTTGTTTCTTCCTTCATGATATGACTTGATTCCAACTAGTATCTGATGATCCAAATTTGTATCCAACACTTCCACTCTTTTGTCAGTAGATGGTTGACACCAGACATAACGACACAAGAGTAGTAGCTCCAGCAGTAGAACAAGCAACTACGCCTGTAGCAAGGGGATGTGGCACGAGATAGAGGAAGAGGTAGGGGTAGAGGCAGAGGAAGGGCAACACTCTCTAGAGGTGGAGCTCAAAATGTTAATGAACCATGGGAAATGACCCCACCCCAAGATCTTGTGGAGGAAGAAGCTGAGATTGAAATAAAGAATGATATTAAACTAGAAGTGAGGAAATAAACTGGGATTGCATGTCTTCCCCTTATGAATGCCTAGACTATTCGACAAGTACTAGCCTATTTGAGTGGGTTGACAGGAACTGGATCCACTCCTACGTTCAAACTACTCAAATTAAGACACCCAAACTGTTGATGTTACTATTCCTAATGTGGATGAGGACTGGGGTACTGACGCCTTGTTTTTTCCATTGCTCAGCCTTGGGATGAATAGCACATAACATGAGATATTGACCAAGTTTTTTAATCTTAAGCCTCTAGTATTTCATAGTTCTAAGGGTGAGGATGTGTTCGAGTTCATTTCGGATTACTATGATAGGCTTCATACGTTGGGCATTGCACAACAACAGGGGGTTAAGTTTGTGACTTTTCAACTTCAGGGTGAGGCAAAGTAGTGGTGGAGAGTTTATGTGAAATGTCGTTCGTCAGTCTTGCCTCCATTGACTTGGCATAGTAATTTCATGTCTTGTTCTTGGAAAAGTAATGTGCCTCGTACCTTAAGAGATAAGAAGAATGATGAGTTTATGGCTCTTGATTAAGCTAACATGATTTTACTTATGAGGCTAAGTTACAAGCCCTATATCGATATGTTATGCAGTTGGTGAGCACTAAGGAGGAGAGGATTCAGTTGTTCGTTAAAGGTTTGAGTTCTAAATTGCAAGTCTTTTTTGTGAATATGACCTCTACATGTAGGAGTTTCAATGAGGTGTTTAACTTCATGAAAAAGGTATAGGGAGCTCGACAGGCTGGGAAGGAGAAGACATTGATGAAGAAGTCTAAGAATATGGGTAACTGCAGTGGTTCATAATCTAGAGGTTTAGGTTAGCAAGTACATTCACCTCGTCCTATTCAGTCATCTATGTCTATTACTACTGGTGGTCAAGGGGTTTATTATACATCAACCAACATGCCTTCACTTGACCATGGTTGTTTCCATAATGGTGAGTTTGGTCACTTTAAGAAGGAATTCCCCAGCCCACAGATAGATAGTTGGTCAAGTTCAACAGCAAACTAGAGCAATGGTTCCGAGGAGTGGAGGTAATCATGGTAGAGGACATCCACAGGGTGGGCGAGGAGGTAATCAGGGAAGTAGTTGAGGCCAAAGTAATAATAATGTAGTGAGAGGAGTGGTGTATCCCAGAAAGGGGGTTTCTCATAATGATGGCAAGGCTCAGTATTATGCATTTCCGGGTAGACCAGAGTCTAAGGATTCAGATGTTCAGATTACATGTACTTTTCCTGTCTATGATCGGATGGCTAATGTGTTGCTTGATCTAGTTCCTACTTATTCTTATGTGCTTATGACTTTTGCTCTAAGATTTAATATGATTTGTGATAATACCCTTGATGCCCATTATCTATGTTGCTATCCCTATTGGAAAGACATTTGTAGTAACCTATGTGTATAATGATTTTTCTATAATGTTTATGGGCCTATAGACTCATGTAGATTTTTTCATATTAGATATGCTAGACTTTGCTGTGATATTAGGTATAAATTGGTTGTCTACCTATTTTGATCTCTTAAATTGTAATGCTAGGACAATGACTCTAGAGATCCTCGAGAGGGAAAGGTTAGAGTGGAAAGGGGTTTACATGCCTAAGTCATTAAAGATCATATCTTTCCTTTGGGCTAGCAAACTATTAGGGTAGGGTGGTGTCACAACCTAAAATATAACCTAGTCGTAACATAGAGTATAGAACCCCGAGAGGCCTACACAAGCCACTTAGCATACATCATACAAGATAATAGAAATAAAGATTTCAAATGAAACACCTATATCAGAAGCGAGTTTGAAAAAAAAGAAACTCTAATATAAGTCTCAATAAGCCATCTAATGCACCAATAGAAGTGGTTGCGACGTAACACATACACTACGTACAAAGTCTGAAAATTGAAATGACATAAAGCTATAAAATTGTCTTGACCCTTAGATCATGAGGACTCACCAATCTTTAAAAACCAAATGGATCAACTAGCCACGAGCGTGAGAGGTAGGAGCGACAAACCATACATTATTAAACAATGCAGGCATAAGTATACATTAGTACATGAAATGTACTAAGTATAATAAAAATGCATAAGAGTTATGGAATCATGCTAAAAGGACTTTACATGACATGCAATAACCAAGCAAAATCAACAGATAAAAGGTTAGAAAAACACAATTCATAATCATGGTCAATGCAGACTTAACATCTTTAAAACACTTTATGAGATACTTTAAAAGTAACCTTAGTTCATTATTGTGGAAACTTTACCATTTAACCAACATAGATCATGTGAGCTATAACATGGCATCTAGTGTACTGCTCTCACACCGAAAAGGGAGTGTCCTACTTACCAAGGTAATGATCATGAATCTGAGCTAAGGTGGATCCACTAGCTAATGTCTATTTGAGACAACATCATATGGTGGCACATAATTAGGGACAAGGAGATTGCTACTAAATACCAGCCTTTAGCAACGAGAGAGACTCCATTTCAATATCCTCCCAGTGCTAAGTATAAATCCCGCAGAATAGTCATTAATCATATTCATAGTATCATCCTTGGAAAAGTACAATTAAAATACTTGTCGATGATATAAATATCATAGAGTAGCTCCTTAGATCATGTGTAAGAAAACCTTTCACCATCCATGATCTTTTCATTATAGCTTTATAAGGCATATTGTCACTAACTTCATACTAAAAGTGTCATACTACTAGTGGACATAGTTTTAAAAGCTTGATCTATAATCATTGATGGCATATTTGGATACCGTACTAATCAAGACCTAATTTAGAAAAACAGTCCCAAAGCATTGATGGCAAATTTAGATGTCATTCATGTCATGTGGCCAAGCTTCATAGAAAAGATAAATTCATCTATAAGATTACTTGAGTCATAAACTTTTCTTTCATAAAGCATGCATAATTTCTATAAATAATAGTTCATAAGCTTCATCATGTATTTATAACCTAAAAATCATGGATCATGACTGGGTTCATATAAATTCAACTAAAATCATGCAAATACTTTCAATTCATGCATTAGAAGATAAGAAACAAGTAATTGAATCATAATTGAAAAGAACCCATGAATATTCAATAAAAACCCTAACTTTGAATTGAGAATTCAACTTGTTAAACTTGAAGATTTTAGGAACCCTAGGGAGGAAAGGACTCCATAGGTTAATACTAACAAACCTTAGTTATCAATGCCCAATATCTATGGTGAATTGGAGTTCTTGAAGTGAAACCCTAGTTTCTTCTTCCTTAGCCTTAGAGAGGATTTGGGGGGGTGATCTTGGAGGGAAATTTAGGAATGAGGTGAATGATTTAGAATGGGTAGTTTTAGGACTTAATTCACTTATATAGGTCCTGAAATAGGGGTTAAAACGATATAGTTTAGGGACCAAACACATAGGGAAAAGACTAAAATGACCTTAACTTAAAAACTGATGGGTGATCGGTAAGGACCCCAAAATGGTCCGAACAGGGCGTCACGACCCGTTTAGGGCCCTTAGTTTCTTGCCAGCCTTTAACGGCTAGACCACCTCCCCAAACGGACCGTTTAGGGTTCAGTGAAGGGTCCCTAGCCTGTTTTAGGCTTGTGGTCCTGCCCATTAACCCACATTAACCTTTTTGAAGCCTAAGGTGTTACAATATCTCCCTTGGGAATATTCATCCTCGAATGGAACTCAAGCTAGCACGAAGAGAGTAGGAGAGAAACTACTTACCCAACATGAATGCAACTTCATCAAAATGCACATAACAAGGAGGCACATTGACTCCAAGCTAAAACATATTCAAAACATCATTCCATACTACTTAAATGCAAATCATACTAAATGTACATAATCATGAAGCAATCAATCAAGCTAAATCATATCTTCAAAAATTAATTTTTTTTCATGAGCATGCATGCATGAGGAAACATGAGAATGACTAAGTCACAAGAACCCTAAAGAGTGAATCATGAGGGACTAGTGCCTCAAGCTAGACCCGAATATAACTAAATGAGATAGGGATACTAAGACATCACATCTCCTCCAGCCTTTCACATACCAAATCATTAAAAAAAAAAAAACCCTCCAACAATTTAAATTGTCCCTAACAGCAACCATGAAGAACACTATCTCTCCCTTGGAAGCAAACCTCGCTATCAATCTCCCTCAATCCAAGCATAGCATCAAAGTCTTAACAACTACTGAACTATCGACAGTAGTAAATACTTAGGAAGTTTAATCAAAGATTTCAAGGTTGACCTCAAACACATAAACCATACATGGAGTCATACCATATCAATCTAAACACACAATATAAAACAATGCATAACCACAAATTAAAACACCATAACTTACCAATTACCGTATTCGGGAACCCTCATGATCTTCTCAAGTCTGAAGAACATAGAACCTACCTTGCTTCAGAGCACTTGAACCAAAACCACTAAGTTGAACTTGCCTACCTTCCCTTTTCTAAGCGGTAAGAAATTGGCAATCTCTCATTTTGTGACCACTTTTTTCACAACCAAAACATGCATTAGAACTGGCTAGACACTCACTTTTATTGTTTCTTCCACACCTCTGACACTTGGACACCATTTACTCACTAGAACCTTTACCTTGAGAATGATTACCTCCAAGGGACCTTGAATGTGAAAAATCACTATTATATTTTATTGCCCTCTTTGATACCTAGTCTTCTCCTTGTGCATGAACCATCAACTAGAATACAACCATATCCTTAACAAGCATGACAGTTAGGCATTCTTTGACCACCAGGTCGGAAGCACGCGACACAAATTTACTCATCCTTGCCCTTGGATCAGTAACCATAGTTGGAGCATATTTGGACAATCGTGTGAATTTCAATGCATACTCTTTCACACTCATATTTATTTGACGAAGGTTAATCAACTCAAGTACCTTTGCCTTCCTTATCTCAAGGGAAAAGAACCTATCAAGAAAAGTGACCTTAAATTTCTCCCAATTAAGAGGACCATCATCAATTTCCCTCTCTTTCTTCCATTGATTAAACCAAACTTGAGCAACACTTTTGATTTGGTAAGCGCCCAATTCCGTATTTTCTATTGTTGTGCTACCCATAATCTCTACAATCTTATGAACCTTGTCAATGACCTCTTGAGGATCTTCCTTAACTTTAGAATCAAAGAACTCCAAGGATTCATCCTAGTAAAGTTCATCACCCTTGTTGACGCCATACTCACCCTTGGGTTAATGGGAGCCACAACCTCCCTATTTTCTTAAGCTATCATAGCTTGGGACAATGCGGGAAATGCGGTTCGAAACTCATCATTAGTCACTTGCTCGAACAAAGGGTCTGCCAAAACTTGAGGAGCTTCTTGTTCCACATTCTCATTCACATTCCTTCTAATACATGCTCTTCGAGGGGCCATATCGTGAAAAGGATCGAACGTGATTAAGGAGAAGATTTTTCTAGAAATAGACTTTATGGAACAATTTTTATGTAATGAAAGAAATAGATTTTCCCAAATATCATATACCCTCTTATTCATAAATGTGGCACGCTAAAGATTGATGAACAAAACTCTACTCGACGTAGCTTGTGAGACATCCTTGGACCTTTCTAAGCCTTGTGCTCTGAATACCAAGTTTATCACGACCCAAGTATACCATAGTCGTAACATGACATATAAAACCCTGAGAGGCCCTACACAATCCACTTAGTATACATCATACAAGATAATAGAAATAAATATTTCAAATGAAGCAGTCTTATATCATAAGTGAGTTTGACTAAGCGGAAGTCTGATATAAGTCCCAATAAGGTATCTACTACATCAATAGAAGGAGTTGGGATGTAATCCATCCACCACATACAAAGTATGAAAATTGAAATGACATAAAGCTATAAAAGTGTCTCGGTCCTCGGATCATGCAAACTCACCAATCTTCAAAAGCCAAATGGATCAACTAGCCATGAGTGTGAAAGATAGGAGCGTCAAACCCTACATTATGAAATAATGCAGGCACAAGTATGCATTTTTACATGGAATGTACTAAGTATTATAACAATCTATAAGAGTTATGAAATCATGCTAAATGGACTTTACATGATATACAATGACTAAGTTAAATAAAAAATAAAAGGTTAGAAAAACACAAGTCATAATCATGTTCAATGCAAGCTTAACATCTTTAAAACACTTTATAAGATACTTTAGAAGTAACCATAGTTAATTATTGTGGGAATTTTATCATTTAATTGACATAGACCATGTGAGTTATAACATGGACACCAATGTACTACTCTCACACCAAAAGGAGAGTATCCTACTTGCCAAGGTAAGGCCCATGAGTCTGAGCTAAGGTGGATCCAATAGCTAATTTATATCTGAGACAACATCCTATGGTGGATCATAGTTAGGGACAAGGAGATTGCTACTAGAGATCTGATCTTTAGCAACAGGAGAGCCTCCATCTCAATATCTTCTCGGTGCTAAGTATAAATCCCACGAAATAGTCATTAATCATATTCATATTATCATTCATGGAAAAGTACAATTAAGATACTGATCCAAGCTATAAACATCATTAAGTAGCTCCTTAGACCATGTGTGAGAAAACATTTCCCTATCCATGATCTTTTCATAATAGCTTTATAAGGCTCATAGTCACTATCTCCATACTAAAAGTGTCCTACTAGGGAATAGTTTCTAATGCTTGATCTATAATCATTGATTGCAAATCCAGATACCATACTAATCAAGACCTAATTTAGAAAAATAACCCAAAAGCATCAATGGAAAATTTTGATGTCATTCACGTCATGTGGCCAATATGCAAAAATATATAGATACTTTCATCTTTAAGCTTACTTGAGTCATAAACATTGCTTTCATAAAACACGCATAATTTCTATAAATCATAGTTTATAAGAGTCATTATGTGTTCATAGTCTAGAAATCATGGATCATGCATGGGTTCATATGAATTCAACTCAAATCATGTAAATACTTTCAATTCATGCATTAGAATATAAGAAACAAGTAATTGAATCATAATTGAAAAGAACTCATAAAGATTGAATAATACCCTAACTTTAAATTTAGAATTCAACTTGTAAAATTTGAAGATTTTAGGAACCCTATGTAGGAAAGAACTACATAGGTGAATACTATCATACCTTATTGATCAATTCCCAATATCTATGGTGAATTGGAGTTCTTGAAGTGATAACCTAAATTTTTCTTCCTTAGCCTTAGAGAGGATTTTTTTTTTTGGGGGGGGGGGGGGGGGGTTATCTTGGAGGGAAATTTAGGAATTAGGTGAATGATTTAGTATGTGTAGCTTTAGGACTTAATTCATCTATATTGGTCTTGAAATAGAGGTTAAAATGACATATTTAGGTACCAAACACATAGGGGAAAGATCAAAACGACCTTAACTTAAAAGTTGACGGGTGCTCTATAGGACCCTAAACAATCCGTATAGGGTTCATGGCACGTTTAGGGCCTTCAGTTTTTTGGCAAACTTTAACTACTGGACCACCTCTCTAAACGGGCAATGGACCATTTTCACAAACTGTTTAGGGTTCAGTGAAGGGTCCCTGGCCTGTTTTAGTTCTGTGGTCATGCATGTTAACCCACTTTAACCTTTTCAAAGCATGAGGTGTTACAGGCGATTTGGCATATTTAGCTCATATTCGAGATGTTAGTGCAGAATCTCCTTCCATTGAGTCTATCTATATGGTTTCCAAGTTTCTGGAGGTGTTTTCTATAGATCATCCTTGTATTCCTCCGGATAGGGACATAAAGTTCTATTTTGATTTAGAGTCGGGTACTCGCCCAATCTGTACTCCTCCCTATTATATATCTTTGGCAGAGTTAAGGGAGCTTAACACTCAACTTCATGAGTTACTTGATAGGGAGTTTTTCATCCCAGTACTTCTCCTTGAGGGTACTCCCATATTGTTTGTAAAAAAAAATGGTAGTATGAAATGTGTGTAGATTATCGGTAGTCAATAAGGTTACCATTCGAAATAAGTATCATTTGCCTCGCATAGATAAGTTTCTTGACTAGTTGCAGAGTACGTCCGTCTTTCTTATATTGATTTGAGGTCAAGGTACCATTAGTTAAATATTAGGCTTAAGGACATACATAAGACAACTTTTTGGACCAAGTATGGGCATTATGAGTTTTTGATAATGTCGTTTGGATTAACTAATTCGCCTGTAGCATTTATGAGTTTGATGAATGTGATGTTTAAGCTATTCTTGGATTCCTTAGTTATTCGGTTTGTAGATGATATTTTGATTTATTCCAAATGAGAGGAGGAGCATGCAAACCATCTTTTTATTGTTCTGGGTATCCTAGGGAAACAAAAACTAAATGTTTAAATTTTCCAAGTGTGAGGCAAGTGATTTTGAAAGGAGGGGTGATAGTGGATCCCTAAAAGTTTGAAGCAATTAAGAATTAGGTTGGGCCTAGCTCTGTGACAAAAGTTAGAAGTTTTGCAGGGTTTGGTAGATATTATCACAGGTTTGTGAAGAACTTCACTTCCATTGATACGCACTTAAAAAAGTTGACTCAAAAAGAGGTACCGTTCGGTGGTTAGATAAATGTGAAGAGAGTTCCAAAAGTTCAAGGATATTTTGACCACAACACCTATCTTTACCTTGTCAGTGAAAGGTAAGGATTTTATTTTTTATTGTTATGCTTCACATTTAGTTTTAGGTGTTGTGTTGATACAGGTAAAAAATCTTATAGCTTATTCTTTCAGACACTAAAGGCTCATAAGAAGAACTATCCCACCCATGATTTGGAGTTGGTAGCGAAGGTATTTGCTCTTAAAATCCAATGGCATTATCTTTATGGGTCAAGTGTAAGGTGTTCACTAAAACTCGCAATCTTCAGCATGTGTTCATTGAGAATGATATGAACTTGAGATAAAGAAGATGGATGAAGTTGCACAAGGATTATGATGTGACTATTCAATATCAGCCGGGTAAAGATAAAGTGGTATGATGTTTGGGTAATCAAGGCACAACTTCTAATGCAAGTGTCTATGATCGTGCAATAGTATAGTAACCCAACCAAGGGTTGGGGTCGAGTCCCAAGGGAGTGGGCGTGCGAATTAGTGGTTAAGTGCAAAAATTGGTAAGACTAATCGTAGCTAAAGACCTTGGCGAATGAAAACATAACAAATTAAAAAGGGTGATGCAAGCGTCAAGTATCAAATGGGGGTTTGTAAACAAGAAACAACTAAAACAATGAAAATAAAGAAAGATGCAAATATAGAGACGGGATTCTTGGAATGTGATAGGAATGCAAGGTAGACTAAATCATTGGGTACATGTTTTTGATAGTAAATTCAATGAGTATTTGTGACTAGGCTAGACTTTAAGGGGGATAAGCTCTCTCGCGAGCAACTTACCCCGTTTCAAATGTGATTCTCTCGAACACCCATTTTCCGCATGAAAAACAGCTTCCGCCTTAACCCACTCACTCTCTCGAGCTGAGTGTGTGGACATAGGACTAGGGTTCACTCTCTCGAGTTGAACATTCATGTCGACCCACTCACACTGGCCATCAATCTAGCGGTCTTAGTTTTATGACCTCTCTCTTTCGCAAGCCAAAAACACATAAATAAACTTGTATTTGCAACTACAAATTCATTAAATTCATCCACAACCACTAAACGAAATCACATTTAAACTACAAACAGACTATCAGCAAGTATGACCCAACAACTAATCTAACCCATATTCACAAAATCACACTCCAAGAATTGGAGTTTTAGCTACGCATGTAAAAGAGATAAAGACGTATACCAATATTAGTTTCCATCAATTGGGTATGCAAGATTAAGTCTTAAAACAAGCCAAAAGTGAAGAATCCAAGAGACCCAAGTCGAATTTCTTGAAGATGAAACCCTTGAGAGGTCCAAGTTCTTCAAAACCCTCTCCAAAACTTAGAGAGAATATGTCCAAAACTCTGTCTCACACTTAATAATCTAAAAACTAGGTAAAACAAGGTAAAATTCGCTGCTAAGAATAAAAATTGAACTAGTATTTATAGTTTTCAGAAAATGTGCTCCGAAGGATCTTTCGATGAAGTTAGTGGGGATCGCCGATGCATTCGGCGATCCGCCCTTTGGTCTACTTCGTCACCTTTCATCAGTTGCCTTCAGCATTTTTGTGTCATGTGGGTAATGTAGCACTGCTTCGCGGAGTCTCTCTGCGATACGCCGACTACTTCTTTTCACCGTCGATTTGCTCTTTTCCTTCAAGGCTTGGCACACTGGAATAAAAGGCGAATATGCAATCTATTGGCAATTCTCCAAATGGGTTCGGCGATTCGCAGATCTTCATTTCTTCGTTCTTTTAGCTTCTTTTGCTCTTTTTTGATCGATAGTGTCCATGCTTTCCCTCGAACTTCAAACACCTGAAACTTAAAGGATTTTAACAGATATAGGTAAACATGCATTTGAGGACACTAATTTCATCAAAATATTGCCCAAAATTGGTCTAAATCGTGGACTTATCATGGTGGTGCATTGAGCCGGAAGAAAGTTAGCATGGGCAGTTTAGCTTGCTTAGGGGTGTCTAAGCGACATTTGACCTAAGAAATTCATAATTTGGAGACTAAGTACATCCGGTTGAGAATATCTAGGAGAGGTGGGTTGTTAGCCAATATTGAGGTTAATCCTACATTCATAGAGAAAATCAAGGCCAAAGAACTATAGAATAAGGAATTCGTTAAGCTTAAAGGTAAGGTGAAGTTTGGGGAGACCCAAGACACTACTCCTGAGGAAGATGATATGCTCAATTTTAAAGAAAGGATTTGTTTCCCTCGTGTTGGTGACTTGATCCAGAATGTGTTGCAGAGTCTGATAATTCACGTTATTTTATTTATTTGGGTGTGACCAAGATGTATAGGGATTTGAGGCTACTTTATTGGTGTCTTAGGATGAAGAAAAACATTGCAGAGTATGTTTCTAAGTGTCAGAATTGTCAATATGTAAAGTATGAACACCAAATGCCTGTATGTTTACTTCAGATAATGCTCATTCATGATTGGAAGTGGAAAAAGATAGCCATGTATTTCATGGTGGAATACAAATGACTTTTGTTAAATATGATTCGATATAGGTTATTGTTGACGAGTTTACTAAACCAGCCCATTTCATTTCAGTTAGAGTGGATTACAACTCTCATTAGTTGGCAAATATTTAGGTCAAAGAGGTAGTAAGGTTGTACAGGGTGCCCCTTTCTATCATTTCAAACCATGTCATTCAATTTACTTCAAATTTTTAGGGTAAGTTTCATGAGGCATTGGGCACTCAATTCACTTTTAGTATAGAGTTCCATCCACAAACTGACTAACTGCAGTCAGAGAGGACTATTTATGCATTGAAAGATATGTTGAGGGCGTGTGTAATTGATTTTGGAGGCATTGGGATCAATTTTTACCCTTATGTGAGTTCTCCCATAGTAATAATTATCACTCCAACAATTATATGTCACCATTTGAGGGACTCTATGAGAGGGGATATAGATTTCCCATAGGATGGTTTTTGGTTAGGGATGTGAAACTTTTGGGTGCTTAGTTGGCTAGGGAAGCTCAGGAAAGAGTGAGAGGCAATCGGGCTATGTTGTTGGCAGCTCAGAGTAGGTAGAAGGAGTATTCAGATCGCAAGGTCAGAGACATGGCTTTTCAGGTTGGTGATCAGGTTTTTTTTAAGGTGTCACCTATGAAAAGAGTCATGTTGTTTGGTAAAAAGGGTAAGCTTAACCCTCGTTACATTGGTCCATTCGAGGTTTTTTAAGGTGTGTGGTCAGTGGATTACAAGTTAGCACTGCCACCCAATCTGTCTGGGTTCATCCAGCATTTCATGTGTCTATGATAAGAAAGGACCATGGGGATGGAGACTACATCATTAAATGACACTTAATTGTGTTGGATAAGGAATTGCAGTATGAAAAAGAACTGGTTATAATTCTTGATCGGGATGTTCAAAAGTTGTGTGAAAGGAGATAAAATCAGTAAAGATCCAGTGAAACAGTTGTCTAGTTAAGGAGGCTACTTGGGAGACGAAAAGGTACATGCGATAAAAGTACCTTGACTTGTTTGAAGATCCAGGTACTACCCTATTTTCTACTTTAGCCCATTTTTTCTTGTTTGATCACTCCGGGATGGGTGATGAGTAAATTGGTATCTATTGTAACAACCTGACCGGTCATTATGAGTATGTCAATAGTGACAGAATTTAGCCCAAAAAACTTTTTGATTAGTAACTTAAACATTTTTTTGCTAGGATAGGCTTAGACGGAATCTGATCTAGGTGAGGTCTAGGGACATCCGGTAATGGGTAGGGTGTGGTGTTGAGGTTTGGTTGATATTTTCTTGTAGCAAAGATATTAAGGATTTCATATGACTTTTCAAAATTGAATTCAGGTAAGTATAACTCCAACAATTGATCTTGGCATGAAGGGTATGTGTCGGGACACAAGAAAAGGGGTTGTGTTTTAAAAAAGGCCTTTCTCCGGAGTTTGAGTCTCTGATGGTCTGTCGAGCACGCTATAGCGCAAGGTGTCCAACTATAGCGAGGCTCAGAATGCTATAGCAGGGTTAATTTCTGTTATAGCAGGGTGAAAGGGATTTTATCACAGAAATAACCCCCAAAACCCCCATTTTGTGCACTTTGTGTTCTTAGATTCGAGAGGGGTGATTTTGGGTATTTTGCACTTGTTTTTCCATGAAATTCATTGGTAAAGGTAAGAATTTTACTCCCCAACCTTGTGCGTTAATTGTTAAACCTTAGAATCTAGGTTATTGCCCTTGGGGGAGGTTTTGGCATGATTTAATGATGGAAAAAGCCCTAATTTGGGAAAGATGATCATATTTTGGCCAGTGTTAGGATTTGTTGATAATCCAAGTCAGTTAATAGACCATTAGTGATTGATTATTGTTTATGTTGTTTGTTTTAGACCAAGAACAAGCCAAGGCACATCGCAAGGGGAAAGCTCAGGTTATTTAGAGTTTCCAAGAAGTTTGATTCGAGGTAGGTGATGATTGTATGTTTTTTATTTATGTATGTATGCATATGTACTGCTTTGTAGTATCATGGGGAATGCATGGTAGGGAGACATACGAAATTACATCATGTAGGTAATATCATGCAATGAACTTGTTATTGTGACTTGTAGTTATCAAATGGTATTGTTCATTGTGTTATGTGATTGTGCATGATTATTTGAGATTATTGGTTGGCTCGGGTACCATGCTAGTACACTAACTATGGATGGCTTGAATTCTATGGCAATACACTAATTATGGATGGCTCGGATACTACGCTGGTACACTAACAGTTTGGATTTGGATTCCATGAATGATTGTGGTTCCATTAGAGGATCATGCATTGACATTTGTGATCATGTGGGACATGCATTCAGGTCTTGTTGTTATTGTTGTTTCCTGGCATGTGATAGAGAGTCTATATGGTTTGATATTTGTTGTTATATACATTGTTCTATGTTACTGCATTTTAGTAATCTACTGATTATGTGATCCTACCAGTACATTGTGATTTGTGTACTGATATTGCACATATTATTTTCTTGTTAAGTACATGACATCTTCCACCGACTTATCTGAGACCTCAATTGAGGGATACATGATTTTGTATCCAAAGGTGAGCTACATCTTTCAGGCTACAATAGATTCCTCTACTTTTCTTGCCATCTTTTAGGACACATACATTAGACTTTAGTTTCATGTTTAGTTTTCGGGGTTGCATCCCCAATCTTGATTATTAGAGTTTTGGTATGGTAACTTTCAGCTCTTAGGATTTATTTTCCGCTTTAAATGTTTTTGCTATTGAGTTAAGTTTATGGGGACTCAAATCTCTAGTTGTCTAAATTACTTTCTTTATTTTGTATAATAAACTTGGTTTTTATGAATGATGTTGAGTTGGTTTCGAGTTAGTTTTTTGTTCTCCCATCGGGTGACTTAATGTGGGTGCAACTCACGATGATCAGGGTCGTGACAATACCCAGGCCAACCATATAGATTTCATGTACCACCTGTGGTCTCTGAGCCAACAAAATATGTACCAAACATAATACCTAGCCAACTAAGAGATATCATGTACCAAGCTTGGTACCTTAGAACCGTTTGTATGTACCAAGCGTGGTACCCAAGCCATCCGACAATCACACATGACAGTCACAATCACAACGCATAAAATCACACTAGTATGTCCAAGTAAGCATATTCATTGTATGAGATTTACACAAACTAACATTTCAGTTTATACTCCTTTTATTTCCTAAATCATACATTATTACTTACCTCTAATCAAGCACGAAATGCTCTATTGAATTTGAGTTTTCCCCTTGTTATGACACCTAGCTTGTTCTTGGTCTACAGATCTAAAAGGCCTAAATACACCCTGGATTATATCTTAATCCCAAACCCAGACCAATTTCATGATATTCTCACCCAAATTAGGGTTTTCCCACCATTATGTTAAACCAAACTTTCCCCCTAATGTCACTACCATGAATTCTAAGTCCTAGTAATCGAATTTCCATGCTATGAGAGTAATTTACTTACCTTTATTGATGGTCACATGAAAAATAGGTGAAAATGGCCCTAGTCGCCTTTGCACTTACCCAAAATGTTCTTGGATGATAATGGACAATTTTGGGGAATTTCCTGCATTTACAACAACTAACCCCACTATAGTGGCTCAATCCCGCTATAGCAGTCACACTGTAGCGGGACCTTCCGCTATAGTAGGAAATAATTCGACTGCGACAACGGTGTGTCACCTGTTATAGTAGCTTGCAAAAAACAAAACCTCAAAAATCTTTCCAAAATAGCCTATTTAGCAACACAACTTCAAACATCGACGTTCCAAACCAACCCTTCACCCAAGTTCGTTATCGGGAATTCTATTCACCCAATTCACTTTTGAAAAGTTCTACGGACTCCTTGTCGTCTTAGCAATAGGAAAACAAATTCTACTTAGACATTTCTCCCAATCTTTTTTTCGAATTTCTCTGGATCTCATCTCACTGAGATTTCATCCAAGCCTAACCTAGCTTGAACTTTCCAACTTACTATTTCGAGAGTTTTCTCATCTATTCTCTTTCACTAATAGTTCACCGACAACGACGGAAAAGATGGTTACATTTATTTTCATATGGTTATTTAAATGTTGAACTAAACTAAGAAAAAAATTGAACCGAGACTAAGGGCATCTCCAACCGTAAACTCTATTTTACTCCCCAAATATAGAGTTCTCTATTTTTCAGAAAACCAATTCCATCCCAATTCTCTATTTTAGTCTCTAAAAAATAATCTTTTTCTCTCTCTTCAATATTATATTATTATTTCTATTTCATTCTTATTTACTTATTCATAATATAAATCCTTATTTCTTTTTCCCAAATAATTACTTATATAATTTTCATGTGATATAAAATTTTATTTTTTCAAAATTTTTATTTAATATAAAATTATATTTTATTCTAAATTTCTAAATAACATAAATTGTAGGAAAATATTATATAATATACAAAATAATAGGTAAATTCAAATAAAAGTAAAATACAATTACATAAACATTATATAAACACTCAACTTTCAAAATTATCACGTAGCTCCCATAAATTTTTTATTAATGCATTGGGGAGTTCAAAATGAGTATTTTTGTCCTTAATTTTTTTAGGGATAAGGGTCTGAAAAATACCCCAACTTTGGTCGAAGTTGCTATTGCGATACTAAACTTTCATGAGGACCTATTACCTCCCTAGACTATTTAATACCGTATTTTAAACATATATATTTACCCACATGGACATAAAAAATAATGCAAAATTATAAATAGTAATGTGTCCACGTGGGCACATATATACCTTTAAAATACACTATTAATAGTTCAGGGGGTGAAAAATACGGTATTAAATAGTCTAGGGAGGTAATAGGTCCTCATGAAAGTTTATTATCGCAACAGCAAATTCGACGAAAGTTGGAGTATTTTTCAGACCCTTATCCCATTTTTTTATGTCTATCAAAAAATTGTTCAAATGGAGATTTTCATTTATCATCATACCCTAAAAAAAAATTCGAATAGTGCTAAATTTGGAAACGACCTACCAGATTACTAAATTATCGTTGTGATAAATTAATTATTACTCCCTCCGTCCCATTTTATATGATGTACTTTGATTTGGCATAAACTTTAAGAAAAATAGAAAGACCCTACAATGTTTCGAAAATACCCTTATTAATAAATCTAAATTGTTAAATAAAAAAAAAATACTATATCTGACTTTGAATAGAAAAGTTTATGACTTTTCCTTCTCTCATAAGTTAATGTCACATCTATCATTAATACAAATTCAAAAAAGTCCAATATATTTATTTCTCTCTCTTCTTTCTTCTCCACTCTCCATTCTCCATTATCTCTCCCTTAATTTTTCAATGAAGAAGAAACATTCCAAAATGATTAAGTTTTTGCCATTGCAGGTAAAAGTACTTTTTTTTCCATGATTTTAATTATAGTTTCAAAAAATTGATAACATAAAAAAAATGTGGGAAAAGATTAAAATTTTCAGGTTCTAGCGCCAATTTTTTTGCCAAATTTTAAAATATTAGCTAATGGACTCCATATAAGTAGAGATACTTCATCTTTAATTTTTCAATTCTTCATTTCACAGTTTTTTCAATCAGTGTTCTTAAAATGAGTGTTGAATTTTCAGAAGACCCAATTACCACAAAAAGGCGATTGAATCTAAAACTTAAACATGGTTCTGTAAAGGAAGCAAGTATTTTGTTCAACACATCAAGAAGTACCATTGATCGTATTTGGAGACAAGCTAGATTATGTGTTGCTAATGGTGACATGTTAAATGTTTCTACTAATCTTGCAAGCAGAGTTGGGAGAAAACGCATACAAGTCGATATCAACCAATTCAAAGAAATTCCACTATGTCGTCGAACAAATATTCGATCTCTTTCTTTTGCAATAAATATGGCAAAATCAACAGTTTTTCGACGTGTGAAAGAAGGTGCAATTAGGCCACACACCAACGCCATCAAACCACATTTAATCGAAGAAAACAAAAAGGCGAGACTTCGATTTTGCCTCTCAATGATTGATCAGAGTACACTTCACTCAAATCCCATGTTTATAGACATGTTTAATTATATCCATATCGATGAAAAATGGTTTTACTTATCGAAAAAATCTGAAAGGTATTACCTTCTTCCCGAAGAAAAAGAGTTTAATCCGTATCGTTCTTGCAAAAGTAAAACTTTTATCACAAAAGTTATGTTTATGGCAGCTGTTGCACGTCCTAGATTTGACGTTAATGGAGTTGAGTTATTTTCGGGAAAAATAGGAATTTTTTCGTTTGTAGTTAAGGAACCAGCCAAACGGAATAGCAATAATCGAACAGCAGGAACTATCGAAACAAAATCGATTTTATCGGTGACTAAAGATATCACAAGAGCTTGTTTGATAGAGAAAGTTCTTCCAGCCATTCGATCAAAATGGCCAGCTTCAACGTCAAGTGCACCCATTTTCATCCAACAAGATAATGCAAGACCACATATTGGTGTTAATGATTTGGAATTCATGGAAGCCGCTCAACGAGATGGATTTGATATTAAGTTATGCTTTCAACCCCCTAATAGTCCTGATCTTAACGTTTTGGACCTTGGATTTTTTAGAGCAATTCAATCTCTTCAATATCAAAATGCTCCTTCAAATGTTGATGAATTAGTGGAGGTTGTTGAAAAATCATTCAATGAAATGAAAATAGAACGACTCAATCCTGTATTTTTGACTTTGCAATGTTGTATGAATGAGGTGATGAAAGATAGTGGTGGCAATAACTACAAAGTGCCTCATATGAACAAAGAAAGACTCGAAAGAGAAAATGATCTCCCACTTCAAGTTCGTTGTGATGTTGATGTTGTTAATCAAGCTTTAACTCTACTTCAACAGTGATGATATTGCAAGTATTAAAACAACTTGTGTTTTTGTACATTTTGATGCTTATATTAGAACTTTGCAAATTTAATTTAATTTTTGGATAGTTTAATGTTTATGTTAAAATCTTGCAAAGTGTAATTTACTTTTGGAATAGTTTAAAGTTTTTGTTGGGACATTGTAAATTCAACATGTTGAAGTAAAATTTTCATTTTGTTAAGTGTAGAAAATTTTACTTCTTGAAGTTTATATTTGAAAATTTTCATTTTATTTTTATTGTAAATCTTAACTACAGAAAAATGAAGAAACATTCATCAAAAAAAATTTAAAGTTAGGACAACTTTTGATCGTACATTCTTTAATTTTTAAAAATAAAAATAAAATTACATTCACATGGAGTACTTCACAAGATTAAAAAAATAAAAAAGAGTACTTCACAATTCTATCAATAGTGTAAAAGAAAGAATATGATAAAGTGGTGAAAAAAAAGAATAGGTTATGACAAAGTATTGAAAAAAGTTTTAAAAGTACTGTTGACTATCAATAAAAAGAGAAAAATAGTTGTACTTTATGCATTTCAATAACTTTTTCTTTAAATTAAAAGAGTGCAACTATTGAAATAATGAGATTCAAGAAGGGTAAAATAGGGATAATGCCATTAAATATTTACCAAATAAGGAAATGTGTCATTTTTTTTTGGGACTGACCAAAAAGGAAAGTGAGTCACATAAATTGGGACAGAGGGAGTATGTTATGTATTGTATTGTATTGTATTTTATCTTATATTATAATTATTATGTTATGTATTGTATTTTTAAATTAAATTTTTCATCTTATCATTTTAATTTTGTGCATTCTTTATAGTGAAAATTAATAATAAAATAAAATTATATTATTGACGAAAATTAGAAAAAAAATTAAAATACTTTAATTCGAGATGAAAGTAGTATATATTAAATAATATATTAAAATATTACATTACATTCAAATAGAATTATGAATATTAGATATTTAATTAATGACATTATATGTAAAATAATATGTTAATTAGAAAATAATAATTAAAAAAAAAATATTGAAAAAAGTAAAATAGAGAGTGTGAATAGTAATTCTCCAGATTTGGAAATATGAAGAATAGAGAATAATATGAAGGGAGGTTGGAATATTCATTTTCTATTTTACTCTCCAAATATAAAAAATAAAAAATAAAATAAAGGTGGATCGGAGATAGTCCAAATTAGGAAGGGTCAATCCTATTACATGTAGTATGGCTAGTAAAAGTTTTCCAAACGACCCCTAAGTGGCAGGAACAGAAGATAAACGTGTCAAACTATCATTGGTATAGTTTCGTGTCAATCCCACTATGAATGCAAACCATCGTTCAGTGCCCACTGATATACTCTTAGCAGTATAATAAATAACTCCATTACTTGTTTCTGTATAACTGGAAGCTCCTAGTTTATAGTGCATAAAAGCAATAATCAAAAGGAAGAAGAAATTAAGGGGAAATGGGTGAAAAGGGTTTACAAACGCCGGCGAGAAAAGTGTTTTTGTGGGTTCGAAAGCAATCGAAGAAGGTGAAGACTGTTTTAGGTGTTGTTACATGCCTCACCTTACTGATTACTCTCAGATTACTCATCCATGATCACAATCACTTCTTTGTTTTGGCTGAGCTTGTTCATTTCATCGGTATCTTATGTTTGATTTACAAGTTGTCTACTCTCAAAACTTGTTCAGGTAATCTCCTCTTTCACTAAATTTCTTCGTTGACCAAAGAAAATTTTGGACTTCAATTTTATTTTTGTTCAATTATCTAATTAATTTGTGTAAACATATACATCAATTTATTTGCTGTGCGATGATTGAAAATTTAGGAGCTTGCTTGAGTTCTGTAGTACTGGTTTCAAGCCTGTGGTAACTGAATATGCAGTTGGTTGTACAAATACAAGTCTGCGTTGAGTGATATATATTGTTGCTAATATTGTTTAAAGTGTATCAAATATTGTTGGATATCTGTATTGTACATAATAATCTGAACATTAGTCCAGACATCCTTAAATTGTACAAGTACCAAATAATATGAGCATTAAGTTATTCTGAGTTTTTGCTTTGCTGATGTTATAGCGATCTGCGTTATGTTTTACAAAGAAAAGAGCCACGTCAGTGAAACTAGAACTTAGTTTGTGAAGTGCAAACGTTGGCTATAGTGGGTATGAGGAGAGGTAGAGATAGGTCGAAGAAGTATAGGGGAGAGGTAATAAGATAGGACATGGCACATATGTAGCTTATTGAGGATATGACCCTAGATAGGAAGATTAGTTGAGTGTGGTCTAGTTTCCTCATCAGTATTTTTTTTATTACTCTCCTACTATCTTAGTCTTCCATTTTATTGTCTCCTTGACTTCGGTTATCATATTATTTGTTGTTGGTACTGTTATCTTCTCCGTTTGTTTCGGTATGGATTCTTCACTACATAATTTGTTTTACATACTTGATTTTTTATATGCTTCACTTGAGTCGAGGGTCTATTGCAAACAACTGCTCTACCTTCTCAAGGTAGAGGTAAGGCTGCATACGCACCACCCTCCCTAAGACTCCACTTGTGGGATTACACTAGGTATGTTGTTATAATTTGTTCTGTTCTTAGCCGTTAACATATTTGATTAGTGACATTATCTTATTAATGATTCATCATTGGCCAAAGCAGTAAAAAGCACTTACACAGTGTATTTTAACTTTTTCAAATAAGTTGCGAAATTTTGTATGACCCTTACCTTTAGGCAAGGTAATTGTTCAGTACTTAGTATGCTTCAGTTTTCCTACAAATAGATAGGTTAAAACAGTATGCTTATCTATATAATCTCTGTCGTGTGTAATGTGTATATAATCCTGTCATGTGAAATGTGCAACTCCCAAGTCCATGTTATTACAGTCAGGACTGCAATAATTCAAAAGTTGTATCGTCCATTGTAATTCGTAATTATGTTTCAAATATCGTCTGCTTTTTCTTGTCACTTTTCATCTGATGATCTGTCTTCACCTTCTATGACAAGGCTTGTCACTGAAGAGTCAAGTGCTTACGGCATTCTTTCTGGCTGTAAGAGTATTTTGTAGTTTCATCATGGAAGGAGATATACACACCATTTTAGATTTTGTTACACTTGCGGCAACATTGTGGGTAATATATATGATGAAGTTCAAGTTGAAGTCGTCCTTCATGGCAGATCTGGATAGTATGCACTATTGGTATTTGGTAAATACAATTTTCCCCTCTGCTTTCTGTTGTCCTGATTGTTACTGCAATCGAACTCTAGTTTTATACTGATCCCTTTTTGTGATTTGTATAGCACGTATGTTTCTTGCAGAGTTGGTGTCAGGGGTCATGTCCGACACTTCACACACAAACATAATAGGAGAACATGTTCTTTTTTACCTTGTTTACAATCCTTGATGTTGTTTTCTTTCAAACATGACATTGTCTTTCATTCTTTTCCAGCGAATCACTCCAGAATTTTGAGATATTTTAGATGAACATAGATTGTTTACCAGGAGAGCAAGAAAAATATGAGAAAGAAGATCAAAGTTTTTTCTATTAAAGTACTGAAGGATGTTTTTGGTACATCTATCATTGACAACAATATATGACTTTATTATGCCAACGTATATGTATGCTTATGGTTTTGTCTGTCAAATGATTGTAAACTAGTAATAGAGATAATATGCAATGTATATTGTTGTGTCATGCATTTCTTTTGGGTAAATCTGTGCCGTTTAATGTGACAAACCCCTTCAATTCTGTTAAAAAAAAATTGTTCATTGCATAACTGCCATTTGTTGCTTTGTGGGAACATCTGTAGCTGTTGAACGTTGAAATGTAGAACTCTTAGATATTGTTTAGTTTTGTATTTAGGTTTTGTTAGTTGAAAAACAGATCATGGAAATTACTAGCTGGAAGTAGCTTTATAGGTTTTCAGTCTATATGCAGCCAACTTGATTTATTATAGCAGACTAGTACACATTTTGAAAATAACTCCATCTCCTGCTCAGCTCCTGCTGGTTAAGGCTGCATGAACTTAGCACAGTGCACAATTGAGATTCTCAATATTCTATTTTTGTAAAATCTATCTTCTTTGTCATTGTTGGTTATACTTTATATGATGTACCTCTCCTATAGCTGCTTTTGTGCATGATAGTGGTAAAACTGTAGGAAGTCCTTTATGTTTCCCAGTAAATAGATTCGATGACATTCTTTACCCATTGCACCTTTTGCACAGATTGTGCCTTGTGCGGTTGCAGCCTTTTTAATCCATCCTTCTACGGCTCATAATTTCTTCTTCCGGGTTCTTTGGGCTTTTTGTGTATATATGGAGTCTATCTCAGTGCTGCCTCAGCTTCGCTTGATGCAGAATGTCCAGGTTTGTATCGGCTCTTTCCTTGGAGGAAAATCATATGTTCGTTTGCAGACCTTACTTTCTAGTGTGAATGGCTTATATATATAGTTTATATTCTTGTATTACAGATAATTGAGCCATTTACAGCACATTATGTGTTTGCATTGGGTGTTGCAAGATTCTTGGGCTGTGCTCATTGGATTAATCAGGTTTGTTTTGAAGTGTTATTTTTATGGCTTATAACTTTTGAATCAAGTAGAGCACTTGTATAAACCCCCACCCTCTTTTCGTTTCTTCCCTATAATTCCAGACTTGTTCATATACAGGTCTATGACACTAGCGGAGCATATCTATATTTGGCTGGACGGGGTTACTTTTGGATACCGATGGTCTTTTTGGCAGAAATTGTTCAAACGTTTATTTTGGCCGATTTTTGCTACTATTACATGAAGAGGTGAGAACCATGGTAGCTCAACAATTCAATTGCTTTCTTGATGATATCTCCGTTTGTGTATGACAAATCCTTTTTTGCAGTGTCATGAGCGGTCAACTTTTGGTCCGTCTGCCGCAGCCAGTATAGATCTTCAAATTACTATATCCTACAAAATGTAACATATGTTGTATTTCTTGTGTTATGGTGTGGATATAGAGCTTCTTCTACCTCGTATTTTCTGTTTTTTATCTTCTCCTCTTCTCTCTAGTTCCTCTCTTGCCAATGCAACTGAACATGTAAATAAATAAATAAATTTGCTAGATGCATTGCCATGACTGATCTTGCTTCTTGAAGTCTTGAGCACCTAATTTTCTGGAGATTGTTTTTTGTACTAGGCTGAATTTTGGATTAATCGTTCACCTGACATCCAAGTTGATAAAGCGTTTAGAATGATACACTCGATTCAACAGCATAGCTTTTTCTTTCTCCGGACTCTTTCCGAAGGAGAGCTTACATTCCTAGTACGTTAGAGTCAGAATGGCTTGATAACTCCTTGACTAAGCTCATTTCTTGTCCGTAGTTCATTGATCGATCTTCCTCAACTTTGTAAAAACACAACCAACTAAGCAAATACATTAAATCGAATCAGATCGCAAGTAGAGTGCAACAATGAAATTGATATATGCAATTCGTGCAAATCTATATCTGTAGCATAGTGTCATTAAACACGTTAATTATATAATTGTACATGTCCCATTTCTTAATCCATGTAGGAAACCAATGCACTAAACACTTGCTCTGGTAATTTAATTCGAAATGTTTGTTTGCTGTATTATTTTCTTGTGATAATTAGGCCTTTCATTGAAGACTCAAGTGGTTACAGTTACATTTTTAGGTGTAAGATTATTTTGTGGTTACATCATGGTAGCACCTATACTCTTGTTTCTAGATTTTGTTACACTTTTGGCAACATTTTGGGTCACACATATGATCAAGTCCAAGTTGAAGTCTATCTACATGGCACATCTGGACACCATGCCCTTGTGGTATTTGGTAAATATATACCCTCTTGAATCATTAGCTTCTACTTCCTCTGTCCCTAATTACTTATCCACTTTTGAATTGACACATCCATTAAGTTAACAATAATTCATATAGTGATTTTACCATTTTACCCCTATTAATTATGAAGTGGATGAATTAAAAATTTAAGAAATTTAAGAAGTTTTATATTTTCCAAAATAATTAATTGAGTGTATAATAGGTAAAAAAAATGTCCTTTCTTGATTTGTCAAAATGGACAAGGTAATTAGGGACAACTAAAAAAGGAAAAATGGACAAGTAATTAGGAATAGAGGGAGTATAAATTCTAACCATTTAAGCTTTTATATAAGGTGTAGTTTAGATATTACTAAACAAGAAAAATATCTGATTGGTAGACATAATTTGATTGGTTCAAGAAAAATAAACAATGTAGACATAATAACGAATCCGGAGCCAAAAGGGCAAACAAATTTGTCAAAAATTCCAAAAGGGCAATAAAATTCAGTTAAGAACCAAAAGGGCAACATTTTAACACCCAAATTAACGTTGTTGAAATCAGGTCAAATTGAATTGCTAGTCTTTAATTTGCAAATTGTCAACTAAAAAATTTCAACGACGTTAATTTGGATTTTATTGCGCCTTTTTTAAGTTATTAATTACTGTAATATATAGTACTTTTTACGTATATTTTTAAATAATAGAGTATTTTTTTGTCATAATTTATGTGACGTTGATAGAATTTGGAGAAACAAATAAATTGTTTGTATTATTTTTTAATATTTTGAATTTTTTATTATTGCAATATATAATATTTTTTTATATAATTTTCAAATACATAACCAACTAAAAAAAAGTAAGATAAATAAATTTAACAAAAAGAAAGTACTAAATGGTAGGGGTGAGTCCGAATATAAGCAACCCGACAATAATTTTATGAATTAGGCTAAAGATAATTTCAATTTAGTCAAACTCAACTCATTCAAATCTTAACCCATTTTAAGAGAATCGTCATGAAAAACTTTCAAAAATAGCAAACATTAGACACTCTATAGTTATACAGTTTGCTTAATTACGAATAATAGCAAAATGTTAGGGGAGGAAGGGGGAGGGAGGAGAGAGGCGAGCAAGATCTAGGAGAGAGAGAGAGTGTGGAGAGAATGTATCTTTTCGCGAATTTTGGAGAAAAAAATATAAATACAAACTGATTTGTTCAAAATGAATATATATTAAGAGGAGAAAGGCGAGCGAGATCAAGAGAGGGAGGAGAGAGGTGATCAAGATCGAGAGAGGAAGAAGGGAGGATTGTATTTTGTATTTATTATAGGGGTAAAATGGAACAATTACTTTTAGTACTGTCTGTATTCACTCTCAATCACTACAAAACCAAAATATTTTAAACTTCCCGCCCTCTATCTTCATTCACCATTGCAACACAACACGAGTTACATTCAAATGGCCCGTACTAAGCAAACACCTCGCAAATCCACCGGTGGGAAGTCCCCAAGGAAGCAGCTAGTAACCAAAGTTGCTAGAAAATCTGCTCCGGCAACTGGAGGAGTGAAGAAGCCTCATTGTTTTTGGCCAGGAACTGTTGCTTTAAGAGAAATCAGGAAGTAGTAGAAGTCTACGGAGTTGTTGATCAGGAAGCTTCCATTTCAGAGGCTCGTGAGGGAAATTTCTCAAGATTTCAAGACAGATCCTCAGATCCAGAGTAGTGTTGTTATTGCTCTACAAGAGGCTGTTGAGGCCTACCTCATTGGGCTCTTTGAAGATACCAATCTCTGTGCAATCCGGCCATGCCAAGAGGGTCACTATCATGCTCAAGAATATTCACCTTGTTTAGAGCATTCGAAGAGAAAGGGCTTTAGAGAAAGATTGGTATGATTAAAGTGAATTAGTGTCTATCTGTTCAATGTTTTAGTGGTGTAAATATAGTAGTTGGTTTCAGTTGAAGTATTTTGAAATTTGACTGGTGAAATTTTTAACTCTTTTTGTTCAATCAAAGATCTCGCCCTTACTCGAAACTTTCAGCAAATTACAAATTCTTTGTAACATTTTGTAATCTGTATAGTAGTCAGCTAATGTGAGTTGTTAGTCGATTAGAAAGTTGTTAGTTTTTTAGGAGCAGTTACACATTTAGCTTCACATTATATGTACATATATAAACCTCACTTGTGATAGATAATTCAATATACAGTTTTTTTCATTTTACACATTGCTTCTTTCTTCTCTCAATAATGGAGTCGATTACTCCATTGAAGCTCAACATTGAACTGGATTGAATCTTAACATGGTATCAGAGCCTCACGGCCAATTTCGCAATTTCGTCGTCTCATTCTCGTCCTTCTTCTTCTTCTGAGTTGTTTGTTTCGCAAAATTTTCTGCAAGTTCACAATAGATCTGAAATCGATTATTCTATCAATCTCTCATCTATTTGATTGATCTCTCCTCTAGATTTTTTTTTGTGTTTTCCACCGTAGGAGATCGAACTGAAAATGTCGATGTCGTTTCTTTGGATGTAGCTGGACAGCCAACAGTTGACACAACCAGTCCACTATATGTGCATCCCTCAGATAATCCCGGTGCAATTTTAGCGCCAACTCCATTTGATGAAATTGGGTACCAATCATGGAGAAGAGGCGTCATGCGATCCCTATCTATAAAGAACAAAGTCGGCTTCATCACCGGAGAATGTGTGAAACCAGGGGCAACTTCATCTCAACTGCAACAATGGGAGAGATGCGATGATATGGTAACTTCCTGGATCCTTAACTCTCTTACTAGGAAAATTGCAGATAGTGTTGAATATGTTAATAGTTCAGTAGAACTCTGGAAGGAGTTAGAGGATCAATATGATCAAACCAATGGTGCGAAGCTATACCAAACACAAAAGGAAATTAATGACATGGCTCAAGGAAATCTCGACATTACTACTCACTATACTAGATTGAAAAAGTTATGGGAAGAGTTGTGCACCTTGAATGCTCAGGGGCAATGTACATGTACTTGCACTTGTGGTGCAAAAGATACCTCACATAAAGGAGAACAATCTAAAAGATTGATTCATTTCCTCATGGGACTCAATGAAGTGTACACTTTGGTGAGGGGGAGTATTCTCATGATGACTCCATTGACAAGCATGGCGCAAGTTTTTTCGATACTGATCCAGGAGGAGAACCAGCGCGAGGTTCAATCAAAACCTCATGTCGACCAACTCTCTCGAGCTAACCTCATGTCGACCCACTCACACTAGCCATCAATCTAGTGTTCTTAGCTTTACGACCTCTCTCTCGAGCAAGCCTAAAACACATAAATAAACTTGTATTTGCAACTACAAATTCATTAAATTCATCCACAACCACTAAGCAAAATCACATTTAAACTACGAATATACTATCAGCAAGCTCAGACCCAACAATTATCTTAACCCATATTCGCTAAATCACACCCCAAGAATTGGGGGTTTTAGCCACACATGTATAAGAGATAGAAATTTATACCAAATTGAGCTTGCATTCAACTGGGTATGAAGATTTAAGTCTTGATACAGGCCAAAATTGAAGAATCCAAGAGACCCAAATCCAAATCTTAAAGATGAAACCCTTTGGAACTTCAAGTCTTCAAAACCCTCTCAAACTTAGAGCAAAAATATCAAAAAATACTATTCTATATGAAAATTATAATAATTGTTCGACCCTTAAAACTACAACTCTAACTAGTATTTATTGTTTTCACAAGTTTGTGCTGCAGTAGATCATTCGGTGTCGTTAGTCAGAATCGCCGATCAACTCGGCGATTCGCCCTTTGGTGTAATTCATTGTTGTCTTGCACCAGCCTTCAACATCGTCATGCTCTAGGTCATTGGGCGACATGGTACTGCTTCGCGGAACTTCTCGGCGATGCGCTAATTGCTCCCTTTTTCTGCCGACTTGATCCTTTCCTTCAGGGATCAGCACACTGGAACAAAAGGCGAAGTAAGACCCTTCGGCGACTCGCCAAGGGGACTCGGTGATCTTCAGGCCTTCATTAATTCGTTCTTTTCAGCTTTTTCATTCCTTTTTGCGATGTAGTGTCCATGCTTTCCTTCAAACTTCAAATACCTTAAACTTAAGGGTTTTCATCAGATATTGAGATAAAATAAGCATTTGAGGACACAATTTCTATTAAAATATAGCCCTAAATGAGTCCAATTTGTGGACTCATCGCCTACCTGCAAGATTATGTATGTCCTACACCTAAAGCAGCAACTTGTTCCACACCATTATCTTTAAGTGCAACACCCCGTAAAACCTAATAAGACCTAGCTAAGGCTTGACTAAATCTAGTAGGTTGAACTAGAGCATCACATGTTAGTTTATAGTTGTAAACTTGTTTAAATGATGAAAAAAGTCTTTTGAAGTTAGTTTGAGGAGATTGGAGGTCAAACATCATGAAACGACTATAACATTCGGAAACTAGTCATTTGAACTAGTGAGTTGAAGGGGTCTTGTCGTTGAAGTTTGGAGTGTTGTTTGAGGGTGAAAACTTGTAGAAGTGACTCCAAAAAAATCCCCCAAAGCTGACTGGACAGCATGGTCTGTTTCTTTTGGTGGTGATCTACGGAGGCAAACCACGCCCCGTAGACCATACCACGGTCTATAAATGGAACTCGTAAGTCCATACTTAGTTTCTCCTTGGGCCTGCAGCATTTAGAGCCACAGTCCCAAACCACGGAAGCCAACCACGGCCAGTAAATTAGTCTACGGTCCGTGAAAGGCTGTCCGTAGGTTGGGTTGTGTGTTGGCAGTTTTGTTTCGAGTTAGGGGTTAATTAATTGATTAGTTAATTAAGTGGGGGTTAAGGGAAGTCAGTTAGGTGGTTAATTATTGACCTATATAAACTTATATGTCCCTAAACTAATCCATTAATTCACCACAAGTCAAGATCCCAAATCAAAACTCAAATCCCCTTTCCCTCCTAAAGTCTTCTATCCAAGAACACCATTGAAGACCAATGAAGAAACCAACATAGGGGATTGAAGATGGAGGATTTCTCTTAGGATTTTCATGGGTTTCTACACCTAAGGTATGGTGGTTTTCATCCAAGGGTAGCTATCACCCATGGATCCCTCTCAAAAGCTTTCAATTGAATTCTAGAAATCTTCAAAAGCTAGGGTTTCAACTCAACCCTATGGATTCCTTTCAAAGTTGTTCTAAAAGATTGATTTAAGTTTTTATTTCATTATATTACTGATTTAAGATGATTTTAATTTGAATTCCAAAGAATCCATGAGTTTTCCCCTAACCCTAGCTGTGGCTTTTCTCTACAATATGAATGTGATTAGAAGTTGATTCAATTGAATGAATAGAAGTTGATTATGATGTAATTGCATGATCTAAGTATAATTCTACATGTATTATTGGTTAACATATGAATCTAAGATGAAATTGACATGATCTAGGGTTATCTCATAAAAAGGCAAATTGAGGGGTTAGATGTCATCTTTTAGGATTGATGATCTTCTTGTTTAATTGCCTTAGATTAGATCACCTAGACATGAATTGATCATGATGAATCTTGTAGACCTAGATTAACTTGATTATGATCATATTGGTTGTATTGTTGGTCTATGATATTCTTCTATCTAGATGTGCCAAATCTAAGATGATAGACTGGATCTTGACTCTTGGCTTTGAAGAACAATATATGGAGGTATGTTATGATGAAGTTATATAATATGAATTGTTGATCCACCTATGGTGGAGGTGATTACTTATCATGTATCCTTTGTATGAATGGATTGATCCACTTATGGTGGAGGTACTTACTTGTCAATATGAATTGTAGTGCCGAGATAAGGTCCCTCTTCCCGACAATCCTAGATATGACTAAGTATGATACGTTATGAATACTAATGATATGTTATGATCATAGTAGTGTTGGTATGTTAAATTATATATGGTGCTATTGTGGAAGGACCCTACCCACATATCCCCCTATATAAGGATATGATTCTCTACTTGCCATGAATGATGTTGCGCCCCGTTCTTCTCAAAACGGGTTTTATGCACGACCTAACAACTTTTTTGGGCTTTGAAGTGATTGAAGAGTCGCCACCTAACGAATTAAGGCGCGTTAGGGCACCTATCTAACTTAACTATTTCTAGCTAAGGTCAACGAACCAGAGATCAGGGTAAGGGTTCAAGTTACCTCGAGGGGAAGGTGTTAGGCATCCCTCGAGGTCCACAAATGTGGGTCCCGACCGTGTCTCATGCAATATGTGGGGGTTACAAGTAGCATTTAAGGTCACTTCATTATTTTGGTTATTTATTAGCATGGTTACTAAGTGATGACTAAAATTAAGCAAATAATATCGTTTTATTTATTTATCTATTATTTAATTAAACATGCAAAAACTAGGTGATTATATAATACTAAATGACTCGCATAAAATTTTAGAAGAAGCAAGAAGATAGAAAGTAGACAAGTATATGAGCAAATATCATTTTATTTAATTAATCTACCCCAAATAGATATAAATATAAACAAGTAAAGGGATAAGGGGAAGGGAGACTCTGAAGGACTTTTAGGATCAGCACTCGACTTTCTTTATTTCGGTTATATAGGCTTCCGTGTAGGGACAGACAAAATCAAGGTTTGTCTCTTTAAGCCTGAGTCGATGTCATCATCTCCATAGGGCCTAAACTACCCTTACCCCCACCACCACATGTTTTTCGTCTCTAAGAGGTGCCTATCGTCCCACATAAGGTCCAAGAGGCATTGGACTACTATTAGGGTGGATTAGACAAAAATAAAAATCCTAATAGGCCCACCTAAACACCAAGTCAAACATGTTGGACGAGCATTTAGCACGTAAAGTCTCATATTGGCCTCTAAATTTTAATTTTAACATGCTAGCAAACACAGATAATTGTGAAAGGTCTCATGCTAAGGTGTGTGGCATACAAACACATAAACAGGCTTCATAATAATGTGATATATAATTTAGCAAAGATAAAGGGTTATGACACAATACATAAATTATTTATTTATTAATAAAGCAGGCATGAATTACTTATTTATTAACTAATTAAAAATGGCAAGCCAATTGCTCATAATGCAGAAACTAAATATTTCGGGCAAAGTTTTATTAGAACAACAAATATGTACAACAAATCTTAATTTTAAAACATACTGGAAATAGTTTATGAATTGATTTTTTAAAAGGCAGAACCTAAATATGAGATGTAGAAACACTTGAAAAAAAATAAAAAAAAATATGTAGCATATTTATTTTAATTAGTAAACATGCTGAAAATTTATGATTGATTTTAACAAGCTGATTTATTTAGTTATAACATACTAGAAATATTAGCACCCCAAAGTTAATTAAACATGCTGAAAAATTTATTGATTAGTTAAGATCAATTTTATTAATTAAAGCAATGGGCATGAATTGTAGGTGGTATGCTTAGATTAATTTCAGATTTTAATCATACATTTATAACTTATTTAAACCTACATGCATACATACTATGATATACTAAAATTATCTAAACCCTATAGGCATGATTTTCTAGTCAATAATGATTATAAAAAAAAGACATACTAAAGCTATTCGGATCTGACCAACTAATTAACATGCTTGAACCATTGAAGTAGTTACTTGACCACATCATTATCAAATCAGAGTTATGTGTTATTATTTTAATTACAACCAAACAGTGGCAGATATAGAACTTTAAAAAAACACGGTATTTCCTATTTATGCTAAAAGAGATCATTAAAGCTTATATGCACGTTTGTCAACCACAATAAAAAAAAAACATATTTAGATTCTAAACATGCTTTCTAACTCTTTACTTGGTGCACATAAATTGTTTGGACAATTTTTATTTTATTCGTAAAGGAGAGTAAGAAAGCATGTAAAAGTTATTTTATTTGTTCATCACGTTTTATGCTAAATGTCAATAATATATATTCAGATATGCAACTGGAAGACGACATATATTTAACCAAAATTAAGAAAAATAACCAATTAATTCACACAAAGAAATATCAAAATAGTGAGCAAGTAGGTGGACACAACCTATCAACATGCTTTCTAACACAACCAAATAGCAATAAAGTAAACACATAGCACGTAAGTCCCCTCCCCCCTTTAAGCGATCCCCAAATATATTTCATATATCGAGAGTTAGAGTTTACAAATTATTACAAGACAACTAATAGTAATTAGATAATATACAAAATGTAAAGTAAACAAAATCAGCTTGTCTAATGTTTTCCTTCCATGACAACTCTTCAATATCTTCAATCTTTAACTCAGAAAATCCTGTTAAAGCAAGAAAACACAGCCAAATACGAGTAACAACAAATGTGCACAGTACGAATTGTTTCACATACATGTAACCTCACAATCAATTAAGCAAAACACGCAAATATCACATAGAAGATATAGGTGAAAGGAACTAATTCGGATGTCTCCCTTTTATTTTATTCATACATCATTCCAAAGGAACATATGTAAAACGAAACTAAACTAATGGAATAGAACTAACCGGTTATGCAGTAAGAAATCAGCAATGAAGATCCACACTGAATCCTACAACCGACCCGAACACAGCAAAATAGTAAATAGAAGAGCTTTTGTTTACCGGAAAACCTTTCTTTTAGGTAGAGAGCAATATATATATTTTAGTATTCAAATATTGAGTGATGTGAGAGCAATAGGTGTTAGGATAATGTATTAATGTTGAGAGTGTATCAGAATGTTTCACCGTGAGTATGAGAGTCATTTTATAATGAGACTAAGGGACCCTTTATATAGTAGAGAAGAGGGTATATAATATAAGGAAGGACTAATTAAGGAGGCAATTAGAAAAAGTTTTCCTTATTTTAAAAGAGAGCCAAAATTAGATTTTAAAATATTATTACCAAAAAATGAGCAACTAATTATGGCAAAGAAATAACTAAGAGTCCTCAAAAGTGCCAGAATCAGTCGGGAATAATTGTCTAAATCGAATATTTACCTAATATTAAATTACGAGTAAGAGATCTGTCAATCTTTAATTAAGGAAAAGAAGAATCAATCACAAATTTTACCAAGTTTAAAGAAAAAAAAAGCTAAATTAGTAATATTATACTTAGCTCCATTCAAAAACTTAACTAAAATAAAACAAGTAAGAAATCAATCAACTCAAATTAGCTATTACAATCAATTAACAATGATAAATAAATAATAAACAAATTTACCTTATCAAGATCCACCAAATCTGTCCGGAACAATTAATCAAAATATCATATGAGAGTAGTACAACGAAATTACTATTTAAGGAGGGAGATAATTAGATATTATTCACAATCTTTCGCCAAATATAATCGAGTGAGAAATCGGTCAAAATGTCTTAATATTTTTTACCAAAACTAACCTCTAATTAAGGTAAAGGGTACAATCAATAAAAAAAAAAAAAAAAAAAAATATATATATATATATATATATATACGGGAAGAACATAATAAGATAAGGGGAGTAATAAGTATGCACCAATTAGAATATTTATTTATTCAAATTACCATAAATATGACAAGTAAAAATCAAAACAACTATTAAGGGAAGGAGATATCAATTTAGCGTTATCAATTAATATAAAGTAAGAGTCAGCACTGAAGATTTAAGGGAAGAAAAAATACACGCCTTTAAACTTACCATAGTTAGACGAGTACGGAGGCTAACAGAGGTTTCATATGGAAGCTGTACACAAATAGTTTGATGGCCATATTGAATATTGAAAATTGAAAATTGCCTAAGTAATCAACAAAGGTTATTAAAGATATAAAAGTCACCAAACAAGATTATTAAATGAATATTCATTAAGGCATCTATTATGGAGGAATTACAAAGACTAGTCAGCAAGATGGAGAATACGATCGAAAGCAATTACATATTACCAATATTAAACTCCAACATCAAATAGCTTAATTGTCAAACAATCTACCCTACCATTTTATTCTAAATTCAAGATCAACATGGTGTAAAATCAATCAAGGAAATGGATATCAGCTAGCAATTAAAGCTCAAATATTAATGGACAGATTTTAAAAAAACCAACTTATGAAATAAATATCTGAACCTCGAAACGATAGCAGACTGTATCACACGCGAGTTCAGTCAACTATCACCTCAATAATTTACGCACACAAAGCGATTGCATACATCATTTAAACATCACAAGCACAGTAATAAGAAATTATAAGATGAATCACGGAGGATTGAACAGATGGAGTAATAATAACTATAGAGGACTATACCGGAGACAGATCTGTTGAGATCTGTCTTCAAAATGGCCCGAATCTCGAACTTTGCCGGAGAAGAGAGGAGCAGATGCGGTGTTTGTTGCTGTTCGGTCTTCGCGGTGACTCTCTGTCGAAGCTTCTGCTGTTTGCTAGAGCTGTTGGAGTTGTTGACTCGCCAGCTGCTGGGAGGCGCCTGGTTGCTCGCTGGTTTCATCGGAGAAAGAGGGGAGGGAAGCGGAGGCGGAGAGGAGGAAGGCGAGGGGAGGAGGAGAAGGCAGAGAGGAGAGGAGATCGGCCTCCCTCTCCTCTGATTCTCGTCGGAGACTCCCCATCGCCGGTGGGGTTGAGAGGAGAGGCGGCTGACCCTCTGTTGGAGAGGAAGAAGAGAATAGTTTTAGGTTTTTTGGGAATTTTGGATATTGAAATAGGAGGGTTGAGGATAGTTGATCTGGACCGTTGATTTAGATAAGATGTAAGGCTGAGATTTAATAAAAAAGATCTAAGGGTTAGGATTAAAAGATGGGGTTGAGTTGAATATATTAAATTGAAGTGAATTGGCTAAATTGCAAAGGACAAAAAGAGCTAGAATTGCAATTCGATTAGGATAAGAGACTAGAATCGAAATGAATTGAAATGGCAAGAGTGGCTACGAATTTAAATAACTTGGAATAGATTAGGCTAAGCTTTAAATGATTTAGAGCAAATTTAAGGAATGCTATCTAATTCAAATACTACAAATATCACAATTTTTTTATATGATTGAAATCACTTAAATTTTAAAACATTTGAATAAAATAATTACTTTTAGTTTTACTAATAATAAAAAAAAAAATCTTAATAACATTTATGATAATTTTATAAAGCATGCATACTAAAATATACAATTTTTGCACAAAATCAACTAAATTTTAGAACTCAAAATATTTCAAGATGCGTGTTTAATCGGATAGCATTTTTGAAATTGCTAAAGGTCGGTCAAAATTTGGTGTCAACAGCTACCCCTTGGTTGCTTGAAAATGAAGAATAAATTGTCAGGCAACCAACGTTGACTTAGTAGCCGATTTTGTCCGACCGACGAGAGATGTCAGTGGGATCAATTGAAATGACATAGTGTTTTTTAAAAGGGTACGACCGAGACTTTGGTATTAAGCCGCCTACATATCTCTGGTTATACGAGAATCAGGCCGTGTGTAGTTCTAGACTTAGGAGCAGACGAAACTCCTAAGATTTGAAAGAGCGGTATGGTATACGAATGAGAGTGATATTGGCTTGAATGGATAAGATTAGAGTAGCGAGAATAGCATGACAGAGAGATTTCCAGTTTAAGATCGAAGAATCCGATGAGAAGCAGTAAAATGAGTAGCCAAAGGTTAAATCAAAACGATAATATGAGTAACAAAGAATTTAATAGGGCCTTTTGTTGCGATAGATGTAAGCACGATAATTGTAGCCGAGAGGGAGAAAAAATGTCTTATCTGCAAAATGTTAGTCTCTTGCAAATCTGTAGCTTGTAGTATTATTAGAGCAAGTATATCAAACAAACGATAAATGTAAGCATGATGCAATTTCCCATATCGACAATGATGTTTGCCATAAGACTATGAAAATGATGTCTTAGGCCATGATGTCTAGGGCCATGTTACGCAAAAATTATATCCTCAGGTCATGAGAATGTTGTCTGCGGGCCATGAAAAATGATGCCTTTAGACTATGACACCTTTGGATCATGATAAGCAGAAAGTAAGTCCTTAGGCCATGATATGATGTCTGCAAGCCATGAAAAATGATGCCTTTAGACCATGACGCCTCAGGAATATAAATAATGAGTAAAGAAAGCGTATCTGTAATTCGGGCATCTGTTGATATGTTGTAGCTTGTTTGGAGTTTGTTCGGACATATGCTATTTTCGAGCACAATGCAATCTCGGGCTCAATGCACTCTCGGGCTCAATGCAATCTCGGGCATAATGCAATCTCGGGCTCAATGCAATCTCGGGCACAATGTAATCTCGGGCACAATGCAATCTCGAGCTCAATGCAATCTCGGGCATAATGCAATCTCGGGCTCAATGCAATCTCAGGCATAATGCAATCTTGGGCATAATGCAATCTCGAGCTCAATGCAATCTCAGGCATAATGCAATCTTGGGCACATGCAGATGATGTAATTCTCGGGCACAATGCAATCTTCGGGCTCATGCAGATGATGCAATTCTCGGGCACATGCAGATTTCGGGCTCAATGTAATCTCGAGCAGATGCAGATGATGCAATTCTCGGGCACATGCAGATCTCGGGCTTAATGCAATCTCGAGCAGATGCAGATGATGCAATTCTCGGGCACATGCAGATCTCGGGCTCAATGCAATCTCGAGCAGAAGCAGATGATGCAAGTCTTGGGCACATGCAGATCTCGGGCACAATGCAATCTTCGGGATCATGCAATATCGGGCATAATGCATTAATGTAATCCTCGGGCATAATGCAATCTTCGGGCACATGCAATAGTTGATTGGAGGCATAGACCTTCGCCTTATTGAAAGGATTGAGCGTCATTTGTTAACGAATTCAAAATATTGTAGCTGTGACCATTCGTCCTATTGTAAGGAATGGGCGTAGTTGAAACATTGATTGTCGGGCTCAATATATAACAGCTTGATGATTCATCATGTCGAAAGGATAGTGTGTCATTTGATTGGTGACTTGGGCTCATTCTAAAGCAGTTTGGTCCTTCCCATGGCTAGAAGGTCAATGTGTTATTTCATTGGTGATTTTCGAGCTCTAAATAATGTAGCTCGATCATTCTTCCTATTGAAAAGACCGAATGCCATTGCTTGGCGATGTACCTGTCTTTTCTGCATTCAAAGAAAAATGGTGAGTTTAAAATATAGGGGAGGTTGATCTGCTCTGACCGGTATGCTCCCTTTGGCTTGCCCTCCAGACATTTTCGGGCATTCGCTTTGAAGAAAAAATGTAAAGTAGAAGGAGAGAGTTTTTCGAAAAGCTTTTTGAAAAATATAGTTTGTAAAAAGTAATGGTGAATCTTTGACCATGGCATAGCTTTAGACTTTACAACATCCGACTCAGTATCGAATCTGTCATCTGATCTTTGTTGAAGAATGTGGCTTGATTGCTGTGAATTTTTGAGATCCTCTCAAAAATTCTGCCCCAATCTTGATTTGTGCAAAAAAAATGCTCGTTTGAAGGAATTTTTGAGACCCTCTCAAAAATTCTGCCCCAGTTATTAATTTGTGAGAAGACATGAGTCTGAAGGAATTTTTTGAGTTCCTCTCAAAAATTCTGCCCCAGTATCGTGATTTGGCAAGAAGATGTCCTTTTGATGGAATTTTTGAGACCCTCTCAAAATTTTTGCCCCAATTAACGGTCACAGGGGGAAAATGAGAATTTTTATTATGATAAGACCGAACTCCATAGGAGCGCCTACGTATCCCCTCTTAAATGGGAATCAGGTCTAACGTAGTTCCAAATACAGAGTAAATGAGCATGAGACAAACTTAGATGTAATATCTCTTCACAGCATCTGAGTTGATGGGTTTGGGCCAAACTTCTCCATCCATTTCTGCAAGTATGAGGGCTCCGCCTGTCAATACACGAGAGACGATGTATGGACCTTGCCAGTTTGGTGAGAATTTACCCTTTGCTTCATCCTGATTTGGGAAAATCCGCTTCAAAACCAGTTGCCCAGGTGAGAAATGTCTGGGTCTAACCTTCTTGTTGAAAGCTCTGGCCATTCTATTTTGATAGAGTTGACCGTGACAGATAGCGTTAATTCTTCTTCCATCTATTAATGCCAGATTCTCCGCTCGAACTTGTATCCATTTAGCATCATCCAGCTCTGCTTCCTGAATAATCCTTAGAAATGGTATTTCCACTTCAGCAGGTATCACAGCTTCATTACCATATACCAGAAAATAAGGTGTAGCCCCAAAAGAAGTTCTGATGGTGGTACGATATCCCAGCAATGCAAATGGTAACTTTTCATGCCAGTGTCTATGATTGTCGATCATCTTGCGCAATATCCTCTTGATGTTCTTATTTGCAGCCTCAACAGCTCCATTCATCTGCGGTCTATATGTTGTAGAGTTTCGATGATTGATCTTGAACTTCTCACACAATGATCTCATCAAATCACTATTCAGGTTGGTTCCATTATCAGTAATGATTGACTCAGGAATCCCGAACCTACAGATAATATTATTTTTGACAAAATCATCCACAACCTTCTTTGTCACTGATTTGTGAGAGGTGGCTTCGACCTATTTGGTGAAGTAGTCAATTGCAACCAGAATGAATCTATGCCCATTGGATGCCGCTGGCTCGATTGAACCAATGACGTCCATGCCCCAAACTGCAAAGGGCCAAGGTGAACTAGTGACATGGAGTTCGTTGGGAGGAACTCTGATCATATCTGCATGAGTCTGACATTGATGACATTTTTGAACATAGCGAATGCAGTCTGTCTCCATAGTTAGCCAGAAATATCCTGATCTCAAGATCTTCTTTGACAATGTAAAACCATTCATGTGAGGACCACATGTTCCTGCATGTATCTCTTCAATCAATCTGTTGGCTTCTCTAGCTTCGACGCACCTTAGCAACCCTAAATCGGGAGTCCTCCTATAAAGGATTTCTCTGCTTAGAAAGAATTGATTTGCCAACCTCTGAATTGTACGCTTTTGTACACTTGTTGCCTCCTCTGTATACTCACCGTTCTTCAAATATCTTCGAATGTCTTCGTACCAAGGCTTTCCATCAGGCTCTTCCTCAACATGAAAACAGTATGCGGGTTGCTCGTATATGTGGATGTAAATAGGATCAATATAATTATGATCGGGATGCTAAATCATGGAAGCCAAAGTGGCTAAGGCATCTGCGAATTCATTTTGGATTCTTGGCACATGTTTGAATTCTGCTTTGGTGAACCTTTTGCACAGCCTATGCACGCACTCCAAGTATGGTAACAACTTTCGATTCTTGGTAGCCCATTCGCCTCGAACCTGATGGATTAATAGGTCTGAGTCTCCTATTATCAACAATTCTTGGATATCCAAGTCGATAGCACGTCGGAGCCCCAATATGCAAGCTTCATATTCAGCCATATTATTCGAGCAAAAGAACCTGAGTTTGGCTGATACCGGATAATGTTGCCCAGTTGGTGAGATCAAAACAGCTCCGATGCCAGATCCGCTCAAGTTCTTTGCTCCATCAAAGAACATCCTCCAACCATCATATTCTTCAGAAATGTCCTCTCCTACAAAAGCTATTTCTTCGTCTGGGAAGTAAGTTTTCAACGGTCTATAATCATCATCTACAGGGTTCTCTGCCATATGATCTGCTAATGCCTGTGCCTTTACTGCCTTCTGTGTAACATACACTATGTCAAACTCGCTCAGTAATATCTGCCATTTAGCTAGTTTACCTGTAGGCATGGGCTTTTCAAAGATATACTTTAAAGGATCCATCCTTGAAATTAGGTAAGTAGTGTGTGAGGAGAGGTAGTGTCGCAGCTTCTGGGCGACCCAAGTTACAGCACAACAGGTACGCTCTAATAGAGAATACCGAGCCTCATATGATGTAAACTTCTTACTCATGTAATATATCGCCTGCTCTTTCTTTCCAGTTTCATTATGTTGCCCCAAACAACGGTCTACCAGATTTCGGTGGAACCAACACAGGTGGATTGGACAAATAATCTTTGATTTTGTCAAACGCTTGTTGACACTCATCTGTCCATTTTACCGCAGCATCCTTCTTCAACAGCTTGAAAATAGGCTCACAAATGACAGTAGACTGGGCTATGAAACGACTGATGTAATTTAGTCGTCCCAGGAAACTCATTACCTCCTTTTTACTCTTTTGCGGAGGTAGATCACGAATGGCTTTGATTTTTGATGGATCCAGTTCTATACCCCGGCGGCTAACAATGAAACCCAAAAGCTTTCCAGCAGGAACCCCAAAGACACACTTCGCAGGATTCAATTTCAAATTATACTTGCGTAATCTGGCAAAGAATTTCCGTAGATCATCCAGATGATTTGAACCCTTCTTTGATTTGATGATGACGTCATCCACATAAACTTCAATTTCCTTGTGGATCATGTCGTGAAACAGAGTAGTCATCGCCCTCATGTATGTAGCACCAGCATTCTTTAACCCAAAAGGCATTACCTTGTAATTGTAGACACCCCATGGTGTGATGAAAGCAGTCTTCTCAGCATCGTCCTTGTGCATCTCAATTTGATGGTAACCAGAAAGCAATCCACGAATGATTGTGTTTCATGCTTAGCACAGTTATCAATCAAGATGTGTATGTTGGGCAATGGAAAATTATCTTTAGGGCTAGCTTTGTTGAGATCCCGATAATCCACACAAACTCTAACTTTTCCATCTTTCTTCGGCACTGGAACGACATTTGCAAGCCAGGTCGGGTACTCCGTCACTTGAAGGATTCCAGCATCTAATGGCTTTGATATTTCTTCCTTGATTTTCAAACTCAACTCAGGCTTGTATTTTCTCAGTTTCTGCTTCACAGGAGGACATGCTGGATCAGTGGGTAATCGATGAGCCACGATTGAAGTGCTTAATCCTGTCATGTCTGCATAGGACCAGGCGAAAATATCCTTATTCTCCATGAGACACTCTATATACTCTTTCTTGTCATCTTCTGTCATATGGATGCTTACTCGGGTCTCTTGTACCACTTCTGAATTTCCCAGATTTACCACCTCTGTTTCCATTAGATTCGGGTTGGGTTTTTCCTCCAATTCCTCAAACTTTCTGATTAACTCCTCAGGGACCTCATTTTCTTCGACTTCCTCTAAGTCGTTAATGTTAAGCTGTGCAGTCTCATTACATGCCATAGTCTCAGATTCAACATTTTTATAATAGATTTTGCTGGAAGAAAGAATAACGCACAAATAAATATAAGATATTAAATAGATGGGAAAAGAACTTTATTGATTAAAGCTCAAGAGTTTCATAAAACTAATATTTGAAAACAAGAACATAGAACTGAAAATTAAAATTGTTTATTGAAAACTTTAAAATAGATAGAAAATCTTCCACAGCTACCCAGATGCCCGACGAGGTCTGGATGGAGTTGAAGTCCAAGTGCTGATGCTGATCTTCGCTTCATTGTCTCCTCTGGGACCCCCTTTCTCCTCCTCGCTAATCACGACATTGCAGCCCTTTCCTTCCTCTTTGGTCAAAGACAAACCTTTCATGTCTTCCAGAAGCTCATCAATAAGACCACCCATGAAACCTGCTGGTCTGAATGATTGGTGCAACGGTGGTATTGGTTTCTTCAATGGATAGTAATACCCATCTCTAGGTGGTTGCCAATCAAGCCACTCTTCAGTAGTATATTTGTACCTCAAACCAAAAGTGGTTGAATGACGAACGGGTTGTATAGGTTCAACTATTCCTTGTAGATTGGCGCCCAAACCTTTCCCAAGCTCAAAACCAAACCAGGCCATCATATCTATGATCTTCTGGCTAAACCAAGGTTGCACTTCAATGTTGCCAACAAGCTCAACTGTATGGTACATCTCACCGTCTAGATGACCCCTTCTTTCTATCGCATATACAGGATGTCCCTTTTCCCCATGGACTACAACCTCTTCATGGTCCCATTCAAACTTCAAGCATTGATGGAGAGTAGAGGGAACTGCTCCAGCCATATGAATCCAAGGACGACCCAACAATAGATTATATGAAGATGGAATGTCCAAGACCTGAAAAGCTATTGGGAAACTAGCAGGACCAATGAGCATGTCCAAGGTTATTTCTCCAATAGTACCCCTCTGAGAGCCATCAAAAGCTCTCACATTCATCTTCCAGGTTTGAATCGTTGCACTATCCACGCCTAGCCTTGTCAACGTGCTCAGAGGGCAGATATTCAAACCAGAGCCTGAATCAACCAAAGCTTTGGTGATTATCTTGTCCTGATATTGAACTGAAATGTACAAAGCTTTATTGTGGGTTGTTCCTTCAATTGGCAATTCATCTTCACGAAAAGATATTCGGTATGCCTCAAAAACCTGCCCGACCATCTAGGCTACCTCTCCTTGAGTGATGCTAGATGGGACATAGGCTTCACCCAGGACCTTCAGTAGAGCATTCCGATGAGTTTCCGATGATTGCAGCAATGATAAGATGGATATTTGAGATTGGGTTTTACTCAATTGCTCAACAATAGAGTACTCTTTTGCTTGCACCTTCTTCCAAATACCTTGATCTTCCAGTTCTACAATTGGAGCCTTGGACTTGCTAGAGCTTCCTTGCACCAAGTTTTCAGGAGTGTAAATTCTTCCTGATCTAGTAACTCCTGCAGCAGTGTCTGCTTCTTCCACCTTTGATTTTCCCTTTTTGTAGTCCCATGGAACAGCATGGGGATTATACTGGACAGGGGAAGGCGCCCTATAAACAATGAATGGAGGCTTCGGCATGGCAACCTCAACCTCAAACGGAACACGTCTTTGTACTACCATTGGAGTTTGGTCGGTGACAGTCATTGATTCTTCCGGCTCATGGACCCAAATGGATTTCTCCCAATCTAAAGTATCATCAACTTCTACCATGTTGACCTGATGGTTAGGCAGAGGGTTGTTTGCAACATTTGGTGCTGGATCTTTGAGTTGAATGGTCTTAGTATCAATCAACATTTGAACCTTATCTTTCAAGGCTCTGCAAACCTCGATAGCGTGACCTTTCATCCCAGAATGGTAGGCACAGACCTTGTTAGGGTCATACCATTTCGCGCGAACATCCACAGGCAATGCAGGAATTGGGGCGACATAGCCAGCCTCTTTCAATCTCTCATAGAGTTAGGCTATGGGCTCAGCCAGAGAGGTATAGTTCTTCACAGGTCTTCTTTCAGATGGTGGCCTGTTTCGGTAGTTTGGTGTTTGAGTGGGTGGTGGAGTTTGAAAGTATGAAGGCTGGGTGTTATAGACGGGATATGAAGCTTGTTGGTATTGAGGAGGAGCATTTTGGTAATAAACTGGTATGGGGTTGGGAGATATAGGTGGTGGAGCTGAAGGATATGGAGTTTGGGTATATGGAGATGAGGGATATGGAGATGGAAGTGGGGTTGTTGATTGGTACTTATAAGGGGTTTTGGTTCCTTGAGCCATCATGACTGAGCCTGTTTTCTTTCGATTTTTTGTCATTCCTCCAGATTGCAGAACTTTGTTGGTGGCTTGCAGGGCCTCCAGATTGATGATAGTCCCATTTTTTATGCCCTCTTCGATCCTTTCACCTAGCTTGATGATATCAGCAAAACTTTTTTCAGCTACCAGCATCATCCTATCATAATATTGAGGTTCTTGGGCACGGATGAAGTAGTCTTTCATCGAGATTCTTCCATGGGAGGTCCGCTCTCGGCCGCCTCGCACCTCCATCTTATGGCGTAATCCCTGAAGGATTCACTAGGCTTTTTCTTTAGGTTTTGGATGTAGAACCAGTCAGGTGCATTTTCTACATTAAACACAAACCTGTTCATGAAGTCTGTTGCCATGTCTACCCACTCATCCTATTTCCGAGGGTCTTGTTCAATATACCAGGATAGAGCCTCTCCGGTTAGACTCTTCATAAACAACTTCATGAGTATCCTCTCATCTCTTCCCACCCCTACAAGCTTGTCACAGTACATTCGCAGGTGGGCTTTGGGATCTCCAATACCATTAAACAACTCAAACTTCGGAAGCTTGTATCCTTCAGGCAGTTCCACGTCGGGATGTATGCATAAATCTTCGTAGCTTAGTCCTCCCAACCTCTTGCTTCCTTCCACATGTTGCACCCTGTTGGCCAAGCTGTCTAATCTCTCGGTCAGGTTTTTTATCAGAATGTCCTTTTAGGAGGACTCTGATTCATGGTAGTTATGGGTCAAGGGAGCAGTTTCCACATAAATGGGGTTGAGATTGTTATTTCCGGGAGTATATGAAGGGTTTGCATTTGGAATTGGTTCTGGAATGGTTGGCTTGGTTTGTTGATGGTAGTGGTAAAATGGGGTTTGGGTATTTTGGGCGTGAGGTGGTAGGAAGATATTTGGAGGAGTGGGTTCAGGTCGGGGTGCATTGGTTGGAGGATTGTTTGGCATGGTTGTTTGGTTAGAGTGAGGAGGATTCTCTATGTTTTCGCCAAACTGGGTTCCAAGAGAAATAGATAATTTGGCCAAATCGCGCATATGCGCTACTTCTTCTTCCAAATCTTGAATCTTGCGCTCAAGTCTAAGGACGAGGTCACTTGGAAGTTGCCCTCCCTCAGAAGTTTCTACTCTTTCGTTGTTGCTGTTGTTGTCAACCATTTTACCCTTGTCTCTGTAGTTTGTTCTTTGAGGAGGAGGAGGAGAAGGAGGGGTCCCTTTTGATCGTGTATGTGCTAGAATGAAGAGCAGATCAACCTTAGGAATGGGGAAAACAATAGAATCAACAGAAAACAGTGTTAGGGGATTAGAGCAAATAACAATAATAATAACACATTGTTTGAAATAAGCGCCCTAGATGCAAGGGACCTCGTTGAGCCAGAGGTAGGCCTAAGACAGCATGTAAGTGATGCATAATGATTAATTCAAGCCTTCTTTGCCAATTGGAGTTTAGAGTTAGAGAAGCAAAAACGATCTTCATGTATTGAATAAATTCAATTTATTACATCAGACTAAAGCAAAACTAGAAATAAACTAAAGGGCTAGGGATAACAATGGGGAAATAGAAATCCTAAAAAGAAAAACAAAGGTCAATGCTGGTCTCCAATATTAGGCACAATCTGCTGCCTCATTTCTGGAGTGATCTCATAGTCGTGGTTGAGGAGGTTGCGAGCCCATCTTCTTTCCTTTTCATCACCAAAACCTGGAAGGCCTTCTTCGCTCAAATTTGCATGTTCTGCGTCCTCCAAAAGCCACACATAATACTCTGGTGTGCAGAAGGGTCGATGCTCTCGAACATCAATAGTTACTACTCTTTCCCACCTTCGCAGTATCGTGCCTACTTGTGGTATTTCTGACCCAAAATCATACTCATATTGGCCCATATGAGATCGCAGAGGTATCATTTGGATTTGACCAAACTGTCGGAGGACTCGAAGTGGTGCGTATGGTTGCACGCCATTTAAACCAATGAGCTCAATAAAGTAGAGTTCATTACCTCTTATAATAACACGACGAGGCTTCAACCAGTAGTATTTCCATTGAATGTTGATGGCCAATCGTTCCTTCAAGTACACAAACCAGTCCTCCGTTCCCACAGGGGAAACAAAATATTTCATCCTTGAGGTATGATTAATGATTTTATTCCCCATAGTCCCTCTAATAATGTCTACCGAATTAGCCCTTTGGTAGAAATGCTCAATAGCCCAGAGTTGCAGTAGAAAATTATACCCCTCGAAATACCTTTTACCTTTGGTACATTTGGTGAGTGCCCTTATGATTTACGCCAGTATCATGGGGACCATGGTTTTTCCGCCTCGAGCCATCATACGGACCACATAACTTAGGCTAGTGTGTATTTTTCCTCCTTCTCTAGGAAAAACTAATGAGCCCAACAGTGCGACAGCGAAAGCATTAAGACGGTATCTTTCCCACTTTGCAGGAGAGCAAGCAAATTCTCTATGGAAGTTTTCATGGCCTTCCTCGTCTCCAAAACGTGAGTATAGAAACTCTAAAGAAATCCACCCTTCTTTCAGACAAAGCAAACCCGAATTATGACGCATGCCCATTTGTTTCAGGAAAGACCTTGGTGTTGGCTTGTGTGGTACAATCATTTCACGATCTTTGTAAGATAGACCAAGAAACCCACCAATCTCTTCAATCGTCGGGGTTAGTTCAAAATCCTTAAATTTGAACACTAGCCTCTCAGAATCCCAAAACTTCAATAGTGCCTTGATCAAGTGACGGTCTGACTCGACGGAGATTAAAGCAGTAAGGCCGCCTAGTAGTTCATTTGCCTCTAACTCTCGATTCCTTTCAATATCCTTCCACCAAGTTTTCAAGGTAGGATTCACTTTGACTACCATTTGCGTGTTTGGAAAATGAGGATAGGCCATGACTCTGCAAACAAACAACAAATAAAATCTAAACTCCATGTTGGCAAAATTTGGCTTGATTTAATTATTATGACCACATTGACACATAAGTATGCAATTTGTCTAAAGGGTGTTGGGGCCCTGTAGACGATAAGGTGGCTACTAATCATGCGGATTGACACCAAGGGTCAAACCACCTAGGGTTTATGCATCATGTATGACCTAATCAAGATTTCTAAGAGTTGGCTTGACACAGACTTGAAAGGAATTCTATGCGAGAAGGCTTGTGGTTTCACGGTAGTAAAACTATCCGCTCCGTCCACGCATATGCCGACTCTCTATAATTAGGTGTTTGAAGAGAATTGGAGTAGTTATGAGAGGTGCAAAGGCACAACATCACGGTAACAAAATAAAAGAAAAGGAAGATGGTCCCAATTGGGGGAAGTATGAGCGGAATGTCAGTTATCAAAGCAGTAACATTTAGCACTTAGATGGAAAACAGTAACACATAGACAGTCTTATGAAAGCGGTAATAAATAAATAAATACTCGCATAAATAAAAGAAGGTAAACATATAAAATAGTAGAGAATCAAGCAAATAAGGAAAGAGGGTATGGGATCATGCAAACAAATAAGGGAAAAAGGGAAAAGGCGAAACATGAAAATAAACAAATAAGGAGGAAGAGAAAGGGGTAGAACATGAAAAACATACAATAAATAAGAAAAGAAGTAAACAAGGAAAAAAATTAACAACTTAACATGCCACTAAATAAATAGACAATGAAATAACCAAATAAAACCCACATAAGCATAAAACACGTATTGGTAAGAACCTAATATCCCCAGCGGAGTCGCCATTCTGTCACGCCCCGTTCTTCTCAAAACGGGTTTTATGCACGACCTAACAACTTTTTTAGGCTTTGGAGTGATTGAAGAGTCGCCACCTAACGAATTAAGGCGCGTTAGGGCACCTATCTAACTTAACTATTTCTAGCTAAGGTCAACGAACCAGAGATCAGGGTAAGGGTTCAAGTTACCTCGAGGGGAAGGTGTTAGGCATCCCTCGAGGTCCACAAATGTGGATCCCGACCGTGTCTCATGCAATATGTGGGGGTTACAGATAGCATTTAAGGTCACTTCATTATTTTGGTTATTTATTAGCATGGTTACTAAGTGATGACTAAAATTAAGCAAATAATATCGTTTTATTTATTTATCTATTATTTAATTAAACATGCAAAAACTAGGTGATTATATAATACTAAATGACTCGCATAAAATTTTAGAAGAAGCAAGAAGATAGAAAGTAGACAAGTATATGAGCAAATATCATTTTATTTAATTAATCTACCCCAAATAGATATAAATATAAACAAGTAAAGGGATAAGGGGAAGGGAGACTCTGAAGGACTTTTAGGATCAGCACTCGACTTTCTTTATTTCGGTTTTATAGGCTTTCGTGTAGGGACAGACAAAATCAAGGTTTGTCTCTTTAAACCTGAGTCGATGTCATCATCTCCATAGGGCCTAAACTACCCTTACCCCACCACCACATGTTTTTCGTCTCTAAGAGGTGCATATCGTCCCATATAAGGTCCAAGAGGCATTGGACTACTATTAGGGTGGATTAGACAAAAATAAAAATCCTAATAAGCCCACCTAAACACCAAGTCAAACATGTTGGACGAGCATTTAGCACGTAAAGTCTCATATTGGCCTCTAAATTTTAATTTTAACATGTTAGCAAACACGAGATAATTGTGAAAGGTCTCATGCTAAGGTGTGTGGCATACAAACACATAAACAGGCTTCATAATAATGTGATATATAATTTAGCAAAGATAAAGGGTTATGACACAATACATAAATTATTTATTTATTAATAAAGGAGGCATGAATTACTTATTTATTAACTAATTAAAAATGGCAAGCCAATTGCTCATAATGCGAAACTAAATATTTCGGGCAAAGTTTTATTAGAACAACAAATATGTACAACAAATCTTAATTTTAAAACATACTGGAAATAGTTTATGAATTGATTTTTTAAAAGGCGTAACCTAAATATGAGATGTAGAAACACTTGAAAAAAAATAAAAAAAATATGTAGCATATTTATTTTAATTAGTAAACATGCTGAAAATTTATGATTGATTTTAACAAGCTGATTTATTTAGTTATAACATACTAGAAATATTAGCACCCCAAAGTTAATTAAACATGCTGAAAAATTTATTGATTAGTTAAGATCAATTTTATTAATTAAAGCAATGGGCATGAATTGTAGGTGGTATGCTTAGATTAATTTCAGATTTTAATCATACATTTATAACTTATTTAAACCTACATGCATACATACTATGATATACTAAAATTATCTAAACCCTATAGGCATGATTTTCTAGTCAATAATGATGATAAAAAAAAAATTGACATACTAAAGCTATTCGGATCTGACCAACTAATTAACATGCTTGACCCATTGAAGTAGTTACTTAACTACATCATTATCAAATCAGAGTTACGTAATATTATTTTAATTACGACCAAACAGTGGCAGATATATAAAACTTTTAAAAACACGGTATTTCCTATTTATGCTAAAAGAGATCATTAAAGCTTATATGCACGTTTGTCAACCACAATAAAAAAAAACATATTTAGATTCTAAACATGCTTTCTAACTCTTTACTTGGTGCACATAAATTGTTTGGACAATTTTTATTTTATTCGTAAAGGAGAGTAAGAAAGCATGTAAAAGTTATTTTATTTGTTCATCACGTTTTATGCTAAATGTCAATAATATATATTCGAGATATGCAACAGGAAGATGACATATATTTAACCAAAATTAAGAAAAAAATAACCAATTAATTCACACAAAGAAATATCAAAATAGTGAGCAAGTAGGTGGACACAACCTATCAACATGCTTTCTAACACAACCAAATAGCAATAAAGTAAACACATAGCACGTAAGTCCCCTCCCCCCTTTAAGCGATCCCCAAATATATTTCATATATCGAGAGTTAGAGTTTACAAATTATTACAAGACAACTAATAGTAATTAGATAATATACAAAATGTAAAGTAAACAAAATCAGCTTGTCTAATGTTTTCCTTCCATGACAACTCTTCAATATCTTCAATCTTTAACTCAGAAAAAATCTGTTAAAGCAAGAAAACACAGCCAAATACGAGTAACAACAAATGTGCACAATGCGAATTGTTTCACATACATGTAACCTCACAATCAATTAAGCAAAACACGCAAATATCACATAGAAGATATAGGTGAAAGGAACTAATTCGGATGTCTCCCTTTTATTTTATTCATACATCATTCCAAAGGAACATATGTAAAACGAAACTAAACTAATGGAATAGAACTAATCGGTTATGCGGTAAGAAATCGGCAATGAAGATCCACACTGAATCCTACAACCGACCCGAACACAGCAAAATAGTAAATAGAAGAGCTTTTGTTTACCGGAAAACCTTTCTTTTAGGTAGAGAGCAATATATATATTTTAGTATTCAAATATTGAGTGATGTGAGAGCAATAGGTGTTAGGATAATGTATTAATGTTGAGAGTGTATCGAATGTTTCACCGTGAGTATGAGAGTCATTTTATAATGAGACTAAGGGACCCTTTATATAGTAGAGAAGAGGGTATATAATATAAGGAAGGACTAATTAAGGAGGCAATTAGAAAAAGTTTTCCTTATTTTAAAAGAGAGCCAAAATTAGATTTTAAAATATTATTACCAAAAAATGAGCAACTAATTATGGCAAAGAAATAACTAAGAGTCCTCAAAAGTGCCAGAATCGGTCGGGAATAATTGTCTAAATCGAATATTTACCTAATATTAAATTACGAGTAAGAGATCTGTCAATCTTTAATTAAGGAAAAGAAGAATCAATCACAAATTTTACCAAGTTTAAAGAAAAAAAAAAAGCTAAATTAGTAATATTATACTTAGCTCCATTCAAAAACTTAACTAAAATAAAACAAGTAAGAAATCAATCAACTCAAATTAGCTATTACAATCAATTAACAATGATAAATAAATAATAAACAAATTTACCTTATCAAGATCCACCAAATCTGTCCGGAACAATTAATCAAAATATCATATGAGAGTAGTACAACGAAATTACTATTTAAGGAGGGAGATAATTAGATATTATTCACAATCTTTCGCCAAATATAATCGAGTGAGAAATCGGTCAAAATGTCTTAATATTTTTTACCAAAACTAACCTCTAATTAAGGTAAAGGGTACAATCAATAAAAAAAAAAAAAAAAATATATATATATATATATATACGGGAAGAACATAATAAGATAAGGGGAGTAATAAGTATGCACCAATTAGAATATTTATTTATTCAAATTACCATAAATATGACAAGTAAAAATCAAAACAACTATTAAGGGAAGGAGATATCAATTTAGCGTTATCAATTAATATAAAGTAAGAGTCAAAGATCAAGATTTAAGGGAAGAAAAAAATACACGCCTTTAAACTTACCATAGTTAGACGAGTACGGAGGCTAACAGAGGTTTCATATGGAAGCTGTACACAAATAGTTTGATGGCCATATTGAATATTGAAAATTGAAAATTGCCTAAGTAATCAACAAAGGTTATTAAAGATATAAAAGTCACCAAACAAGATTATTAAATGAATATTCATTAAGGCATCTATTATGGAGGAATTACAAAGACTAGTCGGCAAGATGGAGAATACGATCGAAAGCAATTACATATTACCAATATTAAACTCCAACATCAAATAGCTTAATTGTCAAACAATCTACCCTACCATTTTATTCTAAATTCAAGATCAACATGGTGTAAAATCAATCAAGGAAATGGATATCAGCTAGCAATTAAAGCTCAAATATTAATGGACAGATTTTAAAAAAACCAACTTATGAAATAAATATGTGAACCTCGAAACGATAGCAGACTGTATCACACGCGAGTTCAGTCAACTATCACCTCAATAATTTACGCACACAAAGCGATTGCATACATCATTTAAACATCACAAGCACAGTAATAAGAAATTATAAGATAAATCACGGAGGATTGAACAGATGGAGTAATAATAACTATAGAGGACTATACCGGAGACAGATCTGTTGAGATCTGTCTTCAAAATGGCCCGAATCTCGAACTTTGCCGGAGAAGAGAGGAGCAGATGCGGTGTTTGTTGCTGTTCGGTCTTCGCGGTGACTCTCTGTCGAAGCTTCTGCTGTTTGCTAGAGCTGCTGGAGTTGTTGACTCGCCAGCTGCTGGGAGGCGCCTAGTTGCTCGCTGGTTTCGTCGGAGAAAGAGGGGAGGGAAGCGGAGGCGGAGAGGAGGAAGGCGAGGGGAGGAGGAGAAGGCAGAGAGGAGAGGAGATCGGCCTCCCTCTCCTCTGATTCTCGTCGGAGACTCCCCATCGCCGGTGGGGTTGAGAGGAGAGGCGGCTGACCCTCTGTTGGAGAGGAAGAAGAGAATAGTTTTAGGTTTTTTGGGAATTTTGGATATTGAAATAGGAAGGTTGAGGATAGCTGATCTGGACCGTTGATTTAGATAAGATGTAAGGCTGAGATTTAATAAAAAAGATCTAAGGGTTAGGATTAAAAGATGGGGTTGAGTTGAATATATTAAATTGAAGTGAATTGGCTATAATTGCAAAGGACAAAAGGAGCTAGAATTGCAATTCGATTAGGATAAGAGACTAGAATCGAAATGAATTGAAATGGCAAGAGTGGCTACGAATTTAAATAACTTGGAATAGATTAGGCTAAGCTTTAAATGATTTAGAGCAAATTTAAGGAATGCTATCTAATTCAAATACTACAAATATCATAATATTTTTTATATGATTGAAATCACTTAAATTTTAAAACATTTGAATAAAATAATTACTTTTAGTTTTACTAATAATAAAAAAAAAATCTTAATAACATTTATGATAATTTTATAAAGCATGCATACTAAAATATACAATTTTTGCACAAAATCAACTAAATTTTAGAACTCAAAATATTTCAAGATGCGTGTTTAATCGGATAGCATTTTTGAAATTGCTAAAGGTCGGTCAAAATTAGGTGTCAACAAATGACCTATTTGAATGATGAATGTGTCTATTGAATGAATGTTAGATATGTCATTTACATGGTCTAAGATCCTTAAATGCAATATATGTGAATTGTTAGATATTATGTCTATGTTGTGAACCCCTTGAGAAGGGAGTTGTCTATGATGTTAATGTTGTTGTTGTTGTGCCATTGTGAGGAAAATCTTGCACACACGCACACTCCATGCATAAACATGAATATGATGTGTCTATGGTGTCAATTGAAATGATAATTCTCATATGCACCTTTACATACTATTATACATGAAATGTACATGACCATGAAGATATGACTATGTACCCAATGATATGATTAGGTACGATATGCTATGAATACATATGATAAGTTAATATTATGGTAGTAATATTGTGTTGTATGAAAGGTTATTCTCAAGAACACACTACGAATATAATGTGAAAGGTTTAATTACATGTTGATGGTTCTAAGGTTAAAAGGACATTCTCACCCTATGAATCTTTGAGCTATTATGATATGATGTTGGTTTGAGTGTCTAGTGCATTCTTTCACTAACTTAAACTTAAGAAAAGACTTAATGTAACTCTTAAAGGGAATTATGCTTAGCACCAAGCAGATATTAAAGTGAGATGTGAGGCTTTTACGTTTAGCAAGTACGGTTTCCTAATATATGTTATCTCATAGGATGGAAACCTTCTACGTTTAGTAAGTCCGAGTTTCTAGTAACAATCCTCATATCCCATAACTACGTGCCCCCGTAGGTCTTAGCTAGTGGATCCATATAGAAGTTATTATGTATGTTCTACCTTGGCAAGTAGGACACTCTCTTTTTGGTGTGGGAGTAAAACACCGAATTCCATGTAGCTCACATGGTCTATGTCGGTTAAGTCTATTAACCCTAAATGATACGAATACGAGTTATGATAAGAACATGGACTCTAATTATGACTTCTTAAGAGGTACTACTTAGTATGAGTGAGGGTATGGGACTTCACCCATACATTGCACAAGTGGACCTTAAGAGGGGTTATGGTTAGGTCCTCTTATGTAATGAAGACTTATGAATTATGTATGTGTGATATGAATAAATGTTAAGGTTGACTTTACTTATTACAAGTTATGATTATCAATGTCTCCTTATTTATGTATGTTGGATATGAATGAATAAAAAGTAAGATATGTATGTTGTTGGTGATCTAAATGTGATACTTAGCATTTGGTAAGGTTGTGGGATCTTACCTTTGCATTGCACTAGTATGACTTTGGGGTGCTTATATGTTAGTATGAACTTATGTTAAGTACGATCATGGTAGCCTTGAAGTGATACTTAGTGTAGGTAGGACTATCGACCCTATCTATGCATTGCACAAGTAGAGCTTAGGGTTACTTATGTGGTTGTTCTATTATGATGTTATGATCTTGATATGTGACTATGCATGTGTATTATGTCTTGTAATAGATGGTATGTGCATTAGGACTATGTTTGGAGACTATGATTATGGTAATGTTGATATCCTTGTACTTTGATGAACTATATGTAAGTTGCTTATGACTTGTGTTCTCCAACTCTTTCAAGAAAGATGTTCAAAAGTGCATAGCATGGGTTTCAACTAAACTGTCCCCTTTCTAGCATGTTTTAAATGTTTTTATGCATAGCTACCATACTTAGTACATTCTTGTGCTAACCCATATTTTTATGTTTTCTACAAATGTAGGGGGTTGGTTCATGGAGATGAGATCTATTGGTTCAAGCTTGGGATAGGTGATCCTCCAAGCTAGTTGATGAGTCCTCAAGTTCAGGGACAAACATCTTACTTAGTAGATGCCTTAGTAGTTTCTTTATAGTTTCATTTTAGAACTATGTAAGGGTTGTATCCCTATATGTCTAAGTATTCCATTGTATTAGATGGCCAATGAGATAGTGTTTAGACTCTTTTTGACTTTATAGAAATAACTTCGATTGTTGAAGAAAAAGTTTTAATTTTCTGCTTTTATTCTATGACATATGCAATGATGTATGATAAGGGCTTATATGAGACCCCTTCAGGGTCAAGTACTCCATGTCACGTCTAGGGGGTATTCTCAGGTCGTGACATTAAGCTCACTATTTTGTAGACATAGTCACATTGCTCCTGATGTCCTAGCATTAACTAGCCAGCAATTAGTTAACAATGTTTGCAATGATAATGAACTATCATCATTTAAGGAGGTAATTCTCAATCCTGTATGGCATACAGCCACGACACAAGAATATAAAGCATTACATGTCAACCACACATGAGATCTGGTTCCTTTACCTGAATGGAAGAAAGTCATAGGATGCAAATGGGTTTACAAAGTAAAGCACAAAGAAGATGGTAGAATTGAGAGGTTCAAAGCTAGATTAGTTGTCAAAGGCTATACTCAGAGAGCAGGGGTGGATTATACAGAGACTTATCATTGATTGTTAGTGGTGTAAAAAGAGGCTGGGATATTTTCCAATTGGATGTAAACAATGTTTTTCTCCATGGAGATTTGCATGAGGAAGTTTACATAGAGGCACCTCAGGGTCTTGCTCTTGATAATCCAAGGCTGGTGTGAGGCTGGGATAATTTCCAATTGGATGTAAATAATGTTTTTCTCCATGGAGATTTGCATGAGGAAGTTTATATAGAGGCACCTCAGGGTCTTGCTCTTGATAATCCAAGGCTGGTGTGTAGGTTAAACAAGTCTCTTTATTGTTTGAAGCAAGCCAGTAAACAGTGGTATGCAAAGTTGGCAAAGGCACTTTCAATCAAAGGTTATGTACACTCAGAAAATGACTACTCTCTCTTCCACAAGAAGACCAGATCTTCTACCATTTTTGTAGCTGTATATGTAGATGATGTGATCATTACTAGGACAGCCTCTTTGGAAATAGAGAACCTGAAGACTTTTCTCCATGAAACTTTCAAGATCAAAGAATTGGGAAAGTTGAATTACTTCTTGGGCCTGGAAATCCTATATACTACTAATGGTGCTCTTATTTCAGAAAGAAAATTTACATTGGATTTACTTAAAGAATATGATTTGTTTGACTATACCTGTTTGTCCTTTCCACTTTATCAAAATTTCAAACTCAAAGCAAAAGAAGGTCCTCATCTCCCTGATCCCTCTTATTACAGAAAACTAATTGGGAAGTTGAATTTCCTCACAAATACCAGACTGAATATTGCCTATAGTGTTCAACACCTTAGCCAATTCATGTAGAATCCAAGAGAGCCTCATCTTCAAGCTGCTATTCACATACTTAGATATCTGAAAAAGGATCCTACCCTTGGCATTTTTATGTCCAAAAACACTGATTGTAGAGTTAGAGCCTATTGTGACTCAGACTGGGTTGCATGCCCTGATTCCAGAAAATCAGTCACTGGGTATATTGTTCTTCTAGGAGACAACCCTATGAGTTGGAAATCAAAGAAGCAAGAAATTGTGTCCTTGTCTTCAGTAGATGCCGAGTATAGATCTCTTAGAAAAGTGGTGGGTGAATTAGTATGGCTAAGCAGGCTATTTGAAGAACTTGATATTTCATTTCTTTCTCCCATTGATGTCTTTTGTGATAGCTAGTCTACTCTTCACATTACCAGAAATCCAGTATTTCATGAACGAACTAAACATATCGAGGTCGACTGTCACTTTGTAAGGACCAAACTGCAAAAAGGTCTCATTGCCTTGCATCATGTTACCACTGTGAATCAACTAACAGACATTCTGACCAAAGCCCTCACATGAGTCTCTCATCAATCCATTCTCAGCAAGTTGGCAGTACGTTTATCCCTTCCAACTTGAGGAGGGGTTATTGAAGTATTAAAGTAGCTTAGACTAGATAATTATGTAATATGTATAGTAGTCAGCGTATGTGACTTGTTAGTCGGTTAGAAAGTTGTTAGTTTGTTAGGAGCAGTTACACATTCAGCTTCACATTACATGTACATATATAAACCTCATTTGTGGTAGATAATTCAATATACAGTTTTTCATTTTACACACTGCTTCTTCCTTCTCTCAATAATGGATTCGATTACTCCATGGAAGCTCAACATTTAGCTGGATTGAATCTTAACACATTTTCATTTATAGTTTCACTTTCTGTTCTACTTAGTATTTTGTCTATGTAGGAAATGGAATACCAATACTAGCAGTTTATTAGATTTGAGTCATTTAACATTACTTAACAATCCATTTTTGTGGAATTTTGTCATATATCTATCATTACTTATGGTGGGCCGCCAAATTAAAACTTCGGATGTGCTATGTAAGTTGTGCAAGGTTGCAAAATGTTCATCCTTAGTTTTGGATTTCAACTTGATTCAAGCGGTGAATGGCTTTCGTGCCATTTGTATGATAGTTTAAGATTTCTATGTGCTTCATGACATTTTATGGTGAGAAAAGTATGTTGAAAATGTGTCTATCTTTGTTGTGTAGATTTTTGAAATGATTTATATGCTAGAAGCACTGATTTGGCTTGAAATGAAGTTTGCCAGTAAGTACAATGGCCTGACTGATAAGAATTTTCATTTCGAATTGATTCGTGAAGGAAGTGTGTAAATTGTTAGTTTATTAGCATTTTAGATCTAATTAGTGCATCCACTAGTTCATTTTTGTTCAAAATTGAAGGTCTTGACTGTACATATTTGTGTGATAAATTTGCCAACAACTGAAGACTGAAGCACTATTTTGGGATGAGGCTTAGGTTTACATACATAAAACTGCTCTATCTGGGATCAGGGAGTTTGGGTATCTTTTGTTCTGATCTGGTGTAAATGTTTCTTTTTTTGCCTTGTATTTTTTGGGTATGAAGAAGTTCCATTTATGGTAGTTATTCACTGCTTGTTGTTTCCATGTATTGTGTGGAGGAATAAATACATCTGGATCCCAAAGTACTATGACAGAACTACCTGACATTGGCATTATTTTTGGTTATGCAATATATGAAAAACAATCTAGATAATGAAATGGATTTTCTTAATGTAGATTATGAAAACAGAACACCATTACTTTATAGATTTCAGTTACTTTTAATTCAACATTGACTTAGAAAGTCCTCACTCTGTGGCATCACCATGTTACAAGTTATTTGTTCCCTTTATCAGTTGTCTGCAAGTGAGTTGATTTGGGTTTGTTAATAGTTATCCAAATGCAACTGTATAGGTTTTAAATCATAGTGTATACTATTAGTTGCAGAGGGTGAGCTGATGCTTATTCTTTTACCAATAGCATTACATGTGGAGCTTGTATGCAATTGAAGTGGTAGCAATCTTAAAGGATTTTCTGTTTCACTTTAGCTTTAGACAAGATGAGTTGTGGTACTGCAACTGGTTGTGTTTTAAATGGAGCGAGATGGTCTATTTCGAGGCATCTAATATCTAGCTCATGTAAGCATTTGACTGGGTTTACCTTCAGTGAATAGTAGTACAGAGTTCTAAAGCTTACTTTCATTTATTAGAATCTCATTCTGATATTGCTACTTTACTACTGCTGCCAAATAACTAAAATACAAAACAAAAGATCGTTTATCCATCTCTGACTTCAGTTTCTTCTTATAATCATTCAATATTTCTTTAGAACTTCTTGAAAATTAACAGTTGTTTGGCATAAATAAGAAATATCTTTATTATCTACCTATGATATCTGGAGTTAGTGCATCTTCACTTGGTTAGAATGGGATGCTGAACTTAATCTTGAGACAACTATCTTTTTTCAAGCTCACAAGATCATCCTCGGGTCAGTATTTCACTTGATTCCAAAGGTTGATGACTTTTTGTGCCAGAGATGAAGATTGATTTCAGGCATGAATACTGCTATTAGGAGGACAACGGAAGCATTCTAATTCATTGCAGATCTGGAAACAAACTAGACTATAGGAAAATGGGGCTCAGGTGTTGTGCTCTGCTCCTAAGGATCTCTACTCTTAATTCAACATTGACAGTAAAAATCCTTGCTATGTTGAATGAAAAGTGTACAACCTTTGCATTTACTTGCTCCTCAGAAGGTAATTTTAGTTATGTTGTCTTGCAAAATAAGTCTTGTTTATTACTTCACTCATTTCTAACTTGAGATGAACCAATCTACTTTCAGATGTCTTGTCTCCTGCAAGTCTTTCTATATTAAATTTGAACTTAGAGCTGATTGAGTTTGTGAATATATGACTATGAAAAGGGGACGTGTTAGTTACTAGCTACAGTTTTACAGATTAGAGAACCCCTTTACTTAATAATTATTTTTTGCTTAAATAGGTGATCAATTTTCTATAGAGAAAAGTGTAATCAGTTTGTTGGTTCCTAATGTTTCAAGTAATCATGTGGCTCGACTAGCCAAGAGCAAAACGTAGAGCCAAGACATAAGTAATCGTGTCCTTTGAGCTGTTTTTATGAATGTAACTTCTCTATTTCAACGTAAAAGATCATTCATATATATAAAAAATGAAGTGAATGCTGATACTCTCCAAAATTACAAGACAAAAAAGTAAGAACAAAAATTTCTGGTGAGTAATTTCCAACAACTCGAATTATCATAATCTCAAAACCTTTTCCTATTCCAACAACGTTTGGGAGCAGTGTGGGGTTCCAGCCCCATTTTTATTAAAGTCTTAATTTGGTACAACTGCATACCAACTAAATCTTACCAAGATAACAATATAGTTGCAAAGTTTCCGATTTTGGTATTTTTATGATGTCATTGGTGACATCATTAGTTGTAAACTTCTATAAAAAGAGCTCATTTGTACAACACACCAAGTTAGAGAGAAAACAATTTTGAGAGCAAAGTGAGGTATTCCATAGACTATACAAGAAAAATTGAAACGACCCCAAAAATGCCCGAAAATGTGCTTCGGAAACACCTATAATTGTAATTTCCATATATCTCAAAATCCGTGCATGATTTCGGAAATTCAACTTCATATTCTTATTTAGGGGGTCAAATTGAGTGAGAAATGGGTCTAACCCAAATTTTAGAGTAACCATATCAAAATTCGAAAATCGCAAAAAATGCGATTTTGAGGGTCAATTTTAAAGGGGCATATCTCTCAGCACACAAGGAACTGGAAGGACCTCAAACTATCAAAATTAAAGATCTTCGAGTTAGCTTTCCAACGCACTTGGTTTCACCTCATTCCGAGTTAGGATGAAGGAATTATGACCATTTTCGTACAACCTGTCTGTGCAGATTCGCAAATTCCAGTGAGCTTTTATTTTTTTTCAGCCTCATTTTTTAGGCTAAGTGTTGGGGACGTTTTTTATAAAAAGGGGATATATCCCATACTTAGTCATTTAACTTCAAAACACTCAAAAACACTCTCTAAGCCCTCTCCCAAAATTCCACCTAGATCCTCAACCAAATTCAAAGATCTCAAGCTCTAATTCCGGATTCAAGACTCAATCTCAAGCTTCAATTCTCCATTCCAATCTTCATCAAGGATTCTCCAAAGTTGAGTTATGTGGGTTTGATTGTGGAAACCTTCCTTTCACAAGTCCAACCATTTATCCTCTCTTACTACTTCAAGTTTATGGTCCTTATGGTTATTTATGAACTCTTGAAGTATGGAATTATTATTACACACCCTATTATGGTCTATTTTGCATATTATCATGAAATGGAATTATTATATGATGTTTATGGTTTTCATGCTTCCATGATCAAATTATGAAGGTTGATATATATATATATATATATATATATTGTTGGTGGGCTGATTTATATGAATTTTGGAATTGGTTGGACTTAGTACTCTTGAAATACATTATTTTATTTACATGAACAATAGCCCACCATGTGTTTGATAAAATGTCCATTTATAGAATTCTTAGGAAATGGAAGGTCCAATTTACGTCCTATGAGTCGGATGGTTATATAATTATTGAAATGATGATGAAATGGATACATGTATATGATTTTCTCTATATAGTGTTGTGAGTCGACCAAGCCTAACTCGGGGGGTTGTAGGCCCGGGTAACCGTATCGAGGGGTTGGTACCTTGGTTGCCTAGTACGGGGGGTAGTAGGCCCGTATAACCGTATCGAGGGGTTTGTACCTTGGTTGCCTAGTACGGGGGTAGTAGGCCCGTATAACCATATCGAGGGGTTTGTACCTTGGTTGCCTAGTACGGGGGTAGTAGGCCCGTATAACCATATCGAGGAGTTTGTACCTTGGTTGCCTAGTACGGGGGGTAGTAGGCCCGTATAACCATATCGAGGGGTTTGTACCTTGGTCCCTAGCTCGGGGGGGGGTAGGCCCGGGTAACCACATTGAGGGGTTTGTACCTCTTTCGCCTCTCCAAGGGGGTGATAGGCCTTGGAAATACTATATTGATGGTCACTCGCTACACATGTACTACGCCCTACTAAATATGATTTTTATGTAAGCATCATTATACATATCATCTCATTAATATGCTATATATCGGGTATGATTATGCATTTTGCCTATGATGTCTATCTATTATTGCATTGCATTGCATCCCATATACTTAGTACATTCAAATGTACTAATGCATACTCTATGCCTACATGATGTCACCAATGTAGGGACCGGAGCACCGCTTGACCATTCTCCTCCGCGTGGCTAATACGATTTTCTATCGAGCTTATTAGTGAGTCCTCCATTTCGGGGACGTTGCTTATGATCTCTTGCTATGTATAAGACTTTTCCTTTTTGATTATGTATTGACTATGAGGGTGAGCCCGGTAGTTTATCTTGGCCCCCGTTAAGTATCCATGTTTAGAGGTGGTGTTGGACAAGTTGTGTATTGTGTTTGAGCTTGACTCATCTATGGTATTTATGTATTATTCTCTTTTTCTCTTGCTCCCTTAGTCCCGATTTCCCCTTGACTATGCTTATCACTTATGGTCATTTTAATTGCTTTCGCGACCAAGGATGTGTAATGATATGCTTATGAGGCTTGTTTGGGGTTCCTTTGGGTTCCCCATTCGCCGGTCACGTCTAGGCCCTAGGCTTGAGTCGTGACAAAAATAGTCTGTGAAGAAAAATAGAGTGTGAGCGATATTTTAGTGAGGTGGAAATCAAAAGAGTGTTATTCCTTTAGAGTGTGTAGTAGTCACTTTGAGTATTGTATTTGTGACTACACGGTGTAAAATTTCTTACTATAGTGATATCAGTTGCTTCTCTTGGCTCGTAGTTTTTCCCTTATTTAAAAGGGTTTTCACGTAAAATTCTTGGTGTCATTATTTTCCCATTTTATTTCTATCATTTGACCATATATATATTTTTTGTTAGTCTGCGTTTTCCCAACAAACTGGTATCAAAACCAAGGTTTTATCTGAGTATGTTTTGTGATTGCAGCACAGTCTGAACTTCCACATCAGAAAAGATTTACTTAGGTTTGCTATAACTATTTTTTTTTAGGGAAAACTATGGAAGCCAACACAAATAGAATGGTTACTTTGAATGGTGTTAATTATGCTATTTGAAAGGGGAAAATGGAAGATCTGTTTTATGTCAAGAATTTTTACAAACCAGTCTTTACCACTATAAAGTTTGATAATACAACAAATGAAGAGTGGAATCTGTTGCACAAGCAGGTTTGTGGATTCATTAGGCAATGGGTTGACGATAATGTGTTAAACCATATTTCTGGGGAGACACATACTCGAACCCTATGGGAGCATCTTGAAGGTTTGTATCCTCGGAAGACTGGCAACAACAAAATGTTCCTAATAAAGTAGATGTTGAGTTTAAAGTATCATTATGGTTCTCCAATAACAGACCATCTGAATAATTTTCAGGGGATCATAAACCAATTATCTGCTATGGGCATCAAATTTGATGAAGAAATTCAAGGCTTGCTTCTACTTGGTTCCCTACCAGACTCTTGGGAAACATTTAGAACTTCATTGTCAAATTCTACTTCGGATGGTGTGATCTCTATGGATTCCGCCAAGAGTAGTGTCTTGAGCGAAGAGATGAGAAGAAAAACTCAAGGTTCTTCTTCATCGGATGTCCTGATAACTGGCTCTAGGGGGAGAAACAAAACTCATGGTTCTCAAAATAGAGAACAAAATAGGAGAAAATCCAAAGGCAGACTTAAGGATATTGAGTGCTATCAGTGTGGCATGAAAGGTCACACAAAGAAGTTCTGCAGGAAGTTAAAGAGGGAGAATAAAAACAAAGAGGAAACTAAAGAAGATGGCAATGAAAATTGCCTAGCCACCATCACCACCGAAGATCTTGTTACCATCCTTGATGCGGATATGATAAATATTGCTTGTTATGAGTCAAGATGGGTTGTGGACACTGGTGCTGCATCTCACATGACATCAAGGAAGAATCTTTAATTTTCCTATACTCCTAGTGATTTTGGAACCATGAGTATGGGTAATGAGACTTTTCTAGGGTGGTTGGTATTAGTACAATTTGTTTGGAAACTAGTGTTGGAACTAAACTAGTTTTGAACAATGTGAAACATGCTCCTAATGTTCGTCTGCACCTGATTTCTGTTGGTGTTTTGGATGATGAAGGATATGTTAGTACCAACGGTGATGGAAAATGAAAGCTCATTAAGGGTTCCTTGTTGTGTCCCGTGGTAACAAACGTCGTGGTCTATACTGGACTACGGCTTCTACTTATGTTGATATGGTGAATACGGTTGAGAGCGACAATTCTTCAACGTTATGGCACAAGGCTTAGCCACATCAGCGAAAAAGGGCTTAATGTTCTAGCCAAGAAGAAATTATTGTCAAATTTCAAAAATGCTAAATTAGAAAAGTGTGAGCACTGCTTGGTTGGTAAACAAAATAGAGTTTCCTTTAAGTCCTACCTTTTTTCAAGAAAGACGGAGTTGCTTGAGTTGGTGCACTCTAATTTATGTGGTCCAATGAAGACAAGGACATTGGGTGGTGCACTTTATTTTGTCACTTTTATTGGTGACTGCTCAAGAAAAATTTGGGTCTATGTCTTGAAGACTAAAGACCAAGTTTTAGGTGTCTTCAAGCAGTTTCATGCTTCAGTTGAAAGAGAAATTGGAAAGAAACTGAAATGTATTCGTATTGATAATGGTGGTGAATATTGTGGACCATTTGACAAATACTGCAAGCATCAAGATATTAGACACCAGAAAACTCCTCCTAAGACTCCTCAATTTAATGGTTTAGCTGAGAGGATGAACATGATCTTGATGGAAAGAGTTAGATGTTTGCTTTCTGAAGCAAATTTGCCGATTTTGGGGTCAGACTTTATTGACCGTTGCACATATTATTAATCTATCTCCTGCTATTGCTTTGCAAAGTGATCTACCAAATAGTGTTTGGCATGGAAAGGATGTTTCTTATGACCATTTGAGAGTATTTGGTTGCAAAGCTTTTGTACATGTGCCAAAAGATGAGAGGTCAAAGTTTGATGCCAAGACAAGGTAGTGCATCTCCATTGGATATGGCCTTGATGAATTTGGTTACAGGCTATATGATCCAATTGAGAAGAAACTCATGAGAAGCCGTGATATTATTTTCATGGAGAATTAAACAATTGAAGATATTGACAAAGCAGAGAAACTAGAATCTTCAAGTTTCGATGGCATAGTTCATCTAGATGAAGTTCCTCACACAGGTGTGAATGATGTTGTTAGGCTTGATAATCATGGTGATCCCCAAAATCATGTATCGAATTAACATGTTAATGTTGATAATAACAATGATATTGTTATTGATGATCCTCTTACTCATGAATTTGTGGCCGAATTAACTATTCCGCTTAGGAGGTCCACAAGTCAGCGGGTTCCTTCCTCTCGTTATTCACCGAATGAGTATTTGCTACTCACTGACGGGGGAGAACCTGAATGTTATGAGGAGGCCATGGAAGATGAGCACAAGGATCAATAAATTGAAGCCATGCAAGATAAGATGAAATCTCTGCATGAGAACCACACTTACGAGTTGGTGAAATTGCCCAAGGGCATGAGAGCTTTGAAAAACAAGTGGGTGTTCAAAGTTAAAGTTAAAACACACAACTTGAAGCCTAGATACAAAGCTAGATTGGTTGTTAAGGGATTTGGTCAAAGAAAGGGTATTGACTTTGACAAAATATTTTCTCCTGTTGTGAAAATGTCCTCGATTCGTATGGTTCTAGGTTCGGCTGCTAATCTTAATTTAGAGATTGAATAAATGGATGTGAAGACGATTTTCCTTCACGGTGACCTAGAAGAAAAAATTTATATGGAACAACCCGAGGGCTTCAAAGTAGAAGGTAAAGAAAATTTTGTGTGCAAACTCAGAAAGAGTCTTTATGGCTTAAAGCAACCTCCTAGACAGTGGTACAAGAAATTTGAATCTGTTATGGGGAGCAAGGTTAAAAGAAGACTTCTTCAGATTATTGTGTATTTGTACAAAAAAAATCTGACAATGATTTTATCATCCTCTTGTTGTATGTGGATAATATGTTAATTGTGGGCAAGAATAATTCCATGATTGATGACTTGAAGAAGGAGTTGCGTAAGTCTTTTGCTATGAAAGACTTGGGTCATGCCAAGCAAATTTTGGGCATGAGAATTACTCGTCTCAGAGATGAAAGAAAGATTTATTTGTCACAGAAGAAGTACATTAAACGTGTACTAGAGCGCTTCAATATGAAGAATGTTAAGCCTATTAGCACACCTCTTGCTGGTCATATGAAGTTGAGCAAGAAGATGTGTCCTACAGCTAGGGAGGAAAAAGTGAGCATGACCAAAGTTCTATATTCCTTCGTCGTCTGAAGTCTAATGTATGAAATGGTATGCACTAGACCTGATATTGCTCATGCAGTTAGTGTTGTCAACAGATTTCAATCCGGGAAAAGAGCATTGGGAAGCTGTGAAGTGGATATTCAGGTATCTTAGACGAAGCTCAGATGAATGCTTGTGCTTTGGAACATCAGATCCAATCTTGAAGGGCTATACAAATGTTGATATGGTAGGTGACCTTGATAATAGAAAATCCACTACTGGATATTTGTTTTTTCGGGGGAGCTATACCATGGTAGTCAAAGTTGCAAAAGTGTGTTGTACTATCCACAACTGAAGCTGAGTATATTGCGGCTACTGAGGCTGGCAATGAGATGATATGGCTAAAGTGATTTCTTCAAGAGCTTGGTTTGCATCAGATGAAGTATATTGTCTATTGTGACAAGCAGAGTGCAATAGACTTGAACAAGAACTCCGTCTACCATGAAAGAACAAAACACATCGACGTCAGATATCATTGGATTCATGATGAAGTGGAAAATGAATCATTTCATGTCAAACAGATCCACACAAGTGAAAATCCTGCAGATATGCTAACCAAGACGATACTGAAAGACAAGTTCGAGTTATGCAAAGAACTTGTGGGTATGAGCTCTCTCTAAAGAAAATAGAGATACCTCCTTTTGGTAAATGGGACTGGAAGGGGAGAATTGTGGGGTTCTAGCCCCATTTTTATTGAAGTTTTAATTTGGTACAACTACATACCAACTAAATCTTACCAAGATAACTATATAGTTGCAAAATTTGAAATTTTGGTATTTTTATGATGTCATTGGTGACATCATTAGTTGTAAACTTCTTCTATAAAAGGAGCTCATTAGCTCATTTGTAGAACACACCAAGTTAGAGATATAAAAACTATTTTGAGAGCAAAGTGAGGTATTCCATAGACTATACAAAAAAAAATATGTGAAGAAAAATAGAGTGTGAGCGATATTTTAGTAAGGTGGAAATCAAAAGAGTGTTATTCCTTTTGAGTGTGTAGTAGTCACTTTGAGTATTGTATTCGTGACTACACTGTGTAAAATTTCTTACTTTAGTGATATCAGTTGCTCCTCTTGGCCCATGGTTTTTCCCTTATTTAAAAGGGTTTCCACGTAAAATTCTTGGTGTCATTATTTTCCCATTTTATTTCTATCATTTGACCCTATATATTTTTGTGCTAGTCCGCGTTTTCCCAACAAGCAGGAGGGTCATTAGCAAGTTTAGGCATTTGATGAAAGTCTATCATTATAATCCGTGTATTGGCTTCCCTTTGATCTGCTAACCTTTGCTCGAACTTCCTCTTGCTTGATTCAAATTTCTTCTTTATATCACTATCGCTTTGTGTTTCTTTTTGCATTGGTCTTGCAACTGCAGAACTTTGTGATGTCTTCTACATTTGTTTTGTACTTGAATTGCAGTTTCTTTGTTTTGGATGATGAAGAGGAGCAACTTCTACATTCATCTTCATCAACGGCGGTAGCATGCTCTTAGTTAAACCAGTGGTGCACTCTTTTCTCCTATATTGGATAGGGGTCTGTCATGCTCCATCTTCTCTCTTCTTTTCTATATCACTCTCCATCTTCTTGAAGCCTTTGTGGCTCTGTTTCTGGAGTTGCTTGCCTCTGTCAAGGTGCTTCTCGAAAGATAAATCATAAAGAAGTGTTGCACGAGGAGGAGCAACTTGTACTCGTTTGGTGGACTCATTCATCCTCTTTCTTGATGCCATAGTAGTAGTATTATGCGACTGTGGTGTTCATTGTTTATCCAATTGTTGAACCAAGTCAGTTTTTTTCAACTCCGTGACGCTTTCCGTTATTGAATTGTAATTGTTTTGTTTCTCCAGAGCAACCTATACAGACTTGTTGATGACTATTCTAATCTTTGTCACCAGGGGTTTGTTGCTTTCGGCAGTAATTTGTTGTGTTGCTAACCCATCCTCTTCTTCTTTCTCAGGCTCTTCAACGTTGGTCACGTCATCTTCTTCTTCTTCATCATCATCATCATCAGTACTAATGTCGTCATCTTCCTCATCAATATCATGTTCACCGGGGTACTTTATCAGGTTGAATATCCTATTTTTCCGCTTCTCAAACTCAACAGGATACTTTGATGCACCAACAAGTATAGCAACTTCGATCAAATCGCATATATAAGGCTTCTTCTCTATAGAAAAAGAATTCAAGAACATATTTTCGATATCCATTACTTTAGTCTAACAAGAAGAAACAATTATCAAAAGAGTAGTTTATTTAAGATGATGATCACAATTTACATCATTCTCTTAATTATATACACCTTAACTCTACGATATTTAGAAACTTTTTCCCCTTTTTTCAATAATGTTTAGGACTACCCTCAAATTTACTAAATCATTTTTTACTTTTCCTATATTGTTTAGGACTACCCACAAATTTAGTAACTTTTTCCTCTTTACCAATATTATTTAGGACTGTCCACAAATTTACTAAATTATTTTTTTCTTTTCCTATATTGTTTAGGACTGGCCACAATAATAAATAACTACTTCTCCAATACTTCATATTTAAATAAACTAATTATTTTTACAGAATAAACATATTACATCTCAATTTTTCTTAAATTTCATATCAAATCAAACTATATCACATAAATTGAAGAGACCGAGTACTACAACAAACAACTTATTAATTAAAAAACAAAAGTTACAATTTTAGTTAGCTAATACTTCATTCATGTCAAAATAAATATCGCTTTAAATCATTTCACGCCACTAATTGAAGTAACACTTTTGCTTGCTATGCTTAAGAAAATAAGTGTCAGAACTGCTTACAATTGATTAATTATGACAAAGAGAAACTTAATATGTGATTCACAAACATATAAACCACAAACAATTTGAGTACTTATAAGGAAATCATAGAGGATATATGATGTGCTACAAACTTTCTTGTATTAATTTTTGGTTTATCATAGATGATAAAAATATTGTTTGTTCATCAAGCATATCAGAGACAAATTTGAGAAAGTAGAAGTCATTAAATTAGTGCTCTATATAAGTCTTGTTGGCTATAGCGATATTTAAGATTGATCTATTATTGAAACTTATATAACACACTAATTTATATATTAGTGCGCAATTAGTGCACTATATATAGAGTATTTTGTTTAGTTTTTTTTTTTTTTGCATGTTATTTAGATTTTGTACCTTTTTAACACATCATTTAAGTTTTGGGGTCGACTCATCATTGCTAGACGAAACTCTAACTAATGTGATCAGGTTAATCTAGAGTATTTTTAATTTGATTAAAATAAAAGGTGAAAGAGTGGGTAAAACTTTATTTTCAGTGTAGATGCAGCAAAATTCTTAATACAATATCGGATGGTGAAGACATTTCTGACCCTACCTTTGTCAGGGGCAGAGCTACAACCATCGAAGGGTGGTCAGCTAACCACCCTTCGCCGGAAAATTAAACGATATAGAGAGGTCAAATTTTGTATTTAAGGGATAAATAATTAATGTTGAACAACATTAACATAAACTCTTCTGTGGCACAGTGATAAAGCTTGTCCATTTCCACCCTTTGTGCGCAGGTTCGAATCCCATGGAGCACACAACCGTTTTAATTTTAATTTGATATAGAACACAACCTCACACACCATTATCATGTTCCTCAAGTTTCTTAATTATTAATATTAAAATTTTAATAATATAGAGTAACGTATATGAATAAATTATTTTAATTTTGAATATTAAAAATCATGTATTTCTAATTTTTATCTAGGATATAATGTATTTTCGAATGGTGAAAACAAAAAAGGCAACATTTTACATTAAAAAAATTGTGTTTATATATGTTAACAACTTTAAACCCAAAGCTAAAATCAATACATGCATTTTGTCTTCTTCTTTTTTTTAAGAAAAAAATTCCTACTGGTGTGATTTATATTTCGTAAAGCTAGACGCATTTGTTCTATCAATATTTCACTTTAAAAACAATAATCATATATTTTTATCATATAAAGTCAATGCATCAAAAAGAAGAAGAAAAACTCGATTGTTTATATTTGATACTGACAAATGTTTAGATCGTTCATGGTAGAATCACTAGGTTAAATAAATAACATTCAACTCATTTATTAAAAAAAAATTGAACACCTTTGATGAAATTTCTAGCTCCGCCACTGACCTTTGTGCATGTACTCCAATTCAGTAGCTCATTCCGAATAAGCCAATGAATTTCAAGGTGGAAGAAAAAAATAAACAAAACTTTAACTTTCAAATAAATTTTTTTTAGTAACTTTAATTACTATTTTTTTTAAAGTATTATTCAATTCACATCCAAACATTTGCTGGCGATGATTTTTTTGATTAGTTTTTGCAGATTAGTTTGAAAACTGGTTTCCAAAAATCATAGTTTATTTTTTATTTTTTATTTTCTACCTTGTGATTTTTGGGTATGAAGAGATTCCTCGTTGTTGCCATGTAAATGTATCCAAAGGAGGGAAGTTTTGGGTTAACGATAAAGTTGGTGTCATGTGATTAGGAGGTCTCGAGTTTAAGCTGTGAAAATAGTCTCTCACTGAATAAGATTATGTGCAATAGATCCTTGTAATTCGGAGTTGACCCCACTCATAGTAATAATCGTTTATAAGGATTTTCTTTTTCAGTTTACCGTCTTAAGAAGTTTGTTGTGACTGTTGTAGTTTATACCAAGGGAGATGATCTATTTTGAGTCGTCTAATATTTAGAACCTGTTTGACCATGAAATTTCTTCTTCTTTTTTTCCTGATTTTTTTCCACTTTACTTGAAAAATAAGTGGTTAGACATGAAAATTACAAATGCAACTTTGGAACTGTAGTTGAAAGGGCTAATCGAAGGCACACGATTGGTAAGGTGAACTACATATTCTATCTTATAATGCACGGTGAGTTTTTTCATTTTTATTGATGTGTAGTTGAGAGGGCTATTTTCTTTCCACGCAACGTGCAAACACGTAGGGCTATGTACAAAATATCAAAAATTGAATTATTGAATCGAATTATTTGGTATTTGGTATTCGGTAATTCAGTATTTGGTATTGTATTTGGGAGTAGAATTTTAGAATTATGGTATTTCTGTTGGGTTTGATATGAGACATTACTATCATTTGGTATTCGGAATTTCCCGAATATCAAATTATTTACTTAATGAAGGTCATATATCAACATCTTCATTACTCATTAGTAGAAGTCCAAAAAGAAAGTTAAATAATAAGCATAAAAAATTCAAATACATACTCCATTTGTCCTTAATTACTTGTCCACTTTTGAATTGACACACCTATTAAGAAAACAATTATTGACATTGTGAGTTACCATTTTACCCCTATTAATTATGAAGTGGGTGAATTAAAAACTTAAGATTTTCAAGAAATTATACATTTTTCAAAGTAATTAATATAGGGCATAATAGGTCAAACAAATTTGTCCTTTCTTGATTTGTCAAAATAGACAAGTAATTAGGGACAACTAAAAAAAGAAAAATGGACAATTAATTAGGTAAAACAAAATGTCCTTTCTTTAGTTGTATCAATTTGCTTTTTTTGATATATTTTTACTTGTTGATTTTCTATTATATCGTGTTTTCACATAAAAAAAAATAGAAATGATTGGAGAAATAATATTAACTTTGTGCTATAATCGGCTATAACTTCAATATGGTATGACCGCATACCGTACCAAACCGAAATTTAATTTATCGATTATTGAATTACCAAAGCAAAATTTAAAAAATTGATATTTAATATTTACTTTTAACTATCAATTACCGAATCACCCAATTCAAAATTTGAGAATCCCCAAATAAAAAAACCGAACCCTCACCCCCACAAACACGTATACGAGTAATAATAATTAATTGATAATAATAATATAGACATATTGATAAAACCAACTATAGAAATGGGCAAGCGATAATTAAGAGATACCTTAAAAAGTACTAGTACTCCGATCACAATAATTACAATATCTAAAATAAAATAAAATAAAAATAAAAATAAAAGAAAAACAATTATTCTATTTAAAAATAAAGTTGAATTCTATAAAACCTTTTTTCAATCTCTCTCAACAATCGCGCTTCTTCACGATCCACCACTCGCTACCTACCAAAACCCTAAAATACACACAATCTCCATAGGAGAGAGAGAGAGTGTGTGTACATATATGTGTGTCACTTTGTGTATCTGGGAGAGTTGATTAAAGGAGAAGAAGCTTAGAGGGAAAGAGCAAACTTCTCTCTCCTTCTCTCTCTCTCTCTTATTTTATTGCTTCGGTACTTCAGATCACTCTTATGCTTCTTTTTTTTCTGGTTTATTTTTTCAGTTTGTGTGTTTTTTTTTGGAATATTGGTGGTGATGTATGGTGTTTAGAGAGACGGCTCTCGGTTTTTATTGATATTTTCCCTGATTTATTAACTTTTTGTAATTTGATAGTTTGTGACTTGAGATCGATCGGCAATGGCGGCGGCGGCGGCTCAACCACCTGTGTCTGCTCAAGTTGTGCGTGTTCATATCATTCTCTGTTTTTTTTCTAACCGCAGTTTTAGTTTTAGCTGTTTTGTTTTTGTTTTTTTTTTTCGCGGTATAGATGGATACTGAGTGAGTTGATTTTGTGTGATTGTAGGTGGGAAATGCATTTGTGCAGCAGTATTATCATATACTGCACCATTCACCAGGGCTGGTATTTAGGTTTTATCAGGATATAAGCAAGATTGGTCGCCCTGAAGATGATGGCTCCATGAGCATTACGTCCACAATGCAAGTAAGCCCAACTGAACTATTCTTTCCACTACTGTGTTCTTTTTTGGTCCGGTTTCAGGAACTTGCAGGCGTTGTGTCTAAGCTATACTCCTCTATTTTCGTTTAGGTCTTTTTGTTAGGGATGGCAATGGGGTGGGGTGGGGCGGGGTGAGTTACAGTGTATGTGGGGTGGGGCGAGGCGGGTTAGAGCTTTTGTGGGTGTGGAGCGTGGCGGGTTTAAATATATTTTTTCAAAATTTATGTGCGGCGGGGCAATTGTGGGTTAGGGCTAAACAATCTTTTTAATTTGCTGTTTACACGAATTCGGTATTAGCTTTGCACATGTTTGCGCATTTGTCATAAAAAATGAAACTGATTGAATATTTATGATTTTTTTTGGATGGCCGAAAAACTAGAAAGAAGAAAAAAGGGATTTTGTTTAATACATCAAATGTAACTAATTCAAAGTTACCAAAAAAAGTTATTTTTATGTTTAGAAGAAGAGATTATAAAGGCAAAATTGCATTTTAATGCTATGCTAACATGTTAATTTACACTCTGTTTGGATCATTGTTACCCATTGTTTCATAATGTATTGTATTGTATTGTATGGTAGATACAATGTTTGGCTAGACTGTTGTTTGTTGTTGTTTAATAGCATTTTTATTGTTTGGTTTGACTGTATCGTATTGTATTGTAACTTATAAATTTACTAAAATATCCTTAATTATTTTAGGATAGGAGGTTTGACTAGAATTAAATAATATAAGATAAATGGTAAAATAGTATTTTGAAATATTATGTAAAGATATAATTGGAAAAAGAAGTTAAGTAATAATGGGAACACACCAAATTGGTTGTTCCATAAAATGGGGGTTTTCATTATTACGTAACAATGGAATTTAACAATACAATACAATACATTTTAAGTAACAATCAAAACAAACATTGTAGGTATAGTAACGATACAATACAATACAATAGGTAACAATGATCCAAATAGAGTGTTAGTGTTAACAGCTAACAAATTTCAAATTTTAAGTTAAAAACTTATCCACTTATTAATTGAAACGTTTTATACGAATTATGTGGGGCGGGTTTATGCAGGGCGGGGCGGATTGGAAACAACAAATCATGCTATGTGGGGCGGGGCGGGTTTAAATCTTAGCGGTTTAAGAGGGTTTGCCCCGCAACCACCCCGCCCCATTGTCATACTTACTTTTTGATTTTGCCACAGGCCTTCATATATTTTCGAAATATTTTTAGCTATAAAATGTGTAACTTTCTATATTATTTGTACACGTTTGGAATTTGTACATTATATAGATATTTTGAAAATAAGATATCGTGTCCTAATTAAGGCTGAACTTTCCACGGTTCACTGTCTTTGTAACTTGTGTTATGATTTCCACTAGTCCTAGGAGAATACTGCAATGAAAACAGAAATAAGGCGGTTGTGATGCATGATCTAGTTGCTTTTTTTAGTTTCATACTTGAATGGCTTAACACCTTGTCTCCGGTGTCCGGGCTTTATTAATGAATTTTTTTGATAAGCAAGAAATCCGGAGGGCTAGCTGGTGCATGTTTTTTGGGGTTTAGAAAATTTAAGAAAGTGCTGATATATTGCTTTTTCCAAGAGTTCAAAAATGGTTTAACCTAGTGACTTGCTTTTAGTAATTAATTAAAGCAGTCTGCTCTTCTACTGTGTCTTGTTTTTCCTTGTTAAGCGTTAAGTTGGCAGTACTAAAGTCTCACAATTTGTCTTGTTTAATGGCCACCATTTAGGCTATCAATGATAAGATATTGTCACTTAACTATGCGGACTTCAGAGCAGAGATTAAGTCTGTGGATTCCCAAGAGTCCTTCAATGGGGGAGTGCATGTCCTTGTTACTGGATATTTGACTGGGAAAGACAACTTGATCCGAAATTTCTCTCAAACTTTCTTCCTGGCTCCGCAAGACCGAGGATACTTTGTTTTGAATGATATGTTTCGATATGTGGAGATTGCCAATAAACAAGATGCTGTACAAGTTCCAGAAACTGATGTGTTGGCTCCTGTTACTCCAGAGCAAAGTAATTGAGCAATTGATTAAATTTTAGTTTTTATTAATAACCTTATTAGCAGCTGAACACTGACTTATTTGTTTGCAGTTGTTGCAGATCCCCCTCCAGTTCAGGAGAATCACATTTCTGAGCAGAGCACACCATCTGCTGAGGAAGCTAATGGGGGAGAAGTTTACAATCCTCCTGAGAATGATAGTGTGCCTGTTGTGGTAGAGGAAGTGCCAGTGGCTGAGGTTGTTGATGAAGTGCAAGGTGACTCAAAAATGGTAGCTGAAACTATCATAATTGAAGAAGTTCCAAAGAAGTCTTATGCTTCAATTGTAAGTGGCCATGGGCAAAGAAGATTGAGATGTATTCATCTTAGGTTACCTTTTAATGGGTTAATTTCCAATTTTCATTTGGTTGTGTAAATGTCGAAGCTTAACATTTAGGCGTGTCGCTCTAAGATTTTTGTGCTAGTGTTTGTTGAGCACTACTCAAATAATTTGAACTCAGTTTTTGTCTTTGGTGGTGATAATTTTAGGAAGGGCATCTTGGAAGCTTTTAGTTGAACAGTTTGGAATGTAATTTTCAGGTCATGCATCTAAAGGAAAGTGCTGCTACTTTCTCCCCTCCTCCAGCACCTGCTCCTAGGAAGATTGTGCCTAAGAATGTTGAGCAAGTGAGACAACCTCTTGCACCAGCACCAGCTGATAGCCCTGTTTTAAGCCCTGACTTTGTTGATAATGTGAATAACCAAGAGGGAGAAGGCATGGCACTGTTCCTCAGTTCTAATTTTTTGCCTGTTGATTCGCTTCATCGTATTTATTCTTATTGATATCCTTGCTCTAACTGCATCCAACAGCTGATGGACACTCCATCTACATCAAAGGTCTACCTATGAGTGCCACCGCCGCCATGCTTGAAGATGAGTTCAAGAAGTTTGGACCTATAAAGAATGGAGGCATTCAAGTCCGAAGTAACAGAGTATGTGTGCTTGCACCAATATTTTGTCTTTTTAGGGGATACATTTATCAGTTTATAGTTGTTTCTGCGTATTTTTATAATGTCATTGTTGGTGGATGACAGCAACAGGGATTTTGTTTTGGCTTTGTGGAATTTGAGGTGGAAACCGCTGTGCAAAAAGCAATTGAGGTACTTTCCCTGATTTGTTATAAGTAACTTTCATTTGATTCTCCACATAATGTTTTCCTTATGAGTTGTAGTTTCTGAGAAAAGAAGTGGCTACTTGGCTGTGGTATTTACATTGCTTCAAGTGTTTCCATGTGTGTTTTAAGATGTTGTGCTCATCTGTACTGCCGATGGTTGCCTATAGCTTGGAATGTTGTAATTCCTGTTGTCTTTATGAATCTCTTTGTTCATATGTGATGTTAGGTCATTACAAATTATGGCTTGGTATACTTGGATCTTTTTCATTTTATTGAATTTCTCTAGCTGTATCAGAATATCCATAGGGCTTAAATGTTGGTCAAACTTACTTTAAGTCGGTTTTTGACTTCTAAAAGTGTTAGGCAAATATAAAAGTAACTTAAAATAAGTCAATAATGACTTAAAATAGCCTGTTGGATTGGCTTAAAAAAAGTAGTTTTCAAGTCGAATAAAAAGTCAAATTGAAATGGCTTTTAAGTTAAAAAAAAATAAAAAGTAGGGGGAGACTACTTTTGGTTTTTGACTTATTTTAAGTCATTTTGACCTTGCCAAACACTTCCAACGGGCTATTTCAAGTCATTTCTGACTTATTTTAAGTTATTTTTTATATTTTCCAAACACTTTCAGGAGTTAAAATCGACTTAAAAGTAGATTTGACCAATTTTTAAGCCAATCCAAACACTCTCTAAGTTAGGAAGTGTTTGGCAACGTCAAAAATGAATTGAAATAAGTTTAAAATGACTTAAATTAAGTCAAAAACCAAAAGTAGGTCTACCCCTACTTTTTATTTTTGACTTAAAAGTCATTTCAGTTTGACTTTTTATTTTTGACTTAAAAACTAATTTTTTTAAGTCAATCCAAACGGGCTCAGTTCTGTCAATAAATTAATGTTATATTTTTATAAGGTATGAGCATCATCTAAAAGATTAATATTACTTGAACTTTATCAAAATATTAATATTTTATTAAATAGAATAAGCCTGCATATTATAATTTATAGTTTCTAATTTAGTTTGACAACTCATGAATTTATCTTAGTGGAATATACCTACCAAATAAGTAGAGAAACAAATTTTAACCAAAAAGAACTTCAAAACTACCAAAAAATAATCGGATTAAAGAATATTACAGGTACTCTCATAATCACGATGGCAAAAAATATTAGAATAAAATGTCTGAAAAAATAAAATAACTTTCTATATTTTTAGAATCAAATCCTACTTCTAATGGTGTGCACATAATCTTACATTTGTAAATATTCTCAATTTTGATCTCTTATTTATTATCACAGTAACATAGATAAAATAACAATATGACAAGTTAATGGGATAAACTAGAAAGTTCTTACTCTTGCCATTCCAATACATGTGGCACCATTTGACATGACATAAAGTTTAAGATAAAAAGGAGGACTTGTGATCCAACACACACCTTGAACATCGCCACAAATCATTTCAAACTGTAAAAGAGAAATTTTAAAATTAAGTTGTTTCTAATTATAGAAAGGTGACATTCTTTTTAGGACAGACAAAAAAGGAAAAGGTGTCACATAAATTGGGACAAAGGGAGTACCAATTAGTTTGGTAAATATGAACTTTTGATGGGAGTATTCTTGATATGAGTACTAAGTAATTTGTCTTGAGCTGAAAAATCGCCTTTGCCTCTATTAAAAAAACTCATTTTAGAGAATAAAGAGTTAACATTAACAGATAACAAAAATTTGTTAACCACTTGAGGTACTAAAAACCTATGTTGCTCGGACTCTTCAAAAAGGCCAACGGGTGCGTGTTGGATTCGCCAAAAGTAGTGTATTTTTGAAGAATCTGAGACGGGTGCGGCATCAAAAGTGAAGAGTCCGCGCAACTAAGCTAAAAACATGTTGAGAACTTACGACTCCATCGGTTTTTCAGAAAATATATAAAAGAAAAGAAATGTAGCAACTTGGTTTGCTTATATTTATACTCACCAATAATTCTACTATTAGACCACTCATGTTCTTTGATGAAATACTTTTGTTTAAATTTATATTCATCAAGTGCAGTATTACATGCTAAAAACCAATGGACATGTGTTGGTTTTCATAAAAAAGATAAAAAACCATTGGTTTTCCTTTTAAAAAATATGAAGAACAATCATAATCTTTTTTAAAATCCATTAGTGTATCGTCTGTTTTCTTTTGAAAAAGATTTTTAAAAAATTCATTGACAAAACCGACAGAGTCCCTTGGTTTTGTCCATCGGGTTTTTTGTGTTTTTGAAGTAGTGTTAGTTCTGTTAATAAATTTAATGTTATATTTCGTCACCAAAAGCTTGGTCAAAACCCCTTTATTCTCTAAAATAAGCGCCGTTTTAAAGCACTTATGAATATTTAAAAGGTTGGCCAATCAAAGCTATAAAAGGCCCTTACCAACTGTTTATAGGTCCATCTAATAGAAAAGCTAAAGTAGAATATAGTTGCAACAGACCATCGTGTCAGTAACTCCAGTGTTATATTAACTCTATTGGAGGGGATGTGTATCTAATGGAAGTTGGGACTGTTTAAGAGTTGATGCTAATTTTGCATTGCTAAGTTGAAAGTAGACTGAATAGCCTGATAGACATCTCTACTTGTTCGGTTTTGAAAGTCCCATTCTCTTGCTTCACAAAGTTTCAACTAAATACCTGAGCTCGATCAAAATAGTAATTTTCTATTGAAATTGCATCACTTATACAGGTATATACCTTTGCTGTGTGATGCTTGTTTTTTCTGAATTGTTTCAGGTTTTTTGGCATGTCTGATTACTTTTTGTTTCTCTATGTATCAGGCTTCTCCAATTTTAATTGGTGGACGCCAAGCTGCCGTTGAAGAGAAGAAGTCCACCGGCTCTCGAGGCAAGTTCATTTACGCTCCAATGGTAGTAATGAATAATGATGATATCAATGTAATTGAAAAATAAATTATAAAGTGAATTCAAGTATTCAACTATCCTTCGTTAGATAAGTGGTGCATATATACCCTGTTGTCTAACAAATGGTGCTCATTTAGCTTTTTCGTTAACATGCCTATATTTACTGAATTTAAAAAATCTTTAAAATGATTTTTTTAATTTAAAAAATGTCACGTGACTTAAGAAAATTACGTCACACATTCATGAAAAAAAACCTCAAACCCCTCTTCTACTCGGACATAAAATGGGCTTGAATCGAATCCGAGTAAAAGAGGTATTTTTTTTTAGTTGGGTCAGGTCTGGGTGAGTCGGGATTGGTAAAAAATGAGTGATGTAGTTTTGTAAACCCGCATGACATTTTTGGATTTTTTAAAATTCAGTCTGTCAACGAAAGGGGTAAACATGTACCCTTTGTTAGGCGACGAGGGTTTATATGCACCACTATTTTCCCCTTTCCCAACTAAGTATCAATTGTACATGGCTTTGGAGAGTATATTTCTATTGTTTCTTTTCTCGTATAGGTAAATAGAGCGATGTCCCACTTGCTGGGTAAGCATTCTGTATTTCAATATACTGAAATTGCATATTGAATGCGCCTTGAGATAGTTTTATGTTCACGAAGAGTAAACAGGAGGTTTGAAGCCTTAAATCCTAGTGGGGCTATGCCTGATCTCAATTAGAATCTACAAGGATATTGCTTGAAAAATTGCCTTTAATAACTGGGAAGTACGCTGCTGATAATTTTTAATGAGAAATAAATGGTAAGCAAGACCGATATAGCATGTTGCGTATCTCGATACTTTTCCTTGATGAAGAGTCTCTTAATATAGACTAGATTTGCGGGTTTTGACGAATTTGTAGGCCTATGTTCCATTAATTTTTGTGGTGATTTTATCCTTAGAGCTGCTTTGTCTCTTGTGCTAATTCGTTGAAGACATGCATACTGATAATTCTTCTGGTTGAAATGAATTATCTTCCCTCTGTTTCAGGTAACACTAGGGGTAGATATCCATCTGGAAGGGGTAATGGATTCAGGAATGATGGAGTACGTGGGCGAGGAAACTACAATGGCAGTGGGAGGGGCTATAATCGCGGTGATTTCAATGGAAGAAGTGAGTTCAACAACAGAGGTGGCAATCGCGGAGGGTCATCCAACCGTGGAGGTGGTGATGGCTATCAGCGAAGTGACAACATGGGAGGCAACAATGGGCGAATGAATCGTGGTGGTGGTATGCCAAATGGAACTGCCAAAAATATGACACCACGGATTTCTGCTACAGCTTGAGAAGCAGTTTTTGGCAAATAAGTGAAGCTAATTTAGTAATTCTTTTTTGATTTGACATGGTTGAATGTCCGCAGGTAGAAAGTTGTCTTGAGCTGTGATATTTTTCATAAGAGCTCTTACTGCATATTGTCCATTTATCCTTTCCCTAATTTTTGCCGTTAATTGGTATAGGAAATTGAGTTTTAAGTAGCTTCTGTTTTGTAGCATATTGTTATCTTGTTCCCTAGGAAGAGATTGATTATCCACTCATTTTGTAAGCCACGTTGTATTTGTTAAATTATTTTTGGGTCTCTTGCTCATCATCCCCCTTTAATTTTGTCTGCGCTTAACCTCCTGTACAGCTGTGAAATGTTGTTACTTCCATTCTCCTCCTTTTAAGAGTTTAAATACATGAACTACGTTAAATTTTCTTTAGCTAAACCATTAAATATATTACATCAATTCAATTTAAACGTTCAAGTTTGTATTTTGGGTCTTATTAAGTATCATCTTTAATTAAATGACTGAAGCCACAAGTTTTAAGTACATCATGCTGTGCACATGAATAAAAACGTAGGGTCGTAGAGTTGTGCCAAAATTGATTGCGTCCAATTCTACACCTCAAATGAAATGCAGTATGGATGAAGCAATAATAAGGATCGACACCATGAGGAGTTCGCGTGTGTCCAAATCAATAAAGGTTGGGATCTATACCATTAGGAGTTCGTGTGTGTCCAAATGTTTGGGGGTGAGAATTTATGACTTTTCTAAGGTTATCTTCAAATAAAAGAGTGATTGAGCAACTAATTCTAAAACTAGACTACTGTTTAAATGGAATGCAAGACAATATGACTTGTTTTTCATTTTTAAAGGGGATCAGATGCAAGAAAATATGACTTGTTTTTTTCATTTTTAAAAGGGATCAGAGTTATAGTGTTAATATGACACATCTATTAATGAATATAAGAGTCTTGCTTACATGCAAGAGATTGATGATTATAATTCAACTGAAAGCTACTTGCTGGAATTTTTCAACTCTAGCAAGTTAATCTCTGAGTTTGGATTGCTTAGATTCAACTTGAGGTAATACGTCATCAAAGTTTTTTTTTTTACTTTCAAAAGTCAATTCACTTGGCCTAATTAGTTTCAACTTTCAATGGCCATCTTCACTAAATTTTGTATTTCATGATGAATTCCATAGCGGGACACATTTAATTTAAAGAAAAAATGTTACAACACCAATTAAGAATCTGGCATGGATCTCGAAAACACTTCAAAACAGAACATGAAGAGATTCAAAAAAAACAAAAGAAGAGACCCAAACAAGCAAAAGTAACTGTCTATGTAGTTACAAGTAGATTCAATAACATAAAGGATCTTCCGTTGGGAAATTGCATCCTGGTCCTGAGTGAACGGTAGTGTATAATGCATAGACATCACAGCCCAATTGCTTGCCACACAAGCCATAATTACATTTCAATCCTTTTGTAAGGGTTATGTCCTCACCATCTTGTTGGTATTTCGACTATTCCACCCCGTTCTGCCAGCACAATTATATGGACCTATGCAAATCAAGATTTAGCCAGATGGGAAGGTCACACCTTGTCTCTGTTGAGTTTGAACCCTTCCAATCTTTGGTTGGGAATCTCTCGTTTTGCAAATGAACAAAGTAAAGGTTGGATTCATAGGAATGATCACTTACCAGAATTTCAGAGGGAGGTTCGTCTAGTCTTTGCATATTTTGAAATAGTAGTACCTTTTGAGTGGTAGTTCATAACATAAAACAATGTGTCATTAGCAGACACTGACACACTCAGTCCAGTGTTATAACCTCATAAATGTGCAGTTAGAATGTATCTTTCTTTTGATGACAAGTTAGAATATATCTTTCTATTGACAAAGCAAAATGAATGTGTTCAAAAGAATAGATAGTCACTTCCCAGAATTTCAGAGGGAGGTTTGTCCACTTTTAGAAGTACTCCCTCCGTTTATATGTAGTTTAATTTGACACGGAGTTTAAGAAAAAAGATAAGACTTTAAGACTTGTGGTCTAAAATAAGTCAGATGTTTACGTGACTATAAATCATTTTATTAAAGTTAAAATGAACGTTTAAAGTCAAATTGTTACTCCTTCTATCCCAATTTTTGAGACATTGTGACTCATTTTCTTTTTTAATAAATACAAAAAAGAATGACAGATTTCTTTAGTAACAATATAACTTAAAAATATTCATTTTACCCTTAATAAAATGATTTATAGCCACACAAACATCTATTATTTACTTTAGACCACAAGTTTCAAAAGTCTTTTTCTTAAACTTCGTGTTAGATCAAACATCACATAAATTGAGACAGAGAAAGTACTAAATATAGAATTGTTTCAATTCTTTTAAGGACGGATTAAAAAAGAAAGCGAGTCATATAAAATGGAACAGATGTAGTACCTTTTGAGTGGTCGTTCATAACATAAAACAGTGTCATTAGCAAACACAATACACTCAAGTTCAGTGTTTCTTTTTTTTGATTTGCACCGGGTGTCCGAGTCTCTTTGAGCCCCGACTAATCCCGGGGGTGCACAGGCCCTCGGCAAGGAGTTTCCCGCAAGTGCACCACGGTTAATTCAGGTTTTACCCAGTCCGATGGCCCTCAGAAATTGTTTGCACCCGGTGGGTTTCGATCTTGAGACCTTGAAAGGGAGCAAACCCCAAGGCTCAAGTCTATTACCACCAGGCCAACCCCTGAGGGTTACTCAAGTTCAGTGTTATAAACCCATACATGTGCATTGTATTTTTGTTCTCTTTTTTTTGTCTGTTTTAGTTTTCAATTGTGAGTTTCCTAGTCTTTAGGCATGTAGCTGTTGGTAGACTTAATTCCTAGTTATTAGGAAGATTCTATTTTTGAACTACTGCATTATTTATTGCAGATTGTTTGGATTTCCTTCTATTTAAATATCTCTTATTTCCGCTTAATAAAAGCATATGTTTTCAAATTGGTATTAGAGCCCTCTTCTTAAGGGACATGACTTGTGAGTGTAGTCCAAGTGAACCATCAACAGAGTCCGTCCCTACCTGTTGCCCTGAAAAGCTATCAAAACACTCTTCTCGTTCTTATGTTATTTCTCCACCTGTGTTTGATGGAGAGAACTACCAGGTATGGACTATCAAGATGCAAACTCACATGGAGGCATGTGATCTTTGGGAAGCAGTAGAGGAGGATTACGAAATTCCTGCTTTACCTGGCAATCCAACAATGGCTCAAATCAAGCTTCACAAGGAAAAGAAGACAAGAAAATCCAAGGCGAACTCTTGCTTATATGCTGCACTTTCACCTACATTTTTTCCAGAATCATGACGTTGGAATCGGCAAAAGCAATTTGGGATTTTCTAAAAGAAGAATACCAAGAAGATGAGCAAATCAAAGGTATGAAAGTTATGAATCTTATTAGAGAATTTGAGTACAAAGAATGAAAGATTCTGAAACTGTCAAAGAATACTCAGATAGGCTTCTTAGCAATGTGAACAAGGTAAGAATGTTGGGCAATAAGCTTCCTGGTAGCAGAGTTGTTGAGAAAATTCTTGTTCCATTACCTGAAAAGTTTGAACTAACCATTGCTTCCTTAGAAAATACTAAGGGATCTGTCAATGATCACTTTGGCAGAATTACTAAATTGCAGGCACAAGAGCAAAGAAGGTTAATGAGACAAGAAGGGTCGGTAGAAGGTGCACTTCAGGCCAAGTTGTAAAACTACCCTAGAAGCAAATACAAAAAACCAAAGGGAAGAAGAATTATGCTGAAAATAATTAGGTTTCCACTGGTAATGGAAGTAGCCACAATTCAGGCAGCAACAAAGGAGACGAATTCCCTTCGTGTCAATATTGTGGAAGGAAGAATCATCCTCACTTCAAATGCTGAAGAAAGTCGGATATGAGATGCCAGAAATGTCAAAAACTTGGGCATGCTAAGATCATCTACAAAGAAAAAGGATAGCTACAACAAGGAGAAGCTCAAGTTGCAAATCAACAGGAGGAAGAACAACTCTTTATTGCATCATGTTTTGCATCTAGTATTTCAACCGATTGTTGGCTTATTGATAGTGGTTGTACAAACCACATGACTAGTGATGAAACGCTTTTCAAAAGGCTTGACAGAACAACAACATCAAGAGTCAAGAGTCAAGAGTCAAGAGTCAGGATTGGAAATGGAGAATACCTCCCAGTAAAAGGGAAGGGGCCTCTAGATATTGAGAGGTACACAACTTATTTTTGAAGTTTTGTTTGTTCCCAAACTTGATAAGAATTTATCAAGTGTTGGACAACTGCTTGACAATGGATTCAACTTATTTTTTGAGATAAGGCGTTCTTGATCATTGATCCAAGTGGTTAGGAACTATTTAGAATTAAAATGCAGGGTAAACGCTTTTCTTTGAATCCAATGGAGGAAGAACAAATAGTTTTTCCAAGTAAATCCACTGTTGCAGAAACATGGCACAAACAGTTGGTTCACTACCATCACATGGCGCTTTTGTATATGTAGAAAAAAGGGTTGGCAAAAGGTTTATCTCCACTTGAAGAGGAACTCCTAAGTTGTGAGGCATGTCAATTTGGAAAGTAGACAAGATTGCCATTCCCAAAATCAACTTGGAGAGCAACTCAAAAATTGCGATCTTGGGAGGCTCCCAAAGAACTCCATCATTGAAAGGAAGCAGTCATTACATAATTTTTATTGACAATCTAACAAGGATGTGTTGGATATACTTCATAAGATCCAAATCGGACGTTGCTGAAGTTTTTTGGAAAGGCAAAGCCTTGGTAGAAAAATCAAAGTGGTTGCAAACTACAAGTGCTCAGATCAGATAATGGAACTGAGTACACTTCAGATCAGTTCAAAAACTTTTGTGAAGTTGCTGGAATAGAGCATCAACTTACTACTGCATATACTCCTCATCAAAATGGGGCAAGTGAAAGGAAGAATAGGACTATCATGGAGATGTCAAGGTGTATGTTGCACGAGCAAGAGCTTCCCAAAATTTTTTGGGCAGAGGCAATCAATACTGCTGTATTTTTGTTGAATAGGCTACCCACAAAGCCAGTGAATGGTCACAAACACCTTTTGAAGCTTGGCATGGGTATAAACCTTTACTAAAGAATCTCAAGATTTTGGTTGCTTATGCTTTTCTCACATACCTCAGCCGAAAAGGGATAAACTTGACAAGAAGGCAGAATTTGGAATTTTCATTGGCTATAGCTTGCAGTCAAAAGCTTCCAGAATTTTCCAACCACAAACAGTACAAATTTTGGTAAGCAGAGATGTGGAATTTGTAGAACAAAAGCAATGGGATTGGGATGGAAAAAAACAAGCAAAAGAAGCTAATGAGTTGCACAATTTTGAGGAACGAGTTAAGAATCCTCCAGTTCGAGGAACCAGATCACTTACAGATATCTATCAAAGATACAATGTAGCCGTATTTGAACCTGTTGAATATGCAGAAGCTGAAAGAGACAAGAAACGGATAGTTGCAATGCAGGAGGAGCTAACCATGATCGAGAAAAATGACACATGGAAGCTGGTAGAAAGGCCTCTAGACAGAACGGTTATTGGTGTTAAATGGGTTTACAGAACTAAGCTAAATGCAGATGGTTCGACGAACAAACACAAAGCTAGGCTAGTGGTGAAGGGTTATGCTCAGATTTTTTGTGTAGATTTTTCTGAAACATTAGCACCAATCGCAAGACTTGACACAATCAGGCTTCTTTTGGGAATTGCAGGACAAAGGGGTTGGAAAATCTACCAACTAGACGTTAAATCAGTCTTTTTGAATGTTTCCTGCAGGAAGAAATCTTTGTTGAGCAGCCTACAACACAGCCTGAAGGATTTGTTGCAGAAGGACAAGAAGATAAAAGTCTACTTGCTCAAAAAGGCCCTCTACGAATTAAAGCAAGCTCCAAGGGTTTGGTATAGTAGAATCGATGATCATCTTTCTGACAGGTTTTCAAAAAAGTCAAAGTGCTTCAACTCTTTACATAAAGTATTTTAACCCTGACATCATTATAATTTCTTTGTATGTTGATGATCTTTTAGTAAGAGGGAGTAATGTTGTGCTCATAGAAGAGTTGAAAAAGGAGATGATGAAAGTCTTTGAAATGACGAATCTCGGAGAGATGGCTTTCTTTCTTGGAATGGAGGTTAACAAATCCAAGATCAAATATTCATTTGTCAGAAGAGGTATGCAAAAGAAATTCTAAGGAAATTTAGAATGGACAATTGCAAAAGTATGAGTACGCTCAAAAGGAGAAGCTGATGAAGGACGATGGTGTTGAACGAGTACAAAAAAGGAGGCCAGATATATTGTATGTTGTAAGTGTACTATCCCCTTTCTTGAATTCTCCTAGTGAATTGCATATGCAAGCTGCAAAAAGAGTACTCAAATAAGTCAAAGGCACAATGGACTATGGAGTCAAATTTAGCAAGTGCCAGGATTTCAAACTTCAAGGTTTTTCTGACAGTGATTGGGGTGGTTCTGCTGAAGATATGAAAAGTACTTCAGGTTATTTTTGGCACTGGATGCTTTTCTTGGTGTTGAAAAAAAAAAAGTTTGTTGCTCAATCAACTGCAGAGGTAGAATTCATTGCTGCTACAGCTGCGGTCAATCAAGCTTTATGAATAAAGAAAATCTTTTGCGATCTTGGGTTGGAGACGAAGGAAAGCACTGAGATATTTGTGGACAACCAAGCTGCCATTGCTATTTCTCACAATCTAGTTTTTCTTAGAGAAAGCATTTCAATGTAAAGCTATATTTTCTTAGAGAAATGCAAAAGGATGGTTCCGTGAATCTGGTATATTGTAGAACTGAAGAGCAGCTGGCTGATATTTTTACAAAAGCTCTTCCAGTAAGCAAATTTGAGTTCTTGAGAAAAGAACTTGGAATTTGCAGCTCTTGATGCAACGAGGAGTGTTGAAAGCTGCCTCATGAGCTGTTAATTGATGTTGAGTTGGCATGATGACATAGTTGTTGATGTGTTTTTTGTTTTCAGAAGATGGAATTTTTCTGGTTTAGTTTTCAGTTGTAAGTTTCCTAGTCTTTAGGCATGTAGCTGTTGGTAGACTTAGTTCTTAGTTATTAAAAAGATTCTATTTTTTAATTACTGCATTATTTACTGCAGATTGTTAGAATTTCCTTCTATTTAAATATCTCTTCTTCTGTATTATAATAAAGTTATGCTCTTTTTCTTCTTCTGTTGTATGTTTTCTTTATCTGTAAACACCAACATCAACCCATTTCATATGTAGCCCAAATTAACTCAGGAGAAATCTTGACAAAATATTTTAAGATTTTTAAAATTTTTATAGGTCATATATAGATATAATAAAGAAATTTTTCTTATTAGGTACTAAGAGGTTTTAAAAGAACAAATAATACAATTAAACTTAGTAAAAATTGGGTGGGTTGGATTATGACTCATTACCTGACCCATTTTGACCCAACCCGTTTTAATCCAAAGCAATTTTTTTACTTGGATGGATTGGGTCTCGACCCGTTTTGACTGCCTTAAATTTAACCCAACCCGTCCAATTGTCATCCCTAATCTAACACACACAGCACGCTGCACTCTTACCGCTAGACCAAAGCCCTGGGGCTAATTGTAAGTAGCAGCATCAAGTTGTGCCAGGGCAGACAATTATTTGGGTGATTGTACTGATGAATCGCTTCATTAGCATGGCACATAACACACTTCACTTTAGTTTCTTTAGGACCACAAAAACCAACGAATTTGATTCTGCTATATCAGTTAACAAGGAGAGTCACATGTAGATATCAGATAGCTGAATGTCTATAATCAACCTGAATGAAGTAGCCTAACTTATCTAACCCAGTCATGTTTACCATAATTTATCTGGACACAACAAATTCTGCAATTGTTGGTCATCCCTTTCCCCCATAAAGTTCGAAGAAGGGTGATGCGCAGAGCCATAAGTCATCTGACATCAAACTTTTCTGACATCAATAGGTGAGAAATTTCTTTTAATGTCTACACTTATCTTAGCATTTTGAATTCAACCAACCTGTAAAAACTTGCATCCCAGCTTTAGTCCAATTTGGGAGGAGAATCTTGATGATGATTACATAAAAGGCAGTAAAAGGAAATGTTCATTACTTATGAGAAAAAGTTTCAAGAATGAAATACACATGGGCCTTCCATTCAAAAATATATAATTACTAGGAGTAATTACATATTTTTGAAAGAAAAGACCATGCATACTGCTATCATGAAAATTATACTTTTTCTAACATAGGCAAGCAAGCATTTGCTCAAGATTCACACTCCCAAAACCGAAATTGATCTTGCAATTATTCTTCAGGTTGGAGTGGTAGTATTTGAATACAAGATAACCATTGTGCGTCCTTAGAGTACCAAGAACATAATATGGATAAGGAACAAGACAAAAATTTATAGGCACCATGCAACATTGGCCTTCCTTCCATGTTTGGACGACACAGCCAATTCTAGTTATTATTCATCTAATTTCTGCATTGCAAACTTCATTCACCAGAATTTCTTCTGAACCAGTATATATGATATGAGACACCCTACTTATCAATTAATTCTACAAAATCTCCAATTACTAATGGAGTCAAGAAAATATAGCTTATATCTATGCTACTCTAATGTAGCAGCATTGCTAGACAACTGAAGCCTGAGAAAAAGGTAATATGAATTTATTCTACCTACACAAAAGTGTGACGAGGAAACACTTGAAACCCTAAACTGACAACTTCATCACTCAACTAGACCATCACCTCAGCTTATGCATGTTTATTCTAGGTGATTCTAAAGAGTAAAGGTTTGTTGCATTGACTCCTGCAAGTTTGGGTGCAAAGTCAAGCTCAAGTTCTATCTACACTTGCTTAGTTCAAGCCTATTGGGCATTTAAAGTAATTCTCAAAATTTACTGGAGTCCTTAAAGTAATCCTCTCTAAGATACTTATTTTGTGGATAACAGAGAATCGTCCCCCGTGAGTTAGCTGGCCTAACCCCAGTTGGCCAACAGGTTTGAAACTCGGTAGAGTATGAGCCTATCACTCTAATCTCAAATACCGTGCTTCGTGTCAGTGGCAGGATGTGAACTCGTGATGTGTTCCCAATCAACATATACCAACCCATGCCTTTTAGTCTTGTGGTGATAAACTTGCCATGTGGAAAGTTGGAATTAAAGAATTGCTTAAACGGACTCAAAAGGAAAGTGAGACAAATAAATTGAAACGGAGGGAGTATAAAACAAAGATATTTACTATTTATTTATTGATAAAGCAAAGACACTTAACAATTTGCTAAGGTTACCATAGTGTTATATGATGTTATGCGAAAGGGAGTTTCAACAGCATGATTAGAGTGAAACCAGCACCAATCAAAATTCATATGTTCATGAGATAGCCAACATCAGAGGCTACTAAGAAAGTCCCCCAAACAATATGCCTGTCTTTTTTCTTCAAACATGTGCTTGGCAAGGATTGACAATAAAAGAAAAGGAGGTAGATTGCCATGTGAAACTAAAATTATTATGCAATGCAAATTTGGAAATGTGCTTGGGAGGGATTGAAATAAAAGAAAAGGGAGAAACCACCTCTTGAATTGCCGTATGAGACTTATAAATTATTATGCAATGAACTCTTGACATGTTCTTGGATTATGACCTTTCTCAAAAATAAAGCTTGGCATGTTCTTGGGAAGGATTGACAATAAAAGAAAAGAGAGAGATCACTTCTTTAGTTGCCATGTGAAACTATATATTTTTATGCAAAGAAAACTTGAAGGGCCCATATTCAAAAATCAAATGGTAGCAAGCATAGACAAAGGACAATTAATTAGCAGACAAGATGTTACCTAGTCACAAGTTTCCAGATAAGAGTTGCTTAATCCTGAAAATATATTAAGCCCTGAAAATTGACAAGATACACTGACAAAAACTTCAAAATTAAGAGATCATTTGAAATAATTTTCCCAGCTGCTGAGAATGGTAAAAAATTATGAACAATTGAAAACTAAAAACACTGAATTGAAGTAGAAAAAGAAAAATCCTAAAACTAAGGTAGACGTAATAGTAAATTTAAAATTGAGTACTAACTTTACGTGTGAGGGAGAAGTATCAAGCCAAACAGGAGATGCTCGTAGGACTAGCTTGTTAACTCCATCAAGCATATGTTCAACCATCACCAAAATTAAAATTACATGCCTGCACATGCTCATTTTCTTTATCAACATACTTCGACCAAAGAGGCCGAAATTGGTTAATTGCATATTCCCATTGAAGTGGACCACAGCGACATTGTCGATATCATACATGTTGACGCTTGGATTAAAGTGAGGGTCCAGTACATGCCAAGACTTATCAAGTACCTTTGTTGTGGAGTAAAATGTGATCAAACCTGGAGGCCATGTTCCCAATCTCCATAATGTCAGATTTTCATTCTGCAAAATATTAGCAGCTCTATTAGTCAGAATGAATAAACTTGCAGTTAAAAGTAGTCCTGGTAAAAGCTAATTAAACCCAGTTAAGAAATAGGACAATGTGACTTTTAGCAATACAAAACCTAGAGTGTAATATCACACACTATATGGAGAAGCAGAAGACATCTGCAAGCATATATGGGGGAGATATATTTGCTTAATACAGAACACTATGACTGCAACTAAATCTAGAAACTAACATATTCAAAGAAGCTAACTGCATCTCACCATGTTCTGCCAGTAATGGTATTCTTCAGTGGACTTCTCCCTCGTCCAAGCATCTAAGTCAAAGAAGTTCATTCCAAAAGCCCATGCACATGCTTTGGGGTTAAACTGTAAAAATCAATGGATGTGAGAAATCCATGAATTGTCCATATCGATAGAATTAACCAAAACATGTCTCTACAGCTCCATTCACCTTACCATCCATATCTATTTTCCATAGGCCTGTCAGATCTCTCTGAACAACTACATCATCGTCCAAGAACAAAATCCTGTGCAGCTTGGGATACATTTCGGGCAAATAGAACATAAGGTGGTTCATTATTGACAGATACGTGGGGTTCCTGAATTTCATATTATCCTTGGTTGCATGCATCTCTGCAGATTCAAGTTGCTTATTTACTGGGCCATAAGAGGAGTTGAAGAACTTATAATCTTCAACAACCTTCACCTCAATGTGAGCTCCGCTGTAATCTTTCATCTTGAACATAACTTGCATAGCCCAAAAGTTCACTTTATTAGTCACAACATGAAACACGTGCTGTGATGGGTCTTTCGAATTCTTTACAGCTGAGTTCACAACAACTGAAGCAGCAACAGCAAGCACATTATCAGAGAAAATTGCATAATGATAAAGCTTAGGATCCTCAAACTCCGATGGAGTAGGGTTCCCATCATCTATGTATTTCTCCGAATGTGCTATTCGTTCTTCCATTAACCTCATTGACAAACATTGCATGCTCTCTGGAATAGACTTTGCAGCTATCCAAGCACCTTGCTTACTTGTCTGGGTTAATTGCTCCTTGAGTGCAAAAACAGTGTCTTTTACCCTTGAGTTAAAAGGATTCGATTTTAAGCCTAGAATGGACCTATTATTAGATCCAACTCCGTACAAATTACCCTATTTAAACAAAAATCATGCAATTAATACATAAAAAGGCACAAATAAAGGCATAGAAGATTGAACAGCAAGGGATAAGACTTACAAGATTGCAGGGGGAGACGTAGAGAAAAGGGAGGGATGATAAAAGGAAAAAGGCAACCACGACAAAAATGGTGAATACAGTGCTTGAATGGCCGATTCTCCGAATGTAGCTCTGAAGATCCATTGAAACTGGCCGGAGTGGAGCAGTTCTGAGAAGCACCGATTATATTAAACTGACGGGGGAAATGCAACAATAAGAGAGTGGATTCCGCAGCAATCGCCTCCGCAGACCACATTATTGTTATTCATTTCATTTACTTGTTAATTCTTGTGTTTATCCACTCATTTCTAGTTTTCTACTTTATCTTTTATTTTAAACTTTTACTATTTATATCTGTTACGTACTACATTTGAAGCAAACAACTTTTTTACCTTTTATTTTAGATCGACAGCCTGTTTGGATAGACTAAAAAGTCTAGTCAAATCTATTTCTAGTCATTTTTAATTTTTTGGATTGTTTGACAAAATTAAAATAAATTAAAATTGACTTATAAAAAGTTAAAAAAACAAAAATAGGATTCTCTCTTTTCTTTTTTTTTTGAATTAAAGCTTGTTTGGATTGACTTAAGAGTTGATCGAACCTACTTTGAAGTCATTTTTAACTTTTGAAAATGTTTGACAAGGTTAAAAATAATTTAAAATAAGTTTAAAATGACTTTTAAAAAGTTAAAAACCTAAAGTAGGTTTTTCCCTGCTTTTTATTTATTTATTTTGACTTAAAAACTACTCTTTTTAAGTCAATTCAAACGGACTCTTACTAAGTAAACCTTTTTTAGCATATGCAATTACTTTTAAAATTTAAACATGTTAATATATTAATATGATTATAAGTCCAAGACGTTGGTACACTTGTTGCACTCCACAAAAAGAAAAACGAAGAAAGATACAAGTAGGGATCAATACAGGATAACATGTACTAAATAAATATTATTGATCGACTCAAAATAGAAATTAATATGCATAAAGTATAACAGGAAATCAACTATAACACTTAGCCAATGGCAAACAACAAGCAACATGTACAAGTGATGACAATAATGAAGCAAGTATATAATTACCCAACACTATCAAGAACACACACATGAGGACTTATGCCTCCACACCACGCTCTTTTGGGAATGGATCTTTGAGATTGAATATGTTAAGCCAATTTAATATGTTTTTCTTTAATATTATCGTGCCGGAACGTGACACCCAATCTAATAATATTGTGTCAGCTCATGACACCCGATCTAATAATATAGTTAATTCATCATTCTTTATCATTACTTCCAACTTTATTAATAATATTTCATCAAAACCTTCTTTATTCAAAGCATCGCTTTGATAGAGTAAGTTTAAGATTATGAATTTCGTGGTATTTAGATTACAAATTAATCACAATAACATATAAATAAGGGTAAATTTTAGGAATCGTATAGTTTTAATATGAAATTACAATATATCCCTCTTTAGTTTGTAATTACATTAATCCCTTAAAAAGTAACACAAACCGGATACATAATATGTAGCTTGGATACATTAATATGTAGCTCGGATACATTAAAGAAATAAGGGATTTTAGAAATAGAAGGGGATATTGGAAATAAGAAAAACATAAGACATGTATTTCAGAATTTTTTCCTATAAATAATTCAAACCACAACAATTAAGTACATAGAAAATTTCATAACATTACTCAATGACTATCAATCACTACTAAGAGTCTCTCTATTACATAGAACAAATCATAACCTACCTTAATCGAAGAATTGAAGCTAAGTAAACTAATTCACCAATGTTTTTCCTTTCTTCAAAACCTCAGAACGTTCTCAATCTATCAAGTATGCATAATTTGTAAATACATGCACTCAATTCTATAATCAATTTTTAATCTTAATGCCAATAAATTTGTCAAATCTCCTATTTTTCAAAATTTTCAAACCTTAAATTAAGTCTCAATTCCTCAAAATATCATAACTCTAACAATATTTATATAAAAATTTTTAATCAAAAGACTCATTGGGTCTTAAATTTTATTGAATCTATATAAAAATGGACAAGAACATGTGTGGGCAACAAAGCTCACACCATACACTTTGCAGACATTGGAAAGAAAGACACACAAAAATCAAAAAAAGGAAAATGGAACGATCCACGTCTTCTTCAACGAGCTCTCTTGTTGTCTAATCGGCCACTTCCCCGACCTTCTATAGCTCTCAAATGCCATTTCGCTTCATCTTCAAGAAATAGGTATGCTTCTTATCTTGACCATCTGATGTTTTGACTTTGTAATTAGATCTCTTGAGTAACAAATTGATGGATGTAATCTTTCATTTTGAGTCAACTTGTACCTTCACAACCTACAATCAATTAATCCTTACCCAAATCTAAGTCTAAGTAGATTAAATCCAACCAAGGGATTAATACCACCACTTGTTCTTAAATTCGAGTAAACTTTACTGATTTTATGGATTGTGAGAGATTTTGTCGATCAATTATCTCATTAGGCTACATAACTAGTTATGTCTATCCAATAGCACTGTTATGCTCTTTGGTGGACTACAATTGTATTACTAACTCCGTTAATGAATATTAGTCTTGCACTGTTTATTAGGCTCTTACAGAAGATGGTGTAAATTAAAACAAAACTTAGATAGACACTTGAATGTGATTAACTTCTTAGTCCTGGTTTTATACCACATGATACACCTCAAAGCTTTCACCAGGTGCGTGGTATATTGACCAAACGAAGTTACTTCAGACTCTATAGGCACTGCCATATAATGTTAATTTAACTAGCTTTAAAATTCACCTTTTATCTTTGTAGGTTAACTCACAATTTTAGTAACTTGTAGCATTGGATTGTCTCATATTTGAAATATTCTGCTTATCTATTATCTTTCTGCCTGCGATTGGAACCTCCTGGAAATTTGTAAATTCACAGTTCCTGCAAAACAAAAAATCAAGTTAGCAAAAAAATCTGCAAGAGTATTTCCTTCTCTTAAGGAGTGTTGTACTCTTACTGACATCAAATTCTTCAGCCTATTAGTGGAGTTGACTTCCAAAGCCACACTCCATGGTATCTCCCAATCACCATTTAGCATATGTACCAATGCTAAAGCATTAGACTTTACAATAATGTTAGTATATCCCTTCTCCCAACAATATTGCAAAGCCTCTCTAATAGCTACAACCTCATCAACAAGATTAGTAGTGTCTAATACTTTCAATCCTATTGCACCAATTAGTTTTTAAAGAAATTAAGAAAACTTAATTTAAGAAGACTCTAACAGAGCAAGTCTTTAAAAATCTACAGAAAATGAGTAAGAGGTTCTCATTTACACTTCAAGAAGATTTTTAAAGCATTTGAAGTGTCCGCTAACATGCAGTTATCCTACGACTTAGATTAAATATTTGACTATTTTTTGGAAAAAGGATTTAACATAAAAAATAATAATCTAAAATATTTGATTAACTTTGAGAAAATAATTAAATAAATGACACATTTTATTTTATTTTTTAGAAAAAGGGGCCTAAAATGAAACATTTGAATTAAAATGCAAATGAATAGACTTTTAACAAAACTAGATTAATTAGAATTTATTTGGCTCATTTTTTAAAATAATAATTTAAACCAAATTGGTTAATTTAAGCATGAAACCATTTTAAATTAATTGAAGAATAAAAGTTTTGACTAACCTTTTTGAGAAAATGACTAAGTAAGTATTTTTAAATTAATTGAAAATCTTTTTACTAATATTTTTAAAGTTCATTTGAGAAAAATACTTTAACTTAAAATAATTTTAAAATGAGTAAAAATGTATTAAGTGAAACGCATTAAAGAACATATCTTTTTAAGAACAAAGATTTAACTTAATTAAAGATATAAAATTTAACCGGTATACTTGATATAAAATAAATGAACACATAAAATGTATTAAAAGTATACCAATACAAAGAAAATAACTCTTCTTTTGGGGGATCTAAGTAAGTTAATTAATAGTTCTAAAGTTAGAGTTAAATAAAATTAGTCAAGCATAATCAAAACAATTAGAAGAGTAAAAGAAATAGGGCCCCTTCTTGGGCCAATTTCACTGCAAATTTTTGGGCTTTAACCCAATTCCCATTTTTGCGTATACAACGGATATATATTAGTGTATATGAGCGTGTGTATCAGCTTTTTTCATGTATTTCTTGCTTCCGAACACCTGTATTTTTCCTTAGCCCTGTATTTTTCATTTTGACCTGTATATCGATGTATATAGTTGTATACAACCCTCTTTTGGGCTTTTGGGACTTGAGAATTGTAATTTGTTTCCAGATCAGCTTCCCTCATTTCGAAGACATTTAAGGTTGACTCGATAGAGTAAAAATGAACCTCTATGGCTCATCTCGAGGATGCAAAAGAGAAGGAGTCCACCACAGACTCGGAAAGGTTCATGTAAGGAAAATAAGACGATAAGAATTAGAAAGGTAATTTAAACAACTCAAAATCATGAACCAATAATGATGAGAGGCATATCACAAGAAACAACTAATAAACTGTAACAAAATGAATTAGCCTATTAAACTTAAACAACCACAAATAACAAATCATGCTTCATTAATTTAAGGACAAACATAGATGCTGGAATCATGTGAAAACTAAAGCATCCTATTTATATTAACATCATAGCAACATGTCGGGATTATTAGACATTATACACAAATAATAACTTCAACACAGTAGTCTTAACAGTAAAAAAAAAAGGGCAAGTAGGCTAAATCAATATTTACAGTAAAGCTGACCACTCTTTAACTATAAGCAATTTCATCGAATCAAAACCTAGGACAACATAGAAAACTACACAAAAGGAACATAAAAGTTAAAACTTGCAAATGGGAACAGGCAGAGAACCCAAAGAAATAAGCAAGTTAAGAGGGCATTTTTAACAATTGAAATTGGAAAATACAGTTAACTTGGGGATTCAACAGACATAGCACAAAGTGAAAGAGCAAGTGTAACATCAAGTTAACCAAATACTACATGGTGTTAAAGAATGATTTACGATAACATTGAATTCACATTGACCATCGAACAACATGACAATCAACAAAAGAGTGACATTTAGCTATATTCGGATGCAAAAAAAAACAACTTTATATTTTCATTAAGGCTGGACACTGAAAATGTTTAAGAACAACTACATTTTAGCTGAAATAAGCTTACTTCATATAGAGAATACCATTATCACAGTATAGGAGATCATATATGTATAAGAAACCTAAACCGCTAAATCGGAAGATGTGCAAGCATTAAAATTAAACTAAACATGCATAACGAGAAGTTGAGATTCAGACGGATATGAAAGGAGAAGTTAAGCAACCCATAAGCTTAGGAGAATATCAAGTTAAAAGAGCATATGCAGTAACCAAGAACAAGATTAGTTTAGGCTGGACAAAGATGCATTCAAATCCAAAACTAAGAAGATTCACAAATTTAAAAATCATTTTAAAGCAACAGCTACTAAAACGGACTCAAAGCTATAACAAGACAAGTTGACATGGAACGAGCACTCCCACAACTTGAAATAATCAGTTTGGTCGACTCATAATACGAGATAACCGGGAATATACTGCCAACTCCATTATACAAGAGATTTTAGAGATACAACTACCAATGGATGAGTCACAACACTTAGTTTGCAAGTAACAAGAGTAAAAAATGTTATATTTATCAGATTATGGAAATCGAAATCATCTATAGAAGATGATTTTGAACTTCACGATTGAACCGCAACTCTCACAACCTACCAGACGAGATTAACGGTGAAACAAAAAGAAAATAGGAAGAAACCAACTCAAAGCTAAACAGAATCACTAAGATTTTGAGCAAAACAGAACCACACAACAACATGAATAGCGAACAAGTTAAACCACAAATTATTATACCATTCTCACATCAATCTAGCAGCAGGATCACGTAATTAGACCATAAAATTAAACTACTGTTAATTCACGACAAAGAGACTAAAATCATAAAAAGAGTGTTACCTTTTTGGGGGCGGCGAAATGAGAATAAAACGAGCCAAAGAGAACAACAACTTCTTACACCGATTTAGACTCGAACAACAGACAGGGAAATTTGAACCAACCTTCAATCAAAGCCTCTCTCGAAATTTAGAATTAGAGAATAGCCTTAAGATTTCGTAAGTGTAAAAGATTATTGCCAAAGAACCTAACTCCAAAACCTTTTTTCGAATCACTGAACGTAGAGAACTATTTATAGGGAAAAATTGGGCGATTTAGGGAGGGAATCCATGTTCAAATTTTGAATTCCTTTGCTCCTTTTCAAGGCAAAGGATGGGCTGTTGTGCAAGCCTGCGACTCCACGAAAAGGGGGGGAAAGGAGACGTGAGGGCGGTTGATGTTGACGTCTCAGAGTCGCGTCCTGTTATTGTTAACGTTTTGGGAAAGTTGAACTTTCTGGGTTCCGTTTACTGAAGAAGAAACGGGTTGGGTCGGATATCTTTAACGATGGGCTGGAAATAGTTTGGAATTGAGCAACTTTCACATATAGCAAACACAAAATTCATATTTGTATGTTATAACAAAGTTTGCATAATTGCGCTCCATAGCAAATATATATATGTATAATTCGCTATACATATACAAAAAAAACAATTGTATAATTCGTTATATATATACAAAAAAGGCAGTTGTATAATTCACTATACATATACAAAAGAAAACAGTTGTATACAAAAGATCAATTGTATAATTTGTGTATGTATAAAACGAGAAGGAGAGAAAGGCAAAGGAAAACTGCGCAGAGAAATATTTGTATTGTATAATTATAAGTGTATAGGACAAATATATACGTATTTGCATGTGTATATACAATTTTCTCTTGCTTTATATAAACAGAAGCAGTTGTATACAAAAGATCAATTGTATAATTTGTGTATGTATAAAACGATAAAGAGAGACAGGCAAAAGAAAATTGGGCAGAAAAATATTTGTATTATATAATTATAAGTGTATATGACGAATATATATGTATTTGCATGTGTATATACAATTTTCTCTCGCTTTATACAAACAGAAGCGCAATTTATACATTTTGTTTCTGTTTGTATAAGCGAGAGAGGCGAGCGAGATTTGGGAGAAGGGAGAGAGGAGAGAGGGAACAAAAATATATGTATATATACAATTTCCTCTCACTTTATAGAAACACAAACACATTTTATACATTTGTGTTTGTATAAAAGCGAGAGAGGCGAGCGAGACTGCCACCAAACGAGAGTGGCGAGCGAGATTCCACCACGGAGAGTGGCGAAAATAGCAATAGTTTGTTATAGGGTACAATTAAATCAAAGTATATTTATAGTATTTAATTTGAATTAATAGTTTGCTATTATATACAATTTCCCCTTTGGAATTTGAGGGGGAAATGACCCAAAAACTGAAATAAAATTAGATGTAAGGATTGGCTAAAATTGCAATTGAGAAAAGGACCAATGAATTGCAATTATAGCCAATTGAAGTTAAGGACCTCGCTGAATTGATCAAATTTAGTAAACTCGGCTAGTAGTTAAATAAGATGAACTAGTATGATTAATTAATGAACTTCTTAATCTTAACGAAATAAATAAATTACTTAATAAACTAAATAATTAGAAATTATAACCATGATTTAAACTAAACTAATTTAATAAAATAATTACTAAAATAAAATATTTTTTGAGACGATTTTCGAATATTTATAAAATATACTAATTATATACATAATTATGTAAAACATGTATATTATTCAAAAATTATAAAAAGGCGACAAAACTATTTAAAAGTAACTTGCAAACTATTATTATTATTGTTATTTGAAATTTTCTAAAACTAATTATTTTAAATCGCTTGAAATTGAAGAAGTTCGATGATTAATTTATACTGTGGAGGGCTAAAATTGGTTGTCAACAGTAGCATAAACAATTCCACTGAAAAGAGATGGAGCCACAATGTTGATGATCCATGATAAGACGATTACGTTGCAGGTTTCCCATTGCTCCTGCAATTCTTTCTCGAACGAGCTCCTTTTGCATGTTCCGAGTACGAATCCTAATTTTCTCTTTGCCTGCAGTGCTATGTACATCGATCTTCACCATAATCTATAGTTCTCAAATTCTTTTAGTTGAATTGAACTAATACATGTTAGGGTTTTGTCCTGATTTTCTTACCTTATTTGAAGTTTATTTTTTCCTAAAAGAAAAGACAAAATATTACCATAAATATTTTTACTTTTCCTGAAAGAAAAATATAATATTCTTCCATATTTGAGTTATTCTTTCCTTGGAAGAAAAGTTTGGAACTCTATAAATTGAAGACCCCTCTTCTCATATAAAAAAAAAAAGAACATCTACAATGTAGTCAATAAAAAGTTTTATTTATGGGGAGATTTTCTCCTAAACATATTTATGGTTTTTTAGTATTAGTTTTCAATATGTAGGTCGTTTGACCAAATCATATTAATAATATATTTTTAGTATGTTTTTATTTGTCGTCTAATTTATCAATCATATCATGATTTGCAAATTATAAGTTTCCGCATGACGTCTAATCACCCTTCAGAACCCAACAAGTGGCATCAGAGCACACGATTCAATGATCCAATGGTTGAACAAGACTGAAGACAGACTCAAGATGGTTTCAAATCAATTTGTAATCAATTTGATGATAATGAAGATTTTTCGTCAAGCTACATGTGGAGAAAAAAATTCAAATATATTTTCAACAATATCCTACTGCTCCATCATTTAAAAAAAAATCAATTTTCAACTCATGCTTATTTTAGAGCATGGGCTCCAACTTTCAACCCCTGCAAATTTTTAATGCTCGGGCTCCACTTTCAACTCATGCATCTTACTTTTTAACGCATGAGCTCCACTTTTAACTCATGCATCTTACTTTTAACGCATGCGCTCCACTTTCAACTCATGCATAATACTTTTAACGCATGAACTCTACTTTCAACCCTGCTCATAACTTTTAACACATGACTCCAATTTTTAACCCATATAAATTTTTAAATCATGGTAAGCTGCAGTGATACATGAAGATTTTGTGAAGAACAAGATTATAAAGCATATGAAGAAGGCAGATCAAGTTTTTTCAAGAAAAACCAGCCAAAAGGGGAGATTTGTTCCATCCGATGATCCTATGAACAGGGGATGCTGCTGGTCGATTTTGATATCCACCATTGTTGCACATTAACTTTCTTAATCGAAGAAATGACAACAATGAAGATAATTTTTTTTTAATCAAATCACTTACAAATGCTTCGTTGATCTGCAACCTAAGCTTTGTCAATCGTTAACATGAAGCATTCTCCCTGCATTCTCCACTAGATGCTTAGAATTGTTATTCTCAGCTCTGATACCATATTGAGACTGAGAGAAATGAGGAAAAATATTTTATGTATTGAATGAATGAAACCGTATCTATATAACTACATTTATATACAATACGAGTAATCTGTAACTACCTCTAACTACAACTAATTACTGTTAATTAGATAACTGACTAACTAAACATAACTAACTAATGGACAACTGCCATGTACATGCGCAACTTATGTGATCCCTTCAATAGTCTTTCTCTTATGCTTGTTTAATATTCAGATTTTTTATCCAATTATAAAATAGAGCAAAAGAGATTATAAGTAATATTGAAAGCTGGTTTCAATGAGGCAAAACAAACATTATGGGGGATAGATAAGAGAGTATTTTGTTTTCTTGTTCCTATTATAAGATTGTTAATTATAATGACCATATTTACTAAGTAATTAACAGTTGGTAACATGGCAACCTGGAATTATTTCCTAGAAGAAGTAATTGCTCTTTTTACTCTATGTTCTTTTTATTTTATGTTTTTGAAAGTCGTTTAAAATGGACAAGGGGAGTAAGGCAACAACTTAGAGTTGATCTAATACATAAATGATAATAGTTAGATAGGAAAAATGAACATTAATGTACATGTGGATTTTTACCATTAACTTTATTTAATTCGAATTATAATATAACAATTTTCAGACAGTTTATGAAGAAATAGAAAAGTAAACTTCAAATATAATTTCGTATTGTTCAAGTTGGTAAAGGTCTGTCCAAAGATGTCGAAGCTCAGAAGTAGGCATTTCAGCACTGGATTGAGGTGGTGCGTCATTAAGACTTTCTCCCATGGCTTTCCATTTTCCTGCTCTATTCTGAAATATCCCATTCAATTTATTGAGTTTTTGTCAAACTAAAGGAGAAATGTGTTTGTATTTCAATTAACTTTGTCAACGAAACAACAAAAACAATAAGATGCATAACACTTAGATTATGTATAGACCTTGCATAAAAGGAAATAAGTCACAAATGATGAATAAATTGTTTAAACTCTTGAAGAAAAGATAAATAGAGAGAAAGGAACAATATATTATTCATAAATCAGTGCACTCACTCAAAAACAAGAATATTACCCGATGATCATGAGTAAGTTAATTAAAGAAATTTTTTGCACGGACACTTTACTTAGTATATATATAAAGGAGAATGTTAGACTTACTGATATGGCATGCCTCTAAAAGCTAGAAACTTTTATTTTGTGGTTTTTTTTGAATTTTTTTCATGGTCTTTTAGATTATATTTTTAATCATTTGAAGGTAATATTAGAAAATACCACAACATTATTATTATTATTATTATTATTCAATTAAATGGACAATGAGTATGTGGTAATGTTCAATTACATTATCTTTCACCTCCCACATACCCATTAATACACATTTACCAACTGAGATGTTGGGATCATCAATACCAAATTTGCGTTTTTCATATCTTGTATTCCAATCACCATTTTGTCATTTCTTATGGATATGCTATTGTGTGCAGATTTTTTGAGAATTTTTAGTACCTGCTAACTTAGTTACAATTTTTCCGTATCTTATGATAGTATTTGTTATCTATTGTACTTTGATTATTATATTATATTAGTATACATATTCGCGTGTTGTCTGGACAATGTAAAATATATTAAGTTCTTATATTAAAATATTTAATAAGATGTATTATGTACTAATTAGAAATATATTATAATAACAATAATTTAAATCATTGACTTATTTATTTGAGGATATTAAATTAATATAATGAATACACAATTTAATATTAAAATATTATTATTTAGCTATAACCAGCCACAATATTACTTTTTTATATTATGTTGAAAGTTTTGTATAATTTGTTTTTCAATTTTAATATGCATATGAGAATAGAGCTGTAATCAGTGTTTTAAAAAGACGCAATTGGGGGAGTCTCGGGGAGAGACGCAACAAAAACGTATTGGGGCGCGTGTAGAGACGTAGTTCTCGTGGGCGTACGTTTTTTTCAATGAGGCGTACGTTTAGGCGCAATACGCGTATTTGTGCAAAAAACTTACGAATCTTACTAAAATTGGGGATATTTTAGAGAATTCTCACAATATTTCGCCTCCTTATATACTTATATTCTACAACATATTTACTTTTTCGTTGACTGTTCATATTTCTAGATAGAATTTTCAATTAAAAAAAACCTAACTTTAGTTCTTATTCTTAGCAGAAGATCCTACTCCCACCATCTTGTGTTTTTGTGCAAGATGAGTGCCATTTGTGCAAGATGAGTGCAAGTTAGCTTTTAATGATGATACTTGTGAGTTCATGACCATATATTTTTGGCTGCACTAAACTATCTTCTGTTGTTTAATAGCAAATGAAGTTTTTTTCTCATGTTTTCAAGTATTTTAAAGACATTGTTGAGTTGGTTTAAAGTTTTCTTTCAAATGATGTTGCTTCTTTATTGTTTAGTTTTTTAGACATCATTTCATAGTTACAACATTAATTGTTGTTATGGTGTATCTCATGTATTACGTCATACTTTTGTGCTAATAGTTAACTCATGTAATAATTATAATATATATTTTTTTCTATATTTTTTCTACTTTTAATCTTATTTTATTAAAAATAAAATTATAGATTCGTAGGATTTACGCCCCGTGAGATCCATGGGACTTACTCCCCCCATCTTGAGACTTACGCTTCACTCCGTAATAGATAAAACACCTCGCCCAACGCCTCCGCCTTTTAAAACACTAGTTGTAATGATGTTAATATTATACAGATTCCGATATTTGAATGTTGATTGACATTATGTTATTTATTTTGTCGTTGTTATTGTTATGACCGAAATAAGCAGGTGTAATGCGGAAGCTAGCAAAGCAAACCTCGAAAGACCACAAGTAAGAAGACAAACGAGAAACACACCAAAAGAGATAGATTTAACGTGGTTCGGTCAATCGACCTACGTCCATAAAGGAGATGAGCAATCCACTATAAATATGAGAGTACAAAATATAGAGAGAAACAACCTCAACCAATTCACTCTGAATACAAGGAGGTACACAAAATTCTCCTCCATAACCGCGACTCTCAAAACCCTAGGACTACATTGTGAATGTTAATTAAGTTAGAAGGAACAAACCTATATTTATAGAGTCCTAAAACCATTTCTACAAGAAAAGGACTAGTCAAAACATTAAAACCTTTTCCTAAAAGGAAAGCTTATTTATGGTAAGAAATCAGGGCAAATAACCCCAACAGTTATTGCAATATGTTGTTACTATTTATGTATTCATAATATTTTTTCTTATTTATTATGAAGTGTTTTACGTTAATGTGAAACTTTTCAATATTAATTTGAATTTAGTCAGAATCTAATATTAATTTTGAACATCGAGTGAAAAATAAAAAATATTTTTTTTAATATGTGTCGATAATGCTAAAACTTTAAAAATAATTAAATATAAAATTATCAACTGATAAATAGGTGAACAAATGTTACATATTCTATATTTAATGAGGTCTCGTATTTGTTTGATATAGGATCTAAGTCACATTCATTTACTTTTCGTTTTAATAATTACATTCTGTTAGATTCATAATCTATAGTGTCATTCAAATCTAGTTGCATTGCCCTCATTTCAATTCATGTTGGATGTGGATCCTCTATAACAGAGATACTCTTCAACTAAATTTAGTATAAGCTTAAACGTACAATAATTAGTGATGTCCATGTGATTATAGTATGTCGTTTTTACCTTCTTAGCTAAACTTTTTTTTAATTTTTTTCCTCTGACAGAATATAATTCAAGCCTTGTCAAATACAAATTAGGAAAAATACTTGATTTAAAAGAAATTACGAAAAAGGTTGTGGAAACACATATGCCAAAATAAAATAAAATTATACTTTGGTGATAATATTTATCAACCAAATACAACAATAGACAAAAAGTCTCGCCAAAAGTATTAACATCGAAAGAAAGTGAATTCACAAAGAGAATTTGAAGGATAAAATAGAGCAAAGTAAGAACAGATTAAATTTGATGAGAACAATTAAAAAAACTCTATACATTACCTGACTATTGTAGAATTCTCACAATGTTGTAGTTAGCCAATTTTTTTTTTTTTAAAATACAAAATAAAAAAGAGATAATCCCATTTTTTAAAAGAAAAAAAAAACAACATAAAAAGAATAGAAAAGAGTCTTACAAAATATGGTAACTTTGTTTAGTCTTACAATTCAGTAATTCGTACGGTTATGGTGTGTTACGGATAATGCTTATCATTCATTTTTTTTTATTTTTTAGTTGTATTATTTTTAAATTTTTAAATCAATTTATCTAAAAAAAAGAATTGAAATTGTATTTAAAGTATGAACTGGAGAGAAACTGTAGAGAGAGTAAATTTTTAAATAGGACAGTCTGTTAACTCTTCGTTTTGTCTCTATTTTGTTTTTAAAAGTGCAATTTATTATCTAATATAATTACAGATATTTAACTTTAATTGTACCAAAAATCGAGAATTCAAAAGATAGTGAAATTACATAGATTTAAAACACATAACCTCACTGATTAAAAAGGTAATTGCAATAAAAACTAATAAGGATACATAAATTAAAATATAAATAAATTGTTACTTCATAGTTTTTAATATATATATATATTAAACTGGTGCCTTTTCTGTCGATTGACAGTTTTTATTGTATTTTTTTTTTTTTGTTAAATCTCAATTGTCAGTTTTTATTATATTACTTTTTTTGTTAAATTCAATTTATAATTTGAATTATGAAATTTTAAAATGAAATTAAAAAATTCGTAATTAATTACCTATATTTTAAGAATCCACCAATTTTAATCAATTCTTAATTCTTTACCTAATTCAAATTAAAAAAGATATCAACATTTACATAAATTTAAAACCTATCCCACTAATTTTAAAATAATTAACTGCAATTACATGTGTCTTTTTTGTTGTTTGCAAAATAATATTTTAAAATATTTATTTTAAAAAAAATATTTATTTGTTAAAAATATATTTTTAGATTAGTTATATATTAATAATAAATAAAATTCCTATAATTACAATAAATTGGAAAACTTATATTGATAGTGTTTTCTCTTCTTTCTACTTATCTAATCTAAATAATAAATCAAATAAAAATATAATAACTTCTTTGAATTCTTTGTTATATTTGAATTTAAAAATTCCTATAATAATTACAATAAATTGGAAATATTATAACCATATAAAATTGCTAATTTTAATCCTTCATCTTTCATTTTAAAATTAAAGATTTGAGTTGATATGGTTTAAGATTGAATAGGAAATATTTTTTTGTCTTAAAATAACCTCTATGTTAATTAAATAAAGCAATCAAATGTTTTTCTTTTCTTTTCTTCGGATTATAGAATCCTACTACTGAATTTGATTAATGATAATTAACTTTCCATCAAATATCCCTTAATTGTAAGATTTGGTCTCCAAAACTTTATAACCGCTTTGAATTCTTTGTTATCTTTGAACGGGAATTTGGCCGCGCTACGCGCAGTTATAAAATATATATGTAAATTTATTTTAAAAAATAATTATGATACAAAAAATAAAAAATCAATTATAGAAATAAGAAAAATGATAAAATCACAATACAAATATTTTTTTTAGAATTAGAGCTTAAGTGAATTACATTTTTATTATAAAATGTTTTTCAAAAACAAAAGACTAATTTATTAAGAAAAAAATTCATATATTATGATGTTAATACATAAAATTCGGATAAACATATTTAAGGACTTGATTTTTTTTCTTATTTTTGTCAAACGATAAATTTACTATCCGATGAATCTTCCTTTAGTTCAGAAAAATAAATGATGAAACTAAAAATAGGAGGAAATAGAGATAAATATTTCTATTTCATTTCTTCTCCAATATTTAATCCTTTCTTTGTCCTTGTTTTTTCTCTTATTATCATCGTCTAAATAATTATTATTCTCTATTTTTCATTATCATCTAAATAAACCTCTATTGCTAAATTTTCGTATATATCTCATATTATTATGGTGATTCATTAGAAGTAGAAGAAATGAACAAATTTAAATGGTTCTTCACCATAAGAAATATCTAATAATTCCGTAATTCAATACTTAATATGCATTTTTTTGAGCCATGAGTAATAAAATTTAAATGTCTATTAGCGTAGTTAGTTGTGTTCTGACAAAGTTACAAATAACTAATTTGAGCCTAAATGAAAATGTAATTTAGTAAAATTTAAAAAAATTATAAGAACCTAAATTTTAAAAAATATATAGAGAGAGAACATATGAAAGAGTAAGTAAAAAGAGAAAAATAACAACACAATTTTGTCAAGTTCTTAATCACAAAAATAAATATGATAAAAAATCATATAATCAATGCAATTATTTTTGAGCTTTTATTAGGCACCCCTTCTTATCCATATCCAAGTGCCTTTTCATGGAGTCAAACTAAAGTATACTTTTCATGGAGTCAAACTAAAGTATAAATCTGATACTATAACAATAATATCGAATATCACTATTTCAAATATGGAATAAAAATAATAATCTTGAGTAGGAATCTAATGAAAAAAAATGACTTTATATAGACAAAATTGAAGAAATTAATATAATAAGGTATCTTAAATTTTGAAATTAAATAGTTGGGGGTTATGAATATAAAAATTTAAAGAAAAAGAGTTAATAATATTAATTAAAGTAAAAGTTCAATTAGGTATAAATTATGGAGATAAGAATTTTAAAATAAATAAAAGAAGGAAAAAATAAAATAATGAAGACCAAAAGAAACTCATGAAAAAATAGGTATCAACTTCTTCTCTTTTTGTACTACTCCATTGTGTTTAACAAAAGTGAAAGAGGAAAAAAAAAATACAATAAAAAAATAGACAAATATCTTGAAATATTAAAGTAGTGAATATTGAGACTTTTAATTTTTTGTAACAAAGAATAATAATGAGTGTAAATAATTTTCAGACATTTAAGTATAACAATAAATAAAGGAGTAGTAGTTGATATATTTATTTTTTGTACAATAATAAGTAAATAGAAAAATATGAAAAATTATGGAAAAAAGATAAATAGAATCTTTTGCCAAAGAGAGGTGCAACTTCATTTCTCTATGAGATTTTTAAGTATAACAATATGTAATAGCTATTAGAAATGTATCATAGATAATATACTTTCAGGCATGACAAAATTTTAGAATATTGAAATCAAAATAATACATTAATGAATCTTTAAAATATTGAAAGCATTCAAACTTTATACTAATATGATCATCTATCTTGATGAATCTTTCAACATAATTAAACTTCCTTCTTCATTTTGATGATCTTGTACTAAATTAATGTGAACATCTCTTTATAATGAATCTTTGAAAAATATATCTTTGATCTTTATCAAAGTGAAGAACATATCATGTCACTATCTTTTCTATGATTTCTTATGGAAAAGATGAAGAATATATATATATTTTTTTTAAAAGAGAAAAAAAACTACACTATTAGAAAGAAAGAATGAGAAAAAAACTACACTAATAGAAAGAAAGAATGGGAAAAATGAAAAATGAATATTCAACATCTCCATGGATGATTGTAATATATAGATTTGATAATCCATAAGAATAAATTGAAGAGACATGTTATTTAAGTAGAGAATATGAATAGATGGAGGTTTTTTGTAACTCATTAGATTAAATTAGAATAGTAAATATGATATGTTTTTTTTTGTTTAATAAATAATATTTAATGAAAAAAATTAAGAAAAAAACATCAAAAAAGGAGAAAAAAGAATGGAGGCCATAGAGAGGTGCCACATCACCTTTTCTATGTTTCTCCTTTATAATGTATAGATTTGATTGCTACAATTTTGTAGTGTTTTTTATTTCTTATTTTTATTTTAAATTAATTTTAATAATTCATTAATTCTGTTTTGCGTAAGTTGATGACATGTGTCTATTTTTATTTCAAAATTTGAATTTATAATATTTAATTGGTTATATAATGATTTATTATTTAAAAATCTAAAAAATTGTGGCGCTGACATGTGGCGTTTTTTCTTCTCCTGTTATATATAGATAGATATTTTGTTATAGTTATTGTTCCTTTTCTCCAGAATGTTTTATCAAGTGTTCTATAGTATTTGTTATGATTAACTCATTTTCACTATTTTTCTTCCGATATATTTTTCCTTGAGTAGAGGATCTATCGAAAATAACTTATTTACCTCCAAAAGTAAGATAAGGACACTGTATCTTTCCCATGTTATTTCATATTCTTGTGCTAATCTCCTTAATCTTCAATTAAAGTGAATATTAGTACATTAAAATGTATCTCCTCAAATTTTTCATTCATTTGTCACTATAATTTTTCAGTCTGTCAGTTTTCCTCTTATGCCTAATAGTCTATATTTTATAACTTTTTTTTGTTTTATTATTCTATGTATATGGTGGAGTATTAGTTGTTTAAATAGATTACTTCATTCAGTAATTTTGAATGAACTGCGATTGTATTGTGCATTATGCACCACAGATAAGTGATCTATTTTATTGAAGTGTTGTCATACACTATTAATCCTTGACAGAGAAGCTAAAAGAAGCATTTAGATCACACAAGTTTTCTTATGTTTTAATTTCTTAGTTTTCTTTATTCTTATTTTTGAATTTTTTTTGAGAGTATATTAATGAGGATTTAATTTCATTATATAGCTTGTAGTAACTTAAAAATTTGAATGACTTATAGTAATATTTAAATTGTATTCAATATTAGTGTTGTTTGATGGACACGAGCGGATTGCTTACCATCATCCACTTCTAACTTTGACTTTGTGAATTCGAATCACAAAAAAAGCGAACATGTGAGAATTCTTAAATAGGGGTAAAAAATATATTTGATATACATACTATTGTTATTTTCTTAAAATTATTTAGATATGAGGTTGTACTACATAAAACAATTTAATCTTTAAAGTTTCATATGATAAAGTTAATTTTTTACTTTTCAACTTTCTTATTTCTTAGAGTAAAATCATATTTAAGTCGTTCAAGAATCAAGATTTCATAATCTTTGATTATTTCAATAATTTAAATTAATTAATAATACTTGAAATTGAATATAATTTAATAATGTTCCAATTGTCCGTGGCCATTTCGTTAAAAAATAAAACAACATAAAAAATAGGTGTAATTGATTAGGTTGTACATATAAAAAAACTACTCTAACTTAGATCAACACTGCTATTAATATGATTTATTCATCACTTATTTATGGGCATGTAAAATTTCAAACCTAATAAACTAGAGTAGAAAGACATGTATAAACAAAATTTCCTTTTTCTTTTGTAAAAGATGAAATATGAAAGAGGCTAATATTAAAGTAAATCACTCAACACGAGATGAGATTGATTAATTTGCCTCTTTGAGTGTTATAAGAGATTCATATTCTACTACTCCTTTTGTCTCTTATTAGTGTCCCATGCAGTAAATAAAGAAAAATTATAAATATTTAAAAGAGAGAAAGATAATTTATTAAAGATCAAAATATATATGTAATATGAAATCATCTATAAGTCAAGCTTATAAGTGGAAAGGAAGATATATTCAAATGCATACTATTTTCTAATTTGATTCCTTTTAAACTTAAGTTATGAATATGACCCATAAGGAAGATGTCCCAAAATGGATAATGAGACCCATGAGGTGAGTTGTCAAGCAAAAGTAAAGTCCAATATGAAGTACTTTTTAGTTTCTTTAATACTAAATGATTCTTAAAAAAAATATATTGGGATGTTTCTGTCGTCAAAGTTATATTACGATTTTACATATAGCTATTGTTTGACCCAAATTCTTAAATATTCTTGGCAAATCATTTTTAAATGAAGTTTCATCATGCATTTAGTCATAAAATTTGAGAGAAATATTTGACTATTTCAAAAAATATGATTTATACCCATAAATTATTAAAATTACCTTTTAAGTTTTTATTACCATGTTCCGTTAAAAAATAACCTATCTATTTGTGTCTTGTAATACTACTGTAAGAAGCGATAATGTTCGTGAAAGATTGTAAACATACTTTACATTTTTAGTTTGACATATCTCTATTGCTACCATTGTACTAACTTCCCTTCTTTCTAACCAAGAAATTGACAAGTTTTCCATTTTTTTGTTAGTTTCAAGTTTCTCTCCATGTAACAAAAATAACCTATGCTTCTACAATGCTTTTATTTAACCGTGCATTATATAATCCAACATTTTAGGCTTTTTGCCGCCTTGTAAGTGTGGCCTAAACTAATGAAAAGTGTGGCCTTGGTGAAAGGTAACGTTTTAATGTCATGGCTAAAAGCTAAAAAATTAAGGCTACGCTTTAAAGTGTATTCAAAAATATTTTAGGCAACACTTCACAAATGTTGTCAAAATTTAAGATGGCCTTAGGCCAGGCCTAAAATGTTGTAGTTATACCTTTCTCAAATTGCAATATCGGCTGACCTACTCCATCCGGGCTAACTCATACAAGCTTTAAATTTTGACAGGTTAGGCCGGACTGATTCAATTTATTGTGGGCCAGAAAACAGTTAGCCCAACCCACAAGTACGTGGGCTAAGAGCTGGACCGGGCCAGCCCACTTTTCTAAAAGCATATTTTTATAATTATTTAAATCAAATTATAATTTAAAAATATTATCATTAATATTGAGATAACAATATTACACAGTGTTAGTGTTACCACTTGTTAATCAAATCAACAAATAAAATTATCTTTATAATATTATTATGTTTGATTTCAAGTAAAAGTATAAATAGTTAAATAGAAATATTAACCTAATTTTTTTCAATAATCATAAAAAAACACAAAAAATATGACAATATTCCATAGGCTACGCCTACGTAGTGATTCCCTAGAAATTTTAGGGTTAATTTTATATAGTACATACACTACAACAAAATGTATCAATAGCTATGAAATTTAAGCTATGAATTCAAAAATCGTTGCTATTACCTAAATAACAGCCACAAAATTTCAAATTTCAAGCTATAAAAAAAATTTAGCCATAAAAATCAAATTGACGAAGCTAATTCTTCATTTTTGCTATAATTGTTAATAATCGTGGCAATAATTAGCTAAATAGCAGCAATTTTATTGCTATGGTAAAAGTTATATAGTTGATCATATGTTTTTGCTATGCAATAAAAATTATTGTAGCAATAGTAACCTTTTAGCCATAATAAACTATTTGAAACAAAATATTATTGTAGCTAAATAAAACATCCTCTTTACTAATAGGTCCTTTGCAAGTTCCCAGGTTTCATTGTGAGGAAAACATATACCTGCTATGCAAAAAGCTATATATATATGTGATAATGGCAAATCCTCTCATCTGTTTGTTATTTTCATTTCTAATGAGAAGAAGCAGAATTCTCGGAAGGCTAGCCAGCGATCAGAGGGAGTACATTACAGTCTCTCCGGAGTTCAGACGATGTACTGAACAATGTGGGACGATGTACTTACTAGCTGGAAGTTGAAATCATGACTTTGATTTTTACATGTAAAAAAGAAAAAGTGCCTTGTGAGAGTTTTGAAAAGAGAGTCTGATATGGAAGAATACTTGTTTTAATTTGTAGAACTTGCATAGACATTTTGAGCAGAGGTCTTTCGGGAACATCCTCCCTACCTCCACGAGGTAGGGTAAGGTCCACATATCCTATCCTCTCCAAATCTCACTTGTGAAATTACATTGGCTACGTTGTTGTTGTTGTTCTTAAGACTGTTAAAAAAACAAGAGATAAGAGTTAAATTATATAATATATAGAACCTCAACAACAATGTTCTTCAGGATGTGTTTGACATACATATTTTTATTATAATTACAGTTAATTACCCTAATAGATTTTCTGTGGATGGGGATTAGTTTATCAAATGGGCATGTTTTCAAAGTAAATGGGCTATTTAAAATTAGGGATGAGTCATTTATTTCTAAGCTCATCATGTTTCATGTGGTTAAAAAGTAAAATAAACAAGTGTAATCATTTGGATCGAAAGTATAATGGAAGCGGTATATTTGAATCAAAAAGTATACAAGGGTATATTTGACTCTTTTTGATAAATTAAAATACGATTGCTATAATTTCATAGTAGTGGACTCAAAGCAGAAAATAAAAATTGTTGCAAATACGTAAAAGCGCGCGCGCACATATATATATATATATATGTATATAATATTGAAGAATGGATTAATATAATTGGAGGAAAAAAAAACGGTTGCAACCGATTCTAGCAGTGAAGTGGACTCAATATATAGGAGAAAAAGGAAAGGAAGCGACGGAAGTCTTGAAAAAGTGCAGAAATGGAGGAACAACAAGTTGATGAAGTTTGTTTAAGAATACAGAATCTGATACTCCACAGGTATCTTCTTCAATTAAATTCTCTGTTTTAGTCATAACTCTAATTTTTCTTGTAGTCAAGCAGAGGAGAAAGTGGTTGTGAAGAGGTTATGTGCTAGAGATGTTTATGGAAATCCCAAATTCTTATGGCTACCAAAGAAACATGTGGAAGAGAATCTCCTTAAACCTCCTTTTCCTAAAAAGGGACAAGTAACAGATGTACTTATTCGTGATCCAATTAAGAGAAGGACATTTACAGTGGAACTAGTGCGTGATGATGAAGATGAATACCATATTTCAGGAAGTGGATGGGATGAATATGCAGCTCAACACAAGTTCGAATGTGGGGATTTCATATATTGTTATCAGCAAAGATCATTTTTCTATGAAATCTACACAGGTATGTTTTTCAATTCAATTCCCGGTTTTAGTCATAACTCATTTACTCATTTTCTTGTTTTTAATTTTCAGTAAATCAATAGAGATAATACCAGTGCTTGTCAAGAATTTATATGCTAAAGATGTTGCAGAGAATCCCAACTGCTTATGGTTATCAAAGGAAGAATCAAGATTGCTTGTTCCACATGTTATTCTTCAAGTAGGACATGCAATATTTCTACCTCTAAATGATACAATTACGAAGGAGTCAATTGTTGTGCTAGTGGAGCATCCTGTTCAAGACGAATATTATATTACAGGAAGCAATTGGGAGGAATATGTAGCTAAACACAAATTGTTGGTTATCGAAGACACTACTATCTTTGTTAACAAGGTAATTCTAGATCCAACTGCAAAGGTTCAGCTTGTCAACACCTCCTATCACTATGAAATCACTGCTGTCGATAATAGTTCAGCACCTCCTTCGACTGCAACTACAACTGTTGTCGACAATAATTCATCATCTCCTTTGATAGCAACTACTACTGCTGTTGATAATAGTTCAGCACCTGCTTCTACTGCAACTACTTCAGCTGTCAATAATAGGATGGAACTTCATTGTGATGAACCAGAATATGATAGTGATGAACCAGGATTTGATAGTGATGAAACAGTATATGATAGTGATGATGCTTACTGGCTCTGATGGATTGATTCATTAATACTAGTCTGTCACTTACACCGGATTGAACTTAATGCATTCATCCATTGGGATTAGCCATCAAACTAAGTAGCTTCATGCATTTGTTTCATACTCAAAACGCACAATTGTAATCTGCAGATATTCATGTTCAGATCGTTTACATGTTAGTATATTCTATAACAAATTTTCCTGTTCAAGTACCTGGCCTCCAAATATTTTCTGCGGATGTTTGTATATTCTTTCAATAGCTAACATTGATTAACTTGGGAGGAACTCCTCCGATCCTCTCTTAAAATGTTCATTGCTAATGCTTTCTTTAGTCATTTTAACTGGTCACAGACATAAACTCAAAAGCTTTGGGAATGTTTTTATTTTCGTCCTCACATGGCAATGCGTATAGATATATAGGGTTCTTGGGTTGATTAGAGAGACATATATTCTTATTATTTTGATTTAAATCTAAGTGATCAAGCTAATGGATATCGAGCTGTATGATACAATTGACCTACGTAAGCTAGTCTTGATGCTACTGTTGTCATATCTTGTGTTTGGCTTTGTCCTACTAGAAGTATATTTATGGCTTCTATTTTGTGTTATCCATTATACACGAGGAGCACACAAGTTAAGTGATTCTTATTTACTGTAACAAACCCGAATTCCTCTCTATATTAATAAGAACTGGGACATGATTACAGCTTTATAATTGTAATTGCAATACTCAAACCACCAAATTTAGATATTGAAATTACAAGTAACTAAAGGATAGAGATAAGAATGGGGATGCTAAGAATTTCACCAAGGCTACTGTTAGGATCGAAAGGAGGTTCAAAAGCACTTAAACTATGATAAAGAGAACACTTCATAACATGCTCAAACTTGTCGAAGCTAAAATTATTCACCTCGAAGTACAGAGCAATAGTTGTAAGAGCTCGTCTTCAACCAAATCTCTCCTTAGAATTGATAACCACCAATTACAATCATGTTCTTTCTGATTTACAGTAAAACTCTTCCGCACTATCAATTTGAGTTCAGTTATAACTTATCTTGCAACCACACATTTGTTCAAGAGGATAACAAAAACGAATGCATTACCTAAGTCATGACTCACGATGTAATCTACCAACTCTACTATCTTTATGATCTTATAAAGTGTGTAACCAACAGAGTGCACAACCTTCACCTTATATACACTCCTTCATACTTTTACCTCCCACATCTGTACCATGCCAACAAACAGTGATATAGCGAAGTTTCAATACTGATGTTTGCCAGTGGCGGATCCAGAATTCGATGATCGTGGGTGCTCAATTCTTTTAACAAGCCAAAAAGAAATTCTTTCTAGAAGTTTACTACTAATATTTTTATAATTTAATTAATAAATGAAATACAAAAAATAGGAAAGTGGAAAAACAAAAAGAAATATAAGCAAAATTTTGAAAAAGAAGTCAAGAAGTTTCTGTTGGCCTTTTTCAACAAAAAAATAGATGTTGTCGCAGGGGCTCGAACCCTCAATGAAGGGGACCAGCGATCCTAGAATCCTACTTTAGAACCACAACGCCCATGAAACACTTTGTTTAATGGGTGCTGAAACAAACATTATATAACATTTTCAGTATTTTCTATACATAGATATAAAGTTTCCATCGAGGTCAATGGGTGCTCGAGCACCCAAAACTCTACACGTGGGTCTGCCCCTGATGTTTGCTGGAAGTTGTGTTGGGAAAACGCGGACTAACACAAAAAATATATATGATCAAATGATAGAAATAAAATGGGAAAATAATGACACTAAGAATTTTACGTGGAAACCCTTCTAAATAAGGGAAAAACCACGGGCCAAGAAGAGCAACTGATATCATTATAGTAAGGAATTTACATCGTGTAGTCACGAATACAATATTCAAAGTGACTACTACACACTCAAAAGGAATAACACTCTTTTGATTTCCACCTTACTAAAATATCGCTCACACTCTATTTTTCTTCACAGACTATTTTTCTTGTATAGTCTATGAAAACCTCACAACTCTCTATATTTTTCTTTCTCTGTGAATTGGTGTCTTACAAATGAGCTAATAAGCTCCTTTTATAGAAGAAATTTGCAACAGCAAATTTCAATGCCATACACTATATGTCAAAGTTGTGCCACCAAAAGTTTATAATTTCTCAATATTTGCTGTGTTTTTCAACATTTGCTGCTATTGCAATTTGCCAACAATTGACAATTGCATAAAGCAATTGTTGAAGTCAAAAATGGAATAGTGGGACTGGACCCCACAAGTTGGCCACCAAAACATCATGTTTTACCGCATAATATTCAACGAAGACAAGTGAATATACAATTAAAGGACACGTTAATACATTGCAGTTATCGACAACAGAGAACCCCTTGGGCCAGTAGGAATTTACACACCCTAGTTATCTGGGAATTGGGATCCCACACTCTACCTCATAGGATTTGAATATGCAATTAAGAAAAACTTGTCAGTACATCCCAACAATAGTAGTTCCTCCACGTTCTCTATATAACCTGTTAGAGCCATGAACACGAAACCTATTCCTGGATCCCATACAAAAAGATCCATTGCAGTTACGGGAACTGTTACAATAAGTATAAGGAAATTAGCATTAAAAACAAATGGAAATTGACTCAAAACATGTGACCATTGAATCTCCAATAGATTTTCCATTTTCAGCGGCAAGAAGCAATCCAATAGAAGACCTGACCTTCGGTAATGGAAGAAGGTTCCTGTACCGAATTTGCTTCTACTGATTTTGCATTCCCAATTTGAGGAGTTCCCAGGTCTTCGAGAGTTGCAATATCAGCATTACTTGTTATCTCCTGTATTCAGATTAGCAAACCAGAAATAATAAAAGATGAAAAGAAAAACACAAAGAACTATCCGAGTCCACAGAACCCACTGTGTGTCCTTAAGAAATTTAATCCCCTCAAGTATCCGAGGTTGCAGATTAATTCCTTCCAAGATAAAACGGATTAACCATTAAAGAAGTAGCAGTACCTCAAACTTCGATAATTTCAACGAACTCAAAATGACAGCAACGAATCACACACACTGACACGATCGATTGATTTTGTTTTTTTAAGAAATGTATGCAAAAGAAGGGAAGAATTCGATTTAGAAAAATGAGAGAAAACTTCTCTATTTATAGCCAACAAAGGGTAAAGGTCACAACCCTTTGAAAAGAAGACAACCTTTCAGAAATGTCATAACACTTTGGAAAAGGCATAACCTTTCAAACGGTCACAATCCTTTAGAAAGGACACAACCTTTCATAAAGTTCACAACCCTTCGGCATGGTCACAACTCTTCAGAGAGTCACAACCCTTCATTTCCTGTTCACACCTTTAAAACCCAACAATCCCCTACATGAATAGGGAATGACTATTGTTAAAACATATGCATGAAAAACTGTGTGATTCGTAATTAAGGATTGATTGCCTCTGGATAAGTGGGTTTCCCTTTGAACTTTCCGTAGTGAACATATATCGGATATACTCGGTCAATCGGTAGATTTGATATCTTTGAACCGTCGAGCTTTGGTGTATACCTAGACAACATAAGTCACACAATCAACCCTTGAACTATTTTTGGTTCTCATTGTTTTGTTCGTTTCAACCATGAACACGTCTCGATTTATAAGTGCGTAGAGAACCGGCCTTACCGGATTCTCCTTGAAGCGGCTTACACTTCACACTTACATAGGTGATTTCTAAATGTGTTATCCCGTAGATACACCATTTGATATACCATGTATCAAACTTAGAAATCATTAAAAAGTCCTAATGTCTTTATCCTTGTTACTGAACATTGTCTTATCATGAGAATGAACCATAAAAAATATTTTGACAATGTTGAACCGTCATCAATGACTTTGTTTGATCTCCTTGAACCTAGATCTTGGGATCTCCAGTCTTCTAGGTAGAGTTACCACCACAATGACTTGTTCTCGGCCATAGTACCATTCCCTTTGATAATCTATCAACTCCCTCTCTAGTTAGGCCTTTTATAAGTGGATCCGACACATTATCCTTTGACTTTACATAGTCAATTATGATAATTTCACTAGAGAGTAGTTCTCTAACGATATTATGTCTACGTTATATATGACGAGACTTTCCGTTATACATCATGCTCCATGCCCTACCTATTGCAAATTAACTTTCACTGTGTATGCATACTGGAGCTAAAAGGTTTGGGCCAAAAATCTTTCAAGAAATTTTGGAGTCATTCAACTTCTTTACCAGCCTTATCTAGAGTGATAAACTCAAATTTCATAGTAGAGCGAGCGATACATCTCTCGTTTGGAAGATTTCCAAGAGATCGCTCCTCCACCAAGAGTAAATACATATCCACTCGTGGATTTTACTTCATTTGACCTGGTGATTCAATTTGCATCACTATATTCTTCCAATACTGTTGAATATTAGTTATAATGCAAAGCAATAGTTTTTTGTTTTTAAGTATGTTTTAAATACTCCAAAACTCTTTTCACTGTCATCCAATGAGTTTGATTGAGATTACTCGTGAACCGACTTAGTTTATTAATAGTATATGCTATAGCTGATCGCGTACACTTCATGATATTTATCATAATTCTCAAAACTCTAGCACAATCCAATTGTAAGTCACTTTTGCCTTCATTCTTTTAAAGTACAAATCTCACATTTATTGGAGTCTTGACAATATTGAAATCCAAATGCTTGAACTTGTCAAGTACATTTTCAATCACATCAGTAACTTCAATGTCTTTCATATCGAAGTTACTTTCTAGCATATGCTTAGTAGCATTTATGTTAGAAATGTCTGTTTTGACGATCACAATGTCATCAACATAAAAACAAATAATGACCTTGTGATTTGGAGTGTCTTTAATGTAAAAACATTTATCACATTCATTAATTTTGAATTCATTTGCCAACATAGTTTGGTCAAACTTCGCATGTCATTATTTGGGTGTTTGTTTTTAGTCCACAGAGTGACTTAACAATTTTACAGACTTTCTTTTATTTACCAGAACCACAAAGCCCTTGGGTTGTTCCATGTAAATTTCTTCCTCCAATTTTTCATTTAAAATAAAAATGTTTTCACATCCAATTTGACGAATTTGAAGGCAATATTTCGCAACTAGCGCAATTAACATCCGAATTGATGTAATCCTAGTTAGTGCTATTATTTGTCAAACAAGGCTTTCTTATTGTCTAAAGCCTATGAAAACAAGTCTGTCTTTGTATTTGTCAATAGTTTCATCAACTTTCTTTTCCTTTTGTAGATCCACTTTGAATCCAAAAGTTTATTTCCTCGAGGAAGATCAACCAACTCACAAGTGTGGTTGCTCAAGATTGAATCTATCTTACTATTGACAAACTTTTCTCAAAGAGAATGAGTCCACAAAGGACATAACTTTTAGAATATATGAGACTCATTTTCAAGTAGAAATGTTACAAAATCAAACTCGTAGGAAGTAATTTGTCCATTGACATTTACTACGCCACCGAATATCTTTATTAAGTACATTCTCCTTTGGTTCTTTCCAAGGTCGTTTAGACCCTTCAATTGACTATCCAACAGTTCGGACTTATGAACCATAAATCGACATGCTTTACTATTTGTAGCATATTCAATGAACATACAATCCAAAGTCTTAGGTCCTATTTTGACCCGTTTGGAAATAGTTCCCTCATTTTCATTTCTCATATGAAATAGACTGTATTGGAAATTGTTTGATCACTATCTTTCAAGAGTTATTGCTTGTATAAACTTTAAGGGACGACAAACAATTCTCTATCAGGATACAACAAAGACGAACAAACACAACTTTCTCGCAAAAGAAGATTCATATTCTCTACTTCTACCACTTCTAATCATGACAATCTTTTTATCTAACGATTTTCAACTTCGCTTTATATTGTCAATATGTTTCTATTGCTTCATCCTTACCATTCAAGTAAATAAACATGACAAAGATCTAGTGCAATTGTCAATAAGGGCAATATAACCCAAATGTTTGTTTTACAACACAAACATAACATATCACTTTTCACCAATGTTCATGTCTATAAAAAAAAAAAAATTAATAGACATATCTTTTCATGAAAAATCACAATATTTTAAAGTGAAACTTTTTCATCAAAGAATACAATTCTTTTCAATGAGTAATATAATTTTGTGGTTTCATACTAGTCATATCATATACTAGTAAAGAGAGACTCAACGACCACAATATCAAATATACTCCAAGAATTTTGTGGGTCTAACATAATACAAGATTGTGATTAAATTTCATATCTTGTACTTTCAAATTTAAATTAGATAATAAGTCTAATTTTGTCTTTATCACAAGTAAAGAACCCCCCACATTTTAAATATGTTCTCAAAAATATTTTTCAACTATTTCAAATTATTTTCCACATATTTTTTTCCATGCTTACACATTGGCAACACGAAGCCTTCTTTTGGAGATTTAATCCATATAAACACCCATTGCAAGCACAAAAACAACTAATTTTAGGTCACTAGTGTTTTTTTTTTCTTTTCGTTTTGTCACAACTAGACAAACCACTTAGTATTTAGAATTACTATATTATATAGAAGAGTGAAGCCAACCAAACTACCAAGGGCAAAGTAGTAATTTCACACAATTGAGAAAAAATCTAACAACCAAGGGTCAATTTGTCATTTCCTAAATATTCTAGAATGTTTGTTTTTATTTTATTATTAATATTACATAAGATCACTACTAATATCCAATATATTTATAAAATATATAAGTGGGCCCCACCACCTTCCACTTAAATACTACATATTATATATTATTAATTACTATACTAAGTGGGCCCCACAACCTTCCACTTAAATACTACATATTTTATATTAATTACTATACTATAAATGACTTAAATACTCCATATTATCTATTACAATAATTAACAATTACTTGACACTTAAAATTCTATCAATGCCATATAAATTAGCATAAAAAACCTAACATATAATATTTAAAAATAATATAAGTAATACTATACATTACAATAATTAAAAGCTTAATTATTTAAAACTTATATCAAAAATTTAATTGACTCTTTAAATTCTATTGGTACCACATAAAATGGATTATATAATAAACATATATTGTTTGAAATTGACGAAAAAGAAACAATAAATTACAATAATTAAAAAAAAAGTAGTCCACTCCAAAAAATCTATCAACTAAGAACATATATTGTTTGAAATTAACGAAAAAGAAACTATAAATTAGAATAATTAACAAAATAAATCTCTCGACTCCAACAAATCTATCAATTAATGCTACATAAATTGGGACATGGCAAATAACATATATTATTAAAAAATTAGGTTCAAAATGTACAAAAAAATACAATAATTAACAACTTAATATATTAAAGAGACATATATAAAACGGTTATAGAAGAGTCAAGACGACCAATGACCAAGTGTAGAGTAGTAATTTCACACAATTGAGAAAAATTTTAACTTCATAAAATTTAAAAAGTAAATAATATATTTAGCTTTGTGATCTTAAGTTAAAATAAAAATGTATCAAAATATTTTTTAATTTTGTGATCTTAAAATTATATACAAAATTAAAATTAAAGAATAAAAAAATAATATTTAATTTTTATATTTAGGGTGACCTTAAAATCACGTGAAAAGTTAAAATTAAAAATAAATAATAATAAAAAGAGAGATTTTTTTAATGTTTAAATCATTTAACTTTTCATATGAACGACTTGAAATATTAATTACGCTATTAAGGAGTAATATTTTCTCTACAAAACATAATAGAGGTAAAAATAATGAACTAGAGATATAATATACTTTTTTTTTAACCGCTTCTAACTTAGGGCATTTATATAATTTTTTATTTTAATTTTTTTACTCTTTTGGATATTTAAAAATTACGTGATTATTTTAATAAATCATGATAATTAAATAATTAAAATATTTAAATTATAAAACACATAAAGAATTCAATTGTCTCTCAAAATTATATCGGTGCTACATAAATAGGACAGAAGAAATAACATATATTATTTGAAAATGACGTCAAAATATGATAAATCACAATAATTAACAATTTGACATATTTGGAAGATATATAAAAAAAAGGGTTAATCTTGAAATTTTATTTGTGCAATGTAAATTGGGACATAAGAGGTAATTATTTGAAAATTATGTAAAAAATTCTATAAATCATTATAATTAAAAACTTAAAATATTTAAAACCCATATAAAAATTTGGATAATTCTTTAAATTCCAACTATATCACATAAATTAAAATTGAAGGAGTAACATATATTGATGAAGACGACCAGGACGACCAAGGGCACTTTTGTCATTTTATCAAAATTATCGGCTTAAAACAGTTTACTTTTTCGCATCAAAATTATTGAATATCTCAAATACCCAACCAAATTGCTATAATTTTGATGGATACGTGTACTTCCTATCATGAAAATCACAAAAAATATCACAAGTGGTCGTACTATCTAAACATGATGGAACCCATTTTTAATTCAATTTATACTTATTACATTAACACCTTTACTTTTTGCACTAAAATAAATACAAAAAGAAACAAACATATTTAAAATGTATTAAATGAATAAAAATAAAAATATTTTAATTAGGGACCATAAAAATTAATAAATAAAATGGATAGATAAATTAAATGAAATTAAAGTAAACTAAGAGTCTCACTAAATTTTAAAATAAATAGTTTTAAAATTTTGCGAATCAGGCATTGAAGAGAAATAATAAGTATTCTTCGTTTTCAATTTACATACATTGATGAAAAGAATATTCTGATAGTAAAATAATTTAAATTTTAAGATTAAGTAGATTAAAATTTAATTAATTATAGTGGATTGTTTACTTTATTTACATAATATTGCTATTCTTTTTTCTCAAATAAGAAGTTACGAATCGAAACACATGAAAATCAGTACATTAATTAGAGAAGTAAATAAATTTAAGTAGATTAATATTTAGAAAGAGATGTCAAAAATAGCAAATGCATAACAGTAATTTCAAAAATTATGAATAAATTTCGGAATAAGATAAAAAAAAATTGCCAAGAAAATCAATACGATATGTAATGATATATGCATCAAAATATCATGTTAATTTAACATTTAATTCTAGATAGATTTTTTCTTTAAAAAAAAAAAAGAAGAGAAAATGCATTTATGTTTTGAGATTGTTTGCAAATTTTTCACTAAACTAATAAAAATAACAAAAATACTTATTCCTGCTAAAAAATTATTTATTGTGCATGAAAAAAGAGAATAAAAAATAAATATTGTATCATGCTAAGAAAATTATGTTCATTAAGATAAATTATACATCTATTGAACTTCATGTGATAATGAAACATGCTACTTAGTTCCATTTTTTATGTGTGTGATAAATAGAAAATATATTAATCTCTCCGTTTCAATTTGTTTGTTCAATTTTGACTTGGAATGAAGTTTAAGAAATTAAGAAAGATTTTTTAATCTTGTGGTTTTAAATTAAAAATGTGTGAAATATAGTAAATGTATTGAGATATCATATAAAGTCTATTTGTCGAAAGCTACTTATTTTGATCTTGAATTCAGAGAATAGTTTCTTATTGACGCAAAAAATACTGAGTAAATATACTTGTAGCAAATAGAAAGATGTCGCAAAATCCAACATGTTGGGCCGTGCATAGCACGGCCATGTCTATCTAGTACTAACAATAAAGATTCAATCTTTATACAACTTGTTTCTAGTTTAACGATGAAGTTTTTATATTCTTCTAATCGTTAACCGAATGAACCTTGAATTCTGATGAAGTTTTAATATTCTTCGAATCAGTTTCACATTCAGACAGAGTAGTAAACCAAGAAGGTTTTAATCTCCAGAAATCTCAAATACAACACTGTTTCGAGCTAATGATGAAGATTTTTTTATTTTTTTTTCCAATCATTTAGTCTTAATATTCCTAACGAAGATTTTGTACTCTTCAAGTCAAAATATTCATTCAAACAGAGTATTTAACAAATTGGTGAAGTTTCTATCTTCAAACCAATGCACAATCTGATTTGTTCGTGAAATTCTTATATTCTTCAAATCAAAGGAGAAAAAAAAAATCTCCAAAAGTCAAACACAATCAAATTTCACATGGAGTAGAAAACTACAAAAGTTTTATTTTTCCTTCTCTAAACAGAATACATATTAATAATAATAAAGATATATTCGAGATCATCACATAATGATCATCTATCCTAACATTTATGAAATCAATTTCATAACTTATAAAGGATAGAAAAAGAAAATAATAATCAAGAAAAAAAAAGATAGAACCTGATTTTTACTCTCATTGAATCATATTCCATCTGTCAGCAATAATTCCATGCAAGTCACTTTTCTTGCTAATTTTTTTTTCTTTCTCAGTTTCCATCATATTCCTATTTTCCTCAAGAAGACATTTAATTTCAACAAGAAACTAAACTCATGTTCAAATATTGTTAGGAGACAACATTTATTCATTTACTTCTTCTCATAGTTACATAAAACCAAGAATATAGGGAAAAATTAAAGTGCTCATCTTAGCATTTATGCACAAAATAACTTTTCTCATTGAAAAGAAAACTGAAGGGGTGCAATGCTTGAATGCACTTGGGAAGAAAATAAAAATAATCTTACCCATCCAAGGAAAACTTACTACAAAAATATACTCGAACATACTAAAGTAGTACTAATTCATCCCAAATCTCTTTTATCATATGATAAAATAATTCTCTTTTCATCTTGTTCTTTCCCCAATAAAAAGAACACGAGAAAATAGAAGTAGTTTCCTTACCACGTAAAATACCATCATTAAATTTCTTAAGCTTGTTATCTCTTGTATTCGATTAGCAAACCGAAATAATAAAAGATGAAAAGAAAAAACAAAGAACTATCCGAGTCCACGTAACCCACTTTGTGTGTCCTTAAGAAATTTAATCCCCTCAAGTACCCGAGGTTGCGGATTAATTCCTCCCAAGATAAAACGGATTAACCATTAAAGAAGTAGCAAGTACCTCAAACTTCGATAATTTCAACGAACTCAAAATGACAAAGAACGAATCACACACACTGACACGATCGATTGATTTTGTTTTTTTAAGAAATGTATGCAAAAGAAGGGAAGAATTCGATTTAGAAAAATGAGAGAAAACCTCTCTATTTATAGCCAACAAAGGGTAAAGGTCACAACCCTTTGGAAAGAAGACAACCTTTCAGAAAGGTCATAACACTTTGGAAAAGGCATAACCTTTCAAACGGTCACAATCCTTTAGAAAGGACACAACCTTTCATAAAGTTCACAACCCTTCGGCACGGTCACAACTCTTCAGGAGAGTCACAACCCTTCATTTCCTGTTCACACCTTTAAAACCCAACATTACTTCCAGTAAGCAATGCCAAGGAATTCACATTGGTATACTACTTACACAATTTCTTGAGCATATGGTCTACCTCCGTGTTTCCACTTGTGAGCGCATCTTCCAAGTCAGATGAATTGTGACATGGCTTAGAGCTACAAGTCAGAATCCTCATCTTGAAATAGCGATCCTAACACTGATTTTTCCCTCTAGCGTAATTCGTAACATTATGTTAGTGTAAAATAAGTTTTGCATAGACCTAACTCATAACAATTTATTTACCCAATTGCCAAAAGGAGCAAAGTAAAATTCTAAAATCAACATTCAATTGTATTTCTCTTATAGTACTTCATTTGAGTGTTCTCAATACATTTATTATGCAACACTACTTAAACTAACATACTTAGTATTTTGAGGGTCTCTCTGGATTGTGATTTTATACATAACTACAACTAGTTCAACTTTGCCAATATCTTTGATTTCAGTTTGCTCTGCTAATTCATCTGGCTTTTCGACGTCCTCTGTATTAGTATTATTAACTTGTTCAATCTTCCATGTTGAATTGGGAAGAAAGATGGTGTCCCAGTCGTGATCGCCAATCTCACTCACTGCAGCAAAATCCAAATCTTCTTTCACTTGCTGCTTCATAATCCTCTCAATAACTATGGTATCTGAAACAGCTAAATTGTATACATCCGCATAGTCATACCAATGTCCTTTAAGAAAGTAGAGATCTTCATTTTGACGCACAAGTAACATGTTCCATTCTTGTCCTTGATGATCAACTAAAATTACATCTTTTGCTTCAACGAGAGCAGAAATATGAGGAAGGAGTTTCTCTCTGACTTCTTTCCCTGGGAGCTGTAAGCCATTGGCACTACTGGTAAGGTCAGATTGTCAACGTACTAACACGATCAGTTTTATCTCTGCATGAATAACAGAACAATAAATCATTGTCAAGAATCAAACAAGAAGTACATTATTATTAATTAACATTAATATATATCAGAATTGGTGAGTTGATCACTCTTTTCATTCAGTATATCTGTAGTCCTATCCTCTGGGTCCAGTACTATACCATCACTTTCTTTCATTTCACATACATTCTTGATGAATCCACCTGTGGAAAATACAATGTACCGAAAAGGTTGCACCATTATATTTATTCATTGGAAAATTAACTTAATCGAAATGTTGCGACGTACTTAGCTTGCCGTCATTGATGTGAAGAGAACCAGTTCTTAACTTCTTAATAGTTCTGTTGTCTTCTTGATCTTCAATTACCTTTGTTTTTCTGGACGCTATTGCATCCCTTTCTCTATGGATTTCTGCCTTCAAGATTCTTGTTTCCAACCACTATGTTCATTACTGTTGGGTTTTTAAAAATGTGAATGAAAAGTTAGTAACTTTTACGAAGAGTTGGGATTTTCTTGAAGAGTAGTAATTTTTACGAAAAGTTGCGACTTTTAAGAAAAGTTATGACTTTTATGAAGAGTTGTGACATTTATGAAAAGTTGTGACTTTTTCGTAAGGTTGTAACTTTTACGAAGGGTTATGATTTTTGACTTTTTCAAAGGGTTGTAACTTTTTCAATAAGGCACAATAAACACTAGTTCACACTACTCTTCATCATTGTCTATAAATAGAGAGGTTTCCTCCTATTTTTCAACAATGAATTTTCTGAACTTCTTTTTATTCTGCACACAAACAAATTTTAGTATACTTTACTGTCGTTGAGTGATTCGCTGACACCGTGATTTTAGGTACCAATATACACCGGTGAGTAAAATTGTTCTATCCTAGGAGGATATATTCCATTAACCTCGGATAATTAAGGGGAATAATTTTCTTAAAAACACATGGTGCATTTAGTGAGCTCGATTTTCTTATTTTCAAGATTGTTCAGGTTTATTGCATATTATATTTGTTCAATTTTATACAAGTTTAAGTGTCTATTTGTGCACACCCAAAGTTAAAGGTCATAGTTGTCCGCTGATGTCAAGTTAAGGATCATGCTTATGTATTATGCATTTATGTTTTCATGCATTTCTCCATTTCATGTACCAAACTACCAGTGCATACTTGTGTTTATATTATTTTACAAGAAGGTTACGTTAAGTCAAAATAATGGAGTTCAAACAAGTATTTCCTACAAAAAGAAAAATAATTATGCATTTTTCATGCAAAAATTATATATTTGAATTGTGCATTGTTCTTTTTTGGGGTTAAATACGTAAAATATTTGATTGAAATTTTATATATTTCTTTTTTAGATGCAATGATTATTCGTTCTAACGGTATGTTTGCTCTTTTCTTGGTCTTTACTAGAATATCATTATCTTTAGCCAAATAAAAAAATTATAGTCAAAATATTTTTGTTCCATTATTTATTTTTAAAGATTTTTCCTTGAAAAGATGATTTAAATCATCTATGAACTTAAATAAATAAATAATATATATATTAAAAAAAACAAATAGATAAAATAATTCATGTGGCAACACGTGTATCATACAGAACATATATTAACCAAAAAAAATATCCTCCTCAAAGGTGCTTGAAATCAAATTCCTAATTACGAGTGTTTAAAGAGGTTATGACTAACAAAAGTACCAAGTTGATGGAAGTAAATAGGCCAACACAAAATTTAGATGTGCACCGAATAAAAACTCGACGAGTTTAGAGATGTCATGATTTATTTATTCAGCCTCCTTAAGTTTCTTTACTTCTAATTATAAAATTTAGAGTGTATTTGGATTGACTTATTTTAAGTGATATTAAGCTCAAATAGTTTTTAAACACTTTTGAAGTGCTTTGATAAATCTATATCTATATCTATATTACCTTAAAAGCATGAACTCCTAACTTGAATGTTAAATTACTATAATATCCCTAACTTAGGTTGTTACTTTTTAGATGAGTTCTGACTTTTCTGATAAGTTGTGACTTTTGTCAACGGGTTGTGATTTTTCGATGAGTTGTGACTTTACCAAAGAGTTTTAACTTTTTCAAAGAGTTGTGACTTTTTCAATAAGTTGTGACTTTTCCAAAGGGTTGTAACTTCCTGCAAAAGGTCATGACTTTTCAGATAAGACACAATAAACACTTGTTCATAATACCCTTTATTGACTATAAATAGAGGGGTTTTCTCTCATTTTTCAACCACAATTTTTTTAATCTTCTACTCTTCTTCTTCTTCTTACATTTAAATAAACCAAAATATGAGGTACCACTATTCTGATGAAGTAAATTGTTCTATCCTAAGAGGGTATATTTTTAACCTTGAGTACTTGAGGAAAATAATTCTTATGATATAATGATTATTTTTTTGCTTAGTATGTATATTAGTATATAATATTCTAATATGAAGTTAACATGATGTAGTCTAAATTCATTTGTTTTTGTTAACAATTTTTCTTGTGATGTAGATATATGTTTCTGGATATCTTTTTCAAAAATTATTAAACTTCTCAAAAGTTAGAGAATTGTCATGATTTATTTTTGATGCTCAATACAAAAGAATGACATTATTTATCAATGCTACTTATGAGATTTCGATTGTCAGGAAGTTTGCTTCAAAATAGATATTTTATAAACATTACCCTTTTGTTTTATTGATATACTATTTCTTAATATTTCAGTATTTTCGACGAAAAAAAGATTATATGACTTGTAATAACGCCAGTTGAAATTTGTATTAGTTTAATTTTTATTGTACTCTAAATTCATTTATTTTTGTTAACAAATTCATTTATGATGTAGATATATGCTTCTGAATATTTTTGCCAAAATTATTAAATTTCTCAAGAGTTAGAGAATTGTCAGGATTTTTTTTTTGATGCCCAAGACAAAAGAAAGACTTTATTTATCAATGCTACTTATATGATTTAGATTGACATGTAGTTTGCTTCAAAATAGCTATTACTATATAAACATTGCCCCTTTGTTTTATTGATTTTCTATTTCTTAATATTTCAGTATTTTCAACCAAGAAAAGCTCATATGATTTGTAACAACACCAGTTGAAGTTTGTATTAATTTAATTTTTTTGTAGTAATTTTTTTTTGTTTTGTTAACAATTTATCTTGTGATGTAGATATATGTTTCTGAATATCTTTTCTCAAAATTATTAAACTTCTCAAGAGTTAGTGAATTGTCACGATTTATTTTTTTGATGCTCAAAACAAAAGAATGACTTTATTTATCAATGCTACTTATGTGATTTAGATTATCAGGAAGTTTGCTTCAAAATATTTATTACTATGTAAACATTGCCCTTTTGTTTTACTAAGTTACCATTTCTTAATAGTTCAGTATTTTTGACGAAGAAAAGTTCATATGACTTCTAATAACGCCAGTTGAAGTATGTATTGGTTTAATTTTTATTATTTATTTAATAACTAATTTTTATGAGATATGTATATTTTATTAATGCAAACACACACACACACACACACACACACACACACACACACACATATATATATATATATATATATATTTGGGTAAGTATTTATATATGTGACGAATGTATTATCAAGTTAACAAGATATTCTAACTTCAAAATATATTATTTAAAAATTTCCAAGTTCTTTTTTTTTTAAAAAAAATTCACAACAAATGTGAAAATATGTTAATATATATGAACCATTTAAAATTTATTATTAACAAAATAAATTTTATATTTAATAATATGAAATAAACATTTTCATTTTGTCCCTACACTAAATTAAAATCTAATACCTAGAAAAAAAAGAGTAAAATAAATTAAAAGTCCTATTTATTTATGTAAATATAAAATTTATTAGAAATTCTTCTAATGCACATTAATTCTTTAGTTATAACGCTATAAATTCTCTTAGTTATTACAAATTATTGCAAGTGTTATTCATATTCTTTTACACTCTTTAGTTATAATATTATGAATTGTCATAGTTATTACATTAATTATTTCTATCTTTCATTATTTCCTATATTAACTTTTGACCAATAATTTTTCATATTATTATACCGCCCCTATATATGTGATAACGGTGTTGTTATTTTTCCTTGGACGAATCATGCTTGGTTGAATAAATTGAAAATTGTTTACAAGTATATGAACTATATCTTTGTTGGGTGTAAGATAAACATGTGATTATATATATGAGTTCACAGATAGAATATATTCTTTAATTTTAATTTTTAGTCTTTTCTATTAAAAAAAAAAGGAAACTTTTCTCAATTAACTATGGACAGTAAGATAACTATCTTTGATTTATGTACACAGTCAATCGAGAAGTCAAATATGAGAGCCAGTAAAAAAAATGTCATCTATTATGTTATAACTTATAAAGTAATATACAAAAATAGTTCTAAAAAATAAAATGTAGTTGTTCTCCACATGTTCATAGGACAAGTGCAAAACACATCTGGTTAGATGACAAGAAAAATACACAACATATATCGTCGATAAGATAATATTAGTGAGAAACAACTAATTACATGATTGAATCTCATCAAATTGAAATAAATATATGCATTATTTCATTTAACTAATAAAATTTTTCATTGATCATCTTCATAGGATCGTGTGAATAAGAGATATATATGATGATCCACATTTAACATTCACAAAAGAATTTGCAATATTTTTTTGTGCAAAGCTTATTATTCAAATCTTCGCTTAAATTTTCTAAATTGATAATCACGTGCAACACATGTGTCGAAAAACTAGTTAAAATGTATATTTATAAGCACTTGTTTTTAAGCTATAAAATACAACCTAAAAAGGGACAAATGTACTATTTATGATACAATCTTTAAAAACAGTCACAACCTTTTAGAAAGAATACAACTTTTCTTAAAGATCACAATCTTCCTATCACAACCCTTCATCTTATATTCATGCCTTTAAAACCCACTAATAATCGTGAAACAAAAGGAGGAAATAAAAATTGTTACAAATACGGAGAAAGAAAAAACGGTTTCAACCAATTTCTTCTAACTACTAGTGAAAGAAAAACGAACTCTGTAGAGTGCAGAAATGGAGGATGAAGAAGTTGATGAAAACAATTCCCAAGTTATTGTTATTGATAAGTGCTCGTTAAGTAGTGTATCGATTCCAAACAAGTTTGCCCAGCAACATTTACCTCCTCTTGCATCAGGCAAGTTCATGATATTAGAATTTGAAGATTTTGGTGGGAACAAGTTCTTGATGGAAGTTGTACACTCTAATTATGGAGATTACTACTATATTAGAACAGGGTGGGACAGATTTAAGAATTAACACAAGTTGGAATCTGGAGATTTTATATATTTTTCTAAGAAAAATGATTCCTATCTAATCTACTCTTGCAAAACGCCTAAACCAGAGGAATTGGATCTGCAACTCCCTAAGTATGTTCTTCAATTCAATTCCCTGTTTTAGTCATAACTCATATTTTTCTTTGCAGTGAATCAATTGAGAGAGTACAAGTGCTTGTCAAGAATTTATGTGCTAAAGATCCCAAATGCTTACGATTATCGAAGAAAGAAGTGGAAGGGAATCTTGATCAACATCTTATTCTTCAAGTAGGAGAGGAAATAATTCTACCTCTACATGATCCAATTAGGAAGAAGTCATTTACAGTGCAACTGGTGCATGCTGATCAAGAGGAGTACCATATTAGAGGAAGAGGATGGGAGGAATATGTGGCTCAACACAACTTGTTCATTTTCGATGAAACTACTATCTTTGTTAACAAGGTAATTCTAGATCCAACTGCAAAGGTTCAGCTTGTCAATATCTCCTATCACTATGAAATCACTTATCAGACTAGAGCCACTAATCAACCCCAAAAGAAACCGAAACTACTAGGCACGACCGCGGAGACTAGTTCAGCACCCACTTCTACTGCTGTCGATAATAGTTCAGCACCTGCTTCAACTACTGTCGATAATAACAGTTAGCAAGGGTACTTATGGCTTACGTAGGATTGGACTTCATTGTGATAAAAACATAATATGGTAGTGATGATGTTTACTGGCTCTGATGATCGATTGATTGATACTAGTCTGTCGCTTACACAGGATTGGACTTGATCATTATAATACATTCATCCATTGGGGATTAGCCATCAAACTCTCTAAGTAGTTTCATGCATTTTGTTTAGATATTCGTTAACAGTTTGTTTACATGTTAGAATATTCTATAGCAATGTCGACTAGTTTCTATATTCTTTCAATAGCTTAACAGTGATTGACTTGGGAGAAACTCCTCCGATCCTTTCTTAAAATCTTCATTGCTAATGCTTTCTTTTTAGTTATTTTTAACTAGTCGCATATGGCAATGCCTATATATGGACATATAAGGTTCTTGGGTTGGTTAGAGAGTAAAACAGTTAGTACTAACTATTAGACATGTAATTCTTCTTATTTTGATCGAAATCTAAGTGATGAAGCTAATGGATATCGAGCTGTACGATACAATTGGCCTAAGAAAACTAGGCCTTGTCATATCTTGTAGCTTGGCCTTGTCCCGCTAGTAGTATATCTTTATGGCTTCTATTTTGTCTGTTGTCATTATACACGAGTGAGGAGCACACAAGTTAAGTGATTACTGATTTACTGTGTATTATTTGCTGCAAGTATGGCCTTAGGTTATATTTCTGCAGGAGCTCACTTAACTAAGGCTGGTTTGCCTCAGTCAGTTCCCTCTTGTTTTCTCACCACAAAATCTAGCCTGGGAATCCCTTTTGACTTCGATTTCTTGTATTATTATCATGTCTTCTCCAGATTATCATTCTCATTCCGCTCAGCCCTGCATGCTGTTGTGAACCAAATTCCTCTTACCTATATCCTATGCTGGTGAAGAAGAAGCAAAGGGTGAATCCTCATATGGAAATAGCGATCGTAACACTAATTTTCCCCGCTAGCATAACATTATGTTACTCTATATACTAAGTTTTGCATGGACCTAACTCATAACAATTTATTTAGCCAATTGTGACAAAAGAAGTAAATCGAGGGAGCAAAGTGAAGTACAAAAATCAAAATTCATGTGGATTTCTCTTATAACACTTCATTTGAGTGTTGTCTATACATTTATCATGCAACACTACTCAAAACTAATTATAGTATAACATACTCAGTATTTACAGCTACTTCAGCTTTGCCAATATCTTTAATTTCATTTTGCTCTCTGCATTAATATTATTAACTTGTTCAATCTGCCATGTTGAATTGGGAGGAAGGATAGTGTCCCAGTCGTGATCACCTATCTCACTCACTGCAGCAAAATCCAAATCTTCTTTCACTTACTGCTTCATAATCCTCTCAATAACAACGGTATCTGAAACAGCTAAATTGTATACATCCGCATAGTCGTACCAATGTCCTTTAAGAAAGTAGACTTCTTCATTTTGATGCACAAGTAACATGTTCCATTCTTGTCCTTCATGGTCAACTAAAATTAGATCTTTTGCTTCAACGAGAGCTGTAAGCCATTGGCACTACTGGTAAGGTCAGATTTTGTTAATTTCTTGTATATCAACACTTCTCTAATTGTCAATGTACTAACACGACCAGTTTCGCCTCAGCATGAATAACAGAACAATAAATCATTGTCAAGAATCAAACAAAAAGTACGTTTTTATTGAGTAACATATATATATATATATATATATATATATATAGAATTGGTGACTTGATCACTCTTTTCATTCAGTATATCTGTAGTTCATTTGACATACATTCTTGATGGATCCACCTGTGGAAATTATAATGTACCAAAAAGCATGCACCATTATATTTATTCATTATAAAATGTAACACGGTCTTTAATTGATCATTGGAAAATTAACATAATCGAAATGGAGTGACTTAGTTAGCTTGCAGTCATTGATGTGAAGAGAACCACTTCTTAATATTACTGTTGTCTTCTTGATCTTCAATTACCTTTGTTTTTCTTGCATCCCTTTCTCTATGAATTTCTTATGCCTTCAAGATTCTTGTTTCCCAGCACTATGTTCATTACTGTTGGGCTTTAAAAGACTGACTGAAAAGTTGCAACTTTTATAAAGAGTTGTGACTTTGCTGAAGAGTAGTGACTTTTATGAAAAATTGTGACTTTTATGAAGAATTGTGACTTTTCTAAAAAGTTGTGACTATTATGAAAAGTTGCGATTTTTCCGTAAGGTTGTGACTTTTAAGAAGAGTTATGACTTTTGACTTTTCCGTAAGGTTGTAACCTGTCGTTGAGTGGTTCGGTGACACTGTGATTTTAGGTATTAATACACCGGTGAATAAAATCGTTCTATCATACAAAGATATATTCCATTAATCTCAAGGGAAATAATTTCCTTAAGGACACAATGTTCATCCAATGAGCTCGATTTTCTTCCTTTTAATATTGTTTCTGGTTTATTGCAGATTATATTTTATTTATTTGTTTTAATTTTATGGTTTTAAAAATATACGTTAAACTTTGTTGTTCGGTATGAAGTTTTGCAAAAATTTATTCCAAGTATCTTAGTAATACAGATTAATAACAATCTTAAGAAAATTATTATATTGTTGGTATTTTTTGTGTTCTACTTTGTTGGAGGAAAAAAATGAGAAAGAAAATCATTTTATCATACGATCAAAAAACTTTGGGGTGAAAAATACTACTTTAATATGCTGTTAGTCTGATTATTTGCAATCTCTAATGCTTTAACTTATTGAGTGTGGTAGAGAAAGAAGAGAACAAATAAGTTGGGTTGCAAATTCAAATGAATAAGTTTGGTCTCAATAATGAGATTTCATTTCTGCAATTTGGCAGCTAACTAAATGGGTCACACTTTAAGAAGTGTGAATTGCCATTTTAAAGATGTTCAAGGACATTTTCTAATATTATTTTTTAATCAAGAGACTAAAACTTGTGTAATTTTCTGCTCCTTATAAAATTTGATTGTCTGATTTTTGGAGACTAAAATCTTCTATTTTCTACTCCTTTGTTTTGAAGTATATAAAAACTTCACCAAATAAATCAGATTGTACATCTAGTTCGAAGAATATAAAAACTTCACCAATTTATTAAACACTCAATTTCATCGTTAACTAGAAATAACTTGAATCAAAATTAAGTCTTTATTGTTAGTATTCTAAACATTAAGTATCTGTCTAATTTAGATAGAAGGAAAAAAAGAAACTATTGACATAAAGTCAGTGATTTTGTGTCTACAGTGAGTGTTTCTATGTATTAACGTTTAACATTTTGTAACGATTGTCAAAGGGATTGAAACACTAACCATTCTCCAAAAGAGGCTTCATTTCCCCAATGTGTATTTTGATGATACACAATTTGGAAGCATGAAAAAAAATTAAGTGAAAAATTATTTTTAAATACTTGAAAAATATTTTTGAGATCATATTTGAAATGTGGGGTTCTTTGCTTGTGATAATGATAAAATTATAGATAGTGTTTAATTTGAATTTGAAAGTACAAGATATGAAATTCAGTGACATTCTTGTATTATGTCAAACCCACAATATTTTTGAAGTATTTTTGATACTGTGGTCGTTGAATTTCTCCTTTACTAGTATGATATGTTTAGTATGAAACCACCAAATTAAAAATATACTTGTTCAAAAGATTTACGTTCTTTTATGAAAAAGTGTCACTTAAAATGTAATTTTTTTTGAAAAAAAGTGTCTACTAAAATACAACTATTTGTATAGACATGAATATTGGTGAAAATTCATTTGCCATGTTTGTGTTGTAAAAGAACCATTTGGTTCAGGTGATCTTGTTGGACCGATGAGACTATGCTCATGGTAATTCCGCAACAACTAAAATGGAAGATTATGAAAAGGACCTTTTGAAAATGACATTTGGCATGGTTCTGACTCTAAACAATGTTTGTATGTGACAAAGGTATAATAAGTAAGAACAAAATATTTGTAAGAAAAAGTTATGTCACAGAGGGTCTTATCAAACTCAATATTTCTACTTCTTACTTGCTTGAGTCAAACTGTATATGAAATGAACGTTTGAGACATGTCAATTACAAAATCTTGTGAAAACTTAGCAACTTAGAAGTTTTTTCTAACTTTGAGTACAATAAATAAAAATGTCAAGTTTGTGTTGAATCTAAGTATGCTAAGTATTCTTATAAATTTGTTGAAAGAAATTTTAATCTCTTAGAGTTGATTCACACTGACCATTTGTCATATGAAGTCAACACCATCTCATGATGGAAAAAAGTATTTTATAACATTTATTGACAATTGCACAAGATATTATTATGTCTATTTGTTGAATGGTAAAGATGAAACAATAGAAGAATTTATGTTGAAAATAAGTTGAATAAAAAAAAGATAGGAAGTGATAGGGTGGAGAGTATGAATCTCCTTTTGCAAAAATATTCCTAGAAAATGAAATCATCCATCAAACTATTTCCCCCCTACTCACCTCAATCTTATCGAATTCTGCAAAATAAATGAATTTTGAAGGAAATGCTGAATGTCTTACTTAGTAGTCAGGTTTACCATAAAACTTGTGGGGGAAGCTATCCTTATCGCAAAACGAATACCCAGTAGAGTGCCCTATAGTAAGACAATATATTTCATATGAGAAATGAAAAGGAAGAAAACTCAACTTAAAATATTTCAAAGTGTGAGTGTGTCTAACCAAAGTTCAAGTTCATATCCCAAAAGATCAAAATAGGACCTAAGTATGTGAATTATGCTTTCATTGGATATGCTACAAATAGTAAAGCATGTCGATTTTTAGTTCATAAGTCTGAACATCTAAATATTCATTATAATATGATAATTGAATCAGATAACACTGAATTATATGAACACATATATACGTATAAAATTAGAGTTGCGTTTTCTAGTAAAGGATCTTAAACGACATCAGGAAGAAACAAAGGAGAATATACTTAATAAAGATATTTCAAGGTGTAATAAATGTCAAAAGATATTTACTTTCTTCAAATATGATTTTGTAACGTTTCTTCTTGAAAATGAGCCTCATGCATTCCAAGAAGATTCGTCTTTTATAGACTAATCCTTTTTTAAGGTTGTCAATGGGGAAATTTTGATTCAATCTTGGGTAACCATATTTGGAAATAGGTAGATCATCCTTCATGAAATAAATCTTTGGGTTCAAAGTAGATCCTAAAAAAAAGAAAAAGATCGTGGAACTATTGATAAATATAAAAGCAAGACTTGTCGTCAAAGGCTTTAGACAAAAAGAAGGTTTTGATTATTTTGATGCATAGTCGCTAGTAACTAAGATTACATTAATTTAGATGTTAATTGCACTACCTGCGGTATATGGCCTTCAAATTCATCAAATGGATGTGAGAATAACTTTCTTAAAATGAAGAATTGGATGAAGAAACGTTTTGGTTCCTAATAAAGAAAAGAAAGTGCACAAACATGTTAAGTCACTCTATAGACTAAAATAGGCACTCAAACAATGGCATTCGAAGTTTGATCAAACCATATTGGGAAATAGATTTAAGATTAATGAATGTGATAAATGTGTTAACATCAAGGTCATTGATATGTTGATCATCAGTAGAGACACTTATGGCATAAATGATACTAAGCATATGCTAGAAAGAAACTTTGATATGAAAGACCTTGGAGTTGTTGATGTGATCTTAGGTACAAAAATCCTTAGAACTCCACAAGATTTAGTATTGTCACAGTCATGACACTAAAAAGGTACTTGACAAGTTCAAGTATTTGAATTTCAATATTGTCAAGACTTCAATAACTGTGAGTTTTTGCACTTAATTATGTTGTATATCATGAATTGTATGCGATCAGATATATCATGTATTATTAGTAAACTCACTAGGTTCATGAGTAATCCTAATAAAATCATTGGATTACAATGAAAAAAGTTTTGGGGGTAGTTAAAATATACTTAAAACTATGTTTTGGATCATAACAAATATCCAATAGTAATGGCAAGATATAGAAATGTAAATTGGATTACGAGTCAAATGAAGTAAAGACCATGAGTGCATATGTATTTACTCTCGGTGGAGGAGAAGTCTTCTAAAAATCATCCTAACATACATGTATCGTTCGCTCTATAACGAAATCTGAGTTTATCGCTCTGGATGAGGCCGAGAAGAAGTTGAATGACCGCAAAATCTCTTGAAAGGTATTCTGTTTTTGCCCAAATCGTTGACATAAATATGTATACATTGTGATAGTGAAGCTGGAATAAGTAGGACATGGAGAATTATGTATAACATAAAGTCTCATCATATAAGACGTAGAGATAATATCGTTAGAGAACTACTCTTAAGTGGAATTATCATAGTTGGCTATGTGAATTCAAATGATAATATACCGGATCTACTTTCAAAAAGGCCTAACTAGAGATGGATAAAATATTATCTAAGAAACTGAGTTTAAGGCTTAAGACAAGTCATCATGGCGGTAACTCTACCTAGCAAACTCGAGTTGGAAATTCCTTGGAGGCAAGTTTAAAGAGACTTTTTGTGGTGAATATTTTGGGTAAGTGTGTTTGTTACCCTAATTCTTCAATTTCCCACTATCAATTGTGGTTTTAACATAAAATAAAATGGATTTTTTTATTGGCAAATTTGCAAGGTTTTCAAGAACTTCAAGTTTTAAGAAAACAAGTAATTATGAGTTGAATACAATTCTATTTTTGAAATGGTTTTCACCAATGGATTCCAAATTCTTTGGATAACATATTTATGTAGCAATTTTTAGATTCAAACCTTATTTTCATAATTGAGGTTTTGATTCAATTTGACCCATTTATTCAAAATGTTTGACATGGGTGTTGTTAGTTTCAGAATCTCATTGTGAATACTTGTTTGGCTAGATTGTGTTGATTTGGATATTATCCGAGGGAATCTCAAGTCTCAGATTGACTTTTGATTGATTCAAGGCAAGTAAATCTCTAAACCTTGTTGAAACTTGTAGAATCTTGTATTCTCTTCATTATGTGTGTTAGAGAGTAATGAAAATAAGGTGATGGGTTAAATTGCTCGTATAAATTGATCTTAATAATTGAAAATGGATTAATAAAAAAGATAATGTGTTGATAGTAGTGTATTGTGTATTGTGAATTGCCTTGAGTGTTGATTTTGAATCAGTGCTTGATGAAATACTTTGATAGTATTATTGTGGATGTGAATATCTTGAATTGTCATCTCCTCATTATTGTGTGAATATGCTTATTTACATTAATGATGAATACTGTAATGAGATGTGTGGAAATTATATCGAGGTCTATTTTGGTGAGTGATATTGATATTGAGGTCTATTCTGGTAAGTGTATTGATGTCGAGGTCTATTTCGGTAGGTGTGATTGATAGCAAGGTCTATTTCGGTATGTTATGTTGATGCCAAAGTCTCTTCCGATAAGTGGTATTGCGTTCAAGGTTGCTTTCAGTGATTGTATGGATCTTGGGTGTTCCTCATGAATCCTGACTTAATGCTTATGATTGATGTACTTGATACTTATGATTGATGTACTTGATACTTATGATTGATATACGTGATACTTGTGATTGTTGAACTGTAACTGTTGGAATGTGATTATGAAACATTGTGATTTGTGTATCATGAGCTATTAGATTTGGCTGATTTTTTTATGCAGATTATGGTTGTGGTGGTTCGGTTGGGATGGAACGAGTACTCATGTTCTAGGCTAGTTGTACCTTGTGTTTAGTGGGTTGCTTGTTGGATATCGTATTATTTGGTAATCACTCCTTGATTTTACACTTGTGTAGGTTTAAAACCCGAATATGTGTGATTACTCTTATTCTTCCATTTTTTTCTGAGGCTTTATGAGCATACATTGAGAGGTAGTTTCTTGTCATCCTGGTAGTCCCTCTTATTCCTTACTTATGTCACTGTTCTATTCGAGAAACAAAGACATTGAGACTTATATTTATCTATCAAATTTTATATTTTACATTAGTGGTTTGTGCATGTGACAGCCAGGTTTTGGGGTTATGTTGAGAATGACTAAGTTTTTCCGTACTTATGTTATTGTTAGTTTATTTCCACATTTCTATCGTGTTGTTGGGTTTTCAGCTAACTTGTCTTGGTAGGATAAGATGAGTGTCATCATGTCCATTTTTGGATTATGACAAATGGTATCAAATGTAGGTTCATAGGTCTCACGTGTGTACAAGCCATGTCTAAGTAGGGTCTTGATGATCGCTACAGAGATTTTTATACTTATCTTCGAGAAGCTATGAAGACAGTTAGGAAACATCTTTTTTATTCATTCTTTCTTATTGTGTGTGGTTACCTAAGCTAGTACTGATTTGACACTTATTCCTTTGGCAAATGGCATGGACAAGAGTTACTATTTCCGATGATAGAGAGGAGGCAGTCCTCGAGATAATTGTTGTGACCATATTTAGGGGTAGGGGTAGGGGTAGGGTCTGAGCTAGAGGTCGTGCCCATGAAGCAGAACCAGCTAGAGGAAGGCCTAGTTAGGCCTCCGCAAAATCGTAGGTTGAGATTGGAGAGGATTGGGTTCCTCCTGAGTAGGTAGCAACTCCCTTGTTTCAGGATACATTGTTGAGGATGTTGAGTGTAATAGAGAGCTACTCTTAAAGTGGTGGGTAGCAAACATAACAAGGTTCTCAGATGATAGTAGGGGCTTAGACCCCAGAGCAGCATCATGCTTCGGTTATTCATCCACCAATAGTCCCACATCATCTGTTGGTGTACAAATTTCTCTCGAGGTAGTCCTAACAGAGAACGAACAACATAGATATGAGAGGTAGATTTCAGAAGATAAAATGACCCCAATTTCAGGGTAGGAAGAGCGAGGACTCTCAAAGTTTCTGACTATATGCCACGAGTTGCTAGAGGTAGGAGGTATGGTTGATGCATATGTTGTTCGTTATGTTTCACTATAGCTCCGAGGACCTGCTAGAGAGTGACGGAGGATGTGTGTGAGGTCTAGGTCAGTTGGGTCTCCTTCAGTGACTTAGGATATGATCTCCAGTGCTTTTCATGAAATTTTCATCCATTGGAGCATGAAGGAGAAGAGTCGTTTGAGATTTGAAGACTTAAGATAGGGTAGCTTGTCGATTACAGAGTATGAAACCTGTTTCTGTCAGTAGGCTAGGCATGTTACAACCATTGTTCCGGATGAGGCAGAAAAGGTCTGCAGGTTCATGAGAGGTGTGACTTTCTTTATCAGATCTTATGTATTAAGAGCTGCTCGAGAGGAGGCTTCTTTTATGTCCATCATAAGTACTACCAAAGAGGAAGAATTGATGGTGAAAAAGAAGTTTGGGGACCCAAAGAGGGCCCGTTAGTCCGGTCAATTTACCGGTGCCTTATTTGGAGGTAGGGGTTCACACCGAGGTGGTAGCTATTTCCAACGTCATGGGCCCTTTCATGCATTCATGCCAACAGTTAAGGGTGGACAGACACCTCGAAGGTACATGTCAAGATTTTGTTGAATGCCTCTTAAAGTGAGAGTCTTTCCTTTATATAGAGAGTATACACATTACATATCCCTAAAGATCAGTTATTCCTATCTCTAAAGATCAGTTATTCAATCCCTTCAAATCTGCATTCAAATTCCTCTAAATTTGTTATGTTATCCCTCCAAATCCACTATTGTGTCACAATATTATTCTCTATGATTACTATAATAAATCTCGATAATTACACTTGTTTACAACCCCATATAAATTAATATATATAATCATTCTCTATTAATTCATGATGCTAACATCCCCCCTCAAATTTATGTTGGTGTATCAAGAAGCATCAATTTGCCTACTAGAATCTGATGACATTGTCATGCCATGGATTTTGTAAATGCATCAGCTATCTAAAGATCACTGGACACGTCTGAAAGAGTAATGACTCCTTTATCTACAACTTCTCATAGATAATGACAGTTGACTTCGATGTCTTTGGTCCTCTCATAGTAAACCAGATTAGTAGTAATCTGAATAGCAATTGTATTATCAGCATTGAGAAGAGTAGGATTAGATTAGAAAATCCAACCCCATCAAGTAATCCATGAAGCCAAACATTCTTGGCGCAAGCAGTAGACATATATCTATATTCAGCCTCTATTGAAGATTTTGCTACACAATCTTGCTTCTTACTCTTCCAAGATATCAACGATTCTCCAAGAAACATTCTCCAACCAGTGACTGAATGATGAGTATCAGTACATCCTGCCCAATCAAAAGCACTAAAATCATTAAAACGAATAGGAAACAACTAGGAAATGATAACCCACGAGTAGATGTTCCTAGAAGATACCGAATGATACGACCAATTGCCACCAAATGGAGATTATGGGAGCTTGCATAAATTGACTAACTTACTGAATTGCAAAAGAGATATCAGGCTGAGTAATAGTAAGATTATTAAGGCTCCCAACTAATTGTCAAAATTTATTTGGATCAGGAAGAAGATCATATTCCTCATGATGATACTTCACATTCAATTCCAATGGAGTAGCTACAGAGAAGGAATCTTAAAGACCAGGCAAAGAAAGCAGATTTTGAGTATATTTGTGTTGGTTAGAAACACACCTGAAGAATAATTATAAACTTCCAAGCCCAAGAAATATGTAAGAGTACAAAGATCATTCATATGAAAAAAATATTTAAGTTGTTGGAGACTAGTGATTAGTAAAAAAATATGTTCTGTGATAATGATGTCATCTACATATATCAAAATAAGAACATAACATGTAGATGTTTATCAAAGAAACAAAGATGAGTCATACTTGCTCTGCTCAAAAGAGAAGTTTAGCAAAGTAGATCAAAATTTATCAAACCAAGCTCTAGGATTTTTTTAGTCCATACAAAGACCACTTAAACTTGCATACATATGGTGTAGGTCATGAGAATAAAACATGTGGACGTTTCACATAAATATCTTCTTTAAGATCACCATAGAGAAAAATATTTTTGACATTCATTTAATGAAGAGGCCAATTTTGCGAAGCAACAATGGCAATAATTGTTAGCAGCGTAGTCATTTTTGCTATTGGTGCAAAAGTCTCTTCATAGTCCACACCATACTCACGTCTACTACCAATAACAACCAATCGAGCTTTGTATTTATCAAGAATTTCATCAGAATAAATTTTAATTGAATAAACCCATTTACATCCATTTGGATGGACATTTGAAGGACATGAAATAATGTCCCATGTGTTATTTTCTTTAAGGACCAAAATTTCTTCCTCCATTGCTTTCTACCAACATTCATGCTTCGAAGCTTGTGAGTAACAAGTTTGAACATCAATGATGGATAAAGTAGAGGAAAATTCATAACAATTAGGAGTACAAGATACTCTGGTAGATCGCCGCTAGGCTCAAGAGGATCAGACCTTGAAGAATTCTCAGATTCTAGTTATGGTGTAGTCTTAGGTGGCAGAATAGTTTCTGGATGGGGTAAAGTTGGTTGATGTCATTCATAGACATATCCGGGTTTGAACCACTTAAAAGAAAATGACAAATTTTTAAAAGTAGGAAGAAGAGGAGAAACAAAAGATGACTCAACATGAGCAGAAAAGAAATACTGATTTTCAAAGTAAACAACATTTCTAAAACATGACATTTGTCACTACATGGATCATAGCAAATAAGATCTTTCTGTGAAGTACTATCACCCATAAAAGCACATTTAGTAGAAGAAACAGAAAGTTTATTGCGCTGAGAAGGAGGCAGATACACAAAACAAATACAACCAAATGTATGAAAATTATTATCACAACTAGGATTTTGGTGACAAAGACAATAATATGGAGACTCAAGATTTAGCACTTTATATCAGGGGCGGATCTATTAAGGCCCCTGGGGTGCCACGCCAGCCACAAGTTTCGACGAAAACTCTATACATATGGGTATATATATATACAACATACATATATATAATGAACTTTCCACCCAGTGAACCAAATCACTTAGTGGTGCCGGTGGCAGAGGGTCATCATTTCTTGGTGGAGGTTACGAGAACGAATCCCACCGATTGCCTTTTTTAAAAATTGTACAACACCATAGTCACAGTCAGCAGTAACAAATCTTTTTTTGTTTCTTATTGTTATTGATTTATTATTAAGTTTTAATAAATAATTATTTTTTACTAATTTAATTTAATAATCTTTGACTTTTCTGATCTTTTTTATTAGTTAGTATTTATTTAAAGATATAAAAGTTAAAAGAAAAGTTTTGTTCTTTCTCTTTAAATTAAAAATGATGCTCCTCTTCTTCTCCAAATATCAACCTCCCTCACCCAATCGCTCCGATATAGCTATTTTTTCGTCTATATTTGAGTTATCAACTCGTTACTTTCGTAATTCATTGAAAATTTTAACTTTGAACTTCATGCTCTCAGTTGAATATGGGGTGCGAATTTGTAGTATATGTGTATAATACATAAATGTCATCTTATTACTGTTCATATTTTTTTGTTTGATTTGTCATATAGACCGGCAAGACAAATAGTTTGATTCAACACCTAAATTGATTTGATCAATGAATTTACTTGGTATCCGGTGACTCTAAATCCTAGATTCGCCTCTGCTTTATATGGTAGTCTACTAATTAAATAGACAACCGTAGACAAAGCTTCCACCTAGTATTTGGATGGGAAAGAGGACTCAATTAATTAAGTATGAGTGACATCTAAAAGATGATAATTCTTACGCTCATCAACTCCATTTTGTTGTGGTGTATATGGGCAAGAACGTTGTGAGATAATTTCTTTCTCAAGCAAGAAATTTTTGAATTCATAAGACATATATTCTCCACCAGAATCAGATCTTAATAATTTGATGCTTGTAGAAAATTGAGTCTCAATGTAAGCCAAAAATGTCTTGCACATAGAAAATACCTCAAATTTAAATCGAAGAAAATACATCCATGTAAATCGATTATAATCATCTACGAATATCACAAAGTACTTGAAATTAGCATGAGAAGTAGTTGGTAAAATTCTCCAAAAATCACTATGAATGACATCAAAACACTTTGTATCACAACTACCAAAATTAGGACAGGGAAGAGTTTTACTTTTGCCTAATTTACAAGTAGAACAATCAATGGAAGCAGATGAAAATTGAGTATTATTTCCCAATAAACCAAAATTTGATAAATGAAACAACACAAAATAATTTGGATGTCCTAGAAGCTTATGCCAAACCTCAGTCTTATTAGTTGTAGAAGTACAAACAAAAGATAGAACATGATGAATGGAAAAATGTATACAAAACAATCTTCCAACTTTAGGCCCCTTTGCAATTGTCATCTCTAACACCTGATCCTGCAAAAAACAACCATTACGAGAAAAATTCACATCACAATTGTTATCTATCAATTGTCCAGCTGAAATAAGACTAGTTGATTGCTTTGGTGAAACAAAAACATTTTTAAAAATTGAAATAATATCCCCAACCTTGATAATCGGTAAATTACTACCATTGACAATCTATATTTTTGATGTACCTTGATACTCACAAACTTTTTTTAGTATACTTGTTAAGTTGGTCATATATTGGAAACACCCGAATCAATAATCCAAAATTTAGATGTAACATCATTACCTTGTAATATCAAACCTGAAAAGACTGACACAAACATTTGTTGTACCATTTCAGGGGTAAGAACTTGTCCCGAAGATGAGTTATCAATAGTGGAATTATTTTTCCCAGCTTGAAAAGCATTGACCCTACGGTTTTGAAGGTGTGTGGGACATTCTTTGATAATGTGTCTTTGTTATTTATAATAATTACAGAACTTCTTACCACAATTGCTAGCAATATGACCATATTCGTTGCAACTGTAGCAGTGAGTTCTAGTCATATTCCTGCCTTTTCATTTACCTTGAGCAGCAAATGCAACAGTGACATCATTTTCTTGCTTGTAAGTGTTTTGTGTGACAAGACATTGCTCTTCACAAAATAATTCCCTAAACAAACATCCAAGGAGGGAGCTGGATTACGGTTCATCAAGTTAGAGCGAACACTCTCAAACTCGGATCGTAATTTCATCAAAAACTGATCTTGCTTGCTTTGCAAATGAACTGCCTGAATTACAAACAAAGGTAAATTCATCTCAAAATTTTTAAAATCTAGAATAATAATCCTGAACAAAGAGACCTCATTGAGAGTAATTAGCCATTTTAAACTCTATCAAAAAGCACTTGTAAACCTTTTGTAAATAATCTCATATAGCCTTAGCTGTCTTGTAAGGCTTGAAATAAAGAACAATAAGAGGGCCAATTGACCCTAAAATCCATGTCATCACTTGAGTATCTTTAATCTTCCATTTACCTAACTTGGTAGGGTCAGTAGGAGAAATATCACTACCATCTATATGACCCCGTAGTTCTTTTTCGGTGATAAATAACTGAAATTTAGATTTCCAAAAAGAATTTTTTTCTGGCAAAATGAACACGAAAGGATTCAAAGTAATGTGAATTCATGCTTTTGAATATCTATGAAAACTAGAAACACTATGACTAAAAAACAACAACTAGAATGACCAAGACCAAGAGTCCTAGGTGTTAAGGACTAATTGTCGATGAATAGTCAACAAAAGCAAGATTTGCAAAAAAAAAAACTTTATGAAACAATACAGCTAAGAGAAGTATCTAATACCATGTAAATATTTTGTTGAATGTCTCTAAAAGTGAGAGTCTTTCCTTTATATAGAGAGTGTACACATTACACATCCCTAAAGATCTATTATTCTTATCCCTAAATAATCAACTTTTCAATCTCTCTAAATCTGAATTCAAATCCCTCTAAATTCACTATTCTATCACAATATTATTCTCTATGATTAGTACAATAAATATCTATAATTACACTTATTTAGAGCCCATATATATATATATATATATATATATATATATATAATAATTCTCCATTAATTCATCATGATATAACACTATAGTATTGGCCGAGGTGGCCATGGTAGTTCATCTGGTATGTCACATCAGTCATCCACACCCGAGGTCTTATTTTGGTTATGGGGATCCATGTCATATGATACGAAAGTTCCCCTTGTAGACTCACTCAGACCCCAGCATAATTAATCAACTCCTTCAACTAGAGGTTTAGCGCCTTTGGCTAGGGTTCGAGGCAAAGATCAAACAGGTAGAGACAGTAGGGCTTCTGTTAGTGGTGTTATAGCTCAAGTGAGCAAAGGTCGGGGTGCTTCCCATACTGGAAGTGGTTGAGATGGTCAGTGTTATGCATTTCAAGAGAGGCCAAAGACTGAGATTTCTGATGTTGTGATTACTGGTATCATTCGATCTGCCATCGACTTGTGCTTTTATTATTTGATTTGGGGTCTACATTGTCTTATGTGTCTACTTATTTTGTTTATGGATTTTATATGATTGTGATAGCATACATGTTCCTATTCGTGTTTCTACATCAGTGGGTGAGTCTTTAGTGATAGATTGAGTGTTTTGATCCTGTCTTGTTTCTCTGGATGGGTATGACACTTGGGTATACTTAATCATTTTAGGGATGGTAGATATTGAAATTACTTTTGGGTATGGATTATCTCTCTCCGCATCATGATATTATTGATTATTATACTAAGATGGTGACATTAGTGATATCGAGTGTGTAACACCCTAGAAAATTTTTGAGCTAAGACTCGACCCATCCTTTGTAATAAGTGAGTTTTTATCAAGGAATTTAAATTTTTACTAAGTGTTAAGGTCACTAGATGTATCGCCTTGAGTTCCGAAAAGAACTAGAGAGAATTTATTGAAGTTATTCCTAAGCTCTTCTAAGTTTTGAGTCAACTTCAATTGACCATAACTCTCAGTGTAAGATGAGTTAGGTGTACCATGAGATGGAAAAATAAAGGTCTTTGAATTATCTTTCTAATTCCACCGAGTTTACTAAGTTTCGAGGTCGGATGAGTGAGATATTCCCTTTTGAAGTCAAGTTGTCCAAATAAGGAAAGTTACCCGAAAATAGTAAGGGGTATTTTGGTCTTTTTCTTATCTAATCAGATTTAATTCATTTTTAGTATGGTTTTAGGGGTCTAATCTGATTAGGTTCAGTTTTATAATCCTAATGTACGCCTAGGATTTTAGTTGAGAGTTCAAGAAGAGATAAGAAGAGAAAAGAGGAGAGGATCAAAGCGTTCGTCGAGGTTCTTGAGTTTTGTTGTGGATTTTTGCCATGGGTTTAATCCCTAAGAGGTATGTAAGCTTCCATAGTGTTGGATTTGTTCACCCACACACCAATCATGTTAATTTCAGCGTTAAATTCGTTCTAGAAAGTTGAAGGTTTGATGTTCTTGAATTGTGTTCTTGAAATTGACTTTCATCCTTGAGTTTAGATGAGATTGATGAGTTCTTGAGGAAATCGTGTCAATTTTAGAGTTGTGTTTGATTTAATCTTGTGTACATGTAATGCGTATCTGAATCTAAAGAGAAATTGAGGAAAAAAATCGAATTTAGACAAATTGGGGTTAGAAAATGAAGAAGGAAGAAGTTGGGCGAATCTGACACTCCACTCCGCATCGCGGACCTACCCTACCTTTGCACAGAATCTTTCTCCGCGTCGCGGAGAGGTCACGGACTACTCTGTCTCAAAATTTATTTCGCGACCTAATATCTTAATGCATCTCTGCTTCGCAAACTTGCTTCCAGATAGTGATTTCTTGATCGTTTCTTATGTTTAACTAGCTGAAAACACTCTTAAACATCACGAGATCTTTTCTATCACAAATCACACTCTTGAATTCATAAATCAAATTCAAGGTAGAGTTGAGAGTTCTTTCGAATATTTTTGAGAAAGTCCCTTTAAGTTTTTTTGAAGAGTGTTTTACAATTTCTAATAACTTGTTTCAAGAATCGAGCAAGTGAGTATGAGAATGAAGAGAATGTATTCATAAGTCTACTTTATCATCATGAGATCCTTCGTATCATGAGTCATAACTCTTGAATTCATAATTCACATTCAAGAGAGAGTTAAGAGTAGAGTTCAAGAAAGTCTTTGAGTTCAATTGTGAATCCTTTGAGATCAACTATTTATTTGCGATAAGTTTTGAGGAAGTAAGTATGAGAATGAGAAGAGTCGTATACATGAGTTCCATAATGTTCTTTAGACCTTTGAGTCGAGTCGTTCATGCTCATAAATTTCGCATGAACTTCATACATTGAGTGTGTTCAAGAGGAGTAATATCTTTGAGTTCTAAATCCTGAGTATAGAGTTCCTTATCCCTTTTGAGATTATATTCCTAATCATGGGACTATTACACGTTATCCATGAATTTCTTGAGTTGAGTAGTTCATGCCCATAATTCCGCATGAACCCTCTAAGTTGAGTATTCTTGAAATGAACATTACCATTGAAGTTCTTGAGTTCTGAGTTGTTGAGTCTCGAGTGTTGAGTTCTATGTATGGTTATTGAAAACCTTGAATTGATTCGTTCACGTCCATAATTTGGCATGAACTTTATTCTGAGAAGTCTTTTACAAATTTTTCTAAACTTGTTTTAAGACTTGAGCACTTGAGTTGAGAAAGAGTAGAGTCAAGTTTATTTTCTTTAAAATTATATATGGGAACTAAGTATTCCCAAGAGTAAATGTTTTCACATTTAAAAGAGGGGAAACTGAATTTCCTAAAAAGTTTTGAGTAGTTTGAGTAACATCTCTTTTAAGAGAAAGATTTTTGAGTAATAATCTTAAAACACAGAAAGAGTTGTGTTTTTAAAAAAAATATGAGCTGAGTATAGTAGTATTGAGCACCGATATGGGGACGAGTTTAGATAACTCAAGTCTCCATAAACTATGTAGCCAACGTGGGTAGAAAAGGTCATACTTTTTAGATGATTCTTTAGTGCTTTTTAGCATAGACTAGTGGACCCACTTAGTTGAGGCGTTCTATATTCCGACAGGTTATAGGACAGTTCTGGCAGCGTGGGAGAGACGTTGTATCATTATAAGGATCGTAGTGATGGTTGTCAGTTAGAGAAACCCCCACAGAATTATATTACTTTATTATAAGCAAATTGATTTGTTATTATATTCTTCAATACAGTGAGTTGCTATCTACTGTTTTAAAAGCTTTACATATATTGCATCTTTTATTGTTGATTTATTCTTGAGTATCTTGAGTTGAGTATCTTGAGTTGAACTGTACTTCAGCTAGTCGAGTACCTTACTGTTGAGTTAAGCCCCCTTTCACTGAGTTGAGAACCTTATTACTGAGTTGAGTATCCTATCTTTGAGTATGTTTTAGTTGAATAAGTTCGAGTAGTTTTGAGTATCGTTGAATATTTCTTGAATTGAGTAAGTTAGAGAAGAGGTAAGTATGTTTCTTTTCTACTAGTTCAAGCTTATGTTTATGCTTTAGATTTTCCCTTACATGCTCGTACATTCCATGTACTAAGCCATTTAGCCTGCATCGCTTCATGATACATATACATATATTCAGGATCACCAATAGGCACTTCGTTGATATCGCATGCAGTTCGAGTTATCTATGGTGAGCCTCGTTGCTTCTGGAGGATTCCACTTGTACTTTAAGTTATATCAGTGATAACGTTCAAATATACTTCTTGAAAAGAAATATAAACGATCGTATGCAATATATTTACCCAACTATGAGTCGAGGTCGATCCCACATAGAATATGGAAGAATATTGTCACTAGAAAATATTTAACTCGATAATCGTTATATCAAAATGGGGGGTTTTAAATTGAAATAAAATAAAGACAATAAAAAGATAGCTTTGAACTAAGTATTTATTTATATTCAGATTATTAAAAGTAACTAGGAATGTGTTCCCCATAAGCTCATAACACAGTAATCCTAATAATAGTAATCCTTTTCTAGTGTCTTACATGCAAAGTGATAAGTTAGGTATCTCTAAATCCTTGATCCGGCATCTAGAGAATTTCACCCCGCACCTTGATCCGGCTACTGTGTATAATTTACTAACCCTTACCTTTACCTCATATTAAATCTATGTTGATAATTCTTTTCTTGTTGATTACCTCCTTGATCCGGCAAGTAGCAACAATGCGAGTTCTAACGTTGGCCACCGTTAAAAAGACTTCTAAACGAAAGAATTATCAATGCATGCAAAACACTATTCAAGAATTGCTTATTTACTATTCATACTTTGTTAATTGCTCATGGTTCCCACAACCCTATTTATGAAAGTTAGCTACTCATTATCTCAAAAACACAATCAAAATTTATTAAAATAAATATGCTTGTGTTAATCATAAAAAGTTAAGAACAATAACTAAACTATCTTTTATTAATCACGAATACAAATAAATAATAAAGGAGAAGAAAGAATAAACCACAATTCTCCGGCCTCCACGGCGGCTCTTCCAAAGTTCCTAAGCTAGAAGAAAATTTATATTGTGTCTTGTATCTTGGTTCTTGGTCTCCCTCCTCCTCAAATAATTATTTCTATGCACTATTTATAGATATAGGAAATCCTAAATAAAATAATTGAGTCCAATTTAAATTAGGAATCCAAAACCAAAAGGAATTGGATTCCTCTTTCTCCGACCGCGTGAGCTATGTTGTTGCTGCCTCAATATTGTATGCCATTCACTTGCTGCCACGTGGCAGCAGCAAGCATCAAATTTCAATTTCCTCAATTTTAGCCGCCAATTCCTTCTATATATAAATATATTATTTTATTAAATTTAATTCATTAAGCTGTCTGCTTGATTTCCTTCTTCAACCTTTCATTTTTAATTCATTTTGGCTCCATACTTCTTCATTTTCCCACCAATTTAATCCTATAAATAAAATACACAATTTAGCACAATCCATAAAGTTTATGCTCAAAAAGGACAAATATAAATAATAAATGTGAATAAATAATAATTAAAAATATGTTTTTTTAGCCTCACATCAATCAGTTGTTAGGATGTCGTGGGTCTTGTCCCGACTTTCATTTTTGTCAGTTAAAGGCTTCATAGATAGACATTAGAGTTTGAGAAGTTTGTTTCATTTATCTTATTAAATGTTTTAAAGAATTAAGTTCTCTATTTTATCGAGAGTTAAATAATTTATTTTTATTCAGAGTTTTTCATTTGAGTTAAAGCTTTATAATTGAGTTTCATAAATTTTTATTCAATTTTTAAGCTTTGTATGCATGATTTAGTCTTCCGCTTGTAGTCAGCCAGGATGAGGGTTTGCTTGGAGACCAGCAATGGTTCTCGAGTGTCGGCCATGTCTAGGGTGTAGGCTCGAGTCATGACAGAGTGTCCCGAGAGTTGAGTTGATGGGTGCTAGTGGTTCTTATACTAGCAAGGTTATCTTATTTGTTTGTACTCAGAGATTAGTTGATAGAGGGTGATTGTCTTATTTAGATTTTATTCGGGATACTGGTATTGAGCCACCACTCATGGTTCGAGAGTCTTTGGATATCTTTTCTACTGATCTTCTAGGTGTTACTTTTGATAAGGATATTAATTTTGCTATTGACTTAGATCCAGGCACCAAGACCATTTCTATTAGTCCTTAGCATCTGGCTCGGTAGAGTTGAATGAGTTAAAGGATTAGCTATAAGACTTGTTGAGTAAGGGGTTCATTCTTCCCCATGTGTCTCGGTAGGCTGCCCATATCTTGTTTAGGGAGAAAAAGGATGGGACTATAAGGATGTTTATTGACTATGGGCAATTGATCAAAGTGACAATGAAGAACAAGTATCCTCTCTCGTGCATTAATGACCTATTTGATCAACTTCAGGAAGCATTATTGTTTTCTAATTTCAATTTGAGATCCAATTATGATCAGTTGAAGATTAGGGCATCGGATGCCTCTAAGACAACCTTCCAAACCCGATGTGATCATTATGTGTTTTTAGTGATGTCCTTAAGTTTGACTAACACCCCTACAATGTTTATGGAGTTGATGAATGGGGTGATACAACCTTGTTTGGATTCTTTTATAACAGTCTTCATTGATGACATCTTGGTGTACTCCAAAGGTGGGGGGAAAAGAAGTTGTATGCCAAGTTTTCAAAGTGCAAATTTTGGCTTGATTGCGTTGCATTTTTTAGACATGTGGTGTCCAAAGAGGATATTTGAGTGGATACAACCAAGATTGAGGTAGTTAGAGGTTGGACGAGGCCCACTTCAGTTAGCGAGACTCAAAGTTTTATAGGAATAACAAGTTATTACAGATGGTTTCTTCAGAGCTTTTCTATTATTGCATCCTTATTGACCCGATTGACTCGACAGAGTGTGAGCTTTCAATGGTCTAATGAGTGTTAGGAGAACTTTCAAAAGCTCAAGACCTTGGTAACTTTAGCTCTTCTGTTGACTCTACATGAGGAGGGTGTGGACTTTACCATGTATTGTGATGTTTCTGGAGTTGGTTTGGGTGGTGCTCTCATGAAAAATGAGAAGGTGATTTCCTATGCTTCTAGACAGTTAAAGACTCATGAGAAGAACTATCCTACTCACGATTTGGAGTTGGCAATTGTAGTTTTTATGCTTAAGATATAGAATCATTATTTGTATAGAGTACATTGTGAGGTCTTCACTAACCTTCAGAGTCTTTAGTATATTTTCAATCAAAGAGATTTGAACCTGAGGCAGTGTAGATGGCTTGAGATACTAAAGGACTATGATATCACCATCTAGTATCATCTAAGAAAGGCTAATTTGATTTGACGATGCTTTGAGTAGGAAGACTTCTAGTACGGGAAGTCTTGTCGCTATCAGTGTTGGGGATAGATTATTGTCTAGAGATATTTAGAGGTTAGACAATAGTTTTGTCTGGTTATAGATTTTTGAGAAGATTGTGTGGTTTGATTGCTTTCATACATGCCTAATCTCTCGGTCGAGAAGATCCGTGAGTGCCCGTTTAATAATGAGAAGTTGTTTAATAGATGTCGAGTGCCGCTTTTCCCCATCCGAGAATCTCCATCTGCTCTAAGTGGGAACGAGCTAGAATCCTTATGTCAGCTTGGTTGTGTCTCATTCAAGACAAAGTGTTGAGAGGGGAAGCTAAGGAAGTTGTGCTTGATTTGATGGAGTCTTGAGGATTAGAGGAAGAATTTATGTGCCTAAGGTGGGTGAGTTGATTAGATTGATTCTCGATGAGGCTCGTTGTTCTTGATATTCCATCCATTTGGGAGTGGAAAAAATGTATCATGATCTGATCAACATTATTTGTGGTGTGGCACGAAGAGGGATATTACAGATTTGTGTCTAGGTGTTTGACCTTCAATTAGGTCAAGTGTGAGAACCAGTGGCATGGAGGTGTGTCTCAAAGGATGTCCATTCATGCTTAAAAGTGGGAGTGTATCACCATGGATTTTACTATGGGAATACCAACCTTCGGGGGTGGTTATGACTCTATTTGGGTGGTTGTTGACAGGTTGACCAAGTTTGCCCATTTCATCCCAGTTCGGGTGAAGTATGCAATGGAGAAGTTGGCAGGCTTTATAACAGTCAGATTGTAATGACCCGAAAGGTCATTTTTGGAAATTTGGATTATTCATTTAACTCAAGTTAAGTAATTGATAGGTAATTATAGATAATTGGCAGTTAATGGGACAAAGTGATCATTTATTTAAAACCTTATGCCATTAGCCCCATATACATTAAAATATGTTAGTAGGGTTTAACATTTTAGTCACAATTTGAGAAAGGAAAAGAAAAGAATTGTACGAGAGAGGCACAGTTGGCGTCGCAAGAAAAAATAGTTCATGCTTCAGGTAAACCTCAAGTCTAATTCTTATTGTAAGTAGTAATTGCTAAGGTAGGGGTATACATTAGTACAATAATATCCTCCTTGTTGGAATGTCGTTTAGTGATTGTTGTTTGAAAAGATTGTGGCCAGAGATCATGGCAATTAGATTACATTTAATAATTATTTAATTAAGTTAATGATTCAATTTTGTTTTTTTTAAGTTTTTGGCTAATATAAGCAAGTTACTGCATATTGACTCATTAATGAGTTACTGTGTTCTGATCCTTTTATTATTATAATGTTTATTGCATTAGACATTAAATGATCCATCTTACATGATAATATTAGTTTTCTTTCAAATTAATTTGGGACAAGTTAGTGATATATATATGAAGGGTTAATGACGATGCAATCATTGGAAAAGGGTATTTTTTACGAAGTTAGTTAATGGCTGCATATTTCTTGGTAGACTTGAATAGTACTGGTTCGTTGTTAAAGGACAATGGTTATATATTAAATTTCAGTTTATGAATTATTTTTGAGGTTATCATATTAAGACTCAAGTTTGATATATTGAGACATGTAATTAAATATCGGGTGTATTATATTATATGAAAGCTATTAGGGGTGTAGTGTTTGGAGAAATTATGACTTAACCCTAGGCTTGAATTTGAGAAATATGAGAGTTGACATGTTAATTGACATCGAGCTTAAGAAGTTGATTATAAACTTGGGTGAATTTTTGGGTCAAAGCTAAACACATAGTAATATGAGTGTTGTTAGTTTTGAAATCTTATTATGGTCATTTATTTGAATAGATTGCTTTGAGTTGGAAGTTCAACAAAAGGGGAAGACTCAAGTTCCGGAGTGAATTCTTGATTGATTAAGGCAAGTAGATTTCTAAACCCTTGTTAAGTGTATGGAATTCGTGTATTTTCTTGTAATATGTGTTTGAGGGTAATGAGACTTGTTGATGGGTTGACTTGTCCACATTGATTAATTCTAATGATGAATAAAGGGCTAATAAAAGGCAATGTGATTAATTATTTGTGATGTATTGAGAATGGTTTGAAAAGTTTGTTGAATCATTGTTGATGGTGTATCATGATTGTGCTAATGTGAATTGTGCAATGTTATGAAAATGGTCATCTCCTCATTATTTGTGTGAACATGCCATTTGCATTGTTCTGAGTCATGGTTGTGACAAGTGTAATGTGAATTGAGAAAGAATAAGAAATTAAAGAGGATGTACCATTTCAAGGGACGTATCGCGCACCGCGACGGATACTATATTTCGAGAAACGTACCATGCGCTGCGATGGTTATTATTATCGAGGGTCATATCACGCGCCGCGATGAATGCATGGACAGATATGTACCCCATGGGTCTCGGATTGAGAAACAGCAGGTGTTTATCACTAGGTCAGACATGCATCACAATACTTGACATTGCATTCCATTGCATTGCACATATTTATCATTAGTGAACTTGATATTGTGTTTCGCTGATCTTGTGAGTGCCTTTCTGTGGAACTTTGATTGGTGAATATTGAGTTTGTTGTTAAGAATATGTAATTGTTAGAGTGTTGCTGTTGAGATATGTGCTATGTGAATTGTGAACTGTTAGGTTGGGCTGGTTTTAAGCAGGTTGTAGCCATGGAGATTGTAATTGATGAATATTGAGCTTATTGTTGAGAATATGTGATTGTTAGAATGTTGCGATTGAGATATGTGTTATGTGAATTGTTAATTGTTAGGTTGGGCTGATTTTATGCATGTTGTAGTTGTGAATGTTCAGTTGGGGTGTAAGGAGTACTCGTATTCTATCCCCTTAGCTTGTGTTTAGAGGTTTACTTGTTAAATACTGCGTGGTTTGGTACTCACCCCTTGCTACCACATTTTTTTTGTAGGTTACTAGCCCGAACCTTTGTGATATATTCTCTTCTTTTCCGAGGCTTCTTGGAGATTTGTGAGGTAGTTGTTTGTCAACTCAACATACCTTCTTACTCCTGTTGTTCTACTCTAGAAACACTGTCATATGACACTTGTATTTTTATTTTGATTCAAGTGTAATACTTTAGAGGCTTGTACATGTGACAACCAGATTTTTGAGTTTATTCTAAAAATTTCCGCATTTTATTGTAATGGTTGAGTTTTAGGCTGACTTGTCTTGGTGGGTTAAGACGAGTGCCATCACGTCCATTTTTGGGTCATGACACAGATTGTTTGACTTCATGGAGTCCTCGTTTCTGTCATCTCTAATCAAGGTTCATTGTTCACTTCTCACTTTTAGAGGGCCTGGCAACATGGCTTGAGTACTCGATTAGATATGAGTATTACCTTCCACCCTTAGTCGGACGGGTAGTCCAAGATGATGATTCAAGTGTTGGAGGACATATTTTGAGCATATGTGATTAACTGCAGTCGCCCAATAGGATCAAGACTTGACCTTAGTAGAGTTTGCCTATAACAACAGTTATCACACTAGTATTTAGATGGCCCCATTTGAGGCGTTGTATGATAGATAGTGTAGGTTTTTGATTGGTTGGTTTGGTTTGGCGAATATAGACTCTTTAGATACAGACTAGCTTATAGATTTCATGGAGCAGGTCCATATGATTCAGGGTAGACTGTTGAGAGCCCAAAGTCAATAGAAGAGTTACATTGACCAGAGAGTTTAAGCCTTAGTGTTTATGGAAAAAGATCATATTTAGCTCTAAGTGTCACCCATAAAGAGTGTGATGAGGTTGAGGAAGAAGGACAAGCTTAGCTCTAGATTTATTGACATTTTTGAGATTTTGAGATGAGTATGAGAGGTGACCTATAAGTTGTCCTTGCCACCTAACTTGTCAGTTGTGTATCATATGCTTCATGTCTACACGCTTCAAGAGTACATATTGGATGAGTCATATATGCTTTGGCTTGATTCGGTAGTGTTGGGGGCAAACTTGTCATTCTAGAATGAGCCTATAGTGATTCTCGATAGGGAGTTCCTAAAGCCTAGGATAAAGGAGATTTCTTTCGTGAAAGTATAGTAAAAGCACCGTTCAGTTGAAGTGGCGACTTGGGAGAAAGAGTCTAACTTGCGTACCAGATATCCCCATCTTTTTTAGGCTTCAAGTACTTCCTTTTACTTAATGTTTGGGGATGAACATTGTTTTTTGTAGTTGATAATGTAATGACCTAGTTGGTCATTTTTAATTTTTTTTGTGAAATAACCATTTTACCCCTCTTAATATTGACACCGAGTCATTTCTGATTGGATTTTTAAATTGGTTCCCAATGTTGAGTTAAAAGTTGTGAAGTGTGGAAAATTTAGAGTTTTGAAAGGTTAAAGTTGTCAAAAAGTGGGTTTTGGTGTCTTTTAAAATTTTGAGTCTTAAAATGGAATTCCTTCAATTCCATTAGTTCCGAAATGTACAAATTGGACTAGGAGAATTTTTGGTTTCATATTTGGAATCTTTTTATGGAATTGAGGTCCTCAGTTGGATTGGAAATTGTTTAGATTTTAGCCTTTGGGTTGACTTTGATTAATATCTAATATTCGGATGCTTGAATCAGATTTTCAACAATTCTGTTAAATTCGGTAGATGATTTAAGGCATAGAGAAGGTCTTGGTTGAATTTTTAGAGGTCCCAAATTTTATTTGGCCTTTTCAGGCGTTATGTTAAGTTTCTTGTGACTTACATGGAATTTGGGTCAAGGAGACCCTGGACCCGTGTTTCAATGGTTCCATCGTGTCCAGAACATCGAGTTTAGTCGAGTAGCATCTATGGTTTGTATGTACGGGCTTCTAAACAAATCTCGAGGGTCCATTCTGGAATTTGTGTTATTCATACTGGCGTGCTTTTCCTTAGCGAGGAATGGCTCACTTTCGCAAATGTTGCTTCAACGAGAATGTGGTCGTGTTCGTGAGGCGTAAATATCCCCTAACCTCATGTTCTCGAAGATTCCATCACTTTCAGTACCTTCGCTTTAGTGAGGCTAACCACTTACATGAGGTTTGCTTTCGCGACCAAGATGTCACTTCCATGAGACCTCTGAGGGTTTTGGACTGATATTTTGGGGTTCTTCCCCATTTTCTCTCATTTTGAGTTTTGGAAAACCCTTGAAGGAGATTTTAAAGAGACATTTTTGTGGTGAATCTTTTGGGTAAGAGTTTGTAACCCTAAGTCTTCAATTCGCCATTATCAATGTGATTTTAATATAAAATAATTGGGATTTTTGATTGGCAATTTGGCAAGGTTTTCAAAAATTTCAAGTATTAGGAAAATGGTGATTATTAGTTGAATATAAATCCACTTTCAAAATGACTTTCACTAATAGATTCCAAATCCCTTTGGGTAGCTTATTTATGTAACAATTTTCAGATTCAAACGTTATTTTCAGAATCAGTGTTTTGAGTGAATTTGACCTATTTATTCAAATTGCTTGATATGGATGTTGTTAGTTCTGGAATCTCATTGTTAATACTTTTTCGACTAGATTGTGTTGATTTGGATATCAATAGGAAGGGAAAAGCTCAAGTCCCGAGTTGACTTTTGATTGATTGAAGGCAAGTGAACCTCTAAACCTTGCTGAAACTTGTAGAATCTTGTATTCTCTTCATTGTGTGTGTTAGGGAGTAACAAGAATAAGGTGATGGGTTAAATTGCTCTTATTTATTTATCTTAATGATTGAAAAGGGATTAAAGAAAAAGGCAACGAGTTGATAATGGTGTATTGTGTATTGTGCATTTCCTTGAGTGTTGTTGAATCAGTGAGTGATGAAATACTTTGTTAGTATTATCATGGATGTGAATTGATTGAATTTCCATCTCCTCATTATTGTGTGAATAAGCTTATTTTCATTAATGTTAAATATTATGATGAGATGTGTGAAGATTATGCCGAGGTCTGTTCCGACGACTGATAGAGGTTTATTCCAGTAAGTATATTAATGTCGCGGTATGTTCCGACAAATGTGATTGATAGCAAGGTCTATTCTGGTATGTGATGTTGATGCCAAGTTCTATTTCGGTAAGTGGTATTGAGGTTGAAGTTTCTTCCGGTGGTTGCATGGATCTTGGGTGTTCCCATAGATCCCAACTTGATACTTGTGTTTTATGTACTTGATAACTGTAATTGATTTACATGATACTTATGATTGATGAACTTGATATTTGTGCTTGATCAGCTTGATATGTGTAACCGTTGAACTGTAACTGTTGACTGTCATTATGAAACATTGTGATCTATGTATTATGAACTTTTATGTTTGACTGATTTTTATGCAAGTTGTAGTTGTGGTGGTTCGGTTAGGATGGAAGGAGTATTCATATTCTAGACTAGTTTTATCTTGTATTTAATGGGTTGCTTGTTGGGTACTGTTTCTTTGGTAGTCACACCTTGCTTCTACACTTGTGTAGGTTCTACGCACGGATCTACGTGATATCTCTTCTTCTTCCATTTTTCTTTGAGGCTTTCTTAGGATACATTGAGAGGTAGTTGTTTTGCACCTGGTGGGCCCTCTTGTTCCTTACTTATGTTATTGTTCTATTCGAGAAACAAAGACATTAAGACTTGTATTTATTTTTCAAATTCTGTATTTTACATTAGTGAGTTTTACACGTGACAACCAAGTTTGAGGTTATGTTGAGAATGACTAAGTTTTTCCCCACTTATGTTATTGTTAGTATATTTCCACATTTCTATCATGTTGTTGGGTTTTAGGACGAATTGTCTTGGTGGAATAAGAGAAGTGTCATCACGTCCATTTTTGGATCCTAACATATGACCCGTAGGAAGGGTTCAAGATTTGGTCAAATATTTTTGAAACCTAGGACTCTACGGATGGGACCTACGGACCGTAGGAGGAGTTCGTTGTTTTTGATGCAATTTCGGTCTCCAGTATCTTGTTTTACCGATGACTAGTGCAGTCCGTAGAAAGTTGTACGGATAGTAGGTCAGTCCGTAGAGGTTGTTTGACAGTTTTAGAATAGGGTTATTTGGTTCTTTTCCTACCCTTTTACCACCCAAACTACATCATTTCTAGAACATTCTAAGATCTTATAATTGATTTTATTCTTCAAATTAGCCTATATCTCTCTCATTCACTCAAACCCTCAAAATTCCTCATGGTTTTCTCTCCAAATTCTCTCTAAGGATTGTCTCTAGTGGATTAATATTCTTCAAGCCTTCATGTCTCATTCTCCAATTCCAAGCTAGGATTCATCAAGGTATGTGAGAAGTTCATCAATAAATTCTCCTTCATCCATTAAGTCCCAAAGATTTCTCAAGAACTTCTTTAAGATTTCATCCAAATTCTAGGGTTTTTATATAATTCTACATGGATTCAATTGTTTATGATACAATTGTTTATTTGGTCTTATTATGCATGATTTTATTCAAATTACATGCTTTCAAAGTATTTCACATGAACCCATGTTTTATGTCTGTTTTATGATTATAAATTGAAGATTGAAAGTATGCATGCATGAAGGAATTATAGTGACTATGATTCTATGGTGCTTTTGAATAAAGTATCTCATATTTTTATGAAAATTAGGTTTACTTTCGATTAAAGTATTCTTATTATGAAAGATTTTAATGATTTATCCACTTTAGAATGAAGTGTTATTTCACTATGAAAATATTATCATAATTAGATGCTTTCGATTAAGTGTATTCTTATGATTGGATTGGTACTACTATATTCTTATCTTTCCAAGTTTTATGATAATTATATGATTACCCTTTATGATTTTCGTTGAGATTTTACTTAGTACCAAGTGGATTTGGGCGAATTTCGAAGTCCTTGAACTACGTGCCCCTTTAAGATGTCCTAACAAATTATCTAGTAGATCTATCTAAGCTTAATAAAAAGGTCCTTACCTTAGCATCTAGGACAATCTCATTTTGGTGTGAGAGTAAGACACCAGATTCTATGTTATAGCTCAGATAGTCTATGCGGGTTAATGGTAAACATTCCACAAAGGTTATGTTTTCTCACTTAGATTATGTTTATACATTTGTCTTGATTCTTACATTGAATTAACCATTTCATGATTTTTGAATCAAGCTTATCCGATTGATATGTTTTCACTTGGTCATGCATTATCATGTTTCGAACTCATCACATCATCATGTTTATGTATGCTTCCCATATTCAGTACATTTAAAGTACTAACACATATATCTCTTGTGCATGTATTGTTTCATAATATAGGTTTTGACGTTCCTCCATCTGATCGTGGCTAGTTGGATTGATCAACTTCTTTAAGAAATTTGGTGAGTCCTCATGTTTTGGGGACCTTACCACCACATGTCTTTTATCACTTTCATATCATTTCAGTTGTAAGATTTCTTTCGTGAACTAAGGATTTGTCCTAGTCATATATATGATATAGAGACTTGTTGTCAAACTTAGTATGTTTCCGCTGATAAGATATTGTACTCTGCTTTTTGTTATTGTTTATGAGGTTGATGTTGAGACATGTATCTCACTTCCATGATTTATTGTTGTTTATTATTGAAGTTAGTGTTATGCTTAGGCCAACTGACTTCTTTAGGGTATTTTGGGATCCTATTTTCCATGTCACATCTATGGGGTAGTTTGGGTCATGAAAAACTTGGTATTCAGAGCATCGAGTTTTAAAGGTTTCAGGATTCTGACAAGTTGCATCGAGTAGAGTCTTGTTCATAAGTGTGAAACGTGTCACATTTATGAATAGGAGGCTACAAGATGTTTTAGGAAACTTGACTTCTTTCATTATTCTAACGTTATGTGATAGAGTTGAACTCTATAAGGGTCTACCTCTTAACTCTTGTTCTATGCATTTTTAGAAGATGTCTCCAAGAAGAGCTCCGTTGAGAAGGAATACTAATGACAATGTAGAACCCAAAGTTTCTCAAGCTCTAATTTATCCTTTGGCTGAGCAAGTCAAACATGTCGAGCTTAGGGAGGTTTTCCAAGTGTTGGCCTAAGCCATGACCACTCAACTAATAAGGAGGTCGTGAGTCACCTAAATAGTAGGTACGGTAGCAACAAGGGTTAGGGACTTCACGAGAATGAATCCTCTCAAATTTCATGGTTCAAAAGTGGATGAGGATCCATAAGAGTTCATTAAGGGAATCTATATGATTATGGAAATTATGGATGTGACTTCGGCGGAGAGGGAGGATTTGGCCGTTTATCAATTGAAAGGGATTTTCAAGTTTGGTAAGATCAATGGAAGGAAGAAAGGGCTTTGGATATGGGTCCCTCGGAATGGGACAAGTTCAAGGGAGAGTTTCTTGATCATTTCTTTCCCCTTGATATATGGGAAGCTAAAGTGAAAGAGTTCATAAACTTGAGGTAAGGAAACATGCATGTGAAGGAGTACTCATTGAAGCTACCTCACTTATCCAAATATGCTCTGACAATGGTTGTCAACTCTAGGGCACGAATGAGTAAGTCTGTTATGGGTGTATCCGATTTGATGGTCAACGAATGTCAAGCTGCCATGTTCATCAAAGAGATGGATATCTCAAGGTTGATGATACATGCCCAGCAAATTGAGTAGGAAAATCTTAAGGAGCAGGCTGGGGAGTCAAAGAGGGCAAGAACAAATAGTGATGATTTCTCCTACTCTAGGTTTGGTGGACATGGATGCTCTTAGTTTTAGCAAAAGTTCTTCGGCATGAATACATCAAGTGCTCCGGTTCTAAATTTAAACAAGGATAGAGTGTCTACCCTAAGGTCTCAAGGTAGTACTCCTAGTGGTCAGAATGTCTTCGCATGTAAGAGGAGTGGGAAGAACCATCTGAGAGAGCGTTTAGCCGGTTCGGGTGCATTTTTTGGTTGTGAAAAGAAAGGTCATAGATTTAGAGATTGACCTTCTCATGCTAGCAAAGTTAAGGATGAGCATCAGTAACAACCTACTATTTCTTATGGTTTTGGTGGTGCTCCTCGTCGGAACAAATTTTATTCTCTTCAGACTCGACAAGATCAAGAGGGTTCTCTGGATGTGGTTATCGGTATGTTACGAGTCTTTTAGTTTGATGTTTATGCATTGATTGATCCATGTGATACATTGTCTTTTGTGACTCCTTATGTGGTCATGAACATTGATGTCAGTCCCGAAATTCTTTTAGAACCTTTTTCAGTCTCTACTCCTATCGGTGATTCTATTGTTGCAAGAAGATTCAATAGAAATTGCCCAATTTTAGTTTCTCATAAAGTCACTCCAATTGATCTAGTAGAGCTAGACATGATAGATTTTGATTTCATTCTTGGAATGAATTGGATTAATTCTTTTTATGCTTCTATAGATTGTCAAACCTGACTGGTCATATTTCAGGTTTCGAATGAACCTATATTAGAATAGAAAGGTGAAAATTCAGAGCATAAAGGTCGGTTTACCTCTTTCCTAAAGCCTAGGAAAATAATCTCCAAAGGTTGTATCAATCATCTAGTTTGGGTTATAGATATGGATTCTAAAACCCCTACTCTTCAGTATTGTTAATGAGTTTCCATAAGCGTTTCTCGATGATCTTCCAAGTGTGCCTCCCAAAAGGGAAATAAAATTGACCTTCTTCTCGATACGTAACCTATCTATATTCATTCTTATCGTATGGCTCCGGCAGTACTTAAGGACTTAAATGATTTGTTGGATAAGGGTTTCATTAGACCAAGTATATCACCATAGAGTGTTCCAGTGTTGTTTGTTTGAAAGAAGGATGATTCACTTCGTATGTGTATTGACTATCAAAAATTGAACAAGGTCACTATAAAGAATAAGTATATCACCATAGAGTGTTCCAGTGTTGTTTGTTTGAAAGAAGGATGATTCACTTCGTATGTGTATTGACTATCAAAAATTGAACAAGCTCACTATAAAGAATAAGTATCATATTCCAAGGATTGATGACTTGTTTGATCAACTCCAAGGTGTAAGCTTCTTCTCAAAGAATGATCTTCGATCGGGGTATCATCAATTATAGGTAAGAGAAAGTGATATTCCGAAGATGGATTTTCAAACTCGGTATGGTCAGTGGTCACAATGAGTTCTTGGTGATTTCATTTGGATTTACTAATGCCCCGACGACTTTCATGGATCTTATGAATAGAGTGTTCAAGAAATACCTTGATATGTTCATGATTATGTTCATTAATGATATTTTGATTTACTAATGGAGTGAGGATGAACATGTTGGTCACCTAATGATAGTTTTGCAAATCCTTAAGGATTGTCAATTATTTTGTAAGTTTAGAAAATGTGAGTTTTGGTTTAGGTCAGTTGCTTTTCTTGGCCATATTATTTCTGGTGGAGGTATTAATGTTGATCTAGAGAAAATTTAGGTAGTTAAGAACTAGCCTAGACCTCTTTTCCCTTTATATAATCTGAGTTTCTTGGGTTTGTATAGTTATTGTTAAAGGTTTGTGGAAGGATTTTCCTCTATTGCTTCGCCTTTGACTACGTTGACTTAGAAATAGGTAAAATTTCATTGATCGGAAGCTTGTGAGAAGAGTTTTTAAGAGTTGAAGGATAGAATTACTTCAGCCCCAGTTTTGACATTATCAGTAGGATCCGATGGGTTTGTGGTTTATTGTGATGCGTCACGAATTGGTTTTGATTGTGTATTGATGCAATCTGGTAAGGTAATTACTTATGCTTCGAGGCAATTGAAGGTGCATGAAAATAATTATCTGATTCATGATTTGGAGTTAGTGGCAGTAGTTTTTGCTTTGAAAATTTGGAGACATTATCTCTGTGGTGTTTATGTAGATGTGTTCACCGATCACAAGAGTTAACCGTATGTGTTTAAGCAAAAGGATTTGAATATTCTCCAAAGGAAATGACTTGAATTGTTGAAAGGTTATGATATAAGTATTCTTTACCATCCAGGTAAAGAAAATCTGGTGAATGATTCTCTTAGTCGATTGTCGATAAGTAGTGTTGCTTATATGGAGGATAGTAAGAAGGATTTTGTTTGTTATGTTCATAGACTATATTGATCGGGCGTTCACTTGGTTGACTCCGAGGATGGTAGTATCATTGTTTGGAATGGCTCAGAATCGTCTTTTGTTTGGGACGTGAAGGCTAAGCAAGATCTTGATCCCACTATGGTTTAATTGAAGAAAGCGGTTTCCAAAAAACCATTGAGGCTTTCTCCCACTGGGAGATGGTTCACATTGTTACCAAGGTCAGTTATGTTTTTCAAATGTTGATGAGTTGAGGTAATAGATTTTATCGACAACTCACAATTCTCGGTATTCTATTCACCCAGGAGCCATCAATATGTATCATGATTTGTGGGAGGTCAATTGGTGAAATAGGATGAAGAATAATATTATGGAATTTGTAGTTAAGTGTCCTAATTATCAACAAGTGAAAGTTAAGCATCAAAAGTCAGGAGGTTTGGCTCAAGACATTAGCATCCATACTTGGAAGTGGAAAGATTTGGATATGGACTTCATTACGGGTTTACCTCGTACTCACCAACAATATGATTCTATATGGGCTGTTGTGGATCGAATGACTAAGTCGGCTTAATTTATTCTCATGCAGATCTTATTTTCAGTCAAAGACTATGCTAAACTTTATATACGAGAAATGGTGAAGTTGCATAGACTGCCTTAGTACACGAGTAAAGGTTAGTACATTTTTTCATCCTCAGACCGATGGTCAAGCCGAGCATACTATTCAAACTTTTGAGGATATGTTGAGAGCTTGTGTGATTGACCTTAAGGGTAATTGGGATGATCATTTGACTTTGGTTGAGTTTGCTTATAATGATAGTTATCACTCAAGTATCCAAATGACTCTATTTAAGGCTCTTTATGGTAGGAGGTGTAGGTCTCCTATTGGTTGGTTTTAAGTTGGTGAGGCCACTTTGATAGGGCTAGAGTTGGTTCATGAGGCTATAGAGAAGGTTCGATTTATTAGATAAAGGTTGAAGCTGGCTCAAAGTCGACAAAAGTCTTATGTTGATGTTAGAAAAAGAGAACTCAAATTAGATATTGATGATTGGGTTTACCTAAAAATCTCACCTATGAAGGGTGTGATGAGATTTGTAAAGAGAGTGAAGCTCAGTTCCCGCTATGTAGGCTCATATCAGATCTTGAGGTATTTTGGTAGGATAGCGTATGAGTTAGATTTGTCTTCCAATTTGGCATCGGTGTATCCGGTGTTTCATGTTTTGTTGTTGAAGAAGTTTATTGGTGATCCTACTTCGATTGTTCCATTGGAGAGTGTTAGTGTTAATGAAAGTCTTTCTTATGAAGAGGTTCCAATTCAAATCTTAAATTGTTAAGTCTAGAAGTTGAGAAATAAAGAATTCGCTTCCATGAAAGTTCTATGGAAGAATCAACTGGCTAAGGATTTTACTTGGGAGGCCAAAGCCGATATGATGCCCAAATATCCTCATCTTTTTACCTTCATTCCAGATTTATCTTGAGGTAAGAGTTCCTCATGTTTACGCCATGAGTTTTAGCTATTCTCATGTTTCCACATACATGCATGTTCTTGAAAACTTTCTTTTGAGTTTATGTTTATCTTGGGGTCAATTACTCCTTGTTTATATGTATTTTGATATGATTTACATTCACGTTGGGTTTCTAGAGTCTATCACTCTTTTCCTACTCTATTCATGCTAGCATTGAGTCCCATTCGAGGAGGAATATTCCCAAAGGGGAGATATTGTATCACCTCAAAAATTGAAAAGTTGAGTTAGAGGGAAATGTACAGATTGGCTATTGATCCAGTTCCTACGAGCCTACCTACGGACCATACAAGGTCCTACGGTCCATAAAAGACAGTCATGGAAAGGGTTCTAGAAATTTGGAAAATGACAACTCCCAGAAGAATTCCTACTATCACGACTCAAAGTATACCCTAGACGTGACATGGCATATAAGACCCCAAGAGGTCCTATACAGGCCACTTGACATATATATACATAACATAATAGAGAAACGCAATTAGATTGATAGTAGAGACCCGACCTCTACTAACGGGAGAGCCTCCATCTCAATATCTTCTCGGTGCTAAGTAAAAATACTTACTAAATAGTCATAAACATGAACATACCATCATCCATGAAAAAGTACAATTAAGATACTAATACAAGCTATGAACATCATAGAGTAGCTCCTTCAACCATGTGTAAGAAAAATTTTCACCATTCATAATTTCTTAAGTATTTGAGAAAACCTTGCACAACTTCATGAATATGTGAGAAAATCTTTTCACAATTAATTGATGCTTATCTTAATCAACCTGTATCATAATCAACATTTTTTTTTATAAATCATGCATAAGTTCATGAAAACATCATTCATAGATTCATCATTTTTCTTTAAATTCATGCATTTTGGGGTTCATAGTCAAAATCATAGATCATGTATGGGTTCACATGGAATTAGTTGAAAGCATGTAATTGAGCCTAAATCATCAAAATAAGATCATAACCAATCAATTTAATACATACAAATAGAACTCATGAGGAATTGAATGAAAACCTAATCAATTTTGGAAAATTGAATTGGAGAATTGAAGAAACATTGAGGACTCAATGGGTGAATGAAACCCATTGATGATTTTCCTACCTACCTTTATTGAAGCCCTAAGCAATGATGAAGAAAGGATTCTTGATCTTGAAGAACCCTAGTTTGTTCTTCCTTGATCTAGAGAGAAGATTTTTGGAGAGAACCTTAGAGAGAATTTAGGAATTTGAGGGAATGAAAAAGTTGGGGAAATTTCTAAGGGTGAAGGGTAGTTATAGGGCTTAGATTTAGGTGTAAAACGACTTAGTATAGGTATTTGATACATAAAAAAAAAAACTATAATAGCAATGACTTAAAACTTACAGAACCCGTAACAGTAGCCTTTATGGACTGTTCATCCTTACACGGATCGTCCAACCGTCCATGAAGGGTCAGGCTTTCCTGAGTCCTTGGGATTTGGTTCACGGGAGGATCAATGAGTCGTGGACCACTTCATATCAGTTTCGGCGTCCCAAGTAGCACCCTCAACTAATTGATTCCTTCAAAGGACCTTTAAGGAAGCAACTTCTTTGTTTCTCAACTTTCAGACTTGCCGGTCTAAAATCTCAATTGTAACCTCTTCATAAGAAAGATTCCCTTTTAACTCTCAAACCTTTCAAAGAAACAATAGATGTCGGATCTCCAACACACTTTTTCAACAAAGAGACATGGAGTACTGGATGTACCGATGCTAAATCATTAGGCAACTCAAGTTCATAAAAAATCTTGCTAATACGCCTTAAAATCTGATATGGGCCCACAAAACGAGGACTAAGCTTCCCTTTCTTTCCAAATCTCATTAAACCCTTTGTGGGTGAAATTTTCAAGTATACCCAATCATCAATATCAAATTCTAGTTCTCTTCTTCTAACATCGAAATAAGACTTTTGTCGACTTTGAGCCGTTTTCAACCTCTCACGAATAAGTTGAACCTTTTTCATAGTCTCATGCACCAACTGGGGACCTATTAAAGAGACCTCACTGATCTCAAACCAACCAATAGGAGACCTGCACCTCCTACCATAAAGAGCCTCATATGGTGTCATCTCAATGCTAGAGTGATAGTTATTATTGTAAGCAAACACAATCAAAGGCAAATGGTCATCTCAACTACCCTTGAAATCAATCACACAAGCTCTTAGCATATCCTCCAAAGTCTGAATGGTACACTCGGCATGTCCATCGGTCTGAGGATGAAAAGACGTGCTAAGTTTCACTTGAGTATCAAAACCTTTTTGAAATGACTTTCAAAATTGAGATGTAAATTGAGTACCTCGATCGGAGATAATGGACAAAGGCACTCCATGCAACCTTATTATTTTGCTAATGTAAAGCTTGGCATAATCCTTCGATGAAAATGAAGTCTCAACGGGAAGAAAGTGAACTGATTTCATCATTCGGTCCACTATGACCCAAATCGAATCAAATTGTAAACTCGTAATTAAGTCCATATTCAAATATTTCCACTTCCATGTAGGAATATTAATTTCTTGAGCCAAACCACCCGGTTTCTGATGCTCAACTTTCACTTGTTGACAATTCAGATATTTAGCCACAAATTTCGCAATATCCTTCATCATCCTATTCCATAATAGACTTTCCGCAAATCAGGTACATCTTGGTGGCTCTCAGGTGAATAGAATACCGAGAACTATGTGCTTATGTCAGAATCTGATTTCCCAACTCATTAACATTTAAAACACATAACCTACCTTGATATCGAAGGACACCATCTCCCCCTTGGGAGAAAGCCTCAATGACTTTTTCAGAATCTGGCTTATTTAAGTCAACTAATAACGGATCAAGATCTTGCTTAGCCTTAACATCTGATACAAAAGACGATTTCGAACCATTATGAGACATTTTCTATTATTAGTTAGGGGGTATTTTATGTAAGAGGGTGTTTAGTTGTAAATAATTTATTCCTATTGGGCGTGCATGTACTTTTCCCTATATTGAAAGAAGGGAAAACCCTAATATGCCATCAAACTATTATTAAATTGTGTATTCATGTCATTCGTTAAAAGTTGGACTCATTTATATTTCTAAAGTTTAGAGATGGCAAATGGGGCGGGGCGGGGCAGGACCAACCCGTGTAAGCCCGTAAAGACTCCAATCCACCCCGCTCCCACTCACATAGAATTTTTTTTTATTTTCAACCTACTCCGCCTCGTTCCACCCCACATAAATTCACGCGGTATATAATCTGCTCACTAACTTGAGTATGCAAATAATATAAAGTTGAATCCAAATATTTTAATTTGTTTAGAAAACTTCTTTCGATCACTTAAATCATGAATAATTAGCTTGCACAATCTAATTTGATTACTTTGAAAAAACTATAAAAATAAAAGATATTTATTTTATTATTCATTTCTTTTCATTAACAGTTATTTTTATCATTTGAAAATTCTCATTTTCTGATCCCTTTATCGAGTATATTTTTTTATTCGTATATGTACATGGTTTCATATTTAGCTCAATCTTCGTAACTGTATGAGAATGGGAATTAATATATAAAATTAAATTTGTGATTCAAATTTTAAAAAATTAAATTAAATTAAAATCTGCACAAACTTGTACAAACCCGCAATCTGCCTCGCTTTGCCCCCGCATCAATTTGTCAAAGAAGTACTTCAACCCAACCCCGCACCTATAGCCTTCAACCTGCCCTGCCCCATATAGCCTTCAACCCTTCCTGTACCATATTAACCCGGCTCCATTGTCATCCCTATTTAAATTACTCAAAGTGTCCATTTATGCCACTATATATTGATGAAAAGTATAGACAATTTTTAACTACCAGAATTGGACATGTAACTTACAATTAGATGTTCACATCACTCTCTTATTTCACCAAATTTTAAACTTATCCCAATTTAATCGACCCGCCCCAGGAGGAACCCAACCCACTTCCCTTTTAACTCAAAACCAGCCAGCCCCCTTTGTCTTCTTCACTATAAACTCAGGCAAGGAGCTTCTAGCTGTAGTGAACCAGAGCAACCATCAACATTGCTGGTTGGTTCAATTTACCGGAGCAGAAGACAAAGAGGGTGGTCTGTTTTCGATTAAAAAGGAAGTGGGTCAGGTTCAATTCAGGGGGTGTTAATTTAATTGGAATGGATTTTAATTTGGTGGGACCATAACGCCATGTGAACTTCTATTTAGAGGTCAGGTGTCTAATCTTAGTATTTATAATCAACTATGATTTTTGTTAAAATATAATGGCATGAATGAACACTTTTGATAATGGTAGTAGCATAGGTGTTGTGATGAAAATAATTATGTGTCATGCGAAAGCTAGCAGAACAAATCTTGAAAGATTATTAGTAGGAAAACAAACGAGTAATATACCAAAAGAGATAAAAATATTTAACATGGTTCTATCAACCGATCTATATTCACAAAAGAAGATGAACAATTCACTATATAAATATGAGAGTACAAAATATTGAGAGAAATAATCTCACACAATTCACTGGTAATAAAAAAAAAGTTCACCTAAGTGATAATATATCATTTGTGTCCCAATAATTCTCCCCTTAGACAAAACTTGCAAAGCCTCTATGGCTTCATTGTGAATGTTACCAAGTTAAAATGAATGAACCTCTATTTATAGAGTGAAACATTTTTCTATAAAAAAAATGACTAGCCAAATATGAAGACTTTGTCCTTTACTTTTAGGAAAAGGAAAACCTATTATTATGCTTGAAAATCAAGGTAAATACCCAACAACGAATTAGGTGAATGAGTCATTTCTAATAGCTGATGAAATATTTGAATTTTTTTTTAATATAAGAGGCATACATATAAGGCACTATTATAATGTGTCAATATGCAAATATATTACTAGTCAAATTGTGTTAGAAAGTGATAGGGTCATGTAATTGAACGACGAAGTCAATGGAGCGGAGATGGTCACGCGGTACTCAAGACCAAGCCTTAGCCCTTAGTGACTCGGTTGTTCTTCAGTCTTCCTCGACTTTTTATAGACAATTGTTGCTTCTATTTTAGAAAATACTATATTTTCTTTCGTTCAGTCTTAGTTGTCATAATCTTATTTTTTAGGGTTAAACGATATGAATTTTGACTAATATTTTAAGATAGTATTTTTTAAATCATATTATTATGAAAAAAGTTGTAATTTATAGTACTTTCCATATAGGTTTTGAATATCTAAGAATTTTATTTTAATATATCAAATTAATGTAATCTAATTTAGTTTTAAAAATTAGTCAATTAACTCTCAAAAAGTACTATATGACAACTAAAACTAAAAAAAACTGAGGGTATATAATTGGGAAAGACTAGTCAGCCCAGCTTGATGATAACCTACCAAATGCCATTTCTTGTATTCCAAAACGTGTTTTGACTTTGCTTGACCTAACCTCCTCTTTTCTTTTTTTTCTTCATTTAATCCTAAATTTAATAGATTATATTATTTATATTAATTATTCTTAAAAAAGAACGACTTTTCTTGATTACTAAACTTCTATAAACTAAATAAGTCTTCCCAAATAGTTTAGTTATTTAATTTGGATTTATCCTGAAAAAAATTTACTTGTATTAAAAAGTATGTATACGGACAATATTGATATCGATATCTTGTCCAAGTCTTTCTTCCTCCTCAATATCAGTTTTTGTAATATATTAAACCATCATCTGGACATTTAAGATTGTGTGGAATAACATATTATGATTCTAAATTAGTCACACCCATTTTTTTTCGTAGCAATATATAGGAATAAAATGGTGAGACAAAACATATAATTTAAGGGGTAGGATGTTTGTATGGACAGGAAAGCCAAATATGTGGAATGAGTTGGTCAATACGTTTTCTTTTTGGATGGAAAATAGATGTGGGACAAAAATGAAAAATAAAGGCCAAATGGAGCTAGAGTATGGACTGGCTCAATTATAAGGCCACTAAAATAATGATTTGAAGCTTCAATTCTTTTGGAGACTCACTCTTTTTACAGATGTATTCTACATATATAAATATATTGTTATAAAAACCTTATATATGATTAAATTTGAAAAGAGAAATGGAATAGTTTTTAGATAACGATTACCTATTTTGTTGTTTTATTTATATTGATTAACATGAATTCACATTATTATTCTTACATTTACATTTTTCATTCTCCTAAAGTCTTCCAAATGATCAAACCTTTTGCATCATGTAAAAATCTAATAGTTGTCTATCTACTTTTAGTGTCTTCTTCAAATTTCAAGCATCGCAACAAGTCAACATTATTTTAATATCATTATATCAACTTATCAAATTCAACTCAACACTATTTCAATATCATTATAACAACTCTTCAAAATCTTGAGCCAGGTTTTATTATTTTAACTTTCTATTTTATTTTTTTTATTGAAAATTTTCATTATTATACATTGTTACTTCATTACATATTACGCACTTTGACTTCACTTATAAAATTACAGTAAATATATTATTAACATTATATTTATAATTTATATATGCCAATTAAGATGAGAAAAAAATAAAGTGTGGTAAATGCATGAGGTAGGGTAGTAACTAGTAAGAGAGGAAGAGTACGTAAGAGAAGAATAGTCAAAGCATTACCGGTGGCGCCGGTCAATGGTTGATCAACCTCTCTTTCATTATAATTATTAGTAGTAGCTAACAATTTCTTCTTTAATTCTCATCTTTTTCTCTTTTTCTATCTGGAGGCTGATTATTCATTTGGTGAACCACAATGGCTGTACGTTTTTTATTTCTTCTTCTCCCTTTCTAATTTTGTTGTTCATCTCTCAATTCATTATCTACTTTATTCTTTTATTAGTACATCATCATGATAATTTTGTTTCAAACAAACACAAAACATACAAATCTGGTTGTGGTTGTTGTTGTAGCATATTGAATCTATTTCAAAAATTTTACAACAAAATATCATTTACTTTTCTCTAAATTCACCTAATTAAGTGAGACATATTATATATGATTAATTCTATTCAAAATAAAATTTGAGGTTGAAGCTATCAAAGATGATCATATATTTAATGTGGAGTTATGTTGATTGGTGTGGTAGGTAATATTTCACTAGGAAATTGGTCTTTTTATTTACTTTCTAATTAGGGCCCGGCCGTCTTCTCTCATATTAAATAGAGAGCCTCCAATAACACATTTGTATTCATTATATATGCTGTTTTCTGCTTTTGCTTCAATTTTGTTTTATGATTTTGATAGTCAATATTGGAGGTTAAACTTGATTATAATGGTGGATCCAAAAAATTTACTAAGAGTTTGAAAAATAAAAATGTAGTGCTTGAGACTTGAAAGCTCAAGGTGAATTTTGAACTCCTCAATCATTAAGCCAACATCTAATCTTATGTTCAGACGGTTCAAAATCAATCTATATATATATATATAAAAAAATTAAAAGTATCTTATATATACCATGTAATTTTTTAATATCTAGAAAGTTCGGACGACCCCCTCCGCCCGTGCTTGATAAGTGTCTAGTGAATTAAGAAATGAATTGCTACATACACTAAGGTGGGAATTGATGTTAAGAGTCACTTATTTAGTTGGGGGAAAGGAGGAGAAAATTAGACAAAACGTCTATTGATCAGTTAAAATTCATTATCAAAATAATCTAATTATCAAATGGTCATTATTGTTTCAAGCGAAGTGCATTTCGCTGGGACTTTGCCTTTTGATCCAATTCTTGAAAATAATTAATCACACAAATTTAATGAGAAGGGAAGCAAAAGTAGCCAAAGATAAATTGCTAGAGCTTAGATAAGTTTCCATTTCATCAAATGAATCAACAATTTTACCATCAACTAGTGAGAGACGTGAAGGCCATTGATTTTGCTTTAAATATTTTTCTTTATACGAAACATACCCTCATATGTTTTTCTTTCTTAGTTTTAAGTCCTTGGATCTAATTAATTTCACCGATGAGTTAATAGTAATTTGCATACTCATATTAATTATTCTATAGACATTGAACAGAAAAACTAAGACCATTTCCAACCCAACTCTATTTTACTCTCTATTCTCTATATTTGGAGAGTAAAATAGAGAATGGACTCTCCATCCACCCTCCATTTCACTCTTTATTCTCCATTTTAGAGAGGTAAATAGTTTGGAGAACTACTATTCACTTTCTCTATTTTACTTTTTGATTATTTTATTATTATTTTTATTATTTTATAGTTACCACATTATTTTTCATATAAGACCATTAATTAAATATTTAATATATGTAATTCTTTTTAGATGTAATATAATATTTTAAAAAATACATTATTTTATATATACTATTTTCATCCCGAATTAATAATATTTTTATTTTTATTTTATTTTCGTCACTTTAATATAATTTGATATTATTATTAATTGTCACTCAGATGAATGCACAAAATTGAAATGATAAGATGAAAAATTTCATTTAAAAATACAATACATAATATAATAATTTAAATATGAGATAACAACACAATACATAACATAATAATTTTATCACAACAATTTCCGTTGCAATTTATGTCCACTAATTTGAATATTATATGGAGTAATATTTATTTGCAATTTATGTTATTTAGAAATTTACAATAAAATAAAATTTTAAATTAAATAAAAAATTTGAAAAAAATAATTTTTTTTTATATGCATGAAAATTATATAAAGTGATTATTTGAAAGAAAGAAAGAAAGACAGGCAATTATATTATGAAATAAGAAAATAAGAATGAAATAGAAATAATAATATAATATTAAGAAGAGAGAAAAAAAATTCTTTGTTAGAGAATAAAATAGAGAATTGGATTGGGATTGAAAAAAGAGAGAACTCTATATTTGAAAAGTAAAATAGATGGTAGGGTTAGAGATGCCTTAACATATAAAAAGAACGGCTATTAATAGATCTTAGGTGAATTGATATAATAAGCATTATACACTTTTAACTTCGTGCCTTAACTTAGGCCTCACATCAATAGTTTATGCAATGCAAACTGTGTGTATAAACAACAACTATGGATGTATATACATTTTTAATACATAGTTATACAATAGATTTACATGATTATATATTATTTATTTAATATTGATACATTATATATACATTTAGCCATTTTGTTGATTTTTTTTTTGTTACATGTACAGTTACGTAATATGTGCACGCCCAAGAAAAAATCCACCAAACATATAAGCTATGAGTTTCACCTAATTGAATTTAGAAACTAATGGCAATAAAGAGAGATAATTCCAGTGTTTGAATGCAAAGACTATAGTGAAGTGGTAGTAGATTTACACACAATTTTCAACTAGGCTCCAATTTGGAAATCCATCAATCAAAAATAAAGATGAGTTTTATATAATACCAGGAGTGCTAGTGAGTTTATCTGATGTGACTGTCTAGCAAGTTTCCAAATAAATCAAGAGTTAGATTCACAACAACAAAACAGTTTTTAGCGATAATAAATATGTATATTAACAGTGTTAAAGACTTTACTGACATTAGATTCAATATCTTATAGGCTTTAGACACATTTACAAAGAGCATAATTGCCATTAAATATATATTTAGTAACAATTAAGCTATTGTCATTAATTAATTATTGCTAAAAATTATTTTTGGTATAGTGATTGTACATTCTTGTCTTGCTTGTGTTATGATCAATAGCAGAAATCTGCAATAAAAAAAACTATGTTGAAATTTCGTCCAACTGTTTCTGCAGCGTCCAAATGTCCCAAAGTTCGGCAATTGGGAAAATGACGATAACACGCCGTATACTGTGTATTTTGAAAAAGCAAGGCAAACTCGTGGTACTGGAAAGATCATGAATCCCAATGATCCCGAAGAGAATCCAGATATGTTTCGTAATCTTGCTCCACCACCTGAAGTTGCTCCTCAATCCAAGCCTAAAAGACAAACAGAGGAACCACCAATTGGGCGTGGTGGACCAGCTAGGCAAACGCGGGAACATAGACTAAGTAAAGAAGATGGTGAATTCCGGCAGTATGCTAATTCTCCAGCACGTAATGAGAATATGGGAAGGAAAGGTGCCAATGAGCCATCTCATCAACGTGGTCGTGGATCAAATTCTGGTCGAACTGGCAGACAAAGTATAGGATCTGAAAATAGCTTTGATAAATCACCGCTGCATCCACATTACCAGGCAAAGGTTAATAATGCTGGAAGAGGTGTTGCATCTCCTGCTTGGGAAGGAAAGAATAATAATTCTTATGATAGTAGTCACGGTACTCCTGGAAGGTCCAAAGTTAAGCAAGAGAATGTACGTTTTCACCCATTATATATTATTAGAGTATCATGTTGCATCTCACTTGCTTATTCTTTGCCTTTTGATTATAGTTATGTCTACACATCATATTTGGTTGGTACCTTTTCAATCTCAGCAACTCCTCCCTTAGATGAAATATAGCCTAACTTGATTTGATGACATCATATATGCTTTGAGTTTAACTTCTATATATTGATAGTGTGAAACAACTTTTATATTGTCAGGTCCTCGATAAGATAATGTGAGTAATCGTCTAGAATTAGTAGCTTGGAAAATAATGCAATGTTAGATACATTAATGAGTAGTAGTGAAAAAAGGACATTGCAATGTTAGCGTATGTATATAGGTTAAATCACAAGTTGTTACACTTATATAGTCAGTCAGGCCTCAGCTAGAAACTAAGTACTCCAATTTGAAGGTTGGATCTTTAATTACTTTTGAGATAAAACTGATAACTTAGTTGTTGTTTCTAAGAAGGGTGATAATCCACACAAAATTGTCATTGTTTTGAAGGCTTACTGCTTTCAAGAAGCATATAAATTCTTACACAACTTTAATCCACAAGCTGTTGAGGTTGACCTGACATGAATTTAGTTTGTTGATTCCATTAATTTGAGATGTGAATTCTTACTTAAAGTGGTTTTTTTCGATCTGTCTTCCAGCAGTCTGATAGAGGAGCTGCAGTTCCAAGATTCGGAGAGTGGGACGAGAATGATCCTCAATCTGCTGATAACTACACACACATTTTCAACAAAGTGCGAGAGGAAAAGCAAGGAAATCCATCAGGGACACCTAGTAGAATATCTAACAACACACAAAAACATAACTCAGAGGAAAAGCAAATGGTACAGTAAATCACTTCCCCTGCATTATATTCCATCTAGAGTCGGATCTAGGACAACTTCTATAGGTTCAAACATAACTTATCTTTTTTCGACTTACAATTATGTACGTATATTGACAAAAACAAATAGAATTGTGCTCTATTCATTCTCAATCTAGTGACTCTAAATCCTGAATTTGCCTCTTATTTGTTTAGCTAATGGTTCTTATTTTCGTGTCTTTGTTCTGCAGAAGTGGTGTTGTTGTCCCTGGTAATTATGCAAGGGAGGACCTTGATTTTATTCTGAAACAGCCAAGGGATGTGTAAATAGTTCAACAAATTACTTGTGCAATATATTAGAGTAATTCATTTATACTGTGTTCCCACAGAATTCTGCAATTGTATTGTCAACTTGTAGTCTTTTTCTTGTACTTCTATTTGTATGTTACAGACAGTGCTTGACTGCTTGCAGATTTTTATTGTTTTCTCAATTTTGTGTGTGCAATGCAAATGCTTGTAATAGTATTTGATTACTGCTCAACTATTACTTTCTTCTTCTCAAAAAGAATTCTGCATTTTGAATTATGAGGTTTAAAGTATCTAATTATCCATGAATTTGAAGTTGATTCCTGTGCTTTTTAGTAAAATTCAAATATTTATCAAGTGTTAAAAAGTTGTAAATCACAATTATTTAACTTATGATGGTTCTTTTCTTTTTTTTTAGGAGAATTACACATATTTCATATATCCAAGGATGTCGTATCTAGGGTAAATTTAAAATAGATTTTGTGATCATCTTTAATGTCATTTACTTTTCAAAATAAGTTAATTTTAAAAGTTTGGTCAAACAGATTATTAAAAGTGCTTATAGATTGAAAAAAATATGCTGATGAAGCTTATAAAGACAAGATCAATAATACTTCATAGGTTGGCCATCCCAATTTATAACTTTTCATCTTATATGTTTCTACAATATATCTCGTCAAACTTGTAAAATTAATTTATTTTGAAATGTGTTTTTTCAAAAGTACTTTTGTTACAACCCATTATTTTGAAATGTGTTTTTTTCAAGTGTTTTTGTCACAACCCATTATATTGAAATGTGTTTTTTTAAAGTGTTTTTGTCAGAATCCAAAAGAAAAAATTGTCGCATGATTCGGAAGATGGACAAGAACTACTAAGAAGATCCACATTAGCCTAAAAACGAAGGCTCATCCTCGGATAAAAAATACACACGCTAAGACAATTATGTTTGGCCATAATATTTGAGAAGTATATTTCACTTTTTTAAATAATATCATTTTTATCCATAAGTTTTAAAAGAACTATCAAAATTAACCATAGATTTGTATTACATAGCAAGATAGAAACGTCAACATAACAAGATTCATGACTTCCCAAACAAGTCAATTGTATCTTCATTGCGGCAAATAACAAGTAGTAGTGTCCATGACATTGGAGCAATGTGATAGTTTGGAGTGAGTACAACAAGCATCATTCCATACATCGTGAAGTAGACAAAACACATAACTTTATTACCCTAAGCTGATTGTTCGTCATTTTCATCAACAACCATATTATCACTTTCGTATTCACAGAATATTTCATCATTACTTTGATGTTCGCGTAACAATTATGTAACACAACGCAAACCAACATTATAGAGTGTGTTTTTATAAAAGATAAAAATTTGGTGTAGAATTTGAATTTTAAAAAACTCCCAAATAATGAGATTTGACCCAAATACTACCTTTTTCTAGTATTTGGAAATTTGGGTTATTTGCCAAGTAATGACAAATTATATGGACAAATACTATTTGCCAAATTTTATTTGGAAAATCTATTGCCAAATGGGTTCTTAAAAAAAATAATTTTTTAAGTTTAAAAAAGAGTAGGGGGGCTACTTTTGATTTTAACTTATTTTATGTCATTTTAATTTTTTTTTAAAGTTATTTTTAACTTATTTTTTAAATTTGTTGAACACTTTCAAAAGTAAAAAAATTAACTTAAAAATAAGTTTAACCAACTTTAAAATCAATCCAAACGTCCTCCAAAATTGAGATTTGGGATCCCGAAGGGCCAGTAGTTTGTTAAGAAATGACAAATGAGATTAGCATAAAATATTGGAGAAGTATACATAATAGCAAAAGTCTATGGTGGAATCTACAATTAGCCCAAAAGGAAAAGATATAAAAAAGCAGCTAAAGCAAAGAGAGTCACATGAGTTTAGCAGGTCAAGTCAAAACACAAAGGACAGTAAGTTTTAAGCGAGCGAAAAAAACTCAAATTCGCCGCCAAAATTTGGCGCTCCTCCAAAATTCGAAAATCAAAGCAATTGTATAATGCCAATTTCAATATTCAATTTCTTTCTCCCTCCTATACTTCCGCTGTTCCTTCATCTCTCTCTTCTCACCATTAATGGCAGAACTCAATATCATTTTCAGGTATTTCTCCCAAACCCTAATTTACTCTTCAATTCAGGAATAGACCCTTCATTTTCCAATTTTCTTTCACCATAACTGCAAAACCACCTCAGTCATTAGTCATCCAAATAATTCCAGATCTGATAGATTTTGTTTCATGCGATTTAAGCTGTGGCGCTGGCTAGAAATTTGTATATTCTTGAATTGTTTTTGTAACTAGTTTGGTGAAGTTATGGTGAGAGAGCAAAGTATTGAATCATTTTACACTCGGTTGCGGGATTCAGCTCTAGCTTCAGCTTCTACGTCGCCGCTGCTAGTTTTCCCCTCAACTTCTGATGTAGATTCACTCTGCGCTCTCAGGATAATAGGACATGTTCTTGAATCTGATTCTGTTAGATATGCTTGTTACCCAGTTTCCAGTTTTAAAGAGATTTATAAGTATACTGGGGATAATCTAGGGTCAGCTGCAGACGAGCCAATTACTATTTTGCTGATTAATTGGGGGTGTCAAAGGGATCTTAAGAAGGTTCTAGACATTGGTCCCTTAGCACGTGTTTTTGTTGTGGATAGTCATAGGCCTATACACTTGCATAATTTGAGTAACCAGAATGATAGGGTTATTGTGTTATACACTAGGGATGATGAGCAGCAGGCTGATTTAGCGTATGATTTTGATGTTTCTGCTTTGGCAAATGCTAGTGATTTGAACAGTGACGATGAGTTTGAAGAGGAATCTGATAGTGAAGATGAAAATGATAGTGAGAGTGAGGAGGAAAATGGGGATGGGATGAGGAAGAAGAGGAGGGTTTCTGCGGAAAATGAGGGTGACCCTGTTAAGCTTTTCGGGAAATTGAAGAGGGAATACTATTACATGGGTAGCTTCCATGGGAAGCCATCTGGTTGTTTGATGTATGAACTGTCCCATTTTTTGAGAAAGAATACTAATGCGTTGCTTTGGTTGGCCTGTGTAGCTTTAACTGATCAGTTTGTTCATGAGAGATTAACCGATGAGCGGTATCAGGCGGGGGTAATGGAGCTAGAACAGCATATCAATAGTTCAGGCAATTTAGACTCTATCACCTCAGTTACTCTTAAGGATGGGACAAAGGTCACAGCACCAAATTCTTCAAGGATTGCATATGAGTATGAACCTAGGCTGATGTTGTTACAAGAGTGGAACTTGTTTGATTCAATGTTGTGTTCATCTTACATTGCAACTAAAATGAAGACATGGAGTGACACTGGGATTAAGAAGATGCAGCTTCTTTTAGGTCGAATGGGTTTTGCACGTGAGGAATGCAAACAAAAGTTTCAGTACATGAGCATTGAGATCAAGAGGAGAATGAAGGACATGTTTGAACTATATTTGCCGGAATTTGGCCTCACTGATTTCTATTATAGAGGTTTCTTGCTTCTTCATGGGTATAGTTCAAAAGTTTCGGCAGCTGATGTGGTGTATGGGGTTACTGCACTTCTAGAGTCATTTGTAGAGTCAGATGGATCATGTGCCTCCAAACAGTTTGGGGAGGCTTACGATGCATTATCCTTGACCAAGCTTGACAAGTTGGAAACTGGAATGCGACAAGCTATCAAAGTTCAAAGGGCAATCCTTAGACAAGGGAGTGCAGCAATTACCAAGAAAGGTTCTATAAGAAGTGGGAGTAAATTTAGGTGGGTGAAGCTTGAAGACTCAGCAGATGCAAAGCTCCTGTGTCATCCTCAGGCTTTAACTAAATTTGGTTACTTTCTGATGGATGCTTTACGTGAGAAAGGAGCAAGGATGAAACCATTGATCTGCATTTGCTACACCCAGGAACGAACTAAAGTGTTGATTGTAGCAATATGTGGGAAGCCACGGCTTGGTGCAGTCCAAGGAAATGCATTTGGGCTTGCATTCAGAAGTTCAGCTGAAGAGACAGGAGCTGAGTTCTTTCATGAACTATTTGAATCATCATGGATAGTTTTGGATGCAGTTGCTGTCAATTCATTCATGATCAGGCTAACAGAGAAGCTTTTGTAATGAGGTTTATCCAAACAACCTTTCTTTTTACCATTTAACTGTAGTTCTGTTCTTCAGAAGTTTAATAGTCTCCTGTGATGAAGCTCCCTTGGATTGTACTCATCCAAAATAATTCATTAGCTATGGACTTAATTCATGTATGTAACCAAGTTGGCTGCTTGTCTTCATTTGTTGTTACTGCAATTTATTTTCACTTGTATTTAGTTTGATCATGTCGAAGCTATTATCATGTAACACTATGCTCCTTACTCTCTTTGTATCCTTTCTGTTTGATCTTCTTACTATAAGAATGTGTACTTGCATAAATCTTATGTATCTTAAAATGATTTTGTGAAGCTACTATCAGTTCTGTGAGGTATTGTGACTATCACCATTAATGCAGCTTTATGATTTTGTCATTCATTTCATTGTTTGAGCTAGTATTTTGGGGTGACTGAACCACTTACATTTACTTTGCCTTTACTTCAGCTTACTGCTAGTAGTTGCATGAGATAATTGTCTTTCGTTTTTTTTATCCTTCTTGTGATTCAGCAGACTTTTGATGCAAAAGATGGTACTCAAGATATATTCCCTCACAATTTGGATGGCGTAGCGTGACTGGGAAAGATTAAGCCATTAAGTTTTCAAGAAGCTCTTGTTGAATTGAAGAAGAGTAAGAGAACTTGAAATGTGTGTAGAAAGAGTTCAAAAGATAAGATTTTGGGTGAAAAAGTCTGCCATTGTCCCTTAAGTTTGGACCGTTACTCGAAGTTGGCTCTATACATAACATGGATCATAAGCAATTCAAATATTCAAAGTTCTTTTTTATCCTTGTCCAACTGTATCAGTAAAAATAACTGATCTGTTACTGCAAAAGTCACCTTATCTTTATCTATGGAGGTAACTTGGAGGTATTATCACCTTAGACACATTTTCCTTTGATCCTTCGTAACTGTGCCTTAAAAAGTCTGTTTCTTAAGAATCCTTCTCATTGTGAGTTACAATTTGTGATTGTTGGATGCCAAAGATTTTTGAGTCCTGCTTAGATTACCTTTGGAGGCTACTCTTTTCATAGCCTCCTCATTTCACTCTTCACTTCAGATGCTTCATTTGCCTTAAATCTCCTCTTATTTCATTTTTTCAAATTTCTTGGTCATCTGTGTTGTACTTCCTCCCAATTATTTTTGTTCTTTTTTTCTCCATTTCCTTCATATTTATCTTCATGTATCTCTAGGAACTCAGCTTATAGCTAAGGGAAGGAGCTGCATTTTATGCAACACTTCTATGGTGAAGAGTGATTTGAGACTCTTTTTTTATTGAGATTTCCCCCATTTTCCTAGTTCCTGAATCTTTTTCCATTTCTTGGTCATTATCTTAACTGTTACCAGTAGCATCATCTTCATTCCTCTTTTTAACACTATTTTAGTTCTCTTTTTCTACACCTGCAGCACAGTTGTCATCTTTCTCCTCTGATTTTGTCCATTTTCTTAGTTATTATGTTATATTTACTGTTACTAATGGCATCTTTTTCATTCTTTCACTGCCATTGTCTTCATCATCTCCTTCCATCATTGCATCTATTTGATTATATCCGTTTTGTGTAAAACATATTCTCCATTCTGAAAAAGAAAGGAATACTTTCCTTTCTGTACTTCAACTTCAGCTCCACGTTTTCTTCTTGTACTGCACTTTAATCGTCTTGGAAAAACTGCAATCAGACTTTGTGAAATTTTACCTCTGTTTCTCAACAGGAGTCTGCTTTAAACCTCTGGGTCCAGATATAATTGCAGTTGTGTTCACATTGTTTGTTATCTCAATGCTGCCACTTGTTCCTGGACAGCTTCAGCAGCATTGTCATCTTTGTAAACTGAATTGTCAGTTGAAGCATTAGCCTTGCCTTTTGCACACAAATGCACTATCACCAACTCTACCACTACAAATTGAAGCCTGTTAAAACTGAAAAGATGATGAGTATATTGTGAGTGCACTGTGATAGGTGTGCTTGATTTCAACAATACTGAAGCATACAGAAACAAGATATATTCAAATATATTTAACCAGATAACCAACTCCAACTATAACAAATTTTAGCTTTGTGCACTCAGACCTTCATGTTAAGTTTCAAAAGCTTTCAGTTCTTCAGATATTGTAGCTATTACAATGAGTTGAATCCTAGTTGACCCATTCAAGGTTTAAGAATGTTTACTAATAAACAAAGTAAATCAGTTGTTCTCAATCTATTAGCCAAAATCAAGAAACTGACAAATTTATTTTGACCAATAATGACACTAATAAATTGTTTGAGCAGTAATTTTGGGTTAGGCTATGGCTAGATATTCAATAGTCAATACCTATACATTATATATACCCTTTTTATGGGTTGTAAAGAAAAACTTATCAATTATCATAACTTAAATATTGGGAATAATGAAACTATTTACCAAAATTGTACCCAACCCAAACTATTTACCCTTAATGGATCTATGATCCAAACTATTTACCCTCATACCCCATTTGACGTATTAAAATACAATTACTCTTAATACCATCAGAGTATATATATACTTTGGTGTATCAAATAGTAACTAGTAGTATTTTCAGTGAAGCATTGTTTTTTCAGAGTATTTATATACTCTAATAGTATCAAACATCAATTCAGCTAATTTTCACTGAATCACTACATTTTCCTCCTTAATACCATCAGAGTATATATATACTCTGTGTTATCTTGTAGTAACTAGTAGTGTTTTCAGTGAAACATTGTTTTTTTTTTCTTTGATAACATCGAAGGAAAAGTTTTATGGTGGTTGAGGTAGGGAAAATGCATATATACCCCTTGAACCTGTCTTGAAAAGTCAGTTACATACTTAAACTATTATGACGACCTATTACACACATTTACTATTTAAAAGTGAATTTATTTACCCCCTGAGACGTGTAACACCACTCTCACAATATGTAGTGTATTACGCTTGCTGCCACATCAGTGCCATGTTAGGGCCATGCCAGAAATAAAAAAAAATTATATTCTTTTTTATTTTAAATTAACTTTTCTTTTGTTAACTATATTTTACACTAATTAATCTCCAATTAATTATTAAAATTCTCTAATAATTATATTTTTTTCATAGCAAAATTACAATAAGATGAAAATTTTAACAATAGCTGCCAAGAACACTAATCGAAACATGGAGTTGATTTATGGAGTGGAAAATTCCTCCGTTCTCTCAAAAAAGCCCGCCATAGCTGTAGCGGCTAAGAAACCCCCAAAATTTATCCCGCCGATGACATTAAGAAATCTTTTGTTAACAAACACAAATCAAAACCTACAAAACTTAGATTGATGATAAGTAATTTGCTAAGCAAGCTGAGAAGAAGTCGAAGAAGAAAGAAGGAGAGATTTTTGCTTAAAATAAAGTGGAAAAAAATGTGCTTCCTTAAGAGGGTGGGGTTGAAGAACGAGAAGAAGAGGAGGATGGGTTGTGAAGAAGAAGAGACGTGGAGAGTGAGGTGGGGTCTAATTAAATTTTGATTTTTTTTCTACTTTAATAAATCTGATGCGGTTATTTTTATTTTTTTTAAAAATATTTTGCCACATTAATTTTAGGGGGTAAATAAATTCACTTTTACGTAATAAAGGTGTGTAATAGGTCGTCATAATAGTTTAAGCGTGTAACTGACTTTTCGGAACAAGTTTAAGGGGGAAATCTATGCCTTTGTCCGGTTGAGGTACATTATGTCATAGTTGTGTGAGGGATTAGTTTAACGAAAAAGGCTACAAATACCCCCCGGACTATCCAAAAAGATTTAAATATACCCCTCATTTATCTATTAGGCTAAAAATATCCCTCTATCTACCTTTTTGGCCTATTCCACCCTTAAAACTAACAACCCACTTATTATTTATTTTTATTATAATTTATTACATGACTCTTTCCTATTGGACAAAATTAAAACCCCAACCCACCAAAGTTAAGCACCCGTGCACCTATTCCTGGCAATTCCAAACAGAAAAATTAGGAATTTTGTTTAGAGATCTATGTATTTAAATTTGTATAACTTACATAAATCTCATAGTGCAAGGACCTAAATTACATTCTATCCTTGCTCTTTTTCAATTTACAAAAATCCCTCAAAATCAGTGCTATCCGGATACATAACAAACAAGCCGGATACATTAAAACAAATTCAGTTACACTTTTAAAGGAAAGAGAGTATAAAATTGAATGTGAGTTTCCCAAATCACGCTAATCTAGTTGATTTCAATCTCTCCCAAATCTTAACAGATTCAATCAAATCAAAATTCAAATTTTCTTCTCTCAATTCTCTTCCAAATCCGTTAGCTTCAATTCAAAATTCAAATTTTCTTCTCTCAATTCTATTCCAAATCCGTCTAGCTTCAAACAATTCAAATTTTCTTCTTTCAATTCTCACCCAAATCGTAATAGATTAAAAAAAAGTCGAAAACAATAGCTGATACATGATGAATACATTCAGGAATTTGGAAAAACAAGGTGAGTTATGAACGATACATAAATGATGGATTTCAAATTTCTTCTCCCAGTTCGTCAAAGATCCTTTCAATTTTGTTAGTAAGCTATTGCTGCATCTTTCAGGTTTTCTCTATAACAACTGGCATTCACCGTGTTGTCACTCGAGAAGGATCTATATATCCTAAGTCCTAATTGGTGTCTTACGTACTGGAAATATGAAGCTAATCAACAAGCACATGTGTTCCTTTGTTTCCCTTTTCCAGAGAAATATGACACTAAAATATGTATCAACTTTGTTAGAGAAATATGACATTCAAAATTGTTGATTTTTTTTCAAGAGACTGGATCTTCAATGTATCTGCTATGCATTAATACAACAGACCAAAAGGATGAAGAGATACATAGCTTTGATGGATCATCTATCCCTTTTATAATGTTGTGTAATCGTTTTTGAATTGTATTTTCGAGATGGATAGATTTATCAATACATTACTATTTATGTATCTTGTTTAAATTGATAAGTGTTGTATTTCTACTATATACATTAAATAAGAAAATTATTGCCTATAAGATGTTAGGTTTGAGATCGATACATTACTGTTTGGTAATTGTTATATATCAGATATATTTAGTATAAATTCAAATTCACATATCATGCCTAAAAAATTAGTGCATGATACATTATTAACCAACTTTGATATTGAATGACTCCATCTTCCCCTTAGGAGAAAGCCTCAATGGCTCTTTCAGAATCTGACTTCTTCAAATCAACTAGTACCAGATCAAGATCTTGCTTATCCTTCACATTCGATACAAAAGACGATTCCAACCCATTATTAACAACCACCCCACCTTCACTAGAATCAACCAAGAGAACACCCGATCTGGCCAACCCATGAACATAAAAAATTAACTCTTTCTTACCATTCTTAACATGAGCGATACTTCCCATTGATAGTCGACTAAGAGCATCCACCATCACATTTGCTTTACCTGGTTGATAATGGACACTCATGTCATAATCCTTCAATAACTCAAGTCAACTCTTTTGGCGAATGTTCAAATCCTTTTGAGTGAAAACATATTTCAAACTCTTGTGGTCGGTAAACACATCTACATTAACAACATATAAGTAATGTCTCCAAATCTTTAAAGCAAACACTATCGCTGCTAACTCCAAATCATGAGTCGAATAATTCTTTTCATGAGCCTTCAATTGCCTTGAGGCATAAGCGATGACCTTTCCATATTGCATCTAAACACAACCAAGACTAATTTGTGAAGCATTATAATAAACCACAAAACCATCTGATCCTTACAGTAATGTTAAGATAGGGCTTAAGTGAGTCTATCCTTCAACTCTTGGAAACTCTTCTCACAAGCTTCCGACCATAGGAATTTCACTTTTTTGAGTCATTGTTGTCAAAGGAGAAACAATAGAGGAAAATTCTTTCACAAACCTTCTATAATAACTGGCAAAACTCAAGAAACTCTGTATATCTGAAGCGGACAAAGGTCTAGGACAATTCTTAACCGCCCAGCCTTCTTAGAATCAAGTTGAATACCTTCACCGTAGATAATATGGCCAAGAAAAGCAACATACCTCAACCAAAACTCACATTTGCTAAACATAGCATACAATTCACTATTCTTGAAAATTTGCAATACAATCCTCAAATGATCAACATACTCATCCTCATTCCGTGAGTAAATCAAAATATCATCAATAAACGCAATAACAAATATATCAATATATTGATTGAAGACTTTATTCATCAAATTCATGATTGCCGCCAGGGCATTAGTCAAATCAAAAGAGATTATTAAAAACTCATAGTGACCATACCAAGTTTGAAAAACCGTTTTCAAAATGTCACTCTCCATCTCCCTCAATTGGTGATAACTCAACCGGAGGTCAATTTTTTAGAATTAACTTGCTCCTTGGAGTTTGTCAAACAAATCATCAATTCTTGGAATATGATACTTATTCTTAATGGTAGCTGATATACCGTGAGTTTATGGTATTTTTAATGTATTTCACTTAGAGTTTGTGTGTGCCTTTGGTTATTTTGTTATTAGGAATAATGTTTTGTGTATGATTCTTGCAGGAAATAGGCTTAAATGTGGTTGATAAAGATGCGAGCTGAAAAGTGCTAAAGTAGCCACCAACGGAGACATCCACGGACTGTAGGTCCAGCGATGGGATGTGGATGGGTAGTCATAGGTCTTGGTTTGGGAGTTGAGTTCCAGTACTTAGTCCACGGAGTGCCAGGACGGACCGTAAGTGATGCATCATAGGTGGAAGATCAGGGAAGTCTGACCAAGTGTGGAACCACGGAGTAGACGACGGACTGTAGGTTGACCCACGGGACGTCCTGCACATCCATCGATGGATATCTGGGAGTTGAAGGTTCCAGTACCTGATTAATTTTTCTAATTGTTGGACCACGGAGGGGGACCTACGGACCGTGGGTCAAGGCGTCGATAGAAACCGCATTTCAGCAATGTATTTCCTTATTTTATTTTTTATTTACTTTAGAATTTGTTTTCTATAAATAGGAGTTGTAATTCTCGTTTTTGGGGGTTAGACATTATTGTAAACTTCTAGTTTTTGGTCTTTTGAGAATTAATTTTGCAAACACTTAGCAATTTAATTTTCGAAATTCGTTTGATACAATTTTCACTTTGAATTTCAATTCAAGATTTTGGTTTTCATCTATTATCATTGTAAGTTCATGAATTCTTTTAACCTAGTTATGAGTTGTGAATTATCAAGCATGAGTAGCTAAATCCACAACTAGGGTTGTGGGAACCATGAACAATTAACAAAGTATGAATAATAATTAAGTAATTCTTGAATAGTGTTTATGCATGTATTGTTAATCCTTTTGTTTAGAAGTCTTTTTAACGGATGCACATGTTAGAACTTGCCTCGTTCCTACTTTCCGAACCAAGGAGGTAATGAATGAGAAAATGATTAAACAACAAAGATTTAGTGGATGCTATAATAGTCTAATGTCAATTGGAGTGAGGGTGAAAACTAAGTCAGACATTGATATGATGACTAATCTGAGGTAAAGGTAAGGGTTAGTAAAGCATACAACCGTAGCCGGACCAATGTGCGTTGTGAAATTCCCTATTTGGAGGACCAATCACTTAGGGATACCCAACTTACCAACTTTGCATGTTAAACACTAGGAAATGATTACTCTTACTAGGATTACTGCATTAAGAGCTTGTGGGGAATACACATACCCTAGTTTTCATCTTATATTGATCTCTCAATGTGATCTTGTCTACTTGTTACTTAAGCATTCAAATCTATTATTTACTTACAAAATCCCCATGTTTACTTTTTTTGGAAATAGTTTGACTAAATGGATATAATAGTGAGTTAAGTTTAAGTTTGGACCATATTTCTCGTGGGATCGACCCCAATCTACAAGTTGGGTTCTTTACTTGACAACAATCGCTTATACTTTTTAGGGAGGTGTAATTTGAGCGTATCAAATTTTGGCACTATTGCCAGGTAATATGGCTTTTAGATTAAGTTTAATTACATTATTGAACTTTAGTCAAGTATTTCTTGATTTTACATCTTTCTTTTGTTTTTATTTTCTACAGGTTTCTACTCTAGTGTATGCCAAGTACACGAAGTCGAGGTGAACCATTGACCCCCTATGATCTAAATTTGAGTAAAACTTTGAGAAAAATGAATAATCAAGGGGTTCACAATAATCCAATCGGAGAGAATCTAGGTGATGAAGTTGAATTGCAGCCTCCTGTAATTGTTAATATGCACGCCCAGGTTCATGGTGGTAATCTAATCAGAGAAGCAGATAGGGTACAAAATCCACCAACACCTAGGTTGCTTGATAACTACCGTGTTGACTACAATACAGTTGAATTAAAATGGCCTATTGTTCTTCCTCATCTACCTCCAGGGCATACATTTGTGGTGACCAGCAGTCTGATGCAAATGCTTATGACAAGAGGGTTGTTTTCTGGTCTAGCTTCGGAAGATCCACATGGTCACATGGCTCAATTGAGAAGTGTATGTAAGAGTTGTGTGGGACGACCGAAATTGGATATGAACGTCATAGGTTTGAGAGTTTTCCCTCTGTTATTGACAGGTGATACTGTGGTATGGTTTTCTGAGCTTCCATACAATTTGATTCATACATGGGACCAACTGCATAGGGTGTTCACGAAGAAGTATTTTTCGGTGTCTAAGAAGCTAAATCACAAGGATAAACTGAACAATTTTGTAGCACTACCCAGTGAATTTGTGAGCAGTTCATGGGATAGGTTCACTACGTTCATCACAAGTATTCCGAATTACCGCATTGATGATAAGTCACTGAATGAGTATTTCTACAGAGGGCAGGATGACAATGGAAAGGCGGTGCTAGATACTATTGCTGGAGGGTCATATGGTACGTGCACTTTTGAGGAGATCACTGAAAAACTAGAGAAGATTTCCCGAAATAATAAGGCATGGAGCACTAGAAAGGCTAATACTAGAAGGAACACGTTCGCGGTCCAAACTGCACCAAATCAAGCAAATGATGACATTCATGAAGAGATGGCTCAAATGAGGACAAAATTGGGTTTGGTATTGAAACATGTGAGTGAAGGTGCTGAAAAAGTGAATGCGGTAAACTACTTAACTAAACCTCCACCACCACCAATTGAGGAATGTTACTATGAGGAGGATGCATATTTGGTTAATGATCAGACTGGGGGTTTCCGAACCAATGCCCAAGGTTCCAACTCGGATACTTGGTGCCAAGGTCAAAGAAATCAAGGTCGAAACTATGAAAACTACAATCGAGAGGAAAACTATGTCCGGGATGGGAACTACAATCATTATAAAAACTACAACTGGAACAACTATGGCAACATGAATTAGGGAGTTGGGCCCTATGTTCAACCTGGTAATAGAGAGAGTGGTAGTAGTATGTCACGCATTGAGGATATGATGCAGAAGATAATGAAGAGGTTTGATGCGACTGATGAGAATGTGAAAGAGATGCGAAACGACATGTCTGGAATCGATGAAAAAGTTAATGCCCATACAATGTCGATAAAGCAACTTGAGCAGCAGTTTAGTCAGTTGTCTATTACTCTGAACCCACGTCAGCCTGGCACACTCCCTAGCAACACCATCCAGAATTCGAAGAATGATAAGCATTGTATGGCAGTCACTGATCGCAGAGGTAAACAAACCATTGATCCCTCTATGCCGTCTAAAGTTGAAAGTGTGGTAGAAAAAGATACCAATGAGATTGAGGTTGCTGGAGAGTCGAATAATGCTACAGAGAAGGAAGCAGTAGAGAGTAAAAAAATGCTACTGAGAAGGAAGCGGAGGTGACCCAAAAAGTCATTCCCATGCCTAGACCTCCACCTCCATTCCCACATAGATTGGTGAAAAAGATTGAAGAAGGAAAATACCGCAGGTTCATAACTATATTGAAACAGCTTTCCATTAATGTTCCGTTGATAGAAACTTTGGAGCAAATGCCTAGGTATGCAAAATTCATGAAAGATTTGGTGACCAGAAAAAGGGATGTCAGTTTTGAAGATGAAGAAAGGTTACAACATTATAGTTCTATTGTTACGCGGTCACTAGTGCAAAAAAAAGAAGATCATGTAGCTTTCACTATTCCTTGTACCATTTGGATGTTGCATTTTGCAAAGGCTTTGTCTGATTTGGGTGCCAACATTAATCTGATGCCATTGTCGATCTACAATAAGTTGGGTTTAGGGGCTCCAAAATCGACTATGATGTTTCTACTCTTGGCTGATAGAACTATGAAGAAGCCCATTAGTGTTCTCCAAGATGTCCTTGTGAAAATGGAGTCATTTATTTTTTGGCGAATTTTGTGATACTTGATTGTGAGGTTGATTTTGAGGTTCCCATCATCTTATGGAGACCATTCCTTGCTACTGGAGTGCCTTAGTCGATATGGAGAGAGGGAAGATAAAGTTGCGACTCAATAATGAGGAGGCAACTTTTAATATTTGTAGTTTTATGAAGCAAGAAAGTGATCTTAAGTCGATATCGGTGGTGAATCATATTGTGGAGTGAGATTCTAAAATGTCTATTGAAAAGACGTTGGGTGTTGATGCACTGGCAGCGGTAATGATGAATTTTGACGATGATGGTATTGAAGAGTATGGTGAATTAGTTACCGCACTTGATAAGTTCAAATTTCATTCCAAACCAAAAATATTGGAGTTAGATGTGAAGAATCGCGACTCTCCACTTGCAAAACCGTTTGTGGAAGAGCCTCAAAAATTGGAGCTCAAGGCTCTACCATTCCATTTGAGATATGTATTCTTGGGGAAAGATGACACTTTGATGAGTCCACGATTTGGACTCATTTAGGGATTATTTTAATAGATTTAGTGTCCTCAAATGCATATTTTATGCTAATAATGGATGTGTCCTTGATTTTCAGGTATTTGGATTGAGGAACAAAACATAGATACTAATGAGCAAAAAAGAAGCAAGGCAGGTGAAAGAACAAAGAAAAGAAGGCATGAGGATCACCTAAACCATTGGGCGAGCCGCCGAATGGCCATGGTCTCGCCTAATGTTCCAGTGTGCCAAGTCCTGAAGGAGAAAATCAAGTTGGCGATAGAAAGGAGCAGTCAGCGAGTCACCAAACGGTTTCGCGATGCAGTGCTATATCGCCCAAAGTTACAGAACTTGAAGTTGCTGAAGGCCAAAGCAAAAAGGCGATGAAACTTATCAAAGGGCGGATCGCCGAGTGGATCGACGATCCCGACTTATTGCGCCGAATTGTCCTTCGTAACACATTTTTGGAGAATATAAATACATATTTGAATTTTTAGCTTAGCATCAGATTTTTAGGAGATTTTTTTCTAGTTTCCATTAATGTTCAGTTTTTAAGTTAGAAAGCAGAGAACTGAGTTTGGAGACAATATTTCCTTAGCTTTGAAGATTTCCATTTTTGAGAAATTGGAAGTGAGTGTTGAAGATTCTTCATTTTAGACCTTTGTAAAGACAATATTAATTGTACCTAGTTGATGGAAACACAATTTGGTAACGATTTCTATCTTTTTATGATGTCTAGCAAAAACCCAATTCTTGGGGTGTGATTTTGTGATTATGGGTTGATTTAGCCACTGGGTATTGTTAATTGATAGAGTAAATGTTGTTTAAAAGTGAATTTTTTTTAGTAATTGTGGCTTAATCTAAAGGGTTGTAGTTGCAAATACAACTTTCCCTTCGTGTTTTTGGCTTGCTCGAGAGAGCCATTTTAAAACCAAGATTACTAATTTAATGGTCTGTGGGTATTGGGTTATCATGGGTTCAATCAAGAGAGTGAATCCTAAACCCTTTTTCACACATTCAGCTCGAGAGAGTGAATGGACTAAAGCGTAGGTTGTTCTTAATCGCTGCTTATTAGTGTTTGAGAGAAACCAATTTGATTCGGGGTGAATTTTTTGAGAGAAAGTTTAGCCCTACTAAAGTCTAGTTTATTCACTGATTTACAACTATTCACTATTAATTGCAATCACCTATTTGTCTACCTTAGCCCATAATCCAATCACAATCTAAGAACCCGTCTTCATATTTGATATTTTCGTGTTATTTGTTGTTGTAGTTGATACTTGAACCCAAATCCCCTGTTATTTGACACTTGTGTCACCCCGAACTTGAACCATGCTTTTATTCGTAAATATTTTTACCTATGATTGACTTGAACACATTCATGATTTTCTATTGATTCTTAAATACGTACCATTCCCTGTGGGATGCGACCCCAACTCACTTAGTTGGATTATATTACTGACTAACGATCGTTGACACTTAGTATTGGATGAAATGTCCTGATACGTGAAATCAAAATGGCTCCGCTGCCGGGGAGTGGTGTTACTTGAGAAATTTTAGTTAAGTTGGACTTTGTTCTTTTTAGTTATAGTTGAACTTACTACTTAATTTTTAGTTTTGGTTTGTGTGTTGTTATTTAAAACAACATAAATGAGCATGTCTTGTAGCAATGGTGACCAAATGGACCTCTCCCCTTTGAGAATGATGATTCTTAGGGATAACATCCTAAGTTTCAAACAAATAAAAGGTGAGTCAATCCGTAAGTTATGGTTGAGATTTAAGTCACTATTGCTACAGTGCCCAACTTATGGAATCTCAGATAACATGCTACTGGACTGTTTCTATAGAAGTCTTGGTTCGGAAAACAGAGGAGTCGCTGACCAAATGTCTCCGGGAGGTCTTTCACGACTACCCTATGCAATAGCAGTCCAGCTCCTTGATCACATGGCCAAGACCAACAAGGAGACTAAGAAGGACCAGATTTTGGCCACACTTTTGACTCAACTGGATCTAGTGGCCAAAAAGATCATGGATTTGGATGCACCGGACAAAAAGAAAGACCGGTATACACCCCTTCATGAGCATATAATGTCCAAGGTATACGAGGATGAACAAATAGAAAAGATATTGTCACTCATTCTTCACAAAGTCGAAGAACACGACAAAGTGTTGAATGAGATAAAAGAGAATGTTTCACTGCTGAATCAGATAACTGCTTCCCATTCCATATCTGTTCAGATGCTGGAGACCCAAATGGGTCAAGTGTTGACTCGTCTCTACCCCATGAATCAAAATTAAGTGGGAAAGTCATGCCACAATGTTAACTAAGGTGCTTCTTGGGAGGCAACCCAAGTATTTATCACATTATTTTTGTTTTTGAACTAATGGTGTGTTGAATGTGCAGGTCAAAGTGTGGAAAGTGGTTGAAAAATGCAGGTTAGCGAGCTAAAGGTCCAATCGGCGCATCGTTGAAAAGGTCGGTGAGCCCGACTTAGACTGCCGTTAGACTCAAGACAAATTTAAATTGGAGTCTGTAAAACTTGGCGAGCCTAGGAGCAACTTGACGTATCGCCGACCAAGTCGGCAATCACGATCTAGTCCGTCGTTTGGACCCTTACATTAATTGGAGGTCCTATAAAACTCGGTGAGGTAAGTGAACACTCGACATGTTGCCAAGTGGGTTGGCGAGCACGACTAATGTCGCCGAATGGGAGAGAACTGGTAGGTTTTTAATGGCCAAAGGTTTAAACTTTCAAACTCTCTCACTTTCCCTCACTTTTAATCTTCCCAAACTCACACCCGCACTTTAGTTCCCTATAATTTTGTATTTTTATCGTATTTGAGTCTTTGATTGTGTGTTCGGAGTGGATTACTTTGCCTCCTAGCATTTGAATCTTGTTTAATCGGCATATAAGGTTGGTTTTCCAAACCCCGAGTTTATTTTTATCAAATTTGTACTCATTTGCAATGATCTTATCTTAGTGATGTGTGCTGGGCCTCTCTAATCCTAATTGTTGTCGTGTGTGCTTGTGTTAATTTTATATCTTGCTGTAATACCTTTATTATTGAATTCCCATGAATATGTGCCTTAAATTTGGTTAAAAATTGTGAGGTTGTGCTTGCATGCTATTGGGTTTAGTCGAGTGAAGTCTAAGTTGCCTGTATTTGTGCTAAATGATGTATTTTTCCCAATGATGGAACGGTTGACGTCATTTTTAAGGGCAAAAGTCGTCAACTGACCAAATTTGACAAAATCAGGAGAAATCTGAGTATCTCGGGGCAATGGGTGTAATGTGTTTGAGTTTAATTAGAAAAGTGCATGCTTTGATTTTGTTTTTAGGGGTTACGGGGTTGAATTTGAGAAGTTGGGTCAAAAGTAAACACGTTGGGTCGTTGAGCGTGCTGGGTCGAGCTCGCCAAAGTTCCCCATCTCGCCTTTAATTTAATGCTAAATAAGTAGTTGGGTTGTGTAACTTTCAGCGAGAAGCCTGAGGTCGCCGAGAGCACTCGGTGACTCGCCGAAAGTCCTTTTTGATCGCCTTTTGTCTGCACCCCTAAGCTTTATATGCACTGTAAATTTTGATGGGTTAATCCTTGCTCGCCGATTCGTCGAAAGGCCTTCCCATCGCCGATACACCAAATTTTTCTGAGAATTTTGAGCCAATCCTTTTGGCGAGCCTGATCTAGCTCGCCAATGTGATTTGGCGACTCGACGACCGGTTCGGTGAGTTTGTCTGCAAATGTTCTTTTGTGATTTTGCTTGAATTGTTTCTTACTTTTTCTGATGTTTTTGCAGACATGGCTAGACTGAAAGTTAGTGGGAGGAACATGCCACCTCAAAAATAGGCTAAGGGGATTACAATGAATTAGGATGAAGCTCCATCTAGTGGCAAATCTACAAAACTTCCCACAACCGGTGGGAAAGGCAAAGGAAAAAGCAAGGCACCTGCATCACCGGAGGCCAGCTCCAACAGTGACGGGATCTACGCCACCCACCTGACCACTTATAAGAGTGAGGGTGAGCATCAAGAGCCTCAGACTGTAGCCTTTGAGGATGATGAGTTAGTAGCAATACAGAGAGCAGAGCTGCGGTCCGAAAGACTAAACGATCCATCTAGGGTCAGGCCTCCTCTGGCCACCACCACTCCTCTTCCAGTTCCAGCATAGGTAGTGGTGCTAGCACCACCAGTACAGGGTTCACCCCCAAGTCTCTGAACAGATTAAAGACCGAGGGGCTGAGGACAATCATTGAGGAGAAGCATTTTTTCACGGATAGGATGATTGATAGGTACCCCGAGATTATGAGTTGTCTGAAGTCTCATAAGTTCCAGATTTTCACAAAGCCCCGTGGCCCATATATTCCAAGCTAGGTTAGGGAGTTTTATAGTGCATACATTGCCTTGATACCACAAAGGAAGAAGCAGACAGTAGCATTTCAACCGGTTGACTATGTAGTTTTCCAGGGAAAGAGGGTGCAGTATGATTTTTCTACCATTAATGTTGTCCTATAGTGCACTACGAGACTTGAAGATGACTGTCTGCATATGATCATGACAAAGATGCTGGACAATATGAAAAAATGGGTTGCTCCTTTGATATGTGATGGCACTCCGAAGTGGTTGGAGGCAGGGGCTCCAATAGAAAAGAAAAACTTGAATATACCTGCGAGGCTCTGGTTTTGCTTCATCAGCAGTACTATCATGCCATCCCAAAATGAGTCAATTCTCTGCCTTGCCAAGGTAGCCTATCTAGGTTGCGTCATTGATGGAATGAGGATTAATCTGGGGATGATTATGGCACATGAGATGGTCATGAGGGCCAAGTAGCGTCAAATCTCACTTCGCTTCCCGGTGTTGATCACCGAACTATGTAGACATGCTCGGATTCCTATAGATGCAAAGAAGGATGTGGAAGTGATTCTCACATCCTCTACTGATATTTAGAGGATCGAGGTCGAATATTTAAAGTATAAGGTGAAGAAGAAGAAGGCAGCCCCGGTGGACTCTTCCCCGGTTATGGACACTGACTCACTACCTGCAGAGGCATCTTTGCCTACTCTGGCCCCTGGGTCTTTAGGTACTTCTAATGCTGTTCCTTCTGACACTCTAGGTTCTTTTGCTGCTGCTGCTGTCTCCCGAACCGCGCTCACTTAGGATTTATTACTCCGAATGGGGCAGCTTCCCCACTTTGTCGATCGTCGTGCTACCAGACTAAAGGCCTTCATTCCGGGATGGCTGATGCTGTGACACCATTGAGCACTACCATTGACGCCCTTGCGGTTATGATAGTTGTGTGTGAGCATGGCAAAGGGGCCAGGGGCCACCGAGGAGGTTACAACTTTAAAGTCTGCTATTGCTGTGTTGAGAAGTGATGTGGATCAGTTGAAATCCACCAGCATATCCGTGATTTTTGGGATGGTGGAGATCCCAGATGTACCAAATATGCCTCCGGTTACCATCGGAGATGAGGTTAGAGTTGAGGAACCAGCTGATCCCGAACCTGAAGGGGAGACGGATGAGAGATGCTTAAGGTTGCTGAGAAAGCTTCGTATGAGGGCGTCACTGAGAGTGAGGAGGCCATGGTAGATGCAGTTGTGCAGGCTTCTTTGGTAGATACACCATTGGCTCACCTTAGTGCAACTATTGTTCCTTTTGAGGTAACCCCGGGCACTGATGCCCAGATTCCGTGCACTACACCGGGCACTGATTCCCAGGCAGATGGAGTGACTGAGTAGACATGATTCATTATTTACCTCCCTCTCTGTCTTACTTTAGTTTGACTTTTGGATATTATTTTGCTTGCGTTTGAGGACAAATGTTTGTTATTTGTGGTGGGGTGAGGCCCACATTTTGTGACCTTTTGTGATTATGTTTTGTTGATATATTTGGGTTTTGAGCTAAAATTGTGTTTTATATTGCTTTTGTGGATGATTGAGCTTGTGGCTCTGTATTTTTAATGATAAATGATTTTTGGACCCTTTTAAAAAAATTGTGCTACCTCTTGTTTGTGTTTAAATATGATTGTTCTTTTGCAAATTTAAGTATCTGTCTTGATCAATACTGAGGATTTGAATAGTGCTCATAATCGAACAAAAATGAATGTGCGGCTACGATGAGGCCAAATGAAGTTGCATAGACAATATGTGAACTTTCTGGATCTCGTTGTTACTAGCCAGGTATCAAACTAAGTCTCTTGTGATGAACATTGCACACTAGCGAAAGTGTGGAGTCTTATTTGATATTGGTGTCAATACCTTGTGTGATGAGCTTACCGTGAACCATGTGTGATGACACATAGAATTTGCCCTGTTGGTCTGGTTGACTAAGTGAAACAATCTCTTGATATGATCTTAGGCAACTTTGAAGAGTGTGAAACAATTTGACATTATACCTCTTTTTGTGGCCTACCTTGTGAGTGTGTGAACCCCGCTTGAACATTATTTGTGCCTTAACCTTTTCTTGGAAGAAACTTGATGAAATGGCGACCTTTCTTAATCCATTATCCATAATCCTCATGATTTGTGGTTTGTGTGAATAGCCAACTTAGGCCAAAGTGTGGTGAAAAGAGAAGGTAAATCAAGAAGTGCAAGAAAGTACCCTTTGACCATGGTTTGAGAAAAATGGAACCCCTCCATACAAAAAAAAAGAATGAAAAATAAAAAGATTGAAAAAGTTGTGGAATAAAGTCGTGAAAATGCAAGAAGAAATGGGGTTTTCAATAGTCCATGGAAAGTGAATAATGGGATGACTTGTGAGCACGAATGAAAATGATAAAGAAAAAGAAAGAAAGTGTTGTTCACACCACAATTTATGAGGATTACAACTATTGAGCCTAAATGATCATACCCTTGCACTCAGCCCCGTTACAAACCTTGAAAAAAAGTTTTTGATCTTGAGTGAGCTGAAACAATTGTTGATTGGAAAGTAAGGGCAAACCTATGGGTGAAATCATGCATTGTGTTCATCTTTGTGAGTGTGAGCGATTGCATTTGATTCCGGAGCTTTAAATTGTGAACCGTTGTGTATGAATATGGAGTCATTCTTTGTGTAAGGGCATTTGAGTACCATTGTTGCGCTTGAACTTACATTTGAAGCAAGTATTGTGAACTTGAGAATCTTTGATAATGGTGAGTCACAACTTGAATTTTTGTGCGCACAATTGATCTTTGCACGAGTAAGTTGAGTCTTTTTATGTGCATTCATGATTAAGTCTTGCGTAGCACTGTTTGAGACATCATTTTTGAACTGCTGAACTTGAGTTCTACTTCAGGACAAGCAAAAGTTTAAGTTGAGGGTGTTGATGAGTCCACGATTTGGACTCATTTAGGGCTTTATTTTAATAGATTTAGTGTCCTCAAATGCATATTTTGTGCCAATAACCGATGTAAATACTTGATTTTCATGGACACTAATGAGCAAAAAGGAACAAGGCAGCAGAAAGAACGAAGAAAAGAAGGAGGATCGCCTAAATCATTGGGTGAGTCGCCGAATGGCCATGGTCTCGCCTAATGTTCCAGTATGCCAAGTCCTGAAGGAGAAAATCTAGTTGGCGATAAAAAGGAGCAGTCGGCAAGTCGCCGAACGATTCCGCTATGCAGTACTATATCGCCCAAAGTTACAGAACTTGAAGTTGCTAAAGGCCAAAGCAAAAAGGCGATGGAACTGACCAAAGGGCGGATCACCGAGTGGATCGGCGATCTCGACTTATTGCGCCGAATGGTCCTTCGCAACACATTTTTGGCGAATATAAATACATGTGTGAATTTTTAGTTTAGCATCAGATTTTTAGGAGATTTTTTATCTAGTTTTCATTATTGTTCAGTTTTTAAGTTAGAAAGTAGAGAACTGAGTTTGGAGACAATATTTCCTTAGCTTTGAAAATTTGAAGATTTCCATTTCTGAGAAATTGGAAGTGGGTGTTGAAGATTTTTCATCTTAGACCTTTGTAAAAACAATATTAATTGTACCTAGTTGATGGAAACACAATTTGATAACGATTTCTATCTTTTTATGATGTCTAGCTAAAACCTCAATTCTTGGGGTGTGATTATGTGATTATGGGTTGATTTAGTTATTGGGTATTGTTAATTGATAGTGTAAATATTGTTTAAAAGTGATTTTTTTATAGTAATTGTGGCTTAATCTAAAGGGTTGTAGTTGCAAATGCAACTCTACCTTTGTGTTTTTGGCTTGCTCGAGGGAGAGGTTTTAAAACGAAGATTACTAATTTGATGGTCTATGGGTATTGGGTTGTCATGGGTTCAGCTCGAGAGAGTGAAACATAAACCCTTTTCCTCACATTTAGCTCGAGAAAGTGAATGGACTAAAATGTAGGTTGTTCTTAATTGCTGCTTATTAGTGTTCGAGAGAAACCAATTTGATTCGGGGTAAATTCTTTGAGATAAAGTTTATCCCCACTAAAGTCTAGCTTATTCACTATTAATTGCAATCACCCATTTGTCTACCTTAGCCCATAATCCAATCACATCCTAAGAACACGTCTCCATATTTGTTATTTTCGTGTTATTTGCTATTGTAGCTGATATTTGAACCCAAATCCCCTGTTATTTGACACTTGTGTCACCCCAAACTTGAACCATGCTTTTATTCGTAAATGTTTTTACCTATGATTGACTTGAACATATTCATGCTTTTCTATTGATTCTCAAATATGTATCACTCCATGTGGGATTTGACCCCAACTCACTTAGTGGGATTATATTACTGACTAACGATTGTTGGCATTTAGTATTGGATGAAGTGTCCTTATACATGAAATCACACTTTACCGATAATCATTGTTGCTGATTTGAGTAAGGAACAAGTAGAGGCATTGGTTTCTGTGTTAAAAAGGTTCAAACGGTTAATTGGGTGGACTATTGCGGACATTATTGGGATTCCTCCTGGAATTTGTTCTCATAAAATCCAACTCATGCTGGATAGAAAGCCAAGTATTGAGCACCAAAGGAGACTCAATCCACCTATGCATGAGGTAGTGAAAAAGGATATTATCAAATGGTTGGATGTTGGAGTCAAATACCTCATTGCAGATAGTAGTTGGGTATGTCCTCTTCAGTGTGTGCCTAATAAAGGTGGGATTACTGTAGTTCATAATGCGAAAAATGAGTTGGTTCCAATGAGGCCAGTGAGTGGATGGATATTATGCATGGACTATCGCAAGCTAAATGCCTGGACAGAAAAAATCACTTCCCAATGCCGTTCATGGACCAGATGCTCGATCGTCTTATTGGTAAGGGTTGGTATTGTTTTCTAGATGGGTATTTAGGCGACAAACAAATCTCTATCGCTCCGAAAGATCAAGAGATCACCACCTTCATTTGTCCTTATGGGACTTTTGCCTTCAAAATGATGCCATTTGGGTTATGTAATGGTCTATCGACTTTCTAGAGGTGTATGATGTCGATATTTTCAGATATGGTGGAGGACACGATTGAGGTATTTATCGATGATTTCTCTGTGGTAGGTGACTCATTTGATAGTTGTTTGATGCATCTGGCCGATGTACTAAAGTGATGTGAAGAGTGCAATCTCGTGCTCAATTGAGAAAAGTGCCACTTCATGGTCAAAGAGGGGATAGTTCTGGGGCATTGGATTTCACACAAAGGAATTGAGGTTGATAAAGCCAAAGTTGAGGTAATAGAAAAGCTTCCACCACCCATCTCTGTAAAAGGTGTTCGGAGTTTTCATGGGCATGCAGGGTTCTACCGGAGGCTCATAAAAGATTTCTTAAAAATTGCACACCCATTATGCAAGCTACTTAAAAAAGAGTGTTAAGTCTGATTTTGATGATGCTTGTCTGAGAGCATTTGGAGAGTTGAAAGAAAGGTTAGTATCAACACTTATCATTATTTCATAGAATTAGAGGTAATCATTTAAAGTGATATGTGATACAAGTGGGGTGGCGCTTGGTGTGGTATTGGGACAAAGGCGAAATAAGATTCTTCATCGGATTTACTATGCCAGCAAAGCTCTGAATGTGTCTCAAAATAACTATACAGTGACTGAACATGAACTCCTTGTTGTGGTTTTCACATTCGAGAAATTTTGATACTACTTGCTTGGTACTAAGGTCATAGTGCATATGGTCATTCTACATTGAGGTATCTGATGGCTAAAAATGATGCAAAACCGAGGTTGATTATATGGGTATTGTTGCTGCAAGAGTTCGATTTTGAGGTTAAGGAAAAATCAGGTTGCTGACCATTTGTCCAGATTGGAGTAGAAAGCTATGATCAAGTTATGAGATGGGGCTGAGATTAATGATGCATTCCCGAATGAACAAGTATTGGCTGCTTCTTATGATCTTATCCCTTGGTTCGCATATTTTGCTAACTAATTGGCAAGCGATTGGTTCTATCGGCTTTGTCATTCCACCAAAGGAAATTTTTTATGTTTGATACGAAGAAGGTCTTTTGGGATGAACCTTACTTGTTTCATATTTGTGCTGATGGGATTATTCGTTGTTGTGTTCCCAAGGTTGAGATGATGAGTATACTAGAGCCGTACCATTCATTGCCTGTTGCTGGGCACCATAGTGGTATTTAGACTGCTCATAAAATCTTTCAGTGTGGGTATTACTAGCTTACCATCCACCAAGATATTCATGATTTCGCCAAGTCTTGTGATCGTTGCTAACGAGAAGGAGGAATTTCAAAGAGGCAAGAACTACCTATGAATCTGATATTGGTGATTGAGCTATTTGATGTCTGGGGTCTTGACTTCATGGGTCCATTTGTTAGTTCGCATGGGATGAAGTATATTATTGTGGCAGTTGATTATGTATCAAAATGGGTGGAGGTAATTGCACTTTCATATAATGAGGGAAAAAGTGTCACCGCATTCCTGAAAAAAGTATCTACTCCAGATTTGGTACACAAAGGGCAATCATAAGCGATGGAGGTTCTCACTTTTTAACCAAGTTGTTCAAGGCGTTGCTAGAGAAATATGGTGTTTGTCATAATGTAGCCACTCTTTATCATCTGCAGTCTAGTGGGAAAGTTGATGTGTCAAATAGAGAGATAAATCACATCCTTGCAAAGACTGTGAACGCCAACTGAACTGATTGGTCAAGAAGGCTTGATGATGCTCTATGGGCCTATGACACCACATTCAAGACTCCAATAGGTATGTCCCCCTACCAACTTGTATATGGGAAGTCATGCCATTTGCCTGTAGAGCTAGATGATAAAATAATGTGGGCGCTAAAGAAGTTGAATTTGGATTGGGGTGCCGCATCGAGTGAAAGACTGCATGATATGCATGAGCTTGATGAGTTTTGCCTAAAAGCATATGAGAGTTCAGCCTTGTACAAGGAGAAGATGAAAAAGTACAATGATCAGAAGATTGAAAAGCGTATATTTGTTATAGATGATCTGGTGCTCTTATTCAATTTAAGGTTGCGCTTATTTCCTGGCAAGCTTAAGTCCAAGTGGACTGGGTCATTTAGAGTAACTCAAGTATTTCCACATGGAGCGATTGAGCTCGAGAACAAGGAAATCACGAGGTTCAAGGTGAATAGATAGAGGATAAAGGTTTACTTGGGGAAATCTGAGAGTGTACAAGAAGTGATAGAGGCTTGTTATCTTGATGAAGTCTGAGTAATCAAGATGTTTGCGTCGTGTCGCGACGTTAAATCAAGCGTTGCTTGGAAGGCAACCCAAGATGTACAATCTAATCAACTATCAGAGTTCTTTTCAATATAAGATTTTTTTTTGTATTTTTTTTAATTTTGTAGCTCGTTAGATATGTGTTTATTTTTCTGATTAGTGTTGGCTAGATATAGAATAGGGTACGTGTCTAAAAACTATCCAGAAAATATAAACAGGAAGTCCTAATGGTTGCTATGTGTGCAGGTACGAAAATGCAAAATCTACAGTAAATAGTTATGTAGTGGTCTATGGGCCCTATCAACAGTCCGTTATCCATCCACGGACCATGGATGGCGTTCGCAGATCCAGGTAAGTTTTCACATTTTTTCTAAGTGTCAGCATGACCTACGACCCTTTCGATGGACCGTAGGTCGACCCACAGATCATCGACGGGGTCTCGTGGGTCCAGTTTAGGGTTTCTGTTGACCCGACCCGAACCCCATTTAAATATAACCCTTTATTTCAAATTCATTCCCCACTTCTCATTTCCCACAACCGTTTTTAACCTTGCATTTACCCATAGTCATCTATTAATAACCCCTCAAATCACTCCCCAACCTGATCTATATCAATCCCAACATCCCATATCAACCTTCTCACCCAAATTTCTCTCCTATTTCAATCCTTCCATTGTTTTCCAAAGCATTCATGGTCCGGGTTCGGTGTCCACGTTGTTCTTGGAGCTTTTGTATTTGATCACACACTGACCATTATTGATTACTTGTAAGGTAAGTTGATTTTTCTCGAACTTTGAATATTTCATTATTTCAATTAAAGTCACAATAATGAACTTGACCTTGGGCTGTTCAATTACTTGTTAAAATATTGATGTTAGTTTAGAAACACCATTGGAATGACGGTATGTGAGTGTGTAGTTAATTAGAATCAACTTAAAAAAAGTAATAGGTCTAATTGAGAGTTTTGAATTAGGGTTTCTTCTTTCGGTGTGTTAAAAAGTTGAATTGTGTGTAATTGAAATCCTAAGAATAATGAACTACCATACATTATGTTGAAATGCATGATTAGACTCAGTTTGATTGAAGAATTGTTGAAATTGTGGGTTGAATAAAAGTTGAAGTGTTAACCCTGGCACATAACTGATATACGAACTCCACCTACGGACCGTAAGTCAACCTACGGACCGTAGTCCAACCTACGAACCATAGGTGAGGTCTGTGGATCAGTGGCACACAAAAATCAAGCTAAGTCTAGAACCACGGTGTGGACTACGGCTCGTCGTTCCATCGATAGACCGTTCTGCACATCCGTGGTTCCAACATCTGAGACATAAAAGTGGGCACCCTGACCTACGTAGGGGACCCACGGGCCATCGTTCCATTAACATACCGTACGTACCCACCGTGGGTCACAAGTTCAACCACTTTTTAATTTTTTTTAGTTTTTGTTTGGGTCCGAATCTTGTTCTAAAATTATTTCATGGGTCCTTTTGTGTTCTATGAAGTGGGTGCGCAACATGTCATTGCTTTTCAGAAAGGTGACTCTAAGCTTCGCTGCAAAATTCTTCTGGTTGTTGGTTCGTAGTAGGTTGTCTCCTACTCAAGCATGCAATGTTGTCACTTGGGATCGGGCCGTGATGATTTCAGCTATTATGGCGGGTTTGGAGCTTGATTTCTCCCGCATCCTTATTGCCAAGATCCACGAAAGGCATTCCAGACTACTACCACTCTACATTTCCCGTGTCTGATATTTCATATCTGCAGGGAGGCTTCAGTGCTTATTGGCATTGTGACAGGTTTCTTGAGGCGACCAAGACATTAGACATCGACCTCATTCGAGAAGATGCCAATCTTGTTGCATCGCAGAGGGAGCCACAGGTTGACCTACTGCCCTTGGGTGCCGATCTTGCTATTGATGTAGAGCAAATCTAGGTTGACGTTAGTGCAGTTCCTCCCACTACTATTGAGGAACATGCTCCACCTTCTACTGCCACTAGCCAGGCCTAGAGCTCATCCCGAGCCACTCCATCTTCAGGGTCTACTGTCATTCCTTTGGCTAGATTCCAGAAGTTAGAGACCCAGATGGCCACTTTGTTGTAGCATATGAGGCCTTGAATGCTGCGTTCTTTTGTGGAGTCTGAGACTATGATGGAGCAGATGATTGATAAGAAGATTCAAGCCATTCATAATCGCCTGACCGTTTTTGAGTGGTGAGTTCTGGAGAGGCCTGCCCCTATTATTGATGTGACCACTTTCCAGACGGAGTTGGCTAAGCTTCGTGCCGATGTTAATTCCCTCTTGGCTCCTATTGATACTACGCCAGAGTTTACCCATGTGGTATCGAAGGATGAGGTGGTGATGAGTGCTATATTTGTTGATATTATGCCACCACCAGACTCTTCTCGTGCTGCTGGGAAGCGCCACTGCTTCGACCAAACTTTCGATACTGAGAAGGCTCGATGATTGAGGAAGAAGGAACGCCAATAATATGAGGCGGCCTAGAGGTAGACAATCATTGATGAGGAGGTGAGGCAGCATCGGGTCCAAGAGATAGATGTTGGCCCTTCGGATTCAAAGAGCACTATTGATGGTGTTTCTGTTGTTGGTGATGGAGCTACTGATGGGGTACCTAGTGTTGATCCAGCAGGTTCTGGGAAACCAGACTCACCCGCTTCTTGATGGGTCTTTGTCACATTAGCACCATAGGTTTGCTTCAACCTATGATTTATTTTTTTATTTTGTGCATTGAGGGCAATTGTACCTTATTTTTTTGGGGGCGGGGTAGATGGATTTTGAGTAATAGGGTGAAGTCTAAGTAACTCAACTCATAATCCTCCCTTGGGGTTTTCTTGCATGTGTTCTTTTCCTCTAAGGGACTGCTTACTTTTATGTTGAACTGACATGTTTAGGATTATATGTGTAGAAGTAAGTAGAAGAATGAAAGCATGATGACATAAAGAGCATGAAATTGATACATGTCCATTTTTTTTTAAATGTGCTAAATCTATAGGCTAAATGAGTTGAATGTGTAAGGAACCGGTATGATAGCATGACTTAAGCTAAAACTTGAACTGGGTAATTCAATAATCTGATAATGAAACAATGAGCCAAGTGTGTGTGAGAAAAGTTTGAATGTTCATACAATATGTGCCAATCTAGAAATTGCCCCGTTGGTCTTGCTAAGATAATCTAGGCTAAAAGTTGGGAAATGATCGTAGGCCCTTGTTCAAATAAGTCCACTGAAGCATTAAACTCAACCAAAAGAAATAATTTCTCCCTTTGATTCAAATATTTGAGCCTCATGAATACCATTTCTTTCAATACACCAAATTCATCGTCCCTAAAAAGATTATTTTGGCCCCAATCCCTTTTTGGACATGTACACCTTAACTTAGGCCAAAAGCTTAAGTTGAGGGTGGCTAATTCAAAAAGTTACCTTAATCTTAGCCCTGGTCCGACATTGGATATTGTGCACCTCAACTCATGCAAAATACATAAGTTGAGGGTGGCTATGAAAATGGAAACCGAAAGAAAAAGGGTATGAAAAGAGTTTTGTGTAGAAGAATGAAAAAGAAAAGAAAATAAAGAAAAATATGTGGTTGAAGTCAAAAGAAACCAAAAGAGCAATAAAAAAGACGTTGAAGAAAACAAAGAAAAAGAAGAATGTGAAAAATAAGAGCTATAAATGCAAAATCACATCTGTGTTGAAAAGAGTCAATGGAAAGAGCAGAAAAGAAAAGATGTCAAGAATTGGTTGAGAAAAGAGGTAAAAAGCCAATGTAATGTCAAGAAGGGCAGAAAGTCACTAAAAAGCACCTAAATGTACCCTACCTGACCCTGAGCCAACATTACAAGCTAAGAAAGTCCTATAGTGATCTTAGTGACTAGTTTGGAGAGTCTACGTAGTGAAAATAAGGGCAAGCCTATAATATTGAGCACTAACTGTACTTGAAGTCACTTCTGAGTGTGAGTGTTGAATGAATCCTTAAATTTGAAATTCATATCTATTGTGAAAAAAAGGATTTCTTTTGAAGTGAGGGCACTAGTTACATTGTTGGAGAATTGGTACCTAGGTGATTGTGAAAAGTGTATGTTGTGGTGTCAATTGGTCAATTTATGTCATGTTTTAATCCGCATAAGTTAGCTTGTTGAGTCTAGATGAAATGATTTGCATAATGGGATGGAATTGATTGAGAAAGCCATGTGATTGCTTGAGTTCGTATGTCTGCTTCTGCATAAGTGTCGTTTAGAATTTAGTGTGTCGCTTGAGGACAAACAACAAGTTTAAGTTGATAGTGTTGATATACCGTGAGTTTACGATATTTTTGATGCGTTTCACATAGAGTTTGTGTGTGTCTTGGGCTATTTTGTTATTAGGAATAATGTTTTGTGTGTATTTCTTGCAGAAAATAGGTTTGGATGCGGTTGATGAAGATGCGAGCTGAAAAGTGTTGAAGTAGCCACCCACGTACCGTAGGTCTAACGACTAGTCGTGAATGGGAAGTCGTAGGTCCTGGTCTGGGAGTTGAGTTCCAATACTCAGTCCACAGAGTGCCAGGATGGACCGTAGTCCAGTCCACAGACCGTAGGTGATGCATCGTAGGTGGAAGATCAGGGAAGTCTAACCAAGCGTGGAACCACGGAGCAGACGATGGACCGTAAGTCGACCCATGGGACGTCCTGCACATCCGTCGATGGAGATCTGGGAGTTGAAGGTTCCAATACCTGATTAATTTTTCGAAGTGTTGGACCACGGAGGGGGACCTACGGACCGTAGATTGACCCACGGTCCGTAGGTCAAGGCAGTGACAGAAATCACATTTCAACAATTTATTTCCTTATTTTGTTTCCTGTTTAATTTAGGATTTGTTTTCTATAAATAGGAGTTGTAATGCTCGTTTTTGGTAGGTTAGGCATTATTGTAAACTTCTAGTTGTTGGTCTTTTGGGAAATAACTTTGCAAACACTTAGCAATTTAATTTCCAGAATTCGTTTGACAATTTTCACTTTGAATTCAATTCAAGATTTGCATTTTCATCTATTCTCATTATAAGTTCATGAATTCTTTTAACCTAGTTATGAGGTGTGAATTATCAAGCATGAGTAGCTAAATCCACAACTAGGGTTGTGGGAACCATGAGCAATTAACAAAGTATAAATAATAATTAAGTAATTCTTGAATAGTGTTTATGCATGTATTGTTAATCCTTTCATTTAGAAGTCTTTTTAACGAGTGCACGCATTAGAACTCGCCTCGTTCCTACTTGCCGGACCAATGAGGTAATGAATAAGAAAATGATTAAACAACAGAGATATAATGGATGCTATCTAATAGTCTAATGTTAATTGGAGTGAGGGTGAAAACTAAGTCATACATTGATATGATGACAAATCTGAGGTAAACGGATATAATAGTGAGTTAAGTTTAAGTCTGAACCATATTCCTTGTGGGATCGAGCCCAACCTACAGGTTGGGTTCTTTACTTGATAACGATCGCTTATAATTCTTTAGGGAGGTGTAATTTGAGTGTATCAGTAACCTTATTAAATTACCGATAATCAATGCACATTAGAAGGAAACCATCCTTCTTTCGAACAAACAAAACCGGAGCACCCCATGAGATGATACTCATTCTACTAAAATCCTTATCCAACAAATCCTTTAATTAGTTCTTTAACTCCTTAAGTTCTATCGGAGCCATTTCTCCTCTGAAGACTCCTTAAGGGATGTCAACAGGGGCCATATGATAAGTAGAAATATAAATAGGCGGCATATCTGGGAGAAGGTCGATACAGAAGTCTATTTCTCTTTTGGGAGGAATACCGAGAAAATCATTGAGAAACACTTCCAAAAACTCATTTACAATTGGATATGACTCAAGAGTAGGGATTTTAGAATCTGTATCCCTAACCCCAACTAGATGATAAATGCAACCCTTAGAAGTCATTTTTCTAGCCTTTAGGCAAGATATGATCTAACCCTTAAGAGCATAATTTCCCCCTTCTCATGACATGATAGGTTCGTTCAGAACCTTAAATGTGACCAATCGGGTCCATGGAAGCATAACATGCATGAAGTCAATCCATCCCAAAAATAACATCAAAATCTAACATATGAAGCTCTATAAGAAACAAAAATAGAACAATTTCTGTAAACTCTCTTAGCAATAATAGAATCACCAACAAGAGTAGAGACATGAAAGAGATTTGAAAGGATTTCAAGACCAACATCAAATCTCATTGCCGTATAAGGAGTAAAAAATGATAACATAGTACCCAAACCAGTAAGGCATAAACTTTAAGGTTAAATACTCTCAACATACCGGTCACAACATCTGGACAACCTTCGTGATCCTGTTGAGTCTGAAGGGCATAAAATTTGCTTTTTTCGAAGAACCGAAACCGGAACCATTGGGTTGAGTTTGCCTATAATACCTTCCTTTAGTAGGAAGCAATGGTTAATATCTCATCTTATGACCACTCTTTCCATAATTAAAGCAACCACTCGTACCGGCCAAACATTTGCCATCATATTTTTTGTCGCATCTTATGCAATTAGGCATCAATGATCTACCAATATTTCCTCCTTGAGGCTTAGGTTTAGACACCCTATCCTTGTTGCACTTAGAGGTCAGAGCATTAGAATAACCTTGACCAAAAACCTTTGCTGGAATTTAGGACGACCTTGTCCACTGGACTGAGAATGAGAAAAGTCACCTTTACCCACACTAGCCCTTTTGGACTCTTTTTCCCTCTCTTTGAGTTTCTCTTCTTCAATTGGTTGGACATGTATTATCAAACATGAGATATCCATCTCCTTGATTATCATAGTAGTTCGGCATTCTTTGGCAACCAAGTCGGAAACACCCCACACAAACTTACTCATCATTGCCCTATAGTCAACAACCATAGTTAAAGCATACTTAGCTAATTAAGTAAACTTCAAAGAATACTCATTCACACTCATATTACCTTGTCGAAGATTTACGATTTCAAGCATTGTTTCCTCCCCCATCTCAAGAGGAAAAAACAATCAAGAAAAGTTCCTTTGAATTTCTCTCAATCGAGAGGACCTGTATCAATTGGGCCTCACCTTTTTATTTTTCAACCAAAGTCGAGCAACACCCTTTAGTTGATAAACGACTAATTCCGCCTTTTCTATCGTAGATTCTCTCATAATTCTCACTATCTTGTAAGTCTCACCAATGAACTCTTGAGGATCCTCATCCACTTTTGACCCATGAAACTCTAAGGGATTCATCCTAGTGAATTCTCTTATCCTTGACACCGTCGTACCCACATTTGGGTTCATGGGAGTAATGAAGTCTTCATTAGCTTGGACCATCATAGATTGAGTTAGTACTTCAAAAATATCTTAGAATTTGGCATGATTCACTTGCTCGGCCAAAAGATCAACCAAAACTTGAGAAACCTCGGGCTCGACATTGTCGCCCACATTCCTTCTCACATAATCTCTTAGAGGGCCATATCTTAAAAAGTGTTGTACAAGATTTAGGAGAAGAATCTTTATAGAGATAAACTCTATGGCACGACTTTAGAGTAATGAAAGAAGTGAAGGTTCCTAAATGATATCTATTCTCCTATTCATAAATGTAGCACGTTTCACACTCATGAAAAAAACTCTTCTCAATGCGACTTGTCAGACATCCTAGGACCTTTTTTAAAACCTTGTGCTCAGAATATCAAGTTTTTCATGATCCAAAATACACCCTAGATGTTACATGGCGTATAAGACTCCGAGAGGCCCTACACAAGCCACTTGACATGCATACAACATAATATAATAGATAAAATTAAAATTTAAGTAGAAAGTGTCATATCATAAACGAGTTTGACACAAAAGTGGAAGTCAAAATATAGTCTCGACAAAAAAATATAATACATCAAAAAAGTGGTTGGGATGTAACACATACACCACATACAATCATCTGAAAACTAAAGACATAAGAAAGCATAGTAACGGTGCCATGGTCCTTGGAACATGAAGACTCACCAAGTTTTCAACGATCAATCGAATCAACTAGTCACGAGAGGAAGAAGGAGAAGTGTCAGACTCTACATTAATAAAGAATCTAGGCACAAACATGATATGCATGACTAAACTAAAACATATTGAAAAGCCTTTAAGGAAGAATCATAAATCAAGAATATGGTTAATGCATCTTAAACCATAATGAAAGCTTTATAGAACCTTGAAAGTAACTTAATTTATTTTTGTGGGATATTTACCATTAACCAACATAGACCACATGAGCCAGAACATGGAATTCAATGTCTTGCTCCCACACCGAAAAGAGATGTCCTACCTCCCAAGGTAAGGACCATAAACTTCTAGCTTAGGTGGATCCACCAGCTATGTATTTCTAAGATAAATCCTACGATGACACATAGTTTGGGACAATGATATTACTACTAGATAGCTGACCTCTACTAACGAGAAGGCCTCCATCTCAATGTGATCTCCGTGCTAAGTAAAAATCCAAATTTAGTCATAATCATATTATCATACTTGGAAAGGCACATTAAACTACCAATCCAATCTTAAGTCATCATAGAGTAGATCCTTTAAACCATGATTTATGCATGTGTGTTAAATCATTTTATCAATCATGATTTCGTAATTATGTGAGAAAAATAGACTTAACGCTTGAACCATATATTTTCTTCCTTGAAGCTTGAGATGATTTGAAAGGGATGAACTTGGATGGGATTTGGGGATTAGAGAGAATGAGAGGGTTTGGATAGGTTTAACAATTGAAAAGTAGTTATAGGACTTAGAAATAGGGGTAAAATAATATAGTAAATGTATTAAATGCATAGGAAAAAACCCCAATACCCTTCAGAAATAACTGTTGGAAGTGATCTACGGCTGGGACCTATGGTCCGTAGAACTTTCTACCCCTGTACTAGTCAGCCATAGAACCAACTTTTGAAACCCAAAATTTGGCTAACTTTCCACGACACACTTCTACGGACCGTCAACCTTTCTACGGTCCGTAAACCCCATCCATAGTTCTAAATTTTAAGTCCAAAATTTAACTAAGTTTGAATACCTTCGACGAGACCCTTTCTACGACCCGTAAACATTATTATGACCCATCTATTTCTTCCGTAGTTTTGAGGTTTCAAATCAAATTTCTGAATCATCCCTACGGATCAGTCCTATGTTCCGTCCAACTTCCTACAACTCATCCTAACTACTTGTAGGTCAACTTACTAGACTTCAAATTTTCAAAACTCAACTCAACTCAAGGTCTACAACTTCCTTCTTACAATCTGTAGATATGGCTCGTAGTCACCATACCAATGCCAAGAATTGAACATTTTTTTCAAGAATGAGATTTGTTTTCAACTATTAAGAGTATTAAAGATGTGCTAACATGAATTCTAGTGTTAAATTTGGGTTATTAATGTTGCTTTAACAAGTTGATGACATAGGTAAGTAAGACTATTGATACTAATGACAATATTTCAATCTATCACTAAATTTCACATAGTTTTATCAAACCCCAATGAATATTCAATTCCAAATATCCTATGACTTCAATTTAGTTAATCTATCTCTAAATTCAACTATTAACTGAAGAATTCAAGTAAGTGTCAATTGAGTCTTCTCGCTCTTATTCTCTCTTGTCAAGCAAAACAATAGACCTAAAGTTGAGTAGAGTTTTCAACCTCCAAACATTAATTAAAATATGAAGAAATAGCTGAACCCAAATCCTATCAATCATATTAGAAACAATTAATCAACACCCAAACACATACTACGATTCATCCATCAAACACCTCTAAGAAATGGAGATTTAACTATGCATAATTAAAGGAACAATGAATATACCATTACCTTCAGCTAAATCAGACATAATCTCAATATTCCACAATAGAATCAATAATCTAAGAGTAGAAATTAAGTTATGTCCTCACCCAAAACTTAGATACTTGATTTAGATTGTTCTCAAATTTTCAAAAGTGCATAAGTGAGGTTTGAAAATCAAAATTTTCTATTTATAAATGAGGAAAATCGAGGTCAAATTAATTATAAAATTGTCATCGCGTGAGTTTAGCGAGCTAAGAGGGACTCGCCAAACAGGCCTTCGCCAAACAGGCCTTACTCTCTCAACTTTTCTTCTAAATTTTGTTAACTCCGATGACAAACATTTGCATCGCCAAACTTTCGGTGACTCACCATACTTGGTTCTTACTTCGCCAAACTATCATGCACATACCTTGAGCTTTTTGTTAACTTTGGCAATCCAAAAGTTGTTTGGCAACACACTAAACTCCTTGAGCAATGTGGCCTTTCAACTTTTGCCTCTTATTTCTATTTTTGACTTGTTTTCTCTTTTATTTTGCTAATTGAGTGCACTTTTTACTTCAATTCATAAACTCAAACAAACTAATATTACATTTGGTTCAAAATAGCATTAAAGACATCAATTTCATATTTTTAGTCAACATATGGGCCTTGCCCATTTATTAAAATAAAATAAGTCCTACATGAAATGACTTGGGTCCAAAAGTGACCCAAGCCCAAAATAAGCTAAGCTAAAAAGAACAAACAACTAAGCTTAAAAAAGGAAACGAGATGAGTCTAGAAATATCTTCTCCAACAAAAGGAACATCTAAGACTCTGGATCTTGTCATTTTCTTCGGCAAATCAAAAGAGTTTCTCCGGCGGTCCTCACCTGTCATAAACGACAATAAAAAATATAGCAAGCTTGGGAGGCATCCACATGGGCGTCCAAAAAATCTCACGAACGTCGAAAATTCAACCCGATGCAGACTTCTTCAGCTCATAACATTCTTCTATCATGCCCTTTAAAGGTAAGAACCAAATCTGTGAACTAACCTTTGAGTCGATCATTATTGAAAGATTTATTTGATAAACCCCCAATTTGTGTAGGTTGAGCTCCAAGGAGATGATACCACTGCATCAAATCGTTGACCAGGTACACCTCTCAATAGTGATCTAATTAACCATATTTGCAAAAATTCAGAACAAAATTCATGTGTGGTCATAGTCAACTGAACATTAATCTTCAAGTAACTAAGAATTCCCTTTGCATTGTTACTATAATCATGTGGTTTTGTCTTCCTTTTCTTTGAATTATGCTTCCAGTAGTATAAAAACTTATTATCACACATCTTATTAAATTGAGCTTTATTGATTGTTGTATTTTTCATTTTGGAACTTCCTTGGTCTAAGATTTGGTATTCTTTGTTTATCAATTTCTAGCAAATTTTTTTCTTGGGCGTAAGCTTCGGCGGAATCCACATGGGCATTCAAAATATCTCACGGACATCATAAATCCAACCCGATGCAGACTTCTTTAGCTCATAACATTCTTCTATCATGCCAATTAAAGGTAAGAACCAAATCTGTGAACTAACCCTTGAGTCGATCATTACTGAAAGATTTATTTGATAAACCCCCAATTTGTGTAGGTTAAGCTCCAAGGAAATGATACCACTACATCAAACCGTTCACCAGGTACACCTCTCAATAGTGATCTAATTAACCACATTTGCAAGAATTCAGAACAAATTTCATGTGTGGTCATAGTCAACTGAACATTAATCTTCAAGTAACTAAGAATTCCCTTTGTATTGTTACTATAATCATGTGATTTTGTCTTCCTTTTCTTGGAATTATGCTTCAAGTAGTATCAAAACTTATTATCACACATCTTGTAATTCAATTGAGCTTCATTGATTGTTATATTTTTTTTTATCTTGGAACTTTCTTGTTCTAAGATTCAGTATACTTTGTTTATCAATTTCTAGCAATTTTTTGCTTGGGCGTAAGCTTGGTCGGCATCCACATAGGCGTCCAAAAATCTCACAGACGTCATAAATCCAATCCGATGCAGACTTCTTCAACTCATAACATTCTTCTATCATGCCTATTAGAGGTAAGAATCAAATTTGTGAACTAACCCTTAAGTCGATCATTATTGAAAGATTTATATGATAAACCCTCAATTTGTGTAGTTGAGTTCCAAGGAGATGATACCACTGCATCAAACCGTTCACCAGGTACACCTCTTAATAGTGATCTAATTAACCACATTTGCAAGAATTCAGAACAACTTTCATGTGTGGTCATAGTCAACTGAACATTAATCTTCAAATAATTAAGAATTCCCTTCGCATTGTTACTATAATCATGTGATTTTGTCTTCCTTTTCTTTGAATTATGCTTCAAGTAGTATCAAAACTTATTATCACACATCTTGTAATTCAATTGAGCTTCATTGATTGTTGTATTTTCCATTTTGGGACTTCCTTGTTCTAAGATTCGGTATTCTTTGTTTATCAATCTCTAGCAAATTTTTTGCTTGGGCGTAAGCTTCGACGGCATCCACATGGGCGTTCAAAAAATCTTACGATCGTCATAAATCCAACCCGATGCAAACTTCTTCAGCTCATAACATTCTTCTATTATGCCCATTTAAGGTAAGAACCAAATCTGTGAACTAACCCTTAAGTCGATCATTATTGAAATATTTATCTGATAAACCCCCAATTTGTGTAGGTTGAGCTCCAAGGAGATGATACCACTGCATCAAACCGTTCATCAGGTACACCTCTCAATAGTGATCTAATTAACCACATTTGCAAGAATTCAGAACAAATTTCATGTGTGGTCATAGTCAACTGAACATTAATTTTCAAGTAACTAAGAATTCCCTTTGCATTGTTACTATAATCATGTGATTTTGTCTTCCTTTTCTTGGAATTATGCTTCAAGTAGTATCAAAACTTATTATCACATATCTTGTAATTCAATTGAGCTTCATTGATTGTTGTATTTTTCATTTTGGAACTTTCTTGTTCTAAGATTCGATATTCTTTGTTTATCAATTTCTAGCAATTTTTTTGCTTGTGCTGGTAAATTAGTCCTAGATAAGAACTTAATACATGTTCTAACTGTAAAACTAAAAACATAGTTAGTTAAAAATCAGTCACAGTGTTCCCTTATCTAAAAATATGATTTACCACCACATCATTGTCCTTCAATTCCTTTTCAATGCACCTTATGCCTACTGATTAATCATAGACCATGCCTACGATGATGCGAAAGAAATGACAAAAAGGGGCCAAGAATGTTAGAGATGTTAGGTGTATAGACGAACTCACTCAGACCTGAGTAGTGAAAGAATATTAGCTGGGGCCACCAACAACTTTGGCACATGACACATAGACATTAACCTTAGTACTTTGGTGCTCTAGTGGAACCTTCTCATTGGTGGAGACTCACTTGTTATAACCTATAAATAGTTGTTCTCTCTCATTTGTAAGTATCTGATTCCCATAAATACAATAACAATATACACTTTCTTGTACACCAAACATATGTTTATTTTGTCTTAGTTCTTATTTGCATATTCATAAGAAGTTACCCTCAAATTTAGGGTCAAGACTCTCAAGCTCACCTACACGCACTATAGAAGTACCGGAATTTGACTCTTTTACTCTTGAGTTGCTTTATTTCATTATATTCACTTTTCATATAAACAATATCTAAACATATTTTCATAAGATAATTCTCCAAGTTATTTCATGATGTCAAGAGTTTCATTCACTTCTCAAGACAAGTCTCGAAGCACCCTTTCAGCCTTCAAGTATACCAATTTCGGATAAACGATATCCAAACATCTTTTCGTAACACAATTCCCCAAGTTATGTTATGATGTCAAGAGTTTCGTTCACTTGTTGAAACTAATAAAAAATGCAAGAATGTTATGTCACGGAAGCAAAGGGAGTAAAGGAAGGAGATTTATGTTCACACGGCTATAAGGCCACCAGGCCCAAAACCATTGAAATTCGTGTCACCTGCTTCTTGTTTTCTCACACGCCTTTTCGGAGTGTGTCATCAGCCCCCGAAAGAACACACCATATTACAACAATACCGTCTCTTCTTTCAAATTTTCTCTCCCATTAAATCTTTCATTTTCTGAAAACCCTAGGTACCCTTCCTCTCCCATGGTTCCTCTTTCTTATCCATTCTGTGTGTCTACTTCGTGAATCGTTGCTGATCAAAATCATCAGAATTCTTCTGAATTTCGGTTCGATTTTTCTATCCATCTTATCTGTTTTCTGAATTTGTTGATTTTTTTCTTGTGTTTTTCTCTTCGTTTTATGCTTAATCCATTCAGTTATCGCTGTTTTGACTGTTGATTTGGATAAAGTCGTTATCTTTTGTTCATTTACTTTCAGTTTTGCCCTTGCGTTGTGATCATTTACTGGAAAACTGTTCTATCTGAAGTAGAAGTTTGTACTGGATTTGTAGTTGCCACGGTTGTATGCGATGTTGTTGGATAGTCTTACCAAATGTGCGGATTTTTTTTGGAATTCTGTACTTAATGTTGTAACATTTCACTGGTTTGGGAAAAAACATAACTTTCAAGTTATGATTTTTCTATGCATCCTATCTGTTTTCTAAATTTGTTGTTTTTTTTCCTGTGTTTTTTCTTCGATTTATGCTTAATCCGTCCGGTTATCACTGTTTTGACTGTTGATTTGGATAAAGTCGTTGTCTTTTGTTCATTTGCTTTCAATTTCACTCTTGTTTTGTGATCCTTTACGGGAAAATTATTCTATCTGAAGTAGAAGTTTGTATTGGATTTGTAGTTTCCACAGTTGTATGTGATGTTTTTGGATGATCTTACCAAATTTGCGGGTTGCCTTTTTGAATTCTGTACTTAATGGTGTAACCTTCACTGGTTTGGGAAAAAACATTACTTTCAAGTTATGATTTTTCTATGCATTCTATCTGGTTTCTCAATTTGTTGATTTTTTCTTTGTTTTATGCTTAGTCTATCTGGTTATCGCTGTTTTGACTGTTGATTTGGATAAAGTTGTTGTCTTTGTTCATTTACTTTCAATTTTACCCTTGTTTTGTGATCGTCTACTGGAAATCTATTCTCTCTGAAGTACAAGTTTTTACTGAATTTGTAGTTGCCACAGTTGTATGCGATTTTTTTTGGATAATCTTACCAAATTTGCAGGTTGCTTTTGGAATTCTGTACTTAATGGTGTAACCTTCACTGGTTTGGGAAAAAACATTACTTTCAAGTTATGATTTTTCTTATTGATTGGATCCGATTTGAAAGAATTTGGCATTGAACTTTTGTTGTTCTGCTATTGTTGAAGATTGTATTTTTTTTCTACTGCTCTGTTAGTATTGAAGATTGGATGTGGTGCCAATGTTGATTTCCTGACCATATCCAATCAGATGTATGTCTTGTCGGAATCTAATATGTGATTTTGGAACTTTTTACTGTCTTAAAGCAAAGTCATTTGATTCAGTTGTGCTCAGTATCAAGTTATCAACTTAAGTGCTTGATATGGCTTGTGAAGGCTTCTAGTATCACAATCACAGGGTGAATTGGCTGTCTCTTTGTTTTCTTTTTCAATGTAGAAATATATGGGATGATACTTCAAGAAGAATATGGTGCTGTTTGCTTAAATACTAATTCCATTAATTGTTACTTCTTGGTTACATTCATCTGTTTTTTTACAAATTTATCAAGAGCTTATGTGAAAGTGCATTTTGAAACTTTAAATGCTTGAAGATTGTTTCTAATTTTCCTTATGCATTAGCATTTGTGAGGACATATTTTGATAAAATTACACCTTTAGTTGCTCCAAGTTTATTTATGTCCTTCCTATTCTGATGCATAATTATGCTTGCATCGTCTTAGGATCCATACGGCTGAAGCTGCTCTTGGGAAGCACAGGCAATCATAGAATGAGCACTCAAGACAGAAGGGCTTTTCCGATTAGGTATACAAGGAATCACTCAAGAAGGAAGACGATACTGGATGTCGATCTAAACGTGCCACCCCCATCTGATAATAGGGATCACGAAGGAACTTCAAGTCGTGTTGTTCCTGGGGATGTGCCACCTGCACAAAGAGGTGCTTCTTCGACACCTGCCCCAATTGATGTTGAGGCACTTGATGATGATGTGATAATAATATCTTCCCCAAGGGCACTTGCAGAAGTGCGTTCCTCTATCCAACTCCAATGATTCCCTTAATAATTTTTTTTGGTGGTGTGTTATCTTGTGATTGCACTGGTATTTCAACCTTATGACTAATTATATTAGAGATCTTGGTTTCCCTAGGCAAAAAACAGCAACATGAGGACTCGTGGACGGGTTATTCTTGTTGATGAGGATTCTGGTAATTTACCTTTCTCTTAAAAGCTGTACAGCTGTAGATCGTGTGTGCTCTTTTGCTGCTGTAAAACTTTATCTTGCTCTAGATATCAAAACTTTCTAGTAAGAAACGGGTCAGAAGTACCTCACTTTGTCCCCTGTACTAGTGTATCTGAATTTACCCTCTTCTGTTATGTTTAACAAAATTCTATTTTACGTGCTACTTTAACGAGGGATAAAATTTTAATCAATCAGATATATAAGGTACTGTAAAACCTCTTATAATTTTAAGATACCGGTTAAACGTAGGATCTATTTGTCCTCATTAAATATTCATATGTTCTTATAGAATGGAGCATCAATTTGATGTTCATTGTTGAAATTAAATGCCATGTATGAAAATGAATGTCCTAAATGCTTACATCAGTATGAATATTGATGAAGCATAGTGGACATTTGCCAGTACTTACATAATATTCTGTTGTACTTTTTGTGATCTTTTCGTCTACGGAGGAAAATGGGAGGTGATGTAAGTACTATGAGACTATATGGACAATTCAAGGCATGTGATACGATTCTCTGAATCAGCATCAGAGTGGTTGGATTAATACTATGTTGGGCACTTCTTTCTCCTTGGAGAGCTAGACTTTGACTTTGGCTATTTCATTTGCCTCCCTTGAGATTGGTCTGATTGACTTTTAATTATTGCAGAGGATCATCTGCCGATGTTTAACAGTCGCAACATGCGCAGAAGAGTCTCAACCAATCAATCAACAGTAATGGGTGACATTTACATAAACCTAGAAGCAAATAGCAGCTTACAGGTAACTAGAGAAGGTCTTTTTATGCTGTGTTGAATGTTCTTTACAACATGAATGTTCTTGTTTCTCACTTATTAGAAATAAAATATGAGTGTTCTTGTTCAAGTGTTTTGTTTCTCACTTATTGGCAGTAAAATAAAATAAAATATGAGTGTTCTTGTTCAAGTGATTTCTTTTCAGTTATATTCGTAAAGTTCAAAATTTGAAAAAGTTCTATTTGCCACTAGTGTTCACAGCATAACTGTGATATGTCTTTTGCAACAAAGGATGGTTGGTTTGATCTCTTAGTTATTTTTTTATGACATGTATTATTTACCTTTCTTTCTGGCCATTAACTTTCTACGTACATGTTATCATTTTCATGATCTTAGGTGTGTGTAGCCCGAAAAAAGAGAGTAAGACATTTGGTGTAGTTTAGAACTTTAAACTCTAGCCACAATGTATCTTTTCCATAGTTTTATGGCATTGCTAGATAATTGAATTATACGTTATATATGCTGCCTGAAAATGGAGTGTAAAGCATTTGGTGTAGCGTGGAAGCTTCAACTCTAGGCCAATGTACTGGTTTTATGGCCTTGTTGGCTAGTTGTGTTCTTTCTTAGCTTCTTATTTCAAGCCTACATTTGTTGGGTTTTTGAAGCTGTTTAATTTATAGTAGCTTGTTCCTTGATTTCAATCTGAATCCATCATTAGAAATGTCTTGTTCCAATTTCCAAGTTCTTGCTTCTGTTGGAATCAGTTCTTTTCAATATGACATTGCTAGCCTAATTATTGGTGTCAGCTTCATGGACTTTCATCTATCAGTGCATATGTGACCTGTTTAAGTCTGTTACTTGAAATCTTTTTAAGCATGGTTTTTATTATTCCTTGTCATTCATGCCAGGCGGTCACTGCACAGAGTGCAATACCACCAAAGCCAATTCAACCCCCAACACCACCAAAGCCAATTCAACCCACATTTAGCTGTCCAGTATGCATGGGAACCTTAGTTGAGGAGATGTCAACAAAATGTGGTCACATCTTCTGCAAAGCTTGCATCAAGGCTTCCATAGCTGCTCAGGGTAAATGTCCTACCTGTAGGAGGAAAATTACCATGAAAGACACCATACGGGTGTATCTTCCTGCCGCAAGTTGAGATGATAAAGGTTGGTTTTCCTATCCCAACAAACTTGGGGATAAAGTCCCATCTTCTTTCTGTGGTCATTTGGTGCATATTAAGCATGCTTTTGTAGCAGTTATCTTGTGTAAATCTAGTACTAATTTTTTTTTTCTGGATGTATTTTTTGTGTCATGCTTGAGCCAAGGGTCCATTGGAAATAGCCTCTCTACCTCTGAGGTAGGGGTAAGGCCTGTGTACACTGTACCTTCCCTAGACTCTACTTTGTGGGACTACACTAGGTATTTTTTTGGGGTAAATTTATTAAAGCCAAATGTGAGCCCTCTAAATGGTGAATGCACTAGATAATCACGCAAAGTAGTCCTGCTATGATTTTTTCCCTGCTCTTGTGGCTAATGTTATGGTCATTATTATTATTTGGGGGATTAACTGGTGTTGCCAGTTTGTAACATGGTGAATGAAAAGGCAAACACGACATGAATTTATGAGTTGAGGTTAGGATCAATAAGTTCTGGTAAAATGTTTTGACCCAATAGCGAGGCACGGTGGGTTGCACCAAAGCCGTTTGCCCTTCCATTTACCCCTAATGTATTAATTCTTTGTCAGAAAGCTGGCAATTATGCTGCTCCAGAAAAAAATCTAGCTATTATATAGATAAAATTTTCTCTCTTCTGAAATAGGGGTATAGCATTGAAGTGAAAGTAAGGGAGACACTGAATCCTAGGATACCCATTTATAACATGGTAGACACTGAATTTTGGAGATCCACCTTCAGTATAACCAAATCACAACTGATATGTCCCCTATCCCATTGCCATCTTGAGATGAATTCATGCTGAACAATTATTTTGTTTTTCTGTGGTGTTTTTTAAGTTTCTTATTTCCTTACGTAAGTTATTGCAGATAGAAAAATGCATTTTTCATGTCTCAACACTTCTGTTGTATGTTGCAGGGGGGTGGCCACCATTTTATTTGGCCTGTGGAGGAATTACTTATAAAGGCAGCTTGTTGTTAAACTACTTGGGTTGAGGAAATATTGGAGGTTTTGGGAGAGGCATTGTTGGGTCGAAGTATGAATTGGGATCACTGTTAGACTGGATACCTTGGCTGTAGCTAATACCGGTGTTCTTTTGTTAGCTTTCAAAATACTAGCTAGTGGAAACTATGGAGTTCTTGAACTTATGTTTATTACATTCTAGTTCTTGCTCGACTTATTTCAGTTCCGGAATTGTTCGGTCCTAATGAAACTTAACTGTTGAGGGGGGAAATGAAAAAAGATTTGTTAGACATCATGATGTTCTTGGGGTGATTTGTGATCGCAAAGGTATATCTTATTTTTGCTAGTAGCTTGTTGAAATGTTATGCACTGCAGGTGTAGGAAAATATTATATTTATATCAAATTATAGGCAGGGGTAGAGTTTGTCGTTGTGGTCTAGAATGATATCTTACCTGCAACTGCAAGAGGCTGCTAAAAAGGATCTATTGCCTTGCCTTCTCTGAGATTGTTTTTCTTGGGGTTGGTATTTGAATTAAATATATGATGATAGAGGAGTCAACTCATCGATTTTCAAACTAAGTTAAATCCCACAGGGCCTCGGCCTTGCGCTGCGAGGGCCTGCAACTTTTTCCTCCTCCATCCCTCAGGGACTTTTCACTAACAAGTAAATCGAATATATCTACTTTAATACTATTATAATTTTTTTAAAAATGTTTTCAACTAATAGAGGTCGTTGTTTTACTTCTACTTTTGGTTTCAAACTGAAATAGAAAAAATGATTGATAATAATTGCAAGCTCTAAGAAATAAATCGGTCGCAAGGATAGTAGGTTACAGAAGTATTGATTGCGTTGTATCCATAGAGGTGCTATCTAGAGCTTTAAATGCACTGTTTCTATATTCAGAAGCTTTGGGATGCCTTAATGGAGTGAAAATGTTAATCATCTAGCCTATGCAGATGATACCATCATTTTTGTTTATGTTGATGGAAACAATTTACAATTGGAATATCATAAGACTGCTGTTGATATTGTTCAGCAAATAGAGAACTGCACATGATGTATTAAAGACACTTTCCCTTTTACTTATTTTGGGTGTGCCATTAGACATGCTAGGAAAAGAAAATGTTATTTTTATGCACTATTGGAAAAGGTCTATAGTAAATTGTAGATTTGGAAAGGAAAGTTACTTTCTTTTGAGGGAAAATTTAATCTCCTTAAAAGTGTACTACAAGGCATCCCCTATCTATCTTTTTTCTTTCATCACTCCTCCTAATCATATGATACATGATTTACATAGAATTTTTGTAAAACTTTTATGAAATTTTAAGAAGGGAGAAAAGAGAAAACATGGTGGTGGCTTGGGCTGATTTGTGCTTACCCAAAGAAGAAGGGGATATCAGGTTAAGATCTTTTTTTGATGTTTTCAAAACGGTAAGCTTTGATGAAATTTTAGAATTAATAAGTTTATGTGCCAAATTTTATGTGAAATAAATATTGCAAAGGCATAGACCTCAGATTGCTGAATGGAAAGAGGGTTCCCAAACTTGAAAATTCATGTTGGAAGCTAGAGATAACATAGATCAACAAATTTGATGGGAGATTAAGTGTGATATTCTAGTATCTGGATAATTTGACACAATCAGGTTTCATGTTTCATGTTTTAGTATCTTTCTATCTATAGTCACAATCATATGGAGATAGAGGATGTTGGTTGTAACGACCGGTCAGGTCGTTTTGAGCACTAGAACTCTTTCTAAAGACTTTTCCGTAAATTTTAAATGAAAATTTTGAACTATTCGTTTAACTATAAATGACAAATAATTTTAAATAATTAATTTAGTAAGTAAATGATGGGTCAAGTTTGAAACTAATTTAATACACTATGATTAAAAGATTGGTAAACAGAGAAAAGCATGAAAGAAAATGATTAATCTACTCTAAAGATTTGGATAAAATTTTTTGCTTTTGTTGTAAATTATTTAGCACAACTTCTATTATTTGTAATAGTAAACTAGCTAGTGAAGGTAGTAATGACCGGAGAAATCTTACTGTTAAGCTTAAAGTCCATGAAGTAAAGAATAAACATATTATTAATAATATGAGCACGTGTATTGATTTAGAAATGAGATTGCATTAAAAAAATAATTCATAAAGTGGTGCAGGAACAAATTGATAGAGATAAAGTGCAATGGAAAAATGTATTGTCAAGAATTATTGACGTGATCAAAACTCTTGGGAAAAATAATTTAGCATTTAGGGGAACAAATGGAAAGATCTATCAAGAAAGTAACAGTAATTTTTAAAACCTAATTGAAATGATTAATAAATTTGATCCAGTTATGCAAGAACATATTCGAAGAATAAGCATGACAAAATTCATAGTCATTACCTTGGACATAATATACAAAGTGAATTATTAAACTTATTGGCAAGTGAAGTTAAGAATAAAATTATTAAAGAGCTTAAAGAAACAAAATACTTCTCAAAATATTAGGGCCTCTCTTTAAGGTTTGACTTTAGGCCCCCGATCTTGTTGAGTCTGCCTTGTTGGTATGTTTTGAGTTTGAAATGCTAAGTTTCTAAGAAAGTGATTTTCTGTGTCTTTTGGAGTTTCAAGTATCGAAATGGGATTCTGTCAATTTCATCAGACCCGAAATGTGAAATTTTATCCGTGAGAGTTGTCGACTTTTGATTCCGAGTCTTTTTGAGGATTTGAGGTCCAAAATTGTGAAATTATGGAAATTTAGCCTTTGGGTTGACTTTGGTCAACATTCGGGATTCAGATGCTCGTATCGGGATTTCTAAAGTTCCATTTGATTCGGGGGATGATTCAGGCCTAGGTGAGGTCTTGGTTGATTTTGTAAGAGGTCTCGAGTTTGTTTAAGCCTTTTTAGGCATGAGTTCGTTTCTTGTGATTTTCACGGATGTTGGGTTAAGCAGACCTCAAATTCATATTTTGATGGTTCCTTTGAGTCTGAAATGTCGAGTATAATTGATTTGGATATGTGGTTTGTGTGTGCGGTGTTCCGAACGAATCTTGAGGGTCCTTTCGATATTTTGAGAGTTGGTTGATTTTCTGATGTCTAAGTTCTGGTGCACCTCAGAATTTTGTAAGAGTTGGATCAATTTTGTGAGGTTCACTTCAGCGAGGTTGGTTCACCATTGCGAAGGGTCTACCCCTGTTGACCTTCGCATTTGCGAAGCAACCATCGCTTAAGCGAACCCTTGGTTGCTTGTGCGATACCTTAGAGGATTTTTGCTGAAAATTTTGGGGTTTAAGCCCCACTTCACCATTTTTTAACTTGGGGAACCTTTGGTGGTGAATTTTGAAGGTATTTTTATGCTAGATCAGTTGGGTAAGTGCTCTTGATCCTAAACCTGCATTTTCCTTTGATTATTTATGAGTTTTAACATCAAAATATGAGGTTTTGATTGGTAAAGGATGAGTTTTTTCAAGAACCCAAATTCTTAGCTAAATGGAGATTTTGAACTGTTTTTAAGACCTTTTTCGAGATGATTTTTCCTAATGAGTTCCTATAGCCTTGAATAATGTATTCAAGTATTAAAATTTGAGTTCAAACCTTACTTTTGGAATTGGGTTTTGTGATTGACCAACCTTTCAAGAAGATTGTTGGGGGATATTGTTGTTTCCAAAAATAATATTGTAAATACTTGGTAATTATAGATTGTGTGGCTTCAGAAGTGATTCATAGGGGAAGACTCAACTATTGGAGTAATAGTTGATTGATTTTAGGCAAGTGACTTCTTAAACCTTGTATTATAGTTGGATTCTTATGTTTCCTTCGTTGATTGCGTGTTGGGAGTAACGACAATGAGGTGAAGGGTTTAAATTGTCCACTTGTTATATCTATATGAATAAAAAGGGGTTGAAATGAAAAAGGCTATGTGATGAACATGATAATGCCTTATTGTGACCCTTGATGATTGATTGATGAAATACTTGAAAGCATGAATTATGGACTTGAATTGTATGATTTGTTGTCTCTTCTATGTGGTGTGATATTGCTTGAATGCATTGATTATGAACGTTGTGATGAGACATGTGATGAGTTATCATTCCGAGGTCTTTGCCAGCGAGTGTTATCTGAATAAGATTTTATAAATCTAAAAGGTGTACATGTTTCCGAATTAAGAAGTCTAATTTGTTGAATCGCTAAACTAAGAAGGATTTTGATTGTTTTGATTTTTTTAGGAGTTGTGATATGTCATATCATCTAAAGTTGTTTGTCACGACCCATATCATTGTGAGTGGCATCCAAACTACACCATATGGTGGGAGAACCAAAGACTAATCCAAAACCAACTCAACACCGTTTAAATAAAATTAAATTTATCAATAAATAGGAAATAACAGTTTAGACAACTAATGGATTGAGTCCCCAAAAACTCAACTCAATAGTCCAAAAACAATTAACGTGGAAAGCAACCTCTAAGAACTAAAAATCATTATACCAAAACTCTATAATCAAGACTCAACATGCAATCCCGAAACTAAACATAAAACTAAGTCTAATGTTTATGTCCGAAGAGATGGACAAGAGAAATAGAGGAATCTATGGCAGTCTAAAAGATGTAGTTCACCATTGGATTCGAAATCAAATTCCCTTTAATTGAGGTCTTAAATTAGCCACTGGAAGATTCCACGTACTCAACAAGGAAAAAAACAAGTGCAGTATCAGTACACAATCACAATGTAATGGTAGGATCGCACGATTAACCCAAGATATGAATATAAATAGTTCACTACAATACAATAACATAGATGAATGCATACAACAAGAAGTAACAACCCACATAGACTCTCAGTTACATGTCATAAAACAACAATACCTGGATCCATGTCTCACATGATAACAAATGCAAATGTTTGATCCTCTCATGGAATCACAATCACATATCTAGACCTCTTATGGAACCCGAATCCAAATTGTTAGTGTACCACCGCAGTATTCAAGTTATCTATAGTTAGTGTACCCGCTAGCTTGGTACCCAAGTCATCCATAGTTAGTGTACGAGCATGGTACCTGAGTCAACCAACAATCAAGTACAACACATAGCACAATGAATAAGACCACTTGAAACCATAAGCCAGAGTAACAAGTTCATTGCATGAGATTACCTATATGATGTCATATTGCATGCCTTTCTACCATGCATTACACAAATGATACTACAGAAAGTAGACATGCAAACATACATAAATCGGAAATATACAACAATCACTACCTCGATTCAAGCCTTTTGAAAACTCTAAATAACCTGATCTTTCCCCTTGAGAAGTGTCTCACCTTGTTTTTGGTCTAAAACAAACAATACAAACAATAATCAATCACTAATGACCTATTAATTACCCAAATTATTAACAAATCCTAACCTCAGGCCAAAAATATGATTCTCTTCCCCAACTTAGAACTTTTTCCACCATCAATCATGTCCATCCCCCCCCCCCCCCCCCCCCCGGGAAATAACTTAGATTCTAAGTCTTAAGAATCAATGCACAAGGTTGAGGAGTCGAATTCTTACCTTTATCGATGAAATTCGTGAAAAACAAGTGCAAATTGCCCAAAATCGACACTCCCAACTCCAAGAACACAAAGTGGAGAAAATAAGAGTTTTGGGGTTATTTCTGCTATAAATTTTGATTTGACCCACTATAGCGTCCTAGCTCGCTATATGGTGTTGTTATAGTGGAACTTACCCTATTATAGCGTTCTGCACAATCCACTATAGAGGGAGGCCATCCGTTATAGTGTACTCGACGAAATTTCAGAGTTTCAAACTCCGAAAAACCAAATTTTAACAACACAACTTCTTCACTTGATGTGTTGAAATAACTTTCCATGCCAAGATCAATTTCGAGGGTAATACTTACCTGAATTCAAATATGAAAATTCATATGGACTCCTTAATACCTTAGCTATAAGGAAACATCACTATTGGCTAGCCTGACTAAAAATATTTAAGTCGCTATCTGAAAAGTTTTTTTGCCCAAATTCTTTCACTATTGGCTTACTCATAATGATCGGATCAAGTCGTTACATTGTTACAAGTGTGATTTTCTCCTTAATTAATGGTTTCAATTATATCCCTTAATTAGACACAATCCTTAAGTAATGACTTTTAGTTATATCTCAGATACATACATGTATATGCAAGAGGCACATATATGTATATAAGGCCCAAAGTATGATAGAGACGTAATATTGCAAACTGGCGTGAATCTAGTAAATTTTTCATAGATTCTGTATTTGTTCTAAAAAATTCGAAATAAATATGTAGTTATGAAAGTGTGAACCTACATACATAAATTGGAGAATGGCCCAGTGGTGTTTATGCTACTTTCAAAGCCTTGTGCTCCTTACATATGGGTTTGAAACCCACTAGTTGCACCTAGAGGCAGAGTTAGGTGGGGTTCGTGGGTTCCGACGAACCCAACAACTTTTTCATTAATCTTGTATTTGTACTAGAAAATTAAATAAATATATTAAAAATCGGTACTTGTTGAGATGGTAGTCTTGCTTGTAATTAAGAACCCACAAACTCAAAATTCTGACTTCACCTCTGATAATATCATGACCCGAACCCAATTAAAAGATCCTCTTTTTTTGAAAACGGATCCAGAAATCTTCAACGAACTTGAGCTTCTCCTTTCTGTGGTGGTAAGACCCGAATGAAGCCACTTTTGGTTCATACTCCTCATTACTTACCTCATTCTCTCCTCTTATCAGCCATGGAACCTTTTGCATTATCAGCATTTTCTTCCACTAAGAAAAAATTATTCAATTTCGGTTAGACTTCACAAGTGAACAACTAGTATATTAATTGGGTTTGGGTCATGAGGCTATGAATATGGGTCGGAGTGGATAGGGGATAACGGGTTGAGATTTAATCTTATTCAATAGGATGTCACGTAATAAATAATAATAACTAAAAAGGAAAAGACGATTAGTTTTAAGGGTAAAAATAGACCAAAAAGATAGATCAAGGAGTATTTTTAGTTCAATAGGTGAATGAGGGTTATATTTAAACCTCTCCGAATAGTTCAAGAATATTTTTTTTGGCCCTTTTCCGATAAATATATTACTCCAATGTGTTTATATATGCTTCTATTACTTTATCGAGATTAATTAATACATATTTCCACTATAGTAAATTGAGTCGATTTGGTGTCGGATGCAATAGCCTATGTACAGACTATAGTTTATATAATCTCCTGTTATATATTCAAGTTTTGGTTAACAATATTATCCGAGTATATCTATGTCAATAATTAAAAACATGAAGCCACAAACTAATCTTGCAAGTTCAAATTAATTTTAAATATCAAATTAGTTTTTCTTTTTCTCATTGGCAGACTGTTAATTACATGAAAAAATGTCTTCATAATTTTCAGGATTAATCATACTAATAATATATATCCCTGGACTCCTGGCGTTGCCTTGACAGTGATTAACATGTGCTTCATCATAATAATGGAGGTGGAGGAATATGGATAATCTAGTTCACACTTAATTCACACTACAACAAAGAGATATCTAGTGGTTAGGGAGGGAGATTCTGGTCTATTCTAAATTCTCTCTCTTTAAGTAGGATGATTGAATTTTTTTCTTTCGCAGAAACATAATGATAATTGAGTTAATAATATCATTATATATAGAGTTACTAAAGTTTTTAGCAGTATTTATATAGTGTGTTAATTATAAATTCTCATATTTATTATTATCGTTAAATATAATATAGCAGAAATTCTATTCTTACCTCTAAATTGTTTATTTATTATAGTGTCATGTCAATTAGATGAAAATTCCGCGAATAAGCGAACATATACTAGTTAATTAGTTAACGTAGCTACAATTTAATTAAATTATCATTCGTCACTACTTACAATCATATATAGTTATGTGGCCCACATCTAGAATTTGTATAATTCGACTCCTATTTGTATAAATTCAGAATTTGTATATGCTTACTATAACTTGTATATAATTACCATGCTGATACATCTGATGTTGTATAAATGTAAATACATAATTTGTATATACTTACTATGTTTGCATATTGACAAGTGAATTATATAAACAAAAATATCTATAGAAAACGAAATTATAATTATAAAACATAATTAAGCAAACTATAGATAAGGAACTTATTAAATTTAATTTCTTTGCTATTTATGAAATTTGCTCGAGAGTTCAATTAACATGAGGAGGCCTATGGTGTGAATCTCATATCTGAAATCAACTAAGTCAGGTCAACTATATATGTAGTGACCTAGTACTTGGATTTAAATATTAAGAAGTATACTAGTATTAAATTGGAAGAAACTTGACTAAAGACATTTAGACAGGTATAGCCACGTTGTAGACATGCATTACATATATATTTTTCTAAGTCTACGCTAGATAGAAGAATCATTACCCGGAGACAATCTGTAATCCCCAATTATATGTCTAAACAACTACTCCAAGATCTTTTTTAAGATTATCATGTTCCTTTGTCCTTAGCATAACCAAAATCAATAGTTAAGTACGTTCGTTCATATTGATGTGTAAGTTAATTATTTTGTATTTTTAATTAGTAGTGGAGTCGGAATTTTCATTAAGCTAGAGGCGTATTTAGGGGGTTACTGAATACACGTTAACTCATATATATTAGCGTTGTATCATGTAGTGATTAATGCAATGATTATTGGATGATCCCTCTAAGTGAGATTAGAAACTTAAATGTTATATCTATTTTATTTTATTTTTAAAAAAAATTGGGTCATATCTCTCTAAGTGAATATTGGTAGCACTTTTAGCGTTTTAATTTTTTTTTTTTTTTGTAATCTTTCAAAATTTCAAGTCCGTTATATTAAAAATTCCTAAAAGAAAATTATTTTATGTTTAGTGATAAGAACCTAAAAATCAAATCATATATCTTAAATCCATCTTTTCGTAATATAGTGCACTCATCTTCGTAAAATCCTAGATATGCCTCTGCATCAAGAGAGTTCAAATATAAAGAAGTAAACATACGAAGAAGTCTATAGAGTACAACATCTAATATATATAATTTTATAACTTCAATCTAAAAAAAAAACACCCTTAATTATCACGTTCTTTTCCCCCTCTTATATAGACCAAGTAGGCGTTTACTTGTTTTTTTCACACTTCTCTCCTAACCACCTTCATTTATTACCTATTTTTTAAAAACTAAAATAAGATTTAATAATTGACTAAATTGTTGTCTATTTATTTCACATGAATTTGGCTGTTAGAGAGATGCAACTTGAGTTGTAGCGTGCTGCGAGCATATATACCATTTCACAAGTCTTAGTGCCACATAATTAAAATTAATATTCCAATGGAGGTGGCTGCGCAACACAACTGGATGGCGGAGGAGACGGTGGAGGAGACACTCATCATACGTGAAGCTCGACGCTCAGCCAACGTTGATCGTGGTGTTGTTAATGAAGATGAAGTATCGTCTAGCAGTGATGAGGAAGAGGCGAGCAAGGACAAGCTTAAAAATAGTGTCTACTTTAATGAAGGTAATATATCTTAGGTTTAACTCAACGTCCAAATCTAGCTAGCTCATAAATATTTTAAAAAATTCATTTCCTCAACTAATGTGAGTCAATATTAGGACTGGCTAAATGGTAAAACCATTGAAGCAGCTTTTGGCCCCCTTAATTAATTCTATGGTAATATTCCTTCAAATATTGAATATTTATGATAAAATAAAATAAAAATTAAAAAAATATTCATAATTTTCTTGACCAAACGGCAAACACCCCGTTCAAATTTCATTTTTTTTTTCTCATACTCAAATTTTCAAACATTGCTGTAAACATTACAATTTTTGTTAATCTATAAATGTAGGCCACTTCAATTTTCCTCAAACCATTACAATTTCCTTTGCTAATTCTAAAGGAGGAGGATGAACTAGTTTAATATATATTTTCATAACAATACTAGGCTTCTAAATCATTTTTCAACTACTATTTTACTTTCTCTTCCACTATACAACACATAAGTGGCTACACCAAAAATGATCTTTAGCGGTAATAATTTAATTATTTTAAATATGTTTATTTTATAGGTAATTAACACTCTTTGTAAATGTCCCTAAAACTTATAGTAACATTGAAGCCAATAATGCCGATAAAGGCTTTAATACTATTTGTTAATATACATATTTATATTTATTTATTGTAGTGAGTCAAATTATTTTGCGGACTTACACAATTGTGTAACTTTTTGTTTTATTTTACAAGTTAATGAACCTAACTTGTGTTCCTCTTTCAGTAATTGACGCTGTAGACTTTCACGTTGTTCTCAATGGTGATGATCACACGGGAAATGCTAATCGACAAATAAATGAGACAGGAAATCCCAAGGGTGAAATTCTTTCTACTGTATGTGTTTCACTTTTACATGGACAAAATTCACCCGTAGAGACGGGAAATCCTAAGGGTGAAATTATTTCGGACGTCTGTGTTCCACTTTCACATGGACAAAATTCACATCATAATCTTTCTGGTGTATGTGAGCCACTTTTATATGGACAAAATTCACTCGATGAGACGGGAAAATATGGTAAGGGAGAAATTCTTCCTGGTGTATGGCTTCCACCTAATTCACAAGGACATGATTCACAATCAAGTTCTTCAATCAGAAAAGGAAGTGGAAATGAAACAATCATTGAACAAGTTGAGGAAGAAACTGTTGAGTTGGAGTTCTTTGACACAACAGCAGTTGATAAGCTAAAACACACACATAATGCATACTGTCCAAAGTGTAGTTCTCGTATAACTAAAGTTGTCCTTCGAAGGGTAAAACGAGAAAGAAGGATTATAATAGAAACTGATGATGATCGTCATGACCAAAAACCGGAGCTACTTGGATGCCTCTCATGCTTCAGTGTTTTCGTACGTATAGGTATATATATCTACAAGTTCTATTTTCTTCTGAACTATGAGTATCTCTCATCAACACATGATGATGACTGGTATGTGTATCTTGTTAAATTTATGCAGGAAAGAAGCTCAATCCGTTCCCAATATTTGGAAATGGAGGAGGAACTACTAGTACAGAAATAGCCAGAGAACCACATCTCCCATACATAAATGAAGGTATTTATTTAGTCATGATACTTTATTCACTTCAAATCATTTCAGTGTGTGTTGTAAACCTGTAACTACTTTCATGTATGATTAGTTCAGTCATTAATTTGTACTGCTTTCTAGTTCAAATAGTTATGGATAACATTAGGACAATGTATTGCTTAGCTGATCAATCCTATAAGTTGGGGTCTTGGATTTTTCTGATGCATTACTTTACTTCACCAATTAGTATGAGAACAATGTCTACTATTGTTACACATTCTTGATATTGTTAGTTACCTGCCCTGTGTCTCTCAACATTCTAGTAACACGAAAAGATCTTAATCTTCTCTTTTAGCCAGTTTCAACATTTGAACATGCATCTTGGTTAGTGCTTAACATGTCAATGGCAAGAAGTTCTACATGTACTGCATTACTTGTTGAAAGTGACATGAGGCGAAGACTTTTTCCTATGTTTTATTTTCTTTCTACTAATCTTTGGGAAATCAGACCACTTTTCAGGTGGCCTCATTCCAGGGATAATGCCTTCCAAGAAGTCACCAACTGAAATTATAGAGAGTGAAGGTGAGAGTGCTGGGAAACTTGAAGATATGTAGCAAAACATTTGTATTCCAGTACTCATGTGGTGCATCAGATTTTTCCAATCCTATACATGTATCATTTGAACATTATTAGTTCAGCATCTGTAGTTGTATGTCGGTTGAGTATTGCAAAGCATTAGAGATTAGGTGTTCATATTATGTTACAAAGTTTGTTGGGAAATATGTTTTCATAAATAGCTATATAATGCAGGAGATGATTACCGAATTCCTATATTGGAAGACCCAAGAGCTTCTCCATCAACAGGGCATTCCAGCAACCCACAAAGACCAATACTTCCAGTTGAAGTTAAAGATTCCAGATCACTGGAGATTGTAAAATGCATAGTATATGGAGGTTTAATAGAGGCAATCACAAGCTTGGGTGTCGTATCCTCTGCAGCTGCATCTGATGCTGACACAAGTAAGTCATTAGGCCTTATTTTTGTTGTCGAGCTTGTTAAAGAAATGGACTTTGGGCCTAACTCAACCCCAAAATCTAACTCATGAGGAGAGGAGGATCTCTCAAGACCATATAAGGAGACTATGTCCCCATCCCACCACCGATGTGGAACTCAACCCCACCCCCCTCCTGCAATTGGAGCATGGGTAATATAATATTGGGACCCAACATCGGGTAGCCTAACTCAAGCCCTAAAAGCTAGATCATGAGAGGAGGATCTCCCAAGTCCACATCCCACCATCGATGTGGGACTCAATTACAAAGCTATTACAACTGAAAAACCAAGAATTATGACTTGCATGGACAGTGCTGATGCTTAATTGCTTATAACAAAGCTATTACAACTGAAAAACCAAGGCTTTTAATTCTTCTATCTCCTAAATGTTGACAGAATAAGAATGGATTACTTATAGATTTATCTTGATACTGCAGTAAAGATTGTTACTATTGGAGTGGCGAATTTGATAGGTGGACTTTTTGTCATTTGTCAAAATGTAAGTATTGTCTTGTTTACACTTGCTGACTCTTGTTCTACCTTCCTTTCTGCTTCTTCTTTAGTTCTTGCTTCTTAACTATTCTCAAACTTGCAGTTGGTGGACTTGAAATATAGTGTTGGAGGAGGTTCCAATTACCAAGTAGATCGATACGGAGAACTACTTGGCCAAAGAAAACATTTCCTCCTTCATGCTACTTTTGCCATGTTGTCATATTTTGTGTTTGGACTTACCCCCCCTGTAATATATGGCTTCACATTTCGGAAGAGTGATGACAGGGACTACAAGCTTATAGCAGTTGCCGCGGCTTCTCTTCTGTGTGTTATCATACTTGCTGCTGCAAAGGCTTATACACAAAGAGCAAATAAGTTCAGTAAATACTTCAAGACTATTTTGTCTTATGTTATAGCTGCAGGTATGGTCTCAGGTGTTGGTTATGCAGCAGGTCATTTGATTAAGAGGCTCATGGATGACATGGGATGGTTTAACTCAAAGCCGATTTCACAAAATCCAGCCTGGGCATCCTATTGACAGCTTGTCTGTGTTGTTAAATCCTGAATTCCTTCTTCAGCGAGCTTTGGAACCTCTGAGAATTTGGTTAAATGAGCTTTGTATTCTTTGTTCCTATGTGATATTCTGATGATGTTTTTGTAGCCTCTACTTGTGGTGTGAATAACTTGGTCTAGAAGACACCTCATTTTTTCCTGTTATAATAATATTTATAAAACTTACTTGGGTGGGGTATACACAGTTTGGCCATACTCACGCTCGACTCATTGGGACTTCACACTCTGTTTTGATGATTTTTCAGTATTATCTCATAATGTATCGTATTGTATTATCTTATATTGTGTTGTATTGTATCGATATTAAGTTCATAAGTGGCCAGAGGTGGTGGGGATCCGTTTTATGAAAATGGTGTGCCTGGGGAACATTACTAGTGCACTGTTTTGTAAGGTTAAAATATTCACTAGCCTGTTGGTGAACATTTCTCTACTCTGATGGAATATGTGGTGATGTTGAAAGTATTCTGATTGCGGTTTAAGCAAAATAAGTATGCCATAAGGTAATAGGAATTACTATGGACAGTGGCATCAGACAATCAGTTTATGACACTGACATTAAAGATATTTCAACCGGTGTACCTCGAAATTTAACAAGCTCTTCTAATTTTAAAAATTAGTAACATATAAACTAACAAAGATTTCGCAAAAGGTAGATAACTCAACAGATAATAAAGAAAGAAATATTGTATTTTTTAGGCTATGTATACTTTTTCTCTTCCTCTAAACGAAAAGTAGGTACTTTTTTCTACTATTAATAAGAGGCACACATGTCATGGAGGACATGTGTGCATGAAGCCATAAATTTAAGTATTCCATAGATCCTCTGCTGTACATCACAGAATATTAGACTGCCTTTACTAAAATTTTCTTCTTCTCGAAATACATTTGCACATGTAGTCACAATATATAGTACAGTGTAAGCCCGAAAAAGGAGAGCTTGCCTCGAAAGAATGATTTTATCTAAAGTTTGTAAATCAGAAATTCCATTTTGGTGATGAATTTACTGCACTTTGACGGGGTCTGGTCTGTGGCTCCATGTTGTTCCGTTTCTTCATGATTGAAGATACGGTCGGGTTAAAATAGTCATTACTCCTCTGAGAATTCGCCCCTTGGGAGTAGACTTTCCTTCCTTGCATACTGCTCCTCTGCTGTTGTTGTAGCATTGCTCTGCGAGCACCCGCATTTTGTTGGGCTGTTCCCCATCTATTGTAGTTCACACAACTTTGGCTCCTCCCTACCTGTTGAAACCTTCCCTCTCTAGGACTTGGAAAATTTCGACTTTCAGCAGTTTCCGCAGAATACATTGTTATCTCTCCGTCACTACTGTATCCATTTTCCATTTCCAATATCCTTATAGGAGAAGAACTTGATTGAACTTCACTCTGGATCCCATTTACAGATCCAGTTGAAGCAATCTCAGCATCTGCCACGGGATTGGATTGCCATATGTCACCTTTTCTTACTGGATGCTCCAAGGGAGATTTGTTGACAAAATTTTCACCAAAGCTGGAACGGATTCTTCTGGCAGGTTGCGGTGAGCCAGAAAATTTCGCAATCCTGGGTGGAAAGTTGATATCTAAAAGCTGGATGTGAGTACCTTCCTTCATCCTAACTGGTATTGAAGTTAAATTTGGTGATTCATAAATTTCGGGAGTTGGAATTCCATGTACATGAGTGACAGCATGAGGATCAGTAGTTAATGCTTCCTCTTCCATATTAGTTGCAACAGCGGAACAGCTTGGGCCAGACTGCTCTCTAGGTTTTGACAATCTGTTTGATGATGATGGCGTCCCCCCATTTTCGGCTTCAGTTGACTTAAAAACACGCCTCATCGTGAAGGAAGCACAAGAATGATCACTCTTTTGACCAGCTGACATCAACCGAATTATTGGTAACTTGGGTTTGTTGAGGTCATCAAGGTTTCCCTCCCAATGCTGGTTTAACCAGTCACATATTATGGGGATAGGTATACCAAATTGCATGGGACATTCCTTCTTCCTTGATGATGAAGAGGATGCTGAAGTGGTTGAGGATTTTGAGTTGGGAGATGTCGCAAGCTTCATAGGGTCACATACCATGAATGCAAGATTGCCATGAGCATCAAAACCAGCAGAACCTGGCCTCCAGCTTTTGCCATCAGTTGACAGCTTTATAAGATTATCAGTGGCTATTATCACTTTTCCTTCACCAACTGTCAACTCCTTTTCCTCGCTATATCCTAGCAGGTAAATGACATTACCTAGCTCCAAATTAGGTTTGGAACAGGTTTTTAGGTAGTGAGGCTGCTGAAGATGTGCATTTGTGTTTCCATCCATGACATAAAGGCCAACTATTGTCAGATCTAATACAGAACTGGTTATAAAGAATCTGCAATAGAAGGGTATAAAATCAGATGCATAAATTTGAGACAGCTAGCAAAAGGCTGAACTTGTGTTACCAATGGACAAAATTATAAAAAACTACAATGCATAAAAGCATTCACTTATCAGAAAGTTAACAATTTTAAGACGTACTGAATGTAACTTATAGTCACTCAAACGTTAAGTTCTTCCCCAGATAGAATGGCCATTGATCTTCAGAAAAACATCAGATTCTAGTGAACTAATTACATGATCTTCATCCTATCCTTCGAGTTTCTTCATCTCTCTGTGAAATAGATCACCACAGGCAAAAACTGTACACACGGATTTCTTAACTTTGTTTTCAGAAGATCATATGCAATATTAATGCATGGTACTCTTTGTGAAGCTGCTTTATTTTCGTATTCGATGAAACCAGAGCACACACAAGCAAGACACCAATTCTGTTGCGCACACACATTGTACAACAGTCATAATTAAATTTGTCCCGCGAGACCGGCCGGTTCAGCCGGGATGGGACCAGGCCAAACCGGGCCGGGTCGACCGAGACATAAAACCAAACCATCCCATCCCAGGTCCCCTATCCACCTAACCTCCCAACCCGCCTCCCCACACGGGACCAGGACCGGCGGGACAGTTCTCGAGCCGGTACGGGGCCGGGGCCCTTTTCAGGCCTAGTCATGACCCATCTGATAACCTCCATGTTGGAACACCAATTAGCCAAAATACCAGATATCATAATACCATGAATTAAATGAGTTAACAAAATTGTCAAAACTTCTGTTGAAATGTCAGCACTAGTAACTAACAATCTAAATTTCATCAATGTGTGATTAAGTTGGAGAAAGAAATATCTATCACAAATCCAGATCTAATTTTATGATTGACTATATTTTGACAACCTTGTTAGTACGTACGTTATTTTGAAATTTCTGTGACTCTGAACAAGAAACTCCGCATAACAATCATCAGAGACACACAATAGAAACTATCTCATCCTCAAACCTTGACCAAATTTTTAAGAAACTCCCGCATCTTTTCCGTAATAGGGTCGTAGACAGCTAATTACTATCCTGTGATGCTAGTTATTCCATTTCTAATAATCAGCGATTGTGAGGTTCTTATTTATTCATTTTCCCCTTCTAGGAGGCAAATGGTACAAGCTAAATTCAATACACAAATACAGACAAGCTTTCTGTCTTCTGCTAGTATGAAGCAATTTCATGAATTAACATCCTCACGGGCTTAACAGAAACAAAGGGATCGGGGAGATTATTGACCATCTTTCTGCTGAGTTAGATACTTAGCAACAGCTTCCATTATGGTCACAAAAGTTTGAATACTAACAAATGAAACATTAGCAGCTGCTTCTTCCTTGACCTCATACTCAATCGTGGCTTTGGTGATGCATGTTGTTTCATACTTCTCTATGACATCAAAGCGCACCTGAAAGAAAGTGAATCCGTGATCAAGAAGCCCACCTTCCACCACCAGAGCTACTTTTACCCGATTCTCATCATCCACAACAGAAAATCTTTCCTTGGAATAGGTAAACAGCGGAGTGCCAGGTGGAAAGGTTAGTTTGAGGACTGTCCCAGTACCGCCATCACCTTCAATTACATCAACCTTGTGTAGGACATGAGGGAGCTCTTTGACCACAATATTGGCCAATTGAAGCGTGCCATATACCTTCCAAGCTTCACTGGCAGGCACAGCTACTTCAATCTCTTCAGAAATCGTTCCAAACATAATTTTTGGTGGAAGGACAATAATAGTTCAAAGAGAGAAGTGTTTAACTGACTGAGTATGCTCTTTCATGTACCCCTATATATACACACACACAAATAAAGACTACTACCAGTTTGGAGCTTGAAATGGTATCAAATTCTACATCAAGACAAAGTTGCACACAAAGAGAATATAGTTTCAGAGATTCCAAACACTCTGGTAACAGCCAGCCGACCAATTATTCAATGCAGTTTTAGGTACAACCAACATTTGTTAGGGCCTAAACAACAACTACAACTAATTTTATACTAATGGAACTCCAAGTCTAGAGGTAAAACGACAAGGGAAACCTTTTATCTTTTAGCGTGTGAACAAGAAGACACAATAACTTTTACTAGACGGACCTGTGAGGGAAAAGGCAAGCGGCGACACCATTTTGGAGGCGGATCTCAGCAGCTTCAGCAACAGCAACAGAAGGGAGAATAGCATGAGTAGTGAGCAAAAGATTCCGGTGGATCAAGAAACCAGTAACACTACCAGCAATATGTACCATAGCAGAACCTTTAGTGGAAAAAATGGAAGCTTTCATTCTCTCAGACTTGCCACCTCCATTACAGAAACACCAAGAATCTACCAAAACCCCCATTTGGTTTTTTAGCTAAAAATTCGAAATGGGGTTTTTCTTTTTCACAATAGATCCAGAATTGAAGCTAAAAATAACATATTTTCCAGCTCACAATGTGTGTTTTGTCACTCCAAGTAGCCTCACACTAGTGTACAGTCTATAGCATTATTCTGGTGTATGGTTGATAGAGAAAGATGGTAATGTATACAGAGAGGATTTTTGGTTAGTTTTGGGTAGTTGTTAAGAGAGAAAAGTGGGACAAGAAGCTTGTAAAACACGAAAAATGGGACCTTTGTTATCCTAAATATGGGAGAAAGTGAAATGTATTGTCTGAAAGAGATGCCAAGGAAGAAGAAAATGAAGACGAAACTGAAACTGGAAACACGGCTACTTCTCGCCCTTTTTTCTTCTTTTCTTTCTTTTTTTAATTAGGGAGGATTATTGGCATATTTCTTGAATAATTTTGAGATTAAAATGGAGGTTCCATTGTATAAAACAGTTTAATCTACAAAATACAATATTCTGATTACTTATTGCATAATCATTTTCCTCTGCACTCTATTTGGATAATAGTTACGTATTATGCTATAATGTGTTATATGATAGTATGTATTAAATTCCTCACATAAATATTATATATGTATAGGTTATATTATTTTTTGGTGTTACTGTGATATCTCACCTATTTGAATATTAGAATTAACTCGTGCTTTGGAATAAACTAAGACTTCTTAACATATTAGGAAGGATGTTTTGTGAGTTATTTTAATTCCACAAACTTTATATGTTAAGTCTACCAAAAAAGAAAGTTGTGAAATAAAAATTGACAAAAGTTATTGTCAATGCCAGTGAGGAATTCTCTGAGATTTTAGGTTAAATGTCTCATCGATTTTCTCCCACTATATGAAGAGTTAGAATGTGCATGACCTATCAAATTGGAGGTCTACGAGTCTAGTTTCCAACGCACTAAACCGTTCGTCCATATGACTTCAGAGTAGAGAGATATTCACATTTTCGTAAGACTGCATAGCAGACGCCTCGAAGTGGGTCCCCCCCCCCCCGTTCCTAAGTCGGTGGTCTTTATAAAAGACTACATTCTTCGCCTTTTTTTTTATTATTATTATTAATAACAATTGAAAACCTAGAAAAACTCATAACCCACCTTCTAAATACTCCTTGGGTGCTTAGATTTTCAACCCCGTGGAGTATTTGGAAGGTAGGTGTAGGTTATGAGTTTTTCTGGATTTTCAACTGTTATTAATGAGAAAAGGAAAAGACGAAGAAGATGGTATAAAGGACCACCAACTTAGGAATTAGGGGAATTTCACTTCTAGGTGTCTGCTTGTGCAGTCTCATGAAAATATGAATATTTCTCTTTTCTGAAGTTATATATACGAACAATTTAGTGTGTTGAAAATTAGATTCGTAAACCTTCGATTTGATAGGTCATGGGCATTCTAACTCCTCATATACTGAGAGAAAATCGATAAGACATTTAACCCAAAATCTCGAAAAATTCCATAACTCCATTTACAATAACTTTTACCAACTTTTATTTCGCAACTTTCTTAACTTTAACACTTAGCATACGAACTTTGTGCAATCAAAATAACTCACAAAGCATCCTTCCAAAAGTATGAGTTAACTCCAACGTCCAACGGACGGGGTGTCATAATTACATAATAGGACACTAATAGAGCTACTATAAATATATAGAGTGAAAAATAAAATAGAATTATAAAATAATAAGTAAAGACAAAATGAGAGAAAAATATTAAAATAATAACATGAATCACGATCACACCAAATCAATCGTTAAAATGATTTTTTTTGTTATTACATATTGATGGATTTAAACAATGTTATATAATAAAAAATTAAAGAACAATTAAAACAAACTTTATATTTAGACTAAATAAATTATGTATTCAGAGTTTGTTTTATTGAATTATTTTGATTATCCTTTGAAATTTAAGTTTGAGTACTAGTATTACTTAATGATAGGATTACTATGTTTTAAGAAATTAAAAATTTCTTAACTTGTTAAAATGGACTATTATTTTTAATGTAAAAGTCAAGAAAATAAAATGAAGATTGTACATTATTATTTTATTTTATCTTTTCTTTTGTTATAAAATCAAGCTTAGGACAATATAAATATAAAGAGAAAAAGATAAGATAAGTAGATGAAGGAGAAGACTTTTCTTTTTATTCAAGTGTATCCTACAAATGGTGAATGATATCTCTATTTATAGTGTTGAGATATCACTCAAAGGCCACCATGTTAAATGTCCAAACTAGTAGGTACATACTTACACAAAGGTTCATATCACCTTGGAAATATGCATACATGAATACAACTAATTCATGAATAAATCAAATGGACAATTCACTATTCAATGGATTTATAACACTCCCCCTTGGATGTCCATAGATAATGTGCCTCGTTAAAACCTTACTAGAAAAAACCATGTGAGAAAAAATTCTAGTGAAGGAAAAAGAGTATACATATCTTTTGATACGCATTAGTTGTTGCCTCAATAAAAACCTTGCTAGGAAAATCCAGTGGGACAAAACCTTGGTCAAGAAAAAAAGAGTGCAACGCGTATTTTACTCCCCTGATCAAAACATCACTTAATTTCTCGTGATGATGTCATCCAATCTTATATACCAACTTTTCAAATATTGACAATGTATTTGAATTCAAATCACATTCACGAAGATGTTGCATGATTGAACTCATTCTGATATATCATTTTCTGGTTTCATGGATTTGATGGGGCTTTGAGCTTAACCGAATACATTCTTGAAAATCACTCTATTCGTGACCTCGTTGCTGCAAATAAATTGCTTATTCAACTTGTTCATAGCAACAATCATCTTATGGACATTTTCATTTGCAGATGATTATCTTCGTACATTGTGGTTGGTATATTCTTTTTCAAAGAAAAATCACATATTTCCTGAATATGTGTATCATTGATCTAAACCAGATGCACTCTCGACTTGCTTCATGGAGTGCTATTTATTTCTGCATTGTTTAAAGAAGTGGCTACCAACGTTTGCTTCATTGATCGCCAAGATATTATTATGCCTCCACATGTAAACAAATAGCCTTTTTTAGATCGGACTTTATGCGGATCAAATAAATATTATGCATCTGTGTAACCAATCAATTCTGACTTGGATTCATCTGAATAGAATAAACTCATGTCTATGGTCCCTCGAAGATATTCAAGTATGTTCTTAACATCATTTCAATGTCTTTTTGTTGGGGAGGAACTGAATCTTGCCAGTAAACTTACTGCAAAATAAATATCTAGTCGAGTATTGTTAGCAAGGTGCACTAGTGCCCCGATTGCACTATAAAATATGGAGTTTCATCACCAATAAGCTCTTTATCCTTCTTTTGAGATCAAAATGAATCTTTATATATGTCAAGTGATCTCATAATCATTAGGGTACTCAATGAATGTGATTTATCCATATAAAATTGCATGAAATTTTTTCTGTGTATGTTGATTGATGGACAAATATTTCATTTGTGAAATTCTCAATCTATAGGCCAAGACAAAATTGTGTCTTACCACGATTTTTTCATTTTAGATTCCCTTTTCAAACATTCAATAACTTTGAAAGCTCTTTAAGAGTGCTAAATATGTTCAAGTCATCAACATACACAACTATTATAACAAATTCAGATCCTGGCCTTTTTCATAAAAATGCAAGGACAAATAAGGTCATTTTTTGTACCCTTTCTTCCTTGATTATTTCAATCCATATAAGGATTCTTGAAGCTTTATTGAAAAATTTTCTTTCAAACTTTTGTATGCTTCAAGGATTTTTATATAACCTTCATTGTCTAGCTAGACATGACAATTATTCATTATATGCATTCAAGTTTTCATATATTGCCAGATCAAAATAAATCTCATTGCATCCACCATAGGAGAAAACATCTCCAATAATGTCAGGACTTTCGTGAAAAATCTTTATGCCCCAAGAAACAAGCCATACTTGATATCTTACGGTTATACTATCGCATAATAATTTATTTATACCCCACTGACATTATATCTTGATTTATGAACCATCAGTCCAAAACGTCTTTTTTCTAAGTGAAACAAATTATACTTGTATTATGCATTTTATTTGGCCAATCATTTATTTGTCCACACTATGTGACAAATGTGAATTCAAGATCCTCATCAAGATTTACATCATTGAGCGCTGCTTTATATCAAAGATACCATTGATGGTTATTTGATATCGATTCCAATATGACATAACTTATCGAGACCTCTTTATTTTTCATCATTTTTCTGGTACATGAACCTTTTTCAAGGTTTTATGAAGTGTTATGTCGTGGTGATCTTTTATAGAACTTGCCTCATTATCATGACATATTGATCATTCGCTCCTCTCTTTCTTCAAGGAGTTTTACAGGTCTATTACACTTTAGGCGTATCATAGACTTTGTCCTTCAAGGACTTCTCATTGGAGCATTTGCAGCTGAATTATAGCATAGGATCAGTAAATTCATCTGGCAATAGATTTGCAACATTAAGCAAAAGAATTACCCTTTGAACTTCAAGTTAACATTATTATTTTTTAACGAGGATCTAGATAATTCATAATTCACTTCTCATGTAATTTCGGCTATCAGTCATCTCTTCCCCTAATGTTAGAAAATCTAACATTCATCCCAACATCATTTGAGAATTCATCTTTGTGTGTGGTGGAGCAATTAAATCATAACCACATTGTAATGACCCTCCAGGTCATTTCTGTGTCTTGCCTTCTGTGTATCGTTTAGAGTGTTTCTGTAGCAACCCAAGTCATTTATGACTTGCTAGGACTGATAGTTCAGTCACCTGGTCGTTCGTTTGGTCTTGGTGCGAGTTTTTGTGTTTTGGAGCTTATGAACCTTGAACGATCATTTTCGATCAAAAGTTCAAGAAGATGACATCGGAATCCAATTCTAACGATTCCATCAGCTCCAAAAGGGTCATTTTAGGCTATTAACATGGTCGACATGACTTCCGAGGTTTTCAGTGTGAGTCGGTGCGATTAGGCGTTTTAACTTTAAGTTTAAGCCTAAGTTTGACTTTGGTCAACATTTTGAGTAAATGCGGTTGGATGAGAATTCTGTCAGTGTGGTTAGCTCCGGAATGTTGAGTTTGGTCTAGATTGACCCTCCTTTTGTGTCCCGAGGTTTTCGAAATCTTTCTGAGCCCTTTTGTGGGTTTTTACTTAAAATGACCTTTGGAAGTGGGACCCACTTTTTATCGAGATGACCGTTGATGGAAATTTTGACTACACCGTTGAGTCCGGAATATCAAATTTGGTATGGTTGCATATCTCGTTTGCGTGCACGGGGTTTCGAACGAGTTCAGAGCACCCCGTCGGAGTTTTAAGTCTTGGAAATTTTTGCAGAAAAACAACAACATATTTCCAAACTTCAAACTCTCATAACTCTCTCATCTTTTGTCCGATTTAGGCGATTCAAAGTGCGGGAGCTTCGTATTTTCGGTGGCTTCACTGTAGGGTGTTCAAAAGTTGTTGGGTGCACGTAGTTCGAGGTAATTTCGCGATAAAACCTGACTGCAATACCTTTTTCAAGCCTTTATTTTTGGTATTATTGTTTTGGTGATATCTCACTCATTTTAGCTCGGTTTTGGGTGATTCGAAGTCCCACATGTTGAGAATTGTCGAGACTTCGTCGTAGAGTGTTCAAAGAGTGCTGGGCACCTTTCAATTTTCATTTATTTCGAGTTTAGACTGCTGCTATAGGGTTTCTTTTAGTTGATTAAAGTGTGGTTTCTTGCTTGTTGGTTTTTGCTGTGTTTTGAGCCTCGAATTGTATTCTATTTTGGAACACAAGTTTGGGGTGTTGTTTAGGGTCTCTTGACGGAGTCAAATTCTAACAGTTCGGTGTGGGTCCCATGATTCTCCTTTTGGCTCCAAAATTGACCCATCTCCGTTTGTTGTGATTTTGGTGTCTAAATGACCGTAGTAACGTTGTGACTCTATATTTGATAGAGGGGCAGCGTTTTGAGACTGTTCAGAAAGGGAAAGCTCCGGTAAAGTGATTTTGAGAACGCGCGATCGGCCTTAAGGTAGGCTACGACTTCCTTTCTTTTAGATTGAGCTTAATTGTGTAAAAACATGTCGATTGGAGTGAATTGGGGGTGGGTACCAGTTTACTACCTTACTTTGATTAGATACCTCATGTTAGAATCGATTGGCCATATTTCGAGAACAGTATCATGTTAACCGGCTTAGTAGAGTTGCATGATTATGTGCTAAATGATATTATATGCTTGTATGCTATATATTGTATGCCTTGTTCATCCTTAATCGTAAGCATGATGTCCTTAGTCTAGGTTAGGCTAACATTGCCTTAGACTTATGACCCATGTGGGCTGGATAGCCTTGACTTGTTGCCGACGTCGTTCGAATGACTTAGCTCCTTGTAGACTGGAGTAGCAGAATTTAGTCTGATAGTTTGAGCCTTAGATTAGGCATTATCGCTGCTTGCTGCACTTCTGTATCTTCTCCCTCGCATTTTGCGGTTCCGACACATTCTCGAAGGTTTGGTGCATCACTAGAGGTGTGAGTTTGAGATAGTATAGGCTTGGAGCCTTTTCTGTGTTTTCTTAGAGTGGACGGCGTTCCACGGTGGTTGTTGTGGGATTGGATTCTATTGGAGATACCATCACCCCCGGGGTCATTCTTTCTTGCTGAGCTGGGAACGTATCGTTAGCTGGGTAGACTCGGTGATATCGGCGATCGCCCCCGGGCCTCTCTTTCTAGCTGGGCTGGGAGTGTGCTGCTGGCTGGGTGTCCCCGGGTCGCTCTTTCTAGCTGGGCTGGGAGCTGACTGCATGGTAGGACGACTCGCGATATCTACCTCACTCACGGGTCCCTCTTTCTAGCTGGGCTGGGAGTGGACTGTTTGGTTGGGTGCCCCCCTAGGGTCACTCTTTCTAGCTGGGCTGGGAGTGCACTGCTGGCTGGGTGGAGTCTGATGGATTATCTTAGTTACTTTGGGCTGTGAGCCTGGTTTTCTTCTTTCTCAGTAGACTTAACTTTTCTGTGTACCTGTCAGACTTATGGGGTCCGATCAAGTTTTATTTGAGCTTGCGCACGAGTGTACCTTCTGGGCATATGGGGGTCCAATTAGGTTTAGTTTAGTGTACTTAGTTTGTTTCTGGTATGCTCGTGTGCTTTCTTTGCATATCCGCTTTGACCTCTCTGTGTCTAGATTCTATCCTTTCTTATTGTTTTTATCCTTTTTGCTCAGTTAGCCTATGATGCCTACTGAGTACCTGTTGTGTTGGTACTCATGCTACGCTCTGCATCTATTTGGTGATGCAGGTCCCAGTACCAGTTACTAGCGGTGATTTATTCCAGCCTTCTTTTGCAGCGGTGATTCGGAGACGAGGGCGAGCACTTGGCGTTTTGGGTTTGTTCTGTCTCCTTCTTTTGTTTTAGCTAGTCTTGTTGCCTCTGAGACACGCTCTGTTGTGGTCTACTTTTGGGACTTGTACTCTTTATTAGATAGCTCTCATCTTGACTTCCGTGTTTAGGGGAGAGATTTCTGTATATATTTATTTTGGGTTGCTTCCGCCTTGTTATTCTTGTTTAGATTATTGTTTTCGCTCATTGCTTGATGTTCTGGGTTACGGGTTGACTTACCTACTAGTAGGGTATAGTAAGTGCCATCATGACTCGAGAAATCGGGTCGTGACACACACATTCAACGTTCTAGATGAAAATCATTTGGTTACTGACCCTGAACTAATTTTGATAGGGGGGCCTTTGTTGGCTTGATGTGTACAAGTGTTGCTACATGTTAAATAAATTTATCTTATACCAGATTTCTTTTTGGGAGATTTGTTCTCATAACTAATAATTTAGCTATAATTTGAGACATACAATTTCTGCTAAACCAACCAACATTATCAATATAATTTCATACTTTAGAACATGTTCTTGAATTAACAATTCGAGCAAACGACTTTATAATAATCAATTTGTAAGTTGGTATCAAAGCACATGTGACCATCACATAAATGTAATTATCAAAATCATATAATTGCAGACGGTCCACATGGAAGGTGAACGGGCCCATATTACCTTTTTTTGGTTATACGTTCCAAAACATTAGGGGATACAGTCCCAACCTTAGCTGGCACAATGATCATTTTATCATAAGAATAAGCAACACAAGAAAATTCTTGAATAATCTTTTATTTCTTCAATATATAACCACGTAAATTCTCAATTACTTTTGCATCACATTTAAACCAGAATGGTCAATCGGTCATGCCAACTGATCTTTATTTTCGTACACTTAGGGGTCGTTTGGTACAAAGATTAATAACACATGGATTAGTAACGCATGGATTAGTAATGTAGGGATTAGAAGTGGGATTAGTAATGCAGAGTTTATTTTTATCAAGTGTTTGGTTCATTATTTCCCACCTCATCTTGTGTTTGAATTTTAACTCTATAAAAAGCTTCTTTCCAATTATACTCTTGAATTATTAGGTAATTGGGTCAAGGTAGATAATTTCTGGATAATTTTTTTTTTATGGCCTTCTAACAAGCTATGAGAAGAACAATTTTGTTATCATGTTTGCTATTTTTCACTTGAATTATTTAAGGATAAATAATTGTCATCTTAATAAATTGATCACTCACAAAATGCCATTTTTCAATTTAAAAAAGATAAACCATCTACTTTAAAAATCCAAAAGACAGTCAACAATGGTAAAAATGAATAAACCATCTACAATACATAAAATGTTGCAAGTTATAGTTTTAATATGTATGTATGTATGTTTTAAATTCTTCAAAATAGAAATAATTAGAAAACCACACACACACACACATTCAATTAAGATCACAAATGTCATATATAAATAAACAACTCACATTTCAAATTTGTATTGGATTTATTCAGTAACAAACAACTCTTTTTAAATAATTTGTAAGCTAATTTATTTAAATAAATTTACTAGTACAAATATAAATCATAAAATCAAGAAAATAAAAAAATAATTAAAATGATTTGAGGGATATTTTTATCTTTACATAGACTTATCCCATAGTATTATATCTTATGTATTACTAATACCCCCAAATGAAAGTATTAGTAATATATCCTATAATACCATGTAGGAGGTTTAACTAATCCATGGATTAGTTATACATAGGCCCAAATTCCTACCAAACATAGTACTAATTACTAAATAATACCTTACCTAATATATGGACTATTTCTTCTAATGCGGCCTACCAAACGACCCCTTATAGTTTACTTTTGCATGTGATTCCGTCATCATGCTCATGTTTGTATATAACAAACAAGAGGAAAAGGAGAGTAACCTTTTACATAAATATTTATAATCCGCTTTGGTTGGAGTAATCTGAAGATATTAAATCTTTTCATACTTTATAGTCTCAATATTTCTTTTCAATTCATCTGAAACTTAAAAAGTTTCTCTTGAGACTTACTACAATCCTAATATTATTCCTCTTATAATAACACAATAACTTTTTAGAGAGCTTACAATTAATTTTGTGTACTATCACATATTCCATGACGCCATTCGTATGATGAACATCTCCTTCAAGGAGAAAATTATATCATTATTGTCATGGTCAAAATCATTACAGGCAAGACATATTTCTTACTTTGCTTTTGTCGTACCATAGGTACACAACCAATGACAAATTTATATCGCCACACAATAATATTATATTGGTCATGACCACAACCTTTATAGGAAAGAATTACTTCTTTATTTTGGTCTTTCGGTAGTTCACAATAAACATACCATAATATTTATGACGTATAAAACGTACATGACCATTGACCAATCCTACCAAATAAAATTTATTTCTTTCTTTCAAACCTCCCGTAAAGGTAAGTTGTGGCATATATTCAAAAATACATGAATATGTTCTTTTTCATATTTTTTTCCTTTATATTTTGACACATTCACTTTTAGAATGGTCGAGCATTCATCATGTTTATTACAAGTCACATTCTTTTTAAGGAATGAACTAATCATTTGTATGTGCTTCATAAATTTGTATTATAAACTCATTGTCATGTCCTTAAAATTTATCATTTTTGCATGACACACCTCAACATAACTTTTGAAAAATCAAGTGTACCACCACTTTATCTTCCTTTGTTTTAATGGTATAAATCTTATCAAATTATTAGGTCGACAACAACCATAGGTTCAATGACCTTTCATATTATTTTGATGATAAATACCTTCACATTTTGAAGGACCATTTGGAGAATCTATATTGTTCTTCCTTTTATAATTACCACAATGATGACTATTATAATTATGTCCCTCCACACCCTTATTCATACATTTAATCATGTGTCGTCTTTCAGACTAATTATTCACCGCTACCGTATTGATACGATAGAATGGAACAAGTCAATTGGCGAATTTCAAAGTTATCATACGTTGCTACCACATTCTTTTCAAGGAATGGAGCAAATTCAATGGGACAAATTTCAAGACTTTTCATTAAATATATACTATTTTTGTCTTAGTCATCATTTTATTATCACTCTGGTGCATTGTGACTCAAACTCAATGTCTTATCCATATAAGGCGTGTTAAACCATAATTCTATGGGACTCGAACCCAATACCTTATCATCATGGTGCATCAAAACTCAAATTGATGTCTTACCCTCTTGGTGCGATAGAACATAAATCTACCGTCTTATCCTTAAATATTTTTCATTATAGTGCATCATACTTTAAAATGATGTCTTAACCCTTTGGTGCAATGAAACTTGAATTCACCGTCTCATCATCAACTAATGACATAATAAGCCAAATTACATTAAGACTCACCCCAAGTCCTTAAAGTACATATATGAAGAAGATATATACGAAATATAATTTATAAACTATATGTTCTAATATAAGATATTCCACTTCTGCGTGACATATGAGAAACACCAACCAACCAACAATAAAATGAGTATTTAAAGAAAACAAAGATAACAAAGTACTAATATTGAGAGATTAAATAGTTATATAAACCTCCCGTTCATTTCGTTAACCCAAGTTCCAAAGTTAATCGTGAGTAGTCGAGGATTTCATAACCAATCTCTTGATACACTTACCTTAAGGTCATTTCTCCATGGTAAAACATTTGTGCTGATAACATGTTATAAAACTAAGCTTAGAATAATATAACTATAAAGAGAAGAAGACAAGATAAGTAGATGACGGAGATGACTTTTCTTCTTATTCAAGTGTATCCTACAAATGGTGAATGATATCTCTATTTATAGTGTATAGTGTTGAGATATCACCCAAAGACCATCATGTTAAATGCCCAAATTAGTAGGTACATAGTTATCAACAAAGGTTCATGTCACCTTGGAAATATACATACATGAGTACAACTAATTCATGAATAAATCAAATGAACAATCCACTATTTAATGGATTTATAACATCTTTCTATTTATCTCTTCAATTTTGTACATTTTTATTACTTTAGGAATTAAATAAACGAAAAAGGGTCAAATATACCCCTGTACAATTAGAAATAGTTTAAAGAGAAAAAAGGAAAAATATACCCTCGAACTATCGTAAATGGTATGTATATACCCTTCGTCATACTTTTGGGACATTAGTGCCCCTGCCGTCCAAAAACTATAACATATAAGCCCTTCACTCTAATGGAAGACTAAATAGGGACACGTGACACAATCTTATCCGTTGATCCGATATTTAATAAATGTTAGATCAATGGATAAGATTATGACACATGTATGTCCGTTAGTAAAAAGGGTAAATATGCTCTAGTTTTTAGACGGCAAGGGTACCAATGTCCCAAAAGTATGACAGAAGGTATCTGTATACCATTTGCAATAGCTCGGGGGTATATTTTTCCTTTTTCCCTAGTTTAAATAGCCCTTGTTACACTTTCGATCAAATATACTCCTCCCGTTATACTTTCTGTTCAAATATACAAATTCATCATACTTTGGCACAAACTTACCCTTAATTTTGATGAAATGTCACGACCCAGGGGTACACCCTATAATGTAACATGGCGTACTTGACCCCGAAGGGGTCTCATACAAGCCCTTAGCATATCATAACATAAGATACTAAAAAAGTACGGAAATTTTAAAAACTTTATCCATACAATTGAAGTCTTTTATAAAAGTAAGCGGAAGTCTTACTACACTTTGTCTCAAACCATCTAATACTCAACCTTGAATAAAACCTTTGGGTCACAGCCTATACAATAGTCTCAAAACATGAAAATAAAAGACATAAAGGAAATAGTGACTTTGTGCTCGAAGCTATGAGGACTCACCAAATCTTCAACTCCTTGCTCCTTAGAAACCTATCATCAAGAATGGAACTCAAATCACCGAACCCTACATTTGATAAGAATGTAGGCAAAGTATGCGTTAGTACAAAATGTACTAAATATGTTAGCAATCATAACATCATAAGAGCATAACAAAAGGATTAGTCAATAAGAGACATATACCATAATCATAAGAGACAACAACAAGGTCATAAGCATAATCTCTAACATAGACATAATGTAATCATTAGTCATCATAAAACACAGTCCATATACATAGTCAATACTAAAACCTTCATACCATAAGAAAACCACTTCATAAGTAACCTCCAAGTTTACTTGTGCAATGCATAGATAGGATCTCATAAGCTCATACATGCTAAGTATCCCTTTTGGTCATCATATTCATACTTACCATCCTAGGATCTCATCCTTAGCTTATTCTCATAACCAAGGGAATCTCTCACCTTTAGTCAATCATATCATAACATGGAGGGCAACTATAGCACAATCTCATCTAAGCATACATCATATAAGAGAAACACTTCATGAGTCAACTCAAGGCAAGTTTGTGCCATGCATGAACAAGACCCCATAATCCTACCCATGCTAAGCTAGACACTTTAGGTTCTTCATTCATGTTTATCATTTCTTATTCTCATAGACAAGGGGAATCACCTCTATTCATGCATGTATTGGAGGGGCCTACCAAGCTACAATCCAAACTAGTCATTCTCATGTTCATAAATGCAAGGGGAATCACCTCAAGGCATACATGTTTAGCTCATCATAAAGGACAAGTGGAATCATCTCAAGCCATACATATCGTGGAATCATCAAGACAAGGGTAATCACCTCTAGTCATACATATTACATACATATTAATGAATCATAGGTATTCACCTCCATGTTCATTTTAATGTGATATATGTATTCACCTCCATATTCATTTTATTGTGTAATGTAGGTATTCGCCTCCACATCATCACATAAGGATAATAGGTAATCGCCTCCATGATCAACATAAAGTCTAATGGGTAATCACTGCTTGCCTTGGGAGTCATACATACATAAATGGTACTCACCTCACACTCCCCATATCATGAAATGGGTAATCATCTCATGTTTAACTAATTAGGAATAAGGGAACTCACCTCACATTCCTATCATATAAAGGTCTTTTAGGGGAATCACCACAACCTTCATCACATTTCATAGTCCTAGGACTTAGATTCATTTTAGGTGAGAAAACCTTTCAACCTAGAATCATTCTATGTGAGAAAACCTTCCATGTCATATCATATTCATGCATAACATCATATCTAGAATTCTACATTAGACATGGATATCATCATAACTCAAGTGATTCTATCACTTCCTACCATTTATCATTCATAAGGTGAATTAGGTAGGTAAAGATCTTTCATCACAATTTTATTCATTAGCCATATATTCTCATATAGATTTTACTCTTAAAGCCTAAACCTACATAATCATCATATTAGCTTTAATCTCAAAGACCTAGTGATCAACATTCATGACTACAAGCCTTACTTCTTACAATCATTATACATACGAAGATTTCAAGGTATTCAAATCACATTCTTCATTATTAGGTGATTCTAGTCATATAATTTATCCAAAAGGTTCAAATTCAAGCTTTACAAGTCATTGTCCATAATATAATCTTTAATCTAATTCAATTCATGTCTATATGTTCCTATTATTGAACAATTACTACTCATAACATCAATTCTAGAAGATTCCCTATGAATCGTCAATTTCACCTTTCATGGCATAAACCCACATAATATCAATTTCATCAATTAAGATAGGGTTAACTATGGAAAATATATAATATCTTCATAATAACATAATTCAATACTAGATCAATTATAAACAAGTACTATCCACTCAATTGGAATCATAATCAACACTACCCACAACATAGGAAGAAACCCTAGCTAGAATTGGGGTTTATCTTCACAATTGGAGGAAATCTAGGGGGCTCTATGGATGGAAGAATCCATAGATGAATAAGATAGCATACCTTAATTATAAAGCCCTCATAATGCTTGCAACAATGGAGGATTTAACCTAGATTGCTTCTCTTCTTCTTTTTCTTCTTCTTCTTCTTCTTCTTCTTCTTTTTCTTCTTTGCTTCCTAGAGAGAGAATTTCTTGGAGGAAATTGAGTTTGTTTGGGGTCTTGGAAGAATGACTTGATTGATTTAGTTTAGGGTTCTATTAGGTTTATATAGGTGGCCTAATTAATAATAAAATAACCCTACTTAATAACTAATTAATTTTAGAACCTTCCCTTAATCCCCTAACTTAAACAACTAGACTTCAAGGCTACCCCACCCACGAGACCTCGACCCATGTATCGTGGGTGAATCCATGGGGGGTGTTGCAACTCCGTAGGTGGAGTACTGGAGCCTGGTTCTGTAGGCTTGACCCACGACCCTCCCCCACGGGGCGTGGGTTGAACCATGAGGCGTGAGTCCCCATCGTGGGTCACTGCCTTGAGGCAAATTTAGGGGTTGTTTTGGGGTCCTCCTCAAGCACCCCTTCGGTTGGTCTTTGGGGAGTCTTACCTTGAAGTTTAACCCCTAGAACCCTCATTCCAAGTACGGGAAGTCATTTTATGATTCTACCCCTCACATCAAACTCTAGAACCCTTACGAAAAGCTCTAGTTTAGCCTACTAGTTTTCCGGGTGTTACACAAAATTACACATGTCAAGTTCAAAATGAAATGACCCAGCCCCAATTCTAAATACCTAATTTTTTTTTTGTTGAAACCCACCCACCCGTTTAACTAGATCCAATCCATTTTATTTTCATTTCCTCTTTTTTCAGTACTCAAACCTTCAGTAAGGGCGTTTATTTTCATTAGCTAGATTTATTCCTTCATATTTTGATCTTGCCATGAGCAGAACAATAACCTTAAACGATAATAAAGTAAAATTTTAAGGAAAATGAGCAGGTATCATGGGTAAGCACACCAGTAGAGCTCTTTCAGAGCATCTCAAGAGTAAACTTTATTTGTGTATAACGTTTTCACTCTCAGGTATCATGGGTAAGCACACCAGTAGAGCTCTTTCAGAGCATCTCAAGAGTAAACTTTATTTGTGTATAACGTTTTCACTTTCAGGTATCATGGGTAAGCACACCAGTAGAGCTCTTTCAGAGCTTCTTAAGAGTAAACTTTATTTGTGTATAATGTTTTCACATTCAAATTTCACTTAAAGTGATTATACAAATAACTATATGACAATCTCCAAATTCAGGATCGTCTTTGTTACTGTCTAACAAACAAAGAATCAGATGAAAAAAGTAGTGCAAAATATGAAAAAGAAAATGAAACCCACTGTAAAATTGTAAAAGTACAAGCTTTTGAAGGTTTGGGTATTGAAAAAATAGAAGGGAAAGGCATAAATTCACCCCCGAACTTGTTTTGAAAAGTCAGTTACACGCTTAAACTAATATAGTGATGTCACTCCCCGAGCCTACACCCTGGGCGGGACTGAAACTCAAGAACCATTGCTGGCCCCAAGCGAACCTTTGGCCTGACTTACTCAACAGAAGACTTAAACATAAGAAACATAACTCATGAAATAACTTAAGAGATAATAACTTAGCCAAAATGGCAACTCAAGTCTAACCCGTATACAACTTAAATGAATAAGACTAAAGAACTATAATATCCGTCTATGAAGCCTCTAAAACAAAGAGGGATGTCGGGACAAGACCCCTGATCATCCTAACAACTGAAATACTAGAAAGCAATTTAAAAGGAGCCCTCCTGAAAGCAAGGAGGCTCACCAACAGACTCTGAGTGCTCAACTGGATCAACGGGGCCTTGAATGCTGATCATGATTACATGTGTCTATATCATAGCAACGATGCAGGCCAAATGACATCAGTACATTGAATGTATGAGTATGCAAGACGAATACTAAAACATAACATAAGCTTGAAAAGAATCTAAAAGAAACACTTACCTTGGCTTTACTCAGCTCATGAATAACTTAACTCAATATAAAGCAATAAAACGCATGCGATATATGGAAAAATTTTAAAGAGTAGAAAACAACTTAGTTCGTTAAAGAAAATGCAATAAAAAACTCAATTTTACTCATATAATAAAGTAATATAGTTTCTATGGGAGTTTCTCTACCCAACAGCCACCACTATGAGCCTAAGTGGTCATACAATGTCTTGCCCACGCTGCCAAAACTGTCTTATACTTTGTCGTCATATAGAACACCTTAACTAAGTGGATTCACTTGTCTATGCTTAAAAGCACTTATGAGTCATCTAAAAAGTATGATCCTTTACTATCCATGATGGCTACATGATTTAAGGAGACTTGAGTTATTATGAACTCGCGTCCCCATATCGATACTCAATACTACTCCCAAAATATACTTAGCTCATATGTTTGTAAAGCAAAACTTCTTTCTTTGGTTTGAGATAATTACTCAAAACTTTGCTTCAAAGCTGATAACAACATGGATAACATGGATCGCGTAAAAGCATTAGAAGAGCTTGATGGACACAAAATCAAGAATTACAATGTGTGAAAGGTCCATCTAAGTGAAGAGAAAGAAGAAAGAGGCCATTTGTGCAAATGGTCATCTCATAATTTCAAGAATTCACAAAATAAGACAACCAAACAAGGCCCTTACCTCATTAAGGGTAACACTGTCAAAGAAGTGTCTTCTTTATTTTATTTTCAAGAATTCACAAAAGAAAACAACCAAACAAGGTCCTTACCTCATTAAGGGTAAAATTGTCAAAGAAGTGTCTTCTTTATTTTATTAGTATAAATAGTAGTCTCTTTTATTTTGAAAGACCGAGAATATATGGATTTTGAATGTTAAAAGAACAAACTATTTTCAAGTGTGTAGTTTAAGGGTGGAATCCCTTTTAGGTAGCCTAGCTTAGTGTAGCTTAATCTAGATTAGTGATGAGTGGATTCTCATCGTTGATTTAGGTTTTTCTTAACCTTGATTTCACTTGAGATTGTTCATTTGTGGTTTTCAATGTGAGTTGTTTCTTTTCGAATCCAAATTTCTCTTCTTCATTGGTTGATTGTTTATTCAATTAGCCTTTCTTTCTTCTCTTCTCATCTCTTATTTCTCATCTATCTTACTTTTGTGTTGTTTCATTCCGCATTTGATTTCAATTGGTTTCATCCCCAATTGGAATCCTTATCATTTGGTATCAAGAGCCTAGGTTTAGATTTGTTCCTACAAATCTAGTCTTGGTTTGCAAAAACAAAAACAAAAGTCCAAATATCGTAAAAAAAAAATCTATTTTTTTTTTGTTTTGATTTGTTGTTTTTGACAATTTCCTTGATGTGTATACTTGTTTGTATGACCCCATTATGTGGACCTATTATCATTTTGACCCCGATGAGCGTTTGGGAGTATTTGAGCTTGTAGCAATGTCATATTTTGGGTGGTATTATCCTTTTGATGTTAGGAATAGCCAATTTCCTTGTTCTCCATCTACGGGCTTAATAGTCCTGATAATAGAGGATACTTGGTTGTTCCTTGAGATTGAGTCTCCTTTGTGTAATGCTTATATTTGTTGTTTGTCCTTTTCATGGTTTTGCAAGGTTTGGATTCAATGACGAATCATTTTCAAGAAGGGGAGGATGATAACAACATAGATATCATGGATCACATAAAAGCATTAGAGGAGATTGATGGACACAAAATCAAGAAGTACAATGTGTGGAAGGTCCATCTAAGTGAAGAGAAAGAAGAAAAAGACTATTTGTGCAAATGGTCATCTCATAATTTCAAGAATTCACAAAATAAGACAACCAAACAAGGCCCTTACCTCATTAAGGGTAACATTGTCAAAGAAGTGTCTTCTTTATTTTATTTTCAAGAATTCACAAAAGAAAACAACCAAACAAGGTCCTTACCTCATTAAGGGTAAAATTGTCAAAGAAGTGTCTTCTTTATTTTATTAGTATAAATAGTAGTCTCTTTTAATTTGGAAGACCAAGAATATATGGATTTTGAATGTTAAATGAACAAACTCTTTTTCAAGAGTGTAGTTTAAGGGTGGAATCCCTTTTAGGTTTGCCTAGCTTAGTGTAGCTTAATCTAGATTAGTGATGGGTGGATTCTCATTGTTGATTTAGGTTTTTCTTAACCTTGATTTCACTTGAGATTGTTCATTTGTGGTTTTCAATTTGAGTTGTTTCTTTTCGAATTCAAGTTTCTCTTCTTCATTGGTTGTTTGTTTATTCAATTAGCCTTTCTTTCTTCTCTTCTCATCTCTTATTTCTCATCTATCTTACTTTTGTGTTGTTTCATTCTGTATTTGATTTCAATTGGTTTCATCCCCAATTGGAATCATTATCCAAAGCTCTTGGAATCACTATTCCCTTTCTTGCTCAAATGTGAAAACATTTCTAACTTTTGGGAATACTTAGTTCCCGTATAATCTTTAAAGAAATGAACTTTATTCTTAACTCTTTAGTCAACTCAAACCTTAATTCTTAAGACTAAGTTAAAATGTTTGTAAAAGACTTTTGAAAACTTTATGAACTTTTCTTGACTTGCTTCTTAACTTCTAGACTTGACTCTTAACTTTCCTTGAATTGAATTATAGATTCAAGGTTCATGATCTCATGTTTATGGATGATTTCATCATGTTTAGACGTACCTTAGAGTGTTGAAATCAAGTAGAAAACATAGGTACGTTGCTAAGAAACTAGTACGGAAAGATGGGGGAAGAATGGGAAGAACTAGTGTCCCTGGCGCTTTGAGAGACGCAAGGTGCCAGAGGGTGAAATTTATAGAATGACTTGGGGGTGCAGCGCCTCAAGCCCCCTCTCCAGGTGCATCCGACTTTTCTCCATCGTTTTTCAACTCTAAACCCCCTATTTCAAATTAGTTCTTTCCCTAAACATTTAGTATCAATTATACCCTCAATATATAAAAGATTCAACTCGAAAACACACCTAAAAACAAGAATCAAACTCAAGAAAACTTCAACAACACAACCCACAAGAATTCAAACGAATTGTAACGACCCTCAAAATAAAGTAGAGCCTCACATGGGTTTTATGCATTAATAACTTGTCAAAATAATGAAGAATAGCCTTGTAAGTCAGTCTTAAAGAGTTTGGAAGTCAAACGTCAAGGGACGACCAAGACGTTCAGAAACTAGTCTTTTACGTGTTGGTGTGTTCTAGTATGTTGTTTATGTGTTTTTTGGAGTCTAAAATCAGTGGAGGTGACCCTAGTGTCTTAATAAATGTTTTTAGGGTCAAAACGTTCGGATACGACTCCCCGGGGGCCACCTTAAGTGTCCCCGAGGAGGACCCCAACCTTGGCCAAGCAAGCTGCCAAAGCAGCTTGAAGTTGTGCATGAAGAGAGTGGCTCCGCGTCGCAGACCTGCTACACCAAGAGCCAAAAATTTTGGTCTGTGTTGCGGACACATTGAGGACTCTACTGTCTCGTAATTTAATTTCCAGAAACTTGTGGGAACATCTCCGCATCGCGAATTTGTTTCCCGATGAAATCTGCGAAAATAAAACTCAAGTTTGACTTGTTTAAAAAGGTCCAACTAAGTGAGGGGTAGTTTGGGTAATTTGGAGAATTATTATAAACGGTTATTCTACCTATTTTAGAGTATTTTAAGTTGGTTAAAACCCCAAAACCTAAAATTAGACCCCATTCTTCAAATTGACCCTTCCCTCTCAAAATAGATTTTCTCAAAAACCCCATTAAAGACCTTGATGAAGCTCAAGCTAGAAGATGGGTTTCCAACTGATTTCTTCTTCAATTTCATGGATCTTCAATAATTAAGGTATGGTGACTCTTGATTCTTGAATAACCTCTCATTCAAGGAGTTCTATCAAAGATTTTCAAAAGTGATTCAAAGACCAAAATTCCCAATTTTCAATCTAAACATGGGTTCCTTGTCAAATGATTTTCTAAATCATTCTATTGATGAATTAATGTGGAATTAATGTTTTTAAGATAATTTTCAAAGAAATTCTTAAAGAACCCATGATCCCCAAATTCTAAAAATTGGCCTATGATGTGGGTCTTTGTGAATATGATCTCTATTGGTGAAATAATTTTTAGATTAGATTGTATTGATGTTTCTTATGATTATCTATACTTATTCATGTTGAATTGTTGGTATATTGATGAGTTGAGGATTATGGCCTTATGGGCAAAGTTATGGGTTGATCCCTTTGTTTATAGAATTGTACTTAGACTATGTTTATGATATTGAATTACATTGTTGATTCCTATTGCTACCTATGTCAATTGATTATGAATTGTTGAGGATTGATCCATGGTGATCATGGCTTGGAGAATTGGTAAGTTGACCTAACTTCTAGTCTATAGTATGAGAATTGATGTTGTGTGGTTTGATCCACTTATGATGGAGGTGTTCACTTCTTGTCTATCTATGCATGTTGAGATCATGGCCTTGAAGGCAATAGATGTGAAGTGAATTGTTGATTATGATCCATATATTTATGAAGTTATGCTAGAAAGGTTATGTATGAAATCCTCAATGTTAGCATGATGTTTAAAATGTGTTGATGATGAGGAGTATAATGTGAATGATAATGTTAAGGATAAGGTGTGGTCTACATGATTGATTATGTTAGGTACTATTGTGGAATGACCTCTACCTATATGACCCCTATATGAATGTTTGATCATATACATGTTAGGAGTACCTATTCAATGTTGAATGCGTCCTTGTCTCCTATGATGAAGTGTGGGTGTGTGGCTAGAATCCCTAAGGGCTTTATATGTGAATTGCTCATGATTTGGGGACATTGTGAATGTGTGGTGATCCATTGAAGGAAAGTGCACTCAATATCAATGTTGTTGCTATTATGTCACTATGAGGACTAATATGCACACACACACACTTTACAAGTATAGCTATGAATATGATGTGTTATGGTGTCTATTGGAAGGTTAACTCTTATATGCACCCTTACATCTTATTATACATGCAAAGTATATGATTAGCAATGTATGAATATGTGTTATATAAAGGTGTTTATGTGAAAGGCTTTCTTACATATGTACACGCACATGAATGAATGAATAAGGTTTATGATAATCTAGTGAAAGTGAGTCTCTTGAAAGGTTTCCTCAATTGTACTCTAAACTAGACTATGTTATGAATATGGTATGATTATGTGAAAGGTCATTCTCACATAATGTAGGTTCTATGATGAAAGGTCATTCTCATCTTAGAAACCTTTGAGCTATATGATATGAGGGATTAAGTCCCTAAAGCCTATTTTATGAACTAATGTTAAATAAAGGCTTAAAGATGTTTAAAAGGGGAGTTGGAGCTTAGCACCGAGTGAACATGAAAAATGAGAGTAGGGGCTTCACGTTTAGCAAGTCCGGCTTCCCACAAGAGAACCTTCACATTTAGCAAGTCCGGGCTCCCAACATAGATGTTATCTCATGAGATGGAAACCTCGACGCTTAGTAAGTCAAGGTTTTCTAGTAGCAATCTCCTTGTTCCATAACTACGTGCCCCCATAGGTATTAGCTTAGTGGATCCACTAGATAGCTATTATGTATGTAGGTCCTACTTTGGCAAGTAGTACCCTCTCTTTTCGGTGTGGGAGTAGAACACCGGATTCCATGTAGCTTACATGGTCTATGTCGGTCATGGCAATGTATCCCGAAAGTTAAGAAATGAACTAAGGTAAGAATATGAACTCTAGTCATGATTTCTTGAAGAGTTACTTAGTGTAGGTAGGACTATGGACCCTACTTATGCATTGCACAAGTGTACTCTAAGGGAGGTTATGATTAGGCTCTTTATGTAATGAAGACTATGGTCTATGTATGTTAATATGAAAGCATGTTAAGGTTGACTTTTCTTATGTCAAGACATGAAGTATGTTTATGCAGGTGAATTACACTTATGACTTCTTAATGGGTTTGCTTAGTATATGTGGGGGTATGGGACTCCATGTGTACATTGCACAAGTGAGCTTGTGAAGGGGTTGTGAGGGTGGTTTACCTCTGATATGAACTAAATGGGCTATGACTAATGATGTAGTAAAGGAATGAGTCTTTATATGATGTTATGAAGTATGTTGGTCTTATGTTTAATGTTAAATGAAGATGTTATGACTTGTTGAATATGATGTGTCTAGTCTACGGTGGCTTCCTAGGAACACTTAGTGGGAGAAGTATTATGGGATGCTACTTGCACATTGCACTAGTGTGACTTGGGGGTTGTCCTAGGTGATGGCTCCTATGTGAAGTCTATGTCTTATGGTGTGATTATGACTTTATGAATATATGTAAGTTCACCTTTGGTAACCTTAAGGTGATACATTGCACCAAGTATTCCCTAAGGGTTGCTTGAGGAAAGCAGTTAAGATAAAGAGGAAGGTAATGTATTGTATGCATTGAATGTGCCTAAAATGTTATAAGTGACTCTATGTGCTATTATGAATGGCTTCCATATGTATGATGATGTATGTGGTTTATATTGTGCATAATGTACTAAATGTTCTTAAAGTTTCTCTAAAAAGGCATGATGCATAGTTTCCAACTAAATGTCCTTTTAAGAGCATGTTTTGCATGATTATCATACTTAGTGCATTATTGTACTAACACCATTCTTCTTCATCTTTTTACACCAAGTGTAGGTAGTGGTGGCTAAAGGGCCTTTCCTAGAAGTGATGAGCTTGGCTTACTATTCCCAAGTTCGGGTGTGCCCTTAAAGATTCAAGGACCTTTATGTTAAAGAGTTTCCTTAAGTTCTATGTACTAGATAGTAGTTTCTTTTGTATTGTAAGGGTTGTGTCCCTCTTGTGTTGTAGTCATGTTTTAAGATGGCTACCTTGAGACGTAGTACTCCGATTTTGTATTAAAGGTTTAAATGAGATGACTTTTAAGTCTTGTGTTATATTATGGAAAAGTTTTAAATTTTCAGCTATTTTTCTATGATAAATGCTATGACGAATGCTAAGGGCTTGTATAAGACCTCCGAGAGGTCGAATACGCCGGTAACGACTAGGGGATGCTCTCGGGTCGTTACACGAATTTCATCAAGAACTCATAGGATTTACTTTCAAATCAATTATACTTCGCTGAATTGAATCATGATTGGTGCGTGGGTGAACTAACTCAAATTTATGTTATATCACATACCTCGTAGGGATCACCCCTTGACGAAATCCACACGCAAACCTCCAAGAAATCAACTAATCTTGAACTGTCTTCTCTTTTCTCCTCTTCTCTCTTTTCTCCAAGCCCTAGTGTGAATTTCAAATTGACTAAACTGATCTAATTCTGATTAGACCCCAATTAAACTCCTAAAAATGAATTAAAATAATAGGGTAAGGAAATGACTAAAATACCCTTCCAAAATTTGGTTTTAGACTTTCCTTATATGAACAGCCCAACTTCAAATGGGAATATCTCACTCATACCAACTCAGAATCGCGCAAACTTAGCGGCGTTGAAAAGATTTTTCCAAGATATTTCTTATGATGTCTGTAAAGACACCTAACACATCCTGAGCTAGGAGTTATGGTCGTTTGAAGTTGACCTAAAACTCAAACTTAACATACTTAATAATTTTCCAAATTTTTTTGTTCTTTCCAAAAAATGACTATTTCCAATTTTAACTTCTTTCTAGTTCTTTCAATTAGCGAGATGTTACAAGTGACCTATTACACACCTCTGCTACTAAATAGTGAATTTTCTTACCCCTAAGACTTGTAGCACCACTCTCACAATGGGAGGTGTACCACACTTGCGTCACATCAATGCCATGTCACTGCCACATCAGATGTCATGTCAAATTTTGATTAAAATTCTCCATATCATTCAATTGTTTCTTCTTCAATGAACATCATCATGAAACCACTACCATTGCCGCCATATTACTATTAAATCTATATATTTCACCATGAAAATCAAAATAGTCACCATAAATGTCACCACCTACGATCAAATCCACCATCGAAATCATACTATCACCATTATCCCCACAAAAATTAGAAAGATCCACAATAAAATTTGATACACATAAACAAACTCATCACCAAAATTACATCATTACCGTCAAAAGGTACAAACCCACAACCAAATATCACTACCACCATTGTCAATATCAATTTTTTCTTCTCCACGGCCTTCAATTCCCATTCTTTGCCACCTCACGCCAACAAATCCATCATTATATTTTATTTTTTAAACTTAATCATCAATTTTATCAACCACCAACAAAGTCGAAAAGAAAAATCAAATATAATGAAATCAAATAAGCATTAAAATAGGATATGACAGGGGGGAGAGGATTTTGGTGGAGGTATAGTGGGGTGGATGAAAATTAGGTATGAAAAATGGGTGGATTAAAATTGGGTATGAAAAATGATGGAAAAAAATAAAGAAGAAGAAGAAGAAGAACAGGCGTTGGGTGGGGGTAGGGCGATAGTAAAAAGAAGATTTTAATTTTATTTTTTTTACTTTATTTTCTATCAAAAGCACTTTTTTTATTTTTATTTTTTTTACTTTTTTCCACGTCAGTTTTAGGAGGTAAAAAATTATTTTGAAATAGTAAAGGTGTGTAATAGGTCGTCATGATAGTTTAAGCGTGTAACTGACTTTTCAAGACAAGTTCAAGGGTGAATTTATGCCTTTTCCCAAAAAAGAAAGAAGATGAAAATAAAATGGATAGAATCCTTAAACGGGTGGGTTTCTACCAAAAAAAATTGGGTATTTAGAATTGGGGTAGGTCATTTCATTTTGGGCTTGATATGTGTCTTTCTATTAAAATTAAGGATAAATTTGTGTCAAAATATGAGAAGAGGGGTATATTTGAACCAAAAGTATAACTAGAGGGGTATATTTAGCCCGAAAGTATAATAAGGGGTATATTTAAACTATTTCTAATAATAGAAAGGTATATTTTATCGTTTTCCGTTAAATAAATATCTTGTTAAACATAGGTTTTAAAATTTTAATTGATCAAATATTATCTTAAATGTACTTATTGAATATCCTACTATTTTTGGGGGATGAATAAAGTCTAATAGCTTTTCTCGTTTATTGGTCAAAAATTTAATTTTTGATTTGTTTCCAATTCGAGAAATAATTTCTATTGACTGATTAAATTCATTGTTTTTGTAATTACTCAAAATGTATAGAATAATTTTGGCAAAAGTGCTCATTACCCCCCTGAACTTGAAGCTTTTTATTTAGTGTACATCTAAACTATATTTCATTTTAATTACCTCCGAACTTGTTTATTCCTCCATCGTGTACACCTTTATTGTCCACCTACTCCAATCGTGACTACACGCGCGTGACAGGTTGACAAAAGTGGTGATGTGGATTTCCAAGTGGATAAATAATAGCCACCTAGATAAATACATATGGCAAACAAAATATCAAACCTTCTCACCTAAAACTTCCAGACTAAGCTTCTCACTGAGCTCAAACTTCTCACTACTAAAAAAATGTCAAAGAGCGACGGACTGCGTCACTTTTTTGGTCAAAATCGACGAAAAAGCGACGCAGTCACCTCCGTCGCTTTTTAGCCCGACGCTTTTCAAAAAGCGATGGACTGCGTTGCGTTGCTTTTTGACTTTTTTTTAACAAAAGCGACGGACTCCATCACTTTATTTTAATTCTGGAAATTTTATTTTTGAAAATCGCAGAAAAGCGACAGACTAAAGGACCCTGTCTGTCGCTTTTCTGAGATTTTAAAAAAATAAGTCCCAAAAAAGCGACGGATAAAACCACGTTGTTCGTTGCTTTTCTGGGACTTTAAAAAAATAAAACTCAGAAAAGCGACGAACAATACCACGCTGTCCGTCGTTTTTCCTACAATATTTTTGGCAGCAGAAACTGGCAGTTTCTGCTGCCCACCTGCAAATGCAATTCAATTCAATTCTACACTATTCAACCCAATCAAACACACATAATTATAAACAATCTAAACAAAACATAAAACAACAAACTTAAAATAACATTAAAAATTATCTAAATCACAAATTAAAGACTTATAAAGTCTTTCAAATTTCGTTTCAAAATTACAAAAAGTTCATAAATGTCTAGAGATCTAAACTAGGGAGTGAGTTCTACATAATCATCATCATCACACTCGTCGTCAGTGTCATCGGGAGCCGAAGTAGTAGGTCGACGAGCGAGGTTCATCACTTGTTCTTTGATTTGCTGAACGGTCTCACTCATGCTTTCTTGTTCAGCTACTTTTCTCCGCTCTGAATTTGTCAGTGCCGCTGTAAGCTTAGTTATTTGAGCTGACATAGCAGCAATCTGAACACTGTCAAGTGCCTCGGCTTGACGTGACGATCCAATTCCTTCTAAGCCTGACTGGAGTCGTCTTACATCGTTTCGAGATCCTAGACCATAGACTCTACCCTTGTGTGTCCCCCCTACCACTTTTTCTTTCCAAATCTGGGTGGAAAGTTCAGGTGTCAATTGGACCGAACTATCTAGATACTCAACGACGTACTGATGAAAGTCATTCTGCATATTAATTATATAAATTGACATCAGTATATATACATATCATAAATATATTCACTATTAATATATATATATATATATATATATATATATATATTATTCATATTAAATAGCTTACAAAAGTTCGTTCGACCTTTTCCTCCACCCACACATGATCTCATTTTCTTTCTTCCTGACATGAGTCTTCTTGAAAACCTCCGGTTCAATGGGAGTGTGTCCCAATTCTTTTTCCTATAAATAAAAACTGAAATTTATAACTCTATATATGAATCAACTAATTATTTATTTAAAAGTTTGAATTAGAACTTACCACCAACTAAACCACATTATTTATTTAAACTTATTTAAACAACTTAACAACTTTTTAACTTGAACTAGTTTAGTTTTGAATTAATTCCAACAACTAAATCCATCAACAAAACCACATTATTTAATTTAACTTATTTAAACAACTTAACAACTTTATAACTTTAACTAGTTTAGTATTGACTTAAATCCACCAACTAAATCATATTATTTATTTTAACTTATTTAAACAACATAACAACTTTAACTAGTTTAGTTTTGACTTAATACAACAACTAAATCCACCACCTAAACCACATTATTTATTTTAACTTATTTAAATAACTTAACAACTTTTTAACTTGAACTAGTTTAGTTTTGAATTAATTCCAACAACTAAATCCATCAACAAAACCACATTAGTTAATTTAACTTATTTAAAGAATTTAACAACTTTATAACTTTAACAACTTAACAACTTTTTAAAGCTAACTGTCAACACTAGATGGACACAAATCGATCTTGCAAGAAAATCAATTTTGGCATCAATAGGATCAACTAGTGTTGGTACTTATGCTTAACAAATATATTATTTCTAAATTTAAAGCTAAGTGTCAACACTAGATGAACACAAATCGATCTTGCAAGAAAATCAATTTTGTCATCAATAGGATCAACTAATGTTGGTACTTATGCTTAACAAACACTCGATGGACACAAAAAAAATTATCACATAATTAGAGCTAAGTATTACTACTAGATGGACACAAACACATCATTGAAAACAATTGTTCTCGATCTTAAGAAATTTAGAAGCACCAACCTTATCTCCAACTTTGATGAAAGAAGCAATATAATCTTGTATCAACTTTTTTAGATGTTGAGCTTCCTCAGTTGCCTAGCACGAAAAGTTCTTAAATTAGTTAAATATAAACTTCAAATTCAAGAATACTAGTCTTATATATATATATATATTCAAGTTTTAATAAGTTCAAGTTTCAATTCAAGTTCATATCTAATTTCTAAACTTAATTAGTTATATATTCAAGCTAATTAGTTCCAAGTTCATATTCCTAATTAAGTTCAATTTATAGTAAATTCAAGTTATAAATAATTATAAGTTCTAATTAAGTTGTAATTCAAATCCCTAAAATTCCAAATTCAAACTAGCAAACTAGTGTCCCAAATTCAAACTATTAATTAGTCCTAAAGTATCAAATATAATTCAAACTATTAGTCCTAAATTTCAAATTCAAACTAGTCTTAAAATCACAAATTGAAAGTACTCCTAGAATTCAAAAATCAATCTATAGTGCTAAAATTCCAAATTCTAACTATTAGTAGTCATAAGATCTCAATAATAATTCAAACTAGTCCTAAATTCAAAATTCAAACTAGTCTTAAAATCACAAATTCAAACTATTCCTAAAATTCCAAAATTTAACTAGTGCTAAAATCCTAAATTCAAACAACTCCTTAAATACCCTAATTCAATCTAATCTTACAATTCCAAAATCAAACTAATTAAAACAAGAAATACTGAATTTCAAACAAATTCTAAGATACCCTAATTCAAACTAACCCCAACATTAAAATTTTCTCGGAATATGCAATAATGATGAAACGAGATCAAACAGAACATAAAAGCTCAAGTTCTCAGAATCATCATCTCATAATAGCCAGAGATGTAATGAAAAGCTAAAAAAACTTTTAGATTAAAACTTACCAGGACGGATCTATTGAGATCCATCTTTGAACTCGAATTCCGGCGGAGATGAGAGGAATGGAGATGCGAGGATCTCGCTGGTTCGTTGTTGCTGGTTTGTTGTTGTTTCGTCGGTAGCTTGTCGGAGTTGGCTCTCGCGCTGGTTGCTGTTGGACGGAGATGTTGTTGGTCTCCTCACCGGCTGCTGATGTTGATTGCTTGGAGCTCACTGGCCGGAGCAGTTGAGAGAGAGAGAGAGCAGTGAACTTTCGCTGATTGGAAAGACGAGAAGGAGGCGGCGATTTGTCTCACCATTCTCGCCGGAGAGAAGAGACGGGAGGGAGCAAGAAGAGAAGAGATGAGAAGAGGAAAGCGAAGGGAGGAGGGCGACCGGAGGAGCAAGAGGGAGAGCTCACCGGCGATGGTGGAGCTCTCGCCGGTTCTCACTGATGAAGGGGGCTGCGACGCTGCTAGAGAGAAGAAAAGAATGAGTTTTCAAAAAAGGGTTTGGTCTTTTTTTAGGTCAAAAATAGAAAGGTTAGGTAGATTTAATCTGAGCCATTGGATTAGTTAAGATGAGCGGCTAGGATTTGATCTAGGATTCACTTAAGGGATGGACAGTTCGGATTTAAACTAATGTTTCAAGATTTGGACAAAAAGGGTTATAATTGCAATGAATAAATGGCTAAAATTGTAACTAAAATTGGATTGAGGTGGTTAGAATTGCAATGAATTGGATAAGGAAAAAGCTAGAATTAAAAGAAATTAGATCAGAATGGGCTAAAATTAAATGATTTTGAGAAAAATTAAAGAAATGCTATCCAATTAAAATACTACAAATATTATAATATTTTATATAATAAAAATCACTTAAATTTTAAAATATTTGAATAAAATAATTATTTTGAGTTTTACTTATAATTTTAAAAATATTTTAATAATATTTACGATAATTTTATAAAGCTTGCATACTAAAATATATAATTTTTAGACAAAATCGATTAAAAATTTAAACTCGGAATATTTTTTTAAAAATACGTATTTATCTGAATAGTACTTCCGAAAGGGTTTTAGGTCGGTCAAAATTGGGTGTCAACATACCAACATCGTGAAGTTGATATTATTTAAATAAAATAATTATTTAAATATACCGACCTCTTTAGGTCGGTATTTATTAATTTATTTTAATATAAACTCACCTCATGAGGTTGATTTTATAAATTAAATTTACATATATATATATATATATATAATTTAACTACACATCAACAGAAGTTTAATTTAATAAATTTAATTCATCGATCGAGTTAATTTTATAAATTTAAATTATATACCTTCTAATTATATAAATTTAATTTTATTGATCAACAAAAATTTATCAATATCAAATTTAATTTATAAATCTCCTTGAATTGATCATCGGTATTTCTTTAATTGATAATGTATTTCATATCTGAACCACTAGTATATAAGACTTGATTTGTTAAACTACTCGAGGAATATATAATTAATCAACGTATTTCATACTCCGATGAAGTTTCCTTTACATGTCATCATAATTAGGAGGTGATCACTACACTTGACATTCATTCAGGATCGAACGTATATTATAATACTATCTCGCATTCATACTCAAATGGATTATATGTTAGCTCTTCACCTATACTACATCATGACATGAGATATTAAGTTCATGATTAGACGATGAACTGATAGAATTTGTATATTACTCTATAAATATAAGTATAATTATCTCATAATTCATACCAACGTAGTTTCATACTCTAAATATGAATTATAGATATTTTTATTATTTATTCCACGAACTCTAACTTTTTATTTATAAAAATATACAAAATTGTTACACTTTTTGAACAATTAATTGTAGGTGTAAAATGAAATTTAATATTGTGCACAATATCAAAATTATGATTAATAGGAATATTTTAAACAAACTAACCTCCGGATGTCGCTTTTATTAAAAGTAATTAGATATAATAAAAAAATACCGACCTCAGGAGGTCGGTATCACATTAAATTTTAAGATAAATAAAAAGTAATCATGTTAATTAAATAATATTGACATCGCGAGGTCGGTATTTTATATTAAATTATTTTTTAACTTATATAAAACCGTCATTCGGAGGAAGATTTATTTAAAGTTAATTGAAAATATTAATTTATTACATACTATTTAATTTTACCGACATTCGAAAGTCAATATTATAATTTTTTTTGTTTTTTATTTTACACAAAACCATCCTCCGGAAGACGATTTAAATAAAATTAAATCAAAATATTTCTCAATTTTGTTTTTTATATGGAGAAATGGGGAAAATCGCGTTTGCTAGTGCAAATATTTTTAAAAAAGTGACGGACATCATCTCTATGTCCGTCACTTTTTTTTAAAAATGTTTGACCAATATTTTGACCAAAAAGCGACGGACTAAGAGACATTGTCCGTCATTTTCTTAAAATATTTGACCAGATATTTTGACTAAATAGCGACGGACATAAAGATGCTATCCATCGCTAATTTAAAAAATAATTAAACAATTAAAATTAATAAAAAGCGACGGACGGCGTGGCTTTTTTTAAATTAATAAATAATTATTTTTAAGAAAAAGCGACGGACTGTATCGCTATCTATATAAAATAATTAATTAGCAAAAATCCGTGAAAAAAAGCGACGGACTAAGCGATGCTGTCCCTCGCTTTTAAAAAAAATAATTAAAAATTATTTTAATTTCCGTCGCTTTTACTTCCATCGTTTTTTAGTAGTTTTTTAGTAGTGTCTCCCTTAGCTCTAAGAATTGTAATCGACGACGTGAAGTTGTTGCAGATTTCAAAGCTTTTGGCTCTCTAACACGTGAAGTTGGTTGATTTCGCGGAGTAAAGGGCAGATTTCACAGAACTCTTTTTGAATTTGGGTCTTCTTAGACATGAAGTTGGTCGATTAAAATCAAAAAGAGAGAAAAAAATTGAAATTTCAAAAAAGAGAGAAAAATATTTATAGAATAGAGAGAGAAAGTTTTGAAAAGATGCCAAAAATTAAAGAAAAATAGAGATTTTATGTTCTTTTACTGTTGTAGCTTTTTGATGTGGCAAAAATTTACTTCCTCACGTGCCTGCTAGAGTTTGTTGTCAATTTCTACGTCAGATAGACAATAAAGATGCACGTAATGGAGGAATACACAAGTTCGAGGTAATTAAAACAGAATATAGTTTAAGTGTATACTGAATAAAAAGCTTTAAGTTCAGGGGGTAATGAACAGAAAAATTACTGATGAATAAATGAGAAATAAGTCGAAAGTGTTAACCAAACATTAATGCCTTGTTTAATCAAGTACAAAACGATTATTTATCATTTTAGTAAACTAGGCCCAGACATCCTTTAAAGGGAACCCACTTTCTTTTCATACTATTAAGGAAAAGATTCGGTAAAATAACAAATTACTCCCTCAGTTTTTTTTTACTTGTTTAATTTTAACTTTTTACTTATCCAATTTTGACAAATCAAGAAAAAAATAATAGTTTTTACCTATTACATCCTCAATTTATTTAGAGAGACAATATTTTTTAAAAAGGTAGAATATTTTTAATGAGTAAATTGATTTTGAAATTCTATCAATTAATAGGGGTAAAATGGTAAATTCACTAATATCAATTATTATTATTTTCTTGATATGTATGTCAAGTCAAAAATAAACAAATAAATAGAAACAGAGGAAGTACTAATAATTGAATTTTTTAAGAAGGGAAAGGATCAAAATATTTTTTATCTCTTTTAAAATAGGTTAGATTTGTCCGTTGTTACGTCTTTTTCCAAAAAAAAATATCCCTGTCAATTATGTTTTTTGCCTTAAAAAAGTCTTCCAGCCAGCTAGATAGCTCAAAATCTCATTCCTACCAACGGTTGCTTCAAAATAAGGAAACAATGAGTCAATTTTGCTTGAAATATTCGAAATGAGATAGGTTTATCCATTCATTGAAAGTTCAAACAAATCTCTTAATTGTAAATTCTTGAGCAAAAACTTATAATTTGAAATTATGAGATTACTTTGATTTGCTTAAATGATATTTTTTTTATACAATACCAGTTTTTATGTAATATAAAAGGTTTACTTATTAGCATTAATTTTTCATCTAAATATTCATTCCTCTGTTTTCTTTTTAAATAGTTATACCGGTCATTAACTGAAATTGATGAGTTCAAGTTACAATAAGTAATATAGTGTATCAAGACATAATTAAATTTAATTTTGTTATAAAATCAAGCTCAGAATAATATAATATAAAGAAAAGAAGACAAAATATGGAGATGAAGAAGAGAATTTTCTTCTTATTCAAGTGTATCTTACATGGAGAATGATATCTCTATTTATAAGTAGAGAAATCACTTCAAAAGCCACTTTGATGAATGCCAATTTAATAGATACATCATTATCTCAAAAGGGTTCATATCACCTTGGGAATACACATTCATGATAATGATAAGTTCATGAATAAACTTAATGGAAAATCCACTTAGTTCAATGGATTTATAACACTCCCCATTGGATATCCATAGATAATATGCCTCGTTAAAATCTTACTAGGAAAAAACCTTGAGGGAAAAAATTCTAGTGTAGGAAAAAGAGTACACATATCTTTTGATACACATTATTTAATGTCTCATTAAAAACCTTGCCAAGAAAACCCAGTGGGACAAAACCTCGATCAAGAAAAAAAGAGTGCAACACTTGTAATACTCCTCCTGATTAAAACATCACTTAATTTCTTGTGATGATGTCATTCAATCTTATTTACAAACTTCTCAAATATTGCAGTGTCTTTGTGATCAAATCACATTCACGAAGATGTTGCATGATTGCACTCATCCAGATATATCATTTTCTGGTTTCATGGATATGATGAGGCTTTGAGCTTAGCCGAATACATTCTTGAAAATCACTCTATTCATGACCTCGTTGTTGCAAGTAAATTAGTCATTCAACTTGTTCATAGCAACAATCATCTTGTGGACACTTTTATTTGCAGTTGATTATCTTGTAGAATAACTTCAAATAAATGTCTTCGATATTATTCCAACGTCTTTTCGTTGGGGAGGAGAAGAATCTTGCTAGTAAATTTATTGTAAAACAGTTATCAAGTCGAGTATTGTTAGCTAGATGCATTAGTGCTCTGATTGCACTAAGATATGGAGTTTCATCACCAAGAAGCTCTCCATCATTCTTTTGAGATCAAAGTGAATCTTTATTTATGTCAAGCGATCTCATAGTCATTGGGGTACTCAATGAATGTGATTTATTCATATAGAATTGCATCAAAACTTTTATGTGTATGTTGATTGATGGACAAATATTTCATTCGTCAAATTCTCAATCTGTAGGTTAAGACAAAATTTTGTCTTTTCAGGATCTTTTCATTTTAGATTCCCTTCTCAAACACTCAATAGCTTTTGAAAGCTCTTTAAGAGTGCTAATAATGTTCAAGTCATCAACATACACAAGAAATTTAGATCCTGACCTTTTCATAAAAATGCAAGGACAATTAGGGTTTTTTTTTTTTCTCTTGTACCCTTTCTTCCTTGATTACTTCAATCCATATAAGGATTCTTGAAGGTTTATTGAAAAGGTTTCTTTTAAACTTTTATATGTTTTAGACACCTTGATTACTTCAAGGATTTTCATATAACCTTCAGTATTGTCTAGTTAGACATAATAATTATTCATTATATGCATTCAAGTTTTCATATATTGTCCAATCAAAACAAATCTCATTGCATCCACCATAGGAGAAAACATCTCCAATAATGTTAGAATTTTTGCAACAAACTTTTATGCCTCAAGGCACAAGTCGTACTTGATATCTTACGGTTATACCATCACATAATAATTTATTTGTACCCCACTGACATTACACCTTGATTTATGGACTATCAATCTAAAACATCACTTTTCTAAGAGAAACAAAATATACTTGAATTATGCATTTTACTTGGCCAATCATTTATTGTCCACACCATATGACAGATTTGAATTCAAAATCCTCGTCACAATTTATATCCTTGAGTGCTACTTCATATCAAATATACCGTCGATAGTTATTTGATATCGATTTCAATATGATATAACTTATCGAGATCTCTTCATTTTTCATCATTTTCATGTATCTGAACCTTTTCCAAGGTTTTATGAAGTGTTATGTCGTTGTGATCTTTTATAGCAATTGCCTCATGACCATATTGATCATTTGCTCCTCTCCTTCTTCAAGGAATTTTACATTTGAAATCGATTGGTCTATTACGCTTTAGGCGTATCATAGACTTTGTCCTTCAAGGACTTCTCATTGGAGCATTTGTAGCTGAATTATAACATAGAGTCAACAAATTCATCTGGCAATTAATTTGAAATATTACGCAAATGAATTATCTCTTGAACTTCAAGTTCACATTTTCTTTTACGAGGATCTATATAATTCATCTCATTTCAGTTATCAATCATCTCTCCCCCTAATGTTAGAAAATATGACATTCTCCCAACCTCACTTGGGGAATCCATCTTTGTGCGTGGTGGAGCAATTAAATCAGATATCGCACATTTAAACTTTAGATGAAAATTATTTGGTTCTGATCCTGAACCAATTAAGATGGGGAAACCTTGTTGGTTTGATGCATACATGTGTTGCTACATGTGAAATAAACTCATCTCATATCAAATTTTATTGGGAGTGTTGTTCTCATACCCATGGTTTAGCTATAATTGGAGGCATACAATTTCTGCTAAACTAACCAGCATTATCAATATAATTTCATAGTTCGAAACTATGCTCTTAATTTAACAATTCGAGCAAACAACTTTACAAACACCAATTGTAAGTTGACAACAAAGCACATGTGACTATCACATAGATGCATCTATCATATAGTTGCAAATGATCTGCATGGCAGGTGAATGGGCTCATATTCACATTTTTATATGTTCCAAATAATTTCAGAGAGTACAGTCTCAACCTTAGCTAGTACAGTGATAATTTTATTATGAGAATAAACAACACATGAGATTTTTTGTAGAATATTTTATTTCTTCAGTATATAACTATGTGAATTCTTAATTAGTTTTGCATCATATTTTAGTCGAAATGGCCAACCGATTATGCCAACTGATCTTTATTCCAGTACATTTATAGTTTACTTTTGCATGTGATTTCATCAGCATGTCCATGTTTGTGTGCAACAAACAAGAGGAAAAACTAGATAATCTTTTACATAAATATTTATAACCCGCTTCGCTTATAGTAATCTAAAGATATTAAATCGTTTCATAATTTGTAGTCTCAATATTTTTTTCCAATTCATCCGAAACTTAAAAAGTTTTGAGACTTACTACAACCCCAATATTATTTCTCTGGTAATAACACAACTCGTTAGAGCTTGCAATTAATTTTGTGTACTATCACATATTCCATGACACCATCCATATGGTGAACATCTTCTTCAAGGAGAAAATTATATTATTATTGTCATGGTCAAAATTATTATGAGCAAGACATGTTTCTTGTTTTACTTTTGTTGTACCATAGGTACACAACCAATGAAAATTTGCATTGCCACACAATAATATTATTTTGGTCATGGCCACAACCTTTATAGGCAAGAATTATTTCTTTCTTTTTCCCTTTCGGTAGTTCACAATAAACATACCATAATATTTATGACGTATAAACGTACACGATCATTGACCATTCCTACCAAATAAAAATTATTTATTTCTCTCAAACCTCCCGTAGAGGTGAGTTGTGGCATATTTTCAACCATACATGAATATGTTCTAATTCATATTTTTCTTCATATTTTGACACATTCACTGGGCAAACATTCATGATGCTTATTACAAGTCACAATCTTTTCATGAGTTAACTATAAATATTTATATATGTCTTATCTTTATATTTGACATATTTATATGATCCACCTCAACATTACTTTGAAAGATAAAGTGCACTACCACTTTATATTCTTTTATTTTGATGAAAGATTTATAAAACTTATCAAATAAGGTCGCATGACAACCGCATGTCCAATAACCTTTCATACCGTTTTGATGATAAAATTATTTTCACAGTTTGAAGGACTATTTGAAGAACTCATATTATTAATCCTTTTATAATTACCACAATAATGACTATTATAATTATGTCCCTCCACGCCCTTACTCATACATTCAATCATTTATCGTCTTTCAGACTTATTATTCATTGCTACCACATTCATACGATAGAATGGAGCAAATCAACTGGCTCATTTCAAAGTTATCATACATTGCTACCACATTCTTTTCAAGGAATGGAGAAAATTCAATATGATGAATTTTAAGACTTTTCATCAAAATATATTATTTTTGCGTTAGTCATCATTTTATCATCACTATGGTGCATTGAGACTCAAACTCAATGTCTTATCTGTTGAATATTGTTGTTTTAGAATGACAGGCACAATCGATTTCTCACAACTTGAATTTTATTATATCAAAGTAAGGACCCGTTTCGGTCTTACAATCTTGATCACACTTGTTGTTTGCTTCAGCAACACTCTTTACTTGAGCACACACTTGTTTGCTCTCTTGCTTTCTTACTTACTTGCTTTGTTACTTGGTTGGTTGCATACAACTCAAATGGACCACCTCTATTTATAGGAGGTGATGGAACAATATGGCTAAACATATTTTTCTACTCTATTCTAGAATATTCTTCCAACTACTTAATTCTAGAACTACCCTATCTAGAACAACCCTATCTAGAACATTTCTAGACTATTCTCTCTAAAATACTCATTCTAGATATCTTCCTTCAATTCTCTATAACTCCGAAATATTCTAGATTTTTCTTGACTTATCTTAAGTAAATAATTAAGTTGGTGATGAATTCTTAACACTCCCCCTCAACACCAACTTAATTTTTCCTTTACGTCCGTTGTGAGGGATTCTTGCTCTATAAGCATCATGACGTCCATGCCATTTGAGGAGCTCCTCCTTCATTGGATTATTTCGATCCCTACTCTTTGAAGTTTCTTCAAAGATAGTATTATCTTTGTTGTTAACCACATCTGCTAATGTTGCATCTACATACTTGGAATTTGAGCATTTCAATCGTGTCTTCCTTCTTAGTTGAGGTTGCAGAGCATCTTTGACTCTGTCTTGCAACAATTGTAGAGTTTCATATACTCTTGTTTTCCATGAATTCTTATGTTCTCCTTTTCAAAATATCTCCTTGGTATGTGAGTTATATTTTTCACATACTTCTTGTTTTTGTTCAACCTCACTTCTTTGTCCTTCTTCTTCAAGTTTATATTGCAGCTCTTGCTCCAATTTCCTTGAATATGGCAAGGAGACTTTGTTGTACCACCATGTTGGTGCTTCATCAAGTACCACATAAGTTGTCTCGATTGGCATAACATATATTGATTCTAACCTTCTCCCTTCCATTATTGGTGTGCTTGTAACTTTTAAGTTTCGATATATTTTTACATCATTTGGCCCAAACAAGACATAGTTACCAAAATTTGTTAGTTGCGATACAAATAATAAGTTCTTCTTCATACCTGGAACATGGTAGACATTTTGAAGTTCCACTTGTCTTGAGCTATGATGAGGCACGAACACCGTCTTTCCAATATGAGTTATTGGCATTTTTGAATTATGCAGTCACCACTACTCGACCACATTTATATTCACTTATGTTGATGAGCTTTTTCTCATCACCAGTTATGTGATTGGAACATCCTGAATCACCGATCCAATTAGGTTCATAATCTACCATTTTCTCACTTACAGTTGTAAATGCGATCTCCTCTTCTTTGTTAGAGTGACAGGGGACAAGCTTCTCCTATTGATTACTTTCTTCAACTATATAAAAAGTCTCAAAGTCCCATTCTTCTTCTTCTTCATCTTGTTGGTTTTGTGAAGAAGTAGCTACATTACCTTCAACTTTCTTATACCAGCAGTCTCTGGAGTAGTGTCTTTTCTTTCCACAATTGTAGTACTTCTCCATTTGCCGGTTGTTAAAGCCTTTCGCCTACTTGTTTTGTCGTTGACTTCTTTGATGTTGATTCTTTTGGTCTCCCCTTGGCCGTGAGCTTCTCCCACTTATCTTTTTATGTAGTCATGTATTTTGCTGAAGAGTGTCTTATCTTCATCATTTATAGTGAGACTTGATAATGGCTTATCCAAATCTTCTTTATTTGCCAACAGTTTTCCAATTCAGATAAAGTTGGTTCTATGGCCCATCCGCGTGTGGCTATAATTATGCCTTTGTACTCCGGCCTTAGACAATGAACAATGATTATCCTCATTCTTGTCTCTGTGATAGCATTCTTAGTATCTACTTTTGATATTTCATCAGATAAAGATTTTACCTTTGAGAAGTATTGGCTGATTGTCATATTCCGTTTAGACATCAACAAAAGCTCATTTTCAAGCCTTTGTAATCTCGCATCATTCTTCTTTGTAAAAATTGTTGCCAAGGTGTCCCAAACTTCTTTGGGTGTCTTGGCATTCTTAATTCATTGCAATAACCCATCCTCAATTGTTACAGAGAGAATACACATGGCTTTTCCAGCTTTGACCTTCCACCTTTTTGCTGCTTTAACATCTGTTGGTGATGTGGTGTCTGATCCACCTATGATATCTCATAATTCTTGGCCGAGAAAGTAATATTGCATTCTCATGCTCTATGATCCGTAGTCGCTTGCGTTGAGCTTTTCAACACTATTGAGAGTACTTGCAAATTCCGCCATTGATTAGTGCCTCGCAATTTGTAGCCTCCGGAAGTAGCTTGTAGGATCTCCTTTCCTTTGAGTTGCTACCTTTCTTTATCCAGCATGCTCTGATACCACTTATTGGATATTGTTTGGAGGGAGACGGGCACTATCGATTTCTCACAACTTGAATTTTATTATATCAAAGTAATGACCCGCTTTGATTTTATAATCTTGATCACACTTGTTGCTTGCTTCAGCAACACTCTTTACTTGAGCACACACTTATGTGCTCTCTTGCTTTCTTACTTACTTGATTTGTTACTTGGTTGGTTGCATACAACTCAAATGGACCACCTCTATTTATAGGAGGTGATAGAACAATCTAGCTAATCATATTTTTCTACTATATTCTAGAATATTCCTCCAACTACTTAATTCTAGAACATATCTAGACTATTCTCTCTAAAATACTCATTCTAGAGATCTTCCTTCAATTCTCTATAACTCCGAAATATTCTAGATTTTTCTTGACTTATCTTAAGTAAATAAATAAGTTGGTGATGAATTCTTAACATTATCCATATAAGGCGCATTGGGTCATGATTCTATGAGATTAGAACCCAACTCCTTATCATCATGGTGCATCAAATCTTAAATTGATGTCTTACCTTCTTGTTGCGATAGAACTTGAATCTACCGTCTTATCCTCAAATATTTTTTTAATTATGTGCATCCTGACTTAATTTAACCTGATGTCTTACCTTTTTGGTGTGATGAGACTTGAATCCTTCGTCTTACTCTCAAATAGTGATATATAATTATCAAAAGTAAAATAGGGCTTTACTCTTCAATATTTTAAATATATAACCATCGCCACTAATTATAGACTTTAAGCAAATTCAATCAGAATAAAACTTTGAAGTATTGAATTTCAAAGCACAATAAAATTACAAGACATGAGAAGTCTCACCTCCACGGCAAACATAGCATCAATTTTAAGAGTAGAGAGATGTCCCTTTAGATATCACCAATCAAGCTTTGACAAATTTTTTTTTTTTTTTTTTGATATAGCAGATTAGTTTATTTAAATCAAAGGGAAAATTCACATACTAAGACAACATTAAACAGATGAAACCATGACAAAATGAGTAACATTTAATTATTAGAATATAATTGAAATATATGTTATATGCATACTCGTATACTTTGTGCATAAATATCTCTTTTCAATAGTTGGACAAATAGAGGCATCAACCAAATAAACACAACCTTAACGCTTTGCAGTATCAGTAACTTACCTTGTTCCAACAAACAGATAAACACAACACAGAGAAATGAATTTAATTAGAACCTCGTATTGATAATGTGTTATTAAATCAAGCTCAAAATAATATAATATAAAGAGAAGAAGACAAGATATGGAGATGAAGAAGAGGAATTTTCTTCTTATTCAAGTGTATCTTACATGGAGAATGATATCTCTATTTATAAGTAGAGAAATCACTTCAAAGGCCACTTTGGGAATACACATTCATGATAAGCTCATGAATAAACTTAATGGACAATCCACTTAGTTCAATGGATTTATAACAAATTTCCTTTTTTATATCATTCGTAGAATTAAGTCAACTAAATTCATTATTATTAATATAGAAAAAGTAAAATTGTTATTTAAGAAAAGCTATATCGTAAAATATTAAAAAATAATAACGCATATCTAGTGTGTAAGGAACCATAAAAAGAGGTTATATGTGTTGTATTTTATTTGTTAAAAATAAAATTATTTATTTCACTTACCTTTTTTGTGTTGCTATTTTGTTTCTCATACATTAACACCCCACACCTCCCCAACCATGATTTTTCTTTTAGGAAAAAAACAAAATAGAACAAGGCATAAAATTATCCTTAAAATGAAATTGATTCATTTTTTCTTGTTTTAAAATAATCATTAGTATAAAGGACATTTTAAAATTATTTGCTGATTGAATGAGATTTTTCAATTAAAATATAATAACAAAGACATTTTTGTCAAAAACACAATAGAGGGTAAATATAATCTATCTCAAATAGTTAAAGAGTATTTTGGCTCTTTTTAATTTTTTAAATGATTAAAATTTCAATCTCACCTTTAGATTAGTAAATACAATTTCAAAACTTCTTCATTTTTTTGTGTGTTTCTCACATGGTGTTCGATATTTGTATTAGGGTGGTTTGAGGCGGGTGACGTGTAGCCTTTAGGCATTGACTTGGTAAGCGAAGTCCAAGAAAGGATGAGGGGTATCCAAATCAAGTTGTCAACATCTCAGAGCAGGCAAAAAGAGTATACAGATCGCTAGGTTAGGGACATGACATTTCAGGTTGGTGAATACGTTCTGTTGAAATGAAAGAAGTGACGAAGTTTGTCAAGAAGGGTAAGCTTAGCCCCTAGTATATTAGTCTATTTGAGGTTTTCGAAATAGTGGGTCTCGTAACTTATAGGCTAGCATTGTCGCCCAATTTGTCCAGAGTCTATGCAGTTTTCTACATATCAAATTATCCATACCGAAGAGATACCATAGGGATGGGGAGTACATTATCAAGTGGGATCTGATCTAGCTAGTAAGGATCTTCAATACGAGGAGGAGCCGATTTCTATTCTTAATCGAGATGTTCGAAAATTAAGAACAAGGGAATTCAGATCGGTGAAGGTTCAATGGAAGCATCATCCTGTGAAAGAAGGTTTTTGGGAAACCGAGAAGGACATGCGGAAAAAGTACACTCACGTGTTTGAGGATTCAAGTACTACTTTCCTCTTGATTTAATGCATCTTTACTTGTTTGATCGTTCGCGGATAAACGATGGGTAACTTAGTATCTATTGTACGATCCTTCTTATCATTACAGGTGAACAAATCATAAAATAAATGGAGTGAGAACACTTTGGGGGTGGGGAGTTGAAAATTTCAGGCTAGCATGCGCTTGGATGAAATCTGAGTGAGATGAAGTCTAGGACAATTCGGGAAAAGGATTGAGTAAAACATCTAAGTAGACTTTATTTACCTTTTTGCTAAGACGTTAAGGACTTCATAGGACTTTTTAGAATTTAATTCGGGAGAGTAGAACTCCCGATATCAAACTTGGTGTAAAAAGGTTGGCCTAAAACGTCAAGGTTTGAAGGTGTATTGTGAAATAGATTGAAATGGGAGGAATTCAAAGGTTATGTCATGTGTTAGCCGCTATAGCGGGTGGCACACCGCTGTAGCCTTCGTAGAAATTTCTGATATAGTAGACATTTCCACTATGAAGACACCATTATAGCAGGATTGGACCGCTACGGCGGGGTAAGTTGTTGTAAATGTAGAAATTTCTCCAAAAATATTTATTCCCACTCAAGAACGTTTTTGGGAAAGAAAAGAGCGATTTGGATGAGTTTTCAACGGTTTTCTACCAAGTTTCTTTGTAAAGGTAAGTTGTTTGTTCCCTTAATCTAGTACCTTGATGTCTAGGCCTTATAATCTATAATTATGAGCTTTGGGAAGGGTTTGAATTGACCTAGGGCGGAAAAATCAGTATAGCCAGGATTGTTGGATGTAGAAACCCTTAAACTTTGGTTATAAACGTTTATTCATGATTATATAACTGTAATTTCCTAGTGTAACCATAAAATTGATAGTTCTAGGTGAATTAGTGATGTCCAAGTCTTGGGTTGGGTGGGATGGTCATGAGGTTGACATGAGATTTGAGATTAAGATATAATTCGAAGTTATTTAAGCCATTTTGGGTTGATTTTGTGTTGTGTAATTTTTTCTACATCGAAAGCAAACTAAAGCTTCATTACACGGGAAATGCTCAGGTTCAGTAGAGCATTCAGACTTGATTCGAGGTAGGTGATGGTTGAGTTGTTTCCCAATTTACGTTATGTGTACATGTCAACTATTTCATTAGTATTGCTTATACAATATGTGATTAGGGAGTAAAAGGGAACTAATGTGAAATGATATCTTGTTGTTAATCTCATGTAATGAATTTGTCTAAATTGTTTATGGTCTTACTAGTGTGGTTATATTTATTGTAGTTGTTATTGCGTTATAGTTGTGATTACTGGTTGACTCAGGTACCACGCCTATATATATGTATTGATTGGTTCAACTACCACGCTTGGTACATGTTACATATTGATTGTCTCGGGTACCATACCTAATACATTTTGATTATTTTTCTGTGTGTTGGTTCCATGAGTGAACTGAATTTTTTCATTGTGTTGATGTTGGATATGTTTCACATAGATGCTAAGTCAGGTTGAGGACTAAAATCTTGTGTATGTTTACTGACTAGAGTTATATATGTGTTATCGTGTTTTACTAAGTTACAATTGTTTGTTCATATTTTTGTAAATTTGGAGCTGATCGATGATCAGTACAATATACTACTGTTTTTGTGTATTGATATTGTACTTGCTTTTGTTTTGTTGAGTACAAGGCATATTCCAGCACTTGCTATGCGACTTCAGCTGTGATACACACATTTTTTCCGAATCTAAGGGTGAGTTGCTCCTTTCAGACTGTCATGAATTCATCAATTCTCTCTAGTCCGTCGTTTGAACTTTGACTTCTTTTATTTTGGGATTGCATCCCCATAGTTTTAGACTTCGTTAGATATGTTGGTACACGATTTTCAAATTCTAGGAGACTATTCTCGTATGTTTTTTTTGTTAACTATTATAAAAAATTTCTTTAATTAATGAGATTGTTACCTTTAATAGTTTAGTTGATTGCATATTGGATTGACGATTGATTCTTCCATCGGGGTTTAGTGTGGGTGCCTTTTTCAACAGTTAAGATTATGACGATTTTGCTTTAGGCCACGAGATCCGTTGAGCCATTTTCGTACATGAGTATATTTAAATCAAAGTTGAATTTATCATACCACAAAATATCAAAATTGAATACAAAAACACTGACTATATTGATTAATTTGAAAAACTATTTATAATATTTCTAAAAATTGAAAATCAAAATTTCAAAGGAAAAACACATAAATTCACCTCGAACTTGTCTCGAAAAATTAGTTACATGCTTAAACTATCATGACGATCTATTATACACCTATTCTTGTTGAAAGTGTAATTAATACCACCCCAGAATTGACGTGAAAATAAAATTAAATATAAAAGAAAAATAGGCGCGTTGGAGTCGAAAATAAAGTAATTTTTTTTACCCCTACCCCTATATTCTCCTTCCCCATGCTCCTCTTCTCTTATTCTGGTTTAGACTTCTTCTCCTTCATTTTTTAAAGGGAAAAAGGTTTGAAAAAAATTCAATTTTGGCCGAAATTGTTGTTACGATACCAAACTTTATGGAGGACCTTTTACCCCCTGCACTATTTAATAGTATATTTTAAAGGTATATATGTGCCCACGTGGACACATTACTATTTATAATAATGCACTATTTATGATGTCTACATGGACACATATATACCTTTAAAATACATTATTAAATAGTGCAGGGGTAAAAGGTCCTTTCCAAAGTTTGGTATTATTACAGTAATTTCGATCAAAGTTCGAATATATTTCATACCTTTTTCCCGTTTAAAATCACAATTCTACAATTTCTCAATCAATTTCATCATTATATGAGAAATTTTCCACTAATTTTGACTCATATTAACACACAACAAAATTGATCAATATCAAGGTGATTCACTAAAAAGATATTTCTTTAATCCAAATATCACAACCCATTCAAATAGACCAGTATCTAACAAATCAGAAGAAAGGGGGATGCTTAGACGGGGCTAATTGAAGCTGAGAAAAAGAGGAATTAAGTTTAGAATTCATGTCACTGATATAATGATATGATAAGTGGCATGAAATCATAATGGATGATAACTTTGGTTTTTTTGTTGTTTATGTCCCCACTCTTTCACTAACTTTTTAAGCAATGTCACTATTTTATCTTCTTGATTCGCCGCAACATTTTTTTTAATATCCTTACAAATCCAGAAGAGTGGGTCGTAAATGAAGTCATTCAAGTGAATAAGAGAGAAAATAAAGTATTTAGGCGAGGAAGAAGAGAGAAGACAAAGATATAAATAGTTAGAAAAACAGTAAAATAAATAAATAAATTATACGTGTAGGCTCGTACAAATCTGACAGGCACAAGCGCACCACGCTAGATTGTGTGACTATTTGTACTTCTAAAGATAGTATTAGTTACATTTTCAACAAAAAAGATATATAATAAATCGCCATAATAATATAAGCATGTTCGAAACAAATTCAAAATAAATTAATATCTTTAATTTGTCGTATCATATCATACCATATCGTGCCATTCCTTAGTAAGTACTCAAGTATAGTAGAGTATTTACTCCAAGGTTTAACAAAATAGGAAATCCCAAGCACACTCTTTCGTCTTTCCCTTGTCAAGTCTGCAATGCCCAGAAATCATCTTTCTGCCTTTTCTCATTCCATTGTCTTTCTATATAGAATATAATAGTAATCGAAATCGTAATCGAAATCCGCTTAATTATCTTGTTTGCCCTATGAAATGGGAAGTAGCAGTGGAAGCGATGTGGAAGCAGGATTCGCCAAGCTACAAGGCGAAGATTTCGAGTATTACATGCAGACATACTCCATAATCCTCGGCCGCAACTCCAAGAAGTCAACCGTCGATGTTGACTTATCCTCTCTCGGCGGTGGAATGAACATCTCGCGTCACCACGCTCGTATCTTCTACGACTTCCAACGACGTCGTTTTGCTCTCGAAGTGTTGGGGAAGAACGGTTGTTTCGTTGAAGGTGTCCTCCATCTTCCTGGTAATCCACCGGTGAAACTTGATTCACAGGATTTACTTCAGATCGGAGATAAGGAGTTTTATTTCCTTCTTCCAATTCGCAGTATCTTAGGTGGACCAATTGGGCCTAGACATCATGTGAATGTGAACTATCCAGCCGGGGGTTCTCCTATGGTGCCGCATCATCATCAACATCATCAGCCGCATATGCCCTTGCCTCCGCCGGTGGGTTATAGTGGGGCTGGGAAAAAGGGTTTGTTAAGAGGGAGGGAGTATTATGAGGAGGAGTATGATGATGATGATGGTGGGGAAGCTGGTTCTGGAACTAAGAAGATGAGGAGAGGGGATGGTATTGAGGGTGGTGGGTATGGATATGGCTCTGGTGGTTCTAGTGGGAAGATTGCGGTTCCTGCGCATCTGGGTTAGTAGTTTTATCTGTTTCATTTTACTTCTTTTCAATAAAAATAGGTTCTTTATTGTTGATCCTCGACTTAGATGATAGATTTGGACATCGGTTCTTCTTTTCATTTGGATTGTTATATTCAATTAAACTCTTCGTGCAATTCTGTATGTGGAACTATGACTGAGATTTTGGTGGGAATCATATTCTCATCAATTATTTGCGTGCCATACAGATGATTTTTGTTGCTTGTGAAGCATCAACTAGTTAAAACTCATCTTTAGTTGGTGTAAGTAGCTATTGACCATCTTTGCTGACTGTAAATATAACAATAGACATTTATGTGGTTTATGATCCGTGATTCACTTGGACAAATTTTGTGGATATGTATTTTAGCTGTTGAATTATCCTATTCTAGTTGATACAACGGACAGGAAACTTTCTTTCCTTCATTATATGGTGATTGTTAGTTCTATTTCCTTAGTCCCTGCAGATGGATTTACGGGATGCTTAATGTAGGTAAATAGACTCATTTTTTTTATATAGGCCTTTGGTAATAGTTTCTGGAACAAAAAGATGTGTAGATTAGGCTTTAAACTCTTTTTGTTTTTACGCATGAAGTTTTCAGATCATAAGTTTGCTGCTGTTCTTAAATGACATTGTTGATGAACTGTTGGTCCTTAGCACTGAGTGTACGCCAGTGGCATTGTGACAGGGAAAACAACTTCATAGGATTGACTATAATGCCCGTGACTGTGTATCATTTGGTGCATAATGCTTCTGGAATGTGCAAATCCATTGTACACTGTCTAGGCTTTTTCAAGGATTTAAGTTTCATCAATGATCTCTCTCTTCTTTTTGGGAAAATAAGCTTCACAATGATCATGTACTGTAGAAGGCATTTTTCTGTAGCCTTCTATCTCTCAGAACCAGCTCATTAACTGGTTTTGATTTAGTATCAGTGTTCCAATCTGTTCCCTTTGATATCTCAAAGCCCCCACCTCTTGGTCGGGGTCTGAGGATCCTTTCTGCTAGACTATCTTCACCTGTCTGATTTAGTTTCTTAGTGTTATTTCTTGTTAGAGTGGGTAAAAGTCCCACATTGGTTGGGGAATGGACTGGTGGTCTCCTTATGTGGACTTGGACAATCCTCTCCTCATGAGCTAGCTTTTGGGGTTGAGTTAGGCCCAGGCAGTGTTTTGGACGGCGAGAGGCGACAAAAGGCGACAAGGGCCTGCCTCGCCATGCGGCGAGGCGATCGCCTTTTTGAATGAAGGCGCCAATTAATACCAAAAATTAAAAATATTTAATTGCATATATAAATATCCAAAATCTCAATAGCAATAACATATATTAGCAAATATTTCAATTCAAAAACAAAAAGTAGATACTAAAAGTCTAGAACTTTAAAGACACAATAATTCAAAAGATAATACTAGAACTCTAAAAGTCTATTCTTCTTCAAAACTATCCAACTCTTGAAGATCAACATCCTCTACATCATTATATTGCTCCTCATCTTCTTCCTCCTCGTAGTCTTCATCAATTAGTGTCCGAGTCCTACTTGAAGTTGAACTTGTAGATGAAGTTTCTACTCCTTTGCCCTTGTCAAGTGCTCTTGATCTTGAAGAAAGTCCCCTAAGATGATAGATACTCTCATCAGCTCCAATTGCCGTAGCAAGACTACCCCAAGTAAGATCATCATCCTCATATACTAGTTCATCTTCTTGATCTTCGGGGCATCCAACTAACCATTCATTTGAATCATCAATGTTATCCAAGCGAATTGGATCAATGAGATCACGAGCATCATAACGACGTTTCAATGTTCTATTGTACTTAATGTACACTAGATCATTGAGACGCGATAGTGCAAGCCTATTCCTCTTTTTGGAATGAATCTACATATAAGTTAGAGATATTAACTAATAGATATTGATAATAATATAATATGGAAATTAGGATATAATTTTTTTACTTGCGTGTTCAAACACACTCCAATTTCGCTCACATCCGGATGAGCTACAAGTTAGGCTTAATACTTTCATGGCAAACTTTTGCAAGTTTGGTGTTTCACTACCAAATAGTGACCACCATTCCACTATAATAAAATAAATTTAGAGGTTAATGAGTGTAAATAAGTAGAATAATTTAAGTAAGAGCTAAATCAACTCACTTACCCGGTGACCTTGTGTCTCTAGCTCTTTTAGCCGGACCACAACCAAATAGTCCATTCGCCATTTTGTACCTAGGAAGCTCAGCGACTAGTAAATCTTGTATTGTTGTATCGGGGATCATCTTCTCAACACATGCATAATACTCGGTCCACAGACTTTGTAGTAAAGTTCCCTCTTCTTGAGCTTTATAATACAATCCACGGGTTCAAAACATGGCCTGCAAAGATGCAAAGGCCGATGGAGTTGGTCGACCACCTTGCATCAATAATTTCAAACACTTTCTCATATTGCTTCTTAATTCCACGAAAACCCCGTTCAATAGTTTCTTTGGCTCTATCCATTGCTTCATAAATATAGCCCATTGGTGGTTTTTTCTCCCCATCCACCAAACGAAGCACTTTTGTCAAAGGGCCACAAACGTAAGTGCTCGAACAACATCATCCCAAAAGTGGGCGTAAATAATAAGATTGGCAACTTCTTTCCCCAAAGTTTCCTTTGCAAATTTACTTGAGGTTCATTCGATGGAGAGGAGTATAGTTCTCAAGTTTTTGCATTGTATGTACATAGCTCTCAAAGTTAAGAAGGCCTTTGCAAATCTTGACTTGGCCGGTTTCACCAAATTTCTTTCCTTGGTGAATTTTCTCATCAAGTTTAACAACAATGGCCTTTGACTAATGTAAGAATGGATTCGATGGCCTTCTTAAAAACCGTTAAGGTAAGATTATAGTAATTAGTAGCTAATAAGTATTAAATATTGACTATAAAGAAAGTTAGAGGATATGAGAGTGATATTACCTGAAGCATATGGCTTAACCTTGAATATGTCACCAAACATCAAGTTGATGCAATGAGCGGCACATGGAGTCCAATAAATGTGTGGGTATGCACCCATCATCATGCTTCCCGCTTTAACATTCTCACTAGCATTATCAGTGACAATTTGTACAACATTTTCCGGTCCAATTCTTTCAATAGTGCTTTCAAACAACTTGTACATTTTGGTGGAATCGGTAGATTCATTGCTAGCATCGACAGAACCAAGAAATACACTACCGATTGGAAAATTCACCAAAATATTGATGATCATTTTACCATTTTGTGCCGTCCATTTGTCCATCATAATGGAACATCCAAACTTTGTCCATTGCACTTTGTGCTCATCAACGATTTTTTCCACTTTCTCCACCTCTTTTTTTAGGTGAGTAACTCTAACTTCATGAAATGTAGGAGGCTTCATTCCGGGGCCATGTTGTCCTACTGTCTCAATAAATTTATCAAATGATTTGTGATTGACACAATTAAAAGGGAGCCCCGCATCATACATCCATATCGCGAAAGCACTTACCGCACGCTCTCTTAGAATTTTCTTTGTGTCATCAATTCCTCCTCCTTTTTCAAAGCCTCCTTTTTGTGTTGATTTATGCGGAAAATAGAGATTCATAGGGCCTTTCGTCACATTATGCGTGGTGGATGATGCACCTCCACTAGAAGATATTTTTGGAGTTTTGGAGGGACGCATCATTTCTGCATATTCATCCATATCATCAACATCATCAATATCAATATATTCTTCCGGCTGCCTCACTTGAAATTTGGGATTATTAGCGATTTTATTTTGCATATAAGCCCTTACTTCTTCTCTAATCTCCGACGGACAAGCTGTACATTGTTTAACATTCTTGAAACCACCCACTAGATGTTGTTTGTGTCGAGTTATTCCACCATTAAAAGTACTCCCACAAAAGTTACAATTAACCGAATCTTTCGTTGCTCCTTGAGTACCATAATTCCATCCAATGTCCCTCTTTTTGCTAGCATCCGCCATTGAATTCACTATTGTACAATACAATATATACTATATTAATTAGTAACTACTATTAATTACTATAGAAGAATTTTTGTTAAAATAAAATAATAGACAGCAGTCCAGCACAGTAAAAAGCTGAAAGCTACTGCTTTCAGTAGCAGCACAGTAAAAAGAAATGAATTCACTATTGTACAATACAACATATACTATATTAATTAGTAACTACTATTAATTACTAAAGAAGAATTTTTGTTAAAATAAAATAATAGACAGCAGTCCAGCACAGTAAAAAGCTGAAAGCTACTGCTTTCAGCAGCAGCACAGTAAAAAGAAATGAATTCACTATTGTACAATACAACATATACTATATTAATTAGTAACTACTATTAATTACTATAGAAGAATTTTTGTTAAAATAAAATAATAGACAGCAGTCCAGCACAGTAAAAAGCTGAAAGCTACTGCTTTCAGCAGCAGCACAGTAAAAAGAAATGAATTCACTATTGTACAATACAACATATACTATATTAATTAGTAACTACTATTAATTACTATAGAAGAATTTTTGTTAAAATAAAATAATAGACAGCAGTCCAGCACAATAAAAAGCTGAAAGCTACTGCTTTCAGCAGCAGCACAAGTAAAAAGAAAAAACAGAGGATATTACAGTGAACAGAGGAAAAAAACAGAGCATTGAAGAAAAAGAGGAAACAAACAGAGCATATTACATATTACAGTGAAGAGGACTGAAGGAGAAGAAGAAAGAAAAGAGGCCATACCTTTCGCGCGAGTCGACTGAAGGAGAAGAGAATCGCGAGGTTGAAGGAGAAGAGAATCGCGAGGTTGAAGAAGGAGAAGAGAATCGCAAGTCGTGACCAGTCCCAAGTAGTCGACTGAAGGAGAAGAACAGAATCGCGAGGTTGAAGGAGAAGAAGAGTCGCGTCTGAGTCCCAATTTTGGAAATATGAAAAAAAACCCTAATTTTGACTAATATTATTAAGTCAAGACCTTTTTAAAATTTTAATACTAAAAGGCGCCGCCATTCACGTCGCCTTTACGTCGCCTCACGTCGCCTCACGTCGCCTAATCGATCTCGCCGCGCCTCACTGGGAAATGGCGCGACATGCTCGCCTCGCCTCGCCTTCTCGCCTTTGGTGAAAGGCGAGCGCCATTAAGAACACTGGGCCCAGGTGCCATATCTTTACATGGTATCAGGTCAGGTCCATTCCCGTTTGGGCTTCCGATTCACGCTCCAGTTGGGCCTGTGCCTGAAGGGGAGTGTTAGAGTGGGTAAAAGTTCCACATTGGTTGGAGAATGGATTGATGGTCTCCTTATATGGACTTGGGCAATCCTCCCCTCATGACTAGCTTTTGGGGTTGAGTTAGGCCTATGTGCCATATCTTTACACTTTTTAGTGGTAGTTACCTAATATGTTACCAATCACGACACAAATCTTTGTTTCTCAATACTATTATTTGATAAGTAATTAGGTATTTTATTGATGTAAATGAACAGCCAGCATTAAGAGAATGCTGTATTAAGTAACTCCGAAAAGAGAACCTTACCGTGAATCTAAAGAACTAAGAAAGTCAATCATAGTATCAGGCTCTAAAACATATGACACAGCTATATTGCAACAAAAACTAAGCAAAAATATACACTTGAGTTTAAGATTTTAACTATATATTCCTACTTGTCTTCAAACAATCCTGCGTTACTTTCTCTCCATATAACCCACCATACTACTGCCAGTCTTCCAGGATGGATTCCAAATTATGCCAGGATAACAGAAAATCCACCCGCCGTATTTTAGGCATGCACCAATGAATACCCAAAATAATAAGGAGAAAGTGCCAAGTCTGTCTAGTGAAACAACAATGAAGAAATAGGTGATTGACATCCTCTGCTTCCTCTTCACAAAGAGAGCACTTGTTGCAAAGTATAATGCCTCTCTTTTGAACATTGTCAAGGGTGAGACATTTCCCATATGCCATGATCCAAGAGAAGCATTTGAGTTTTGGGTGCCTTACTTATCCAAATAGTTTTCCAGGGCTAAGCTTCGTTTCTCAGTTTATGACCTTAATATTGTCTTGGTTTTGAAATGCTGTCCGTCTAGCATATGAGTTTTTCGTCACAACTCATATCAAACCCATGTTTGAGTTCTTTTGCTTCCTGTAACCTTTTTTTTTTTTTTTTTTTTTGGAAACTCGAAGTTCAACCATCTTGATTTTTCTTAATTATTGTCCAATAGCAGATGAAAACACAACTGGGTCCTTTTGTTTGTTTGATAAGGTACAACACACTTGGGTCCTTCATGTATTTGAAAAGGCGAGGGTATCTTACTTAGAAATCCCATATGCTTTACCGAATCTGAATGAATCTCCCCTTCAGTTCAGAAAAATAAAGTACTTGAGGACCTTCTGCCTAAATTAATGTCACCAAGGACACCTCTCTTGACACCAACCCAGTTCCCTTCCCTGCACCTCCCGCTGATTCATTTTTTCCAGCCTCAAAAGCTACCCGCTCCTTCCCCATCAAGCCCCAAAGCAACTGAACCCACTCCACCCAGCTCTGCCACCTTATCTTCCCCCAAGTGGGTGCTACACGATCACCCTGTGCATTACCCAACCAAGGTAATCCCTTTGTTTTCCTCACTCCAAGCACCTCCCCTCCCTTCCCCAATTCAGGCCCTGCTACCCTCTACCCTAGTCAACCCCCGCTAGTATTTCAGGTAAAAACCAGTTATTTAGTGAATATAGAGCTTTATATTCCTTTTGATTTTCCGTTGTGACTTTTGGGGTGGAACACATAAAATAATGGTAAATGACAATAATTGAATGTTGGAGCTTCTCTCTTTCTATTACAGTATTGAGTCTTCAGCCAACTTATTTTTTGCTCAATCAATGATGCTCATATTTTCTTCCTTTATCAATTATACTTGCCAATAGATTGTTTTTGACACATTTTTCTGATATCAGTGATCTTAAGTTGTAAGAAATGTAAACTACTAATCAACTTAGTTGAATAATCAAGTAAAGGACCAGTTGTGAACATACAAGTAGAAAACAGCCGCATTAGCTTTTTCACTTAAACCCGAGAATATGTGTACTATTGATATAAATTAAAATATTATACATGCTGACTATAATGGCCATTTTCTATCTGTTGATATTCGTGTGCAATTGGAACCTAAGAAAATACTTGAAGTAAGAGACTGACATCTACCAATTAATGATTAATGAAGTAAAGCTATAATTGCCCTATTTCAATGAAAGTGCAACATTAATACTGAATGAAACAAAATTATTACAAAGACTAGCCTGTAAACTTTACCATTTTATCTTTCTTCTTTTAAATTTGGCCTAACCCAATGCGGCCACTTAAATTTGACACCAATTTTCACTTAGACACCTTAACTAGGCTTTGTTCATTTTAAACACCTCATGTCATGCTCCGCTATATCAATTTGACACTTTCTGTTGATGTGTTATAGTGAGTGTATCACACTCACTTTTGGCACGTGAAAAACTTATTTAATTAATTTTTATTTTATATTTTTCTTCTTCTTCCCCAATTTTTAACCACCATCTCCCAAAACTTCTCCTTACATGGAGAAGTAGATTCGATGGTGCTAATTAGTTAAAACAAAAACAACTAAAATTATAGTAGATCAAGCTATAATTAATTTGATTTTGAAAAAAACATAGAACCGAGTGAGAAAACAACTGAGAAAGATTGAACAAGATAGCTGGTGGGGAAGATGATTTGGGGGGAGGAGGGGTTGAGGATCAGGTGGTGGGGAAGATGATTCGGGTGGGGGGGAGGGATTGGGGATCAAGTGGTGGGGAGAAGGGGTTGGGGATTTGAGGGTGGGGATGTTAGAGAAGATAATCTAGGGTGGGTTGTGTGCTAATTTTTTTTTTTGAATTATTTGGGTTTAAAAAATGACATATGTCATTGACTGATTGGCCCTTTTTTTTTCTACTCAAAATTCATTATTTAAAAACTATTTTCAATATATATACCACATGTCTTCATTTAAATCGCCACTTTGACATGTTATCGGCGAGCGTGTTACACACGCCTTACATATTTTGCGAATTGTCAAAAAAGGGTCAAAAATGACACAATGAAGCATAATATGAGGTGTCTAAAATGAACAAAATTTAATCGAAGTGTCTAAGTGAAAATTAGTGCCAACTTTAGGTGGCTGCCGATGGGTTAGGTCTTTAAATTTTGAAATTCAATTTATATGTATCTATTAAAAGAGAGATTGCTTTTGTTTTCTGGACTTAATTTATGAGGAGCTAAAAGCAAGCATTCACCCCTTTCAGTATGGCCTTCATAAAATATAAAATTACATATGTAATAGTCACACCTAGACCTTTGTTTGGTTGGATGTAGTCAGTGCTTGATGGAATATTGGACACTGCTGTTGTTAAAAAGAAGAAAAAAAAAAGATATCTTGCTTTAAAAGGAAGGAAATTGCCTTGACCCAAGGGTGTGACTTAGTGGTCAAAGAAGTGGTTGAGAGTCATGAGGTCTTAGGCTCAAATTCCAATGGAGACAGAAACACTAGGTGATTCTTCCCGTATGTCCTAGCCTTGATGGAAAAAGTTGCTTGGTGCCTCTTGCTAGTTGGAGGTGAATGGTATCCCGTAGAATTAGTCGAGGTGCACGATAGATGGCCCAGACACCATAGTCATAAAAAGAGGGAAGGAAATTGCCCTGCCAAAAGAAAAGCAATTTTTGCAATATGTTCTTTTTGATGACTCATGATGTTGAACAAATCCATATGCCTTTGCAACGAGGCATTTAAACTTCTTAGGCATCTAATAGGGGCTCATGATCACTATTACCAACATTCTTAAGGAATCTATCACTGATTGACGAAAAGAAGGATAACTAGATACTCCCTCTGTTTCGATTTGTTTTTCTTACTTTCCTTTTAGGTTGTTTCAAGAAGAATGCCTCTTTCCTAAATTGACAACACTTAATTTCAACATCCACATGACATATTTAAGACTACAAGATTAAAGGGCATTTTGGTATTAGCCATATCTTTAGTTTAAGACCACACGATTTAAAAGGCTTCTTCATTTTTTTAAACTCCGTGCCAATTCAAACTAACACAAACAAATCCAAACAAAGGGAGTGAAAGAATTAATGGTACATGTGGATGCGGTCTAGAATGGCCACCTTGAACTTGAATGGATAAGAGGCAACATGTGAAATCAACATTGAATGTATGCATATTGATTATCTCACACTTCATGTTGAAGTTCTAAAAGCATGTTGAAATAATCGATGTTAAAGACAGTCAGATTTGACCTCTTGAACAATGGCAATAGGACATTATTCTATGTTGGAATGTTAGGGGTATCAATGATGTGAAGAAGAGGGACATGGTGAGTATTGTATTACAGAAGTGGAATGTAAATACTGTATGTTTGACAGAGACAGGGTATTAATCAATCTTGTATCAATCAAAATAGAAGATCAAGATGGACAAAATAGGCTGATTGAAAGCCCTGTCAAAGTTTGGTGACAAAATTTCCTATTTTGTTTAGTTGTTCCATTAATAAGAGAGGTTCTATTGCGGGAAATATTCAAAAAAAAGAAAAGAAAACGAGAGAGGTGCTATTGCGGGTTTTTCTTCAAACTCAGTTTGCCAGTAGACTTCAGAAGGAATTTGAATAACTAGGAGCTAGATCTGGACAGCCAGTAAATAATAGAAATTCTCAGTTATAACTTGTTACAACATGCTGATAAAGGAAACATATTTTTGAGATATTACTTGGCATTGGAAAATGATTTGGAAGTCTAAAGTTCCATTTAAAGCAGCATGCGATGGACTGCAACAAGGGGGGCATGTCTAACTCAAAATAATTTGTAGAGGGTTTGCAGTGGAGGGGTGGGGGATTACTTTGCGTGACAGATGCTAGTATGCTACTTATGTGAAGAAGACCAGGAAACAGTTGAACATCTATTCCTGCATTGCAGATTTTCTAGACATTGTTGGGAATTATTTCTCAAATATTTGTGGCATTTCGTGGGTGTTGCTTGAAGATGTTAGGGGTCTGTTAGAAAGCTGGCAATTTCAAAAGGGTCCCTAGAGGATCAAAGCAGATATGGAAGGCTATTTCACTTTGCATCTTCTGAACCTTATGGCTGGAAAGGAATAAAGCTTGTTTTGAAGGGCAGAAGACTCACATAACTAGATTCAAGAATACTGAGACAAGATGAACTATGCCTTCACATACAACTAACTTGCTAAGCTGTTGGATGAAAAGAGGGAGGAAGCAAGAGTCAGAAGAAGTGGTGGAGGATAATCCCACAGTATATCTGATGGACAGTTTGGAGAGAAAGAAATTGGAGATGTTTTGAAGATAGATCCAATTCCATTTAAAAAGTCAAATGGAATTGTGTAGTGTCTTTTTACTTTTGGTGTAAAGAAATAGGACAAGAGGATGTAGACCATTTTGTAGAATTATTAAGATCCCTATAATTATTTATTTTCCTCTTTTTCTTGTAACCAACACTTTTTTATGGTCTACAACATGTCTCTTAGGGGTTGTTTGGTTGGGAACAAGTTATCCCAGGGATAACTTATCCCATCACTATGATATAAATGGTTGGATAAGTTATCCCAAACATGGCAACCAAACAAGATAATTTTTTTTTATCCCATCACTATTTCCTTATCCCATCACTATGATTTTTAATCCCTCACACCAAACGACCCCTTAATGCTCCCCTAATGCTGAGGAATACATCATTACCAGTTTAAAAAGAAAAGATTCAAGCATAAGTGCTTGCACAATCTTTATTTTTTGGTGTAATATCGATATGTTAGTTAGCCTAGATGAGTACATGGATTTTCTTGATTGTTAGGTAGGAAAGAGTAGCAGTTTGTCTGGTCGGTCTCTTTGTATCTTTCTGTACCATCTTGGTACTCTTTCAATAAACCTTTACCTTAACAAAAAAAGAAAAGAAATGTACACATTAAACCTTCTTGTGATCCAGGGAAGAGCCATTTAACATATATACGGAAGACATTTATATGCAAGGTTTAGTTATTTTCCTTTGTATCTTATAAAAGTGTATTCTGGTAGACTTATAAAAAAAAGGCTAAAGTATTCATTACCCACCTGAACTTGAAGTTTTTTATTCGGTGTACACCTAAATTATATTCCGTTTTAATTACCCCCCAGAACTTGTTTATTTCTCCATCGCGTACACCTTTATTGTCCACCTGGCGTAGAAATTGACAACACACTCTACTAGGCGCGTGAGGAAGTGATTTTTTGCCACATCATAAAGCTACAACGGTAAAAAAACGTAAAATCTCCATTTCTCTTTAATATTTGGCATATTTTAAACGAAAAATAGGGCAAAATGTAAATGAAAAGTAAAGCAAACAAAGATTAACACTTACTTGGTAAGAATTTTAGATAAATTTGAAATTTAATCGACCAACTTCACGTCTAGAAAAACCCAAATCCAGAAGGAGTTCCGCGAAATCAGCCCTTATTCAAAAATAACTTTTAAACAATGAATGTTTGATATTTATTTTTTGCCATATTAATTTATCTAGGTGACTGTTATTTATCCAGGTAGAAATGCACATCACCACTTTTGCCAGCTGTAGCGCGCGTGTAGTCACAATAGGAACAGGTGGACAAAAAAGGTGTATGTGATGGAGGAATAAACAAGTTCGGGGGTAATTAAAACGGAATATAGTTTAGGTGTACACCGAATAAAAAGCTTCAAATTCAGAGGGGGTAATGAATACTTTAGCCTAAAAAATAAGAAAGTGTATTCTGGTAGAGCCCATTTTCAGGTTTCTATGATTTGTTCAGTTAATGTTGATTTACAGCGTCTATCTTCAGAACTTGGTATCTGATTCGTTGAATTTATTTGGCGTAAACTTCTCGCAGATAAGAAGATAGACGGAAGATCACGTATTGAAAGAGATGCTGACAACCAACAGCTGATGCAGTTAGAAGAGAAGGACGTTGTATCATCTGTAGCAACTGTGCTTTCTGACCTCTGTGGTCCAGGAGAATGGATGCCAATGGAGAAGCTTCATGCTGAGGTAACTCCAAATTTATAAATCTCGTCACAGAAAGACCAAAATATTATTAACTAAAGACTAAACTACAAGAAAATGGAAAAGTTCTGCTTATAAATTTCTCCCTCAGTTGATAGCAATTAATTTCATAGTCCAGAAGGAAATTTTGTTTAGGCCTATTAGGTGCACTAATTAGGCCAGCAACTTTTGAGGTCCTATTTGTATCTTTTTCCTTGGAAGATAATTCTGTTGCATGTGTTGGATAATGTTCTATGCTGATTTTCTGCAAATGCCTATGATGTTTCTAGGGGCACATATCTTTCTTGTTTTATTGTATTGGTAGTACTGATCAATCAGTATTTGGCATATTTCTCTAGTCATGAACTAAACTCAGGGTATAAATTTAACATCTTATTTCTCTGGGTTCTTCTTAAACAATATTTAGGATAGAGAAATATTTTCCTTCCTGTTAGGTTATTTAACTGTTTAGCTCTATGTTTGATGCTGCAAGACATATTCCCCCCTATTTAAGCTCATACAAATATGGACAAAATGGGTAAACATGAGAATCCATATATCACTCTCTTATCTTAAAAATCCCCAATTGCACTATTTATTTTTGAAAATAAAATATAAAAAATTGGGTGTGGGGGCATATTTTTTTATTTTTTCGGATTTTTTTATTTTTTTGGGGGTGGGGATGGCGGGGTGGGGGGTATTTTTTTTTGGGGTGGGGGAGGTGATGGTGGGGGTTTGGGGGGGTAGGGTTGGTAAAAAAAAAATTAAATTTTTTCTTTTTCCGAAAAAAAGAATTTTTAATTTTTTTGGGGTGGCGGCAGGTGGGTGGGTGGGGTGGGGGGTTGAAAAAATTCAAAAAAAAGTGTTTTTAAATCTTTTTTGGGGGTGGGGGGTGAGAGGGGTAGGGTTGACAAAAAAATATTTTTTTTGGGGTACGGGGAGGTGGGTGGGGGTGGGGGTACCGGGGGGGGTAGTAGGGGTAGGGTGGGATGGTAATTGGTAAGGGTTGAGGTATTAACAACTTAGCTTTGATTTAATATATTTTGGCTTTAGGAAATGAAAGTGGGTTACAACCATTTTACCCAAACCATATTTGACCAAATTCATATTTACCCATATTTTTATATGGGTAGATTGTGATCCAATCCATTTTAACTCAATCCATCCAAATCCGATCCAATCCACCCATTTGCCACCCCTAATAATTACTATGCTGAGTCAGCAAAGTGTTCAAATGACACTGTGCAGCCCTACATAAGGTGTTTAAAATGAATAAGTTCAATTAAGCTGTCTAAGTGAAACTTTGTGCCAACTTTAAGGGTCCACCGATAGGTTCAACCTATATATAATATACACACGCACACATACATACATACAAACATACATACTTACATACACTCAAAAGTATATACTTATACTGTTCCTACCTTATACTGAGTATTAGCATATAAAGCTTCCCATTGGTTCCTGATATGCGTTTAAAAACTAATTTGATATGTGAGCCCAAGACACCTTTTATGCTTCAGGAATGTACCATATTTGTCTATCACCACTTTTGAATAGAGAAGTTCCGTGTTGTTCACAGCCTCTTTTTAATATACTTTGGTTGTGTAATCATAAATTCGCTACCTGGTTCTCCAACTTCTCTAATAAGTATGGCTGGTTTCCAATTTATCTAATGAAAGGATTTGTTCTTGTTGTCTTCCTATAAAAGTTCATTCTGATTCGGTCTGGTGTTTTTCCACCTCTGATGGGTATAGTGACATCATATATGTTGGCAGAGCATCCATCACATATTAATTAAAATTCTACCTCCCAATATCAAATACCTTTCCCTTCAGGTTATTTCTTCTTTACCTTCTCAATCACACCATTCCAAATGTTCAACTTATAACCAGCTAATGTCATGCAAAATAAAGCTATGTTGCTTGGACTCTTTGAAAATGTCGATGGATGCATGTCGAATCCTCCAAATGTAGTGCATTTGCGGATGTTTGAAGAAAAAGATCTTCACTGCCTCCTACAATGTTTCATTCCTAAGTAGAATGGAGCTGAAAAAGGATGTCAGGCCTTTCAGCTTAGCAGGGAGTTTTGACACGAATCAATGCGAAATACTTAATAAAAGACTGAACTCCATAAATTAAAGCCCTCTTTTGGAATTCCAACGCATTGCACTGTTGGAATTCCACACCAAGTCTGCAAACTGCACTGTGCAATCATTGACTTTTAATTTCCTTTTTGATGATTAAGTCTCCAAAGCCATTTACGAAGAGGGCTTTAATGTATGTTGTCCTGATACTTACAGAAGAATTCCCACAATTCATTGAACTGTTATGGTTGCTTGCTTCTTAGACATGCATTATCAAACCTTTTGCTTTAAATTAGCGTGGTGTGTAGATAATGTTGGAGTACTATCTTTTTCAGCTTTTGAACTAGGAGGAGGAGCAATTTTTTAGCTGTATGCTTTTCCTCTTGTTTTATAGTGCTTGATGAGTTTTTTCTTCTGTACATGTGAAGTTGCTGTTCTCTTTGTTGACAATTTGACTGTCTTTTCTCTAAAAAGATGTGAAAGAGTAAATTATTTTGTCTTTCCATCCTTTTATCAAATATCATTGCCTTCTTGTTTGCCATAGTTGTGGGAAAATTGTTCTTTCTCAGATTTTTGATTGTTGGCTTAGAAATCTTTGTAAGTTGTTAGAGTTGGATTTTTGAATAACAAGCTTATGCATCTGCAGTTGGTGGAACACTACAGCAATACCTGGCACCATAGTCGTGTGAGGAGATACTTGACATCTGAGGACTATCCCAGCGCTGAAGCTAAATCAAAGCCATGGTATGGATTGCTGATGCTTTTAAGAAAATACCCAGAGCATTTTGTCATCAATACGCGTTCCAAGGGACGGGTGACTTTGGAGTTTGTTTCTCTCGTCTCACTTCTTTCGTGAAAGCTTTATAACATCTCAGCCTCTTCGTTTGTAAATTAAGCTTTGAGTAGGTTGTGAAGCAACACTTGAAACATTTCCATCTGGTGCTCAAATTTGTCTAGGACATGCACCTGAAATTACTGTAGTTTTTTATTTGTGTGTCAATTTACTGTTGCGTGGTTCTCTTTTGTTTTTTGTTTTTTGAATAACCAAAAAATCCCCCTTGAAACTCATATAATGAGCCCGCACCTCCACCCTTTATTATTTGTGGTAGAATTCGAACCCATGATGTTAATAATAATGTTTGTTCGATCATTCTAATCCATCTCTCCCAAAGAGCAATTCAAAATACACATCATATCCAAACAAATGTATATCCAAATTATGACATAACAACAGAATAATTTGTACTCCCTTCGCATGAGCAAAATATTGAGGATACATAATATGGAGTTGTTTCAGCCCGTGAGATTTTGGAAGACGCAAAATGTTGAACGCACGACCCACCCAACTTTTTAAGTCCAAGAAATGCTTTCCTTCTCAAATAATTTTAAATGGTGAACATCTTAATGATAACATCCATACGGAAAACCAACTGTCCCCAAGTATGATGAATTGATAACATTTAGGTTATTAGGTTAGAAAACATGTTACAAATAAGTTCAAAAGTTTAACTATACCTAAGTATGAATTTGATGAGAATGAACTTTAATATATAATAATAATAATAATAAGCTACCCTTCGGGGTGGCCCAGTGGTTTGGGCTTGGGACTTCCATGTTGGAGGTCTCAAGTTCGAAATCCCTTGCCAGTGAAAGCAAGGGGTTTGCCTTCTGGGTCGAGCTCGTCGCACCGGGCTTGCCTAGTGCGGGTTACCCCTCCTATGTGGTTTGCGAGCTATTGCATAGGAGCGTGAGTTTTACCCTGTGCGCACCCAAAGGGTAGCAGAGTTATTAGAAAATTCAAATTTAACCGAGAACAAATCATTTGATAGAGTTCGGAATCAAAACACACTTTTTGAACCCTAAACACCTAAAGGAACCCTCTCTAAAAACACACACCAAAATGGATAGTTCCCCCATTTATGGGCGAACTACAACTCCCATATTTTAATTTTGTAACCCCTGTTAACTCCAAATTCACCCAAATCAATATTACACAAATTTTAAAGGTAGTTTGCTCATTTATGGGCGAACTACAATTCTTTTTGTTAACTCATCTGAATATATATCTTTCTTCCTTACATGAAGCTATATGTCTTTCTTCAACAATAAATATGGTTATTCAGTCCACATTTTCTCATTTATCTTCTATTTTTTTTTATATGTTATATTTTGATTTTTGAAATTTGATAGTCATATCTCAACATTATGAAAAGTCTATATATTCAATTGAACCAAATGTTTGTAAATGCAAAGAGTATTACAAAATGGAAACGTCGAGGACTCTAAGAAATTTCGGTTGTAAGTTTTGGAGTCGTGTGCGTTTAAAGATTAAAAAAATTATGTTGTTCACTTAAAAATATTTGGATATTCACTTGATTTCTTTTTTTTTTTATTTCAAGAAAATAATGGATGCGATTATATTCGGTGGGCAGAAAACATGCTCATAAATGAAACTAACACCATTCTTTCACGGGTGAGGAAACCCTTTTTCGACCGTTTGTAGTGTTCAAGTGGAAGAATAAAAGAATAGCACTTAGATGTTATCGAACATGTTATAGAGGTCCTATACGATTCAAGAATTATATATGTTAGAATAGCGGGCTCGTAGGTTTTCCTACGGTCCGTAGACACCAACCATAGAAATCAATTTTAACCCTCAAAATTCACCAAGTTTGGGACTCATATACGAAATCTATCTACGACTCATACATAGGATGACAGACCATCCTGGTAAACTGTAAAAAGGGTACTGGACTTGATTTTAAAAAAAATATTTTCCCTCTTCATACGAGTGCCATCTACGGCCATTGAAGCTTCTACGGCCCGTAGAACCAAACTTCAGCCCAAAAAGGTCCTTTCTCCATCTAGGTGTTATAATATCTACCCCTTGGGAACATTCGTCCTCGAATGAGACTCGAGGTAACACAAAGAAAATAGGTGATGGGATCTAGGAGCCCAACAAGAATGCAACTTCATCAAAAGCACATAACCATACTCAAAACATCATTTCATAAGGTACATATGAAAATCATACTCAAATGCACATGATCATGAAAAAATCAATCAAGTCAACTTATTTTCTCAAAAAATAAGTTTTCATGAATATGCATGCATGAGGCAACATGAGCACAACTAAGTCACATGAAACCAAAAGGACGAACCAAGAGGAGCTAAATACATCAACTTAAAGTAGGATCGAAGGGAAAGAGATGGGGATAACGGGATATCATATTAGCCTTGGCCTCCTCCAAAGTATCACCCTCAACCCTTTGATTCCTCCATAAGACCTTTACGGATGCAACTTTCTTATTTCTCAACTTTTTAACTTGCCTGTCCAAAATATCAACCGAAACTTCTTCATAAGAAAGACTCTCCATTATACCAAGATTCTTCAATGATACTATGGATGTTGGATCACCAACACATTTCTACAAAGAGACACGGAAAACCGGATGTACCGATGCTAAGTCATTAGGAAAATCAAGTTCATAAGCAACTTTACCGATACACATCAAAATCTTATATGGGCCCACATAATGGGGAATAAGCTTTCCTTTTCTTCCCAAATCTCATCACACCCTTCATAGTTGAGATTTTCAAATAAACCCAATCATCTACATCAAATTCAAGATACCTTCTTCTAACATTGACATGGGAATTTTATCGACTTTGAGCCATTTTCAACATTTCTCTAATAAGCCAAACTTTCTCCATAGCCTCATGTATCAATTCAGGACCTATCAAAGAAATCTCACCAACTTCAAACCAACCTATAATAGATCTACACCTCCTACCATAAAAAGCCTCAAATGGAGCCATACCAATGCTTGAATGGTAGTTGTTATCATAAGTAAACTAAATCAAAGGCAAATGATCATCCCAATTATCCTTGAATTCAATCACAGAAGCTCTTAACATACCTTCCAAAGTTTGGATAGTATGCTCCGCTTGTCCATCGATTTGAGGATGAAAGGTCGTACTATGCTTAACACGAGTACCAAGACCCTTTTTGAAAGACTTTCAAAATTGAGAAGTGAATTGGATACCATAATTGAAGATAATGGCTAGGGGCACTCCATGAAACCTAACCATATACGTTAGATACAACTTAGCATAGTCTTTCACCGAATAAGAAACCATGATAGTAATGAAATGAGTTGACTTCGTCATATGATCCACAATAACCCAAATCGAATCATGTTATCGTCGGGTGTGGGGTAAACCAACAATTAAGTCCATATTCAAATCTTCCCACTTCCAAGTAGGAATACTAATATCTTGGGACAGCCTCTCGAATTTTGATGCTCGGCTTTGACTTGTTGACAAATAGGACACTTGGCCACAAATTCCGCAATATCCTTCTTCATTCCATTCCACCAATAGACCTCCCGCAAGTCTTGGTAAATCTTGGTGGCTCCTGAGGGAATATAATATAGAGAACTATGGACTTTTGATAAGATTTTCTCTCTTAACTCAGCGACATTTGGAACACAGAACCGACCTTGATATCGAAGCACTTCATCTCCCACTTGGGAGATAGCCTTAACGTATTTCTTAAGTAAAGCTTCGTTTTAACTCTACCAAAATCAGATCAAGACCTTGCTTAGCTTTCACATCCGACACAAAGGATGATTCTGAACCATCATGAAAAATAACACTACCTTCATTAGAATCAACCAACTGAACACCCAATCAGGCCAACCTATGAGTATCACGAACCAACTTCTTTTTATCTTTCTCGATATGAGAACCACTACCCATCAATAATCGATAAAGATCATCTACTACCACATTCTCCTTATTGGGGTGATAGAGAACACTCATGTCATAATCCTTCAAGAGTTCTAGCCATCTAGGTTGACGAAGATTTAAATCCTTTTGCTTAAACACATAGCAAAAACTTTTATGGTCGGTAAAGACATCACCATGAACACCATATAAGTAATGCCTCCAAATCTTTAAGGCAAAAACAACCGCCACTAACTCCAAATCGTGGGTAGGATAGTTCTTTTCATGAATTTTAAGTTGCCTTGAAGCATAAGCACTAAACTTTCCATTTTGCATGAGGACATACCCTAGTCCAATCCTTAAAGCATCATAATAAACAAAAACCCTATCAGACCTTTCTAGTAAGGTTAACACCGGAGAGGAGGTAAGTCTATCTTTCAAATCTTGGAAACTCTTCTCACATGCTTTCGACTATAAGAACTTGACCTTCTTTTAGGTCAATGCCGTCATTGGAGATGCAATCAAAGAAAATCCTTCCACAAACCTTCTATAATAAATAACCAAACCCAAGAAACTTTGAATATCCGAAGGGGATAGAGGTCTAGGAAAACTCTAAACCACATCTATCTTCTTAGGATCTACCTCGATACCCTTGATGAGTCCATGATTTGGACTCATTTATGATTTTATTTTAACAGAATTAGTATCCTCAAATGCATGTTCTGTGTCAATGAATGATGTAAAGCCTTGAATTGCAGGTATTTCGAATTAGGAATGATACATGGACATTATTGATAAAAAAGGGAACAAAGAAAGCTAAAGGAATGAAGAAATGAAGACTTGATGATCGATGATGTCATTCGACGAATCGCCAAATCGCTAATGTCATTCGGTGAATAGCCAAATCGCCAAGATACCACCTAAAGTTACAGAATGCCAAAGCTAAAATGGAGGTGAATTCGGCGAGCAATAACTATATTTAGCGTATCGTCGATCTAGTCGGCGAAGGACAACCAAGTCGCCAAAAGTACTAAAGAAGATTTAAGTAAGTGCTGATGGGCGAGATGGAAGGATAAAGGGCAAATCACGGAGTCATTCGGTGATTTCGACCTGGATCACCTAAAGTTACAGTAGCCAGACCAAGGAAAAGCAAAAAATGAAGGCGAGATGAAGAACAATCGGCGATTCGCTGATCTGTCAGCGACTCCCGACTTACTTCACCGAGTAGTCATAAGCAGTGACACTTTAGACTTATTTAAATTAGTTTTGTCTAGAGAGATAAATTCATTTAGAACAAAATGAAGGAATTACTTAGAGAGAAAACACTACCAAAGGGTTGAGTGAGTGATTTTAGCAAGATTTTGAGAGAGATTTTGTAAGAGAGGAGATTATCAATTGATTTTCATCTATAATTCTCATTTTGTACCCAACTATGGGAGTGATAATTGATTTTGATTCTCTCATTTTTTAGACTAGTGGCTAAAACCCTCTACTTGGGGTTTTGATCATGAAGCCAATTGTTGAATTTACTTAGTGGGTGTTTGTTATTTGCAAAGAATGGTGTTAATTTGAAGTGGGTCTAAGTTGTTGCTGTGTTTCAAGGTTGAATTGTGCGACTTCGTGTGTCAATTTCAGTGTTGTGCACTTGCTCGAGAGAGAGGTGTGGAACCAAGGTGACAATCTTAGTATCCTTAGTAGTGGATTTCCTTGGTTTTCGCTCAAGAGAGTGAAACAAGTGATCCATCCTTTGTATTCAGCTCGAAAGAGTGGATTTGATTAGGGTAAAGAGCTAGGCTTTTTTCGATTGGTGTTGAAGTTCAAGAGAATTCAACATAGAAAAGGTAATTGTTCGAGAGAAAGTTACTTTATATATGGTTCGATCTACCCACAACAAATGATCCCATTATGAGCAGTAACGTTTATCTACTTCGTTGAGATTCAATAATTGGTTGATCAATTCTCCAAACTTTACTCTAATATTTGATTGTTTGTGTTCAAGTGTCAATTTGGGATTGATAGGTAAAACCTGAAATTTGAGATTTGAACATTAATTGTGCAAGAATTGTTTGATTGAAGAGGTTGTCATTGTACTTTTATTATTGAATTTGAAGAAAGTAACTACTCCCTGTGGGATCGACCCCAACTCACGTAGTTGGGTTATTATACTGACGAATGATCATTGACATTTAGTATTAGATGAAATGCCTTGATACGTTAATCAAAATGCCGCCGCTATCGGGGAGTAGTGTTACTTAGAACTCTTTGATTGAAGATTTGACACTCTCAAATTCGTTGGCTGTAGTTGAATTAGTTTTGACTGTTTTGTGTAAGTGTTGGTTGGACTACGTAGAAGTGAACATGAGTAAGGAAGACATGAATGATAGCCAAGTAGGTCATCGAGATGGTATAGATGACATCAATAGTGTCTACAACCCAGCTCAATTGAGTGGAATGGGTGCAATTTGCATCCCACAAGCTGATGAGAATGCGATGTTTGAAGTCACTAGCACAACTCTTCATCTTCTCCTAATGAGAGGACTATATGGAGGGTTAGATCACGAAGACCCGCATGAGCATGTGAGAAACTTTACAGAGGTTTGCAGCCCTTTTTCATTCAAAAATGTATCACAAGAGTCAATTCGGCTGCGATTATTTCCACTGTCCTTAACGTGAGAAGCTAATAAGTGGTTAGTCGAGTTACCAAACAATTCCATCACATCATGGGAGGGGCTGGTTATAGCATTTAACACAAGATTCTTTCCTCCATCAAGGATGATGAAACTTAAAGATGAAATTCAAAGTTTCAAGTGACGGGAGGGGGAACCCATCTATGAAACGTGGGTGAGATTCAAGAAGCTCCTACTTAAGTGCCCAACTCATGGGCTACCAAATGATTTGTTGCTTCAATATTTCTACCGGAGTCTCGATTTGGTTAATAAAGGAGTGGCTGATCAATTGGTACGAGGAGGAATAATGTTACAATAATTTGAGGTAGCTTCGTTTCTTTTGGATGACATGAATAGAATAAACCAAGCGTGGTACACCAAAGAGGATAAAGTTTCTCTATTTCATTTTAGATTAACGCAAGAGCAACTTGATAAAGAGAAAGAGAGGGATGAAAACATCAAGAAGATGTTGACCCAAATGGAATTTCTACAATAGCACATGAAAGAGACATGTGGAGTGTTTAAAGTTGAGGAGGGTCTTCTTCCGATTACTCAAGGCCGATGGAGAATCAAGTTTGGAACTCCAAGAGATATGAGGACGGTTTCTACCCACGCTCTCTACAACGAGGCGAAAATCAAGGTTGGAATTATCATAAAGGAGAAGAACAAAGGAGATAATATCAAGATTAGGCCGAGCAAAATGATTATTGGAGAAGGGAATATGATTACGAGGAAAACCATACTCACTCAAGTGAAAGCCCAAAATCAAAAGCTAATGCAAGCAGTCCTCGGGTGAATGACTTGTTGTCACGCATACTTGACGAAGTTGAAGGTTCAGATGATTTGTTGAAAGGGATGAAAGATGACTTTTAATCATTGAATAGTAAAGTGAACTCTCATGCCGACGCCATCAAGACACTTGAAGGACAACTGAGTTTATTATCAGCTTAGTTGAAACCAAAAATAAAGATAGAAAATGACGATAAAGGGTTGGCTGTGGTTACTCGAAGCGAAAAGGTAGCAATAGGTAATGTGATGGGAAATGAAAATGCTCAAAAGCATGAAGAAGGTGAAGGCATGGAGAAACAAGAGTTGCTTATTTATCGAAACCTTGCCAAAAAACCACAAAAAGAAGTTGAACAACACGTTCAACTTCCAAAAGTCATGCAACCTTTACCCAAAATACCTCCACCATTTCCCCAACGTTTAAAGAAGAAAAACGAAGATGAGAAGTTCAAAAAGTTCTCGTCAATGTTCAAGACACTATCAATCAACCTCCCCCTTGTGGAAGTATTGTTGAAAATACCGGGATACACCAAGTTCATGAAAGAGTTGGTCACGAAGAAGAGGAGTTTGGATTTTGAGACAATTGAAGTTTCCCATAATTGCAGTGCAATTATGACTAAGGAGCTGATCAAAAAGAGGGAAGATCCCGGGGCATTCACTATTCCGTGCACCATAGGCATGCTCCAATTCGCTAAAGCTTTATGTGACCTAGGGGCAAGCATTAACTTAATGCCCTATGCGATATACAAACAACTTGGATTAGGTGAACCGAAAGCAACCACAACGAGACTATTGATAGGAGACCGTTCAATCAAACATCCCGTGGGGATACTTTATGACATCTTGGTGAAGGTCGATCGGTTCATTTTTTTGTCTGATTTTGTTATTTTAGAATGTGAAATAGATGTTGAAATTTCCATTATTTTGGGAAGGCCATTCTTAGCAACTGGGAGAGCATTGGTGGATGTTGAAAGTGGAGAATTGAGGTTTCAGGTGAACAAAAATGAAGTAACTTTCAATATTTGCAAATCCATGAAACACCCAAGTGATATTCATGTGTTGTCTACTGATGATATTATCGATGAGGCGGTAGCTAGTGTAAGCCATTTGATGTGCATGAATGCACCCCTTGAAGCCGTACTTGCTAATTATGATGAGTCCGAAATTCAGGGCTATAAGGAGGTATTAGTTGCTTTGACAGGTTTAGGAGGGTATTCAAAGACTCCAGTAAAGTTGGATATTGACCTAAAATATAGAGAGAGTCCTCCCGCATAGCCATCATCAGAAGAACCACCTAAACTGGAATTGAAAACACTTTCCTCTCATCTTCGATATGCTTTCTTGGGGGCAAATAACACTTTACCGGTGATCATTGCAGCTGACTTGCTTGAATGGCAGGTGAAATTGCTCCTTGAAGTGTTGCGAAAACATATAAAAGCTATAGGATAGACCATCACAGATATAGTGCATCCCTCCCAGTATTTGTACTCACAAAATCCAGCTTGATAATGAGTGTAAGCCTAGTGTTGAGCATCAACAGGGATTGAACCCACCAATGCAAGAAGTGGTAAAAAAAGATATCATCAAGTGGTTGGACGCATGTGTGATCTACCCTATTGCAGATAGCAAATGGGTAAGTCCGGTGCAATGTATATCGAAAAAGAGAGGTATTATCGTAGTTCCAAATGACAAGGGGGAGCTTGTGCCGACTAGATCGGTGACCGGATGGAGAGTATGCATGGGTTATCAAAATTTGAATTTGTGGACTGAAAAAGATCGCTTTCCTATGCCGTTCATAGATTAAATGCTTGACAGGCTATTAGAGAGGGGTTGGTATTGCTTTTTAGATGGGTATTCCAGTTACAACCAAATCTCCATCACACCGGAAGACCAAGAGAAAACCACCTTCACATGTCCTTATGGAACTTTTGCCTTTAAAAAGATGCCCTTCGAGTTATGAAATGCCCCGACAACCTTCCAACGTTGCATGCTATCGATTTTTGCCGACATGGTAGAAGATTCAATGGAGGTATTTATGGATGACTTCTCAGTTGTGGGTGATACCTTTGAGACATGCTTAGTACACTTAGGACAAGTTCTCCAAAGATGTGTGGAAACGAACTTGTTCCTCAACTGGGAAAAGTGTCACTTCATGGTTAAAGAAGGAATAGTACTTGGCCACAGGGTGTCGCAAAAGGGGTTGGAGGTTGATAGAGCAAAGGTTGAAGTTATTAAGAAATTGCCACCACCAATTTTGGTAAAGGGGGTTCGTAGTTTCTTAGGACATGCCAGTTTTTACCGGAGGTTCATCAAAGACTTCCCAAAGATTGCACATCCTTTATGCAAACTCTTAGAGAAAGAGGTGAAATTCCATTTTGATGATGCTTGTATGATGGTTTTCCGGTGCTTGAAGGAAAAATTAGTATCGACCCCAGTCATTATTAGTCTTGATTGGTCAGAATATTTTGAAATAATGTGTGATGCAAGTGGAACGACATTGGGTGTTGTGTTGGGGCATAAACGCAATAAAAATTTTCACCCAATTTATTACGCAAGCAAGACTCTAAACAGTGCTCAGCGTACTTCTGTGACTGAACAAGAGTTGCTTGCGGTAGTCTATGCATTTGAGAAATTTTGGGAGTATTTGTTAGGCACTAAAGTAATTGTTCACACTGATCATGCTGCACTCCGTTACCTAATGGCAAAAAAGGATGCAAAACCAAGTTTGATAAGGTGGGTGCTCCTATTGGAAGAAAACTCTTCCACAAACCTTTTATAATAAACAACAGAACCCAAGAAACTTTGAATATTCGAAGGGGATAGAGGTCTTGGATAACTCTAAACCACATTCATCTTCTTAGGATCTACCTCGATATCCTTACCAGAAACAACGTGACCTAGAAAATCCAGGGATCTCAACCAAAACTCGCATTTACTAAAATTTGCAAAGAGTTGTTGGTCCTTGAGGACTTGCAAAACAATTCTCAAATTATCGACGTGCTCATCCTAACTCCTTGAGTAAATAAAAATGTCACCGATGAACACAATCACAAATATATCAAGATATTGTCTAAACACTCTATTCATCAAGTCCATAAATTCAGTTGGTGCATTAGTGAAACCAAGTAACATCACCAAAAAATCATAATGACCTTACTGAGTCTGAAAAGTCATCTTTGGAATTTCATCTTCCTTTACCCTTAATTGGTGATATCTCGATTAGAGGTCGATCTTAGAGAAGTAACTCACACCTTGGAGTTGACCAAACAAATCATCTATCCTTGGAAGAGGATACTTATTTTTAATAGTAACCTTGTTCAATTACCGATAATCAATACACATGCGAAGTGAACCATCCTTGTTCCGAACAAACAAAATTGGATCCCCCATGGAGAGATACTCGGTCGGATGAAACTCTTATCCAAAAATTCTTTCAATTTCTTAGTTTGGCATGAGCCATATGGTAAGAAGGAATAGAGATAGGTTGTGTATTGCGGAAAAACTCTATACCGAAGTCTATTTCCCTTTCAGAAAGAACACCAGGCAGATCATCAGGAAACACTTCAGGAAACTCATTTACAACGGGCACCGACTCAAGAGTAGGGGTGTTTCAATCTGTATTCCTAACCTGAACAAGATGATATATGTAACCTTTAGCGATCATTTTTCTATCTTTAAGGCAAGAAACAAACTGACCCTTAGGCATAAAATTTCCCCCTTTCCATTATAGGACGGGATTCTTAGGAAATTAAAACTTGACAACTTAGTTCTACAATCAGTAGAAGCATAAAAAGAATGGAGCCAATCCATACTGAGAATAACATCAAAATATAACATATCAAGCTCTAAAAGATCAATGAGTGTGACTCTATGGGATAAGGAAACATGATAATTTTTATAGACTTTCTTAGCCACAATAGATTTACCAATAGGTGTAGAGATAGAAAAATGGTCTATTAGCACATTCGGAGAAACATCAAACCTCATTGTCATATATGACATCACAAAAGACTAAGTAGCACCGTATTAAGCAAAGCATAAACATTAAGATGAAAGACTTTCAAAATACCAGTAACAATATCGGGAGAACCCTTTTGATCATAACGAGTTTGAAGTTCATACAATCGGTTTTGCTTTGGAGCACTTGAACCCAAACCACTAAGCAGAGGTAGCCTACCATCCCTTCCCTTATCAATTCTAGATTAATAATATCTCAAGCACTGACCACTTTTACCATAACCAAATCAATTATCCATACCCATCAAGAGTTCTTCAGGATGACTCTTGCCCATTTCCACCACTATTTCCTTCTTGAGGCTTAGGGTTAGACACTAAATCTTTGTTGAACTTAGAATTTGGAGCATTGGAGGAACCTTGACCGAAAATCCTTTGTCATATCGAACCTTAAATGTGAAAAGTCACCTCACTGGTCTTTGCCCTCTTTGCCTCCCTAGACTTTCCCTTAAGTTTCTCCTCTTTAATTTGTTGATCATGAATTATTAGACGAGAAATATCCATTCCTTGATTAGCATGGCTGTACGACATTCCTTAACCACCATCTTGGACACACCCGAAATAAACTTGCTCATCTTTGCCCTAGGATCAACAACTATAGTAGGAGAATATCTAGACACTTGCATGAACTTTAAGTCATACTATTTCACACTCATATTTCCTTGACGAAGGTTGATGAATTTAAGTACCTTTGCCTCCTTTATCTTAAGGGGAAAAAACCTATCAACGAAAGCAATCTTAAACTTCTCCTAATCAAGAGGACCTGCATCAGCCACCCTCTATTCCTTCCATTGGTTGAACCAAACTTGAGAAACACCCTTAAGTTGGTAGGTGGCCAATTTCTCTTTTTCCACTGGTGTCACTCCCATAGTTATTAATCAAAACGTTGTATACCTCATCAATGAACTCTTGAGAATCTTCCTCAACCTTGAAACCATGAAACTCTGGGGGATTCATTCTAGTGAAATCCCTCACTCTAGTTGCCGTTGTACCCATATTTGGGTTCATGGGGACCACAATTTCCCTATTGGGTTGAGCCGTCATGGCTTGAGCCAACACTTGAAAAGCAGCTTGAAACTCCTTGAAACTCTGGGGGATTCATTCTAGTGAAATCCCTCACTCTAGTTGCCGTTGTACCCATATTTGGGTTCATGGGGACCACAATTTCCCTATTGGGTTGAGCCGTCATGGCTTGAGCCAACACTTGAAAAGCAGCTTGAAACTCCGCATTAGTCACTTGTTCGGACAAAGGATCGGCCATAACTTGTGGAGCTTCTCGTTCCACATTCTCATTCAAATTTCTCCTGACGTATGCTCTTTGAGGGGCCATAACCTAAAAAGCATCGGATAGTGATTAAGAGATAGACATATAGAGTTACACTATATCACACGACTTTAGAGTGATGAAAAAATTGGAATTTTCTAAATGTCTTATAGCTTCATATTCATAAATATGGCGTGCTTCACACTCATGAATAAGACTAATCGACGTGTCTTATGAGATATCATAGGACCTTTCTAAACCTTATGCTCTGAAAAGCAAGTTTGTCACTGTCACACCCCAATCCTTAGTGAGGTGGACAAGTACCATATGAACACATGCTTTACAAGTGGTCTTTGATGAGAAAGTAAACTATTATGCTGATAAATTTACTAATGAGAAGCTTCATATACACATATGTCGACTAGATGAACCGATACATGTGACAAGTGAAACTATGAATACAAATGATAGCTTTACAATGTCTACAAAGCCTCTACTGGAATCCATGACTGTACCACTATGAAATTACACATAGGAAAGACTCGACAAAGCCCCAAATCAACCTGGAGCTCACTAACAATCGTTGAGTATCATGTGCTTCTATTGGGGAGATCTACTAGTTGAGTACTTGTACCTGCAGCATGAAATGCAACGTCCCCAATAAGGGACGTCGATTTAAAGAATGTACTGAATATGTTAGGCATAATACAACCATAAGTAAAATGAGAGCTCAAGTGAAACCAAATACCAATAGATAAGGATTAGAGACCGTCTTTGCTTATACGTATAGAATCGTGTATGTTACATTCTTCTCTTTACTTTTCTATGCATTATTATCTTTATAAGACATATGATACAAATGACCAGCTGATCAGTGGTGGAAGAGGATGACCCATGCTAGGCATTTTAACCCTTGGGATGCTGTTCTCATAATTTCACAAATTGGGATCGTCCCATGCTAGGCTTTTGCCCCTGAGCTGCCACCCTTTTATACCAATTGGGATAGGCCCATGCTAGGCTTTTGCCCTTGAGCTGCCACCCTTCTATACAAATTGGGATCGACCCATGCTAGGCATTTGCCCCTGGGCTGCCACCCATAATTATACAGATTGCTTCACTTAGGTTCTTTAATCTTTGAGATTTTTGTTTTGGTGTTCATAACTCTTTTGAGATTGTTCTTTTGATGATCGTAACTCTTTAGAGATTATTGTTTTGGTGGTCATAATCATTGTTGAGATTTGGAACTATGAACCAGTAGTAGAAGACATGAATATGGACTTACGATAATAACAATGACATGGGAAACAAATGTGACACCAACATAATACTTAGAAGGTTATTTGACTTAGTAAACATTTTGACATCTCAAATTGAAGCACATATCAAGTGAAGACATTTAACATTCAGCCAAGAGATTTAAACTCTATATGATAGCCAAATACTTACTAACTAATATCAAATACAAGGTATACATGAACGTAGAACCAAGGGAGAACGTGGGCAAATTCAACTTAAGGACGAATACATATTCCAAGTAAGTACATATAAAATGTACAATAGAGCAAGTAGTGATCTTGTGAGGTAACATTATAGTTTAACATAATGGGAGTAATAACCAATAAAGGGAACATATGAGCATGTAAAAAGATGACATATATGATAGAATAGACAATTGAAGCAAGTTGGCAAGATATGGGCATATTGTATATCCAACATATAAACATATGTACCATGTGTAATTTAGGATATGTGCATGATAATACTTGTTAGAGTAAGCACGTTCATTTAGTAATAAACTCATATTAGAATACTCACTTTAATGCTCTAGGGAGTAGGAACTGCAACTATGGATCAGTCACTACCAAGGGGACTTAGAAAGCTTACTTTGTAATATAAGTGTTGGATTCATGCCAAAGAAATAGGAAATCAAATAGCCTTACATACCTTATTTTCTGACCAATATAACTATCACGATTCAGCCTCCCTTTTTGGTGCTAATCTTAGTTTTTGGAAATTTATCCACTAAACTTGAACTTCAAGCACTGAAACTCTCCTTCAAACTTTTACTTGAAAAAGGGGTCAATATTCAAGAACCTTAAGGTGTTTTAGGGTTGCTGTGTTAATACAAGAATGACCAAGAGAGAAACTTAATAAATCTAAAATTTTGCAAGTTAAAAATGAAGCAAAAGATCTGATCTTTATCCCTCTAAAAAGGAGGTGCATTGGCCGACTTTCTTGTCTATTTTTGGGCCATATATTTTCAAGTAGGTGACCCACCTACTTGGTCTTTTAACTTGGGCCTTTGTGACTTTAACACTTGTTGGACCTTACTACCAATTATCTCTCTATTCTTGTCAATTTGGGCCATAATTAATGCAAGTAGGTGATCCACCTGCTTGGACTTTTCACTTTGGCCTTCTTTTGACTTTAGAATATTGGGCCTTGGTTGTCCATTTTCCCTTTAACCTTCAACTCAACTTGGGCCAGATTAATGCATGTAAGTGGTAGTGTACTTGGCCTAATTGCATGGTCAAAAGAGTCCTAGTAGGTGATGTACTTACTTGGTCCTTTGGTCTAGTCAGTAAGTCAAAGTAAGTGATGCTCCTACTAGCTTAATTAAGTCAAGCAAGCACCTCAATATTTTATTCCATTTCTAGACCTTAATACCTTTAACTTAACTTAAAACTTATATACACTATGTCAATTTAAATTTTAGACTCAAATACCACCTTATGATCTTAAGTTTAAATACTTCTATCGACGTCAACTTAATCGGGTCGCATCAAAATCTACTGACAGTTCACTTTAAACCTATTATATTGTCACTAGTTGCATAGGAAACTGGGTCCATAACTATACCATAAGGAAATTTATAAGCGTCATATAAATAGAACTAGTACACGTAGAATACGGGGTGTTACATCCTCCCTCCTTATGATCATTCGTCCTTGAATGATATGTGCACCTGATAGTTCGGTTGATCTTGGAATTTCATATAGAGATTTGCGTGAGTTTCCATTGTAAATAGGACTATCCAAAATCCATAGACTAACCTAAAACACGTATAGACAAGTCTAGCATGACGTCTCAATAGATATGGTTCATGAAATAATAATATGAAAAATTAAACCTTTTCTTTACCATGTAATTCACTGAAGATACACAAGTAGGACTCATACAAATAAGGACTTTAATATACCTAAACACAAGACATGAAAATGACATATCAAATAAGGGGACCACATGATCTCAGATCCTTATGTTGATGTTTAGAATGAGGAGGTTATTTAGGATCTCTACCATCTTCTATTCCCAAGTATCTTTATGTTATATTCTATTCCTTCAACAATACTTCAATGGAGATTACACCTTTTGAGCTTAGCTTCCGGGCCTTAACAATCAAGAATAACTATAGTATCTCCCAAAAAAAATTATATGGAACGGACATGTAAAATCATAGGTCTAACCTTTCTAGGCTCTACTTTCCCTTCTCTTTTATCTTATGACGCTTTCCAAAGGTGAGTCTTATAAGAATGCATAGATGTTATTATAAACTCTAAAGTTTTATGCCGCACCTTCCGATAAGGTATTATGCTAAGTTATTTATCTATGGTTGTGATAAAATTTACATATATTCCCAACCTTTTCTGGTCAAACTCTTCACTACATAGTGATACAAGGAAACATTTTCCCAAATTGTTCAAAACTCAAGTCAATAAGGGCAGAGGGGCATAATATACGGATAAACAAGTCACATTGGGTATGACACAGGAAGACTAGCCCAAAAGGGAGCGCATGGTACACGGGCATTAAGCTATAGAAATATGTGGTGTACGCGCGCATATGAACTATAGGGTAGCGTGTAAGCAAATGAACTATAGAGCATGTAGGAAATGGACTAGATAAGCACATAATGCAGAGTACTAAAGCTACGAAATATATAATATATAAGCAAGTAGACTATAAGACATGTAGCCATATAAGAAAATGAATTATGGAACACAAATCACATTGAGCAAGTGCGTTATATCGCATGGATAGGTGGACGAACATGTCCATAAGTACACATATGATATATGAGCAAGTGAGCACATGACACATGGCTAGAAAATCTATAACGCCTGTAATGTTTAAGCAAGTAGGCTACGAGGCATGTAATATATATAGAAATGGTTTATAATGCATATGACATGTAAACAAGTGATATTCGAGTCATATAACCCATGAGCACTAATTTTTACCATAGCATATGATCAATTAGCATGCAGTACCCACACAATATGGACAAGTGACATGTGAAAAGTAACCAGTGCAATAAATAACATGTGAAAAGGTCCTACAAAAACATATAACAATAAACAAGGGTGCTCTGAAGCGGATAACACTTACATGTAGGCATTCTATGACATTAGGTAACATGTGAGAAAGTGATCCACAAAGGGAAAATGACATACAAATAGATAAGTTATAGAACATGCAGCATGTATAATTATATAACAAACCATCTTTGGAAACTATGAGATATCCTATAGAATCACTCTACCATATTAACGGCAAACACATTGTCTTAAGCGTTAAGTCACGGGTGGGATAGTTCTGCTCATATTCCTTACTCACCTCAAAGCACATATAATTAATTTCCCCATCTTCTCTCTTCAATCTCCTAAGAATTCTTATAGGTGTTCTGCTATTGGAACTTTGTATCCTTCTAGGTCAATATAAATACTACAGTTAAGATAGAGATAAAACTCCTCAACAGTTCATCTATTGGAGTAGGAGGCCGAGGTCAATTTTACCTTCGTTACTTGCTTGCTTTATATCACGCTCAATATCTGGTGCCTTTTGAAGGTTGAAATAGAAAATAAATAGTGAAGCTTGAACGCACCATAAAACATGAAATCTAATAACATGTAAATGTCAGGTACCTATAAAGTTATATCATGATTCATAACGTCTTAGAGTTAGCTGCTTTGGGCTTAACTAGATAGGTCTGGCCATACTAATAGATTTGCTTTTTTTTTTAACAACAAATGAGGGTGCTCCGACTCTTTTCCCATGCAAGATAGCAAATAAGAACAACTAGCATATCGTCAATTTTTCCTCTGCCTTAACTGGACTATGATTGACGAATTACTGCAGACATATTAAATGAATCTTGTAGTAGCCCTATTCAATTTGGTGGAAGTCTATACACGTGGATAATTCTCTACTTTTCTTTTGTACTAATGATGTAGATGAACTAGGTCCATGTATCTTCTATCTAGGTAACCTTTCTATTCTCCTTTTTTTCTTGTTGTTATCAAGACTTCAATACTAAAATGATATCTCTGTCTATCAAAGGTTCACAAACTTTTTCCCGACTGTGCCTGTATAACTCGTTAGGGTTGAAGAGTTGATACCTTATTCTTGCCTTATACACTTAGCAATCACTCTTTCATAACCACCTATCTCACTCCTCTATAGTATCCTCATATCATTCCTACTCCTATGTTTAGGGGATTTGACATATCCCATCTCTTTCTAACTAGAAGCTCTATGTATATATTCGTCCCATGTAATTCAAGCTTCATTCTCACATGCTTCCTATCTAACAAGTACCTTTTAATCAAAACTAGTAGCTTCATGTACTCTAATCCCTCCATGTACAACCTGACTAATCACTACTTAGGTCTAACCAATCAATTTTCCTTTTTTTAACCTTACCTTTTAGTCACACACTAATCATCTATAGCCAAAAGATAGATCACAATAGGAACTACCATACATATATCATTTTCAGCAATTGGCACACTTATCCCTAAGTTTTATAACCATGAAACGAATACAAATGTTATTAGTACACTTATTCGGGGTGGCTGGTACATAACATATAAAAATCCAACTATTAACATATTCGGGATGATATATGGTGAGAATTTGGGCCTTGTCAGCCAATTTGAGGTATCACTAGTAACACTATTGCACTGATGCATTCACCTATCAGATTGTGCCACTATCTTCTTCCAACTAAAAGAAACTGGTTCAACAACATCAATTTCGAGTACATGTGTAATGCCGACAATTCAATGTATAGCACAGACTAAGAACAAGTCCTCTATAGGAATAAATTATATAAATATAGAGGAAATATAAAACTCAAGAGTTGGTTACATCCTCCTAGATCTGCTTGAAAATGCTAAAAGCTCATATATGTAACTAGGAAACCAAACATTTTTTTAAGCATATACTATATCTTTCTCAATTGAACCAACGTGATACAAATGGTACAAATGCAACTTAAAGTGCAAATAACATAAAAACCTTTACATACCTTGTAGAGTGGGACGATTGAATAAAATGAGCTCAATCTAGTCTAAATTAGATAACTTAAGATCCTTTTCTGTAGTTGAATGTTTGACATTTTAGCTACTGTTAACCTCACCATAGTAAGCATAATATGAATAACCTAATCAGGTGCAAGTGGAAATTGACTTCTTAACTTTGCTCTATCGCACGATTTGGATTATGAAGAAAGTAACATTTCCTAAATGCCCAAGTAGCCCCCTAATTATAAATGTGGTGCACAACACATTCATAAGTAAGGCTCTACTAGACAAGGCTTTGTAGACTCCCTAGGTTGAACTTCTTTGATATAACTTTTTGTCACACCCCAACCCTAGGTGAGGAAAACAAGTACCATATGAACACATGCTTTACAAGTGGTCTATGATGATAAAGTAAACTACTATGCTGATAGATTTACTAATAAGAAGCTTCATAAACAACACATGTCAACTAGCTGAACCGATACATTTGACAAGTGAAACTATGAATACAGATGATAACTTTACAATGTCTACAAAGCCTCTACTGGAATCCATGACTGTACCACTATGAAATTACACATAGGAAAGACTCGACAAAGCCCCAAATCAACCTGGAGCTCACTAACAATCGTTGAGTATCATGTGCTTCTATTGGGGAGATCTACTAGTTGAGTACTTGTACCTGCAGCATGAAATGCAACGTCCCCAATAAGGGACGTCAGTACGAAAGAATGTACTGAATATGTTAGGCATAATACAACCATAAGTAAAATGAGAGCTCAAGTGAAACCAAATACCAATAGATAAGGATTAGAGACCGTCTTTGCTTATACGTATAGAATCGTGTATGTTACATTCTTCTCTTTACTTTTCTATGCATTATTATCTTTATAAGACATATGATACAAATGACCAGCTGATCAGTGGTGGAAGAGGATGACCCATGCTAGGCATTTTAACCCCTGGGATGCTGTTCTCATAATTTCACAAATTGGGATCGTCCCATGCTAGGCTTTTGCCCCTGAGCTGCCACCCTTTTATACCAATTGGGATCAGCCCATGCTAGGCTTTTGCCCTTGAGCTGCCACCCTTTTATACCAATTGAGATCGGCCCATGCTAGGCTTTTGCCCTTGAGCTGCCACCCTTCTATACAAATTGGGATCAACCCATGCTAGGCATTTGCCCCTGGGCTGCCACCCATAATTATACATATTGCTTCACTTAGATTCTTTAATCTTTGAAATTGTTGTTTTGGGGTTCATAACTCTTTCGAGATTGTTCTTTTGATGATTATCACACTTTTGAGATTGTTCTTTTGATGATCATAACTCTTTTGAGATTGTTCTTTTGGTGGTCATAATCATTGTTGAGATTGGAACTATGGACCAGTAGTAGAAGACATGAATATGGACTTACGATAATAACAATGACATGGGAAGAAAATGTAACACCAACGTAATACTTAGGAGCTTATATGACTTAGTAAGCATTTTGACATCTCAAATTGAAGCACATATCAAGTGAAGACATTTAACATTAAACCAAGAGATTTGAACTCTATATGATAGACAAATACTCACAAACTAATATCAAATACAAGGTATACATGAACGCGGAACCAAGGGAAAACGTGGGCAAATTCAACTTAAGGACGGATACATATTCCAAGTAAGTACATATAAAATGTACAATAGAGCAAGTAGGGATCTTGTGAGGTACCATTATAGTTTAACATAATGGGAGTAATAACCAATAAAGGGAACATATGAGCATGTGAAAAGATAACATATATGAAAGAATAGACAATTGAAGCAAGTTGGCAAGATATGGGCATATTGTATATCCAACATATAAACATATGTACCATGTGTAATTTAGGATGCGTGCATGATAATACTTGGTAGAGTAAGCACGTTCATTTAGTAATAAACTCATATTAGAATACTCACTTTAATGCTCTAGGGAGTAGGAACTGCAACTATGGATCAGTCACTACCAAGGGGACTTAGAAAGCTTACTTTGTAATATAAGTGTTGGATTCATGCCAAAGAAATAGGAAATCAATTAGCCTTACATACCTTATTTTCTGACCAATATAACTATCACGATTCAGCCTCCCTTTTTGGTGCTAATCTTAGTTTTTGGAAATTTATCCTCTAAACTTGAACTTCAAGAACTGAAACTCTCCTTCAAACTTTTACTTGAAAAAGGGGTCAATATTCAAGAACCCTAAGGTGTTTTAGGGCTGCTGTGTTAATACAAGAATGACCAAGATAGAAACTTAATAACTCTGAAATTTTGCAAGTTAAAAATGAAGCAAAAGATCTAATCTTTATCCCTTTAAAAAAGAGGTGCATTGGCCGACTTTCTTGGCCAATTTTGGGTCACATATTGTCAAGTAGGTGACCCACCTACTTGGTCTTTTAACTTGGGCCTTTGTGACATCAACATTTGTTGGGCCTTGCTGCCAATTATCTCTCTATCTTGTCAATTTGGGCCGTAATTAATGCAAGTAGGTGATCCACCTACTTGGAGTTTTCACTTTGGCCTTTTTTGGACTTCAGAATATTGGTCCTTGGCTGTCCATTTTCCCCTTAGCCTTCTACTCAACTTGGGCCAGATTAATGCATGTAAGTGGTAGTGTACTTGGCCCAATTGCATGGTCAAAAGAGTCTTAGTAGGTGATGCACTTACTTGGTCCTTTGGACTGGTCAATAAGTTAAAGTTGGTGATGCACCTACTTGTCACCTACTAGCTTAGTTAAGTCAAGCAAGCACCTCAATATTTTATTCCATTTCTAGACCTTAATAGCATTAACTTAACTTAAAACTTATATACACTATGTCAATTTAAATTTTAGACTCAAATACCACCTTATGATCGCAAGTTTAAATATTTTCATCGACGTCAACTTAATCGGGTCACATCAAAATCTACTGACAGTTCACTTTAAACCTATTTTGTTGTCACTAGTTGCATAGGAAATCGAGTCCATAACTATACCACATGAAATTTATAAGCGTCATATAAATAGAACTAGTACACCTAGATTACGGGGTGTTACAGTCACGACCTAAAGTAGACCCTAGGCGTAACATGACGTATCGAACTATGAGAGTTCCTACACAAGCCATTTAATATACATCATACAAGATAATAGAATTAAAGAATTTAAAAGATAACATTTTCATATATCAAAGATTATGACAAAGCGAAGTCTAACATAAGTCTCAAAATCCATCTAATACATCATAAGAAAAATGATTGGGTAGTAACCCATACATCACATATAAGTCTGAAAATGGAAAATGATATTAAGTAATAAAGTGTCTCGGTCCTCGGAACATAAGGACTCACAAATCACTTGAAATGCCCAATAGATGTCTAGCCACAGGTATGCAAGGTAGGAACGTCAGACCCTACATTCATGAGATAATGTAGGCACACGTATGAATTAGTACATGAAATGTACTAAGTATGAGGCACTATGCGTAAACATGGACATGAAAGCATAATGGTTTAAAGTATGTAGACATGATCAATATTTGGACATTTTAAACATAAGAAAGCAAAACATGATTATCATAAGGTATAGTCAACATATTTGAAATAAAGGACATAAGAAAAGCTTTGAAGAAAACATAGTCATTTTATGGGATCTTAGCTTTACCGACAATAAGACCATGAGAGCTATATCATGAATTCGGTATAGCCCTCATACAGAAAAAAGGGAAATCTACTTTCCAAGTTAGAATCCGTACATATCATCATTTGCTAAAGTGGATCCACTATCTAGGTCATTTAAGACTCTCCTAGGGGGAACACAGTTTCGGACTAGAGGTTGCTATTGGAGACTACCCTATTTGAGTCTCCACCTCAAAGCCCTCTCGGTGCTAAGTCTAAGTCCCAATGGAATAGGTAAAAGTTAAATACCAATATAACATGGTAAAGGCAATGATCAACACTAATCCACATCTTTCAAGATCAAAACATAGAATAACTCCTTGAACATAATTCAACATAGATGAGAAAATCTTTTACCAATGTGAATTCGTATGTGAGAAATACTTTTCACAATCATGATCATAATAACATGAGATAAGACCTTTCATAATAACATTAATACCTTTCTTTCAAAGCATCCCATGATCATTTACAATAACTTCATAAAAATAAGAATTCGTAGGTTAATGAGTTAATCATAGGTTCATAGTTGGGAATCATAATTTAGGCATGTGTCAACATAATTTCAACTAAATATCATGTATTAGCATTGAATCATGCATTAGAAGGCTTAATTAACAATAGTCAATCACTATTGAATGAAACTCATAAAGAATGAATTGATAACCCTAACTTAAATCAATTGAGATTGGAGGAAGGGATTAGAACCTTAGGGACCCCATGGGGGAAAGTAATCAATGGGTGAATACCCACATATCTTGATGTTTGAAGTCCAAAAATAATGGAGAGTTGGAGACTTGGATGAACCCCAACTCTTCTTCCTTATTCTTGAGAGAATTTAGGGGAAATTTTGGAGAATGAATTGAAAGTGGGTAATTTAGGGCTTAAGATCTTTATATAGCGCTGAGGTCGAATTTAAACCAATGTAGTATAGGGTTAAAACAATTAGGGAAAAGACTCAAAATCCCCTTAAAATAACTACTCGACTTGACCTACGATTTGGACCTCCGTACTGGTCAACCATAGACCAAGTACTGGGACCATGAAAATCACATATCTTTTGATGGAGCACTTCTATGGCTCGTAGTTCTTCCTACGTTTCATAGACACCAACAGTAGAAATCAACTTTAACCCTCAAAATTCCACTAAGTCTGGGACTCACCTATGAAACTTATCTACGACTTGTGCATAGGATGACGGACCGTCCTAATAAACTATAAAAAAGGTACTGGTACTTGATTTTGAAAAAAAATATTTTCCATATTCCTATTGTTGTCATCTACGATCCGTAGATGGGATCCGTAGAACTAGATTTCAGCCCAAAAGGGTCTTTTCTCCCTTTTCCAAAATGTGATGTGATACAGGAAATAGTAAGTAGGAAGTTAGATTCTTACTCCCGGAAGCAATTTCACCTTATTCGTAGATTTCTTCAGCAATATTTTACCCTATGGACTGACCTTGATAATATCAAACTAACCCATCAAAGAACAACCTCTTTTACCATACAAAGCCACAAGTGGAGCTATCTGAATCCTAAAATGAGAATAGTTATTGTAAGTAATCTTTGTCAAAGGCAAAAACTAGTCCTAATGACCTTTTAAGTCAATTCCACATGCTTATAGTATGTTCTACCGAACCTCAATTCCGTTCTTGGGTAAAATACTAGAGAGTATATGATCATGAGTATAAGAACGTGTAATACCTCACAAATTATACTCTTAGGATCCAAATTGTTCGTCATAAATGTATAGACTTGGAACAAATGATATTCTCAAAACACTCTCATCAAAGTTTTCAGAACTTGATTTTCACGAACTCAAACTATGACTCGTGGATTGAACCCATCACAATTCAAAGTAAACCCTAGGTTTATCATGGTGTGTAGAACCCTGAGAGGCCCAACACAAGCCATTTAACATACAACATACAAGTTAATAGAATTAAAGACTTTAAAAGATAGCATTTCATATATTTAAAGAGTTTGATAAGGCGAAAGTCTAACCTAAGTCTCCATAAGCAAACTAATACATCACAAGGAAAGTGACTGGGACATAACCATACATCACATACTAAAGTCCAAAAATTTAAATGACAAAAAGATATAAGTGTCTCGGTCCTTAGAACATGAGGACTCACCAATCATTTGAAGCACCCAATAGATGTCTAGCCATAAATGTGCGAGGTAGGAACGTCGAACCCTACATTTTGAGATAATGTAGGCACATGTATGCATTAGTACATGTAATGTACTAATTATGGGGTACTATGCATAAACATGGACATGAAAGCATAATGGTTTAAAGCATGTAGACATGATCAATATTTGGACATTTTAAACATAAGGAAGTAAAACATGAAAATCATAGGATATAGTCAATGCATTTGAAATAAAGGACATAAGAAAAGCTTTGAGTAAAACATAGTCATTTTGTGGGATCTTAGCTTTAACTGACAATAAGACCATGATATATATATATATATATATATAATGGAATCTAGTATATCCCTCATACCGAAAGAAGGGGAATCTACTTGCAAAGGTAGAATTCGTATATATCATCATTTGCTAAAGTGGATCCACTAGATAAGTCATTCACAACAATCCTACGGGGGAACGTAATTTGGAACTAAAGGTTTCTACTAGAGACTACTCTACTGAGCCTCCACCTCAAGCCCTCTCGATGCTTAGTCTAAATCCCAACAGAATAGATAAAAGTCAAATATCACTTTAACATATGAAAGGCAATGATTTGTCACGCCCCAAGCTACCCCCGAGACGCGGACACGGGACCTAGGACCACAAGTGATCCCAAGCTAACCCTGTTGGCATGATCATAAGCATACTAAAGATAATAAACTGATGCAGAAGCTAAATCATAAATAAAATGAAGAGGTGGGGAATACCCATATACTATACTGAATATATCAAATCTGAGAGTTTAATATAAAAGAAATGTCAAACTCAAAATACTAAGCTGAATCTAACTGTGTCTGAAATAAGCCTCTAAACTAACTAGAAATGTTGGGACATGGCCCAACTAGATCTAGCAAAACTGAAACTAAAGGACTAAAAGCGATAAAGGTAAACATGTCACTAGTCCTCGAAGAATGAGGACTCACCACTGATGCTGCTGAACTGAAGATCGAGAATCGATCTAAGCGTGATCTGGATGCTGAGAACCTGAACCTACATCACGAGAAGATGTAGCGCACGTATGCGTCAATACTGGAAAGGTACTGAGCATGCAGGATAGAGTAAAGCTGAAAGAACATATAACTAAACAAAGCAATAAAGCAATGATATAATCTGAACATAATATAGATACTGAATATACTGAATACTGAGCTAACTGATGCAATGACCACATTTATAACATGCTGAGACTGAACTGTGGGAGCTACTAATAACCGACATAAAACCACATGAGCTAAATATGGAGTTCGATGTATACACCCCATCGAGAGGACCTAATATACCCTGCCAGAGGTATAAAGGCATGCTGGCGTGATCACTAAACTGATGTTGCCCACAGAGGGGACTTACACCTACGTGGCTCATAGTTCTGGGACTATATGGGTACGCTGAACCCTAGTTCAACTCGGTATTATGCTACTCCCAATGAATTAAGTGATTAACTGGTTATGACTGAATTTCTGTAAATACTGGATAGCTCGAAACTGAACATGCAAACTGAGAATGCAACAATTAATTTGATAATGATGCATTCATAAACTGAGGCATGTAAAACTGAATACTGAAATATCTGACCTAGCATGTGTAATTCAAGAACTGAAGAAATACATAGCTAGGGTTCTGAAATTCATGCGATAAACTGAGCAATAACATGATAATTTGAGGGATTAAGGACCATCATCAAGGAGAAAATGTTGTCTACTGATGGAGTAATAGATAGGTACCTAGAGATCTGGAGCTGTTTAAAGACCCACAAGTTCAAGATATTCACTAGACCCCGTGGCTAATGTTATAATATAAGTATTCTCTACCACCCATGTAAGGCAAATGTTGTAGTTGATGCCCTTAGTAGATTATGTATGGAAAGTATCACTTATGTATAAGAGGAAAATAAAGAGTTGTCCAAGTACCCTTATTTAATGACGTAGGAGAATGATTTCATGCTTGGGAAGGGGATCGCGTCGCGCCCCCATTGCACGAGGCTAGTGATTTTCAGGTATGTTGAAGTTTGGTGATAGTTATGGTGTAGACCTTATTGCGAGAGACCGTTAAAGGCAAAGCATGCGGCCACTTCATACATCGAAAACTCACATCAAAGTATCAGAACACTTGTAGAAAAAGTTTTAATCATTCTAAAGGCAAAATGACTTAATCTTTAAGCTCAAAAGGACATGTAAGGCTACACAAAACATGAATTGATTCGGGAGGTGTTACATAAAAAACATTAGATACAAGCTCGTAGTTTTTCACTTATCTTTCCCTTCTTATCTCCCCCATTATATCTTGTCTTCTCCATTGTCTGTTCTGTAATGTTAATGGTTAGTTTGACTCTGATCTATGTATTGAAAGAATCAGACTCTTTGAGTAATATGCAAGATGGTAAATTGTAAATATAAATCAACACAAGTATTTTACATAGAAAATTCTCTGCTTAAAGGATTCAAAACTATTACCTATCTTCTTAGGAATTTAAAGAAAATAGTCAAATGCCCTCTAAATCTATTATCGAATTTCCAACTACATACTTATGCTTTACGGGCTATTAATCCCTTGGACTATTATAAAATGGAATAATTACACCCTTAGATACTGACATAGTAGAAGGAGTGTCATCACTCTCTTGGAGTCATGTGGTAGTCAAAAGAATTGATAAATAACATTTTAATAATATTTTTAATTTAACTTTTTGTTAAATATATTTCTTTTTTTTACCTTTTTCTCTACATTTTTTGTTTCTTTTTTCCCCTCTCTTTCTCTTTACAGAACATTCACCCAACCACCATTTCCTCCACTTTGAACCACCATCACTATAATAGCTCCATCTTTTTATCCATCTTCTAGTATTTTTGTTACGATTTACTTCACTATTTTTTACAACTAATGTTGCAAATCTCCATTAACATCATCAAATAATCAATAAAATTATTACTCATATTGCCGGAAAAATCAAATTGTCCTTAATCTCACCACTCCAAAAATATTCACAGAGTAAAGACAAAAAAAAAAAAAACAGAAGAAGAAAGATTGGAAACAAAACCAAAAAAAAAAGTAGAATTATTGAACACCTTCCATCATAAAAATTCATTCTATTACTGAAGTTTTTTAATTATCAGAGAAATCAAATCAATTAAAACAATTATGACTGTAAAATAAGTTTTTTCTATCATGAATTTTATAAAGTAAACTGAACATGAATTATGGGTATATGATCTGGGTCGTCATCCATCTTTTTTTTTTTCATTTTTATCAATCTCAAATTAGTTCAAAATATCAACACCAGGAGTCTACCTTCTCACCAACAAAGAAATTTCAACACAATTTTTTTCTCTTTTCTTTTAATGTATTTTATAAAAATCTAGAGCCGGTAACATACATCAACCCTCAGATCTTATCTTCAATCTCTATTGTTGTTTGGTGAAGACCCAAGAATTTAACATTCGGTAACCCCTAAATAAAGTACTACAAATTTGATGTCACAGAGACGAAGAAATACATAATAAAAAATTAAAAAAAGTAAAAGAAATGAGTATTCAAGCTCGTCAAGGTGCCTAAAGGATGCTATAATAAAGTGATGAAAAAAATGATGATAAAGATGGCTTCGATTTTTTTTCGTGGGTAACTGATTTGGAAGAAAGGAATGAAAAACAAAAGAGAAAAGAAGAAGAAGAAAGAATAAAAAGAATAAAGATCTTTTTATAATTAATGAAAAAGGTGATAAAGAGAGAAAAATAAATATAAATAATAAAAAATGACAGCTGGTAGCGAGTGTGCATCACGACATGTTGAGAATGTGGTTGTCTAGTTTTAGGGTGGTATATATTATGTTTTTAAGAAATTCAAGGGGGTGACCCCCGTAAATTATAAGTGTGTAATTGAGAATCCGATAATAGGTTAGGGAGACATTTGACTATTTTTCTAAACTTTTACACTACCCTAAAGTCCAAACTCCAAATAGGTCGCCCTTGTAACACTAAAGAAACCGTTCCCCATAATTATGTTTATACCCTCTTAATCGTCAATGGCTTTCCCTAGTCAATAAAATCTCTTATAATGAACAAGACAACACCTATTATAATCTATGAATATAATCAAGATCATATCTTGGAACCACTCCAAGTAAATTAAGGGCCTGTTTGACCATGCGATATGGTATCATGATATGATATCATGATGTGGAATTATGAGATGAAATTGAAGTTTTGTTTGGGCATGCAATATGGAATTTTGGTGTTGTATATTTTCTCATAAACATAAGAATCGCATAAGTTGTAAAACTATTAAAATAGCCAAAATTGTTTATTTAATCTTACCAAATAAACAGGAATTTATAAAATCGCATAAAAAAATATTACATTGCTATTTTATTACACTTAAGTAATTGTTTCATTAAACTTTAATTCAATATAAAATTAAACATAAATTATAGTGTACTAGTCTTTAATATTACTCAACAATTGGTTGGTGTGAGTTAAAGTGACTATATGTTGATGAGAATAATAAATATTATATCGGTGAGAATAATAAATTTTAAAAAGTAATGATGTCACTATAAATCGTATTTACATATAAAATAAATGGCTAGTAGATATAAATGTGGAGTTGTTTTAACAAAACATAAATTTGTGGATCAATTTTTGTATTAAAAATATCTCAAATCATGATATGGAATTCCTATATCATGTTTTTTGGAGAATATGGAATCATGAGATGGAATCAGCGTAAAATCGCATGTCCAAACGCTGATTCCATCTCACGATTCCATAATGTGATATGATATCGCATGGCTAAACGCCTACTAAATATTACAAATTATAGAATTATATGAAAAATACTTGAGAGGAATAAGTTCTTTATTGTGGCAACAACTTCTTTGAGGCTATTTGTGTACATAATTTGTCAATTATTAAAACTTTACATGATCTTAAATGTAGATCCAGAAATCATTATACTTCAATAATTTTTATTTTTTCTCAAATCTTGGACATTAATTTATTTTCCTCACATCAACATGTGTCCAACATAATCTACACATCAACCCCTCGACCAAAATAGGTGTTGCTAGTGAGATTCAAACATATGAGCACTTAAGGCTCTTTCAAGACATCTAAAACCACTAGTCTAGAACACCTTTTTTTGTCAAGGGTGTCAATTTCTGAAAACGGTTAGCTTTTTTTTATTTGTAGAGTTAAGTGTCAAATATAAGTTGATCATAAGTCCCTTGGGAACGATAACTCGTTTCTTTAAAAATCTATATTACTTGAGCGACCACGTACGCTTGTGTGTATATTGGGGAGCAACAATGACACTTGTTTCTCTAAGATAGACCTTAGATCCAACTATTATGAGTTATAAGATAGTGAGAGTGACATCCTTAAGAGAACTTTCAAGACTTATTATGGTCGCTTCCAATTTCCTTATTATGTCCTTAGGTTTGACTAACACTCCTGCAATATTTATAGATTTCATGAATAAAGTTTTTAAGAAGTATTTAGATATATTTGTTATTGTGTTCATCGATGCCATCTTAATATACTTCAGCAGTGAGAAGGATCACAGTCACCTTAGAGTAGTTCTCTGGACTTTAAAAGACCGTGAGCTATTCGCCAAGTTTTTTAAGTGTGAATTTTGGCTAAAGTATGTAGCGCTCCTAAGCCATATAGTATCCAATGAAGGTATCCAGGTTAAATCTCAAAAAACAAAAGTAGTAAAGTATTGGCCCAAACTCACAACCTCAACTAATATTTATAGAAGGCTTGTATAAGGGTTCTCATATATTGTTTGCTCCGTTGACTAAGTTGACCCAAAAGAAGGCTAAATTTCACTAGCTTGAGGCTTGTGAGAAAAGTTTTTAGGAATTGAAAACTCATTTGAATACTGCTCCAGTGTTGACCCTACCAAAATGTACAACGGATTTGTTGTATATTAATAAACGTCCAAAGTGGGACTTTGTTGTGTTTTGATGTAGAATGGTAAATGTATAGCTTATGCTTCACGACAACTTAAGACTCATGAGAAGAACTATCCGACTCACAATCTCAAGTTGGCAACTGTAGTATTTCCTTGGAAGATATGGTGTCATTATCTCTATGCTGTGTATGTGGATGTGTTCATTGATCACAAGAATCTTCAGTACGTTTTCAGACAAAATAAGTGGAACCTTAGACAAATAAGATGGCTAGAACATCTTAAAAATTATAATATGAGTATTCTCTACCACCCATGTAAGGTTAATGTTGTAGTTGATGCCCTTAGTAGATTATGAATGGAAAGTATCACTTATGTATAAGAGGAAAATAAAGAGTTGTCCTAGTACCCTTATTTAATGACGTAGGAGAATGATTTCATGCTTGGAAAGGGGATCTGCGTCGCGCCCCCATTGCACGGGGCTAGTGATTTTCAGGTCCTTTGAAGTTTGGTGATATTTATGGTGCAGACCTTATTGCGAGAGACCCTTAAAGGCAAAGCATGTGGCCACTTCTTACATCGAAAACTCCCATCAAAGTATCATAACACTTCTAGAAAAAGTTTTAATCATTCTAAAGGCCAAATGACTTAATCTTTAATCTCAAAAGGACATCTAAGGCTACCCAAAACATGAATTGATGCGGGAGGTGTTACATAAAAAAACATTAGATACAAGCTCGTATTTTTTCATTTATCTTTCCCTTCTCATCTCCCCCATTATATCTTGTCTCCTCGATGGTCTGTTCTGTAATGCTAATTGTTAGTTTGACTGTGATCTATGTATTCAAAGAGTCAGACTCTTTGAGTAATATGCAAGAAGGTAAATTGTAAATATAAATCAACACAAGTATTTTACATAGAAAACTCATTGCTTAGAGGATTCAAAACTATTACCTATCTTCTTAGGAATTTAAAGAAAATAGTCAAATGCCCTCTCAACCTATTATCGAATTTCTAACTACACGCTTATGCTTTACAGGAGTCTTATTAATTTCTTGGACTATTTTAAAATGGAATAATTACACCCTTAGATACTGACATAGTAAGAGGAGTATCCTCACACTCTTGGAGTCATGTGGTAGTCAAAACAATTGATAAATAATATTTTAATAATATTTTTAATTTAATCTTTTGTTAAATATTTTTTTTTTTACCTTTTTCTCTATGTTTTTCTTTCTTTTTTCTCCTCTCTTTCTCTTTACATAACATTACCCCACCACCATTTCCTCCACTTTGAACCACCATCACTATAAAAACCCCTTCTTTTTATCCATCTTCTAGTATTTTTGTTACGATTTGTTTCACTATTTTTTACAACTAACGTTGCAAATTACCATTAACATCATCAAATAATCAATAAAATTATTACTCATATTGCCGAAAAAATCAAATTGTCCTTAATCTCACCACTCCAAAAATATTCACAAAGTAAAGACAAAAAAAGAAAACAAAAGAAGAAAGATTGGAAACAAAACCAAAAAGAAAGAGTAGAATTATTGAACACCTTCCATCATAAAAATTCATTCTATTACTGAAGTTTTTTAATTATTAGAGAAATCAAATCAATTAAAACAATTATGACTGTAAAATAAGTTTTTTCTATCATGAATTTCATAAAGTAAACTAAATATGAGTTATGGGTATATGATCTGGGTCGTCATCCATCTTCTTTTTTTTCATTTTTATCAATCTCAAATTAGTTCAAAATATCAACATCAGGAATCTATCTTCTCATCGACAAAAAATTTTCAACACAATTTTTTTCTCTTTTCTTTTAATTTATTTTATAAAAATATAGGGCCGGTAACATACATCAACCCTCAGATCTTATCTTTAATCACTATTGTTGTTTGGTGAAGACCCAAGAATTTAACATTCGGTAACCCCTAAATAAAGTACTACAAATTTGATGTCACGGAGACAAAGAAATAACATAATAAAAAATTTAAAAAATGAAAAGAAATGAGTAATCAAGCTCGTCAAGGTGCCTGAAGGATGCTATAATAAAGTGATGATAAAGATGGCTTCGATTTTTTTTCGTGGGTAACTGATTTGGAAGAAAGGAATGAAAAACAAAAGAGAAAAGAAGAAGAAAGAATAAAAAGAATAAAGATCTTTTTGTAATAAGTGAAAAAGGGGATAAAGAGAGAAAAATAAATATAAATAATAAAAAATGACAGCTGGTAGCGAGTGTGCATCACTACATGTTGAGAATGTGGTTGTCTAGTTTTAGGGTGGTATATATTATGTTTTTAAGAAATTCAGGGGGGTGACCCCTGTAAATTATAAGTGTGTAATTGAGAATCCGATAATAGGTTAGGGAGACATTTGACTATTTTTCTAAACTTTTACACTACCTAAAGTCCAAACTCCAAATAGGTCGCCCTTGTAACACCAAAGAAATTGTTCCCAATAATTATGTTTATACCCTTTTAATCTTCAATGACTTTCCCCAGTCAATAAAATCTCTTATAATAAACATGACAACACCTATTATAATCTATGAATATAATCAAGATCATATCTTAGAACCACTCCAAGTAAACTAAGGGCCTGCTTGACCATGCGATATGGTATCGTGATGTGGAATCATGATATGATATCATAATTTGGAATTATGAGATGAAATTGAAGTTTTGTTTGGACATGCAATATGGAATTTTGGTGTTGTATATTTTCTCATAAACATAAGAATCTCATAAGTTGTAAAACTATTAAAATAGCCCAAATTGTTTATTCAATCTTACCAAATAAATAAAAATTTATAAAATCGCATAAAAAATTATTACATTATTATTTTTTCTCCACTTAAGTAACTGTTTCATCTAACTTTAATTCAATATAAAATTAAACATAAATAATAGTGTACTAGTCTTTAATATTACTCAACAATCGGTTGGTGAGAATAATAAATTTTAAAAAGTAATGATGTCATTATACATCTTATTTACATTTAAAATAAATTGTTAGTAGATATAAATGTGGAGTTGTTTTAACAAAATATAAACTTGTGGATCAATTTTTGTATTAAAAATATCTCAAATCCTGCTATGAAATTTTCATATCATGATTTTTGAAGAATATGAAATCACATCTCATGATATGGAATCAACGTAAAATCCCATGTCCAAACGCTGATTCCATATTGTGATATGATATCGCATGGCTAAACGCCTACTAACTATTACAAATTATAGAATTATATGAAAAATACTTGATAGGAATAAGTTCTTTATTGTGGCAACAACTTCTTCGAGGCTATTCGTGTACATAATTTGTCAATTATTAAAACTTCACATGATCTTAAATGTAGATCCAGAAATCATTATACTTCAATAGTTTTTATTTTTTTTCTCAAATCTTGGGGGGAGGGGCTAGTTTGGATGTTGGGGGGGGGGGGGGAGGGTGAGGGGTAGGGACAAAATAAATTAATTTTTTTTAAAATGAAAAAATTTAAAATTTAATTTATTTTTAATGGGGAGAGTCGGGGTGTACGAACTACGAAGTGAGGTAAGAAAAAAATTATAATTTGAGGAAAATAAAATGATTTGAAAAATATTTTTCAAAACATTTAAGCCAACTAAAAAAAGAAAATTGAGAAACATATTCTAGAATGAGAGATAAAATGAGTAAAGTAAAGAAGAAAGTAGAGATATTTGAAGAAAATCAAAAAAAAAGTCAAAAGTGATTTTTTTAAAGGAAAATTTAGATGGTTTTGGAGCCAATAGGATATTGTGGGTCTTTTACACTTTGTCATGTCATTCATGTCAAAATAGTATCATGCCAAATAGCACTAATAGAAATAGTGTGATAAAATACCATACTATTAATTATTTTTTTAATAAATATGTCAAGTTAAATAATGTCCAATAAAAAGGGAAAATGCATAGATTCCTCCATAAACTTGTCCCGAAAAGTTAGTTACACGCTTGAACTATCATGACGATCTATTACACACATTTACTACTTAAAAGTAAATTTAATATCACCCTTCTATGTGCAACACCACTCACATAGTATGTGGTATATTACACTCGCTGCCACATCAGCGTTACATCAGCGCCATGTCAGAAATTGTATATTTTTTATTTCTTTTTTTTATTACTTAACTTTTTTTTATTAATTATATTTTACACTAATTAATTATTAAAATTCTCTAATAATTCTATCTTCTTCATTGTTAAATGGTAAAGAAGAAACTTTTAACAATGATCACCAAGGAAATTGCCCGCAATCTGGAATTGATTCTGGAGTGAAAGAATTCTTCTATTCAAAATGTACCCACAAGAAGGTTGCTTCAGTTTCTTCCATTGATTGGCCATGGAAACTAAGCTTTCATTATTATTTGTTGCAGCTTGTAGTTGTAAATATTTTCAGATTTTGGCATAGATTCTTTGTTATTTTTTCATGTTCTTCCAGGAGATTTCTTAAAAAATAGAGATAATAGAAAAATATTTTTCTTCCCATTTTCAATCAATCACTCCATACTCAAAAACGTCCGCCGAAGCCCCACCGATTGAAACCTCCCAAAATTTTACTCCTTTTTGAAGTAATTTATTTCTTGGTTGTTTCTTGTTATTGGTTTATTTTAAGCTTAATGAGGTGTGAAAAAGATGAGGAGGGTGGGGTGTGAAGAAGAAGAGATGTGGGGTGGGGTTTAAGAAATATTTTGATTTTTAATTTTTTTTCTTTAATAATTATCTGACACGCATGACTTTTTTTAATTATAATTATTTTTACATGTCAGCTTTAGGGGGTAAATAAATCCACTTTTAAATATCAGAGGTGTGTAATAGGTCGTCATGATAGCTTAAGCATGCAACTGACTTTTCGGTACAAGTTCAGGGGAAATCTATGCCTTTTCTCCAAATAAAAATGAACTAATAGAGTACTCCCTCCATTTCAAATTAATTGAATTGTTGAAACATTTTTTAAAAAAATTAACTTAATTGTTCAATTTTCAAGACTACTTTTATTATGTTCTTTCAATTTTATCCTTTTTTAGTTAGTATTGAAATTAGTTATTAATTAATGTTTAGTTATTTTAATCATAAATTTGATAATAATTAATAAGGTAAAAATGGAAAATTATATCTAATTTATGTCTTAATTTTTTTTTCTTAAAAGATGTGAAATATCTTAACAATTTAATTAATTTGAAATAGAAGAAGTAATTCAAAAAAATATGAGTTATGACACATCCCTTATCTTTGGGAAGCAAGTTGAGTAGTTAGGTAGCTGGAAATGCATGTCCAATCATAAAGACTTAAAAAAAAAATGTTTGGAAGTGAAAAGTAGTGTGATCTATCAATGATAAATGATACTCATGAGGGCGATCATTCCAAGATTTTGGCATGAGAATCAAACGTGGAAAACTCTTACTTGTCTAAACTTCTTTTTCCAACACAAACTGGCCCATATCCATATGTATATCATGTTACATTGCCATCTAGGGAAAATTGAACCGCCTTCCCTCCACACATATTTTAAAAACTTTTATCTTCCCTGTCCCTTTGCACGTAATAAAAAAGCACGTATATTATTTTTATTTTTATACAATTTTAGTCTACCAAATGTAAATTAGAATAGCAAATTAGTAATAAGTCAATAACATATTTAGTATAATTTCACAAATGGAGCATGAGAAAAATAGAATATATGTAGACTTTACTCTTGTCTTTTGGATAGAGAGACTTTTTTTAATAGATCTTTGGATCAAAGGAAGTTATCAAAGCAGAATATTAAATAAAAATAACAACAACAAAATAACAAGATACACAAAGCAAATGAAGCAACAATAATACTAAGAAATGAAGAATAAGATATCACGCTAATATTAAATAAATACTACCAAATAAGGAGAAGATGTGTAAAGGAGACTGACCCCGACCTCTCCCACATAATGTACGAAAACCCTTTGCACTTACTACCCTTCTACCCAAATTCTCAACCTCTATATTTTTCTATCTAATGTCATGTCCTCAGTAAGCTAAAGATGAACTATGTCCTGTCTAATCACCTTCCATAGTTCTTTTTCATCTTTATCTCTACCTCTCCTAAAATCCGTTATAGCCAACCTCTCACACCTCCTCACTGGTGCATCTGCTTACCTCCTCTTGACATGCCTGAACCATCTTAATCTCGCTTCTCCATCTTGTTGGCCACGAAGGCAACTACCACCTTACAATGGCGTAGCTAAAAATTTCACGAAGGGTGTCCAAGAATTATATAAGCAAAAGAAAAAATTGACAAATGGACGCACTAAAAAATTCAAAATCGAACTATGTACTATTAATATTTTTTTATGAATAAATGTTCTAAAATTTTAAAAATCAAATCGCATGATATGTAGCTTAATCATTTTTAAGTTTCAAACTTACACTAATCTCTAGTGACGATAAAAATATCGAGACACGAAAAATTGAAGTAGAAACAAATGAGGCCTTCTTTTGTTTGCTTTTAACAAATTGTACAAATATTAGAATTTTATTTCAAACTTTAATGAAAAGAAATAAAAAGTCAAATTCATTGAAAATTCAATTAGCTTTATTAGATTTTTAAGTTAAAGATTTATAAGAAATTTACTAACTCTTAGATAATTAAAGGAAAAATAAAATATGAGCTCTTTAAAAAATAACTTGCTTTTAACAGCGTTATATAAATATTAGAATTTTATTTCAAACTTTAATGAAAAGAAATAAAAAATCAACTTCATTGAAAATTCAATAAGCTTTATTAGATTTTAAAATTATAGATTTATAAGAAATTTACTAACTATTATCTTAGATAATTAAAGAAATAAGGAAATATGAGCTCTTTAAAAAATGACTATAAAAGATAAGTTGCTGCAAGGATTCGAACTTGCACGTCAAAGCTCAACAAGGGAGCTTCCAACCGCTGAGCCACAATAGCTTATTATGACAAGGGTGTCCAAAATATTAAATTTAAGCATTTTGAACAGAATTTTACTTAGGTGTACGGTATAATTTTCCGACGAAGGGTATCCAATTGGACACCCTCAAGACACTGTAGCTCCGCCCCTGCCACCTTATCCTGTATAACTTTGTTCTTGGTCTTATACCTCTTAGTCTGCCCACACATCATCTGACATTCTAGTCATTCTAAAATGACATTAAACAACCTAGTTAGTCACTCCACACCTATATCGCTTGTGTTCTTACAAAATTCCACCAAGATCGATCCAATCGTTCTTCTCCTTCTCATCCACTGAATTTTCCCCTTTACCACCACAAACTTTATACATCTACAATATACAAAATTTCTACAACTCTCGAAATGCTCTAATTCCCCCGACACAATATTCATGTCTCCCTTCTCATTCAAGAGCATATGAAAATACAGGTGTCATCTCCATTTAATGTGATGTCATGATTGTAATAGCCATATTACAAGTAATAGCATCTTTAATATAATAACATAATCTAAAATTCATATAATCAAACCTAACTTGTTTAGTTGTTATAATTGTATGATTGTACCTCATCATTTTTCATGATATCATAAGTAATATATGTATAAACAAAACCTTATTTTAGTTTTGATCATTTTACTAACTCACAACCTACTAAATCATCTAATCATATACACTTATATGACCAAAAATTCCTTTATCTCCTTCTCATATTCCATTTAATCATATAGGTAAGGGATGCTGATCAAAGTCACTTTCATATGCCAATGTTCATCAAGCATGACAATAGGTCTTGAGGCATGCACAATAACATACTTGTTATCAAATTCAATTAACTTTGCCAATAGAAAGATAATGTATCATCATCCACCCTAATAGGGGCATCTATATTTGTGTAAATCTATACGAATACCATCGAGTTGTAAATACGTGGCTGAACAGATTAACAGAATCAGTAGAACTATTTTTTTCGGCATGCACAAAATGGAGGGGAGAAGAGGGGATCAAGAGAACAATATGTCGTGATCTATATCTTCAGACGCTGAAAAACTGTTGCTTTCCGGCTCCCCTCCCTCCTCTTCCTCATCTTCCTCACTGTTCAGTGCTGAAGTTAAAGGCTCGGATTTCCTCCGTGCACCAGCCCCACTTCTTCTTCGAGTTTCTGCAAAAATATTTCATCTGATTAGCACTGTAGCCACCAAGAAATGCTACAATGACTAGAAGTGGCAACAGTATTGGGACTTACTCTTATTAGTAATCGCAGAGCGTGTAAATGCCAAAAAGTCGTCCCATTTGAATTGTCTTAGTTCCTGCTTCTCTTCCTCGGAAAGCTCAAAATTTGGTTCCCTCCCACACATAAAAGCAGCCCTACAAATTCAAGGGAAAAAAGAAAAAATCCATCCATATTAAGGCTTTCTTAGAAGAATCATCTAATAGCAATAGAACTGCACAAGGATCTTGTTGCTGTAAATTTCTGAAAATTGGTAGATGAACCCTAGGAAACCCCATCTTATCAGATACCAGTAAGGTACAAGCCTGTCGAACATTTGAAATTTTTAGCATCACACTGAAGGGGGAGCAGAATTTAACAAGGTGAAGAGAAATAAGTTTGCAGGCAGTATGATACCTGTCATACAGTCTAGCAGCTTCTTCTTGAGTGCCAACTGTACCCAAGTGGATTTGTTTTTTATCAACTTTTATTGCAGCTTGCCATTTCATATTTTTAAAGTAGACACCTCTCATGAGACATGGTTCTTGGTTTTCAAAGTGCTTTCTCCTGTGTCGCTTTCTGCGTTTAACTTCTGGAACAGCAAATGCACAAATGTTATTTCATGGGATGGAAGCAGCACTTCTAAAGACACAAGAGATTCCTTAGCGCTCGATGTGAATATTCCTGCGCTATGATTTATGGAACTAGAGTGTCTTTCAGTCAAGCCAACAGCTGGTGGTTTAAGTAGGAGTATTCAAATAGCTCCCAGCCAATTCAAATGTTGATTCAGGTAAAGAACAAAATGGAGCAATTCATCATTTGATGGAATTTTTTGATGATAGATATGCAGATGACAAAATGGAGCAATTCATCATTTGATGGAACTTTTTGATGATAGATATGCTGATGACAGCAATCAGCAGCTAAGTTTCAAGTGACATATCCCACAAACATGAAATATTGATATTCTGAGGCCAGAAGAATTGCTATACAATGTGAACTAGATATAGTAGCAACATATGGCTTCTCAAAACCTAGATGAAAGAAGTTATATACCATGACTATTGAGGAACAGAGGAAGCTAATTAATTATTCAAGGTGATCCCTTTTTTGTATTTACGAGCATAGAAAAGCAGAGTAATCACACACATAAGCAGTAAAAGACGTCGTCCATATATGTGCTTCATGCTGGTGAGGTTTCTTGAGTTTTTGTTTGCAATAGACAGTTGCTTCATGGCGCTGCTCAATTAATTATCATGTTTCATTTAAATATACTTGAAGAAAATTATTCATAAACACATTTATAGGATTCCACTCTCTGTCCTCATCAGTCTGTCTGTTACACAATAAATGAATCAGCTGGTCAAGTTAGTTAGCTTTGCCTTATCAGTAATTAGTTACACTGTTGAATTAGTTAGAAGAAGTTAGCAAAATAAGATTCTTTCTCATGTATATACAAGGCATTGTATCATTACAGATTGAATCATCAATTGAATGTTCAAGTAAACTTTCCTATTGAATTCTATTCTTCATCATCTTCTATCCTTTCATCCATCATAGCTGAATAACTTGAGCTTCCTCAACCCCTCCACCCCCTTTTCTAATCTTCTGCCTTTTTTATTTTCTTATTTACCCCAGCATTTTCCTTACTCCTTTAGACCTGTTTTTATTGAACTAGCAGCACTAGACTTTGTAAAGCACAATAGTTCCCATCAGTTGATTTGACATTAGAACTTTGTTTCAGAAGCAACAAAATTTTAAAGTCAGCTAAACAAGTAGTGGGGCTGAACAATTATGTGCAGTCATGTAGAAGATACCAAAACAGACATTTGAATTTCGTTGTATGTACCATAAAGATCGGTAGGATCTACCCTAATATAATGAAACAGAAATACGGCAACTAGGTGATCAAACCATCATTAGTATATAACCAAAAACCTGGAAATTGTTGAGCGGTCTGCTCCATCAAGGAGCCAGAGGCATGACTATTCGATGATCCAGGAACAACCTTTATAGCAATTTTCTGGAGAGCATTGAAACAATAGATTAGAATATAAAGAATGCCAGCAGAACTTAAGAGTTCATAAAGAAAACATGAAACTCAATGGGTCGGGCAGACTATCCCATATGATCCTCTGTGAATTAAAATCCTCTTGACTGGAATATACATGTTAATCTGCTCACTATAATAGTAATAGTTGTGCCATAACATGTTAGTAATCAATTATTCTTTCCTTTCTGTAACTGAAGCAGATATTTAGAGAGAAAATTATTATTCAAAATTCAATTAAAGCTGGACAGAATCTAGATATTTAAAGATTTGACTTCATCATATCACTTGACTTTATTTTTACTAGTCAGAATGCTATCAGTTCAAGCAGACAAAACAATGCAAGAAAGGCCATAAACTGTAGAAGGGGCAACAAACATAGTCGGCTATTCACTAAAATCTCATTGCTTGGAGACATTAGTGATAAACCTCCTCCAGTGAACACATTTTCTTTTTCCCTTTTGTGTGTCATAGCCAGTATTATTTACCCAGAAAAACAAGTGAATTGAATTTGCATCCATCAGAGACAAAAGTGTATTTCAATGTAAGCACTTTCGGGAGAACCTAGAGGACCCCTTCCTTTTCTGCATGAAATGATCTGAGGAACAAGCTGAAACACACGCAATTCAGCACAGGACATAACAGCATAACAACAGTTGTCATGTCTTACCAAATGCGGTAAAATTGTCACTTAGACTTCCCTCTACGAGAAACCAAATAACTACCTATGCTGAGGAAGCCACGTCCACTAATTTGATCAGTATTCTGGAAAATGTTTTACATAGTTCTGAAGATAAGAATCAACACATTTAGCATAGAATTTCTGAGCTTCCTTATTATGCAAACTAGTTTGCTTAAGCACGAAGGTATGGAATAGCTACTGATGTTTAGTAGGAAACATATTATATAAACTCGCAAATAGGTTTAATTCTAGCAGATTAACTTGGTGCTATTGAAACCAATCAATCTTTTCATAACCCAAAATAGAAGGAAATGGATCAGAGACAATATCCCTTAGGATCATAGCTTAGGAAGGTCGCATCACATACTGCTTCTTCAATTAGATCATCCATAAGAACCATTTGGCTGAAAACTACTTTATTTGCTGATTCAAGACACAGTTGACTGCAGGCGAAAAGACCCATAGAAGAAGCCACCCCGGTACTATAGAGCCTGTCCTAAAATTGTTAAAGGTGACTCCACATTGCTTCTATCTCATTTTAAGCTAAATGCTTTGAGTGTTCAAACTATTACATCCTTCTTACTTGCTTGTCAGTTCAGAAGTAGAATCTAGTCTACAAAGATTATTCGGAGACTTTTGAAAACAAAATCAGGCAAATTTAGACATTCATGCTCACATAACATATTAGCACAATAGTGAAGCATATAGATAACGCTATCACTTCTCTTTCAGATACATTAAAATTAGTAACTGAAGGGATGCAGCAAGAATAATGAGAACGACTTTAAACTAATATAGAGTAGAAATACCAAACATCAATAAACTATTCATACCTCTTTTGACTCATCAATATCAGTTGATGGCATTGGATGTACACTAGTGGGTCTGTTGTTGAAGAAACGATGTTCGGCAAAGTGCCCATTCCCAGAGAACTTTGGCAGTGGAACCAAGAAGGCGCTTCGTCCTTCATAATCATTTGTGTATCAGGAAAAGTTATCCAAAAGTATTGCTAAACTTGTTAAGTAAGTGAAAAATATAAACAGATAAAAGTGAAAACAGGGCATTCTAGTTTACAATAGATAGAAAACTTAACAACTGTATTTTACAAAGTATAGAAACTATGCATCTAGTGGACTTCAATGATTATAATAAACCAAGATGTACTAACTTTCCATACCAGAGCAAAGTCCTAACAGCTTGCGCCTTCGGATGCTCACCATAGCTCACCAAATTATGCCTAGCAGAATTCCAACAGCACGAAAATTAGAAAGTTGGAGACACATTTCCATTTGTAGATAGCAGAATACTGCCAACTTGTTAGACAAAGTAGAAGAAATGCCTAATCTGTCCCTTAGATTGCTGGGAATTGATATCATGTATGAAGCAAGATACATTCACTCATAAAACACAGTGTAAGTGAAATCTGAACTGCAATTCATATTACATTATCAGCATTACATATATGATCACTTCCAGAACAAAGTCAGCAGCCTGTGGCTGGGGAGACATTGCTAAAACTATGACAACACAGCTAAAATCAAGATTTTGTCATTCCACACTACTTAATCTACCTGGTAATAAAATTAAGCCCCAAAAACAAGTAGTGGAAGATTTAGCCTTGCATAGAAAGAATGGTAACATTTAGACTAGTTAGTGGTCAATATTGTCACCCTGGGGTTGGGAGATTTCACATTCCATACAAAGAATCTTAAACATTCAAGTGACAATACCAAGGACTAAAAAACATGAACCCCAAGTTGGCAGCAGGCAGGAAAGATAATTTTTGCATAAAATAAAGCAAAAAATAGACCCTGTTGGAAGATAAGGTTATGTAGACCAAGTCAACCATCACCAACCTACCACCTTTTGTAGAGAAGAGAAAAGAAGAACAAAGATGCAAACTTTCCAAGACTAGAGAGTAGAGACATCAAAACAATCAGAGAACAAGGAGGAAAAAACCACCCACATGAAAAAAAAAAGTACCATTTGTCATCATCCAAAGCACAATGACCAAGGTCAGTAATAGTAACAAACAAATTATCCCACATGTTAAACCATAAGTCAAAACTCAAAAGTAACTCAAAAGAAACAAAACCAAAAACCAAGAAAATAGTACCTTAAACTACAAGAAGAAGAGGAAAAGTGGTTGAAAATCAAGAATCTTGAAATGGGGATTTAGGTGAAAAAAAGAAGGGATTTTTTTCAAGTTGAAAAGGGTTGAGAAAGGAGATTGTAAAGAGGGTGTGGTAAAAAAAGAGAGAGAAAGAGGTGGAGATTGTGTTTGTAGAAGTAGTTGTTGTTGTTACTCATGCATCTACCACCTTTTGTTTTTATTTCTACTCTCATTATGTCTTTCTTTTCTAACACTGGTTGGCTGGCTGGCTACCTTGTTGGTGATGCTGGTAAACCCCCCCCCCCCCCCCATTCTACTTCCTTTGAGGGGTAGTGGGGTAGAAAGAGATACAAACAAAGAGTTAATATAGAGAGAGATATTAGAAAATTAGTTGAAACTTCTTCTATAATTACTTGTTACTTGTAATATATATCTATTATTCAACGACCATTTTGCCCTCTGTTTCATGGAAAAGTCTTGCTCCTATATTCATACTTTTCATGACAAAAATACCCTTGATTAATCTACAGCCTCTTATTTTTTTAATTGAAAAAAAAAAAGATCCTAAAAAGAATAATTTTTCTTTAAGTGAAAAAGGAAATGCAATATTTTTGTATTGGATATTTCCGGGGACCTCTTGAAAATAATACTTCAAAATGTTTAATTAATTAAAATTTTAAAAAATTATGTGTTTGTTTTTTTAAAAAAAAGAAGAAGAAGAAGAAGAAGAAGAAGAAGAAGAAGAAGAATTGGCTTTGTTGTTGGCCAAATACACTTCTATTATATGGTTGAATGACATATGAATTCATTGAGAATTTTTTTGAAAATTTTCTTTTTATTACGATTAATACATGCTTTATTTAACTAATATTTAAAATATATTCTTGTTATTTAATTTATACTATTAATTTAATATAATGAAGTTGCACCTTGTATTATAGAATTTTCTGCTAATTAAATTAATTTAGTCAATCTTTGCTACTTGGTCAAATTGACTTTTGATAAGGAAAGAGTACCAAGGGGAAAAAAATAGAGGAGCACTATGTTTTTAGTAGGTACTACAAAAAAATCTCCAAATCCCAAGCTCTCAATATAGTTAACAAAATGTTTTTTAAGAAAAGAGGTGAAAATTATTTATGCCGTTTAATTTTATTTTAAAAGTTAAATATTTCTTTAATTCTGAATAATAAAAATTGTCTCTCCTTTATTCTAATTATCTTTTTAAAATGACTATTTATCCTTATATAATTAATCTTCGTCCTTTCTTCTTTCTTCTTTCTTTTTCTATACTTCTTAAAGTCATGATTTATTTTTATTTTTTTAATTCATGTAATAAAATTTTCATAGCAAAAATTAGTATTATTTCTTAGACAAAAAAAAGAAAAGAAAAAGAGTGAAAAGTACTAATTAAATATATAGGTTAATTAATGATGTTTTAAATAAAATAAATAAGCAAAATAAGAAAATTATATTTATTTAGTAATAATCAAACTCTAATATCTAGTTAAACAAGTGAATAACAAGCAATACAAAATAATTAATAAAAATAAAGGTATGTTTTGTATAACAAATTTCAAAAACAAAAATTAAAATATTTCATTGATAACAATCAAAACTCATTTAAGAGGGAAATGAAACTTAAATATGCACACATGCAGGTAATAAAATAACACTAAATTTGTGATAAACTCATAAAGAATTATTTATTTATAAGGTTAATTAGATTAATAAAAAAAATTAAATATCCGAGATATAATAAGATATAATATAGATGGATGGTTGGAAATGTCAAAAGGCAAAATCGATATCGTATAGGATAAGAGAATAGTGTGTTGGGTTTTAAAGGTGTGAACAGGAAATGAAGGGTTGTGACTCTCCTGAAGAGTTGTGATCATGTCAAAGGGTTGTGAACTTTATGAAAGGTTGTCTTCTTTCTGAAAGATTGTCTTCTTTCCAAAGGGTTGTGACCTTTACCCTTTAAAGGCTATAAATAGAGAGACTTCCTCTCAGTTTTAACCACTGATTTTCTCTCCCTCTGCATTCATATTTTCTTATAAACAAAGTTGAGTCTTTGTGTGATTCGTTACTGCATATTGAGTTCGCTGAAGTTGCAGATATTTGAGGTACCACTATTTCTGTAATAGGTTAATCCATTTTATCTTGGGAGGAAGTAATCCATAACCTCGGGTACATTGAGGAGATTAAATTCCTTAAGGACACACAGTGATTTCTGTGGACTCGGATTGTTCATGTTTTTTTTTCATTTTTTTTTTCTGGTTTACTAACTTCAATACAGGAAATACAATCTTAAGGAATCTAATATATTTTTCTGTATTTGAGGTTTCTGGAGATTAAAACCTTTTTGGTTTTCTACTCTGTTTGAACATTGTACTGATTCGAAGAATATAAAAACTTCATTAGTATATAAGATTCATTCGGTTAACGATTAGAAGAATATAAAAACTTTATCGTTAAACTAGAAACAAGTTGTATAAAGATTTTGTCTTTATTTGTTAGTATTTTAAATATCAATTATCCGTCTATTTGTGACGAAAAAATGACAACCGATACGAACAACAAAATGTTTACGTTAACAATGGTGTTTCGTCAAGTCGAACACCGGTTGCAACAAAGAATGGCTAATTCGAGAGAAACCGGCAAGTTCACCGATATAGACTTCAAACGTTGGCGGCGAAAGATGTTCTTCTATTTGACTACCCTCGCCTACAACGTTTTATTAATGAAGATGTTCTGTGTTAAAAGAAGGAACTCCCGACAATGAAATATTTGTTGTGACCGAGGCATGGAAACATTCCGATTTCCTCTCGCAAGAATTACATACTTAATGGATTGGAAGATGCCTTATATAACGTATTCGAGTGTTTGTAAAACCTCTAAAGAACTTTGGTATGCTATTGAGAAAAATACAAAATCAAGATGCGAGCCCTAAAAAGTTTGTTGCTGCAAAATTTTTGGATTTTAAAATGGTTGACAACAAGACTGTCATCTCTCAAGTTCAAGAATTACAAGTCATTATGCATGATCTCCTGGCAAAAGGTATGATCAAATTCAATAGTTTTATTGATAAAATTATTGAATGGGTTATTGACTTTAAATTGTCCATTGAAGGTATGGTCATAAACGAGACATTTCAAGTAACAGCAATGATCGAGAAACTTCAAAGGAAACTGCTTCAACTGTGGGAAAGTTGGTCACAGGGCTACAGAATGTCGTGCTCGCAAGAAGGAAAAGAAGAAAGATCAAGCCAATATGGTTGACATAAATGGGGATATTGACAACCTATGTGCTATGTTGACTGAATGCAATTTTGTTGGAAATCCCAAGCAATGGTGGCTTGATTCGGGAGCCACTGCACATATTTATGCTTTGTTCGAGAAGCCTTTGCAACATATGTCCCTGCTGCACGGATGAAACCGTATACATGGGAAATTCGGCAACATAAAAGGTTGAAGGCCATGGCAAGGTATTTCTAAAGATGACCTCTCGGCAAGGTGATGACTCCGAACAACGTTTGTCATGTTCCGAAATGAGGAAGAACTTGGTTTCGCCGGCCTTATGATCAAGAATGGATTTAAGTGTGTTCTTGTTTCTGACAAAGTTGTAATTAGTAAGAATGAAGTGTTTTTAGAAAAAAGCTACCTCGATGAGGGTCTTTTCAACTTGAATGTAATTGTTGTTGATAATAATAAAGTTCAAGCTTCTTCTTATTTGGTTGAGTCAAATTGTTTATGGCATGAACGTTTAGGACATGTCAATTATAAAACCTTGCGTAAATTGATCAACTTAAACGTATTGCCTAACTTTGAGTGCAATAAATCAAAATGTCAAGTTTGTGTTGAATCTAAGTATGCTAAGCATTCTTATAAATCTATCTAAAGGAATTCCAGTCCCTTAGAATTAATTCACACTGACATTTGTGATATGAAGTCAACACCAACTCATGGTGGGAAAAAATATTTTATAACTTTTATTGACGATTGCACTAGATATTGCTATGTCTATTTGTTGAATAGTAAGGATGAAGCAATAGATGCATTTAGGCAATACAAAACTGAAGTTGAAAATCAATTAGATAAAAAGATAAAAATGATAAGAAGTGATAGAGGTGGAGAGTATGAATTTCCTTTTGCGAAAATATGTTTGGAAAATGGAATCATACATCAAACTACTGCCCTTACTCACCTCAATCTAATGGAATTGCGGAAAGGAAAAAGCAACTTTGAAGGAAATGATGAATGTCTTACTTATAAGTTCAGGTTTACCACAAAACTTGTGGGGAGGCTATCTCTTACAACAAATCGAATACTCAATAGAGTACCCCACAAAGAAGACACAGTCTATTTCATATGAGAAATGGAAAGGAAGAAAACCCAACGTGAAATACTTCAAAGTGTGGGGGTGTTTAGCCAAAGTTCAAGTTCCTATACCTAAGAGGGTCAAAATAGGACCTAAGACTGTGGATTGTGTTTTCATTGGATATGCTACAAATAGTAAAGCATGTCGATTTTTGGTTCATAAATCCGATCATCCGGATATACATGATAATATGGTAATTGAATCAGATAATGTTGAATTCTTTGAAAATATCTATCCGTATAAAACTCGACGTGAGTTGTCTAGTGAAGGGTCTAAACGACCTCGAGAAGAACCAAAGGAGAATGTACCTAATGAAGAGATACTAAGGCGTAGTAAACGTCAAAGGACGTCTACTTCCTTTGGATCGGAAACAAACCTTTGGGTTCAAAATGGATCTTCAAAAGAAAAATGAAAGCTGATGGATCTATTGACAAATACAAGGCAAGGCTTGTAATCAAAGGCTTTAGACAGAAAGAAGGTCTTGACTACTTTGATACATATTCGCCAATAACTAGGATTACATCCATTCGGATGTTAATTGCATTAGCTGCGGTATATGGCCTTGAAATTTATCAAGTGAATGTAAAAATAGCCTTCTTAAATGGAGATTTGGAGGAAGAAATTTACATGGAACAACCCGAGGGTTTCGTGGTTCCTGGTAAAGAGAAGAAGGTGTGCAGACTTATTAAGTCACTTTATGGACTAAAACAAGCACCTAAACAATGGCATGCAAAGTTTGACCAAACCATGTTGTCAAATGGATTTAAAATTAACGAGTGTGATAAATGTGTTTACATTAAAGACACTCCAAACAAAGTTGTTATTGTATGTTTATATGTGGATGATATGCTAATAATGAGTAACGACCTTGCTAACATAAATGCTACTAAATGCATGCTTGCTAGTAAGTTCGATATGAAAGATCTAGGAGTTGCCGATTTGATATTGGGAATTAAGATTCACAAAATTCCTCAAGGTCTAGCACTGTCTCAATCTCATTATATCCAAAAGGTACTTGAAAAATACAAGCACTTAAACTTCAAAAGTGTAAAAACATCAATTGATGTGAACCTTGATCTTGCTAAAAATAAAGGTGAAAGTCAGTCTCAATTGGATTATGCCAGAGTGTTGGGAAGTCTAATGTACATCATGAATTGTACAAGACCAAACCAAAATCATTGGATGGTAATGAAACGAGTTTTGGGGTATCTAGAATACACACAAAACTTTGCTTTGCATTACAATAAGTATCCAGCAATTGTTGAAGGATATAGTGATGCAAATTAGATTACTGGGTCAAATGAAACTAAGTCCAAGTGGATATGTTTTCACTATCGGTGGAGGAGCAATATCTTGGAAATCATCCAAACAAACATGTATAGCTCGCTCTACAATGGAATCTGAGTTCATAGCCTTAGATAAGGCTGGTGAAAAAGCTGAATGGCTTCGGAATTTCTTGGAAGATATTCCATTTTGGCCCAAACCAATGGCTCCTATATGCATACATTGTGATAGTCAAGCTGAAATAGGAAGAGCTGGAAGCATTATGTACAACGGTAAGTCTCGTCACATACGACGAAGACATAACACCGTTAGACAACTACTCTCTAGTGGAATTATCACAATTGACTATGTAAAGTCAAAGGATAATGTGTCGGATCCACTTACAAAAGGCCTAACTAGAGAGGGAGTTGAGAGATCATCAACAGAATGGGACTATGGCCGAGGACAAGTCATCGTGGCGGTAACTCTACCTAGAAGACTGGAGATCCCATGATCTAGGTTCAAGGAGATCAAACAAAGTCATTGATGACGGTTCAACATTGTCAAAATAAACTTTAAAAGTCCATTCTCATGATGGGACAATGTTTAGTAACAAGGATAAAGATATTAAGTCTTTTTAATGATTTCTAAGTTTGATACAGGGTATATCAAATGGTGTATCTACGAGATAACACATTTGGAAATCACCTATGTAAGTGTGAAGTGTAAGTCGCTTCAAGGAGAATCCGGTAAGGTCAGTTCTCTACGCACTTATAAACCAAGAAGTGTTCATGGCTGAAACGAACAAACAATGAGAACCAAAAACAGTTAAAGGGTTGATTGTGTGACTTATGTTGTCTAGGTATACACCAAAGCTCGACGGTTCAAAGATATCAAATCTACCGATTGACCGAGTATATCCGATATATGTTCACTATGGAAAGTTCAAAAGGGAAACCTACTTATCCGTGATGCAATTAACTCTTACTTACGGATCACACACAGTTTTTCATGCATATGTTTTAACAATAGCCATTCCCTATTCATGTGGGGGATTGTTGGGTTTGAAAGGTGTGAACAGGAAATGAAGGGTTGTGACTCTCCTGAAGAGTTGTGACCATGTCGAAGGGTTGTGAACTTTATGAAAGGTTGTCTTCTTTCTGAAAGGTTGTCTTCTTTCCAAAGGGTTGTGACCTTTACCCTTTAAAGGCTATAAATAGAGAGACTTCCTCTCAGTTTTAACCACTGATTTTCTCTCCTCTCGCATTCATATTTTCTTATAAACAAAGTTGAGTCTTTGTGTGATTCGTTACCGCATATTGAGTTCGGCCGGGGCGCAAATTTGAGGTACCACTATTTCTGTAATAGGTTAATCCGTTTTATCTTGGGAGGAAGTAATCCATAACCTCGGGTACATTGAGGGGATTAAATTCCTTAAGGACACACAGTGGTTTCTGTGGACTCGGATTGTTCATGTTTTTCTTTTCATTAATTTTTTTTTTCTGGTTTACTAACTTCAATATAGGAAATACATAGTGTATATTATTCACAATTGGGATGGAATATGATTTTTTGAGCAAAATTAAGGGTATAAATAATTTTCACCTTTAAAAAAAATTAATAAATTCTTAATAATAATAACATTTCAAGTGCAATTTTTATTATCATAAAAAATTGCCGTTTTACATCTGAGAATTATTTTTTAGGGGAAATAGTGATTTTAATTTCTGTATTATTGTATAATTTCAGTTTTAGTCCATGTGTTATCTAGTTATGTACATTTAACCTTTAATTATTTGAAGCATGCAATTCTAGTCATTGAAGTTAACAAAAGTTAACTATTTAAAAGAATGATTATTTTAATATTATATAAAATAAAATAAATTAAAGAGTTGGTGATTCTAAATGCTTGAAGAATTATGTATATAAGAAAATTTGAATTTTATAAAAATTAAATATTAAATTTTTAAAAAAAATTGAAAGTTGTTAGGACACTATTGATAGCCTTAGGAAGCTTGTCCGCCTATTAAACTCTTTTAAATGTGAGCGTATTTGATCTTGATTAGTAACCATTTAAAAAGAGAGAAAGAGCGAATTGTTATTTGCTAATGAATAAAACACAAAGCAAACAGAGAAGCAAATGAGATCATTTTATATATTAAAAATAATCATTCTAATTGTATATTTCTAAAAAATATATAAATTTAATTTTATATACATAATTCTTCAAGCATTTAGAATCACCAACCCTTTATTTTATTTTATGTATTTTTAAATAATCATTTTTGTTAAATAGTTAAATTTTGTTAATTTTAAGGACCAAAATCGCACACTTTGAATAATTAAAGGTTAAATTTGCTTAATCAAATAATGCATGAACTAAAACTGAAATTATGCAATTATACAGAGATTAAAACCGCTATTTCTCTTCTTCTTCTTTTGCACTTATTCGTCTAAATTTGTTTGAACTTATAATTTTACATTATTTAAAAAAAAACAAAAACAAAGTGTATTACTTGAGTACTTTTCAACACATATATTGCCTTTTTGAGAGACTGATTTTTGAATCCCTAACAGGAGGAAATTGGGTAAGATGCATCCCTATTAAAGAATAGACTTGCAAAGTTTTCTATCTAGCATCAGGGGAGATATATACTAAATGGAGTATTAAAATAGACATACCTTCTTAGTAGAAATTCAAAAATAAAAGGTGATATAAATGTATGTTAGTTGAAAGGCTTTTTTTTTTTTTTTTTTCTTTTTGCTCATAAAAGATTACTTTTATTATATTAAGCAATTAGAGATATATGGAAAATAGCATTTCCGTTGGATACGTTTGTCTTAGCAAAAGAAATACATCCCTATAAGGATAGGTAAATATAATATTAGTACTATTGTTTGTATGGGCTAAGTTAGGGTTATGAAACCAACAACAATAAGGAATCACTTCTTCTTCTTTTCATTTGTCATTATTAGTTTGATTAATTTGAATTTATATTAAAAATATTAATTTAGGAGAATAAAACATGTGTACTGATTTTTGTTTTTATACTCTGATCTCAAGCTCAAAATGTTTGGTAGGTGTTTAACCATGAAGTTTAAATATTTGTTTACTTTATTTAAAATTTATGGAATTGAAACACACTACATTATGATTTTGCATTAGAAGAGAGATTTCAAGAAATAGTAATTCTATAAAGATCGAGTTGTGATTGGTTATATTTTTTATTAAAAAATATTTGAAATAATGTTTATGCTTGAATGTACTTAATACAACTTTTAAAGTGAAAATGATTTTAAAATAGGTATAAGTTATGGATAAATAAATTTCAACTCTTTCATGTCTCCGCGGTGAGGCACAAAGTCCAACAACAACATATCCAGTGAAATTCCACAATTAAGGTTGGAGAGGGTAGAATGTATGCAAACCTTAACACTGTCTCGTGGAGGTAGAGAGGTTGTTTCCGAAAGATCCTTGGTTCAAGTGCAATAATCCCCGATATAAAATAAAGGAGATAATGAATAGAATATAGCAAATACAAGAAAAACGGTGCAAAAGTCTACTAGAGAAGAGTCAAAACAATAATAAAATCATGTGATAATTGAGAACCACAAACAACAAACTAGGTTGAATTATTAAAATAATATTAAACAATGAAAATAATATTTTTTTTAAAAATAAGAACTACCGTAATACAACTAGTACCATAGCAAACACCAACAACCCTAAGCAAGACTCCACTACAGTAGCTACTAACATTTTATTCTAATACGTGTCCTCTACACCCTCTTATCTAAGGTCATTTCCTCGGTAACCTGAAATTGCGTCATATATTGTCTTATCACCTCTCTCCAATACTTATTCAACCTACCTCTGCCTCTCCCCATACCCTTTATAACTAACTTCTCGCACCATATCAATCTTGCTTTTCTCATCTTGTCCACCACAGAGTTACTCCACCTTATCCTGGATATCCTCATTTATATTTTTATCGCTCTTAGTATGACTACACATTCACCTCAACATCCACATCTCCACAACATGCGTCTTGTGGACATGAGAGTTCTTGACTGGTCAATACTCAGTCACATACAACAATGTCGATTGAACCATCTGTAATGACTCGGTCGATCTTTTTAGAAAGTTTCATGAATTTACCATTTTTTCCGTCTCGATATCGACCCTAACTCTTCTATGATTGAGTTTTGAAAAGTTAGTTTTAAACTTGGAGTTAAAAGTTGAGAATTTGGTAAGTTTTGAGTTTGAAAGGCTAAGTTGTAAAGAAAGTGGTTTTCGGTGTCTTTTGGAATTTTGAGTGTCGAAATAGAATTCCGCTGATTCCATCAATTCTAAAATGTGAAATTTGATTCGTGAAAGTTTTCGATTTCTGATTCGTAGTCTTTTTGAGGATTTGAGGTCCTAAGTTGTGAAATTGTGGAACTTTAGTATTTGGGTTGACTTTGGTCAACATTTGGGCTTCAGATGCTCGGATTGGAATTCAGAGAGTTTTTTTGGATTCAGGGGATGATATTAGACCTAAGTGAGGTCATGATTAATTTTTGAGAGGTCCCGAGCTTGTTTTAGCCTTTTTAGGCTGAGTTAGTTTCTTGTGGTTTCACGGATGTTGGGTTAAGGAGACCTTGGAATCATGTTTTGATGGTTCCATTGAGTCCAGAACGTCGAGTATAATTGATATGCAAATATGGTTTGTTTGTACGAGATTATGAACGAATCTTGAGGGTCCTTTCGAGGTTTAAAGTGTTGGCTGATTTTCCGATGTCTGTGTTATGGTGCTCTCCGATTTTGTGAGGGGTGTCTCGCTTTTGCGAAGTTTGCTTTACCGAGATTGGTTTCGCTTTTGCGAAGGGTCAACCCCTGTTGACCTTCGCATTTGCGAAGAAACCTTCGCTTAAGAGACCTTCGCTTTAGCGAAGACCGTTCACTTTTGTGATGCCTGCGTTTTAAGCGGGGTTACGTAGGAAGGGCTTACTCTACTAGTGGTTCGGCTTGGTCTCACCCCCGTCCCGCATTATTCCTCCCCACTAAAAAAAGCAATTGAGAACCTTTTCGAGCGCCTATCTTTGTGGGGCGATTGAGAAAGAAAGGTGTATTTCATTCTTTTGATGCCTTCCATTCCACTATTCTGATTGAAATAATGGTTCTTTCAAATGACAAAGGCATAATGAGATTAAAAACTGTAAGTGAACCCTGGTCGCTTTTGCGACATCAAAAAGGATTTTTGTTGTCATTTCGGGGAAGCCTCATTTTATCATTTTTGAGTTTTGGGAGCCCTGGATGGCGATTTGGACCAAATTTTTGATGGAAATCTTTTGGGTAACGATTCTTAACTCTAAATCTTCAATTACCTATTATTACTTATGAATTTATGTGTTTGAATCAAGCTTTTGAAATGAGTAATTTGGGGTTATCTTCATGAATCCAAGATATTAATAAAATGGTGACTTTAAAATTTTGATCCTTTTTTCGAAATGATTTCCACTAATGAGTTCCTAAACACTTAAACAACATTTTCAAGTATTGTTTTTCGAATTCGAACCTCCATTTGAAATCGAGTTTTGAGTTTTCTATATAATTGATATGAGAATGCTGTTTCTTATGAATGCTTGTAAATACTTGATTATTATAGATTGTGTGGCTTTGGAAGTGATTCGGAAGGGGAAGACCTAACTCTTGGAGTGATTGTTGATTGATTTAAGGCAAGTGACTTCCTAAACCTTATTTTCTAGTAGAATCCGTGTACTTCCTTCATTTCTTGTGTGATGAGAGTAATGGGGATGAGGTGGATGGTTTAATTTTTCATTTGTTATATCTAAATGAATAAAAGGGGTTGAAATGAAAAAGCTTATGTGATGAACATGAAGATGTGAGTTGCCTTATTGTGACCCTTGTTGATTGATTGATGAAATGTTTGAAAGCATGAATGTGGGCTTGAATTGTGTGAATTGTTGTCTCTTCTGTGTGGTGTAATATTGCTTGTATGCATTTATTGTAAGCACTGTGACGAGGCATGTGATGATTTGATATAAAGCCGATGGAAAATGGTTCCAACAAGTGATATAAAGCCAATGAGAAATGATTCCGGCTAGTGATATAAAGCAGATGAGAAATAGTTCATGCTAGTGATTTGATATAAAGCCGATGAGAAATGGTTCCGGCTAGTGATATAAAGCAGATGAGAAATAGTTCATGCTAGTGATTTGATATAAAGCCGATGAGAAATGGTTCCGGCTAGTGATATAAAGTCGATGGGAAATGGTTCCGGCTAGTGATATAAAACTGATGAGAAATGGTTCCGGCTAGTGATTTGACATAAAGCCGATGAAAAATCATTCCGACTAGTGATATTGTACCGATAAAAAATAGTTCCAGCGAGATTTTGATCATTGTGACTTGATACTTTTGATGCTTACGCGTGACTTACTTGTTAATTGTGATTGATATACTTGTGTGTGTAACTAAACTATTTGACATTGAGATTGACTTATTTGAATTGTGAATATTGGGCATTGTGAGTCATCTATTGTAGAATTGCTAGGTTTGACTGATTTCTGTGCAGGTTATAGTTTGAGGAGGTTCGGTTGGAGTGTAAGGGGTATTCGAATTCTAGCTAGTTGTTTTGTTTAGTAGGTTGCTTGTTGGGTACCGTGTTGTTGGTACTCACCCCTTTGCTTCTACACTTGGGCACGTTCCGAGCCCGGACCCATATGATCTGTTTCTCCTTATTCTAATTTCAAGGCTTGTCACGACTTTGAATAGGTAGTTGTTTGTCACTTGGTGGATCCTCTTTTCCCTTTTCTTTATACTTTGTTCTATTTGAGAAACAAAGATTGAGACTTGTAATTATTTCTTAATTCTGCACTTTATGTATATAGTGGCTTGTACACGTGACAGCCAGGTTTTGTGGTATTGCTTAGAATGAAAAAACTTTCCGCATTTGTCTTGTTCTTGCTTTATATTTCCACATTTCTTTAGTTTTCATTGAGTTGAGGCTGACTTGTCTTGGTAGAAAAAGACAAGTGTCATTATGTCCATTTTTGGGTCATGACACCATCACTCTTTATAACTTACTTTTGAGTTTTCATGGTACTTTCTTATCACAATAGACTCCATAGGCAAGCCTCTGATCCATTTCATTCACACCGCACCAATATTGTGTGTGGCATCATTGTTAATGTCCCAATTTCCTTGAATTATAGACCCACTATACTTGAATTCTATCTCTTTCATGAATATTTTATGTGTCAAGCTTCACTTTCACGCTTATCTCATGCATCACATCATTGAATTTAGACTCCACATAGTATGGCTCGATCTGGCTCAACTAAACTTTTTAGCCTCCAAAGTTTGTCTCCACTCCTCTAACTTAGAATTAACTCCATTGCGTATCTTATAAATTAATATTATGTCATCTACAAATTAAATAATATACACCACGATACCTCATTTTGAATGTCTCGCGTTAATACATCCATCACCAGGACAAATAGAAACGAATTAAGAGTCAAACCTTGATGTAACCCCGTTTCTATGGGGAAGTGATCTGAATCTCCTCCCACCATTCTTACCCGCATTTTAGCTTCTTTGTACATGTCTTTCATTTCCCTAATGTAGGCCAAAGATACACCGTTTGCCTCCAGTCGTCACCACAAGACTTATTTCGAGACTTTATCATAGGCCTTCTCAAGATCAATAAACACCATAGGTAAATCTCTCTTCTTTTCATGATATTTCTCTATCAGTCTCCTTACAAAATGGATGACTCTATGATCGATTGTCTTGGCATGAATCCAAATTGATTTTCGAAAATAGACACACCCCTTCTCACTTTCATCTCCACCACTCTCTCCCAAATTTTATAGTATGGCTTAAAAACTTAATACCCATGTAGTTATTGCGATTTTGTATATCACCCTTATTCTTGTATAACATAGTCATTGTACTCCATCTCCATTCCTCAGACTTCTTAGCCGTCTCCATCCCAATTTAATTCATTTTTTAGAAATTTAATATCAAAGCTTCCAATTATTTTCAGTTATTGATAAAATAGTCTTTTTAAATATTACTCAAATTTTAAAAAATATCTAAATATATAAAAATCATTTAATAAACTATATCTTTTATTTATTTATTTTTTCTTAATAAATGTAAAAATAGCTAAACCAACCATTAAAATGGAAGGGAAAGTAAGTGGGTGTTTGAATTGACTTATTTTAAGTGATTTTTGACTTTTAATAAGTATTTTTCTTTTTTAAAAAATTCGAAGCTGTTTGGATAATACAAAAATTACATTTTAAACACTTTTTATTAGGTTGAAATGTACAAAAAAAGAAGAAGTTCAAAAACCAAAAACTTGAATATTCTTGACTTATGACTTTTAGCTTTTAACTTTTTTTATTTTAACATATAAATCACTTAAATAAAACAATTCAAACACCCCCTAAATTCTGATGAATGCAGAATGAATGAATGGACAAATAAAAGTAGTATTTTCATCCTAAAGTGATGTTTTGCCTACTATATTCGGGAGCACTCATGCGTGTGAATTATAATCGTCACACACGTGCCAACTTGCCATTCGATGAACTTTCTTTAAAGTGGACAGCTAAAACAAGAACAAAGCTAAAACAAAATTAAGTATTCTTTTCGTACTAATTTTAGTATAAATTTTGAGAGTCAAATAAATTATTTTTTAGTATTCTTTTTATCGTTAAAATTATTGAATAATATAGTTTAAATTATTTTTATTTATTTTTAAAATATATAAATTTTGTTTTAAAAAACCAAAATATTATATACATGTATAAGTATATTATTAAAATAAAAAAATTAAATCTTGAAAAGTAAAAAAGAATATCAGATTATTTAAATAGTATTTAATTAACATCTGAAAATAAAAGTATCGTCCACTTCCATAACAAAAGTTTGGTTTCCTCTATGTGTTGAAATTTTTTAAAAAAGATTAACAAAAGAGCACTAAATATTTTTAATTATGTAAATAGAGCCTTCCTCCTACTTTAATTCATAAATTCTTCCTACTGTAATAATTACTACATATACATTGTAGACACATAATTTTTGATCGAATCTAAAATTTTACATCATTTTTAGAGCTTAAATATTTTTATAAATCTAAATAAAATATTTTGACTTTTATCTTATTTTATTAAGTTTATTTTAAAATATTTGAAAACAAAACAAAAATAGAATCACTTTTTAAGGTACGTTTATTTTTAATTATTTAAAAAAGAAATGAAAAGTTACAAAAAAAATATATATTTTCTTTTAATTTAGATTTAATGAATAAACTAGTGTTCCTTAATTATATTTTTTAATTAACCATTTAGTATTTTTTATTAGTTCAAAATAATTAATATTTTATTATTATAATTTTATATATATTTAATTTATAAAAAATACCCATTATCCTCATCCCATTTACCCTTCCATATCTCACAACATCACCCCACATTACCCCTTTTTCCTCCATTACCCTCACCCCCACTTAACCACAACCCCACTATCCTAAACACCCTCACCACTTGAATACATTCAATACACAGACGCACACGCTATACACACAACAATATACATATTCCTAATAGATAGACGCACAACAATACAAAAACCAAGAAACACAGGACTACAAAAATACACAACACACCCACACGAAAAAAAAAAAGAGAAGAAAAATCTGCAAAAAAAAAAATAAAAAAAAATACATACGAAAAACCCAACACCCTCACCACTTGAAAAGAAAAACAAAAGATCAACAAAACACACTCAGACGTACAGAGACAAAAAACCCAAAAAAATCCCACACTACCAAAATCCAACACCACACACCAAACAAAATATTAGTGGGTTTTCTAATCGAGCTTTAGTCAAGATTTTGCGGTACATATTCTCTTTACTTAAGGTTAAACATTACCTTATCTCTTTGCTTTATTTATGAAATTTGATGTAACTTTATGATAAGTTTTCTTATATTTTGTTACATTTATAATTTGACTGAAATGAATATTGACATCTTGAGTTATATTTATGTTATTTTTAGTGCAAATACCTAAAAGATGAATAAAATCCTATTATTATGGTAGAATTTTTTGTTGTTGTTTAATTTTGTCGTTCCTATGCCATCGTTTTTATAGCATTGGCGTAGCTTAATGTTGATGTCAATTGCCTATTTTAATTTATGTATTTTTGAAATAAATGAGTCATTACCCAATAAACAAACAAATGTGTTATGTTGTTAAATTTGAATTTACTCCATTTTGGATTAGTTTAATCATTTGACATGAGGATTAATTTAATTAAAAGTATCATCAATTAATATAAGACCTAACCCATCGGGACCCCCTAAAGTTGGCACTAACTTTCACTTAGACACTCTAACTAGACTTTGTTCATTTTAAACATTTCATGTAATGTTCTGTTGTGTTATTTTGATACTTTCTTTACAATCAACAAAAATATGTAATGTGTGTGTAATGCACTCGCGAATGACGTGTAAAGTGTCCAATTAAATGACGACATTCGTCATTTGTGCCTAAAATCATTCTTAAATAATGAATTTTGAGAAAACAAAAATGTAGCCAATGAATCGATGACATGTGGCATTTTTGCCCAGATAATTTTAAAAAAAACATTTAACCAATTAACAAATTTTTTTTTGCAACCTTCTCATTGTCTTCTCCAAAATAACAATTTTGTAGACACGCTGCCCCCCCCCCCCCCCCCAACCACCACTTCTCAATCATACACCAACCCTTAGAAGAATAAAACTAAGTCATGAATTCACATTCTTCTTAATCAATAACAAAACAGTAAAATTGAATAGAAATAATTAAAATTAACTGAAAAAAAAATAAGAAAGCACTTACAGTGGAAGCAAAGTTTGAAGGTCAGTGAAGGAAGAAGCAAAATCAAATCCACTTCCATATTACAATAGTAAATTCCTCCAAAAAAGAATTTTATGATTATTGCAATATTTAAATCTTGAAATAGGTCTTTTTTAAAATTTTTAAAACATTCGCCAGGGATGGAGTTGAGCTTGAAAAATGGGGGGGGGGGGGGGGGGAATGGGGAAAAAGAAGAAGAAAAAATAATTAAAAATTGATTTAAAAAGTTTTTCACGCGCAATAAACGAGTGGATCACACTCTCTATGACGTGTCTGCAAAAAGTGTCAAAATGACACAACGAAAACTTACGTCAGGTATCTAAAATGAACAAAGTCTAGTTAATGTGTCTAAGTAAAAATTGGTGCCAACTTTAGGGGGTCATCGATGGATTAGGCCTTAATATACTAATGAAATGAGAAGATTAGTTGTCTAGAATTCAGAAAAAATAAGAGTAAGTACTTTTAATACTAGATGAGTTTTATGCACATTAAAAATATTTGTTTTCGATTAGGAATGCGGTTGCGCATTTTTTTTTGAGACATTGAAAAAAACTCAAGGATGCGGTGACACAGCTTGTCCAAAATATAATAATTTTCATTAATTTAAAATAAGATCATTTATAGATAAAATTAGGTGATGCACTCGAGAGAAGAAAACAGTTATGCTCTTAAGCTATTTATATGTCAAAGGTCGAGAATGCAGTTATGCATCTGATTTGAGACCAAATAAAAGTTCAACAATAAAAATGCGAACAAGTCATGACCTGAAAATAATATATCCAAAAATATTTTAAAGTAAGTATAAATCAATAAAAGCGACCGTGCTAGTATAAATCAATAAAAGCGACCGTGCTAGAATCACGAGACTCAAGGAATGCCTAATATCTTCCCCTTGATCAACAAAATTTCTTACCTAAATTTCTAGTTCGCAGACCATATAAATAGTCATTTCCTTTTGATTAGGGATTAAATAAAAAGGTGACTTGGAACACCATAACTCAATTTCAAGTGGAGACCCTAAAAAAAAAAACAATTCATATTCAATATTGTCACTTAAATTGGAAAAACCCTTTCGCCGGCGAAAAAAGGGTGTGACATCTCTGGTGACTTTGCTGGGGAATAACCTGAATTTGACCTTTATTATATTGACTCTTACTTTATTTTATTATTATATTTTTTGGATATATTGTGTATGATGGCTTACTGTGCTACTTTCTGCCTATTTATCGCTTTTATATTGTTGAATTGTATTATATTATTTTCTCTTACTCAACCACTCTGAGTCTCTAGTAACACTTCACACACATTCACAGGAATACAATTATGCATCATACTTCTATTGAGATAAAACTGGAGTGTCTTGATACCAGTGAAAGATTTTTAGTCATCCATGTTAGACGGAGTTGGATCAACAATGAAGTGAAAAAAGCACTGCTATTGATAAGTTGCCCCTCCTTGGCTCGAGTTGTCCACTCGGGTAAGCCAGTCTAGATACCTATCTTATTCAGGTTTGAACCTAGTAAACTAGAATATAAACAGGTTTATCCCTAGAAGGCTCCGCTTATTTGCATCATTTGCATTTGACTTAGTGGGACTCGACCTAGGGGTCGTATCCGCCTATGACATGTACCCCTATCGTATTTTACTATTTAGATCATTTTATGTGCTATATGAAAATGTCTTTATTCAAAAAGTCTTGACAAGTTGATCCATTTTAGTGTTATTAATGGAATGAGAGAAAATGTTATCTTTCGATTTTTACAAAATAAGAAAAAGGGAGAAAACATAAAAAAAATTCTTCTTTTAGAAGTTATTATACCTTTTAAAAAAAAATGAAATGAAAGATCTTTCACTACTTAACAAAAAATTACAAAAATAAATAAATAAATTATTTTTAGTTTCTTTTGTACATTAAAAAAAATCAAAAGATTTTGCTTTCATAATTCTTTGAAAAATAATGCATTTGTTAAGTCAAGTGTAAATGTCTTAAAAGTTTATTTAACTATCCAATCTGAACAAACTACGCACACCTGATCTTCAACTCTATGAGACACGTAGGCAATCTTCATTGGGTTGGGTGATTCTTATTAAAAATAATGTTGTGTTTATAGTCTTCCTGAACTACGTTTAACCTGATTCTTGTTTTGACAAGATACGTAGACAACCTTATTTTGAGGTTTGGTCCAATCAAGGAAAAATCTAGAAAGTCCTCATCACAAAAATTGGCACAATTTTTTTTAAAAATAAAATAAAAATTCAAAGTTCAAATAAAAATGTTTCTCTTCCTTATCGTAATATCTAAAAAAAAGATGAAAAATCTATTTCGGGTACGACATTTCTTCAAGAAATTTTTTTTAATCTAGAAAATTTGACTTTGTTGTTACCAACATGTTTAGGAATATGCATAAGAAAAAAAAGAAAGAAAGTGTTAAACTATTTGGCAAGACAGACCAACTTTGTTGTGACCTATCGACTTTTTTTGGTATCTCTTGATATATTTATGTAATGTTTGAGAAACTATTTTGCTTAAAGTTAAGGATAAAACAAATTCGACTTCATTGTTTCATGTGCATTGTGTGGTAAGCTTTAGATATAAAATTCAAAAGCATGAGTTTGTTGATATCTAGAACTTGGCCCGAATGTAGGTTGAAGCGAATTATTGAGCAACATTTTAACTTGGGAAAGGATTATATGCTTTCTTTGATCCGATTGTGTCTTTCAAGCCTACCAAATGAGACGTTATCCATAGAACTTCCATTTCGAGCATAAAACCTTTTTATTTAAATAATCACATCTTATCATATATCCTTTTGAGTGCATAAATGTGCTATACCTTGGTCTCACATTCCTGAGCGTACTATCAATTATCTACACAGCGCCAAAGACCTAAGTTGGTAACAAAGTGTATAGATCAAATATGTGAAAGTAAAAAAAATGACAAAGAAATGCTAGAAAGAAAAATGAAAAAAATCTCCAACGAAAAAAAAGAAAAAAAGAAAAAAAGAGGAAAATAAATGAGGATTCGAGAAAACAAAGCTCAAATATGAAAATGAAAAAAACATTGAAAGCATTGTGCAAATTTTAAGGAGGAAATAGTGACTTTATCCGAAATGTATACCATAGCTTTTTCTAAGCCTACATTACAAGCCAATGACAAATCCTATTTGATCTCATTTTTTGTGTTCTCATATTAGTGGATACTTACATGAGGGCCAAGCATATGGTATCTCAATATCATGCATTGAACATCTTTCCGAGTGTGAGTGACTTTCAAAATGTCCTACAATCTAAATTATTCTATAGTGCATGAAAAAGGACTTTATTTGTGGTAAGGGCACTTGAAACATGAAGATATGAATAATTCTAGTCTTTTAATTTAGGCAAGATAAACTGATCTTGTTTAATACTTGAGAATGTTTGAGATACCATTTGAAACTATAGGGATTACTCAAAGTTGACCTCAAATTTGTTAGAAAGTAGTTGAAGGTCATTCATATGCATAATACTAATTGTTGGTACCAACTAAAGTAAAAACAATCTCAACCATGAATTAATTTCTTTCTTTTCTCCTCTAGTATTTTTTATTTTTAAAAAGATGTCTTTTGAAAAAAATAATCAAAAAATAAGTAATATTTTTTTATTTATATGAACTACGTTTGACCTGATTCTTGCTACAAGATACGTAGGCAGTCATACAATAGGGCTCGATTTCACATAATAAAATTTTATATCTTTGAAGAAATGAAATTGGATCATTTTTATAAAAATTCAAAAAATTAAAAAAAATGATAAATTAAAAAGAGTTTCAAAGTTCCTCAATTTAAAAACTGGGCATGTTTTTATTTGTAAAAAAAATAAAAATCACTCTTATTACTAGGGAACAAAGACCATATTTGCATTTTGACCTTAAGGAATATAAACGCCCTAGATGCATCATCTTTCATTTCTAAAGAATAAACACTATAATTGCATTTTGACCTTAGGAAACAAACACCCTACCATCTTTCATTTCTAGGGAACAAACACCTTAATTGCATCTATGTCATGCACTTTTCTTTGGTATAAGCTTTTCTCATTTATGCTAATAGCTTAAATAATATTTTTCTGGTGCAAACTGGGGGTAAAAAAAAGAGAGTTGTGATTCTATTTGATGATTCTGTTAAATGAGATCTTCCTAAGTAATGAGATATATACTAGCAGGACCCTCCTGGATAATGGGACTAGTAGAACCCTCATACATAATGTGATTTAGTTTAGTAGGACCCTCCTACATAATGGGATTATCATGATCCTCCTGGATAATGGGACACTAGCAGAACCCTCCTGGATAATGGGACTAGCAGGACCCTCCTGGATAATGGGATTAGCAGGACCCTCCTGGATAATGGGACACTAGCAGGACCCTCCTGGATAATGGGAGTAGCAGGACCCTCCTGGATAATGGGAGTAGCAAGACCCTCATGGATAATAGGACTAGCAGGACCCTCCTGGATAATGGGACTAGCAGGACCCTCCTGGAAAATGGGATTAACAGGACCCTCCTGGATAATGGGACACTAGCAGGACCCTCCTGGATAATGGGACACTAGCAGGACCCTCATGGATAATGAGATTAGTAGGACCCTCCTGGATAATATGACACTCTCCTAGATAATGGGACTAGCAGGACCCTCCTGGATAATGGGATTAGCAGGACCCTCCTGGATAATGGGATTAGTAGGACCTTCCTGGATAATGGGACACTAGCAGGACCCTTCTACATAATGAGATTCAGACTAGCATGACCCTCCTAAACAATGAGAATTAAAGTAGCAGGACCCTCCTAAACAATGGGAATTAGAGTAGTAGGACCCTTCTAAACAATGAGAATTAGAGTAGCAGGACCCTCCTAAACAATGTAAATTAGTGTAGCAAGACCCTCATAAACAAAGAGAATTAGAGTTGCAAGACCCTCCTAAACAATGAGAATTAGAGTAGCAGGACCCTCCTAAACAATAGGAATTAGTGTAGCAGGATCCTCCTAAACAATGAGAATTAGTGTAGCAGGACCCTCCTAAACAATGAGATTTGGTGTAGCAGGACCCTCCTAAACAATGAGATTTGGTGTAGCAGGACCCTCCTAAACAATGGGAGTTAGAGTAGCAGGACCCTCCTAAACAATGAAAATTAGTGTAGCAGGACCCTCATGGACAATGTGATTTAGTGTAGCAGGACTCTCCTAAACAATGAGATTTAGATTAGCAAGACCCTCCTGGACAATGGGATTAACAGGACCCTCCTACATAATAGGATTTGATTACTTTCTACTAGGATAAACACTTCCTAATCTTAGACCGTTAATTTTTATTTTTATTTTTCTCCTAGGATAAACTTCCTAGTATGAGTTTATTTTTATTTTTAAATTCGCATCCGCTAATAACTCACAAAATTTTTCCAGTGAAAACTAGGTAAATTTTTTGTTTATTTCTTTTGTTTGTGATGGTTTTCAGGTTTCTTCAAGCGAAACATGGATTTGAAGTTCAAGAACAAAGTTTCAATCTTTTCAGAATGATCAATCCAATGATAGCCAGAATCAACATCTTCAAGGCATGTAGCAGCTTGACTTTCTCACATCTATTTCTATTCAGCTTCTGATCAAGAAAACATACAGTCATTCAAGAACATATTCAAATTGTCATTTCGAATAGTGCCAAAAACTCACTCTAAGTGGCAAGTTAAACATCGAATTCAATTCAAGATCAAGATACTCACCCAAGAAATCAAGGTGATATCTGAAAGTCAAGACTCAAGAGAAGCTGCATAGATAGGAGCTTGTACCTTTATTCCATTTGACTATTAACTTTCATTTCTTTTTAAGTAAGGATAGGAGCCACGACCTGGAGCCTCGATGGAACCTCACTTAACTTCCAACTCATCACCTCATCTCCTTGAACTACATGTGACCTGATTCCCTTATAACCCGAGCTATGTAGGATGTCCAAAACCAAGATTCGGCCGCACAAATTTTTCGTTCAAATACAAGTCCGGTCAAAGCTTGTCACGTTATCTACTTTTTTGTCTGAAATCTCTTCGTGTTTCCAGTCAAAGAGGGGCAAACTATAGACATATAATTTTTGACCGAACCTAAAATTTTACACTATTTTTAGAGCTTAAATATTTTTATAAATCTAAATAAAATATTTTGACTTTTTTCTTATTTTATCAAGTTTATTTTAAAAGATTTGAAAACAACAAAATTAGAATCACTTTTTAAGGTACATTTATTTTTAATTGTTTAAAAAAGAAATGAAAAGTTACAAAAAAATATCTTTTCTTTTAATGTACATTTAATAAATAAACTAGCGTTTCTTAATTATATTTTTTAATTAGCCATTTAGTATTTTTTATTAGTTCAAAATAATTAATATTTTATTACTATAATTTAATTTATAAAAAATACCCATTATCCTCATCCCATTTACCCTTCCATATCTCACAACTTCACCTCACATTACCCCTTTTTCCTCCATTACCCTCACCCCCACTTAACCACAACCCCACTATTATAAACACCCTCACCACCACTTAACCACAACCCCACTATTATAAACACCCTCACCACTTGAATACATTCAATACACAGACACGCACACGCTATACACACTACAATATACATATTCCTAATAGATAAACGCACAGCAACACAAAAACCAAGAAACAAAGGACAACAAAAATACACAACACACCCACACGAAAACAAAGAAGAAAAATCTGCAAAAAAAATATATACATACGAAAAACCCTACACCCTCACCACTTGAAAAGAAAAACAAAAGATCAACAAAGCACACTCCGACGTACAGAGACAAAAAACCCAAAAAAATCCCACACTACCAAAATCCAACACCACACACCAAACAAAATATTAGTGGGTTTTCTAATCGAGCTTCAGTCAAGATTTTGTGATACATATTCTCTTTACTTAAGGTTAAGCATTACTTTATCTCTTTGCTCTATTTATGGAATTTGATGTAACTTTATGAAAATTTTTCTTATATTTTGTTACATTCATAATTTGACTGAAATGAATATTGACATCTTGAGTTATATTTATGTTATTTTTAGTGCAAATACCTAAAAGATGAATAAAATCCTATTATTATGGTAGAATTGTTTGTTGTTGTTTAATTTTGTCGTTCCTATGCCATCGTTTTTATAGCATTGTGGTAGCTTAATGTTGATGTCAATTGCCTATTTTAATTTACGTATTTTTGAAATAAATGAGTCATTACCCAATAAACAAACAAATGTGTTATGTTGTTAAATTTGAATTTACTCCATTTTGGATTAGTTTAATCATTTTACATGAAGATTAATTTAATTAAAAGTATCATCAATTAATATAATAATGAAATGAGAAGATTAGTTGTCTAGAATTCAGAAAAAATAAGAGTAAGTACTTTTAATACTAGATGAGTTTTATGCACATTAAAAATATTTGTTTTTGATTAAGAAGGCGGTTGCACATCTTTTTTGAGATATTGAAAAAAACTCAAGGATGCGGTGACGCACCTTGTCCAAAATATAATAATTTTCATTAATTTAAAATAAGATCACTTATAGATAAAATTAGGTGATGCACTCGAGAGAAGAAAGCAGTTATGCTCTTAAGCTATTTATATGTCAAAAGTCGAGAATTTTGTTATGCATCCGATTTGAGACCAAATAAAAGTTCAACAATAAAACTGCGAACAAGTCATGGCCTGAAAATAATATATCCAAAAATATTTTAAAGTAAGTATAAGTCAATAAAAGCGACCGTGCTAGAACCACGGGACTCGAGGGATGCCTAATACCTTTCCCTCGGTCAACAAAATTCCTTACCCGAATTTCTAGTTCACAGACCATATAAAGAGTCATTTCCTTTTGATTAGAGATTAAACAAAAAGGTGACTTGGAACACCATAACTCAATTCCAAGTGGCGACTCTGAAAACAAAAAACAATCCCTATTCAATATTCTCACTTAAATTGGAAAAACCCTTCCGCTGGACGGAAAAGGGGTGTGACATATATAGTAGAAGAGTATACAAGCAGACATGTCTTCGTCAACATTCTTGCTTGTATGACAAGGGTATTTTTGGAATTTTCTACTTTTTCCTTCATTAAGCCTTTGTAATCTCTTGTGTCAACATGCCTGCTTGCATGACAAGGGTATTTTTGGAGTTTTCTACTTTTTCCTTCATTAAGCCTTTGTAATCACTTGCTTTAAAGGTGTCCCAAAAACCAATTAACATTTACATAATGACTCATATGCCCTATAAAAAATTACTACTGTTTTGTTGAATTGTGTGGGCCCAACTCATGGGTTCACTTTTCTATGTCGGCTGCCTCATTCCTTTTTGGAAAAATGGTCTAGTGGACCCTTATACTTGTATCAGTTTGTATTTTGAACCCTTCTACTTAATCATTTGTCAATTGAACCCTTATACTCAATAAAACAAAATTTAACAAATCTCTTTGACCATTGAATAGACTTATGTGTCATTAGAATGTCTGAGTTGGCAAAAGTGTATAGCTCCACGCCTCTTAAGGCGAGTGAATAACTTTTTTAGGTTAAAAAAACATTAAAATTATAAAAGAAATATTTTTTTTAAAAATAATTAATTAAAAAGTCCTTTCTTCTTCACCTACTACCCCCTCATTTTTGGCCATTTTCATTGCCGGACCAAACATTTTTTTCTTCTCCACAATTTATTACTTAACATCTATTTAGCAGATCTTGGCCACTAATTCACCGCGGAGGGAGAAAGCGGACCAGCACTCGTCGTAGACCACTGAATCACAGTGGAGTGAGAGAGAGAAGCGGCGCTAGTGGGCACTCCACCACTGTTTCGCAGTAGAGTGAGAGTGAGAGAGGCGGCACTGGCCAGTGGAGAGGAGAACTAGGTGGGTGAGGGTGCGGTCATGGCGGTGAAGAGGTTTTTCAGCCAGATCTGGTGGTGCGGTAGCTTAGGTGGTTGGCGGAAAGAAAAATTGTGGCTTAGGTTGTTGGTTTTGTGGAGGTTGGAGGAGGAAAGAAAAATGGTGATGGTGTGTGGCGGAGATGAAGACGGGTGAGGGAGAGAGTATATGTGATTTCACCGGCAAAAGTGGCGATGACTTTCTCCGGTCGATTTTGGTTGTGAAATAGTGAAATTGGGGAGAATTGGATGCATGGAATTTTACTTTAAAAAATGCCAAAAATAAATTAAAATGTTATTATTTTACCTTTTATTAAATAATTTTGGTTAATAATTTTAAAAAATAGTTATGAAAATAATTATGATATGGCATTAATACATCTGACGTGGATATGACATGTCATTTATATAAAGGAGAGTGAGCTATATACATGGTTGGAGGGGCTCAAAAGTCTCATTTAAATTGAGTTTAAGAGTTTCGTTGATAAATGATTAAGTAGAAGGGCCCAGAATACAAATTGATACAAGTACAAGGGTTCACCAGACCCTTTTGCCTTCCTTTTTTTAATTTAAACATTTGTATAGGTAGTAAAGTTGTAATAATAATATTTTTCATTAATATTTAGTATTTTTTTGTATTAAGTTTATTTCTCTTATTCTTTTTGTTGGTTATAAATTTAAAAATTATATAAATAATACTATAAATCACAATAATTAACAATATAAATATTTAAAAGTTATATAAAAAATTCGATTGGCTCTTGACATTCTATTGGTACCACATAAAATGGGTTAGATGATATACATATATTATTTTAAATTGACCTTAATATTTAAAAGTTATTTATAAAAAATTCGATTGACTCTTGACATTCTATTGGTACCACATAAAATGGGTTAGATGATAAACATATATTATTTGAAATTGACCTGAATATTTAAAAGTTATATATAAAAAATTTGATTGACTCTTGACATTCTATTGGTACCACATAAAATGGGTTAGATGATAAACATATATTATTTGAAATTGACCTGAATATTTAAAAGTTATATAAAAAAATTTGATTGACTCTTGACATTCTATTGGCACCACACAAAATGGGTTAGATGATAAGCACATATATTTGAAGTTGACGTAAAAAGTATTATAAATCACAATAATTAACAATTTTTTAAAAATTGAAATACATATGAAAAAAATCACTTGACCCCAAAAAATTTATCAATGTCACATAATTTGAGACATAGGAAGTGACATGTATTATTTGAAAATTACCTTAAAAGGGTTTACAATAATTAACAATTTAATATATTTAAAAGACATAAAAAATGGCCAATGTTTGAAATCCTAGATATGCCACCTAAATTGAAACAATGAGAGTAATATATATTATTTTTAAAATTAAGTAAAAAGTATAAATTATCATAATTAATAACTTAAAATATTTTTAAAATCATATAAAAATTTCGATAACTTCTCAAATTCCATGATATCACATAAATTGAGATAAAAAATTAACATGTATTGGGCCCCGTGCTGGCACGGGGTCTTGTATCTAGTGTATATAGTATACAGGTCTAATAGAGATAGAATAGTTTCTAAACAGAGGAGGAATTTGTTTTTTTTCCTTGCACGTTCCTTTTTACGTATCACTTTAAAAACTAATTTTTTTGTGTGTGTTTTATCATTATCATTAATTTCTTATTTTTTAAATTATTTTTCAAAATATATTATTATTCATCAATTAATATGAATATTGTGAAAAAAAATACTCATCTCATTTATTATTTTTTAAAGGAAGTGCAAACTTCAAAATGGACAAGAAAATATAAACGAAAGGAGTATTCACATTTCAATCATTAATTTACTATACCCTAGTTATAAAGGTTAGATGATTTATATAGATAATACATTAGTATTAATTATTTTTATCCTAATTTATGTGACGTTTTTATTTTTTGAGATTTAAATTATGTTAGCTATGGCAAATAATTTAAATGTACTAACTCATCAAATTGACATGCAAGTTGATATAGTCCCATTTTGATCTTAAAATGAAGTAAATTGACTCTAAAAAATCAGAAACGTCACATAAATTGTGTCGGAGAGAGTAATATTTTTTTTGTACTAGCCTTATAACTCTTTTAGACATTGAGGGTGTGTTTGGTATAAAGGAAAATGTTTTCCTAGAAAAATATTTTCTAAACAATAAGTGTATTTTTTTACTTATTTTATGGTGTTAAGTAAGGACAATATATTTCAAGGGTATTTAGATATAAAATAGGAAAATAACATGACTACGGACCTATGTCCTGACCCAACACAGGAACCAACTCTCAACTTGACACTCACTCTGAGGCCTGATCACAAGAATCAAACCTTGCCCCAACCCAAAAATCCAACCTCGACATTGACACCAAAATCTGACTCTAACCCCAAAACTGATCCTAAAATCTAACCTTAACCTCGACCCCAACTCTAAGATCCAATCTTAACCGACCCTAACCTCGAGACTCAAATCTGACCCAAACCCCAAACCTAACCCAAGACTCGACCTCAAGACCCAACCTCGACTTCAAATTAGACCCCAACCCCGAGACTCGACCTCAAGGCCCAACGTCAACCTCAAACCAGACCACAAAACATAACATCAAACCTATGACTTGACCTCAACCTATAACCTAACCCTGAGACTTGACCATGACCCATAACCTAAAATCCACCACTAATGTTGACCTTGAGATCCAACTCTGACCTTAACCCCAACTGATCCCTGACACCCTTCTCTACCTAAACCTTATCCTTGAGATACAACCCCGATCTTGAGATTCGACCCTAACCTTGACCTGAAGATTTGACCTCGTGATCCAATCCCGACCTCGACCTCGACCTCAACATTGAGACTTGACCCATACACTTGACCCCGATACTAAGACCTCACTCTAACATGACCCAAAGACCAAATCTCGACCGTGAGACCTAACGTTGATCCTGAGATCTAACTAAATACGTCCTAATTACACTTCTGGTTAAGAACTATAACACAATCGTTTTCAAATATAAAACTCAATTAGGTTGATATTGAATTCCAGATGAAATAAGGCAAAGACCAGGTCGTATGCAATTATTCTTACTAGTTACTTATGTCTGTAAAAAAGAAAAAGAGTTGTGGAAATTGCCTATCATTTGATATCAATTTCAACTACTTAACACTAATGATGTTTCAACAAAAAAAAAAGTAATTAAGAGAGAAACTAGGGTTGCGTAACCATGACCTTTTGACTAATTTCAGATGACTTCCAGTAATAAATCTTTCTAGTGCTAGATGTGCAAGCTTATCGATTATAGTACTTCACTTAGTCATTTTTCAACCTAATTAAACGAATGCTACACTTATTCTTTCGAACTAAAATTGATGGCAATAAGACTATGGACAATTGCTCTAAGTTGGTTAACCTTTCTACGATATCAACCATCAGATGGGGGTTAGGAACCCCAAATCCTTGTCGTTAATTCTTTTTCCTGATTTATACCCTTTTACTCGAACAAAATAAAACTAGGATATGTTCTAATATTTGCAACCATTAGAAATTAAATTATATGGAAGAATAAAATACGTATATGCTTACACTATATGTATTTGTGTCACGATCCAAAAATGCACATGATGACACTTGTCTTTTCCCACCAAGACAAGTCGATCTCAACCCAATGATAACGGAAGAAAATGCAGAAAGTAGTAAAGCAAGAACAAGAAAAAGGCAGAAAACTTATTCATTCTAAAAAATATTCCAAAACCTAGTTATCACGTGTACAAGTCAATAACAAAATTACATAATTTCAAAGATAAATACAAGTCTTAATCTTTGTTTCTCAAGTAGCAAAGCTTAAAAGAAAAAAGGGGAAAGAGGGCCCGTCAGGATGACAAGTAACTACCTCTCATATCCTTCAACGAGCCTCGACTGTTAGGAGAAGAAGAAGATCACACGGGTCCGAGCTCAGACCCACACAAATGTAGAAGCAAGATGTGAGTACCAACAACACAGTACCCATCAAGCAACCTACTAAACAAAACAACTAGCTAGAAATCGAATACCCCTTACACTCCAACCGAACCTCCTCAAATTAAAACCTGCATAGAAATTAGCCTAACCTAGCAATTCTACAATACACAGCTCATAAGGCCCAATATACATATTTCAATCTTCATAATTCAACATTCAACAAATCAAATAAGTCAATCTCAATGTCAAGTAGTTCAGTTACATGTAACAAGTACAACAATCACAATCAACAAGTAAGTCACACATAATCATGAAATGTATGAAGTCACAATGATCAATTTCTTGTCGGAACTATTTCCCATCGACAATATCACTAGCCATTTTTAATCGGCTTTATATCACATCACTAGCCAAATCCATTTCCCATCAAATTTATATCAATCACTAGCCGGACAATTTCCCATTGTCTTTATGTCAAATTACTAGCCGGAACCATTTCTCATCGGCTTTATAAACAATCGCCGACAAAGACCTCGACATCAAATTGTTCGTCGGCAAAGACCTTGGCATCATAAATTATCACATGTCTCATCACAACGTTCACAATCAATGCATACAAGCAATATCATACCACACGAAAGAGATAACAATTCACACAATTCAAGTCCACATTCATGCTTTCAAGTATTTCATCAATCAATCAACAAGGGTCACAATAAGGTAATTCATATCATCATGTTCATCACATAGCCTTTTTCATTTCAACCCCTTTTTATTCATTTAGATATATCAAGTGCACAATTAAACCCTTCACCTCATCTTCATTACTTCAACACACAAGCAATGAAGGAAGCATACGAATTCGACTAGAATACAAAAATTTGGAGATCACTTGCCTTAAATTAATCAACAATCACTCCAAAAGTTGAGGTTTCCACTTTCGAACCACTTTCAAAGCCACACAATCTATGCACAGGAAAGTATTTACAATCACATTTCGGAAACAACAACACCCACAATAATTCCTTGGAAGGTGGGTCAATCAACACAATACCCAATTTCAAAATAAAGGTTTGAAATTGAAATATTATACTTGAAAACATTACTCAAGGCTTTAGGAACTGATGAGTCTGAGATTTCAACTCATTTAGGGCTTTGTTTTGATAGTATAAGTGTCCTCAAATGCCTAATTTATGTTCTAAACTGATGTTAAAGTGTTGATTTGTAGCTATGAAGGCTAAGGAGCAAGGCAAGGACACTACCGGGCAAAAATAAACTAACAAGCTGAAAAAGTGAAGAAAAGCGACCCTGGTGATCACCAAGACCACTCGGCGAATCGCCGAGTGGCTCTTTAGCTCGCCCAAAGTTCCAGCGTGCCAGCCCTAAGGAAGAACTAATTTGGTGACAGGAATAGGCAGTCGGCGTGTAATACCCCGCATGCTAGAACTACCAGATTGCAGATTTCAGGTGTTGCAGGTGGCACCCACGGGCACCATCCATGGACCTTAGAAGGACCCATGGTCTATCCTGCAGGTTCGTGGTACACCACCTGTGAACCTTCCCCAGAAAACCAAAAAAAATGATTCTAAGAGTCAACCCACGACCGAACCCATGGACCGTAGGTCAGGTCATGAACCGTGGTCCGTGTTAGTGGATTAGACCCCCAATTTCAACTCTTTGTCATAATTGACGGTTGACCAGCACGGACCGTCAGTCGATCGACGATCCATTGGTCCCATCCATCGGTGACCCCGACAATAGTTAAGTCAAGGGTCTTTTGGTCTTTTCCTTATGCGTTGGACCCCTAAACTACGTTGTTTAACCCCTAAACTATGTGATTTTGGTCAGTTTTAGCCTAGAAACATAACTAGAACTTACCTAAGTCAGATCATTCATCAAGACTTAGAAAAATTAAAGCGTAAGAGGAGAAAGAGGTCAAGAACCCTAGTTCAAGAACGCATCAATGTTTCATCAGTTTCAACCCCAAAATTGAAAGATTTATCTGTGGAATTCGTCACCAAGTTGTGGGATTTCACTAGTGGATTCCTTCCACCCATTAAGTCCCTATATTTCAGTCAGAATCTTGATTCCCTTAATCTTATATAGACCTAGGATTTCTTGAATGTTAGAACTGTTGGGTTTTAGCTGTTAGAATGATCCAAATCATATTATCATGTTCCCTTTCTCAACCTTTCCCTTTTCAGATTTAAAGAAGCTTTCTTGATTTTCTTTTACCCTTTTTAGAGACTCGTGACTTTTATTCGAATGACCCTTTCTCCTACAGTGGGTGCACAACAAGTTGTTAGACACTGACACATACTTGCTATGAGGGGGGTATAGGGAGGTTCTATCTTTCGACACCCTAAACCCTTCCCACTGTTGAATTTTTAATTTGCCAAGTTAGAAAGGATCTTAGATGAGTCAGTCCATTTTAGGGAATGACTTTACTCTTCTTTGACTTGACTTAGGTCCTGTACTAATTGTGAGTTTCTCTCAAGGGTAGCAACTAGTTTGGACTCAGAAGTTTTCAGACTTTCCTTTAGATCAAGTTCAAAAATATCGAGTTTTTTCTTTTCGTTCTCAGAGGTATCAGGTTCCTTTTCATGTTGATGACTCTCAGTCTCTAAAATACTCACCCTAACATTCATTTCACATATTTGAGAAATAATGGCAGTTTTTTCATTTTCACATAGATTCAGTTTTTCACTCAAAATCAATTTTTCATTTGTTAATTCATCAACAGAGTCAATCAACACGAAGGTAACAATCGTAGAGCTCAGTCCACAACTTCAGTAGCACCAACAAGTTGCCCGAATCAACAGGGTAACTCATCTGGTACAGGTGGCGGTCAACGCAAAAATAAGTTGTATGCTCTCCAGGCTTGCCAAGATCAGGAAGATTCTTCTGATGTAGTCACTGGTACGTTACAAATCTTTGACTTAGATGTTTATGCTTTGTTATATTCAGGGGTTACACTTTCCTTTGTAACTCCTTATATAGCAGTCAACTTCAGTGTTAGTCCAGATACCCTCTCAGAATCCTTATCAGTCTCTGCTCTAGTCGGTGAAAATTTCCCTGTCACAGTCTCCTAAAAATTCACCACAGCAGATCTTGTAGAGTTAGAAATGGTAGACTTCGATATCATTATAGGCATAGATTGGTTACATTCATGTTATGCCTCAGTCGATTGTAGAACTAAGATTGTTTGTTTTTAGCTTCCAGACAAACCAATCTTAGAATGGAAGGGTAGTAGTTTAGTGCCTATGGGTCTATTTATTTCTTACCTTAAGGCCAGAAAGATGATCTCTAATGGTTATCTCTATCATCTAGTTCAGGTTAAGGATTCAAGCTCTGAAACCCGAACTCTTGAGTTAGTTCCAGTAGTTAGTGAGTTCTCAAAAGTGTTTCCAGAAGATCTTCCAGTGTTTTTCCTGAAAGGGAAATCGACTTTAGAATTGATCTCCTTCCAGATACCCATCTTATTTATATTACTCCTTACAGAATAGCTCCAGCTGAGCTTAAGGAACTGAAAAAGTAGTTGAAAGACCTTCTAGATAAGGGCTTCATTAGACTCACTATTTCCCCATTGGGTGTACTGGAATTGTTCGTGAAGAAGAAAGATGGTTCTCTCAGAATGTGAATTGACTATAGGCAGTTGAACAAAGTCACAATCAAAAATAAGTATCCTATCCCCAAGATTGATGACTTGTTCGATCAACTTCAGGGTGCTAGTCATTTCTCAAAGATATACCTCAGATCCGATTATCATCAACTCAAAGTCAGAGATAGTGACATTCCAAAAACAACCTTTAGAACTCGGTATGGTCATTATGAATGTGTAGTTATGTCATTTGTACTAACCAATGCTCCTACAACTTTCATGGATTTGATGAATAGAGTGTTCAAGCAGTACTTGGACTTGTTCGTTATCATCTTTATTGATGATATTCTCATTTACTTTAGGAATGAGGAAGAACATGCGAATCATTTAAGGGTTGTTCTGCAAACTCTCAAAGATCGCCAGTTATTCACTAAATTTAGCAAGTGTGAGTTTTGGTTGCAATTTGTTGCTTTCCTTGGGCATATTGTTTCTAGCGAAGGGATCCGAGTGGATTCTCAGAAAATAGAAGTAGTGAAACAATGGCCCAGACCTACCTTTCCTATAGAGAGCAGAAGTTTTTTGGGTTTGGCTCATTATTACAGAAGGTTCAAGGAAGGATTTTCATCCATAGCCTCTTCAATGACTAAGTTGACTCAGAAAAAGTCAAGTTTCAGTGGTCAGATGATTGTGAGAAAAGTTTTGGGGAACTGAAAACTAAGTTGACTACAGTTCCTGTCTTTACTCTACCAGAAGGTTCAGACGGTTATGTTATCTATTGTGATGCATCCAGAGTTGGCCTAGGTTGTGTGTTGATGCAAAGAGGTTATGTTATAGCTTATGTTTCTAGACAACTTAAGATGCATGAGAAGAACTATCCAACTCATGACCTCGAGCTTGCAGCAGTGGTATTTGCACTTAATATTTGGAGACATTACTTGTATGATGTTCATGTAGATGTGTTCATAGACGATAAGAGCTTTCAATATGTGTTCACGTAGAAAGAGTTGAATCTTTGGCAGAGGAGATGGCTTGAGTTTCTCAAAGATTATGATATGAGTATGCATTACCATCCTGGCAAGGCCAATGTTGTAGAAGATGCTCTTAGTAGACTATCTATGGGTAGTGTAGCGCATGTTGAGGAAGAAAGAATAGAACTAGCAAAAGATGTTCACAGACTTGCTGGCTTAGGAGTTCGTCTCATGAGCATATCAGATGGTGGTGTAACAATCCAGAATGGTTCAGAATCTTCATTAGTAGTAGAGGTTAAGGAAAAGCAAGACAGTGATTCGATATTGCTTCAACTAAAGAGCGCAGTCTATCAGCATAGGGTTGAGGTTTTCTCCCAAGGGGGAGATGGTGTGCTTCTGTATCAGGGTCGGTTATGTGTTCCTAAGGTGGGTAAGTTGAGACAGCAGATTCTTGCAAAAGCCCATAACTCCAGATATTCTATTCATCCAGGCCCCACTAAGATGTACCGTGATCTGTGGGAAGTCTTTTGGTGGAATAGTATGAAAAGAAATATAGCGGATTGTGTGGCTAAGTGCCCCAATTGTTAGCAAGTCAAGGTAGAATATCAGAAACCGAGAGGTTTGACTCAAGAGATCGACATTCCTACTTGGAAGTGGGAAGTTATCAACATGGACTTCATCACAGGTTTACCTCGTACTCTCAGACAACATGACTCCATTTGGGTGATAGTGGATAGAGTTACTAAGTATGTGCGCTTTTTAGTGGTGAAGACTACAGATTTGGCGGAGTACTATGCCAGACTTTACATTAATGAGATAGTAAGGTTTCATGGGGTTCCTTTGTCTATCATCTCGGATAGAGGTCCTTAGTTTACTTCTCATTTCTGGAAGTCATTTTAGAAAGGTCTTGGTACTCAGGTTTAACTTAGCACAACATTTCATCTGCAGATGGATGGTCAGGCAGAGCGTACCATTTAGGCCTTAGAGGACATGTTGAGAGCTTGCGTGATCAATTTCAAGGGTAGTTGGGATGGTCATCTTCTTTTTATAGAGTTCATCTACAATAATAGTTACCATTCCAACATTCAGATGGCCCCTTATGAGGCATTGTATGGGCGTAGATGTAGCTCTCTAGTTATGGTTGGAAGTAAGTGAAGTAGCCTTGATAGGGCTAGATTGAGTCCATGATGCTATGGAGAAAGTGCAACTCATTAGAGATAGACTTAAGACAGCCCAGAGACACCAGAAGTCCTATGTAGATGTAAGGAGAAGAGAATTAGAGTTCCAAGTTGATGATTAAGTTTTCTTGAAAGTGTCACCCATAAAAGGGGTGATGAGATTTGGCAAAAAAGGGAAGCTCAGTCCTAGATATGTAAGCCCTTACAAGATCTTGAAAAGGGTTGGTAAAATGGCTTATGAGTTAGAGTTGCCAACAGAACTAGCAGCAGTTCATCCGGTTTTTCACATTTCGTTGCTGAAGAAGTATGTGGATCATCCAACACCTATCGTACCTTTAGAAAGTGTGGCTGTGAAAGATAGTCTCACTTATAAAGAGGTACCAGTTGAAATCCTTGATCGTCAGGTTCGAAGGTTGATAAAAAAGGAAGTCGCTTCAGTCTAGGTTTTGTGGAGGAGTCAGTCCATAAATGGAGCTACTTGGGAAGCCAAAGCAGCCATGAAGGCCAAGTATCCTCACCTCTTTCCTTTCGATTCCATTCCAGCTAGAGGTATTAGTTCTGCTTCAGTTTTTCAGTCATTCATGCGTAGATTCAGTCTTAGTATCTTATTTCTTCAGGTTGTATTTGCATTTTTAGCGTATTTGCATTTTCTTGGAGCTTAGTTCAGTTAGAAATCAGTTTCCAATGCTTGGTGGTAGGGGTTGCAACTCTTTCCCTCAATTTCTGCTAGAACTACCAGATTGCAGATTTCAGGTGTTGAAGGTCGCACCTACGGGCACCATCCATGGATCGTAGGAGGACCCATGGTCCATCCTACAGGTTCGTGGTGCAACACCTGTGACCCTTCCCCAAAAACCCTAGAAAAATAATTCTAAGTGTCGACCCACGGCCAGACCCACGGACAGTGGTTCGTGTCCGTGGATAAGATCCCTAATTTTAGCTCTCAGTCACGATTAACGATTAACCAGCATGGACCATCAGTCGATCGACGGTCCTTCGGTCCCATCTGTTGGTGACCTTGATAGTAGTTAAGTCAGGGGTCTTTTGGTCTTTTCCTTATGTGTTGGACCCCTAAATTACATCGTTTAACCCTTAAACTACGTTGTTTTGGTCAGTTTTAGCCTAGAAACATAACTAGAACTTACGTAAGTTAGATTATTCATCAAGACTTAGAAAAATTGGAGCATAAGAGGAAACAGAGGTCAAGAACCCTAGTTCAAGAACGCAACAAGGTTTCATCAGTTTTATCCCCGAAATCGAAAGATTTCTTCATGGAATTCGTTACCAAGTATGTGGGATTTCACTAGTGGGTTCCTTTCAACCATTAGGTCCCTAGATTTCAGTCAGCATCTTGATTCCCTTAATGTTGTCTAGACATAGGGTTTCTTGAATGTTAGAATTGTTAGGTTTTAGCTGTTAGAATAATCCAAATCATATTATCATGTTGTAGTATTGTTTTTTCCCAGATTTATGCCTAAACTTAGAACCCTAGCTATGTAGTTCTTTTAGTTCATGAATTACACATGCTAGGTTAGATAATTCAGTTATATATAAATCAGTACATTAATGTTGCATTCTCAGTTTGCATATCAGTATTTTGAGCTATCCAGTAGTACAACATTTTAGTCATAAAGTGTTAATTACTTTATCAATTGGGAGCAGCTTAATACCGAGTGGACTAGGGTCACTCACCCTTAAGTCCCATAACTACGTGCCCCGTAGGTGATAAGTCCCCTCTGTGGGCATCATTTTAGTGATCACGCCAGCATGCCTCTATACCTCTGGCAGGGTATATTGGGTTCTCTCAATGGGGCATATACATTAGACTTCACATTTAGCTCATGTGGTTTTATGTTGTTTATTAGTAGCTACCTTACAGTTCAGTCAGATTCTAGTGCATTGACCATGTTATCAGTATAGTTCAATATTCAGCCTCAGCATGTTATAAACTTGATCATTGCATTCAGTTTAGTCATGTTCAGTATTTCCTTCATCATTATCATGTTCAAATTATCATTTATTTATTGCTTGTTCATTTATGTTATTGTTTAGCTTTATTCTATCCTACATCCTCAATACCTTCAAGTACTGATGCATAATCTATGCTACATATTCGCGTGATGTAGGTTCAGGTCCTCAGCAGTCAGATCATGAATATATCGGTTCCTAATCTTCAGTTCAACAATATCAGTGGTGAGTCCTCATTCTTCGAGGACAATTGACATGTTATCTTTCAATATTAGCTTTAGTTTCAATTTGACTAGATCTAACTGGGAATGTCCCAACATTTCTAGTCAATAGAGGCTTTTTTTCAGACAAAATTAGTTTTAGCTTTAGTGTTAGAGTTTGACTTTTCATTTGTATTCAAACTCTCAATTTGCTTATATTCAGAATTAGTATATGGGTATTCCCCATCACTTTTAGTTTATATCATGTCTTATGCTTCCGCTCAGTATTTCTTTTAAGTATTCTTATGATATGCCAACAGGGTTAGCTTGGGATCACTCGTGATCCTAGATCCCGTATTTACGTCCAGGGGGTAGCATCGGGGCGTGACATGGGGGATCGCCGAACAACTCAGTGATGGCAACCTTTATCAGACCTGAAGGACAAATGGAAAATACAAACCGGGGATGGATTGGAGAGAATGGCAGATCGTCGATTGGGTTGGCGATGCCCGACTTACTTTCCCCAATGTGAGAAGAGAGTAGTTCTGATTCCCCAAGTTTGAGAGTTTGAGTTTTCTCTTAGTTTTTGAGTTTCCACTATAGACTCTGAAGATTTTGAAGCTTAAATTTGAGGATTTGCAAGTGGGTCTTTGAACTGAATCATTTTGGATCATTGTAAAGACTTGGAGACTTTTACCTAGCTGATGGCTAATCTAGTTGGTAATTGTTTTTATCTTTTTATGATGTGTAGCTAAAACCCCAATTCTTGGGGTGTGATCATGTGATTATTGGCTTAATTAGCTTATGGGTATTGCTATTACTGATTTAAATGGTTAATTGAAGTGGGTTTAATTATTAGTTGTGTTTTAATCTATGAATTGTAGTTGCAAATGCAATTCTAGATTAGGGTTCTGGGTTTGTTTGAGAAAGAGGTTTTAGAGCCAAGGTTTTCGATTAATGATTGTAATTATTGGGTTTATGTGGGTTCAACTCGAGAGAGTGAATCCTAAACTCGATTCTACCTATCTAGCTCGAGAGAGTAGATGAATTAAGGTTTTGGCTGTTTATATTGATATGCTTGTTGAGGTTCGAGGGAACTCACTTGAGTTATAGTAGTTGTTCGAGAGAAATCTATTACACTTATAGTCTAGCCTACCCATTGAGATGTAGCAATTCGTTAGTAATTTCAATTACCCATATAGCGAAATTAGCCTATAATCGATTACATCTCGAGAATTCCTTTTTATATCATTGTTTCACATGTTTTCGTATTTGTTTTATCTGATTAATTGACAAACCAAACCCCCCCATCTGACATTCGTTGTCAACCCTTCTATTTATCTATATGTTTACGGTATTTTCTATTCCTACCACCAATTAGATTACATTTATAACTTCATAACTGAATTCGAACTTTTATCGCTCCCTGTGGGTTCAACCCCAACTCTTCGTTGGGTTTTATACTAGATTACAACTGCATACACCTAGTATTGGATGAGGTGTAGTTGAGCGTTTATCAAAAATGGCGCCGCTACCGAGGAGTGATGTTGTTTAGAATTCTATTATTGAAGTTTGAATTGTGATCTCCTTGTGTTGTAGTTTAATCGACTTATTTTGTTTTGTGTTTGTGTTGACTGTATTTGAACACATAAAGAAATGAGCGTTAACGGGAGTAATGGTAGCCAAGTTGGCCACCAAGACGATATCGAGAACTTGAATGATGTTAATGACCCGATCCAATTGGGTGGTGTTGGTGCTATACGTCTACCCCTGTTAAGGGGATTGTTGTCTTTTATGTCACTAGCACCATGCTTCAGCTCTTACAAATGAAAGGATTGACTGGAGGGCTAGCTCATGAGGATTCCCATGAGCACATCCAAAATTTCGTCGACGTTTGTAGACCGTTCTCATTCAATAATATCTCTTAAGAATAATTATGTCTACGATTATTTCCATTTGCTTTGATGGGAGAAGCTACCGAGTGGTTAGCTGATATCCCGAGGAATTCCATTACTACTTGGGATGAAACTAACAGTGGCTTTCTTCGTAAGGTTCTTTCCCCCGTCAAGGATGATGGCTTTAAGAGATAGTATTCAGGGGTTCAAACGCTTGGAAGGTGAACCAATCCTCGAGACATGGCTGAGATTTCATAAGTTGGTACTTCAATGTTTGACTCAGGGACTACCAAACAACGTGTTGTTACAATACTTCTATAGGAAGCTTGACTCGGTGAAAAAAAGTGTTTTTGATCAACTTGTTCCAGGGGTATAATGCAACAACCTTATGAAGTATCAACTTAACTCATCGATGGCATGGCCAAGATTAATAGAGCATGGTACACTCGTGAGGACCAAGTGTCTCATCTCGCTTTTAGAATGACAAAAGAGCAGATCGAGAAGGATCAAGAGAGAGAGACCAAAATAATGACCCAGCTAGATATCTTGGCAAGAAATATGATGGGTAGTGGGTCGAAGAGTGTGAATGTTGTTGGTATTGGTGGAGAACATCCCGATGAAGCACAATTTGAGGCGCTGTACAATGAGGAAGTGAACTTCCTTGCAAATCAAGAAGGAGGTTTTTGTTCAAACTACTCAAAGACGGATGGAAATCCGGGTTGGAATAGAGATGATAGATGGAGAGATCGAGATAGAGAATGGCGTGACTGTAATGTGCTTGGAAGTAAAGAAATGGTGAGAAGGAAAGATACATCCCATTTCATGAACGTCAAAAGGCTAAGTAACAAAGATCTGACTCGAAGAACGTCCGTACAGAAGACATGCTTTCACACATTCTCAATAAGGTAGAAGGGTCGGACAATATTTTGAAAGAAATGAAAGAGGGCGTCTCTACACTCAATCAAACGGTCACCCCACACTTAGTGTCCATCAAGCAATTAGAAATGCAAATGGGTCAAATTTCATCTCATTTGAACCCAAGGCCGAAAGGGAGTCTACTAAGTGATACATTGGCCAAACCCAAAAAATGAACCTTGAAAGCGTATCTACGTTGTGCTACGACGTTAAATAAGGCTCTTATTGGTAGGCAAACCAAGGTTTAATGCTTTTATTTATGTTGTTTGAATAATGGGTGTCGAATGTGCAGGTTGAAAAGTTGAAATTTTGGAGAATAGCAACTAGGCGAGCCAAAAGTCTTGTCGACGACTCGCCGAATAGGTCGGCGAGCTCGACTTGGATCGCCGTTGGAACCACCTGGATTAATGGATGTTCTGTAAAACTTGACAGGCTGAAGTACCACTCGGCGCATCGCCGAGTGAGCGGCGAACACAACTTACTTCGTAGACTGGCGCGTGAACTGAAGAGTTTTAAGAGGGACAAATGGTTAAAATTCAAATATACTTCACTTTCTCACTTTTTCAACTCCCAGACTCTCACCGATATTATACTTTTCATATTCTTGCATTTTTGCTCTCGTTTTGCTTGGAATTTTTGCTCGGAGCAGATTTTGGAATTACTTTGCCTTCTAGCTTTACAAATTTCGGCATATAAGGTTGGTTTTCCAAACCCCAAACTTAATTGTTGGTTGAAATCAAATGCTTTTGATGTTTTGTTGTTGATATTTATCGGTAATGTCATTTTGATTATCATATGATTATTTGTTTGCCCGTCTTTGAATGAATTTGTAATTAATTGGTTGTAAAATGGTTAATTCTCCTGTCTATAAATGATTAAATTGTTGGGTTGTGTTGATTATATCGTGGGTCTAGCGGGGTGAAGCCAAAGTAACCCCAAATTATGCTAACTATCGTATTTTTCCTAATTATGGAGCGGTTGACGTCATTTTTAAGGTAAAAGACGTCAATTCGCCGATTTTGGCCAAATCGGGGAAAGTCCGAGTACCCCAAAGGCATGGGTCATATGGGTCTAGTATCAATTGCATGTTTTTGGTGTTTGATTTTGTTTTTGTGGGCTATGGGCTTGATTTTGAAGTTTGGATTAAAAACCTGTCACATTGGACTACTCGACGAGCTGGGTTGAGCTCGCTGAGTGGTTCGACGATTCACCTAATTCTTCTTAGATCACCTTTTGTTTCTTCTTTTTAGGCTTTAAGGTTTGTAACTTTCAGCGATATGCTTCTGCTAGCCGAGTTCACTCGGCAACTCGCATAAAGTCTTTTATGATCATTTTTCTGCGTGCATAATTTCTATAAATGCACTGTAACTTTCGGTAAGCTACTTCTGGTTTGCCGATTGGTGTCGGTGATCCACAGAATGGCCCTGGACATCGTCAACCAACTTTGATATTTTGCAATTTTTGTACTATAACTTTAGACGAGCCCGACCTGGCACACCAAAGTGGTTTGGCGATTCACCGACCAGTTCGGCAAGTCTTCCTGCAGTTTATTTTCTGAAATTTTTCTTGACCTTTTCTTAGGTTTTCTACATTGTTTTGCTAGAATGCCTAGACCCAAAGTCGCTAGTAGAGACATGACGCCCTAAAAGCAGGCACATGGAATTATAATCGATGAGGATGCAACTGCTTCCTGGGCTAAGGCTACAAAACTACCTCCAAAGGGAGGTAAAGGCGAGGGCAAGGTGCCCTTGGTTGTGAAACATGTGCAGGCAAGCTCAGATAGTGAGGGGGTTTACGAATTACACCTCACCACATCCGACAGTGAAGAGGACTCTCAGATTAATTTTCCAGTTTCCATCTCTGAGCCAGAGGATGACTATTTGTTACAGGCCCGGAGAGCGGAGCTACGCTTCGAACTACTACATGATCCATCTAGGATTTTGGAGCCTTAGATACCTACCCCTCCAGCTTCAGCTCCAGCTCCTCCTCCAACACAGACAATAGTGCAAGCACCACCTACTCAGGGTCCTCCTCCCCGGTCACTCAATCGATTAAAGGCCGAGGGATTGAGGACCATATTAGAATAAAAGAGATTGTCTACCGACGGTTTGGTGGACATACATCCAGAGGTGTGGAACACTCTAAGATTCCACAAGTTTGAAGTTTTCACCAAATCCCGCACCCTATACATTCCTACTTGGGTCTGGGAGTTTTATTCAGTCTACAGTGAATTGGTGCCAAAAGGGAAGAAGAAGGCAAGTGCCTTCAAGCCAGTAGATGAAGTGAAGTTTAAAGGTCGGAAGGTGAAATGCAGAAGCTCTAATATAAGTGTTGTACTTGGGTGCTCTGGCAACTTTAGTTCTGGATCTCCAAAGTTGGGGTCTATGGATCCTTTCTACAGCACGTAGGAACTCCATCCTGCTCAATAGCAGAGGTTGTTTTAGGACTTGGGTCCTATGAGGCCTTTCTACGATTCATAGTCTGGTCCATGAAATTTGGACCTGAGAACAATTTTTTAGAGCATGGTTCTATGATTCCACCTATGGTCTGTAGATACTTCTACGAGTTGTAGATTTCTTTCGTGACACTAGTCCAAATAATTTTTTTCAAAGTCTAATTTAAGGGGAGCTACACATATATACAGATAAGTAATTGCAGAAAATCACTGAAAATATACAAATAGACCTAAAATTGTATAATTTTTTAAAGTATACAAATAAGAACTAAAATTTTCACATATGAGTTAAAAATACAAGTAATTAACAAATCAAATGTTTATAAATATCATTCATAAATAAAATCAAGTGAGCCATTGATATGCTCTAATTACACCTTCAATAAAGAAGTATAACATGGTGCTTATCAAATATCGAACCCTACAAGGTTGGGGTCGAATCTCACAACAAATAAGGCGAGAACTAAGCAAAATACGATTATTTACTATTACCTATTTAATTCGAAAGAAAAGGAAAATTTTGGAGGGATTTGATTGATTGTAGTATCGATTAATAACTTGTAACTTCTAATAATGTTAATTTTAACTGAGAGTTTATAGAGAGAGAAATTAGGATTGTGTTCACTGAGACTGTAGTACTTAATTCGGGTTAATACATAATTCCACCTTATAATGCTAGTTATCAGTTTATCAATCTCGTACTATACTTAATCATTTCTCAACCAAATTAAATGCATGCCACTTTTTTTCTCTTGAACTAAAAATGTTAATCTCAAATAAATGGCATTTATTCAGAGTTAGTTAATCTTACTACAACATCAATCATTAGACGAGTTCTAAATCTCGAATCCTCATTATTTAGCTGTTTTCCTAGGTGTTATACACTTTTACCCAAACAAGTCAAACCTAGGGAAGATGAAAGAACTAATAAGATATACAATCATAATGCAAATTTTATTTAGCAAACACCCTTTATTTAGATCAAGTCGTCAGTGATTCCACAATAATTGATTATGGGGTTTAGTCACTCATGATAATTGAAGTAAGTAATACAATTGCAATCATTGAATAAAAATTTACTTACAAAAGTTAAATGAGCTATTTGACAAGTGATGCAAGGGAAAACATGTGGTATCTGTCACAACCGAAGGTACACTTTAGGTGTAACATGGCGTATAGGACCTCGACAAGCCCTACACAAGCCACTTAGGATGCATAAACAAGGTTATAGAAAATAAAGAGATTTAAAACACAATTCATATCATAATTATTTTGAAAAAAATGAAGCGGAAGTCTACATAGTCTCAAAAGCCATCTATTACAACAATAGTGACCGGGACGTAACCTTGACATCACGTACAATATCTGAAAGGTAAAAATTGAACGCGATAAAAGGTTCGATCCTTGGTACATGAGGAGTCACCACTACTAATTAAAGCCAAAGTGACTTCTAACCATGGGGATGAGAAACTGGATCGTCAGACCCTACGTTTGGGAAACAATGTAGGCAAGAGTATGCATTAGTACAAAGATGTACCAAGTATGATAGCAATGCATAGAGATATAAAACATACTAAAAAAGACCTTTCATGTCATGCAAACACCAAGTTAAAAAATCATAAGTAAAAGGTTAGAAAACATCATAATAATCATGGTCAAATGCAAGTAAAACTCATCTTTGAACACTTGTGAAATACTTCTTGAAGTAACCTTAGTTCATCATTATACTTGTTGTGGGAAATTAGCCTTAACCGACATAGAGACCATGTGAGCTATTACATGGAATTCGGTGTTTACCCCACACCAAAAAGAGGTGCTCTCACTTGACAAGGTAAGAACCATGAGCTTCTAGCTTAAGTGGATCCACTAGCTAATGTCTATCTAGACAACCTATGATGGCACGTAGTTTATGAGACATGGGTAATCTCCACTTGTCAACTCGGTACTAAGCTTAATTCCCATGGAATAGTCATCAATCATATTCATCTTATCTTTAAGGGACATGGGTAATCACCTCTTGTCTTACCATTAGAGGACATGGGTAATCGCCTCTGGCCTCATCATTAGAATAACTCCTTAACTTCGGTTCATTTTAGGTGAGAATACCTTTCAACCTTAGAATCCTTTATTTGAGAAAATCATTCACATTTATGTATTGAGTAATTATGTGAGAAATACTTTCACAACAATCAACAACAACATTATTTATGCTTTACTCTCAAAGCAACTGTTATCACACTTCAACAATTTCATAAGAACATGCATATTTCCATAATTTACCTTTCATATTTCAAAATCCACTTTCAATCATGAAAATCTAGAAAACATGGGTTAAGCATAGGTTCATGGGATTCATTTTTAAATTATGGAACAATCTCAATTCAAGCATAATACTTCATAAAACAATCATTTATATCAATATTGAAAGGAACTCATGACATAGAAGAAAACCCTAACTTCAATTGGAAATTTATAACTTCAAAATTGGAGAATTTAGGAATTCTACAAAGGAAAGGGCTCCATAGATGAAGACTATAATACCTCGATGCCAAGAGCTTACAATTAATGTGAAATTGGAGACTTGGCTTGAAACCCTAGTCTTCTTCTTTAAGCTTCTAGAGAGACAAATATTGGAGAGGATAAACTTGTTCATCTCTTGGGAAATTGAGAGAATGACGTGAATTTGGTGATTTTGGGGGTTAAAAATCATTATATAGGATTTTGGGTAAAAGGTAATACGAATTAATATTGAATTAAAACAATTAGGAAAAGACCCAAAAGCCGTGACTTAAAAGCTGACGGACACACTTGACAGTGGCCTTCACTGCCCTTCATAGGCACCATGGTCCGTCTAACGGTCAATGGTCCTTGACTAGTGTCTAGGGAGAAGGCCCGCTCTTGACCACCACTTGACGACTTGCTTGACAGCCCTTCAACCTCTCCACGGGCTGTCTAGGCCTTCGTGGGAGGGACGCCTGAACAATAGGTCCTGGGGACTTACCATGAGCCATCTCACGGACCGTGGTCTCCTTCACAGCCCGTCTGGGGCTCTGTGAAGGGTTTCATGGTCCAGTTTTGGCTTGTGAGGTTCCTACTTGACCCCTTTCAAGCCTTTCCCAAATCTGAGGTGTTACAGTATCACTATTGATTTTAAATAGATGGTGCACTAAAAGGGATTGAAAGTATATATTGAAAATGTCTCTTAATATTTATATGCGCATAAAGAGCTTTTTATAGCCAACTTAGAATAAAAAAATTACATAATTTAAAATGGAAAAAAATAAAGTACCTTAACAAGCTAAACGAAATCTAATGAAAATGTAATATTCATTCTAAAACTAGCAATATATTTATGTTAAAAATTTACTACAATTACTAAAAGCAAATTTCAACAAATACCTTTATTCGATCTTGATAGTAGTGAGAACGATTTCAAAGCTAAGAAGTGTTTCCACCCTCTTCTCAAGCCCAACCAGTTTCACTAATTCAACAACTCCTGCTTTTCCAAAACGGTTTTCTAATTTCTCATGCACATGAATTATTGCTCTTCCAACCACAACTTCAGCTGTAGAAGTTCTTGGATCACTGTAACAATTTTTATGAACTACTTTTAACTTCAGTTTCTGACCAATAGGATAGCTACTAAAGTGTATCTGAATAACCTCGTTCCATGTTGGCGCTGGCCTTCCAACTATCCTCCTTGTACTGAACTCTCTCCCACTCTCATCACTCACGATCACACAATAAATTCCCTTGGAAAAATCTGGGAAAGTGCCCTCTAGTACAGAAATTACATTTGAAGCTTCTTTGATTAAAAGATTAATCATATACTCTTTTTCTCCGCTATTCTTGTTGTCATTGATGTGTGATTTTCCATGAAAAGTTGTTAAATCATCGTCATCCCATGGTCTCACACGAAGATAACCCATCTGTGAAAAACCATTATCACTCATTGTTAATGGATAGATGAGAAGAATAAGACTTCCTTGGTTTGGATTGGTGACTGGTTTTTATACAAGAAAAGTTTGATAAAATTAAGGTAATACAATCTATCTCTTGAAAGTTGGTACACATATTATTAAGTAAATTATTTTTGTTACATTTAATAGAGTCAAACTAGCCGTTAACTAGTCATTGGAGAAATGAGAGACAATCTATTTTTTACCTATATATAACCATTGTTGGATATTTCCTTTAGAGATAATGCTAATTTTTTTAATAATCCTGACATATTTTATAAGAAATATTTCAAAAATATAGAAAAAATTAAAATATAGATGGACTTTGAGTACGGGTGTCAAAATGAGCCTAAATATTAGTAATCCGTCCAACCACCAGAACTTTTATGGGTTGCACTCAAGATAATTTGAATTGGGTCAATCTCAACTCATTCAATCCTTAACCCATTTAAAATAATATTAAGTTGTGCCAATTTAATCTTCAATTTCAACCCATTTTAAGACTCTTTATTTGCATTGGTGTAATGTATATTCTCATATTGTAGGTATGAATTACTATCTATTTTATATCTCCTAGTATTTATTAATCTATTTTAACTTTTTATTTTTATTTTCTTGAGTTGAAATTCAAATTATGGATATAAAATTAAATAACAATATGTTAACATTATCGATATTAAGAGGGTCAAATTGGGAGGGTCATGGTCCAACTGATTTTTAGCCCATTTGAGCCTAACTCATTTGAACCCTATGTATATTTGGGCAGGTCATGACCAATTTGATTTCTATTTCAACATATTTTAATATCTCTAATATCCACCCAACCTACACATTTGACATCCCTAGGTTTGAGTATAATGAAATTTATTTGGGATCTTTTGGACTATGAACCTGTTATAGATAACAATTCTATTTTGCAAAATAATTGATATAGTTGATAACTTTTGTGAACCAAAAATTCTTGTTACAAGCTACGTGTAACACCCCAAAAAATTTTAAGCTAAAGCCCAAACTATTATTTATTTGCATATAAGGTCGTATCAGGTTATTCTTAAATTTCTCATATGTATAAAGGTCAATTATTTATTGTGGAATAGATTTGATTATGAATTAAGGTCACTAGAACCCCCTAACACAAAGTTGAGTTGAAAGCTTCCATATCGATTAAGTTTTGATGTAAGATTCTACTTGGGTCAACTTGAAACAATCATATCTCTTAGAATATAAAGATTTACGTTTCCCATAATCTATCAAATTAAAGGTACTTGAATCTTGTTTCGAATGCCACCAATTTCGCAACAATCCGAGTTACAAGTAAAAAATTATAACCATTTTATTAACTTGATACAGTGCAGTGACGTATTAGCTGATGGAAAAAATATTAAAAAGGGTCATTTTTGTCTTTTTACCTCTAAGAAAACCCTACAACGAATTTCTTGGTTAATTAAAGACCCAAATCAATCATATTTTCATCTTTTAATCCTCCATTATATTTTCATCTTTTAATCCTCCATTCTCTTCTCTCATAAACCCTACGGCAAAACTTTAAGAAAAAAATAAAGTTATACGACTTCCCTTCAAGATTCTTTCAATCTTTTTTAAGATTATTCTTCAAGATAAGTCATTCTCCAAGAATTCCATTATTTCCAACTCAAATTCTTCACTACAATTTGATTCACTAATGAAAATCATAATTCTTGTCATAGAAATTTCAAAAAACTAATTCAAGAATGTCAAGAAAGGTTCTCTTGATTGTTCTTCTTCAAGCTAGGGTTTCAAGGCTTCTAATCAAGTTCTTCTTCAATATTCTTCAAGAACCTTGCTCTTTCAGATATTTAAGGCTATCATAGTGTTGGACTAGTTCGTCCTCACGCCCTACATCTACTTTCAAGCTAGTAAATGAGTAATCTATGTTTATATCCCTAGATTTGAGATGAGTTGATTTTGAGTTCTTGAGTTCCTGATTCTTTTTGCAATTCTATTCCTAATTATTGAATTGTTATATTTTATGCATTAAGATTCTTGAGTAGATTTGTTCATATCTATATTTCAGCATGAATCCTATGAATTGAGTATTCTTAAAATGAGAAGTATTCGTTGAGTTCTGAGTTCTTGAGTTCTTGAGTCCTTGATTTTTGGGTATTGAGTTTCTATATTGTTATTAAGATCCTTGAGTTGATTTGTTCATGTCTATAATTTAAGATGAACCCTATTTTAAGTTATAAATCTTGAGAAGCTTTTTAAAGCTAATACTTGAGTTTTAAACTATGTTTTTGAGGAAGTAAAGATGAGTTTTGAGAAAAAGTTTTTAAAACATGATTAATATGACAATCGAGTATGTCATCAGTGTTTAAGAAGTATGGTATCTAGATATGCCGTCAATTTTTATGCAGTATGCCTTCTTGAGTCATCAATGATCATATCACAATATGATTTTGATATATTTATGAGAAAGAGTTTTCAAATATAAATTGAGTGTTCCCAAAAGTATCAGTTTTTACATTGAGAAAAGAGAAACTTTGATTTCTAAATTAGTTAATGAGTTTAGAGATATTTCAGAGCAGTTACCTCTTTTATGAGAATAGTTTGAGCAATTATCTCAAACCAGAGGAAGAGTATGTTTTTAAACATTGAACATGAGTATATATTATTGAGAGTAGTATTGAGTACCGATATGAGGATGAATTCAAACAATTCACATTCCTCATAAACATTTATACCAACATGGGTACAAGATCATACTTTTTAGATGAATGTTAAGTGCCTTCCAGCACAACTTAGTGGATCTACTTAGTTGAGGTAGTTTGTACCCCTGCAAGGTATAAGACAGTTCTGGCAGTGCTGTTGAGACGATGTATCATAACGTAGCTTGTAGTGATGGTTGTCGGTTAGAGAATCTCCCAAATAAAGTTAAAAGTGTATTTTTATTATATCACCTATTATATTGAGGTTCAGAGATGAGAAAGTGTTTTTGGTAAAGTTTTAAATGATTTCATTCCTTTAATTTTTTACATCCAGTTGAGTATATACCTATATCCATTATAGTTATTTCATTTAGTTATTTGTTATTCAACTATATTACATACTCGTACATTTAATGTACTGATGTCATTCGACCTGTATCTTTTAATGATGCAGATACATGTTCTTAGAATCCTCAACAAGAGTCCGTTGAGATAATTTCATCTGCTCGTCATCTTTTGAGTAAGACCTCCTTGCTTACGGAAGACTCCAATTTTGTGAGTTATTCGTAATAGATTTTGATGAGTCTTGGGTCTTGTCCCGAAACTCACCTTTATACAGTAGAGGCTTCAGTGATGGTTCCTAGGTGTAGTTGAGCATTTATCAGGAGCTCATTAGGGAAAACCATTTTGAAAAAGGACTTAAAATCAATTTAAAATATCCATTTTAGCTAATAATTTAGGTTCTTGAAAAACCTTACCATTTACCCACCAAAATCCCTCATTTTGATGTTAGAATTCATAAATAATCAAAGGAAAATCAAGGTTTAGGATCAAGAAAACTTATCCAGTTGATTTAGCACAGAAAATCCTTTCAAATTTGCCACCAAGGGTTCCCCAAGTTTAAAAAATGGTGAAACGAGGCTTAAACCATGAAATTTGCAGGCCAAAACCCTCTTAGGTATCGCACAAGCGATCAGGGGTTCGCTTAAGTGAATCTCGCTAAAAACGTGGGCCTCACTTCTGTGACCAGACCTTCGCTTAAGCGAAGGTTACTTAACCGATGGCTGCTTTGCAAATGCGAAGGTCAACCAGGGTTGAACATTCGCAAAAGTGACCTAAGCCTCACTAAAGTGAGCCTCGCAGTTGAGAGCCATGTCTCGCAAAATTAGAGCACACCCCTCGAGATTTGTTCAAATCCCCGTGCACACAAACCACATATACAAATCAATTATACTCAACATTATAGACTTAATAAAACAGTCAAAAAAAACACAAATTAGAGGTCTCATTGACTCGACATCTGTGAAAACTACAAGAAACTAAGCCATGCCTAAAAAGACTAAACCAAGCTCAGGACCTCTCAAAAATTAACTAAGACCATAACTAGGCCTAAAATTACCCCCTGAATCCAAAAGAATTCTCAAAATTCCGATCCAAGCATCTGAACCCCGAATATTGACGAAAGTCAACCCAAAGGCTAAAATTCCACAACTTATAACTTAGGACCTCAACTCTCACGGATCAGATTTCACATTTTGATACAAATTGAATCTTCGAAATTCTATTCTAACACTCGAAACTCTAAATGATACCAAAAATCATTTTATTAACAACTTAGCCTTTCAAACTCAAAGCATACCAAATTCTCAACTTTAGATCAAAGTCCAAAACCAACTTTTCAAAACTCAAACATAGAAGACTCGGGGTCAAACATGGGAGGAAAAAATGGTAAATTTCATGAAAAAACAAAAAATGACCGACTGGGTTATTACATTGTCTACCACTAAAAACCATGTTCGTCCTCAAACATAAAGCAAAAGAAAGTACCTACAACTTCAAAAAGCTGAGGATATCTAGCACGTATATCAGACTTGTCTCATAAGTCACCTCATCGATTGAACGATGTTTCAATTGTACCTTCATTGCAACAATCTCTTTTTCCTAAGCTTTCTGACCTGCCTAACCAAGATAGCTATAGGCTCCTCCTTAATAGATAAGTTTGGACCTAACTCCATTGAAACAAGGGAAAGTACATGGGACTCATCAGGAGCGTACTTTTGAGGCATGGAGACATGAAACACAAGATGCACAACTGACAAACTAAGTGGCAAGGCCAACTTATAGGCCACCTCTTCCACATGAGAAAAAATCTCAAAGGGTCCAATGAATCTAGGGCTAATCTTTCCCTTCTTTCCAAACCTCATCACACCATTCATGAGTGACACTCAAAGCCAAACATGACCATCCCTCCATGATTACTAGGGCCCGAACTCTCCAATCTGTATAAATCTTTTGTCGACTCTGGACTGTCAAAAGTCTACCTTGGATCATATAAACCTGCTTCATGGAATCTCTACGCAAGTCTATATCTAATGAATCCATCTCAGCTGAATTAAACTATCCGTCCGGAGATCAACACTGTCGGCAGTACAATGCCTCAAAATGGGCAATTTGAATACTGGAATGATAATTGTTATTGTAGGCAAATTCTTCTAGGGGAAAATATTGATCCCATCTAACACCAAAATCAATCACACAAGCTCGAAGCATATCTTCCAACACATAAATCGTCTGCTCGGATTGACCATTTGTCAGAGGGTGGAAGGTTGAACTCATATCTTTCTAAGTAATCAAACCATGCTACAAAACCTTCTAGAAATGGGAAGTGAACAATAAACCTCGATCAGGAACAATAGAAAATGGGACCCATGCAAACGCACAATCTGACATATATAATGCTCAACTATCTTCTTCGTCATATACTTCACCCAAACTGGGATGAAATGGGCGGACTTGGTCAAAAATCATCCAAATGGAGTAATAACCTCCCACAGTGGTAGGTACTCCCACCACAAACTCCATAGTGATTTGTTCCCACTTCTAAGTAGGAATAGGCGTCCTCTGAGATATACCTCCAAGCCGTTGGTGCTCACACTTGACCTGTTGACAAGTCAAACACCTCAAAACAAAATATGCAATATCCCTCTTCATACCATACCACAAATAGTTCTGGCTCAGGTCATGAGACATCTTCGCCGCACTCGAATGGATGGTATATCGGGAACAATTGGCTTTTTTAAGAATCATCCTAATCAACTCCATCACCTTGGGCACACAAATACTGCCTCCAATCTTGAGACACCATCAGAATCAAGGTCAACCTCCTTGGCTTCCCCTCTCATCACCTTGTCTCAAATGAGACAGTTTCTAATCATCAAACTGGCGCTCACGAATCTACTCAGCTAAAGAAAAAGTCAATAAAAGCAATCAAACTACCCGTCTCCTCAGAAATCTGTAACCGGATGAGACTGTTGCTCTAACCAATGGTCTCTCCTCCACACTAATAGCGACAAAACTTTCCATGCTATAAGTCTTCCTACTCAAAGCATCGGCCACCACATTAGCCTTTCCTAGATGATACAAGATGGTGATATCATAGTCTTTTAGTAGCTCAAGCCATCGACATTTTCTCAAGTTCAGATCTCTCTAACTGAAAATGTACTAAATATTCTGATGGTTCGTGAAGACCTCACAATGAACCTCATACAGATAATGTCGTTATAGCTTAAGCACAAACACTATGGCTGCTAACTCTAAATCATGGTTAGGGTAATTCCTCTTATGGGTATTCTAATTTCTAGAGGCATAGGCAATCACCTTTTCTTTCTTCATAAGAACACCACCTAATCCGACTCCAGAAGCACCATAACACATAGTGAAGTCCATACCCTCATCGGGTAAGGTCAAAACAGGACCCAACATCAACAAGGTCTTGAGCTTTTGAAAATGCTCCTCACACTCATCAGACCACTGAAAGCTCACACTTTGACAACTTAGTCTAGTCAAAGGGGAAAAACTCTAAACAAATTGTCAGTAATAGCCTACAAGTCCCACAAAACTCTAGATCTCAGTAACCAACGTAGGTCTGGTCCAGCCCCTCACTTTCTCAATCTTGGCTGGATCTACTTGAATACCCTCCTTGGACACCGTATCCCAAAAAATGCCACGGAATCAAGCCAAAACTCACACTTCTAGAACTTGGCATAAAACTTCTCTTTCCTCAATCTCTAGAGTACAATCCTCAAATGTCGATCATGATCCTCCCTAGTCTTGTAGTACATCAAGATGTCGTCAATGAACATTATCAGAAAGGAATCCAAATAAGGTCAAAATACCCCATTCATCAACTCTATGAACGCTGCAGGGCATTAGTAAAATCGAAAGACATCACAAAAAACCTATAGTGCCCATAACGAATCCTGAACGCTTAGCATATCAATACATAAGGTAATAGAAAAGTACAGGAAATTTAAAACATTTTCCAATAATACCAAAGTTTCATAAAATGAAGCGGAAGTCTTTAACATTGTCTCAAACCATCTAATACTTGCAAAGGCTTAGGAACGCATCCCAAACAAAGTTCTAAACACAAAATAAAAGACATAAAGGAAAGGTGATCAAATCCTCAATGCAATGAGGACTCACCAAATCTTCACTTGCTTGCTATACTAAGATCCTAGCTACGAGGATGGAACTCAATATTGTCGGACCCTACATTTGATAAGAATGTAGAAAAGAGTATGTGTTAGTACAATAATGTACTAAATATGATGGCTAGAATAAATCATTAACATAAGCATAACATAGGCATAAGAGATAACAATATACTCTTATACCATAATCATAAGAGACATCAACATAACATAAAAGAACCACTTCATAAGTATCCTCAAAGCTTACTTGTGCAATGCATGGAGAAGACCCCATAAATCTCACTCATGCTAAGAAAACCCCTTTAGGTCCTCATTCATATTCATTATCCTTTGATTTACCTTAACACCTAAGAAAATTAAGGTAAATCATGAATACCCCGAGTCTGTTGTTGACCTGGGGTCAGTTCCCCTACCCTCGTTTGAGCACCCTGTGGTGTACATGTCGCACTACCATGAGAAAGGTTCTCTATCACACCTAGCATCCTTAATGAAGTCTCTTGAAACAAAGGAGCTCCAAACTTGAGAGGAACCCGATCCTCAACAACCTCAACCTATGGCCCAGGAGAAGCCTCTCTAGCACTACCTTTGGCTGGTGGCGCTTCATAGTCACACCCTTTACCTAGTGATACTCCATGAGCACGACTTCTAGCCCGAGCCCTACCTCTATCCTAGATGGAGCCTCAACAACAGGCTCAGGGACTGCCTCTCCGCTACCACTGGAAACAAAAGCTCTGGTCCACGGCATCTACCAAAAAAACACGCGATAACTTAACACTCACGTCGGTAATCTCGCACGATAAGAAAGGATGAATAAAAGGAAAAGGAAGTTTCCTAACAATCTTTGTAGCCTCTTTAAGATAAGTACAGACATTATAAATTCTCAATACTCAATTTAGACTTGGCTTATACACACGTGAGACCTATGAAATTGGGGCTTTAATACAATTTCACAACGACCCAAAAATGGACGTGATGACACTTGTCTTCTTTAACCAAGAAAAGTCAGCCTCAACCCAACGATAATGAAAGAAAATGCAGAAAATAGTATATTAAGAACAAGATAAAGTGAAAATATTATTCATTCTAAACAATACCCGAAAACTTAGTTTTCATGTGTACAAGCCACTAATGAAATTACAGAGTTCGAAAGATAAATACAAGTCTCAGTCTTTGTTTCTCAAGTATAACAAAGCTTAAAAGAAAAAAAAAGGTCTGCCAGGATGACAAACAGCTATCTTTTAGATCTTTCAACGATCCTCGACTATTAAGAGAAGAAAAATAAAATCACATTGGTTCGTGCTCGGAACCTTCACAAGTGTAGCAGTAAGGGGCGAGTACCAACATCATGGTATCCAACAAGCAACTACTAAACAAAGAAACTTGATAGAAATCGAATACACGTTAAACTCCAACCAAACCTTCTCAAACTAAAACATGCACAGAAATCATCCCAACCTAGCAATTCTACAATATACGACTCACAAGACCCAATATACACAGTTCAATCTTCACAATTCAACAAATTAAATAAGTCAATCTCAATGTCAAGTAGTTCAGTTACACGTAACAAGTGCATCAATCACAATCAACAAGTAAGTCATGCAGAAGCATCAAATGTTTCAAGTCACAATAATCAATCTTTTATCAGAACCATTTCTCATCAGCACAATATCACTAACCGATACCATTTCCCATCAAATTTATATCACATAACTAACCGGAACCATTTCCCATCGGCTTTATATCACTATCCAGAACCATTTCCCATCGTCTTTATATAAATCACTAGTCACAACTATTTCCCATCAGCTTTATATCACTAGTCAGAACCATTTCCCACCGATTTTATATCAAATCACTAGTCGGAATCATTTTTCATCAGCTTTATAAACATTCGTCAGCAAAGATCTCAGCATCAAAACACTCACCGACAAAGACCTCGGCATCATAAATCATATGTTTCATCACAGCGTTCACAATCAATGCATACAAGCAATAGCATACCACATGGCAGAGATACAATTCACACAATTCAAGTCAACATTCATGCTTTCAAGCATTTCATCAATCAATCAATCAACGGTCACAATAAGACAATTCACATCATCATGTTCATCATAAAGCCCTTTTCATTTCAACCCCTTTTTATTCATTTTGATGTATTAAGTGGAAACTTAAACCCTTTACCTCATCTCTATTACTCCCAATACACAAGCAACAAAGAGTGCGTACGAATTGAAATATAATACAAGGTTTAGGAGATCACTTACCTTAAATTAATCAGCAATCACTCCAAAAATTGAGTCTTCCCCTTCCAAACCACTTTCAAAGCCACACAATCTATGCACAAGCAAGTATTTACAATCACTCATTAGAAAAAACAACACCCACAACAATTTCCTTGAAAGGTGGGTCAATCAACACAATACCTAATTCCAAAATTAAAGTTTGAATTCGAAATTTAATACTTGAAAAAATTACTCAAGACTTTAGGAACTCAATAGGGAAAAACCATTTTGAAAAAGGACTTAAAATCAGTTCAAAATCTCCATTTTAGCTAAGAACTTGAATTCTTAAAAAACCTTTCGATTGACCTACCAAAATCCCACATTTTGATGTTAGAATTCATAAATAATCAAAGGAAAATGAAGATTTCGGATCAAGAAAACTTGCAAAATTAATTTAGTATAAAAAATCCTTTCAAATTCGCCACGAAAGGTTCCCCAAGTTAAAAACTGGTGAAATGGAACTTGAACCCCAAAATTTGCAGGCCAAAACCCTCCCAAGTATCGCACAAGCAACTAGGGGTTCGCTTGAGCGAACCCCGCTAAAAATGTGGGCCTCACTTCTGCGACTAGACCTTCTCTTAAGCGATAGATGCTTCTTTAATGCAAAGGTTGACCCTTCACAAAAACGATCCAAGTTTCACTAAAGTGAGCCTTTCAAAAGCGAGCCATCTCTCGCAAAAGCGGAGCACACCAACACTCAGACATCAGAAAAATTAGTCAACTCTCAAATCATCAAAAGGACCCTCGGGATTCATTTGGAACCCCGTGTACACAAACGATGTATGCAAATGAATTATACTCAATGTTCTAGACTCAATGGAATTGTCAAAACACAAATCCGAGGTCTTCTTGACCCGACATCCATGAAAACAAAAAAAAAACTAACTTACACCTAAAAAGGTTAAAACAAGCCCGGGACTTCTCAAAAATCAACCAAGACCTCAATCATGCCTAAAATTACCCTCCAAATTTAACAGGACTCTCGAAATTCTGATCTGAACATTAGAACCCTGAATGTTGATCAAAGTCAATCCCAAAGGCTAAAATTCCACAATTCACAGCTCAGGACCTTAAATCCTTAAAAAGACTTGAAAACTGAAACCGACAACTCTCATGGATCAGATTTCACATTTTGGGACTGATGGAATCGTCGAAATTCCATTCTGACACTCAAAACTCCAAAAGACACCGAAAACTAATTTCTTAACAACTAGCCTTTCAAACTCAAAGCTTACCAAATTCTCAACTATAACTCAAAGTTCAAAACTCAAACATAGAAGACTCTGGATCAATCACGGGAGGGAAAACGACAAATTTCAGAGAAAAATAAAAAATGATCAATAGGATCATTACAATTTACACTGTTAATTACCCTAGTAACGTCAAATCGATATGGTTTACACAATTTCAAGTTGTAGGTTTTAGCCACTCATAGTGTATTTGAAACCAATAAGGAATTTTTGTTCATAAAAAAGATTCAACTAACAAAAGTTAAGACAAGAAACAAAATTTGAAATTCAAAACCAAGTTAATCACTCAAAACTTCAAACCAACATACAATATTCTTTGTTCCTTTGCTAGAACGAATGATGCTAAAATAAAACCTAGAAGATACTATTTATAGTTTGGAGAAATTCAAAATTACATAATGAAATCTGAAATCTTGCTATGCACCTAATGTCCAAGCTGATGGCCCGTTACAAGTGTGACAGTCCGTCGTAGGGGCGGTCACCTTGATCCAGAAAATATTGCACAAATTACTTCTCTAGTGGTTGTCTTTATGGACCGTCGTAGGTGTGAAGGTCTGTCATGCAGCTCCACCAAAATTCATCCATTGTTTCAACTTGACGTCAAGGTTGACGGTCCGCCAAACAAGTGGTGGCCCATCAGGCACTTCACCATATTGCCCTTTTAGCATACATTTAACTACATTTTTGTCTTGGTTCAATTTCTTATACAAAAGGCATAAAATCTATTTAAATAACACAATAATTGCTTAAGAACTCACATTTATTTATAATTATTAAAAGATTCTAATGTCTTGTCCATTTTCAACATATCACCAACTCCAACCTCAACACAAACTCATAACTTGGCCTAGAGACGGGCAGGGATTTGTCCTTTAATTTGTTGATTCAGAGTTTGGACTCACGTCGATTCAAGATTAAGGGTTAGATCATGATTCAAGGATGAGTTTTAGGTTGATATTAGGTTCAAAGTTGGGAAGGTTTTAGGGTTGGGCATCAAAACTCGAATTACGGTGGGGGTAGGGTTCGGTTTCAAATCAGGCAATCTTGGACCGAGTCAATGCATTTTCAAAAGTCTGAACATTGAGGGGCCAAATATGCTTTGAAAGTGAATGCTAGTAGCAACTTATTAAAACCATGATAGACAACTAACTTCTTTTTGTGTAGTCATAGTGATATATAGTAGAAAGTCATGTCTGACTTGCTTGTGGACAAACAAATATTTCAAGTTTGGGGTGTTGTTATGCCTTGAAATTAGGGCATATCTTATAATATCTTTTACTTAAAGTTTATAAGTTTTTATGTGTTTTAAATTAAAACATTGTTTTAAAACACGGATAGCAAGATAATCACAAAGAGAATCAGTATAGTACGTAGTTGATATTTTAAGGATTTCAACTTTGTGGAGCATTATAAATAGTCTTTATAAGTTTATTATCTATAGGTTCTATGTTATTGTTCATTTTAGTTAGTTTTTGGAGTTCAACTTCCAATAATTTTCTCTCTAGTTTTGAATCATTATAATTTTCTACTTATTCATTGTGAGATTCAACCAACTTGTTTGGGTTCTTACATATATATATACGACTGCATTACATCATTTGAGCGTATCACATATCGTTCATTGATATGGAAAATTGTTATCCTTTTCAAAAAGTCGAACAATGTTTGGAACTAAAGTTGAAGAAAATGCCATGAAAAAAAATATACTTACATAATGAAAAACTACCAATAATCTTTACCTAACCACTTATTATGAAAATGAAGAGAAAACCACTCTTGATTGTGGGATATTGATAGAGAAATTGTACGCAAATGTCATATGCCACGACTTAATAGTAGTTAAGAGTGTGGGTTTTGTATTTTGCACAAAATACGAAGATTAGCTATAAATATTTATTATTTTAAACATTAGCTGCTAATGATAAATACTTTTTTTATTAAAAATAGATGGTCCTTGACACTTGTCATATTTCAAAATCAATACATAAATAACATTATTCTTTCTATTTTACCTTTGAGAGTCATTAGCCTTGACAGTGCAAATTTAACCAACATAGAAAAACTAAATGATAAATTCATATTCAATATATCAATTTAATTAGTCGAACTAATTTAATTTATGTTATTTATTGAAAAATTGACTTCAAGAGAACACTAAATAAACGGTATAATAATAAACTTACCTAGTTTCTTATAGGATGCGAAATCTAAAATGATAACATATAAATAGGAATAGAGGGAGTACATATCATAAGTTAGTTATATCATATTAATTTAACTATATATATATATATATATATACACACACACAAAGGCGGAGTTAAGTGGGGTTTTGTGGGTTCAAACGAATCCAGTAGCTTTTTCATAGATCTTGTATTTGTATTAAAAAAATTAAATAAATATATATGTGTATTAACTTGTGAACCTCTAACAAGATTTATTGACGGCTCAGTGGTAAGGAATGAGCCAAGTAATGTTTTCCAAACTAGAGTTGTGGGTTTGAACCCCACTATCAATAAAAGTTTCTCTTTTTAAAAAGAAACATGCTTTGTAATATTTTTATTTTTTATTTTACAATTTAGAACTCCTAACTCCTAATCACGGCTCTAACTTTCTAAATATAGAGAGATGGGGAAACATACTACTTTGTACGAATCTCTCTATTTTTCTAGTCAACTTTTATCCATTTGTTCATAAAGCTATTTATCCTATTGCAAATATTTTTTGAACACCTCTAACATTATTTATTCAAAGTTTGCCAGAAAATGAGACTTTTACTAGGTCAACAATGTGACAAAAACAATAGTGAAGATAATAAATTCTGGCTGCTTAAACTAAATTTAAAAAGATAATATATTCTGAATCCGTAGAAGTTAATAAATAAAGAAAACTCAAGATTTAATGGTACCATGGGAGGATTTTTGAGTGAATTGAAGGCTCAAGCCTAAGTCAACGTCAAGTAGTCAATTATTATATATATAGTCAACGTCAAGTAGTCAATTATTATTATATATAGCCTAAGTCAACGTCAAGTAGTCAATTATTATTATTATTATTATTATATATATATATATATATATATATATATATAAAGAGACCAGGAATTCAAAAACATGAATAGCTCTAGAATTGATGTTGGTGGGCTATACAAACCTTTACTGTCTACAAGAATTTTCATATTTGGTAACCAATATCTTTTCCTCTGTAAAAATTTAGGAATATATTTTTACACCCAATTATATAGTAATGTCAAATCTTGTTGTAATAACATATAGTTTGTTTTCTTTTTCGACTGTTATAGAGACTGATTTTTACATATTAATAAATAATGTTTGATTGTTGTTATGATAAAAAAAAATAAAAAATGAAATACATAAGATCTAACTTTTTATATATATTTTTGAACGTAAATACTTTAATGTCAAATTTTAAATTTAATCATACTTTATTTAAATAAAGAAAATCTTTTAATGATGGAAATAATATTCACATAATATTATTTATCATATTAGGTACTAAAGTATCAAGATATTTTGGTCAAAATCTCTTAGCCCTATTATGAATAATCTTACTGATTTTATTTTTATAAAAATGGTTAACTGTTATATTATCAAAAGAGAAGATAAGTTTAATTTTACAAAGAGCATTAAACTGTTGTTGTTATGTGAAAAATTGTTAATAGAGAGGTAAAATATGAGGATGTTGTTATAGAAAGTTTTAACCATACATATTACGCTAATTAGTTGTCTTATATTAATTTGTCTGTAGCAATTTTTAAAATACATTTATTATTAATATCGAAAAATACTTTTGACTAATTAGTCCTATTAATATGCACTTTTATCTAATTAATAATATTCTTTCAAAATTAACCAATGACGTGTAGAAGAACCCTATGCTGCTATGCATCATTAAAAGATTTTCTGTTTTTTACTCACTCACCGTAATAATAACAACAACATATTTAGTGAAATATCATAAATAGAATTTGCAAAAAGATGAAATACGCATATACTTTATTTCTATTCTTAAGAAATAAAAAAATTATTTTCAATAAATCCTGGAAAAAGATTCAAAGCATACAATATCATTCAAACACCAAATACTTTTTCGTTTTGGCCGCCACGAGTTTAAGAGGAGCAAATGTACATCCAAGACAACAAATCTATAGCTTACCAACAAAGTTATGGTGGATTGATAAATACTCTCTCATTCATTAATCAAAGATTTCAGATTCAAGTTCTCTTGGATTCAAAGTCAACTTTGTATTCAAATTTAATTAGATCTCAATATGGATACCAAATATCATTTAAGAAACCAAAAAAAAAAAAAGAAATTTATAATTCAAAAATAGTATTATCGATTTTTTCTAATTAATTAGCACAAAGCCACGCCATATACATAAAACAGACTGCAATAATTAAAAATAACTTAAAAATAGGTTTGATCAACTCTTAAGCTAATCCAAATCAATTGTTTTCAGAAGGGCAATATCCATTTGAAATCATTTCCATAATTAGAGGTGCAAATTTTCATGAATTGGCTTGAAATAATTACAATAATTAACTTTTTGAGATTATAGACAAGGACATTTTCTTAAAGTGGTGATGAGACTAAAAAAAGTGAATATATACATAACAAGGCAACTTACTTGAGATAAGATGTTTTCAAAACTAATCAAATGGAAATTAAATAACGTATTGGAAAGAGCAAATTTTTTTTATATCAATAAAATAATTTAAAAAATAAAAGAAGTAACCAAAACGAAAAAAAGAAGAGTTGTTAATATATAATTATTTTCTACTTGTTGAGGGTAGAAAGGGCAAATATGGAATTTGAGATTTTATTCAATAGGGCAAAGTGGGAAATGTGAAATATGATTAATAGGGCGTTATTGGTTGGTAGCAACATCCAACAGAAAAAATTAAAAAAAATAAAAATATAAACAATAGTGTATAATTATATAATTTAAGAAATAGGTATATAAATAAAAGCACCGACGAGGAGGAGTATGATTGGATAGACGGCCTGTCATTTTAAGCTTCTTAAAAGATAACGTCTCGCCAACCCAAATTGAGTTTCCGGTGTTCGGAGGTCACATTAGAGGTCAAATTTGAATCGCACACTATAGGATTCATTCGGGAGATGACGCTCCAATAGAATTTTCTTTATATCCATGACTAGAACCCAAAATTTATAATTAAAGGTGGAACAGTTCCACCACCACAACACAATCCATGTTCATATCCCTTATATTATTTTATAGTTACTAAGAAGAGTGAATGATCCTAAATAGGCACGAGTCTACCTGTTTAAGGTGATAAACACATTTTCGATATTATTTGGCTGTACCTATAAAAATTGTGGACTTCAACTATATTTTATATTCCCTTAGTTTATTTTTATTTGTTTATTTTTTATTTTGAATGCCTTATAAATTAATGATTAATATGAGTATTTTATCATAATATTCATATTGATTGATATACAATTTTAGATTTTGAGAAATGATTTAAGAAATAAGTAATTAATATTGAAGGTACATGTGAAAAAAATAATTAATAAGCTAAAAGTGAGAAGTAAACGTAAAAAATATATTTTTAAAAACTTTGAAATTTTCAAGATCAAACATCTATTTTCAAATAAAGTAAAATTTATTATGAAAAAAATATGAATCGTAATTTTTACAGCTCAATCGATAATCTAGAAGTGAAAAAAATGAACAACTTTTCTTTTTCCTGTCAACAAAAAGAACATGCATTTGCTACAACAAATTTCCTTTGTCCTTTGGATCTTCATTTTTCGGATAATACAAATCTAACCATTGAAAAATAGTAGAAAGTTGTCAATTACTCTATCAGTTCACTTTTCTTTGTAGTACATTCAAATATGAATATTATTTCTCACATTGTAAAAAGTACAACCAAACACAACTCCAACTTTAAAAAATTTAAACAAAACGTAAAAAATTGGAAAAACAATTAGGGCCTTAAATGCAAAATATTGGAGCATAATTAATTGTTTTCCTATTATTTTGCTGTTATTGATGAAGTATTATTATATTTTATAACTAAGTGTAAATTATACTTACGACTTAGATAAATTATAAATATAAAGTTAGTGTTATACATTGGCCTCGTGCACAATATATACTATCAATAACTAGTAATGAATTGTCTCTGTTATGTACAAGCCCAATCACATTACTAAATATTGAAGTATATGTAGAATTTTTTTTATAAATATAAAATGTCATAATTTTATTAGTCATAAGAATTAACGGAAAAATAAAGCTTAAAAGGACTTCTCCTCATGATCAAGTTACACAAATTATCATGAAGTAATTTATTATTTACAAATCACAAAATTAATTTATGAGTTTTTAAAAATCCTGAAAATGGAGTTTAAAGTTCACTTTAATTCACCCATCAGTATTTAAATATATAACGATAAACATAAATATGATTTTCATTTAAAATGATGAACATCAAAAATAAAAATCATAAACACAAATTAATGAATTATTTAATTAATGTTTTCACTTTAATTCATCCATATTTGAGAATGCCTCTGAGTATTACAAATTTGTTGTTTTAGTGCTTACGTTTTACTACTATTTAAATTTCTTATTTTTGCTTATTTAAAAACTCAATCTATTTATTCTTATTTTCTTGACTCGGCAAAAAGGTTTTGATTGAACCTATATATTCTCTTGCCTTTAAATCCTATTTCACAAATTTAATTTCCCATTTTTTCGGCAAGCATTATCAATGTTCGATAAGAATATACCCAAAGTTAATTGATAGAGAAAAATTGAGCTTTTAATTGAAAACTTTAGTTAGAGAAATGATTAGATGTGAACGGGTGAGTAACGAGGGAGTCCAATCTTGTAATCAATCTTTTTCAAAAGAATTTTGAGACTTTTTATGATTTATGAATATTAAAAATAAGTATTAACACTTTATTCAAAAATGTATTTTGAATGTATTATCAATCAACAACATTATTTCTAAAAGAATGAGGTACATTTGTGGAGTGTGTAGGGGTTGTGGGCTTGGCAGTGAAACTATAGATAACACGCTTTTTAGATGTCCTAGTGCTCAATTAGTTTGAAAAATTTACCCCATTAATTGCCCTAATTTAGAAAATACTATGAATTTTGCTAGATGGTGGAATGATCATTTTACTAATGCTAAACAACATATTGATTCTATTGAGCTTATAAAATTATCTCTATCATATGGCAAATTTGGAAGACAAGAAATTAGAAGAGTTTCAATGGAAAAATTTATCAAACCAATGTTATTGTAAACAAAGCTCTTTTTGATTTTCATGAATATGAAAACAATTTGCTTCCTACACTTTCTCCTACAATTATCTGCTTGTAAAAACAATAAAAATATAATTGCGGCAAAAGTTGATATTGTTTTGTTTGGAGATGCTAGTGTACATAAGGAGAAGAAGATCTCAAGCATTGGTGTCGGCTATAAATAGTTGTGATAACCTACTTCAAGTCTTCGGTATCCCAATTCAATATTTTGAAAAAGGCATCACTGTTGATGCAATTGCAATTCGTATGACGCTGGAACATGTTAGGAAAAAGGGTTGGACAAAGGTGCAAGTCTTATCAGATGCGGTACTACAAAGAATTATAGTTTCATGTGAGATAGAGACTACTTGTGAAGACATTTGGAAACTTACGAGGTTCTTTAAAGAGGTTAATGTGATGCATATTTTAAATTCTTGAAATATAGTCGCACATAATTTAACAAAGTTTTCTATTTCGTTATTACATAATTAAGTTGTTTGGCTTTTTACTTTTCCTAGATGGATTGTAATTGATGTTATCACATTTGTTAACTCTTTAAAACTTTTTTATGCATTAATATAACTAGCTTGTTGGTTGTCAAAAGAAAATTAAAATTAGAAACTTTAAAATAATGGGATGGAACAACACAGAACATTATAAATTATTTTGAGATTCTTATACAATAGATGTAGGACAGCTAGTGTATACTTATTAACACACTCCTTATATAGATTTACACCAACTTGTATTATTTTAAACGAGCAAATAGTCTTGCTGGAGGACTATTATTTTTTTATAAGAGAATAATACAATAATTGTATATATGTCAGAAATTGGAACCTGCCATCTTATCCTCATTATTAATGTAAAATACAAAAGAGAAAGGCTAAAGTCATATGTGGCTTCTTAAAATTATTCGTATAATTTATTTAGATACCTCAACTAGGAGTTGTACCTATTGAATACTTTTACCGTTCAAAACATGTACCCATTGAATATTTTTTGGTGACATGGCATCATAAGTGTAATACACATCTAAAAAGGTGAGTGAAACCAAATATTTCTTTACTGATAAAATCAAAACTAGACATGTCAACATTAGAAAAAAAAAAAAAAAAAAAAAATCACTGGTAGTCATCTGGACTTCTCAATCCAACATACTCATTTGCCTTCGCCACCATCGTCGACATACCCCTTTTCCATTTATTCCTGCATTCTTTCTTTTTTTTAGCATCATTCCGTCATCTCAATATCGTCCTTGTTTTCTTCATTGAAAAAGCATTAATTAAAGAAATAAAAACCAAATTGAGTCAAAAAATAATTCCGGCGAAACTCCATTTTTTCTGACAAGACTAATATGAATCTGAAATTATTTTCTTTGAAATTGTTAAAGAATTCAAATTCTAAAGAACCCACAACATTGAAGAAGAAAAAATATCAACAAATCTTGATTGTTGTTCAAAAAAAAGAATGAAGATTGAGAAAAATGACAACTACAATATTGACTTAGAATAAAGGAGAGGAGGTAGGTGTACGATTATCGGAGTGTGCGGTTTTAGCCAGAGGGCGCTGTGTGTGTTCCGGCAAAGATGAAAATGAAGAAGAATGGAAGTCGGGGGTGGGCCAGTGCCTAGTATGTTTTGGCGAAGAAGAAAAGGCACAGAAAAGTTTTTCTTTTTCTTTTTTTGGCTGAAAACAATTTTTATTTTATTTTATTTTTAATATATATTTTAATTATTATTATGGGCCCAATGCCACATGTCCTTTTCTGATTAGTTACTATGTCACGTCACTGCGAGTGTATAACACACAATTTCTATTTTTAGTTGATTGTCAAAAAATGTTTAATAGGTATTTTTTTTACTAATAGAAGTGTTCAATTGAAACAAACCTAAGATGAGGTGTCCAAGTGAAATCTACGGACAACTTTAAGTGGCTACAGATGACTTAAGCCAAAAAGAAATCCATTGCAGTTGGACAATATGATTGTGTAAGATGTAAATCAGATGGATCATCTATTTAGATTATATTTTATGCAAATATGGGGATTCTTCCAAAGTCTAAACACGTGTTTTCGAACACATAATTAAAATTATGCATAATATATAAATATGTCATTTAGCTTGACTTTAATTGATATTTATGTCTTTTAATTTTGGATGGGTACAAGTATGACTTAAACTTGTATAAAATTAAATAAATAGACACACATGTCCTACATGGCATAATACATGTAGGACACCACGTACGACACAAAATTGTCATGTAGGACATTATGTAGGATGAATGTGTCTATTTATTTAATTTTATACAAGTTTAAGTACCTACTTGAGCATATCCAAAATTAAAGGTCATAATTGTCGATTGAAGCCAAGTTAAAAATCATGTTTATGCATTATGTTATTAATGTCATGTGCTATACATTTGTTATCACAACTTTTCTCTTTTTCTCCTTAGAGGCTGTTTCTAATCTTATCCATTCCATATCCACTAAATGCTAATTTTGGTGGTACTATTTATTTGATTTTTGCTTGTGTGGTAATGGTTGCAAACTTTTTCTTTCAATTCAAAAGTGTGTACGATAGTTTCTGTCTACATTAGTACTTCTATGTGCAGTACTCATTTTGCTTAGTACAATTATTACAAGTAACAGTTGAAGTTATAGTTAAATAAAGAAGGCCAAAAATATAAACAATAAGTAATATGATTAATTGTTGGGTTTTAAAAGGTGTGAATGAAAAATAAAGAGTTGTGACTTTTATGAAAAGTTGCGACTTTTATGAAGAGTTGCGACTTTTATGAAAAGTTGCGACTTTTATGAAAAGTTGTGACTTTTATGAAAGGTTGTGACCGTTCCGAAAGATTGTGACTTTTCCAAAGGTTTGTGACCTTTCCGGTTAGGCACAATAAGAACATTTTCATACTATCCTTTGTTTTCTATAAATTGAGGGATTTCCTCTCATTTTAGGAAAAAAATGAATTTTTCAGTACTTCTTTTACTATTACTAAATCTAGTATTCTAAGTGTACTTTACTGTTGTTGAGTGATTCGCTGACATCGTGGTTTTAGGTACCGATACACTAGTGAGTAAGATCGTTCTATCCTGGGAGGATATATTCCATTAACCTCGGGTACTTGAGAGAAATAATTTCCTTAAGGAGACACTGTGCATTCAGTGGCTCGATTTTCTTTCTTTGAGAAAAATATTTTTATATTGTTTATAATATGTTTCTGATTCTATTTTCTCTATTAGTTTTAATTTTCTAGTTTGAAAATACTCTTTAAACTTTGTTATTTCTTACCAAGTTCTTCAAAGGTTTGTTCTAAGTATCTTAGGAATACAAGATGAACAACAATCTTAAGGAAATTATTATACTGTTGGTATTTCTTGTATTCTACTGATTGAGAGAAACATATCATGGAAGTAGAAGATTAATGCATTACTTCTTTAGAATTCGGTGCTTTGTTTAGTAAGGTCGAAGTGAGAATGTACTAAAAGAATTGGTGGTATTTTGGTTAAAGATTACACCATGCAATCTTCTTATTATTTATCTAAGGAGGAAAATAGTTTCTAAAAGTGAACTTTTTTTATATTTATCATGTATGTCTTTGGAAAAAGATCTGCAAACCATATGGTTTTTTGAATGAATTTTCCTTGGCAAAAAGTGTTGCCTTTAAAATTCTTTAGTTTGCAGAATGAGAGATGCACATTTTTGTTTAATAAAATAGTATGTCAAAATATTATAGTTGGAAGGCTGTTTGAAAAGAAAAACATATCTATGTGATAATCTATAAATATGTTCAATTCTGTTTGGAGACTGGATTTTTTTTTTTGTAGTTTTGTACTCCATGTGAAATTTGATTGTGTCTGATTTTTGTAGACTAAAAACTTTTGCAGTTTTCTACTCTGAATAAATTAGACTATGCAATTGGTTTGAATAATATGAAAACTTCACATAATAAGTCTGTTGTACTTTTGATTTTCTATAAACTTCACTGTTATATTGAAACGAATTGTACAAAAAAAATTGTCTTTATTGTTAGTATTTTAAATACTAAGTGGTATGTCTATTTGTGATAGAGGAAAAATACCAGTGACTTAGAGTTTATGATTTTGTGCCTCTATGGAATGAACTTTGACATTGTGTAAAAATTGTCAAATGGAATTAAAGCACTATAATTCTTTTGAAGAATAATATTTTCAAAGAGAGGTTTCATCCTGCCAATGACACTTTGACAGCATGAGAAAAAAAAATATGTGGAAAACTATTTTCAAATACTTGAAAAATATTTCTGAGATCATATTTAAAATGTGGGGGTTCTTTGCTTATGACAAAGATAAAATTAGACTTAGCGTCTAATTTAAATTTGGAGCAAAAGACATGAAATTCGATGATACTTTTGTATTATGTTAGACCCACAAAATTTTTGGAGTATATTTGATATTGTGGTCGTTCAGTTTCTCGTTTACTAGTATATGATATGACTAGCATGAAACTACCAAATTATATGTATACTTGTTCAAAATGATTGAGTTCTTTTATGAAAAAAATGTCACTTAAAATGTTGTGATTTTTCATGAAAAGATATGTCTATTAAATATGACTATTTGTATAGACATGAATATTGGTGAATAGTCATTTGCCATGTTTTGTAAAAGAAGAATTTGGACTATATTGCCTTTATTAGACCCGAAGAAAATTTGTTCATGGGTAGTTCTATAACAATCAAACTGAAAGTTATGGAAAGGTCCTTCCGAAAAGGACATTTGACAAGGTGATGACTCTAAACAGTGTTTGTATCACACAAAATTGTAAAAAAGAGGAACAAAATATTTGTGAGAAAAAGCTACCTCGCGGAGAGCTTTTCAAACTCAATATTTTTATTTGTTCTTACTTGCTTGAGTCAAACTGTTTGTGACATGAACACATGGGGCATGTCAATTACAAAACATTGTAAGGAAAATTGATCAACTTAAAAGTGTTGTCTAATTTTGAGTGCAATAAATAAAAATGTCAAGTTTGTGTGGAATCTAAGTATGCTGAGCACTCTTATAAATCTGTTGAAAGGAATTCTAATCCCTTGGAGTTGATTTACACTGACATTTGTGATATGAAGTCAACACCATCTCGTGGTGGAAAAATGTATCTCATAACTTTCATTGACAATTGCATTAGAAACGACTAAATCTATTTGCTGAATGGTAAGGATAAAGCAATAGAAATTTCTAGACAATATACTATTGAAGTTGAAAATCAGTTGGGAAAAATATAAGAAGTGATAGGGATGGAGAATATAAACCTCCTTTTGCAGAAATATGTTTGGAAAGTGGATTTATCCATCAAACTACTGCCATGTTCACCTCAATCTACTGGAATTGCAGAATGGAAGAGAGGTTGAACTTTGGAGGATATGATGGCTACATTACTTATAAGTTCAGGTTTACCACAAAACTTGTGTGGAGAAGCTATCCTTACAGCAAAAGGGAACAACAAAAAGTTATCTTTTCAGAAAGAAAGCAACAAAAAATTCTGTTTGTTCAGGACACAATCTATTCCATATGAGAAATGAAAAGGAAGAAAATCCAACTTGAAATATTTCAAAGTGTGGGGGTGTCTATCCAAAGTCCAAGTTCCTATTCCTAAAAGGATCAAAATAAGACCTATGACTGTGGACTGTAAAATTAGACTTGAGTAGTCTAGTGAAGGGTCTAAAAGACCTTGGAAAGAAAAAAGGAGAATATACTTAATAAAGAGATTTAGAGGCGTAGTAAATGTTGAAGGACATCTACTTCCTTCAAATATGATTTTGTAACATTTCTTGTGTTGTCTGTAGATCATTTTGGAAAGATGATGTCAATAGTGAGATTGACTCAATCTTGAGCAATCATATTAGAAGTTAATTGATTTTCTTCCAAAAAATAAACCTTTGGATTCAAAGTGAATCTTCAGAAGGAAAATCAAAGTTGATGAAATTATTGACAAATACAAAGCAAGATTTTTTGTCAAAGGTTGTAGACAAAAATAAGGTTTTGATTTTGTCGATACATACTTGCCTGTAACTAGAATTACATTCATTCGGATGTTAATTGCATTAGTTGTGGTATATGACCTCTAAATTCATCAAATAAATGTGAAAATAATTTTCATAAATAGAGAATTGGAGGAAGAAATTTACATGAAACTACTCGAGGGTTTTGTGGTTCCTGGTAAAGAAAAGAAAGTGTGCAAACTTGTTAAGTCATTTTATGGACCAAAACAAGCACCCAAACAATGACATAAGAAATTTGACCAAACTATGTTGGTAAATGGATTTAAGAATGATGGAAGTGATAAATGTGTTTACATTAAAATTATAAGGTCATTGTTTGTTTGTATATTGGTGATATGTTGATCATCAGTAGAGACACTAATGACATAAATGCTACTAAACATATGCTAGAAAGCAACTTAGCTATGAAAGATCGTGGAGTTGCTGATGTGATCTTAGATATAAGATTCCTTAGAACTCCAAGATGCTTAGCATTGTGACAGTTTCATTACATTGAAAAGGTACTTGATTAGTTCAAATATTTAGATTTTAATATTGTCAAGACTCCAATAATGTGAGCTTTGCACTTCAAAAGAATAAAGGTGAAAGTGACTCACAATTGGATTATGCTAGACTATTGAAAAGTATAATGTGAATCAGAAAGTGTGCGCGATCAGATATAGCATGTGCTATTAATAAACTGAGTCGATTCACGAATAATTCTAATCATGCTTATTGGATGACAATGAAAAGAGTTTTGGGGTATTTAAGAAATACTCAAAACTATGTCTTGAATTATACAAATATCCTACAGTATTGAAAGGATATATTGATGCAAATTGGATCACCAGGATAAATGAAGTAAAATCCACGAGTGATTATGTATTTACCCTTTGTGGAGGAGCAGTCTCTTGGAAATCTTCCAAAAAGACATGTATCGCTAGCTCTACAATGATCTCTGAGCTAGGTGCTCTATATAAGACCGGTAAAAAAGTTGAAAGACTCTAAAATTTCTTAATAGATATTCTTTTTGGCCCAAACCTTTGACATCAGTATGCATACACTTTGATAGTCAAGATGCAATAGGTAGGGCATGGAGCATGATGTATAACAGAAAGTCTCGTCATATAAGACATAGACATGATACCGTTAGAAAACTACTCTTTAGTGGAATTATCACAATTAACTATGTAAAGTCAAAGGATAATGTGTCAGATCCACTTACAAAAAGGCCTAATTATAGAGAAAATTGAAAGATCATCTAAGGGAATGGGTTTATGGCTTAGGACAAGTCATTATGGCGGTAACTCTATCTAGCAGACTGGAGATCCCAAGAGCTAGATTCAAGGAGAAAAACAAAGTTGTGACTGACGGTTCGACATTGTCAACTAACTCAATCAATTCCCTTGATGAAGACAATGCTTAAGAATAAGGATACACCATTAAGGCTTGTTAATGAGTTAATAAAGCTTAAAGTTTTTAATGATTTGCTAAGTTTGGTAGATTTGACCAAATAGTGTATCTACGCGATAACACATTTAGAAATCACCTATGTGAGTATGAAGTGTAAGCCGTTTCAAAGAGGATGATTGTCAAAAGCCCATCTCTCTATACACTTATGAAACCAGAAGGTGTTCATGGCTGAAACGAACACAACCATAAGAACCATAAACGGTAAATGGTTAATTGTGTGACATATGGTTGTCTAGGTATACACCAAAGCTCAACGATTCAAAGATATCACATTTATCGATTGACCGAGTATATCCGACATATGTTCACTACGGAAAGTCCAAGGGGAAATCTACTTATCCAGATGCAATTAATTCTTGCTTGCAAAGTACACATACTTGTCCATTTCTTTGTCTTGGAGTTATTCGCCATTCATGCGGGGGATTGTTGGGTTTTAAAAAGTGTGAATGGAAAATGAAGAGTTGTGACTTTTATGAAAAGTTGTGATTTTTATGAAGAGTTGTGACTTTTATGACAAGTTGCGACTTTTATGAAAAGTTGTGATTATTATGAAAAGTTGTGACTTTTATGAAAAGTTGTGACTTTTATGAAAGGTTGTGACTGTTTCGAAAGATTGTGACTTTTCCAGAGGTTTGTGACCTTTCCGGTAAGGCACAATAAAAACCTTTTCTTACTACCCTTTGTTTTTTATAAATTGAGAGATTTCCTCTGATTTTAGGAAAAAATGAATTTTTATGTACTTCTTTAACTACTACTAAATCTAGTATTCTAAGTGTACTCTATTGCCGTTGAGTGGTTCGCTGACATCATGATTTTAGGTACCGATACACCGGTGAGTAAGATCATTCTATCCTGGGAGGATATATTCCATTAACCTAAGGTACTTGAGGGAAATAATTTCCTTAAGGGGACACTGTGCATTCAATGGGCTCGATTTTCTTTCTTTGAGAAAAATATTTTTATATTGTTTATAATCTATTTCTGTTTCTATTTTCTCTATTAGTTTTAATTTTCTAGTTTGAAAATACTCTTTAAACTTTGTTGTTTCTTACCAAGTTCTTCAAAGTTTTGTTCTAAGTATCTTAGGAATACAAGATGAACAACATTAATATATTTAATAATATGATGTCCCTTCGGGGACCTCCGATAAAATAAATGAAATCTAACAAGGATAACTTGTACACAATCTTACATTTAAGGACATCTAAATAATAATAAAAAATACAGTTAGTTAGGATACATCGACTAAAGGTAAGTCAAAGTTGGAGTAGTAGATTGCATGTGCTAGGTGATACAAGTCATAGAGCTAGAGGATCTATTTATTTATTTGGGTGAAGAGAACTAAGATCTAACTACACCACGAAAGATTGGTGAAATGGTCGGATGCATTCCTGTATTTATACAAGTTTGTATTATAAATTTTTCTACTTAATCTTTTACTCACTAGACCCTTTAAAAACTCAATAAAATACAATACATCAAACCCACTATGACCAAGCTTATGTGGCATTAAGATGACTGAGTTGGTGAGAGAATGTGACTACACGCGTGTAAAGGCAAGTAACCACCATATTTAAATTTAAAAAAATATAAAAAATATAAAATAATAAAATAGTAATTTTTTTAAAAAAAAACCTTCTTTTTCACCCTCCCCACCTACTTTTTCCGCCATCCTTATCCCTGCCCAACACCTTTTTTCTTTCTTTCATTTCTTTAACCGGTCTGGTATGTTGGAGGCGGCAAGGAGTCTCTTGGCATATTGTTGGTACGACAGAGAAGATTGAGAGGATAAGCGGTACCTAGTGGTTCATAGGGGGTTGTCGGTGGTGCGGAGAAAGGAAGACAGTGTAGAAAAGAATGACACATGTGAGGGGCGAGGAGCTACTCATGGCGGCGAAGAGATTAGGCGGTCGGAGTTGGTGGTGTGACGCTTAGGATTTTTGGATTTGTGGAGGTTGGAGAAGGAGGAAAGGAAAACGGTGAGGGTGTGCAACGAAGATGGAGGCAGGTTAGGGAGAGACTATTTGTGGTCTCGCCAACAAGAGCAGTGGTGGCGGCGATGACTTTCTCCGGCAGAATTTGGCCATTTCATGGTGGAAATGGCGAGAAGATGTGTGGAGACCTAAAATTTTACTTTAAAGAATAAATTAAAATTTTATTATTTTACCTTTTATTTATTAATTTTGGTTAATAATTTTTAAAAATAGTTAATGAAGATTATTATGACATGTTATTAAGTTATATGTCATGAATTTGGCATATCATCCATTTAAGGGCGAGTGAACTACACGCATGGTAGAAGAGGTTTTAAAATCTTCTTTTGATTGAGTGTAAGAGTTTTGTTAATAAAGAATTGAGTAGAAGGGTCCATAATACAAAATCACACAAGAAAAACAAGAAAAATGGTCCATTAGACCATTTCATCCGAGGGATTTATGTAAAATGCCTAAATTATTAATAAATAGATATAGATACCAACTTTAGCTTCAAATTTATCCAAATTGACTTTTTTTAAAATCTAAAATAGGAATAAGACTGCCTATACACTATTCTCACATGACTCAGCATTGGCTCTTATATGAAGCAAGTAGGGAAAATGCAATATTGGGGCGTAGCACCTTTTACATTGGCTTATGCAGTTGGTAAGCCCTTACAACTTGACATGGCTACTATTAACAAAACTCACCCAAGTTGCGCGAGAGTAAAAGTACAATTGGACTTGCTTGCGGAGAGACCTCAATTTGTACAAATGGAGATAATGGATGAGAACACTAATTCAATAAGATCAGTAAAGGTTAAGATTCAATATGATAACATTCCATCATACTGCAGGAAGTGCAAGCTACAAGGTCATATGGAGGATGAATGTAGAATACTTCACCCTGAACTGAAAAAGACAACAAGCAATCCTGAAGAGGAAACACAACAAAATCAGCAAAGAAGAATGCGAAATGGGAAATGTGTTGGCAGTAGAAAATAGATACCAATAATACGCTCAAATTACACTTCCCTACAGAAGTATAAGCAATCGTTATTAAGTAGAGAACCCAACTTGTAGGTTGGGGTCGATCCCACGAGGAAAAATGGTTTAGACTTTACTTTAACTGACAATTATATTCAATTAGTCAAAGAACTTCCAGAAACAAGTAATGAAAAGGGGGGGTTTGTTTATATGAAACAAATAATAAGAATTCAATAAATAATCAGTAATCAAACTAAACTCAATTTTTGGTTGTTATCAAGATGAGAGAAATAACTAGGGTATATGTGTTCCCCACAAGCTCATAACGCAATAATCCTAGTAACAACAATCATTTCCTAGTGTATTACATGCAAAGTGATAAGTTAGGTATCTCTAAATCCTTGATCCGGCATCTAGAGAATTTCACCCCGCACCTTGATCCGGCTATGTGTGTATAATTTACTAACCCTTACCTTTACCTCATATTAGACATCATAATCGATGTTTGGCTTAGTTATTACCTCGCACCAATCGACACTAGTCTATTAGATAGTATCACACTAAATCTATGTTGATAATTCTTTTCTTGTTGATTACCTCCTTGATCCGGCAAGTAGCAACAAGGCGAGTTCTAACATTGGCCACCGTTAAAAAGACTTCTAAACGAAAAAATTATCAATGCATGCAAAACACTATTCATATTTTGTTAATCGCTCATGGTTCCCACAACCCTAGTTGTGGATTTAGTTACTCATATTAGCAAGAACACAATTCATAATTTTAGATAAAGAAATCATGAACTTACGAAAAGAGAATAATAAACCCAGAAATTCAACTTGAGTTGCAAAGCCAAAAAATCTTCAAAACGAACTTGTAAAATTAATAATTGCTAAAATTGTAATTCAATCTCCAAAGTCACAAAATAGAACTAGAATAATAATGTCTAACCCCTAAAAACGAGGTTTACATGCCATGTTTATAGAAAAACAAATCCTAATTTAAAAAGGAAACAATTTAAGGAAAGTCTGTTCAGGTACGCGTCTTCAATCCACGAGACTGACTTACGGACCGTCGATGGATCTATGGTCCATAAGTCCCTTCCGTCAGCCAGGACTTAGAAAATATTTCAGCTCTCAAACATCAGCCTCTCTGAAGCAAACGACGGACTGACAGTACGGTCCGTAGATTGATCTACGGTCCGTCGATCCCCTCCGTAGCTCCATACTTAGAATCTTCAAAAATCAGGTACTGGAACCCTCGCAGTCTCCTTCTACGATTTGACCAGTACGGTCCGTAGATCGATCTACGGACCGTCAATTGACACCGTGGTTCCACACTTGGTCAAATTTCTTTGATTTGTCATCCGTCCCTTGACTGCTGATCTACGGTCATCACCTACGGACCGTCAATGGACCTACGGTTCGTAGATCATCTCCGTGAAGGCTCTTTTTCTGCACTTTGATCAGTTGTCTCCATACTTCTACGCCTGAACATCTTTCCTGCAAAAACATAATAAAACACATAAAAATCAATATGATAAGGCCCTAGACATACACAACTTGTAAGTTAAATGTATTAGAAATACCGTAAACTCACGGTATATCAACACCCTCAACTTAAATTTGTTGTTTATCCTCAAGCGACGCATTACAACTCTAGACGACTCTTGTATAGAAGCAAGCATTTCAAGCCCAAGCAATCACGTGGCTCTCTACCCCCCTTACTTTTTAGATGCAACTTCGTTCTTTTAGACTCGACAAGCTAATCAATGCAGATCAAACTATGACACAGATCGACCAACTGACACACAACTTGTACCTTATCACTATCACCAAGATACCAACTTTTCGACAATGTAACTAGTGCCCTTACTTCAAACGAAATCCCTTTTTCACAAAAATTGAATGTCATTTATGGTGTAAGGATTTATTCAACACTCACGCTCAGAAGTAATTTCAAATACGTTTAGTGCTTTATGCCATAAGCTTGCCCTTATTTTCACCGCTTAGACTCGCCAAACTAGATTCTAGGATCACTATAGGACTTTATTGTCTTGTAATGTAGGCTCGGGGGTCGTGTGGTACATTTGGGTACTGATTAGTGACTTTCTGCCCTCCTTGACATTACACTTTGGCTTTTAACCTCTTTTTGCCCTATTTCTGACATCCTACAGTTTTACCTTCTTTCGCTTGTTTTTCTTCAACCAAGGATATGACTTCAAAACTTGTAACGCTTTATTTTTTTTATTTTTTATTTTAAAGATTTTTAACCAATCACATCCTTTCCACACGTTTTCTCTCTTCTTCACCTTACTCTTTTCATACCTATTTTTCTCTCAGTATCTTCTTTCATAGCCACCCTCAACTTATAGATTTTTCATTAGTTGAGGTGCACAATACCCGATGTCGGGTCAGGGCCAAGATTTGAAGTTACTTTTGCATTAGCCACCCTCAACTTAGGCTTTTGGCCTAAGTCGAAGTGCACATGTCCAAGGAGGGACCAGTGGCCAACGTATTACATTATGGCAAGCTGAGATTGGAGTTTTAGAAAGAAATGGTTTATTTTAGGCTCAAAGCTGGATCAAAGGGAACAATTATTTCATTTGGTTGAATCCTTCTAGGCAATTTGCTGACTTTTCAGAACAATGGCCTATAATCACTTCCTAACCTCTAGATTGAGTTGTCTTAGCAGGACTAACAGGGCAAGTTCTAGCTTTGCACAAAAACTGTTTGAACACAACGATTCTCACCCACTCTTGGCACATAGTTTCATTATCAGATTATTAGATTACTTAGTTCAAGTTTCAGCTCACGTCATGCCATCAAATTGATTTATTATGTCATACTCAGAGTCAACACAATCAACTAATCATAGCCTACAACATCTAGCATACATCCCAAAATTTGACGGGTATCATTTTTTATAAGCCATCATGCTTTATTCTGTATCAAGCTTCTACACATACAATCCTAAGACATGCCGGTTCAACAGAAATTAAACAGTCCTTTGGGGAAAAAGAACACAGGCAAGAAAACCCCAAGGGAGGATTCATGAGTTGGGTTATTCAGATTTCACCCTATCACTCACAATCCATTTGCCCCACTCCCAACAAAAATAGATGCATTTGTCCCCAACGCATATAGAAATAGTAAAAGAAAATTGATTGGGTAAAGCAAACCTGTGGCGTAAAGCGCCGGCGAATCCTCAACAAGCAGGGGGTTCGGTTGCCCGGAACCCGCTGGAACATCAGTGGGTGCACCCTCAGTAGTGCCCACATCATCAGTCGTAGCACCCTCAGTAGTGCTCTCTCTCAATCTCTCTACGTCTCCCGCAACAGGTTGGGCTGCTACAACTGGGGCAGAGCTCGACGCCCCTGCTACTCTCTCACACTCTCTTTGTTGGCGCAACTCTTCATCCACTATCAACGCCCTCCTAGCCTCCTTCTCCTGCCTACACTGTCTCTTGAGGGCTTTCTTCTCCTCAGTGCGGTGAGAGCGGTGCCGCTTGCATTTGGCCTGTGTAAGTGCAAGCCCCTCCTCGGCGGTCCCACTGAATAGGGCATCTAGCACTGTATCATCAGCCAGTGCAGTAGGGGCAACCTGAGGCTCAACTGAAGGCGCAGCAAGAATGGCCTCAACGTCAGACCGGAGGCTAGCTATGTCGGCCTGCAAAGCAGATAGGTCTATGGCCAGGGCGGGTCGCTCGAGGACTCTCAGTTCGAAGGCATCTAGGCGATTATTAACAGCCTGGACCTTCTGGTCCATCATATCCTCCATCCTGCGCTCCACTCTAGCCTCGGACTCGGCGATCGACTTTTGCATCCACGGCTGAATGTGATGTAGCAATGTGGCCATCTGAGCCTCTAACTTCTAAACTCTAGCCAAGGGGACAACAGTAGCGCCCAATTGCGGTGTGGACCGGGAAGAGCTAGGGCCCATGCTAGCTGCCTGAGAAGAGGAGCTCGGGATGGTGTCGGTGTGATCGAGGGCGCTGAGGTCATTGCCTTGTGCCAGCCCCACTGTGTTTGCAAGGTTGGTACCCAAGGGAGGTACCTCAACCTGAGGCTCTCTGCGAGGTGCTGCAACATTCGCCTCATCCCGAATGAGACCGATGTCCAATGCGCCTGTAGGGTGGACTAGCCTGTCACAATGCCAGATCGGCACTCCAGAGTCCCTGCACAACTGAAAAATAAGGCATGGAAAGGGGTAAGTAGTGGAGGTCCCGAATGCCCTCTCGTGTATCTCTCGCCAAAGAACATGCGGGCAAAGTTGATCTCTACGCCCGCTACCAATGCCGCTACCATGACCGCTCCGTCCCACGTGACTTGATTATCGGCTTTCGTCGGCGACACCCCTTACGCACCGCAACCGAGAAGAACTTGGCCACAAAAGTTAATGTCGCCTTCCGGATGCCCAAACGTGGTGCAGCGACCCATTCTGCACGCTCGCCATCTGCAACAATGTATTTGGCCAACCAATGTATCACAGCCTCTCGCTGCTCAAAATTCCTCTGGAAGGCACCACTCCGCACAATGTCCCATCTGTAGTCAAACTCCGTTGTATTGAGGGACCAAGAGTGACCCGCAGTAGGACCATAGAGAAATCTTCTAATCGTGGCAGGTGATATGTCCACCGAGCACCCTCGAACCAATGTGGAAGTCAGCGAATCCTGAGCTAAGGGCTTCGACCGCTTAGAAATGGAGCCCCGGAGAGTGGCAGCATAGGAAGCATAGAACTCCCGCACAATCTCCTCACTATACGTCCCTGGGTCTCGCGCCATCCAGTCACACTTGTGAAGGTTGAACAAACCGGTGAATGTCCGGGAACAAGGTGCAAGCTCCCCGTGAGAACTCTCCGTTCCTCTGTGATCAGTCGGGCCATTTTCTGTTTTTCATTGACCATCTTGGCATCCCGGTATATTTGCCATTGGCCCTCAACACACCACCTATTTAGCTAGCCAGCTACAGGAGTGGGAACATCATTCGGGGGTGCGGGTATGGACTCCGAACTAGTAGCCTCGTCAAATGAGGCTGCTTGATCATTTTCTCCCGACCCGGTGGAAGATTTAGCATTGGACCCTGTAGCATGGGCAGACTCGGATCGTGAAGAATGGGCAGACTTGGAGCCTGAAGCATGGTCAGATCCCGATCCTGATGCAGACTCCGCTGAACTGGAAGCAGCCCCAGTTGGTGACCCTATCAGTGTGTGCTCCTCATCGATCGGGGAGACAAGACTACGTCGGGAAGCACCTTCCGGGGTGTGCCTCTGGCGCGAGAAGTCCTAGTGTTGAGAGGCACGTATGCTGGATCAGTGTCGGTGTCTGTGTCCTCATCAATCAATCGGAAACTAGGGGCAACAGATTTGGACTTGCCCCTTTTGGAGTAGGTGACCATCTTCTTGGGTGCCATTGTACCTGCGGGAACAATATTAGTGCCCACAACTAACCAAAACTATACTAAGAAAAAGTAAAAACTATAAACAAACAATAACAAAGTAAAAAAAAAAGTTGTAGGAACAGGTTACAGTGGTCATCCACGGAGGGTACCTACGGTCCGTAGACTGATCTACGGTCCGTGGAACTCTGCCGTGGATCATGGGACCAGAAATATAGGTTGCAGATGGAAACCACGAATGTGCAGAATGGTTCGTAGATTGATCTACGGACCGTAGTCCACTTCCGTGGTTTTACACTTGGATATAATTTATGTATGCATCCAGTGACGAACCTCATCTACGGTCCGTAGATAGGTCTATGGTCCGTAGACGGGGTATCGTGGATGCCATTTGTGCCCAGATTTTACCCTATCTTACTAATTAGACATATATGGTCCTAAATTTCAACATTAACAAGCCTCATCATGCATTTCAACACTCAATTATGCTAGTTCTTCATTCTTACGATTTCGATTGGTTATTTGAACACATAATTTAGATAATTTCTGGAACCCTAAGTCGAAACTTACATAAAGGCTTACAATCACATACAATCAAACTACACAATTACTATCTATCATTCTAAGGGTATTGTACATTGTAAATTTATCATGTAATTACATCAAACAATAACCCTAAGCGAAGACCAAATTCCCGACTTCCTATATTCAGGCTATGAATTGAAATTCAAAGTGAAGGGCAAATTCATTACCTTGCAAGTGACGAGGAGTGGGGGATTGTGTGATGACACTTCTTAGCAGGACAATTGAAACACCGCTATTGCTACCAACCCAACACCAGACCTTAAAGAGTGAAATATGGAATGGGGAGTAAACTAAAATGAGGGGATTTTGGTAGTATATGGAGGGGAGTGTGATGTATGGGAGTTATAGAGTGAATTAGGGAGTGGAAAAGGTGGGGGAAACGGTTATGGGAGTAAATGGATGGAATGAGAATGATTTTAAAACAAAGGGTTATTTAAATAGGGGGTCCGAGTCGGGTCAGACAGCCTTAGGGTTTGGACTCACGAGACCCCGTCTACGGTTCGTGAGTCGATCTACGGTCCGTAGATCACTGTTTCAGTTAGAAAAATTTAAGGGCTTACCTTGGATCTACGGACACCATTGACGGTCCGTGGATCAATCGACAGGCCGTCGATGGTATCCGTAGACCTCTGCACCAGACCAATTTCTGCAGATTCATTATATGGTGTACCTGCACATATAGCACCCAATAAGCTATTATTTTTTACATTTTCTTGACACTTCTTAGACACGGACCCTATACTAATTCTAGCCAACACTAAGAACTAAATTAATACAAAAATGCAAGTAATCAGAGAAAACTAAACTACTAATTGGAAAATTTAACCCTTATCATTGGCTAGATTGTACATCTTGGGTTGCCTCCCAAGCAGCGCTTGATTTAACGTCGCGGCACGACGCAAGTGTTTTGATTACTCAGACTTCATCAAGATTGTAAGCCTCAATCACTTCTTGCACAGTTTCAGCATTTCCCAGATAGATCTTAATTCTTTGCCCGTTCACCACGAACCTTGTTCCATCCCTTTTCTCAAGCTCAACCGCTCCATGCGAGAGCACTTTCGTGAGCAAAAATGGCCCTGTCCGCTTGGACTTGAGTTTGCTTGGAAACAAGCGCAGCCTAGAGTTGAATAGCAGCACAAGATCACCAACCACAAGTTCTCGCTTTTCAATTCTTTGGTCATGATACCTCTTCATCTTTTCTTTGTACAAGGCTGAACTTTCATAAGCTTGTAGGCGAAACTCATCGAGCATATTCAAGTCATCCATCCTTTGGTTAGATGCGGCGCTCCAATCCAAATTTAACTTCTTCATTGCCCATATAGCCTTATGCTCTAGCTCTACTGGTAGATGGCAAGACTTCCCATATATAAGTTGGTAAGGAGGCATACCTATAGGGGTCTTGTATGCAGTGCGATATGCCCATAGAGCATTGTCAAGCTTCCTTGACCAATCCGTTCTATTAGCATTCACAGTCTTTGCCAATATCTGTTTGATCTCTCTGTTGGATACTTCAACTTAACCACTAGTCTGTGGATGGTAAGGAGTGGCTACATTGTGACGAACACCATATTTCTCAAGTAGTGCCTTGAATAGCCTATTACAGAAGTGAGAACCTCCATCGCTAATTATGGCCCTCGGTGTACCAAATCTGGAGAAAATATTCTTTTTCAAGAATGCAGTGACGCTTTTACCTTCATTGTTGGAGAGTGCAACTGCTTCTACCCATTTCGATACATAATCAACCGCAACAAGAATATACTTCATCCCATATGAACTCACAAATGGACCCATAAAATCAATGCCCCATACATCAAACAACTCTATCACCAATATAGGATTCATTAGGAGCTCTTGCCTCTTTGAAATTCCTCCTTCTCTTTGGCAACGATCACAAGATTTGGCGAAGTCATGAGCATCTTGGTGAATGGTGGGCCAATAGTACCCACATTACAGAATCTTATGTGCAGTCCGAATACCACTATGGTGCCCACCAACAGGTGATGAATGGCATGCTTCAAGTACACTCAACATCTCAACCTCAGGCACACATCGACGAATAATCCCATCAGCACAACTACGATACAAGTAAGGTTCATCCCAAAAGAATCTCTTCACATCATGCATGAATTTTCTTCTTTGGTGAAAAGACAAATCGGGGGGCACAATGTCGCTTGCCAAATAATTAGCAAAGTCGGCGAACCAAGGAATCAAATCATGAGAAGCAGCCAATACCTTTTCATCTGGAAAAGCATCATTGATTTCAGCCCTATCTCCAAGCTTTAGCATAGCTTCTTCCTCTAATCTCGACAAGTGATCGGCGACTTGATTTTTGGTCCCCTTTCTATCTTTTACTACAAAATCAAACTCTTGCAGTAGTAATACCCATCTAATCAATCTCGGCTTTGCATCCTTTTTCACCATCAAATACCGCAATGCAGGATGGTCAGTATGCTCTATGACCTTAGTACCAAGCAAGTATGATCGAAATTTCTCGAATGCAAAAACCACTGCAAGAAGTTCTTGTTCAGTCACAGTATAGTTCTTCTAAGCCATATTTAGAGCTTTACTGGCATAGTAAATAGGGTGAAGAATTTTATCTCGCTTTTGACCCAATACTACACTCAGCGCCAGTCCACTCGCATCGCACATTACCTCGAACGGTTGTCCCCAATCTGGTGAAATAATGATTGGTGTTGTAACCAACTTTATCTTCAACTCTTCAAATGCTCTAAGACAGTCATCATCAAAATAGAACTTACACTCCTTCTCAAGCATTTTGCATAACGGATGTGCAATTTTGGAGAAGTCTTTGATGAATCTTCTATAAAAAACTGCATGCCCAAGAAAACTTCTGACACCTTTTACAGAGATAGGTGGTGGAAGCTTTTCTATTACCTCGACTTTAGCTCTATCAACCTCAATACCTTTCTCGAAATGCGATGACCCAACACTATACCTTCTTTCACCATGAAATGACATTTCTCCCAATTCAAAGACCAAGTTGCGCCTCTTCACATCTTTTAAGCACCTCGGCCAGATTATCTAGACAATGATCAAAGAAATTACCTACAATTGAAAAATCATCCATGAACACTTCAATAGCATCCTCCACCATATTTGAAAATATCGACATCTTACACCGCTGGAAGGTTGCTTGAGCATTACACAACCCAAAAGGCATCCGTTTGAAAGCAAAAGTCCCATATGGACAAGTGAAGGTGGTCTTCTCTTGGTCTTCTGGAGCTATAGATATTTGATTGTAACCAGAATACCCATCAAGAAAGCAATACCAACCCTTTCCTGCAAGTCTATCCAACATCTGGTCCATGAATGACATGGGAAAGTGATCTTTTTCAGTCCATGCATTCAACTTCTAATAATCCATGCAAACTCTCCATCCAGTTCTTTTCATTTGGAACAACAAATACCTCCCTTCTTAGGCACGCACCGCACAGACATACCCAACTACTATCTCGTAATGGGATAGATGACTCATGCATCCACCACTTTATGATCTCCTTTTTAACTACCTCTTGCATAGGTGGATTTAATCTTCTTTGGTGCTCAATACCGGGCTTATGCTCGGCATGAGTTGGATTTTTGTGAGAGCAAATACCGTGGGGAATCCCAATAATATCTCGCAATAGTCCACCCAATAGCTCGCTTGAACCTCTTTAATACAGTCATCAAACACTCTTCTTGCCTTGAATTCAAATCTGCTGCAATGATGACCGGCAAAGTATTCTCTTCGCCTAAGTATATATATCTCAAGTGCGGTGGTAGAGCCTTGAGCTCCAATTTTGGTGCCTCCTCAATAGATGGTCTTGTGGGTGGGGACTCGCGATTTTTCATGTCTAACTCATACTTCTTTGGTTTGGACTGGTATTCATGCTTATCAAGTGCAGCCACCAACTCATTATATTCTTCAATACCATCACTATCGAAATTCATCATAACCGTTGCGAGTGCCTCAATACCTAGTTGCTCTTCAATCTGTACTTCTGACCCACTCTCAACTCTGTAGGTGATAGCAGATACTGTTTGGAGCTCACCATTCTCGCTTCATGGACCTACGGATATTGAAAGTCGCTTCTTCATTGTTCAATCTCGAACTTCATCTGTCCCTTTTTCATATCAACCAACGCACGCCCGTAGCAAGAAATGGTCTCCCAAGGATGATGGGAACCTCAAAATCGACCTCACAAGTCAAGAATCACAAAATCCGGAAAAAGATGAAGGACTCCACTTTCACTAGCACATCATGGAGCACACCTATGGGCCTCTTCACAAGTCCGATCAGCCATTAATAACCGCATTGCAGTGGGCTTTGGATCTCCCAGACCTAACTTCTTGTAAATAGACAAAGGCATGAGATTGATGCTAGCACCAAGATCACACAATGCCTTAGCAAAGTGTAGCAACCCTATAGTACATGGGATCATGAAAGCACCAGGATCTTCCTTCTTTTGCACCAGAGATCTTGTAGCAATAGCACTACAATGCTGCAATTTGTCGTCATCTTCAAAACTCACAGACCTTTTCTTTGTCACCATATCTTTCATAAACTTGGCATACCCAGGCATTTGCTCCAATGCTTCTATCAAAGGAACATTGATATAAAGTCGCTTCAACATAGTGATAAATCTGCGATATTTACCATCTTCACCTTCTTTTACTAACCTCTGTGGAAAAGGTGGTGGCGGTCTAGGTATGGGGAACACTTTCTGAGGTATCTCAACTTCTTGTTCTGTCGCAGTCTCAGACTCCTCTTTATCTTTCACCGCATCATCTGTTTTTCTAATCTCAGTATCCACCACAGACGGCATAGGTGGATCTATGGTTTGCTTACCTCCTCGAGTAGTAATTGCCATACAATGACCATCATTCTTGGGATTCTAGACGGTGTTGCTAGGAAGAGTGCTAGGTTGACGTGGGTTCACTATAGTAGATAACTGAGTCATTTGCTTCTCTAGATATTTTATTGACACTGCATGGGCATCAACCTTTTGAACAATGCTAGATAAGTCATTTCTCATCTCCTTCACATTCTCATCAGTTGCATCAAACCTTCTCATCACCTTCTGCATCATATCTTCAATCCGCGCCAAATTACCTTCAGCTTCCCTAGCACCAGATTCCTGATTTTAAGGGGGAACATAGGGTCCAACCCGATCGTTTCTATTACCGTAATTGTTCCTGTTATAGTTGTTGTCGCGATTGAAGTTCCCATCTTGAACATAGTGACCCTATCGGTTGTAATTTCCATAGTTTTGACCTTGGTTTCCTTGACCTTGGCGCCAATTTTTCGTGTTGGATCCTTGGGCATTTGGTCGGAAACCCCCCGTCTGATCATTCACCACATAAGTGTCTTTTTCATAGTAACACTCCTCAACTGGTGGTGGAGTTCTTGTTAAATAGTTCACAGCATTTACCTTTTCTACTCCTCTGCTCACATGCTTCAGTACCAACCCCAACTCTGTCCTCATCTGAGCCATCTCCTCACGAATATCATCTGCAGAGTTGACAGTTGCATTATGAACGGCAAATGTGTTTCTCCCAGTAGCTGGTCTCCTAGTGCTCTATGCTTTATTGTTGTGAGAGATCCTCTCTAATTTTTCAGAAATCTGTGCATATGTACAATTACCATATGAACCCCTAGCAATAGTGTCAAGGACTGCTTTATTGTTATCATCCTGTCCTCGATAGAAGTACTCCTTCAGCGACTCATCATCAATACGGTGATTTGGAACACTTCTAACGAATGCAGTGAATCTGTCCCAAGAGCTGCTCATAGACTCTCCAGGTAATGCTACAAAATTGTTGACCCTGTCTTTATGATTGAGCTTCTTGGACACTGGATAGTACTTCGCTTTGAACACCTCCGCCAATTGGTCCCATGTAAATATTGAGTTATAAGGAAGCTCAGTGAACCATACTGCAGTGTCGCCTGTGAGTGACAGAGGAAACACTCGTAAACCAATGACATCCATATCTAGGTCTAGTCTACCTACACAACTCTTGCAAACTACTCTTAGCTTGGCTAGATGAGCATATGGGTCCTCCGATGGCAATCCTAAGAATAAGCCTTTTGTTGTAAGCATCTGCATCAAACTGCTAGTCACCACAAATGTGTGCCTTGAAGGTAAAAGAGGTAGGACAATGGGTCCATCAGAGTTTTCTATGTTCAAGTTTCCCCGATAGTTGTCATATTATCGTGGGCCTAGTGGATCTTGCGCCCTCAGTAGATCTCCCAATCGATTTTCAGCTGGAGCCTGGTTGTCCCCACCTACTACCCTCTGCTATTGTAATTCATCTGCATCATCCAGATCTCCTCTGATAGAATTAATTGGACCTCTTGGGTTATTCATTCTTCGTAAAGTGCGGTTTAGCTCTGGATCGTAAGGAGTAAGTGGTTCACCCTGACTCCGTGTACTTGGCATACACTAGAGGTAGAACCTGAGAGAGACAAAAACAAAAAGAAAAAGTAAAATACGGAAATATTTGACTAACGTTCAATAATGTAGTTAAAATAAGTCTAAAAGCCAAAATTTCCCCGACAGCGGCGCCAAAATTTGATACGCTCAAATTACACTTCCCTACAGAAGTATAAGCGATCGTTATGAAGTAGAGAACCCAACTTGTAGGTTGGGGTCGATCCCACGAGGAAAACTGGTTTAGAATTTACTTTAACCGACAATTATATTCAATTAGTCAAAGAACTTCCAGAAACAAGTAATGAAAAGGGGGGGTTTGTTTATATGAAACAAATAATAAGAATTCAATAAATAATCAGTAATCAAACTAAACTCAATTTTTGGTTGTTATCAAGATGAGAGAAATAACTAGGGCATATGTGTTCCCCACAAGCTCATAACGCAATAATCCTAGTAACAACAATCCTTTCCTAGTGTATTACATGCAAAGTGATAAGTTAGGTATCTCTAAATCCTTGATCCGACATCTAGAGAATTTCACCCCGCACCTTGATCCGGCTACGTGTGTATAATTTACTAACCCTTACCTTTACCTCATATTAGACATCATAATCGATGTTTGGCAATCGACACTAGTCTATTAGATAGTATCACACTAAATCTATGTTGATAATTCTTTTTTTGTTGATTACCTCCTTGATCCGGAAAGTAGCAACAAGGCGAGTTCTAACATTGGCCACCGTTAAAAAGACTTCTAAATGAAAAAATTATCAATGCATGCAAAACACTATTCACAAATTGCTTATTTACTATTCATATTTTGTTAATCGCTCATGGTTCCCACAACCCTAGTTGTGGATTTAGTTACTCATATTAGCAAGAACACAATTCATAATTTTAGATAAAGAAATCATGAACTTACGGAAAGAGAATAATGAACCCAGAAATTCAACTTGAGTTGCAAAGCCAAAAAATCTTCAAAACGAACTTGTAAAATTAATATTTGCTAAAATTGTAATTCAATCTCCAAAGTCACAAAATAGAACTAGAATAATAATGTCTAACCCCTAAAAATGAGGTTTACATGCCCTGTTTATAGAAAAACAAATCCTAATTTAAAAAGGAAACAATTTAAGGAAAGTCTGTTCAGGTACGCGTCTTCAATCCACGAGATTGACTTACGGACCGTCAATGGATCTACGGTCCATAAGTCCCTTCCGTCAGCCAGGACTTTGAAAATATTTCAGCTCTCAAACATCAGCCTCTCTGAAGCAAACGACAGACTGACAGTACGGTCCGTAGATTGATCTACGGTCCGTCGATCCCCTCCGTAGCTCCATACTTAGAATTTTCAAAAATCAGGTACTGGAACCCTCGCAGTCTCCTTCTACGATTTGACCAGTACGGTCTGTAGATTGATCTACAAATCGTCAATTGACACCGTGGTTCCACACTTGGTCAGATTTCCCTGATTTGTCATCCGTCCCTTGACTGTTGATCTACGGTCATCACCTACGGACCGTCAATGGACCTACGGTCCGTAGATCATCTCCGTGAAGGCTCTTTTTCTGCACTTTGATCAGCTGTCTCCATACTTCTATGCTTGAACATCTTTCTTGCAAAAACATAATAAAATACATAAAAACCAATATGATAAGGCCCTAGACACACACAATTTGTAAGTTAAATGTATTAGAAATACCGTAAACTCACGGTATATCAACCAACAACCAGAGCTTTTACTCTAACCAAAGATATTGAACAGCTAGGTGGTCCTGCAACAGACAAAAATGGGGATGTAAACACTTGTAATCCTTTTGAAGTGTTGGCAGAGAACACAAATAATGAAGTGAATGACATAAACAACAAGGATGATTGTATTTTAAGAAATCCTACAAAACAAAAGGAAGAGACTACAAGAGAATGGGTTGATAAATCTTTTAAAGAAGACTCCAGACATCATAATACACTTTCAAAAGTAGCTTCCAGTGCCACTACTAGTAGTCATAGCAATGAGAAATCCAGTAAATGGAGAGATAGAGTGGAACTTGACAGTACAAGAAATTTGTGTTTTTGTGGCGGTCAAAGTCGCCACAAATACTCCAAAAGTCGCCACTGAATATTTATAGCAGGAACCTCTGGACCGTAGCTAGTACTTCTATAACTAAAGGTTATTTGTGACGACTTCAATGAGTCACCACAACAACACTTATTTGTGAAGACATTTGTCGCCGCTAGAGGTTAACAAATATGCCACAAATAATAATTTTACAACACATATTTTAGCTAGGTCACTACTAAAATAACGTTTTAGTGGCGACATTGTCTCCACAAAATCTGTATCAAAATAGTGGCAAGTTTGCTATCACTACTAAAATGTATCTATTAGTAGCAACTCTTGTCGCTACAATACATATACTATCAGTAGTGACATCTATTTTGCTGTAGAAAAGTATATTTGGCAACGACAGAAATCGCTACAAAAAGTACTATATCATATGTGGCAACTCTGAACTCGCCACAAAAACCTTACATATTGTGGCAACTATGTATGTCGCTACAGAAAGTTGTCACAAAAAATCATGTTTCTTGTAGTGTGAGCAGGCCAAAGAACTGGAGGAGGGTGAGATTGAGACAAGGTATCCCAGTATGAAGTGCCGAGAGATCGTGATGTCTACTCAATTGAAGGCTTTAGTTAGTAAGAATGATGATGGTGAGTTTCATGAGGAGAACTAGGTCTGCAAGGAACTTGATATAGAATTAAGAAAAGTAGATTCTGAAGACTCAAGAAAAAATGAAAAGGAGGATCAAAATGATACAGAGCAATTCCAGTTGTTGGCAACACCTTACCAGAAAAGTCCATCTGAAACATTACATGATGTTGTTACGCACCAGAAGAATACGGTACAAGAGGCAGAAAGCGGTTATGATGAAAGTGTGACAGCAGTTGAGGAGGATATTGCTGAAAATATGGAGGATGATGCTAATTGGAAGCAGGTTGGTAGGACAGGTGATCTGTCTCCCAGATCATTAAAGAAATCTGCTAAAAGGGGTAAAAAGCTGACAAGCTTAGAAAATCAGCAACCTACAAGAGTTGTGCCAAAAAGAGGGAGCACAAACAAAGTTGTTAGATGATGATGAAGGCTATCTTTTAGAATATCATATCTATTAACACACAACAAGCTTTTAATAGATTGCAAATGTTAAATAAACATCATAATTATTTTCTTATAGCTCTTATGGAGCCATTTCAACATATGAGACACCTGTGGAGTTATAAAATAAAACTAAAAATGCATACAACTGGCACGAATAACAATGGAAAGATATGGTTTTTTGTTAAGGAAGGGTTAGATGTGGAAGTAATCAGTGATACAGAGCAACAAATCACAACAAAAACATCATTCTTGGAATATCAAAAGCAAATGATTATCACTATGGTATATGCCAAATGTTCTGAAGAAGAAAGACTTGATTTGTGGAATGACATATATAGTGGTATTGATACTCTTTTCCTTGGTTGATTGGTGGAGACTTTAATGTTATTCTTCATGAAGATGAGAAAATAGGGGGTTTACCTCTAACTCAGCAGGAGATGGAAGATTTTGCATTTTGTGTGAATTCTTGTAAACTTGAAGAAATCCCTTTTAAAGGTAGTCCTTTCACTTGGTGGAATGGGAGGGCATGACCTGATTGCATTTTTAAAGGTTGGATAGACTATTGGCAAACTCGCATCTTATGGAATGGTTCTCGACAATGGAGGTGGATCATTTACCTAGAACTGGGTCGGATCATGCCCATGTTTCTTACTATGAGTACAGGGCATCAACCAGTTGTCAAACCTTTTAAATTTCTCTCTTTCTGGGTGGAAGATATCACCCTGAATGAGGTAGTACTACAGCACTGGAAGACCAATGAAACTGGAAATAATTTCTGGATTTTCAAACACAAGTTGAAGAATCTGAAAAAGGCTTTAAGGGTATGGAGCAAGGAGAGGTATGGTGAGATCTTTCAACAACTAACTATTAGAGTGGAGATTATGAAGATGAAGGAACAATTATTTGAGGAAGATCCTTCTTTCTCAAATAGAATGGCTATACAGCAGGCTCAAGCATAAGTGAAAAAATATCTACACTATGAGGAGGAATTCTGGAGACAAAAGGTTGGAATAATCTGGTTTGAAAAAAGAGATAGAAATATGAGATTTTTTCATTGTCTTGTAAAGGGAAGGAGAAAGAAGCTACAAATCCACATAATTAAAAATACTAGTGGAGATTGGATAGAGAAGAAAGATTTGGTTGTTAATGAAGCTGTACAATCTTAAAAGAGACAATTCACACAAGAAGAGGAGGGAAGTTGTTTTGAACTGTTGAAATTCTTACCAGAGATAGTTACTACTGAAGATAACAAATTATTATGTACAATACCCACCATAGAGGAAGGCGAACAGGCTATTTTTGGGTTAAAAGGTAGTAGTGCTTGTGGCCCTGATGGGTTTTCAGGAATATTCTACCAACATTGTTGGGAAGTAGTCAAATAGGATATCTATAGCATGGTGAATGACTTCTTTGAAGGTAATACTCTTCCAAAAAGTGTTACACATACCAATTTGGTACATATTCCAAAGAAGAAGGTTATTGAAAGCTTTTCATATCTAAGACATATAAGCCTTAGTAACTTTATTAACAAAGTTGTTTCTAGAGTATTACGTGAGAGTCTAGAAGGTTTATTACCAAAGTTGATTTCTAAAAATCAGTCAGGATTCGTCAAGGGCAGAAGTATCATAGAGAATGTTCTACTTACGCAGGAAATAGTTACTGATATTAGATTGAGAGGAAAGCCATTAATGTCATTATAAAATTTAATATGTCCAAGGCCTATGATAGAGTATCATGACTTTTCTTAACAAAAGTCATGAGAAAGATGGGCTTTACAGAAGTGTTTATTGATATGATTTGGAGACTAATTGCTAATAACTGGTATTCTATTATTATTAATGGACAATCATATGGCTTTTTCCATTCTACATAGGAAATCAAACAGGGAAACCCCTTATCACTTGCATTATTCATTCTCACTTATGAGGTGTTGTCCAAAGCTCTCAATGCTCTCTTTGAAGAGAAGAGATATAAAGAATATAGGTTGCCTAAATGGAGTAGAAACATAAATCATCTAGCGTATGCTGATGATACCATCTTATTTACCTCTGCAGATAAAAGATCTCTAGATTTGGTGATGACAATGTTAAAAGATTATCAACAAGCGTTTGGCCAGCTTATCAATAATCAGAAAAGTAGCTTCTATATGTACAGAAAGGTATCTAATGTTTTGATGGATGAAGTAAAGGAAGCAACATGATTTAACCAAGGGAAATTTCCTTTTGTATATCTGGGTTGCCCCATCACACATGCTAAAAAAAGAAAGGCATATTATAATGAAATCATTAAGAAGGTGAAGGGGAGACTTCAAAACTGGAAAGGAAAACTACTCTCCTATGGGGGTAAGGTAGTCTTAATCAATAGTGTATTACAGAGCATTCCCTTATATTTACTCTCTGCTTTGGTCCCACCCAAGTTTATTATCGATGAACTTCATAATATTTTCAACAGATTCCTATGGAGCAATAAAGATGAATGAAAGAGTAAGGATTGGGTATCTTAGGATAAGATGTGTTACCCTAAGGAAGAAGAAGGTTTGGGTTTTAGATCTTTACTTGATCTATTGAAAGCTTTATTTGCTAAACTATGGTGGAATTTCAGAACATCCAGATCTCTATGGACTGATTATATGTGGAATAAGTATTGTAAAAAGATAATTCCTACATTAGTACAATGGAAAGGAGGGTCTCAAATTTGGAGAAAAATGCTTGAGGCCAAGGAGGATATTGAACAAGAAATATGGTGGGAACCTACTGTGGGTTCTTCTAGCATATGGTTTGACAATTGGACTAAATTGGGAGCTTTATATCATGTAGTGGAAACTGATTTCACAATTGAGAATGAGATAGGAGATATTGATTCACTAATGATAGATGAAAAAAGGAATGAACTGAAGATGTCAGAAATCCTCCCTAGTGATATTGTACAACATATTCAGGATCATATTCACATTAGTAAGGCAGCTTCACCTTGGGATTTGCCTTGGTAGATGGAGACTACTAGTGGAAAATTCACGGTGGCCAGTGCTTTCCAATTGATGAGACAAAGAAACTCACCAATAGAATGCATGAAACGTTTATGGAGTAAGGGAGTCCCTTTCAAGATTAACTTCTTTTTATGGAGATTGTGGAAATTTAAGCTTCCTATTGATGATATTCTTCAAAGGTGTGGTATCACTTTTGTGTCAGGCTGTAGATGTTGTGAGTCACCATATACAGAGACCTCTCAACATCTATTTATTACTAGTGAGTTTGCTCAAAAGACCTGGAAATACTTTGCTATTAGTTCTGGAGTAGAGGGTTCTTTTGTGCAATGCCATTACAAACTATTCAAAAATGGTGGAATATTGAGAGTCCTAGCAGGATTAAACCAATTTTGCAAGCTATTCTTAGTATGATATGCTGGCAGTTATGGAAAAGAAGAAATAAGGTGAATTATGGAGGCACTATGACTTGCAGAAGAGTGATATATGAGATCTCTAGAAACAGTCATCTTTTAACCCTGATTTTGTATCCATGGATGAAGATGTTGGGTTTAGCAAGGTGTGAATGAGAAATAAAAAGAGAAAATGGAAGAGGAAGAACCAATGAAAGTGGGGGAACCAATTTTGGAGGGAAAATGAAAAGTCATTGCAAAGTGCAAATGAAAAGTCCTTTTTACCATATTGGTAGAAGAAAGGAAAGTGTTGTCCTTATATTAGGAAACACTTCCTTTAGTTCTTAAAGGGTTAAGAAAAAGATGACCCCTTGCGCCGTCGTCGTCGCTCGCTCAGCTTTGGATTTGGCAAATGATTGATTGATAATATTTTTGGACAAAATTTATTTAATCAATCTTGTTAATTTCTTTTCTCTTATAAATTAATTCAGAATGTTAGTTAAATAACAGGTAATAATGTTCTGAAGGGACTTGTTCCTTCCGAAATGTCGTTATTTTTCCCAAAAGACACAACGTTCTAGAAAAAATGGGTCTGAACAGACGCATTCCTTGTTGTAAATGGCTATAAATAGAGATGTTTTTTTCGATTTTCACCACTGAAAATTTTTCCTCTCTGCATTTATTTTCTTACATAAACAAAATTGTTGATCAACTGAGTCTGTGTGTACTCTTGTTGTTGTTCTTGTGTTCGCTGAAGTTATTGAAGTTTGAGGTACCGCTACTTCTTTAACAGGTTAATCTATTTTATCTTGGGAGGAATTAATCTGCAACCTCGAGTACAGTGAGGGGATTAAATTTCTTAAGGAAACACAGTGGTTTTTATGGACTCGGATTAACATCAGTCTATCTATTTCATCTATTTTTATGTTTCTGTATTTTTGACTAACTTGAATACAGGAGATAACAATCTTAAGAAATTTATAGTTTATGTATTTGAGGTTTCTGGAGATTAAAACCTTATGGTTTTTTACTCTGTTTGAATTTTTAAAATTCATTCGATTAACGATTAAAAGAACATAAAAACTTTATTGTTAAATCATAAACAGTCTGTGTAAGGATTTATTCTTCACTATTAGTATTTCACATACTAAAATTGTCTTCCATTTGTGACAGAAAAATGACTAATTCAAGTCAAGTAAATTCTGGAACAGTAAGTACTGCAACAATATCGGTTGCACACAATCGTTCAATCGTTGCCCTAGCACCGTCTGAGAAACCTGCAAAGTTTTCTGGAGTCGACTTCAAGAGATGGCAGCAAAAGATGTTCTTTTATCTGACTACGTTGAGTTTGCAGAGGTTCATTAATGAGAACGTTCCTGTTATGTTAGACGAAACTGTGCCTGAAGAATGATTCTTGGTAACAGAGGCATGGACACATTCTGATATTTTATGTAAAAATTATATTCTAAATGGCCTGCAGGATGATCTATACAATGTGTATAGTAATGTCAAAACCTCAAAAGAACTTTGGAATGCTTTAGAAAAGAAGTACAAAACACAAGATGCCGGAATGAAGAAGTTTATTGTGGCAAATTTCCTGGACTATAAGATGATAGACAGTAAGACCATCGTTACCCAAGTTCAAGAATTGCAGGTCATAATCCATGATCTCCTTGCGGAAGGTATAAATTTATTTAATACCTATGTTGGAAATATTAAGTTTATTCTTAATACTCACATAATCTTTAATGTAGAATTGGTTGTGAATGATGTTTTTCAAGTGGCTGCCATTATTGAGAAGTTACCTCCATTGTGGAAGGACTTCAAAAACTACTTGAAACACAAACGCAAGGAGATGACTGTTGAAGATCTCATGGTAAGGCTGAGAATCGAAGAGGATAACAAGGCCGCAGAAAAGAGGTCATGTGGTAATTCAGCAATATCTGGAGTAAATATTGTTGAAGAAGATCCCACAAAATCAAAGAAAAGAAAGAAAGCATTTGGTCCAAAGAGCAATCCTCCTAAGAAGAAATTCAATGGAAGCTACTTCAACTATGGCAAACGTGGTCATAAGGCTACTGAATGTGGGGTCCCAAGAAGGACAAGAAGAAGGATCAAGCAAATTTGGCTGAATCCAAAGGAGAGATAGACGATCTTTGTGCACTGCTTTCAAAATGCAACTTGGTTGGAAATCCAAGAGAATTGTGGATAGATTCTGGTGCCTCATCCATGTTTGTGCTAACAAAGAATTATTTTCATCATATACTCCAGCATCTATAGATGAGAAGTTGTTTATGGCAAACTTCGTTGTTGCAAAGGTGGAAGGAACTGGCAAGATTCTCCTAAAGATGACATTAGGCAAGGTGGTGACTTTGAATAGGGTCTCGTATGTTCCGAAATTGCGAAAAAACTTAGTTTCTATACCAATTTTGACTAAGAATGGATTCAAATATGCATTTGTTTCTGATAAAGTTGTAGTAAGTAAGAATGAGATGTATATAGGAAAAGCTTACCTCATTGAGGGCCTTTTTAGACTCAATGTAATTGCAGTTGATATGAATAAAGATTTTGCTTCTTCTTACTTGCTTGAGTCTAAATGTTTATGGCATAAACGTTTGGAACACGTTAATAATAAAACCTTGCGAAAACTGATTAACTTAAATATTTTTCCTAAATTTGAGTGCAATAAATCAAAATGTCAAGTTCGCATTGAATCTAAGTATGTAAGGAATTCATATCCCTTAGAACTGATTCACACTGACATTTGTGACATGAAGTCAACACCAACACGTGGTGGAAAAAAATATTTCATAACATTTATTGACAATTGCACTAAATATTGTTATGTCTATTTGCTAAATGGTAAGGATGAAGCAATAGATGCATTTAGGAAGTATAAAACTGAAGTTGAAAATCAGTTGGATAGAAAGATCAAAATGATCAAAAGTGATAGAGGTAGAGAATATGAATCTCCATTTGTAGAAATATGTTGGGAAAATGGAATAATCCATCAAACTACTGCTCCTTACTCTCCACAATCTAATGAATTGCAGAAAGGAAAAACCGAACTTTAAATGAAATGATGAATGCCTTACTTATAAGTTCACGTTTATCACAAAACTTGTGGCGGGAAGCTATCCTTACAGCAAATTGAATACTCAATAGAGTGCCTCACACGAAGACACATGTTATTCCATATGAGAAATGGAAAGGTAGAAAACCCAACTTGAAATATTTCAAAGTGTGGGGGTAACTTGCCAAGGTCCAAGTTCCTATACCTAAGAGGGTGAAAATAGGGCCTAAGACTATGGATTGTGTATTTATTGGATATGCCACAAATAGTAAGGCATGTCAATTTTTGGTTCATAAGTCCGAACATCCAGATATTCATGATAATACGGTAATGGAATCAGATAATGCTGAATTTTTTGAACATATCTATCAGTATAAAACTAGACTTGAGTAATCTAGTAGGGGGTCTAAACAACCTCGAGAAGAACCAAAAGAGAATGAAACCAATGAAGAGAGTCCAAGGCGCAGTAAACGTCAAAGGACAACTACTTCATTTGGATCTGATTTTGTAACATTCCTTCTTGAAAGTGAGCCTCAAACATTCAAGGAAGTGATGTTGTCTAGTGACTCAACCTCTTGGAAGGAAGCTGTCAATAGTGAGATTGAATCAATCTTAAGCAATCATACCTGCAAGTTGGTTGATCTTCCTCCAGGGAACAAACCCCTCCGGTTCAAAATGGATCTTAAAAAAGAAAATGAAAGATGATGGAACTATTGACAAATATAAAGCAAGACTTGTTGTCAAAGGCTTTAGACAGAAAGAAGGTCTTGATTATTTTGACACATACTCGCCAGTAACTAGGATTACATCAATTCGGATGTTAATTGCCCTAGCTGCAGTATACGGTCTTGAAATCCATCAAATGGATGTGAAAATCGCCTTCTTAAATGGAGAGCTGGAGGAAGAGATCTACATGAAATAGCCCGAGGGCTTTGTAGTTCCCGGCAAAGAAAAGAAAATATGCAAACTTGTTAAGTCACTTTATGGACTAAAACAAGCACTGAAATAATGGCATACAAAGTTTGATCAAACCATATTGTCAAATGGACTTAAGATCAATGAGTGAGATAAATGTGTTTACATTAAAGACACTACGGATCAGGAAGTCATTATATGCCTATATGTGGATGACATGCTGAGAATTAGCAAGGACATTGCCAATATAAAAGCTACTAAGCGTATGCTTGCTAGTAAGTTTGATATGAAAGATCTAGGAGTAGCCGATTTGATATTGGAATTAAAGATTCACAAAACTCCTAACGGTCTAGCATTGTCTCAATCTCATTATATTCAAAAGGTACTTGAAAAGTTCAAGTATTTGAATTTCAAAAAGGCAAAGACCCCAATTGATGTGAACCTTAATCTTGCAAAGAATAAAGGTGAAAGTCAGTCTCAACTGGATTAAGCCAGAGTATTGGGAAGTTTCATGTATGCCATGAATTGTGCACGACCAGACATAGCCTGCACTATAAGTAAACTGAGTTGATACACAAGTAATCCCAATCAAAATCATTGGTTGGCAATGAAGAGAGTTTTGGGGTACTTAGAAGACACTCAAAACTATGCTTTGCATTACAACAATTATCCAGTAGTTCTTGAAGGATATAGTGATGCAAATTGGATTACTGGGTCAACTGAAATGAAATCCACGAGTGGATATATTTTCACTATTGGTGGAGGAGCAATATCTTGGAAATTATCCAAACAAACATACCTCGCTCTATAATGGAGTCAGAATTCATCGCCTTAGACAAGGCAAGTAAAGAAGCTGAATGGCTTCGGAATTTCTTAGAAGATATTCCATTTTGGCCCAAACCAATGGCCTATATATGCATACACTGCGATAGTCAAGCTGCAATAGGAAGGGCTGGAAGCGTTATGTATAACGAGAAGTCTTGTCACATAAGATGAAGACATAACTCTGTTAAAAAACTACTCTCTAGTGGAATTATTACAATTGACTATGTAAAGTCAAAGGATAATGTGTCAGATCCACTTACAAAAGGCCTAACTAGAGAGGGAGTTGAGAGATCATCGACGGGAATGGGACTATGGCCGAGAACAAGTCATCATGGAAGTAACTCTACTTAAAAGACTGGAGATCCCAAAATCTAAGTTCAAGGAGATCAAACAAAGTCATAGATGGCGGTTCAACATTGTCAAAACTTATTGTATGGTCCATTCTCATGATGAGACAATGTTCAATAACCAAGATAAAGGCATAAGAACTTTTTAATGGTTTCTAAGTTTGATACAGGGTATATCAAATAGTGTATCTACGGGATAACACACTTAGAAAGCACCTATGTAAGTGTGAAGTGTAAGCCGCTTCAAGGAGAATCCGGTAAGGCCAGTTCTCTAAGCACTTATTAACCGAGATGTGTTCATGGCTGAAACGAACAAAACAATGAGAACCAAAAATAGTTCAAGGGTTGATTGTGTGACTTATGTTGTCTAGGTATACACCAAAGCTCGACGGTTCAAAGATATCAAATCTACCGATTAACCGAATATATTCAATATATGTTCACTACGGAAAGTTTAAAGGGAAACCTACTTATCCAGATGCGATTAACTCTTACTTACAAGACACACAAGTTTTTCATGCATATGTTTTAACTATAGTCATTCCCCATTCATGTGGGGGATTGTTGGGTTTAGCAAGGTGTGAATAGGAAATAAAAAGAGAAAATGGAAAGAGGAAGAACCAATGAAAGTGGGGGAACCAATTCTGGAGGGAAAAAACAAGTCATTGCAAAATACAAATGAAAAGTGATTTTTACCATATTGGTAGAAGAAAGGAAATTGTTGTCCTTATATTAGGAAACACTTCCTTTAGTTCTTAAAGAGTTAAGAAGAAGGTGCCCCCTCGCACCGTCGTCGTTGCTCACTCGGCCTCCGCCTCGGCTTCGGCTTCGAATTTGGATTAGGATTTGAATTTGGCAAATAATGTGATTAATTAATAATATTTTTGGACAAAATTTATTTAATCAATCTTGTTAATTCATTTCTTTTCTCTTATAAATTAATTCAGAATGTTAGTTAAATAACAAAATTAATTTGGCGCAACGAAGTTTATTTGAAATTCATGTGCAACGGTAATAACGTTTTGAAGGAACCTGTTCCTTCCGAAAAGTCGTTATTTTTCCCAAAAGACACAACGTTCTGAAAAAAATGGGTCTAAACAGAAGTGTCTAAATAAATGCATTCCTTGCTATAAATGGCTATAAATAGAGATGTTTTTTTCGGTTTTCACCACTGAAAATGTTTCCTCTCTGCATTCGTTTTCTTACATAAACAAAATTGTTGATCGACTGAGTCTGTGTGTACTCTTGTTGTTGTTCTTGCGTTCGCTGAAGTTATTGAAGTTTGAGGTACCGCTACTTCTTTAACAGGTTAATCCGTTTTATCTTGGGAGGAATTAATCTGCAATCTCGTCTTAAGAAAACACAGTGGTTTCTGTGGACTCGAATTAAAATCATTGTGTCTATTTCATCTATTTTCTATTTTTGTATTTTTGACTAACCTGAATACACGAGATAACAGAAGAACATCTCACAAGAATGGCCCATTTTGATGGATTTTCTTCAAAAATACAAATATGTGATAAGATCGGTACATGTAAGTTGGAAACTATCTAATCAAGGTTGGTTCAAATGTAACTCAGATGGTGCTTCTAAAGGAAACCCTGGTTCAAGTTCTATAGCATTTTGTATCAGAAATGATGAAGGAAATATTCAATATGCTCTATGTAGAAGGATCTCAGACTCTACTAGTCTATTTGCTGAGGCTACGGCTTTGAAGGAAGGGTGTGAGCTATGTGTTGAAAGACTATATCTACCAGTAATATTGGAAACAGATTCTTTGGCCCTAATAAAAATATTAAGTGGAGATTGGGATTGCCACTGGAGTATTGTGATGATTATAAGGAGGATAAGAGAGTTGATTGAAGGAGGTCTCATATAGCTTCAGCACACACACAAAAAAGGCAACAACGTTGCAAATATTTTAGCTAACTGATGTTTTAGTTTTGCAGGGACAAAATGTTTCGATTCATTTGCAATATTACCAAGGAAGGCTAAAGGCATAATTATCTTAGACAAACAACAAGTTCCACATATGAGAATCAAAAGACTTAAAAGACAAGCATCAGATGAAATAAGACATGATTTATAGTTCAGATACTACAATATTGTTTAACAAAAGAGACAAGCAAGATGGAAAATAAACAATCAACACAACAACAGCTTACTGGCAGTACATTTCAGACCAATTTGGAGATTTGTACAGTGGGGTAAGTACAAGACAATGATACATTCGTTTGAAATCTATTAAGGTGGTATCAATCTCACTAGAGGTTCATTCCTTTGTAGAAATTAAACGAAAGTATCAGGATGCGTACCTTACAGATACTCAAAATTGTTAGATCTAATTTCACTTGATTTGTTAAAGAAAAGTCACAAGGTTGGAGCTCACTCCATCGAGATTTAAATACATAGCACCTGGTGAGAGTTTAAAGTTGACTTGAAATGTATTTGGCTCAAAGCTTCAGATTTTTTACTCAAATTAGGTGAAAAAGATGACATAGCAAAGCTATAAACACAAGCTAGAAGGTAATTTATGGTGGTCAACTTACCTGAGACGAAGATTCCGGCGAGCACCTAAAGAAGAAGACTGATTGACACAGCAAGAGATCGCCTCACTTTCCTTTATCAGAATGTCAATTTTTTATTCTTTCCCTTTGCACTTTTAAGTTAGATTTCTTAATTGTATTGTTTTGGCCTTTCTGTTTATTGGCTGGTTGATCCAGACCATATCACGGGAGGTGTATTTTTTTTTTTTAATAAAACAGGTCTTTTGGGCCTTTAAAAAAAACAATTCAAGCATAAGAAAATCATTCTAGATTTTTTATGTAGTGGTAAAATATTAAGACTGTCAGGTGAAGAGAATACAAAAAAAAAATATTGCCTTAACCAAAAAATCCTTCAAACATAATATTACCCATATAGTGATAATTTAGGCTCTTTCAAATTAAAAGTTTCAAGAAAACTGGAACAAGTATATTATAACCAATTTTCTCAATCAAATAAAAAAGTTTGATTATTTTCAAATACATACATGCTTAGAGAATAATGTTAATAACTTTTGTAAAAATTGCATGTTCAGAAAGAAGTATTCAAAATTAAATTTATCGATAAAATCTTATATATATTTTGTGTAGCATTTGACGCTGCATGCTTAAGAAATATAACTAGCAAGCAACAAAAGATCAAGTAAAGAAATATTAGTCAAGATATTTAGTGTAAGCATGGAGTGTAATATTTTTATTTGGGGAAAAGGTATAAGTACCATTTTGAACTATGACCAAAATTTCAGCGACAATTCAATTTTTATGGGGTCCTATTACCTCCCTATTCACCCCCCCCCCCCCAAAAAAAAATTCTATATTTTTTTCACCTTAAGTGATGATGTGTAGGCACAACTCAATTCAATTAGTTTCGGTAAATACACACGTTGTCACGTGTGTGAGTGTGTGTATATATACACTCCCTCTGTCCCATTTTATGTGGCAACATTTGATCGGGCACGGAGTTTAGAAATAAATGAAGACTTTGAAATGTTTACCTAATTGCCCCTTCAAAAAATAGTAGTATTAAAAAGTACTCACTTTTCTCTCCTCATAAATTTATTGGAATGCTATCTAAAGTGGGATCAACAAGGGTAAAAGAGGAATTGTACCTTAAATACTTACCATATAAGGAAATGTGACATTTTTTTTGGGACTGACCAAAAACGAAATGGTGCCACATAAAATGGGACGGAAGGAGTAATATTTTTTTATTTTTTTCAATTTTTTTTAAAAAAATCTTTTTATTTTCTTTGTATTTCCTTTGGCTTTGATTTCAAAATTTATTCCAAATGTATTGTATTTAAAATAAGTTAATTTCATATGAAGATAAAAAAAAATGAAGGAAATCAAATAAAACATTAAAAATGAAGGACACTTTATAAAAAAAATTATTATTATTTTTTGAACATAAATACACGTAATTTTTAAAAATTAATTAAAAGTGAAAAGGTAAGAAATTAATGAAAGAAAAAAAATGTGAGGATGAGGGGGTTGAAGTTTATAGCTAGTCGAAAAAGTGATAAGAAGGTCTAATCATGCTACTTTAGTCGTATGCTTAACACATACAAGTTGATCAGTTCGCCCTTTAGAAATAGGCAAAGCAAGTCATCGGTTCGAATCTGAGGAAGGGCGAGAATAAATATTTCATAAAGAAAGAAAGTAAAATAAATAAATATATATAAGTTTTAATGTTAATAATTGTATGTCCTGACTAATTGTACAATGTTCAATTAAAAAGGACATATGTCCAATATTGATAAGATTTTTCTTATATTTTTTGCTTCTCACTTGCTTCAATGAGAGTGAACACCCTTTCTAGGCAATCCCAGCTTCCAAGGGTGTATTTATTGCACTTCAAAATAATTCAAGTGAATAATAGGCTCAGTGTAAAGAAAAGATGTGTCCATAAAATTTTAATTATAGTTCAAGAGGATATTTGTGGCTTTATCCTATTTTTTCAACAAAAGAAAAAACTTGTAACTTTCTAAGTTGTTTGTCTAATGTAATATACTTCTCTATTTTTGGATCAGTTTACGAGATCAAACTCAATATGTCAAAATTATTTTAACTTGTGAAAATATGACATGCACGATGGGTTTATCAATAATTTATGTTAGTCATTGACATTTATGTTTATCCTTTAAAAAGTGAGTTTGAATTTGTAAGCATGCTCCACAACCTGGATCTAGACGGGTTTAAAGGTCCATCATCGATCTTGAGCATTATGAACTCAGGAATTTCGAAGTTGGGCAAGGATGAATATTTAATTTCATTGAAAGTGGAAGCACTATAAATATGTAAATCATGTTTAGGGGGTAAAATGACTATTAGACATTTTTACTCGAAAGAAAATAGAGCAAGTCATAAATTGAAATTAATTTGTTTTGATTTGTGTGATCCAGTGAACGTTCAAACAATAGATGTATAAGAAAAATTTATGAGCAAAACAACTACAGGATGCAACCTTAATACTTGCAGCGGAAGTTGTTGGTGTTGATTTCACTATCAAAACGAGTTGCTCACAAAGATTGTTCTTGCTCACAAATTAGGTGTTTGTTAATGTGTCGATTAAATATTAGCAAAAGGATAACTTTTTTATTTTCTATGTTTTCCCTTTCTTTCTCACGTTTTCACATTCTCACATAGTGGACAAGACCCAAGCCAATTCAAAATCAACTAGACACCCAATTTCATAAACAGGTCATGCAATAGGTAAGCATCAATAACTTACCTATTAGGTTATACATGCCCCGTATAGGAATTCAATCACATGTGGATTTCATCCACCACATTAGTAGTTTCATATTCGATTATTCATCCTATCACGACCCGAGCTTACACCCTGGACATGGCCGGCATTCAAGAACCATTGTTGGTCCCCAAGCAAACCCTCATATTGGCTGGCTACCAGCGGAAGACTAACTCAAGCATACATAAGCTTAAAACTGAATTAAATTCATTGAACTCCAATAGTCAACTTTAAGAAAGTCTGAACAATACTCAAAAGAAAGTAAATACAGAAAAACTCTTCAACTTTGTCTATCCATAACGCCTCTACTATTACAGAAGGATATCGGGACTAGACCCGCGACATCTCAAAACTAATAACTGTAAGATAAAGGTGAAGTCCTCTGGAATATAAGAAGGCTCACCAAAGCTGACTAGAATCTCACATGAACTCAGCGAAACAACTGTTGATGATCCTGAATACCTGTATTTGCATCATGAAATGATGCAGGACAAATGGCTCAATACATGGAATGTATGAGCATGTAAGGGGAATTCTAAAACATAAACATAAGCTTGAACTGATGGAAAAGAAACACACTTACTTCTTCTCAACTCACTCAACTCAACTCAATGAAACATAGTTCCACTCAATAATAAGAGACTCAACTGTGTAAAACATAGCTCAACTCAACTCTAAGAAATAGGGCTCAACAATAAAATACTCAACTTTGGATACTCAACTCAAGATAAAGCAACAATAAAAGATACAATATATGGAAATCTTTTAAAACAGACGGTAGCAACTCAATGTATTGAAGAATACAATAATAACTTTGTGGGAGTTTCTCTAACCGACAACCATCACTATGACCTATGTGATGATACAACGTCTTGCCCACGCTGCCAGAATTGTCCTATACTTTGCCGAGGTATAGAACCTACTACTAAGTGGACCCACTAGTCTATGCTAAAAAGCATTAAGGAATCATCTAAAAAGTATGATCCATTCTACCCACGTTGGGTACATGGTTTATGGGGGCTGTAAGTTGTATGAACTCTCCCTCATATTGGTGCTCAATACTACTCCCAAAATATACTAACTCATATGTTTAAAAACACAACTGTTTCTTTGTTTTGAGATTATTACTCAAAATTCTTTCTCTTAAAAGAGATGGTACTCAAACTGCTCAAAACTCTTCTATACATCTCAGTTTCCTCTCATCTTAAATGTAAAAACATTTACTCTTGGAAATACTTAGTTCCCATATAACATTTTAAATAAAATGAACTCCGCTCTTTCTCAACTCAGTGCTCAGGTCTTTAAAACAAGTTTTAAAATAATTTGTAAAAAGACTTCTTAAAATAGGGTTCCTGCCGAATTATGGATGCGAACGACTCAATTCAAGGTTTTCAATAACCATGCATAGAACTCAATCCTTGGAACTCAACAACTCCAGAACTCAATGAGTCAATAATACTACTCATCTCAAGAATACTCGACTCAGAGGGTTCATGCGGAATTATGACCATGAACTACTTAACTCAAGGACTCAATGATACCTCTCATCTCAAGATTGCTCGACTCATAAATTTCATGCGGAATTATGGGCATGAACTACTCAACTCAAGGACCTTCTTGGGTAACATGTAGTAGCCCCATGATTAGGAATATAATTCCAAAATGATTGGGAACTCAATACTCAATACTTAGAACCTGAAGATACTACTCCTCTCAAAGATATATACTTAACTGATGGAGTTCATGAGAAATTTAGAGGCATGAACGACTCGACTCAAGAATCTAAATAACAATATAGAACTCATGTATACGACTCTTCTCATTCTCATACTTACTTTCTCAAAACTCAGTTTAAAATTCAAGTGTTGGCTTTGAAAAACTTCTCGAGATTTATAACTCAAAATACGGATCATGCTCAATTATATACATGAACAAATCAACTCAAGGATCTCAATAAAAATATAGAAACTCAATAATTAGGAATAATTTTTTTAAAAGAATCATGAACTCAAGAGCTCAAATCAACTTATCTCAAAAATACTCAAATCTTGGGGTAGAATCCTATATTTCTCTTTTACTGATTTGAAAGAAGATGTAGGGCATGAGGACGAACTAGTCCAATGCTATGATAACCTTACATACCTGGAAGAACAAGGTTCTTGAAAAAAAATGAAAATCTTGAAGAAGAACTTGATTAGAAGCCTCGAAACCCTAGCTTGAAGGTAAACGATCATGAAAACCTTTCTTGAGATTCTTGAATTAGTTTGTTGAAATCTCTATGGCCAAGAATTATCATTTTAATTAGTGATTCATAATTTTATGGAGGAATTTTAGTTGAAAAGAATGGAATTCTTGGAGAATGACTTACTTTGAAGAAGAATCTTGAAAAAGATTGAAAGAATCTTGAATGGAGTCTTCTACATTGATTTTTTCTTAGGATTTTGCCCTAGGGTTTAAGAAATAAGAGAATGATGGATTAAAAGATCAAAATCTGATTGTTTTGAGCCTTTTATTAGTCAAGAAAATTGTTTAGGGTTTTCTTGGAGGTAAAAAGACAAAAATGACCCTTTTTAATGTTTTCTTGTCGGCTAATTCATAACAGCATTGTATCAGGTTAGTAAAATGATCATAACTTTTTACTCAAAAAATTGGATTGATGCGAAATTGGGGGCGTTGGAAAGTAGATTCAAATATTTTTAATTTTATAGGTTATGAGTCATGTAACTCTTTATATTCTAAGAGACATGATCGTTTGAAGTTGACCCAAGTAGAATCTTACATCAAAACTTAATCGATAAGAAAACTTCAAGAACACTTATCAAGAACTCATCAAGAAATTAAATTGCTCAATATTTATGGATAGATTCTCAAAAGAAACTCGTGATTGACGTGTGGGTGAACAAAACCAACACTATGAAAGCTTATATACCTCAAAGAACTAGGTTCTAGATGAAATCTTGAATTTCATGAACGAACGCTTGAAACTTTGAACTTTTTCTCCTCTTGAATCTTCTCTTTAAAACCCTAAATTCTTTTGGGGATCAATGAAACTGATTCTAATCAGTTTGGACCCTTAATTGGGTGAAATTCGCGTTTAGAATAAGTGGGGGTAAGAAAAAGACTAAAATACCCCTCATATTTTCGGGTAACTTTTCTTAAATGGACAGGACTTCAAAAGGGCATATCTCCCTCATACGAATTCAAAAATTAGCAAACTCAGTTGCGTTGGAAATAGGACTTATAGATCTTCCATTTGATATCTTGTGGGTCTACTAACTCATCTTGTACTGAAAGGTATGGTCATTTGAAGTTAACCCAAACCTTAAAAGAACTAAGGATGACTTAAATGAATTCTCTTTAATTCTTTTTGGAACTCAAGGTGCTATATCTAGTGACTTGACCTTAATACTTAAGAAATTTTTAATTCGTTGGTAAAATCCTACTCACAACAAAGAAGGGTTCGAGTCTTATTTTAAATTTTCCATGATGCACCACCCCTCCCCCAGAATAATCTGATGAATTTTTCTTCTCAATTTTTGGCCCTAATTCACCTAGAATCGATAGATTTCTTCCAAACTCTCTTAGATTCGTATACCCAACATAAGTACACAAAAATCTACTCAAGAACAACCCTCAAACGTAAGATTTTCACCTCAACAACTCATCAAAACTTCATATTCAAGAATGAAACAACAAAACCTCAAAGAACTCAATATAATCAATCTCATGGATAAATTCGAAATTTAAAATTCATGATTGGTGTGAGGCTGAACAAACCCAAAACTATGAAGACTTACATACCTCTTAAGGATCGAATCCTTGGCGAAAATCCTCAAACCTCGCAAGAATCTTGAACGCTTGAAGTTTTTTCTCCTATTTTCTCTTCTTGAACTTTCTTCTAAAATCCTAAGACTGTTTTGGAATTGTGAAAAGTGATCTCAATCAATTAGACCCCTATTTGGATAACCAAAACGTGTAAACTTAGGGGTAAGGAAAAGACCGAAATACCCCTCCTTAATTCGGATGAATTTCCTTAACTGGATAGGCTGAACTCAAATGGGCATATCTCCCTCATACAAATTCAGAATTCAGCAAACTCAATGGTGTTGGAAAGAGGACTCAAAGATCTTTCATTTGATATCTCATGGTCCACCTAACTCATTTTGTACTGAAAGTTATGGTCGTTTAAAGTTGACCTAAAACTCACTATTGAAGTCTAACTTGCACAACTCTCAATTTAGCTCTTTCCAATTTTGTTCTTTCTAAAATTAGCTCTTTCTAAGAGCGAGGTGTCACACTTGTATGGCTCAACAAACAGAGAAGATATTTTTCTCTCTAAAATCTCAACAGAAACTTCCCAAGTTTCTTCGGATGGCACCAGTTTAATTTCCTCCACATATGCAATAAGGTATACCTCTACTTTATAATACGAAGAGGAGTACTCATAAATGTGTCTCTCATAGTCATCACCATATTGGCATCGAAGCGCTGTCATAGCATGTAGACAAGGTATTTGATCAATTTCAAAGACTTTACAAGTACAAAATTTGGCTAGCAAATCAATTGTTGCAACTTCATCATAACCGGTGATAATATACTTGTAGTTGGCTATTTGATGGGCCAATAGCTTGTACCCTACATTAATATTTTTTGCAATGTATTTTTCTATCAAAGAGACAAAGATGGTTGGTGCATTAATGAATTTCATACGCCTCTCGTGAATTTTTTCTGTAAATTGCCTTTTTATTCCATCAAATAGAGTAGTAATGAGATATTCTCTTTCATCAATAAACAATGAGTTAACCAAATCAACAATATTTATTGTCATAATATTGTACCTGCAACATATAAGTGTCTGATCATATATTATAAGTATGTGTTTATTATATGCAGTTATTTACAACAACTGTTGTATATTTTTCAACAGTTACTGCAATAAATGCAGCAGTTGCTACAACAGATTACAATAATTGTACCAATTGTAATTTATTTCAGCTACTTCACATGAATGTAGCAACTACTATAATATTATGCATGTTTTACCATTACAAAATATAAATATATAGCTAATGATATAAATTATTGCATATTTCTCAGTAGTTGCTGAAATAAATGCTGCAGTTACTATAAAAAGGTGCAACAGTTGTTATAAAAAACTGCAGTAGTTATACCAACTACCAATAACAACAATAATAAATTATACATATTTCCGGGAAAGAATGCACTGCTTCATCGGTGAAATTCAACTTGGTCTAGATGTGTTGCAGCATGTGGAACCAAATCTCTTATCTGATTAAAATGATCACTGAACACATCCACATTATATACTTTTGCCACCTTATAAAAGTGATGGAAAACACTCGCATTGTAAAAATTATTTCGAATATTTTCCCCTAGGTGCCTCATACAACAACCATAATGAGTTGAAGGTAATACAATTGAAACCATCTTTCCAATGCTTTGATGTCTATCAGAGATTATGCACAATTCAGGAGTATCAAGTACAAAACTTCTCAATTCCTCGAAAAAGTATCTGTAGGAAGCATCACATTCAGAGTCTACTACGCAAAATGCCACCGAAAAAATATTATTCTCTACATCCTGTGCAATAGAAGACAACAACACACCACCATAATTACTCTTCAAAAATGTCCCATCAACAGCTATGACTTTTCTCATTTGTGCAAAACCAAGAATCCAAGCTCCATATGTCACAAAAAAAGTACTTGAACCTACCATTTTCATCAATCTTCAACGCCATTTTATTTCCCAAATTTTATATCCTAAGCATATGACTATACGCATCAATCACCCCACATTCATGCTCATGTGTCCCTTTTACCAAAAACTTTGCAATCTCGATACCCTTCAATAACTAACCTTGCATTCCAATTCAATACGGATAGAGTTTTTCAAATCTTTTGTAGATGGTCCTTTACCTTTAGGATATCTATCTTTGAAGTATGCTCTAATGACTTTTGTTGTGGTGTGTGGATTATGACTCGTAAGATGTTCTGAGCCACATGTATGCATTTTTTCATACTTTTTAATATAAAATCTATCAGAATTTTCAATAGTAACCGCTCTTAGCCACCACTTGCACTCAGGATGCTCATATTTGACATAATACACTGAACGTGAATTAATTACCTTCTTCAATCTAAAAAAAAAAAAATCACACAAGCAATTTTCAATGCAATATCTAATTCTTGCTTACTCTTAAACGACATATCTTTGTAAAAACATGTTTCATCATCTTGCACATGACTGCATTAAGTTAATTAATTATTAGCTAAAACAAAAATTAATGAAGTGTACAAAGAGGATGAAACTTTAGAAATAAGTAATATTTTTTATTTCATAGAACTTGCCTATCAGCAGCTTCATCAATAATGGGCAATCTAGCTCTCAAGGTACTACTCCGAAAATTAGAAGAAAGAATATGTTGACCTTCACGCTCTTCATCTGAAATATCCATATTCATCCTACCACATTCATCGTTCAACATTTGTTGGTCATCACATAAATTATGATTCTCCACCAATCTTTCAACCATGTAGATCCTTAGAACAACTTTAGGTTCATCTTCCAAATAAGTACTCAAACTAAGTTGATCATATATCTTAAAAATAGTCGTCTTCTGTTTTTCACCATAACTGTACATGTAAGTGATGACAATGTCTTGCAACTCACAATTTAATTTACAACAAGTAATGATTTTATTCGTAAAATCATCATATGTGATATCTCGATGCACAATCATCGCAATTGTCGAGGTCAATTCTTTACTCTTCCAACGTCAACTATAACAATTGTTTGACTTAACTCATTCACCATGACAATCAACCCCTACTGCTATTATATCTACCATTAATGATGTTGAAGATACATAAGAATATTATATAACATAGAACTAAAAAATTGTATTAAAACATCGCAATTATTGTAAGTTATTCAGTAGATGTTGAATTAGATATAGAATTTGCTGAAATTTACTCAACAACAACATCTATTTCTGTAAATTATATAGCAACTGTTGTAAATTGTTGAAATAGTTATAGCAGTTGCAAAAAATTATTATACATCAGTGGCAAGAACAATAATACAAAAAAAAATTAAATGAATAATACACACAAAACAAATAATATTCACTTATTAAAATGATTGAAAATTACCTGTTAAGTGATTTCTAAAGCTTAAACCTTTTCAAATCACATGTTAGTCTAAAAGTTGAGATTTTCTCTTCTCAAATTATTCAAATAAGAAATCAACAATAAGTTGCAACACCAATAGAAGAAGAAGAAAAAGAATAAACGATGCTGGAGATGAAGATCAGAAACAAAAAAAAACGTGTGAAAATATGATAGCTTTGAGCGGGAGGTTAAGAAAAGAAAAAAGGACTGATTTGAGCTTTCCTCTTTTGTAAATTAGGGTTTTAGTTAAAATGTGGATGAAGTGTTAAAATAAAACTTGTGGGCCTATTAAGAAAAAGTCAATTATTTTTAAAAGTTGATTACAACTTTGTCACCTACACTTAATAATTAAAACTTAAGTCACTCTTTTTACATTTCAACTCTTTTTTGTTACCATTTAATTCATTGCCCCCACAACAACAGTTTTTCTTATGAATTAAAAAAAAAACAAATAAACCACAGAGTCACTATCATCGTTGGACAAAGAATCCTATCAATAATGTGATTAATTCACATTCAAAAGGCTTCAAAAGAAAATCCTAACTACTTCTAAAATAATTAATTTTTCTTTACCAATTTTCAGATAAAAAAACTAGTCATAATTTTTCCTTTCAACAACACAGTGAATCCACTATAAATTACATAGAAGCATCGAATAACGAAATCAATCAACTATGCTCTAATACCAATTTTTAGAATCAAGAATTTATCATCATGCCAAAACTTATAGCTTATAGCAAAGACACAACTTTATTTCCTAACTAAATCTACCAAGCAAATGCAAAGTATTTATGGAAAACATTTTCAGGAGCTGTTGAAATTCAAGGACCTTTCATTCAGATGAAGCAGACCATCTATCAATGGTGGGTGGAAAAATGCAGCCCCAAGCTAAAACCATTATTTAAATCAGTTCCTATATTCATTATATGGCAAATTTGGAAAAAAAAAAATCAAGCATGACGAAAATATGTCTAGACAGGCTATGGTAAGAGAGGTCAATAGGAATATCTATCTAATGGCCACAACTAGATATCCTTGGCTATCCAACATGCCTACTCAGTGGCCCCTAATTGTCAAATTCTTGGAAGATTACATTCTTATCCTATTTTGTAAAGTGGTGAAATGGGTTTGTCCTCCTAAAGGTCATTTTAAATGCAACACTGATGAATCTTGTAGAGATCAAATAGACCTCAAATTAAAGGCATTTAGTATGAGAAACAACAATAGAGACTTGGTCCATGTAGAGATAGAAAATATGAAGTTATGCAGTATTTTAGAAGCAGAGGTAGGAGCCTTTAAAGAAGGATTGATGTATTGTGTTAATAACAATCTCATGCCTCTAAACATGGAGACAGATTCTCTTATTCTGAAGAAAATCATTGATTAAATATGGGAAATACCATGGAGCATATTAGTGGACATAAGGTGCATCAAGAAGATGTTGAAGGATAAGGATTTAGTGGTGATTCATATCTTTAAAGAGGGAAATTGTGTAGCAGATTGTTTAACTAACCACGTTTTTAGTTTTGCAGGTACAATAAGGATCCAATTCTTTTCTAACACTAAATTACCAGCACAAGCAGGAAAATTGTTACAGATAGATAAGCAAAGTATTCCTAATAGTAGAATCACAAAATGCCAAACGAAAACTTTAATAACCAATGAAGCATAGGAGAGTGTATAAGAACAAATGACTAGTTCATACAAAAGCATGCTTGAATATAATTGCTGCAACTCATATCTATAGGAAAATGAAAGTCGAATATTTGCTTTAAAGATCAAAATGGAGAGGTTACCTGGTATACACGAGATTTGAGGCAGTGGTATCAGCTTTTCGGAGCTCAACCTGCACAAATTTGGGGTTTATCAATTACATCTTTCAAAATTGATCGAGCCAAAGGTGTGATTCAGTCTTAGGTGGGGATTACCTTGATTGGATATGTCGGAAGAAGGTAATAATATGAAGAAGTCTTCATCCATGGCATTTGTGAGAATTTTTGAATGCCCAAGTGGATAACGCCCAAGCTCAAGACTTTTTTATCGTCATTTCATCAAAGAAAAACCATTGGAGAAGCTCGACATCGGTTGAGAGGAAGCAAATCAGCTGGGACTAGCACTGAAGGAGAAGACTTTCCATTTCCAGTTTGTTTTGTCAATACAAGATGTGGTATTATGTACTTGGGCTTGGGTTTAACCCAAGCCATCAGATTTTTTGTTTGGATAAATGGGTTTGTCCTATACTTTGAAAAAAAAAAAAAAAAGCGTCATGTTTAATCATGACTCTAACCCGAGCCACTCTAACCCCTCATGGACTTTGTCATAGGCAGGATGTTGACATTACCCAACAATTCCCCTCCTAACACTTGTCCCATGCAGAATGTTGCTCTTGGGGATCAAACCCATAACTTTGGCTCTGATATAACTTATTTTTTTTATTATTTATCTTAGAAAGATCAAATCGAAACAGTACTACCTTCTTAAAATGAATGGTTCAAAAATTAACCAAGATATTTATGTATCCATACAATCCAACCAATTCCAAAAAAAAAAAAAAGTACATTGTACTTTCTCTTTAAATTTTTATGATTAATGATTAATATATAAAAAAAAACATTCACTTTTCCTTTTTTCTTTAAAAAAATAAATATAAAAGGCATAGATGTACAACGTAACAAATTGTTCTACATCTTTGAAATTTGTACTACTCCTATTCTTTCTTGGTTTTATGAATAAAATAGGAGAGAACAAATTGTCATAGATGTACTACAATTTGTCATGAAGTACTATTTTATCAAAATAGTACATCTTTGTCTTTTATTTTTTTTATGAAAAGAGAAAGAATGAATGATTTTTTTTAATATATTAATCATTAATCATAAAATTTAAAAGAGAAAGTACTATGTACTCATTTTTTGGAATTGGATGGATTGTATGGATACGAGATTATCTTGGTTAATTTTTGAGTCATTCCTTTTAAGAGGGTAGAATTGTTTCCGTTTTATTCTTATAAGACAAATAAAAAAAGTGGTATCAGAGCCAATGTTGTGAGTTCAATTTTCAAGAGCAACATTCTGGCAGGTGTTAGGAGGGGAATTGTTGAGTAATGCCAACATCCTGCCTATGGAAAGCCCATGAAGGGCTGGAGTGGTCGGGTTGGAGTTATTATCAAACATGGCACTTAATTGAAGGACTTAGTTAAGAAATAAAGTTGTACCCTTGCTATATGCTATAACTTTTGGCATAATGGTAAGCGTTTGATCCTAACACTATAAGTATTTTGTGACTTGTACTAAGTATGGAGATATTTGTTTATTGTGCCATAAGTTTGAACCGACAAAAGTCTTATAAAGATGTCCAATAGAAAGACTTAGAGTTTCACATTAATCATTGAGTGTTCGGAAAGTTTCGCCTATGAAATGTGTCTTGCAATTCGAAAAAAAAAGGTAAAATGAGCCTTAGAAACATTAGTTCCTACAGAATTACACGAAGAATTGGCCAGGAGTCCTATAAGGTAGATTTGCCTCTACAATTAGTTGTAGTGTGCCCGATATTTTGCATTACTTAAATGTGTAGGGAATCCTTCACTTGTTTTTCGTACAAAGGGAGTTGGATGCACTAAGGACTTACCATTTGAAAAAGTTCCAATGGTCATATTAGACTACCAGGTCAAAAAGTTGATAATGAAATATGTAATCCTGTCAAAATATCATGCATGGTTAGAATATTGAATTAGCCATTCGGGAAGTTGAGAGCGATATGAAAGGCAAATACTCACACATATAATACTTGTCTCTTTCATATGATCACGAATTTTACTTCTAGTTGTTCACTTATTCATTTGTTCACGTGATTCATTCTTCACTTGTTCACTTGTCATCCTATCTGTCTTGATTTGAGATTTTTCCTAATCGTAATACAGTGCTTAGAATTATAAGTGACCCAAACAAATTCACGATTTGACGTGATATTAAGATGTATATAAATAACAACTGAAAATAAATGATGCAGAAGCTGAATTTGCAAGGTGTATTAAATCCAAAACACTAAATGGATAAGTCAAAAATATCTGAACAAATTATAAGTTGATACTACTATCAAAATGTTTAAAAGTCTCTACTATGAGTTGTTGGTACAAGCACCCAACTAACTTTAACTATTTGAAAACTAAAAGAGTAAATACTAAAATAATGTTAAGTTTGTCCTCAAAGGATAAGGACTCACCAATACTGCTACTGAGTTGATCGAAAGCGGTACTAACCTGAGATGGATATTGAACGTATGAACCTATATTACAAAATAATATAGCACAGAAAGGTATGCAGTCACTATTTTGAATGTACTGAGTATGAGAGATATATCACAAATCTAGTAAATTGAACATGATAAATCTAAAATATTGAACAGAACTACATAAACCGATGCAATGACCCACTAGTAAAAAAAATACAACTGATAAGTACTGAATTGAACTATGTAACTACAAGGTCATGCAACATGTGAGACTGGACTGTGGGAGATACTATTAACCATCATATAATCATGTGAGTCGAAACATGAAGTTTGATATAAAATTCACACAGAAAAAGGGCAAATATACCTTGTCACGGTATAAAGGCTAATATAATCTAATGTTGTACCACTAAGCTAATGTCCAAAAAGGACTAAGGTGTCAGTCCTGGTATGTTGGGTGACCTTTAAGAACCTACTATGGCACACAGTTCTGAGACTTAGAGATTGTTGCTAAAGATCTTAGTTCTGACTGACATGCGAGCCTTCATCCCTATGTCCTCTCAGTGCTAAGTAGTACTCCCAACATAATTTATGTTGACAATATGATGATACTACTAATATTGAATAGCTCATAAATACTGAAAATCGTTCAACACTAATAGACACTTTATCTGCAAGCATCTCTAAGCATGAAGGACTGATAAACTGGGTATTAAGCTAATCATGATAATTTTTGCATTTTGAAAGAAACATGCAATTTAAAACAACACAATCTGGAGGCATGAAATATCTATATTCCGAGGGTTCATGAAAATAATTATAAGAACACTGAATTTGAGGTAAAACATGTATTCATAGAATATTCATAAAGAGAAACTAACATATGATGTAATTCATTCTTCTCATTGAAACCCTGAGTTTTGTAGAATTTAATTAACAAAGAATAAGGTTTTATTTGGGACTCAGTGGGTGAAAGGATACTCATTGATGAAAACTTGCATACCTAAAATAAAAACACACCCGATGGAATTCTTAAACTAAAGCTTGAAGATGAAGAACCCTAATTTCTTGCTTGAGAAGAGTTTGATCAGATAATTCTAAGTGTTTGGAATAAGGGAAGGGGTTTTAATCGATTGTTTTCCCCTAATCCCACTTAAGATAGGCCAAAACGACACAGTAAGAGTTAAAAGATTGGAAAGACCAAAGCAACCTTGAAAGAAAAACTATCGGAACTCTCCACAAAAGCCATCTATGTCCATGGAATGATCTATGGTCTGTGGAATTCAAGATAAAATTCCAGTCTCTGAAGTTCAATCCACGAGACCGATCTACGGTCCGTGATTCCATCTACAGCCCATAGATTGTGTCCGTAAAAGTGAACCAATAGAAACAGTACTAAGTTTCCCTGCACATCATTCTACGAGGACAATTCACGGTCTGTGGTTCCATTTACGTTCCATGGTTTGCCTTCGTGAAACTCAAGACAGAATCCCAAGTCTCTGAAGTTGATTCACGAGACCATCGACAATTCGTGGTTCCATTTATGGCCCATAGATTGTGTCCATAAAAATTCATTTTGTGCAGATTCTTGACCACTTAATCCCTTAGGTTTTGATAGGCATGATCTGATCTTACATTGGATTTCTGAGATGTTACACTATCATATGCCACATGTTCATGTATATGATTTGTGCCTATGATCTTCATGTGGCAATGGCATTACTCATGTATACATTTCATCAGCAGGAACATGATGCACTTGTTCTACTGTTCACCTTGATAAGCCATTTATGGCGTACCTACCTGCGAGCCGATCTACACTTGTGAGCCTCTACAACCGTACCTTCATGTGCTATAAGACATACAAGATCGAATCACTTATAAATGGCTTACTCACTTGTAAAAGATAACTTATGATATTCATGTACCAAAGATTTCCCTCGAGGCTTATCACTTGAAAAGATATATAAGACATTGTTATCCATATGTATAAGCTATTACTTGCTCACTTGCTAATGAACAATCTAAAGACAATTGGAATAATAAGGCTAAGTCATGACTCATGAGTTATAATTTCATAAAGTGTTTTTGATATTAACTTGTCTTCATTTGGTCTTGTTTAATACCTGATTCAGATGAGCTTTTTTGTTTACTTGTTATTTTGTCTGTCTTACATATGAGTACATGTTTTATATATACTCAGATCCTTATGACTGGGCGATTGCATTTTCTGAAATACAGGATCTAATGTATAGGTTGAGAGACCTTCTCATTAGACACAGTACACTTGGTGAGCTCCACTTCTACCTTTGAACTAGAAGGTATCTAGTACTCCTGTTTGACAGTTTTACATGTTTTGTATTCAATAGAGGTTTCGTCATGTATTGCTTGGTTTGCAATTCTCCGTATTGTTCTTGAAGGTGATTTTCTTCATCAATGTTCTTAAAACTCGTGGAATTTGGTCGTCAAAACCATTTGACACCTTCCAGATTGGGATACCAACATCTTAAACAATTACTCTACGCTTTCAAGTGCCCAGGCAAAAGCCTATACCTGAGTAACAACATCCAGCACTGGATAACTCGATCCCTACATCTCAAAGTACTCTATTAATCGCTAGATGTAAGTCCATTTTGTGGAGAATGTAGCCTATAATTCAGCTGGCCAACTATCTTTTGAAATACTCTCCTCAATTCAAAAAGGAAGATAGTTACTGCATGATTGAGCAGCACCTCTATTCAACTGCAATTGGTAAAGATCTTCAGCATGGAAAGAAACATAGATAAAGGTAAAAGATCAAGTACAGTGTTCTTTTCTATTTCAACTATGTATACTGAGTTACAATATTCACGAGTTTAAAAAAGAAGAGAGGAAAATGAAAGGAAGATTCATCAATAGATCTTCGCAATTTGTATAAGCGGGTTGGGCTCCCTTCAGAATTTACTATGCCCCAGCTGTTCAGTAAGTATATCCATATTACTTAAGTTGTCTGACTGAGTCTCCAGCAAAGCCATTTCCATCTTTTTATCTTCCAGACTATGAAATGATTCCTCTGAACCTGAAAAAGTTCCAGACTCTATTGGCTGGAATGACAAGTCAGTTTCCATGCCAGCATGGGAGCAAGCTTGATTATCTATCACTTCGCCTTCTTTATTATCTGTTATTGGACTGGACAAAAGCAGCTGTTCCAACAAGTTGTCATCATCAGGATAATATGGCAAAGTAAGAGGGACCCTATTTTCAAAAGCAAGCAGCTTTTCATCCATTAATCCTGAGAAGAAATCTATATTGGAAAACATATCTTTTAATTCATTGGAAGAAAAATCGAGCTCCATAGGTTTCTGAGAATCCAAAGCAGGTTCAGGTTCAGAGCATAGGGGGGGCTCTGCAGCTTCTTCATGAGTGGGAGGATGATACCTCACAATTGCTCGATCGGATGGTGTATCTACGCAATCATCTTCAACTTCACTCAGTATATTATTACCATTTTCACTCATACACCAACTGTTTTCCTTGGGCTGGAAAAACTGAACCAAAAAACTTGGGCTTTGCATAGCCATAACAATGAAGGAAAGCATCTGTTGTTGATTTTTCTCCCTGACTTTTAGTTGTTCTCGTAGAAGTATCAACTTACTCTCTGAATTCTGCTGGTGTTCCTTAAGCTTGACTAACTCCTGCGTGAGAACATTTCTTTCATCCTTAAGATTCTCAACTTCTTTCCACAGTTCAAGATTCTTACATTCTTCAGATGTACAAGACTTGATCTCCTCCAGCTGGGATGGTTTCTTTTGGGCCACACTGGACTGTTTCCTTCTAACAATATTCTTTAAAAAATGTTTTTGTCCTTTGACAAAGCTATCATTCAAAAATTCCCATCTATCTGTATCAGTTTTATGGAAACCCTGAATAATTGAAAATCTTAACAATTAGTGAAATATGAAATATACTTTAACAAACCAATAACAACATGAATGACATTAATAACTAGCCACCTCTGAACTTGTTAATCAGAAAAAATTATCAAGAATAATAATAGATGACCAATATGATTAAAGCATACAAGAACAACTATATATATACACGACAATCCTCTGCGGCCTGCGCATATTCAGATCATCACAAGTGGCACATAGACCAAACTTCTGAAAATAACAACCTATCAACCAGTAGACAACAATGATAACTTTGATGAAAGAAGAGAGGGAGCCAAACTTGAGAAACTGCCAATAGCAGTATGCAGATTTTAATATGCAAACAATGCCTATGAATTCACAGACTAACAAACATTTAAATGGCTCAAACTTAGCATTTTACCATTTTCATTTTGCCCAATAAAAAAGATGCATTGTGAGGAATTACCATCTATCAGATATTGGCTTAGCTAACCCCAGAAAATACTGTGTCCTTTATATTATGAGTGTCCTGCTTCGTATGGATTAGAATACTTTCTGAGAAGTCAATAATCAGGAAGTCCGAAAATCTTCCAGAACAATATAAACTAAAATCCACATCCTCAAAAGGACTACAGAAGCTCATAGTGAGTGCAAATAATGTATCAAATAACAGATTGATACAATATATCATTATGTAAATGTCAAAGAAGACTGTCTATTGCAAATAGAAAATGAATTATATTCTTGAGCTTCTAATTACAGTGCTGATCCAATTTTATCAGATGTCCCGAAGGGACTATGTACAGTGTTGCTTAGATACTTGAAAAATGCAGCCCAGGCAAATAATCCATCTGTGGATTGTTTGGTTTAAATTAGAATAACAACTTGTACACATTAAGTAGCTTTAAGCCACTTATTTTCAAAGGATGGTCACCTGAAATGGAGTTTTCCAAGGAAGAATTAATGACAGTCCCTATTTGAATTAAGATGCCTGGATTAGACTTCAACTATTGGAGTGCAAAATGGTTGAGCAAGACTGGAAGCCTAGTGGGGAAGCCTTTAATGGTTGATAAGCACACTGAAAAGAAATTGGGGCTAAGCTTTGCGAGATTGTTAGTAGAGGTGAAGGTGGGTAATGAACTTTCAGAAGAAGTGATGTTCCGGAATGAAAAGGGAGTAGTGCTTACACAGAAGGTGTCCTATGATTGGAAGCCTTCCTTATATGAGCATTGCCATAAGTACGGCCATTTATAGGCAGAGTGTAGGAAGTTAAATCCTATACCAAAAAGTACTACTGGGACAGGAGTAGAGGAACCAGGTAGACAGCAAGAAGATAAAGGCAGGGAGAAGAGATTTGAACCAAGGAGAGTTCAGTGTGGCAATGGGAAGCAAAGGGTTCAGGATAACGCAAACGTGTCTATAGCTGTGGTAGTAAATAATTCATTCCAATCTTTGACTCAAGTGGGAGAGCACGAGATCACTGCAGAACAAGTCAGGAATGTGGGGCTACAAAACCAATCCCTAAGGGGAATGGTTAATGTAGTGTGTTGGAATGTAAGGGGCCTAAATGGCCTCACAAAACAGGAGGTCAAACTCCTCTGTAATCAGCTGAAGTGAACATTATTGGTCTGTTGGAGACAAAAATAAGAAGTAACAATATAGAATATATATAGCAGGTTCTTTATCAAAAGAAGAATATATATATAGCAGGTAATCTATTTGGAGGGTGGAAGTATCATACGAATCTTTCTTCCCATTATAATGGAAGGATTTGGGTGTTGTGGAGAGAAGATAGGTGTGAGGTAACAATTTGTAGTGAGAATGCACAAGCAATGGCATGTCTTGTTAGTTATATTCCTCTATAAAAGGAATTTTACATGACATTTGTTTATGCTTCCAATGGGAGGGAGGAAAGGAAAGAATTGTGGAATTATTTAACTCAGATAGGAGTTGGAATTAGAAATCCTTGGGGAATTCTTGGAGACTTTAATGCTGTTCTACATAGTGAGGATAGACTGGGTGGCAATCCAGTAACACTTGCAGAAGTGGCAGAATTTGAGGAATGGCTCGATGTGTGTGCTTTAGAGGAAATGGCTAGTACCGGCAACACCTATACTTGAAATGATAAGGGGGAGAACAGTAAAGTGTATTCTAAGCTGGATTGGTCTTCATGAATGGAGAATGGTTGGATGAGATGCCTGGGTGTCGAGCTCATTTTATGCATGAAGGAGCTAGTGATCACAGCCCAATACATGTTAGTTTGTTGGCTGATAAACCTAAACGGAAAAGACCTTTTAAATACTGCAACATATGGAGTGCTCACCCACAATGCAAAGACATTACTACATTGGAATGGCAAAGACAAGTGGAAGGGTGTCAAATGTACAAAGTTGTAGTGAAATGAAGTGGCTCAAACAAACACTAAGGTTACATGTGCAGTACTTCAGCAACCTTAATAGTGAGGTGAATAGTTTAAGAGAAAGGGTGAAAACAGTGCAAGAACAACTACAGGTTAACCCTACGTGTTTACTACTATTGAAACAGGAGAAAGAGGTTGGATTGACGAGGGTGAGCTATTTGGCGGAAATGTGTTGGCCCAGAGAAGCAGGGCTACATGTTGAAGCTAGGAGATGATAACACGAAGTATTTTTATGGTGTGATCAAGCAAAGAAGGCTTCCAGCAAGCAGTAACACAATTGCAGGGTGGTAACTTACAGATTCACACTGAACCTAATCAGATTGCAGAAATGTTTGTGGAATATCATAAAAAACCATTGAGTGAGGTGGGCACAGTACAAAAACAAAAACTTCTAATGTTTTTTTTAAGAATGGGAAGACATTATCAATGAAGCAACAGATGCAACTACTAGCTGAGTATATGATGAAGGAGGTTAAGGATGCTATCTTCAGTATAAAGACAACCAGGAGCCCTGGACCTGATGGTTACACGAGTGGTTTTCTCGGAGACGCTTGGGACACTGTCAGGGAAGAAGTCACAGATGCCATTTTGGAATTTAAGAAGAATGGTAAAATGTTGGGGCAACTGAATGCAACCGTGATCACTTTAATTCCTAAGATTGGGAAGCCACAAAATGCAAGTCAATTTCGACCAATCTCTTGACATAATGTGATCTATAAGGGTATCTCTAACCTTCTAAGTGCAAGATTGAGGAAGGTGCTACAGGAGTTGGTAAATGAAACACAAGCTGCTTTCATAAAGGTAGATCATTAGTGCATAATCTTCTCATTTGCCACGATTTGATGAGGCACTATAGAAGGAAGACTACACCAAGGTGTTTGATTAAGATTGACTTGCGCAAAGCGTATGACATGGTAAGATGGAAATTGTTGAAAAAATGTTACAAGGATATGGTTTCCCACCTATGTTTTCCCAACTTATAATGACTTGTGTGACAACCAACTTCTCTAGCAATGTAAATGGGGACTGCCATGGATTTTTTTGAAGGGAAGAGGGGATTAAGGCAAGGATATCCCATTTCCCCTTGTTATTTGTACTGATTATGGAATATCTATCACGGATCTTGACTAAGATGAGCCGGCTGCCTGATTTCAACCACCATCCTATGTGTAAAAATCTGAATATGAATCACCACATCTTTGCAGATGATTTGATAATTTTTTATAAGGGGTATGATGCATCAGTAAAAAGAGTGGGGGAGGCCTTATTGCATTTCTCTCAAGCTACTGGTCTAAGGGCAAACTCTGAGAAATCAAGTATCTACCTAGCAGGGGTGAAGGATGATATGAGGCAAAGACTACTGGAGTTGACGGGCCTTGAGCTAGGCAAGTTCCTTATGAGGTACCTGGACCTTCCACTGTCGCCAAGGAAGTAGACTGAAATAGAATGTCAACAATTATGTACAAGGATCACTGAAAGTTCAAAGCAGTCTCAACTAGACACCTTTCCTATGCAGGCAAGCTACAGATTATTAACCCTGTTTTGTTTTCTCAGCATAACTTTTGGGGTGCCGTATTTCTCCTTCCACAGAGTGTGATCAAGGAAGTGGATAAAAAGTGTAGAGAATTCTTGTGGGGAAGTACAGAAATGAAGAAGAAGGTAGCCTTAGTGGCATGGAAAAATGTTTGTAGACCAAAGAAGCAAGGTGGTTTAAACATTAAAGGATGTAAACTATGGAACATAGCATCAGTGGGAAAGCTTGTTAGGTGGTTAATGGAGAGAAAGGGTTCATTGTGGGTTGTGATGGTCTCATGGAATTTATATGAACAATGACACAAACTTCTGGATAAAGGGAGCTAATACAGACTGTAGGTGGTACTGGAGGGCACTGCATAAACTAAAGTCGAGAATGCATGATTGGTATGTGAATGTTTATTATTGTTTGTCTGGAAATGGCCACTACTTGATAGCACTGGGGTATATGGAACAGAATCGCAATACCGAAGCACAGGTTCATCCTCTGGCTTGCTGAGATGGGAAGACTGCTAACTAAAGATAGACTTCAGAAGATGGGATTGGATAAAGGCAACCAAACATGTGTTCTTTGTAATAGAGATATGGCGGAGACTGCTGAGCACCTATTCTCACAGTGTGTATGCATCCTGGAGGTTTGGAATGCAATGCAGATATGGACTGGAATCAGAATGCATATTCAAGGGGTTCAGCTCATGCTCAAAGGCATCAACCAGAAGCACTGGACTAGATTCAGGAAAGAAGTTATTGCAGCTGACTTATGGAGCTATAATTTACTATATTTGGCAAGCTAGGAATCATAAAATCTTTAGCGGGGTCACTATGACTAGCAGTTTTTGTAATTCAACAAATAAAGCATGTAATTAAGGATCGGATAGACATGTTCACGGAATCAAAAAAGGGGCCGGAAGAATATAGATTTAATTCAGCAACTCTGTAATTAGTATAATAGAGGTCTATCATTCTCGGAACCAAGTTAGGTGTTTGAGAGTATAGATGCTCCATAGGTGTATTGAATTGTTGGTCTGGTAATAGTTCACAATTTATTGCCATAAAAAGAAAAGACATTTGAATGCTTTATAACTCCACAAACACACAGATCACTGCCCAAAGAAGTGGTATTAACTCAAAGGTAATCAAGCTGCTCAATTGTTAGAACTAAAATAATCTAATCCAGATTCTTGATTCTCCATACTTTCATTCCTATTAAGGAATTTAATTACATCATTAACCCATCTCAGAATCATCAAAATCCAACACAATTCAAAAAAACTGAAATGAAATCAAAGAGAGTGAAAAGGGAAAAAGAGAGTTTACATAGATGTTGAGTTGACGAATGAAGCTGGAGAAGTTGCTATGCTTGAAGTATTTAGGAAGCAATTCAGATGAAAATTTAGGAACATCCCATATGATGAAACTTTTCTCAGATTGATTCCAAGAAATCAAGCCGTCCGTTGACTCATCCTCCACCATTTCATAACACTTCAACAAGAATGGTGCAACAGATACCCCATTCTCAAACGATTTCACCATAATTCCCAACTTCAACAACACAATTCAACTCAATTATCCTTTCTGCAATCTTATACATACAAATGAAAGAAACACAGCTTCCTAATTACGCACAATAAACCCTTGTACGGCTAAAGAAGTAAAGGGGAAGTTGTAAGGAAAGAGAGACGAATGCGAACCAAAATGGCTTTTAACTTCATACGAGTATTCCTATTTCTATTCGTGTGGAACTGCACACCGCAGCCGATATAAGGAACTATTGGTCACAAATTTTAGGGCTTTACATAATTATATACCTGAACAAAATACTCATACTTGTTCGATGTCTCGGGTTTGAGCCCCTATATGAAAAAAGAAAAAAAAAAATTATGGTAGGTAGTATTTTTCCTGGATAGGGTTTTACTCGGTTCAAATTCTGATTAGTTGAACTTTAATGTAGATAGCGGACACCAAATGAAAAATCAAAAGAAATAGTTATATTGTCAATTGTATAAATTATTATATAATATATCAATAGTGTATAGTTGTGTATATATATAATGTATAACTATGTATCAAAGATGTATATACGTTTATAAACATTATTTATATAATATTTATACATTGCAGTAATTCAGCTTCCTCAACGAGCTTATTCTTTTTCAATTTCAGCCAACTCAAATTTTTTCTAAGTAATCCCAAAATTTTAAATATGAACTCATCTCTATATTTCGAGTGTTTTGATATATTATTCATAAATTCAACATCTCCCACATGAATTTCTCCAACATGGGAGCTCAAGAAATGTTTAGAAATGGACTCTTGCCAATCATGGATGTTAGTAGATTAGTAGTAGAAGATGTATTGGTATTTGAAGAGATGAAAAACAAAATGTACAACAGATACATTAGCTTTAATCGAGTGGGGTGAAGAGGAATTTGGAAATTAACAAGAGAAGAAGAAAGGAAAAGCAATGGGGCTAAAATGCATTATTTGAAAAATGAAAATTGTCGAATGGGCCATATTGTGTAATAAGTGATTATTGAGTTCGAATGAATATTTATCTAATTTTTCCTAGACTTTATATTTCAAAGTATTAAGCATGTAAAATAATGTTGAGACTTCATACTCAATCATTCACTTGCCTGAAGGTCTTTTATTGATATTTTAAATATTTTTTTTATTAAAGTTATAGATAAATATTTTTTTCACTTATATTTTTAAATACTACATACATTACTATAAACATTTTAAAATTAATTTCAATTGTTGATAAGTTTCTTAACCAACTTCTCCTGATGCAATGGGAATCATGTGTAATGATCATTTAGGTCATTTTCTACTATATTTTTTTTAACTTTTTGGTGTATAGAGCTTTCATGTAGCAACCCCAAGCCATTTATGATTTACTGGGACTAACATTTCGATCGTCTGGTCATTCGTTTGGGTTTAGTGCAAGTTTTTATGTTTTGGAGCTTTTGAAACTTGAACGGTTGACATCGGTCAAAACTTAAGGTTGATGGCCTTAGAATGCATTCATGACGGTTCTGTTAGCTCCTAAACGTCGAGGTTGGTCTTGAAGGACCTTCGGTGCGGATTTCGAGGCTTCTAGGCTCATTTCGAGCTCCTTCGTGGAATTTGACTTGTAACGGAGTTTGGATGTGGGATCTACTTTTTATCGCGACGGTCTCGATTAGAAGTTTTCGACATCTTAGTTAAGTCTGGAATGTCGAATTTGGTCGTGTAGGATATTTCGTTTGCGTGTACAGGATTTCGAACGAATCTCGAGCACCCCATCAGGGTTTTGAGCCTTGTTGCACCAGCTAGTGCAACACCTATTTTTCTTCGTGTTTGCACGCCTCAGGTTACGGTGACTAGTGATGTTCTCCTCGCCGTTCACAATGACTAGGGTGTTTGGTCATCCCGACTGTGGGTCACGTTTGAGAAGGTCCAACAGGTTGACCCTCCGCTTTCGCGAGATGGGATGCATGTCGCCAGAGCTCTAGGGCCCAACGCTTCACATTCGCTAACTAGGTCTCGCCTTCGCGAAGGTCTGTTAACTGGTTATTTAATTAAAGATCAACTCAAAAATAAACATCTGCTCCATATTTCTAAATTCAAATTCTCAACTAGGGAGCTCCTATTTGGAAGTTTCCAATTGCGTTGTGTCGAATTTCAATAGGGCATCATTGTGGGGTCATTGGGGCAGTGCATGGGGCTCGTATTGAAAGTATTTTCTTGTACCAAAGGGCTAGCCAAGCTCCATTTAATTGTGTCCCATTTTGAGACACAAACTCTGCAAGTTAATTAGGACCTGTTGACAGAGTCAATTTTGAGATTTTCGGTACGGGTCCCATATTCTCATATTTTACTCGATTTTGGGTATGTCTCTAATTATTGTGATTTTAGTGCCTAAACGCATATTTTGATGTCATGAACAATATTATGATAGTGTGGCGGTGATCGGAGGTGTTTCAAAAAAGGAAAGCTCCAGCTCAACGTATTGAAAACGCGCGTGATCAGCTTCAAGGACGTAGGTTATGGTCTACTTTTTCTTGATTGTTCTCTATTAGTTAATGTTTATTATGACTCACATGTAATATGGGATTGTATTTGTTGAGCTTAAGACTCATTCCCTTCTGTTCCATTTGCTTGAATTTTGTAGGAACTTTCAGCTGGCCTTGGGTAGCGGGATCTTTAGCTTAGGCTAGTAGCGACTTGGTGTTGGTGTAGTTGTCATAGTTATCCTCCTTAGAATTGATACTCCGACCTTAGTTTAGTTTGTTACTAAGATGTTTTAGAATGTGTTCTAACGATCAATTTAGTTGTTTGATTCTACCTATAGTGCTTGTTATGGGTATCCTTTTATTAGTGCTCAGGCCTTAGTTGCTTTCGTAGTCGTAGGTTGTCTTTAGCTAGGCTAGGTTGTTGTTAGATAGTACGTTCGGGGTAAGGCATCGATCCTTGAAGTATTTCCACATTGATTTGTTGGAACTCCTTATTTCCTTCGTTTTATACGTGTTGGTGAGCCTATATGTTGTTATTATTGAGGACGTTGGTGTATTGTTGGCCCGAGGCCTTGGTCGAGGACCATCTGGATTTCAAGTTAGTTTCATGTGCTCTAAGAGTGTGGTAGTATTGGTAGTGTTTATCTAACTACTTGACTAGTATTGTTTGAATGTTGGTGATGGCATGTATTGCATTTGACATCTGATTTCACATGTTTGTGGTACGGTTTTGATTCATGCATTGGATTTTCATTATTGTTTTTTGGGAAAGTCTATTTTCACATTCTTACTCTTTTAAAACTAAATTTTTTGTGGGAGTCGTACCACTTAGACCACTTTGCTCAACTGTTTTTTGAGACATTAGAGACTGTTGGAATGTATGCGTTCACTAGTTACGATAGGACCAGGTCTTTAACACGATTACAATAACAGAAAGTAAATAAATGCTGAAAGTAAAGATTGTACACACAACTTTACGTGGAAACCTCATTGCTCAAGGGAGTAAAACCACATCCTGTCTCACAGGGATTTTCAAACTGCTTTTACTAAACTTCACAAGCAAAAGTAAAACACAGTTTACAACATGAGATTAACCTGCTAATCTCCACACTAAGTAATACAACCTATTACTTAAATGAGCCTAAGTGGATACAACGCTGCCCACTATACTAACCCAACTGATTAATATACACTTTGAAGTAAGACACTAAGTTACTCACAACTAAGTACTTATAAAGATTCACCCAAGATTGAAACGTTTCTATCACAAGCGAAACGATTCCTATAATATACGCATAATTACAAGCAGTCAAAAGTAACAGCTGGTACAGAAAGCAATAATGCAATCTATCAGGTCCCTACTATTTTGAAGCTTGAATATCTCTCTTTGAATGAATGAGTAAAATGTTGTTTGTGTGTTGAATATATCAACCATGAAGGGTTATTGACCGATGTACAAACAACCTCATCCGTTCTGATTGGTTCAGGACACTGGCACCTCACCAACCGCTGAAGTGACAGCTTGCCAGATGTACAACATATAATCCTGGACGAACATACTCTGCAGAGGACCGAGTCCCTACACTTGTGAGGAGATCATCAAAACATCTAGAAGCATTAATATATATTATTTTTCCCCTTTTTGATGATGACAAACAACCTACAAGCAACCTCACATGAGTGTTAAGTATTCATTCAAAATGACATTGGTTCGCCTTGTCACAGTTCTTTCCCTTAATGCAATTCCCTTCTGATTGCACAACAGTTTACCCAAAAATTCCCCCTTTTGACATCATTGAAAAGGAGTAACAGTAAACATATGCGAGTTATATGCAAAGCATGTAAGAATTTAGGATCATGGGCCACACAGAGCATGAACATGTAAGCAGAAAGAGAATATTAAACCATACTAAGCAGGGCACAGGAACGATTAGCATTAGATCACAAAAGCTGACCACAGAGGTCGGTCAAAATAGTACACATAGCCACTAGAGTTTTGACACAGGAATGTAAAGACTAGGAAGACATGACTTGTTTAGGACGGAGGGGGAAGGGGATTAAGGATGCGCATTAGTAAGGACATCCGCTCATTTGCAGCCTCATGAGCCTGGATAATTTGCTTGTTGAGAGCCTTGACTTCCTCACTGAGTGAGGCATTTGTCTTCAGCAGCAGTTCATTCTCATCCCTCAACTGTTGCACCACTTGATCATCCACACCACTGGTACCAGGTCCCTTTGAGACAACCTTCTGCAACATAGATTTTAGCTGCGCAATTTCAACCTCCTTCTCATTTAAGATCGCAGTGAGATCAGTCAACTCACGTTTAAGAGAGGCTTGTTGTTCTATAAGATCTGCCACCTGAGACCTGCCTCTGGCCTTCCCTTCAACACACTCACATTCCAACAAGGTGACATCAATAAACATTTGCTTGGTGGTACCAGGTACTCCTCTTCCCAAAGGCACTTCTAAATGTTTGAACACATAATTCAACAGGTAGCCATAAGGGATGCCATGTTTAGCCCGTTTCCAAGTCATAACCTTGTGCATAAGTTCAAGCATTATAGCATGGAGATTAATTTCCTCAAGTTCATCCAACTTTTCCATGAGAAACATATCAACAGTAGATGCTACAGTTCTTTTCTCTATTCGTGGTACCAACACCTTGTTGATGAACTCAAAGAGTAACTGATATTCCCCTTTAAGAAACTTCTTTGGCAACCCTGCTCGCTTGGTGTCTCCACGCTTTGTAGCCAGTTTTGGGAACTCTTTGGATGGTTTGCAGTCCTCAATTGATCGTATTCCTTTCATAGGCACACCCAGAATGATCCCCAAGGATTCCTTATCTAGAAAGATTTTAATATTGTTGGCAGTAGTCTTGATTCCTCCATCCTCTAAAAGCTCCATGTTGTAGTAAAATTCACGCACCTCAGGCTCATGAAGATATGGTGTTGGGTGTTCGAACAGATGACCCCAACCTTGTAGAGAAACAACATCAAAGAGATTCGACATACCAAATGCAGTAAGGTTGTCAGGATCGAATACTCTTCCGTTCAGCACTGGTTCTCCATTTTAACAATGCGCTCTTCCTTTGTTATCTCCTTGTCTGCAACTGGATTTTGAATAGAAGGACCTGGTCCCTTGACTGAACTTGATTTAGCAAACCCTTTTTCTCACTCTGTCTCTCTCTTCACAGGCGATTTATTTGCAGTTTTCTAAATTCCCTTTGATTTCACCCTCTCGTCCTCTCCCTCCTTCCTTCTTTTTGCCACATATGCAGTAACATCATCAGACTCAATGTCACTAGACCCAACAGGCAAAGAAGTAGAGGTAGGCTTTTCAGGCAAATGACCTTCTTGTCTTCTCATTACTAAAAGATTGTCAAAAAACGACGGCCAAATGGGACAGACTGCGTCATTTTTTTGGTCAAAATCAATGGAAAAGCGACGCAATCACTTTCGTCGCTTTTTAGCTCAACGTTTTTCAAAAAGTGACGGACTGCGTCGCTAAAAAGCGACGGACAATGTCATTTTTCACATAACGACGAACTGCGTCGCTTTTAGAGACGGACTGCATCTCTTTTAGCAATGGATTGAGTCATTTTTTTACTATTTTTTTATTTTTTATAAAAAAGCGACAAACTGCGTCGCTTTATATTAATTTTTATTTTTTTTAATTTCTAAAGGGCGACGCAGTCCGTTGCTTTTCTGGAAATTTTATTTTTGAAAATCCCAGAAAAGCGACAGATAAAAGGACACTTCCATCGCTTTTCTGGAAATTTTATTTTTTAAAACCCAAAAAAGCGACGGACTAAACCACGTTGTCCGTCGCTTTTCTGCAATATTTTTGACAGCAGAAACTGGCAGTTTCTGTTGCCCACCTGCAAATGCAATTCAATTCAATTCTACACTATTCAGCCCAATCAAACACACACAATTATAAACAATCCAAATAATACATAAAACAACAAACTTAAAATAGCATTCAAAAGTATCTAAATCATAAATTAAAAACTTATAAAGTCTTTTAAAATTCGTTTTAAAATTTCAAAAAGTTCATAAATGTCCAGAGATCTAAACTAGGGAGTGAGATCTACATAATCATTCTCATCACTCTCGTCATCGGTGTCATCGGGAGCCGAAGTAGTAGGTCGACGAGTGAGGTTCATCACTTGTTCTTTGATTTGCTGAACGGTCTTACTCATGCTTTCTTGTTCAACTACTCTTCTCCGCTCCGACTCTGCTAGTGCCACTGTAAATTTAGCTATTTGATCCAACATAGCAGCAATTTGAACACCGTCAAGTGCCTTGGCTTGACGTGATGATCCAATACTTTCTAAGCCTGACTGGAGTCGTCTAACATCGTTTCGAGAGCCTAGACCATAGCATCTACCCTTGTGTGTCCCCCCTATCACTTTTTCTTTCCAAATTTGGGTGGACAATTCAGGGGCCAATTGGACCGAACTATCTAGATTCACAGCGACGTACTGATGAAAGTCATTCTGCATATTAAATATAAAAATTGACATCAATATATATACATATCATAAATATATTCACTATTAATATATATTATTCATATTAAATAACATACAAAAGTTCGTTCGATCCTTTCCTCCACCCACACATCCGGATCCGACTCAGTTTCTTTCTTCTTGACATGAGTCTTCTTGAAAACCTCTGGTTCAATGGGAGTGCGTCCCAATTATTTTTCCTATAAATAAAAATTGAAATTTATGATGATATATATGAATCAACTAATTATTTATTTAAAAGTTTGAATTAGAACTTACCATCTCTCGTGCAATTGTTCCAACCGTATTTGCACCTCCGGTGTGCAACGAGCCACCTTTATGACTGCCTCTAGCCTTTTTGGCTTGATCTGATATTGCCTTAAACTTGTCTATGTTCCAATACTGACTCAATTTATCAAAAACATGAGGCAACATACAATCGGGACGTTCATCACTATCCCAAACTTTCTTTAGCCAGCTAGACAGTCTGGCAGATGCCTTCCTCTCAAATGTGGTCCCAATGACCAAATTGTACCTCAACTCTCAAGTACACATAGTCTCAAAAAAAAATTAAATAACGTTAATTAGATCGATAGTAAAAAAAAGTAAAGTATACTAAACTTAACTAAAAAATATATACCTTAAAGTTATTAAACATCGTCTGGCGTATACTATTTGGAATCTCGCTCCAAGAGTGATAAGCCTGTGTATAGAGTCTTCTAACACACTCTTTTAAAGCCCGAGCAGCATCCTTTGAAGGATGCCACTTGCAAAACACATAATAAACATTTTAGTTCATGAATAATATATTAAAGTATAAGAAATAAATAAAATAAACTAACAAATAGATAACAAAACAAACTTACGATGATCCATCCGGCTCAATCATGACTCTACCAAGTTTGTCCTTCTGGCCAAGAGCTAGAGCAAACATCGTATCATATGGTGTAGCACTAGGTGTAGCTGTAGATGAGGGTGATACATCATGATGCACAAAACGCTGAGTCAATGGAGGCATACCGACGATAGCATCTGACTGCTCGCTACTAGAATCTCCAAGCCTCTTGGCAAATAACTGAGGAGATGTACCTGTGGGAGATGGAGTACCTACCGATAAGGGTCATGCTCGATGAATAGCCTGTAAAGGTAGGTACTCATAGCATCGTGAAGGCAATGCCTGTGAAGTAGATGAAGCATCGGCTGATCGACGATAATTAGGATAATATTGTCGAGGATCCGCCGTACCAAATGGAACAGCAAATAAATGAGTATCATGGCTGATGCGCTCTGGCGCAGAAAAAATAGATCCTGCAATATCCTCAGGATCTATCGGTCTCCTAAACTTCTTCTTCTTAGCCTGTTTAGTCTGGCTAACTCCAATATGCTCGTGATGTCTATCACCGTTACCGCCTGATGACATCTGTATGTAAATTTACATGTATAATATATATAAAAATAATAAATTAAATAAAATTAACAAAATACACTTACATATATACTAGCTAGCTTTCACTCTACACTATTCCTCCTCGTTTGTTTCAATTCCATCATTCTCCCATTCTTCCTCCTCAGTTGTTTCATTTTTATTATCGTCCCATTCTTCGTCATCAAATGATTCATTTTCCTCATTCTCAGATATTTCTTCCTCAACATTCAGTATCTCATCATCAGATACTTCTTCTAATATGTGTTGAGGATGTTGTAGTGTGGTTTCCAATTCAACATCAATTTGTTGTTGAACAATTGCAACATCATTTTGATACACCACATCTAAGACATTATGAATTTTAATTCTTCCCACAGGCTTACTTTTTATAACAACCCACCAATCAGCTTTGTCTCTACGCAATGGATATGAAGCGTAATACACTTGTTTAGCATTTTGTGCAATAATAAAAGGATCATAAATTCTGTATTTTCTGGTGTGATTAACTTTAATTATATTATGTTGATGGTCCACCTTTGTGCCTCTATGTGATGGGTCAAACCACTCACACCAAAACAATACAATCTTCTTCTTAGGCCAACCTGAATACCTCACTTCAATAATCTCTTGAATGACACCATAATATTCAATAGTTTGACCAGTACCATCAACATCATCTTGTATGTAGACACCGCTATTATTTGTTTTCTTGTTCCTAGAAACTTCTTCAGTTTGAAACTTAAAATCATTGACACAATACTTATTCATTGTCAGTACTTGAGATTCAGGTCCAAGTGCTACTTCTTTCACTAATTGCAAATGTTGGACACTTGAGTATTCATCGTAAACCTACGTGATTGTTATTTCAAGTAATATAATTTAGTATAACATGAATGTATTATTAAATACTTAGTTATTGCACACTTACATAGTTCCTCAGCCATTTGGAAAATTCTGTATATATGGCTTCATTACACCATGTGTTTACGAACAAGCTGATCATTTTACATTCAAGTAATTCGTTAGTTAATGGTCACTTATTAGTATGTAATTTAATAATATATTTTTAACACTTACTTGACATATGATTGAATCTCTAGACAATTAAGCAAAATATGTGTCATAGCTGATTGCATTTCCATATCAGTGAAGCCTCGCTTTTCACGCTTTTTAGATCCTCGACCATTTTGATTAAAAATTGATATCGGTGGAAATAAAGGATCAATATCGCCTTCATCATTGCGATTAGGCCTGTTTCTCCTACATGACACATCATGATCAAAGTAATAAGAATAAAAATCACTTGTTTCTCTCCCAATATGACCTTGAACAAATGATCATTCGATCCTTCCCCTTTGCTTAATCGTTTGCTTCAAACTACCAATTTTTCTGCATGTATATATGTATATATATATATATATATATATATATATATATATATATATATATATATATATATATATATATGTTAATATATAAAAGACTTGGCGAATATATATAACTTAGTGAATATTTCAAATAGATACCTCTCAAATGGATACATCTATCTTGTTTGAACCGGACCTCCGAGACGGGCCTCTTGTACAAGGTGAATTGGAAGATGCTCCATCACATCAAAGAAACCACATGGAAATATCTTCTCCAACTTAGTAGTAGTAATAAGAATATTTTCCTCCATCCTGTCTAAACTAGTCTCCAACAACTTTCCAGAACACAAATCTTTAAAAAAAAGACTTATCTCTGTGATTGGTTTCCATATCCTTTCGGGTAGATGGCTAAAAGCGATAGGAATTAAAGTTTCCATGAACACATGACAATCATGACTTTTCATACCTATCAATTTTCCTTCATTCATATCTGCCCGCCTTCCTAAATTCGAAGCATAACCCTCCGGCATCCTCAAATTTTTAACCCACTCAATAATTTCACGTTTCTCATCCAATGTGAATGAAAAGCTGGCTTTGGGCTTAACTATTTTACCATTCTCAGAATTCCCGCAGCCATAACTCTTTTCTCTTACAATATTCCTTTATGTCCATTCTAGCTTTTGGATTGTCTTTTATCTTACCCTTAACATCCATCACTGTGTTAAACAAATTGTCAAAGTAATTTTTTTCAATGTGCATCACATCTAGATTATGTCATAGCAGATTGTCCTTCCAATACGGCAACTCCCAAAATATGCTTTGTTTGGTCCAATTATGTTTAACAACATATCCAGGAAGTCTAAAAGGTGAAGCTTCTGTAACTTTAGGTAATTGAGAAACTCTCTCCCGAATTTGATGCCCTGTGAGTAATGAAGGTGGGGGGTCACTTTCAACCTTATTTTTCCTAAATGCATTTTTCATCTTTCTAAACTCATGGTCCATTGACAAGAACTGGCGATAACAATCAAACCATGTATTTTTCTGTCATGCTTTAAAGTGAATGCCTTCCTATTTTCCATACAATACGGACATGCTAGCTTTCCAGCTGTCATCCAACCAGACAACATCCCGTATGCAGGAAAATCATTAATAGCCCACATTAAAGAAGCACGCATAACGAAATTCTGCTTAGTTGATATATCATAAGTCAAAACGCCTTCAAACCATAATTGTTTGAGCTCATCTATCAGTGGTTGTAGATAGACATCAATTAAACTTTTTGGATTACGGGGACCTGGAATAACACAACTTAGAAAGATGTAGAGACTGGTCATGCACATTTCAGGAGGAAGATTATATAGAGGTGAATCTGGAGTTCATCTCGAAGATAGTTTCACCTTCCTTCATACAGAAGTTCTCATATTGAGTCGTAAGCATATCGACCTTAGACTCCTTCACTTGTGTTATTTCCTCATGGGCTATTTAGAGACAGTCCCATATCTCATTGACTGTCTCACAGGCAGAGATTCGATTGTACTTATCTGACCCGATTCCACATATTAGAATCTTCTTTGCTTTATAATTTTTCTCTATATTCTTCCTGTCAGTTTCATGTACTCCTTTCTGATGTTGATAGTTGTTGTGGTGAGCTTTCCATCTTTCACCTTCTTTGTGGGAATGTACAGTCCATCGAGAATCACGTCCCACAACTCAGTGTCTTCACCATTGATGTAATCATGCATACGATTCTTCCACCACCCATAGTATTGTCCATTGAAGCGGGGTGGTCTGGTAGATGATTGACCTTCCTCCATATTGGATGGAGCAGTCATTCCTTCAGGATCTTTTCTTTTCTTAGTGTTACCCAAATCGAAAAGTCAAACTCTGATACCACTGGTTGGAATGTATGTGTCCACTAGTTACGATAAGACCAGGTCCTCAACACAATTACAATAACAACAGAAAGTAAATAAATGTTGAAAGTAAAGATCGTACACACAACTTTATGTGAAAACCTCCTTGCCCAAGGGAGTAAAACCACGACCTGTCTCACAGGGATTTTCTAACTGTTTTTACTAAACTTCACTAGCAAAAGTAAAACACATTTTACAACATGAGATTAACCTGCTAATCTCCACACTAAGTAATACTACCTATTACTTAAATGAGCCTAAGCAGATACAACACTGCCCACTATACTAACCCAACTGATTAATATACACTTTGAAGTAAGACACTAAGTTACTCACAACCAAGTTCTTACAAAGATTCACCCAAGATTGAAACATTTCTATCACAAGCGAAACAATTCCTACAATATATGCAAAATTACAAGCAGTCAAAAGTAGCAGCTGGTACAGGAAGCAATAATGCAATCTATCAGGTCCCTGCTGTTTTGAAGCTTGAATATCTCTCTTTGAATGAATGAGTAAAATGTTGTTTGTGTGTTGAATATATCAACCATGAAGGGCTATTGTCCGACGTACAAATAACCTCGTCCGTTCTGATTTGTTCAGGACACTGGCGCCTCACCAACGCTGAAGTGACAGCTTGCAAGTTGTACAACATATAATCTTGGACGAACATACTCTGCAGAGGACCGGGTCCCTGCACTTGTGAGGAGATAATTAAAACATCTAGAAGCATTAATACATATCAAAGGCATCTGGGATGTGCTCACTTTTTACTTAATCAGTCGGCGCTTTTTTTCTATACTGATTTGGCTTCTTAATTATACCTCTGATACCATGACAGAGCAGATCCAATACCGCGATGGATATATGTGGAAGTCCTAGATCGGGATCAAGTAGTGTATACGGACTTACTGATTACCCTATGAGACCCTCTGGTCGTGTGACACATCGAACATGATGAGGGTATTCACATAGGTCCTACCTAGTTGTCGGGGGTAGGAGGTAGTTGTTTATATATACTTGGTTGTGTGGCACTTGATTCTAATGGCTCTATTGGTTTCCATTGCATTACTTGCATCATATGTATTGCCTATGATCAGTATAATTGATTGTTGTTTCTCTGACTCCTTCAATGATAAATATAATTTCATAAATTTCTTGTTTGTTTGATTTCACGCTTATTGTTGAATGAATTTTCAAATGAGACATGAGAGTTGAGATGTGAATGTATACTATAATAATTGTGTTCCATTATACTATAATAATGGGTGTACCTCTCTTTTAGCTTGTGTTATTTTTCACCATTTTTCTGTACGTCTCTTTTTCAACTTTGTGTAATTCTTTTGTTGATGGAATAAAATTCTTTTTATTTTTATTTAATGAAATGCACTATTAATTGTTTTCAAATAGCATGTATACACACCAGTTTTTTAAGCAAGATCCAAATAAATGATACATGATTCAAGAAAATTTAGGTTCAATTTTTATAGAAGATCAACACCTTATCAATAACATATCTTTCTTTAGTAAGCAAAACTAATATTAGCATCCTACCACAACAGAAAGTAATTTTCAACATTGTTGCTTGAATATTGGTTTAGCAAGCAAAGCTAATATTGTTACTTTAGTAAGCAAAAGTAATATTGTTATCATTTTTTTCATTTATTTATTTACATATATTGTTTTTGGCTGAAATTATTAACGATACTTTTTTAATAGAGTGATTTCTTTTAATTAGCTAAATTCATGTAGTTTACTAAATCTAATTTTGTTGTGGTTCTTTGAATTATTTATATTTTAAATTTTTTTTATAGTTAAGTGATGCAGTTAGCATACCCGTTTCATTCATGAAACGTAAGAAGATCATATGATGTAAGTAATCCAAATGACAATCAATGAAGAATCGTGCAATTCATGTATTAAATAATTAAGTATGGTAGTTGCTTGAATGGATGCAACAGATTCTTTATGATTAATTGTTGCAATGGATATGTTTAATGTTAGATTTGAGACAAATGATATGGTTGACTGGAACAAATTAATGTTTGAAACATGTGTTTAAAGTAAGTTTTGAGATTAATGATATACTTGTTTTATGTTAATGCCTTGATGGTTTAATAATATTGATTTTTACCTTATTTTTAAAAGCAAATTGAATGATGAAATATCATGTCAATCAGTTTTGAAGTAAAAATCCTACCGAAAAGTCATTTTCCTAAAAAGAAATATTTTCAAAATATTTTAATTAACACACTTTTGGTTTCAATTTTGGATATGTGGGATAAGAAGCAAGAGTAGAGTGAGTGGAAATTTCAGTTCAACCTCATCGAATGTCAAGTTAGGAATTAGGAGGGCCGATGTAAATTCAATTTTGCTTGGTGGTGTATATGTCGAGGACCCTAGATGTAATTGTTTATAGATGGATGCAGGGCGGATCTAGTTGGGAGTTGTGGATTCGGACGAATCCATTAGTTTTTCGTAGATCTTATATTTGTACTAAAATATTAAATAAATATATATGTATATTAACTTGTGAAGTCCTAACATAGTGGAAATGCTTTTTCACGCTGGAGTTGTGGATTCGAGACAAAAAAATTCTCTTTGTAAAAAATTTAGAACCCCCAAACCCTTAATCCCGACTTTGCCAGACATGGCTGATAATTTTTAATTAATTGATTTCTTATTTTTGCGTGTTAAGTTTTACCTTTTACATAATCAATTTTTTTGTTAGTGTTAAGGAGGATATCATGTCCAATAGTGTTGGTACTTATTTAGCCCATAGATTTAAAGGGAGTTAGTTAACAAAGTAATTAATAAAGGGCATGATTGTCGGTCCAGCATTGCAGAATCAAGAATGATGTGTACTTGTTAACTAATACACTCAGTGACCAACATGAGTTGTGGTACACTGATAAGAGTGTTTCACCCTTAATCAGAGGTCTCAAGTTTGAGCCCTGGGTATGGAGAAAATTATGTTGGGAGCACCATCCCCGAATGGGCCCTGCAGTGCACGATCTAGATTTAGTCGGAACTCCAATGTGGACTCCGGACACCGGATGAAAAACCAAAAAAAAAAAAAACTAATACACCCAGTGGCTACCCAGATTTTTTTTAAGTGGTGTCGATATTTCAAAATAAATAAATAATAAATAATTGATGTAAAAACTTATTAATATAAAAACTATTTAAAACATACTAATAAAATATAAATAAAGTAAACTATTACTACAACTCTCCTCAACGAGTTTTCATATTTTTAAATGTATTCATAATAGCCTCATTGGAGAGAGTAACTAAATATTTCGTTCTCTATATAAGGCACCAAACAACTACTCAAAAGATCATCATCCATTCAATTTTGTAAATCAATCTTGATTTTAAAAGCTTCAAGGATACTTAACAATAATATCTCTCCATTGAATTGGTCTGAATTAAAATTTTCAATAAATTAGATAACTCTAAACAATTTCAAGAAATTAAATCTATGAAAAGTTGATGAATATTCAAGAAATTCCACAAAGTTGAGGCGCTGATAAGGAAGAAGTATCCGCTAAAGTACGATGCTAGTAGTCACAAGAGAACATGATAAACAGATAATCTAATTCATAATGATCTAATATGAATTTAATCAATTATGAATATGATAGAAAGGAATAATTGAAAATAAAAAACCTGCATGATAAAGAACATGACTACATACATACATGATGAAATGATAAAAAAACTATGAAACTTTAATCTTATATATACTTAAAGATATAGAAATAATTGAATTAAGAAGAATAATATGGAAAAAATATTTAATGATAACGGATCAGAAGATATATTAAATCAACAATGGTATGAAATAGACCTACATGATTTAGACCTAGAAAGAATAGAATGGTATGATTTAGAAATAAATTCAAATTAAAATAAACTACGAATATTTATAATATTGGACAGAATCTATGGAAGAAATAAACTATTAGAACAATTAATGAAAGAAAATTTATATATGTACCTAAGAACCCAAGATATGTTATATCTAGAATATATCATAAATAATATTAAAGAGATATCAAGATTAAGACCCTTGAAAAAAGAATATTATAAGAAAATCTTTAAGATAAATTCCTCACCTACCATACTACCACCTACCACACCACCAAAAATATGAATTCCTCAACTACGAATTCCGCACCCCCAAAAAATGATATCAGAGTTATGGATGATAAGAAACATAAGAAGAAACATACTAGTAGAAAGATAAGAAAAATAAGAAGAAAATTAAACAAATTATATCCGGAATATAAACAACTTAATATCACAAAATTTGATAACGAAAAATTAGATCAATTAATAGATAATATATCTAAAATAGAATATAAATATATTCAATATTTAAAGATACAATGAATAGCGAGAATAATGAATATAAAGAAAGACTTACTAAAATAATTATAGCGAAAAGGCAAGAATTAGAACATAGGCAAGGTAGACTTAATAATAACATATTCGCAGGAATTTGCAAAAAATCTATAATAGCACAGAGAAAAACTATTTTATATCTAGAAATACAAATAGAAAGTTTAGAATATAAACTTCAACACAATCTATAAATGAATAAGGAAGAATACACAATAGATGAAAAAACATATGAAAACTATGACGGATTAAAAATAAAGATAATATTTTCTAATCTAGGAAGAAGATACAAGAAAATAGGTGACAATATAAGTTTAATGTTAGAAAAAAAAATGGTAAAACTAGAAGATAGTTTAACTGTTATGATAAGAATAACAAAAGAAAATGAAGAGATAGATAGAAAAACGGAAATTGAAAGAATAAAACAACAAGCAAAAAAGAAAGTACAACAATTAGAAGAAGTAAAAAATACTAAAATAATAGAACTAGAAAAAGAGCTGGCAATATTAAAATAAATGTACGAAATTAAACAAAAAAAAAAGAACAAAAAACAAAATTAACAAATGAGATAATTAAATTTGATAAGATAGTGGCCTTAGCGTAGACATATACAAACAAGCAATATAAAAATAAAAGATGGGCCCAAAATAGACTGAGAAAGCTGGATATACACAAGCACCATACCGCAGACCTGATTTTAAAGGTACAAGAGCACATACACTACGAGAATAAGACTATATAGAATATAATTTTCTAACGAAATACTAAATATAGAAAAAAAATACAAAAGGAAAAGAAGCAAGAATCTAGATATTGCAACTAGAAGATGAATTAGCAAAAAAAGAAGAAAATAACCAAGATAATCTACCGAAATAAGAATTGATGAAATAAACGGCAATGATCTAGAACAACATTCGGAAACAAGCGAAACATATATGAAACTTTTAGGAAACATAGATAATACAAATAATTTAGAAATAAATACAGGAGACGTAGACATAGATGAAAAACCTAGCACATTAGGAGTAAATAATCCAAAAAATTTAAATCCAAAATATTATAATAAAAACTATGAACAATATGATAGAGAAAAAATTATATAGGATAAAAGATTAAATAAGAAATGGACACCTAAACCAATAACTGAATGACATGATTTTTTAGATTTAGACTGTGTAGCAGATATAAATAAAACAATCCAATTATGGATAGGATATGTACCAAAACAATTAATAGATAACAAAATAGTAGTAACAGAGACACCAGGATATATAGAAAGAACACTTATAGGAACAGTAAAATTATGGCTACAAAATTTATCAGATGAAAGTTTAAAAACTCTAAGAAGTAATAAAAAATCTAATGGCGAATTAGCTACTACAACTATGGAAATATTATATAAATACGAAGTAGCTATAAGAAATGAATTTAGTAGTATGACAACAGAGGTAGAAGAACAAAATAAAGAAAAAATCATAAATCGAAATCTAATGACAAAATTAGCAATATGTAATATGTGTTACATAGATGAATATACATGTGCATTTAGAGAATACTATTATAAAGGAACATATAGCACAGAAGAAAGTAAAGAAATAAGAAAATTATATTTTACAAAATTACCGGCACCTTTTAATCCAGACATAATAAAAAGTTGGAATGAAGCGAGATTAACGAGATACCTTAGGAGCTAGAATGAAATTCTTGCAACGATGGTTTATGGAACTATGTGAAAAAACATAAAGAAGAAATAAAAATGAAAAAAATATTAGTAAAAAACTTGGCATGTTGCAAAAATAAAACAGCACCTCAATTTTGTTGTACAGATAGGTATTACAAAAATAGAAAGAAATATAATAAAAAATATAGATCAAAATATAAATATAAAAAAACAAGACGAAGATACTATGTAAAAAACTACAAAACCAAAAGACCAAAAAGAAAACTAATGGAATGTACTTGTCATAATTGTGGAAAATTAGGACACATAGCTAGAGATTGTAAATTACCTAAAAATCCAAAGAAAAAATAAATATCAGAAATAATAATAAACGATGAAAAATATACGCCGATAGAATACATAGATTATGAATTAGAAAGTGAAGATAGCATATATGAAATATCATAAAATAAAATAGATAATGATATAGAAATAGAATCAGACAATGAATTCTATAATATAACAAATGACTGAAACAGATATACAAATAATAAATAAAGAAGAACATCAAGATGAAGAATCTTTAGAATAAAAAATAATATTTGATAATAGTATATTTGAACAAATAAAAGGAAAAGAATTAGACCTAAGCGTAGCAAAAATATTTGAAATACCAATAATAAGAAATTGGTTTAAACGACAAAAAGAAGAATATTATGTAGTAAGTCAAAGAAAACATATCATAGATTGCAAATACACCAAAGAAAATGCTAAAATATCAATAATAAACAAACGAATAATAAATAAAGAAATACAAGATATTAAGGCTAAAAATCCAATGAAATATGTACATTTAGGAGGAACGAAAATATTAATAAAAGCATGTTTTAGAGAAGGAATAGATACACCCATAGAAATATACTTAGCGGATGATAGAATTATATAATCTATAGAAAAAAGTATAATAAGTGCAGTAAAAGGTAACATCATATACCAAAAATTTAAATTTATAATAAGTGCTAACTACTCAGTAGCAATAAATGACAAAAACATAGATAAATCACTAGTTTTATATTGGAAAATGTCCGGGATAGAACTAGCCCCGGGAAGTAAAATATTTACAGCTAGATGTAAAAACTTATATGTTTTAACAACAAAACATAAAATAACAGCAAAAAATAAAATAAAAAAAATAAAAATAGAAGATCCCTTTGAAAGGATAGTTACAGTCATAGATAATAATGATTATAGTTATAATGAAATCGATATAGAAGAAGATTTAGAAATAGTAAAAGAAAGACTAAGTACATCAAAAATGAGTACCTCAAGAAGAATAAATAAAACTCCACAAAAATCAATGGAAGAAGAAATAAAACCACATCATTACTACATAACGGGAGTAATGGAACAGCGGAAATATTTAATATTAATAAACACAGGACTAGAAGAAAACTATATTACAAGAGAATTAGTGACGGAAATGAAATAATAACTACTGAACAATTATGCCCCGAACTACCAAAAGCATTAATGTATACTGAAGAAACTACAGAAAAGGAAATAATCATTGGAGGAGTACCAATAGTAATAAAATTTAAAATATATCAAAGAGATAAAATATCACTTTAGAAATAAAATGGCTAGAACAAGTAAAATCATATAATCTAGAAGATAAACAGTTGACAATAAATTATGAAAATAAAAGAGTAATAATAAAACGAACTTTAGTATGATAAAAATATGAAAATATATATACTTGCAAAGATAATAATAGAGGGATATTACAACAGATATTATACACTAATGATAGATACGGGTGCAGAAGCTAATATATGTAAATACAATTGTTTACCAGAAGATAAGTGGGAAAAATTAAAAACACCGATAGTAGTAACAAGATTTAATAATGAAGAAAGCATGATCACATATAAGACAAAAAATATAAAAGTACAAATATGGGATAAGATATTAACTATAGAGGAAATATATGACTTTGAATTGACTACAAAAGATATACTATTAGGAATACCATATTTAGAAAAATTATACCCACATATAATAACAAAAACACATTGGTGGTTCACAACACCGTGTAAACAAAAAATAAGAGCAAAAAGAGTAAATAACAAAAAACGAAAAATAACAGAATGGATAAAAGGAAGTGAAAAAATTACACAAAAATTAAAAAATATAAAAGAGGAAGACCCCAAGATAGAATTAATTATATTCTCTATAGATAAAGTAAAAATAATCCAAGATAAGTTAGAATTATTATATAGTGAAGATCCTTTACAAGAATGGGAAAAACATAAAACAAAAATAAAAATTGAGCTAATTGATAATAATAGTATAATAACTCAAAAACCATTAAAATATAATTTTAATGATTTAACAGAATTTAAGAAACATATAACTAAATTACTAGAAAAAGGGTACATACAAGAAAGCAATAGCAAGCATACAAGCCCAGCATTTATAGTAAATAAACATAGTGAACAAAAAAGAGGAAAAAGTAGTATGGTTATTGATTATAGAAATTTAAATGCAAAAACTAAAACATATAATTACCCAATACCAAATAAAATATTAAAAATAAGACAAATACAAGAATATAATTACTTTAGTAAATTTGATTGCAAATCAGGATTTTACCACTTAAAGTTAGAAGAAGAATCTAAAAAACTTACGGCATTTACAGTACCACAAGGATTTTATGAATGAAATGTATGACCATTTGGATATAAAAATGCACCAGGTAGATATCAACACTTTATGGATAACAATTTTAAACAACTAGAAAATTATGTAATATATATTGATGATATATTACTATATTCCAAAACACAAAATGAACATATAAAATTATTACAAAATTTTATACATATTATAGAATATTCAGGCATAAGTCTAAGTAAAAAGAAAGCGGACATAATGAAAAAGCAAATAGAATTCTTAGGTATACAAATAAATAAAAATGGAATAAAAATGCAAACACACATAGTACAAAAAATAATTAACTCAAATGAACAACTACATACAAAACAGAAATTACAATCATTTCTAAGACTAATAAACCAAGTAAGAGAATACATACCAAAATTAACAGAGAATTTAAAACTATTACAACAAAAATTGAAGAAAGATGTAGAATACCAGTTTGATAAAAAAGATCAAATACAAATACAAAAAATAAAACTATTATGTAAGAACCTACCTAAACTATATTTTCCTGACGAAAACAAAAAATTTACTTATATAATAGAATCAGACGCCAGTGAAAAAAGTTATGGAGGAGTCTTAAAATATAAATATGATAAAGAAGAAATAGAATATCATTGTAGATATTATTCAGGAACATTTACCAATACAGAAATAAGATGGAAAATAAATAGGAAAGAATTATATTCAGTGTATAAATGTTTACTATCATTTGAACCATACATTGTACATAACAAATTTATTATAAGAACAGATAACATACAAGTAAAATGGTGGCTAACAAGAAAGATACAAGATTCGATAACTACAAAAGAAATAAGAAGATTGGTATTAAATATATTAAATTTTACATTTACAATTGAAGTAATAAAAACTGACAAGAATGTTATTGCAGATTACTTATCAAGACAAAGTTACTCAAACTGACAAAGAAAATACAATGGAAGAGATACTCAAAGCCATTACTACACTTTGCATAAAAGTGGACAGTATGGACAATGAGATACAAAAGCTAAAGACTAATGAAGATAATCTGAAGTCTAAAGCTAGTCAGCAGCATGACTATAAAAATACAGAGCTAAGTCGATCGGAAGACTCTAAAAATCCAGAAATAAAAGGTGACGTTGGGAAACACCTTAAAACCCATAACATTTGTTTAAATACAGCTGCAGGTACAAGCAAACGAGTTAGTGAAAAACAAAAGAATTCAAACGTAAACCAGCTATTCGAAAAACCATTCACCCCGAGGCCAACACCAAAAAATATATTGACTATAAAACCACAAATTTCTACATATGCGGATAGCCTACACCATGACAAAAAAACATATAACCATATTACGCGAACATATATAGAAAATATATACAAAATCCAAACATTTTTAAATCTTAACCCCAGATCTACTACAACCCAAGAACCCAACCAGGATTATTTAACCCAAAAATTACAAGATTATAATAAACTGATTGCACAACTGAAAACTAACGCCAACTTAGTAAGGACATGTTACAACTATGGACTATTAAATACAGTATATACATATGACGGAGAGGAACTAAGTGGAATACTGAAACTACATAAAGCATTTATTACATATAAGAGAGTTACTAAGGGAAATTTATTCTATGTAAAATTTTATATGGCAACAACAAAGATATTATACCAGGAAATAAAACCTCCGATACAAGTTGTAAAGATAGGACTAACAAAAGATATGATAATACCGGAAGATATCGAACAACAACCAGAGATACAAAAAAGCGAGATATCCAGTTTTTATGTCAATAAGAGAATAATTGGTATATCAACCATTATACAAGAACTAGCAAATAATTATTTAAACGAAAACGCTATATGGAGCTACTACGCAAGAGATCAGTTGATGATTTATTCCAATTCAAGGGAGCTAAGGAAAGCAGATATGGATGAAGTCCAAAGATGGATTTTATCATTACTTAAGCCAGAAGAACGACCTAAAACACGAGCACTAAAAGTAGGATTTATTTCGGCAGAGTTATTAACCAGATATTGCAAGCTAATTGGTCACAAATACCCTGACCACATATGTTCGAAATGCAACGGAGAAGATAATATAATTCCAAACGTCTAGCTGGAATAAGAGATAGAGACGGAAGCCTAAAAGATAAGATAAGAAGATGATAAGAAGATAAAGACAAAGAAAAAGAAGACATATGGCAAAAGTAAATAGTATTAGTATGTAAAAAGTCGTAAAGTAAAATGTAAAGAAATATAAAGTAGGTGCACATTATTGTCTTTATTATTATTATAGTATAAAGTAAGAATGCATTATTAGGTGTATGATAGGTAGTGTAAATTATTAGGTGACATGTGTAAAGTAGAAATAGTTAAAAGATGTAAAGTAGTCATAAAGTAGGTAAGGTGTGTCATAGAGTAGATAAGTAAGTATGGAGTGCCATAAAGTAGATATATTATAAAATTAGGCACATTATTAAGTAGGAGGATACGTGCATTGTGGTGCATGATTGTAAAATATCATATATAAAGGAATGTATACATAACATAAAAGGCAGGCAATGCCTAATATATAAAAATCCCTTTCAAAAACTCTCTCAATGAAAAACTAATATTTTAAAAAGATAATGGAGCAACAATCTGAAATCAAACCAGATATTTCAGATAGCATGAATAAGCAAGAGGCAAAGGTATATTGTTCAAAAAATATGCGGAACTAATTTCATATATTCCTGAATATCATATATATGATTGAATAAATTTATGTTAGTTATTATATATTAGAATTATTTGAATCATGATTTCTAGTTTATTAGCACACTGAAAACAGGGAGAAAACTTCTATACTATGCCATCCTAATGTTGAAACCAGTAGGCGAGGAAAGCCGTTTAGGGGAGTAAACAAAGTTGAACTCGCGCGCGGTGATTGGAATAACCATTTCGCTCGTTGTGCAAACCAACGAGCCAAGGAGCTTTCTTGTTCAAGGAGTGTCATTAATAATATTTGTAGTTCTTTTTTTTCCCAGATTTTTGTATATGTATATATACTAAAAAAAATCAACGAAGCGGTATCGATTGACCCCTCTTTGTATAAGGTTGGTCTGCCCCTGAATACACCCTTCATCTAAATTTATGTGATGTACGGAAATTGGGTATGAAATTCAAAGAATATGAAAAGACTTCGTAATGTTTCAAAATTATCTTTAAAATAGTATATTTTTATTTTTTTAAAATTGTCAAATAAGTGAAATCTAACTGTGTAATTCTTTTTTTGAATTAACTAGAAAAAAAAAAAAGGAAAAAGTGTCAACAATGCTAGTAGTATGGTGATTTATATTATTTAGGGTTTGTTAGTGATCTATAATTGGAGAGATTAGGAAGAAACCTTTTAATGATGTTAGAGACTGATGAAGTTGACTAATATGAGAAGTGCTTAAAAGAGTGATGGGGGGACATGTACTAAAAAGCTAGTGATGCTAATTGGGTGGCCTTTGACACGACTGTGAAACCATAGAAAGGTGCCTTTAGATGTCTATAAATTGCATGCATCACTGCATGTTCCATGTGTGATAATAATAATTGACATAACTCTTCTTTTGTTCTTGCATCCCTTTCTTTAATGTAAGTCCCATTCATAGACCAACGAGAATTGTTATAGAGTGGTAAGTATATTTTTATCTTTAATTAGAGGATTTGAGTTTCTCTGAGTATGAAATCATCTTTATTAAAGAACACTTTATTAATCAATGTATCACTTTTTGATGTGAATTAGAATTTAATCGGGATTTAATGTAGATATCAAACACGATGTATAAGATTAAATTTAATCAGACATCAGGATAAAATGAAGAGTAAATTTTAGGTTTAGCAAACAGAAAAATCATACTATATGATATAGCTATAGTTTGTATAATAGTGTTCTATAACAAACTTTATGTTTGTTATGACTATTAATCTGTATATTTCGGTATACATATACATAAAAATCAGTATTAGTATATTTCGGTATACAAACTAAAACACAGTAATTGTTTATAAACAAAATTACTACATATATACAACACATGTATACCGAATGGGTCCGTTTGTATATTTCGGTATACAAATGGGTCTCTATTTGTATATTTCGATATACAAATGGGTCCTGCAATTAATTTTTAGACAACAGATATGTATACCGAATGGGTCTATTTGTATATTTTCGTATACAAATGGGATGGCACAAAACATGGAATGTTTGCTGCGAATTACAAATAAAAGTAACTATGGCTATAACATTTAATTTGAATTAATAATTTGCTATTTCATACCATTTTCTATAAAATGAAATGTACTCTATTTGTCCCAATATGCTTTGGGGATAATTTTGCCAATTATAGCTAATTTGTGTTTGAGCTTGAGAAGTAAAAAGTGATTCAACTTGATATATAATTCTATATTTATAGTACATTTTATGTATTTTCTTAATAGAAATAGAAGATCTAATATAAATATATAGAAATTAAATTAAAAATAACGAGTGGATGTATGATATATATAATTTATGTACAGGCTAGAAAAAATAAATAATAAATATGTCTGACTATTTGTGTGAAAGATATAACATTAACTACTAATGAAACTTATGAGTCACTTAAAAAATTCTTCAGTTCTCCGTATTTTGTATTTTATATATAATTTCTGGAATGAAAGAGATACTTCATCAACGGTGGATGTATGCTAGTATATGAGTTTATGGAAGAGAGAAGTGTTGAAAATTCCCCTAAATTTGGCGTGAATTATTAGTTTCATCCTCAAACTATTGACAATCTTAAAAACATCATTTTACTTGACTAATTGAACTTAAATTCACTCTTGATCTTACAACATAAGTAAATACACTCTTAAATTTTCGTCAAGTTTTGGGGTGTGTTCAACACTTCTCTCAATTCTTTTAATAAGAGTCACATACTTCTACAAGAGTTTAAGATCACTTCCTATGTCATGTTGCATATTAAAGGTGTATCTAAGTTTTAGTTAATAAAATAAATGAGTGTTTTTAAAACTATCAATAGTTCAAATACAATACTAATAATTTACGTCAAATTCAAAAATATTTTCAAATACTTCTCTAATTATCTTTTTTTTTATTTGATTACAGAAACTAACTTGTAATACAATATTGTGGTGGAAGTTACTCATTTGGATACCCATTTAGTGAATAATTAAAATGGTAACAACAGACACCACTTTTTTGACATGAAAAAAGGTGACAAGTAGAAAGGGCCAAGGGACCCCTTGCTATAGAAAAGTATTGAGTAGGTATCCCATGTGAACTTCCTCTAACTAACTCCCCCCCCCCCCCCATCACATCTTTTTCCCACTTCAATCAACCACCTTCCACAATTCATCACTTTATTTCATCTTATATACCTTGTTCAATTTATTTGATCTATTTTTTTAATTCGTTTAAAAAATAATGATATTTCCACTTTTAACAATTTTTACTACATAATTAAATTTTTTAGTACATTTGATATATTTTTAATTTAATATCAGAAGATTCAAAAAAAAAAAAAATTAAAAAAAATTTCAATGTCAGATCAAAATAAATCAAACAAATTGAAACGAATGAAGTATTTGTTTCAAAACAAAAAAAGGAAAATTAGTTTTTCTTTTCCTAAACTAACTGACGACGATAATTGCATGATTGTTTAAGAGCTTGCCGACTGTGTAAATCATGATATTAACTTATTAGATAGACTTAAAGACGTTTCACTTTCACAAAACTTTCTCTAACCTTACATTTCTTTTCACCAACTACTTGATTATTACTCATTTATGATCGTGTAAATTACTTGCTTGATTGGTACCACTATTAGGGGTATACAAGTCAAATTGTAAAGTCAAATTGAACCGACGAATCAAATTAAATAAAAAAAAAATCGATTTGTGGTTTGATTTGGTGGTTGAAAAAAAAAACTGACCACTTTTGGTTTGGTTTGATATTAAAAGAAAAAAAGTCAAACCGAACCCAAACCAAACCGACATAATATATATATATATATATATTATTTTTATAGATAAAAAATATTATTTATAATCTACTTTGTTAATATATTTTTAGTTAGTTTATAGTTTTCAATGTTTATATATTTTATTTCAAATTTGGGCTTGAAAAAATTTGCAAATATATATATATATATATATATATAATTTTATTTTATTTATAGATAAAAATATTATTTATAATCTATTTGTTAATATATTTTTAGTTAGTTTATAGTTTTCAATGTTTATATATATTATTTCAAATTTGGGCTTGTAAAATTTGTAAATATTTTATTTTGTATTAAGATCCGAAGTTACAATATGTGTTATAGTTTTTCAAATTCAAAGTTAACAATTTACTTTGTAAATATTTTGTTTTGTATTCAGTTTGTATGTAGCCTTTAATTTAACATAATGAGCGTTGATATTTAAAAAAAAATATATTTTGTACTCATGTGAATTTTACCGTCTTTTCGAAAAATTCTATTTATTTAACATTTTTTAAGTTTAGCTTATCACACAGGTAAGTGAAAATATATTTGATCTCTTTTTCAAACACTGTACAGTTGTAAAAAAACAAAAAATAAAAAAAAATCAAAAGAATCGACTAAAGCCTAAACCGAAAAAATCCACTTTGTGTGCTTTGATTTGGTTTTTAGATTTAATAAACCGACATAATTGGTTTAGATATTTTTTAATGAAAAACCAAATCAAATTGACCTATGTACGCCACTAACCACTATAATGTTCTTTCTTAATCATGCTTTCTGCTCTCTAAATTTTCTACAACGTACTACTTTGTGTTAAATTAAGTCTTAGGCATACTCACACTCCAAAAGCTAGCTTAAAGGGAGGAGGATTGTCCAAATCTCAGATGCGTGGCAATTTGATTTTTGGGGGGTCCCAACATCGGGTGAGATGGGCCCTGCTTTGATACCATGTTAAATTAGATCTTATGTCTAACTCACACCCCAAAAGCTAGCTCAAAGGGAGGAGGATTGTCCAAGCCTTATAAGAACTCCACTCATCTCATTAATCACCGATATGAGACTTTTGTCATTCTTTAACACTTTCCAGATGCGGTTATATATTGAAAGACAAAATAGAAAGTTTTCCTAACTATTTTTATGTTTTTTTTTTTTTTTTTTTTATGTTTTATCGTTTTGTGTCAGAAGTAAAGGGAGAGGTCAAAAGTTTGAGACAATCAGAAACTTTATGTAATGTAAGAACAAGCGTGCATATATTTTACTATATTATGGATTTTGTTTTCATATATTTTATAATATACATAGTAGATTAGTCAATTTTGTCATTATTTGGTATCTCAGAGTTGTTTTGCAATATACAATTGTAACGTTCGGGTATTGGAGAATATATGCATCATTTCTATCTTCTTTTTTTTAGAAAAAAAATACTTAATATTACTTCAAGCTCACAGCTCTCATTAACAAACCGTTTAATGGTAGTACAAGAAGGGGCATGTAATATTAATTGACAACTTGATGCTAAAAAGAGCAAGGCATTAATTGGAATTCCCTTGAAAGTCTATATATAATTTCTTCAACAAGTGTAGCAAAACGAATAAATTGATCAAATTATAAACTACAAACTGAAGAACTTAATTGGAGAAGATTTAGAGGGGTTTGGATTGGCTTAAAAGTTGGTCAAACCTATTTTTAAATCAGTTTTTAACTTTTGAAAGTGTTTGACAAATATAAAAAAAATAGCTGAAAATATGTTAGGAAGTGTTTGACAAGGTCAAAAATGCATTAAAATAAATTTAAAATGATTTAAAATAAATTAAAAATGACTTAAAGTAGGTCTCCCTACTTTTTATTTTTTTACTTAAAAATCATTTCAATTTGATTTTTTATTTTTGACTTAAAAACTACTTTTTTAAGTCAATTCAAACGGACTCATGATTCACTAGTTTTTTTTACATCAATTTTTACATTAATAAGATGGTACAAAAGCATTCATAAAGTTAGCTAATCATGTAACATAAATTGGTGTTTACTGATGTGATGTCAATATTACTAGTGGAATACTTTGAATATTGTCACTTGCGTATTTCAGATTTCATTTTTATTTCTAAAAAAATGTCAACTTAATTTGTCCCCAAATTAAGTAGAATGGTTAATCAGAATTAGAATTTCATTGTTACCAAGTTCAAATTAATGAACTTATGTAACGTGATATAAAAAAATATTCAACGACATTCGAAGGAGCTTATGAGTGTTTTGAACAACTTCTCTGTTTCAATGATTTGAATTAGATGCTCATACCATTTCACACTGTACAAGATCATTCGAAAATTCCATTAACATCTTACCCTCATTGTAGTAAGAGTTTTGGTTGAATTTTTATTCATTATTTCGTCCAAATCACATGTTGTGTTTGACTCTTTAATTTCTTTTATCATAACCAGGTTAATTCATTGAGCACTCACCTTTTTTGATTACTTAAACTAACAATTTTAGAGTTGGAGGTGAAAGAAACTTATCATCCAAACAATCCTTTCTTATTTTAATTGGATCAGTAGATTTAGGAGCTAACATTTTTTATGGTCACTTAACTATCAACTTTTTTCACATAAAATCACTTAACTTTCATTTTCAACTCAAAAGTCACTTAACTATGACTTTTGTGCAAAAATGTCATAGTTGAATGACTTTTGAGTTGAAAATGAAAGTTGAGTAACTTTATGTGAAAATAGTTGATAGTTGAGTGATCATCAAAGATATTAAAATGATACCAAATAAATGTAATGAAAAAAGTTTACAGAGACGTAATGTATGTGTCTTTCATGTTAAGATGTCTCACGTTGGTAGAGTGATGAGAATTTGGTTTTTTTATATGGACTTAAAACAAACCTTTCCTCATTAGCTGCTTTTGGGGTTAACTTAGATTCATGTGTCATATCTTTACATTCCATTATTATTTACTCCATCTATTTTAATTTATTTATATAATTTTGACTTAATATGAAATTTAAGAAAATAAAAAATAATTTTTAAAGATTTCTAACTGATCTTAGAACTAAGACATATAAAATATATCAAAATATTATTTTATCTTATTGTAACATGAAATGTAAGAAATTGAAATTACATTGATACTTAAAAAGAACGATGTTTTTTAACGCACTATAAAGTAAGAAAAATAATATATAACAAATAAATTGAAACTAACGAAACAAAATACAGGCTGTACTAGTTTAAAGTTAGTGAATAGTGAATTTACGCTCTTTCTTGATTAGTTCTCACGATTAAGAGTTCTCAGGTTTGAATTCTCTGAATATGGAGTTACCAAATTCGAGTCTCCTAAATACGGAGTCACCGCACACGGGGTGGAAACAAAAAAGAATTCGCCCAGCCCTCCCCACACGGCCAAACCCAAACAGAGGTGATAAAAGAGAGTATACATTCTATTTCCTACATCAACGCCGCATTTACAATCAGACAAACTTTTTCTTTCTCTCTGAGAGATTCTTCTCTTCTTCCCCATTTCTTCCATAATTCACTTCTCCATTAATCAATCTATGGAGAAGAAAATGGATCATCATCTCTGCTTCTCAAACACTAGTCAATTACTCAATCTCTTCATTTCTGAGTTAACTCTCTTCTCTTACTTCATTCTCTCTCACCCTCTTTACTTCTCTTACTTCATCTTCTTCTATCCTTATCTTGTTAAAATCATCTCATTTCTCTCCCCTCTCTTCATCACCATTTCCCTTTTACTCCTTGCACTTGTCAACAACACCATCTCCCCTGCTTTTTTCATATCTTCCCCTGACTCAGACAATGTTAGTACTATTCTGCTATCTTTCAAGAATGCTCTACTGGAAGCTGATGCTGAAATTGAGGAGTTTGATCGTTTTGAGGATTTTGAAGTTTACAAGATTGTGTTTCAAGAAAACCCAATTGAGTTTTTTCACTATACATCCCCTGAAGAAAGTGAAAAATCACTTCTTGATTCTTCAGTTCAAGAAAAAGACTCTGCCATTGCCACTGCCACAGTTGATCTTGAAAATTCAGGGGTTGTAGTGGAAATGGATGAGTTTGAAAGCAAGAATTGTGCTGATACTGTGGAAAGGAAGAAAATTGAGGAAATGGGCACGAAGGTCGAGAAAGTTGTTGAAAAACAAGAAAAAGGAGAAATGATGATAGGAAATGGATCCAAGGAGGTGGATAAAATGAAAAAGGCACATTCTTGGAGTAATCTTGACCAGAATTTAGGGAGTTATGGATCTATGAGGAAAGAAAAAGAGTGGACAAGGACATTAGCATGTAAACTTTATGAAGAAAGGCACAATGCTAGTAGTGATGAAGGAATGGATTTGTTATGGGAAACTTATGAATTAGACTCTGGAAAGAGCAAACTCAAAAGGGATAACACTACAAAGAAGAAGAAGAAAGGAGAATCCACATCCAAATCCAAATCCAAAAGCTACAAAAAGTATGAAGAAGACGAAGGCGAAGAGGAAGAAGAAGATTTGAATGAACAACAGTTATGTTGCTTACAGGCTCTCAAGTTCTCAGCTGGAAAGATTAATTTAGGAATGGGAAAGCCTAATCTTGTTAAGATTTCCAAAGCAATTAAAGGGTTTGGATGGTTACATCATGTCACCAAGAAAAACAAGGTCCATTGTGGAGATAGATTTTAGTATATGCTTTTATATTGAGTAATTAAAAGATACTCATGCTTGTAGTAATGTTACTATAATATGTTTTCCAAGAAATTAGACTACTTAACAAGTAAATATTTTTTGTTGTAGTTCTTTAGTTATGTAGCTATGGTACAACAATTAATCAAATCCTATCTCATTATCCATGATACTTGTGATATATTGTTGGGAAGAAGAGGTGAATGTTGATAAATCTTCTTTATAAATTGTTGTGTTGAATGTCCTCTAGGCATGCTTGATTGATTGATATGTTCCCCCTTTGCCTAACCTTTGGCTAAAATGAGATTCTGAATATCACTATATGATACTGTTTTTGTGGTCACATCTGTTTATATGAAGAAGGAAAAAGTTTCACTCTTCTGCTGTTTGTACATATCTTTTTCTTTCACACAGCATCAGTACTTTTCACTTTTGGGAGATTAGTAAAAAAAATTATATGGATTTGGGAGAGGGTAGATTCCACTTGTCTATCAAAGCTCTATACTTTCTTAGAACAGTTAAAAGAAGGCGGAGCAGAGGATGCGTGGCTAAAAGGTACGAGAGGGGCAAGGCACTAGTGAGATCAGTTTTCTGAGAGAGTATCCCAAATGAAGAGATAACAATGCTAACCAGGAACAGGCAAAGGATGCCTGACCTGAAGAGGGGGACCTGTGTCCCAGTGATGTGAACAAAGAGACAAAAAAGGACTGACATGCGGGGTCGTTGTATAGATTCACCTAAGCAAATCAGGAATATTGGTTGGCATCACTATTCACCACACGGCCCGAACCTATTGATTTTAGTACTTTCGGGCTCAAGTGGAGCTTTCTTATTGGGGAAACCTCACCCTTGTAACCTAATACTTTACTTCGTCCATTTGTATAGGGACTCCGAATTTTAGTAATGCAACAACAATACTCTCATTCTTGAGTTCCAAGTTTGCTTTACTCAATCTTTATCGTTTAAGTATAGTCATTCGTTCATAAACGTCACCGGAGCTAAGGCTTACGTCTCCAGATATGTAACATACAACAAAAAATAAGCTTGAAGAACCTTCATTCGCTTTACTTTCTTGCTCGTTTCATTTACTTTTTAATAACTAATCTTACAATATTCAATTGTTAATAACATGATCTAAAGGGTTAATGTAGGACGCATGTCCTTGACCTCATATAAATTTAACTGTATCATTTCTGTGATAAATAGTTTGGTGCCCAACGTGGCACCAGGACAACTGTGTGCTGGTTTAACTCACTGAACCTTATTTTCTCACTAGTTTGAAGTTCCCGGATCTTTCTCGCGATCGAGGCTAATGGGTATCTTTGGAATCAAGCAAGGTGAATCTATGCCACTCAGGGACTTCATCATGAGATTCTAGAAATAAAAAAAGGGCATTGCCCAGGGGCCCCGGATGATTGGGTCCCTGAGGTTTCATAAAGGGCATTGAATCCAAGGAACTTGTTCGTTTATCCACGTCTGAAAGAAAGCTTGATGAACGTCGAGGTCAAAACTTGGGATGAAGTGTTTCAGCAATACGAATCCATAGCCAGGACAGAGGATGACTACTATTACAGATTGCATAAGAGAATCATGAGTGTATGAGAAGCCTATTCTGCTCCACCGAGCTGATCCTCCTGGTCTCCTGGAAAGAGGTAAATATGATGATCGGAGGAGAGGAGATCAGCGGAATAAGAGTATCAACAACGAAAAAGGCCAATGTCGTAATTCTAATGTTGAGGCAATTATTTTTTATGAACAAGAACTGGACTACTCATAACAGCGCTCTGGTAATCTCTTTAAATATTGCAGACTTTAATGTTAGACGTGTGTTGATTGATCCATGCAGCTAGACAAATATTATCCACAAGCGAGCCCTCGAGCAGATAATGTTAGTACCAGTAACTAAATTATTGGCTAGGTTCAACATGTCTAATTTTTAACATTTTACTTACCTTGTGCCACATATGCTATAAATATCACATAAAAAGTTACCTGATTATAAAATAGCCAAAACTATTAAAAACTCACTGGCTAGTTGGCACTTGGAGACAATTCGGCTATTTATATATTGTGGTGGCCGGTAAGTCGAATCTTGAAGCTGGGAAACAAGAATCTTCAAGGCAACAAGTCCATAGAGAAAGGGATGCAATGGCGCCCAAAAAAACAGAGGTAATTGAAGATCAAGAAGACAACAGTACGTCAAGAACTGTTTCTCTTCACATCAATGACTGCAAGCTAAGTACGTACGTCACTCCATTTCTATTATGTTAATTTTCCAACGATCAATTAAAGACCCTGTTACGTTTAATAATGAATAAACATAATGGTGCATGCTTTTTTTGGTACATTGTATTTTCCACAGGTGGATTCATCAAGAATGTATGTGAAATGAAAGAAAGTGATGGTATAGTACTGGACCCAGAGGATAGGACTACAGATATACTGAATGAAAAGAGTGATCAACTCACCAATTCTGATATATATTAATGTTAATTAATAAATGATAAGTGCTTATGTTCCTAGATGTTTTGATGATCTCCTCACAAGTGCATAAACACTAATTAAGGAGGAACACTAGTTATTGAATAAATGTTTGTTCACTCACATGAGTAGTTATGCACGGACCTGGTCCTCTGCAGAGTATGAATACTCGTCCAGTGGTCAAAGTGTTGTACAACTGGAAAGCTGTCTGCGTCAGAAAGTTGGTGAAACTGCAAAGTACTCCACCAATCAGAAGCGACGAGGTTGCTTGTTCATTGGATAATAACTTTTCATGTCTAAATATATCCAAGGAAAAACAATAAACTAATTCATTCATTCAAAAGGAGAGAGCCAGCACGTATTCTCAAGAACTTACTAAGAGAAGTTTGCAAGGGACCTGGTCCCTGCAAGACTACGATGTGAAAGGACAACAAGACAGCTGTCAAAAAAGCTGTCACTTCTGATGTGGTAGGTGCACGTCCTTCCAGAGAGGCAGGCTCTCAGCCAATGGGCGGTCCCAAGGAGTTTGTATTCATTTTGATATAATCTCTCAACACAAAACACAAACTCAAGATTTTAGCAAACAAAAACTCATAGGCTTAAAAGGAAAAAACCATCTCCAAGGTAGAACAATACTCACACTCAACAAAAGGATCTTATAAAGTGCTGAAGCATCTTTGTTGAGTTTGAGTTTTGTGTCTATCATTTTATAGGTTTTTGCATCTTGAAACTTCTCAAGTATACAAGCAAAGACCATTTTGGTGAAGTATTCTCCAGCAAGCACAACAAGGACCTGATCAAGCTGCAAGCATCTGAGTGTGTCTTAGGAGTTATACTTCCATGCGTATATTGTAAATCTATTCCTAGTCTATAAAGAATTCAGATATTTGTTTCTGTGTGGAAAGGTCTAAGTCGGTTAGAATTAGCCGATTTAGTGAGCAGTGTTGTAACTGCTCAGTCAAAGTCTAAGTTATTTAGGAGCTAGTTGATTTAGTGGGCGGTGTGGTATCCGCTTAGCAAAGTCTAAGTTATCTAGGGGTGATAGCTTAGTGGGCAGTGTTGTATCTGCTTAGGCTCATCTAAGTAATAGGATATATTGCTTAGTGTGGAGATTAGTAGGTTAATCTCATTTTGTAAACTGACTTTTACTTTTGCTTTGAGAAGATTAGTGGAAGCAGTTTGAAAAGTCCTGGCAGGCCAGGTCGTGGTTTTACTCCCTTGAGCAAGGAGGTTTCCACATAAAATTATTTGTGCAATCTTTACTTTCAGTATTTATTTTACTGTCTGTTTTGTAACTGTGCTGAGGACCTGGTCCCATCGATATTCGTGGACGCATACATTCCAACAATAAAAATGTACTTCTTGTTTGATTCTTGACAATGATTTATTGTTCTATTATTCATGCAGAGACAAAACTGATCGTGTTAGTACGTTGACAATCTGACCTTACCAGTAGTGCCAATGGCTTACAGCTCCTGCCTCCCAGGGAAAGAAGTCAGAGAGAAACTCCTTCCTCATATTTCTGCACCTGCTCTCGGTGAAGCAAAAGATGTAATTTTAGTTGATCATCAAGGACAAGAATGGGACATGTTACTTTTTCGTCAAAATGAAGATCTCTACTTCCTTAAAGGACATTGGTATGACTATGCAGATGTATACAATTTAGCTGTTTCAGATACCATAGTTATTGAGAGGATCATGAAGCAGCAACTGAAAAAAGATTTGGATTTTGCTGCAGTGAGTCGGATTGGCGACCACGACTGGGACACCATCTTTCCTCCCAATTCAACATGGCAGATTGAACAAGTTAATACTATTAACACAGAGGACGTCGAAGAGCCAGATGAATTAGCAGAGCAAACTGAAATCAAAGATATTGGCAAAGTTGAAGTAGTTGTAGTTATGTATGAAATCACAATCAAGAGAGGCCCTCAAAATACTAAGTATGTTATATTATAGTTAGTTTGAGTTCTGTTGCATGAAAAATGTATAGAGAACACTCAAACGAAGTATTATAAGAGAGAAATACACATGGATTTTGATTTTAGAACTTTACTTTGCTACCTTGATTTACTCCTTTTGTCAATTGGCTAAATAAATTGTTATGAGATAGGTCTATGCAAAACTTATGTTACAGTAGCATCAAGACTAGCCTACATAGGTCACTTGTCTCGTACAGCTCGATATCCATTAGCTTGATCACTTAGATTTGAATCAAAATAATAAGAATATATGTCTCTCTAATCAACCCAAGAACCCTATATATCTATACGCATTGCCATGTGAGGACGAAAATAAAAACATTCCCCAAGCTTTTGTGTTTATGTCTGCGACCAGTTCAAATGACTATAAAGAAAGCATTAGTAATGAACATTTTAAGAGAGAATCGGAGGAGTTCCTCCCAAGTTAATCATTGTTAAGCTATTGAAAGAAAACACAAACATCCGCAGAAAATATTTGGAGGCCAGGTACTTGAACAGGAAAATTTGTTATAGAATATACTAACATGTAAACGATCTGAACATGAATATCTGCAGATTACAATTGTGCGTTTTGAGTATGAAACTGTTAAGGCACTAAACAAAATGCATGAAGCTACTTAGTTTGATGGCTAATCCCAATGGATGAATGCATTAAGTTCAATCCTTTGTAAGTGACAGACTAGTATTAATGAATTGATCCATCAGAGCCAGTAAGCATCATTACTATCATATCCTGGTTCATCACTATCATATTCTGGTTCATCACAATGAAGTTCCATCCTATTATCGACAGTAGTAGTAGTTGAAGTCAAAGGAGGTGCTGAACTATTATTGACAGCTGAAGTAGTTGCAGTAGAAGCAGGTGCTGAACTATTATCGACAGCAGTAGTAGTTGCAGTCAAAGGAGGTGCTGGACTATTATCGACAGCTGAAGTAGTTGCAGTAGAAGCAGATTCTGAACTATTATCGACAGCTGAAGTAGTTGCAGTAGAAGCAGGTACTGAACTATCATCTACAGCAGTAGTAGGAGGAGGTGCTGAACTATTATCGACAGCAGTAGTAGTCTGATAAGTGATTTCAAAGTGATAGGAGGTGTTGACAAGCTGAACCTTTGCAGTTGGATCAAGAATTACCTTGTTAACAAAGATAGTAGTGTCTTCGATAATCAACAATTTGTGTTTAGCTACATATTCCTCCCAATCGGTTCCTGTAATATAATATTCGTCTTGAACAGGATGCTCCACTAGCACAACAATTGACTCCTTCGTAATTGTATCATTTAGAGGTATAAATATTGCATGTCCTACTTGAAGAAGAACATGTGGAACAAGCAATCTTGATTCTTCCTTTGATAACCGTAAGCAGTTGGGATTCTCTGCAACATCTTTAGCACATAAATTCTTGACAAGCACTGGTATTATCTCTATTGATTTACTGCAAATTAAAAACAAGAAACATATGAGTAAATGAGTTATGACTAAAACTGGGAATTGAAAAACATACTTGTTTAATTTGCAAGTGTAGATTTCATAGAAAAATCTTGGCTCATAACAATAAATGAAATCCCCACATTCCAGCTTGTGTTGAGCTGCATACTCATCCCATCCACTTCCTGAAATTTGGTATTGTTGGTTTGTTAACTTTTTAATATTAATATTTTATATATTAATTTGTTATAAGTTTGGAGTCAAATGGTGCCTTTGATGTCTAGTTATCCGTTGGTGGTAATTCATTTGTCTTTAACGGTTGAAAATTTATTTGGAGCATTACTTCATTTGGAGTAAGTGCTGATGTTACTGACTGTTTCTCTTGCAGCAACGTTAGTGGCATCTTGGCCATTAGTTCTCCATATTATTTCTCCATTATCTCACTCTTTATGCCACCATTATACCTTGTAACCTATGTAACTCCTAATGTCATTTATCTTCACTATTTACTACCCCATTATCTTCCTATTCATTGCTAGGAAGACTTCTTGTAGTATAAATAGTGGTGGTCTTCATTTGGTTTGGGACATATAACACATAAGAAAAATATAGAGTGAAAGAGTTAGTTAAAAAAGAGAGTTCTTATTAGTTGAAGGGAGGTGTTCTTCTTTGTGGAGCTTTGGACTCAATTCTTGTCCAGAGTTGTTGAGTTATATTTTGTGAAGGCTGTTGTATCCTGAAGGGGACAAGTCAAAGAGGATTACTGTTGGACCGGTGAAAACATTTGCTGCAGTGGACTTGAATCTCCTTAAAGAGAGCGAGATATCCGCGCCTCAGCCTGAAGAGATTTATTTTCATCATATTTATTTTCAATTGTAATCTTGTATTTTTGTTATCTCGTAAGTTTTCACTAACAGGTATTCGTCTTCATCATCACGCACTAGTTCCACTGTAAATGTCCTTCTCTTAATTGGATCACGAATAAGTAGATCTGTTACTTGTCCCCTTTTTAGGAAAAGGAGGTTTAATGAGATTCTCTTCCACATGCTTCTTTGGTAACCATAAGAATTTGGGATTTCCATAAACATCTTTAGCACATAACCTCTTGACAACCACTTTCTCCTCTGGTTGACTACAAGAAAATAATGAGTTATGACTAAAACAGAGAATTGAATTGAAGAAGAAGATACCTGTGATGTATCAGATTCAGTATTATTGAACGAAATTCTTCAAATTGTAGTTCCTCCATTTCTGCACTTTTTCAAGACTTCCATCGCTGCTCTTCCTTCTTCTCCTATATATAGACTGCCAGTTTACACAAATCGGTTGCAACCGTTTTTTTTACTTCCAATTATATTCATCCATTCTTCAATATATATATGTGATTTTACGTATTTGTAACAATTTTTATTTTTCTGCTTTGAGTTCACTACTATGAAATTATAGAAATCATATTTTAATTTATCGATTTACTCTTTTACAATTGAAAATAATTTAAATATACGTCTCGTGATACTTTTGATTCAATATACCATTTATGTTATACTTTCAATCAAAATATATTTACATCGTTTATCTTATTTTTAACCGAAAATGACACATGACGAACTTAAAAATAAATTATACATCCCTAATTTTAAAGGGCATAAATGTAAAATGAGGCCAAGTTAAAGGGCATATTTATGTATTAGGCCTAAAATCAAATATGGCAATTAACTATAAGTATGACTAAAATCAAAATGCTTATGTCAAACACAATTTGAAGAACGTTATTATTAAGGTTCTATATATTATACAATTTGAGTCATATATCCTTTTTTTTGGAAGAGTCTTTAGAAGAAGAACAACAACCTGACCTTACCCCTACTTCGTGGAGGTAGGAAGGATGTTCTCGAAAGACCTCGGCTCAAAACTATGCAAGTTCTAAAAATAAAATCACTCCAAAAAGATTTGACAAAACAAGAATTCTTCCACACCATGCAGCCTCTCTTTTCAAAACTCGCACAAGGCACTTTTTCTTTTTAACATGTAAAAATCAAAGTCATGAGTTCAACTTCCACATTGTTATCCACACAATGAAAGCTGGGAATTTGCAAAGGAGCTGTTGCTTTGTTTTGATGGGAGGGAATGCATTACAATCAATCGTTGTATGATAGCCAGTAGGCGTCATCACTATCGTATTCTGGAATGTTGTTACTTTTGCCAATAGGTGTAGTAGAATCGGTTGTTGAACCATTCTCCACAGCAGGTGCTGAACGGCGGCTTGTAGAATGGCAGTGGTCTCTTTTGGGATCTTCTCTCATAAGTGATTTTATAGTAATAGGATAAGCTAGACATCTAATTTTCCTCTTAGATTAGTGACCTTTTCCCAAATACATTCTGCAGTTGAATTTAGCATATCATCATGGTTCACGGTTACCTTGTCAATAAAAACGGTGTCAATTTGTGCTTAGCCCTTATATTCCTCCCATCCTTGTCCTCCAAGATAGTATTCCTCCTTGTCAGTGTGAGCCAATTCCATTTAGAAAACTCTAAATCCAATTGGAAGGCTAATTGAGTCTCCAACATCAGTTTTACGTAACAATCTGCAGAACACGATATCTTTCTCAGCTGTGTTTTTATCCATTTCTCCATTATCATCAGCTTCTTTCTCCATTTCTGGACCTTGTTCAAAAATACGTGAAAACAGAGTTGAGTAAAAGAAAAAGGCCACTCTGCCTTATTTTTCCTCCGATGCATGCCACTTCACTAACGGGCATTAAGTTAGTTTTCAAAAATTAGTTACAAAAACACTCATATATATCCCTACTTACTGTTACAAAAGTGGCTCACATATACACATACATACCGTTACAAAAGTGAAAAAATAATTTTAATTTTAAAAAAAATCATATATATTTTTTTTTTTTACACGTAAATTATTTTTTGACTTCTTTGATTATTTTTATTTGAGTTTTTTTTTTCTTTCCTTCTTTAGTGTAAAAATAAGAGAAATAAAAAGAAAGAAGTGTGAGTGAAAAACAATTTAGTTTTTAAAAAACTAAAATAATTTTTTAAGCGCTATATTATAATTTAGTTTTTATATCTATAAAAAAAATATTTGGGACATCTATTGTAAATTTTACAAGAATACAAGTGAAAAAATAAATATGACCATCAAAATAATAAAAAATAAAATTAGTCGATGAATAAAAATAGTCAAAAGAAAAAAAATGTATTAGAAGGATCAAATACATGAATCATTTTTTTAATTAAAAAAAAAATTAATTTTAAAAACTTTTTTTTCACTCCCGTTAGAGGAAAAGGGTATATATGAGTCATTTGTGTAATAGTAGGGGTATATATGAGTCACTTTTATAACGAAGGATATATCAACTCTATGTAACAAAGTTGAGGAATATATCAAACTCTTTTCTCTTTGCCCATATTACCCTCAAATATGAAAGTATGGTAATATAACACATGGGTAGTCCAATAACGTAAAAGGGTAAATAATTCGTCAATACACAAATAAAGAAATAAAAAATACACATTGATCAAAAGTCGTATGTAATCAAATACCACTATGGCTCATAGTATAAAAAACAATCTTTGCAAATAATACTTGATCTATCCAAATTTATATAACCAACAGCTAAGGCCATACTAACAGCAAATAATACTAACTTGTGTGCTCCTCATGTATATATATTGATAACACAAAATATACTACTAGCTATAGTGGGACAAGGCCAAGCACAAGATATGACAACAATAGCATCAAGGGATAATACTGAAAACCTGGTCATTGAAGATCAAATAGACAACACTACTCCTAAGAAATGAACATCGATCTCTACTTCTTAAAGGGCATTGGTATGACTATGCGGATGTATCCCCATATACGTGATGGAATAACTTATCCCGAAATAACTTGTGTGCTCCTCGATTGTGTATAATGATAACAGATAACACAGAAGCCATAAAGATATAGTACTACTAGTGGGACAAGGCCAAGCTACAAGATATGACAACAGACAACAGTAGCATCAAGACTAGCTTTCTTAGGCCAATTGTATCATACAGATCATTATCGATTAGCTTGATCACAAATCTAATTGTTTTACCCGCCAATCAACTCAAGAACCCTATATATCTATAAACATTGCCATTGTGAGTTTTGAGTATGTAACTGATATGAGCATGAATATCTTCAGATTACAATTGTGAGTTTTGATGAGTATGAAACTGTTAAGACACTAAACAAAATGCATGAAACTACTTAGAGTTTGATGGCTAATCTCAATGGATGAATGTATTACAATGATCAAGTCCAATCCTGTGCAAGTGACAGAATGAAGTTCAATCCTACGTAAACCCTTTCTAACTGTTGTTATCGTCAGTAGTTGAAGCAGGTGCTGAACTATTATCGACAGCAGTAGAAGCGGGTGCTGAACTAGTCTCCGCGGTCGTGCCTAATAGTTTCGGTTTCTTTTGGGGTTGATTAGTGACTCTAGTCTGATAAGTGATTTCATAGTGATAGGAGATGTTGACAAGCTGAACCTCTGCAGTTGGATCCAGAATTACCTTGTTAACAAAGATAGTAGTTTCGTCGAAAATGAACAAGTTGTGTTGAGCCACATATTCCTCCCATCCTCTTCCTCTAATATGGTACTCCTCTTGATCAGCATGCACCAGTTGCACTGTAAATGACTTCTTCCTAATTGGATCATGTAGAGGTAGAATTATTTCCTCTCCTACTTGAAGAATAAGATGTTGATCAAGATTCCCTTCCACTTCTTTCTTCGATAATCGTAAGAATTTGGGATCTTTAGCACATAAATTCTTGACAAGCACTTGTACTCTCTCAATTGATTCACTGCAAAGAAAAATACGAGTTATGACTAAAACAGGGAATTGAATTGAATCGAATTGAATTGAAGAACATACTTAGGGAGTTGCAGATCCAATTCCTCTGGTTTAGGCGTTTTACAAGAGTAGATTAGATAGGAATCATTTTTCTTAGAAAAATATATAAAATCTCCAGATTCCAACTTGTGTTGATTCTTAAATCTGTCCCACCCTGTTCTAATATAGTAGTAATCTCCATAATTAGAGTGTACAACTTCCATCATGAACTTGTTCCCACCGAAATCTTTGAATTCTAATATCATGGATTTGCCTGATGCAAGAGGAGGTAAATGTTGTTGGGCAAACTTGTTTGGAATCGATACACTGTGTGACGAGTACTTATCAATAACAACAACTTGGGAATTGTTTTCATCAACTTCTTCATCCTCCATTTCTGCACTCTGCAGAGTTCGTTTGAAGAAATTGGTTGGAACCGTTTTTTCTTTCTTATGGACTATTTGCATCCATTTTTGAGATATATATATATATATATATATTGACTTTTTACGTACTTGCAACAATTTTTATTTCCGCCTTTATGGTTCTAAAAAGTGTGAATAGGAAACAAATGGTTGTGATTCTCACGAAAGGTTATGACCTTTATGAAAAGTTGTGTGTTTTCTAAAGGATTGTGATCGTTCTGTAAGGTTGTGTCTATTCTAAAAGGAGGGTTGTTTGAACTCCATAATTTTTGAATGAAAAAATGCATAATTTTTTTTTTAGAAAATACTTGTTTGAACTCCATTATTTTGACTTAACCTTCTTTTAATTTGGCTAAAATAAATAAAGTTTCAACTAATAATTTTTATATATATGAAACAAATAATCATGCATCTGAGAAAGAATAAAAAATACATTCAAAATAAAATATGCAGTATTTATTAAGAAAAAAATAGATAACTTACCTTCACCGTCTAGACTTGATATATACTAACACAGTGACTTGCTCTAAATTGCCTTAACCAATAACTCTCTCTATCCTACTACTGACATAAAATCTACACATAAGGGCATATCATCTCATTACTAACTTAACTTACTGGGTTCATGACTGCAATTACATACTTTACTCAATCACTATTTTCATTATTTTAGTTTACCATACTATAAAATTCAATTTTTTTAACTCTGATCAATTCTACTACTTGTGACTCAAAACAGCGAAATCACACCATCTTATGGGTGAAAGCATTATCCCAACATTCTAAAACATATATTTCCCCCTGAAATGTATCATCTATAGTAAGGTTCTAAAAGAGGTCTGATCTGGAATTTAATACCCAAATCAAAATTCGACCTTGATCCGACCCGAGAGTTGGGTCTTGAATCAAGATCAGGAGTCGGTCCCAAATTGAAAATTCGGATCTCGAATTAATATCGAAAATCGATACCTGAAATTTGAGTTAGGATGGAAAAGTTGAGGTGTAAGGTTGAAAAACATTTTCCTTACTTTTTGGAGGTAAATCATGTTCCTCAAATTTGAGAAAAATAAGTTGATGCAAAAAAACATTTTCAAAATATTTAAGCAAATCAAACTATCAGGCTGTGTTTTTTATTTTTTATTTTTCACTCGGTGTTCAAAGTTTACATTAAAACTCAGACTAAATGATAAGAAAAAAAAAACTTGGTGTTTCACCTTTTGCATCCAAAAATAACATTCTATTTTCTTTCGAGAATTGTTTTTCCTTTTAAAAGCTAGTAAAGTAATAACCTGCCTCAATTCTCAAATGGAGTATCTATTTTGTTCTAAGTTTGACATGTTTAGTTCTACCTCTCAATAAGTAATTTATTTTTTGATAAATTACGAATTTTATTATTAAATTAAGAGATTTTGTAAAGAATTTGTAACTTATTATAATTTTTTTTTATATCTAAGATTATGATAATCCATCATTGTTTTCATTTAAATGACGATATAATTCTTTTTCCTAATAAAATTGGAAATATTTTTATTTCTTATAATATGTTATAAATTGAAAAGGTAAGAATTTGTTAATATAACTCATGGTTTTAAAGTTAAGATACAACAATAATAATGTCATAAAATATGAAAATTTATCTTTAAAATATTGTCCATGAAATTATCACTGACCCTTTTTTCATCCTAGTCCTAGGCACGTACATTACACGTGTGTCCCATGCTAAGTTGTGTGGAGTTGTTATAACGATTGTTATATACTCGGACATGTATGTTGCTCATGTATCTCATGCTAATTAAGTACAATAACTTTGAAAATATTATAATAAGTGCGTGATAAGTTGCACAAAAATTGAAGAGAAATATACAAGCTCAAACCATTAACTTCAATTATGCAATTCTTATAATATATCAAATACTTCTTAATAAAAATTTCTTTTGTTTAATATGTCATAACTCATAATTTAAATGTCAAGTGTGATTTCAAAATATTTCTTGTCTTGAGTTTTTCATATTCTTTTTCACCTTTGTAGTCTCCACCTTGTCACATTTGCATACATATTAAGAAGTTGTTGTCGAATGAGAGTAGAATTTTGCAAAAGATAAATAAAAATTTGATCAATCTATGTCTTCCTTAAGATGACTTATAGATGATCATTGTGCAATAACTTGCATAGTAGTTGAAGAGAAAATATACAAGCTTAAACCAATGAATGGTGAGCCTATTCAATCAAGATTATTATCAGTACAAGGTACATCATGTTAAAATATTGTTATCAAATGAATTTCAAAAGTAATATTCGAACAATTTTAATTATGTAATTTTTTTAATATATCAAGTATTCAACTTGATAAAAGTTTTTATTAATATGTCACAACACATAATTTAAGTGTCTCTTATTGGTTCAAAATATTTCATGTTTTAAAATTTGTCTTCTTTCTAAGAAATTGTAGCCTCCATCTTTTTATAATCACATACAGATAAAGAAGTTGTTGTCGAATATGAATTGTGTTATGTAAAAATTGCACATAAATTAGATCAACCTATACCTTTCTTATGACAGCTAGTGGATCATTGTCAATTTTATGATGTACACCTACAAAAAAATAGTTATTATTAGTGATAAAAATAATAATTGCTAAAATATCTAATCGATGTTTATAAATCATAATTGTTATAAGTACGTGTACACTTTGCCTAATTCAAAATTATTAGTTCTATCATCTGTGAATTTAACAAAATAATATTAATTAAATTATGTAAATTGATTCCTAACCAAAATTTACACAAACAAGAATATATAGTTTTATGATACTCCAAGAAGTTATAATTAAAAAGAAAGTAATCTTACCTGATTTGATATTTGCATGACAAATTTCTATCTATGATACACACATTTACCTACCCAAGTAAGATGAACTTTCAACTAATCAGAAAACATATATAAATAAGTCAAATTAAAGACAATAACTTATAATGTGAATAGAAAAATTAGAGAGCATAAACAGAAGTAGAAAAGAGAGACACAAACACAAAATAAATATGAGAAAATGTGCCTACACAAAGTAGGATTGATAATCTAACAATTTGATGAATTGAGATAGTTGTCTTGTGATTTTTCACTATCTATACACAATATATAGAATTTAGTAAATGAATATATTGTATTGAATTGATCAAAAGAATTTACTCCACATTGAATATACCAAACAACTTTTCAAATTCTCCATATGTTTATTACTATGAAGAGATGTTTTACTTTTTGCATTAGGAATCGGAAGATAAAACATTTACAGAAATTGAATACACATAACTCCATGTCTTTTGATTTATCTAGTTCATTCATTTCCTATATTATTATTTATATTTATTATAAGACAGACTTACTTTTTTAGCAAAAAAAATATAACATAAATAGGAGTTAAATAAATGACAAAATATTAAGGGAAAAGAGTCAAAAATACCCTTCAACTTTGTTTTATTGGTTGACTAAGCCCTTGCCGTTAAAATGAAGTTAGTTTTACTCTTACCATTACTAATATCACCATATGTACACCATCTATATATATATATATATATGTATATATATATATAAAACAAATAATCATGCATCTGTAAAAGAATAAAAAATACATTCAAAATAAAATATGCAGTATAAATTAAGAAAAAATATAGTTAACTTACATTCACCATCTAGACTTGATATATACCAACACAATGACTTACTCTAAATTGCTTTAACCAATAACTCTCTCTATGCTACTAACATGAAATCGACACATACTCATTATGTCTTCCAAGTTCCAACATATAAGGGCAAATTACACTATCTTACGGGTGAAAGCATTATCCCAACATTCTAAAACATATATTTCCCCCTTAAATGTATCATCTATTGTAAGGTTCTAAAAAGGGTCCGATCCAAAATTCAATACCCAAATTAGAATTCGACCTCGATTCGACCCGAGAGTTGGGTCTTGAATCAAGATCGGAAGAGGGTCCCAAATTGAAAATTAGGAGTCGGATCTCAAATTAATATCGAGAATCGGTACCTGAGATTTGAGTTAGGGTGAAAAAGTTGAGGTGTAAGGTTGAAAAAGAGATTTGAAAAACATTTTCCTTACTTTTTGGAGGTAAGTCCTGTTCCTTCAAGTTGAGGAAAATAAATTGATGCGAAAAACATTTTCAAAATATTTAAGCAAATCAAAAAATGAGAAAATTGAAAAACATATTAAACACACTCTAATATATTAAACTATCAGGCTGTTTTTTTTTTTTTTTTTTTTTTTTTTTGACTTTTCACCTAGTTTTTGAAGTCCACATTGAAACCCTGACTAAATCATAGGGAAAAAAAAAACTTGGTGTTTCACCTTTTGCATCCAAAAATAACATTCTATTTTCTTAGAGAGTTCTTTTTCCTTTTAAAAGCTAATACAATAACAACCTGCCTCAATTCTCAAATGGAGTATCTATTTTGTTCAAGTTTGACATGTTTCGCTCTACCCCTCAATAAGTAATTTATTTTTTGATAAATTACGTATTTTATTAAATTAAGAGATTTTGTAAAAGTATTATAGCTTATCACAAATTTTTATGTATATAAGATTATAATAATCCATCATTATTTTCATTTAAATAACTATATAATGCTTTCTCCTATTAAAATTGGAAATATTTTTATTTCTTATAATATTTTATAAATTGAAGAGATAAGCATTTGTTAATACAATTCTTGTTTTTAAAGTTGAGATATAACAATCATAATGTCATAAAATACGAAAATTTATTGAATTTCTTCAAATCACAAAATATCTTTAAAATATTAATTTTTTTTTACAGTTATATAATTTTAAAAAAGAAGTTAAAATGCTCTTTAAAAATAATATTTTATTAAAAAAATAATGTGTTTAAAAGGTAAAAAGATAATGTTTATAAGAAAAGAAGAAGAAGATATTTGTCACCAAATAGTAATAATAATATCATTTACTATTAATGATAATGACATTTTTGGATAAAAAAAATTGACGCCGGAGACATTTTTAAGCCATCTAGTCATAATATCTAACATATTTAGTCAAAACAACAATACTTTAAAATATTTATTTAAAATGTCAGAATGTCAATATTTTCAAAAATAATTTGTATTCATATTTTATTATTTATATTTCCTTTTATTAATCAAAAGAGTCCATCATTGGACCAAATTCTAACCAATAACAAATTAAAAATAAAAAAACAAATACAAAATTATCCATTAATATTCTTCCCACATCTTACACATTAATTTCCCACCTTTCACGTTTCTAACTTAAAGTTTTTATTTTTCCCCACCTTTCACGTTCCCAGATTCTCTTTTTTCAAGTTTTTTTTGCTAACCTTGAAACACAAATTATTCAAAGTTCAATTCTTCAACAAAATCTTTGTATTAATTCAAGAAATTTCTCGGTTGGTAAACAAAATCTATATATTAATTCAAGAAATTTTGAATTTGGTAAAGGTAATTTCGATTAGTTATTTAGATTTCTTTTGATTTGTTTTCAATATCACCGTTTATGGTTTATATTTCGTATTGTACATATTACGAATTTTCCGTCAATTTTTTTGATTCTTATGCAAGTTTGTTTACATATTCATCTAATAGTTATGTATTTCAATTAGTTATTTAGATTTGTTTTCAATATCACCGTTTATGATTTATATTTCGCATTGTACATATTACAAATTTTTCGTTAATTTTTTTGATTTTTATGCAAGTTTGTTTACATATTCATGTAAAATTTATGTATTTTAGATTTTTAGTCGATTAAACAATTTTTTTTTTTTAATTTTTTTTTATTTCGTTTTAATATTTCAGATTTATTAGAACCTACAAATTCATTCATATGTTTATTTTGTTTGATTTTTAATACATTTATATTTGCTTTTAGGGTTTTAGATTTGGGGAAAACATATGTATGTCTATAAAGTCTGAATCAACAGTTTATTTGTGTATTCATTATATCTATATATCAACAAGTTTTACATTTTTTGTTTTTACATTGTATTTCAATCTCAATTAGTATACCAACATGTTTGTATTTCCTTCTTAATTTGTATTCATCCTAACTGTATGCTAACAATTTTGTATTTTATTGGGTATTCATTTTGTATTTCAATCTCAATTTATATGTGAACAAGTTTGTAATTCTCTTTTGTTTTGTATTCAACCTAATTGTATACCAACAAGTTTTGTATTTTATGTGCCTACTTTACTTTTTAAAGTCACTTTGTATTTCAAATGAAGAGAGTATTTAATTTCTTTTGTATTCACAACTTTATATTCAATTTCACTTTGTATTTATAACTTTGTATTTTCATCTCACTTTTGTATTCATATATTATTGTATTCAACATATAGTTCATGATCCATTAGTTTGTATTTTACCTTTCAAAGTCACTTTGTATTTCAAATGAAGAGAGTATTTCTTTTGTATTCACAACTTTATATTCAATCTCACTTTGTATTTATAACTTTGTATTTTCATCTCACTTTTGTATTCATATATTGTTGTATTCAACATATAGTTCATGATCGATTAGTTACATCAACTTAAAGGGATACAAATTATTGTATGCATTCAAACAGAAAAAACAGCTACTAAACTAAAAAAAAAAAATTCATTCGTTATACATCATAATTTGGATACAAAACATCCGAAAAAGCTATAAATTCCAATGCATACAAAGATTTCACCGATTCAATCAGAAAAAAAAAAAACACTCTTGTACTCGACATATACGAATATCTCATCCAAACAAATAAAAAATAATAAAAAAAACCTGATTGTTTTTCGATTGTTCACTGGATGCGACAAATTTATAGTTGTCAATTTTGAAAAATTAAGTTTCAAAAATATGTCGTATTCAACTTGAAGAAGCTTTGAAAGTTATCAGATGAATGATTCGGAAGACAAACTAAATTATTTTAATATTTATTTTTGATGTTCTTAAGAAGAAAGCAAAAAAACGCTCGACGGAAAGATGGCTATTTATGCTCTTTTCAAAACGTAACTGATTTGTATTTAAATTCTTTTTACCTTTTTTGAATTTTTTTGTTATGTTATTAATTATTTGTATTCTTTCAAATTAATCAAAATAAAATAAATACATAACTAATCCCTTAACAAACTAAAATAATGACATTTTTAATAAATAATGAAACTGTTGCTAAGGAGTCCCACTAAAAACTAAAATATTGTTGTTTTGAAAATTTTCCCTATTATAAATAAATGGCATTTTTATTCAATTTCAAGCAATTTTTGAGAAAAAGTTTAACGTTTTTTTGATTTATTTTTTAAATTCCAAGTGGTAAAGGTAAGGGCTTATTGGCAATTACTCTCTTCATTCCTATTTATACGTTGTTTTTATTTTAAAAAAAAAACTTCTTAATATTTGTCATTTCACAAAATTAATGCTTAAATGACATTATTTTTTCTATTTTATCCTTTTGAACGTTATTAACTTTTAAAGCATACATTTGACTAATATAAAAAAACTAAATAACCAATCAATGTTCATTAATCAAATTAGTTAATTAAAATAAATTAATTTATGTTTATTTATTAAAAATATGACTTCAAAAGATAATAATAGAACGATCAAAACTAAATAAGTAGGTAGATATGGGCAGACAAAAGAAGTAAAGTAGTACTAACTACACAACATATAACAGGAAGACCAAAGCCCAATCGTCCGTCCAACTTGTAATGTCTGAACACACAGACAATATTACTACTAGCAAAATAGCAGTGTACTACTAATAATTCACATTTCTTTTTCTTTTCTTCTTGCTATTCCTTTTCCCAAGTAAAGTGAAAAACAAAACAATCCTACACACCATTTGCTTAGAGGAACCAAAAGTTAAAAGTTGAACCAAAAACTGGGTTTTGCTTAAAGAAAGTTTTTATCTTTTTCTTTTTTTCTAATTAGCAACTAATTCCATAGATCTGCAGCTCAAAGCCCTTAACATTTTCTACTAAAGTTACTAGCTTTATCCTTTTACACTTCTTTAAAGATGGGTTGTAAAGATTAGGTTTTTAATTAGTGGAGTATTAGACATCTTTTACTTCTACTTCTTTTCTTGGTCATCTACAGGGGATTCTTCCCAATTCTTGATTTGGGTTTTTTATGATGTTGGTTCTTTGAAGAAATTTTGGGGTTTTTGTTGAAGGTATAAAAAAGGTTGATTTTTTTTTTTAAGTGTAAAAATGATTCAGTTGTTGTTTATGGTTCTTTGTTTGGAGGGTATGGTGGCATTTCTTCTAATGGTGAAGATTGGGCCACTGAGGGAACTGGTGATGAAGTGTTTGGATCAGGTGAAAATGAGAAAGGGTACTGTTTTAACTATTGCTGGTACTATATCAGCTATATTATTTTCCAACTTCATTAGTATTATCAAGATTCAGAATAAGGGGGCTAAGATTGGTACAATGACACCAATGGATCAGGTTTTGTGGAGAACCAACTTGTTAGAGGCTACTCTCATGGGTATCATTCTTTAGCCCTTTTCAAATAACTCAGTTACATTCCTTGTTATTGGTTTCTGATATTAAAAATGTGTTGCAAATGAAAATCAGATTCTTGGTTCAGTTGTTTTCCTTGATGATAGTAGTATTCTGTTTACGAGGGGCGCAATCTTTAAAATTTATTATAGACTCTCTCTGATTTGTTGCCTGCTACTTTTAGGTTTGAATGTGGATGAAGATAATTAGCAGGGACATGTAGCATTTTTCGCTTATCAATTGATATTTAATGAATCTTTATAATTCATAATTTATGCATCAATCTGTAGCTATTCTCATGGATGACGATGGAAGGAAGATTGTTTTCAAGCATTTTTTTGATGAGTTATTTGGAATTTGTAGGAACTGAACTTAATTGAATTGTTTGTTGTACTAAACTAGTTTGAAAGGAGATACTTTTAGAGTTGAGCTTATACCAATATGAACAATTTGTTGTTGAGATGTGATAAGAAACTATCACGTGTTTTTCGCTCATCCTCTCGTGTATTGTCATTAACACTTGTAATGCTAGGTTTGCGCTTATTTGATTGAAAAGCTAAATCTTTGATTATTATTTTTTTGTTGGGTTCGGGGGAAGATGGGGGAGGGAATTGTTGTCTCCTAGGTGTCAAAATAAGTTCTGTGCAATTGACACAGTTACTTGCGGAACACCAGTTCCTCCTAATTCTTGATCTTAAGTTAGGGATAATAGTGAGTCTAGCAAAGTAGCTGCCTCAATGCTGGCCACTGGAAGAGCTTTGCTGTTTTTAGTCACAAACAATATTCAAGTGTAATAAAATAGTTCTCTAAAATTTCTTGGAATTTGAAGAGAAATTTGTCTAGAAGTCGTTTTACCTGAACTTAATAGAGTCATATCTCAACCATCACAGTTGATATTCTATTGATGGTACTCCCACTCTTTCAAAATGTTCATCTTATACCTCAGTAAAATAAATGTTCTGAGGCACTCTCTTGTTCGGGTCGTTCCCTGATTCCCCGATGAGGCTGCTTTGTAAATTCCATTTGATATAACATGATTACGGGGAGTAAGAATGTGCAAACATAGGTAGTCCATCTCAAGATTTACAGTTAATTGTCTGAGTGAAGGAGATACCATTACTTACAAGTCTTAAATTGTGGTAGTATGTAGATGTGCTTCTGCGATTATGTTTTAAGATTGAGAAAGCATAAGAGTTTGTTCCTCCTAGGCAGCAGTGAAAATGGATTTAGATTTTTTGGTCTTGCAACCATAACTTCAGTCTGAAGTATAGATCTACTAACACTGCTAACCACTGAAAAAAAGCATTATATATGACAAATAAAAATATGCATGCTACTGGAATTTTTCATTTTCTGAGTTTTCTTATTCATTACTTATTTCCTTTTATGCTAATTTATCTGCATTTGAATGGCATATATCACACAGGATTTTCTCTGTTTCTTGGATTCTTAATTGATCGTATGCACCATTACCTTCGGAAGCTGATTGTTTTGCGTAGTAGTGCGGGATCTTCAAAGAAAGAATTTGAAAGGCTTGAGAAAGAAAAGCTACAGCTTAAGGAGAAAGCAGATAAAGCTGCTGAGGAAATAAAATTATCGCAGAAACAACTCTCTAGTTTAACAGAGACACTGAAGAAGGTTAAGTTGGAGTCAGAGGAGAAAGACAAACGTGTTGAAACTGCGGAAGCTCATGTTGCTGCTCTCCAAAAACAAGCAGCAGATCTTCTTTTAGAATACGACCGTCTATTAGAAGACAATCAAAATCTTCAGAATCAAGCTCATGGTTATCGGAGTTGAGAAAAATAGACAGAAGCAGTTGGTTCAAATTTTACAACTTTTTGATAAGATTGAACATTATGTGCCTGCATGTCTTGACCCTTCTTTTAGCAGAAGGGATTTTGGGAATTGTTGTAACTCAATGAGAATCTTGTAGTATTGTTGTTCAGATATAGACATTGTTAACATTCACTACCTTGTGTCAATCCAAACTATTAATTGTGTGTTATCTTTATTCTTCACTCAATCACAAATGTGTGCAAAAGCTTTCCTCTTGTAAACAACTTGAAACAAATGCAATGTTAATAGCTAACAAGGGAGAAAAGCATTCCTTCAGCCAGTAAATGGGATGATCGAAAGCCACTGGAGGCTCATTATAAAGAATAAACCTCTCGTTCTTTGGTTGTTAACGTGTAGGCTATTGATAAACGATAAGACAGTCTCGCAATAGCGCTCCTAAATTCATTCAAAGCAGTAAAAGCTTTGAAGAAATGATACACCAATCCACTGTATAATCATTCAATCTTCCTTGACAGCACCTTACCAATTACTTGAAGAACTGGCAAGTCTTGGTTCCCAACGTAAATGATCTCGGACAAAGATAGTAGAAGTATAACCACTCAGGATGTGACAATCTAGGGTGCCTGTCACCTGACTAAGTTCTGCCAAAGTTGTACACCTGAACATTTTGTGTCAAACTTATGAATGAGTGAAGAAAAGCAGGAAACCTTTTGGAGTATGCCTATCGAATTGTGTCGTAAGTGCTTCACCACATTCCAGTTAGTGCTACCAAACACAAAAATACTCTTTTGGCTGGAGACTGGAGGTCAAACTTCAACTCCAGTTCAGCTATTAATCAAGGAAAGAATCAATCCGCTAACTCCAAAGAAGTAGAAGCATTCTTTACATTTAGCAGTCAGACTTGAGAAAGTATGCTACATATCATCTGCATCTTTGATACTGACACATACTTTTCAATTTTGTCACCTTGATGGAACTTGCAGGATAGTTGATTCTTCAAAATACCACTCACCACCTTATTGGAAGCTTGGTACAAATTTATGTTGGCTTGCCTCTCTCAGAGAAGAAGTGGAAGCAACTTATTTTTCCTGCCCTCAGAATGTGATCGAAGCAACTATGTAAATCCCATTCAGATTCTTAATTATTATTTTTCTCTGCTAGACACATTCTTGATTTACATAAACACTGGTCACGCAATGGTGCACAAACATCCTGCAGTGTCAGTGCCCCACCAGGAGATATTTTAGGACACAAGTGCAGACTACTCCTAATATTAAAGGCGGCCCAAAAATTCCAGGAGTCCAGGAAAACAGGCAGCAAAAGTATCCTTCTGCTCATCCACCAGATGGCATCAGTCTATAAATTCCACAGATGACCATAATAAGCTTTTAGGTGGACCTCTGATTGAATTCTAAGGCAGCAACAAATACATTTTCATCGTATTCCTAGTTTTTATCCAGTATCTCACAGGATGATAGAGCTTTACATGACAAGACATGTTTCACCAGTAGTCACCACAGGAACATGTTCCATCCTTAAAGTGATGAAATCGTTTAACATCCCTTACGATAATCTCTCTTTTTACTGTAACAGAGATAAACTTTGTTACTTCATGGCAGTCACCACAGACCCTCAGGTTCTTTGTGATAAGTAATCTGGTTCCTGGTGCGGTGTTTAAGAGCCCAAAAGCAATGGCAAGTCTCTCACTATGAATACCCAACATTTTCACTTTGACATCTTCTTCAAGATTCTGCAGCACAAAGTCAGTCTTTGGGACATAGCCCATAGCTTTCATCTCATTTTCCAGATTGCATAGAAGTCCCATTATCTGTTCATATTGAGGGTGACTTGTATCATCGATAAGAAAAGCATGGAGTCTCCCATTTACCTCTACAGCACTGTAGGCAGGAACTTTTGTCATCCCTGTCTTTTTCATAAGCTTCCTCACAGAAGCTGCTTTATCCCACATTTTTGCTGCTGCAAAGAAATTCACTACCAACACGAAAGTACCTGTGTTCTCGGGAATTAATTCAAGTACCCTGTTTGCTGCCAATTCTCCAATGGAAAATTTCTTATGTTTGTGGCAACCAGATAGAAGGGCAACCCAAACAGCAAGCCCAGGTTTAGTTTCCATAGAAGTGATGAGTTCTTTAGCTTCTTCAACTTCACCAGCTCGAGCCAAAAGATCAACTGAACAAGCATAATGCTTCTCAGAAGGTTTAATTTTGTATTCATTCACCATGACATCAAACCAATGTCGACCTTCCTCCACTAATCCTGAGTGACTCAAAGCTGAAAGAAGAGCAGCAAAAGTTGCATGATCTGGTTCTATCTCGTCCTTCATCTGCTGGAAAAGGGTAAGGGCCTCTCTTCCTTGCCCATGGATCCCATAGCATGCTATAATCGTATTCCAACATATCAAGTCCTTAGAACTGATGCGGTCATAAATGGAACGGGCACAAGAAATGAGCCCACATTTAGCATACATATCAATCAATCCAGTACTTAAAACTTGATCCATGATGACTTTCCTGGCAGCATAACCATGAATTGATCTACCCAATCTTAAAGAGCCAACGTCAGAACATGCTAGAAGTGCACTTACAAGTGAAGCTACATCAGGTGTGATTCCTAACAGTTGCATCTCTATCAGCAGTTGAAGAGCATTAACAGCAAAGCCATTTTGAGCATAGCCAGAAATCAAAGCACTCCAAGTAACAGTATTCCTAAAAGGCATTTTCCGAAATACACGAGTAGCTATCTCCAACTCTCCATTCTTAGCATACATATCAACAAGGCTAGTCAGTATATTCACATCCATAGGAAGGGCTCTGCGGATCATATAGCCATGAACTGACGAACCCAATTTCGTGTCTGCAATATTAGCAGAAGCCTGCATCAAACCCAACATAACAACACCATCACCTACCATACCTTCCCTTTGCATCCTCCTATACAAATCCACTGCCTCTCTCCCTTTCCCACTCTGTACAAAACCCGTTATCATCGTAGTCCAACAAACAACATCCCTCCTCTGCATTTTCTCAAATACAGCTCCTGCTTTATCCATCTTCCCACATTTGGCATACAGGTTCAAAACAGAGGACCCAACAAAGACATCATTTTTATACCCACACTCAACAACCTTGTCCCAAATCTCTTCACCCTTCTCCAAATCCTGCAATATCGTACACGCCTTAAGTACCACAGTAAAAGTTGAGCTATCAGGTTTGACACCTTCAAGGACCATTTGATTATAAACATTTACAACCTCAAAAGGGAACTCATTTTTTGAATAGGCAATGATCATAGCATTCCAAAAATCTACTCTCCTCAGGGGACTTTTATCAAACAATTTGTGGGCAGATTTGAGATCACCCACTTTGGCATATGATGATATTAATGGGGCAATGGAGTTTCCATGGGAAAATAACCCAGATACTACCATAAGAGCGTGAATTTGAGAAATCAATGCATTATGTTTACATGTCAATAGGAGAGGTTTGAGTTCATGTGGTAACAAGCGCATTTAGTCCACTGGGAATTTGAAGTTCACCCCTTTAATAGCAGGAGTCCGTTGCAATAACTGCTGGTATAAGCACTAAACAGGTAATTGAACTGGAGAGAAACAAATATACATTTTTAATCGAGAGAAAATTACAACTTTCAACAAAATATTGTACTCATCCCCAAATCAATTCAAACACCATTAACAATCCTTGAAGCTTGTTGGAGTACTCATGTCCGAGTTGTCTTTAAACGACATAATCTAGCTTAAGAGCTCACCATTTAGGTTGTGTATTAGTCCGTTCAGTTTTGAAATTTATCAATTTTACTTATCGATTATTAGTTTGTAATAATGCTAAATCGATATGGAACCGTTAAGATATCGATTTATTGGTTATTGATTTATCAGTTAGCGATGTTATCGTTTCGATTATTGTTAACAATTCACACAATTTTTATTGAGAATTACAATACACTAAGCACTAATGAACAGTACGCATTAGCCAATAGTCACTGATTAACTTTTTCCTGTTAGTTCATTATTATATAAAACACTTAATAAAACTCCATATTAACCTGAAAAGAGATGTCAACATTTCCCAAATTGTCAAACTCAAAAGGATTCCTCATAACAATCAAGCCAATCTCGATATGAACTATAAAGAGAAACCATTATAGCACTACTAACGAATACCATTAATGATCATGATACCATTACTAACAAAAACTTTGTTATTGCAGATTGTAGTATTGCAATATTGGAGGCATATCTCACTTAGGGAGTTAGGGGTCATTTGGTACAAACATCGATAATGCAGGGATTAGTAACGCAGAGATTAGTAGTGCAGGGATTATTTTTTATCAAGTGTATGGTTCACTACTTTTCACTTAATTTTGTGTTTGATTTAAAACTCTACAAAAAATTTATTTCCTATTATACCCTTGTGTTATTATGAGTGTTTATTTCATGTAATTGGGTCAAGTAGATAACCGCCGAATCGGGCAATTTTTTTTGTAGGAATTTCTATTCCATTTAATTAGTTAAATCAAATATATATATATATATATATATATATATATATATATATTATTATTATTATTAATTTTAAGGTGTGATGTATCACTAAGAAGATCATTGATGGCACGGTGTATTTCTAATTTTTTTGTTGGTCAAGTATATCTTAAAGTTAACGTAGATTTAAGACTACTTAAATAGTCCAATACCAAAAGCTTATTTTTTTTTTTAAATACAAATAGTTCAAGTGGGTAATCGACAAACTATCTTGAATAAAAATAAAATTCAAGAAAAAAATATTAGTGAACTCATTAAATTACACTAAATGGATTTGGAGAATTAAAAAAGAACATTTATAACTATTCCAATATAAATAAAAAGGAAATTAAATTACAAAAGAAATTTAGAAAAAGGAATAAGGGGTTAGTTTAGTCATTTAGGGGTCTTATCCAAGGTTTAGCAAACCTTGGATTAGTTATCCCTCCATTTTCTAGGGATAAGATAAGACCACATATGGTGGATAAGCAATCCATGGATTAAACTAAATGAAGTAACCAAACAATGTATTGATACAAAGACGCAATTAAACGAAGAAAACTACTAAATGGAAAACAGAACCCTGTCGTTGGCTAGGTTGTACATCTTGGGTTGCCTCCCAAGCAGCGCTTGATTTAACGTCGCGGCACGATGCAAGTGTCTTGATTACTCAGACTTCATCAAGATTGTAGGCCTCAATCACTTCTTGCACAGTTTCAGCATTTCCCAAATAGATCTTGATCCTTTGCCCGTTTACCATGAACCTTGTTCCATCCCTATTTTCAAGCTCAACCGCTCCATGGGGGAGCGGGGAGCACTTTTGTAAGCAAAAATGGCCCGGTCCATTTGGACTTGAGTTTGCTTGGAAACAAGCGCAACCTAGAGTTGAATAGAAGTACAAGATCACCAACCACAAATTCTCACTTTTCAATTCTTTGATCATGATACCTTTTCATCTTCTCTTTGTACAAGGCTGAACTTTCATAAGCTTTCAGGCGTAACTCATCAAGCATATTTAAGTCATTCATTCTTTGATTAGATGCGGCGCCCCAATCCAAATTTAACTTCTTCATTGCCCACATCGCCTTGTGCTCTAGCTCTACCGGTAAATGACAAGACTTCCCATAAACAAGTTGGTAAGGAGACATACCTATGTGGGTCTTGTATGCAGTGCGATATGCCCATAGAGCATCATCAAGCTTCCTTGACCAATCCGTTCTATTAGCATTCACAGTCTTTGCCAATATCTGTTTGATCTCTCTGTTGGATACTTCAACTTGACCGCTAGTCTGTGGATGGTAAGGAGTGACTACATTGTGACGGACACCATATTTCTCAAGTAGTGCCTTGAACAACTTATTACAAAAGTGAGAACCTCCATCGCTAATAATAGCCCTCGGTGTACCATATTTGGAGAAGATATTCTTTTTCAAGAATGCAGTGACACTTTTACCTTCATTGTTGGAGAGCGCAATTGCTTCCACCCACTTCGATACATAATCAACCGCAACAAGAATATATTTCATCCCATATGAACTCATAAATGGACCCATAAAATCAATGCCCCATACATCAAACAACTCTATTACTAATATATGATTCATAGGGAGCTCTTGCCTCTTTGAAATCCCTCCTTCTCTTTGACAACGATCACAAGACTTGGTGAAATCATGAGCATCTTGGTGGATAGTAGGCCAGTAGTACCCACATTGCAAAATCTTATGTGCAGTCCGAATACCACTATGATGCTCTCCAACGGGTGATGAATGGCATGCTTCAAGTACACTCAACATCTCAACCTCGGGCACACAACGATGAATAATCCCATCAGTACAACTACGATACAAGTAAGATTCATCCTAAAAGAATTTCTTCACATTATGCATAAACTTTTTTCTTTGGTGAAAAGACAAATCGGGGGGCACAATATCGCTTGCCAAATAATTAGCAAAGTCTGCGAACCAAGGAATCAAATCATGAGAAACAGCCAATACCTGTTCATCTGGAAAAGCATCATTAATTTCAGCCCTATCTCCAAGCTTTAGCATAGCCTCTTCCTCTAATTTGGACAAGTAATCGGTAACTTGATTTTTGGACCCCTTTCTATCTTTTACTACAAAATCAAACTCTTGCAGCAACAATACCCATCTAATCAATCTTAGTTTTGCATCCTTTTTTGCCATTAATTACCTTGATGCAGAATGGTCAGTATGTACTATGACCTTAGTACCAAGCAAGTAAGATCGAAATTTCTCGAATGCAAACACCACCGCAAGAAGTTCTTATTCGGTCATAGTATAATTCTTTTGGGCCACATTTAGAGCTTTGCTAGCATAATAAATAGGGTGAAGAATGTTCTCTCGCCTTTGTCCCAATACTACACCAAGCGCCACTCCACTCGCATCGCACATTACCTCAAACAGTTGTCTCTAATCTGGTGAAATAATGATTGGTGTAGTAACTAACTTCTCCTTCAACTCTCTAAATGCTTTAAGACAAACATCATCAAAATAGAACTTACACTCCTTCTCGAGCAGTTTGCATAACGGATGTGCAATTTTGGAGAAATCTTTGATGAATCTCCTATAAAAACCTGCATGCCCAAGAAAACTTCTAACACTTTTTACAGAAATGGGCAGTGGAAGCTTTTCTATTACCTCAACTTTAGCTCTATCAACCTCAATACCTTTATCTGAAATTCGATGACCCAACACTATACCTTCTTTAACCATGAAATGACACTTCTCCCAATTCAACACCAAGTTGCAATCTTCACACCTAGTCGCTCTTCAATTTGCAGTTCTGTCCCACTCTTCACTCTGTAAGTTATAGCAGATACTGTTTGGAGCTCACCATTCTACTTCATGGACCTACAAATATTGAAAATTGCTTCTTCATTATTCAGTCTGAACTTCATCTGTCCCTTTTCCATATCAATCAACACACACCCTGTGGCAAGAAATGGTCTTCCAAGGATGATGGGAACCTCAAAATCAACCTCACAGTCAAGAATCGCAAAATCTGCTGAAAAAATGAAAGACTCCACTTTCACTAGCACATCATGGAGTACACCATTGGGCCTCTTCACAGTTCGATCGGCCATTAGTAACCGCATTGCAGTGGGCTTTGGTTCCCCTAGACCTAACTTCTTGTAAATAGACAAGGGCATGGGGTTGATGCTAGCACCAAGATCACACAATGCCTTTGCAAAGTGTAACAACCCTATAATACATGGGATCGTGAAAGCACCAGGGTCTTCTTTCTTCTGCACCAGAGATCTTGTAGCAATAGCGCTACAATGCTGCAATCTATCATCATCTTCAAAACTCACGGACCTTTTCTTTGTCACCATATCTTTCATAAACTTTGCATACCTAGGCATTTGTTCCAAGGCTTCTATTAAAGGAACATTGATAGAAAGTTGTTTCAACATAGTAATAAACCTGTGATATTTACCATCTTCAGTCTTCTTCACTAACCTCTGTGGAAAAGGTGGTGGAGGTCTAGGTATGGGGACCACTTTCTGAGATATCTCCGCTTCTTGCTCTGTCGCAGTCTCAGACTCTTCTCTAACCTCCACCACATCATCTTCTTTTCTAATCTCCGCATCCACCACAGACGGCATAGGTGGATCTATGGTTTGCTTACTCCCTCGAGTAGTAATTGCCATACAATGACCATCATTCTTTGGATTCTGGATGGTGTTGCTAGGAAGAGTGCCAGGTTGACGTGGGTTCACTATAGTAGACAACTGAGTCATCTGCTGCTTTAGATGATTTATTGACACTGCATGGGCATCAACCTTTTGACTAATACCAGACAAGTCGTTTCTCATCTCCTTCACATTCTCATCAGTTGCATCAAACCTTCTCATCATCTTCTGCATCATATCTTCAATACGCGCCATATTGCCTCTAGCTTCCCTAGCACCAAATTCTCGATTTTGAGAGGGAACATAAGGTCCAACCCAATCGCTTCTATTACCATAATTGTTCCTATTGTAGTTGTTGTTGCGATTGAAATTCCTATCACGGACATAGTGACCCTTTCGATTGTAATTTCCATAGTTTCGACCTTGGTTCCCTTGACCTTGGCGTCAATTTTCTGTGTTGGATACTTGGGTATTTGGTTGGAAACCCCCCGTCAGATCATTTACAGCATAAACATCCTCTTCATAGTAACACTCTTCAACTGGTGGTGGAGTTCTACTTAAGTAGTTCACAACATTTACCTTCTCTTCTCCTCCGCTCACATACTTCAATACCAACCCCAACTTGGTCCTCATCTGGGTCATCTCCTCACGAATATCATCTGCAGAATTGATAGTTGTATTATGAACGACAAATGTATTTCTCCCAGTATCCGACCTCCTAGTGCTCCATGCTTTATTGTTGCGAGAGATCCTCTCCAATTTTTCAGCAATCTGTGCATATGTACAATCACCATACGAACCTCCATCAATAGTGTCAAGTACTGCTTTATTGTTATCATCCTATCCTCGGTAGAAATATTCTTTCAGCGACTCATCATCAATACAGTGATTTGGAACACCTCTTACGAATGTAGTGAATCTGTCCCAAGAGCTACTTACAGACTCTCCAGGTAATGCTACAAAATTGTTGACCCTATCTTTGTGATTGAGCTTCTTGGACACTGGACAGTATTTTGCTCGGAACACCTCCGCCAGTTAGTCCCATGTAAATATTGAGTTATAAGGAAGCTCAGTGAACCATATTGCAGCATCGCTTGTTAGTGCAGAGGGAACACTTGTAATCCAATGACATTCATATCCAAGTCTAGTCTACCTACACAACTTTTGCAAACCACTCTTAGCTTGGCTAAGTGAGCATGTGGATCCTCCGATGGCGATCCTGAGAATAAGCCTCTTGCTATAAGCATCTGCATCACGCTACTAGTCACCACAAATGTGTGCCCTGGAGGTAGAGGGGGTTGGACAATAGGTCCATCAGCGTCTGCTATATTGATGTTGCCTTGATAGTTGTCATGTTGTCATGGGCCTAGTGGATCTTGCACCCTCAACGCATCTCCCATTCGATTTTCAGTTGGGACCTGGTTGTCCCCAACATCTACCCTCTGCTGTTGTAACTCATCTGCATCACTTAGATTTCCTCCGATAGGATTAATTAGATCTCTTGGATTGTTCATTCTTCGCAAAGTGCGGTTCAACTTTGGACCGTAAGGAGTAAGTGGTTCACCCTGGCTCCGTGTACTTGGCATACACTAGTGTCAGAACCTGAGAGAGACAAAAACAAAGAGAGAAGGTAAAATTAGGAAATATTTGACTAACGTTCAATAATGTAGTTAAAATAAATCTAAAAGACAATATTCCCCGGCAGCGGCGCCAAAATTTGATACGTTCAAATTACACTTTCCTAAAGAAGTATAAGCGATCGTTATCAAGTAAAGAACCCAACTTGTGGGTTGAGGTCGATCCCACGAGAAAAATGGTTTAGACTTTACTTTAACCAACAATTATATTCAATTAGTTAAATTACTTCCAAAAGCAAGTAATAAAAAGGGGGGTTTTATGAAACAAATTGTAAGAATTTAGTAAGTAATCAGTGAATAAAAGTCAATTTTGGTTGTTATCAAGATGAGAGGATTAACTAGGGTATACATGTTCCCCACAAGCTCATAATGCAGTAATTCTAGTAATAACAATCCTTTCCTAGTATATCACATGCAAAGTGGTAAATTATGTATCTCTAAATCCTTGGTCCAGCATCTAGAGAATTTCACCCCGCACCTTGGTTCGGTTACATGTGTATAATTTACTAACCCTTACCTATACCTCATATTATCCATCATAATCGATGTTTGGCTTAGTTATTACTTCGCACCAATCGACACTAGACTATTAGATAGTATCACACTAAATCTATGTTGATAATTCTTTTCTCGTTAATTACCTCCTTGGTCTGGCAAGTAGTAACGAGGCAAGTTCTAACGTTGGCCACCGTTAAAAGGACTTCTAAACGAAAGAATTATCAATGCATGCAAAACACTATTCAAGAATTGCTTATTTACTACTCATACTTTGTTAATCACTCATGGTTCCCACAACCCTAGTTGTGGATTTAGTTACCCATATTAGCAAGAACACAATTCATAGTTTTAGATGAAGAAATCATGAACTTACGTAAAGAGAATAATAAACCCTGAAATTCAACTTGAATTGCAAAGCCAAAATCTTCAAAACGAACTTGGGAAATCAATAATTGCTACGTTTTCAAATTAATCTCCCAAGTCACAAAGTAAACTAGAATAATAATCTCTAACCCCCAAAAACGAGGTTTACATGCCCTATTTATACAAAACAAATCCTAAATTAAAAAGAAAACAAATTAAGGAAAGTTTGTTCAGGCACGCGTCTTCATTCCAGGAGATTGACTTACGGACCGTCAATGGATCTACGGTTTGTAAGTCCCTTCCGTCAGCCAGGACTTAGAAAATATTTCAGCTTCCAAAAATAAGCTTCTCTGAAGCAAACGACAGACTTGCAGTACGGACCGTAGATCGATCTACGATCTGTCAATCCCCTCCGTAGCTCCATACTTGGAAACTTCAAAAATCAGGTACTGGAACCCTCGCAGTATCAATCTATGAATCAACAGTACGATCCGTAGATCAATCTACGGACCGTCAATGGCCACCGTGGTTCCACACTTGGTCAGATTCCCTGATTTGTCTTCCATACCTTGCCCGTTGATCTACGGTCACAACCTACGGACCGTCAATGGACCTACGGTCCGTAGATCACCTCCGTGAATGCCCTTTTCTGCATTTCTTTCAACTGTCTCTATACTTTCGCGCCTGAACATCTTTCTTGCAAAATATGATAAAAATACATAAAAACCAATATGGAAAGGCCCTAGACACACACAACTTGTAAGTGAAATATATTAGAAATACCGTAAACTCACGGTATATCAGTAATGACAGTAGGTTCTTAGATAAGTCTCCTTACTGTAGCAATCATCAACATAGTCAATTGGTTCCCAATTCTTGTAAAGAATGAAAGCAATGGCATGTGGACAGGGTATTCCTTTGAGCATCCATAATTTACAACTACATGTCTTACTTCTCATATCAATAGTATGGACATAGGATCCATCTGAAATTTCAAAGCCTCTTTCTCTATTGAACTCAATATGACATTTCGTTGACTTTGCTATGTTCTTTTCAAGCACTCTTAATGCCATTGGAGAAATATTTGTTAACAATGTTTCTGGAAATTTATGAAATTGACCTAGTCTATACATTACCTTTACTCTTATCTCTTCAAGCATTGTGATAATAGTTTTATGTCTTGGAGCTAAGATCCAAGCATTAGAGTTTTCAGCCATATTATTATCTATGCTATCACACTTAACATCAATCTACATTTTGCACCAAGGTTTTACATCATAATGAAGTAAATCTAGAACAATATCTTTGTTACCTAGCAATGCCATGTGAGCCAAATTTGCCTTCAACTCTGCCTCAAAGGGTGTTTCTTGCACATTTCCAAAATTGATTCCTTCTTTCTAAACCTCTGTAATCTTTTGCCCAGTTAGCAAGAATATGTCATGCACACATCCTATGCTCCACCTCTGGTAAAAGATGCTTGACTGTTGATGTAAGCCGCTACAATGAACAAAAAAACATTCTTGTTGCAGTAATAACAACAGTAATGCATTAAACATGAGTAAATTAACCAAAAACATACCTTTTGCATATCTGAAATGAGTGTGTAATCTCTGCCATCACCTAACCCCAAGTCCTCTATCAACAATTTCAAAAACCATGCCCATGTGTTCTTATTTTCATACTCTACTACACTCTATGCAATATGTAACATTTGATTATTGGCATCTTTAGCCACATCAACCAACAATTGTCCTTTGGTTACACTCTTCAAGAAACATCTATCTAAACCAATACATTTTCTACATCCACCAAGAAAAGCTTTTTTGCAAGCATCAAAACATATATAGAAGCTCTGAAAAACTAGCTTACCATTAACTTCAGAATCATCAACTTTTACTACACAAGTGCTACCTGGATTGGTCTTCAACAATTCATCCCTATAGTAAAAAAATTCTACCAAACTCTTTCACATGATCACCCATTAGTTCCTGCAATATTTTCTGTCTTGATCTCCTAGCAATAGTCTTCCCAACATGTATTCCTAACTTATTTCTTATCAACTGTTGAAATTTGAAAATTCTAATGTTTGGTTGCTCACTAATTCTATCTTTGTAGTGCCTATAGAAAAACTTAGCATTACACATGTAATTTCTTGTGGTGTTCACGCATCTGTGCGTAGGATTGTAGGTTTTAATCACAAAGTTATTGGTACCTTTATTAAGACTTGCATATAACAACCAAGGACACCCCTCTCTACATCTAGCCCTCACCTTTTTTGAGTCATTAGTAAACTTTTCTAACTGGACACCTTTTTGAATTGAATATTTTGTAATAGTATCCCTAAAATCATTCACAGTCTTAAAAACCATGCCCAATTGCCACATAACCTTTTCAGCAGTTTTATCTAAAACAATTCTTCTACTTTCCTTTCTTGTCTCATTATCTGAATAAGTTTCAATACTATAAGCATCAGAACTACAATACACATGCTCATCCCCAACAACTTTACCTTTTATGTTTTTATCAACAAGTTCGGTCTCATCAAAACCTACATCTGGACCAACTTCAGCAACTAGAACTTCTTTAGGGTCTTTTGGTACTCTTTCTGTTCTCTTCCTCCTTTGGTATGACCTCTTCTCAGCCCTTAAGTTTATATTTTTTTCATGGACATCACTTTCATATATAGCATCACCTTCATGGAAAATATCTTCATGGTTTGAATCTGAACTATTTTCAGTTGACTGGTTTGAATCTAGCACTGGAAAGTCATCCTCAACAACAAGAGATTCAATAGTTGTATTAAATGTTGGTTGAGTAGGTGCACCAATCTCAGGCTCAACAGTTGCAGTAGTAGTAGTTGATGCTTGAGTTGGTGCAACAGCCTCAGGGTCACCAACCGGAGAACTTTGAGAATCTACAGGTTAAGTAGTTGCAACTACTGGTTGAGTAGTTGCAACTTCAAACTCATTTTCATTTTTATTAATATCACAAACTGATGTGAAACAACAAGATAAAAATAAAATAGAAATTAAAATAAAGATGGATAAAAGAGATAGACACAATTAAATTCAAGCAACTAAGAGATGTAATGGTGAAACTAACCAAAAACACCACTTAATTGAGAAATAAAAACACCTAATCTATTAGACTCCTCAAGAAAGTAATAACCTTACTTGCAAATTCTAGGACAAAATGTTGAAGTTCAACAAAGGGTTTCCAAACTCTCACAAGAGGCATAACAAGTCCAAAAAATCCCCTTATGAAACCCTTATATCTACTATTTATACTAACAACTAAAATAGTGAAGAAAGACTCAATTGCCCTTCATTAAAATTACAAGGTAATTAAAATGGTAGAACACTTAATATATTAAATATCTTCAAGTCTTCCATGTTGGAGCCTTCCAAAGGTTCCATCTTCATCCATAAAGCTTGCAATGCTTGAAGGTCCTTAGCTTGACTCCTTGTGAAAGGCCTCCTTGAAGTAATGTCACTTTGATCTACATCACACTCCCCTTCTTCAAAAGAATTCGTCCCCGAATTCGCCACACCTACATCAAAAAGAGATAAATCACTAACATTGAAAACATTATGGACCAAATACTCACTTGGTAAGTATACTTTGTAAGCATTATCCCCAATTTTCTCAACCACTTGAAAAGGTCCATCTCCTCTTGGCATAAGTTTGTTCTTCCTTTTGCTTGGAAATCTTTCCTTCCTAAAATGAACCCATACCCAATCACCAGGTGCAAAGGTGACTCTCTTTCGTCTCTTTTGATTGCATCATTGTTGGCCTTCTCAATTCATATTCTTACTTTCTCATGGATGTTCTTCATAGCTTTTGCCTTAGATTTTACATCTATACTCACAATAACATCTTTGGGTAAATGAGTTAAATCTAATAGAGTCAAGGGATTAAAGCCATAAACACACTCAAAAGGGCTTATACCAATAGACCTATGAATAGTTCTATTATATGCAAACTCAATTAATGGCAATTGATCATCCCAAGAAGTTAACTTCCCTTTAACCATAGCCCTAAGTATGTTACCTAAGGTTCTATTAACTACCTCGGTTTGACCATCCGTTTGGGGATGACAAGAAGTAGAAAATAGTAACTTAGTTCCCAAATTTCCCCACAAACACCTCCAAAAATGACTTTCTATCACTAACAGTTGTTTGGGGAACACCATGTAATTATGAACAAATAAGGTAAAAACATGAGATGCATCAACACTTTTATGACAAGTAATAAAGTGAGCCATTTTAGAAAATTTATCCACAACAACAAAGATGCTATCCTTACCCTTCTTAGTCCTTGGGAGACCAACAACAAAATCCATGGAAATATCTAGCCAAGGGCCACTTGGAATAGGCAAATAGGTATACAATCCATGGGGTTGGGTATAAGATTTAGCATGCTTACAATCCAAACACCTAGCACAAATTCTTTCCATATCTCTTATCATCTTAGGCCAAAAGAAATGTTCACTAAGAATAACTAAAGTTTTTTGACACTCCAAAATGACCCATCAAACCTCCATTGTGTGCCTCTTTCACTAACAACTCTCTCCATGAGGACATAGGTACACAAAGCTTTCCATTCCTAAACAAATTTCCCTCCTTCAACTCAAACCTAGGAGTTCTAGCTTCATTACCCTTCTTAACAACTTGTACACACCTATTCAAGCTCACTTGACACTCCCAAAGACTTTTTCAAAATCATCATCATCATTAGAATATAACTCCTTCAAACTCTCAAAACCCATCAATCTAGAAGTCAAGGTATTCATCAAAGCATATCTTCTAGATAAAGCATCCGCCACAATATTCTCTTTGCCTTGCTTATAATTAATCACATAAGGAAAAGACTCAATAAATTCTATCCATTTTATGCATTCTATTAAGCTTATTTTGAACCCTAATATGCTTCAAAGCCTCATGATTGGTTCTAATCACAAACTCCTTATGCCAAAAATAATGTTGCCAATTTGCTAAGGCTCTCACAAGGGCATAGAGTTCCTTATCATAGGCAGAATATTGCAATGGAGCTCCTCTTAACTTCTTACTAAAGTAAGCTATGGGTTTTCCTTCTTGCATCAAGACCGCACTAATGCCTACTCCACTAGCATCACACTCAATTTCAAACATCTTCTCAAAATTGGGAAGTTGAAGTAAAGGAGTGGAACTAAGTTTCTCCTTTAAGATTTTAAAGGTTTCTTCTTGTTTTATACCTGATACACTCAAATTACACCTCCCTACAGAAGTATAAGCGATCGTTATCAAGTAAAGAACCCAACTTGTAGGTTGGGGTCGATCCCATGAGGAAAATGGTTTAGACTTTACTTTAACCAATAATTATATTCAATTAGTCAAATTATTTTCAGAAACAGGTAATTAAAAAGGAGGGGGGGGGGGGTTTGTTTGTGTGAAACAAATAGTAAGAATTTAATAAGTAATCAGTAATCAAAACTCAATTTTGGTTGTTATCAAGATGAGAGAAATAACTAGGGTATACGTGTTTCCCACAAGCTCATAATACAGTAATCCTAGTAATAGCAATCCTTTCCTAGTATATCACATGCAAAGTGGTAAGTTATGTATCTCTAAATCCTTGGTCCGGCATCTAGAGAATTTCACCCTGCACCTTGGTTCGGCTACATGTGTATAATTTACTAACCCTTACCTATACCTCATATTAGCCATCATAATCGATGTTTGGCTTAGTTATTACATTACACCAATCGACACTAGACTATTAGATATTATCACACTAAATCTATGTTAATAATTCTTTTCTCATTAATTACCTCCTTGGTCCGGCAAGTAGTAACGAGGCAAGTTCTAATGTTGGCCACCATTAAAAAAACTTCTAAACGAAAGAATTATCAATGCATGCAAAATACTATTCAAAAATTGCTTATTTACTACTCATACTTTGTTAATCGCTCATAGTTCCCACAACCCTAGTTAGGGATTTAGTTACCCATATTAGCAAGAACACAATTCATAGTTTTAGATGAAGAAATCATGAGCTTACGTAAGGAGAATAATAAACCCTGAAATTCAACTTGAATTGCAAAGCCAAAATCTTTAAAACGAACTTAGGAAATCAATAATTGCTATAGTTGCAAATTAATCTCCAAAGTCACAAAGTAAAACTAGAATAATAATCTCTAACCCCTAAAAACGAGGTTTACATGCCCTATTTATAGAAAACAAATCCTAAATTAAAAGGGAAACAAATTAAGGAAAGTTTGTTCAGGAACGTGTCTTTATTCCACGAGACTGACTTACGGACCATCGATAGATCTACGGTTCGTAAGTCCCTTCCGTCAGCCAGGACTTGGAAAATATTTCAGCTTCCAAAAATCAGTTTTTCTGAAGCAAATGACGGACTTACAGTATGGATCGTAGATCGATCTACAGTCTGTCAATCCCCTCCGTAGCTCCATACTTGGAAACTTCAAAAATCAGGTACTGGAACCCTCGTAGTATCAATCTACGGATAAACAGTACGGTCCGTAGATTGATCTACGGACCGTCAACAGCCACCGTGGTTCCATACCTGGTCAGATTTTCCTGATTTGTATTTCATGCCTTGCCTGCTGATCTTTGGTCATCACCTACGGACCGTCAATGGACCTACAGTTCGTAGTTCACCTCCGTGAATGCCTTTTTTCTGCATTTGTTTCAGCTGTCTCTATACTTCCGCGCTTGAACATCTTTTCTGCAAAATATGATAAAAACACATAAAAATCAATACAAAAAGGCCTTAGACACACACAACTTGTAAGTGAAATGTATTAGAAATATCGTAAACTCACGGTATATCAACACCTTCAACTTAAATTCGTTGTTTGTCCTCAAACGACGCACTACGACTCTAAACGATACTTGTATAGAAGCAAATATTTCAGAGCCAAGCAATCACATGGCTTTCTACCCCCTCACTTTTCGGGTGCAACTTCGTTCTCTTAAAATCAACAAGCTGATCCATGCAGATCAAACCATGATACATATCGACCAACTGACACACAACATACACCTTCTCACTGTCACCAAGGTATCAACTTTCCGACAATGTAACTAGTGCTCGTACTTCAAACGAAGTCCCCTTTTCACCAGAAATGAATGTCATTCATGGTACAAGGATTTATTCAACACTCACACTCAGAAGTAATTTCAAATACAGTTAGTGCTTAATGCCATAAGCTTGCCCTTATTTTCACTACTTAGACTCTCCAAACTAGACTCTAGGATCACTATAGGACTCTATTGGCTTGTAACGTAGGCTCATGGTCAGGTGTTGTATATTTGGGTACTGTTTAGTGACTTTCTGCCCTCCTTGACATTACACTTGGGCTTTTAACCTCTTTTTTCCCTATTTTTGTCATACTATCACTTTACCTTCTTTCCCTTAATTTTCTTCACCCATGGATGTGACTTTAGACTTTGTAGCTCTTTTTACTTTTCATTTAATTTTTCTTTTAGCTTTCAACAAGTCACATCCTTTTCTCATGTTTTTTTTTTCACAGCACTCTTTTCATACCCATTTTTCTTTCAGTTTCCTATTTCATAGCCACCCTCAACTTATGGATTTTCCATTAGTTGAGGTGCATAATACCCGATGTTGGATCAGGGCCAAGATTGAAGTTACTTTTTACATTAGCCACCTTCAACTTAGGCTTTTGGCCTAAGTCGAAGTGCACATGTCCAAGGAGGGACCTGGGCTAACATAGTAGATTATGGGAAGGTGATTTCGAGGTTTAGAAAGAAATGGTTTACTTTTAGGCTCAAAGTTGGATCAAAGGGAGCAGTTATTTCATTTGGTTGGATTCTTCTTTTAGGCAATTTGTGGACTTTTCAGAACAATGGCCTATGATCACTTCCTAACCTCTAGATTGAATTATCTTAGAAGGACTAACCGGGCAACTTCTAGATTTGCACAAAAACTGTTTGAACACTCAACAATTCTTACTCACTCTTGGCACATAGTTTCATTATCAGATTATCAGATTACCCAGTTCAAGTTTCAGCTCAAGTCATGCCATCGAGTTGAATCGTTATTATGTCATACTCAGAGCCAACACATTCAACTAATTGTAACCTACAACTTCTAACATACATCCCAAAATTTGACAGGTATCATTTTTCATAAGCCATCATGCTTCTTTCTTTATCCTTCTTCTACACATACAATTCTAAGACATGTCGGTTCAACAAAAATTAAACAGTCTCTTGGGGGAAAAGAACACATGCAAGAAAACCCCAAGAGAGGATGCATGAGTTGGGTTATTCAGACTTCACCCTATCACTCACAATCCATTTACCCCACCCCATCAAAAAATAGATGCACTTGTCTCCAATGCATACAAAAATAATAAAAGAAAATGGATTGGGTGAAGCAAACCTGTGGCACAAAGCGTCGGCGAATCATCAACACGCAGGGGGGTCCAGTTTGCTGGAGCCCGCTGGAACAATAGTGGGGGCACCCTCAGTAGTGCCCACATCAGCAATCATAGCACTCTCAGTAGTGCTCTCTATTAATCTCACCGCACCATCAGTGGTGCTCATGACGTCCCCCAAAATAGGCTGGACCTCTACAATCGGGGCAGAGCTCGATTCCTCTGCAACTCTCTCACGCACCTTTTGCTAGCGCAACTCTTCGTCTAAAATCGAAGCCCTCCTTGCCTCCTTCTCGTGCCTACGCTGTCTCTTGTGAGATTTTTCCTCCTCAATGCAATGAGAACGATGCCGCTTGCCCTTGGCATGTGTAGGCGCAAGCCCCTCCTCGGCAGTCCCACTGAATAGGGTATCCAGCACTGTATCATCAGCCAGTGCATTAGGTGCAACTTGAGGGTCAACTGAAGATGCGGCAAGAATGGCATCAGTGTCAGTCCGGAGGCTGGCTAAGTCAGCCTGCAAAGCAGATAGATCTATGACCGGGGATGATCGCTTGAGGACTCGTAATTCAAAAGCATCAAGTCACTTATTAACAGCCTGGACCTTCCGGTCCATCATCCCTTTCATCCTGTGCTCCATTCTAGCCTCAGACTCGGCTATTGACTTTTGCATCCACGGCTGGATGTGATGCAATAGTGTGTCCATCTGAGCCTCTAACTTCTATACTCTGGCCAATGGGACAACAGTAGCTCCTAACTGTAGTATGGACCGGGATGAGCTAGGAGCCATACTAGCTACCTGAGATAAGGAGTCCGGGACAGTATCGGTGTGGTCTGGGATGCTGAGGTCACCGCCCTATGCCTGCCCCACTGTGTCTATAAGATTGGTACCCAAGGGAGGTACCTTAACCGGAGGCTCTCTGCGAGGTGCTGCCACATTTGCCTCATCTCAAATAAGGCTGATGTCCAATGCCCTTGTAGGGTGGACTAACTTGTCACAATGCCAGATCGGCACTCTAGAGTCCCTGCACAAATGAAAAATTAGACATGAGAATGGGTAAGTAGTAGAGGTCCTGAATGCCCTCTCGTGAATCTCTGCCAGCAGCGTGCGGGCGAAGTTAATCTCCACTCCTGCTACCAATGCCGCCACCATGACTGCTCTGTCCCACGTGACTTGGTTGTCAGCTTTTGTAGGCGACACTCTATTACACACCAGTAGCCAGAAGAACTTGGCCACAAAATTTAATGTGGCCTTCCGGATGCCCAACCGTGGCACGACAACCCATTTCGCATACTTGCCATCTGCAATAATGTACCTGGCCAACCATAATATAATAACCTCTCTCTGCTTAGCGTTCTTCTAGAAAGCGCCACTCCGCACAATATCCCATCTGTAATCAAACTCTGCTGTGTTGAGAGACCAAGAGTGACCCGTGGTAGGACCATAGAGAAAATGTCTGATCGTGACAGGTGATATGTCCATCGGACAACCTCGAACCAAAGTGGAAGTGAAAGGATCTTGAACTAGGGGCTTTGACCGCTAGGAAATTAAATCGCAGAGAGTGGCAGCATAGGAGGCATAAAATTCCCGCACAATCTCCTCGCTATACGTCCCTGGGTCTCGAGCCATCTAGTCACACTTGTAAAGGTTGAACAGCTGGTGAATGTCCGAAACAGCGTGCAAGGCCATCTTTTGTTTGTCGTTTACCATCTTGGCATCCCAATAAATTTGCCATTGGCCTTCTACACACCACCTATTTAGTTCGCCGGCTACTGGAGTGGGGTCATCATTTCATGGTGCAGGTATGGACTCCGAGCTAGTTGCCTCATCAGACGAGGCTGCTTGGTCATTCTCACCGGACCCTGTGGCTGATTTAGCACTGAACCCTACAATATGGGCAGACTCGGATCCTAAAGAATGGGCAGACTCGAATCCGGACATAGACCCCTCTGAACTGGTAGCAGCCCCAGTTGGTGATTTGATCAGTGTGTGCTCCTCATCAGATTGAGAGACAGTGACTACGTCGGGAAGCACCTTTCGGGGGGTGCCTCTAGTGCCTCGAGGTGCAGTGCGAGAAGTCCTAGTGTTGAGAGGAACATATGCTGGATTTGTGTCTGTGTCTGTGTCCGTGTCGTCGTTGATTAACCTGAAACTAGGGGCAACAGATTTTGACTTACCTCGTTTTGAGTAGGTGACCAGCTTCTTGGGTGTCATCGTACCTGCAGAAGCGATATTAGTGCCCAAGACTACCTATAAATATACTATGAAAAAGTTGAGAACTAAAAACGAACAGTAAGAAAGTCTCAAAAAAATTTCAGACAGAGGCTATAGTGATCATCCACGGTGGGGATCTACGGTCCATAGAATGATCTACGGTCCTGGAACTCTTTCGTGGATTAGGGGGCCAACAAGATAGGTCGCTGATGGAAACCACGAATGTGCAAAACGGTCCGTAGATTGATCTACGGATCGTAGTCCACATCCGTGGTTTCACACTTGGTGAAATTTTTCATGCACATCCATTCACGAACCTCATCTACGGTCCGTAGATAGATCTATGTTACATAGGTGGGGTATCGTGGATGTCATCTATGCAAGGTTTCAGCTAGTCTTCACTTCTGGTCATATATTTTTGGCCTGATTTTCAACATTAACGAAGTCTAATAGTGTATTTCAACATTCAATTATGCTAGTTTTTCATTCTTAGGATTCCCAAATAATCATTTGACCAAATAGTTGAGACAACTAGTGGAACCCTAAGTCAAAACTTTCATTTAGACTTATAAGCACATACAATAAAGCTACACAATCACTATCTATCGTTCCAAAGGCATTGTAAGTTTCAAGTTTATCATGCAATTTTATCTAATGATTACCCAAGGTCAAGACCCAACTCTCGACTTTCTATATTTAATCTATGAATCAAAATTCAAAGTGAGGGGAAAGTCTATTACCTTACAAGCAGCGAGGAGTGGGGTGATTGCGTGACGACACTAAGCTTAGCAAGACCAAGGAATCAACTCTTTGTTACTAACCAAACACCGAACCCTTCTTGTGAAATATGAAAGGAGTTGTATTTGAAATGGAAAGGAATTTGGGAATTATAGAAGGGATGATAGTATGGGGGAGTTATGGAGTGATTTAGGGAGGTTATGAGATGGTGGAAACGGTTTTAGGAGTAATAGAGGGAAGTGGAATGGTTTAAAACATGGGGTTTTAAAATGGGGGGTTCGGGTCGGGTCAGACAGCCTTAGGGTTTGGACTCACGATACCCCGTCTACGGTTTGTGAGTCGATCTACGGTCCGTAGATCAGGACTGTAGATTATTCTTACACTTGGAAAAATTTAGAGGCTTACCTGGGATCTACGGACACCATCCACGGTTCATGGATTAAACGACGGATCGTTGATGGGGTCCGTAGAACTCTGCACCATACCATTTTATGCAGATTTTTCGTAGTGTACCTGCACATGTAGCAACCAATAGTCTATTCTTTTTACATTTTCTGGACACTTTTTAAACACAGACCCTATACTAATTCTAACCAACACTAGTAACTAAAACACTAAATTGATAAAAAGGCGCAATTAAACAAAGAAAACTACTAAATGGAAAACAGAACCCTGTCGTTGGCTAGATTGTACATCTTGGGTTGCCTCCCAAGCAACACCTGATTTAACGTCGTGGCACGACGCAAGTGGCTTGATTACTCAGACTTCATTAAGATTGTAGGCCTCAATCACTTCTTGCACAGTTTCAGCAGTTCCCAGATAGATCTTTATCCTTTGCCCGTTTACCATGAACCTTGTTCCATCTCTATTTCAAGCTCAACCGCTCCACGGGGGAGCACTTTTGTGAGCAAAAATGGCCCGGTCCATTTGGACTTGAGTTTGCTTGGAAACAAGCGCAACCTAGAGTTGAATAGGAGCACAAAATCACCCACTACAAATTCTCGCTTTTCAATTCTTTGATCATAATACCTCTTCATCTTCTCTTTGTACAAGCCTGAACTTTCATAAGCTTTTAGGAGAAACTCATCAAGCATATTCAAGTAATTCATTCTTTGATTAGATGCGGCGCACCAATCCAAATTCAACTTCTTCATTGCCCACATTGCCTTCTGCTCTAGCTCTACTGGTAAATGACAAGATTTCCCATATACAAGTTGGTAAGGAGACATACCTATGGGGGTCTTGTATGCAGTGCGATATGCCCATAGAGCATTATCAAGCTTCCTTGACCAATCCATTCTATTAGCATTCACAGTCTTTGCCAATATCTGTTTGATCTCTATGTTGGATACTTCAACTTGACCGCTAGTCTGTGGATGGTAAGGAGTGGCTACATTGTGATGGACACCATATTTCTCAAGTAGTGCCTTGAACAACTTATTACAAAAGTAAGAACCTCCATTGCTAATAATAGCCCTCGGCGTACCAAATTTGGAGAAGATATTCTTTTTCAGGAATGCGATGACACTTTTACCTTCATTGTTGGAGAGCGCAATTCCTTCCACCCACTTCGATACACAATCAACCGCAATAAGAATATACTTCATCCCATATGAACTCACAAATGGACCCATAAAATCAATGCACCATACATCAAACAGCTCTATCACTAATATAGGATTCATAGGGAGCTCTTGCCTCTTTGAAATCCCTCTTTCCCTTTGGCAACGATCACATGACTTAGTGAAATCATGAGCATCTTGGTGGATGGTAGGCCAATAGTACCCACATTGCAAAATTTTATGTGCAGTCCGAATACCACTATGATGCCCACCAACGGGTGATGAATGGAATGCTTCAAGTACACTCAACATCTCAACCTCGGGCACACAACGACGAATAATCCCATCAGCACAACTACGATACAAGTAAGGTTCATCCCAAAAGAATCTCTTCACTTCATGCATAAACCTTTTCCTTTGGTGAAAAGACAAATCGGGGGGAACAATATCGCTTGCCAAATAATTAGCAAAGTCTGCGAACCAAGGAATCAAATCATGAGAAGCAGCCAATACCTGTTCATCTGGAAAAGCATTATTAATTTTAGCCCTATCTCCAAGCTTTAGCATAGCCTCTTCCTCTAATCTCGACAAGTGATCGACAACTTGATTTTCGGACCCTTTTTTATCTTTTACTACAAAATCAAACTCTTGCAGCAACAATGCCCATCTAATCAATCTTGGCTTTGCATCCCTTTTCGCCATCAAATATCTCAATGCAGAATGGTTAGTATGCACTATGACCTTAGTACCAAGCAAATAGGATCGAAATTTCTCGAATGTGAAAACCATCGCAAGAAGTTCTTGTTCGGTCACAGTATAATTCTTCTGGGCCACATTTAGAGCTTTGCTAGCATAGTAAATAGGGTGAAGAATGTTCTCTCGCCTTTGTCCCAATACTACACCAAGCGCCACTCCACTCGCATCGCACATTACCTCAAACGGTTGTCCCCAATCCGGTGAAATAATGATTGGTGCAGTAACCAATTTCTCTTTCAACTCTCCAAATGCTCTAAGACAAGCATCATCAAAATAGAACTTACACTCCTTCTCGAGCAGTTTGCATAACGGATGTGCAATTTTGGAGAAATCTTTGATGAATCTCCTATAAAACCTGCATGCCCAAGAAAACTTCTAACACCTTTTACAGAAATGGGTGGTGGAAGCTTTTCTATTACCTCAACTTTAGCTCTATCAACCTCAATACCTTTCTTTGAAATCTTATGACCCAACACTGTACCTTCTTTAACCATGAAATGACACTTCTCCCAATTCAGTACCAGGTTGCAGTCTTCACACCTTTTAAACACCTCGGCCAGATGATCTAGACAACGATCAAAAGAATCTTCTACAACTGAAAGATCATCCATGAACACTTCAATAGTGTCCTCCACCATATCTGAAAATATTGACATTATACAGCGTTGGAAGGTTGCTGGAGCATTGCACAATCCGAATGACATCCTTTTGAAAGCAAAAGTCCCATATGGGCAAGTGAAGGTGGTCTTCTCTTGGTCTTCTGGGGCTATAGAAATTTGATTGTAGCCCGAATACCCATCAAGAAAATAATACTAACCCTTTCCTGCAAGTCTATCCAACCTCTGGTCCATGAATGGCATAGGAAAGTGGGCCTTTCCTGTCCACGCATTCAACTTCCGGTAATCCATACAAACTCTCCATCCAGTAACAGGCCTCATTGGAACAAGTTCATTTCTTTCTTTTGGAACCACAGTCATACCACCCTTTTTAGGCACACACTGCACATGACATACCCAACTACTATCTGCAATGGGAGAAATAACTCCTGCATCCATCCACTTGATGATCTCCTTTTTAACTACCTCCTGCATAGGTAGATTTAATCTTCTCTAGTGCTCAATACTGGGCTTATGATCTAGCATGAGTTGGATTCTTTGAGAGCAAATACCGAGAGAATCCCAATAATATCTGCAATAGTCCACCCAATAGCTTGCTTGAACCTCTTTAACACAGTCACCAAGCACTTTACTTGTCTCGCATTCAAATTTGCCGCAATGATGATTGGCAAAATATTCTCTTTGCCCAAGTATACATACCTCAAGTGCGGTGGTAGATCCCTAAGCTCCAATTTCGGTGCCTTCACAATAGATGGTCTTATTGGTGGGGACCAGCGATTCTTCATGTCTAACTCATACTTCTTTGGTTTGTACCAATATTCACACTTATCGAGTACGGCTACCAACTCATCATACTCTTCAATACCATCACTATCGAAATTCATCATAACTGCTGCTAGTGCCTCCACACCTAGTCGCTCTTCAATTTGCACTTCTGTCCCACTCTCCACTCTGTAAGTTATAGCAGATACTGTTTGGAGCTCACCATTCTGCTTCATGGATCTACAGATATTGAAAGTTGCTTCTTCATTGTTCAATCTGAACTTTATCTGTCCCTTTTCCATATCAACCAACGCACGCCCTGTGGCAAGAAATGGTCTCCCAATGATGATGGGAACCTCAAAATCAACCTTACAGTCAAGAATCACAAAATCTACCGAAAAAATGAAAGACTCCACTTTCACTAGCACATCATGGAGTACACCAATAGGCCACTTCACAGTCCGATCGGCCATTATTAACCGCATTGCAGTGGCCTTTAGGTCCCCTAGACCCAACTTCTTGTAAATAAACAAGGGCATGAGGTTGATGCTAGCACTAAGATCACACAATGCCTTAGCAAAGTGTAACAATCCTATAGTACATGGGATCGTGAAAGCACTAGGGTCTTTCTTCTTCTGCACCAGAGATCTTATAGCAATAGCGCTACAATATTGCAATCTATCATTATCTTCAAAACTCACAGACCTTTTCTTTGTCACCTTATCTTTCATAAACTTTGCATACCCAGGCATTTGCTCCAAGTCTTCTATCGAAGGAACATTGATAGAAAGCTGCTTCAACATTGTAATAAACCTGCAATATTTACCATCTTCAGTTTTCTTCACTAACCTCTGTGGAAAAGGTGGTGGAGGTCTAGGTATGGGGACCACTTTTTGAGATATCTCCGCTTCTTGCTCTGTCACAGTCTCAAACTCTTCTCTAACATCCATCACATCATCTTCTTTTCTAATCTCCGCATCCACCACAGACGGCATAGGTGGATCTATAGTTTGCTTACCCCCTCGAGTAGTAATTGCCATACAATGACCATTATTCTTTGGATTCTGGATGGTGTTGCTAGGAAGAGCGCCAGGTTGACGCGGGTTCACTGTAGTAGACAATTGAGTCATATGCTGCTCTAGATGCTTTATTGACACTGCATGGGCATCAACTTTTTGACCAATACCAGACAAGTAGTTTCTCATCTCATTCACATTCTCATCAGTTGCATCAAACCTTTTCATCATCTTCTGCATCATATCTTCAATACGCGCCATATTACCTCCAGCTTCCCTAGCACCAGATTCCCGATTTTGAGAGGGAATATAGGGTCCAACCCGATCATTTATGTTGCCATAGTTGTTCCTGTTGTAGTTGTTGTCACGATTGAAGTTCCCATCCCAGACATAGTGACCCTCTTGATTGTAATTTCCATAGTTCCGACCTTGGTTCCCTTGACCTTGGCACCAATTTTCCGTGTTGGATCCTTGGGCATTTGGTCGGAAACCCCCCGTCAGATCATTCACAGCATAAGCATCCTCTTCATAGTAACACTCTTAAACTAGTGGTGGAGTTCTAGTTAAGTAGTCCACAGCATTTACCTTTTCTGCTCCTCCGCTCACATGCTTCAATACCAACCCCAACTTGATCCTCATCTGGGCCATCTCCTCACAAATATCATCTGCAGAATTGATATTTGTATTATGAACGGCAAATGTGTTTCTCCAAGTATCTGACCTCCTAGTTCTCTATGTTTTATTGTTGCGAGAGATCCTCTCCAGTTTCTTAGCAATCTGTGCATATGTACAATCACCATACGAACCTTCACCAATAGTGTCAAGTACTGCTTTATTGTTTTCATCCTGTCCTCGATAGAAATATTCCTTCAGCGACTCATCATCAATACAGTGATTTGGAACACCTCTTACGAACGCAGTGAATCTGTCCCAAGAGTTACTCACAGGCTCTCCAGGTAATGCTATAAAATTGTTGACCCGATCTTTGTGATGGAGCTTCTTGGACACTAGATAGTACTTCGCTATGAACACCTCTGCCAGTTGGTCCCATGTAAATATTGAGTTATAAGAAAGCTCAGTGAACCATACTGCAACATCGCTTGTTAGTGACAGAGGAAACACTCGTAATCCAATGACATCTATATCCAAATCTGGTCTACCTACACAACTTTTACAAACCACTCTTAGCTTGGGTAAGTGAGCATGTAGATCCTCCAATGGCGATTCTAAGAATAAGCCTCTTGCTGTAAGCATTTGTATCAAACTACTGGTCACCACAAATGTGTGCCCTGGAGGTAGAGAGGGTAGGACAATAGGTCCATCAGAGTCTGCTATATTCATGTTGCCCCGATAGTTGTCATGTTGTCGTGGGCCTAGTGGATCTTGCGCCCTCAACGCATCCCCCAATCGATTTTCAGCTGGAACCTGGTTGTCCCCACCAACTACCCTCTACTGTTGTAACTCAACAACATCATCTAGATTTCCTCCGATAGGATCAATTGGATCTCTTGGATTGTTCATTGTTCGCAAAGTGCGGTTCAACTCTGGATTGTAAGGAGTAAGTGGTTCGCCTTGGCTCCATGTACTTGGCATACACTAGAGTCAGAACCTGAGAGAGACAAAAACAAAGAGAAAAGGTAAAATTAGGAAATATTTGACTAACATTCAATAATGTAGTTAAAATAAATCTAAAAGCCACATTCCCCGGCAGCGGCGCCAAAATTTGATACGCTGAAATTACACCTCTCTATAGAAGTATAAGCGATCATTATCAAGTAAAGAACCCAACTTATAGGTTGGGGTCGATCCCACGAGAAAAATGGTTTAGACTTTACTTTAACTAACAATTATATTCAATTAGTCAAATTACTTCCAAAAACAAGTAATTAAAATGTGGGGGAGTTGTTTATGTGAAACAAATAGTAAAAATTTAATAAGTAATCAGTAATCAAAACTCAATTTTGGTTGTTATCAAGATAAAAGAAATAACTAGGATATACGTGTTCCCCACAAGCTCATAATACAGTAATCCTAGTAATAGCAATCCTTTCCTAGTATATCACATACAAAGTGGTAAGTTATGTATCTCTAAATCCTTGGTCCGGCATCTAGAGAATTTCACCCCGCACCTTGATCCGGCTACGTGTGTATAATTTACTAACCCTTACCTATACCTCATATTAGCCATCATAATCGATGTTTGGCTTAATTATTACTTTGCACCAATCAACACTAGACTATTAGATAGTATCACACTAAATCTATGTTAATAATTATTTTCTCATTAATTACCTTCTTGGTCCGGCAAGTAGTAACGAGGCAAGTTCTAATGTTGGCCACCATTAAAAAGACTTCTAAACAAAAGAATTATCAATGCATGCAAAATACTATTCAAAAATTGCTTATTTACTACTCATACTTTGTTAATCGCTCATGATTCACACAACCCTAATTAGGGATTTAGTTACCCATATTAGCAAGAACACAATTCATAGTTTTAGATGAAGAAATCATGAACTTACATAAAGAGAATAATAAACCTAGAAATTCAACTTGAATTGCAAAGCCAAAATCTTCAAAACGAACTTAGGAAATCAATAATTGCTAGAGTTGCAAATTAATCTCCAAAGTCACAAAGTAAAACTAGAATAATTATCTCTAACCCCTAAAAACGAGGTTTACTTGCCCTATTTATAAAAAATAAATCCTAAATTAAAAGGGAAACAAATTAAGGAAAGTTTGTTCAAGCATACGTCTTTATTCCATGAGACTGACTTACGGACCGTCGATGGATCTACGATCCGTAAGTCTCTTCCGTCAACCAAGACTTGGAAAATATTTCAGCTTCCAAAAATCAGCTTCTCTGAAGCAAACAACGGACTTGCAGTACGGACCGTAGATTGATCTACGTTTCGTCAATCCCCTTCATAGCTCTATACTTGGAATCTTCAAAAATCAGGTACTGGAACTCTGGCAGTATCAATCTACGGATCAACAGTACGGTCTATAGATCAATCTACGGACCGTCAACGGCCACCCTGGTTCCACACTTGGTTAGATTTCCCTGATTTGTCTTCCATACCTTGCCTGCTGATCTACGGTCATCACCTACGGACCGTCAATGGACCTACGGTCCGTAGTTCACCTCCGTGAATGCCCTTTTTCTGCATTTCTTTCAGTTGACTGTATACTTCCGCCTTAACATCTTTCCTGCAAAATATGATAAAAACACATAAAAACCAATACAAAAAGGCCCCAGACACACATAACTTGTAAGTGAAATATATTAGAATTATCGTAAACTCACGGTATATCAATACCCCAAATGAAAGACTTTTTCTTTTTGATGACCTTAGTTAGAGGAACGGCTAGAGAACTAAAATTCCTCACAAACCTCCTATAAAAACTTGCCAACCCATGAAAGCTTATAACATTACTAATGGACTTAGGTGTTGGCCAATTCCTAATAGCCTCTACTTTCTCATCATCCACCTCAACTCCACTTGAGCTTACAACAAAACCAAGAAAAACAACACGATCCACACAAAAAGAGCACTTTTTAAAATTCACATACAACTTTTCATTTCTTAACACATCAAAAATCAACCTCAAATGTTGCACATGATCATCCAAGCACTTGTTATAAACCAAAATATCATCAAAATAAACCACAACAAAATCATTAATAAATGATTTAAGTACGTGATTCATTAGTCACATAAAAGTGATTGGTGCATTGGTTAGCCCAAAAGGCATCACCATCCACTCATATAATCCAAATTTAGTTTTGAATGCAGTTTTCCATTCATCTCCGAATTTCATTCGAATTTGATGGTATCCACTTCGCAAATCTATTTTAGAGAATAAGGTAGAACCAAATAATTCATCTAGCATATCATCAAGTCTAGGAATAAGATGTCGATATTTTACCGTAATTTTATTAAAGGCACGACAATCTACACACATTCTCTATGAACCATCCTTCTTGGGCACTAGAATCATGGGCACCGCACATGGACTTAAACTTTCTCTTATCAATCCTTTTTCCAAAAGTTCCTCAACTTGTCTTTGCAATTCTTTAGTGTCTTGAGGGTTGCTCCTATAAGTGGTTTTGTTGGGTAGTTGAGAACCCGGTACAAAGTCAATTTAATGTTCTATTCCCCTCAAAGGAGGCATTTCGCTAGGCATTTCTTGCGAAAATAGATCTTCATAACCTTGCAACAAAGAAGAAACAACACTTGGCAAAGATAAAGATGTTAGTTCACTATTAGAAAGCAAAGAATATCCTTTAGGTTTAATAAGTATGACTTGAATATCATCCTCAATGTTTAGCTCTGTTATGATCTCTTGATTTTGTAAAATCATTCACATCTTTCCTTTTTCTTTGACCTTTTGTTTTTCTTGCTCATCTCTTTTTTTTTTTTTTTGATAATTCATTCTCACTTGAGCTCTCAACCTCTCTTTTTCCTTCTTTTGAATTATCATTTTTCACTCCCTTACTCTCATATTTGTTTTTTCTTTCAAGTTTTTCTTTCAACTCTCCCATTTTTCTATATTCCTCTCCCACTTGAAAAGGAGAAAGAGGGTTAAGAATGTTCTTTTTACCATCCTTAACAAATGCATATTTGTTGGACCTTCCATCATGTTTTACCTCTACATCATATTCCCATGGCCTTCCCAACAATAGATGACAAGCTTGCATAGGTACAACATCACAAAACACTTCATCATGGTAGCTTCCAATCTTGAACTTTATCAACACTTTCTTGGTCACATTGAGTTCACCACATTCATTGAGCCATTGCAACCTATAAGATTTTGGATGCCTTTTTGTTGGAAGTTTCAATTGTTCCACCATAGATACACTAGCAATATTTGCACAACTTTCACTATCAATGATAAAGAAACATAATTGCTCTTGGACCCTACATCAATTATGAAACAAATTTTCCCTTTGATCAAGATCTTCCCTCGCTAGAGCACTCATACTTCTCCTTACAATAAGAACAAGTTTTCCATCATCATTAATTTCTTCTCCATCCCCTTCTCCCATAAATTCATCACCACTATCATCCTCTCTATGGTCATCCTTAGATTCATCTTTTGTTTGATAACCACCATCATTCAATGCAATGATAGTTCTTCTATTAGGGCATTTATTTGCTTTATGTCCATATCCTTGACATTTAAAATACTTTATTTTAGATGGAGTTTCAAGTTTAGATTTGTTACCTAAATCCTTGTAGTCCATCTTTGGTTTGGCTTTGTCAAAATTGGACTTGAAGTCTTGCTTTGCACCTTTGGAGTTGTCCCACGTAGGAAATGATTTCCAAACTTCTTTATTTTTTGCCCATGAAGAAGAAGAAGATTGCACTCTTGATTTGTTTTCCTTTTGATGTCCCTCCACCTTGAGTGCCATTTGAAAGCTTCATATAAAGTAGGAAGACGATGCAAATCTAATGGTTGCTTTATCTCTTTATTTAAGCTCGAGATAAATCTTGCCACAAGATTCATCTCTCCATCATTGACATTAGCTCGAAGCCTAGTATGTTTTAGCTCCTCATAATACCCTTCCACACTCTTGCTTCCTTGTTGAAGATTGTAATACTTTTTGAGTGTATCTTGTTCATAATTTTGACCCACAAATCTTTCTCTCATTCTTTTTTTCATGTCATTTCAATTTGTAACAAAATTTCTATTCACCAAAGCATCTCTTTCAATTTTCTCCCACCATGTAGAAGCAAAACCCTCAAAGTGACTTATAGCATAATTCATTTTTTTAACACCACTTACATTGTTGAGATTATATTGTCTTTCAAGCTTCACTATCCAATCAAGGTATTCATTTGAGTCACTACTTCCTTTGAAAAATGGAAGTGTAATCTTGATGATGTTGAATCCTCGATCTTCATCATCATTCATTCGATTGTATTCTCTACCATCAACTGGATGCCAACCTCCATTTCCTCTTCTTCTTCTTCCTCTCCCACTTAACCTCTCTTGTTGAGCTTGATCATCTATTCCATAGCCATAATTATCACCATCAAAAGAATCATGCTCCTCAAGGTTATGTTGGGCTCTCATTTGAGGTCTAATTACTTGTGGTGGAAGATTTTCTTGTTGACCCCCCTCCTCCCTTTTGGAAGTGTCACTTGATTGTGAGCCTTCGTTGGTAATGTGACAGTAGGAGATAGGGTATCTTGCACAATTAAGTGTGATGGAGTTGCATCAAGAGGAGTTTTACTTGATCCCTCATCATTTTGACCACTAGGATTGAAAATCTCAAGTGGTTGCGTTGCGAATTCTTGAGTTCTCACCCTCATATCCACACATCTTCCAATTTTCCCTTCATATCTCTCATGTCTTCCAATAGTTGTTGCAGCATCATTTCCATTTTGCTAGAGGGTTCTCCCTCCAATTGAGTCATTGTACCTACAAAAAGAAATAAAAAGTAAGTAGAAAAAGTTCCTCACCACTCATTTTTTTTTCCAATCACACTCGTGTTAATTACTCTAAGGCCAAGCCTTTTAAGGCCACCCTCCAATGAACTCACTTCACTCTTGCCTTTTACCACTCTTGAATAATCCAAGGTTGAGAGTCAACACCGTCAAATAATTCACAAGTGGTACTACTTCTTCGGGATGGAGTGGAGTTTATGTAAATCAAGAAAGGACATGGAAACAAATAACCATTCAACAAAATAAAATTAAAAAAAAAAAGAAAAAAAGAATTGGCATGAACAAGAACTAGCTTAAGTTAAGTATGAACTAATACTCAAAGTAAACTAGCTAGAGTTAGCTAACAACATTAGAGAGTATTTTTTTTTGTTCTTCTTCTTCTCCAAGAAGTGGGTCAATTTTTTATATTTTTTTTTGTGTTTTGAACTAATACCTTTCAATACTCCATCAAATGGACTCAAATTCGGGAAAACACTATTCCACAACTACATCAACAAGTTTTGACCACCAATTCTACAAACAAACAACAAATCAACAAATCCATTTTCAAGTTTCTTCTTCAAAGCTTCAAATCCTAACAATGACTTCTCATTTGTTTTTGCCATGTATTTTTTGATTTTTAGATAGGAAACAACAATATGTAGCTTAAAGAAATAAACCAACTCTCAAATTCATCAACTACAATCATATTTTTTTTTTGGCAGATCTTTTTTTTTTTAAATTTCAGAAATTAAACAACTCAAAGATTAAGAATTGTAGGAACAATTCTTTGGCCTTGCTCTGATACCAATTTGATGTAAAACAAGAAGATAAAAATAAAATAGAAATAAAAAAAGATAGATAAAAGAGATAGACACAATTAAATTCAAGCAACTAATGGATATAATGATTAAACTAAACAAAAACACCACTTAATTGAGAAATAAAAGGACCTAATCTACTAGAATTACTTGCAAATTCTAGGACAAAATGTTGAAGTTCAACAAAGGGCTTCCAAACTCTCACAAGAGGCATAACATGTCCAAAAAAACCTTTATGACACCCTAATATCTACTATTTATACTAAAAACTAAAATATTGAAGAAAGACTTAATTGTCTTTCATTAAAATTACAAGGTAATTAAAATGGTAGAACACTTAATATATTAAATATCTTCAAGTCTTCTATGTTGGAGCCTTCCAAAGGTTCCATCTTCATCCATAAAGCTTGCAATGCTTGAAGGTCCTTAGCTTGACTCCTTGTGAAATGCCTCCTTGAAGTAGTGTCACTTTGATCTACATCACCAACCCTCTCACCTTCATGGTCCCCCCTCTCCCCTTCTTTATTAAAAGCACCAAAAGATTTCTCATTGGTAGGAGTGTATTCCAACAAACCAATGGGGCCACCCAACTCATCAACCATGTGACAAACATAGATCTCAACAATATCTCCATCTTTAAAGCTTTGTGAAAGTTCAAAAATACCCTTATCATTTTGTATATCTAATAGAAAGTCACTCCTAGGTGGCCTAACATAAAATGTGCAACTTGTAGTATACTTCAGCTCCTTAATATCATTAGTTAGTTCGAAGTAAGACATCTTATCAATATCAACATCAAATATGTGAGTGATTTCTTCACCCTCATATAATGGTTTTCGACTCTTTCTATTCAAAATCCCACCATGGTAATATCTCATAGTTATATATGTAAAAGCATCCATTCCTGAAATTATGTCACAATTGCAGTACAAAATAAGAGAACTGAAGAAAATAGCTGGTTCTTAAAAATCAAAAAATTTAGGGGAAGACTAGAAGAATTCTAATTTATCAACAATTGATACACATATACAACTAAAACATAAATCGCAATCAGTAACAAGTCGCAATTACAAGACAAAATTATGAACAATAAAAAATCCTAATTTATCGACAAATCCTAACAATTTTTACGTCAATAAAATCAACAATAACGTCAATAGTAACCAAACCCTAGATAATTTTTGATGAAAAATTCAGTTCTAAAGTTAGAGAAGACGAAAAAGGACTAACCTTCAAGAACTATTGATTTCAGTTTAGTTCAAGAATAGTTGTTGCCACGATTTCAGACATGCGATCAAGAAACAATATCAACAAACACAATTTCAAACACGCTATCAACTAAAACGATTTTGATCTTTGAGTTCTTCTTAGGCCTAAGTGAAAGAGAGTTTTGGGAAAGAGATGAGACAGAGTGACAGTGAAGAGTGAAGTGAAGTGAAGTGACGATTCATTTCCCTTTTTTTTTTTTTTTTTACTTTTTTCAGATATGTTTATTTAATGAATTAATTTAATTATTTGGGAACAAAATGACTAATTTGATTAATTTAATGTATTAAAACGCGTGTGTGACACACTCAACTAACATAGACTGAGTATAAGCAAATATATATGTTTAAAATACGGTATTAAATAGTCTATGGGGGTAATAGGTCTTCATCAAAGTTTGGTAACGTAACTGCTATTTCGGCCAAAGTTCGAATATTTTTTAGACCCTTTTCCCCGAGAAAAATGTAAAAATAAATAAATAAATTAGGAGCGGAGGGTTAAATAGGATGAGGTAGAATTTTTATTTTTTTTAAAAATAAAATAATATTAGTTTTTTTTTGGGGGGAGGGGGAGGGGTGAAGTATGAATTTTTAAAATATATTATAAATATATATTTTTTTAAAAAGGATGGGGATTGTCGAGTGGGGGGGGGGGTACGGGGAGGAGGTGGTGGAGTGGGGCAAGAAAAATAATTCAAATTTTATTTATTAAAAAAATATTTGTTTTTTGGGATAGTAATACTTTGATCTTTAGTTTTTAATTAATATTAATAGTTTATTATTTAATATTTGTCAATGTGAAATATTTTATTCATGTGGAATGTCATGTATCAAGGTTTTTTCCAAATAAAATAGAGAGTGCATTACACACATGTGTTTCTTAAACTAATGAGTGATCGTTTATATATGAAACTCAGACTCTCAATAGTTTAAGTATAAAATCAAAAAAAGGAATAATTTAAATGTGTTTTTTATATTTATCTCTAAAATAATTTGAGTTTATTAATTTGACTGTCAGTTTTACTTTTTCACTCATTTTCTGATTGAATTTATCATACATATCTCTAATATTCTTTTTATAGATATAAAATATAAATTTACAATATGACCAAAAAAAAGTTTTAAATGTTTTCTTTCTTTTTCATGCACAAATTTCTTCTTCATATTTTTAGACTAATAAATAAAGAAAAATAAGAATAAAAATAAAAAATTCAAACAAAGATAAAAAATAAATCTATATAAGATATACTTAATACTACTCAAATTAGTCTTTGAATCATGGATAAATTTGTTAAAATTAAAAAAAAACAAAAAAAACCATCAATTTAAAATTAATTTACCGACTGAGCTAAGACGTAAACAATACTCGTATTTGTTACTGTTTGTCAAATAGTGACAAAGAGCTTTTCTTCATTTCGTCTTCGCCATATTTACACAGTGATGCCGGAAGGAGCTTCTCGGGATTCAGCCATGGCGGAGATCTCTGAAGCACCAACTTCCTCCGATCCACCAAACACTAAGTCCGAAGAGGAACATTTCGACCCTAAAACCATGCGTAAAACAAAGCCTGGATTGAAGCGTTTATTTCTCACTCTCACTGTCTTCATCTCTTTTCTCATCGGTATTACTACACTCTTCATTCCATTTATGTATCGTTTTTCTGTGTATTAAACTCTCTTTTTTCAACAATATTTTTCTTTTACTTCTTATGTATACAGCTTTGCCTTTCTTACTTAAGTCCATAGAGATTTACCGAGCACCATTGCCTTTTGAAGACATCGATTTACTATCAACCGAAATGGAGAAGAATCATTTGTTGTTCCCTTGCCAATTTCAAGTAGTTTTTGTGAACTTCGATGATATTACTGCTGTGAATGAGCTAGGGCTTTTGATCGATTCTCATATGCAAAAACTGACTTCAGAAAATTCTCCACCTTGTGGCGCGTGTGGTAACAATGTTACTGTGGCTGTAACAATTGATTCCAATTCCAACTGTTTTCACAGCGAAAGCGGAAATGGCGACAGTAAATGGCAGTGTGGTATGTTGAATGGATTTGATAAGGTGAATGATCATGATGAGGATTTTGATGAGTATTTGGAGTCGGTATTGGATAGTAAGAATAGGAAGGTTTATACGGTTGTGGTGATGAATAGGAAGCAGGAGGACGTTAGAACTGTGGTTGGAAAGTATAGGCATGCTTGGATAGTAGGAAATGATTCTGTAGAGAAAGCTGTTGAGAAAATGGCAGAGATTTTTATCAAAGTGTTTGTGAATGGTGGGAAGGAAGAAGGATCAATTCGTGGGGAATTCATGCCAGTAGGTGCTGATGGCAAGGTCGTGCTTTCTTTCAGTCTTTTGAATTCTGATCCACATGATTGGGTTTATGATTGGTAATCACCTCATTTTCTCCTTTTAGTTACCGAAGATCCTAATTTACTTTTTTTTTTCAAAGATCCTAATTTACTTACATATTGTTTCTCATTGTAAATAATGGAGCCTATAATTGGTTTTCTTCGTGTCATGGTATGGTGTTGCGGTTACTTTTTTTGAATTAACGATGTAGTATGTATTGGTTAATGTGTTTGTAGCTTACTTTGTGTTGCTAAAGTTCATATTTTATGAATGTTGTATGTTTATCCTTGTTTAGCTGATACCCAATCAAACATATTTTCTATTTACTCATTTAAAATATTATCATCTATCTGCAGGGATTTTAAGGAGTTAGATGAGATTCTGCTAGCTCCTGTGGTCGATGCTTTAAGACCAGTGGCTGACATTAGTGTGGAAAGCCAGGTTAACTGTCTATCCTTTACATTCTTACACCACTTAAGGATTTAGGGTATATCTTTTCTTTGGTTCCTTTGAGCTTATAGTTTGAGCTCTTTTGTATTGCAGGTTCTATATCATACTCCAAAGTCTTCATATTCATATTGGGATGACACACAGGGTAGCTATATTTTTAGTACAAAAGATCTTCCTTTCTTTGTAAGTTAACTCAATGACTACTATGAATCTGACATTCTTATTGACGGTCAAAGTATCAAATAGAGCCCCCCACCCAACCTCTCAAAGAAAAGTAAAGGACAGAAATTCAAACAACATCCTGATTTGTATAATATCCGAGTTTTTGTAGGTAAATTCAAATGAATGGCACTTGGATACTTCAACAGCAGCTGGAGGGGGGTCAAAAGTCCTGCATTTTGTGTTGTATGTTTTTGATTCATTAACAGCTTTACTTAATGGATATTTCATTTAAAGAACTTGCAGAAGCTTCTATCACCGATATTGCATTGTTAACTTTTTATGCTTTGATATCTGTGAACTGACAGTATAGTATGTGGAATATCATTAGCATAGTATCTACTCATTAAAGTATTTTTCTCCCTTCATTTTCATTGGAACTTGTTGACTTGAATATACTTTTTAGGCAAAAGAGAAGCACCACTGTATTCTATATTTGATTACTCTTTGAGGATTCTGCCCAATCCTGTGCAAGTCTACTACTTAAGGTCAACTTCTGACATGTACTCTGAAAAAGAAGAAAACGAGTTCCTTGAGCACTATGCAAAATCTAGTTATGTTAAATGATTGTTCTTTCATATTTAACTGGATAAATTTAGCAAAATATAGTAACTTGTTTTTCTCAATGCCAGATATGTGCCATCTGCAAAAGAGTGCCCTCTAAAGCTGCAGTTGCCAAATGGAGAGATTTCCATGACAAATGGTTTTATATCTCCGGTGAGTATTAAATTTACTGTGTCTCGATGTTCCTATCTGTGTCCGCCATTTCATATATTATCATGCAGTTTAATACAGTTGATTCCAGATGTGGGGAGGTATTATTGTTTGGAATCCACCGGCCTGTGTAGAGAATTTTCAAATGCAACATCTTTCCAGGCACAAAATTTCCTCTGAGGTAAGGAGCCTCTTCTTATGGTGTCTAACAGTTTTAAAGTCAAGATGAATGAGCCTCATTGAGAAAAGGATTTTGAGAATATACAGTTATGTGACATGGCCATTTTTTTTTTTTTTGAGTTCTTTTTTTTTCTGATAAGGGAAGGGAGGTGTTACACTGCTGATATCATGCATTCTTCACATGGGTTTTAATTTGTTGTATTTTTTCTGTTATTCGTGCATTCTCATCTGCGCCTACAGTCTTGTCCATAGGTATTTAGTTCCACTTTAATTTGTTGCTTTGGCAACCCGGGTATATTAGGCATGTTTGTGTAGCTGAATATATTTGTGCTTGCATGCACGTGTGAGAGATTTCACATTCACAATATGTTTACCTGGATGATAAATCCAAAATGAGGAACAGAGTTATAAGTTATTCTCGTCAACTTTAGTAAGTTGGAGGTTTGGAGCTTCGTTTTTGTTACGATGGGTTTTGTCAACGTTGACATCAAACTTATCTCACTGTTGAAGTAATTTCTACATTGATTCCCGGTTTCTTCATTCTTTTTTAAAACTTATTGTGGTGTGTTTCCTATGTTTATCTGTCTACTAAGCAAGCAGAGCATAATGTTGCTATTGTGCAATATATTTCTTCCCCCAACACTAGAGTAAGAAGCAGTGTTGTCAAAGGTGCGGTTAAGCCCTGAAGCAAGGCACAAAATATGTTGAGCGCTTCACCTTGCTTAATGTGCACTTCAGTGTCGTCATACTTTGCCTTGCCAATGGGCAATGAGTGTGTTTTGACGAAGTGACACTAAACAATTGATATTTCACTTTATCATAATTTTTTTCAAGTTCTTTGTCCATATGTTTGTTATTCATGCTTAGTATTATTAATCTTGGACAGAACACACATATTTGTATTTTTTTTCTCCATTTGCGCCTTTTTCATTAAAGGCCCACATTTTATTTCGGCTTAAAGCCCCAACGGACCTTAGAACTTTTTTGCACTTTTCACTTTTGATAACACTGGTAAGAGGGCATGAGGATATACTGCAACTTTCACTGAATAAAAAAAGGATATACAGCAACTTCTACGACATATTCTCTAATTGAACGACCTAGAATGGACCCCCTTACATTTTGCATGGGAAATAAAGAAAGCATCTGTGATGTCCATATCTTTGTTTTTTTGGATGGTATTTAACTACTTAAGATTGAGAAATGCATGCTCTGAAACAGGACTTGAAGATGATTTCTGAAGTTTTCATGGGACAGTTGCGCCAACTATTTGGTCTGAAGTCCGAGAGCCTTTACGTTGGTGGATTTGCCACATCTGTACTTTTAACCAGTGACAAAGGCTTCGCAGAATGGTAAGATTAAGATACTGCTTAGGAGGAACAAGATGGAATGTAGGAAATAGCTTGAAAACATTGCATGATTGCCTTAATAAAACTAAGCCGCTGATGTAAGTGGATTGATATCTGATAAGAACCATTTCCTTTTCATCTAAAATTGGATGTTAAGTGTATAAGTCACTGAAAATTTAGCCTTTCTTCGATTTGTGTCTGCATCTCCTTGTTGCAGTCAGAGATTGAATGTTTTTTCTTGGTATTATGTTGTTTTATACAGCTTTCTGTTTGCAAAACTATTCTTTGATTTCAATGGACACTTTTTATTCAGCTTTTTTCAATTTAGATGTAGATATTCTTTGGGCATGTATTTGATCATATATCATTCTAAAAATTCTTCTTGTAGGGAGTTGGACGTGTTATCTAGGCATCACACATGTTTCAATCTTCTTCAGTGTGGCACCACCCTTGGATCTCTTTCTCGATTGGTGGGTCATCAGCTGCAACTCCTTTCTGCTTACTTCATACTTTTAGGTTTTGATAATTTTTCTCCATCCAGGTTCAGTCACTTCCCAGGATGATAATCATGGATGAAATAGGAAAACAGGTTAGAGTTTCAATCAACCATGAAATTTAAAAGTAACTTCCCCTTGCACTTTAGAAAGTATTTATTTGAACCTAATTATTTATATGGCTTTCTCTTGAGTTTATGAAAGTAAAAAGTATCTTTTTTGCCGATTAAGATATGTTACTTGTGGAATTTTATGGTTTTAACATATTGGTAAACTCTTTTTACATCACCTATCAATACATATTGGTAAATTGTCAGCACTCGTAATTCTGAATAATTGTTCAGGTAAAGTATTCTCTTGAAGCTGCAAAATTATCTCTAGGCAATGTTTCTTTAGGATATTCTGATGCTTCTGCTGGTATGTTTCCTTCACCTTGGTATTAGTAATTCGACGTGGTTACAACTAGTAATTTCCTTTGCACTTCTCTTTATAAAAAAAATCCAAAAACTATTCTTGTTTATTGTCAGTTTCCTCAAGAAAAGCAAGAGAGTTAGCAGAGGATGCCTTTTATCATCCATCTATGATGTCTGTGAGCTATTACTCGTTTGAGCACTGTTTTGCTGTATATTCGGTAAGCTTCGTGTCACTAAAGTATAATATATTGACATGGTTTTCACATGCTTGTAGTACTGTTAATGATTAACTATAAGATCCCACTTCCATTGACTTGGTGTTTATCTGTTTTTAGTATGTTGTATTCGTTACATTTAACTATACCACTTCCACTTTCGTGTCAAAGGTAGGATGTGGTCACAAATGCATGTGAAGCAGATGATGGTTCTGCATGTCTTCTGTTAATGGAAATTATGTTAACACAATGAAGACAACCAGCATATCACCATTCAATTGGTTCTTTCCTCATGCATTTGTTAAATGCACAAGTGTTTGAAAATAACATTTAATGCTTGTTAACTGCTAAAGGGAGGGCTATTGCTTGAAGGATTTATACATGTCACTTTCATAAGAAATATCTAGGAACAGGTTGATAATATGTGGGTGGGTAGTTAACATATAGAGTAAGCCTCAACACTCTTTAAATTGTCTGTTCTAATTCTAGCTTGCCATTCTCTTTTCACACTCTGATGCTACACCATAGCACTGAACCTTTTATCCCTTCTATCCTGGGAAACCATCATATATATACTTGCTTTTTGCATTGGTGTAATTTAAGAGTGGCATCGGACTCATTTTGCACTTCTCAATACCACTTCTGTTTCTTTCATTTTGAAGAGTAACTAGGGATTAACATTCTATCTCTTCTTATATGGTAGCTATAGTGTGTATTTTATTCTCATTCCATCACTTACAGTCCAACAAGGAGATTAATTTGGGTTGGAGGAAATAAAAGTTTATTTTTGTTTGTTGCAGCCATTCTTTCTGCCAGTTTCACTGCATGTGCTTCTTGCAGTCATGAGAGAATGGAAAAGATATAAAGTGGAAAACAGAAAGTACCTTGCATGGAAGGTCAAGGTCAAAGTTGAGTAGCATGCCAGAGTGGAAGCACAAAAACTGGTGTCCATGGACAATGCAAAAGTTGTGGGAAAAGCTTGTGAGGCTTGATTGGAGAGATGACACCTTTCGTGGTAGACGGTAGTGTACCCGAAAAGTTTTGGAGAATTGAGATGTTGTACACTAACATTCCATAAAGATTTTATACAAAATTGACTAGATACAAATTCACCTGTATATTTTTTTCTTCCGACACTAGCGTGCAATGTTGTAGCACTACAGCGCAGAATTTGCTTTGTGCAAAACATTGTCCCCGAGATGAAATTTAGGCTAAAAAATCAACTTTCTCTGCCACAATGATGATGCAGAAACAAAATTCTCCCTTTATCTGAGCAATTGATGAGGCATTCCTTACTACAGAAAGGAACGAGTATAGCATCCCCTGCTTAATAATTTTTGGTCTGAGAGAGATTACAAACAAAATGAAGGAGCTAGGACCCTGCTCACCATTAACGGCTAGCACACTGGACGTTTGGTAATTAACACTTTTTTTTTGGATGGTTGTTACGTATTGTTTCATAATGTATTGTAGTCTACTATATTGTTTAAATGAATATAGTGTTTGAATAGATTGTATCGTTCTTCATCATTACATAATGTCAATAATTCATAATTTGAATGATAAACATACAAGAAATGTAGGGTATGGGGTTGAGCTACTATGAAAAGGTAGGATAAAAAATGAAATACGATTATAATGTATTACTAAAAGTGGGAATAAAAAAAGTTGAAATATCATTTTGCCCCTACACTAGATTTAAATATTATAAATATTTAGTTAATTACATGTTTAAATATTAGTGACAATCAATTATTACATTGAGTAAATGGAGAGTTCATGTGTTCAAAGGAGGATTGTTTACTCTTACAAATTTTAATGGAGGTTCATTGCATAAATTTAATATTCTTAAAGTTGTTCTCTTTTATCTATTTTGGCCATTTGAAACCTTCAAATAGTATTTAATTTAAAACTTTAAGATGTCTTTAGGTATATTCCTCTGTTTTTATCTATATAAATTCATCTTTTTTGTTTCAGGAAACTCACATCCAAAATTATCCTTTTCATTTTATAGTTAAAGTAGTGAAACCATCAACATCTAAAGTATATGATATATCTACCTTAGTCTGATTATATATCACTTTACGAAAATAAAGTGATTTTTCTATTTGATTCATGCTTTAGTTTGACTCGTTGGAGTAGACTTTTGAATTTTGATTGGATATGAGAGAAGGTGTCAACAAAAATTTGGAAAATTATATACCAATTTTTTATTTCTTTTTTCATTTATATAATGTTATGATTAAAGTCTTAAGAAGGATGCATATGCTATTTTTTCTTCTATGTTTATTTTTTTTATATTTCTCTATTAGTCTTCTTAATTTAATTTTCTATAAATTATTATCATATCATTTATTTGAGATTGTTTCATTTTAGTACTCATTACACACATATTTTCATTGAATTTCAATCGTCCTAACGAATTTATAACATGTTGCACGTGTCCACAAACTAGTATTATTACAAGTGGGAAGCCCCTATCTTAAAAGTTGAATTATAAAAATGTCCTTATAAAGTCATAATGTTTATGGACAAAAATGTAAATACACACTAATCTATATCTATCTATCTATCTATAACTATCTATATCTATCATATATTATTATAAGCATGAACCTCTTAACCCCAAAGTTGATTTACCATTTTACCCCTGTAGTATTACTTAAATATTAATTTATAATAAAGTAAATTTATAATAAATTTAATTTGCTGTCAGCCCTAATTTAATTTGCGAAAACGTATACCTCCCTTGTTCCACTTCCCTCACGATTGTTTAGAACAGCTTTTATAGTTGCTGCTCAAGCTTCCCTTCGCAACGCTCAAGTTCCATTACATAAATTATCCGTTCTTTCAAAACTTTTCGAGATACTTCGATGCACATTCTGATCGTAAGGATGATAACCCTTAGACTGGTCCAGTTTCATGTATTTTTTTCCATCACCATGCTGAGCCATCCCAAGCTCGCGCATCATCAATAGTTTCTTGGGCACTAAGGCTGCGAAATCTTCTCTGCTGTGTCATTATATGTGCACTGTTGTTGTTTTGTCGTTTCAGTCAAAGTTTGCATAGTGCTCAAGTCGAGAGTTTTATCCGGGATGATATGAACAACCTGTGATGGAAAACATATATTGGAGTTTATGCAGTCTTTAGTTCCTTTTTATCTTCTCGACTATTTTTTTTTTAAAATTTTAATCATTCACTTCGATAAATGTTGTTTTGTGGTTTTTAAACACTGCAGGTGTTTTACTTTGCTGTAGGGGACAATAGGCGAGGCTGCTTTCTTAAGGTTAATCTATTTTCCTGACCTTGACGCTTTGCTTTTGCTGCTAATTGAAAATATATGTACACCCTTAGTTTCCTTGCACATTGCGATCAATTTTACTTGATAGCTTTTAGATGGTCTTATATGAACTCGCACATTACAATCACTTTTACTTGATAGCTTTTACTTTCCGCCAGGCAGAAATTACCATTCTCCTAGAGTAACCAATTCAATGCAATGGCAACCGGAGACTAAGAGATTATCTTTATTTAAAAGTTCAACTAACTATGACATGACCACCTTAACTTGACCGTGACAAAGCAGCCAACAGAGTGTTATTTTGAACAAATTAATAGACCAATTACCCATGCCACTTTACTCTAAACAATTTCTGGCAATTACTCATTGGCCGTGGTGCAATTTAGTAATCAACTTCATCCAGAATTGTTCCATTGCATTAATTCTTAAATAATCTCTTATTGCATAGTTCTTTGAGTAGATATTTTTTATCAAGCACCGTCATAAATGGATTCACATCCAATGTAAAAACAACATATTTATGGGCTCACAATTGGCATTTGAAAGATGATATTGGTCCATGTAAGTGCACTACCAAATAAGATAGCCGATAATAGGTAACCAAACTGAGTTTTATCCCGGCCGTGACACGTCCTATCGTAGAAAGTTTTATCTAGGATGATATGAACAACCCATGATGGAAAACATATATTGGAGTTTATGCGGTCTTCAGTTCCTTTTTATCTTCTCGATTGTTCTTTTTTTTTAAATCATTAACTTCGTTAAATGTTGTTTTGTGGTTTTAAACACTACAAGTGTTTTACTTTTCTTTGTAGGGGACAAGAGGCGAGAGCGTTTTCTTAAGGTTAATCTACTTTCCTAACCTTGACACTTTGCTTCTCGCTTTGTTTTGATGCTAATCGAAAATATATTTACATCCTTAGTTTCCTCGCACATTGCGATCGGTTTTACTTGATAGCTTTTAGACAGTCTTATATGACCGCTTTCTGCTGTCTTTTTTTGCTTTACTTTTTCTAAGAAATATTGCTTGGATACATTTAGCAAAGTGTGATCATCTAAACTCAAACATGAAAAACTTACTTCTTTTCTACTGACTAAATTGATTAGTTTCCTAACTATTGTTGTCCATAAGAACCTTACTGATAAAAAAAATGATGCTTTTTGAATATCATATTACTGGAAATTAGACATTAAAACACTTCATACGCTAAAAATTCAAATTCATCAATGAGTTAGTCAGTAACCATTTGGAATGCAGTTAAGACTTCGAGGTCATGTCTTTGCCTTGATCGTGCCCAATCAAAGTTAACTAAAATTCTGCAATAACAGAGGTAATATAGCAATGGAATGAAACAGACATAGCAGAGTTACTTAGAGGCTCGTCCAAAGGTGCAGCGTAGTGATCAATGAAGTGGGGTAAAGTCAAGAGACACCAAAATTCCTAATAGAGTCAGAAAGAGCACTCAATTAAAGTATTAATTGCACTTATCAATTGTTTCTTAGAGGCCCTTCCAAAGGTGTAGCGTAGTGAGCAATGAGGTGTGATAAAGTCAAGGGACACCAAAATTCCTAAGAGAGTCAGAAAGAGCAAGTCATTATATGCATGGCATGTTCTCTTCGAGTCTAGAAAAAATCCTATTTCAAGAAGAAAATGATCGATTGTTTTAGCACAACAATCCTATACCTCCCAAACATTTAGCTTCCTCGGAAATTTAATTGCCAACCCGAGTTTGAGTGAAAATCAGCAACAAAGACTCCTTTATTAATAGAACAATTAAACTATATAGGGAATTTAGCCTTCAGCATTCTTAGTAACCCATAATTCTGTCCAAAAAATAGAAACATACAGAATTCGAAGAAGATATTATTTTCACACAACAAATCTATACCTTACATTAAGAAATACATAATCTCCAAATCTCTAATTAAATAAACTACCATTAGCTATACTGCTGTTGATATATGCTGTAGTAGAAAATATAACATTCGCGTCCAGTTAAGCTGTTACAAAATAAAGCTATTGCCATAATATGCCAATAGATTGTCCACCAAGGAATCTTCCGTTTTGAGGCAGATACGTTTGCAATACTTCCGTTATAATAATTTGTTACATTTTTATTGATTTTCTTCTATTTGAAATTACGTTTATTATCTCTTCATGTTCTACTACTTTTAACAGGTTTCTTCCTTTCGGCAACACCAAAATTGGTAACATTTCTCCACCTTGGATTAACTTGCTTCAATTAATGTGATATTTATACTATTGTTAGTTATAGTTGCTCGGTTTTAAAATTAAAAAGAAGAATTAGTTTATGCTTGGTGAATATTATATTCTTAAGCATCTTTATTGTTAGACCAAAAGAACACTAATTATAGAAAAATAAATAGCATCTACGTCACAAATATATATTGTAGTAGTACATCCTAGCTACTACAACTATACAATGACAAGTCTGGAAGAGCTCGAGAACCAGTGCCTACCAATTAGTAAGTTGAAGAAATATGCAACAGAATGGGTGATTAAAGTCTTAGTCATTCGACGGAGTTTAACAAAAGAGTATAAAAATGCAAACGGTGACGGTATGCGTTGGCAATTGATATTAGTCGACGAAGAGGTAACTCTATTTTAATATTTTATTATATTCATTACTTAATATATTGACTTCTTTTGCGATTGTAATGATTATGGTCCTTACCACAGGGTACAAAAATACAAACGACTCTTTTCAACAAAGATGTTCATGCATGGAACAAGTCTTTTCAACTTAATCAAAGTTACTACATTATAAATGGAAAATTAAATGGAGCTAAACCAAACTTCTTATCTGGGACAAAAGCCAATTTAAGACTGAACAATTTTCGAATGGATTTATTTCATTTGATGAAGCTGAAAAAATCACTAATGGGAGTTTGTTCGGTAAATTTCACTAAATGCTTGTTGTTTGTTCCATACATAAACAAAATCAGTATTTTGTAACACATTGTTTTTTTTAGATGTGGTCTCGTATTTTACTCACGGTAAAAGCACTAACTGGGAGAAGGACGAAGCATTAGACGCGAAGTAATCGTTACAAACGAAAGGTTACATATACTTTCTAGGCATCCTACATATAAATATTTCACTTTAATAAACATTTATCATAAAAATATTCTTTGTTACATATATAGGTATGATCGAAAAGTCATGACTTTATGGGGAGACTTCGCTCAAATCGAAGGTCAAATGTTACAGAGCCTTGAAAGTGACAAACCAAAGTGCTTGCCTTTTTGTGATGTAAAATCATCCATTTACCAAGGTATAAATCTCCACACTTGATATATTTGAGTCAAGTTTCAAACTACATAAAAGTATCACCGAATTAATTACTCCTGTCAAAATAGGGGATTTTGTCCTTTCCACGACTCCTATTAGTAGTTTGCTAATAAATCCACAATTTGAAAAAGCGAACAATCTCCAAGAATGGTAAGTAATACATGTTTCATCACACTTATTCAGACACTACCCACATGCTATGTCATTAATGTTTTTTTTTTTTTCCCATTACTTAAAAATCCCAGGAATGACAACATGAAGGCACAAAAGATTGACTTAAGTCTAATGCCAAGCAGACTAATGCAAACAGCCCGCCAAGTGAAAATTACTAATATTTTAAACGGTTCACTTGCCATTGTGAAGGTACTTTCCTATACAAAGAATCATCTTGTACTCAAGTTATATGTTTCAAATGTAATTAAGTGATTTACCTAATTTACGTATAGGACATGTACTATAAGTTCAATGCTACGGTTTCCGGCATTGACAATAACACCGACCCATGGTATCATGTTTGCAAGAAATGCTACAGGCGAGTTACGTTATAAATAGTACCGCAACTTGTACCTACCGTAGGACTGAAGATATTGATTATGAGGCGAGGTAAACTACACAAACAAACAACAAATATTGCTTACTCCACCGAGATACATGAAAAATTAATGATTAACTATTGAAATGAGTTTGCTATATCAATATCAAATAATTAGTGTCATACGATTAAATCTTCCAATTTGTTTTAGATATCGGTTAAAGATTGATGTCGGTGATGAGGATCAATTTCTAAGGATTACATTGTTTGATGCAGCAAAATACTTTTTGGGTTGTGACGTAAAAGACTATGTTCTCTCTACATCTGAAAAGGTAAATCACTCACTCTATGAAATATTAGCCTATATAAATAACGTTAACCTATTTTAACTGAAAGACTAATATATATGGGTTCCTATTCCACAGAAAGAAGAATCGAATATACTATCGTAAGTTGGTATTGAGTAAGGGGAAAGAATTCAGTATCCTTGTGAGGATTGATCGTAACTTTCCAAATGTTGAGCCAAACATGAATGTGATAGCTATGGAGATACATGAGGTTCCAAAAAAAATGCAGCAGATCAAACCAAGGTTAAAACTCAGATTACAAAACAAAGAAGCAAGAGGATGAAGAAACAAACTGATAATGAAAAAATGAAAGAAATAGTTGCAGACATACCTCATGTTGAAAAAGATATTGCAGCAGTTGAAACTGACATTGAAAGCCCACAAAAAACAAATAGATGCAAGAGGACCAAGAAAATTAAGGAAGCCATTGCAGATGAAAATCCATAGAAAGTGAGGACACATGAGGTTGAAAGGCAGAATGTACCAGATGAAAGTAACGACGAAACCCCACTAATTCAACTACAAAGAAAAAGGACCAGGAAGGTTAAAGAAAAAACCTTCATGCCATATCCGATGGAAAAGAAGATCAAAGAGGAAAAAAACTAATATATAGTTAATTTTAAATTTCCTTCTATTTAACTAACAATGCTTATTATCTCCATAATACTAATATTTAAAACCTACTTTCCTTTTTTCACCGAGCAACTACACATAAAATCGCTTTTATTTGTAACTTACTTTCTCCTACATCAATGAATTTGGTTAACTGCTTCACTAAACATTCAATGGATGCAATGTAGTACTTCAAAACAAATCAACAACAATCTTCGGCAGCAATCTATATCCTTATACAAATAAAAAGGTATGCATGCATCCTACCCTATATGTATTTCTTAACTATATATACAGAGAAAAAAAGAACAATTCAGAATAATAGGTCTCTATTACCTATATATGCCAAATTAATGACTTCAATTGGCATTAATGATTCCGTTATGTTCTAGATCACTGCAAAATTACATATGCTAGATCGGACAAGGCAAGAGAAGTGTCACACCAACAATCCGAAATTTGTCCCCATCAAATCAACAATGACACATAACCAACATCAAGGTAAATGTAATATGCTAAGTAGTTATCATAGTTCAAAATAAAATATAACCCTTCTATTCAATTCACTTCACAAGGTGATAAAGGTAACTCCATTGCTTCTAGACGTAATGTTGATCAGCAAGCCAAAACAACAATAGATCAGACACACTATACATGCCAGATCTCGGACAACACCCCAACAAAATCCACCTCTCAACAATGTGTGACTTCTCTATCTCTAAAACACAGTACTTAAGTAACTTACAATTACATTTGATTTTCACAAATTAATGTTTTGAAAATCTCTTTTCATGTATATACTAAATATAGTACTCACTTTATCTTATTGTAATAACCATTGCAAACTATTGTCTTGTCATGCCAAATCCAACAGGTGATAAAGGAAAAAGCATTCCTTCTACCAGTAAATTTGATCAAGTATGACAACCACACAAAAATGAATTGAGCAACACAGGTAAGAACTTACATAATCATGTTAAATTCTACATACATCAAGAGTCCGTACAGTAGCGAACATATTTCCGTACATACATACATAAGTATTACATGGTTTGTGTAAATGGTACAAAAATTGTTGCTCTTATAGAGAAAAGTCAATTGCGAAGCGCATTGCGAAAAGTGGACAAATATATATTAGCAACCCAAACAACAACACATCTAGAAGATGAACATCCACGTTTGAAAAAACAACCTAAAATTAATTGGCTATTTAGAGCATTATCTGAAGAGTCTGAAGCTGGAGGTACATTGAAAACCCTATTCATATCTTACATGACTTCATCATTCAATACTTTTATGAAATTAGATTCTTAACATATATCTCTACCCATATTTATATATGTAGGAACTGTTGATTACAACTTATCTTTATCATATCTCGCACGTGTTAAAAACCGTCCCGAGTGCATTTATTGTGCTTGCAAAAAGATTGGAACATGAACCTCCAAATTCTCGTTGTGCAAGCGGATATATAAAATGGGCAACCACTGAAGCTCCAACAGAACTATACGAAATGTTTGTGGCATCTACTCCAGACGCCGTAGAGTTTCGCAAAAATATTCGTGCATATAATAGCATCTTTGCTTTTACATCTTTTGGTGTTAACCTGGATAAGGAACTAACATCTGCAAGAAAAAGAGTGTACACATTCAGGGCACAAGGTCAAATTTATCACGATCTACCATCATTGGTACCACGTGATAACAATCCCTGTTACTTCCAACTATACTTCTTTGATACAGACAACGAGTTGACCAACAGATTATCAAAGGTGAATGAAGGCATTCTTTCAGACCAAATTGCAAAAAAGATCAAATAGGTAATGGATGGTAACCCATATGCACAAATTTTTCGCCAATTAAAAGACCAATTAAGCTTCCACAATTTCCAACTTCGTATAGCTGTAAATGCCTCTTTGGATCAACGAGTGTACAACACACCCTCGATAAGTCAAGTAGTAGCAATTTGGATCGATGGAAACAATCCAAATACATCTTTTGATCGAGAAATAATTGTTCATGAGCATTCAGGGTACAAGCATAGAGTAAAACACTATTTCGGTTGTTATGACCCTCTTCAATATCCTTTGCTATTCCCAAGAGGTGAAGGCGGATGGCATCAAGGAATAAGAAAACAGGGCAAAAGACTACTTCACAGAAGAAGTGCTCACTCCCCAATTATAACCAATGATATTCCAACATTCATATCAGCTGATGCAATATTAGCCAACGAGGATCAAGGTAAAATATATCACCTTCTGCCCTCTTATAGTAAAAAATTAGTCACATGCTATTCCAACATTCATATCAGCTAATGCAATATTAGCCAACGAGGATTAAGGTAAAATATATCACCTTCTGCCCTCATATAGTAAAAATTTAGTCACGTTCTTCACAAGTTAGCTACTGATAAAAAAAAACACGATATAAAATACTACTACCAATGACGTACAAAATACAATTATCATAAAATACATTTTTCTATTATACCAATATGCCAACTAACATTAAATAAAAATAATATTAATATGATTTCTTACACTTGTAGATGTCCGCCGCGAGACAAAGGGAAATGTTTCTTGCAGAGAGTACTATTGTTATAAGCTACAACTACGAGAAACAGAGAGGTCAGTATTACTACTATGTGGAAGATTACTACAACAATTTGTGGTTGACATGTACATAAAATTGGAAACAACAAGGCTAGAATATTTCAGAAAGGAGCAATCAAATTTTAGAAGAGAGGTTTATCAAGGTATCGTTGATAGTGTCAGCGCTGGAGAATGCAGGGGAGATAGAATTGGGCAAAGAATACTACTTCCATCATCTTTTATTGGGGGCCCACGAGATATGAAAAAACGATATATGGATGCAATGGCTTTGGTGCAACATTTTGGAAGGCCAGATCTATTTATAACAATGACGTGTAATCCTGACTGGATAGAAATCCAACAAGAACTGCACCCCGGACAGACTCCTCAAGATAGACCTGACTTGGTGACAAGAGTATTCAGAGCTAAGTTGCAAGATATAAAAGACCAAATTTTTAAGAAAGAAATATTTGGAATTGTTGTTGCTCATGTATTCGTGGTAGAATTCCAAAAACGGGGACTACCACACGTACACCCCCTTCTCATATTAAAAGAAGGGCACAAGATCAAATCAGGAGATCAGTATGATAGGTTTATCTCAGCAGAGATTCCAAATAAATGTGAGTATCCTATCTTGTATAAATTGGTGCTCAGACATATGATGCATGGCCCATGTGGAAACAAACGTCCAACAAACACATGCATGCAAAATGGACAGTGTAAATATCATTATCCTAGGCCATACAACAACAAATCAATCCAAGCAAATAATGGATATCCAATTTACAAAAGAAGAATGGATGGAAGAATAGAGACTGTTCGTGGAATGAATATGACTAATCAATGGGTGGTACCTTATAGCCCTTATCTGCTTACAAGATACAATTGTCACATTAATGTTGAGGTCTGCTCAGGAGTCAAAGCAATAAAGTATCTATACAAGTATATATATAAAGGTCATGATCGGTGTGCCGTTTATGTTCAATCTGATGATGGTGAAAATGTTATTGATGAAATACAAGCATTCCAAGATGCGCGGTGGGTCTCACCGCCTGAAGCACTATAGAGAATATATGAATTCAACTTGGTCGAAATGCAACCTGCGCAGTCATCAACCTTCAACTACATCTTCCAGGAAAACATTCAGGTACACATATTAATGCATAATAATAAACACTTTCTTTTACGAATAATTATAATAGTCAAAATTCAAAAACTAACTCTAAACAAGCTCACAGTGTTTTACTGGAAAAACCAAAATTTACAAAATGTCATTGCCTGGAATGGTGTCAAGCAGACAATGTTGACCGAGTATTTCAGAATGTGCTCAATTGACACTGAAGCACAAGCATACCTTTATAGAGAATTCCCAAAGTATTATGTTTGGAATTCAAAGGTAAAGACTTGGACAAAAAGAAAAACAAGATCTGTAATTGGTCGCATTGCAATTGGTAAGCCAAATGTAGTAAACTATAACTTCATACACATCAATAATTGTTAAACTTATTAATTAGTACATATTGATTATATTGTACAGCTAATCCTCGAGAAGGGGAAAGGTATTATGAGCGGTTATTACTAAACCATGTAAGAGGACCATTGTCATTCAATGACTTACTCACGGTCAACGGCAAACAATGTCAGACCTTCAAAGAAGCAGCCAAAGAAAGAGGGTTACTCGAGTCCGACAACAGCATATCAGAATGTTTAAGTGAGGCTGTAGTCTTCAAAATGCCATCAGCTCTCCGAAGTTTGTTTGCTACAATTTTGGTTCATTGTAACCCAACAGATATTAGAAAACTTTGGGATACTTATTATGAGGATATGTCTGAGGATTTCAACAGGCTATATGGCAACTCACACAATACTATATTACAGTCTACCCTAAGTAGTATTAATAATTGTTTGCAAAGTATGGGCAAGAGCATAGCCATATATGACATTCCTCAACTAGATCAAGATTTTCTCGAAGTTGGTCCATCAGAAAGTTGAGAAATAAATGAAGAAATGTCTGTGCAGATACCTACAGAAGATTTTGAGGCACAATCACAATTAAATCCAGAACAACATCATGCTTTTACAAAAATAATGCAAACAATCGATGCTGGAACAACTGGAATATTCTTTGTGGATGGACCTGGGGGAACTGGGAAAACATACCTATACCGTGCATTGCTTGCCAATGCTAGATCAAGAGGTATGATAGGTTTGGCAACAGCAACCAGTGGTGTAGCAGCTTCAATCTTACCAGGAGGACGTACAGCACACTCGAGGTTTGAGATCCCCCTTCAAACAAATGAATCAACTATGACAAACATGTCAAAGCAAAGTGGTGCTGCCAAATTGATTAGAAAAGCAAAAATGATTATATGGGATGAAGCACCAATGGCCAAACGACAAACAATAGAAACAGTCGACAGGAGCTTCAGAGACATAATGGACATCGATAAGCCATTTGGTGGAAAAGTCATGGTTTTTGGAGGAGATTTTCGGCAGGTGTTACCAGTAGTTCCAAAATCAACTTGAGCGGAAATTGTAAATGCAAGCTTGGTGAAATCATATCTCTGGCCTTTGATGGAGAAGATTCAATTTACAAGAAATATGAGAGCAAGAACAGATCCAACATTTAGTGAGTTCTTGCTTCGCGTGGGTAATGGAGATGAACCAACAATAAGAGACAATTTAATCCTTCTCCCTGAACAGTTGACTGTCAAGCATTCTCGGGATGGATTTCCAGAAGAATCCATAATACAAGAGATATTTCCAAACATGCAAGAAAATGCTGCTACGGCAAAATATGTCACTGAAAGAGCTATTTTAGCAAGCAGAAATGACCATGTGGATAAACTTAATGACAAGTTAATAGCCATGTTCCCAGGTGAAAGCAAGATATTCAATAGCTTTGACTCAGCAGAAGATGACACCAACAACTATTACCAAGAAGAATATCTAAATACTTTAACACCAAACGGTCTCCCACCACATAGGTATTGATTATCATACATTACAAGTTACAATCATGAAGAGGTGGTAACAAATATCAAAATGGATAGATTTTGACATATCTTATTAAATGCAGGTTAGAATTGAAGGAAAATGCACCAATCATGTTGCTAAGGAATTTAGACCCTTCAAGTGGCCTATGCAATGGAACACGAATGATATGTCGAGGCTTCTCCCAAAATGTCCTGCAAGCGGAAATATCAAGTGGTCATTCTGCAACAAACCATGTGTTTCTTCCTAGAATTCAATTATCACCACCAGAAAATGAAGGATACCCATTTAAATTCATTCGAAAGCAATTCCCGGTACGCCTTTGCTTTGCAATGACTATAAATAAAGCCCAAGGTCAAACAATTCAAAATGTTGGTTTGTATTTGCCCCAACATGTTTTCTCACATGGTCAATTATATGTGGCACTCTCAAGAGGGATATCTATGTCCACAACAAAAGTACTTGTCCTAACAGAGCAACCCAAACATCAAAATGGAACATACACAAAGAACATCGTCTATAAGGAAGTTTTAGGTACGATAACTCCATATACATATATGGCCATTCTAGCACGGATAATTAACTATTTACAGATCATGCATACTAACAACATTACATTGCTTCAAATCTCGGGTTTAGAAGACACACCTATGCAAACATAATGGATTCTTCAAATGACCCATACTCTTCAATGTGTTAATATCATATTCGGAATACTTCTTTCAGTACTATTATGAGCTTTCTTGATATTGTATTCCGTTCTAATGTCTTAATATTATTATTATTATTAATAATAATTTACATTACTTCCAAACTTCTCTTTTGACGCTTCATGTTAACTTCATGTTGGCGTTCCTACTAATATCTCATGCAATCATCAGAAGACTAATTAACACAATGTACGCTTCTACTACATCAATAACAATGCACCCACTCATGACAACACTACTTTACAAATGTCTCTCCACAGAGAATGATACACCTTAACATGGCTCACACGTGCAACGCACGTGTTCCTGACTAGTATTACATTAAAAGCATGAACTACTAACTTGAATGTTAAATTACTATAATATCCCTAACTAATTAGATTGTGACTTTTTCGATGAGTTGTGACTTTTTTCGAAGGGTTGTGATTTTTTGATGAGTTGTAACTTTTCCAAAGGGTTGTGACTTCTCAAAAGGTCATGACTTTTCCGATAAGACACAAAAAATACTTGTTCATTCCACCCTTTGTTGACTATAAATAGAGGGGCTTCCTCTCATTTTTTTTAATCTTCTACTCTTCTTCTTCTTGCATTTTAAAAGATTTCGTGTGATTTATTGTCATTGAGTGAGTTCGAATAAGGCTGTAAGTGATGCCTTTGCTCTTAGTATATGCTGATTACTGTTGAGTTGTGTGTGGAAAGAAAGATTTCTTTTAGGTGAAAACAGAAAATGTACATTTTTGTCGGTGTATTACTTGTGCCATTAGTTGTATGACAACCTAGTGCTGCCTTTTCTCCAATAATTTTATCATATCAAAATTAAATCAGTTGCTAATACTGGTCCATTTGTAACTTGCTAAGCTCATGGCAGTGGTGTTAACTCCCCTTTGATGATATGCTTCAATGTTCTACCAACAATAGAAGAATTAAGCAAAAAGAAGAGAAATTTTATCTTGAGGATTACTGGAAACGTATATGTCCTTTCCCTTTACTCAATATTTTCTCTGGTGTCTCTACGTTGCATTTTGTATCTTCACCTTTTCTCTTCTTTTTTAACCGTTTGTAAAGGAACACACCATCATTATTGTTGTCAAAATGCGATTGTCTTTACCTCCCCTTTTGATAGTGATCTTTGATGTTTGAGTGAACTGCCTTTGTTTTTTTCCTCAGAGTTGTTGACTGATGAACTTCTCGGTTGGCACTACCGAAAGGCCATCAATTTGCATAATATATGCATTAGCATGTAATGTTCCAATATATGAAGTTAACATGATGTAGGCTAAATTCATTTGTTTTTTTTTTAACAATTTCTCTTGTGATGTAAATACATGCTTCTGAACATCTTTTTCCAAAATTATTAAACTTCTCAAGAGTTAGAGAATTGTTACAATTTGTTTTTTTGATGCTCAAGACAATATAATGACTTTATTTATCAATGTTACTTATGTGATTTAGAATGTTAGGAAGTTTGCTTTAAAATAGTTATTATTATATAAACATTGTCCTTTTGTTTTACTTATTTACTATTTCTTAATATTACCGTATTTTAGACGAAGAAAAGTTCATATATATATATATATATTTGGGTAGGTATTTGTATTTAAATTAAAGTATTATATATGTCACAAATGTATTATCAAGCTAACAAGATCTTCTTACTTCAAAATATATTATTTTAAATTGTTCTGGGTTCTTTTTTTAAAAAAAAAATCTCACAACAAATGTGAAAATATGTGAATATTTATGAATCATTTAAAAATTATCATTTACAAAATAAATTTTATTTTCAATAATATGGAATAAACATTTTCATTTTGTCCCTACACTAAATTAAAATCTAATAACTATATAAAATTATAGCAACATTAATTAAAAGTCCTATTTATTTATGTTAGTATAAAATTTATTAGAAATACAACTATTGCACATTAATTCTTTAGTTATAACATTATAATTTCTCTTAGAACATTTCCGCGCTTCGCGAGGTCAAAAAAATTATTTATAAATTCAAAAGTCACTCACTTATTGTCACGACCCGATTTCTCGAGTCATGATGGCACCTACTATACCTTACCAGTAGGTAAGCCAACCGTAACCCAGAACATCAAGCAATGAGCGAAAACAATAATCTAAACAAGAATAACAAGGCGGATGCAACCCAAAATAAATATATACAGAAATCCCTCCCAGAACCTGGAAGTCACTAGTACAGAGCTATCTAATAAAGAGTACAAGTCCCAAAAGTGGACCACAACAGAGCGTGTCTCAGATGCAACAAGACTAGCTAAAACAAAAGAACGAGACAGAACAAACCCAAAACGCCAAGTGCTCGCCCTCGTCTCCGAATCACCGCTGCAAAAGAAGGCTGGAATAAATCACCGCTGGTAGCTGGTACTGGGACCTGCATCACGAAATAGATACAGAGCGTAGCATGAGTACCAACACAACAAGTACTCAGTAGGCATCATAGGCCGACTGAGCAAAAAAAGGTAAAAACAATAAGAAAGGATAGAATCTAGACACAGAGAGGTCAAAGCGGATATACAACGAAAGCACACGAGCATACCATAAACAAACTAAGTACACTAAACTAAACCTAACTGGACCCCCATATGCCCAGAAGGTACACTTGCGCGCAAGATCAAATAAAACTTGAACGGACCCCCATAGGCCCGACAGGTACACAGAAAAGTTAAGTCTACTGAGAAAGAAGAAAACCGAGCTCACAGCCCAAAGTAACTAAGATAATCCATCAGACTCCACCCAGCCAGCAGTGCACTCCCAGCCCAGCTAGAAAGAGTGACCCTAGGGGGCACCCAACCAAACAGTCCACTCCCAGCCTAGCTAGAAAGAGGGACCCGTGAGTGAGGTAGATATCGCGAGTCGTCCTACCATGCAGTCAGCTCCCAGCCCAGCTAGAAAGAGCGACCCAGGGACACCCAGCCAAAGAAGACACTCCCACTCCCGGCTAGAAAGAGAGGCCCTGGGGCGATCGCCGATATCACCGAGTCTACCCGGCCCGGCGATATGTTCCCGGCCCGACTAGAAAGAACGACCCCAGGGGTGATGGTATCTCCAATAGGATCCAATCCCACAACAACCACCGTGGAACGCCATCCACTCTAAGAAATCACAGAAAAGGCTCCAAGCCTATACTATCTCAAACTCCCGCCTCTAGTGATGTACCAAACCTTCGAGAATACGTCAAAACTGCAGAATGCGAGGGGGAAGATACAAAAGTGCAGCAAGTAGCGATAACGCCTAATCTAAGGCTCAAACTATCAGACTCAAGTCTGCTACTCCAGTCTACAAGGAGCTAGGTCATCTGAACGACGTCGGCAGCAAGTCAAGGTTAACCAAGCTCACACGGGTCATAAGTCTAAGGCAATGCTAGTCTAACCTAGACTAAGGACATCATGCTTACGGTTAAGGATGAACAAGGCATACAATACAAAGCATACAATAACATTTAGCACATAGACATACAACTCTACTAAACCGGATAACATGATACTATATCCGAAATATTGCCAATTGATCCTAACATGAGGTATCTAATCAAAGTAAGGTAGTAAACTGGTACCCACCCCCAATTCACTCCAATCGACATATTTTTACACAATTAAGCTCAATCTAAAAGAAAGGAAGCCGTAGCCTACCTTAAGGCCGTTCGCGTGTTCTCCAAATCACTTTACCGGAGCTTTTCCTTTCCGAACAGTCTCAAAATGCTGCCCCTCTATCAAAAATAGAGTCACAACGTTACTACGGTCATTTAGACACCAAAATCACAATAAACGGAGATGAGTCAATTTTGGAGTCAAAACGGGAATCGTGGGACCCGCACCGAACTGTCCGAATTTGACTCCGTCAAGAGGCCCTAAACAGCACCCCAAACTTGTGTTCCAAAATGGAACACAATTCGAGGCTCAAAACATAACAAGCAAGAATTCACATTTTAATTAACTAAAAGAAACCCTAAGCAGCCTTCTAAACTCGAAAAAAAATTGAAAATCGAAAGGTGCCCAGCACTCTTTGAACACTCTACGATGAAGTCTCGACAATTCTTAACATGTGGGACTTCGAATCACCCAAAACCGAGCTAAAATGAGTGAGATATGATCAAAACAAAAATGCCAAAAACAAAGACTCGAAAATGGTACAACAGTCAGGTTTTATCGCGAAATTACCTCAAACGGGAACCCTAAACCACTATCCGAGCTCACCAACGCGTTGCCCTCGAAAAATCTCACAACTTTGCCTTTTGAATCGCCCAAATCGGACAAAAGATGAGAGAGTTGAGAGAGTTTGAAGTTTTGGAAATGTTGCTGATTTTCTGCATTTATTGCAGAAAATCTGCAATATTTCCACGACTTGCACCTCCGACGGGGTGCTCCGAACTCGTTCGGAACCCCGTGCACGCAAACGAGATATGCAATCATACCAAATTTGATATTCCGGATTCAATGGCGCAGTCGAAATTTCCATCAGAGATCGTCTCGATAAAAAGTGGGTCCCACTTCCAAAGGCCATTTTAAGTCAAAACCCACAAACGGGCTCGGAAAGATATCAAAAACCTCGGGACACAAAAGGAGGGTCAATCTAGACCAAACTCAACATTCCGAAGCTAACCGCACTGACGGAATTCTCATCCGAGCGCGTTTACTCAAAATGTTGACCAAAGTCAAACTTAGGCTTAAACTTAAAGTTAAAACGCCTAATCGCACCGACTCACACTGAAAACCTCGGGAGTCATGTCGACCATGCTACTAGCCTAAAATGACCCTTCCGGAGCTGATAGAATCGTCAGAATTGGATTCTGATGTCATCTTCTTGAACTTCTGATCGAAAATGATCGTTAAAGGTTCAAAAGCTCCAAAACACAAAAACTCGCACCAAGACCAAACGAACGACCAGGTGACCGAACTGTCAGTCCCAGCAAGTCATAAATGACTTGGGGTCGCTACAGGAATGCTCTAAACGATACACAGCAGGCAAGACACAGAAATGACCTGGAGGGTCATTACACTTATGTGTAGTTATCTTAGAAAGTCACTCAATCATGAATATTTATTTTGAAAAATCACTTTACCAATCTAAATAATTTTTTCATTAAATTTTGTTGACATGAGATTTTTATTTTATACTAAATTTTTTAAAAATAAAAAAGTGTCAATTTTAATCGTTTTATTGATGCACCCCACTAAAATTATATAGAAATATATATATTTATCAAGATCACTTCATTTTATAAGCATTTAAAATAATATTTAAATCAATCACTCAAATATGACGACATAATTTGCTACTCTAATTTTTCTCATATAATTAGAAACATTGGAATCTTTGCTATTGTCTAACTATTGTTCAAATGCTGACATATATAATTAACTGATTACTCAATTATAAGCTAATTTTTTTTTTTATAAAATGTGTTACTGAGTTGTGTGTTTTTGTATTTATAATTTATATTGGTACTTTAGATATAAGTTTGTTTTACTAACTATAGTTATAAATTTTGTTATATATTATATATTACTTAAGTTTAGTGGGACACGTCAATAAAAAGATTATAATGAAGATCTTTTTATTTCTTAAAAATTGAGTTTAAAATAAGAATTTCAAGTCAACAAAAATTAATGAAAAAATTCTTTAAATTGGTTGGGTGACGTTTTATGTAGAATACTAATAGTTGAGTAACTTTCTAGGATAACTATTCATAGTTGAGTGACTCTCTAAGATAACTACACATAGTTGAGTGACTTTTGTGTTATAAAACAAAGCTGAGTGACTTTCTGAGAAAGCTACTCATAGTTGAGTGAATTTTTGAGAAAGTTATTCATAGTTGAGTGGTCATTTGAGATATTATCTCTTAATCCTACTTCCTCTTTTTGTTTAGTTAATTCCTTCAATCTTTCCTATGTTGAATTATTTATTTTATTGAATTATTTTCTTGTTTCTGTAGTTCTCGTTGCTAGTTAAATATTGTGCTCTATTTTTTAAATAATCAAAAAGAAAATTTGCTTCTTTCTACTTTAATATTTTCATTACCTATTCGAAACTAACGTTTTTAATCTTTCCTTGTCTTCTATAACTGTCTTCTCCTAATTAATTGACAAATTATTTAGTCAAAGTTAGACTTTTAAATTAAAATGATAGGCACTAACAAATTAAAGAGACTTAAGTACAATAAATGGTACTTAACAATGAGTAATTGGAAAAAAATGAGTAACGCATATTGAGGAGAAATATTTTAATTAGTGACCTTTGATTATTATTTTTTTATTTTAATAACAAAAACAGATTAAGAAAATAGGAGAATGGTAAAAATAAAAATAAAAATATGGTTGTTGATTATAGAATTGTAACATCACCTTGTTTATATCCAACTTTATATAAATATATATAGCTATAGATTTTAACTTACAAGCTCCCATATATTTTGAAAAAATAAAAAATTGTGATGATAATTCAACTTAAGTTTTTTGATTTGTTAAACTATTTATAATAACTTACATTCAAATTACTCATGTAAAATACAAATTCAACACATACTAAAATGAGATCATTCTAATTTGAAAAACACAATTCACTCTTTTTTAAGTTGGAACTAAATTTGAAACTTTAAATATGTCAAAATGAAGTTTGATTTCATTTCTCAACCAATAAAGCTTGTCCAGAAGAAAATATAATTTTATTGGCATTTTTTTTAAAACTAAGATTAAGCCTGCCTTCTTAATTTCTTATTCATGAAGAATTTATCATTTTCGTAACCACCTACGAAAACAAGCAAAGGAAAAAAAATATTTTACATAAAATAATGAACAAAAAAGAAAATAAATTGATAATTTTTTTTTAAAAAAAAACGAAACACATACACAATGTTTATTAAGTAAAATTGAACCTTCTAGCTATTTAAATAATAATATTTACAAGCATAATCAAAAAGATATATTTGAGATACTTATAATAAATAGTTTGATAAACAGTCCACTTGCTCCTCTTAAAATATACCAAATCTCATTCATGCAATGACGAACCTTGGTTTAATATCTCTTTTATACTTTGAATAGTTATTGTAGTCAGTTGACACATTTTTCTTTTCACTTTCTGTAATTGATTGAGCAAACCTCTGTATAGCAAAAATGATTCTAAATAATTAAAGAAAATATATATAATTATTATCAGAAAATGATATAAAACAAAGATGAAAATTAGAAATTGTCAGTGCAACAATAGAAATCATAATAATAAACATGCATAAGCGAAATTTGAGAAGAGATCATAAGATCACCTAAAACCATGTATAACCAAGAATAAGTAAATCATGTTTCTTCGATTCATATAAGAAAATTTGTCAATATAATTATCCAATAAAAATAATAATTAATATTACCTAATGAATTATAGCATCATGGGTTTTTCATCTAGCATAGTGGGGAAGCTTTGGAGCTTTGTTCCTAAATTTCTATCATTTTATTGAGTGTCAGAATTTGAAAAGGTACCATATTTAATACCTATAATAAATATCATTTATTGGGTAGGAGAAGGAGAATATTGCAATGAATTTTCTGGGCAAGAAACGTGCAACACTAATGCTTACTATGTTAACCTATTAATAAATGTTAATTATGGGGAAGGAGAATAGATCAATTTTTCTGCAAAAAACATGCAACATCAATGCATAGTGATACTAATACGGCACTAATGCAATACTACAGCTTTTATGTTTGTGTTTTAATAATGAGAGAATTAAATACTATGCTTTAATTAATATTCAATAAAAACTGGAAGCAAAAAAGAAGAAGAAATAATTCAAAAAAAAGGAGAAAATAAATAATTGCAAATGCTGGCCATTGGACGGTGCCACATCAGCAATTTTTAGATTCAGATTTCTTTCCAATGACCAGAAAAATCCTCTCTACTATCCAATCCAAATATCCCTAAAATCCTCTCTTGTAATATTTTGTGTGCAAAGTTTGTTTTCTTAAGTGTGTAAGAGTCAGTCGGGGTTCCCGAAAGGGAAACCTCTCTCCATCTATATCTTGTAAGTCTTTTATGTTTTCCTGTAATTTTCCCTCAAAATAATTATGTAAATTATATTTGTTTGCATGTATTCAAGCTACATTAATATGTTTGTATTTAGCTTATGTTAAAAACTACCCTTAGTATATGGTTAAGCTTTTAACTTCTTGATAACAACGATGGATTAACCTGTAAATTCCTAGGATGTTTTAAAGGCCTTAAAAAAAAAAGTCCGCAGAAATCCTAGGACGTCTTGTTGGCCATCTTCGGGGTGAGGTTAAAGAAGAAGTTATTAAGAATATAAGTTAAAAGAAAGCGATGAACGGGGCAGTACCATAAAAAAAGTATAAAAAGGGAAAAACATGATAAATATATGAGATACGCATGATAGGACTCCACGTGAGAGAGGGACTACTGAGTAGGATTGACAAAATCTGCATTTCTGCTTTAAAAACTGTGTTTTAATCTGAATCTATATTGAATCTATATTGGTATCAGAGCAAGAAGTTTTTGGAAAGTAACAGTTAATGAGAAGACCTCTACGTAGTACTCAGATACATCTAGAAACAAAAAGAAAGCTAGACAGTATATACTTAGAATATAAGGAACTAAATCGCACTAAAGAAGACAATATAAAGTTAAATTATCTAATAGAAATAATATCTAGATTAGTTTATAAATTTATTACACAATTAAAATCAAGACAAAAGATTGTATATGAAAAAGCACCCTTTCGCTAACCAACTACGACTAAGATATTGGTATTTATACAGAGAAATACAAATAAAATCTGAGTGGTTAAAATTAAAACAGACATTAAGTTTATACTTAAAAGTATTAGAAACAAAAGACTTAGTAGATAGACTCTGTAATCACGGAGGCCTATACTCATTAAATAGACCTACACTAGTCAACCCAAAACTATTAAGTGCTCTAAGGTGGGAATTACAAAGCATAGATAGTGATATCCAATCTGCAACTAACAGAATAAAATTCCAGAGAAAAAGTATTAGTAAAATAGATATCCCGCTAGGCTAAAAATATAGATCCATTAAAACAATTAGAATATTTAGACTTAAGAATTTATCTTGAAAAGAAATACAGAATATTAAAAGAAAACTCAGTAATAAGGTGCAACTTCAGTCAAAGAGAATACCTGTTACATTCAGAAGATAAGCAATATAATACTATAATAGATCTTATAATAAACTTTAGTGAAAAAACACAAGAAAAAGAAAAGAATATAGTAAGATTACTAGAGACAATAGAAATAACTCAAAATAAACATAAGAAGATATTAAAAAGGTTGGAACAAAACTTTAATTTCTTAAAAGCTCAAGAACTAGAACTAGATAGAAAAATCCAATACTTGAACCATAAGTTTAATATAGAACAAATACCTACAAAGGTTGAAATAGGAAAGCTAATAAAAACTATAACAGAAAAGCCTAAGGAATTAGAAATAAAAACAACTGAATTAATTGAAAAAATTACAAAACAGGTAGAAATAGCAACTACAAAGGTCTGTGAATTAAGAAAGACAATACAACAGCTAGAGGATAAAATCCTTTCATGAACGACCTATATCAAGAGCCATCATACACTAAAGCTTTAAAATTCACAACAAGTACCAGATCCACAAGGATTGTCAGATCACCAATCTGCAAGTAAATCAGATCAAATAATTATTCAACAAAATAACACTATAATAGCACTACTGATAGAATTAAGTAAAAAACTAGATAAGCAAATTAAAGAAAAAGAAGTTATAAGAGAAGAACCGAAGCATTTTGAAATAGAAGAATTAATAACTCAGTTAAAAAATATTGAAATTACTCCACCTAAAGAAAGACCTACAATAGTTAGAAAATCTCAAAAATGGACTTTCTTTCAGGTAAAAGAACATCAGTCGAAGAAAGACCACGAGTAAGTTTTTCAGAAAATCGAATAGGAAATAGCCTTATATCCAGGATATTAACACATAATAAACAAGAAGATAAACAAATCCAGGAGTTAAACCAAGTGATAGATGTAGATAAAGACCTAAGAATATTTCAACAAAATCAATTGAACCTACTTAACCCAAAGATTTTGTATGATACAGGATATTTTGCAAAACTAATCAACTATATAGACATTATAGAGAAGAACAAATTTCAACTATAGGAAAAGAAATAGTTACTATGAATCTACTAAATCAAGAATCCCTATGAGGAATAGTACATAACAAATTGACATTAATGCATATGGGTTTAATCATAGTAGGATTAAAAGGATTAACTAGAAAGAATCTAGGAACTAAAGTATTAATAGTAATATACGATGATAGATGGTCTGATTTAAAGAAATCCATCATAGGATTAACAAAAGTAGATACGACTAATAATGGAGGGATATTCTATATTAGCCCGAATTTTATGATTAATTTAAGAGAATTCGGAAAGCATATAAAAATAGGAATACAAACTAAAGGCTACGAAGAAATGAGTAGCGGAACTAATCTACTTATGTTTATAGGTTTCATTGGAAAAGTTGCATCTAGAAGTAATACAAGGTTTAGACTAAAAGTAGAAGATGTTGTAGAATTAATGGGAAACAAAGGCATAAAATTAATAAAACCAATAAAAATAAATCCAGAAGAATATGCAGGATTAGAATGGAACCTCGAATACTGTAATAAAAAGAAAGTACTCACACCAGAATCTCATCTAATGTATACTAATACGAAAGGAGAAACTTCTATAAGATTTACCGACTATAATTACTCTAATCAAAATAACCTAGAAGAAGAATTAGAATTAGAAGAATTAGAAGAAAAAAGGGAGTTTATGAATGTAGAAATAATACAAGAAGGATATGAAGTAGATGAAGCCTTACAAGAAGCTGAAAGAAGGTATAATAACAATAATGATATAACCTTCAAATGTAAAGGATGTAAGACAGGAAGTATGGGTATAGTAGAAGTAGAAAAACACTTTAAAACATGCAAATTTTGAACAGATAATCTAGGATATAGAGAAGAGTATAATAATCAAGAAAAATTAGAAAGTCTTGAAAAAATAATAGAAAATCTATATGAAAGCGAAGATGAAATAGAAAGAAATTCTATAATAAGTCAAAAAGAACTTATGGAATCCACTAGTTCAAGTGCTAGTCCATTCCAACGAACTGCCCAACCACATACGATAGATACAAGTACCGGTAATGTACCAAGGAGACGAGTATTTAGGGTAAATCCAGACACAGTAACTGAAAATGTAAGACCAATGGGTAGAAGGATGCCTATAGAAGAGCCCATTAGATTACAAGAAGGAGGAAGTAAAGGAAAAATATTAAACACAGCAGCACATGATCCTCAAATGTGGAATGCAGTAATAGACTTATGGAAAGGAATAGTAGTAGCAGACTATATAAAAACATACCAAGATGCAGACGCAGAAACTATGTATAAATACATGGAAACCTTTTTAGGAGAATCTGCAAAAGCCTTATAGGGAGCATATAAATCAAACTTCCCACAAGAATTCCAAGCGTTGGTAAATATGGGAGCAAACCCATATAATTTTACAAATAAAATACATAGTTTAATTACAGGAGAAGACCCAAATAGTGGTTTAGTAGTACTACAAAGAAATGCACTAATAAGCTTAGAACAATTAAGTATTACAAGTTGGTTTCACATAAAGAGCTTTCTAAAAGATTATTATTATTACTACACAATTAGTGGAAATTCCTTTGATGAAGAATTAGGAAAGAAGTTATTTAATAAATTACCAGGAGCTATAGGCACAGAAATAGAAGAAATATGGTATAAAGGAGACAGTAATACAAAACCCAGATGGAAAATGGTCTATAGGACACAAAGTACAACATATAATGACAATTTTAACAGAAAAATGTACAAATATACAAATACAAAAACAACTAAAGCAGAATGAAATGAGTTTCTGTAAAAATGTTATGTATACAACCCAAAGCTATGATAAAGAGCAAAGTAAATCAAAGAAAAGATACAAGAAGCGTCGACCCTACTATAATCAACAATATAATAATAATAAAAGATACTATTTAAGAAGATCTTCGGCTAGAAAGCCATATCTAAATAAGGATAAACATGTTAGAAAATATAGGAATGATAGAAACTATAAAAATAAGCTAGAATGCTTTTACATGTGGAAGTATAGAACATTTAGCAAACGTATGTCCTAAAAGAAATAACAGTAGAACTAGAAACTCACAATTAATAGAAGATTTTCAAGAAACATTGATTAATGTTGATGAATACATGTCGGATAATGAGAGCATATATTCAATAGTAAGTGTAGAAATAGAAGAAACAACACGGTCTGATGAGTCAGATTCAGCTAATGAAGAATTAATAAATGAAATAGGTTTAGAATTAAAAAACATAGACTTAGACGGATTACAAATGAGTACAATGATGAATATCTCACAAGAATGTACTCATGATTTTGAAAGAAATAAAGGAATAGATAGCAACCAATGTATTCTATGTAAATGGTATCCAAGCAGAGAAAAGAGTGCAAAATGTAAGTTTTGTTATGCTGAAGGATGTATCACATGCATAGAAAACCTATTAAAAATAAAGATAAAAGAAGGATGTGAAAATAGAGATATAAGTAATAATACAATAAATTTACGAATAATAACATTAGAAAGTAGAATAAATGAATTAGAACAAAAAGTAATATTATTAGAAAAAGGAAAACAAAAAATTAAGAAAAATATCACCGAATCAATACAAAAAACAGAAGAATGGGGGATGTGCCAAACATCTGCCCAAGAAACAGAATTAATGAATATAGAAACTATGGTAAATCATTATGAGAATTTAATATGTAACGAAGACAAAAAATTCACTATCATTAAAGTACTGGCTAGACTCAGAATACAGGATATTGAGTTAGAAACGTTAGCATTGGTAGACACAGGATGTATAGGTAGTATAATAAATAAAAAGATTTTACCACAAAAATTATTAAAAACCTTAGACAAGCCAATTGCTGCAATGCAAATGGATGGAACGTACAGTACATACCAACATTATATAGGAAAGACGCAGGTAAGTTTTATTAATACATGTAATGAATTTTATAAACCACTGTATACAATTGATAGGATATGGATACGAGATCTTAACATAAATATAGATTTTGTATTAGGATTAAAATTTATGATACAAAATAATGGAGGAACATTAATTACAAGAGATGGAGTAATATTTTTTAAACATCTGACATATACACCAGTACAAACTATAAAATTTGAAACAAAAAGAAGACAAGCTAATATAGCTCCAAAAACTTCCAAAGACGACAGCCTACAGACATGTTGTAAAGACTGCAAAAATAAAAATCAATGTTGTAAAGATAATAGAGAACAATATGAAGAAGAAGAAGAATATGATATAAGGGAAAAAGATTATACTTTAATAGAAATAGAAAATGAATTCTATAATTTCCAAACAGGAATCGATAGGATAGGAACAATTAGAAGTCCTAAAGACTTGGACAATATTGTTAAAATATTAGACGAAATGAAAATAATAGGAGAAAAACCTTTAAAATATTGGAAAAATAATAAAGTAGTATGCAAATTAGATATCATAAACACTGAATACATAATAAAAACAGTTGCTATTGAAGCAACTAATCAAGACTTAGAAGATTTTGGTATACAAATAAAAGAATTACTAAATTTAGGTGTAATAAGACGATCTACTTCTAAACATAGGTCAGCAGTATTCATGGTAAGAAATCATAGTGAGATAGTGAGAGGTAAAGCAAGAATGATAATTAATTATAAAAGACTTAATGATAACACTAGAACAGATGCATACAAATTACTAGATAAAAATGAATTGATCAATCGAATTTAAGGAAAAAGGGTATTTAGTAAATTCGATTGTAAATCAGGATATTGGCAGGTAAAAATGCATGATGAAAGCATAGAATGGACAACATTCACTTGCCCTGAAGGACATTTTGAGTGGTTAGTTATGCCATTTGGGCTAAAACTGCCCCGCCAATATTTCAAAGAAAAATGGATAATATATTTGGAGATTATAAAAGATTTGTCTTAGTATATGTAGACGATATCTTAGTATTTAGTAAAGACATTAAAGACCATTTAGGACATCTACAGACAGTATTTCGATTATTCGTTAAAAATGGAATAATAGTAAGTAAAAAGAAAATGGAATTATGTAAGAACCATATAAATTTTTTAGGAGTAACGTTATGAGAAGGAAAAATTAAATTACAACCACATATAGCGACAAAAATATTATATATGCCTGATAAATTAGATAATACAAAAGATTTACAAAAATTTCTAGAATTGGTAAATTATGCTAGAAACTTTATTAAAGACTTAGGAAAATTAGCAGGACCATTATACTCAAAAACAGGTAGCAAAGGACAAAAATATTTTAACACAGAAGATATAAAATTAGTAAAACTAATCAAAGAAAGAGTGCAAAATATTCTCGAATTAAGTATACCACTAGAAACAGATTATTTAATAATCGAAACAGATGGCAGTTTCCAAGGATGGGGAGCTGTGTTAAAAGCTAGACCAAATAAATACAGTGATAAGATAGAAGAAAAGATTTGTGCTTATCAGAGTGAAAAATATAGAGAAAAAGGAAATATGAGTAGTATAGATGCAGAAATTTTAGCAATAATATATGGCCTCAACAGTTTTAAGTTATATGTTCTAAATAAGAATGAAATATTAGTATGGATTGACTGCGAAACCATAGTTAAATTTCATCAAAAAATAAATCAAAAAGCTAGTAGCAAGAAAAGATGGCTAAATTTCATGGATACTATATCTATATATCCAAATGTCATTTTTGAATATATAAAAGGAAAAGATAATAGTTTAGCAGATCAGCTAAGTGGACTAAACTTAAAAATAACTTGACTATACATTTGTTTTCAGCATGAAACCAACCGGTTCCACAGACAAAGGCAAAGGAGTAACCTCAACTTCAGACACTTACGCTCAAACTCTCTTAAGTAATATAAAGTTTAGACCTCAGACAACATCAATAGAAATGATGGATCGTATGTACTTCGGTAAGCATAATTTAATATGTTACCCAAATTCAAACTTATCTTTTAGAGAACTACCAGAGTGTGTCTTAGACAAATCTCAGAAATGTTTAGCAGACAATTTATGGATGACATATAACAAGAAATATAATAAATATTTTATAGCCTCTTTAAATGCATTATGTCAATACTTTACTGACAGAAGTAGAGAGAACAAGTTTAAATATTATGTAGTAATACATGGTAAAACGAATGGCATTTTTCAAACTTCGATAGAAGTATTAGACTCTATAAATGGAGTTAAAACTCCTCTTTTTAAAGGTTTCAATGATTTTACTGAAGCATTAGATTATGCAAGAGGAATACTGAGTCCAAATTACTACATCTCTCCAGCCCTTAGACAAAATCCACAAAAAATCCCACAATACAATATCCAAAAAGACACAAATAAAATAATTTTTTGTGACCACTGTTCTTCAATGACCGAAGCCTTCAAGAGATTAAATGCAAAGGTAGAAGTTTTACTCCAAGAAAATGCTAAACTAATGGAGCAGGTACAATCACTTAAAGGCAAAGGACCATTCAAAAGATTCACACCAGTACACAGACTGCAGAATCGAGTTTTCCATCTCAAGATAAAATGGATGAGCAGGGTGTGCATTCCCCAACGAATGCAAAAAGATCCACTATATAGGATAATAAAGATACAGCCAGTCCGGTTAAAACGATAGCCGATAAAGACACCTCAAACCCATTTATGGCTGTCATTTTGCCAAAAAATGAAGATGAAGGTTCTTCATCAAGACGAAGGTTACCCAGATCATTTACTCAGATAGAGACGACAACAAAGAAAACTATGCTCTATAAAAAGAAAAAGAATGACAAAATAGAGAGCATAATAAAAAAGACGTTAGAAAAGTTTTTTCAGCAGGGACAGGATAAATATGTAATTCCTACACCAAATCCAGATCCAGAAAGAGCCAGATTGGTACCAGATACAGAACGTATAAATATAGAACGAGACAGAATTAGTACAACCTCAAGAAGAGACAGTTCGGGTAATAATAATGTAATTAGATCCCTAAGTTCCAGAGAAGAAGGCTATGGAGAACATGATTATTATCAGGATGCTCAAGATCCTAATGAAGATGATGATTCAGGAATGAGTTTTGATTCCATAGCTTTGCACAACCTTGATACCTGAAGAAGAACTAAAGAAGAACAAGACAAAACAAGATAATAAATATAGTAGGAATAAAAGTGTGCCATGTGGGTATGCCCACATTTATCGTGTGAGTGCTTACTTTATCACTACCCTCCAAAGAGGAAAAAACTGATAAGCACGCGTCAAAGTTTGTGTCAATAAGAGAAAATATTACATGTGACGATGGGGCCCAATGTGTACCCGACATGCATTATTTGATCTTATCTTTAAAAGCATAGGCCAAGTATAGTCCACTACTTTCTATCCCACTATCTTAGTGCGTCGGCCACGTTTTGCCACTAGTATTTCCTAACCTCTATAAAAAGCCACTACTCCACACTAACGAGAAGTAAGAAAGAAAAAACCAAAGAACAAACAACATATTCCCCTTCCCTTGACAATGACCAGAAAAATCCTCTCTACTACCCAATCCAAATATCCCTAAAATCCTCTCTTGTAATATTTTGTGTGCAAAGTTTGTTTTCTTAAGTGTGTAAGAGTCAGTCGGGGTTCCCGAAAGGGAAACCTCTCTCCATTTATATCATGTAAGTCTTTTATGTTTTCCTGTAATTTTCCCTCAAAATAATTATGTAAATTATGTTTGTTTGCATGTATTCAAGCTACATTAATATGTTTGTATTTAGCTTATGTTAAAAACTACCCTTAGTATACGGTTAAGCTTTTAACTTCTCGATAACAACGATGGATTAACTTGTAAATTCCTAGGATGTTTTAAAGGCCTTAAAAAAAAAGTACGCAGAAATCCCAAGACGTCTTGTTGGCCATCTCCGGGGTGAGGTTAAAGAAGAAGTTATTAAGAATATAAGTTAAAAGAAAGAGATGAACGGGGTAGTACCATAAAAAAAGTATAAAAAGGGAAAAATAGGATAAATATATGAGATACGCATGATAGGACTCCACGTGAGAGAGGGAGTACTGAGTAGGATTGACAAAATCTGCATTTCTGCTTCTGCTTCAAAATTTCTGCTTCAAAAACTGTGTTTTAATCTGAATCTATATTGAATCTATATTGTATATATATAGATTATTGCAAATGTTATTCACACTTTTTAACATTCTTTAGTTATAATATTATGAATTTTCATAGTTATTACATTAATTATTTCTTTCATTTTTTCTTATCTTAACTTTTGACCAATAATTTTTTATATTATTATACCGACCCTATTTATGTGATAACACAATGTTGTTATTTTTCCTTGGACGAATCATGCTTTATTGATTAAATTGATTTTTTTTTACAAGTATATGAACTATATATTTGTTGGGTGTAAGATAAACAAGTGATTATATATATGATTTCACATATAGAATATATTCTTTAATTTCAGTTTTTAGTTTTTCCGGTAAAAAAAAAGGAAACATTTCTCTGTTAACTATGGATAGTCAGATAACTAGCTTTGATTTATTTACGCAATCAATTGAGAAGTCAAATATGAGAGCCAACAACAAGCACGCCATTTATTATGTTATAACTTATAAAATAAAAATTAATATACAAAAATTAGTTCTAAAAATTAAAATGTAGTTGTTCTCTTTACATGTTCATATGACATCTGAACAGTTTAACATGAAATACACGTGCAAACACATCGGGTAAGATGACAAGAAAAATACACAACAAATATCGTCTATAAGGTGATATTATTGAGATACGGCCAATTATACGATTGAACCTCAACAAATTGAAATAACTATATGCATTTAACTAATAAAAAATTTCATTGATCATTTTCATAGGTTCGTGTGAATAAGAGATATATATGATGATCCACATTGAACATTCACAAAAAAATCTGCAATATTATTTTGTGCAAAGCTTATTATTCAAATCTTTGCTTAAATAAGAAATACTATTTACTATAACATATATTTTCTGAATTGGTAACCACGTGCAACACACGTGTCGAAAAACTAGTTATAATAAATACTATCACATTCCATTTAACACTATTGTTATATATTTATGAATAAAAATATAAATACACACACATATATATAAATACATATATATATATATATATATATATATAACTTTTTTACTTCACTTAAATAGTACTCTTACAATAATTTTATACAAGAAATGAAAATATGCATTTTAACAAATATATAATAAAACTAATTGAAAATAAATACAGATTACTGTTAAAAGTGGGAAGCCTCAAATTGCAAAGTTGGATCGATTACCATTTTATCTTTATACTAAATTAAAGTAGTATAAAATATCTAATTAATTAATTATTAAATAAGCTTAAATTGATAAGTTAAATGAACGACCATTTTGCCCTTCGATCTAAATCTATTTCTGTAATAATTTATGAAGTAAGAAGTAAGCTTATAATCTAATAAAAAATTAAAAAAAGGACAAAAAAAAAATTAAGAATAAGTAGTAAATTATATCACTATTTTTTTGTTTGTTTGGTTAAAAGGGCTTTTTATTTATAACACAACTAGATCAACATTACATAGGGGTTATTCTCCCCCTCTGCTTCAACGTGATCATACGGTGTATGTTGAATTTCTTTAACTACATGTCATTATTATGCACTTCAGAACCCAATCTGTAATTCAATTTAAAAATTACTATTTACCCATTTGCATTCCTTATAAAACTTCAGTAAATATATATATATATATATATATATATATATATATATATGTTGAATTACTTTAACTACATTTCATTATTATGCACTTCAGAACCCAATCTATAATTCAATTTAAAAATTAATATTTGCCCATTTGCATTCCTTATAAAACTTCAGTATATATATATGTTGAATTACTTTAACTACATGTCATTATTATGCACTTCAGAACCCAATCTATAATTCAATTTACAAATTAATATTTGCCCATTTGCATTCCTTATAAAACTTCAGTAAATATATATATATATATATATATATATATAAATATAAGAAGAGTGAATAATTTCACTCTTCTCGTCGACACATGGCAAAAAAATGGACCCCAGCAAAAAGCTACAAATGAATAAATTGGCTGAATTAAAATAGAAATAAAAAAGTGGAAGTTGCCTAGGTTCAATCTGCTAATTATGAGAGGAAGCACACAACCTCACATGCTGATGGTCAACTCTGTGCTCCTAGCCGCTTCAAATATTCTTCATATTTAACACTTCGTGTAAAAAAAAAAAAGATAAAACATTATAAATAATTTATTAATGAATGAATTAATTAATAAATAATATTAAAAGATCCTTGGAGGATAGAAATTGGAAATAGTAAAATATAAGAACAATGCAAGGAAAAATGAAATGGTGTACAAAAGTAATAATAGGGCTCACACAATTAAAGCTAACCGTAAAAGAGGAAAAAAACCAAATGGTTTTTGTGTCCAACAAAAAGGAAATACATTTATGAAGTAGGCAAGTACAATCATTTTTCAAGTTTGAAAAATACGAAATACCATAAAACAATTATTTGAAAATTTTAGTACTTTCTTCATTTAAATTTTTCCTTGTTTTTCTTTTAATTTGTTCTATATTTCAAAATTACATAATAAGTACTTAAAATCACAATGTAATAATATAATATATTAAAAAAGACATAATTAAAAATAATAAAAGAAATTTGATTGACTCTTTAATTCCATATTGAAACAAAAGAAGTTTGTTTGAAAATAACATAAAAAGTACTGTAAATTAAAGTAAAATAACAACTAAAAATATTTAAGAATCATATAAGAAATTTAGTTGACTTTCGTAAAAGTATCTACATCACATAAAATGGAACAGAAAAGAGTAATATATATTATTTGAAAATGATATAAGAAGTGCTATAAATCACAATAAATTAACAACTTCAAAATATATTTAACAAAATCACATACAAAAAATTATATAACTCTCCAAATTTCATCGGTGTCACATAAATTGAAACAAACAACTACTTCCAATTTATGTGACTTAAACAAACAACTACTCCCAATTTATGTGACTTACTTTTCTTTTTAGTCGATCCCCAAAAATGTCACATTTCTATATTAAGTAAAATAATTTATAGTCATACAAATTTATATAATTCATTTTGGACCACAAGTTTTAAAAGTCTTCGTTTCTTTTTTAAACTTCGTGGCAAATCAAACTACCTCACATAAAATGAGACGGAAAAAGTAATATATCTTGGGCCCGCGCTGGCGCAGGAACCTAATATCTAGTATATATATATATATGTAACCGCCCACTACAACTCTTTTAATTAGAGAAATTAATACCCAACTTTTCTTCTTCTTTTGCTTTTTATTTACCCTCATAATCTAATTTTGCTAATTCGAGGGTACGGGTGAAAAAATAAAATTTTGAAGTTGAAATTTTTAAAAAAAAGCAAACTTAAATTTTTTTTATTTTTTTTTTGGGGGGAGGGGGTCGAGGGTAGGGGTGAAAAATAAAATTTTGAAGTTGAAATTTTTTTTAAAAAACAAACTTATTTTTTTTGGGGGGATAGGGGGTGCGGCGGGGGGGAAGGTCGAGGGTAGGGGTGAAAAAATAAAATTTTGAATGATTTTTTTTAAAAAAACAAAATTATTTTTTTTGGGGGGTGGGGGGTTGACTGGGGGTGGAGGGAAGGTCGAGGGTAGGGGTGAAAAAAATAAAACAATTAGAGTAGAAAATATATTTTAAAAACAAGCTTAAATTTTATTTTTGGAGGGGGGTGGGTTGAGCGTGGGGTCAAAAAAATTAAAAATTGGAGTAGAAAATATTTTTTGAAAACAAACTTAAATTTTATTTTTGGAGGGGGTGGGGTAAAAAAAAAAATTGAAATTGAAAATATCTTTTAAAAACAACTTTTTTTTTTTTTTTTTGGGCAAGAGGGTGGTGGTGGTAGGGGGGGTAAGGGTGAGGGTGGGGTAAAAAAATTGAAGTCAAAAATATTTTTTAAAAACAAATTTAAATTAGAATTTTTTTTTTGGGAGGGGGAGGGGGCTGGTTTGAGGGTAGGGACAAAATAAATTGTTTTTTTAACAAAAAAAAATTGTAATTTGAAATTGGAGGAAAATTTTGGAAAATGTTTTCCTTAATTTTTGAAGAAAGTCATTTTCCTTAAATTTGAGGAAAATAAGTTGATTTGAAAAGGGAAAAGGGTCAAAAATACCCCTCAACTTTGTTTTATTGGTTGCTTATGCCCTTACCGTTAAAAAAAAGTTATTTTTACTCTTGCCGTTACATTTTTCAAAATTTTTAACACAACCAAATATGAGAAAATTGAAAAACAAAAAATATTTTCCTTCATACCAAGCACACCCATAATGTTCACTTATTGTTATAATAAAATAAAATAAAGTAGGAGAATGAAGAGTTGTAAGCATAATTATTTATAATGTTATCATCAAAAGCTATGAGAGAAACTTTTCATTTCTCTATCAATTGCCAAAGATTATATATAAGAAACGAAAGTATTAGATAATTGTTGTAAATACTCTCTCTGTCCCTAATTACTTATCCACTTTTTCTTTTTTAGTTATCCCTAATTACTTGTCCATTTTGATAAATCAAGAAAGGACAAAATATTTTTCTCTATTATACTCTCAATTTATTACTTTGAAAAATGTAGAACTTCTTGAAGATCTTCAATTTTTAATTCATCCACTTCATAATTAATAGGGATAAAATGGTAAACTCACTATATCAATAGTGGGGGGAGAGGGGGGTTGAGCTTAGGGACAAAATAAATTGATTTTTTCAACAAAAAAAATTGTAATTTGAAGTTGGAGGAGAATTTTAGAAAATGTTTTCCTTAATTTTTGAAGGGAAGTCATTTTCCTTAAATTTGAGGAAAATAGGTTGATTTGGAAAGGAAAAAGGGTCAAAAATACCCGTCAACTTTATTTTATTGGTTGTTTATGCCCTAACCGTTAAAACAAAGTTATTTTTACCTTGTTGTTACATTTTTCAAAACTTTTAACCCAACCAACCATAAGAAAAAAATATTTTCCTTCATACCAAACACACCCATAATGTTCACTTATTGTTATAATAAAATAAAATAAAGTAGGAGAATAAAGAGTTGTAAACATAATTATTTATAATGTTATCATCAAAAGCTATGAGAGAAACTTTTCATTTTTCTATCAATTGCCAAAGATTATATATAAGAAATGAAAGTACTAGATTGATAATTGTTGTAAATACTCCTTCTGCCACTAATTACTTGTCCACTTTTTCATTTTTAGTTGTCCTTAATTACTTGTCCATTTTGACAAATCAAGAAAGGACAAAATATTTTTCTCTATTATACCCTCAATTTATTACTTTGCAAAATGTAGAACTTCTTGAAAATCGCAAGTTTTTAATTCATCCACTTCATAATTAATAGAGATAAAATGATAAACTCACTATATTAATTATTATTTTCTTAATAGATATGTCAAATTAAAAGTGGACAAGTAATTAGGAACGGAGAGGGAATATATCATTTAAATGTGGGTGTCTATCAATTTTAGGTGTAATTTTCATCATTGTGTGTATTAATACCACATGACTTTCACTATTTCATCATTGATCTTCCACATTTTCATAATCTTTTCACATTCTCAAGAATCATAATCTTTTCACATTCTCAAGAAATTAATGGCATAATTTGGCACTCTTTGATTTTACTCGATGAGAAGTGCTAAATGGCCAGAATTTGTTCAGAAAATTAAAAAAACTATAATATTTTGTTATTTTAAAATAAACTGGTCTTTTTTCCATTTTTTAGTTAAAAGGTATTAAAGTTAAAAGGGTAAAAATGTTTAAAAGGTAAAATAACATAGTTAAAATATCATTCTGGCCAAATTCGGGTCAATTTTTTTTCCTTACTCAATTATATCCTATAAGTAGTGGCATTGGACACAACATTATATACACTTTGAAGAGACTTGGGTACACTATAAGAAATATATATAAAAAAAATCATCTTTTATCTCTATATTTCTATTACTTTTTATCCTTTATTATCACTTTATTTTAGAATACTGATCACTTTATTTTTCATATATTCTTTTACTACTTATAGAAAAGAAATGTGTACAAATTTTTAGATCTTTCTAATGGAGCTTGCAACAAGAGAAGGGATGGATGTTGAAATTTCTTCGGAGATTGAAATCAATCTTTTAACGGTCGAGTTGGATCATGATCATTTTCATGTTCTATGAAATAATTTTGTGTCCTTTTTGTTTTATGATCATATTTGACAAAATATATCGCTAGGAGTGTAAAACACAACTAGCACCCTGTTTGATGCAGAGTTATTTAATTTTATCTTGCTCTTGTCATATGTCAAATATTACATAATTCTATCTCCTTCACTTAAGTTGTCTGAATTCTAAATGTGTCTTCAGTTATTAGAAAAGCTAGCCTCCAATTCATAATGATCATTCTTGACACTTACTATTCAATAAAAATATTGTCTTTTGATATATATATATATATATATATGGGGCTATTGACTATTATTCTACATTATGGATTATGTTATAAAATAATATATTGTGGATGTCCACTACATCAAGAAGTTACTTCATACTTTTCTCCATTATGAAGATAACCATAACCTCCATAACCTCCACCTTTATAACCATTATTCTTGTAACCTTTCACTTCCATAACCTCCCCATTATATTCATGTTAATGTCATGTTTATGACTAACCTTTTGTATGCCTCTATGTTACACTATAAATAGAGGCATAAGGGTTCATATTGTATACACTTGAAGACTTTGAAGAATAAGAAATACTCTCATATCTTGTCTCTATATTTCTATTGTTTTCATCTTCTATATTTCTTGTCTTGTTTTGCTTTAGTTTTACAACACGTTATCAGCACGATTGTTCTACAATTGAAGGATTGAAGCAAAGTAAATATAAAGAAGGTAAAAATATTTGTGTTTTATTTTCTCTCGGGAACAAGGTAAACTACTATATAATCTATTTTATATTTTACTTTTGATTATGCATCATTAGTTTTCTTACCATCTCAAAATCATATGAGTCCAGCAAGTTGCTTTTACTTTGAGCAAACTTTTAATTTAATCACTATATATTTAAAAAGTAAAGTTAATTTTGTAAGTTAATAATTTGTAAAGAAATTGTTCTTTATGATCTTGTTTTATTAAAAGATAAGTTATTGAGTTATGTGGCATATACATATTGATTGGATCATCATTATAGGTTACTTTTGTACCTATTTATTTTTCTTCATCTAAACATTTACTTGTGGGGTTATTAATATATTATTTGTACTAACAAAGTTTATTTTGTGGTTATTTTAAAATGATTGAGGGTAAGACTATGAATTCAAGTTTCATCGCACCAAGTGGGTAAGACATCGAGTTAAAGTCTGGGTGCGTCATGATAATAAGAAGTTGGGTTCAAGACCCATTGATTTATGACCAAAGGCGTCTTTATATGGGTAAGACATTGGGTTTAAGTCCTAATGCACTATAGTGATATGGTGATAACTAACATAAAGTTGTATACTTTTGACTGAAAGTCATAAAATTTGCCCAATTGATTTGCTCCATTCTCTTATGTGAATGTGGTAACAGGACATCATGTGTCTCAAAATGACAAGTGGTTAAATGCATGAATATGAGTATGGTAAAATATTGATGGTCATCATTGTGGTAATTAAAAGAAAGAACATTATGGATTCTTAAGATGGTCCTTCAAATGTGAAGGTAATTTTTATCCATCAAAGTAGTATGAAAAGTTATTGGCACATTGTTGTTGGTGCAACCCAAATTTGAAAAGTTTTGCAAATCCTCCATCAAAATAAAGGAATACAAAGTAGTAGTACATTTGGTATATTTGACCTCTTAAAGTGATGTTGAGGTGAGTCACATAAATTTGATAAATGTGAAAGCATGACAATGAGTTTCTAATAAAAATTTATGGTGCTTGTTCAAATGGTTATGCTCAATTTCTTAAAGAAAATGTGACTTGTGTTCTTATGGATAAGAGCATGTTCATGTATTGTTGGATAAATGTCACATCTCACCTCTACGGGAGGTTTGAGAGATTGAAAAGAAATATTTTGACATAAATGATCATTTAGTCATATGCTTTAAGTACTACACAAATATTGTGGTATGTTTTATTATGAACTATTGGAGGGCAAAAGAAAGAAGTAATTCTTTTCTATAAAGGTTGTGGTCATGACCAAACTAAATATTATTGTGTGGCAACACAAATTTGTCATTGGTTATCAAGAAATAAGTCTTGCATGTAATAAATTTAACCATGACAATAATAATAATTTTCTCCTTGAATGAGATGCTCACCATAAGAATGGTGTTGTGAAATTTGTGGTGGTACACAAAATTAATTGAGAGTTCGAAAGGGCTAATTTGTTACTATCCAGAGGAATGAAATAGTTCATAATATTGAGGTTGTAGTAAGTCTCAAAAGAAACTTTTTAAGTTTCGAAGGAATTGAAAAAAAATATTATATTGAGACTATAAATTATGGAAAGATTTAATATCTTCAAATTACTACAACCAAAGCGGTTCCGTTGTTTGTTGTATACAAATATGGGCATGATGATGGAATCACATGCAAAAGTAAACTAGAAGTTTACTAGAATAAATATAAGTTGGCATAATCGGTTGGCCATTCTGATTCAAATGTGATGCAAAAGAAATTGAGAATTCATGTGACTATATGTTTGAAGAAATAAAAGATTCTTCAAAAATTTTCTTGTGTTGCTTGTTCTCGTGATAAAATGATCACTGTACTAGCTAAGGTTGGGATTGTATCCCCTGAAATTATTTGGAACATATAAAAAGGTGAATATGGGCCCGTTCACCTGCCATGTGGACCGCTTACTATTATGATTTAATAGATGCATCTATGGTATGGTCACATGTGCATTTGTATCAACTTACAAATTGGTTTTTGTAAGGTTGTTTGCTCAAATTGTTAAATTAAGAGCAAAGTTCCAAACTATAAAATTATGTTGATAATCTTGGTTGGTTTAGCAGAAATTGTTTGCCTCTAATTATAGCTAGACCATTGATTATGAGAACAAATCTCTCAAATAAAATTTGATATGAGATGAGTTTATTTAAAGTGTATGCATCAAGCCAACAAGGTTCTCCCATCACAATTGGTTCAGGGTCAGGAACTAAATAATTTACATCTAAGAATTTGATGTGTGCACATATGATTTTATTGCTCCACCACACACAAAGATGGATCCCCAAATGAGGTTGGGGGTAAATGTTAGATTCCTAACATTAGGGGGAGATATGTTTAGTAGCTGAAAATTATGTGTGGGGTGAATTATCTAGATCCTCGTTAAAAAAAAATTGAACTTGAAGTTCACGAGATAATTCATTTGCAAAATATTGCAAATAATTTGCCAGATGTATTTGCTGACCCAATATTTTAATTAAGCTGCAAATGCTCCAATAAATAGTCCTTAAAGGACAGAGTCTATGGTACGCCAGAAGCGTGATAGACCAATCGATTCCAAATGTAAAACTCTTGAGGAAGGAGAGGAGCAAATTATCAAAATGGTCATAATAATGAGGTAAGTGCTTTGAAAGAGCACTATGACATAACACTTCATAAAACCTTGGCAAAGGTTGAGGTACCTGAAAATGATGATAAATGAAGAGATCTCGATATGTTATGTCGTATTGGAATCGATATCAAAATGACCTTCAATGGTATCTTTAATATGAAGTAGCACTTAATGCTATAAATGGTTACGAGGATCTTAAATTTGAATATGTCATATAGTGTTGATAGATAAATGATTGGCACTATTCAAGTATATTTTGTTTCACTTAGAAAAGTGATGTTTTTGATCTTATAGTTCATGGATCAAAATATAATGTCAGTGTAGTACAAATGAATCATTGTGCGAAAGTATAACCGTAAGATATAAAGTGCGATTTGTGCCTCGAGGCATAAAGGGTGTCGCAAAAATCCTGACATTATTAAATGGAGATATATTCTTCAATGGTGAATGCAATGAGACTTGTTTCAGTCTGACAATAGATGAAATACTTGAATATGCATAATGATTATTATGTCTAACTAGATGATGAAGTTATATGAAAATCGTTGAAGGATTTAAAATGCCTTAAAGCAATTTCATTGAGTACCCAATGGTTTTGAAATTGCTTAACACAGAGAAAGAATCTTTTTGATCTCATGAAAATGATTTAAAATGTCATGTATTAGTGCAATTGGTGCACTTACAGATTGATGGTTATGCAAATGCTAGAAGATTATTTGATATACATATAAAAAGTTATGTGAGGGGATTGGCATATTAGCATTCAAGTTATGCCAAGAAACTAACAAAGAAAGTGACTCAACACATAGAAGATGTGTGATTTATTTTTGAGAAGAAAAGAAGAGCAAAGTAGAAAATTGAAATGATCAATCTCTGAGTTAGAAATGATTTGATTATGTAGATGCGAGAATATTTATTTGATCTGCATAAAACTCGATCGCAAATGAGCTATTTGTTTACATATGGAGGCACAACAATATATTGGCATTCAAAGAAACAAACATTGGTAACCACTTCTTCAAATCATACAAAAATAATATTGATCTATGAAGTAAGTCGGGAGTGTGTATGGTTGGAATCATGATCTATCATATTCAGAAAACATGTGATTTTCCTTTGGCAAAGGATATTCTAACCACCATCTACGAAAATAATATATAGCTCAATTGAAGGGAGGATACAATCAAAAGAGGTCAAACAAAGCATATTTCACCAAAAGTATTTTTCACACATGATCATCAACAAAATGGTGAGATAGACGTTCAAAGACCCATTCAAGTGATATCTTGTAAACTTATTCACTAAGGATTGCCAACATTAATATTTAAGAAGTTGTGATATAAGATTGGAATGCATCGTCTCCGAGATATCAAGTAAAGTTTTTATCAGGGGGAGAAAAATATGTGTTGTACTCTTTTCCTTATCCATGGTTTTATCCCAATTGGGTTTTCCTGATAAGGTTTTTAACGAGGCAACATTCAAAGTGTATTTAAAGATATTGTACTCTTTTTCCTTCACTAGGATTTTTTCCCACGGGGTTTTTTCCTAGTAAGATTTTAACGAGGCATATTATCTATGGACATCCAAGGGGGAGTGTTATAAAATAATATATTGTGGATGTCCACTACATCAAGAAGTTACTTCATACTTTTCTCCATTATGAAGATAACCATAACCTCCATAACCTCCACCTTTATAACCATTATTCTTGTAACCTTTCACTTCCATAACCTCCCCATTATATTCATGTTAATGTCATGTTTATGACTAACCTTTTGTATGCCTCTATGTTACACTATAAATAGAGGCATAAGGGTTCATATTGTATACACTTGAAGACTTTGAAGAATAAAAAATACTCTCATATCTTGTCTCTATATTTCTATTGTTTTCATCTTCTATATTTCTTGTCTTGTTTTGCTTTAGTTTTACAACAGATTAAATTTATTTGTTTTGTTGAATTCTTTTTCAAAACCACATCAAAATGTAATAAAATATTTTTTTTTAAATGACACTGTTGGGAATTTGTATATGTAACTTATGTTCCAAGTTCAAAAAAATGAATTGTGTAAATAAATTTTTTAAATCATCACATAAAAATTTAACGAAATATAAGTATTTTTAATCAATAAATAAAAAGGAAACAAAAGTATTATCCGCTTTACATAAGTTCAACTTCCATTATCCATATAATTAGACATCAAATCGATAAATAAAAAGGAAATAAAAGTATTATCCGCTTTACATAAGTTCAACTTCCATCATCCATATAATTAGACATCAAATCAATAAATAAAGATTTTAATCGGCAATCATTATATATTTTTATATACTAAGAAAATGCTCCTTGATTTTAGTTAACAAACGAAAGGATTCAAACCAGGTTATCATTGATTACATGTTTAGGGTAGTGAGACGAAGACCTTACTACAATTTCTTCTTTTCATAATTTTTTTATTTTACTATGTTATGTAAGCTAGTCTATTTTATTTTTTATGTTAGGCTCAACGTAAAAATTTAGAAGATCAGAACGCCTATATGAAGTTCAAAGGTACTTTTACCTATTAAAAATATATTATCTCTTTAGGATTATTGTTGTGTAATATAAAAATGCAAAACATTAAACAATATGAATGTATATGAAAACTTTTTGAATTTTGATGGAACTTTTATCATTTTTAATAAATAAATTGTGCAACTTATTATATTCTGAATTGATGAATTCGTACGATGTTTAAGTTGAAATCATTTAAATGGAATTGCTAATAGTCACAAAGTTGTTCTTGAACATATTGTTACGATCTTTTTTGTGCACTTCTTACCTCTGAAGTGCCTCTTAATTGATAGGAAGACATAAGATGTATGAGTGCCAGCCACCATATAAAGATTTTGTAATTTAGCCTTGAACACACGTGTAAAACATGTGTCCAGGACTAGTGAAGGAATAAAAAGTGAGATTGTAACATTCGGGTTCAATCGTTATAGAAAAGCCTGTGGGGAAAATTTTTGGGTCGGAAAACTTTTTCGTAGTAATTTGGAATTTCCCAACCTAGTCCAGATTTGGATGAAATCGGAGTCATTAAAGTCTAGGAAAATCTGGTAGTAATTGGGTGATCTAATTATGAAATTGATCACATGAGTAGATAGATAAGGCGTTAAGGAATCCAAATGACTTTACGGAAATGAATTCGGGCGAGTAGAACTTAGCGTGAACGGGTATTTTCTGAGTGTCGTTGGTTGAAGGTGTGTTGTAAAATGGGGGTTTTGGAATTATTAAAATAGCTCACTGGTTTCGTGCAAGCCGCTGGGGTGGAATTTCTGCCGCTAGGGCAGGGCCACTGTAGCGGGGTGAGGACCGATGTGGCGGGCCCGACATGACTTAAGTCAAAAATAAACCCCAAAACGTCTTTGTTTTGCACTTTTCGACTTTGAGAGTAAGGAGACAAACCCAGGCGATTCTTGACAGTTTTCCACCATCTTTAAGGCTAAAGGTAAGGTTTTAACTCCCCGAATTCATTTTTTGATCCGTAGAACGTAATCTAATGGGTAAATATCGATGGTTGAGAGTTTTGATCTGAGAATTATGGTGGGAAAAGCCCTAATTTGGGTAGTGGGATCATGGGTATGATCTAGGGTTGTTAGAATTGTTAGTAATTCGGGTAATTAGTGATTGTTTATTAATTCCCGTATTATATTGATTGTTTGTAGACCAAAAACAAGCGAAACGAATTCAGAAAGGGAAGAATCAAGTTTCTTAGGGTTTCAAGCTTGTTTCGAGGTAGGTGATGGTTGTGATTCTATGATTGTGTGATGTATGTTTGTTCTTGCTTCACTATGATACATGTTTGTATATGAATGTTGTATTATTGATCACACTAATTGTAAATGAGGATATATGAATGATAATTGCCATAAATCATGACTTGATTGTATGATTATGAGAATGAACTTTGTGATTGTGACTTGTTGAATGGATCGAATGTTGCGTTTCGACACACTAATTTGGATCGGTTGCCACGTTTTGACATAATTATGGGATCGATTGCCACGTTCCGGCATAATCATTGGATCAGGTACCACGTTCCGATATGCCAACAATTTGGGTTTGAGTTCCATGAGAGGACCAATGATTTGATATAATTGTGTATTTTGAGAAATGTGAAACTGTTCGTTGTTCGTAAATGATGATGATATTGTATATGTTCGATGTATGCATGCGATTATATTGTTGTAATGTCTTATGTATGTTGCACTTAGTGGGATAGCCGCGTGATCCTACCAGTACACTGTGGTTGTGTACTGATACTGCACTTGCTCTTTCTTTGTTGAGTACAGGGCATTTTCTGGCGCCTATTGACAGACCTTGCTTAGAAGATTAGTGATCGTCGTTCGAATTCAAGGGTGAGTCAGTTCTCCCGGGCTACCATGAGTTCTCATCTGTCTATGTTTACATTTCAGACTTAGACTTTGTAGGTAGTTATTAGTCATTAGTTTGGGGTTGTATCCCTTCTTGTTTAGACTTGTTGAACTTTAGATGTTTTGGTACATTGACTTTTAGGTTCTAGGTGTATTTTCTGCATTGTTTAGTTGTTAGATCTTTTGAAAGTTTATGGGAACTTCAGTCTTTAGCTATTTAACTTGCTTCCGTAACTTAAATGCTTTAGTTTTTGGTTTATTTGCTTAGTTTGAGTTGTAGTAGTGGTTCTCCCACTGGAGGGTTAGTGTGGGTTCCAATCACGATGATCTGGGTCGTGACAAAGTTGGTATCAGAGCCTAGGTTAGTTGATCTCGATGTACCAAGACGAATCTAGTAAAGTCTTGCGAAACGGTACAGAGATGTCTGTACTTTTCTTCGAGAGGCTATAGGACTTTAGGAAATCTCTTTGTTTTATCTTGTCTTTTTTCGTGCTATAACTTGATTCCAATTGGTATTTGGCGATTCAAATTGGTATCTAACCTCCTTCACTCTTCTATCCGCAGATGGTTAATACTAAATTCAACGACATCAGGCCGGTTGCTCCCGTCAATGCTCCAGTTGAGGAATCTGCAGCGAAAGGTCGCAGTCGAGGCTGGGGTAGAGGAAAAGCTAGGGGTAGGGGTCGAGAAAGAGTGGCACCTACTGGGGATGGAGCACCGATTGGAGATACTCCTCGAAATGAGGCCCCTCCTACGCATCATGATGAGGTAGAGGAGAGCATAAAGGTTGAGGATGAGGAGAATGTTGGGCAAGGGGAAGAGTTGCAGGCTGCGACTACAGGTATTCCTCCTTTAGACCCATTGTTAACTCAACAGATCATGTCATTCTTGAAAGGGTTGGTTGGTTCTGGAGTGCTTCCCTCTGTTCAAGCAACTCAAGCTCCTACTAATCCTCATGTTGCTAGCACTTTGCCAAGGTGGGTAGGACTGGAGGTAATGATGCATTCTTCCGTCCTTTGTTGGGTTTTGTTATGATTGGTAATGAGCATGAAATATTGACTAAGTTTTTGAAGCTAACACCTCATGTATTTCTTGGTTCTGAGAGTGAGGATGCTTATGCGTTTATTTTAGACTGCTATGCGAGACTTCATAAGTTGGGAATTGTCCATTAGCATGGGGTTGAGTTCGTGACTTTTCAACTTCAAGGTGAGGCTAAGCAGTGGTGGAGAGCATATGTGGAGTACAGATCTTCAACCTTACCCCCACTCTCTTGAACCTAATTTCATGCTCTATTTTTTAGAGAAATATGTGCCTAGGACTTTGAGGCCTATATTTCTCAAGATATGCTACTCAATTGGTGACTATTGAGGTGGAGAGGATCCGTTTATTTATTAGAGGACTAAACTCTAAGTTACAGGTATTATCTGTTCATATGACCTCTGCAGAGAGGAGCTTTAATGAGGTAACTGACATTGTTAAGAAAGTGAAAGGGGGGGGGGGGTGAGGTGAGACGGTCAGGCTAAGTCATTGGCTAAAAGGGCCAAGAACTTGGTTAACTTTCAAGGTTCCTACTCCAGGGGGTCCGGAAGGCCAACGTAGCCAAGCTAATTCAGTTTGTTATTCCCGCCTCTATAGGTAATTACTCGAGAACTCCACCTCATAATTTGATTCAGGATAGACAGGGAGTCGCACCTTTGGCGGGCAGCAGGCCATCTTTTGAACGTACATGTTACAACTGTAGTGAACATGGGCATATGAGGAGAGATTGTCCCCACCCATGTATGATGGATTTCGCGCAACAGTAGACTAGAGCAGTGGTACCTGTGGGAAATGGTAATAATGGTCGAGGGCGTCCACAAGGTGAGCGATGAGGTAATTAGCGAGGCCGTGGGGGTAGATGGAATGGTAATGCAGGCAGAGGTGTAGCGCAGCCAGGCAAGAAAGTCGCCCGTCAAGATGATAGGGCTCAGTGTTATGCCTTTCCGGGCAAGAATGAGGCAGATGCGTCTGACGCAGTGATCACAGGTACTATTCTTATCTGTGACTGGATGACTAATATGTTATTTGATCCAAGTTCTACTTATTCTTATGTATTTGTGCGATTTGCCTTAAAGTTTGATATGATTTGTGATATACTTGATGCCCCTATCTATGTTTCTACCCCAGTTGGAGAGTTTGTCATAGTCACCCATGTCTATTGTGCTTGTCCTATTGTATTTATGGTTTTCAGACTTGAGCTAATTTGGTGATTTTGGATATGACTGATTTTGATATATTCTTAGGCATGACTTGGTTGCCCCCTTATTATGTTGTGCTTAATTGTAATCCTAAGTCTGTAACTCTAGAAATTCCGAGAAGGGAAAAGTTAGAGTGGGAAGGGTTGTACAAGCCTAAACAAGCTAAGATCATATCCTCCATTTGGGCTAGTAAACTGGTAGAGCAGATTTGTTTGGATTATTTGGCTCATATTTGAGATGTTGAGGTTGAGTCTCCATCTATTGAGTCTATTCCTCTGGTGTTAGAATTTAGAGAAGTGTTTCCTAATGATTTGCCGGGTATGCCTCCGGATAAGGATATAGACTTCTGCATTGAGTTAGAACCTGGTACCCATCCCATTTCCATCCCTCTATATCGCATGGCTCCGGCATAATTAAGAGAGCTGAAGGCTCAAATCCAAGAGTTTTTTTATAAGGGATTTATTCGTCCTAGTGCTTCCCCATGGGGTGCTCCAGTTTTGTTTGTTAAGAAAAAGGATGGTAGTATGAAAATGTGTATAGATTACCGACAATTGAATAGGGTCACTATTCAAAATAAGTATCCTTTGCCTCGAATAGATGATTTTTTTGACCAATTGCAAGGTGCGTTAGTTTTCTCTAAGATTGATCTAAGGTCTGGCTACCATTAATTGAAAATTAGGCCTGAGGATGTGCCCAAGACGGCATTTAGAACTCGCTATGGACACTGTGAGTTTCTAGTTATGTCTTTTGGTTTGACTAATGCACCTGCATCTTTCATGAGTTTGATGAATTGGGTGTTCAAGTCATTTCTTGACTCGTTTGTGATAGTCTTTATTGATGATATTTTGGTCTATTCGAAAGTGAGGAAGAGAAAGCCGACCATCTTCGTATTGTTCTGGGTGTTCTTGGAAAACAAAGGTTGTATGCGAAATTTTTGAAGTGTGAATTTTGGTTGACTTCGGTTGCATTTTTGGGACATGTAGTTTCGAAAAAAGGGGTAATGGTAGATCCCCAAAAGATTGAAGTGATTAGGAATTGGGTTCCACTAAGTTCTGTGACTGAAATTAGGAGTTTTATGGGGCTTGCCAGTTATTATCGTCGATTTGTGAAGAATTTTTCTTCCATTGCCAAAGAAAAATTCCCAAAACTTTCTGATACTTTTGAAGTAACCGGAAACATCATTGAGAAAATCAATGCTCAACTTAACAACTTTAACATCTCTGTAAAAGAGGATAAAACATCAAATAAGGTTACTATCCTCCAGGAAGAACCCAATCCCAAATCCCAAGAGAAATCCAACCTACTCCAAAAGCTTGCTAGTAGTCGTTTTCACAATATGAAGAACTACCATAACAAACCATCTTTCCCAGACTTACAGTATGAGGAAAATACCTTCTTATCCACTTTCTCTCACGAAGGAAGGAGCATCACTGAATGGAATATTGATGGCCTAACTGAACACCAAGTTTTCAATAAACTCCATGAAATGGGTGTTGCTATAACTGCATACAAGATGCGAGAATCGGCAGACAAAGATGTTGCTAACATGATCATTGCAGGTTTCACAGGAATGTTGAAACAACTGGTGGGATAACTATTGCACTGATGAGATCAAACATCTCATTATTAACGTCATTGCAACAGAGACAGTTGTAAAGATGGAAGGTAATACACAAACTACCTCTAATGTCACGAGGGAAGATGCTTGTGCTACTTTACTTTACCACATTGCCAAACACTTTATTGGAGAACCAAAATTGTTCCAAGACAAGAGTCTCCAAATTCTAAGCAATCTAAGTTATCCAAATTTAGACAACTTTATCTATTATAAACATGCCTTTCTCAGTAAGGTTATGATTCGCCCAGATTGAAATTTGGATTTCTGGAAAGAACGCTTCATCAGTGGTCTACCCCCTCTCTTTGCAGATAAAGTAAGGACAAAAATCCAAGATCGCAATAATGGTAATATTCCCTATGGAAATCTTACTTATGGTGATTTGGTAAGCACCATCAATGTCGTAGTCCTTGAGCTTTGCACAAATATTAAGCTCAAACATCAGCTCAAGAAAGAACAATCTTCTTCTAGAAAGGAACTTGGAAGTTTCTGCAGAGATTTTGGTTTTATCACTCCACCAGATAAAATCAAGAAAGACAAAAAGGAAAAATCCCATAGGAAGAAATCTCGAGGAAGAGATGATTCTACCAGGCCTAAGAAAAAGAAGTCTAGGTCCAAGAGACCTAATGATGCTAAAGTAGACGTATGTTGAACTTGTGGCAAGACTGGTCATAAAGCCAATGAATGTCGTTCCAAAACCAAGAAGAAGAAAATTAATCTTCATAATATCGATGAAGAAACCAAAGGTAAACTCCTTGCTATTCTTGACGAGCCATTCTCTGAATCTTCAGGTACATCTGATGAATACAGTGATGACGAAGACATTGATCTTGATTATGATTCAGATGTTAGCCAATCAGGAAAAGATTGCACCTGCACTGAAGCTTTGTGTACTTGTGATAGTACACCTCAGATTCGATTACTTTCTGACCATTCGAAAGAAGCTCTCTTCGATGTCATTCAACACATTAATGATAATGAGGCTAGGAACCATTTTTTCCTAGAACTCAAAAATCTTCTTCTCAATACAGACAAACCCAAAACCCGTCCGATAATTGAACCTTTTAGTATGAAACAAATCATGAATTGCTCAGATAACCATTCTGAACCTTCTATTTCAGATCTTCGCCATGAGGTTTCTAGTCTCAAAGAAGAGATTAGGAATATTAAATCTCGACTTTGTATTGTTGAAACTGACATACTTGATATTATAAGTGGAAAGCTCCTAACCTTAAAGTTGGATTATCATTTTTCCCTTATCTTACTTCTAAAATAAATTAAATATTAATATATATTTAATTAATTAAATATTAAGTAATAATTATATTTAAATTCATGCATCAAACAAGATCATAATGCAGTCATATATTCATGTACTAAATGTGGGTAATGAAGAGTCTAATAACCTTTAATTTTAATTTGTAAGATAAGTGGAGGTAATGAAGAGTGTAATAACCTTCAATTTTGATATGTTTGATAAGTAAGGTAATGAAGAGTCTATCAAAGACACTCACACAACATTATTTATGTTCCCTTCTTTCATCCAAATTTGTGATCATCTTGCATTTTACAGTAGGTTTTGTATTTTTTCCTTTTTATATGTAATCTGAAATGTTTAGAAAATTCATGTATTTAACTATTGTAGAGAAGTGCAAAAATTAGTGCAAAAGTAAAAATAAAATAAATATTAATGTTAAGTCAAAGAGTAATTTTTAGGTTTAGCAAACATAAAAATTATATTTGTATGTTATAGCTATAGTTTGCATAATTGCGCTTCATAACAAATTTTATATTTACTATGGAGCTATTAATCTATTTATTTGGGTATTCATTCCAATTATATAAGAATATATTTGGAATCTGTATACAAATAAGAAATCGACTTGGCTGTAACTGTAGAGTTGTCAATATGGGCTGGCCCACCCCATCTGGTCTAATCATACATGCTTTGAAATTTGACGGGCTAGCCCATTTTCTGTGTGGGCCAGAAAATGATCGACCCAGCCCACAAGTACCTGGGCTACGGGCTTTGCCGGGCCGACCCTCTTTTTTTAAAAGTATATTTTTTAAAATAATTTTTAAAATTAAATATAATTTAAAAATATTATCATAAATATCGATAAGACAATATTACATGGTGTTAGTATTGCTACTTGTTAATAAAATACACAAATAAACTTATCTTTATAATATTTATTAAGTTTGATTTCAAGTAAAGACATAAATAGCTAAATAGAAATACTAACCTAATTGTTTTCTAATGATCATAATAAAACACAAAAACTATGACAATATTCCATATGCTATGGCCTACACAGTGATTCCCTAGAAATTTTAGGAAATTTTTATTTTATGTAGTACATATTTTATAAACATATTTGTATTTAAATTGTAATATTTCAAACTTTAAACATATTTTGAGTTTAGACTCTTGTTATTTTTAATACTCTATTTTATTTTAATTTTTGGGAAAACTACATAGTTAGACATACTTAACTACCATATATACATATTTTACCTATAGTTTAAAAATATTACTCATAATACCACTTTTTAATAATTATACCATATATTATAAAAAGTTAAATTAGATACACAAATTTCTTAAATATGATATAGAATAATTATCTTAAAATTTAAATTACTTAATTAAATAGAGACATTAACAATTCAACCTCCCTGAATCTCCTTTGCCAACAATAACTCTCCCCCACCTCCAACTTCCTCCACCATATTTTCTCTCTTTCTTCATCCTCTCTACTCATAATTTCTTCAGAATATCTATCAAAAATTATTTTTGTTTCATTAGAAAATATCTTTCTCTCTCATCCACTTCCCCCAATTTCCTCCGCCAACAATATCTACATCCCACCCGACGTTAAAATTGTACATCCCTCTCTAAAATAAAACAGAAAAATAAAATGATGATGGTAGTAAAAATGGAGGAATGAAAGAAAGAAGAAAAATTATAAGTAGTATGGTTTGCAACAGGAGTGGTTGCTTTAACCTTTTAATTCGAAAAAGAGTATGAAAAAGTTTTGTAATTACATGGTAAGTCGTATGTTTCATTCAGTTTATCTGAGATGATTCTGTCTGTATCTAGCCAAAATATTTTATGTATCTTGTTTATTTTTTAAATGTATATGTATTTTCTATTAAATATATATGAGTTATTTTCTGTCATGTATCTGAGCATGTTATTCTATGTACATGAGATTTTTCTGTCGTGATCTAGTATGTTTTCTTTTGCGTATCTGAGACGATTCTGTCACGTATCTGGTCATATTTCAACGAGATTATTGTAGATTACATTTTCATGAAATTACAGCAATCACAAATTTATTGGATACATACTTCAGATACATAAAAAAAATAAATTCAAATACATGTATATGTTATATGCTACATGTAATTGATATATAATTAATACATCTAAGTCCCTAAGTATGTATCAGATACAGCTAATGAAATGTATCTAAGGAAATTAGATGCATGAATCAGATACATACTTCAAATACATTAGTAAAAGGCATGTATCCTGATTCAGTTAATTAATGATTTTGATTTATATGAGATTGTAACACCCGGAAACTAGTAGGTTGAACTAGAGCCTTATGTAAGGGTTCTAGAGCTTTACGTGAGGGTTAGAGTTGTAGAAATGACCTCCCGTATTTAGGGTGAAGGGTTTAGGGGTTAAACTTCAAGGTACGACTCCCCAAGGAACAACCAAGGGTCCTTGAGGAGGATCCTAGAAACCTCCTAGAAGCTACCCCAAAGTAGTGCACCCACGAGGGGACCTAGGCCCCGTAGGCTGGTCTATGCCTCGTGGATGGACTCGTGGGTCAAGGTCACAAAGTGATGGATGCAAAACCCTATCCATGGAGGACCAGCATGACCTGTGGGTCCATGCACAGCCCGTGGGTTGGGCAGTGAAGTGTTTCAAGCATTTAAGGTTTTGGGGTTAGGGAATATTCTAGAATTAATTAGTTATTAAGTGGTGTCATTTTATTAGTAATTAGACCACCTATATAAAGCTATTATACCCTTAATTAGATGATTCCAAATCATTATTTCTAAATCCCCAAATCAACCCAATTCCCTCCAAGAAACTCTCTCTCTCTAGAAAGTAAATAAAAAGAAGAAGAAGAAGAGAAGCAAGCTAGGTCAAAATCCTCCGTTGTTGCAAGCTTTGTGAGGGCTTTAAAATCAAAGTATTATATCTTATTCATCCTTGGATTCTTCCATCCACAGAGCCCCGTAGATTTCCCCCAATTGTGAAGATGAATCTCAATTCTAGCTAGGGTTTCATCCTATATTGTGGGTAGTGTTGAGTATGAATCCAATTGAGTGGATAGTACTTGTTTATGATTATTTTAATATTGAATCATGATATTATGATGATATTGTATGTTTTCCATGATTAACCCTAGTCTAATTGATGAAATTGATATTATGTGGGTTTATACCATGAAAGGTGAAATTGAGGATTCATAGATGATATTCTAAAATTGATGACTTGTATAGCAATTGTTCATGAATGAAAGTTTGTAGACATGAATTGAATTAGATTATAGTATATATGATGGATCATGACTAGTAAAGATTGAAGTTGAACGTTTATGACATTTATGACTAGAATCACTTGATAATGAAGAATGTGATTAGAATGCCTTGAAATTTAGGTATGAAAGATGATGGTAAGAACTAAAACTTTGAGAGTAAGGCTTGTAGTCATGAGTGATGACTGTTAGGGATTTGAGAGTAAAGCTAATATGTTGAATTAAGAATGTTTAAATGCATAAAGTGATAAAAGCACTAGAAATATGGGTTGGTTGTCTAGGAAATCCCTCAATGAGTGGTGAATTAAGTAAGACCTGATAAGCTATCTTGTGGGATTTATGCCTAGCACCGAGAGAATATGAATATGAGATGGAAGATTTTACCTAGTTGAGTCTGGCTTCAAAGATGGGAACTATCACAAGTAGAGTCTGAGTTTTCCAAAGTATATCTCATGAGATGGAGTCCCTCATAAGTGGAGTCTGAGTTTCCTAGTAGAATCTTCGTATCCCATAACTACGTGCCTCGTAGGAAAGTTAGCTAGTGGGTCCAACTAAGCTAACAAACTGGTTCTACCTTAGGCAAGTAGACCAACCCTTCTCGGTGTGGGTAACATCTGAAGGGATCATGTGATAGCTCATATGGTCTCATGTCGATTATGGCTATTTTCCCAAGTAGTACAAGATTATTATGAAACTAAGACATATTTCAAGGAAGTATCTCAAAGTGTTCCAAGTTAATAATAAACTAAGACATGCTTAAAGAAGCATCTCCAAGTGTTCAAACATAATGAACTTAGATATGCTTGAGTAAGTATTTCATAGTGTTCACGAGTAAAGAAGAGGGACTAAGATGTGTTTAAAGAAGTATCTCTTAGGGTTCCAATGTCTTAATAAAGGGGACTAGTCTCCAAATCAAGAAGTATGAGTATGAGGACCTAAAAGTGGTACTTAGCATGGGTATGTTTATGGGGTATTCATGTATTACACAAGTACGACCTAAGGTTACCTAAGAAAGTGTTCTCTTATATGATGTATTTTTAGATATGATTGTGCTATAGTTGCCTTCCTTTTTATGTTATGATTGACTAAAGGTGAGAGATTCACTTGGTTATGAGAATTAAGCTAAGAATGAAACCATAATATGGTAAATATGATTATGATGGCCAAAGGGAGTACTTAGCATGAATGGGATTATGGGGTCTTATCCATTCATTGCACAAGTATTCTTTGAGGTTACTTGAGAAGTAGTTCTCTTATGATATGAAGGACTAAAGGTGGAATAATGTTTATATGATGCTTATGTTGGATACTTTGCTTATGATTATGATATTGTCTCTTATGCTTATATTTTATGTTTCATGAAGTATCTCTTATGCTTATGGATTATGTCTTATGTTGACTAACCCTTATGTTATGCTCTTATGATGTTGTGCTAGCTATCATAGTTAGTACTTTTGTCCTAAAGCATACTCTTGCCTACATTCTCATCAAATGTAGGGTTCAACGATTTTGAGTTCCATTCTTGAGGATAGGTTTCTAGAAGTGCAAGGAGTTGAAGACTTGGTGAGTCCTCATAGCATCGAGGATAAAGCCACCATTTTCCTTTGTCTTTGTTTTATGTTTTAGACTAGTGTATGGGCTATGTCCCAAGAGTTATTCAAAGCTATATTAGATCGTTTGAGATAAAGAGTTATAGACTTATGCTTGCTTTATGAAAAACTTTGATTGAATGAAAAATGTTTTAAAAATTCTGCACTTTTCTATTATATTATGTTATGATATGCTGAGGGCTTGTATGAGATCCCTTTGGGGTCAAGTACGCCATGTTACATCTAGGGTGTACCCCTGGGTCGTGACAAACTTGGTAATCAGAGCACAAGGTTTAAAATTGTTCTAGGATTGTCTCAAACCACATAAATGTGAAGCACGCCACATTTATGAATAGGAGGCTATGTGATGTTTAGGAAATTTCACTTTTTCATTCTATAAGTCGTGCCATAATGTTTGGCTATATTAGGTCCTTTTTCTAATTCGTTCCCATTGATTTTCCCGGTATGGCTAATATAAGGGAAAATGCTAAGAGGAATAAAGAAGGCAATGAGGAGCAAGAGGTTCCTCTCCAAGTTCCACCCCAAGCTCCTTCTCAAGCTCCAATTGACCCTATAGGGGAGAATGTGACTCATGCAGAGTTTAGGTCAGCCTTCCAAATGTTGGCTCAAGTCGTGATGGCTCAAGTCAATAGAGAGATGGTAGCTCCGGTGTATCCTAATGTGAATTCCGTGGCTTTAAGGGTAAGAGAGTTTTTGAAAATGAACCCTCCGGAGTTTTGTGGATCCAAAGTAGAGGAAGATCCTCAAGGGTTTATAGATGGGGTGTATAAGGTGCTTGCTATCATGGGGTTGACTTTGGTAGAAAAAGCGGAGTTAGCCGCTTACCAATTGAGAGATATAGCACAAATATGGTATGAACAATGGAAAGACAATAGGCCGGTAGGAGCAGGGCCAATAGAGTGGGAAGGGTTCAAAAAAGCATTCCTTGATAGGTTCTTTCCTCGAGAGTTGAGGGAGGCTAAGGTGGAAGAGTTTATTAACCTTAGGCAAGGTAGCATGAGTGTTAAGGAGTATTCCTTGAAATTTACCCAACTATCCAAGTATGCTCCATCTATGGTGGCGAATTTGAGAGATGGGATGAGTACATTTTTGATGGGTGTGTCCAACTTGGTTGAAGAAGAATGTAGTACGACAATGTTTGTTGGTGATATGGTTATCTCTCGTCTTATCGTTTTCGCCCAATAAATTGAGGAGTCAAAACTCAAAAAAATAGAATAGGGAGGCAAAAAGGGCTAGGATCTGGTGATGGAAACTTATTCAATGTCAAGTTCGATAGGCAAGGTAGATCTAAGTCTAAACAAAGGTATTTTGGTCAAGATTCTTCCAACACCCTTAGGTTTGACCAAGAGAAAGGTAGTGGGTCTCCATTACCTAAGACTACTCGCACCAAGTGTGGGAGGAATCACCATGGTAAGTGCCTAGCCGTCACGGAGGGGGTGCTATGATTGTGGAAAGAGTGGGCACAAAATGAGAGATTTCTCGGTACTTAAGGCTAAGGGAAGGGAGGATAAGCAAGTTGCCACTAGTGGTCCGGATGAGACTTCTCACAAGAAGAATAGGTTCTATGTCCTCTAAGATAAAAATGATCAAGAGTGACCTCCTAATGTGACTACCGGTATGTGCTTCATGCTTTGTTAGATTCTGGTATTGCTTGGTCTTTTGTGACTTGATATGTTAGACTTTGAAGTTGTGTTTAGTATGAATGATGTTTAGAAGAGTTTGTATAGGCTTACCACCAAGAGGGAGATGGTGTGCCTAGATAGCAAGGCCATTGTGTGTTTAAGTGTGGCCATGATTTCTTTATATGCATGTTCATGAAAAAAAAAGTCTAGGTCTTGGTAGAAATGACTTATATGCATTGTTTTACCTTATGTTGTAATGCATTGAGTAGTGTTGCCTATTTGACTTCATGAGATGAATTAATGAGCATGCTTTAGTTTGGAGTTGAAAGATTCCCCCTTGAATGAATGTTTTTTTAGAGTAAATTGCATATAGGCTCCATGAGTGTATGTTGAGCATGTTTTAGCTAGGAGATGGTAGTTCCTCCTTGAACATGAGTAGATATAGAATTTCATGCATTTTGGGTTGGTAGATATAGTTCCTACTCCCTTGTGTTGCATTGAGTGTGCTCATCTTAGAGTTGAAGTTTTCCTCCTTTGTTTATGTGCATTTAGATATGTTGCATGCATGATGGGTTTCTAGTCTAGAGTTGTGACCTTAAGAAATTCCAAGAGTGTCATTCGAGGATGAATACTCCCAAGGGGGAGATATTGTAACACCCGAAAACTAATAGGTTGAACTAGAGCCTTACGTAAGGGTTCTATAGCTTTACGTGAGGGTTAGAGTTATAGAAATGACCTTCCATACTTAGGGTGAAGGGCTTAGGGGTTAAACGTCAAGGTACAACTCCCCAAGGACCAACCAAGGGTCCTTGAGGAGGACCCTAGAACCCCCTAGAATCTGCCCCAAGGCAGTGCACCCACGAGGGGACCTACGACACGTAGGTTGGTCCACACTTCATGGATGGCCTCGTGGGTAAAGGTCCCAAAGTGATGGCTGCAGAACCCCATCCATAGAGGACCAGCACAGTCTGTGGGTCCATGCACGGCCCGTGGGTTGGGCAGTGAAGTGTTTCAAGCTGCTAAGTTTTTGGGGTTAGGGAATATTCTAGTATTAACTAGTTATTAAGTGGTGTCATTTTATTAGTAATTAGACCACCTATATAAAGCTATTAGACCCTTAATTCGATGATTCTAAATCATTATTTATAAATTGCCAAATCAACCCAATTCCCTCCAAGAAATTCTTTTTCTAAAAAGTAAAGAAGAAGAAGAAGAAGAGAAACAAGCTAAGTGAAATTCCTCTATTGTTGCAAGCTTTGTGAGGGATTTATAATCAAGGTATGATAGCTTATTCATTCTTGGATTCTTCCATCCATGAAGTACCCTAGATTCCCCCCAATTGTGAAGATGAACCCCAATTCTAGCTAGGGTTTCTTCCTATATTGTAGTGTTGAGTATGAATCCAATTGAGTGGATAGTACTTGTTTATGATTGTTTTAGTATTGAATCATGATGTTATGATGATATTGTATGTTTTCCATGGTTAACCCTAGTCTAATTGATTAAATTGATATTGTGTGGGTCTATGCCATGAAAGGTAAAATTGAGGATTCATAGATGATCTTCTAAAACTGATGACTTGTATAGAAATAGTTCATGAATGAAAGCTTGTAGACATGAATTGAATTAGATTATAGTATATTTGATGGATCATGACTAGTAAAGCTTAAAGTTGAACCTTTATGACGATTTATGAGTAGAGTTACTTGATAATGTAGAATGTGATTAGAATGCCTTGAAATCTAGGTATGAAAGATGATGGTAAGAAGTAAAGCTTTGAGAGTAAGGTTCAATTAATAATGTTTAAACACGTAAAGTGATAGAAGCACTTGAAACATGGGTTGGTTGTCAAGGGCATCCCTCCATGAATCGCGAATTAAGTAAGACTTGATAAGCTATCTTATGGGATTTATGCCTAGCACCGAGTGGATATGAATATGAGATGAAAGCTTTTACCTAGTTAAGTCTGGCTTCCAAGATGGGAACTCTCACAAGTAGAGTCTGAGTTTCCTAAAGTATATATCATGAGATGGAGTCCCTCACAAGAGGAGTCCGGGTTTCCTAGTAGAATCTTCGTATCTCATAACTACGTGCCTCGTAGGAAAGTTAGCTAGTGGGTCCAACTAATCTAACAAACCGATTCTACCTTAGGCAAGTAGACCAACCCTTCTCGGTGTGGGTAACATCGGAGGGGATCATGTGATAGCTCATATGGTCTCATGTCGGTTAATATTTTCCCAATTAGTACAAGATTATTATGGAACTAAGACATATTTCAAGGAAGTATCTCAAAGTGTTCCAAGTCAATAATGAACTAAGACATGCTTAAAGAAGCAACACCAAGTGTTCAAACATAATGAACTTAGATATGCTTGAGTAAGTATTTCATAGTGTTCAAAAGTAAAGAAGAAGGACTAAGATGTGCTTAAAGAAGTATCTCCTAGGGTTCCAATGTCTTAAAAAGGGGGACTAGTCTCCAAATCAAGAAGTATGAGTATGAGGACCTAAAAGTGGTACTTAGCATGGGTAGGATTATGGGTATTATTCATGCATTGCACAAGTACGACCTAAGGTTACCTAAGAAAGTATTCTTTTATATGATGTATGTTTAAATAGGATTATGCTATAGTTGCCTTCCTTTTTATGTTATGATTGACTAAAGGTAAGAGATTCTCTTGGTTGTGAGAATTAAGTTAACAATGAGACCATAAGATGGAAAATATGATTATGATGGCCAAAGGGGGTACTTAGCATGAATGGAATTATGGGGTCTTATCCATTCATTGCACAAGTATTCTTTGAGGTTACTTGAGAAGTAGTTCTCTTATGATATGAAGGACTAAAGGTAGAATAATGCTTAAATGATGCTTATGTTGGAGACTTAGCTTATGATTATGATATTGTCTTTTATGCTTGTATTTTTATGTTTCATGAAGCAAATCTTATGCTTATGGATTATGTCTTATGTTGACTAACCCTTATGCTATGCTAGTTATCATATTTAGTACTTTTGTACTGACGCATACTCTTGCCAACATTCTCATTAAATGTAGGGTTCGACGATTTTGAGTTCCATTCTTGAGGATAGGTTTTTAGAAGTGCAAGGAGTTGAAGACTTGGTGACTCCTCATAGCATTGAGGATAAATCCACCATTTTCCTTTGTCTTTCTTTTATGTTTTAGACTATTGTATGGGCTATGTCCCTAGAGTTATTCAAAGTTGTATTAGATGGTTTGAGACAAAGAGTATAGACTTTCGCTTGCTTTATGAAAGACTTCGACTGTATGAAAAATGTTTTAAAAATTCCACACTTTTCTATTATCTTATGTTATGATATGCTAAGTGCTTGTATGAGATCCCTTCGGGGTCAAGTACGTCATGTTACATCTAAGGTGTACCCCTGGGTCGTGACAAAGATTTTCAAATCAAGGTCTGTATTAATTAGTTCAAAAACAACAATATACTTTTATCAGATTGTTTAACAAAGTAATAACTAACTAGAGTGCGAGAAACATGTTGTTCTCTAAACATGAAAATTGAAAATAAAAAAATTTGAAATTCAAAGAAACAAATTCAAATTTCTGAAAAATTAATTTTTTTTTCACTTTTTTGTTGCTAAAAAATAAATGGAAGAAATTAAAATATTTTTGAATTTTCAGAAGTTGATAGACAAGATATATTTAAAATCTATTAAAGGAGTGATTTCCTCCTTAAATTAAGCATTTTAGTTGGAGTCGTGAATTAAACATGTATCCTGCTTTGTCAATTCCTCGAATATATATATCTGTCGAATTAAGATACATGTATCCAACCAACGAAATGTGGTGAGGAAGTACTATTCGAAACTACTGTGAATACTTGTAATTAGAACCAAAACTAGTGGGATTTATGTTGTTTACCCTTTATTTTTTAATTAATTTTTATTTGGCCCACGGGCCGATTCTATCTATATTTCTCAAGCCCCACAAATCGGCAGGCTTATTCAGGCCGGGATCAAAAGCCCTTTTCTTAAATGGACTCCAAAAATCATAGCTCATCCCCATCAAATCACGGGTTAGGCCAGGCCGTCCCAATGAGCCTAGCCCATATTGACGGCTCTAGCCATATGTTGTATATGTATATGTCTTTTTTGTTGTGATTTTCAGTCCTATATATATATGTGTATTATATGTATTTAAATATAAATATCTATATGTGTATGTAATTGTATCTTTGTATACAAATCTCTCTCTCACTTTATACAAACACAAATTATACATTGTATTTTGTATAAAGTGAGAAAGAGAGAAAGGCTAGAGAGAACTGGGCAGGAGAAGATTTGTATTGTATAATTATAAGTGTATAGACGAAGAGATATGTATTTGTATTTGTATATACAGTTTTCTCTCGCTTTATACAAACACAAACGCAATTTATACATTTGTGTTTGTATAAAGTGAGAGAGGTGAGGGAGAGTGGTGAACATGATTTCTGGAGAGTGGCGAGTGAGATTTTTGGGGATAGAGGCGAATGGCAAAGTGTTTGCTACGAATTAGAATTAAATGAAACTGTGGTTATAACATTTATTTTGAATTAATAGTTTTCTATTTCATACAATTTTCCCAAAATAAAAAGATAGTTCAAGAAATATAGTGCATTTGTATTTTATTGTATTAGAATTCATATTTTATTTTTTATACACAGATCCTTTAGTATATAGTTCAATAAATATAGTGTATATGTATTTTAAACATAGTCATGTTTTCTTTTCTGTTTATTTTTTTATGATTTTAGTTTTTTATACATATGAAATATTTTGTCTATAGCAAGTCGGCTTCTAACAAAATGAAATTCAATCAATATGACAATATTTTTGTCTATACATTTTAATGCGATATTTTTTATTATGGATGCCATGACTTTATTTAATTTTCTTTCTTTTACGTTTGAACTTGTAATTTTTTCTATAAATTTGATGTTACACCACCTAAACATTTTGTAATATTTTTTTATACGTATCTTTTTTATAGCCAATTTATTTTTCGATTATTAAAACTCATGTTTGGTAATTAAATATATTTATTCTTCTGATATAATAAAATATTTATTTTTCACGAAGCATTACAAATATCAAACCTCCAACATCTTACACAAGATTTTCATGCTATATTTTGTGAATTTATAGCGATGACTTTATGTACGCTCCAGCATGATATATTTATTTATATAAATTAAATTTTCTAATGTCAATTAGGGGACAAACGTGCAATGCACGTTCCCAAGACTAGTATATATATATATTAAACTGCTCTAATACATCTTAAAATTTCATTAAATGGCAATGTTTGTCGAATCTTCCTAATATTTGGATTAAACACTTCCCAATTCATATTGGAATATATTTGTGTCGTTGTAGTTACTAAAATCATCCAAAGAAATTCTTAGTAGAAACTCATAAGACTCCTAAAATTTAGGACGGTTATACTAATGAAGATCCCCAGGTGGATACAGAATCCAAATTCTATCAAGATTTTAGTATTGATACTCCCTCTGTCCCTAATTACTTGTCCATATTTCTTTTTATAGTTGTCCTTAATTACTTGTCCATTTTGACAAATCAAGAAAGGACAAATTCTTTTTACCTATTTACCCTCAATTAAATGACTAATTATTTTGAAAAATGTAGAACTTTTCATCCACTTAATAATTAATAGGGGTAAAATGGTAAACTCGCTATGTCATTAATTATTTTCTTAATAGGTGTGTCAATTAAAAAGTGGACAAGTGATTAGGGACTGAGGGAGTATTAAATTGTAAATTAATGTATTTATGGTAGTTAGGTTAGAGTTCTATTTGGATAAGGAAAAGGGAAGCCAAGCCTAGGCATTATAGTAGTCGGGAATTATTCTAAACCAATTCGGATAGGGAAATTAAATCTAAGCTTATAAAAGGAGTTGATATTGTCAATATTCTATATCAACAACTATTGAAAATTTCTCCCAAAAACTGCATCTTTATTTATCAGATATAAATGTTGTTTCTTATTTTTAAAATTTTGTGACTGCTGGAGTCAAGTTATGAAAATGACTGGGGATATTGTAATGATCCGTTAGGTCGTTTTGAACACTAGTACTATTTTGACTTTTCTTGTAAAATTTTAAATATAAATTTTAAGCTATTTGGTAACTACGATTATTTATTAAATAATTAATTTAGTTGAAAGTAATAGGCCAAATCAGTAATTAATTTAATATTCTCTACATTGGCCCATATATTGAATTAAGTTAAGGGATAAGTGAGATAACACAAATAACAAATTGTGGCAAAACATGTACGAGAGAAAAGAAACCGCATACTTCAGGTAAGGTTTTTCTTTTCTAGCGAGTTGTGCTTTATGTAATGCATATATATGTTGATTGTTACAATGGGTGGGAATAATAGGTATATGGTTGGTGATAAGGAATGTAGGGATGGGCTCATAATGGCTGCAATTTTTTTGTACTTATTAGGGTAGGAGACAATACATTAGTGGAGATTAATTTCAAGGCTTAATATTAGATAAGGGTAGATTGATGATTGGATAAATCCAAACTAATGAATTGGTGGTATTGGGAAATTAATGTACGGCGGGGTGACGACCTTATGTTAAGTTTTTTTACTTTTCGTTTCTTTCCAGAGCGTAAGTTATAGATAGGGTAGTTGGTTTACTTGTTTTGGATTTTATTTTCATGATCTTTAGATTGGATACAAGTTTCGAAATAGTAAATTAAGTAATTAAATATAGGTATATTGTATTATATGAACAACATTAAAGTTAGTTATTTGGAGGAATTCATACTTAACTCTAGGCTTGAGATTTTAGAACTTGATTATATACATTTAGATGAGATTTTGGATATAGCATAAACGTATAGTAATATGGATGTATACAGACTCGTTTACTTACAAAAATGCATATTTGATAGATTGAAAACATTCTGAAGCTTTACGAAAGGAAAAGGAAAAATCTTGAGGATTCGTGACACGTGTCCGACATTCGAGGTATGTTAAGACTTTCTAGACTTCGTTGAAGGACAATTTCTAATTAAAGATTAAAAATGGAATAGACAATGGGTAAGGGCGAAAGATTGGGTCTCATACCAATGGTGTGACGAGCATTGGTACGAGTACCGCTGTGATTAAAGGGAAAGTTTATTACTATTATATGATATATTGTAATTCGAAAATGCCAAAGCATATGGGCATTAGCTGATGTATTTAGTGACTTGATTTCTTGTGTGTAGTTGTGTTTCTTTATTGAACCCGTATAATTGTGATAATTAAGGTGATTATATGTCATAGCGACATTTGATTTATTGAGATGTTGCATCATCCTTTTTTTTATTGATATCATATTGTGCACATGCATTGACATGAAACTGAGTGTGGGTAAAGGTCTAACACATGGAGATCGTCCGTGTTGAGATCGAGTTATGATTATAATTTGGGCACGTGGAGATCGTCCATGCGAAAATTGTTTGATTTTATGATAGTGCGTTGAGATCGTCCGCACAGACACGTGGAGATAGTCCGTGTTGGTATATGGACCTCCTGAGTCCCCCATGGGTCATGAACTCTTGATGTATTTCCGAGGAGTATCATGTATATACGATTGAGGGAGTACTTGACATCTGAGACATATCATTCCATGGTGTCACATTGCACTACATCTCATTACATCTTTCATTCTTGTTGATTATGTGTTTATTTGGTGGGTGGACATTACGTGAAATTTGATTGTCCCTATTGACGAAAACTTGGTTGACAAATATATTGTGGACTTGTAAAATTAAAGGATTATTTTCTTATATACTCCTGTCACTACTTCTTCGTTGTCGGTTGATGAAATATACTGGGTACACGTGGTTTCGTACTCATACTACACTTGCTGCACTCTTTTGTGGTGCAGATTGGATTTCAATTTCGAGTACATTTCGTGGAGCTTTCACAGCTGAGTTTTGAATTATCTTGGAATTGTGATGAGCTACTTGGTTCTTCTGTGGCCCACATCTCCCTCTATGTCTTTAGACATTATCATTTTATTTTAGTATTTAGACAGGATATTTCTCACGTCTAGGTTTTTCATTTAGTTCCAGACTTGTATCGTAGTTTAGAAGCTCTTGTACTTATGACACTAAATCTTGGGGTGGTAATTTAGATTTCCACACTTCATACTTGTAAAAGACTTAGTGTTTGGATATTATGTTTCGCTTATCTTTCTACTTTAAATATTGAATTGAATTGGTAAAAGTACTGGGTTGGCTTACCTATCGGTTGGGAATATATGTATCATCACGATTTGTGATTTTGGGTCGTGACAGATATGAAGGTCTTGAATGCGCTTGATTCTGCAAAAACACAATGGCATCACTTCACAACAATCATAATAGCTTTTGTTTCAGAGAATTTGAATACATTTGGATGATATATTTGTTTGGATTATATTTTTTGAGTTGTATCAGAACGAGTAATATAAGGATAATGAGATGTTTATTTAAAATATGTTATTTTATTTTGATAGGAGAGTTTTCATCCAATTAGGGATATATGCAATAAATATCGTGATAATAAGAATATAAATAGCCAGATAATATAACGAAGAACAAATTAGCTAAATAAATGGAAGTATAAACATAATTTTAGCCCCTTTTTTCAAAGTTATAATCTACTTATAATCTTACTTGACATAAAATATTTAACTTCATAAAAAATTCTTACAAGAAATAAAATATTTAACTTCACCTAATAATACTAATACTTGTTAAATTATTACATGTCGGAATAATAATATGTGTCTAAACTTTCATATACAATGATACATAAACATTGTGCTTTACAATAAATTTGTGTTGAACCTTGTTTAGTGAAGTTGATGTCACTGACTAATCCAACTCTAGACACAAATAGGTCTAGTTACTTCTCATCCTCTCAAATTGTTGCTTTCTCTTCAAGAACAAAAAAGAAGATGAAAGTAATTAATAAATTAAAATTATGCAAGAGCCTATAAAAATGGTGAGTAAGAATTCAAGAATCTTTTCTTGCCTTTTTATAGCTACTAGTAAAATTATCCGTGCCTCGCGCAGGAATTTAATATCATGAAATTTATAAATCAATACTTAAAACCTATCCGTCCTTAAAACTAAAACAATATATTATCTTACATACAAGATTACGTAGTAACGAACATTAATAATGTAAAGAAAAATAAAAATTATAATATGTTATCGTTTATCCATAGTAACATAAGCATAAATTAATGACTGTAAAAAAAATACCAGGATTTATAACAATAGAGTGAAACAGAAAGGAAAAACTTGAGCCCGCTGAATGCACAATGTCCCCTAATGAAAATTATTCCCCTCTAGTACCCGATGTTTAAAGGAATAGATTCTCTCAGGATAGAACGGTTCTATTCACCAATGTATTGATACAAAAATAATGGTATCAGTGAGCCATTATTTGTATTTGTATGTTATAGCAAAGTTTGCATAATTGTGCTCCATAGCAAACATATATATGTATAATTCTGTATAATTCGCTATACATATACAAAAGAAAACAGTTGTATACAAAAGATCAATTGTATAATCTGTGTATGTATAAAATGAGAAAGCGAGAAAGGCAAAAGAAAACTAGACAGGGAAATATTTGTATTGTATAATTATAAGTATATAGGACGGAGATATATGTATTTGCATGTGTATATACAATTTTCTCTCGCTTTATACAAACAGAAGCGCAATTTATACATTTCGTTTCAGTTTGTATAAGTGAGAGAGGTGAGGGTGGCAAGCGAGATTTGGGAGAGTGGCGAGTGAGATCTAGGAGAGGGGAGAGAGGGAAACGAAAATATATGTATATATACAATTTTCTCTCGCTTTATACAAACAAACGCATTTTATACATTTGTGTTTGTATAAAAGCGAGAGAGGCGAGCGAGACTACCGCCAAACGAGAGTGGCGAGCGAGATTCCACCAAGGAGAGTGGCGAAAATAGCAATAGTTTGCTATAGGATACAATTAAATCAAAGTATAGTTATAGCATTTAATTTGAATTAATAGTTTGCTATTATGTACAATTATCCCTTTTTTAGCATTCAAATATTTTTGTTATACTTTCAGCCGTTGTTTCTACTTTATATGTAAAGAGAGAATTGATATGTGTTTTAATTTCTTTCTTTTAGTAAGAATAACTTACATTTTTTAAAACCAATATATTTAACTATTATATACTCTCTCCATCTCAATGAAAAAGTTTGAACAAATTAACATGGAATGCACGTGCAAAGCACGTGTCCAGATACTAGTAGTTTAACAAGCTTATACACATACAAATTTATGCAGATAAATACAACATATCAATGCAATCTTACAAATGGGGTCTAGTTCATATAACTACAAAGATAAGAAAATTATATTCATATGACCCTTTACCTCATTTTTTCCAGTTCTGTTGTTCTTCTTTTGTAGGATTTTCTTGCATCGTGCTGTTTTTCTTGTTCAACCAAGTTTCACATAAATATATATATATATATATATAAGAGTGGGAACAATCTAAATCAAAAGTTGAATTACAAAAATACCCCTTACCTATTAATTTATTTTCTTAAAATCATTTTAAATTATTATTTTTCCATTTAAAATCAACTTCATAACTACATCTCTTCATTTTCCTAACTTATCATCTTCTGATCATAAATAAATAATAATAATAATAATAATAATAATAATAATAAATAATTATTAAAAGTAGAAAGCTAAAAAAAATTAAAGTTGGATTACCATTTTACCCCTATACTAAATAAAAAAGTTATAAAATATTTTAATAATTAAATATTAAATAAAAATCATAAATTAATTTGTCATTTTTTCTTCACATAAAAAAAAAGAGAAATAAAACTTCTATTAAATTAGTAAATATAGTAAGTATATATATAAGTGGAACAAAAATATTTTACAAATTGAATTATCAAAATGTCTATAAAATATTGAATGACATCAATATCCTTCTATCAAATACTATTCCTACGATAATATTGTACAAGAATATAAATATATGTACACTTAGTTCAATGCATTAGGCTATTGAATATATATATATATATATATATATACGAAAATACTCATTAATATTTTATCATTTATTTAAATCCTATTTATGTTTTTTTTTCTTTCTAAAAAGTAAGTCTATCTTCTACTAAATATAAATAAATAATAATATAGCAAATGAATGACCTAGATAAATTAAAAGGCATGGAGTTATGTGTATTCAATTTTTGTAAATGCATTATCTTCCAATTCCTAATGCAAAAAGTAAACATCTCTTTGTAGTAATAAACATGTGGAGAATTGGAAAAGTTACTTGGTATATTCAATGTGCAGTAAATTATTTTTATCAATTCAATACAATATATTCATTTACTAAATGCTATATATTGTGTATATACAATGAAAAATCACAAGACGACTATTTCAATTTTTCAAATTATTAGATTATCAATCCTACTTTGTGTAGGTGACATCTTTTCATATTCATTTTTTTGTGTTTGTGTCTCTCTTTTCTACTTCTGTTTTATGCTCTATTTTTCTATTCACATTATAAGTTATTGTCTTTAATTCGACTTATTCATATATGTTTTCTGATTAGTTGAAAGTTCATCTTATTTGGGTACGCAAATGTTTGTATCATAGTCATTTCACCTCTTGCAACATAGAAATTTGTCATGGAAATATCAAATCAAGTAAGATTACTTTCTTTTTAATTATAACTTCTTGGAGTATCATGAAACTGCATATTCTTGTTTGTGTAAATTTTGGTTAGGAATCAATTTAAATATTTTAACTAATATTTTATTATTAAATTCACAGATGATAGAACTAATAATTTTGAATTAGGCAAGGGGTACACGTACCTATAATAATTATGATTTATATATATCGATTAGATATTTGAGCAATTATTATTTTTATCACTAATAAAACTTTTTTTTTGTAGGTGTACACCAAAAAATTGACAATGATCCATTAACTATCATAAGAAAGGTATGTGTTGATCGAATTTATGTGCAATTTTTATAAAACACAATTCACATTCAATAATAACTTCTTGACCAGTATGTGATTGTAATAAGGTGGAGGCTACATTTTCTTAGAAAGAAGACAAAAATTTTAGAACATGAAATATTTTGAACCAATAAGCAACACTTAAATTATGTGTTGTGACATATTAAAAAAACTTTTATCAAGTTGAATATTTGATATATTAAAAATATATATAATTAAAATTATTTGAATATTACTTTTGAAATTCATTGGATAGCAATATTTCAGCATGATATACCTTCTACCGATAATAATCTTGATTGAATAGGCTCACCATTCATTGGTTTGAGCTTGTATATTTTCTCTTCAATTACTATGCAAGTTATTGAATAATGATCATCTACTTGCCATATTAAGGAAGACATAGATTGATCAAATTTCTATATAACTTCTGCAAAACACTACTCTCATTCGACACTAACTTCTTAATACGTATGTAAATGTGAAAAGGTGGAGACTACAATTTCTTAAAAAGAAGATGAAAAACTTAAGACAAAAACTATTTTTAAAATCATATTTGACATTTAAATTATGAGTTATGGCATATTAAACAAAAGAAACTTTTATCAAATTGAATACTTGATATATTATAGGAATTGCATAATTGAAGTTATTTGTTTGAGCTTATATATTTCTCTTCAATTTTTGTGCAACTTATCACACACTAATTATAATATTTTCAAAATTCTTGTACTAATTAAGCATTAGATACATGGGCACCATACATGTTCAAGTATATATATATATATAATGATGCATTCTGGATCACATCATGGCCACTCACTAGATGCCAAGCACGAGACCTTCAAAATATGCAAGGATTATTCATGAAATTAGAGGTCCTCGAGATGGTGTTGATGGCGAACAAAGAATTCCATGCCTTGAAGATTGCATGGGGGAGTACTGACCCTTTTGGCAAGCCAGAGCCAATCGGCGGATATCCCAAGGGCTTGGGCGATGACCCCAGCTGGCCCAAAGTTATAAAACGTGGCTAGGAGCAGGAACCCATCAGGAACCATCGTCGAGTAGAAGGGAGAGTCGCCGAGTCCACTACGCGAGCCCGAATAGGCTCGCCCATTATCATTTCGGGTCACTTTTGGGCCTTTTTACCTAAAACTATAAATATCTAGTTTGGGTTCATTTTAGACTTAGACTATTTTTTGAACATTGAAGATTGAAAACTCATGTATGACTGTTGAGAGCTTGGTTAAGCTTTTGGTTGACTATTGTTTAGAAACGAGGGTTGCAATATGAATTCGATTCCCTTGAGGTCTTCATAAGAGTTAGATGCTATTGTAGGATTTATCAACTGAGGTCTTTGGGTTTAATATACCCTTATGTTGCTTTTGATTTTCTCTTTGTGTGTCTATCTAGATATCTTTAATTTCTTGTCTTTCGATTTCCACATTTTATTGTAATTCCCTTTTGAGAATTACATCATTTGGTATTAGAGCAAGGCTTAGTTTCATTCCTACGACTCTAGTCTTTGATTGTTACAAAAAAAAAGTGTTCAAATTCGTTTTTGAAGAAATTCCAAAGTGGGTTTTGTTCATTTGAGTCTTGTTTGAAGTTTTTAAGGTTGGATTAGTGCTCCATAACCTTATTTGAGTCTAGGTCTGAGATTTGAAGGAGTTTGGGTCACTATTGAAGATTCCTCCATTGGAGACTTGAAGAAGCTTGAAGAAGGTCCAAGTGGTTTTAAAATCTGAAGGTTTTGGTTAGGAATTGAGGCTAAAAAGTATTGGATGTTGTTCCCTATATCAAGGAGAGCTTGTACCTAAATTTCGTGAAATTTCGAGCTAAAATTTTTTAGGGTTAATTTTTGGGTCATCATCTTGTTCTTGAGAGGTATTCAAATCTTCAAGAGAAGGAATATTCGAAAAGGAAGAAAGAGAAAGTGGGTAAGTGTTTGTACAAGATGGAATTTACCAAAAAGGGTAAATACTAAGTTAAAAAGTGCAGGGGGGACCACAGGAGTACAAATTTGGAGTTTTTCCGGAGTAGGGGCAATAACATTAGGCAAGCTCGACCTTGCTCGCCTAGTCCACTCGGTGCCTCGTCTTTTGGGCAAGTTGGTCGCCAATTTGCCTTGCATTGGCTGGGAGCTACTGGAACTTTTGGCAAGCTAAGCTTAGCTTGCCAAGTCCACTCGGCGCTCCACTGAATTGCCTTCCCCATCGCCGAGTTACCTTGGCAGATTGCAAAGTTTGGCGAGCTGAACTACGCTTTTGGCAAAGAAAACAGGTCATTTGGCGATCGAAAACTCATTTTACGCTCCTAATCTCAGGTTCTAATTTCCTAGTTTTCATTTTCTTGATTCTCAAATGTTCTCAAGATTCCTAAACTAGTTTTCTACTCATAATTGATCTACTTGTTGATTATTGGTTCCTGAATTTCTCTTCTTTGTTAATGCCTTTTCTTTTCGTGCTTTTATTCGTTTTACTTCGTAGTTAACTTTTTGATTCAAGTCCGTTTTGCTTTACTCGAGTCGTCCGCCTTTCTTTACAACAAGAATCTAATCCGGCCAAGAGTATAAATTGACACCTTGTGATCAACCGAGTATAATCAATTGTCAACCTTAGCCACACCAATTTGAGAGGCAATCAAAGGTGTGTAAACACGAGTGTTTGTGAGTTCATTTTACTAACGCTAACGTTGTTTGTTGTTTTGTGAGTTGTCTTATTGCTAGGTACAATGGAAATCGGAGGAGAAACACAACCACCTACTGGAGGGGTTACCTTGGAATCTCTAATGGAGGTGTTAAACAATATAGGATGGCAATTGAACACCGTGAAGAGTGATAAGTCAAGGATGGAAGATAGATTGATCAACGTGGAAGGTCGGGTTAACTCCACTAACTCTACACCACAAGCTACATTTCGTGCTTCCACAAGTGGATACGACCACAATAATTCACCAACTATCACACCCGGAACCCTCCACCAAGCTTTGAACCCAACACCAATCCTTTCGGTTCGAATAGCCAAAGTACCAACCGACCTTTCCATTTCCGATTTAGTCATGAAGCTCCACCAACTCAAAACCGACCTTACCAAACACCACTTAACCAAAATATTCCCTACCAAATGCCACAACCACAACCAAATCCCGTGAATGAAGTGATAAATGATGAGTACCGAGAAGAGTATGAAGGTGAAGGTAAGGAAGTGCCATGGAATGAGACTCCAAGAAATCGACCAAGAGGTCAAGTGGGGTAAAAAGGACCGGGAGGTATATTGGGTTCCATACCATATAGACGGAGGCAATATGGAAACCACCCTCAAGGAAGAGAGAAATGGGAAGTTTATGTCAATCAAGAGCATGGTCAAGAAGCTAGAGAAGAACATGGTAACCGCTATCAAGAAGAGCATCAAAGAGGTTACTACCACAATGACCAAGGTTGCCAAGGAGGCCGAGATGTTGGTATCAACTCTATCAAGACTAATATTCCATCATTCAAAGGGGAATGTAATCCCGATGCTTATCTAAAATGGGAGTCGTTTTGTGAAAAGATCTTCCAAGTTAATGATTTGACGGAGGTCAAGAAGAGTTGTTATGTCATTGCTCAATTTGAAGGGTATGTCATTACATGGTGGGAATACATGAAGAAGTATCACTTAGTTATTCAAGAAGGTCATCCTCCACCATGGACCGGATTGAAAGCGCTTATAAGAGTCAAGTATGTGCCAGAGAAATTCTGCCAAGGGTTAATTACCAAATTGTACAACTTGAGACAATGAAGTAAAAGTGTTGAGGCCTACTATGATGAGTTCCAAAACTTGATCTTGAAGCTAGAATACGAAGAGAATGAAGAGCATGCCCTTACTCGCTTCAAGGTAGGGTTGAACAAAGAGATCTCTTCTAAGTTGACTATTCACAAGTTTGCTAATTTGAGTGAGGTCGTTGAAGCGGCCGAGGAGATAGAACGGGAATTCAAGGAGGAGAAAGTACCTAAGTACAAGGGTATTGCATCTTCAAATTCTTGGAACAAGAACAAAGGGGGAGCTCAAGCATCTTCAAACTGGAAAAAAGGTAAGGACTTCAAGAAACCTTATAAGAAGAAGCCCTTCGAAGAAAACACTCCAAAGTACTCACCAAGAGGAGAAGGTAACAATGACCCAACTAAATTTCCTAAAAGCGCTCAATGTCACAAGTTTAAGGGATGGGTTCATATGATGTGTGAATGTCCCAATCGTTTGAATGTGCTAGTTCAAGGAGGGGAATTATATCTTGGTGAAAGGGAAAAATAAGAAGAGGGTTCTAAAGAAGATACCCAAGAAGAGGATGAGTTTGAAGGTGATGAAGATGAGGAACAAGATCCATGTGAGGGAAAATATATTGTCGTTCCTAATAATTTGATGAGGAAGGTTCGAATTGAAGAAGTTCGGCTTTAAGAAAGAGAGTATACCGTTCCTATATATGTGGTGAGGTGAGTGATGATTAGCAAGGCCATGGATGATCCAATCCAAAGAGAGAATTTATTTCACTCCAAGTGCCTTATCAAGGATAATGTGTGTTCCTTGATCATTGATAGTGGGAGTTGTGTAACTGTTGCTAGCACCACTTTAGTGGAATTCTTGAAACTTCCTACCACTAAGCATACTACACCTTACAAGCTTCAATGGTTGAGTGAGTGTGGGGAACTACGAGTCCATAGACAAGTGTTGATCAAACTCAAAAATTAAAAAGTACCAAGATGAGGTTCTATGTGATGTAATCCCAATGAAAGTTTGTCATGTGCTACTCGGGAGACCTTGGCAATATGATCGTTCAACCAAACATGAAGGGAGGACCAACAGGAATTCACTTGTGTTGGATGATCATAAATATGTCTTTCACCCTATGACACCCTCGTAAGTCACTGAAGTGTATCAAAGGATGAGTGAGTTGAGGAAGAAGAAAATGAGTGAGGAAGAGCATGTAGAAGCTGAGTGCAATGAGGAGGAGGAAATGAGGAAGTTGAAAGGAAAGTCCCAAGTATTGTTGGCCAATTACAAAGAGATAAGAGAGGAAGTAAAGGCCAAGAGTTCTTTGATCCTTATCACCCATAAGGATCATGTGTTACAAACTAACCAAAATCTTTCTCCTCTTCCCAATTCTATTTCCTTTCTTTGGCAGGATTATGAGGATGTCTTCCCAAAGGAGCTTCCAAGTGAATTTCCCCCTTTTAGGGGAATTGAACATCAAATTGATTTTGTGTCAGGCTCACAATTTCCAAACAAGCCAATGTATCGAAGCAATCCGGAGGATACTAAGGAGCTACAAAGACAATTTGAAGAACTCTTTAACAAAGGTTATGTGAAAGAAAGTATGAGTCCATGTGTCGTGCCTGTTCTATTGGTTCCAAAGAAAGATGAGACATGGCGCATGTGTGTTGATTATCGAGCCATTAGCATGATTACGATAAAGTATGGTCGTCCTATCCCTAGGTTAGATGATATGCTTGATGAGTTGAATGGTTCTTGTGTGTTTTCAAAGATTGATCTTAGGAGTGGTTATCATCAAATTCGGATGAACCCCAATGATGAATGAAAACCTTATTCAAGACCAAATTTGGTCTATATGAATGGTTGGTAATACCCTTTGGTCTCACTAATGCTCCTAGTACTTTTATGTGCCTCATGAATCATGTGATGAAACCTTTCATAAGGAAATTTGTGGTTGTATATTTTGATGATATCTTGATTTATAGCAAGACCATGCATGATCATGTTTTTCATTTGAGATGTGTGTTTGATGTACTTAGGAATGAACAACTTTATGCTAATCTTGAAAAGTGTTCATTTTATGTTGATGAAGTTGTTTTCTTGGGTTTTGTTGTGAGCTCAAGAGGGGTCGAGGTTGATGCGTCTAAAATAGACGCTATTAAGAATTGGCCAATTCCAAAATTCATAAGTGATGTTAGAAGCTTTCATTGGTTGGCTAGTTTTTATAGAAGGTTTGTCAAAGGTTTTAGTACCATAGCAGCCCCCTTGACCGAGGTAATCCGAAAGGATAAACCTTTTAAGTGGGAAGAAGAGCAAGCCAAAGCTTTTGAGGCTTTAAAATCCATGCTTAGCTCCACTCCATTGTTGCAATTACCCGATTTTGATATAATGTTTGAAGTTGAATGTGATGCTAGTAAAGTAATCATTGGAGTCGTCTTAATGCAAGACCATAAACCCATTGCTTATTTTAGTGAAAAGCTAAAAGGTACTACTTTGAATTATTCCAGTTATGATCTTGAATTGTATGCTTTGATTAGAGATTTGGGTAATTGGCAACACTACTTGTGGCCCAAGGAATTTGTCATTAGAAATGACCATGAGTCCCTAAAGCATATTCGGGCCCAAGGAAAGTTGAACACGAGGCACGCCAAATGGATTGAATTCCTTTAAACTTTCCCCTATGTAATCTAATACAAAAAGGGGAAGGAAAATGTGGTGTTCGATGCCTTATCTAGAAAACATGTGTTGATAAATACTGTCTTCCAAATTGATTGGTTTTGAATGTTTGAACACATTGTATCCCAAGGATCCCATGTTTGCTCAAATCTTCAAAGATTATGAGGAATGAGAGAGGGAAAGGTGGATGAGGGATAGGTGTTCTACTCCCTATTCCAAGTTTGATGATTTCTTGTTCAAAGGCAAGAGACTTTGTGTTCCTATGAGCTCTTGGAGGGAATTACTTGTAAGGGAGGCACACAATGGGGGATTAATGGGTCATTTTGGTATTGATAAAATTAGGGGAATTCTTGAGGAACAATTCTATTGGCCTAAAATGCACAAGGATGTTGTTCGAATTTGTGGCCAATGTATTAAATGTCAAAGTTCTAAGTCGCGTCTCCTTCCCCATGGTTTATACACTCCACTCCCCACCCCTCAAAGACCTTGGCTTGATATTTCAATGGATTTTGTTTTGGGATTGCCAAGGAAAAAAGGAGGTGAAGATAGCATCTTTGTTGTTGTTGATCGATTTTGCAAAAATGGCTCATTTTATTCCATGTCATAAATGTGATGATAATTCCAATGTGGCATCTTTATTTGTTGAGCATGTTGTTAAATTGCATGGAATTTCTCAAACCATTGTAAGTGATAGGGATCCCAAATTCCTTAGTCACTTTTGGAAAGAATTGTGGGGTAGACTTGGTACCAAATTGTTGTTCTCAACTTCTTGTCACCCACAAATCAATGGCCAAATTGAAGTTGTGAATAGGACTTTGGGTTCTATGCTTTGTGCCGTAGTGCATGGAAAGTTGGCCTCATGGGAGGAACATTTGCCTTTAGTTAAATTTGTGTATAATTGTGTTATTCATAGAACTATTGGCATGACTCCATTTGAAGTGGTATATGGCTTTAACCCCCTAACCCTTTTAGATCTCACTCCTCTTTCTCAAGATGTTATCTTAAGCTTAGATAGGAGCAAAAGGGCTGAAGCCATGAAGAAATTACATTAAAAGGTGTGGCTTCACCTAGAAAAGAAAGAACCAAGAAGTAGCAAAAAAGGTGAACAAGGGCCGCAAGAGGATTGTGCTTGAACCGGGTGATTGGGTGTGGGTGCACTTTCACAAGGATCGATTTCCCACCTATCGGAAGACAAAATTAATGCCAAGAGGTGATGGTTCATTTCAAGTGCTTGAAAGGCTCAATGACAATGCCTACAAAGTTGATCTTCCTTCGGAGTATCAAGTGCACAATACGTTCAATGTCTGCGATCTTTCTCCATTTTCAACTCTTGAGTATGATGACCCATAGAATTTGAGGACAAATTATTTTCAAGAAAGAGAGAATGATGCAATCCAGAACACATCAAGGCCATTCACTAGAAGTCAAGCACGAGACCTTCAAAAGATACAAGGATTATTCATAAAATTAGAGGTCCTCAAGATGGTGTTGATGGTGAACAAAAGATTCCATGCCTTGAAGATTGCATGGGGGAGTACTGACCCTTTTGGCGAGCCAGAACCAATCGGTGGATCACCCATGGGCTTCGACGATGACCCCAGCTCACTCGGCTAGGAGCAGGAACCATCGCCGAGCAGAAGGGTGAGTCGCCAAGTCCACTAGGTGTTCCCGACTTGGCTTGCCCATTATCATTTTCGGGTCACTTTTGGGCCTTTTTACCTAAAACTATAAATAGCTAGTTTGGGTTCATTATAGACTTAGGCTATTTTTTGAATATTGAAGATTGAAAACTCATGTATGAGTGTTGAGAGCTTGGTAAAGCTTTTGGTTGACTATTGTTTAGAAATGAGGGTTGCAAGGTGAATTCGATTCCCTTGAGGTCTTCGTAAGAGTTAGGTGCTATCGTAGGATTTATCGACTGAGGTCTTTGGGTTTAATATACCCTTAGGTTGCTTTTGATTTCCTCTTTGTGTGTCTATCTAGTTATCTTTAATTTATTGTCTTTCAATTTCCGCTTTTTTTTGTAATTCCCTTTTGAGAATTACATCATATATCGTTATAACAACTCCACACAATTTAGCATGAGACACACGTGCCCAGGACTAGTTAGATAATAAATAAAGATCAAATGAGAAAAAAATAGTAAGGTAACAATGTGATCACACCAAATCGATCGTTACATAAAATGGATTTTTTCTTCGTTACCTAACTATGAGTTTAAACAATACAATACAATACGATTCAATAGAATTTTAGTAACCATCAAAACAAACATTGTATTTAAACTAAAAATACAATACAATGGTAACAACCATCCAAACAAGGTGTAAATACGGGAGACAATATGTCAGAGTGTAGTTTTATTTAGTTGGGAAAATGGGGAAAAAAACACAAGTATACCATTTAAAAAATAAAATAACACCTATATAATAATAGTTTACCTTTTTTTCAAATATAGCAGTAAAACTCATACAAAACACAATTAAAAAAAAAAAAATACGTACGTGTGAAATCATGATTGTTGATGATATTTCCTTGATTTTCACTTTCTCCCAGATTGTTTTACAAACTTTACGATTCTCTCTTCTTCCATTACACAATTTGTTTCTCTTTCATCACGATGTAAAATTTAAAAAAATTCATCGTCTGATCGATACATCACAATTATCATTGAACAACAAAGTATCAGTTTAATTTCATTTCCCAACAATTCCAACACAATCTAAAAAATCATGGGGGCTCTTATAATTTCTTATCTTTTCATCTTATTAGGGTAGATTGTATTCGGAATTCGGAGGGGTTGGAGGAGGGGAAGTATATTCGTTCGTCCAATGTACTATAAATTACTAGTCTTCTAATGTTAAACGATGAATAAGGTATATTTTTAAAAGTTAGTTGGTTAAGGTTTACATACTTTAGATTTCAAAAAGCGAAAAGCATCATAAAATTAGGGATGGGGGAGTAGTTTAATAATAAGTTATGAAATAAGAAACATATGTCTATCATCAACAACGTACAACATATTAAAAAAAAGCATGCATTATAAAAATATGTTATCACAATATAGTGTATTATATTGTATAAGAAAATATTACATGACCAACCATACATATGAACTGAATGACGTTTTATTCATTCCATTTTTATTGCAAGGTTTAGAATAGCAAGACTATTATTATTATACATCTTGCCACTATGCTCAACGATTTTGTAATATTACATGATAGATTGGTTGTGAGGCAATTGGCTAGTCACTTATTCATTGCCTCCAACTGGAGAGTTATATCCACCGTTAGGGAATTTATATTTGTCACCCGCAGATTTGTATTTGTCATTAAGGGGTTTATATTTGTCATGTGGGGGGCTATATTCACTACTTGGAGGGTTATATTCACCAAACGGGGGTTTATACTTGTCATGTGGGGGATTGTGTTCGTCACATGGAGGATTGTATTCGCTATGTGGGGGTTTATATCCGCCACAATTGGAGGCTTATATCTATTGTTATATTCATCATGTGGAGGTTTATATTCACCACCAGGAGATTTATAATCATCATCATGTTGTTTATATCCATTGTTATATTCACCGTGTGGGGGCTTATATTTATCATGTGGGGGTTTATATCCTCCACGTGGAGGCTTATATTCATTGTTATATTCATCATGTGGAGGTTTATATTCACCACCAGGAGATTTATATCCATCACCATGTTGTTTATATCCACTGTTATATTCACCATGTGGGGGCTTATATTTATCATGTGGGGGCCTATATTCACCACAGGGAGGATTGTATCCGTCACGTGGAGTGCTATATCCCCACCCACGATTTTTATATTTGTTGTGATATTCACCATATGAAGGTTTATGTGTTGTTATAATCACCGTATGGGGGTTTATATCCACTATGCGGAGGATAATATCCACCACCAGAAAATTTATATCCATTTTTATATTCGCCACGTCCATCACCTAGATATCCGCCAATGTCATTATATCCATCATCGTGTACATCATTCTTGTTTTTCATTGCTACAAATATCAAATGTGAAATTTAAAAATTAGCATTAAATTCATATATATATCAAATAATTAGATAAGAAATCCAATATTTCAAATAAATAAATAGTAAAAGGAAAAAGTAATCTTACAAGTCTCAGCCAATTCTCTAGCTATAACCTCATAGCTTATCATTGAAAAAAATAGCCAAAAAAATGCCAAGAAATAAAAAGGCCTTGGAACCCATCATTTTTTTCCTTCAAAGCTTAGTTATATTGATTAAAGGATGAAGAAATTGATGCAACATTGGGTTATATTTATAATAAGAATTGAATGTATTAGAGATTGATAAATGGTCACTTATCACTTATCTTGACCAACCGCCACACCACATAATTGATTATATTTTCTCCGTTTTTAATATTTTCTTTTTTTAATTGAACGTAGTATAGGTCCACAATATTTATCTACATTTGTGATGTACACTAAATAAAATAATTTTTAATAGTTAAAAAAATAAGCATATATTATTTAATTATAATTAAATAATACTATTTCCATTTATTTTTATTTGTCACTGTTTAACTTGGTACACCCATTAAGAAAACAACTATTGATATAGATATTTTACTAAACTATCTCTATTCATGAATGATGTTTAGTATTAGATCTTGAAAAATGACATGCAGAATAAGTATTTTATGTCGAGGGTAAAACATGAAAAAAAATTATCTTTCTTGATAGGTCAAAAGTGACAAGTAAAAATGGAAGTCTATCTTAGAAATAAGTGACAAGTAAAAGCGAGCGAGGAAAATAATAAATATTTTGATAAGTAACCATCAAACAAACATTGTATTTAAATTAAAAACAACCATCCAAACAAGGTAAATACGGGAGACAATATGTGAGAGTGTAGTTTTATTTAGTTGGGAAAATGACAAAAAAAAAAAACACAAGTATACCATTTAAAAATTAAAATAACACCTATATAACAATAGTTTACCTTTTTTCCAAATATAGCAGTAAAACTCATACAAAAGACAATTAAAAAAAAAGTATGTACGTGTGAAATCATGATTGTTGATGATATTTCCTTGACTTCCACTTTCTCCCAGATTGTTTTACAAACTTTACGATTCTCTCTTCTTCCATTACATAATTTGTTTCTCTTTCATCACGATGTAAAATTTTAATAAAATTATCGTCTGATACATCACAATTATCATTGAACAACAAATTATCAGTTTAATTAGTTTCATTTCCCAACAATTCCAACACAATCTAAAAATACATAAGGGCTCTTATAATTTCTTGTATTTTCATCTTATTAGAGTAGATTGTATTCTGAATTCGGAGGGGTTGGAGAAGGGGAAGTATGTCCGTTCGTCCAATGTACTATAAATTACTAGTCTTCTAACGTCAAATGATAAAAAAAAAAAAAAAATTAAAAAGTTAGTTGGTTAAGGTTTACATACTTTAGATTTCAAAAAGCAAAAAGCATCATATAATTAGGGATGAGGGAGTAGTTTAATAATAAGTTATGAAATAAGAAGAAACATATGTTCATCATCAACAACGTATAACATATTAAAAAAAAACATGCATTATGAACGTACAACATATTTTTTTTTAAAAATGCATTATGAAAATATGTTATCACAATATAGTGTATTATATTGTATAAGAAAATATCACATGACCAACCATACATATGAACTGAATGACGTTTTATTCATACCATTTTTATTGCAAGGTATAGAGTAGCAAGACTATTATTATTATATATCTTGCCACTATATATGCTCAACGATTTTGTAATATTACATGATAGATTGGTTGTGAGGCAATTGGCTAGTGACTTATTCATGGCCTCCACCTGGAGGGTTATATTCGCCAAACAGGGGTTTATACTTGTCATGTGGGGGATTGTGTTTGTCACTTGGAGGGTTGTATTCGTCATGTGGGGGCTTATATTCGCCACTTGAAGGCTTATATCCATTGTTATATTCATCATGTGGAAGTTCATATTCACCACCAGGAGATTTATATCCATCACCATGTTGTTTATATCCATTATATTCACCATGTGGGGGCTTATATTTGCCACTTGGAGGCTTATATCCATTGTTATATTCATCATGTAGAGGTTCATATTCACCACCAGGAGATTTATATCCATTGTTATATTCACCATGTGGGGGCTTATATTCGCTACTTGGAGTCTTATATCTGTTGTTATATTCATCATGTGGAGGTTTATATTCACAACCAGGAGATTTATATCCATTGTTATATTCACCATGTGGGGGCCTATATTCATCACCGGAAGAATTATATCCGTCACGTGGAGTGTTATATCCCCACCCAAGATATTTATATCCGTTGTTATATTCACCATGTGGAGGTTTATATGCGTTGTTATAATCACCATATGGGGGTTTATATCCACTACCATGTGGAGGATAATATCCGCCACCAGAAAATTTATATCCATTTTTATATTTGCCACGTCTATCACCTAGATATCCGTCAATGTCATTATATCCATCATCGTGTACATCATTCTTATAATCCAATTTCATTGCTACAAATATCAAATGTGAAATTTAAAAATTAGCATTACATTCATTCATATATATATATATATATATATATCAAATAATTAGATAAGAAATCCAATATTTCAAAGAAATAAACAGTGAAAGGAAAAAGTAATCTTACGGGTCTCAGCCAACTCTCTAGCTACAACCTCAAAGCTTATCATTGAAAAAATTGCCAAAATAATGCCAAGAAATAAAAATGCCTTGGAACCCATCATTTTTTTCTTCAAAGCTTAGTTATATTAATTAAAGGATGAAGAAATTGATGCAAACATTGGGTTATATTTATAATATAAGAATTGAATGTATTGGAGATTGATACTGTCACTTATCACTTATCTTGACCAACCGCCATGCCATATAATTGATTATATTTTCTTCGTTTTAATTTATTTTATATTTTTTTAAATTGAACGTAGTATAGGACCACAATATATATCTACATTTACATTTGTGATGTACACTAAATAAAATAACTTTTAATAGTTAAAAATAAAATAATCATATATTATTTAATTATAATTAAATAATACTCTCTCCGTTTATTTTTATTTGTCGTTGTTTGACTTGGTACACCCCTTAAGAAAACAATTACTGATATATGTATTTTATCAAACTATTCCTATTAAATGTTGTTTAGTATTAGGTCTTGAAAAATGATATGTAGAATAAGTATTTAATGTCGAGGGTAAAACATGAAAAAAAAATTGTCTTTTCTTGATAGGTCAAAAGTGACAAGTAAAAATAAAAGTCTATCTTAGAAATAAGTGACAAGTAAAAGCAATAGAGGGAGTAATAAATATTTTGATAAACACATATTTTATCCTATGATGGGAGTGAATCTCAAACAAAAGATGAAATGTTTTTGTTAAATATAATTTTACTACTTTACTAAAATCTCTAAGAGTAATAAAGAACTAAAAATTATGATTAAATTTATCATAATGTAAATTTGTACATATTTTTTACGTAAATTTGTTTTTCTCAAGTTCTTTTTTTCTGGGAAAAATTTGAATAAACGCAAACTACTACTCTAATACTAATAAAAGAACTTAAATATCTTTACTTAAACACAAACTGCTATAACTATAAAGAATTCGAAAACACGTTTTAAAATACGTAAATTTTAGAAGTTCCCTAAATCGATTCTAATTGCTAAGAAAATCTTTATTGCGTAAGTTTTCTACTTTGGTGGTAGGTGATCGATAAGTATCTTATATCTTTAATTATACGTTTTAAATTTTAAAATATTTGAGATAAGATTACTTCATGTTCTTCTATTACTTCACTGAAAAAAAGGCAAAAAAAATTGTAGTTATTAAATATGAACAACATCAAATGAATTACTTACTACTAGAAAACAAGGAAATAGAGACAGACAAATTCATAGATAAACAACGAAAATCTCATGCTAATCTCATTTAGCTATTGAGATTAGCGACAAATTTTAAGAAAACTTAATTAACTAGTGTTTTAGCAATATGCTCCCTCTATTCCTTTTTAGTAGTTATAGTTTCTTTTTTAATGAATTTTGATTGACATTGTAAGATGTATTTTTTATCATATTAATATGGAAAAAGTTGCAATTTATAATACTTTCTGTATAGTTTTTGAAAATCTAAAAATTTTATTTTAAAATATCAAATTAATGTAATCTGATTTAGCTTTGAAAATTTATCAAATCGACTCTCGAAAAATGCAACAAGACAACTAAAAAAGAACGAAAGAAGTATTAGCTAAGATACCAGATAAATTTCATAGCTAATTTCATGTGTTCGTGACACTTGAACCCTAAAGTGGAACATTCCTATTAGAGCCAAAAGTAGAGTTGGGACATCGAATTTATCTTGAATCTAATGTTTTTTATGTGAAGCAAAACTTCATAAATAAGAATTTATTAAAATTGCAACAAATGAGATCTAAATTCATAACTTTAAAAATACAATTAGCTCAATGCTAAGATCCTTGATCATTCAACTCATAAAGTTTAAATTTCAAATTTGTCTCTATTTGTTATGTTAATTTGAATCAATTCATTTGCTTAAATGTGTTCATAGAACACATCAAAGTAACCAAAGTCGCTTACGTACATGCACTTACAAATTAACCAATCTAAAAACATAGATTTGATAGTAATTACTCCCTCCATTCCATTTTAATTGAATTTTATAGGTGTTTCACACCCTTTAAGAAAAGTAGATTAAGACATAAATTGAACATAATTTTCCATTTTTACCTTTATTAATTATTGTCAAATTTCTAATTAAAATAACTAAATATTAATTAATCACTAATTTCATTATTAACTAATGAAGGGTAAAATTGAAAGAACACTCTAAATCTAATAATGAAAACTGAACAATTAAGTTAATTTAAAAAATAAAAAATGACTCAACAATTCAATTAATATGAAATGGAGGGAGTATCAAACAACACATGTGATATAGAATCATAATTTCAAATCAAATTAATTTGAAATTGAAATTTTGTTTGGACATTTAATTTGAATTTCTCAAATTGTATTTTATTTTTTTTGTATACAATTCAGCAAAAATTCAGCAAAAGAGAATGTGCCCAAATTAATTTATTGTGTTCTGTAATTAAAAATTATATTTATGTGATTTTTTTGACAGGAAAACATAGACTTCACAGTAAAATAATATATAAATTTATCTTTTGGAGAAGTGAAGAGATAATAGCGATACAAAACTAAAATGTAAAGCTAGATGAGGGATGAAACAGCAAAAATTGGTTCCCAAGTTACAAGCAAAGCAACCAACAAAGCCATTAAATTATATGCCCTTCAAGGGTTAGCTCATCATTAAATGTTGAGAGCTCTAATTAACCACACTTGACTTTGATAAAACCCAAAAATTGAAAAAGAAAACACTTAAAAGAAATAAATCCCAGAAAGAGACTTGTACAGTTAAAACACAAGCCGCCTTCTGACTAGTTGGATGGTAGACCATTGAAAAACCCCAGCAAAGGAAGATTATCCCCAATTATCAGATTCTAGTCTCCAGTGCTAATATTATCTTCTTCCTTGGACCCTGAAACAACCAAAACGGAATAAAGCTTTCAATCAGCACGTAATAGAAAAGACCACTGCCTTCAAATGAAAAACAGAAAGTCACAATCTTCAAATGAATTCTCATACAAAATTATGATACTTACCATTGGTATTCCTATAGCTTTGAGATCTTCATCTGTCATGTGCACAAGAGCAGCCATATCAACCTGCAAGAAAAGAACAGGGAAAAGGTGAAATGCTGCAGGACTTCAAACTAAATTAAGAAGGAAAGAGCAGGTGATTTACATACTTCCTCAGCTTGAAATGTAATAGCATACTTCTCAAGACCCAATGTCTGTAGAAAATTATCCACTGATTCCGCCTGCACCAAATGTATAAACCTTTATATATAAGAGCAGTCCACAGTGTACGCTGGAATAGCAAATGAGCATGCTTGAGTAGTTTTCACCCGTTTTTGTTTATTATGTGATTAGCTGATAACATCAGGGTAAAGAACCAGAGTCCTGAGACGAGTAGAATGAGCACCGACAGGCACAACCACCGATTACACAGTAGTAAGAAATGCAGATCAGAAGGTCTAATTGCACATGAAAAATTAAAGAAGCTAAAGAAATATGGGATGTGCAGATCAAATGCAATACGCTTACCACACATGATCTCACTAAACAGCATTAAGGTAGCAATGAAAATGCTGCAAAACATGTGAAAGTGTGTTGAAAGACGTTGAATGGTAAGACTAGAAAGAAATCATAGGATCTATATGAAGTCTTATAGATAACAATAACAGTTCTAGTTTAATTCCTGTTTCTACTGTAAACCAGCACAGACAAAAGTGGAGTTGCCGAATGCGAGCATGAAAGGTGTGGGATTTGACTAGACCATGAAATTCACAAACGAGTTGGGGATAAACTTTGGACATAAGTTCACACCTGTGGTGCATGCCACAATGTTGTTAAAAGCTGGACTTAATTACAGAGACGTAACCTTCAAGGTAAGTGCAGTGTACATCGAGCACTTAGGTTTAGAAAACACTTAATAGACCCAAGTCATGCACCAAGATGCCCACCTGATGAGGGTAGCATGAAATAATGAATATAACTAACAAACAGGCAAAGCACCAAAGGTCATGGCCTCGAGGTCGATGGCAATAAAGTGGATGAAAACCAAGGGAAACAGCTTTTAGTGATTTCTTCCTATATGCCAAAGCCTTGGTGGGGGAGATTTACTTGATATATGCACCAGGGGAAGGTAGCAGGTATCTAGTAGAATAGTGTAGGCATGTGAAACTGGCCAGGACACCACTGTTCTGAAAAAAATTGAATCTACTTGACAAAATGATATATTAGTGATTGTAAATAGTAAATTTAAAATGTAGCATGACAAAATTTATTCATTAATTTAAATTAGACAATTAAATAGTACTTTTGGATCAGAATCAGTGATTTTTGTGATTTCTGGACTAGACTGACATGATTTTTATTTCAAATATTTCTTCTCAATGCAGGCTTTTCCATATATACTTGTTGTTTGTAATCAAGGACAACTTTATGTATGTATTGCTTCCTTTACGTGCAAACTCCATGAGATACAAAAAGTACTAGGTCGTCAGTCCATATTACTCTTTCCAAACTATGATAGGCTTTCATATTTTCTGAAAGAAAATTTCAGTAAGTTTTGCTCCAAACAAAAAAACACTACGTCAATCCCTAGGAAATAGACCACATTAAATTTCAGCTTGAGGATGCCACCTGCATAAAACCACCTTATCAAGGAAATAGGAGGGAAATGTGGAGGGATAGAAACGGAAGAAGATACTCTTCTAAAAAATCACCTGAAATAGGCCAGAATTAAGGTAAAAAGGTTCTCTGGAGAAGAATCCGAGTAGTGTCGAGATTGAGCAGAGCTTTGAAATGCAGATATAGTGTGAATGCCCTCCGGTGATGAAAGTCACTGGGCCAGATGAAGGCAATTTCAACCAGAACCCTAATCGCTATTTTGGAGAAGTTTCAGTGTTTTGGAGATAGTAAGAGACTCACACCCTATTCTGATGAAAGGTGTGTCAGAATCAGTTTTTGTAGGAGATAAAGAGTTAAATTCAGGGGCGAATCTAGGATTTCTAGATCATGGGTGCACCACTGAGAAAAAATTAGGAAGTGGGAACTGATACCTAGCCCTCAAAACCTTTTATGCTTTGACAATTCAGAGGCAAACCTAGAATTTCTTGAGAATGGGTGCACCACTAAAAAAAAAGGAAACAATGTATTAAGTGGGAATTGATCCTTAGTCCTCATGGTGAATAACTCAACATCCAACTAAGTGCACCTTTTGGCCTTCTTGTAGCGTGGGTGCCAGAATATTATATTATACCAATTTTAAAACATATATACATAAAATACCTTATTTTACGGAGACAAAATGGATTCACGTGGCCATAGTTTGCATATAAATTAGCCCCTAGAGTTGATGACCAAGTGACAAGGCATGGGGAAGTCCCCTTTTTGAATCTGGCCAGTGGCCAACACCATAGGGTGAGGAGTATATCTGACTTCAACATTTCCCAGAAAGCAATGAAGAATGACATTGGGAATCCATCAGGGCCTGGGGCCTTATCAATGGCACACTGTTTAAGCCCCTCTAATATTTCATCCTCTTCAAGTTGTCTTTCCGGCCACACCTTCTCTTCAGTGGAGATCCTGGTATTCCCTTGGAGTGTGAAATCAGGTCTCCGATTCTCAGACTCCTTGTAGAGTTCCTGATAGAACCTCACTATGGAATTTTTATTTCTTCAGGATCAATAACTTCAGCCCCCTCGACTTTGAGGATGTCAATGGAGTTGAATCTTCTGTGAGCATTGGCCATTCCATGGAAGTACTTGGTGTTTTTGTCACCATTTTTGACCCATTGTACCCTGGATCTTTACCTCCAGCAATTTCCTCATTTCTGGACACCTCTTCAAACTCCATAGGCAGCTGAATTTTCTGCAACTGTTCATCATCTGTCAAAAGTCTGAGATCCTGAATGGATTCCAGATTTCCCACTTGTGATAGAATCTAATCTTTCCTTTCCTTCCAGTTGTTCTTGTTGGCTTTGCTCCATTCTTTGATCTTGACTTTCAATTGACAAAGCTTTGCCAATTGAAAATCAAGTCAGCCAGTGGCATTGAAGCCGCTCCATCATTCTTTCACTTTGTCTATGAATCCTTCCTCCTTAAGCCACCGATTATCAAATTTGAAATATGATTTCCTGTTTTTCCAATCACCACAGGATAGCAGGATGGAGTTATGGTCTGAGCCAAGTTGTGGGAGAACACTTTGGCTGATTTTGGAGAAACTCTTATTCCATTAGGACGAGAGCAAGAATCTATCTATTCTTGTGGCACAATTGTGATTTTGACCTCTTCTCCATGTATAACCTCCGGAGAGAGGTGGATCCAGTAACTCAAGATCATTTATGCATTGGTTGAAATCAGCCATGGCTCTGGTTATTCTGTTATAGTTTGTCCTTTTAGAGGGAAATCTGGATACCTTAAAGTCCCCAGAAATCACCCAGGGCCCTTCACATATTCCTCTAATAGCTGAGATCTCCCACCACAATTCTTCTCTTTCTTTTCTGTCACACTCTGAATATACAACAGTAAGATACCAAGTCAAGTCTTGGCTGATCCCAGATAGTTTACAAGTGAGCATCTGACTGCCACTGTCGATGAGCTCCCCTTTCCATTCCCTCTTGTCCCATAATACAATGATTCCACCACTTCTACCAATGGAGTCCATCCATACCCCTCCAACCCATCTGTTTCCCCAAAGTTGCTGAAAATATTCTTCCACTGCCCCCCATAATTTAGTTTCTATGAATTCATAGATGTATGCTCCCCACTGATGAACTAAGGATTTAGTCTCCTTTTATCCTCATTGTTCAACCCCCTTACATTTCATGTTAAGATTTTTACCTTCATGATCAATTTGTGTTGTTGAAAGGGGTTGGTGCACTGTTTTTGTCTGAAACTTTTGGGAGGATGCACTGGCTTCATTCCTGAAGATGAAGGTTTTTTTAATTTTTTGGTCAGCAAGGGATCAGTGATGATCCATTACAAAAAAAGATGAAGGGTTATCTTATTTTGGTTGTGGGTGGGATGGGTTTAAAAAAAAAAAAAAGATGGGTTTTTTAATTTTGGATAATTTTTTTTTATATAAAATAGGGTAAATTATTGAGATTAAGCCACGTGTCCATCCGTTAGTTTTAAGGGTATACACAACCCAAAAGATTGATGGTAAGGGTTTATACAATCTTAAAGTATAACAGAGGGTATTGGCATACTATTGGTGAGAGTATATTTGTCCTGCTTCCGTTTTCTAATTGATGTGGTTGACAATTTCCAGTCATTGGCAGCACTTTTGGGATGTGAGCTGGGACCCTACCAACGGTATATTTGGGTCTCTCTTTAGGTTTCCAAAACAAAGTCATTGAAATATGGAATAAAGTGATTGAAAGATGTGAGAAGAGACTGGCTACCTGGACAAATCAGTATTATTTATCTTTCGTGGTAGAGTTATTTTGGTTAATAGTATGTTGGATGCTTTACCAACTTATGTGATGTCTTTGTTCCCCTTACCAGGCAAGGGATAGAATTGATGCTTTAAAGAAAAATTTCATTTGGCAAAGAAACAAGGACAAACAAGCTATGCACCTGGTCTAGTGGAAGTCTCTAATCACTACCAAATCAAAAGGAGGCCTGAGAATTAGGGATTGAAATGCTCAAAATACTAGTCTTTTGATGAAATGGCTATGCAGGTATAATATGGAAGAGAATAGCTTATCAAGAAACGTAATTTGCGACAAGTATGGTCAGGAAAGGTTGTGGTTCACACTTCATGTTAACAACCCTTATGGACTATAAGGGTGTGCAGATCCATTAGACAACACTGGGATTTGTTTTTAGAGAACTCAAGCATCTAGGTTGATAATGGTAGAAAGACCTTGTTCTATATACAGACAACTGGCTAGGGCATGCGTATTTGCAAGATCTTTTCCTTGATTTGTTCAGTATCTCAATCAACCCATATGCTTATTTACCCACAATTAAGGAGCAGTGTTACCAAAGGTGCGCTTAAACCCTGAAACAAGGTTCAAAACGTGTTGAGCACTTCGCCTTGCTCAATGTGCGCTTCAGTGTCATCATCAAGGTTCTAAGACATACTTGTCCTTGCCAATGAACCTCTTCTGAAGAGATGACACAAAGCAGTTGTTATTTCACATTATAGTAATTATTTCTCAATAAGTCTTGGACTAAATATATATTTGTATTTTTTCTCCCTTTGCGCCTTTTTTCATTAAATCCCATGCTTTATTTGCGCAAAGCTTTGCACTTAAAGCATCGACGGACCTTAGAGCTCTTTTGCGCTTTTTGCTTTTGACAACACTGTTAAGGAGATGCCAGGGTGGAACATTACCTTTTAGAGGGCTCTAAATGATTGGGAAATTGAAGGAACAATGGAGTTCTTAAAGACTCTGGAGAATATTCAGGGGGTTAACAGATGCAGAGGTGCAGTGGAATCATAATAGAGATGGGAATTTCCCAGTCAAGTCTGCCAATCTGATAATCGGCAACTGTGTCCAACAGATTGATGGCTGTCCATGGAAGCCAATTTGGAAAACAAATGCCCCTACATAGGTTTTCTGTTTCACTTGGTTGGTGGCGACTAGCGAGACGGGCAGTTTTGACTCAAGAAAGGCTGAGAAGAATGGGGCTCCAACTATGCTCCAGATGTTTGTTTTGCGAGACAACCACAGAAACTAATAGCCATTTTTTTCGACACTGAAACTAATAGCCATTTTTTGACACTGAAACTAATAGCCATTTTTTGACACTGAAACTAATAGCCATTTTTTGACACTGAAACTAATAGCCATTTGTACTTCATTTCTCTTTTACTATCCAACTATGGCAACTATTACTCGATGTTGTGGGGATCAAGCGGTGTGTGCCTAAAAATACTGTTGATCTTCTTAAAAGCTGGAACAGTTTGGGGGAAATAGTTAGGCCTCATTTGTTAGCATTTAATGGAGGTCTGAATTAGGCCATTAAGTGCATTTGTTTTCATTAAGATTGAAGCACTTAATTGGTCTGAATAGGCCTTAATCATTAAGATCTTGAACTAAGTCTTAATATCATTAAGAGGTATTTGTGTGCATGATAATATTCACCACCACTCTATCCATAATCACCTGCCACACCACTAACCACATTTGTCATCACAACCACCACTAGCTACCAACACCGTTGTCCACCACTATTGCCACCCACCATCACATCTACCACCTTCGTCATTATACTATATCCATTGTCACCATCTCCACCACCACTATCAACCACTAATACCACAATGGCCAATACCTACTACCAGCCAACTACACCATCACAACTAGCACTACCGCCAACTATCACCAACACTTTGTTAACCACCACACACATTCTCCAACGCCACCACCATCAGCCACTACCACCATTGTGGTCAATCCTTATTGTAACCACCTCCACCACAACTAGAACCACCGCCAACTACCACCACATTCTTCAGTCACCACCCAACTACTAACTTCACCACCACCACTACTACCAATCACCACCATCATAATAGTACTACAATACCAACCACTTGTACCATCACAGCTTTCACCACCACCATTACTAGCCACTACCACTACCACTACCACTACAAATCATCTCCACCATCACTAGTGAACATAAATGTTTCATTTTTTAATCAAATAATGATTTTATTTTATTAAATTAATATTTTTTCTAATATTAAATTAAATTTTTATTTGAATTGTATATTTATTATGTTCACAACTAAATAATTATGCATATATAGATGTTGAAAAACAAATTCTCTTACTCATTCCATGTTTAGATATAGAGACAACATCTTAACCATTCAGATTTGCATTCAAATCCGGACATCTTAATCTTAATGAAAACAAAGCAGGCCTTAAGACAGAAGAAATGGTGGAGATTGATTCATGCGTGCATATGGAGGACAATTTGGAAAGTGGAACTCCAAAGTTTTTGAAGATAGGGGTAGTCATGCGCAAGACATTAAGATGAAGTGTTTACTTTTGTTTCACTTTTGGTGTAAAGAGAGCTTTTTAGAGGAGGTTTCTTTGATAGACTTCATAGGGAAACTATAATTGATTTTAGATTTTTGTTGGCTGTGGAAATCTCCCCTGTATATATGGCTTTCACACTGCCCTAGTGCTTTTAATTAGCAATGTTAGCAATTTCAAAAAAATAATTATATTTTCTTATTTCTTTTTCCCCGTTGAAATGGTAAGCAAAAATTTATATTTAAGAAACAAAGGCACTAAGAAAGCGTTGAGAGTTAATATTTGTAGTAGTTGCGAAAAGCTCAGTTACACCTCCAATCAGGGAGGAGACTGAGAAAATCTATAGACCTATCTACATAAAAACATCCTGCATACTATGCCAAAAGGCCAAAAGTGAAATGTTATTCTACTTCATTTTGAGTATGTTCTCTTTCTCCAAATCACCTACTGTATGCAAACTGGTTCCTTTTCCCATACTAAGGGTCTGATGCTAGAGAAGCACAAGTCTTTTTGGCGGATCCAACCTGCTATTGATCCTGATATAGCAGCCAAAATTTTCACTCATATATTAAGCATAAAGCTTGCTTAATCCTTTGATAAAGCTACTTGTTGATATGTCAATTGACATTAAAAAAATTAATGGCTTCTAATTTTGAATTGATAACTAAAAAAGTCTAGCTACCACTCTTTCAACCATCAACCCCTACATGTTGAAGAGTACAACCCTGACTGTGGTACTCTAGTAGCACTACAAAGTCGAGGCAAATGTCATACGTGCACAAGAATATATCATCCATGGGCATCTAGGTACTCCACTTTAAGTATCTTACCTTATGTCGACCAAGCATATTCCCAGGTTCATCTATATTACCAAGAATCTCTCCAGTTTCCATTTGATTAGCTGGTTGAAGAGAGGAAAGATCACTATACAAAGCGCAGCTAGCACAAAGGCATGACATGTCTCAGTGACTGATATTCAGAAAGGTTGAGTTGATTTTCCCTATGCATATGTTGCATGGACACAATTACTCCAGTCATATTAAGGAGTCCAGTGAGCAGAGCTGAGTCCTAGCCACAGCATATGCATACACAACAAAATCAAAGGTATATGCCCAGAAAAGCTCCCTCTATCAAACTGGAATAAACAAATTTCTATACAATTTCTCAAGGATATAAGGACCAACCAAAGCACTTAGAAATAAAAATTCTCAACCTCCACAGAGGTAGGGATAAGGTCTGCATAAAACCCCATCCTCCCCAGGCCCCACTTGTGGGACTACACTGTGTATGTTGTTGTATTCACAAAACTCAACCCTGGAAATAAACAGCCAGTAGGTGTCAATCTTCTAGACAACTGTGTGCATGACCTTGATTCAGTTCTAAGTAGTCTTAGTTTATAGGAATGAACCAAGTGCAGAAGAAAAGATGTTTTCTTAAGAGAGTTCTTTCACTCGTTTGATTCCATAAACCAGAAAAATAAAAAAATCCAGCAGGGAAGTGGACATAGCTATGAGTCATACCGAATAATTTGATTACAAAATGAACTTACCAACGAAAAAGGGTTTATATTGGTCATGTATTACATTGTATAGTGACCTAATACCCCATCCGTTCTAGCTTATGTGACACTATTTCCCTTTTTGTTTAGTATGTACAAAAAAGAATAACCACATTCTAAACTTGAAAACAATTTCACTTGATACTACCCATTTTATCCTGAATGACAGTTCTATAGCCACAGAAATGTTATGCCATATTTAAGATTAGAAGTTTCAAAAGTCTTACAACCACACAAATGTTATGACATGTTTAAGACCACAAGTTTCAAAAGTTCATAGTCTTTCTTTCATTCTAAACTATATGGCCAGGCAAACAGGGTCATGCAAATTGAAATGCAGGGCGTACTATAAAACCCTATTGCCATGACATTGTTCCAAGCAGGAAACTGACCCACTGAACAAATAACAAGAACCAGCAACAAAATGTAAGGAGTTAATAACTAAAGAACTGAAAGTAAGGAAGATGGTATCATGTAATTCATGCCACATGTTACTTTGTCTAGAGACTCTATTACCCTTCTGTGTGGGAAAATTCTGAAAGTTTATCTCCTTTTCTTACTGGGGGTCAAGCTGTGTCTGCTCACATTTAATTGGCAATATCATCATTTGATAAAGAAGTAATGCTATTGACAAGGAGCTTATTGGTGAAACAAATCTGAGTAAGGAGATCTTGCCTTATGCTGGGACTTCTTCTTTGAAACTGTGCTGGCAATTTTTTTTGTCTCCATGGCAGGAGCTTCAGTTATGCTACTTCTCCTGACAGGTTTGCTTATTTCAGGAGCCACCTTCAGCTTTGCTTTGGGGGGATCATTTTCCACTGATTGTGAGAATACAGTACCAGAAAGCTTTTCACGCAGATCCCGCATACCTCCAGAGACAGAACCTTTAGCACTTTGAGTAGCTTGTTGGATACTTTTCTTTTGGAGTTTTAGGCGAAGATCCTTAGCACCAATTCTCTGGCCTGTGAATGCCCATAAAAGATGTCAAAAATTTTAGCGGAGCAATCACAAGTATATTTCCAAATGAATAAGTAATATCTAACTGAATCTAATGGTATCAAACAACACGGTACTTGATCCCGGAAGGTCATGACGCTCGTAAAGATCATGCTCCCATTTGTCATCTTCTTCTCTGTGCCTACAAAATAGATTACAAATTGAACCAAAAAGTTAATAGGACTCGACCATAGAAGGCTTAAAGCTGCAAAAAAAAGGCAAGCATGATCTGATATACTTATATATCATCACTATTACCTTACATATACTCTAAGTTGTGTGGCCTCTTCACTTTCAATGCCGCACCCATGTCGACACGACATGGGTGTGGGATCCATACCAGATATGGTCAAATGATTTCTCGGTACTTTGACCCAAATCGATAGAGAAATTTCAAGACAAATACACTGATTTCTAATAATATTCAGTAAAGAAATGCATTTGTACTTGATAATAATTACATATTTGAACTTGCTCTCGAAAATTCGTGCATACCTTTCCTTCCAAATAGTCCACAATAGTTTAGGCATATTATTATATCTCTATTTTTTATATTTGAATTATTTTTAGCCAAATCCCCGCACCCGTATCCATGCCTAGATCCATACCCCTGAATCTTAAAATTTAGATCATGAAGGATCCAACCTCTAGATCCGCACCCGTATTGGACACCCACACCCAAGTCCAAGCAACTTAGCAAATAATAGTTTTTTAGCTAATTTGTTCATTTCTCATTCGTCGAATGCATCTCCCAAGAAATGTGAGATGCTTTGAAGGGAAGAAAGTTATTATACAGCAGCTTAGATACAAATTTTTTATGGCTTTTGGTGTAATCTACAGGTTGTAAAGGATGAAGATAGTATGGTAAGACTTCATAGAATCTTTACAAAAATAGGGTCTTTATTGTAGATGTCCTCCTTTTCTGTAATTTTTATGTGCATGAGGATTACCGCCTCTTGTACTGCCTTAGCACCAACTTGGTGCTAAGCTGGTGCTAAATATTGCTGCATTTTTAATACATAATCTACTACCTTCTCAAAAAAAATAATGCATCTCCCGGAACTAATCATTAGATCGACTCAAACTTTATGTTTTAGAACGTCAAGAAGATAGTCCAATCTACGAGGACCCAGAGCCCCAAAAGGAATTCATTTGGTTTGACTTCTAATAGGCCATACGGAAGCAACGAGGAAGGCCAAGTAAGCAACAATGACACTTTCCCAGAAGAAAATTGACAATTACACAAACGCTCACGGTGCCTCTGTTTAACAGGTATTCACAGATTTTACAAATATTCAACTTCCTAAACCACATTTAATTGAAAGAAATTGTGCCCAAAAGAATTAGAATCCTAACAAAAGCTTGACAATAAAACTTAAACTGCTACTCCCTCTGTCCCATTAGATGTGCACACCTTCCTTTTTAGTCTGGCCCAAAAAGAATGAGGACATATCAGAGGGAGAGTAGGGTATGATACCCTTGTTGACAGCTTTCTATATTTAGAAATAATTCAATTTTAAACTTCTTGCAGATAATGTATAGCAACATAAATATTTCTAGCTTGTTTTAAACCACAAAGCTCAAGTCTCATTCTTTCTTAAACTCATACCTAGTCAAGAACAATCAAAAGACATGGAAGGGAGTAAGTACTATCTATTCAAAATAAGAAAAAAATAACTTTAGACAGCTATTACAATTTACACACATCTCACGTGGTAACAACAAAAACCGTGACAGAAATCTCTACAGTAAGCAGATGCAAAACATTGGTCTGTCTACTTAATACCAATCCTGTACTGGATTGAAGAAAAAACCCTACTTAAATTACTAAATAACACATCTGACCAAATGCATATACACAAACAGAAAGACATGAAAAAAGCTAGAAGTTACAAAAATCTGAAGCCATCAGAAGTAATAATATATGTAAGTGGAAAAAGGCGAGAAAGAGGGAAAACCTCTTGCCGGTAACTTGTCTCCGGCGAGCGAAATCATCAGCAGTGTTGCCGTTAAGCCTATCCCTTATCGACCTCTTCGTCACTGCCTCCACCCGATCGGCGTACATCGTATGCTCCGAATGGCCCCCGCACTCGATTCTTAGCACGGAACCCTAACCTTAACCCTAATTTTCACTTCACTTTTACAGACACGAATTGGAGGAAATTGAGAACTGGAATAGGGAGGGGGCAGGGATTTTGGGGGAACTAATTCACCAGAGGTTTTTCGGCAGATATTATTCTGCTCAGCTTATATATATAGTAATAAAAATCAAAAGAACCGCGATGCAGCCTACTCTAGGGGTGTGCACTATTCGAATTAAACCGAATAACCAAATTAAATCAAAACGAATTTTTATTTGGATTGGTTTTTTAATTTTTCGGATTGATTTTGGATTAATAAAGTACTTTGTTTGGTTTTTTGGTTTGGTTTCGGATTTTTTTTTAAAAAAAACGAAAAACCAAAAAAAACCGAATTTATATATATATATATATATTTATATATATATATATATATATATATAATGTTTAGGTTTAGAATTAAGTTGGAGTTAACCACTTTTATCCCTTTTTGGTTATTGTCTTTCATGATGATTATATTTATATTTTATGTTTGAATTACATCTATAATAGATATACTTATAAGTATTGTGTTTTAAGTTTTACTTATGATTTATGTTAGAAAGAATATTTAAGGGATTAAATACTATTACTTTGGTTATATATGTTATTAATTATTGACATAACCGAATAACCAAACCGAAAAAAGCCGAACCGAATAGAGGAAAACCAAACCAAACCAAATTTATTTTGGATCGGATTGGGTTACACTTTTACAAAACTAAAAACCAAAAATCCAAACCGAATAGTGTAAAACCAAACCAAAAAACCGAATGCACACCCCTAGCCTACTCTCTTGATGATATGGATTAAAGATTCGGGTTAGTGGGCAATGAATGGGTTTAGATAAAAATTAAAAGGGAAAAATTAAGATGTTAAGCAAAATATATAGGGCAAATTACAGAAATCACATATTTTTAAGGCAAAATTATAATTCATCCCTTAAAAGTTTATAATTACAGAAAATCCCTCAAACTGATACAATAATATAAGCGCTGATACATTAATCTGATGCGCGAAATACAATAATATAAGCGTTAATACATTAATCTGATGCATGAGATACAATAATATAAGCGTTGATACACTAATCTGATGCGCGAAAATGAGGGATTTTGGATATTTGTAAAACTTATAAGGGATAATGGTAATAAATAAACTAAAAGGTGGATTTGTGTAATTTATACTAATATATATTAGTTAATTAGCTAACATAGTTATAGTTTGCGTTAATTACAATTTGAAACATACTTTTAGCTATAATTACATTTTCTCTTTGTGAAAATATCTAAAATGATTTCTTTTTAAGATCAAATATCATAGTTTCTAGAATAATCTAGTATATTCACTTGAATAAGTATCTTGTAGAAATATCTAGATATTCTTGAGTAGAAGATAATGTTATTAGATTTTTCTTGTAGATGTTCTAAAGGAATTTGTAATGAATTATGGAATAGTCTAAATTTTGTAGTATCTAGAATCATCCATAAGTAAGTATAAATAAGGGATAGTATTGTACATTTGTAACCATAACCCAATCATCTTAATCAAAGAGTTTTCTTCTATAACAAAGTTCTCTTATTCAAAATATTCCTTTTCCTTTCTAGCTTCCTCTTCTCTAGTTGAATCTTTCGATCTTAGTTAACGATCTTGGGCTAGTAGAAAGGTTTTTCGATTATACTTTTATTCTGCTATTCTCTACATAGTATCAGAGTCAAGCCGTAGATTCGTTTGCGGGTGTTATTTCAAGATCGGGTTGCTGGTAGATTCAACTAGTTTGTGTAAATGGATTTAAGTGGTCATGTTTAAGTTGTATGTAGATATACAAATACAATAATTGATACATATACATAGTAGTTACACATATATAATTATCTAACCGATATACCTACACAATTCACCTCTCTCCACTCTCTGCCCTCTCTCACTCGCCTCTCTCCTCCCTCTCACAATCTCGCTCGCCACTCTATTTCCTATAACATGTCACTACTAAAAAACTGTTTAAAAACGACGGACGGCGTCGCTCCAAAAAGCGATGCCTTTTGCCACACTGTCCGTCGCTTTTTAATAAAAATAATTATTTTTTAAATTATTTTACAAAAAGCGAAGGACAGCATCTCTTAGTCCGTCGTTTTTTTTCGCGGATTTTTGCGCTAAATATATATATAATTAATAATTATTTATTTAATATATATAGAGACACCGTCCTTCGCTTTTTATTAAAAATAATTATATATAAATAAAACAATAATCACGTTGTCCATCGTTTTTAATTTATTTTATTTTATTAATTAGTTTTTAAAAAAGTGAGGGATGACATCTCTTAGTCCGTCGCTTTTTGGTCAAAATATCTAGTCAACTATTTTAAAAAACAACGGACAGTGTCTCTTAGTCCGTCGCTTTTTGGTCAAAATGTTGGTCAACTATATTTAAAAAAAGTGACGGACTTAGAGACGTTGTTCTTTGCTTTTTATTAAATATCTAAAAGACAAATTGTCATATTCTTATTTTCCTCTCTCTCTCTCTCTCTCTCTCTCTCTCTATATATATATATATATATATATATATATATATATATATATATATATATATATATATATCAGTCTCCTTTAGCTCCCGTCGCCTTCGCCACCCTTCCCCGTTGTCGTCGCTGCCCTTGCCCGTCGCCATCGCTGGTCAGTCGTCGATCGCCGTCCCTGCAGTAGGTAGGGTTACGTTTTAGTTTTTTTTTTTCAATTCTAGTGATTATAATTGATTGTTTGTTAGTATATTATTGTTTTTGTTTGTTGAGTTGTGTTATTCAATTGTTAATTTGATTTGATTATTGTTAGTTAGGTATAGATAATTGAAGATTTTTATTTTAGGGTTTTTAAAAAAAAAAATTGGGCATTTTTAAATTGGGCATTGTTAGTTAGTGAAGAATTAGCATTTCTGTATTTTAGGACTAGTTTAAACTTGAGAATATGTAATTTGAGGTTGAATTGGGATTTTTTTGGATTTGATTTTAGGACTAGTTAGTAAAGTGTTAATAATTTGATGTTAGTAATTGAAGTGTTATGAGTAGATGATGAATGTTTGAATGTCATGAACTTAGAACTTGAACTTGAACTTAAAATTTGAACTTGAACTTGAACTTGAACTTGAACTTGAACTTGAACTTAGAACTTGAACTTTAACTTGAACTTAGAACTTGATATTAGAACTTGAACTTGAATTTAGAACTTGAAGTTGAACTTAGAATTTGAACGTGAACTTAGAACTTGAACTTAGAATTTGAACTTGAACTTAGAACTTGAACTTAAACTTAGAAGTTGAACTTGTACTTGAAATTATAACTTGAACTTGAATTTAGAACTAGAACTTGAACTTAGAATTTGAACATGAACTTAGAACTTGAACTTGAAATTAAAACTTGAACTTAAACTTAGAATTTGAAGTTAAACTTAGAACTTGAACTTGAACTTAGAATTTGAACCTGAACTTAGAACTTGAACTTGAACTTAGAATTTGAACCTGAACTTAGAACTTGAACTTGAACGTGAACTTGAACTTGAACTTAGAACTTGAACTTAAACTTAGAACTTGAACTTGAAATTAGAACTTGAACTTGCATTTAGAACTTGAATATGAACTTAGAATTCGAACTTGAACTTAGAACTTGAACTTGGACTTAAAATTTAAACTTAAACTTAGAACTTGAACTTGCAATTAGAACTTGAACCTAGAATTTGAACTTGAACTTGAAATTAGAATTTGAACTTGAACTTGAAATTAGAACTTGAACTTAGAATTTGAACTTGAACTTGAAATTTGAACTTGAACTTGAACTTAGAACTTGAACTTAGAACTTGAACTTGAAATTAGAACTTGAACTTGAACTTGAACTTAGAACTTGAAATTAGAACTTGAACTTGAACTTAGAACATGAACTTAGAATTTGAAGTTGAACTTAGACTTGAACTTGAAATTAGAACTTGAACTTGAAACTAATTAGCTTGAATATATAACTAATTAAGTTTAGAAACTAGATATGAACTTGAATTGAAAACTTGAATATATATATATATATATATATATATATATATATATATAACTAATATTCTTGGATTTGAAGTTTATATTTAACTAATTTTAGAACTTTTCGTGCTAGGCATCTGAGAAAGCTCAACATCTAAATAAGTTGATACAAGACTATATTGCTTCTTTCATCAAAGTAGGAGATAAGGTTGGTGTTTCTAAATTTCTAAAGTTCAAGTATAATTGTTTTCAATAATGTGTTTGTTTCCAGCTAGTATTGATACTTAGCTTTAATTCTAGTGATTATTTTTTTGTGTCCATCGATTGTTTGTTAAGCATAAGTACCAACACTAGTTGATCCTATTGATGACAAAATTGATTTTCTTGCAAGATCGATTTGTGTCCATCTAATGTTGAAACTTAGCTTTAAACTAAATAATGTGGTTTAGTTGGTGGATTTAGTTGTTGTATTAAGTCGAAACTAAACTAGTTAAAGTTGTTAAGTTGTTTAAATAAGTTAAAATAAATAATGTGGTTAAATCAATACTAAACTAGTTTTAGGACTACTACTAGTAAAATTATTATTAAATTTTATTTATAATATAATCGAATATTTATATTTTTGTAGATGGATCATCGTTTGTGAATGTATAATATTCATTATGAAATTGGTGTTGGTTTGAAACCTGAGTTTATTGACGGTGTTCAGATTGCTACTATGTCGGATCAAATAGCTAAACTTACAGTGGCACTAGAAGAGTCGGAGCGGAGAAGAATAGTTGAACAAGAAAACATGAGTGAGACCATTCAGCAAATCAAAGAACAAGTGATGAACCTCGCTCGTCGACCTACTACTTCGGCTCCTGATGACACCGACGACAAGAGTGATGAGGATGATTATGTAGATCTCACTCCCTAGTTTAGATCTCTGGACATTTATGAACTTTTTGAAATTTTGAAATGAATTTTAAAAGACATTATAAGTCTTTAATTTATGATTTAGATACTTTTGAATGTTATTTTAAGTTTGTTGTTTTATGTTTTGTTTAGATTGTTTATAATTGTGTGTGTTTGATTGTGCTGAATAGTGTATAATTAAATTGAATTGAATTGCATTTGCAGGTGGGTAGCAGAAGCTGCAAGCTGCTACTGTCAAAAATATTGCAGAAAAAGCGACGGACATCGTGGTTTAGTCCGTTACTTTTCTAGGATTTTCAAAAATAAAATTTTCACAAAAGCGACGGACTGCGTCACCTTTTAGAAATAAAAAAAATTAAAATTAAAATAAAGCGACGGAGTTCGTCTCTTTTGTTTTTAAAAAAATTAAAAAAAGTAAAAAAATGATGCAGTCCATTGCTTTTTGAAAAGCGTCGGGTTAAAAAGCGACGGAGGTGACTGTGTCGCTTTTCCGTCGATTTTGACCAAAAAAGCGACACAGTCTGTCGCTTTTGGCCATCGTTTTTTGACAATTTTTTAGTAGTGTATAACTATGAATCGTAATTAGCAAACTATAACTATGGAGCATAGTTAAGCTATTTTTGAGTCGCTATATGCGAAAAATTTCCAAATTAAAATGGGATAGTTCAAGGTTTATAGCCTTGCTAAAAAAGCATTTTTTCTTTTTAAAAAAAAATTAAGGAATCGTTTGGTAGGTTGTATAAGAATAATGTTGAATATGATCTATTAGTATTGCGGGTATTAGTAATGCATGTATTAGCCTTATTTATTTGCATTTAATGAAGGCTTTAATCTTAATCATTGAGATCTCAATCATTAAAAGTTAATATATATTTTCTAATCTTAATCATTCACACCTTAATTGTTAATTCTATTTATTTCTTATTTTACAATTGTTTAATGGGTATAAATAAGTTTGAATGGTTCATATCTCTAACAAAGTTTTAATATCATTAAGATTTTTATTTAAAATTTCTACAAAGATGACAGTTCAACACTACTCTATCTATCTTCACTCATATATATCCACAATCACCATTTTAGCCGTAACTATCACCATCATCAATCACCACCACTTACCATCCACAACCACTATCCTTAGCCAAATTATGACTACCATCAATCACCTTTATCAATTATCATCTCCATTAGTCATTGTTTGCAATTATCACCGTCAACCATTATTACATCCACTAATCACTATCAATAATTACCAACATTAGTCAATATTATATATCGGTAATTGTCATCATCATTTACTACAACTATTGGCTATCACTATCATTCCACAACTAATCATCGTCACCCCACCAACAACCACAATTAATCACTACTGTCAACAATTATACCATAAGATACTATCCACAACCAGCACTGTCATCAGTTAACACATTTCAAATTGATATACACAATCATCATCGTTAGTCATAATTATCATTTATGGTCATATAAAAAAGTTAAAATATTTTATAGATATAATATTAGATCAATTTAGTATTTTATTTAAATTTTATATTTATTATTTTTAAATAAAAATCAATTTTATACAATCATATGTTGAGAAAACAAATAATCTTCACTATTTAGTATTCAAGTCTTAAATGCTTGTATTAGTTATGTTTGTATTAGTTATGTTGAGACTACCTCTTATGCATTGTTTGATTTGGTGTGTTAAAAACAACGTGCATTGCGTAATTTTTAAAAGAAAAATTTGTTTATAAAAATATCATTGACAGAAATGGAGAAAGGTTGTGGAAAAGGTTTTGAGGGGCAATTGTATCTTTAATAATGTTAATGCATGCATTGTTAATATCAAAGATTTCCATGTTTATTTATACATACCTCAATATCAAATAGAGTGTATAACTAATGCGATCCTTAGTTATTAAAAAAGATGTATCAAATAAAATACTAGTAATAGACAAAGTTAGTGCATGTATTAATTTTCTAATGCGTTCTACCAAACGACATCTTGCACAAAGCTTTTAGCGAGAAATTATCATCACATATCATTAAAAGTGGAAAGCTTCTATTTTCAAAGTTGGATTACGATGTTGCCTCCTATACTAAATTAAAATATTATAATATATTATAATTAATTATATATTAAATAGTTGCTCTATTCATCAAAATCTGCTCATATTCTCTTTCACCACGTTAATAAATCAAGAAGACATAATTCCTCATTAAACAATAGTATAATGTCACCGGTTAGAAACCTTTTCACTAAATGAAACGAAATAAATTATTAATACTATTATGACCATGCAACCAAATAATGTCATAGCAGTTACAAATGGGAGAAATTATAATAGTATTATGTACATTGTACACACATTATTAATATTAATAGATCAAAAATTGTTGATTCTTTATTTTATTTCATGTTTACCTGAATAAATTAAAAAAGACGTGATTTCTCATTAAACAATATAATGTCAAATCAGTTACAAACTTCTTACTTTTTAATTTTCTTTTATTTCTCTTATTTATGTGCTATACTAGGGAATTTATCTGCGCTTCGCGCGGTTAAAAAGATGAAAATGTCAATAATTTTATGAAAATATAGTATAGATAGAAGAAATATTTATATTATGTGCATATACATATATCTAGACGTATAAGTGATTTCATAAAGAGAAATGTTTGGTCAGTAATTATATGACTTCCAACAAAGTTATAAGTTGTTACTTTGGACAAAGAAAAATTATAGACTTTAGGATACTAAAAAAATGTAGAAAATATAAAACAAAAAAAATTATGAAGAGAATGTAAATAAATAAATAATGTAATATCATTCTTATGATCTTAATTATTAAGAAAAAGAAGAAAAAATTGTGAAATTAATGCACAATTTTTTTTTAACTCTAATGTGATCATTTCTAAAAGTCTTGCAATGTCTTTATTTATAGACATTTAGAATAAAAATGAATGCAAAAATTGTAATTAACTTTTTATTATTATAATAATAATAGCAATATTTTTGGCCAAAGAGAGGTGTCGATTTTATCCATTCATTATTGTTGTCTTTCATCTTATTTTTCATCATTATCTAAATAATATTCATATTTTTAATTTTGCCTCTTATCCTTTATTGTAGTATTTGTTTTATATTTTATTAATTTTTTCTTCCTTTTCTCTTTTCCTTCTTCTATCCTACTTAATAGTAACAAAAACACATCTTTCTTAGAATCTTAATCATAAGAAATATAAATGGTTCCTTGTATTGTAAAAAATATCATAAAAAAAATTCTATTTCAATATTTGATATATATTCAAATTTTCTAATCTATCAATAATAGTGTTTGAACCTTGATAATAATTAACATAAGATAAAGTTATAGTAATAAATTTTCGTCTAACAAAGTACAAACAAAATGCTTTTACATTCCAAGCTTAAGAAATTACATAGAGAGAACATAATATACATATCTTCATCAGGATCTTAATCATAAGAAAATAAATAATATTGATGAATTAATGCACAACATCTAAGAGTCCTCTTTATTGAGTCTACCTATACTACAATAACAAAAAATGGAAAACACGACTTCCAATATGAAATAAAAAGGATAATCGTGAGTAGGAGTTTCATGAAATAAGAAATTATGATTTTATATGGACACAATAGAGGAATCTTTAAAAAAAACATAAATAGTTTTTTGTACAATAATATTGTTGAACATTGGTTAGAAGTTACACACAAAGTTACAATATCTGATTTGCATTTAAACAAAAATACAGACTTGCAATAATGAAAAACTATACAAATTCAAATTAAAGAAGTTACATGGAGAAAACACAACACACACACATCTTCCTTAGAATTTTATCAAAAGAAAATAGATAAAAATAAGAATACAAAATAAGTGCCCAATTTTTTTAGCTCTTTTTTTCAGTAACTTTTTTGAGCTTTTGGCCGACATCTTTTTTGTTAAATTAATCAACATTCAGGAGTCTTCTTCATCATGTACTACAAAGAACAATGAATGAAATATAAAAAGTAATCTTGAGTAGAAATTTCATGAAACAAAAAACTTGTGAATTTATAATGACAAAAATGGAGAAATATCATTAAGTATCTTAAATTTTATAATTTAATAGTTGGGGGTTATGAATATGAAAACTTAAAAGTCATGAAATTAATTATATTATTAAGAATAGAAGTTTAATAGATAAAAATTATGGAGGTGAAGCTTTAAAAGTAAATAAAGAAGGAAAGTAAATAAATAAAAAAGATAAAAGAAATACCTTTATATTAAATAAAGATATAATTTTTTTGAATTGAATAAATAAAAAAAGTGAAAAAAGAATAAGGAAAGGAAGAGAAGTGACTAAAGAAAATGTTATAATGTCATAAATGGTGAGATTTAGGGAACAAAATCGTAATTTTTTTAATAAAAGAAAATTTATATTATATATAAAAATATAAGTTTCTTGAATTGGATAAAAAACAAATTTAAAAAGTAAAACGGAACTAAAAAGGGGGGAAATGTGATTTAAAGAAATGATACAAATATCATTAGGGAAGAAATTAAAATACTAAAAAGAAGAAGATGAGAAATACTGAGAAATAAATAATAGCATTTAATGGCAGAAAAAACAACAAAAAAAGAAGATAAATAGCTACATCAACATGTCTAACATTCTCCTTTATATAGATATATAGATTAAAGGACAAAATATAAAATAATTATTTTAAATGTAATTTAACATATTCAATTGTATAATAATTACTTTTAGGTTTAGAGAAATGAAGTGAGGAAATTTTATTGAAATTCTAAATAAAAAATTGAGAAAAAGGTTTAGTTATACCCAATCAATCTTAATATTCTCTATTATTACATGATTTTTTCCTTTTTAAAGAACTCATAGTTATATCAGGAATTTAATAGTTGAGTATGCTAAGATAATTTGATTTAAAGCATAAAAAAAGATTGAAGAAAAGAGAAAGAGAGGCATTTTAAGGAAATGAAATGAATGATAATAATGAAGAAAATTATATTTATTTTTCATAATTTTTATAATTTGTTTGATAAAAAATAAGACAAAAGTTCAAAATTATGAGAAATAAATAAATGGTGATACTTCCCAATGAGACATGTCATTTCATTTTTTTATTGTCCAACTTTAATACTATATATAAATATAGATCTTTAGAAGAAGAAATGAGGTAAAGATTAAAAAAAATACGACAAATCAAATTTTGTAAAAAATAAAATGCAATGCTGTTAAAGTTATAATAGTTAATTCCTTGAGTTGCATAAATAAAGGAAAATAAAAGGAACAAACAAAGGAAAGTGAGTGATTTAAGGAAATGATATAAATAATATTAATGATGAAATTAAGAAATGTAGAAAAAGAGATTAATAACATTAATAATGAAAGGAATTAAATATAATTATTTCAAATATAAAATTGTAAAGTAAAATTTTTAGTCTTCTAAAATTAGAAAAAGGCCATTTTTTATATAAAAATTAGGACAAATGACAAATATCTTATTTATAGTTTGAAAATTGTTACACCGTCAAGTGGTATCTATATATATATGATTGGAAATACTTTACGATAGTTCTTTGCTTTCATTTTATTATAATACGAATAAATTTAAGATTTTAATTATTTTAATAGTCATAAATAATGAAATGATCTCATTAACAAATTGTTTTTTTGGACATTTGATAAAAATCAATTGTGTCATTGAATATTAATTACTAAACAAATTTGTATCCGGCGATGTCTCATCTATATATATTAACTAGATATGGGACCCCGTGCTAGCACGAGGCCCAATATATGTTACTGTTTCTATTTTAATTTATGTGGTACATATGAAATTTGAAGTTAATCAATTTTTTAGTATGTTTTTATATATTTTAAGTTGCTAATTATTTTTATTTAGATTATGTTTTATGTAAATATATTATAAATCACAATAATTAACAAGTTAATATAAAAAAAAAACTTATAAAAAATTCATTGACTTTTGAAATTTCATTTGTATCACATAAATCGAGACAAAAAACGAGTAATATATATGAAAATTACATAAAACGTATTATAACTCACAATAATTAGCAACTTAAAATATCTATATATCTATATTTCTCCCAATTTATGTGGTATAGATGAAATTTCGAAAGTTAACAAAAACTTTTTATATGTTTTCAAATATTTTAAGCTATTAATTATTATGATTTATAATACTTTTTACATAAAAAAATTATTTATATAAAGTATAAAAGAAATTTTTTTTTAAAAAGAAACATAAATGTCAGCAGGAGTCCAATCTATGTTAATTTCTATGTTTTAATTATTGTAATACCGATTGAATTTGGAGAGCCAACTAAATTTTTTTAAAGGGTTTTTAAAAAAAAATTTAAGTTGTTAATTATTATAATTTAGAATATTTTTATTAATTTTAAATCAATATATGTTTTTCTCTGTCTCAATTACATGAGACATATAGAATTTGGAGAGCCAACTAAAATGTTAAAATATATTAAGTTGTTAATTATTATACCTTATAGTACTATTACGTAATTTTCAAATAAAATATGTAATTTTTTAATTTCAATTTATATGTCATTGATATAATTACATATCTGATGTGGCATCTCTTTATGACCAGTATTTCTATTCATTTTTTTCTCCTTTTTTTGACATTTTATCTTTGTTTTGTATTTTTTATTTGTATTTGAAAAAAAAAAGTATTTATGTCATACCCGATTAATTATCCCCTTTATAACATCCATTACATTAATATAGATTTAAGTAAATGAAAATGGAAGATGAAAAGATAAACACTATTCATTTTTCATAACTGTTTATAATTACTTGGCCTATAAAAAAAATAGTTTAGCACTTGTAACAAATAAGAACAAATTTCTTCACTTTGGCTCTTCTTCTTCTTCTGACGATGATGATCAATATATGGTATTAGCTTCTGTCGCTAAGATGTCCATCAAATTTCTAGGTCATGTGACTTTTTTAACAAAAGAGAAAGAAAAAATATCTCATAATTTTTGTCAAGACATTGATGTAAAGAAAGAGATTAATTAACAAAAAGTTCTTTTCAAAACAAAAAACTTTTTGAAAAAATGTTTAGTCCTCCTACAAAGAGAGAAAATTCATTGTGGTTGAGAAATTTATAAGAATGCTGATTAGTGTTTCAAAGGGTAAGAAAAATTATTTGGAGAAAAAATCATTTTATTTATGAAATTCGTATCAAATTAGGAGGAGAACAAGCAAAAATTTAATTTGTGATTTGAAAAGAGAGAAAATTAGATATTATTTCTTTCAACTTCACTATTCTTCTAATTTCCTTCTTCTTTTATTTTGTCTTGATTTTTTGTATCTTTAATTAAAGTTTTTTTTTCTTATTTATCTTTAATTAAAGTTTATATATATTTTCTAAAAAAATAATTTAAAAAGATGATCATATTTAGTTCCTTTCCTCATCAATGCTATTAATCTCATAATTAGTGTTATTTATATTATTTTCTTAATTACTTTTTTTTCTTTCATTTAATTATTTATTTGAAGAAATTAGTTATTATAACTTTATAAGAATTACACATGTATTTTTACATAATTGATTTGTTATTTTTAAAAATTTTGGATCTTTCTTCATCTTAAAGTTTCTATCTATATGTAATAATAAAGCTAAAATAGAAAATGTGGGGTGACACCTTGTTAGCAATAGATACTTATTTATTCTTATCAATGTTTCTGACATTTTTTGTTATTTTTTTCTTAAAATAATTGTTGCCTCGATTTTTAGTTTTAGTTTTATTTTTTTAGCATTTTCTAATTTTAAAACACTGGAAAATTTATATTGAAAATTTAGAAAATATAAAAAATGATTTATTTAACTCCTATGATCATCAATATTATTATTAATTTGTTTTACTTCTTTTCTTAATCTTCATTTCCTCATTAATGTAATTTATATAATTTTCTTAGAAGTTAAGATTACTATTTATTTAATTTTTAAAATTTTTGAATTCTTTTGTCATATTAAATACAACATGTTTTATTATAATTACATTTAATATATTAATCAATATGTTGTACGAATGAAAAGAAAATTATCATTTCACAAAAACAAAGGTTAAAATATAATTTATTATGATTAAGGAAAGATAAAATTATTATTCCAACATCCATAACCATATATAATACATTAAAAATTAATTGAAAAGCTGTAAATGGAAAAGGAATCACCATTTAAGGAATCATTATTTTTAAATTTTTGGATCATTTCTTCTTCTAAAGTTTCTATCGAAATGTAACAATAAAGTTAAATAGAAAATGTAGTAACACCATTCTTAGTAATAGAAACTTATTTATTTTTATCAATTTTTTCTGACAATTTTGGTTATATTTTTCTTTAAAATAATTATTGCCTTGATTTTTTATTTTATTTTTAACATTTATTTTTAATTTTAAAAGATTGGAAATTTTATGTTAAAAATTTAAATAATAGAAAAAATGATTTATTTAACTTTTATCATCATCAATACTACTAATTTATTTGACATTTTTTCTTAATCTTCATGTCATCATTAATGTTATTTATATAATTTTCTTAAATCACTGATTTTTTTCTTTTTTAACTCTTTTATATATATAAAGTTGGATATGTAAATGATGATGTGACATTTCTTAGAAGCTAAGATTACTATTTATCTAATTTTTCCAATATTGTTGAGTTCTTTTGTCATACTAAATACAATATGTTTTATTATAATTACATTGAATATAGTAAACAATATGTTCTAGGAATTAAAACAAAATTATCATTTCAGAAAAATAAATGTTAAATTATAATTTTATTATGATTAAGGAAAGATAAAGATATTATTTCAATATCCCATAACCACATTCAATACATTAGAAATTAATTGGATATAACTGTAAATGGAAAATGAATCACTATTTAAGGAAAATAAATGTTTGCAATACCATAATAATTAAGGAGAGAGTAAGATATTATTTTAATATCCTAATTCGAAACTTTTAATCTACTACTCAATTAAAAAGAAAATGCATTTAATAACATAAAAAAGTTATTAGTTTAATATTTTTTTCTCATTGTACTAATTCAATTCAATCAAACTTAATTTTAAAGATAAAATAACAGCTTCATTTTAATTGTTATCAATATATTTCAAAAAATTATCGTGAAAAGGCATTTCTTACAGCTTATTTTAATTTTCATATACTATTATTATTTTTTCTGTCATTTTTCAATGATTTTTTATTTCGATATAAAATTTAATGTTTATTCTTAAAACTCTGATGATACAAATTAAGGTGGAGTAGAATATAATAAATGATGATTCTTCTACTAAATAAGAAGATATAACGAAATTGAAAGGGTGAAGTTTTTTTTTTTAAATGGATAGGAAATTCTACTAAGGTATCATTACGCCATTATTCAATATATTTTTAATATAAATTTCATTTGCTGATGCATTTGTTTAGTACTCCCTCTGTCCCTAATTACTTGTTCACTTTTTCTTTTATAGTTGTCTCTAATTACTTGTCCATTTTGACAAATCAAGAAAGAACATTTTTTTACCTATTATACCCTCAATTAAATGATTAATTACTTTGAAAATTGCAGAACTTTTCATCTATTTCATAATTAATAGGGGTAAAATGATAAACTCACTATGTCATTAATTGATTTCTTAATAAATGTGTCAATTTAAAAGTGGACAAGTAATTAGAGACAGAAGAAGTATTATAGTGTTATTTGACATTATGAGATATTTCTTAGACATTTAAAGAGAATGGTACACCGGAATATATATTATATATTAAAGGATCAACCTCATGCAATGGAAGAATTTGTAATTAGCAAATATATTTTAACTTATTTGATAAAAAATATATTCTTCCTCATTTAATAGATGTAAAATTTGTGAAGCTTTATTTTTTTCACAATCTTCATATTATTAAAACAACTAATAATATTACGATTAAACAATAGAGTAAATATAAAATTAATCAAAAATATTTAATTTTAATGATCGCGCGAAATGCGGCTAAGTTCTCTAATTTAAAACAAAAAAGTAAAATTTAAATGGGTCTACTATAGAATTCCTAGAAATCCAACTTGAAAAATTATGTTAAAAATGGAAAATAAAAAGTGAAATAAATTTAATTGAGAGTTATCCTTCGTCTGTCCCATTTTATGTGACACTTTTTATTTCTTGAGAATCAAATTTGCGTATGATATCTTTAATTTTTTTAAATGAAATTTATATATTTGTAAACTACGTAAAAATCAAAATATTATAATTCATAATAATGAATAATTCAAAATATTTTAAAGATCTCTTTAGTCTTTGTGTTGGTCCTCCCAAACTCCCATTTCAAATAAGAAGTACCCATAGAATTTAGAGAGTCAATTAAATTTTTTATATAAGTTTTAAATAATTAAGTTGTTAATTATTCTAATGTATAGTATTACTTATATTATTTTTAAATAAATTTAATTATTATATGTTAGGTTTTATCCTAATTTATACGACATTGATAGAATTTAAAGTGTCAAATAATTGTTAATTATTGTAATAGATAATATGGAGTATTTAAGTCATTTATAGTATAATAATTAATATATAACATGTAGTATTTAAGTGGAAGATGGTGGGGCCCACTTATATAGTTTGATAAATATATTGGATATTAGTAGTGATTTATAATATAGTAATTAATAATATATAATATGTAGTATTTAAGTGGAAGTTGGTGGGGCCCACTGTGTTGGTCCTCCCAACTCCCACTTCTATATAGGAGTAAACACCTGTACTATAGTTCTTTCCCATCAAACCACGTGTACTATTTAGAATAAATTTAAATATTATATGTTAGGTTTTTTATCCTAATTTATACAACATTGATAGAATTTAAAGTGTCAAATAATTGTTAATTATTGTAATAGATAATATGGAGTATTTAAGTCATTTATAGTATAGTAATTAATATATAATATGTAGTATTTAAGTGGAAGGCGGTGGAGCCCACTTATATAGTTTGATAAATATATTGGATATTAGTTGTGATTTATAGTATAGTAAAAAAATCCAAAAAGCCCTTTAATCAAGAAAAAAGATAAAAATAATTTATAAAAAACATTCTTGAAAGTATGTTTTGTAGTTTAGATTTGCAGAGTTCTGTAAAATTCTGATAAAATAAATAATTTTAGTGTGAAGAGGAAGAGTGAATTGGTGTGGTCATGATTGATATTTTAGATTTGGAAAATTTCAAAGTAATTAATTCATTTTAATAAATTAGAGTTAGTTGTTAGTATTAAATTATGGTGTTAATTAAGGTGCGGATGCAATTAGTCAAGAAATGGAGAATATAAATAGATGGTTTTTTTTTTTGTAACTCATTAGATATAATTAGAATAGTAAATATGATTGAATTTTTTATTTAATAAATGAAATATTTAATGAAAAGAATAAAGAAAGAATCTCAAAAAAAAAAAGAAGAGAAAAATATATACTAATATATAATATGTAGTATTTAAGTGAAAGTTGGTGGGGCCCACTGTGTTGGTCCTCCCAAGTCCCACTTCTATATAGGAGTAATAAAATATAAATATAAAGAGATTTAATATTAAAGATATAAACTTTAATTAAAGATACATAAATAAAAAATAAACGAGGAAAGTATTTGTGATAAAAAAACGAAATTAGTAGAATAAATAAGCTAAAATAAATAATGCAAGCACTAATTTTGGCTCCTTTTCAGATTATAAAATATTTTTTTTTATTCTCCTTCTAATTTTATATGAATTCCAGAAATAGATTGATTTTTTCTTTAAATAATTCTATCTTATTCTTTTTCTAATTTAATTTGAATTCCATAAATAGATAATTCTTCAAAATATAAATATAAAGAGATATAATGTTAAAGATATAAACTTTAATCAAAGACACATAAATAAAAAATAAATGAGGAAAGTATATGTGATAAAAAAAATGAAATTAGTAGAATAAATAAGTTAAAATAACTAATGTAAGCACTAATTTTGGCTCCTTTTCAAATTATAAAATATTTCTTTTATTCTCCTTCTATTTTGATATGAATTTCATAAATATATTGATTTTTTCTTTAAATAATTCTATCTTTTTCTTCTCCTAATTTAATTTGAATTCCATAACATTAATAATGAAAGGAATTAAATATAATTATTTCAAATATAAAATTGTAAAGAAAAATTTTTAGTCTTCTAAAATTAGAAAAAAGGCCATTTTTTTATTTTAAAAAAGGACAAATAACAAATATATTATTCATAGTTTGAGAATTGTTGCACCGTCAAGTGGTATCTATATTATATATATATATATATATATATATATATATATATATATATATATATATATATATATATATATATATATATATGGAAATATTTTACGACAGTTCTATGCTTTCATTTTATTATAATACGAATAAATTTAAGATTTAAATTATTTTAATAGTCATAAATAATGAAATGATCCCATTAACAAAATATTTTTTGGACATTTGATAAAAGTCAATTGTGTCATTGAATATTAATTACTAAACAAATTTGTATCCGGCGATGTCTCATCTATATATTAAAAATTAAAATATAAATATAAAGAGATTTAATGTTAAAGAATTTTATTAAGGACAAATAAATAAAAAATAAATAAGGAAAGTATTTGTGATAAAAAAATGAAATTAGTAGAATAAATAAGTTAAAATAAATAATGTAAGCACTAATTTTGGCTCCTTTTCAAATTATAAAATATTTGTTTTTATTCTCCTTCTAATTTGATATGAATTCCATAAATAAATTGATTTTTCTTTAAATAATTCCATCTTATTCTTCTCCTAATTTAATTTGAATTTCATACATACATAATTCTTGTAAATATAAATATAAAGAGATTTAATGATAAAGATATAAACTTTAATTAAAGATACATAAATAAAAAATAAATGAGGAAAGTATTTGTGATTAAAAAAAACGAAATTAGTAGAATAAATAAATTAAAATAAATAATGGAAGCACTAATTTTGGCTCCTTTTCAAATTATAATTATTTTTTTTATTCTCCTTCTAATTTTATATGAATTCCATAAATAGATTGATTTTTTCTTTAAATAATTCTATCTTATTATTCTCCTAATTTAATTTGAATTCCATAAATAGATAATTCTTCTAAATAATTCTTCTTGCCATTTGAACACTAATCACCCTTCTTATAAATTTCTCAATCAAGTAAAATTTTTCTCAGCATGTAGGAGGAATTATAGTGTAACATTCTTGAAAAAGTCTTTTATTTTGAGAAGAATCATTTGTTGTGTAGTCTTTCTTCCTACACCAATATATTTTCTCTCTCTTCCTCTTCCTCTTTCTTTTTGGATGAAATAGAATTATGTATGTCAACAGATATGTAATATCAAATGTTGACATTCACTTCTAACAAAAGTGTACACATCAATTTTTTTCTTAAATTTTTTTGTTTTTGTATGAATTGATAAATGTGAAGAAACGGAAGAAGAAGAAGTGAAATCATGGAGTTCATTGTTGGCTATGGATGCTCAATATTTTTTTAATTTATAGGCAAACTGTAAAAACAGTTATAAGAAATGAAAAGTTTTTTTGTTTTTTCATCTTCTATTTACTTAAATGTATAATAATTTAAGGAATGTTTTTACGTAGAGGTGATTAATTGGATAAGATTCTTAAATACTTTCAATTTTAAAAAAATATCAATTTAAAAATAGAAAACAAATCCAAAAAAAAGAGATAAAAGACAAATAAAAATGCTGATCATAGAGAGCTGCCACATTAGATTTTTTATATCCAGCTTTATATATATATAGAGAGAGAGAGATTTGAAAATTCGAAAAGACATAATCGTACATTAAATATTATATTTCAAATCAGTTACTATAAGTCTTTTCACCTTTTGTAATATTTCCTATTTATATTTCAATCATAAATTCACTGAGCTAAACTTAAGTCTAGTGGAGTAATACTTGCGTTGTTCTTTTTTTTATTTTGATCAAAATGCCTCTGTTTTATAATATATTGATTTTTTTATTTAATGTCTAATTATGTGAATGATGGAAGTTGAACTTGTGAAGAGGGTGTAATACTTTTGTTGATTGAAAATATTTCTATTTCATTGAATTTTTATTTGATGATTTGAAATTTTCATATATGCAATTCATTTGTATTAGGTCGGCCCATAAGTATGTATATACACAAATTCAAGGTCATCTTTTCTTTTATATGAACTTTTTTATTTGCGGTATATAATTTTTGGTTCAATAGTGAATTAGAGCTCATTTGGCATTGTTGTTGGGAGACCAAAAATATTATTTATTTTTTTTGGAAAAAAATATTTTTTTAAAAAATCAAATGTTTGGCAAATCCTTAAAAATGCTTTTAAACATAAGCTAAAAATTTTTGCTTCTTAAAAAAAAAAAGTAGAAAATTATTCTTTTAAGACTAAAATACTCATTTCATATACACATGATATTTACCAATATATTCCTTATTAATTAATTAGCATATCTCATAAGATTGGTTAAATTTCATTTAAGAATTTTATTTTTTATTTTTATATAATAAATTTTTATTTTATTTTTATGTTTATGTATTATTATTTTGTATTTTATATATTATTTTACAGAAATTAGAAATAAAGGTAACAACAATATTTTTGCCAAATTAAAAAAAAGAGAAAAAGTAACAATTAAAGATTTCAGAGATACCTTCAGAAATACAAGTCAAATATTCTACTATTATGAAAATATTGCGTGAAAAAATTAGGGATGAAATTATTGAAAAAATTGTGATGTATGAAAGACTTTATTTATTTTTGTGATAATTTTTTTTGTATGTAGTGATTTAATTTATGGAATGATTTTTAAATTTATTTTGCTTGATATATTTAATTATATTTAAATCATCATGTTAATATTATATTAATGTATTTTTTTAATTATTTATTTATTTATTTATTTATCTATGTACATTCTAATTTAATCAAAGTTTTTTGTATTAGATACTTAAAAAAGTTTCTCTCAATAAAATAATCTTAATATTAAACGCACATTGATATTTGCCATTTTTCATAATTTGACTCTCAAAAGCACTTTTTAAAGCAAATAAGTCAAACACAATTTGCTTATCAAAGACACTTTTCAAATGAATTTGCCAAACAAAAATTATTATTTTCTTTTTCTCAAAAGTTATTTTAAAAAGTGTTTCTAGAAATAAGTAGTTTTTAGCAACAATGTCAAATAGGCTCTTAGTAATATTTATATTGTTTTCTCTTTCATTCTAGCAAATGCACACTTTTATTATTTTTCCTGATATAATAAGGTGTTGTATTTTTTTATGAAGTATGACAATATCATACTGTTAATATCTCACAGTTGATTGTGTTGTATTTAATAATTCAGTTATATGTATACAATTTAACAAATATTTTTTTTGGTCAAAATTTACGAATGACAGAAATAATAATTTTGAATGAGCCAAAGATGACAAATGGTACATATACATGTAATTATGATTTATATATGTCAATTAAATATTTAAATAATGATTATTTTATTTGTAGGTGTACACAATTAAATTAATAATGATCTACTAATCATCCTAAGAAAAGCATATGTTAATCAAATTTCTCAACAATTAAAACAAAACACAACTCTCCTTTGACAACAACTTTGATATGTATGCATCCGTTAAAAGGTGGAGGCTATTGTTCCTTAAAAAGAAGGCGAAAACTTTAAGGCATTAAATATTTTGCAATCATAGTGTCGACATTTAAATTATATGTTGTGATATTATAAGAATTGTACATTTGAAGTCGTTAGAGTATTACTTTTGAAATTTACTTGATAACAATATTTTTGTATGATGTGTCTTGCAATGATAATAATATCAATTGAATATGCTCACCGCTCATCGATTCAAACTTGTATTTTACACGTCACACACTTATATTTTAAAAATATTTATATTAATTAGCATGATATACACGTGCAACACACGTATTTAAGAACTAGTATGAAATATATAATTGTAAAGAGTATAGAGAAAAAGAAAAGCGGGATACTTTGTATTACACTTGTTATTGATTTTCATGTCTAGATTGATTTTCACTGTGAATTAGGAAACGCATTAGTTGGATCAAATTTTTAGGACATCCCTAAAATTGGTAGTTTCATAACACTCTCTCTTGAATGTCCATTAATAGATGATGTGCCTCGTTAAAATTTTGTCAGTGGGTTGTTTAGGATTGTCATATAGATGAGACCGAAAGGAGATTTTATGCATAAATGCTTTGAGATTGAAAGATGATTAGCGTCAATGAAGAGGACTTATCCTAATCATGAATGTTCATTACTATAGAGCAAGGCAATTACCCCTATGTGATATCGATTTTCAATCCCCGCATCCCTAGATATCTGGTTAACTCTTGATTTCGTCTAATTTTTAGTTTAATTGCGGTAGTTGATAACCAAAGATTTATATTAAGTTGGTGGTATCATCCACCCAATTGTTCTTACTATTACAAATGAGCTAAATTAAAGTTTAATTTCTTGATAAGACATTCTCTACGACATACCATTTCCTATGGGATTCGACCCCGACTCTTTGTTGCGTTTTTTACTGACTACGATCGCTCACTCTTTTAATTAGTTTTGGAGGGTGATTTGAGCATTATCAGTAATATACTACCTTCCCACTCCTCTCTCCAGCAAAATCAGATTTTTCTAGAGTAATTTGCCCGTGCATTCGCAAAACTTAACTTTTTTTTGTATTGATCTAACTCTGACGGACTTTGAAATGGTTCTATTAAGGCTATAAAAGGAATAGTAATGTCTTTTATTTAGATCCATTAATCTCTCAAAAAAATTTGAGTATTAATTGACCTAATGTTCCAAAATATGATTTTTTTTTTCAATCATTGATCACTACTGGATGCCTTTTCCCTGTTGCTCCTTGCTATGGTTCAGACTATTAATGTGTCTTGGTGATAAATCACATGTTTTACTAATCTGCTGAATATTATACTCCATGTCTTCATCTTCCTCCGTATCTTTTTTTATTGCAATATCTCCTCATCTTCCTCTATTAATTCCGGCCCTTTTGCAATTGCTATTTTCTCCCTTCTAGATTCTAAGCTTGCCTTTAGCAAGTTTCTTGTTGTTTTTACTTTGTTTGCCCCTACCTCCCTCGATTGTTCTCACTATTGGTATTAGATGTTGGCAAGGCTTCTTCATTGATTTCAACTACCACCCTTCCTTTTTTACCTTCCTTATGAGAATTTCCTCTGCCTTCAAATTTTGTGTTTTCTCCTTTTGAGCTGCTGCTCAAATCAATTGCACTTATGTTCTTTGATACAGGTTGTGTCCTACTTCTTCTCTCCTTATTATCGCTTTCTTGAATTTCATGTGTTTCTTTCTTTATATCTATGTCATGTTCTATTCCTACCAAATTCTATTTTTCATGTTCCCCTCCTTTTCCTGGTTGTCCTGCTCTAACATATTGAATTTATTTTCGGTAATTATATCAACCTTGTTCCAAATCTTTTCTAGTTGTTTATTCCTGCCTCCTCCCCATTTCTTATATTTTTGTTCCACAAATTCCTCTTCTTTCTTTTCTTTTATCCTGCCACTTTCTTTTCCTTCCACTTCCTTCTTTATACCATTCAATTCCTTCTTCTCCTCCTCCTCACGACCCTTCATGTTCTTTGGGTACAATTCTGGGTGTTCTACATAGCATTGTTCAAAATTGTGCTCCTGGATCATACTGACAGTACTTTGGGACATAATATGTTTGATTTTACTCCACTTCTCCACCCCTTATCCCAATCTTAATGCACTTAGGGAATTCCCTAAGAAGGTCAAGTTCCACCTTCACTCTTGCACAACTCGGCATTGTTTGCTTTCTTGTCGCCATGTCACCTATAATGGCTTCCCCACTGCTGCTGCTAGGGAGAAAACTACGTTTTTTCCAAATTTTTTTTGGAGGAATAGATGTCAAGGATATCCATGCAATCGTTGTTGATGTCTCCTCCTCCAGTTTGAGCATTGGATCTCATTTTAAGGTTTTCATTAGATAAGACCAACTCTTCTGGGTGATGTAAAACGCTAGTTTTGATAGTAGATGAATATATTCCTCTAATGACATTGCCCTTATCAAAACATGTCAGTTACTCAGCAGCTCGATGTTGTATTCACCTTTCAGTTCACATTGTTTGGGAATAAGTCTTCTTAGTTCTTGTATATCCTATCAGTTATACGAGAACTTACCAATCACTACATACTCCAAATTTTCATTAACAGTCATCTGATTCACTCCCTCTTGTTACCAAATCACTTGTGGTTCTCCATGAAGGTACGATATTGATTTTAATGGTATGAGGGTCACTTGTGATTTTCGTTGACTCCTCCAGCGAAAGTTGGCCATTGGCAGCGGCGACCATCGGAATGTAGGCAAATCAAGATTGACAGCTATAGGATTTTTCTATTTCTTGAGAGCGTTTTTAGATAAGAATTTCCCCCCTTATATAGTCATACTCACAAGGTATATCTATTTTATTTTTATTTCTTACACCTAGCCTTCCCTATATTTTATGTATCATTTTGTTATACATATCATATTATTTTTTTCATATTTACTATCCCTTTTTACGAATGTCGATTACTTTTTTTTTTATGTATTTTATAAATTTCTACACTTTAACATACATATTATGTTACTACATATGTATCTATTGTAAATTTGTCCCTACATATAAATAAAATAATAAACATTCATGTGTCTTGAACAATATACATGTGCATATTTTACTTTATTTATAATAAATATCCTTAAGATTACTAACATTACATAATATTTTAATATATTTGAAGCTTCATTTTGATTAAATTTTTGCCCGACTTATGTTTACTATACATCATATATATTCTTATATATTTATACCCTATATGTTATTTTATTTCTTTTACATCTTAATTCTATAGATGTTAATAAAGTAATAAATTATCATATTCTTTGAAGTCAATATAAAGTAATAAACATTCATGTGTCTTGAACAATATAATGTTTATTTACACAAATAAAGCAAAAAATCAATTTACCTAGAGGAGTAAATCTACTCTTGCAATGATTCTTCCATTTTGTCAATTTACCTTCAGAATATGTGCTCTCTAGCCTAGTTTTATTTGTACAAATAAATCAAAAATGTGATCTATCTAAGGTAGTAAAACTTTTCAAAACTTAATTTATTTGAAGTAATAAATCTTATCTTTCATTGATTCTTCCATTTTGTCAAGTTACTTACAGATTATTTGATCTCCTACATAATTTTTTATACTTTTTTAATTGGTTGATTACAAAACCGTTACAACTGTTCATTTTCTATTGCAACAATAAATATATTCTTTATGTTAAAACTTTTCATTATCCTCTTTAATTGTAGGTTAATAGATGCATTAGAGGTATTTAGTAGATTATTATATTAAGAAATGAATTTAAAAAATCAAAAAATTGAGGAAAAATATAAAATGAAATGGTGGCTATAGAGAGATGACACATCAACTTTTCTATATTCAGCTATATATATATATATATATATATATATATATTTGACATGGGCAGGCGTTAAATATGCCAAGTATTTGTCACAAGTCTATGTGTTGGTTACCATATTTCAAGGCGATGGAGAATTTGAATCCAAATTTTCATGTTAAAAATAACACGTCGATTATGACGACATAGGTAATTCTAATATTGTATTATAGTTGTGTTCAAAAAGTATAAAAAAGAAACTTATTATTGAAAAACTTTATTTTATTGGATGTGATTTCGCGTTTTGTGACAATAGATAAGGTTTACGTACGTGGATTTGGAGGATTTCAGTGGAAGATTAATTATCTCATTGCATATAACGAAAACTAACATATAATTTTTTTAAGATATCATCAAAAGATGAGAATTTTAAGATATCAAAAGAGGAGGATGACACTCTTAAGATCACAAGAGAAAGAAATTTAAAAATGAGAGCACATATCATATCTCTGAAAGAAGCATTTGTTTATGGATGCAGTCTAGAGCTTTCTGAGGTACCATGGATTGCTACAAGTGTAGCTGGTAATAGAATGAGATTATAAATTTATGATGTTGTGCAACTACAAGCACTTGTAAGTGAATCTTTTAAAAATCATTTTCCTTATATTAATTTTTTTTTTAATAAATAAACTTCACAACTATTCAACAACAAATAAAAAACTTCATAAAGAAAAATCACTAAATATATCATCTTATTTCATTGAACCAAAAACTTATTAAATTTAACAAAAACAATAAAAAAAATCATTTTTCTCTAAAATACAAAGCTATCTTACGTATCTCTATTGAGTTTTCTGTCACGACCCAAAACGAGTCGTGAGTGGCACCCACACTTAACCTTCTAAGTGGGCGAACCAAGGAACTTAAAACCCCAACATATATCAATAATTCAACTCCAAATAACAATAAAATGCGGAAGCTCAAAACTTATTAAAGTAATCAATCAAATAAACCTCTAAAGTTTAACACTTATTATCCCTAAAATCTAAAAGTCATCACATCAAGGACATCTAATCTCTAAATACTAAGTCTAAGAGTATCAAAGACACCGAAATAAATGAAATAAAGTAATTTGTGTCCGAAAACTATAGACATCAAGTCATGATCGAGAGAATCCAACACAAGCTCGAATAAATAGCTCACCCTTAAACCTGATATGCTGAGATTGGCTAGAGCTGAGGGCAAGTCAAATTCGCCGGTACACTCGTTGCACTCCATAAAAGGAAAACAAAGAAAAAAAACAAGTAGGGCTCAGTACGGGGCAACGTGTACTGAGTAGGTATCATCGGCCAACCCAAAATAGAAACTAATATACAATGAATAATAGTATAAAGTCAACTATAGCACTTAGCAGGTGATAAGAAACAATAACATGAACAAGTGACAGTTGAAGCAAGTACGTAATCAATCACAATGTCAAGCACACACATGAGGACTCATGCCTCCACATCACACTCGTTTGGGAAATGCGTTCATTGAGATTGAGTACGTTAAGTTAATTCAATATCTTTTTCCTTTAATGTTACCGTGTCGGAATGTGACACTCTGATCCAATTATACCGTGTCGGAACATGACACTCCGATCCAAAAATATCGTGTCGGAACATGACACTCCGATCCAAAAATATTATTAATTTATCATTTATTATCACCACTTTTCAATTCATTAATAATATTACATCAAGCCTTCTTTATTCAAGGCATCACTTCAATAGAGAGGTTTTCAGATTATAAATCTCACGGTCTCAGGATTTTAGACCAATCACAAACCACACAACCAAGCCACACAGTCAAGTACATAGAGCACTTCACAATATCATTCAATGCATATCAATCGCTATTAAGAGTTTATCTATCAAATAGAACAAATCATAACCTACCTCCACCGAAGAACTGAAGTCAAGCAAGTTACTTCTCCAACACTTTTCCTTTCCTCAATGCCTCCAAATCTTTCCAATCTATCAAACATATATATGCATAATTTGTAAGTTAGCGAGTCTATAAACACTCATATTATTCTAGTCTAGCCTAGACCCAAAAACTCACCTAATTTTATAATCAATTTCCTAAAGTTCAAACCTATGGGTAAGTCTTAATTTCTCCCATTTAGCAAAACTTTTAATGGAATTTAAATAATTCAATAAACCTAATATTTAATTATCTATATCAATTTATCAAAACTTAGATTATAATGTGATAACCGTAGAAATACCCATAACCGAAACCACAAATTTATCCAATACTTTAACTACGACAAAGCATACAAAACATTAACCTGCTAATAATTCGTTCCTTGTACAATTTCCAATGACCGACTACTCCAAGCCAATTATTAGCATCACTAGAGGCAATTAATTATCACCTTTCCCCACTCAAACTTGTGGCTTTAAGTACTCATTCTAACATAAAACTAATTTAATTGTTGATTCTTTTCCTCCCAAACCGACACTACACATAACCCTTTTACTAAGCATGCAACCCATTCATTAAACCCAATAAACAATATTAGAAATCAAATTTGATTAATAATCAAAGCCCACACTTATTTACTGATTATTAATGGTTGGTCACAACATTCCATTCATAAGACACTTTAAATTATTCAATACCACCGAATAATATTACTTTTACTATTCATTCAGCCATAAAATGGCACTAAGTCATATCAGGTAATTATACAAAACCTTCCGCCCAATAATTAATATGCAAAGAACAATATTGATGGTTGTTGTAGATTTACCTGAGGGAACCGCCACCTCGTGAGTTGCAGGTAAGCATTTGCTCTATTGTCTCGTCTTTTAATTATTTAGGGTTAATAATTTCCACTAATTAATAATTAAATAACTACTAAACCCTATAATTTCTTTCTACGAAATATTTACTCCTTAATTATTATATAAGACCAACTATAAAAGTGTGAAAGTGACCCACTATAAATTTTAATGTTATTTTCTTTAACCACCAACTAAATAAATTATTAAAAGTACCCCATTAATTCTATAATTGTAGTTATGAATAGTCTAAAATATCCATTTAGAATCTATCGGAAAGTATTTTTTGAAATAAAAAGTTCTAGTACTCAAAACGACCAAATGGGTCGTTACAGTAGATACCAATTTACCCATCGTTCGTCCTCGAACGATCAAAAGAAGGTGAGGGTAAGAAAGGGTACCTCATTTCTCAACGATTCCTTCAAAATATTAGTACCCAATGTCTCATCTCAAAGTATCAAACCAACCAACTGGAGATCTACACCTCCTCCCATACAATGCCTCAAATGGGGTTATCTCAATACTCTAATGATAACTATTGTTGTATGCAAGCTCAACTAACAACAAAACTATTTTCAAGTGGACTCTTCAACCGGTCGATTCTTCCACTAGACCTTGACACACCCATCAAGACAAGTATTTTCTAACATAACCATGCTAAAAGCCTGAATCAATATTGGTTACAATCATGAGTGAACCTGAACCAACCACCACACACTCATAATCCACAAACCATCATAGATCTTTTCAAGATTACATCCTCACAACAAAATATTTCCTCGAGCTTAAGCTATAAAAATATGATCTTTAGACAACAAGTAATCATCTAGGAGAATCGAACTCATCTGATCCAAAGATGGAAATGATCAAGTAACCACCATCGAGTGATACACCCAAGCATACAAAACCTCTAACAACACTGTTGAAATGCTAGATTAGTAGCTATTATAGACAAACCTTAAGAATCACAAAACTAGACCTTATGGTCCCCATATTCAATCACACATAGCCAAAACATGATACTGGTGATGAGATAAATCTTAAGTCTATCGAAAAACTTTAAATTTTCATAGTAGCTCTCCTATAAATTCTCACAAACTAGCATACTTCAACTATACCAAGCAACACCAAATCTTCCATAACTGGAATGAACAAGTCTAACCAAGGATGTCACCCTACCAGGAGGATAATCACATAATCGGTACACACGATCCACTACTAGGGACTCACCCATAGAAGCGAAAACACACACGGACGTAGAAAATGAATCATACTCTAAACCACACCCAGAATAAAGTAATTGGTCGCATAAGAATGTATATAACCAAGGTCGAATACTCTAGATACTCCTTCCATAGTGCCCATACCAACCATTTTCATTCATTTGACTCTATCTCTTTGATTTTCTAGCTACCCACAATCACCAATTTAGTCCTTATTATAATTGCACACATATACTTGGTTTATCGAACCCCACATCCACTGAAGTCAACCCTCTTAATACTAACAAAACATCATAACCACATCGATCATCTATCTTACTCCCAAACCATCATTAGTATCAAAGTATTCTTATCAAATACATGTTCAAACTATGTATATCTCTCTTTCTATTGAAATATCCCATGATAGATACGGGTCTCACCCAAGGCTGATAGAACTACTTCTAAATCTAATAGTACTCTCCCATCGAGATGGAGCTATTGAATCACACACAATGTCGACTCTACACAATCTTTCATATACTTAGTTTTAACTACCATTCAAACCATTATATACCTCATACCAACACTTAAGAAATTCTTGGTTGCCACAATAAGTTTATATACTAAGAGCACGTAACCTCTATTTACTATCAAGTGTCTACGTAACACATCATAACATTCTATGTAGTCCTATCAATAGAGTAGTATTAATCCAACTCTAAATTCTTAATAACCATGTAGAATTATATATCACCTTGTGCATCATTATTAAGTCATCTATCATAATTTGAGCAATCTAACCCCACGTAAAATTCTAAATTTTCCATATCTCACTGTTTGTCACCCAAATCAAAACTCAATCTTTATAAAAGTCGATGATAAACTCCTAGTAAGTCTGTACTGAACCAGTTCACATCTCACAATTATATTTAAACTCATAGGCAAAAATCAATACAACCTTCAACTACACCCCATGGGTTTATACAAGAGGTCTTATTCCTTCACTTTTCTCAAATTCTTCCCATGGTGCAAAATTCTAAATATCTCGGCCCTTATCTATCTACATTTTCTTATACTTGAAGACTTTTATGAATTTTTGTATCTTAGCTTATCATTGATCGCCTATCCATCGACCTTACCATATCCTTCACTAAAAATCCAACCATACTCATTACTAAATTTAACACTATCACAAAACTTATCATCACACTCGAGCTGAATGACTGTACACTACTCCTTTCTTAAGGTTTATCTATTAGTTTTTAACCAATCTGATGAACCGGTGACACAATTACCATAAAAGAGGAAAACAGATGAAATTATACATTTCTGAACCCAATTCTCTATCCCATTGAAGATACCTTTTAAGTCCTTGCAACCGGAGAAAATATTCTTACTCTCACCTCTTTCCGAAGGCTATACTCATCCTACAAATTTTATTTCATTTTCATTATGACTCTAGCTCTTTTAAATTCTATTCGAGCGGTGCCAATATCTCTCAAAATTTTCCATACAACCACGTTACTCACTACAATAGTAGAAAATGCAACCTTAGATACTCACAAGTCATTATTACCATACAAAATTTATTTAACCAACAATATGTATTCTATATTTGCATCTCAATCACTATCTATCACTAACTCGTATTACCATCATGCTCAGTAAGCCCTTGTCATCACTAGGATGTCAATCTTTTCATTGTTATGACACATCAACCTAGTTGTATCAATCAAATCCTAAGGACTAACCCAAATTTTATGCACACTTTCTAACTAAAATTTTCAAATTGCATTCACCCAATTATACTCACTGACTTTCTTTATCCGTAAGTTTGTCATTTCGGTGTCAATTTACTCCTTCAGAGCTTAAGATAAAATCCCTAGTCCTAGAACCCTCCAGATAGACTTCACTACCTAATGCATTAATACAGTACCAAGGATCCACCACTAAAAACTTCCTTAAAACAATGCTTAACCCAAGCATCCATAGTAACAAACTAGTTGGTTTCTCAAATGTGAATGCAACACTGAATCTCATTATCTGAACATGTCATACAACTGATAACTCCTTTAGTAGTTAGTATTTCCACCTGACAATCAATTTATTCATTTTCATATAACACTAGAACCACATCGTGAAAGTCTGTTAGATCCATCACTAGAACACATCATACTTATCGAGAAGATCATACCCAAATAGCTCACACATTTCTACCCATTGAATAACTGCAAAACATTAACAAATTTGTTCGGTCTTTTGCCCAAGCAATTTTCATTCTTTCTTAGATCAGGTCGATAACAAAAGTAACACACTTCATAACTCTAATCAAGTAAGTATCAGTACTATTCTAATAGTCGTATCATGGCCCTCTTTGGTAGACACTTAATCTATAAAATTGTAGTAAAGATTCTAACCTCAATTGGCGCAACCTAATTTCATCACTTGCTAAACAATCCATACATGTTATGAAGACTTTACTAACTGTATTTTCTAATGTAATGATGTTCATTTTCTAGCTGTCCCTTACGAAATTACTTGCATATTGTCACATATCTAGATAAAGTGTAGAATTTGACCTCACAGGCTGCAACACTTTTGTTTCTCTATATTCAGAAAACCATCTCTCCTCCTATAACTCAAAGTTTGGGTGTATAATTGGATGAAGAAGCTAGACAATGTTTCCTTAAGTCATAGGTAGTGCCTTTACTAATCGGCACTCAACATGAGACTATCACCACATTTTGCATCTTCTCGAAACTAGTATGTCACAAACTCAACACTAAGCCTATACTCATTTTATGAAGCAACTCAAAACAATCAACTATGAAAGCATAAGCATCTTCATAATCAATACCCCTGAAGAATTCAACTTTATGAACTTAATAAAAAAAAACATGTTGATCACTAGTCCTTACAGGCCCTGTAGTCAATCGAGAAAATATACATATTTTCAAGGACACGCTTTTTTTAATTTTATTTCTAGTATTGCTATTTCAACTTCTAATACTCTAGTACTAACCCTACAGGAAATAAAGTGAAGAAGTTCATATACCAATTTGTATCACCTAGATACCAATTGGATTCAAGTAGTAGCACGAAAGAAAGAAAGAAAGAAGTTTTCCTAAAGCCCTATAGCCTCTCGAAGAAAAGTAAAGGCGTCCCCATACCGTTCCGCAAGACTCTACAAGACTTGTCCTTGTGTGATGAGATCACCGAGCCTAATGCTCCGATACCAAGTTTGTCACGACCCAAAACGAGTCTGTAACGACCCAGAAAATGATAGAGTGAAACTAGAGCCTCACATGTGAGTTTAGAGTCGAGAACTTAATGAAATGGTTATAATTGAATTTGACCCAAAAAGGTCTTAAAAATGTGCTTCGGAAGTTACCGGAAACTTGTTTAGCTGTGTATTAAAAGATCCGTTTCGTTTTCGAAAAATCCGACTTCATATTCTTGTTTAGGGGGTCAAATTGAGTGGGAAATGGGTCTAACCCAAATTTTAGAGCAACCGTATCAAAATCCGAAATTTCCAAGTGAAGCTTTTTCGAGGGTCTACTTTGAAGGGTCATATCTCCTAGCACACGAATTATTTGGGTGGCTAATAATATATCCATGGAAAGCCCTTTGAGTTAGCTACCTAACGCACTTCGTTTCACCTCATTCGGAGTTCGGACGAAGAAGTTATGCCTATTTTCGTAAAGTCGGTCCGGCAGAAAAAGGCATTTCCAGTAAGCCGATTTACTGTTCACCCGCCTAAAAACTTTTCTAAGTGTTGGACCATTTCTTCCAAATGACATATATTATTTCCTATATACTATTAGTTCATCCCCATCCCTAAAATCATTCCCTCTCTCAAATATTTCTCTCCAACTCAAGAAGAAGAAGAAGTGGGAGCTAGGGCTTGGATTCAAAGCTTTCTTCATCAAATTTTGTGGGAGATCATAGCAAAGGTATGGGGATCCTTTATCCTTGATCATTCTTTCTTTCAAGGAGCCCAATCAAAAGGTTTTCAAGGTTTTCAAATACACAAAAAAATCCTATTTCGATTCTAGCATGGGTTCTTGCATAAGAAAGGTTTTAAATGATGATTTATATTGTTATTAATGATTATTAATGATTTTTAGAAAGAAATCCCCATGAACCCATGTTTTCCCTAAATTCCTAAAGTTGGCATATGAAGTGGGATTATTGTTTGTGATTGAATGATGATAGAATTATGCTTAAATGGAGTTGAATAGTTGATTTTATTATTAGCTATGCTTATCTATTGTGAATTATTGGAGAGTTGAGGAATGATGATTGTGGCTTTGAAAAAGGGTAAGTTGGCCTAACTTCATTGTTAATGTAGAATTGATATAGAATCTTGATAGATTGATGTGTGATCCACTTATGGTGGAGGTGTCTACTTATGGAATGTATTATGATTGAGGCTATGAAGGGTATTATATGAGTGTTATTGTATTGTTATATTATTATATATGAATGAGGCTATATGTAAAGTCCTATATGAAGCTATATGTGAAAGTATGATGTGAATGAAGACAATGTGATCACGTTATGAATGTAAGGGTGTTGTTGTAGGTTGTTCACTTGGTTTGGTTGTATAATTACTACCCTATTTTCCATGCTCTTTGATTCCATTACATGCCTTCAAGGTGTTTGACAAAATGTCCAACTATGGAGAATTGATGAATCGATGCTTAAAAGCTTGAGTTATGAGATGTATGGAAATTTCATAGATGTGTTGATGACACTCATGAATGTTGATGATAGAATATGAAGGATTCTTCAATGTAAAGTATACCTTGAATTGATAGGGCTTATGCATCCTTTTCGGTATAAATGATTATATTGTTGATTGTTGAATCCTTGGATGCGTAGGCCGATGGCACGCTTCGACGCATCCTTATAACGAACGTTCGATCCGCGAGCTTCTGGGACCCTTCCACTCGCGGGCTTATGGCACCCTTTCCATAAAGGTTAATGATGAGACTTGAATCGGCAGGCCCATGGCACCCTTTCAAGTGGAGTTAATGAGCTTTCCTAAATGTACCTTGAATCGCAGGCTTATGGCACCCTTTCATGTGTTAAATAATGAGACTTGAATCGGCGGGCTTATGGCACCCTTTCATGTCTCGATAATGTCAAAGTAATGAACTATTCTATGGGAATGTAGGCTAAGCACCGAGCGGATTTGGTTAGATGGAAACTCCCCGACAGTTAGGCATGAGTTTCAATGATCGTCTACCTTATCCCATAAACTATGTGCCCGCATAGGAAGCTAGTGGATCCATTAAGCTATATACCGGTCTTCCTTAGGCAAGTAGACCACCTCTTTTCGGTGTGGGGACTCATGACACCGGATTCCATGACAAGCTCTCATGGTCTATGTCGGTTAAATGCTTACTTCCCATCATGTGAGATTTCATCATGGTTTCTTGACAGGTTCTACAAAGTGTAGGTAGTAGTATGGGATGCTACCTATACATTGCACGAGTAGGCTTGGAGAGGGTCATAGTGAGTTTCTCTAAATCCTAATGTATGTGACATGAATGTGCCCTAAATGGTTTCTTAAAGAATGTTGGTCTATTGAAGTTATGTTGTAAATGAAATGTCCTTATCTAAGGTAATCTTGGGGAACACTTAAGTGTGCTTGAAGAGGTTGTATGGGCGGTCACTTCTTGTCTCACTCAAGTGTGTCTTAAGGTTATATTAGGTAGAGGTCTTATGGTAATGAAATGACATGTGTTCTTTTAAAGTTAAGCATGGATTGTATATGGACATATGTTGAGTATATGTATGGTTGGCTATGGTCTTATATGTTAATGTTGACTTGCATTATGTCTATTATGTGGGTATTGTCTTATATGTGGATGATGACTTGAAATGTGTCTCTTATAATTGTGATATGAAGGTTTTATCAAAAATGGCATGAAAGCACATATTTCAAATAAATGTCCCTTTTGGCATGTTTTTGCATGGTCTCCATACTTAGTACTTAATTGTGCTAACCCCTTTCTTCCCCTTTTGGACTAAAGTGTAGGGATTTGGAGATGATGACATGTCATGGCTTTGATAGGTTTCTAAGTGTTGAAGATGAAGACTTGGTGAGTCCTCATAGATTCGAGGACAATACCCAATATGTTCTTTTATGTCTTTTTAGTTTTGTTTAAGTTGTGTACGGGATTAGTCCCGAATTTTGTACTCTAAAGTATTAGATGGTTTGAGACATCATGTATAAAGTCTAGAAAGTCTTCCGCTTGCTATTTTTTTTATGCAATGTTTTCTTGGTAAAGAAAGTTTTAAATTCCTTATGGTTTTAGTGTCTATGCGATGAATGAATGCTAAGAGGCTTGTATTAGACCTCTTCGAGGTCGAGTACGCCGGTTACGACTAGGGGGTGCTCCCGGGTCGTGACAGAGTCGCAAGTGGCACCCACACTTAACCTTCTAAGTGGGCGAACCAAGGAACTTAAAACCCCAACATATATCAATAATTCAACTCTAAATAACAATAAAATGCGGAAGCTCAAAACTTATTAAAGTAATCAATCAAATAAACCTCTAAAGTTTAACACTTATTATCCCTAAAATCTAAAAGTCATCACATCAAGGACATCTAATCTCTAAATACTAAGTCTAAGAGTATCAAAGACACCGAAATAAATGAAATAAAGTAATTTGTGTCCGAAAACTATAGACATCAAGTCATGATCGAGAGAATCCAACACAAGCTCGAATAAATAGCTCACCCTTAAACCTGATATCTTTGAGATTGGCTAGAGGCGAGGGCAAGTCAAATTCGCCGGTACACTCGTTGCACTCCATAAAAGGAAAACAAAGAAAAAAAACAAGTAGGGCTCAGTACGGGGCAACGTGTACTGAGTAGGTATCATCGGCCAACCCAAAATAGAAACTAATATACAATGAATAATAGTATAAAGTCAACTATAGCACTTAGCAGGTGATAAGAAACAATAACATGAACAAGTGACAGTTGAAGCAAGTACGTAATCAATCACAATGTCAAGCACACACATGAGGACTCATGCCTCCACATCACACTCGTTTGGGAAATGCGTTTATTGAGATTGAGTACGTTAAGTTAATTCAATATCTTTTTCCTTTAATGTTACCGTGTCGGAATGTGACACTCTGATCCAATTATACCGTGTCGGAACATGACACTCCGATCCAAAAATATCGTGTCGGAACATGACACTCCGATCCAAAAATATTATTAATTTATCATTTATTATCACCACTTTTCAATTCATTAATAATATTACATCAAGCCTTCTTTATTCAAGGCATCACTTCAATAGAGAGGTTTTCAGATTATAAATCTCACGGTCTCAGGATTTTAGACCAATCACAAACCACACAACCAAGCCACACAAGTCAAGTACATAGAGCACTTCACAATATCATTCAATGCATATCAATCGCTATTAAGAGTTTATCTATCAAATAGAACAAATCATAACCTACCTCCACCGAAGAACTGAAGTCAAGCAAGTTACTTCTCCAACACTTTTCCTTTCCTCAATGCCTCCAAACCTTTCCAATCTATCAAATATATATATGCATAATTTGTAAGTTAGCGAGTCTATAAACACTCATATTATTCTAGTCTAGCCTAGACCCAAAAACTCACCTAATTCTATAATCAATTTCCTAAAGTTCAAACCTATGGGTAAGTCTTAATTTCTCCCATTTAGCAAAACTTTTAATGGAATTTAAATAATTCGATAAACCTAATATTTAATTATCTATATCAATTTATCAAAACTTAGATTATAATGTGATAACCGTAGAAATACCCATAACCGAAACCACAAATTTATCCAATACTTTAACTACGACAAAGCATACAAAACATTAACCTGCTAATAATTCGTTCCTTGTACAATTTCCAATGACCGACTACTCCAAGCCAATTATTAGCATCACTAGAGGCAATTAATTATCACCTTTCCCCACTCAAACTTGTGGCTTTAAGTACTCATTCTAACATAAAACTAATTTAATTGTTGATTTTTTTCCTCCCAAACCGACACTACACATAACCCTTTTACTAAGCATGCAACCCATTCATTAAATCCAATAAACAATATTAGAAATCAAATTTGATTAATAATCAAAGCCCACACTTATTTACTGATTATTAATGGTTGGTCACAACATTCCATTCATAAGACACTTTAAATTATTCAATACCACCGAATAATATTACTTTTACTATTCATTCAGCCATAAAATGGCACTAAGTCATATCAGGTAATTATACAAAACCTTCCGCCCAATAATTAATATGCAAAGAACAATATTGATGGTTGTTGTAGATTTACCTGAGGGAACCGCCACCTCGTGAGTTGCAGGTAAGCATTTGCTCTATTGTCTCGTCTTTTAATTATTTAGGGTTAATAATTTCCACTAATTAATAATTAAATAACTACTAAACCCTATAATTTCTTTCTACAGAATATTTACTCCTTAATTATTATATAAGACCAACTATAAAAGTGTGAAAGTGACCCACTATAAATTTTAATGTTATTTTCTTTAACCACCAACTAAATAAATTATTAAAAGTACCCCATTAATTCTATAATTGTAGTTATGAATAGTCTAAAATATCCATTTAGAATCTATCGGAAAGTATTTTTTGAAATAAAAAGTTCTAGTACTCAAAACGACCAAATGGGTCGTTACATTTTCTCATGAAGTTTCAAAATCATAACCTTCTTTCAACCACCCCTAAAAAGTTTTATAAATCAGTTTTAGAAATCGTACAACTATCCTATCATATGCACAAGAGTTTAGTTTTTCTACTTCTATTATGAATGATCTAAATCCAAACCTCCATTAAGTGCAAAGAAATGAAGTCTTAATTGATTTAAGCATGTGAATTCAGAATATCAATTACTCTTAAAATCATGTTGATTCGTATGGCTCGTCAATGAAAACGATTAAAATATACATCTGTGATAGAATCTTTTCTCATAAAAAATAAACTTGTCACTAGATTCTTTACTTGAAAGTATGTTTTTTTTTTCTCTGGTTTACAATTTTGAAATTTTAAGACCATCATTTATTGGGATGACAATGAGGTGGGACGGAGCAAATTTAGGCCTATGTGGGATGGGGCGGGGGGACATGATTGCGGGTGTAGGGTGGGTGCGGGGCAGGAGGGTGTGGGTTGAAAAGAATTATTCTTTTGGGTCCGGTGAAGTGGATTTTTTTTTTGTTTTATGCTATATACGAAACTGAAGTTTTTTTCTTTCCTTTCTATATACGGTATATAATAGTTGATACTTTATTCCCAACTAAATTTTATAAGAGAGACCTCAATGATGAAAAAAAAGTAGAGCTTATTCCATCTTAAGCTCTAGCCTCTCCTTCACTGTATAACGGTTGATATTTTTTGTTTTTTTTTTTAATTAAAAAAACATTTTTGTTAAATTTGAACCGAAGCGTTAACTTTTTATGTAATTCATATATAAAATTGATAAATTGAGCATTCAAAAATATTATAATCGAAGTTTAAGCCAAATAACAAAGTGAAAAAAATAATAATAAGAAAATTTATGCGAAGCAATTTAATGTGGGGAGGGGTGGGCGGATCAAAAATTGTAAATTAGTTATGTGGGGCGGGGCGGGACAGATTAAATTTTTTGCGGGTTTATGGGGGTTCACCCCGCAACTGCCCCACCTTGCTTCATTGGCATCCCTTATCATTTACCACCCTGCCAATCAAGTGTAATGTGAGAAAAATCTATTATTTATATCTTCTAATGGTGTCGGTCTTCCGTATTCATTATAATAGATTGTACGAAAAAGGGTTAAAATGATCCTTGAATTATCTGAAATTGAGCACATATACCCTCCATTTATTTTTGGTATAAAAAATGCCCTTTGTGTCTAACTAAAGGACCACAAATACCTTCCTTTTAACGGACTACTACTAGATACTACTTGGCATCCGACGTGTCAAAAAATTGCCTACATAGCTGTCCACCTAGGTAGCCAACGTGGATAAAACACTCCCCCTTTAAATTATGTCTTCTTCTCCATTTAGAACCCTAATTTCAAATTTCTTCTCTAATTTCTTAAAATAACTTTCTTCCATTACAATTATTTGTTGTAAAAGAAATTATTAAATGGTGGATAGAAGGGAATGATTACAATAGACTTTTGCTGTCTTTTCAAAGAAAATCTTGGAAATGTAGCGATCAAGGCGTGCTGGAAATGACTTTGGAATTCAAAAAAGAAGCTTTTGTGCTGTAATTAAATAGAAAATTCTCAAAGAGATCAGAAAATGCCATACTAGAATGTTTTTACTGCATCTGCAAGTTATCTTAGTTGAGCAATAATTATTCGATTATCTATTTGTTTCTGTTAACATCATAATGTTGCTTTTAAGTTGTAATTATTTCCTTCTTTCCATCATTTAATAATTTCTTTTATAACAAATAATTGTAATAGAAGAAAGTTTTTTTTTTTTTTTTTTTAAAGAAATTGGTAAAGAAATCTGAAATTAGAGTTCTAAATGGGAGAAGAAGGCATCAATTTAAAGGGGGTGTTTTAGCCAGTTGGCTGCCTAGGTGGACAACCATGTAGGTAACTTTTTGATATATCAGATGCCAAGTAGGATCTAGTGGCAGTCCGTTAAAAGGAAGGACATTTGTGGTCCTTTAATTAGACGGAAGGGGTATTTTTTATACCAAAAATAAGTGAAGGTTATATGTGCTCCATTTCAGATGGTTGAAGGTAACTTTGTCCCTTTTCCATAGATTGAATGATTAGTCTAATTCTAAATTTAGATTCCCACTTAAATAGTTTCAATCACTGTTATACACTTGTATATCTGAGGGGCAGGGGATGGGAGGGAAGATTAAACTACATAGTGCATACCATATGCATACAAGTACATTTATAGGAGGCATTAAAGTTCAAATAAATAGAATATCTGATTCAGGCTACTATACAAATTCAAGTCCAATAGAAGTCGTCAAATCAACTAGAAGTTAGTGCTCTGTTGAGTGTCAAGCATCAAGCCTCTAATTCCATGGGGGAAACCACCTTACATTGAAAGTAGCCCAAAGAAGGGATTTGTAATGGCAGTGTGCAAAACCATGCCAGCTGATCTCAGTAGCGCCATATCGACCTTGTCGCTGCGCAAGACCAAAAAATCACCTTTCTCAGCTCTTTCAAACCCACAGAGTTCGAGAAACTGCACGCCTTCTTTGAAAAGCCCAACTCTAGCCTGCCATCCCCGAGGAGAAAAGCAACATTAACTCAAATCCAAAATCCACAAGATCCAAGCAACGCGAAATGACATCATTTGAAATTGGCCAAGTTACAAAAACAAGCTATCCCGAATTTTACCAGATTTCAGCCTTCACAAAAAAGGCAATCTGGTACGAAACAACAGTAGAATGGTATTTCTGGAAACAGCACATTACATTTTTCGTTGCTAAATGTACCGTGAGTGAAATCAGATAAGACAATACAATTACACATTATGGTAGACTTATTGATAGGCAACACATCATACCTTTAGAATAGAAAGAGGGAATGATTCTGAGATACTACGGCACACATGCCGAGGACACGGAAGAAATGGACAAGATTATATTGAATGAATCTAAAGATCCTAATCTACCTCTACCCCATACACAACCAGCACTTAACACATGTCCCCACCACCAGATATACATGCAAAATACTATGGAGAGAGAGGACGGGGCAGGGTGAGAGATCCAGCTCCCAGCCTCTCTCCTCATAGTTATAACTATCTCGAACCTTACAGTATCAGAAAATGAAGTAAAGTTTCATTCTTTCAGCGTGTGCTTAAAAAGTATTCACCTGGAAAGCTGGATTACTAACCCGGATCTTCCTGAACTTTCCATCATCAGGATTGCTAACGATGTTTCTCACATAAACTAACAGAGTTTTGAAGGCCCGTTGCACTTTCATATCCTCCGCCTGAAACATATGAACATTTGCAACATGATTATACTGGATAAAGCATGGTTTTCAAAGCTGATATCTGATAATTGGGTGTAACTTGATATTTTATAATGCATATATTGTTATAATTACTTTCCTGAACAGCCTGTAGCAAACAGAAGGGAGGACGCTAAAAGCTAGTTTGCATAGTCTTGTAAGAAACTGGAAACTTATTGAGAACAAAATAGTGAAATAGAAGAGACGACAAAATCAGATACCTTGTGCTGACGCCTGAGAGATCTTAAGCATTCCATCAAAACCTCTTTCTTCGTAATTAAGTTACCAGATAACACGGCAGAATCAACTTTCAAAGGATTCTGAGTTATGAATTGTGATTTTAAAAGAGAAGAATCAAAAGCAGTCAAATGGATGAATCCAATCAATATTAGGAACCGTCAACAGAATTACAAAGCAAAATACCTTTGTCTCTGGCTCCGAGGTTTTAATGGATTTTAAAGATGTACCGCTATTCAAAGACGAACCAAGTCTAGCCCTCCTGTCTGCCTGCCAGGACATGAACTCACGACTTATCCCAGTCCCAACAAGATCTGAAGTTGGGTAAGTAAATACATAACTAAGGTCCATATAGCGAACCAATATGCAAAATTTCAGTTTACACGAAAAAATAGAGTGGGCTACATTTATTCAAATTTGATAAAGAATAAACAAACAGATAACAGCACGACAAAATTTTCGTGGTATCTAACAGCATTTGCACTAGTAAATACCTAAACTTACTAAAAAAATGCAGCTACAGCACATATCTGCATTTGATCATCAGATTAGTACTGTTTGGACAAGTACCGACAAAACTTGACTAACAATTACAAGTAATACCATGTCCTGCTGAAGCTTTTGACGAATTCTTTCCCTTGCCCTTCTCTCCTCCTCTTTTTCGGTCTTCCTCTGTGCTTCAAAACTGAAACACGAGCAAAGTGTAGAAACCTAGAATAAGGATTTTTGACCAACTAAGCACAAGGTATTTTATAAAGTAACGTAGCCAACTTAGAAACATACCGCTTCCTCTCATTTTCCTCTGCCATTCGTTTTGTTGCAAGCCGTTCTTTGCCTGCACGTATCCTTTCCTGCAAATAAAATGAAACATTTAACATTTTAATAAGTAAAACACCTCCACATATAACAGCTGAACACTAATAATTCTGTGAGACCATACACACTAGTTTCAAGTATAAACATTTGACAGAACAAGCAGAAGCTGGAAATCACAAAAAAAAAAGAAAAAAAAATGTGAAACAATAACTAACTGCAGGTTGTTAGTTTAGTTTCAATCATAGCTATGTAGGGTTTTTGGGTCAATGCATTTCAAATTATCTCAATCGGTACTGCCTGAAATCTTTCCCTAATTGCTTGAAGGCTAAAACTACATGGACTTAACATCTTTGCATTACCAGTAGTTAGTGAAGCATGTTTTTTTGTTGGTTGACATTAGTCACTCGAACTAAACTCTCGAACAGGGAGCCTAGAATCCCTGCATTGGTTTGCATTCACTAGTTCATGTTGAAAATTAATCAAATCATGCATCAAACGTTCATCACATCATTCAATCACAGCCATTAGATCTCTCACATTAAACATATTGACAATGAACTTTCTTCATTGAAACAGAACTTACACCAGAGAAAGTTCTTACGAGAATAGGAATATACTCCATACCTTCTCCCTTTCCTTGTCCAGTTTTTTCTCTTCCTCTTCTCTCCTCTTGCGTGCTCGGTCCCTATAAAAGCAGAATTTTCATTCACCGAAAGCTTCAGAATGGAAAAATGTAGTAGTGAAAGACTGAAAACAAGCCATAAGCTAAACCACACCGAAGCAGTTTCAAAATCTAAACAAGAGGCAAGGAGATAATACTTCCAATGGCAGTTTCCAGTTTTTGGATTAAACATGAAACCTCCTCATGAAACTTTAATATAAAATCAAACCTCAGCTCTTGTGCTTTCAACTTTGCTTGTTCCGAATCGAAAGTAGGAGTAGGAGTTTCAATAATGTCGACTGAAACCTGTATGCAACTCTCTTGTTAGAACTTCTAAGATTGAATTGCACAATAGGACAGTTATACAAGATAGGAAACATGAAAATTAAACAAAAGGTGTGCTGGATTTAGTTCAACTCCCAATTTTTCTGGAATATCATCCATTCTTATCGACTCTGTTTCTGTTTTTTCGATTTGACGATGGAGCTACTTTTAATCTGTTTTACTCAGAGCATTTTTAATTTTGCATTGCCAGTATTGAAGAAGCAAAGCTATTAAAGAGCTTAAGTAACTCGACTATGGCGAACAAGTTAACTTCATTTAGTTTTCCCCCTTTATCGCTATCACTTCTTCGAGTAATGTACTAACTTTGCAATTGAATCAGAGAAGGTTTTGCAGGTTAAGTGGAAACGATGAACTCAGGCATGAAGATGCTGTAGATGATCCAGAAGCCATTGCTTCCATGGTGGATATGTGAGTTAATTTTGAAAACAGAAGGTGAAAATTTTGCATTTGAAGCATATTTAGGAACAAATCACATATTAAAAAATAAACATTAAATCAACATTCAAAATTACAGTAGATTTTAAAAACAAAACAGACTTAGCTTATTAAATTTTGAGAACTAATTTCACTTGAAAGTAAACATACTCAAACAAAATATACTTCTCACTCTCATACCTATTTTGCTAAACTTTTCACCATATTAGTTTTAAATACACCACTAATGTATCTGATGTAGAATGTTGTTCTTAATTTTGACTATAAAACTTAGAAAGCTCCAGTTAATCATCTCCTGTAAGCACTAGCCATTAGAACTTAATTCACCATCTACCTTGTGTATCAAGAGAAGTGGAAAAATACCCCAAGGTACTCTACTGTACCCCTCTCAAATACTTCAACCATGCTATAGTAATGACTCTCTCTTCTTTGAAGATGAACATATTTGCATACTGTTGCAACTGTGTCCTGAATGGATGTCCAAATCTTACAACCAAGCACTTGGAACTTACAGTTAAATTTAATCTCTCTCTGAACTTATTCTCATCTTAAAAGTGACAATCGAGTCACAAATGAAGTTATCAAATTACCCAGACACACTGTTGTGCATGGTAAAGAAAGGCAATCATCATTCATTCAGTGTTAAGCTACAAACCATGGGCATCTCATCATTGAATGTCTCATCCTCATGATCAACAATCCAATTTACTGCAGCCTCAAGGCTTGAGTTACCTGAAAAAAGTAATGATTTGGAATCATAAAAGTGGAGAGTTAACCACAAAAGGATACATCTAAAAGATAAAACAGCAGGTCAGTGCTAGTAAATAGATAAACTCTCTTTCTTTTTCGAAGGTGGGGCTCGGGCTGGGGTGGAGGCAAAAGCACCAAAGGATGAAAACTTGGACCAGACATCTAAAGTGATAATTCCCAAGGTAGTGATCATGAGGTTGAAGCCAACCTTTCATGCATAAAGAGTTTAGAATGTATCGAAGATATGTGAAGGAAGATTTGAAAGCTCAAAGCATGCTCAGATGGAAGTTCAAGGCCACATTTTACAAAGACGGCCAAAGGATAATTGACCACATTTGAAATTAGTATTAGATATAAGTTAGGATTGGCTTATGCTTATAAGCCATAAGTTATAAGCCCATCCAAACAGGCTCTAAACCTTTTCAGGGTTTGTCAGGATAAATGGACTTGCAAGAAAACAAAGGGTTAATCAATATCACTTTAAAACTTCGTTGATCCAACATCAGATCAGGATAAATAAATCTCAACACAAACTATTTTGAGTTGACCTAATTAACCAAATCTACACAAAAAAAAAACAAAGAGACAATATCACTTTGAAACTTTGTTGATCCAACATCACATCAGGGTACATCTCAACATAAACTATTTTGAGAGGACCTAATTAACCAAATCTACACAAAAAAACAAAGAGCTAGTCAATATCACTTTGAAACTTTGTTGATCCAACATCACATCAGGAAACATCTCAACATAAACTATTTTGAGATGACCTAATTAACCAAATCTACACAGATCTTCAAGAGAAAGCTGAACAGGTCGTTAGATACAAGAAGAAGGCATATATGATGAGGTTATTTGAATTTAACGATCCCAGTTTTCAAATATTCCCATAATATAAGATATAAAATGGATCAAGGAAGAAAACATGCATATAATTCTGTCTAGAATCTACTAACCCTCCTTGCTGTTCTTGAAGGTTGCAACATACCGCCAGATAAAATCACTTGGGACAGCTCAAAAGATGGTAGTATGTTCACAGTCAAAGCAGGCTACAGTCACATTTGTGTGCACAGAATGGAAGGATAGAAGATTGAGGATATATGGAGGACTAGATTACCTGTCAAGGTGATTTGCTTCACCTGGGCCTGTCCTACACCGGGTAACCTCAGTAGAAGAACATTCAGTTTGTCAAAAGATACTACATGGCCTTCAAAGCTCAGAGAGTATTACTATGCTCTTTCTTCATTGCACAACTGCAGCAGACATTTGGAGCTAATTCTATTCTATTTTGGACTAAGTTGGGTAGTGCCACAGTCAACTAAAGAAGTTTATGAATGCTGGTATTTTTGGAGAGTTGATAAGGCCATGAAAGGGTTCTGGAAAATGATTCCAACAACTATTTTTTGGTTTATTTGAGCAGAGAGGAATCGTAGATGTTCTAATGGAGTCTCAACCTCTAAACACTTCCAGAACGCTAGATGTTTAAATAGCTTTTTAAGCTGAAGCATCCTCTAACCCCAGTAAATAGTACTGATAATTTTTTGGACTCATTAGTTCTCTTGTCTTAGCATAGTGCCATAGTTAACTCATGTATTGGAGCTAGCTACTACATCTCTTTTGTACTTATTGCATCTCTGTGATGGCTTATTAATGAAACCTTCTTCCTTCGTAAAAAAATATTATATCAACGTGTCCTTTACATCTCAAGGATATGAAACAGAATCATGGAGAGAATATTCGCACAAAAATAGGAATACATTATAAAACTAATAAGTTAATGTAGAAGCATAAAGTGATTTGTGGAGCTACATCCAAAATAGAAAATTTGAGCAACTTTCCTATACAAAGCTGGAATCTTTTAATCAGGTTGAATTAACCACCATATTGTCTAAATGTTTTATACTATTCCAGAAGCAAAAAGGTATTTATAATTGTCTCCTGAACCTTTTAAGCAAATATACGAGCGACTTTCCTATAATATATCTAATACCAGAAGGATGAACATACCGGAAGAACAAAGAGCCTTGGTGGCTTGAACCTCTGAAAATCCCATTGCTTCAAGTTCACTTACCAAGCTTCTGTTAATGTCAGAAGCATCCATTTCTGATTGTCAATATAAATTCTCCCAAAATCAGCAATATTCAACTGCTTCTGTGAAACAAATGCTTTTCAACAAAGGTATTTAATATATGGAGAAAAGGCAGCTTAACTTAAAACAATATACTCCTTAGTCCTTATATGTAAATATTTTGGCATTGTTTTAATCAGAATACTGGACACAAACCATTCAGAAAAGAAATAAAATCAGAATATTGAGCCTAATGCGGCAATATAGAAGCCTTTCTGTGCATTCATCTTTCCTGATTGTTCTTTATTTTATGTTGCAAGAAATCAAGATCAAGTTTTAAACTTCAGAATATATTCAAAGATGCCTAATAGCATAAACTCCCTCCTGAATATAAATGCTTATGTGGAAGGACTTGCTAGTGACAAACATGCATCTTCATGTGATTAGTAGCAAGATTTCACATTTGAGTCTCAATAGCTATGTTGCTCGGACTCTTTAAAAATGTCAATGGGTGCGTGTCTGATTCTCCAAAAGTAGTGTATTTTTGGAGAATCAGACACGGGTGTGGCATCGAAAGTAAAGAGTCCGTGCAACTTAGCTCAATAGTCCTTTTATCGGTTTAGGCATTTAAGTCCCAATGTTAATATAGTTGCCTTTTTGATTTTTTTTCCTAAATGCAGAGGGGTCACCATCCTTGGGTTTTTGTACAACTCTTTAGTCACTATGACAAGTGCATCACAAAGTCATTCCGGTTGTGTTTTATAGTGTGAGAATAATCATATAAACATTGTCCGCATAACGCCCAACTAAAAAAACAACAAACAGTAATGTAAAATTTATTAAGTATGAGATGGAAGGAAAGAAAAAAAAAATATATATATCCAACATGTATCGGCATCAAATTAGTGTGGCAATATAAATGGAAGAGGGTAAAAAACAAATTACTTTAAAACGATGAATTAGAAGTAGTTACTAATTTAATCTATATAACAAGCCTACAACAAAATAACCCATTCAATAATATGATTGATTCGACTTACTCCTAACTCCCAAATAAGTTGATGCTAGCTCTATGAATCCTTTATATCCATTCCGCTATATTTTCGTATAAAATGATGTGAAGCCACTAAAGAAAAAGAACTCAATTCAATGTACAGTGGATGCATAGGGAAGACGAAGCTACAACCAGATCAAAATTCCTGAAACAAAAAACTAAAAATCGAGCACTACTTTAAAATAACAATAAAAGGAAGGGAACTTACTCTGTTTGTGGCAAAGAAAAAATTAGGTGTTATTGTGGATTTGATGGAGAATAGAGAAATGCAGAGTAAACTCAGATTCTAGGGAATTGAGGAAGAAAGTGGAGAATAACGCCATTGCAAGTTAAGGAGGGATGCGGATTCTTTGCCACAAGGCTTAAGGTAAGTAGTTGTAGTTTCTGGGTCGATGGATTCTCAGCACCGCACCATCAGAGGTGAAGGTATACGGGCGGGAACCACCTGGACAGAATTTAACCCAATTTCAAAAAGAGAAAACTAATTACTTCATTTAAATTTTTTCAAATTATTTTATTTTATATCATAATTTAATTTATACTCGACATTTATTTTATATACTTCTTTCTTTCTTTTTTTCATTTATTTATGCATTTTTATCAAAAAAAAATTCAAATTACTTTATTCATTAGTTTCGTTTACAATTTCATTCGTGTTCAATTTTTATCTTATATACTCTTTTTCTTCTTCTTATTTATTTCTTTATTCGTTTACTTTTATCTATTTTTTCTTGCTTTTATTTTTCTTCTTTATTGGATCCTTTTAATTTCTCTTTTTTTCTTTTTCTTTTTAAATTTTTTATTTTATGTTCCTTTTTTTCTTCTCTTTTTTTGATTATTTTTTTATTCTTTATTATTTTTTGTCCCTTTTCATTCATATATTTTTTCAAATCATAAGATTCTTTATTTTTCCTCACAATTTAATTTCATATTTTGGTCATTTTATATATATATATTTTTAATTTTTCTCATTTCATTTAATTTTCTTTTCATTTTTTTAATTATTTTTTCATTTGCTTCAGTCTGTAATGATATGATCACAGTATATCAATACACTTTCATGGTATCATTGATGTATATTTCAATACTTTAGTGAGACCTCTATGATGACCTCCATGATGTCATCGTTATATATCTATATACTAACATGATATGACTCAATCCGTAATGATACCATCACAATATATCTATATATTGTCATGATATCGTTGATGTGTATATACTTCAATCCTTAAGCGACACCTCCATAAGACCATCATATGCTGGCATGGTATCACTAATGATTGTTTCATATAGGCTTAAGTCATATGTAACCCCTTATTTATTTCACTTAGACAACTCAATTTAGCTTTGTACCTATTGAACACTTAAATCTTAACAAATTTATACCTATTTAACACAAAATGATAATAAAAAATAATAATAGTGCGTGCATCTCAATCGCATATACATAGCAAATGAACTAATGAGACAACGACACGTAGCGATTGATTTTTTTTTAAAACTCTATTTAAATAATACAAAAGAAATTTTAAGAAAATATAATTTTATTTTTGAATTAACCCACCCTCACCCCACCCCCTTCTTCTTCTTCTTCTTCTTCTCCCCTTTGCACTGGTGTCACAACCCAAAAATGGATGTGATGACACTCGTCTTATCCCACTAAGACAAGTTAGCCTAAAACTCAATCAGATCGATAAAGTGCGGAAATAAAACAAAAGTCCAATAACAATTACTAATACGAATAACAAGTCAACTTAATTCAATCTCCAAAACCTGATTGTCACGTGCACAAGCCTCTAATGTAAATACTAGAATTGAAATAAAATGCGTAAGTCTCAAATGACGTTGTCTTTCAAATAAAACAAAATCATAAAATAAGAGTAAGAAGGTTCGCTGAGAAGACAAACAACTACCTCACAAATATCCACAAAAAGCCTCGGAAACGAAGAGAATAGAAGGTATCACGAAGATCCAGGCTCGTAACCTACAAAAATGTAGAAGCAAGGGGTGAGTACCAAACCACACGGTACTCAACAAGCAAACCTCTAAACACAAACTAAGGGAACATAATACGGGCACTCCTTACACCCCATCCTAACCTCCACAACTACAACCTGCATAAACCAGCCCAACCTAACAGTTCACAGTTTACAAAACATATAGCTCAACAACAATAACAAATTATATATTCTTAATAACAACTCAATATTCATCAATAACAAGTTTCACAGAAAGGCACTCACAATATCAGCAACACACAAGATCAAGTTCATCAATGATAAAATAAAATGTGTAATGCGATGAAATGTAATGTCAAGTATAATGATGCATGTCTAACCTATCGATACACACTCGCTGTCTCTAAGTTTGGGACCCATGGGGGGACAAATCTATCTATGCATGCATCGCAGCGCGCGATACGACCCTCAATATTAGTAACCATTGCGGCGCACGATACGACCCTTAAAATATAGTATCCATCGCGATGCGCAATACGTCCCTCAAAATAGTACATCATCTTATCACATAACACTTATCACAACCATGCCTCAGAACAATGCAAATGACATGTTCACACAAATAATGAAGAGATAGCCATTTTCATAACATTGCACAATTCACAATAACACAATCATGATACAACATCAACAATGATTCAACAAGTCCTTCAAATCCTTCTCAACACATCACACACAAACAATTAATCACATTGCATTTTATTACCCCCTTTTCATCATTAGAATTAATCAATGTGGACAAGTCAGCCCATCACCAATTCCCATTACTCCCAAACATAAACCACAAGTAAATACACGAATTTCATACGTTCAACAAGGGTTTAGAAATCCACTTGCCTCGAATAATTGAACAATCACTCTGAGACTTGAGCCTTCCCTTATGTTGAATTTCTAAATCATTGCAATCTATTTAAGTACATATTCACAATAAGATTTCGCAGCTAACAACACTCACATTACTATAGGTTTAGCCTAGACCCAAAAACTTGCCCAAATTCATAATCGAGTTTCTAAGTTTCAAGTCTAGGGTTAAGCTTCAACTTTTCCAATATCACAAGTCTAATAATATTTATACAATTCGGTAACCCAATATTTAATTTCCTATCTCAATATATTACATATTTAATTTATAATATGATACTTAAAATAAGAACAACTAACTATGATATCTAACCGGTCACACAAATTCATGGCAGAACCATGAAAAACTCACGAAATCCCAACAAATTATCCGTTCCTGACAATAATTGCATAATGCCATTAACAACAATCACACCCACCATATTTTCACTTCAAATTTCCCTTCTGTTAAACCCTAACAACGTACTGACAACTATTTAATTCTCACTCTTTTTTTTCCAATCCAATGATTGGCTCATCATCATCTATTCAATTAACCTACTTGCCTTAAATTTCCAGAATAGCCTCACGGTCCACTTTATCAAACATAGCAATATACCTTAATTCCCATCCAGTATCTCTATTACATAATTTTTATTCTTTTATGGGAAAATGCATAAGTACCCCCCAGCCTATGCCCAAAATCCCTAAGACACACTTAACCTTTACTAAGGTCCTATTACCCCCGAACTTATTTTATATATAATTTTCTACCCCTTTTGGACCTACGTGACACTATTTTGTTGGCCTAGTGAGTGTTGATGATATTTTCAAGGATAGTGCCACATAGGCCGAAAAGGGGTAGAAAATTAATTAAAAAATAAGTTCGGGGGAGGGGGTAATAGGACCTGAGTAAAGGTTAGGTGTGTCTCAGGGACTTTGGGCATAGGCTAGGGGGGGGGGTACTTATGCATTTTCCCTTTTTTTAGCTATCATTGCCCTTGATACGCTCAAATTACACTTCCATACAGAAGTATAAGTGATCGTTATCAAGTAGAGAACCCAACTTGTAGGTTGGGGTCGATCCCACGAGGAAAAATGGTTTAGACTTTACTTTAACCGACAATTATATTCAATTAGTCAAAGAACTTCCAGAAACAAGTAATTAAAAGGGGGGGTTTGTTTATATGAAACAAATAATAAGAATTCAGTAAGTAATTTGTAATCTAACAAAACTCAATTTTCGGTTGTTATCAAGATGAGAAAAATAACTAGGGCATACGTGTTCCCCACAAGCTCATAACGCAATAATCCTAGTAACAACAATCCTTTCCTAGTGTATTACATGCAAAGTGATAAGTTATGTACCTCTAAATCCTTGATCCGGCATCTAGAGAATTTCACCCCGCACCTTGATCCGGCTACGTGTGTATAATTTACTAACCCTTACCTTTACCTCATATTAGACATCATAATTGATGTTTGGCTTACTTATTACTTCGCATCAATCGACACTAGTCTATTAGATAGTATCACACTAAATCTATGTTGATAATTCTTTTCTTGTTGATTACCTCCTTGATCCGGCAAGTAGCAACAAGGCGAGTTCTAACGTTGGCCACTGTTAAAAAGAATTCTAAACGAAAGAATTATCAATGCATGCAAAATACTATTCACGAATTGCTTATTTACTAGTCATATTTTGTTAATTGCTCATGGTTCCCACAACACTAGTTGTGGATTTAGTTACTCATATTAGCAAGAACACAATTCATAATTTTAGATAAAGAAATCATGAACTTACGTAAAGAGAATAATAAACCCAGAAATTCAACTTGAGTTGCAAAGCCAAAAATCTTCAAAACGAACTTGTAAAATTAATAATTGCTAAGGTTGTAATTCAATCTTCAAAGTCACCCAATAAAACTAGAATAATAATGTCTAACCCCTAAAAATGAGGTTTACATGCCCTATTTATAGAAAAACAAATCCTAATTTAAAAAGGAAACAATTTAAGGAAAGTCTGTTCAGGTACGCGTCTTCAATCCGCGAGACTGACTTACGGACCGTCGATGGATCTACGGTCCGTAAGTCCCTTCCGTCAGCCAGAACTTAGAAAATATTTTAGCTCTCAAACATCAACCTCTCTGAAGCAAACGACGGACTAGCAGTACGGTCTGTAGATTGACCTACGGTTCGTCAATCCCCTCCGTAGCTCCATACTTAGAATCTTCAAAAATCAAGTACTAAAACCCCCACAGTCTCCTTCTACGGTTTGACCAGTACGGTTCGTAGACCGATCTACGGACCGTCAATAGACACCGTGGTTCCACACTTGGTCAAATTTCCCTGATTTGTCATCCGTCCCTTGGCTGCTGATCTACGGTCATCACCTACGGACTGTCAATGGACCTATGGTCCGTAGATCAGCTCCGTGAAGGCTCTTTTTCTGCACTTTGATCATTTGTCTCCATACTTCTACGCTTGAACATCTTTCCTGCAAAAACATAATAAAACACATAAAAACCAACACGATAAGGCCCTAGACACACACAACTTGTAAGTTAAATGTATTAGAAATACCGTAAACTCACGGTATATCAACACCCTCAACTTAAATTCGTTGTTTGTCCTCAAGCGACGCAATACAACTCTAAACGACTTTTGTATAGAAGCAAGCATTTCAAGCCCAAACAATCACGTGGCTCTCTACCCCCCTTACATTTTAGATGCAACTTCGTTCTTTTAGACTCGACAAGCTAATCAATGCAGATCAAACTATGACACAGATCGACCAACTGACACACAACCTGCACCTTATCACTATCACCAAGATACCAACTTTCCAACAATGTAACTAGTGCCCTTACTTCAAACGAAATCCTTTTTTCTCATAAAATTGAATGTCACTTATGGTGTAAGGGTTTATTCAACACTCACGCTCAGAAGTAATTTCAAATACAGTTAGTGCTTTATGTCATAAGCTTGCCCTTATTTTCACTACTTAAACTCTCCAAACTAGATTCTAGGATCACTATAGGACTTTATTGGCTTGTAACGTAGGCTCAGGGTCAGGTGTGGTACATTTGGGTACTGATTAGTGACTTTCTGCCCTCCTTGACATTACACTTTGGCTTTTAACCTCTTTTTGCCCTATTACTGGCATCATACAGTTTTACCTTCTTTCACTTGATTTTCTTCAACCAAGGGTGTGAATTTAGAATTTGTAACGCTTTATTTTCTTTTTTTTTTTTTTTTATATATATATTTAGCTTTCAACCAATCACATCCTTTCCACACGTTTTCTCTCCTCTTCACCTCACTCTTTTCATACCCATTTTTCTCTCAGTATCTTCTTTCATAGCCACTTTCAACTTATAGATTTTTCATTAGTTGAGGTGCATAATACCCGATGTCGGGTCAGGGCCAAGATTTGAAATTACTTTTGCATTAGCCACCCTCAACTTAGGCTTTTGGCCTAAGTCGAAGTGCACATGTCCAAGGAGGGACCAGGGCCAACGTATTAGATTATGGGAAGGTGAGTTTGAGGTTTTAGAAAGAAATGATTTATTTTAGACTTAAAGCTGGATCAAAGGGAACAGTTATTTCATTTGGTTGAATCATTTTAGGCAATTTGCTGACTTTTCAGAACAATGACCTATGATCACTTTCTAACCTCTAGATTGAATTGCCTTAGCAGGACTAACTAGACAAGTTCTAGCTTTGCACAAAAACTGTTTGAACACAACGATTCTCACTCACTCTTGGCACATAGTTTCATTATCAGATTATTAGGTTACTTAGTTCAAGTTTCAGCTCAAGTCATGCCATCAAGTTGATTTATTATGTCATACTCAAAATCAATACAATCAACTAATCGTAGCCTACAACATCTAGCATACATCCCAAAATCTGACGGGTATCATTTTTAATAAGCCATCATGCTTCATTCTCAGATCATGCTTCTACACATACAATCCTAAGACATGCTTAGGTTCAACGAAATTAAACAATCCTTTGGGAAAAAGAACACAGGCAAGAAAACCCCAAAGGAGGATTCATGAGTGGGGTTATTCAGATTTCACCCTATCACTCACAATCCATTTGCCCCACCCCAACAAAAATAGATGCAGTTGTCCCCAACGCATATAGAAATAGTAAAAGAAAATGGATTGGGTAAAGCAAACCTGTGGTGCAAAGCGCTGGCAAATCATCAACAAGCAGGGGGTCCAGTAGTGCCCACATCATCAGTCGTAGCACCCTTAGTAGTGCTCTCTCTCAATCTCTCTACGTCTCCCGCAATAGGTTGGGCCGCTACAACTGGGGCAGAGCTCGACGCCCCTGCTACTCGCTCACGCTCTCTCTGCTGGCGCAACTCTTTATCCACTATCGACACCCTCCTAGCCTCCTTATCCTGCCTACGCTGTCTCTTGAGGGCTTTCTCCTCCTCAGTGCGGTGAGAGCGGTATCGCTTGCCTTTGGCCTGTGTAAGTGCAAGCCCCTCCTCGACGGTCCCATTGAGTAGGACATCTAGCACTGTATCATCAGCCAGTGCAGTGGGGGCAACCTGAGGCTCAACTGAAGGCGCAACAAGAATGGCCTCAACGTCAGATCGGAGGCTAGCTATGTTGTCCTGCAAAGCAGATAGGTCTATGGCCGGGGCGGGTCGCTCGAGGACTCTCAATTCGAAGGCATCTAGGCGATTATTAATAGCCTGGACCTTCCGGTCCATCATATCCTCCATCCTGCGCTCCACTCTAGCCTCAGACTCGGTGATCGACTTTTGCATCCACGGCTGAATGTGATGTAGCAATGTGGCCATCTGAGCCTCTAATTTCTAAACTCTGGCCAAGGGGACAACAACAACGCCCAATTGCGGTGTGGACCGGGAAGAGCTATGGCCCATGCTAGCTGCCTGAGAAGAGGAGCCCGGGATAGTGTTGGTGTGATCGGGGGCGCTGAGGTCATCGCCCTGTGCCTGCCCCACTGTGTCTGCAAGGTCGGTACCCAAGGGAGGTACCTCAACCTGAGGCTCTCTGCGAGGTGCTGCTACATTCGCCTCATCTCGAATGAGACCGATGTCCAATGTGCCTGTAGGGTGGACTAGCCTGTCACAATGCCAAATCGGCACTCCAGAGTCCCTGCATAACTGAAAAATAAGGCATGGAAAGGGGTAAGTAGTGGAGGTCCTGAATGCCCTCTCGTGTATCTCTGCCAGCAACATGCGGGCAAAGTCGATCTCTACGCCTGCTACCAATGCCGCTACCATGACTGCTCTGTCCCACGTGACTTGATTATCAGCTTTCGTCGGCGACACCCTGTTACGCACCAGTAACCAGAAGAACTTGGCCATAAAAGTTAATGTCGCCTTTCGGATGCCAGCCCAAACGTGGAGCAGCGACCCATTCTGCACGCTCGCCATCTGCAGCAATGTATTTGGCCAACCAATGTATCACAGCCTCTCGCTGCTCAGAATTCCTCTGAAAGGCACCACTCCGCACAATGTCCCATCTGTAGTCAAAATCCGCTGTATTGAGGGACCAAGAGTGACCCGCAGTAGGACCATAGAGAAATCGTCTGATCGTGGCAGGTGATATGTCCACCGGACACCCTCAAACCAATGTGGAAGTGAGTGGATCCTGAGCTAGGGGCTTCGATCGCTTAGAAATGGAGCCCCGGAGAGTGGCTGCATAGGAAGCATAGAACTCCCACACAATCTCCTCACTGTACGTCCCTGGGTCTCGAGCCATCCAGTCACACTTGTGAAGGTTGAACAGCCGGTGGATGTCTGGAACAGTGTGCAAGCTCCCCGTGAGAACTCTCCGCTCCTCTGTGATCAGCCGGGCCATTTTTTATTTTTCATTGACCATCTTAGCATCCCGGTAAATTTGCCATTGGCCCTCGACACACCACCTATTTGGCTCGCCGGCTACAGGAGTGGGAATATTATTCGGGGGTGCGGGTATGGACTCCGAACTAGTGGCCTTCTTAGATGAGGCTGCTTGGTCATTTTCTCCCGATCCGGTGGAAGATTTGGCATTGGACCCTGTAGCCTGGGGAGACTCAGATCGTGAAGAATGGGCAAATTGGGAGCCTGAAGCATGGTCGATCCATCCGGCTCCAGTGACTACGTCGGGAAGCACCTTTCGGGGTGTGCCTCTGGCACGAGAAGTCCTAGTGTTGAGGGGCACGTATGCTGGATCAGTGTCGGTGTCGGTGTCTGTGTCCTCATCAGTCAACCGAAAACTAGGGGCAACAGATTTGGACTTGCCCCTTTTGGAGTAAGTGACCATCTTCTTGGGTGCCATTGTACCTGCGGGAATGATATTAGTGACCAAAACTAACCAAAACTATAATAAGAAAAAGTAAAAACTATAAACGAACAATCACAAAGTAAAAAAAAAATGCAGACATAGGCTACAGTGATCATCCACGGAGGGTACCTACGGTCCGTAGACTAATCTACAGTCCGTGGGACTCTTACGTGGATCAGGGGACCAGAAACATAGGTTGCAGATGGAAACCACGGAGGTGCAGAACGGTCCGTAGATTGATCTACGGATCGTAGTCCACGTCCGTGGTTCTACACTTGGGCTAATTTTATGCGTGCGCGTCCAGTGACGAACCTCATCTACGGTTCGTAAATGGGTCTACGGTCCGTAGATGGGTCTACGATCCGTAGACGGGGTATCGTGGATGCCATTTGTGCCCAGTTTTTAACCCTATCTTACGAATTGGACATCTATGGTCCTAAATTTCAATATTAACAAGCCTCATCATGCATTTCAACACTCAATTATGCTAGTTTTTCATTCTTACGATTCCGATTGGTTAATTTAACACAAAATTTAGATAATTTCTGGAACCCTAAGTCGAAACTTACATAAAGGCTTAGAATCACATAAAATCAAACTACATAATCACTATCTATCATTCCAAGGGTATTGTAAATTGTAGATTTATCATGTAATCGCATCAAACAATAACCCTAAGTTAAGACCAAATTCCCGACTTCCTATATTCAGGCTATGAATCGAAATTCAAAGTGAGGGGAAAATTCATTACCTTGCAAGCAACGAGGAGTGGGGGATTGTGTGATGACACTTCTTAGCACGACAATTGAAACACTGCTATTGCTACTAACCCAACATCGGACCTTAAAGAGTGAAATATGGAATGGGGAGTACTAAATTGAAGGGATTTTGGTAATATATGGAAGGGAGTGTGATGTATGGGAGTTATAAAGTGAATTAGGGAGTGGAAAAGGTGGGGGAAACGGTTATGGGAGTAAATGGAGGGAATGAGAATGATTTTAAAACAAGGGGTTATTTAAATAGGGGGTCCGGGTCGGGTCAAACAGCCTTAGGGTTTGGACTCACGAGACCCCGTCTACGGTTCGTGAGTCGATCTACGGTCCGTAGATCAGGGCCGTAGATCACTGTTTCAGTTAGAAAAATTTAGGGGCTTACCTTGGATCTACGGACACCATTGACGGTCCGTGGATCAATCGACGGGCCGTCGATGGTATCCGTAGACCTCTGCACCAGACCAATTTCTGCAGATTCATTATGTGGTGTACCTGCACATGTAACACCCAATAAGCTATTATTTTTTTACATTTTCTTGACACTTTTTAGACACGGACCCTATATTAATTCTAGCCAACACTAAGAACTAAATTAATACAAAATTGCAAGTAATCAGAGAAAACTAAACTACTAATTGGAAAATTTAACCCTATCATTGGCTAGATTGTACATCTTAGGTTGCCTCCCAAGCAGCGCTTGATTTAACATCGCGGCACGACGCAAGTGTCTTGATTACTCAGACTTCATCAAGATTGTAGGCCTCAATCACTTCTTGCACAGTTTCAGCATTTCCCAGATAGATCTTAATCCTTTGCCCGTTCACCACGAACCTTGTTCCATCCTTTTTCTCAAGCTCAACCGCTTCATGCGAGAGCACTTTCGTGAGCAAAAATGGCCCTGTCCACTTGGACTTGAGTTTGCCTGGAAACAAGCGCAGCCTAGAGTTGAATAGCAGCACAAGATCACCAACAACGAACTCTCGCTTTTCAATTCTTTGGTCATGATACCTCTTCATCTTTTCTTTGTACAAGGCTGAACTTTCATAAGCTTGTAGGCGAAACTCATCGAGCATATTCAAGTCATTCATCCTTTGGTTAGATGCGGCGCTCCAATCCAAATTTAACTTCTTCATTGCCCACATAGCCTTATGCTCTAGCTTTACTGGTAGATGACAAGACTTCCCATATACAAGTTGGTAAGGAGACATACCTATGGGGGTCTTGTATGCAGTGCGATATGCCCATAGAGCATCGTCAAGCTTTCTTGACCAATCCGTTCTATTAGCATTCACAGTCTTTGCCAATATCTGTTTGATCTCTTTGTTAGATACTTCAACTTGACCACTAGTCTGTGGATGGTAAGGAGTGGCTACATTGTGACGGACACCATATTTCTCAAGTAGTGCCTTGAATAACCTATTACGAAGTGAGAACCTCCATCGCTAATTATGGCCCTCGGTGTACCAAATCTGGAGAAAATATTCTTTTTCAAGAATGCGGTGACACTTTTACCTTCATTGTTGGAGAGTGCAACTGCTTCCACCCATTTCGATACATAATCAACCGCAACAAGAATATACTTCATCCCATATGAACTCACAAATGGACCCATAAAATCAATGCCCCATACATCAAACAACTCTATCACCAATATAGGATTCATTGGGAGCTCATGCCTCTTTGAAATCCCTCTTTTTCTTTGGCAACGATCACAAGATTTGGCAAAGTCATGAGCATCTTGGTGAATGGTGGGCCAATAGTACCCACATTGCAAAATCTTATGTGTAGTCCGAATGCCACTATGATGCCCACCAATAGGTGATGAGTGGCATGCTTCAAGTACACTCAACATCTCAACCTCAGGCACACATCGATGAATAATCCCATCAGCACAACTACGATACAAGTAAGGTTCATCCCAAAAGAATCTCTTCACATCATGCATAAATTTTCTTCTTTGGTGAAAAGACAAATCGGGGGGCACAATGTCGCTTGCCAAATAATTAGCAAAGTCGGTGAACCAAGGAATCAAATCATGAGAAGCAGCCAATACCTTTTCATCTGGAAAAGCATCATTGATTTCAGCCCTATCTCCAAGCTTTAGCATAGCCTCTTCCTCTAATCTCAACAAGTGGTTGGCGACTTGATTTTCGGTCTCCTTTCTGTCTTTTACTATGAAATCAAACTCTTGTAGCAGCAATACCCATCTAATCAATCTTGGTTTTGCATCCTTTTTTGCCATCAAATACCGCAATGCAGAATGGTCAGTATACACTATGACTTTAGTACCAAGCAAATATGATCAAAATTTCTCGAATGCAAAAACCACTGCAAGAAGTTCTTGTTCAGTCACAGTATAGTTCTTCTGAGCCATATTTAGAGCTTTACTGGCATAGTAAATAGGGTGAAGAATTTTCTCTCACCTTTGACCCAATACTACACCAAGCACCAGTCCACTCGCATCGCACATTACCTCGAACGGTTGTCCCCAATCCGGTGAAATAATGATTGGTTCTGTAACTAGCTTTTTCTTCAACTCTTCAAATGCTCTAAGACAATCATCATCAAAATAGAACTTACACTCCTTCTCAAGCAATTTGCATAACGGATGTGCAATTTTAGAGAGGCCTTTGATGAATCTTTTATAAAAACCTGCATGCCCAAGAAAACTTCTAACACCTTTTACAGATATAGGTGGTGGAAGCTTTTCTATTACCTCAACTTTAGCTCTATCAACCTCAATACCTTTCTCAGAAATGCGGTGACCCAACACTATACCTTCTTTCACCATGAAATGACACTTCTCCCAATTCAGCACCAAGTTGCAATCTTCACATCTTTTAAGCACCTCGGCCAGCTTATCTAGACAATGGTCAAAGGAATCACCTACAACTGAAAAATTATCCATGAACACTTCAATAGCATCCTCTACCATATCTGAAAATATCGACATCATACACCGCTGGAAGGTTGCTGGAGCATTGCACAACCCAAAAAGCATCCGTTTGAAAACAAAAGTCCCATATGGACAAGTGAAGGTGGTCTTCTCTTGGTCTTCTGGAGCTATAGAAATTTGATTGTAACCAGAATACCCATCAAGAAAGCAATACCAACCCTTTCCTGCAAGTCTATCCAACATCTGGTCCATGAATGACATGAGAAAATGATCTTTTTCAGTCCATACATTCAACTTCCGATAATCCATGCAAACTCTCCATCCAGTAATAGGCCTCATTGGAACAAGCTCATTCTTTTCATTTGGATCAATAGTCATACCTCCCTTCTTAGGCATGCACTGCACAGGACATACCCAACTACTATCTGCAATGGGATAGATGACTCCTGCATCCAGCCATTTTATGATCTCCTTTTTAACTACCTCTTGCATAGGTGGATTTAATATTCTTTGGTGCTCAATACTGGGCTTATGCTCTAGCATAAGTTGGATTTTGTGAGAGAAAATACCAGGGGGAATCCCAATAATATCTGCAATAGTCCACCCAATAGCTCGCTTAAACCTCTTTAATACAGTCACCAAACACTCTTCTTGCCTTGAATTCAAATCTGCTGCAATGATGACCGGCAAAGTATTCTCTTTGCCTAAGTATACATACCTCAAGTGCGGTGGTAGAGCCTTAAGCTTCAATTTTGGTGCCTCCTCAATAGATGGTCTTGTGGGTGGGGACTCGCGATTCTTCATGTCTAGCTCATACTTCTTTGGTTTGGACCGGTATTCATGCTTATCAAGTGCAGCCACCAACTCATTATATTCTTCAATACCATCACTATCGAAATTCATCATGACCGCTGCGAGTGTATCAACACCTAGTCGCTCTTCAATCTATACTTTTGACCCACTCTCAACTCTGTAGGTGATAGCAGATACTGTTTGGAGCTCACCATTCTGCTTCATGGACCTACAGATATTGAAAGTCGCTTCTTCATTGTTTAATCTAAACTTTATCTGTCCCTTTTCCATATCAACCAACGCACGCCCTGTAGAAAGAAATGGTCTCCCAAGGATGATGGGGACCTCAAAATCAACCTCACAGTCAAGAATCACAAAATCCGCTGGAAAGATGAAGGACTCCACTTTCACTAGCACATCGTGGAGCACACCTATGAGCCTCTTCACAGTTCGATCAGCCATTAGTAACCGCATTGCAGTGGGTTTTGGGTCCCCCAGACCCAACTTCTTGTAAATAGACAAAGGCATAAGGTTGATGTTAGCACCAAGATCACACAATGCCTTAACAAAGTGTAACAACCCTATAGTACAAGGGATCGTGAAAGCACCAGGGTCTTCCTTCTTCTGCACCAGAGATCTTGTAACAATAGCACTATAATGCTGCAATCTGTCGTCATCTTTAAAACTCACAGACTTTTTCTTTGTCACCAGATCTTTCATAAACTTGCCATACCCAGTCATTTGCTCCAATGCTTCTATCAAAGGGACATTGATAGAAAGCTGCTTCAACATAGTGATAAACCTATGATATTTACCATCTTCAGTCTTTTTCACTAACTTCTGTGGAAAAGGTGGTGGTGGTCTAGGTATGGGGACCACTTTCTGAGGTATCTCATCTTCTTGTTCTGTCGCAGTCTCAGACTCTTCTCTAACTTTCACCGCATCATCTGCTTTTCTAATCTCAGTATCCACCACAGACGGAATAGGTGGATCTATGGTTTGCTTACCTCCTCGAGTAGTAATTGCCATATAATGACCATCATTCTTGGGATTCTGGATGGTGTTGCTAGGAAGAGTGCCAGGTTGACGTGGATTCACTATTGTAGACAACTAAGTCATCTGCTGCTCCAGATGCTTTATTGACATTGCATGGGCATCAACCTTTTGACCAATGCCAGATTAGTCGTTTCTCATCTCCTTCACATTCTCATCAGTTGCATCAAACCTTCTCATCATCTTCTGCATCATATCTTCAATCCGCGCCAAATTACCTTCAGCTTCCCTAGCACCAGATTCCCGATTTTGAGGGGGAACATAGGGTCCAACCCGATCATTTCTGTTGCCATAATTGTTCCTGTTATAGTTGTTGTCGCGATTGAAGTTCCCATCCCGAAAATAGTGACCCTCTCGGTTGTAATTTCCATAGTTCCGACCTTGGTTTGCTTGACCTTGGCGCTAATTTTCCGAGTTGGATCCTTGGGCATTTGGTCGGAAACCCCCCGTCTGATCATTCATCGCATAAGTGTCCTTTTCATAGTAACACTCCTCAACTGGTGGTGGAGTTCTTGTTAAGTAGTTTATAGCATTTACCTTTTCTGCTTCTCCGCTCACATGCTTCAGTACCAACCCCAAGTCTGTCCTCATCTGAGCCATCTCCTCACGAATATCATCTGCAGAGTTGACAGTTGCATTATCTACGGCAAATGTGTTTCTCCCAAGATCTGCTCTCCTAGTGCTCCATGCTTTATTATTGCGAGAGATCCTCTCTAATTTTTCGAAATTTGTGCATATGTACAATCACCATATGAACCCCAACAATAGTGTCAAGGACTCTTTATTGTTATCATCCTGTCCTCGATAAAAGTACTCCTTCAGCGACTCATCATCAATACAATGATTTGGAACACTTCTAACGAATGCAGTGAATCTGTCCCAAGAGCTGCTCACAGACTCTCCAGGTAATGCCACAAAATTGTTGACCCTGCCTACGTGATTGAGCTTCTTGGACACTGGATAGTACTTCGCTTTGAACACCTCTACCAATTGGTCCCATGTAAATATTGAGTTATAAGGAAGCTCACTGAACCATACTGCAGCGTCGCCTGTCACTGACAGAGGAAACACTCATAAACCAATGACGTCCATATCTAGGTCTGGTCTACCTACACAACTCTTGCAAACTACTTTTAGTTTGGCTAGGTGAGCATGTGGGTCCTCCGATGGCAATCTTGAGAATAAGCCTCTTGCTGTAAGCATCTGCATCAAACTGCTAGTTACTACAAATGTGTGCCCTGGGGGTAAAGGAGGTAGGACAATGGTTCCATCGGAGTTTTCTATGTTCAAGTCGCCCCGATAGTTGTCATATTGTCGTGGGCCTTGTGGATCTTGCGCCCTCAGTGGATCTCCCAATAGATTTTCAGCTGGAGCCTGGTTGTCCCCACCTACTACCCCCTGTTGTTGTAATTCATCTGCATCATCCAGATCTCATCCGATAGGATTAATTGGACCTCTTGGGTTATTCATTCTTCGTAAAGTGTGGTTTAGCTATGAATCGTAAGGAGTAAGTGGTTCACCCTGACTCTGTGTACTTGACATACACTAGAGGTAGAACCTGAGAGAGACAAAAACAAAGAGAAAAAGTAAAATATGGAAATATTTGACTAACGTTCAATAATGTAGTTAAAAAATATCTAAAAGCCAAAATTTCCCCGGCAGCGACACCAAAATTTGATACGCTCAAATTACACTTCCATACAGAAGTATAAATGATCGTTATCAAGTAGAGAACCCAACTTGTAGGTTGGGGTCGATCCCACGAGGAAAAATAGTTTAGACTTTACTTTAATAGACAATTATATTCAATTAGTCAAAGAACTTCCAGAAACAAGTAATTAAAAGGGGGGGTTTGTTTATATGAAACAAATAATAAGAATTCAGTAAGTAATTTGTAATCTAACAAAACTCAATTTTTGGTTGTTATCAAGATGAGAGAAATAACTAGGGCATATGTGTTCCCAACAAACTCATAACGCAATAATCCTAGTAACAGCAATCCTTTCCTAGTGTATTACATGCAAAGTGATAAGTTATGTACCTCTAAATCCTTGATCCGGCATCTAGAGAATTTCACCCCGCACCTTGATCCGGCTACGTGTGTATAATTTACTAACCCTTACCTTTACCTCATATTAGACATCATAATCGATGTTTGGCTTAGTTATTACTTCGCATCAATCGACACTAGTCTATTAGATAGTATCACACTAAATCTATGTTGATAATTCTTTTCTTGTTGATTACCTCCTTGATCCGGCAAGTAGCAACAAGGCGAGTTCTAACGTTGGCCACCGTTAAAAAGAATTCTAAACGAAAGAATTATCAATGCATGCAAAACACTATTCACGAATTGCTTATTTACTAGTCATATTTTGTTAATTGCTCATGGTTCCCACAACACTAGTTGTGGATTTAGTTACTCATATTAGCAAGAACACAATTCATAATTTTAGATAAAGAAATCATGAACTTACGTAAAGAGAATAATAAACCCAGAAATTCAACTTGAGTTGCAAAGCCAAAAATCTTCAAAACGAACTTGTAAAATTAATAATTGCTAAGGTTGTAATTCAATCTTCAAAGTCACCCAATAAAACTAGAATAATAATGTCTAACCCCTAAAAACGAGGTTTACATTCCCTATTTATAGAAAAACAAATCCTAATTTAAAAAGGAAACAATTTAAGGAAAGTCTGTTCAGGTACGCGTCTTCAATCCGCGAGATTGACTTATGGACCGGTAATGGATCTACGGTCCGTAAGTCCCTTCCGTCAACCAGGACTTAGAAAATATTTCAGCTCTCAAACATCAGCCTCTCTGAAGCAAACGACGGACTGGCAGTACGGTCTGTAGATTGACTTACGGTCCGTCAATCCCCTCCGTAGCTCCATACTTAGAATCTTCAAAAATCAAGTACTGGAACCCTCGCAGTCTCCTTCTACGGTTTGACCAGTACGGTTCGTAGACCGATCTACGGACCGTCAATAGACACCGTGGTTCCACACTTGGTCAGGTTTCCCTGATTTGTTATCCGTCCCTTGGCTGCTGATCTACGGTCATCACCTACGGATCGTCAATGGACCTACGGTCCGTAGATCAGCTCCGTGAAGGCTTTTTTTCTGCACTTTGATCAGTTGTCTCCATACTTCTATGCCTGAAAATCTTTCCTACAAAAACATAATAAAACACATAAAAACCAACACGATAAGGCCCTAGACACACACAACTTGTAAGTTAAATGTATTAGAAATACCGTAAACTCACGGTATATCAGCCCTCTCTAATGCCAACCATTAATTTCGTCCTCACCTAGCCTCCAAATTTACCAAATACGAATGACACACTAAATCAGAAGAGAACATTAACTACTCTGTTAAACCAAATTCTCAAATTCATACAAGATTCCCTTTTATCACATAATCAATTAGATAAAAACAATTACGATAAATTTGTACTACTAATTGTTACTTGGAGATCGAATTTCTTTCCCTTTCCTCTCTTGTGCGTCCGCTTAGGTAAAGTTTTCGACTCCCTTTCTTTTCTTAATAAATTGTTTATTAAAACTGACACAATCCACTAACTTGTTTTTAACACACGACCCCAATGGTATAGGGTCTTAAATAAACGATCACTTTATCCCACTAACTATCAATTAATTCAATCAACTACAATTATCCATCAATTAATTAACTCAAGTTAAACGAATAGTTCAAAATTTTCAAAAATGACCTTCCGGGTCATCACATTATCCACAACTAAAAATCATGTTCATCCTCAAACATAAGATGAAAGAAAGTACCTGAAGCTTCAAAAAGCTGAGGATATCTGGCACGCATCTTAGACTCTATCTCCCAAGTTGCCTCTCCCACTAATCGGTGCTTCCATTGCACCTTCACTGAAGCAATCTCCTTGGTCCTAATCTTCTAAACTTGCCTGTCCAATAGAGCTATATGTTCCTTCTCAAATGTCAAGTCTGGACCCAACTCCACTGAATCGAGTGAAAGCACATGTGACTCATCCGAAATATACTTCCGAAGCATAGAGACATGGAAAACAGGATGAACAAACTAGGTGGCAAGGCCAACTTATAGGCCACTTCTCCCACTTGGCTCAAAATCTCAAAAGGTCCAATGAAAATAGGGCTAAGCTTGCCCTTCTTGCCAAACCACATCACATCCTTCATGGGTGAAACTCTAAGCCAAACATGATCTTCCTCCATAAACACTAAGGCTCTAACTCTCCGGTCAGCATAACTCTTTTGTCGACTCTGGGCTGTCAATAGTCTATACTGAATCATACGGACCTGCTCCATACCATCTCTAAGCAAGTTAGTATCCAAAGAGTCCATCTCTGCTGAATCAAACCAACCGATCGGACTACACCGTCTACCATACAACGTCTCAAATGGAGCCATCTGAATACTAGATTGATAACTATTATTGTAGGCAAACTCTGCTAAGGGTAAATGTCGATCCTATCTAGCACCAAAATTGATCACACATGCTCGGAGCATGTCTTCCAACACCGGAATCGTCCGATCAAACTGACCATCTGTCTGAGGTTGAAAGGTTGTACTCATATCTAGCTAAGTACCCAAACTATATTGTAAAGCCTTCTAGAAGTGAGAAGTAAATAGTGAACCGCGATCTAATATAATAGAAATAGGGACCCCATGTAGTCGCACAATCTGACTGATATATAGCTCGTCTAACTTCTCTGCCGTATACTTCACCCGAGCCGAAATGAAGTGGGCAGACTTGGTTAGCCTATCAACAACAACCCAAATGGAGTCATAACCACCCACTGTGGTAGGCAAACCCACAAAAAAGTCCATAATGATCCACTCCCACTTCCAAGTAGGAATAGACATCCTCTGAGATACACTCCAGGACGCTGGTGCTCACACATGACCTGTTGGCATACCAAACAACTAGAACTAAAGTCTGAAATATCTCTCTTAATCCCACACCACCAGTAATGCTGACTCATATCATGATACATTTTCGCCGCTCCCGGATGGATGGAATATCGAGAACAATGGGACTCCTCAAGAATCAGTCTAGTCAACTCGCCCGTCTTGGGCACACAAATCCTGCCTCCGATTCTCAAGACACCATCAGAATCAAGGAAAGCCTCCTTGGCTTCTCCTCTCAATACTTTTCTCGAATGAGTCATAACTTCTCATCATCAAATTGGTGCACACGGATCTGCTCGACTAAAGAAGACCGAGCCTCAATAAAAGCAATCATCCCATCACTATCCTCTGAGATCTACAACCGGACAAGACTGTTAGCTAACATCTGAACATCTCTAGCCAATGGTCTCTCCTCAATACTAAGTGCTGCAAGACTCCCGATGCTAGGAGTCTTCCTACTCAGAGCATTGGCCACAATATTGGCTTTCCCCAGATGATATAGAATGGTCACATCATAGTCCTTCAGCAACTCAAGCCATCTGCGCTGCCTTAAGTTTAGATCCCTTTGACTAAAGATGTACGAAAGACTCCGATGATCAGTGAAGATCTCATACAAATAATGATGCCATAGCTTAAGTACAAATACCATAGCCGCCAACTCCAAATCATGAGTAGGGTAATTCTTCTCATGGGACTTCAACTGCCTAAAAGCATAAGCAATCACTTTCCCCTTCTGCATCAATACACCACCCAATCCGACTCCTAAAGCATCATAATACACAATAATGTCTACACCTTCCTCAGGTAGAGTTAACACAAGAGCCGAAGTCAACAATGTCTTGAGCTTTTGAAAGCTCTCCTCATACTCATCAGACCGCAGAAAGCCCACACCCTGTCGAGTAAATCTAGTCAATAGAGCCGTAATAGTAGAGAAAATGTGAACAAATCTCCGATAATAACTTGCCAATCCCATAAAACTCTGAATCTCAGTAGGAGAAATAGGTCACGTCCAGCCTCTAACTGCCTCAATCTTGGTCGGATCTACTCTAATACCCTTTTTGGACACCACGTGTCCCAAGAATGCCACAAAATTAAGCCAGAACTCACACTTTGAGAACTTAGCATATAACTTCTCTTCCCTCAATCTCTGAAGTACAATCCTCAAGTGTCGGACATGGTCCTCCTCAGTCTTGGAGTAAACCTAAATGTCATCGATGAAGACAATCACAAAAGAATCAATGTATGATCGAAACACCCCATTCATCAACTCCATAAATGCTGCAGGGGCATTAGTCAACCCAAAGGACATCACTAAGAACTCATAATGCCCGTACCGAGTTCGAAAAGTTGTCTTAGGGATATCTGATGCCCTAATCTTCAACTGATGATACCCGGACCTCAAATCAATCTTAGAGAACAACGATGCCCCCTGTAGCTGATCAAATAAGTCATTAATACGTGGAAAAGGATACTTATTCTTTACTGTTACCTTGTTTAACTCTCTATAATCAATACACATCCTCATAGTCCCATCCTTCTTCTTCACAAACAGCATAGGGGCACTCCAAAGTGACACACTAGGGCGAATAAACCCCTTACTCAATAAATCTTGCAACTGATCCTTCAACTCTTTCAACTTTGCTGGAGCCATACGGTAGGAAGGAATAGAAATGGGCTTAGTGCTGGGCTCATATCCTTATCGAGAGGAACACTTAGAAAATCAAAAGGGAATACATCGAGAAACTCCTGAACCACGGGAACAAAATTCGTGGAAGATAGTTTAACACTAGTATCCCAAATAAAAGCTAAGTAAGACAAATATCGTCTCTCCACCAATCTCTGAGCACGAATAAAATAGATGACCTTGCTAGGATAAGAGCCATTAGCACTCTTCCACTCAACCCTCGGAACACCAGGCATTGCGTCACAGTCTTAGCATTACAATCAAGGACAACATGATAAGGAGAAAGCCAATTCATACCCAAGATCACATCAAAGTCTACCATCCCCAGAATGATTAAATCTACCCACGTGTCGTACCCCGCTAGAGAAACAAGACAAGATCGATACACTCAATCCACCACTAAGGGCTCACCCACGGGTGTAGAAACACGAATAGGTATAGTCATGCTATCACATATCATACCAAATTTAGCAGCAAAATAGGTGGACAAATAAGATAATTTAGACCCTGGATCAAACAATACAGACGCAGATCGATGGCATACTGGGATGATACTTGTAATAACAACATCAGAAGTCTCTATTTCAGGTTTCCCTGGGAAAGCATAACGTGCCCCCCTAGGCCACCTCCAACCTGGGTGGTAACTCTACCCCTACTCTGCTGAGCTGTAGCACCACTTCTAGAAGTTCTACCACCTCTACCTGATTGAACTCTGCCTCGGCCTCTACCCTGTGGTACCGGTGGTCTAGCTTGAAATAAAGAATTAGGTTGGGATCCTCCACGACCCCTTTGGAAAGTACACTGTTGCATTAGGTGATCGGGATCTCCACAAGAAAAGCAAAATCTCAAACCCGAGAACTACTGTGCGGACCCTGAAAATCCACTATAATTGGCTCGCCCCATAAGTCGCTGCTGTGAACCGTGACCCGCGCTATAAGAACCCCGAGGTATCTGACCACCTTCGAATATCGACATAGATACATGAACGGGTCCCTGCTGCTGAAAGAAACCACTCTCTCTGTGTAATCCCCTACCTCCAGATGAGGCACCATGAAACTGACCTAATGTACAGACCTTCTTAGGGTCCCCAAACTCTTCTCTCTTTATCAATTCTGCCTCTTTAGAGGCGCTCACAATGGACTGGAAGGAAGCCCCCTCTCTAGATGCTCTAAACATAGCCGATCTGATAGAGAAAGTCATCCCCCTTACGAATCTATGGATCCTCTCTGTCTCGTCTGGAATAATGGCTAAAACATGCCTAGACAACTGGCAAAAACATGCCTCATACTTTGTAACTGAAAAATTGTCCAGTCTCAGATTCTCAAATCTCAAACGAATCTCCTCTCTTACGCTCCAAGTGATAAAACGGTCATGGAAGGCATTGGAAAACCTCTCCCAAGTCATTAGAGGAAATCCAACTGGCAAAGCCCCCGAATAAGTTCTCCACCACTCTTTCGCTGGCCCACGAAGCTGGAGTGTAGCATATCTAACCCCATGTGACTCAGCTAATCCAACAACCTCTAGCAACTCTCGGCATGTAGTCAGAAACTCATGAGCGTCCTCACTCTTCCCACCATGAAACTTAAGTGAGTCCATCTTTCAAAATTTCTCATACTTACGTTGCTCATCCTTTGTCAGAACAACCAATGGTGCACCTTGACCCCTAACTGCTAGTGCAAGATCATTCTCTACCACGGGATCCTTTGGTGGCTGTCGCACCGCATCCTGAATAACTGGAGCTTTCTGCTGCTCTTGGGCTTGATCCCCCTCTCTAGTTTGAGAGTCTTGTGGTGTGGTGGTCGCACCACCACCCTGAGTAAAGCTCTTAATCACACTTAACACCCTCAATAGAGTATCCTGAAGCAAAGGTGTGACTGCAGGCTCTGGAGGAACCTGGTCCTCTCTGTTATCAATTTGAGGCTCTGGAAAGACCTCTCTAGTACGACCTCTCACTGGTGCTGCTCCATGGCCACGACATCTGGCTAGTATCGTTCCACAAGAACGACCTCTAGCTCGAGATCTACCCCTACCCCTAGCTGGGGCCTCAACAACTGCCTCGGGAAGTGCCTTCCCTCTACCACCAGTAACAGTAGCCCTAGTCCTCGTCATCTGTCAAAAGAGTAAACAATAGCTCAGTTCTAAAGAAGGTAACCACGCACGATGAGAAAGAGTGAACAAAAGGAAGTTTCCTAATAATCTTTATAGCCTCTCAGAGATAAGTACATAAGTCTCCGTATCGATCCTTGAGACTCTACGTAGACCCGGCTTGTATACACGTGAGACCTATGAACCCAAGGCTCTGATACCATTTTGTCACAACCCAAAAATGTATGTGATGACACTCGTCTTATCCCACCAAGACAAGTCAGCCTAAAACCCAATCAGATCGATAAAGTGCAGATATAAAACAAAAGTCCAATAACAATTACTAATACGAATAACAAGTCAACTTAATTCAATCCCCAAAACCTGGTTGTCACGTGCACAATCCTTGAAACAATATGTGTAAGTCTCAAATGACATTGTCATTCAAATAAAACAAAATCATAAAATAAGAGTATGAAGGTTCGCTGAGAAGACAAACAACTACATCACAAATCTCCACAGAAAGCCTCGAAAACGAATAAAATAGAAGGTATCACGAAGATCCATGCTCGTAACCTACAAAAATATAGGAGCAAGGGGTGAGTACCAAACAACACGATACTCAACAAGCAAACCACTAAACACAAGCTAAGGGAACAAAATACGGGTACTCCTTACACCCCATCCTAACCTCCACAACTACAACCTGCATAAACCAACCCAACCTAACAGTTCACAGTTTACAAAACATATAGCTCAACAACAATAACATATTATATATTCTCAATAACAACTCATGATTCATCAATAACAAGTTTCACATAAAGGCACTCACAATATTAGAAACACACAAGATCAAGTTCATCAATGATAAAATAAAATGTGCAATGCGATGAAATGTAATATCAAGTATAGTGATGCATGTCTGATCTATCGATACACACCCGCTGTCTCTCAGTTTGGGACCCATGGGGGACATATCTGTCCATGCATCCATCGTGGTGCGCGATACGACCCTCGATAATAGTAACCATTGCGGCGCACAATACGTCCCTCAAAATATTGTATCCATTGCGGCGCGCGATACGTCCCTCGAAATGGTACATCCTCTTATCACATAACACTTATCACAACCATGCCTCAGAACTATGCAAATGACATGTTCATACAAATAATGAGGCCATTTTCATAACATTGCACAATTCACAACAACACAATCATGATACAACATCAACAATGATTCAACAAGTCTTTCAAACCATTCTCAACACATTACACACAAATAATTAATCACATTGCATTTTATTACCCCTTTTTCATCATTAGAATTAATCAATGTGGACAAGTCAGCCCATCACCAATTTCCATTACTCCCAAACATATACCACAAGGAAATACACGAATTTCATACGCTTAACAAAGGTTTAGAAATCCATTTGTCTCAAATAGCCGAACAATCACTCTGAGACTTGAGCCTTTCTTTTATGTTGAACTTCCAAATCAATGCAATCTATTCAAGTACATATTCACAATAAGATTTCGAAGCTAACAACACTCACATTACTCTAGGTTTAGCCTAGAACCCAAAACTCGCCCATATTCATAATCAAGTTTCTAAGTTTCAAGCCTAGGGTTAAGCTTCAACTTTTCCAATATCACAAGTCTAATAATATTTATACAATTTGTTAACCCAATATTTAATTTCCTATCTCAATATATTACATATTTAATTTATAATGTGATACTTAAAATAAGAACAAATAACTATGATATCTAACCGGTCACGCAAATTCATGGCATAACCATGAAAAACTCACGAAATCCTAACAAATTATCCGTTCTTGACAATAATTGCATAATGCCATTAACAACAATCACACCCACCATATTTTCACTTCAAATTTCCCTTTTGTTAAACCCCAACAACGTACTGACAACTATTCAATTCTCACTCTTTATTCCAATCTAATGATTGGCACATCATTATCTATTCAATTAACCTACTTGTCTTAAATTTTCAGAATAGCCTCATGGTCCAGTTTATCAAACATATATCAATATACCTTAATTCCTATCCAATATCTCTATTATATAATTTTTATTCTTTTATCTATCATTGCCCTCTCTAATGCCAACCATTAATTTCATCCTCACCTAGCCTCCAAATTTACCAAATACGAATGACACACTAAATCAGAAGAGAACATTAACTACTCTGTTAAACCAAATTCTCAAATTCATACAAGATTCCCTTTTATCACATAATCAATTAGATAAAAACAATTACGATAAATTTGTACTACTAATTGTTACTTGGAGATCGAATTTCTTTCCCTTTCCTCTCTTGTGCGTCCGCTTAGGTAAAGTTTTCGACTCCCTTTCTTTTCTTAATAAATTGTTTATTAAAACTGACACAATCCACTAACTTGTTTTTAACACATGGCCTTATTGGTATAGGGTCTTAAATAAAAGGCCACTTTAGCCCACTAACTATCAATTGATTCAATCAACTACAATTACCCATCAATTAATTAGCTCAAGTTAAACAAATAGTTCAAAATTTTCAAAAATGACCTTTCGGGTCATCCCAACTGGGTCACCCCTGCGCCTCAACCTGTCAGCCACCAATAAACCATAGCCTACGGTCTTCTTCTTCGTCGTCAGACCTTGTTTTCCTTTCAACTGGGTCGTTGCGCCTCAAACGCCAATAAACCATAACATTCACCCCTTTCTTTTTCTCCATCGAATCCTATTCCTTTCACTGACGTCGATAATACACCATTGTTGCCTATCTAAGCTAACCCCTCATTTATCTTTCGTTGTAATAGCATCAAAACATTCCATCCATTCTCTTCATCTTCTTTCCATTAATAAACATTTATCACAATTATAAGAAAATAATAGACGTTTTTCTAAAAAATAATCAATTGCTTCGCTGGAATACTATTTTCATCTTAAACAATGGAGTTTCGCCGAAATATATTTTTAGCAGAAATAATGAAGCTTCGCCAAAATATTATTGTCATCGAAAACAATAGACCTTCACCAGAATATTTGAGAATTTAATCAGATCTACATAAAATTTTAAAAAAAAAAAGAATGAAGAAATAGTAGACGAATTGGAGAGGGTGAGGAAGAGGTGGAGGAGGTGGGTGTGTAAAGAGACATGGAATAGTTGCAGAGGGAGGATGAGAAAGACGTTCCCTCCCTTCCTTTTTATTTTTATTTTTTATATTAATTATTATTGTTTATTAATGTAGCTATATAAGTTGGAAAGAAAAAGAAAAAATATTATTTCTAATTGTTTTCACTCGTTTTAGGAGAGTGAACTACACTTTTTTTGTCATGTCAGCTTTTTGTGTCTAATAGGAATCACTTTTGAATATATAAAGTGTTCAATAGGTACATGTCTAAATTGAGGTGTCTAAGTGAAATATGTGGACAACTTTAAGGGGCCGCATATGACTTAAGCCTTTCATATAACCAGTATCACTCTAATCATGTATGATACCATCATAATATGTGCATATACTGTTGTGGTAGCACTAAGGTTTCTTTCCTTCATTTATTCACAATACTATTCATTCATTAATGATACCATAACAATAAATACATATATTGCTCTGGTATCACTAAGGTTTCCTGCATTCATTCATGTAAAACTAACTCATTCTTCAATGATACCGACACATTCTATATATAATAGCATGATATTATTGACTAATGATTAGTCCTTCAAGGGCTTAAGTCATCCACAACCCCTTAACATTGTCTGAATATTTCACTTAGACACTCTAATTCAACCTTATACCTATTGAACACCTACACTGCAAGAAATTTGTACCTATTAAATATTTTTTATTGAGATGGCAGCATGTGTGTAATACACACATGAGAAGAGTGTGAAAGGAATAGAAAAGGATTTATCATTTTTTTAAAAATAATTAAATTATCATCTCTTCTTATTCTTTGACTCAACCACCATTGTTACAGCCTTTTTGCTATAGCAATCGTCGATGTCACCACCATTAAAGCCCATTCCTCTTCTTCACGCCACCTTGATTTTTACCAAATATGTCATCACCACACCTATACTTCTCCTTTCCGCTCTTTCTCCGATTATCTTCTTCCCCTTTTTTTTCTTCAGGTCATCGTCTTTGTTTCCTTTTTTACCAGTCATCGCCCCACCACCCACCATCAACACCACCTCATTTTTCTCCAAATCTATCATCGTCAATATATTTATTTCTCCATATAATTTCAAACAATCAATCATAACTTTCAGATTTTCCACCTTAGTTTGTTCGTCGGAAAACTCTGCCACAAACATGCTTGAATACATTATTGTGGTAGCACTCTGGTTTCCTTCATTCATTTATTTACGAAACTACTCAATCCTTAATGATACCATAATAGTATATTCATATACTGCTAAGGTATCATTTAGGTTTTCTACAATCGTTCATGTACAACCAACTCATTTCTCAATGATACCATCACAATAAATCATATACTGACATGGTATTATTAAAGAATGAGTCGTTTTGTAAAAAAATAGTGAATTTAATATTATTATTTTTATTAATCTAAAAGTAGTTAGTTAATATTTTTATCTCAGTATTTTATTTTTGTTTTTGTTAAAAAGAAAAAAGAGAAAAAGAGAAAAAACATAAACCATATAAATTATTAAAAGGGAGAAAAGGGAGAAAAAGGACAAAAATAAATTATGATGATATCATGGAGGTCTCACTGAAGGATTGAAGCAGACATCAATGATAACATGACAATATAAATATAATGTGATGGTACCATGAAAGTGTAGCTGAAGGATTGAAGTATACATCAATGATATCATGAAAGTATATAAATATACTGTGATAGTATCATTATATACATACATTAATTGTGAAATTAAAATTCTTTCATGGTAAATGTAACACCTTGGTGTTTCAAAGAACTAGAATTAGAAAAAACTATTTTTTTGGAAAGAATAAAAGTTGGAAATTTTGGCAAGTTATGCTAAGTATGAGTTTTGGGTTAACTTCAAACGACCATAACTTTTAGTATATGATGAGTTAGGTGGCCTATAAGATATCAAATGAAAGGTCTTGGAATTCTCTTTCCAACGCCACTGAGTTTGCTAATTTTCGAGCTCGTGTGAGGGAGATATGCCCATTTAAAGTCGAGTTGTCTAGATAAGGGAAGTTACCCGGATTTAAGAGAAGTATTTTGATATTTTCCTTACCTTATCAGATTTATTTCGTTTTTAGTAATTAATTAGGGGTCTAAACTAAATTGGTTCAGTTTACGCAATCAAAATTCACGCTAGGGTTTTGGAAAAAGGTTCAAGAGGAGAAAGGTCAAGATTTCGTCAAGTTCTTGAGGTTTCGTTGTGGATTTCGCCAAGGGTTTGATCCCTAAGAGATATGTGAGTCCACATAGCGTTGGGTTTGTTCACCCACGTGCCAATCATGTTATTTTCAACGAAATTTATTTCTTAAAGTTGAATGATTTGAGTTCTTGATAAGTTTTGTTGAAGTTTCTTACATAATCTTGATTATTGAGATTTTGATGAATTCTTGAGATAAATGTTAGTGTTTTGAGGGTAGTTTTGAGTAGATTGTCGTATACTAACATTGAGTATTCGAATCTAAGTGATTGGGAAAGAAATCATTCGATTCTAGACGAATTGGGGTTAGAAAACGAGGAAGAAAAAGTTGGACATAAAATAAAGTATCATGTCCGCGTCGCGGAGAGAATGCGGACTCCATTGTTTCAAACTTATTTCGCGACCAAATATTAAAATTCATCTCCGTGTCGCGTACTTGCTCTCAGACAATGTTTTTTCACTATTTCTCATGATTAACTATCTAAAAACACTATTAATGATCACAATATCTTTCCTATCACAAATCATAACCTTGAATTCATAATTCAAATTCAAGGTAGATTTAAGAGCCAAGTATTGAGAGTTCTTCGAGTCATTTAAAAATTCTTTTACAATCGTTTTAAAACTTGTCTTAAGACTTAAGCATTGAGTTTGAGAAAGAGTAGAGCCGAGTTCATTTCTTCAAACGATTATATGGGAACTAAGTATTCCCAAAGAGTAAATATTTTCATATTTAAGATGAGAGGAAACACCGATTTCTATAATAGTTTTCATGAGCAGTTCTGAGTACCATCTCTTTTAAGAGATATATTTTTGAGTAATAATCTCAAACCACAGAGAAAGTTGTGTTTTAAACATATGAGCTAGTTACATTTTGGGAGTAGTACTAAGCACCGATATGGAGACGAGTTCAGATAACTCAAAGTCTCCATAAACTGTGTAGCCAACATGGGTAGAAAGGGTCATACTTTTTAGATGATTCCTTAATGCTTTTAGCATAGACTAGTGGATCCACTTAGTAGTAGGTTCTATACCCTGACAAAGTATAGGATGGCCCTGGCAGCGTGAGGCAATATGTTGTATCATCACATAGCTCATAGTGATGGTTGTCGATTAGAGAATCTCCCACATAGTTACTTGTATTTTCATAAATAAAACTAAGTTACTATTGTGTTTTTCAATACACTGAGTTGTTATCTACATTTTAAAAACTTTTCTTTATACTACATCTTTATTACTATTTTATATTGAAAAGAGTTGAGTTGAGTTGAGACGTTTCTTCAGTTCCATTTCAAGCTTATGTCTTGTTTTGAAATTTCCCTCACATGATCGTACATTTCATATACTGACGCCATTTGACCTGCATCTTTTATGATGCAGATACAGGTAACCAGGATCAACATTCAACGCTTCGTTGATCCAGTTGAGCTTCAAAGTTGTTGGTGAGCCTCCTTGCTTCCAGAGGATCCCTTTTATTTGCTTTACCATTCTAGTTTTGTTAGGATGTCGTGAGTCTTGTCCTGACATACATCTCCATTATTAGAGGCTTCATAGATAGTTAGATATTGTTAGTTCATGAGTCTTCTCATTTTCATTCAGTTATGTTGAGATTTGAGTTGCCGCTTTGACTAGTCGAATGTTTATTCAAAGTTATCATTTGAGTTACAATTTACTTTTAATGTGCTTTTATTATGAGTAGGTCTTCAGCTAAGAGTTAAGCCAGGCCAAAGGTTCGCTTGGGGCCAGCAATGGTTCTCGAGTGTCGGCCACGCCCATGGTATAGACTCGGAGAGTGACAGTAAACCTTACTAATATTACTCTATATTGTATGGACAAAAAGGATCGAAAAATACATGGTAGGAATTGCATAATAAAGAATGCTACTATTGAGATCAATGACAAGCATAATAAAGAATGCTACTATTGAGATCTATGACAAGGTAAATGATCTTTTGGATCTCCCGATTTGAGGGGCGGTCCATTTTTGGCTATTTATTTTTGAATTCTTAGATTTCAAAAGCAGATATTTTACACTTTTACAGCATTTTATAATGAAAATGTCTACTTCAAAATCTACAACATCTGAACATATAAAGTAGTAGACTCTCACTCAATTTGTATTGTTGGTGGCAAAATCACATAACATTATAAAAATAGCAAGCAATAAAAACCTTTCTATTTTTATGTTATACGAATCTAAGAATCTTTGGTCTAGGTTCAATCTTAGTTGTTTATCTTAGGTCCATCAATCAATTTATCGTAAAATTGAAAATACTTGTACTTCATATTCACAAATTAATTTGGTAGATTAGAGTATTGCTTTGAAGACATTATTTACAAAAAAATAGATAAATAAATTTGGTAGATTAGGGATTTTCTTTGAAGACATTATCTTCATGAACCTTTCATCAAACGAGACATCTTTATTGTCATAGTTTGCACGGTTAGTCCATGTGCCGATGGACGATCCTTCTTCAAGAGAACAAATCCGAAGAACATAATCAGGATCAACCCTCCAAACAAAAGTTTTATGTTTAAATCTTACTAATAATTAGAAAAGTTTATGATCATATTTCTTAATTTATTGGGGGTTTGGATTGACTTATTGTAAATTCTTTTGCCTTTTAATAATATATTCAAACATTTAATTTTAGATACAAAAAATATAAAAATAGTTAAAAGTGTGTTGGATATTTTCATGTGATGGTTTTTAACTTATAAACTATTTTTATAAGCTTTTAACTTTACACACTAATATTATTATTTATAAAAGTAGAGATTAATTCTAGTTAATAAGATGTTAGCCATTTGTTTGTAATACATTATCTTGATCATTGTTGTATAAACTATATTTATTACTATAAAGATTTGAGTTGTTTAATTCAAAGTTCTAAAATATTGTTTATAAAAAGACATTCAAAACTTATAATATTAAATAAAAAAAATAGATTGCTAACAAGGACCAAACAAAGAGAAAAAAAATAAGAGAGTTGAATTTCATTTGATTGAATAAAGAGTTAAAGCTATACTGACATAGGAAGTTCAAATAAAAAAGAGTTGAATTCGCCTTTTGGATTATACTCCCTCTATCCCTAATTACTTATCCATTTTTTAATTTACACACCTATTAAGAAATCAACTAATGACATAGTGAGTTTACCATTTTACCCCTATTAATTATGAAGTGGATGAATTGAGGGTATAATATGTAAAAAAGAATTGTCCTTTCTTGATTTGTCAAAATGGATAAGTAATTAGGGACACCTATAAAAGGAAAAGTGGACAAGTAATTAGGGACAGAGGGAGTAGCATATAATCAAATCAAGTTTCAAATAAATTTACTCGTCTTTGGGAGGTGAAATATAAGTGGTATAGATGGAAAGGAAAAGACTCAAATATATTATCGAATTTTGAGAAAAAAATCATCATCAAAAATTGGGCTAATCAATGTCACGAGTTTAATATAGTATCCATAAATGCCATTATCTTTTAACAGAATGTCTATTCAATTTGGGGTAATGCATAAGTACCCCTTAGACTATGACCGAAATCTCAGAGACACATCTAAACTTAACTAGAGTCCTATTACCCCCTAAACTAATTTGAGATGGAATGAATACACCACAAACGCTGACATGTCATAGAGAGTGTGCACACTCTCTTGAAGGCAAGTGATGAGTGCACAAATTGGACATATATCATTTTTTTATTGGTAACTTTTTAATTAGTTAGTACACATATTTATTGATAATAAAACTTATATATATTTAATTATTTTTGTTTCTTTGTAAAATATTTATTTTAATTTTTTTTCACTAGAAACTTTATTTAATTAATTTATTATCTTTTCAATTTTAATTATTTTTAATAAATTATGTGTATTTAAAAAAAATAAAATTTAAAAGTGTCCTTTAATTTTAATGTTTTAATATTTTAATGTTTTATTTGATTTTCTTCACTTATTTTGATATCCGCTCAAAATTAACTTATTTTAAATACACAACATTTGAAATCAAATCAAAACGAAAGACAAAAAAAGTAAATTCAATAGAAAAATAAAAGAGAAAAAACAAGGAATGTAAGGAAAAAAATAAAGTTTCGATACAAGGTAAAAAATGTATATTAACTTAATTTAAATACAAGATTAAAAAATAAGAATATTTTTTTAAAAATAAATTAAAATTTGATTATTTTAAAAAATAAATATTTTTTAATTAAAAAAATAAAAAATATATATTTATACACATGGCAGGCGGGTGTGTACAAACACAACCAACTTGGGTGGTTTAAGGTGCCACATTAGCACAAAAGGTACACAAAAATATGAAAAAAATTAGTTCAGGGGTAATAAGTTCTTAGTTAAGCTTAGATGTGTCTCTGAAATTTCGGTCATAGTCTAGAAGAGTACTTATACCCTATCCCATTCAATTTTAACAAATTAGTTTGTACACGTGACCAACTATCTTTTGACCACATCATTAACTAATATAAATCAACCGTAATAATAAAATCATCTAACTTTTTAAAGAAAAACAACCATAAACCCAACTACCAACATCCCTTTTTAACCCAAAAAATCATAAGTTTCACTTTATTTGAAGACAAAAGAACTATTTATTGGAATTTTCAGAGTTAGAATTAGCTAGCGTTTGACCATTGATTTTCAAATATTCTTGACAAATATTATTTGGGTGAAAATTTGGGTGAAATTTCATCATGTGTTTGACCATAGTATTTGGAAAACATATTTCACTTTTTTAGAAAAATATGATTTATAATCATAAGTTTTAAAAACTATCAAAACTAACTATAAGTTTGTATTACAAGTCAATTGGATCTTCGTTGCAACAAATAACATGTAGTGTCCATGACACTGGAGCAATGTGGTAGTTTGGAGTGAGTGCAACAAGCATCATTCCATACATCGTGAAGTAGACAAAACACATGACTTTGTTACCCTGAGCCGATTGTTCATCATTACATCAACAACCATATCATCACTTTCATATTCACCGAATATTTTCATCACTATTTTGATGTTCACGTAAAAAATTATGTAATACAACACAAACAACTACTATAGAAGGTGTTTTTGTAAAAGATAAAAGTTTGGTGTTAAATTTCAATTTTTAAAAGATCCCAAATAACGAGATTTGACCCAAATACTAGAAAAAACTAGTATTTGGGAATATGAGATATTTACCAAAAATATTTGTCAAATAATGACAAATTGTATGGACAAACACTATTTGCCAAAATTTTCACCAAATATTAGAGTTAGAGTTGAAGTTCACTTGTATTTGGTCATAATTTTGCAGTTGATATTTAGAAATTAAATGTATTTTTTTTTAAAAATATTATTTAAATTGAGATATAATTTAATGAGGTTATTTTATGAAAAAATTAAAAATTTTTAAAAGGTAGATAATAATATGTTGAAATTATTGAAATTAAGGGAGTTAAATTGGGCGAGTCATGGCCCAATTCGATTTTTAGTCCGTTTGAGACTAAAGTTAATTTGGGCGGATCATGACCCAATCTAATTTCATTTCAACCTTTTTAATATCTTCAATTGCAATCTAAACTGTTCATTTAATACCCCTAGTTTAAATCAACAATTATTTTTTTTAGATTTTTTATTTGATATTCAAAATTTATATTGTAATCTAACTAAATTCAAATTTATACCTAAAGTGCTCTCTCTAATAAATATCCAAAGATTCAAACCCCGAAACCAAAAATGAAGCAGCACTCTACCACAAGTGGTTTGAATCAACAAATTTAAACAAGCAAGGGAGTTAGAATAAGGCGGTGGCATGAGTACGTGTCCCACTATTCTAGAGCGAGGCACGCTCTCTCTTAGTAGGATCAAACACAAATATTTCTACGCAAGTCACGCATATTGTTCTTCCCATTCCGCCCAGATGAAAAAATAGATAAGCAAATTAGCAAATTGTGTTCCGTAATGCCATTGTAATTTAGAAAATGGTTTTGTTGATTCAATCGAATATTGCTCGTCGATCGGCGATACAAATTGCCTCTGCTCTCCGTCAGCTCCACCGCACGATTGATCTTGCTTGTTGTGAGGGAGTGAGAGCGAGAGTGAGATTTTTGTCGACCATTGATGATGCTGCCGAAAAACAGAGTCATGAGAAGGTGTCGAATAAACCATCAATATGCACCGCCGACGAGCTTCATTATGTCTCCCTTAGTACTTGTGATTGGAGACTTGCTCTCTGGCGCTACCTTCCTCCTCTGCAGGTTAACTTCCTTTTTATTAATTGAGAGAGTTGTACGAATTAATTTTAATACTCCAACGTCGTAATTAACAGGCTCCAAGGAGAAATCACCCGCTTCTTCTCTTGTCTGGCATAGGGACTAATGCTATTGGATATGATCTTTCGCCTCAGGTAATTCCCTCCTTCCTCACCGATCTCTGCATGCATATGTCGTTTGTTTGTAACTGAACTGGAAAATTCATTGCTATTTTTTTTTAGAGGGATCTAAAAATTGAGTTTCCTAAATCTGCTTTTGCTTGATTATCTCATACTTCTGGAGTATGTGAATTTTGATGCATGTCTGTGCTAATTATTTGATTATTATGATAAAATAATGTTCCATGCTTCAATCCGAGTATGCCATTATTTTTAATAATATCACTTTCAAGTATTTTATATCTCCCCAAAGCGCACTTTGCCATTGAGCGGTGGTTGAGTTCTACTTGGATCTTGCAAATATCTTTGAGGTGTAGTTTATGTGGTTGCACCATGGATGTCCTTATCAATAATTTTGAAGCTGTTTTAAAGAAATGAAATCATATAGTTATTATTTATTTATTGTGATTTTTCAGTCATCATTTGCTCGGTACATGTGTAATCAAGGATTTGATACGTGGATTCTTGAAGTCCGTGGAACTGGGTTGAGCATGAGGGAACCAGATCCTAAAAACATTGAGAAATCTGCACACACAGCATCTAATGAGATGGAAAATGCTAATGACAGAGGTCTTTCTGCAGCACAGCAGTCAACAAAGGTCCAGGGTGCCTCAGAAAAAGACCATGCTGCCTTGGTCCATGAAGAACCCACTGTGGTTTCAACAATATGGAATGAGTCAAGACTGGTGACCAAACTTACAGAAACTTTTATATGCTTGTCACAGAGAGTCTCTGGCTTTGTCAGTGGACATTGGTCGAAGATTGTCTTTCCTAAACTTGTTCGTCGAATATTAAAACGATTGGAGGATTCTTTTCCTTACAAATGGGTCAACAGAATAAGGAAGAAATTGTTAAGTCTGCTAGAGATGAAGGAGAACTCAGCTGTCGTTGATAGCCAAGTTGGGGCACTGAGCAAGAAGCTAGTAAATATCTTTGAAGAAGGTCAACGTTCTGTTTCATCCCCATTATTTGATCTACAACAACGGTTGACAACTACAGTAGGAGATTTTCAGGAACAGCTTGACTTAATCCTCAAGTATGATTGGGACTTTGATACTTACCTGGAAGAGGATGTCCCTGCTGCGGTGAGGTGGCATTTCTCCATGTTGAGGCTGTAAATTTTTTATCTCCTTTAATCCGGTCTTTAATTTTGAATAGGAACTTTAAGATCTCAGACATCTTTTCTTAATTTTCTCTTATATTGAGCAGTGATTGAAAATTATTACATTGCTTGTTTTAGATAGTAGTGATTGATAATTTTTACATTGTTTGTCTTAGATGGAATATATAAAGGCCCAAACTAGACCAAAGGACGGCAAACTACTCGCAATTGGACATTCTATGGGAGGAATATTACTGTATGCCAGGCTATCACGGTGTGGTAAGATGAGATCTAATTTTATAGAGCTCTGTCTGCTGGTGACATGGTAGCAATGAGCACCTTAAGCAAATGACTAGATTTTCACTCATGTATCTTGAACCAGTGGCAAGGAGAACATATTGAAGCTTGAAATTGGTAAATTAACTATGTTTGCTATCCAGCTTTGTGGTATCTGGGTGCTTCATGCAGACATATTACTTTGGTTCTTCAATTTGTTTTTCATCCCCATCATATCCTGTTGCATGCATATATCCCTAGTTATACCATCAGGTGAGCATGCTTTTGTTTAATAATAGTTGAGCCTTGCTCCAATAGGCTCAAAGAATCCTTTGGATGGAGTATTTATTTTTTCTTGTAGGCGTTTAATCTGTATTATTGTTGCCTAAAAACAACATTATGGTGCACTTAGTAACTGCTCTTGTACTTTCAAATGCATAGCTGGTAATATCCATGGGCTTGACATTATTATTTAAGCATCCAAAAGAGTACTCACAAAAATGAAATGCATATTGGTCTCTCCTGGTATAATGTCGAGTTTTCTATGTGCTATATTGGATCCCTTTGTCTATGTCAGAGAATTGATAGACAATTAATAAGAACAATCTTGTGTTGTTGATACAGAACATTTCTTCTCTGTAGACCTTGGTGTGTAATTTGCGTAACTGCGCTCTTGTAGTATCTCTGAATCTTTTGGTGTCTAATAAAAGTTCACTCTCAGAAAGAGTCTCATTCCTGGTTAAAAAAAAATACGGAAACCATTTGTATCCCTTTTGCTACCTCAAGTTAACCTTGGGAATTCTATCCAAGTTTTCATCATTGACTATCAATGAGCTGGCATCAAGTTCTCATCTCCAAATACTGATGCAGTTACTTTTCGACTAAATCTGAATGAGTTCTTAATCCAGAACCTTTACAAAAGGTAAGAATTTGCTACTGAGGAGAATCTTCATTCTTCGGTCGTCGTTGTAATAGCCACTAAAGGGTGTCTAGATTTAGTCACTAAAAGGTATATAGTTATAGCCACTAAAGGGGTGTTATCTGAGACACCAAAGATGCCGGAATCATTCACATTCATAATAAATTTGAGCTGGAAACTGACCAGCTTTTGAGTATGTCAGAATTGCTGGCTGTTATGAATCTTTAGGGAAGGATCGATTCACAAGGCGATATATAAATCAGCTCGTTAAAGGGAGGCTGAAACCTTAGAATTCATTAAAAGAGAACTCTGATCTCTTCAGCTCTTCAAAGGGAGACTGAAACCTTAGAGTTCAATGGAAGAGAGAACTCTAATCTCCTGCTTTTTGCTGAATTATGACTTACTGATTTATTCATCAAAAGCCCCTTTAAATAGGAGTCTTATTACATCAATTAGGAAGTTTAATTCTTATGAAAGTAGGAGACCTAAATCCTATTCCAAACTAATAACTATAACTTAACCTAATCCTTATGAAACTCTGAAACTAAACCTTATTCTAGAATAATAAATAAAGCAACTAAAAATATAATTAAATACTTCAATTAATGACTTCCAACACATCCCTAACACTGGCCGTTTGAAATGCTATCATTATCTCTCCATATATTGTGGTTAGAATGACTTTTAAGTGATGTGTATTTTAAGGAATTTGATTCATTTCTCAGATGTAAAATCCCTTTCCCTTAGCAAGCAGAAGTGCTGGCAACATAAGGTATATTTTCCTTTAATTTAGACACGGTTGTGATAAAGCTGGTGCTTCAGACTAGTTTCATGTGACAAAGTATCCTGTCAAAGTTGCGCCAATCTTCTCTATTCTGCTTTTTAGTCTCCAGTCTTCCTATTTGCAGGGCTAATCCCTCCTATCTTGTTTAATGTAATGAATCTTCGTGAGAGCAACTTGAAGAAATGTCTTAAGTAAAGATCTCAATTAAATTCTTAAAAAGGTGTTCATTAGATCTCTGCGAATTGAATACCATGAAAAAAATGGAATATATGGTAAATTTAAGTTAATGGTGCCTTCTCTTTTGTGATAATCTTGTTTCTGGCCCACCTTTTGAGTTTCCATTTGGCTTCGCAGCTTTCTGTATGAATTGGAATACTCTCTTCTTTAAGTTTTAAGTATCCTTCTTTACTGTACAGGGAGCTGCATTTTATATTACATATTAATGGGCTATTTTTCAATGGATATTTTATTTAGGATTTCTGAATTTATAAGAGAAACAAACTAGACACATAATTCATTTTGTTATTCCTTTTATTTTTCCTTTGTGAATGAAGGTTTGGAAGGAAGAAAGCCTGGATTAGCAGCTATTGTTACTTTGGCTTCATCACTTGATTACACATCATCAAAGTCCGCACTCAAACTGCTTGTACCCCTTGTAAGCTGAAATAATATGTTTCAACTCTTCTTTAGCTTCAATTGCTGCTATCTTCCGTTGCTGAGTAATCTTAGAGCTGTTTACATTGCTACAGGCTGATCCTGCTCAGGTTCTCAATGTTCCTGTCATTCCTCTAGGGACATTAGTGGCTGCTGCTTATCCTCTAACATCTCGCGCTCCTTATGCCTTGGCTTGGCTTAATGAAATGATATCTGCCACAGACATGATGCATCCAGACCAGATGAAAAAACTTGTAGGGAGCAGCTTTTGTAAGTATTGGCATGAGTATAAAAACAGCTTCGTGCTTTAACTCTTATCAAATTTGCATGAATTTTTTTTAAGGTCTTAATGTTTATTGGTGTAGAGAATATGCTTTGAAGATTTCAAGAGTTCAGGTTAAGGAGATATTTTTTGGATGAGAGTTTAAAGGCAATAGAGAGAACTGGAAAGACTTACGTGATCTAGAGGATTATTCTAGTGACACTGTATGATGCTCGCAGTTCCTGTTGCTAGTGTTTGTCAGACAATTGCTGCATTAGTAATGAATTATCCTAATAGTCCATTGCCACACAAAACAAATCCTCTTTGTCAACCAGTTGCATGTACTGAAATATTTATTTAGGCATTTATTATGAGCTATGTCTGTCTCTTCATGATTTATAATGTGTTTGATGCTCGTGTAGTTCTGTTTAATAGATGACAATCTGGTTTGTTATAATGTTTTCAGAAAATTACTGGATAACTGTCCTGTTCATAATTTGTGAAAGTTGGTAGCTTTGAATAATGTTCTACCAGAAGTTTGTGTGAATTCAGGGCCATTTCTTCCTATCAACATGTGTTGATTTGGGGTTCCATACAAATCTTTTCCTGCAAAATTTGCTGAATGATCTCCCTGCAGGTAATATTCCTGCTAAGCTTCTTTTGCAGATGACTACGGCTTTTCAAGAGCGAGGGCTCCGTGATAGAAGTGGTAAAATCTTCTACAAGGATCACCTTCACAAGAGTAGGGTACCTGTCTTAGCTCTTGCAGGAGATCTAGACCAAATCTGTCCCCCAGAAGCTGTATATGGTATTTTTTTGGTACTTCCGTGCTGAATACTCTGTAAGAGGTTAAGAATTCTCTAAGATATCTTTCTATAAACCATGATTCAAGCAGAAACAGTGAAGCTTATCCCTGAGAACTTAGTGAAGTACAAAGTATTTGGCGATGCTGATGGTCCACATTATGCTCATTATGACTTGGTGTGTGGACGCATGGTACGTTGATAAGATCTCTATTGAATTTAGAAAAAAGACTGGAAGAAATAAAAAGATAGAGGAGAAGGAGATTATGTCTTAATTGCGTAGAATTCACACTTCATGCTTTCTTTTTCCCATTTCTAGTATATTCAGAGTTCTACATATAGCTTAGATAGAGAATACCCTTCTATTTGAGTTTCGTAGCACACTCGTAACTCTCAGGAATATCGTGCCTTGAATACCCCCTGTAGTAATATATTATTCGGGTCTTGACACTGCAGGCTGCAGAGCGATTGTATCCTAGCATAGTCAAATTTTTAAGTCGATATGACCGGACCAGCTAGGAGATGTATATGCATTGACAATCATGCTTCAGATGCTGAGCTTCATATCAGTTGGCATATCGTTTAACATCTCATGCTTGTTTATCATCACTACTCGTATCCGATGATGCTATAAACAAGTGAGATTTAGCTATACTACATGATTTTCTGATCTCTTCATTGCAGTGTGCATCTGTCTGAGTATCCATTATTGTATTCTCTCTATTTGCGCGGTGAAACCTTAATTCTAATTATGAACCTTCTCTTGTTTTAGGAGAAATTGTGAAGACCCGAAAGCTGAGGGGAGAGCTCATACACAGTAAGGAATTTGGCAGATGTGGCTTGTGTCAACCTTGTTTGTAATATCATCCTCTTTGGCTGCTTTTCACCTGACTTTCGACAGGCGTTTGTAAGAACTGAACTCACAAACATCTAAATTAGCTTTGTTGGTTATGCTTTGCTAATACTAAATTAGTATAAGCAATTGTGTTAGGCGTTTGTAAATTAGAAGAAGCAATTGTTTGAAATAGATTATGTTAATCAATTGTGTTGGGCGTTTATAAATTAGAATTTAATGTGTTTGCTTATACTAATATTTTCCAATTTGAATTCATTAGATGGCACTTGCTCTATGTTCACAAGTAAGAATGAATTGTGCTAGACAAACGGGAATGAAATAGACAAAAGTTATCTAGTGTATTGAGATATTTCATGAGATTAATTATTTCATTATATATGAGATAATTTATACCATTATTATTGTATGATTATAGTACAAATGTGATAAATAATCTTGAGACTAATTAATATAACTAAAATAATTCTGCAGGTCCTCATATCAAACGACCCATTTATATATTCAACATTGATTTGTTGGATCCGTGCTTGCACATAAAACATCTAGTAATTATATATACACAATACATTTTATAAATAATTTAAAATAATTATATAATTTTTCATCAAAATTTTTATTCCTACCGTTAATTTTAGGGAAAATGCATAAGTACCTTCAGCCCATGCCCAAAATCCCTGAGACACACGTAACCTTTACTAAAGTCCTATTACTCTTGAACTTATTTTATATATAGTTTTCTACCCTTTTCGGCCTACATGGCACTATATTGTGGATCCAGCGCGTGCTGCAAATTTTTTCAAGGATAGTGTCACGTAGGCCGAAAAGGGGTAGAAAATTATATATAAAATAAGTTCAGGGGGTAATAGGATCTTAGTAAAGGTTATGTGTGTCTCAGAGATTTTGAGCATAGGCCGGAGGTACTTATGTATTTTCCCTTAATTTTATCTCTTATACACCAATAGAGTTTGGGTTGTAAATTTATTTTCTTATTAGAAAGAAATCAAAATTAATTTATGTAAAATGTTAAGCGTGATGAATTGGAAGCTGAGTTGGATCTGACAGCTAGAAGCAAAACTGGCACAATCTGATATAACTAGCTTAAGAGTGAGTTAGTGGTGTAATTAACTCGGTTATTTTGAGTTAATTTTAGAGTTGGATAATTAGATATTTTAGATTAGTATAAAGACTAATCTTGAATAGTCTTACCTAAACAGAAGAAATTATGTTATTGGCATCCAATTTTGACTTTTCGTCCTTAAAATTTATTCATTCGAATTTTCTTATCGTAAAAGAATATGATCCGATAGAATGAAATTTTTAATATTAATGATACTAAATAAAATAAATCAAGATAATTAGAAGCTCTATAAAAAAAAATTAGGCAGAAAAATGAGACTTGAAATATCAAAAGAACAAGGATTAAAGAAAAACATTTAAGAGAGATGGTTCATATTAATTGAAGGTCTTTTTTTTGATATTTTAAAAATATATGCAATAACCCAACTCATTTCTAGTTATGGATTTAAGATCAACTAGGTTTATTATTCCATTTAAAATGTGAAGCAGGTATTATTTTTCAAATTAAAATGTTCAGAGGTTATAGTGAGTTTTTATAAGAAAAAAACTTTAAATTGAGTAAAACTGTCAATATGGACTAGCACAGTCTATTCGGGCTAGTTTAGGGCCTGTTTGGATTGACTTTTGGCTTATGACTTATAAGTCAAAAGCCATAAATTAGGATTTCTAACTTATGACTTTTGACTTATTTTTGTTATTTTGACTTTAAAATAAGTGCTTATAAGCACTTTTTAACTTTACCAAAACACTTCAAAATTGCTTAAAAGCATCTAAAATAAGTCAATCCAAACGGGCACTTATACAGGTTTTGAAATTTAATAGGTTAGGTCGGGTTGACCCATTTTTGTAAATCAAATTATAATTTAAAAGTTTTATCATAAATATCAACAAGACCTTATTACGTGGTGTAAATGTTACTACTTGTTAATCAAATCACTAATAAATTACCTTTATAATATTTAGGGAAATGGGTCTGAAAAATACTCTAATTTTGGCCGAAATTGCTGTTACGATACCAAACTTTATAGAGGACCTTTTACCCCCTTGCACTATTTGATAGTGTATTTAAAATGTATATATGTGTCCACGTGGACACGCTATTATTTATAATTATGCAATATTTATGATGTCCATGTGAACATATATACACGTTTAAAATACACTATTAAATAGTGTAGGAGGGTAAATGATCCTTTCCAAAGTTTGGTATCGTTACTGCAATTTCGGTCAAAGTTCGGATATATTTTAGACCCTTTTCCCTAATATATATTAAGTTTGATTTCAAGTAAAAGTATAAATAGCTAAATAGAAATATTAACCCAATTGTTTTCTAATGATCATAATAAAACACAAAAAACATGACAATATTCCATAGGTTATACGACCTACGTAATGATTCCTTAGAATTTTTAGGAAACTTTATTTTATGTAGTACATATTTTATAAACATAATTTGTATTTTAAATTTTAATTTTTAAAACTTTAAATATATTTTGAGTTTGGACTCTTGTTATTTTAATATTCTATTTTATTTTATTTTTTAATTAATTTTTATTTGGCTCAAAGCCAACCTACCCATATTTCTCAAGTTCCACAAATTAGTAGGCTTATTTAGGCTGAACTAAAAAATTATTTTCTTAAATGGGCTCTGAAAATCTTAATCCAGCCCTGTCAAATCACGAGTTAAATCAGGCCGGTCCAACATGCCTATCCCATACTGATAACTTTAAAATTGAGTTATCTTTTTAATCCAATACAAAATTTAATGATTTTGCTATGTAATTCCTCATTACCTTTTCAAATATTTATTCTTACATTTTATCTGGGAGGAATTCATTAGCCTTTCAAGTTCATTCTATCTTGAGTTCAATGGTGAGCCAATCAATTTATAGCCTGTTTGGATAAGTATTTTTCATCCTTCCATAATACATCATTTTTACTATATTGTATTGTGTAATTTGAGTAATATTTAAATAGATTGTGTTGATTGATATTATTTAGTAGCTTTTTAATTTCATTTGATTATAATAATTGATGAATATATTAAAGAGAAAATTACGTAGAATAGTAAATATTTAGCCTATATTAGGTACTATAGCTATAGTTTAAGAAAATTGTAATTCGCGGCTATAGTCTCCAATTCTTGCTATACGCCTGATTTGTATAATGTGTTTGATTTATATAAATCCAGAATTTATATAATTCAGTTCCTGATTGTATAAAACCAAATTTTGTATATACTTACCCTAGCTATTTGTGTACGATAGAAAAAATCATAATAAATTACCCTGTCTGTATAGTGTCGTGAAATATACAAAAAATTTCTAAATGTATAAATACAGAATTTGTATATACTTACCCCTATTTGTATATTTGCAAACGAAATATACAAACGGACAGAAATATACAAACCACAGTCTCCATAACACACAAACTATATCTATGAAGTGTAATTATCGAAACTATAACTACAGAGCCTTATTATGTGTTTGCAGTGGCGGATCCAGGATTTCTGTGAAGGAGGTTCGAAATATAAAGAAGTAAATATGTGAAAATTACAAGATGAAAAACTGAGAGACATAGGAGGAAACTAGTAATCTGAATTCAATAACTTTAACTTGCCTTGTCATGCCGCGTTTAGTTTTTTTTACTTTTACCCTATTTCATCAAGTTTTTAAAAAAAATATTTCTTGTGTTTTTTCTCTCTCTTTTATATTGTAGTGTTCTACTCTATTTTTTGATTCTTTTAAAAATTCAACCACAAAGATATTATAATATATATATTCATAAGATAAATAATTGACATCGTCAATTTTTTAGTTCATTTAATTTAATTTACTAGGTTAGTCATTCATGAAAAAAAAATGATGAATAGAACAAATAAGTGTAGTTTAGTTTTCATCTTTTTAAAATCGAACTGAAAAAAATAAGAAAGAAATACTATAAATTAAGGGGGGGGGGGGGGAGGGATCAATTACTTAGGTTTAATTAAAATATTATTCATGACTTTTAAATTTGTTCATTCGATTAACTTTAATTCAATTTATTTTATATAATATTTTTTGTAAATCAATTTCAAATTTAATAATAATTCATTGTTAGTACATGTAAAAAGACTTATGTAGAAACAAAATGAGAAGTATAAATAAGAAGAATAAAAGACAAAAGTATATAAAATATGTCTAATAAATTTAAACAAAGATAAATTGAGAAAAAGAAATAGCATAGAGAGAAAAATAATGATAACAAAAATAATAAAGCTTTATATTGAACAAAAAACAATGAGACATTTCTTTGAGTTGAAATTTGAGGCCGAAACCAAAGCCCATTCAACCTTCCAAAAACAATGAAATGGAGTTGAATTTGAGCCCAAAACAAGAGCCCATTCAGCCTTTCAAAGCAAAAATAAAAACAAGCGAAAAAATGTTGCAAGCGGGAATCAAACCCGAACCATCTCAATCAAAGTTGAACCGCTTAGCCGCTAAGCCATGCTTTTCTTTTGTTTTGAGAGGGTTCATTTTCATATATGTACTCATAAAATCAGAAATAAACCTTATATATAGTGTAATTTTTCGACGAGGGGTTCGAGTGAACCCCTGACCTCCACGTGGGTCCGCCCCTATGTGTTTGTTATTTCAAAATTTTTCTCTATGATATTACTGTAAATATTAGACTTGGACACTTCCTTCTCAACTAGGAACCATAGATATTTTCCCTCTTTTATCCTAATTGAATTTTCTAATTGCTTAATTCACCATTTGTATTATCAATCTTTGTCTTCTCTTTTTAACTTTTTTAAAATCATGAATTTTTATTCTTTTAATCTATGTAACAAATTTTGATTAAAAATAAATCAAAGTAAAAAATAGTACTTGAGGGTAAGTTATTGGTGTTCTATAATGAAATAAATGAGCAAAGTAAAAAACTTAATATTTTAATGAATAAAAAATTTAATATTTATTTATACAGATAAAAATAATAGATACTAATATATATATATATATAATAAAGCTATATTTTTATAACAAAATTTAAAATATTATTTTATCTATATTGTAAGTAAAATTTTAATTTTAAATTTAAAAATATTTCATTGTTGATAATCAAAAATAGACTTATCTATACATAGAAACTAAAGAATAAGAAGAGATAACTGAGACATGCATCTATATACATACTAGACAAAAATTGCCCGTTCAGAGCACGGACCCAACTTTGTGCCTTTCAATGTTCTATTTCTTTAATTCAAGTGATTGGAAATTGTATATCTTATAAGTTATTGAGAGCTTAATAAATGAAACACAATACTATTATAGGACCGTATATTAGTTAACATTATCAGTTGTATACATTGTGCACTTCTTTGGTGGAGAGATGTAGTTGATGTATGCTAGTATTGTATTCTCTTTGTAACATCACGAAAATTTTTTAAGGCTTTTTTTTTTTATGACAAGAAAAACCCGCAGCCGCTACCCTTTGGGTGCGCACAAGGTAAAACCTCTGCTCCTATGTAATAGCTCACAAACCACATAGGAGGGGTAAACCGCACTAGGCAAGCCTGGTGCGACGAGCTCGACCCAGAAGGCAAACCCCTTGCTTTCGCTGGCAAGGGGTTTCGAACTTGAGACCTCCAACATGGAAGTCCCAAGCCCAAACCACTGGCCACCCCGAAGGGTCGAAAATTTCTAATTTAAGATTCGAGTCATTCTTTATTTGTGAATGAGATTGTACCAGAGTGATTCTAAATTTTCTTAGATGTTAAGGCACTAGAATCCCCTAGCATAAAAGTTGAGTTGAAAGTTTTCTTTCCAATTGGGTTCACTATGAGAAGTTATTGGGTCAACTTCAAACGACCTCATCAGTTAGCACATAGAGAATTAGGTGTCCCATCACCTATCAAATAAAATGTCTTTGAGTCCTCTTTCCAGCGCCGTCTAGTTTGTACAATTTCGATCTTGGAGTAAGAAGTTATGCCCATTTGAGTGAAGCCCCCTCTAGTTAAGGCCTTTCATCCATTTTAGAAAAGGGTATTTTGGTCTTTTCCTTTTTCCCACATGTCTTAGCACGTTTTTCCTGACCCAATTAAGGGTTTGATCAGATTCTAAATCACCCATTCACGTTCCAAACAATTAGAATTTTAGGGCGATGTTTTAAGAAGAGGAAAAGAGGGTTTTCAAGCGTTCATTCAAATTTCGCCAAGAACAATCGTTCTTTCAAGGTATCTGAGGTTTCCCATAGTGATGGACTTGTTCTTCATCATGCCAAACATGTAATTCTTCCACTAATTCATTTATGAAATCATTTATGTAAAGATTCTTGAGTAGTTCTTGAGTTTTAGCTTTATTCTTTAACAATGGAGGTTTTGAGTTCTTTAGGTGAGGGTCTTGCAAATGAGTGGTGTTTCTTGATAGAATTTGAGTGAGATTTCAATGAATTTGTGTTGGGTTTATGAATCAAAGAGAGTTTGGAAGAAGCCAATCGATTCTAGATGAGTTAGGACCCAAAATTGAACAAGAAAATTCATCGGATTTCTGGGTTTGGGCTGCGACAATGCGCTCCCATAGTGCTAGGAGGGCTGGCCCTACGCCAAAGTAACCCCACTACTCTTGGGGCGAGCGCGACGCGCCACTGATGCGCAAGTGTCCCCTGCCCCTTTTCTTCTCCGTTCTTCGTCCCATATGTGTTCCTTTGAATCGTGTCTACCTTCTCTTATTGATATTAACTACTAAAGTCTTCATTAATCCTTTAGATATCCTACATATCCTAATCACGTCCCTTAATTTACATTTCAAATTAAAGTAAAGTGAAGAGGAAAAGTTGGAAAGGTCCCTTTTGAGTCATTTTGAGAAGTCTTTTGCAATTAACTATAGATTTGAACTAAGTCTTGACTAAATGAGTATGATAATGAGAAGAGTTGTATTTGTGAGTTTTTATATTGTTATTGAGATCTTTGAGTTGAGTCGTTCATGTCCATAATTCCACATGAACCCTATGAATTGAGTATTCTTGAGATGAGTAGTATCATTGAGTTCTAAATTCCTAAGTTCTTGAGTTCTAAGTATTGAGATCCTTGAATTGATTTGTTCATGTATATACTTCAGCATGAACCCTATTTTGAGTTATAATTTTTTGAGAATCTTTAAAAGCAAATATTTTTGTCTTGAATTGATTTTCTGAGGAAGTAAAGAGAAGTTTGAGAAAGAGTATAAGAGAACTATGTATTTTCCTAATGTTTCATTTTTTTCATGAAGAAAGAGAATATTATTTTGAGAAAAGAGAAACTTTGATTTCTAAAAACAGTTTATGGATTCAAAGATATTTCAGAGCATTTACCTCTTTTAAGATGATAGTTTGAGGAATTATCCCAAACCAGAAGAAGAGTATGTTTTATACATTTGAGCATGGGTATATATATTATTGGGAGTAGTATTGAGAACTGATATGGGGGATGAGTTTAGACAACTCACATTTCTCATAAACCATGTATGCCAACTTAGGTACAAGATCATACTTTTTAGATGAATCCTAAGTGCCTTCGGGCAAAGCTTAGTGGATCCACTTAGTTGAGGTGTTCTATACCCTGACAAGGTAAAAGACTGTTCTTCCAGCGTGGACGAGACGTTGTATCATCACGTAGCTTATTGTGATGGTTGTCAGTTAGAGAATCTCCCAAATAAGAGTAAAGAGTATGTTATTGTATTTTTATATATTTTGAGTTGATATCTACTGTTTTGAGTTTTATTGTATATTTATATACATCCTAGCGGTAGTATCTGTTTATTATAAAGCTTTAAACATTTTATCTTTTCTTTTTGCTTTCGTATTGGAGGTGAGGTGAGTATTGTCTTCCCATGTTATTAGTTCAGTTAGCTATGTTACTGTTTCCCTTACATACTCGTACATACAGATGTTCAGGATTATCAATAGACGGTTCGTTGAGATTACTCTACAATTAGCTTTGGTGATCCTTCTTGTATTCCAGAGGACATCACATTTACTTTCCAATTAGTAGTTTTGAGGTGTCGTGGATCTTGTCTTTACATCCTTCTTTAATAGTAGAGGCTTCATAGATAGATAGAATTGAGGAGTTTTTCAGTATTTACATTCTTTGAAATGTTTTACAAACTATAAGTATTTCTATTGAGTATTGTTCAGACAAAATGAGTTCAGTATTTGAGTTTAACAGATTTAATTCAGTTTTAAGCCTATTATTGCTTGAGTTAGTTTCTGCTTATAGTTAGTCAGGATGAGGGTTCTCTTGGGGACCAACAATGGTTCTCGAGTGCCGGCCATGTCTAGGGTGTAGGCTCAGGTCGTGAAAAACTTTGTATCAGAGCATAAAGTTCAAGTGTCCTTGAGTGTCTATGAAGCCATGTCTGTAGGATCTTATTTATGGTTGTGAGGGTCCCACTTCTATAAATGAGGGTCTACAGACATTTAAGAAAAAAACCATTCTTTCATACTCTGAATCGTGCAATAGAGCTACGTCATAAGGAACTTATTCTAGCTCATGTGTTCTCATATCCATTCGACTATCTCTCATACTCAAGGTAGTTGAAAATAAAAGTTAGATCCTTATCGATGAGTAACTCTCAACAAAAGTTTTCAAAAAGTCATGAGACTGTAGATGGGCTTGAGAGGAGCCCATCAGTGAGCTTAAGTGTTAAGATTTGAAAGAATTCACCCTTACTCTTATGAATCATACGTTTGAGCTATAAGCGAGATGTACTCATATACTCTCTTCTCTAAACTGTGTTTCAGTGGAGAACCTTATGATGGAGTGTGTTTTAGAGCTTGGTAGTAATTACACCCGAAAAGATGGTATGAGTTACGATGTTATGAGCAGTAGTAGTAAAAGTGCTTAAAGTTAGAAGTATGTGTTTAGAAGTGTGGTAACCTTCAAAATGTATATAGTTATTAAGTAGAGTATGTAAGTTGTACCCATGTACGTAGTAAGTCATTAATAAGGAGTTTTCCGTTGGGGATGGGCTAAAAGTAATGATTTTTTGTAGATTTTATTATAGAAGGCAGAGGAATAGTTACTAGTTAGGATGAGTTAGAGTGTACTTTAATTTGAAAGAATTTTATGTTAAGGTGCCATTGTGTTAGTGAAGACCAAGTATATGTGTTGGATAGAAGAGCAGAGTATTCATGAGGTGATAGATCTAAGCGATGCTTATGATTTTTTAAAGGAGAGCCCTATAGTATTTAGAGGATTATAGAACTAATTAAGTAAGGTTGTATAGTAAGTGGGTAATTAGTAATTAAGTTGTGAAAAAGGAATGTGATAGTAATTTGTGAGGTAAAAATTACCTACTTGTCATCAGATCTTAGTTGTAACACTTCAAAAATTAGTAGGCTAAACTAGTGCTTAACTTGAGGGTTAGAGTCGTGAATGTAACTCCCCAGTCCCCGTACTTAAAATAGAGGTTTTCATGTTAGAACGTCAAGGTATTACCCCCCCCCCCCCCCTTTCAAGGACCAATCATGGGTTTTTGAGAAGGACCCCTAAAAATTGCCCAAAAGCAGTGAACCACACCCTGTGGGTGGAGTCGTAGGTCCAAGCCCTGAAATCAGACTCTAAGAACTCAAACCACGGTTCACCAGCATGGGCCGTGGGTCCAAACACGGTCCGTCAGTGAGGTCTCGTGGATGGTGACATGGGAGATGGTTTTGGTGGTTAAGTTTAGGGAAACTCTGGGGTTTTCTAGTTTTAATTAATATTAAGTGATGTCATTTTAGACTAATTTAGACCACATATATTAGGATTTAAAACCCCTAAATTAATACATTCAACTCATTATTCCTAAAACTAAAATCAATTCCCAAAACTTCATCCTCTCCACAAAATTCTCTCTCTAGAAAACTCAAAGAAGAAGAAGAAGAAAGTGACAGTTAGGGTTCAAGAAGAAAGGATCTTCACATCAAACTCATAGGGCTAGGGTTTTGTGATTGAGGTAAGGTGGTTTTCATCCATGGGTAGCTTTCACCCATGGAGCCCTCTCAAAATCCTTAAATTTCAAATGGTAGAATTCCCCCAATTAGCTAGGATTTTCTTCATTCACATAGGTTCTTTGATCTAGTGATTTTAATGGTTTAATTATGTATAAATATGCATGAATTGATGATCTACAATGTTTTTATGATGATTCCTTTATGAACCCATGCAAGTCCCCATATTTCTCCAAATTGTGATCTCATAGGTTGGGTTGTTGATTGTGAAAGAGGAGTTTTTATGATCAAATGTATGAATTGATAGAATTACATGAAACTATGATGCAATACCTATCTAATGCTTAAATTCTAGATTTGGTGATTGATGATGACTTTGAACCTTGGAAGGGCAAAGTGTGAATTTATGCATGATCTGATAAACCATAAGTAAATGCTTTAAGGGTTCTTTGAGAGTAAAGTTCCAATGTTAATTGTGTTGATGAAAGGTTATTCTCATGAAACACTTAAAACCATGATTTAAAAGGTTTTCTCACATATAATTTTGTTTTAGGTTGAAAGGCTATTCTCACCTAACTGAATCAATGAATAAGAGCTATCCTAATGAACTAACTTGGATGGATTGTCAAGGACATTCTTCTATGAGACATGAATAATAAGTATTACATGGGAATTATGCTTAGCATCGAGTGAATATTGACAATGAGATGAAAGCTTTCTTGTTAGTTGAGGTCGAGTTTCTAGAAGAGGACTCATGAGATGGAAGCTCTCCCATTAGTAGAGGCCGGGTTTCTAGTAGCAATCTCCATATCCCATAAACTATGTGCCCCCATAGGTTATCTAGCTAGTGTATCCACATAAGCTAAGAGTTCATAGTTCTACCTTAGGCAAGTAGAACAACCTTTTTCAGTGTGGGAGACACTAGGTGATCATGTTTTAGCTCACATGGTCTCTATGTCGGTTAAGGCTATTCTTCCCACAATAAGAACATGACTAATGAACTATGGTTACTCAAGAAGATTTGTATATGAATTCAAAGGTTTTAAAGGTGATATTGACTTATGTTGTCCATGATTATGACTTATGATTTCTAATGTCTTATATGATGTTCAAACATGGCAAATTGCCTGCTTTCAAATGAAATGTCCCTTTTTGCATATTTTTAATGTTTTTATGCATGGCTACCATACTTGGTACATTTTTGTGCTAACCTCTAATTTTCCTACATTTTCCCAAGTGTAGGGTCTGATTCTCGAGGTGATTATTCTAGTGGCTGAAGCTTGGACTTGTGTATCTTTCGAGTTTGTTGGTGAGTCCTCATGGTTCGAGGATGAATTTTTCCTATGTTGAAGTTCCTTTCATATACTTTCCCTTTTCGGACATGTTGTATGTGTTAGGCCCTATTTCATTCAAGTATTGTAACAGATGGCTATGTTGAGACAAGTCTAGACTTCCGTTTTTTTATGGAAAACTTTTAAGACTTGAAATGTGTTCTACTCTTTATTATTCTAGTACTTTATGTTATGATATGCTAGGTGTCTTACATGGAACCTTTTAGGGTTCTATGTGCCTTGTTACATCTAAGGGGTACCCTTGAGTCGTGACAAACTTGGTAATCAGAGCACAAGATTTAGAATGAATCTAAGATGATGTCTCATAAGCCACATTTAGTAGAGTCTTGTTCATGAGTGTGAAGCGCGGCACACTTATAAATGAAAGGCTACAAGATATTTAGGAAATTTCACTTCTTCATTACTCTTAGGTCGTGCCTTAAAGTTTAACTCTAAAAAGATTTATCTCTCCTAATCCTTCTCTTATGTCTTTAGGTTATGAATATGTGAAGGGCTAATGCTAGAAGGATGGAGGATGACAATGAGAATCAAAGAATTCCTCTCAAGCTCCCCAAGCTCCGATAGATACTTTGGTTGAGAATGTGACACATGCAGAGTTTAGGTCGACTATCCAAATGTTGGCTCAAGCCGTGATGGCTTAAGCCAATAGAGAAGTTGTAGCTCCGGTGAATCGTAATGTGAATTAAGCTGCTTCAAGGGTGAGAGATTTTGCACGAATGAACCCTCTGGAATTTCATGGCTCCAAAGTGGAAGAGGTTCCTCAAAGGTTTATCGATGAGGTTTATAAAGTACTTGCTATTATGGGGGTGTCTTCGGAAGAGAAGGCGGAGTTAGTCGCCTACCAACTAAAAGATGTGACTCAAGTGTGGTATGATCAGTGGAAGGCAGATAGACCCGAATGAGCGCGCCCGGTAGAATGGGAATTATTTAAATTAGCATTTCTTGATAGGTTCTTCCCCCTCGAGTTGAGGGAGGCAAAGGTACTAGAGTTCATCAACCTTTGTCAATGAAGATGCGTGTTAAGGAGTATGCTCTAAAGTTCACTCAACTCTCCAAATATGCTCCAACTATGGTGGTAGACTCAAGGGTTAAGATGAGTAGGTTTATGTCGGGTGTGTCCGACTTGGTTGAAAAAGAGTGTCGTACGGCAATGCTCCTCCATGACATGGACATCTCAAGGCTTATGGTGTATGCTCAAAAAATTGAGGAATCAAAACTTAGGGAGAAGAATAGGGAGGTAAAAAGGGCTAGAACCGGTGATGGGAATTTCTCCAACTCAAGGTTCAATGGACAAGGTCGAGCTAGATTTCGACAAAGGTTTCCTGATCAAAATTCACATAGTTCTCCTCCTAAGTCTAATAAGGAAAGTGTGCCTAACCCTAAACCTCAAGGAGGAAATGGAGGTGTTTCTTCTTTTGCTAGGTCTATATGTGCCAAGTGTGGGAAGAAACATGATGGTAAGTGCTTAGCCGACACTGATGGATGTTTTAGCTGCGGGAAGATTGGCCACAAGATGAGAGATTTCCCCATTCTTATGACAAAGGGAAGGGAAAACAAGCAAGCTCCTCCAAGCGGTTCAAACTACAAGGCCCCAAAGCAAAACCACTTCTATGCTCTTTAATCCTGAGGTGACCAAGACAGCTCCCCGGATGTGGTTACCGGTATGTTAAAAGTCTTTCTTATTGATGTGTATGCCTTGTTAGATCCGGTGCTACTTTGTCCTTTGTGACACCTTATGTGGCCATGCAGTTTGATATGCTCCCCGAAGTGTTATTAGAACCTTTTATGGTCTCTACCCTGGTTGGTGATTCTGTGGTGGCTAAGAGGGTATATAGAAAGTGTCCAATTTCCTTATCCCATAGATTTACTCTTGTTGACTTTGTAGAGCTTGGCATGTTAGACTTTGATGTGATTCTTGGTATGGATTGGTTGCATGTATGTTACACCTCTATTGATTGTAGAACTCTGGTGGTTAGATTCCAATTCCCAAATGATCCTATCTTAGAATGGAAAAAGGGGAAATTCTATGCCTAGAGGTCAATTTGTCTCTTGTATTAAAGCTAGGAAAATCATCTCAAAAGGGTGTATTTACCATCTTGTTAGGGTGACAGATGTGGATTTTGCAACCCTTTCTCTAGAGTCGATTTCGGTAGTTAACGAATTCTTGGAAGTTTTCCCCGATGATTTGCCCGGTATTCCTTCCGAGCAAGAAATAAATTTTGGTATTGACCTTCTTTCGAATATGCAACCTATCTTTATCCCTCCTTATAGAATGGCTCCGACCGAGTTGAAAGAGAAATTAAATGATTTGTTGGATAAGGGTTTCATTCGACCGAGTATCTCTCCATGGGGTGCTCCCATGTTATTTGTTAGAAAGAAAGATGGGTCTCTTCGAATGTGTATTGATTATCGTCAATTGAATAAAGTGACCATCAAGAATAAGTATCCTCTTCCGAGAATTGATGACTTGTTTGACCAACTTCAAGGGGCTAGTTATTTCTCTAAGATTGATCTTCGTTCATGTTATCACCAATTGAGGGTGAGAGGTGATGATATTTCAAAGATGGCTTTCCAAACTCAGTATGGTCATTATGAATTCCTAGTGATGTCGTTTGGGTTGACAAATGCTCCAGTGGCATTTATGGACCTGATGAATAGAGTATTTAGGCAATACCTAGACATGCTTATGATTGTGTTTATCGATGAAATTTTGATCTATTCAAGGAGTGAAAATGAGCATGTTGACCATTTGAGAATTGTATTACAAGTTCTTAATGATCAACAAATTTTTGCAAAGTTTAGCAAGTGTGAATTTTGGTTGAGATCCGTAGCTTTCCATGGTCATATTGTGTCAAGTGAGGGTATTGAGGTAGATACGAAGAAGATGGATGCGGTCAAGAGTTGGCCTAGACCTTTAACTCCTTTCGACATTAGAAGCATTTTGGGTTTGGCCGATTACTAAAGAAGGCTTGTTGAAGGATTTTCTTTGATTTCTTCTCCTTTGATGACTTTGACTCAAAAGAAGGCTAAGTTTGTGCGGTCGGAAGCTTGTGAGAAAAGTTTCCAATATTTGAAAAATAGACTTACTTTCACTCCGGTGTTGACCTTACTGGAAGGTACGATTGGTTTTGTGGTTTATTGTGATGCCTCTAGAGTTGGGTTGGGATGTGTGCTTATGAAAAATGGTAAGGTGATTGGCTATGCTTCACGGAGAATTAAAGTCCATGAAAAGAATTATCCTACCCATAATCTTGAATTAGCGGCGGTTGTATTTGCCTTAAAGATATGAAGGCATTATTTGTATGGGGTCCATGTGGGTGTTTTCACCAATCATAAGAGTCTACCCTATGTGTTTAGGCAAAAGGACTTGAATCTTCACCAAAGAAGGTGGCTTCAGTTTTTGAAGGATTATGACATGAGTGCCCTTTATCACCCCGGTAAAGCTAATGTGATAGCAAATGCTCTTAGCCAATTGTCGATGGGTAGTGTGGCTCATGTAGAAGATGAAAAGAAAGAGTTGGTTCATGATGTTCATAGGTTGGCCCGACTAGGTGTTCAACTAGTGGATTCAACCAAGAGTGGTGTCATGGTCCATAATGTTTTCGAATCGTCCTTTGTGATGGATGTGAAGTCTAAACAAAGTCTTGATCCTATCTTGGTTGAGTTGAAGGAGGTAGTACTTAAAAAGTCCATTGAGGCTTTCTCCCAAGAGGGAGATGGGGTACTAAGGTATCAAGGTAGGTTATGTGTTCCAAATGTTAACGGCTTAAGGGAGCAATTTTTAGAAGAAGCCCCCATAGTTCTCGATATTCTATTCACCCGAGAGCCACCAAGATGTACCGTGACCAACGGGAAGTCTATCGGTGGAATGGAATGAAAAAAGATATTGCAGGATTTGTGGCCAAATGTCCTAATTGTCAACAAGTGAAGGTTGAGAACCAAAGGCCAGGAGGCTTGTCGCAAGATATTTCTATTCCTACTTGGAAGTGGGAAGATGTGAACATGGATTTTATTGTAGGTTTGCCACGTACTCAGCGGCAACATGACTCGATACGGGTAATAGTGGATTGGATGACTAAGTCCGCTCATTTCATTCCTGTCAAGGTGTCTTCCTAGGCGGAAGAGTATGCTAATTTGTATTTGAGGGAGATAGTAAGGTTACATGGAGTACCCTTGTCTATAATTTCGGATCGAGGTACCCAATTTACTTCACAATTTTGGAAATCTTTCCAAAAGGGACTAGGTACCAAAGTGAAGCTTAGCACAACTTTTCACCCTCAAATGGATGGTCAAGCGGAACGCACCATTCATACTTTGGAGGACATGTTGAGGGCATGTGTGATAGATTTTAAGGGCAATTGGGGTGACCATATGCCGTTAGTTGAGTTTTCTTGTAATAACCATTATCATTCGACTATCTACATGGCTCCCTTTGAGGCTCTGTATGGTAGGAGATGTAGGTATCCTATAAGATGGTTTGAAGTTGGAGAAGTTGCTCTCCTAGGTCAGGAATTGGTGCATGAGATCTATGAGAAGATTCAGGTTATTAAAGAGAGGTTGAGGACGACCCAAAGTCGGCAAAAGTCCTATGCCGATGTTAGAAGGAGAGATCTCAAATTCGATGTGCATGATTGGGTTTAATTGAAGATCTCACCTATGGAAGGTGCTATGAGGTTTGGAAAAAAAGGGAAACTTAGTCCTCGGTTTGTGGGTCCTTATAAGATTTTGAGGCGTGTCGGCAAGGTTGCATATGAGTTAGATTTGCCAAATGTGTTGGCATTGGTGCATCCGGTGGTCCATGTCTCAATGTTGAAGAAATGTGTTGGGGATCCATCAACCATAGTTACTTTATAGGGTTTAGAGATTAAGGAGAATCTTTCTTATGAAAAGGTACCGGTTGAGATCCTAGACCGGCAAGTCAAGAGGTTGAGAAATAAGGAAGTTGCCTCCGTGAAGGTATTGTGGAGGAATCACTTAGTTGAGGGTGCTACTTGGGAGGCCGAGGTCGACATGAAGTCCCGATATCCTCATCTTTTTCCTTCCTCTCCTATTATGACTTGTGGTAATGAGTTCCCCTTGAGTTTTCTTGTTTAGGAGTCATGGGTGATTTATGTGTTTCAATGATTTCCTTATGTTATGCATGTTCTTGAGAAATTCATGTTTAGTAAGAAAATGAGTTTTTTTTAATGATTGATTTTCCTCATGTTGTTGTGCATTGAGTATGAGTTGCCTATTTGACTTCATGAGATGAATTGATGAACATGTTTTATATGTATATGCTTTTCTTAAGTAAATGGCCTAATAGTTTCATGAGATTGTGTTGGGCATGCTTTAAAGCTTGGAAAAGGTAGTTCCTTCTAAGAACATGAGAAATGTTGAAATTTCATTATATTGGGTTGTTAGATGTAGTTCCTACTTCCTTGTGATGCGTTGAATTTTTGTTTAAGAACATGAGAAATGTTGAAATTTTGATGGGTTGCTAGTCTTAAGTCTTTACTTCCGTAAGGTGTCTAGATCGTCATTCAAGGATGAATGTTCCCAAGGGGGAGATATTGTAACACTCCGAAAATTAGTAGGCTAAACTAGAGCTTAACTTGAGGGTTAGAGTCGTGAATGTAACTCCCCATACTTGAAGTAGAGGTTTTCTTGTTAGAACGTCAAGGTATTACCCCCACAAGGACCAACCATGGGTCCTTGAGAAGGACCCCTGGAAACTGCCCAAAAGTAGTGAACCATGGAAGGACCCACATCCCGTGGGTAGGTCCATGCCCCGTGGGTGGAGCCGTAGGTCCAATACCTAAAATCAAACTCTCAGAACCCAAACCACCATTCACCAGCATGGGCGTGGGTCCAACCACAGTCCGTCCGTGAGGTCTCGTGGATGGTGACCTGGGAACTAGTTTGGTGGTTAAGTGTAGGGGCACTTTGGGGTTTTCTGGTTTTAATTAATATTAAGTGATGTCATTTTAGACTAATTTAGATCGCCTATATAAGGATTTAAAACCCCTAAATTAAGACATTCAACTCATTATTCCTAAAACTAAAATCAATTCCCAAAACTTCATCCTCTCCACAAAATTCTCTCTCTAGAAAACTCAAAGAAGAAGAAGAAGAAAGTGACAGTTAGGGTTCAAGAAGAAAGGATCTTCACATCAAACTCATAGGGCTAGGGTTTTGTGATTGAGGTAAGGTGGTTTTCATCCATGGGTAGCTTTCACCCATGGATCTCTCTCAAAATCTTCAAATTTCAAATGGTAGAATTCCCCAAATTAGCTAGGGTTTTCTTCATTCACATGGGTTATTTGATCTAATGATTTTAATGGTTTAATTATTTCTAAATATGCGTGAATTGATGATCTACAATGTTTTTATGATGATTCCTTTATGAATCCATGCAAACCCCTATATTTCTCCAAATTGTGATCTCATAGGTTGGGTTTTTGATTGTGAAAAAGGAGTTTTTATGATCTAATACATGAATTGATATAATTACATGAAATTATGATGCAATCCCTATATAATGCTTAAATTCTATATTTGGTGATTGATGATGGTTTTAAACCTTGGAAGGGTAAAGTGGGAATTTATACATGATCTTATAAACCATAAGTAAATGCTTTAAGGGTGCTTTATGAGTAAAGTGCCAATGTTAATTGTGTTGTTGTGTTGTTGAAAGGTTATTCTCATGAAACACTTACAACCATGATGTGAAAGGTTTTCTCACATAGAAAGGATTCTTAGGTTGAACGACTATTCTCACCTAACTGAATCAATGACTAAGAGTTATCCTAATGAACTAACTCAGATGGATTGTCAAGGACATTATTCCATGAGACACGAATTAAGTAAGACTTAATAAGTATTCCGTGGGAATTATGCTTATCACCCAGTGAAAATTGACACTCCCATAAACTATGTGCCCCCATAGGTTATCTAGATAGTGGATCCACCTAAGCTAAGAGTTCATGGTTCTACCTTAGGCAAGTAGAACAACCCTTTTCAGTGTGGGAGACACTGGGTGATCATGTTTTAGCTTACATGGTCTCTGTGTCGGTTAAGGCTATTTTTTCCACAATAAGAACACGACTAATGAACTATGGTTACTCAAGAAGCTTTGTATATGAATTCAAAGGTTTTAAAGGTGATATTGACTTATGTTGTCCATGATTATGACATATGACTTCTAATGTCTTATATGCTGTTCAAACATGGCATATTGCATGCTTTCAAATGAAATGTCCCTTTTTGCATATTTTTAATGTTTTTATGCATGACTACCATATTTGGTGCATTTTTGTGCTAACCCCTAGTTTTCCTATATTTTCCCTAGTGTAGGGTCCGATTCTCGAGTTGATCATTATAGTGGCTGAAGCTTGGACTTGTGTATCTTCCGAGCTTGTTGGTAAGTCCTCATGGTTCGAGGATGAGTTTTTCCTATATTGAAGTTCCTTTCATGTACCTTCCCTTTTTGGACATGTTGTATGAGCTAGGACCTATTTCATTCAAGTATTATAATAAATGGCTTTTTTGAGACAAGTCTAGACTTTTTCTTTCTTTTATGAAAATCTTTTAAGTCTTGAAATGCATTTTACTCTTTATTATTCTAGTACTTTATGTTATGATATGCTAGGTGGATTACATGGAGCTTTTCGGGGTTCTATGTGCCTTGTTACATCTAGGGGGTACCTTTGGGTCGTGACATTAGTGGGCGAGTGTTTCTTAATTTTATCTAGTATTCATAAGTTAGTATAGTATGTGTGAAATTGTATTGATATCCATGTTTTGTAATAGACACTAAGCTTGAATTTGAGATGAGTGTCGTGATCAAAAGAATGGCAACATGAGGGTGATGATGTTAGTTTTGAGATGTGATTTGATAGACTTGGCATAGAGTTGGTGAGGAATTAAGCTATTAGTTGCAATGAATATGAGTGGTGTAAATGTGAGATTCTTACTTTTAGATGAGAGAACTGAAGTATGACTAAGTCACTAAATTAACAAGAAAATTAAGAGGTGTACCATAGATCATATGTATATAGATGAGGTTCTAATTAAGTTTATTGTTTTCATGTATGCCTAGATAGCATAATTGAGTTGTCAATGTGGAGTAGGATGATGTAAACACTATTTATCACCCTTAAGAGTTTGGTAGGAATGATTTTATATAGTTAATGATGAGCCTCTTAAATATAGTTTAAAGTTTCCTCCCGATGGGTTGACATAGAAGGTTGTTATTGATAGGCTAAGTGGGAGAAGTCAAATTATTAACAATCAGATTAAGGGGCCTTGTATGTCAATGAGAAGAGGTTAAGAGAAGCATATTAGAAAGAGATCTTAGGAGGAGTCTTAGTACTTTCTTATGGAGAGTTCAATATCCATGAGATAAGTTTTTCCCGAGTATTATATTAAGAGGAATGCAGACCAACTTAGAGATGATGAAATAGATCCATAACTTTAAAGTGTCAACTCCAAAACCTAAGGGGGAGATTATGAGATGAGCAACCAAGTCAAGTGTTGAGAATCAAATAGTGATGTGTTCAGAAAGAGTTGTAGTGTTATATTCATCCATTTATACTCTAGCGTATTCCTCAAAGTTCAGTCATTACAACATCATGATGATGTTCCTTATTTCAGAATAATGTTCATGACCTATGCTCATACACTTCAGGGAGATTCACATCTATGCTCAGTTTCCAGAATGAGGGACAAAGACTTTAGCTCATTGATCTCAATCTTACTCTATAAAGTTATGGATATCAACCTCATGATATGAACCTATTCATATAAGCATTCATGTCTCATAGTATGTTCACTCTCACAAATTCATGATTTGATCCTGATGGCTAGCAAAATAATGTTATGTCATGTATATTTTTATATCAGGGTTCTTGAATGAATCGTTCTTATGATCTTTCGCTCTAAAGTTCTTTTAGTGATATTTTTCAGTTTTGGTAGCGATACTGTCAAAAATAGTTGAGTGATGATAGAAGGAGAGGATTAATGTTTATTATGTTGGTAACAATAGTGTGATTATTCTATCTAAGGTTATAAAAGTGGAGGAATGATGAATGAAGTTTTACTATGAGTAATAGTTAGGTGAGAGTAGTTAGTTAGTTCTTGATAATAATGCAATGCGCAAAATTTTGAGATGATGAGAGAATGAGAAATTCTTAGAAGGTTGGTTAGTAGGAGTCCATGGTGTGGTTATAGTAGTAAGCTTGGATGTGGTGTTTTTAATATGTGGATAAATGGATGATGCATTAGGTGTTTCTTGACTAGGACCCGAAGTTTTGTTGAATGTAGTCGTAAGGAGTAGTATTCATGAGATGAGATTTCCTATAGAGGCATAAAACCTGAAACTTGTGATTTAGAGATTAGGTTTGAACATAGTAAGAGCAGACAATTTAAATTAGACCTTGGTAAGAGTAGTCATAAATCCTTGTAGGAGTTATAATTTGTAGTTAATGAGGTATGGTATTCACAAGAAGGGCATGCTTTAGAGGTGTTTCTAGGCTTGAAAGCTAGAAGTTGTATTGCTTAAGGAATAATAGTCTTATTTTTACTTCATTCCCAGATTCCTTTGATTCATGTAAGATAACTTCAGATAAAGCGTGACTATGTTCAAAACAATATCGTTCTTGACTTATGTGCTATAGACAGTTACAAACTCCTAGTATAAATCATATCCGCCTATGTTAGTAGGCAAGTTCAGAAGTCAGAAAGATATACGAGGAAACCGTTTCCATTCTCAGTCTAACCGACATTCTAGGGCGAATGATCCCAAGGGGGAAATGTTGTAACATCCTAAAAATTTCTAAGTTAATATTCGAGTCATTCTTTATTTGTGAATGAGATTGTACCGAATGATTCTAAATTTATTTAGATGTTAAGGTCACTAGAATACCCTAACATAAAAGTTGAGTTGAAAGTTTTCTTTCCAATTGGATTTCACTATGAGATGTTACTTGGGTCAAATTCAAACGACCATATCTTTTAGCACATAGAGAAATAGTGGGCACATGAGCTATCAAATTGAAGGACTTTGAGTCCTCTTTGCAACACCATCAAGTTTGCTAAATTTTGAGCTTTTAGTAATAAGATATGTCAATTTGCGTGAATCCCCTCTAGTGGAGGCCTTTTATCTGTTTTAGAAAATGGTATTTTGGTCTTTTCCTTTTTCCACTTGCCTTAGCACGTTTTCCTGACCCAATTAAGGGCTTAGTCAAATTCTAAATCACCCATTCACATTCGAAACACTTAGAATTTTAGGGCGAAGTTTCAAGAAGAGGAAAACAGGGTTTTCAAGCGTTCATTCAAAGGTTGATGAATTTCGCCAAGAACAATCATTCTTTCAAAGTATGTGAGGTTTCCCACAGTGATGGACTTGTTTGTCCTCACGGCAAACATGTAATTCCTCCACTAATTCATTTATGAAATCGTTTATGTAAAGATTCTTGAGTAGTTCTTGAGTTTTAGCTTCATTTTTTAACAATGGAGTTTTTAAGTTCTTCAGGTGAGGGTTTTGCGAATGAGTGGTGTTTCTTAATAGAATTTAACTGAGATTTCAATGAATTTGTGTTGGGTTTATGAATCAAAGAGTGTTTGGAAGAAACGAATCGATTATAGATGAGTTAGGACTCGAAATTGAACAAGAAAATTCATCTAATTTTTTGGGTTCGGGCTGGGGTAATCCACCCCCATAGCGCTAGCAGTGTGCCCCAAAATACCCCTATACTCTAGGGGCAGGTGTGACACCCAACAAATGCACCAGGGTTGCCTGCCCCTTTCCTTCTCCGTTCTTCATCCCTTATGTGTTCCTTTGAATCGTGTCTACGTTCTCTGTTGGGAAAAATACTACAATATTGACATTGGACTAAAATTGTAAAATAGTAAACAACTTATTACAAACACTTTGTCGTGGCAAGCCACTGCCTTGAAAGCGATTTCGGCTCGACTCCGATGAAAATTATTGTAGTCGGTCGCTCCCCAAGTGTCACGACCCGAGCCTACACCCTGGATGTGGCCGGCACTCGAGAACCATTGCTAATCCCCAAGCGAACCCTCATCCTGGCTGACTATATGCGGAAGACTAACTTAAGCATGTAAAAGCTTAAAATCTGAAATGATTAAGTCTGAATAAAAATAATATATTTAACTCGCCATAAAATAGGCATCTTAAGTCCTTAAAACATTTAACAAAATAAATGAGCTAACTTTTGAAACTCTACTGTCTATATATGAAGCCTCTAAATGACAAAGATGGAAGTCAGGACAAGACTCACGACATCTTGACAAAGCTGGCAAGTAAATGAAATCCTCCAGAAGAAAAAAGGCTCACCATAGCTAACTCGAACTCCATGTGGTATCAACGAAGCTCCTGTTGATGATCTTGAATACATGTATCTGCATCATGAAACGATGCAGGACAAATGGCTCAGTACATGGAATGTACGAGCATATAAGGGGAATTCTAAAGCATAAACATAAGCTTGAAGTGGTGGAAAATAAACATACTTACCTTTTCTCAACTGACTAAACTAAACTCAACTCAACTCAAAGAAACATACTTCAACTCAATTCAGAGAAAACAGGGCTGAACTCAATGATAAGATATTCAACTCAGCGAAATAAGGATCGACTCAATAAGAAGATACTGGACTCTGGGTACTCAACTCTGGATACTCAACTTAATTTAAAACAATAATACAAATGCAATATTTGGAAAGCTTTTAAAACAGTAGAAAACAACTTAATGTATTGAAAAATACAGTAGTAACTCAGTTTGTATGTAAGGATACAAGATAAACTCTGCTTGTATATGAAAATACAAAGTATGTTGTGTGTATATATAAAAAAAAATATCTCTGTGGGAGTTTCTCTAACCGACAACTATGAGTTATGAGCTATGTGATGATACATCATTTTGCCTCACGCTGCTAGGGCTGTCCTATACCTTGCCGGGGGTATATGACCTAACTACTATGTGGATCTACTAGTCTATGCTAAAAATCACTAAGGAATCATCTAAAAAGTATGCTCCTTTCTACCCACGTTGGCTACATGGTTTATGGGGGTTGTGAGTTGTCTGAACTCTCCCCCATATCGGTGCTCAAGACTACTCCCAAAATATAACTAGCTAATATGTTTAAAAACATAACTCTTTCTGTGGTTTGAGATAATTATTCAAAAACTGGCCAAAGGCTCTCTTAGAAATCAATGTTTCCTCTCTTGCTTAAATGTGAAAGCATTTACTCTTTACTGAAAAACTAGCTCAAAGACTCTTTTGGAAATCAGAGTTTCCTCTCTTTCTTATGTAAAAACATTTACTCTTTGAGAATACATAGTTCCCATATAATCTTTTGAAGAAAATGAACTTCATTCGTTACTCTTTACTCAACTCAAAACTCAAGTCTTAAAAGAGGTTTAAAGCATTTGTAAAAGACTTCTTAAAATAGGGTTCATACCGAATTATGGACGTGAACGCCTCAATTCAAGGTTTTTAGTAACCATAGATAGAACTCAATACTTGGAACTCAAGAACTTCAATGATACTACTCATTTCAATAATTCTCAACTCAGAGGGTTCATGCGGAATTATGAGCATGAACTACTCAACTCAAGGACTCAAAGATACTTCTCATCTCAAGACTGCTCGACTTTTAGGGTTCATGCATAGTTATGGGCATGAACTACTCAACTCAAGGACTTCATGGGCAACATGTAGTAGTCCCATGATTAGGAATATAATCTCAAATAGGTTAGGAACCCAATACTCAAGATTTAGAACTTGAAGATACAACTCCTCTCAAAGATACTCAACTTATGGAGTTCATACGGAATTTATGAGCATGAACGACTCGACTCGAGGGTCTCCAATATAGTATGGAACTCATGTATACGACTTTTCTCATTTTCATACTTACTTCCTCAAAACTTAGCTCGAATCAATAGTTGATCTCAAAGGATTCCCAATTGAACTCAAAGACTTTCTTGAACTCCACTCTTAACTCTTCCTTGAATTTGAATTATGAATTCAAGGTTATGATTTATGATAGGAAAGATATCGTGATGATTAAGAGTGTTTTAGATAGTTAATCATGAGAAAAGGTTAAAAAACACTGTATAGGGAGCAAGTCTGCGACGTATAGATGAATTATAATGTTTGGTCGAATTAATTTTTGAGACAGTGGGGCCCACGATCTTTCCGCTATGCGGAGAGGAAAAATTTCACTCTGAGGAAATAGGTCCGTGATGCGGACTTGGTACTTATTTTCTGTTCGACATTTTCTTCCTCGTTTCTAACCCCAATTCGCCTAGATTCAATTCTTTTTCTTTATTTCTCTTTAGCTTCAGATACAAAATACATGTACATAAGAATCTAATCAAACACAACTCTAAAATTTGATAAAATTTCCTCAAGAACTCATCAATCTCATTTTAACTCAAGAACGAAAGCCAATTTCAAGAACACAATGCAAGAACATCAAACCTTTAACTTTCTAGAACAAATTTAACGCTGAAATTAACAAGATTGGTGCATGGGTGAACAAATCCAACACTATCGAAGCTTACATACCTCTTAGGGATCAAACCCATAGCGAAAATCTGCAACAAAACTCCAGAACCTCGACAAACGCTTTGATTCTCTCCTCTTTTCTCTGCTTTTCTTTTTTTGAACTCTCAACTAAAACCCTAGGCGTATATTAGGATTATAAAACTGAACCTAATCAGATTAGACCCCTAAAACCTTACTAAAAACGAATTAAATCTGATTGGGTAAGGAAAAGACCAAAATACTGCTCACTATTTTCGGGTAACTTTCATTATTTGTACAACCTGACTTCAACATGCATATCTCCCTCATACGAGCTCAAAATTTAGCAAACTCGGTAGCGTTGGAAAGATAATTCAAAGAAATTTTATTTTATATCTTGTATCCCAACTAACTCATTATGTACTGAGAGTTATGGTTGTTTGAAGTTAACCCAAAACTTAAAAGAACTTAGGAATGACTTGAATGATTTTCTCTTTAGTTCTTCTTGGATATCAAGGTGCTACATCTAGTGGCCTTAACACTTAAGAAATTTTAAATTTCTTGGTACAATCCTACTTACAACGAAGGATGGTTTGAGTCTTAGTTCAAAAAATTTCTGGGGTGTTACCCCAAGGTTCCACAGTCACTCTCAAACACGTGCACTCATGGCTGAAAGTTTGGTGGTTACCCAAAACCAATTGCCCAAAAAATATTCTAAGAATAAGATAAGAAGAAAAGAGGAAAAAGTTTTTCTCTTCTTTTTGTTTGTGTTGCTGTGTTCTATCTTATGGTCACCAAAGCCTCTTCTTATATAGGATTCCAAGAAAAGGAGTTGCAAGTAGGAGAGTTTAATTTTTAGAAACGTATCGTCAAGGTTAATGGCATTAAAGGCCATTACATCACTTCTATTTTTTTTGGAACGGATATATCATCTCCTTTTGAAACGTGTTTTACATTTGTGTCTTTGCATTACACTTAGTTAATGAAGTCAGAATAATCAACTAAAAATTATAGAGTAATTTACTCAACAATAGAATTAACTCAACAATCCCTCTCTAATGCAAAGATAAAGAGTAGGAAACAAAATTTGGGCAAAAGGAAGGAACATGTACTTAAGTGTCAATATCTTTCGATTTGAATTAACACATAGTGAAATGGGGCAACAACTTAATATCCACAAAGTGAAGTACTCTTGAACTGAATGGATATAAATTAAGACCCCCATAACACATACTATATCTTTAAATTTTAAGCAACCTAGCTCCGCATACAAACAAAGTGCTTTTATGGCCATACACACACACCTTGGGTCTTATGAGTGCTCTAGAAAGATGACCCAAGTCTTTCATAAAAGGTGACCACACCTTTACACTCACGTAGGTGATTTCATCAAGTCTATGTCAAATAGACCACTTTAAGGATATAGATTCATTCAGAGCAAAATAAGCTCAACCTTATAAAACACTGCCTCACGTGATAGGGATAGAAAATATGGTGTATATTGAGGCCTATGTCACGATCCGAGCCATCGTGATTGGCACCCACACTAACCCTCCGGTGGAAGAACCATAACTACTAACTAACTAACAATTTAAAGCTATGGAAGCAGGTTTAAATAACTAAATGAGGAAGTTCCCATAAACTTCAACAAAATATCTAACAACTAAACTAAACAAATGCGGAAGAATTAACCTAGAACCTGAAAGTCAATGTACCAAAACATCTACCATGAACCATAAGTCTAAAAGAGAAGGGATACAATCCGAACTAACGAACTAACAACTAACTAGGAAAGTCTAAGTCCGAAAGAAGGACATAGACGAAAGAAGAACTCATAGCAGTCTGGAAGAACTAACTCACCCTTAAATTCGAACAACGATCACTGATCTTCTAAGCAAGGTCTATCAATAGCCGCCTGAATATGCCCTGTACTCAGCAAGTGCAATATCAGTACACAACCATAGTGTACTGGCAGGATCACATGGCTATCCCACTAAGTGCAACATAAGTAAGTCAATACAATAATATAATCACATGCATATATCAAACATATGCAATATTATCAACATTTACTAACAACGAACAACTTCACATTTATATCAAATCATTGGTCCTTTCATGGAACCCAAACCCAAACAGTTAACATACCAAAACGTGGTACCCGATTCAATATTTATGCCGGAACGTGGCAACCGATCCCATAATTATGTCGGAACGTGGCAACCGAACCAAGTTAGTTATGCCGGAATGTGGCAACTGATCCATGTTAGTTAGGCTGGAACGTGGCAACTGATCCATTCAACACACCACTATCACAATCACAAGTATATCCTCAAGATCATACATTTAAGTCATGATTTCATGGCAATCATCATTCATCTATCTCATTTACAACAAGTGCGATCAATAATGAAACATTCATATACATACATGTATCATAATGAAGCAAGAACAAACATACATCAGACAATCATAGAATCACAACTATCACCTACCTCGAAACAAGATTGAAACCCTAAGAAACTTAATCCTTCCTTTTCCAAATTCATTCCGCTTGTTCTTGGTCTACAAACAATCAATATAATACGAGAATCAATAAATAATCACTAATTACTCGAATTACTAACAATTCTAACAACCCTAGATCATACCCTATGATCCCAAGTATCCAATTTAGGGTTGTTTCCACCATAGAATCTAGATCAAAACCCTCCCCCCATCGATAATTACCCATTCTATTACGTTCTACGGATCAAAAAAGGATTCAAGGAGTGAAAATCTTACCTTTAGCCTCAAGAATGGTGAAAAACTATCAAGAGTTGCCTGGGATTCGTTTCTTAGCTCTAAAAATCGAATAGTGTAGAATAAGGTCATTTAGGGGTTTATTTACGACCTTAAGTCGCGTCTGGCCCGCTACATCGGTCCTTACCCCTCTATAGCAACCCCGCTAGAGAGACCAAAACCAGCGCCAAAGAGGCTTACACAAAACAGTGAGCTATTTTAATAATTTCAAGACCCCTATTTCACAACACACCTTTAACCAACGATGCTAAAAAAATACTATTCACGCTAAGATCGATTACGAGAGTTCTATTCACCCGAATTTAATTTCGTAAAATAGTGCAAATTCTTTAATGACTTATCTAATGACTCATGTAATCAAAATCATAATTAAATCACCCAATTGTTACTAGATTTCCCTACACCTTAATGACTCTAATTTAGTCCAAATCTGGACTAGGTTAGGAAATCTCAATATACTACGAAAAAGTTTTTCGATCCTAATTTTTTTACCCATTGGTTTTTCTATAACGACGGAACCCGATCGTTACAATAGATACCAATTTACCCATTACTCATCCCCTAGTGACAAACTTAGGAAAAATAGGCTAAGGAAGGAATGAAGTAGTACCTGAATGACGAACAATTGGGGATACTTGTCTCGCTTGTCCTTCTCGATTTCCCAAGCAGCTTTCTCAACTGTAAGATACTTCCATTGAACCTTTACAGTCTTAATCTCCTTGGTCCTCAACTTACGCACATCACGATCAAGAATTGCAACCGATTCCTCCTCATATTGGAGATCTTTGTCTAACACAATTGAGTCCGATTTAATGATCCCCGTCACCATGATATCTCTCAACATGGATACATGAAATACCGGATGAACTCCGGATAGATTAGGAGGTAAAGCCAATCTATATGCTACCGATCCTATACATTTAAGAACCTCAAAGGAACCAATGTATCGCGAACTTAGCTTACCTTTCTTGCCAAATCTCATCACCTCTTTCATGGGTGATACTTTAACAAGAACATTCTCACCAGTTTGAAACGCCATGTCTCTTGCCTTATGATCCACATACTTCTTTTGTCTACTCTAGGCTGCTAGAAGCTTAGCTTGAATACTCCTCACCTTATCTTGAGCATCCTTCACTAAATCAACCTCCAAAGCCTTCACATCTCAAACCTCGAACCATCCTATGGGTGATCTACATCCCCTCCCATAGAAAGCCTCAAATGGTGCCATATCTATGCTGGAGTGATAACTATTACTCCCTCCGTCCTATTTTATGTGGCAATATTTGATTGGGCATGAAGTTTAAAAAATAAATGAAGACTTTGAAATGTTTACCAAATTGCCCTTTAAAAAGTAGACTCACTTTTCTCTCTCCTCATAAATATATTGGAGTACTATTTTTAAGATTAAGTGGGACCAACAAGGGTAAAAGAGGAATTGTACTTTTAAATACTTACCATATAAGGACATGCGACATTCTTTTTGGGACTGACCAAAAAGGAAATGGTGCCACATAAAATGGAACGGAGGGAGTATTATAAGAGAACTCAAACATAACTTATCCCAATGTCCTCCTAAATCAATTACACATTCCCTCAACATGTCCTTTAACACTTTGAATAGTCCTCTCCGATTGCCCGTCTGTCTGTGGATGGAAGGTTGCACTAAAAAAGAGTTGTGTGCGCAATTCATTATGCAACTTCCTCCAAAACTTAGAAGTAAATTGCGTACCACGATTTGAGATGATGGAAAAGGGCACCCCATGCAACCTCACTATCTCTTTCACATAAACCTTAGCCAATTGTTCAACATTATAATCTATTCTTATCGGAATAAATGGGCTGACTTAGTCAATCTATCAATCACTACCCAAATAGAATCAAACTTCCCCAAAGTCTTGGGAAGACCAATCACAAAATCCATGGCTATCCACTCCCACTTCCATTCTGGAATTGGCATTCTTTGAAGCAAACCTACAAGCCTTTAATATTCATACTTCACTTGTTGGCAATTTTGACACTTAGCCACAAACTCCGCTATGTCTTTCTTCATGCCCAACCACCAATAAATTCGCTTCAGATCTCTGTACATCTTGGTCACACCCGGATGAATAGAATATCACGAACTATGAGACTCTGTCAACAATTTCTGAATCAAATCATCAACTCGAGGAACATAAATCCTTCTTTTAAAAATGAGCATACCATCCGCATCAAGAGTGGTCTCTTGTGCCTTGCCCATCAGATTCTTCTTTCTAAGCTCCTCCAAATTCTTATCCTCAAATTGTTTGGCCTTGATCTCCTCAATGAATGTGGCCCTTACTTCAATACTAGCTAATACCCCACCTCTTTATGAGATGCCCAACTGCATGAACTTAGACTGTAAGGTCTGAATTTCCTTAGCCAAAGGTTGCTTGGATACACTCAAGCAAGCTAAACTACCCATACTCACAACTTTGCAACTCAAACCGTCTGCTACCACATTAGCCTTGCCCGGATGATACTAAATGGTGACATCATAATCTTTAAGTAACTCCATCTACCTTCGTTGTCTCAAATTCAGATCCTTTTGAGTGAACACATTCTGCAAACTACGATGATCGGTAAACACTTTATGCTTAACACCATAGAGGTAATGCCACCAGATCTTAAGAGCAAACACTACCGCTGCCAACTCTAAATCATGTGGTGGAGAATTCCTCTCATGCACCTTCAATTGAAACGATGCATAAGCTATAACTTTCTTATACTGCATCAACATAACACCCAAACTAGAATGAGAAGCATCACAATAAAAAATAAAATCTTTACCTTCCACCAGTAATGCTAGGATAGGTGCGGTGGTCAAGAGAGTCTTGAACTTTTGAAAGCTCTCCTCACATTTTTCAGTTCATTTAAATGGCATTTCCTTTTTAGTCAAATTAGTCAAGTGTGTGGTGATAAAAGCAAAGTTCTTCACAAATCGATGATAATAGCTAGTGAGCCCAACAAAACTCCTAACTTCCGTCACAGAGCTAGGTCTAACCCAATTCTTAACCTTCTCAATCTTTTGAGGATCTACCATTACGCTTTGTTTTAAGACTACATGCCCCAAAAATGCAACCGAAGTCAACCAAAATTCATATTTTGAAAATTTAGAAGACAACCTTTGTTTCCCAAGAACATCCAAAATAATACGAAGATGGTCGGCATGCTCTTTCTCACTTTTCGAATCGACCAAAATATCATCAATGAAGACTATAACAAATGAATCAAGGAATGGTTTGAACACCCCATTCATCAAACTCATGAAACCCGCAGGCGCTTTGGTCAACCCAAAAGACATAACTAAAAACTCATAGTGCCTATTGCGAGTTCTAAACGTCGTCTTAGGCACATTCTCAAGCCTAATTATCAACTGATGGTAGCCAGACCTTAGGTCAATCTTAGAGAAAACTGATGCACCTTGCCATTGGTCAAAAAGATCATTTATTCGAGGCATATGGTACTTGTTTTGAATAGTGACTCTATTTAGTTGCTGGTAATCTATACACATTCTCATACTACCATCCTTTTTCTTAACGAACAAAATTGGTGCACCCCATGTGGAAGCACTAGGACGGATAAATCCCTTATCAGAAGCTCTTGAATTTGAGCCTTAAGCTCTTTTAATTCTGCTAGGGCTATGCGATATGGAGGGGATGGAAATGGGATGCGTACCAGGCTCTAAATCAATGCAAAAATCTATATCTCTATACGGAGGCATATCACGCAAGTCATTAGGAAACACTTCTCTAAATTCTGACACCATAGGAATAGACTCAATAGATGGAGACTCAACATCAACATCCCTAATGTGAGCCAAATAAGCCAAACAACCCTGCTCTACCGGTTTACTAGCCCGAATGGAGGATATGATCTTAGCTTCCTTAGGCTTGTACACCCCTTCCCACTCTAACTTTTCCCTTCCCGAAATTTTTAGAGTTACAGACTTAGTATTACAATTAAGCACAACATAATAGGGGGACAACCAAGTCATGCCTAATATTACATCGAAGTCGGTCATATCCAAAATACCAAATCAACCCAAGTCTTAAAACCCTTAAACAAAATAGGACAATCACGATAAACATGAGTGACTATGACAGACTTTCCAACTGGGGTAGAAACATGGATGGGGGCATAAAAAACATTACAAATCATAGCAAATTTGGAAGCAAATCTCACGGATACATAAGAATAGGTAGAACCCGGATCAACAATACATTAGCCATCCGGTCACAAAAAAGAATAGGACCTGTGATCACCACCTTTGACGCCTCTGCCTCATTCTTGCCTGGAAAAGCATAGCATTGAGCCCTATCATATTGACGAGCTACTTTCCTACCTGGTTGTGCGTTACCCCTATTTGTGTTTCCATTTTATCTACATCCACGACCTCGTTGATTACCTCCTCGCCTACCTTGTGGACTCCCTCGACCATTATTACCATTCTCTGCGGGTACCACTGCTCTAGATCTAACACTCGTGAATGTGGATAATCTCTCCTCATATACCCAGGTTCTCCACAATTGTAGCAAGTACTATCAAAAGATAGTCTGCCACCCGTCGAAGATGCGACTCCCTGGCTATCCTGAATCAAATTATAAGGTAGAGTTCCCGAGTAATTACCTGTAGAGGTGGGCATAACGGACTGAATTGGCTTGGCTGCAAGTGTTGGCCTTTCGGACCCCTTGGAGTAAGAACATTGAAAGTTGCCTGAATTCTTGGCCCTTTTTGCTAATGCCTTAGCCTGACCGTCTCGCCTCACCCTTGCTACTTTCTCAACATAGTCTGTTACCTCATTAAAGCTCCTCCCTACAATGGTCATATGAACAGATAATACCTGCAACTTAGAATTTAGCCCCCTAATAAATAAGTGGATCCTCTCCTCCTCAGTAGTCACTAATTGAGTAGCATATCTAGACAACACATGAAACTTGGCCTCATAAGAAGCCACAGTGATACCACCTTGCTCCAAAGCTATGAACTCATCCTTCTTGCGATCTCTCAAAGTCCTAGGCACATATTTTTCTAGAAACAAAGCATGAAATTGGGTTCAAGTAAGTGGAGGTAACGTTGAAGATCTGCATTCCATGTAAGCTCTCCACCATTGCTTGGCCTCACCTTGAAGCTGAAAAGTCACGAACTCAACCCCATGCTGATGGACAATTCCTAACTTGTGAAGCATCTTATAGCAATCTAAGATAAACACATAAGCATCATCATTCTCAGAACCAAGAAATACATGAGGTTTTAGTTTTAAAAACTTAGTCAACATCTCATGCTCATTACAAGTCATAACAAAACCCAACAAAAGATGGAAGAAAGCATCATTACCTCCAGTCCCACCCACCTTGGGCGCAATACTAGAAACAGGGGATTAGTAGGAGCTTGAGTTGCTTGAGCAGAAGGAAGCACTCTAGGATCGACCAATCCTTTCAGGAATGACATGATCTGTTGAGCTAGCACTGGGTCTATGGGAGAAACATCGGTAGTCTCAGCTTGCACCTCTTTCTCTTGTCCAACCTTCTCAATACTCTCAACCTCAACCTCCTCTTCTATCTGTTCATGATGTACGGGATGGGCCTTATTTTGGGGAGCAATTTGATCGTATACCATCTCTAGCAGACGCCACTCTTCCTTGGCATCTACCCCTAGCTCTTCCACTACCCCTGCCTCAATCGCAACCTCTCGCTGCAGATTCCTCAGTTGTGGCATTGACGGGAGCTATGGGCCTGACGCCGTTGTATCTAGTATTAACCATCTGTGGACAGAAGAGTGAAGGAGGTTAGATACCAATTTGAATCGCCAGATACCAATTGGAATTAAGTCATAGCACGAAAGGAGACAAGAGAGAATAAAGAGATTTCCTAAAGTCCTATAGCCTCTCGAAGAATAGTAAAGGCGTCCCGGTACCGTTCCGTAAGACTCTACTAGACTTATTTTGGTACAACGAGATCAACGAAACTAGGCTCTGATACCAACTTTGTCATGACCCAGACCATCGTGATTGGCACCCACACTAACCCTCCAATGGGAGAACCATAACTACTAAGTAACTAATAATGTAAAGCTACGAAAGCAGGTTTAAATAACTAAATAAGGAAGTTCCCATAAACTTCAACAAAAGATCTAACAACTAAACTTAACAAATGCGGAAGAAATAACCTAGAACCTGAAAGTCAATGTACCAAAACATCTACCATGAACCATAATTCTAAACAAGAAGGGATACAACCCCAACTAACAAACTAACAACTAACTAGAAAAGTCTAAGTCTGAAAGGTGGACATAGACGAAAGAAGAACTCATGGCAGCCTGAAAGAACTGGCTCACTTTTGAATTTGAACCGATCACTGATCTTCTAAGCAAGGTTTGTCAATAGCTGCCTAAAGATGCCCTGTACTTAACAAAGAAAGAGCAAGTGCAGTAGCAATACACAACCATAGTGTACTGGTAGGATCACACGGCTATCTCACTAAGTGCAACATAAGTAAGTCAATACAACAATATAATCACATGCATATTTTGAACATACACAATATTATCAATATTTATTAGCAACGAACAACTTCACATTTATGTCAAATTATTGGTCCTCTCATGGAAGCCAAACCCAAATAGTTAGCATACCGAAATGTGGTACCCGATCCAATGTTTATGCCGGAACGTGGCAACCGATCCCATAATTATGCCGAAACGTGACAACCGATCCAAGTTAATTATGTCAAAACGTGGCAACGGATCCCTTCAACAAGCCACAATCACAATCACAAGTATATCCTTAAGATCATACATTTAAGTCATGATTTCTTGGATATCATCATTCATCTGTCTTATTTACAACAAGTGTGATCAATAATGCAACATTCATATACATATATGTATCGTAATGAAGTAAGAACAAACATAAATCACACAATCATAGAATCAAAGCCATCACCTACCTCGAAACAAGCTTGAAACCAACCCTAAGAAACTTGATCCTTCCCTTTTTGGATTCGTTCTGCTTGTTCTTGGTCTACAAACAATTAATATAATACGGGAATTAATAAACAATCACTAATTACCCGAATTACTAACAATTCTAACAACCCTAGATCATACTCATGATCCCAAGTATCCAATTTAGGGTTGTTTCCACCATAGAATTTAGATCAAAACCCTCCATCGATAATTACCCATTCTATTATATTCTACGGATCGAAAAACAGATTTGGGGAGTGAAAAGCTTACCTTTAGCCTCAAGAATGGTGAAAAACTGTCAAGAGTCACCTAGGGTTCATTCCTTAGCTCTAAAAATTGAAAAATGCAGAATAATGTCATTTGTGGGTTTATTTATGACCTTAAGTTGTGTCTGGGCCACCAAAATGGTCCTCACCCCACTACAGCGACCCCTCCAGAGCGACCAAAACCAGTGCCAAAGCAGCTTGCACGAAATAGTGAGATATTTTAATAATTCCAAGACCCCCATTTCACAACACACCTTTAACCAACGACGCTCAGAAAATACTGTTCTACGATCAATTTCGGGAGTTCTATTCACCCGAATTCAATTCCATAAAGTCGTACGAATTCTTTAACGACTTATCTAACCACTCATGTAATCAAAATCATAATTAAATCACCCTATTGTTACCAAATTTTTCTACACCTTAATGACTCATATTTCATCCAAATCTGGACTAGGTTGGGAAATCTCAAGATACAAAAAAGTGTTTTGACCCAAAAAATTTTCCTCGTTGGCTTTTTTATAACGAAAGAACCCGGTCGTTACAGCCTAACATGTCCACCGCATTACCTCAATCAATAGGCTTTTACCCCACCCTCTCGATGTTTCAAGGATTATTTTCCTTGTTAAGCCTTGGTCCTAAGATTTGCCAAATTTCTTTAGGACCTTACATATTCTAAGGTAATAACGCCTAGTTTCAACAATTGTTTAACCGCATCATGTCTTATTTGAATATGTCTCTTTTTCCCATTGTACACACTATTTTTGGCAATTCCAATTGCTGCTTGTGAGTCACAATTAAAAGAGACGAATGAATCTTGTCTTCCCCACAATGGCATATCTGTCAAAAGATTTCTCTGCCACTCAGCTTATTGCCCTGCCAACTTGAGAGCAATGAATTCGGATTCCATGGTAGAACATGCTATACAAGTTTGTTTGGAAGACTTTTCGAAATAACACATGCACCCAAAGTAAACACATAGCCACTAGTGGGGCTAACTTCATCATTGTCAGTTACCCAGTTTACATCACGAAAACCTTCTAAATCAACAGGAAATTTGTTAAAATGCAAATACCAATTCATAGTACTTCTCAAATACCTTAACAAGTGATGAAGATCATTCCAGTATTCATTACTGGGATTATGAGTATATCTACTCAATCTACTAACATCATAAGCTATATCAGGCCGAGTATAGTTTATGAGAAACATTACACTCCCAATTATTTTACCATATACAATTTGAGAAACACTAGATTCTTTGTTCTTCCTCAAATGTATGCTAGGATCATAAAGAGTTCTCACTGGAATTACATCAAAACAATCAAACTTTTTCAACATTTTTTTAATGTAATGAGATTGACACAAAGATAAATCATTAGCAGTTCTTTTGATTTTAACTCCCAAAAGCACATCTGCTTCTCTAAGATCTTTCATTTCAAACTTATAAGATAAAAAGTTCTTAGTCTCATTAATGACATTTACATTAAGGCCAAAGATTAACATGTTAGCTACATATAAACATATAATCACACAATCTGAACTTATCATCTTGGAACAAACACATGTATCAAATGGATTTACAACAAAATCATTATCCACTAATGTGATATTAAATTTTTTATGCCACTGCTTAGGTGCCTACTTTAGTCCATACAAAGACTTTCTCAATTTGCATAATTTATCCTCTTGTCCTTGAACCACAAAACCCTCAGGTTGAGTCATATAGATATCTTCCTCTAAATAACCATTTAGAAATGATGTTTTGACATCCATTTGATGAACCACTAAATGATGAATAGTGGCTAAAGCAATAAGAGTCCTAATTGTCGCTAGTTTAGTCACAAGAGAATACGTATCAAAGTGATCAACACCTTTATTTTGGTTAAAACCCCTAATCGCAAATCTAGCCTTATATTTTCCAATTGTACCATCATGTCTCAATTTCTTCTTAAATATCCACTTGCTACTTATGGGATTACAACCTTTAGGTAAATCATACAAGTCCCAAGTGTGATTAGAAACTATAGAGTCTAATTCACTTTCAATAGTCTCCTTCCAAAATATAACATCTATTGATATCATAGCTTCTTCATAAGTCTTAGGGTCTTCTTGTATTAAATAGATAGATACTAATTCATCATTTAAAATATTAATATCAAAATTTTTAGTTAGTAGTGATAAAATCAGGATCAAAACTTGTCTCAATTCTATGTCTTTTACTCCTTCTAAGTTCATTTTCATGCTAATTAGAAATAACATTAGAAGAAGGAACAACATGAGAATTAACATACATAGATGTAGAAGAATTATTTTGCACGTCACTTGGCACATTATTTTTCAAAGAAAAAATATGCTAAAAAAACATCTGCATCTCTAGATTCACCAATAAAATGATCATTTAGAGACATAAATCTATATGCAACACTATCTTGAGCATAACCAATAAAGACAGTATCATAAGTCTTAGAACCAACATTTACTTGTTAAAAATCAAGTAGACCAATCTTAGCCAAACACCCCCACACTTCTAGAAATTTCAAGTTAGGAGCAAACCCTTTCCACAACTCATATGAGGTCTTGTCTAATTCTTATGAGGGACTCTATTAAGAATATAACATGTAGACAAGACTGCTTCCCCACATATTGTCAGATAGACCGAAGCTTAAAAAGCATATAATTCATCATTTCTTTAAGGGTTCTATTTTTCCGTTAGGCTACACCATTTTGTTGGGGAGTATAGGGAGTACTGACGTCATGTATAATACCATTTTTCTCACAAAAATCTTCTAGAGTTTTAGTACTATATTCACCTTCCCTATCCGATCTAAATCTCTTGATTTTTCTGTCTAATTGATTTTCCACTTCTGCTTTGAATTTCAAAAACATGCTTTCAACTTCATCTTTAGATTTGAGAAGATATACCTTAGTGTATCTAGAAAAGTCATCAACAAAAGTAATATAATACTTTTTTCTACCTTTGCTAACAATGTTCTTGAAATCTGCTAAATCTAAATGTATTAGTTCAAGTAATTCGGTCTTTCTACTAATAAAAGATTTGAAAGGTTTCTTGGCATGCTTTGCTTCTACACACACAAGATATTTAGAAAAATCGTCATTTTTTTATCATAGGAATTAATTCCATTTTCCTAAGTCTTTTAATAGAAGTAATGTTAACATGAACTAGTCTACCATGCCACAAATTTATAGATTCAACAATATAAGCAGAATTTGAAATACTTCCATTATTGACAATCTCTTGAACAATGTTCAATACAAATAATCTTCCACTAAGATATCCCTTCCCAAAAAAGTTTCCTCCATGAGAAATAATTATTTTATCAGCTTCAAAAACAAGTTTAAGGCCTACTTTGTTGAGAAGTACTCCGGAAACTAAGTTTCTATTGAGGGAGGGAACATACAAAACATTGTTCAAGGATAATGTCTTCCAAAAGTTAATGTAAGTAATTTTTTTCCTTTACCCATTACTACAACAGTAGTGGTGTTACCCATATATACACACTCGCTATTCGCTACCCCCTGGTATGTGCTGCTTTCCTAATCAAAAGATAGGAGAGCACCCCTTCTCCCGAAGTTATGAGGTCATTTTGTCGAGTTCCTTCGACATGGTTCTCTCAAGCGCCCAACAGGTTCATCGCACAACTCACTCCCTTTTGCGAGCCCATTTTCAAGCTCTTGAGGAAGAAGAAAATGAGTAGAATGATGCCCTAGACTGACTATGTAGAGTGCTTTCGAGAAGATTAAGACCTATCTTTTTGATTCTCCGGTCTTGGTACTTTTTTTATTAAGGGAAGAACCCTGTTACTATACCTCTGGGTCACGGAAAACCCAAAGTATGGAATACATTTTTATTGGCACAAAAATGCATTGAAGCGCCTGTGTTTAGCACCAGTCAGTTTTGTTAGCCACCAAATTTGCCTCAACGACTACAACAACAATCACTTCATTACCCTCAACAATATGAGATTGGACATCACTTTGTCCTTCATGCTTTGAGTCCGCCCTTTTCTTTGATAGCACTTGGCAGCCCTGTGACCAACTTTTCCACAAATAAAACAAGGACCCTTAAATTTTTTAACTTGACTCTCCGGCTTGCTGGGTTGATTTTTCTTCTTCATATGTTCCTTTTTCAAGACTTTCTTCTATTTTCCTTTGAACCTGTATTTCACAACAGTACCATAAGATTCAACAAGATTAGCTTTAGAAGAATTAAGAGAAAGTTCTTCCATTTTATTTTTGAGACGGTTCGCTTCTTCAGTCCTCATATGACTAATAAGTTCTTGGGGAGTTATGTAACACCCCAGATTCGTGAAGGAAAAATTTGTAGAATTTTCAGATTTGCCAAGTGCCCAATCCGCATCAGGATTTGGACAGCTTTTAAGTCAAGGGTGTTTTTGTCTTTTCCCCACTCTTCTTTTAATTCCTAAATTAAAAGTGTTTTAGTTAGTCATTTAAAATCCTAGAAACCTAACTAGAACTTACCTAAGTCATTTAATTAACTAAAACAAAAGAAAAGAAGAGAGTAGAGAGAGGGGCGGCCAAAACCCTAGCTAAACCCTAGCCGCCGCTGGAAAATGATAGAAACCCACCAGAAAAGTCAAGTCCAGCCCTAGTTGATAGTTTTTCATGGAGATTTCGTCACCAGGTATGTTGGATTTCATTAGTGGGTCTCTTTCGCCCATTAGATACCTAGAATTCATACGATTCTTGATTCCATGCTATGAACGAAATTAGGGTTCTTGAACGTTTCTTGATTTTGGGTTTTAAATGTTAGAATGATCCAAATATTGATCATTTTTCAATGATTATGAATGAACCCTAGGAGTTTCTAAAGTTACAGCCGATTTTCATAAAGAGATTGTTTTAAAAACGTTCCGATTTAGAAATCACATTTTTAACTATATGTTCTAACGTCCAAACAGCATGTCACGTTTTAGCTATGTTTTAATGTTCCAAATCAGCATGTCCCGTCTTCTTCAAATTATCGTATGAATCTCAGAACCCTAGCTATGTATTTCTTTAGTTCTTGAATTACATGTGTTAGGTCAGACTTTATCAGAAAACAGTTATACATGCCTCAGTATTATGCATCAATGTCAGTTTAAATTGTTGCGTTCAGTTTGCATGTCTAGTTTGAGCTATCTAGAACAATTACAGAAAATCAGTCATAATCAGTTTACTACTAAATTCATTGGGACTAGCATAATACCGAGTTGGACTGGGGTTTAGCGTACCCAAATAGTCCAGAACTACTAGCCAAGTAGGTTGTAAGTCCCTTCAATGGGCAACAGATTAATGATCACGCCAACATGCCTTTATCCTTCTGGCAGGGTATATTAGGTCCTCTCGATGGGTCGTATACATCGGACTCCACATTCATCTCGTGTGGTTTTATTATCGGTGATTAGTAGCTCCCACAAATCAGTCAGACTCCATTTGCATTGACCATGTTTAGTATTCAGTTTCAACATGTCATAGTTGGTCATTACATACAGATCAATCATGTTTAGCATTTTATGGCATTTTATCATATCCATATATATGTCATTGTTTTTTTCTTCGTCAGTTATAAATGTATTTCAGCGATACTCCATCTTCATGCTTGGTACCTTTCAATACTGAAGCATATTTTGCGCTACATCTTCTTGTGATGTAGGTTCAGACTCTCAGCATCCAGATTGAACTTAGATCGTTTTCCTATTTTCAGCTCAGCAGATTAGTAGTGATGAGTTCTCATCCTCCGAGGACCAGAGACATGATATCCTTATTACTTCAGTTTTTAGTTTCAGTTTTGCTAGATCTAATTGGGGCATGTCCCAACATTTCTAGTCAATTTAGAGGCTTACTTTCAGAAATAGTTAGTTTCAGCCTAGTATGAGTTAATATCTTTTGTATTAAACTCTTTCAATTATAGTATATGGGTATTCCTCATCTTTTCTTTATTTATGATTTTAGCTTCTACATCAGTTATTTTTATTCATGTTAATTATAGTATGCTCAGATTATGCCAGCAGGGTTAGCTTGGGATCACTTTTGATCCTAGGTCCCGTGTCCGCGTCTCGGGGGTAGCTTGGGGCGTGACAAGTTAAATTCTTTTTCTTATGTTTTAATTGATTTCTATATTCACTCCAAGATAGTGGAAATTTTTCAAGCAGAACATTAGCCTGAAATATCTCACACATCTCTATGTCCTCATTGAGAACATTAGCAGTCGAGTTCTCATATTCGTGAACTTGTTCCATTATTGTCTTATTATCAACCATTTTAAATTTAATCCACTGACCGACAACATATTTTTTCTTTCCTGCATCATCAGCACCATATTTCTTTTCCAAACTATCCCATATTTCTATGGCAGATTTATAGGTTAAAAATAAATCAAATAAATGATTAGTCATATGATTTAGCAAATGTCCTCTCATGATTTTGTTATCCTTTTCAAACTTTTTTTTAACAACATCATCAACAGTCATAACATTTCTAGAATCAGTAGTGGTGTTAGAACCATTCATAGAAGTTTCTTTAAATAAAACATAATCAACTTCTAAATGTTCAAAAAAATTAAAAGTTTTTGTGACCATCGTTTAAAATTATTTCCATCCAAAGGCTCAAGTTTTTACAAATCAAAAAAAGTTTTGTTCAAAGATATAGCCATTTATCAATATTCTATCTTAGTAAGTTGCTTTCAAATTGTTGGAAAAAATACTACAATATTTATATTAGACTAAAATTTCAAAATAGTAAACAACTTATTACAAACACTGTGTTGTGGCAAGCCACTACCTTGAAAGCGATTTTGGCCCGACTTTGGTGCAAATCGTTGTAGCCGGTTGCCCCCCAAGGTTTCACAGTTACTCTCAAACACGTGCACTCACGGATGAAAGTTTGGAGGTTACCCAAAACCAATTGCCCAAAAAATATTCTAAGAATAAGATAAGAAGAAAAGAGGAAAAAGTTTTTCTCTTCTTTTTGTTTGTGTTGGTGTGTTCTATCTTATGCTCACCAAAGCCTCTTCTTATATCAGATTTCAAGAAAAAGAGTTTCAAGTAGGAGAGTTTAATTTTTAGAATTGTATTGTCAAGGTTAATGGCATTAAAGGATATTATATCACTTTTTTTTTTGGAACGGATGTATCATTTCCTTTTGAAACGTATTTTACATTTGTGACTTTGCATTACACTTAGTTAATGAAGTCAGAATAATCTACTAAAAATATAGAGTAATTAATTCAACAATAGAATTAACTCAACATTCTCTTCTTGATATTAACTCTTAAAGTCTTCATTAATCCTTGAGAGATCCTACATATCCTAATAACATCCCTTAATTTACATTTCAAATTAAAGTAAGGTTAAGAGGAAAAGTTCAAAAGGTCCCTTTTGAGTCATTTTGAGAAGTCTTTTACAATTAATGATAAATTGGAACTAAGTCTTGAGTAAATGAGTATGAGAAGATTTGTATTCATGAGCTTCTATATTGTTATTGAGTTCCTTGAGTTGAGTCATTCATGTCCATAATTCTATATGAACCCTATGAATTGAGTATTCTTGAGATGAGTAGTATCATTGAGTTCTAAGTTTTGAGTTCCTTAGTCCTTGAGTTCTGAGTACTGAGTTTTCTATATGGTTATTAAGATCCTTGAGTTGATTTGTTCATGTCTATATTTCAGCATGAACCATAGATTGAGTTATAATTTTTGAGAATATTTGAAAGTAAACATTTTTGTCTTAAACTGATTTTCTGAGGAAGTAAAGAGGAGTTTGAGAAAGAGTATAATGGAACTATGTATTTTCCAAAAGTTGCATTTTTACATGAAGAAAGAGAATATTATTTTGAGAAAAGATAAATTTGATTTCTAAAAAGAGTATATGAGTTCAAAGATATTTTAGAGTAGTTACCTTTTTTAAGATGATAGTTTGAGAAATTAACTAGAGGAAGAGTATGTTTTATACATTTGAGCACGAGTATATATTATTGGGAGTAGTATTGAGCATTGATATGAGGGATGAGTTCAGACAACTCACATTCCTCATAAACCATGTATGCCAACATGGGTACATGATCATACTTTTAGATATTTTCTAAGTGCCTTAGGGTAGAGCTTAGTGGATCCACTTAGTTGAGATGTTCTATATCATGGCATGGTATATGACAGTTCTGGCAGCGTGGGCTAGACGTTGTATCATCATATAGCTCATAGTGATGGTTGTTAGTTAAAGAATCTCCCAAATAAGAGTAAAGAGTATGTTATTATATTTTTATACATTTTGAGTTGATATCTACTATTTTGAGTTTATTTTATTTTTATATACATCCTTGCGTTAGTATCTGTTTATGATGATGCTTTAAACATTTTATCTTTTGTTATTACTTTCATATTGGTGTTTAGTTGAGGTGAGTATTGTCTTCCCATGTTATCAGTTCAATTAGTTATGTTACAGTTTCCCCTTACATACTCGTATATTCAAAGTACCGACGTCATTCGACCTGCATCCTTTTATGATGCAGATAGGTGTTCAGGTTTATCAACAAGCGCTTCGTTGAGATCACTCTATACTTCAGTTAGCTTTGGTGAGCCTCATTGTATTTCGAAGGACTTCGCATTCACTTTCCAATTAGTAGTTTTGAGGTGTCGTGGTTCTTGTCCCGACATCCTTTCTTAATAGTAGAGGTTTTATAGATAGATAGAGTTGAGGAGTTGTTTTAGTATTTACATTCTTTGAAATGTTTTACAAACTATAAATATTTCTAGCCTTTTATTGCTTGAGTTAGTTTTTCGCTTGTAGTCAGCCATGATGAGGATTCACTTGCGGACTAGCAATGGTTCTCGAGTGCTGGCCATGTCTAGGGTATAGGCTCGGGTCGTAACACTATTTTCTTCCACTCATGACTATTACTATTTATTTGAAGGGACAAATATGATGAAGTATTCTAACATACCTGAAGAAACACCACGAAAATAAAATTGTAAGGGTAGGCACAATAAGAAGAAATGTGTTGGAATGTTCAAGAAAATCCATATACATAGTTAGAAGAATGAAACTTAATTTTTCATATGCATATTCATACTATGCAAGTATACATTTCAAAAACATAAAATATTGAAATGATCTTCAGTTACAATATGTAATCACTTACTTGAAACTAAGCATAAAAATGGTGCAGTTTGATGGCATCACAAACACACACCAGAGATAAGTAACACTGACTCCTTTGATTGTGTTGAGGTCGTCAACATTGATCAAAATAGGAATGTCAAAAGCCTAAAATATTTATCTGTGAGTCTCATGTTTACAAATTTTGCGAGGCAGTCTGGATGGAAGTGTAGTTCTTCAAGTTCCTTTTTCAGTTTCCATTACCCTCCATTAAGCCATGTTTTCAAAGGTTGAAGTCAGAGTGATGCGTTGTTGCTCATGGCAGTTGTAACCATCACAAAAAATTGAAAAAATGTCATTCAAAGATTTCAGATGACAAGAATATATTTCTGGCAGTTAATCATAAACTATGTTCATGTGTAGTTTGGGAGTAGCAAAGAATATACAAAAAATTGATTGGCAAACAAAATATAGATCAACAAATAAAGATTTAATGACCACTACATTTTTGAATAGCTAGCATGCTCATGACTATCAGCACTGGTATCTAAAATTTCTACATAGACTATTTTGTTTTACATCAAACACTGTTAACATTATTAAACATTCAAAAAAAAATTCAGACAGTAAAATTATCGAACACTCAAAACAATGTATACTATTATTACCATCATTGACAACAATTTCTTCAATAGTGATATTATATTCTTATCATCTGAAGTCTTTGAATGACATTTTTTCTCGATGAAGAGCATCTATCAAAAAAGCTTGTTTTTCTAAATTATAACCACAAATAAAATTTCCTGTCAACATAGCTTTTTTCCTTTTGCAAATGTAAGTATGTAACTACTTTTGTAAATTATGGAAGCCCAATTTATTTTTTTCTCGCCTATCATTTCACTTTGAACTACTCATCTCCCGGTGTTGTACAATGGCAGAAATTTACTCAATAATATATTTGAATATATGCAGGATGTTGAATACATGTTACTAATTAATTATACAAGTTGTTAGTTAGTTAAAGAAGTTAGTTAGAATAGAAGCTTCTAGAAGGTCTTGGTAGTTAGGAATGTTGTTAGCTATAAATATATGCCTCTTGTATAGATTTACATAAGAATGGAGTTTTTCTCATTTTGTCTGATTTCACTCTCCATATACTCCCATTAATGGAGTCTCTTAACTTGTATCAGAGCTCTGCAAATTCGTGGATTTCATCACTATTTGTTGATAGTTTTCTCGATTGCAGCTCAATTTTGTGATTTCATCACTGAGTGTTAGTCATTCTCTGTACTCCAACTCAATTTTCCTTTTGATTCAAGTGTGAAAATACTGATTAGCTACGATGATTTGAGCTGAAATCTCTGGATCAACTTCAGATGAGCCGCTTCTTGCTCATGCTGCAATTTCTGGATTGAATTCGACTGATAAGGTAGATAGAAATCATCCTCTGCTTATTCATCCTTCTGATACTCAAGGTGCTGCTCTAGTTTCAATCCAACTCTTAGGATATAAAAATTACTCTTTGTGGAGGAAGTCATTGAAACTTGTATTACTGGGCAAAAACAAGCTAGGTTTCCTATTGAGGACCTATAAAAAGAATATGTTTCCTGATTCTTTGCATGATAGGTGAGATACATGCAATGCAATTATTTTAGGTTGGATTTACGAATAATGTATCTAAAGGTTTGGTTAATACTGTCATTTATGGATCTGATGCTCACATTGTTTTGGAAGAACTACGTGAAAGGTTTGATAAAGTCAATGCTTCTAGAGCATCTTATCTGAATAAGGAGATAGTTACCATACCTCAAGGCACAACTTCAGTCTCTACTTACTTCTCACGACTAAGAGCTCTTTGGGATGAGTTTGAAACTTTGATGCCTCCACCTTTTTGTGCTGTCTTGAATCCAAGCAGTGCTCTAATTACTTCCAGTCTAAAAAATTGTGGCAATTATTAATGGGCTTAAATGAGTCTTATGCTCATTCTAAGAGTCAAGTCCTAATTAATATTCATGTGCCCAATGTTAATCAAGCTTATGCAGTGATTATCAATGTTGAGAGTCAAAGGGTGACTAGTTCCTCTTCATTTGAAATTCTTTCTGAGACTGCTCTTATAAACAATAAGATGTCTCTTAGTCCCTATACTAACAGTACCACATCTTCCTTAGAGGTAGGAGAAAACATTAGATATAGTACTGGTGGTGGTAATGTCACGACCCAGACCGCGTGATTGGCATCCACACAAACCCTCTGGTGGGAAAACCATTAATACAACCCAAACAAACAACACAACCAAATACTAAGACATTTAAAAATACAGAAGCAGGTTTAAATGACTATAAAAATGGAGTACCCATAAACTCCAAGGTTTAACAAACAACTAACCAACTAATGTGGAATTTCAACCCCTAGAACCTGAAAGTCATTGTACCAAAACTCTACTAACGACAATTCTAAGAACAAGGGGTACAAACCCGAAACTAAACAACACCTTTAAGAAATAGTTTGATTTTGAAAAGAGTGGACTTAAACAAGAAAGATCCATGGAAGCTTGAAAGAACTGACTCACCCTTGAATCTGGTCACCCTCATTAGTCACCTAGCTGAAGTCTATCAATAGCCACCTGGAGATGCCCTGTACTCAACAAAGAAAGAGCAAGTACAGTATCAGTACACAACCACAGTGTACTGGTAAGATCACGCGGCTATCCCAATAAGTGAAACACATGCAAATAACCACAACATTATAAAACAGGCATATACAGAGCATCTACAATATTAGTCATTTTTTCAGGATCAATGTAGTATCCCACATTCTCCATAATACACATTGTTTATCAATTTAGAGCCACATACAGTCTTGCAATATCAATCATCATTAGATATGAATGTAATCATCACAAACAGATACACAACACAATTCAATGGTCCTCTCACGAAACCTAATTCAATGATCCTCTCATGGAACCCACACCCAAATTGTTAGCATACCGGAACATGGTACCCGATCTAATGTTTATGCCAAAACGTTGCAATCGATCCCATATTTATGCTGGAATATGGCAACCTATCCAATGTTCAGGTCGGAACGTGGCAATTGATCTAATATTTATGTCGGAACGTGGCACCAATCCAATCAACAAACCACAATCACAATCACAATGTAGATTCTCACAATCATACAACAATAGCTGATTCATGGCATACAATAATTCAATTATCCTCATTTACAATTAAGGTAATCAATAATGTAACATTCGCATACATACATGCATTATAATGAGCAATTACAAACATATATCACGCCAACATGCAATCATAACCATCACCTACCTCGAATACAAACTTGAATCACCTAAGGCACTTGAATCTTCCCTTGCCAGATTCTTTCCGCTTGTTCTAGGTCTACAATAATTAATATACGTAAGGATCAACAATCAAAGGTCTAATTATCCAGATGATAACAAACCCAATAACCCTAGACCAAACCCAAGATCCTAATACCCAATTTAGGGATTTTTCCACCATCAGTTTTAGATCAAAACCCTTTCCCAACAATAATTACCCATGAATTTACATTCTACGGATCGAAAAATGGATTTGAGGAGTGAAAACCTTACATTTAGCCTCAAGAATGGTGGAAAACTGTCAAGAAAACCCCTGGGGTCGTTCCTTAGCTCTCAAAGTTGAAAAGTGCAGAATAAAATGTTTTTGGGATTTATTTATGACCTTAAGTCGCGTCAGACCCGCCACGGCGGCCCCGCCCTAGCGGTAGAAATTCCGCCCCAGCGGTTTGCACGAAACTAGTAAGCAATTTTAATAATTCCAAGACCCCCTTTGACAACACACCTTCATCCCATGACACTCAGAAAATACTTGTTCACGCTAAGATCAATTTCGGGAGTTCTACTCGCTCGAATTCAATTCCATAAAGTCGTACGAGTTCCTTAACGTCTTAGCTATCTATTCATGTAATCAAAATCATAATTAAATCATTCAGTTGTTACCAGATAACCCTAGACTTTACTGACTCCGATTTCTCCCAAATCTGGGCTAGGTTAGGAAGATCCAAGTTACTACCATAAGTTTTCTGACCCCAATTCTTTCTCCATTGTCCTTTTCCTAACGACAAAATTAGGTTGTTACAGGTAATAACAATACTGGTGGTTTCAGACAAAGATACTCAGGTGATTGCAGGAATTCTGGAAGATCTCATCTCTACTGTGAGTATTGTAACTTCAAAGGACATACTAAGGGTCAATGTTACAAACTCCATGGCTATCCTAGGAGAAAAAGAGGTGCGTCTCATTCCAATGGTGCTACTACTGGTAGAATTCACTCTACTGAGGCTGGAGTCTATGACTCTTCTGTAAATTCTAACACTATATCTCTTACTTTACGATCTACCATTCCTCCAGCAAGTACACAGGGCCTGTCATTGTTGATACCTGAGCAATAACTTAGATTCTTAAAATGCTGAGCAAGGGCAAGGATGTGGAAACTATGACAAATGTTACAACAACTAGTACCTCAGGTACAATTACTGCACTAATGTCTGATGTGGTGAACCATAACTGGATTGTTGACACATATGCTCCAAACCATATGGTTCATAATCTCAGTCTATTGAATCAACATCAAGATTCTAGTGATCAAGGTCATTTAAAAGTAAATTTTCCCACAGGAGTCATGTCTCTATCAGTCATGTTGGTGACTCTCTAGGGGATAAAATAGTAAATGATGTTCTATTTATCCCTGAATTCAAGTACAACCTTCTGTCTGTTTCACAATTAACAAAGCAATTGAGATGTGTTGTGTTATTTTTTCCTAACTTAGGTATCTTTGAGGATCTCTTTAGTGGGAATGTCCTGGGTATTTGTAAAGAAAACCAAGGTTTATCTATGCTACAGACAACTCTCAATCTCCAACAAAAAGTACCAGTTGCTAGCAACTCCCTGGCATTCCTAGTTCTATCAATTTTACTCCTTCGGTTTCCACTGCATTATCCTCTTAAGACTCTATGTAAGATAGAATGTCAACCTATTGTACAAGATATGACTCATAAATGTATTGTTTGTCCAATTGCTAAACAGACCAGATTGCCATTTCCATCCAGCTCTTCTAGCTCTACTTCTATTTTTTCTATTGTTCATGGTGATGTGTGGGAAACCTATAGGGTTCCTAATCGTGATAATAAAAGATACTTTCTCACTTTAGTAGATGAAATGTGTAATTATACCTGGATCTTCATAATGCACACCAAGTCTGACACTCTTGTTGTGTTGAAAAAGTTTCTAAACATGGTACAAATTTGATTTGGAAAAAATGTGAGGTGTCTTAGAACTGATAATGGCACTGAGTTCTTTAACTCTCATGTCCATGAGTTATTAACAAATCATGGAATTCTACGGGGGTAACCAAATATTGTGAACGCCAATTTAACAAATTGTTTGTAAAGAGAAAATAACATTTTGAATGTTTTTTTTTAAAAATAATTTTAATTATCAAAAGAATAGTTTGTGTGACTTTGTTTAATTTTATTTTAAATTATTCATACACGAATATAATGAAAATCAACACCCATGTGCTTAGAGAGATAATAAATATTTTCCTTGCTCATTTCATAATGGTTCACCAATATGGTTTGGAGTCACTAAAAAGAAGGTTTGAAATAAAAAATAAAAAACTTAAGAAGAAGGTTGGGGGTATAGTTTGTTAAATTTGTGAAGGAGATTAAAAGTGCTTATTTTAATCAAACTAAAATGATCAAATTTGCTCAAGAGTACAACTAGTGACAGATTTATGATTTTAATTTGATAAGTTCAATTAATCTTTAATGTTTTTAGTACTGAACTTATCAGACTTTTAAGGTTCTGAGTTAAAATTTAATTGTTGTTGAAATTTTTGTCATTTCTTACATAAAAAATTATACTCCCAATAAAAAAAATATTGAGTTTGGTGCTAGTGTGCAAATATTAATTTACTGAATTTTGCAAGGTGCATGGAACCAAAAATGGAAAAAAGTTTATACCATTATCTATAATGTCATAATTGATGATAACTTTTTAATTCGTAATCGATTTGGTGGTAAAATTAGTTAAAATGTCTTTACCATGTTGGTTTATTTAATTTCTCATAAAATATTATAGCAGATTCAACAAAACAAAATAGGATAAACATGATAACAATTAAATTTGGAAATAAGTATTGAAATAGAACTAGAATATCAAGATATATAATTTTAAGCAATTCATAAGTAAGGTTGCTCCTTCAAAAGAGAGTAAGAGGCCATAACTATTTTATTTTTAATTTAATACTAAGTTGATAACATTGGAATCAAACTTCTAGGGCAACTTTACTCTTCATCAATCATTATTTATGTATATTCAATAGCATTTAGAAACTCTTCGCTCTGCAAAAAAAACAAAAAAATAAAGAAAACGCGTTTATCATAAATAGGATATACGTTATACATATTGTTAACTTTAATATATATATGATGAGATGAAAACTAACCTCTTCAATCAGTTGGTCAACCTCCTTAAATAGATTTTCTTCATCAAATGTTAAGCAAGTAGATATACTCCTCCTTTCAATCAGCAATGTGTATTTCATACAGACCAATGCATGTTGTAGCATAAGTGCCTCCTTTTCTATTTCCTTCAATTCTCTAAAAAAAAAATAGTAAGCAACATAAGAAAAATTCATGAAGAATGATAAATAAATAAAATTTGACATAGAAATAGTTTAACCATTCATAAAAAATATGTGTTTTGTAATCGTGAAAATAAGACAAATCATATTTTATAATATATACATAAAAATAAATTTTGATGCACAATTGATAGATGTTATTAGTTAAGAGCATGATGCGGAGAGAAAACTAAAATAAACTCACTTGATAAGTCCCTTTTGTCTCTCAAATTCTCTAAAAATGGTAAGCAATATAAAAAAATTCATGAACATATGAAATAAATAAGAGTAACTTATATACACTAATAATGTAAAAAACAAACTCACTTGATGACAAGTTCCTGTTGTGAACTAAAACCCATTCTTGAAGAAGCCAGTGAAACAAAAGAAGAGAATAAGAATCCAGACGGTGTTATTGTTCTTATTTTTCATATGACTTGGTTCTCATAAGAGGAGAAAGCCCTTTAAATAGATGAATTTCATTATGTTCTTACCAAAAATAATAGTTAAAGTTCAAGAAAATGATAAGATATCAGTCAACTGTGAAATTAATAAATTAATGAATTTTGAAAATTTTGCATATCTCAAAAATATGGTAAAATAATGATTTTGTTGCTCAAACTAATTAAATCTAACCGAAAGAGCCATTAATCAAGAATCTAGGTGTATATATATATCAAAATAAATTTAAAATGTAACAACTACTTTCCAAATGGGGGTGACCAAATATTGTGAGTGCCAAATTTTAGTTGTTTGTAAAGAGATAGTAGCATTTAGAGATTTTCTTAAAAGAGTAATTCATGTAACTTTATTATATATACTATAAATTATCCATAATATCCTTTCTATTTCATATTAACTAAATTTTTGAGGCTTTTTTCATTGTTCAAAATAATTTAATTGTTCCAAACTCAAGAGGGATGTTTGAACTTTTTTCCATATTTGTCCTTTCATTTTTGAAGTTTTATGTTTTTTTGGGAGATGCATTACACTACTGACGCATACGTATCACCCACACACTTCTTCAAAAGAGAAATGTGAAAGACTGGATCCACTGCTGCTAAGTCTGCTGGCAACTGTAACTCATAAGCCACTTTACCAATCCTTTTCAAGATCCGGTAAGGGCCTACGTATTTGGGACTGAGCTTCTCTTTCTTGCCAAATTTCATCACCCTCTTCATAGGTGACACTTTCAGGAAAACCCAATCATCAACTTGGAATTCTAGTTCCCTTCTTCTCACATCTGCATAAGACTTCTGGCGACTCTGAGTAGTCTTAAGTCTATCTCTAATGAGTTGCACTCTCTCCATAGTAACAAGGACCGAATCTGGTCCTATCAAGACTGCTTCACCTGCTTTGAACCAACCAACTAGAGATCTACATCTACGCCCATACAATGCCTCATAAGGGGCCATCTGAATGCTGGAATGGTAACTATTGTTGTAGGCGAACTCAATGAGAGGAAAATGATCATCCCAACTACCCTTGAAGTCGATCACACAAGCTCTCAACATGTCCTCTAAGGTCTGAATGGTACGCTTTACCTGACCATCCGTCTGGGGATGAAATGCTGTGCTAAGATTAACCTGAGTACCAAGACCCTTCTGAAATGACTTCCAGAAATGAGAGGTAAACTGAGGACCTCTATCTGAGATAATAGACAAAGGAACCCCATGCAACCTCACAATCTCATTAATGTAAATCTTGGCATAATCTTCCGCTAAATCTGTAGTCTTGACCGTCAAAAAGTGAGAAGACTTAGTAACCCTATCAACAATCACCCAAATGGAGTCATGTTGTCTACGAGTACGAGGTAAACCTGTGATGAAGTCCATGTTGATCACTTCTCACTTCCAAGTAGGAATGTCAATCTTTTGAGTCATACCTCCTGGTTTCTGATGTTCTACCTTGACTTGCTGGCAATTGGGGCACTTAGCCACAAAATCTACTATATTTCTTTTCATACCATTCCACCAATAGACTTCCTGCAGATTGCGGTACATCTTAGTGGCACTGGATGAATAGAATATCTGGAGTTATGGGGCTCTGCAAGAATATGTTGTCTCAACTCGACCACATTAGGAACACATAATCGACCTTGGTAGCGAAGCACACCATCTCCCCCCTTGGGAGAAAACCTCCACTCTCTGATTGTGGACTGCACCCTTAAGTTCAAGCAATATTAGGTCATTATCTTGCTTTTCCTTAGCCTCTACTACCAAAGAAGATTCTGCCCCATTTTGTACCGTTACACCACCATCTAATATGCTCATAAGACGAACTCCTAGGCGAGCAAGTCTGTGAACATCCTTTGCTAGCTCTTTTCGTTCTCCCTCAACATGTGCTACACTACCTATAGATAATATGCTAAGAGCATCTGCTACTACATTCGCCTTACTCGGATGGTAATGCACGCTCATATCATAATCTTTGAGGAACTCAAGCCACCTTCTCTGGCAAAGATTCAACTCTTTCTGGGTGAATACATACTGGAGGCTCTTATGATCTGTGAACACATCTACATGAACACCATACAAGTAGTGTCTCCAAATCTTGAGTGCGAACACCACTATTGCAAGCTCGAGGTCATGAGTTGGATAATTCTTCTCATGTACCTTAAGTTGTCTAGAAACATAAGTTATAACCTTACCTCGATGCATCAATACACAACCTAGGCCAACTCTGGATGCATCATAATAGATCACATAACCATCTGAACCCTCTGGTAGAGTCAAGACAGGAGTTGTAGTCAACCTAGTTTTCAATTCTGCAAAGCTTTTCTCACAATCATTTGACCAGTGGAACTTAACCTTTTTTTTTAATCAACTTAGTCAATGGAGAGGCTATGGATGAAAATCCTTCCACAAACCTTCTGTAATAACCTGCTAGACCCAAGAAACTTCTGATATCTGTAGCAGAGGTAGGTCTGGGCCACTGTTTCACTGTTTCTATCTTCTGGGAATCTACTCAAATTCCTTCACTAAACATAGTATGCCCAAGGAAAGCAATTGATTGTAACCAAAACACACACTTGTTAAATTTTGCAAATAACTAGCGATCTTTGAGAGTTTGCAGAACAACTCTCAAATGACTCGCATGTTCTTCCTCATTCCTAGAGTAAATGAGGATATCATCAATAGAGATGATAACGAACAAGTCTAAGTACTGCTTGAACACTCTGTTCATCAAATCCATGAAAGCTGTAAGAGCATTGGTTAGTCCAAATGACATAACTACAAATTCGTAATGACCATACTGAGTTCTGAAGGCTATCTTCAGAATGTCACTATCTCTGACTCTAAGCTGATGATAACCTGATCTAAGGTCTATCTTTCAGAAATGACTAGCACCCTAAAGTTGGTCAAACAAGCCATCAATCCTAGGGATGAGCTACTTATTCTTGATTGTGACTTTGTTCAACTGCCTATAGTCAATGCACATTTTGAGAGAACCATCTTTCTTCTTTACAAACAACACTGGTGCACCTCATGGCGAAATACTAGGTCTGATAAAACCCTTATCTAGAAGGTCTTTCAACTGCCTTTTCAATTCCTTAAGCTCAGTTGGAGTCATTTTGTAAGGAGGAATATAGATAGGTTAGGTATCTAGAAAGAGATCAATTCCAAAGTCGATTTCCCTTTCGGGAGGAACTCTGGGAAGATCATCTGGAAACACTTCTGGAAACTCATTGACTACGGGGACTAACTCAAGAGTTGGGGATTCGGAACTAGAATCCTTAACCTGAACTAAATGATAGAGATAACCCTTAGAGATCATCTTTCTAGCCTTAAGGTAAGAAATGAATCGACCCATAGGTGCTAAGCTACTACCCTTCCATTCTAGGATTAGTTCATTTGGAAATTGAAAACGAACAATCCTAGTTCTACAATCAACTGAGGCATAACATGAATGTAACCAATCCATGCCTAGAATGATATCGAAGTCTACCATTTCTAACTCTACAAGATCTGTTGAGGTGACTTTCTGAAAGACTATGACAGGGCAATTTCTGTATATCCGTCTAGCTATAACTGGGTCACCGACTGGAGTAGAGACTGAGCAGGGTTCTGAAAGAGTTTCTGGACTGACATTTAAGATTACTGTTATATAGAGAGTCGTAAAAGATAAAGTAACCCCTGAATCTTTCCACTGAGTGTACCATATATGAGCCACATCCTTAATCTGGTAGAATGCCAACTCAACCCGATCATTCCCAGTGACCTGCATCACCTCAAAGATCTTTTTGATCTCATCTAAGAAATTTTGGGGATCTTCACCAGTCTGTGATCCTAAGAACTCAGGCGGATTCATCCTAAGAAAGTCACGGACCATTGCTGCTGCTGATCCACCATTTGCATTCACAGGAATTTGAACCCGCCGATTTTTCTAGTTAGCGACACTCTGAGCCAACATCTGAATGACATTTCTGAATTCAGCATTTGAGACTTCCTAATCTGGAACTGAAGGAGCTGCGTTTGCGTTACTGGCATTCACATTCCTGGCGTTAGCTCTATGAGAAAGAATGATCACTAAAACGTAGAACATCGAGTTAGAATAGAATTAGATCATATCTTACGCATGATAAGAGTAACAAGAAAATGAAGATTTCCTAAAATACTTTGTAGCCTCATTCTCATTAGATGTGGTGTGCACTACACATCCATGAAATGGACTCTACCTAGTGTGGCTTTCAGACATCCTAGGACACTTAAACGTAATGCTCTGATACCAAGTTTGTCACACCCCGAGCTACCCCCAAGACACGGACACGGGACCTAGGACCACAAATGAGCCTAAGTTAACCCTGATGGCATGATCATGAGCATACTAAATATAATCTGAATAATAAAAACTATGCGGAAGCTATAATCATAAATAAAATGAAAAGATGGGGAATACCCATATACTATAACTGAGATAAATGATAACTAATGAGTTTAATATAAGGAAGATATTAACTCAATACTAAGCTGAATCTAACTATGCCTGAAATAAGCCTCTAAACTGGCTAGAAATGTTGGGACATGCCCCCAACTAGTTCTAGCAAAACTGAAACTAAAGACTAAAAGCGATAAAGATAAACATGTCACTAGTCCTCGAAGAATGAGGACTCACCACTGATGCTGCTAAACTGAAGATCGGGAACTGACCTAAGCATGATCTGGATGCTGAGAACCTGAACCTACATCATGAGAAGATGTAGCGCACGTATGCGTCAGTACTTGAAAGGTACTGAGCATGCAGGATACAGTAAAGCTGGAATAACATATAACTGAACAAAGCAATAAAGCAATGAAATAATCTGAACATGATATAGATATTGAAAATACTGAATACTGAGCTAACTGATGCAATGACCAAATTTATAATATGCTGAGACTGAATACTGACTGTACTGAAATATGGTCAATGAAATATAGTCTGACTGAACTGTGGGAGCTATTAATAACTGACATAAAACCACATGAGCTAAATGTGGAGTCCGAAGTATACGCCCCATCCAGAAGACCCAATACACCCGGCCAAAGTTGTAGAGACATGCTAGCGTGATCACTAAACTGATATTCCCACAGAGGGGACTTACACCTATGTGGCTCGTAGTTCTAGGACTATATGGGTACGTTGAACCGTAGTCCAACCCGGTATTATGCTACTCCCAATGAATTAAGTGGTTAACTGGTTATGACTGAATTTCTATAATACTGAATAGGTCGAACTGAACATGCAAACTAAGAATGCAACAATTAATCTGATAACGATGCATTAATAACTGAGGCATGTATAACTTCAAATGAACATAACTCCTAGTACAAGATGAGTTAGGTGAGCTACCAGGTATTAAATTAAATCCCTTCGAGTCCTCTTTCCAACGCCACCAAGTTTTCTCAATTCCGAGCTCTGAGTAAAAAGTTATAACAGATTTACTAATGTCGCGCAAACTTGGCAGCAGCTCCGCGACGCGAAGCCAACACTGACCTCATTGCCTGATGAAAGATCATTCCGACTCCCAACTCTTTTTAATTATTCCTTTAGGGATATTTTAGTCCTAAGAACCCCTAGGAGGTCATCTAAATTTCCGTAAACGTGTAGAAAATCAGTTTTCTTAAATCTACACCCTCTCATTCACTCCAGAAATGCTACGCTCAAGGGATTCAAGAAACGCTAAGGCTATGGTTTATCTTTCAAGATTTTCCTTCAAGTTCTTCAAGAATATGGTTCTTTTAGGTATGTAAGCTTCCATAGTATTGGGTTTGTTCACCCATACGCCAATCATGTTAATTTCAGCTTTAAATTCATTCTAAAAGTTGAAGCTTTGATGTTGTTGTTATATATTCATGAATTTTCTTTCGTTCTTGAATTGGGTTGAGATTGAGGAGTTGTTGGGAATTATGCAGTTTTGATGATTGACAAAGAAAGACGAAATACGTCAGTCAATACCAAGGTGCACTGTCACGAGCAGTTAAATTTAAGAAAGCTTTTAGAGTGAACAAAACAAGAGTACAGAAATAAAGGAATGGATAATGTTAATTTTGTGAGAAAACCCAAGGAAATAAACATCTGATGAATTGAATAGAAATAATCAATGAGTTTGATTTGAAGAAGGAGTCTAAAGAGGCAAAGAGTTTTAATTGAAGAAGGAGTCTTACTTAAAGTAGAACTCTTCAAATTACTGTTGAATTGAAGTGTAGGAGTTTGACTACAATACAAAAGAATCAATGAATGTAATTTGAAGAAGGAGTCTAAAGAAGCAAGGAGTTTGAATTGAATAATGAGTCTTACTTGAAGTAGAACTCTAAGTCAAGAGAGTTCAAGTCAATGAGGAGTTTGAAGTAAACAATAATTCTATGAAGAATTGTGCTTAAATAGAGGTGAAGTCGTCCAGAATAGGTGTGCACTTACAGAGCAAAAAGAGCAATTGAGAAATTGATTTCACAAGTGCTACCAACGAACTGAAGGAACACATTGAAGAACCTAATCCTTCTACAGAGTTTATGTGTTAGGAGTTTTTATTTGTGATTAAGTCTTGATGTAATCTTAGTTCAGTGAGTTATAAACTGAATTATAAGTGTTATCTTCAGGTTGAGATAACTCGAAGAGTTGGGAACACATACCTTAGAAGGTTTGTGTTGAAGGTTAGGAATTAGAGTTAGTTCCTAGGATTACAAGAGTTGTAATCTAAATCCATAACTTGAAGTTAAGGTAGTTGCAAAGTTTGTAATCTATCTTTTGTGGAGGCTCAGTGATTTAGTGAAGTTGGAGTTAAATCATGTAGGGGTACAGGTCATGGTTTTTTACACCTTTTGAGCCGGGTGTTTTCCACATAAAATATTGTATTTTTACTTACTGTTCTTACTACTTTGTTGGAACATGTTAGGCAACTTGTTTCACACTAAGGCGAAAAGTTAAAATCAGTAAATTACTAGGTCGTGCAGACTATCAATTGGTATCAAAGCAGATTATCTTGTAAAGGCTAACACCTAAGATAAGATCACGATGAATTCTACACCACTTATTAGGCATAGCGAAGGACAATCAACCATCCAACCACCAATGTTCAACGGATCACACTTTGGGTGGTGGAAGGCACATATGGAGGACTTTATCCAAGCTGAAGACTATGAACTATGGGATAGAATAACTACTAGACCAACCATTACTATGAAAACTGTGGAAGGAGCTAAAGTTCCAAAGGTAAGGGATGAATTCACTGCTGGAGATCTAATGGCTCTCAGGAAGAATGCGAAAGCCAAAAACATTCTTGTTTGTGGCTTAGGACCTGATGAGTATAATAGGATCTCAAATTGTACCACTGCTAAACAGATACGGGACGCACTAGTAAATGCTCATGAAGGAACCAACTAAGTCAGAAAATTTAGAGTGGCTATGTTGTTCACTGATTATGAAACCTTCAAGATAAAGGAAAACGAATCCCTTCTAGAGATGATTACTAGACTTACCACCCTAATCAATGAGTTATCATCCCTACGAAAGGTTGTTACCACTGAGGAACAAGTTGATAAAGTTTTAAGAATTCTACCAAAGACAAAATGGGATGTCAAAGTTACCGCCATCAGGGAAGCTAAAGACATCTCTATCATGACACTTGATGAACTAGTAGGAAATCTTAGAACATATGAGATAAATATGGATGGTCTGAAGAAAGAGGAAGTGTTTAATGATAAGTCACTAGCCTTGAAAGTATCTGATGGTGGAGAATCAGATCTAGATGAAGACCAAATAGCCTTATTGGCAAAAAGCTTTAAGAAGTACATTAAGAAGGGAAAAGGAATCGACAAGAAGGAAACGAGTAACAAGAAGTGGTCGAATGAAAAATCTCTCTCCGGCTGCTACAAGTGTTGAAAGGATGATCACTATGTCAAAGTATGTCCTCAATTGGAAGTAGAATGGAGGAAAGAAAGAATTGAAAAAGAGTTGAAAGAGAAGGCTGGTAAACAAAAGATGAGAGAAGAGTGTGCCATGGTAGCTGCTTGGGTTCAAGAGCTGGAGATTCTGATGATGATGAGATAGATGAGATTGCTTTCATGGCTATTGGAGATTCAGACACGGAGGAAGAAGAAGCAAACTCTGAGGTAAGTATCATTGACTTGAAACTAAAATAGAACTAATTAGCATGATAAGTATCTTATTTGATGATTTTGAAGAATTAATTTGCGAAAGAGATCAATTATTTAAAGTATTAGCAGATCAAAAATTTGAGGGCATGGATCTCAAAAACTGCAAAACTGTAATTGAAGAAGAAAATTGTTTTCTAAAGAAACAGGTTAATAAACTTGAGTCATCAAAGTTGAAATTGAAATCTGTAATTCTTAAGGTATCCATTATTGAAAAAGGGAAGATAAATGATATTGGGAAGAAATTAGAACATGATTTAAAAGAATACAAAATTGATTTTTTCAGTGAAAAAAATAAGGAGAAAAAACTGAACCTAGAAATTTCCAGGTTAAAAATGGATCTTGAAAAGTCTAATAGATGGACGAATTCCTCCAGAATTGTTAAGAAATTGAGTGATAGGGTGCACAATGAGAAGGCTGGTATAGGATTCCATAAAGAAAATACTATCTCTGAAGATTTGTGCTATATTTGTGGTAAAATTGGTCATCCAACTACTGAGTTTTCAGTTGCTAATGATTTTAGAAAAAGAAATACTAAATTCGCAAATGGAAACAGATTTATACTTGTTGGCAGAAACAGGTCCACTAACCAATTGCCTAGATGGGTGAGAAGAAATTTGATTCACCCTTTTGATCATAAGAAAGGACCCAAGCTTGTCTGGGTTCCTAAGACTAAACCTTAAGCTATTTTGCCGGTGAAGCTGAAAGGAAGCAAGTGATTTAATTCATAGATATTGCTTGTTTAAGAGATATCAATGAAGTCAAACAAAAGTTCCTTTCGCTCACTTCTCAAAAAGGGGGAATGTGTCATTTAAAAAAAAGAGAAGAAAAAAGTGGAGCTAATGCATATGTAAGGGGGAAGGAAAAAATAATAATATGAGGATTAAAGTGAAACTGATGAAAGTGCATTGGAACACATTGTACCACATGTTTCATTTGTTGAACAGACGAAGGGCATATTGATAGGGGGAACAATGAATCTTGAAACTGATTTATCCACAAAAGTATGTGGTTGTTGGATCACGTTGTTCTTTGTCAAACAACAATTGATGGATTGTGACACTAAGTAGGGAGCATTATGAAAAGAATACGTTAGACTTGGGGATGATTAAGATTGCATGAACTCCCCTCAATGATTGGCTAGAATAATTGTTCTCCTTAATTTTATGAGCTAAAATGTTATTCAATTCAGTCTTACACATTTATTTGTGTGTCCCAATTTCAGATCCTTGACTTGTTTTAACCTAATTTTGTATTAGATTGTGCAGAGAAACGATGACAACAAGCAACAATGATCACAAAATTGCTCTTATTAGGTATGTTATATATTGATGGAGGTTAATATTGTATAAAGTGAAACAGTTGAGCACTCAAGTTTCATGTATTAATTGTTCTAATACAGAATAAAATATTCGGCAAAGCTCAAGAGTCTTATTCTTCCAAATTGTTCTCTCTCACTTAGCCCTCTTGATTTTTTTTTCAAGTTTAAATCAAATATTCACCAAAGTACATCTTTTGATATTTGTGATGATGTCCTCTTCAAATTGCTCTTAACTTAGTACATATATAATTCTCATTTGAGGAGGGAAATCTAGTTCCTCATTTTCAGTTCATAAGGAAGAACCAACTCCAGAAACACAACTTTTTTTCTATTCCACCTTGAACTCCCATCTAGAAATCATAAGTGTCGAGAGGATGCCATTATTAAAGAAGATCTTAGAGCTAGCATGAAAAAAATGACATGATTCCCATAGTGATTTTTAAGGAATACTCAATTTCAATCTAGGCATGAACTTTTCAAATGAAAAAAAGAAAAAAGAAAAAGAAAAAAAGAGGTTATTCAATAGATGAACCATGTTGATCTACATGCCTCGTGAGGAAAATTGATACTCCAAAGAAAAGGTTGAAGTAATATTTTCACTGATAAAATTGTTGAATTGGAGGCTACTCATGCAGCTTATGAGAAAAAAAAATGTCCTTCGGATAAGAATTTAAGCTCTACAGGCTATTCTTCATGAAGAAAGAGATGAAAATGCTAAAATTATTCGTTGGTTGACACAATTATTCCCACTTTTCCATTCTTCTCTTCACTTTTCAATGTTAGTATCTCTAGCTTTATTCTACTCCTGTCCAGTGTTTGTTTTTTGATTGGTGCTCAATAGTTTTTGCTTCATTCGGTATGACTTCGATCTTATATAGCACATTATCTGGAAGTTTAATGGAATGATTATCTATTGCTTTAAGGACTCTTGTTCTTGCTCTCTATAATACATTATTATGTTGCATGAATTCGTTATCTGATTGTTTTGGTAATAGCCAGTGGCCATAAATAGTTTAACTGATCAATCTAGATCGTATATTATAAGATTTACATAGCTTTTCAATGATGCCAAAAGGGGGAAGATAAGAGTTGTGCAGTGTTTATAAGCTATTGACTAACTTGTTTCATGTTAGTATATGATGCTTCAGTGTCTACAGATAAAATTGTTTGAATGCACAAAGAAAAGAGGTTTGTCATCATCAAAAAGGGGGAATTTGTTGGGATTTATGCAGTTTTGATGATTAACAAAGAAAGACGAAACACGTCAGTCAATATGGTCCAAAGGTGCACTGTCACGAGCAGTTAAATTCAAGAAAGCTTTTAGAATGAACAAAGACAAGAGTGCAGAAATAAAGAAATGGATAATGTTAACTTTGTGAGAAAACCCAAGGAAATAAACATCTGATGAATTGAAGAGAAAGAATCAATGAGTTTGATTTGAAGAAGGAGTCTAAAGAGGCAAAGAGTTTTAATTGAAGAAGGAGTCTTACTTAAAGTAGAACTCTTCAAATTACTGTTGAATTGAAGTGTAGGAGTTTGACTACAATACAAAAGAATCAATGAATGTAATTTGAAGAAGGAGTCTAAAGAAGCAAGGAGTTTGAATTGAATAATGAGTCTTACTTGAAGTAGAACTCTAAGCCAAGAGAGTTCAAGTCAATGAGGAGTTTGAAGTAAACAATAATTCTATGAAGAATTGTGCTTAAATAGAGGTGAAGTCGTCCAGAATAGGTGTGCACTAGCAGAGCAAAAAGAGCAATTGAGAAATTGACTTCGCAAGTGCTACCAACGAACTGAAGGAACACATAGAAGGAACACATCGAAGAACCTAATCCTTCTATAGAGTTTATGTGTTAGGAGTTTTTCTTTGTGATTAAGTCTTGATGTAATCTTAGTTCAGTGAGTTATAAACTAAATTAGAAGTGTTGTCTTCAGGTTGTGATAACTTGAAGAGTTGGGAACACATACCTTAGGAGGTTTCTGTTGAAGGTTAGGAATTAGAGTAAGTTCCTAGGATTATAAGAGTTTTAATCTAAATCCATAACTTGAAGTTAAGGTAGGTTGCAAAGTTTGTAATCTATCTTTTGTGGAGGCTCAGTGATTTAGTGAAGTTGGAGTTAAATCCTACAGGGGTACAGGTCATGGTTTTTTACACCTTTTGAGCATGGTGTTTTCCACGTAAAAATATTGTATTTTTACTTATTGTCTTTACTGCTTTGTTGGAACACGTTAGGCAACTTGTTTCACACTAAGGCGAAAAGTTAAAATCAATAAATTACTAGGTCGTGTAGACTATCAGGAGTTCTTGAGGTTAATGTGTCGATTTATAGAAGGCTTAGAGTTAGATTCTAGTGTACATGTGATGGGTATCTAAATCTAAAGAGCGATTGAGAAAAAGAATCAAATTTAGGCGAATAGGGGTTAGAAAACGAAGAAGAAATTTCGTTGGTTGAAATTTGACGTTGGTTCCGCATCGTGAGGCAGGTTCCCAGATTTGAGAATTTCTGTTTCGCATCACAGAGCTGATACAGAGTATTCTGCCTCAAATGCCATTTTCAAAACCAATTTTAAAAGCCTCTCCGCATCGCGAACCCACTCTCAAATATTGGTTTTCAGTCTTTTCTCATGTTTAGCTATCTAAAATCATTCCTAAACATCATGAGACCTTTCCTATCACAAATAAAAACCTTGAATTCATAAATCACATTCAAGGTAGAGTTGACAGTTAAGTCTTGAGAGTTCTTTCGAACATTTTTCAGAAAATCCCTTTTAGTCTTTTTGATGAGTCTTCTTCAATTTCTAATAACTTGTTTCAAGACTCGAGCAAGTGAGTATGAGAGTGAGGAAAATGTATTCATGAGTCTACACTATCACCTAGATCTTTCATATCATGAACCATAACTCTTGAATTCATAATTCACATTCAAGAGAGAGTTAAGAGTAGAGTTCAAAAAAGTCTTTGAGTTCAATTGTGAATCCTTTGAGATCCACTATCGATTTGAGTTAAGTTGTCAAAAGTAAGTATGAGAATGAGAAGAGTCGTTTACTTGAGTTCCTTAGTGATAGTTTGACCCTTGAGTCAAGTCGTTCATGCCCATAACTTCCGCGTGAACTCCATCAGTTTAGTATCTTTGAAAGGAGTAGTATCTTCAAGTCCTAAGTCTTGAGTATAGGATTCCTAACCCTTTTGAGATTATAATCCTAATCATGGGACTATTGCCTATTACCCATAAAGTCCATGAGTTGAGTTGTTCATGCCCATAATTCTGCATGAACACTATAAGTCGAACAATCTTGAGATGTGAAGTATCTTTGAGTCCTTCAGTTGAGTAGTTCATGCTCATAATTCTGCATGAGCCCTTTGAGTTGAGCATTCTTCAAATTAGTAGTATCATTGAAGTTCTTGAGTTCCAAGTATTTGAGTTCTATCTATGGTTATTAAAAACCTTGCATTGAGTCGTTCAAGTCCATAATTTGGCGTGAACCATTTTTTTAAAGAAGTGTTTTACAAATGTTTAAACTTTGTTTTAAGACTTAAGCTTTGAAGTTGAGTATAGTGTAAGACTAAAGTTCACTCTCTTCAAAGAAGTATATGGGAACTAAGTATTCCCAAGAAATTTGAAAATGTTTTCACATTTTGGGAAAGAAAAGGGAACATCAATTTCAAGAGAGCTTTTAAGCTAAGTTTTGAGTAATTATCTCAAACCAAAGAAAGAAGTTGTTTTAAAATATATGAGCTAAGTATATTTTTAGGAGTAGTAGTGAGCACTGATATGGGGATGCGAGTTCATATTAACTCACGTCTACTTAAACCATGTAGTCATCATGGGTATTAATGGGTCATACTTTTTAGATGATCACATAAGTTAAGCTAGTGGATCCACTAAGCTAAGCGTTCTATATGACGGCAAAGTATAGGATCGTTCTAGCAGCGTGGGCAAGACGTTGTATCACCACTTAGACTCATAGTGGTGGTTGTCGATTAGAGAAACTCCCACAACAGTAATTGCATGGTTCCTCAAGGGGTTCTGCTTAGTATGAATGGGGGTATGGGACTTCATTCATGCATTGCACAAGTAAACTTTGAGAGGGAGCATGGTATGTCTTTTTGTGAATTTATGATTATGAGTTGACATCATATTTTAAACAGTTTTCCTTTTCTTTATATTGCACTTGTTTTAAACTGCTTTATAATGAAGTGAGTTCAGTTAAGTATTCATGAGTTGAGTATTTCAAGTTGAGTATCATATCTTTGAAGTCCAGTAACTAATCTTTGAGTTGAGTATCTTATTCTTGGGTTGAGTGAGTTGAGAAAAGGTAAGTATATTACTTTTTTTTTTATCAAGATTCAAGCTTATGTTTATGTTTTAGAATTCCCCTTGCATGCTCGTACATTCCACATACTGAGTCATTTGGCCTCTATCTTCTCATGATGCAGACACAGGTATTCAGGATCATCAACAGGAAATTCGTTGATACATCTGGGAGTTCGAGTTAGCTATGGTGAGCCTCCTTGTTTTGGAGGATTTCATTTACTTTTCAGTTTAGTCAGGATGTCGTGGATTTTGTCCCGACTTCCATATTTATCAGTTAGAGGCTTCATAGATAGTCGGTATATTTGAGAAGTTTGTATTATTCATTTATTGTTATTAAATATTTTAAAGATTTAAGTTGCCTATTTTATGGCGAGTTTAATATATTATTTTTATTCTAAATTTTTCATTTGAGTTAAAGTTGTACAAAGTTAGGTTATTGAATTTAATTTAGTTTTTAAGCTTTGTATGCTTGAATCAGTTTTCTGCTTGTAATCAGCTAGGATGAGGGTTCGTTTGGGGACCAGCAATGGTCTTCGAGTATCGGCCACGTCCACGGTGTAGGCTCGGGTAGTGACAACACATTTATGGACGTTTTGCCAAATAATATTGGTAGGGTCAATTAACATTTGTCAAACACGAAAATATGTCATTCTTTTTGTAACTAACTAATGAAAAAGTGTGTCACATAAATTGAAATAGAGAAAGTAGTACAAGTAATAGTTACGATGACAAATAAACAATCCTCTCTCTATTCCATATTAACTAAATTTGTTAGTCAATGCACGCATATTAAAAAAATCATTCAAGGACATACTTTATATCATAATTTTCATTATTGTCTTTTGTAAAATCATAAATATAACTTTGTAAGTAGTGCAATTCATCTCCTAAAATACATAAAATTTCAAAAATGAAAGGACAAATATGAAAAAAAGTTCAAACATCCCTCTTGAGTTTGGAATAATTAAATTATTTTGAACAATGAAAAAAGCCACAAAAATTTAGTTAATATGAAATAGAAAGTATATTATGGATAATTTATAGTATATATAATAAAGTTACATGAATTACTCTTTTGAAAAAATCTCTAAATACTACTATCTCTTTACAAACAACTCAAATTTGGCACTCACAATATTTGGTCACCCCCATTTGGAAAGTAGTTGTTACATTTAAATTTATTATATATATATATATATATTCTTGATTAATGGCTCTTTCGGTTAGATTTAATTAGTTTGCGCAACAAAATCGTTATTTTACCATATTTTTGAGATATCTCACAGTCTTGAGATTTTCAAAAGTCACAAAGAAGGGAATGCATCATCCTTCGAAACCATCAATTGTCTAAGTTTTAAAATCTTCAAAACAAACAAACAAACAACATGAAATTAAACCATCATAAATCAGAGCAACCCAATGCTGCTTTGATTTTTAAAATTATGCCGCTCAAAAGGCAATGAATAGAAGCCACTACCTCCATTTGTTGCTGCTGGGAGGTTGAATTATTATGACCAAAAATTAATATTTGAAAAGCCATGGTCAAAATTGAACCATTTTGTGTATTTTCTATACTGTCCCTATCCGAGAAGAGGCGACCGTCGGGACTTATGATGATACCTGAGGGCAAAATGGGAACTTTTGCATCACCTCCATTGACAATTGAAGTGACTTTTGATAACTCTGTGGGTGCATAGACTAAAAATGCTCCCATTCTATCAATGTTTGTCTCTTGGAGCACTAACATTTCCTTTTGCATATAAGGCTGCATATACATTACAACAATTAAGAAATACTAGTGGAAGTACTAAAAGAGATAATGTGAAGAAAATTTTCAAATTATCAGTGTATATAAATTAAATGCAACAAATGATAGTCTTTGTTTTTGTGTGTTCTTTTATTGTTAACCGACTACAAGTCAAAAGTGAAATTGGACCATAGAAAATTCCTTTTGATTCAATAATCAAAGATTAAAAGACCTAAAGGATGCAAACATACAAGTTAGAAACTTTGATATTTCTATATGTGAAAAAAAAATGAGTCCAATCATAAATAATATTATTTGATTCTTGAAAAATGTCATTATTACTTGATAATTTAAGCAGAAAATAGCAAACGGTAAATAAATAAATAGGACAAATACTTGAATGATTGTGATACTGTTTCCTGGAAAAGTTCCTGTTAGTACTCGAGCTAACTTAACCACAATATTCCCACCGATTAAAATATCCCACTGAAAAAAAAATCAAATGATAAACATTATCATAATTTAAGTTTGTGAGATGAATATTGTTTAAAATCATATAATTAATGTTGAAGATAAAGTAAACTGGAGATATGGAACAGATTAAACAACCTGGTCCCATCAACATGTACAGTGGAGTTAGAATCACACTAGGATTGTTGAAGATAAAGAAAACTGAAGATATGGAAGGGGTTAAACAACGTGGTCCAATCAACGTGTACAATGGAGTTAGAGGCACACTAGGATTAGACTACTTAATTATATCAACTAGGCTGCTACTTCTTGTACTAGAAGAAGTCGACCAGGATTAAATTATTTTTAATTGCATTATTATTATAGTAGTAATATGTATTGTAGTAGGACTATAAGTATAACTAACTTAGGACTCTACGATTCTCTCCATTTATAAGAAGCATGTACTCAAAAAATTTAATCATCAATACAATCATTGATATCTCTAATCCTAGACATGAGAATTCTACATGGTATCTCAGAGCTTAAAAGCTCTTCCACTCTCTTATAAAAAAAACCACACATTCAACTGCAATGGCACCCTCTACCAACACTATAAACTCATTGTTGCTTGCTCTATTAAACTTAAGCCAACAAACTACCTCATATGGAGGAAACATATATCCCAATTGATTCAGGTGATGAGACTAACCTATCTATCACAGAGAATGAACGTACTAAAAATAGTTGTTCCACTGGACAGACTATTGGAAAACCTGTAGCCATTGAGAAGGATGCAAAAGATAGTGGCAACATTGATGACTGTGAGGAGAAAGATGTATTGCTAAGGAGTTGGATCTTAAGAACCTTGACAGAAGAAAGCATGTACCTAATTGTGGGCTACTCAATTGCCAAGGAGATGTGGGAATGCTTGAAAGAAACTTATCTTCAAATAATAAAAGATAAGGAGTTTCAGCTTAAACAACGACTGTTAGGCTAGGAACCAAAAAGATTGATGGATATATCAAGGAATTCAAAGGCATATGTGATGGCCTTGCATCCATTCACAAACCTATGGATGAACATAGCAAAGTAATCAATTTTGCTAGAGGTTTAGGTCTCACATACAAGACCTTCAGAAATGTCATGTTAGGTAAGACACCATATCCCACCCTTAATCAATTTGTTAATGCTCTCACGGATTTTAATATAAGGGAAGATGAAGAAAAGGTGCCACAACAAAGCCATAACATTGTATTCTCTGCTCAAAGATGCAGGGGAAGGGGAAACAACAACTTCAACTCCAGAGAAAGAGATTTCAAGTCTGCTGGACAGGGAACAAGTTCTCAGAATAGTCAATATGGACTAGGTTCTCCGAACAATCAAAGTTTCCCAAGTGAAATAAGGAGAGGAACAATACTCAGTCATGTTAAAATTGTAGTAGGAATAATCATATTGCTCTTAAGTGTTTTTACTGGTGGGACTACTTGTATCAATCTGCAGATGAACTGCCACTAGCAACGACTTGACATCACATTCATACCAAAGCATTGATAAAATAAGTTTTTTGCAGGGTTTTTGAAGCTAGCTAGGAGTAACCGTTCCTCCACTCTATAGCTTGAGGGGAAGTTTTGAAAATAAAGACAACTGAAGATATGGAACAAGTTAAACAACATGGTCCAATCAACGTGTACAAAGAAGTTAGAGTCACACTAAGATTAGGCTACTTAATTATATCGACTAGGCTGCTACTTCTTGTACTAGTAGAAGTTGACTAGGATTATATTACGACTAGGATTATATTACATCTAGGATTTGATTATTTATAATTGCATTATTATTATAGTAATAATATATATTGCGGTAGGAATCTAAGTATAGCTAACTTATGACTCTACAATTCTCTCCATATATAAGGAACATGTACTCAACAATTCTAATCATCAATACAGTCCTTGATTTCTCTAATCCTAGACATGAGAATTCTACAATCAAAACAATATATGTACAATTAATGCCAAGACTAGCAAAATATGTACATAATATAATATGGGAACATAATATTAGCAAATCAATCAAATTCAGGATTTTAACTTAATAGTTTAAAAAATTCTTAACATTGAACTCATGCTAATTTTTATTTTAAAATTATCATATTTGTTGAAATATTTGAAAGTTTCATATAATTATCTCTACAGGGATTGATAAAGGTCAGTTTCTATATGAGTATTTTTAGGGGTCATTTGGTTAACAAGTTATATAGGGATTGAAAATGTAAATGTTACTTTTTTTTATCATATGTTTGGCTCATTGCATTAAAAATTAAATATCCAGTGCAAAGATATGTACAATCATGCCTTTTTATGACAATCATTCTTGGCCCTATCACAATATTTCACTTATAATATACTATAACAACAACATCATGTGTAATCCCACAAAGTGGGGACTGGAGAGGATAGAATATACACAAACCTTAGCACTATCTCTTGGAGGTTGGGAAACTTTTTTCGAAATATCCTCGGTCAATTGAATATAATATCATAGTTTTATTTGGAACCGTTATCAATATCATGTTATATCATTATATTCTCAATAATAACATTTCACTGTAAAACTAAATGAATTATCTGAACAATTATCATTATTATGAAGAGGTTTGATACATACCTGACTTCTTGTCTTATCATCATTGAAGAAATTGAAGACATTTTGGAATGAAAGAGGAAGTCACAACGAAGTAGCAGCAGTGGCAATTAAGCCTTTTGGTTGGGTAGTTTCTGTAATATCCGGCAATTTGAAATAACTATGAAGAAGCTGGAAATTTGAAATAGTCATTTTTGGAAAGAATTCAAAAATCTGGAAATTTGGTTAAGTATGGAAAAAAAAATGAGTTTTTGGTCAACTTTGAGCCATCATAACTCCTAGCTCAGGATGATTTAGGTGTATTTACAGTTATTTTTGGAAAGCCCATAGAGTGATCTTTCCAACTACGCCGAGTTTGCTCGATTTCGAGTTCGTATGAGTGAGTTGTGCCCTTTGAAAGTTGGGTTGTTGGCACAGGACAATTTAGTCTGAATTTGTAAGGGTATTTTGGTCTTTTCCCTAACCATTTATTTTGGTTATATTAAGGGTTTAGACTGATTTTAAAATAAGTTTCCCTTTTGAAAAGTGAGAGTTAGGGTTCTTGAGAGAAAAAGGAAAGAAGAGGAGAAAGTGAAAAAGAAGCAAAGTTCGTCAAGATCGTCGTGGTTTTCATCGGGGGTGATCCCTATTAAGGTATGTGAGATCATAGTGTTGGGTTGGATCATTCCCCCACATGCCAAACTCGTTTTAATCTACGAGAAAAGTTTTGGTTGTGTTTGTTGAAGCCTTGTTATTGTGGTTGTTGAAGTCTTGTGATTGTGTTGAAGTTCTTGTTGATTTGGGACATGTTTTCGGTTGTGTTCCGAGTTGAATCTATTTTATATTAAGGGGTTTTGTGATTCTAAGTGTTTGGGGCTGGAAACTTTGAAGATAAGAAGGTTTAGAGTTGAAAAAAAAAAGAGAAAAGTCGAGTTTTTGGGGAAAAAGGCTGGGACATCGCGCCAGCCAGCGCACCCTAAAAGGGACTCTGAAGTCTAGCCCTTGGGGCGGTGAGCCTAGCAGAGCGCCTAGAAGGCCCCTCTAAGGTCTAAAGGTTGGCGCCCCACGCCTCTCAGAGTACCAAGGACGCCAAGTCTTTCCATTCATTCCCTACTTTTTCATACATGTTCCTTGGTAATGTACCTATGTTTAATAGTTGTTTTCAACACTCTAAGGTACATCTAGACATCAAGAACTCATCCATAAACATGAAATTATTACCCTTGAATTCATAATCCAATTCGAGGAAAGTTCGAATCAAAGTCAAGTGAAGTTAGAGTCAAGTCTAGAAGTTAAGAAGCAAGTCAAAACAAGTCTTTAAAGTTGTTCAAGAGTCTTTATTGAACGTTTTAACTTCATTTTAAGGCTCAAGTTTCAAGTTAAGTAAAGAGTATAGAGTTGAGTTCAATTCTCAAAAGTTATTAGGGAACTATGTATTCCCAAAGAAATTTTAAGGAAATGTTTTCACATTTAAACAAGATTGGGAACTCAGATTTCCAAAGAGTCTTCGAGCTAGTTTTCCAGAAAAGAGTAATCGCTTTCTAAATGAAGTAAGAGAGGAAACTGAGATTTCCGAGATAGCATTTGAGCTAAGTTTTTGAGTATTTATCTCAAATCAACACGAAGAAATATGTTTTTAAAACATAAGAGCCAGTACCTTTTTGGGAGTAGTATCGAGCACCGAATTGGGGGAGCGTTCAAAGAACCCACAGCCCCCATAGAACCATGTAGCCATCATGGGTAGAAGAGGTTCATACTTTTTAGATGAATCCTTTTCAAATTAGACTAGTGGATCCATTTGGCAGTTCAGGTCCTATACCTTTGGCCGGGTACAGGATGCTCTGGCAGCATGAGTTTGATCACTGTATCATCACTATAGCTCTTATGTGATGGTTGTCGGTTAGAGAAACTCCCACAACAATTATTTTATTTTTATATACATCAATTGATTTGTATTTCTACATACATCTCAGGCTTATTGTATCTTTATATACACACAGAGTTTATAACAGGTTTTAAATAACTTTTCTTTATATTGCACTTGTTTTAAATTGCCTTATATTGAAATGAATTAGTCAGGTTGAGTTGAGTTGAGATAGGTAAGTTATTCAGTTTCTTCCATATTTCCTCCTAGCTTATGTTGCTTAGCTTTCCATCTCGCATACTCGCACATCAATGTACTGATGCCAGTTGGCCTACATCTTATGACGATGCAGACAGAGGTACCCAGGATCAACATCCAGCACGCTGTTGATCTAGTTGAGCACTCTAGAGTCAGTGGTGAGCCTCTTTGCATTTCGGAGGACTCTGTTATTTTGTTTCCCTAGTTTTTGCTTTATTAGGATGTTGCGGGGTCTGTCCCAACATCCATCTCAGTGTTATAGAGGCTTCATAGACAGTCAGTCAGTTAGTATTGAGTGTCTCATCTAAGTTTATATATGTAAATATTCTATTTTGAGACTAGAGTTGCCTTTTGGCCAGTTTTTATTAGTTGGATTGCTTTATGACCTTTCATTGCATTGAGTTATTCTGTTGAGTTAGGTTTCCGCTAAGTTAAGTAAGCCAGGCTAAGGGTTCGCTTGGGCCAGCAATAGTCTTCGAGTACCGGTCTCGCCCGGGGTGTAGGCTCGGGGCGTGATAAACTTTGTATCAGATCCCATAGTTCAAGAGTCCTAGGGAGTCTATGAAGTCGTGTCTGTAGAGTCCTAGTTAACGGTGTGAAGCGCACCACATCTATAATTAGGAAGTTGCAATATTTAGGAAGATTACTTATTTCTTCCACACTCATCTCGTGCATTAGAGTTTATCTCTAAAAAGTTTCTTTCTAATTAATGCCTCCGCGTGTTTCAGATTGTCATGCCTCCACGAAGAGTTGGCAGAAGGCATCTTCCAAGACCTTATGTTGAGGAGCAAGAGTTACCTTTTGCACCTGGAGTGTAACATCAGGGAGAAGTTTCTAATGTTGAGTTCAGAGAAGCAATTAGGATTTTGAGTCAAACTGTAACTAATCAGATTGGTCAGCAAAGAGTAACTCAACATGAAGGAGCTGACACTTCTAGGATTTGTGAGTTCTTGGGGATGAATCCTCCGAGTTTCATGGGTTCGAGCACTACTGAGGATCCAGAGAACTTCAATAAGGAGCTGAAGAAATTTTTTGATATGATGCATGTGGCAGATACTGAGCGAGTTGAACTAGCTACGTACCAATTGAAGGATGTTGCTAGAACTTAGTTCGACCTACGAAAAGGGGGCAGAGCTGAGGATGCAGCACTTGCGAGTTAGGCCTATTTTGAGAAGGCTTTCTTGGGGCGTTTCTTTCCTCGAGAATTGAAAGAGACCAAGGTACGTGAATTCCTCACACTTAAGCATGATTCTTTGAGTTTCATGAGTATGGGTTGAAGTTCACCTAACTATCCTGTTATGCTCCGGAGATGGTTGTGGACATGATGAGTAGAATGAGCTTGTTTGTTGCTGGGCAGTCTCGTTTGTCGAGTAAGAAAGGTAGGGCTGCAATGCTTATTGGGGACATGGACATATCAAGGTTGATGGTTTATGTGCAGCAGGTTGAGGAAAAGAAGTTGAGGGATAGGAAAAAGTTCAGAAATAAGAGAGCTAAGGTCGGTAATGAATTCGGGCAGCAGAAAAGTAATGTGAACCATTCGTCCTTTCCACAAAGGCAAAAGGGGACGGCTCTATCATCTGGTAGTACACCTACACCTAAGAACAAGAGTGAGTACTGTGGGCAAAATTCCAGAGTTAAACCTAGCTATTCACAGGGTAGTGTGGCACAAAGGGGTAGTAAACCTCCTGCCTGCGCCAAGTGATGTAGGAACCACTCAGGTATTTGTCGTGAGGGCTCCATTGGTTGTTTCAAGTGTGGCCAGAATGGACATTTCTTGTGAGAGTGTCCAAAGAGCAGGTAGGGTAATGAGGGCAATAGAGCACAATCTTCTTCAATTGTTCCCCCAGACAGGACGACACCTAGAGGAGCTACTTCTAGTACCGGTGGAGGAACAAATCGCCTCTATGCAATCACCAGTCGCCATGAGCAAGAGAATTCTCCAAATGTTGTCACTGGTATGATCAAAGTCTTTGCTTTTGATATGTATGGTTTGCTAGACCCATGAGCAAGTTTATCTTGTGTAATTCCTTATGTTGCAAATAAGTTTGATGTTATTCCAGAAAGACTTTGTAAACCCTTTTGTGTTTCTACACCTGTTGAGGAGTCTATTCTAGCAGAAAGAGTCTATCGTGATTGTCCCGATTCCATCAATCACAAGAGCTCCATGGCTGATTTGGTTAAGTTAGATATGGTAGATTTCGATGTCATTTTAGGTATGGATTGGCTTCATGCCTGTTATGCATCATTAGATTGTAGAACTCGAGTGGTCAAATTTCAGTTTTCGAATGAGCCAGTCTTAGAGTGGAGTAGTAGTTCAGCAGTGCCTAAGGGTCGTTTCATTTTGTACCTTAAGGCGAGAAAGTTAGTTTCGAAGGGTTGTGTCTATCACTTAGTCTGAGTTAATGACTCTAGTGTTGAGATACCTCATTTTCAGTCAGTTCCTATAGTAAGAGAGTTTCCAGAAGTTTTTCCTGATAATCTACCCGAAATTCCTCATGAGAGAGAAATAGATTTTGGCATAGACCTCATTCCAAATGCGCTCCGGTCTAGTTTGTGAGAAAGAAAGATGGTTCCTTTAGGATATGTATAGATTACCACCAGTTGAATAAGTTTACCATCAAGAATAAGTACCCTATTCCGAGGATTAATGATCTTTCTTATTAGCTTCAGAGTGCCACCTGTTTTTTGAAAATTGACCTCAGATCAGGCTATCATCAATTGAGAGTAAGGAAATGTGATATTCCAAAGACAGCTTTTAGAACCAGATACAGTCATTATGAATTTTTGGTCATGTCTTTTAGTTTAACCAATGCACCGACAGCTTTCATGGACTTTATGAATAAAGTTTTCAAACCTTATTTAGATATGTTTGTTATCCTCTTCATTGATGACATACTAATCTATTCAAGGAATGAAGAAGATCATGCTAGTCATCTCAAAATAGTTCTTCAGACTTTGAAAGATAAGGAGTTGTATGCCAAGTTCTCTAAGTGTGAGTTTTGGCTTGAGTCTGTGGCATTCTTAGGCCACATTGTGTCTGGTGATAGAATTAAAGTTGATACTCGAAAAATTGAGGCAGTGTAGAATTGGCCTAGACCCACATCTCCAACTGATATTAGGAGTTTCTTGGGATTAGCTGGGTATTATAGAAGGTTTGTAGAGGGGTTCTCGTCTATTGCATCTCCTTTGACCAAGTTGACCCAGAAGACAATGAAATTTCAATGGTTTCAAGCTTGTGAGAAAAGCTTTCAGGAATTGAAAATAGGTTGATTATTGCTCCAGTTTTGACTTTACCAGAAGGTACTCAAGGTTTTGTGGTGTATTGTGATGCATCTAGAGTTGGTTTGGGTTGTGTCTTAATCCAGAATGGCAAAGTTATAGCTTATGCCTCCAGACAGTTAAAGGTTTATGAGAAGAACTATTCAACCAATGACTTAGAGTTGGCTGATGTAGTGTTCGCTTTGAAGATATGGCGTCATTACTTATATGGTATGCATGTTGATATATTCACTGATCACAAGAGCCTTCAATATGTGCTTACTCAGAAAGAGCTTAATATTAGACAGAAGAGGTGGTTAGAATTACTCAAGGATTATGACCTGAGTATTCTTTATCACCCAGGTAAGGCTAATGTTGTTGCTGATTCTTTAAGCAGGTTGTCTATGGGTAGCACCGCCCATATTGAAGAAAGAAGGAGAGAGTTAGCAAAAGATGTGCACAAACTGGCACGATTGGGAGTCAGACTTATAGATTCCGCAGAAAGAGAAATAACGGTGATGAATGGGGCCGAGTCATCATTAGTGTTAGAAGTGAAAGAGAAACTAGACCAAGATCCCATTTTGCTTGAGTTAAACGAAAATGTTCAAAAGCAAAGAGTATTAGCTTTTGAACAAGGGGGAGATGGTGTATTGAGATATCAAGGTAGATTGTATGTACCTACGGTGGATGGACTCCAAGAGAAAATTTTAGAGGCAGCTCATAGCTCCAGATATTCCATTCATTCGGGTTCCACAAAGATGTTTCATGACTTGAGAGAAGTTTATTGGTGCAATAGCATGAAGAAAGGCATTGCTGAATTTGTTGCTAAATGTCCAAATTGCCAACAGGTGAAAGTTGAACACCAAAGGCCCTGTGGTTTGGCTCAAAGGATAGAACTTCCGGAATGGAAATGGAAGATAATCAATATGGATTTCATCACAGGGTTAGCAAGGTCTCGCAGACAGCATGATTTTATTTGGGTAATTGCCGACAGAATGACAAAGTCAGCCTATTTTCTACCGGTAAAGACTACCCATTCAGCAAAAGGTTATGCCACATTATATATTCAAGAGATAGTGAAACTTCAGGGAGTTCTAGTCTCTATTATTTCAGATAGACGTGCACAATTTACTGCACAGTTCTGGAAATCTTTTAAAAAAGGCTTGGGTTCAAAGGTGAACTTAAGTACTTCCTTTCATTCTCAATTTCAAAGGGAATTGGGATGACCACCTACCTCTCATCGAGTTTGCCTATAACAATAGTTATCATTCTAGCATCCAGATGGCTCCATATGAAGCTCTTTATGAGAGAAGATGTAGATCTCCTATTGGATGGTTTGAAGTTGGTGAAGCATGGTTGATATGACCAGATTTAGTTCACCAAGCTATGGAGAAGGTGAAAGTGATTCAAGAGAGGTTGAAAATGACATAGAGTCGTCAAAAATCCTACACTGATGTTAGGAGAAGGGCGTTAGAGTTTGAAGTAGATGAGTGGATATATTTGAAAGTTTCACCTATGAAGGGTGTTATGAGGTTTGGTAAGAAGGGGAAACTTAGTCCCCGGTTTATTGGACATTACCGCATAGCCAAGAGTATTGACAATTTTGCTTATGGGTTGGAGCTACCACAGGATTTAGCAGCAGTTCATCCGGTATTTCACATCTCCATGTTGAAGAAGTGCATAGGCGATCCGTCATTGATCCTACCAACTGAAAGTATTAGGATCAAGGATAGCTTATCTTATGAGGAGATTCCTGTTCAGATTTTAGATCGCCAAGTTTGCAGGTTGAGAACAAAAGATGTAGCATCAGTTAAGGTCCTTTGGAGGAACCAATTTGTTGAGGAAGCTACTTGGGAAGCCGAAGAGGACATGAAGAAGAGATATCCATATCTTTTTTAATCCAGAGGAAATGCAGATCAAGGTACTAATTTCCTTCTTAGTGCTCTTTAAATTATAGTGAGAATGTTGTTGTTGTTGTTGTTGTTGTTCTTGCATCATTGCTTGTTTGGGTGTTTAAGTTGATGTTACACCCTTAGCCTCATTAGAGTAACCTCATTTGAGGACGAATGTTCCCAAGGTGGAGATATTGTAACATCCGGTAATTTGAAATAACTATGACGAAGCTGGAAATTTGAAATAGTCATTTTTGAAAAGAATTCAAAAATCTGGAAATTTGGTTTAGTATGCGAAAAAAATGAGTTTTTGGTCAAATTTGAGCACTCATAAATCCTAGCTCATGATGAGTTAGTTGTATTTACAGTTATTTTTGGAAAGCCCTTGGAATGATCTTTCCAACGCCACAGAGTTTGCTCAATTTCGAATTCATATGACTGAGTTATGACCTTTGGAAGTTGGGTTGTTGGCGCAAGGCAGTTAAGTCCGAATTTGTAAGGGTATTTTGGTCTTTTCCCTAACCATTTCTTTTGGTTATATTAAGGGTTTAGACTGATTTTAAAATCAGTTTCCCTTTTGGAAAGTGAGAGTTACGGTTCTTGAGAGAAAAAGTAAAGATAAGGATTGAGTGAAGAAGAAGCAAAGTTCGTCAAGATCGTCGTGGTTTTCGTCGGGGGTGATCCCTATTAAGGTATGTGAGATCATAGTGTTGAGTTGGTTCATTCCCTCACATGCCAAACTCGTTTTCATTCCCGAGAAAACTTTTGGTTGTGTTTGTTGAAGCCTTGTTGTTGTGGTTGTTGAAGTCTTGTGATTGTGTTGAAGTTCTTGTTGATTTGGGGCATGTTCTATGTTGTGTTCCGAGTTGAATCTATTGTATATTAAGGGGTTTTTTGATTCTAAGTGTTTGGGGCTGGAAACTTTTAGGTTAAGAAGGTTTAGAGTTGGAAAAAGGAAGGGGAAAAGTTGAGTTTTTGAGGAAAAAGGCTGGGGCATCGCGCCAGCCAACACGCCCCAAAATGGACTCTAAAGTCTATCCCTTAGAGAGGCGCGCCTAGCAGAGCGCCCAACAGGACCCTTTGAGGTCTGAAGACTGGCGCCCTGCGCCTCTCAGAGCGCCAAGGACGCCAAGTCTTTCCATTCATTCCCTACTTTTTCATACATGTTCTTTGGTAATGCACCTATGTTTAATAGTTGTTTTCAACACTCTAAGGTACATCTAGACATCAAGAACTCATCCATAAACATGAAATTATTACCCTTGAATTCATAATCCAATTCGAGGAAAGTTCGAATCAAAGTCAAGTGAAGTTAGAGTCAAGTCTAGAAGTTAAGAAGCAAGTCAAAACAAGTCTTTAAAGTTGTTCAAGAGTCTTTATTGAACGTTTTAAGTTCATTTTAAGGCTCAAGTTTCAAGTTAAGTAAAGAGTATAGAGTTGAGTTCAATTCTCAAAAGTTATTAGGGAACTATGTATTCCCAAAGAAATTTTAAGGAAATGTTTTCATATTTAAACAAGATTGGGAACTGAGATTTCCAAAGAGCCTTTAGGCTAGTTTTCCAGAGAAGAGTAATCGCTTTCTAAATGAAACAAGAGAGGAAACTGAGATTTTTGAGATAGCCTTTGAGCTAAGTTTTTGAGTAATTATCTCAAATCAGCAGGAAGAAATATATTTTAAAAACATAAGAGCCAATACCTTTTTAGAAGTAGTATCGAGCACCGAGTTGGGGGAGCGTTCAAAGAACTCACAGCCCCCATTGAACTATGTAGCCATCATGGGTAGAAGAGGTTCATACTTTTTAGATGAATCCTTTTCAAATTAGACTAGTAGTTCCATTAGGCAGTTCAGGTCCTATACCTTTGGCCAGGTACAGGATGCTCTGGCAGCGTGAGGTTAATCGATGCATCATCACTATAGGTCTTATGTGATGGTTGTCGGTTAGATAAACTCCCACAGCAATTATTGTATTTTTTTATACATCAGTTGATTTGTATTTCAACATACATCTCAGGCTTATTGTATCTTTGTATACACACAGAGTTTATAGCAGGTTTTAAATAGCTTTTCTTTATATTGCACTTGTTTTAAATTGCCTTATATTGAAATGAATCAGTCAAGTTGAGTTGAGTTGAGCCAGGTAAGTTAATCAGTTTCTTCCAGATTTCCTCCTAGCTTATGTTGCTTAGCTTTCCATCTCGCATACTCGTACATTCAATGTACTGATGCCAGTTGGCCTGCATATTATAACAATGCAGACACAGGTACCCAAGATCAGCATCCAGTACGCCGTTGATCCAATTGAGCACTCTAGAGTTAGTGGTGAGCCTCTTTGCATTCCGAATGATTTTGTTATTTTGTGTTCTTAGTTTTTACTTTATGAAGATGTTGCAGGGTCTGTCCCAACATCCATCTCAGTGTTATAGAGGCTTTATAGACAATCAGTCAATGAGTATTGAGTCTCTTATCTATGTTTATATATGTAAATATTCTATTTTGAGACTCGAGTTGCCTTTTGGCCAGTTTTTATCAGTTGGGTTGCTTTATGACCTTTCATTGCATTGAGTTAGGTTTCCGCTGAGTTAAGTAAGCCAGGCCAAGGGTTTGCTTGGGCCAGCAATGGTCTTCGAGTGCCGGTTCCGCCCAGGGTGTAGGCTCGGGGTGTGACAAACTTTGTATCAGAGCCCAGAGTTCAAGAGGCCTAAGGAGTCTATGAAACCGTGTTTGTGGAGTCCTAGTTATCGGTGAGAAGCGCGCCAAATCTATAATTAGGAGGCTACAACATTTAGGATGATTTCTCATTTGTTCCAAACTCATCTCGTGCATTAGAGTTTATCTCTAAAAAGTTTCTTTCTAATTAATGTATGTACGTGTTTCAGATAGTCATGCCTCCACGAAAAGTTGGTAGAAGGCGTCTTCCTAGACGTTATGTTGAGGAGCAAGAGTTACCCTTTGCACCTGGCGTGCAACATCAGGGGGAAGTTTCTAATGCTGAGTTTAGGGAAGCAATTAGGATTCTGAGTCAAGCTGTAACTAATCAGATTGGTCAGCAAATGGGATCTCAACATGAAGGCATGAAAGAGCTGACACTTCTAGGATTCGTGAGTTCTTGGGGATGATCCTCCGAGTTTCATGGATTCGAGCACTACTAAGGATCCAGAGAACTTCATTAAGGAGCTAAAGAAGATTTTTAATGTGATGCATGTGGCAGATATTGAGCGAGTTGAACTAGATACCTACTAATTGAAGGATGTTGTTAGAACTTGGTTCAACTTATGGAAAGGGGCAGAGCTGAGGATGTAGCACTTGCAAGTTGGGCCTATTTTGAGAAGGCTTTCTTGGGGCGCTTCTTTCCTCGAGAATTGAAAGAGGCCAAGGTACGTGAATTCCTCACACTTAAGTAAGATTCTTTGAGTTTCATGAGTATGGGTTGAAGTTCACCCAATTATCCCATTATGCACCAGAGATGGTTGTGGACATAAGGAGTAGAATGAGCTTGTTTGTTGCTGGGCAGTCTCATTTGTCGAGTAAGGAAGGTAGGGCTGCAATGCTTATTGGGGACATAGACATATCAAGGTTGATGGTTTATGTGCAGCAGGTTGAGGAAGAGAAGCTGAGGAATAGGGAAGAGTTCAGAAATAAGAGAGTTAAGACCGGTAATGAATCCGGGCAACAGAAATGTAATGCAAACCGTTCGTCCTTTCCATAAAGGAAAAATGGACCTGTTGTATCATCTGGTAGTACACCTACACCTAAGAACAAGGGTGAGTACTATAGGCAAAATTCCAGAGTTAAACCTAGCTATTCACAGGGTAGTGTGGCGCAAAAGGGTAGTAAGCTTGCTACTTGCGCCAAGTGTGGTAGGAACCACTCAGGTATTTGTCGTGAGGGCTCCATTGGTTGTTTCAAATGTGGTCAGAATGGACATTTCATGCGAGAGAGTACAAAGAATAGTGGGGTAATAGGGGCAATAGAGCACAATCTTCTTCAGTTGTTCCCCCAGACAGGACGACACCTAGAGGAGCTACTTCTAGTATCGGTGGAGGAGCAAATTGCCTTTATGTAATCACCAGTCGCCATGAGCCAGAAAATTCTCCAAATGTTGTCACTGGTATGATAAAAGTCTTTGCTTTTGATTTGAATGCTTTGCTAGACCCAGGAACAAGTTTATCTTTTGTAACTCCTTATGTTGCAAATGAGTTTGATGTTCTTCAGAAAGACTTTGTGAACCCTTTTGTGTTTCTACACCTGTTGGGGAGTCTATTCTAGCAGAAAGAGTCTATCATGATTGTCCCGTTTCCATCAATCACAAGAGCTCTATGGCTAATTTGATTGAGTTAGACATGGTAAATTTCGATGTCTTTCTAGGTATGGATTGGCTTCATGCCTGTTATGCATCATTAGATTGTAAAACTCGAGTGGTCAAGTTTCAGTTTTCGAATAAGTCAGTCTTAGAGTGGAGTAGTAGTTCAGCATTGACTAAGGGTCATTTCATTTCGTACCTTAAGGTGAGAAAGTTAGTTTTGAAGGGTTGTGTCTATCACTTAGTCCGAGTTAATAACTCTAGTGTTGAGATACCTCCTTTTTAGTTAGTTCCTATAGTAAGAGAGTTTCCAGAAGTTTTTCCTGATGATCTACCCAAAATTCCTCATGAGAGAGAAATAGATTTCAGGATAGACCTCTTTCCAGATACTCGTCCTATCTCTATTCTGCCATATAGAATGGCACCAGCAGAGTTAAAAGAGCAGTTGAAAAATCTCCTAGATAAGGGTTTCATTTGACCAAGTGTCTCACCTTGGGGCGCTCCAGTCTTGTTTGTGAGAAAGAAAGATTGTTCCCTTAGGATGTGTATAGATTACTGCCAGTTGAATAAGGTTACCATCAAGAATAAGTACCCTCTTCCTAGGATTAATGACCTTTTTGATTAGCTTCAGAGTGCCACCTATTTTTCAAAAATTGACCTCAGATCAGGCTATCATCAATTGGAGTAAGGAAATGTGATATTCCAAAGACATCTTTCAGAACCAGATACGGCCATTATGAGTTTTTGGTCATGTCTTTTGGTATGTCCAATGCACCGGTAGCTTTCATGGACCTTATGAATAGAGTCTTCAAACCTTATTTAGATATGTTTGTTATCGTCTTCATTAATGACATACTAATCTATTCAAGGAATGAAAAGGATCATGCTAGTCATCTCAGAATAGTTCTTTAGACTTTGAAAGATAAGGAGTTGTATGCCAAGTTTTCTAAGTGTGAGTTTTGGCTTGAGTCTGTGGCATTCTTAGGCCACATTGTGTCTGGTAATGGAATTAAAGTTGATACTCGAAAAATTGAGGCAGTGCAAAATTGGCCTAGATCCACATCTCCAACTGATATTAGGAGTTTCTTAGGATTAGCTAGGTATTATAGAAGGTTTGTAGAGGGGTTCTCGTCTATTGCATCTCCTTTGACCAAGTTGACTCAGAAGACAGTGAAATTTCAATGGTCTGAAGCTTGTGAGAAAAGCTTTTAGGAATTGAAAAAGAGGTTGATTACTGCTCCAGTTTTGACTTTACCAGAAGGTACTCAAGGTTTTGTAGTGTATTGTGATGCATCTAGAGTTGGATTGGGTTGTGTCTTAATGCAGAATGGCAAAGTTATAGCTTATGCCTCCAGACAGTTGAAGGTTCATAAGAAGAACTACCAAACCCATGACTTAGAGTTGGCCGCTGTAGTATTCGCTTTGAAGATATTACGTCATTACTTGTATGGTGTGCATGTTGATATATTTACTGATTACAAGAGCCTTTAATATGTACTTACTCAGAAAGAGCTTAATCTTAGACAGAGGCGGTGGTTAGATTTACTCAAGGATTATGACCTGAGTATTCTTTATCACCCAGGTAAGGCTAATATTGTTGCTGATTCTTTAAGCAGGTTGTCTATGGATAGCACCGCCCATATTAAAGAAGAAAGGAGAGAGTTAGCAAAAGATGTGCACAGACTGGCACGCTTGGGAGTCAGACTTACAGATTTCGCAGAAGGAGGAATAGCGGTGACGAATGGGGCCAAGTCATCATTAGTGTTAGAAGTGAAAGAGAAACTAGACCAAGATCCCATGTTGCTTGAGTTAAAGGCAAATGTTCAAAAACAAAGAGTATTAGCTTTTGAACAAAAGGGAGATGTTGTATTGAGATATCAAGGTAGATTGTGTGTACCTATGGTGGATGGACTCCAAGAGAAGATTATGGAGGAAGCTCATAGCTCCAGATATTCCATTCATTCGGGTTCCACAAATATATTTCGTGACTTGAGAGAAGTTTATTGGTGCAATAGCACGAAGAAAGGCATTGCTAAATTTGTTGCGAAATGTCCAAATTGTCAGCAAGTGAAAGTTGAATACCAAAGGCCCGGTAGTTTGGCTCAGAGGATAGAACTTCCAGAATGGAAGTGGGAGACAATCTATATGAATTTCATCACAGGGTTGCCAAGGTCTCGCAGACAGCATAATTTTATTTGGGTAATTGCCGATAGAATAACAAACTTAGCCCATTTTCTACCGGTAAAAACTACCTATTCAGTTGAAGATTATGCCAGGTTATATATTCAAGAGATAGTGAGACTTCAGGGAGCTCCAGTCTCCATTATTTCAGATAGAGGTGCACAATTTACTGCACAGTTCTGAAAATCTTTTAAAAAAGGCTTGGGTTCAAAGGTGAACTTAAGTACTGCCTTTCATCCTCAGACTGATGCGCAAGCAGAGCGCACTATTCAAACTTTAAAAGATATGTTGAAGGTGTGTGTGATCAATTTCAAAGGGAATTGGGATGACCACCTACCTCTCATCGGGTTTGCCTACAACAGCAGTTATCACTCTAGCATCCAGATGGCTCCATATGAAGCTCTTTATGAGAGAAGATGTTGATCTCCTATTGGATGGTTTGAAGATGGTGAAGCAAGGTTGATATGACCAGATTTAGTTCACCAAGCTATGGAGAAGGTGAAAGTGATTCAAGAGAGGTTGAAAACGGCACAGAGTCTTCAAAAATCCTACACTGATGTTAGGAGAAGGGCGTTAGATTTTGTAGTAGATGATTCGGTATATTTGAAAGTTTCACCCATGAAGGGTGTTATGAGGTTTGGTAAGAAGGGGAAACTTAGTCCCCGATATATTGGACCTTACCGCATAGCCAAGAGGATTAGCAATGTTGCTTATGGGTTGGAGCTACCACATGAATTAACAACGATTCATCCGGTATTTCACATCTCTATGTTGAAGAAGTGCATAGGCGATCCTTCATTGATCCTACCAACTGAAAGTATTAGGATCAAGGATAGCTTATCTTATGAGGAGATTCCTGTTTAGAATTTAGATGACCAAGTTCGCAGGTTAAGAACGAAAGATGTAGCATCCGTTAAGGTCCTTTTGAGGAACCAATTTGTTGAGAAAGCTACTTGGGAAGCCGAAGAGGACATGAAGAAGGGATATCCATATCTCTTTGAATCCGGACGAAATGCAGATCAAGGAACTAATTTCCTTCTTAGTGCTCTTTAAATTATAATGAGCAAGTTGTTGTTGTTCTTACATGGTTGCTTGTTTGGGTTTTTGAGTTGATGTTACACCCTTAGCCTAGTAAGAGTAACCCCATTCGAGGACGAATGTTCCCAAGGAGGAGATATTATACCATCCGGCAATTTGAAATAACTATGAAGAACCTAGAAATTTGAAATAGTCATTTTTGGAAAGAATTCAAAAATCTGAAAATTTGGTTAAGTATGGGAAAAAGTGTGTTTTTGGTCATATTTGAGCAGTCATAACTCCTAGAACAGGATGAGTTAGATGTATTTCTAGTTATTTTTGTAAATCCCTTGGAATGATCTTTCCAACGCCGCCGAGTTTGCTTGATTCTAAGTTCGTATGAATGAGTTATGCCCTTTGGAAGTTGAGTTGTTGGCAAAGGGCAGTTTAATCCGAATTTGTAAGGGTATTTTGGTCTTTTCCCTAACCATTTCTTTTGGTTATATTAAGGTTTTAGTCTGATTTTAAAATCAGTTTCCCATTTGAAAAGTGAGAGTTAGGGTTCTTGAGGGAAAAAGGAAAGAAGAGGAGAAAGTGAAGAAGAAGCAAAGTTCGTCAAGATCGTCGTGGTTTTCGTCAATGGTGATCCCTAATAAGGTATGTGAGATCATAGTGTTGGGTTTTTTCATTCCCCCACACACCAAACTCATTTTAATTTTGGAGAAAAGTTTTGGTTGTGTTTGTTGAAGTATTGTTGTTGTGGTTGTTGAAGTCTTGTTGTTGTGGTTGTTGAAGTTCTTGTTGATTTGGGACATGTTTCCGGTTGTGTTCTGTGTTTAATCTATTGTATATTAAGGGGTTTTATGATTCTAAGTGTTTGGGGCTAGAAACTTTGAGGTTAAGAAGGTTTAGAGTTGGAAAAAGGAAGGAGAAAAGTTGAGTTTTCGAGGAAAAAGGCTGGGGTGTCGCGCCAGCCAGCGCACCCCAAAAGGGACTCTGAAGTCCATCCCTTGGGGCGGCACGCCTAGTAGAGCACCTAGCAGGCCCCTTTGAGGTATGAAGGCTGGCGCCCCGCGCCTCTCAAAGCGCCAAGGACGCCAAGTCTTTCCATTCATTCCCTACTTTTTCATACATGTTCCTTGGTAATGTACCTATGTTTAATAGTTGTTTTCAACACTCTAAGGTACATCTAGACATCAAGAACTTATCCATAAACATGAGATTATTACCCTTGAACTCATAATCCAATTCGAGGAAAGTTTAGATCAAAGTCAAGTAAAGTTAGAGTCAAGTCTAGAAGTTAAGAAGCAAGTCAAAGCAAGTCTTTAAAGTTGCTCAAGAGTCTTTATTGAACATTTTAACTTCATTTTAAGGCTCAAGTTTCAAGTTAAGTAAAGAGTATAGAGTTGAGTTCAATTCTCAAAAGTTATTAGGGAACTATGTATTCCCAAAGAAGTTTTAAAGAAATGTTTTCACATTTAAACAAGATTGGGAACTGAGATTTCCAAAGAGCCTTCAGGCTAGTTTTCCAGAAAAGTGTAATCGCTTTCTAAATGAAGCAAGAGAGGAAACTAAGATTTCTGAGATAGCCTTTAAGCTAAGTTTTTGAGTAATTATCTCAAATCAGCAGGAAGAAGTATGTTTTAAAAATATAAGAGCCAATACCTTTTTGGGAGTAGTATCGAGCACCGAATTGGGGGATCGTTCAAAGAACCCACAGCCCCCATAGAACCATATAGCCATCATGGGTAGAAGAGGTTCGTACTTCTTAGATGAATCCTTTTCAAATTAGACTAGTGTATCCATTAGGCAGTTCAGGTCCTATACCTTTGGCCGGGTACAAGATGCTCTGGTAGCGTGAGGCTAATCGATGTATCATCATTGTAGCTCTTATGTGATGGTTGTCGGTTAGATAAACTCCCACAATAATTATTGTATTTTTATATACATCAGTTGATTTGTATTTCTACATATATCTCAGGCTTATTGTATCTTTGTATACACACATAGTTTATAGTAGGTTTTATACAGCTTTTCTTTATATTGCACTTGTCTTAAATTGCCTTATATTGAAATGAATCAGTCAGGTTGAGTTGAGTTGAGCCAGGTAAGTTATTTAGTTTCTTCCAGATTTCCTCCTAGCTTATATTGCTTAGCTTTCCATCTCGCATACTCGTACATTCAATGTACTGATGCCAGTTGGCCTGCATCTTATGATGATGCAGACATAGGTACCCATGATTAGCATCCAGCACGCCGTTGATCCAGTTGAGCTCTCTAGAGTCAGTGGTGAGCCTCTTTGCATATCGGAGGACTCTGTTATTTTGTGTTCCTAGTTTTTACTTTATTAGGATGTTGCGGGGTCTGTCCCAACATCCATCTCAGTGTTATAGAGGCTTCATAGACAATCATTCAGTTAGTATTGAGTCTCTCATCTATGTTTATATAATAATATTCTATTTTGAGACTCGAGTTGCCTTTTGGCCAGTTTTTATCAATTGGGTTGCTTTATGACCTTTCATTGCATTGAGTTATTCTGTTGAGTTAGGTTTCCGCTGAGTTAAGTAAGCCAGGCCAAGGTTTCGCTTGGGCCAACAAGGATCTTCCAGTGCCGGTCCCGCCTAGGGTGTAGGCTCGGGGCGTAACAGTTTCTTCATTTTTTTCTTATTGAAATCCTTTCTCCGCGGTTTAACTGTGATGAAGTTGGAAAATCTAACTTGTCTGTCATGCTTAGGATTTCAAAAAAGCTCTTCACCATCCTTTGAGATATTTGTATTGTATTTTTCAGCTCTTTGGATCATTAAACATTGGAAATAAAATAAAAATAAAATATAAATATTACAACAACATATATATCTAGTGTAATCCTACAAGTGGGATCTGAGAAGGGTGTTCCTACCTTGAGAAGGTAGAAATGTTGTTTATGATAGATCCTCATTCAAGTAAAGTATACCAAAATTCATATATGTAAAGAAAATATAGTAGTTATATTATCAGAACCAAGGAGACAACATGTAAATACTAAAATCGAAAGATAAAATATTAGGAAAGTAACCATAACAATACTAATAAGGAAAAAGGTATGGGTGTGTTCTTGTTTTTGGAAAAATAATTTGTTTCAGGAATTCTATTTTTATCTTCAGTATTTGGTTGGAGAGTTTATATCTTTTCTATATAATAAAAGAACTTTTATTTAAGATTAATAAAAAATATTAACAGATCGGAAAGTATGATGAGATCTTTACACGTTAAAGGTGATAGTGATGTCCGAGTGTCGTTAAAGCATTTATATAATGTTCAAAGTGGAGATGATTGTGAAGGAATATGACTTATAAAATAGAGAAGCGGTCATTTTTCTTGCTCCTTCGGTTGGAAAATATTTTCTCTAAAAAAATTATTTTCTAACCAGTCAATAAACATCAAAAGATGACTAATTTTTTTGAAAAAAGTTAAATCATACCAAACACAGCCCTAAAGTTAAAATTGAGAAAATCTTAAAGAAAAATAACTTCCGCCTAAAACTAAAAGAAGGGATTATTTTCTGGGCCCTTTTAGACAAAAAACATTTTCTCTAGTCGAACATGAAAAAAATACTTATAATAATGCCTCTAAAGATGATTATTTTTTTTAAAAGGTCATGTTTTAAACCGTATAAAGAAAGAAAATGGATGGATTTTGACCCCCTTCAAGGTTTTATATTTTTAATTAAAGCTGTGTTGAAGTGATGAAAGATTTGCAATAGATCCTTATCTTATCTTATAAATTAAAATTCAAAAAGTAGTAAATAAATAAAAGGGGATATAAAACCATTCTATTCTTTCGAGGTCTAAATCATGTAGGTCTATTTCATATCATTGTTGGTTTAATATATCTTCTGATTCGTTATCACTAAATATTTTTCCCATATTATTCTTCTTAATTCAATTATTTCTATATCTTTAAATATATATATGATTAAAGTTTCATAGTTTTTTATCATTTCATCATGTATGTATGTAGTCATGTTCTTTATCATGCAGGTTTTTTATTTCAAACTATTCCTTCCTATCATATTCATAATTGATTAAATTCATATTAGATCATTATGAACTAGATTATCTGTTTATCATGTTCTCATGTCACTACTAACATCGTACTTTAGCGGATACTTCCTTCTTATCAGCGCCTCAACTTTGTTTACTCCCCTAAACGGCTTTCCTCGCCTACCGGTTTCAACATTAGGATGGCATAGTATAAAAAATTTCTCCCTGTTTTCAGTGTGCTAATAAACTAGAAATCATGATTCAAATAATTTTAATACATAATAACTAACATAAATTTATTCAATCATATATATGATATTCAAGAATATATGAAATTAGTTCTTCATATTTTTTGAACAATATACATTTGCTTCTTGCTTAGCCATGATGTCTGAAATATCTGATTGGGTTTTAGATTTATCCATTAACTTTTAAGTATTTAGTATCTTGAGAGAGTGGTTTTTTAAGAAAGTTTTTATTATGTTAGGCGTTGCCTGCCTTTTCATTTACATATACCTCCCTTTATATAGAAAGGAGTTGCTACTTTACGATCCTTCCCAATACTACACGTACACCTACTACTTAATAATGTGCCTATAATATAATATTATATCTACTTTATGATACTTTATGCACATCTACCTACTTTATGACACACCTTATGACTTTTTACAGATATAATACACCTACTTTACATATAATAATAATAATAAAGACAATAATGTGGACCTACTTTACATTTTACTTTACGACTTTTCACATACTAGTACTATTTACTTTTGTCATGTCTTCTTTTTCTTTGTCTTTCTCTTCTCATCATCTTCTTATCTTATCTTTTAGGCTTTCGTCTCTATCTCTTATTCTAGCTGGACATGTGGAATTATATTATCTTCTCCGTTGCATTTCGAACATATGTGGTCAGGTATTTGTGACCAATTAGCTTGCAATATCTGGTTAATAACTCTGCCAAAATAAATCCTACTTTTAGTGCTCGTATCATAGGTCGTTCTTCTGGCTTAAGTAATGATAAAATCCATCTTTGGACTTCATCCATATCTGTTTTCCTTAGCTCCATTGAATTGAAATAAATCATTAACTGATCTCTTGCATAGTAGCTCCATATAGCGTTTTCATTTAAATAATTATTTGCTAGATCTTGTATAATGGTTGATATACAAATTATTCTCTTATTGGCATAAAAATTGGATATTTCGCTTTTTTGTATCTCTGGTTGTTATTTGATATCTTTCGGTATTATCATATCTTTTGTTAGCCCTATCTTTAACACTTGTATCAGAGGTTTTATTTCCTCGTATAATATCTCTGCTGTTGTCATATAAAATTTTACATAGAATAAATTTCCCTTAGTAACTCTCTTATATGTAATAAATGCTTTATGTAGTTTCGGTATTCCACTTAGTTCCTCTCCGTCATATGTATATACTATATTTAATAGTCCATAGTTGTAACATGTCCTTACTAAGTTGGCGTTAGTTTTTGGTTGTGCAATCAGTTTATTATAACCTTGTAATTTTTGGGTTAAATAATCTTGGTTGGGTTCTTGGGTTGTAGTAGATCTGGGGTTAAGATTTAAAAAGTTTGAATTTTGTATATATTTTATATATAGGTTCGCGTAATATGGTTATATATTCTTTGGTCATGGTGTATGCTATCCACATATGTAGAGGTTTGTGGTTCTATAGTCAATATGCTTTTTGGTGTTAGCCTTGGGGTAAATGGTTTTTCGAATAACTAGTTTAAGTTTGAGTTCATATGTTTTTCACTAACTCGTTGGCTTGTACCTGCAACTATATTTAAACAAATGTTATGGGTTTTTAGGTGTTTCCCAACGTCACCTTTTAGCTATGGATTTTTCCTGTCTTCCGATCGACATAGCTCCGCATTTTTATAGTCATGCTGCTGACTTATACTAGCTTTAGACTTTAGATTATCTTCATTAGTCTTTAGCTTTTGTATCTCATTATTCATACCATCCGCTTTTGTACAAAGTGTAGTAATGACTTTGAGTATCTTTTCAATTGTATCTTCTTCCTCAGTCTCAGTCTGAGTAGTTTTGTTGTGATAGGTAATCTGCAATAACATTCTTATCATTTTTTATTACTTCAATTGTAAATGTAAAATTTAATATATTTAATACCAATCTCCTTATTTCTTTTGTTGTTACCGAATCTTGTATTTTTCTTGTTAGCCACCATTTTACTTGTGTATTATCTGTTCTTATCATAAATTCGTTATATACAATATATGGTTCAAATAATAATAAACATTTATATACCGAATATAATTCTTTCTTATTTATTTCCTATCTTATTTCTGCATTAGTAAATGTTCCTGAATAATATCTTCAATGATGTTCTACTTTTTCTTCTCCATACCTATATTTTAATACTTCTCCATAAATTTTTTCACTGGCGTCTGATTCTAATATATAAGTAAATTTTTTATTTTCATCCGAAAAATATAGTTTAGGTAGGTTCTTACATAATAATTTTATTTTTTGTATTTGTGTTCGGTCTTTCTTATCAAACTGGTATTCTACATCTTTCTTTAATTTTTGTTGTAATGGTTTTCAATTCTCTGCTAATTTTGGTATGTATTCTCTTACTTGGTTTACTAGTCCTAGAAATGATTGTAATTTCTTTTTCGTATCTAGCTGTTCATTTGAGTTTATTATTTTTTGTACTATATGCGTTTGCATTTTTATCTATTTGTATTCCTAGGAATTCTATTTGGTTTTTCATTATGTCTGCTTTCTTTTTACTTAGACTTATGCCTAAATATTCTATAATATATATGAATTTTTCTAATAATCTTATGTGTTTATCTTGGGATTTAGAATATAGTAATATATCATCACTATATACTACACAATTTTCTAATTGTTTAAAGTAGTTATCCATAAAGTGTTGATATCTACCTGGTGCATTTTTATATCCAATTGGTAATACATTCCATTCATAGAATCTTTGTGGTATAGTGAATGCTGTTAGTTTTTTAGATTCTTCTTCTAGTTTTAAGTGATAAAATCCTGATTTGCAATCAAATTTGCTAAAATAATTATATCCTTGTATTTGTCTTATCTTTAGTATTTTATTTGGTATCGAATAATTATATGTTTTAGTTTTTGCATTTAAATTTCTATAATCAATAACTATTCTGCTTTTTCCTCTTTTTTGTTCACTATGTTTATTTACGATAAATGTCGGGCTTGTGTGCTTAGTATTGCTTTCTTGTATATATCCTTTTTCTAGTAATTCATTTATATGTATCTTAAATTCAGTTAAATCATTAAAATTATACTTTAATGGTTTTTGGGTTATTATACTATTATTATCAATTAGCTCAATTTTTACTTTTGTTTTATGTTTCTCTCATCCTTGTAAAGGATCCTCACTATATAATAATTCTAACTTATCTTGGATTATTTTTACTTTATCTATAGAGAATATAATTAATTCTATTTTAGGGTCTTCTTCTTTTATATTTTCTAATTTTTGTGTAATTTTTTCGCTTCCTTTTATCTATTCTGTTGTTTTTCGTTTTTTGTTATTTACTCTTTTTGCTCCTATTTTTTGTTTACACGGTGTTGTGAACCATCAATGTGTTTTTGTTATTATATGTGGGTATAGTTTTTCTAAAAATGACATTCCTAATAACATATCTTTTGTAATCAATTCAAAGTTATATATTTCCTTTATAGTTAGTATTTTATCCATATTTGTATTTTTATATTTTTTGTCTTATATGCGATCATGCTTCCTTCATTATTAAATCTTGTTACTACTATCAGTGTTTTTAATTTTTCTCATTTGTCTTCTGGTAACAATTGTATTTACATATATTAGCTTCTTCTCATGTGTCTATCATTGGTGTATAATATTTGTTATAATATCCTTCTATTATTATCTTTGCAAGTATATATATTTTCATATTTTTATCATACTAAAGTCCTTTTTATTATTACTCTTTTATTTTCATAATTTATTATTAATTGTTTGTCTTCTAGATTATATGGTTTTACTTGTTCTAACCATTTTATTTCTAAAGTGATATTTTCATTTCCTTGATATATTTTAAATTTTATTACTATTGGTACGCCTCCAATGATTATTTCCTTTTCTGTAGTTTCTTCGGTATACATTAATGCTTTTGGTAGTTCGGGGCATAATCGTTCAGTAGTTATTATTTCATCTTCCGTCACTAATTATCTTGTAATATAGTTTTTTTCTAGTCCTGTATTTATTAATATTAAATATTTTCGTTGTTCCATTATTCCCGTTATGTAGTAATGATGTGGTTTTGTTTCTTCTTCCATTGATTTTTGTGGAGTTTTATCTATTATTCTTGAGGTACTCATTTTTGATGATATTTGTGGTATTTCACAGTTTATTCTTTTTGATGTGCTTAATCTTTCTTTTACTATTTCTAAATCTTCTTCTATATCAATCTCATTATAACTGTAATCATTCTTATTTATGACCGTAACTATTCTTTCAAAAGGATCTGTTGTTATTTTATGTTTTGTTGTTAGAACATATAAGTTTTTACATCTAGCTGTAAATATTTTACTTCCCGGGGCTAGTTCTATTCCTGACATTTTTTAATATAATACTAATGATTTATCTATATTTTTGTCATTTATTGCTATTGAGTAGTTAACACTTATTATAAATTTAAATTTTTGGTATATGAGGTTACCTTTTATTGGGCTTATCATACTTTTTTCTACGGGTTGTATAATTCTATCATCCGCTAAGTATATTTCTATGGGTGTATCTATTCCTTCTCTAAAACATGCTTTTATTAGTATTTCTGTTTCTCCTAAATGTACATATTTAATTGGATTTTTAGCCTTAATATATTGTATTTCTTTATTTATTATTCGTTTCTTTATTATTGGTATTTTAGCATTTCCTTTGGTGTATTTACAATATATGATATGTTCTCTTTGACTTACTACATAATATTCTTCTTTTTGTCGTTTAAACCAGTTTCTTATTGTTGGTATTTCAAATAATTTTGCTACGCTTAGATCTAATTCTTTTCCTTTTATTTGTTCAAATATATTATTATCAAATATTATTTTTTGTTCTGCAGATTCTTTGTCTTGATATTTTTATTTAGTTATTATTTGTATATCTGTTTCAGTCATTTATATAGTGTTCATTATCTGATTCTATTAATGAATTATTTTCCATTTCGTTTGTTTCGTTTTCTGATAATTCATATATGCTGTCTTCACTTTCTAATTCATAATCTACGTATTCTATTTGTGTATATTTTTCATTGTCTATTATTACTTCTGATATTTGTTTTTTCTTTGGATCTTTAGGTAATTTACAATCTCTAGCTGTATGTCCTAATTTTTCACAATTATAACAAGTACATTCTGTTAGTTTTCTTTTTGGTCTATATGGTCTTTTGGTTTTGTAGTTTTTTACATAGTATCTTTTTCTTGGTTTTTTATATTTATAGTTTGATTTGTATTTTTTATTATATTTCTTTCTATTTTTATAATACCTATCCGTACAGCCAAATTGAGGTGCTGTTTTATTTTTGCAACATGCCAAGTTTTTTACTAGTATATTTTTCATTTTTATTTCTTCTTTATGTTTTTCACATAATTCTATAAACCATCGTTGTAAGAATTTTATTCTAGCTTCTAAGGTATCTGTTAATCCTGCTTCATTCCAACTTTTTATTACTTTTGAATTAAAAGGTTCTGGTAGTTTTGTAAAATATAATTTTCTTATTTCCTTACTTTCTTCTATGCTATATGTTCCTTTATAATAGTATTGTTTAAATGCACATGTTACATATTGCTAATTTTGTCATTAGATTCCGGTTTATGATTTTTTCTTTATTTTGTTCTTCTACTTATGTTGTCATACTACTAAATTCATTTCTTATAGCTATTTCGTATTTATATAATATTTCCATAGTTGTAGTAGCTATGTCACCATCAAATTTTTTATTACTTCTTAGAGTTTGTAAACTTTCATCTGATAAATTTTGTAGTCATAATTTTACTGTTCTTAAAAGTGTTCTTTCTATATATCCCGGTGTTTCTGTTATTACTATTTTGTTATCTATTAATTGTTTTGATATATACCCATTCATAATTGGATTGTTTTATTTATATCTGCTACATAGTCTAAATCTAAAAAATTATGTTGTTCAGTTATGGGTTTAGGCGTCCATTTTTTATTTAATTTTTTATCCCATATAGTTTTCTCTCTATCATATTGTCCATAGTTTTCATTATAATATTTTGGATTTAAATTTTTTGGGTTTTTTACTCCTGATGTACTAGGTTTTTCGTCCATGTCTACATCTCCTGTATTTACTTCTAAATTTTTTGTATTATCTATGTTTACTAAAAGTTTCGTATATGTTTACTAGGTTTTTCGTCCATGTCTACATCTCCTGTATTTACTTCTAAATTCTTTGTATTAGCTATGTTTACTAAAAGTTTCATATATGTTTCGCTTGTTTTCGAATGTTGTTCATCTAGATCATTGTCATTTATTTCATCAATTCTTATTTCGGGTAGGTTATTTTGGTTATTTTCTTCTTTTTCTTCTAATTCCTCTTCTAATTGCAATTTTTCTTTAAATTTATTTATCTCATTTGCTAATTTTGCTTTTTGTTCATTTGCTTTTTGTTTTATTTCATACATTTCTTTTAACATTGCCAGCTCTTTTTCTAGTTCTATTATTTTAGTATTTTTTACTTCTTCTAATTGTTGTACTTCCTTTTTTGCTTGTTGTTTTATTTTTTCTATTTCCATTTTTCTATCTAGTTCTTCATTTTCTTTTGTTATTCTTATTATAGCAGTTAAACTATCTTCTAGTTTTACCGTTTCTTTTTCTAACATTAAACTTATATTGTCGCCTATTTTCTTGTAGCTTCTTCCTAGATTAGAAAATATTATCTTTATTTTTAATCCGTCATAGTTTTCATATATTTTTTCGTCTATGGCATATTCTTCCTTATTCATTTATAAATTATGTTGTAGTTTATATTCTAAGTTATTTATTTGTATTTCTAAATATAAAATAGTCTTTCTTTGTGCTATTATAGATTTATGACAAGTTCCTGCAAATATATTATTGTTAAGTCTGTCTTGCCTGTGTCTTAATTTTTGTCTTTTTGCTGTAATTATTTCAGTAAGTTTTTGTCTATATTCGTTATCTTTGTTATTCATTGTATTTTAAATATTGAATATATTTATATTCTATTTTAGATATATTATCTATTAATTGATTTAATTTTGCATTATCAGTTTTTGTGATATTAAGTTTTTTATATTTCGGATATAATTTGTTTAATTTTCTTCTTATTTTTCTTAATTTTCTACTCGTATATTTCTTACTATGTTTCTTATTATCCATAGCTCTAAATCATATTTGAATGAAACAATGCAAAATCTATGATAACAAGTTAAATTAATCTCAATACGACACATATCATTATATCATGATGTGTTTCTAAACGTATGTAGTGTACAAGTTGACAATGTATCCAACTGACAAAACCAACTTGAAGAATCTTATCTACTTATTGCTGCATTTTATGTCTCATTTTTTCTCAAATGTCATGCTTCCTCTCTTGTAAATGGGTATACAAAACATTTTTTGCCTGAGCATCCAAATCATGATCTTGAAGATGAAGTCGAAAAGATGAAGCGGATAATGCACCAACATTTCCTTAGAAAGCTATCAAAGAAACAAGGTCGTAAGTTTGTGAAAAAAACTTATTGGAGGATCACTGAATTACTTTGCAGGTTGACATGTTGATATGATCTTAGACTTTACAGTATTGCTCTAAGAAATAGTCAGAGGCAACACATGTGACATATAATATTTAGCATCAGCTAGCCACGGGAGTTCATGACTTTTCTCAAGGAAATTTAATGTTAAAACATACTCCTATCTAAGACACTACAACCCTTAAATATAAAGACCGAGCAAAGAGCTAGATACCATATAATAGCTACTTTACAAGCATTATGTTATGATAGTCCATGATGATAAATTACTTTAAACTCTTAAGGTGTCCTTTTGATATCACAATTTGTATCCAAACTAATGCTTAAGTTGTAAACTTTTATAATATTCATTACCATCGAATTGTAGGAATACAAGTAATACTTACTCGAGTCTTTCTTGTCAACGTTCTAAGAAGATCACATTCATCATAGTTCTATAATGTTTCAACTTTGAACCTCTAATTGCGCTGATGAAATGTTAATCTGAGCACGTTTACCAAAAATATTGACAAAAATCTAAATTTTGGCCAAAACTTAAAAGTTAAAATGCCTAACAGCACAAACTGAAAATAGAAGCCTCAATACCTAAACCAATCATACTATTAGTTAAAAAATGACCTTCCGAAGCTTATCGTGCTGACATAATTCTCATCTGAGCAAGTTTGCAAAAAATGTTAGGCAATTCCGAATTTTGGCCAAAAGTTAAACCGCCTAACGGCACACACTGAAAATGAAAACCTTGAAACCCAAACAAACCATCCAATTAGACCAAGAATAACCTTCCAGAGCCAACCGCGCTGACGAAATTCAGATTTGAGCATGTTTCTCTGAAATATTGACCAAATTCAAATTTTATCCAAAATTTAAAAGTTAAAATGCCTAACAACACAAACTGAAAATAAAAGCCTCAAATTCCGAACCAACCATCCTACTAGACTAAAAATGACCTTTCTGAAGCTAATCGCGCTGATGAAATTTTAATCTGAGCACGTTTACCAAAATTATTGACCAAATCTACATTTTTGCCAAAAGTTAAAAGTTAAAACGATTAACAACACAAACTGAAAATGGAAGCCTCAAAACTTGAACCAACCATCCTATTAGATAAAAAATGACCTTTCAAAGAAAACCACACTGACGGAATTCTCATCAAAGCACGTTTACAAAAAATGTTAAGCAAAGTCAAATTTTGACCAAAGTTAAAAGTTAAAACTCCTAACGGTACAAACTGAATATGAAAACCTCAAAATCCAAACCAACCATCCTATTAGACGAAAAATGACCTTCCAGAGCTAACCGCGCTGACGGAATTCAAATTTGAGCATGTTTCCAAAAAAATTGACCTAGTTAAAATTTTAGCCAAAAGTTAAAAGTTAAAACACTTAACGATACAAACTGAAAATAACAGTCTCAAAACCCAAACCAACCATCCTATGAGACCAAAACTGAACTTATATGGCTAACTGCAGTGACAAAATTTCAATTCGAGCACGATTACCAAAAATATTGACTAAAGTGAAATTTTAGCCAAAATTTAAAAGTTAAAATGCCTAACAACATAAACAAAAAATGGAAGCTCAAAACCTGAGCCCTCTATCTTATCACATAAAGAATGACCTTCCACATCTAACTGCACTAACGAAATTCTCATCTGAGCATGTTTATCAAATATATTGACCGAAGTTAAATTTTGGCCAAAATTTATAAGTAAAACACCTAACGGCACACACTAAAAATGAAAGCCTCAAAACCCGAACCAACAATCCTATTAGATAAGAAATGACCTTTGGAGTTAATTATGCTGACGAAATACTCATTTGAGCACGTTCACAAAAATACTGACCAAAGTTAATTTTGGCCAAAACATAAGATTTAAAACACCTAACGGCACAAACAAAAACTGAAAGCCTCAAAACTTGAACCAACCTTCCTATTAGATAAAAAATGACCTTTTGAAGCTAATGACATTGACATAATTCTAATCTGAGCACGTTTACCAAAATATTGACCAAAGTCAAGTTTTGGCTAGAATTTAAAAGTTAAAGCGCCTAACGACACAAACTGAATATGAAAGCCTCAACACTAGACGCTGATTTACCAAAAAATTTAACTTCAATAGGTAAATTTACCAACTATTCAAATATAAGTTAGTAATTAATAATTTACCAATAAATTTTATCACAGTTGGTAATAGTTACTATTCAACTAAACATTCATATGTAATATTACCAACTAATAATTAATATGTTGGTAAATTTTACCAATGGATTAATGATCGGTTGGTATATTACCAACTATTTTAATGATGTTAGTAATTTACTAACTACAATCTTTATTCATCGACAAAATTTCCAACTAATTGGATATTGGTTGGCAAGTTTACCAAAATATTACATTTCGTTACTAATTTACCAACACATATTTGGTTGGTAAATTTAGCAACACAATCTTGCCATTGGTAAATGTTTGGTTAGTAATTCATTGGTAATATGTTAATAAATTATATAAACAATTTTTTGTCATATTTACCAACCGATATATACTTTGTTGGTAATATTACCAACAAAAGGTGTGCGTCAGTAATATTTCAGTTGGTAATCCATTGATAGAATATTACTAAATCTGGCACCATTTTTTCCCGCCTTATTTACCAACTAAAATACTTAGTAAGATTTTGGTTGGTAATCTGTTAAAATTTCGTTGTTAAGTTTTAAAATATAATTTAGTTAGAAATATGTTGGTAATTTATTAGTAGAATACTAAACAACTTAAGTTGTTAGTAAAATCTGTTGGCAATTTGGGGTTTTTTTGTAGTATAATTACCAAACTCGATTAAAAGAGGATAAACTTAACTCGACCCCAAAAGAATTAAGATAAAAGGGCATGATACACCTATCAATTTTGTAATTTACAGTTAAAATACCCTTCTTTAAAAAAATGGCTCACATATACTCCTATTATTACATAAATGACTCAAATATACTCCTTTTGACTAATGAAAGTGAAAAAATTAATTTAAATTAATTTTATTTTTAATTTTTTTATCAAACAAATAAATTATATGTAGGTATATTTGATCTTTTCACAAAGTTAAGTGGTATATTTGATTGTTTTGCAAAGTGAAGAGGTATATATGATCCTTCTCACACATGAGTTCTTTTTTTGCCTACTTTGATTCAATAAATAATTTGGTTTTATTATCCTTAATCATCAAATTTATTTTTACAGATCCCCCCCCCCCCCCCCCTTCCCCCTTTTTTTTTGCAGAAATAAAAAATAACTTACAATGTAGTTGCAAAAGAACAATCTTAATTTTTCATTCAGACTTCTTTCTTTTTATTTCTCATAATTTCACACAAAAAGTTAAAAGGAAAAGGGTTGGATATAACCCTCAACTTTACGATTTTTAGTTGATATACCCCTTGGTACAAAAGTGGCACGCATATACCCTTACCATTACACAAATGGCCCAAACATCCCCTTTTTGTCTAACAAAAGTGATAAAATTAATTTTACATTAATTTTTTGTTTATTTTTGAAATTTTAAATCCATGTAGGTATATATGACACTTTCGCACCGTTAAAGGGATATTGGAATGGAGTGATGAGTAAAAGGTATAAAAGAAAACTTAGGTGTCATTGCAAAATGAAAAGAGTTTAAAAGAATTATGGAAGATCTTTTATGAGTCGTGGATTTTGGACTCATTTTAAGCTTCTAATTTACCAAAAGTAGTGTCCTCAATGCTCATTTATATCTTTTTCTGGTAAAAAATATTTGTATTTCAACTATGAGAGCATAAGGATGATATGGAGATAAAAGAGATCAAAAGAAGCCAAAAGACTTGGAGAAATATGCAAATGCGACACTGAGCATCGCCCAAGTTGACTTGGTGCATCGCTGAGTTGGAAGAGCACAACCGAAGGTTACAATTCTTAACCCTCAAGTTCATCTCAGTTTGGCAATAGAAGGCAGAAAGTGATGCATCGCTGAAGTTATTCAGCAAAGGTCATTGGTGTCATTGATTGTAATAGACATCTGAAGGAAAAATCAAAGTTGGAAAGCTTCATTGGTGATGAACTCTACCATTCGGTGCATCACCCTCAGTGATCCTGACTTAGTTCACCAAAATGACACGAAGGGCAATTTTTTGAAATTTTTTGTAAGCGTATAAATAGCTTTTTGAAGAGAGAGAGACAAATTTTACCATTGTGAACGTTCTAGTACTCTCTCAAAACCCTTACAATGGGGATTAAGCTTGTACTTGAAGATTTGATAGAACCTTCTTGAGATTGAAGGTTTTTGTCACGATCGAGCCTACACCCTGGACGTGGTCGTCATTCGAGAACCATTTCTGGTCCCCAAGCGAACCCTCATCCTGGCTGACTACAAGCGGAAGACTAACTCAAGCATACAAAGCTCAAAACTGAATAAAAATTCATGAAACTCAATTACCAAGCTTTAACTCAAATGAAAACTTTGAATAAAAATAAATTATTCAACTCACCATAAAATAGGCAACTTAAGTCTTTAAAATATTTAACAAAATAAATGAACAAACTTCTAAAACTCTACTGTCTATCTATGAAGCCTCTAAATGACAAAGATGAAAGTCGAGACAAGACCCACGACCTCCTAACAACTGATATAATTGAAAGTAAAAGTGGAACCTTCGAAAGCAAGAAGGCTCACCATAACTAACTCAAACTCCATGTGGTATCAACAAAGCTCCTGTTGATGACCCTGAATACCTGTATCTGCATAATGAAACGATGTAAGCCTAGTACGTGGAATGTTCGAGCATGTAAGCGGAATTCTAAAATATAAACATAAGCTTGAACTTGATAAAAAGGAAACATACTTACCTCTTCTCAACTCACTTACTCGACTCAACTCAAGAATAAGATACTCAACTCAAAGATATGGTACTCAACTCAAAGGTACTCAACTCAAAATACGCAACTCAAGGTACTCAACTCAACTCAAAGTTGCTCAACTCATGATACTTGAGGATAAAACAACAGTAAAAGATACAATATATGGAAAACTTTTAAAACATTAGATAATAACTCAATCGTATTGAAGAATACAATTATAACTCAATTTGTATATAAATATACAATATAAATATGTGTATCTAAGAATGCAAAATATCTCTGTGGGAGTTTCTCTAATCGACAACCATCATTATGAGCTATGTTAAGATACAATATCTCGCCCACGCTGCCAGAACTGTCCTATACTTTGCCAGGGTATAAAACCTACTCACTAAGTGGATCCACTAGTCTATGCCAAAAAGCATTAAGGAATCATCTAAAAAGTATGACCCTTTCTACCCACCCACGTTGGCTACATGGTTTGTGAGGGCTGTGAGTTATCTAAACTCTCCCCCATATCGGTGCTCAATACTACTCCCAAAATATACTAGCTCATATGTTTAAAAACATAACTTTTTCTGTGGTTTGAGATTATTACTCAAAATCTTTCTCTTAAAAGAGATGGTACTCAAATTACTCAAAACTCTTTTGGAAATCTTAGTTTCCTCTCATCTTAAATGTGAAAACATTTACTCTTGGGAATACTTAGTTCCCATATATCATTTTAAAGAAAATGAACTCAACTTTGCTCTTTCTCAAAAACATTTCAAAATCATATTATAATATGATCATTGATGACTCGGGAAGTCATATTGCATAAATATTGATGATATATCTAGATACCATACTGCTCATACATTGATGGCGTACTCGATTGTCATACTAATCATGTTTTAGAAAACTCTTTTCTCAAAACTCATCTTTACTTTCTCAAAACTCAGTTTAAGAACTCAAGTGTTGGATTTAAAAATTTTATAACTCAAATCATAGGGTTCATGTGGAATTATGAACATGAACGACTCAACTCAGGGATCTTAATAGAAATAAAGAACCTCAGTACTCAGAACTCAAGACTCAATGATACTACTCATCTCTAGACTGCTCGACACATATGGTTCATGCGAAATTATGGACATGAACAACATAACTCAAGGGCTTCATGGGTAACATGTAGTAGTCCCATAAGTAGGAATATAATCTGAACAGGATTAGAAACTCAATACTCAAGACATAGAACTTGAAGATACTACTCCTCTCAAAGATACTCAAATTATGGAGTTCATGCAGAATTTATGGGCATGAACGACTCAACTCGAGGGTCTACATAATAATATAGAACTCATATATACGACTCTTCTCATTCTCATACTTAATTCCTCAAAACTTAGTTCAAATCGATAGTTGATCTCAAAGGATTCACAATTGAACTCAAAAGCTTTCTTAAACTCTACTCTTAACTCTCTCTTGAATATGAATTATGAATTCAAGAGTTATGGTTCATGATATGAAGGATCTCGATAACGATATAGCAATTCGATAATTAGGAATAGAACTTTTAAAAGAAACACGAACTCAAGAACTCAAAATCAACTTATCTCAAGAATACTTAAATCTAGGGAAAGTATCCTAGATTACTCTTTTACTGATCTGAAAATAGATGTAGGGCGTGAGGATGAACTAGTCCAACACTATGATAGTCTTACATACCTGGAAGAACAAAGTTCTTGAAGAATCTTGAAAAAGAACTTGATTAGAAACCTTGAAACCCTAGCTTGAAGGAAAACGATCGTTAAAACTTTCTTGAGATTCTTGAATTAGTTTCTTGAAATCTCTATTGCTAAGAATTATGAGTTTCATTAGTGATTCATAATTGTATGGAGGAATTTGAGTTGAAAAGAATGTAATTCTTGGAAAAAGACCTACCTTGAAGAAGAATCTTGAAAAAGATTGAAAAAATCTTGAATGGAGTCTACTACTTTGATATTTTTTTCTTAAGGTTTTGCCCTAGGGTTTGAGAGAGAAGAGAATGATGGACTAAAAGATGAAAATCTGATTGTTTTGAGTCTTTCATTAGTCAAGAAATTATTTTAGGGTTTTCTTGGATGTAAAAAAATAAAAACAACACTTTTTAATGTTTTCGCATCGGCTAATTCGTAACAGCACAGTATAGGTTACTAAAATAGTCATAACGTTTTACTTAGAATTTGGATTGACGCGAAATTGGTAGAGTTGGAAAGTAGATTCAAATACCTTTAATTGGATAGGTTATGACTCACGTAACTTGTAACACCCTGTATCCGAAAACAGACCAAATTGCAGATTTTGAAAAGTTGCAGGTGCAACCCACGGTTACCATCCACGGATCGTAGGTCAGACCATGGCCCGTACTGGTGGTCCGTGGTTCACCACTGCAACCCCTCCCCAGCCAAGCTCAGAAAATTTGGCTAAGTCTCGACTCACGGACAGACCCACAGTCCGTAGATCAGACCACGGTCCGTGGTCTGTGTCCGTGGATCAAGACCTTCTTTACCCAATCTCTGACACAAACTACGGTCGACCAGCATGGACCGTCATTCGATCCATGGTTCGTAGGTCTGACCGTAGATGAGGATCAACAGCCAGTTAGCTGAAAATTCTGATCAACTTCAGATGGTCATAACTTTTAGCACAAAACAAATTGTGTGTCCCATTACCTATGATATGATAGATAATTGAATTATCTTTCCAACGCCACCAAGTTTGCTAAAATCCGACCTTCGAATAAAAAATTATGCTCGTTTTAGTGAAGCCCTATCGGGTAGACTCGATCGACGGATCCAATTGACGGTCCATCGATTGAATGACGGCCCGTCAGTCCATTCCGTCGATCACTCCGACAACAGTTAATTCAGGGATTTTTTGGTCTTTTCCTATTTCGTTTAACCCCTAAGATACGTCGTTCAGACCCTAAATCATGAGGTTTTAATCAGTTTAAGCCTAGAAACATAACTAGAACTTACCTTAGTCAAATCATTAATCAAAACTTAGAAAATTAGAACGCTAAAAGGAGAAGAGAGGTCAAGAACCCTAGTTCAAGAACGCAGCAAGGTTCCATCAATTCCAGCCCCGAAATCGAAAGATTTCACCATGGAATTCGTCACCAGGTATGTGAGATTTCACTAGTGGGTTCCTTTCGCCCATTAGGTCCCTAGAATTCAGTTAGATTCTTAATTCCATGATTATGAACAGACCTAGGGTGTCTAGAATTACAGCAGATCATCATGAATTAGTTATTTAAATGTTCCAAATCAGATTATCATGTTATTGCTTAGTTTATCACATGAATTTCAAAATCCTAGCTATGTATTTCTTTTGTTCTTGAATTACATATGCTAGGTCAGCTATTTCAGTATTCAGTTTTACATGCCTCAGTTTATGAATGCATCATTATCAAATTAATTATTGCATTCTCAGTTTGCATGTTCAGTTTCGAGCTATCCAGTATTTGCAGAAATTCAGTCATAACCAGTTAACCACTTAATTCATTGGGAGTAGCATAATACCGAGTTGGACTAGGGTTCAGCGTACCCATATAGTCCCAGAATTATGAGCCACATAGGTGTAAGTCCCCTCTGTGGGCAACATCAGTTTAGTGATCACGCCGGCATGCCTTTATATCTCTGGCAGGGTATATTGGGTCCTCTCGATGGGGCGTATACATCGGACTCCACATTTAGCTCATGTGGTTTTATGTCGGTTATTAGTAGCTCTCACATTTTAGTCAGACTCTATTGCATTGACCATATTTCGGTACAGTCAGTATTCAGTCTCAGCATGTTATAAATGTGGTCATTGCATCAGTTAGCTCAGTATTCAGTATATTCAGTATCTATATCATGTTCGAATTATTTCATTGTTTTATTGCTTTGTTCGGTTATATGTTATTTCGCCTTTACTCTATCCCGCATGCTCGTACCTTTCAAGTACTGATGCATACGTGTGCTACATCTTCTCGTGATGTAGGTTCAGGTTCTCAGCATCCAGATCACGCTTAGATCGATTCCCGATCTTCAGTTCAGCAGCATCAATAGTGAGTCGTCATTCTTCGAGGACTAGTGACATGTTTATGTTTATCGCTTTTAGTCTTTAGTTTCAGTTTTGCTAGATCTAGTTGGGGCATGTCCCAACATTTCTAGTAAGTTTAGAGGCTTATTTCAGACATAGTTAGATTCAGCTTAGTATTTTGAGTTTGATATTTCTTTTGTATTAAACTCTCAGATTTGATATATTCAGTTATAGTATATGGGTATTTCCCATCTCTTCAGTTTATTTATGATTTAGCTTCCACATCAGTTTATTATCTTTAGTATGCTCATGATCATGCTAGCAGGGTTAGCTTGGGATTAGTTGTGGTCCTAGGTCCCGTGTCCGCGTCTCGGGGGTAGCTTGGGGCGTGACAAACTTGGTATCAGAGCATTAGGTTTAACGGTCCTAGGATGTCTGAAAAGCCGCACTAAGTAGAGTCCTTTTCATGGGTGTGAAGTGCACCACATCTAATGAGAGGGAGGCTATGAAGTGTTTTAGGAAAACTTCACTTTCTTGTAACTCTTGTCGTGCGTAAGGTATGATCTAATTCCATTCTAACTCGATGTTCTACGTTTCAGTGATCATGCCTCCTCGTAGAGTTTATGCTAGGAATGCGAATGCCAGGAACGCAAATGCAGATCCTCCAGTTCCAGATCAGGAAGTCTCAAATGCTGAATTTAGGAATGCCATTCAGATGTTGGCTCAAAGTGTGGCCAACCAGAACAATCAGTGGGTTCAAGCTCCTGTGAATGTAAATGTTGGGTCAGCTGTCGCCAGGGTACGAGACTTTGTTAGGATGAATCTGCCAAAGTTCTTAGGATCACAAGTTGGAGAAGATCCCAAGAATTTCTTAGATGAGATTAAGAAGATCTTTGAGGTGATGCAGGTCACTGGGAATGATCGGGTTGAGTTAGTATCTTACCAACTGAAAGATGTGGCTCATAGCTGGTATACTAAGTGGGAGGAGAACAGGGGTACAGATGCCGCCCCTATTACTTGGGATTGTTTCAACGAAACCTTTCTAGACAGGTTTTTCCCCATAGAGTTGAGAGAAGCAAGGGCCAGGAATTTATGAACTTAAGGTAGGGTAACATGACTATCCAAGAGTATGGGCTCAAGTTTAACCAACTCTCCAGGTACGCTCCTCACATGGTTGCTGATTCCAGGGCTCAGATGAATAAGTTTCTGTATGGAGTGTCAGACTTAGTGAAAACCGAGTGTAGGAATGCTATGTTGTTGGGAGACATGAACATCTCTAGGCTCATGACTCATGCTCAATAGGTTGAGGGTGATAAGCTTAGGGAATGAGCTAAGGAGACTAAGAAAGCCAAAACAGGTAACTATGACTATCCTCAACAGAAAACAGGTGGTGGAAATCGCTCGCAGTTTTAGCAGAAGTCTTCGACTCCAGCCCCTTCATCAGCTAGTGTTCCATCCCCCAGGTTCCGTAATGATCAGAAAGGTAGAGTGTCAGGCTCTAAGTCTCAAGGTAGTGTTTCAGGCACCAAAACCTACCCAACTTGCCCGAAGTGTAGTAAGAACCATCCGGGTGAGTGCCTTGCAGGTAAGGAAGGATGCTTTGGGTGTGGTCAGTCTGGTCATAGATTGAAGGATTGTCCTTCAAGACAAGGTCAAGGAGGAAATAATGGTAGAGCTCAGTCTACAACTTCAGCAGCACCAGCAGGTCGCCCGACTCAACAGGGTAACTATTTTGGTACTGGTGGTGGACAACACCAAAACAGGCTCTATGCTCATCAGGCTCGTCAAGATTAGGAAGATTCTCCTGATGTAGTCAGTGGTACATTACGAGTCTTTGATATTGATGTTTATGCTTTATTAGATCCAGAGGCTACTTTGTCATTTGTAACTCCTTATATAGCAATCCAATTCAGTGTTAGTCCAGAAACTCTTTCAGAACCCTTCTCAGTCTCTACTCCGCCTCGCGACCCCGTTATAGCTAGATGGGTATACGTAAATTTCCCCTGTCCACGCTTCCTCTCGAAAAGTCACCTCAGCAGATCTTGTAGAGTTAGAAATGGTAGACTTCGATGTCATTCTAGGCATGGATTGGTTACATTCCTGTTATGCCTCAGTCGATTGTAAAACTAGGATTGTTCATTTTCAGTTTCCAGACGAGCGAATCCTAGAATGGAAGGGTAGTAGCTTAGCGCCTATGGGTCGATTTATTTCTTACCTTAAGGCCAGAAAGATGATCTCTAAGGGTTATCTCTATCATATAGTTCAGGTTAAGGATTCTAGTTCTGAATCCCCAACTCTTGAGTCAGTTCCTGTAGTTAGAGAGTTTCCAGAAGTGTTCCTAGAAGATCTTCCCGGAGTTTCTCCCGAAAGGGAAATCGACTTTGGAATTGATCTCCTTCCAGATACCCAGCCTATTTCTATTCCTCCTTACAAAATGGCTCCAGCAGAGCTTAAGGAATTGAAAGAATAGTTGAAAGACCTTCTAGATAAGGGCTTCATCAGACCTAGTATTTTGCCATGGGGTGCACCAGTGTTGTTCGTAAAGAAGAAAGATGGTTCTCTCAGAATGTGCATTGACTATAGGCAGTTGAATAAGGTCACAATCAAGAATAAGTATCCCATCCCCAGAATTGATGACTTGTTCGACCAACTTCAGGGTGCTAGTCATTTCTCAAAGATAGACCTCAGATCAGGTTATTATCAGCTCAGAGTCAGGGATAGTGACATTTCGAAGACAACCTTCAGAACTCGATATGGTCATTATGAATTTGTAGTTATGTCATTTGGACTAACCAATGCTCCTGCAACTTTCATGGGTTTGATGAACAGAGTGTTCAAGCAGTACTTGGACTTGTTCGTTATCGTCTTTATTGATGATATCCTTATTTACTCTAGGAATGAGGAAGAATATGCTTGTCATTTGAGAGTTGTTCTGCAAACTCTCAAAGATCGCCAGTTATTTACAAAATTTAACAAGTGCGAGTTTTGGTTACAATCGGTTGCTTTCCTTGGGCATATTGTGTCTAGTGAAGGAATTCGAGTAGATTCCCAAAAGATAGAAGCAGTGAAACAATGGCCCAGACCTACCTCTGCAATAAATATCAGAAGTTTCTTGGGTCTAGCGGGGTATTATAGAAGGTTTGTGGAAGGATTTTCATCCATAGCCTCTCCATTGACTAAGTTAACTCAGAAAAAAGTTAAGTTCCAGTGGTCAGATGATTGTGAGAAAAGCTTCACAGAATTGAAAACTAGGTTGACTACAGCTTCTGTCTTGACTCTACCAGAGGGTTCAGATGGTTATGTGATCTATTGTGATGCATCCTGAGTCAGCCTAGGTTGTGTGTTGATGCAGCGAGGTAAGGTTATAGCTTATACTTCCAGACAACTTAAGGTACATGAGAAGAATTATCCAACTCATGACCTCGAGCTTGCCGCAGTGGTGTTTGCACTCAAAATTTGGAGACACTACTTGTATGGTGTTCATGTAGATGTGTTCACAGACCATAAGAGCCTCCAGTATGTATTCACCCAGAAAGAGTTAAATCTTCACCAGAGAAAGTGGCTTGAGTTCCTCAAAGAATATGATATGAACGTGCATTACCATCTGGGTAAGGCGAATGTAGTAGCAGATGCCCTTAGCAGACTATCTATGGGTAGTGTAGCACATGTTGATGAAGAAAGAAAAGAGCTAGCAAAGGATGTTCATAGACTTGCTCGTCTAGGAGTTCGTCTTATGAGCATATTAGATGGTGGTGTAACTGTTCAGAATGGGTTAGAATCTTCTTTGGTAGTAGAGGTTAAGGAAAAGCAAGATAGTGATCCAATCTTGCTTGTACTTAAAGGTGCAATCCACAATCAAAGAGTGGAGGTTTTCTCCCAAGAGGGAGATGGTGTACTTCGCTATCAAGGTAGATTGTGTGTTCCTGATATGGGTGAATTGAGACAGCATATTCTCACAGAAGCCCATAATTCCAGATATTCTATTCATCCAGGCGCCACTAAGATGTACCGTGATCTGCGGGAAATCTACTGGTGGAATGGTATTAAAAGAGATATAGTAGATTTTGTTGCTAAATTCCCCAATTGCCAGCAAGTAAAGGTAGAACATCAGAAACCAGGAGGTATGACTCAAGAGATTGACATTCCTACTTGGAAGTGGGAAGTGATCAATATGGACTTCATCACAGGTTTACCTCGTACTCGCAGACAGCATGACTCCATTTGGATGATTGTTGATAGGGTTACCAAGTCTTCTCGCTTTTTGGTAGTCAAGACTACAGATTCAGTGGAGGATTACGCCAAGCTTTACATTAATGAGATTGTGAGGTTGCATGGGGTTCCTTTGTCTATCATCTCAGATAGAGGTCCTCAGTTTACCTCTCATTTCTGGAAGTCATTTCAGAAAGGTCTTGGTACTCAGGTTAACCTTAGCACAGCATTTCATCCACAGACGGATGGTCAGGTAGAGCGCACCATTCAGACCTTAGAAGATATGTTGAGAGTTTGTGTGATCGACTTCAAGGGTAGTTGGGATGATCACCTTCCTCTTATTGAGTTCGCCTACAATAATAGTTACCATTCCAACATTCAAATGGTCCCTTATGAGGCATTGTATGGGCGTAGATGTAGATCACCAGTTGGTTGGTTTGAAGTAGGTGAAACAGCCTTGATAGGACCAGATTCAGTCCTTGATGCTATGGAGAAAGTGCAACTCATTAGCGATAGACTCAAGACTGCTCAGAGTCGCCAGAAGTCTTATGCAGATGTGAGAATAAGGGAACTAGAGTTCCAAGTAGATGATTGGGTTTTCCTGAAAGTGTCGCCCATGAAGGGGGTGATGAGATTTGGCAAGAAAGGGAAGCTCAGTCCCAGATATGTAGGCCCTTATCGGATCTTGAAAACGATTGGTAAAGTGGCTTATGAGTTAGAGTTGCCAGCAGATTTAGCAGCAATGCATCCAGTCTTTCACATTTCTCTTTTGAAGAAGTGTGTGGGTGATCCAGCATCCATAGTGCCATTAGAGACTGTGGTTGTAAAAGATAGCCTTTCTTATGAGGATGTACCAGTTGAGATTCTCGATCGTCAGGTTAGAAGATTAAGAAATAAAGAAGTCGCTTCAGTCAAGGTTTTATAGAGGAGTCAGTCAGTAGAGGGAGCTACTTGGGAAGCAGAAGGAACCATGAAGTCCAAGTATCCTCACCTCTTTCCTTTCGATTCCATTCCAGCTTGAGGTAATAGTTCCTCTTTAGTTTTTCAGTTATTCATGCGAAAATTCAGTCTTAGAATCATGTTCTTTCAGTTTGTACTTGCATTTTCAGCGTATTTGCATGTCCTTGGAACTCAGTTCAGTTAGAAATTCAGTTCTCAGTGTTTAGTGGTAGGGATTGCAGCCTTCTCCCTCTATTTCAGCTAGTATAGTCTTCATTCGAGGATGAATGGTCCCAAGGGGGAGACAATGTAACACCTCGTATTCGAAAACAGACCAAAATGCAAATTTTGAAAAGTTGCAGGTGCAACCCACGGTTACCATCCATGGACCGTAGGTCAAACCACGACCCGTACTGGTGGTCCGTGGTTCACCACTGCAACCCCTCCCCAGCCAAGCTCAGAAAATTTGGCTAAGTCTCGACTCACGGACAGACCCACGGTCCGTAGATCAGACCACGGTCCATGATCTGTGTCCGTGGATCAAGACCTTCTTTACCCAATCTCTGACACAAACTACGGTCGACCAGCACGGACCGTTATTCGATCCACGGTCCGTAGGTCTGACCGTAGATGAGGATCAACAGCCAGTTAGCTGACAATTCTGATGGGTCAACTTCAGATGGTCATAACTTTTAGCACAAAAAGAATTGTGTGTCCCATTACCTATGATATGATAAATAACTGAATTATCTTTCCAACGCCACCAAGTTTGCTAAAATCTGACCTCCGAGTAAAACGTTATGCTCGTTTTAGTGAAGCCCTGTCGGGCAGACTTGATCGACAGATCCAATCAACGGTCCGTCGATTGAATGACGGCCCGTCAGTCCATTCCGTCGATCACTCCGACAATAGTTAATTCAGGGGTCTTTTGGTCTTTTTCTATTTCGTTTAACCCCTAAGATACGTCATTCAGACCCTTAATCATGAAGTTTTAATCAGTTTAAGCCTAGAAACATAACTAGAACTTACCTTAGTCAAATCATTAATCAAAACTTAGAAAATTAGAACGCTAAAAGGAGAAGAGAGGTTAAGAACCCTAGTTCAAGAACGTAGCAAGGTTCCATCAGTTCCAGTCCCGAAATCGAAAGATTTCTCCGTGAAATTCGTCACCAGGTATGTGGGATTTCACTAGTGGGTTCCTTTCGCCCATTAGGTCCCTAGAATTCAGTCAGATTCTTGATTCCATGATTATGAACAGACCTAGGGTTTCTAGAATTACAGCAGATCATCATGAATTAGTTATTTAAATGTTTCAAATCAGATTATCATGTTATTGCTCAGTTTATCGCATGAATTTCAGAACCCTAGCTATGTATTTCTTTAGTTCTTGAATTACATATGCTAGGTCAGATATTTTAGTATTCAGTTTTACATGCCTCAGTTTATGAATGCATCATTATTAGATTAATTGTTGCATTCTCAGTTTTCATGTTCAGTTTCAAGCTATCCAGTATTTACAGAAATTCAGTCATAACCAGTTAACAACTTAATTCATTGGGAGTAGCATAATACCGAGTTGGACTAGGGTTCAGCGTACCCATATAGTCCAAGAACTACGAGCCACGTAGGTGTAAGTCCCCTCTATGGGCAACATCAGTTTAGTGATCACGCCAGCATGCCTTTATACCTCTGGCAGGGTATATTGGGTCCTCTCGATGGGGCGTATACATCAGACTCCACATTTAGCTCATGATCATGCCAGCAGGGTTAGCTTGGGATCACTTGTGGTCTTAGGTCCCGTGTCCGCGTCTGAGGGGTAGCTTGGGGCGTGACAAACTCTTTATATTCTAAGAAATATGGTCGTTTGAAGTTGACCCAAGTAGAATCTTACATCAAAACTTAATTGATAAGGAAATTTCAAGAACACTTATCAAGAACTCATCAAGAACTTAAATCCTTAAATTTCAAGAACGAAATTATGCTGAATAAATCATGATTGGCGTGTGGGTGAATGAACCCAACACTATGGAAGCTTACATACCTCTTAGAGATCAAACCCATGCCGAAAATCCACAACATAACTCAAGAACCTCGACGAACACCTTGATCCTTTCCTTTTTTCTCTTCTTGAACTCTCAACTAAAACTCTAGGCATAGATTAGGATTATAAAACTGAACCTAATCAGTTTAGAACCCTAAAACCTTACTAAAAATGAATTAAATCTGATTGGGTAAGGAAAAGACCAAAATACCCTTTACTATTTTTGGGTAACTTTCCTTATTTGGACAGCTTGACTTCAAAAAGGATATATCTCACTCATTCGACCTCAACAACTCAGTGGCGTTGGAAATATAATTCCAAGACCTTTCATTATCTATCTTGTAGCCCACCTAACTCATCATGTACTAAGAGTTATGGTTGTTTGAAGTTGACCAAAACTTAAAGGAACCTAGGAATTACTTGAATGAACTATCTTTAGTTCTTCTTGGAACTCAAGGTGCTACATCTAGTGACTTTAAAATTTGAGAAATTTTAAATTCCTTAGTAAAATCTTACTCACAACGAAGGATGGTTCGAGTCTTAGCTCAAAAGTTTTCTAGGGTGTTACGGTTTTGAGGATTAAAATCTTAGAATTTTGAATCAAATAGCTTCTATTAATGAGAATTTTTGTATATATTTTTATCTCTTGTTATGAGTAGCTAATCACCTATTCTTATGGGTGTGCAATGTATGGATGATTAATTTACAATTATGTGTTGTTTAATTGCTTATTAAACTTTGAATTGATATAGGTTCAGATGTCTCTTTATGTTTTTATTTATAATTTGAGGTTGCAAACTCTTGTTTTCTTTAGATCTCTAATATTGCTTGGGAAAGATCATTAGAGTGAAAGGAGATGGTTGATAATGACTCGATTTAATTCGTTTGACAATTGAAGTTTGAAATAGTTTCTCTTATTTAAAGTCTTAGATTGATTTTAGTGCATTACATCTTGGGATTTGATAAAACCCACATAATTTGCAATAGCTGATTGATAGATAGTTATCATTACCTATGATCTAGCTTACCTATTGATATTCAACTGAATTTAGCAATTAACTGTACCCAAGTTGTAAGATTATAATCCATACTAGCACACTCCTAAGAGTCTCTAATTACTTGTGAGATACCCATATTTTAAGATTTATGATTGTAATCTTATTGTGATTAATTGATCGTTTAGATCACATATTCAAATTGTTACCCCCCCTCCCAATTACTTACATGCATAAATTGAATCAACGTACAAACTTCTAGTGAAATAAAACATATAATAAGGTGAATTATATTCATGCATTACCTATCGATTGACCCCAACTCTTTATTGGGTTATATATTGCAAAAAAAATGTCTACGCATTGAATTTACATGTGTAGTTGAATGCTATCAAAACTGGTCTTGTTGCCGTGGAATGGTGCAAAAAAATTCCTATATAAAAGTATATTGTTGCAATAGTATTTTATCATTGTTTACTCTTACCTTGTTTACTTCTTTGTTTCTCAATAGGTGACAACATGAGTGCTCATGGATGTGACACTGTTAGCTATGATGGACAGTTCACTAATAGGGATCATTTGAGCGATGCGGGCAAGTTATCGCCATTCGTTTACCACAAATTATTGGAAACACAACATTCCATGTTACTAGCCCTATATTACATATGTTTCAAATGAAAGGACTCTATGGTGTGCAAGCTCATGAGGATCCATACAATCATCTCTAAAATTTCATTGATATGTGCGGTCCTTTCACTTTTGCCAACATAAATCAAGAGTCGATTCGTATAAGGCTATTCCCTTTCTCACTTACCAGAGAGGTACCACTTGGTTAGGTGAATTGCATGAAGGTTCTATCACATCCTAAGTGGAATTGACTGATGCACTTCTTGATAGATTTTTCCCACCTTTTTGGAAATTGAAACTATAAGATGACATTACCAATTTTCGTCAACATGTTGGCAAATCTCTTCATGAAACTTGACTGCGTTTTTAACAAAAGTCACTTTAATGTCCAACTCATGGCCTGCCGAATGAAGTGCTCTTGCAAAATTTCTATGAGGCACTTAATCAAATGAATAAGTTTGTGGTTGATAATCTTGCTGGAGGTATTATCATGAGTCAATATTTTTGTGTCATATCCTCTTTTCTTGATAGGATGTCAAAAATGAATAGAGCTTGGCATACTAAGGAGGCTAAAGTGGCAAAGGGTGCTCCTTCCTCCTCGTCTAAAACCAAGGAACAAAGATTGAAAGATGAAGAGAGAGAGAGAATTTTTATCAAACCAAACTGGAAAGGGGGGGGTCTTGTCCTACCTTTCAAAGGCAAGGTTGGAACAAAGATATATAAGTTAAGTGGAGGAATAAGAAAATAGATGGAAATTGGTGAGATCATGAAAGAGAGTTACATGAACTAAACAGTAGTTGGAGGGAAAATGATAATGACAGAGACTGTTACGTACCCCCTCATGATAAACCAAAGCCAAAGGAATTTAATGCTGACTTCAAAAACTTTTGGACCGAGGACATGCTTGCTCACATCCTTAATAGGGCTAAAGGGTCTGAAAAAGTACTTAAAGAAATGAAGAATGACTTGTCTGCAATATTGAATCAAACAGTTACATCTCACTCCATTTCATAAAGCAACTCGAAGCTCAATGGATCAAATTTCAACCAATTTAAATCCAATGCAAAAAGGGAGACTCCTCCCAAGTGATACCATTGTGAATCATAAAAATGACAATGCTCATAGAATGACCATTGTGACAAGAAGTGGTAGAGCGGTTGGGAGTGAACCAAGGAAGAAAAATGTAGTTAATAAGAATGATGGTGATGAAAAAATGACCAATGAAGAGCCAATCCCCGAGGAATTAAATTGGTTGAAACTGAAATTGAAGGAAGTAGCCCTTTTAAAGGTCAAGATGCAAGTGTGAGGGATGTGGAAATACCATCAGACATGAAGTGGTTACTAAAATTACTTCCACATTTCTCTCAATGATTAAATAAGAAATAAGGGGATGCAAAATGTAACACCCCGTATCTGAAAACAGACCAAAATGCAGATTTTGAAAAGTTGCAGGTGCAACCCACGATTGCCATCCATGGACCGTAGGTCAGACCACGGCCCATGCTGGTGGTCCGTGGTTCACCACTGCAACCCCTCCTCAGTCAAGCTCAGAAAATTTGGCTAAGTCTCGACTCACGGACAGACCCACGGTTTGTAGATCAGACCACGGTCCGTGGTCTATGTCCGTGGATCAATACCTTCTTTACCTAGCCTCTGACATGAACTACGGTCGACCAGCACGGACCGTCATTCGATCCACGGTCCGTAGGTCTGACCGTAGATGAGGGATCAATAGCTAGTTAGCTGAAAATTCTAATAGGTCAACTTCAGATGGTCATAACTTTTAGCACAAAAATAATTGTGTATCCCATTACATATGATATGATAGATAATTGAATTATCTTTCCAACGCCACCGAGTTTGCTAAATTCCGACCTCCGAGTAAAACGTTATGCCCGTTTTAGTGAAGCCCTGTCGGGCAGACTCGATCGACGGACCCAATCGACGGACCGTCGATTGAATGCCGGCCCGTCAGTCCATTCCGTCGATTCCTCCGATAGCAGTTAATTCAAGGGTTCTTTGGTATTTTCCTATTTTGTTTAACCCTTTAGCTACGTCGTTTAAAATCTAAATCATGAGGTTTTAATCAGTTTAAGCCTAGAAACATAACTAGAACTTACCTTAGTCAAAATCATTAATGAAACTTAGAAAAATTAGAAGCAAGAGAGGAGAAAAGGTCAAGAACCCTAGTTCAAGAACGCAACAAGGTTCCTTCAGTTCCAGCCCCAAAATTGAAAGATTTCTCCGTGGAATTCGTTACCAGGTATGTGGGATTTCACTAGTGGGTTCCTTTTGCCCATTAGGTCCCTAGAATTCAGTCAGATTCTTGATTCCATGATTATGAACAAACCTAGGGTTTCTAGAATTACAGCAGATCATCATGAATTAGTTATTTAAAATGTTCCAAATCAGATTATTATGCTATTTCTCAGTTTATCGCATGAATTTTAGAACCCTAGCTATGTATTTCATCAGTTCTTGAATTACACATGCTAGGACAGATATGTCAGTATTCAGTTTTACATGCCTCAGTTTATGAATGCATCATTATCAGATTAATTGTTGCATTCTCAGTTTGCATGTTCAGTTAAAGCTATCCAGTCTTTACAGAAATTCAGTCATAACCAATTAAACACTTAATTCATTGGGAGTAGCATAATACCGAGTTGGACTAGGGTTCAACGTACCCATATAGTCCCAAAACTACGAGCCACGTAGGTGTAAGTCCCCTCTATGGGCAACATCAGTTTAGTGATCACGCCAGTATGCCTCTATACTTCTGGCAGGGTATATTAGGTCCTCTCAATGGGGCGTATACATCAGACTCCACATTTAGCTCATGTGGTTTTATGTCAGTTATTAGTAGCTCCCACAGTTCGATCAGACTCTATTGCATTGACCATTTATCAGTATATTCAGTATTCAGTCTCAGCAAGTTATAAATTGGTCATTGCATCAGTTAGCTCAATATTCAGTATATTCAGTATCTATATCATATTCAAATTATTTCATTGCTTTATTACTTTGTTCATCTATATATTATTTTAGCTTTACTCTATCCTGCATGCTCAGTACCTTTCCAGTACTGACGCATACGTGCGCTACATCTTCTCGTGATGTAGGTTCAGGTTCCCAGCATCCAGATCACGCTTAGATCGATTCCCGATCTTTAGTTCAGCAGCATCAGTGGTGAGTCCTCATTCTTCGAAGACTAGTGACATGCTTATCTTTATCGCTTTTAGTTTTTAGTTTCAGTTTTTCTAGATCTAGTTGGGGCATGTCCTAACATTTCTAGTCAGTTTAGAGGCTTATTTCAGACATAGTTAGATTCAGCTTAGTATTTTGAGTTGATATTTCTTTTGTATTAAACTCTCAGATTTGATATATTCAGTTATAGTATATGGGTATTCCCCATCTTTTCAGTTTATTTATAATTTAGCTTCCGCATCAGTTTATTACTTTAGTATGCTCATGATCATGCCAGCAGGGTTAGCTTGGGATCACTTGTGGTCCTAGGTCCCGTGTCCGCATCTCGGGGGTAGCTCAGGGCGTGACACAAAATTTTAGATGTTCTTATCTATATTCAAAAGCCTCTAGATGAATATCCCTATGGTAGATGTTTTACTCGTAATGTCGGGGTGCACCAAGTTCTGAAAGACTTGGTGATCAAAAAGAGGAATATAAATTTTGAAACGACTTAAATTTTGCACCATTATAGTGCGATCATGTCAAGAAATATGGTGGTTAAGATGGAAGACCCGGGAGCTTTTACACTTCCATGCATGTTTAATGTATACGAAGTTTCTAAGTCCCTATGTGATGTTGGAACAAGTATAAACGTCATGTCATTTGCAATCTTCAAGAAGCTTGGGTTAGGTACTCCAAAACCAATCGCGGTGAGACTTCTTATGACAAATAGGTCAATGTAAAAGCCTATTAGAGTTCTTATGACATATTGGTGACTGTTGACAAATTTATTTTTTCCCCGTTGATTTTGCCTTTCTTGATTGTGAAATTGACTCAAAAGTACCTATTATTTTGGATAGGCCATTCTTGGCAATCGGAAGACCATTGATGGATGTCCACAGTTGAGAGCTGAAATTATGGGTGAATGATGAGGAGGTAAATTTCAACATTTGCAAATCAATAAAATAACTGAGTGAATTGCAAGTTATGTTGGTGATTGATAATATTGATAAAGCCGTGGAAAATGTTAGGCAAGTTGCATGCATTAGTGAATATTTGACGGTTGTTTTGTTGAATTATGATGGTGAGGAAATTCAAGATTATGATGAAGTGGTGGATTCTCTCATGGGGTTAGTTTCTTATTCAAATAGTCCTAAGAAGCTTGATATTGACCTAAAGAATACAGAGAGTTCACCTGCCAAACCTTTCATAGAAGAACCTCCAAGGTTAGAATAAAAAGCTCTTGCTTCTGATCTCCGTTATGTGCTAACACTTTGTCAGTGATTGTTGTCACTAATTTATTAGATTGGCAAGTTAAAACACTAGTTACCGTGTTGAAAAAGTTCATAAAGGTTATAAGTTGGGCAATTACTGATATTATTGAGATTCATCCTGACATATGCACCCAAAAAATTCACTGAGGTAGTTATTGCAATCCAAGTATCGAGCATCAAAGGAGATTGAACCCTCATATGCAAGAAGTTGTCAAAAAAGAAATTATAAAGTGGCTTGATGCAGGTGCTGTTTATTTGATAGCAGATAGTAAATAGGTTAGCCTCGTACAATATGTGCCTAAAAAGGAGGAATCATGGTACTTCCAAATGATGCGAGATGGAGAATTTGTTTGATTATCACAAACTAAATTCATGGACTGAAATGGACCATTTTCCTATGCCCTTCATGGACTAAATATTGTGCCACACCCCGAGCCAACACCCTGGATGTGGTCAGCACTCAAAACCATTGCTGGTCCCAAGCGAACCCAGGCCTAGCTAACTATGGTACATATAACTTAATAAGATACACAAGAGTTTTAATAGAAGAACATTTTAAACATTTAAAGAAATTTTAAAACAACGTATGAAATACTTAATATATATAGTAAGTGTTTAATAAAACATCTGAGAAAAAATATTGGAAATCGTCTAACTTTGTTTATCCATGAAGCCTCTACTCTCTAAAGATTGGTGTTGGAACAAAACCCACAACACTCAAAACCTTACTACTATGAACAATAAAAATGGAGTCCTCCGAAAGTAAGGAGGTCTTAGTAGAAGCTAAGCAGTAGATGAAGTGATCTCATCGAAATGCCTGTTGTTGATCTTAAATACCTAAATCTGCATCATGAAATGATGCAGGTCAAATGACAATAGTACATTAAGTGTACGAGTATGTAATATGGTGAAAATTAAGTGGTGAATCATTTCTCTTGCGTTGAATCCAATGCCATGAGTTCTAGAGAAAGGGACATTGATGAGTCTTTCCCTGACGAATATGTGATGGCTATTTCAAATGCAGTTGCACCTTGGTATGTAGATTTTGCAAATTACGTCATTTGTGGGATCCTACCCGAGGTTCTAAATCCATATCAAAGGAAGAGGTTTCTTTTTTATGTTAAGAGAAATTATTGGGTAAGCATTATTTATTTCGGTAGTGTGCTAATAATGTGATCTAGAGATGTGTTCTGGAAGAGGTTCCATTCTTGAGGAATGCCATGCGTCTCCCATGGGTAGACACCATAGCAGGATGCAAATTACTTCGAAAGTTCTTCAAAGTAGATTTTACTAGCCATCACTGTATCAATATTCCAATTCCCTTGTAAAACTTGTATGCAAAGTCAAAGACATGGAGTGTGTCCCAAAATCATGCATTTTCTCTTCCTCCCATACTTGAGGTAGAATTGTTTGACGTGTGGGATATTGATTTCATGGGTCCATCTGTGAGCTCGTATGGTAACAACTATATTTTGGAGTTGTTGACTATGTATCTAAGTGGGTAGATGTGGTGGCCTTACCTACGAATGAAGGGAGGAGTGTGATCCAATTATTCAAAAAGTGCATTTTCACAAGATTAGGAACTCCTGAGCTATCATTAGTGATGGAGGTTCCTATTTCTACAATCGAATTTTTGAGACATTTTCGAGTAAATATGGAGTCAAACACAAAGTTGCCACCCCTATCACCCACAAACAAGTGGTCAAGTTAAGGTATCCAATATGGAGATCAATTTTGTCTAAACAATAAAGGCAAATAAGACAAATTGGTCACAAAAAGTGGATGATGCTCTATAGGATTATAATACCACATTCAAGACTCCTATTGGTATGTCACGTTATAAACTTGGGTTTGTGAAACCTTGCCACTTCCCCATAGAGTTGGAGCATAGAGCGTTGTGGGCTTTGAAAGGTTGAATTTGAATTGAGATAAGGCTTCCAAAGATAGAGTGAACCAATTGTATGAAATGGAGGAGTTTTTCTTTAAGGCCTATGAAATCTCAGCTCTGTACAAAGAGAGGATGAAAATATTGCATGATGCCAAAATCTTGAAACGAGAGTTTAGAGGGGGTGATTTTGTTTTGCTCTATAACTTGAGGTTGCATTTGTTTTTGGTCAAGTTGAATTCTAAATGTTCTAGGCCATTTTGAGTGGTTCAGGCATATCCTAATGGGGATATATATATAAGTGGAAAATAAGGATGGTTCAAAGTTCAAAGTGAATGGGCAGCTTCTGAAGTTGAATTTTAGTGAATGTTTAGAAGTGGCTATTATGGAAGTGATGTTCTATTGGATAACGCTTGAAATGCATTTCCACACCATGCAACAACGTAAACTAAGACGCTTCTTGGAAAGGCAACTGAAGGTTTACTTTATGTCATTTCCAATAACAAGTTTTGAATGTGTAGGGTGGAGTTTGATGTGAAAGTGTTGAATAGTTATGCGGTGATGGCACCCATTAGGTGTATCACCTAACCATTCGATGTGTCATTGAAGGGGGTCACCGAACATAAGAGATCTCCTAGTTCTTGGCATTGGAAATTTTGTAATGCCTTGACCATTGAGAGAATCGTCGAGTGCATTTCGGTGATGGTTGGTGTATCACCCAAATCAACAAATCACTAAAGCTTTTAAGCGAGGGTTGGTAAGTTACGTTTTCATTTCTGCAATGTACCGATTCCAATTGGTAGAGTTAGTTGAGCTCACCAAATGGATGTGAGTTGAAGAGCCAAGGTTTTTTTTGTTTACTTTATAAATTAATCCCTCCAAATATTTTCATTCTTTATTCTTCCTTCCTTTTATCCACATTTCTGTCACGCCCCGAGCCTACACCCTGGGCGGGACCGACACTCGGAGACCATTGCTGGCCCCAAGTGGACCCTTGGCCTGGCTTTCTTAACTCAGCGGAAACTTAACTCAATAGAAACGAAAAAGGTTGTAAGATAACCAACCGATAAAGTCTGGCCAAAGAGGCACTCAAGTCTCAAAATAACATATTATATATATATAGAAGAGAGACTCAAAACTAACTGACTGACTGTCTATGAAGCCTTTAAAGTACTGAGATGGATGTTGGGACAGACCTCGCAACATCCTAATAAAACAAAAACTCAGAACACAAAATACTTGAGTCCTCCGGAATGCAAGGAGGCTCACCACTAACTCTGAAGTGCTCAACTGGATCAATGACGTGCAGGATGCTAATCTGGGGTACCTGTATCTGCATCATAAGACGATGCAGGCCAACTGGCATCAGTACATGGAATGTACGAGTATGCGAGCTGGAAAGCTAAACCACAACTTAAGCTTGAAAAAAAGTAGAAAGGAACTCTTACCTTGGCTCTATTCGACTCATGAATAGCTGAACTCAATATATATAAAGCGATAAAACACATGTAATATATAAAAGGCTTGTAAAACAGTATAAACAACTTAGCTGATTAATGATAAAACAATAACAACTCAGCTTTACTTTACATAAAAGTAATATAACTTTAGTGGGAGGTTCTTTAACCGACAACCACCACTATGAGCCCTAGTGGTGATACAATGCTTTACCTCGCGTTGCCAAGGACCATCCTATACCTTGCCATGATATAGGAAGCTAACTTTACTTAGTGGATCCACTAGCTAAACTTTCGTGATCATCTAAAAAGTATGACCCGAGAAATTCCATGTTGGCGCATGGTTCTTATGGAGAGTTTAGTTAAGATGAACTCATGTCTCCAATTTGGTGCTCAATACTACTCCCAAAATACTTTGGCTCATAAGTGTCTTAAAAACAATCTTCTTTCTTTAGTTGAGATAATTACTCAAAACTTAGCCCAAAGGATCTTTTGGAAAACATGGTTCCCCTCTTACTCAAATGTAAAAACATTTATAAACTCCTTTGGGAATACTTAGTTTCCTAATAGCCCTTTCTGAAATGAACTCAACTTGCAACTCCATACTCTTTCACTTGACGTCTAACTTCACTTGACTTTGGAAACTAACTTTCCTTGAATTGGAATTATGAATTCAAGGTGTTTGACCACACATTATGGACGGGTTCTTGATGTTTAGACGTACTTTGGAGTGTCGGAAACAACTATGAAACCTAGGTATAATACCTAGGAACTTGCATGAGGAAGTGAGAAAAGAATGGGGAAACATGGCTGAGACTTCAGACTTCTGGTAATTCAGGTGACACTTACGGATGCCATCGACGGACCGTAGATGGACTTACGGTCTGTACTGCGGGTCCGTCGTTCATGACAGAGAATTTTCCCCCAAGAACTCAGTTTGAAGAATTGGTTAAGTGTTGACCTACGGTCGGGACCTACAGTCCGTAGGTCGACTTACGGACCGTAGGTCGTGTTCGTAGATCGATGCCCCAAAAGACCTAGCTTCTGTCCTGATTGACGGTTGATCAGTACGGACCGTCAATCGAGCTACGATCCGTAGGTCGTGACCGTAGATGGGAACGACTGCCAATTGCTGAAAATTTCTGGTGAATCAACTTCCTATGGTTATAACTTTTAGACTCATAAACCCCTAAATATACAAATAGATTTCAGCCCAAATACCAATCAAGTCATGGACTAAATCAACTAAAACTTCCAACAACAAAATCAACAACACCAACAACACAATCCAACAACTCCACAACAAGACCAATCTTTTTTTTCTCAAAACTAAAATGAGTTGGTGTGTGGGGGAAAGGATCAACCCATCACTAATAACTCACATACCTTGGTAGGGATCACCCCCGACGAAAACACAACAATTCCTTGCTTGATCTTCCCTTTCTCCTCTTCTTCTTCTCTTCTCTTCCAAGCCCTAACTTTTACTCTTTGAAAAAGGAAATAAAACTGATCAAAATTAGTCTAACAATACCAAAAATAGCTCAAAGAATTAATTAGGGAAAAAGACCAAAATGCCCTTAAAATTTCTGACAAAAATCCCTGCCAACTGCCCAACTCCCAACGGGTATAACTCACTCATGCAAACTCGGAATCGAGTAAAATCAGTGGCGTTGGAAAGATCATTCCACGAGCTTTGCAACCATAACTGGAACTACTCCTAACTCATCCTGAGCTAGGAGTTATGACTGCTCAAAGTTGGCCAAAAACTCCCTTTTTCCCATACTTAGCCAAAATTTCCAGATTTTTAATTCTTTCCAAAAAAGACTATTTCCAATTTCAAGCCTCTTCATATTTGTTTTAAATTGTCGGATGTTACAATTTCTTTCTTAGTTTCATACTTTTATTTTAAATAATTTCATCAAGTTTATTTGGATTTCATCTCATTTCCATCATTCCATGTCCCATGTGCAGTATCGTTGTTGGTTTCTTCGGACGGTTGGTTCTTCGTCCACTTTTTGCTCTTTCACATTACTTTATAAGGTTCTTGAATCCATGTTCTTAGATTTCTAGTTATTGTTCATTATTGTGTTGTTATAGTTTATGATTGCTTCAATTACTCCGTTAAATGTTTCTCTTAGCTTTGACTCAATTGGGGTGGTTTAGTGATTTTGCAATTTTAATTAGGGAGCAATAGGTCTCTACTTGTTGATTATTGATTGATGATGGGTATATGTGGGTAATGGTTCTTTGATTGTTTTGTTAGCATTGATGAAGTCTGAGTAGCCTATGATCGAACAAAGAACTTGATTTGTACCAATGATGGATTGGGTGACATCTTTCTTAAGAGTAAATCATCATTTTGTTAAATGTTTGGTGAAATTTGGGGGAAGTTGGAGAACCCCAACCCTTAGAATTATCGTGGATAGGTTAAATTTTGCTTCTATGCATTGTGTGATGGAAGTAATACCAATTTATTAATGGTGGTACTTGGGTGATGGGTCAGAGCCAATTTGGTGGTACATAAACTACTTAGCAATGTGCCGGATGGCACTCAAGTACGCCAATTGTTACAATTGAGGATGCTTTGAATTGAGCTCATTCAACGAGTTTCCTTGGTCTTTCCAATGGATTCAGCACATCACTGATTGGCTCTCCCCATTGCCAATCTAAGTTTTATTTATAAAGTGAGCCACTGTTACATTCAGCAATGACCCCTTAAGTTCGCCAAGTTCATTTGGTTACAAGCTAACATACTTGGTGAGTATCATCATTCCTTTTGAACTAACCTTTCACCCTCGTTGTGGTACTTTGTATTTGTGTTGTGCGTATGTATATGTTGGAAATAAACCAAGAGTAGGATTCCTTACTAGTTTAGGATTTGTTATTTATGGTATTTTCTTTTTTATATTTAATTAGGATTTGATATATAGGTTTCTAGTCCTACTTTACTTTGGTTATTAGTTTTATAGGTTTCTAGTCCTACTTTACTTTGGCTATTAGTTTTATAGGTTTCTAGTCCTAGTTTACTTTGGTTGTTAATAGTATAAATAGGGTTGTCTTATTACATATTTTAAATGTAGAGAGAGATACATTCAATGTGTAGAGAGATACAATCAGTGTACAAAAAATATAAGAGTTATTGAATAAAGCCTCCTACCTCTAATTCTTTGTAGATTAATAAATTTGTTCTAAATAAAACCATTGTTGGGCCTTTCACTTGCACATACATTATTACCTTGGGTAATTTTATCTCCTTCAAATTGGTATCAGAGCTTGTGTAAGATCCTTATAGAAACCTTGTGTGAGATCCTGATAAAAGCCTTGTGTGAGATCCTATTAAAGCCTCATGTGAGATCGGACATATACAAAATAATATGATATTCCATATTTACACGAATGTCCCATTTTTGTGTTTGATGACAAAAATAATTTTGAGATTTGGTATCAATCGATGAAGAATTTTTTCAATGTTGTTGAACTATGGTCCATTATTTATATTGGATTCATGGATGCCCAGAAGGCACAACATTGAAGGTGAAGTTGCAAAACAATTGGAGAAAAGTAGAAAATAGGATTATATGTCACATTTTTACCTTGGTAGCATGATCGAATTACATGTATATAATAAAATTTTACATGTTAAGTCAGCAAAGGAGGCTTGGACAATTTTAACAAAAACATATGGACGTGTTACATATGTGAAGAGAGAAAAACTTCAAGCGCTTTGGAGACAATTTGAGTTGTCTCAGATGAAACCAACAGAATCAATCAAAGATTTCTTTATGTGAATTAAAGAAGTTGTTGATGTCCTATGGATTAATGGAGAGGTATTAGAAGAAGTTAAAGTTATTGAAAAAATATTAAATTCTCTAAGTTTAGAGTTTCAGACCAAGAAAAAAGATATTGAGTCTAGTCGAAATCTAAATACTATGAGACTTGGTGATCTTGAAGATGAATTTGTAATATATAAGATGTGTCTTAATAAAAAAAACATATGTGATAGAGGAGGAGGTATTGCAAAGAAAGGATGATCAATAATATGGAAAAGAAAAATCATCAAATCTAATAGAAATATATGAAAAAGATCAGAGATATTGTGGAGAAACAAAGGGAAGGTAGAGATAATTTTCATTGCGGTATAGATGTCTTTGATTGCAAAGAGGACTTCAATAGTGGTCAATCTAATAAGTCAATAATTATTGGGATGACTAAAAATGGCAATTTGGTTGAAGCTGATGTTGCTTCGATAGAGACTAGTAATTCAAGACATGAGACATGTAATAGACATGATTGGTCTATACAAAGTGAAGCTATTGGAAAAGAAATAGAAATATTCACTATTGTCTCCCAAGAAAAATCGTTTGAAGCTTTTGAAGATAAAGCTAGTAATAAAAGAAGCAAAAGTGTTCACCAAGAGCAAGTTTTTGATGATCTATCAAAAATTGGAGCAGAAACAATTAAAGTTCTAGATCCACAATTGAATTGCATGATGATGAGTAGTGAAGATATAATCAACTCTGGATCATTATTCAAAATTATAGGTTATGAAGAACATGGAAAGGTATTTGTTAAAGATGATCATTGTATGAATGCGATTAATGAAAAAAAAAGTCATGTTATTGAGAAAAACAATACTTGGGAGTTGACAATTTTGTCGCCTTCAAAACAACCAATTGGAGTCAAGTGGTTATACAATAACAAAAACAAATTAATTGGAGAAGCAGATGATTATAAGGCAAGAATAATTATTCAAGAATATAAAAAAAGTAAAAAACATGACAATGATATTTTTAAAAATGTTAACTATGAAGAAAGTCAAATTGAACTTGAATTTTGTTGAAGAGAGATTAAAGTTGACTAAAGATGGCACACACGATTTTGTTGATGCTACATATTTCAGAAAATTGGTAGGAAGTCTAAGATACTTGACTTTTAAAAAATCTGATATTACTTATTAAGTTGTTCATAAAGTTGAAGAAGATGCTAGGCATGGTCACATTTGAAGATCTTGGTTTAAGGGAGGCTATGTAGAAAATAAACTAAGAATAAGATTCCTTGCTAGTTTAGGATTTGTTATTTATGGTATTTAATGATTTATGTTTAATTAGGATTTGTTAGTTATATAGGTTCCTAGTCCTAGTTTACTTTGGTTGTTAGTTTTATAGGTTCCTATTCCTAGTTTATTGTCACGCCCCGAGCTACCCCTGAGACGCGAACACGGGACCTAGGACCAAAAGTGATCCCAAGCTAACCCTGCTGGCATAATCTAAGCATACTATAATTAACATGAATAAAATAACTGATGAGGAAGCTAAAATCATAATTAAAGAAAAGATGGGGAATACCCATATACTATAACTGAGAGAGTTTAATACAAAAGATATTAACTCATACTAGGCTGAAACTAACTATGTCTGAAAGTAAGCCTCTAAACTGACTAGAAATGTTGGGACATGCCCCAACTAGATCTAGCAAAATTGAAACTAAAGACTGAAAGCATTAAGGATATCATGTCTCTGGTCCTTGGAGGATGAGGACTCACCACTACTAGTCTGCTCAGCTGAAGATCGGAAAACGATACCACTACTAGTCTGCTCAGCTGAAGATCGGAAAACGATCTAAGTGCAATCTGGATGCTGAGAGCCTGAACCTACATCACAAAAAGATGTAGCGCAATATATGCGTCAGTACTGAAAGGTACCGAGCATGAGGATGGAGTATCGCTGAAGTACATATATAACTGAACAAGCAAAGAAAAGCAATGATATATATCTGGATATGATAGAAGGCTGAAAAATACTAAACATGCCTGATCTGCATGTAATGACCGACTATGACATGCTGAAACTGAATATTGAACATGGTCAATGCAAATGAAGTCTGACTGATTTGTGAGAGCCACTAATCACCGATAATAAAACCACATGAGCTGAATGTGGAGTCCGATGTATACGCCCCATCGAGAGAACCCAATATACCCTGCCAGATGTATAAAGGCATGCTAGTGTGATCACTAATTTGTTGCCCATGGAACGGACTTACAACCTACTTGGCTAGTAGTTCTGGGACTATTTGGGTACGCTAAGCCCTAGTCTAACTCGGTATTATGCTTGTCCCAATGAATTTAGTAGTAAACTGGTTATGACTAATTTTCTGTAATTGTTCTGGATAGCTCAAAACTCTAGACATGCAAACTGAACGCAACAATTTAAACTGACATTGATGCATAAATACTAAGGCATGTATAACTGATTTCTAATAAAGTCTGTCCTAACACATGTAATTCAAGAACTAAAGAAATACATAGCTAGGGTTCTTAAATTCATACGATAATCTGAAGAAGACGTGACATACTGATTTGGAACACTAAAACATAACTAAAACATGACATGTTGTTTGGACGTTACAACATATAGTTAAAAACGTGATTTCTAAATCGGAACATTTTTAAAACAGTCTCTTCATGAAAATCAGCTGTAACTTTAGAAAATACTAGGGTTCATTCATAATCATTGAAAAACGATCAATATTTGGATCATTCTAACATTTAAAACCCAAAATCAAGAAACGTTCAAGAACCCTAATTTCGTTAATAGCATGGAATCAAGAATCGTCTAAATTCTAGGGATCTAACGGGCGAAAGGGACTCATTAGTGAAATCAACATATCTGGTGACAAAATCTCCACGAAAAACTATCAACTAGGTATGGACTTGACTTTTTCGACGACTTTCTAGCATTTTTTGGCGGCGGCTAGGGTTTCAGCCGCCCTTCTCTCTTCTCTCTTCTTTTCTTTTGTTTTAGTTAATTAAATGACTTAGGTAAGTTCTAGTTAGGTTTCTAGGATTTTAAATGACTAACTAAAACCTTTTTAATTTAGGAATTAAAAGAAGAGTGGGAAAAGATATAAACACCCTTGACTTAAAAGTTGTCCAAATCCTGAAAATTCTGCAATTTTTTATTTTTTTTCCTTCACGAATCTGGGGTGTTACATTTACTTTGGTTGTTAGTATTATAAATAGGGGTGCCTTATTACATATTTTCAATGTAGAGAGATACATTCTATGTGCATAAAATACAAGAGCTATTGAATAAAGCTTCCTACCTCTTCTTTGTAGATTAATAATTTTCTTTTATATAAAACCATTGTTGGATCTTTCACTTGCACACAAATTATTACCATGGAAGCGCATATATTATAACCATGGATAATTTTATTTCCTTCGGTATGCCACGTCATAAAATATATATGAGAAGAAATCCACACCTCATGCTCCTCCTCCGAGGTAAACACACTAGGGAGTTGTGATAGCCGAGCCTTTGGCCACTTCAAAGACAACTCAACGCAAATCTACGTATGGGAGTGGCAAGTGTAAGAAGAAGTCTTCTAAGTCTTGAGGGGATGGTGATAGAACAAATTTTGGTTCTTTGGAGAATACTTGGACCGAGTCTGACCACGACAATGATGAGGATGGATATAATACCCCACTTCATAATCCACTCCTGGAAGCGCTATCCACTAAACAAAAGAGGAGTGATTGTTCTAAGGCCATCCACTATCTTATTACTGTTACAGTGCCTGTTGCAACTTCTATTCTAGCCTCTGTGGTACCTAGGATTCTAAATCATCACAAAGTTCTAGGATGCGTACTATTCTTGAGGATAAATGGTTGTTCATGGATGGTGTGATTGATAGATATCTCAAGATTTAGCGAAATCTTAGGTTTCATAAATTAAAGCAGTTCACAATGCCCCGTCACCCATATGTTCTCACTTAGGTGAGGGAATTTTATGATGATTATATGCAGTGGTTACCAAGAGGTAAGATGAAAAAGGGTCGGGTTGACCCTATAGAAGTTGTTGAAGTTCGAGGTAGAAAACTGAAGTTTTTCGAAACTGACATTAATAATGCATTGGACTGCACGCTATATAACACCTCAGAACTTAGCTCAGATAAACAAGCATAAAATTTGTGAGCAACGGAGAGGTTCACAGACCATGAAAGGAACCACGGTCCATCACCCTCATCGTGGTTCACACCCAGCCTAGAAGTGGTGTACCACAGAGCCCTTCACAGGCTGTGGACCACCCCACGATCCGTGAGAAGGCTCATATAAGACAAGCAAAACCAACCAAGCCCAACCATTAGACCACAAAGCCCTCCACGATCTGTGCTCTTGATGACGGCCTGTGGTGAGGCTCGTGAAGTTGAGCCTGTAGGCCACTAGCCCAAGTGAAGGACCACGGTGACCTTTACGGTCTCTGAACCAGTAGCCTTTGACCATCAGACCATGACCCACTTGACGGGCCATGGTCCCTTTGATGGTCTGTCATAGGGTCCGGGGTCGGCCCCGATTAGATTTTAAGTGGGGTCATTTTGGTCTTTTCCCCTATGCGTTGGACACCTAAACTATGTAGTTTTAGTCAGTTTGAGCCTAGTAACTTAGTTAGAACTTACCCTAAGTGATTCATTCACCAAAAAACCATCAAACTTAGAGCAATAGAGGAGAAAGAATCGACAAAACCCTTCCAAGAATGCATCAGGATTTCTTGAGTTCCAACCTCGAAATCGAAGGATTTCTCCGTGAAATTTGTCACCAAGTATGTGGGTTTTTCATTAGTGGGTTCCTTTCATCCAATGAGTCCCTAGAATTCAGTCAGATACTTGATTCTCTATTTCTTGTTTAGACCTAGGGTTTAGGAAATCTTGGAGAATTGTTATGATTTCAGTTGCTATAGTATCCATAATCTAATTATCATGTTTCCGTGGAATCGTGTTTAATTCCTTGTATGAAACTCAGAACCCTAATCGTGCAGTTTCTTTTAGTTCATGAAATGCACTTTCTAGATCAGTAAAATAGATAATCTTCAGTTTTTGAATGTCACATTATTAGTATATAATTGTTACATTCTCAGATTATGCAAGTCAGTATTTTGAGCTATTCAACATTTCAGTTTTTCAGTCATAATGTGTCATATACATATTCAGTTGGGAGTAGACTTAACACTGAGTTGGACTAGGGCTCAGCGTACCCTCATAGTCCTAGAACTACGTGCCCCCAATAGGTTTATAAGTCCCCTCTATGGGCATCATATTTTAGTAATCACGCCAGTCATGACTTTATACCCCTGGCAAGGTATATTGGGTCATCTCGATGGGGCGTATACATCGGAGTCAACATTTAACTCACGTGGTTTTATGTCGATTAATAGTAGCTCCCACAGTCAGAATCTAGTGCATTTGACCAGGTTTTGAGTTATACTACAATATTCAGTCTCAGCATGTTATGTTTGAAATTAGTACTTGGTCATTGCATCCAGATTTCAGTATATGTAAGTATTATTGTTATAATTCAGATTATGTCATTACTCAGTTATATTTTGTTTAGCTTATATATTTGTTCAGTTATATTCTATATCCTGCATGCTCAGTACATTCCAATTACTGACGCATACTTTGTGCTATATCCTTTCATGATGTAGGTTCAGGTCCTCAGTTTTCAGATCATGCATAGATCAATTCCCAATCCATACTCAACAACATCAGTGGAGAGTCCTCATATTTCGAGGATAATAGACATGTTTTCTATTTTAGTCTTTCATTTCATTTTCAATTTTATCTAGGGTTAGTTGGGGACATGTCCCAGCATCGCTAGTCAGTAGAGGCTTTTTCAGACATAATTTTAGATTCAACTTTAGCATTTGAGTGATTTTTTAGTACCACTATTCTCTTATTCAGTATTTATATATTCAGACCAGTTTTGGGTATTCCTCACTATCAATTATAAATTGATTTAGATTCCGCATTAGTTTATCTTTTCATAGATATGTTCAATTGCTTATGATACGCCAACTCAGGGTTAGCTTGGGGTTATTCATGATCCTAGATCATGTGTTTATGTCAAGGGGGTAGCCTCGGGACCTGACAAACTTGGTATCAGAGCATTAGGTTTAAGAGTCCTAGGATGTCTGAAAGCCACACTAAGTAGAGTCCTTTTCACGGGAGGCTACAAAGTTTTTAAAGAAAACTGCACTTTCTTTGCTACTCTTATCATGTGTGAGGTATGATCCAACTTCTTGTCTAATTCATCAACTTATGTTTCAAATCATGCCTGCTCGTAGAGCTTACGGAGGGAATGCTAATGGTCGCAACACTAACACACCTCCTCCAATCCCAAACCATGAGGTTTTAAATGCAGAGTTTCAGAATGCTATCCAGCTTTTGGCTCAGAGTGTAGCTAATCAGAACGATTAGCATGCTCTAGTTCCTACATATGCTAATAGTGGGTCATCCCCAGCCAGGGTCCGAGATTTTGTTCGAATGAATCCGTTTGAGTTTCTAGGGTCGCAAGTTTGTAAGGACCCATAGAACTTTATTGATGAGGTTAAGAAAATATTTGGAGTGATGCAAGTGACTGGTAATGATCGAGTAGAGTTGGCATCCTACTTGCTTAAGGATGTAGCTCACATTTCATTCACTCAGTGGAAAGAAAATAGGAGTACGGATATATATAGTTGATGTGACTTGGGAGTGTTTTACTGGAGCTTTTCTGAATAGACTCTTTCCGAGAGAGTTGAGGGAGGTTAAAGCTCAGGAGTTTATAAATTTGAGACAAGGTACAATGTTAGTCCAAGAGTATGGACTTAAGTTCAGCCAGCTCTCCAGGTATGCTCCACACATGGTTGCCGATCCAAGGGTACATATGAGTAAGTTTTTGTTTGGGGTATCCGACTTGGTGAAGACAGAGTACAGGAATGTTATGTTGTTAGAGAATATGAATATATCTAGTCTTATGACTCATGCTCAGCAAGTTGAGGGAGACAAGCTTAGGGAACTGACTAAGGACAATAAGAAGGCTAGAACAGAAAACTATTAATACTCTCAGCAGAAATCGAGTGGTAAAAATCGCTCCCAATTTCAACAGAGATCTTCAGCCCCAACACCTTCATCAGCTAGTTCTCCATCCCTTAGGTTTTGACAGAATTAGGAAGGTAGGGCATCAGGCTCTAAGTCTAAAGGGAGTGCTTCAGTTAACATTACTTTCCCAACTTGTCCAAAGTGTGGTAAGAACCATCTGAGCGAGTGTCTTGCAGGCAAGGAAGGGTGCTTTGGGTGTGGTCAGTCTGGCCATAGGTTGAAGGATTGGCCTTCTGCTAGGCAGGTAGTAACAATAATAGGGCTTAGTCTACAACTCTAGAAGCACCAACAGGTTGCCCAACTCAGTAGGGTGCTTCATCTAGTACAGGTGGCAGTCAACACCAGAATAGGTTGTATGCTTTCCAGGCTCGCTAGGACCAGGAAGATTCTCCTGATGTGGCTACGGGTATGTTACGAGTCTTTTATTTATAGGTTTATGCATTGTTAGATCCAAGGGCTACTCTTTATTTTGTAACTCCCTATATAGTAGTAAACTGCGGTGTTAGTCCGAAAACTCTTTCAAACCCCTATCAGTCTTTACTTCAGTTGGTGACCCAGTTATAGCTAGACATGCATACAAAAATTAACCTCTCACTGTCTCTCAGAAAGTCACCTCAGTAGATCTTGTAGAGTTAGAAATGGTAGTTTTCGATATCATTCTAGGCATGGATTGGTTACATTCCTATTATACCTCAGTCGATTGTAGAACTAGGATCGTTCGGTTTCAGTTTTCGAACGATCCAGTCGTAGAATTGAAGGGTAGTAGCTCAGTGCTTGTAGGTCAATTTATCTCTTACCTTAAAGCTAGGAAGATGATCTCTAAAGGGTACATCTATTATCTTGTTTGGGTTAAGGATTAAAGCTTCGAAACCCCAACTCTTGAGTCAGTCCTAGTAGTAAATGAGTTTCCAGAAGTGTTTCCAGAAGATCTTCTCGGAGTTCCTCTTGAAAGGGAAATCGACTTCGGAAGTGATCTCCTTCTAGATACCCAGCCTATTTCATTTACTCCTTACAGAATGGCTCCATCCGAGCTTAAGGAATTGAAAGGACAATTGAAAGACCTTCTAGATAAGGGCTTCATCAGACCGAGTATCTCTTCATAGGGTCCATGTTGTTTGTGAAAAAGAAAGATGGTTCTCTCAGGATGTGCACCGACTCTCGTCAGTTGAACAAAGTCACCATCAAGAATAAGTATCCCATCCCCAGGTTTAATGACTTGTTCGACCAACTCTAAGGTGCTAGTCAATTTTTGAAGATAAATCTCAGATCCGGTTATCATCAGCTTAGAGTCAGAGATATTGACATCCCGCAAATAGCCTTCAGGACTCGGTATGGTCATTATGAATTTGTAGTTATGTCATTTGGACTAACCAATGCTCCTGCAGTTTTCATGGATTTAATGAGCAGGGTGTTCAAGCAGTATTTGGACTTGTTCGTTATCGTCTTTATTGATGATAAGCTCATTTACTCTAGGAATGAGGATGAGCATGCGACTCATTTGAGAGTTGTTCTTCAAACTCTTTAAGATCGCCAATTATTCGCTAAGTTTAGCAAATGTGAGTTTTGGTTATAATTAGTTTCTTCCCTTGGTCATTTGGTATCTAATAAAGTGATCCGAGTGGATTCTCAGAAAATAGAGGCAGTGAAACAGTGGCCCAGACCCACCTCTCCAATAGATATCAGAAGTTTCTTTGATTTGGCAAGTTATTACAAGAGATTTGTTGAAGGATTTTCATCCATAGATTCCCCATTGACCAAGTTGACTCAGAAAAAGGTCAAGTTTCAGTGGTCAGATGAGTGTGAGAAAAACTTCTCAAAACTGAAGACTAGGTTGACTACAGCTCTGATCTTGACCCTACCAGATGGTTCAGACGGTTATGTGATCTATTGTGATGCATCCAGGGTCGGCCAAGGTTGTGTGTTTATGCAGCGAGTTAAGGTCATAGTTTATGCTACTAGACAGCTTAAGGTACATGAGAAAAACTACCAATTGAATACCTACATATCATCCCTTACAATGCCTCAATGAAGTCATCTCAATACTCGAGTGATAAATATTGTTGTATGTAAACTTAACTACAACAAAAGCGATTCCCAACAACCACCAAGTTGATCGTACACACGTCTATAACATGTTATCAAGGACCTTGACACAATCATGCGGATGAATCCTTTAGCACTTAAGCATGATAAAATTCCAAGTCAATACTCGCTACAAATAGAAGCGAACCTGAATCAACAAACACACACTTATAATACCCAAACAATCATAGTTCTTAACAATATCTCCATCCCACAACATAAATTCCCATGAGCTTAAGTTTTAACAAATTTGATCTTTAGAAATTAGATACTTCTTGAGGGATATGTCCAAGCATACAACCCCTCCAACAACACTATCGAATTTTGGATTTAGCAATTGTAGATTACCTCTTAAGAACAATAGAATTTGACCCAATGATCCCCACATTCAACCACACACAATCAATACATGACCTCGATGGCTACATGAATGTTAAGATTGTCGGACAACCATAAATTACGCAGGGTAACTCTTCTATGGATTCTCGTAAGCAAGGCGATATACGTAAGACCAATGAAATACTTTAACAACTCCAAGACAACACCATTATGTCATTCGAAATAATCAACTATTCACACTCAGCCAAAAGAACCTCGTAGGATTTGGTACCCCTGATCCACCACTAGGGATCCACCTTCAAAAGTGAAAACTCACGAGAGCATAGCTAGTGAATCATACTCACAATACTAACAACCATCATAACATTCCAACCATTTACCTTATTATAACCCAACACTTTTTAAATGAAACCTTTCTTGGGTACTTAGCAATCAATAGTAATAAACTTTACGACTCAACCCAGGTGTAAGTTCTTTCAAATGCTCAATACCAGATACAATTGATCATTACTCACCTTGCCAATTCATACCTTGACAAATACATCATCCCGAATGTAGAATTACAATGAAAAATTTGAATTGTAATTTCCACCATATAACACAATCCCTTTCTCTATCAAAATTAACTTGTACCTTGAAGATTCTTATAAATTCCTAGAACTTCGCTTATGATTGATGTCACGACCCAAGCTACCCTCGAGACGCGGACACGGGACCTAGGACCACAAGTGATCCCAAGCTAACCCTGCTGGCATGATCATGAGCATACTAAAGAAATAAAGTAATGCGGAAGCTAAATCATAAATAAATCTGAAAAGATGGGGAATACCCATATACTATAACTGAATATATCAAATCTGAGAGTTTAATACAAAGAAGTTATTAACTCAATACTAAGCTGAATCTAACTATGTTTGAAATAAGCTTCTAAACTGACTAGAAATGTTGGGACATGCCCCAACTAGGTCTAGTAAAACTGAAACTAAAGACTAAAAGCGATAAAGATAAACATGTCACTAGTCCTCGAAGAATGATGACTCACCACTGATGCTACTGAACTGATGATCGGGAATTGATCTAAGCGTGATCTGGATGCTGAGAACCTGAACCTACATCATGAGAAGATGTAGCGCACGTATGTGTCAGTACTTGAAAGGTACTGAGCATGCAGGATAGAGTAAAGCTGAAATAACATATAATTGGACAAAGCAATAAAGCAATGAAATAATCTGAACATGATATAGATACTGAATGCTGAGCTAACTGAATGCAATGACCAATTTATAACATGCTGAGACTAAATACTGAATATACTGATAAATGGTCAATGCAATAGAATCTGACTGAACTGTGGGAGCCACTAATAACCGACATAAAACCACATGAGCTAAATGTGGAGTCCGATGCATATGCCCTATTGAGAGGACCCAATATACCCTGCCAGAGGTATAGAGGCATGCTAGCGTGATCACTAAACTGATGTTGCCCACAGAGGGGACTTACACCAATGTGGCTCGTAGTTCTGGCACTATATGGGTACGCTGAACCCTAGTCCAACTCGGTATTATGATACTCCCAATGAATTAAGTGGTTAACTGGTTATGACTGAATTTCTATAAATACTGGATAGCTTAAAACTGAACATGTAAACTGAGAATGCAACAATTAATGTGATAATGATGCATTCATAAACTGAGGCATGTAAAACTGAATACTAAAATATTTGTCCTAGCATGTGTAATTCAAGAACTGAAGAAATACATAGCTAGGGTTCTGAAATTCATGCGATAAACTGAGCAATAACATGATAATCTGATTTGGAACATTTAAATAACTAATTCATGATGATCTGTTGTAATTCTAGAAACCCTAGGTCTATTCATTATCATGGAATCAAGAATCTGACTGAATTCTAGGGACCTGATGGGCGAAAAGAACCCACTAGTGAAATTCCACATACCTGGTGACGAATTCTACGGAGAAATCTTTCGATTTCGAGGCTGGAACTGAAGAAAACTTGCTGCATTCTTGAACTAGGGTTCTTGACCTCTCTTCTCCTTTTAGCGTTCTAATTTTCTAAGTTTTGATTAAATATTTTGACTAAGGTAAGTTCTAGTTATGTTTCTAGGCTTAAACTGACTAAAATCTCATGATTTAGGGTTTAAACGACGTATCTTAGGGGTTAAACGAAATAGGAAAAGACCAAAAGACCCCTGGATTAACTGATGTCGGAGTGACTCACGGATTGGACTGACGGGCCGTCATTCAATCGATGGTCCGTAGATTGGGTCCGTCAATCGAGTCTGCCTGACAGGGATTCACTAAAACGAGCATAACTTTTTACTCGGAGGTCGGAATTTAGCAAACTCAGTGGCGTTGGAAAGATAATTCAATTATCTATCATATCATAGGTCATGGGGAACCTAATTACTTTTGTACTAATGGCCATCTGAAGTTGATCCATCAACAATTTTCAACTAACTGGCTGCTGATCCTCATCTACGATCAGCCCTACGAACCGTGGATCGAATGACGGTCCATGCTGGATGACCGTAGTTCATGTCAGAGGCTGGGAAAAGGAGGTCTCAATCCAAGGACACAGACCACGGACCGTGGGTCTGTCCGTGAGTCAGGACTTAGCCAAATTTCAGAGCTGGGTCTGGGAGGGGTTGCAGTGGTGAACCATGGACCACTAGCACGGGCCATGCTCTGACCTATGGTCCGTGGATGGGACCGTGGGTTGCACTTGCAACTTCTCAAAATCTGCATTTTTGGTCTGTTTTGGATTCGAGGTGTTACAATTGATCGCATCTCCATCGATCTTACAATATCCTTTGCTAAAATTCAATCGTACTCATTACTAAAGTCAAAACAAAAATAAAGCACTTATCATCACACTCGAGCTAATGTCTGCACACTCCTTTCTCAAGTCTTTTTCAATAGTTTTTTACCAACCTGATGGATCTGTGACACCATTACCATAGCCACAATAAAACGAATGAAGTCATGCGTCTCTGAACCCAATTATCTACCCCTCTAAAGATATATCTTTAGCCTTTGCAATCAAATAAATATTCTTGCTCTAGCCTCTCTCTAAAGGTTGTACTATATCCCACTATATTTCTCCATTATAACTCTAACTCTTTAAAAATTGGTTGGAGTGGTGTCCCACTATCTCTTAAAACTTTCCATACAACCACTTTACTCGCAAAATATTGGAAAACCACAACCTTAGATACTCGCCAGTCGTAATTACTATACAAGAATTCGCTTAACTAACAATCTTATTGTATAGTTGCATCCCATCACAATCCATTATGAACTCTTATTACCATTACGCTCAGTCAGCCCTAACTATCACTATGAAGTAAACCTTTTCATCCACATGACACCTAAAACTCATGTATACTCATCAAATTTAAAGGACTAACCCAATCTTGGTACGCACTTTCTTACTAAAATCTTTAATTTCCTTCACCCAAGTATACTCATTGAGACCTTCCTTATCCATAAGCTTGTCATTCCGGTATCAATCCACTCCTTTATGGCTTAAGGTAAAATGACTAGTTATCATACTACCGTCATTATTCTTAACAAATAAGACATGAGTACCCCACGTGGAAGCACTAGGACAGATGTAACCTTTATCAAGAAGCCCTTGGATTTGAGCTTTAAGCTCTCTCAATTCTGACACCTCATGAATAGACTCAATAGAGGGGGATTCGACCTCAATATCCCGAATATGAGCCAATTACGTCAAACAATCCTGCCCTACCAGTTTTCTACCCCACATGAAAGATATGACCTTAGCTGACTTAGGCTTGTACCCCATTCCCACTCTAACCTTTCCCTACCTGGGATCTCTAAAGTTACCGACTTAGTATTACAATTAATCTCGGTACAATAGCGGGACAACCAAGTCACGCCTAAGATTATATAAGGTCAGTCATATCCAGCATAACCAAATCAACCCAACTCTGAAAATCCATAAACACAACAGGACAACACGATATACATGAGTGACTATGACTGACTCTTCAATTAGGGTAGAAACATGGATGGGGGCATCAAGTATATCACAAACCACATCAAATCCTAAGGCAATTAAACTGACACATACGAATAAGTAGAACCCGGATCAAACAAAATAATAGCCATCCGGGCACAGACAAGAGTAGCTCTTGTGACCACTGCATCACATCCTCAAACTCGATATTACTCGAAAAAACATAAAATTGAGCCATGTCCTATCGATGGGCAACCTCATTGCTTGGCTGCACTACTCCTCTACCTGCATTACCATTTCCCCGGCCTCCATCGCCTCACTAATTTCCTCCTCATATGCCAGGTTCTCCACAATTTTAACACACATGTAATTTATATTTGATTGATGAACACTGAATTAGATCACAGGGGTTAGTTCGAGTACGATTCGGGGTTTATAATTGTGACTAGGGGAAAACAAGGGAGACAAGGCTGAGATTCTGTCTTTCCCTGTCCCGCTCTAGCGGGAGAAATCCCGCACTGGTGAGATTATCCCGCCCCAACGGCTCCGACGGAAACAGAACCCCTGCCAACAATTTATGGGGTTCCTCTCTTTTCTATAATTCCACTAGATTTCCCGGCTATAACTAGGCATTTAAGAAAATCCCTTTAGCTAGGACAATCATTGTCTACCCCTCAGTCAACCCAACTAAGTATGCACTTTAGACTCCTTTTACATCATTTCAACACTACCACACACATATCCCCAGGATATACCCAGACTCTCACACGGTTATCAGTTGATCACAACGCACGTCTAAATTCTCGCTTACGAATCACATCATAATTTATCTAGACCCTTGCACCTAATCTCGTGATGACTTTCTTTTCACAACAAGTTTCACGACACTCAAGTAGTTATAACTTGTAGACAAGTCCAAATTCTTTAATTAGTTCGTTCCATAGACAACCGTTACTGATCATCTATGCCTTATACGACCCCTAAAGTCAGATACCAATTGGAACCTTCCCAGTTCGAATTAATTTCCTTGTGTCCCTTTAGTTTAGACTACGACATCTAGTTCACTCCGTTAAAATACTAATTGGAATCGGGAGATACCAATTGGACTTAACTCATACCACAAGCGACAATAGTAGTTAGCGAGCCCCACAAAACTACTAGTCTCAATCATAGAACTTGGTTGAACCCAATTCTTAACCGCCTCAATCTTTAACTGATGGTAACCAGACCTTAAATCAATCTTTAGAGAAAACTGATGCACCTTGCAATTGGTCAAAAAAGTCATCTATCTGAGGCAATAGATACATGTTCTGAGTGGTGACCCTATTCAATTGTCGGTAGTCTATACACATCCTTTCTTGCTAGTGATGGTGTTATCGTTATTATTGTTCTAGCTCGGACCATAGAGTGAAAGAGGAAAGATACCAATTTGTATCACCCAGATACTAATTGGATTCAAGTCATAGCACGAAGGAGTAGAAAGAAGTGAGTTTTTCCTAAAGTCTTATAGCCTCTCGAAGAAAAGTACGGACGTCACCATACTGTTCTGCAAGACTTTACTAGACTAGTTTTGGTACAATGAGATCAATGAACCTAGGGCTCTGATACCAATTTTGTCATGACCCAAACCGCGTGATTGGCACCCACACAAACCCTCTGGTGGGAAAACCATTAATACAACCTAAACAAACAACACAACCAAATACTAAGGCATTTAAAAATATGGAAGCAGGTTTAAATGACTACAAAAATAGAGTCCCCATAAACTCCAAGGTTTTAACAAACAACTAACCAACTAATACGGAATTTCAACCCCTAGAACCTAAAAGTCACTGTACCAAAACTCTACTAACGACAAGTCTAAGAACAAGGGTTACAAACCCGAAACTAAACAACACCTTTAAGAAATAGTTTGATTCTGAAAAGAGTGGACTTAAACAAGAAAGATCCATGGAAGCCTAAAAGAACTGGCTCACCCTTGAATCCGGTCACCCTCATTAGTCACCTAGCTGAAGTCCATCAATAGCCACCTGAAGATGCCCTGTACTCAATAAAGAAAGAGCAAGTGCAGTATCAGTACACAACCACAGTGTACTGGTAGGATCACGCGGCTATCCCAATAAGTGAAACACATGCAAATAACTACAATATTATAAAATAGGCATATATCGAGCATATACAATATTAGTCATTTTTTCAGGATCAATGTAGCATCCCACATTCTCCATAATACACATTGTTTATCAATTTAGAGCAACATACAGTCTTCCAATATCAATCATCATTAGATATGAACGTAATGATCACAAATATATACATAACATAATTCAATGGTCCTCTCACGGAACCCAATTCAATGGTCCTCTTATGGAACTCATACCCAAATTGTTAGCATACCAACACATAGTACCCGATCTAATATTTATGCCAGAACGTGGTAATCGATCCCATATTTATGCTGTAATGTGGCAACCTATCCAATGTTTATGTCAGAACGTGGCAATCGATCTAATATTTATGCCGGAACGTGGTAACCAATCCAATCAACAAACCACAATCACAATCACAATGTATATTCTCATAATCATACAACAATAGGTGATTCATGGCATACAATAATTCAATTATCCTCATTTACAATTAGGATGATCAATAATGTAACATTCGCATACATGCACGCATTATAATGAGCAATTACAAACATATATCACACCAACATGAAATCACAACCATCACTTACCTCGAATCCAAGCTTGAATCACCTAAGGCACTTGAATCTTCCCTTGCTAGATTCTTTCCGCTTGTTCTAGGTCTACAATAATTAATATACGTAAGGATCAACAATCAAAGGTCTAATTATCCGGATTATAACAAACCCAATAACCCTAGACCAAACCCAAGATCCTAATACCCAATTTAGGGCTTTTTCCACCATCAGTTTTAGATCAAAACCCTTCCCCAACAATAATTACCCATGAGCTTACATTCTACGGATTGAAAAATGGTTTTGGGGAGTGAAAACCTTACCTTTAGGCTCAAGAATGGTGGAAAACTATCAAGAAAACCCCTGGGGTCGTTCCTTAGCTGTCAAAGTCAAAAAGTGCAGAATAAAATATTTTTGGGGTTTATTTATGACCTTAAGTCGCGTCGGACCCGCCACAGCGGTCCTTACCCCGCCACAGCGGCCCCGCCCTAGCAGCAAAAATCCTACCCCAGCGGTTTGCACGGAACTAGTAAGCTATTTACCCCCTTTCACAACACACCTTTATCCCATGGCACTCAGAAAATACTCGTTCACGCTAAGATCAATTTTGGGAGTTCTACTCACTCAAATTTAATTCCATAAAGTCGTACGAGTTCCTTAACGTCTTAGCTATTTATTCATGTAATCAAAATCATAATTAAATCATTCAGTTGTTACCAGATATCCTTAGACTTTACTGACTCTGATTTCTTCCAAATCTGGGCAAGGTTAAGATGTTCAAAGTTACTACCATAAGTTTTCTGACCCCAATTCTTTCTCCATTGTCTTTTTCCTAATGACAAAATCAGGTTGTTACAGGTAATAACAATAGTGGTGGTTTCAGACAAACATACTGAGGTGATTGCAGGAATTCTGGAAGATCTTATCTCTACTATGAGTATTGTAACTTCAAAGGCCATACTAAGGATCAATGTTACAAACTCCATGGATACCCTAGGAGGAAAGGAGGTGAATCTCATTCCAATGGCGCTACTACTGGTGGAATTCATTCTACTGAGGCTGGAGTCTATGACTCTTCTGTAAATTCTAATACTATATCTCTTACTTCACCATCTACCATTCCTCCAGCAAGTACACAGGGCCTGTCATTGTTGACACCTGAGCATTAACTTAGATTCTTCAAATGCTGAGCAAGGGCAAGGATGTGGAAACTATGAAAAATGTTGCAGCAACTAGTACCTCAGGTACAATTACTGCGCTCATGTCTGATGTGGTGAACCATAATTGGATTGTTGACACATATGCTCCAAACCATATGGTTCATAATCTCAGTCTATTGAATCAACATCAAGATCTTAGTGATCAAGGTCATTTAAAAGTAAATTTTCCCACGAGAGTCAAGTCTCTATCAGTCATGTTGGTGACTCTCTAGGGGATAAAATAGTAAATGATGTTCTATTTATCCCTGAATTCAAGTACAACCTTCTGTCTGTTTCACAATTAACAAAGCAATTGAGATGTGTTGTGTTATTTTTTCCTAACTTATGTATCTTTGAGGATCTTTTTAGTGGGAATGTCCTGGGTATTTGTAAGGAAAACCAAGGTTTATATATGCTACAGACAACTCTCAATCTCCAACAAAAAGTACCAATTGCTAGCAACTCCCTGGCATTCCTAGTTCTATCAATTTTATTCCTTCGGTTTCCACTACATGATCCTTTTAAGACTCTATGTAAGATAGAATTTCTATCTATTGTACAAGATATGACTCATAAATGTATTGTTTGTCTGATTGCTAAACAGACCAGATTGCCATTTCCATCTAGCTTTTCTACCTCTACTTCTATTTTTTTTATTGTTCATGCTGATGTGTGGGGAACCTATAGGGTTCCTAATCATGATAATAAAATATACTTTCTCACTTTAGTATATGAAATGTCCAATTATACCTGGATCTTCATAAGGCACAACAAGTCTGACACTCTTGTTGTGTTGAAACAGTTTCTAAACATGGTACAAATTCAATTTGGAAAAAAATGTGAGGTGTCTTAGAACTGATAATGGCACTGAGTTCTTTAACTCTCATGTCCATGAGTTATTAACAAATCATGGAATTCTACGGGGGTAACCAAATATTGTGAACGCCAATTTAACAAATTGCTTGTAAAGAGAAAATAACATTTAGAATGTTTTTTTAAAAATAATTTTAATTATCAAAAGAATAGTTTGTCTGACTTTGTTTAATTTTATTTTAAATTATTCATATACGGATATAATGAAATTCAACACCCATGTGCTTAGAGAAATAATAAATATTTCCCTTGCTCATTTCATAATGGTTTACCAATATGGTTTGGAGTCACTAAAAAGAAGGTTTGAAATAAAAAATAAAAAGTTTAAGAAGAAGGTTGGGGGTATAGTTTGTTAAATTTGTGAAGGAGATTAAAAGTGTTTATTTTAATCAAACTAAAATGATCAAATCTGCTCAAGAGTACAACTAGTGACAGATTTATGATTTTAATTTGATAAGTTCAATTAATCTTTAATGTTTTTAGTACTGAACTTATCAGACTTTTAAGGTTCTGAGTTAAAATTTAATTGTTGTTGAAATTTTTGGCATTTCTTACATAAAAAATTATACTCCCAATAAAAAAAATATTGAGTTTGGTGCTAGTGCGCAAATAATATTTTACTGAATTTTGCAAGGTGCATGGAACCAAAAATGGAAAAAAGTTTATACCATTAACTATAATGTTATAATTGATGATAACTTTTTAATTCGTAATCGATTTGGTGGTAAAATTAGTTAAAATGTCTTTACCATGTTGGTTTATTTAATTTCTCATAAAATATTATAGCAGATTCAACAAAACAAATTAGGATAAACATGATAACAATTAAATTTGGAAATAAGTATTGAAATAGAACTAGAATATCAAGATATATAATTTTAACCAATTCATAAGTAAAGTTACTCCTTCAAAAGAGAGTAAGAGGCTATAACTATTTTATTTTTAATTTAATACTAAGATGATAACATTGGAATCAAGCTTCTAGGGCAACCTTACTCTTCATCAATCATTATTTATGTATATTCGATAGCATTTAGCAATCTTCGCTCTGCAAAAAAAAACAAAAAAATAAAGAAAACGTGTTTATCATATATAGGATATACGTTATACATATTCTTCATCAAAAGTTAAGCAAGTAGATATACTCCTCCTTTCAATCAGCAATGTGTATTTCATACAGACCAATGCATGTTGTAGCATAAGTGCCTTCTTTTCTATTTCCTTCAATTCTCTAAAAAAAATTAGTAAGCAACATAAGAAAAATTCATGAAGAATGATAAATAAATAAAATTTGACATAGAAATAGTTTAACCATTCATAAAAAATATGTGTTTTGTAATCGTGAAAATAAGACAAATCATATTTTATAATATATACATAAAAATAACTTTTGATGCACAATTCATAGATGTTATTAGTTAAGAGCATGATGCGGAGAGAAAACTAAAATAAACTCACTTGATAAGTGCCTTTTGTCTCTCAAATTCTCTAAAAATGGTAAGCAATATAAAAAAATTCATGAACATATGAAATAAATAAGAGTAACTTATATACACTAATAATGTAAAAAACAAAATCACTTGATGACAAGTTCCTGTTGTGACCCAAAACCCCTTCTTGAAGAAGCCAGTGAAACAAAAGAAGAGAATAAGAATCAAGATGGTGTTATTGTTCTTATTTTTCATATGACTTGGTTCTCTTAAGAGGAGAAAGCCCTTTAAATAGAAGAATTTCATAATGTTCTTATAAAAAATAATAGTCAAAGTTCAAGAAAATGATAAGATATCAATCAACTGTGAAATTAATAAATTAATGAATTTTGAAAATTTTGCATATCTCAAAAATATGGTAAAATAATGATTTTGTTGCTCAAACTAATTAAATCTAACCGAAAGAGCCGTTAATCAAGAATCTAGGTGTGTGTGTATATATATATATTAAATTTAAAATGTAACAACTACTTTCCAAATGGGGGTGACCAAATATTGTGAGTGCCAAATTTGAGTTGTTTGTAAAGAGATAGTAGCATTTAGAGATTTTCTTAAAAGAGTAATTCATGTAACTTTATTATATATACTATAAATTATCCATAATATCCTTTCTATTTCATATTAACTAAATTTTTGAGGCTTTTTTCATTGTTCAAAATAATTTAATTGTTCCAAACTCAAGAGGGATGTTTGAACTTTTTTCCAGATGTGTCCTTTCATTTTTGAAGTTTTATGTTTTTTTAGGAGATGCATTGCACTACTTACAAAGTTATATTTATGATTTTACAAAAGACAATAATGAAAATTATGATATAAAGTATGTCCTTGAATGATTTTTTAATAGGTGTGCATTGACTCACAAATTTAGTTAATATGGAATAGAGAGAGTATTGTTTATTTGTCATCGTAATTATTACTTGTACTACTTTATCTATTTCAATTTATGTGACACACTTTTCATTAGTTAGTTCAAAAGAGAATGACATCAACCTCTGGTATTCTAATCTCGGCAAATAAGTAAAAAAAAACAAATACATCAACCTCTGGTATTCTAGTAATTGAAGTGTTATTCATCTCTATAATCACATAATAATTTTGACACAAATCCTCTTGTCTTGAAATTTTCTTCACCTGATTTGTATGTTCAACATCACGTACTCGTATTATTCAATGTGAATTCAAATATAATTCAACTTGTCGTGCAGGAAGTGGTATTGCTAGAATTCATTGATTGGACTTTATTTATCGGTAGAGAGCCCTCATTAAATAATAAAATTTATAAGGTAATTTATTTAACAACCGTGAGTGCAAATTAATTATTCCGTCTCAATTGATGTGATGTATTTAGCATCGAATTTATGAAATATGAAAATATTTTTCAATGTTTCAAAATACCTCTAAAATAAATACATTTTTAAATAGAAGAGTACATATTTTTGGACTTTTTGCTAAATAATATTGATAGGGTCATTAAACATTTGTCAAAAAAAAAATATGTCATTCTTTTTTAAACTGGAGAATGAAAAGTGTGTCACATAAATTTGGAATAGAGAAAGTAGTACAAGTAATAATGTTACACCCCGAGCTACCCCCGAGACGCGGACACGAGACCTAGGACCACAAGTGATCCCAAGTTAACCCTGCTGGCATGATCATGAGCATACTAAATATAATCTAAATAATAACTATGCGGAGGCTATAATCATAAATAAAATGAAAAGATGGGGAATACCCATATACTATAACTGAGATAAATGATAACTGATGAGTTTAATATAAGGAAGATATTAACTCAATACTAAGCTGAATCTAACTATGTCTGAAATAAGCCTCTAAATTGACTAGAAATATTGGGACATGCCCCAACTAGGTCTAGCAAAACTGAAACTAAAGACTAAAACCGATAAAGATAAACATGTCACTAGTCCTCGAAGAATGAGGACTTACCACTGATGCTGCTGAACTAAAGATCGGGAATCGACCTAGGCGTGATCTGGATGCTGAGAAGCTGAACCTACATCACGAGAAGATGTAGCGCACGTATGCGCCAGTACTTGAAAGGTACTGAGCATGCAGGATAGAGTAAATCTAAAACAACATATAACTGAACAAAGCAATAAAGCAATGAAATAATGTGAACATGATATAGATACTGAAAATACTGAATACTGAGCTAACTGATGCAATGACCAAATTTATAACATGTTGAGACTGAATACTGACTGTACAGAAATATGGTCAATGCAATAGAGTCTGGCTAAACTGTGGGAGCTACTAATAACTGACATAAAACCACATGAGCTAAATGTGGAGTCCGAAGTATACACCCCATCGAGAAGACCTAATACACCCGGCCAAAGGTGTAAAGGCATGCTAGTGTGATCACTAAATTGATATTACCCACAGAAGGGACTTACACCTATGTGGCTCGTAGTTTTAGGACTATATGGGTACGCTGAACCTTAGTCCAACCCGATATTATGCTACTCCCAATGAATTAAGTGGTTAACTAGTTATGACTGAATTTCTATAATATTGGATAGCTCGAACTGAACATGCAAACTAAGAATGCAACAATTAATCTGATAATGATGCATTAATAACCGAGGCATGTATAACTGAATAACCGAGATATTTGACCTAGCATGTGTAATTCAAGAACTAAAGAAATACATAGCTAGGGTTCTAAAATTCATGCGAGAAACGATGTAATAACATGATAATCTGATTTGGAACATGTTAATAACTAATTCATGATGATCTGTTGTAATTCTAGAAACCTAGGTCTCTTCATAATAAGGGAATCAAGAAATTAACTGAATTATAGGGACCTAATGGGCGAAAGGAACCCACTAGTGAAATCCCACATTCCTGGTGATGAATTTCACGGAGAAATCTTTCGATTTTGGGGCTGGAACTGATAGAACCTTGTTGCGTTCTTGAACTAGGGTTCTTGACCTTTTTCTCCTCTCTTGCTTCTAATTTTCTAAGTTTTGATTAATGATTTGACTTGGATAAGTTCTAGTTATGTTTATAGGCTTAAACTGACTAAAACCTCATGATTTAGGGTCTAAACGACGCATCTTAGGGGTTAAACAAAATAGGAAAAGACCAAAATGACCCTGACTTAAAATCTGCTGAAGCGATCGATAGACTGATCGACGATTCGCCGATGGATGCATGATCCATCATGTCAGTCCGTCGATGACTTCAAAGACCAGGTTTTGAGGGTCTCGACCTACGAACTGATCGATGATCCATCGATGGATTTACAATCCATCATGTCAATTCGTCAATCGACTTTAGACACCAGGTTTTGAGGGCGTCGATTTATGGAATAATCGACGATCCGTCGATGGATCCACGATCCATCAAGTCAGTCCGTGGGTCATGCCTTAGAATGGTTTTTGTCTGAATTTTTGGGGATGGTTGCAGATGCGAACCACGAATCACCAGCACAGGCCATGGGTCACCCTACGATTTGTGGGTTGCACCTACAATTTCTAGAAATCTGCATTAAGTTTTGTTTTCAAATACGAGGTGTTACATTATCTCCCCTTTGAGAACATTCATCCTCGAATGAAGACTAAACTAGCTAAAATAGAGGGAAAGGGCTGCAATCCCTACCACTAAACACTGAGAATTGAATTTCTGACTGAACTGAGTTCCAAGAACATGCAAATACGCTGAAAATGCAAGTACAAACTGCATGAACATGATTCTAAGACTGAATTTATGCATGAATGACTAAAAAATTGAGGAGGAAGCATTACCTCAAGCTGGAGTGGAATCGGAAGGAAACAGGTGAGGATACTTGAATTTCATGGCTGCTTCAGCTTCCCAAGTAGCTCCCTCTACTGACTGACTCCTCCACAAAACCTTGACTGAAGCGACTTCTTTATTTCTCAACCTTTTAACTTGATGATCGAGAATCTCAACTGGTACATCCTCATATGAGAGACTATCTTTCACGGCCACACTCTCTAATGGCACTATGGATGCTGGATCACCCACACACTTTATCAAAAGAGAAATGTGAAAGACCGGATGCACTGCTACTAAGTCTGCTGGCAACTCTAACTCATAAGCCACTTTACCAATCCCTTTCAAGATTCGGTAAGGGCCTACATATCTGGGACTGAGCATCCCTTTCTTGCCAAATCTCATCACCCCCTTCATAGGTGACACTTTCAAGAAAACCCAATCATCAACTTGGAATTCTAGTTCCCTTTTTCTCACATCTACATAAGACTTCTGGTGACTCTGAGCAGTCTTAAGTCTATCTCTAATGAGTTGCACTCTCTCCATAGCATCAAGGACCAAATCAGGTCCTATCAAGGCTGCTTCACCTACTTCGAAACAACCAATTGGAGATCTACATCTACGCCCATACAATGCCTCATAAGGGGCCATCTGAATGTTGGAATGGTAACTATTGTTATAGGCGATCTCAATGAGAGAAAGGTGATCATCCCAACTACCCTTGAAGTCGATCACACAAGCTCTCAACATGTCCTCTAAGGTCTGAATGGTACGCTCTGCCTGACCATCCGTCTGGGATGAAATGTTGTGCTAAGATTAACCTGAGTACCAAGACCCTTCTGAAATGACTTCTAGAAATAAGAGGTAAACTGAGGACCTCTATCTGAGATAATAGACAAAGAAACCTCATGCAACCTCACAATCTCATTAATGTAAAGCTTGGCATAATATTTCGCTGAATCTGTAGTCTTGACCGCCAAAAAGCGAGAAAACTTAGTAACCCTATCAACAATCACCCAAATGGAGTCATGTTGTCTACGAGTACGAGGTAAACCTGTGATGAAGTCCATGTTGATCACTTCCCACTTCCAAGTAGGAATATCAATCTTTTGAGTCAGATCTCCTGGTTTCTGATGTTCTACCTTGACTTGCTGGCAATTGGGGCACTTAACCACAAAATATGCTATATTTCTTTTCATACCATTCCACCAATAGACTTCCTGCAGATCGCGGTACATCTTAATAGCACCTAGATGAATAGAATATCTGGAGTTATGGGGCTCTGCAAGAATATGTTGTCTCAACTCGACTACATTAGTAACACATAATCGACCTTGGTAGCAAAGCACACCATCTCCCCCCTTGGGAGAAAACTTTCACTCTCTGATTGTGGACTGCTCCCTTAAGTTTAAGCAAGATTGGGTCACTATCTTGCTTTTCCTTAGCCTCTACTACTAAAGAAGATTATGCCCCATTATGAACCGTTACACCACCATCTGATATGCTCATAAGACGAACTCCTAGGCAAGCAAGTCTGTGAACATCCTTTTCTAGCTCTTTTCTTTCTTCCTCAGCATGTGCTACACTTCCTATAGATAATATGCTAAGAGCATCTGCTACTACATTCGCCTTACCCGGATGGTAATGCACGCTCATATCATAATCTTTGAGGAACTCAAGCCACCTTCTCTGGCAAAGATTCAACTCTTTCTGGGTGAATACTGTCACGCCCTAAGCTACCCCCGAGACGCGGACACGGGACCTAGGACCAAAAGTGATCCCAAGTTAACCCTGCTGGCATGATCATGAGCATACTAAAGATAACACACTGATGCGGAAGCTAAATCATAAATAAACTAAAGAGATGGGGCATACCCATATACTATAACTAAATATATCAAATCTGAGAGTTTAATACAAAAGAAATATCAAACTCAAAATACTGAGCTGAATCTAACTATGTCTGAAATAAGCCTCTATACTGACTAGAAATGTTGGGACATGCCCCAACTAGATTTAGCAAAACTGAAACTAAAGTCTAAAAGCGATAAAGATAAACATGTCACTAGTCTTCGAAGAATGAGGACTCACCACTAATGCTGCTGAACCAAAGATCGGAAATCGATCTAAGCGTGATCTAGATGATGAGAACCTAAACCTACATCACGAGAAGATGTAGTGCACGTATGCGTCAGTACTTGAATGGTACTAAGCATGCAGGATAGAGTAAAGCTGAAATATCACATAACTGAACAAAGCATACTGAGCAATGATATAATCTGAACATGATATAGATGCTGAAAATACTGAGCTAACTGAATGCAATGATAAAATTTATAACATGTTGATACTGAATACTGACTGTACTGAAATATGGTCAATGCAATAGAGTCTGACTGAACTGTGGGAGCTACTAATAACCGACATAAAACCACATGAGCTAAATGTGGAGTCCGATGTATACGCCCCATTGAGAGGACCCAATATACCCTGCCAGAGGTATAGAGGCATGCTGGCATGATCACTAAACTGATGTTGCCCACATAGGGGACTTACACCTACGTGGCTCGTAGTTCTGGGACTATATGGGTACGCTGAACCCTAGTCCAACTCAGTATTATGCTACTCCCAATGAATTAAGTAGTTAACTGGTTATGACTGAATTTCTGTAAATACTGGATAGCTCAAAACTGAACATGCAAACTGATAATGCAATAATTAATCTGATAATGATGCATTAATAAATTGAGGCATGTAAAACTGAATACTGAAATATCTGTCCTAGCATGTGTAATTCAAGAACTGATGAAATACATAGCTAGGGTTCTGAAATTCATGCGATAAACTAAGCAATAACATGATAATCTGATTTGGAACATTTAAATAACTAATTCATGATGATCTACTGTAATTCTAGAAACCCTAGGTCTGTTCATAATCATGGAATCAAGAATCTGACTGAATTCTAGGGACCTAATGGGCGAAAGGAACCCACTAGTGAAATCACACATACCTGGTGACGAATTCCACGGGGAAATCTTTCGATTTCAGGGCTGGAACTGAAGGAACCTTGCTGCGTTCTTGAACTAGGGTTCTTGACCTCTTTTCTCCTCTCTTGCTTCTAATTTTCTAAGTTTGATAAATGATTTTGACTAAGGTAAGTTCTAGTTATGTTTCTAGGATTAAACTGATTAAAACCTCATGATTTAGGGTCTCAACGACGTATCTTAGGGGTTAAATGAAATAGGAAAAGGCCAAAAGACCCCTGAATTAACTGTTGTCGGAGTGATCGACGGAATGGACTGACGGGCCGTCATTGAATCAACGGTCCGTAGATTGGGTCCGTCGATCATGTCTGCCCGACAGGGCTTCACTAAAACGAGCATAACTTTTTACTCGGGGGTCGGATTTTAGCAAACTCAGTGGCGTTGGAAAGATAATTCAATTATCTATCATATAATTGGTAATGGGACACACAATTCTTTTTTTCTAAAAGTTATGACCATCTGAAGTTGACCTATCAGAATTTTCAGTTAATTAGCTGTTGATCTCTCATCTACGGTCAGACCTATAGACCATGGATCGAATGACGGTCAGTGCTGGTTGACCGTAGTTCATGTCAGAGGCTGGGTAAAGAAGGTCTTGATCCATGGACACAGACCACGGACCGTGGTCTGATCTACAGACCGTGGGTCTGTCCGTGAGTCGAGACTTAGCCAAATTTTCTGAGCTTGGCTTGGGAGGGGTTGCAGTGGTGAACCACGGACCACCAGCACAGGCCGTGGTCTGACCTACGGTCCGTGGATGGCAACCGTGGGTTGCACTTGCAACTTTTCAAAATTTGCATTTTGGTCTGTTTTCGGATACGGGGTGTTACAAATACATACTGGAGGCTCTTATGGTCTGTGAACACATCTACATGAACACCATACAAGTAGTGTCTCCAAATCTTGAGTGGAAAAGCCACTGCTACAAGCTCGAGGTCATGAGTTGGATAATTTTTCTCATGTACCTTAAGTTGTCTAGAAGCATAAGTGATAACCTTACCTCATTGCATCAACACACAACCTAAGACGACTCTGGATGTATCACAATAGATCACATAACCATCTGAACCCTCTGGTAGAGTCAAGACAGGAGTTGTAGTCAACCTAGTTTTCAATTCTGCAAAGCTTTTCTCACAATCATCTGACCACTGGAACTTATCCTTTTTTTAGTCAACTTAGTCAATGGAGAGGCTATGGATGAAAATCCTTCCATGAACCTTCTATAATAACCTGCTAGACCCAAGAAACTTTTGTTATCTGTAGCAGAGGTAGGTCAGGGCCATTGTTTCACTGCTTCTATCTTCTGGGAATCTACTCGAATTCCTTCACTAGACACAATATGCCCAAGGAAAGCAACTGATTGTAACCAAAACTCGCACTTGTTAAATTTTGCAAATAACTAGCGATCTTTGAGAGTTTGCAGAACAACTCTCAAATGACTTGCATGTTCTTCCTCATTCCTAGAGTAAATAAGGATATCATCAATAAAGACGATAACGAACAAGTCTAAGTATTGCTTGAACACTTTGTTCATCAAATTTATGAAAGCTGCAGGAGCATTGGTTAGTCCAAATGACATAACTACAAATTCGTAATGACTATACTGAGTTCTAAAGGCTGTCTTTAGAATGTCACTATCTCTGACTCTAAGCTGATGATAACCTGATCTAAGGTCTATCTTTCAGAAATGACTAGCACCCTGAAGTTGGTCAAACAAGTCATCAATCCTGGGGATGGGATACTTATTCTTGATTGTGACTTTGTTCAACTACCTATAGTCAATGCACATTCTGAGAGAACTATCTTTCTTCTTTACAAACAACACTGGTGCACCTCATGGCGAAATACTAGGTCTGATAAAACCCTTATCTAGAAGGTCTTTCAACTACTCTTTCAACTCCTTAAGCTCAGCTGGAGCCATTCTGTAGGGAGGAATAGAGATAGGCTGGGTATCTAGAAGGAGATCAATACCAAAGTTGATTTCCCTTTCGGGAGGAACTCAAGAAGATCATTTGGAAACTCATTGACTACAAGGACTGACTTAAGAGTTGCGGATTCAAAATTAGAATCCTTAACTCGAACTAGATGATAGAGATAATCCTTAGAGATCATCTTTCTGGCCTTAAGGTAAGAAATGAATTGACCCATAGGTGCTAAGCTACTACCCTTCTATTCTAGGATTAGTTCGTCTGGAAACTGAAAATAAACAATCTTAGTTTTACAATCAACTGAGGCATAACATGAATGTAACCAATCCATGCCTAGAATGATATCGAAGTCTACCATTTCTAACTTTACAAGATCTGTTGAGGTGACTTTCTGAGAGACTATGACAGGGTAATTTATGTATACCCGTCTAGCTATAACTGGGTCACCGACTGGAGTAGATATTGAGAAGGGTTCTGAAAGAGTTTCTGGACTGACATCTAAGATTACTGCTATATAGGGAGTCATAAAAGATAAAGTAACCCCTGAATCTTTCCACAGAGTGTACCATATATGAGCCACATCCTTAATCTGGTAGGATGCCAACTCAACTCGATCATTCCCAGTGACATGCATCACCTCAAAGATCTTCTTGATCTCATCCAAGAAATTCTAGGGATCTTCACCAGTCTGTGATCCTAAGAACTCAGGCAGATTCATCCTAAGAAAGTCACAGACCATTGCTGCTGCTGATCCATCATTTGCATTCACAGGAGCTTGAACCCGCTGAATTTTTTGGTTAGCGACACTCTGAGCCAACATCTGAATGGCATTCATGAATTCAGCATTTGAGACTTCCTGATCTGGAACTGGAAGAGCTGCGTTTGCGTTCCTAGAATTTGCATTCCTGGCATTAGCTCTACGAGGAGGAATGATCACTAAAACGTAAAACGTCGAGTTAGAACAGAATTAGATTATATCTTACGCATGATAAGAGTAACAAGAAAATGAAGATTTCCTAAAACACTATGTAGCCTCATTCTCATTAGATGTAGTGCACACCACATATCCATGAAAAGGACTCTACCTAGTGTGGCTTTTCAGACATCCTAGGACACTTAAACCTAATGCTCTGATACCAAGTTTATCACGCCCCGAGCTACCCCCGAGATATGGACACGGGACTTAGGACCACAAGTGATCCCAAGTTAACCCTGTTGGCATGATCATGAGCATACTAAATATAATCTGAATAATAAAAACTATGCGAAAGCTATAATAATAAATAAAATGAAAAGATGGGGAATACCCATATACTATAACTGAGATAAATGATAACTGATGAGTTTAATATAAGGAAGATATTAACTCAATACTAAGCTGAATCTAACTATGTCTGAAATAAGCCTCTAAACTGACTAGAAATATTGGGACATGCCCCAACTAGGTCTAGAAAAACTGAAACTAAAGACTAAAAGAGATAAAGATAAACATGTCACTAGTCCTCGAAGAATGAGGACTCACCACTGATGCTGCTGAACTAAAGATCGGGAATCGACCTAGGCGTGATCTGGATGCTGAGAAGCTGAACCTACATCACGAGAAGATGTAGCGCACGTATGCACCAGTACTTGAAAGGTACTGAGCATGCAGGATAGAGTAAATCTAAAACAACATATAACTGAACAAAGCAATAAAGCAATGAAATAATGTGAACATGATATAGATACTAAAAATACTGAATACTGAGATAACTAATGCAATGACCAAATTTATAACATGCTGAGATTGAATACTGACTGTATTGAAATATGGTCAATGAAATAGAGTCTGACTGAACTGTGAGAGCTACTAATAACTAACATAAAACCACATGAGCTAAATGTGGAGTCCGATGTATACGCTCGATTGAAAGGACCTAATACACCTGCCCAAAGGTGTAGAGGCATGTTGGCGTGATCACTAAACTGATGTTGCCCACAGAGGGGACTTATACCTATGTGGCTTATAGTTCTGGGACTATATAGGTACGCTGAACCCTAGTCCAACTCGGTATTATGCTACTTCCAATGAATTAAGTGGTTAATTGGTTGTGACTGAATTTCTGTAATACTGGATAGCTCAAACTAAAAATGCAAACTAAGAATGCAACAATTAATTTGATAATGATGCATTAATAACTGAGGCATGTATAACTAAATAACCGAGATATCCGACCTAGCATGTGTAATTCAAGTACTAAATAAATACATAGCTAGAGTTCTAAAATTCATGCAAGAAACGATGTAATGACATAATAATCTGATTTGGAACATGTTAATAACTAATTCATGATGATCTGCTGTAATTCTAGAAACCCTAGGTCTCTTCATAATAAGGGAATCAAGAAACTTACTGAATTCTAGGGACCTAATGGGCGAAAGGAAAACACTAGTGAAATCCCACATACCTGGTGACGAATTCCACGGAGAAATCTTTCGATTTTGGGGGTGGAACTGATGGAACCTTGTTGCGTTCTTAAACTAGGGTTCTTGACCTTTTTCTCCTCTCTTGCTTCTAATTTTCTAAGTTTTGATTAATGATTTGACTGGATAAGTTCTAGTTATGTTTCTAGGCTTAAACAGACTAAAATCTCATGATTTAGGGTCTAAACGACGTATCCTAGGGGTTAAACAAAATAGGAAAAGACCAAAACGACCCTGACTTAAAATCTGCTGAAGCGACCGACGGACTGATCGATGATCCGTCGATGGATCCATGATTTGTCCTGTTAGTCCGTCGATGACTTCAGAGACCAGGTTCTGAGGGTCTCGACCTACAGACTGATCGTCGATCCGTCGATGGATTGACGATCCGTTATGTGAATCCGTCGATCGACTTTAAACACCAAGTTTTAAGGGCCTCGACCTACAGACTAATCGATGATCCATCAATGGATCCACGATCCGTCAAGTCAGTCTGTAGGTCATGCCTTAGAATGGTTTTTGTCTGAATTTTTGGGGATGGTTGCAGATGCGAACCACGGACCACCAGCACGAGCCGTGGGTCAACCTACAATCCGTGGGTTGCACCTGCAACTTCTGGAAATCTGCATTAAGTTCTGTTTTCGGATACGGGGTGTTACAAATAATTATGATGATAAATAAGCAATACTCCCTCTATTTCATATTAATTGAATTTGTGAGTCCATGCACACCTATTAAGAAAACCATTCAAGGGCATACTTTATATCATAATTTCAACTATTGTCCTTTGTAAAATATAACTTTGTAACTAATGCAATTCATCTCCTAGAAAATATAAAACTTCAATAAATGAAAGGACAAATATGCAAAAAAAATCAAACATCCCTCTTGATCTTTGAACAATTCAATTATTTTGAACAATAAAAAAGCCTCAAAAATTTAATTAATATGGAATAGAGGGGATAACATGGATAATTTATAATAAATATAATAAAGTTACATAAATTGTTCTTTTAAGAAAACCTCTAAATGCTACTATCTCTTTACAAACAACTCAAATTTGGCACTCACATATTTGGTCATCCCCGTTTGGAAAGTAGTTCTTACATTTTTAATTTATTTCTATATATATATATATATATATATATATATATATAAAGAAAGACTAGATTCTTAATTAATGACTCTTTTGGTTAGATTTAATTAGTCTCATGATGTCATTTGAGCAACAAAATCATTTTTATACCATATTCTTGAGATATGCAAGATTTTCAAAAAATATTAATTTATTAATTTCACAGTTGACTGATATCTTAATATTTTCTGGAACTTTGACTATTACCTTTTGGTAAGAACATTATTGTATCCATCTATTTCATATGTTCATGGATTTTTTTTATATTGCTTACCATTTTTAAAGAATTCAAGAGACAGGAGGCGCTTATCAAGTTTAAAAACTCTAAGAAGTAATAAAAAATCTAATGGTGAATTAGCTACTACAACTATGAAAATATTATATAAGTACGAAGTAGCTATAAGAAATGAATTTAGTAGTATGACAACAGAAGTAGAAGAACAAAATAAAGAAAAAATAATAAATCGGAATCTAATGAAAAAATTAGCAGTTTCTTTTTAATTTTCTCTCCACATCCTTCTCTTAACTAATAACATCCATCAATTGTGCATCAAAAGTTATTTTTATGAATATAATTTATCTTATTTTCACGATTACAAAACACAAAATTTTTATGGATGGTTAAACTCTTTCTATGTCAAATTTTATTTATTTTACATTCTTCATGAATTTTTCTTATGTTGCTTACTATTTTTTTTTACATAATTGAAGGAAATAGAAAAGAAGGCACGTATGCTACAACATGCATTGCTCTGTATGAAATACACAATGTTGATTGAAAGGAGGAGTATATCTACTTGTTTAACTTTTGATGAAGAAAAACTAAGGAGGTTGACCAACAAGTTGAAGAGGTTAGTTTTCATCTCATCATATATATTAAAGTTAACAATATGTATAATGGATATACTATATATGATAAACACATTTTTTGTTTGTTTCTTTGTTTTGCAGAACGAAGAGTTGCTAAATGCTATCGAATATACAAAAATAATGATTGATGAATAGTAAAGTTGCCCTAGTAGCTTTTAATGAGATTGCAATGTTACCATCTTAGTGTTAAATTAAAAATAAAATAGTTATAACCTCTTACTCTCTTTTGGATGAGCAGCTTTACTTATGAATTGGCTGAAATTATTTTGATATTCTAGTGCTATTTCAATACTTATTTCCAAATTTATTTGTTATCATGTTTGTCCTATTTTGTTTTGTTGAATCTACTATAATATTTCATGAGAAATTAAATAAACCAACATAGGTAAAGATATTCTAACTAATTTTACACCTAAACCAATGAATTATACTAATTAAAAAGTTATCATCAATTTTCACATTTAATGGTATAAATTTTTTTTTCCATTCTTACACACCTTGCAAAACTCAGTAAAATACAAGTATTTGCGCAATAGCACCAAACTCTATATTTTTTATTTGGACTATAAATTCTTATGTCAAAAATGACAAAATTTCAAATTATCGTGCAGGAAGTGGTATTGCTTGAATTCATAGATTGGGCATTATTTATCGACAGAAAGCTATCTCTAAATAATAAAATTTATAAGCTAATTTACTTAATAATTGCGCGTGCAAATTAATTACTTTCTCTTAATTTATGTGATGTATTTAGCATGAGATTTATGAAATATGAAAAGATTTTTCAATGTTTCAAAATTACCCTTAAAATAAATATATTTTTAAATAGAAAAGTACACATGTAACACCCCAGAAAATTTTGAGCTAAGACTCGAACCATTTTTCGTAGTGAGTAGATTTTTGCAAGGAATTTAAAATTTCTTGAGTATTAAGGTCACTAGATGTAGCACCTTGAGTTCCAAGAAGAACTGAAGAGAAAAGCATTCAAGTCATTCCTAGTTTTTTCTTAAGTTTTGTGTCAACTTCAAATGACCATAACTCCTAGTACAAGATGAGTTAAATGAGATACCAGGTATTAAATTAAAACCCTTCGAGTCCTCTTTCTAACGCCACCAAGATTTCTCAATTCTGAGCTTTGAGTAAAAAGCTATAACAGATTTACTAACGTCGCGCAAACCTGGTAGCAACTCCGCGACACGAAGCCAACACGGACCTCACTGCCTGATGAAAGATCATTCTGACTCCCAACTAATTTTAATTATTTCTTTAGGGATATTTTAGTCCTAAAAACCCCTAGGAGGTCATCTAAATTTCCCTAAACGTGTAGAAAATCAGTTTTCTTAAACCTAAACCCTCTCATTCACTCCAGAAATTCTACGCTCAAGGGATTCAAGAAACGCTAAGGCTAGGGTTTATCTTTCAAGATTTTCCTTCAAGTTCTTCAAGAATATGGTTCTTTTAGGTATGTAAGCTTCCATAGTATTGGGTTTATTCACCCACACGCCAATCATGTTAATTTCAGCTTTAAATTCGTTCTAAAAGTTAAAGCTTTGATGTTTTTGTTATGTATTCATGAATTTGCTTTCATTCTTGAATTGGGCTGAGATTGAGGAGTTGTTGGGAATTATGCAGTTTTGATGATTGACAAAGAAAGACGAAACATGTCAGTCAATATGGTCCAAAGGTGCACTGTCACGAGCAGTTAAATTCAAGAAAGCTTTTAGAATGAACAAAGACAAGAGTGCAGAAATAAAGAAATGGATAATGTTAATTTCGTGAGAAAACCCAGGGAAATAAAACATTTGATGAATTGAATAGAAAGAATCAATGAGTTTGATTTGAAGAAGGAGTCTAAAGAGGCAAAGAGTTTTAATTGAAGAAGGAGTCTTACTTAAAGTAGAACTCTTCAAATTACTGCTGAATTGAAGTGTAGGAGTTTGACTACAATACAAAAGAATCAATGAATGTAATTTGAAGAAGGATTCTAAAGAAGCAAGGAGTTTGAATTGAATAATAAGTCTTACTTGAAGTAGAACTCTAAGTCAAGAGAGTTCAAGTCAATGAGGAGTTTGAAGTAAACAATAATTATATGAAGAATTGTGCTTAAATAAAGGTGAAGTTATCCAGAATAGGTGTGCACTTACAGAGCAAAAAGAGCAATTGAGAAATTGACTTCGCAAGTGCTACCAATGAACTGAAGGAACACATCGAAGAACCTAATCCTTCTATAGAGTTTATGTGTTAGGAGTTTTTCTTTGTGATTAAGTCTTGATGTAATCTTAGTTCAGTGAGTTATAAATTGAATTATAAGTGTTGTCTTCAGGTTGTGATAACTCGAAGAGTTGGAAACACATACCTTAGAAGGTTTGTGTTGAAGGTTAGGAATTAGAGTTAGTTCCTAAGATTACAAGAGTTGTAATCTAAATCCATAACTTGAAGTTAAGGTAGGTTGCAAAGTTTGTAATCTATCTTTTGTGGAGGCTCAGTGATTTAGTGAAGTTGGAGTTAAATCATGCAGGGGTACATGCCATGGCTTTTTACACCTTTTGAGTCGGGTTTTTCCATATAAAATATTGTATTTTTAATTACTGTCCTTACTGCTTTGTTGGAACATGTTAGGCAACTTGTTTCACACTTGGGCGAAAAGTTAAAATCAGTAAATTACTAGGTCGTGCAGACTATCAATTGGTATCAGAGCAGGTTATCTTATAAAGGCTAACACCTAAGATAAGATCACGATGAATTTTGTACCACCTATTAGGCATAGCGAAGGACAATCAACCATCCGATCACCAATGTTCAATGGATCACACTTTGGGTGGTGGAAGGTACGCATGGAGGACTTTATCCAAGCTGAAGACTATGAACTATGGGATAGAATAACTACTGGACCAACCATCCCTATGAAAACTGTGGAAGGAGCTAAAGTTCCAAAGGTAAGGGTTGAATTCACTTCCAAAAACATTCTTGTTTGTGGCTTAGGACCTGATGAGTATAATAGGATCTCAAATTGTACCACTGCTAAACAAATATGGGACGCACTAGTAAATGCTCATGAAGGAACCAACCAAGTCGGAAAATTTAGAGTGGCTATGTTGTTCACTGATTATGAAACCTTCAAGATGAAGGAAAATGAATCCCTTCTAGAGATGATTACTAGACTTACCACCCTAATCAATGAGTTATCATCCCTAGGAAAGGTTCTTACCACTGAGGAACAAGTTGATAAAGTTTTAAGAATTCTACCAAAGACAAAATGGGATGTCAAAGTTACCGCATCAGGGAAGCTAAAGACATCTCCATCATGACACTTGATGAACTAGTAGGAAATCTTAGAACATATGAGATGAATATGGATGGTCTGAAGAAAGAGGAAGTGTTTAATGATAAGTCACTAGCCTTGAAAGTATCTGATGGTGAAGAATCAGATCTAGATGAAGACCAAATAGCCTTCTTGGCAAAAATCTATAAGAAGTACATTAAGAAGGGAAAAGGAGTCGACAAGAAGGAAACGAGTAACAAGAAGTGGTCGAATGAAAAATCTCTCTCCGGTAGCTACAAGTGTGGAAAGGCTGATCACTATGTCAAAGTATATCCTCAATAGGAAGTAGAATGGAGGAAAGAAAGAATTGAAAAAGAGTTGAAAGAGAAGGCTGGTAAACAAAAGATGAGAGAAGAGTGTGCCATGGTAGTTGCTTGGGGTTTAAGAGCTGGAGATTCTGATGATGATGAGATAGATGAGATTGTTTTCATGGCTATTGGAGATTTAGACACGGAGGAAGAAAAAGCAAACTCTGAGGTAAGTATCCTTGACTTGAAAGAAAAAATGTATATTTTGTCTAAAAGAGAACTAATTAGCATAATAAGTAGCTTATTTGATGATTTTGAAGAATTAATCTGTGAAAGAGATCAATTATTTAAAGATTTTGCAGATCAAAAATTTGAGTGCATGGATCTCAAAAACTGCAAAACTGTAATTGAAGAAGAAAATTGTTCTCTAAAGAAACAGGTTAATAAACTTGAGTCATCAAAGTTGAATTTGAAATCTGTAATTCTTAAGTTGTCCATTATTGAAAAAGGGAAGATAAATGATACTGGGAAGAAATTAGAACATGATTTAAAAGAATGCAAAATTGATTTTTTCAGTGAAAAACATAAGGTGAAAAAACTGAACCTAGAAATTTCCAGATTAAAAATGGATCTTGAAAAGTCTAATAGATGGACGAATTCCTCCAGAATTGTTAAGAAATTGAGTGATAGGGTGCACAATGAGAAGGCTGGTATAGGATTCCATAAAGAAAATATTATCTCTGAAGATTTGTGCTATATTTGTGGTAAAATTGGTCATCCAACTACTGAGTGTCTAGTTGCTAATGATTTTAGAAAAAGAAATACTAAATTCGCAAATGGAAACAGATTTATACCTGTTGGCAAAAACAGGTCCACTAACCAGTTGCCTAGATGGGCGAGATGAAATCTGATTCACCCTTTTGATCATAAGAAAGGACCCAAGCTTGTCTGGGTTCCTAAGACTAACCCTTAAGCTATTTTGCAGGTGAAGCTGAAAGGAAGCAAGTGATTTAATTCATAGATATTGCTTGCTTAAGAGATATCAATGAAGTCAAACAAAAGCTCCTTTTGCTTACTTCTCAAAAAGGGGGAATGTGTCATTTAAAAAAAATAGAGAAGAAAAAAGTGGAGCTAATGCATATGTAAGGGGGAAGGAAAAAATAATAATATGAGGATTAAAGTGAAACTGATGAAAGTGCATTGGAACACGTTGTACCACATGTTTCATTTGTTGAACAGACGAAAGACATATTGATAGGGGGAAAAATGAATCTTGAAACTGATTTATCCACAAAAGTATGTGGTTGCTAGATCACGTTGTTCTTTGTCAAACAACAATTGATGGATTGTGACACTAAGTAGGGAGCATTATGAAAAGAATAAGCTAGACTTGGGGATGATTAAGATTGCATGAACTCCCCTCAATGATTGGCTAGAATAATTGTTCTCCTTAATTTTATGAGCTAAAATGTTGTTCAATTCAGTCTTACACATTTATTTGTGTCCCAATTCCAGATTCTTGACTTGTTTTAACCTAATTTTGTATTAGATTGTGCAGAGAAATCGTGAAAACAAGCAACAATGATCACAAAATTGCTCTTATTAGGTATGTTATATATTGATGGAGGTTAATATTGTATAAAGTGAAACAGTTGAGCACTCAAGTTTGATGTATTAATTGTTCTAATACAGAATAAAATAATCGGCAAAGCTCAAGAGTCTTATTCTTCCAAATTGTTCTCTCTCACTTAGCCCTCTTGATTTTTTTTTCAAGTTTAAATCAAATATTCACCAAAGTACATCTTTTGATATTTGTGATGATGTCCTCTTCAAATTGCTCTTAGTACATATATAATTCTCATTTGATGAGGGAAATCTAGTTCCTCATTTTCAGTTCATGAGGAAGAACCAACTCCAGAAACACATCTTTTTTTTCTATTCCACCTTGAACTCCCATCTAGAAATCATAAGTGTCAAGAGGATGCCATTATTAAAGAAGATCTTAGAGCTAGCATGAAAAAAAAAAAGACATGATTTCCATAGTGATTTTTGAGGAATACTCAATTTCAATCTAGGCATGGACTTTTCAAATGGAAAAAAGAAAAAAAGAGGTTATTCAATAGATGAACCATGTTGATCTACATGCCTCGTGAGGAAAATTGATACTCCAAAGAAAAGGTTGAAGTAATATTTTCACTGATAAAATTGTTGAATTGGAGGCTACTCATGCAGCTTATGAGAAAAAATAATGTCCTTCGGATAAGAATTTAAGCTCTACAGGCTATTCTTCATGAAGAAAGAGATGAAAATGCTGAAATTATTCGTTGGTTGACACAATTATTGCCACTTTTCCATTCTTCTTTTCAATTTTCAATGTTAGTATCTCTAGCTTTATTGTACTCCTATCCAGTGTTTGTTTTTTTATTGGTGCTCAATAGTTTTTGCTTCATTCGGTATGACTTCAATCTTATATAGTACATTATCTGGCAGTTTAATGGAATGATTATCTATTGCTTTAAGGACTCTTGTTCTTGCTCTCTATAATACATTATTATGTTGCATGAAGTCGTTATCTGATTGTTTTGGTAATAGCCAGTGGCCATAAATAGTTTAACTGATCAATCTAGCTCGTATATTATAGGATTTACATAGCTTTTCAATGATGCCAAAAGGGGGAAGATAAGAGTTGTGCAGTGTTTATAGCCCATTGACTAACTTGTTTCATGATTCAGTGTCTACAGATAAAATTGTTTGAATGCACAAAGAAAAGAGGTTTGTCATCATCAAAAAGGGATAAGAGTTGTGCAGTGTTTATAGCCCATTGACTAACTTGTTTAATGTTAGTGTTTCATGATTCAGTGTCTACAAATAAAATTGTTTGAATGCACAAAGAAAAGAGGTTTGTCATCATCAAAAAGGGGGAATTTGTTGGGATTTATGCAGTTTTGATTGACAAAGAAAGACAAAACACGTCAGTCAATATGGTCCAACGGTGCACTGTCACGAGCAGTTAAATTCAAGAAAGCTTTTAGAATGAATAAAGACAAGAGTGCAGAAATAAAGAAATGGATAATGTTAATTTCTTGAGAAAACCCAAGGAAATAAACATCTGATGAATTGAAGAGAAAGAATCAATGAGTTTGATTTGAAGAAGGAGTCTAAAAAGGCAAAGAGTTTTAATTGAAGAAGGAGTCTTACTTAAAGTAGAACTCTTCAAATTACTGCTGAATTGAAGTGTAGGAGTTTGACTACAATACAAAAGAATCAATGTATGTAATTTGAAGAAGGAGTCTAAAGAAGCAAGGAGTTTAAGTAATAATTACGATGACAAATAAACATTCCTCTCTCTATTCCATATTAACTAAATTTGAGAGTCAATGCACACATATTAAAAAAATCATTCAAGGACATACTTTATATCATAATTTTCATTATTGTATTTTGTAAAATCATAAATATAACTTTGTAAGTAGTGCAATTCATCTCCTAAAATACATAAAATTTAAAAAATGAAAGGACAAATATGAAAAAAAGTTCAAACATCCCTCTTGAGTTTGGAATAATTAAATTATTTTGAACAATGAAAAAAGCCACAAAAATTTAGTTAATATGAAATAGAAAGTATATTATGGATAATTTATAGTATATATAATAGAGTTACATGAATTACTCTTTTGAGAAAATCTCTAAATGCTACTATCTCTTTACAAACAACTCAAATTTGGCACTCACAATATTTGGTCACCCCCATTTGGAAAGTAGTTGTTACATTTTAAATATATACATATATATATATACCTATATTCTTGATTAACGGCTCTTTAGATTTAATTAGTTTGCGCAACAAAATCATTATTTTACCATATTTTTGAGATATGCAAAATTTTCAAAATTCATTAATTTATTAATTTCACAGTTGACTGATATCTTATCATTTTCTTGAACTTTGACTATTACTTTTGGTAAGAACATTATGAAATTCATCTATTTAAAGGGCTTTCTCCTCTTATGAGAACCAAGTCATATGAAAAATAAGAACAATAACACCATCTTGATTCTTATTTTCATCTTTTGTTTCAATGTCTTCTTCAAGAAGGGGTTTTAGTTCACAACAGGAACTTGTCATCAAGTGAGTTTGTTTTTTACATTATTAGTGTATATAAGTTACTCTTATTTATTTCATATGTTCATGAATTTTTTTATATTGCTTACCATTTTTAGAGAATTTGAGAGACAAAAAGGCACTTATCAAGTGAGTTTATTTTAGTTTTCTCTCCCCATAATGCTCTTAACTAATAACATGCATATCAATTGAGCATCAAAAGTTATTTTTATGCATATATTATAAAATATGATTTGTCTTATTTTAACGATTACAAAACACATATTTTTTATTTATTTATCAGTCTTCATGAATTTTTTTTTATGTTGCTTACTATTATTTTTTTTAGAGAATTGAAGGAAATAGAAAAGAAGGCGTATGTTACAACATGCATTGCTTTGTATGAAATACACATTGTTGATTGAAAGGAGGAGTATATCTACTTGCTTAACTTTTGATGAAGAGAAACTATTTAAAGAGGTTGACCAACTAGTTGAAGAGGTTAGTTTTCATCTCATCATATATATATTAAAGTTAACAATATGTATAATGTATATCCTATATATGATAAATGTGTTTTCTTTGTTTTGTTTTTTTTTTTGCAGAGCGAAGAGTTGCTAAATGCTATCTAATATATAGAAATAATGATTGATGAAGAGTAAATTTGCCCTAGAAGCTTGATTCCAATGTTATCATCTTAGTATTAAATTAAAAATAAAATAGTGATAGCCTCTTACTCTCTTTTGAAGGAGCAACTTTACTTATGAATTGCTTAAAATTATATATCTTGATATTCTAGTTCTATTTCAATACTTATTTCCAAATTTAATTGTTATCATGTTTATCCTATTTTGTTTTGTTGAATCTGCTATAATATTTTATGAGAAATTAAATAAACCAACATGGTAAAGACATTCTAACTAATTTTACCACCAAACCAAATCGATTACGAATTCAAAAGGTATCATCAATTATGACATTATATTTAATGATATAAACTTTTTTCCATTTTTGGTTCCACGCACCTTGCAAAATTCAGTAAAATATTATTTGCGCAGTAGCACCAAACTCAATATTTTTTATTGGGAGTATAATGTTTTATGCAAGAAATGACAAAAATTTCAACAACAATTAAATTTTAACTTAGAACCTTAAAAGTCTGATAAGTTCAGTACTAAAAACATTAAAGATTAATCGAGCTTGTCAAATTAAAATCATAAATCTGTCACTAGTTGTACTCTTGAGCAGTTTTGATCATTTTAGTTTGATTAAAATAAGCACTTTTAATCTCCTTCACAAATTTAACAAACTATACCCCCAACCTTCAGTCCCTTCCTCTTAAGTTTGTTTTTTTATTTCAAACCCTCTTTTTAGTGACTCCAAACCATATTGGAGAACCATTATGAAATGAGCAACGACAATATTTATTATTTCTCTAAACACATGGGTGTTGATTTTCATTATATCCGTATATGAATAATTTAAAATAAAATTAAAAAAAAGTCACACAAACTATTCTTTTGATAATTACATTTTTTTTTTTAAAACTCTAAATGTTATTTTCTCTTTACAAGTAATTTGTTAAATTGGCATTCACAATATTTCGTTACCCCCGTAGAATTCCATGATTTGTAAGTGAATTTCGGACCTCAACATCCTGCTGCTCATGGTGTTTCACGATCAGTATTGGAAATGAACGGAGAAGTGGTGGAATGCGCGGAACCACATATTGGATTACTCCAGTGCGGCACGAAGCCGCTGATGCCGAGTCAGCTCCTATGCCGCTAGCTATGCCCTGCTTGGTCCCCCTCCCCCGGCATGGTGGAGGTTCCGTAGCACGTCATGAGCACCGGGCTAAGGGGCGGTTAATAACTCATGGACATAAGAGTTAAAGAACTCAGTGCCATTATCAATTTTAAGACACCTCACATTTTTTCCAAAACGAGTTTGTACCATGTTTAGAAACTTTTTTAAGACAACTAGAGTGTCAGACTTGGTGTGCATTAAGAAGATCGAGGTATAATTGGACATATCATCAACTAAAGTGAGAAAGTATCTTTTATTATCATGATTAGGAACCCTATAGGTTCCCCACACATCACCATGAACAATAGAAAAAATAGAAGTAGAAATAGAAGAGCTAGATGGAAATGGCAACCTGGTCTATTTACCAATGGGACAAACAATAGATTTATGAGTCATATATTGTACAATAGGTAGACGTTCTATCTTACATAGAGTCTTAAGAGGAGCATGTCTAAATCTCATATGCTAAAGACTAGTTATAGAACAAGAGTGATAGGTAGTGGAAATTGAAGGAGTAAAATTGATAGAACTAGGAATGTCAAGGGAGTTGCTAGCAACTGGTACTTTTTGTTGGAGATTGAGAGTTGTCTGTAACATATATAAACCTTGATTTTCTTTACAAATCCCCAGGACATTCCCATTAAAGAGATCCTAAAAGATACCTAAGTTAGGAAAAAATAACACAACACATCCCAATTGCTTTGTGAATTGTGAAACAAACAGAAGGTTGTACTTGAATTCAAGAATAAATAGAACATCATTTACTATTTTATCCTGGAAAACTAGAGAGTCACCAACAGGACTGATAGAGACTTGACCTCCTGTGGGCAAATTTACTTTTAAATGACCTTGATCACTACAATCTTGATGTTGATTCAATAGACTGAGATTATGAACCATATGGTTTGAAGCACATGTGTCAACAATCCAGTTATGGTTCACCACATCATACATGAGTGCAGTAATGGTACCTGGGGTACTAGTTGCTGCAACATTTGTCATCGTTTCCACTTTCTTTCCCTTGCTTAACATTTAAAGAAAATAAGTGTATTGCTCAGGTGTAAACAATGACTGGCGTTGTGTACCTGCTGGAGGAATGGTAGATGGTGACATAAGAGATATAGTGTTAGGATTTACAGAAGAGTCATAGACTCCAGCCTCAATAGAGTGAATTCCACCAGTAGTAGCACCATTGGCATGAGATTCACCTCTTTTCCTCCTAGGGTAGCCATGGAGTTTATAACATTGATTCTTGGTGGAACAAGGCTCCTTATGGCACAAACAAAGTGAAAACTGATGGGAGTTTCTCACAAAAATATGAGCAAAGATAGTATATGTGGATTTGTTAGAGATAGTCAAGGTGATTTAATCATTGTTTTCTCTATTTCAGTTTAATGTAGCAGTAGCAATATCGCTAAATGAAGCTACTGCAGCAGAGTTTGGAGTGAAATGGTGTTGTCTCAATGGAAATACTTAGAACTTGACTAAATGCACAACTAACATGGTGACAAAGGACGACACTTTCTACTTGAAGCTTAACCATATTGTGGATAAAATCATTAACTACAGGAAGAGGGCTGGAATCCAAATCACTCATCGCTACAGAGAAGGAAACCAAGTAGCAGATTTTCTTGTTGCCTTTTTCATTCTAAGGACACAGGTAGACACTAATGTGCCAAAAAAACAAATACTAGTGTCCCTACTATAACCAAACATGGAAAATGAACAACAACTACAAATCATAGAGACAGAGTGAGTTGGTAGAAGAGAAATGGAGGAGGAGGAGACAGAGGTTTGTCTGAAGTATGTCAACACGGGCTACAAGTTAAATATTTTTTGAAAAAAAACAAAAAAAATCTATAGCATTAAAAGCGTGGGGAATCTGACCACGTCATTAAATTTTTACGTATAATGTAACAAACTAGAATTCTCAACACAAATACTTGAGTACTGTATAATCACTCCTAACCAAATTACAACACCAACACTAAAACTATAGAATTAGGAAACTACTGAAATAACAAGTAACGAAGAATAGAGATAAGAATGAAGGATGAAAAACTTAGACTCTAGAAAGTGTTGAGAATTCATCACCAATTTAATTAATATCTATGACATGCCAGCGAAGTATCTAGAATATTCAAAGTTGTAAAGAAATGAAGGCAGATATCTAGAATGAGTGTTTCTGAGAGAAACATATAGGAATATTCTAGAAAGGATAGTTGTAGAATTATGCAGTTGGAGGAACATTCTAGAGTAGAATAGTAAATATCCTCCACTAGATCCGATCCTTCCATCACCACCTATAAATAAAGTGGGTGCTCAACCTATATCTCAAGTAAATGTATTGTTGGGATGTCTAATTCTTGAGCCTCTTCATGGTTTAGCCCTAGACCCAACAACTTGGCTAGCATCTGGGCTATCTGTGTTCACAACATATAATTCCATCCACACATGGATACTATATATATACTACTCCACTAGATTTAACTTGCAAAATCAGGAAGGTATGATATTGTAACATGACAAAGACCAAAAACAATGATCAGAGAAACCCAAACAGGCTAAAATTGGAAAAAAAACAAACAAATGAGAAGCCTCAAATAAGTGTATCAATATAAATGATAATTGCAGCAACACATATCTCACAGTCTTGAGATTTCAAATGTCACAAAGAATGGAACACATCTTCAATGCTGCTTTGATTTTTAAAATTGTGATGCTCAAAATGCCATGAACAGAAACCACTATCTCCATTTGTTGCTGCTTGGAGGTTGGATTATTATGACCACAAATCAATATTTGAAAAGCCACTGTTAAAATTGAACCATTATGTGCATTTGAAGTATTGTCCCTATTCAAGGAGAGCCGACCATCTGGACTTATGATGATACCAGAGGGCAAAATGGGAACTTTTGTTGCATCACCTCCATTGGCAATTGAAGTAATTGCTCGTAACTCTATGGGTGCATAGACTAAAAATGCTCCCATTTCATCAATGCTTGTCTCTTCAAGCACTAACATTTCCTTATGCATATTATAAGGTTGTATATACATTACAACAATTAAGAAATATTAGGGTAAATACTAAGAATAAGTGACGAATAAGTTATGTTGCTAAACAACAAAAATTCCATAGCTAATCCTATTTAATAATGAATTAGTGAAGGATTATAAAACAATTAGGTTATTTAACAATATATTAACAAGGAATTCCATAGCTAATTCTTGTTCTTTTTTTGTAGTGAAATATATTTAGCATTATTAGTTCACCTAAAAGATAGTTAAAGGTAATTATTGGATCACCGAAAAAACCAAGTGGAATTATTAATATAGAAAATGAGACAAACAACAACTTGCTATAAATGGCTAAGCTATGATAATGTGAAGAAGATTTTCAAATTATCAGTGTATATAAATTAAACATGAGAAAAGTTAGTCTTTATTTTTGTGTGTGTTTTAATTGTTAATTGACTACAAGTCAAAAGTGAAATTGGACCACAGAAAATTCCTTTTGATTCATTATTTAAGAACAAAAAGTCTAAAGGAAAAAAAGATACAAGTTAGAAATTTTAGTATTTTTGCATGTGAAAAAAGAAAAATCCAATATTAAGTAATATTATTTGAGTCTTGAAACATGTCATTATTACTTGATAAGTTAAGTAGAAATAGAAAACTATAAATAAATAAATATGGCAAATACATGGATAATTGTAATGTTGTTTCCTGGAAAGTTTCATGTTAGTACTCGATCTAACTCAATCACATTATTTCCACCGATCAAAATATCCCATTGGAAAAAAAATCCAATGATAAACAATATCATAATTTAATTGTCAAAAAATTAGTTTGTGGGATGAGTATTATTTAAAATCATATATTTAAAACAATTATGTACAATCAATGCTATGACTAGCAAAACATGTAGATAATATAACATGTAGGGGTGTGCAAAAACTAAATCAACCGATAAATCAAATCGAAAAAAGTGGTATTGGTTTAGCGAATTTTTAATGGTTTTATTAAAAAATTATTATCAGGTTATCAGTTTGGTATTGATTTTTTTAATGTTGGGCTATTGGGTAAAGTGATAATACATTAAGACTAGTGATTTACAACTTTACTCATACATAAATATTAAATATTAATTTCAATATCTTACTAGTTATTGTCTTTGCCCTTTAGCATTCAATTTACACTTCATAGTGACTTTGAATTCATAATTTCACATTATATAAAACGTCTAAACCTAAAATAAGAATCTTATTCCTCTTAATTTCTCTTTGTGTAACACTTTTATAGTTTTTTTTATGTTAGTTATTATTGTTTCTATTTTTTGGGTATTTGTACAGTTACATTATTGTCTTATCGCGTCAAATTATTAGAGAAGTCATATATTTTATAATCATTTTCTTGTTGATTAAACTGAAAATCGAACCGCTAAGCACCAAAATCGATAAACCAAAAGTCGATTAAAAATATCTTATTGGTTTGATTTTTTGGTTTAGCGTATTTAAAAATCAATAAACAGAACTGATAATACATCAAATCAAACCGAACCAACATATGCACACCCCTAATAACATGGGTACATAATATTAGCACAACAATCAAATTTGGGACTTTAACTTAGTGGTTTCTAAACAATTTAACATTGAACTCATTCTATTTTAATTTTAAAATTATGATATTTATTGAAATATTTGAGAGTTTTACATAAAAATTTATACAGGAATTGAAAAAAGAATTGATTTCTATATGAGTATTTTTAGGGGTCATTTGGTTAACAAGTTATACAGGGATTGAAAATGTAAAAAATACTTTTTTTATCAGATGTTTGGCTCATTGCATTAAAAATTGAATATCAATGCAAAGATATATACAATCATTCCTTTTTATGCAATCATTCCCTCTAACAACATGTCACCTATAATATACTTTAACAACAATATATTATGTGTAATATAATGTGGAGCCTGAAGAGGGTAGAATGCACACAAACCTTACCCTTATCTCTCGAAGGAGAGAGATTGTTTTCAAAATATCATCGATCAATTCAATGTAGAATCAAAGTGTCACGACTCGAGCCTACACCTTGGACGTGGCCGGCACTCAAGAACCATTGTTGGTCCCCAAGCGAACCCTCATCTTGGTTGACTACAAGCGGAAGACTAACTCAAGCATACAAAGCTTAAAACTAAATGAAATTCTTTGAACTCAAATACAAAGCTTTAACTCAAATGATTAACTTTGAATATAATAGAACATTCAACTAGCCAAAAATAGGCAACTCAAGTCTTTAAAACATTTAACAAGATAAATGAACAAACTTCTCAAACTCTATTGTTTATCTATGAAGCCTCTAAATGACAAAGATGGAAATCGGGACAAGACCCACGACATCCTAACTAAACTAAAAGTAAATGGAACCCTCCGGAAGCAATGACACTCACCATAGCTAACTCAAACTGCAAGTGGTCTCAACGAAGCTTCTGTTGATGACCCTGAATAACTATATCTACATCACAAAAGATGCAAGACAATGGCGTCAGTACATGGAATGTACGAGCATGTAAGGGGAATTCTAAAGCATAAACATAAGTTTGAACTGATGGAAAAGAAACATACTTACATCTTCTCAATTCACTCAACTCAAATAAATGTAGTTCAACTCAACTCAGAGAAAATAGGGCTCAACTCAATAATAAGACATTCAACTCGGTGAAATAAGGCTCAACTCAATAATAAGATATTCAACTCAGTGAAATAAGGCTCAACTCAATAATAAGATACTCGACTCTGTGAAACATAGTTCAACTCAACTTAGAAAAATATGGCTCAACTCAATAATAAGATACTCAACTCTAGATACCCAACTTAATATAAAAGCAACAATAAAAGATGCAATATATGAAAAACTTTTAAAATAATAGATAGAAACTCAATGTATTAAAGAATACAAATATGGGAGATTCTCTAACCAACAACCATCACTAGGAGTTATGTAATGAAATAACGTCTAGCCTACGCTGACAGAACTGTTTTATACTTTGACAGGATATATAACCTACTACTAAGTGTATCCACTAGTCTATGCTTAAAAGCATTAATGAATCATCTAAAAAGTATGACTCTTTTCTACCCACATTGGCTACATGGTTTATGAAGACTTTGAGTTATCTGATATACTTCGGTGCGGAACTGGTAGTTGAGGGTTTCATAGAAGTGGTAGTGTATTAGGTGGTAGTGTGGTAGTTGAGTAATTTATTTTAAAGATTTTATTAAAATATTCTTTTGCTAAGTATCTTAAGCTTTCGTTTTTCGGTGTGGAGTTCATGGTAAAATGTAATAATATTTATTGTAATATTCTTCCGATAGTTGTTTTAATCTGAATATTTCTTTAATGTTATTTATGATATATTCTAGATATAACATATCTTGGGTTTCTTGGTACATATATAAATTTTCTTCCATTAATTGTTCTAATAATTTTATATCTTTCATAGATTCTGTCCAATATCGTAAATATTTGTAGTTCATCTTAATCTGAATTTATTTCTAAATCGTACCACTCTATTTTTTCGTAGTCTAAATTATGTAGGTCTATTTCATACCATTGTTGGTCTAACATATCTTCTGATTCGTTGTTATTAAATATTTTTTCCCATATAATTCTTCTTAATTCAATTATTTTTATATCTTTAAGTATATATAAGATTAAGGTTTCATAGTTTTTTTATCATTTTATCATGCAAATATGTAGTCATGTTCTTTATCATGCCGGTTTTTTATTTCAAATTATTCCTTCCTATCATATTCATAATTGATTAAATTCATATTAGATTATTATGAACTAGATTATCTTTATCATGTTTTCCTGTCACTACTAGCATCGTACTTTAGCGGATACTTCCTTCTTATCAGCGCCTCAACTTTGTTTACTTCCCTAAATGGCTTTCCTCGCCTACCGGTTTCAACATTAGGATGGCATAGTATAGAAGTTTTCTCCCTGTTTCCAGTGTGCTAATAAACTAGAAATCATGATTCAAATAATTTTAATACATAATAACCAACATAAATTTATTCAATCATATATATGATATTCAGGAATATATGAAATTAGTTCTGCATATTTATTGAACAATATACCTTTGCCTCTTGCTTAGTCATGCTATCTGAAATATCTGACTGGATTTCAGATTTTTTCATGTATTTTAAATATTTATCTTAGTTGGGAGAGTTTTTTCTTGAAAGAGAGAATTTTTATTTAGGCCTTGCCCCCTTACAATGTTTACTACTAAGTTTATATATAGGCATACAAATTTACTATTCTAAATACTTATCCTAATTACATCTGTCTACTACTATTTACTACTATTCATGACTACTATTCATGAATAGTTCTTATTTTGTCTACCACTATTCTCTTTACGACTTATTTGTACATATTAATAATGTACACTATCTACCACATACACTTGTCATTATTTATGACACACACACCAAACTATTATGACTTTTTACATCTTATTTATATACCTATTTGACAACTTTGCCAAATTGTTTGGCAACTTTGCCAACTATTTTACATTATTTTATTTACATAACTTTTTCCGTTCTTATCTTCTCCTTCTTGTTTTCTTCTCCGTTAATTATTCCAGCTGGACATCTGGAATTATATTATCTTCTTCGTTGCACTTTGAACATATATGATCAGGATATTTGTGTCCAATTAATTTACAATATCTGGTCAATAATTCTTTTGAAATAAATCCTGTCTTCAAAGCTCTCGTTGTAGGTTGTTCTTCTGGCTTAAGTAATGACAAAATCCATTCGCTGGACTTCATCCATATTTGCTTTCCTTAGCTCCCTTGAATTGGAATATATCATTAATTGATCTCTTGAGTAATAACTCCATATAGCATTTTCGTTTAAATAATTGTTTGCTAACTCTTGTATAATAGTTGATATACCAATTATTCTTTTGTTGGCATAAAAACTTGGTATCTCTATTTTGCATATCTCTTCTTGTTGTCCGATATCCTTGGGTATAATCATAGCTTTAGTTAGTCCTATCTTGATAACCTGTATTGGAGATTTTATTTCCTCGTATAATATCTCCGCTGGTGCTGTATAGAATTTTATATAAAATAAATTTCCTTTTGTAACTCTTTTGTATGTGACGAATGCCTTATGTAGTTCTGGTATTCCACTAACTTCTTCTCCGTCATATGTGTATACGGTATTTAACAGTCCATAGTTATAACATGTTCTTACTAGGTTAGTGTTAGTTTTTGATCGTGCAATTAACTTGTTATATCCTTGTAATTTTTGTGTTAAATAATCTTGGTTTGGTTCTTTTGTGGTTGATATGGGGTTGCAGTTTAAATAAGTTTGGATTTTGTGTATATTTTCGATGTAGGTTCGTGTGATATAGTTATATGTCTTTTTCTCGTTTTGGTTTTGCAAACTATTTGCGTATGTAGATGTTTGTGGTTCTATGGACATGTGTCTAGGTGTCCTTTGGGTAAATGGTTTTTCGAATAGCTGGTTTAAATTTGCATTTTTATGTTGTTTATTGCTAACTTGTTTGCTTGTACCTGCAGCTGTATTTAAACAAACATTATGGGTTTTAAGGAGTTTCCCATCATCTCCTTTTAGCTCTGGATTTTTTCCGTCTTCCGATTGACGCAGCTCCGCATTTTTATAGTCATGCTGCTGACTAGCTTTAGACTTCAGATTATCTTCATTAGTCTTTAGCTTTTGTATCTCGTTGTCCATACTATCCACTTTTGTACAAAGTGTAGTAATGGCTTTGAGTATCGAAATTTAATATATTTAATACCAATCTCCTTATTTCTTTTGTTGTTACCGAATCTTGTATTTTTCTTGTTAGCCACCATTTTACTTGTGTGTTATCTGTTCTAATAATAAATTCGTTATATACAATATATGGTTCAAATGATAATAAAAATTTATATACCGAATATAATTCTTTCCTATTTATTTCTCACTTTATTTCTGCATTAGTATATGTTCCTGAATAATATCTACAATGATGTTCTATTTTTTCTTCTCCATACCTATATTTTAATACTCCTCCATAGCTTTTTTCACTGGCGTCTGATTCTACTATATAAGTAAATTTTTTATTTTCATCCGGAAAATATAGTTTAGGTAGGTTCTTACATAATAATTTTATTTTTTGTATTTGTGTTTGGTCTTTCTTATCAAACTGGTATTCTACATCTTTCTTTAATTTTTGTTGTAATGGTTTTAAATTCTCTGCTAATTTTGGTATATAATCTCTTACTTGGTTTACTAGTCCTAAAAATGATTGTAATTTCTTTTTCGTATCTAGCTATTTTTTTGAGTTAATTATTTTTTGTACTATATGTGTTTGCATTTTTATTCCATTTTTATCTATTTGTATTTCTAGGAATTCTATTTGGCTTTTCATTATGTCGGCTTTCTTTTTACTTAGGCTTATACCTGAATATTCTATAATATGTATGAATTTTTCTAATAATCTTATGTGATCATCTTGGGTTTTAGAATATAGCAATATATCATCAATATATAACTACACAATTTTCTAATTGTTTAAAATAGTTATCCATAAAGTGTTGGTATCTTCCTGGTGCATTTTTATATCCAAGTGGTAATACATTCCATTCGTAAAATCCTTGTGGTACAGTGAATGCTGTTAGTTTTTTAGATTCCTCTTCTAGTTTTAAGTGATAAAATCCTGATTTACAATCAAATTTGCTAAAATAATTATATCATTGTATTTGCCTTATCTTTAGTATTTTATTTGGTATTGGATAGTTATATGTTTTAGTTTTTGCATTTAAATTTCTATAATCAATAACCATCCTACTTTTTCCTCTTTTTTGTTCACTATGTTTATTTACGATAAATGTCGGGCTTGTGTGCTTACTATTGCTTTCTTGTATGTACCTTTTTTCTAGTAATTCATTTATATGTATTTTAAATTTGGTTAAATCATTGAAATTATATTTTAATGGTTTTTGGGTTATTATACTATTATTATCAATTAGTTCAATTTTTACTTTTGTTTTATGTTTCTTCCATCCTTGTAAAAGATCTTCACTATATAATAATTCTAACTTATCTTGGATTATTTTTACTTTATCTATAGAGAATATTATTAATTCTATTTTAGGGTCTTCTTCTTTTATATTTTCTAATTTTTGTGTAATTTTTTCGCTTCCTTTTATCCATTCTGTTGTTTTTCGTTTTTATTTACTCTTTTTGCTCCTAAAATATAACTAGCTCATATTTTAAAAAACATAACTTTTCTATTATTTGAGATTATTACTCAAAATCTTTCTTTTAAAAGAGGTGGTACTCAAAACTGTTCAAAAGCTCTTCTGAAAATCGGTGTTTCCTCTCTGCTTATATGTAAAAATATTTACTCTGGGGAATACTTAGTTCCCATATATTCATTTTGAAAAAAATGAACTCAACTCTACTCTTTTTCAAACTCAATTGCTTAAGTCTTAAAACAAGTTTAGAAAATTTATAAAAGACTTCTCAATATAGGTTCACGCCGAATTATGGACGTGAATGACTCAATTCAAGGTTTTCAATAACCATATATAGAACTCAATACTTGGAACTCAAGAACTTCAATGATACTACTCATTTAAAGAATGCTCAACTCAGAGGGTTCATGCGGAATTATGGGCATGAACAACTCACTCAAGGACTTCATAGGTAACATGTAGTAGTCTCATGATTAGGAATATAATCTCAAAAGGATTAGGAACTCATTACTCAAGACTTAGAACTTGAAGATACTACTCCTCTCAAAGATGCTCAATTTATGAAGTTCATGCGGAATTTATGGGCATGAACGACTCGACTCGAGGGTCTACATAACAATTGAACTCAAAGACTTTCTTGAACTCTACTTTTAACTCTCTCTTGAATTTGAATTATGGTTTCAAGAGTTATGATTCATGATATAAGGGATCTCGTGATGATAATGTAGACTCATGAATACATTCTCCTCATTCGCATACTCACTTACTCGAGCCTTGAAACAAGTTATTTAAAGTTGTAGAAGACTCCTCAAAAAGACTCAAAGGGACTTTCTCAAAATGTTCGAAAGAACTCTCAAGACTTAACTCTTAACTCTACCTTGAATTCTAATTATAAATTCAAGGTTATGAATGATTTCTAGGTGTTTAGCAGTAGTTTAGAGTAGTTAGAATCAAAAGGGAGTGAAGGTACACTTTAAAGGGACTCAAACGGGACAACCGACGAAAAAGGAGGGGGGGCAGACGATCCTGGCGCACTGCTAGCACGGTGTAACATCGTGCAATTTGAAATAGCTATGAAGAATCTTGTAATTGGAAATAGTCATTTTTGGAAAGAATTCAAAATCTGGAAATTTAGTTAAGTATGGAAAAAAATGAGTTTTTGGTCAACTTCACATGGTCATAACTCCTAGCTAAGGATGAGTTAGGTGTATTTCCAGTTATGTTTGGAAATCCCTTGGAATGATCTTTTGAACACCACTGAGTTTTCTCGATGTCGAGTTCGTAAGAGTGAGTTATGCCCTTTGGAAGTTGGGCAATTGGTATAGGGCAGTTTAGTCCGAATTTGTAAGGGTATTTTGGTCTTTTCCCTAACCATTTCTTTTGGTTATATTAAGGGCCTAGACTGATTTTAGTTCATTTTTTCCCTTTTAAAAGTGAGAGTTAGGGTTGTGAGAGAAGAGAGAAAGAAGAGGAGAAAGAGAAGAAGAAAAAAAAGCAAAGTTCGTCAAGATCGTCATGGTTTTCGTCGGGGGTGATCCCAATAAGGTATGTGAGATCATATTATTGAGTTGGTTCATTCCCCCACACGCCATACTTGTTTTAATTCCAGAAAAGATTGGGTGTGGTTGTTGAATTTTTGTGGTTGTGTTGTTGAAGTTTCTTGTTGGCTTGGTACGTGTTTTCGGATGGAATTTCGAGTTGAATCTATTGTATTTTGAAGGTTTTCATGATTATGAGTGTTTGGGGAAAGAACCTTTGTTGTTGAGAGGGTTTAGAGTTGGAGACACTAAGGAGAAAAGTCGGATTTTTCCAGGGAAAAGGTTGGGGTGTCGCGCGAGCCAGCGCGCCCCAAAAGGGGCTCTGAAGTTCCACCCTTGGGGCGGCGCGCCATGCAGTGCACCCACCCAGGCATTCTGAAACTTGAGGGCTGGCTCCCCGAGCCTCTCAGAGCGCCAAGGACTCCAATCCTCCCCATTCCTTCCCCACTTTTTCATACATATTCCTTGGTAAAGTACCTATATTTTTTATTTGTTTTCAATACCCTAAGGTACATCTAAACATCACAAACTCATTCATAAACATGATATCATTACCTTTGAATCCGTAATCCAATTCGAGGAAAGTTAGGATCAAAATCAAGTGAAGTTAGAGTCAAGTCTAGAAGTTAAGAAGCAAGTCAAAGTAAGTCTTTAAAGTTTTTTCAAGAGTCTTTATCAAACGTTTTAACTTTGTTTTAAGGCTCAAGTTTCAAGTTAAGCCAAGAGTATAGAGTTGAGTTCATTTATCAAAAGTTATTAGGGAACTAAGTATTCCCAAAGAAGTTTATAAATGCTTTTACATTTGAGTAAGAAAGGAACTATGTTTTTCCAAGAGAGCCTTTGGGTTAAGCTTTGAGCAATTATCTCAAACTAAAGAAAGATCTGTTTAAAACACTTATGAGCTAAAGTATTTTTGGGAGTAGTATTGAGCACCGAGTTGGGGACGCAAGTTCATTTAACTAAACTTTCCATAAGAACTATGTAGCCAACATGGGATCTAATAGGTCATTCTTTTTAGATGATCACGTAAGTTAAGCTAGTGGATTTACTAAGTTAAGTGAGGTCCTATATCACGGCAAGGTATAGGATGGTCCTTGGGCAACGTGAGGTAAAACATTGTATCATCACTAGGGCTCATAGTGGTGGTTGTCGGTTAAAGAACCTCCCACTAAAGTTATATTACTTTTATATAAGTAAAGTTGAGTTTGATATTGTTTTATCCTTAACGAACTAAGTTGTTTAAAATGCTTTACAAGTTTTATATATACTGCAGGTGTCTTATTGCTTTATATTGAGTTCGGTTATTCATGAGTCGAACAGAGCCGAGGTAAGTGTTCATTTGTACTCCTTTCAAGCTTAAGTTGTTGTTTAGCTTTCCAGCTCGCACACTCGTACATTCAATGTACTGAAGCCAGTTGGCCTGCATCTTATGTTGATGCAGACGCAGGTACCCAGGATCAGCATCCAGCACGCCGTTGATCCAGTTGAGCACTCCAGAGTCAGTGGTGAGCCTTCTTGTCTTCCAAAGTCTGTTATTTCGTGTTCCTAGTTTTGCTTTATTAGGATGTTGCGGGGTCTGTCCCAACATCCATCTCAGTGTTGTAGAGGCTTCATAGACAGTCAGTCAATTAGTATTGAGTCTCTCATCTATGTATATATATATAAATATTCTATTTTGAGACATGAGTTACCTTTTTGGCCAGTTTTCATCAGTTAGGTGGTTTTATGACCTTTCATTGCATGAAGTTAAGTTTCCGCTGAGTTAAGTTTCCGCTGAGTTAAGTAAACCAGGCCAAGGGTTCACTTGGGACCAGTAATGGTCTTCGAGTGCCGGTCCCCCCTAGGGTGTAGGCTCAGGGCGTGACACGCGGGGTGCCAGCACCCAAACTTCAGAGGCACTATCTTGGCGCACTGCTAGGGTGCCGCTTCAACCCCTCCCAGAACTTTCTGACAAATTGTCTTCTTCAAATTTTTTTCCCTAATTCACATAGAATCTAATGGTTTCTTCCCAACTAACTTAGATTCGATTACTGAACATAAGTACACACTAATCTACTCAATAAAACCCTCAGAACACTCACTTTCATCTCAAGAATTCCTCAAAAACCTCAACAAAACAAGATTTAGAATGAAACTTCAAGAACACTTATCAAGAACTAATCAAGAACTCAATATATCAAAACTTATGGATGAAATTCATATAAGAAAGTCATGATTGGCGTGTGGGTGAATGAACCCAACACTACGACAATTTACATACCTCTTAGAGATCAAACCCTTGGTGAAAATCTGCAACAAAACTCAAGAATCTTGACGAACGCTTTGATCATTTCCTCTTTTCTCCTCTTTTCTCTTCTTGAACTCTCAACTAAATTCCTAAGCGTAGATTAGGATTATAAAACTGAACCTAATCATTTTAGACCCCTAAAACCTTACTAAAAATGAATTAAATCTGATTGGGTTAGGAAAAGACCAAAATACCCCTCACTATTTTCGGATAAATGTCCTTAACTAGATAGCCTGACTTCAAAAGGGCCTATCTCACTCATCCGAACTTGAAACTTAGAAAACTCAGTGGCGTTGGAAAGATAATTCAAAGACCTTTCATTTGATATCCTATGGGCCACCTAACCCATCATGTTCTAAAAGTTGTGGTTGTTTGAAATTGACCCAAAACTTAGAAGAACCTACGAATGACTTGAATGAACTCTCTTTAGTTCTTTTTGGAACTCAAGCTGCTACATCTAGTGACCTTTAACACTTAAGAAATTTTAAATTCCTCGGTAAAATCCTACTCACAACGAAGGATGGTTCAAATCTTAGTTCAAAAAAATTTCTGGGGTGTTACAATATCTCCCCCTTGGGATTGGATATCCAACCTAGGACCTGACCCCGATACTCAAACTTGAACAGGATCTATCAATTCGGGTTTCGACTTCGACACTCAAATTGAGATTCAGAATCTAACCCCGACAACCAACAATCGTTGTGAGACTCAAGATTTGACTTTCAAATCGAAATTTCAAACAGGGATCCAACCACACCTGACTGGGGACCTAACTTTCGAACTAAGATTGGTTGTGGGTTAAGGAAAATGAAAATTTGAATTTTATCAAAAAATAAACTTTAATTTTTTTGTGGGGGGGGGGGGGGAGGGAGGGCAGGGATAGGAGTAGTAGGGGGGACAAGGTAAAACAAACCAAAAAATTTAAAATTCTAACTGTTTTAAATAAATTTTTAAGTTGTTATTTTATTTTATTTTGGTTGGGGGAGGGACTAATTTAGGTAGGGGGCCGGGTAGGGACAAAATAAATTATTTTTTTAAAAAAAATTATTATTATTTTTTGAATGGAGAGGGACGGGTAAAAAAAAATTGTTATTTGAGGTTGAAGCAGAGTTTTGGAAAATATTTTCCTTAATTTTTAAAGGGAAGTCATTTTCCTTAAATTTGAGGTAAATAAGTTGGTTTGGAAAACATTTAAGCCAACCAAATATGAGAAAATTGAAAAAAAAATTCCTTCATATCAAACACACCCTTTGTATACGCGCTTTGCGTGCATATCTATATTAGAGTATATATTTTTTGTAAAAAAAGGGTGGGGGGATTATATAACTAAGCTAACATATAATAGTTAATTATGCTCCATAACTACAGTTTAACTTAATTAAAAAAATGGCTATAGTTAAAGAAAATGGCTATATACGATTAAGATTTTGGAAATAACAATACCCATATCATACACTTTGAAAAATGGGTTATCCAATGATATACCGTGAGTTTATGGTATTATTGATGCATTTCACTTGGAGTTTTGTGTGAGTCTTGAGCATTTTGTTATTAGATATGATGGTATTTTATCTCATTTTGCAGGAAAATCGGTTTGAAGCAATTGTTGGTGAAGATAGATGAAACAACAACAGTTTGGCACCCTACGAGCTCAACCATGAGCTGCCACTCAGATGATGAGTTGTAGGTGGAAGCCATGGGTCAATAGTTCAAGGAAGTCTTACTAAGTGTGGAACCACGGAGGCGACCTATGCCCCGTAGGTAGAGTGACAGACCGTAGCTGGGAGTCGTCAATCGATTCAAAAAGTAGAGTTCCAGTACGTGAACCACGGATATGCAGGACAGGGAATGATTGGATTTACGGACCATAGGTGAAAACCTTCAATCAGAAGACGATAACTTTTGCCAACTATTGAACCACAGAGGTGACTCATGGACCGTTGGCTAATCCACAGTCCGTCGTTGGTCACCGTAGGTCGAAACTGCCAAAATCAAAATTTTCCTTATTTCTTTTCCTATTTGGTTTAGGACTTGTGTATTATAAATATGGTTGTAATTGATGTTTTTAGGGGTTAGACAATACTGGGAACTTTTGTTTTTGGCTTTGAGATTTCTTTTCAAACACTTGGGCAATTTAAATCTTGAAGTTTGGTTTTCTAAAATTTGCTTTTGATTTTCAACTGAAGATTTCGGTATTCATCTACTTTGATTGTAAGTTCATGATTCTTCTTAACAACAATATGAATTGTGAATTCTCAAGCATGAGTAGTTAAATCCACAACTAGGGTTGTGGGAACCATGAGCAATTAACAACGTATGATTAATAAATAAGTAATTCTTGAATAGTGTTTGTGCGTGTATTGTTAGCCTTTTCGCTTAGAATGCTTTCTAGCAGTGCACAACGTTAGAACTCGTCTCATTCCTACTTGCCTTACCAAGGAGGTAATAAATGAGAAAAATATTAAACAACAGAGATTTAGTTAAAGAATTGTTGTTATCTAATAGTCTGACCTTAATCAATTGATGAAATGGTGAATACCCTAATTCAATTGACGCGAGGGCTAATCTGGGGTTAAAGGTAAAGGTTAGTAAAACACACACCCGTAGACTTACCAAGTTGCATGATGAAATTCCCTACTTGGAGGACCAATGACTTAGGGATACCCAACTTATCAACCTTGCATGTCAAACACTAGGATAGAATTACTATTATTAGGAATATTGTGTTAAGAGCTTGTGGGGAACAAATATACCCTAATTTTCTTCTCATATTGATATCTCAAACTGCAAATCTTGCTTACTTGTTACTTAGTGAAATAAATCAACAAACTGTCATTTTAATTACAAACCCCCCTTTTTGTTACTTGTCTCGGAAATAACTTTGACTAAAAGTAGATAATCATAAGTTAGCCTAAGGCTGAACCATATTCCTCGTGGGATCGACCCTAACCTTCAACTTAGGTTCTTTACTTGATAATTATCGCTTATACTTCTTTAGTGAGGTGTAATTTGAGCATAACTTCAAAATATCTTCCAAGGATGCACGAGTGTCCCAAAAAAAAGCCTTAGAAAGGAGCTTCCTACATGGTGGCAGCCACTGCTGCTAAGCTATTAACCAGTCTGTTCTGTTCTCCATAGATATGGATAGCCTTTGGAATACTCAGCCTCCCGAAGAGGCACCTGCAATCATCCAAAATTGAAGAGTTGTGCAAGTTAGTGTTATAAAGTAACTTAACTACTTCATGGGCATCAATATTAACTTGCAGGGGTTGTAAATTATGCAAAAAAGTTATATCAATCCATGTAAGGGAGGAAGTAACTCAGCTTAGAAAATACTTTTGTAATTGAAATCAAAGAAGTAAATCCTAAAATTCATTGTCTGCTAGGGTGGTTCCTATGTAAATCCTAAAATCCATTGTCGGAGATTCAAAGTATAAAAAAGAAGCCCATATGGTAATGCAATGCGTGATGATCATAGTAGCCCCTCAACATGCTCTTTGTACAAGCAACCATAGGTATTTCATTAGTTGATAATAGTAAACACCAAACTAATCAAAATACCGAGAATAAAGATACGTTGATAGAAAGAATTTTAGTGGAATGACTGTATTACATAACTTAATTCCTACAATACGTGAAAATTAAAGGATGAAAGAGGGAGCGAGATGGTGAAGAAATATGTTTACCTTAACCCGCCAAATTTAACATGCCATATCATATCACATTAAGCATTTCTTCCTATCTTTAACCTACTCCATCAAGCATTCTTAAAATTTCTTGTGTTTCTTATACTTTTATTTTGTAACTTTTTACTTTATCTTTCATTTTAGTTTTTTTTTTTTTAAATTAGTATCCATTCAAACATATGTTACGATGAAAATCGTCAAGATTCTCTAAAAGCGTGTTAGAGTAGAGTTAATAATATTATAATGCATTTTCAGAAGATAAATAAATGACAACGTCAATTTTTCTAGTCTATATAGTTCAATTTACTAGGTTAGTTATCATTTGTAAAAAAAGACAAATGACAAATAAATGAAATAAGTTTAGTTTTCATCTCTCTAAAATAGAATTGAAAAAATAGAAAAGAAATTCATGGATCCTATTAAACTGATATTGTTAAAAGGATATTGATGATTTTTATGTTTCTTCATTCAATTACATCTATTTACCTTTATATTTTTTTTAAAAATATCTCAAATTCAAGTTTAATATAATTCACCATTTTAAAAGAGTTTGTTTAAGTTAGTACATGAAAAAAGTGTTACATTAAAATAAAATGAATAATAGATATAAGAAGAATTAAAAATAAAATAATAATTTGTCTAATAAATTTAAACAAAGAAAAATTAGAAAGAAGAAATGGCATAAAAGAGAAATAATGACAAAGGAGAAGAAGCTCCAAGCCCAAAAGACATTGTTAAGGTTTTCACGAGACTGATCTTGACCTGCCATTCAAGATTAGCTATCTTTTCCTGTTTCCATTTCTTGGCTACAATCACTTTTTCATAATATTACAATTGATAGTTGATATATTTGGGGCATATTATACCAACAGAATAGATCAAAACTTGAAATACATTAAACAATGGTTTTCATCTTTCCCTCGGTGAATCACAACCATTGCACCTAAAGATTTTAACAGTTAATATTTGAAATATAGAACATAATATCTATGAGCAGTAACAGTACAAATCCATGTCCAACATATTATGCTACGTCCATTTGTGGCTGTGCCACTATGTTTGCTAATATTACACATAGAATTGAGTAGGGCTGATGTCAGTGCATTAGCCCTCCTAACAGACATAACTCCATTTCTATCCGCACTCAAAATATCTTCCAAGGATGCACAAGTTTCTTGAAAAAATCCCTTAGAAATAAGCTTCCTATATGGTGGTGGTCATTGATGCTAAGCTATCAACTTGTTTGTTCTATTCTCAGTAGATTTGGATCACCTTTGAAATACTCGGCCTCCGGAAGAGGCACTTGCAATCATCCAAAATTGAAGAGTTATGCAAGTTAGTGTTATAAAGTGACTTAACTCCTTCCTGAGCATCAATATTAACTTGCAGGTGCCGTAAATTATGCAGAAAAGTTATAATCAATCCATGTAAGGGAGCAAGTAATTCAGCTTAGAAATCATTTTTGTAATTGAAATCAAAGAAGTAAATCCTAAAATCCATCGTCCGCTCCTATCCCTAAATACTCCCGTTCCTACAAAATTCTTGTTATTGTCCACCCTTGCATCTTTATTGAGCATGTAAATAGTTTCCTGGGGTGGTTCCTATGTCACAGACAGGAATTTTAGTGTGTCTTTACTTGGTTGTACCTGCAAGCATCCAATATTCACATGGTAGATATTTAACACTAATGGTTTCAGCATTAGTAGTGTCACATTTTGAAATAGAGTGATGGAATACATGTCATATGATGTAAAAAAACTAAGAGTAGGCAGTAGGTAATGAAGTAAAGTTTCACTTGAAACGACATAAGACGAGGCTTTTCATTTGACTTGGTGATACATAACCATTGTACCTAGTTCTGAGTTCAACTTACATACAATTTACCACTCTACTAAGGAACAAGATAAAAGTTTATATTATCAACAAAAGATTTTGTGAAACGATCTATCCTCTCTCTAAAATCTGAACTCTCATCGGTACTATAACAGCAACTTATTGCTGCTATGGCAGCTGAGCCACTGGTAGCTTATCTCCAACCACCAGAAAAAATCCTCGAGGGACACACAGTACAAACAATATCAATCCAACAACAAACTCCCTCAAGTCCAGTTTACGCCATTGAGAGATCAGGTATCAATAATGAGAGTAGGAGGTCGATTTCGAATGAACAATGGTGTAAACTTCAAGAGATTATTATGTAGGTTATCGTTGGTTCCATTCGGATTGTTTCAACAAATGGAGAAAAATCAAGCTTAAATGTAATCAAAGATTCAAATCCTACAAATGGGGGAAACTCCAATTCCAAGAATGGTGACCTGGAGAAAACAACAAATAATTATTTGGGGAGGAGTAATCCAAATCAAAGTGACAAGGAGAACTCTGATTCGAAACAAAATATTAGGTCACGTAGAGGGGATGATGAAGTAACAATGTGCATAAATACTTCCCAACTGGTGAATGTGGCTGACAATGATGATATTCAGAACTATGAGAAAACTCTGGAGCACGGAAATCAGAGTCAAGCTCAACACCAAACCAAACTTATAGGGACAATCAATGTCTCAGATTCAAAGATTGAGGAAGAAAATAACTTGAAGGCCTCATCAGAGGATCACACTAGTAAGCTTACTAATGCTCAATATTCTAACAATATGTCTACTAAGGATAAGGATATTGCTGGTCCTAGTAAAGTCGTGCATAACCATGGGAGTGAACCTGGTAGGAAGGAAGATAAGGGAAAAGACAAGGTCGTAGAGGAAACCAATCATAAACCTTATGTCCCTAACAACAACACCCTCCAAGTATCCAACAACTTCACGCCTTTCAAGCCTAACAATAACCTTTCAAAAAAGGTAGACACAAAAAGCACTAATGACAATCATCAGCCAGCACACAAAGGTCCCATACAACCTAAACCAAAAGCTACTGTGAATCCTACACCACCTCATCCTAATATCCCTCATTCCATGACTACTAAACCTTTTTTTGATGACAAGGGAAACCCACAGCCGCTATCCTTTGGGTGCTCATAGGGTAAAACCCCCGCTCCTATGCAATAGCTCACAAACCACATAAGAGAGGTAATCCGCACTAGGCAAGCCCGGTGCGACAAGCTAGATTCAAAAGGCAAACCCCTTGCTTTCGCTGGCAAGGGGTTTCGAACTTGAGACCTCCAACATGGAAGTCCCAAGCCCAAACCACTAGGCTACCCCGAAGAGTTCCATGACTACCAAACTTAGAGCCCAGGAAGCCCAAAAAAACCATTCCCATAACAATCAACCCACCCATATTACTACCAAATAAGGATACCCTGCAGTTGTGTTTAAAAGAAAGGACTTTCTGGTTAAATTGGCTGAAAGATGCAAATATGCGGTAAGTTCATCAATACCATGCCTAAGATGGAAACCATCAGGGAACAATTTATTCTGCAAACTGAATTGAAAGGAGAAGTGAAGTTAACTCATTACAATCCTAAACATCTATATATTAATCTTGACAATGAGTATGATCATGCTACTGTGTTATCCAAGGCTAAAATGTATGTTGAAAGTCAGCTGATGAGATTTTTAGTATGGACTCCTACCTTCAAACCTGAAGAAGAAACTCATTTGGCACCCGTTTGGGTGATCCTGGGTGAAGTTCCTTGGCACTGCTACTGCGCAGAGGTCCTTAATCCTTTTCTATCACTTATAGGTAAGGCACTTTTTCTAGACTTAGCTACTCATAAAAGACTAGAGGTAGTGTCGCCAAAGTTAAAGTTCAAGTGGATCTTACAAAGGAAAGACCTCAACATGTTGAATAGGATATGATGAAGATAAGAATGGTGAAAGAAAATGGTTATCCATTTAATATGAGGGGGTACCTGACTACTGTAATTATTGCAAACATCATGGACGTGATTATAATGCTTATGAGGTCAAAGGAAGGGATGAAGAGGCTAAAAGAGTAAAAGAACAAGAAGAAAAGATAAAAAAACAAAAACAGTGAGGATGATCAGGCTAACAAGAGCATCAAGGAACAACCCCTTGAACAGAGAGAACACAACAAGAAGATGGATGAAGAGACTTGAACTCAAGAGCAATAGCAAACTCAAAAAAAGAAAGGATGGAAACACAACCAACTAACTCAACAAACACAGAAGACACAACAAGCTTAACAATACAACAGAGATCAAGACAACAACAAGAAGGTTTATAGAGCTAGATCACCTAAAAGTCCAAAAATTGCTAATCAGCATATTCCACAACACCAACAGGCAGGTATAACTACTGAACTCAGAGCTCAAAATCCAAATTGTAATGTTGACTCTAGAGTCCAAAATCAATAAACCCCCCCCCCCCCCACACACACACACATAAATTTGTGAACCAACAATTACAAAAAAAAATGACAACACAAAGGATAATACTGAGAGTCTTCAAGGAAAAGCTGATGATGGACAAAACCAACAAAATGAAGGTATTGACTCAATGCTCCACCAACCCCACCCCAATTACCTATCTGACTTGTTTGATAAAGAAGTTATGGTAGGTATGGATGGTGGGATTCAGGAGGAAACTACTAATCTGCAAGAAGGGGTGTCCAAAGGGAGGGAATTGTCTAATGTTATGCATGAGAATTTGATTGACCCTAAGACTGACCCTAGAGCTCCTGCTACCTCTAAGAATGCAGATATCCAGTCTCAGTTACAAGAACAAACTGATGATATCATTGGTATTGAAAAGGCTACTAAAGATGATATGTTTGATACTGAAAAGAGAGAGGATGATATGGTACATATTGATGATATTGAAGGTACACCTTCTAAAGATCCCACTATATCTACCAGTGTGAATGTCCCTAAGCAGTCAAGTATGCAACAAAGATCAACCTACCAACCAACTCAAAATAATGGTTCAAAACAACAGAGACAGAGAGAAAGTCCCCAAATGCTCAACAATAAATCTACCATGGCTTTCAGTAAGAAAAAGAGAGATGCTATAAAAAAAAAAGAAACAAGCAATGGAAGAAAAACGAAATGTTGAAATGCATCAGAATGTGGACTATGAGTTCTTAAAGGAGTAAGTAGGTAGCCATGCAGTTCCCCTCCAGACCAAAGACAATCCCTGTGAATTGTGATAGTAATACAACTGAGGACAATAATGATGATTATAGGGTGGTCAATTATGAAGAAGAGTATGATCCTGATCAATTGGAAGAACATGAAGATGATGATGAAACCAGTGCTCATCTACTGAAAGCCTTTGGATCCACCATGAATTATGACCGTTAGGATAAAATTCAACAAGTAACTCAGAAGGCAGGTTTATCACCTAGAGGTCAAAAGGAGAAGAAAAAGAAAAAAATACAAAATATTATCAGCAATTCTGCTAATACAATTACTGCCAAGAGTAACATCAACATCAGGTCCAAATCCCAAAAACTTTGATGATTAGTACAATTAGCTGGAATGCTAGGAGTATTAGCACTCAAGGAGCTTTGGCTAGACTCCAAAAATTCAAGGATTACTACAATCTCTCTATGATTGCAATTATTGAGGATAGACTCCAAAAACTCAAGGATTACTACAATCTCTCTATGATTGCAATTCTTGAACCCAAAACCAACAAACATCAGCTCAACTATTATAAAAATCAGCTTAGGATGGACAATGCTACTTCCTATTCCAACAATAAGATCTGGTTATTTTGGAACCAAGATGTTGATTGTACAATTTTGGATCAAGATGAACAACAGGTTACTTGTGAAGCTAAGCATGTAGCTTGGTAGACTTCTTACCTCCTCACTTTGTCTATGCTAAATGTAAAAATCATATGGGACAAGATGCTTCAATTTTCTAGATTGGACAAACCTTGGTGTACTATAGGAGATTTCAATGTGATCACTGATATTGATGAGAAGATGGGAGGAGTACCTTACAACATGGATAAAAGTTTTGAATTCATCAGTGTTATTGAAGCATGTGGACTAACTGATTTGGGATTCCATGGACATAAATTCACTTGGTGTAATCACAGAGATGATGAAGCTAGAATTTGGAAGAGACTGGATAGAGCTATGGTCAATGATAAATGTGTTGGAAATAGATACACCCATTGATGGGTTGACTAGTAACTTGCTTAATTCATGAAATAAGTTACAACTCCACTAAATAACTCTGTATAGTAAAAGAAGAGTTATGTATTCTTGAATGGAGTGGGAGTTATAGGATAAGGGGTGATGTAACTCTTGAATGAATAAAAGTTACAAGTCCTAACCTTGTCCTATAAAAGGGAGGACTTGGGGTCATCCAAGAACAACACAAACAACACAAGAAAAGAGTTCCTTAAATAAAGAGTGTAGTTGTTGTGAAAAACAATACAAGACTCCATAGTGATCTTGTAAGAAACTGCTTAGGCAATTGGTGGTGATAGCTCTTGATCCTATAACAAGAAGGTATGTATAATTCCGCATAAATCTCTGAGTTTAAATCCTTCATTGGTATCAGAGAAAGGTTTGTTAGATGTGATTATCTTTTCACCATTGCATCATAAAAATTTAGTAATAAGCGGATTTTCGATTTTATTACATTTCGAAAAAGTTTTTCATTTTTTTATAAACGTACTGACTTTCAGCAAAGTTATCTCCTAGAGTTGACTAACAAACTGAACAAGCCATATATTAATGGAAAGATATTTTCGATAGCTTTCCATCGATATATTATTTGTAAAATTTCAATAGTGGATGAAGGAGATATGGGTGTTGAAAGTTGGCTGCCAAAGAAAATAAAAAATGGACTGCCGGAAATTTCAGCAAGACTGCCCAACTTTCAAGCTCATTTTCTGCCCCTTCATGTTTTCTGATGTGTTCAAGACATATATCACTGGAAAGATACTTTCAAAACCTTTCTAACGATATATTATTTGTCATTTTTTGACATCGAATAAATGAGACATGAGTGCTGAAAGTTCACTGTTTGAAAACATAATTGGGAAATTTTTTTAATTCTAAAAGTTTTCTAGGCAAATTTCAATTAAAAAAATAAATAAATAATCCATGATTATGGTTTATGTCATTTGTTTGAGACATGTATATTGAAAGATTTATAAATTTATATATTTATTGAGTGGGAGTTCTTATTGACAGACAATTTTTCTTATTTAGAACTATCATAATTTATTAGCGCACAATTGATTTAAAAATAATATTGGTATGCTTAAGGTTACATGTGATGAAAGTAAGACAAGCGTAGACTTTGGAACATGGGCTTCTAGGTGGACATTATTAATTTAGGTGCAATTTTGCAGCAAATAAAAAAAATTGTGTTTGGTGCTTAATTGTGCTATGTCTTCTATGTGCGTAGATAAGTTTATAAAATGGCTTCAAAGACTATTATTGCTGAATTGAATAAGGGTGGAAAATTAAATGGTGATAATTATGACATTTGGCACCGTAAGATTCAATACATTCTTGAAGAGCAAGAGGTTTTGGAGACCCTAAACCATGTGATGGTTGAGCCGGCGAGTGAAGACACCCAACAACATGAGAGAAATCTTGAGACTTTTCAAGTCTGGAAGAATAAAAATAGTATTGCTCGCATAACGTTGCTGAGTAGTATGGCTGATGATCTTATGTGTGAGTTTGAATCTTATCCAACGGCCTAAGCCATATGGATAGCACTGAAAGATAAGTTTGGTGGCACTTCTGCTACAAAACTTAGGAGGTTGACCATTAAGTTTGACACCTATAGACTGCGCCCTAATTCATCAATAAGGCAGCATTTAAGAGAGATGCCAAATATGATACGAGAACTAAAATCAGCTAGTCATAATCTTTCTGATGAACAACAAGTGCAAGTTGTTATAAGATCTCTTCCTGCTAGTTGGGAATATATGAAAATTCATATGACCCACAATGAAAGAATCAAGCCTTTTGAAGACATTGAGCACCATCTTGTTCTTGAAGATGAGCGTTGTGACGCTTCTAAAGCAACTGATCAAGCTTTTCTAGCTGAATCTGTTGGGACTTCTAATCCTAAGCAAAAGAACAAGAACAAGAACAAGAAAGTATGGAAGAAAAAGGGGTCTGATACGTCAAATCAGAAGGATAAATCTCAATTTAAGAAGAGAGGAAAACGTGATGCTAAGAAGATTGATATGGCCAAAGTGGAGTGTTATTCTTGTCACAAAATGGGTCATTTTGCGCGGGATTTCCAGAAGCAGAATAAGGTAGCATCATGCACTAAAACTCCACATTTTGCTTATGTCTCTAGTACTGCATTAATGGCAGATGCTAATACTTTGTGGTCTATTGACTCAGGAGCCACAGACCACATAGCTAGAGACAGAGGATCATTTCTTGGATACCACCGACTGCCTTCCAGGAGCAGATGGCTTTATGTAAGAAACAATGTATCAATAGAAGTGAAAGGGATCGGAACATGCAAACTAGAGTTGCAAGGTGGATGAATCCTTCTCTTACAAGATGTCTTATATGTTCCAGACATTTGGCGAAATTTAGTTTTAGTTGTTTCTCTTCTTAAATTAAATTTCAGTGTGAATTTTCACAATAATTTTGTTGACATTATTTATGGCACTGAATATTATGGTTCTGGTTACCTTTTTGATGGTTTTATTGTGTTGGACACAATTTGTGGTTTTAATTATATATCTAATAATCATAGTTGTTTTGCTTTAACAACAACTCCAATTTTAGATATAAATATTTGGCATGCTAGACTTGGACATATAGGCCTTGAAAGAATGAATAGATTGGCAAAAGAAGGATTGTTGGGGTCCTTAACTAAAATTGAAATGTCAATATGTGAATATTGTCTAGCAAGAAAAATGACTAGAAAACCATTTGGAAAGGGAACTAGAGATGAGTTTCCATTGCAACTCATCCATTCAGATATATGTGGTCCTATGAGTGTGAGGGCGAGGCATGGAGCCTCATATTTCATCACATTTATAGATGATTATACTCGTCACGGTCATGTTTATTTGATCTCCCATAAGTCAGAAGCATTGGAATGCTTTAGACAATTTATGAATTTGGTGGAGAATCAATTTAACTTAAGAATAAAAGCTTTAAGAACTGATTGTGGGCGTGAGTATCTTTCATATCAATTTAAGGATCTATGTGATGAAAAAGGAATTGTAAAACAATTAACAATTCCATACACTCCTCAACAAAATGGAGTAGTTGAGCGAAGAAATAGAACTTTGCTTAAAATGGTTAGGTCTATGATGGCGCAGGCTAACTTGCCAATTTCCTTTTGGGGAGACGCATTAATGTCTGCAACTTTTGTGCTTAACCGTGTGCCCTCTAAGTCTGTTGCTTCCACACCCTATGAATTATAGACGGGTAGAAAACCTGACTTAAATATATTGCGACTCTGGGGGTCTGCCGCATACGTGCATGATTCTTCTCATAAATATGGGAAGTTAGGCCCTACGGGCAAGAAATGCATCTTCATTTGCTATTCAAAGCAATCAAAGGGTTATATCTTCATAGGAGAAAATGAAGATGGAAGTATAACAGAGCTTGAGTCACGAGATGCCACATTTTTATAAATTGAATTTCCTAGTAAGGGTGATATTGATAGAACTGTCATTTTATGAAGTTGTGGATCATCAAGAAAATCTTCAAGATCAAAGAAATGAGGAACAGGAAATTGTACCTTCTCTTGCTGATCCAAGTGGGAGAGTTACCCATTTAGCGAATATTCCACAAAAGACACATGTGCGCAAGAGTACACAATGAACTATACACTGATTTCATATCGAAGAGGAAGCATTAATAGTTACTCCGCAAGATGATGAAGAGCCTAATTCAGTTCAAGAGACTTTTTCAGGCCCTACTAAGGATTAGTGGATAGAAGCAATGAAACAGGAAATGGAGTCCATGAGGACAAATCATGTTTGGGATTTGGTTGATCTTCCGCCAAGTCGAAAGACAATTGGGAATAAATGGGTTCTCAACATTAAAAGAAAGGCGGATGGTGTGATTGAACACTACAAAGCTTGTTTGGTGGCTAAGGGGTACACACAACAAGAGGGCATTGATTATGAAAATACTTTCTCTCCAGTTGTGAGATTTAGCTCTATTAGACTGATTCTAGCTATAGTTGCAAGTATGAACTTGGAGTTACATCAAATGGATGTAAAGACTGCATTTCTCAATGGGGAACTAGATGAAGAAATTTATATGGAACAACCATTAGGTTTTATCCAAAATGGTCAAGAGCGCAAAGTTTGCAAGCTCAAAAGGTCTATTTATGGACTTAAACAATCATCTAGACAATGGTACTTAAGATTTCATCGCGCTATTACGTCTTACGACTTTAATATGATCGATGAAGACCATTGTGTGTATATGAAGCGGTCTGAAACTGAATTTGTGATATTGTCCCTTTATGTGGATGACATACTACTAGCTAGAAATAGTCTTACTTTTGTAAAGGCTATAAAGAGTTGGTTGTCCCTAAATTTTGAAATGAAGGACATGGGAGAAGCAGAATTCATCCTTGGAGTTAAAATTCATAGAGATCGCTCTAAGAATTTAGTAACTTTATCACAAGAATCATACATTGAAAAAATTCTTGAACGATTCAAGATGAGAGACTGTAAATCAATAGACACCCCTGTTGCTAAAGGTGAAAATTTAAGCCTTGAAACATGTCCCAAAACTCAAAGTGAAAAAGACGCCATGAAGAGGGTCCCATATTCAAGTGCAATTGGGAGTTTAATGTATGCAATGTTGTGTACACGTCTCGATATTTGTTATGTAGTGGGTCTTATTAGTCGTTATCAATCCAATCCAGGACACACACATTGGAAAGTTGTTAAGAGAATCTTGAGATACTTAAGGGGCACTGTTGATTACAAATTATGTCATCAAGGAAGTGACTTACAGTTGGTGGGCTACTCTGATGCTGATTGGGGTGGAGACTTAGATGAAAGAAAGTCCACTTCTGGTTATGTTTTTTTGCTTAACAATGGTACCATTTCATGGAGTAGCAAGAAACAAACATGTATAGCTTTATCAACTATGGAAGCAGAGTTCATTGCATGATCTATAGCAGTACAAGAAGTTGTACAACTAAAAAGGTTCATGGAACACTTAGGGATCATTGGCAGGCCAATGGATGCGATGCAAATTTTTTGTGATAGCCAAGCAGCAATGGCATATACTTAAGACCCTAAGTATCATAGTAAGACGAAGCACATAGATACAAAGTATAATTTTGTTAGAGACATCATAGCACGTAAGGAAATCACTTTACATTACATTTCTACGCACAAGATGGTAATGGATCCGTTAACAAAGCCAATACCTAGAGATGTCTTTGTTAAACATGTGAAATCTCTAGACTTGTGTGGGATGTAAAATGATATATTTCCTTATTTGAACATCTTGATAATACTGTATGGATATCTTTTTGATGTTTTTTATGGTTATTTCATACATTATAATTGATTAGCACATTCACAATATTAGAGTATGTCATACAAGTTGATAAGGTCGGCTTTCTCACATTAGCAACCGCCTTGGGCGCTTATGGAAAGCGAGCCAAGATGAGACATTTGTGTTTCTTAACGCTAAAAAGGGATAGCTAATATATGTGGCACCTTCGATTAAGAACATATTATTTAAAGTCGCCCTAGTAAAAGACTAGGATGAGATCCAAGAGAAATGTCAAAAAGGATCGAAATTATGGATTCCCACTACCCCTAATACTTGTAGCCAGATGTGAGATCTCCTCTAAAAGTACAATAGAGTGGTAGAACTCAAGTCAAGTAAATGATTTACTTGGACCAAGATTTGTACAGTGTGAAAAAAATGAAAAGCGACATACACTCTGATGGGATCAGAGGCACACTGTAACATGCATTTCATACTGCATGTGCTTCATTACCGCAAATTGAAAGGTAAGTGAATACACCCTACTTCACTTTTATGTGAGACCTTGAAAAGTTTTTTTCTCACTAGTGCCCTTATGACTTTGACAATATCATGAGGTGATGGGTTAGTGTATGCTACTTTAGTATGAATCTAAAGGTTATGAAAATACAACCTAAAAGAGTAATGCTAGGAAAGCAATTAATCCTGATCTTAGTGATATGTGGGAAAAAGGAAGATCATGTAAAATATATACACATTATGCTTGTGTCTGAGATCGGTCTATTATGAAACCTATTTTACTTAGCATCATAAGTGTGGACACAAGGCATATGAAAATTGAAAATGGAAAGAGGGTTAAAAGAAGCCATATGTGTATATAGACATGTCTGGGGCATCTAAGGCACTTTATATGACATGATAATATATCATAAATGATCATAAAAGGGTGGTAGTCTCTTATGCTGATCTAGAAAAAAAATTCTAGTGTAAGAGCTCCCAAACTTAGTGTCTGAGCGGTCACGACAATACACTCGGTATGAATGTCTAAAGGAATTTACTTTTCAAATTAAAGCCTTGTGTGTTTCATCCCATCATGTGTGAGTGGGAGATGTTGGAAATAGATACACTCATTAATGGGTTGACTAGTAACTTGCTTCATTCATGAAGTTGCAACTCCACTAAATAACTCCGTATAGTAAAAGAAGAAGAGGTATGTATTCTTGAATGGAGTGGGAGTTATAGGATAAGGGGTGATGTAACTCTTGAATGAATAAGAGTTACAAGTCCTAACCTTGTCCTATAAAAGAGAGGACTTGGGGTCATCCAAGAACAACACAAACAACACAAGAAAAGAGTTCCTTAGATAAAGAGTGTAGTTGTTGTGAAAAACAATACAACACTCCATAGTGATCTTGTAAGAAACCGCTTAGGCAATTGGTGGTGATAGCACTTGATCCTATAACAAGAAGGTATGTATAATTCCACATAAATCTCCAAGTTTAAATCCTTCAAAATGGATAGAGGTGATGCATATGTCTAAAATCACTCACTTAGCCTTAACTGGTTCTGACCACTGTCCCCTGCTTCCGGAAAATGTTGACAGAAATACCAATACTATCAAATACTTTAAATTCCTACATTTTTGGGTGGATAATCCAAAGTTTCTGGATATTGTGAAAGCTTGCTGGGAAAGACCAGTTGACGGTAATCCTATGATAATTTTTCAGCTAAAATTGAAAAGAGTGCCAATCCTCTTAGCAACTAGTCTAGACAAGAATATGGAGATATTTTTAACAGTGTTAAGGAGTATGAGGAGAAGGTTAAAAGTGCTGAAGCAGATATCATCAATGTCAACAATGAGTAAAATAGAACCAAGCTCAATCAGATTAATGCTCAATGCATCAGATACTTAAAAATTGAGCAATCCACTCTCAAACAAAAAACTCAGCTGCAGTGGTTTAAAGATGGAGATGAAAACTCCAAGTATATCCATGCTATTATCAGAGGCAGGAGAAGTAAGTTGTTTATCCACAAAATCAGTGATGATCATGGTAATACTATCAAGGGGGATGAGAATATTGCAAGGGCTGCATGTTGTCATTTTGAGAAAATCTTTACAGGGGAAGACAACCTGATCAATGAGGAAGTCCTTAGATGCATTCCTGGCATGATCACTGAGTATCAAAACCAAAAACTCCAGGCCATGCCAACAAAAGAGGAACTGAAACAGGCTGTCTGGTCAATGAGTGCTAATTCTGTAGCTGATCCGGATGGAATAAGTGGCATGTTTTCCATTCCTGCTGGGATATCATCAGTGATGATCTCTTTAACATGATGCCGCTATTTTTTTGTGGCCACAGTAATCCTAAATTTATTTCTCATGCTTGCCTAGTGTTACTCCCAAAAGTGAATCATCCTAATAAGTTTTCTAATTCAGACCTATCTTCCACATTAATTTTACCAACAAGGTTATTTTTTTTTATAACCGAGAAATCCATCTGACCCGCCCTTTGGACCAATCACAGCCTTCTAAAGTCGGTAGATAATGGGCCCTCTCCTCTACCCTTCTCCACTTAAATACCAGGCTTCATTTTGCATGATGTAAGGCTTGAACCTGCAACCTAAGCCACAGATCCTCCACCAACATGGTTATTTCCAAGCTGCTATATCTCATATTAGCCCCCATCCTGCCTCGTCTTATTTCTGAGAACTAGTCTGGATTTGTTCAAGGAAGGAGTATTTATGAAAATATTATGCTAGCTTAGGAGCTTATTCACGATATAAATAAGCCCAAGACAGGAGACAATGTGGTCATAAAACTTGACATGGCCAAAGCTTATGATAGGGTTTCTTGGTCCTATACATGTTTAGTTATGAGAAGAATGGGTTTTGGAGAAATGATCATTGACATGATTTGGAGACTTGTGTCAAACAATTAGTGCTCTATCATTATCAATGGTTCTAGACATGGTTCTTTCATTCTACAAAAGGTCTCAAGCAAGGTGATCCTCTATCCTCATCTCTCTTTATCATTGGTGTAGAGGTCCTTACTAGGATGCTAAACAATCTTCATCAACACTATCTCTAAAAGGGCTTTCATATGGAAAGAAATGGTCCTCAAGTAAATCATTTGAGCTTTGCAGATGATATAATAATTTTCACATCAACTAGCAAATACTCTTTGAATCTTATTATCAGCACTATGCAGATGTATGAAACAACTTCTGGACAACTTATTAACAAGGAGAAAAGTCAGCTACTTATTGCAGAAAAAACACCTCCTGATATCATATAAAGAACTAAAGCTATTACTGGTTTTAGTCACACTTTTGGGCCTATCACATATTTGGGTTGTACTGTATATACTGGTCATCAAAACAATATTTATTTCACTGGCTTGGTGGCTTAAGTTATTGCCAGAATCAAAGGATGGCAAACCAAAATGTTAAGCTATGGGGGCAGAAGTACTCCTGTCAAATCTGTCTTATATTCAATGCCCATATATCTGCTAACTGCTATCATCCCTACGACTACTACCCTCAAACAGATCAAGTGTCTTATAACTGACTTCTTTTGGGGGTTGGAGAAGGACAAAAGAAAATACCATTGGGCCTTCTGGGAAATTCTAAGTTTTCTTTGTGAAGAAGGTGGAATTGGTATTGAAGAATCTTGGTGGAACTTCAGATCCATAAAGTTCCTATGGGGTGACTTCCTCAAAGCTAAATATTGTCAAAAAGCTAATCCTGTCATTAAAAATGGAACTCTGGACAATCCATTGGTGAAAGAATATGATCATTAACAGGATGAAAGTTGAACCTCACATTCAATGGACTATTAACTCTGGAAGCTGCAGTTTTTATTGGGATAACTGGCTGGGGGTGGGATCTCCAGAAAATCACAATGATTACCTTCCCAGTCTAAATAATGTCACAGTTTCCAGCTACCTTGTTAATGGAGAGTGGGATGAGGATAAATAGGACAGCATGCACCTCAACAACTCATTCATAAAATCCTCAATACTAATGTTAGAGTGCAACAGGACATCCCAGATCAAGCCATCTGGATAATTACTACCAGTGGGAGTTTCACTTGTGCTTCAGCATGGGAGCATGTGAGGAAGAAAAGGAATAGGACTTTAACTGACTCCCTAATTTGGCATAAAGCTATTCCTTTCAAGGTCTCCTTTTTATTATGGAGAGCACTCAGACTCAAGCTCCCAACAAATGACAAAATTAGTGCCTTTGGACACTCTACTGCAAATTGTTCAGGTTGTTACATTCCAGGAAGATGTTGATCATATTTTCATTTCTGGAAACTTTGTTAATCATATTTGGAAGTATTTTGCTAGCAGGCTGGGGGTACAACATAGCAGAACCCCTATGAGGAGGATGCTGATGAATTGGTGGATTACTAAACCTAACAATGACGTTCACAAGCTCATAATGAAAACCACCCCCATTTTCATTTGTTGGAACCTTTGGAAGAATAGGTGTGCTAGTAAATATGGTGGGAAACAATCAAGTACAAATAGAGTGAAATTCTTTATCTCCAAGGAGCTTCACATGCTTATTATCACTACTTATTCATCCATCAAATGGCCTAACAACTCGAATGAGTTTATTTCTCTGGTGGAGAACTGCCAACATGATATAAAGGTCTCTGGTAGTGCTCTGGAGAATCCAGGTAGGATTGGAGCTGAGGGCCTACTGAGAGATCATAAAGGCAAAATGATCTATGCCTTTGCTACACCTTTAGGTGTGGGTTCAAACAATCAAGCAGAAGTTATGGTTGCAGCCTTTGGGATGAATTGGTATATTTAACAATGGTATAGTACGATCATTTTGCAAGTAGATTCTGAACTTTTAGTGAAATGGCTCAAGCAAGAAAGTACCCCCTCCTTGGAGCATCTACAAAAATATCATGGAACTTCAAGACTTGATTAAAATGACTGACTTTTTTCAAAGCAATCATGTCTTTAGAGAGGCCAATTTCCCTGCTAATACTCTTTCAAAACACAGTCATTTGATGAAAAATACTCAACATTTTTACAATTATCTTCATCTGCCTCAAGAGACTAGAGGTTACATCAATTTAGATAGAATGGGCATGGCATGCTTCAGAAGGAAAAAGTTGAAGAGGATCAAAAAACCACCCTAGAAGATGGTTGATCAGTATCCTTGTTCATTTCCTTTTTTTGCAACTTCTTCCCTTAAGCTACATATTATAGATACAGCTTCTAGGAAGAGGTTAGTTTTTGTTTAGGCTCTTTTCTCTATTGTAAGGGAAGAGTCTCCCTTATTTATGATTTCCTAGTTTATATGTATTGAGAGGAATCCTCTCTTCTAGGTACATAGATCTAGGTTTCTTTCAATAGATTTTAGGGTCAAGTTGATAAGCCTTATCAGGCTAGTCGACATATGATCTACCATGGGATTGGAGATTAGGTTTATGTCCCCCACCTTGTATATTTTGTTTATAGGATTGGAGATTAGGTTTATGTCCCCCTCCTTGTATATTTTGTTTTGTTTTATTATATGCTAAGGCCTGGGGGTGTTTCTAAGCCCCTGACCCCCTCAAGGGTCATTAAAATAAAATAAAATAAAAAAACTAAGGAACAAGAGAAGAACAAATTATAGTAGGAACCTTTTTGATAAAAATAACAGAGATGACAAACATTTTCAAACATTTTCACTGTCATCCAAATACTGGTACGTAACCTCCCACACTAGTCTCATGACCATAATTCATAGCATCCAAATATTTCCTCAATTGCTTTTTCCATCAAACCAAGTTTGCAGATTCGAGCTACTGCTAAACTGAAAGAACTCTTGACCTTTGACAGACCAAATAGATAAAAAGAAGAAAATATATTTAAGCTATTAGCAACAAGGAAATCCACTAAAGTTAGATACTATACTAGACACAGACTCTTATTCCATGATTCCTTTTCCCTATTAACGGTATTTTAAAGAGCACTAGTAATGAAGATCCTACATCAAACCATAATCCCGGCAATGGTTATGCCTAGTATTATTGGAGCATTCACGTGGCATAATTTTCATGTCACCCAGACTAAAGATATGTCTCATTCCCTTAAAATGCAGCTTGAAAAGAGAATCAATTTCCAACTTTATTTAGTTTTTGAGTTTTGAAGACACCAACATCTACAACCAAATAAATGTTCTAAAAAAAGTTGTTTCATAAAATATGCATAAAGAAAAAGGACAAGAGAAGATCTCAAGCAGACCTTGTGTGACAATGTCCCTTAAACATGCAATGTAGAAACAACAAACACAGTGTATTCTCACAAGTGGGGTCTAGGGAGAGAAGTATGCATGCAGACTTTACCCCTACCTTTGAGAAGGTAGAGGCCGTATCCAAAAGAACCTTAAACATGCAATGTATTTTTCGATATTTGACAATAGAAGAAGAATTGAACTGCATTTACGAGACATGTATTAAGTGGAAACTTACAAATCATTAGTTACACAATTGTAATTCACCTGAGCATTTGCAGCCTTCATTGTTGCTTAATCCTTGTTGGTTTTATGAAAGCGGACAGACAAGGCTTTCAATGTAGATTTTTTTTTCTTGATAACCGAGAAATCCGTTTGTGACCCGCCCTTGGACCAATCACAGCCTTTTAAACTCGGTGGATAATGGACCCGCTCCTCTACCCTTATCCACTTAAATATCGGGCTTCACTTTGCATGGTGTGGGGCTTGCACCTGCGACCTAAGCCACAATTCCTCTACCTTTTGCCGCTTGAGCTAGGCCTTGGGGGGCTTTCAATGTAGATTTCATTCGACAAACAAGCACCAAAGTTAGTAACCTCTGTATATTTAATCAGATCATCGCATATCTTTTTTATAGCAAATGGTGTATCCTCTTGATTTTGTATCATTCCAGGTGCTACATAAACAAGCAGAGTCTCACCTTTATTTGACATGTACCATAATGGGTAAAGAAAATGCCTGTCAAGATCGTTGAGACACTTTATGGTATACATTTTTGTCCAGGACTCTTTAACCCCATACTCCTCCTTAATCCATATATTTAGCGAGTGAGGAGGACGTTCATACTAAGTACAGAAAGGTTATTTCCCAACACTCCTAGCTTAAAACCAAAATCTTCTTTTCCAAAGCAAGGGGGCTCTATCTTTCCCCATTTCTCATCAGCCATATCCATAGAAACGATGCTCCAGGTCCCCCGACCTCTAAGCTTGCCAAGACCACAAGAAGTAGTCCAATAAAGCTTCCCAATTAAGAATGTAGCCGAAGTCTTGGAGGGCATCCTATCCCTTAAATCATCCATATTTTTCCAAGAATCACTCTTTAAACTATATATTTTGACCTCAACAGTAGAATAACCGCCATGTTGGTAAATTGCAACAATACATACTACCTTATAATCATCACAAAACTCATCATATCCAAAACCATATATGAAATTGATATTGCTCGTCAATCTACGTATAGAATGAGACAATTTCTTGTACTTTTTAATTGTTGAATTCCATAAGAACAAGTCTCCTGTCCCGTCGGCAAAACAAATCAATCCATTGATTGAACCCACAATGCAAAAAGATACACCGGAGTTTTCCATGGGACAATTCAAGTCATTTGCCTCAATAACAGATTCATTGTAAAGTAAAGAGCTAAAAGAACAGTCCTTGAGATTGCTATTAACCTGATACAATTTCATCAAGAGCCTATGGTGAGTACACTCCTTGTTATCAAGGATACCTTAAGATGAGTTTTGATAAATTTAGGGCTAGAAACTCAAGAAAGCCAAGATTTCGAAACAGATCTAAATTTCAAGAGAGATTTCACAGGAAGCCTTGAGAGGATTTCAATGACGAGTTCTGCCGGCAGAACAGGGATTGTCAAGATTGAATTGTTCACTGAAGTTGATGAAAATTTAGCGAAATTTGAGGGTTTTCTCCCATGCGGCGGTGGATTCGAGGCTTCAGATGTCATTTGAGTATTAGAAATCTCGCATCGAAGTTGATGGAAACTAAGAATGGTGGTTAATGGGTTTGCTCCGTTTTGGGTTTGATGGGCATTTTCATTTTCCTCCAACTCCATTTTTGTTGCAGAATTTTTAGCTTTGGGAGAAAAAGGTTTGATTGTCTTGCTTTGTAATTGTGAAAGATTCTTAGATTTCCTACATGTTTTTACCCGTTAGTGAATTTCCCCCAAATTGTACTAAATCTACTGTGGATTGTTTCGGATTTAATCCTCCAGTAATACTCAATCTTAAATTATCACTCGTGATTTTTTTTAAAATTCTCTCCCCGTTCACTTTTACTTGTCCACCATTTGAAAAATAGATTTTCAGTTTTGCTTGTTACTTTTAACATATCAAGAAAAGACGATTATGTTTTTCATAGTTTACCACTAGGATTAATTACTCATATGGGAACAAAAAAATCGAAATATTTTAAGTGTATTTTTGACCATCAACTCTTTTAGAAAACACACTTAAAAGTATTGTGGAAGAGATTAACGTGGTGAGAAAAAGAGTAGTAATATTAAATTGAGATCAAAATAAGGATATTTTAGTCAAGTTACCTTTATAGATAATGCTTTTTTAAGGGACGCACAAAAAACATGACACGTAAAATGAATTGTTTTAGAAGTTCAAGACAAAAATTAATAATCTTTCCCATTTACCCTTAGAAATTATTGTTGTTGAAGATTACAAATACTTCAATTATGAGTGATGTTGTGATTGTTTCAATATCAATCAAAAATAGACTAGTCTAAAACAACATGATTAGTAAATACTACATGTTATTTGTCAAATTAATGACATTGTTTTTTTTTTAATGAAGAGTAAGATTGATGACAGTGTTTTTGCATGGATTAGCAGTTTTTCTTTATTTGTATTTGCCTTGCTGCATTGACCTGATCCTTGAGTCAAATAGAGCTTCACTTGAAACGACATAAGACATGGCATTCTATCTCACGTTATGATACATAACCATTGCATCTAGTTCTTTGTGAAGTTTCAATATTTTGAAGATCAACCAGAATGTAATAGAATTCTTTAAGAATTTCAACTTAGTTAATATTTTCCCACTCTATTAAGGAACACGATAATAACAAATTCTAGTAGGAACTTTTTTGTTTGAAATAACAGATGACAAAAATTAACTTTCATGTACTCTAGAGTAGAGAGGACCTTATTAACAAAGCATCATACCAAAGCTATTTCTCCAAGAATCCCCTGTTTAGCACACTCTATTCACATGATCTTATTTCATAGCATCTAAATATGTCCTCAGTTGCGTTTTCTTAAACCAATTTCATAGATGTCAATGTTACTACTAAACTGAAAGAACTTTCAGCATTTGACAGGCTAAATAACTAAAATGATGAAAAGATAGTGATGAGAAAAATACCAAATTATTATCAACAAGGAAAACCACTATAGTTAGATACTATACCAAACATTGACTCTTATTCCATGATTCCAACAATGAAGACAGTATGTATCAAACAATAATCCCAACAAGGGCTAGGCCTAGTCTTTACTGGTGTGTTCACCTGTCATGATTTTCATGTCCTTCACACTAGAGGTATGACACATTCCCTCAAAATGTTGCTCGAAAAGAGAATCAATTTCCAACATTATTTATTTTTGAGTGTTGAAGACACCAAACTCTATGACCAAATAATTTTTTTCGCTAAAAGAGGGGAATACATATGTGTCCTAGATGTTTTTTTTGTGAGCAACAGGCAGAGACAATCAACCATCTGTTTCTTCATTGCAAGGTGGTTAGACAACTGTGGCACTTATTTACCAGCTTCAGGGGCACAAAATGGACCATGCCACAAAGGGCAAGTCAGGCTATAGCAAGCTGGAACAATGAAGGTAGTGGCAGTACAGACCAAAGGAGATGGAGGATTGTCCCAGCAGTGATTTGGTGGACCATATGGAAGGAGAGAAATATGAGATGCTTTGAGAGTAGTAGTAGTCCTTTACACAAGATTAAAATGAACTGCATAATCACTTTTTGCTATTGGTGTAGTTCGGAGTATGTAAATGATCCTATAGCGGTTAGAGATATCCTAGGTCCTTTCTAAGATGAAGTAGGATCTAGTTTTGTTTTGTTTTAAGTACACGCAATTGTATGTAGCTCCATGATGTAAATTTGGGATCCCAGCCTTTAGTGCTAAATATTAATACACAAAACTGTTACCTTTATCAAAAAAAAGTTGCTTCATAGAATATGCAAAAAAGAAAAGAACATAGAACATGTCCCTTAAACACGCAATGTATTTTTCTATAGTTAATAGAAGAAGGATTGAACTTACAAATCATTAGTTACACAATTGTCATTCATCTGAGCATATGCAACCTTCATTGTTGATTAATCCTTGCTGGTTTTGTGAAAAGGGATAGACAAGGTTCTCATTGTAGATTTCCTAGGAGAAACAGGCGCCGAAGTTAGTAACTTGTGCATATCTAATCGAATCATCCTTAAGATCGTACATCTTTTTGATAACCGGCGGTGTATCTCCTCTTGATTGTGAATCATCCCTTTGATCATATATCTTTTTGATAACCGGTGGTGTATCCCCTCTTGATTCTATATCATCCCAGGTGCTCCAAAAACAAGTAGAATCTCACCTTTACTTTCCAACACTTGTAGCTTAAAATGAAAATTTTCTTCTCCTACGCAACGCGGCTCCACCTTTCCTCATTTCTCATCAGCCATATCAATAGAAAAGATGCTCTAGGTCTCCTCCGACCTCTATACTCACCAAGACCACAAGAAGTAGTCCAATGAAACTCACGGAACGTATCCTATCCCAAAATCATCCATATTTCTCCAAGAGACACTCTTTAAACTATATATTTTGACCTCTAGAGTAGATAGACTGCCATTTTGGTAAATTGTAACTACACACACTACCTTATAATAATCACAAAACTCATCCTATCCAAAACAATATATGCAATCGAAATTGCTCGTCAATATACATATGAGACAATATCAAATCAATCCATTAACAGAACCCACAATTCGGAAAGATACACCAAGACCCTCAATAAAAGAAGAGTCTTTAAGATTGTTATTAAGTATAGGCCAATCCAGTTTTATCAGGAAGCTATGGTGAGTACACTAAGATGGGTATTGATAAATTTGGGGCTACGGATTGAAGAAAATTGAGATTTTGAAACAGAACTGAATTGCGAGACTGATGGACGAAGGGGTATTGGCAAAATTGAATCTTTAATTGAATTTATTGATGAAAATTCAGCATAGATTTCAGATCCCATTTGGGTATTTGAAATTTGGTTTTACCATCAAAAAAGGTTTGCGCAATTCCTTAGCTCCAATAAGTTTCTTTCAAAATACTGTATGAATTTTGAGATTTAAACAAGTTGTTTTTTTATCATAATTTTTCCTATGTTTTAAATTAATAATTATTGTGATTTGTAGGTTTTTTTACATAGTTTTCAAAAATAGATTTAAATATACTTCATCAAATATAATAATATTAACATCCTATAATAAAACATGATGATTATCTTTTCAGATTAAGTTTTCTTTATTAGGGGGAAATATGATCCTAACATTGCTTTCGTTATAGATCTCATACTTGATTAAGAAATCGCTTTCAAGCACATTCAATTAAAACATGAAAGTAATATATAGCACATTCAATTCAATACAATATATAGGTACGTGTACCCCTTGCCTAATTCAAAATTATTAGTTCTATCATCTGTGAATTTAACAAAAAAATATTAGTTAAATTATGTAAATTGATTCCTATCCAAAATTTACACAAACAAGAATATACAGCTTTATGATACTCCAAGAAGTTATAATTAAAAAGAAAATAATCTTACTTGTTTTGATATTTCCATGAAAAGTTTCTATGTTGCAAGAGGTGAAATAGCTATGGTATAAACGTTTGCATACTCAAGTAAGATGAACTTTCAACTAATCAGAAAAACATATATGAATAAGTCGAATTAAAGACTAACTTATAATCAGGGGCGGCTCTACAGCATTGCAAAAAAAAGCAATTGCCTTAGGCCCCAAAATTTAAGGGGCCTCATTTTTAAAAAAAATAATAGGTTATAAGTATTTTTTTTAAAAAAATATCGAGTATTATTTGTAGAAAATAAAAAAAAAATTACAAAAGAGCAAAGAACTATTAGAAATTTGACAAATTATGAATACTATGTCTCAAGAAAGATCAAATAATTGACTATAATAAACTTCATAAAAAATATATATTCAAATTTAAGGCCTCCATTCGGATTTGGCTTTAGGCCCACCGATTTATTAGAGCCGCCCCTACTTATAATGTGAATAGAAAAATTAGAGCACATAAGCAGAAGTAGAAAAAAGAGACACAAACACAAAATGAATATGAAAAAATGTCACCTACACAAAGTAGGATTGATAATCTAATAATTTGATGAATTGGAATAGTTGTCTTGTGATTTTTCACTATATATACACAGTATATAACATTTGGTAAATGAATATATTGTATTGAATTGATCAAAAAAATTACTTCACATTGAATATACCAAGTAATTTTTTCAATTCTCCATATGCTTATTACTACAAAGAGATGTTTTACTTTTTGCATTAGGAATAGGAAGATAAAACATTTACAAAAATTGAATACACATAACTCCATGTCTTTTAATTTATCTTAGGTAATTCATTTGCTATATTATTATTTATTTATATTTATTAGAAGATGGACTCGCTTTTTAGAAAGAAAGCAAAACATAAATAGGAATTAAGTAAATGGCAAAACATAAATAGGAGTTAAATAAATGGCAAAACATTAATGGATATTTTCGTATATATATATATATATATTCAATAGTCTAATGCATTGAACTAAGTGTATAGTTATATTCTTGTACATTATTATTGTAGGAATAATATTTGATTGAAGAATATCGATGTCATTCAATATTTTATGGACATTTTGATAATTCAGAAAAATAAGTAAATACCCCATAAAAGTAAAATAATTACAAATATATACCCCTTTCTATTCATACCCCACTATATACCCCTTTACTAATTTCATTTTACTGATACTAAATTAGTATCATATACTGTATTGGTATCGTTAAGGCTGATAATTTCGTTGAATTGATGCTAAATCGGTATATATTATTAGTATTATTAAGGCTGATAATTTTCGCTGAATTGATAGTAAATCAGTATATATATACTGTATTGGTATCATTAAGGTTTCTTGCTAGGAAATTAGTCATTAGTCAATGATACTATAAGAGTGTATATATATACTCTTGTAGTATCATTGACTAATGAATAATTTTTGAACAAGAAACATTAATGATAACAACAATATACATATATACTCTTATAGTATCATTGCCTAATACATAATTTCTGAATAAGAAACCTTAATGATAACAATACAATATATATATATATATACTAATTTAGTATCAGTTAAGCGAAATTATCAATCTTAATGATACCGATTTAGTAATACTTAAGCGAAAATTATCAGCCTTAATGAAAAGGGGGTATGGACTGTAATTATTTATGAGAGAATGGGTATTTCAGAAATTTCTTTTGATTTGGGTATGAACTTGTAATTACTTTGAATTTTATGGCCCATTTATGTAATTTTCCCATTTTTAAATATTTTGGTTTCACTTATATATATATACTTACTATTAGGGTTGTTCATGGTTATGGTTATAAAACCAAACCGAACCGCAATCCGAACCAAACTGATTAAAAAAACCGATATTAGATTGATTTGGTTAGGTTTGGTTTTAAATTTTGAAAAACCGATATTATTTGGTTTGGTTTTGGTTTTACTAAAAATTAACCGCAAAAATAACCAAACCGAACCGAGAAGTTATATATATATAAATTTTATAATTATTTATAAATAAAATATAAGTATTTTGATAAATTTTAATTAACTTAAATCTTTAATTTTACTATTTTTTGAATCCCCAACACTTAAATTTTAGCCCAACTATTAAAAGTTTAAATCCCTCAGTATTCATTATTTTAAAGATCAGACTTTCTCTATTCTTTATAAAATAATCTAACGTAACATTGAATAATTTAAAGCTCAAGCTAAAGAAGATGTTAATTGATTAGTTTTGACTATGAAATATTGGTTGTTGTTTTTTTTTAAGAATTAAATTCTCAATATTTTAAGGTGTAATTTTATTGAAAAGTCTATTGATAAGATGTTGAGATCTGCAGAATATTGAACCAACTTTATGCTATTGACAATGAGTTTTTTATTTTCTGAAACTTGGTACATTGGATGAATCACTTTGTTCGTGTAATAGCTTATTTGTGAATTATTCATGTACTAAGTGTTTGTGTCTATCGAGATGCGTATGTCTTCAACAAACTTATTACTTTCAAACTGAAAAAACCTAACAAAACCGAACCAAACCGACAGTTATTCTTTTGATTTGATTTGGTTTGGTTTTAGAAATTTAAAAACCAATTTAAATTGGTTTGGTTTTGGTTTTAACTGATAACCGATCCAAATCGAACCATGACCCCTACTTACTATTTACTAATTTGATAGAAGTTTTATTTCTCTTTTTATGTGAAGGACAAATGACAAATTAATTTATGATTATTATTTAATATTTAATTAATAAAATATTTATAACTTTTTTATTTAGTATAGGGGTAAAATGATAATCCAACTTTAATTTTTTTTATTATTATTATTATTTATTGTTTATTTATGATCATAAGATGATAAGTTAGGAAAATAAAGAGGTATAGTTATGAAGCTGACTTTAAATGGAAAAATATTTTTTAAAAATGATTTTAAGAAAGTAAATTAATAGGTAAGGGATATTTTCGTAATTTAATTTTTGACTTAGGTTAATTCCACTTTTAATAATACTAGATAGATCTGGGAACGTGCATTGCACGTCTATCCCATAATACTTCATATAAATATCGATGAGACAAGAGAGTTAAAAACATAATGAATATAATTAATGGGAGTTAAATACATTTACACAATGAAGAGTTAGTGGTAATTTATGTATATTAATATGACGATTTACTATTTACTATTTACTATTTAATATTTAATTTATTAAAAAATTTATAACATTTAAATGTAATGTAAAAATAAAATTATAATCTAAGGATAAAATATGTAAAAGAATTCAAATATATTAAATGTTTAATGGAAAATCATTTTGACTAGTTATTAAAAAATTCATAGTAACTATGATTATGAATAATCATTACTATTACTACGTGGAAGACGTAAAGATTGTTGGTTTTTTCTTGCTAATAATGACTTACAATTTAATAATGAGTATTGAATTGTAAGTCTAGCTGGAAATAGGAATGTTAATTATGATAATACGAACAGTCAAAATTCATTGAATCCCAAAATAAATATTAAAACAATTTAATAATGAGTATTGAATTGTAAGTCTAGCTGGAAATAGGAGTGTTAATTATGTTAATACGAACGGTCAAAATTCATTGAATTCCAAAATAAATATTAAAACAATTTAATAATGAGTATTGAATTGTAAGTCTAGCTGGAAATAGGATTGTTAATTATGATAATACAAACAATCAAAATTCATTGAATCCCAAAATAAATATTAAATGAAAAAAATATTTTAAATAATTTCAAGAAAATAAATTAATAGTTAGAGGGTATTTTTGTAATTCAACTTTTCACTTAGATTCTTCCCACTTTTAATATAATATGATATGATATGATATGATATAATATGATATGATATATAATATAAAATAAAATAAAATATATAATAATAATAATCTATAATATATATATATATATATATATATATATATATATGAATATGATTAAAAAATAAATTAAACTAAATATAAGATTTTTTAGCTTGAAATTAAGTTAGGAGGTGAAAAGGTTATAAAAACATTTTGATTAATTAATATTAACTTATTAGACATTTTATAATATTTTAAACTAGGATAAGGGTAAAATAATATTTCAACCATTAAAAAGTCGCTAACCCAATAACACTTTTTCAGTTTGATTTATTGGTCGGTTCAGTTTTTGCACATCACTACTTGCTGGCTCTAAAAATGGCTATTTGTGAAATTTCTCCATCATTCCCAAGGTAAGGGTGAAGTTTGCATTTGTTATTAGTGACATTACTTGTGGGATTGCATTGAGTATGTTGTTGTTGACTTCCACGTTCCAAGGATATTTGGTTAGGATATATGTTTTTTTTAAGAAATCTTAGTCCTAAACTCTTTTAAGAATAACTTTTGGCTTGTGCTTTCTCTCCTGAACAGGTTTATGTGTCTTTCTAATGTGTGTTAAAGGATTGTTAGCCTTGAAAAAATGTAGAACCATAAAATTTTAGAAACATGAATAACTAAAAGGGAAAAAGATGAGCAAAAAAAATTTGCTAGCATTTGCTTTACTTGTTCATTCTGTATTAGCTACTCGATCAGATCATGAAGGTAAAATGTTGCTCGGACTCTTCAAAACTGCCACATGATGCATGGTTCACCTAGGATCCGATACTTGTGTGGCGACATTTTTGAAGAGTGTGAACAACATAAGTTTCACTTCATAAAAGTAAAACATAGCAATTAACAAAGCACCTCACTCAGGGGCGGACCTACCTTGTTGCAAGTGGGTTCATATAAACCCACTTCGTCGAAAAAATACATGGTATATACATATATATTCAATCTCTTTTTTGAAACAAAACACACTGTATAATTAATTTGACCCCACTCAAACCAATAGTAATAGTTAGTGTAGTGGCAAAGTGGTTACAATTTGATTGATGCATTGCGGGTACGATTCCCACCTACAACATTTAATACTTGCTTCATTTTTTTTTATATGTTGAACCCACTTGGTAAAATTTCTTGGTCCGCCATTGACCTCACTGATCTGTCAAATGACAAGCAATAACACTGTAGACACAGAGAGGACCACAGACAGATTTGTCTGCATTTAACATACAGCCAACATTATTTTCTCTGATGTCGAGACAGCAGCACAGGTGCAACTTCATCGATATATATTGTCTATAATTAATATGATTTCTCCTTGAGAATGCTATCTTTAGGTATGTCTAAATGAAAGAAGATTAATTCATCCTTTGACTGACTAAGACGAAGGTCGCTATTAATTAGCATTAAAGGAAAAACTCAAAACTATGCATCATAACAACTATTACTATGCCTCAGTCCTTGGTTTGTTCTGTAAAACGGGAGAAACTAGGCTTTCAACGTAAATTGCCAGACACAAACTTATTAAACTTTGGAGTAATTCATTGAGTAGCTATGACAGAGATAGACAACTTAGTATAAAATGGAGTTTCTTTGCTCAAGTTGTTCTCGACATCTTCTAATTCATGCAATGTGCTAGTTTTTGAATATGCTTGATCTCTTGAAACAGGGGTTATGCATCTTTCTGGTGCTCCCCTACAAGGATGATTAGTTTAATAAATTGTAGCTGCAATTTGCAGAAACCATAAAAAAAAATGGAAACATGAACAATTAAAAGGGAGAAATAGAACAAAAGGAACGGATGGAGTATCATATTTACTTCATCGTTTAAAGAGCTAAGACTACAAGCTTTAGAGCTGTATTAGGACTTACACTCACCATAATTTGGGGTGATAAATTGTTTAAATTGACACCTATTTTTGAAGAAGTATTTTTTTAGTATACATGACAACTAACACGGAACGGATGGAGTATCTATTATCTACTTTTACCTGGCAGCAATAGGGTTAAATTGTATATAGCAACCACGACTTGTGTCATCGTATACATGGTAACTTTGAAGTTATGTATGCTCAAGGGCCTTAACTGTATCATCAGTATATATAGTAACTCCTAACTGATGGTTAACCTGATTAACAACAAAATGCATGGCCCTTGGTAGATTAAGGACATTATTGATCCAGAGAGGTCAATTCTCTTATGTTCATATTTATAGGGAAGGCAATATGGTGGCTATCAACTGGCTAATTTTGCGGTGAGACAGAGAAGTTATGCTCTTTTTGAATCTATTGTGAGTGGAATTATTAAAAAATGAAACGGAAAATGGGAATGCCCGAAAAGGAAGAGTTGCACTGCTGAAGTTAATGATCTGTGAACCTCCTGAAGTTAATACAAGAAAACAGAGTTTTTGAAGTTAATAAAAGCAATGGACTGATCAAGAGAGCTTTTAAAAGGATGCTTTATGGTTCTATCTCCTACCAATTAAGTACAGACACAAAGACGCACACGTCACAGAAAATACAAATCTAAGACAAAACTATATGCAACTTAACTTCCCTTTTCGACACACTACATACCTACTTTGAGGCTTTAAAATGAAACTAGAATAGTGAAGTCACATGAACTGAAGAGAAAAACAGAACACCGAATGCAGTGTCTCCGTGCAATGATATTTCAAATTTGAACATATTTGACAAAGTTCTTAAATATCTAGAATCTAGCCTGAAATCTAATAAATTTTACAAATGCATCAGTGCATTTTGAGTAAAGTGACTGCATCACCAATCCAATAAAAAATAAAATTTGTCCCTAGAAAGAGCCAGCTTTCCACTTTCGAACTCTACCAGATACTAGTTCTGATTTTCCCAATCAAATTTGTAGGTTGTTACTTCTTGTAATTTATCAATCAAAGTCTTGCTTTCATGACTCGAACTCTTCATATTCATTAAACGATCCATAAAACATGAAATCATTTTATTAGTTGTGAAAAGGATGACTTTTCTAGGATGGCAATTCCATTGCAAATTCGCATCCACACAAGTCTTAGGAATTTGATCTCCTATATACTCTAGTGATACCAAATTTGGAGCATTGATAATCTCCAACATAGGTAGGGATGGCAATGGGGTGGGGCGGATGAGGGGCGGGGTGGGTTTAAGGCTATGTGGGGTGGGGTGGGGCGGGTTTAAGGTTGTGTGGTGCGGGGCGGTTTGCGGTTTGCGGGTATATGTGATTTTATATGGGTTCAAACTTAATTTTAACTTTTTACATATTATAAGAGTGATAGAACATTATTTATTAAGATAATTTCATTAAAGCTGCTAAAATATTCAAGATAATAAATGAAAATGATTCAATAAAAAATAATACAATTTCTTACATATTTTCCAATTGACCTCTAAAAAATAAAATTTTAAGTCACTATCCTATCAAATTAATACCACTTAATGGAAAAATGAATTTGTTTTTATGAATTTTATTTTTAGTATCAAACATAACTAGAAAAAAAATATATTAAAAAAATCATGCGGGGCGGAGTGGATTAAAAATTTTGCGGGTTAAGCTCAATCCGCACTGCCCCCGCCCTACACCGCCCCATTGCCATCCTTAAACAGAGGATACGCATCCCCAACGTCTAAATAATACAAATATTCAAGAGTCGGGGCATCAATTTGGACATGTTGGTTTCTAAATGTCTTAATAGAAACTGACTTGATCCTTTGAAGATTCAACAACACAATCTTTTCCAACCCATAACAATGTTCAAGGGTGAGATTGACAATCAAAGAACATCTATTAAGTAGTGTTTGAAGCATGTTATCGTCTAAACTTATAGAAGAAAGAGAAAGCTTTCTCAATCACAAAAGACCGAAAGATAACTTCCCAACCCTCTCAAGCTCAAAACCGCACCTCTTCCTCCTTTCCAATAACCGGGTAGTTCCCTCTCTCCCCATTTCCCATTAGCCAAATCAATAGAAATGATACTTAGTTTAATACACAGATTAGGATCAATACTTGACAATTACCAATAGTTCTCCAAGAATCACTTTTTAGTTTTACCTCAATTTGAAGTAAAATATAAGTCTATCAATGAAAAAATAATGGCTACCTTATAATCATCATGAAACTCATCCTACATGACAACTAACAAGGAACAGATGAAGTATCTATAATCTACTTTTACCTGGCAGCAATAGGTGAAATTGTATATATAGCAACCACGATTCGTGTCATCGTATGCATGGTAACTTTGAAGTTATGTATGCTCAAGGGCCTTAACTGTATCATCGGTATATATAGTAACTCCTAACTAATGGTTCACCTGATTAACAACAAAATGCATAGCCCTTGGCAGATTAAGGACATTATTGATCCAGAGAGGTCAATTCTCTTATGTTCATATTTATAGGGAAGGCAATATGGTGGCTATCAACTGGCTAATTTTGCGGTGAGACAGAGAAGTTATGCTCTTTTTGAATCTATTGCGAGTGGAATTATTAAAAAATGAAATGGAAAATGCGAATACCTGAAAAGGAAGAGTTGCACTGCTGAAGTTAATGATCTGTGAACATCTTGAAGTTAATACAAGAAAAACAGTTTTTGAAGTTAATAAAAGCAATGGACTGATCAAGAGAGCTTTTAAAAGGATGCATTATGGTTCTATCTCCTACCAATTAAGTACAGACGCAAAGACGCACACGTCACAGAAAATACAACTCTAAGACAAAACTATATGCAACTTAACTTCCCTTTTCGACACACTACATACCCACTTTGAGGCCTTAAAATGAAACTAGAATAGTAAAGTCACATGAACTGAAGAGAAAAATAGAACACCGAATGTAGTGTCTCCGTGCAATGATATTTCAAATTTGACAAAGTTCTTAAATATCTCGAATCTAACCTGAAAATCTAATAACTTTTACAAATGAAACAGTGCATTTCAAGATAAAGTGACTGCATCACCAATCCAATAAAAATAAAATTCGTCCACTTTCGAACTCTACCAGATACCAGTTCTGATTTTCCCAATCAAATTTGTAGGTTGTTACTTCTTGTAATTTATTATGCAAAGGCTTGCTTTCAGGACTCAAACTCTTCATATTCATTCAACGATCCATAAAACATGAAATCATTTTACTAGTTGCGAAAAGGATGACTTTTCTAGGATGACAATTCCATTGTAAATTCGCATCCACAAAAGTCTTAGGAATTTGATCTCCTATATACTCTAGTGATACCAAAATTGGAGCATTGATAATATCCAACATAGGACACGCTTCCCCAGAATCTAAATAGTACAAATGTTCAAGAGTTGGGGCGTCAATTTTAACACGCTGGTTTCCAAATGTCTTAATAGTAACTGACTTGATCCTTTGAAGATTCAACAACTCAATATTTTCCTACCCATAACAATACTCAAGGACGAGAATGACAATCAAAGAGCATCTATTAAGTAGTGTCTGTAGCATGTTATCGTCTAAACTTATAGAAGAAAGAGAAAGCCTTTTCAATGAATTGTAGTTCACCACACCACCACTAGATAACGAAACATGCTTCAAATTAAAACCCCTCAGAACCAATTCTCTTAAAGATTTTGCTGCCAAGATTGTGAAAATAGGTAAGGTGTATGATGTATACCGAGGAACTCCAAATACGATATCTTTTACACCGTTTTGAAGTGCAATGTGAAGCCACTTATCAAGCAAAGGGAAAACTTCATCAGAATAACTAGAGTGATAATTCAAATTTTTCTATAGGGATTTTCCCATCCCGATAACTCTCTATGATACTATCCACTTTTTTCATATTGCCATTAAGATAATCAACTCTGAATTCCAAATTGGGATGAGTCGACCAGGCTCGTAGCCATGTTTTGGAGAGAATGTTCATCTTGGTTGCTTCTTTAAAACTAAGAAAAGAGAGTATTTTGTGAATGAGACAATCAGACAATATGTTAGATGTGGCTCTCATCATGATTAGTTGGTTGATCTCTCTGGAAAAAAGTATTAGGGTTTTTCTATTAGGTGATTCTTGAATTTATAGCTTATGGTTTTGTTTATGTCCCCTGACTTTTCCGATTGACACTTAAATTCTAGGGAAAAGGGTCTCTGATGTACCCTAAACTTTGCGATTTATAATTGATAGACCCCTTATTATAAAAATAACTCAAATATACCTCTAGCATTACACAATTGGCCCAGATATATACTTTTCATAATCCAAGTATAAAACTCCTTCTATAAATTTATTTTGGTATGCAAGATAAGGTGAGATATCTAGGATTGCCGTATAAATTTTTTATCCCGACATAATCTTAGAATTATAATATATGTTTGCGTTCCAAAATAGTCACTTGTAATTGAATACCCATGTGCCTACCGTTCCTGCATCCTATCGCTCCTCCAATATCACTTTGTGAGATCAATGCTCGTTTCTTCCCTAACAACATCAACAACAGGTGCAGAGTTCGAACAAGCAGCACACTTGGTGGCTTCTGCATCATGTCCCTTCACCAAAATTTAATAAGTCCAATACAATCACTTCCAATCTAATTTGAACCGACAGTATAATGAAAATTATATTTGAACCAATAGTAGAACGAGAGGGGTATATCTCTTGCTTTCCCTCATTTAATAAGTCGAACACAATCATGAGAAGTAGAATGACACAAAAAGTAAAACAGAAAATCTCTAGGCCCAGTCCATTAAGAGAATCGGCTAGGGCTTTATAAAATTTTCTTACAAAATAGGGTTTCTTTCTTATCCTCTTACTCTCTTCTCAAGCTTTATCTGTTCCTTGTTGATTAACGTTTCAAAGACACTTCATCCAATTCTAAGTGTCAATAATCACTAGTCAGTATAAAACCCAACTAAATGAGTTGGGATCGAATCCCACAGGGAGCGGTACGTGTTCGAGAATCAATTAGGAAGTACGAATATGATCAAATCAGTCATAGGAATAGAATTTATCGAATAAACACATGGTTCAAATTAAGGGGTGAAACGAATGTCAAATAACAGGGGGGTTTTGGTTTCAAATTGTCAACTACAGCAGTAGCAAACAATACGAAATACAATAATGAGACAGATTCTTGGGATGTGATTCGATTATAGGCTAATATAGACAAATGAGTAATTGCAACTATTAGGATATAAATGTATATTAGTGAGCAAGCTAATCCATAGAGGGAATAAATTTTCTGTCGAACAATTTACCCCGAATCAAGTTGATTTCTATCGAACATCAACAAGCTTCATATACATTAATCAATCAATGAAACAATATTAAAGTAAAAGCGACTCACATATATTCTTACCATTATTAAATATTGAAACAATACATTATCTAAAAAAGTTGTAGAGATGGGAAATGTTTGTGGTGCGAAATCTTCAAAAGATTAGGTCACTTAGCATTAAGCTATGTCATGAGAAACTTGTTAAAATCCAAGCACCAACTCTTGAATACTTGTCTTATTCTAGTTATCGTTCTTTGGATGAATTGGATATTGTTGAGTATCAAAATCTGAAAACTGTAGAGATGTCATTTACATCTGGTAGATTTATCGAGCGTCGTATCTCTAGATCTCACTTCCTTGAGAGTTTGACATTATTTGGCGCTGCTTTAAGAAGATTAAGAATTGTCACAACATAGGAGTGATTGATGCTCCAAATTTGGTATCACTTGAGCATGAAGGATATCTTATTCCGCTGCTTAAATTTGCAAAAGAATCAAGCAAATTGAAGAACTTCATTCTTAATTCCTCTAGGTACCATTTGGATGTTGAGTGGTTTTGTCGATTGATGGAATTTCTATCAAACTCAACCTCTTCGTCTAAAGTTTCACTTCATATTTCCAAATGTGATTAGATCAATAGGAAGGATTTGAAACAATACCATAGAGTTGCTACCCCCAAGTTGTAACATCCCACATCTAGAAATAATTAGAATGTAGTTTAAATCTGGAAATTTTCGTTTTTGGAAAGTTCAAGGGAAATATGGAAAATTGTAAGCAAGAAAAGTTGAGTTTTTATCATTTTCAAATGATCATAACTCCTAGTTCAGGATGAGTTAGGAGTATTTATAAATATGGTTGGAAACCTCTTGGAATGATCTTTCCAACGCCTCCAAGTTTGCGCGATTCCGAGTTCGTATGAGTGAGATATGCCCTTTGGAAATTGGGTTGTTGGATTAAGGAAATGCCCAATCCGGATTTTAAAGGGTAGTTTGGTCTTTTCCTTACCCTTTTGTTTTAATTCGTTTTTGGTAATTAATAAGGGGTCTAAACTGAATTAGATCAGTTTATACATTTACCAAATAGAGCTAGGGTTTTGGAGGAGGAACGCAAGAAAAGAGAAAAGGAGGAAAAAGCTAGATTCGTCGTCGTCGTAAGGAATTGCTTGCGAATTTCGCCGAGGATTCAATCCATTAAGGTATGTAAGCTTCCATAGTGTTGGGTTCTTTCACCCACACGCCAATCATGATTTATTCAGCATAATTTCGTTCTTGAAATTTAAAGATTTGAGTTCTTGATGAGTTCTTGATAAGTGTTCTTGAAGTTTCATTAAGTTTTGATGTAAGATTCTGCTTGGGTCAACTTTAAACGACCATATCTCTTAGAATATTAAGAGTTACGTGAAACATAACCTATCCAATTAAAGGTAATTGAATCTACTTTCCAACCCCACCAATTTCACGTCAATCCAATATCTGAGTAAAAAGTTATAACTATTTTAGTAACCTATACAGTGCTGTTACGAATTCTGCCGACGGGAAAATATTGAAAATAATCGTTTTTGTCTTTTTACCTCCAAGAAAACCATTAACGAATTTCTTGACTAATTAAAAAGCTCAAAACAATCAGAATTTCATCTTCACTCATTAAAATCAAATTTTTTGGCTATAGAGATTTTAAGAAACTAACTCGAGAATCTCAAGAAAGGTCTTCTTGATTGTTTACCTTCAAGCTAGGGTTTCAAGGCTTCTAATCAAGTTCTTCTTCAAGATTCTTCAGGAACCTTGTTTTTTTTTCAAGTATGTAAGGCTATCATAGTGTTGGACTAGTTCATACTCACGCCCTACATCTACGTTTAAATCAGTAAAAGAGGAATCTAGGATTTTTCCCCTAGATTTGAGCATTCTTGAAATAAGTTGATTTTGAGTTCTTGAGTTCGTGTTTCTTTTAAAAGTTCTATTCCTAATTATCGAATTGCTATATTGTTATTGAGATCCTCCATAAACATGAGATCATGAACCTTGAATCCATAAATTCAAATTCAAGGAAAGTCAAGAGCCAAGTCTAGGAAGTTCTTAGAGTCTTTTCAAGAAGTCTTTTGCAAAATGCTTTTAACTTTGTTTTAAGACTTAAAGATCAAGTTGAGTAAAGAGTAAAGAGTAAAGAGTAAAGTTTGAAATCCTTTTCTTCAAAAGTATATGGGGACTAAGTATTCCCAAAGAGTTTATAAATGTTTTCACATTTAAATAAGTAGGGAAATTGAGATTTTCAAGATAGCCTTTGAGCTAAGTTTTTGAGCAATTATCTCAAATCAGCAGAAAGAAGTATGTTTTTAAAACATAAGAGCTAGTATAATTTTGGGAGTAGTATTGAGCACCGATATGGGGGAGAGTTCAGACAAGTCACAGCCCCCATAAACCATGTAGCCATCATGGGTAGAAAAGGTTCATACTTTTTAGATGAACCCTTTTCACATAGACTAGTGGATCCATTAGGCAGTTCAGGTCCTATACCTTTGGCCAGGTATAGGATGCGCTGGCAGCGTGAGGTAGATCACTGTATCATCACTATAGCTCTTAAGTGATGGTTGTCGGTTAGAGAAACTCCCACAGAAGTTATTGTATTTTTATATACATCAGTTTATTGTATTTTTAAATATATCTCACAGTTATTTGTATCTTGCATACCCACAGAGTTGATATCATGTTTTTAAACAACTTTTCTTTATATTGCACTTACTTTAAAATCTGCTTTATATTGAAATGAGTTCAGTCATGTTGAGTTGAGTTGAGCCAGGTAAGTTATTCAGTTCTTTTAGATTCTTTCTAGCCTATGTATTTTAGCATTCCAACTTGCATACTCGTACATTCAATGTACTGATGCCAGTTGGCCTGCATCATATTATGATGCAGACACAGGTAACTAGGATCGGCATCCCAACGCATCGTTGATCCAGTGAGTAGTCCAGAGTCTGTTGGTGAGCCTCCTTGCTTTCCGGAGGATCCATTTCATTGCTTTGTAGTTTAGTTTATTAGGATGTTGTGGGGTCTGTCCCAACATCCATCTCAGTTGTTATTAGAGGTTTCATAGACACTCAGATGTTAGTTTTTTTTTTGTCTTTTCATTGTCATAATTCCGTGTTGACACTTGAGTTTGCCTTAATGGCCAGTTGAATGTTCCTTTATAACATTCCAGTTTATTATATGAACTTATCTTTATTTAGTTTAAGTCTTTCGTTGAGTTAAGTAAGTCAGGCCAAGGGTTCGCTTGGGGCCAGCAATGGTCTACGAGTGCCAGTCTCACCCAGGGTGTAGGCTCGGGGCGTGACAAACTTAGTATCAGAGCGCAAAGTTCAAGAGTCCTAGGGAGTCTATGAAGCTGTGTCTATAGAGTCCTACTTATCGGTGTGAAGCGCGCCACATCTATAATTAGGAGGCTGCAACATTTAAGAACTATCTCACTTCTTTCATACTCATTTCGTGCGTTAGAGTTGATCTCTAAAAAAAATTCCCTCTAATTCATGCTTGCGCGTGTTTCAGATATCATGCCTCCACGAAGAGCAGTCAGAGGTTGTCTAGCTAGGAGGAATGTTGAGGAGCAAGAACTACTCAATGCACCTGAGGTGCAACCGCAAGGAGAAGTGACCAATGCTGAGTTCAGAGAGGTAATTAGGATGCTAAGTCGAGTTGTGAGCAACCAAGCTGGGCAGCAGAAAGGAGCTCGACAGGAAGAGGCTGACACTTCAAGGATTCGAGAATTCTTGAGGATGAACCCTCCAAGTTTCACTGGTTCAAGCACTACTGAGGATCCAGAGAACTTCATTGAGGAGTTGAAGAAGGTATTTGAGGTGATGCATGTTGCTGATCTTGTGAGAGTTGAGCTAGCTGCATATCAGATGAAAAATGTTGCTAGGATTTGGTTTGATCAGTGGAGAGGGGGTAGAGCTGAGGATGCACCACCTGCGAGCTGGGCTTGTTTTGAGGAAGCTTTCTTGGGGCGCTTTTTTCCCCGAGAATTGAAAGAGGCTAAGGTACGAGAATTTCTAACACTTAAGCAGGATTCTCTGAGTGTGTATGAGTATGGGTTGAAGTTCACCCAACTATCTCGCTATGCTCCTGAAATAGTTGCGGACATGAGGGGTAGGATGAGTTTGTTTGTTGCTGGTTTGGGCCGTCTATCAAGAAAGAGGGCCGGACATCAATTCTTATTGGGGACATGGACATTTCGAGGTTGATGGTCTATGTTCAGCAGGTAGAGGAAGAGAAGTTGAGAGATAGGGAGGAGTTCAAGAACAAGAGGGCTAAGACAGGGAATGAGTCCGGACAGCAGTGGAGTAATGCCAACCGATCGTCTTTCCAACAGAAGCAAAAGGGACCTGCTTTATCATCTGCTAGTGCACCGGCACCTAAGAACAAGGGTGAGTACTATGGTCAGAATTCCAGAGCTAAACCTGCCTATTCTCAAGGCAGTGTAGCGCAAGGGGGAAGTAAGCCTCCTGCCTGCGCCAAGTGTGGTAGGAACCACTCAGGTGTTTGTCGTGAGGGCTCCACTGGTTGTTTCAAGTGTGGTCAGAGTGGGCATTTCATGCGAGAGTGTCCAAAGAACAAGCAGGTTAATGGGGGCAATAGAGCTTAGTCTTCTGCAGCCGCTCCACCCGACAGAGCTACACCTAGAGGAGCTACTTCCAGTACTGGCGGAGGATTAAACCGCCTCTATGCGATCACTAGTCACCAAGAGCAAGAGGATTCCTCAGATGTTGTCACTGGTATGATTCAAGTCTTTGACTTTACTACTTATGCTTTGTTTGATCCAGGAGCGAGTTTATCTTTTGTAACTCCATATGTTGCTATGAATTTTGATGTTATTCCTGAGCAACTTAGTGAACCATTCAGTGTTTCCACACCTGTTGGTAAGTCTATTCTAGCAGAGAGAGTTTATCGTGATTGTCCTGTTTTCGTTAATAAAAAAAGTACCATGGCTGATTTAATTGAATTAGACATGGTAGACTTTGATGTCATTCTTGGTATGGACTGGCTTCATTTCTGTTCTGCCTCAGTTGATTGTAGAACTCGAGTAGTCAAGTTTCAGTTTCCAAATGAGCCAGTCTTAGAGTGGAAAAACAGTTCAGCAGTGCCTAAGGGTTCTTTTATTTCGTACCTTAAGGCAAGAAAGTTAATTTCTAGGGGGTGTGTCTATCACTTAGTCCAAGTTAATGACTTAAGTGTTGAGGTACCTCCTATTCAGTCAGTTTCAGTAGTGAATGAGTTTCCAGAAGTTTTTCTAGATGATCTTCCCGGAGTCCCTCCTCAGAGAGAGATAGACTTTGGTATAGATCTTCTTCCAGATACTCATCCGATATCTATTCCGCCATATAGAATGGCACCAGTAGAGTTGAAAGAGCTTAAAGAGCAGTTGAAAGATTTGCTAGATAAAGGTTTCATTCGACCAAGTGTCTCACCTTGGGGCGCTCCAGTCTTATTTGTGAGAAAGAAAGATGGTTCCCTTAGGATGTGTATAGATTATCGCCAGTTGAACAAGGTTACCATCAAGAATAAGTATTCTCTTCCTAGAATTGATGATCTTTTCGATCAGCTTCAGGGTGCTTCATGTTTCTCAAAAATTGACCTCAGATCAGGCTATCATCAGTTAAGAGTAAGAGAATGTGATATTCCTAAGACAGCTTTCAGGACCAGATATGGTCATTATGAGTTTTTTGTCATGTCCTTTGGGTTGACTAATGCACCAGCAGCGTTCATGGATCTTATGAACAGAGTTTTCAAACCTTATTTAGATATGTTTGTTATTGTCTTCATTGATGACATACTAATCTATTCAAGAAAATAAAAAAGATCATGCTAGCCATCTCAGAATAGTTCTTCAGACTTTGAAAGATAAGGAGTTGTATGCTAAGTTCTCAAAATGTGAATTTTGGCTTAATTCTGTGGCATTCTTGGGCCATATTGTGTCAGGAGAAGGAATTAAGGTTGATACTCAGAAAATTGAAGCAGTGCAGAATTGGCCTAGACCCATATCTCCAACTGATATTAGGAGTTTCTTGGGTTTGGCTGGCTATTATAGAAGATTTGTAGAGGGTTTCTTATCCATTTCGTCACCTTTGACGAAGTTGACTCAGAAGACAGTGAAGTTTCAATGGTCTGAAGCTTGTGAGAAAAGCTTTCAGGAATTGAAGAAGAGGTTGACTACTGCTCCAATATTGACCTTACCAAAAGGTACCCAAGGTTTTGTGGTGTATTGTGATGCATCTAGAGTTGGTTTGGGTTGCGTGTTAATGCAGAATGACAAAGTTATAGCTTATTCCTCCAGACAGTTGAAGGTTCATGAGAAAAACTACTCAACCCATGACTTAGAGTTGGCTGCTGTAGTATTCGCTTTGAAGATATGGCGTCATTATTTGTATGGTGTTCATATTAATGTATTCACTGATCACAAGAGTCTTCAGTATGTGTTTACTCAGAAGGAGCTTAATCTCAGACAGAGAAGGTGGTTAGAATTACTCAAAGATTATGACATGAGTATTCTTTACCACCCAGGTAAGGCTAATGCTGTTGCTGATGCTTTAAGAAGGTTATCTATGGGTAGTACCGCCCATGTTGAGGATGAAAGGAGAGAGTTAGCAAAAGATGTGCACAGACTTGCACGCCTGGGAGTCAGACTTATGGATTCCACAGAAAGAGGAATAGTGGTGACGAATGGGGCTGAGTCATCACTAGTGTCAGAAGTGAAGGAGAAGCAAGACCAAGACCCAATTTTGCTAAACTTAAAAGAAAATGTTCATAAGCAAAGAGTATTAGTTTTTGAACAAGGGGGAGATAGTATATTAAGAGATCAAGGTAGATTGTGTGTACCTATGGTGGATGGACTCCAAGAGAGGATCATGGAGAAAGCTCATAGCTCCAGATATTCCATTCATTCGGGTTCCACCAAGATGTATCGTGATTTGAAAGAAGTGTATTGGTGGAATGGCATGAAGAAGGGCATTGCTGAATTTGTTACTAAGTGCCCAAATTGCCAACAAGTGAAAGTAGAGCACCAAAGGCCTGGTAGTTTGGCTCAGAATATAGAACTTCCAAAATGGAAGTGGGAGATGATCAATATGGATTTCATCACAGGCTTGCCAAGGTCTCGTAGACAGCATGATTCTATTTGGGTGATTGTCGATAGGATGACGAAATCAGCCCACTTTTTACCGGTAAAGACTACCAACTCAGCAGAAGATTATGCTAAGCTTTATATCCAAGAGGTAGTAAGACTTCATGGGGTTCCGGTCTCCATTATTTTAGATAGAGGTGCACAATTTACTGCATAGTTTTGGAATTCATTCCAAAAAGGCTTGGGTTCAAAGGTGAACTTAAGTACTGCATTTCATCCTCAGACAGATGGGCAAGCAGAGCGTACCATTCAGACATTAGAGGATATGTTGAGAGCATGTGTGATTGATTTCAAAGGTAATTGGGATGATCACCTACCTCTTATTGAGTTTGCTTATAACAACAATTACTACTCTAGCATCAAAATGACTCCATATGAAGCTCTTTATGGGAGAAGATGCAGATCTCCCATTGGATGGTTTGAAGTGGGTGAAGCAGGGTTGATAGGACCAGATTTAGTCCATCAGGCTATGGAGAAGGTGAAAGTGATTCAAGAGAGGTTGAAAACAGCACAGAGTCATCAAAAATCCTACACTGATGTTAGAAGAAGGGTGTTAGAGTTCGAAGTAAATGATTGGGTATTTTAAAAAGTTTCACCCATGAAGGGTGTTATGAGGTTTGGTAAAAAGGGGAAACTTAGTCCCCGGTATGTTAGGCCTTATCGCATAGCCAAGAGGATAGGCAATGTAGCTTATGAGTTGGAGCTACCACAAGAATTAGCAGGGGTTCATCCGGTATTTCACATCTCAATGTTGAAGAAGTGCATGGGCGATCCTTCATTGATTATACCAACTGAAAATATTGGGATCAATGATAACTTGTCTTATGAAGAGATTCCGATTCAGATTTTAGATCGTCCAGTTCGCAAGTTGAGGACAAAAGAAGTTGCATCAGTCAAAGTCCTTTGGAGGAACCAATTTGTTGAAGAAGCTACTTGGGAAGCGGAAGAAGATATGAAGAAGAGATATCCACATCTCTTTGAATCCGGAGAAAATGCAGATCAAGGTACTAATCTTCTTCTTAGCATTATCTAAATTGTGAGTAAGCATGTGGTTTGTATGCAATTGCTTGTTGGGCGTTTGAACTAGATGTTATCACCTTTAGTCTTGTAAGAGTAATCTCATTCGAGGACGATTGTTCCCAAGGGGGAGATATTTTAACATCCCACATCTAGAAATAATTAGAATGTAGTTTAAATCTGGAAATTTTCGTTTTTGGAAAGTTCAAGGGAAATATGGAAAATTGTAAGCAAGAAAAGTTGAGTTTTTGTCATTTTCAAATGATCATAACTCCTAGTTCAGGATGAGTTAGGAGTATTTATAAATATGGTTGGAAACCTCTTGGAATGATCTTTCCAACGCCTCCAAGTTTGCGCGATTCCGAGTTCGTATGAGTGAGATATGCCCTTTGGAAATTGGGTTGTTGGATTAAGGAAATGCCCAATCCGGATTTTAAAGGGTAGTTTGGTCTTTTCCTTACCCTTTTGTTTTAATTCGTTTTTGGTAATTAATAAGGGGTCTAAACTGAATTAGATCAGTTTATACATTTACCAAATAGAGCTAGGGTTTTGGAGGAGGAACGCAAGAAAAGAGAAAAGGAGGAAAAAGCTAGATTCGTCGTCGTCGTAAGGAATTGCTTGCGAATTTCGCCGGGGATTCAATCCATTAAGGTATGTAAGCTTCCATAGTGTTGGGTTCTTTCACCCACACGCCAATCATGATTTATTCAGCATAATTTCGTTCTTGAAATTTAAAGATTTGAGTTCTTGATGAGTTCTTGATAAGTGTTCTTGAAGTTTCATTAAGTTTTGATGTAAGATTCTGCTTGGGTCAACTTTAAACGACCATATCTCTTAGAATATTAAGAGTTACGTGAAACATAACCTATCCAATTAAAGGTAATTGAATCTACTTTCCAACCCCACCAATTTCACGTCAATCCAATATCTGAGTAAAAAGTTATAACTATTTTAGTAACCTATACAGTGCTGTTACGAATTCTGCCGACGGGAAAATATTGAAAATAATCGTTTTTGTCTTTTTACCTCCAAGAAAACCATTAACGAATTTCTTAACTAATTAAAAATCTCAAAACAATCAGATTTTCATCTTCACTCATTAAAATCAAATATTTTGGTTATAGAGATTTTAAGAAACTAACTCGAGAATCTCAAGAAAGGTCTTCTTGATTGTTTACCTTCAAGCTAGAGTTTCAAGGTTTCTAATCAAGTTCTTCTTCAAGATTCTTCAGGAACCTTGTTTTTTTTCAAGTATGTAAGGCTATCATAGTGTTGGACTAGTTCATACTCACGCCCTACATCTACGTTTAAATCAATAAAAGAGGAATCTAGGATTTTTCCCCTAGATTTGAGCATTCTTGAAATAAGTTGATTTTGAGTTCTTGTGTTCGTGTTTCTTTTAAAAGTTCTATTCTTAATTATCGAATTTCTATATTGTTATTGAGATCCTCCATAAACATGAGATCATGAACCTTGAATCCATAAATTCAAATTCAAGGAAAGTCAAGAGCCAAGTCTAGGAAGTTCTTAGAGTCTTTTCAAGAAGTCTTTTGCAAAATGCTTTTAACTTTGTTTTAAGACTTAAAGATCAAGTTGAGTAAAGAGTAAAGTTTGAAGTCCTTTTCTTCAAAAGTATATGGGGACTAAGTATTCCCAAAGAGTTTATAAATGTTTTCACATTTAAATAAGTAGGGAAACTGAGATTTTCAAGATAGCCTTTGAGCTAAGTTTTTGAGCAATTATCTCAAATCAGCAGAAAGAAGTATGTTTTTAAAACATAAGAGCTAGTATATTTTTGGGAGTAGTATTGAGCACCGATATGGGGGAGAGTTCAGACAACTCACAGCCCCCATAAACCATGTAGCCATCATGGGTAGAAAAGGGTCATACTTTTTAGATGAACCCTTTTCACATAGACTAGTGGATCCATTAGGCAGTTCAGGTCCTATACCTTTGGCCAGGTATAGGATGCGCTGGCAGCGTGAGGTAGATCGCTGTATCATCACTATAGCTCTTAAGTGATGGTTGTCGGTTAGAGAAACTCCCACAGAAGTTATTGTATTTTTATATACATCAGTTTATTGTATTTTTAAATATATCTCACAGTTATTTGTATCTTGCATACCCACAGAGTTGATATCATGTTTTTAAACAACTTTTCTTTATATTGCACTTACTTTAAAACCTGCTTTATATTGAAATGAGTTCAGTCATGTTGAGTTGAGTTGAGCCAGGTAAGTTATTCAGTTCTTTCAGATTCTTTCTAGCCTATGTATTTTAGCATTCCAACTTGCATACTCGTACATTCAATGTACTGATGCCAGTTGGCCTACATCGTATTATGATGCAGACACAGGTAACTAGGATCGGCATCCCAACACATCGTTGATCCAGTGAGCAGTCCAGAGTCTATTGGTGAGCCTCCTTGCTTTCCGGAGGATCCATTTCATTGCTTTGTAGTTTAGTTTATTAGGATGTTGTGGGGTCTGTCCCAACATCCATCTCAGTTGTTATTAGAGGCTTCATAGACACTCAGATGTTAGTTTTTTTTTTGTCTTTTCATTGTCATAATTCCATGTTGATACTTGAGTTTGCCTTAATGGCCAGTTGAATGTTCCTTTATAACATTCCAGTTTATTATATGAACTTATCTTTGTTTAGTTTAAGTCTTCCGTTGAATTAAGTAAGTCAGGCCAAGGGTTCGCTTGGGGCCAGCAATGGTCTACGAGTGCCAGTCTCGCCCAGGGTGTAGGCTCAGGGCGTGACACAAGTGGGCATTTTAGATGTATATATAGAGTCATGGTCAGATTTCCCAACATTTGTGGATTCTTTGTAATGGAGTTGTCATCCTAGGAAACTCAACATATCATCAACAATCAAAATGATTATATGTTTCATCGATTGATCAATACAAAAAGGAATGTTTTACGTGGAAACCTCCTTGCTCAAGGGAGGAAAACCACGACCTGCCACATAGGATTTCCAACTGCCTTTACTATTTTCCAACAACAAGTGAATACAAACTCCAATCACACATACAAGGATTAAACTCTTAATCCTATCACCTGTAATACCCCTATTACAAACTGGGCCAAAGCAATACCTCTATCGCCCGCTATATTAGCTAAAGCCAACTAATATAGACTTTAATCACATCCTACACAGTTAACTCTAATTATACTCATTGTTTGATTAAATAATGAAGACATAATCCGTTTCATTATAGATTAGAAACATGTCTTATAAGTTAAACCAACACACAACACAAGCTTTCAATAAGCAACAAAAGACTCAGTTGATAGCTCTATCAGGTCCCTTGAAGTTCTTGAAGACTTGTATTCTCTAAAGACAAAATGTAACTTTTCAGTTACACTTTGATGTCTTAACTAGGCTGTTTCATATCAATAAGGATATATTATCCTCTGAACAAAACAACCTAGTGTCCTACTATTGGTTGAGTGCACTGTCCTATTTTCCTGTGCTCACCAACCGTGCCATAGTGGCAGCTTTACAGTTGTTCACCATTTTATCCAAGATACATGCTCAATCATGGGACCAGGTCCCATAGTTTATGAGTATCATCAAAACATCGGAGTTACAACATCTGCCCCCCCCCCCCCCTTTTTTTTTTAATGATGACAAACAAACACTTCAGAGTAGCATGTTTCTAATTGTTCTTGTTCCCCCTTCACATCTATATACATTCCCCCTGTCACCATTACTCAACTCTCTCTTCCATCCTTGCCTGCCTTATCATCCACAACACATTGTTTTCTCCCTTTAGATATCATTAAAAAATTATAGCAGTAAACATGAGCAAGCTATTAAGAAAAAACATAAGTAATTATGGGCAACTAGGCGATACAAAACATAAGCAACTAATCTATGAGAGAAGACGTTAAACACTAAAACAGAGAAAACTATCATTAGATAAAGGAAGTATCCATCAAATTGAAGAGGAGAGTTGGAGGACTCTAGGACGGAGGGGGCTGGCGGGTAAACGATTGCAAGATCAAAGTCATACAAGTATTTGCATCACCATGAGCCTGTAATAACTACTTGGTAAGAGTCTTGACCTCATCGTCCAATTTGGCATTTGAATCATGCAGCTTCGAAAATATCAGATGGAACTAATGGTGATCCGAAAACAGGATCTCACCACCACTCTGAAAAGATCTCCAAAGCTAGAAATGATCAGCCACCGCGGGGAGTACCCTGACTAGAATTTGCATAAAAAATTATTCAAAAGTAGTAGTGAGTACAATCCACAAGTACTCAGTAGGCTTGGCCAACTGAGCAAAAGGAATTAATCAGCTTATGAAATAAACTAAGGAACGCTTCCACTTGCACACAAAAAAGTCCCACTTCGGCATCAGTGCCGCTAATTTATAATGAATGGCGCAAGTAAAGTAAACACATAAGGTCACAACAATTCTCATATCACACACAAGTCAAGCAACTCAAATGATTAATATAATGCGATGAGATGATGCAATGATGTGGTGGTACGGTGGAATCAAGGTTGTTTCATAACCTGCCATATATACCTTGTCGAGCTAAGGCTTCCAGACAAGGACCCATAGGGGACTCACAGTTCATATATCAAATCACAATCTCAATATCTCATCAACTTGACACCTCAGCGTGGTCAAGGATAGAAAAAGGTGTTTGATTTTCTTTCTCAAAAGGAATCTCCACATTTTTCTCAATTTCCAAGAACATGATATGATGAATGAGGATGGATGTATCACAATACATATATAACATGGAGGCAGTAATCAACTCAACATGTATCAACAGTCTAAATTTCTCAAAACTCAGTTGAATCATGATATACACCCTCATATGAAAAATAGTGGGAAAGTGCTCATTTGAAATAAGTGAATTCCATTTAGAAAGCATTTCGTCTACTCAAAGCATTATAATATTTCTAACTCAGCCCCTCACTCAGGCATTACAAGTCAAATAGCACTACAAGCCTCTCTCATAGGCAACTCATGAATCATATGCTCTCCAAGAAAATAGAACAACAATTAAGGCCTCAACATAGGCTAAACAACACATACAAGACCCCACACGGGCAACACAATATAATCAAGCCCCCCACACGAGCAACACAATATAATCTCCAACTTATTAAAATCTCCAAATGGACCCTTAGTATTTATTTGGAACCCGATAAAAATAAACCAAATATGCTACCCCACTAAACTTGGCATTCCAGACTCAATGGAATAGTTGGATTTCCAAAAAAAAAAGACCGTTTAGACAAAAATACCCTCTCGGACCTTTCTTTAGGCCTAAATCTCAACTTCTCACCTAAACACCCACCTCTCAACCTAAGGCCTCAAAAACCTTACGAACAACTCAACTAGCTCAAACTCGACGTTCCGGATGCGATGGAACTAACGAAATTCCCATCCGATGCTCAGAACTCAAAATGATGACTAAAGTCAATCCTATCAAGAATTCTCAACTCAAGAGAGATTAAATTACCAAAAACAAACCCGATCGCATCATGGACCTCACCAACCATTCTCAAAACACAAAATAAGCATGAAAACACTACGGGGAAGGGAAAAATGGTAATTTCATAATTAAAAACAGAATCACAATAAATGAGACATTACACATCCATTGTTATTTTGTCCTTTACAACTTAACATAGATAGAAGTTTCAATAGGCAATTTGCTCCTGATGATGTTTTGAAGTTGTTGGATCACTTCTACAACTTGGACACTAAAATCCTAATTCAGGAGGAAGAGTTTTTCCTACATCATAGTTATTTCTCTAAGGAGGAATCTTGAGCAAGCTTGGAATCGATATGGATATTGGACTTTACATATGGAAGTGTTTTGTATTGTACTATTGTAGTATCAGGGTAGTTAAATTATTTTTCTTTTGCCATAATCACTCTGCATCTTATGTTGATCTTTATTTATCATTAGTCTAAAAATCTTACTGAAAAGTTTATATGCATGCTGAGAACTGATTTCAGCTTTCCTTATATACATAAAATTGATCATTTTACAAAAAAAGAGGGTACAATTTCTTAATCTTCACCATATAAAACTATTGGACATAAAGTATTTCTAGCTAGCCGACGTCACAGGGGTGGCTCAATGCCTTTAAAAATGAGGCATATGCCTTAGGCCCCCAAATTGAAGGGCTTAATTTTTTAGTAATAATAAAATTATTATAAGTCTTTTTTAACAAAAAAAAACATACTATATGTTTTAATTTATTTTTCGTTATTTAGTTTATTTCAAAACATTAAATAATGTTTCTTTTTTATGGATCAATTTTTAAATTTAACTTCCACATGATATGTTTAAGACCACAAGATTAATTTTTTTTTTATATATATATATCTTTAGTTTAAGAACACAAAAAAATAAAACTTTATTTATTAAAAAGAAAGAATAACTTGAATCTCACATATAAAAAAATAATTAAAATTTAGGCCTCCAATTTATTTTTGGCTTTAGCCCACTAATTAGCTTGAGCCACCACTGTGACGTCACTTATTCACATAAAAACTATATGTCGTTGAAATATAAAATAATCAATCAAACGGTAAAGTTGAATATCATTATAGTTTTACCACTAACTTTAACTGTTCAAATAATATCTAATCATTTGATACTCAACAATTAAGTCAATTGACTAAGCTCATCATTCATCAGTTTAAACTTGCATTACCCCCTTCAAATCTACTATAACTTAATTGTATTATTTCAAAATATTTAGACTATAACATGGAGTAAACATGCAACGCACGTGTCCAGAAACTAGTATTACTAAAAGTGGGAAACTCGAAAGTGCAAAATTGGATTACTATTTTACCCTTACTCTAAATTAAAATGTTATAAACTTAAATATTAAACAATAAAAACATAAAGAATTTTAAGAGCTTGAAATTAATATTGTTATCATTAATAATTTTATTTATTTACTACTCTGAACAACTTTTAATGACATTGTGAAATTTAAACCATTATTATGAGCCATTAGAATAATTGATATGATATCAAATTGCCATTCTTCTTCTCTCACTTTTTTATTTGATTTGATGTACTCTCCTTTTAGTTCTATAAACTTTCTTTAAATGTATGTATTTTCTTTTATTATTTTCTTTTTTGTTGTTAACATATTGAGAAATGATAAAAATGTGTCTGACAGTCTATTTGGAGATGAAATTACACAAAGAGATAGGTGGACAACTTTGTGAAAATTTATGCTGGTGTTTCCCATGTGAGGTATATATGCGTTCATTTGTAGGCTTGTTTCCATAAGAAGTAGAATGACTCAAATTCTTCATATACAATAATCGATTGATGAGATATATAATCATTTTGAATGATGATGATATGTTGAGTATCCTAGGATGAAGAAGATACCACAACAAATTTGGAGCATCTACTTCAATTTTTTGACAACCCCGAGCCTACACTCTGGGCGGGACTGACACTCGAGTACCATTATTGGCCCCAAGCAAACCCTTGGACTGACTTAACTTATAGTGAAAGGCTTAAATAACAGGAAACAATCACATAGGACAACTCATGCAATATCTTAAAGAAATAATAAACTAGCCGAAATGACAACTTAAGTCTTAAATCAACAACTGAAAATGGAAAGACTATAGAACTATAACTAATCCGTCTATGAAGCCTTTAAAGTAAAGAGGGATGCCGGGACAAGACCCCAATCATCCTAACAACTAAAGTACTAAATCAATGATAAAGGGGTCCTCCGGATAGCAAGGAGGTTCACCAACTTGCTGAGTGCTCAACTAGATCAACGAGGACTAGATACTAATCATGGTTACCTCTATCTGCATCATAAAGCAATGCAGACCAAATCGCATCAGTACATTGAATGTACGAGTATACGAGGGGAAAACTAAACATGACATATGCTTGAAAGGAATCTGAAAAGAACACTTACCTTAACTTTACTCAACTCATGAATACTCAACTCAAATGCAAAGTAAAAGCAACAATAAGGGTGTAGTTTATACAAATCGTTTAAAATGGTAGATGACAACTCAATGTATTAAAGAAATACAATAGAAGCTTCGTTTACATATAAAGTAATATAATACTATTGGAGTTTCTCTAACCGAAAACCACCACTTTGAGCCTAAGTGATGATGCAATGTCTCACCCACGCTGCCAAAACTGTCATATACCTTGTCGTGATATAGAACTCCTCACGTAAGTGGATCCACTAGTCTATGCTAAAAAGCACTAAGGAATCATCTAAAAAGTATGATCATTTCTACCCATGATGGCTACATGGTTTATGGAGACTTGAGTTATTATGAACTCGTCCCCATATCGGTGCTCAATACTACTCCCAAGATATACTTAGATCATATATTTTAAAAACAGAACTCTTTCTGTGATTTGAGATAATTACTCAAAAACTAGCTCAAAGGCTCTCTTAGAAATCAGTGTTTCATCTCTTGTTTAAATGTGAAAACATTTCAACTCTTGGGAATACTTAGTTCCCATATAATCTTTGAAGAATGAACTTTACTCTTATTCTTTACTTAACTCAAAACTCAAGTCTTAAAACAAATTTAAAACGTTTGTAAAAGACTTTTGGAAGACTCTATGAACTTCTCTTAACTTGACTCTTAACTTTCCTTGAATTGAATTATGGATTCAAGGCTGATGATTTCATGATGTTTAGACGTACCTTAGTGTATAGATATCGACTAGAAAACATAGGTACGTTACTAGGGAACTAGTACGGAAAGAAGTGGGAAAAGGTGGAAGAACTGGCTTCCCTAGCTCTCTGAGAGGTGCGGGGCACCAGGAGGGAAACTTCAAAAGCTAGGGTGGGGCACTCTAGCTGGAGTGGTGCCCTAGGGCCCAAACTTCAGAAGTCTCTTTGGGGCTCTCTGAGAAGCGCGGCACCCCAGCCCCTTTCCAGATTTTTAATGAATTTTCTTTGCTCGTTTTCCAACTCTAAACCCTCTAAATTCAATTAGTTTTTTCCCCAAACACTTAGAGTCGACTAATTCACCAAAATGTGTAAGATTCTACTCAAAACAACACCTTATTTCATGAATCAAACTCAAGAAACTTCAACAACAAGAACCCACAAGAACTTAAGCGAATTTCATCAAAAACTCATAATCTTTTCTTTCTAAAACACAATTTCGCTGAATTGAATCATGATTGGCGCATGGATGAACTAACCCAATGCTATGTGATCTCACGTACCTCATAGGGATCACCCCTTGATGAAATCCACAACCTTAGCTTCAAGAACTTGACGATTCCTTGCTTTACCTTCTCTTTTCTCCTCTTCTTTTCTCTACTCTCAAAATCTAACTCAAATTTCAAAAGCGTAAACTGACCAAATTCAATTTAGACCCCTAAGTAATTACCAAAAACAAAATAATTTAATTGGGTATGGAAAAGATCAAAATACCCTTCCAAAATTCGGTTTTGACTTTTCTTATCTAGACAACCCAACTTTAAATGAACATATCTCACTCATACGAACTCAAAAATTGAGCAAACTCAGCAGCATTGGAAAGATAAATCAAAGATATTTCCTATTGTATCTAATAGCACACCTCAATCATCTTTAGCTAGGAGTTATGTTCGCTTGAATTTGATCAAAAACTCAAACTTACCATAACTTAACCAATTTTCCAGATTTTTCATTCTTTCCAGAAATGACTCTTTCCAATTCTAGCTCTTTCTAGTTCTATCAAATAGCAAAGTGTTACAATATCTCCCCCTTAGGAACATTCATCCTCGAATGAGATTACTCTTAGTAGGCTAAGGGCTTAACATGTATTATCTAGCTCAAACACCTAACAAGCAAAATGTAACACATCAAGCATATCAATTAAAGAGTACTAAGAAGAGAATTAGTACCTTGGTCTGGAATTTTTAGATACGTGGATATCTCTTCTTCATGTCCTCCTCAGCTTCCTAAGTAGCTTCCTCAACAAACTGATTCATCCAAAGGACTTGACAGATGCTACATCCTTAGTCCTCAACTTGTGAACTTGGCGATCTAGAATTTGAACCGGAATCTCCTCATAAGATAAGCTATCTTTGATACCAATATCTTCAGTTGGTATAATAAGTGAAGGATCTCCCATGCACTTCTTCAACATGGAAATATGCAATACCGAATGAACCGCTGCTAACTCTTGTGGTAACTCCAACTCATAAGCTACATTTCCAACCCTTTTGGATATTTTGTAAGGGTCAATATATCAGGGACTAAGTTTTCCCTTCTTACCAAATCTCATAACACCCTTCATGGGTGAAACTTTCAAATATACCCAATCATCTACTTCAAACTTTAACTCCCTTCTCCTAACATTAGTGTAGGATTTCTGACTTTGCGCTATTTTCAACCTCTCTTGAATGACTTTTACTTTCTCCATAGCTTGATGAACTAAGTCTAGTCCTATCAACCCAACCTCACCAACTTCAAACCATCCAATAGGAGATCTGCACCTTCTCCCATAAAGAGCATCATAAGGAGACATTTGGATGCTAGAGTGGTAACTATTGTTATAAGCAAATTCAATAAGAGGTAAGTGATCATCTCAATTACCTTTGAAATCAATCACACAAGCCCTCAACATATCTTCTAAATTATGAATAGTACGCTATGCTTGACCATCTGTCTACGGATGAAAAATAGTACTCAAGTTCATCTTTGAACCCAAACCTTTCTAGAATGACTTCCAAAACTATGTAGTAAATTATGCACCTCTATCTGAAATAAAGGAACTGGAACTCCATGAAGTCTTACTACCTCTTGAATATAAAACCTGGCATAATCCTCTACTGAATGGATAGTATTTACAGGCAAAAAGCGGGATGATTTCGTCATTCTATCAACGATCACCCAAATAGAATAATGCTGCTTGCGAGACCGTGGCAAGCCAATAATGAAATTCATATTAATCATCTCCCACTTCCATTCCAGAAGTTCTATATTTTGATCCGTACCACCGGGCCTTTAGTGCTCTACTTTAACTTGTTGGCAGACATTTAACAGCAAACTCTGCAATGCCCTTGTTCATACTACTCCATCAATAAACTTCTCTCAAATTGCGATACATCTTTGTGGAACCCGAATGAATGGAATATCTGGAGTTATGAGCTTCTTCCATGATCTTGGTACACTTGACCTACCTTGATACCTCAATACACCATCTCCCCCTTGTTCAAAAGCCATTATTTTTTGCTTATGCACATTTGCCTTCAATTCAAGAAAAATAGGGTTTTGGTCTTATTTCTTTTTAATTTCAGATATTAATGATGCTTAAGCCCCATTCATCACCACTACCCATTCTTATGTGGAATCCATTAGTCAAACTCCCAAACATGCAAGTCGGTGCACATTTTTTGCTAACTCTTTCTTATATTCTTCAAAATGGGTGGTACTACCCATAGACAATCTACTCAAGGCATCGCAACAACATTAGCCTTACCTGGATGATAAAGGTTACTCATGTTATAATCTTTGAGTAACTCTAACCACCTTCGCTGTGTGAGATTAAGTTCTTTCTGGCTAAACACATACTGAAGACTCTTGTGATCAGTGAACACATCCACATGAACACCATAAAGATAATGTCACCATATTTTTAAAGCAAATACTACACCAACCAATTCTAGTTCATAAGTTGGGTAATTCTTCTCATGAACTTTCAGTTGTCTGGAGTCATAAGCTATAACTTTGTCATTCTTCTTTAACGCACAACCCAAACCAACTCTAAAAGCATCACAATAAACAACAAAACCTTGAGTACCTTCTGGTAAGGTCAATACTGGGCAGTAGTCAACCTCTTTTTCAATTCCTGAAAGTTGTTCTCACAAGCTTCAAACTATTGAAACTTAATTGTTTTCTTAGTTAACTTGGTCAAAGGGTATGAAATAGATGAGAGCCTACCTATGAACCTTTTATAATATCCAGCCAACCTCAAGAAACTCCTAATATCAGTTGGAGATGTGGGTCTAGGCCAATCCTGCACTGCCTCGATTTTCTGGATATCAACCCTAATTCCATCACCAAAAACAATGTGTCCTAGGAATGCCACAGACTCAAGCCAAAACTTACACTTAGAGAACTTGGCATACAATTCCCTATCCTTTAGAGTTTGGAGAACTATTTTGAGGTGGCTAGCATGATCTTCCCCATTCCTCGAATAGATTAGTATGTCATTAATGAATACGATAACAAACATATCTAAATAAGGCTTGAATACCCTATTCATAAAGTCCACGAATGTTGCAGGTGCATTAGTCAAACCAAAGGACATAATTAGGAACTCATAATGACCATAACAGGTGCTGAATGTTGTATTTGGAATATCACATACCCTTAGTCTTAACTGATGGTAGCGTAATTTAAGTTCTATCTTAGAAAAACAAGTAGCACCCTGAAGTTGATCGAAGAAATCATCAATTATCGGAAGAGGATACTTATTCTTGATGGTAACCTTGTTCAACTAGTGGTAATCTATACACATTATAAGGGAACCATCCTTCTTCTTCAAAAATAAGACCGGAGAGCCCCAAGGTGAGACATTTGGTCGTATAAAACCCTAATCAAGGATATCTTTGAACTATTCGTTTAGCTCTTTCAACTCTGCTGGATCCATTCTATATGACATAATAGATATAGGATGAGTATCAAGAAGAACATTGATACCGAAGTCTATCTCTCTTAGGAGGGACTCCGGGTAGATCATTTGAAAATACTTCTGGAAACTTACTCACAACTGGAACTGACTCAATAGGGGGTGTCTCAACATTTATTAACTCAAACTAAGTGATAGACACACCCTTTGGAAACTAAATTTCTCACCTTAAGGTACGAAATGAAATGATCCTTAGGCACTGCTAAACTGTTACTCCACTCTATAACTGGCTCATTAGGAATTTGGAACCAAACAACTCGAGTTCTACCATCAATGGAGGCATAACAGGCATGAAGTTAGTTCATGCCTACAATAACGTCAAAATCTACCATGTCTAACTCAACTAAATCAGCCATGGTGTTCTTGTGATTAATAGAAATGACACAATCACAATAGACTTGCTCAGCTAGAATAGACTCCCCAACAGGTGTAGAAACACAAAAGGGCTCACAAAGTTTCTTAGGAAGAACAACAAAATTCATTGCAACATAAGGAGTCACAAAATATAAACTTGCTCATGGATCTAGCAAAGCATAGACATCAAGAGTAAAAATTTTGATAATACCAGTGACAACATTTGGTGAATTCTCTTGCTCTTGACAACTAGTGATCGCATAAAGGTGGGTTTCTCCTCTGCTAGTACCGAAAGTAGCTCCTCTAGGTGCATATCTGTCTAGTGGAGCAACTGATGAAGATTGTGCTCTATTGCCCCGATTCCCATTACCTTGTCGGCTTTTAGGGCGCTCTTTCATGAAATGACCCTCTTGTCCACAATTGAAACAAATTATGGAGCCATCGTGACACTTACCTGGGTGGTCCCTACCACACTGAGCATATGCATGAGCCCAGTTACCTTCTTGTGCCACACTACCCTAAGACTGGGCAGGTCTAGCTCTGAAGTGCTACGAATTCTGACTATTGTACTCACATTTGTTTCTGGGGTAGCTTATCTTCCTCAACATGCTACACATAAACCAGCAACCTTGCTATATCCATCTCTTCTATTAAGATAGTTGTCTTACCTTCTTTGCTTGACAGATGGGACAACCCAACAACAAATAGACTCATCTTGCTTCTCATATCTGCAACTATCTTCGGAGCATATCGAGAAAGTTGGGTGAACTTCAAGTTGTACTCATGAACACGTAGTGAATCTTGCTTAAGGATAAGGAATTCCCGTACCTTGGCTTCTGTCAGTTCATGGGGAAAGAAACTCCCCAAGAAAGCCTTCTCAAACATAGCCCAAGTCAAAATAGGTGCACCCTCAACTCTACCCTTCTTCCGCTGGTCAAGCCAAGTCATAGCAACATTTTTTAGTTAATATACAGCTAGTTCCACTCGCACAACATCGGCAAAGTGCATTACCTCAAATACCTTGTGCAGTTCCTTAATAAAAAAATTTGGATCCTCAGTAGTGATTGAAACATAGAAGCTTGGAGGATTTATCCTCAAGAAATCGCGGATACTCGAAGTATCAACCTCTTCCTGTCGAGCCCCTCTTTGTTTTCCAACTTGGTTGGTCACAACTTGACTTAGCATTCAGATTGCTTCTCAAAATTCAGCATTGGTGACCTTTCCTTGGGGTTGCACTTCAAGTGTATTAGGTACCCCTTGCTCCTCAACCTTTCTCCTAGCAGAACAACCTCAGAATGCTTTTCGAGGAGGCATGATCAACTGAAATACACGCGCAAGCACGAGTTAGAAAGAGACTTTAAATAGATAAACTCTATCACACGAAAAGAGTATGAAAGAAGTGAAGGAATTTCCTAAATGTTGCAGTCTCTTAATTATAGATGTGGCGCGCTTCACACCGATAACTAGGACTCTACTTACATGGCTTCATAGACTCTCTATGACTCTTGAATGCTGGGCTCTGATACTAAGTTTGTCATGTCCCGAGGCTACACCCTGGGCGGGACTGGCACTCGAGAACCATTGCCGGCCCCAAGCGAACCCTTGGTTTGGCTTCACTTATAGCGAAAGGCATAAATAATAGGAAACAGTCCCAAAGGACAACTCAAGCAATATCTTAAAGAAATAATAAACTAGCTGAAATAGCAACTTAAGTCTTAACATCAACAACTGAACATGGAAACACAATAAAACTATAACTAATCTGTCTATGAAGCCTCTAAAACAAAGAGGGATGTCGGGACAAGAACCCAGATAATCCTAACAAATAAAGTACCAAATCAATGATAAAGAGGTCCTCTAGATAACAATAAGGCTCACCAACTGACTCTGAGTGCTCAACTGGATCATCAAGGTGCTGGATGTTGATCCTAGTTACCTGTTTTTGCATTATAAAACGATGCATGGAAAATGGCATCAGTACATTGAATGTACGAGTATGTGAGGGGAAAACTAAATATGGCATAAGCTTGAATGAAATCTGAAAAGAACACTTACCTTAACTTTACTCAACACATGAATATTCAACTCAAATGTAAAATGAAAACAACAATAAGGGCGCAGTTTATACAAAGCGTTTAAAGTGGTAGATGACAACTCAATATATTAAAGAAATACCATAACAACTCAGTTTATATATAAAGTAATATAATAATGTGGAAGTGTCTCTAACCGAAAACCACCACTATGAGCCTAAGTGATGATACAACGTCTCACCCACGCTACCAGAACAATCCTATACCTTGCCGTGATATAGAACGCCTCATCTAAGATCTATGCTAAAAAGCACTAAGCAATCATCTAAAAAGTATTATCCTTTCTATCGATGATGACTACATGGTTTATGGAACCTTGAGTTATTATGAACTCGTCCCCATATCGGTGCTCAATACTATTCCCAAAATATACTCAACTCATATGTTTTAAAAACAAAACTCTTTCTGTGATTTGAGATAATTACTCAAAAACTAGCTCAAAGGCTCTCTTGGAAATCAGTGTTTCCTCTCTTGTTTAAATGTGAAACATTTCAACTCTTGGGAATACTTAGTTCTCGTATAATCTTTGAAGAAATGAACGTTACTCTTACTCTTTACTCAACTCAAAACTCAAGTCTTAAAACAAAGTTAAAACGTTTGTCAAAAGACTTTTGGAAGACTCTATGAACTTCTCTTAACTTGACTCTTAACTTTCGTGAATTGAATTATGGATTCAAAGCTCATGATCTCATATTTATGGATCATTTCGTGATGTTTAGATGTACCTTACAGTGTAAAAATTGACTAGAAAAAATAGGTACATTGCTAGGGAACTAGAATGGAAAGGAATAGGAAAACGTGGAAGAACTGGCGCACTGGCGATCTGAGAGGGGGCGCTAGGAAGGAAAATTCAGAAGCTGGGGTGGGGCGCTCTGGCTGGCGCGGCACCCCAGGGCCCAAACTTCAAAAGTCCCTTTGGGGAGTTCTGAGAGGCGAGGCACCCCAGCCCCCTCCCTAGATTTTTGATGAATTTTCTTGCTCGTTTTCGAACTCTAAACCTTCTAAATTCAATTGGTTCTTTCCCCAAACACTTAGAATCGACTAATTCATCAAAATGTGTAAGATTATACTCAAAAAAACACCTTATTTCATGAATCAAACTCAAGAAACTACAACAATAGAACCCACAAGAACTTAAATGAATTTCATCAAGAACTCATAATCTTTTCTTACAAAAACACAATTTCGCTGAATTGAATTATGATTGGCGCGTGGGTGAACTAACCCAACGCTATGTGATCTCACATACCTCGTAGGGATCACCCCTTGACGAAATTCACGACCTTAGCTTCAAGAACTTGACGATTCCTTTCTTTCCCTTCTCTTTTGCCCTCTTCTTTTCTCTTCTCTCAAAACCCTAACACAAATTTCAAACGCGTAAACTGACCAAATTCAGTATAGACCCCTAATTAATTACCAAAAATGAAATAATCTAATTGGGTATGGAAAAGACCAAAATACCCTTCCAATATGCGGTTTTGACTTTCCTTATCTAGACAGCCCAACTTCAAATGGACATATCTCACTCATACGAACTCGGAATTGAGAAAACTCTGCGGCGTTGGAAAGATAATTCAAAGATATTTCCTACGGTATCTGGTAGCACACCTAAACCATCCTGAATTAGGATTTATGGTCGTTTGAAGTTGAAAAAAACTCAAACTTGACGTAACTTAACCAATTTTTCCAAATTTTTCATTCTTTCCAAAAACGACTCTTTCTAATTCTAGATATTTCTAGTTCTTTCAAATAGCGAGGTGTTACAAAAATATGTGCAAATTATTTATCTTCAAGACCCTCAAGGATTCACTTCTGCCAATGTTAAGCCTTGTTGAAGCAAAACAACCAAATAACTCTAAAGATTTCAAATTCGGATATTCAGCAATATCCAATTCTTCCAAAGAATAACTAGAATAAGACAAGTGTTCAAGAGTTGGTTCTTGGATTTTAACACCTTGTTCCCTCTCTATCATTATGCTAAGTGACGTAATCTTTTGAAGATTCCGTACCTCAAACTTTAAAAAAAATACACCAGATTACAATTCCTCAGCACCAGTTCTCGTAAATATTTTGCTGTCAACATTTTATAAATATTGAAGGATGAATGATATCCTAAATTTCTGTAGACTACATCTCTTACACTATTCTGAATAGCAATCATACCACTTATCAATCAAAAAGAAAAAATAACCAGTAGGTGTTGCAATGTCGATGAAAAGTTCAAACTTGTCAATAGGAATTTTCTCATCCATGTATCGCTTCATAATTATATCCCTTATATCGGTGTCAATTTTACCTTTAGATCTACTTATACTAAGGAAAAAAGAAATACAGATTTAGAAAGCAGCACAAGCAGGGACATCCCATACACAGTCTACATTTAACATGTAGCAAAGATAACTTTGGTTAGATACGGTTGTCTTAGTTAATTCAAAAGACAAGCTACTTTTCACTACCAAACTACATGTAATCTAGTACCAACTTTGAACACCATATATCCGAAGTTATACAAAACAGTACATATGCAAAAAAAAAAAAAAACAGACAAGCTAAATGATGGCATAAAAAACGAGTATCCACCAAAATCGAGTATCCATTCAAATAATGAACAAACTTTAACTTGTTTTGTTTTCCTATTATACCCCTGACTGGAAGTGAAGGAGCATATAGGAAAAACAAAAATGCAATTGATATAGGGTTCCACTTTTACAGTCTTAATTATGTTACTCTCTTGCTCTAATAGCAAGCTAAACAAGCATATTCCACCAAGTACTTGCTAACTCCCATCAGCATAGGGTAACTTTGCGACAAACATTTAGGTAGATCAGAAGAAATCATCTAGCACCTTTTCTTCCGGCTGAGATTTAGAACCTACAATGTACCAAATTTAGCTATAATGATCAAGAAAACAGCTTCATCAAAACCATTGTCCAAAATGTGAAGGATTAAAAGAATCCTATATGACATTAGAAATAGAGTAGGGTATGAACTGCCAAAAAAATCGTTAATAACATCAAATTGAGCACTGAAGCAGGATTCCAGAAATACAAAAGACAAAACATATAAACATCATCATTAGAAAATATGGTTGCACTTCAAGCCCAGTAAGAAGAATCACAAGCACAATAAAAACAATATATGGATATATCAGCAACAGATAGGCTCCAGTAAATCTGAGTAGTATAGCTAAAGGCAAAACCATAAACATATCGACATCATCATTAGAAAATCTATGCTGGAATAAAAAAGAGATACATCTAAAATTTGTGAAAAGAAAGCATAAATCTAAACACGGAAGGAAGTCACACACTACCAAAATTAAGGAAGACTGATAAACAATTGTACCAGAATCGAGGAGATTGACTCGTGTAAAAATGAAATCAGGACGAGTCAGCAGCATCCTAGAAGGAAAGCACACCCTATCAGAAACAAGGAAGATTGATTTGCCTCAAGGAAGAATGACTTTTCTAAAGACGGAAACAAGTTTGCCACATACCACAAGGAAAAAGAGCACACACTTATCCTAGTCACTATTTCATCTTGTAAAAAGATTGTATCCAATATACTTAACTAGTGCTTAGAAAAAGAAAAGAAAAAGGAGATATTAGAAAACTATACGAGTAGAGGATGTGACCAACAAGTGAATTGTAATCTTCCATGTCAAGGAGTTCACAACAGGCTATCTGTCTAATCAGAAACATTCAAGCTCTAAAGAAACCATGGGGACTGGATTAGGCACCACATCGGTGATTTGAATAAGTATAAAAATATGTGTGTCAACTGTGTCTTTTATCTCTTTATGCCTTATATAATATGTTTTTTTATCTAATCGTCTATATCGTAGGGTAGTCGACTTGAAAAAATCAACAAATGTATATATTTGTGTCCTGAAATAAACAATACTTATAGCAAGAGAATCACATTTGCACATACTAAAATGTCTTGCTCAGATATAGATATTCAAGTCGAAGTAACAGATCAACACAAACAAGATAATGAGAAGGCAGAGAAGTTACCAGTGCTATCCACACAACTTTCCTTTTTGAATGCGTCTTTAGTGCATACTCCTTTCGTAAGCTGATATGATTATCAAATTGATCATTCTGGTAACTGTAAACCTCAAATGGAAAAAGATAACATCATAGGAAACAAAAGTATAATTCATCAATTAGTTATACCTTTGCCTTGATTGATTCAATACGATGCAACAACTCTTTTCCACTTTTTTTTTGTGAGCCACGCAAAATACAAATGCCAACATTCAAAATCTTTTCAATGTCAGCACGAGAAGCAACATATGTGCAGATGTTTAAAAGCTTCAGAGCATGTGGAACCACCATCCTTGAATCACAGTATCGATATAAATACTGTGCATCCAAATTAATGCTTCCTCCGACTATCCCAGTCATGTAAGCTCGTATAGCACAATCTAGATGGGAAACATGTCCACATATGTAGCCATCTATTGTTGCTTCACATCGAATGTAACTGTACACATCATAGTCCAAAGTGATAGTTTTACAGCAAAGGATACAACAACAGTCTCGGCAAAAACCAGGATCAATGCAACATATATCACAAAGCATGGCCGGAAAAGGATTTTCTGCTGTTAAACTGCTACAAATTCTGTTACCAGCCTTACAAGTAATGGCTCTTATAGGAGAATCAGGCAATAAAGACTGCAATTATGTTCCTGAAGATGTAGTCCTCTCTTTCATATCTGAGTCAAAATCAATATCTAATTAAAAAGAAAATAAATTTGGCATCAAGTCAATAAGAAGACGTGGTAAGTTTTTTTTTAATTGATGCAAACAACCGAATAAATATCTACATGCTATATACCAAAGAGCCCTGTTGAAGCTAACCTTTTGAGCTTGGCGACTACTTTGAAGGAATCACCCAACTAAATGAGGCAAAGAATTGGTTTATATCCATGCCAGGATACTCAGTCTGGAGATACTTTTTAACTGAAATCTTACTTCGAAAAGCATTTTTCTTTCCACCTTTTGGAGCCTTAAAATGCTTCGGAAGATACAGATATCTATCTATAAAGGTGCCTGAACTTGTAACTCTTTTCCCTACCCGCCAGCCTTACTTATCACCAACATTTGGCCAATCTACAGGAGCATATGGTAAGCCTTCGCCAGAGTCATACTCAGAAACTAGATAAAGTTGAAGCCCAATTTCATTGATTCTAGAAGCACTCCCATTATATACAATACGTGCACGACTCTCCCTAATTTCCTCATTGGCGGACATTTAGCTGGAAATCACTAACTCAGTTGATACCAATGAAAGTCTGAAACCATAGAAAAATAAAGAAACGTAAGAAGTCCACAGTAGAAAGCAAACCATTTTTGTCTATAAAACATTGGAGAAAAAAACAGCTAAAGGAGAAAAGCCAAAAGTTGGGAATATTCTCCAGGAAAACAAGATAGCTAATATTTTACCTGAAGAAGTTATGCTTCAAATGAAGATAAAGGTAAAACCTTTTGGCATGAGCTACAAAAACACTCTCCTCCCAAGGAAAAAATGAAACACAAAAAAATATCAAAGCTAATCAGCAGAAAGTTTGTATATAATGCAACATGCTTGACATAAATACCTAAAGTTCAAAGCCACCTTTGGTGTGAAATTATTACTAAGATATATAGAACATTAATTTTGAAGAACTTGGTAAGCAACAACAAAATTTAACAAATATTTTCAAAACTAGAAACTTAAAACTAGTAAAGAAAATAGAATCTGAAACAGATGAAAAATAATAAACAAAATATCTTCTCAAAGAAGAAAATTGAACCCACTGAATGCACAATATTTTCTTAAGGAAATTAGTCCCCTCAAGTACTCAAGGTTAATAGAATATATCCTCTCATAATAGAATAATCTTACTCACCAGTGTATCGATAATTAAAACCACAGTGTCAGCAAACCACTCAGCAACAGTAAAGTACACTTAGAATACTAGATTTAATAGAAAAGAAAGAAGTTCAAAAATTTGTTATTGAAAAATAAGAGGAACCTCTCTATTTTTTTTTTGGTGAACGAAACTTTTCATTTCAAAACCAAAGTGAACCATTACAAAACTAAATAGGTGCAGACCACCTATTTCTCGATCCTTCTAACCACATCCATCAATACATGTCCTACTAAATATATAAAAGAAAATATAAGCTATCTATAGGAGAAGCAATCTATCTCAAAACTATTCAATGACTACTACGACAATAGATGGTAGTGCGAATGGGTGCTTATTGTGCCTTATCAGAAAGGTCACAATCCTTCAGAAAAGTCACAGCCTTACAGAAAAATCATAACTTTTCATAAAAGTCACAACTCTTCAGAAAAGTCACAATTCTTCATAAAGGCCGCAACTCTTCAGAAAAGTCAAAACTCTTTATAAAAGTCACAACTCTTCAATTTGATTCACATCTTTTAAAACCCAACAATTACTCGTGGCGTCAGATAAATTGTGGCCTTGAAGGGTTCGTTTTAAGTAGACCCCACAACATACAAGTCCTAATATGGTCTCAAATCCTTTCGGTAGGTACAAATTTAATGTTCTCATGAGTTCAGAAAGCAGAATAAAAAAATAAATCTCCTTTCAAAAATGCACAAACAATCTTTGTCAGAAATTATACAACACATTTTTGGTTTCATCCCACTAATGTTATGTTTTGAATTTACTTCACCCCTAATTTTTTAGAAATGTTAGTTAGCAATTAGCACTATTATTGAATTTACTCCCTCCCCCTCCCCCTAATTTTAGAAAAAAACAACCAACTTAGCCTATTTATAGAAGACAATTCCATTTAGAATAGGTAGTTCGCAGTTAGCACTATTGTTGAGTCCGCCACTACTATAATTTCACCGAGAGTCCTGTTTAAACCATCTGTCAACTCTAGATTAACTATCTATAAATAGCAACCAATATATTTTGCTTCCATGTTACATTTCATCATACAAAGAAATTAATTAACATTTGCACCTAACTCGACTCAAAAGTTATCCATTTCCCAAGACCATGTATATAGACAATAACTTTCTTATACAAATTTTGGGGACTCTAAATATCCATTCTTCGACACTGCAAAAGCTAGCTTTTAATGTAGGAGAGCCTCAACGGCTCCACACTAGGTAGTTTTCATTCTACCACAAGTAGGTAGCTTTTTTAGAGGTAGCCCTTTTCAATTTGGGTGGTCAGCGCCTTCCTGGAATGGTGGACACGGAGGGTGATGGATATGATTCTCATATCATCGATACAATCAAGGAAAACATGGAATTAACATAGAGTGAAAACACAATAAAAATGCTTCTGGCACAAATGAGTATATCTACCAACTTTAAGCAAAAAAAAACACATAATAAAACATTATCATATATAGTGAGGACGTGTATATCAATTAACATGGGAAGCTCTGATTGAATTTGGGCATATACCTAAGGAGATTAAGGACTTGAATAAACTCGGTCTCCTGGTAATCCTAGACGAAGGCGAAAATTAAAAATTCAAAAGAAAAGGAAAAAGGGAAATCAAAACCCTAAAACCTTGTGAAATGCAAAGATTGTAATAGGTATTATTTTTATTATTTAAGAACTCTTATAGTCTTCATGTCTGAGTTGGTACACACCTGTCACAATCCTTAACGAGCAATAAAGAAAAGATTAATTTTACTGGTTAAGGCATAAGTACCCCCCTAGACTATGACCGAAATCTCAGAAACACACCTTAACTAAACTAAGGTCCTATTACCCCCCCCCCCTCCCGCCCTCCCCCGAATTCATTTTTTTGTAATTTTGTACACCTTTTGTCTTACGTGGCATACTCCGTAACTCCACACAATTGAGGCGTGTGGGAGATATTAGAATTCTATGTAAGCCAAAAAGGTGTACAAATTTACAAAAAATAAAATGGGTTCAGGGGGTAATAGGACCTTAGTTTAAATAATTAAATTTTATTTTTCAAATTTAATATAACCTTATCATTGCATTTGTACATCCAAACAACACATGTGTAATTATATTGTAATTACACTGTGGCAAACAAGCAGGTAGGTGTAATTACTAGGTTGTGTAATTACTATGTTGACATTTAGAGTTTTTGGCCAAAAACATCCTTAAACTATACCCAAAATTAAACTACATCTTTAAAGTGTCATTCTTAGCAGAAAACATCCTTCAAATATTTAAAAGTGAACAGTTTTCATCCTTCTGTTAGATATCATCAAAAAATTAAGGGATCCTACAAAAACATGAGCAGTTCACATGACCATCAACAAAGTTTTACTGCATAATTTCATTACCTGTTGTAAGAAGTTTCTGAAAAAAACATATTAAAAATCTTAGACACTATTGCTTACCGAAACAAAAAATGTTTGGAAGGTGTGGGGATACATGATCTGTTATTTTTCTCATTGGTAACGAAAAGAAGCTGGAGCTTAATTATCTTTACATTTTACATAGTCAAACTGTATTTGGATCAATAATTTTTTTGGCCAATCTGATATAGAAGTGATCAAAATATCGATTATGTCTCGCATTTGAGTCATTCTACATTATTGGAAGCGAAAGTCTCCAACAAATGCCGTTTCTAGCATATTATGTTGAGAAGAAACATATTTCTATTAATTAAAAAAATAAAAAAATATTTCAACTAATAATATTTTTAATATCAAATTACATGGAAAAAAAAGCTTTCAAATTAAAAGATTTTGCATAATGCTAAACTCAATTACCAAAAAAGTTCACGATTAGTATTTTTGGCATATCTAAGAATAATAATTACGAATGGATGACTTGATTTTTGTGGAATTTGTTAGTTTTCTAATAATTTCAAGCAGAAGGATGAAAATTCTTCACTTTTAAATACTTGAAGGATGTTTTCTGCTAAGAATGATTCTTTAAAGATGTAATTTAAGTTTGAGGTACAGTTTAAGGATGATTTTGGTCAAAAACTCTTGCAATTTACTATCCTAGTAATCACATCAATTCCAATTATCATATGACTTTCCAAACAGACCCAAAGTGTGAAGAGTGAAGACAAGATAGGAATTGGAATGCATTTTGATTTTCTCTCACAAAAGATTTGGTTTGATGTTAGTACATATGGTTTGTCATTTATATTTTTTCTATTTAAATTGCTTCATAAGTTAAATTCCATAAATGGACATATAAGAATATTTTTTTTCATCAAAATCACATAATTATTTTTCTAATAGTAAAATCATAATATTTTAGACCATTTTTTAATATTTAATCTAATATCTACCAAACTCAATTAAAAGAGGATAGACAAGACTTGACCCCAAAAGAATTAAGGAAAAATGACATGATAAACCTCTCAAACTCAAAATTTAGAGCTGATATATCATTTGTTACAAAAGTGGCTCATATACACTTCTATTATTACATAAATAGGTATATTTTAGATCCGATATATCATTTGTTACAAATTAAATTTATTTTATGTTTTCGATATATTATTAAAAAAAATAAAATCTATATAGGTATATTTGATCCTTTCATAAAGTTAAGAGGTATATTTGATTATTTCCCAAAGTTAAGAGGTACATTTGATCTTCCTCAACTATGAGGTTTTTTTTTACCTTCTTTAATTCAATGAATAATTCGATTTTATTATCTTAATGATCAAATTATTTCTACACTCATCTTCATATAAAATTTACGGGAAATGGTCAAATATACCCTTGTACTAGTGGAAATAGTCTATATATACCCTTCATTATACTTTTGGATCAAATATACCCCTACCGCTATACTTTGGCGCATATATACCCCTCATTTTAACGGAGGGACATATATCAACTTAAGAATCAAATAACCCACCCCTAATTTCAAATACCCAATTCCTTTGCAATCCACCCATTTAACCCATTTTCTTTGATGACCCATCTTGAACCAAACCCAGTTTCATAAGTCATCTTCTCTATCTAAAAACTCAAGGAGGAAGTGCTTGCGGTGCACTAAACTTGCGGGAGTTTGGGGAAAGGCTAGTTATACAAGTTAACTACAAGAACTTCTCCTCATCATTAATTCACTAGCTGAAAACTCATCTCTATCTATTAATATTTATTTTCTCCATCTAACTTTGAAGCAAAAACTAAGAAAATTAGTGTAGTGAAATTGGGAATGTAGAGCAAATAACTGCATCATTACTGTCAGTTGTCTTATCCACTTTGATGCAAAAATTTCCCTAAAATATACAATTAGCAAAATTGAAAAATCAGCAAAGAGTTCATCATAAAATTTCATGTGATCTTCGTGCCATTATTCAATTAGATGGTATAAGCTTTTCACTTCTTCCTTGAGTTTCAAGGTGAACTTTGGTCGTGGTTGAGTGTTGATTTTAATGGAAATATGGAAATGGATTTATTTTTTTTTAATCTAAGGAGAAACCAAATCTAAAATATCAAATGTCAGAAATCAGATCCGATTAAAAGCAGTTCGAAACCAGAATGATTAAGGCCCGGAGATCTGGATTCAGAAATTGATAACAAAAAACAAACTTTGTCGAGTGTGCATTGTGTTTTTGCGCTTCGTTCATAGGACCTTCGATCAATATCAAAACTCAGCACTCAGATTACCCCAAACAAGAACAGATACTAAACATGATTTTTTACTGAAAATATGAATAGTTGTTTAATCGAAGTAAACAAAAGAGAAGATTTTGGATTTGGTTCAATGTGGGTCACCAGAGGAAATGGGTGGGTTTCAAAGGAATTGAGTATTTAAAATTGTAGGTGGTTATTTGATTCTTAAGTTGACATGTGTCCCTCCGTTAAAATTGGGGGTATATATGTGTCAAAGTATAGTGGTAGGGGTATATTTCATCCAAAAGTATAACGAAGGATATATATAGACTATTTCCAATAGTACAAGGGTATATTTGACACTTTTCCGTAAAATTTATCATAGATTCCCCCTTTTTTTGCAGATACAAAAAAATAACTTACAATGTAGCCTCAAAAGAACAATCTTAAATTATTTTGTTCTTTTTCCATTCACGTTTCTTTCTTTTTATTTCTCATATTTTCAAACTAAAAATTAAAGGGAAAAGGATCGGATATAACCCTCAACTTTATAATTTATAATTGATATATCCCTTGTTGCAAAAGTAACTTACATATATTCTTACCATTACACAAATGACTCAGACATACTCTTTTTTTCTAATGAAACTGAAAAAATAGTATTAAATTATTTTTTTTGTATTTATTTTATGAGATTGAAATCCATGAAGGTATATATGACACTTTTGCAAATTTAAGGGGTACATTGGAATGGAGTGATAAGTAAAACGTATAGAGAAAAATTAGGCGTCGTTAAAAAAATGAAAAGAGTTTTAAAAAATTATGGAAGATCACTAATGAATAGAGAATTTTGGACTCATTTTAGTCTTCTAGTATACCAAAAGTAGTGTTCTCAATGTCCATTTACATCTTATTCTGATCAAAATGTATTTGTATTTCAGTTATGAGACCATAAGCATGGAGATATAGGAGATCAAAAGCAGTCAAAAGACTTGAAGAAATATGCAAGGGCGACACTGAGCGTCACCCAAGTTGACTCGACGCATCACCGAAGGTTACAATTCTTAACCCTCAAGTTCATCTCAGTTTGGCAATATCAAGGAGGAGACGGTGTGTCATCGAAGTGATTCAGCGATGGTCATTGGTGTCACTGAATGTAATACTCACCTGAAAGAAAAATCAAAGTTGGAAAGTCTGAATGGCGATGAAATCTACCATTTAGCGCATAACCCGACGTGCTTGATTGTCCCGACTTAGTTCACTGAAATAACACTATAACGATCCATCCCGATCGCTATTAATAGGGCAATGGTGAAAGAATTTGGGTCAGAAAACTTTTCCGATAGTGACTCAAAACTTTTAGGCTAGGTCAACCTCAAAAGGAATTTGGACTAGGTGCACTCGAGGACCATCTGATAATGGGTGGGGTTAAATTTCTAGGCTTGGTGAAAGTTTTCTTGTAGCCAAGACAATAAGGAACCCATAGGGCTTCATAGAATCGAATTCGGGTGAGTAAAACTCCAAAAATCAAATTTGGCGTGAAAGGGGTCGTTCGGGATGTCAAGGGAAAGATGTGTGCTGTCAAAAATGGGATTTTAAGGATTTTTTATTCTTTGAAGTTCGCATAGTCCTCTATAGAGGGAGGCGTCCTCTATAGTGGGCGTGTGCAGGCACTATAGCAGGGTTAGTTCTGCTATAGAGGAGTAAAACAAGATTTTATGCAGAAACAACTCCAAAACCTCCTATTTTTTCACTTTTGTTCTTGGAGGTGGGAGGGGAAATTTAGGGTTGTTTGCACTCAATTTCCCTTGGAATTCTTCGGTAAAGGTAAGTTTGTTACTCCCAAAACTTGTAAATTGATTCTTAAGCCTTAGAATAATTTATTACTCTTGAGGGAGGGTTTTGGCATGATTTCATGATGGAAAAAACCCCAAGTTGGCGAGGATGATCATGAAATGGCTTGGGGTTAGGATTTAGGTAAGATCCAGATATTATTAGGTCATTTTTTATTGATTGTTACATTTATTTACTATATTAGACCAAGAACAAGCCAATGCATTTTAAAAGGGGAAAGCTCGAGTTCTTTAGAGTTTCCAAGAGGCTTGATTCGAGGTACGTGATGGTTACATATTTTTTGGTATATGTATGTATGCATGTCTACTGCTATATAGTATCATTGGTACAATGCATGTTAAGAAAAACATAAGGAAGCATACGAAATGGCATCATGTTGATAATCTCATGCAATGGACATGTTTATGTGACTTGAGGCTTTCAAGTAGTGTTGTCCATTGTGTTTAAAAATTTTCATGATTATTTGTGATTGTTGGTTGACTTAAGTATCACACTGGTACGAAAATACTAATGGTTGGCTCGGATAACAGTTGGATCGGATATGACACCTAATATAATTATAAAATCTTATTGACTCGGGTACGCTGATACACTAACAGCTTGTATAATGGTTTCATGAGAGGACTGGGTATGTGTTTATGGCTCCTTGAAAGGACAAAAAAAATTGAATTTGTGATTATGTGGGACATGCATCCACGTATTTGTTGTTTCATGATGTTGTGACTAGGAGTATATATATATATATATATATATATATATATATATATTGGTGATTTTAGTTGTATGTTTTGACTTGTGTTACTATAATGTAGTAAATTGTTTAAACTCATATCTTGGACTGACCGTGTAATTCTACCAGTGGTTTGTGTACTGATAATGTCATGTTATTCCCTTGTTAAGTACAAGACATCTTCCAATAGCTAAGATGAGACCTCAGTTAAGAGACATTTGACTTTAAATTCAAGGGTGAGCTACTTTTTCAGGTTGTGATGGATTCTTCTATCATTTCTTGTCTATTCTTTTGGACACAAACATTAGACTAGTAGATTATGTTTTCTAAGTTTTTGGGGGGTTGCATCCCCATTATTGATTACATTTAGAGATTTGGTACTACCACTTTCAATTGTTAGGAGTTTATTCTGCATGAACATTTGACTATTGATTGAGTTTATTCATTTCCTTAGTTGCTTTTAAACTATTTGCTTAATATTTATTTGATGTCTTGGTTTTAGAAATTACATGTTGTTTAATTTTGGGTTAGTAGTTGGTTCTTCCACCAGGTGGTTTAGTGTGTGTCACTCACGATGGTCTAGGTCATGACAGACGCAGAGAGCAATTATGAAGAAATTTGTAAACGTATAAATATCTTTTTGAAGAGAGAGAAAAACACTTTTTACCATTTTTGAATTTTCTAGTACTCTCTGCAAAAACTTTACTATTGAGGATTAAGCTTGTACTTGAAGGTTGTATAGAACCTTCTTGAGATTGAAGGTCTTTGGGATTGAACTATTAGAATTTCGAATCAAGTTGCTACAATGGATGAGAATTTTGGTATATTTATTTTACCTTTTGTTATTAATAGCTAATCTCTCTATTCTTAGGGTTGTGTATTGTATGAATGATTAACTTATAATTGGTTTTTGTTTAATTGATTTAACATGTTGAAATTATATGGGTTCAACTATTTCTTTATGTTTTCATCTATAATTTAAGGTTGCAAACTATTATTACTTTAGATCTCTAATGTTGCTTGTGAAATATCATTAGTGATAATGACCTGATATAATTCAATTGACAACTGAAGCTTGAAATAATTTTGTTGAAATAAAGTCTTAGATTGATTTTAGTGCATTACATGTTAGAAATTGATAAAACCCACGTTGTGATAGTTGATTGCTAGATAGTTATCATTACTTATAATCTAGTTTACTCATTAATATTCAACAAAATTTAGCAATTAGTAATACCCAAGTTACAAAAGTATAATTCATACCAACACACTCCTAAGAGTCTTCAATTTTAACAACCGTATTCATCGTTATTTAAAAATGCACCTCCAGAACCCTAAAATTTTTCAAATATGATACCAAATTAAAAATTTGGGCACACAATAATTTTAAAAAACTTGAATACAGTCGGGCTAATGTCACTCAACCATAATTGGAAGACTCCCGCTACGGCGGTGCCGCTATGGTGCCAGCATGGTTGCTATAGCTGGCTGACGGGAATCAGACCCTAGTGAAATACGAGGTATTTTATTTTCCTCCCATTTTCCAGGAAAAAAATTGAGGAGGGCTGCTCAAAAAATCATCCTAAGACACTCATGGCACAGGAGAAATGGAGGGGAGAGTTTTCTGCGCAAAGGAGATGAAAACCCAAGGAATTTTGATCCTAGTTCGTCACAAATTACTCTCACGAAGCCGAAATCTCTTAGTAAAGGTTCATCAACAATTCTTAGCACCCAGGTAGGCTAGGATTTTCTTAACTTAGTAATTAAACATGTATTTACTTGCATTATATCTTGTGAATTGTAGAAGATTTCATGTATAGGCCTTGGGACACAGAGTCTGAAGGATAAAATATGTGCCTAGTTGGGGTTAGGCTGATGATGGATTTAACTGTACGGACTCCATAATAACAATGGGAAATAAAAGCAGAAACCATAGTGTCTTATCGACTCAATTTTAAGATAAAGATAGCAAATGGCCTATTCAGCTTTCAAATCAGGCCACAAGCATAGCAATTTGAAACAAGATAAAGAGAAGCAAGTTAGTGAAGCATTTACTTCATCCCTAACCAGAGGTTTAGGGTTCGAGTTTTTCAGGGTATGAAGTCACTTTTATTAGAGAGCGTTTTACCTCCTCAATGTGGAATTTTTCGGAATCCAAATTTAATTGGATTTCAATGTAGATACCGGACACCGAGTGGGAAAAAAAAGTTTGTGAAGCACTAACTTGCACTCTTTTCTTAGCTAGTGCTTTGCTTGCCATATTCCACTACAATGAGACATGACGTACCACATGCCCTTTCACAGGAAACACAACGTATCCATTTGTGGGCCTAACGACTTGACAAGAGAGAATTTCTTGAATGGTGAACACTCTTTCACTTTCGAATCTTAAGCTCGTGAGTGTGAGTTATTAAGGTAGCAAAAAGAGTTGGAGGTTCTAGGGAGGGATAAAAATTACCTAATGACTCTTAAGTACCCTTTTTATTTATCCAGATATTTACCGGTCAGCGTAGATTTTTTATATCACTTTAGTATTTTGAATAGGTAAATACTAGTAAGGAGACTACGGATTTCTCCCCAGTGAAAACGGATTTGTACCAATCAAAAGACTTACCGATTTCTCCATAGTGAAAACGGATCTACAGCAACCAGGACTCTGGACGCAAATAATTTCCTTTATTCACAGCCTAAATATATCTTTGAGAAAAGTATAATGTTTCACTAACCCTGCATATTTTCACTACACCCATAACGGTGTATTTATACAATAGGATTAGAGTTATAAAGGAGAATAAACTAATGGACTATCAGGCTAATTAACACTCCTTATGAATGAACCCGATCCGATAGATATTTCCAACACCTACACTAAACTCAAACTTGAATCCAACTAGTTGATCTTATTTTAGAAGAATTGAAAGGCACAAAACAAAGTTGCTTTAGATAATGCACATCATTCCTATTCCCAACTAAAGCAAAAGAGAAAACCATCAGTCACCATGTGTCATTTATTAAGCATAATATATCAAAGGGACAAACCCCTGATTCACTCCTAATAAATATTCTTATTCTTTTCCTGACCATCAATGCATCTTACTCCTGCGTTTCAGGGGCAGTAGGAGTAGACGTTTAGCTCAGTTGATTGGTTATGTGAACTTTTACTTTTGTTGGTAGGGTTAAACAAATATACCGTCCAACTGAAGATCAGCATCCTAAGTAGTATGATTATTAAATAAGCACAAAAGATAATTTGCAAAAATCCTAAATTTTTTTCAAAAAAGGAGTCATACTTTATGAGGATATTCTTACAATTGGGAAACCTCAAGTCTCACTACACTATTCTAATTGAACCTTGCTTTTGAACTAGTATTTGGCCCCATCTGCATTGCACTTCAAAGAAAAATATATACAGGAACAATTGAAGCTGATCAAAAATAGAGTATGAGAAATTTCTCGAGGCTTGTGATAATGATCTTTGCTAGCATTTCTCTAAAGATCTCATGCATTTGCCGATTGAGATGGCAACCTAGGATGGCTATTGTCACGCCCCGAGCTACCCCGAGACGCGGACATAGGACTTAGGACCACAATGTTCCCAAGCTAACCCTGCTGGCATGATCATGAGCATACTAAAGATAATAAACTAATGCGGAAGCTAAATCATAAATAAAATGAAGAGATGGGGAATACCCATGTACTATTACTGAGATATATGAAAACTGATGAGTTTAATACAAAGAAGTTATTAACTCAATACTAAGTTAAATCTAACTATGTCTAAAATACACCTCTAAACTGACTAGAAATGTTGGTACATGCCCCAACTAGATCTAGCAAAACTGAAACTAAAAACTAAAAGCGATAAAGGTAAACATGTCACTAGTCCTTGAAGAATGAGGACTCACCACTGATGTTGCTGAACTGAAGATCGGGAATCAATCTAAGCGTGATCTGGATGCTGAGAACTTGAACCTACATCACGAGAAGATGTAGTGCACGTATGCGTCAGTACTTGAAAGGTACTGAGCATGCAGGATAGAGTAAAGCTGAAATAACATATAACTGAACAAAGCAATAAAGCAATGAAATAATCTGAACATGATATAGATACTGAATGCAATGACCAATTTATAACATGCTGAGACTGAATACTAAATATACTGATAAAAGGTCAATGCAATAGAATCTGACTGAACTGTGGGAGCTACTAATAACCGACATAAAACCACATGAGCTAAATGTGGAGTCCGATGTATACACCCCATCGAGAGGACCCAATATACCATGCCAGAGGTATAGAGGCATGCTGGCATGATCACTAAACTGATGTTGCCCACAAAGGGGACTTACACCTACGTGGCTCATAGTTCTGGACTATATGGGTACGCTGAACCCAGTCCAACTCGGTATTATGCTACTCCCAATGAATTAAGTAGTTAATTGGTTATGACTGAATTTTTGTAAATATTGGATAGCTCGAAACTGAACATGCAAACTGAGAATGCAACAATTAATCTGATAATGATGCATTCATAAACTGAGGCATGTAAAACTGAATACTGAAATATCTGACCTAGCATGTGTAATTCAAGAACTAAAGAAATACATAGCTAGGGTTCTGAAATTCAGCGGTAAACTGAGCAATAACATGATAATCTGATTTGGAACATTTAAATAACCAATTCATGATGATCTGCTATAATTCTAGAAACCCTAGGTCTGTTCATAATCATGGAAACAAGAATTTGACTGAATTCTAGGGACCTAATGGGCGAAAGGAACCCACTAGTGAAATCCCACATACCTGGTGATGAATTCCATGGAGAAATCTTTCGATTTTGGGGCTGGAACTAATGGAACCTTGCTGCGGTTCTTGACGTTTTTCTCCTCTCTTGCTTCTAATTTTCTAAGTTTTGATTAATGATTTTGACTAAGGTAAGTTCTAGTTATGTTTATAGGCTTAAACTAACTAAAACATCATGATTTTGGGTCTAAACAATGTACCTTAGGGGTTAAACAAAATAGGAAAAAACCAAAAGACCCCTAAACTAGCTACTGTCGGAGTGACTGACGGACGGGATTGACAGGCCGTCATTCAATCGACGGGCCATTGATTGGAACCGTCGGTCAAGTTTGCCCGACAGGGCTTCACTAAAACGGGCATAACTTTTTATTCGGAGGTCGGATTTTAGCAAACTCTATGGTGTTGGAAAGATAATTCAATTATCTATCCTAAAATAGGTCATGGGACACACAATTCTTTTTGTGCTAAAATTTATGGCCATCTGAAGTTGATCCATCAAAAAATTTCAGCTAACTGGCTGTTGATCCTTATCTATGGTCAGCCCTACGGACCGGGGATCGAATGACGGTCCGTACTGGTCGACGCAGTTCATGTCAGAGGCTGGGTAAAGGAGGTCTCAATCCACGGACCGTGGTCTGATCTACGGACCGTGGGTCTGTCCGTGAGTCGGGACTTAGCCAAATTTCTGAGCTGGGTTTGGGAGGGGTTGCAGTGGTGAACCACGAACCACCAGCACGGGCCGTGATCTAACCTACGGTCCATGGATGGCACCGTGGGGTGCACTTGCAACTTCTCAAAATCTGTATTTTTGGTCTGTTTTGGATTCGGGGTGTTACATTATCTCCCCCTTGGGACCATTCGTCCTCGAATGAATACTAAACTAGCTAAAATAGAGGAAGAGGGCTGCAATCCCTACCACTAAACACTGAGAACTGAATTTCTGACTGAGCTGAGTTCCAAGGACATGCAAATACACTAAAAATGCAAGCACAAACTGAAGGAACATGATTCTAAGACTCAATTTACGCATGAATGACTGAAAAACTGAAGAGGAACTATTACCTCAAGCTGGATTGGAATCGGAAGGAAAGAGGTAAGGATACTTGGACTTCATGGCTGCTTCTGCTTCCCAAGTAGCTCCCTCTACTGACTGACTCCTCTACAAAACCTTGACTGAAGCGACTTCTTTATTTCTCAACCTTCTAACCTGAAGATCGAGAATCTCAACTGGTACATCCTCATAAGAAAGGCTATCTTTTACAGCCATAACCTCTAATGGCACTACAGATGCTGGATCACCCACACACTTCTTCAAAAGAGAAATGTGAAAGACTGGATGCACTGTTGCTAAATCTGTTGGCAACTCTAACTCATAAGACACTTTATCAATCCTTTTCAAGATCCGGTAAGGACCTACATATCTGGGACTGAGCTTCCCTTTCTTGCCAAATCTCATCACCCCTTTCATAGGTGACACTTTCAGGAAAACCCAATCATCAACTTGGAACTCTAGTTCCCTTCTTCTCATATCTGCATAAGATTTCTGGCGACTCTGGGCAATCTTAAGTCTATCTCTAATGAGTTGCACTTTCTCCATAGCATCAAGGACTGAATCCGGTCCTATCAAGGCTGCTTCACCTACTTCAAACCAACCAACTGGAGATCTACATCTACACCCATACAATGCCTTATAATGGGCCATCTGAATGCTGGAATGGTAACTAGTATTGTAGGCGAACTCAATAAGAGGAAGGTGATCATCCCAACTACCTATGAAGTCGATCACACAAGCTCTCAACATATCTTCTAAGGTCTAAATGGTACGCTCTGCCTGACCATCCGTCTGTGGATGAAATGTTGCGCTAAGGTTAACCTGAGTACCAAGACCTTTCTGAAATGACTTCCAGAAATGAGAGGTAAACTGAGGACCTCTATCTGAGATGATAGACAAAGGAACCCCATGCAACCTCACAATCTCATTAATGTAAAGCTTGGCGTAATCCTCCGCCGAATCTGTAGTCTTGACCGCCAAAAAGCGAGAAGACTTAGTAACCCTATCAACAATAACCCAAATAGAGTCATGCTATCTGCGAGTACGAGGTAAACCTGTGATAAAGTCCATGTTGATCACTTCCCACTTCCAAGTAGGAATGTCAATCTCTTGAGTCATACCTCCTGGTTTCTGATGTTCTACCTTTACTTGCTAGCAATTGGGGCACTTAGCCACAAAGTCGGCTATATCTCTTTACATACCATTCCACCAATAGACTTCCCGCAGATCGCGGTACATCTTAGTAGCTCCTGGATGAATAGAATATCTGGAGTTATGGGCCTCTACAAGAATATGTTGTCTCAACTCGCCCACATTAGGAACACATAATCGCCCCTAGTAGCGAAGCACACTATCTTCCCTTTGGGAGAAAACCTCCACTCTCTGATTGTGGACTGCACCATTAAGCTCAAGCAAGATTGGATCACTATCTTGCTTTTCCTTAACCTCTACTACTAAGGAAGATTCGGCCCCATTCTGAACCGTTACACCACCATTTGATATGCTCATAAGACGAACTCCTAAGCGAGCAAGTCTGTGAACATCCTTTGCTAGCTCTTTTCTTTCTTCCTCAACATGTGCTACACTACCCATAGATAGTCTACTAAGGGCATCTGCTACTACATTCGCCTTACTCAGATGGTAATGCACGCTCATATCATAATCTTTGAGGAAGCCACCTTTTCTGGTGAAGATTCAACTCTTTCTGGGTGAACACATACTGAAGGCTCTTATAGTCTGTGAACACATCTACATGAACACCATACAAGTAGTTTCTCCAAATCTTGAGTGCAAACACCACTGCTGCAAGCTCGAGGTCATAAGTTGGATAATTCTTCTCATGTACCTTAAGTTGTCTGGAAGCATAAGCTATAACCTTACCTCGCTGCATCAACACACAACCTAGGTCGACTCTGGATGCATCACAATAGATCACATAACCATCTGAACCCTCTGGTAGAGTCAAGACAGGAGTTGTAGTCAACCTAGTTTTCACCCTCTGCGAAGCTTTTCTCACAATCATCTGACCACTGGAACTTAACCTTTTTCTGAGTCAACCTAGTCAATGGTAAGGCTATGGATGAAAATCCTTCCATAAACCTTCTGTAATAACCTGCTAGAACCAAGAAACTTCTAATATCTGTAGCAGAGGTAGGTTTCGGCCATTGTTTCACTACTTCTATCTTCTGGGAATCTACTCGAATTCCTTCGCTAGACACAATATGCCCAAGGAAAGCAACTGATTGTAACCAAAAATTGCACTTGTTAAATTTTGCAAATAATTCATGATCTTTGAGAGTTTGCAGAACAACTCTCAAATGACTTGCATGTTCTTCCTCATTCCTAGAGTAAATGAGGATGTCACCAATAAAGACGATGACGAACAAGTCCAAGTACTACTTGAACACTCTATTTATCAAAATCCATAAAGCTGCAGGAGCATTGGTTAGTCCAAATGACATGACTACAAATTCATAATAACCATACCAAGTTCTGAAGGTTATCTTCGAAATGTCACTATCTCTGACTCTGAGCTGATGATAACCTGATCTGAGGTCTATCTTTGAGAAATGACTAGCACCCTAAAGTTGGTCGAACAAGTCATCGATTCTGGGGATGGGATACTTATTCTGGATTGTGACTTTGTTCAACTGCCTATAGTCAATGCACATTCTGAGAGAACCATCTTTCTTCTTTACGAACAACACTAGTGCACCCCATGGCAAAATACTGGGTCTGATAAAGCCCTTATCTAGAAGGTCTTTCAACTGTTCTTTCAAATTCTTTAAGCTCAGCTGGAGCCATTTTGTAAGGAGGAATAGAAATAGGCTGGGTATCTAGAAGGAGATCAATTCCAAAGTCGATTTCCCTTTCGGGAAGAACTCCGAGAAGATCTTTTGCGAACACTTCTGGAAACTCACTGACTACAGGAACTGACTCAAGAGTTGGGGATTCAGAACTAGAATCCTTAACCCGAACTAGATGATAGAGATAACCCTTAGAGATCATCTTTCTGGCCTTAAGGTAAGAAATAAATCGACTCATAGGCACTAAGCTACTACCCTTCCATTCTAGGATTGGTTCGTTTGGAAATTAAAAACGAACAATCCTAGTTCTACAATCAACTGAGGCATAACAGGAATGTAACCAATTCATGCCTAGAATGATATCGAAGTCTACCATTTCTAACTCTACAAGATCTGCTGAGGTGACTTTCTGAGAGACTGTGACAGGGCAATTTCTGTATACCCGTCTAGCTATAACTGGGTCACCGACTGGAGTAGAGACTGAGAAGGGTTCTGAAAGAGTTTCTGGACTAACACTGAATTGGACTGCTATATAAGGAGTTACAAAAGAAAGAGTAGCCCCTGGATCTAACAATGCATAAACATCAAGATCAAAGACTCGTAACATACCAGTGACTACATCAGGAGAATCTTCCTGATCTTGACGAGCCTGAAGAGCATAGAGACTGTTTTGGCGTTGTCCGCCACCAGTACCAGAAGAGTTACCCTGCTGAGTCGAGCGACCTGCTGGTGCTGCTAAAGATGTAGACCGAGCTCTACCATTATTTCCTCTTTGACCTTATCTTGAAGGACAATCCTTCAATCTATGACCAGACTGACCACACCCAAAGCATCCTTCCTTACCTGCAAGGCACTCACCTGGATGGTTCTTACTACACTTCGGGCAAGTTGGGTAGGTTTTGGTGCCTGAAACACTACCTTGAGACTTAGAGCCTGACGCCCTACCTTTCTGATCATTACGGAACCTGGGGGATGGAACACTAGCTGATGAAGGGGCTGGAGTCGAAGACTTCTGCTGAAACTGCGAGCGATTTCCACCACCCGATTTCTGTTGGGAATACTCGTAGTTACCTGTTCTTGCTTTCTTACTCACCTTAGCCTGTTCCGTAAGCTTATCACCCTCAACCTGCTGAGCATGAGTCATGAGCCTAGAGATGTTCATGTCTCCCAACAACATAGCATTCCTGCACTCTGTTTTCACTAAGTCTGACACTCCATACAGAAACTTATTCATCTGAGCCCTGGAATCAGCAACCATGTGAGGAGCATACCTGGAGAGTTGGTTAAACTTGAGCCCATACTCTTGGACAGTCATGTTACCCTGCCTTAAGTTCATAAATTCCTGGGCCCTTGCTTCTCTCAACTCTATGGGGAAAAACTGTCCAAAAAGGTTTCCCTGAAACAATCCCAAGTAATAGGAGATACATTTGTACCCCTGTTCTCTTTCCACTGAGTGTACCAGATATGAGCCACATCTTTCAGCTGGTAAGATGCCAACTCAACCCAATCATTCCCAGTGACCTGCATCACCTCAAAGATCTTCTTGATCTCATCCAAGAAATTCAGGGGATCCTCACCAGTCTGCGATCCTAAGAACTCAGGCGGATTCATCCTAACAAAGTCACGGACCCTTGATGCTGTTGATCCACCATTTGCATTCACAAGAGCTTGAACCCGCTGATTGTTCTGGTTGGCCACACTCTGAGCCAACATCTGAATGGCATTCCTGAATTCAGCATTTGAGACTTCCTGATCTGGAATTGGAGGAGCTATATTTGCGTTCCTAGCATTCGCATTCCTAGCATAAGCTCTACGAGGAGGCATGATCACTGAAACGTAGAATGTCGAGTTAGAAAAGAATTAGATCATACCTTACGCACGATAAGAGTAACAAGAAAAATGAAGATTTTTCCAAAGACACTTTGTAGCCTCCCTCTCATTAGATGTGGTGCGCACTACAAACCCATGAAAAGGACTCTACCTAGTGCGGCTTTTCAGACATCCTAAGACACTTAAACCTGAGGCTCTGATACCAAGTTTGTCACGCCCTGAGCTACCTCCGAGACGCGGACACGAGACCTAGGACCACAAGTGATCCCAAGCTAACCCTGCTGGTATGATCATGAGCATACTAAAGATAATAAACTGATGCGGAAGCTAAATCATAAATAAAATGAAGAGATGGGAAATACCTATATACTATAACTGAGATATATGAACACTGATGAGTTTAATACAAAGAAGTTATTAACTCAATACTAAGCTAAATCTAACTATGTCTGAAATACGCCTCTAAATTGACTAGAAATGTTGGGACATGCCCTAACTAGATCCAGTAAAACTGAAACTAAAAACTAAAAGCGATAAAGATAAACATGTCACTAGTCCTCGAAGAATGAGGACTCACCACTGATGTTGTTGAACTAAAGATCGGGAATTAATCTAAGCGTGATACGGATGCTGAGAACCTAAACCTACATCACGAGAAGATGTAGCGCACGTATGCGTCAGTACTTGAAAGGTACTGAGCATGCAGGATAGAGTAAAGTTGAAATAATATATAACTGAACAAAGCAATAAAGCAATGAAATAATCTGAACATGATATAGATACTGAATGCAATGACCAATTTATAACATGCTGAGACTGAATACTAAATATACTGATAAAAGGTCAATGCAATAGAATCTGACTGAACTGTGGGAGCTACTAATAACCGACATAAAACCACATGAGCTAAATGTGGAGTCCGATGTATACACCCCATCGAGAGGACCCAATATACCATGCCAGAGGTATAGAGGCATGCTGGCATGATCACTAAACTGATGTTGCCCACAAAGGAGACTTACACCTACGTGGCTCGTAGTTCTGGACTATATGGGTACGCTGAACCCAGTCCAACTCGGTATTATGCTACTCCCAATGAATTAAGTAGTTAACTGGTTATGACTGAATTTTTGTAAATATTTGATAGCTCGAAACTGAACATGCAAACTGAGAATGCAACAATTAATCTGATAATGATGCATTCATAAACTGAGGCATGTAAAACTGAACACTGAAATATCTGACCTATCATGTGTAATTCAAGAACTAAAGAAATACATAGCTAGGGTTCTGAAATTCAGCGGTAAACTGAGCAATAACATGATAATATGATTTGGAATATTTAAATAACCAATTCATGGTGATCTGCTGTAATTCTAGAAACCCTAGGTCTATTCATAATCGTGAAAACAAGAATCTGACTGAATTCTAGGGATCTAATGGGCGAAAGGAACCCACTAGTGAAATCCCACATACCTGGTGACGAATTCCATGAAGAAATCTTTCGATTTCAGGGCTGGAACTGATGGAACCTTGTTGCGGTTCTTGACGTTTTTCTCCTCTCTTGCTTCTAATTTTCTAAGTTTTGATTAATGATTTTGACTAAGGTAAGTTCTAGTTATGTTTCTAGGCTTAAACTGACTAAAACATCATGATTTAAGGTCTAAACGACGTACCTTAGGGGTTAAACGAAAAAGGAAAAGACCAAAAGACCCCTAAATTAGCTTCTGTCGGAGTGACTGACGGACGGGACTGACGGGCCGTCATTCAATCGACGGTCCGTCATTCAATCGACGATCCGTCAATTGGAACTGTCAGTCGAGTCTGCCCGATAGGGCTTCACTAAAATGGGCATAACTTTTTATTCGGAGGTCAGATTTTAGCAAACTTAGTGGCGTTAGAAAGATAATTCAATTATATATACTATCATAGGTCATGGGACACACAATTATTTTTGTGCTAAAAGTTATGGCCATCTGAAGTTGATCCATCAAAAAATTTCAGCTAACTGGCTGCTGATCCTCATCTACGGTCAGCCCTACGGACCGTGGATCGAATGACGGTCCGTACTGGTCGACCGTAGTTCATGTCAAAGGCTGGGTAAAGGAGGTATCAATCCACAGACACAGACCATGGACCGTGGTCTGATCTACAGACCGTGGGTCTATCCGTGAGTCGGGACTTAGCCAAATTTCTGAGTTAGGTTTGGGAGGGGTTGCAGTGGTGAACCACGGGCCATGATCTGACCTTCGGTCCATGGATGGCACCGTGGGGTGCACTTGCAACTTCTCAAAATTTGTATTTTTGGTTTATTTTGGATACGGGGTGTTACAGTTATGTTATCCTTCGTAAGTGACAATAAGCATCGAAGGTTCTTCCAAGCATCTCTCAACGTGCTTCCTGGCAGGGCAGCCTCTCATGCTGCTACACTTATAGTTTCCCCTGCACAATCCAAGAAAAACTTTAGCTTAGTTTGTGTTTTGCTTGAATCATAGAAATTGCACACCTCAGGGAGCTACCAGCGAACAAAAAAACCTAGTCAGAAAGGTAAGACTACACAAAGCAGCTAGTTCACATTCTTTAGTATAGCAATTTTTTTCATCAACAAATAAACCATTACAACATCCCCTTTCAGTTATCAAAGATGTTAACAAAGCCGATTCAGTTAATCCTGATAAATTATCCAATCTACTAAATATCCAGGGACTTGCTATCTCACTAGCCAAGTAAGATAAACAAGACACATTCAAGCAAAACAAAAGGGAAAACTTGAGCACGTTGGCATGTGGAAGATATATCTATGAGACAAAAAATAGCAGCAAAAATAAACATCAAGACGTGTAATATACTAAGAAGCAATCACGGCAAAACCTTTAGTAATTTAGTTCAAATTTAAAGACAATAATGTTAATTCAGAATAATACCTAAGGTGCGGAGAACCTTTGATCGGTTTCTATCCATATTTTCTCCAAGAATACTCATCCGGGGGAATATCTCTAGTTTGTTACTTATAGTAGGAACCTTGATTGAGCTCTTTACCCTGTGCTTCCTGTTAAAAGATAATCCAGCAAGTCTTTTTAAGTATGTAAAACATAGAAGTATCAAAAAGGAACTGTATGATGCTTAAATTAAACTACGAACCTCTTCTTCAAGCATTGACATCTGCCACTGCTTCCACATTTCACACTTCCCTCCTCTCCCCTTCCGGAGCACCTTTTCTTATGTTGGAATGAGCTTTGATCGTTATTCCTCTCAACAGAATGGGGTTGTTGAGAGGAAGCATAGATCTATACTTAACATGGACAGAGCTCTAAGGTTTTGTGCCATTGAAATACTGGAGTTTTTGTGTATCTACAGTTGTGTATCTTCTCAATAGATTGCCCACAATGTGTTTGCATGGTAAATCTTCATTTGAGAAGTATGACCACCTCCCTCAACTCAGTCATCTCAAGGTATTTGGGTCCCTATGTTATGCCACTGATCCGAAGAAAGTTGACAAGTTTGCTCCGAGGGTTGTACTTGCTGTACATTTGGGATATTCTCAAACTCAAAAGGGCTATATACTCTATGATTTAGTATCTAAATCATTCTTTGTGAGTAGAGACACTATATTTTAGGAAGAGGTGTTTCCTTTTAAGGAGCTCAAATCCTCTTCGATCCCTTGTTTCAAGTCCTTTCCTTTCCAGATGAGATATCCCTAGTTGATTCTTCATGCTCCATTAATACTGCAGTGTCTTTTGTGCTTAATGAGGACCCTTCATCTATTGTTGTTTAACCCCCCCCCCCCCCAAACCTCTTATTCCTCTCAAGAGATCCTCTAGACCTTCCAAACCACATATATGGTTACATGATTATGCTACTCCTAGTGCCCATACTTCATGCACTTATCCTATGTCACAGTATATGAATTATTCTTGATTGACTCCATCTTACCAGACATCTCTAGCTGCTTATTCTGATGTGTTTGAGCCTCACTCTTATCTAGAAGCCTGTCAGGATCCTCAATGGGTGGAGGCTATGACAACTGAGATTACTGCTCTTGAACTCAACAATACATGGTCCATTGTTCATCTTTCTCCTGGCAAGACCCCTATTGGTTGTAAGTGGGTGCTCAAAATCAAGTATAGAGCATTTGGTGAAGTTGAGAGGTACAAGGCAAGGTTGGTGGCAAAAAGATATAGTCAACAAGAAGGTCTGGATTATTCTAAGACCTTCTCCCCAGTTGCCAAAATGGTTACTGTTACTTCAGTGGTAGCTAGCTGCTTCCTGTGGTTGGTTTTTGTACCAAATGGATATGCATAATGCTTTTCTTCAGGGTCATCTCTTTGAGGAGGTTTATGTCTATCCCTGAAGGTTTTGTAAACTAGGGGGAGAAACACATGGTTTGCAAACTTTAAAAGTCTTTGTATGGACTAAAACAAACACCAATGCAATGGAATTTGAAACTAATTGAGGCACTGATCAGCATGGCGTTCCTTCAATCTCACTATGACTATTCCCTATTTACAAAGAATGTGAAAAATGAACTCCTAGTCATTTTAGTATATGTAGATGATCTCCTTATTACTAGAAGCAACCTAAATCTTATTCAGAAAGTTAAAAAAGACTTGTAACAAAGGCACAAAATGAAGGACCTTGGAGAGTTGAAATATTTTTTTTGGAATTGAATTCACCAGAACAACTGAGGGCATTCTTATGAATCAATATGCATTAGGACTTGTTTCTGAATTGGGACTAGCAGGATGCAAACTTGCTTCCGCTACATTGGAGTTTAATCAAAAGCTAACATCTACTATGTTTAATGAATGCACTGGAAAAAATACAAATGCAGAAGACAAACCACTTGATGACTGTGGAAGGTATCAAAGGATAGTTGAAAGACTATTGTACTTAACTATGACTAGGCCTGACATAGCCTTTGTAGTTCAAGTACTCAGCCAATATATGCACTCACCTAAACAGTCTCATAAGGAAGCTGCACTCAGAGTGGTGAGATATATAAAAAGAATTGTTGATCTTAGACTATTTATGCCAAGTAAGAAATGTTTAGAGTTAGTAGCATCTCAGATTGGGGAGCTTGTGTGGAATTTAGGAGAGCAGTAACAAGTTATGTAGTGAAACTGGGGAATGCAATGATATCTTGGAAGTCAAAAAAACAAAGCACTGTATCAAGGAGTTCTGCAGAGGCAGAGTTTAGAAGCATGGCTACCACAATAGCTAAATTAGTATAGTTGAAAGGATTGTTCAAGGAGTTTGGAATAGAAGTAAACTTACATATCAGACTGTTTTGTGATGGCAAAGCTGCAATTCATATAGCAGCACACCCAACCTTTCATGAGAGTCCAAAACATTTTGACATAGATTCTCATTTTGTAAGAGTAAAGATTCTGGAAGGGCTTATACAAACACAACATATAGGAACAAGAGAACAACAGGCCGATCTACTTACTAAAGGGCTATGTAAACCTCAACATGAAACACTAATTGGCAAGTTTGGAATAAAGAACATATTTTCTTATTCTGAGCTTGAGGGGGAGTGTTGAATACATGCTACTAATTAATAATACAAGATGTTAGTTAGTTAAAGAAGTTAGTTAGAATAGAAGCTTCTAGAAGGTCTTGATAGTTAGGAATGTTGTTAGCTATAAATACATGGCATCTTGTACATATTTGCATATGAATGGAGTTTTTCTCATTCTTTCTGATTTCACTCTCCAAATACTCCCATTAATGGAGTCTCTTAAAATAGGAGTATATGATATTTAAGGTAAAGGTCAATTTGAACAACGAGAGAAACTACTCGTAAATATGAGATCGCTATATTCAAAAACATATTACATTGCCTTGCCCAAAATTGAAACTAATGTGTAGGATGAGCATTTCTATGCCTAAAAAATTAGGTTTCCCATGAATTGGACACAAATTGAAAAGCTCAAAGTTCTGCCTTAAAATATTTTCCTTTGCTAAATCCATCATTCAGATTAAGAGAGTTGGACACAAATTGAAAAATGAGCAGATTTGAAAGTTGTAAAACTGTTGCAAGTTGAACCAAGGGAATTCAAAAGTGGCATATTTACATAGTTTCTATCCTTTACATTTTAGTCCCAATTTTCTATTCCTATTTCTTTAAGATCCTAAGTTAGTTTATTAGGGTAGTATTTTCATTTCTATTTGTCTAGGGTTTAGTTTTGCATTGTATAAATACCTTGTATGTACTCATTTGGGGATATGAATGAAATTATCCTTAGCTTAACTTTAGCCTAGTTCTTACTTTAACTTGGTTTGTAGTTTGTTTCCTTCTCGACTTCCATTCTTGCATCATTTGGTATCAGAGCATCAAACCTCTGCGACATTCATAGATTTCGTTCACCATACAGTGACCCACGAACTTCACCAGAGTTTGGGGCTGCAAATCCATGTCAAAATTATAGTGGAAATGCAACCTATCAAGCTAGCAATCCTTATGATTACTGTAATACCGGATATGGAGCTTACTATTCCGGGTGTCAACAATATTTTGATCAACAATACCATTTATACTCTTCTAATTCTAGTCTAGAACATCCTCGGCAAGCTCTGAGCTTTCAACCTGCTTCTTATCCCTACCAGCCATCGGAGTTTGCTAGGACATCCTCGAATATTTGGTATGGTGGTGTGGTTAGGGAAGAAGTTGCAGCTTAGGTTTTGGCTCTGACCCAAGGATGGCAGGAACCAACTACCGATTTGAACATCCTAATCCTTCATTGTCCTGTCAATATCAATAGTCTCCTATCAATACGTCCACGGTTTGGCCCTCTCCCGAAGACCCTCTGATGGATAAAGTGATTCCCACAGTTATCAACAGTAACGTCAGCTTCAGTGAAGAAGGACCAGGCAGTACTCAAGTCATTGGGAGTTGCAATGCGATGATTTTAGAAGCCGTGATATCACCATCTGTCGTTACTAAGGTTCACCAGCCTCTTCTCACCAACCCTTATCATATCTCTAAATTTAGAGACAATGATACTATACCTTCTCAGAAGGTTTGTGTTCCTGTAACATTAAAAGTTGTAGTTCCAAACAACAAAGATAATTGTAAAATGAACTTGGATTTGGAGGTTGAATTGGGGGAGAATGGAATTGATAAGGAGAAGGAAGAGTTTTCTCAAAGTCCCTCACCCATTGATGTGAATGCACACAAGGTGTTTGATGAAAGCTCTCTGAGAACTTGTGAAACCTATGTTGATGTGCCTTCTCAAGCAATTGATGTTTCACAAAGTTTTATTGAACTAGAAACTACTACCAAGAGCATAACAGGGTCAGTAGTAATTTTTTATCAAACATCATATGACACCACTGCTACTTTTAATGGCTATCCACCTACTTATTATTATCTTCAAGTGAAGAATCTGGAATCCAAATGCTTTTTTACTGATTTTGTTATTCCTTATCAGGTTCGTGCTCTTGAAATTCTTGCTTTCAGCAGTGACATAGTTGTATACAACAAGGAGGACAACCCTATGAAGTTAGCTTTGGTCGATAGTGTTTATCCAACAAAGGAAGGAAAGACCTGTGTGTTAAATGTTGTAAAAGAATCAAATCAATTCCTTGTTATTAACAGCCCTTCTATTGAAGTGAAAATGGTAACAACAGTAGAGTATTTCTTAAAGTTGAGTTAACTTAAGAATAAAGAAGAGAGGAGGAGACAAAAAGATCAATGGGAAGAAATACCAACTTGTGATGTTGTGGATTATTTTAACAAATTAAATTGCATCGGGAATGAAGATTTTGTTACTACTGCGAGTTTCTCTGAGGAGAAAGGCAAAATAGTTGCAGCCCTTGCAGATGAAGAGTGTGCCGAATTCCATTTGGGTCTGAAATTTTCACTTGGACTATTCATCAGAAGCAACATCCCTACTACAGGAGAATGTCCAGCTGCTTTCGAGAAGCATTTTACGACATATAAAGGTTGCTCGATTTCAAAAATCCGAATTGGTAACTTGGCGAGATCTTCTATATTTCAAGAGATGTTGCTTAGGGGTTATCCATTACAAAAAAAGATTGAGTTTCCAATGTCGAGCAACAACTTCTCATTTTCTCTAGTTAACTGTTGCGGCGCTTTATTGCTAAGTGGGGTAGATACTAATTCAGCTTTAGCTCCTGCTGCAGCTATTGTAATAAAGAGACCTGAAGCTATACAAGTGTCAGGAAACTCTAAAGTTAGTGCAATTCGAGTACTTGAGAAATATTTAAAACGGCAAGGTTTTTTAATGGTTGATTGTGGTTGCGTGACTTGTTCATGGAAGTTTGTGAATTTAGATGAATCAATCGTTTCTACTAAATTAGAAAATGACAATGTTGTTATTGTTGTACTCACGAGAAAACAAAACCTCGAGGAGTATGTTCAATTCTCGAGGAGAGCAAACTTCCCTGCTTCACTTTCTTTGACATTTGCTGATGCTTTTACCAATATTGTTGACCAAGTTGAGATTAGAGCTCGTATATTTGGTGATTGTTTACGATTTCCATTTGATCCAGGTGACTGTTTTCACTTATGCTCATGTTTGTTTAGATGCTTCCTTGAGGTCAAGGAAGTTTTGAAGGAGGGAGTACTGATACAATTTGGAAATAGAACACTTGTTGGTCAGATTATTTCATGGAATTTTCCTATTTTCATGGCTCTTTCTATATACTACAACACCATTTTAAACATCTTGGGTATTGGAAAATCAAGGCTTTACAATTCTTATTTTGAAAGATTGGGACAAGGTGGAATGAGTATTGCTAGCAATCTGCAATGGTGGTTGACAAGGGATACCGTCTCCTTACTTGCTATTTTCAGTACTCAGTTGACCAGACACCTACTAGACGATCTTTCTACTTCTAGGAGCCATTTGTATCAGCCCTTAGATATCATTTTCTCTCAAGATGATAGTCACAATGGCTGCACACTCAAAGAGAAGAAATATAGTTGCCTAGTTGACTGGAGGAGTAAATTGAGGGAACTAAACTATAGTATAAAATTCATAAACAAGTTGGGCAATGCTATTAATGTGGATAGGGATCAAATTCAGTTGGTAAGTATATTACATGGTGGTAATATTGCATCAAATGCCTTACTTCAACTTTGGCATGGTCTTGTAATGAAAATGATACTGGAATTAAAAGATGGACTACTATAACTTGGCAGCATTTTGAGGCTAATTGTTGCACTTTCAGTTTTCAATGTTGTCTCTTTTACATGGTTCATTCTACATGTCCTTGGAGAACCTATACACGAGTCATCCATTCTCTCAGTAGTTGGCAAGGCTCCAGGAAAACAGGGTAGAGATATGAGGAATCGACTCAATGTAATTACCTTGTTGGTTCTTAAAGTTGCTGACCGAAAGTTCACTGATATTGGGTTGGAAAATACTGTCCATGTGCTTGTCTTCTCCTTGCAGTATGACTTTGTTAAGCATGAGTTTTGGAAGCATAAATTCAAGGATGCTTACTGGAGTTCAAGTGAATTTTGGAAGACATTCACTATACCCTTCATGTTTATAACCTTGAGGACAATGTTTATTTTAAGGGGAAAGGAATGTTGCAAGTTGAACCAAAGGAGTTCAAAAGTGGCATATTTACATAGTTTCCATCCTTTATATTTTAGTCCCAATTTTCTATTCCTATTTCTTTAAGATCCTAAGTTAGTTTATTAGGGTAGTATTGTCATTTCTATTTGTCTAGGGTTTAGTTTTGCATTGTATAAATACCTTGTATGTACTCATTTGGGAATATGAATGAAATTATCCTTAGCTTAACTTAGCCTAGTTCTTACTTTAACTTGGTTTGTAGTTTGTTTCCTTCTCGACTTCCATTCTTGCATCAAAAATCCAATTGAGAAAATGAAGAGAACTTGAGAAGCATTGTCTCAAAAGTCCAAAGAGAACCTAATGTGGTGGCAATTCCTTTTACGAAAAAGAGACACGTTTCATTATTTTCTTAAGATTCTAAAATATCCTTGGACAAAAATAAAAAGACACTTAACAAACATGTTGATACCTCCCTTTTACTCGCATTTCCTCTATATGGAAAACTCAGTTCTTGTATAGCATATTAAACATGCCAACATTGCTAAGAGAAGGAAGGTAAGAGATTGAGTACAATTTATAGAGTGAGTTGACTAACCTTTTTTGATGGTGCCAACAAATTTCATGAAGGCCGAAACCTCTGTCAGTTATTATCATACTTGAATCATCTCCGGTGCCATTGGCTAATTCGGCTATAATTCCATTGTTACAAAACAAAATTTGTGAACATCACTCCAAAGAAAATGAGTCGGGAATATCATCAAACATGTTGGATGCATATTTCACTTTGAGGATTGTTAGTTATAATCAAATAATTAGGAAGAAGGAAGGCCCAGAACTAGATATAAAATATATAGGTGCAATGTCATCTTCTATATTTCCTTTTGAACGGGGGATAAAAGCACAATTTGGTGAAATTAAGTAAGAAATTACTAGCAAACAAGTGCAATAACCAAAGATAGATTGGAAGGGAAAAAACCTTACCAAAGTTAAAATCAGGCACAAACTAGCATAAGAATGCAGCATCAAAAGTCTAAAATATTCCTCATCTGAATTATATTGACATTTTACGTTGATACCACTTCATTACTCACACTTCTATAATAGTAGAAAAAAGGAAAAAAAAATATACATATTTAATGAATATAATATTAATATAATAATTATAAATAATACATTAGATTTTGTGACAAATTGAAAAAAAAAAATTATTCTACATTATAATGAACTTAAATAAAAAATTTATAACTACTTAGATTAAAATAAATAAATATTTTATATCATATAAAAAAATATTATAATAAACGATTGAAATTAGAGAAAACACATAAAAAGAACCCCTAAACTTAGCAGGACAACTTACTTTAGCACTATAACTTTACATGTAATTCTTTACCCCCCCAATCTCATATCAAGTGAATTTAAATGCACTCAAATCACTGACGTGACAAAGTTAAAAGTATAAAAGTGCATATTGGGAAAAATATTAAAGAGTAAAATTATAAATGGGTCCCATTTTTTGTTCTTTTCGGCCAATTATTTTTCATCACACCCACCACCCCACCCTTAGCTACTAGCAACGCCACCCTTTCTTCTTCCCCACACCCCACCACCCCTTGCCGCCTTCAGCCACCATTGCACCACCTCATTCTTTTTATTCGAAACACCCCCCTGCTCTTCTTCGAAACTCCCCACCACATTTCTTGTTCTTTGAACCCTACAACCCAACCTCTTTCTCCTGCTCCAAACATCCCTACCTTCAACCACCATTTTTCTCACTTTTTTCTCCTGACGAACCCCCACATTTTTTTCTTTACTTCTGATCTTTCGCTCATTCAATTTCAATTTTAAGAAGAGGATCATCTTTTTTTCAAGATTTGAATCACTAATTCTGAAAATTGAAAAGAGAGGATTGTTGCGTCAAAATCATTATTTATGGTAGTGTTTACATTAATGGTGATGAACTTGAATTTTTTTAATGTTAGATTAATCTTCATTTTTTCCTAATTTTTTTCTAAAATTGTTAATAAATAAAAAGAAATAAAAGAAGAACTAAAAATCAAAATTTAAATAATTTTCAAGGTGGCACTGATGTGGTGCTGATGAGTTGATGACATGGTGCTTGTGAGATGCACTTGTCACTGTGAAACTGGTATTATAATCTTAAGGTGATATAAAATTCATTTCAAATAAGAACAGGAAGATAAATAATTATAAGTAAAGTCAAAATATTAAAAGTAAGTTATCCTGCTAAGTTGAAGGATTTTATGTGTTTTCTCTTGAAATTATTACTCTCTCCATTTAAAAAAAGTGGTTTAGTTTTACTTGACACGAAGTTTAAGAAAATAAAAAAGACTTTTGAATCTTGTGATTCTAAATTAAAGTTATATTAAATGTACAAAATTACATTTTAATCTTATAACCTTAAATATGTCACGTGAAAAATTAAAATATTACCAATAATGAAAATAGACCATTCTTTTTTAAACAAATTAAAAGAAAAAGTAGGTCATTCTTTTTTAAACAGAGAAAGGATTAATATATGGTAAGTACCTCAATCTGGGTTACCAAATTAGAGAATAAAAAGTAGAGTTCTAGAAGTCCGTTAGAAGTTGTAAGAAGAAACACAAGAAGTCACTCACTACGCTATTAAATGTCGAGTCCTACCCAGAAAAATTTGGTAAAAAGATGAAAGGGGATAGTAATAAGCAGATAGAAATCAAGCTATTGTGTCCTTTAGTATCAGATATGGTAGTACCAATCATGGTTTGGGAAGAAGAAAGACTTGATCTTGGTTCCATTGCACGCATTTTTGGGCTTAACCCATTAACATTGAAGATAAATGGTCACTTTATAAGTAAAGGGGTTGATTTTATAGCTTCTTCTGTTACATGGAAATCACTACTTTCCTTCTTCTCTGCTCGTGGCTTCTCCACTCACCCACTCATTCTTCAAGGAAATCTCTCTAAACTTGGGTCCAAAAGTAAGCAGTTTCTTCTTCTTCTTCTTCAACTTTTTTGAGTGAAGAGATGCATTTTAAAGCTTAAATTGTTGAATATGTAGGTGAAATTTTGTTCTGATACTTAAATGGAGTCAAAATATTGGGTTTTTCTTTTAGGCTGAGAAGTGGACCAGAGAAGGTCTAATATGGGTATAAACGGTTTAGCAGTCTTATGAGACAATTTGATTTGGGTTTCTTTCAATTAACCCCATGTTAGATGTAAAGAATTTGGGTGTGTTTGGTATGAAGGAAAATGTTCTTATTTCGTACAAGGAAAACAAGAGAGTTTCTTACTATTTTCTAGTGTTTGGTAAGTAGGCAAGAATATATTACTTAACTCAAGAGCATTTTTATGTTATCTAGCTAAACATTGTGTAGGTGGAGTGGGATGGGCAGTGGGGGTTCGAGGATAGCGGGTAAAGGGGTGGGGGTTGGGGATTTGGTGGGTACGGAGGAGATAATTAACTTGGAATGTCACTTATGTAACTTGTTTTCCGTTAGGACTTATTTGTGCCTTCAAAAACATATGATACAAATTTGAATAGGTTTACCTAAGCTCTGGATGGAAACCAATTATGCCGACTATTCATATGCTAAATATATAAATGTATGATTAATGGATTGATCCACTAACATAATATGACTATACATTCCATGTTTTGGTCCAGCTATTAGGGTTGACACAATGGCTGATGTTTCTTAAGTGTGCCTACTCTGTAAGCTAACTTGTGCGGGCTCTTCACTTTCAAAGTCGTGCCCATGTCGAATTCTCCAAAAGAGTACTACTGTTGTTGGAGAATCCGACACGCACCCATTGGCATTTTGAAGAGTTCCACCAGCATAGTCTGCAAGTATCTCCTGCTCTCTGGTTTGGGCAGGAGAGGAGAATATTTCTTGAATCCGCTATGAAAAGGAAAAACTGCTAGCACATCTTATGCAGTCAGGAGTACAAAATTGCATGCCTTTCTGTACATCAGCCTTTTTTAGCTACTAGTTTGTCTGCAGAACTTCTCATAATGTCTATTAGCTACTGCCTAACAAGTTGAAGGTTGATTGGTGAATAGCATGTGAAAAGATAGTAGGTTTCAAAGATTTATTAATATCATTTTGAAAGGATGGATCACTTGTTCCCGCTGCAGCTTGTTCACATAATATATTGCAGAATTAAGCTTTTGAAGCTATTGAGGAGTAGTATTCCTACAGTATGTCATGGAACACTTCTAAGAACTATTTATTGTTTAATGTGGTTACCTATTCATCTCCCACCACCATTCTCCGCTTATGAACCATGTTTCAAACTATTCTTCTGTGATTGTGCAGGATCACATAGTCCAACACTAGTTGATAATGGGTTACTCTGCAAGAAGGATCTCAATGATGAGAGAGAGAAATGTCATGAGGAAACCAACTCCCTTAGTAACAAGAAATTCAAGGGAAGCTCTAGAGGTAATGACAGATTATACAACTTTGCTAGTGCAGGAATGTCATTGAACCTGAAAAGGAAGCTTTGTTTGGAAGGTTCGGGCCTGTTAAAGAGATCAAGAACAGATGAATATGATTCAGGTTTGTTACAATAGAATAGGCTTAATGGTGTCTTATTATTATCTCAATCTTTGAGCTCATTTTCCACATTAGGAAGCTCAATGTGAACTGTTGTACTCTTATCTCTTGATCTCATATCACTGATTTATTTCTGATGTATTTTCAGGTTTGAGAGAGGAACAAGTGGATTTCCCAAACGCTGATAGACCACTTTTATGCAGTTTAGCTAGTGAAAGCTGAAAAGGTTTAGAGATGATGAGATGGTTGTAACCACCCCGTTCAAGAGGATACGATAATTTGGCCAAACACTAACTGTGTTAGTTAGGTAGTTGTATATTGAAGTTATCGTTAGCATTGTACTCACCTGTAAATACTTGCCACTCAGTTAAAGTTGTTGCTGACAGAAAAGTTTCAAATTGCAAGAGCATTTTTTGAGTTTTGTCAAAGTAGATTATGGCCTGTTCTATGTAGTTTCCGATGGGCAAGATGTCCTTTTACCTTTTCTAAATGCCTACATTTTTCAGGGTACAGTTAAGTTTGTGGTATTTGAAGACCACATTACCATCTATCATTGTGGTATCAAGCCACCCAATTTCACAAGCAAGTCCTTTTCACAAAATTCAAAGCAACTTTTAGAAGAGCAAAAGTGTATGAACTTGTACATTTAACCTTCCTTTTTGAAACAATTCTTAGTTACAAGATCGAAAATTCTGGTACCTGATAACAAATGAAGTTGGGGATGCGCAATACAGGAATCAGACACGTAAAAAAAAGGAACTCGCCATAGTGGTTGACAATTAATTTGGATGATACAATGCTGAATCCTAAACAAGGGAGATTTTGTTTGATTGATAAAATCTATGCTCTAAGTCCCGTGGCAATCATGTAACATATAGTACAAAACTTCTTTCTGTAGCTTCATTTGGAGGTCATCCATAAAAGTACTGCCAAGCAGCAGCAATACCAGCCACCAGTATCACTCTGAGAATCAGCTTATAACTGACTTTAGATGAAGAGGATGGGGTTGGTGGTTCCACTGGTTTTCCTCTCAATTTAGCTGATAACTTGGACAGTAGCACGCCTATCGGACCACTGGGCTTGGCAGCTGCAAGCAATCAGAAAAGAAAGATTGAGATCAACATCTGAAACACTCACTAAATTACCCAATCATATTTCAAACAACTTCATTCAAACTAGTTGGTGTTAGCTATAAGAATATTGTCTCTATCCTTGTCCATTTCATTCAACTGCTAAACAAAACTAGTATCAAGATCAATATCTGAAACGCTCACTTAAGCTTAACCTATATCAGCTATAGTTCCACATCAAATTAATTGTGCAAGGCTTTAAGCTATACGGATTCTCTCTTTATTTATTCCATTCTATTCGTATCTATTTCATTCTAATACATAATTTGTAGTTTAAGGAAAACTAGAATTTCGTAGGACTAGGGATTCTCCAAATGGCACCCTTAACCCTACAATGACATATAAATATCGATGCTTGGGAAACACCAAGACAGTGTAAGTTAAACAATAACAATAACCCAAATTCCAACAAGTTGGTAATAGATCTTTTGCTTTGATTACTGGAACTAAAGATATTAAGTCGACTGCATGAAGATAAATATACATCCGTGCAAATCCAACTGAGAATGACTACTTTCACCATTCAGTAGAATCCCTGTGAAATGTACAGTTAAATTTTCAGAATTATAGCAACATCATAGTCATTACCAGAGAAAATTTACCTTTACTTTTCAGAAGCCTCTCCTCCTCTTCAACACGCCTACGTAACGCATTAAGCAGTGATCCAAAATACAGAGCAAATACAGTGCACGTAATTGTGATGACATTGTATGGCATGCTAAAATCAGGAGTGGTCAAGGGTACAAGCAATACTTCTGTGTACCATAGAACAGGGCTTTCTTCCTGAAAAGAAGTAGATGCTCAATATAATGCATATCTAATACAATATCATATTACATCAGAGCTTCACTTGTTTAACAATTGGTACCTGTAGCTTGGATAAGATAGGTGACTTGCAAGCAGACTTATCCTCAAATAAATGCATCTTTGTTTTGATCTCAGGAAACTTGATTAAAGCTGATGGAATGTCAAATCCCTGGTTAGCATCTGGAGGATACTCATCGATGTGCAGAAAACCCTGTGAAGGAATCCAGAGAAATAAAGGTAATGTTAAACTATTTTCGGCCTATCGCTGATGTTAATATGCATGTTGCTTTCTACCAGTTACATTAGATTCAGTTCCACATAGATATAGGACAAGAAATAGAAGAGATCACCTTTATGTTTTAAACATCCCTATCCCTGGCCCAGACAGATCTATAAGCTAACCACACAAGCAGATATAAAGAAGTTTAAAAGTTGAAGACTACAGAAAGGCCTGACAGCATCTGATATCCTTTCAACTTATAAGGTACTTTGTCTGTCCTCCATGTACAAATATTTTCATGTGAAACCTGCTTGGGCCACAAAGATTTATGTCTATACATACCAATCTCCTATATAACTACACCAAAATGAGATAATTAGAGCTCGTTATCAAAAGAGCTTAAGAAATATAACGAGATGATTAGATAGCTCGTTATCAAAAGAGCTTAAGAAATATAACGAGATGATTAGATAGCTTTCCTATCTGACCACTGTTCTTTGATATTGGCAATCAAACTCCAATCTCAATAAAACCTAGATTTCAGCAGATTTATTCTAGATAAACTGGAAAAGGAGATAGGTACCTTATCAAACTCCAATGTCAATATCACCGAGTGCACATCACATGGCAATCGTAATGCTATTTCCATTAGCCCAGGAGAAACCTTGTCATTAGAAGGCGAAACGTTTGTCCTTTCTACAACATATGCTAAACTGTGAAGACGTTCATCTAGAAATACTTTAAGCGTGTGGTAATAAACCTTGACATACCAAGGCACAACTTGGAACACATCAACCCGTAACGAGCATCTTCCTTCCTCGTTGACAGAAGATTTTGCATACTCACTTCTTCCTACAGACTTCAAGGAGATGGCTATGGCACCCCTTTCATTCCCACTTCCCATAAGGAACCTGTGAGCCTGCAAGGGTGCCAGTTGAGATGACCATGTCACAGGACGCTTCCACCTGAACTCCAAGTCGAATGGCCTTGAATCACTAGAATTTTCTAGAGAAAATTCATACAGAAGGCATGACTCCTTCTGAAAGCCATTAGCTTCTTGAATTACCCTGACTGCGGACTCAGACATTTCAAAGCTCATGTCACTCCAAGCTTGAGATATCAAATTCTCAACATCAGATTGTTGTTGCGTCTCTGAAGTAGTCTTCAATTCAGACACCAAATTTGGCTCTAATTGGACATACACATTACTAGCATTTGAAAGAACACACCTTCCACTAACTTTCCGTCCAAACAATGAGCTCAGTGACCAACTTGGTTGCTGTATTGAGCCAACAGATGATGGCATGCCACTTCCTAAAGTAACCGGTTGAAGAACAACAGTAAGTGTCTGTTCAAGCACCATTCCAGAACTTGCTGCAGCTAGATCAAATTCATTTGAGATTAAATGCAACCTCTGAGAGTGATAAAATCCTCTGTAGATAGAAGGTCTGTCCATCAATGCAGAAAGTCCAGCTTTGTCTCGGCAAGGAAGCAACTTTAGCCAGGGAGTGAGGTTCTCTGTGCAAACAGCCTCACGGGGCAAGGTGCCGTACCTGATATTTGTAGCAAATGACTTGAAGCTCCATTGGGGAGAAGAATAAGCAGTTGATGACTCTAGGAAGTTAATAGAAGCACAAAAGAGCCCTGAAAGAGCATGTGTTAAATTTCTCCACGAAGCGTCGACCTGATGTTGTGGAACATCAAAAGTAGCCCACAGTTCAACTCCAGGAGGCTTCGCATTTCTACTTGAAATGGGATCATATCCACCCCAGCGTGCATAATTCCAGCGACCTTGTGTGAACGACAGCTCCATTTCTCGAACTCTGAATTTATGGACCTAATTACACAGTGAGTATTATGTTTTCATGCAATCAACTGCTAGACATCTATGACAAAAAATTATAACCTAGAGTATGCAAGAAGTGTTCAGCCAAAAACTCACGCCACCTCACCACTTATTAGTGGTAGGTAAGTACACAATATTTTTCAGGATTATAAAACACAAACAATTAAAACCATAATTGCAACTTTCCTTTTCATCATCCTATCTTAATTACCACAATTTCCCTGTTCTACAGAAGTTGCATTTGTATACAATGATTAACAGTTATCACATCCATTACGGAAGTATACACATCTTCGATATAAATTATCTAAATAGAACACTTATAGTATTATCATCAACCAATCAATCAGTTATGCATCCATCCCTACCTAGTTGGGACTAGCCACATGAATGCTCTGTATCCATTCTGCCCCATTTGGTCCCATTTTATTCTAATACTAAATGATTGGTCTTTTAAGGTACATTAAGTCTTCCTTAGAGTTAAAGTTCTTAAATCTCAAGCCTATCTCTACACATTCATACTGATATAAAATACTGGGAACTAATGTAAATATGATACCCTTAATCCCAACTAGTTCGTAGTACTTCCATTGTGCTATGGTTTTAGCTAAGTTAGCATTGATTCTAATTTTGAGATATACATACAGAACTAAAATATGCCATTATTGTTTCAGATAAGAAGATTATCAAGAAACCCAAAATGAACAAAAAGAGATTGATGCATCCGAAAGTGTACCAGCTGATAAATGGATTTGGGGAAAAGATGGTGGTGGCTGCCATGTGTTCGAGTTGGTGGGACTTTACTTTCGAAATGAAAATGGGCAAGAACTTTACGATCTGGCAATGGCCTCAACAAGAGTGCTTCCGAGAACTGTTCAATTTGATCTTCCTCTTCGGCAATAATTGACCCGAAACTCTTAAAGAGCAGAAGAAAAAGCAAAATTGATCTTAACCGAACCATTAATGAAGCTCCTGTGTTATCGTTGATATTGAAACTGGGAATATGTGAAAGATAAATCGAACAATTCCGCCATTACAAGAGCTTCAAGGTGTGTTGAAAATTAGATCAAAAGGTCTGAACAATTTTGGATCCATTGGGGTTTTGGCTGGTTGACCCGTTTAGACTTGCGGTATTTTCCTCTTTTCTTTTGTGTATTTGCTTAAGGTTATTTCTTCAAAAAAATCATCACAAATAAAAGTTGTAAATGTTATTATGATATACTAATGAATATCTATTTTGTATGTTTCTTTTTGAAAAAAGGTAGGAATTAAATTAGTTTTCCCTTTAAGAATAAATGATTTTTTTAATTATATATTATTACTCAAGAGAAATAAGAAGCTTTCTCTATTGTATTCATCTGTTTATTTTATTATTTCACAATACATTATCAATATGAGTCTTAAATTGGTTGGCGAATTGGACAAAAATGTGACATTATCAAATGTTTCTCATTTGCTATCGAATCGTTTTAAAGATACGACTTGTTTCATTAATTAATTATCATAGTTATAAACTAAACGATAAAAAAAAAAATTCAAAATTGGAGAAGAATATCACCACCCATTTATTGATGGGTACGATCAATATGTTAATATCAACAATAAATAATAGTGATATTGAGAATAATGATATTTAATACCTTGAAAAATTATGTTAAGCTACAAATATAGGATCCATATATATATATATATGTATATTTGAATATCTCTAAGAAATAGTTGAATGAATGCTCATGAGAACAAAACTTTGTGTGTTGGTTTATGGTATGACTAAATATAGAGGAAAAAAATTATTATGGTAGAGGCCTAATCAACCAATGTTGTGTGAGGCTCCACCCATTTTTTGATATGTAGATTGTGGGGGCCTAAGCTATCAGTTAAGGCTGAAAAATGAAACCAAAATGAGAGATAATGTAAAGTTTGAGTGGGAATTGCAAGACAATTGTGGGTCCACGTCAACTTCAATTTAATAAATTAAAATATTATATTGAAAGTGGAAAAGTGCACAATAAAAAAGGTAAGGAAGGGAATAAAAAGTCATATTATTAGCTGATCAATATTTTTATTTTCTATTTTATATCCACATTTATTTAACGTGTTGAATTGAATATCTATTAAAAAATATTATTTTTATATTGAAATTTGTTTACACTCTATTTTCTTTAAATTCGCGTTACTTATAAAAATAGTTCTATATTACAAGATAAGATAAGATTTGTGTATATTTTATTGTCTTCAAAATATAGAACTATTTTAAAAAGTAACGCGAGTTTAAAGAAAATAGAGTGTAAACAAATTTCAATATAAGAATAATATTTTTTAATTGATATTCAATTCAACACGTTAAATAAATGTGGATATAAAATAGAAAATAAAAATATTGATCAGCTAATAATATAACTTTTTATTCCCTTCCTTACCTTTTCTACTGTGCACTTTTCCACTTTCAATATAATATTTTTATTTATTTAATTGAAGTTGACGTGGACCCCACAATTGTCTTGCAATTCCCACTCAAACTTTACATTCTCTCTCCTTTTGGTTTCATTTTTCAGCCTTAACTGATAGCTTGGGCCCCACGATCCACATGTCAAAAAATGTGTGGAGCCTCACACAACTTTGGTGGGTTGGGCCTCTATCATAATACAATTTTTCAATATAGAGAACTTGTGTTAGCACGAATCCAATATATATTACTCTTTCAATCTTAATTTATCTGACACGTTGAAATTTGGAGAATTGGCCAAGAGATTTTATAATTTTTTAATATTCAAATTTTTTAATTATTGTGATTTATAGTAATCTTTACATAGTTTTCAAATAATATATATTACTTTCTATATCCAAATTTACGGTATTCAAGAATCAATCAAAATTAATACATTTTTCAATATTTCAAGTTTTTGATTATTGTGATGTATACTATTTTACGTCATTTTCAAATAATATATGTCTGCTTTTGTCCCAATTTATGTGACATCGATAAAATTTTGAGAATCAATCGGATTTTTTTTATATATATTTAAATTGTTAATTATCGCGATTTATAGAATTTTTTTAAACATAATTTTCATATATTCAAAAGATAAAAAAAGATAAATAAATTAAAATATAAAAATACACAAATAACCCCCCCCCCCCCGGGCTAAGAGCAAGTACGTCGGCCATGAGGGCCTTGCTTATAGGCTTCTCTATATAGTAGTAATATATTGTATACATCAACACGTATATGCATCATATCAATAAATTATTGAGAAAATATTAAAATATCATCCAAACCTATTAGCCAATTACCAATTACACATTTATACTTCATAGAGAATTATCATCCCCCGCCCCTTTGGGATTATTTTTAAATAAAATTAATTTCATCCTAAAACATCATAATCAGTCATGTGTCATGTGATGAATACACACGCTTAACAAGTGTATTTCACCGATTAATCCTTCTTTTTCAAATTTTCTTCTTCTTCTTCTTTCTTTCTTTCTACCTCAATTATTTTTTTAACCCTAAACACTATAAAAACATCATTTTTTACCCAAAAGAAATTCTTTGTGTCTAACAAATTAAAATCAAACCTAATGCACCACTTTATCAATATAAAATTACCATCATCTTCCTTGAGCCAATGCTACAACTTTACAAACCTCTAAACAAATTCGAAAATGACAGTACACCCTATTTTCACCCCCATCTCCTCTCTCTCTCTCTCACACCTTTAAATAGGCTAAAAAAACTCATAACCTCCTTGAGCCAATGCTACAACTTTACAAACCTCTAAGCAAATTCGAAAATGATAGTACACCCTATTTTCTTAACAAGTCTATTAAAGAAATATTTGTTCATAAGATACATTATTTTATATCAGATATTTATTGATGAAGCTTCAACAATAATGTGAAAAATGTATAGTTCTATAGTTAAATAACAAAAAGAGAAAGTAAGGAAAAGAAAAGTAGAGGAAAACGAAAATAAAAAAAATATTTTGAAAAATAGACAACTCACGCTCTTTGAGAGAGAAAAATACACTTTTTATGCCAACTCAACATTTAAGAAGTTACTGATTTCATTTTAAAGTAGTCTGAAGAGGGGAGGAAGCGAAGAGAATACTAAAACACCAGTGGAGTATAGGTGTGTGGTTGAAAATTAACTAACTGAATAGGGGAATATTTAATTATTTTCTTATAAATTATTACTACTTTTCCCCACCTCAAATAGTTTAAGAGCAAAAATAAAATGTTTTTCATCTATTAGCATTTTATGTATGGTAGATGATCAATGGATCTACCATGATGTACAAAGATCAAATTTTCGACAACAAAATCAAGGATATGTGTTAGATTTTCTAACATAAGGGGAGAAAATAAGTGTAATACCCCAAAAGAATTTAATCTAAGAGCCGAAGCATTTTTCATATGCGTCTAAGATCGTATTAGGTCATTCTTAATTGTGCATAGGTGTTAAGGTCAATTCTTTAGTGTGGGAATAGATTTGGAGATGAATTAAGGTCATAAGAATCCTCTAGCACAAAGTTGAGTTGAAAGCTTTCTTACCGATTGAGTTTTGATATAAAATTTTACTTAGGTCAACTTCAAGCGATCATATCTCTTAGAATATGAAGAGTTAGATAGCCCGTAACCTATCAAATGAAAAGTCTATGTGTCTTATTTTCGACGCTGCCAAGTTTGTGTTGATTGAAGTTTAGAGTAAAAAGTTATGCTCATTTCAGTGAAGCCCTGTCAGGCTATTTCATGGATGGCATTACGGAAGGTGGAGTGTTCCACAGACCCATGGAGTCTTTCGTGAATGCTTGCTGTGATTTTTTCCAGAAACTTTTTGCACGTGTTTCAAGGTTATTTTGGTCCTTTTCCAAGCTTTTTATCCTTATTCTAAGTAGTTTTTGAGTGTCTTAAAGGAGTATATCATTCAACTAACAAGTTTTCCGCTCATAATCATTAATCTAAAACATTCAAGTCTCTAAAACTTCTCTCAAAACTCACCTAGGGTTCATCTTCTCCATCAAGAACCCTAAGACTTCCACATCAAAAGTTCAAGATACAAAGAGAAGTCTTTCATCCAAGATTTTTCCAAGTTCTTCCACTCTAAGAACTCCATAAAAGAGTTTATTTTCTCAAGATCGAGCACTAAGATTCTAACATCAAAGATTTCCTCGAAGAAAGCTAATGTTCTTCTTCAGGCTAGAGAAAAATCAAGTCTCTATCAAAGTTTTCAATCCAATAGTTTCATAATGGGGTAATTGAGGCTATTTATAGTGATGAACTACGTACGTCCTCACGCCCTACATCTAAATTTGGTCAGTAAGAATTAAATCTAGGGTTTTATCTCAAGTTTCCATGAATTATGAACTTGGCTTTTATTCCTTATTCTGAATTCTGATTCTTATCATTGAGATTATAGCTATTGATGCATTTTGCTTCTTGAATTGTTGGTCATGTTTATTTCATCATGTTATAAAATGTATATAGATCTATTTCTTAATAATTTACAAAGATAGATAGATAACATATCTTTAGGATTTCCTCTTTATATCTTTCCTTAGTTAGCTTCTAATGTTATTGTATTTATACATGCTTACCTATTGAATAAGATACATGTTATTCTCTCCAATTACTTTGCACATGATAGCAGAGCATAATCGGAGTTGTGAGACTTGAAGTGGTGGTTCTCGAACTTCACCAATGGTGGTTACCAGAATTTGTCGCTCTCATATTTCTTACTCGTGTGACTTCACCACTGGTGGTCTGTCTTGCTGATTTGACATTGCCTTAAGATTTCCAGTCGATTTATGGACCACGTTTTGAAGATTTAACACTAGGTTTCAGGTTACATGATCTTTATTTTGGTGATACTTTAGTTTGAAGTTCTTTTCTCTGCTGTTGTTAGATCTATTTTGAGACAGAGTACTATCGGATCTCTGCTGGTGGTGGTTCTACTTTCCTCTATGTTGCTTGATTGGTTTTCTTTTTGGAGCCTTTGGCTATTCATATTTTCCAACCATCTGAAATATGGTTTGGGTTAATTGGTTTTCTCTGGTTTTCTTTATTTAAGTTGAGCCATTTTATGGATTTGACTATTCTCTTGTTAAGATCTTTATATTGGGAGTTAATTTGCTTTGATATTGTGATAATGAATGATGATAAGGGATAAGAATGGAAGAGTTCAAATAAGTGTAATTGTAAGGTTGATGTTGCTCATAGTCCATCATCGGATAAAATCATTTTGATTTCATCAGAGGATTATGCTAGATTCATTCGGTATCAATTGAGAGTCACCGTAGATATCCAATTGAGGAATCTTCATAGCTGATGTCATTTCAAGGCCCACAATTAAAGCTTGGTACTCTGCGGCGTTGTTGGAACATATTTCACCTAGAACAAATGAAAATGGTAAGATTAGGCTTTCTGGGGATATTAATACGACTCCTGCCCCTGCACCATCTCGATGTGCAGATCCATCAAAGAACATTGTCCATGCCGGCAGTTCTTCAGTAAAAAATGCATCTTCATCAAGAAACTCATCTGAAGTTTCCCATTTTCCCAGAAGAGGGTGATCAGCAAGGAAATTAGCAAGTGCTTGCCCCTTCACAGCTTTTTAAGGTGTGTATATGATCTCATATTGATTAAACAATATAGACCATTTTGCTAGACGTCCTGAGAGAACTGGTCAAGTCATTATGAACTTCACGGGATCAGCTTGAGAAATTATCTTGATAGTGTACGCTTCAAAATAATGCCTCAATTTTTTTATCGCATAAAGCAATGCTAAGCACATCTTCTAAATGGGCGTGTAATTCAACTCAGCTCCTATCAAGGTCCGACTCTGATAGTATAGTTCTTGTTCCTTCTTAGCTTTATTCTCTTGAGCAAGAAGTGCCCCAAGTGATCTCTCTTGTGATGCAATGTATAGTATCAATGACTTTCTAGGAGTTGGTGCCCCTAATACAAGTGAATTCAACAAGTATCTTTTTATGCTTTCAAAATTTTGACATGATTGGTCCCAGTGGAATGAAGCATCTTTCTTTGTTAAATGGTTGAAGGATTGGCATCGTCCAGCCATGTTAGAGATGAATCTCCAAATGAATGCCAAATTTCCTTGTAAACTGCGGAGGTCTCTCAAGTTCTTTGGCTCAGGCATTTTTTGGATGACATCAATCTTTGCGGGATCAACTTCAATTCCACAGTGACGCACAATGAAGCCAATAAACTTTCCTGAGGTAACCCTAAATGCACATTTGAGTGGATTTATCTTCATGTCAAATTTTCTTAACCTATCAAAAATAATTCGAAGGTCTTCAAGATGGTGTTCCCTTTGTTTCGTTTTCACCACCAAGTTATCGACATAACATTCCACCCTCTTATAAAGCATGTCATCAAATATGTTTTGCATTGCACGTTGGTAGGTGGCACCAACATTCTTTAGACCAAAGGGGATCACTTTGTAATAATAAATCCCTTTTGGAGTGTGGAAAGCAGTGTATTCTTCATATTTTGGAGACATTCTAATTTGATTATATCCATAAGGACCATCCATAAATGACATAGCTTCATGTCCAGTTGTAGCATCAACCATGAGCTCAATTATTGGCAGAGGGAAATTATCTTTTGGACATGTCTTGTTCAAATCTCAAAAATCAACGCAGACATGCATTTGACCATTTTTCTTCTTAACGAGTATAATATTTGAGATCCACAATGGGTACTTCACTTCTCGGATAAATCCAGCTTCGATGAGCTTGTTGACCTCCGCTTCAATTTATGTTACCAACTCAGGGTGAAAGACTCATTGTGACTGCTTTATAGGACGTGTTCCCTTTTTGATCCACAAATGATGAATAGCTATCTTGGGACTAAGACCCGACATTTCTCCCTACGACTAAGAAAAAACGTCTTTGTACTCAACCAATAACTTGAAGTATTTCCTCTCTTCTTAAGGTGTAAGAAGTGCACTAATGAAGGTTGGGCATGGATCTTCTAAAGTGCCTAGATTTAGTTCCTTTAGGTCGTCTATGGTTGATTGTACGCCATCCTCCAAGTTGAGGGGGAGCCTCTTGGACATCATCAATTGTATCATCAATGTGTTGACCTTCTTCCACTGTTATGTGATACGATGATTGTATCAAGTTTGAAACTTCCCTTTGACTTCTTACGAATACTGTGATGGCTTCATCTTCCTCCTTCTTAGTTTCTCCATGAAACTGGTTGGTGACAACAATTGTGCTTTTTCTTACCTTCAATGAACCCTCAGTGGTAACTGACAATATATCCTTTCTCTTCATATGTGATGGGAAAACACTATGGATCTCTTTGTTGTCGGTTACATCACAAAAATCTTGATTTTTATGCTCCAATAACCTCCTTTCTGATGATGACTTCCTTTTGGTTCCCAAGCGATGAAATACAGATGTCTTTGAGGTGGTGGAATATCCGTCCACTTGTTTAGAAGATTCCCTTTCATCTTTGCGGCCCAATCTTTCAAATGCAGAGACACGGGGTGTCAATCTTCCAATGCGTTCAAACACCGATCGAAGTTCGTCGCGGTGTTTTACCTTCCTTAGATTCACTTGTTTTTTCTATAGAGGTTTAATGGGATGAAGCTATTTCCTTTCCCTTCTTAGATGAAATTCGAAGAGGCTCTGACAAGCTAAATCCTAACCCAAACTTAGGAGTGGCGACATGATATCCTTACTTTCTCAACTGCATTTGAGACTTTGTAAGCCCATGTATCTTTTCACCAGTGACTTCATCCCTAAGTTCTCCTAACTTCACTGGATTTGAGAAGTCGTAACCTGATTTTTCAAACAATGTGAAGACATTTTGATCGAAGTTCCCTTTTATCTTACCAACTTGGGCATTGCCTTTAAAGGGCTCCAAAGTGATAGACGGGACTTGTGCAATTGGGACATATATTTTCTCCTTCAAATCTTGGAATGTTATGTGACTGAGTTCCTTCCTCGGTGGGTGGACTTGTTGAGTACATTCCTCTAGTAGTGGTTGACCCTTTTTTTGACGCTCACGTGGAATGTAGCGAAAAATTGGTTGCTCATTATTAATATTGGTCTGCATATTTCCTTTAGATGGTGAAAGCCTAACGGAAACCTCTTCTGTTCTCTTCTTAGACATCTTGATAGAGGCTTATTTAACTTTACTATCTTTGAGATCAATTGAGTCGACTTCTACATGTTCCTCCATAATTGATCTTCCAGAATCTAGATAGAATTTTGCATCTGCAAAATATGACTCCATCTCAATGAAAGGATTGATGTTTGCATCTATTTTGACTACTTTACCATCTTTCATATACTTTATGCATTAATGCAAAGTAGATGACACCACTCAATTTTCATGAACCCAAGGACGCCCGAGCAATAAGTTGTATGATGTTTTGGCATCTATGACATGAATCAAAGTGTTTGATTTCACATTGCCAATGGACAGTCCTACACGAATCTTCCCAATGGATCGTTGTCCTCCTTGATTGAAACCTTAGATCGTTAGGTTACTTTTGGACAATTCATCAACAGAGATCTCAAGTTTTTTCAAAACAACTTTTGGCATAATATTGATTGCCGAACCACCATCAATTAGAATGTGATTGAGATGTTGTTCTCGAATAGATCCTACAACAAACAATGGCCTATTATGTAGCTTAGACCCTAACAACAAGTCATCATCTGTGAAGGCAATTGTAGCACAACATGGGGAAATTTTTTCATCAGTTTGATGTTCTTGTGTTATTGTTGCGTTATGCTTGTCTTTGCTTTCCTTAGTTTCGTCTATGCTGGAAACAACATGTGTTGCACCAATTTGACTATCGCAAAAGAATTTTTCAGGAAAGAATTCATCCAACGTAATGGGCCTTTGAACCTTCCGTGATAAAGAACCATTGATCTTTCCGTTAGTACAAGGCTTGATGGTTTTTAATGGCTGTAGTTGATTCACATCACTTATTGGTGCTCTTGTCTTAGAAAGTTGTATCCTAAGAAGTGTTTGATGTCTCCGTTTCTTATGAGTAACTAGAGTCCAACCATCAGCTTCATTGTCGTCTATCTCTAGTGAACCTTCAGGGATCTTTCTTGGAAAGTCAATTTCAACCGGTGTGAAACTTCCGAATAGCAAGGAAATGGTGTTTGGCATAATTTGGGACCTTGAACGCTTCTTTTGATTGGATGCTACACTAGCATGATTCGCCTCCGCTGCTTCATCCATGTTAATGATGATTTTTCCTTCGCTTACTAACATCATGATTTTCTCCTTCAAGATAAAGCATTTACTTGTCGGGTGGCCAAGGGTGCGATGAAACTTGCAGTATTTAGGATCACCAACCTTGTTGATTTCTTCAGGCCTCTTTGATTCCAGAAGATCGATGACTTTCTTAGCTAGAAATTCATCAAGAATCAAAGGTACGTCTGAATCTAGAAATGGGTAAACCTTGGCCTCTAACTCCTTCAAGGTTTGACGTCACCTCTCCTCTTTCAGATATTGACTTAGGGCTTCATCCTTTTTTAGTTTCTTCTTGGTGGTGACCTTTACAGAAGTTGCTTTCACCGCTATAGATTCCTTAGTCTGGATCTTTGAGGTCATACCTTTCTTGAACTCTTTTTTTCCCTTTGTCAAATCAACAAAAGGAGATGCATTCCCATGATTTGTAATGCTTAACTCCATGTCATGCGCTCGTGTAGCAAGTTTCTCAAAAGTTTGCGATTTTATTCCTTGTAGTATGTATAGAAGTCCCCAATGCATACCCTGAATGCACATTTCCATAACAGATATTTCAAAAAGATGATCTTTGTAGTCCAAACTCAATGATCTCTAACGATTGATGTAATCCACCATAGGCTCGTCCCTTTTTTGCTTAGTGCCGGTCAACTCTATCATGCTTACGGTTCGACGAGTACTGTAAAAACGATTGAGGAATTCCTTCTCGAGTTGCTCCCAAATATCAATGGACTCGTGTTCCAGGTCGATATATCAGTCGAATGCATTCCCTTCCAGCGAACGAACAAACTATTTTACCAAAGGGTCACCATGTGTTCCAGCACTGCTACAAGTTTTAATAAAGTGAGTGATATGTTGCCTCGGGTTTGCCTTGCCATCAAATTGTTGTAGCTTTGGCGGTTGATAGTTTGTCGGCATTGATAGACAATCAATCCGTCTGGTATATGGCTTGGAGTAATTTTGACTTCGCTAGAGATTCCTCAACATCCTTGTTTCTTGCATCAAAATCAAAACCAGGTGGACAAGTAGGGACATGACTTGACTCTCTAGGTGTGAATGTCTCCAACTTGTTCATAAGTTGAGCAATATGAAGATTTTTGTCGTCAATAGAATTTTTCAAGGATTCAATGGTTTTCTCCAGCATTGCAAATTTCTCATCCATGTCGGTTGAGTCAGCCATCGAAGAATTGCCATTCATTGAAGTTGGAGAATCCATTAAATCTTCAGATTCACCAAAGTTGGAGCCAATTTGAGAAACTTCTCCAAAGAACACGAATGCAAGATTGCCCCCAGATGTTGCAGTTTCACCCCTCGTATTAGAGTTGCTATTTTTCATTGTCTCCAAAGAAATGAAGTATTCATACCCATCCAGCCTACTGTTCTTGAACTTGCGCTGAGTAATCGGGTCAACATGATTGAGATCAGCAGATACGACATCATTAGAGTCCTTGTGTGAAAAATCACTACTCTTTCTGAAGGCCATTGCAATAGTTGCCTTTGTAGTTTCTAATTTACAAGAGAAAGAGATGAAGAGCAGAATAGGTCCCACTGGGAGTGCCAAATTTGTTCGCAACAAATTTTCGTAAAGCGCTGAAAATAAACTGCAAGTAAAATAAATAAAAGAAAAATGTAATTTTTATTGATGAATCGTTGTGAATACAATTCTATTGTTCTCTTGATTCTTCTCTCCTAAGCTTCTCCAAGATTCGAGGGCCTTCAGTAGCGTACTTCTAGAATTGTTAGATGATGTAGACCTCCTTGAGATGTTGTTGATCTCTGGGAACGTCGAAAAATGCTTCGTCGTTTCAAGTCGATCTCCGGGAAGAACTCTGTTGACCACTCCTTCAAAGAGCTATGTAGTTGATGTTGTAGCTTTCTCCAATTGTTGAATGTTTGTTGAAGAGTTTTCTTCATGCCCCCAAGAATTTCATGTCCATCCCCTATTTATAGTTGTAGGGGATGGACAAGGTTGCTTGTCATTGGCCAAAGGATGTCATTTTGACACTTGGTGGATTGTGATTGGTTCTTGCATTTGACTGGGACGAACACCTCTTTTGGACATGTGGCGTCGCCTTATTGGTTTTGGATGCCCAATCACTGTGACACGTGGCATGAGTTTGGGCTTCAAGGTGAAATTGACCTTGGATTTGAATTTAATAAAATGACTTTATTTATTTGTAAAGCCCAAATGAGCATGGATTTAATTCAAATTTCATGTGAATTTAACCCAATAAAATTTATGTGTCTACACCAATTTCAACCTTCACTTTTACTTGTTACTTATTCTTAGAATAGATTTTAATTTTATTTGTCACTTTTGACATAGCAATAAAAGACAATAATTGTTTTCATGTTTTACCCTTGACATTAAATACTTATTTTTTCAAAACATCATTTAATAAGGGATGGGATAACTTGGTAAAATACCTAGATCAATAATCATTTTCATAATAGGTATGATAAATCAAAATGTGACAAGTAAAAGTAAATAGAGAGAGTATCTCGTATTTAACTCATTAAAGAGATTCTGATTACCTTTAAGACATAAATATATATATTTTCAATCCTCAATTAATGTGTATTAATTGCTAGGTAGTTGGTAATAATATTACTAGATATAATAAGTGGGAATAACTATTACTTAGCACACGACAAGTGTTGGATGATATGTGCTTGATAGTGTTGTACATTCTTCTTTTATGGTTGTACTACTTTATTAGCCAAAAAGTTTGACCTCATTTGGGCCCATTTATTATTTATATGTTTTCAATTTTCAATATATGTTGTCTATCTAATTCTTTTTTTCAACCTTTTATTTTAAACTTCTTGAAATTTAATTACCTATTTATTACTCTCTCTATTCACTTTTAATTGTTATGATTTCCTTTTTAGAGTCAAACTATAAGAATTTTAACTAATATTTTATAATGTATTTTTTCATCATATTCATAGGCAAAAAATTACAATTTATAGTACTTTTTGTATAGATTTTGCATATTAAATTTTTTTTAAAAATATCGAATTAATTCAATCTGATTTAACTTTGAAAATTAGTCAAATGGACTTTCAAAAAACGCAACATGACAAATACAAGTGGACGGAGAGAGTATATTTTAGCTACAAAATATATTAGAGGTACAACTTTTTAAAAAAATTAAATTTTTATTGTGTTGACTCTTGAAATCTTATCATTGTCATATGAATTTGAACAAATTATATATTATGAAAAGTTACATAAAAGATGCTATAAATCACAATAATTAGCAATTAAAAATATTTTAAAATCATATAAGAAATTTGGTTGACTAACTGGAATAGAATAAGTAACATGTACTATTTGAAAACAACGTCAAAATTTCTAGAATTCACAATAAATTAACAACTGAAAATATTTATGATTATTCATGTGCATTGAAACATGAGTAACCCATATTATTCAAAACTAATGCAAAAATACTATAAATCACAACAATTTAATAACTTCAAATATATTTTTAAGAAAACATATAAAAAATCGACTGATCTTCAAATTTCATTTATATCACATAAATTAAAACAAAAAAAATTAATATTTATTGGGCCCGTGCTGGCACGGGCACCAAATATCTATATATATATATATATATATATATATATCACAAATGGAAAAGTCTCAATCAAGGAAGCAACATATATCATTTACAAATAACTTAAAAAGCATTAAAAATTACAATAATTACCAATTTAAAATATTTAAAAGCTATATAATAAAATACATTGACTCTCAGAATTTTATCAGGCTCACATATATTGGGATAGAAAAAATAACACATATCATTTTAAAATTACCAAAAAAGAATTATAAATAATAATAATTAACAACTTAAAATATCTGAAAGACATTTTAAAAGGGTTAATTTTGTAATTTTATCCATATCACATAAATTAGGACAAAGTAACCTGTAATGTACGTTATTTGAAAGTTACATAAAAATATTATAAATCACAATAATTAATAACTTAAAACATTTTTAAAAAAAATATGAAAATTTGGATGACTCTCCAAATTTCATTTGTGTCACATAAATTGAGACAACAAAAATAACATATATTCGATCCATTTTAATTTATTTGTCTTATTTTTTGATTTTTTTTATATTTAAAAATTGCGCAAAAATACTACAAATCATGATAATTGACAATATAAAATATGTTTTTAAAAAAATACAAAAAATTCCACTGATTCTTGAAGTGAATCTATCGTAAAAATACTATAAATCATGATAATTGACAACATAAAATATTTCAAAAATGTTGTATGTGGGTAGTCTTATTATGCCTTAAATAGCGTCAAAGAAAGTACATGTTTGTGATAAAAAAACTTATTCCTTTATCCACGCAAACAATCGCTTCAAAAACTCGGTTATTAGCCCCAAAACATACCATTTATATTATTGGACCCGTGCATAGCACGGGCAACATTATCTAGTATATATATATAAGAGAAACATAGACAAGGTTATGTGACACCTCTTTATGACCTCCATTCATATTTATCTCTTTTTTTCCCCTTCTCTTGACCATTTTTTCTTATTTAAATCATTCATTTTATTATAAAGTAAATTACTTAATTTATTATAAATAAATATTTTATTAATAAATGAACATTTACAACAAAAATTCTTCACATGCCAATTTACAAGGAGTAATGATCCATAACTCACACCTCTCTAATTTTCACTCTTAATAAAAAAAATCTTCTTCTTTTTTTAATCTTTTTCTAATTGTAAAATGACAATATTTTAAAAAATATTGTAAGTATTTTTCTCTTTATTATTTAATCTATTTACAATATAAAGCGAGCTATAGACAACATGAAGTGGTGTCTCTCTGTGGCTTAGAAACCTATTTATTTTTTATCTCTTTTTTTTAAAATAAATTACTTCATTATTTTCATTAATTAATCAATTGTTTAGTATTTAAAATAATATTACATCTAAATTTTGATTACATTGCATGAGTTCCAAAAAAATCTTCCATCTTTTTGCATTCTCCACTTAAATAACATGTCTCCTCAACTTCCTTCTACTTAATTCCTATGACTTAACTAATCTAAAAATAACAATCATCTATAGCTATGTTGGATGTTCATGTTCATTTCTTATATTATATTTATTTCTCTTTTATTATTAGTGAACTTAACCACGCTTCGCGCGATTAGAATTAGATCGTTAAATTCACCAAATAATCAATTTTTAGAATAATTGAGTGCTAAAAATATTCTAAAGATTTTTCGTAATGTTTAATTCAAATATATCAAATTTCATTCATACTTTAGTTTATTATTAGTCCTTATGTTTTATATATTTTGCGATTTTAAATCGCTTAAGAATCTTAGGTCTTTTGGAAAAAAAAACTACATCGCTAAAATTGTTCACCTTATTTTAATAAAAAAATAAGTTTAATTTAATAAGTACTCTTTATCTATATGTGTATCTATACAAAAGTTTTCATTTCATTTATTCTGAAATATATATAAGCTTATATGCATTAAAAAATGCAAGTATATTTAATAAATATTTTGTACGAAACACATGTTTTTTTTAACAACTATCTTTTGTTCGTTTAAACGCAGAGTTAATTAAATTCTTGATACATAAATAATTTATTTATTTATAATCATATTCTATTCTTAATAAAAAAAATTATTATTAAAGAATTTTATCCTTTAAAATTTATGGTTAAGACATAAAATGTCCAAAAAATTATGTCTTGTGCAGAAGGCTTCACAAAGAATGAACCTTACAAAAGAAATCATATTAAATTACACAAAGAAGTAAAATCGTCAGTCCTTTTAAAATTAAAGAACATCATAAGAACATTACGACACAATTGTTTATTCTCTAGCGCCTGTATGACAATTTTGCTTGACTCCATTGCTTGTAACTTGTAAGTGAAATCCAATATGTATCTCATGTTGAATTTAATTAGATTCATTCAAGAGTTCAAATTAGAAATATAAATAGTAGTAATATATCAAAAGATTTTTTTTTTGTCATACTCTCAATAAGAATTGTATTTGAACAGTGATATATACAAATTAACTTGTTGAATCATCAGCTTCGAAAGTTAAGAAGTAGATAGAATGGAGAAAATCAACTGGTGGATTTCAAAGTTATCATACATTGCTAGCGCATTCTTTTCAAGGGATGAAGCAAATTCAATGAGATGAATTTCAAGACTTTTCATCAAAAATATATTATTTTTGTCTTAGTCATCATTTTATCATCACTATGGTGCATTGAGACTCAAACTCAATGTCTTATCCATATAAGGCGTGTTAGGCCATAATTCTATGAAACTCGAACCCAATACCTTATCATCATGATGCATCAAAACTCAAATTGATGTCTACCCTCTTGGTGTAATGAAACTTGAATTCATCATCTTACCCTCAATCATTAACATCATAGTCCAAAGTGCTTTAAGACTCAACCCAAGTACTTCAAAATATACTTTTATGAACAAGATATATACGAAATTTTGTAAATTATATGTTTTAATATAAGATATTCAATATATACTAATTTATAATTGCGTAAAATCATTTTTATAATATAGATAAATCAATATATGCTACTATCGTGCATCATATGAATAGGTTATGACAAATAATAAAAGGCACAAATTTAAGACATATTTGAAAGGTTCTGTGACATGGCCTTGTGCCATCAACCTCATTCTTACCGTATGCCCTTCTCTCATGGCATATAAGAAGTGCCTTAAGATTAATTCCCCATGGTAGAACATTCGTACTAATAACGTGTTATAAAATATAAGTTTATAATAATATAATATAAAGAGAAGAAGATATCCCTCTTAAAGATTACCAAACTAGTTGATACATAGTTATCCAAAAAGGTTCTTATCACCTTGAAAGTATACATACTTAAATTCAATTAATATTTGAATAAATCCAATGGACAATCGACAATTCAATGGATTTATAATAATTATCTTTTCTATGACTAATTTAAGGACCATTCCATATGAAAGAAATTAATGATTGTACGTTTGATGTGACCATACATGTTGGGATGACTTCCGACTTGGTACATTTGAGGAATGATGCTGTTGACAAAATATCAATTGCTCTCTGTCAAGTCAACAAGATAGCGAATGTTCAGCGTGGTTGCTATAATACATTTGAAAAACAAATGAAATTAGCTTACAATTCCGATTGAAGCCAATCTGTTTCCAAACAGCATGAAGAAGAACATTATTTTCTTATTCATTCCTCTCTTTCTAATTCAATTTTCTGTATCATTTGAGACTGACCAACAAGCTCTACTAGCTTTCCAAAATCTTGTTACAAGTCCTAGTCATTTTTGGTCAGTAATTGGACTAAAAATACTTCTTTTTGCTCTTGGTTCGGTGTCACTTTGCAGTCCAAAAAGGCAAAGAGTTGTGTGCTTGACTCTTGCTGATTTGCAACTTCAAGGCACAATTTCCCCGTCTTTGGTCAATTTGTCCTTTCTCAGTGTTCTCAATCTCGAGAACAACTTATTCCATGGAGGGATCCCTTATGGCCTTGGCCACTTGCCTCGCTTGCGAGTGATTGATATTAAAAAAAATCAGCTCCAAGGAAGTATTCCAACAAGTCTATTTCAACACCCGAGACTTGAGGTAATTGCATTGGCCTTCAATGAACTCGATGGTGAAATCTGGAAAGGGCCATGGTATGTACCAGAACTCAGGCTCTTGAATCTCACCAACAATAGCCTCACGGGTATGATCCCTCCTTCTGTTGCAAATGCCACAAAATTGATGAACTTCAGTTTGTCTGGGAATAGAGTCAGCGGCAACATTCTGAAGGAAATTGGTAATCTAAGCCAACTTACAAAGTTGCGTTTGTACGATAATCAATTAACATGTTTAATTCCCGCAAAATTGTTTAATATTTCATCAGTTCTTGTCCTAGATCTTGGAGTCAATAGCCTTTCTGGTCCTCTCTTGCTAAGTGAAGGGAATATTGTCTCAAATCACAAGTATCTAAGTATATATGTCAACCAAATTTCTGGTTACATTCCTTCCAACATATGCCAACTCACAGAGCTCAATGTTTTGTCCATATCTTTCAACAACATAACTGGAGACATACCCAGAAATATTGGTTGTTTATCCAAACTTGAGGAATTTTATATTGGCGATAATCCAATAGAAGGGACTATTCCTGCTTCATTGGGAAATATTTCAACTCTGCTCAATCTTTTTTGTTCAAGCAATCGCATAGTGGGGCAAATTCCTCCGAAATTAGGGAAGCTATCAAGTTTGAGGCAATTAAACTTTAGGGATAATTCTAATCTTAGTGGTCAAATTCCAGAAGCTATTTTCAACATATCTTCTTTGAAACTGATTTCTCTCAATTTCAACAACCTCTCGGGGAGAATTCCAGCCACTACAGGTCTTCATCTTCCAAACCTTCAAGGACTTCACTTGGGACACAATCAAATAGAAGGGGAAATTCCATTGTTCATAACAAATGCTTCCAAGCTTGAGATACTGGAGCTAGCACACAACTTTCTCACAGGGGCTATTCCTACTAATTTGGAAAACTTCGTGAGCTGTAATATCTTCTCCTACATACTAATCAACTTACCAATGAACCAGGAGAGCATGAGTTGCCATTCTTCAATTCTTTGGCCGACTGTAGGATGTTGCAATATTTAGAAGTGGGTTTCAATCCGTTGAATGGTGTTTTGCCCAATTCTATTGGGAATCTTTCATATACTATTGAAAAAATTCATTTAGCAGATGCACACATCAGCGGCCTCATCCCCACAAATATAGGCAACATGAGCGGTCTTACAGCCCTAATCTTTCAACAAAACAACTTGACAGGGAGTATTCCTTCTGATGTTTGTAAGCTTAAACAACTCCAAGGGCTCTATCTAACTGACAATAAATTGCAGGGACATATTCCAGAGGCGGTATGCCATTTGTCTAATTTGGTTAAACTATTTCTGGATGGTAATGAGCTCTCTGGATTAATTCCAGAATGCTTAGGAAATCTTAGCATGCTACAATACCTTTATTTGGGTTCCAATAAATTTTCATCAAAATTTCCATTGAACCTTTGGAAAATGAGTGATCTTCTCTATCTAAGTGTGTCCCAAAATTCTTTAGAGGGAGAAGTTCCATCAGATATTGAACTCCAAACCCTGCAGTATCTTGACCTATCAAACAATTCATTTTTTGGCCAAATTCCATTATCCTTTGCCAACTTGATAAGCTTGGAATTCTTGGATTTGTCTTTAAATGCCTTTTCAGGTACTATTTCTAAGTCTTTGGAAACAATCTCATCCCTTAAAAGCATTAATGTTTCATTTAATGATTTAGAATGTGAGATACCCAGTGGAGGTATGTTTGCAAATTCCACTCGACAATCAGTTCTTGGGAACAAAGGTCTTTGTGGAATGCACATATTGGAGATTCCTGCTTATGCTATCACTAATCCTGAAAAACAATCAAAGCTTAAGGAGGTTGTGTTAAAAATTGTTACTCCAGTGGTTATTTCATCCTTTCTGATATTCTTGTTGGTTTCAATTTGGATAATGAAATGACAGAAGAAAGGGAAGTCCAAGGATGTTGAACAGGTTCCGGAGATCAGAACTCATCAATTGATTTCTTATCACGAGATTCAACGAGCAACAAGTAATTTTGATGAATCCAATATAATTGGTGTGGGAAGTTCTGGCTCTGTGTACAAAGGCACATTATCTGGTGGAATTGTAGTGGCGATAAAGGTTCTAGATTTGCAAAGTGAGGAAGCATGCAAAAGGTTTGATACCGAATGTGAAGTGATGAGAAATGTTAGACACAGAAATCTTGTTCCAGTGATTACTACTTGTTCTAGTGACTATATAAGAGCCTTTGTTTTGCAATTTATGCCCAATGGAAGTCTTGAGAATTGGCTCTACAAAGAAGATCTCCATTTGAACCTTCATCAAAGAGTCACAGTAATGCTTGATGTGGCAGTGGCAATCGAATATCTACACCATAGTCAAAACACTCCGATAGTTCATTGCGACCTAAAGCCAGCCAATGTTCTTTTAGATGAAGATATGGTGGCTCATGTTGGTGATTTTGGAATCTCAAAAGTTTTAGCCATAAGCAAGTCCCTAACACATACAAAGACATTGGGCACTCTTGGATACATTGCACCAGGTATAAAAAGATCTACTCTCTTTGATTTTCTCTTATCATAATTAAGTCTCTCCAAATTCTACAAGTTATAAAAAAAAAAAGCAAGTCTTTATTTATGCAGAATTATTGTTGTATTTCAATTGAATTAACTTTTTTCCCCAACCCTTTTCTTAGAATATGGCTCCGAGGGAATAGTGTCTGCTAGTGGTGATGTTTATAGCTATGGCATCATGTTGATGGAGGTTTTGACCAAAAGAAGGCCAACAGATGAAGAGATATGCAGTGAAAATCTTGATTTGAGGAAATGGATAACACATTCATTTTCAGGAAGTATAATGGACGTTGTGGATGCCAATCTCTTTTCTGAGGAAGAACAGATCACTTTCAAAAGTGAAATCTGCATTACGTGCATGATAGAATTAGCTTTAGACTGCACAAAGGAAATGCCAGAATCAAGAATAACCATGAAAGATGTAGTCAAGAGGCTTAACAAAATTAAGAACACATTTCTGGAAACATAGAAGTGATCAGCATCTCTTCTATGCTCTATGGCTAATATGATGTTTTTTTTTGTTTACCTGGTTCTTTAGTACTAGTTGGGGTCATGTAGTATTGTTTGTAATTTCATTTGAGTGGTTTTGAACCTATTTTACTTTATCTATTTGTAATTATGTTTTGAATGCTAGCTTGAAACTAGAAACCACAATAAAATTAATAAAGGAGAGTTTAGCTGCACTATTTTGCTTTTGTTCATTAGCTTCTTCATTTGTATTCAATAAACTCTTTTTTTAAATAAGAAATAGGTCTCTCCACTACGCGTAAGATAATTTGAAGGAGCTGGGCCATACAAACAAACAAAAAAAATACAAAGTCATTGCTTATGAACTTCTTTTGAACTCTATGTGAAAAACTTAACAATTAGTGTTTCATTTCCTTGAACTAATTTACTGTATTCTTTGGACTTCAGATGCAGAAGAGGAAATGAGCTAATTAAGAAAGAGCATTATTATTTTATTTTTCTATATAGTAGAAAGGACAGTTTTCAACATGTGTGCTTAATGTCATTTTAATTCATAGAAAGGGTATTTTAGTCATTGCCTCCAACATACTGATGATGCATTGCTGAGGTTCCATAAGTGTTGCAACTTGCAACTACAGATTCAACAAAATATGTGGCACTGTCTCTTCCGAGGGTCTTTTATCAGTTCTCTGTTAACAAAAAAGAAGGCCAAAGCTCAGTCTTCCTGAGTTGCTTATGTTCATTGTCTAAATTATTTCATATTTCATCATCTTGAATTTTTGATAATGGTTTTTTTTGTTTCGTAGACTCTGAATTGTACATGGGGTTTTCTGATTCTAATTGTAGAAGAAAATCAAATTTGACTCTCTTGATTGTAGGTACCATTTTTCAGTGCGGAACTGGTAGTTGAGGGTTTCATAAAAGTAGTAGTGTGGTAGGTGGTAGTGTGGTAGGTGAGTACTTAGAGATTTTATTATAATTTTTTGGTGCGAAATTCATAGTAAAATGTAATAATTGTAATATTCTTTCGATAGTTGTTTTAATCTTAGTATTTCTTTAATATTATTTATGATATATTCTAGATATAACATATCTTGGGTTTCTTGGTACATATATAAATTTTCTTCCATTAATTGTTCTAATAGTTTTATATCTTCCATAGATTCTGTCCAATATCGTAAATATTTGTAGTTCATTTTAATCTGAATTTATTTCTAAATTGTACCATTCTATTTTTTCGTAGTCTAAATTATGTAGGTCTGTTTCATACCATTGTTGGTTTAATATATTTTTTGATTCGTTATCATTAAATATTTTTTCCCATATAATTCTTCTTAATTCAATTATTTTTATATTTTTAAGTATATATAAGACTAAGGTTTCATAGTTTTTTATCATTTTATCATGCAAGTAAGTAGTCATGTTCTTTATCATGCAGGTTTATCATTTCAAATTATTTTTTCCTATCATATTCATAATTGATTAAATTCATATTAGATCATTATGGACTAGATTATCTTTATCATGTTTTCCTGTCACTACTAGCATCGTACTTTAGCGGATACTTCTTTTTTATCAGCACCTCAACTTTGTTTACTCCCCTAAACGGCTTTCCTCGCCTACCGATTTCATCATTAGGATGGCATAGTCTAAAAGTTTTCTCCCTGTTTCCAGTGTGCTAATAAACTAGAAATCATGATCCAAATAATTCTAATACATAATAGCTAACATAAATTTATTCAATCATATATATGATATTCAGGAATATATGAAATTAGTTCTGCATATTTATTGAACAATATACCTTTGCCTCTTGCTTAGCCATGCTATCTGAAATATCTGATTGGATTTCAAATTTTTCCATTCGTATTTTAAATATTTATCTTAGTTGGGAGAGTTTTTTCTGAAAGAGGGGATTTTTATTTAGGCGTTGCCTGCCTCTTTATTTACATATGTCTCCCTTTATATAGAAAGAGAGTCCTTGCTTTATACGTACTATCCTAACTTGTCATCATTATTATGACACACACCATACTATGCACTATTCACTTTATGATGACACTTACCTAATTTGTGACACACATTATGACACACTACTATATACTATTTACACCATTCATGACTTTTTACAATAGGACAAATATCTTCTCATCTTATCTACTTTACCATATTTACTTTACCATACCTACTACCATACTTATCTATTTTACGACTTTAAGACTTTTTATTTCGTCCTTATCTTCTTCTGTCATATGTCTTCTTTTCCTTCATCTCTATCTTTATCATCTCCTTATCTTTTGGGCTTCCATTTTTATCTCTTATTCTAGCTGGACGTCTGGAATTATATTATCTTCTCCATTGCACTTTGAACATATATGGTTCGGGTATTTATGACCAATTAGCTTGCAATATCTGGTTAATAATTCTGCTGAAATAAATCCTTCTTTTAATGCTCGTGTCGTAGGTTGTTCTTCTGGCTTTAGTAATGATAAAATCCATCACTGTACTTCATCCATATCTACTTTTCTTAGCTCCCTTGAATTGAAATAAATCATTAGCTGATCTCTTGCATAGTAGCTCCATATAGCATTCCCGTTCAAATAATTGTTTGCTAGTTCCTGTATGATAGTTGATATACCAATTATTCTTTTGTTGGCATAAAAGCTTGGTATCTCGATTTTGCATATCTCTTCTTGTTGTCCGATTTCCTCGGGTATAATCATATCTTTAGTCAGTCCTATCTTGATAACATGTATTGGAGGTTTTATCTCCTCATATAATATCTCTGCTGGTGCTGTATAAAATTTTATATAAAATAAATTTCCTTTTGTAACTCTTTTATATGTGACTAATGCTTTATACAGTTCTGGTATTCCACTAACTTCTTCTCCGTCGTATGTGTATACGGTATTTAGCAGTCCGTAGTTGTAACATGTTCTTACTAAATTAACGTTAGTTTTTGGTTGTGCAATTAACTTGTTATATCCTTGTAATTTTTGTGTCAAATAATCTTGGTTTGATTCTTTTGTGGTTGATATGGGGTTACGGTTTAAATAAGTTTGGATTTTGTGTATATTTTCGATAGAGATTCGTGTGATGTAGTTATATGTCTTTTTCTCGTTTTGGTTTTGCAAACTATCTGTGTATGTAGATGTTTGTGGTTCTATAGACATGTGTCTAGGTGTCCTTTGGGTAAATGGTTTTTCGAATAGCTGGTTTAAATTTACATTTTTATGTTGTTTATCGCTAACTTGTTTGCTTGTACCTGCAGCTGTATTTAAACAAACATTATGGGTTTTAAAGAGTTTCCCATCGTCTCCTTTTAGCTCTGGGTTTTTTCCGTCTTCCGATCGACATAGCTCCGCATTTTTATAGTCATGATGCTGACTAGCTTTAGACTTCAAATTATCTTCATTAGTCTTTAGCTTTTGTATCTCGTTGTCCATACTATTCACTTTTGTACAAAGTGTAGTAATGGCTTTGAGTATCTTTTCAATTGTATCTTCTTCCTCAGTCTCAGTCTGAGTAGCTTTGTCGTGATAGGTAATCGGCAATAACATTTTTATCAGTTTTTATTACTTCAATTGTAAATGTAAAATTTAATATATTTAATACTAATCTCCTTATTTCTTTTGTCGTTACCGAGTCTTGTATTTTTCTTGTTAGCCACCATTTTACTTGTGTATTATCTGTTCTTATAATAAATTCGTTATAAATAATATATGGTTCAAATGATAATAAACATTTATATACCGAATATAATTCTTTCCTATTTATTTCCCACTTTATTTCTTCATTAGTATATGTTCCTGAATAATATCTACAATGATGTTCTATTTTTTCTTCTTCATACCTATATTTTAATACTCCTCCATAACTTTTTTCACTGGCGTCTGATTCTACTATATAAGTAAATTTTTTATTTTCATCCAAAAAATATAGTTTAGGTAGATTCTTACATAATAATTTTATTTTTTGTATTTGTGTTTGGTCTTTCTTATCAAACTTGTATTCTACATCTTTCTTTAATTTTTGTTGTAATGGTTTTAAATTCTCTGCTAATTTTGGTATATATTCTCTTACTTGGTTTACTAGTCCTAGAAATGATTGTAATTTCTTTTTCGTATCTAGCTGTTCTTTTGAGTTAATTATTTTTTGTACTATATGCGTTTGCATTTTTATTCCATTTTTATCTATTTGTATTCCTAGAAATTCTATTTGGCTTTTCATTATGTCTGCTTTCTTTTTACTTAGGCTTATGCCTGAATATTCTATAATATGTATGAATTTTTCTAATAATCTTATGTGTTCATCTTGGGTTTTAGAATATAGTAATATATCATCAATATATACTACACAATTTTCTAATTGTTTAAAATAGTTATTCATAAAGTGTTGGTATCTACCTGGTGCATTTTTTTATCCAAATAGTAATACATTCCATTCGTAAAATCCTTGTGGTACAGTGAATGTTGTTAGTTTTTTAGATTCTTCTTCTAGTTTTAAGTGATAAAATCCTGATTTGCAATCAAATTTGCTAAAATAATTATATCATTGTATTTGTCTTATCTTTACTATTTTATTTGGTATCGGATAATTATATGTCTTAGTTTTTGCATTTAAATTTCTGTAATCAATAACCATTCTACTTTTTTCTCTTTTTTGTTTACTATGTTTATTTACGATAAATGTCGGGCTTGTGTGCTTACTATTGCTTTCTTGTATGTACCCTTTTTCTAGTAATTCATTTATATGTATCTTAAATTCGGTTAAATCATTAAAATTATATTTTAATGGTTTTTGGGTTATTATATTATTATTATCAATTAGTTCAATTTTTACTTTTGTTTTATGTTTCTCCCATCCTTGTAAAGGATCTTCACTATATAATAATTCTAACTTATCTTGGATTATTTTTACTTTATCTATAGAAAATATAATTAATTCTATTTTAGGGTCTTTTTCTTTTATATTTTCTAATTTTTGTGTAATTTTTTCGCTCCCTTTTATCCATTCTGTTGTTTTTCATTTTTTATTATTTACTCTTTTTGCTCCTATTTTTTGTTTACACGGTGTTGTGAACCACCAGTGTGTTTTTGTTATTATATGTGGATATAATTTTTCTAAAAATGGCATCCCTAATAGCATATCTTTTGTAGTCAGTTCAAAGTTATATATTTCCTCTATAATTAATATCTTATCCCATATTTGTATTTTTATATTTTTTGCCTTATATGTGATCATGCTTCCTTTATTATTAAATCTTGTTACTATTATCGGTGTTTTAAATTTTTCCCACTTATCTTCTGGTAAACAATTATATTTACATATATTAGCTTCTGCTCCTGTATCTATCATTGGTGTATAATATCTGTTGTAATATCCTTCTATTATTATCTTTGCAAGTATATATATTTTCATATTTTTATCATACTAAAGTCCTTTTTATTATTACTTTTTTATTTTCATAATTTATTGTCAACTGTTTTTCTTTTAGATTATATGGTTTTACTTGTTCTAGCCATTTTATTCCTAAAGTGACATTTTCATCTCCTTGATATACTTTAAACTTTATTATTATTGGTATTCCTCCAATGATTATTTCCTTTTTCCATAATTTCTTCGGTATATGTTAGTGCTTTAGGTAGTTCGGGGCATGATTGTTCCATAGTTATTATTTCATCTTCCGTCACTAATTCTCTTGTAATATAGTTTTCTTTTAGTCCTGTATTTATTTCTATTAAATATTTTCGTTGTTCCATTATTTCCGTTATGTAGTAATGATGTGGTTTTCTTTCTTCTTCCATTGATTTTTGTGGAGTTTTATCTATTCTTCTTGAGGTACTCATTTTTGATGATATTTGTGATATTTCACAGTTTATTCTTTTTGATGTGTTTAATCTTTCTTTTACTATTTCTAAATCTTCTTCTATGTCAATTTCATTATAGCTATAATCATTCTTATCTATGACCGTAACTATTCTTTCAAAGGGATCTTCTATTTTTATTTTATTTATTTTATTTTTTGTTGTTATTTTATGTTTTGTTGTTAAAACATATAAGTTTTTACATCTAGCTGTAAATATTTTACTTCCCGGGACTAGTTCTATTCCTGACATTTTCCAATATAATACTAATGATTTATCTATATTTCTGTCATTTACTGCTACTGAGTAGTTAGCACTTATTATAAATTTAAATTTTTGGTATATGAGGTTACATTTTACTGCGCTTATTATACTTTTTTCTATAGGTTGTATGATCCTATCATCTGCTAAGTATATTTCTATGGGTGTATCTATTCCTTCTCTAAAACATGTTTTTATTAATATTTTCGTTCCTCCTAAATGTGCATATTTAATTGAATTTTTAGCCTTAATATCTTGTATTTCTTTATTTATTATTCGCTTGTTTATTATTGGTATTTTGGCCTTTTCTTTGGTGTATTTGCAATCTATGATATATTCTCTTTGACTTACTACATAATATTCTTCTTTTTATCGTTTAAACCAGTTTCTTATTGTTGGTATTTCAAATATTTTTGCTACACTTAGATCTAATTCTTTTCCTTTTATATGTTCAAATATATTATTATCAAACATTATTTTTTGTTCTGCCGATTCTTCATCTTGATATTTTTCTTTAGTTATTATTTGTATATCTGCTTCAGTCATTTATATAGTGTTCACTATCTGATTCTGTTAATGAATTATTTTCCATTTCGTCTATTTCATTTTCTGATAATTCATATATGTTATCTTCACTTTCTAATTCATAATCTACGTATTCTATTTGTGTATATTTTTCATTATCTATTATTATTTCTGATATTTGTTTTTTCTTTGGATTTTTAGGTAACTTACAATTTCTAGCTATATGTCCTAATTTTTCCACAATTATAACAAGTACATTCCGTTAGTTTTCTTTTTGGTCTATATGGTCTTTTGGTTTTGTAGTTTTTTACATAGTATCTTCTTCTCGGTTTTTTATATTTATATTTTGATCTGTATTTTTTGTTATATTTCCTTTTATTTTTATAATACCTATCCGTACAGCCGAATTGAGGTGCTGTTTTATTTTTGCAACATGCCAAGTTTTTTACTAACATTTTTTCCATTTTTGTTTCTTCTTTATGTTTTTTCACATAGTTCCATAAACCATCGTTGCAAGAATTTCATTCTAGCTCCTAATGTATCTGTTAATTCTGCTTCATTCCAACTTTTTATTATTTTTGAACTAAAAGGTTCTGGTAATTTTGTAAATTATAATTTTCTTATTTCTTTACTTTCTTCTGTGTTATATGTTCTTTTATAATAGTATTCTCTAAATGCACATGTATATTCATCTATGTAACACATATTACATATTGTTAATTTTGTCATTAGATTTCGATTTATGATTTTTTCTTTATTTTGTTCTTCTACTTCTATTGTCATACTACTAAATTCATTTCTTATAGTTACTTCGTATTTATATAATATTTCCATAGTTGTAGTAGTTAATTCTCCATTAGATTTTTTATTACTTCTTAAAGTTTTTAAACTTTCATCTGATAAATTTTGTAGCTATAATTTTACTGTTCCTATAAGCGTTCTTTCTATATATCCTGGTGCCTCTGTTATTACTATTTTGTTATCTATTAATTGTTTTGATATATATCCTATCCATAATTGGATTGTTTTATTTATATCTGCTACACAGTCTAAATTTAAAAAATCATGTCATTCAGCTATTGGTTTAGGTGTCAATTTTTTATTTAATCTTTTATCCCATATAGGTTTTTCTCTATCATATTGTTCATAGTTTTCATTATAATATTTTGGATTAAATTTTTTTGGGTTTTTTACTCCTGATGTGCTAGGTTTTTCATCCATGTCTATGTCACCTGTATTTACTTCTAAATTTTATGTATCTATTTTTGCTAAAAGTTTCGTATATGTTTCGCTTGTTTCTGAATGTTGTTCTAGATCATCGTCGTTTATTTCATCAACTGTTATTTCGGGTAGATTATCTTGGTTATTTTCTTCCAATTCATCTTCTAGTTGCAATTTTTCTTTAATTTTAATTATCTCATTTGTTAATTTCGTTTTTTGTTCTTTTTCTTTTTCTTTTATTTCATACATTTCTTTTAATATTGCGAGCTCTTTTTCTAGCTCCATTATTTTGGTATTTTTTACTTCTTCTAATTGTTGTACTTCCTTTTTTGCTTGTTGTTTTATTTTTTCAATTTCCGTTTTTTCTATCTATTTCTTCATTTTCTTTTGTTATCCTTATCATAACAGTTAAACTATCTTCTAATTTTACTGTTTATTTTTCTAACATTAAACTTATATTGTCACCTATTTTCTTATACCTCCTTCCTAGATTAAAAAATATTATCTTTATTTTTAATCCGTCATAGTTATCATATGTTTTTTCATCTATTGCATATTTTTCCTTATTCATTTATAGATTGTGTTGAAGTTTATATTCTAAGTTATTTATTTGTATTTCTAGATATAAAATAGTCTTTCTTTGTGCTATTATAGATTTGTGACAAATTCCTGCAAATATATTACTGTTAAGTCTACTTTGCCTATGTGCTAATTCTTGTCTTTTTGCTATAATTATTTCATTAAGTTTTTGTCTATATTCGTTATTCTCGTTATTCATTGTAGTTTTAAATATTGAATATATTTATATTCTACTTTGAATATATTATCTATTAATTGATTTAATTTTTTATTATCAGTTTTTGTGATATTAAGTTGTTTATATTTCAGATATAATTTGTTTAATTTTCTTCTTATTTTTCTTAATTTTCTACTAGTATGTTTCTTCTTATATTTCTCGACATCCGTAGCTCTGATACTTGGAATTTTACTTGGGATTCATTGTTGTCCATATATTATTTTTGACAGAAATCAACAGCAGTAAATTGAGAAGAAAAGACTCTGCAAGTCCGAAGTTTTCTCTCTATTGAAACTTAGCAAAACACTCTGTTACAAGAGTCTTAAATAAATGAAAAATTAATATAAACCAAAACAACACGTTTAATCTTTTAGAAAATTTGAAGCTAAAAACTGACTCCACTATTCCTAATTCCTAAAGTTTAGAAAACAATTATTTAACTCCTAAATAAATGCAACTCCTAAAAACTCCTAAATAAATGCAACAACTAAAAGATTACTCCATAAACATAACTGCCAATAATTTTAATGGAAGGAGAAAACTCAATTTAATATTGCGATATTTGAAGAAGACCCAATTTTTATAAAAGAGGATTGCACTCTTTGATTCTTCTGTCTCTAACAAGATAAGAATCTTATTTGGTAACGGTTGTAGATAGCTATTGAATTGATGGTGCTACCAGTAGGATAGTAGTAGATTATTCGGCCTAATTTTTTTATTTTTTTTAGGGTCTCTATTGGATGTTAGATCCATAAAAAAGAATAAACAAATATATAAACCAAAAGAAGAAAATAACACAAAATTAATTTATTATTGTTGCTCATCTTGTATTCTTAAGATACTTAGAACAAAATTTTGAAGAACTTGATAAGAACCAACAAAGTTTAAAGAGTATTTTCAAAACTAGAAAATTAAAACTAGTAGAGAAAATAGAATCAGAAACAAATTAGAAACAATATACAAAATATTTTTTCTCAAAGAAAGAAAATCAAATCCACTAAATGCACATTGTTCCCTTAAGGGAATTATTCCCCTCAAGTACCTGAGGTTAATGAAATATATCTTCCCGGAATAGAACGATCTTACTCACCGGTGTATCGGTATCTAAAATCACGATGTCAGAGAACCACTCAATGGCAGTAAAGTACACTTAGGGGTCGTTTGGTGTGAAGGATAACTTCAAATATTCCTGGGATTAATTATTGTGCCACTTAATTTGTTGTTTGGTTGGCAAGTCCGGGATAATTTATCCCGGGATTAATAATTAGTATCGGGATAAGTTATCCCTTCCCTTGGGTGATATAATAATCCCGGGATAAAATGACTAAATGACAAAAATGTCCCTTTAAACACTTTTTATACGTTACTTTTCACATTCTTGAAGGGTATTTTTGTAAACTTATATGTTGTTATTAAGATTTATTATTTTGAATACAACAAACCAAACACTCAATAAAAAATAATCTTAGCATAACTTATCCAATCATAACTAATCTCATCATAACTTATCCCATCATAACTAATTCCATTATAACTTGAATTAAAACCAAACGACTCCTTAGAATACTAGATTTAGTAGTAGTAAAAGAAGTCCAGAAAATTTATTCTTTTATAAAATAAGAGGAAATCCCTCAATTTATAGAAAACAAAGGTAGTATGAAAATGTTCTTATTGTGCCTTACTAGAAAGGTCACAACCCTTTGGAAATGTCACAATCTTTCGGAAAGGTGACAACTTTTCATAAAAGTCACAACTTTTCATAAAAGTTACAACTCTTCATAAAAGTCTCAACTTTTCATAAAAGTCACAACTCTTCATAAAAGTCGCAACTCTTCATTTTCCATTCACACCTTTTAAAACCCAACAATCCCCCGCATGAATGGGAAATGACTCCAAAACAAAGAAATGGACAAGTGTGTGTACTTTACAAGCAAACATTAATTGCATCTAGATAAGTAGGTTTCCCTTTGAACTTTCCGTAGTGAACATATGTCAGATATACTCGATCAATCGGTAGATTTAATATCTTTGAACCATCAAGCTTTGGTGTATACCTAGACAACCATATGTCACACAATCAACCCTTTACCGTATATGGTTCTTACGGTTGTGTTCGTTTTAGCCATGAACACCTCCTGATTTCATGAGTGTATAGAGAGATGGACTTTTGACAATCATCCTCTTTGAAACGGCTTATACTTCACACTCACATAGGTGATTTCTAACCGTGTTATCGTATAGATACACTATTTGGTCAATCTGCCAAACTTAGTAAATCATTAAAAACTGTAAGCTTTATCAACTCATTAAAAATCCTTAATGTTGTATCCTTGTTACTAAGCATTGTCTTCATCATGAAAATAGATTGAGTTGGTTGACAATGCTGAACCATTAGTCACAACTTTGTTTTTCTCCTTGAACCTAGCTCTTGGGATCTCCAGTCTACTAGGTGGAGGTACCGCTATGATGACTTGTCCTAAGCAGTAAACCTATTCCCTTAGATGATCTTTCAACTTTCTCTCTAGTTTTGAAAGTGGATCCGACATATTATCCTTTGACTTTACATAGTCAATTGTGATAATTTCACTAAAGAGTAGTTTTCTAACGATATTATGTCTATGTCTTATATGACGAGACTTTTCATTATACATCATGCTCCATGCCCTACCTATTGCATCTTGACTATCAAAGTGTATGCATACTGATGCCAAAGGTTTGGGCCAAAAAGAATATCTATCAAGAAATTTTGGAGTCTTTCAACGTATTCACCGGCCTTATCTAAAGCACCTAGCTCAGAGATCATTGTAGAGCTAGCAATACATGTTTTTTAGAAGATTTTCAAGAGACTGCTCCTCCACCAAAAGTAAATACATATCTACTCGTGGATTTTACTTCATTTGATCCCGGTGATCCAATTTACATCACTATATCCTTTTAATACTGTTGGATATTGTTATAATGCAAGACATAGTTTTGAGTATTTCTTAAATACTCCAAAACTCTTTTCATTGTCATCCAATGAGTTCGATTGTGATCACTCGTGAACCGACTCAGTTCATTAATAACACATGTTATATCTGAACGAGCACACTTCGTGATATACATCATACTTCACAATACTCTAGCACAATCCAATTGTGAGTCACTTTCGTCTTCACTCTTTTGAAATGCAAACCTCACATTTATTGGAGTCTTGACAATATTCAAATCCAAATATTTGAACTAGTTAAGTACCTTTTCAATGCAATGAGACTGTGACAATGATAAACATTATAGAGTTCTAAGGATTCTTATACCTAAGATTGCATCAGCAACTCCAAGATCTTTCACATCAAACTTGCTATCTAGCATACGTTTAGTAGCATTTATGTCATTAGTGTCTCTACTGATGATCAACATGTCATCAATTTACAAACAAACAATGACCTTGTGATTTTAATTTAAACACATTTATCACTTCCATCATTCTTAAATCCATTTGACAATATGGTTTGGTCAAATTTCTTATGTCATTGTTTGGGTGCTTGTTTTAGTCTATAAAGTGACTTTACAAGTTCGCTCACTTTCTTTTCTTTACTAGGAACCACAAAACCCTCGGGTTGTTCCATGTAAATTTCTTCCTCCAATTCTCCATTTAAGAGAGTTATTTTCATATTCATTTGATAAATTTGAAGGTCATATATTGCAACTAATAACATTAACATCCGAATGAATGTAATCTAGTTACTGACGAGTATGTGTCGACAAGATCAAGACCTTGTTTTTTTTTTCTAAAGCCTTTGACAAAAAGTTTTACTTTATATTTGTCAACAGTTCCATCGACTTTTATTTTCCTTCTGAGGATTCACTTTGAACCCAAAGGTTTATTTCCTGGAGAAGATCAACTAACTTTCAACAGGATTGCTCAAGATTGAACCAACATCATTATTGACACTTCCAAAAGGATGAGTCTACATAAGATATAGGAAATGTTACAAAATCAGATCCAAAGGTAGTAGATGTCCTTTGACATTTACTACGCGTCTGAATAATTTGTTCATTCCAAGGTCTTTTAGACCTTTCACTAGACTACTCAAGTCTAATTTTACAATCCATAGTTCTTAGGTCCTATTTAAACCTTTTAGGAATAAGAACTTGGACTTTGGCTAGACACCCCCACACTTTGAACTATTTCAAGTTGGATTTCTTTCCTTTCCATTTCTCATATGGAATAGATTGTGTCCTGAACAAACAAAACTTTTTATTGCTTTCTTTTCTGAAAATACAACTTTTTGTTGTTCCCTTTTGCTGTAAGGATAACTTCTCCACACAAGTTTTATGGTAAACCTGAATTTATAAGTAATGTAGCTATCAATTTCTTCAAAGTTCGATTTTTTTCCTTCTGCAGTTCCATTAGATTGAGGTGAATAGGGTAGTAGTTTGATGGATAAATCCACTTTCCAACCATATTTCTGCAAAAGGAGATTTAATTCTCCATCCCTTCACTTCTTATCTTTTTCCCAATTGATTTCAACTTCAATTTTATATTGCCTAGACGTTTCTATTGATTCTTCCTTACCATTCAGCAAATAGACATAACCGTATTAAATGCAATTGTCAATAAAAGTTATGAGATAACTTTTTCCCACTACGAGATGGTGTTGACTTCATATCACAAATGTCAGTGTAATTAACTCTAAGGGATTATAATTCCTTTCAACAGATTTATAAGAATGCTCAGCATACTTAGATTCCACACAAACTTGACATTTTTATTTATTGCACTCGAAGTTAGAAAAAACTTCTAAGTTGATCAGTTTTTCTTACAAGGTTTTGTAATTGGCATGTCCAAAGTGTTCATGTCACAAACATTTTGACTCAAACAAGTAAGAACAAATAAAAATATTGAGTTTATAAAGCTCTCTGCCAGGTAGCTTTTTCTCACAAATATTTGTTCCTATTTCTTACAATTTTTTGTGATACAAACATTGTTTAGAGTCATCACCTTGTCAAATGTCCTTTTCGGAAGGACCTTTCTATAACTTTCAATTTGATTGTTATAGAACTACCCATGAACAAAGTTTCATCGGGTCCAATAAAGGCAATATAGTCCAAATGCTTCTATGATAAATGACTATTCATCAATATTCATGTCTATACAAATAGTTATATTTAATAGACATATATTTTCATGAAAAATCACAACACTTTAAGTGACACTTTTTCATAAAAGAACTCAATCATTTTGAACAAGTATTCATATAATTTGGTAGTTTCATACTATTCATATCATATAATAGTAAAAGAGAAACTCAACGACCACAATATCAAATATACTCCAAGAATTTTGTGGGTCTAACATAATACAAAAGTATCATTGAATTTTATATCTTGTGCTTCAAATTTAAATTAGACACTAAGTCTAATTTTATATTTGTGATAAGCAAAGAATCCCCCACATGTTAAATATGATCTCAAAAATATTTTTCAAATAGTTGATAATAATTTTTCCACATATTTTCCTAGACTATCAATGGCAGCATGAAACCTCTTTTGAAAATATTATTCTACGAAAGAATTATAGTGCTTCAATTCTCTTTGACAATCTTTACATCGTGTCAAAGTTCATTTCATACTGGCACATATTGCAGACAAAAAATCACACACTTTAAGTCACTTGTCTTTTTTGTATCACAATTAGACATACCACATAGTATTTAGAATATTAATAATAAAGACAAAACTTTTGTACATTTTTTTTTTCTATTTAACAGTGAAGTTTATAGAAAACAAAAAGTATAACACTGACTTATTAGATGAAGTTTTCATACTCTTCAAACCAATTGCATAGTCTTAATTATCCAGAGTAGAAAACTACAAAAGTTTTTATTCTACAAAAATCAGACACAATCAAATTCACAAGGAGTACAAAACTACAAAAGTTTTTTTTCTCTAAACAGAAAAAAAACATATTCTTAGATTATCACATAGAAATACTTTTATTTTCAAATAGCCTTCCAACTATAATATTTTTACATACTAATTTATCAAACAAAAATATGCATCTCTCATTCTGCAAACTAAAGAATTTTAAAGGCAACACTATTTGCCAAGGAAAATTCATTCAAAGACATATGGTTTGCAGATCTTTTTTCAAAGACACACATGATAAATGTCAAAAGAGTTTTTCTTTTAGAAACTATTTTCCTCCTTAGAAAAATAATAAGAAGGTCACCTGGTGTAATCTTTAATCGGAATACCGCCAATTTTCTAGTACATTCTCAATTCGATCTTGCTAAACAAGACACCGAATTCTGAAGAAGTAGTGCATTAATCTTCTACTTCCATGATCTGTTTCCCTCAATCAGTAGAATACAAGAAATACCAACAATATAATAATTTCCTTAAGATTGTTTCTCATCTTGTATTCCTAAGATACTTAAAACAAAATTTTGAAGAACTTGGTAAGAAACAACAAAGTTTAAAGAGTAATTTCAAAACTAAAAAATTAAAACTAGTAGAGAAAATAGAATCAGAAATAGATAAAAACAATAAACAAAATATTTTTTCTCAAAGAAAGAAAATCGAGCCCACTAAATGCACAGTGTCCCCTCAAGTACCCGAGGTTTATGGAATATATTCTCCCAGGATAGAACGATCTTACTCACCGGTGTATCGGTACCTAAAATCACGGTGTCAGCGAACCACTCAACAACAGTAAAGTACACTTAGAATACTAGATTTAGTAGTAGGAGAAGAAGTCCAGAAAATTTATTCTTTTATAAAATGAGAGGAAATCCCTCAATTTATAGAAAACAAAGGATAGTGTTGAAAGGTTCTTATTGTGCCTTATCAGAAAGGTCAGAACCCTTTGGAAAAGTCACAATCTTTCAGAAAGGTCACAACTTTTCATAAAAATCACAACGTTTCATAAAAGTTATAACTCTTCATAAAAGTCGCAACTTTTCATAAAAGTTACAACTCTTCATAAAAGTTGCAACTCTTCATTTTCCATTCACACCTTTTAAAACCCAACAATTTTTGTGATTTTTGTTCATTAGTTTGCTTGTGCAGATAGTTTAATTTGTTGTTTTTTTCTTTTTTACGATTGCAGATTTTGCATACTACCTCTTTGTTCGTGTACAACCTATAGATAAAGAAAGGAACTTAGGTCAAGATGTGTATAGAAAGAAACTTGAGGAAAGTTGGTGTATTGGGTTCAAATGGCTCCGTCTTAGCCGATGATAGCATCAAAAGTGAAATGAATTTTTCTTCAAAGTTGTTGTGAATCCAAATCTATTTCTATGGTTTAGTAAAAGGAGTTTGTGATTCAGGGAAAAAATAATCTTTTCTAGAAGTTGCTTGACCAATAATTTCTTCCATCTTAGTGTATACAAAGAGTTGTGCTATATTTTATTTTATTTTTGCTATTTTATTCTGCAATTGGTCACAAGATGAGTGCATGCACTACATATCAACCTAAGAAGTAAAACCATAATCAATATAATCAGTCTTAAAGTTGTCTCTGAATAGTGTCTAGGGTAATTTGTTATTATGTAAATAAATTTACCTATCTCGTAAAACTTAGACTCCTTAGCAAATACCATTAACTCTTTGTTCTTATAAAAATCTGCAGCTACAGAGTACTAAATTAGTCCGTAAAGGCATTTTTAAATTTCAGGGAATTGACTCTCTTCAGTTCCTTTTGCTTTTTATATATGCTTCATTATTGTTCATCTGCTTACAGTGGTATCAGAGTGAGCGTGAGATTATGCAGTAATATAAAAGAAGTAGCGATTCTAGAGTGAAAAGAAAATAGCAGTAGCTACACCTTTTTTTTCCTCTTTTCGTTTTAACTCATGGCATCAGATAGTACTTTCGTACAAGCAGCGATTCCTTGCTTTGATGGTCATTATGACCATTGGGTCATGCTAATGGAGAATTTCTTACGGTCAAATGAGTATTGACCAATTGTCGAGGACAGGATCAACACTCAGGCGGAAGGCAAAATTTTGACGAATGCTCAAAAGGCAGAATTGGAAGCAAAAAAGTTGAAAGATCTAAAAGCAAAGAACTATTTATTTCAGGCCATCGACTGTCCCATCCTAGAAACTATTCTTTGCAAAGAAACTTCTAAGGATATTTGAGATTCTATGAAGAAAAAATATCAAGGCACTGCCAGAGTGAAGCGTGCACAACTTTAAGCCTTGAGAAGGGATTTCGAGACCTTACAGATGAAGGAAGGAGAGTCTATAATGAGTTATTCTGCTAGAACAATGGAAATTAGCAACAAAATGTGATTCCATGGCGAGAAGATGAATGATGTCATAATTGTTGAGAAGATACTACGCTCTTTGATGCCGAAGTATGATTATGCCGTTTACTCCATTGAAGAGTCAAAAGATATAAATGAGTTGTCGCTTGACGAATTGCAAAGTTCCTTACTAGTGCATGAACAGAAGATGAATCGTAATTCAACTTCTGAAGAGCAGGTACCTGAAAGCTTCTACTTTTATTTCTTCCAATTATAGAGGAAGAGGTAGAGGTAGAGGAAGAGGGAGAGGGAGAGGAGACTGTGGAAACATAGATGGAGGCAGAAATTTTAGGGTCAATGATGACTACGGTAAAGGCCGAGGAAAGAATTTTGACAAATCAAAGGTAGAATGTTATTGATGTCATAAATTTGGTCATTATCAATCCGAATGTTATACTAGGATGGCTAATGAGAAGGAAGAGAAGTCAAATTTATTTGAAAGCAAAGAAACTAAGAATTTGTTGATGGCAATACAAGCACAAGAAGAACTCGTGCTAGATGTTGATATCTGGACACAGGCTGCACCTAATCACATGGGTGGAAGTAAGTCCTTATTTTTCTAATTTAGATGGAAACTTTCGTTCTAAAGTTAGTTTGGTGATTTCTGTACTGTAGATGCAATGGGGAGAGGTGATATTAAAATTAAACCAAATAAAGGTTTTGAAGAAATAATATCTAATGTGCTATACGTTCCTGCTTTAAAAAGTAACTTATTGAGCATTGGACAATTGCAAGAAAAAGGATATTTTATTCTCATTGGAAAAGGTGTTTGTGAAATTTATATTCCTACTAGAGGAGCTATTGCCATTGTGAAAATGAATTCAAAAAGATTATTTCCCTTGAATATTGAGAGTATTCAATCTTGTTTAAAAACATAAGCAAAAGATTCTTCATGATTGTGGCATTTTAGATATGGTCACTTGGGTTTTAGTAGATTAAAAACTCTCCAACAGAAAAATATGGTGATAGGCCTTCCTGAAATTCTCATATCTTTCTGAGTTTGTGAAGAATGTGTTGTTGGCAAACAACATTGTTCTAAATTTCCAAAAGGAAAGTCGTGGAGGGCGAAGGATCTTTTGGAGCTAGTGCATTGTGATATATGTGGCCCAATTAATCCAATTTCTAGTGGAGGTAAAAGATATTTCATTACCTTTACAAATGATTACTCTTGGAAAACTTTGGTGTATTTTTTTGCAGGAAAAATCAGAAGCTTTTGGAGTGTTTAAAACCTTCGAAGTTCATGTAGAAAATGAAACTGGAAAGGCCATAAAGACTCTTCGAACTGATCGTGGTGGCGAATATTGCTCAAAAGAAATGAATCTAATGGAACTCGAAGAGAGCTCACCACTGCTTATACACCACAACAAAACGATGTATCGGAGAGAAAGAGTAGAACCATTCTTAATATGGTGCGGAGTTTGCTAGCAAGAGGAAGAATGGAAAAAACTTTCTAGCCGAAAGCGATAAATTGGAGATTCATGTACTGAATAGAAGCCCAACATATGTTGTTCAAAACATAACTCTAGAAGAGTCTTGGAGTGGAAGAAAGCCATTTGTCGATCACTTTCGAATTTTTGGTTGCACTGCTATGAACATATTTTAGACGAGAAGAGAAAGAAACTTGATGACAAAAGTGAAAAGTGTATCTTTCTCGGTGTTAGTGAAGCATCAAAGGCATATTAATTGCTTAATCCACAAATGAAGAAGATTGTGATTAGTAGAGATGTTATTTTTTATGAAGAAAACACTTGAGACTGGAGTGTGTAGCAGTCTACTCCAATTGTATTTGACAGTGAAGTTGCAAAAGTGGCAGAAATGCCTGAAAGTGCAGAGAATTCAACTCCAATAGTTGCTGAAACTCTACCAACTTTTGATGAAATTTCACCAACGGCTGAAACTTTACTAGCAACTTTAAAAGAAACTGATGCAACAACTCAGTCTGTTCGTCATGCTTGCAGAAAGACCGCGTGGATGGGGGACTATAAGGTCACAAGAATTAATGTAAATGATGATGTAATTACTCATTTTGCATTGTTTACAGACTATGACCCGACAACTTTTGAGAGTGCTGGTAGAGAAGAAAAATGGAGAAAGGCTATGGATGCTGAAATTGAAGCTATTGAAAGGAATGATACTTGGGAGCTTGTTCATCTTCCCGAGAAGCAAAAAATCATTGGTGTCAAACGGGTCTATAAGATGAAGCTGAAAGAATGGTGAAATTGCTAGGTATAAGGCGCGATTGGTGGCTAAGGGATACAAGCAGGAGTATTGTGTTGATTACACTGAAGTTTTTGCTCCAGTTGCAAGGCATAACACTATCAGAATGCTAATTGCCTTGGCGGCACAAAATGTGTGTTCTATCTTCCAGTTGGATGTCAAATCGGCTTTCCTACATGGATATTTGGAGGAAGAGGTATTTATCGAACAAACCTCTAGTTATGTTAAGATTGATAATGAGCAGAAGGTTTATCGATTAAAGAAAGCTCTTTATGGACTAAAACAAGCCCCACGGGCTTGGTATAGCTGTATTGAGACATATTTTCAGTAAATGGGTTTTCAAAACTATCCATATGAGCATACACTGTAACGACCCTTCCGAGTACCCGAACTAGATCTTTCATGCTTCACACAATCATACAAAATTAGTGATAAATTTAATATGTTACAAGACTTGGGCTTACAAAACCCAAAAGGTCAAAACATGGGGCCATACTTATATTACAACCCCTAGCGACATGATCAAATTAGTCCTCAAAATTTCATGTAAATATACAACACATAGATCATGTACAAGTCCCAAGGTTTATACAAAATATAGATGTCTATATGCAAATGTGATCTTCCTTAAGGCTCTCAAAATTTCCATCTCCAATGGCCAGCTTCATGCATCCACTTGATCATTCCCCTACGATAGAAACAACTATCGCTAAGCATATAGCTTAGTGGTGCAAAACTATAGTTTCAAAGCCATCCGATTCACAAAACAAACTTTCTCAAGTCATGGGCAACATAATTGAACATAATTGATAAATCAAGTAAACAATATATAAAGAGTATCAAGTTCAATATTTAAAGACCCAAATGCCAAGAACGTTCATAGCATCATTTTCCAAGAGATTCAACAACAAGGCTCGCCCAATATGTACATTATGTCCTCACAGCAAGCACAAGCAAGTATCAAGAAGGGTCGACGCCCTATATCAAGAAGGGTCAAAGCCCAATAATCAAGAGAACCAAGAACCATATTAAAAATGGCTTTCTAATTCGTACTTAAAATGGACAACTTCCATACTTAAGACGAACTAAAAATCCAGAGTCAAGATGACAAATGATCCGAATCAAGAGGCATGCCAAGAGTGACAAAGTCACAACCACAAGAAGGACAAGGTCCCAACAAGAGTGCTAAGTGATCAAACAATCCGTACAAGTGGGCGAGTTACACAAGCGTCTTTAACGTCTCAAAGGATACCAACACAACAATGCAAAGTGACAAGAGGTAACCAAGGTACCAAGATCCAATTTCAGATATACTAGGGGTTAAAAGAGTGCAAGTACAAGTTTATACACACACCTCAGTGCTTTAGCAAAGAAACAGTCCAACCAATATATCAAGGTCCTCAACTTGTTCACGAGTATATACAACCTTTAAAATACAATTAAACAACTTCTTTAATCCCTAGTAGCTCAATAATATTGATGTAAAATAGGATCATCATCATCACAAGTAAAATTAGCCTGCACAAACACAACAATGCTCCCAAAATAGTGATTCTGGCCAGCCTAGTACCTCATGTCGCAACTTAGATTTGAAATGAAAAACAGCAAAACTAGACTTTATAACCTTCATGAAATATGTAGATACATCTCTTAGGGTTGCAAACAAACAAGAATCACCGTAAAATGTATATTATACAACAAGATATAGTCAAAACACTAACAGCTATTCATACAGAATTTGTAATTCCAAAATCTGGACAGAACTTGTTCTATGTTGCGTCCCATATTTAGAGTCTATAAAAGCTAAATCAGAGTTTGACATGAACATAAGCGTTGTAGGTCTATGAATTAGCTTTCCAAATCATATTTATTCACTGTAAACTAAGTTCTAGATCGAGAGATATACATAAAATACCAAACACTACCTAGCTCAGAAACAGATTTCGACACTTACCAACAAGAAGTGTGTGTTCTTGAATTCCAGCCAAAAGGGCCAAGTTTTCTCTTGTGATTTTGAAGAACAATCTGTTAAGCTAAGGTTCTAATGTTCTTAGACTTGAGGAAAACGAAATTAATTATAGGAGGTGTGAAAATATATATTTCAAAGGTGATACTTATCACCTAAACAAAAGTCACCAAAAGGGGCTGCCCAAAAAGCATACATATATACCTATATGTATATCCCTTACCTTTTTTTTAAAGTTATACATAATTCTAATTAGGATATTACCTAAACACCCCATCACAAATCCTTAAATTACGATAAAAATTTATGCTAAGCAAGTTTGCAATTATCACAAAACTTCAAGTTCCCAAAATGAGACTAAAACACATTCTAGTAATTAAGCAACGGTAAATCGACATGCGACTCTTGGTTAGTATTTAGGGGTGTTGCATACACTTTTTGTGAAAATTGGGGAGAATGAGAAAATGCTCATTGCATGCTTATATGTTGATGATCTTATATTCATGGGGAATAGTAGTGTCATCTTTGCTGAATTTAAGAAGTGTATGATGAATGAATTCGAGATGTCTGATCTTGGTAAGATGCGTTATTTTTTTGGTTTAGAAGTGGTGCAATCTGATGATGGAATATTTTTTTCTCAAAAGAAGTTTGTGAGAGAAATTTTAAATAGGTTTAAGATGCAAAATTGCAATTCAACCAACATTCCAGTTGAGTTTGGCTTAAAACTAAGCAAAGTTGGGAGCAGAAAGAAGGTAGATAGCACATTTTACAAGGAAATTGTGGGTAGTTTAATGTATCTAACTGCTACAAGACCAGACATCATGTATGTTGTTAGTCTTGTAAGTAGATATATGGACTGTCCAACTGAAATGCTCTTCTTAGCTGCAAAGAGAATTCTTTGTTACTTGCAAGGAACCAAGGATTTTGGAATTTTCTATAGGAATGGAGAAATTCAGATTTGACTGGCTTTACTGACAGCGATTATGCAAGAGATCAAAACGATAGAAAGAGTACTTCAGGTTATGCCTTTCTGCTAGGGACAGGGGTTGTATCGTGGTCCTCCAAAAAGCAAATAATTGTCACATTATCAAGTACAAAAGCATAATTTATTGCTACTACAGCTTGTGTCTGTCAAGCTGTTTTGCATAGGAGAATCCTTGAAGAGTTGTAGTTCAAGATGGGAAGAGCCACTACAATATTTTGCGACAATAATTATGCCATCAAGCTGTCTAAGAATCCTGTGAACCATGGAAGAAGCAAGCATATTGATGTGAAATATTATTTCCTACAAGATCTCAATAATGAAGGAACAATAGATTTGAAGTACTACCGAAGTGAAGATCAGTTGGCGGACATTTTTACTAAACCTCTCAGATTTGTCCCTTTCCAAAAGTTGAGGAGGTTGATGGGTATTGGAACAATGGAAAAGTTCAAGTATCTAACATTAACCTGAAGTGTGTGACCTTTCAGTTTAAGGGAGAATGTTATTAAATAAAGTCCTATTTTTCAGCTTTGTCCTAGTCTTTAGGAGAGTAGTTTATCATGGATTTGGTTCCTATTTTTTAGGATTAACATTAGTTAGTGTTTCCAGATTTATTGCTTAATGTTGTTAACTCTTTGTGCTTATAAAAATCTGCAGCTCCAAAGTACTAAAATAGTCAGAAAAGAGTTCTGTAAATTTCAGCGTATTGACTCTCTTCAGTTCCTTTTGGTTTCTATATATGCTTCATTATTGTGCATCAATTTACATAGGCAACCATTAATATGTAATAACCTTATCATCTTGTAAAACTCGACTCCTTAGGAAATACGATTAGGCAGCTATTAATATGTAATAAGCTTATTTCTCAATTTTAATATGTTAACATTTCACTACTTGCAATCTATTATTTACTCAATTTTAGCATAATCAACATGTTCTTCGTGTTGGTGCTGCCACGGGTCATTACCCTAGTTTTATATATAGAAACATCACTTGGACTCTGTGGATTTTCGGGTGAATCGGAGACTAGACCTTGTAATTCAATATTTTTTATACCGTCAGTTCATACAACTTAAACTCAAAATCTAACAACAACTTATACGCTTGTTGTTAGCATTCTTGTCACGATATCTACTCCTCTATCGAACACTAAGATTACTGAAACTAAGCTCATCGCTGATCTTGAGAGTTGATTTAATTCAACTCACCTTTCAGTCTGAGGATTTTTGGTCTATATATAATATTTGGCTATTTACTATGCAACTAGTAGAGGTAGCAAAATCAAATCCAATCCGTTTATTTCTCATTTTTCGGATCTGATTGTAACAATGGGACAAAGTTGAGGGAGACCCTTTTCCCATTTGGAAATTATGGTATATCCTTCTCAACATTTTATTTGTTTTAAAAATGTAGAAGTCAACATCTCTTCTCATTGTTAGAAAAATAATAGGAAATAGAACCGAAGAAGAAGATGGTCTTGAGACATGTAAAATTACATTCTTTAAAGAGATATTGCCCGTATTCATATTGAGGAAAATACAGACAAATTCTTTTAGGATACAACAAATCCCTTTGTTTATACCAGCAGATTTTTCTTAGGCTGCTTCTAGAGTCTTTTATATGTAAAGATAAGTATTGAAAACACCATTAAACTTGGCGTGAATAATTACTTTAGTCCCCCAACTATTGACAACTTTCAAAACACCTCTCTACTTGATTAAGTAATTTAAAAACACCTCTCTTATGCCACATGTTGTCCACCTATGCGTGTATATATATAGTAAAAAAAAACATACAAATAATTAAATGCTAAAATTTAGTAAAGAAGAATTTTTTTTTCTTACCTCACCCCATCCCCTACCCAGGTACCTCAACCCCACCACCCCTTCACCCCCAATTTTTTTAAAAGTTCTTTTAAAAAATCTTTTTCTTCAATACCACTGTTCCCTCCCCCCCCCCCCCCCCAATATTACTTTTAAAATAATTTGTTTTTCTTATACCACCCCCTACCTCCCCAACTCCCCCACTCCCCACCAAAAAAAAAAAGGTTTAAAAAAGTTTATTTTTGGGAGTGGATGGGTAGTGAGGTGTGTGGTTGTGGTACTGGGTGAGATGATGAGACAAAAATAAATTTTGAAAAAAAGAAAAAATAGTTCTTTTATCTTCTTAAATTGTCAAATTCTTAGCATTTAATTATTTAAATATTTTTTAAATAATTTTTCTATTACATATATCTATGCGTACGCCACATCAGTAAAAAAAAATCCACATATACGCACATGTGGCATAAGAGAGGTATTTTCAAATTTACTTGATCAAATAAAATGGTGTTTTTAAGGTTGCCAATAGTTGGGGGACTAAAGTAATCATTCACGTCAAGTTTAGGATGTTTTTAATACTTATCTCTTACATTTATAAAACATAGGAGATAATTTTTCATAAGAATCATGTTTTTTATGATAAGATGATTTTTCATAAGTGTCATGTTCTTTTATGAGCAAATGACTTTTCATAACAATCATGTTCTCTAACCTCTATATATTACAAAATATCTAACACTAATTATGTTCTTTTTGAGCTACAAGTCAATATGATGGTTTTTGTTTCTTTAGTAAAGCTTCTCTCCTTCATATTTTTGTTCTTATTTGTGTTCAATAATTTTTATTTATTTTTAAATCAATGAAGCTTAATAATAAGGGATCAATCACTCTTGTTCACGGTGGTTGAGGGGGTTTTCTCCGCATTGCTACGTCACGAGTTCAAGACTTGATGTGTTGCGAATTTGAGAAAAAATAAGGGCGAAAGGCAATTTTAGTTATCTCTCGTCAAATAATTACAAATAAGTAGATATACCTCCGAAGTCAATCCCTCACAAAGCAAGAATCAATGAATATATTGGGTGATAATTTGAATTTGAGTTTGCCAAATGATCCTATATTTGTATGTCAAGCAAATACATTGTTATGAACCAAGTTCAGCCTCTCCACTATTTAGACTTGGAAAATAGTTGCTCCTGCATCAAAACATAGAGATAACCTAGATGGTTCATATCGCCACCGGTCAGTCAACTACGGTGGCTGGCCAACAACATCTTTCTAGTGATGATTTTCCCCTACTATGTCCCTCTTCCAGTGTGAATAACCCTAGTTTGCCTATGGAAAAATCTTTTGTTAAAATGATTTTCTAATGTTGGTCAAACTGCAGAATCAATTAGTCGTAAGGAAGTCACTATGGTGGAAGGTGTTCCACATATCAAATTGACAGAAGAAGAAGTGGATTGAATGAATCGGATTGAGAACCTACAATTCGCAGTTATTGGCAAATTTACGTATGAATGGACTGATCTAGAGGAATTGAGAAGAATTATTCCTCAACAATGTGAGATCAATAGAGGATGACAAATCGGATTTTTCCGTAGCAAGTATATTCTTATCCGATTAACTCTACATGAGGATTTCATTAATCTCATATTGAAAGGAGCCTTCTATATTTTGTGCAAAGATGGATATTCATATCTTATGCTCACTCTTATTTATGATGTAATATTCAAGATTAGTGAAGAAACCACAAACGCTTTAGCATGGATTTCATTCCCCAACCTTTTTACCCACCTACTTTGTTAGAAAATGTCTTTTTTCTTTAGCATCGGTAGTAGGTAAACCTGTACAACTTGATCTGGCAACTATCAACAAAACTAGACCAAGTTGCGCAAAAGTAAAAGTGTTGGTTGACCTGAAAGGAGAGTTTCCCAAGGTTGTTTTAATGGATATCGAAAATGAAGTTAATGGGGAAATACGTACTAAAGTGATACAAATCAACTATGATTATGTTCCACAATATTGTGAGGAATGTAAAATACAAGGGCATGGCATGGATAATTGCAGATTCCTCAGTAGTAAGAATGGTGAAGAAAAGGTGTTTACAGAAGAAAAGAAAAGAAGCAAGGGCATCATTCTCCTTGGATTCTAAGACTACAAAAAGGAAAGGCAAAAATTCTTTCTAGTGGTAAAGTGGTTGGTGATCCAGGGGTATGGAATGTGGTGAAAGACAAGAATACTGGTAAGAAAAAAGTAATCACCACTCAAGCTCATCCCATGGTAGAAAATAGTTTTGAAATTCTAAGTGAAGAATCCCAAAAGATAATCATACAGCCAGCAGACAACAACAGAAATGACAACAACAATCGAAACACAATGGTTAATGATAAGCAGGAAATTAATAATAATAATAATAATAATAATAATAATAATAATAATAATAATAATAATAAGCAACATGGCATCATAAGTGATAAAGAAAGTTGTTAGCATGGTGTTTCAGCCAATGAGTGGGTCACAAAAACCTTCGGCAAATCTCAAGGAGTTGATCCCAAGGCTCTAGTAGGTGGCCTTCTTGCAGAACTGTTGGAATGTATGCGTCCACTAATTTCGATAGGACCAGGTCCTTAACATGATTACGAAGAACAAAAAATAAATACTGAAAGTAAAGATAGCACACACAACTTTACGTGGAAACCTCCTTGCTCAAAGGAGTATAACCACGACCTATCTCATAGGATTTTTAAACTGCTTTTACTAAACTTCACAAGACAAAGTAAAACCTAGTTTAAAACACACACGAGATTAACCTCCTAATCCCTATTCTGAGTAATACACTATCACTCAAAGAGCCAAAGCAATGCCTGCATTGCCCACTATACTAACCCAACTGATTAATATAGACTTTAAAGTAAGACACGAAGTTACCCTCAACGAAGTTCTTACAATGATTCACCCAAGGTTGAAACATTTCTATCACAAGCGAAATGATTCCTACAATATAAGCACAAATATAAGCAATCAAAGTAACAGCTGGTTCAGGAAGCAATTAGGCAATGTATAAGGTCCCTTACTGTTTTGAAGCTTGAATATATCTCTTTGCATGAATGAGTAATTTGTTGTTTGTCATGTTGAATTTATCAACCAAAAAGAGTTATTAACTGATATACAAACAACCTTGTCTGTTCTGATTGGTGTGGTACACTGACGACCTCACCAACCTCTAATGCGACAGCTTGCTAGCTGTATAACATATGGTCCTGGACAAACATACTCTGCAGAGGACCGAGTCCTTGCATTTGTGAGGAAATCATCAAACATCGGGGAGCATTAAGACTTGTCATTTTCCCCATTTTTGATAATGACAAACAACATGAAAGCAGCCTCTCATGAGTTTAACATTCATGCAATAAAAAACATTAGTTCCCCTTATAAGTAATATTCCTCCTTATTGTAATAGAGAAAAAAAATATTATAGTTCTAGTTCCAGTTCCCCCTATCAGTAATCCCATCTTTCACTAGACTCTAATTTCATAGCCGTTATCAATCTATTCCCCCTTTTGATATCATTGAAAAGGATTAGCAGTAAACATACACAGGCTGCAGGTAAAACGTTAGGAATTCAGGGCCATGGGCCACACAGTACATGCACAAGTAAGCAGTAATAGAGAAGATGAAAGCATACAAGACAAGGCGCAAGAAACAATGTCATTAGATCACAGAGCTGACCACAATAGTCAGCCAAAACAGTACACGTGCCACTTAATGTTAGATAGGAGGAAAGGAGAAATGGGAGACATGACACATTTAGGATAGAGGGGGAGGGGGAATAAGGGTTCTCATCAGCAAGAACATCCGCTCATTTGCATCAACATAAGCTTGAATGATTTACTTGTTAAGAGCTTTGACTTCCTCACTGAGTGAGGCATTTTTCTTCAGAAGCTGCTCATTCTCAACTCTCAACTTCTCAGCCTCTTTCTCATCCACAACACTGGTACCAGGTCCCTTAGATATAGCCCTTTGCAACTGAGACTTAAGTTGCGCAATCTCAACCTCCTTATCATTTAGGATTACTGTAAGGTCAGTCAACTCTCGTTTGAGAGAAGCTTGCTGCTCTAGAAGATCTGCTACCTGAGACCTACCCTTTGCCTTTCTCTCAACACATTCACACTCCAAGAGAGTGACAACAGTGAACATTTGCTTCATAGTACTATGTACTCCCCGTCCAAGAGGCACTTCAAAATGTTTGAACACATGGTTTAATAAATAGCCATAAGGAATACCATGTTTGGCTAACTTCCAAGTCATCACCCTATGCATATGTTCAAGCATTATAGCAGGAAGATTGATTTCCTTTAGTTCATCTAGTTATTCCATGAGAAACAGATCAGTAACAGATGCTACAGTTCTTTTCTCCATTCTTGGCACCAATACTTTGTTGATGAATTCAAACATCAACTGGTACTCCCTTTTGAGAAATTTCTTTGGCAGTCCTGCACATTTGATGTCCCCACATTTTGTGGCATGCTTAGTGAACTCCCTGGAGGGTTTGCAGCCTTCAATTGACTGGATCCCTTACACAGGCACACCCAGAATGATTCCCAAAGTTTATTCATCCAGAAATATCTTGACTTCTTTAACAGTAGTCCTAAACCCCCCCCCCCCCCATCACTCAAAAACTCCATCATATAGTAGAATTCATGCATCTCAGGTTCATGTAAGTATGGTGTTGGGGCTTCAAATAGATGATCCCAACTTGTTAGGGAAACAAAATAAAAAAGAATGGACATACCAAATTTTGTAAGAATTTTAGGGTCGAACACTTTAGCATTTAGCACTTTTTGTTTCTCCATTTCAGCTATACTCTCTTCCTTGGTCATTTTCTTTTCTTCAACTTGTTTTTGAACATGAGGACCTGGTCCCTTTGTAGGTTTGGACTTCACAGTGGCCCTTTTACTCACACTCCTTCTTCACTAGAAATTTCTTCATTGATTTGTGACCCCTCTTTATATTTAACCCTCTCAATCTCTACTTTCTTCCTTCCTTTCGCCACAGCCACAACAAAGTCATCAGATTCTGCCTCACTAGACCCAATAGGCAGAGGTGTTGAGGTAGGTTCTTCAGGCAGATGACCTTCCCTTATTCTCTTCCTAGTTCTTTCTATTTGAATTTTATTTGCTTCATGGCACCTCCCATCATCTTTTACACTTCTCTTCTTGTGGCATATATTTTCTTGTCCCCTTTTGTGTGAGACTCAACCATCTTCCCTTTCCCTTTTCTTTTCATTTCCCTTTCAGACTCAACGGGCTCATTGTTGAATTTAGTGTCAGGACATCCTTAACTACTTCTAGATCTAGGACACCCACTGTCAAGGCGTTAGCACCTTGAACACATTTTCTACGTCATACCAAGGGAACTTCTTCTTCCTCTTCTTTCTCATTATCAACGTCAAATGACTTAGGAGTTTGGTCAAACACAAGTTGAACACTGTGAGGGACCTGTTCCGGTGATCTCAACTCCTGTTCCAGCAGAGTTGGTTGAACATCTCCTCTAAGGGAGGCCAAACTTTGTACAGCCACCAATTCTGCCGCCACCGCTAGAATGTTCGACTCAACACCCTTTCCCTTTGGCAAATATCCATTAAAAAGTCGCTCAGACATAGTAGACGACACAGCCTTGGAAACCACTTCTACTTCTTCTGTGGGGAGGTCAACACTGGGTTTCACAATTGATTGTGCCTCTGAGTTTTGGGAGTTTTTATTGGATAGAACCAACGTAAGAGAGTAGGGTAAAACTTCCCCAGATGGAAATGCAGGAGATGCCACCAATTTAGTGTGAGGTGTGATGGATTCACCCATCTCACCAACTCCATAGACTGGTGTGGAAGGGGATTCTTCTGGTGGAGGAATGGAGAAATTGAATGAACTGGGGTTTTCAATTTCTTGGGAGATAGAAAGCTTTGAGGAAGAAGAAGAAGACTTAGAGATTTTGATACGAGAGGAAAACAGACTAAACAAAACTAGTGAATACAAAAGAGGATTAGGAAGAGATTAGGATAATTTGGATTCACGGAAAGGATTGTATTTAAAACAAAAGGTATCGGGTCCCTGAACAGTAACGACTCTTGGATTTAAAGTAAAAATACGTCTAAAACCGACACAATGTGTAGTATAAGTGATACTAACCTTTGGGGGACCAGGTCCCTTTTCATAAATAGCCCTACCTGTATAATCAGATCTTCCCTTTAGCCAATATGTCATGAGTTTGTACCTGCAGTAAGGTACCAAGCATGAATTCTCAAACGAAAGCAAAACAACTTGTATAGATACCTTCCCCCCTTTACATAGTCAAAAAAAGGGATTTCATGCAAGTTGGTTATGAAATCAGGTGACTTTGCGCATCCCTAGCTTCAATCTGTTTTTGACAAAACTTTCTTTGCTCAAAGGCTTTGTAAAGATATCAACCACTTGGTCTTCTGTCTTGCAAAATCTCATCACCCACATTCTTCTTTTCAACATTATCCCTCAAAAAGTGATGTCTCACATCTATGTGTTTTGTCCTCTTATGCTGAATATTATTATTGACTATGTTCATTACACTAGTGTTGTCGCATATGAGGGGAATAGTGTCTGTGAGAACACCAAAAGTCTTCGAGTTGTTGCTTGATCCATAAGAGTTGGGCACAACATGAAGCAGCAGCCACATATTCTGTTTCTGATGTGGACAAGGCCACTGAGTTTTGCTTCTTGTTACCCCATGGAATCAGTGCTGACCCTAGGAAATGAGTTATGCCTAAAGTGCTTTTTCGATCAACAAGAAAACTTGCATAGTCAGCATCAGGATAACTGGTTAGATCAAAAGAGTCACCAGAAGGGTAGAAGAGGACCAGGTCCTGTGTTCCCTTCAGGTATCTCAATATTCGCTTGGCTGCCTTCAAGTGTGATTCCTTTGGTGTTGCTTAGAATCTGGCACACATTTCTACACTGAAGACTATGTTAGGCTTGCTTGTAGTGAGGTACAGAAGTGACCCAATGATTCCTCTGTACATGGTCTGATTTACATCAACCCCTTCTTTATCCAAGTCAAGTTTCACACTTGTGCTCATAAGAGTATTAAGAACTTTTGCCTCAAGTAGGTTGAACTTTTTTAGTAGTTCTTTTATGTACTTCTCTTGGCATATTGATGTGCCTTGAGATAACTGTTTAATCTGCAATCCTAAGAAAAATGTAAGTTCCCCCATCATGCTTATTTCAAATTCACTACTCATCAAATCAGTAAACTCTTTGCATAGTGAATCTGAAGTAGCTCCAAATATGATGTCATCTGCATATACCTGCACAATCAACAACTCCTTACCTCTAGATTTTAGGAATAGAGTATTATCAATTTTACCTCTTTTAAACCCGTTTGCAAGAAGGAATTTTGACAGGCGCTCATACCAAGCTCTGGGAGCTTTCTTTAGACCATAGATAGCTTTATCCAGCTTCAGCATATGGTTTGGGAGATCAGCATCTTCAAAACCTGGAGGTTGTTTAACATATATTTCCTCCTTCATATACCCATTCAAGAAAGCACTCTTGACGTCCATTTGAAACAGTTTGAACTCCATGTAGGTAGCAAAAACTATTAAGATTCTGATGGCTTCCATTCTGGCTACAAGGGCAAAAGCTTCGTCATCGTCAATCCCCTTCTCTTGATTATATCCTTGTACCACGAGTCTTGACTTGTTTCTGGTGATGATCCCATGCTCATCAAGTTTATTTCTGAAAACCCATCTAGTCCCGATAATGGTTCTGTTGAGAGGTCTAAGGACCAGGTGCCATACTTTTCTTCCCTTGAACTGATGAAGTTCTTCCTGCATTGATATTACCCAATCTGCATCCTATAAGGCTTCCTTGATGTTCTTGGACTCAAAAGTGGATATGAAGGTTGAATATGCAACTAGATTTCTTGTTCTGGATCTAGTTTGTATTCCAGAGTCAAGTGGAGAAACCAGATTGTCTAGTGGATGAGAAGATTGATGTTTTAATTCGGACTTTCAAGTCATCTCTTCTTAAATATCAGCAGTAGATTCACCTTCTTCATGCTCTGGATTCTGAGACACTTCCTCCTGAGCTACACCAGAGGGACTAGGTTCCTCTGTGAGTTCTGCACCGTCTCCTTCCTTTGCAATCTATTTTCTTCCAGGATTTTTGATTGCCTTGTCTTGTTCTCCGCTCATTAGCTCCTCCAATTCAATGTCTTCTTTGTGTTAATCTTTGCTCTTATCATCAGATTCATCAAAAATCACATGCATAGTTTCTTCAACAGACAAAGTTATCTTATTGAAGATTTTGTATGCCTTGCTGGTAGATGAGTACCCAAAGAACACCCATTCATCACTCTTGGCATCAAACTTGCCAAGATCATCCTTTCCATTATTCAATACAAAACATTTACATCCAAAAGGTTTTAGATGAGCAATTGAAGGCTTCTTGTCATTCAACAACTCATAAGGAGTTTTATTGATCACAGACTTGAGAAGACACCTGTTTGTAACATAGCAAGCTGTGTTGACTGCTTCTACCTAAAATTTCATTGCAAGCCCAGAGTCAATCAGCATGGTTCTAGCAATATCCATATTAGAAACCAAATTAAGTAAAACACTCAATCCCTTCAAAGTTCACATTTGGAGCTTCTTTGCTGCCTTTTTTTGAAAAGTTCACAGACATATTGCTCTGAAAAATCACTTGATGAACTGGTGGACTATGAAGCACAATAATGAGGCTCAAAAGATCATGATTCAGTCCCTACTTATCTTTATTAGTTGGAATTTATGGAAAAATAGATGCGTAGCTAAATATGGAGATTAACAGTCTAGTAAAGTGAGGGTGAAGTTCTTAAAAAAATTATTTAACTCATATTTATACAATTCTTTTTTCCCCCTTTTACTTCATCTCTACTCAAGTTGTTTATACTATATAAAAACAATATAAAGAAAATGATACTAAAATACACATAGAAAATGACTTCAAAAACCACCATCATAACAACGAATACACACCCTAACAATCATGATGTCTCAGGTTGGAACTATTACAAGTTGGAACTTACTCAAGGGTGATGGGAACAAATGCAGACATCTTGATGGACGATACCATCAAAAAACATTATTACTAATACTTACTAATGCATAATACCTTTATACAGGTAGCAGGACAAGTTTGAGTGTCTATTTATATGTTATCCGAGATATATATTACATGGATTCATATGTTGCTTCCTCATTATAATTGACATTGCCACCTCTAGTTTCTCTGGTACCTTAAATGCTTTTTGTTTCAATCTTATCTACTTTGCAGCAATAATAGCTTTATACAGGCAGCATGCCATCTTATTTCTTTTTAAAGGAAAAATACAAACTGCAGCATGCTATTATTGCATAAATTTGTGGAAACCATGTCTTTTACTGTGTATTCTAGCAAATTGCAGATTAGTGAAGCATATGTATTAATCAAGAGCATATAGGATATGCTTGGAACATAAAAACAGGAATATACCTAAGCATATAAATTGAGTTGATAAGGATAAAAAAAATGAGGAAGTTTCTTTCTTTATAAGAAAACACAATAAGACTGTTTAGGACTAAAATAATCACTTTTCTACAGAATATGCCTTCAGTTTTAATTAGATAGTTGTACAAAAGTTCATCAACTAAACTGATGTTTCATCTACTCAGGTTCAAAATCTTTCACAAGCCAATATCAGAAAGGGAAACTTATAAGACATATAATGACGACTAACGAACTAAAACAGTTTGTGTTCCTAGCTATATAACATGTCTAAAGTTTTTATTTGATAGTTGTACCAAAGTCTTTCAACTAAACTGATGTTTGATCCATCCATCCATTATCAGGATTACAAGCTCACACCAAGTTGCAGGTCAGTGAACTTCAATTCTCAAGGTGGAAAAAGGGGAAGATGACACATATTGATCAAACTACTCCAAATTTACAAAAAGATAGAAACATGATGAATCAGGTATCTACTCACAAGGCTAATAAGGACATAGTCCCTGAACCAGCTCCTTACACTGTTATCCAATCATTTGATGCTTGACTAAGATAAAATCAGGCTAAAAATGATATCCATATTGACCTTGCGACTCCTATTATCACTACCAAGCAAGTACTGTCGGCTGGAGCCACAACTACACATACAAATCAACAACCAAATCAAGAGAAGGCAAGTGAGATATGAGATGAGCAGTGGCAAGTTTGAAAGAAGGAGAACTACAGGCATAACCAACACACTTTGGGAAGAAACAGTCAGGTAAGACACTTAACTCTACTATTTCTACTCATAATAACTATAATGATCTTGTTGTGCAGGATCAAACCAATAGCCAAGAATAACAAGAAAACCACCTTCACAATTTGATACATCAATAAAGGAAATACATTAACAAACAAAATAAAGGATGATTTGAATGAATAACAACTAGACAAAGTTGAGGAAAATATAGTTGAAAGGTTCTAGAAGAGAGAAAGAGAGAGAAAAGCCTTAAGTAACAAACAAAATACCTCAACTATCACCAACCAAATATACAATAAAAGAGCAGAAACAGGACAAAAATAGAAAAAGACAAAAAAAAAAGTTCAACCTAAAAAAATAAAATAAAATTATTTAACTCATATATATCCAATTCTTTTTCCCCCTTTTACTTCATCTCTACTCAAGTTGTTTGTACTATATAACAATAATATAAAGAAAATGACACTAAAATACACATAGAAAATGACTTCAGAAACAACCATCATAACAGCAGCCTGGACATGTGATTCTGCAAATGGTGTGAAAATAAGCTGAGGTTTAGTAACAGAAGAATGTAAACATTTGAGATTTTGTGTAGTGAATTATAGGATTGTGTTGAACGAATCATTTGTTGGGGTGACGAAAGGTGTGGAGAAAGGAACACAATAATCATAATTCTGGCAAATACATTCATACAACTTTCCATTAAACGACGATGTTGAAACATCTAAAAGAGCATACAAGCTCGAACATGAGTACAATAAGACTATGAGACATATTGAGAGCATAACAGAGAAGTTCAAGTATTCCATAGTTGATACTACAATTCTACAATGAGCTTTGAAATTAGCTTAAAGGAGTTTATATTAAAAGTTAAAACAAGCTATTAACGATAGATACTAACTCGCTCAAATGCTTTCGAGTAGTAATTCCCTCTATCTCGGCTGCTGAATATGCCTAGGGTTCACGATTTTCGGCACTTTCTTCCTATACTTTGGAATTTCAGCTGTAACTCTTGGTTTGTTCCATTCCGACAACCCCAAAGTAATCAATTCCTTCTTATTCTCCTTTTGTAAACACAAAACATAAATTCAGTCAATTGACAAAAAGACTGTTTTTAGTACTAAAATCATTAGTAGAGTAGCTACTTACGCTTGACAAAATCTGTATTAGGGGGAAAAGAATCGTAGGTATCGCTAGCTGCAGCTCTTTAATTTCAGAGAAAGATGACTTAGTTTCAGCTCAGTTCTTTAGAGAAAGATGACTTAGCTTTAGCTGGTACATTCAACATTCAAGAGAATAAAAAAACTACTATCAAAGATAATCAGCCTATTTACAGGTAATACAACTACGAGCTAGAGTCCTAAAAATCAACAAAATTCGTATCAACAACACAGGAATATCAAAAACCTAAGTTAAAATTTAGAATTTCAAAGATACACAAGAATATCAGAACCCTAAAGCTAGAATTTAGACTTTTAAAGATAGAATTTCTTACCTAATAAACTCTATTCCAACAACCCTAAAGCTTTAAGACGTGAGGCAAGTTCATCTGTGAAGCATTTTGTTCAATTTTCAACAAGAAATCTGATAGAACAGCTCTTCAACAAGGAATCTGTGAGGAAATCGTGTTCTTCAGCTCTTCAATCTTCAACAAGGAATCTGTGAGATGAAAATGGTGTTCTTCAATTCTTCTTGAGAGAAAGTTTATTGTTCTTTAGTTCTTTAGCTGAAAATCGGGTTCTTCAGCTGAAGTTTAACGGAAATTTGTGAGGGAAATCGTACGTGTTCTTCAGTTCTTCTTGAGAGAAAAGCCAATTTCTTCAGTTCCTCAACTAAAAATCGCGTTCTTCACTTTAGTTTGAGGGAAATGAAAACTTCAGCTGAAGTTTTAGGGAAGTTAGTTTTTCTTTAGCTAAAAATAACCTTTAATGTTTTATTTTTTTTGCCCAATAAAAATTGGAGGGAGAACAAGTTTTAATGTTAAAATGTTGGAGGGAATATAATATTTTAGTGAAAATACTAAGGCCACATTTGTAATGTGTTGTTTTTACAATTATAAAAATAGGACACTTTAAAAGTGTGGCCATTTATATAAATAGTTGTTGCCAATTATAACAACACTTATAAAGTGTAGCTTATACCATTAAAGAGTACACTTTAGAGGTGTTGCTAATATTATTGAAGCTAAAAGTTAAAAACATGGGCTATGCTTTAAAAGCGTCCCCAAAAGTATTTTAGGCAACACTTTACAAGCGTTGTCCAGATTTAGTGTGGTCGTAGGCCTAAAATGGTGTAGTTCAATAAAGATTCCCATCCATTTTCTCTCATGTCTTGCAATCTTTTCTTTGCAATATTAAGAAATTCTACGGCATTAACAATATCTTGATCTTTTTTTTTGTAAAATCTTGCTCAACTCATTTGACATTGCCAACACTTTCAACATCAAGTGAAGCATAAAAATAAATTTGAATATTTTAATCTTTGTCAAAAGATATTCCGCTTGATTTCTATCACTTGATGTGGAGCCTTCAAGTTCAATCACTTCAAGCACATGAACAATAGATGAAAATATAACAATAAAGTTATCTAAAGTTTTGAAATGTGATCCCCAATGAGTATCACCTGGTGTTTGAAGTCCGCACTCTTGATGTAATCCTTGACCTTTATGAACTTCTCCGGATTCAAATAATTGCTCTAACTTTTTGGCTTGGTGATGACGGAGCAAATCTCTACGCTTGAAGATCCTCCAACAACACTCAACACATTACTAAAATGATCGAAAAAGTCTTCAACATCCACATGTTTTTTAGCAATAGCCACAAGTGTTAGTTGCAATTGGTGAGCAAAACAATGAATGTAATATGCCGATGGGCTATCTTTCATAATCAAAGTTTTGAGACAATTTATCTCTCCCTTCATATTACTAGCCCCATCATAACCTTGTCCACATATTTTAGATGGACTTAGTGAGTTATTGGAAAACAAAGAATAAATTTCTTTCTTCAATGAACATGCCGATGTATCACTAACATGGATAAGACCGATAAATCGTTCAACTACTTCACCATTCCTATTAACAAAACGCAAAACAAGAGCCATTTGTTCTTTGTGTGAGATGCCTTTGGACTCATCAACTAATATACCAAAGTAATCTCCATTCAAGTCCCCAACTATAGCTTTCAACGTTTCTTTTGCACAAGCATTGACAATGTCCTTTTGAATCTTAGAACAAGTCAAAGTATCATTATGTGGAGCATTTTCTAATATCACTTTTCCCACATCTAGATGTTTGTCCCCATGCCATCGCAAAAATCCTAGAAAAAAGCCTTGCTTAGTTGAAGAGTCACTTTCATCATGACCTCGAAAAGGCAATTCATATTGCCAAAAAAAGACTTGACACATCAATTGAGGCTTCCAAACGTATTCGATACTCACTTTTTAACTTCTAAGAATGCACGTCAAGAACAACTTTAATTGATTGGTGATGATTGACAAATCTAGCATTTTTTTGAAGCATTTATCGTGAATGCTATTAACATCACCAACATGTTTACAGAATCTTTCAAGAGCCTTGTTCCAACTCCAAAAACCACTTTTTGTGTAGAATGCACTTGTACTTCCATGAAAAAATTCATTTTTGAATAAATAACAACATAGACAATACACATAATCTTTCTCCACGCTATACTCCAACCATTTAGAATATGGACCTGTGAACAATTTGAACAAAATTGACGCGTTCTACTTCCAATTTCAATTGAAGGATATGATTCCATGTGAGGTTGACAAGGCCATTTTTTAATATGATACTTCCTCACTTTATCCAGTATGTGAGGGTTATAATCTTCAATTGGTATTCGTTTTCCTGGATCGGCTTCAAATGAACCCAAATTAAGCTCATTTATACGATAAGAACGATCGACATCTCTACTAGAACTTGCTTGAGAATAATTAAATTTCGCAAGAAATTTGTCCATCTCAAATCTTCATACAAAATAAAAATTTAATCAACACATAATTAATTCAAATTAAAGCCACTCATCTCATACAATTTGTAACTAATGTTCTTACAATTTTCATTAGAAATTTAGAATATTGAAGTAAAATCAAAATTCTTGTCTAATATGAAATCAATCATCACTCATCAAAACTTCAAACAACTCAAGAAAAAATATTTTAAAAAAATAATTCAAAATATATTTAAAACTTTCAATCCAAATTCTAAAGATTGTGGCTTGTCGGTTGATGGAGAAAGCAATCAATAAACAACGGTGTAACTCGCAAGGCTGAGCCGCTGGCGCCTGGCCGAATCGCCTGAGAGATGAGGGGGTTGGGCGACAGATTGAATGGCAAGCTGAAGCGGGTAGTGGCTGATTTTTTTTGTTGAAAAGTGTGAAGGAAAAGTAATGGTTTCAACCGTGTTGAGAAAAAGAACAAAAGTTTTCTTTATATTTAATTATTAAATAAAATAAAAGTCAACAAGTAAAAGTTGTTTTAAAAGAAAAAACAAAAGGATGTGGCTGACTGTGGTTAAAAACAAACGCTTTTTCATTTAAAACAAAAGGTTGTGGCTGTGGGTTAAAAAGGAAACGTTGTAGTTAAAGAAAGAGAATTAAACAAAATATTACCATTGGGATTCAATCCCGTGACATTTGACATTGGCATTTAATGACTTACCACTGGCACCCCGAAGAAATTTTGTTCTCTGGGTGCCATGTTAATTATTTATACATATATTGTATGTATATACTTATATATACATAAAGTTTCCGTCGAAGTTTATGGGTGGCGTGGCACTCCCACGGACCTTAATAGGTCCGCCCTTATGCATAACTGATCAATTCTGACTTGGATGCATTAGAATACAACAATCATATATCAATTGTTCCTTGAAGATATCTGAATATATGATTAACACCTTTCCAATGTCTTCTTGTTAGACATGAGTTGAATCTCGCTAATAAACTTACTGCAAAATAAATATATGGTCGGGCATTATTGGCAAGGTACATTAGTGCCCCAATAGCACTGAGATACGAAGTTCCATCACCAAGAAGCTCTCATCCTTTTCTTGAGGTCGAAATGGATCTTTATTTATATCAAAAGATCTCACAATGTAACGATCTGAACCATCGTTAATTAAGAGAGGCAAAATGTCTTGACCATGCTGGTGCCCACTATCCTGCCATAAAGGGGTGATGCCGCTATGGCGGTGGCACTCCAGCGAGATGGAGAGCGCTAGAGCGGGATAGTCAGGGGCAGAACATAATGACGTGAAGTCTTATCTTCTCATTTTTCCCTAAGTGTTAAAAAGAGGCGAAGATCACCCCAGAAACGCTCAAAAGGCTGCTCTAGGCTTGGGAAGGAAAGAGAAAGAGATTTCTAGTGTATGTTTGACGACAACTCGTAGATTACCGGTCAAAATCCACCACCTCGTTGTCTGGAAGCCAGGATTGGAGTTGCAATCCCTCTACAGCTGCTTAGCGCCTAGGTAGTCTAGGTTTACTCAATTGAATAATCGTAAATTTATTTTCACTGCATAATATAATGTTAATTGATGGTAGAATTCATGTTTAGGCCTTCGGGCACAGAAAAAAGATGATTGTATATGTACCCTAGTTGCTAAAGATGATGTGTACTGTGGGGAAAAGCCTTGTCCTGTGAACTAGGGTTAGATGATGGAAAGCTCCCAGTGGAGGGAGACGCAAAAGAAAATGACCTTAAGGGTCTTCCACATTCGACCCATCAAACGATCACTCTCTACAATCTTTCTATTCTGCCACTGCAGCTTGCAGCGGAGCATCTCAACCTTGAGGGCATTGGAGGGTGAAACTGAAGTCGAGGCGCTAGCATAGAAGCCTCCTAATTTCCTTCGAACGGCCGCTAGGTCCTCCACACGAGCGCTTGAAAGTAGGGGCTGAGATTGGGTAGAAAGGGTGTCGTCGGCCTCATCATCATCCTCTTCTTCGTCACCCGCCTCGGCCTCATCCTTATTTTCTTTCCCTGGGTGGAGAGCTGCCAGATCAAAAGAGGATGAAAAGGGGGATCCATAGGAAGTACCTCGTCGGTGGCTAATAGTAGCACCCTCGCCGCTTTCACATCGCCATCACTAGCCTGGTAGGAAGAAAGCCTTCTTGTTCCATCTGTAGAAGATATTCCACTCGGACACATTTGTGCCCCCACGTTCAGCTCAATCCTTTGCAAAACACAAGCCATCAATAGAACTCGAGGGAAGGTCACATCGGTGCGGTTTCCTGACAGTCGTATCCTCCTAAAAACCAGGTGCAGCCACCTCTTGGCATCTGGTGATCAGTGAGTACTAGCGATGCCCTCTGTAGTAGCCCAGTAGACCTGATACCGACGTGCAGCCTCAACCAGTGTGTCTCGCAACCAGCTCAAATCCATCTCCCTCAGTCGAGTCTCATACTCCGAGTTGGAGACCTCCGACACCTCGAGCACCGCATTGATAAATAAGTGATCATGGGGAGGTCGACTCCATGAATGCAGATGGTGGGGTGAGGATCATCCCAGCGGATAGTAGGGAGTAGGGCATAAAACTCCCTCACCCAACCGGAGTGCGTGACAAGGGGAGCCCTGATCAATGGACTCCAACCAAACTCCATCAGCTAGGCATGGAAGGCAGGGTCTTTCTCCACTAAGCCTAGTAAGTGGAAACCCCTCTCACATAAGAATTTGGTATTTCGGTGATCATGGTGTCTCTCCCAATTTGCAGCATCAGGAAGCTGGACAAAAAGCAAGTTTTCCTCATTAATTCAAGCCATAGTAGACAAGCCTGCATATTTCATGAAAGGTGCACGTTAGGACTCCATGGAATTAGTCAATCCCTTACTAAGAAAAGGAAAGAATTTCTATTTTAAGTGGCAAAAGGCCACTGTTCCGCTAGATCCCGCCAGGGTGGCCAGGATCCCGCCACAACGGAATCTAGGAGACCGCCACAGCGGAATGAAGGTTGTCAGAGCAGCCTTCATTTGGGACGAACTTTAGGGCACAATCATGGCACCCTTTTGCCCTAAAACCTCGTTTTTAACAAAATTTTACCAAATAAGTGTTCTTAGAGTACCTTAGTACCTAAATATGCAAAGATCCTAGAAAATACAACCCTTAAATGGTGCCCGAATCCAAGTTTTACACCAAGAAGCTATTCAACTTCCCCTACCCATTTCGGAACCGTTTCGATCATATTACTGCAAAAAATCCTTACGTTTATAATGTTGTGGAGACATTGTGAACGTGAGGGAAGTTCCCATGTGTCATGACCCAAAGCTAGACCCTAGATGCGACACGGCGTACTTGACCTCGAAGGGGTCTCATACAAGCCTCATAACATTTCATTGCATTCGATAATAGAAAATAGTACAAAAGTAAAACTTTCTTTAAAACCATACAATCAAAATACTCATGTAAAACACTTTGAAATAGTGGAAGTCTATTGTCACAAATGGTCATCTAAAAACAACATCCGATACAAAATTAGGGTCACGACCCTTTACAATTGAAAAGTCTAACAATAGTCTTTTACATGAAAAAAATAGAAACATCAAGTATTTGTCCTCGATCTATGAGGACATACCACTTAGTCTTGGAGAATCTCAAATCCAAACTTTAACTAGAGAGAAAGCAACTCAGATGCCGGAACATACACTTGTAGTAAAACATGAAGAAAATATGTGATAGCACACAAAATATACTAAGTATGATAGCCATGCAAAAACCATGCTTAAAACGGACATTTTATTTGAAAGTCATGATTTTATGTCATTTTGATAAAACTTCATGAACATAAGAATAAGAGGCATAATATACAACCATAACCAACATATAAGTCATTTCTTCACATTTGAACATGATCAACCATATAAACCATTACCTTTACTTTAAGCCTTCACCTCAAGTAACCCTCAAGCTACACTTTGTGCAATGTATGGATAGCGTCCCATACCACCATCCATACTAAAGTACCACCTTAAGGCCACCAAAAGTGAACTTACCATTCATCCTTTCCATCTTCATACAATACTCATACAAAAGAGACATAAATATTACATAAGGCATGACAAGGAAGTAACTCATAATACAATCCAAGTATAGCATGCATCATTACATTAAGCATATAAGAGTCCACATTCTTCATTAACTTCATTTAGAGCACCTTCATACATTAGTCATTAAGAGATTAGAGAACTCACTATAGCCCTATCAAAGCCTACTCATGCAATGGATGGATGGCATCCCATACTACCACCCACACTTCATAGAACCTCTCAAGCAACTAAAGTGCACATCTCACATGATGGGAATAGGCATTAACCAACATAGACCATGAGAGAAAACCATGGAATCCGGTGTCATATAGCCCCACACCGTAAAGAGGTGGTCTACTTGCCTAAGGTAGGACCGGTAACATTTTAGCGTAGGTAGAAACCACTAGCTAATATCCTATGTGGGCACATAGTTATGGGATAGGAAGATGTTCATTGGAACCCTAGCTTAATTGAGAATGTCCTTTCAATCATAGCACATTTACATTCTAAACATGTTCATCATACTATCATTAAGATCACATGCATATCCTTCACATAATAATCATACCTTAACCTTCATACCTTGCCTTTCAAGGCCATGGATCACATTCATCCACACACATTAGATTAATAAAATTAGGCAAGAGTAACAACATAGTTTCAACATTCTATATCCATATACACATAAACAATTTACATACTTCATGATCAATCAATTCCCAATCAAAAATCACAACTTAGGAATTTGGGGGAAAACATGGGTTCTTGGAATAAATCATCCTAATTGACCTTTAGATCCACAATTCATTCATAATTCAGTGCAATAAATCCTTTGAAAATCATTTGGAATCGAACCCATGCATAGATTGAAAACTACGGTTTTTGGGGAAACATTGGAGATTTGAAATCAGTTTTCAGATTGGCTCCTTGAAAGAAACTAAGTCAAGGATGAAAACTACCATACCTTTAATGGAATAAATCCACAAAAATCCCTTCAAAAACTTGAAGTATTGACCTTGGAAGCTTGAATCCTTCATCTCCCATGAAGGTTTGTAGAGAGAGAACTTTTGAGAAAAAAGGTGGGTTGTATTTTGGGTTTTGAAATAAGGAGTAAATGAAGTGTTTTGGCACTTAAAACTATATATAATAGTGATATAAAACATTTAAAAATGATCCCACACTTTAATTAATTAAAATGAAATTACTTTAAACTCCTCAACTTAGGCAGCCCCATCAGGGACCACGCCCACTTGGATGGGTTGTGAAGGGCACCACGGCTCGTGGTGGTGCCCGTGGTCCCTTGACTAGCATACTTCCTTAGCTTGCCAAGACCTCAACAAACTAAGGTAAGACCACGAGACCTCCCACGATCCGTGGTCAAGACCACGAGTCATGGCGATGGTCGTGGCCTTGAGGTAGTGGCTTGGCTTTGAAGCCTTGCCTCCCATGCACCCAAGTGGTCTTCACGACCACCTATACGGACCGTCAAGGGCACCACGGCTCGTGGTGGTGCTAGTGGTCTTTGAGGCAGTAGCTCCCCTCAACCTTGCACGACTCCCACAAAGATAAGGCAACCCCACCATCTTTCCCATGGCCCGTGGTCAAGACCACGAGCCGTGAAGTGGCTCGTGAAAGGAAGCCTTGGCTTGGCACGTTTCTAAGGAACACTGCCATGCCAACGACAGTGCCACCACGGGTCATGAAGACCCTCGTGGTCATGGTGGGCAGTGGCTAGGCCTAGTTTTTAGGAAGCCTTGACCCCTCACCATGGCCTTCACCCACAACCCTTAGCCCTTCCCCTTAACCCTTGACGTTAACCCTTACGTTTAGGCTCTAGTTTAACCTATCGTTTTCCGAGTCGTTACATTATCCCCCCTTAGGAACATACGTCCTCGAATGACACTTTAAACACTTTTAGGGATAACGACTCAAGACTAGCAGCCCATCATGCATGACACATCAATACAATGCACAAAATCATAGGAGAAAACATCAACTCCACATCAATAAGCGCAATGCAACACAAGGAAGTAGGAACTACATGTACAAACTCATTATGCATGAAAACAACAATATTTCTCATTTCGTTGAAGGAACTACCTTCTCCAACTCACATCATGCTCATCACAACATCATTAAGCACATTATGCAATTTCTTCATAAAAGCACAATTAGGCATGTTCAACAATTCACTTCATGAAGCATATAGGTAACTCATACTAAATGCACATCAACATGAGGAACATAAATCATAAAACTCATTTTCTCATTTAGACATAAACTCATCAAGAACATGCATAACATAAGGAGACCATGGAAACACATATTCACACATGACTCCAAAACATGAAGCAAGCTACAAGGGACTCTTGGTCTCAAGCTTGAATAGGAATAGAAGAGAGTGATAAGGATATCGGAACTCTTAACAACCTTACTATTCAACATACTATCTCCCCCTTAAGGGTAAACTCATTCTAAGGCTAACATGAATATAACATAGGAACCTCAATACAACATTCACAACTATAAGAAATCATCACTTACCTGTGACTTCATCTGGAAGAGCTTCTTTGTCATCTCTATCCCAAAGTGCATAGAAATGACTATTCTTTGTAGCATAAGGATCCGGGCCACTAAGAGAAACTTGTTTGGCCTCCCTTTCTTTGGCCGTAAGAGTAGGGAAATTTCTCACTTGATGATCACTCTTTCCACAACCATAGCACCCACTAGTACCGTCTAGGCACTTCCCAAAATGTTTCTTTCCATAATTGTCACAAATGGGTTTAGGAAATGGAGACCCACTTCCTTTCTCTTGGTTAACCTTAGGAGTGCTTAAAGAATCTTGGTTTGGAGCTCTCTTCTTGAACCTAGGTTGACCTTGCTCATCGAACCTAGACCTCTTCAACTCCCTATTTTTCCTCTTAAGTTTGGACTCCTCAATAGATTGAGAATACACCATAAGTCTAGAAATGTTCATATCGTCATGGAGCATCGTCCTACAGCACTCTTCCTCAACTAGGTCGGATACACCGATAACAAATTGACTCATCTCATCCCTAGGGTTAAACACCAAAGATGGGGCATACTTAGACAATTGGGTAAATTTCAAAGATTACTCTTGAACATTCATGTTACCTTGCCTAAGATTGATAAAATCCTCCATCTTAACCTCCCTCTTCTCATGGGGAAAGAACCTTCCAAGGAATGCTTCCTTGAACAATTCCCAATATATAGGCCTCGCTCCTACTGGCCTATTACCCTTTCATTGAGAGAACCAAATTTGGGCAACGTCCTTCAATTGATAGGCGGCTAGTTCCGCTTTCTCTATAGAAGTCACCCTCATAGCATTGACTACCTTATACACCTCATCTAAAAACTCTTGGGGATCCTCCCCCACTTTGGAACCAAGAAATACCGGAGGATTCATCCTCACAAAGTCTCTCAACCTAGAAGCCATAGTGCTCATAATAGGGTTCACATTAGTCTCAACACCCCTAGTAGCCTGAGCCGTCATGGCTTGGGCTTGAGCAGTTATGGCTTGAGCCATCATCAAAAGAGCCGACCTAACTTCCTCATTGGTCATGGTCGGGGGATCCACCAAAACTTGATTGCCTAGAGGAACTTGGTCACCTAAAGGACCTTAGGGAGGAACTCCCTCATTCACAATCTCCTCTTCCATCCTTCTTGCATTCCCTTGTATTCAATCCTATAAGCACAAGAGAAGGGTTAGGAAAAGGAATCTTATAAAGCTAAACTCTAAGGCACGACTTTAAGAATAATGAAAGAAGTGTAGCTTTCTAACGTCCTATAGCCTCTAACTCATAGATGTATCGCGACTCACACCGATAAACAAGACTCTACTAGATGTGGCTTATGAGACTCAATCCTAAAAACCATTTCCAAAATCATGTGCTCTGATACCAAGTTTGTCACGACCCTAGGCTAGCCCCTAGAAGTGACACGACGTACTGGACCCCGAAGGGGTCTCATACAAGCCTTATAGCATTTCATTACATTCGATAATAGAAAATAGTATTGAATTAAAACTTTCTTTAAAACCATACAATCAAAATACTCATTTAAAACACTTTGAAACAACGAAAGTCTATTGTCTCACATGGCCATCTAAAAACAACATCCGATACAAAAGTAGGGTCACGGTCTTTTATAATCAAAAGGTCTAACAATAGTCTTTTGCATGAAAGAAATGGAAACATCAAGTATTTGTCCTCGATCTATGAGAACATACCACTTAGTCTTAGAGAATCTCAAATCCAAGCTTCTACTAGAGAGAAAGAAACTTACTTGCCGGAACCTACACCTGTTGTAAAACATGAAGAAAATATGGGTTAGCACACAAAATATACTAAGTATGATAGCCATGCAAAAACCATGTTAAAAATGAACATTTTATTTGAAAGTCATGCTTTTAAGCCATTTTGATAAAACTTCATGAACATAAGAATAAGAGGCATAATATAAAACCATAACCAACATACAAGTCATTTCTTCACATTTGAACATGATCAACCATATAAACCATTACCTTTACTTTAAGCCTTCACCTCAAGTAACCCTCAAGCTACACTTTGTGCAATGTATGGATAGCGTCCCATACCACCATCCACACTAAAGTATCACCTTAAGGCCACCAAAAGTGAACTTACCATTCATCTTTTCCATCTTCATACAATACTCATACATAAGAGGCATAAACATTACATAAGACATGACAAGGAAGTAAATCATAATACAATCCCAAGTATATAGCATGCATCATTACATTAAGCATATAAGAGTCCACATTCTTCATTAACATCATTTATAGCACTTTCATACAGTAGTCATTAAGACATTAGAGAACTCACTATAGCACTATCAAAGATTACTTGTGCAATGCATGGATAACATCCCATACTACCACCCACACTTCATAGAACCTCTCAAGTAACTACAGTGCACATCTCAAATGATGGGAATAGGCATTAACTGATATAGACCATGGGAGAAAATCATGGAATCCAGTGTCATAGCCCCACACCGTAAAGAGGTGGTCTACTTGCCTAAGGTAGGACCGGTAACATTTTAGCGTAGGTAGAAACCACTAGCTAATATCCTATATGGGCACATAGTTAGGGGATAGGAAAATGTTCGTTGGAACCCTAGCCTAACATTAGAAGAGTTTTCATCTTACCATATCCACTCGGTGCTTAGCCTCCATTCCTATAAACTAATTCATTTTCATTAACATTATTGTACTTGAGAGGGCTACCAAATTAGGCCTGCCAACCCAAAGTACATTACACAAGAAAGGGCCATGACCATTAGGTCTACCGATTCAAGGTACATTAGGGATAGCTCATTGACTTTCCAAGAAGGGTGCCATAAACATAGGGTCTACCGATGCAAGGTTCATCATTTCACACATGAAAGGGCCACCAACACTAGGTCTATCGATTCAAGCTTTATCATCTCATTAGTTTCTAGACTCATCATGAAGGGACACCAATACTAGGTCTACCGGTTCAAGACATAGCCTAGAATACTTCATCATTCATTTATGAAATGTCATTGGCCTATCGATTCATATTCATCAAGTCAAGACACATTCATTAGTCATTTATGAAAGGAATGCCATAGGCCTATCGATTCATATTCATTTAGTCAAGACACATTCATTACTCAAGAGAGGATGACTAAGCCTACCAACTCAATATTCAACAATCAACAATACTTTCATTCATTCAAGAAGAGGATGCATAAGCCTACCAATTCAAGATACTTCATTTATGATCACATTCATCAATACAAGAAAAGGATACCTTAAGCCTACCAATTCAAGTTACATCAATCCACATTACTTTCATTTATGCAAGAATAGGATGCCTAAGTCTACCAATTCAAGATATAATATCACATTATAGAAACCCTTCACATTCTATCATCAACATTCATGAGTGAATAATTGAGAATGTCCTTTAAATCATAGCACATTTACATTCTAAACGAGTTCATCATATTATCATTAAGATCATATGTATATCCTTCACATCATAATCATATCTTAACCTTCATACCTTGCCTTTCAAGGCCATGGATCACATTCACCCACATACCTTAGATTAATAAATTAGGCAAAAGTAACAACATAATTTCAACATTCTATATCCATATACACATAAACAATCCACATACTTCATGATCAATCAATTCCCAATCACAACTTAGGAATTTGGGGGAAAACACAGGTTCTAGGAAGAAATCATCTTAATTCACCTTTAAATCCACAATTCATTCATAATTCAATACAATAAAGTCTTCGAAAATTGTTTGGAATCGAACCCATGCATAGATTGAAAACTAGAGTTTTTGGGGAAACATTGGAAATTTGAAATCACTTTTGAGATTGGCTCCTTGAAAGAAACTAAGTCAAGGATGAAGACTACCATACTTTTAATGGAAGAAATCCACAAAAATCCCTTCAAAAACTTGAAGTCTTGACCTTGGAAGCTTGAATTCTTCACCTCCAATGGAGGTTTCTAGAGAGATAACTTTTGAGAAGAGAAGTGGGTTCCATTTTGGGTTTTGAAATAAGGAGTAAATGAAAAGCTTTGGGACTTAAAACTATATATACTAGTGATATAAAATATTTAAAAATGACCCCACACTTTAATTAATTAAAATGAAATTATTTAAAACTCCTTACCTTGGGCAGCCCCGTCAGGGACCACACCCACTTGGACGGGTCGTGAAGGGCACCACGGCTCGTGGTGGTGCCCGTGGTCCCTTTACCAGTGTGCCTCATTAGCTTGCCAAGACCTCAAGGTCCTAAGGCAAGACCAAAAGACCTCCCACAATCCATGGTCAAGACCACGAGTAGTGGTGATGGTCGTGGCCTTGAGGCAGTGGCTTGGCTTTGAAGCCTTGCCTCTCATGCACCCAAATGGTCTTCACGACCACCTATACGTACCATTGATGAGTCCACAATTTGGACTTATTTAGGGCTTTATTTTAATAGAATTAGTGTCTTCAAATGCATATTTTGTCTCAATAACTGATGTAAATCCTTAAGTTTCAAGTATTTGAAGTTTGAGGTAAAGCATGAACACTACCTGGCAAAAAGGAACAAAAAGGCTGAAAAGACGAAGAAAAAAAGGCTTGAGGATCGCCTAATGCATTTGGCGAGTCGCTGAAAGCCCTTAACCTCGGCCAAAGTTCCAGTATGTTGAGCCCTGAAGAAAAAGATCAAGTCGGTGATGAAACAGAGCAGTCAACGTATCGCCGAACAGTTCCACAAAGCAGTATTATATCGCCCAATGATTTAGAACTCAAAGATGCTGAAGGCAAGAGCTGAAAGGCGATGAAGCAGACCAAAGGGCGGATCGCCGAGTGCACGGCTATCCCAACTAACTTCGCCGAGTGCTCCTTCGCAGCACAATTTTTGACAACAATAAATACTAGTTTGAATTTTTATTTTAGTATGCAATTTCAGATACAACATTTTATTTTTCTAAGTTTTCAAGTAGAGAATATTTTGCTTAGTTTTTGAAGATTTGAAAACTTCCAACTCCAAGAAATTGGAAGTGGGTTTTGAAGATTCTTCATATTAGACTCGTTTAAAGTGAATATAAATCATATCCAGTTGATGTTACTTCGATTTGGTAACATTTTCTTCCTTTTCTCTATGTCTAGCTAAAACCCCAATTTTTTGGTGTGATTTTGTAAATATGGGTTAAATTTACTGTTGGGTGTTGCTTATTGTTGGTATATTCGTTGTTTAAATATGATTTCGTTTAGTAGTTGTGTTTGCAGTTAATGAGATTGTAGTTGCAAATACGATTTCATCTTAGTGTTTTTGGCTTGCTCGAGAGAGAGGTTTTAAAAATAAAACTACTAAATCGATAGCCGGTGGTTATTAGGTCATTGTGGGTTCAGCTCGAGAGAGTGAATCCTAGGCCCTCTCCCACACTTTCAGCTCAAAAGAGTGAATGGGCAAAGCTGGAGGCTGTGCTTAAAAGTGGCAACATAGTGTTCGAGAGAAACTGAGTTGATTCAGGGTAAGTTGCTCGAAAGAGAATTTACCCCCACTAAAGTCTAGCCTAATTACAAATATTCAGTGATGTACTATCAATAGCATTTACCCGATAGTATCTTTTATCCCATATTCTATCACATCCCAAAAATCCCGTCTCCCTATCTCGTTTCCCTATATTTTTGTCGTTTTTGTTGATTAGTTAATGCAAACCCCCCATTGATAATTGACGATTGCATCACCCCTTAGATTTATTATGTTTGTATTCGATAATCTTTATATCTATGATTGATTAGAACTTAATTTTACTTTTCTATTAATTCTTGAAACCACTCCGTGTGAGAATGATCCCAACCCTTGGTTGGGTTATATCACTATGCGCAATCGTTAGCACTTGAACCGAAGTAGTGTCCTGATATGTGAAGTCAACCATCAAGGGCAACACGGCTCGTGGTGGTGTCTGTGGTCTTTGAGGCAGTAGCTCCCTCAACCTTACACAACTCCCACAAAGCTAAGGCAACCCCACGAGCCTTCCCATGGCCCACGATTAAGACTACGAGCCATGAAGTGGCTAGTGAAGGGGAGCCTTAACTTGGCACCTTTCTAAGGCACACTGCCATGCCAACCACGGATGGCCACCACGGGTTGTGAAGACCTTCGTGGTCATGATAAGCAGTGGCTAGGACTAGTTTTTAGGCAACATTGGCCCCTTACCATGGCCTTCACCCAAAACCCTTAGCCCTTGCCCTTAACCCTTGACGTTAACCCTCGCGTTTAGGCTCTAGTTTAACCTATCATCTTTTGATTCGTTACACTATGCTACGTTTTTCTTACCAAATCAAGCAACTTATATTCACATTTTTTAAAACTACCCCAAGGCCATTCTACCCAATTGTTTCTTTTCATGCAATTGTTGTAAAGCAAGTATTGATGTAAATAGAGTAGGGAATAAGAACATTACCTTGAGATTGACGATCGTAGCAAATCAATTGAGAGACTTTTTGGGAGTTTTGAATGAGAGTAGGAGGAAATGGGAAACCATTCCCCTTTCCTCCCTTCTAAACTGTTTTTGATCTCCCGCCATGGCATGAGGATTCCCACTACAGCGGCCCCGCTTCAAAGGGATCCTGCCGCTTTAGCGGGGTCAAGCCAAGTAAATTGGAGCATCTGGTTGCCTCATTCCCTAGCCGATTCCCTAGAAAAAGGTTCTTTCGTACCTAGACCTTGGGAACTACTATCTCTCATCGTTCCATGACTGGCTGATCCGTTAGTTTCAAGTGCTTCAAATGAACGATGCGTACTCCTGAACCATCATTCATTAAGAAAGGCAAAATGTCTTGAGCATTCTGCGGCCCACAATCCCGCCATAATTGGGTGATACCACTACGGCGGCGGCGCTCCAACGGGGTAGGGAGCGCCAAAGCGGGATGGTCGGGGGTAAAACTTAATGACACGAAGTCTTATCTTCTCTTTTTTTTCCTAAGTGTCAAAAAGAGGCGAGGATCACCCCAGAAACCCTTAAAAGGTTGCTTTAGGCTTGGGAAGGAAGGAAAAAGACATTTCAAGCGTAAGGTTGATGACAACTCGCGGATTCCTGGCCAAAATCCATCATCTCGTTGTCTGAAAGCGAGTATTGGAGTTATAATCCCTCTGCATCTTCTTGGCACCCAAGTAGACTAGGTTTACTCAATCAAAAATCATAAATTCATGTGTAATATAATGTTAATTGATGGTATAATTTATGTTTAGGCCTTCGGGCATGTAAAAGGGATGATTGCACATGTACCCTAGTTGTTAAAGATGATGTGTATCGTGGGGAAAAGCCTTGTCCTGTGAACTAGGGTTAGATGATGGTTCAACCACTAGTTTTGTGTTGTATATAATTGTTAATGGCCATATTGTATGTGTACATGAATGGGAATAGAGAAACATGAATCGAACCTAATGAGATGACTACGTATGAATAATTACATGCCATGAACCTGTTACTTGACTGTGTGACTATATGAACTATTCATTATGGGTGTGATTATGGCTGTGGTTGTACTGGTTGGACCGAGTGTCACGTTCTGACACATCTATTAGATCGGGTGTCACGTTCCGACACACACACACATATATATATATTGGATCGGGTGTCACGTTCCGACACATATATTGGACCGAGTGTCATGTTTAGACACATATATATTAAATCGAGTGTCACGTTTTGACACACTAACAGTTTGGGTGTAGGTTTCATGAGAGAACCATTTATGATTACTACTTTCATATCTACATGTTATAGATATTGGGGATTTGTATGTTGTACCCTAAAGGATATGTGAAATATGCTTATTGTATATGTGTGTCTACCAGTTGTAATTAAATGGCTAATTGATGCGAATGAGCGAGGCCCGTCGGTATGTGGGCTGGTAAGTGGAGACCGAGGGTCAAGGTGTTATTATTGGCTATGGTTAGAGGGGCTGTTTGTTTTCTTAAATAATAAGAAGTGGGGTAGTGTTCATGATCCAAAAAGTAGTTATATCCTACCTTGGGAAGATGATTCGTATTTGAAATGGCTAGCAAGCCTGGATAGGGTATACTATGTAGTCAAGGGTTGAATTGTGACTCAGAAGAAGCGAGGGCATGTCGTGAGTGGTTGGCCGGGTTGGTGGTGGTTATATTCGGGAACTCCTCTATGAGATAGAACGGTTAAGTTATGATCAAGAACGGAGTGAAGTGGGGTGATAGACTAGGGGGTTGTAGTCAAGTCATAATATGTTTAAGGTATACGTGTTCGGAAAAGGCAAGAGGACAAAGGTTGATGGGTGTACTTTTTTATTGCATGTTTTTTGCTAGTCGATTTCTTTATATTATGCGGTGGGCATCGAGTTGACCGATGATGCCTACCGGTACGTGTGATTTGTACTGATACTACTCTTGCTATGCCTTTTGGCATAGTCTGGTTGCAGGGTCAGTGATGTTTCATAGGTAAAGACGAAAACAATTTTTAGCAGCTTCTACTCTTCATTCTTTGTGGTGGAAGTTGTGTCATTAGTTATTGTATTATATCCATTGTAATTTTAGAAGATCTTGTACCTGTTTATACTAGATCCTTGGGGTGTAAATTATTTAATAAATTTAATTTGGATTGTCAAAACTCTTTGTTTTGATAAAATTGCATGAATTTTCTCTTATCTCCCATTTTTTTAACCTTTCGCATGTTTTTAACCGTTTGGAGATAAAGGGTTCTCCTACTTAGGTGTTAGAGTAGGTGCCCGTGGGTCGTGACACACAATCATCGAAATACTCAATGGGTGTGATTTATCCATGTAAAATCACTTCAAAACCTTTTCAGTATATGTTGATTGATTATAAATATTTCATTTGTCAAATGTCTAATCTGTAGACCAAGACAAAATTTTGTCTTACAAAGATCTTTCATTTCAAATTCTTTCTTCAAACACTCAACAACTTTTGAAAGCTCTTTAGGAGTTTTGATGATGTTCAAGTCATCAACATAAATTGATATTATTACAAAATTAGATTTTGACCTTCGTATAAAAATACAAGGACAAATCGGGTAATTCTTATATCCTTCTTTTAGCAAATATTCGCTAAGATGATTATACCACATTCACCCTGGTTGTTTTAATCCATATAAGGATTTCTGAAGCTTTATTGAACAACTTTATTTTAAATTTTTATATGCTTCAGACACTTTAAGTGTTTTAGGAATTTTCATAAAAGTACTGCGGTCTAGTGAGCCATATAAATAGGCTATGACAATGTCCATTAGATTTATTTCAAGTTTTTCATGAACTGTCATATTTATTAGATATCTGAAGGTAATTGCATCTACCACATGAGAGTATGTCCCCTCATAATCAATGTCAGGCCTTTGCGAAAATCCTTGTGCCTCAAATCGTGCTTTATATCTTACAACTTAACCATTTTCATTGTGTTTTCGCACAAAAACCCATTTGTACCCCTACTGGCTTGACATCGTCAGGTGTTCGGACTATTGGTCCAAAAATTCACGTTTTTCAAGTGAAGCCAATTCAGTTTGAATTGCTTCCTTCCATTTTGACCAATCATTTCTCTATCTACATTCATTGACAGATCTTGGTTCCAAATCCTCATTTTGTTGCATTATTTCAACTGTAACATTATAGACAAAAATATTATCCACCACAATATTATTTCGATTCCACTTTTTTCTCGTCGGGATATAATTTATTGAGATTTCCTTGTTCTCATTATTTTTAGGTAGACGGACCTCCTCAATGGTATCATTATTTATTATGTCTTGGAGCTCTTCATGAGCAATTACCTCCATATTATGATCATTTATTCTTTTCCTTTATTGTTAATTTTTATCCTTGGAATCAATTGGTCTACCACATTTTAATCATGGTCCAAACTCATTTGCCTTGACATTTTGTCATATCGGAACATCTGTATCACCTCAAATTTGGAAAGGGTAGAATTTTTAGCTTTTGAAGGACCTGGTGCCAGTACCAACGGAGTCACCTATGGCTCGTGGACTGACTCATGGTCTGTAGGTTAGCTTCATGGTTGGACAATCAAGTTTTCAAGAAAATGTTAAGTTTTTTGTTATTTTCAATGGCTCACTAGGACAGTCTGTCATCCAATCCACGAGTCGTAGATAGGTTTCGTAAGTGAGTCCCAAAAAGATTTCAGAGTCAGAAGTCGAGAACGACGACCACGACCAACGGTCCGTCATTTGAACCACGGTCCATAGGTAGGGGTCCGTCATTCATGGTTCCAAAATAAAGTTTCTGAAGTTAACGACAGCCGAACAAGATAATCCGTAGGTCAAACCACGAACCATTGTTCGCCACCGTCATCGATGATGACAGTTATTTTTAGGGGCTTCTTGATATTCTCCCCAAATTGTTTTAATTCAATTGTATGTCGTTTTACCCTCTTTTAGAACCCCCTATATAATTATTTCAACCCCAAAATTTATCCAATTGAAATCATTCTCTCAAATTCGTAAAAGAAAGAACAAGTCTTTCTCTCAAGTATTTCTCTCTCTAAAAGTTGAAGAAAAGATAGGGTTTGCAAGTCAAGTCTCAAATTCCACCATTGAAGTCAAGCTTTTGGCATTGAGGTATGATAGTTTTCATCCATGGAGCCCTTTCCTCCATGGAGTTCCCAAATTCTCCAATTTACAAAGTTAGAAATCCCCAATTGAGTTAGGGTTTTTCCTTCATGTCATTGGTTCCTTTAAATATTAATTTATTTGATTGTTTTATGATCTATCAAGCATGAATTGAGATAATTACATGATTTTATGATGAATTCCCATGAACCCATATCTAACCCATGTTTACTAGATATTGATGATTAAAAGTGGATTTAAACTATGAAAGTTGAATTAAGGAATTTTGCATGTTCTTATGGAATTGATGGGATATAATATAGATTGCTTTGAGAGTAAAAGCATATATGTTGTTGTTGTGGTTAATTGTTGTGAAAGGATTGCTCACATAACTACCTCATGCATGAATGTGAAAGGTTTTCTCACATAAAGGATTCTAAGGTTGAAAGGTATTCTCACCTAAAATGAATCAAAGTTAAGGAGCTATTCTAATGAAATCTAGCTTGGATTGGTTACTTAATTGTGTCTTCCATGGATGAAATAGGACTTAGCTTGGATTGAAAAGATGACGTGCCCTCTCATGGATAATAAAGATAAGTTAAGAAAATGACTATTCCATGGGATTTACGCTTAGCACCGAGAGGATATTGAGATGGGAGCTCTCCCGTTAGTAGAGACTGAGTTTCTAGTAGCAATATCCTTATCCCTTACCTATGTGCCCCCATAGGATGATTGTCTAGATAGACATTAGCTAGTGGATCCTCTTTAGCTTAGATTCATGGTTCTACCTTGGAAAGTAGGACAATCATTTTCAGTGTGGGAGACACCAGAGTTCCATGTTATAGCTCACATGGTCTCTAGGTCGGTTAAGGTTACTTCCCACAATAATAATGAACTAAGGTTACTTCAAGAAGTATCTCACATGTGACTTAAGATGATGTCTATTTGCATTGACCATATTTTTATGACTTATATCTTTTACTTACATTCATGATTTAGCTTGGTCATTGCACTTTATGAAAATGTCCCCTTTTCTCATTTTTCAATGTTTTATACATGGCTATCATACTTGATACGTATTTTGTACTAACATATACTCTTGCCTACATTTCTCCAAATGTCGACATTCAGGGTTCTCAGTTCGTGGCTAGAGGTTGTTGGAGAGATTTCGAGTTGTGGTGAGTCCTCATGCTTTGAGGATCAGACTTTTACAACTTTCAGTTATTTCTTATTATCAAACTTTGTACATGACGTCAGGGTTACGTCCCGATCACTCTAGATGTATTAGATGCCAAATGAGACTTTGTAGACTTTCCCTTTACTTTGATAAAACTCTTAGACTTGAAATGTTTCTCTTTATCTCTTTGATATTTTATTATCTTGTATGATGAATGCTAAGTGGCTTGTATAAGGCCTTTCGGGGTCCTATACGTCATGTTACGCATAGGGGCTACCTTGGGACGTGACAACATCAACTCAAACTTGAGCATTAGCAGCTGGGATATATGATTTAGTAACCCGTGGAAGGTTAGTAAATGCATCCTGAAGTTGATTTGCAATATTCTGCAAATAAATCATATTTTGAACTTCTTGCTCACATTGATTTGTTCGAGGATCTAAATGAGACACTAAAAGTGAATTTCAATCTATCTCATTTCCCAACTCCTTGTGTTCTCCCCCTAATGTTGGGTATATTGATTCATCAAAATCACAATCAACAAATCTTGCCGTAAATAAACCTCCGATTTTAGGTTTTAAATATTTTATAATAGAACGAGATTCATACCCAACATATATTCCCAATCTTCTTTGGGGACCCATCTTTGTGAATTGTGGTGGAGCAATTAGAACATATAGCGCATAACCAAAGATTCTAAGATGGAAAATGTTTGGCTCTTGACCAAAAATCAATTGCAATGGGGAGATGTCATAATAACTTATTGGCCTTATACGCACAAGTGTCGCTGCATGAAAAATAGCATGCCCTCATATTGAAACAAACAACTTTGTCCTCATCAACAATGGTCTTGTTATCAATTGAAAACATTTAATCAATGACTCTATTAAATCATTTAAATATGAACATGTGTAACAAGATGTTCAACTGTTATTCTAGTGAATAAATAATAATCATTAAATGTCTGATATGTAAACTCACCAGCATTATCAAGATGAATTGTCTTTATTGCATAATTTGGAAATTGTGCTTTTAACCTTATTATTTGGGTCAACGAACTCCAAAAATCATATTGCGAGTTGATAATAAGCACGTATGTGACCATCTTATGGATGCATCTACCAAGACCACATAATATTTAAATCGTCCACATACAGGTGAATAGGCCCACATATATCACCTTGTATCCGTTTCAGAAATGTGAGAGATTTCGCTTCAACCTTAGTTGTTGATGGTTTGATAACCAACTTTTCTTGTGAACAAGCAACACAAGAGAATTCCTTTGATTGAAGAACATTTTGGTTCTTTAAAGTATATCCATGTGAATTCTCAATTATTCTACGCATCATATTATAATCGTGATGACCCAACCGGTCAAGCCAAATGATAAAATCATTAGAACCAGTAAACGTTTTGTTTACTACGACATGTGATTCAACCGTACCAATATTTGTATGGTACAACCCAGAAGAAAGTGCAGGCAATATTTCATGCAGAATTTTCTTCTTCGTATTTATTGTAGTAATATAAAGGTATTCCACAAATTCTGCATTTACAGTCTGAACATGATAGTCATTTTGGCAAATAACCTTGAAACTTAACAAGTTTCTTTGAGACTTACTACAATACAATGCATTATTAATTATCAATAATGTTCCTCCAGGTAGTAATAAGCCGCTCTTCCAGAGCCCTCAATCAATTTTGTACTACCAGATATTGTATTAACATATGACTTTTACATAATCAAATGAGAGAAATATTTCTTTTCTTATCATATGAGTTGTGACACTATTCAGAAGGAGTTGTGACACTATTCAGAAGGCACATATCTCCATTACTCATATTGGATCCAACTGAAGACTGAAAAATCTTATTTATCTTTGTAAAAACAAAAATACATAATAACAAGTACGAAACTTAACAAAAGAAATTTAAGTACATAAACTTTAAATAAGACATTAAAAACACATAACAACATTATTCATTTCCTAGTTCAATTATCAATCTTCAGTTGCGATCCCCAAAGAAATCTTCAACTTTTAGATGAGTAATATCATCGAGCCCATCAAAAGCATCATCTTTCAATGCTAAATTTGCCTCAACATTCTCATCATATTTTTAGAAGATCTTGCCTGATCATCATCTTTGAGAGTCTCATATGACTTCATCCGGGCATTAGAAAAGGAGCCACCACCTTTATTTCCTTTCTTTTTAAAGGAATTTTGATACAGCCTGGCAAACTGCTCAGGTGCCCGATATTCATTTTTTCAATGACCTTTAAGGCCACAACAATGACAGTTATCACCCTTTTCTTTTGAAGGATTATTTTGAGAACTCATAATGTTCTCCCTTTTGTTATGACCACAACCTCGACGATTATTATATCATATTTTGTCCTTGCCACGCACACGCACATTATCATGGCCCTGATTATTCTATCTTATTTTAAACTGATTGTACGTTTATAACCCGTTGGCTTCCCGTAATGGAGCACTTCTAGTGGGATGAGCTTCATGATTTCTCATTAAAAAAATATGATGTTGCTCAGCCATCGAAAGGCATGAGATCAATTCAAAGTATTTCTGAAAAACTTTTTCACGGTATTGTTGATGTAGTATCACATTAGAGGCATGAAAAGTAGTTAATGTCCTTTCCAACATGTCCTCATCATTTATAGTTTTCCCACATAATTTTAATTAGGAAGTGATTCTAAATACAACAGAGTTATACTCAATTACGATTTTATAATCTTAAAACCATAAGTATATTCACTCATAACGAGCCCTTGACAATACAGTTGCCTTGAGGTGGTCATACCTCCCTTTCAAACCTATCCACAATTCAAGTGTATTTTTTACTGTCAAGTATTCAACCTTTAGGCTTTCTTCAAGATGATGACGAAGGAAAATCATAGCTTTTGCTTTATCCTGACTTGATGTCTTATTTTCTTCGATTATACTATCACCAAGACCCTTAGCGGTAAGGTGAATTTCAGCATCAAGTATCCATGACAAATAGTTCTTTCCAGAAATGTCAAGTGCTACAAATTCAAGCTTTGACAAATTTGACATGATGAAAACTATCATAAAATAATTGAGTTAATATTATGATGTTGGTTTCTTTATAATGAATGGTAAATTAATGTTCAAATAATAAAGTATAATATGGTTATAAATTATATTATACGCATGCACATGAAATGTCTTAAAATCATGTAAACTCATGAAGTATTGAAACAATAGATTTAATATGTATTTTAATTGTTCTATAGTATTTAATATTAGTTTCAATAGATATTAACGCTAAAGTTTTGTAAGAGTTTCAAGTCATATTTAATACAATAATATTCTTCTTTATGACACACCAATATACTTATCATAATGTATGACAAGAAAATACTTACGAGTATTTTAACTATCATACTATCATATTGCTTAGAATTTAATTTAGAGTTATAAGTAGGGGCAGATCTACGTAGGTCCAAGGGGTGTCACGTGACACTGCTTCGTTGGAAAAAATTACTAAATATACATATATAATTAAAGGCAAAAAGAGAAAAGTGAATATATTAAATGCAATAACATTCCTTGACACAAATATAGACTGAGCTTAGTTGGTCAAGCGTGTTTGTTTTAAAGTTGAGGTTGTGTGTTTGAATCTAGAGCTTGTCATTCTTTTTATAGATTTGAAGTTCTTCATCCATCCTGCTTATAGACTTAATTTTTATGTCTTTTTTCCTTTCACCTTCTTTCTCACCAATAAAATTAATTAAGGACAATTTATGAAACATTTAATATTATTAACTTTAGAAAGTGATTTTGAATACATTTCAAAATTAAAAAACTCATGATTTTTTTATAATTTTAAAAAATATTTCTTTTTAGAAAAGGTAAAGTAGTGAGCGTGAATTATCTTTTATTCATATTTGTTCTTTTTAAATATATATATATATATATATATATATATATATATATATATATATATATATATATATATATATATATATATATATATGATGTGGCATTATTTTATTTATTATTTTCATTTTAAAAAGGTGACACCTCTTATAAAAAATTATGTGTACGCCACTGGTTATAAGTTAATTAGTACTCCCTCCATCCCATTTTATGTGGCACCATTTCCTTTTTTGTCAGTCCCAAAAAGAATGTCACATTTCCTAATATGGTAAGTATTTAAATATACAATTCCTCTTTTATCCTTGTTGGTCCCACTTAATCTTAAAATAATACTCCAATACATTTATGAGGAGAGAGAAAAGTGAGTCTACTTTTTAAAGGACAATTTGGTAAACATTTCAAAGTCTTCATTTATTTCTTAAAACTCCGTGCCCGATCAAATGTTACCACATAAAATGGGACGGATGGAGTACCATATAAATAGCATAATAATATAAATTTGAAACGTTTTGATTATTATGCCTAGTAAAGTATCATAATAATACCTATACACAAGTTATGTACACAGTAATAACTTATGCAAGTCCTATTGAAGATGTTATAAACATAAAAATGTATACCTGACTCGGAAAGAAAATCGATAACTCTTAGGAAAAAAGATAATTCTGAATTAAGTAAGTCTCAACTGGTTAGAGACTCGTGCTGATAACGTGTTGTAAAATATTAGCAATATAAAATAATAGAAGACAATAAATATATAGACAAGATATATGAGAGAGAATACTTTCTTATTTCTTTCTTCTGTACTTTTCAATTGTGTCTTTTATAAAATAATCATCACCTATTTATAATACAAAATGTCTTTTCAAGTTACATGAATTGAATGGTGTTCATTTATTTCGTACATGAACTTCAAAAAGAGTTACGAAAGACATCCACATTAATGCATTTATTGTTGAGAACATAATTAAATAATAAAAGTGTGTTCTCTCTAATAGTTTAAGTTTTTGGATGAGATGGTCACACACTTCAACATGGTATCAGAGCAGGGCCCATCTCATCTATTGTTAGGGGGCCCAAAATCAAATTTGTCCATGCACCAGATGTTAAGCATTGGGCGTGAGGTGGGGTATTAAAGAATGACCAAAGTCCCACATTGGTGGTTAATGAGATGGGTGGGTTCCTTATAAGGCTTGGGCAGTCCTCCTCCCTTTGAGCTAGCTTTTGGGCTGTGAGTTAGGCTCAAGACCGAATTTAACATGGTATCAGAGCAGACAGAGGTCCTGGGATCGAATCTCATCGCCACCCATATTAAAAAGAATTTCCACGTGTTTGGCCCATGAAAAAAAATCAGGCCTGCATGTGAGGGGGCGTGTTGAGAATATAATTAAATAATAAAAGTGCGATCTCTTTAATAACTTAAGTTTTTAGATGAAATGGTCACACACACTTCAAAATTTATAACATAAATTTAATTGAGAGTGATTATGCTTAATTAATGAGAGATAGTTGAATAAAAATAAATTTAAGATAAAAATATTTTATCTTGAGTTTTTCTTCTCTTTTTTTTTAAAAGAAAAATTGCTTCTACTTTTTAAAATAATAACTTATTCTCAATAACAAAAAAACTCTTTCAACTTAAAAGAACATGTTCTTATCGAATGACCTTTTAAACTTGTCTGTAAATTTTATTTAGATATTCGAATTGCGCCTTCACGTGATCTAGTGCTCGTATTAGGTATTTATGATTCAAATTTTGACAATTTTTTTGAGCTTGTCCTCAAGTAATTGTTATATAAATAAGTTAATTATTTAAAGTAAATCATCTCTTTAATTATATACATATTAGCATCAATAAACTGCATAACTTCATATGTGTGTTCCAATTGAAATAGCTATATTTAATATAATAAGATAATTGTGTGGTTGATTTAACTATATAATAGATACTTAAAAAGTAAGTATACGCACAAAAGACTTTTTATAAAATTTAAATAAAAGATATATAATTTAAATAAAAATAAAAAAAAGAATTCATTCTTAAATCCTTTTTGCAACTGGCTACTGTAGTGGAGAATAGTACTCCAAGCGTATTTCCATTCACAAAAAAAAATCTCTTATTTGTAATTTGACTTTTCACAATTATTACATTAAAATATGAACATGTCAATTAGTTCAATTAATGAAATTAATAGCCTGAACTCTTTTTATATCCAGACAAAATTTTCAAATATAAAGCAAAGAAAGTGTAATTCTAAATTCAAAAAAGAAAATAGAAGTTATATCAATTCACATATCCACTAATTAATTAATATTTTACTAAGACAATATTAAAACCAATAAATACACATTTAAATATCAATTTTATATCGAAACTAAATACATTATGTAATTTAAACAAGATAGAAATATGAAAAACTTAAAGCAAATATCACTGATGTCATAAATTAATGTGTGGATGAATTTTAATTTTCAATAAAGAATATGAAAATTTAAGAAAATAAATGATAATAATTGTGACTTTTATTCTTATAAACTAATACAATAAATGGGAAAATAGGAAAAAGTTTTAAAAATTATATTGTTATCAAAATAATTACAAGGACCATTTCATGATGAGAGTTACGACTTTCTATTTTTTAATTTATTTAGTAAGTAATTATTTTATTCTTTAATTGACTAATTATGTAAATATTTTTTAGAATTTTGAAAATTAAGATAAAAAGAGAAATCTCATAATTAAGGGAATTAAAGAGATGATTTTATTTTTTTCGAGCTATTTAAAATTATATTTCATTAGACTATCCTATTTTAATAAATTTTAATTCTTTATGGAGAATATGAACGATTTGAGTGATAATTATTAAGGTCTTTAAATTTACTATAAAGAATAGGAATAAGTGGAGTAGTAAAGTTTGAGATATTTAAATTTTAACAATATATAATAGAAATTATGAAGGGAAGGTAATTGACACATTTTTAAATAGTAATAATAAATAGAAATATAGTGAAAATTACAACAACAAAGAAATGAGAGAAAAGATAAAGAGGATCATTGACCAAAGAGAGGTGTCAAATCACTTTTTTAATATCTAGCTTTATATTATACATATAGATTTTTTCATTCTTTATGGAGAAATGAAAGGTTGAAGTGATAAATATTTTGGGGATTATGAAGATTAAAAAAAGGGAGTTATGAATATTATTAAGAATGTAAGTTGAAGATGTGTGAGTTATTAATAGTTATTTCTTATTTTATTAAAGATATTACATATATATTATAGTGGTAGGTGAAAAGTTGAGTACTTAAATGTGAAGAACTTTTGAGTTATTATAAATAAAATAAATAAATAAATAATATATATATATTTCATTCTTTATGGAGAAATGAAAGGTTGAAGTGATAAATATTTTGGGGATTATGAAGATTAAAAAAAAGGAGTTATGAATATTATTAAGAATATAAGTTGAAGATGTGTGAGTTATTAATAGTTATTTCTTATTTTATTAAAGATACTAGTAAACTTAGCCGCGCTACGCGCGGTGTGAAAATTTTTTAAAGATATTTTAAAAAAATTAAATCCAAATAAATTAGATAACAAATTTTAACACATAAATTTGTAATTTTAACTTGATATATGAGATATTGATTTCATAAAAAAGAAATCCTTAAATAAGCACCGTCTAATAGCTATTCTTTTGTGTTATTTATAATAATTGAAAATTTATGACTTTATTATCCATTCGAATGAGTTCTTTTATAGAGTTATGACATAGTAATAAGAATAAAGATAATAAATTTATGAGAAAAAGGAAGGAAGATATACATTTGATAGTAGATTAACAAAACAAAGATTTAGACATTACCGTAAGGATTAACTTAAATTTTGCTTCCATTAAAATCATGTAATTTTCTTAAGAATTGACATTCAAATTAGCATAAAAATAGTAAATTTATGGAGAAAAAAAAAAGAGATAACTTCATAGTCTTCCCTTCAAATTTGGCTTTATAACACTCACCTCTTAATATTATTATATTACATTTACCTACCTCATTTTAATTTTCTTGTAATACTTCTAAGTAAATACAAATATAGATTATTGTTCAAAATTATATATTTGGAGTAATATGTTCCTCAAAAGCAGCTTAAGAATCTCGATCAAAGAATTTTCTAGGCAGCATCATACATATTGATAGAATTTTCATCTAGATTCCTAGATATTTAAATAAAATATTTGATAAAGTGAATAAATGATCAATCTTACATCTCCATAGGAAGAGTACTATTAAAACCTTTTTTTTTAATTAATAAATTGCCCTTATTTCAACCTATTTCAGTAGTTGCCTTTATTGTGGAAAGAAAACATAGGTTTTAGTTGTTATCAGTGATGAATCATCAATTTTTTCCCCTTTTTAAAAAAAATCAAATTGGTGGAAGAAACTATTAGGCCTCTTCAATAAATGGAAATATGTAAATTTGAAGAGAGAGATTATTGGTGTTAAAATCTTACAAAAAAATATATTACAAGATTTCATATCACCTTATTTATATGTTGATTTATTATAGACGTAGATTTTTTTTCCCTTATGATTATTTATTATATAAATAAACAGTAGATGAATATTAATTTGAAGAGAGAAATTGTTGGGAAAAAAAGTCCAAAATCTCACAAAAAAATATATTACAATGTTAGACATGGAGAGATTCCACATCACCTTATTTATGTGTTGATTTATTATAGATGTAGATTTATTTATTTTTCCTTATGGTTATTTATATAAATAAACAGATTAATCAAAGAAAAAAAAAAGATATTACTCTCACACACAAAAACAATAATCACTATGCTTTAAAAGAGAAGTCATGTTATCATTCTATTCAAAGTATAAATTTACAATGAAGAAAAGATAACAATATTCTTACCTAATATTAATACTTAGCCATCAAAAATGTAATCATGTACAATTTTTGTTGGCAAAATGGCAAAATTTGATAACAAAACAATATGATGAAAATCAATATGTTACCACGTAAGGCAAATCACGAATAAAAACCAATAATTCAAGCTTGCCTAGAAAGAAAAAAAAATAGTCCAATGAGAATAGATTGAACAATTGAGATTTTCCTTTTTCCCTTCTCTTAAACTTAATATGGTAATGTTAACATTTTTTTCACCAACAATATATATCCTGCATTAATATATATATATATATATATATATATATATATATATATATATAAACAAATCAATTACCTTAAAAATAAAAAAAAAGGAAATGAATTGTAAGATTTTGATACTACATGCAAGGTCTACATAAATATATAGATTAATTGAGTTAAAAGGAGTGATTTCTTTAGTTTACTCTTCCAAAAAAAATAAATAGTTGTTGTTGTCAATGTTATTGTTGTTGTTCTTATTTTTATTCTTAATTCTTATTATTGTTGTTGTTGTTGTTATTATGGATTAATAAAAGGAGTGAAATTTTCTGTATTACGTCATTTTCTATACCTAATTTTATATATATAGAGATAGAGATTTAAATATAGATATATAGATTGTTAGTGGAAAAAAAAATTAATAAATGAGAGAAACTGTCTCCTGTCTTTGTTTCTTTTCCTAAGGTCTCTTTGAGTAGTATCTTATGATTGATATTTTTTCTTTACCCTCAAATAGAAATTAAGCAAACATTGAAAAGGATGCCAACAAAAAGTAAAAAAAGAATTGAAACGTAAAAAATTAATTAAATACATATATCGAATATATCTTCACCTTATTCCTCTCTAAAACTTTAAAACATGAAGCTTCTGATTATTTTCTTCATCGTCGTTACTTTAGCTCATATAGAATTGAGTACTGCGGCCATTCTCCTACAAAATCAAATACAAACTTTTTCATAATTTTAAACAAAAAAAAATCACATAAAGCAAACAAAATCAAATACAATTTTTTTCATAATTTTGCACAAAAAGAAATCACAAAAAGCAAAAAGAGAGGAGAAAAAAAATAAAGAGGCAGAGAAGAAGATGTCAACCCAAAAACTCCAACAAATTATTTGAATTCATACGCTTCTCTTATTTTTATAATATTTATATCAATACATGACCGCAACAAATCTGTAATTATCATTTACATTTTCTTTCATGATGAATATTAAAAGTGATAAATTAATACGAATTTTTGTAACAACAGAATTGCATTTGAAAAGGTGGGATTGTAATAACTACTCTTGATATACCTTAATTGTATGCATTAAATTTTGCTATAATATCATAAATTACTGGGCTGGGTCATTATAGTTGTGGACGTGGGCTAGGCTTTACTGCAATTTAATATTATCTGAATTTAATAGGTAACATGTGGGCTGAAGCTAAACAATTAAATTGTAGGTATTTGTTATTTAATTTATTAAGCTATTATATGAAGGGAAAATTAGGAGAAAGATCCAAAAAAAAATGAGAGAAAAGATAATTGCAAATGGTGTCCTTAGAGGCATGCCACATCAGCTGTCTCATCATTCAGCTTTATATATATATATATAGATTACATATGTATTATAGTGATAGGTGAAAAGTTGAGTACTTAAATGTGAAGAACTTTTGAGTTATTATAAATAAAATAAATAATATATATATATATATATATATATATATATATATATATACTCCCTCCCTATATTTCTATTCTTTGTTATAAAAACATAAATGCTCATAATTTACTACTCCACTTATTTCTATTCATTATCATAAAATTTAAAAGTCTAAATAATTATCACTTCAACCTTTCATTTTCTTCATGAAGAATAAAAAATATATTAAATTGGAGATATATATCCATATATATATATATATATATATATATATGATCGGAGATAAACAAAGGAAAAAAAAACAAGATAAAAATAAAAAGTGGAAACCTTCAATTGAATTCCAAAAGATTGTCCTATTTTTAAATTTTCTTAAAAAGTATTTTGAAGAACGAAAAGAGATGTATGACAATAAAATTAACTAAAATAACAAACGACTGACATCTCATCCTTGCCTCTGTCAACATCATCACCTTCTATTTTATTTTTTTACATTTATATATATTTTCTTACTCAAGGGTGATAGTTTTTCTTTTCGAACAAATTATTTTTATCATTTTTTAATGTATGATGCCAAGAGTTATAGAGATTTGGTTGAATAATAAAAAAGTGTTTGATTAATAATGACTATTTCTTTTAATACAAAATTTATGATACTAACTGTTTAGTCGTATTTTAATTATTAAGATAAAAAATATGGACATAATTCCATGAATAATATTTAAACAAAAAGAAAGGGAATAAAATTTAAATAAGAACAACAGGTGAGAGGACTTACGAGACATATATTTTACATAATGAATGTCGACTTCATTGACTGATTGTCTATTTTCTCTATACTATGAACATTGACTTATCGATAAGTTATTTCTTTTCTATATGAAATGAATGTTGATTTTATTAATAGATTGTTCTTTGAAAGCTACAATGTACAAAAGTTATGCAACTATTTTAGATATGTTTTTGTTTTTAGTTTTCATATATATACATTTTCTTATATATATTTGTTTCTAATTATTTTTTTCATGTATGTCTTATATTATTAACTTATTTTATTTTGATATTATGAAAATTATGTACTTTATCTCAATTAAGTTTGAAAGTAGAAAGATTAATATGTAAATATATTTTTTTAATCCGTGAAGCGCGGACAAATTCACTTGGTAACATATTATTTGTGAAACAACAAATAAATAAGAATACATAAGACGAAGACTCACATTCTTTAATTAAGTGCAAAATTTGCCTCTAATTACAATTACTGATGAATATTATTATTAGTATTTTTTTTCTCACTAACTCATTCTCAATTTAAAAGAAGGTTCCCCATAATTGTATTATTATTTAAAAATCTTATGTAAATTCAATAAGATCTTATAACCGTGCGAAGCACAGACCTATTTACTAGTTGATATAAAAATTTGGAAGGATTCAAAATGCCTAAAACATATACAAGTTTTTAAAGTTTTGTATATAATCCTCATTGAATTAAATTTATCAATGTTGTTATACAAGAATCTTCTTGATGAATATTTATAGACGTAGAGTACAAAAATGACTTTATTTATCCTTAATCTTTCATATTGTTATGCAAGTTAATGACTTGAATTGAAACTCTCGAAGGGTTTCCAAAACAATAGATTATCTATTGAAATGAGAATCTTGTAGAATTCAGATATTTTATCAATATCAAATCAACACTTATGATTTTTATATTGATTTAATTTGATTTAGCAAATTGACATGATTTATCAAATTTTTTTAAACAGTCCTAATTATATGACTACTACGAAACTTGTCCGCGCTTCGCGCGGTATAACACTAATTTAAAATTAACTTTTTATAAATTAAGTAGAAATAAAAAAGACAAATTTTGTTTTGATTAGAGCTGAGATTTGTGTTTCCTCTTAAACAAAATAATTAAGAAAAATAATAATATTTTCACATTAAGTTGACATCAGAGAAAACAATAAAAAAAAATTAAAAAAAAATTGACATGATAATGTTATAACATTTTTAAAAACTGAATTACCAAATTAAGATTTTAATACAATATCATATCCACTCCCAGTTAACTTTAATTCAAACACGATATCATTCATTCATAAAAGTAATTAAAGTTTATTTAAAAATCAATCGAAGAACCAAATAGACAATATATAAATATTCCCAAATTAGATGCACATAAAGAAATTGTGAATACATTATTTATAATAGCTCCCATAATAATTTATTGAAAATTCTACTTCTAATACTTTTACATTTATAATTTCATTTTTGGAAAAAACACTAAAATTTTTCACCTAAAGTAGAGTCTAAGAAAAGAAACTAGATTTTATTTTCCATTTTTAAAAAATGAATTCATCTAATTAAACATTTTCTTTAAATTTGGCATAATTAAAAATTTTGTTTTATGAAAGTGCAAAATAATACGCAAAAACCTATACACCAAGAACTAAAATTTTAAAATAATTAAATAAAAGAAAGTAAAAAAGAACAAAGAAAGGAAAAAATGTGATTTAAGGAAATAATATAAATAACATTAATGATGAGATTAAGGAAAAAATAAAAATAATTAATAGCATTATTGATGAAATGATTTAAAATTTGAAAAAAAATGCACAATAGATAAACTTCCAAGACAAATATTTGAGCAATTATATTTAAAAAAATATAAAGTTAATGTCAATTTTTTTATGAAATTAAATAAATATTTGAAGTAAGAAGAGTGTCATTATTTTCTATTTTTAACTGTATTATTTGGTATGGGTATAGTTGTATAGATCTTTAGCATAAGAGATAATCTAATTTTTTAATAAAAAATAAAACCAAATTACATTAATATATATATATATATATATATATATATATATATATATATATATATATATATATATGATTTACAAAGTTATAATAACTAATTTCTTGAATTAAATAAATAAAAGAAAGTAAAAAATTATAAAAAGAAAAAAAAAGTGATTCAAGGATATGATATAAATGACATCATATTAAGGTACGAAAGTAAGAAAATTAATATAATTGTTGATGAACAAAATTAAAAAATTATAGTCACGTTTGATATTTTGTAAAATTTTAAAGTGAGACTTTTGGTCTTTTAAAATTAAAAAAAATATATCAAAAAAATTATAATAGGATCCTTTCAAATTGTAATTCAAAGTTATAGTAACCTTTGATATATATATATATATATATAACTTCTTTCACTAATTTAGGATCCTTTCAAATTATAATTCACAATATAGATATCTCCTTATTCTCCTCCTAATTTAATATGAATTCAATAAATAAATTGATTCTTTCTTTAAATAATTTTTCTTATCTTCTGAACTATTCATCATTTAAGGAAATACTATAAATAACATTAATGATAAGGTTAAAGGGAAAAATAAAAATTTTAATAGAATTAATTATGAAATGATTTGAAATTTGAAAAAAATGCAAAATAGATAAACTTTTAAGACAATATTTAGAGCAATTATATATTTTTTAAAAATTATGAGAGACAACGTCATTTTTTTTTGTTGATAAATTTAAATAAATATCTGAAGCAAGGAGAGTGTCATCATTTTCTATTTTTAACTTTATTATTTGGTATGAGTAAAGTTGTATAGATATTTAGTAGAAGAGATGGTCTAATTTTTTAATAAAATAAAACCAAATTACGTTAATATATACAAATATATGTTTTACAAAGTTATAACAACTAATTTCATGTAATAAATAAATTAAAGAAAGTAAAAAAATTAAAAATAAAGAAAAAAATGTGATTTAAGGAAATGATATAAATGACATTAATTATTAAATTAAGGTACGGAAGTCAGAAAATTAATATAATTGTTGATGAACAAAATTTAAAAATATGTTCACCTTTGATATTTTGTAAAAATTTAAAGTGAGACTTTTGGTCTTTTAAAATTTAAAAAATGTCAAAAGAATTAAAATAGTAATATATATACATATACATACATATTCTTTATTTTTAAGAATATAAAGTATAACTAAAGATAAATAAAAGAAAATAAAACAAACATTAATTAAAGGTCGTACATGAGGAAAAAACAGGAAAAAAAAAATTAAAAAAATGGAATTAGAAGAGTAAAAGATTTAAAGAAATAATGTAAGCACAAATTTAGGATCCTTTCAAATCATAATAAAGAAAATAAAACAAACATTTATTAAAGATATATAAGGAAAAATGAAACAAAAAAAATTAAAGATTTTCTTTTAAAAAAAATAATGGAATTAGAAGAATAAAGAATGGAAAGAAATAATGTGAGCACTAATTTAGGATCCTTTCAAATTATAATTTCTAACCTATATTTCTCCTTATTCTCCTTCTAATTTAATATGAATTCAATAAATAAATTGATTTTTTCTCTAAATTATTCTTCTTGTCTTGTGGACCACTCATAATTTTTTCTATAAGTTTTTCAATTAGAACGATTTTTTTTCTCAATACAAATCTTCTTGTAGAAAAAACTATAGTACAACAACCTTTCAAAAAAACTTCTTTTTGAAGAGAAACATTTGTTACATGACAGTTCTTCTTACATCAACATCTTGAAGAATCATGAGATACTATCTCTTTCTCTTTTCATAAAGAAATTATATTGTATCATCATAAGAAGAAGTTATAAAGTTAAGGTGTCCATTAATATTGATCTTAAACACTTATTATTTTTATTTTTAGGCTGAATATAAATAATTTTGAGAATTTCTTTGCATATGTATATATATTTGTAATTGTAAAATGATTTTGAAATGTAAGTTTCTTAACATAATTTAGATTCCTAATAAAAAAAAAATTTGTGCTTTTCTAGTCTTGATTATTAATTTTGTATTTCTTTTATCTTTATGCTTTAAACACATAATTTAGATTATTAATTTTTTAAAGGAGAAAAATGTTGCGATTTCTGGTTACTCAATCATATAAAATATCATACTAAATAGGATATTAGATTAGCTCTTGCATAAAATTAATTTCAATTTCTATATATATATATATATATATATATATATATATATATATATATAAAGCTTACCATCAATGATCTGACTATTATTTTACGCTAAGCCGACAAAATTTTGTCTATTCTGAGATCTCTTATCTTCATCTCTAAATGTGCTTCCAAGGAGCTTTGTCGTATTTGTTTTTCTTTTTCCGTTGCTTGTTATCTTTCTCTAATTCATGATTTTTCTTTTATTTATTTGGTACGTTGTTGAATTTTTTTGCCTTTGATACGTGCATGTTCAATGAATCTTGTTTCATTTTTCTGAAAATTTAGAAAGTAAAGAAATGAAGAAAAATAACTTAATCAAAGAAAATGTTAGAAACACAATCATAAAAAGAAATGAAATATTGAGAAAGGAGCTAATCAAACAATGCATTTTTCTATTATTCTGTCAACATTGAACACATAAATATTAGTTTGTGATTAACTTTTGCCATATTTTTTTAAATGATTTGTGATTATCTACGTTATTTTAAGTATTAGAAAAAACTCTTGACAATCTCTCATATAGGTTATCAATAACTATTTATTTTTTCTTTAATTTGTAATATTTATGTGCATCAATTATGGGTTTTAAAAAGAACATAACTATCACTAATATATTTAACATATTTGTTCCATTATTCTATTCAATAATTTTTTTTAATAGAGCAAATTAATGGAAGAAAAAGGAAGAAAAGTTAAAAAAAAATGAGAAAAAAGATGAAGAAAATACTGGCCATTGAGAGGTGTCACATATTATTACTTTCATTCAGCTTTATATATATATATATATATATATATATATATATATATAGAGAGAGAGAGAGAGAGAGAGAGAGAGAGAGAGAGAGAGATATTTCAAAGAGCAATTGGATAAAAGAAAATGAGAAAGAAGAAAAACAAAGGAAACGAAAGGACATGGTGGAAACTAAAAAGAAAAAAGAGAAAATAGTTTGTATTTAATTGAGAGTGATTATGCTTAATTAATGAGAGATAATTTAACAAATATAAATTTATGATAAGAATATTTTATCTTGAGTATTTCTTCTTCTTCTTCGTCATCTTTTTTTTTTTTTAAATTGCTGCTACTTTTTAAAATTATAACTTATTCTCAATAACAAAAAGAAACTCTTTCGGTTAAAAGAACATGTTCTTATTAGGCAATCATCTCAAACAACAAAATATATATACTATAATTTTTTTAAAAAAAAAACTTTTTAGCCTTTAAGAACTTTGACCTATTTTTTTTATTTGATTTAATACATCAAATGACCTTTTAAACTTGTCTATAAATTTTATTTAGATATTCAAATTGTACCTTCACATGATCTAGTTTTCGTATTAAGTTTTTATGATTCAAATTTTGACAAATTTTTTGAGCTTGTCCTCATGTAATTGTTATATAAATAAGTTAATTATTTAAAGTAAATCATCTCTTTAATTATATACATATTAGCATCAATAAGCCGCATAACTTCATATGTGTTCCAATTGAAATAGATATATATAATTAAATAAGATAAACTATTTTATGTGATTGATTTAACTACATAATAGATACTTGAAAAATTAGTATGCATACAGAAGTCTTTTTATAAAATTAAAATAAAAGATATATATAAAAATTAAAATAAAAAAAGAATTCATTCTTAAAACCTTTTTGCAACTGGCTACTGTAGTGAAGAATAGAACTCCAAGCGTATTTCCATTCACAGCCGTCGGATTCTTTCTTAGACGTATCCTGACCGTTATGCTCCTCTTTTCTTGGTCAACATCATGGATTCCCTCGTTTTTTCTTTTTCACCACGGAATTCAAATATATATAAAATATAGTTTATAATTCTTCCCTACTCTCATTGTCATGAGAAAATCCCTCCACTCGCGATATTCTAATGCCACGTCATCCTTGAACATTTTTACGCCGTCGATTTCGTAGATGGAACCTTTTTAGCGCGTGCCAAGTTCATAGCAGAGAAAAAAGAAGCGCTCACCGTATTAAAGGAAGGAGGCCTTTGGCCTTTAGGTATTTTGCTTTGAATAATTATCTCAGTTGGGCGGAAGAAGAAGAATTATAGAAGTGTGATCATAATGTCTGCTAGCGGCGGCGCCGGAGATGAAGATAAGAAGCCTAACGATCAGATGGTTCATATCAATCTCAAGGTTAAGGGTCAGGTATAAATATTTATCGTCCTTTTAATTTTTTGTATGTATGGTATTCTAATATCTTTACTCTCTGTTGATATCAGTACATGTGTATGCGCTCATATGGACTATTATTTTCGTGTTCAGGATATTGTTTTTTGTGATTAGGTTTAGTTTTTAAAATAATTGAATGAAACGTTTTGTTTCGTCTCGGCAAGGATTAGAAAACTGTGATTTCACGGTTAGCGTTTGGCATAATACGTGAATATGCTTTTTAACTTGGGTTCAACTGCATCTATGCTCTCTAACTTTGATGTGTGAATAGACACTTGAACTTGATCTTGTATACAGTTTGAATAAGTAACACGCGTAATACATGACATATATGTAGGATATCATGTAAGATGTGAGTAGGATGCGAATTGTCACGTCGGATGTCAAGTAGGACATGTGTGTTTATTTATTCAATTCTATACAAACTTAAATGTCTACTTGTTTATACACTCAAAGTTGTAGGCCATAGATGCTATATGAGACCAAGTTAAAGGGCATGCTTATGTATTATACGTTTGTATTTCGTTTTATAGATGATGAAGTTCTACTAATGCATGATTTCTTTCAATTTGCATGTGGTTTGTTGATCATAATCATAGGTTAATCGGATTGGTCAATTTTTCATGTTTCCACATGCATTCGTGAGTAAACTGTCCACTGTAAACAGTGATTTACATTACGAGTTTACATTGGTTGGTTTGGGCGGAATCTTTGTTATAGACGCAAAAATCGAGCCATACCTGGCTGCTACCTTTTTGGGGGGGTTTGAAATTTAAAGCCAAAACAACTCATTTGCCATGTAAAACTGGTTTGATTTGGAAAACCAGGAAGTTTGGTAGAAGTTCTGCAAGTGTGGGAAGTTTTATTACAAATCAATAAACTTTGAACAATGAAAACAATTTAGAGGTTTAATAAAGATCTTACAAAATTTTATACTTTGTAGATCACAACTTACTGGACATAAATAGATAAATGCAGTTTGAATTATCTTGTCTTGCTTCTTTACCATTGTATTCTCATTTTGATAATGTTCGACAATTTTCATTAATATAACTTATAGGCATGACTTGGAATGAATAATAAGCTGCTTGGAAGTGATTCCAACCTCAATGTAATTGGATTATTTGTTTTAGAGTGGCTATTGGGTCAGTGATTCTCTACACTTTCTTTTTACATTGGTGTACCTTGAATCTGTAAGTTAACATTGGCATATGGATGAAACCATTATATTGGTTTTTCAAAAGTTGAAACCTGTAAGTTATAGAAGAAACATGTTTTTGGGTAGTTTAGTTTGTTTGGCGTAAATTGTGTAATTCTACAGCTTTTTTCTTTTGATAATAAATAATAAAATTTTCTGCCCTCACCTTTTTTCTTCTTCCTTGTTGGTTTTAATTATGTTCCATTTTATGCTCATGAATATAAGGTGCTGGCAAATTGTCAAATATTATTTATCTGCTCTATTTTGTTGTCATCTTTGTTCACTATACATTGTAAGCTGCATAATTAAGTAACATACATGTGTTATTTCCTTGGCTATACGATTTTTTGATTTCCATCTAAGAAATGATTGATTCTATAGTATGAGAACATATCCCTTAGATGTGGGATGGTTGCAGTTATTAAGACATGTCAGTAGGATGCTAGGGATGGAAGTGTGGTATTCTAGGTGTGGGTAGTACTGGTAGCTTGAGTGAGGCCACGATGAAGAAAATTGATTATTTGCCTGTCGAGATAGGACCAGAAGAGGGGAGGGGATTTAGTATGGCAGCAGACATATCTTATGCTCTTTATGGTCTGTGATAACATGAATGGTATTTGGTTGTTTTGGCCTTTTTTGGTGAAGTTGTTCAGCAAACAACTTTAGTGAAGTTACAGCCCCTCTATGGCTCTATGGACGAAACATGCATCCCAACTTTAACATGATCAAGGATAATGTGTTATCACTGAATGGCTGAATGCAACTCCATCCATTAGTTACTATGCTTACTTATGAAAGAGGGAAAAGAAGAACAAGAAACCCTCCATGTATGAACATTGTTGTTGCAAACTTCTTGGTGGTCTTCTGGTATCCTCATTAATGTCATTGGTATAGCAAACTCCATGCATTGTATGTTCAGTATTATTTACGATGGGAAGTGTTAACCTCCTTCTGCTGTACATCCTCTTGGGCTGGATAAATAGCTTAAACACTTTTTGATACTGTACTCTGGTTGCTGATACTATGTCCATGGTTACAAGTTCTTGAGGTGGAACAAGTGTTGTCATTGTTTTGCTTGTGTAAGATTAACCTAGCATCTTTGCGAGGATCAGTGATTGCTTGAAGCTTCCTAGCTCAAATATGACCGATGATTACAGTCTAATTACATATAGTATATTATAGCTTGAGGCTTCTGCCTCTGTGGTACCTGCACCCATGTGTAAAATAGGCTTTACTCTTCAGTTGACTTAACTTTGGTTCTTCATGTTTCTGTTGTTTACTGAGCTAGTTATTTTGTGACGTCTTGTTTGTATTGTGTATTTAGACACCTTTTGTCCCAGTTTCTGTCCTCCCTTGACCCAAAAAAAGATGTAAGAAATAGTTTGACTAAGAAGATGGAATTGAGGGGCCATTTTCATATAGAATTGTGTATCTTTTCTCACGGTACTCAACATCAATTATTACATGCAGGATGGGAATGAAGTGTTTTTCAGGATCAAGCGTAGCACACAGATGCGCAAGCTCATGAATGCTTATTGTGACCGGCAGTCAGTGGACATGAACTCAATTGCATTCTTATTTGATGGGCGCAGACTTAGGGCAGAGCAAACTCCTGATGAGGTATTGAAATGTTTCACACACTTGTATTGCTTTTACCAATGTATGGTTTATCTCAATTTCTTTTCTTCAATTGTTGAAATAGCTGGAGATGGAGGAGGGTGATGAAATCGATGCAATGCTACATCAAACTGGAGGCAGCGATACTGGATTCTGCACTTGTTTCTCTAATTTTAACTTGGTTAATGTTAGTAGATTGTTAAGGGTGATACTTTCAGAGTGTTGGTACAACTCCCTCATCTGCTTTAAGATGGTAAATTTATGAATGTTTAGTTTTCAGTATTAGATGATGACCACTACTAAATGGTTCAATTTCCATCGCATTTGTCAAAGTTTACTCTGAATATGGTTTCAAATTGTGTCACTTTGCCTAATAATATTTCATACCCCTCATAATATTGTATATCAAATTGTGCAAATGCTGAAAAATATGTTCCGACTGTGATTCCTCTTGCAAAACCGTATGGTTGATTGGATGTGCTTGGAAAGCCAAGAGTCAAGACGAACACAATTAGTGTGTCACGGACTTAGAGTCTCACTAAACCTTTGTGCGGCACTTGACAATTTACTCACGAATTTTTCACGATCTTGTAAGTTCAAGTAAGCCATTTGAAACTAAAATCACTAAGAGAATGTAAAGAAAGACGTGGAAGCTTTTGGAAGAAGGCTTGTATTGCTTGTGGATTGCTTACACTTTTCTTGGATGCCTTACAAATGAATGTTCCATCTATTTATACTACAACCTAAGGGCTAAAGTGCAATTAAAAATTACTTGACAAGTCCCTACAATATTTACACTTTGGTTTCTTTCTAGAATTCTCTACATAATCTAGGGATTTCTAAAGCTTTCTTGGAAATTCTCTAGGGAGTTCTAGAGTGTTCTACTAACCTCCCCACAACTCTAGATTCTTCTCCCTTTTTTCGGTGCCAAATTTGAACTGTGAAGTGGTGGGACATGACACTCTCCCCCACCTATTAATGCGACAACCGCGTCGCATCGTCGCAGCATCGGCAACCGAGTCTTGCCTTCTCGTACGCGCGACTAATAGTCGATTGACTCGATCAACGCCCTCGCACAACTCCTTCAGTTGCTTTCTGATCTCTTTCATCTTGGTCTTATGGTCTACCTCCTTCATATGAGGCACGCACCTTGGTTGTTTCTTTGGCATCACGACGTTGTTATCTTCTAGAACCTTCTTCATGTAGGGTGGCAAAGACCTTTTTGCACCATTGTCTTCATTCAAACTTTCAATGGTGTCTATAAACGCTGACTCTTTCTTCTTAGGGCCTCTTACGAGATGCATAGTTGTTAGACGGACTTGTTTTTCCGTCTTCGGTACCTTAACTAGGGGCACTATACATGATCCTCCTTGCTCCATGACTAGAAGCCGTTGGAGGTAAGGGTCGATCACTGCTTGGCAGTCTTGGAAGAACTCCTGTCCTAGAATGATATCGAAGAGGTTTAAAGGAGCGACAGTGAAGTTGGTCTTACCTTGCCACTTACCTAGCGTGTTGCTTACTCCATGCGCAACTCTACACACGGGAGTCAGTGGTGCATTGACCATCCTGAGTTGGGAGTTACTTGGACTGTACCTCAGCCCCAACCTTGTCGCTGCCGTCTTGGTCATGATATTGGCCTTTGCACCCGTGTCGACCATAGCACGAGCGGGTCTTCCATTAATCGTGAGATCAACATACTGCGCGCCGTATCCTCTTGGCTTTCCTGGCTGCTTCGTGATGGCTTCACGTAGTCCTATCAAGCCCAACTGTGTCGTTTCTGCGCCTTGTCCTTGCTCCTGTGCATCCTTCTCCTTCCACTCTCACAAGATAGCACCAAGGCTCTTCAGTTCAGGGCACTTTGCATAGCCATGCGGCCCCCCGTATATGTAGCAACCTTTTCTTTTGGCAATTTCTGCCTTTCTCTCTGTGTCGCCATGACATCCGAATTTCTTCCCATCAGACTTATAGGTATCATGCTTCTTGGGATGTGGCTGCTGCTCTTCGACGTTGCCACGATCTTCCCCACTATGGTCATGACTACCTCTCATCTCCTCTCTTCCGGCTCTGTCGGGCTTCTCATGCCTAAAGTCTATCAAAGCTTCGACCTACAGGATGTCTTCATCTATAGTTCTGACCTGTCGGCGTTCCAACTCCGTTCTGGCCCAATTTTGCAGCCCATCCATGAAGTGGAACAACATATCATCATCCGTGAGGTTAGGAATTTGAAACATGAGGGTGGTAAACTCCTGCACATAAGCGTGTATGCTGCCCGTTTGCTTCAGCTCCCTAAAATTATGCTTTGCCTCATAGATGACGTTGTTAGGGAAGAAGGCTTTCTTGAACTCTTCCCGAAATTGCTCCCAGGTGTTAATGGTGCACGTCCCCTTCTCTATCTCGGCCTCCTTGCACCTCCACCATAGCATGGCCATCTCCGAAAGATATAACACAGTGGTGTTGATCCTACTCTCGTCGCTCTTCACTCGGTTACACTTGAAGTAACTCTCTAAGTGCCACAGGGAATTCTCCACCTCTTGTGCGTCACAGACGCCTTTGAACATAGGTGGCTTGTGAGCCTCGACCTTGGCCTCCCAATCTTGGTCGAACGATGACGATCCTCCAACTTCCACGCCCTCTTTGAGTGCTCTCATCTCGGCCTTCATGGTTTCAATCGTGCTAAACACCTCCATGAGCCGACACTCCAAAGAAGTGATAGCCTTCTTCATCTCAAACTCGACACACTGGCTTCCCTCCAACTCCTTGTGAATGTTGTCAGTCTCCTCAAGGGTGAAGTCCTCGAGGGTCTTGAACTTGCCATCGGCCACGTTCAAACGCCGGCCTAATATCTCTATGGCTTTTGTTGTCGTTTCAACCCCTACGATCCACTCCTCGCCACGGTCATCGTCACTTGCTTCGGTGGTCGAAGGTGGGTGAGATATTAGCACCTCGCTTGGTGTCGGGTCGAGCAACGTTTCCTCACTACCCTTTTAGTGCTTCTTTCCCTTGCGGTTCTTCTTTCCACCATCCAGCCTGACGTTGGTGGTGCTTGCGGCGTTTACGTCTCCTTCGTTAAACATTCCCTTAGTGCAGACCTTTGCTCTGATACCACGTTGTCACGGATTTAGAGTCTCACTAAAGCTTCGTGTGGTACTTGGCAACTTACTCACGAATCTTTTATGATCTTGTAAGCTTAAGTAAGCCTTTTGAAACTAAGATCGCTAAGAGAATGTAAAGAAAGACTTAGAAAGATTTTGAAGAAGGCTTTGTATTGCTTGGAGAATTCTTTACAACTTGCTTGGATGCCTTACAAATGAATGCCCCATCTATTTATACTACAACTTAGGGGCTAAAGTGCAATTAAAAATTACTTGGCAAGTCGTTACAATATTTACACTTTGATCCCTTTCTAGAATTCTCTACATAATCTAGGGATTTCTAAAGCTTTCTTGGAAATTCTCTAGGGAGTTTTAGTCTATCATTTTAAAAGTAGTTCACCCACTCATACGAAGGTTTATCTCTTTCTTCAACAATAAATATGAGTTATTACAAATTTAGTACTCCCTTTGTTCCTAATTACTTGTCCACTTTCAATTGACACACCTATTAAGAAAACAATTATTGACATGGTGAGTTTACCATTTTACCCCTATTAATTATGAATTAAAAGCTTAAGATTTTCAAGAAGTTCTACTTTTTTAAAAGTAATTAATTGAGGGTATAATAGGTAAATTTTTTTTGTTCTTTCTTGATTTGTCAGAATGGATAAGTAATTATGGACAACTAAAAAAAGAAAAATGGATAAGTAATTAGGGACAGAGGGAGTAGTTTGAATTTGGAAATATTTTATAGTTGATTAGTTATTATCTAGTATTTTTTAGTATCTTTAGTAGTTTGAATTTGTCATATACTCCATATGTCCCTAATTACTTGTCCATATTTGAATTGACACACTTATTAAGAAAACAATGTTTGACACAGTAAGTTTATCATTTTACTCCTATTAATTATGAAGTTGATAAATTAAAAATTTAAGATTTGACATAGTATCAGTTAAGCGAAAATTATCACCCTTAATGAATGGGGGTATGAACTGTAATTATTTATGAAAAAATGGGTATTTCAGGAATTACTTTGGATTTGGATATGAACTTGTAATTATTTTAAATTTTATGGTCCATTTATGTAGTTTTCCCATTACATAAAGCGGTTGCTCTGTGTCTGCGTTGGATATTGGGTTGGGGTTATCGGGTCTTATCGATCAGAGTATTATTAGGTTTGATGTAACTTGTACAGTTTCAGGCCATATTGGTTCGAGTTTCCACTAATTTTTTTTAAATACATTTTTAAAAAGTTTTTTTTTCCCAGTAATTCATGAATGTTAAATATAATTTTAAATTTTAGACTAAACAAATCACAAATAGTATTAGATCAACTGATTTCAATTATTGGGTTGAGGTTTATGCTCAGCCGATTTAGATTTTCAAGGTGAACCAACACGTCACTACCCATAAGTCATGGGTTGGTTTAGTCCGAGCTACTATCAGATCTGATTTGATTCTAGAATGAATTGACCCAGTTGACACTCTTAGATTAAATTAAGATTGTGCATAAAGAGCTTGTAGGTGATGAATCAACATGAAAGTCACATATCATGTTTTTGTACCTTATTTTATGTATATATTAAATGTTGAATCACATTGATATTGAAAGAAGTTAAAATATGTAATGACTATAGTAGCTTTGTGGCATCTTCATTAAAGAAATGACTCTTTTCATTGCATCCAACTCCTTCTCTACGTATCTATGTTCGAGTGAAACTATTATGTGTTTTAGAAAGCTACTTCATTCAATTTCTTCAACTCATTTCATTCAACTCCTCTGGTTTGATTTCAAATCTAGGATAGCAACATTGTAAAGGATTTTCAAATTCTCTCAAAATTCATTTTGAAATAATGCAAAACTTGATATAAACCCAATGTGTAAATTCATAAAACTCACGAACTCTCTAAGTAATGGTCTAAATGCTACAAAAACCAAAAAAATGAAAATGACATTTAGCTTTCTAGGGAAGGAGCAGTAAAAATGACATTCTTTTTTTAATAAATTTCCAATATTATTAATTAGATATATTTTGTCTTAAATTTCCACACGATCATAGATCAAATTATTTCAACTAGTACAATCTATGATGTCTTTTCACTAAAGTAACATAATTAAGTTTTCTAACATAAAAATTGTAAAACTTTCACCTAATAACACAAAAATCACTACTATTGAAAAATCCTTCTTTCGATTGATCGGTGATATATAATGTCATAATTATGTGATCAACTATCTATTTTAAGTTGGAATAACTATAATTAAATCACTACACTAACTAGTTCTCAAGAATATTATGTATAATGTCAGAAATTAAGAAATAAAATTGTCAATTTTATGGTTACACCTAAAGATCATCATCTCAATAATAATGTTTTGACAACCTCTATATTTATATAACAGAGTTGATGCAGCTGGTGGTGGTCCTAGCCATGCTAAATTAGTAGTAGTTAGTAGTAGTATTAGTAGTTAAGCTAAGAAAAAGACAATTAAAAGGAGGGGGAGAAGTGGGGAGGGGAGGGGAGGGGGGAGAAGGAGGATATGACATGGAGGGATATATATATACACTATTATTTTCTTGTTATCTTTGATTTTATTATTGTTGTTGTCTAATTTGCTTTGATTATCATATTATTGATTATTGTTACTATATTTTTCTCCATTTTATTCTATATGGCCTTCAACTTCATTTTTAAAAATGATTTTTTTATTCTCGACTTGAGGCAAAGGTCTATCAAAAACAGTCTTCATACCTTCATATTATTCGAATCAACTCCTTAAATTATCAAAATTACTCAAATTATACCTAAAGAATTATTAAACCTAGTACTCCCTCCATTTCAAATTAAATGAATTATTGAGATATTTTTCATTTTTCAAATTAACTTAATTGTTCAATTTTCAAGACTACTTTTAGAATTTTCTTCCAATTTTGCCCTTTATCAATTAGTATTGGAATAAGTTATTAATTAATTTTTAGTTATTATAATCATAAATTTGATAATAATTAATAAGGATAAAAATGGCAAATTATGCTAATTCATGTCTTAATCTTCTTTTCTTAAAAGGTGTGAAACATCTCAACCATTAAATTAATTTGAAATGGAAGGAGTAGTACATAAGAAAAGAGAACATTTTATCATTTTCCCCGCAATTTGGTATTTTAATTTTCATGTGACCAATAGTTTTCTTTAGCAATTTTTGACATTTTACTTTCATGTGACCAATAATAGTTTTCTTCATGGCTAGAAACAAATGCATATTAGGTAATTTTATATAGATATCAATGTAATTAGTGTTTTATTTAGCATTTGGGATTGAGTGTTATTTAGACACTTCACTAGCAATAGGGTCAATTGAGGTAATTGAAAGCAACAAGTAACAAATTAATTAAATCTTGACTGCTATCATGACCAAAGTTCAATTTGAGCTTTCAAATCCTTAGCAACGTTATACTAATTAATTAGAACTTCCCTTTGAAATATGACCGTAAAAGTTAAGAATTGAAAGTTGAAACTATATAATATGGTAAAATGTTATCCACTTACTATTCTAAGTTTTCCTATTATTATTAGATAGATAAGAGAAAACGTCGATAAATAGGAAACAAGCTCCGTAGGAATGAACTAGTAATAGAATTGCGCAATAACTATAGTACCAATGTTTTATACATAGAATTGTAGATAAATGTAAAGTACATATTATTACCTTAAGTTTAAATTTTATGCAAATCAATGTAGTGTATCTACCCGTCTGTTTAAATTTAAATTATACACTTATCTTTTAGCGAAAACACTACTTATAAGATTTTATTTTTTTTCAAATGAATAATGGATACATGTCTTGAACGTCATCAAATCACCGTTCACTTAGGTCTTAACCACGTCTAAATATTATTTCTTAGTAAGAACTTTAATATATATATATATTTCGTTTGTCATTTTCACTTGGAAATCATGAACTTTTTCACCAATTTTTGTATCAAAGTTGTGTCACATGATTGTGACTATCAACAATATAATAGACCCTTTTTGAAGTATGATGATAATAATTCACCTATATATAGGTAAAATAAATTGAAGTGTTCATGATAGGCTTTTACTAATACATGTATTAAACATTACTTATAGGGGAACATATAGTGACTCACTCCAACTTGTATTTTGCCTGGATATTTGCTCTTTAACTAATCTATTTTTTGCGTTATCCAACAACTCAATTTTTGAATGGGTGCAAATTTGAAATTAATATGCAAGTAAAGATTTTTTCCCTATTAATATAAAGAGTGATATTGTAAAAAGATGAAAAGTTATAGAGTAAATTAACAAATCGTATTGACATGAGGGGTTAAAAAAACAACGAGTTCAATTATAAATATAGGTTGAAATGAAAGTCACGCTACTACAAGTATAATGAACATAAGTATTGAAACATTACTATCTTTTTGCTTTTTTTTTTATGGCTCAAACCTACAACTTTAATATTGTAAGCTGCTTAACATCTAAGAAACTAGGCTAAGAAAGGAGAAAGATTACGGAATTGTACTAAAAAAATTCTTAGACTTTTTTATGTGTGGTCAGTTGCCTAAAGGTTAATATAAATTTTTGGCGCATCGAGCAGTCATCGTCAGTAACGGAAAAAAAAGCTTTTATTAAGAAATTCAAAATATAAAAATTTAAATACGAAACGATTACAAGAGGATAAATCGGAGGCGAACCAAAGGAAAGACTAATGCTTTAATTTACGCTTTGTTATCATTTGTAACATGCAATTCCTTCCCATTTTCCCCTACTCCATCTAGCTATTTAAAATTTTCTTGTGCATTTTAGGTAAAAAATAACTTTGAAGAATAAAACAAAAAATAAAATCTTCTTGACATTCTTAAAAATAGTCACTTATTTTGGAGAATATTACAAAAGTTATCATTTAAAAAGAAATGAAGAAAGTATAAGATTGTATCTTCACAAAATGAAAATTTCATAAAAGTCACAAGTTGATTTCCTCTAAATAAGAAAAGATAATAAGAAGAAAGCAATATCATAACTAAGCTAAGGATTAAAATGTTACTACAATTACATATTACCTAGGAAAGTAATTTGTAATTAAACAAATGGTAGAAAAACTCAATTCAATGAAGATGACATTTAGTTGTCCAAAAAAGAAGCCTTTAAAAGTGACATTTTGCAATAAAAACATGCAAAAGAAGTATACCTTTACTACAATATAAAGGAGGGGGATTTTGTTAAGCTTGGACAATACTACAATATTAAGAAAGAGTAGAACTCTTCCACCACCAAGAAGAATTGCTGCCTACTCGTCACCTTCAGTGACTCAAAGAATTCACTTTTTTTCTATTCATCACCTTTGCAATGGCCATCACAAACAGTTTATGCGGTATCCTTCTCCCATATCTCTAGATTAATTGTAGCTATAATTCTTGTTCATAAACTCATTAGATTTTAAAAAAAAATTAATGTAGGGAATATAATGACGTTGTTTGTCACTGCAACTATAGTTGTATGTGCTCAAAGCCAACTGATAATGGAAACACCTTATAATGCGGTTGTTTCTAAAGATGGGACCGAGAATTTCAACACAATTGCTGGAGCAATATTGGCGGCCCCTAATCACAGTGTCAAGTCATTCTTCATAAAAATCAAGAAAGGCACGTATCAGGAATATATTAGAGTTGATAAAAAGAAGACTAATATAGTCTTGATCGGAGAAGGGATGGATACTACGATAATAACGGTTAATAGAAGTTTTGTGGACGACAACAAAACCTATGATACTGCAATCGTTGGCAAGTCCCTCTCTTTCTATATATACATGAATTTTAGTATTAATTTTGATGAACTATAACTGTTTCTTTCTTATTTAATTTGCAAGGGTTCTTGGTAATGGCTTCACGGCCCAAGACTTAACTATTAGGAATAGTGCTGGACCTATAAAGCATCAGGCAGTGACATTAAGAGTTGAAGCAGATTCAGCGTCCTTTTATAAATGTCGATTCAACGGGTATCAAGACACTTTGTATGTGAAAAGGCAACATCAATACTATCGTAATTGTGAAATATATGGCACGATAGATTTCATATGTGGTGACGCGGCGACCCTGTTCCAAAATTGTTTATTCGTAGCACGTGTTCCATTGTTCAAGCAGTATAACACAATTACTGCACAACAAAGAGAACATGAGGATTCTACGACTGAAATAGTGCTTCAATATTGCTCTATAAAGGCTAGCCAACATTTGAGCAATGTCACCACGTTTTTTGGTCGACCATGGGGAAAATTCTCTCGGACAGTGATAATGAAAAGTTATATCGATAACTTGATATATCCTAGAGGATAGGTTGAATGGATTGAATCGTCCATTGTTAGTCGCCGGTCATATTATCTGGAGTACAAGAATAGAGGGCCGGGTGCTGTTACAAAGGGATGTGTGACATGGGCATCCGTCACAACGAATCCTAATATTGCACTAAATTTTACGATTAGAAATTTTATAAACGGTGACCAGTGAATTCCCGTCAATGTCCCTCATTACCTAGATTTATCTTGAAATAAATTGTACTCATGTGTTCCAACTAGTAATCAGATTATAAAAATAGTACTACTATGTACACGTCTTGTTTTTTTGTTTCAAATGACTATTGATTCTCTAATTTGACTTCAAGTAATTTATCGTTGCCATTGTCCAACTAATCGACACTGACCATTAAATCACCAAAATGACATACTTACGGACACTAATCAAGCCTACTTTTATTCTGCCAACTTCAATAGAAGTATTGTGTAGCACTATTCGTACATGCTTGACAGAGTGAAGTTGTATTGAGGAAATTGTTTTGTCTCAATCAATCAAAAATGTCTTAATCGGATAAATTTACTTATTTCACACAATTCTTCTGGTCATGCTAATGAATTTTTTGGACTATTTGTATATCTCTCAATTTTTGTTACACCAAATTAAAGGAGGATTTTTTTTACTTTTATTTTTTGTATTTCTTCGATAAATATCATTTCCTTCTCAGCCAAATGTCAGTCCATCACTTACAGATGCAATGTTCAATTGTAGGAACTTATTTTAATCATGGAGTAATTATAGCATTTTTGCTGCTTATGTATTTTTTCTAATTTCTGGTCTTTTTTTGCTTGTGACTTTAATAATCATATTTCATCTTTTATCCTACATTTTCATAGTAGTTTTACCCCGTATCCTACTTTTCTTGTAAGTTTATCATTCAAATTATGGATATGTGACATTATGTAACGACGGAGAATGATACAATCTATCCAAACATTGTATTCATTAAAATAATACAATACAGTTCAATACTAACACAATACAATACATTATAAATAATACGTAACAACCATCCAAACAAACTGTAAGCGTACAAGGGCACAATTTGATTATTTTTTTTATATTGAAATTCAAGTTACACATGATCTAAGGAACTCAAATATAAAATTTCATCAAAAACCAAATTCAAATCAACCTTCAAATCCTCAAAATATGATGAAATCATTACTTTAGGCCGAAAATTTCCAATTCCCCAATTGAAGCATAGATGATTATGAATTTCCTATCTTGATTGTCCAAATGATATTAAGACATAAACCAATTTAATATTAAATTAAAAACAATATAAATCTTCTATTGGGAATTAATCAGGAACATATATATAGAGTATATATCAATAAACTCTGTGAATTTTGCTACAAAATAAGAAAATTATAATTAGAGAAAATACCCTTGAATTTGGCAGCAAAATTTACTTTAGTATTTTATCTTTACGGGTAATTATTTACCCATTAATCTCTTTACAAGTGAATTTAAATACACCCAAACAGTTGACATGGCAAGGCAAAAAAAAAATTCAGCGCATAAATATAAAAAATTAAAGAGAAAAAAAAAAGTGGGCCCCAATATTTTTCTTGTTAGCCAATAAATTTTATTTTCTTCATATTTCTTATACCCTACCACCCCTTCCCTCAGTATACCACCAGCCCCACCTCACTCCTTCATCTTCCTTACACCCCACCACTTCTTTGTTCTTCTTCTTCGAACCCTTACCCCTTTCTCCTTCAAAACTCTCATCCCGACCCTATTTCTCCTCTTCGAACCCCCACCCCCACCCTCTATCTTTCTCTTCAGACCTCATCGCCTCAATCATCACCTGCATCACCCTTTTCTTCTTCTTTTTTCATTGAACTTTCCATCTTTCTCCTTCTTTGAAATGCCCCTCCTCCCTCACCCCCATTTCATTTCGATTAGTAAAAGGGTGGAACGAAAAGGGGGGAGATTGAAAAATCAACAATTTGTTTTTGCTTCAAATGGTAGTGTTTGAATGTGATGAACTTGAAGCTTTTTTCGATGAAAAATTTATAATTCGTTCATCTCAAATTAAATTTCAGATGTTATTATTTATTTGTTTTGATAATGTTTCTTAAAAATTGATGTGTTTTTGTGAGAATGATTTTAAGATCTTGGATCAATCTTTCAATCCTTACTTGAGTTTGTTCAATTGCAATCTTGATTGAGTTGAGGAACAGGCAAGCTCATTTTTTGAGATTGTTTTACTTTCAAAATTATGAATAATCAAAAAGAAATAAAAAAGAATTTAAAAAATCAAATTTTAAATAATGTTCAATGTGGCACTGATATGACAATGATCTGGCGCTGATGTATCGATGACATGGCGCATGTGGAATGCATTTGCCATTGAAAAGAGATTAGAGGGATAAATAATTATATGTAAAGTTAAAATGTTAAAGTAAATTTTGCTATCAAGTTTTGAGGGGATTTTATGTGTTTTCTCTTATAATTAACATAAAGACTAAATATGGAGGTAACTAAAGGGAGAAAAAGACGAGTAACTCATAATGTAAACTTTAATATAAGTCATTATGTAATCAAGGCAACATTTATAAATTCAAATCACAATAACAATTACAAATTAATTTCGAATTGCTTTAGCAAACTCAATATTATACCAATAAAATTCATCAAATCGTCACTTTCTGATTTTATTGGAAATTTTCTAACAGGTGGTTCATTAAATGTAACTTCACAAGTGACTAGACCACTCACAATAGCAGAAACAAAATTTCTTGACTCACTTATTTGCATCAAAATTTTCAATTGATGTTGTAGCGTCATCTATCGAACCATCATAATTTTCCTTACAAATCTGAAGACATTCTTTGAGAACAGGTTCTTTTGCTTGCTCTAGCAGACTTACAATTTCATTGTAAATATGTTGTCTTTGATAAACACTGTTGAAGAAGAATATGCACCAAACCTTTTTTATCAGCAGAAGAACTCTTAGGATCCGCTCTAAGAGAATTGATGCATGTTTTGAAGTCTTTAGACGTTTGACAAACATCTTCTATTAAATCTCTCGATGAAAAGGTACCACAAGATGCAGGGTGGTTATTATAGCTAGCATTCAATACTCATATTTATTTCTTTTCCATAATAGATAATGTAGATGTTATTTTATCAAGATTATGGTAATCATACCTTACCTATTATGAAACAAACTAGTACTCCCTCCGTCCCATTTTATGTGGCAACATTTCCTTTTTGGTCAGTCCCAAAAAGAATGTCACATTTCCTTATATGGAAAATATTTAAAGGTACAATTCCTTTTTTACCCTTGTTGGTCCCACTTAATCTTAAAATAATACTCCAATACATTTATGAGGAGAGAGAAAAGTGAGTCTACTTTTTAAAGGGCAATTTGGTAAACATTTCAAAGTCTTCATTTATTTCTTAAACTCCGTGCCCGGTCAAATGTTGCCACATAAAATGGGACGGAGGGAGTAATTAATACGTACTATCTTCTAGTTTGGGCATGCAAATAATCTGTATATTAATTCACCCCAAGTCTAATTTTCAATCATTTTTTTACCGTTAATATGATTAAAACCAGATGATAAAAATGCTAGTAAAATAATTATTATATCTCAAAAATAATAATACTAATCATTTTATTTATTGTATTCTACCTATAATTTCTAATCGTTGATAACCTCTTCTTCATTAACCATTATTTTGAAATCAATTAAGACATTGATTATTATTATATTGCCTTAATAAGCTTTTCCTAATAAGGTAATTTGGAGCAGTCAAACCGTTTTTTCAACCTAAATCTGGACATTTAGTCAAAATATGTGTATAGTATAATGAGCAACTTTCACATATAGCAAACAAAAAAATCATATTTGTATGTTATAGCAAAGTTTGCATAATTGCGCTCCATAGCAAACATATATATATGTATAATTCGCTATACATATACAATTGAAAGCTATGTCTATTTCGCTATACATATATACAAAAAGAAGCAATTGTATAATTCGTTGGCTCCTCTTCAGATTTGTATAATTTTGCTGGCAGGCCATTTGTATAAATTGTTGTTAGCCTCTCGTTTGTAGAAATCGTTGACAAAAATATTTGTATATCAAAAATTGCTCTCTCTATCACTTTATACAAACATAAATTATACATTATATTTGTATAATCTGTGTTTGTATAAAACGAGAAAGAGAGAAAGGCAAAAGAGAACTGGGCAGGGAAATATTTGTATTGTATAATTATAAGTGTATAAGACGAATATATATGTATTTGCATGTGTATATACAGTTTTCTTTCACTTTATACAAACATAAATTATACATTATACAAACATAAATTTTACATTATATTGTATAATCTGTGTTTGTATAAAACGAGAAAGAGAGAAAGGCAAAAGAGAACTAGGCAGAGGAATATTTTTATTGTATAATTATAAGTGTATAGAATGAATATATATGTATTTGCATGTGTATATATAATTTTCTCTCGCTTTATACAAACAGAAACACAATTTATACAATTCTGTTGTATAAAGCGAGAGAGGCGAGCACAGAGGGAGCAAGCGAGAAATGGAGAGTGGCGAGCGAGAATTTGGAGGGAGAGAGGCGACTGGCAAACGTTTGCTACGGGGCGCAATTAAATCAAACAGTAGCTACTCCATTATTTTAGATTATAAGTTTGCTATTCTGTACAATTATCCCTAGTCTAATTTACATAAATTTCATAGTGTTAAGAGTTAATTACATTATTTTCCTACTCTTTTTCAAATTATAAGAATCCCTTAAAATTTATAGATTTCGGATACATCACTGAATTTTCGAATATATCACTGGATTTCTGGATACATCACTGGATTTCTAGATACATCATTGGACTTCCGGATACATAAGAGAGGGACGTTTCAGAGAGAGAAGGGATGTATGTGAGAGGGGATAGGACCTCCAAATACATAGGAGAGAGAGATATCAGAGAGAAGAGGGATGTATCTAAAAGTGAAGTGATGTATCATAGAGGGTAGGGATGTATCAGAGGGAGATAGGGATGTATCAGCAAAAGAGGAGTGGTGTATCCGAGAGGGAATTTTTGAAAGTTTTTTTAAATGGTAAGTAATTTTAGAGATAATGGTAAAATAAGATGTATATTTAAGTAGTTTTTCCTAATTATAATTCACGTAAATCTCATAGTGTAAAGAGCTAATTACATTATTTCCCTACTTTTTTTCAAATTACAAAAATCTCTTAAAACTTATGAATTTAGAATACATCATTGGACTTTCGGATATATCATCAGACATTCGGATACATAGGGGAGGGATGTATCCGAGAGGGGAGGGATGTATCCGAGAGGGGAGGGATGTATCAGAGAAGGGATAGGACATCCAGATACATAGGGGAGTGATGTATCTGACAGGGAATGGATGTATCCGAGAGGGAAGGGATGTATCAGAGAAGGGAGGGATGTATCACTGAGAGAGGAGTGATTTATCTGAGAGGAGATTTTTTTTTTAAAATTAAATGGTAGGGAATTTTAGAGATTATAGTAATTAAATAAGATGTGTATTTATGTAATTTTTCCATAATTATTTTGTCATAGACTAGTTATTTTTTAAATAAACGTATCAATTATTGACACTCAATTTTGACCCATCACAATATTAATTAATTGTTGAACTTCTTCAATTTCAAACAATTTAAAATAGCTTTATAAAAAAAAAAATCAAGTTGTTTTAAGATAATTTTGTCATTTTAAAAATAAGTAATGTTTTATTTTTAAAATTCACTAATTCGTAGAGAGAAAAACTTTTATTTCTAATAATAATATATTAAAATATTTCACCGACTTCAATAGAAGTATGTGGCATAGATGGGTTTAAAAAAATAGAAGTATGTAGCATATATGAATATGATCTCCCTAAGTTGATTGGGTAAATCTACTTCTACTATTACTTGACTATAAGTGTGGATAACCACACAGGTGGCTGTCAACATGCATGTTTCACTTGTGTGGTTCTAGATGTACATATACATTTGTACACTTTTTCCCTCCATTTTAATTTGTTTGTCTTATTTTTTAATTTTTTTTATATTTAAAAATTGAGTAAAATTTTTGAGAAACCAACAAGCTTGTTACTACAAACGCTTGAGTTAGACATTGTTTAAAAGAAAAACTATATTGGTGGATCTTATGTAAGGTATTAATGTGTTCAAGTTGTGAAGTGTATTTCGAGGATCTAATTAGGGAATAATGATTTAATTATGAGACAAAAGAAGTGGATTGATATTGAGATGATAAGTTTATTATTAAAGGAAGTCCTAACAAATATACTTGTGTGAAGGCAATAGAGGTTTTTAGTAAGAAAGTGTGTATACAATTTGGGTTAGTCCTTTGAATTTGGTAGGTATAACTAGGTTAAGATATCATGACGATGATTATGTGGACCTCGAGATGATGACAATGACCATTGAGTATAATTGTAATAAGAGTTCGATAGATTATGATTAGGATGTGACTATAAGATAAGGATTTTTGGTTAAATGGTTTTTGTATGGTAATGACGACCTGCAAGTATTTAAAATTGTGGTTTTCTACTATCTGTTGAGTAACATGGTCGTATTGAAAGTTGTAGGATGTGCTGGGACACCACTTGAATAGAATTGAAAGGAGCTAGAACCATAATATAGAAAAATAGTGCGATATAGTTTAGCCTTCGAAAAGAGGAGAGAATAAGAATATTTACTCTGATTGCAAGGGTCAAAGATGTATATTCATAGGGTTAAGAATTAGGTTCAGAGACATGTAATTTCATCTACTTTGCTCTGATTATGGTAATAGTGTCAAGGGTTCATCAGATGGGTTGAAAAACTGTTGAGAAAGATTTGAGAAAAAAGTCTACAGACGTTCGGCTCGAGTGTGGTGATAAGTCCTTTTGTGGTTTCAAGTTTGGTAACTGGTATGGTTGAAATCTGGACTTAAGTCTTTCATTGTAAGTCTACGTTCTTGGTAGTATGTTTTGTCAAGGTATGAATTGGTAAGGTAAGAAACGATCGATCACCTTGAGTATTGAACATTTCGAAGGACTTGTGCATGATTTGGGTTATTATTTTTGATTGTTAAAGGACCTCAAGAAAAGTTTCATCTAAAGTTTTGGTCTAAAGTATGTGGTGAAGTGTCATGGATTGTTAGTCAAAGGATAAGATAAGTAAGCGAGTTAGCGAAATGAACAAAAGTCTGGTATATTAAAGGTTGTATGAAGTTTCGTCTTTGATTTTAGATATGACTATGAGATGTGAACAGGTTCGGCATAGACTTACTAAGGGATTATTAACGATTTTTATGAAGATTGAGTTTGGTTTAGGTGACAAAAAGTGATGGGTGGAAGATGTTGCGTTTTTATGTTGGTTTGGATTGTTCAAATTATGGTAGGTGACTTATGGATGCGCAACGGTGTAACGACCTGTTCACGTCGTTATAGAAAAACCATCAGAGAAAAAATTTGGACCAAAAAACTTTTTCGTAGTAACTTGAAAATTTCTAGCCTAATCCAGATTTGGATGAAAACGGAGCCAGTGAGTTCTAGGAAGATATGGTAGCAAATGAGAGATCTAATTATGAATTTTATTACATGAATGGATATCTAAGACGTTAAGAAACCCGTACGACTTTACGGAATACAATTCGGGCGAGTAGAGCTCCTGAAACTGATCTTAGCGTGGAAGGGTAGTTTCTGAGTGTCATAGGATGAAGGTGTGTTGTGAAATGGGGGTTTGAAACTCTTAAATTAGCTCACTATTTTTGTGCAAGCCGCCAAGGCGGGATTTTCCCGCTAGGGCGGGGCAACTGTGGCGTGATGGGGGCCACTATAGCGGGCCAGTCGCGAATTAAGTCGAAAATAAACCCAAAAAAATGCCATAATTCTGCAATTTTTGTTTTTGAGAGCTAGGAGACGACTCCAGACGAGTTCTTGACAGTTTTCCACGAAAATTAGTGCTAAAGGTAAGGTTTTCGCTCCCCAATTCCGCTTTTCAATTCGTAAAACGTAAAATCTTAATTGTATTTCGTTGGGGAAGGGTTTTGAATGGTGGAAAAAACCCTAGTTTCACCTTAGGATCATAATTTGGGTCTTAGGTTATTGGGTTTGTCATAATCTAGGTAATTTAGACCTTATTTATTGATCCCCGTATTGAATTATTTGTTTGTAGACCTAGAGCAAGCGGAAATAATCCAAAAAGGAAAGAATCAAGTTTCTTAGGAGGGTTCAAGATTTGTTCGAGGTAGGTGATGGTTGTGATTTCATGTTGGTGTGATGTATGTTAGTAATTACTTCATTTTAATGCATATATGTATGTGAATGTTGCATTACTGATCACACTAATGATAAATGAGTATGAATGAATAATTGTATGCCATGAATCAACACTTGATTGTATGATTATGAGAATGTACATTGTGATTGTGATTGCAGCTTGTTGAATGGATCGGGTGTTACGTTCCAACACAGTAACTTGGATCGAGTGCCACGTTCAAGTGCATATATGGGATCAGGTGTCACGTCTGGCACACTAACTTGGATCGGGTACCACGTACCGGTACACTAATAGTTTGGGTGTGGGTTCCATGAAAGGAACATTACTTGTCATATAGATGTATTAGTGAGAATATTGAATTGTACATTGATCCTGAAATGATGATTGATATTGTATATGTTCGATATATGCATGTTTTATCATGTTGTGGTTACTTGGATATATTTCACTTATTAGGATAGTTGTGTGGTCCTACTAGTACACTATGGTTGTGTACTATACTGCACTTGCTCTTTCTTTGTTGAGTTCAGGGCATCTTCAGGCGGTTATTGATAAACCTCGTTTAGAAGAATAATGATAAATCGAATTCAAGGGTGAGCCAGTTCTTCCAGGCTACCATGAGTTCTCCTTTTGCTCAGTCCATCTTATTCAGACTTAGATTAGTACTTTAGATATTCATATGTTTAATTGGGTTGTACCCATTTTCTTTAGACTTGTGGTTCCTTGTTAGAGTTTCGGTACATTGACTTTCAGGTTCTAGTTAATAATTTTTGCATTTGTTTGTTAAACTTTTGGAGTTTGTTGGAACTCTATTTGACTCTTGCATCTAAACCTGTTTCCGTATCTTTAAATGCCTAGTAATTGACTTAGTTGTGTAGTTCTTGGGTTAGCCAATTAGTATTAATGGTTTTCCCATCGAAGGGTTAGTGTGGGTGTCAATCACGACAGTTTGGATCATGACAAACGGTATGGACCTATAGTTCTATATAATTATTGAGGATTTTAAGAAAGGGTTGAAACTACTCTATTAATGGGACTACACAGACTATTATGAAGTATTATATAGACATTTGATGGTGAATAGAGGTTATGAGCTTATAGTATAAAAAATTATTTGAGTGACTAAGAATTTCTCTGAGTGTTAGTATGAGGTATGTGATTGTTTGGAATGGTAGTTGAAGCATTGTATGTGAAGACTTGTGTGGAGTTGACTTTGGGTGTGATGTAATAGCTTTATCTTGACATAAAGTACTATTGGATTTGAAATTAGTGCTATCAGCTTGGGGTGAGACTCGTATATGTCATGAAATGCTTAAATGGAAAGAGAAGTAGACATAATTTGAAATTTTTGGAGGCGACAATGTTTTTGATAAGAAGACTTTTATACGAGTGACAGTTTGAGAGTAAGGTAAGTGGCTGGTATGGTTATGATGTTTGTTAGTATTAATAATGGTGGCTTCATTATAGTACTGTGAGCATATGTGGGGTTTGATAGATTGAGTATGTATACGATAGTAAAGGGGACCCCACTAATTGATTGTGGGTAGCTTACAAGTAAACAGATGGAGTTAGACGAGTGTAAATGCTTGATATGGGCACTAATGATGAAACAGGGGTAACAAAAGGTAATGTGATTAATTATTGGTGTGTGATGTGTTGAGCAAAGACTTATTGATTCATTGTTAATGTTGTATCACGATTGTGTTGTTGTGAATTATGCATTGTTATGGAAATGGTCATCTCTTCATTATTTATGTGAACATGTAATTTGCATTGGTTTTGAGACATGGTTGTGACAAGTGTTATGTGAATTGAGGAAGAATAATAAATTAAAGATGATGTACCATTAGAAGGGACGTTTCGTGCGCCATGATGCCTATTGTGATTCGAGGGACGTGCCGCACACCGCAACAGATTCTATTATCGAGGGACGTATCACACGCTGCGATGTATTTTAGTATCGAGGGTCGTGTCACACGTCACGATGGATATATGGACAAATATGTCCCTCATGGGTCCCATACTGAGAAACAACGGGTGTGTATCACTAGGTACATGTATCATCATACTTGGCATTGCATATTTTTATCATTTGTGAACTTATGAAAGCCTTTCAGTGGAACTTGTGATTGATGAACTTGACCATGTGTGTTACTGATCTGTAATTGTTGGAACATTGTAATTGAGTTGTGTACTATGAAATTGTGAACTGTTAGGTTGAGATGATTTTATGCAGGTTGTTGTAGAGGTTCGATTGGGGTGGTAGGAGTACTCGCATTCTATATTCTTAACTTGTGTTTAGGAGTTTGCTTGCTGAGTACCGTGTGGTTTGGTACTCACCCCTTGCTTCTACATTTGTGTAGGTTATGAGCGTGTATCTTTATGATACTCTCCCATCTTCTTGTATGAGGCTTCCTATGGAGATTTGTAAGGTAGTTGATTGTCATCTCAGCAGACCTTTTCACTCTTATTTATAATCTTATTATATTCTAGAAATAATGTCATTGGAAACTTGTGTCTTTCTTTCGAATCAATTATAATACTTTAGAGGATTGTACACGTGACTACAAAGTTTTGGGGTTTTATTTTGAGTTGATTATGATTTTCGCATTATTAGATGGTGTTAGTCTCTTTATCTTATTTCACTCCCGCATTTACCGTATTAGTTGGGTTTTAGGCTGACTTGTCTTGGTGGAATAAGGTGAGTGTCATCACGTCTATTTTTGGATCGTGACAAATGTTATCAGAGTTCCAGGTTCATAGGTCTCACGTGTATACAAGCCAAGTGTAAGTAGAGTCTCGAGGATCGGTACAAAGACGTTTGTACTTATCTTCGAGAGGCTATAGTGACTTTTATGAAAAATCTCTTGTTTTTGAAACTATATCGTGCATCCTTGGTCCAATTTGATCTCTATCGCTTCTTTCAACTCTCTATTATAGTGATGACTCATGCGTGGTTTTTCATGCAAGCCGTTGGTATGTTGTGCATGGCTTGGATGTTAGATCTGGTTTGAAAATGATAGACTTATTGAAGGGAGTAGAAGAGAAGTGGTAAATTAATGGCAAGAGTAAACTAGATACAAAATGATAATTTATCTCTTGATTTTTCAAATAGAACAAGAAAAGTTGGACAAGTATTTTTAATATATTGAAACAAATAAAGATGGACAAAGAGAGTAAGAGCCTATTTGGAAAGCCACCCTGGTAATTGGATTTGGTGTAATTGGTGTAATTACACTATTTTGTCCTATTTAGTTGGACATGTAATCACCTGGTTATCTATCAGGTAATTGGGTGTCAATCAGGTAATTGGGTGTAATTGACAGGGTGTAATTACACTTTCCAATTCATATGGGGAGGCTGTGAATTGCTGGTAATTATATAGTGTAATAACAAGTTGCTTACTTATTAATTTCTTCCTTTCATTTTTGTTTTAATTTTTTTCGTTACAATGTATTTTTTTCAAATTTTTATTTTTATTTTTATTATTCCAATATTTTTTCAAGTATTTTTTTTATATCTTTTATATTTTATTTCCTTCTTATCCTCAACCCTTACTTCATGTGATTCTATGCGATTTTTTGTATTTTAAAAAAAAATCATTAGTATAATTTTGTTAGTATTCTAATTTTTAAATTAAAGTAGAATTCATTGTTAAATAAAGCTATGGACTTACGTTTTCCTTTTTTTTTTAAATCATATTTATGAATTTTATATTGAAATTTGGCATAAGAGTATTATGTTAAATTTTTTGTTTTGAATTTAGAACTTTTTTTATATTTTCAATTTCATTTGTTTTAGGAATATTGACTCGATATTTTATATTACAAGCTATTTCTTTTTAAGTTAGATTTGATAGATTTTTTTTTCAAATGTTTTATAATTTTATGATATTATATTTGTAACGATCCGCTAGATCATTTTGAGAACTAGGACTATTTTAACTCTTCCCGTAAAATTTAAATGGAACTTTTAAACTATTCAGTAACTACAAGTATTTAGTTCACGAACTTTTAGCAAATAATTAATAGTTGATAGTTAATGGTCCAAATCCATAAATTATTTAGTATCCTTTACCACTTGACCCATATATTAAAGGAAAAATTACAGAAATCCCACCTTTTAGTTTACTTATCACCATTATCCCCTATAAGTTTTACAAATCTCTAAAATCCCTCATTTTTACACATCAGATTAGTGTATCTCGCGCATTAGATTAATGTATCTCGCGCATCAGATTAATGTATCTCGCGCATCAGATTAGTGTATCATGTATAAAATGTAATGTATCTTACTTAACGATTAATGTATCTCGCGCATTAAATTAATGTATCAGCTCTTATATTATTGTATCCGTTTGAGGGATTTTTGTAATTATAAACTTTTAAGTGATAGATTATAATTTTACTTTAAAAGTATGTGATTTCTATAATTTGCCCATTAAAATAAATCTATAGGGTTTCACATTTTTTAGATTATAATTGATGCAAAAAAAAAAAAAAAAAACGCGGAGAAGAGGTAAATCAAAAAGCCTCTTGAAGAGGATTTTGCGACAGTCGATCAAGCTGAATCAAGTAAGCATACCTTAACTATTGTTTAATATATATGGGTAGATCTTATATTATTATTATTATTATTATTATTATTATTATTATTATTATTATTATTATTATTATTATTATGTGGGGTTGTAGAATATAGAAAGAAGAGAATTGAGTTGTATTAATGTTGCAGCGTGTTGAACTTGGGAAAAATAAAAAAATATAAGATTTTGGTGGCTAATGAGGAATGGGGTTGGCTAGATTAATTGAGGTCTAGTGATGAGGTGATTAGAGGATTGTAGGGTGAGGAATTTGGATGATTGTGGAATATTAAGTTTTCCAGTGATTGAATACAAGGTCTGCCAAATTGCATTCGTCTTAATGAATATAAGGTTCAGTCAAATCGTATTGGTTTTGATATATAATTAATTACTAGGTGTATTGTATTATACGAACACCATTAGATTTATGATATTTTGATAGTTTAAGACTTAACCTTAGGATTGGATTTAGAAAATATGGGACTTGGTATATTAATTGACACCAAAATTGGGAGCTTGATTATAGATTAGGGTAAATTTTTGGGTCAAGGATAGACATATAATATTATGGGTGTCTACAAACTCGCGTGCTTACAATTATTGCATAATTGGTAGATTGGGAACGTTTTGAAGCTTTACGAAAGGGAAAGGCAAAATCTTAAGGATTCGTGACACGTGTTAGACATTCAAGATATGTTAAAACTTTCAAATTTCGTTGAAGGACGTTTTTTTCTAATTAAAGATTAAAAATGGAATAGACCATGGGTAAGGGCGAAAGATGGGGGTCTCGTACCAATAGTGTGACGGGCATTGGTACGAGTACCTGTGTTATAAAGGGAAAGTTTATTACTATTGAATGTGGATTATAATCTGAGAATGCCAAAGCATATGAACATTAGATGATGTACTATTGACTTGCATTCTTTTGTGTGATTGTGTTTCTTTATTGAACTCGTATATTTGTGATAGTTGAGGTGGTTATGTATTATGCTGATATTTGATTGATTGATGATTGATTGAGATGCATCATCATCCCCTTTATTTGGAATCATATTGGGCACGTGGAGATCATCCGTGTTGGGATGGTGAGATGTTAAGATCATAATTTCGGCACGTGGAGATTGTTCGTACGAAAATTTATTGATTTTATGATAGTGCGTTGAGATCGTCCGCACAGACACGTGGAGATCGTCCGTGTCGGTATATGGACCTCGCGAGTCCCTCATGGGTCATGCACTCTCGATGTATTTCCAAGGAGTATCATGCATATACAGTTGAGAGATTACTTGAAATCTAAGGCATATCATTTCATGGTGTCACATTGCATTGTATCTCATTATATCATTTTTTTTTTGTTTTGTGTGTTATTGGTGGTTGGATAGTATGTCATATTGATTACCTCTATTTGATGAAACTTGATTGGTAAGTATAACATAGATTTGTATGAGTAAAGGACTAATTTTCTTGTATGAACTCCGTCACTACTTCTTCGTTGTCGGTCTATGAGATATACTAGGTACACGTGGTTTCGTACTCATACTACACTTGTTGCACTTTTTGTGGTGCAGATTCGATTCCAAGTACGAGCATATCTCATAGAGCTTTTTGAGTCCGAGCTTGGTGTATCTTGGAGTGTGGTGAGCTGCTTGGTTGTTCTGTAGCCCACACCTCCCTCTATCTTTTATGTATTCTGTTGTTTTAATATTCCGACAGGATATCTCTTATGTTTGGGTTTTTCATTTTAGTTTCAAACTACACGATTTTTAGAAGCTCTTGTACTTATGACACCATTTCTTGGGTGGTATTTTAGCTTTCCGCATTTCGTATTTATAAAGGACTTAGTGTTGGAGATATTTTACTCGTTGTTTACCTTTTTACCTCATTATTTAGTTAGATTGGTAAAATCATTGGGTTGGCTTTACCTATCGGTTGGGGACATAGGTGCCGTCACGATTTGTAAATTTGGTCGTGATAATATTTATAATATTAATCTTTTTGTCAAATATGCATTTCATGATGTTCATAGAAATTATGTACTTTTAGGTTTTATATGATTAAATTAATTAAATTATACTAGATTAAAAAATATAAATCAATTATATTTTTATAATATTAGTTAAGAACATGTGTTTATTAATTAATATATTTTCAAGAGACAATATATATCTTAAATATTTAATTTAAATATAAAGGCCCTTATTTGTCTAATATAAATTTAATCGATTTTTCAATCTTACAGGTAACCGCCTAAATCTTTTCTCAGTTTTTTTATTTTTTTCATTTTTTCGTTTGTATTTGTATTATGCTTCTTATTTTTTGCCAATTTTTTCTCTAAACTCTATCATGAGTCATTAGATTCTCAACTATTTCAAAAACAAAATAAAAGATGGAACTCCATCTAAGAGCATTACGAAAGGAATGTCACTGCATGTCCAAGTTCTTGATTTCAACCTTCATTTTCTCTCGATTTAACACAAAATTATGGAGTCAATGCATGGTCTATTGCAAAATCTAAACAAATTCTAGAGGAAAATTCTATTGAAGAGGTCCAAGAAAGAACATGACCCAATTGCACTGCAACAAGTTATCAAAAATGCCAATGCAAACAACATTAAAATTGTTGAAGGAGGAAACAAGAGAAAAGTCAAATACAGTGATTCAATCAAAAACATCTGACACGGTTGTGTCTGATTCATCATATGTTCTTGATTGTATAAAATAATTTTGTATATAGCGATTTGTATATTTTGATAGTTATATACAAAATTGCTTGAGGTATATGTATATTTCTGTATATTCATATACATATATTTACAAATTTGGAGAATATCAGGTAATTGTATAATATAAGTTTGTATATAGTGATTTGTAAATTTTGATAGTTATATACAATTTTTTTGAGGTATATGTATATTTCTGTATATTTAGGTACTATATTCATATACATATAGAGTTTATATTTGTAAAGCATATAATTGTATATAATAATTAATTTGTATAAATATTTGATTTACATATTGAAATATTTTCTATCTTCATGTTTGTATAGGGAGTTAGATTCATTTGCAAACAACCATCAAAGTCCCCCACATGCAGTGCTATACATATACAATTCATATATACAAATTGTGTCATTCGATTTTTCTAACCAATAATTATAATAGAATTGTTAATATACAGCTTTTCTATATTTGTATAATTCAAAAATAAATATTTGTGTTTTTGAAAATTTCAATTATATACTATACAAATCAATCATATTCTTTTTTGCCGTTCAAAACATGAAGTTTCCTTGAAAGAAATATTTGCCTAGTGTTGAATATACAAGAATATTGATGAACCAGAAATTTTTTCGTTTAATATTGCTTCAGTGGCATGAGGAAACCAGTTGTTATAGTGTTTTTTTCGTTATAAAACTCTTTTTTGTAAAAGTATTTGATTTAAAATGATTAGCTTGAATCATGGGATTATGTAAATTTTATGTTACCTTATTTAGCGCTCATGTATCAATTTATTAAAAACAATTATTGTATAAATTATAAATAAGAAAAACGTAATATACAAATTAAATGCTCCATAGCAAACTAAACCATACACATGGAATGTAATTACATAAACTATACATATAGAGCATTATTTCATTAAATCTGTTTGTCATATATGAAATTTTCCATTTTACTTTTATTTTTTTATTTGGCCCACAAATTGACCCAACTCATATTGCTCAAGCCACACAAATCAACAGATTTATTCCAGTCAGGCTAAATTTTTTTTTTTCTTAAATGGACTCCAAAAATCTTAGCTTAGCCCTAATAAATCACGAATTAGCCCAAACTGACCCAATAGACCTAGCCCATATTGACATTTGACAACTCTACATTATATAACATTGTCAATTTGTAACGACATATTTAAGATTGGTCAATCTCAATCTACATATTCAAGTGACTCAATTGTCAAGTTGTCATACAAGGTGAAATTAAATTATTGTAACATGACAAAAAATATAAAAATCTTATGACACCGGATAAAGTTCCTTTATCACACAAAAAAATCACCAGAAATGTGGTATCCTCTCTTTTTTTGTCAGCACAAAGTTATGAAAACTTTTATTTTGAATTAGAAATAAAAAAAGATCTCAAGTACAGGAAAATTAAAAAATTGAATTCTTTCCTTTTTCTCTTACAAACAAAATCGATCGATCGTATCTATGTGATTTCATTGTTATCTTTTTGAGTTTGATGACATTTCAAAGTTTGAGGTACCGCTACTTCTTTAATGTTTAATCTGTTATATTTAAGGAACAATATTTATTACTTAGTAAGATATATATTTATATAGTTATATACCAAAATATTATAGGTTCAATGACATTCAAAACTTAAGATTTGTTGACTAACTTTTTTGGGAAAATTAGCAAATCAGTCACAATCTCTAACATAATTATTAAAAATATCTACACTTTAAAATAATTACTAAAAATATCAATATGTCAATATTTTAGAAAATAAATTGTATCCTAATATAATTAAAATTCTTTCCTTTTATTTCTCAAATTAGGCCCACATTGGACCTTTTTGTTTACTCCATGTACAATAATTTTTTTTTAAAAAAATACCTTCATTACCCACTTACCCTCTTTTTAGGTTTTACGCCAAATTGCTCCTTTCTCTCTCTTCCCTTTTTCACCATTGTTTTCTCCTTTCCTTGTTCAAGAAAATCATCATTTCTAATTTCTTACACTTTGTTCAAGAAATCTCACAATTAATTCAAAATATTTTCACCCATTAATAAAGGTAAATTCGAAGTCAACAAGTATTTTGTAAGATTTCTTGTGATTTTATTTTCATATTCACCAAGTATTTTATATTTCAAATTTTTTGTCTTTTAAACATTATTGTTTATTTTTTTGGAGTTTGTTTTCAGATTCACCAAGTATTTTTTGAGATTTCTCTATTTTATATATTTTTTATTTTTCATCTTTTAAACACTATTGTTCGATTTTTTTGTGATTTTATTTTCGTATTAGGGATTTAGTAGATTGTAGACTACATTTGCATCCATACATCATATTGTTTGATATTTTATATATTCATATTTAATAATTTTGAATTTTGCTTATAGGGTTACTAATGCACAAGTGAATATGGATTCAGATTCGGGTTTGATGAAAAAAAATCAGAAAACAGAACATAGCAAATGAAGAAGAAGAAGAAAGAGAGACTCAAAGAAGAAGGTTACAAAATTGTATTCATACCAGAATTGTATTCATATTAATCTTTGTTTGTCAATTGTTTTTCTTTTACTCATCATTTATATTTTTATTTAAAACATTGTATTTCTTTTTTAGTTTGTAGTCATATCATTTGTATTTTTATTTAAAACATTGTATTTCTTTTTTAGTTTGTAGTTATTCAAATAGTCATGTCAAATGGATTTGTATTTCTTAAGCATAAATGTATCCTATTTTTCACAGTCAATTTGTATTTATTTTTTTAGAATATTATATCTTTCCTCAACAGATTGTATTATTTTCACTATGTATGCTATTTGTTTTCCAGAATCTTGTATCCCTATTTCTTTCATAGTCAATTTGTATTTTTTTTAGAATTTTGTATCCTTCCTCGATAGATTGTATTATTTCTACCATGTATGCTATTTTTTTTTTCCAGAATCTTGTATCCTGATAAATTATATTTATATGTAATGATTAGATTATATTGGATACAATCAGTAATATTTTTGTAATACAAATAAAAGAAATATATATTTGGCAGTCATGTAATACAATTTTGATCGGTGGGAAACAATTTGTAGTTTTCACAATGAAAGTAAAATATCAATTTAAACTTGAATGGTAAAGTGAGCACATAAAATGTAAAAATTATTGGTATATAATTACAATGAAAATATAAGAAAAAAAAGTTGATCCAATCGAATGAGAAAGGAGATTTCTTTGAAATTGTAACTGATGAAAATTTTAAGTTATATGTTCTTTTTAAAAAAATATTATCTCCCTTGATTTTCTCGTTTCTGTTATTAAATAATTGTATTCTTGCAAATCAAACAAATATAAAATACATAAATCAGATATATAACAAACTAAAATATTGAAATTTTAAATAAATATTGAAAGTGTGGCTAAGGGGTCCTATTAAATGTCAAAATATTAACATTTTGAAAAATTTCCCAACTTTTTTTTAATTTGCATTTTAGTTTGTATTGTTTAAGAAAGGGATAATGCATAAGTACCCTCCTAGACTATGACTGAAATCCTAGAGACACGCCTAAACTTAAATAGAGTTCTATTACCCCTAAACTAATTAAAATGGAATAAATACACTACAAATGCTGACACGTCATAGAGAGTGTGCACTATAACACCCCATAAAATATTGAGCTAAGACTCAAACCATTCTTCGTAGTGAGTGAGATTTCTGCAAGGAATTAAAATTTTCCTAAGTGTTAAGGTCACTAGATATAGCACCTTGAGTTTCAAGAAGAACTTAAGAGAGTTCATTCAAGTCATTCCTAAGTTTTTCTTAAGTTTTGGGTCAACTTCAAATGACCATAACTCCTAGTACAGGATGAGTTAGGTGATCTACAAAATATAAGTTAAATTCCGGGCCACCAAGTTTGCTCAATTCCGAGCTCTGAGTAAAAAGTTATGACGCATTTACTAACGTCGCGCAAACCTGGCAGCAGGTCCGCGATATCTTCGCGACGCGGAGCCAATACAGACCTCACTGCCTGATGAAAAATAATTCTGACTCCCAACTTATTTTAACTATTTCTTTAGGGGTATTTTAGTCCTAAAAACCCTTAGGAGGTCATCTAAATTGCCCTAAACGTGTAGAAAATCAGTTTTCTTAAATCAAAACCCTCTCATTCACTCCAAAGATTCTACGCTTAAGAAAATCAAGAAAAGCTAAGGGCTAGGGTTCTTCTTTCCAGATTTTTAGAAGATGATTCTTTCAGGTATGTAAGCTTCCATAGTGTTGGGCTTGTTCACCCACACGCCAATCATATTAATTTCAGCTTTAAATTCGTTCTAAAAGATGAAGCTTTGATATTCTTGTTATGTATTCATGAATTTGTTTCCATTCTTGAATTGGGTTGAGATTGAGAAGTTCTTGAGGTTAATGTGTCGATTTATAAAGTGGTTAGAGTTAGATTCTAGTGTACATGTCCTGGGTATCTAAATCTAAAGAGAGATTGAGAAAAAGAATCAAATTTAGGTGAATTGGGGTTGGGAAATGAAAAAGGAGAAAGTCGAGTGTAATCTGGCACGCAAGTCCGCGTTGCGGACTGGCTCCCCCACTAAAAGTTGCTCCGCGTCACGGTTAGTACGCGGACTCTTCTGTCTCAAAATTTAATTTCGCGAGTATTATTTTAAACCATCTCCGCATCGCGAACTTGCTCCAAGATGGTGATTTCGTGACTTTTCTCATGTTTAGCTATCAACAATCATTCCTAAACATCATGAGACTTTTCCTATCACAAGTCACAACCTTGAATCCATAATTCAAATTCAAGGTAGAGTTAAAAGTTAAGTCTTGAGAGTTCTTTCGAACATTTTGAGAAAGTCCCTTTTAATCCTTTTGATGAGTCTTCTACAAATTGTAATAATTTGTTACAAGACTCGAGCAAGTGAGTATAAGTGAGAAGAATGTATTCATGAGTCCACTTTATCATTACAAGATCCTTCATATCATGAACCATAACTCTTGAATTCATAATTCACATTTAAGAGAGAGTTAAAGGTAGAGTTCAAGAAAGCCTTTGAGTTCAATTATGAATCCTTGATATCAACTATCAATTTGAGCTAAGTTTTGAGAAAGTAATTCAAAGAGAATGAGAAGAGTCATATACCTGAGTTCCTTATTGCTATTTTGACCCTTGAGTCAAGTCGTTCATGCCCATAACTTCCGCACTCCATCAATTTAGTATCTTCGAAAGGTGTAGTATCTTCAAGTTCTAAGCCTTTAAGTATTGAGTTCCTAATCCCTTTTGAGAAGTATCTTTGAGTCCTTGCGTTGAATAGTTCATGCCCATAATTCCGCATGAATATAATAAGTCGAACAATCTTGAGATGAGAAGTATCTTTGAATCCTTGAGTTGAGTAGTTCATGCTCATAGTTTCGCATGAACCCTCTGAGTTGAGCATTCTTGAAGTGAGTAGTATCATTAAAGTTCTTGAGTTCCAAGTATTGAGTTCTATCTATGGTTATTGAAAACCTTACATTGAGTCGTTCACGTCCATAATTCGGCATGAACCATATTTTAAGAAGTCTTTTACAAATGTTTAAACTTTGTTTTAAGACTTAAGTTTTGAGTTCAGTAAAGAGTAAAGTTAAAGTTCATTTCTTCAAAAGTATATGGGGACTATGTATTCCCAAAAGAGTTTAAAGCAAGAGAGGAAACCTTGATTTCCAAGATAGCCTTTGAGCAATTATCTCAAATCACAGAAAGAGTTTTGTTTTTATAAACATATGAGCTAAGTATATTTTAGGAGTAGTATTGAGCACCGATATGGGGATGCGAGTTCAGATAACTCAAGTCTCCATAAACCATGTAGCCATCATGGGTAGTAAAGGATCATACTTTTTAGATGACTCCTTAAGACGCTTTTAGCATAGACTAGTGGATCCACTTAGTAGTTCAGGTTCTATATCGATGGCAAGGTATAGGACGGTCCTTGGCAACGTGAGGTAAAACATTGTACCATCACTTAGGCTCATAGTGATGATTGTCGATTAGAAAATCTCCCACAGAAGTTATTGTATTTTTATATACATCAGTTTATTGTATTTTTACATACATTTCAAAGTTATGTTGTATCCTTGCATACACATAGAGTTTTCAACATGTTTTTAAACAATTTGTTTCTTTATATTGCACTTATTTTAAATTGTTTTATATTGAAATGAGTTCAGTCATATTGAGTTGAGTATCTAGAGTTGGGTACCCAGAGTCGAATAACATATCTTTAAGTTGAGTATCTTATCCTTGAGTACTTCTGAGTTGAGTAAGTTTGAGTAGTTTTGAGTATCCTCGAGTATTCCTTGAGTTGAGTAAGTTTGAGAAGAAGTAAGTATGTTTCCTTTTTATCAAGTTTCAAGCTTATGTATATGTTTTAGAATTCCCCTTACATGCTCTTACATTACACGTACTGAGCCATTTGGCTTGCATCTTCTCATGATGCAGACACAGATATTCAGGATCATCAACAGGAGCTTTGTTGATACATTTGAGAGTTCGAGTTAGCTATGGTGAGCCTCCTTACTTCCGAAGGATTTCATTTACTTTTCAATCTAGTCAGGATGTCGTGGGTCTTGTCCCGACTTCCGTCATTGTCAGTTAGAGGCTTCATAGATAGTCAGTCTAGTTGAGAAGTCTGTATCATTTATTTTATTAAATGTTTTAAAGACTTAAGTTGCCTATTTTTTGGCGAGTTGAATAATTTATTTTATTTGGAGTTTTCTTTTGAGTTAAAGCTTTCTATTTAGGTTTATTGAATTTTATTCAGTTTTAAGCTTTTACATGCTTAAGTTAGTCTTCCGCTTGTAGTCAGCCAGGATGAGGGTTTGCTTGGGGACCAACAATGGTTCTTGAGTGCCGGCCACGTCCAGGGTGTAGACTCGGGTCGTGACATGCACATTGTCTTGAAGCCAAGTGATAAGTGCACAAATTGGACACATGTCATTTTTTGATTGGTAACTTTATAATTAGTTAGCACACATATTTATTGATAATAAAGCTTATATATATATATATATATATATATATATATATATATATATATATATATATAATTATTTTTGTTTCTTTCTTGTAAAATATTTATTTTAATTTCTTTTCACTTGAAATTTTATTTAATTAATTTATTATCTTTTCACTTTTAATTATTTTTAATAAATTATGTGTATTTTAAAAAAACAATTCAAAAGTATCCTTTAATTTTAATGTTTTATTTGATTTTCTTCACTTATTTTGATATCCGTTCAAATTTAACTTATTTTAAATACAAGACATTTGAAATCAAATCAAAATGAAAGACAAATAAAATAAACTCAATAGAAAAATAAAAGAGAAAAAACAATGAATGTAAGTAAAAAATAAAGTTTCTATACAAGGTAAAAAAATGTGTGTTAACTTAATTTAAATACAAGATAAAAAAAAAGATTTTTTTTTAAAAGTAAGAAAAAAATTATTTTAAAAAATATAAAAATTATATATTTACAAACGTGAAGGGCGAGTGTGTACAAACACAACCAACTTGGATGGTTGAAGGTGCCACATCAGCACAAAAATACGAAAAAATGAATTCAGGGGTAATAGGATCTTAGTAAGTTTAGATATGTCTCTAAATTTCGGTCATAATATAGGCGGTACTTATGCCTTATCCCTTTAAGAAATAAGTTAGGCTTTAGAAGTATAAAAAATTATCAAATTTATGAGTACGTGATTCAACTTTTTAACTTAATGAATTTTTGTTTACTCACCGCTTCATGTAATTTAAATACTATTATCAATTTGATATTTAATTAGAAATTAATTAAATTGTTAGAGTGGATAAAAGTCCCACATTGGTTGGGAAATGGACTGATGGTCTCCTTATATGGACTTGGACAATCTTCCCTTCATAAGTTAAACTTTTGGAGTTGAGTTAGGTTCAAGTGTCATATCTTTACATGGTATCAAAGTTAGGTCCAACCCTGTTTGGGCTCCCGATCTATGCTTCAGTTGGGCCTGAGCGTGAAGCGGGGTGTTAAAGTGGATAAAAGTCCTACATTGGTTGGGGAATGGACTAATGGTCTCCTTATATGTATTTGGACAATCTTCCCCTTATGAGCTATCTTTTGAGGTTGAGTTAGACTCATGTATCATATATTTACATGAATGAAGTCAAAAAGTCATTACACATTCATGTAATTAAAACAATAGTATTTAATATTTAAATAATTATATATTTAATAACATTGTAATTTATAAAACGATAAAAACGTAATCCAACTTTGAAGTTAGAAGCTTTCATATTTAATATGAATTCTTGACACACGTGCATTAGTTAGTAAATCTACAATAAAAATGTATGATAACTTCAATAATGTAACAAAGGTACCATTTATGATGGTTGAACAACTCCTTATTCAATACCTAATAAGCTAGTGCATATTTAAAAGCATTATACTAATTCATTTGTTAGGCACTTCATTGGATGAAAGAAGTGGTTATCCTACATTTTACTCCTTCCCTTTCATATTACATCCCTTGAGAAAATATTTGTAAGGAATTTATTTTTAAAAAATTAACTTTATCACCCATATTTGGAAATTTAAATTTGGATATTAATAAGTACTATTTTATATAATAATTTAATAAAGAACCATTTTAAAATATATTATAACAAATCTTTTTTGATTTGCTAAATTGGACATGGGTGTGTTTGGTATGGAGAAAATGTTTTTCAATTTTCCTATGTTTGGTTCAAACAATTTCTCTACGAAAACAAGCTCCTTAAAAATAAGAAAATGACTTTTCTCTATTGAAAGTAGTGAAAATAAGTTGCACAAGTGCTCTCCTCCATATCCACCCAACACCCACAACCCTCACCCCTTGGGCCTTGGCCATCCCATTCCCTGCTATCCTCGAACTCCCACTCCTCATCCCTATTCACCTCCATAGTGTTTTGATAGGTAAGATATAAATACTTTTGAAGTGATATTTTTTTTGCTTCCTTACTAAACGCTAAAAAATATGTAAAAGACCTATTTATTTTTCTAGAAACCATTTTTATCACTTTCTAGGAAACCATATTTATGGATCATTCTATTAATAGATCTTAATAAGCACTAAAATAAGCAATAGCAAGTGCCAAAATCCGAGTGAACGCAAATGGTATTAAAAATGATTTATTTGTTGAGGTTGTCAAAAAAAGAAGAAAGTAGATGAGTTGAGTCAAAGACCGTTTGTGCACTCACATTAGCTGTCTTATATATAGTTCCAAATTTCCAACCTGTTAGTAAAGAGTAAAACAACAACTACTAATTCTTTAGATAAGGAATTTTAAAGAGTAAAAGATTGTGAGTGCTTGCATTAGCTGTCATATATTAAGGAGTTGAACACCTAATTAGTTGAAACTAATACTACCTCCGTTCCTAATTACTTGTTCATATTTTTTTTAGTTGTTTTTAATTACTTATCCATTTTGACAAATAAAAAAATGACAATTTTTTTTATCTATTATATCCTCAATTAATTACTTTGAAAAAAGTAGAACTTCTTGAAAATCTTAAATTTTTAATTCATTCACTTCATAATTAATAGGGGTAAAATGGAAAACACACTATGTCAATTATTATTTTCTTAATAGGTGTGTCAATTAAAAAATGAATAAGTAATTAAGGACAAAGGGAGTAATATACATTTTATTACACTTTCATCCCTAATACAATCTCGAGTCTTGCGCCTAGTTGATCCTAGATACCTTCATAATGATTATGAGAAGATCAATAATCAATTTTGAGTCTTGCGCCTAGTTGCTCTAAGTTAGTTTTAGGCGAAACATAAACACATGCTACTAGATAACTTTTTTAGTGCTAAACATCAAATCATTTCACATTAATGCGACAATTCAATTTTTATGACCTATAAAAAAAAAAGCCTCTTTAGAATGAATGACATTAAAAAATTCTAGGGAACAAGATACTAGTCTTTTAGCCTTCTTTCTCTATACTCCCTCCGTTCCATCTGAGGTAGTTTGACTCGGCACGAAGTTTAAGAAAGAAATGAAGACTTTTAAAACTTGTGGTCCAAAATGAAGGATTAAAGTTTATGTGGCTGTAAATCATTTCATTAACGGTAAATAGACATTTTATAGTTAAATTGTTACTTAATATAAAAATATGTCATTTTTTTTTATTGACTAAAAAGGAAAGTAATAATGAAATAGGTTCTTGAAGGATAGAATAGTCATTACAACATTAGATATTATTAGTGAAGGTTGTTATTTGCAGTTAGTTAAGAGTCAGTTAGTAGAAAGCTAATTAGCATCACGTGAATAATGATAAATAGACTGAGATGTAACAATGCTCATTCATTTTGTATTTTTCACTCATTATCAATAAAACTTCTCTCTTCTATTCTCTTCTTAACTTAAGTTCTTCCAATGGTTGTTAAGGGAGTTTGAGTGTTAATCGATTACAGAATCTATCATGGTATCAGAGCTTTAATCACTTTTGTGAGTTAGATTTTTTTTTTTACAGAGCAGCATTGTTGTAGGTAGATCAGTGAGATTGCTAAATTGGTGAAGTAATGGCAACCACTAAGATCGATCATACACATGCACTCTTTATTCATCCTTTGGATATGACTGGAGGTCCAATTGTTTCTATTCGTTAACAGGATCTGAGAATTACTCAATTTGGAGTAGATCTATGTGAATCCAATTGCTTGGTAAAAACAAGTTGGGAATCATAGACGACACTTTAAAGAAATCAGATTTTCCTGCAGATTTAGCTCATCAATGGGATAGATGTGATGCTATTATCACTGGATGGATTCTAGGATCTGTGACGACGAAATTGCATGCCGAAATCATTTATGCTGAAAGTGCAAGGATGATCTGGGAAGATCTTAAGGAAAGGTTCGACAAAGTTAACACTTCTCGAGTCTATCAACTACACAAAGATATGGTAACATTGGTTCAAGGGACTGACACGATATCAAACTATTTCTCCAAGTTAAGACAATTTTGGGTAGAATTTGATAGCATGACACCTCCTTCTTGTGATTGCCCTAAATCCAAGGATTTCATGCAACACATACAAAGTTTGAAGGTGATGCAGTTTCTTATAGGATTGAATGAAAATTATGAACATGCCAGGAGTCAGATTTTGATGACCAGTCCCATCCCTAATATCAATAAGGCTTACTCTATGTTGATCGAAAAAGAGAGCCAAAGGTTGATGACCAATTCTTCTACTTCAAGGGAAAGGATTGAACTGGGAGCTATGATGGCAGGGAGAGGTAAACCACAAAGAATTGGAACCTTCAATGTGATCACTGTAAGCTTAAAGGGCATAGTAAGAATGTTTGCTACAAATTGATTGGTTATCCACCTTGGTACAAAGGGAAGAAGAAAGAAGATTTTCTTAATGCAAACAATGCCCAGGCTGAGATTAATGAGCCACATGTATGTAAAGAGTCTACTGCTTGTAATGCTCAGATTGACCATGTTAATCCAAATGTGTATGCAGGGCAATTCACAGCTAACTGCTCAATTGGAAAAAGAGACTTCCCACGAGCACCACATTTGACTGAGGCTCAATATGGAAATATTGAGATGATGCTTGACAAGGAAGAACATCCAAATTGCATGGCTAGTATAGCAGGTATGAATTTTAAAACTCTGTCCACAATAGATCAGGTAAAGTGGATAATATACAAAAGTGCAACAAATTATATGGCTGCTACTCTAGACATAATGTCTGATATAAAATAGGTGAAGAAAGATCATACTAGGATGTTTATTTACCTAATGGTGGAACTACAATGGTCTCTCACACAGGCAGGTGCAAAGTTGGTGTTACATGAATACTTGAAAATGTCGTATTCATACCAGACTTTAAGTATAATCTACTGTCAGTATCAAAGATTACTAGAGAATTCAACTGCTTTGTCTCTTTTTACCCTGGTTTCTGCCTATTCCAGGACCTTGCCAGTGGGATCTTGAAGGGGATTGGTAAGGAAAGTAATGGCCTCTACTTCATGTCTTCACAATCACACAATGGGGAACACCTCACTACTAACCCAGTTGCAGAAGTTTGCAGAGTTCATACAGTAGAGACAACACTGGAAGATATATCCCTGTGGCATATAAGGCTAGCTCATTCTTCTAATGCTTCTATGAAACATATTTTTGGATATAAACTAAATGATTGTAAGTCCATTGTAGCTGACTGTAAAGCGTGTCCTCTAGCCAAACACACTAGACAACCTTTTCTTCATTCTACTAGTACTTCCATTAAGCCTTTTGACTTATTACATCTAGATGTTTAGGGACCATATTATTCAACAACTTTTGATGGGAATAAATACTTTTTGACTGTGGTTGATGATTTTTCTCACATTACCTGGATATTTCTGTTAAAATTTAAGAGTGATGTGTTGTTGATTTTGAGGCAGTTTGTTAAAATGATACACACTCAGTTCCAAGGTGTTGTCAAGGTAATTAGATCAGATAATGGGAGTGAATTTGTCAATTCTGAGATGCAGCATTTTTTCAAGGAGCTTGGCGTCTTACATCAGAGAACTTGTGTCCATACACCTCAGCATAATGGTGTAGCTAAGAGAAAGCATAGGCATCTCTTTGAGGTTGCTAGGGCCCTTAGATTCCAAGGGCATATCCCTTTAAAATTTTGGGGTCACTGCATCTTAATTGCAGCCTACATCATAAATAGATTACCCTGTCACAGTTCTTGGAGGCAAATCTCCTTATGAGTTATTCTTTTGAAAGTCACCCCCACTGGATAATCTAAGGACTTTTGGTTGTCTATGTTATGCCAGTGCTCTGCCTAGAATGGACAAGTTTGCACTTAGAGTAGTGCCCTTTGTTTTTCATGGGATATTCCACTACTACCAAAGGCTATATTCTGTTTGATATTGATAGAAAAAAGTTATTTATCAATAGAGATGTTACTTTCAAGGAACATGTTTTCCCTTTTCAATCTGATATTGAACCTGCTCCTCATGCTGACCAGTTTCCATGGTCTTTGGACTCCTCATTTTTTGGTGACACTCCCCTGGATGAGCCCTCTCTTACATTTCATGCTCCTCATGAGCCATTGATTACACAACCACCTTATTCTTCTCCTATTTCCCCTTCTCACCATACTGATTCCTCTCCAATTGATACCAACATATCTCATGATTCTCCTTAGCTTAGAAGGTCTCAAAGAGTCTCCAGAGCCCCTCTTTGGCATGTTGATTATCTCACAAAACAGTCTACTGCTAATGTTTCATATCTCTTTAGTGCTTACCTCTCTTATGATGCTCTTTCTCCTACTCAACAAATTTATCTTAGTTCTTAATCTAAGGTTCAGGAACCCAAATCTTATCATGAAGCTATTAAGGACAGTAGGTGGATTGATGCTATGCATACTGAGCTCCAGGCTCTTGAACTTAATTATAATTGGGAACTGGTTCCTTTGCCCAAAGGTAAGGTTGCTATTGGGTGTCGATGGGTCTATAAGGTCAAGTTGAAGGCTTCTAGTGAGGTGGAGAGATTCAAAGCCAGGTTGGGTGCAAAGGGTTATACCCAACAAGAGTGTCTTGACTATCATGAGACTTTCTCTCATGTGGTTAAGATTGCCACTGTGAGAGTGGTTATTTCTTTGGCGGCCCAACATAATTGGCATATTCATTAGTTAGATGTTTATAATGCTTTTCTTCAGGGTGATTTACATGATGAAGTTTACATGCAGCTTCCTTAGGATTTACCAAGTCAGGGGGAGTCTGGAATTGTTTGTAGACTTGCTAAATCCTTGTATGAATTAAAACAGGCTAGCAGACAATGGAACCTAAAACTATCTGAAGCATTGATTCATTTAGGATTCACTCAAAGTTATTTGGATCACTCTTTGTTCATAAAGAAGAAAGGAAATGACATTGTCATAATTTTGATCTATGTGGATGATATGTACTACATGTAGCAATTTATCTGTAATTGAAGAGACCAAAGCATCCCTACATGAAACATTCAAGATCAAAGACTTAGGGACATTAAAGTTTTTTCTTGGAATGGAGTTCAACAGGTCTTCTAAAGGTATATTGGTGAACTAGAGGAAGTATGCTCTTGAGATTCTTTCAGAATTAGGGATTGGATCGATTAAGCCTGCATGGACACCTTTGCAAGTTAATGTGAAGCTGACAACACAAGAATTAAATGATTTAATGTAGAAGACAGATGATGGCATGTTGGAGGACAAGACTAAATATCAAAGGTTGATTGGGAAAATGTTGTACTTAACATTAACAAGACCTGATATAGCTTATGTTGTACAGACTCTTGGTCAATTTTTACAACAACCTCAAAAATCTCCTTGGGATGCAACAGTGAGGGTCATGAAGTATATCAAAAGAGAACCTATTGAGTAGCATAGTCTCTAATTCTTTGACAGTGCTTTGTGACTCAGACTGGGCTTCCTGCCCCAACACCAGAAAGTCAGTCTCAGGTTTCTTAATCAAACATGGAAGTTCACTGGTTTCTGGAAATCCAAGAAGCAAAATGTAGTCTCTAAAAGCTCAGCAGAAGCTGAATACAAGAGCATGGCTAATACAGTGTCTGAAGTAGTACGGTTAACTACTTTGTTGAAGGAGCTGAATAATGAGGTGACTGAATCAGTGGTTGTACACAGTGACAGTAAGGCTGCATTACAAATTGCAGCAAATCCAGTTTTTCACGAACGAACCAAACATAATGAAATAGACTGTCATTTCATCAGACAGAAAATTCAAAAAGGCCTGATCAAAACAGTGCATGTGTTCCAAAGACCAATTAGCTGATATCTTGACTAAAGGTTTGCCACGACCACAACATGAGTTTCTAGTGGGCAAGCTTGGCATGCTGAATGTCTTCATACCTACCAGCTTGAGGGGGAGTAATGAGATAGGATCTTGAAGGATAGAATAGTCATTACAACATTAGATATTATTAGTGAAGGTTGTTATTTGCAGTTAGTTAAGAGTCAGTTAGTAGAAAGTTAATTAGCATCACGTAAATAATGATAAATAGACTGAGATGTAACAATGCTCATTCATTCTGTATTTTTCACTCATTATCAATAAAACTTCTCTCTTCTATTCTCTTCTTAGCTTAAGTTCTTCCAATGGTTGTTAAGGGAGTTTGAGTGTTAATCGATTACAGAATCTATCAAGTAAGTCACATAAATTGGGACAGGGGAAATAATATTTATGGGAAAAGCCCCCCACCAGCCCCCCCTCCCCCACCCCCTCGCAGATTATATATTTGTAGTAAGCCATCGCCTTGATATTTCAGCGTAAAGAAAATAAATTTGATCAATTGTAACTCACTTGCATTTAATTCTTTCTTACAAATTTCAACATTAATTAAAATGACGATTGTTTTGATAAAAAAACAAGAACTAGTTGATATTTTTTTAAAATGTTATTTGAAGTTTCGATGAAAAATAGTATTTAAAATTTAAAATTGTGATTGAACGTTGAAATTCTAAGAATGAAAAGTTGAAAAAACTTCCAAAACATGTATTTAAACTTCAAATAATGAATCAACTTAATAAATAACTACGTATTAAAAATAATCTCTAAATATTGCTTACTCCATTTCAACTTTTTTTTTTTTTTTAAATCATTTAAATTAGAATGTTTCTTTCCCTTTTTAATTTCAATTTTCTACATAACATATTTAAATGATATTTTTATATATTTGACATATCTTTAATTTAAGTTTATAAAATCAAAAAAACATTCTTACTTTCTTAAAATTTGCGCCAGATTAAGTCAAAGCAAACAAATTGAAATAGAGAGAATATAAACTTTGTTTTTTCAAAACCAAATCTACGGACAAACGGGCGTTGCCCAAAAATTAAATGAAAATTATATTATGCTTGTGTTCATATATGCGATTTCATATCATTGATTTCTTATCTCAATTTTTTCCAAAAAGTATGATCTTAATTTTTTTAAAATTATGTTTATATTTTGTAAAAAGAGTTATCATTTGAAATTTCGCAAAAAAAGATTCATGTTTGATATGAAGAGATTGTTCATATCATGTGAAAGAATTATATCAAAAAGTAACTAGTTATTAGTAAAATGGTTGATTAGATTTGTATAAAATTATTTGTATTTGAAAATTTATAATTGTGAATATTTATTTGTAAATGGAACATGAGAATATGTTATTTATTCATGTAGATATGCAATTTATTCATTTAGCGCCCTAGAATATTTCGATAATTATAATGCACTTATTAATAAAATTATATAAAAATTGAAAAAACTTTAATAATTTTCACAACTTATAGAATTTTGTGTTTATGTGAAAAAAATATAACTTAATAAGTTTAAATTACATGTTCAAATAAAACTTTAACTTCAAACCAATTTAATCTCAAATCATATTTTCATACTTCATTCACTCATTTTTACTTGTCACTGTTTGACTTGACACATGCATTAAGAAAACAATTATTGATAATTATTTTACCAAACTATCCCTATTAAATGATGTTAGTATTAGGTTTTGAAAAATGATTTTGAAAATAAGTATTTAATGTTGAAGGTAAAACATGTAAAGATATAATTGTCCTTTGTTGATTTGACAAAAGTGATAAGCAAAAATGAAAATCTATTTAGAAATAAATGATAATTAAAAATGAACAAGAGAGCATTATATATCGAGTCCAGAGTAGAAAGGGCAAAAAAAAATTGAGCAAAATTTCCAAAATGACAACAGAAATCAAGTATGAAACCAAAAGGGCCACATTTGGATGGAGGGGCAGAAGATGTTAAATTGTTTGTTGTAAGACTCACGTCAGAATGAGCCTTACAAGGCTTATATTAGAACTTAGAATGAGCCTTACAAGACTCATGTTAACATGAGCCTTCCTTTTATAAAGAAGGTCACATTTTAAAAAAAATAATTAATATTTCTTTTTTATTATTTATTCAATTGTTTTGTTATTATGTTTTCGTGTTTATTTCTTTCTTCTATTTTTACTATTTATATGTACATAAAAATGTAAATGATGCGGTCAAGTTCAATAAAAAAAAATTAATATATAATTTGATAATATTGAGGATAAAATATAGGGATATGAAATGAACACGCAATTTAGGCGAATTGTTCGATTCTGTCCAATTTTTGAATCTTGACAAAGATTCAAAGCTCTCCTGGGCGACTAAGGCATATGCAAGTGGAAAAACGAACAGAACTAAACAATACGTTTAAACTATGTTTTTTTTCATGTCCCTATATTTTGTCTTCAATATTATCAAATTAAATAAAAAAACTATTCAACTTGACCACATCACTTACATTTTTATTTACATATATATTGTGAAAATAGGAGAAAAAACAAACACAAAAACAAAATGATTTATATAAAGAAGAAGGAATATTAGTATTTTTTTTTTTAAAGAAGTGTTGTTTATATAATGAAGAAGGAATATTACATTTTTAGTTTCATACTCAATTTTTATTGCCCTTATAAAAAAAATTCTCACTTTTTTTTGTTGTCTTTTTTTTTTTAACTCCGAACTCGTTACATATCCAAATTGATTGTTAAGATCCCATTAGGTTTGATGTGAAGAGATTGTTCATATCATGTGAAAGAATTATATCAAAAAGTAACTAGTTATTAGTAAAATGGTTGATTAGATTTGTATAAAATTATTTGTATTTGAAAATTTATAATTGTGAATATTTATTTGTAAATGGAACATGAGAATATGTTATTTATTCATGTAGATATGCAATTTATTCATTTAGCGCCCTAGGATATTTCGATAATTATAATGCACTTATTAATAAAATTATATAAAAATTGAAGAAACTTTAATAATTTTCACAACTTATAGAATTTTGTGTTTATGTGAAAAATATAACTTAATAGGTTTAAATTACTTGTTCAAATAAAATTTTAACTTCAAACCAATTTAATCTCAAATCATATTTTCATACTTCATTCACTCATTTTTACTTGTCACTGTTTGACATGACACATGCATTAAGAAAACAATTATTGATAATTATTTTACCGAACTATCCCTATTAAATGATGTTAGTATTAGGTCTTGAAAAATGATTTTGAAAATAAGTATTTAATGTTGAAGGTAAAACATGTAAAGATATAATTGTCCTTTGTTGATTTGACAAAAATGATAAGCAAAAATGAAAATTTATTTAGAAATAAATGATAATTAAGAGAGCATTATATATCGAGTCCGAAGTAAAAGGGCAAAAAAATTTGAGCAAGATTTCCAAAATGACAACAGAAATCGAGTATGAAACCAAAAGGGCCACATTTGGATGGAGGGGCAGAAGATGTTAAATTGTTTGTTGTAAGACTCACGTCAGAATGAGCCTTACAAGGCTTATATTAGAACTTAGAATGAGCCTTACAAGACTCATGCTAACATGAGCCTTCCTTTTATAAAGGTCACATTTTAAAAAAAATAATTAATATTTCTTTTTTATTATTTATTCAATTGTTTTGTTATTATGTTTTCGTGTTTATTTCTTTCTTCTATTTTTACTATTTATATGTACATAAAAATGTAAATGATGTGGTCAAGTTCAATAAAAAAAAAATTAATATATAATTTGATAATATTGAGGACAAAATATAGGGATATGAAAATGAACACGCAATTTAGGCGAATCGTTCGATTCTGTCCGATTTTGAACTTTGACAAAGATTCAAAGCTCTCCTGGGCGACTAAGGCATATGCAAGTGGAAAAACAGACAGAACTAAACGATACGTTTAAACTATGTTTTTTTTTCATGTCCCTATATTTTGTCTTCAATATTATCAAATTAAATAAAAAAATTATTAAACTTGACCACAACACTTACATTTTTATTTACATATATATAGTGAAGATAGGAAAAAAAACAAACACAAAAACAAAATGATTTATATAAAGAAGAAGGAATATTAATATTTTTTTTTTAAAAAAAAAGTGTTGTTTATATAATGAAGAAGGAATATTACCTTTTTAGTTTCATACTCAATTTTTATTGCCCTTATAAAAATTTTACTCACTTTTTTTTGTTGTCTTTTTTTTTTTTTTAACTCCAAACTCGTTACATATCCAAATTGATTGTTAAGATCCCATTAGGTTTGGTGGTGGGGATTTGTCAATTAATGATTACATGTTGGGTTGCTCTGTCCCCTAGTAGGAGTAAGACATTATTAAAGGTCCCATACTATGAACTAGTTGTCAAGTCCTTTTCAACTACACTAGCTCGACAGCTATCTCCTCTTGACATTTTTCCTACTTCTAGAAAGCAAGAGAAAGACAATTCTACAATTACATACAAACATCCATGTGACCTCAAATAATGCCTTTGTTTCTTTCTTCCCTTCCTTTCTATTCAAATTTTGAATTACATTTTATAGTCCATACAAGACAAAGGTATAACTAGGGGTGATAATTGGGTGGGTTGGGTCAAATTTATGCGATTCATAATGAGTTAAAAGATATTAATGAGATTACATGTCAATCCAATATTATTGAATTGAGCTAATGGATAAACATGTCAATAACTTGTCCAAACTTAAATAGATTGAACATTGAACGGATTGAGTTTCATTTTACCAATACAATATACAACCATAGAGGCACCAATGACCATTAGCTCCCTATTATGCCATTACTAAATTAGTCACTAAGTAGTTCACAATTCTACTTAATTTGGTTAATTAACACTGAGATATATAAACAAGAGATAGATGAAATGAAGTAACAATCGAAGAAGATAAAATAAAAGTAAAAAATTGAGGAAGAAACGGCTAACTTTAATTAGAAAATATCGAGAACTTCTAATATGAAATTGTTGCAGAGGGGGCAATTGCCCCTTTGAACCCAAAGTTCCCTTGAACACAATCTGCAAAATGTATGTCCACAAGGTATAAACGCAGCGCCCTTATGTCTCACCATACACACACAACAATTATTATATTCTCCGCCGGCGCCAACGGCAACAACATCAGCAACGGCAATGGTGCCGGCCTCGATGCCAGCAACTCCAGTATCATCATTATTATCCAATTCATCTTCTTCTTCATCTCCATCTCCATCTTCAATCATATACGCTGATTCATCTCCATCGTTCTCTGTTAACAAGGCCATTAATGACATTCTCGCCGGTTGATCCTCCAATTCCACTCCAATTTCTTCTCCATCACTCTCTGCAGTTTCCAATATTATACTTGTTGACCCAGATGCAGATGTAAAATTTTCAACCGGAGTTATTGGATTGCTATGGTGTTGAATTGAAATGTTAGGTTTGAGACGGAGTTTGTTTCTGAAATGTTCCCATTTTCTGGGTTTTCTGCTGTTGCTGCTGGGATCGTCTCGAATGATATCGAAGAGAGTTCTGTTGGAGTGGTGAACAGGGGAAGAAGAAGAAGAAGAAGAAGATTCTCGTTTGTTGCTCAACACCGCGCCTAATGTAAGGCCGGCAAGATTATTGTTATGATCTTGTTTGACTCTGAGAAAATCTGAAAGGTTTGGAGTATCAATTTTATCATTAAACATCAAAGTTCTTAGACTAGTATTGCTTTCCATTCTTCAAATGAATATAGAAATGGAGAATTTCTCGGAGATCGAAAAACTCAGATCTGTTGTAGTTTTATTGAATACATATATAAGAAAGAAGAAAGCGTAGAGGGTAAGGCATAGGATTCCTAAGAAGTCAGCAATCAATGAAGAAAGAAGAAATACGTTAAAAGAAGAGACACGCAGTTCTAAAGAAAAAGAAGGATGATGGAGTTTGTAGGGTTTGAGATTTTTTATTTTAGGAGCAAAACACTGAAATTTGGGTGAATTATTAGTTTCGTTTTTAAATTATTGATAGCTTTAGAAAAACTTATTGACTTGACTAACTTAATTTAAATATATCTTTGATTTGCTACATGGTATAACATGTGACCTCAAATTCTTGTAGAAATATAGGACTCTTCATAAAAGTTTGAGAGAAGTGTTAAAACACTCTTAAACTTGACAGAAATTTAGGGATGTATTTCACTTATGTTATAAAATTGGGGATGTATTTAAATTCAATTAGTCAAGTAAAAAAAATATCTTATTAATATTTCAAAAATGAATTTACAATTCCCCTAAATTTAGATGTGTTTTCAATTCTTTCTTTTTTATTTTAAACTTTTTGGGAGGAGGGTTGGGGATGCAGAAAAGTTTGTGTGGACGTTGTGAAATCTTAGTCAAATGGAGTTATTTCGATTGGAAGGTCCCTAACAATTTATTAGCGGTCATTTGGATTGACTTATTTTAGGTGCTTTTAAGCCAAAATAACTTTTAAACAGTTTTGAAGTGTTTGGGTAAAGTTAAAAATTGTTTATAAACACTTATTGTAAAGCCAAAATAACAAAAATAAGTCAAAAGTTATAAATTAGAAATCGTAACTTGTGGCTTTTGGCTTATAAGTCATAAGCTAAAAGCCAATCCAAATAGGCCCTTAGTCCCTCAATTCCATATTAACTTAAGTTGTGCGTGTACCACAAACGCCTGACACGTAATTTTAAAAATAATTAGAAAATGACACGTGTATATATATATATATACCACTTTATGTTATCTTGACATTTTTATTATATTTAATTAATATATTTCTGATTTTTATTTGCCTTTTGCCACCAAACCCACCACTTTCCCACACAATCTCATTTCATTTATCTTTCATCTTCCTTACACTTTTTTTTTTCAACCTCTTCTACTCTTTTCATTGAAGAAAAATACCAGCAACAATCAAGGCAATCCGTCTTTGTTTTCATCCAAATCGAAGAAGAGAGGTTCACCGCTTGAGTGTACAGTGTGTCAACGTCATCCTAGACCAGTATTTGTGTGTGGTTATATATACCCACATTTTTTCTTTCTCATTTTTTTCTTCATTCCCACAAAATTGTTTGAGTATTTTTGTTGGTTTTGTTCGATTTTTAATTTATTTATGTAAATTTTGTAACTTATTTTCGTGTTTGTATGTTGTTTAGTCTAGATTTCATCTTCTATTTATGTCTTTGTTTAATTTTTAGGTTTTTAGTCGATTATACTGATTTTTTTGAAATTTTTTGGGGATTCTATTTGTTATGCTTTCAATTACATGTTTCATGATTTCTATTAGATTATAGGATTCAAACAAAAGCAACTTTCATGATGATGTAGAAAACTACAATAGGATTAGCCACAAAATAAAGCAAAGAATTAACTGGAAATGCATAGAAATAAAAGAGGAGTATAACGATGAAAAAAATGGAGGAGAAATTTGGAGAAAGAAGATTGAAAAAGAGGCAAGAAAAAGCTCAAATTTGTCTAATAATGGTGTTAAATGCAAATGGGGAAGACGATGACTTTATAAAACCCTAATGTGGCTATTAGACCCTTTTAACCAGATTTCACGCTCCTCATATGTGTCTATCACACGCCCCTTGGTTGTGTCTGCCACATAGGACGCCAAATCAGAAAATGTGTTTAAAATGTAGTGTTTCGAGGAGTTCAAGGGTTCAGTTGACAAATGATTAAGTAAAATGGTTTAGAATACAAACTCATATAAGTACAATGGTCCACCAGACCCTTTTGCCTTTTTCAAATTGACCTAAGTTTTCAATCTTCAAGACTATTTTTAAAATATTCTTCAAATTTTACCCTTTAAGTTAGTATTGAAATTAGTTATTATAATTAATGTTTAGTTATTTTTGACAATAATTAATAAGGGTAAAAATGGAAAATTATGTTCAATTTATGTCCTAACCTACTTTTCTTAAAGGGTGTGAAACACCTCAAAGCTTAAATTAATATGGCATGGAGGGAGTATTGTATTTCTTATCCAGAAACGTAATTCTTTTTTTCTAATATTTTCTCTATTTCATTTTTTGCAATAATAGTTTTAATATTTAGAAAGTTAAATTATTTATTTTCCTTCCTCTTATAGTCACAAAAAATTATCAAAGTTCGCGATAATTAAACAATGTATAACATAAATCAAAATAACAGTGTACTCTATTCAGTCTATATTAAATGAATTATTGGACATGACACATTTGTTAAAAAAATATTAAGGATATAAATTAAAAGATTATCTTTTACTATTATCCTTTTTGATTATTTTAAAACTATTTTACCAGAAAATGTAAAGTAATTAAGAACTGCATTAAAAGGAACAGTAAATATGGAAGAAAAACAAAGGCCCAATAATTCTCTTAAACTTTGAAAACTTTACTTATTTTAAAGAGCAACTTTCATATATAGCAAACATAAAAATCATATTTGTATGTTATACCTATAGTTTGCATAATTGCGTTCTATAACAAATTTTATGTTTGCTATGGAGCTTTTGATTTGTACAATTCGCTACAAACATCCAATTTTATAAAAATTGTTTAGTTTTGTATAAATTCATTTATACATTGTAATTTGTATAATAAGATATGTATTTGTATAATTATAAGTGTATAGGACAAAAATATATGTATTTGTATTTGTATATACATTTTTCTCTCGCTTTATACAAACACAAACACATTTTATATATATTTTATACCGAAATGTATAAAGTGACTAATTATATACCGAAAATGGCTAACTGTATATCGAATTAGATGGCAAAAAAGGGGATGTTTGCTGCGAATTACAATTAAAATAAACTATGACTATAACATTTAATTTGAATTAATAGTTTACTATTTCATACAATTTTTCCTATTTTAAATTATGAAAAAAGTCCAAACAATTCACTTAATATGAGAATAACATTTAGTAAGACAAAAGATGGGTCGTTTGGTACAAAGATTTATAACGCAAGAATTAGCAAGACAAAGATTAGTAATGCATGGATAAGTAATGCATAGATTAGTATCACAATGTTTATTTTTATCAAGTGTTTGGTTCATTGTTTCCCACCTAATCTTGTGTTTAGATTAAAACTCTACAAAAAGCTTCTTTTCAATTATACCCTTGAATTATTATGAAGTTTTCGATTTTATGTACTTGATCAAAGCAAATAACTGCCTGACAATATTATTTTTTTGTGGCTTCTAACTGGCTATGAGAAGAACAATTTTGTCGTCATATTTGTTATTTTCTCACTTGGATTATTTGAGGGTAAATAATTATCACTCACAAAACATCAATTTTCAATTTCGAAAAGATAGGCCATCTACTTTTAAAATCGAAAAGACAATTAATGATAGTATAATCAAATAAACTATCTACCTTTACACATAAAAATTGCAAGTTGTAGTTTTAATATGTATATGATTTTATAAATTGTTCAAAATACTAATAATTAAAAAAACACATATATGTCAACAAATAATACATGTAATTAAGATAAAAAAATGTCATGTGGTGATATATTTGCTTTTCAATAAGTAAATGTTAAACAACTCACAATATAGATTTTCGACTAATTTAGATTTTAATAAATAAGATTGTGACTTTAATAATTTTCTCTTAATTGTTTCTTATTTATTTCTTAGAAAAGAGTCGAATCCTATATGATACTGATAGGGTATCAATATACCGACGGAGTATCACAGAGGATTGTGCTCAGTCTTATATGATACCGATATGGTATCAATATACCGATAGAATATCACAAAGGATTAATTCATAGTATGATGTTGATGTCATGCTGACATCATCGCGAAATAAGAAAGGAAAAAGTGGGGGTAAGTGGGTAAATAGTTTTGGGTTGAGTCTAATTTGGGTAAATAGTTTCACAGTTGAGTCTATTTTGTGTAGTTTTCCCGTATAAATAACATGAACAATATTATTATGGTATTCAAGGCGATTAAATGTCTTCACAATATACCATCTATATCTATCTATGTTATATTAAAGGGAAAAGACTTAAATATGCCATTGAACTTTAAGAAAAAGTTCATCTATGACATCCGTTAAAAAATTGGCTCATCTATGTCATTTCCGTTTGAGAAAAGACTCATTTATGCCATTATTTGTTAACTGAAAAAAGTTTAGATTTTGCAAAATCATTTTTTATATGTGGTCAATTATGATTCGTTCACGTCATTAATTAAATATTTTTTTAAAGGAAAAGACTCAAATATGCTATCAAATTTTGAGTAAAGACTCATCTATTCATCTGTTTAAAGTTTGACTCATTTATGCCATTTCAGTTAACAAATAATGGCATAGATGAACCAAAACTTTTAACGGATGACATAAATGAGCATTTTTTTGAAGTCCGATGCCATATTTGAACCTTTTCCCTATATTAAAAGCACGAAGGGAGAGGACCTTAGCCAAATGTATTTCGCTTTTTTACTCTATAAAAAATATTTCACACTAGATAAAATAGTAATTTAATTATTATCCTAAATTTCGGAGTTCCATTTTCCTGATATGCGATCATTTGAGTTCAACTAAATTTTGTGTATTAAATCATTCGTTATTTGAACTATGCAACATCAAAAATTGAAAAAGAAAAGTAACACCAAAACAATCAAAATATGAAATATTTCTTGCCGCAATAACTTTTGGTAGTGTTAGGTTTGTCTATTTTTCTTATATGATTAGTGATTACTAGTTTTAGTGTACGTGTGTTGCACATATCATTTCTCATAAAAAAATAATTCGTGATGCATTCAGGGATTTTATATGATGAATAATGATATGAATTTGGATGATAGAATCTTCAATCGAGCAATACACGGAAATAAAAAGATCTCTAGGAGGATATGGTTCAACGATAGGCATAATATATGCAATGTCTTGTTCTATATTTGAAATGAAAATATAACAACACTAGAGAAAAATGTATAGAGAACTCTGCCTAAATTATTAACACGACTGTCTTCATCTAAGCTTTTCTGGCATTTGTTGTTGTTGCATAAAAAATGTTTCCCTTCTGGTAATCTTTGAACATCTGATCGAGTCAAAAAAACAATGTTTACCGTTGTTGACTAATCTGATGTCTAGATGAAAAATGATGCAACATCGAGCGGTTGTCCAGCTGATCCTACATATTGTGCAAGATAGAACAACATAATATATAATATCTTGTTCTATACTTGAAAAGAAACAGATTATAACAACACTTGAGAAATATGCAGAGAAGTCTTACTATTAATCACACAATCATCTTCATCGGAGCTATTTCAACATCCTCCGTTGTCGCATCCTTGATTCCTTCCGTTGAAAAAAAGGCCAAACTAGGCTCTCTATGTAGATACTTGCCTCATATGCATACCTGGTAACCTCTAGATGTGGGCTTCGATGTGCGATTGAGTGATCCTTTGAATTGTAAATCATGAAAGTTGAGCCAAAATGAAACAAAACTTCACCTTTATTTGACATGCAAAAGAATTGACAAAACTTATAACCCATCATAGGATCACAAGGAATATCGATGGTAAACATCTTTGTCCAAAATTGTTTAACCCCATACTCCTTCAAAACCCACTCGTCAGCTTGAGTTCTTCGATAATTACAAAATATGGAAAGATCACTTCGCAAAACTCCCCCATCCAACCAAAATCCCCTTATCCATAGTAGGGTTGCTCCACTTCTCTCCATGCCCCATCTGCCAAATCAACAAAAATGATATCCCTAAAACAAAAAATAAGCAGATAAAGAAGAAGTTTGCAGTATAACGGAAATAGAACAGAGAGAATGTCATTCCTGAAGCTGTGGTTTATAGCAATTTTGCAGCAGCTATATAAACTGTGCCACTAACTTGAACTCCTAAAAATACTCTAGTAACTTACTAAGACTCCTATCTAGGTAGACTTCCTACGAAATAGGAACTGATTTATTTGACTCAGTAAACTAAACAGGGCAGAAGTAAACATTTAAAAAAAATCGTTAAAATGCACTAATGTTTAACACTCCCCCTTAGTGCATGCTTACTGTCAATAACTCCAAGAGCAGCCCTAAAATATTCAAACTTAGGCTTTATTAAGGCCTTTGTAAATATGTCCGCAACTTGCTCATTTGTAGAAATTCCTTTCAAAATAACTTCTTGATCCAATACTTTCTCTCTAATGAAGTGATGACGAACCTCTATGTGCTTCGTTCGACCATGAAAAATTGGATTTGATGCAAGCTTGACAACACTTTCATTATCACATCTAATTTGAATGGCGTAATCAACTTTGCACAGCATCTCTCCTATTAGTCTCTTCAACCACATACATTCTTGTGCAGCCATAGTTGCGGCTACATACTCAGCTTCAGTGCTAGATAATGCTACCACTGGTTGCTTCTTGCTGCACCAAGATACCATTGCTGAACCAGTATTGAAACAATTCCCTGAAGTTGAATGTCTATCATTCACATCTCCAGCCCAATCCGCGTCGATAAATCCATTGAGTATAAAAGTTTCATGTCTTCTATACATAAGACCATGATCAAGTGAGCCCTTCACATAAGTTTCATGTCTTCTATACATAAGACCATGATCAAGTGAGCCCTTCACATAAGTTTCATGTCTTCTATACATAAGACCATGATCAAGTGAGCCCTTCACATAACAAAGAATTCTCCTTGCTGCATAAAGGTGTGAACTTCTTGGACACTACATGAACTGAGAAACGATTCCAACGGAGTAAGCAATCTCTGGTCTTGTGATAGTTAAATAAATTAAACTACCAATAAGTTGCTGAAAATTTTTGGCATCTTTTAATGGCTTTCCTTCAGCTTTCATCAACTTTAGATGTGGTTCCATTGGAGTGGCTTTTTCTTTCGACTCCCCCATGCCAAAGCGCTGCAACAATTTCCTTGCATATGTCTTTTGAGAAATAAAATATCCTTGATCTGTTTTTTCAACTTCTAGACCAAGAAAACAGCTCACTTCCCCCAAGTTCTTCATTTCAAATCGAACCGAAAGATCACTTTGCAACATTGAGATTTCCGCATCATTATTACCAGTAATGATCATGTCATCCACATATAATAAGACCATCAGATGCACATTTGATTCTAATTTAATAAATAGACTAGAATCAGCGTCGGAAACTTTAAAACCACAAAATATAAAGTATTGAGCAACTTTACCATACCAAGCACGTGGTGCTTGTTTAAGTCCATACAACACTTTCTTTAATTAGAAAACATAATGAGGATACTGCATAGAGACATATCCTTTTGGTTGCTCCATAAACACTTCACGATTCAATTCTCCATAAAGAAAAGCGTTTTTTACGTCAAGCTGCCACAACTTCCAGTTCATAGATTCTCCAAGTAAAAAAAATGGTTCTTACAGTTACCATTTTTGCAACTGGATTGAATGTTTCCTCATGATCCTACCCATAACTTTGAGAAAAACCATGTGCGACAAGCCGAGCTTTGTATTTGTCGACAACCCCATCTAAATTTTTCTTCAAATGAAAAATCCATTTGCAAGTGATAAGCTCGCAATTTTCTGGCTTCGACACCAACTCCCACGTCTAATTTTTGTTCAGAGCATCAATTTCTTCTTGCATAGCTGCTTCCCACTCAGGATGACCTTTGGCTTCTTCAAAGCTTATAGGTTTATCCAATATTCCTGTAAAGAAACATGAAGTAATCGAGCAGTTGTTCAAGTGTACCTTATAATCTTTGAAGTATCTTGGTTGTCTTTTCTCTCTTGCTGACCTCCTTTCGGTTTGTTGTTCAACACCATCTGAATTTGAGCTTTCATCATTATTTGAAGCTTGCATATTTCTCTCTGGAATCAGCTCCAATGGTTCTTGATCAACATCAAGAATCATTTCTTGATTGTTAGTTTTCTGGGCAGAATGGTAGGATGATATTTCATCAAACATAATATCTCTGGAAGTGACAAATTTCTTGGTTTCAGGGTCCATACACCTCCAGCCTTTCCTATAAGAATCATAACCAACAAAGATACACTTTTTTGCTTTTGGGTCAAGTTTAGTTCGAGAGGATTTTGGAATATGAACATAACAAGTTGAACCAAATACCCGGAAGTAATTTACATTTGGCTTTTCATGATATAGAATCTCGAAAGGGGATTTCGCTTTACCTGGCCATGGAGGCAAATGATTTATCACATAACATGCATATTGAATAGTTTCAGCCCAGAGCTCTCGAGGGAGATTTTTATCATGCAACCAGGAAAGGCTTGTAGAAGCAAGATGAGCCATTTTCCTTTCAGAAACACCATTCTGTTGGGGGGTGTTAGGGCATGTCATTTGCCTTGAAATACCATTGTCCTCGCAATATTTAAAGAATACATCAGACATGTATTCTCCTCCATTGTCACTACGCAAGCATTTAACTTTTATCCTAAAATCCTTCTCCACTGTAGTTTTAAATTCAGCAAATTTTGATAAGGCTTCACTCTTCTCTTTCAAGAACTTCACCCATGTATATCTTGAGAAGTCATCTACAAGTATCATGACATACTGAAAACCACTATAACTTGTTGTTATAGCACTTTTTATTCTCAAAGTTATAGCACTTTTTATTCTCAAAGTTGCCACCAGTAGTTTTTTCACCATTGGATCCTTTTTCATTGTTCCTGCTTTTCGAGGATACGATTTTCTTTTTATTTTTATCCTTTGAAAAGAGAGCTGCATCTGGTTCAAAGCTTTTTGCCATTTGCTTTGCCAATGCCTCCTGATTGGAAAGCAATTTTTCAAATTCTTCAACTGAAGGTTGCTTTGTCCAACCCTGAATGGAGGTGACGAACGGACTGTACTCCTTCTTTAATCCTCGAATAAGAAATCGCCGCAATCTTGCTTCACCGATCTTCTCATCATGATCTAATTCTAAAATTTCACCACAAATTCCTTTAACTCGTAAGAAATATTCAGAAATAGACATGCCCCCTGTGTTAGCATTGCCAATTCGTTTTCCAACAGTTGTAGCCTAGCAATATTCTTTTTTGTAAATAATTTCTCAAGTATCTCTCAAACTTCTTTTAGTGAGTTAACATCACGTACATGGTCAATGAGCTCTCTGCCAATTGAAGTCCTCAAAGCAAAAAGTGCTTTACCACATTTAATCTTCCATTTTCTCCGTGGTTTTGCATTTTCTGCAGTATTTGCTAAAATTTCTGCTTCAACACCAACAATAAGATCCCACAGGTCTTGACCTTAAAGATAAGCTTCTATACACATTCTCCGGTACTTGTAGTTTGTCCCTAAAAGCTTCTCGACACCAAATTGGGCATTTGAACTGTTTCCCCCATTTACCGACTCCATACTGCACAAGTCTTTTTTTTCTTTCTCTACAACTTTCAATCTCCTCCAACAAGACTAATAAAACTTGATAGACAAGAATATAGAAATAATAATCAGATCAACGACCTTGCTCTGATACCATAAAACAAAAAATAAGTAGATAAAGAAGAAGTTTGCAGTATAACGGAAATAGAACAGAGAGAATGTTATTCCTGAAGCTGTGGCTTACAGCAATTATGCAGTAGCTATATAAACTGTGCCACTAACTTGAACTCCTAAAAATACTCTAGTAACTTACTAAGACTCCTATCTAGGTAGACTTTCTATGAAATAAGAACTGATTTATTTGACTCAGTAAACTAAACAGGGCAGAAGTAAACATTTAAAAATAAACCGTTAAAATGCACTAATTTTTAACAATCCCAACCAGAACGACAACAAATCCTATTAGCCCAATGAAGTTTCCCATTCACAAACACACCCGACTTATTGCCTAGCACCCCACTCTCAGAATGATTAGTCCAAGAATCACTATTCAGACTAAACATTTTAACATTAACAAGAAATGAATCGCCATAACTCACATTATTAAACCCTGTTGCTACCTTATAATCCCCATGAAACCTTATCATATCCAAAACCATACATGAAAAATGGTGACTAAATTAAGCACAATTCATCTCTACATTCAGGCAATTTCTTGAACTTCCTAATCGGCGGATTTAGATAAAAAAAATATTTTTTTTGCAATGGCAAGACAAATCAACACATTGACAGAACCCATTATCTCAACAGTTCTGCAGATTTCTTTCGTAGCATACTCCAAATTCAATCATCGGCAACAAAGTCATAAAGTAAAAAACTGACAGAACAGTCCTTAAGATTATTCATAGGTAGATTGAAACTCAGCATAAACCTATGGTGAGTGAAATCCTTGTTATTATCAGATTTGCTGAGATGGGTCATGTTGATAAATTCAGGGTTAGAGATTAAACGAAGTCAGGATTTTGAAACTAACCTGAATTTCAAGAGGGGTTTCACTAGAAGCCTTAAGAGGATTTCAGTAACGGGTTCTACTGGCTGAACATGGATTCTCTTAAAGATTGAATCTTTAACAAAATGGCTCATGTATGCCATTTTCGAAGGAAATGAAGTTACATCCTTTTTTCATTCAAGAGTTCTTATTCATTTTCATCCCCCTTTAAAACCCTGAAAAATGGACAAATTCCTTTTGTTTAGGAAGACATATGTACAAGATTCAACACTACAAAATGGACTCAAAAACTGATAAGGATTGTACGTGTATTGTGGTTATCCTATATGAACCTATTTCTAAGAAGTACTCTTCTATTAGTCAAGTATCCAAAAAAGCATATTATATCACTAAATAGTTCAATTTCCACACAAAAAATTTCATAAAATAATACAATCGAAAGAGAGAAGTAACAAAGTCTCAATGGCTGGATTTTTATCATTTGTTGTTTCGTATTATCTATTCCCACCCAGTTAATCTACATCGTTATTCAGTTCATTGGCACGCCTCCATCTTCATCACCATTCTGTTCATTAGCGTCCTCATCTTGAACAACATTTTGCGCATTAACGCCTAAATTAGCGTCCTCATCTTGAACAACATTTTGCACATTAGTGCCTAAATCTTGATCATTAGCGCCTCCATCTTGTTCATTATCACCTCCATCTTAGCTTGATCATTAGCGTCTACGTCTTATTCATTGATGCCCCAATCTTGCTTGGCATTTTGTTCATTCGCGCCTCCAATTTGTTCCTCGTAATTATGCTGAAGCAACGTTACATCATTCCAGTAAATCAACATATCCCTACCAAAAAATACTCATATATATCAACATATTACAAGTCATACAAGTCTCAATTTAATTACAAATTTGTAAATTAGAAACTTAAAATTTCATCACAAGTCATAGTCTGTTCCTACTTTATATTGTCTGTTCTGTCTGATGGCTGCAATATGGAGAAATCACAGATTCTTTATTTTGAAAAAACAGAACAAAATCATCTTGTTCATGAAAATCAAATATTATTTTCTTACAATTCTTATCCCGAGACCACTCCACATTGCCCACAATAAGAATCGACTAGGATATGATTATCTACAACTTGATGATATATATCGTCATGTAGTGCATAAACATTAAACCTGCATTTGCATACACAGACCGTGTAATCATCTCTAAAACTCAATTTCCATATATATATATGAGACTTACACGCCAATAAAGAGACCTTCCTAAATGTTTGGCTCCTCCAAGATGTACAAGACATAAAAATTAAGGATACAGAATTCAGACTATTACTAGTTTTCTGGAAAAAATAAGAAGCAATAATGAGAATATCCGTACAATGCTAAACAAATCCTCGACGAATCCAACTTGAGTTTTTGCAGACACAACAACAGATGCAATAATGAACAAGAAGATCATTGTATTCAAGTTTATTCTATCAACTTTGTTGATTGAATCAAGAAGCTGTTGTTGGGTTTTAAAAGACGTGAACGAAAAATGATGTGATTTTTTTTTTGGGATGAGTTGTGATTTTACCACATTACCCCTAGTAACTATAGCAAGTATATTCTTTAATTATCATTATTATTTTAGTCTATTGAATTTAGAAGTAACTAATAGAGAAATAAATAAATGAATGTGGGAAATAAATATAGACGGCTCCCATAAATATTAGGTTTTCAATACTGTAAGGAGCTTTCAATTCTCAAAATAAATATAAAGAAGACTTTTGTGACTTTTACAGTTACCACAATCGCTCTTGTATTTCATGTAGAAGTAAAAATCTCAAAATATTTGCAACCAATAAATTTCTTTCTCTCGATTTTCATCAATTCCAATGAAAGAATCAATCTTGAGAATCCCTACTCTTCCATCAGAGCTCATTACGGAAATCCTATCTAGGCTTCCGGTGAAATCCCTCTTGATTTGATAGTCCCGAGTTTATCAAGTTTCATCTTAACTTATCAGCTAATAACATGGACAACACTCACCATAGGCTCATGTGGTGTCATTATGATGATGATTATCTTAAGGATTGGTCTCTTAGGTCTATACTTTATGAGTCTGATGCGACGGAGGCATCTTACTTTAATTTTCCCATGAAAAAACCGCAAGGATTCGTTATATAAATCATGTCAATGGATTATTTTTTGTTGATTGGTCAAACAATTTATTCTATGGAATCCATCCATTAGAAAGTACCCCATTGTACAACTAATTCAAGGGATGTTATCTGTCATATATGGTTTTGGATATGATAAATTTTGTGATGATTATAAAGCAGTGGCATGTACTTACTATAATGGACAATATCTGTATGATACTGAGGTCCATATATATAGTCTAAAGAGTGATTCTTGGAGAAACATTCATTGTCTTGATCAGAAAAGGGATTTTATAAAAAATTCAGGTAAGTTTGTTATTGGGAAGATTTATTGGGTTAATGATGACTCTAGTGATCCTAACATATTTTATATTGATTTGGACGATTAGAAATTGGAAAAGATGGAGCAACCACCTTACGGAGAAGGAAAGTACGATTTGCAATTGGGATTATATGGCAGTGATCTTTGTGGCTATGTTAATAATTGGAGAAATTGTGTCTCTTTGGGTTATGAAAAATTCTTGGTCGAAGATATTAACTATCAAGTATGATTATTCCCTATTTTTGCACGTTCTTCCATTTTTCATGTCAAATAAAGGTGAAATTGTGGTTGGTTTTTCATCAACTAATATCATGATATACAATCCAAAGGATGATTCACTCCGTCTTGCCTCTATTGACTTTAATAACTTTGAAACAGAAATCTGCTGCTACGCAGAAATCTGCTGCGCGGAAATTTACGTTGAAAATCGAGTGTTTCATTTTTCTATTAGAAGGACTATTAGTGCAACAATTTTGAGATCTTGAGAGTGATTCTTCTCTTAATTTTATTTTTCTTCAATGTACATAATTATATATATAAACAAAATTATCATGCTCCGGGGTTTTGATATATATATATATATATATAAAATTTGTTCTTATCTTATTCCTAAGTAGAGTGGTAAATTGTACGTAAGTTGAACTCAGAATTAGGTATAATGATTATGTATCATCAAGTGAGATGAAAAGCCTCGTCTTATGTCGTTTCAAGTGAAACTCTACTTCGTTACCGATTGTTATATGTGAATATTGGATGGTTGCAGGTACAACTGATAAGTCTTAATGCTCCTAGATGTTTTGATGATCTCCTCACAAGTGTAGGGACTCGGTCCTCTACAAAGTATGTTCATCTAGGACCATATGTTATACAACTGGAAAGCTATCCGCGTCAGAAGTTGGTGAGGTCATCAGAGTACTACACCAACCAGAAGGGATGAGGTTGTTTATCCAATGGGTATTAATTCTTGATGTTTGATATATTTAAGACAACAAACAACAAATCAATTCATTCATTCAAAGAGAGAGATTCAAGCTTCAAAACAACAATGGACCTAATAGTTTATGTTATTGCTTCCTGAACTAGCTGTTACCTTGATTGCTTGTATTTGTGCTTATATTGTAGGAATCATTTCGCTTGTGATAGAAACGTTTTAACCTTCGGTGAATCATTGTAAGAACTTAGTTGAGGGAAACTTAGAGTCTTACGTCAAAGTCTATATTAATCAGTTGGGTTAGTATAGTGGGAATTGCAGGCATTGCGTTGGCTCATTAAGTGATAGTTTATTACTCAAATAGAGATTAGGAGGTTAATCTCGTGTGTGTTGTAAACTGGGTTTTACTTTGGCTTGTGAAGTTTAGTAAAAACAGTTCAAAAATCTTGTGAGACAGGTTGTGGTTTTACTCCCTTGGACAATGAGGTTTCCTCGTAAAGTACGTGTGCCATCTTTACTTTCTGTACTTATTTTCTGTTCATTATAATTGTGTTGAGGACCTGGTCCTATCGTACTTAGTGGACACATACATTCCAACAAGTGGTATCAGAGCTTGACTTTTCTATTGGGTAACACCAAGAAAAGAAAAGATCCCGAAGGAATGACTGCTCCACCTAAAATGGAAGAAGGTCAGTCAACCACCAGACCACCTCGTTTCAATGGACAGTTTTATGGCTGGTGGAGTAATCGCATGCATGACTACATCAATGCTGAAGATACTGAGTTGTGGGACGTGGTTCTTGATGGACCTTACATTCCTACAAGAGAGGTAACAGATGGAGAGCTTACTAAGATGGTTCCTAAAAGCAGAAAGGAATACAATGAAACGGACAGGAAGAAGATAGAGAAGAACTATAAAGCGAAGAAGATTCTGGTATGTAGAATTAGCTCAGACGAGTACAACAAAATCTCTGCTTGCGAGACAGCCAAAGAGATATAGGTTTGTCTCAAAACAGCCCATGAGGGAACGACACAAGTGAAGAAGTCTAAGGTCTATATGCTTACAACTCAATATGAGAACTTCTGTAAAAGAAAGGTGAAACCATTCACGAGATAAATTCAAGGTTCACTTCCATAACCAACGAATTGAGATGTCTTGGCGAGCCTATTCCACCAAGCAAACAAGTTCAAAAGATTCTCAAAGTGTTTCCCAAGTCATAGGAGAGTAAAGTGAATGCTATAACTGAAGAGAAAGATCTGAAGGTGCTCACCATGGATGAACTGATTGGAAATCTCCAAACTGTAACGACCCTAAAATCTAGTAGGTGAAACTAGAGCTTAACGAGTTTCGTTTAGAGTTTAGTTTTGGGTTATGAGTCGTAAAGTGTTGTCCCGAGCTAGGTTGAGGGGTTTAGGGGTTAAATGTCAAGGTATGAATCCCCAAGGACCACCCTAGGGGTCCTTGAGGAGGACCCTTAGCCTAACCCCCAAGACCCCAAGGAAACTTGAATGTTGACAAAAATGTGGTGACCTACGGAAGGGACCACACCTCGTAGGTCCAACCACGACTCGTAGACCTGTTTCGTGGGTAGTCCCTTAAATTCAATCCCCAGCCACGAACCACGCCCATGCAGGATGGTCCGTTGACCCATCCACGGTCCGTGGATGGTGGTCCGTGGATCACACATGTAAAAGCTGGTTTTGGTTCGGCTAAGGGGAGAGTGGTTTGGTAAATTATTTTTATAATTAGTTAAGTTGAGGGACAGTTATTTTGGGTTAATTATGGTATTTTAAGATTATTAAAAGTATTAAACGCTATTTTTCCAATTCATTATTTCAAAACCCAAATTAGAACCCACCTCTCTTCTCAAAAGTTGTCTCTCTAGAAACCTCCATTGGAGGTGAAGGATTCAAGATCTCAAGGTCAAGTCTTCAAGTTTTTCAAGGGATTTTCGTAGAGTTATTCCAAAAAAGGTATGGTAGTATTCATCCTTGACTTAGTTTCTTTCACGGAGCCAATTTCAAAGGTGATTTCAAGTCTCCAATGTTTTCCCAAAAACCCTAGTTTTCAATCTTGGCATGGGTTTGATTCCAAACAATTTTCAAAGTCTTTATTGCATTAAATTATGAATAAATTGTGGTTCTAAAGATGAATTAAGATGATTTCTTCCTAGAACCCATGTTTTTCCCAAATTCTTAAGTGGTGAATTGAGATTAGGAATTGGTTGATTATGCAAGTATATTGAATTGTTGATGTTTATATTGGATTAGTTATTAAATCATGTCAATTTCCTTATCTATTTTAGTATCTAGATTTATGGTTTGATGTTGGTCCATAGTCCTAAGGGGTAATTTCATGAAGGATTATGTATGATTGTGATGTGAAGTATATATGTGTATGATCTTAATGCAAGTGTTATGATCATGTTTAGAATGTAATTGTGTTATGATTGAATGTTATTTCTCAATTAGCACCTATGACTAATGAGGCTATATGTGAAAGGTGATTCTCACATACACACACTCATGAATGACTAATGAATGAAGTTTCTATGATTATGTTAATGATGATGGGTTGATTAAAAGACTATTCTTAATTGTACTCTAATGAATGATAATGACATGTTGTGAAAGGGATTTCTCATGATATGGGATTCTTAGTTGAAAGGCTATTTTGATCTTTGAAGCTAGGAGCTATCTAATGAATGAATGTTGGGTTTGATATTGATGCTCATCCATGAGTTGAGGCGGGGTATCTAGCAATAATCTCTTATCCCATAATAATGAATGTTAAGTATTCCGTGAGGAATAGTGCTCAGCACCGAGTAGATATGAATTGAGATGAATGCTCATCCGAAAGTTAAGGCGGGATATCTCTCTTGAGATGGATGCTCATCCATGAGTTGAGGAGGGGTATCTAGTAGCAATCTCCTTATCCTATAACTATGTTCCCACATAGGTCTAGCTAGTGGATCCACCTAAGCTAAAAGTAATGGTCCTACCTTAGGCAAGTAGGAATTGACACAAGGATTCCATGAATTGCTCACATGGTCTATGTCAGTTAAGGCTTACCCCCACAAATAATGTTAATGAACCATGGCTTCTCAAGAATGCACTACTTAGTGTGGGTGGTAGTATGGGATACCATCCATGAATTGCACAAGTAGGCTTTGAGAGGGGTGATGGTGTGTTCCTTTATGTTATAATGTTGAATGAAATGAATGTGCTCTTATGATGATGCTAATGGAGAATGTTGGTTTAATGTCTAATGAATAAAGGTGTTCTTAATGAAGCTAATGGGGAATGTTGACTTATGTATTTAATGTAATGATGCATGCTATACTTAGATTGTATTATGAGTTACTTCCTTGCCATGACTTATTGAGTATGAATGTGCCTTGTCTATGGTAACTTCAAAGGAGTACTTAGTGTGAGTAGTAGTATGTGATGCTACTTATACATTGCACAAGTATGACTTAGGGTTGCCCTATATGATGGTCCTAATATGATGATATGACTTATGTAATGTTTATGTCTCTTATGTATGAGTATTGTGTAAACATGGAAAGGTTGAATGGTAAGTTCACTTTTGGTGACCTTGAGGTGGTACTTAGTGTGAATAGTGGTATGAGATGCTATTCATACATTGCACAAAGTATAGCTTGAGGGTTACTTGAAGTGAAAGCTTAAGGTAATGAAATGTCTTATATGTTGATTATGTTCTAATGTGGTGAAATGACTTGTATGTTGATTATGTCTTGTATTATGCCTCTTATGCTTATGTTCATGAAATTTTCTCAAAATGACATATATCATGACTTTCAAATAAAATGTCCGTTTTAAGCATGTTTTTGCATGGCTATCATACTTAATGCTTAATTGTGCTAACCCATATTTCTTCATGTTTTACTACAAGTGTAGGTTTCGACAAGTGCGTTGCTTTCTCTCTAGTTGAAGCTTGGATTTGAGATTCTCCAAGACTAAGTGGTATGTCCTCATAGATCGAGGACACGTACTTGAAGTTTCATTTTCTTTCATGTAAAAGACTATTATTAGACTTTTCGATTGTAAAGGGCCGTGACCCTACTTATGTTTCAGATATTGTTTTTAGATGGCCATGTTAGACAATAGACTTCCGCTGTGTTACAAGTGTTTTAAATGAGTATTTTGATTGTATGGTTTTAAAGAAAGTTATAAATTCCGTACTGTTTTTCTTATATCTAATGTTATGAATGCTATGAGGCTTGTATGAGACTTTTTGGAGTCTTGTACATCGTGTCGTATTCGGGGTCTGGACTCGGGTCGTGACATAAGCCTATGAACTGAATAAAAAACAGGGGTCAATCATGAAGAAGGGAAAGAAGGAGAAATCAGTGGCCTTGTAAACGTCTCCAAACGATGGGACTGAGGATGAGGATGAAATGGCATACGTCACTAGAAGGTTCCAAAAGATTATTAAGAAGCATAGAGGCTTTCAAAAGAAGGGTTCGACCAGTAGAGCATCAAATGCAAATGATCTCTGTTACAAATAAGGCAAACCTAGTCATTTTATAAGGGATTATCTAAGTTAGAAGCAGGAAACTCAGGACTTCAGACCTTGAAGAAGGGACCAGGTCCTAGACCATGCCAAAAGAAAGGCTCATGCTAATCAACTAGTGAAGAAAGCTTTTGCTATATGGGGAAATGCATCCAGCGAATCCGAGGAAGAGGGAGACAACCATGAAGATGTGTCGAAGAAGAGAATCAGGATGAGGTAACCCTTTTTGATCTCAAAAGTGATCTAGAAACTTTTTCAATTAAAATATTGAGTAAACTTGCTGCTGTATTAATTGACTCAGTTGATGAACTAACGTTTGATAATCTGATGATAAGTGAAAATTTGAGCTTATGTGAGGATGAGAATACATCTCTTAACTCTCAAATGTCTGAAATGAGTGTTAGGATAAGTTTTCTACAGACTGATAGTTTGCAGCCCATCGCGGAACCTGGTACCTTTGAGGGTGGAAAGCGAAAACTCAGTAACTTTGAGATTGAACTAGAAGAGAAACTGAAGACCTCTGAGTCTAAGTTAGTTGCTTCCCTTGAAAGAAACTCACAATTAGTGACGGATCTATGTAAGATCAAAAAAGAGTTAAACCACTCCCTCAAATGGATTGATTCGTCTAAGATACTCTCTAACTTAGCAAATTAGAAGTTCAACAACAAAAAGGGGTTAGGTTGTAGATAGATAAAGCCTCCCTACAATCCCTACAATAAATATGTGTCTATCTCTGACAATCTTTTGTGTACCCATGGTGGAAGAAATGGTCATCTGAAAGAAAAATGTGAGATTCTGAGAGGAGTAAAAGAAACACAGGAGAAGTTTCTTAAATCAAGAAAAGATTTAGTAAAAAATAAAAAGGTAGTTGGTCCTAATTACCATTTTAGTAAGAACACTTTGCCCCATAGACATGAAGGTTTCTCATTAAGCCTTTTGATAGTTTTTTGGGAACTCCACCTGAAGTGGGTTCCTAAGTCTAATAAGTGATTTTTGTGCAGAATAGAGGAAACAGTCAGTGCTGGTACATGGATAGTGGATGCACAAGGCACATGACTGGAGACACTCTAAACTTCCTATCTTTAGAAGCACACCAGGGCGGTGGTGTGTCATTTGGTGATGGGAAAAAGGGTTTCATTCTCGAAATTGGCAAAATAGGAAGATCAACAGATCTTTCCATAGACAATGTACATTATGTGAATAGTTTGAAATACAATCTCTTGGGTGTATCCCAAATTTGCAACAAAGAAAATGAAGTTAAGTTCATGTCTGATAGATGTTCGGTTACTAACTATGTAACTAACAAGGTTGTTATGTCTACCAAAAGAGTCAGAAATATGTATGTTGCAGATCTTGACTCAGTAGAAGGGGACATTCTTTCATGCCTAAGTGCGCAAGCTGACAATGCAAATCTATGGCATAAGCGATTGGGACATGTGACTACATCCTTGCTGAACAAGCTTGCTGCAAGGGACCTGGTCCGTGGATTGCCAAACCTGAAGTTTTCTGATGATAAAGTCTGTGATGCCTGTGTAAAAGGGAAACAAATAAGATTTTCCTTCAAAACCAAGAACTGTGTGATCACAACCAGACCCTGAGAACTCCTCCACATGGATCTATGTAGACTTGTCAGAGTTCAAAGCAGAGGAGGAAAAAAGTATATTCTAGTAGTTGTCGATGATTTCTCCAGGTTCACCTAGAACATGTTTTTGCGGACTAAGGATGAGACAGCTGGCCTTCTGATCACCTTTGCCAAAACAATTCAACTAAAAGTAAACTGCAAGATAGCTAGAATCAAATCTGATAATGGAACAAAATTTGAAAACTCTCAAATTGAAGGCTTTTGTGCTAAAAATGGAATCCGTCACAATGTCTCTACGCCAAGAACTCCCCAGTAAAATGGAGTCGTTGAAAGGAAGAACGGAAAATTAGTGGATATTGCCAGAACTATGCTGATTGACTCAGGGCTTGCAATGAATTTTTGGGTAGAAACAATCAACACAGCCTACTATGTTACAAATAAGTGTCTTATCAGGTCTGTGATCAAGAAAACACCTTATGAGGTGCTGATGACAGGAAACCTTCAATTTCTCATCTGAAGCCATTTGGTTGCAAGTGCTTTGTTCTGAAAAATGGAAAGGCTGACCTTGGCAAGTTTGATGTCAGGAGTGATGAAGGGGTGTTTGTCAGGTACTCTTCTACTAGCAAGGCATACAAAGTTTTTAACAAAAGAACTCTATATGTTGAAGAGAGCATGCATGTGATATTTGATGAGTCTGATGATAAGAGCAATATTGAACAAAAAGAAGACATTGAACTGGAGAAGCTGATTAAGGGAAAATAGGACAAGGCAATCCAAAATCTTGGAAGCAAATAGGTTGCAAGGGAAGATAGTGTAGAGCTCCCTCTGATTCAGGTCAGGAGAAAACATCTCAAAGTATAGAGTGTGAAGAAAGTGAATCCGTTGCTGATGTTGAAGAAGAAATAACTAGAAAGTTCGGATGGAAACATCAATCTTCACATCCACTGGACAATCTTATCTCTCCACTTGACTTCGAAATACAAACTAGATCCAAAACAAGAAATCTAGTTGCATATTCAACCTTCATATCAACCATTGAGCCTAAGAATATCAAAGAGGCTTTACAGGATGCTGATTGGGTGACATCAATGCATGCAGAACTCATCTGTTTGAAAGAGGCAAAGTATGGCACCTGGTCCCCAGACTCTCAACAGAACCATTATTGAGACTAGGTGGGTCTTTAGAAACAAACTTGATGATAATGGGATCATTACCAGAAACAAGTCAAGACTTGTGGTAAAAGGATATAATCAAGAGGAAGGGATTGACTATGATGAGAGTTTTGCTCCGGTAGCCAGAATGGAAGCCATTAGAATCTTGATAGCCTTTGCTGCCCACATGGAGTTTCAACTATTTCAAATGGATGTCAAGAGTGCTTTCTTGAATAGGCATTTGACGGAAGAGGTGTATGTTAAACAACCTCCAGGTTTTGAAGATGTTGATCTCCCAAACCATGTGCTAAAGCTGGATAAAGCTCTGTATGGCCTAAAGCAAGGTCCAAAGCTTGGTACGAGCGCCTGCCAAAATTCCTCCTTGCAAACGAGTTCAAAAGAGGTAAAATTGGTAATACTCTATTCCTAAAATCCAGAGCTAAGGAGCTGTTGATTGTGCAGGTATACGTAGATGACATCATCTTTGAAGCTACTTCAGATTCACTATGCAAAAAAATTGCTGATTTGATGAGTAGTGAATTCGAAATGAGCATGATGAGGGAGCTTACTTTCTTTTTAGGACTGTAGATCAAATAGTCATCACAGGGCACATCAATATGTCAAGAAAAGTACATAAAAGAATTGCTCAAGAAGTTCATTCTGCTTGAGGCAAATTAAAGTCCTTGATACTCCTATGAGTACAAGTGTGAAACTTGACTTGGATAACGAAGGGATAGATGTTAATCAGACCATGTATAGGAGAGTTATTGGGTTACTTTTATACCTCACTGCAAGCAGGCCTGACATAGTTTTCAGTGTAGAGATGTGTGCAAGGTTTCAAGCAGCACCAAAGGAATCACACTTGAAGACAACCAAGCAAATTCTGAGATATTTGAAGGGAACTCAGGACTTGGTCCTCTTCTACCCTACTAGTGACTCTTTTGATCTAATTGGTTATCGTGATGCTGATTATACAGGTTTTCTTGTTGATCAAAAAAGCACATCAGGCATGACACACTTCCTAGGAGCGTTACTGATTTCTTAGGGCACTAAGAAGCAAAATTTAGTGGCACTGTCTATAGCAGAAGCAGAATATGTGGCTGTTGTATCATGTTGTGCTCAGCTCGTATGGATTAAGTAGCAACTGGAAGACTTTTGGTGTTCTCAAAGACACTATTCCTCTAATATGTGTCAACACTAATGCAATGAACATGACCAAGAACCCTGTTCAGCCTAAGAGGACAAAACATATAGATGTGAGGCATCATTTCCTAAGGGACAATGTTGAGAAGAAAAATGTGACGATGAGTTTTTGCAAGACAGAAGACCAGTTGGCCGACATCTTTACAAAACCATTGAGTAAAGAATGCTTTGTCAAAAACAGAGGCTGGGGATGCACAAGATAACCTAAATCCATAACAAGTTTGCACGAAATCTTCTAGTTGACTATGTTAAAGAAGGCATATATCTATACTAGTTGTGTAACACCCCGAAATGCTAACCAAGAGTAGCTTGTCGATACACCATTGCTTAATTACTACAATATGTTTTACTCTCATTTTTGGAACTTGAAATGTTATGATATTTGCAAACTTGCTTAACATAAATTGTTATCGTAATTTAATGGATTGTATTGGGGTATTTGCATAATATTCTAGTTGGAATTATCAATAACTTGAAAGGGAGGTGAGGTATATACATATTGGTATATAGGTATACTTTTGGGCAGCATACCTTTTACTTTTGGGCAGCCAACTTTTGACTTTGGCTGTATATAGTAAGTGATAAATATCACTTTTATAACATATAATTTCACACCTTCTCTATAAGAATTCGTGTCCTTTAACTCTAATAAACCTGTAGAACTTCCTCTAACCATATTACTCATAAAATTTCAAGAAAATCTTGGTCCTTTTGGCTAGAATTCAAGATACGCCCTTTTCTTTGGTGAGTAGTCAAAATCCGTTTTTTAGCAGAGTAGTGTTTATTACTTTTAGAATATCTCATTCTCTAGAACTCCCTTTTCGGTGAATAAATATGATTTTGAAATATAATTCATATACTACAACTCTTATGTTTATGTATAACTCTAATTTAGCTTTTATGGATTCGAAATATGGGACGCAACATAGGACAAGTTCTATCCAAATTTCGAATTTAGAAATCCTGTATGAACAACTGTTAGTGTATCGATGATATCTTTTTGTAAAAAATATATTTTGCAGTGATTCTTGATTGTTTGCAACCTTAAGAGATGTACCTATATCTTTCATGAAGGATATATGGTCCATTTTTGCCGTTTTCCTTTTCAAATATAAGTTGCGACACAAGGTACTAGGCTGGCCAAAATTACCGTTTTGGGAGCATAGTCGTATTTGTAGAGGCTAAGCTTACTTGTGATGATAATCCTGTTTTACATTAACATTATTGAGCTACTAGTGATTAAATAAGTTATTTAATTTTATTTTAAGGTTGTATATACTCATGAACAAGTTGAGGACCTTGATACGTTGGTTGGTCAACGGTTTGAACTCTTGAAGTTGTGTTGGACTGTTTCTAAGCTAAGCACTGAGGTTTGTGTATAAGCTTGTACTTGTACTCTTTTTACCTGCTGGTATATCTGAAAGTTTATCTTAGTACCTTAGTTACCCTTTGTCACTTTGCATTGTCGTGTTGGTATCCTTTAAGACATTAAAGACGCTTGTGTAACTCGCCCACTTGTACGAATTGTTTAATCACTTGGTACTCTTATTGGGACCCTATCCTTCTTGTGGCTGAGACTTTGTCACTATTGGAATGCTTCTTGATTCGGATCATTTGTCATCTTGACTCTGAATTTTTAGTCCGTCTTCAGAATGGAAGTTGTCCATTTTAAGTACAAACTAGAAAGCCATTTTTAATATGGTTCTTGGTTCTCTTGATTATTGGGCTTTGACCTTTCTTGATACAGGGCGTCGGCCCTTCTCGATACCTGCTTGTGCTGGGTGTGACAACATGATGTATATATTGGGCGAGCCTTGTTATTGAATCTCTTGGAAAATGGTGTTATGCGCGTTCTTGACATTTGGATCTTTAAATATCAAACTTGATACTCTTTATATATTGTTTACTTGATTTGTTGTTATGTTTCAATTGTGCTGCCTATGACTTGAGAAAGGTAGCTTGGTGAATTTGAGGGATCTGAACCTATAGTTTTCACACCACTAAGTTATATGCTTAGCAATAGTTGTTTCTATCGTAGGGAATGATCAAGAGGAGGCATGAAGCTAGCCATTGGAGATGGAGATTTTGAGAGCCTTAAGGAAGATCACATTTGCATATAGGCATCTATATTTTGTATAAATCTTTGGACTTATACATGATCTACGTGTTGTATATTTACATGAAATTTTGAGGGCTAATTTGATCATGTCATCATGGGTTGTAATATAAGTATGGCTATATGTTTTGTTCTTTTGGGGTGTGTAAGCCCAAGTCTTGTAATATATTAAATTTACCACTTGTTTTGAATGGTTATGTGAAGCATGAACCACCTAATTTGGGTACTCGAAAGTTGGTAATATTCTTTTTATATCATTTTTGCAGTGTGAGGATAATATATGCATAAAAATCTCGTGAGTTATTGGCTTATATTATTCTGGAAAGGTTTTTCCACCATAAGTTAAAATTCTACGCAATAGCAATTTGACATCAAATAAATGTTTAAATGGGCAGGATGCACATCCTTTACTATTTTTTTCTTTATGAACCTAATCCCTCTACTAAATTATAATCAATATGGCCATAGTTAATCTCTTTTAAATGTCGCAAGTATTTAATTAGATTTCTTATTTAAGTGGTAGTATCCTTTCGAAAGGGTCGCTACAAGTTATAATGCTTATCGTTTGAGAATTCACTTTTGGTACCTTACTACAGGTATACACTCATCGTATGTTGGCAAAAGGGAGTATTTAACCATACATGTAGGGCAATATACTAAATGGTACCTAGTCCCCATAAGGTTAATAACACTTATGCTACATTGTGTGTCTGTCAACGGTCACTGCCACATGTCCCTTACCCATTCATTGCGTCAGTTTCAGACGTCTTTTCACTTTAAATCCAAGAATCGCTATTTTTTAGGGACCCGATACCCCTTGTGCTTAAATAAAACTAGTTTTAGTGAATCCAAACATCCTAATCTCTTCTTAATCTCCTTTTGTGATTCACTACGTTGTTGTAAATTGTCTTTTTCTTCTCATCAAAATGACTAACTCTTCTTCATCTTCAAAGCTTCCCATCTCCCAAGAAATTGAAACCCAGTTCATTCAATTTCTCCATTCCTCTCCCAGAAGAGTCTCCTTCCACACCAGTCTGTGGTGCTGGTGAGATGGGTGAATCCATCACACATCATACTGAAGTGATGGCTTCTCCTGTACCTCAATTTGGGGAAGTTTTACCTTGCTCACCTATGTTGGTTTTGTGCGGTGAAAAATCCCTAAACTCAGAGGCCCTATCAATTGTGAAACCAAGTGGTGATCTTCCCACTGAAGAATTATAAGTGGTTTCTAAGGCAGCATCATCTACGATGTCTGTGCGATTGTTTGATGGAGATTTACCTGAGGGAAAGGGCCCTGAGTCAAATATTCTAGCAGCATCGGCAGAATTAGTGGCTGTGCAAAGTTTGGCTTCACTCAGAGGAGATGCTCAACTAACTCTGTTGGAACAATAGTTGAGGTCGCCGGAGCAGGTCCCATACAGTGTTCAACCTGTTTTTGACCAAACTACTAAGTCATTTGACGTTGCAAGTGAAGAAGAGGAGGAAGAAGAAGTTTCTTTGAAATGGAGCAGGAAAGGGCTTTGCGGTGCAAATTTCTCGATAGTAGGAAGAGATGTAGAAATAGAAAGAGCTTCTAAAATGTGTCCCAGATCTAAAGGGAGTCAACACTATTCCTGACACCAGCTTCAACAATGAGCCTGCCGAGTCTGCAAAAAAAAGGAAAAGAAAGGGGTAGGGAAAAATGGTTACGTCCTACACAAAGGGGGACAAGAATAGGTATGTCACCAGGAGTGAGATGCAGAAGGTTATGTGAAGTGCCATAGAAGAAAATATAATTCAAACGGAAAGGGCTAGGAAGAGAAGAAGGGAAGGCCATCTGCCTGAAGAACCCACCTCAACCCCTTTGCCTGTTGGGTCCATTGATACAAAGTCTTATGATGCTGATGTGTATGTGGAAAAAAGAAGGAATGAAGTAGAGGTTGAGATGGTCAAATCAAAGGGGGTTCAGAAATCAACGAAGAAATCTCCTGTAAAGAAAGTGTAAAAGGGATATTGAGCAGTCAAAACCAATCAAGGTACCAGGTACTCGTATTCAAAAGCCATTAGAAGAAAATGAGATGACCAGGGAAGTACAAATAGCAAAAATGGAGAACCAAAAGGTGCTAAACGGTAGAGTCTTCGATCCTGATATTCTTACAGAACCTGGAATGTCCACTCTTTTTTATTCAGTTTCCCGGCAAAGTTGGGATCATTTATTTGAACCCTCAGCACCATACTTGCATGAACTTAAGGTGCGTGAATTTTACTATAAGATGGAGCTTCTAGATGATGGAGGAATCAGAACTATTGTCAGAGATGTCAAAATCCATCTCGATGAGAAAACCTTGGGGATTATTCTGGGTGTGCCTGTGAAGGGGATCTGGTAAATTAAAGGATGTAAACCCTTCAGTAAGTTCACTACACATGCTACAAAGAGGGGGAAGGGGGGGGGGGACATAAAGTGAGCAGGTCTGCCAAAGAAGTTTCTGAAGGGGGAATATCAATTATTCTTTGAGTTCGTCAATAAGATACTGGTACCAAGGACGGAGAAGAGAACTGTAGCATCTGGTGCTGACCTATTTATCATGGAAAATCTGGATGAACTCGAGGAAATCAATCTCCCTGCTATAATGCTTGAACATATGCACATGGTGATGACTTGGAAAACAACCAAACATGGCATCCCTTATGGCTACTTGCTAAACTATGTGTTCAAACATTTCGAAGTTCCTTTAGGGAGAGGAGTACCTGGTAACACCAAGAAAATGTTTACTGTTGTTACCCTGGTAGAATGTGAATGTGTTGAAGGGAAGGCCAAGGGTAGGTCTCAGGTAGCAGATCTCCTAGAGCAGCAGGCTTCTCTCAAACGAGAACTGACTGATCTAACAGTGGTCCTCAATGACAAGGAGGTTGAGATTGCGCAACTTAAGTCTCAGTTGCACAAAGCTGTCTCAAAGGGACCGAGTACCAGCGGTGTGGATGAGCAAGTAATGCAGAAGTTGAGAGCTGAGAATGAACAGTTGCTAAAGACAAATGCCTCGCTCAGTGAGGAAGTCAAAGCTCTCAACAAGCAAGTCATTCAGGCTCATGAGGCTGCAAACGAGCGGATGTCCTTGCTAATGTTAAACCTTACTCCCCTTTCCCCTTCGTCCTAAACGAGTCTTGTCTCCCTGGTTTCTTCCTCCTTGTGTCAAAACTCTAATGGATATGTGTACTCTTTTGGCTGATTCATGTGGTCAGCTTTAGTGATCTAATGCTATTTGTTATTGTGTCCCGTTCAATATGTTTTTCTATTTTCTTTTAAGATTACTTGTGCATGCTCTGTGTGGCACATGTCCCTGAGTTCTTAAATGCCTTGCATACAACTTGCATATGTTTACTGCTATTCCTTTTCAATGATGTCAAAAGGGGGAATTGAAGGTGAACTGTGTTGTGAAATTAGAAGGGAACTAAACTAAGGGGGAAGAACAATGACAGGGGGAATTATTGTATCTTTGAATGAATGTTAAACACTCATGCGATGCTGTGCGTGTAGATTGTTTGTCATCATCAAAAAATGGGAAATTGATAATTCTTAATGATCCCAGATGTTTTGATAATCTCCTCACAAGTGTAGGACCCGGTCCTCTGCAGAGTATGTTCGTCCAGGACCATATGCTATACAACTGGAAAGTTGTTTGCGTCAGAAGTTAGTGAGGCAGTCAAAGTACTATACCAACCAGACAGGATGAGGTTGTTTGTCCAATGGGTATTAACTCTTGATGTTTGATATATAATCAAGACAACAAACAACAAATCAATTCATTCATTCAAATAGAGAGATTCAAGCTTCAAAACAACAATGGACCTAATAGTTTACATTATTGCTTCTTGAACTAGTTGTTACCTTGATTGCTTGTATTTGTGCTTATATTGTAGGAATCGTTTCGCTTGTGATAGAAACGTTTCAACCTTGGGTGAATTATTGTAAGAACTTAGTTGAGGGAAACTTAGTGTCTTACGTCAAAGTCTATATTAATCAGTTGGGTTAGTATAGTGGGCAATGCATGCATTGCTTTGGCTCATTGAGTGATAGTGTATTACTCAAATAAAGATTAGGAGTTTAATCTCATGTGTGTTGTAAACTGGGTTTTACTTTGGCTTGTGAAGTTTAGTAAAAACAGTTTGAAAATCCTGTGAGACAGGTCATGGTTTTACTCCCTTGGGCAAGGAGGTTTCCACGTAAAGTACGTGTGCCATCTTTACTTTCTGTACTTATTTTCTGTTCATTATAATTGTGTTGAGGACCCGGTCCTATCGTACTTAGTGGACTCATACATTCCAACAATAACCAAGCAAAGACACTCTACTGTTACATAGGAACCACCCCAGCAGACAATGGATTTTATGATTTACTTCTTTGATTTCAATTACTTAAGTGTTTTCTAAGCTGAATTACTTGCTCCCTTATATGGATTGACTATATTTTTTTCTCCATAATTTACAGCCCCTGCAAGTTAATAATGATGCAGTTAAGTTACTTTATAACACTAACTTGCACAATTCTTAAATTTTGGATATGATTGCAGGTGCCTCTTCCGGAGGCTGAGTATTCCAAAGGTGATCCATATCTATGGAGAACATAATAGACAAGTTGATCAATGGCCACCACCATGTAGGAAGCTCCTTTCTAAGGCATTTTTTCAGGACACTCGTGCATCCTTGGAAGATATTTTGAGCGGGTTAATGCACTGACATTCAGCCCTACTTAATTCTATGTGCAATATTAGCAGAAATGGTGGCACAGCCACAAATGGACATAGCATAATATGTTGGACGTAGATTTGTACTGTTACTGCTCATAAATATTCTGTTCTATATTTTGAATATTAACTGTTAAAATCTTTAGGTACGGTTGTGTTTCACCGAGGGAAAGATGAAAACCATTGTTTAATGCATTTCAAGTGTTGATCTATTTGTCATGCTATCAACTATCTGTTGTGATATTATGAAAAAGTGACCATAGCCAAGACAAATGCATGGTATTTATCTAGGGAGGAAGGATCATTGTTCGTCCTATCAACCATGGGGATTTCTCGATTATCAAATAAAATAAAATCTAGCTTCTTAAATCCACACATAGTATGTGTTTTTTTCCCATACTGCTTATGAATGATTGTATATTTTGTTGTTGAACTTGCTTTGGTGTTTTTCTTCAAAGTAACATTGACATGATCAGCAAGACTGTAAATTATTCTTATCTTCGTTTCTAAATAACGTGCAAATTGTACTTTTTTCTAGTATGGACATTTTTTCACTTGTTTCGAGCGTGTTTTAAGAGGGCATGTCCTGCCTCTAGACAGAGTTAGAAGAACGCCAAGGACGTGAAAATCATGGTAGGTGAATGCGCCTTATATACACGCTATAAAAAGAACTAGGTTTTATGGTTAGGTTGTGTATCACAAAGTAAGACATGAAAAGCCTTGTCAAGTAAATCATTGTGAAAATTTGATTCAGTCAAATATAGTCTAGTAACAAATGAGTAAAAACGTTATTAGATGTAAGAAAACAATGTCAATATATAGTTTACGCATGTTATTGTAGTTATGTTAGTTGATTTCCATCCTATGTGAGACATTTTGAGAAGCTTAGTATGTTTAACACGGATCAATATATTATTCCTTATGACTTCAGTCTTAATTTATAATTTCTCTTGGTATATTTATGATAGGCAACATATACCACTCGACGTTGCAATATCTAGCCATCATATTATTTATCTATTATCCCTTATTCGCGATGAAGCAGATTTAAATATCTTACATTTGTCAATGTTCACTACTTCGAAATTGAACGGAAACAACTTAGACCTACCTCAAGTTTAGTTCGTAGGGGAATTAGTGTTGAACATTTATGATGAAAATGATTTCAGTTGAATGTAGTAAGTTGAGATTGTCGTGTCAAAATGTTGAAAAAACGTCTTCAGTGCTTGGATTCCTTTTGTAGGTAGTATCTATAGATTGATTGGAACTACAAGTTGAATCTTCCCTCCGTCCTACCCTTGGTAGATAATAAATTGTAGTTATGGAACATAATTTTCTCATGTTTGATTGACTTAAATATTTTCCAAATCAACTTATTTTCCTCAATTTTAAGGAAAATGACTCCCTTTAAAAATTAAGGAAAATATTTCCAAAACTCTCCTTCAACCTCAAATAACAATTTTTTTCTTACCCATCCTTCCCCATTCGAAAACTAAAATAAAATATTTCTTTAAAAAAAAAAAATCATTTTATTTTGTCCCTACCCCGTCCCCTACCCAAATCAGCCCCTTCCCCCAACCAAAAAAAAATAACAACTTAAAATTTTAATTAAAATAGTTAGAATTTTAAAATTTTTGGTTTGTTTAACAAATTTCAAATTTTCATTTTTTTACCCCACCTGACCCCCTACCAGCCCCCCTCGAAAAATAATAATTTAAAAGTTAGTTTTTGAAAAATATTTTCAAATTTTAAAAAATATCTTTTCACCCCACCCTACCCCGACCTCCCCTACCAGCACCCCCCCCCCCAAAGAAAAACAACATAATTTTAAAGTTTATTTTTCTTAAAAATGTTTTTAAATTTTTATCCCCCCCCCCCCCCGCACACACAAAATAAATTTTAAAAAAAGATCTTAGTTTGAAAGTTAGGTCCTTGTTCGAAAGTTGGAGTCGAAATTCTGATTTGAAAGTCAAATCTTGGGTCTCACATCGATTATTGGTTGTCGGGGTCGAATTCTGATTTGTAAGTCAGGTCTCAATTCGGGTGTTGAAGTCGAAACCCGGATTGATGGATCGTGTTCAAGTTCTAATGACGGGGTCAGGTCCTAGATTGGATATCCAATCCCAATTTGAATGTCAAATGTTGGGTTTAGGGTCGAAAGTTGTGGTCAGATACTGGGTTAGATCTTAGGGTCGAATTTCAGATCTATCGTCGAGGTTGTGTCCTAGTTCGTGTGTCAGGGTCATGTCCTAGATCGATTATCAATGTTAGTTTTCGGGTCAAAAATTAGTTTCTACTCTCTAGTAAAAAGTAAAAAGATACTTTCTTTAAAATGATAGTTTTTCATTCACAAACCAAACACTAAAAATATTTTCCAAAAAATATTCTCTGCTCACCAATCAAACATGAGGAAAACAGTTATAAATCCACTTGTTTCCCAGGATAACATTTTCCTTCATACCAAACACACCCTAAATCAATATTAGTTAATAGAACATCTTGTATTTATCTCAAATTATACCAATCTATCATTAATTAGATATTAAATTAAGATAAAAATAACTATTTTACTATGTTTTATTGATCACTGTGTATTTGAAGTGACATACAATTATTGGAGTGTGGTAAATAACAAATGTGAACTTAAAAAACTCACTATATTTCTTGAGTTCTTTATAGAATTTTTTTTTAAAAATTCTGGGTAAATTGCTCTCTATTTACCCAAATAAGCAAACCAATCGTGAATTAGGAAATAGGTTCATCGACGTTAGACTAATACTTTGCATCTAGCAATTGATACTAGTAAACCTAATATGAACCAATACCATTAGTAGTTATTAATTATCATTTCCTTAGAACTGCTTAGAAGTTACCGGATAAAAAGGGAATATTAAGGAAATAATTATATTTAGCGGGCCATAATTTATATTCTTTTAAAAAAATAAAAATAAATTGATAGTATGTGTATATTATTGCCAGCATACAAAAATTTGATAGAAATAAAATATTGGTCGGTAGCAAAGCATCCACTTCCCTTGTTTTCAATTAAGATGCCTCCCATCAAATCTAGACCGCACATAATGGTGTGACTTAACAATAATTAACGAAGTTGGTAAAATCAATTCCAGGGGATTAATATGCAATTTTAGTTTATTTGTTTAAATTTTAGTTAATAGAGTTATATATATATATATAAAGATATTGTAGAAAATATGCACAAGTTATCTGTCCACGGATGGATAAATTTATGAAGAGAAAAGACATAAGGCCACCACTAAAGTTGTCTCGAATTTTCAAACATACACTTTAACTTTGCAACCGTCCTATTACCCCACTAAACAATTTTGAACATATATTATTATATCATTTTTCGATCAGACCCAGATTTTAAGAAGAAAGTATGTTCACACACCAATCATTACATGACACGTGTTAATTTGATTTAAAATGATTTTTTTTTCATTTTCAGTTATTTCTTTATCTTTTTTTTCTTTATTTCTCTCTCTTACTTTTTGACTTATTTTAATTTTATTTTTTTTATAAAAAAAGAATTCATACTATTTTCTAGACTTTATTGAATTATTGATAACAAAACTAATTATTTGTCTAAGAAAATTTTAAAATTTGAAGGTATTATCAATTACTCCTTTTCATATAACTTCAAAATTAGAAATGATAATTTTAAAAGAATCAATGAATTCCCCAAAAATTGAAAGAAGTTAATTGAAATAGGATAAAAAAAAAACTATATGATACTTTCTAATCATCTTGAAATCTAATGGGTTTATCAAATTGTTTGAAATGTACTAAAATATTTAGATGAAGTTTTAAAATTAAAGAGAGTAAAACTAATAGTAGTAAAAAAGGAAGGTGAAGTTGTGGTAAAAATGGTGACCTTGAAATTGAGAAGTTTCAATGGAGATGACAATGAATTTTTGAAGAAGAAAGAAGAAAGAAAGAGAAAAAATAAAAAAGGAAAAAAAGTTAAAATAATAAGAAAATATACTTTATAATAAAATACTTGTAAAAATAAAATTATATTAGTTATTTTAGGTTGCTCACTCTCTTTGAGAGAGTGCACACACTCTCTATATCATGTGGACAAAAATGATGTAATAATATCAGTTCAAGATTGTTTAGTGGGATAATAGGACGCTTGCATAGTTAAGGTGTCTTTTTGAAAATTCGGGACAAGTTCAGATGTCATTTTATGTCTTTTTTCATTTATGAAATATAACTTTAGAGCATGAATTTCCAAAGCATAAGCTAAGTAAATTTCTATAAGTGAATGAAAATAAGACGAGAACAAAATTTGCGCATCAAGCCTCATGAAACCTATTAATACACATTATTACTACTCACTAATCATGAATTTCCTTAAAATGGTTGAACTTCAAATTTACTTATCTAATTTGTGTCTTGTATCTAATGATGCATCTTCGGAGCTAGGTGGGCTCACATTGTGGTGTCAATCTCTTAGTCACGCTTGACTTGTTGCTTATGCCATATGTCACTTTCTGATTCATCTATCTATCGATCTTGATCAGTTTTACCCTATATAGATTGTCATGCCTCTATCCTACACCCCATACATTGCCGACACTCAGAAATTATTGTTGGTCCCAAGCGAACCCTTGGCCTGACTGACTACTGAGTGGAAGACTAAACATACATGCATAAGCCTTATAAAATGAACATTTAAAATCAATTAAATATATCTCATACAAAAGTCTGAAATAAATTTGAATATGAATAATGATAATAATGCTTAAACTTCTGAATACAAAAGACTAAATTGACTCATTGACTTTGTCTATCTGTGGAGCCTCTACTAACTAAACATAGGTGTTGGGACAAGACTCATGACTACCTGACTATTCAACTAACGATGACTGAAAAATTAAATAAACTATACTAACTAAATTAGAGCCCCCGGGAAGTGAGGAGGTCTCACCAAATGCTAGTGGAAAGTGATCTTACTGAACATCTGCTAACAAGAGTACCTGAAACTGCATCATAAAATGATGCAGCATCAAATGGCGTCAGTACATGAAATGTACGGTATGTAATAAGACTGAATGAAATAAATTATTGAACTGAAAAGAAACTGAAAGTAAAGCATGAACATGAGGTGAAATCATTAAATCTCTACAATGAGATATGCAATAATAGCAAAATACAAAAATAATATACTTTACTTTTGTTGGAGAGTTTCTTTAACCGAAAATCATCACTATGAGCCTCGTGATAATACAATGTCTAGCCCATGTTGCCAGTCATCCTATACCTTGCCGGAGTATACGACAACAAATCTTAACCTATGGATCCATCATCAAAGCCCTCAACAAGGTTGTGAGGAGTTTCCCGAATCAACAACATGATCTTATCTACGCTAGCGACACAATTTATGTGTTTTGAGTTGTTAACTCTTACCCAAATCGGTGCTCAATATTGTTGACCATATCAGATATGATTCCAATCATGTCTGTTATGATTCCAAATATCTTATATGATTCTAAAATATTTGGGACAATATTCTAATTTAAATAAGCACAATCACACCATTGATATTGTGCAAGATATGATATGATATTGTGTTAGAATCATGTTTGTACCTTTGTATATAAATAGTGGATAGTTTACCAATTGTAAAGAATAGAAATACAGAATAGTTTTCAACTCTTTTTGGTCTCTGATTTCTCAATTGTTATCATGGTATCAAGAGCCTAAATGTTTCTCCTCAGAAACTAGTTTAATTTGCTCCTTATTGTTGTTTGATTTCTATCATCGGATATCTCTGTTCTTTCTAATGGAGTCACATTCTCATGACATTTTGTCTACCAAATTTGATGAAAAAAATTATCCGATGTGGGAATTTCATTTCGGGATCTTTGTTCAAGGGGAAAACTTGTTCGGAATCTTGGATGGATCAACAACTGAGCCAAATGAAGACAAGGAAAAAAAAAAGTTTGGCACACTAACAATGCTCGTGTAATTTCGTGGATCCTCAATTCTGCGTCTGTTCAACTTGGCAGCAGAGATGTGGAAGCATCTCAAAAAGGTATATTATCAATGTAATCATGCTCGGGATTTTGAGTTGGAGCATACTTTTTCAAAATACAAACATGGAGATAAAGATATTCAGAGTTATTATTCGGGACTTATGGCAATTTGGTCAGAACATGACCAAAGCTTTGGAGGAAACCTTTCTTCCACAGGCATCAAGGAAGTTATGTTGGAGAGGAAGAAGACTATAGTTGTCCAATTTCTCATGAAATTGAGACCTGCCTTTGAGCTTATTAGAGCTAACATTCTTAACAGAGAAACTCTTCCAAACATCGATGTAGTTTTGGAGAACTCATTCGTGAGGAGACACGCATCAATACTCTGGCATCCATGGATTCGTCCTACACAATTGACGCAACTATGTATACATCAAAAGGTACCCCATAAATCATATACTCAGAGCTCATTTCAAAAGTTTGGACCACAATGCTTTAAGTGCAAAGAGTATGGCCATATTGTGTCACATTGCAAGAAAAGAAACATATGCAATTATTGTAAGAAGCTTGGCCATATAATTCTGGAGTGCAATCGACGCCCAAACACGCATAAAAGAAAGCACAAAGCTTATCAAGCGTCTGAAGCTTATGTGAGTCAAGCAGAGATCACACCATCTTCTTTGGATCGGAAAGTACTTCAAAAGATGATACACGATTCAGTTGCAGCTGCTCTCCCCGGGGCTATTTCCAGTGCTCTCACGGTTGCCTATCCTGGTAAGAATTTAAATAAGAATTCAAAAGTTTAGCATATAGATTTGGATGCGTCTAATCATATGCCAAGAGATATCCAAAATTTACACTATTTATCAAGTCCATCAGAAAATCATCTTATTTTCACAGCCAATGGTAATACTTTTCCTACCTCTAAGATTGGAAAATCATCTTGCTTCACTAATGTCCTTTTTGTCCCTAAACTTACTGTTAGTCTTATTTCGATTGGATAGTTGGTGGAACAAAATTGCCTTGTTGTTTTCTCATGTCTTGGTTGTGTTGTTCAAAATCTAGGGACAAGAAAGGCGATCACCAAGGGTCGTAAAGTTTGGAGAATGTTCCAGTTATCCATGTCTGAAACACCTCATTATGCATGTTATCTGTCTGCTAGTAAAGGAGACATCACTAACTCAAATAAGTTGTAGTACTTGTGGCATCATCGACTTGGACATCCACATGCTCAAAAACTTTCTTCCAGGTTACAATATTGTCTTCATTTGAATAAGAAATCATGGGTTTTGTCATCAAAATTGCCTTATGAAAATTGTGCTAAATCCAAAAGTCATAAACTGTCTTTTCCTTGTAGTACTACTTCATACACCTCTACTTTTGATTTGATTCACAGTGATGTATGGGGTCCTGCACCAAGTTCATCTAGATTGGGGTATTGATATTTTATCTTGTTTATTGATCATATTTCTCGATATATGTGGGTGTTCTTTTTTTAGAAACAAAGGTGAAGTTCCTAAAATCATACAACAATTTGTCACCTATGTTGAGATTAGTTCAATAAACAAATAAAAAAAATTCGATATGATTCAAGTGGGGAATACATGAAGTCAGAACTCATAGATTTTTTCAAAGAGAGAGGCACTACTTCTCAGCACTCTTGTCCATACACACCTCAGAAAAATGGTGTTATAGAAAGAAAAAAATAGGCATATTATGGAAACCACATTAGCTCTTCTTGATACATTAAATGTTCTTAAAATATTTTGGATTTAAGCCATCCAAACTTCTGTCTATTTGATAAACAAACACACCATTACCATTAACAAAGATGATAGTTCATAGTCCATTCTTTTTGCTAAACTCCCTGATTATTCTCATCTAAAAGTTTTTGGTTGTGTGTGTTTTGTCCATTTATCTAGACATGAGCGTCATAAATTATCTGCTAAAATTGTGAGGTGTGTTTTCCTGGGTTATAATGATGTTCAGAAGGGCTATCTTTGTTATGATTCTTCTAGACGACAGTTGCGGATTTCCAGACATGTAATTTTCTTTGAGCATAAGTTTGCTTACCCTATTACCTCTTCAACAAAATCAGACTATGTCTCCTTTCTGTACAAGTTTGAGAATCAGCAGGTACAAAATCCTACATCTCCCAACGAAGACCTTAATGGCATTACTGATGTTCCTGGTCAATCAAATGCATTTCCTACGAATAATTCAGGTAATAGTACTTTATCACATAATTCATTGAATACCTCTTTCACAGACTCATCTAACAACAATGATTATTTAGATGGTGAACCTGTACCAAGTGACCAAATAAATTCTTCCATTCTTGCTCTTCGTCACTCTGAACATAAAACATTTGCCCAGATCGATATCGATACTGTCCAGGTAGATACGATCGATCATGTGACTTACTTGCTACTTTGAATTCTATTTTTGTCCCAACTACTTACTAACAAACATCAAGTCATGACTGCTGGAAAAAGGCAACGGAAGAGGAACTTTCGGCTTTAGAAAAAAACCATACATGGGATTTGATATCTAAACTGGCTGAAGCTTCTGTTATTTGGAGCAAATGGATTTATTTTGTGAAAATAAAGTCTATGACGACAATTCGTGTGTTGCTCACTATAGCATCTATCAAACGGTGAAAACTTCATCAAATGGATGTGAAAAATGTATTTTTGCATGGTGAACTACATGAGGTAATATACACGAAGCCTCTCCCAGGGTACAACCAAGCCCAACCTGATATGGTTTGTCCTCTTAGGAAATCTCTTTATGGTATCAAGCAAGCACCACGTGCATGGTTTGAGAAGTTTTGATCTACCATTATAAATGTTAGACTTTCTCAATGTGTTTCTGATTATTCATTATTCATCCAGCACTCTAATACTGGTACAAAAATTTTACTATTGTACGTGGATGATATGATTATAACCGGCAATGATGAGAATGGAATTGTACAACTCAAGAATCTTCTTAATGCAACTTTCAAAGTGTAGGACCTTGGCAGGTTAACATATTTTTTGGGGTTGGAGCTAGAATATTTGCAAGATGGTATCATGCTAAGCCAAAGGAAGTATGCAGAGGATCTTGTCACACAAGCATTTCTAAGTGATCAGAACTTCATATCTCTGTTAATGGTTTCACTACATTACATACTGACAATACTAGTGCAATACAAATAGCAACAAATGCAGTCCACCATGAGAACACAAAGCACATTGAAGTGGACTTCCATTATATTCGAGAATTTGTTGTTGATCAAGTCATTAGTCTTCGACATATCACGTCACATGATCAATTGGCAGACTTGTTTACAAAAGTGATGACAAGGAGCAAACACCAATTCCAATTATCCAAATTAATGCCTCTTCATAAGTAGCATCAATTTTAGAAGGGATGTTCACCATATCAGATATGATTTGATTCCAAATCATATTTGATATGATTCCAAATCATATCTGTTATGATTCCAAATATCTGATATGATTCTAAAATATCCAGAATAATTTTCTAGTTTAAGTAAGCACAATCACACCATTGATATTGTACAAGATATGATATTGTACTAGAATTATGCTTGTACCTTGTATATAAATAGTGGATAGGTTATCAATTGTAAAGGATAGAAATACAGAATAGTTTTAAACGGTTTTTGGTCTCTGATTTCTCAATTGTTATCAAATACTACTCCCAAAACATGCAGTAATGCTCATACTATAAAGATGTCCCCATTTAGGGGAAAACTGAAAATCTGATACTTTGAGTCTATGCTCAATAACACTTCTTTAAAACTGAACTGAACTTAAATGACTTGACTATGCTTTTCTGAAAATCTTATTTTGACTCACTGTTATGCATACTCTTTTATCAATGCATTGAACTTACTTTAAAAAATGATTGAAAATCCTTTCTCTAAAATTGATTATGCTTTCTTTAAATTAGCCTTGTGTTCTTCTTGAAGATAATGCATAAGAACTGATATATTAAGGCTTTCGTAAAATTAATAATTAAATATGATTCATAGGGTAAAATAATCATGATCAATGATTAAGAATCGTCCAATCAATTAATATATTGAAATAGACACAACAAAATCAATAATTCATGATGAGAAAGTAAGTAGAACCCTCGAATGTAGTAGGCCTTTGGTTTGAAACCCTAGTTGAACCTTGATAACTGAAATCTAGATGTAGGGCGTGAGGAAGAACTCATTATCTCACTATGATAGCCTTACATACCTTAAATCACTTTAATCGAAACTCTAAGTTCAAAGAGGAGCCCTAAAAGTCTCTTCTTGAACTTTAGGATGAGTTCTTGTTTTCACTAGATATGAGAGAAAGATTTGATATAGAATCTTATTAAGAATTTGTGATTAGAGATTGAAATTTTTTAGAACTAATTTAGATACATGAGAGTAACATACTTTGGTATTAAAGATGCATGAGATTAGAGAATTTGAGAGAAAATAAGGCCCAGGTCGTCCAAGATGAATTTTCTTATGACCCACCGTCTTATCTTAATAAATAGAGCATTTTGAAATCTAGACTCTTGAAAATTTGTTTGGTGCGTGCGGTGCGCCCACGTGGAGTGCACGTTCAATTTGACATCTCTCTAGTAAAATCAGATAACGTTTTACTCAAGAGTCGGGTTGACGAGCAGTCAGTGACATTGAAAAGAATTATTGTAGACCATTAATTCGATAGGTCACGAGTCACCTAAATCTTACTATTCTGAGAGGTATGGTCATTTGAAGTTGACCCTTGTAGGAACTCATGTGATAACATAGCTGATAGAAATGTTTTGAACTTGCCTTGGTATTTGAGTTTCCTTACGACCTTAAACCATATCTGATATACTTACTACACTTTGTAAAAGACCTTAATATATATATGCACAGCTTATAATTCATTGGGTTCGAACCTATACACATACAAAGGATGATTTGTATCTTTGCTCAGAAGTTGTTGGACATTACATAGATTGTCCCGCATTTTTTTGGGTACTCAAAGAATTCTGACAGAAAGATGGAAAACAATTCAATTCTAGGCCAAAAGCTAATGAAAATTCCTCTGACATTTCTTGATGTGACACATGTCCCCCCGACTTTTAATGCTCCGAGTACGTGTCTTCCTGTGATTGGTTAAAAACCATGGCCAACCATCCAAGCAATGATGGCCTTTCTTTTCTAAAATCTATAAATGTTCTTCCATTTTCAATTTACTTCTTTCACACCTTCTCCTTAGAACTTTCTTGTCAATCTTTTGACTTTCAAGTTTTACCTGAGTTTCATCAAAGATTACCACCATCTTAACTATCCTTTGACTTGATTAATCTAGAATCTATGACATAATTACAACTTAATAGGGAAGGGTGGGGGGACAAAGTCAACAATAGCAATTTGAAGGCACAACCCACAATTGAGGATAAGGATCATTGGTTGAGAAAGAAGATGTTGGGTGAATCATTTTACAAATGACCCATGAATTTTTACAAATGATCCGATTTAGATTTTTATCCAAAAATGCTAACCCCCTTAAGTTTTAAACTAAAAATTATTTTAGTTCTGCATAAATGGAAATATTTATTCATGTGGACTGTTACTTGACATCATTTTTTTTAACAATTAGAGAGTGCACACTACTTACAATCATCTATTAAATGATGTGTGTTTTAATACATATATGGTTATAGTTTAGGTTGAAAAAAAGAACAACTGATAATGGAAGTGTGACTTTGACCATTTAACTTTACTAGTATACATACCTGCGTGTTGCGCGGATATTTTAAAATATAATAATTTTTAAACTTAAAAATAATTAATATGAATTATTATTATTGAGTAACAAAAGTGCATGTATATAATAGTAGGATATAGTTTTTAAAATTTTAAATTAATTTTATATAAATAATTAATATATTTTTTATAATATTAATTAGAAAAAGTTTAGACATTATAAACGCCACCAACATGATATTATGAGTATAATGTGAAAACATACATGGTAATTCATTTCAAATCAATTTTAATTTGAAATTTGAAAGCAATGATATCAATTATTATCTTTAAATTGAAATACATGTGGAGAGATTTTATATGATAGAATGAAAATTTTGAAATGATAAAATAAAGTTGATCAAGATGAAAATCTAAAAATAACACTTTGCAAGTTATCATTCATTATATTGAAATCTTCTGAGCTTGTTAAATTGCTAAAGAAATAAGAATTACAACACAAATTAAGCTTCACTATATAAATTCTCACTAATCTAAATCCTAACTTTTATCAACGTGAATCTCATCTATTTTATTCCATTTTCAAATGTAATTTCTAGTATAGTAAGATAAGCCATATATTTATAAAATTGTCCATATGTCTTTTATTTTGTATGTACAATTCAACGTTAGCTTTAATTATTATATTTTATTTATAAAGGATAAAAAGCTATAATGATTTTACATTATGACAATTTAGTTTACATGATGAAGCCACTTTTGATTTCGAAACTCAAATGGAAATGGAAGTTAATAAACTTCATGGGTATCCAAAGAAGAATAGTGGTAATATTGCTTATGCTAGAAAACCTAGCATGCAAACATATTACTATCCTAGGCCTACTCCTCAAGATGTTTTAATAGCGGAAAGAGATTGGAATCAAACTAACACTTCTTATAGTGGAAGTGAGATTTATGAATGGAATCTCGATGGGCTAACTGATAGGTAGTTGACGATTATGGTTCATAGGATGTTTATGTATGCTACTATCTGCAAAAGTGTTAGTAACACTGACAAGACTATTTGCAAGATGATTATTGCAGGATTTACCGGTCAACTAAGAGGATGGTGGGATAATTATATGCCCTCTGATGCGAGAGCAGCAGTAATTAATGCTAAGGCAACGAATGAAGGAGTTGATAATTTAGGCTTTGCCCTTGTTCAAAATAGAGAAGACGCTGTGTATACACTTATTTTAACTATTCTTGAACATTTTAGTGGTAGATTTACCAATCAATATGAAACGATCAGATCCCTACTAAATGGTCATAGATGTAAACATTTAGGTGAGTTTAGATGGTATAAAGACACTTATTTAAGTCGGGTAATGAAACTTCCCGAAAATGGTTTAGAATTCTGGAAAGCCAAATTTATTGATGGCTTACCTTCTTTATTTGCAGAAAGAGTAAAAAAGACTCTTAGAAATTCACAAGGAATTATTCCCTATAGTGAATTTACTTATGGAAAGCTTATTGGGGCTTGTACGCAAGAAGGCATAAATTTGTGCAATGAGTTAAAACTCTCAAGACAGCTTAAAATGGATAAGCTTAGAGAAAAGTCTCAATTAGGAGATTTGTACTCAATTCGGTTTACCAAATGCTTCAAAAAGCACCAACCTAGAAACTTCTAAATCAGAATCTCATAGATCTCATCATAGGAAAAGAAGATCTAGAAGAAGGACTAGAGAAGAAAGAGATGAGCGTAGGGCTCATCGTAAATCTCATAGATTTACTAGGAATAGGTCAAGGCGAAATCTTGATAAGATTAAGTGTTATAAATGTGGAAAATTTGGGCATATAGCTCCAAATTGTAAGCTAGAAAAGCTTAAGACTCTAGAACTTGATGATGATATTCAAGAGAAGATTTATAGTTTTCTATATACTTCTGGTTTCGAATCAGATTATGATGATTCTGAAGCAAGTTATGCAACAGAGGATGAGCAACCTGAGTCATCAAGTAAGGTTCAACAAGATTCGAATGATGCTTGCAAATGTCATGGTGATAGTTGTCACTGCGAACATGATGAATTCAACAAGCTACAATCTCAGTTCGAAGACATAAATATGTTTACTATCACTGTAGACAATGTGATAGAACTTCTAAAAGAAGTTACCGATAATACTCTTCGTGAAAAGATCATTCAATTGGCTGCTAGTAAAACTAGCTCTTCATCTAATATTCCTAATGATAAAAAGGTTAAAGATGAGTTTAATTATTCTGCTCCTTACTCCTTTTCTGAAGTTCATAATAGACTCTCTTCTAAACAAACCATGATTATTCGCGATACCTCTTTTGATGATTTAAAAGGAGAAATTGAACATTTGAAGGAAGAAATTAAATTTCTTAAACAAAATCATATTATTTGTGATCACCGTCTTACTCAGATTGAGTCTGCTAATAGCAAAGGAAAAAAGGTTGATGATTCTACTGCTGAAGAAAATACTCTTGCCAACACTTTGAATATTGATTCGAAACAAAATATGTTTTTAGGAATGATGCAAATTGTTACAGCTCATAAATGGTATGTTAAATGTACTATATTAATTGATAATACTTTTTCTATAACTAACATTGCTATGATTGATAGTGGCGCTGATGTGAGTTGCATTCAAGAAGGTCTAGTACCTACTAAATATTTTGAAAAAACAACTCATATGGTTAAATCTGCATCTGGTCATGCTTTAGTTATAAAGTATAAATTATCTAATACTCGTATTTGCCAGAATAAAGTTTGTATTCCTCACTTCTTTTTTTTAGTAAAAAATCAGTTATACCCTCCTATTATTCTAGGAACTCTTTTTATAAATGCAATTTATCCTTTTACTAATATAAATGCTAAAGGATTTTCTGCTACTTATAAAAATCAAGATATTAGTTATACTTTTGTCACCGAGCCTATTTCTAGAGATATTAATGCTCTAATTGAAATGAAACAAAAGCATGTTGACTATTTACAACTTGAGATATTTAGTATGAATATATTCGATACTTTAAAATCTACTAAAGTACAGGAAAAGATTAAACTCATTTATGAAAGAATGACCATTGATATTTGTGCTAATCATCCTAGTGCCTTTTGGAATCGAAAAAAGCATATTCTAACTCTTCCATATGAAGATGATTTCTCTGAAGAAAATATCCCTACCAAATCACGACCTTGTCAGATGAATACCGAATTGGTTGAATTCTGCAAAAAAGAAATTGATAATTTATTACAAAAAGGTTTGATAAAGCGTTCCAAATCACCATGGTCGTGTACTACTTTTTATGTTAATAACGCAGCAAAAAAAGAACGAGGTGTTCCAAGGTTAGTTATAAATTATAAACCTTTAAATAAATATTTAAAATGGATTAGGTATCCTATTCCAAACAAAAAGGATTTATTATCAAGATTATATGATGCTAATATCTTTTCAAAATTTGATTTAAAATCTGGATATTGGCAAATTCAAATATTTAAAGACCATTCTTATAGAATGGCATTTAATGTTCCGTTTGGACAATATGAATGGCATGTAATGCCCTTTGGTTTAAAAAATGCTCCCTCGGAATTTCAAAAGATTATGAATGATATTTTTAATTCTTATTTGGAGTTCATCATAGTTTATATTGATGATAGTTTGGTATACTCAAAGACTCTTGAAATGCATATTAAGCATCTAGACATTTTCAAGAAAATAGTTATTCAAAATGGTTTGGTCATATCTAAACCTAAAATGAGTCTTTTTCAAATAGAAGTTAGATTTTTGGGTCATTTGATTTGTCAAGGAAAAATGACTCCTATTTAGCGATCTATCGAATTTGCATCAAAATTCCCTGATATTATTACAGACAGGACGCAATTGCAGCGGTTTCTGGGAAGTTTAAACTACATTTCCCCCTTTTACAAAAATTTGTCTCGAGATTTAGCTCCGTTATACGACAGGCTAAAAAAGGATCATAAGAATCCTTGGACTAATAGTCTCACAGATCTTGTAAAGACTATTAAAGAAAGAGTTAAATCTTTGCCTTGTTTAACCCTTGCTAATCCTGTTTGGCCAAAGATCGTTGAGACAGATGCGTCCAATATGAGTTATGGTGGAGTATTAAAACAGATTAACCCGTATGATAAAAATGAATATCTTATTCGATTTCATTCAGGAAAATGGAGCGATGCTCAGAAAAAATATGCAACGGTAGCTCATGAAATATTAACTATCGTTAAATGTGTTTTAAAATTTCAGGATAATCTTTACAATCAGAAATTTGTGATAAAAACAGATGCTCAATCAGTCAAATATATGTTTGATAAAGATTTTAAACATGATGCATCAAAATTAATATTTGCTAGGTGGCAGGCACAATTAGCCCCTATTGATTTCGAAATTCATTATAAAAAGGGAAGTGATAATTCTCTCCCAGACTTCTTATCAAGAGAATATCTTTCTTCTGATAGGTTTTCTTGACCTATTTCCTGATAAAGATTGGTTACAATTTTAAAGGTAGTTCCTCTTAATAAAGATTTAAAGGAACTTATATTATGGAAAATTATAGATGGAATGGTGATAAATATCGTCAATAATTACTTGATTGAACAAGAGCTTTATGAAAGATTTTATTGTGATGAAGTTTATAACCTCTTGAATGACTAAACATATAACCTTTTGAATGATTAAAACTAAATGCTATGTTTGCAGGATGGATCCTCCTTAGATAACCAAGGCTAGAGGAAAAGGCAGTTATACTCGAGGAAGGGGAAGATCATCCCCATCCCCAAGTTCATCAAAATCATCATACGGATCTTCATCATCTAGTACTCCAATTATACAAAAGGGAGGAATGAGTTTATATAACTTAAACTCTAGAGCACAAGAAAAAGCTTCATCATCAATATATCTGGAAGATATTCCAGAAAGTGATCCATTATATGCTAAACTACAGGAGTTTATAACTCAAAAGCAAGGTGATTCTTTTGCTTCAATTGCCAAAGAAGAAGTTGATGATATCAAAACATATGAAAAGGCAGAAAAAAGAGAATTGATATTCCTCTTAAAAAACTCTGACATACAGAGAAGAGAAGAACCTTGGAAGATATTCCAAAGGTATTTAGTTAATGGGCTTTATTTTTCAGGTGAGTCATACAAAACTCAGAAATATTATGAGACTCTGCTAATAAGCACAGGTGTTGAATTTCAACATTTTTCAGGATATAATACAAGTGAGAATGTTTATAACTTCTCTAAAATGATTATAAAACACGTCATTCATATTGAAGATTGGGGTATTTCCTCAATGACCGAAAGACAATTCGCTAAACAAAGTCATGGTAAGCTTTACCTATTGGGATTATATTCAGACATTTAATAAAGTTCTCTGTTATAACAATGAGAGGCATAAACATACTTGGTTTATAAAAGTATGTGCCAAGATATTTTCTAATCCGATACCAAATTGATTTTTAAACTGGTGGTCATACCACGGGCCAACAATAAAAATATTGCCCGAGCCATTTCTCAAGTTATACAAAGAATGGGTCAAGGTTTCCCCAGATCTCAACAAGTTATATCATCAAGAACATATTTGTTATTTTCAACAAATTGAACAAATATATTTTTTTATAGAATTCTCTGTTCCATGGATTCATAAATAGGTTCCGGAAGTAGATTTCACTGAGGAACAAATCCCTTGCCTATACAGAATTTATTATAATAATTTTTGGGACAAGTTGATGAAAAAAGATCCTCAAACAAAGTCTATATACGGACAAGAACTGCTGGATCTAACGAAAACCATACACGATTATAAATCAATTCCTAATAAAGGAATTATGACTGATGACTCAACCTCCGTAAAACATATGGCTAGAAAAATTTCTAATCATGATGAAGGAGAACAAAATGAAATGATTATGAATTATCTAGAGGAAGTTAAGAAGAAGATTCTTCTAAATATAAGTCATTACGCAAAATCAGATTCATCAATGCGTAGTGAAACAAGTGAAGATATGCACGAAGCCCAACCATATGAAGAAGAAAGTCCAGTGGATGCACTGAAGAAAGTCGAAGATTTTTTGGCAAAATTAAAGGACAAAGTATAAAGCTTAGGCGCGTGGGTAGCGGGCCCGCGCTACTGTAGCAACACTGTTCACCAATAGTAAATACACTGTTACCAGGACCCAGATAGGTGCCCAGTATCCTGTACAAAGATGCTTTCTTTTTCTATAAATAGGTTTGTTTTTCTTTAATTGAGGGCAGGTTTTAGAAACCCTCTCTCTTTCTTTGTACTTTCTCTCTCCCCACTTGTAAAATATTTTCAAGTATCGTAAGCTTACCGGACTTTGGCCGGAGAAATAAAGAGTGGTGTTTAATATAAGGTACTTCCTTTTATTTTCAGCTTTAAATTATTATCTCTGAGTTAAGCCGTGACTATGTCCAAAAAAATTTTATATCTACGCCGGATAACTAACTTCTCTTTTATATAAACCATGAACGGATCTAAGCTTTATTTAAATATAGAAGAATTTTAGTATGGCTTCTCGACTTGGTTCTGAGATTGAGGTACAGTCGGATCTAGTACTACTTTTATTGGCTTTGTCTTTATGACTCCGTCTGATGAGCCGTGGTTTTTAGCCCGATATTGAGTTTGATAAGTAGGGAACTTGATATCCGGTTAGAACTATCAGACACATGGGCTCAATAAAAGTCTGTATTAGCTTCTTGACAAGCCCTTTGCTTGGGTAAAATAATTAAACCATGCAGTCTGAGAAACTATGTTAAAATTCTTGTGTATTTCGAATCTTATGTAGTTGGACTACCTCTAAGGATATTGACTTGCTTGATCTATGACTGGACGGACCACCGCCAGGTCAGTGATCCTGTATAAATAATAAATTTAAGTTATTAAATTTTAAAAAAAGAAGAAGAAATTTCTTGTCACAGGCTATGCAACGCTTCAATCCTCAACATGCTATGCAATCCTTCAATCTGGAAAAAAAAAATCACACTATTTTAAGTCATTTCGTCATAGTGCATAATAAAGATAATCATTAATAAATATGAAGTAATTAAGAAATAGAACTTACTGAACATTTTCGGCAAAATTATGTGAATCATCTTCTTCAGTTATAAAAACCGAGATGATGGCATATATGTTAGCACATACTATGTCTTCATTGTAATATTTTTTAATAGTTCGTCAATTTATTTTGGTATCCAACATATATTTTTCCAAATAATAGCATAAAACATCGTTCTCTATAATGCAAATAACATCTCCAAACTAAAATGTAAAAGATGAGGCAAAAACTAATAGAAAATTAGGAAAGCAAAATAAGTCTCCTACAAGAAAAATATGATAGCACATTTTCTTAAGATGTAAATTTGAAAGTAATATGAAGTGAACATCAGATCTGCCTACTTAGCAAGAATGTTAATGATTTCTTCCTTCAGTTTTACTATTGAAAATACAGCACATTGTACCTCGTGATAATTTTATTGATATATTTATATTAACATTTTAAATGGTAATGTGTTGCTTAAAATTGTTTTGATTCTTTTTAATTTTATTTTATGTAGCGTGAATTCAATTGTACAATCTTATCATTAGAATGACTTTTTCCCCATAAATTGTAAAACTTTTTCTTCTTTAATTAAAATAAGTCTGAAAAATTAGTACTTGTAAATTTAACAAATGACATAGTAGATTTCCTCACAAAAGCAATATACACACACAAACACACACACACGCCACCACTTTCAACTTGACATTTTCATGTTGCGGGGATCACATCAACTCAAATCTGCAAGATATAAAATAATTTTAGTGCATGATAATTTTTTATATTAGAAACTCACATGATAAATAAAGAATTATATTTATTATAATATAAATAATCAACGACCACCCATACTTCTTTATACAACATTTTTTCCTTTTAAACTATTATTTTATTAGAAGAAAAACAATAGACTGTAAATAATTAATCAATTGTAACAACTATCAACCATATTGATAGTTGATAGAAGTCCACATTTTTGGTATGTAATTTAAAAAAATCTTGGATAGTTTTTCATACCTGATTTTAAATTAATGCATATGATAATTCACTACTTGAAGCAATACATCTGTGCATTGAAGATGAATTTCTCACTCCGAAAAATGATTGTTCTAAAGGATAATACTAACAAAATGAATAAATTTTTTCTGGAAAAAGAAGACATTTATTTATAGAATGAATGAAGCAAATGGATAAAGTAGGTGGTTGCCTTTATTATAGGAATTCAAAAATAAAAGGTGGTTACATATTTAAAAAATACCATTTTCAGATAAGTTTTTTTTTTTCCAGATTTAAATTAAACCGTATTTGATTATCCTTTAAGAAAATTTTCAGATTTAAATGGGAAGTTAGATAAACATGGAATTTATTAGATTTTATCTTCTTCTTTTTTTTGGGTCTTTTTTTTTATATACATTTTCTTTTTTTAAAAAGTAAATAAATTTGTGAGTTGGTTGTTTTTTTGAAAAATTCACATTTAATTAGTGGCCATTTTACTTTTCATTATTATTAATAATAAGAGTTAAGTTATTTAATTTTTATTTATTGAAAATGGTTGATTCACAACCCTTTTGATTTTCTTTTTCATTTACACTTTTTCAATTTATAAATTTATTATTTAAATGATTTTTCCATATTAATTAGTGACCATTTTTGTTTTCTTATCTATTATTAATAAGAGTTAAAAACTTTAATTTTTATTTTTTGAAAATGGTTGATTCGCAGCCGTTTTATATTTTATTTTATTATTATTTATTATTTTTCTAAAATTTTGTTATTTAAATATTTTACACATATTTTTTAAATTCAATTATTATTATTATTATTATTATTGTAATTAAAAAAATCAAAATTTTATGGTGGCTTCTATAAGTTTACACATATTTTTGAAATTCAATTATTATTATTATTATTAGTAATAATAATGCCTGATTAAAAGGATTTTAAAATTTAGTGAATTATTACCCACTTTTCCATCGGCAATACAATAAAAAATATGATAATCAGTTCTTTAAAAAAAATCTGATTTTTAAAAAACTGTTTTAAATTGTTATTTTGTTTTAAAATGGAGTTTATTATTTAAATTAACTAAAGACAATTACGTTATTGAATTTGAATTTATTATTTAAAATAACTAAAAATAATAAAATTCAAGAATAATTGTGGTGCTGACATGTGTCATTTTTTCCTCTCCTTTTATATATAGATAGATTTTTTTAAAATGTCTACTTCACTTGTCGAATTGAAAAATCAAGAGATTATTTATGAATTAGCTTTTGATAAATTGGACCTTCACCAACAAGATGAACAAAAGTTCATGTAATCAACCAACTTTACTATTAAGATTTGTTCCCTCTAGTCCATATTAAGTGAACTATCATAAGTTTTTTTTATATAGTTCAAAATAAGTGAATTTTTCAAAGTTCAAGATATTTGTTAATTGGATTTTTTTTCTTCATATTTATCCTTTCTTTTAATGATGTTGTTAACTACCTTACATTTTTAGGAGAATAGTTTAGGAATAATCTATCTATATATAAAAGGAGAAAAAAAATGAAACATGTCAACACCACAAATTTTCAGTATTTTAAATAAATTTTAAATAATTAATAATCAATAATTAAATAAATAAATATAGACACATGTCAATAATTAGATTTAGAACGACACATGTCAACACAACAAATTTTTTTAATTTTAAAATTTAACTAATTTTTAATAATCAATAATTAATTAAATAAATATAGACACATGTCAGCACCACCAAAATTTGTAGATATATTAAATAATAAATAACAATTTAAAAAAATAAAACATTTAAAAAACATAAATAAAAAAAAAATTTAAAATTTGTTTACGTAAAAAAACTGATGTTTTGATCTCTTTTTTTTTTTAACCAAAAAATAATAATAATTTGAATGTGTTTGTTCCTAATTCAAGCTAACTGCCTTATTATTATTTTTAAATAGTGGGATCATTTTTAAATTTTTGTAAATGTTAAGTATTATTTTTTAAATTTTTAGTTACGTAAAGGAAGTAGTGGATTCCTAAAATATAGGTAACTGATTAAGTATTTTCTTCTTCTATTTTAAAATTTTCATAATTTAAATTATTTTAATTTATAAATTGAAATTTATCCAAAAAGTAATTCAATAAAAATTAGAAATATTTTTTGCATCATAAAAAAGATTTAAAATTAATTTAAAATCTATGTAAAATAATGGAAAAAAAAATCAACTAACTACCTACTAACTTCCCAATTCTATCTTAAATTAAAAACTGCTAGAATTTTTTTATTATAAACTAATTAAAAAATTTCATATTAATTTTATAGTAATTAAAAATTTTCAAATTAATTTTATAGTAATTAAAACTCTCAATTATTAATGAAAAAAAATCAACTAACTACCTACTAACTTCCCAATTCTATCTTATATTAAAAACTGCGAGATTTTTTTTTTTATATAAACTAATTAAAAAAATTCAACTTACCCTTGCCCCGATTTCGGAGTAAATTTAATGTATTTATAACTTCTCAAGTTTTTATCTTTAAATCTATCTCCTACAATTTTTCACTCTTCTTTTCTCTTTGTTCTCTTTGTTCTCAAATCTCAATAATGGTGAAGAAATGGCTCGATACATACTCATATTGATCTTCTTAACATGTTAATGGGACAAACTAATATTTCTACAACCACACTTCTTTAAAGGTATAATGTCAATTTTCTCTCTAAATTTACTTTCATATTTTTCCTAATAGTTTAAAATTTGAAACTTCTTGCTGTAGTTTTTACTTTGACATTGATAGATATTTGCGAAAAAATTCAAGCAACATTTTTGGATTTCTTTCTAGAAAGTTGAATTGCTTAAAATTTAACCTTTCATATCAATTCATGTACCTTTTTATGGAGTTGTTTTAAACTATTTGGAAAATAGTTTTGCAAGGATTAAATTCAATTCACCTTCATAGTTTATGGAGTATATTATAATGCATTTATGATATATGTAGTTTTGCAAATTTACGATGTTTAATAGTTCATAGGACTTCATGTGAGATGTTCACCAATAGTAATTAGACTTTTGTTGTTTATGAAAAATTTAGGCTGTATATCTCTTTCATATATATATATATATATATATATATATATATATATATATATATATATATATATATATATATATATATATATATATTATTATTATTATTTTATTTTTTTTAAATTTGTTTGGTGTTTGATTCATCTTTTATCTATCTTTATTTTTCTTTTTTTAACGGATTGTAGTCATAGGATCAGCGGGGCTTTATTGGCTCTGCGATATGCAAGGCTTTAGTGTCAAAGGGTACAGAGACCATAAGTCTGAGAAGGTATTTGTAAATTTGACCGAGTAGTATAACAGGGATTTCAATTATTAAAATCAGTTTGTATTAATTTATGTGATAGATCTTATACATTTTCTGTTTATTCAAAATAATCCATATAATTATTCTATCCTCTTATGCTATTTTTACGTATTATGAGTTCTCAAATTTGAGTATTCTTACTCAGGTTCAGACATCCCTCTTACTTAGCCTCATGAATAGATCAAGGCACCTGGATAACAATCATGTTCATTTCTTCATCATACACTTGAATAGATTGAGTGAACACAAATGAACATTTGCATTGGTGAAATCAATGTAGAAATTGATTGTAGGTTATTGCTACTCTAATCAGTATTTGCTATTTTTTAATATACTTGCAATTCATCAAATGCAATGAAGGCATAGAATTATGAGTAAAATATTTAGCATTGTTGCAGCAATGTTATCACAAATTTTGATTATATATAGATGTTCAAGGCTTACATCGGTAAGAGCTATACGATATCAATCCTTCAAGATAAACTTTGGTGTGATTATTATACAAATACAACACTTTGTATTCAAGAAACATTTCACTTGCTTTTTCTGTAAAAAAATTTTAAAAAAATTATCACAAAAAATAATACAAATTGTATGTTATTTAGAGCTTCAAAATTACTATTAGTTTCCTTTGTATAAGTTAATATTTACATTTGAAGGAATGACCAATGAGATCAAAGTTAATAAATAATATTTAAAAAATTTAAGTAATTAGATAATACAACAATAATGTGCAAAAATCAATTATTGTTTTGGGTTTATTAATCAAATGTTATGCACATGACATTAATAAATGAATTTAAAAAATTATAATTTTAAATTTCATGAAATGCTTCATTTTCATTTATTTACAAGTATGTTTTCAAGGCTTATATCAACAAGAGGTTTAAGGTAATATAAAATTTATCAAATATGATTTATTTGATTAATTGTTTTTTCCATGAAATGTTCTCAATTGTTTTATTAAAGTTATATCTAAGATTTTGTGTTACTTTGCAGAAGTTAAAAGATATATTATGAAATGTAACAAAATTTATTTAATGTGTTTTGGGTAGAAATAGAATAGATAAAAACTCAATTTTTGTGCAAATTAAAAGCAATTATTATATGTACAAATTGAAATCGTTACATGCTTGATTTTATTTTGATTATAGATATAAGTGTTCAAGACTTATATTGATAAGAGGTTTACGATATCAATCCTCTACGAAATACTTTGGCATGATTATTGTGCAGATGTAATAACACTTAATATTCAAGTAAAATTTCACTTACTTTTTCTGAGTTTTTAAACAAAAAATGGTCACAAAAAATAATACAAATCGTATATTATTTAGAGCCTCAAAATTAGTATTTACATTTGAAGACATGGCCAATGAGATCAAGGTTAATAAATAATATTTTAAAAATTGAAATTATTATTAGATAATATAACAATAATGTGCAAAAATTGATTCCTTTTTTTAGTTTATTCAAAAGTTATGAGCATGATATTAAGAAAAATATATTATAATAATTAGTAATGATGAATTTAGAGGAAAAAAACTTTAAAATGATTATTTTCACCCAAGTGGCAGTTTAATATCAATTCATTTGGTAGTGTTAGAACAAAACTAAAACAAAAGAAAAACAGTTAATAAACAACAAAATTAACTATTTGGAAAAACTTTAAAAATCTCATGCTACAAAATAAATAAAAAAATAAAATAATTAACGAAAAAGTAAGAAAAAGAAAAACATTAACAAAGGCATAGCTATAAATACGTAGACAATTTTTTCTTTTAAAAAAATAATGATAGAAAACAAAAACTAATCTAAAGAATCTCCTAAAATTCCTCACCACTTACCTAGCTATCCTGATCTCTCAAAACTCAATTATATAATTTAATCTTCTACCTATATATTAGGAAGGACAAAAGCGTCACCCATCACAAAATATCTCAATTCAAATTTTGAGTTTATATAAAATGAATTTAGTATTTCAAATAAATATTTTGTAGGGCTGAGCATTCGGTAATTCGATTCGATTTCGATTATTTTTTTTGATTTTTTCGGTTTTCGGTTCTTGTACCATGTGTATCAAACACCGAACCAAATTATTTCGGTTTAGTTCGATTTTTATTATTTTGATTTGATTTATGTTATTTCGATTCAATTTTTGCTAGTTCTATTTTTTGTTATGGGCCTTCTTAGTGAGCTTTTAAAAATATTAAGCATTTCAAGCAACAGAAGAAGGTTTCCTCTCTATTGTGACTAGACAATGGCCGACGAAACCACATATTGCTGCTGTTGGATCATGCTATCGCCTGTCTTGTTGGAGTTATCTGCAGTGTAACCTTATATGTAGCCAACCTTGGTAACTCGAGGGCATTCTTAGGGAGACTTGTCAGATCAACTGGAGGCTGGCGGCTGGCCGGCTGCTGCCTGCTGGTCGATGCGATGACACCGGTCGCCGGAAGTGGGAAAGCGTTAAGGGACGGTGAAAGGCTGAAAGCGGAGCTGTTAAGTCGGTTGAAGAAAAAAGAATACTGAAAAGTGAAGCGTAATACCTAATTGACTAATTCAATTATGCATATAAAATTTATTATTTAATAATTAATATAATATTAATATATATTATAATATAATATATTTCGGTAAATCGAAATACCGAATAATACAAAAATCACATATCGAAAACTGAGTCGAAAAATATAAAAAATTACACCGAATACCGAATCGAAAACCGAAATACCGGAACCGAAATACCAAAAAAATTTGATTCGGTTCGGTATATCGGTTTTTTGGCATTTTTGCCCAGCCCTAATATTTTGTAATAAGAAAATAGCATCAACATATATATTTTTAAATTATAATTTTTTTAAAAGAATAAATTTAAAATATTGGAAATTCGTATTTTGCAAAATATTGGAACATTCTTCATCAGAATAATTCTAAAATTTTCAGTTTGAATATTCTTTTTTAAATATTCTCTCCAAAAAAATATAATTTAATTCGATAAATAATTATGTAAAAAATTGTCAAATAAATTGCCAAAAACAAAAATGGGTAGTTATATTATTTTAATAATTTTGAGATTTTCTCAAAAAAAAAAATCTTAATTAAAAAATGCCAACAAATTACAAAACACCTGTATCATGTAGTGTTCTCTTCTATGTCTCTCCCACTTCGTATAAACTTTACTTATATTACTTAATTTGTAGATTTATCAAACCTTTTAAACTTATCATTAAATAATATTATATGCTAGAAAATCCGTGCAACGCGCAGACACGTATACTAGTAATAATTAAAAATAGCCTTTCATATTTGTCCTTAATATTTTTCTTTAAGAGGAGTGTTATATCCCAACAATTCACCTAATATAGACTAGAGGAAGTACCATTCATTTCCCCAATATATTTGTCAAAATATTGAATTAATTATATTCAAAGAATAATATAGTAAAATTAGGGAAAACGTGCAAGTAGCCCCCTCTAAACTATGTCCGAAATCCCAGAGACACATCTTAACTAAACTAAGATCATATTACCCCCGTGAACCCATTTTGTTTTTTAAATTTGTACACCTTTTTGGCTTACATGGAATCCAAATATCTCCCACGCGCCTCAATTGCGTGGAGTCATGGAGTGTGCCACGTAAGACAAAAGGTGTACAAAATTACAAAAAATAAAATGAGTTTTGGGGGGGGGGGGGGAGGGAGTAATAGGACCTTAGTTTAGTTAAGGTGTGTCTCTGAGATTTCAGTCATAGTCTAAAGGGGGGTAATTATACGTTATCCCAGTAAACTTACTCTTTTATTTATTTCTCGTAAAGGAATGTGACAGGTGTGTACCAACTCAGACCTGAAGAGTATAAAAGTTCTTAAATACTATTTTTTTTTTACTTATTTCAGCCATAACATTTCACAAGGTTTTAGGGTTTTGATTTCCCTTTTTTCCTTTGCTTTTGAATTTTCAATTTTTCGCCTTCGTCTAGGATTACCAGGAGACCGAGTTTTTTCAAAGTCCTTAATCTCCTCAGGTATATACCCAAATTCAATCAGAGCTTCCCATGTTAATTGATATACATGTCCTCACTATATATGATAATGATTTATACTATGTTTTTTTTACTTAAAGTAGGTAGATATACTCATTTGTGTCCGAAGCATTTTTTTGTGTTTTTTACTCTATGTTATTTCATGTTCTCCTTGATTATATCGATGATATGAGAGTCATATCCATCACCCTTCGTGTCCACCGTTACAGGAAGGCGCTGGCCACCCAACTCGAAAAGGGCTACCTCAGAAAAAGCTGCCAACTTGTGGTAGAGTGAATACTACCTAGTGTGGAGCCATCGAGGCTCTCCCACATTAATAGCTAGCTTTTACAATGTGGAAGAATGGATATTTAGAGTCCCAAAAATTTGTATAAGAAAGTTATTTTCTATATATATAGTCTTGGGAAATGGATAACTTTTGAGTCGAGTTAGGTGCAAATGTTCATTAATTTCTTTGTATGATAAAGAGTAACATGGAAGCAGAATGTATCAGTTGCTATTTATAAATAGTTAATCTAGAGTTAGCAGATGGTTTAAATAGGATTCTCGGTGAAATTATAGTAGTGGCGGAAGGAGATTCAAAATATAAATTTTGAGATAAATACAGAATGTATACCAAAGATTTAAATATATGATCTAAAACAGATTTTGAACCTCATTTGCCACTACACTAGTATCTTCCCTTATGTCAAATGGGATTTAACAATTTACACATAACTAGGAAGATTATGTTTGCCTTAATTACATAGTATAATTTTTTAACGAAGGGGATCAAATTAACAACATTGCCAATACCTAGTTCCACCACTTAATAATAGTGATAACTTCTAACTACCTATTCTAAATGGAACTATCTTCTATAAATAGTACTGAATAAGTTTAATAAAATATATAGGCTAAGTTGATTGTTTTCTTCTAAAATTAGGGGGCAGTAAATTCAATAATAGTTCTAACTGCTAACTAACATTTCTAAGAAATTAGGGGTGAAGTAAATTCAAAACATAACATTAATGGGTTGAAACCAAAAATGTGTTGTATAATTTTTTACAGAGATTGTTTGTGCATTTCTGAAAGGAGATTTTTTTTTCTTTTATTCTGCTTTCTAAACTCATGAGAACCTTAAATTTATACCTACTGAAAGGATTTGAGATCATACTAAGACTGGCCTGTTGTGGGATCTACTAAAAAGAACTCTTCAGGGCCACAATTTATTTGATGCCACGAGTAGTTGTTGGGTTTTAAAAGATGTGAATGAAGTTGAAGAGTTGTGACTTTTATAAAGAGTTTTGACTTTTTTGAAGAGTTGCGACTTTTCTGATGAATTGTGACTTTTCTGAAGAGTTGTGACTTTTATGAAAAGTTATGACTTTTTCGTAAGGTTGTGACTTTTCTGAAGGGTTGTGACCTTTCTGATAAGGCACAATAAACAACTATTCGCACTACCATCTATTGTCTATAAATAGAGGGGTTCCTCTTATGTTTCAGTAACAAATTTTTGAACTTCTTTCTTTTCTACTAAATCTAGTATTACAAGTGTACTTTACTTTTGTTGAGTGGTTTGCTGACACCGTGATTTTAAGTATTGATATTATGAGAGGATATATTCCATTAACCTCAGGTACTTGAGGGGACTAATTTCCTTAAGAAAACATTGTGCATTCAATAGGCTCAATTTTCTTTATAGAGAAAATATTTTGTTTATTATTTTTAATTTGTTTCAGGTTCTATTTTCTTTATTGGTTTTAAGTTTCTAGTTTTGAAAATATTCTTTAAATTTTGTTGTTTCATACCAAGTTCTTCAAAATTATTGTTCTAAGTATCTTAGTAATTATTTCACACCAAAGGTGGCGTTGAACTTTAGGTATTTATGTCAAGCATGCTACATTATACACAAACATTCTACTGATCATCTTTGATGTTTACTTGGGAGGAGAGTGTTTTTGTAGCTCATGCTGAAAGATCTAACATTTATCTTCATCTGAAGCATAACTTCTTCAGGTTGAAAATTAGCTATCTTACTTTCCTGGAGAATATCCCCAACTTTTGGCTTTTCTCCTTTAGTTGTTTTTTTCTCCAATATTTTATAGCCAAAAATGGTTTGCTTTCTATTGTGGACTTTTAATGTTTCTTTATTTTTATATGGTTTCAGACTTCCATTGGTATCAATAGAGTTAGAAATTTCCAGCTAAATGTCTGCCATGGAGGAGGTTGGGGAGAGTCGAGCACATGTTGTATATAATGGGAGTGCTTCTAGAATCAATGAAATTGGGCTTCAACTTTATCCAGTTTCTGAGTATGACTCTGGCGAAGGATTACCATATGCTCCTGTAGATTGGCCAAATGCTGGTGATAAGTGGGGTTGGCGTGCAGGGAAAAGAGTTACAAGTTCAGGCACCTTTAGAGATAGATATTTGTATCTTCCGAAGCATTTTAAGGCTCCAAAAGGTGGAAAGAAAAATGCTTTTCGAAGTAAGATTTCAGTTAAAAAGTATCTCCAGTCTGAGTATCCTGACATGGATATAAACCAATTTTTGGCCTCATTTAGTTGGATGATTCCTTCGAAGCAGTCGCCAAGCTCAAAAGGTTAGCTTTGACAGGGATCTTTGGTATATAGCATGTAGATATTTATTCGGTTGTTTACATCAACTTAAAAAAACACTTACCACATTTTTTTATTGACCTGATGCCAATTTTTTTTCTTCTTTTTAATTAGATATTGATTTTGACTCATATATGAAAGAGAGGACTACATCTTTAGGGACAGAATTGCACTATTTGCTGTCTGATTCTCCTATAAAAGCCATTACTTGTAAGGCAGGTAACAAAATTTGTAGCAGTTTAACAACAAAAAATCATTTTCCAGCCATGCTATGTGATATCTGTTGCAGTGAGCCTGGTTTTTGCCGAGACTGTTGTTGTATCCTTTGCTGCAAAACTATCAGTTCGAACTATGATGGGTACAGTTACATTCGATGTGAAGCAACAACAAATGGCTACATATATGGACATGTTTTCCATCTAGACTGTGCTCTACGAGCTTACATGGCTGCGACAGTTGGAGGAAATATCAATTTGGATGCACAATATTTATGTCGATACTGTGATTCAAGGATGGATTTGGTTCCACATGCTCTGAAGCTTTTAAACACCTGCACATATGTTGCTTCTCGTGCTGACATCGAAAAGATTTTGAATGTTGGCATTTGTATTTTGAGTGGCTCACAAAAAAGAAGCGGAAAAGAGTTGTTGCATCGTATTGAAACCATCAAGGCAAAGGTATAACTAATTGATGAATTGTACTTTTTTTCCTTATGATGATATCTTTTTTCCATTTGAGGTTTACAGTTACCAGAATGACCAATTTGATAATCATATATATCAGTTTGCATTGAAGATACATTCAAAATTAAAAGTTCTGTGGATAGCACTGGTAACTTCTCTGCCCTCTCATCATCTTGTTTGTGTTGATCTGTTACTTTGACTTGAATATATGCATTTGAGCAAGACATTTCAGTATATGCAAATGTGTTTCTCTTCCTATAAATATTGTTTATTTTAGGATAGAAATATATACATTTTTTTATTTTTTCAAGTCACCTACCCTACAGTTTAGACGATTAGATAAAAAAACATATTATATAAGGAGTAAAGAGATAAAAGACACAATTGATACAAAGATCTTTATACTTGTTTGAATCACCAATGTGGTGCCTAATCCAGTCCCTTTGGTTTCCTTAGAGCTTGAATGTTTCTGATTAGACAAATAGCCTATTGTGAACTCCTTGACATGAAAGATTACCGTTCACTTTTCGGTAACATCCTCTACTCGTATAGTTTTCAAATCTCTCCTTTCTTTTCTTTTCACTAGTTAACTACATTAAATACAATGTTTTTACAAGATGAAATAGTGACTAGGATAAGTGTGTGCTAACTTGTTTCCATCTTTAGAAAAATCATTCTTCCTTGATGCAAATCAATCTTCCTTGATTCTGATAGGGTGTGCTTTCCTTTTAGTAGGTTGCTGACTCGTCTTGATTTCATTTTTACACGAGTCAATCTCCTCGATTCCGGTACAATCATTTATCAATCTTTCTCAATTCTGGTAGTGTGTGACTTCCTTCTGTGTTTAGATTTATGCTTTCTTTCCACAAATTTTGGATGTATCTTTTTTTTTTTTCCTGCACAGATCATTTAGGATTAGTGTCATCATTACAACATAAAGTTAATAGAGCTAACAAAACATGTTAATTGGTTCTGCCTTTAGCTATACTACTTAGATTTACTGGAGCGTATCTGTTAGGCTGATATATCGAGATGTTGTTGTTATTGTGCTTGTGATTCTTCTTACTGGGCTTGGAGTGCAACCATATCTTCTAAGGGGGGGAATGCAAGTTTAAATTGATTAATGGTGAGCTTAGTCAATTGACTTAGTTGTTGAGTAAAAGATGATTAGATATTATTTGAACAATTAAAATTTAGTGGCAAAACTATAATGATATTCAACTTTACCGTTTGATTGATTATTTTATATTTCAACGACACATAGTTTATATGTGAATAAGTGACATCGGCTAGCTAGAGATACTTTACGTCTAATAGTTTTATATAGTGTATCTTCAAGAAATTGTTCCCTCCTTTTTTGTAAAATGATCAATTTTCTGTATATAAGGAAATCTGAAATCAATTCTCAGCATGCATAAAAACTTTTCAGTAAGATTTTTAGACTGCCAATAAAGGAAGATCAATAGAAGATGCAGATTGATTATGGCACAAGAAAAATAATTTAACCACCCTGATACTACAATACAAAAAACTTACATATGTAAAGTCCAATATCCCTATCGATTCCAAACTTGTTCAAGGTTCCTCCTTAGAGAAATAACTATGTTGTAGGAAAAACTCTTCCTACTGAATTAGGATTTTAGTGTCCAAGTTGTAGAAGTGATCCAGCAGCTTCAAAATATCATCAGGAGCAAATTGCCTATTGAAGCTTCTATCTCTATTAAGTTGTAAAAGAAAAAATAACGATGGATGTGTAATGTCTCATTTCTTGTGATTTTGTTTTTATTTGTGAAATGACCATTTTGCCTTTCCGCATAGCGTTTTCATGATTATTTTGTGTTTCAAGAATGGTTGGTGACTGGTGAGGTCCCTGATGCGATCGGGTGTGTTTTTGGTAATTTGATCCCTCTTGAGCAGAGAGTTCTTGATAGGGTTGACTTTGGTCAACATTTTGAGTTTTGAGTGTCGGATGGGAATTTCTTTAGTTTCATCGCTTTCGAAATGTCGAGTTTGAGCTAGTAGAGTGGTTGGTAAGGTTTTCGAGGCCTTGGGTTGAGAGTTGGGCATTTAGGAGAGAAGTTGATCTTTAGGCCTAAAGAAATGTCCGAGAGGGTATTTTTGTCTAAGTGAACTTTCTTTGGAAATCCAAAGATTTCATTGAGTTCGGAATGTCGCGTTTAGTGGGGTAGCATATTTGATTAATTTTTATCGGGTCTCGAATAAATCCTAAGGGTCCGTTTGGAGATTTTAATAAGTTGGAGATTATATTGTGTTGCCCGTCTGGGGGCTTGATTATATTATGTTGTCTGTGTGGGGGCTTGATTTTATTGTGTTGCCTGTGTGGGGCCTTGTATGTGTTGCTTAACCTATGTTGACACCTTAATTGTTCTTCTATTTGCTTTGAGAGCATGTGATTCATGAGTTGCATGTGAGAGAGGCTTGTAATGCTATTTTACCTGTTATTCTCGAGTGAGGGTCTCAGTTGGAAACATTATAATGCTTTGAGTAAACAAAATAGTTTCGAAATGGAATTCACTTATTTCAAATGAACTATTTCTCACTATTTTTCATATGAGGGTGTATATCATGATTCAACTGAGTTTTGAGAAATTTAGACTATTGATACATGTTGAGTTGATTATTGCGTCCATGTTATATATGTATTGTGATGCATCCATCTTCATTCATCATATCATGTTCTTGGGAAATTGAGAAAAATGTGGAGATTCCTTTTGAGAAAAAAAATGAGACACCATTTTATATCCTTGACCACGCTAAGGTGGCATGCTGATGAGATATTGAGATTGTGATTTGGTATATGAACTGTGAGTCCCCCATGGGTCCTTGTCTGGATGCCTTAGCTCGACAGGGTGTATATGACAGGTTGTGCAAAAACCTTGATTCAATCGTACCGCCACATCATTGTATCATTGCATTGCATTAATCATTTGAGTTGCTTGACTTGTGTGTTATGGGAATTGTTGTGACCTTATGCGTTTACTTTAATCGCGTCGTTCTTTATAAATTGGCGGCACTAATGCCAGAGTGGGACTTTTTTGTATGCAGGTGGAAGCATTCCTTAGTTAATTTATAAGCTGATTAATTCCTTTTGCTCAGTTATCCAAGCCTACTGACTATTTGTGGGTTGTTCTCACCACTATTTCTGAATCATTTTTTATGCAGATTCTTGTTAGGGTACTCCTCGCGGTGGCTAATCATTTCTAGCTTTGGAGATCTTTTCGGAGTGGCGGTGAGATCCAGTTTTTGGATCACCATTAGTTCCATATGATATTTTCAGTCTTTATTTATTATCGAAGACTTATGATGTGTTTAATACTCTAAAGTTGTATTAGATTCTCTTTATACTAATGCTACCTGGTTTTAGGATATTCTTTGTTGTTCTTTTCAATCGTTTGTGGCCTGACCACCCTTTTGGAGTCTCGTATGTGTGTTATTTTTGGATTACACACTTTTTTGGGGAGTGGGGGGTGGGGGTAGTGGGGAGTTGGAGTGTGTGCCATCATAACCTCAACTTTTGGATCGTAACAAAAGGCCTCTCAATTTGACAGGGGGACATATTTCAAGATACTCGAACAATCTTACCTACAATTCCACCTGTCATTATTCCTTGAGAAGAGCATATCTTGTATTGTTTATTTAACGTAGAATCAATACCAAAACTCCATTCAACTATAGAATTTCTGTTAATTCTCATATCCAACTATATCTCACTTTCATTAGGATGCAAATAGCGTCAATAAAATATGAACTATTAAATACTGAATAATTGCAGGTAGAGGTGTTCACGGGTTGGTTTGGATCGTTTATTGGTAAAAATCAAAATCACACCAAATTAATCGATTTTAAAATTATCAAGACCAAACCAAATCAAATATAATATACATTTATCGGTTTAGTTGTTATCAATTTGGTTCGATTATTTAGTTATTAACCATACAAAATAAAATAAAATAAACAATTCATTCAAAACGTGATAAAGGTGACAACAATCTATTCAAAACCAAAATTAGTTAGAATGACTGTCATTATAGAAATTTCAATAATTGAATTTACGAATAAAGTTTTAAAATACACCATTTTTGCCTAGTCTAGAAGGAAAGGACAGTGAGCTTTTCAATCCCACAAAAGAATTGTCATAGACACTAAAACCCTAACCATTTTTTAGAATTGTGTAAACTGATCTAAGTCAGTTTAGACCCCTAAAATATTACTAAAAACGTTTAAAGTTAATGAGGTAAGGAAAAGACCAAAATACCCCTCTTTAATTCGGATGAACTTTTTGAAATCGAACAGGCTAAACTCAAACGGGCATATCTCCGTCATTCAGACTCGAAACTTAGCAAACTCTATGGCGTTGGAAAGAGGACTCTGAGACCTTTTATTTAATACCATATGTGCCACCTAACTCATTATGCACCGAAAGTTATGGTCATTTGAAGGCTCAAATTAGATCTTTACAATCTAGATCTTTCTAAAAATAGCTCTTTCTAAGATCAAGGTGTTACAATATCTCCCCTTTGAGAACATTCGTCCTCCAATGAGATCACTCTAAGTAGAACCAAGGGTGGAAACATCTAACACCTAGGTCAAACACCAATATGCAATTTAACACAACATACCATATCAACTTAAAGAGTGTTTTACAAAAAGTCATTACCTTGGTCTTGAATTTTTACGAAAGAGAAGAGATGTGGGTATCTATTCTTCATATCCTCCTCAGCCTCCCAAGTAGCTTCTTCAACAAACTGATTCCTCCATAGGACCTTGACTGATGCAACCTCCTTGGTTCTCAACTTGAGAACTTGAAGATCAAGTATTTCAACGGGTATCTCCTCATAAGATAGGTTGTCCTTAATACCAATATTTTCAGTAGGTATAACAAGTGAAGGATCGCCAATATAATTTTTCAACATTGAAATGTGAAACGCCGGATGGACTGCTGCTATTTCTAACGGTAGCTCCAACTCATAGGCTACATTGCCAATCCTCTTGGATATCTTGTAACGACTAATATATCGAGGACTAAACTTCTTCTTTTTATCACATCTCCTAACACCGGGTGACACCTTCAAGTAAACTCAATCATCCACCTTAAACTCCAAGTCTCTTCTCCTAACATCAATATAGGATTTCTGACAACTTTGTGATGTTTTCAACCTCTCTTGAATAATCTTCACTTTCTCCATAGCTTGATGAACCAAGTCCGATCCTACCAACCCAGCTTCACCAACCTCAAACCAACTAATAGGAGATATACATCTTCTCACATAGAGATCCTCATAAGGAGCCATCTAGATTCTAGAGTGATAATTGTTGTTGTAAGCAAACTCAATGAGAGGTAAGTGATCATGCCAATTACCCTTAAAACTAATAACACAAGCCATCAACATATCCTCTATAGCCTCAACATAATAATTAATAATAATTCTAAGATTATGTCGGGGTAAAAAAATTATACGATAATTTAATCCTAGATATCTCACCTTATCTTGCGTAGAAAAATAAATTGTTATAAGGAGTTTTATATCTGGATTATGGTCCATATTCCATTCTTTTTGGTAAACTACCTGATTATTCTCATCTAAAAGTTTTGGTTGTTTGTGTTTTGTCCATTTACCTAGACATGAACATCATAAACTATCTGCTAAAGTTGTGAGGTGTGTTTTCCTGGGTTATAATGATGTTCAAAAGGGATATTCTTGTTATGATTCTTTTAGACGACAGTTGTGGGCTTCCAGGCATGTAATTTTCTTTGAGCATATGTTTGCTTACCTTATTACCTCTTCAACAAAATCAGACTCTGTCTCTTTTCTGTACAAGTTTGAGAATCAGCAGGTTCAAAATCCTACATCTCCCAATGAAGACCCTAATGGCATTACTGATGATCTTGGTCAATCAGATGCATTTCCTACGGATTATTTAGGTAATAGTACTGTGTCACATAATTCATTGAATACCTCTTTCACTGACTCATTTGACAACATTGATTATTCTAATGGTGAACCTATACCAAGTGACTAGATAAATTCTTTCATCCTTCTCTTCATCACTCTGAACGTAAAACATTTGCCCCAGATCGATATGGATACTCTCCAGGTAGATGCAGTCGATCGTATGCCTTACTTTGCTACTTTGAATTCTATTTTTGTCCCAACTACTTACCAGCAGGCATCAAATCTTGACTGCTGGAAAAAGAAATGAAAGAGGAACTTTCTTCTTTAGAAGAAAATCATACATGGGATTTGATATCTAAATCGGCTGAAGCTTTTGTTATTGGGAGCAAATGGATTTATTCTGTGAAAATGAAGTCTGATGGCACATTGGAGAGGTACAAAGCTCGACTAGTAGCTCAAGGATATAAACAAGAATATGTATTGGACTATGATGAGACTTTTGCCTCTTGTTGCAAAGATGACGGCAATTTGTGTGTTACTCACTATAGCATCCATCAAACGGTGGAAATTTCATCAAATGATGTGAAAAATGCATTTTTGCATGGTGAACTACATGATGTTATTTACATGAAGCCTCCCCTAGGGTACAACCAAGCTTAACGTGATATGGTTTTTCGTCTTCGTAAATCTCTTTATGGTCTCAAGCAAGCACCATCTGCATGGTTTGAGAAGTTTTGATTTGCCATCATAAATGCTGGATTTTCTCAATGTGTTTCTCATTATTCATTATTCATCCAACACTTCAATACTGGTATAAAAATTTTACTATTGCATATGGATGATATAATTATAATCGGTAATGATGAGAATGGAATTGTACAACTCAAGAATCATCTTAATGTTACTTTCAAAATGTAGGACCTTGGCAGGTTAACATATTTTTTGGGGTTGGAGGTTGAATATTTGCAGGATGGTATCATGCTAAGCCAAAGGAAGTATGCAGAGGATCTTGTCACACAAGCATGTCTAAGGGATCAGAAGGTAGCTCACAAACCTATGGAGATCAATGTGAGGTACAAAAATGATGATGGTGACCCTCTTGCAGAACCAACATTGTACATGAAGCTCATTGGTTGTCTAATTTATTTGACAATAACAAGACCCGACATCTCTTATCCGGTTCAAGTCTTGAGCCAATTTGTTGCAAATCCTTGCCAGCATCATTTTTCTGCCCTCCTCAGAATCATTCGCTATGTTCAGAGTAAAATTAATCGAGGTTTTTTCCTTTTTTCAATATCATCTCTAAATCTTGAACGGTATGCAGATTGGGCAGAATGTCCGAACTCTTGGAAGCCTACGACAAGATGTTGTATGTTAATCAGACCATCACTTGTCTCATGGAAGTGCAAGAAGCAGCCAAAAATTTCAAAATCATCAACGGAGGCAGAATATAGATCAATGTCAGTTGCTTGTTCTGAAATTGTGTGGATACGTCGATGATGGCAGAACTTCATATCTCTGTTGATGCCTCCATTACATTACATGCTGACAATACTAGTGAAATACAAATAGCAGCAAATTCGGTCCACCATGAGAACACAAAGCCATTGAAGTGGACTACCATTATATTCGAGAACTTGTTGTTGATCAAGTCTTAGTCTTCGACATATCACGTCGCATGATCAATTGGCAGACTTGTTTACAAAAGTGATGACAAGGAGTAGACACCAATTCTAATTATCCAAATTAATGCTTTTTGATAAGTAGCATCAATTTGAGAGGGGATGTTGACTATATCAGATATGATTCCAAATCATATCTGTTATGATTCCAAATATTTGATATGATTCTTAAATACGCGGAATAATATTCTAATTTAACTAAGCACAATCACACCATTGATATTGTGCAAGATATGATATGATATTGTGTTAGAATTATGCTTGTACCTTTGTATATAACTAGTGGGTAGTTTATCAATTGTAAAGGATAGAAATACAGAATAGTTTTGAACTCTTTTTGGTCTCTGATTTCTCAATTGTTATCAAATACTACTCCCAGAACATGCAATAATGCTCATACCATAAAGATGTCCCCCTTAAGGGGAAAACTGAAAATCTGATACTTTGAGTCTATGCTCAATAATACTTCTTTAAAACTAAACTGAACTGAACTTAAATGATTTGACTATGCTTTTCTGAAAATCTTATTTTGACTCACTGTTCCGCATACTCTTTTATCAATGCATTGATCTTACATTAAAGACTGATTTGAAATCCTTTCTATAGAACTGATTGTGCTTTCTTTAAACTATCATTGTTTTCTTCATGAAGATAATGCATAAGAACTGATATATCAAGGCTTTCACAAAATTCATAATTAAATATGGTTCATGGGGTGAAATAAGCATGATCGATGATTAAGAATCGTCCAATCAATTAATATACTGAAATAGACACAACAAAATCAATAATTCATGATAAGAAAGTAAGTAGAACCCTCGAATGTAGTAAGCATTGGGTTTGAAACCCTAGTTGAACCTTGCTAACTGAAATTTAGATGCAGGGCGTGAGGAAGAGCTCATTAACTCACTATGATAGCCGTACATACCTTAAATCACTCTAATAGAAACTGTAAGTTCCAAGAGGTTCCCTAAAAGTCTCTTCTTGAACTTTAGGATGAGTTCTTACTTTCGCTAGATATGAGAGAAAGATTCGATGTAGAATCTTATTAAGAATTTGTTATTAGATATTGAATTTTTTTAGAACTAATTTAGATACATGAGAGTAACATACTTTGGTATTAAAGATGCAAGAGATTAGAGAATTTGAGAGAAAATAAGCCCCAAATCATGCAAGATGAATTTTATAATGACCCACCGTCTTAACTTAATAAATAGAACATTTTGAAATGTAGACTTTCGAAAATTTGTTTGGTGTGTGTAGTACGCCCACCTAGGCTGCTGGAAAAATGGCCTAGTGTGGTGCACCCTTGCTACCAAGCATGCGGAGCACATGGTCAATTTGACATCTCTCTAGTAAAATTAGATAACGTTTTACTCAAGAGTCGGGTTGACGAGCGGTTAGTGACGTTGGAAAGAATTATTGTAGACCATAAATTCGATAGGTTACGGGTCACCTAAATTGTACTATTCTGAGAGGTATGGTCATTTGAAGTTGACCCTTGTAGGAACTCATGTGAAAGCATAGCTGATAGAAATGGTTTGAACTTGGCTTGGTGTTTGAGGTTCCTTACGACCCTAAACCATATCTGATATACTGACTACACTTTGTAAAGGGCCTTAATATATATGCACAACTTAGAATTCATTGGGTTCATACCTATACACATACAAAGGATGATTCGAATCTTTGCTTAGAAGTTGTTGGACGTTACATAGATTGTCCCACATTTTTTTTGGGTACTCAAAGAATTGTGACAGAAAAATGGAAAATACTTCAATTCTTGGCCGAAATCAAATGAAAAGTCCTCTAACATTTCTTGATGTGACACATGCCCCTCCACTTTTAATGCTCCAAGTACGTGTCTTTCTGTGATTGGTTAAAAACCATGGCCAGCCATCCAAGCAATGCTGACGTTTCTTTTCTAAAATCTATAAATGTTCTTCTATTTTCAATTTACTTCTTTCACACCTTCTCCTTAGAACTTTCTTGTCAATATTCCGACTTTCAAGTTTTACCTGAGTTTCATCAAAGATTACCACCATCTTAACTATCCTTTGACTTGATTTATCTAGAATCTACGACGTAATTACAACTTAATAGGGGAGGGTGGGGGGACAAAGTCAACAATAGCAATTTGAAGGCACAACACACAATTGAGGATGAGGATCATTGGTTGAGAATGAAGATGTTGGGTGAATCATTTTACAAATGACCCATGAATTTTTACAAATGATCCGATTTAGATTTTTATCCAAAAATGTTAACCCCCTTAAGTTTTAAACTAAAAATTATTTTAGTTCTGCATAAATGGGAATATTTATTCATGTGGACTGTTACTTGACATATTTTTTTAAATACAATTAGAGAGTGCACACTACATACAATCATCTATTAAATGATGTGTGTTTTAATACATATATGGTTATAGTTTAGGTAGTAAAAAAGAACAACTGATAATGGAAGTGACTTTGACCATTTAACTTTATTTTTTAACAATGTCTACTTTCACTTGTCGAATTTAAAAATCAAGTGATAATTTATCAATTAGTTCTTGATAAATTGGACCTTCACCAACAAGATGAACAAAAGTTCATGTAATCAACCAATTTAAATATTAAGATTTGTTCCCTCTAGTCCATATTAAGTGTACTGTCATAAGTTTTTTTTTATAGTTCAAAATAAGTGAATTTTTCAAAGTTCAAGATATTTGTTAATTGGATTTTGTTTCTTCATTTTTATCCTTTCTTTTAATGATGTTGTTAACTACTTTACATTTTTAGGAGAATAGTTTAGGAATAATAATAATTAAAATTATCCTTGAATATTTGTCTTTAATATTTTTCTTAAAGAGGAGTGTTATATCCAACAATTCACTTAATATAGACTAGAAGAAGTACCATTCATTTCCCCAATATATTTGTCAAACTATTGAATTAATTATATTCAAAGAATGATATATTAAATTTAGGGAAAGGTACAAGTACCCCCTCCCCCCAAACTATTACCGAAATCCCAGAGACACCTTAATTAAACTAAGATCCTATTACCCCCCTGAACCCTTTTTTCTTTTTTTTTTCTGTAAAGTTGTACACCTGTTTGGCTTACTCCAAATCCAAATATCTCCCACGCACCTTAATTGTGTGGAGTCACGGACTGTGCCACGTAAGACAAAAGGTGTACAAAATTACAAAAAAAAAAGAGTTTGGGGGGGGGGGGGGGATGTAATAGGACCTTAGTTTAGTTAAAGTGTGTCTTTAAGATTTCGATCATAGTCTAGGGTTATTCCAGTAAAATTACTCTTTTATTTATTTCTCGTTAAGAAATGTGACTTGTGTGTACCAACTCAGACCTGAAGAGTATAAAAGTTCTTAAATACTAAAAAAATTACTTATTACAGCCTTTGCATTTCACAAGGTTTTAGGGTTTTGATTTCCCTTTTTCCTTTGCTTTTGAATTTTCAATTTTTTGTCTTCGTCTAGGATTACCTGGAGACCGAGTTTTTTCAAAATCCTTAATCTCCTCAGGTATATATGCAAATTCAATCAGAGCTTCCCATGTTAATTGATATACACGTCCTCACTATATATGATAATGATTTATACTATGTTTTTTTCTTAAAGTAGGTAGATATACTCATTTGTGTTCGAAGCATTTTTATTGTGTTTTTTACTCTATGTTATTTCATGTTCTCCTTGATCATATCGATGATATGAGAGTCATATCCATCACCCTTCGTGTCCACCATTCCAGGAAGGCGCTGGCCACCCAACTCGAAAAGGGCTACCTCAGAAAAGTTGCCAACTTGTGGTAGAGTGAATACTACCTAGTGTGGAGTCGTCGAGGCTCTCCCACATTAATAGCTAGCTTTTACAGTGTGGAAGAATGGATATTTAGAGTCCCAAAAATTTGTATAAGAAAGTTGTTTTCTATATATATGGTCTTGGGAAATGGATAACTTTTGAGTCGAGTTAGGAGCAAATGTTCATTAATTTCTTTGTATGATAAATTGTAACATGGAAGCAGAATGCATCGGTTGCTATTTATAAATAGTTAATCTAGAGTTGGTAGATGGTTTAAATATGACTCTCGGTGAAATTATAGTAGTGGCAGAAGGAGATTCAAAATATAAATTTTGAGATAAATACTAGAATGTATACCGAAGATTTAAATATATGATCTAAAACAGATTTTGAACCCCATTTGCCACTGCACTAGTATATTCCGTTATGTCAAATGCGATTTAACAATTTACACATAACTAGGATCATTATGTTTGCCTTAATTACACAATATAATTTTTTAACGAACGGGATCAAATTAACAACATTGCCTTTAGCTAACAGTACATGTTTTTTGGTTCTGCCTTTAGCTATACTACTTAGATTTACTAGAGCGTATATGTTAGGCTGATATATCTAGATATTGTTATTATTGTGCTTGTGATTCTTCTTACTGGGCTTGGAGTGCAACCATATTTTCTAAGGGGGGAAATGCAAGTTTAAATTGATTAATGGTGAGCTTAGTCAATTGACTTAGTTGTTGAGTAAAAGATGATTAGATATTATTTGAACAATTAAATTTAGTGGTAAAACTATAATGATATTGAACTTTACCGTTTGATTGATTATTTTATATTTCAACGACACATAGTTTATATGTGAATAAGTGAAGTTGGCTAGCTAGAGATACTTTATGTCTAATAGTTTTATATAGTGTATCTTCAAGAAATTATTCCCTCTTTTTTTGTAAAATGATCAAATTTCTGTATATAAGGAAAGCTGAAATCAATTCTCAGCATGCATAAAAACTTTTCAGTAAGATTTTTAGACTGCCGATAAAGGAAGATCAATAGAAGATGCAGAGTGATTATGGCACAAGAAAAATAATTTAACCACCCTGATACCACAATACAAAAAACATCCATATGTAAAGTCCAATATCCATATCGATTCCAAACTTGTTCAAGGTTCCTCCTTAGAGAAATAACTATGTTTTAGGCAAACCTCTTCCTCCTAAATTAGGATTTTAATGTCCAAGATGTAGAAGTGATTCAGCAGCTTCAAAATATCATCAGGAGCAAATTGCCTGTTGAAGCTTCTATCTCTATTAAGTTGTAAAAGAAACAATAACGATGGATGTGTAATGTCTCATTTCTTGTGATTTTGTTTTTAATTATGAAATGACAATTTTGCCTTTCTGCATAGCATTTTCATGCTTATTTTGTCTTTCAAGAATGATTGGTGACTGGTGAGGTCCCTGATGCGATCAGGTGTGTTTTTGGTAATTTGATCCTCCTTGAGCATAGAGTTCTTGATATGGTTGACTTTGGTCAACATTTTAAGTTCTGAGCGTCGGATGGGAATTCCATCAGTTTCATCACTTCTGAAACGTCGAGTTTGAGCTAGTAGAGGGGTTGGTAATGTTTTCGAGGCCTTGGGTTGAGAGTTGGGCGTTTAGGAGATAAGTTGATCTTTAGGCCTAAAGAAATGTCCGAGAGGGTATTTTTGTCTAAATGATATTTCTTTTGAAATCAAAAGATTTCATTGAGTCTGGAATGTCGAGTTTAGTGGGGTAGCATATTTGATTAATTTTTATCGGGTCTCGAATAAATCCTAAGGGTCCATTTGGAGATTTAAATAAGTTGGAGATTATATTGTGTTGCCCGTCTGGGGGCTTGATTATATTATGTTGTCTGTGTGGGGGCTTGATTTTATTGTGTCACATGTGTGGGGCCTTGTATGTGTTGCTTAACCTATGTTGCGACCTTAATTGTTGTTCTATTTGCTTTGAGAGCATGTGATTCATGAGTTGAATATGAGAGAGGCTTGTAATGCTATTTGACTTGTTATTCCCGAGTGAGGGGATGAGTTGGAAACATTATAATGCTTTGAGTAAACAAAATGCTTTCGAAATGGAATTCACTTATTTCAAATAAACTATTTCTTACTATTTTTCATATGAGGGTCTATATCATGATTCAACCGAGTTTTAAGAAATTTAGACTATTGATACATGTTGAGTTGATTATTGTATCCATGTTATATATGTATTGTGATGCATCCATCCTCATTCATCATATCATGTTCTTGGGAAATTGAGAAAAATGTAGAGATTCCTTTTGAGAAAGAAAATGAGACACCGTTTTAATCTTATCTCCAATTCCACCTGTCATTATTCCTTGAGAAGAGCATATCTTGTATTGTTTATATAAAGTAGAATAAATACCCAAACTCCATTCAACAATAGAATTTCTTTTAACTCTCATATCCAACTATATCTCACTTTCATTAGGATGCAAATAGCATCAATAAAATATGAAATATTAAATACTGAATAATTGCAAGTAGAGGTGTTCACGGGTTTGTTTGGATCGTTTATTGGTAAAAATCAAAATCACACCAAATTAATCAATTTTAAAATTGTCAAAACCAAACCAAATCAAATATAATATACGTTTATTGGTTTATTTGTTGTCAATTTGGTTCAGTTTTTTAGTTATTGACCGTACAAAATAAAATAAAATAAACAATTCATTCAAAACGTGATAAGGTAACAACAATCCATTCAAAACCAAAAATAGTTAGAATGACTGTCATTATAGAAATTTCAATCATTGAATTTACTAAGAATAAAGTTTTAAAATTCACCATTTTTGCCTAGTCTAGAAGGAAAGGACAGTGACATTTTCAATCCACAAAAAATTGTCATAGACACTAAAACCCTAAGCGTTTTTTAGAATTGTGTAAACTGATCTAAGTCAGTTTAGACCCCTAAAATATTACTAAAAACGTTTAAAGTTAATGAGGTAAGGAAAATACCAAAATACCCCTCTTTAATTCGGATGAACTTTTCGAAATCGAACAGGCTGAACTCAAACGGGTATATCTCCGTCATTCGGACTCGAAACTTAGCAAACTCTATGGCGTTGGAAAGAGGACTCCGAGACCTTTCATTTAATACCTTATGTACCACCTAATTCATTATGTATTGAAAGTTATGGTCATTTGAAGGCTCAATTTAGCTCTTTCCAATTTAGTTCTTTCTAAAAATAGCTCTTTCTAAGATCAAGGTGTTACAATATCTCCCCCTTGAGAGAATTCGTCCTCAAGTGAGATCACTCTAAGTAGAAATAAGGGTGGAAACATCTAACACCTAGGTCAAACATCAATATGCAATTTAACACAATATACCATATCAACTTAAAGAGTGTTTTACAAAAAGTCATTACCTTGGTCTGGAATTTCTCCGAAAGAGAAGAGATGTGGTTATCTAGTCTTCATATTCTCCTTAGCCTCCCAAGTAGCTTCTTCAACAAACTGATTCCTCTGTATGACCTTGATTGATGCAACCTCCTTGGTTCTCAACTTGCGAACCTGAAGATCAAGTATTTCAACAGGTATCTCCTCATAAGACAGGTTGTCCTTAATACCAATATTTTTAGTAGGTATAATAAGTGAAGGATCGCCCATATACTTTTTCAACCTTGAAATGTGAAACACCGAATGGACTGCTGCTAACTTTAGCGGTAGCTCCAACTCATAGGCTACATTGCCAATGATCTTGGATATCTTATAATGACTAATATATCGGGGACTAAGCTTCTCCTTCTTATCACATCTCCTAACACCCGGGTGACACCTCCAAGTAAACTCAATCATCCATCTCAACTCCAAGTCTCTTCTCCTAACATCAATTTAGGATTTCTAACGACTTTGTGCTATTTTTAACCTTTCTTGAATAATCTTCACTTTCTCCATAAGTTGATGAACCAAGTCCGGTCCAATCAATCCATCTTCACCAACCTCAAACCAACTTATAAGAGATCTACATCTTCTCTCATAAAGAGCCTCATAAGGAGCCATCTGGATTCTAAAGTGATAACTGTTGTTGTAAGCAAACTCAATGAGAGGTAAGTGATCATCGCAATTACCCTTGAAATTGATAACACATGCCCTCAACATATCCTCTGTATCCTCAACATAATAATTAATAATAATTCTAAGATTATGTAGGGATAAAAAAATTGTACGACAATTTAATCCTAGATATCTCACCTTATCTTGCGTAGCAAAATAAATTGATAAAAGTAGATTTATACTTGGATTATTGACCATATTCCATTCTTTTTGGTAAACTACCTGATTATTCTCATCTAAAAGTTTTTGGTTGTTTGTGTTTTGTCCATTTACCTAGACATGAACATCATAAACTCTTTGCTAAAGCTGTGAGGTGTGTTTTCTTGGGTTATAATGATGTTCAAAAGGGATATCTTTGTTATGATTCTTCTAGACGATAGTTGTGGGTTTCCAGACATGTAATTTTGTTTGAGCATCCGTTTGCTTACCTTATTACCTCTTCAACAAAATCAGACTCTATCTCTGTCTCCTTTCTGTACAAGTTTGAGAATCAGCAGGAATCCTACATTTCCCAATGAAGACCCTAATGGCATTACTGATGATCTTGGTCAATCAGATGCATTTCCTACGAATTATTTAGTTAACAGCACTATGTCACATAATTTATTGAATACCTCTTTCACTGACTCATTTGAAAACATTGATTATTCTGATGGTGAACCTATACCAAGTGACTAGATAAATTCTTCTATTTCTTCTCTTCGACACTCTAAACGTAAAAATCTGCCCCAGATCAATATGGATACTCTCCAGGTAGACACAGTCGATCGTATGCCTTCATTGCTACTTTGAATTCTATTTTTGTCCCAACTACTTACCAACAGGCATCAAATCTTGACTGCTGGAAAAAGCAATGGAAGAGGAACTTTCTACTTTAGAAGAAAATCATACGTGGGATTTGATATCTAAACCGGCTAAAGCTTTTGTTATTGGTAGAAAATGGATTTATTCTGTGAAAATGAAGTCTGATGGCACATTGGAGAGGTACAAAGCTCGACTAGTAGCTTAAGGATATAAATAAGAACATGGATTGGACTATGAGGAGACTTTTGCTCCTATTGCAAAGATGATGACAATTCGTGTGTTACTCACTATAGCATCCATCAAACGGTGGAAACTTAATCAAATGATGTGAAAAATGCATATTTGCATGGTGAACTACATGACGTTATATACATAAAGCCTCCCCAAGGGTACAACCAAGCTCAACGTATTGCCCGTCTGGGGACTTGATTATATTGTGTTACTTGTGTGGGGGCTTGATTATATTGTGTTGCCTGTGTGGGGGTTTGTATGTTTTGCTTAAACTATGTTGAGGCCTTAATTGTTGTTCTATTTTCTTTTAGAGCAACTGATTCATGAGTTGCATATGAGAGAGGCTTGTAATGCTATTTGACATGTGTAATGCTCGAGTGAGGGGTTGAGTTGGTGTCACGCCTCGAGCCTACACCCTGGACGTGGCCGGCACTCGAAGACCATTGCTGGCCTCAAGCGAACCCTTGGCTTGAATTACTTAACTCAGCGAAAGACTATAAGCATTAAGAAAGAGATTCACATGCTAAATAACTCAACAGTCCCAAAACTGAACTTACTCAAATAACTTAGTCAAATATCTTAGAATGTTTAAAAGTCAACATTCAACTTGGCCAAAATGGCAACTCAAGTTTTAACATATGAAATGACAATGTAAAGACATTCGACTACTAACTGTCTATGAAGCCTCTAAAACAAAGAGGAATGTCGGGACAGGACCCACGATCATCCTAATATGTGAAAGACTATTAGCAAATAAAGGAGTCCTCCGAAATGCAAGGAGGCTCATCAACAGACTCTGAATGCTCAAGCTGGATCAAGGAGGAGCTGGATGCTAATCTTGGTTACCTGTGTATGCATCATAATACGATGTAGGCCAACTGGCATCAGTACATTAAATATACGAGTATGCGAGTTGGAATGCTAAAACAAGATATAGGCTTGAAAGGATTCTGAAAAGAAACACTTACCTGGCTTTTCTCAACTTCTGAATAACTTAACTCAAAATGCAGTGTAATAAAACAATAATAGTGCAATTTATACAAAGCATTTAAAACATTAGAAAACAACTTAGCTTGTTAAAGAAAATGTACTAACAAACACAACTTTACTCATATAATAAAGTAATATAGTTTTTGTGGGAGTTTCTCTAATCGACAACCACCACTATGAGCCTAAGTGATGATACAATGTTTTGCCCACGCTGCCAGAACTGTCATATACTTTGTTGTCATATAGAACGCTTAACTTAGTGGATCCACTAGCTTAACTTATGTGATCATCTAAAAAGTATGACTCATTAATACCCATTATGGCTACATGGTTTATGGAGACTTGAGTTAATATGAACTCGCATCCCCATATCAGCGCTCAATACTACTCCCAAAAATATACTTAGCTCGATGTTTTAAAACAACTTCTTTCTTTGGTTTGATATAATTACTTAAAACTTAGCTTAAAAGGTCTCCTGGAATCGATGTTCCTTTTTCTTGCTCAAATGTGAAAACATTTATGAACTATTTGGGAATACTTAGTTCCCATATAGCTTTTTGAGAAATGAACTTAACTCTTTACTTTTTGCTTAACTTGAAACTTAAGTCTTAAAACAAAGTTAAAACATTCGTTAAAGACTTTTGAAAAACTTTATAAACTTTGCTTTGACTTGCTTCTTAATTTCTAGACTTGACTCTTAACTTCTTTTGACTTTGATCCTAACTTTCCTTGAATTGAATTATGGATTCAAGGTTCATGATCTCATGCTTATGGATGATTTTATGATGTTTAGACGTACCTTAGAGTGTTGGAATCATCTAGAAAACATAGGCACATTGCTAAGGAACTAGTACGAAAACATGGGAGAAGAATGGGAAGAACTAGCGTCCCTGGCGCTCTGAAAGGCGTTGGGTGCCAGCCCTTGAGATTCAGAGACCAAGTTGGGGAGATCTGGCTGGCGCGGTGCCCCAGAGCTCAACATTCAGAGACCCTTTTTTGGGGCTCAGGGAGGCGCGACGCGCCAGGACCCTCTTAGGTGTTCCCCGACTTTTCTTCTTCATTTTTCAACTATAAGCCTCCCAAGCAACTTAGTTCTTTCCCCTAAACACGTAAAATCGATTATATCCTCAATATATACCAGATTCAACTCAAAATTTCACCTAAAAACATGAATCAAACAATAAGCAAACATCAACAACATAACCTACAAGAATTCAAACGAATTTTATTAAGAACTCAAAGGATTTACTTTCAAATCAATATAACCTTGCTGAATTGAATCATGTTTGGCGCGTGGGTGAAATAACCCAATGCTATGTGATCTCACTTACCTGGTAGGAATAAATCCTTGGCGAAAACGACAACTAAATGGATCGATCTTGATGAATCATTCCCTTTCTTTTTCTTTCTCCTCTTTTCTCCTTTCTCCAAGCCCTAGCGTAAATTTCCAATTTCTAAAACTGACTAAAATCTCATTTCACCCATATTAAACTCCTAAAAATGGATTAAAATAATAGGGCAAGGAAAAGACTAAAATACCCCTTAAAAATCCAAATTGGACATTTTCTTATTTGAATAGCCCAACTACCAAAAGGCATATCTCACTCATACGAACTCGGAATTGCGCAAACTTGGCGGCATTGGAAATATCATTCCAATATATTTCCAACCATATCAATAAGTACGCTTAACTCATCCTGAGATATAAACTGTGAGTTACCCATGAATCCTTGTCTGGAAGCCTAAGCTTGACATGGTGTATATGACAGGTTGTGCAACAACCTTGATTCAATCATACCACCACATCATTGCATCATTGCATTGCATTAATCAGTTGAGTTGCTTGACTTGTGTGTGTTATGGGAATTGTTGTGACCTTATGCCTTTAATTTACTTGCGTCGTTCATTATAAATTGGCGGCACTAATGCCAAAGTGGGACTTTTTTATTTGCAGGTGGAAGCGTTCCTTAGTTAATTTATAAACTGATTAATTCCTTTTGCTAAGTTGGCCAAGCCTACTGATCATTTCTAGCTTTGGAGATCTTTTCAGAGTGGTGGTGAGATCGTTTTTTTGGATCACCATTACTTCCATATGATATTTTTAGTCATCATTTCTTATCGTAGACTTATGATGTGTTTAATACTCTAAAGTTGTATTAGATGTTCTTTATACTTATACTACCTACTTTTGGGATATTCTTTGTTGTTCTTTTGTATCGTTTGTTGCCTGACCACCGTTTTGGAGTCTCGTATATGTGTTATTTTCTGCTTACACACTTGTTTTCGAGGGTGGGAGGGTTGGAGTGTGTGCCATCATAACCTCAACTTTTGGATCGTAACAAAAGGACTCTCAATTTGATAAGGGGACATATTTCAAGATACTCGGACAATCTTATCTCCAATTCCACCTGTCATTATTCCTTGAGAAGAGCATATCTTGTATTGTTTATTTAAAGTAGAATAAATACCAAAATTCCATTCAACTATAGATTTCTTTTAATTCTCATATCCAATTATATCTCACTTTCATTAGGATGCAAATAGCGTAAATAAAATATGAATTATTAAATACTGAATAAATGCAGGTAGAGGTGTTCACGGGTTGGTTTGAATCATTTATTGGTAAAAACCAAACCACACCAAATTAATTGATTTTAAAATTATCAAAACCAAATCAAATATAAAATACATTTATCGGTTTAGCTGTTATCGATTTGGTTTGGCTATTTAGTTATTAACCATACAAAATAAAATAAAATAAAATAAACTATTCATTCAAAACGTGGTAAAGGTGACAACAATCCATTCAAAACCAAAAATAGTTAAAATGACTGACATTATAGAAATTTCAATCATTGAATTTACTAAGAATAAAGGTTTAAAATTCACCATTTTCTCCTAGTCTAGAAGGAAAGGACCGTGACATTTTCAATCCCACAAAGAATTGTTATAGACAGTGTCACTCTCCGAGCCTACACCCTGGACGTGGTCGGCACTCGAGAACCATTGCTGGCCCCAAGCGAACCCTTGGCCATGCTCAACTCTTGGCGGAAGACTTTCTCAAGAATAAAGAAACCTCAAATATAACTTAACTCATAAAGACATCATTACTAAAATTAGCTTAGCTCAATATAGTCTAAAATATTCAATAACATAACTGTTTAACTCATGTCTTAAACATTTAACAAAAGAAATGGAAAAGACTACTCAAAACACTACTATTTATGAAGCCTCTAATGACAATGATGGAGGTCGGGACAAGACTCATGATATCCTAACAAAACTAAAACTAAATGGGAATCCTCCGGAAGCAAGGAGAATCACCAAAGCAACTCTAGAACTGTATGTTGTATCAACTGTGCGTTTGTTGATGACCCTAAACTCCTGTATCTGCATCATAAAGCATGCATGCTAAATGACGTCAGTATATGAAATGTACGAGCATGCAAGAGGAACTCTAAAGCACAGACATAATCTTGAACTAATAACAATGAAGAACATACTCACCTCATCTCAACTCAACTCAACTCAAGGATACTCAAACTCAGAATTACTTAACTCAGTTCAAAATAAAAGCAACAATAAAGATGCATTATGAAGAAAGTTTTTAAAACAGTAGATAGTAACTCAATTTATTTAAAAATACAATAATAACTCTTTTACTCTTATTTAGGAGATTCTCTAACCGACAACTATCATTATGAGCTATATGATGATACAACGTCTCGCCACACTTCCAAAAATTGTCCTATACCTTGCCGGAGTATAAGACATCGTCAACTAAGTGGATCCACTAAGCTATGCTTAAAAAGCAATAGGAATCATCTAAAAAGTATGACCCTTTCTACCCACGTTGGCATGCATTGTTTATGGGGACTTTGAGTTGTCTGAACTCGTCCCCATATCAGTGCTCAATACTACTCCCAATAATATAACTCATGCTCATATGTTTTAAAACATTTCCTCATCCTCAAACTTTGAGATTATTACTCAAAAGGTTCTCTTTAAAGAGATTATACTCAAAAACTCCTCATGAACTTATTTGGAAATCGATGTTTCCTCTAATTTTAAATGTAAAAACATTTACTCTTGGGAATACTTAGTTCCCATATATTCATTTTGAAAAATGAAACTCAACTCTCTTTATCATCATACTCAAGTACGTAAGTCTTAAAACAAGTTTAAAAGTTTTGCAAAAAGACTTCTCAATTGACTCAAAGAACTTCCTCGAACTTTACTCTTAACTCTATCTTGAATTTGAATTATGAATTCAAGAGCTATGACTTGGATATGCATGATCTCTCAAGGTTTAATGAAGATTTTAAGTATGGATATCAAGTAGATAACATAGGTACGATTCGAGGGAACGCACACGAAAAGAAGGACGGTAGGGTAGAGACCTGGCGTACTGAGTGGCACAGGGCGCCAACCCCTAAGCTACAGAAAGTGGTTTGGGGTGCACTGAGTGGCACAGCACCCCACCTCTATACCCAGGTTTTGATGAATTTTCTTGCTTCAATTTCATCTCTAACTCCCCTAGAATTAAATGATTTCCCTCAAACTCTTTTAGATTCTTAGACCCAACATAATTACAACGAATCCACTCTAAATTAATCAAGAACAATATTAAACCACAAGATCCTCATCGCAAGAACTCAACGAAACCTCATATCACAGAATTAAACATAACTTCAAAAGAATCATCAAGAACTCAATATACCCAATCTTATGGATGAAATTCATAAAAGAAACTCATGATTGGAGTGTGTGTGAATGAACTCATCACTATGAAAACTTAAATACCTCGTTAGGATCAAATCCTTGGTGAAATCCCTCGACGATTTGCAAGAAAACCTTGAACGCTCGAATATTCTCCTTTCTTCTTCCTCTTAAACTTTTCTCTAAAACCTAAGCATATTTTAGAATTGTGAAAACTGATCTAAGTCAATTTAGACCCCTAAAATATTACTAAAAATGTTTAAAGTTAATGGGGTAAGGAAAAGACCAAAATACCCCTCTTTAATTCGGATGAACTTTCCTTAATTGGATAGGTTGAACTCAAACGGGTATATCTCCCTCATCTGAAATCGAAACTTAGCAAACTCGTGGCATTGGATAGAGGAATCAGAAACCTTTCATTTAATACCTTATGGGCCACCTTAATCATCAAGGTGGTTATTTGGAGTTGACCCAAAACTCAAATTAACTCTTTCCAATTTAGTTCCTTCTAAAAATAGCTCTTTGTAAGATCAAGGTGTTACAATATCTCCCCTTGGGAACATTCATCCTCGAATGAGATCACTCTAAGTAGAACTAAGGGTGGCAACATCTAACACCCAGGTCAAACACCAACATACAATTTAACACAACATAGCATATCAATTTAAACAGTGTTTTACAAAAAGTCATTAACTTAGTATGGAATTTCTCCGAAAGAGAAGAGATGTGTGTATCTCTTCTTCATATCCTCCTTAGCCTCCCAAGTAGCTTCTTCAACAAACTGATTCCTCCATAGGACCTTGACTGATGCAGCCTCCTTGGTTCTCAACTTGCGAAACTGACGATCAAGTATTTCAACGGGTACCTCCTCATAATATATGTTGTCCTTAATACCAATATTTTCAGTAGGTATAATAAGTAAAGGATCGCCCATATACTTCTTCAACATGGAAATGTGAAACACCAAATAGACTGCTGCTCACTCTAATAGTAGCTCCAACTCATAAGCTACATTGTCAATCCTCTTGGATAACTTGTAAGGACCAATATACCGGGGACTAAGCTTCTCCTTCTTATCACATCTCATAACACCCGAGTGACACCTTCAAATAAACTCAACATCCACCTCAAACTCCAAGTCTCTTCTCCTAACATCGATATAGGATTTTTGACGACTTTGCGCTATTTTCAACCTTTCTTGAATGATTTTCACTTTCTACATAGCTTGATAAACCAAGTCCGATCCTATCAACCCAGCTTCACCAACCTCAAACTAACCAATAGGAGATATGCATCTTCTCTCATAGAGAGCCTTATGAGGAGCCATCTGGATTCTAGAGTGATAACTGTTATTGTAAGCAAACTCAATGAAAGGTAAGTGATCATCCCAATTACCCTTGAAATTGATAGCACATGTCCTCAACATATCCTCTAGAGCCTCAATATAATACTTAATAATAATTCTAAGATTATGTCGGGCTAAAAAATTTATACGGTAATTTAATCCTAGATATCTAACCTTATCTTGCGTACCAAAATAAATTGATAGAAGGAGTTTTATACTTGGATTATAAATAGTGTATATATGGGTTAATTGGGTAATGATGGGGTATATATGAGTTATTTTTATAATAAGGGGTATATAAGTTATAAATCACAAAGTTTAGGGTATATCAAAGACCGTGTTCATATGCAGGATGTTTTAGATTTAACTATAATGTCGTCGAGGAATTGCCAAATGTTTGTGAATTCTATTGCATTTAATTTGTAAAGGTCCCCTATTTTCAGCTCCCCGCTTCTGAGTTCCACAAGATGCCAGCTCTCATTCTTCCCATCAAATTTGTAAGCTTTTACTTCTTTTAATTGACTAAGTTGAGGCTTTCTTCCATGAGAGGTAGAATGAATCAAATTCTTCATATACATTAATCGATCGTTGAAACATATAATAATTTTGATTGTTGATGATGTGTTGAGTATCCTAGGATGAAGAAAGCTTTCTCAAAGAATGACAAATCGTCACATGACTAGCAGATAATGAAAGATCACACTCAATCAAGACCAGTTCTCTTAAAGAGTTTAAAGCCCGAAATTTAAAAATAGGGAAGGGGTATGATGAAAGATATGTATAATTTTTATAGACTATATCTTTTACACCATTTTGAAGAGCAATACCAAGGCACTTATCAATATCAATAAAAGGGTACAGATCACCCTCAGATCTTGCAAAATTGAGACATTCAAACTTGTCAATTGAGATTTTCTCATCCCTGTATCTCTCAATAATTTTATCCACTATTTTGATATTTTCATGAGTAGAACGAACTGTTAATTTCAAGTTGGGATGAGTCAACTAGGCCTGTAGCCATATTTTGGAGAGAATTCTCATCTGTGTTGCTTCTATATAATTAAGATAACAGAGTATTTTGTGAATAACAGGTTCATGCAATGTGTCAACTATTGTTGTTTCACTTTTACTCTAATGTTGTTTCATTGATCGATTAATGTATATGAAGAATTCGAGTCATTCTACTTCTTATGGAAGCAAGTCTTGGCTTAGTCAACTAAAATAAGTAAAAGTAAAAAAGCCTACAAATTTAATCAGGAAAGCAAGAGATATACCCCTTTCGTTCTACTTTTGGTTCAAATATACCGTTTTCATTATACTGTCGGTTCAAATTAGATTAGAAGTGATTGTGTTGGACTTTTTAAATTTTGGTGAAGGGACATGATCCCGAAGCCACCAGGTATGATGTTTGTTCAAATTCTGCACTTGTTGTTGATCTTATTAGGGCAAAAAAAAGCATTGATTTCACAAAGCTCTGGACTGCACAAATGATATTGGAGGAACGATAGGATGCAGGAACGGTAGGCATAGGGTATTCAATTACAAGTGCCTGTTTTGCACTGTTTGGTAGCCAAGCTAAAACGGATGTGTAACACTAGGGATATATACGAGTTATTTTTATAATACAGGGTATATTAGTTATAAATCTCAAAGTTTAGGGTACATTAGAGACCCTTTTTGCCTATAATATGTGTCAATTGGAAAAGTCAGGGGACATATGCAAGAAATAAAGAAAAAGAGAATAAATTATGCAAACGTTTGAAATATGTTTTAACGAAGCTATAAATTCAAAAATCACCTAATATGACAAACCCTAATAATTTTTCCAAAGAAATCAACCAACTAATCATGATGAAAGCCACATCTGACATATTGTCTGATTGTCTCATTCACAAAATACTCTGTTTTCTCAATTTCAAAGAAGCAACCAAGATGAGCATTCTCTCCAAAACATGGCTACGAGCCTAGTCGACTCATCCCAATTGGAATTTAGAGTTGATTATCTTAATGGTAATATGAAAAAAGTGGATCGCATCATAGAGAGATATCAGGATAGAAAAATCCCTATAGAAAAGTTTGAATTATCAGACTCTAGTTATTCTGATGAAGTTTTCCCTTTGTTTGATAAGTGGCTTCACATTGCACTTCAAAACTGTGTAAAAGATATCATATTTGGTGCAAAAGATATCGTATTTGGAGTTCCTCGGTATACATCATACACCTTACCTATTTTCACAATCTTGGCAGCGAAATCTTTAATAGAATTGGTTCTGATGGGTTTTTGTTTGAAGTACGTTTCGTTATCTAGTGGTGGTGTGGCGAACTACAATTCATTGAGAAAGCTTTCTATTTCTTCTATAAGTTTAAACGATAACATGCTTCAGACACTACTTAATAGATTTTCTTTGATTGTCAATCTCGTCCTTGAGTATTGTTATGGGTTGGAAAAGATTGAGTTGTTGAATCTTCAAAGGATCAAGTCAGATACTATTAAGACATTTAGAAACCAGCGTTTTAAAATTGACACCCCAACTCTTGAACATTTGTACTATTTAGACGCTGGGGAAGCGTACCTTATGTTGGATATTATCAATGTTCCAAATTTGGTATCACTAGAGTATATTGCTAGAGAGACAAAAGATATTCTGAAAAATAGTTTCCTTTATTCATCAATGATACAGTAGAAAGTAAATATTTATAGCTATACAATTGGAGGGTTAGAGTTCTATTCTAGGAAGGAGTATATATGGTTATAAATATATATTCTGTAAATCAATCCTATTCTAAGAAAGAATATATTTTCTTATTACTATACAATTATAGTTTTTCCTAACATCCCCCTTTAAATTGATACTGGTGATCACAAAGTAGCAATTTGGAGATAAGATATTGATGTCGCGTTCATGTCATTGCCTTTGTAAACAAATCAACAAGTTGATCATGAGACGGAATGTGTTGTAGAGTGATGAGACGATCGATAACCAATTCTCGAATATAATGGCATTCCACCTCTATATGTTTTGTGTTTTCGTGTTGCACCGGGTTTGTGGTTATTTTAATTGCACTAGTGTTATCAACATGTAGCATTGTAGGAGATGTAATAGCGACACTGAACTCAGATAATAGCCGTCGTAGCCAAATAATTTCTGAACTTGCTGCCGACATAGCACGATACTCAACCTCTGTAGATGATTTAGATGTACGGGACTATTTCTTACATTTCCAAGATATCAAGGATATGCCAAGAAACCTGCACCAAGCAGTAACAGAGCAATGAGAATTAGGACAACCAGCCTAATTTGCATCAGTATATCCTTCAAGATGTATAGAAGAATCATAATGGAAAAGAACACCTTGACTCATAGAACCACGAACATATCGAATGACACGAAGTAATGCAGTGTGATGTATATGGTAAGGATTAACCACAAACTGACTTAGAACGTGTACTGCATATGAGATGTTTGGCCTTGTCATAGTGAGATAAACTAATGATCCCACCAACTTCCGATACAATGTTGGATCATTGAATGGTTCTCCATCAACCTCCTTGTACTTCGTATTAATCTCCATTGGGGTGTACACAACCTTGTCATCAGTAAGACCAGCCCTTGCAACAAGATCATGAGCATACTTTTGTTGTGTAAGCATGATCCCAGTAGGCAAGTATAGAACCTCAAGTCCAAGAAAGTATGTCAGTCGTCCCAAGACCTTCATCTTAAATGAGGTATGCAAGAATTCTTTCAACTTAGTAATATTCTCTGGATCATTTCTTGTGATAATGATATCATCAACATAGATAAGAAGTATTGTGATACCTACTAGAGAAGTACGAAGAAACAAAGAATGGTCTGAAGAACTCTGAGAGAAACCCACAGTTTGAATCGTGAATTGAAATTTGTCAAACCAAGCTCGGGGAGCCAATTTTAAGCTATAAAGAGATTTATAAAGATGACAAACTGCATTTGGTCTAGGCAGAACACACCCAGGTGGTGGTTTCATAAACACCACTTCTTCTAGATCGCCATACAGAAATGCATTTTTCACATCCATCTGATGTAAGGTCCAGCCTTTTATTGAAGCCACAACTAATAATGTATGTACCATTGTCATCTTAGCAACAGGTGCAAAAGTCTCCTCATAATCCACCCTATACTCATGTTTGTACCCTTGAGCAACTAATTAAGCTTGATAGCGAGCAATTGTACCATCTGCCTTAAGTTTAATGGAATACACCCACTTACTTCCAATGAGAACTCCAGCTATTGGTTTATCAACAAATTCCCAAGTAGAATTTTCATTCAATGCAAGAAGCTCTTCTGACATTGCCTCTTTCCAACAAGTTTGAGTAGAAGCCTGATATTAAGATGTAGGTACATCAACAAAATGTAGCGTGATATGCATGGCATAAGACTTACCAAATTTCCCTGGAGAGTAACCGAGCCGTTCAGAAGCATGGCGATCTGTCCAACTAGATCGGCATATGGGAGTAACTGGATAAGACAATTCCTTTTCGAAAGATGAGATGCATATGTAGAGTCAATAACTGAAGAATAAGACGGCTAGAGATCATCATGATCATAGTTCATGGGTTACTCCGGAGGATCAATAGCTACCACATCATCATCATCAAACTTATACAAAAAGGAAACAGATTCTGAAGCATGTTTAGAATTGTGTTTGTAAGAAAATTATCCCTAAAAAAAAAAACATGTCTAGATACACGAAGCTGGCGACGAGATGTATCATAACATAGATACCCCTTTTGTGTGTCAATGTATCCCACAAAAATACATTGTGTTGCCTTTGTTGAATGCTTTTGTCATTCGTGTGTTAGAAGATGGACAAAGCAAACACAACCAAAAACACGCAAGTGAGAATAATCAAGCTTCTTATGAAATAATTTGAAGTACGGTGTCTCATTAGCAATGGCTGGGGAAGTTTGTCTATTAATCAAATATACAGAAGTATGTACTACTTCAGACCAGAAACTTAGGCATATTAGATGTGCCCAACAAAGCCAATGTAGTTTCCAAAACATGCCAATTCTTTCTTTATACGACTCCATTTTGTTCCAGAGTATGAGGACAAATGCATTGAGAAATAATTCCTTTGTTTTTTAAAATATCAACAAGATTATTCTTAGTGTACTCTCCTCCAGAATTAGAACGAAATATTTTTATAGTTTTATGAAACTGTGTACACATATACTCAACAAAATTCATAATAAGAGTCGAAACCTCAGATTTATTTCGAATAAAAAACACATGTGTGTATCTAGATACATGATCAATATATAACACAAAGTACTTATATCCCATCCTTGACAAAGTAGGAGAAGGACCCCAAACATCACTATGCACCAAATCAAACAGATCGTCATAATAAGATGCACTGGATGGAAAACGGAGCTTGTGACTTTTCGAACTGGCACAATTAGAACATGTCAAAGAGAGACTTGAATGAATGCCATGTGTTGCTGGAAGACATGATTTGAGCATGTGCTGAAGTTGAGAGGAATGAGGATGACCCGTCCTATTATGCCAAAGAGTGAGCAACTTATTCGAGCGAGTAACATTCGCAGCAGAAACTAAAAGAAAACAATGATGCAAATGATGATGAACCGATGTTAGAAGAAACATTCTGGCAATTCTACGCCCCTTGGCCATGGTCATCCCGATTTTCAGATTCTGAACAACACAATCATTGGGTGAGAATTTTACAACACAATTCTGATCAACTAGCTGACCTACCAAAACCAAATTAGCCTTCAAATTAGGTACATAAAGAATGTTAGATAAATTTCCAACAAAACTAATACCCAAGGCGGGCAATGTATGCCCGTTTACCGTATGAATAACATGTTTAGAAACATCATCATACAATGAAAAAAATTGGGACAGATCTCCGGTCATATGATTGGAAGCGCCCGAATCTAGATGCCAAGTAGATTTAATAGAATTACTTGTACCTGAGGATGCCGAGAGGGCACTTGAGATGGCTCTGGGAAGGGCAACTGCTATAGAATCTCGAATCAGCCTTTCAAGATCATGTCCAGAATGGAAGGAACCAGCCGATTTAGTGACATCCATTTGGTATGCTTGGTGAGCAAGCCGTGAACAATTTGGATGACAATGACAGTCCGAAAAATGATGGCCAGTAATCTTATAGTAAGCACACAATATCTTCTTCTTAGGACAATTGGCTGCTATGTTACCAAAGTCGTTGCATTCATAGCACTGGACACTTCTCTTAGTATTTCCTGATGAAGTACCGATAGTTGATTTTTGTGCAAGTAATGCAACAGTGGGTAATGACATCGACTCTATGGCTGCCTGAGTTCCAAGCCTGGTCTCTTCACGCAAGATGATTTCCAACACAACATCAAGACCAAGTGTGACTTATATGTTCAACAAACTGACACGAATCGACTTGAATTCAGGTAGGAGTTTCATTAAGAATTGTACCATCCCTGTCCTTTATCGTTCTCCCACCATTTCTTGAGCCCCGCAGTAGACATATTTCTCCCAGAAATTATTCTTACCAAAGCAGCTGCAAGCCATCATAAAGGGAATGAACATTATTGTCCCCTTGTGTATATTCAGCAATGTTGCGTTCCACATCAAACTCTCATGCTAGATTGTTTTGTTGGTAGACGTTACGCAGGTGGAGCCACATCTCTGAAGCTGAACTAAATGGTCTAAGTCCCATAGCAATGCTAGCATGTGCCGAATTCAATATCCAAGCGATTACCTTTGCATTATTCAAACTCCAGCGATCCAACTCTTTTTCATCTGTTGGCAGACCAACAGAACTATCTAACCACCCAAAAGGCCCTTTCCTTGAACAAAAATTCCAAAGTGGAATTACCATAGAGCAAAGTTGGAACCATCCAATTTTATGGAGAGCAAATCGTGCGAGGATGATTGTGAATTCATTGAGGAGACAAAATACAAGAGAGAAAAAGAAAAATAAGGGACAGATGCCTGTGTATAGAAAACAAAGAGACAAGAGAAACATAGGAAGGTAACCAGGTACCTGTGTAGAGAAAGCAAAGAGCACGGAATTTTTTTTAAATGATGGCTCTTGATACCATGCTAGAGAGACAAAAGATATTCTAAAAAATAGTTTTCTCTATTCATCAATGATACAGTAGAAAGCAAATATTTATAGCTATGCAATTTGAGGGTTAGAATTCTATTCTAGGAAGGGGTATATATGGTTATAAATGTATATTCTGTAAATCAGTCCTATTCTAAGAAAGAATATATTTTCTGATTACTATACAATTATAGCTTTTCCTAACATATATAGGAGATCAAATTCCTAAGACTTTTGTGGATGATAATTTGCAATGGAATTGCTATCCTAGAAAAGTCATCCTTTACACAACTAATAAAATGATTTCATGTTTTATGGCTCGTTTTATGAATATGAGGACTTCGAGTCATGCAAGAAAGCCTTTGTGTGATAAATTACAAGAAGTAACACCCTACAAATTTGATTGGGAAAATCAAAACTGGTATTTGGTAGAGTTAAAAAGTGGAAAGCTGGCTCTTTCTAGGGACAAATTTTATTTTTTATTGGATTGGTGATGAAGTCACTTTATTCGAAATGCACTATTTCATTTTTTAGGCTAGATTCTTGATATTTAAGAACTTTGTCAAATATGTTCAAATTTGAAATATCATTGCACGGAGACACTACATTCGGTGTTCTATTTTTCTCTTCAGTTCATGTGACTTTACTATTATAGTTTCATTTTAAGGCCTCAAAGTAGGTATGTTGTGTGTCGAAAAGGGAAGTTAAGTTGTATATAGAACGATAAAGCATCCTTTTAAAAGCTCTCTTGATCAGTCTATTGCTTTTATTAACTTCAAAAACTCTGTTTTTCTTGTATTGACTTCAGGATGTTCATAGATCATTAACTTCAGTAATGCAGCTCTCCTTTTCGTGCATTCCCATTTTCCGTTTCATTTTTTAATAATTCCACTCATAATAGATTCAAAAAGAGCATAACTTCTCTGTCTCACCGCAAAATTATGCCAGTTGATAGCTACCTTATTGCCTTCCCTATAAATATGAACAAAAGAGAATTGATCAATAATGTCCGTACTTTGCCAAGGGCCATGCATTTTGTTGTTAATTAGGTTAACCATCAGTTTTGAGTTATTGTATATACCGATGATACAGTTAAGGCCCTTGAGCATACATAACTTCAAAGTTACCATGTATACGATGACACGAGTCGTGGTTGCTATATATATAACTTAACCCTATTGGTGCTTGGTAAAAAGTAGATAATAGATACTTCATCTGTTCCTTGTTAGTTGTGATGTATACATAAAAAATATTTATTCAAAAATAGTTGTCAATTTAAACAATTTATCACCCCAAATTATGATGAGTGTAAGTCCTAAGACAGCTTTAGAGCTTGTAGTCTTAGCTCTTTATTTAATGAGTCTAAACCGAGGCAAAAGACCTGAATTATTTGCAGGCAAGTTCCATGTTGTATTTCAATTGAAGGTTCTGTTAATGGATTGATTTGTCTGATCAACTAGGACTAGGGACACAAAACATTTTCTATGGAATTCATCAATTAGAAAGTACAAGAAATTGTCTTATCCTAAAACTACTTTGGGATATTGCCTTGGGAGAATATATGGTTTTGGATATGATGCTTATAAGGTAGAGGTTATCTTTAGCATTGACAGACATGCAGTTCAGTTCAAATTGAGGTGAAAAAATATAGTCTAAAGAGTGATTCACGGAGAACTGTTGATAATTGTGGAGGTTTAGTGCTACAACAACAGTCAAGTAAGTTTGTGAATAGGAAACTTCATTGGACTACTAGTAGGTAGAATATCCTTGTTTCATTTGGCTACCAACCCGTGGAGATCATTGGATCGCATCTTGTTTGGGACGGAGGCATAGTAATAGTTGTTGTTGTGATGTGCAAATATTGAACCAACCGATAAATCGAACTGAAAAAGTGTTATTGGGTTAGCGGTTTTTTAATGATTGAAATATCATTTTACCCTTATCCTAATTTAAAATATTATTAAATGTCTAATAAGTTAATAGTAATTAATCAAAATGTTTTTACAACCTTTTCACCTCCTAACTTAATTGCAAGCTAAAGAATCTTATATCTAATTTAATTTATTTTTTAATCATATATATATATATATATATATATTATTGTTATTATTAAAAGTGGGATTAATCTAAGTCAAAAGTTGAATTACGAAAATACCCCTCACCTATTAATTTATTTTCTTAAAATCATTTAAAAAAATTATTTTCCATTTAAAATCAGCTTCATAACTACACCTCTTCATTTTCCTAACTTATCATCCTATATCATAAATAAACAATAAATAATAAAGAATAATAATAAAAATCATATGTCATATCATATCATATATTACTAAAAGTGGGAACAAAAAAAGTTAAAAGTTGAAATGCCAAACACTAGATTAAAATATTATAAATATTTAGTTAATTACATGTTTAAATTATTAGTGATAATCAATTATTACATTGAGTAAATGGAGAGTTCATGTGTTCAACGGAGGATTGTTTACTCTCCAGATTTTATTGGAGGTTCATTGCATATATTTAATATTCTTAAAGTTGTTCTCTTTTATCCATTTTGGCCCTTTGAAACCTTCAAATAGTATTTAATTTAAAACTTTAAGATGTTTTTTTGGTATTCCTCTATTTTTATCTATATAAATTCATTTGTTTCAATAAACTCACATCCAAAATTATCCTTTTCATTTTATAGTTAAAGTAGTGAAGCCATCAACATCTAAAGTATATGATATATCTACCTTAGTCTGATTATACATCACTTTACGAAAATAAAGTGATTTTTCTATTTGATTCATGCTTTAGTTTGACTCGATGGAGAAGACTTTTGAATTTTGATTGGATATGAGAGAAGGTGTCAACAAAAAACTTTGAAAATTATGTACCGATTTTGTATTTCTGTTTTCATTTATATAATATTATGATTAAAGTCTTAAGAAGGATGCGTATGTTATTTTTTTCTTCTATGTTTATTTTTTTTTTATATTTGTCTATTAGCCTTCTTTAATTTAATTTTCTATAAATTATTATCATAACATTTATTTGAGATTGCTGCATTTCAGTACTCATTACATGCATATTTTCATTGAATTTTAATCGTCCTAACGAATTTATAACATATTGCATGAGACTCACGTGTAGAAAGCTCAAAAATTTAAAGTTGGATTACCGTTTTACCCCTATACTAAATAAAAAAGTTATAAATATTTTATTAATTAAATATTAAATAATAATTATAAATTAATTTGTCATTTTTCCTTCACATAAAAAAGAGAAATAAAACTTCTATTAAATTAGTAAATAGTAAGTATATACATAAGTGGAACTAAAATATTTAAAAAATTGAATTATCAAAATGTCCATAAAATATTGAATGACATCGATATCCTTCAACCAAAAATTATTCCTACAATAATATTGTACAAGAATATAACTATACACTTGGTTCAATGCATCAGACTATTGAATATATATACACGAAAATACTCATTAATGTTGTCATTTATTTAACTCCTATTTATGTTTTTCTTTCTTTCTAAAAAGTAAGTCAATCTTCTAATAAATATAAATAAATAATAATATAGCAAATGAATGACCTAGATAAATTAAAAGACATGGAGTTAGGTGTATTCAATTTCTGTAAATGTTTTATCTTCCTATTCCTAATGCAAAAAGTAAAACAACTCTTTGTAATAATAAACATATGGAGAATTGAAAAAGTTACTTGGTATATTCAATGTGGAGTAATTTTTTTTTATCAATTCAATACAATATATTCATTTACAAATGTTATATATTGTGTGTATATATAGTGAAAATCACAAGACAACTATTCCAATTCATTAAATTATTAGATTATCAATCCTACTTTGTGTAGGCGACATTTTTTCATATTTATTTTGTGTTGGTGTCTCTCTTTTCTACTTCTGCTTATGCTCTCTATTTTTTCTATTCACGTTATAAGTTAGTCGTTAATTCGACTTATTCATATATGTTTTCTGATTAGTTGAAAGTTCATCTTACTTGAGTACGCAAATGTTTGTATCATAGTTATTTCACCTCTTGCAACATAGAAATTTGTCATGGAAATATCAAAACAGGTAAGATTACTTTCTTTTTAATTATAACTTCTTGGAGTATCATAAAACTGTATATTCTTGTTTGTGTAAATTTTGGTTAGGAATCAATTTACATAATTTAACTAATAACTTTTTGTTAAATTCACAGATGATAGAATTAATAATTTTGAATTAGGAAAGGCGTACACGTACCTATATATTGTATTGAATTGAATGTGCTATACATGACTTTCATGTTTTAATTGAATGTTCTTGAAATCGATTTCTTAATCAAGTATGAGATCTATAACGAAAGCAATGTTAGAACATGATAGGATCATATTTTTCCCTAATAAAGAAAACTCATTCTAAAAAGATAATCATCATGTTTTATTATAGGATGTTAAGATTATTATATTTAAATCTATTTTTGAAAACTATGTAAAAAAAATACAAATCACAATAAATTATTAATTTAAAACGTATGAAAAATTATGATTAAAAAAAAAACAACTGTTTAAATCTCAAAATTCATAAAAAGTATTTTGAATTAACAAAATACCCTCTGGTATTGCCGTGTAGAAGAAAGAAACTAATTGGAGCCAAGGAATTGCGCAAAACCTTTTTCATGGCATATCCATATTTCAAATACCCAAATGGGATCTGAAATCTGTGCTGAATTTTCATCAATAAATTCAATTAAAGATTCAATTTTGACAATACCCATTCGTCCATCAGTGAAATCCCTCTCGCAATTCAGGTTTGTTTCAAAATCTTGGCTTTCTTCAAATTTATCAATACCCATCTTAGTGCACTCACTGTAGCCTCCTGATAAAACTGGATTGGCCTATACTTGATAACAATCTTAAAGACTCTTCTTTTATTGGGGGTTTTGGTGTATCTTTCCGGATTGTGGGTTCTGTTAATGGATTGATTTAAAATTGTCTCATTCTATATGTATATTAACGAGTAATTCCGATTTCATATGTGGTTTTGAATGGGATGAGTTTTGTGATGATTATAAGGTAGGGTGTGTAGTTACAATTTACTAAAATGGCAGTCTGTGTACTGTTGAGGTCAAAATATATAGTTTAAAGAGTGAGTCTTGGAGAAATATGGATGAGTTTGGGGATAGGATGCGTTCTGCTAGTTTTATTGGACCTGGAGCATCGTTCTATTGATATGGCTGATGAGAAATGGGGAAAGGTGGAGCCGCCTTGCGTAGGAAAAGAAAATTTTCGTTTTAAGATAAAGGTGAGATTCTGCTTGTTTTTGGAGCACCTGGGATAAGATAGAATCAAGAGGAGATACACCACTGGTTATCAAAAAGATATACGATCAAAGGGATGATACAAAATCTAGAGGAAATACACCGCCGGTTATCAAAAAGATGTATGATCTAAAGGATGATTCCATTAGATATGCACAAGTTACTAACTTCGGCGCCTGTTTCTCCTAAGAAATCTACAATGAGAGCCTTGTCTATCCCCTTTCATAAAACCAGCAAGGATTAATCAACAATGAAGGTTGCATATGCTCTAATGAATGACAATTGTGTAACTAATGATTTGTAAGTTCACTTCTTCTTCTAGTAACTATAGAAAAATACATTGCGTGTTTAAGGGACATGTTCTATGTTCTTTTCTTTTTTGCATATTCTATGAAGCAACTTTTAGCGAAAACATTTATTTGGTCATAGGGACATGAAAATCATGCCAGGTGAAAACACCAATAAAGACTAGGCCTAGCCCTTGCTGGGATTATTGTTTGGTATATACTGTCTTCATTGTTGGAATATTTAGATGAAATTGGTTGAAGGAAAAAGCAAATAAGGACATATTTAGATGCTATGAAATATGATCATGTGAACAGAGTGTGCTAAACAGGGGATTCTTTGAGAAATAGCTTTGGTATGACACTTTGTTAATAAGGTCCTCTCTACTCTAGAGTACATGAAAGTGAATTTTTGTCATCTGTTATTTCAAACAAAAAAGTTCCTACTAGAATTTGTTGTTATCATGTTCCTTAATAGAGTGGAAAAATATTATCTAAGTTGAAATTTTTAAAGAATTCATTGTGGTTGATCTTCAAATATTGAAACTTCACGAAGAACTAGGTGCAATGGTTATGTATCACCGAGTGAGTTAAAAAGTCATGTCTTTTGTCGTTTCAAATGAAGCTCTATTTGACTCAAGGATCAAGTCAATGTAGCAAGGCAAATACAGATAAATAAAAACTGCTAATCCATGCAAAAACAGTGTCATCAATCTTACTCTTCATAAAAAAAATGTCATTAGTTTGACAAATAACATGTAGTATTTACTAATGTTGTTGTTTTAGACTAGTTTGTTTTTTATTGATATTTAAACAATCACAACATCACTCATAATTGAAGTATTTGTAAGCTTCAACAACAATAATTTCTAAGGGTAAATGGGAAAGTTTATTAATTTTTGCCTTGAACTTTAAAACAATTCATTTTACTTGTCATGTTTTTTGTGTATCCCTTAAAAAAGCATTAACTAAAAAGGTAACTTGACTAAAATATCCTTATTTTGATCTCTTTTAATATTACTACTCCTTTTCTCACCACATTAATCTCTCTCCACAATAATTTAAGTGTGTTTTCTAAAAGAGTTGATGGTCAAAAATACACTTAAAATATTCCGATTTTTTTAGTTCCTATATGAGTAATTAATTCTAGTGGTAAACTATGAAAAAAATAATCGTCTTTTCTTGATATGTTAAAAGTAACAAGCAAAACTGAAAATCTATTTTTTCAAATAGTGGACAAGTAAAAGTGACGAAGAGAGAATTTTTTTTAAAATCATGAGAGATAATTTAAGATTGAGTGAGTATTATTGGAGGGTTAAATCTGAAACAATCCACAGTAGATTTAGTACAATTTGGGGAAAATTCATTAAACGGGTAAAAACGTGTAGGAAACCTAAGAATCTTCCACAATTACAAAGCAAGACAATCAAACCTTCTTCTCCAAAAGCTAAAAAAACTCTGCAACCAAAACGGAGTCAGAGGGAAATGAAAACACCCATCAAACCCAAAACGGAGCAAACCCATTAACCACCATTCTCAATTTCCATCAACTTTGGTGCGAGATCTCTTTTTTTTTTTTTATAAGGTAAAGGTTTATTGATTAAGTACCAAGAAGTACCAAAACCAAAAGTTACAAAAGACTGCTGGAATATCCATATAGTCAACTACAACATCTCCCTAGCAGCTCCAAAAACTCCATTTATTGATTGATATTATCAAGGAAACTACTTTTACACCAACAAAACAAATTGTGTAAACACTTGTTTTTAATTCTAGAAACATGGTCTTTTTGCCCATCAAAACAAGTTTTATTTCTTTCTAGCCAGATAGTCCAGAATATGCACAAAGGTATAGCTCTCCAGATTTGCTTCAAAGCTTGTGTGTTCTCTGGTGCTGCCAACTCTCCAATAATTCCTTCACACACTAAGGCATGATCCAAGAGATCGCGCAAATACTGAAGAAAAATTCCCAACTTCGGTGCGAGATCTCTAATACCCAAAATGAAATCTGAAGCCTCGGATCCACTGACGCATGGGAGCAAACCCGCAAACTTTGTTGAATTTTCATCAACGTCAATGAACAATTCAATCTTGATAATCCCTGTTCTGCCAACAAAACTCGTCATTGAAATTCTCTCAAGGCTTCCCATGAAATCTCTCTTGAAATATAGGTCTGTTTCAAAATCTTGGATTTCTATAATTTCTAGCCCTAAATTTATCAAAACTCATCTTAGGGTATCTGTTGATAACAAGGAGTGTACTCACCATAGGCTCTTGATGAAATTGGATCGGGCTAATAGCAATCTTAAGGACTGTTCTTTTAGCTCTTTACTTTACAATGAATCTGTTATTGAGACAAATGACTTGAATTGTCCCATGGAAAACTCCGGTGTATCTTTCTACATTGTGGGTTCAATCAATGGATTGATTTGTCTTGCCGACGGGACAGGAGACTTGTTCTTATGGAATCCAACAATTAAAAAGTACAAGAAATTGTCTCATTCTATATGTAGATTGACAAGTAATACTAATTTCATATATGCTTTTGGATATGATGTGTTATGTGATGATTATAAGGTAGTATGTATTGTCTCAATTTACCAACATGGCAGTTTTTTTTTTTTTTTACACTAGATTCCAGTATACTTTTATTTAAACCGAAAAGGGTCAAGAATACCCCTGACCTATTGGAAAAGGTTCAAAAATACCCTTCATCCATCTTTTGGTCTAAAAATACCCTCCACTTTTGCTTTTGGTTCAAAATTACTCCTCCATCCACCTTTTGATCTAAAAACACCCTTTTTTTTTTCTTTTTTTTTTTAATGTCAATAATGGATTGCTTTTAAAACAATACATAAGAATCTATATTCTGAAACAGAGAAAGGCCCATAAATTCTATTAATCTACCCGGCCCATTATCTAGAATCCTTTAATACAGCTGTTGCTATCAGGAAACGTGACTTCTCCTCTTCTCCATTTTGAAAATGCTTCATCTTCTTGAGTACTCTTTTTCTGCTGTTGCTCTTGTTGTGTTATGTTTTCCTTATTTCTGAAGTGGAGTTGCAAATCGATCGACACATGGGTAAGTATTTGTAGAACCTTCTTCTTTTTGCATCGATTTTATTTTTAGACCACACTAAAATCATCGTTATCGTAGTGCACTCAGCTCCTCTAATGTGACCAGCATCCTCTCCACGTTAGTCATCTTCAGGTATTGATTTTTAACTTTTCCCCATTTTTCCTGTGATACCCTTTGATTTGAATGTTGTTTTGCACCAGTGAGAGTGTTCTTGAGGTGGATCTCCATGAGACAGAGCAACCAACATAGCCAGATGTACTGATTATAAGCATTTTTGCTCCAAGTAGGCTGTTTTGTAGTTACTCCTTTTTGTAAACTGTATAGGCCATCTAGTATTATTAGCCCTAGTGTATTTTGTGTAAATATTCCTCCTGGCCATGCTCCGTAGAACCAAATACCTGCTTGTATTTTGTAACTGTAAATAGTACTTGCTGGTGTTGGTGTGTCCCCTAGCTCCATCTTTTAATATTGCATGTTTAACTTGCTTTGTTCTAATCCGTATATATGGAGTTTGGGATTTGTCACTGTTGACTATTCTCCTAGCTGTAGTAGGCAAATCCTTAAATGAATGAAAAACATGTTTACCTGAATTGCTAAAAGCTGTATTTGCTAGAATGTCTGCAAGTTGATTCCCCTCCCTATATATATGCTGAACTTGTACCTGTAGCCTTTTCATGTTATCAGTAATCTCCCCTATAGCATCAAGTATTTCCTAAGGACACTTCCATCTGCCTTTAATGAACTGAATTAGTGAAGTGGAGTAAGTTTCCAGAACAAAGTTGTTCGACCCCTTTTCAACACCTATCCTTAATGCCATTTGAATGGCCTTAGTCTCTGCCTCGATATTGGTATCCATACCCATCTGTTCTGCCTGTGCATATATAATATTTCCTTCCCAATTTCTATAACAAAACCCATAGGCACTTTCCCCTGGATTTCCTTTGCTTGCACCATCTGTGTTACATCTCAAGACCTCTTTATCAGGTGGCTTCCAGTATACTAAAAAGTGATAAATCCTACGCTTGTAATTTGTTAACATCCCCACTATTTCATCCCAACTCCTTCCAGATGACTTAATATCAGGATATTTATTTGTTACAGCCAGAATACTGATATTAGTTACCTGGATAATAAGCTCTTCTAAACTAATGCTCCCTCCATGCCTTATTGTATTCCTTCTCTTCCATAATGTCCATATGATTGTTGCAGGGATCCCTCTATAAATATGCATCAATATGGTATTCCTTTCTGCATACCACCAAAACTTGCAATTCTGCATTAAAATTCTGTCATCCATGGGTATTCCTGCAATTGATGCAAAATATTTCCATAGCTTTCTTGCAATATGTGCTGTAAGAAATAGATGAGACATTGTTTCCATTTGTTGTGTTTCACAACACCAACATCTGGATACAATGTTAATTCTCATTCTTTTTAGATTGTCATCAGTGGCAATCCTTCCTCTCCAAACTCTCCATAGGAAAAAGTTTAGTTTGAATGGGAGCCCCTCATGCCAGATTCTATCCATAAACTCTTCCTTATTCCTTTTCTGTCTTATGATTTCCCATGCAGTCTTAACAGAAAACTCTCCACTGCTGTTACCCATCCAAATAACTTTGTCATGTCCTTCAGTGTTAATAACTGGAGATATGTTACCTACTATATACTCGGTCATCTCTTCTGAAATGTAGGTTAACAGCTTCTCCCTGTCCCATTGGTTATCTACAATAAACTCCTTTACTTCAATTTCCTCTTCCCCAAGCTGATCCTCAAGATAATAAAGAGCCCCCATCTTTGTCCAATTGTCATACCAAAAGCTAGCCTCACCAGATTTAAGTTGCCACCATATTTGGTGTTCAACTTCTTCTCTGATTTTAGTGAGGCCTTTCCAAACATGTGATCCACCAAAACTAGTAGCCATTGTGGGGTGCCACTTCTTACAGTACTTATTCCACATGAACTCACCCCATAGAGAGTTTGTAGAAACTCTAAAATTCCACCACAGTTTTGACATTAATGCAGCTGATACATCATGCAGTGATCTAAAATCCAAGCCCCCTTCCTTCTGTAGGTAACACAGTTTGTCCCAAGCAACCCAGTGTTTTCCTCCTGTCTCAACTGTACCACCCCAGAAGAATTTTGCAAACACTTTATGAAGCTGCTCCAAAACACCTTTTGGAGGGTTCATAGCAGATAGTGTATGTATAGGGATGGATTGTAATACATGTCTTATCAAAATGTATCTACCCCCAAATGATAGAAGCCTATTCTGCCAACTCATAATTCTTTTGGTAACCTTTCTTAACAAGTTCTCAAAATAAATAATCTTCCTTCTCCCATAAAACACAGGACACCCCAAATAATTGAAAGGGAAGATACCTTGATTAAGTCCAGTAGTGTCTTTGACTTTTCTGATCACATCATGTGGGGTCTTATCATGCAAATATAAATAGCTTTTTGACAGATTTATCATCTGTCCCGAGGTATATTCATACTGCCTTAGTACTGCCATCATCTTTCTCATGGATCTTTTATGTGTGGAGCAGAAAAGAATCGTATCATCAGCGTAGGACAAATGATTAATTTGTCTGCTCCATTTAGGTAGCCCATATCCCTTGAACTCTGTATCCTCATTCAACTTGTTGAGCCCTCTAGCTAGAACCTCTGCAGCAATAATAAATAGTGTTGGTGATAAAGGATCACCCTGCTTCAAGCCTCTTGTAGCATTGAAAAATCCATAAGACTTCCCATTAACTATGATGGAATACCAATTATTAGATATTAGTCTCCATACCATGTCAATAATTCTTTCATCAAAACCAAACCTCCTCATAACCTTTGTTAGGTAGATCCATGATACTCTGTCATAGGCCTTAGTCATATCTAATTTAACCACAACATTGTGAAAATCCTTCTTCCTTCTGATATCTCTGATTAATTCCTGTGCCAATAATACATTCTCTGCAATGTTTCTTCCCTTCATAAAACCTGTTTGGTTTCTTGAAATAATATCTGGCAGAACAGTGACAATTCTTTCATGTAACACCTTTGAAATAATCTTATTTACAAAGGTACTAAGACTAATAGGCCTCAGATCATTGAAAGTGGTGACCTTTTCTTTCTTGGGAATTAAAACTACATTTGTATGTGATACAAATTTTGGTAGTTCTCTCCCACAAAAAAAAGACATCACCATTAAGCATAAGTCCTCCTTTATTATATCCCAGCATTCTTGAAAGAACATCCCTGAATATCCATCTGATCCACTTGCACTGTCTTTACTCATGCTAAAGACAACATTCTTCACTTCCTCTTGTGTTGGGGATCTTGTCATGTGCTGATTATGTGCCTCTGTAATAATCTTTGGTACAACCTCCAGCATAGCATAATCTCTTGTATTACTGTCCTCCATAAATTGCCTTCTAAAATAAACTTCAGCAGCACTGCCAATACTTTCTGTATCCTGCAGCATCTCATCCTGGTCATTTTTTATTTCATTAATTCTCAGCTTCAATCTTCTACCCTTGACATAAGAATGGAAAATTTTAGTATTTCTATCCCCATCTTTAAACCACTGCATGCTAGCCTTCTGTTTCCAGTATTCCTCCTCCAGCTTATAGTATTGCTTGAGTGCATCTTCTGTGTTTTTTAAATCCTTCCTGTTTTCTTCAGAAGGATTTATCTCCAATTGAGCTTCCTTCATCCTAGCCACATCTTCCAAAGTAGCAATTTTCTTGAAAAAATTACCATAAGTATCCCTGCTCCACTGTATCAGAACCCCTTTTAGTCTCTGTAATTTCTGATGGATAATGTAGAAAGGACTGCCACTTGCATTCTCCTCCCAACTCTGCCTCACAGTATCCTTAAATTTTGGGTGAGTTACCCAAAAATTCAGGAATCTGAAAGGTTTAGGAAAAGCTTCACTATTATCTTTATATATTACATGTAGTGGAGAGTGATCTGATCCACTCCTTCCCAAGTGCTGCACCTCACTGTTGGGGAATAGATGTAGAAACTCATCATTAACTACCACCCTATCTAGCCTTTTAAAAACACTCTCATGTTCAATTCTTCCATTCCACCACGTGTAAGTGCTCCTGTAAATTCAAGTTCCTTCAGATTGCATGTATTCAAACACTGCTCAAACTCTGTGGTTTCCTGATGAGTGACAGGGAGGCCTCCTAATTTTTCTTCAGCATGAAGAATCACATTAAAGTCCCCCCCACACATCCAAGGTTTGGTCATGTCTTCTGCCATATACTCCAAGCTATCCCACAACTCAAGTCTTTCCAACGCACTGCATCTTGCATAAATGGCTGTAATATAAAACTCCATCTGACTGCTCCTTTCCTTAAACTTGACTGATAATTGTTGAATTGTGTCACCACAAACTTCCCCCTCCCAGCTGCTATTCCAAAAAACCCAAATTTTCCCTGAGATATTGGCCTTTGCTGATTCCATTCCTAGCCTTCGTTTGTAGTTTTCTATTTCCTGAGAACCTTGAAAAGGTTCAAAAAGTGCTATATATGCATATTTGTGTCTCCTCCTAAGATCTATAAGTTTCTCAAAAGACTCTTGAGTATTTACAGATCTTATATTCCAAAAAAGAAGTTTGTCTATCATTTAGAAGGAGATGATCTTGCTGAACTAGACCTTGTGGTGATCTGACTCACTTTTCCCCTTGGTAGCTTTGTCTTTTTAGAGGAATTCTGCATTGTTTTGCTATGTTTAGGTGACAAATTTGCTTCCTTTGCAACTTCCTGTATGTTCTTTGAAATATCTTCCTCTTCATGTTGATCTTCTGTGGTGTTTATAGTGTGTGAGGCAGTGTCCCCCTCCACCTGCACATGCTCTACCGTATCTTCTGTACTGCTGGATAGAGGTTGTTGTTGAGTGTCAATATTTCCATGTTGCTCTCCCCCTTCATCCTGTTTGTCTTTATCTCTTTCCTCCAATATGTTGTTGTTTGTCTCTTTGCCCACGGTGTCATTACCTCCATCCACTAGAATGTCTATATCTCCCCCACTGTGTGAACTTATTTTAGAACAAATGGTGGAATCCTTAGTGGTCTCCTTAGGTTGCTTGTCACCAGACTCTCCTTTACTAGTGTCAACCACCTTTGGGTGTTCCTTAAATGTCTCCACAACCCATTCTTTAGTATTGACCACTTGTTTATCTTTTTGATTTTCTTTGTCTTCCTTATTCCCTTCCTTATCCTGTTTGTTGTTGTCTTCATGCTCCAGAGCATCAAATTTATTTTCAACGTTGATAACCCTGTTGTCCCTTATGGCATTCCAATGAGAGACTATTCTTTTATTGTTTGCCCCTCTGCCTCCTCCTCGCTGTATCTGAAACTGTGCTTCTACTTGCTTGATGGGCTCTGCTGGTACTCCTGCTGCTGCTGTTCCTATATGTTCCTTATCTTTTGTTGGCAATTCCTCCTGTGATTCCTTCTTTTCTCCATCTTTCTCTTTCTTGGGGTATAACTCAGGATGAATAACATAGCATTCCTCCTCATCATGACCTTGTAGTTTACACCTCTTGCAGTATTTTGGCATGTAGTCATAGTTGATATCGATCCACTTTTCTTTGATATCCCCTGTAGCTTTGCTCCGCACTCCGATATTAATTCTCTTGGGAAACTATCCTAGTAAATCCACCTCTACCTTGACCCTTGCACAACTTGGTCTTGTCTTGTTTTTTGTTGCCATATCAACTTGTAGGGGCTTCCCAACTGCCTCTGCCATCAAAAAAATCGTCTCTTTACCAAAAAAATTTGGTGGAAGAGAGGGAAAAGATATCCAGGCAATAGCAATTGTCGTTTCTTCCTCTGGATTGAAAAGTGGCTCCCACTTTAATGTACGCATCGGATAATTCCAATTCTGATGTTCTATGTAGAAAATTGGTTTTGACAACAAGTGCACATAATCCTCCATGCAAGAAGCTCTAATTAGAATATACCGATTACTTAGATATCCAATAGTGCATTCACTTTTGAGTCCACATTGTTTTGGCAGCAATCTCCTTAATTCATGAATATCTGGCCAACCGTAGGAGAATTTCCCAATAACTGCGTATTGCAGTTTTTCATTCTTGATCATCTGTGAGACCTCGTCTTCTTCCCATACAATCCGTGGCTCTCCATGCAAGTAGGTAATTTGTTTTTTCGGAATCGGTATCTTTTCCTCCTCTTTCGACTGAACAGCAGCCGCATAGGACTTCACCATAGGGTTAGCCGCTATCGTAAGTGCCTGAGCAGCCCCCAACGCCGGCTGCCCAGTCGCCGGATCGGCCATGAAAATCAATATTACGTGTTCTAGGGTTTTGGAAGAGTTCTTCACCTTGCACCCTAATTAGACAAGTCATCGAAAAACTGCCCGAAACATGCTCATATGCCGGAGTATTAGATTTGATGGGTAAAAGTGGTCACAATCTAAGAAATAAAATTATATGGGTAGGGTCGGAATGATGTCACGATCCAACTAGAAAATAGAAATTATATAGGATAGTTCGAATTGATGGAACGACCCCATTGAGAAAGAGAAATAATATGGGTAGGGTCGGAATGATGGCACGACCCTACTAGAAAAGAAAAATTATACGGGTAGGGTTGGAATGATGGCACAACCCTACGCAAATCAGATTTGAGGAGTCATCGGAAAGACGAATGGAACTATGCAAATCAAATCTAAGGAGTCACGAAAAAGATACACGATGCTATGCAACTCAGATATGAGAAAATAGTTCGAAAAAATCCACGGTACTACACAAATTAAATATGAAAAGTAGTCCGGAGAGATGCGTGGTGCTATGCAAATCAGATATGCAAAAAAAGTAGTCATCGGAAGGATGGCACGGCGCTATACAAATTAACTATGATATGGTGATGTTCACAATTGTTACTAAAAAAGATACATGGTGACCCAACTTTTGCTAACATAATCATTGGCCAGACGGGCAGCATATATAGGTGCTACCCGCCGGCAGCGGAAGCTCTTTAATTTTCCACCAAGATCGTAGAGACTCTGATACTACTTGTTGGGTTCTGAAGTTGATTGGGCGTCATGCGGAAGCTTACAAATTGCAAATCACATAGTTGATAAATCAAATAACAAAAAACTTATACTAAAAATCAAAATATTATTTTATCAAAACTAATATAAAGAAAAACATTGAAACTTTAGAGAAAATAGATCTCCCCATAAACAAAAGTCTTAAACGACTACATTGTGGATGTTATTGTTATTGTGTTAGAAGAAACAAACCTATATTTATAGAGTCCTAAATCCTTTTCTTACTAGAAAAAGAGTCCTAAAAGGAGAAAATAAACCAAATATGAAAGAATATTATATTTTTCTTTCAAGAAAAGTAAAAACATTTATAGTAATGTTTTGTCTTTTCTTTAAGGAAAAATAAATCTTAAATTATGGTAAGAAAATCATGACAAAACCCTAACAAATCCCCCCTTTTGGCTGGATTTTCTTGACAAAGTTTGATCTGTCTTCTTCATTGCATGATAATCTTGATCTGTCTTCTTCACAAAATCTTCATCACTATTGCTTGCCATGATTAAAAATAAAGTTTAAAATATATGGGTTAAAAATATTTTATTTTTATTCTCAAAAATTGCAGCAACAGGAATGTTGAAAATATGATTTGAAACTTCTTCTCCACATGTAGCTTAGACAAAATCTTCATTATCATCAAATTTGTTGCAAATTGGTTTGAAACCGCTTGAACCTTTCTTCAATCTTGTTAAACCATTGGATCATAACTGTTCTACTGTTGAGGTCAAATTATATAGTTTAAATAGTGATTCTTGGAGAAATATAGATGATTTAGGGGATAGGATGTGCTCCAAGACTCCGGCTACGTTTTTAATTGGGAAGCTTTATTGGACTACTTCTTGTGGTCTTGGCGAGCATAGAGGTCGAGGGACCTGGAGCATCATTTCTATGGATATGGCTGATGAGAAATGGGAGAAGATAGAGCCCCCTTGCTTTGGAAAAGAAGATTTTGGTTTTAAGCTAGGAGTGTTGGAAAATAACCTTTCTGTACTTAGTATGAACGCCCTCCTCACTCATGTAAATATATGGGTTATGGAGGAGTATGGACTTAAAGAGTCTTGGACAAAAATGTATACCATCAAGTGTCTCAACGATCTTGACTGGCATTTTCTTTACCCATCATGTTACATGTCAAATAAAGGTGAGACTTTGCTTGTTTATGGAGCACCTGGAGTGATACAGAATCAAGAAGATACACCATCTGTTATAAAAAAGATATGCGATGATCCGATTAGATATGCAGAGGTTACTTACTTAGGTGCCTGTTTGTCGAAAGAAATCTACATTGAAAGCCTTGTCTGTCCACTTTCACAAAACCAACAAGGATTAAGCAACAATGAAGGCTGCAGATGCTCAGATGAATTACAATTGTGTAACTAATGATTTGTAAGTTTCCACTTTATACATGTCTTCTTTTGGATACAGCCTCTACCTTCTCAAAGGTAGGGGTAAAGTCTACATACATACTTCTCTTCCTAGACCCCACTTGTCAGAGTTTGTTGTTGTTGTTGTTGTTCGTTTTTATTGTTGTTCCTACTTTGCATATTTAAGGTACATTGTCACACAAGGTCTGCTTGATCTTCTTTTTGCATATTCTATGAAACAACTTTTCTTAGAACATTTATTTGGTTGTAGAATTTGGTGTCTTCAAAACTCAAAAAAACTAAATAAAGTTGGAAATTGATTATCTTTTCAAGCTGCATTTTAAGGGAATGAGACATATCTTTAGTGTGACTGTGTGAGTGACATGAAAATCATGCCAGGTGGTGAATGCTCCAATAAAACTACGCATAGCCCTTTCCGGGATTATTGTTTCATGTAGGATCTTCATTACTAGTGCTCTTTAAAATACCGTTAATACAGTAAAAGAATCATGGAATAAGAGTCTTTGTCTAGTATAGTATCTAACTTCAGTGGTTTTCTTTGTTGTTAATAGCTTTATATCTTTTCTTAATTTTATTTATTTGGTCTGTCAAAGGCCAAGAGTTCTTTCAGTTTAGCAGTGGTTTGATGGAAAAACCAATTGAGGAAATATTTGGATGCTATGAATTATGGTCATGAGACTAGTGTGGGAGGTTACGTACCAGTATTTGAATGACAGTGAATATGTTTGTATCTCTGTTATTTCTAACAAAAAGGTTCCTACTATAATTTGTTCTTATCTTGTTCCTTAGTAGAGTGGTAAATTGTATGCATCACCAAGTGAGATGAAAAGCCTCGTCTTATGTCATTTCAAGTGAAACTTTTCTTCGTTATCTGCTGCCTACTCTTAGTTTTTTACATCATATGACATGTATTCCTTCACCCTATTGCTGAAACAATCATCTTTTCTTGAACTGCTTCAAAGTGACTGTTATCTGGTATGAGCTCAGGCTTAAACTTATCAATGTCTGCCTAACAAGTTCCTTGAATATGTTCCCTACAGAGTTTTCATACCATTCTATCTATGGTTCATTTGGACACAACATAACCAGTTCATTTTTGAACAAAAACCACTGATCATTAATTACTGTGCTGTTAAATATCTAGCATGTACAACCAAGTTGGGACACTCTAAAATTCCCGTCTGTGACATAGGAACCACCCCAGGAAACTATTTATATGGTCAATACAGATGCAAGGGTGGACAATAACATGATTTTTGTTTGAACGGGAGTATTTAGGATAGGAGCGGACGATGGAATTTAGGATTTACTTCTTCGATTTCAATTACAAAGATGTTTTCTAAGCTGAATTACTTTCTCCCTTACATGGATTGACTATAACTTTTCTGCATAATTTACAGCCCCTGCAAGTTAATATTGATGCCCAGGAAGTAGTTAAGTCACTTTATAACACTAACTTGCACAACTCTTCAATTTTGGATGATTGCAGGGGCCTCTTCCGGAGGCTGAGTATTCCAAAGGTGATCCATATCTACAGAGAACAGAACAGACAAGTTGATAGCTTAGCAGCAATGGCCACCACCATGTAGGAAGCTCCTTTCTAAGGCCTTTTTTCGGGACACTGTTAAGTTATGTCTGTTAGGAGGATCAATGCACTGTCATTCAGTCCTGCTTAATTATGTGTGTAATATTAGCAGAAATGGTGGCACAGCCACAAATGGGTAACTCATTACCCATTTTTGGTAGCATAATATGTTGGACGTGGATTTGTACGGTTACTGCTCATAGATATTCTGCCCTATATTTCGAATATTCACTGCTAAAATCTTTAGGTGCAATGGTTGTGTTTAACCGAGGGAAAGATGAAAAGAATTGTTTAATGCATTTCAAGTGTTGATCTATTCGTCATGCTATCAACTATCTATTGTGATATTATGAAAAAGTGACTGTAGCCAAGAAATGGAAACAAGAAAAGGTAGCTAATCTTGAATGGCAGGTCAAGATCAGCCTCGTGAAAACCTTAACAATGTTAATAGTTTAACACAACCAGTGATTGATATTTGTGGTTTTACTATTGATTTGCATATAGCTATTGCCTATACAATTGTGGACGCAAGGGAGAGAAGCCAACGGGGTGCGCGCGCGCTTTGTTACCGATCTTCGTACTCTATACGCACCTGTGGACAATTTTTAAATCTGAGCAACATAGTGTTTGTGTCTGGGAAATTCTTGTGAGCTGTATCTGTTTAAGTAAGAGAGGGTTATGCTTTCCATGTAAAACAAAACTGAAACTTAGTAAGAATTGAGCGGATTAAGTTCTGGTTTGCTTTTAGTTCATTTTAAGCGAGCTTATTTGTTAAAGCCTGAACATAAATTTGCATTTGTTAATTCAATTAATTTTAGGTCAATTTTATTTAGTTTACTCGATTTTAGATTTGAATTGAACATAGAAAAAAAAAACAACAATATTATAAAAAGTTATCAAACAATAGAGTTTCTAAATAAGCATTTTAAAAAAGTGAAAATTACAGAAGTATACTATTTAAGACTTTAATTAACAATATATACACATACTTATATTTAATTACAAATGAAGTTTCTAAATTACAGACATAGCATATTTAATTAATTTTCGTTTTTAATCATTATTTATTTTCGATTTTAGTATATCATTTTTTGGGGATTCTGTGCCTATTTTTGGGGAATGATTATCATGTATTAAATTTATCTCACCAATTAATGGTTATTACTAAGTTTTTTAAATATTTTTTTTTATCTTTCCACCTCTTCAATTTTCCAAGAAATTATTACTTCCTATGCTGTTTTATTTTTTTGAAAAATTAAAATTTCTCTTTTCCTTTTCTTCTTCATTCTTCTTTGTTCTTATTCTCTCTCTGAATTATGTTCATCTGGATTTCACAATTGTTATTTTTTACCTTTAAAATTTTCAAACGTGAAAGCTACTCAATAGATGCTGGAACAGTGCTAGAGATCACATAGACTAAGAATCAAAAGGTTTACGTAAGAAAGATTAAGATACTTCAAAGGATACAAATCGTAAACCAATTAAAATCTTTGATCCAATTTCTTTCAACAGTATTGTACTCTAAATCCAACCCACCTTTGGGCAGCTGATCGTTCCTTCCTTTTCTATTAGAGAGCGGTTCCTACCATATAGGACCTTCTAAATGTATTTTGACCTGTAAAAGATGATACAATCAACTTCCATCTCTCAAAAAGGACTCAACAAGCAAATGACACAAAGCAAGTTAACAATATTGTATTGACCAAATTGATTGATAATGATTTGTACTAACATCCATATGGAAGGTAAGGGTAATGCAGTATGCATTAGATTCCGCAATTTTGATAGTATATAACGTAAGGATAGGATTACGTACACACCAACCTTACAGCGATAATTACACCAATATCATATTATAGATAATAACTCTTGAATACTACACCAATATTATAGAAATTAAATCATAGTTTTCTATTATTAAAATTTACAATTATTTCATAACCATTTACGTAAATAGATTTGTGCATAAAAAGATAAGTTAATATCAAAAACTCGCAAACATGAATGTTTATATCATTCCATACAGCAATAATACGATTCATTCTACCAACATAAAACTAAAAGTTTCAACTACATAATGTTTCAACTAAAAATAAAATAAAAACAACACACTACTGTTAAGCTTGATCTGTAAATTTGAGGCAAGTCTTCTTGTTATGCTTGGGTGTACCACATTTACTACAAGTGACTTTACTTCTCTTGCATCTTCCTTCTTTGAATCCCTTCTTACGATCATTATTTGGTGGTCTGCCTGGTTGTTTTCTTGCAATTGGTGGCTACATTACCGCTTCCAAAACATGCAATGGAATATCCCAGTTTGGTACTCAATGGCTTCCATAGCGCTATCCACACATGTTACACATAAGAGATACTTTGAAAAGAAATCAGAATTGCATCTCTTTTGAACTAAATAAACTTGGACACCCATATCTTTATGAATCTTCATTGGTGGAGATGGACCACTCACGACATATTTAAGTTCTAAATGAAAAATGGTCGTGTACACACCCAATTGAGAAGATATAGTATTAATTAAGTCTTCGTATTTGGTGTTTGCATCATACATCACTTCTTCAATATTGTAATCCATGTAATTTCCTGTAAAATTGCAAATTATTACTCAATTTCCAAAATTAGCAGAATGGTGCTCCTAAAGTAATTAATTACCATCACAACAATAAGCTTTATAACCAATTTAATAATTCTTCAATTTTGTTAGCTATACCAAATCAGGCAACTTATGACACCAATAAATGTATCAAAATATTTACTACTAATCATGATGGTATTCAAAACGGCTGAAGAGACATAAATTAGTGGTCTAGACAAACATTTTCACCAAATCAGTTATCAAAATATATATCATATTTGTTATCTATACCAAGTTAGACAATAAAATATACCAATAGATGTACCAAAATAATAACTTGTAGTTGGTGTTTCTACAAGGTCTACAAGATACTAATTATACCAAATCACATACCATAAGTAATTTGAGAATTATGGAATAAAATTTGTTATCTATACCAACTCATACAACTAAATACGCCAATAGATATACCATAATACTAACTTGAAGTTGTTCTTTGCATAAGGTCTAAAAAAAATATCAATAACAACATATCACACACCAAAATAAATTATTGATTTATGGTGTTTATATAAGGAATGCAACATATCAATTACATTTTCACCAAATCAGTTACCAAAAAACATACCATAATTTCATTGTATTTAAACAACACAAAACAAATTTCGTAATACAATTTGTTATGACATATGGTGTTTATAAAAACACAATAAATAATATTTGTTACACCAAACTATCTACACTATCAATATCACATAATAATCTACCATCACTTGCACACAAAAAAACGATGAATAATGGTGTTTCTAAAAACATACTATAGAGTACCAATAAACCACATCATATCCATCATGTTCACTATCAATTAAACCTAATAACATACTAAAAACGATTAATAATTTTTATTGTTTATTAAAGAAATAAATCCAGCCAATCGTTGCACCAGACTATTACCAAAGCATATCAATTTTATACTAAACCACAACAACATAGAATTTAAACCAACGACTAAATACATATTGTGAGAGAAAACACCAAATCAATCGTAAGTTGTTCAAATACCTGATGCGTCCCATCGTCCATTGTGTTGTATTAGAATTTGAAAAATTATTGGTATCCATCTTTGAACGGTAAATCTGAGTAGAAATAGAGTTTTATTTTTGTTAAAGACCTTTCTTCATGGGAGAGAATATATAACAAATCTAAGTAAATCAGGGATGATAAAATAATTGGAGAAAATCAAAGAGATAAGTGTGGCTGACTATTTCTACGTTTCTTTTTTATTTTATTTTTTTAATATAAATTCTAGTTTTGAAATAAAACTATTGCTATATAAGTGGGGGAAAAAAGTTTTGCTATATAGGAGTAATTAAGATACTTAAGTTGTACACTTAAGTTTTTTACCCTTTAAAAAATAAAAAATAATAACACTTTTCGTTTTTCAGAAACTTAGCAAAACTGAAGCGCCAAATGTTTTAAAATTCTCTTTGCCAATGCAAATGTTGCTCTTTTTTAGACAAATTTTTCTACTATTACCATCTATATATTAAAACACACCTAATTTTCAATATTTAAAGTTCTCAACATTATACATATTAGCTACAATAACCGTAAAACATTAGTTCTTTTCCAATAGAGATTGATAAGAGTGTGCATCGGTTGGTTTGATTCAATTTTATGTATTATCGGTTCGGTTAATCGGTTTTCGGTTTTTAAATATGTCAAACCAATAACCAAATCAATAAGATATTTTTTTATTGATTTTTGGTTTATCGATTTTGGTCCTTAACAATTCGGTTTTCGGTTTAAGCAATTAGAAAATACTTATAAAACAAAGGTAAAAGGGTTTGGTGGACCCTTGTACTTGTATGAGTTTGTATTGTGAACCCTTCTACTTACCCCTTAAGTCATCTGAACCCTGAACCCATTTAAACTCAACCTGTTGAACCCTTTCAACTCATCGTGACTCTCAATCGCACTGATGTCACACTCCATGTTAGATAAAATTTGCCACATCATTTTTTTATTTTTATAATATATTAGTTTTGGACAAAGAAAATCATAAAGTTTTGATGCAATTTTTACAAAATAAAATTTTAATTTATTCTTTTAAATTCAAATTTTGGGTCTCCCCTCATCATCTACCATATTCACCATGAAATGGCCCAACCGCCGAGAAAGTCACAGCTGCCACCACTCCTCTTGGCGACGAGACCACAAATACTCTCTCCCTCATCTGTCTCCATCTTCGTCGCACACTCTCGCCATTTTCTCCTTCTCCAACATCCACAAATCCAGAAACCCAAAGCCTCTGCACCAGCTCCCCCCTCACCCGCCTCGTTCCCCTTTTCACTGTCTTCCTTTCTCTGCTCCATCGGCGACTCTTGTGAACCACTAGGGACCCCCCTATGCTCTCCATCCTCTCCAACGTACCAGAATGCCGAGAAACTCCTCGCTGCCTCTGGCGTACCAACATGTTAGAAGGCTCCTCGCCACCTCTGGTGTACTAGACCACCTGAAGAAGATGAAAGAAAGAACAAAAGAGGGTCGAGCAAAAATGGGGATGGCTGAAAAAGTAGGTGGGTTGGGTGAAGAAGAAGGGTTTTTTTTTTTTTTAAGTTTACTAGTATATGGACACGTGCATTGCACATGTACTTCATAACGATAAATATGAACTATTAAAAAATCACATAATTTCCTTTAAAATAGTATTTCAGTTACAATAAAAATATGAAAAGTAAAATGATAAATGTTTGTAGTGTATAGTTAATTCATAGAAGAATTTTTTTTGCATTTAGTCCTCCCCTTATTATAATTTTGATATATAAATTTTATATTTGTTTAAAAAGACAAAATAAAGTAACAAAAATAAGCATAGAGGCACACTACCTTATGATTAACTTCCTTAAAATGTCTTTCTTGTCTCATAGAATAGAGTAAAATTATTGAAATTCTTCCTTAAAATGTCTCTCTTGTCTCATAGAATAGAGTAAAAATGTTGAAATTAAATTAATAGTTACATAATACACATTTCAAGAAGATAAAATGTTTGACATTAATTAGTAAAAGATGAAATTCTCCTTCTCATTAGGTAGAATGCAATTAGGTAATTCAAATTTATAAATAAGGAAACTTGATTAGAAGGAAATAACTAAAGAATTAAAGTGCAATGATTGGTATTTAAATTCTGTCATTATATAATTAAAATATTAATATTTAATTAAATAAACCAGATTTTAATTTAGTGGAGAGCCAAAATGACAATATTAATATTTTTACAATTAAAAGTTTGTTAAAATATATTTTACATTTTTTTGTTAAAAATATAATAGGAACAATATTTGGTCAGAGGTTAAAAGATCTTCTAACCTCTTAAGCATTTTGGTGTGTAATTTTTTTTACTTTGGGATTTGGATCTCAGGATAATTTTAATAAAAATTGTCTAAAAAATATAGATTTTATCCGCAAGCACATGTAAGAATAATTCTTTACAAATATTTAAAATTTAAGGTGCAAAAAATGTAATTATTAATAATTTGAAATTAGAATATCTTGTAGGCATTAATTGTCTGGTTTTACATGCCTTATACACTATTTTTATGATTCTATTTGTTTTATTTTCTATAGCAAAAAATACACCCTTCAATTAAATACATTCTTAAAACGAAATTACAAATACAAATAAAAAAATATCATATATAGGAGCAAGTTTAGCATAAGGCTACCAACAAAAATAGAAAAATTCTAAGACAATCTTTTCCCTGCCTTTTATTGATAATGCAAATTAAAACAAATCTATAGTAATAAACATTCCACCTTTGAGCATAAAAAAAGAGTTAAAATTTTTGGAAGACAAGTTAACGGAAGTGATATTCAACTACATAAATGGAGTGGTCTTATCATAGTTCTAATCTCGGCAAATAATTAAAAAACAAATACATCAACCTCTGATATTCTAGTAATTGAAGTGTTATTCATCCCTATAATCACATTATGCCTTGTAATCTTGACACAAATCCTCTTGTCTTGAAATTTTCTTCACTTGATTAAAGCTTCTCTAGTCTTCCACACACAAAAATTGTATCACATATAAATCTTTCTATGTAAATACTATTGAAAGACTTGTATTTATAAGAAAAAATATAGCTTTGGAATATGAAGATTCACTTACAAAGTTGAAAGGTCAAGTATTCCAAAAATTAAAGACAAATATTAATTAAGAAAATAAATTAATTTGGAAGATGAAACACATACATGTATCTGTTTAAAGGGATAGCTGTTATTTTTATTTTTTTTTCTATTTAATTTACTCACATTTTTACCAACTAAAAATATTATAGAAATTCTACTATTTACTATTTAATTAATTAAATATTTTATTAACATTTGGATTTAGCATAAGGGTAAAATGATAATTCAACTTTTTTACCTTGAAATTTTCTTCACTTGATTAAAGCTTATCTAGTCTTCCACACACAAAAAATGTATCACACATAAATCTTTCTATGAATACTAATTGAAAGATTTGTATGTAAAGGAAAAATATAGCTTTAGAATATGAAGATTCACTTACAAAGTTGAAAGGTCAAGTATTACAACAAATTAAAGTCAAATATTAATTAAAAACATAAATTAATTTGGAAGATGAAACACATGCATGTATACATTTAAAGGGATAAATACATGTATCTATTTAAAGGGATAACTTTTATTTTTAATTTACTCACATGTATACCAACTAAAAATACTATATAGAAATTCTACTATTTACTGTTTAATTAATTAAATATTTTAATAACATTTGGATTTAGCATAAGAGTAAAATGGTAATTAAACTTTTTTACTTTGGAGCTTCCCACTTATAATAATATATGATAATGTTATTCTCTTGTAATTTAAATATTTTTAAAATTTAAATATGGTATTCACTTTCCATAACATGTGTGTAGTCTCAGCCTCTTGCCAACTCAACCATCTTAATGCCACATAAGCATGGTCAATGGTCAATGGTCAGAGGGGTTTGATATATTGTGTTTTACCAAGTGTGAGGGTTCAGTTGGTAAACCCTTTTTGCCTAAAACAAATATATGACTTCTCTAATAAATTTGACTCGACAACACAATAATGTAACTTTACAAATGCTCATAAAATAGAAACAAACATGAAAAGAACTATACAAGTGTAACACAAAGAGAAATTAAGAGGAATATGGTTCTTACTTTAGATTTTGTCGTTTTGTATGATGTGAATGTGAATTCAAAGTCATTGTGAAGTGTGAATTGAAGGCTAAAGGATAAAGACAGTAACTAGTAAAGTATTGCGATTAATCATATATTACTAATTACTAATTATTACTATTACTAATTACTAATTACTAATTACTAATTACTAATTACTAATTACTATTTACTTTTACTAAATACTAATACTAATACTAATACTATACAAATTACTAATACTAAATTACTAAAAGTGGGAAGCTCCTAACCTGAAAGTTGGATTACCATTTTGCTTTTCCACTTATCCTAACCTCAAAGTTGGATTATCGTTTTACCCTTCCACTTAATAAAAATGATTAAATGTCCAATTAAATAATAATATTTTAATTACATAATAACATAATTTGAATTCCAAGAGTTGTACTTTAATTCTTTAGTTATGACATTACAAATTTCTTTTGTTTTCTACTTCTTTTTAGCTTCTATATGTTAAAAAACTTTTCATATCCTTTTACCTTCTATAAAACCAATAGTTTTATCCTTTGGTCCATTGTCAATTTATTTTAATGCTTTGTTCTTTAAAATGCTCAAATTTTGGTGTATGCACAACACTCTCTAGATAAATGTATATATTCTTTTTATACTAGTAATTTCTTCAATTAACTTTCCTTTAAGTTGTGTAGACCTCTGGTTTGCTTTTAATAATTTTTGTTATCTTTTGCTCTTTGTTGTTCATTGCTTGCATCTTCAATCTTCAAATTTTGTTTTATATTAATTACATGACTTATTTTGCTTGGTCTTCTTTAGAAATTCTTGCATCTACTCAATTTTTTCCTTTTTTATTTTTATTTTTTATATTTTAAGAAATTTATAATAATTAACATAGAATACTCGTGCAACGCACGTGTTCGAAATGAATCGTTAAGTTCTATGTATTGTTGGTGTAAAAATATTTATACAATCAGGCTATGTTGCTCGAATCCTTCAAAAGTAGTCTTTTTTTAGAGAATCCAACACGATTGTGGCAACAATTTTGAAGTGTTAAAGCAACATAGCTTGCTTGTGTGTATATTTTTTACATTGACGATAGCTAGCGCTTAAGAATCATTCAAGAAATCAACATTTTTCACATAGCACTCAAGAATCATTCAAGAAATCAACATTTTTCATACAATGTCACGGTTGTGTGTCAAATCCTCCAAAAAATATTGAAATTTTTGAGGATCCAACACGAATGCAACAACAACCTAACAATCAAGTCATTAATAAGATAATAACACATAAATTACTATAACATACATGAATTGATAACCTTCAAAAAATGTTACTACTAACCTGATAGTATAAAAATTATTTTCATTGACGATATATATAACTATTACTCTTTGAGTACTAAGAACAAACTAGCAAATTCTCTCAAATATTTGTAGGTCTAGTTGGGTTTTCTTGGAAATCATCAAACACAAGAACCTTCCTTCACTTTTGGACAAATAGCTCTTAAAAGGGGAAACTTTTTTATCCTTTTTTTCTAAAAAAATGGTACACTGAATTAAATAGCATATTCCACTAAAATCTCAGAAATTAGTTTACGGTGGGTTTTACAAAATTCCAACAAAATAAATAAAAATACACAGATTTCAAATTCTTATATTATAAGGAAAAAAATGGCAAAAACAGAGAGATAATTAATAACAACAATAAACATACTCAATGTAATTTCAAAAGTGAGGTTTGAAAATGTAGTGTATATGCGTGCAGTCCTAAATCCTATTTAGTGAAGGTAGAGATGTTGTTTATGATAATCAACGACTTAAATAACAACAATAAATAATACAATTATTGAAGTGAAGAAAACAATAGTACTATTAAATTGAAGAATAAAATAATCCCACGAATGAAACGTGGGAAGATAAAGTGTATACATACCTTTCTCGTAGCTTGTGGGGTAGCTCACGAGAAAAAAGAGTTTTCGAAGCAGAATTGTAAGAAAAATACAAAAGCGAAAATAAGAAAGATACAAAATATCATATCATCATATCATATCATATATTACTAAAAGTGGGAAGCTCCTAACCTCAAAGTTGGATTACCATTTTGCCCTTCCACTTATCCTAATCTCAAAGTTGGATTACCGTTTTGCCCTTCCACTTAATTAAAATGATTAAATGTCCAATTAAATAATAATATTTTAATTACATAATAACATCATTTGAATTCCAAGAGTTGTACTTTAAATCTTTAGTTATGACATTACAAACTTCTTTTGTTTTCTACTTCTTTTTAGCTTTCAATGTTAAAAAACTTTTCATATCCTTTTACCTTCTATAAAACCAATAACTTTAGCCTTTGGTCTATTGTCAATTTATTTTAATGATTTGTTCTTTAAAATGATCAAAAATTGGTGTACGCACAACACTCTCTAGATAAAGGTATATTTTTTTTATATTAGTTTCTTCAATTAACTTTCCTTTAAGTTGTGTAGACCTATGTTTTGCTTTTAATAATATTTGTTCTCTTTTGCTCTTTGTTGTTCATTGCTTGCATCTTCAATCTTCAAATTTTGTTTTATATTAATTACATGACTTATTTTGCTTGGTCTTCTTGTGAAATTCTTGCATCTATTCAATTTTTTCCTTTTTTCTTTTTATTTTTTATTTTTTATGAAATTTATACTATTTAACATAGAATACTCGTGCAACGCACGTGTTAAAAAATGAGTCGTTAAGTTCTATGTATTGTTGGTGTAAAAATATTTATACAATCAGGCTATGCTGCTCGAATCCATCAAAAATAGTCTCTTTTTTTTTGGAGAATCCAACACGATTGTGGCAACAATTTTGAAGTGTTCAAGCAACATAGCTTGCTTGTGTGTATATTTTTTACATCGACGATAGCTAACGCTTAAGAGTCATTCAAGAAATAAACATTTTTCACATATCACTCAAGAATCATTCAAGAAATCAACATTTTTCATACAATGTCACGGCTGTCACACCCCGAGCCTACACCCTAGACACGGCCAGCACTCAAAGGCCATTGCTGGCCCCCAAGCGAACCCTTGTCCTGGCTTACATAACTCAGCGGAAATCTAACTCAACAGAATAACTCAATTAAATGAAAGGTCATAAAACAACCCAACTGATAAAATCTGGCCAGAAAGGCAACTTGAGTCTCAAAATAGAATATTTACATATAAACATAGATGAGAGACTCAATACTAACTGACTGACTGTCTATGAAGCCTTTATAATACTGAGATGGATGTTGGGACAGACCCCGCAACATCCTAATAAAACAAAATTAGGAAAAACGAAATAACAGAGTCCTCCGGAATGCAAGGAGGCTCACTACTGACTCTAGAGTGCTCAGCTGGATCAACGGCGAGCTGAATGATGATCCTGGGTACCTGCGTCTGCATCATAATAAGATGCAGGCCAACTGGCATCAGTACATGGAATGTACGAGTATGCGAGCTGGATCGCTAACAACAACTTAAGCTTGAAAGGGATACAAAAGAGAACTTACCTTGGCTTTGTTCAACTCATGAATAACTGAACTCAATATAAAGCAATAAGACACATGCAATATATATAAAGCTTGTAAAACTATTTAAAACATGACGTCAAAATCATATTTATAATATCATAAAAATACCATGCTTCCTCTCAAAGTCTACTTGTACAATGCATGAATGAAGTCCCATACCCCCATCTATACTAAGCAGAACCCCTCGAGGAACCATGCAATTTCTACTATAGGAGTTTCTCTAACTGACAGTCACCACTACATGCCTAAGTGGTGATACAACGTTTTACCTCACGTTGCCCAAGGACCATCCTATACCTTGCCGTGATATAGGACCTTACTTTTAACTTTAACTTAGTGGATCCACTAGCTTAACTTTATGTGATCATCTAAAAAGTATGACCCGTCAAATCTCATGTTTGGCTACATGGTTCTTATGGAGAGTTGAGTTAATATGAACTCGTGTCCCCAATTTGGTGTTCAAGACTACTCCCAAAAATACTTTAGCTCATACGTGTTTTAAACACATCTTTCTTTGGTTTGAAATAATTGCTCAAACTACCCTCTTAAAAGAGGTTATTGCTCTTGAAAACTCTTTCTAAAAAGAACATATCAAAACCATATTTTAATATGATCATTGATGACTCAGGAAGTCATACTGCATAAACATTAATGGTATATCTAGAGACCATACTGTTTAAACATTGATGACATACTCAATCGTCATACTAATCATGTTTTAGAAACTCTTTCGCAAAACTCATCTTTTCTTAAAAGAGATAGTACTCAAACTGCTCAAAACTCTTTTGGAAATCTCATTTTCCTCTCATCTTAAATGTGAAAACATTATAAACTTCTTTGGGAATACTTAGTTCCCTAATAACTTTTGAGAAATGAACTTGATTCTTTACTCTTAGCTTAACTTGAAACTCTATGCTCTTTACTTAACTTGAAACTCTATACTCTTTACTTAACTTGAAACTTGAGCCTAAAAATGAAGTTAATACGTTCAATAAAGACTCTTGAAAAAACTATAAAGACTTGCTTTGACTTACTTCTTAACTTCTAAGCTTGACTCTAACTTCACTTGACTTTGATCCTAACTTCCCTCGAATTGGATTATGGATTCAAGGGTAATGATCTCATGTTTATGGATGAGTTCGGGATGTCTAGATGTACCTTAGAGTGTTGAAAACAACTATAAAACATAGGTACATTACCAAGGAACATGCATGAAAAAGTGGGGAATGAATGGGAAGGATTGGCATCCTTAGCGCTCTGAAAGGCGCGGGGCGCCAGCCTTCAGACTTTAGAGGGGCCTGGTGGGGGCTCTTCTAGGTGTGCCGCCCCAAGGGGGAAACTTCAGAACCCTTGTTGGGGCGCGCTAGCTGGCGCGACGCCCCATCCTTTTTCCCCAAAAAGTCGACTCTTCTCCTTCCTTTTTCCAACTCTAAACCTTCTTAACTTCAAAGTTTCCAACCCCAAAAACTTAGAATCATAAAACCCCTTAATATACAATAGATTCAACTCGGAAACACAACCGGAAACATGTCCCAAATCAACAAGAACTTCAACACAATCACAAGACTTCAACAACCACAATAACAAGGCTTCAACAAACACAACCAAAACTTTTCTCGAAAATTAAAACGAGTTTGGCGTGTGGGGGAATGAACCAACCCAACACTATGATCTCACATACCTTACAAGGGATCACCCCCGACGAAATCCACGACGATCTTTACGAGCCTTGCTTCTTCTTCACTTTCTCCTCTTCTTTCCTTTTCTCTCAAGAACCCTAACTCTCACTTTAAAAAGGAAAACTGATTTAAAATCAATCTAAAACCTTAATATACCCTTACAAATTCAGACTAAACTGCCCTGCCAACAGCCCAACTTTCAAAAGGCATAACTCATTCATACGAACTCGAAATCGTGCAAACTCGACGGCGTTGGGAAGATCATTCCAAAATATTTCCAAATATAACTGGAAATACACCTAACTCATCCTGAGCTAGGAGTTATGACTGCTCAAAGTTGACCAAAACCTCATTTTTTTCATACTTAGCTAAATTTTTCCAGATTTTTAATTCTTTCCAAAAATAACTATTTCCAAATCTAAGCTTCTTCATAAATATTTCAAATTGCCGGATGTTACAATATCTCTCCCTTGGGAACATTCGTCCTCGAATGAGATTACTCTTACTAAGCTAAGGGTGTAAATCAAACTCAAACACCCAACAAGCAACAATGCCCACAATCCACTTTGATACCTCAAAACACCATCTCCCCCTTGTTCAAAAGTCATTATTACTTGTGAACATTTTGCCCGTAATTCCAGTGAGATAGGATCTGGGTCTTTCTCACCTTCTACTTCTGACACTAATGATGACTCGGTCTCGCTCGTCATTTCTATTCCTCCTTCTGCGGAATCTATAAGTCTGACTCCCAGGCGTCCCCGTCTGTGCACATCTTTTGCTAACTCTCTCTTTTTTTCTTCAATATGGGCGATGCTACCCATAGACAACTTGCTTAAAGAATCAATAACAACATTAACCTTACCAGGGTGATAAAGAAAACTCATGTCATCATCCTTGAGTACCTTAACTACTCTCTCTCTGTTTGAGATTAAGCTCATTCTAAGTGAACACACCCACATGAACAATATACAACAATGACGCCATATCTTCAAAGCAAAAACTCAGCAGCCAACTCTAGCTCATCACATTACACCCCGATTCGCCTAAACTCGACTATTATTCTTAAATCCATTTTAGGTTCAGATACTCAATATGTACTCAAGAACAAAATATCATAACTGGACGGTAGTCAACTTCTCTTACCATTCCTGATAACTTTCCTCACAAGCTTCGGACCGTTAAAACTTCGCTGTTTTTTGGAGTCAACTTGGTCAAATAAAACCCTTATCTACTAGATCCCTTTAACTGCTCTTTCAACTCTTTCATTTCTGCTGGTGCCATTCTATATGGCGAAATGGAGGTAGGACAATTATCTGGAATGATGTCTTACCAAAGTCTATTTCTCTCTCAGGAGGAATTTCGGGTAGATCATCAGGAAAAAATTCTATAAACTCTCTTACTATAGGAATTGACTGAAAAGGAGGTATCTCAACACTAGAGTCATTAACTCAAACTAAGTGATAGATACAACCCTTCAAAACTAACTTTCTCTCTTTGAGGTACGAAATGAAACGACCCTTAGGCACTGCTGAACTACTACTCCACTCTATGACTGGCTCACTAGGTTGCTCAGGTATAACATCAAAGTTCAAAGCAACATAAGGAATTACAAAAGATAAACTCGCTATGGGGTCTAGCAAAGCATAAACAGCAAAGTCAAAGACTCGAATCATACCAGTGACAACATCTGGTGAATCCTCTTGCTCTTGGCGACTATTGATTGCGTAGAGGCAGTTTGCTCCTCCGCCTGTACTAGAAGTAGGTCCTTTAGGTATCATCCTCTCTAGGGGAGCAACTGATGAAGCTTGGGCCCTATTGCTCATATTTCCATTACCTTGCCTGTTCTTAAGGCACTCTTTCATGAAGTGACCCTCTTGTCCACGCTTAAAACAACCTGTCTGGCCATCACGACACTTACCTGGGTGGGTTCTACCACACCTAGCACATGCATGAGCCTTACTACCCCTTGGTACTATACTGCCTTGAGGATAGGCAAGTCTAGCCCTGAAACTATAGAAATTTCTATTGTACCCATCTTTGTTCTCAGGTGCAAGTGCACTAGCAGATGGTAGAGTAGGTCCCTTCTGTTTCTGTGGGAGGGATGACTGATTAGCATCATTATTTTGCTGCCTGAACTCATCCCCTACTATCTTAGCCCTCTTATCCTTAAAATCTTCTCTATCATTCAGCTTATCCTCCTCAACTCGTTGTAAATGGATTATAAATCTTGCTAGGTCAATATCCCCTATCAGCATAGCTGCCTTGCCTTTCTTGCTTGACTGACGAGATAACCCAGCAACATATAAACTCATTCTACTCCTCATGTCCACAACCATCGGAGCATAGCGGGAAAGTTGTGTGAACTTCAGACTATACTCATGAACACTCATAGATTCCGGATTAAGGGTGAGAAACTCTTTTATCTTTGCCTCTCGCAACTCACGAGGAAAGAAATGCCCCATGCGGGAGCTCTCAAACACAACCCAACTCACTACTGGTGCATCCTCAGTCCTATTCTTTTTCCATTAGTCGAACTAGATTCTAGCAACACCCTTCAATTGGTATGCAACTAGTTCCACCCTCTCCGACTCAACAACATGCACACATCAAATACCCTTTTAAGCTTCTCAATGAAGTTCTCCGGATTCTCACTAATACTTGAACCTGTGAAGCTTGGTAGGTTCATCCTTAAGAGTTCACGGATCCTTGAAGTATCAACTACTTCGTGTCGATTATCTTTTTGCCCAACATGAAAGGTCGCAACTTAACTTAACATCCAGATAGCTTCACGAAAATCAGCATATTTGATCTCTTCTTGGGTTTGCACTTCTAGGGCATTTGGTAACTCTTGTTCCTCAACACTCTTCATAGCTGGACGAACTCTGACTGCTCTTCGTGGAGGCATAATCCTCTGAAAACACGCGCACGCACGAATTAGAAAGAAACTTTTTAGAGATAAACTCTAACGCACGAAATGAATGTGAAAGAAGTGAGATAGTTCCTAATTGTTGCAGCCTCCTAATTATAGATATTTTTCTTGCTGTACGATTAAAAAAAGGAATTGAGGTTTCATTATTTTTCTCCCATAAAACTTGCATAAAACTACGATATACATTGTTGCCTTAACTTTTTCCACCGTAACTTACATTTTATTTCTTAAGTTTCAAAAGGAACTCAACATAATATCTTTTAAAGGTAAAAAGACAGATTTTCAAAACATGTTTACCAACTTCCCTTAGCCCATATAGCAGTATTCTACTTTATTGTTTTGGTTATTTACCATTTCAATTTTATAATATTTATATATTTGTTGAATATAAATTTTTCATATTTTCATATGTTTTGCGTTATTTTTATTATTTAAGTATACGTACACACTTTTAATGATATATCTTTTTTATATATAATATGTACACACTTTTAATGACATCTATATATATATATATATATATATATATATATATAGAAAGAAAGAGAGAGAGAGAGAGAGAGAGAGAGAGAGAGTCTTTTAAACATAGAAGGTTATATCTGTTTTAGATATACAAAAGGAAAATTATGTATCTATATTCACAACTTTTAATGTATACAATTTCTTTATTTATAAATTGGACATAAAATGTTAGTCCGCTGCATTTTTGTGTTTATCATCTTAAAATTCTTATGTAATTTTTTATTTATTGGTCATTCGTTTCTATTGTTATTAATATATTGCTTTAGTTAACTTTTTTTTTTTTTTTTTTTTTTCATTTTGAATAATATGATGACAAGTTCATCTTGTATTCTTATTGCTTTTCGTGTTAAATTGGGTTAATATTACAAATTTTATATGGAAAAAGTGGAAGGTTTTAAATTCAAAATTAAATTATGAAAATGCTCTTCTCAATTAATTTAAAAACTACTTTTTACTAACTTTTAAAATTAAATCAATAATGACAATTAATAAATTATATATTAGAAAGTTTATCTCAAGGGAAAAGGGTTCAAAACACACACAAACTTTGATCGAAATTGTTGTTATACACTCCAACTTTGTGAGGGTTCTATGACCTTCCTAAACTATTTTTAGTGTATTATTGTGGTTATTATCAGCTTAGTTGGATGAGCAAGTGACCAATACTCTCGGTTAGCGCGTAAGGGTGGAATTAAAGTAAAATGAACCCATCTTTATTTGCCATGTGGCAATCCACATCATTTCTTTTTTTTTCTTCATTAAATATCCTTAATTTTAGCTGTTAAGTTAATATTATTTTTTAATTGGGAAATATATACAGATGTCAATTTTTAGTTGGATTTTCCTTTAATAAATTACACTTAATTATAATTATCATTAATATTTCTTCTTCATCAAAATTTTAGTCGCTTCAGTGTGTCGATCCCAACAACAGAAAACTCTGTTGATGTTGACAACGAAAAACTCAATCACAGCAATTATCAAAAATATAATTACCACCACACGAGTACCATGTACCTCCCTCAATCGTAACAACTATCTCCACACAATCGAAATTGCAAATTTGCAATGAACTGGATCTACAAATTGTACCATTTCCAAATTTCACCACCACCGAATCATCATCACTTCGCCATCATCACAAAAGAAAAAAACCTCCATCACCACCAAAATGACAAAGACGACCACAAAGTTTTAGTTTTTTTAGAAAGATAGGAAATTTATATGAAAATTTATAGCCGAAAAAATTCATTACTCCTTAGAAAGAAAAACTCAATGTATATATTGGGTTTTCTACTGATTGAATTTCTTAAAGAAATTTTTGTTGATGTAGTTTAAAAGGATGTTTTTGTTGGATTTTAACGTGAAAGTCTTCATGTAAGGATCTAAATTGAAAGGATGGTGTAGTGGTAGAAGAAGGTATAAAAAAATAAAGAAAAAATAGGAAAAGATTTGAAGAAAAAGAATGATAAATACAGTGGCAGGCGTGTGTGTACCACCCTTTGGATAAAAACTTGGTTTTGACCTTTAAAAGAGGTAATAATTCCACTTCAAAATAATACTGGGGGGTCATAGGACCCACAAAGTTAGAGTGTGTAACAACAATTTCGGTCAAAATTTGTGCGTGTTTTGAACCTTTTTCCCTTATCTTAAAATACTCAACTTTATTATATTAGCTTTTAATTGTAGGTAATTTATTCAAATTAATACCTTTAAACTCTCATGCATTAATGACACCTTCCACTGATTATAAATAGAGTTTTTCTAAAGCTATTTTAAATAATTTATTATTGCAAATTTTTATATGTTACATGGACGAGCTTGATGGTACACAATAAGATAAAGATATTAGAAACATGAGTTAAGACTATAAATTTAATATAATATTAGGGGTAAAACGTGGGATATACTTTTCTAGAACTAATAATAATAAAAAATTAACATCAAACAAAGGTGAAATTTGTAAGTATAAAATAATCGATATTCATGTTAGATAAATAAATTAAAATAGTAGCCACTATATTGCTAACAATGGTAATTATGGTGAACGAAAAGGATATGCCAGAAGAACAAGTGAAGGGGAGGGTTAAAGGTTGGGTCGTTGAAGTGACATGCCAAATGACGTCCATTTATCAAAATATAGGTATCATATAGGATTGACAGTCTACATTAAACACTCCCAACGAGAAGAAGTATATTTGAATTTAAGTTTTAACCGACACAAATATTTTTGTATGGATATATATATATATAATAATATAAAAGAGGGTAAAGTTGATCTTTTTCTCGAAGTAAATGGACAACTTTGACGGCTTATTACTATAATTTGGAAAAAAATTCAAAATGAAAAAATATAAGGTTTTTGTTATAAATATATTTGTAGATTATTGAGAATGTCGATTTAGTTTTTCTTTTTATATATAAAAAAAATAGTACCACTTTTATTGAAGTAAAGAAATGTACTAATTATGTAAAAAATCTAGAATTCAGGTTAATTATTAACTAAAATATGAAAAAAAAAATTATGATTAAAAAATAACTTATTTAAATTTCAAATTCAAGAAGAGTATTTTGAATTAACCAAAATACCCTCCGGCATTGCCGTGAAGAAGAAAGAAACCTATTGGAGCCAAGGAATTGCCCAAATGGGATCTGAAATCTATGCCGAATTCAATTAAAGATTCAATTTTTACAATACCCATTCGTCCATCAGTGAAAATCTTGGCTTTCTTTAATCTATAGCCCCAAATTTATCAATACCCATCTTATCTTTCCGGATTGTGGTTAATGGATTGATTTGAAATTGTCTTATTCTATATGTATGTTGACGAGTAATTCCGATTTCATATATGGATTTGGCTAGGATGAGTTTTGTGATGATTATAAGGTAGTGTGTATAGTTACAATTCACCAAAATGGCAATGCGTGTAGTGTTGAGGTCAAAATATATAGTTTAAAGAGTGATTCTCAGAGTTGGGATAGGATGCGTTCTGTGAGTTTGGGGATGTTTTTTAATTGGAAGCTTCATTGGACTTGGTGAATACAGAAGTTGGGGGGAGACCTGGACCATCGTTTCTATTGAGAAATGGGAAGGTGGAGCTGCCTTGCGTTGGAGAAGAAAATTTTCGTTTTAAGCTACGAGTGTTGGAATAAAGGTGATATTCTGCTTGTTTATGGAGCACCTGGGGTGATACAGAATCAAGAAGAGATACGCCACCGGTTATCAAAAAGATATACGATCAAAGGGACGATACAGAATCAAGAGGAGATACACCATCGGTTATCAAAAAGATGTACGATCTAAAGATTGATTCGATTAGATATGCACAAGTTACTAACTTTGGCGCCTGTCTCTCGAAGGAAATCTACAATGAGAGCCTTGTCTATTACCTTTCACAAAACCAGCAAGGATTAATCAACAATGAAGGTTGTATATGCTCAGATGAATGACAATTGTGTAACTAATGATATGTAAGTTCAATTCTTTTTCTATCAACTAAAGAAAAATGCATCGCATGTTCTCTGTTCTTTTCTTTTTTTGCATATTCTATGAAGCAAATAATGTTGTCGTCAACACTCAAAAATAAATAATGTTGGAAATTGATTCTCTTTTCGAGCAATATTTTAAGGGAATCTGTCATACCTCTAGTGTGAACACACCAATAAAGACTAGCCCATGCTAGGATTATTGTTTGGTAGATACTGTCTTCATTGTTGGAATCATGGAATAAGAGTCAATGTCTGGTATAGTATCTAACTATAGTGGTTTTCCTTGTTGCTAATAGTTTGGTATTTTTCTTGTCACAATCGTTTTACCATTTTAGTTATTTTGCCTATCAAATGCTGAAAGTTCTTTCAGTTTAGCGATAACATTGACATCTATGAAATTGGTTGAAGGAAAAAGCAACTAAGGACATATTTAGATGCTATGAAATACGATCATGTGAATAGAGTGTGCTAAACAGGAGAAATAACTTTGGTATGATGCTTTGTTAATAAGGTCCTCTCGTACATGAAAGTAAATTTTTGTCATCTGTTATTTCAAACAAAAAAGTTCCTATTAGAATTTGTTGTTATCGTGTTCCTTAATAGAGTGGAAAAATATTATCTAAGTTGAAATTCTTAAGAATTCTATTACATTTTGGTTGATCTTCAAAATATTGAAACTTCACAAAGAACTAGCTGCAATGGTTATGTATCACCAAGTGAGATAAAAAGCCATGTCTTATGTCGTTTCAAGTGAAGCTCGATTTGACTCAAGGATCAAGTCAATGTAGCAAGGCAGATCAGATAAAGAAAAACTGCTAATCCATGCAAAAACAATGCCATCAATCTTACTCTTCGTAAAAAAAAAAACAATGTCATTAGTTTGACAAATAACATGTAGTATTTACTAATGCTGTTGTTTTAGACTAGTTTATTTTTTATTGATATTTAAACAATCACAACATCACTCATAATTCATAATTGAAGTATTTGTAATCTTCAACAACAATAATTTTTAAGGGTAAATGGGGAAGATTATTAATTTTTGCCTTGAACTTCTAAAACAATTCATTTTACTTGTCATGTTTTTTGTGCGTCCCTTAAAAAAATCATTATCTAAAAAGGTAACTTGACTAAAATATCCTTATTTTGATCTCAATTTAATATTACTACTATTTTTCTCACCACGTTAATCTCTCTCCACAATACTTTAAGTGTGTTTTCTAAAAGAGTTGATGGTCAAAAATACACTTAAATATTTTGATTTTTTTGTTTCCATATGAGTAATTAATTCTAGTGGTAAACTATAGAAAAGTAATCGTCTTTTCTTGATATATTAAAGTAACAAGCAAAACTGAAAACCTATTTTACAAAAAGTGGACAAGTAAAAGTGAACGGGAAAAGAGTTTTTTAAAAAATCGCGAGAGATAATTTAATATTGAGTGAGTATTATTGGAGGATTAAATACGAAACAATCCACAATAGATTTAGTACAATTTGGGGGAAATTCACTAAACGGGTAAAAACGTGTAGGAAACCTAAGAATCTTCCACAATGACAAAGCAAGACAATCAAACCTTATTCTCCAAAAGCTAAAAAAATTTGGCAACCAAAATGGAGTTGGGGGAAAATGAAAACACCCATCAAACCCAAAACGGAGCAAACCCATTAACCACCATTCTGAATTTCCATCAACTTCGGTGCGAGATTTCCAATACCCAAATGACATCTGAAGCCTCAGATCCACCGCCGCATGGGAGCAAACCCTCAAACTTCGCTGAATTTTCATCAACTTCAATGAACAATTCAATCTTGACAATCCCATTTCTGCCGGCAGAACTCATCATTGGAATCCTCTCAAGGCTTCCTGTGAAATCTCTCTTGAAATTTAGGTCTGTTTCGAAATCTTGGCTTTCTATAATTTCTAGCCCTAAATTTATCAAAACTCATCTTAGGATATCTATTGATAACAAAGAGTGTACTCACCATATGCTCTTGATGAAATTGTATCGGGCTAATAGCAATCTTAAGGACTGTTCTTTTAGCTCTTTACTTTACAATGAATCTGTTATTGAGGCAAATGACTTGAATTGTCCCATGGAAAACTCCGGTGTATCTTTTTGCATTGTGGGTTCAATCAATGGACTGATTTTTTTTGCCGATGGGACAGGAGACTTGTTCTTATGGAATCCAACAATTAAAAAGCACAAGAAATTGTCTCATCATAGATTGACAAGTAATACCAGTTTCATATATGGTTTTGGATATGATGAGTTCTGTGATGATTATAAGGTAGCATGTATTGTTGCAATTTACCAACATGGCGGTTATTCTACTGTTGAGGTCAAAATATATAGTTTAAAGAGTGATTCTTGGAGAAATATGGATGATTTACGGGATAGGATGCGCTCCAGGACTTCGGCTACGTTCGTAAATGGAAAGCTTCATTGGACTACTTCTTGTGGTCTTGGCGAGCTTAGAGGTCGGGGGACCTGGAGCATCGTTTCTATGGATATGGCTGATGAGAAATGGAGAAAGATAGAACCCCCTTGCTTTGGAGAAGAAGATTTTGGTTTTAAGGTAGGAGTGTTGGGAAATAACCTTTCTGTACTTAGTATGAACGTCCTCCTCACTCGCATAAATATATGGGTTAAGGAGGAGTATGGGGTTAAAGAGTCCTGGACAACAATGTATACCATAAAGTGTCTCAACGATCTTGACAGGCATTTTCTTTACCCATCATGTTACAATGTCGGTGATACTCTGCTTGTTTATGTAACACCTGGAATGATACAGAATCAAGAGGATACACCATTTGTTATCAAAAAGATATGTGATGATCCGATTAAATATGCAGAGGTTACTAACTTTGGTGCCCGTTTGTCGAATGAAATCTACATGGAAAGCCTTGTCTGTCTGCTTTCACAAAACCAACAAGGATTAAGCAACAATGAAGGTTGCAGATCCTCAGATGAATTACAATTGTGTAACTTATGATTTGTAAGTTTCTACTTAATACATGTCTCGCAAGTGCAGTTCAATTCTTCTTCTATTGTCAAATATAGAAAAATACACTGCATGTTTAAGGTTCTTTAGGATACAGCCTCTACCTTCTCAAAGGTAGGGGTAAAGTCTACATACATACTTCTCTCCCTAGACCCCACTTGTGAGAATACACTGTGTTTGTTGTTCCTACATTGCATGTTTAAAGGACATCATCACACAAGGTTTGGTTGAGATCTTCTCTTGTCCTTTTTCTTTTTGGTGTCTGCAAAACTCAAAAACTAAATAAAGTTGGAAATTGATTCTCTTTTCAAGCTGCATTTTAAGGGAATGAGACATATCTTTAGTGTGAGTGACATGAAAATCATGCCAGGTGAATGCTCCAATAAAACTAGGCATAGCCATTGTCGGGATTATGGTTTGATTTAGGATCTTCATTACTAGTGCTCTTTAAAATACCGGTAATAGGGAAAAGGAATCATGGAATAAGAGTCTGTGTCTAGTATAGTATCTAACTTCAGTGGTTTTCCTTGTGCTAATAGCTTAATATCTTTTCTTCATTTTATTTATTTGGGCAGTCAAAGGTCAAGAGTTCTTTCAGTTTAACAGTAACTCGAATATGCAAATTTGGTTTGATGGAAAAAGCAATTGAGGAAATATTTGGCTGTTATGAATTATGCTCATGAGACTAGTGTGGGAAGGCTATGTACCAGTATTTGGATGACGGTGAAAATGTTTGTCATCTCTGTTATTTCTATCAAAAAGGTTCCTACTATATTTTGTTCGTCTCTTGTTCCATAGTTTTTTTTTAATCTTAATGACCCTTAAGGGGATTAGGGGCTTAGCAACACCCCTAGGCCTTAGCACATAATAAAACAAAACAAAATAGACAAGGAGGGGGACATTAACCTAACCTCCAATCCTATGGTAGATCATATGTCGACTAGCCTAATAAGGCTTATCAACTTGACCCTAAAATCTATTGAAAGAAGCCTAGAACTATGTACCTAGAAGAGAGGACTCCTTTCAATACATATAAACTAGGAAATCATAAATAAGGGAGACTCTTCCCTTACAATAGAGAAAAGAGCCTAACCAAAAACTAACCTCTTCCTAGAAGCTGTATCTATAGTATATAGCTTAAGGGAAGAAGTTACACAAAAAGGAAATGAACAAGTGATAACTTGTCCCAAGATACTGATCAGCCATCTTCCAGGGTGGTTTTTTTATCCTCTTCAACTTTTTCCTTTTAAAGCATACCATGCCCATTCTGTCTGAATTGATGTAACCTCTAGTCTCTTGAGGCAGATGATGATAATTGTAAAAATGTTGAGTATTTTTCCTCAAATGACTATTTTGAAAGAGTATCAGCAAGGAAATTGGCCTCTCTAAAGACATGATTGCATTGAAAAAAATCAGTCATTTTACTCAAGTCTTGAAGTTCCATGATATTTTGTAGATGCTCCAAGGAGGGGATACTTTCTTGCTTGAGCCATTTCACTAAAAGTTCAGAATCTACTTCCAAAATGATCCTACTATACTCATGTTGAATACACCAATTCATCCCAAAGGCTGCAGCTATAACTTCTGCTTGATTGTTTGAACCCACACCTAAAGGTAGGCATAGATCAGTTTGCCTTTATGATCTCTTAGTAGGTCCCCAGCTCCAATCCTACCTGGATTCTCCAGAGCACTACCATCAGTATTTAATTTAACTATGGACTGAGGAGGTTTCCACCAGTTTACTTGAGTGACCTTTATATCATGTTGGCAGTTCTCCACCTGAGAACTGAACTCATTCCAGTTGTTAGGCCATTTGATGGATGGATAAGTAGTGATAATAAGCATGTGAAGCTCCTTGGAGATAAAGAATTTGACTCTAGTTGTACTTGATTGTTTCTCACCATATTTACTAGCACACTTATTCTTCCAAAGGTTCCAGCAAATGAAAATGGGGGTGCCTTTCATTATGAGCTTGTAAACTTCATTGTTAGGTTTAGTAATCCACCAATTCATCAACATCCTCCTCATAGGGGTTCGGCTATGTTGTACCCCCAGCCTGCTAGCAAAATGCTTCCAAATATGCTTAACAAATTTTCCAGAAATGAAATTATGATCAACATCTTCCTGGAATGTAACAACGTGAACAATTTGCAGTAGAGTGTCCAAAGGCACTAATTTTGTCATTTGTTTGGGAGCTTGAGTCTGAGTGCTCTCCATAATAAAAAGGAGACCTTGAAAGGAATGGCTTTATGCCAAATTAGGGAGTTAGTTAAAGTCCTATTCCTTTTCTTCCTCACATGCTCCCATGCTGAAGCACAAGTGAAACTCCCACTGGTAGTAAGTTTCTAGATGGCTTGATCTGGGATGTCATGTTGCACTCTAACATTAATATTGAGGATTTTATGAATGAGTTGTTGAGGTGCATGCTATCTTATTTTATCCTCATTCCACTCTCCATTAACAAGGTAGCTGGAAACTGTGACATTATTTAGACTGAGAAGGTAATCAGGGGTGGAGGTACACTATGCTCAGGGTGTCCAATTGGACACCCTTCATCAGAAAATTACATCGTATATATAAGTAAAATTATACTTTAAATGGTTAAATAAGACATTTTGGACACCCTTAAGCACAACAAAGTTTCTTAGCCCAGCGGTATCTTTGCCCAACGCGAAGGTTTATTAATGCGCGCACGCACAGGTTCAAATCCCAATTGCTGCATTTTGTTTTTACATTTTCAAAAAGCTCCTAATTAATTTCTAATTATAGTTAATAAATCAGTTATGTTTTTAATAATTCAAAATTAATATTATCTATTAAAAATCTTAATTAGAGACCTAATCATATTTAATAAATATGTTATTTTTTCAACAATTCAAAACTCATATTATCTATTAGAATAATCTCAAATTAGAGACCTACAACTTAAAAATATAACCAAAAAAAAAAAACATAGTAAACATTAATTTTTAATCACTTTTTCTTTTCACTAAAATTTTAAATAAAATTTAAAAGTAATTATTTAATTTAAATTTAATAAGCAAATTCTATTTTTTTTCTATAAAGCTACTAAAGGTGAAAAAGCTCTATATAGAATTTCGTTTTAGAAAAACTCGTTTGATTTTACTCTTTATTTTGCATATCTTGTTGTTAATTCACCGAAGGTTGGTGAAATCTTGAAGTATAAAAGTGATTTCATTATAAACTGAATTTTCTCTTTCTCTTTTTTCTTTTTTGTTCACTTCCTATTAAATAAACATGAAAATTAAAGCTAAATTTTATGTGGTTTGATTTTAAAAAATTTAGTATATTTTTTGATTTAAAAAAATTAATTGTTAATGTTACGTAGTTTGATTTAAAAATTTTTGTGCACCCATCGTTAATTTTTTTTTTTTACCTATGCGATTCTTGGATACCCTTCGTGAAATTTCTGGCTACGCCACTGAAGGTAATCACTGTGATTTGCCAGAGGTCCTACCCCTAGCCAGTCATCCCACCAAAAACTGCAACATCCAGAGTTAATAGTTCATTTCAACTTCCATCCTGTTAATGATCATATTCTTCCATATGAGAGATTGTCCAGAGTTCCATATTTTAATGACAAGATTAGCATCTACAAATTATTTCCCAAAGTATTGACAGAGAGGCTGAAAGGAGTGATCTCCAATCTGGTGGATGTTCAGCAAATGGCTTTCATCAAAGGCAGACAAATCATGGATGCAGTTTTAGTGGCAAATGAAGCAATAGACTCAAGAGTGCAACAAAAGAAGCCTGGTATCCCATGCAAACTAGATATAGAAAAAGCATATGATCATGTAAACTGGGAGTACTTGCTATGTATGCTAAAGAAGTTGGGCTTTGGGAAAATATGGATACATTGGATCAAATTTTGTATATCCATTGTTAATTATTCTGTGTTGATTAACGGATCACCTACTAGCTTCTTTAAGGCTCAAAGGGGTCTCAGGAAAGGAAATCTCCTTTGTTGTTTATCATTTCTATGTAAGGACTGAATACTATGTTAAAAACAGCTAATATGTATGGATGGATAAAGGGTTTTGAGGTAGCTAGGGTTGGGAGTGATAGCCTAGAGGTGACTCATTTGCAATATGCTGATGATACCCTCATATTTTGTGATGCTGATAGAAACCAATTGAGACATCTCAGAATAATCTTAGTGCTCTTTGAAGGCATCTCAGGCCTTCATGTAAACTGGGGTAAGAGCTTTCTTTACCCCATTAATGATGTGCCCCACATGAATTCGTTGGCATCTATTCTAGGAGGAGAGGTAAGGTCTTTGCCAACCCTTTATCTGGGAATGCCTTTGGGGGCCAATTCAAAGTCTATTGAGATTTAGGATACTATTATTGAGAAATGTGAAAAGAAATTAGCAAGATGGAAGACCCAATACTTTTCAAGAGGAGTTAGACTGACTTTGATCAACCCAGTCCTTGATGCACTTCCAACATACATGATGTTCTTGTTTCCCATTCCATCAAGAGGTTGAATAGAATTAGGAGGAACTTCTTATGGCATGGTGACAAAGAGAAGAAAGGCTACCATTTGGTCAAGTGGAACTCAGTCATTTGTGCAAAAAAATGGGGTGGTTTAGGCATCAAGAACCTGAAAATCCAAATTAAAGCTCTAATGATGAAGTGGTTGTGGAAGTTCACCAAAGAAAACCACTTATTGTGGGGAAGAGTGATTAAAGCCAAAAATGAACAAGAGGATAGTTGGATGACCAAGGAAGTCAATACTCTATATGGGGTCAGCCTATAGAGGTATATCAGATCCCTCTGGAGTGAGTTGAAAACTCAATCAAGAATCAAAGTGGCAAATGGAAACAAAACTAGATTTTGGAAGGATAATTGGCATGAGATTGGTATCATGGAACTGGTCTTTCCGGATATCTTCAACCCAGTCCTTCACCAATAGAAAACTATGGCTGAAATGTGGATATCTGATGGGTGGAGCTTGAATTTTAGAAGACATTTCAATGATTGAGAGGTTCAAAGAGTGGCTGATTTCCTCAGCAAACTTGATCAATTTCCTGGGGTTCAAGCTGGTGAAGATCATTTATGGTGGCAAGGCAACTCCAAAGGCATTTTTAAGGTTAATGCTACATATAAAATTATGAACCAGTCCAACCACCAGATAGCAAACTGGCCATGGAAGTAGATTTGGAGGATAAAAGTTCCCCACAAGGTATCAATTTTGTATGGTTACTAGCAAAAAAGGCCACTTTAACACTGGACAACTTGATGAGCAGAGGTATGACACTATGCTCAAGATGCTTCCTGTGTAAAGAAACAGCTGAGACAGTCAACCATCTATTTCTGCATTGTCCATTCACAGCTCATTTGTGGAGAATCATCCTACATAAGGGTATGGCATGGACAATGTTAGGCAAGATAACAGAGGCTCTTAGCCGCTGGGAGGGAACATGTTCACATGCTAAGGATAGGAGTAGATGGAGAATTGTCCCAAGTTGTATCTGGTGGACAATTTGGAAGGAGAGGAATTCCAGATGTTTTGAGAGCTTAAAGAATGATGTGCAGAAGATCAAGTTGAACTTCATCTTACAACTATGTTTTTGGTGTAATCAAATTTACTCTAATGATACTATGTCTATCATAGATGTTCTAGATTCTTTATAGCTAGAGAGGAAAGGCACTAGAGCTGTATTGTAAATATGGTTTCGGTACTACCCAAGTACTGTTTTGATCCTTGATATGATACAAAGTTACTGATATAAAAAAAAATGACAAGATTTGCTCTTTGACAATATTTGGCTTTGAGGAAGTTACCCCAAAGGGACTTTTTGGATTTGAAGTTCCACCATTGTTTATAATGCAGAGATAAACACATATCGCCAAGATTCTTCATACCAATTCCACCTTCTTCACAAGGAAAACTTGGAATTTCCCAAGATGCCTAATGGTATTTTCTTTGGTCCTTCTCCCACCACCAAAAGAAGTCAGCTACACCTGATCTATTTAAGGGTAGTAGTCGTAGGGATGATCGCAGTTAGCAGATGTATGGGAATTAATTATAAGACAGATTTGATAAGAGTAGTTCTGCCCCCATAACTTAACATTTTGGTTTGCCATCCTTTGATTCTGGCAATAACTTTAACCACCATGCCAGTGAAATAAATAATCTTTTGACGACCAATATATAAAGGACAACCCAAATATGTGATTGGCCCAACAGTGCGACTAAAACCAGTAATAGCTTTAGTTCTTTCAATGATATCAGGAGGTGTTTTTTCTGGAATAAGTAGCTGACTCTTCTCCTTGTTCATAAGTTGTCCAGAAGTTGTTTCATGCATCTGCATAGCATAATAAGCTTCGAAGAGTATTTGCTAGTTGATGTGAAGATTATTATATCATCTGCAAAGCTCAAATGATTTACTTGAGTACCATTTCTTTCCATATGAAAGCCCTTATAGAGATAGTGTTGATGAAGATTGTTTAGCATCCTAGTAAGGACCTCTGCACCAATGATAAAGAGAGCTGAGACAGAGGATCACCTTGCTTGAGACCTCTTGTAGAATGGAAGAAACCATGTCTAGAACCATTGATAATGATAGAGTACCAATTGTTTGACATAAGTCTCCAAATCATGTCCATGATCATTTCTCCAAAACCCATTCTTCTCATAACTAGACATGTATAGGACCAAGAAACCATGTCATAAGCTTTGGCCACGTCAAGGTTTATGACCACATTGTCTCCTGTCTTGGGTTTATTTATATCGTGAATAAGCTCCTAAGCTAGCATAATATTTTCATAAATACTCCTTCCTTGAACAAATCTAGACTAGTTCTCAGAAATAAGACGAGGCAGGATGGGGGCTAATCTAAGATATAGCATCTTGGAAATAACCTTGCTGGTGCCCCCAAGGCCTAGCTTGAGTGGCAAAAGGTGGAGGATCTGTGGCTTAGGTCGCAGGTTCAAGCCCCACATCATGCAAAGCGAAGCCTGTTATTTAAATGGAGAAGGGTAGAGGGGGGACCCATTATCCACCGGGTTTAGAAGGCTGTAATTGGTCTGAAGGGCAGGTCACACGGATTTCTATTGTGGATAAACAACTTACTTCTCCTGCCTCTGATAATAGCATGGAAATACTTGGTGTTTGCATATCCATCTTTAACCCACTGCAGCTGAGTGTTTTGTTTGAGAGTGGATTGCTCAATTTCTAATTATCTGATGCATTGAGCATTAATTTGATTGAGCTTGGTTCTATATTCCTCATTGTTGTCATTGATGATATTTGCTTCAGCACTTTTAACCTTCTCCTCATACTCCTTAACACTGTTAAAAATATCTCCATAATCCTGTCCAGACCAGTTGCTAAGAGTATTGGCCACTCTTTTTAATTTTAGCTGAAAAATTCTCATAGGTTGCCTTCAACTGGTCTTTCCCAGCAAGTTTTCACAATATCCAGAAACTTTAGATTGTCCACCCAAAAATGTAGGAATTTGAAGTATTTACTAGTATTGGTATTTCTGTCAACACTTTCCAGAAGCAGGGGATAGTGGTCAAAACCAGTTGAGGCTAAGTGAGTGATATTAGACATAGGCAACACCTCTATCCATTTATCATTGACCATAGCTCTATCCAGTCTCTTCCAAATTCTAGCTTCACTATCTCTGTGATTACACCAAGTGAATTTGTCCATGGAATCCCAAGTCAGTTAGTCCACTGGCTTCAATAACACTAATGAATTCAAAAAATTTATTCATGTTGTAAGGTAGTCCTCCCATCTTTTCATCAATATGACTGATCACATTGAAATCTCCTATAGTGCACCAAGGTTTGTCCAATCTAGAAAATTGAAGCATCTTGTCCCATAGGTCTCTTCTCATATGATCTTTATATTTAGCATAGACAAAGTGAGGAGGTAAGAAGTCTGTCAAGCTACATGCTTAACTTCACAAGTAACCTGCTGTTCATCTTGATCCAAAATTTTACAGTCAACATCTTGGTTCCAAAATAACCAGATCTTACTGTTGGAATTGGGAGTAGCATTGTCCATCCTAAGCTGATTTTATAATAGTTGAGCTGATGTTTATTGGTTTTGGGTTCAAGAATTGCAATCATAGAGAGATTGTAGTAATCCTCAAGTTTTTGGAGTCTATCCAAAGCACCTTGAGTGCTAATACTCCTAGCATTCCAGCTAATTGTACTAATCATCAATGTTTTTGGGATTTGGACCTGGTGTTGATGTTACTCTTGGCAGTAATTGTATTAGCAGAGTTGCTGATAATATTTTGTATGTTTTTCTCTTTCTTCTCCTTTTGACCTCTAGGTGATAAACCTGCCTTCTGAGTTACTTGTTGAATTTCATCCTGACAGTCAGAATTCATGGTGGATCCAAAGGCTTTCAGTAGATGAGCACTATTTTCATCATCATCTTCATGTTCTTCCAAATGATCAGGATCATACTCTTCTTTATAATTGACCACCCTATAATCATCATTATTATCCTCAATTGTATTACTATCACAATTCACAAGGATTATCTTTGGTCTGGAGGGGAACTGCATGGCTACCTACTTGCTCCTTAACCAACTCATAGTCCACATTCTGATGCATTTCAACATTTCTTTTTTCTTCCGTTGCTTGTTTCTTCTTTATAGCATCTCTCTTTTTCTTACTGAGAGCCAGCGTAGATTTATTGTTGAGCATTTGGGGACTTTTTCTCTGTGTCTGCTGTTTTGAACCATCATTTTGAGTTGGTTGGTAGGTTGATCTTTGTTGCATACTTGACTGCTTAGGGACATTCACACTGGTAGATATAGTGGGATCTTCAGAAGGTGTACCTTCAATATCATCAACATGTACCATAACTTGCTCTCTCTTTTCAGTATCAAGCATATCATCTTTAGTAGCCTTTTCAATACCAATGATATCATCAGTTTGTTCTTGTAACTGAGACTGGATCAACATTCTTAGAGGTAGTAGGAGCTCTAGGGTCAGTCTTAGGGTCAATCAAATTCTCATGCATAACATGAGACAATTCCCTCCCTTTGGACACCCCTTCCTACAGATTAGTAGTTTCCTCTTGAATCCCTCCATCAATACCTCCCATAACTTCTGTGTTTATTGATTTTGTTGGTTGTTTTTCCTCTTTTCTTCTGGTTCTTTTATTCTTTTAGCCTCTTCATCCCTCCCTTTGACCTCACAAGCATTATAATCATGTCCATGATGTTTGCAATAATTACAATAGTCAGGTACCCCCTCATATTGAATAGATAAACCATTTTCCTTCATCATTCTCATCTTCATCATATCCTATCCAAACATGTTGAGGTCTTTCCTTTGTAAGATCCACTTAAACTTTAACTTTGGCGACACTACCTCTAGTTTTTTATGAGTAGCTAAGTCTAGAAAAAGTGCCTTACCAAAAGGTGATAGAATAGGATTAAGGACCTCTGGGCAGTAGTAGTGCCAAGGTACTTCACCCAGGATCACACAAACAGGTGCCAAATGAGTTTCTTCTTCAGGTTTGGAGGTAGGAGTCCATACTAAAATCTCATCAGCTGGCCTTCAACATACCTCTCTCAACTGGAGATCTCCAATTGCCCTAATCTCCAATCCCTTCCACTAAAAGGGATGCCTCTTCCCTCTCTAAACTATCTATTCGCTACTGTTCATTGCTCAGTCCACTACTAGAATTTGACAAGGAGGAATACTGGCCAAATATTGCTCAAATTCCCATCAATCGGTAATGCCTGTAATGATTAAAAGAATAGCTCTCCAACTGATGTAAGCTATTCTTTTCCCTCAGAAGCTTCTTATTTCTGTTTACTACTTTGCTTTTTTGTTAATTCTCTTCATTTTTAATTATTTTGTGCTTATCACCAAACACATAACCTCAATAGAGAATCTAAATTTTTGAAAAGATAAGGGATAATTATGTTGTGCTCATCATCAAACACATAGATTTATATAGTTGTATATTTCTTGGATGGGGCAGGTACTGGATTCGTTTCTCATTGCTTATTGGTTTATGCTCTTACCGTGTTTAATTCACGTCTCAATTGCGAAAGGAATCATATGTACCTTGTGCCACCATGTTTAATAGAAAGTCTTTAGTTCTTGTAAGCATTAACGGAAACTTTTCTTAATAGTAGAATGTTTAATACATTGTATTTGCACTATCATCTTCTCTTTGCATATTCTTTTGCAATTTTAAACTACATTTTGAACTGTGTTGTTGCTAACTTAAACATGCTCTGTGCTTAATCAGATGTGGACTTTGAAGGGCGAGTACGACAAGCCTGGTCCATCCATTGTCCACAGGAAGTGCTTCTAAGGTGCTGCTGCTATTTTTACATCTGTTAGCGAGTTCTTTTTATTTTTTTGTTCTTTCCGCTAAAGCTATTATGTCGTCCACAGTGAACTCAAATCTGCTATTATAGGCAAGTCTTTGAGATGCGGCTATCAAAGAAGGGCGATTAAAATCATTGTACCGCTGATACTATTTCATGTTTCCAGTGCAAGCCTCTGTTGTAAGTTGACAAACTCGATTTTGTAAATATGTTTGGGACTCAACTAGTAGTTAGAGTAATGATTTTGTAAGATTTCTGTACAGAAAATCAAATTAGAAAGATAACTCGCGATGATTGAATAAGCTCGAAGAAGTGGATTTGAATTTCAAATCATGTCTTTCTTTTATTTTATGTGTGTGAGAAATTTGAAGTAATGTTTAGATTTGTTGGAATAGTCTGAAGAGATTCTCTCTATAAAATTTGAAGTCATTTGATGGAGATCGGATTAGATGATTTTGAACAACAATTGCAACTGAAAATGGATATATTATTTTTGTAGTTAGCAACGTGCTATATATTTTTTATAGTGGGTATATTGTATTTTTCAATTCAGTGCTTGATATCCACATTGGAGTCCGACTAAATTTGGATTTGCGCATTTCAAGGGGCTGCGCTCCTGACATGATTTTGTCCATTCCACGACTCGTGCTCCTAAATTCTAATTAAAGGTAGAAAAATTTCAACTATTTCACCACAACTCATATTAGTTATATTGGATATACAAATGTAAACTAGAAAATATAACTATGTAGGTGCAAATATTTTTGAAAAAACCCCAAATAACAAGCCAAAATAAAGAGAGAATACTAAATCCTACACTCCTTAACTACAACAACTAAAAATATTAGCCATTGAACTCCTATGCACATTCTATTGCAAAACATAAGTAGAAGAACCTCAAATTTTGGCCATGAAATGGCACCATTTTCTCACACTCAAAATGATCTTAAATTTCATGAATGAAACAATACATATTACTTAGGTTGAAGCCCCATTTTCTTCCTCATTTTCCCAACGTATAAATCCTTAGACTTGATCATCCCAGGGACTAATCCAAGGATCGACGTGAACAAAAATTGAGCCACTGCATCTTGCCTTCCTGACGAAACGAAGAGCTTAGGCTATGATCGAGGCTCGTATATTGCAAGTTTGCTTTCTTTTCCTTCGCTCATATATCAAAAGTTTCAAGTTCTTTGCGGCCACTAGAACATGTTTTTAGCTGAATATCCTTCTTTAAGTTCCTGGTAATGAAGAAGCATTAAAATTCATTTGAAGAATAATAACAACAACATACACAATATTGATGAGAAAGTAGAGTTTACACAGACCTTACTCCTACCTTTTCAGGTAAGAATTCAAATGAATAATAGAACTTCAAGTCCTCTGGCTACTGCTATATTATCAGAAAGATTCAAGATGCCTTTGAAATTGACTCTATGCTGACCTTACCTCTTGCAACATCATATCCAGTGTAATCCACAAATGAGGTCTAGGGAGGGTAGTATGTACCATGACCTTTCCCGTATCTTGGAAGATAGAAAGGTTGTTTTTGATAGACCCTCGGTTGTAGTTTCTCTATTGCAACAATACTTAAAAAAATCACCACCCTTCATATATGCTCGAAGGATGCAGCCCATGATTTTTTTCGTACTCAGACTAATAACAATCCAAGTCATTTCACAAATAAAATGTTATAAATTAACCAATCATTATTAGGCCAATGATGCTCTCTTTTAGCTTTACCTACATGACAAGGGAAAAATGAAAGGGTAGAACATACTAATCCTAAATCAAAGGGTCGAGGAACTTAATACCAACATTCTCGAACAACTTGGAGCAAGGCCTTCTTTCCGCACTGATAAGTCTTAATGCTCCCAGATGTTTTGATGATCTCCTCACAAGTGCAGGGACCCGATCCTTTGCAGAGTATGCTTTTCCAGGACCATATGTTATACATCTGGCAAGCTGTCGCGTCAGAGTTTGGTGAGGTCGTCAGTGTACCACACCAATAAGATAGGACGAGGTTGTTTGTACATCGGTCAATAACTCTTAATGGTTGATAAATTCAACATCACAAACAACAAATCATTCATTCATGCAAAGAGAGAGATTCAAGCTTCTAAACAGCAAGGGACCTAATAGATTACTTTATTACTTCCTCAACTACCTGGTACTTTGATTGCTTGTATTTGTGCTTATATTGTACGAATAGTTTCGCTTATGATAGAAATGTTTTAACCTTGGATGAATCATTGTAAGAACTTAGTTGAGGACAACTTACTGTCTTATGTTAAAGTCTATATTAATCAGTTGGGTTAGTATAGTGGGCAATGCATGCATTGCTTTGGCTCATTGAGTGATAGTATATTACTCAAAATAAAGATTAGTAGGTTAATCTCGCGTGTGTTGTAAACTGGGTTTTACTTTGGCTTGTGAAGTTTAGTAAAAGCAATTTGAAAATCCTGTGAGATAGGTCATGGTTTTAATCCCTTGAGCAAGGAGGTTTTCACGTAAAGTGTGTGCGCTACCTTTACTTTCAGTACTTATTTTATGTTCATTATAATTGTGTTGAGGACCTGGTCCTATCATATTTAGTGGACGCAAACATTCCAACACGCACTATTACTAATATGAAAATAATGGTCAAAACTGGATTCAATTGTCAATTGCCCCCATTGGTAATACATGAGTGACTACTGATTCATAAGGAACTAGAGTTACATCTCTTTTCCATTCAAGAGCTCTTACGAGTTTTCACGACCTTTTAAGACCACGAGAAATGGACAAATTTCTGTTCTTAGGAACACATAAAAGATTCATCACTACAAAAAGGATACATTTTCAAGAAATAAAGATATGTAGTTTAGTGCTTACCTTAATATCAATTATATCTCCAACAACAAATATGTTTCTATGACCCTTGATTCTAAGATTTTCATCAACCTTCAATCTTCCAAAATTATCGATTCGATCCATCAAATATGTCTCCCTTCACCACTCTAAACTCGGTGGCTTTCCCGTGCAAAGAAAATGGTAATCCACTCTGATAGTTTCCCCAGACGAAGTGAAATGTGTTTTGTTTCCACCTAAGTTGTTCGTGTTATTACTCAAATCAACAGATTGCATCAATTTCACTTCCACATTCTTGTTCTTTAACCATTCTAAAGTCTTGTCAGACACTTTTAGACCGATGAACTCTAGTAATCTAGATCTGTCGTGCACCAAAGTTACCTTCTTCTGAGGAAAATCGACAACGATTTCTACAGCAAGGTCAACACCAGTAGGACCGCCACCAACAATCAATTTAGAATCAGCTTCTTTTATCTTTTCATTCTCTGCAACAACAAGAATGATGCAAAAAAATTAGTCTATAATGTGAACAGGATGATCGCAAAAGAAAAGATGAATCATTAGTACATCTCAACATTCACGACAAGACAATTGACTGGATATGCATAAGTAGACACTTAAATTTGTATAAAGTTGAATAAATAGACACAAGCGTCCTACGTGACATCTTACATGATAATAATTTTCATCCTACGTGATGTCCTATGTGTATTATACCACGTAGGGCTCATGTGTATACTTGTTCAACTTTATACAAGTTAAAGGTTGGAGGGCATAAATATAAAATAAGACCAAGTTAAAGGGCATATTATTCAAAATTTAAATTTTTTAAGGTTTGAAGTTTCAATTTCATTGATGGATAACGTTACAATTTTAGTGCAACACAATGAAACTTGGAATTTCATCAACTACAATAATTATCACTTAGATGCATTTTTAGTCAATTTTACTTCCAATTTCACAAATTTGAGTCACAAATTAACCTTTTTATCTTTGGCGGAATGTAATGGATGGTTCTAGATATATGAAGAAAATGTATTTATTAGTGTAAATTTACTTCTTTACCCTGGGTCGTTCTTGGCCTTCACATTTCTACATAGCAGATAGTAGAAAAATACAAGAGGCCATTTCGAGATAATTTAACATGCATCTAAAAGCATCCAAACAATGATATACCTGGCCTCAACTAGTAGCGAGTTTTAATTATTGTTTTTTCTTGATCGGATTTTGGTAACAATAGGTTCTTTGCTTAGTTGGTGAAAGTTTTTATTTTCAATATAAATATGTGAATTTGGTGGCATGTGGTCCCCAAAAAACTATAGGTCAACTCTTTTTTCCCTTTTTAAAAATAGGAATAATACATAAACAATTCTTAGTACACGTTAGAACGTACTATAACCTTAGAGTAATTATTTAATTCTACACCAACACTCCACATAATTTCCACTATACTAAAAAGTCAATCCTCCCAATTTGAAACCATCCATTTATTCCAACCTACCCAATAAATTAAAGCTTGACGCAATCCTTCTAATTTGAAAAGTCTTTATCTGAACATTTGACATGTATTTATTGGTTTATTGTAAATAACAAATACAAATAAGTTTTCACCTAATCTGAGTATGTCTAGTAATAATTTAGGCATAATACATAGATATGACCCTTAACTTGGCTTCAAATTATAACTTTGACCTTTAACTTTGATAGTGCACGAAGAGACACTTTAACTATCCAAAATTTAAACAAAAAACCACTCGAATATTTCAGAAAAAATGTGTGATATACAAATTGTCACGCCACGAGGCTACCCCCTTGACGTAACAAGGAACCTAGGATCACAAGTAACCCCAAGCTAACCCTGAGTCTGGCATATCATAAGCATACTAAAAATACTGAATATGAAAAATATTGTGCGGAAGCTAAACAATAGATAACTAGATAATGGGGAATACCCAACTAGTCTGAATGTATTAAACATATTAAGAGTTTAATAACACTGAAAGATCAAACTTAACAAGACAAGCTGATACTACTACCACTATGTCTGAAAAGCCTCTAACTGAGTTGATTTGCTGGGACATGCCCTCCAGCTAACTCTAACAAAACTGAAAAATGAAAGTAAAGATTAAAATGAAAACATGTCTATTGTCCTAGGAATATGAGGACTCACCACTGAAGTTGTTGAGTGCAGACCGATAATCGATCTAAGCACGATTTGGATGCTGAGTACCTGAACCTACATCATAAAAGGATGTAGGCTGAACCTACATCATAAAAGGATGTAGCGCAGAGTATGTCTCAGTACTTTGAATGAACTGAGCATGCAGGATATAGATACTAAGTTGAACAAACATATATAAGCTAAAACAAGGCATAACTGAAAAATACCGCAAACTAAGCAAGTATGTAAATACTGAAAAGATAACTAAAAAGCTAAACTAAATGCAATGACCAAGTACTAATCATGAACATGACATGCTAAACTAAATACTGAAGTATATACTGAAAACCTGATCAAATGCACTAAGAGTCTGACTGTGGGAGCTACTATTAATCGACATAAAATCACGTTAGCTAAACGTAGAGTCCGATGTATACGCACTATCAAGAGGACCCAATATACCCTGCCAGGGGTAGAAAGGCATGACTGGCATGATCAATAAATCTGAAGCCCAATAGACGGGACTTATACTTTTATGGGGGCACGTAGTTTTGGGACTATGAGGGTACGCTGAACCCTAGTCCAACTCGGTGTTAAGTCTATTCCCAACTAAATATGTATATGACCGAAATATAATTGAAATACTGAATAGCTCAAAATATTGACATGCTAACTAAGAATGCAACATTTATATATTGATTATGTGACATTCAAAATCTGGAGCATGGTTATTTGTTTAACTGACCTAGCAAGTATAATTTATGAACTAAGAGAATCTGCAAGAACTAGAGTTCTGAATTTCATATAGGGAGTTAAGCAACGTTTCCAAGAAAACATGATATTTAGATTATGGATACTATAGCAACTGAAATCATAATAATTCTACAAGATTTTACAAACCCTAGGTCTTAACAAGATATATAGAATCAAGGAACTGACTGAATTCTAGGGACCTAGTGGATGAAAGGAACCCACTAGTGAAATCCCACATACCTGGTGATGAAACCTACAAAGAAATCCTTCTATTTCGGGGCTAAAACTGAAGAAAAACTGATGTGTGTTCTTGAGAAAGCTGGTGCCTCTTTCTTCTTTTTTTTTCTCTAAGTTTTGGTGATTTTTGGGAATAAAGGTTTTTGATAGGTTATGACTAAATTATCAAGCTTAAATTGAGTAAAACGATGTAGTTTAAATGTCCAATGCATAAGGGAAAAGACCAAAACGATCCTAACTTAAAAGCTGACGAAGCCATCGACGCACCAGACTGACGAACCGTGGACTGACCAACGGTCCATTTTGGCAGGGCGTCATTTGGCATCTGGGACTTGGTTTGAGGGCCACGATCCACAGACCTTGGACCACAGACTGTGGTTCTACCTACGGTGCGAAGGTCCGACCTTATATTGTGGTTTTTTCTGGGATTTCAGGGTGGCCAACCACGGACCCTACCTACAGTTAGTGGTCCTGACCACGGGCCGTGGTTTGTCCTCCGTCGGTGGAACCTGCAAGTCCTGAAAATCTATAATTTGGTCTTTCTCGAATCTAGGGTGTTACATTATCTGCCCCTTGGGAACATTCATCCTCGAATGAAGTTTAAACTAGCTGAGTATGGAGGGAATGAGTTGTAATCCCTATCACTAAGTACACGAAACTGATATCTAACTGAACTGAGTTCCAAGAACATGCAAATATGTTGAAAATGCAAGAACAACTGAAGGAACATGATACTAAGACTGATTTTATGCAAGAGTAAACTAAGAGACTGAAGAGGAACTATTACCTCAAGCTGAAACGGAATCGAAAGGAAAGAGATGAGAATACTTGGCCTTTATGGCTACTTCTGCTTCCCTAGTATCTCCATCTACAGACTGACTCCTCCACAAAACCTTCACTTACGTGACTTCTTTATTTCTTAACCTACAAACATGTCGGTCAAGAATCTCTACTGGCACTTCTTCATAAGTGAGACTATCCTTCACAACCATATTTTCTAATGTTACTATTGATGCCAGATCACCAAGACATTTCTTCAACAATGAAATGTGAAAGACTAGATGAACCGCTGCTAGTTCTGCTATCGACTCTAACTTATAAGCCACATTACCAACCCTTTTTCAGGATTCTGTAAGGATCTACATATCTAGTATTGGGTTTCCTTTTTTTCCAAATCTCATCACCCCCTTCATAGGTGACACCTTCAAGAAGACCCAATCATCGATTTCAAACTCTAAGTTCTTTCTCCTCACATTCGCATAGGACTTCTGACGACTCTAGGCTGTATTTAGTCTATCTCAGATGAGTTTAAATTTCTCCAATCAAGATTGCCTCACCTACTTCAAACCAACCAATCGAATATCTACATCTACGCCCATACAGTGCCTTATATGGGGCACTATGAATACCGAAATGTAAGATATTATTATAGGCGAACTCTATAAAAGGTAGGTGATCATCCTAAATACCCTTGAAATCGATCACACAAGCTCTCAACATGTCCTCTAAGGTCTGAATGATAGGCTCTGCCTGACCATCTATATGTGGATGAAATGTTGTGCTGAGATTTACTTGAGTACCAAGACCTTTCTGAAAATATTTCCAGAAATGAGAGGTAAAGTGAGGACCTCTATCTGAGATGATAGACAAGGGAACCCCATGCAACCTGACTATCTCATGGATGGAGAGTTTGGCATAGTCCTCTGCTGAATTTGTAGTCTTGACAGATAAGAAGTGAGCGGACTTAGTAACTCTGTCCACTATTACCCAAATGGAGTCATGTTGTTTGCGAGTACGAGGTAAACCCGTAATGAAGTCCATGTTTATCAGTTTCCACTTCCATGTAGGAATGCTAATCTCTTGAGTCATACCTCCTGGTTTCTAATGTTCTACCTTAACTTGTTGACAATTAGGACACTTAGCCACAAAGTCTGCTATGTCCCTCTTCATGCCATTCCACCAAAAAACTTCCCATAAATCACGGTACATCTTAGTGGCACCTCGATGAATGGAATACCTAGAGTTATGAGCTTCTGTAAGGATCTGCTGCCTCAACTCACCCACATTTGGAATATATAAGCAACCTTGGTACCGAAGTACACCATTTCCCCCTTAGGAGACAACTTTAACTTTTTGCTGATGAACTGCACCTTTCAATTGAAGTAATATAGAATCACTATCTTGTTTTTCCTTAACCTCTGCTACCAATGAAGATTCTGATCCATTCTGAACATCACCCCACTATCTGATGTGTTCGTAAGGCAAATTTCTAAGCGAGCAAGCTGGTGAACATCTTTGGCTAGATCTTTCCTTTCTTCCTCAACATATGCTACACTACCCATGGACAACTTGTTGAGAGCATCAACCACTACATTGGCCTTGTCTGGATGGTAAAACACATTCATGTCATAGTCTTTGAGAAATTCAAGTCATCTCCTTTGATGAAGATTCAACTTTTTCTGGGTCAACACATACTGGAGGCTCTTATGATTTGTGAACACATCAACATGCACACCATACAAGTAGTGTCTCCAACTCTTTAGGGCAAATACTGCGACTGCAAGCTCGAGGTCATGAGTCGGGTAGTTTTTCTCATGAACCTTAAGAAGTCTAGAAGCATAAGTTATGGCCTTCCCTCGCTGCATCAATACACAACCTAGGCCGACCCTGAATGCATCACAATAAATTACATAACCGTCTGAACCATCTCGTAGAGTCAAGACCAGAATTGTGGCTAACCTGGTCTTCACTTCTGAGAAGCTTTTCTCCCACTCATCGGACCATTGGAATTTAACCTTTTTCTGAGTCAACTTAGTCAGTGGGGAAGCTATGGATGAAAATCCTTTAACAAATTTCTGGTAATACCCGACCAAACCTAAGAAAATTTTGATATCTATTAGAAAGGTGGGTCTGGGCCAGTGTTATAATGCATCAATTTTCTGTGAGTCCACTCGGATCCCTTTGTTGGATACCACATGACCAAGGAAAGCTATAGACTGTAACCATAATTAAAAGTTGCTGAACTTAGCAAATAGCTAGCGATCTTTGAGAGTTTGCAGAACAACTCTCAAATGAGTCGCATGTTCCTCCTCACTTCGAGAATAAATAAGGATATCATCAATAAAGTTGATGACGAACAAATCCAAATACTGCATGAATACCATATTTATTAAGTCCATAAAAGTTGTAGGAGCATTTGTTAGTCCAAAAGACATAACTACAAATTCATAATGTCCATACCAATTTTTGAAAGTTGTCTTCGGAATATCACTATCTCCGACTCTAAGCTAATGATAGCCGGATCTGAGGTCTATCTTAGAAAAGAAACTAGCACCGTGAAGTTGGTCGAACAAGTCGTTAATTTTGGGGATGGGATACTTATTCTTGATTGTGACTTTGTTCAACTGCCGATAGTCAATACACATTCTGAGAGAACTATCTTTCTTTTTCACGAATAACACCAGAGCACCCCAGCGAGAGATACTAGGTCTAATGAAGCCCTTATCTAGAAGGTCTTTCAACTGCTCTTTTAATTCCTTAAGCTCGGCTGGAGCTATTTTGTAAGGAGGAACGAAATAGACTAGGTATTTGGAAAAAGATCTATTCCAAAGTTGATTTCCCTTTCGGGAGGAACTCCAGGAAAATCTTCTGGAAACACTTCTGGAAACTCATTTACTACTGGTACTGACTCAAGAGTCGGGGTTTCGAAGTTTGAATCCTTAACCCGAACAAGATCATAGATATATCCCTTGGAAATCATTTTTCTAGCCTTAAGGTAAGAGATGAATCACCCCATAGGCACTGGACTACTACCCTTTCACTCTAAGACTGTCTCATTTGGAAACTGAAATCGAACGATCCTAGTTCTACAATCGACTGAGGCATAACAAGAATGTAACTAGTCCATGCCTAGAATGATATCAAAATCTACCATTTTGAACTCTTCAAGATCTGCCAAGGTGACTTTTTGAGAGACTGTGATATGACAATTTTTGTATACCCGTCTAGCTATAATTGGGTCACCAACTGAAGTAGAGACTGATAAGGGTTCTAAGAGAGTTTCTGGACTCACCCTGAAGTTGACTACTATATATGGAGTTACAAAAGACAATGTATCCCCTAGATCTAACAATGCATAAACATCCAAATGAAATACTCGTAATGTATCAGTGACAACATCAGGAGAATCTTCATGATCCTGGTGAGACTGGAGAGCATACAACTTGTTCTGGTGCTGACTGCCACCTATACTAGATGAAGCACCCTACTGAGTTGGGTGACCTGCTGGTGCTGATGGAGCTATAAACTGAGCCCTATAGTTGTTACCTCCTTGCCCCTGCCTAGCAGAAGGGCAATCCTTCAACCTATGACCAGAATGACCACACCTAAAGTAGCATTCCTTGCCTGCAAGACACTCTCCTGGATGGTTCTTACCACACTTTGGGCAAGTTGGGAAAGTCATGTTACCTGAAGCACTCCCCTGAGACTTAGAGCCTGATGCCCTACCTTTTTTATCCTGTCGAAACCTGGGGATGGAGCACTAGTTGATGAAGGTGATGGGGTTATATACCTTTGCTGAAACTATGAGCGATTTCCACTGCCTGACTTTTGCTGTAAGTATTCGTAGTTTCTTGTCCTGGCCTTTTTGTTATCCTTAGCCAATTCCCTAAGCTTATCTCCCTCAACTTGCTGAGCATGAGTCATTAGTCTGGATATATCCATATCCCCTAGTAGCATAGCATTCCTGCACTCAGTTTTCACCAGATCAGATACCCTAAACAAGAACTTATTGATTTGTGCCCTGCATCGGCAACCATGTGTGGAGCATACCTGGAGAGTTGGGTGAACTTCAGCCCGTATTCTTGGATTGACATAGAGACTTGCTTCAAATTTATAAACTCTTGTGCCTTAGCTTCTCTCAATTCCTATTTAGGAAAGCTCTAGTAAAACAATCCAAGTCATAAGAGCTGCATTTGTACCATTGTTATTTTTCCACAGAGTGAACCAGATATGAGCCACATCCTTAAGTTGGTAGAATGCTAACTCAACACTCTCAATTCCATTCACTTGAATTACTTCAAGAATTTTCTTAACCTTATCAATAAAGTTCTGTGGGTCCTCACCAACCTTCGACCCTAGAAAATCAGGTGGATTCATCCGAACAAAGTCTCAAACCCTAGCAATAGCTGATCCACTATTAGTGTTAATAGGAAATGGGACCTGTTGATTATTTTGATTGGCCACACTATGAACCAAGAGCTGGATCACATTCTAACATTTTGCATTCGTAACCTCATGGTTCGGGATTGGAGGAATTGCGTTAGCATTGCGTGCATTAACATTCTGTGTGTTAGCTCTACGAGGAGACATGATTTGAAATGCATAACGACAAATTAAAAAAGAGAAGTTGGATTATGCCCATGCACGATAAGAATAACAAAGAAAGTGAAGTTTTACTTAAAACACTTCATAGCCTCCCTCTCACAAATATGGTGCACTTCACACCCCTGAAAGAGACTCTACTTAGTGCGACTTTCAAACATCCTAGGACTTTTGAACCTAATGCTTTGATACCAAGTTTGTCATGCCCCGAAGCTACCCTTTGATGTAACACGGGACCTAGGATCACGAGTGACTCCAAGCTAACCCTGAGTCTGGCATATCATAAGCATACTAAAAATATTGAATAGGACAAATACTGTGCGGAAGCTAAACAATAGATAACTTGAAAATGGGGAATACCCAACTAGTTTGAATGTATAAAACATACTAAGAATTTAATAACACTGAAAGATCAAACTTAACAAGGCAAGCTGATACTACTACTATGTCTGAAAAGCCTCTAACTGAGTTGAGTTACTGGGACTTTCCCCCAGCTAACTCTAACAAAACTAAAAACTAAAAGTAAAGATTAAAATGAAAGCATGTCTGTTGTCCTCTGAATATGAGGACTCACCACTGAAGCTGCTGAGTGCGGATCGAGAATTGATCTAAGCGCAATTTGGATGCTAAATACCTGAACCTACATCATAAAAGGATGTAGCGTAGAGTATGCATCAGTACTTTGAATGTACTAAGCATGCAGAATATATATACTAAGCTGAACAAACATATATAAGCTAAAACAAGGCATAACTGAACAATACTACAAACTGAGCAAGAATGTAAATACTGAAAAGATAACTGAAAAACTAAACTGAATGTAATGACCAAGTACTAATCATGAACATGACATGCTAAACTGAATATTGAAGTATATACTGAAAACCTGATCAAATGCACTAAGAGTATGATTGTGGGAGCTACTATTAACCGACATAAAACCATGTGAGCTAAACGTGGAGTCTGATGTATACGCCCCATCGAGAGGACCCAATATACCTTTCCTGGGGTATAAAGGCATGACTGGCGTGATCACTAAATCTGATGCCCAAAAAAGGAGACTTATACTCCTACGGGGGCAAGTAGTTCTAGAACTATGAGGGTACGTTGAATCTAGTCCAACTCGGTGCTAAGTCTACTTCCAACTGAATATGTATATGACCAAAATGTAACTGAAATACTAAATAGCTCAAAATACTGGCATGCTAACTGAGAATACAATATTTATATACTAATTATGTGACATTCGAAATCTGGAGCATGGTTTGCTATTTAACTAACCTACCAAGTATATAATTCATGAACTAAGAGAATCTACACGAACTAGGGTTCTGAATTTTATACAGGGAGTTAAGCAATGTTTCCAAGAAAACATGATATATAGATTGTGGATAATATAGCAAATGAAATCATAATAATTCTCCAAGATTTTACAAACCCTAGGTCTAAACAAGATATGTAGAATCAAGAAACTGATTGAATTCTAGGGACCTAGTGGATAAAAGGAACCCACTAGTGAAATCCCATATACCTGGTGACGAAATCTACGGAGAAATCCTTCGATTTCGGGGTTGAAACTGAAGAAAATCTATTGCATGTTCTTGAGAAAACTGGCGCCTCTTTCTTCTCTTTTTGCTCTAAGTTTTGGTGATTTTTGGGTATAAAGGTTTTTGATAGGTTCTGACTAAATTATCAAGCTTAAAATGAGTAAAACGACGTAGTTTAGGTATTAAATGACGTAGTTTAAATGCCCAATGCATAGGGGAAAAGACCAAAACGACCCTAACTTAAAAGCTGAAGAAGCCCTCAACGGACCTGACCGACGGACTGTGGGCTGACTGACGGTCCATCCTGGCAGGGTACTGTTTGGCATTTGGGACTTGGTTTGAGGACCACGATACACGGACCCTGGACCACGGACTGTGGTTCCACCTACGGTGCGTAGGTCCGACCATAAATCGTGGTTCTTTCTGGGATTTCAGGGTGGCCAACCACGGACCCTACCTATGGTCCGTGGTCCAGACCACGGGCCATAGTTTGGCCTCCGTTGGTGGCACCTGTAAGTTCTGAAAATCTGCATTTTGGTCTTTCTCGAATCCAGGGTGTTACACAAATGCTCTGACGTGGATAATTGAACCACTCAGTTGCTGCCAACTAACTAAAATAAATACATCTAGATTATTTGAAAAATAACAAAATAAATTTTATATATATTTATATATAAGAGAACCCTAGGCCCGCCTACGTGGCGCCACCACAAATTAAGATTCCCTTTTAATTTATTTATTTCCAAAATTAGCCTTCCCCTTTCACAACTTTTATGAAAAATTGTGACTTATATGAAAAATTGTAACTTTTATGAAAAATTGTGACTTTTATGAAAAATTGTAACTTTTATGAAAAATTGTGACTTTAATGAAGAGTTATGACTTTTATGAAAAGTTGTGACTTTTATGAAAGGTTGTGACCTTTTAGAAGGGTTGCAACTTTTCCAAATAGTTATGACTTTTCTGATAAGGCACAATAAATATTTGTTCACACTATCCTTTGTTGTCTATAAATATAGGGATTTCCTCTCATTTTAAAACAACAAAAATTCTGAACTTCTTCTTCGTTTACAAAGTTAAATATTCGGGTACTTTGCTCTTGTTGAGTGGCTCATTGACACCATTATTTTTGTATCAATACAGTGATGAATAAATCGTTCTATGCTTAGAGGATCTATTCCTTTAAACCTCAAGTACTAGAGGGGAATAATTTCTTTAAGGGGACACTGTGTATTCAATGGGCTCGATTTTTTCCTTTTTGTTTCATTCTATTGTTATAGATCCTGGTATGTATTTTTAGAGTCATTAATTTATGCTTATCTTATTAAGGATAAATAATAAGATGTTATAATTTTCTTTTTCCTTTACATTATTAATGTTCGTTACTACATAATCTTATATGTAAGATAGTATAGTGTTTTAGTTTTAATGACTGATAGAATTTAAGTATTATGATAATAAATTCCCGCGCGAGTAACTTTACTTGTTATAATATAGAATAAGGTGAAAGTGAAAACAAATTCATTTTTGGGAAATTTTTTTTACTACACTTCAACTCTTTCTTCTAAAAAAAAAACCCTAATCTAAATTTCTAAAATTCATGCCTCTTATATTCATATCACAAAAAAAATTGTTCAAAATATGTGCAGAAATTTCATATACTTGAACGATTACCTATTCTTCTTCCTTAATTTAGTCAAGGTATCAAGGTTCAACACTTTACAAACAAGAATTGCATATTGTTGGTCAAATGTTCAAGCCAATATGGGAATCTCTAGAGGAAACTAACGTTTTTGCTGCAGAATTATTTCAAAGCAGCCCATAGATATAGGAAGACATGAAAATCAATTAACTTTTTTTTTCTTTAGTTTGAAGTGTCTTTGTGCTTTAAGTTGTCAAATTCTTAATGAAAAAAGGATGTTTTCTGTATTATGATTGTCATAGTGAGTAGCAAATTACAATTACGAATTTTCGGAGGCTAAAATATAAACATAGAGTGCTAAAAATTATTAAGTAAAATGGTGCACTTAAACTGTTTGATAAAATGTCTAAATGAAATTTTCAAAGATTTTTTGTCAAGTTTGAGTAACAATATGATACCTAATCAAAATTTAAGGGGGCCCTTAAGTGTGGATCGAAGTCGTTGATTAAGAGTCTTCGGATTGCATTCGATTTTTATAAGTGTATACTCACCCCATCTTGCTTACAATAGATACAAGGAAAAATTAAAAAACCTTTGTTATAGCTTTTTTTCACAATAACAAAAAATAATTAAATGTCACTTGCAATTTGTGCATTTTGCAATGAACAACAAATAATGCAAAAAAAAAAAAAAAAGAGGGAAAAATGTTGAAAAAATTAGAATGAGAATAAAGTGAAATTTAATTTAAAAAATTAATATATATATATATAAAAGGATTGATTAAGGAGTTAATAGTTTTTTCAATGTTTTTTTTAACTGTTGGGGCCCTTGAATTGTACCTCTGACGCAACGTATTTTGCCAGGTAGGATTTGAGTATTTTTTTTGTTTAAGTTTTGGATAGTTAAAGTGTCTACCTGTGCAGTGACAAAGTTAAAAGTCAAATTTATAATTTGAAGCCAAGTTAAAGGTCCAATTTATGTATTATGCCAATCATTTACTATGGGTGTTTTAGCTCTCACTATCAAGAGGAACATTATCATAACAATTCAAGCTCGAAAATTCTTATTAAATTTGAGAAAATTACTAATAATTAATTAGATTATAATTTAGTATAGGGACAAAATGATAATCTAACTTTTGCCAAATATTCGTTCACTTTTAGTAGAACTAATTTCTCGTCACATGCGTTGCACATACTGCTTCGACTTCTGAATAACAACAAAAACTTGGTTAGACATATTTTTTAATTACCAAATTTAAAGTACAAAATAAAGTTTAAGGTCTTGAAAAGATGAATTTGATAAGTCCTCGGATAGTAACTTGGGGTAGTATAGCCCAAAATGATTAGAAAAGTCATACATATAAACAGTGGTGGAGCCAAATGTATTCAATTTTTTTTATATGTATATACTATATATTGACTCAGTTTGGTTTCTTTTTTAGTTTACTCCTATATATTTTGACAGACGTTAATTAGTAAAAAATTTCGTCCAACACTCTATATTACTGTTTCTCGAAGAACATTATAACAAATGTGACATCTTACACTTTGTTTGGATGGTGGTTACATCTTGATCAACTATCAAACATGATATTATCTATACAAATTACACTTTAATTTTTTAAGCCTTTCAAGTAAAATTAAAAAATGAAGAGACATGTGATTTTAGATTATTCTTTTAGCTAATTCAAATGAAATTTTAAAAATAAATCATTCTAGTTTTGATAAATTCATAATGTTGAAAAATGTTCAGAATAATCTTTTCGATATACACTAAAAAATTAATTCTATTTCAATTTTGCTTTCTTGAAAATAAAAAATCTTACAATAATTTGGTACAGAGAAAATAATTAAAAAGACATGCTAATTAATTAAGAAATCAAACTATAATAATTACAGTAATTTGCTACAGAGAACAAATATTAAGGGAGAAAAATAACTAAAAAGTAGTAACTTTGTAAGAAGAAAAAAAAAGAGATATGCTACAAAGAGAGAATGGAGAAAAAATTGTTTTTAATTCAAAATTAATAATTTAATTTAAACTTATCAATTCTATAATTCGCAAACTTTTTGTCTAGTATAAATTTTATCAAAGATTATTTTGTACCCACCCTGCCCCACCCCACAACCACATAAGTTCAAACCTACCTCACCCCAACCAACACCCATTCCGCTACATTGTCATTCCTATTTCTCATTGATTTTCGTTAGGTTTGATCTGTGATAATTGGACTCTATAAATTACTTTTGGCACGACTTGTGTTCTCTTAGCCCCATGTTTTTGTCCCTTTCAACTACTTACAATAACCCAATAGTCAAGGTAGATGATACATCATATGGTTGCAGAATTGATGTATTCACGATGTCTCAATATAAGTATTCTAGTTTATTTGAGCATGAAGTTTAAAAATTAAAAAAAGATCTTTAAATTTTATGATCTTAAATTAAAGATGTGTGTATTTTCTTAAATTTTATGAAATCTTTACTTAATATTTCTATCAAGTTAAAAAATTAGACATTTGTAGCTCTTGCTAACACACCACTACTATATCAATATTTATATATTTATTATTATCCAGGTATGTGGTCCCCACCAAACTATAGGTCAACTCTTTTCCCCACTTTTTAAAATAAGAATAATACATAAACAATTCTTAGCACACGTTAGAACTTGAGTACTATGTATGCTTAGAGTAATTATTTAAGGGAAAATTGTATATAATAGCAAACTATTAATTTAAATTAAATTTTATAAACATAATTTGATTTAATTGTACCACATAGCAAATTGTTGCTATTTCGCGTCTCTCCTGGTGAATCTTGCTCTCCACTCTCGTTCTTTTTCTCACCTCTCTTGCTTTTTATACAAACGCAAATGTATAAAATGTGTTTGTGTTCGTATAAAGTGAGAGAAAATTGTATATGTACATATATTTTCATTCCCCTCTCTCCCCTCTCCCAGATCTCCCTCACCACTTTCCTAGATTTCGCTCGCCAGTCTCTCCCTCGCCTCTCTCACTTATACAAACAGAAATATATAAATTGTGTTTCTATTTGTATAAAACGAGAGAAAATTGTAAATGCACATGCAAATACATATATCTTCGTCCTATACACTAATAATTATACAATACAAATATTCCCCTGCCCAATTCTCTTTTGTCTTTCTCTCTTTTTCGCTTTATACAAACACATATTATACAATTGATCTTTTGTATATGTATACCGAAACAGAAACAAATTATATACAACTGTTTTCTTTTGTGTATGTATAGCGAAATAAACATATTTATGTTTGTTATGGAGCGCAATTATGCAAACTATAACTATAGCATATAAATATGATTTTTGTGTTTGCTATATGTGAAAGTTGCTCTTTATTTAATCCTATATCATAACTCCACGTTATTGCCTCTATACCAAAAAGTCAATATTTGCCCAAAAACCATCAATTTTTTCCAACCTGCCCAATAAAGCTCGAGGCAATCCTCCTAATTTGAAAAGTCTACATATCATGTTTTTATTGGTTTATTTCATGTATTTATTGTAAGTAACAAATACAAATAAATTTTCACCTGATCTGGGTATGCGTGGTAATAATTTACTATGGGGTGTTTTAGCAAGAAGAACTTTATCAGAATGATTAAAGCTTGAATACTCTAATTAAATACATGAAAATTATATATCTTTTTTTTTTTATAAAGAAAAAGATGTTGCATATATAGCAAAACAACTACAAGGGAAAACTTGTAATCATTTCACCGTACCTCATGATGTTATCAAATTCCCAACTTCTTGACATGTTTTCCTATAGCTGTTAGCTGTACACTGTAGAAAACTATTCTTGTTTGCAAATTACTCTTAGCATTCAACAGGTAAAGTAAAGCTCTTAACAAACACTATTTGAAGATATATCTTGTTAAAGAATCATTTTGTGTTTCCTTGTTTTGCTTTGCAGATTTCAGAAATGGAGATTGGCTTAGCAGTTGGTGGTGCATTTCTCTGTTCAGCTTTGAATGTTTTCTTTGATAGACTTGCTCCTCACGGTGATCTTCTCAACATGTTTCGGAAGCATAAGGATCATGTTCAGCTCTTAAAGAAGCTGAAAATGACTTTGCGTGGTCTTCAGATTGTGCTAAGTGATGCAGAGAATAAGCAAGCATCAAATCCATCTGTGAGCGACTGGCTTAATGAGCTTCGAGATGCTGTGGGCTCTGCTGAAAACTTGATGGAAGAAGTAAATTATGAAGCTTTGAGGCTTAAGGTGGAAGGTCATCATCAAAATCTTGCAGAAACAAGCAAACAACAAGTAAGTGATGATTTATTTCTTTACATAAAAAACAAGTTGGAAGACACTATTAAAAAATTGGAGGTGTTGGAAAAGCAAATTGGCCGCCTTGGCTTAAAGGATCATTTTGGTTCGACTAAACAAGAAACTAGAACACCTTCAATTTCTTTGGTTGATGATTCTGATATCTTTCGAAGGCGGAATGATATAGAGAATTTGATTGGCCGTTTAGTGTCTGAAGATGCAAATGGAAAAAATCTGGCTGTGGTTCATCCTTCTGTTTAGTCCATCAATCAGCTTCCTTGTGCCCCATTTTTCTACAATAGCGGCACTGAATATTGCTCTTGAATTGCCGGTGCTCACCACCAAACTGAGTTTGTCCTCTGCCATGACCTCGTCCACGAAAACTACCTGTGCCTCCAAATCCTCTGGCATTTGAAACTTCTGATTTGCCTTTGAAAGAAGACCCCCCCTTAATCTGAAATGCCTTATCTTCGCCCTTTTCTTGAGAAGCATTTAGTCTATCCTTATGAGCTTGCAATGAACTCATTGATTCATCAAAACCATAATTAGATAAATCACGGGACTCCTCAGTAGCAGCTACGACATGATCAAATCTTTTATTAAGACTTCTCAAAACTTTAGAAACTATAGTTTCATCAGTAATTTTGTCACCGTATGTCTTCATATGATTAACAATTGCACTCACCCAAGATAAGTAGCCTTGCACAAATTCACTACTTTTCATGGATGAAATTTCGAAATCACGTCAGAGTGATTGGAGTTTAACAGTCATTATCATTGTCGAGCCGTGGAATTCTTTTTTCAGAATATCCCATGCCTGCTTTGAGATTTCTGCAGCATCAATTTTGGAAAAAATTGAGCCATGCATTGCTTGCTGGATGTAAAACAGAGCCTTGGAGTCCTTCTTTTTGTTCTCCCGCAACCTTTGTGCTTCATCTTCCTCAGCATAGCCCTTCTCTACCAAATCCCACAATTCTTGAGACTTGAAAAAAGTTTTCATCTTTATGCTCCAAAATTCGTATTTATGCCCATTAAAGATGGGAATTAGTTGTTGAGATGTGGTAGATGCTCCATTGGTAGCCATTCTTTACTCTCAATTGTCACTTTCTTCTTGCTACTAATTTGCTCTCAGTTTGACCTAACTTGGCTCTTGATACCAATTTTGTTGGAGAATAAAGAAAGAAGAAACAACGTATCAAAAGATAAAACAAGAGTTGCAAAGAACTTTCACGTTATATTTCTCATATCTTAAAGAAAATACATAGGACACTTTAAATAGGAATTAAGACTCAACCACCTATGAGAAACATGACCCACTAACTTAACCACAACCTTATCCACTAAGCTAAATATTAGCAACTAACAGAAGATATGCTTTGACTCAATTAGGACTCCTAACCAACGTGCCAACTACATGTTATCTCCTGTATTCAGATTAGCAAACCAGAAATAATAAAAGATGAAAAGAAAAAAACAAACAACTATCCGAGTCCACAAAACCTACTGTGTGTCCTTAAGAAATTTAATCCCTTCAAGTACCCGAGATTGCAGATTAATTTCTCCCAAGATAAAACAGATAAACCATTAAAGAAGTAGTGGTACCTCAAACTTTGATAATTTCAACGAACTCAAAATGACAACAACGAATCACACACAGATAAGATCGATCGATTTTGTTTTGTAAGAAATGTATGCAAAAGAAGGGAAGAATTTAATGCAGAAAATGAGAGAAAGTCTCTCTATTTATAGCCAACAAAGGGTAAAGGTCACAACTTTTTGGAAAGAAGACAACCTTTCAGAAAGGTCACAACACTTTGGAAAAGGCACAACCTTTCAAATGGTCACAACCCTTTAGAAAGGACACAACCTTTCATAAAGGTCACAACCCTTCGACATAGTCACAACCCTTCATTTCCTGTTCACACTCATATGGAATAGACTATATTGGAAATTGTTAGATCACTATCTTTCAAGATTTATATATCAGAGGTCGTTTCAACCAAGAAAAATAATATATTTTGTTCTTTACTTTTTATAACTTTGTCAAATACAAACACAGTTTTAGAGTCAGGACCTTGCCAGATGTCCTTTTTAGAAAGATATTTCCATAATATTCAATTTGTTATAGAATTGCTCATGACCATAGTCTCATCGGTCCAATAAGGGGAATATGACCCAAATATTTGTTTTACACCACAACCATAACAAATCACTTTTCACCAATATTCATGTCTATACAAATAAATTTATTTTAATAGACATATCTTTTCATGAAAAATCACAATATTTTAAGTGACACTTTTTCATTAAAGAATACAATTCTTTTGAACGAGTGATATAATTTTGTGATTTTATACTAATCATATCATATACTAGTAAAGAGAGACTCAACGACCACAATATCAAATATATTCCATGAATTTTGTGGGTCTAACATAATACAAGAATGTCATTAAATTTCATATCTTGTACTTTCAAATTTAAATTAGATAGTGAGTCTAATTTTGTCTTTATCACAAGTAAAGAACCCCCCACATTTTAAATATGTTCTCAAAAATATTTTTCAAGTATTTGAAATTATTTTTCACATATTTTTTCTCATGCTTTTATATTGTATACCATCAAAATACACATTGGCAACACAAAGCCTTCTTTTGGAGATTTAATCCATATAAACACCCATTGCACGCACAAAAATCACTAATTTTATGTCACTAGTATTTTTTTTTCCTTTCTGTCACAATTAGACAGACCACTTAGTATTTAGAATACTAACAATAAAGATTCAATCTTTATACAACTTGTTTCTAGTTTAACGATGAAATTTTTATATTCTTCTAATCGTTAACCAAATGAACCTTGAATTCTGATGAAGTTTTTATATTCTTCGAACCAGTTTCACATTCAGACAGAGTAGTAAACCAAAAAGGTTTTAATCTCTACAAACCTCAAATACAACACTGTTTCTAGATAACGATGAAGATTTTATCTTTTTCAAATCATTTAGCCTTAATATTCCCAACGAAGATTTTGTACTCTTCAAGTCAGAATATTCATTCAAACAGAGTATTTAACAAATTGGTGAAGTTTCTATATTCTTCAAACTAATGCACAATCTGATTTGTTTGTGAAGTTTTTATATTCTTCAAACCAAAGAAGTAAAAAATTAGAGGATTTTAGTCTCCAAAAGTTAGATACAATCAAATTTCACATGGAGTAGAAAACTACAAAAGTTTTTTGTTTCCTCCTCTAAACAGAATACATATTAATAGTAATAACTATATATTCTGAGATGATCACATAATGACCATCTGATGTCTTAACATTTATGAAATAAATCTTATAACTTATGAAGGATAGAAAAAAAAAATCAAGGGAAATAAAGATAAAACTTGATTTACCCCCATTGAATCATATTCTATTTGTTAGCAATGATTCCATGCAAGTTACTTTTCTTGCTAATTTTTTCTTTCTTTCCCAGTTTCCGTCATATTCCAATTTTCCTAAGCAGACATTGAATTTCAACAAGAAACTAAACTCATGTTCAGATATTGTTAGGAGACAACATCTGTTCATTTACTTCTTCTCATAGTTATATAAAACCAAGAATATAGGGGAAAAAAATTTAATTGCATATCTTAACTGTTATGCACAAAATAACTTTTCTTATTGAAAAGAAAACTGAAGGGGTGCAATGCTTCAATGCACTTGGGAAGAAAATAAAAATAATCTTCCTCATCCAAGGAAAACTTACTGCAAAAAATATACTTGAACATATTAAAGTAGTACTAATTCATCCCAAATCTCTTTTATCATATGATAAAATAATTCTCTTTTTCTCCTTTTTTTTTCCAACAAAAAGAAAACATAAAATAAAAGTAATTTTCTTACCACAGAAAATACCATCAATACTAAATTTCTTAAGCTTATTATCTCCTGTATTCAGATTAGCAAACCATAAATAATAAAAGATAAAAAGAAAAAACAAAGAACTATCCGAGTCCACAGAACCCACTGTGTGTCCTTAAGAAATTTAATCCCCTCAAGTACCCGAGATTGCAGATTAATTCCTCCCAAGATAAAACGGATAAACCATTAAAGAAGTAACGGTACCTCAAACTTCGATAATTTCAACGAACTCAAAATGACAACAACGAATCACACACACAGACACGATCGATAGATTGATTTTGTTTTGTAAAAAATGTATGCAAAAGAAGGGAAGAATTTAATGTAGAAAAATGAGAGAAAGCCTCTCTATTTATAGCCAACAAAGGGTAAAAGTCATAACTCCTAGGAAAGAAGACAACCTTTCAGAAAGGTCACAACACTTTGGAAAAGGCACAACCTTTCAAATGGTCACAACCCTTTAGAAAGGACACAACCTTTCATAAAGGTCACAACCCTTCGACATAGTCACAACCCTTCAGGAGAGTCACAACCTTTCATTTCATGTTCACACCTTTAAAACCCAATACTAAATAGGAACCTCTAATTACATTTGAATCAATATTCAATACTCGGTACCTTTCATGAAACGTTCATAGTTCTAATTGGTTTTGTAAATTTTGAGAAGTTGAACATCTGTCATAACAACATTTTGTTTTGATGTCTTCATAACAGGCTCTAATTCTTGCTAGGCTCCTTGGACGGTGTTTAAACCTAGATAATATGAAGGTTAGGATACATGTCACTATGTCTCTTTGTTTTGTTACTAACTTAATTAGCTTCAAAAACCTTGATGCATTTGCAAATCCATTTTCAGATTGAAAGCTTGTATCCCGAAGAAATGGGACCAGATATGATTCCCCTGAAAGACTTTCTAGTTAATGGCCTTACCTTACTTGATAAGTGTTGCAAAATCTGTATAATAATATAGATAGATAATAGAGCTGATTCTTAGGAATTAGAATATTTAGTTACCATAGTTAACTTATTCTCTCCATGTATTTATACCATTGTTCTCTTTGAGTAATATATAAGTTATTCTCAATACGTTATGATTTACATGGTATCAGAGCCAATGTTTGAGTTGGTATTTTGTCTTCGCCAGAAGTCACTGTGACTTCGCTGGAATAAAATATAGTTTCACCTGAAGTGATTGAGAGTTCCAAAATTTCTGTCACCACCCACTTAGGAAGAAGATACTTCCCACGATCTTAAACCTCTAGATCTCGACAGCTAGAAGCTACTCGTGTGAGCCTCACGTACCATCAATACCCTTTCCAGTAAGACGGTAGTAGTGGTATTGCATCAGAAATTTATGTGTGCTGCCTCAGAAATTCAATTTGCTTGATGTTCCAATGTCGCAGTGGCATTTCCAGCAAGGATTTGGTGGTTGTTTATTCAACAGACCATGATTTGAGGGAGTTTCCCATTTCTGACCAATAATCTGGTGGTCTCTTTGTGTCGAGCAGCATCTGGTAGTATGTTCACATCCTTTTTCTAGTGATTACTGCTAATATTTGATGTTACAATTTCACTCGCGTCTTACAATTTTTAGCATTGGGATTTTGCTTTAGCATCATCAGTTTTTTCTCTTCAATCAACACTTTTACTTGGATCTTTATTTGATGATTTTCTGATTTATCAGGATTTATTTTTGGGTCTCTGATTAGTTGGATAGCTAGCCTTGAGTGGAATTGGTATGGGAAAGAACAATTACTTTGTTTATTGTTCCAAAATAGGTTATTGTCTATCTTGGGTATTGTCTGATTTTAGGATATAATCTGGTTGGACTTGTTGGGAAAATGATAGACTATAATCAGAGAATTCAAAGGTCTAAAATTGTTGGTGCTTGTAGTCCATTATCTGACAAAATGGTCCTAATTTCAGCGGAAGAGTTTGCTAAATTCTCTCAATACCAAAAAATCTCGAAGAAATCCACTTCAGTTGATTCCTTTGTTGAATCAAATAAAACATGTCTTATCACCTCTTCAAATAAATGGGTGATTGATTTAGGTGCCACAAATCACATGACAGGTAATCTTATATTTTTTCTTGTTTTCAAGCACACAAAAAACCCTCTCCGGTTACCGTAGCTGATGGATCTCGATCCAGTGCAGAATCTGAGTATAGAGCTATGTCACAGTCTACATGTGAGATTATGTGGATACATCATCTTTTATCTGAAATTGGGTTGAAGCATCATACCCCAACAAACCTTTGGTGTGATAATCAAGCTGCTCTTCATATTGCCTCAAATCCAGTGTATCACGAAATAACTAAACATATTGAGGTTGATTGTCATTTTATTTGTGAGAAGATTCAGGAGAACTTGATTTCCACTGGCTATGTGAAGACAGGAGAGCAACTAGTTGATTTGTTTACAAAAGCGTTGAATGAAACTCGAGTTGATTACCTTTGTAACAAGATGGGCATGATCAATATCTATGTTCCAGCTTGAGGGGGAGTGTTACAGAATCTGTATAATAATATAGATAGATAATAGAGCTGATTCTTACGGATTAGAATATTTAGTTACCATAGTTAGCTTATTCTCTCCATGTATTTATACAATTGTTCTCTTTGAGTAATATCCAAGTTATTCTCAATAAGTTATGATTTACAATAAGAAAATAGAAGATAGGACTAAACAAGCTTCAGCAAATGGGAATGTTCTGCGTTATGTTTGCTTGATTGATGATGCAAGTTAATTCTTTCATTTCATTTCTATTTTGCTCAACGGATAATGACAACTTGATCATTTATCCTAATCACATTCCACAAGTCACCACACCTCTAGCAGCTTAAAGCAAAGCTTGCTCACTGATGGGAGCACTATGGCTAGTTAAGGTACTTATGAGCATGAAGATTATTGTTACAGACAAGTTTATCTTAGAAGATAATCTTGATTCTTAACAAATGTTGTATAAAATTATTACAGAATGCACCCACTTGGACATATAAGTTTGAGAGATATCTACAAACCAGTTATATTAATTAAGCTATAAACACATAAATATTTCTGTTTATTGGTTTTTGTCTTCCTGATAAGTGTCTACTTTAGAACTATTATGATTGGTTCTAGCAAAATCAACTGTTACTTGGGGAAATATTGATCATTGAACACACTTGTGTACATGACATTAACATCTCTCATTTTCAGATGCGAAGTTGGCATCCAAGAAGTTCCAAAAGATTCTGCATTGGCCGGGAAGATTAAGAGGAAGTGATAATGTGGTATGTATTGTTCACTTTCACCTCCCATTTTGTTGTTTCTTTGGCCCCTCTTTTCTTGTTCCATTACTTTGTTTTTGGTTGGGAATTTTCTTTTAACTGCTATGGAGGTTCAACCATATCATACGCGTCGCCAATGTTTAAATCCCTTTTGTGATGTCATTTAGTGTAGTGATATATTACTTCATGCTGTGATTTTAAAGAATTGCTTTTCTTTTACCCATGCCTAGGCTGACGCCTTACTTTGTCATTACTCTTTACGCATCATCTGGTGTCGCCCTGAAAAAATTTATGCAGTTAAGGTCTTTGATTCTACTTTAATCATAAATGTATCCCTTGTACTTAGGAGGTCATACGATCAGTAAGATTAATCACTTCCTTTTGTCAAAGAATGACTATGATGATTGAACGTCTGCAATTCATTTGTCTGCAGGTGGAGATGCACCGCCGTTGTTACGAGAAACAACCTTTGGTTATCCAAGGTGCTGGAACAGGAAATGATACCACAACAGCAGGTGGCCTAGCTGATATCCTTGACATTCAAGATTTATTCCCTTGACTGAGTATTATACACTGAGATACAAACATTCGATCCTCAAAGGATGAAAAATTGACTCTTCTTGTCCCTCTTGCTTCCAGATTGGAGATTGAAATCAGGCTAAGAAATCTCACGCATTTTTTTGAAAAATTTCTTGATACACGAGAGTGCCTCGTCAGTTTACAATAGATTATTACGCAATTTCTCTCCTACATAACGTTCAAATGGAACAGTTCAAACTGAGTCATTTGCCTAAGTGTTGGACTAGTTTTTAGGATTTCGCTTCAGCTTATAATCAGTTTCCTTGTAATGACCATTTTCTTTATAATTTGAATAACAGCTGATATTTCTTTTTAATATGTCTTTAGAAAACCTTATGATAGAACACCACAATATTCACCTTTTCGGTATTTAGTGTTCCTTTATGTTATATGTTCTTCTATTTTTCCCTATTTTCTTTTATTTTTGAAGTTAATCATCAATTGGGACATGGACCCAGATAATCAAATAGGCTATGATCCCACATTCAGCAACTTGGCCTATTCTTAGGACTATTAACTATACAAAAACAAGGCAAGCATTGTAATGAATAACCTACAGTTCCCTCCAACACTATCTTCATTTATCTTTATCCCCGGCAAAATTTAGAAAGTAGAAAATGTAAAATAGAGAAAATGACAAGGAAGAAAGTGTGAAGATTTACCAAAATTCAAAATTCAAGAAAAGTTTATTTTTTATAAATTACAAATTTGGAGTCCCCCCCCCCCCCTTTTCTAACACCCTATGGAAGAAAGTGTGAAGATTGTACCAAAATGTAAATTCAAAATTCAAGAATGATTTCTTTTTTACAAAGAAGAAATTTGGAGTCCCCACCCCCACCCCTCTCTTGCTTCAATTATTGAATTGAAAAAGTAATAGATAGTCAAGAAACCAAACTGGCAGAATCCATCATTTTTTTTCAATGGCTGTGAGCTGCAGACTGTAGATAAAACATAATTGTACCAATTACAAGCAAAAGAGAGGTAAATCATTCTTGATTACTCATCACTCTTAGCTCTTAGCATTCAACAGGTAAAATAAAGTTGTTAGTAATTGAAGTTTGAAATATTTATCTTCTTAAAATCATTTTGTGTTTCCTTGTTTTGCTTGCACATTTCAGAAATGGAGGTTGGCTTAGCAGTTGGTGGTGCATTTCTCTCTTCAACTTTGAATGTTCTCTTTGATAGGCTTGCTCCTCATGGTGATCTGCTCAACATGTTTCGGAAGCATAAGGATCATGTTCAGCTCTTACACAAGCTGGAGGACATTTTGCTTGGTCTTCAGATGTAACATCCGACAAGTTAAAATGAATATGAAGAATCTTGAAATTGGAAGTAGTCATTTTTGGAAAAAATTCAGAATCTAGAAATTTGGCTAAGTTCAGAATCTGGAAATTTGGCCAAGTGTGGGAAGAAGTGAGTTATTAGCCAACTTTGAGAAGTCATAACTCCTAGATCAGGATGATTTAGGAGTAGTTCCAGTTATGGTTGCGAAGCTTATGGAATGATCTTTCCAACACCACAAAGTTTACTCGATTTTGAGTTCGTATGAGGGAGTTATGGCCTTTGAAAGTTGGGCAGTTGGCAGAGAAATCCGTCCGGAAATTTTAAGGATATTTTGGTCTTTTCCCTAATCAATTCTTTTGGTTATATTGTTGTGTTAGACTAATTTTTAGATCAGTTTGTCCCATTTTAAAAAAGTGAGAGTTAGGGTTTGGGAGATAAGAGAGAAAGAAGAGAAGAAGAAGAGGAGAAAAGAAAGATTAAGCAAGGAGATCATTGTGGATATCGTCGGGGGTGATCCCTACTAGGTATGTGAGTTCATAGTGATGGGTTGATTCTTTCCCCCCACACACCAAACTTGTTTTATTATTGAAAAAAGATTGGTTGTGTTGTTTGGAGTTGTTGGTTGTGTTGTTGAAGTCCCTTGTTGATTTAAGACATGATTTGGTTGTGTTTTTGAGTTGAATCTCTTGTATGTTGAGGAATTTTATGATCCTTAGTGTTGGGGTTGGTCCTTTCCCCCACACTCCAAATTCATTTTATTTTCAAGAAAAGATTGGTTGTGTTGTTGAAGTTGTTAGTTGTGTTGTTGATTGTGGTGTTGAAGTTTCTTGTTGATTTGGGACATGATTTGGTTGTGATTTTGCTGCTGGAACCTTTGAGGTTGAGAGGGTTTAGAGTTGGAAAGAAATAAGGGGAAAAAGTTGAATTTTTGGGGGAAAAGGGCTGGGCTATCGCACCAGCCAGCGCACCCCAAAAAGGGATGCTGAACTTTCCCCTTGGGGCAGAGCTCTTGGCAGAACGCCCAGCAGGCCCCTCTGAAGTTTGAGGGCTAGCGCCCCGCACCTCTTAGAGCGCCAAGGACGCCAATCCTTCCCTTTACCTTTCATCCCCACTTTTTCATTCATGTTCTTTGGTAAAGTACCTATGTTTTATAGTTGTTTCCAATACTTTAAGGTACACCTCAACATCCCAAACTCATCCATAACATGTGATCAAACACCTTGAATTCATAATCCGATTCAAGGAGAGTAAGTGTCCAAGTCAAGTGAAGTTAGAAGTCAAGCGAAGTTAGAGCCAAGCTTAGAAGTTAAGTAAGTCAAAGAAAGTTTTTTTTAGTTGTTCAAAAGTCTTTAGTGAATGTTTTAACTTCATTTCAAGAATCAAGTTTCAAGTCAAGTAAAAGGGTATAGAGTTTCAAGCCAAGTAAAAGAGTATAGATTTTCAAGCTAAGTAAGAGTCTCAAGTTTCAAGTCGAGTAAGAGTCTCAAGTTTCAAGTTAAGCCAAGAGTTTAAAATTGAGTTCATTTCTAAAAAGGCTATTAGGGAACTAAGTATTCCCAAAGGAATTTATAAATGTTTTTACATTTGAGTAAGAGGGGAACCATGTTTTTCCAAAAGAGCCTTTGGGCTAAATTTTGAGTAATTACCTCAACTAAAGCAAGATGTGTTTAAAGACACTTATGAGCTAAAGTATATTTTTGGGAGTAGTCTTGGGCACCGAGTTGGGGACACGAGTTCATATTAACTCAACTCTCCATAAGAACCATGCGGCCAACATGGGATTTAATGGGTCATACTTTTTAGATGATCCCGTAAGTTAAGCTAGTGGATCCACTTAGTAAAGTTAGCTTCCTATATCACGGCAAGGTATAGGATGGTCCTTGGGCAACGTGAGGTAAAAAGTTGTATCATCACTAGGGGTCATAGTGGTGGTTATCGGTTAAAGAACCTCCCACATAAGTTATATTACTTTTATATAAGTAAAGTTGAGTTGTTATTGTTTTATCATTAACAAGTTAAGTTGTTTATATTGTTTTACAAGCCTTATATAATGCATGTGTCTTATTGCTTTATATATTGAGTTCAGTTATTCATGAGTTGAACAGAGTCAAGGTAAGAGTTCCTTTCTACTCTTTTCAAGCTTAAGTTGTGGTTTAGCTTTTCAACTCGCATACTCGTACATTCCATGTACTGATGCCAGTTGGCCTGCATAGCACTCCAAAGTCAGTGGTGAGCCTCCTTGCATTTCGGAGGACTCAATTATTTTGTGTTCTTAGTTTTGTTTTATTAGGGTGTTGCGGGGTCTGTCCCAACATCCATCTCAGTATTTTAGAGGCTTCATAAAAAGTTAGTCAGTTAGTTTTGAGTCTCTCATCTATATATATATATATGTAAATATTCTATTTTGAGACTCGAGTTGCCTTCTTACGCCAGATTTTATCAATTAAGTTGTTTTGTAACCTTGCATTTGCATTGAGTTATTTTGTTGGGTTATGTTTCCGCTGAGTTAAGAAAGCCAGGCCAAGGGTTCGCTTGGGGCCAAAAATGGTCTCCGAATGCCGATCCCGCCCAGGGTGTAGGCTCGAGGCGTGACATTAGATTGTGCTAAGTGATACAGAGAATAAGCAAGCATCAAATCGACACGAGAGCCAGTGGTTTAATAAGCTTCAGAGAGCTATGGACAGCACTGAAAACTTGATAGAACAAGTGAATTATGAAGCTTTGAGGCTTAAGGTGGAAGGTCAACATAAAAAATGGGCGGCCTAGGTAAGACAACACTTGCTAAAGTCGTTTACAATGATGAGAAGGTGAAGGGCCATTTTGGTTTGCAAGCTTGGTTGTGTGTTTCTGAGGCATATGATGCTTTCATAATAACAAAAAGTTTACTTTAAGAAATTGGCTCATTTTGTGGGGTCTATCCCCATTTGCCAAATCTCACAATGTCAAAAGGTTGGCAGATTTGGAAGATATTGGATATACATGTGTAGATTTTTTCAAAGGTTGGTAAGCTGCAAAGAAGAAACGATTGTTTTTCTTCTGTAGCATAGTTGGAAAAATACTACACTTGTTATCTATAAAAGGGAGTCTTCTTCATTCTCAAAATGCACCAAAAAAACAAAAGGAGAGAAAAGAAGAGTGAGGCATCATAGAGAAAATTAGTCTGTGAGGAAAAAATAGAGAGTGTGAGCGATATTGTAGTGAGGTGGAAAAATCAAAAGAAGGTTATTTCTTTTGAAGTGTGTAGTGGTCTTTGGAGTTTTTACTCAGACCTACAAATGTAAAAATCTTACTATAGTGATATCAGTTGCTTCTCTCGGGCCGTGGTTTTTCCCTTATTCAGGAGGGTTTTCACGTAAAATCTTGTTGTCATTATTGCTCTTTTTATTCTTGTTGATTAACCGCATTATTGTGTTCCACTTTTATTGATTTTATTACTGCAAATATTATTTTTGTTTGGGTTTATTTCCAACAATTGGTATCAAAGCACAGGTTCTGCTCATTTACAGAAATATTTTTGCAGTTTATCGTACTATACTCAATGAAAAAATATGTCTGGAGTAAAGTATGAGGTAGAAAAATTTAACGGTGATAGCGGTTTCTCAACGTGGCAGAGAAGGATGAGAGACTTGCTCATCCAACAGGGTTTGCACAAGGCACTAGGCGGCAAATCCAAAAAGCCCGAATCCATGACACTTGGGGATTGGGAAGAAATGGATGAAAAGGCTGCTAGTGCAATCAGGCTGCACTTAACAGATGATGTGGTTAATAACATCATTGATGAAGAGAGTGCATGTGGCATTTGGACAAAGTTGGAAAATCTATACATGTCCAAAAGGCTAACAAATAAATTGTACCTAAAGAAGCAACAATACGTCCTACATATGGGTGAAGGTACAAATTTTTTGTCTCATTTAAATGTGCTTAATGGACTAATCACGTAGCTAGCAAACCTCGGAGTAAAGATCGAGGAGGAAGATAAAGCCATAGTGCTCCTAAACTCATTGCCATCTTCCTACTATAATTTGGCAACAACCATTTTACATGGTAAGAACTCTATTGAATTGAAGGATGTCACATCAGCACTTTTGCTTAATGAGAAGATGAGAAAAAAGCCTGAGAATCATGGGCAGACTCTTATCACTGAAAGTAGAGGCAGAAGTTACCAAATGAACTCAATTAAGTATGGTAGATCCGGAGCTCGTGGAAAGTCCAAGGTCCGATCAAAATCAAAGGCCATAAATTGCTACAATTGCGATTAACCAGGTCACTTCAAAAGAGATTGTCCAAATCTAAAAGGGGCAAAGGAGAAAGCAGTGGCCAGAAGAATGATGACAACACAACCACAATGCTGCAAAATAATGACAATGTTGTTCTCCTTATAAACGAGGAAGAGGAATGCATGCACTTGGCAGGTGTAGAGTCGGAATGGGTGGTCGACACAGCAGCATCTTACCATGCCACACCGATAAGAGATCTTTTTTGCAGATATGTAGCAGGTGATTTTGGCAATGTGAAAATGGGTAACACATGTTACTCAAAGATTGCAGGGATCGAAGATGTTTGCATAAAGACAAATGTCGGATGCATATTAGTTTTAAAAGATGTGTGCCACGTACTTGATTTGCGGATGAACTTGATCTCGGGAGTTGCTTTGGATCGAGATGGATATGAGAACTACTTTGCAAATAAAAAATGAAGACTCACCAAATGGGCATTGGTGATTGCAAAAGGAGTTGCTTGTGGCACGTTGTATAGGACAAATGCAAAAATATGCCAAGGTGAATTGAATGTGGCTCACGAAGAGATTTCTGCAGATTTGTGGCATAGAAGAATGGGTCATATGAGCGAGAAAGGATTGCAAATTCTTTCCAAAAAATCACTCATCCTTTTTGCCAAAGGTACAACGATAAAACCTTGTAACTACTATTTATTTGGTAAGCAACATAGAGTCTCATTTCAGACATCATCTGAAGGAAAGTTTAATATACTTGATTTGGTATATTCTGATGTTTGTGGTCCAATGGAGATAGAATCGATGGGAGGTAATAAATACTTTGTTACCTTTATTGATGATGCTTCACAAAAATTGTGGGTTTATATCTTGAAAACCAAAGATCAGGTGTTTCAAGTATTTCAAAAGTTTCATGCTCTGGTAGAAAGAGATGGGTCGAAAGCTAAAACATCTCTGAACTGACAATGGAGGTGAGTACACTTCAAGAGAATTTGAAGAGTACTATTTAAACCATGGAATCAGACATGAAAAGACAGTTCCTGGAACCCCACAACACAATGGTGTAGCTGAGAGAATGAATCGCACCATTGTTGAGAAGGTGAGAAGCATGCTCAGAATGGCTAAATTATAAGTCATTCTGGGGTGAAGCAGTTCGGATAACATGTTATCTTATCAATCGTAGTCCATCAATTTAATTGGAGTTTGACATTCCAGAGAGAGTTTGGACCAACAAGGAAATGTCTTACTCGCACCTAAAGGTGTTCGGTTGCAAAGCTTTTGCACATGTACCGAATGAGCAGAGAACAAAGCTAGATGATAAGTCAGTTCCCTACATATTCATCGAATATGGAGATAAAGAGTTCGGGTACAGACTGTGGGATCCTGTTAAGAAGAAGGTCATCAGAAGTAGAGATGTAATTTTTTGAGAAAGTGAAGTTGGAGCTGTTGATGATCTATCTGAAAAGGCCGAGAAAAAGAATAGTACAATCCCTAATCTTGTTACCATTCCTTTTACTTTTAACCATCCCATAAGTGCAGAAAGTATGACGATGAAGTTGCTAAACATGAAGAGCAACCTAATGAGATTGTTGAGCAGGTGGAGCAACTTGGTGATAATACCGAGCAAGTGGAGTACCCGGAAGAAGAAGAACAATCTCAACCTCTGAGGAGATCAGAAAGATAAAGGGTAGAGTCATCCAAGTACCCTTCCTCAGAGTATGTCCTCATCAATGATGAATGGGAGCCAGAAAGTCTTAAAGAGATGTTGTCTCATCCAGAAAAGAGCCAATGGATGAAAGCCATGCAAGAAGATGTGGAATCTCTACAGAAAAATGACACATACCAGCTAGTTGAACTTCCAAAAGGCAAAAGACCACTTAAGTGCAAGTGGGTCTTTAAACTCAAGAAAGATGGAAATTTCCCCCTTTTTGATGATAACAAACTGTACACATGATGCCTGCACTTTCTTCCCCCTGCCAACAACACCTTATTCCCTGCAAATTCTTCCCCCTGTCAACCAGACCCTTCTATCTAGCCTAAGCACCCAATGAAAAGAACCCAATGAATTCCCCATTTTGGCATCATAAAAAAGAAGTGCAGTAAACCAACAGAACAAGTAAGGTCATTTAAGTAAGATCACAACCAGGGGCAATACTAACCGGGTTTTAAAAAAAAAAAAGGAAACAATAGAAATTAGTCACAACAAAATAGGAATCAATTTCATTGCACACAAGTCAGCATTCAATACATTTAGTTTAAACTGAAATTGAGAACCCCGGATATGTCCACACAAAAAGAAATGACACAGTAAGAAATAGAGAGGACTATGAAGAGGGAGCCTGATGGGAGAGGGAGTTGATAACAAGAGTGAGCCTGGAATTTTCTGCATCATTTTCCTTTATCATTTTTCTCTTGGAGAGCAACAATTTTAGCAAGGAGATCCTCATTCTGCTTCTTTAGTTCCTTAACCTCTTCAGTACCAGGTCCCTCAGTTTGCGCTTTGAGCAATTCAACCTTTAGTAAGGCAATTTCAGCATCTTTGTTGCTCACTCGCACGGTCATCTCCTCCCGTTCATGCTTCAACTGGTCTTGTTCCATAACCAACTGAGATACCTTGCTCAATGGATTTCCCTTTCCTTCTATACACTCACATTCCACCAGCGTACTAAGAGTGAAGGATTGTTTAGCAGTTCCAATTTTACCTGCTCCCACTGGTATGTTCAGATGATGAAACACCTTGGTAAAAAAGTAGCCATATCCCATGCCATGATTGCCCTTGTGGTCAACCACAGTTTTGTACATGTGCTCTAGCATGAGGGCTGGAAGATCTATGGGATCAAACTCGCAAAGTGACTCCATAATGAACAGATCAGATGCAGAAGCAACAGGGCATTTTTCTATTCGGGGAAGAAGGACCTTATTGATAAATTCAAAGAGCAGCTGGAACTCGCCTTTCATGAGTTTCTTTTGGATCCCAGCACGTCGTGTGTTAGGGAATTTAGAGCATTCTTTGACAAACTTAAGAGTGCAAGTTTTTCCAATAAAGGACCTGGTTCTTTCTCTAGGTACCCCCAATATTTTCCCCAACAATTCCTCAGTTAGATGCAAAATTTTGTCCCCTACCCTGGTGTTTATGCTACCATCCTCTTCAAACTCAATGTTATAGTAAAACTCGCATACCTCTTCCTCATGTAAAACGGGTGATATGGTCTGAAACAAGTGAGTCCACGACTGGATTTCCACAAGATCATGCAGAGAATCCATCCCATGCTTGGTGATGATGTTCGGGTAAAAAACTTGACCTCCTAGAACCTTCTGGAGACGTATATTATTGACAACTGATTGTTTGCTTTCTCTGTGGTCATCCTCACTTCCCTTGGGACCAGGTCCCGTTTCAGATGCTGGTTTAATGACAGGAGAGGTCTCTCTCTTCCTCTTGTTCTTTCCCTTTTTGGACACAACCCTTTTTGCCATAGATGCTTTAGACTTTTCCTTTCCCAGTTTCTTTACTAGTTTTTCCCTTTCTTCTTCAGGACCTTTTCTCACACCTTCATGTTCAGAATCTTCAATTGAGACATCCACCACATCAGTATCAGGTACCTCAAAGAGTATATTTTCTGATTTCCTTTTCTTGCACCTTTCTGCAGTTGTTATTATACTACATTTCATAGCATCGCCCATCAGTTTCCTTGAATCAGATCTAGTAAAAGGCCTTCTTTTAGGTGTCTCCTCTGTGACCTTCTCCTTTCCTTTTGTGGATATAAGGACCATTTTCTTTTGAACAATCCATCGAAGAGGGAGATTATCCTCGTCTGTGTAGTAGAATCAGACAAATGGTACACACCAAACTCAAGAGTTTGGTCAAACACTGGTTGAGTGCCCCCAAGCACATCGTCCATAAACTGTTCTCCTTCTTCACTTAGTAGCCCTCCCCTTATCTTGGTTAGACTCTCGACAACCAGACTCTCACTAGCTGTAAGAATATTTGACTCAGATGATTTATTCTCGGGAAGGTCTCCCTCAAATAAGTAGTCTGATAGCATAGCAGAATAGGGACCAGGTTCGGGTGCTGGGTTATTGAGGTCTAAGAAAGACTGGGGATTAGGAGGATAGGTTTCACCAATGTTGACCAGAGCGATGGTCGACATTTTGGAAGGAGATGGAGCATCAGAAGATGTGTAGAATGCCATAGGGTCTATTTCATTTAGTGAGTCTAGCATTTTCTTTGAAGAAGATGGGGATTGAGACATTTTGTTAGAGAGAAAGATGAAGAGTGACAGAGAGAATGTGACAGAGAAGAAGAAAATAAGGGTTTTGGTGGAAGGCTTTAGAGAGAATGGGATTTGAAATGAGGAGGGATGGATAAAAAGAACTTGAAATAATGTGTCAGGTCCCTGAGTAGACCTGTCGCTTGGACTTAAAGCGATGGGACAACGGTCAAAGGGACCGATGACTGACATGTGGAGATCTCAATGATTCTCATTCAATCAGTTTAAGAGAAATGTACAGGATGCAAACCTTGAGAGGGACCAGGTCCTTAACTGCAGATGAGATTTGATTCCTGAATGGTTCTGACTATTCTTTGCTTCTGTGATTTTTCCATGAGTGTATACCTGCAATAGGTACATAGTTAATCTCACTTAAACAATGCATTATGAGTAATGAGGATATCTGCCCTCCAGATCATAGCCAAAACAAGGATTGGCTGCCTTTGGATGAGATTAGGTCAGTGCATATTCATTATTCCCAACTTCAACCTATTACTCTCAAATTGATCCTTGCTGAAAGCCTTGGTAAAAATATCTGCAATTTGATCTTCTGTCCTACAATACTGCATGCTGATGTTTCCCTTTTCAATATTGTCTCTCAAGAAGTGATGTCTGACATCAATGTGCTTTGTTCTTTTGTGCTGAACTGGATTCTTTCCCATGTTGACTGCACTGGTATTATCACACATGAGAGGAATAGTATGAATATGAACTCCAAAATCTTCAAGTTGTTGCTGGATCCATAGTAGTTGAGCACAACAAGATGCAGCAGCTACATATTCTGCCTCAGCTGTTGAAAGGGCTACTGAATTCTATTTCTTGGTACCCCATGAGATAAGTCAGGATCCAAGAAAGTGTGCCATTCCAGAGGTACTCTTCCTGTCAACCTAATATCCTGCAAAATCAGCATTTGCATACCCTACTAGTTTAAGGGAGTCACCTATTGGATAAAAGAGGAACAGGTCCCCTATCTTCTTTAGATACCTCAAAATCCACTTGGCCGCCTTCAAATGTGATTCCCTGGGACATGCTTGAAATCGTGGACACATTCCTACACTGAAGACAATGTCAGGCCTACTAGCAGTTAGATACAATAGAGAACTAATAATTCCTCTGTACATAGTTTGATTCACTAGTGGATCAGCCTCATTTGTTCCCATTTTAGAGTTTATACCCATGAAGGTATCAATACGCTTCGAGTCTATCATGTGAAACTTTTTCAACAGCTTCTTTGTGTATTTCTCTTGACAAAGTGAAGTCCTACTTGAGGTTTGCTTGATATGTAGGCCTAAGAAGAAATTCAGCTCCCAATCATACTCATCTTGAATTTATTTCCCATTAGAGTCGCAAATTCTTCACACAGACATTCAGAGGTAGCTCCAAAAATTATGTCATCCACATACACTTGGATGATTAGAAGTTCTTGTCTTCTCTTCATAAGAAACAAGGTGTTGTCTATCTTCACTCTTGTAAAACCATTATTCAGTAGGAATTTGGACAACCTTTCATACCAAGCTCTAGGGGCTTGTTTCAAACCATATAAGGCTTTGTTCAGCTTAAACACATGATTTGGTAACTCAACATTCTCAAATCTAGGTGGTTGTTTCACATACACCTCTTCCTTCAGGTCTCCATTCAAAAAGGCACTTTTGACGTCCATTTGGAAGAGCTTGAATCCCATGAAGGCTGCAAAGGCTATAAGAATTCTGATGGCCTCCATCCGAGCAACAGGGGCAAATGTTTCATCATAGTCGATCCCTTCCTCTTGATTATACCCTTGAACAACCAGTCTAGATTTATTTCTTGTTATGACACCCTATTCATCAATCTTGTTTCTGAAAACCCACCTGGTCCCTATGATAGTTCTGTCAGCAGGTCTGGGGACCAGGTACCACACATTGCTCCGCTCAAACTGATATAGCTCCTCTTGCATTGAATTGACCCAGTCAGCATCTTTCAGGGCTTCTTTCACATTCTTAGGCTCAATAGAAGAGATGAACGCTGAGAATGCAACCAGATTTCTTGATTTGGACCTGGTTTGCATTCCAGAGTTTAATGGGGACATGAGATTCTCGAGCGGGTGAGATGAACTGTGCTTCCATCCTGGTTTAGATACCAAGGGCTGGGGTTAATTCACCTGTTCTTCTTCTTCTTCGAAGTCATCATTCTCAGGAGAATGAGTTTCTTCTTGACTTGCATCATGGGACAGACCAGGTCCCTCATTAGGCTGGACATCTTCATTCATCTTCTCAGACGAAACAAGATCAGTGCTATTGGAATCTTGATTTCCTTCAGCTTCCGGCAAGTCAGCTTCATTATTCTGGATTTTGAATATCTCATTAAGATCATCATCATCCTTCATCTCCAAGCTCTTCAAATCACCACTTTCATCGAAGATCACATGAACACTTTCCTAGATACACAGTGTTCTTTTGTTGAAAACCCTGTAAACTTTGCTTGAGGATGAATACCCCACAAACATACCTTCATCACTTCTGGGATCAAACTTTCCCAGATTAGCCTTGCCATTGTTCAACACAAAGCATTTGCATCCAATGGTCCTTAGATAACTGAGTTTGGGCTTCTTGTTGTTCAGCAATTCATATGGTGTTTTGTTCAGAAGAGACCTGATCAAGCACCTGTTAGTCATATAACATGCAGTGTTGATTACTTCAGCCCAAAAGTTTTGAGGCAGATTTGACTCGATAAGCATGGTTCTAGAGATATCAACCAGAGTATTGTTCTTTCTTTCCACCACACCATTTTGCTGAGGAGTTCTGGGTGCTGAGAAGTTATGATTAATACCATTTTCTGCACAAGAAACATCAAGCTTAGCATTTTTGAATTCTGTTCCATGGTTAGACCTGATCCTTGCAATCAAGCAATTTATCTTGGTTTGGATCATTTTGAAGAAAATCATCAACACGTCGGCTGTCTCTGACTTTGACTTAAGAAACATAGTCCACGTGAATCTTGAGTAATCATCCACTATCACCAGAATATACTTCTTTCCATTTCGACTTTAGATTTTCACAGGCCCACACATATCCATGTGCATCAGTTAAAGAACTCTGGAAGAGCTTACTTGCTTCTTTGGTTTGAATGAGGATTTGGTCTGCTTCCCTTTGACACATGCATCACACATTGTGTTATTGCTGAATTTCAATTTTGGCAACCCACGAACCAGGTCCCTAGAAACCAACTTGTTCAGTAAAGACGAGCTCACATGACCTAGCCTCCTATGCCACAAGTCGGCATTTGCACTTTGAGCACTTAGGCATGTCTGATCGTCCCCATGAACCATTTCAAGTGTTGCCACATACATGTTTTTCTTCCTTCTGGACGTTAAGATCACCTTCTTGGTAGACAAACTGGTGACAATGCAATTTTCAGATGTGAACTTGACTTCGTTTCCCTTATCACATATTTGAGAGACATTAAGAAGACTGAACTTTAACCCACTCACATAATAAACATTTTCGATAAAGTTTTCTAGAGTTTTTCCAACCTTGCAAACTCCAAGGATAGACCCTCTTTTTCCATCGCCAAAAGAGACACCTCCACCATAAAGTGCCTTGAGTGAAAGGAAGTTTGTGGTGTTTCCAGTCATGTGCTTTGAGCATCCACTGTCCATGAACCAGCACTAACTTCTGCTTCCTTCACCCTCCTGCAACAGAGATCATTTGTTAGACTTGGGAACCCACTTTAGTTTGAGTTCCCAAAAGGGTGATAGGGGCATAATAATAATGTTTCTTGCCCAATGAGGCAGATTGGTTTTATTCTTGTTCCAGGACTTGGATGTGGGAGCAGGTCCCCCTTTTTAAACCCTTTTCTGTCTATAATAGACTAAAAAAATTTCTTGTGAGGCTTTCCAACCAGGGCAATCCTTTTTCAGATGACCATTGCGACCACAGTGAAGACACAGTAAATTGTCAGAGATAGATACATATTTACTATGAGGATTGTAAGAAGGATTAATGTTCAAACTACCTAATCCCTTTCTGTTGTAGTTCCTTTGACTGGTGAAGTTAGAAAGCAATTTGGTGGAACTGATCCATTTTAGAGAAGTTTGAAGTTCTTCTTTAAGACGGACTAGGTCCCTCTCCATCTGATCATTTCTTTCCAAGGCTAGAGCAAGTCTGGTCTCAGCAGTATTCAGATTTGCTTCTAGCTCTGCTTGCAAACTAGTGGCCTTCCATTTCCTTTTCCCAGATTTCTCAATCATTATGCTTAATTGATTTTTAAGTTCTAGATTTTCAGCTTCTAGAACTGTCAAACGTTCCTCAATGTGTGATATGTGAACAGTTGTTACTGTCTTTTCTTCACTAAGAAGATCTAGGCTAATGTTCATAGAGTCCTTTTCAGTACTTAACTCTATGATAGACTCAATCAAAACATTTGCTAGATTTCTCAACCTTATAATAGAATAAGAGTTCAAGTTTTGTTTAATGTCGAAGAGAGTTACCTTATCTTCATCATCCTCGCATCTGATTTTGCCATGAGAGAAAACAACCCATCAAGCACGTTAGCATCATCTTGAACCGCAAGCATTGATGCGTCATCAGGGTATTCTGACTCTCCTAACTCACTTGAGGAGTCTCCCCAAGCAGCAAGAGCTTTCTTCACAACATAGTAAGCTGAAGCTTTTCTTGTATTCTTCTCAGGTACCAAGTCCGTCCTATCTTTTTCACATCCAGGTCTTTGATATTCTTTGTTTTCAGCTTTAAGCATTGGGTAATCTCTTATGAAATGACCTGCCTTTCCACACTTGTGATAAAGGTCACTAGCAGATGCAGCTCTACGAGGATTCCCTCCGTTTCTAAACCCCCCATACTTTCTCACAATTTTCTGAAATCTCTTGGTCAGATAAGGCATGTCATCATCTTCACTTGAAATTTCACCTGGTGTGATTTTGAGAACTAAGGACTTGTCTTTCTTGGCTTCCTTCTTTGAGATGTCCTGATTTCTGTTCATTTCATGGGTCTTGAGGTTTCCAATGAGAGCATCCATTGTCAAAACCTTCAGATCCTTGGCTTTAATAATAGCATCTACTTTTCTGGCCCAGGACTTCAGAAGAATTAGAAGAACCTTCCTAACTTGCTTACTACTGCTGATGGGCTCACCCAGACTTCGTAGCTCTTTGGTTATGGAAGAAAGTTTAGTATGCATTTCATGAATGGTCTCTCCTTTCTTTATGGTGAAGTTTTCATATTGAGTGGTCAGCATATCCACTTTCGACTCCTTCACCTGCTCTGTCCCTTCGTGAGTTGTTCTTAGGCTGTCCCAGATTTCCTGTGTCGATTCACAAGCAGAGATGTGGTTGTACTCTTCAGCACCTATACCACACACTAACAGCTTCTTAGCTCGGTAGCTTTTCCCGATCTTCTTTCTGTCTGCCTCATTGTACTATTGGCGAGTCTTTGGAACAACTTTAGTGATTTCACCATCTTTCATTTCCACTGTTAGAATGAAAGGTTAGTCCAGCACTATGTCTCATAACTCGCTGTCCTCAGCCATGAGATAGTCGTGCATCCTTGTTTTCCACCAACTGTAAAACTGACCATTAAAACGAGGAGGTCGTGTTACAGATTGTCCTTCTTCGAGGTTCAGTGGAGCAACCATTTTTCTGCTAAATCTATCTCTCTTGGTGTTAACCAGCTAGAGAGAACCTACTCTGATACCAATTGATAGAATTAGTGCATCCACTATCAGTCAATGAACCAGGTCCCTTGACTCAGCAAAAATAATAACGAAGAGTAAATAATAACACAATCACAACACAAGCAGTTTACGTGGAAACCTCCTTGCTCAAGGGAGTAAAACCACGACCTATCACACAGGATTTTCAACTATTTTCACTAATCTTCCTTAAGCAAAAGCGAACAATAGTTACAAACAACGTGAGAAAAGGTTATTAATGTCACAATCAAGTAATAACTCTATTACTTAAAGAGCCTAAGCAGATTCTACTCTGCCCACTAAGCTATCACCAATAGACAACTTAGGATTTGACTAAGCAACAGGTTTCCCACTAAACCACCACACTCTGGATGACTTAGACTTTTACTAAGCAACACACAAGGCTGCCCACTAAATCAGTTAGACTCAACTAATTTAGACTTTTCACCAAATGAACTATTTGAATCCTTTATAGATTTAGGAACAGATTTACAATGTAAGTACAAAAGAAATAATCCTAAGACCACTTAAGCTTTCAGCTCAATCAGGTTCGAGTTTGTCTTTAGGATGATTCTTCTCTTTAGTAATAGCCTTTGCAAGAGTTCTTGAGAGTTTTCAAGTTGGAAAAACTAAAATTATGACTATTGGACATAATCTTTAATAGGAATAGTCACAACCTTCGAGGCAATGCCATTGGTTGAGGTTTCTGCCACTTCTGCCATAATTGGAGATTGTGCACCAACCAGTTGTACTTTTTCTAGCCTGGCAGTTGTGCGTACATTTTCATCGTATTAGGTCCCTTTACAAGGTCCCTGGGTTTGTCAAATCATCAAAACTACAACTAACATCCTCCCCAAATAATTATTTGTTGTTTTCTCCCTGTCACCATTCCTGGAATTGGAGTTTCCCCCATTTGTGAGATTTGAATCTTTCATTACACTTATGTTTGATTTTTCTCCATTTGTTGAAACAATCTGACTGGAACCAGCTTTCACTTGCATAATAATTTCTTGAATTTTACACCATTGTTCATTCGAAATCAACCTCCCACTCTCATTGTTGATACCCGATTTCTCAATGGCGTAAACTAGACTTGAGGGAGTTTGTTATTGGATTGATATTATTTGTACTGTTAGTCCCTCATGGGCTTTGTTCGGTGGTCGGAGATGAGCTACCGGTGGCTCAGCTGCCATAGCGACAGTAAGTTGCTGTTATAATAACGTTGAGAGTTCAGATTTTTAGAGAAAGGGGAGAGCATTTCACAAAATCTTTTGTTGATAATATAAAATTTTATCTTGTTCCTTAGTAGAGTGGTAAATTGTATGTAAGTTGAACTCAGAACTAGGTACAATGGTTATGTATCACTAAGTGAGATGAAAAGCCTCGTCTTATGTCATTTCAAGTGAAACTTTACTTTGTTACCTGCTGCCTACTCTTAGATTCTTACATATGACACTAATCTAGTATGAGCTCTTAATGGCTGCATAAACTTATTAATCTTTGCCCTAACAAGTTCCTTGAATATGTTCCCTACAGAGTTTTCATACCATTCTATCTATGGTTCATTTGGACACAAAGTAACCTGAGAAAGCTATGAATTGCCAGCACTGTGAGCTTCAGGAAGCTCAACAATGAAAGCCTCTGATAATAGTAACTATAAGGAGAGAAGAACAGAGATGTTGATTTGTGAAATGAAAAGCTTGTTTATTCTATTGCATCAATGAATATTTATATAGATCTGAAAATAGAAAATATATAATCTAACTTTTGTATGATATGGACTAACTAACTCTGTAACAAATTAACTAACTGTCTAACTAATTGTGTAACTAACTATGTGAACTGTACAATACTTTAACACCCCCCTCAAGTTAGAGGTGGATACAACACTGCCAAATTGTCAAGAATGGAAGAGTGTTTGATCCAATTCAGCCAACTGGTCTTGTGTAGTAATGTGGTGCAAGGAAATAAGTCATTGCTGCAAAACATGTCTCACATAATGACAGTCGACCTCAATATGTTTGGTCCTCTCGTGAAAAATAGGATTCTTGGCTATATGCAATGAAGACTGACTATCATAGAAAACTGAAATAGGTTTCGAAAAAGGGACATCCAGTTTAGTAAGTAACCTACTCAGCCATACCAATTCTCCTACTACTTTTCTGAGGGATCTGTACTCAGCCTCTGCAGATGATAAAGAAATATTTTCTTGCTTCTTCGACTTCCAGCTTATTATACTGCCTCCTAGCAACACTAAGAAACCACTAACAGACTTTTTGGAATCTAGACAAGATGCCCAATCTGAATCACAATACCCTTTAATGGTGAAATCTGCATCCTTAGAGAGAAATAAACCCAGGGTAGGATCAGACTTTAAATATCTCAGAAGATGAAAAGCATCTTGTAAATGAGGCTCTCTAGGATCCTACATGAATTGACTCAAAAGTTGAACACTAAAAGCAATATCAAGCCTGGTATTTTTGAGGAAATTCAGTTTTCCAACCAGCTTCCTATAGTAAGTTCCATCACTAAGAACTTTGCCTTTCTTTGCTCTCAATTTGGCATTAGGATCAAGAGGAGAAGCCAAAGAACTCATGTGTAAGAAATCATACTCTTTTAGCATGTCAAGAACAAACTTCCTCTGAGAAATTACAACCCCATGATCTGTGTGAAGTACCTCCATTCCCAAAAAATAGTGCAACAGCCCTAAATCCTTAATCTTGAATCTGTTATGCAGATAGACTTTCAGGTCTGCTATTTCAGTTGTTCCTGTGAGAACTATATCATCAACATACACAGCCACATAAACAGTTGAATTGTCCCTCTTTTTGTAGAACAGAGAATAGTCATACATGGAATGAGCATATCCTCTAGAACATAAAGCCTCAGTGAGTTTGGCATACCATTCATTGCCTACTAGCCTACTGGAGTCCATACAATGATTTGTTCAATTTACATACCAAATTAGGGGCATGAACTGCAAGTCCAGGTGGTACATCCATATAAACCTCCTCATGCAAATCTCCATGAAGGAAAGAATTATTAATGTCTAACTGATACATAGTCCAGCCATGCTTAACTGTTGTAATCAGCAAAGCCCTGACTGTGGTCATCTTGACTACAGGTGAAAAGGTCTCAATATAGTCAATACCTACTTGTTGTGTACCCCTTGACAACAAGCCTTGCTTTTAGTCTCTCAATACTACCATATGCATTGTGTTTGACCTTATAGACCCATCTACAACCAATGGTTTTCTGGCCATTAGGTAGTGGAACCAAATCCCAAATATGATTGGAATGCAAAGCATCAAATTCTTGTGTCATGGCCACTTGCCAAGCAGGATCAATTGCAGCTTCCTCATATGAAAATGGTTCCCTGTCAATACAAACATTTCTCACAAGATCTTGACTACTAGGAACTAAAGTACTATGATCCATGTGTTGGTGATTGGAGAAAAGGGCCTTAAGAGAAGTAGCAGTATTGGCAAGATGTTGAGGTTGAGGATTAGGTGGTTTGAGTTGTGGCATATTACAGACATAATCATACATGTGACTTGGGAATTTGGGATTCCTAATGGATCTCCTAGGTTATGGATGCATGGAGGGAACATACATAGGAATATAATGAAAGGGTAAATGCACTATAGGATCAGGTGATGGACTATATGTAGTATTAGAACCATCTGATACAGTTTGATTTTGATTACCCTGTGTGCCATGATTATCAAAACTATCTGAGATATCAATGAAAGAAGGAAATTGTAAACAAGGAGTAGATGAAGTAGGAAAAGAAGAATTGTAAAAAGGAAAAATATTTTCATAAAAAACAACATCCCTAGAAACATGTATTCTTTTTGTGGACATATCTAGGACTTTGTACCCTTTTTTCTCATAAAGATATCCAACAAAAATGTGGGGAGTGGCTCTTGGTTCAAATTTGGCTCTATGTGGTGTAGGTACAATGGGGTAACAAAGACAACCAAAGCTTCTCATGTGGGAGTAAAGGGGTTTCTTTTTGTATAAAATTTCACATGGGCTGGCATCATTTAGTACAGTAGAATGAAGCCTGTTTAAAATGTATGTAGCACACAAGATACATTCTCCCTAGTACTTAATAGGTAGTTTGAATTGAAAAAGCAATGCCCTAGCAGTTTCAAGTAAATGTTTGTGTTTTCTTTCTACTACATCATTTTGTTGTGGTGTGTAGGGGAAAGTTTTCTGATGAAAGATTCCTTTTTCTTGAAAGAAGGTGGTTGTTTCTGTATTAACAAATTTCAGACCATTGTCTATTCTTACTGTTTTTACAGTAGTTTCAAATTGATTTTCTATCATGGCAATGAAAGACTTAAGGGTCTGTAATGCATTACTATGTGGAGATTTGCATTGTAAAATTCCTCATTCTGATTTACTGCTGGTCCTTTTCCATGAGCCAAGTCTTGTGCACAATGAACATTTGCTACTGTCATGTGTCCAGTTCCTTTATTATGAGGAGGCTTTGGAGGAGCTCTAGGATTATTCTGAGGGGGCTTTGGGGAAGCTCTAGAATTCTGAGATGGATTCGAACCAGATGGATACCCATGGAGTCTATAACACTTCTCCATTATATGATCTGTTCTCTTACAATAGTTACAAAACCTATCCTTGTATGGAGGATTTCGTGATTGATTTGGTGAAAATCTGTCCTGTAGGGTTGAGAGGGCCTACCAGATCCAACATGTAAAGCACTTGACTCCACATTGAAGTGATTAGATGGCTTGATTTCCCTTTGGTGTTCATCTTGAACCAGAAGAAAGAAAGCATGAGCTATAGAGGGCAATGGATTCGTCATGATTATACTACCACGTATCATGATATAGACGTCATTCAATCCCATGAGGAATTAAATCAACCTTCGATCTTGTTCAGCCTTATGAATAAGAGTCTTTGCTCCACAGACACAGGTGCAGTTGCATTGAGCTGTGACATTCAAAGTACTAAGTTCCTCCCATAGCTTTTTCAATTTGGTGTAGTTCCCCGTAATATCGAGAGATCCCTGAGACAGATAGTTAATTTCCCACTGAATTTGATACAGTTTTGCATCATTAGTTTGTTCATAGCGATCTTCCAGCTCCCTCCACAATTCTACAGAGCTCATAATGAATTTAACATTGTCTTCAATTTCCTTTAACAGTGAATTCAGAATCAAAGATGTAACAATATCATCACATCGTTCCCATTGACGATATAAAGGATGATTGGATTGAGGTCATGGGCAATCCCCATTGATAAATCCTGACTTGTTTTTGACTGATAGTGACCTCAAAACACTGCGTCTCCATGAACGATAACCAATTCCAACAAATTGTACTAGTACGAGCATGGCTCCGGGATTATTAGAAGGATGCATGTAAAAAAGGCTATTGGATTCGATTGAAAAAGATGTTGAACCACCAGATTGGCTAGAATTTGGAGCAGTTTGCATAGATCCAGCAAAAATGAAGAATGGACAGATCGCGAAGAGAAGAAGAAAGGAGAAAACTCGTACGAAAAATAAAAAAATAAAGCGGAAAGTGAATACCTCAGAGTCGGACCTGCTCTGATACCATGAGAAAGCTATGAATTGCCAACACTGTGAGCTTCAGGAAGCTCAACAATGGAAGCCTCTGATAATAGTAACTATAAGGAGAGAAGAACAGAGATGTTGATTTGTGAAATGAAAAGCTTACTTATTCCATTGCATCAATGAGTCTTTATACAGATCTGAAAATAGAAAATATCTAATCTAATTTTTGTACGATATGAACTAACTAACTCTGTAACAAATTAACTAACTGTCTAACTAATTGTGTAACTAACTATGTGAATTGTACAATACTTTAACATAACCAGTTCATTTTTGAACAAAAACCACTAATCATTAATAATTGTGTTGTTAAATATCTACCATGTGAATATTGGATGCTTGCAGGTAGAACCAAGCAAAGACACTCTAAAATTCCCGTATGTGTCATGAGAACCATCCCAGGAAACTATTTGCATGCTCAATACAGATGCAAGGATGGACAATAACATGAATTTTGTAGGAACGGGAGTATTTAGGGATAGGAGCGAACGATGGATTTTAGGATTTACTTCTTTGATTTCAATTACAAAAATGTTTTCTAAGCTGAATTACTTGCTCCCTTACATGGATTGACTATAACTTTTTTGCATAATTTACAGTCCCTGCAAGTTAATATAGCCCATGAAGTAGTTAAGTCACTTTATAACACTAACTTACACAACTCTTCAATTTTGGATGATTGCAGGTGCCTCTTCCGGAGGATGAGTATTCCAAAGGTGATCCATATCTAATGAGAACAGAACAGACAAGTTGATAGCTTAGCAGCAACGACCACAACCATATAGGAAGCTCCTTTCTAATGGCTTTTTTCGGGACACTCGTGTATCCTTGGAAGATATTTTGAGCGCGGACAGAAATGGAGTTATGTCTGTTAGGAGGGCTAATGCACTAACATTCAGCCATACTCAATTCTATGTGTAATATTAGCAGAAGTGGTGGTACAACCACAAATGCACGTAGCATAATATGTTTGACGTGGATTTGTATTGTTACTGCTCATAGATATTATCTTCTATATTTCAAACATTAATTGTTAAAATCTTTAGATGCAACGGTTGTGTTTCACCGAGGGAAAGATGAAAACCATTATTTAATGCATTTCAAGTTTGATCTATTCGCCATGCTATCTATTGTGATATTATGAAAAAGTGACTGTAGCCAAGAAATGGAAACAGGAAAAGGTAGTTAATCTTGAATGATAGCTCAAGATCAATCTCGTGAAAACCTTAACAATGTCTTTTGGGGTTAGATCTTCTTCTCCTTTTTCATTATTTTTCTCTTTTATGTCATTTCTTCTTTCTAATTTGTCTTTGTTTAAATTTATTAGACAAATTTTTATTTTATTTTTAATTCTTCCTATATTTATTATTCATTTTATTTTAACGTAACTCTTTTTTCATGTACTAACTTAAATAAACTCTTTTAAAATGGTCAATTATATTAAACTTGAATTTGAGGTAGAAATATAATTTTTTTCTAAAAAATAAGGTAAATAGATGTAATTGAATAAAGAAACTTAAACATCGTCATCCTTTTAACAATATCAATTTAATAGAATTCATGAATTTCTTTTCTATTTTAGAGAGATGGAAATTAAACATATTTAATTTATTTGTCATTTGTTTTTTTTTTACAAATGATAACTAACCTAGTATCATTTGTTAATAAAATATCAATCACTACTAAAAAACGACGGAAGTAAAAGCGACAGACGGCGTCGCTCCAAAAAGTGACGTCATTAGCCACACTGTTCGTTGCTTTTTAATTAAAATAATTTTTTTTAAAAAGCGAGGGACGGAATTGCTTAGTCCGTCGCTTTTTTCGCGGATTTTTGCGCCAAATATATATATATATATATATAAAATCAGTAATTAATTATTTTTTATAAATAGCGACGTAATCCATCATTTTTTATTAAAAATAATTATTTATAAATTAAAAAAAAGTCATGCCGTCCGTCGCTTTTTATTAATTTTAATTGTTTAATTATTTTTTAAATAAGCGACGAACAACATCTTTATGTCTGTCGCCTCTTGGTCAAAATATATGGTCAAACATTTTAAGAAACCGACGGACAATGTCTCTTAGGCCGTTGCTTTTTGGTCAAAATGTTGGTCAAACATTTTTAAAAAAAGCGATGGACATAGATATGTTGTCCGTCGCTTTTTATTAAATATCTAAAAACAAATCCGCGATTTCTCCCCATTTCTCCATTTCCCCATTTGTGAAATCTCCTCCTTCTCTCCACTCCTCACCACCATCACTGCGTCGCTGCTGCCGCCGCTCGCTAGCTGTCGCCTGCTTCTCCAGAGTTGCCATGCCGCTGCCGCCGCCTGCCTCTCCTCTCTCTTCAATCTGTCCTTCTCCTTTAAGGTTAGGGTTTAATAATGCATCAATTTTTTTTTTCAAATTGAACTATATTTTGATTTTGTTTGCTATTTATTTGTAAATAGTTTATTGAATTTGTGTTTATTGATTGTTAGTTTGAATTAGGATTATTAGTTAGTGAGTGAATTGAAAATTTTAATGTTAGGGTTAGTTTGAATTAGGGTATCATAGGATTTGTTTGAATTTGGGTATTTCTTGAGTTAATTAGTTTTATTTTGGGATTGTAGGATTAGTTTGAATTAGGCAATAATATAAGGAGTTGTTTGAATTTGGGTATTATTTGAGTTTGTTTGATTTTTGGATTTTAGGACTAACTAGAGTTTGAATTATTATTGAAATTTTAGGACTAATAGTTTTAATTTGGGATTAGGAATAGCTAGCTAGTTTGAATTTAGGATTTTAGCACTAGTTAGATTTTAGGATTTTAGGACTAGTTTGGAATTGTGATTTTAAGACTAGTTTGAATTATACTTGAGATTTTAGGACTACTAATACTTTGAATTTGGGATTTTAGCACTAGTTTGATTTTTGAATTGTAGGAGTACTTTGAATTTGTGATTTTAAGACTAGTTTGAATTTGAAATTTAGGACTAGTTTGAATTATTTTTGATATTTTAGGACTAATAGTTTGAATTTGAGACACTATCTAGCTAGTTTGAATTTGAAATTTTAGGGATTTGAATTACAACTTATAATTAATTAGAACTTGAATTTACTATAAATTGAACTTAATTAGGAATATGAGCTTGAAATGTTGTCGACTTTAATTTATTAGAACTTAATTTTTATTCTTATTAGAACTTGGATTTTATTTGAACTTAATTAGAACTTTGTAGTACTTGAAAATCTTATTGACCTTAATTAATTAGAACTATATTAAACTTAATTAATTTATAATAACTTGAAAACTTAATTAGGAATTAATATAAAACTTGAACTTAATTAATTAGTATTGATTAATTAATTAAGCGTTAATTTTGTAGATCTTGAACTAATTGAACTTAATTAGACCAAACAAAGCATATTTTGGGAACTTAATTAGACCAAACAAAGCATATTTTGAAGTTGAACTTAGACTTGAACTTGAAATTAGAACTTGAACTTAGAATTTGAACTTGAACTTAGAACTTGAACTTGAAATTAGAACTTGAACTTGAACTTAGAATTTGAAGTTGAACTTCTTGAACTTGACATTAGAACTTGAACTTGAAACTAATTAGCTTGAATATATAACTAATTAAGTTTAGAAATTAGATATGAACTTGAATTGAAAACTTGAACTTATTAAAACTTGAATATATATATATATAAAACTAATAATCTTGGATTTGAAGTTTATATTTAACTAATTTTAGGACTTTTCATGCTAGGCAACTGAGGAAGCTCAACATATAAAAAGGTTGATACAAGACTATATTGCTTCTTTCATCAAAGTAGGAGATAAGGTTGGTGCTTCTAAATTTCTAAAGTTCAAGTACAATTGTTTTCAATAATGTGTTTGTGTCCATCTAGTATTGATACTTAGCTTTAATTTTGTGATAATTTTTTTGTGTCCATCGAGTGTTTGTTAAGCATAAGTGTCAACACTAGTTGATCCTATTGATGACAAAATTGATTTTCTTGCAAGATCAATTTGTGTCCATCTAGTGTTGATAGTAAGCTTTAATTAGGAATAATGTGTTTGTTAAGTATAAGTACCAACACTAGTTGATCCTATTGATGACAAAATTGATTTTCTTGCAAGATCGATTTGTGTTCATCTAGTGTTGACACTTAGCTTTAAATTTAGAAATAATATATTTGTTAAGCATAAGTACCAACACTAGTTGATCCTATTGATGACAAAATTGATATTCTTGCAAGATCGATTTATGTCCATCTAGTGTTGACACTTAGCTTTAAATTTAGAAATAATATATTTGTTAAGCATAAGTACCAACACTAGTTGATCCTATTGATGACAAAATTAATTTTCTTGCAAGATCGATTGATCCTATTGATGACAAAATTGATTTTCTTGCAAGATCGATTTGTGTCCATCAAGTGTTGACACTTAGCTTTAAAAAGTTGTTAGGTTATTAAAGTTGTTAAGTTTTTTAAATAAGTTAAATTAAATAATATGGTTTTGTTGATGGATTTAGTTGTTGGAATTAAGTCAAAACTAAACTAATTCAAGTTAAAAAGTTGTTTAAATAAGTTAAAATAAATAATGTGGTTTTGTTGATCGATCTAGTTGTTGGAATTAAGTCAAAACTAAACTAGTTCAAGTTAAAAAGTTGTTAAGTTGTTTAAATAAGTTAAAATAAATAATGTGGTTTAGTTGGTGGATTTAGTTGTTGTATTAAGTCAAAACTAAACTAGTTAAAGTTGTTAAGTTGTTTAAATAAGTTAAAATAAATAATGTGATTTAGTTGGTGGAATTAAGTCATTACTAAACTAGTTAAAGTTATAAAGTTGTTAAGTTGTTTAAATAAGTTAAATTAAATAATGTGATTTTGTTGATGGATTTAGTTGTTAGAATTAAGTCAAAACTAAACTAGCTCAAGTTAAAAAGTTGTTAAGTTGTTTAAATAAGTTAAAATAAATAATCTGGTTAAGTCAATACTAAACTAGTTTTAGGACTACTACTAGTGAAATTATTATTAAATTTTATTTATAATATAATTGAATATCTATATTTTTGTAGATGGATCATCGTTTGTGGACGTATAAAATGAATTATGAATCTGGTACTCGTTTGAAACCTGAGTTTATTGACGGTGTTAGAAATTTTATTGAACATACAATGACACTAGACATTTTCAAGAATAATGGATTGGTTAGGTGTCCTTGTAGTGCATGTAAGTGCTTAATTGTTTTTAAACAAGATAGAGTTATGGTTCATTTGTAGTACCGTAATGGATTAAGCCTAGATATTTGTATGGATTGATCATGGAGAAAGTGATGGATTTGATGGTATATTTTATAATTCGATGCCTGTGGATGTATATAATATAGTTGCACCACATGACCAAATTAGGGTTGAACATGATAGGGTTCATGAAATGATCAATGATGCTTTCGGGGTTTAAGGTGGGATGGAACCGAAACAATATTTTGATGAAGCTCCTAATGAAGAAGCAAAACGCTTTTATGATCAATTAGAAGAGTCTAGTCGTCAACTATGTGAAGGGAGTCTGCATTCTGCCTTGTCAGTTGCGGTTAGATTAATGAATATTAAATCATATTAGAATGTTCCTAATGCGGCTATGGACTTAATGATTGATCATTTGGGTGAACTAGCTAATCCGGAGTTTAACATACCAAAGAACTTCTATCAAGCAAAGCGTTTGGTGTCCAAGTTAGGATTGACGTATGATAGAATTCATTGTTATGTTAATGGCTACATGTTGTTTTACAAGAATAGTGAATTAGAAAATTGTAAGTTTTGTGGACATGCTCATTATAAGAGGACTCCGGCTGGAAAGATGGTCCCAGTTCAGGCGATGCGATATCTACCTCTCATTCCTAGGTTAAAGAGGTTGTATGCATCGATGAGGTCTGCCCCACATATGAGATGGCATTGTAAATATAGAAGGCCGCCGAGTGTCTTGTCTCATTCATCTGATGGTGAAGCATGAAAGCATTTTGATAATGTCCAACATTTGCAATTAGTGAAAGAAGTAGCACTTGGACCTGAATCTCAAGTACTGACAATAAATAAGTATTGTGTCAATGGTTTTAAGTTTCAAACTAAAGAAGTTTCTAGGAACCAGAAAACAAATAATAGCGGTGTCTACATACAAGGTGATGTTGATGGTACTGGTCAAACTATTGAATATTATGGTGTCATTCAAGAGATTATTGAAGTGAGGTATTCAGGTTGGCCTAAGAAAAAGATTGTATTGTTTCTGTGTGAGTGGTTTGACCCATCACATAGAGGCACAAAGGTGGACCATTAACATAATATAATTGAAGTTAAGCACACCAGGAAATACAAAAGTTATGATCCTTTTATTATTGCACAAAATGTTAAACAAGTGTATTACGCTCCATATCCATTGCGTAGAGACAAAGTTGATTGGTGGGTTGTTATAAAAAATTAAGCATGTGGGAAGAATTGAAATTGACAATGTCTTAGATGTGGAGTATCAAAATAATGTTGCAATTGTTCAACAACAAGTTGATGTTGAATTGGAAACCACAATACAACATCCTCAACACATATTAGAAGAAGTATCTGATGATGAGATACTGAATGTTGAGGAAGAAATATTCAATAATGAGGAAAATGAATCATTTGATGATGAAGAATGGGACAATAATGAAAATGAAACAACTGAGGAGGAAGAATGGGAGAATGATGGAATTGAAACAAGCGAGGAGGAATAGTGTAGAATGAAAGCTAGCTAGTATACATATGTAAGTGTAATTTGCTAATTTTATTTAATTTATGATTTATATATATATTATACATGTAAATTTGCATACATATGTCATCAGGCGGTGACGGTGATAGACATCGCGAGCATCTTGGAGTTAGCCAGACTAAACAGGCTAAGAAGAAGAAGTCTAGGAGACCCATAGATGCTAAGGATATTGCCAGATCTATTTCTTTTGTGCCAAAGCGTATCATCCATGATACTCATTTATTTGCTGTTCCGTTTGGTACGGCGAATCCTCGACAATATTATCCTAATTATCGTCGACCAGTCGGTGCTTCATCTACTTCACAGGCATTGCCTTCACGACGTTACGAGGACCTGCCTTTACAGGCTATTTGTCGAGTATGACCCTTATCGGCAGGTACTCCATCTCCCACAGGTACATCTCCTCAATTATCTGCCGTGAGGATTGGAGATTCTAGTAGCGAGAAGTCAGATGCTATGGCCGGTATGCCTCCATTGACTCAGCATTTTGTGCATCCTGATGTATCACCCTCATCTACATCTACACCTAGTGCTACACCAGATGATACGATGCCTGCTCTAGTTCCTGGCCAGAAAGACAGACTTGGTGGAGTCATGATTGAGCTAGATGGATCATCGTAAGTTTGTTTTGCTATCTATTTGTTAATTTATTTTATTTATTTCTTATACTTTAATATATTATTCATGAACTAACATATTTATTATGTGTTTTGCAGGTGGCATCCTGCAAAGGATGTTGCCCGGGCTTTAAAAGACTGTGTTAGAAGACTCTATACACAGGCATATCACTCTTGGAGCGAGATTCCAAACAATATATGCCAGGCAATGTTTAATAACTTTAAGGTATATATTTTTTTAGTTAAGTTTAGTATACTTTACTTTTTTTTTACTATCGATCTAATTAACGTTATTCAATTTTTTTTAGGCTATGTGTACTTGGGAGTCGAGGTACAATTTGGTCATTGGGACCATATTTGAGAGGAAGGCATCCGCCAGACTGTATAGCTGCCTAAAGAAAGCTCGGGATAGTGGTGAACGTCCCGGTTGGATGTTGGCTTATGTTTTTGATGAATTGGGTCATTATTGAAACACAAACAAGTTTAAGGCAATATCAGATCAAGCCAAAAAGACTAGAGGCAGTCTTAAAGGTGGCTCGTTGCACATCGGAGGTCCAAAGATGGTTGGAACAATTGCACGAGAAATGGTAAGTTCTAATTCAAACTTTTAAATAAATAATTAGTTGATTCATATATATTGTTAAAAAATTCAGTTTTTATTTATAGGAAAAAGAATTGGGAAGCACTCCCATTGAACCGGAGGTTTTCAAGAAGACTCATGTCAGGTAGAAAGAAAATGAGTCGGATCCGGATGTGTGGGTGGAGGAATGGGCCAAACGAACTTTTGTAAGTTATTTAATATGAATAATATATATTAATAGTGCATATATTTATGATATGTATGTATATTGATGTCAATTTTTATATTTAATATGCATAATGACTTTCATCAGTACGTCGCTGAGAATCTAGATAGTTCGGTCCAATTGACACCTGAATTGTCCACCCAGATTTGGAAAGAAAAAGTGGTAAGGGGACACACAAGGGTAGATGTTATGGTCTAGGCTCTCGAAATGATGTTGGACGACTCTAGTCAGGCATAGAAGGTACTGGATCATCACGTCAAGCCGAGGCACTTAACGGTGTTCAGATTGCTGCTAGTCGGATCAAATAGGTAAACTTACAACGGCACTAGCAGAATCAGAGTGGAGAAGAGTATCTAAACAAGAAAGCATGAGTGAGACCGTTCAGCAAATCAAAGACCAAGTGATGAACCTCGCTCGTCGACCTACTACTTCGGCTCCCGATGACACCGGCGACGAGAGTGATGAGGATGATTATTTAGATCCCACTCCCTAGTTTAGATCTCTGGACATTTATGAACTTTTTGAAATATTGAAACGAACTTTGAAAGACTTTAAAGTCTTTAATTTGTGATTTAGATACTTTTAAATGTTATTTTAAGTTTGTTGTTTTATGTTTTGTTTAGATTGTTTATAATTATGTGTGTTTGATTGGGCTGAATAGTGTAGAATTGAATTGAATTGCATTTGCAAGCGGGTAACACAAACTGCCAGTTTCTGCTGTCAAAAAAATTGCAGAAAAAGTGTCGGACAACGTGGTTTAGTCCATCGATTTTCTGGGTTTTAATTTTTTTAAAACCCAGAAAAGCGACAGACAGCGTGGTTTTGTCCATTGCGTTTCTGGGTTTTTAAAAAATTAAATTGCAGAAAAGCAACGAACAACATGGTTTAGTCCGTCGCTTTTCTGGGTTTTAATTTTTTTTAAAACACAGAAAAGTGACGGACAGCGTGGTTTGTCCGTTGCTTTACTGGGATTTCCAAAATTAAAATTTCCACAAAAGCGACGGACTGCGTCGCCTTTTGGAAATTTAAAAAAAATGAAAATTAAATTTGAGCGACGCAGTCCGTCACTTTTGTTAAAAAAAATTCAAAAAGAAAAATAGTAAAAATGCAACGCAGTCCGTCGCTTTTGGAAAAGTGTCGAGCCAAAAAGCGACGGAACTGATTGTGTCGCATTTCTGTCGCTTTTTACCGAAAAAGCGACGCAGTCCGTCGCTTTTTCCCTTCTCTTTTTGATAGTTTTTTAGTAGTGAATTTAATAAAATACAAATGATAACTTCCCCATCTCGCTCTTTTTTTCATCATTTTTCACGTATTTTAGGAACTAAGTTATGTAATACAGTTAATCCTTTAAAATTCATTTTATCAACATATCTTTATTCTCAGTATCTGTGATTAGTTTGGTATTTACTTTTATCAACTAATGAAAATATGAAATATCTATGATTTCTTGTACAAAGTGTCGAGGGGCTACTACGTTCACCGCGCACTTATATTACTACTTGAGCCTCTTCTTTATACTTTGAACCTCTAAATAAAAATCCCAATTCTATCACTGATTGACATTAATACTTTTATCTTCCTTAATTTTTTTGAATCGAAGATTACTTTATTAATCAGTAGACTATATATACTCTTGGATACATCCACTAAAGTAAATATTACCTTTAATTACTCATTTTTATTTTATTAGTCTATTAAACTAGAAAACAAAATTTAAAAAAAGTGTAATCTTTTAGAGAAAAGAAAACGACACGTAACTAAACATATAGAAAATATTAAAATATAAATTACAGAGAAATAAATAAATGAATTTGGAGAAACCTAGTAGTAGGTTTTTCCATCTTATAAGAAACTCTTGAAATAAATATAAAAAAAGACTTTTGTGACTTTTACAATACCACTATCGCAATAACTCTTCTCACAAAATATTTGACACCCACACGATATTTTTTTTCAATTTCTATCAACTTCAATCAAAGAATCAATGTGGACTATTCCTATTCTGCCAGAGGAACTCGTTGGTGAAATTCTATCTAGGCTTTCGGTGAAATTTCTTTTAAAATTCAGGTGTGTTTTAAAATTTTTACTTGATTTAATCTCTAGTTCCAAGTTTATCAAGTCTCATCTTGACTTATCAGCAAATAACAAAGACAACACTCACCATAGGCTCATATCATGTTATCATCATAACTACAATTTTAAGGATTAGTCTCTTAGGTCTTTACTTTATGAGTCTGATGTGACAAAGACATCTGCTTTGAATTATCCCATGAAAAACCCCCAAAAATCTTTTCGTTCGATGAATTCTATCAATGGATTGATTTGTCTTGTTGATTGGTCAAACGATTTGTTTCTATGGAATCCATCCATCAGAAAGTACAAGAAACTACCAGATTCTAAAACTAATTCAATGGATGCTATCAATTTCATATATGGATATGGTTTTGGATATGATAAGTTCCGTGAGGATTATAAAGTAGTGGCATGTACTTACTATCATGGACATTCGCGTGATGTTGAGGTACAAATATATATCGTTCAGGTAAGTTTGTCAATGGAAAGATTTATTGGGCTAGTTATACCTTTAGTGATCGTTACATAATTTATATTGATTTGGTCAACGAGAAATGGATTAAGGTGGAGCAACCATCTTACGAAGAAGGAGACTATGATTTGCAATTAGGAATGTATGGCAGTGATCTTTCGGGATATATTAATAATAATCGGGGAAAATGTGTGTCTCTTTGGGTTATGAAAAAATCTTGGACAAAGATATTATTTTCTATCAAGTATGATGATTCCTCATTTTCGTTTGTTCTTCCATTTTTCATGTCAAATAAAGGTGAAATTGTCGTTTGTTTTGCATCAACTAATAATTTCATGATATACAATCCAAATGATGAGTCACTCTGTCCTGCAGTTATTGACTCTAACAAATTTAGCTACGCGAAAATCTACATTGAAAGCCTAGTGTCCCCCTTTTCTACATAAAAGGACTAGTGATGCAACAACTTTGGGATCTTGTTAGTCATTCTTCTTTTATTCATTGTATTCATATAAGCCAAGTTATCTTCCATTTTGTCAACGTTCACTGCTTAGAAATTGAAAGGAAGCAGCTTAGACATGCCTCAAGTATAGTTGGTAGGGAAATCAGTATGGAACATTTATGACAAAAATGATTTCAGTTGAATGTAGTATGTTGAGATTGTCGGGTCAGAATGTTGGTGTTGAATCTTCCCTCTGTCCTATCCTTGGTGGACAAAATTACTTCGTACTCATATCTACCGTACAATGACGTCTTTTTACGGTAGAAGCAGTGTTGGAAAATTTGTACTAACTCGACTTAAAGTTGGACATTTACAACTATATTGAACTATTTACGTTGCAATGTACATAAAATTATGAGGTGTCGTTATTACCTATGAATTACAATATTTCCTATTAAAATCCCCTTAGATGAGATAATGTGTGTATTTATGTATATTAATTTAAAGTAATATAATAATATATCGTAAATTAGATGGCCCAAAGACATTGGCCTGTAATGTTTAACATTCATGGTCCAAAAGAATCTAGGTTTATATTTTTTACGTTAGAGTAATGAATATAAAAGGAATTTTGTGACTTACAAAAAAAAAAAAAATTACAAACGCAAATTCCCAAACTATTCTCAATTTGTATCAACTTTAATGAAAGAATCAATGTTGACGATTCCTATTCTACAAGTAGAACTCGTCACTGAAATCCTCTTAAGACTTCCGGTGAAATGCCTCTTGAAATTCAAGCCTATTTCAAAATCTTGGCTTGATTTAATCTCTAGCTCCAAGTTTATCAAGTTCCATTTCAACTTATCAGTTAATAATAAGGACGACACACATTGTTGGTGTAATATATCACAAATACAATAAATTACAGTTGAAAATAAAATATAAACAAAAAATAAAAAAATATTCAGGCTGAGGCGCGGACATCTCGCTCTCTTTAAGGAGATTCAAGTCCATTGCAACATAATCTACAGTCTACACCAACCCAACAGTATCACTCATGATTTGTCCCCTCTAGGATACAACCCAACAACGTGTACACTTCAAGCAACTCCGGATTAGTTGCGGAGTTCAAAGCTCCACAACCTTCGTTCAATATATAATTACTCTCTTTTGTATAGTGAATATAGTTGAAGACTTAGAATATTATTCTTTATCTCAACTCTCTCTTTCACTACACTAACCTCAATACATAATATTTTATCTATCTTTTCTTGTACTATCCTTGTCCCATTCTTGTATCACCAATACAAAGTAAGACCACACTATTTATAAGTGAGGAATTCTTTCTTGCAATGAATAGGAAGATAATGGAATAGTAAATAGAGAAGATAAATGATCTAGAGATTACATTAAGTTACAAGGTATAATGAGTTGGTGGTTATAGGAGTTTCATAGAAACTTATTACCACATTTTAGCACAAACTAAATGAGAGTTAAAGGGGAATGAAATGTCATCAAATGGACAAGAAATGTTGCACCAACGGCAGCACTTTAATGCCCTTAAATGTGCAAAGAATGCACCCAAATATTGTCAATGTGCAACACCTATTATTGGTAGAATGATTTAACATTTTACTAATATTAAAATGCTACACTAATAATCCCCCGCTCATTTTTAATATTAAGATAAAAAAGTACTTAACAATTTAGTTGAAGGTAGACTACTATATGTAATGAACGTGTGTTTTGCATTGAACCTTCACTTAGTAAAGCAACAACATTTACTTTAGAGTCTGTAGTGGTCTCAGACCTGAACTATGACTGCTTAAGGGAAATAAAGTATCACCACTTACACACAATAATTAAGGTGTTGACATAAGCTTTATTAGTCAGGACATTACGGTCTTGTGCTATCTCAATTTTCATGTGTTTTTTAGAACAAGTCCATTCTCATAGAAAGCTAACTACTTTCACACTCACATAGGTGAAATTAGTCAAGGGTGCTTCTATAATTTGAGACCCCACACATACGAGATACGGACTTTTAGTAAGAGTTCATAGACTCAACCTTCACAAATCATATAGGATAAATGCACTCACATCATAGGGATCATAGGGATTGAGTAAACTTAATATTAGTGCATTACACAACAAGCCATCATATGATTCGTTCTTCCAATTGAACGTGGTTGTAGGATCTCTAGTCCCCAGGTTGGGTTTCCTCATATATGACTGAGAAATTCATGAGCTTTAATTTCATCCCTTCGATGTGCTTCAGACCCAATATCTTGCTAAGGTCTTAGTTTATGAATCTGCAAGATTATCACAAGTTTTAACACAATTAATATTGATGGTATACCAATGATCAATATGACTTCACAATATTGTGTTTTCTTTTCATGAGTCTGAATTTACCGTTATAATAACGGTTATGTATTCTACCAATAACATTGGTGTCATCACAATTAGTTAAAATTAGAAAAATTAATTTCTCAAAGCAAAGTGTTTGATATAATAAATCAATTCACTTTCTTCACTAGTTGAAGCTTAATATTTCTTTTACTTCAACCTCCATAGTATAGTTAACAAATAGTATAATTTACTTTTCTCATTTTTTAACAAATAGCGCCAAGTTTTTCCATTTGGTTTGCTTGTACCTGCCTAAGTACTTTTTCTGCAAATGCATCATCGAGTCAAGTTGTCAGTCACATATATCACATTTTTATTAGGCTAGCAAACTCCTTTTTATTTGTCACACCATTTTCACACGATTGAATCAAAAGGAGTTGCAAGGCTCATGCATTAAAATAATTGTATTTCACAAATTTTTCAACTTAATATGACTTGACAAGGAAAATTTCATCACTTATTTTATGGTATTTTTTCATTCAAGAATGAACTCTTACTCACCAAAACATTTCATGTTAAATAACTAATCAACATATTTTTCATAATTTATTTATAACTCTCATGTTAGAAACAAAAGTCACCTCATTATAGCCAAACAACAAATGTTATTTTTTCAAGATAATCTCTCTCTCTCTCTCTCTATATATATATATATATATATATAATACTCTTTTAGAGCATATCTCAAAGATGCAAAAAATCACAATTTCACAATGGGTTTTTTCTAATTTCATGAAACCCCCACTATATTAAGAATTTAAATAAAAGAAAATTCATGAAAAGTAGCTTCACTTTATTCATGAAAAATAAAAGGTAATTTTATTACCTTTTCTCCGCTTGAATTACATAAGTAAAAACATACTTTACTCGTACATCCATTCTCTTCCATCTCTTGAAGAGAGCAGCGTTTAGCGAAATGAAGTTGAGATCTCCTATATTGATATTCATACTTTTTCAAACTGAAACAAAAAATGGATCTCCTTCAAATTATTAGTGTAATATACCACAAATACGATAAATTATAGTTGAAAATAAAATGAATTAAGAAAATATTCAGACTGAGGCGCATATATCTCGCTCTCTTTAAGGAGGTTCAAGCACACTACGACATAATCTACACCGATCCAACAATATCACTCATGACTTGTCCCCTCTAGGATAAAACAACCCAGCAACGTGTACAACTCAAACAACTCCGGATTAGTTGAAGAGCTCAAAGCTCCACAAAAAGAACGTCTTCCTTCAATATATAACTACTCTTTTTTGTGTAGTGAATATAGTTGAAGACTTAGAATGTTATTCTTTGTCTCAACAACTCTCTCTTTCACTACACTAACCTCAATACATATTTTGTTTTCTCTATTTATTTTTGTACTATTCTTGTATCATTCTTGTATGTATCACCAATATAAAGTAAGACCACATTATTTATAGGTGAAGAATTCTTCCTTGCAAAGAATATGACGATAATGAGGTAGTAAATAGAGAAGATACATGGTCTAGAGGTTATATAAATTACAAGGTATAATGAGTTAGTGGTTATATGAGTTTCATATAAACTTATGACCACATTTTAAAGGGGAAATGAAATGCCATCAAATGGACAAACAAATGTTGCACCAAAGACAGCACTTTAACGCCCTTAATCGTGCAATGAATGCACCCAAATATTGTCAATCTGCTACACTAATTATTGGTAGAATGATTTAACATTTTACTAACATCAAAATGCTACGCTAACACACACCATAGGTTCAAGTTGAGTTATACAAAGCAAAATTTTAAGGAGTCTCTTAGGTCTTTACTTTATGAGTCTGATGTGATTAAGGCATCTTACTTTAATTATCCCATGAAAGATTACCAAAGACCTTTTCAGATTGTTTTGTTTTGTCGAGCGGCCAAATGATATGTTTCTGTGGAATCCCGCCATTAGAAAGTACAATAAATTATTTGATTATAGAAATAATTTTAGGGAAGTTGTTAGTTGTTTTATATGTGGTTTTGGATACGATGAATTGCATGATGATTATAAGGTAGTGAAATTCACTTCATATCCTCTCCATGATGTTGAGGTTGGAATATATAACCTAAAGAGCGATTCATGGAGAACCATCCATTATTTTCATTGAGGTGATTTTATGTTATTCGAGTCAGTTTGTCAATCGGAAGCTTCATTGAGTTGGTAATGTCTATCATAAGGACCACATATTAATTTCTCTTGATTTGATTGATGAGAAATGGAAAAAGGTGGAGCCGTCATCCTACGGAAAAGAGATAATGATTTGCGACTAGGAGTGTTGGGAAGTGATCTTTTCGCCTATATTAATGATGAGGGAAAACATGTATCTATTTAAATTACGAAGGAATATGATATTAAAGAATCTTGGACAAAGATATTACCATCAGGTATGTTGAATTATCCACATTCATATGCTCTTCCATTTTACATAACAAATAAAGGTGAAATTATGTTTGGTTTTATATCAAACTTCATGATAAACAATTCAAGCGATGACTCACTCAGACCTATGAATATTAACGTTGATAACTGGTGGCGTGTAGATATCTACGTTGAAAGCCTAGTTTTTCCTTTTTCTATCGGAGGGACTAGTGATACAACAAAAACACATGCCGGAAAAGATCGGATTAAGACAATCAAGTAGCAAATAACTAGCAATATTTTGTATTCTTCTTTAAATTGTAGAATAAGCATCCCAGGTTGGCTCTATTTAAGTGGTGAAGGCTAAAGAGACAAGACCATTATTCATAGAGTTTTATGCCATTGATCCTCGAAGATTTCTCGGTAATCAAGAAAAATATGTGACTTCTTCATTAATATTTTTTATGCATATCATATAGTTTTGGATTTTTCTCGTATTGCTAATATTTTCTTTGCTGTCAAATTGTTATTTTGACCTCTTTATTGCTTAAAGAACATAATCATAGTATTGGTTTTCGAAATAAAGAAAATGTTCACTCCTTGATCAAAATAGTAGTCCCTTAAAGTATATACCGAATTGAAAATTCTGTCAAATCGAAAAATATGCAACACAAGAAATTGCACCAGACTATATAGCAGAAACTACAAAAATTGTACCTCTAAATGTGAGTAGGGTTGGACATAGTTTAAATCGAAATCTAATTGAACTTTCGAAGTGGATATTTTCTAATAAAAGATATTGAATTCTGGATTTAAATATTAGCACATATATCTAATAATAAAGTCAAATATCCTACAAAATCAGTCAATATACTCTATTAAGAAAATGAATAATGTGAATTAATTAAGATGCACATTGCCTAAAAACTGAAAATTTGAAATAACCATACTGATTAATTTGAAATCGAACTTAAGAGAACAATCCAATCCACACTTATATGGATTATATTTGGATTTTAATTTCTTGAATCAAAAATTCAAACTAGTGTTTTCATATCCAAACTGAATTGCTCAAATTAAACGTCGACCTCTAAATATGAGTTTTCGCTTCTTTTTTTCTTCATTGTTCCCATCTAATTTAGCAGACAAAAGTTCAGTGATTATTTGATAAAGAATAAAATTGTTAACTTTTCACAAATTCTAAAGATCAAATTTGTTCCATATATATTTAAGGGACTATTTTGAACCTGCCATCGATCATAACTGGTCATTTTTATCATTTTATCTAGATTTGTCACACTACTGGAAATAATGGCTTTTCCCGAATAAACATTTTTCCTTTTTTTATTGATTCAATCAAAATATTTATGAAAATAGCCATTGAATACTTTTCAGTGAGAAATTGCAATGTGAAATTAGTGAATTTTTAGTAGTGTCAACTGTCAATACCCACACAAACTTTGGAATTTGATGGATCAACGAACTTACTTGGGCCAGACCAAAAAGCTTAGCTCAAGCGTATCAAGTCACGAGATAAGCTAAGCTGACCCATATTCACGTCTCAAATTTTCTCGTGGAAAAAACAACAAATATGTGGAGGGATTTAGAGATTGTGGTTAATAATAAAGAGGAAATTTCATAAATAGCTAAGAGATTAAACTTAATAATCTTCTTTAGCTACAATTTGTCTAATTACGCTCCATATCTATAGTTCTATTTGTTATGTTAATTTTCGTATGTATATTTCATTATTTTTTTATTTATAAATTATACAAATTGAGTTTATACAAGTAATATTATATACAATTATTTGTATTGTATACAAATAATTAATATATATAAATAAGTAATTGTATATAAGTGTTGAAATTATACAATTGATTCGGAATTTATAAAATAATACTTAAAACCTACCGGTCATTAAAACTAAAACACTATATTATCTTACATACAAAATTATGTAGTAACGAACATTTATAATTTTATAATTTATCCCTTTGCTTCCAGGAAGTGTTACTATTTGATATTTTTGGGGATGAACATCAACCTTAGATAGTAATTTTTCTAATAAATAAATAATCGTCAGTGAAGAGATAAATAAATTTTAAAAGGCTGAAAAGTAAACAAAAATTCTAATTTTAATGCGTAGAAAGTTGTACCTTTTGCTTTACATATTTCATTTTAAAGTTCCTAATGGAAATGTATCATAAGAAAATATTAAATTGGAAAATTAAAGGAAGAATGTATCATATTGAACAACAATTCAACTTATCATATATACTTGAAAGCGAAAAATATTACACAAAACTATTCAGTTTGTTTGGGTTCTTTTTAAAATCAGTATACCAGAGTGATGGAGTGCAAGTTGAAACTACACTTCTATTCCAATTTCATGTAACATCCCGCCTTAGAAAAGAGCTAAACATAGACAGAACAAAGTTGGAAAGAGTCAAATTGAAATTTTTGGCAAGTTATGCTAACTTATAAGTTTGGGTCAACTTCAAACGACCATAAATTTCAGTACAAGATGAGTTAAGTGGCCCTTAAGATATCAAATGAAAGGTCTTAGAATCCTCTTTCCAACGCCACAGAGTATGCTAATTTTCAATTTCGGATGAGGGAGATATGATCATTTCAAAGTCTGCCTGTCCGGTTAAGGGTTAAGGAAGGTTACCCGGATTTAAGAGGGCTATTTTGGTCTTTTCCTTACCCTATCAGCTTAAACGAATTTTGGTAATATTTAGGGGTCTAAAATGATTTGGTTCAGTTTTACAAATCCTAATTTACGCTAGGGTTTTGAGAGGAGTTCAAGAAGAGGAGAAAAGGAGAAAAGTCAAGGCGTTCGTCAAGTTCTTGAAGTTTTGTTACGGAATTTCGCCAAGGATTCGATCCTAAGAGGTATGTGAGTTTTCATAGTGTTGAATTCTTTCACCCACACGTCAATTATGTTATTTTCAGTGAAATTTTGTTCTTGAAGTATAAGAGTTTGAGTTCTTGATTAGTTTCTTTAAGTATTGTTTTCGTTCTTGAATTGGGATGGGTTTTGATGAGTTCTTGAGATAAGTTTGAGTATTTTGAGGGTAGTTTTGAGTGGATTATCATATACTAATGTTGGGTATTCGAATCGAAGTGATTGGGGAAGAAACCATTCGATTCTAGGTAAATAGGGGTTAGAAAACGAGTAAGATTTTTCGTTGGGGTTTTCTGGGAAAGGGTTGTTGCGCCGCCCCACCAACGTGCTAGTAGAGAGGCTCTATAGGTAGAGGTCTGGCGCCCTGCACCAGCCAGTGCCCTCCAATTGTTGCTCTGTAGTTCAAGGGTTGGCGCCACTCAGTGCACCAGAGTCGCCTGCCTCACCCATTCTCCGTCGTTTAGTCCGTCCGAGTTCTTTCAAAGGGTACCGTTACCCCCCACCCCCCAATTCTAACTACTCTAAACCACTTCTAAATATATAGAAATCATTCCTAACATGAATCATAACCTTGAATTCATAATTCAAATTCAAGGTAGAGCTAAAAGTCCAGTCTTGAGAGTTCTTCCAAGTCATTTTAATAAGTCTTTTACAATTATTTTAACTTGTCTTAAAACTTGAGCACTTGAGTTTGAGAAATAGTAGAGTTGAGTTCATTTTCTTTAAAATGATATATGGGAACTAAGTATTCCCAAGAGTAAATATTTTCACATTTAAGATGAGAGGAAACACCGATTTCCAAAAGAGTTTTTGAGCAGTTTTGAGTACCATCTCTTTTAAGAGAAAGATTTTTGAGTGATAATCTCAAACCACAGAAAGAGTTATGTTTTTAAACATATGAGCTAGTTACATTTTGGGAGCAGTATTGAGCACCGATAAAGGGATGAGTTCAAATGACTCAAAGTCCTCATAAACCATGTAGCCAACGTGGATAGAAAATGTCATACTTTTTAGATGATTCTTTAATGCTTTTAGCATAGACTAGTTGATCCACTTAGTAGTAGATTCTATACCCCGACAAAGTATAGGACAGTTCTGGTAGCATGGGCTAGACGATGTATCATCACATAGCTCATAGTGATGGTTGTGGGTTAGAGAATCTCCCACAAAGTTTATTTTTGTATTTTTATATACAAATAGAGTTTATTTTGTATCCTTGCATACAAATCGAGTATATTGTATTTTTAAATACATTGAGTTGGTATCTACTATTTAAAAAACTTTTCTTTATATTGCGTTCTTTACTACTGCTTTATATTGCAATGAGTTGAGTATCCCTGAGTTGAGTTGAGATGAGGTAAGTGTTTCTTTCAGTTTCAGTTCAAGCTTATGTCTTATTTAGATTTACCCTCACGTGCTCGTACATTCCATGTACTGATGCCATTTGGCATGCATCTTTTATGTTGTAGATATAGGTGACCAAGATCAGCATCCAGCGCTTCATTGATCCGATTGAGTTTCGGAGTTGTTTGGTGAGCCTCCTTGCTTCCGGAGGATCCCTTTATTATATTTTGTCATTTAAATTATTTGAACGATCGGGGGTATTGTCCCGACATCTGTCATAGTATTAGAGGCTTCATAGATAGATAGACATTAGTTCATGTGTCTTTTCATTTTTAGTTGTTTATGTTGAGACTTGAGTTGCCTCTTTGGCTAGTGAATGTTTATTTTTAAACTATTCTAAGTTGTCTGATTTAAGACCTTTTTGAGTTAAAGCTTTCATTTGAGATTATTCTATGTTAAGTAAGTCTTCTACTAGTAGTTAAGCCAAACCAAGGGTTTGCTTGGGACCAACAATGGTTCTTCAGTGTCAGTCGCGCCCAGGGTGTAGCCTCGAGGCGTGACAAACTTGGTATCAGAGCATAAGGTTCAAGAGTCCTAAGGTGTCTATGAAGTCGTATTTGTAGAGTCCTAGTTATCAGTGTGAAGCATGTCACATCTATAATTAGGAGGCTGCAACATTAGGAACTATTTCACTTTTTTCATACTCTTTTTGTGTTATAGAGTTCATCTCTATAAAGTTTCTTTCTAATTTGTGCTTTCGCGTATCTTTCAGATCATGCCTCCACGAAGAGCTGTTTGAGGTCATCCCGCTAAGAGGAATGTTGAACCACAGGATGAAGGGGTACCAAATGCACTAAAAGTGCAACCCCAAGGAGAGATCACTAATGTTGAGTTTCGAGAAGCTATCCAGATGTTGATCCACGTTGTGACCAACCAAGCTGGTCAGCAGAGAGGGAATCGACAGAATATGGCTGATACATCTAGAATACAGGAATTTTTAAGGATGAATCCTCCAGACTTCATCGGTTTAAGTGTCACTGAGGATCCAGAGAACTTTATGGAAGAGTTGCAGAAAATGCTTGAGGTGATGCATATGATAGATGTTGAGCGAGTGGAACTAGTTGCATACCAACTGAAGGGTGTTGTTAGAGTGTGGTTCGACCAATGGAAGGACGGTAGAGTTGAGGATGCACCAATTGTGAGCTGGGCTGCATTTGAGGAGGCCTTCTTAAGGCGTTTCTTTCCCCATGAACTGAGAGTGGCCAAGGTAAGGGAATTCCTCACTCTTAAGCAGGAATATATGAGCGTACATGAGTATAACCTCAAGTTCACCCAACTTTCCTGTTATGCTCCGGAGATGGTTGCTGACATGAAGAGCAAGAAGAGTCTGTTTGTTCCTGGGTTGTCTCATCTGTCAAGTAATGAGGGAAAACCAGTTATTTTAATAGGGGACATAGACATAGCAGGGTTGATGATCCACGTGCAGCAAATTGAAGAAGATAAGCTGAGAGATAGAGAAGAGTTTTGAAAGAAGAAAGCTAAGAATATAACGACCTGGAAAACTGGTAAGTGAAACTAGAGCCTAATGAGTTTGTGTTTGAGTTTGTTATGGGGTTTGAGGTTGTTTAATGTCTTCCCGAACTTAAGTTGAGGGGTTTATGAGTTAAACATCAAGGTACAAATCCCCAAGGACCACCCAAGGGGTCCTTGAGGAGGACCCTAAAGACTAACCCCCAAAGATCCCAAGAACCAAAAGGCTGTCAATTTGTGAAGGACATCACGGATAGGACCTACGCCCCGTAGGTCCATCCACGCCCTGTGGATGGCCTCCGTGGGTTAAGTTCCCAAAATTTGAGTAGCAGAACCATTCCACGACTGGTCAGTATGTCCCATGGACCCACCCAAGGTCCGTGGGTTGTGGTTCGTGGATTGCAACTGGTGTGTTGTCTAGGGCTCGACCAAGGTGGGGGTGAAATGGTAAATTCATTTTAAGTTTAGTTAAGTTGGGGGACAGTTATTATTGGTTAATTAAAGTATTTTAAGGGTTTTAAAAGTGTTAAACTCCCTTTTAGCCTTCATTATTACCAAACACTCAAATTAGAACCCACATCTACTCTTTAAATATTCTCTCTCTAGAAACTTCATTGAATAGCAAGTTCAAGGTAAAGTTTAGGGGTCAAGAAGCAGCCATTCTTCTTCAATTTTCATGGAGTTCATCAATAGAGGTGCGGTAGTCCTCATCCTTGTCTAAGTTTCATTCAAGGAGCCCTATCAAAAATGATTTCAAGTTTCCAAATTTCCCCAAAAACCCTAGCTTTCAATCTATGCATGGGTTCAATTCCAAAACATTTTCAAAGGCTTTTATATGATGATTTAAGATGGAATTGTTGAATTAATTGTGAGTTAAGATGATTTATCCTATGAAACCATATTTTCCCTCAAAATCCTAAGTTGTGATTTGTGATTGGAAATTGATTGAATCATGAAAATATGTTGAATTGTTTATGTTTATAGTGAATTAGTTATTGAATCATGTTAATTCCCTTATCTATTGTAGTAACTTAGATGTTAGGGTTGTGATTGATGTATAGCCTTGGAAGGCAATTTCATGAAGGATCTATGTATGAACATGATGTGAAGTATATGTGTGTGATCTCAATGAAAGTATAATGATCATGTTTAGAATGTAATTTTGTTATGATTGAAAGCATATTCTCAATTAACACTCATGAATGATGATGATAGAATGTGAAGGGTTTCTATAATGTGATGTTATATCTTTAATTGGTAGGCTTAGGCATTCTTTTCTTGTATAAATGAAAGTAATGTGGATTAATGTATCTTGAATCGGTAGGCTTAAGGCATCCTTTTCTTGTATTGATGAATGTGATCTTGAATGAAGCATCTTGAATTGGTAGGCTAAGACATCCTCTTCTTGTATAATGAATGTGTCTTGACTTAATGAATATGAATCGATAGGCCTATGGCATTTATCTCATAAATGACTAATGAATGTGTCTTGACTTGATGAATATGAATCAATAAGCCTATGGAATTCCTTTCTTAAATGAACTAATGTAATGACGACTCTTGAATCGATAGGTCTATGGCATTCCTTTCATAATGAGTCAATGTACCATGAATCGATAAGCGTATGGAATTCTTTTCATGTGTATAATAATGTAATGAGGAACCATGAATTGATAGGCTTATGTCATTCCTTTCATGAGGACTCAAGAGTTATCCTAATAATGAATTGTGGATTGATAAGCTTATGGCATTCCTTTCATGTGTAATGATGTACCTTGGGTCGATAGGCCAATGATATTCCTCTCAAGTATAATAATGTAATGTGAATGAAATACTCTATAGGAACGGAGGTTAAGCACCAAGTGGATATGGTAAGATGGAAACTCTCTCAATGTTAGGCTAGGGTTCCAATGAACATCTTCATATCCCATAACTATGTGCCCACATAGGATATTAGCTAGTGGATCCACCTTAGCTAAAATGTTACTGGTCCTACCTTAGGCAAGTAGACCACCTATTTACGGTGTGGGATTATATGACACCAGATTCCATGTCAAGCTCACATGGTCTATGTCGATTAAGTGCTTATTCCCATCATGTGAGATGTGCATTATGGTTTCTTGAGAAGTTCTATGAAGTGTGGGTGGTAGTATGGGATGCTATCCATGCATTGCACAGTAGGCTTTGAGAGGGCTATAGTGAGTTCTCTAATGTCTTTATGGCTAATGAATGAAAGTGCTCTAAATGAAGCTAATGAATAATGTTGACTCATATGCTTAAATGTAATGATGAATGTTATACTTGGATTGTATTATGAGTTACTTCCTTATCATGTATGATGAAATATTTATGTACGGGTATGGTGTAAAGATGGAAATGATGAATGATAAGTTAACTTTTGGTGGCCTTAATGTGGTACTTAGTGTGGATAGTGGTATGGGACGCTATTCATCTATTGCACAAAGTATAGCTTGGTGTTGCTTGAGGTGAAAGCTTAATGTAATGAAATGTCTTATATGGTGGATTATGTTCTAATGTGATGAAATGACTTGTATGTTGGTTATGTTTGTATATTCTGCATCTTATACTCATGTTCATGAAGATTTTCTCAAATTGGCATAAAGTATGATTTCCAAAGAAAATGTCCTTTTTAAACATGGTTTTTGCATGACTATCATACTTAGTACTTTATGTGCTAACCCATATTTCTCCATTTTTACCAAAGTGTAGGTTTTGGACATTTGATGTCCTATACTTGGAAGATGGGTTTCTAAGGAGCTTGGAGTTGAAGATATGACAAACCCACTAGTTCCCTTATGTCTTTTAATTATGTTTAGAGATTTTGTATGGTCTTAGTCCCAAAGTTTATTTAAAGTGTTGTAGATGGTTTGAGACAAAGTATAGAAAGACATTTTCTTGCTTTTTATGAAAAATGACTTCGATTGTAAAGAAGAGTTTTAAATTCCGCTTTATTTTTCTATGTTATTATGTTCAAGAATGCTATAAGGCTTGTATAAGACTTTTCAAAGTATGGTACACCATGTTGCATCTAGGGAGTACCCCTTGGTCGTGACAAACATGGTCTCAGAACACAAGGTTTTGGGAATGGTTTTAAGATATCTCAAACCACATCTAGTAGAGTCTTGTTCATAGTGTGAAGTGCGCCACATTTATGAATAGGAGGCTATTGGGTGTTACGAAAATCTCACTTCTTCATTCTTCAAATTGTGCCATAGAGTTTAACTATATAATGTCTTTCCCTTATTCCTTATCCGATGGTATTTAGGATATGACCACTTGAAAGTCTTATGTTACAATGATCAAGGGAGAAAAAAGTTGGTTGTGATGCCAATTATGGCTATGTGACTTGATAGATTTGAGATGATAGATTGCAATGTTGTCTTTAGTATGAATGGGTTGCTTTATGTTTATGATTAGTTAATGGTAGAACCCAGCTTAGTCATGATTAGTTTTGAGGTATATTGATGAATAAGGTGTTTTAGAAATGCCTAGAAGGGTAGAATTGTAATTCACATTGGTTTAGAATCATCTTGTGTGATGAGTGTGAAGGTTTGGTGATGACTTGCTTCGACCTTAGAATGGAAATAAGTGAAGTTTAAAAGAGCTTGTATAGGCTTGCTCCCAAGGGGGGGATAATGTGCTTAGATGGTAAGGTCATTAGTGTCCTTGATTTTCATGAGTTAGGCTTGCTTGATATTCTCACCTTAAGAGGTGTAGTGAGTTTGAGGAGTTTAGACCGGGTGTGGTAGACTCATATGGGACCTTGAGTGGTGTTGATAAGGTTGTTTGTGAGCAAGAGTTGCTTAATGAAGACCTTCCTAGTTTAAAAGCTCTGGTATGTTAATGGTTTCTTATAAGTTGTGAATGTCGTGTTAAGGTGCCTATGTTATGTTCATGTTAGCCTTAGTATGGGTTTACTCCCAAGGGGAGAGAGTATGTTGAATAGTAAGGTTGTTGAGAGTTCCGAGATCCTTATCTCTTTCCTTCTATTCCTATTCAAGCTTGAGACCAAGTGTTCCTTCTTGGCTTGTTTCATGTTTTGGAATCATGTGTGATTAAGAGTTTCCATGGTCTCTTTATGTTATGCATGTTCTTGATGAATTCATGTTTAAATGTGAAAATGAGTTTTATGATTTATGTTCCTCAGGTTGATGTGCATTTAGTATAAGTTGCTTATATGCTTCATGAGGCAAATTGTTGAACATGCCTAAGTGTGCTTTTGAGAGAAATTGCATAATATGTCTAATGATGTTATGATGAGCATGATTTGAGTTGGAGAAGGTAATTCCTCCAATGAAATGAAGAATGTTGAAGTTATGATGCATAATGAGTTTGTAGATATAGTTTCTACTTTCTTGTGTTGCATAGAGTATGTTTGAGATGGAGTTGATGTTTCCTCCTAGTTTTGTGCATTATTTATGATGTTGCATGCATGATGGGAAGCTAATCTTGTGTCGTTAATCCCTTAATGTGTTTAAAATGTCATTCGAGGATGAATGTTCCCAAGTGGGGGATAATGTAACGACCCGAAAAACTAGTAACTGAAACTAGAGCCTAACGAGTTTGTGTTTGAGTTTCTTATAGGGTTTGAGGTTGTTTAATGTCTTCCGGGGCTTAGGTTGAGGGGTTTAGGGGTTATGTCAAGGTACGAATCCCCAAGGACAACCCAAGGGGTCCTTGAGAAGGATCCTAAAGCCTAACCCCCAAGATCCCAAGAAACCAAAAAGTTGTCAAGTTGCCAAGGACTCACGAATGGGACCTACTCCCCGTAGGTCCATCCATGGCCCGTGGATGGACTCCATGGGTCAAGGTACAAAAAGTTGAGTTGCAGAACCATTCCACGACTGGTCAGTAGGGCCCGTGGATCCACCCACAGTCCGTGGGTGCTGGTTCGTAGATTACAACTGGTTTATTGTCTAGGGCTCCGCCAAGGTGGGGTGAAATGGTAAATTCATTTTAAGTTTAGTTAAGTTGGGGTATGGTTATTATTGGTTAATTAAAGTATTTTAAGGGTTTTAAAAGTGTTAAACTTCCTTTTAGACTTCATTATTTCCAAACACTCAAATTAGAACCCACCTCTCCTCTCCAAATATTCTCTCTCTAGAGACTTCATTGAAGAGCAAGTTCAAGGTCAAGTCTAGGGGTCAAGGAGAAGAAATTCTTCTTTGATTTTTGTGGAGTTCAACAATAGAGGTATGGTAGTCTTCATCCTTGTCTAAGTTTCATTCAAGGAGCCCTATCAAAGATGATTTCAAGTTTCCAAATTTCCCTAAAAACCCTAGTTTCAATCTATGCATGAGTTCAATTTCAAAACGTTTTCAAAGGCTTTTATATGATGATTTAAGATGGAATTGTTGAATTAGTGGTGAATTAAGATGATTTCTCCTATGAACCCATGTTTTCCCCCAAAATCCTAAGTTGTGATTTATGATTGGGAATTGATTGAATCATGGAAATATGTTGAATTGTTTATGTTTATAGTGAATTAGTTATTGAATCATGTTAATTCCCTTATCTATTGTAGTATCTTAGATGTTAGGGTTGTGATTGATGTATAGCCTTGGAAGGCAATTTCATGAAGGATCTATGTATGAACATGATGTGAAGTATATGTGTGTGATCTCAATGAAAGTATAATGATCATGTTTAGAATGTAATTTTGTTATGATTGAAAGCATATTCTCAATTAACACTCATGAATGATGATGATAGAATGTGAAGGGTTTCTATAATGTGATGTTATATCTTGAATTGGTAGGCTTAGGCATCATATTCTTGTATAAATGAAAGTAATATGGATTAATGTATCTTGAATTGGTAGGCTTAAGGCATCCTTTTCTTATATTGATGAATGTTATCTTGAATGAAGCATCTTGAATTAGTAGGTTAAGGCATCCTTTTCTTGTATAATGAATTTGTCTTTACTTAATGAATATGAATCAATAGGCCAATGGTATTCCTTTCATAAATGAGTAATGAATGTTTCTTGACTTGATGAATATGAATCGATAGTCCTATGGCGTTCCTTTCATAAATGAACTAATGTAATGACAACTCTTGAATCGATAGGCCTATGGCATTCCTTTCGTAATGAGTCAATGTACCATGAATCGATATGCTTCTGTCATTCCTTTCATGTGTATAATAATGTAATGAGGAACCATGAATCGATAGGCTTATGTCATTCCTTTCATGAGGACTCAAGAGCTATCCTAATAATGAACCATGGATCGATAGACTTATGGCATTCCTTTCATGTGTAATGATATACCTCAGGTCGATAGGCCAATGCCATTCCTCTCAAGTACAATAATGTAATGTGAATGAAATATTTTATGGGAATGGAGGCTAAGCACCGAGTAGATAAGGTAAGATGTAAACTCTTCCAATGTTAGGCTAGGGTTCCAATGAACAACCCTCTTCCCATAACTATGTGCCCACATATGATATTAGCTAGTGGATCCACCGAAGCTAAAATGTTACCGGTCCTACCTTACGTAAGTAGACCACCTCTTTAAGGTGTGGGGTTATATGACACCGGATTCCATGTCAAGCTCACGTGGTCTATGTCGGTTAATCGCTTATTCCCATCATGTGAGATGTGCATTATGGTTTCTTGAGAAGTTCTATGAAGTGTGGGTGGTAGTATGGGATGCCATCCATGCATTGCACGATTAGGCTTTGAGAGGGCTATAGTGAGTTCTCTAATGTCTTTATGGCTAATGAATGAAAGTGCTCTAAATGAAGCTAATGAAGAATGTTGACTCATATGCTTAAATGTAATGATGCATGCTATAATTGGATTGTATTATGAGTTACTTCCTTGTCATGTCTTATGAAATATTTATGTCTCTTATGTACGGGTATGGTGTAAAGATGGAAAGGATGAATGGTAAGTTCACTTTTGGTGGCCTTAATGTGGTATTTAGTGTGGATGGTGGTATGAGACATTATTTATACATTGCATAAAGTATAGCTTGGGGTTGCTTGAGGTGAAATCTTAATGTAATTAAATGTCTTATATGGTGGATTATGTTCTAATGTGATGAAATGACTTGTATGTTGGTTATGTTTGTATATTGTGCCTCTTTTACTCATGTTCATGAAGCTTAGTCAAATTAGCATAAAGCATGATTTCTAAAGAAACTGTCCTTTTTAAGCATGGTTTTTGCATGGCTATCATACTTAGCACTTTATGTGCTAACCCATATTTCTCCATTTTTACCAAAGTGTAAGGTTTGGAGATTTGATGTCCTATACTTGGAATATAGGTTTCTAAGGAGCTTGGATTTGAAGATATGGTGAGTCCTCATAGTTCGAGGATAAACCCACTAGTTCCCTTATGTCTTTTAATTATGTTTAGGGATTTTGTATGGGCTTAGTCCCAAAGTTTATTTAAAGTGTTGTAGATGGTTTGAGACAAAGTATAGAAAGACTTCCGCTTGCTTTTTATGAAAATGACTTCGATAGTAAAGAAAAGTTTTAAATTCCACTTTATTTTCCTATGTTTTTATGTTCAAGAATGCTATGAGGCTTGTGTGAGAATTTTCGGAATCTTGTACGCTGTGTTGCATCTAGGGGGTACCCCTGCGTCATGATAGACAATTGGGAATGAGTCCGGGCAGCAAAAGATTAATGCGAACCGGTCATCTTTCAAACAAAAACAAAAGGGACCTGCTTCATCATCTACTAGTGCACCTGCATCAAGGAACATAGGTGAGTATAAGAATCAGAATTTCAGAGCTAGACCTACACAGTCTAAAGGTAGTGTGGCACGAAGAGGTAATAAGACTTATGCGTATGCTAAGTATGGTAGTTACCACTGAGGAGTATGTCATGATGGCTCCATTGGTTGCTTCAAGTGTGGTCAGAATGGTCATTTCATGAAAGAGTGCCCTAAGAACAGATAAGGTGATGGTAATGGGGGCAATATAGCCCAATCTTCTTCAGCGGCTCCACCAGACAGAGTTGCACCTAGAGGAGCTACCTCGGGGATAAGTGGAGGATAAAATCGTCTGTATGCTATCAACAGTCGCCAAGAGCAACATAATTCGCCAGATGTTGTCACTGGTATGATCAAAGTCTTTACTTATGATGTATATTCTTTGTTAGATCTAGGAGCGTGTCTATCTTTTGTGACTCCATTTGTTGCGATGAATTTTGATGTTCTACCTGAGAAACTTCTTGAGCCTTTCATGTTTCCACACTTGTTGGTAAGTCTATTCTAGCTGAGAGAGTTTATCATAATTGTGTCATTTTTGTCAATCACAAAAGCACCATGGTTGACTTAGTCGAGTTAGACATGGTAGATTTTGATGTTATTCTAGGTATAGATTGACTTCATACATGTTATGCCTCAGTTGATTGTAGAACTCGAGTAGTCAAGTTCCAATTTCCTAATGAGCCAGTTATAGAGTAGAAGGGTAGTTCAGCAGTGCCTAAGGGTCATTTTATTTCAAACCTTAAGGCGAGAAAGTTAGTTTCTAAAGGGTATGTCTATAACTTAGTCCGAGTTAATGACTCTAGTGTTGAGACACCACTTATTCAGTCAGTTCTAGTTGTGAGTGAGGTTCCAAAAGTCTTTCTAGATGAACTTCCCGGAGTCCCTCCGGAGAGAGAGATAGACTTCGGTATAGATATTCTTTCTGATACTTGTCATATCTCTATTCCTCCATATAGAATGGCTCTAATTGAGTTAAAAGAATTAAAAGAGCAGTTGAAATACCTTCTTGAGAAAGGCTTTATACGACCAAGTGTCTCACCTTGGGGCTTTCCGGTCTTATTTGTGAGGAAGAAAGATGGTTCTCTTAGAATGTGCATAGATTACCGTCAGTTGAATAAGGTTAATATCAAGAATAAGTATCTACTTCCGAGGATTGATGATTTTTTTATCAACTTCAGGGTGCCATTTATTTTTCTAAGATAGACCTCAGATCAGGTGCTATCATCAGTTAAGAGTAAGAGAAAGTAACATCCCTAAGACAACATTCAAGACCCGCTATGGTCATTATGAGTTTCTGGTCATGTCGGTTGGTTTGACTAATGCCTCTACAACATTCATGAACCTTATGAACAGAGTATTTAAGCCTTATCTGGATATGTTCGTTATCGTATTCATTGATGACATTCTGATTTATTCAAGAAATAAGGGGGATCGTGCTAGTCATCTCAGAATAGTTCTCCAAACTCTCATGGATAGAGAGTTGTAGCTCAATTCTCTGAGTGTGAGGTTTGGCTTGAGTCTGTGGCATTCTTGGGCCACATTATCTTTGGTGATGGAAATCGAGTTGAGACACAGAAGATAGAGGCAGTGCAGAACTGGCCTAGACCCACATCTCCAACTGATATTAGGAATTTCTTGGGGTTGGTTGGTTATTATAGAGGGTTCGTCGATGGGTTCTCATCTATTTCATCCTATTTGACTGAGTTGACTCAGAAGACAGTTAATTTCAATGGTTTGAAGCTTGTGAGAAAAAATTTCAGGAATTGACAACTAGGTTGACGACCACCCCAGTGTTGACCTTACCAGAAGGTACACAAGGTTTTGTTATATATTGTGATGTATCCAGAATTAGACAGGGTTGTGTATTAATGCAGAATGGCAAGGTTATAGCTTATGCCTCCAGACAACTTAAGATTCACGAGAGGAATTACCCAACTCATGATCTAGAGTTGGTTGTTGTAGTGTTTGATTTGAAGATATAACATCAGTATCTCTATGGTGTTCATGCATATGTGTTCATCGATCATAAGAGCCATCAGTATGTATTCAGTCAGAAGTAGTTTAATATTAGACAGAGGATGTGGTTAGAGTTGCTCAAGGATTATGACATGAGTATTCTATATCACCCAGGTAAGGCTAATGTTGTTGTTGATGCCTTGAGCAGGTTGTCTATGGGTAGTACGACCCATGTTGAGGAAGATAAGAGGGAATTAGCCAAAGATGTGCACATACTTGCATGGTTTGGGAGTCCGGTTTATGGTTTCTAATGAAGGAGGAATGGTGGTGATAAATGGGGTTGAATCATCATTTGTGTCAGAAATGAAAGAGAAACAAGGTCAAGATCCTATTTTGCTTGAATTGAAGACAAATGTTCATAAGCAAAAAGTGATGGCTTTTGAACAAGGAGGAGATGGTATATTGAGGTATCAAGGAAGATTGTGTGTACCAAAGGTGAATGAGCTCCAAGAGAGTATCATGGAGGAAGCTCATAGCTCCAGATACTCTATCTATTCGAGTTCCACAAAGATGTATCGCAACTTGAGAGTAGTCTATTGGTGGAGTAGCATAAAGAAGGGTATTGCAGAGTTCGTTGCTAAATACCCGAATTGTCAACAAGTTAAGGCAGAGCGCCAAAGGCCCGTTGCTAAATATAGAGATTCTGGAATGGAAGTGGGAGATGATTAATATGGATTTTTTATTGGTTTGTCGCAGTCTCACAGACAACATGATTCTATTTGGGTAATTGTAGATAGAATGACTAAATCAGCCCACGTTTTACTGATAAAGACTATCCATTCAGCAGAGGATTATGCCAAGTTATATCTTCAAGAGGTTGTTAGACTTCATGGAGTTCCAGTGTCCATCATTTCATATAGAGGTGCACAATTTACTACACAATTCAAGAAGTGATGGTCAAGTAGAGCGCACAATTCAGACTTTAGAAGATATGTTGAGGGCGTGTGTGATCAATTTCAAGGGTAATTGGGATAATCATTTGCCTCTCATAGAGTTTTCTTACAACAATAGTTATCACTCTAGCATCTAGTGGCTCCTTGTGAGGCTCTTTATGGGAGAAGATGCAGATCTCCTATTGGATGGTTTGAGGTTGGTGAAGTTAGGTTGATAGGACCAGACTTAGCTCATCAAGCAATGGAGAAAGTGAATACTATTCAATAAAGGTAGAAAACAGCACAGAGTAGTCAGAAATCCTATACATATGTTAGGAGAAGAGACTTGGAGTTTGAGGTGGATGATTGGGTTTATTTGAAGGTTTCACCCATGAATGGTGTTATGAGATTTGGTAAGAAGGGGAGGCTTAGTCCTCGGTATATTGGTCCTTACAGAATATCCAAGAGGATTAGTAATGTAGCTTAGGAGTTGGAGCTACCGCAAGAGTTAGCAGCAGTCCATCCGGTGTTTCATATCTCGATCTTGAAGAAGTATATGGGCGATCCTTCGCTCATTATACCTACTGAAAATATTGGTATTAAGGACAAACTATCTTATGAGGAGGTACTCATTCAGATTCTAGATTGTTAGGTTCGCAAGTTAAGAAACAATGAGGTAGCATTAGTCAAGGTCTTATGGAGGAATCAGTTTGTTGAGGAAGCTACTTGGAAGACTGAGGAGGATATGAAAAATAGATACCCACATCACTTTGAGCCCGGAGAAATTTTAGACCAAGGTAATGTTTTTTGAAAAACACTCTTTTAATTGATGTGCTATGTTATGTTGAATTGCATGTTGGGTGTTTGAGTTGGGTGTTAGATTGTTGCCACCCTTAGTTCTACTTAGAGTGATCTCATTCGAGGACGAATGTTCCCAAGGGGGAGATATTCTAACATCCCTCCTTAGAAAAGAGCTAAACATAGAAAGAACAAAGTTGGAAAGAGTAAAAATTGAAAATTTTGGCAAGTTAGGCTAAGTTATGAGTTTGGGTCAACTTCAAACAACCATAACTTTCAGTACAGGATAAGTTAGGTAGCCCATAAGATATCAAGTAAAAGGTATTGAAATCTTCTTACCAATGCCACCGAGTTTACTAATTTATGAGTTCGGATGAAGGTGTTGTCCAGTTAAGGAAAGTTACCCGGATTTAAGAGGGGTATTTTGGTATTTTCCTTACCCTATCACCTTAAAATGAATATTGGTAATATTTAGGGTTCTAAACTAATTTGGTTCAGGTTTACAAATCCTAATTTATGCTAGAGTTTTGAGAGGAGTTCAAAAAGAGGAGAAAAAGAGAAAAGTCAAGGCGTTCGTCAAGTTCTTAAAATTTTGTTGCGGAATTTCTCAAGGATTCGATCCTAAGAGGTATGTGAATTCTCATAGTGTTGGGTTCATTCACCCACACGTCAATCATGTTATTTTCAGCAAAACTTCATCCTTGAAGTTTAAGAGTTTGAGTTCTTGATTAGTTTTTTAAAGTATTGTTTCCATTCTTGAATTAGGATGGGTTTGATGAGTTCTTGAGATAAGTTTGAGTAATTTGAGGGTAATTTTGAGTGGATTAGCGTATACTAATGTTAAGTATTTGTATGTAAGTGATTGGAGAAGAAACCATTCGATTTTAGGTGAATTGGGGTTAGAAAACGAGTAAGAATTTTCATCGCGGTTTTTTGGGCAAGGGTTGTCGCACCGCCCCACCAACGCGCCAGAAGAGAGACTCTGTAGGTAAGGTCATGGCACCCTGCGTTAGCCAGTGCACCCCAACTGCTGCTCTGTAGTTCAACGGTTGGCGCCACACAGTGCACCAGGGTCGCCTGCCCCCACCCTTTCTCCGTCATTTAGTCCGTCTGAGTTCTTTCAAAGGGTACCATTACCCCCCACCCCCCTTTATTCTAACTACTCTAAACCACTTCTAAATATCTAGAAATCATTCCTAACATGAATCATAACCTTGAATTCATAATTCAAATTCAAGGTAGAGTTAAGAATCAAGTCTTCATAGTTCTTCCAAGTCATTTTAGTAAGCCTTTTACAATCCTTTTAGCTTGTTTTAAGACTTCAGCACTTGAGTTTGAGAAATAGTAGAATTGAGTTCATTTTATTTAGAATGATATATGGGAACTAAGTATTCTCAAGAGTAAATATTTTCACATTTACGATGAGAGGAAACACCGATTTCCAAAAGAGTTTTTGAGTAGTTTTGAGTACCATCTCTTTTAAGAGAAAGATTTTTTAGTAATAATCTCAAACCACAGAAAGAGTTATGTTTTTAAACATATGATCTAGTTACATTTTGGGAGTAGTATTGAGCACCGATATGGGGATGAGTTCAGTTAACTCAAAGTCCTCATAAACCATGTAGCCAACGTGGATAGAAAGGGTCATACTTTTTAGATGATTCTTTAATGCTTTTAGCATACACTAGTGGATCCACTTAGTAGTAGGTTCTATACCCCAACAAAGTATAGGATAGTTCTAGCAGCGTGGACTAGACGCAGTATCATCACATAGCTCATAATAATGGTTGTCAATGAGAAAATCTCCCACAGAGTTTATTTTGTATTTTCATATACAAACGAAGTTTAATTTCTATCCTTGCATACAAACTGAGTATATTGTATTTTTAAATACATTGGATTGTTATCTACTGTTTTAAAAGGTTTTCTTTATATTACATTCTTTACTATTGTTTTATATTGAAATGAGTTGAGTTGAGTTGAGTTGAGTTGAGATGAGGTAAGTGTTTCTTTCAGTTCCAGTTCAAGCTTATGTCTTGTTTAGATTTCCCCTCACATGCTCGTACATTCCATGTACTGACGCCATTTGACCTACATCTTTTATGATGCAGATACAGGTGACCAGGATCAACATCCGGCGCTTCATTGATCTAGTTGAGTTCCAGAGTTATTTGGTGAGTCTCCTTGCTTCCGGAGGATGCCTTTATTATATTTTTTCATTTCAATTGTTAGGATGATCGGGGGTCTTGTCTCGACACCCCTCATAGTATTAGAGGCTTCATAGATAGATATACATTAGTTCATGAGTCTTCTCATTTTCAATTGTTTATGTTGAGATTTGAGTTGCCTCTTTGGCTAGTGAATGTTTATTTCTAAACTATTCTAAGTTGTTTGACTTGAGACATATTTGAGTTAAAGCTTTCATCTGAGATTATTCTATGTTAAGTAATTCTTCCGCTAGTAGTTAAGTCAGGCCAAGGGTTCGCTTAGGCCCAGCAATGGTTCTCGAGTTCCAGTCGCGCCAAGGGGTGTAGGATCGGAGTGTGACATCGCAATATCGAGAAACACATCTATTACTTCAAGAAAAATATTTACAACTTGAAGTAAACTTGAAAATCTATCCATACTTCATACTGAATATGAGCAACTAATTTATTTTGTAGTTATCTATGTCAATGGGATTAAAAGAGGCTCCAATCTAGTCATATTCCTCTACAGGTAATCCGACACAACATCCTTGAAGTCATGTAAAAAAATTATTAATTCTTGTCTTCTTTTGTTTGTTCACTTTGAACATCAAGGTACAATAAGGTTTTTAAGGTCGTTATGTCCTTACAATGGCATACCAATTTTGAATTTTGTCTTTAAGTGATGGTAGTATAGATCTTTAAGGGATTTTTTTAATTTTACCTTCAACAATTGCAGTAGAGAAAACTTGTGTGAATACTCAATTAACGTGTGTTATTTAATCTGTGCTATCAAATACTTATAACAATACTTTACATAAATATAAACAACAAAGTTTAAATCATTTACTCAAAAATAATAATTAATAACATAAGCATAAATTAATGATTGTAAATAACAAATCAAGATTTGTAACAATAGAATGAAATAGAAAGAAAAAAATTGAGCCCATTGAATGCACAATGCTCCCTTAAGGAAATTATTCCCCTCTAATACCTGAGGTTTAAGGAATAGATCCCCTCATGATAGAATGATTCTATTCAAAAATAATTGTGTCAGTGAGTCACTCAATAAGAGCAAAGTAACGAATATTTAATTGTGAAGAAAAAGGAGGAGCAGGAGGAGGAGGAGAAGAAGAAGTAGTAGTTCAAAATTTCCGTTGTTTTAAAATGAGAGGAAATTCCTCTATTTATAGAGAACAAAGAGTGGTGTGAACAAATGCTTATTGTGCATAATCAAAAAGGTCAAAACTCTTTGGAAGAGTTACAACCCTTCGGAAAGGTCACAACATTTCATAAAAGTCACAACAATTCATAACAGTCGCAACTCTTCATAAAAGTCGCAACAATTCATAAAATTCACAACTCTTCATAAAAGTTGCAACTTTTCATAGAAGTCACATTTTTTTATGAAAGTCGCAACTCTTCATATTTCATTCATACCTTTCAAAATCCAACAACGTGTACTTTAGATATCAATTCAAAGCTCTAATAAATGACATTGACATTCAATCTATATTGTACCACCCCTAGACAAAAAAAAATGATTAACTCAAATCACCAAAGGTAATGTAAGATTATCGAGAAACGGTATACTAATGCATGCAACAATGCAAGTATACATAGGATTAAGTTTGCCCAATATTCCTATTTGGCGATCAGTTTGTTTAAGTAAGTTCAAAGGGGGGTTGATATTTATACATATGGAAGATTTGGTGGAGGCTTAGTTTGTAAGATGGTGGTGACGGTTGTGAAGAATTCTGAGAGAAGGGGAAGGCTAGTTTTAAAAATAAATGAATTAAAAGGGAATCCTGATTTGTGGTGGCCCACGTAGGCAGGCCTAGGGTTCATATATATATATATATATATATATGATTCTTCATAGAAAATTTCATTAAACTGTAATCACAATTCATAATTATATGAAACTATAGTTGTATTAAACAATATAACTATAAAAATATATATATATATGATTCTTCATAGCAAATTTCATTAAATTGTAACCACAATTCATAATTATATGAAACTGTAATTGTATTAAACAATACAACTATAAAAATAAATGAATTAAAAGGGAATCCTGATTTGTGGTGGCCCACGTAGGCAGGCCTAGGGTTCATATATATATATATATGATTCTTCATAGCAAATTTCATTAAATTGTAACCACAATTCATAATTATATGAAATTATAGTTGTATTAAACAATACACCAATAATGTTTGTCAATCGGCGTAAAGTTTTTAATAAAGAAGAAATTTCGTAAATAGCTAAGAGTTGAAACATGATGAGCCTCCTTAGCTACAATTTGCCTAATTATGTAGTGTAGCTATAATTTTAGTAGTTATTGTATATCTAGCTAAAAATTAATTTTATACAAATTAGACTCATGACTTAATTAAAGAGGCAGTAATTTAGGTTACTAAAAAAATTCCACAAATCATGGTTATTGTATTTGATAATAATTTTTTACCAAATATGACTTATGCCAAAAAAAGAAAGATATATTTCACTTTATAAATAAATATGTCAAAAATTGACTTATATATACACACACAAATAAGGTCTAAAAAGGTAAGAAAGCCCCAATAAACATTGATATGTTAAATACATAAAATCATATACAACATAATGTGAAATATTTTAATAGAAATACAAATCACCAAAAACACACAAAACAAATTATACAAATACCTCAATAATGTTGAAATTATACAAATTCGTCAATAATGTTTGAAATTATACAAATACCTCAATAATGTTGAAATTATTCTCTCATTTAGAAGTGAGAGTGGAGGTGTACAAACACAGCATTTCAGAGTTGTACAAGAAGTTTTGTTAATTGTACTAGATTGAAAATTTTACCCCATTTCTATAGAAACGTCTATATTGATTTTTTGGTCCTTCTCCTTTAAACATGTGCTCTGTATGTGAAAACACGACACGTGTACTTTAAAGTGATCTTCTTTCTTTTTCATTGTCAATCCTTGAAATTTTAGAATCTATTTGTATGACATAATTGAAAATTGAGGAAAGAAAATTTCTGAATTAACCTCGGTTTCTTATTGGAGACCATCATTTTACGCAATTCAATCATCACATAATAAACTCTGAAGTTGTGTTTAGCTTTCTATTTATTTTTTTTCATTTTAGTTTGATGTTTAGGGATAAGATTTGTTCATGTTTGATTTTCCTCTTCATGTTTTATTGATGGATTCTATGTGCTTTAATTTTGGTGATGTATTCAAAAGCTTATATGGAATCTGAAGGAACAACTTCTTACACTACTCAAGTGTTTGATGAAATGTCCAAAACAAGTAAGCAATTTTCTATTTTAATTTCCTCCATTAATGGCTCTATTAAGTAAGCATCTGTATTTTAGGAATTCCAAAAATACATTATTGACATTCACTAGAAAGAACTATTCAACAATATTTGTCTTTATGTCATTTTTATCAAAAAAATATTTGTTTTAAATGCATTTACTTGGATATGAGATCGTTCAAGTCGGATCAATTGGTGATAATCCTCTATCAAAATATATCAACTATTTATAACTTGACATGAACAAGTCTGAGTATATGATTTTGCTTATTTCAACTAATAAGTGAGATCAATTTAAGTAGTATTTATCTTCATAAACAGAGATATATTATCTTAAGAAGTTAATATTTTTTTCATCTTTCGACTCAAGTAATATGGATAAAGAACTACTAGGCCAATGATAAAATTATGAATTGTGGTTAGTTTCTCTAATGTGCATTTTTTGCACAAGTACATTTCATGTGGAAAAAAATAGCAAACGGAGAAGCAAGTTCTCAAAAAGACAAATGGAGAAAAGTAAACATATCATAAACTTCTGTTCCTTATAGTTGCCTTTTGCATATTCTAATGTTAATATTATTGGTGATTGTGAAGTGCTTTTAGTTAATTTTAAAATGTTCAAACAACAATCTTTGCCATATTATTTGTGTGTTTGGAGAATATGATCTAAAGAAGAAAAAGAAAAGTAGTATATATTTTTTTATGAGAATTATACGCTGAATATTAACTATTAATTGTTAAGATGATCTTACTTTTAGATAACTAATCTTGCACATGATTTATGCAACTCCGTATGTCTTAAAAATTGTGTAAACAAGCCTTACCAAGCATACATCATCAATTACATAATTTATATGTTTACTCTTTTCGTCCAATAATAGTTGTTCATTATACTATTTTGGGATGTCCAACAATACTTGTCTACTTTATGAAATCAATGGATAATTTTACACTTAGTTCTTAATTTACCCTTATCATTAATTATTATTCGCCAAAGGGTCAAAAATACCCCTGTACTATAGAAAATAGTTTAAATATACCCCTAGTTATACTTTTGGGCTAAATATACCCCTCCCGTTATACTTTCGGGCTAAATATACCCTTATGATTAATTGACGACACGTGGATGGTCAGGATTAAAAGAACTATTCAATTTAAAATAAATCAAATTCGAATATAACTCGCCCCACCCCTCCCCGCCCAATAATTTAACCCAACCTAATCTAGTGCCCCACCCAATTTATCTTTCAAACAAGAAACCTAACATCCGATTGAGTGCTCTCGAGAATTCATAAAACACAACACAAGTCATAAATTATACACAAATATCTAAGTCTACAAAATAAGTCTAAGGATATGATTATGTGGTGGCGTGTTTTCCACACGCTCCTTTCATCATCTTCATCACTAGGCTCATCTACAAGACTTCGTACTTGATGGTTGTCATAAACATGACATCATGTTGGTGTATTATTATCCCTTTGCTCGTTGATTATCGTGATTGATTCCCCAGCTAAGGATTCCAAAGAGCAAGTGGGCTGCTGCAATCAAAAACTCCAGCATTTGTTGCGGCGTGAAAAACTGCAGCAATTTAAGAAGTTAAAGTTGAAGTAAGTTTTCCAAAGAGAACTTAATCGGACATTAGGTTTCTTGTTTGAAAGATAAATTGGGTGGGTCAATAGATTAGGTCGGTTTAAATTATTGGGCGGGGCGGGTTATATCCGAATTTAATTTATATTAAATTGAATAGTTCTTTTAAGAGCAACTTTCACATATAGCAAACACAAAAATCATATTTGTATGTTATAATTATAGTTTGCATAATTGCGCTCCATAGCAAACATAAATATGTATATTTAGCTATACATATACAAAAGAAAGTTGTTGTATATAATCTGTTTCTGTTTCAATATACATATACAAAAGATCAATTGTATAATCTATGTTTGTAAAAAACGAGAAAGAGAGAAAGGCAAAAGAAAATTCGGTAGGAAAATATTTGTATTGTATAATTATAAGTGTATAGGACGAAGATATATGTATTTGCATGTGTATATACAATTTTCTCTCACTTTATACAAACATAAACGCAATTTATACATTTATGTTTGTATAAGTGAGAGAGGCAAGGGAGAAACTGGTGAGCGAGATCTGGGAGAGGGGAGAGGGGGGAACGAAAATATATGTATATATACAATTTTATCTCGCTTTATACAAACACAAACACATTTTATACATTTGCGTTTGTATAAAAGCGAGAGAGGCGAGGGAGAGAACGAGAGTGGCTAGTGAGATATATTCACCAAGAGAGAGGCGAAATAGCAACAGTTTGCTATGGGGTACAATTAAATCAAACTATGTTTATAGAATTTAGGGATAAGGGTTTGAAAAATACTCCAACTTTGGTCGGATTTGTTGTTGCGATACTAAACTTTCATGACGACCTATTACCTCCCTAGACTATTTAATACCGTATTTTAAACATATATATTTGCCCACATGGACATAAAAAATAATGCAAAATTATAAATAGTAATGTGTCCACGTGGGCACATATATACTTTTAAAATGCACTATTGAATAGTTCATGGGGTAAAAAATACGGTATTAAATAGTCTAGGGAGGTAATAGGTCCTTATGAAAGTTTAGTATCGCAACAACAAATCCGATCAAAGTTGGGGTATTTTTTAGACCCTTATCCCTAGAATTTAATTTGAATTAATAGTTTGCTATTATATACAATTTTCCCTTCTTTTAATCATGGTCATCCACGTGTCATCAGTTAATCATAAGGGTATATTTAGTCCGAAAGTATAACAGAATGGGTATATCTAGCCCAAAAGTATAACTAGGGGTATATTTAAATTACTTCCTATAGCACATGGGTATATTTCCTTTGCCGATTATTATTTCTCTATTACATTTTTCAAGACATTGTATTTATATATTCAAAGAATGATATAGTAAAATTACTCTTCTATTTATAGTTTTTTAAGAAGTGGATAAAGTCAATAGTGGAAAACTATTATTGAACAGAAAGAGTATTTATTGAGTAGGAGTTAGTATTTAAGTAATTCAAATAAAGACGTTGAAAATATTTGATGATGTAAATACGGATAATTGAATTTTAGTTTTAACTTAAAATATTGAAATGCAATTGTATTCTTTTTTAAAAAATAACATGAACTTTCAGTTTTTTTTTCTTCTCAAAATGGTGATATTATTCATGAAGTTGGCATACAATAGGCTTCGTAGAAAGTTGGTGAGATGCACTACTACACATACTATGAAGTAATTATAACATTTACTATTTGTATTTAGCGTATATATCAAGTTTTAATAAATGTTAACATTTTGAAGTATATAGAAGCCGTATTTCTTTAAGATTTATTATACCAAGATTTGTCAAAGCAATAGGTAATTTTGTTGACTTTATCAAATTTCTTCATACTTAGATTTTGCCGTTAATTTATTTTTAGCAGAGGGAAAATGTGTGAACCACATCACATAGTTATTTTAGGATGACAGGTAGTAGAAATGCTCTTTGTGGTATAAAAAATAAATGTACGAGCAAGGAGAAAAATAGGAAAGTTGATCGCTAATTGTTTTAAGAAACAAAAATTAACTGAACCAGAAACTTTGTAAAAGACAATATACAATCTATGTGATACGTATCAGGTGGTAAATAGAAGCAACACAGATTACTTTGGTATGTGCATCTGATTCTGCCAACATGCATATTTGGAAATGTATCTACCATAGCTTTACCATTTTCATATATATATATATATATATATATATATATATATATATATATATATATTCTAATTGTGTCAATAATACTAGCATATAAGTTTATCCTTCATCACCAAATGATAATGTAAAGAATCAATTAACTACTTGAAAATATCAAGTGTTGGACTGGGTTGACACGGGTCACGCCCATTCAGTATAAGTAAGGAAAAATTAAATAACTATACAATCTTTCTTTCCATATTCTCGTAAATTTCCTACCATTTCAAAATATTACAAAAATCCCTATTTTCCTCTCCTTCATTCCTTTGCCGGATACATAACTCATAGCCCTCCAACCCAATGATTTGTATTTCTATTTTCACGCTTGAAATCACTCCCACATATCAGCAGTTGTCTCCATCACTCCATTTTTTTAATTTCAAATCTATTTTCTCTCCAATTCATCGATTTCAAGTTCCTAAAGAGGTAAATCTATTTCTTCATCAATTTTTTCTTCTTTCCAGTTCTTCAATTATCCTTTTTTTAATTAAAAAAAATAGCTTTTTCATCTACAATTTTCTGATACATATGAATTTTGCTCCCTCTTTTAGTATCGAACTTACCCAATTGGTTTTACCTATTGAAGATATAGTACCTTGTGTATTTGATTCTGATGAATAGATATAAACAACAAAATGACCCATTAATCATGGAGAATTTGAGGTCGAAAAAGGATGCATGCTCGAGTTCTATATCTACTGTTGGAAAAACGCCCAAAAAGGGAAAAAAATTGGATCTGTCGTTACATGACCATCACTATCAAACTTGAAGATTTTCAATATATGTCATTTATTTTGATTCTTAAATTAGCCTTTGTTAGTGTTATCACTACTCTGATACATCACTGCTACAATAGCCTTTGTTTTATGCAATGTATCATGCTCACATTTAAGGTATTGATACGTAACCCTAATGTTTTTGAATTTTTGATTAGTGTTTATCCTGCTCAATATAACTGTACTTGATACATAAACACTATCTAATGTATCATTTATATGTATCAAGTTCTACAATGTATCTTCAATCTTATTCAAATTTAAAAGGCTATATAGACAGTACCAAATCAATTGTGTTATGTATCTGCATTCTTTAAATGTAACAAAGATACATCAACAACATGATACATTTAATACCTATTAGTCATAATGACCTGGTCTTCCATACTTATACATTAAAAAAGAAGAAATCAACATATATCTGATACTTTATATCAACAACACACTAACTCACAGCTCTAAAAATCTATTACATATACGTCAAACTAGTAATGTATCAAGTTTTATAAACTAGTTCTTAATTATACATTTAATTCAATTTTATAATGTAGCTACTTCTTCTTGTAGTGACTGCGAAATGTTTGTAGCTGCCTTTTCTGAGTTCCTTAGCGACAAAATCAACATCTCATCAGATGGTTTCCGAGTTGAATATCTTCCCACAAGATATGGAGCATTGTATACGAAAATACGATAGTGAAAAGCCCATGACATGATATGTTATCGATAAAGATGATCCACCAGGTCACTTCATTCCATCACTTTAAGATGATTTGGTTTATGTAGAATAGTGATTATGTATCCACACACAGTTGAACTAATACATACCTGCAATTGTACCAGATACATTAGAAAACCTATTGTTTCATGTATAAAAAAAATACATTTTTAAAATTATTTTAACGATCTATAAATAACATAAGTACCAGATACTTATTATTGCATACTCATTATTAAATGTATCGAAGACACATCAACAACATGATACATTTAATACCTACTAGTATCACGGCACGTGTGTTGCACGTGTGTATCATATCATATAGTATACGATGTTGTAAAATAGAATTAATATTACTAAATTTAATGTTTTTAGTAAATAATTATAACTGGAAGAATATTGGGCAAGTGCTTCTAAATGATTAATATAGATTTTCATAGAGTTAATTGTTTTTTGAGTAAAAAATGATTAGATATCATTGAAACATTTCAAAATGCATTCAAAAAAATTTTATATGGGGAGAAAGTGATATTTCTTAAGTAGTATTGTTCTTTACTCTACTCAATCTGGCAAACAAACTTAACCAACAAAACAGAAAATTAATATCAAGATAAAAAATTGGTCAGCATTAACTTTTCCTCTTGAGGTTATGACTGTAAAATATTTTAATATTTTATCTTTAAACGTGATATATCTTGAACAAATAATTATTATTCAATTAATATTTGAGTAAGGCTATGATATAGATGTAATTTTCCAAAAATACAAAAGTGTACTTAAGTAGTGAATGTCAATACTTTTATAAGTAAAATGTTATAGAGAAAAGTATATTACGTCAATAATTAGTTCTAAAGAAAATTATCCTTTATTTTGCCGCATACATATCATATAGATGTTATCTTATGAGAGTATCTAGTATTTTATATATGTTCTATCGTGATATAAAACATTAAACTTTTTCAATTAAAAAATTAAAAGATGAAGAAAATTTAAAGTATTATTTGTAGAATTTTTAATTTGATTTAAGATCATTTTATGATTAATCACTATTTTCTTATTATTTTTATATAGCTAGCAAAGAGTGTATCTTGTGACATAACATTTTCTTAGATCAAAATGAACACAAAATAATAGGAAATTAATACTTTATAAAATTAATACTCAACATAAATATATAAAAAAAAAAAGTAAAGATATGTGGATCAATTCATAGCCAATGAAGAAGGAAGGTGAAAATATATGTTCATGATATATTCACCCTAGTGTTTCATTTGATTGAGATCTCTTGCCACCAACACTTTACTTTCTCCGTTCATTTTTACTTACATATCTATAATAATATAATTATTATCATGGTTATATTATCATATTATAAGTAAAAGTGAAAATATATTTTTGAAACAATAGACTTAACATCAAAATTGCTAATTCAATGAACTATATTGATGCCCGATGTTTTAGAAAAATTAGAAAGAAATTCCTTCATTTGATGTTAAAAGAATAAGAAATGAAAATACAAACAAGAAATATTTTACCCCAATTATGTGCCTTTTTTGTATTTGTTTATTATTATTGTCTCTCCCACATCTTTATCTATTTATTTTATTAGAACAAATAATAAACAATGTGTATATTTAAAGTCTCTGTCAAATGAAACACAAAAGAAATTATTCAAGAAACAAAATAAGAAAAATAAATGAAAGTCCCACACAGTATATATAGAAGATTTATGTGTGAAGCAAAGTTCATAGATAATTGCATATTTCTTTGTTCTCTTCTTTTCTTCTTTAATAGAAAATCAATACCTAAATTCCAATGCTATGAACTTCGGTGAAACATATCAATGTATTGGGGATGAATCATTTATGAAAATTTTAAATGATCTCAAATTGTCACAGAACAGAGATCCCCGAGAATTTATAAGGAGTGAATGATTGTGATTTATGACTGAAGAAACATGAAGGTAGAAATTGTTGTGACTATTCGTAGGTAATTAGTCTTTTTTTAATGAATAAAACATGTAGGTTAATTCAAGAGTATTAATGTTCTAAAATGATATAAATAATATTGATGTATGTATGTGATTAAAATCATCAGAGGAAAATATGAGTGTGAATTGATGAATGATTTGCTACAATTTGTTCACCAACTCTTTCTTATGTGGTACCTCAAATTTCGTTGGGTTTCAAACTTAATCAACTATTGCAACTAATAGTTGAGATTTTTTAAGAAGAAGAAGAGCAGAAAACCTAAAAAAATTGTAGTTTAAAAGTGAGAGGAAACCCCTCTATTTATAGCTAACAAATAGTAGTATGAATATGTTCATATTGTGCCTTATTAGATAAGCCACAACCCTTCAAAAAAGTTCCTGCTCATCGGTAAGGACATAACCCTTTGAAAAAGTCACAACTCATCGGATAAGGCACAACCTTTGGTGAAGTCACAACCCTTTGAAAAAATCACAATCCTTTGGAAAAGTAACAACTCGTCGGAAATGTCACAACCCGTTAGAAAAAATCACAACCCTTTGGAAAAGTCACAACTCATCGCAAAAGTCACAATCCATTAATGTGAAAAGGTATCAACTTCTAATATAACATAATTAAATAAATTGAGTATATTTAATTGGGGGTATTATAGTAATTCAACATTCATGCTTGGGAGTTCATGATTTTAAGGTAGTATAGATATAGATTAGTCATAATTACCCATTCTTCCATATTAATATTTTTAAAAAAATCACATATATTTGATACTTTATATCAACAACACACTAATTCACAGCTCTAAAAACCCATTACATATACATCAAATTAGTAATGTATTAAGTTGTAACCAGTAATGTATCATGACTTATATATCCATAAATAAATTCAAAAAACAAAATATTTTTTAAGGCACAAATAAAATATAACAAATAAATTCACATGTATATGATACTTTATACTATCAACACACTAACTTAAAGATCTAAGAACACATTACATATACACAGTGGCGGATCCAGGATTTAGAGTCTGTGGGTGCCAAATAGACTTATCGATTAAATTAATTTTATATTTGATTAAATTATTCGTCGTTTCAATATATATCATAAATCAATCAATAAAATATAAATAATAAGATATTACACTTTATTGAGTATTTAATCAAATAAAAGAAAAGTCAAATGAGTAATAATGTAATTAATTTAATATAAGTCAATAACAATTATAAAAAAATAAAATAAATTGTGCCAGCTGTTTTTCCTTAAAAAAACGTGCTTGGAGCCTCTCTTTTTGTTCTTAAAAAACATCTGCAGCAAATTTCTCAAAAAAATATGTACAAATGGGATTCGAACCCGCAACATCAGTCTTCTAAAGTTGCCCTCCTACCGTGGCACCACAAGCCAGCTTTGTTCTCTGGGTGACACGCTTTATATATATATATATATATATATATATATATATATACCTATGTATGTATAGAGTTTCCGTAGAAGTTCGGGGGTGGTGTGGCACCTCCACACCCCTTCATAGATCCGCCCTTGCATATACATCAAACTAGTAATGTATCAATTTGTAATTAGTAATATATCACGACTTATATATCAAAATACAAACTCAAAAATAAAAAAACAGAGGAGATACATAGCAAATTCAGACAATTGCACCAGTTGATACATCAAAGCTTAGTACCTCACCAACATTTTGTTCGATTTTATCAATACAAAGGGGATACATAGCAAATTCAACCTCACGTTTCTTCACCTCAACGTATAGCTTTACTCCCATATCATTCCTAATAATCAGTGGAGATGAATTACCTTCTTCTCAATTTTTTCCTCAATTCATCAATATTCAGCTCAGTTGCAATGGTTGAAATTAGATTCACGAATGAAATATTTTCCCCAACTACTTTCACATCACTCCTGTATCATTCATATCTAACCTCACTTTCCCATATTCTAGAATGCCTCAACAAAATTGAAATATTCATTTACATATCGTATCAAATTTTAGACAAAAGTTTTGAATCTTAGTGGAAAGTTTCTTCGACGAAACAGGGAGAATGATGAGCAAAGATTTTGTATTTTGAATAGGTTTGTTATGTTAGTATCTACGTTTCAATGATTGATAGTAAGGCGTAAATTATGGGATTGTAATTAGATTTTTTCTGTTTTATTTTCTTTTTTAAGTGCAACAACTGTACATATAATGTATCAAAATAAAGGAAAAATTAGTTGAATGGGTACCTTTTAATAAATAATTACTGATTTTAGCGATACTTTTTATTTATTACCATTTTTAGCAATACTATGTTAAATCTGCAATATGTATTAAAAGTGAATTATGTGTGCAATATATATGTATTATAATTGATTTTAAATATATTATACTTGTTTGGTAAGAAATTGACACATTGTATTATAAGTGTATTAAAATATGTGATAAATGTATTATTCATCAATAAAATTTATATTATATGTGAATAATAAATTGTTCTTTGTAAAATATATTAAAATTGTTTTATAAATGTATTAAAAGTGATCAAATGAAAAAAAAATGTTATTGCTATAAATGATAAATATTTTTTTAATGTTGTATATTTATGTAAGTTTCCCCAAAAAATAAATATATCCGGACAACTAGTTATATATCCAGATGGCTGATATTTTAAGGGATTTTTGTAAAAATAGAAAAGATTAAGGATATAATGTAATTTAGGTCTTACACTATGAGATTTATGTAAGTTCAATTGTCCACGGGTGCGTATCAGAGTAGAAACATAGCGCGTGCACACCCCCTTGGCTTCTCTCCCTTGCTTCCACAATTGTATAGGCTATAGCTACCTGCCATTCAAGATTAGCTACCTTTTCTTGTTTCCATTTCTTGGCTACAATCACTTTTAAATAATATCACAATAGATAGTTGATAGCATGACGAATAGATCAACACTTGAAATGCATTAAACAATGGTTTTCATCTTTCCCCCGCTTAAAGATTTTAGCAGTGAATATTCGAAATATAGGACAGAATCCACGTCCAGCATATTATGCTACCAAAAATGGGTAATGAGTTGCCCATTTGTGGTTGTGCCATCATTTCTGCTATTATTACACATAGAATTAAATTGGACTGAATGTCAGTGCATTAATCCTCCTAACAGACATAACTCCATCTCTGTCCCCGCTCAAAATATCTTCCAAGGATGCACGAGTGTCCCGATAAAAGGCCTAAGAGATTTAATTGAGCTAAGATTTTGAAACACACCTGAATTTTAAAAGGGATTTCATGGAAGCCGTAGTAGAATTTCAGTGACGAGTTCGACTGGCAGAATAGGAATAGTCAATACTGATTCTTTGATTGAAGTTGATAGAAATTGAAAAAAATATCGCGTGGGTATCAAATATTTTGTTGGAAGAGTTATTGCGATAGTGGTATTGTATAAGTCACAAAAGTCATTTTTTATGTATATATTTATCTTCAGAGTCTCTTATAAGATGGAAAACCCCATTACTAGGTTTTCTCCAAATTCATTTATTTATTTCTCTGCAATTTATTTTTAACATTTTTTATTTATTTAGTTACTACGTGTCGTTTTCTTTTCTCTAAAAGATTACACTTTTTATAATTTTGTTTTCTAGTTTAATACTTATAAAATAAAAATGAGTAATTAAAGGTATTATTTACTTTAGTGGATGTATCCAAGAGTATATATAGTCTAGTGATTAATAAAGTAAAAGGAGAATCATATAATCTCTGATTCAAAAAATTTAACGAAGATAAAAGTATTATGTCAATCAGTGACAGAACTAGGATTTTTATTCAAAGGTTCAAAGTATAAAGAAGAAGCTCAAGTAGTAATGCAAGCACGTGGTAAACGTAGTAGCCCCTCGACACTTTGTACAAGAAACCATAGATATTTTTTATTTTCATTAGTTGATAAAAGTAAACACCAAACTAATCATAGATACCGAAAATAAAGATACGTGATAAAAAGAAATTTTAGTGGATTAACTCTATTACATAACTTAATTCCTAAAATATGTGGAAAATGGTGAAAAAAAGAGCAAGATGGGGAAGTTATCATTTGTAATTTATTAAAGGAAAAATCACACAATATACATATTTAAGAGACAATATTACGAATTTTAAACCTACTCTTAAAAAATTCTTACTTATAACAGTTTAATTACGGGTTATAACATATCAATTAAATTTAACTTTATTTAAAAATCAATTAAAATTTACATTATTAAATGATTAATCTTTTTATATTATTAATTATTTAATTATATTGATTGCAGTTCCTTTTATATAATTAATAGGTGAGAGAAATAATAGTAATGAGAGGGAATCAAATTTGTAAAGGATTTTTTAATGAGAGAGAAATCAATTATCTATTACACCTTTTAAGGAATTTTTTAACTCATTCAAATAACTTTTATTTATTAATGACTATTGGGGACTTTAATTATTTTTTTTAAAAAAAAATTTATCACCGTATATTTTAACATGTAATTTTCTCTCTCTTTAATCTTTTTTTTTTTTCTTGATGTTTTTTTAATTTTAAATTTTGATATTGTTTTTTTTAATCTGATTTTTTTAGAATTAAGAATTCTATATTTTGAAAATTTGATTTCATTTTTTATTTTAATTAATCTAAAACTTGATTTCTTGAGAAAAAGAACGTTTTACTTAAGTTTTGAACTTGTTTTTGGTGTGTTTTTCTATATCTAAAATACTATTTTGTTGGTGAAATAAGTATATTTAATTCTAAAATTTATTGATATATATAGATAATATGAGATCATAAAATCAAGGATTACTTAAGTTCGCTTAAATATGATTAAAAAAAAATCACACTTGAATACGGAATATAAATTGAAGAGAGAGGAAAATATAGATATTAATTATTGCAGTTTAGACTTTTAATTACATGTTTTGATTTTTGGGTGATGTATATTTACTTTGCTACAATTTCTGACAACAATATATAATATGCATTGTTTTACAACCAAATTTATTCTTCCCGGATTTATACCCGTTGGATACTAATTTTATACATTTTTATTTTTTGTTTTTGTTCTAAAATTTCAAGTTGGATACCAAGTGTATATAAATTGGATAAAATATTAACTTGTTTTAGATTGTCTAATTTGGTTGAAATATCAGTTACATTATGTTTTCTTCATTTTCAAGTGGGATATATGTTGGATACCAATTGAATACAACATTAACTTGTTTAGGCTGTCTAATTTGATTGAAATCTCAACCACATGTTGATTTTTCAATTTTCTAATGGGATATCAATTCAATACTAAATTTATACAAATTGGATACAATATTAACTAGTTTTACGTTGGCTATTTCAGTTGAAATCTCAATTACATGTTGTTGTTTTTCAATTTTACCACTGGGACATCAGTTGGATACCAAATGTATACTAATTTCATACTAAGATTTGATTTAATTTTTCCAGTCAATATCAATCGCATACAAACATTACCTATTTTTTGAGTATACATTTAAAAAACACTGAATACACAAATGATTAACTAGCACACATAATAAATATTCTGAAATTATAATTCATTAACTTAAAAGACAAAATAAATCAAAACATGAGTTTGCCACAATAAAACAACCAAATCAAAAATAAAAATAAATTATGTCTTTTTTCAGAAGGGTAATTTGAACATGTCTTCCTATTGTGTTCCTCCCGACGACATGTACTACATGTAATCTTAGGCCTCTTGAATTTCACATCAGCACACCATTTACAAGTTGTGGTATCCCTACAGTTCTTTTTGAACCAGGCGACAATAATTTCTGTTCCAACACTTTTTGAATTGCATATTTTTCTGTTTCATCATAAATTATTGTGTCAATATTATATCATACAAAAGTACAAATAACTTTTATACATATGTCATATCAATATACAAATTTCATACCATTTTTATGCTTACAAAATTCATACAAAAGTAAAAATACATATGTTATTTTAAAACAATTCCATATGTTATTACAGAATACAAAAGTAAAAACACATATGTTATATCAGTATACAAATTTCATACAATTCTTATTCACACATTTCTTACCTATTTCATGCCAAAAGTTATCAATTATTCATACCAGGATCATGCCACTAGAATACCAAAATAATTCCAACTTAGAAATATTAATTGTCATTTCTTTAATAAACAATATATCAAATTCATTACATTATTATTCTCAAAATTCATTACAATATATTGCCAAAAAAAATCCAATCAAACCAAAAATCGTACCAAAACATTATCGATTGTCATGCATGCTTGGTAGTATAAGTATACAAATTCCAAAGAAAAAATTATCTATTTTTTTAACCAAAAATATACCAAAAAAAAAAATGTGTCAGACAAATAATGAACAAATTCAATGTTCATACCAAAATATAACATTATACATTTTTTTAAAAACGCCATAATTCAAATTATTATACACAACAAAAAATCCGAAATCAATATACAAATTTCATATAATTATTATGCACATTTTTCATACCCATTTCATGCCAAAATTATACCTATTTCATGACATAAGTCGTCACTTTTCACAGCAGAATCATGCCACTATAATACCAAAATAATACCACTTTTAACTATTAATTGTCATTTATTAAACAAATAGTATACAAAATTCATTCAAATATAATTCTAAAATCGTACCAACATGGTATAACCAATATACCAAATTCAAATAAATTTTATGAAAATTTTTAACCAGAAACATACAAAAAAGTGAATGTTCAAACAAAAATCTATACCAATTTCAAACAAATTTTATGTAATTTCAAAAGTGAATATTCATACCAAAAAAGCCATAATTAAAACTATTATTCACAAAAAAAATCTGAATATTTTTTTTTCAGAATCACTGTTCATAATTTTTTTGAATGTTTGGTTTGTATTACAATACAAATAAAAAATCGCAAAGAACACTAACCTGAAGGATCCCATCTACCAGCATGTTTTATTAATACTAATAAGAAGCCGTCTAGAAAAATAAAGATTATTAAATAAAAACGAATATGAATTAGATGAGAGTGACAAGATTTCTGGGGAAAAATCGAAGAGAGAGAAACATGGAAGAAAATGGATGAAATCAAAAATTTTAATTAATTTTAACAAATTAGAGTGAAATAAGGAAACTAAATATTCTTAATTAGTTTGAATTTCCTTAATTTATGCTAATTAGTAACTATCTTCAATCAATTCAAATTTAATTAATACACTTATTTCCATTTTCTTACCTCTTTTTTTTTCAGAAACGAATTATTTTATTTTTTTATCTTTTTATTTTTTTCAAAACAAATTTTTTACAATTATTTAGAAAAAGCTTTTTTTTAAGAAACTATTACAACCTGAAATTTTTTATTGTTACAGCTTGAAAGTTTAATTCTACTGCTATAACTTGAAAATATTAGTCTAATATATGTCATATATGAAATTTTCAAATTGATATTTTATTAACAAATGATACTAAGTTAGTTATCATTTGTAAAAAAAAAAAACAAATGACGAATAAATCAAATAAGTTTAATTTCCATCTCTCTAAAATAGAAAAGAAATTCATGGATTCTATTAAATTTATATTGTTAAAAGAATGTTGACGATTTTTAAGTTTCTTTATTCAATTACATCTTACCTTATTTTTTAGAAAAAAATTATATTTCGACCTCATATTCAAGTTTAATATAATTCACCATTTTAAAAGAGTTTATTTAAGTTATAAGTACATGAAAAAAGAGTTACATCAAAATAAAATGAATAATATATATAGGAAGAATTAAAAATAAAATAAAAATTTGTCTAATAAATTTAAACAAAGACAAATTAAAAAGGAGAAATGACAAAAGAGAAATAATGAAAAATGAGAAGTAAATCCAAGTCCAAAAGACATCATTAAGGTTTTCATGAGGTTGATCTTGACTTGCCATTCAAAATTAACTACCTTTTCCTGTTTCCATTTCTTGGCTACAGTCACTTTTTCATAATATCACTGTTAGAATATGAATAGGTTTATACAATCCTATTAGAATAAGAATAGGTTTATACAAATCCTATTTAGAATAGGAATAGGAATAAAAATAGAAATAGGAATAGTAAATAGTATCCTACTTGGTAAATGATTGTATTCTAGTGTCTATAAATAGGGTCTCAATGTAATAATGTAGACACAACAACAATTCAATAATATTATTTTCTTATATTTCTCACATGGTATCAGAGCCTCTACGATCTTGGTAGAAAATCAAAGAGTTTTCGCTGCCGGTGGGTGGCTATTACCCATATATGCTGCCCGTCCGGCCAATGATTATGTTAGCAAAAAGTTGGGTCACCGTGTATCTTTCTGGTGACTATTTCTCATATCTAATTTGTGTAGCACCGTGCCATCATTTCGGTGACTATTTTTTCATATTTAATTTGTGTAGCACTGTGCAATCTTTCCAGTGACTACTTTTTTCATATTTGGTTTGCGTAGCACCGCGCCATCTTTCTGGTGACTACTTTTCATATTTAATTTGTGTAGCACATTGTCATCCTTCCGGTGACTACCTTTTTTTGCATAACTTATTTGCGTAGCACCGTGCATCTCTCCAGACTACTTTTCATATTTAATTTGTGTAGTACCGTGGATTTTTCCGAACTACTTTCTCATATCTGAGTTGCATAGCATCATGTGTCTTTTCAGTGACTCCTCAAATTTGATTTGCATAGTTCCATTCGTCTCTCCGGTGACTCCTCAAATTTGATTTGCGTAGAGTTGTGCCATTATTCCAACCCTACCTGCATAATTTTTTCTTTTTTAGTAGGGTCATGCCATCATTCCGATCCTATCATATTAGTTTTCCTTTTCAATGGGGTCGTTCCATCAATTCAAACTATCCTATACAATTTCTATTTCCTAGTTGGGTCGTGACATAATTCCGACCCTACCCATATAATATTATTTGTTAGATTGTGACTACTTTTAGCCATCAAATCTAATACTCTGTGTATGAACATGTTCTGACCAATTTTTTGGTGACTTGTTTAATATTGACTCATCTAATTCCAACATGATCCATATACTTAATACTAGATTTTGAGCACTTTGTTGCTCAGGGGGAGTTTAGTTGCCTTGTATGTCGATTATGTGAGTCACTCTATGGTCTGAAATAGTCTTTGCAAGTTTGGTTTGGGAAGTTCAACATTGTAAATCACTCTGTGTTTTATCGGCATTATGCATCAAATCCAGTATTTAATGAGAAGACAAGCACATTGAGATTGACTGTCAATTTTGTGAAGTTGACTGATCAACTTGCAGATATCTCACCAAGCCCCTCATTGGTCCTCGTATTAATTACATATGTAACAAGCTAGGTACATGAATTGTATGCACTAGCTTGAGGGGGAGTGTTAGAATATGAATAGGTTTATACAATCCTATTAGAATAGGAATAGGTTTATACAAATCCTATTTAGAATAGGAATAGGAATAAAAATAGAAATAGGAATAGTAAATAGTATCCTACTTGGTAAATGATTGTATTCTAGTGTCTATAAATAGGGTCTCAATGTAATAATGTAGACACAACAACAATTCAATAATATTCTTTTCTTATATTTCTCACAATCACAATAGATCAAACTTGAAATGCATTAAACAATGGTTTTCATCCTTCCTTCGGTGAAACACAATTGTTGCACCTAAAGATTTTAACAGCTAATATTTGAAATATAAAACATAATATCTATGAGCAGTAACAATACAAATCCACGTCCAACATATTATCTTACGTCCATTTGTGGTTGTGCCACCACTTCTGCTAATATTACACATAGAATTGAGTAGGGCTGAATGTTAGTGCATTAGCCCTCCTAACAGACATAACTCCATTTCTGTCCGTGCTCAAAATATCTTCCAAGGATGCACGAGTGTCCCGAAAAAATCCCTTAGAAAGAAGCTTCCCAACTGGTGAATGTGGCTGGCAACGATGATATTCAAACTATGAGGAAATTTCGGAGCACGAAAATCAGAGTCAAGCTCAACATCAAACCAAACTTATAGGGACAATCAATGTCTCAGATTCAGAGATTGAGGAAGAAAATAACTTGAAGGCCTCATCAGAGGATCACACTGGTAAGCTTACTAATGCTCAATCTTCTAACAATATGTCTACTAAGGATAAGCATATTGCTGGTCCTAGTAAAGCCCTGCATAACCATAGGAGTGAACCTGGTAGGAAGGAAGATAAGGGAAAAGACAAGGTCGTAGAGAAAACCAATCATGAACCTTATGTCCCTAACAACAACACCCTCTAAGTATCCAACAACTTCAAGCCTTTCAAGCCTAACAATAACCCTTCAAAAAGGTAGACATAAAAAGCACTAATGACAATCATCAGCCAGCACACAAAGGTCCCATACAACCCAAACCAAAAGCTATTGTGAATCCTGCACCACCTCATCCTAATATTCCTCATTCCATGGCTACCAAACTAAGAGCCCAGGAAGCCCAAAAAATCATTCCCATAGCAATCAACCCCCCTCCCCCCCCTAAAAAAAATTACTACCAAACAAGGATACCTTGCAGTTGTGTTTAAAAGAGAGGATTTTAAGGTTAAGTTGGCTGAAAGATGCGAATATGCGGTAAGTTCATCAATACCATGCCTGAGATGGAAACCATCAGGAAATAATTTATTGTGCAAACTGAATTGTAAGGAGGAGTGAAGTTAACTCATTACAATCCTAAACATCTATATACTGATCTTGACAATGAGTATGATCATGCTACTGTGTTATCCAAGGCTAAAATGTATGTTGAAGGTCAACTAATGAGATTTTTATTATGGACTCGTACCTTCAACCCTGAAGAAGAAACTCATTTGGCACCTATTTGAGTGATCCTGGGTGAAGAGACATCTATTTATTGATCTTGACAATTACTCGTTGGTAAGGCACTTTTCCTAGACTTAGCTACTCATAATAGACTAGAGGTAGTCTCGCCAAAGTTAAAGTTCAAGTGAATCTTACAAAGGAAAAATCTCAACTTGTTTGGATAGGATATGACAAAGATGAGAATGGTGAAGGAAAATGGTTATTCATTCAATATGAGGGGGTACCTGACTACTGTAATTATTGCAAACATCATGGACATGATTATAATGCTTGTGAGGTCAAAGGGAGGGATGAAGAGGCTAAAAGAATAAAAGAACAAGAAGAAAAGAGGAAAAACAAAAACAGTGAGGATGATCAGGCTAACAAGTGCATCAAGGAACAACCCCTTGAACAGAGAGAACATAACAAGAAGATGGATGAACAGACCCAACTCAAGAGTAATGGCAAACTCAAAAAAAGGAAAGGATGGAAAAACAACCAACAAAATCAATAAACACAGAAGACACAACAAGCTCAACAATACAACAGAGATCAAGACAACAAGAAGAAGGTTTATAGGGCTAGATCACCAGCATATTCCACAACACCAACAAGCAGATATGACTATTGAACTCAAAGAGCTCAAAATCCAAATTGTAATGTTCTATGAACCTAACAGGTACAAAAAAGAATGACAACAGAAAGGATAATACTGAGAGTTTTCAAGAAAAAACTGATGATGGACAAAACTAACAAAATGCAGGTATTGACTCAATGCTCCATTTCATCAATTACTTATCTGATTTGTCTGATAAAGTAGTTATGGGAGGTATGGATAGAGGGATTCAAGAGGAAACTACTAATCTACAGGAAGGGGTGTCAAGAGGGAGGAAATTGTCTCATGTTATGCATAAGACTTTAATTGACCCTAGAGCTGCTACTACCTCTAAGAATGCTGATCTAGTCTCAGTTACAAGAACAAACTGATGATATCATTGGTATTGAAAAGTCTACTAAAGATGATATGATTGATACTGTAGAGAGAGAGAGAAAGATATAGAGGGTACATCTTCTAAAGATCCCACTATATCTACCAGTGTGAATGCCCCTAAGCAGTCAGTATGCAACAAAGATCAACCTACCAACCAACTCAAAATGATGGTTCAAAACAGCAAAGACAGAGAAAAAGTCCCCAAATGCTCAACAATAAATCTACCCTGGCTCTCAATAAGAAAAATATAGATGCTATAAAGAAGAAACAAGCAATGGAAGAAAAAATAAATGTTGAAATGCATCAGAATGTGAACTATGAGTTGGTTAAGGAGCAAGTAGGTAGCCATGCAGTTCCCCTCCAGACCAAAGATAATCCCTGTGAATTGTAATAGTAATACAACTGAGGACAATAATGATGATTATAGGGTGGTCAATTATGAAGAAGAGTATGATCCTGATCAATTGGAAGAACATGAAGTTGCTAATGAAACTACTGCTCATCTATTGAAAGCCTTTGGATCCACCATGAATTATGACTGTCAGGATGAAACAACAAGTAACTCAGAAGGCAGGTTTATCACCTAGAGGTCAAAATGAGAAGAAAAAGAAAAATATACAAAATATTATCAGCAATTCTGCTAATACAATTACTGGCTCTAAGGTTTGTGGGGGCTTTAAGCGCAAAGCGCAAATAAAGCGTAGGCTTTAATAAAAAAGGCGCAAAGGGAGAAAAGAATACAAATATATATGTTTAGTCCAAGACTAATAATTATAAACATAAATGACAAATATATGACCAAAGAAATTGAAAAAAAATTATGATAAAGTGAAATATCAATTATTTAGTTTCACTTCTTCAGAAGAGGCTCATTGGCAAGGAAATGTTTGCCTTAGAACCTTGATGACAACATGAAGCGCACATAAAGCGATGTGAAGCACTCAACACGTTTTGAGCCTCACTTCAGGGCTTAAGCGCACTTAAAGCGCGCCTTTGATAACATTGGTTGGAATGCTAGGAGTATTAGCACTCAAGGTGCTTTGGATAGACTCCAAAAACTCAAGGATTACTACAATCTCTCTATGATTGCAATTTTTGAACCCAAAACCAATAAACATCAGCTCAACTATTATAAAATCAACTTAGCATGGACAATGCTACTCCCAATTCCAACAGTAAGATCTGGTTATTTTAGAACCAAGATGTTGACTGTAAAATTTTGGATCAAGATGAACAACAGGTTACTTGTGAAGCTAAGCATGTAGCTTGGCAGACTTCTTACCTCCTCACTTTGTCTATGCTAAATATAAAGATCATATGAGAAGAGACCTATGGGACAAGATGCTTCAATTTTCTAGATCGGACAAACCTTGGTGCACTATAGGAGATTTTAATGTGATTAATGATATTGATGAGAAGATGGGAGGACTACCTTACAACATGAATAAAAATTTTGAATTCATCAATGTTATTGAAGCCTGTGGACTAACTGACTTGGGATTCCATGGACAAAAATTCACTTGGTGTAATCACAGAGATGGTGAAGCTAGAATTTGGAAGAGACTGGACAGAGCTATGGTCAATGATAAATGGACAACTGGTTCTGACCACTGTCCCCTGCTTTCGAAAAGTGTTGACAAAAATACCAATACTAGCAAATACTTCAAATTCCTATATTTTTGGGTGGACAATCCAAAGTTTCTGGATATTGTGAAAGCTTGCTGGGAAAGACCAGATGAAGGTAACGTATGAGAATTTTTCAGCTAAGATTGAAAAGAGTGGCCAATACTTTTAGCAACTGGTGTAGACAGGAATATGGAGAAATTTTTAACAGTGTTAAGGAGTATGAGGAGAAGGTTAAAAGTGTTGAAGCAGATATCATCAATGAAAACAATAAGGAATATAGAACCAAGTTCAATCAGATTAATGCTCAATGCATCAGATACTTAAAAATTGAGCAATCCACTCTCAAACAAAAAACTCAGTTGCAGTGGTTTAAAGATGGAGATGCAAACACCAAGTATTTACATGCTATTATCAGAGGCAGGAGAAGTAAGTTGTTTATCCACAAAATCAGTGATGATCATGGTAATACTATCAAGGGGGATGAGAATATTGCAAAGGCTGCATGTTGTCATTTTGAGAAAATCTTTACAGGGGAAGATAACCTAATCAATGAGGAAGTCCTTAGATGTATTCCTAGCATGATCACTGAATATCAAAACCAAAAACTCCAGGCCATGCCAACAAAAGACGAACTGAAACAGGCTATCTCGTCAATGAGTGCTAATTCTGCAGCTGTTCCTGATGGAATGAGTGGCATATTTTTCCATTCCAACTAGGATATCATAAGTGATGATCTCTTTAACATGATACAACTATTTTTTTGTGGCCACAGTATTCCTAAATTTATTTCGCATGCTTGCCTAGTGTTACTTCCAAAAGTGAATCATCCTAATAAGTTTTTTGAATTCAGACCTATCTTCCACAGTAATTTTATCGACAAGGTTTTTTTTTTATAACTAAAAAATCCGTCTGACCTGCCCTTTAGACCAATTATAGCCTTCTAAACTTAGTGGATAATGGGCCCCCCCTCTACCCTTCTACACTTAAATATCAGGTCTGCTTTGCATGATGTGGGGCTTGAACCTTCAACCTAAGCCACAAATCCTCCACCTTTTGTCACTCGAGCTAAGCCGTGGGGGCACCAACAAAGTTATTTCCAAGCTGCTATATCTCAAATTAGCCCATATCCTGCCTCGTTTTATTTCTGGGAACTAGTCTAGATTTGTTCAAGGAAGGAGTATTTATGAAAATATTATGCTAGCTTAGGAGCTTATTCACAATATAAATAAACCCAAGACAGGAGACAATGTGGTCATAAAACTTGACATGGCCAAAGACTATGGCATGGTTTCTTGGTCCTATACATGTTTAGTTATGAGAAGAATGGGTTTTGGAGAAATGATCATTGACATGATTTGGAGACTTATGTCAAACAATTGGTACTCTATCATTATCAATGGTTCTAGACATGGTTTTTTCCATTCTACAAGAGGTCTCAAGAAAGGTGATCCTCTATCTCAGCTCTCTTTATCATTGGTGCAGAGGTCCTTACTAAGATGCTAAACAATCTTCATCAACACTATCTCTGTAAGGGCTTTCATATGGAAAGAAATGTTCCTCAAGTAAATCATTTGAGCTTTGCCAATGATATAATAATCTTCACATCAACTAGCAAATATTCTTTGAAGCTTATTATGCTATGCAGATGTATGAAACAACTTCTGGATAGCTTATCAACAAGGAGAAGAGTCAGCTACTTATTCCAGAAAAAACACTTTCTGATATCATTGAAAGAACTAAAGCTATTACTGGTTTTAGTCACACTTTTGGGCCAATAACATATTTGGGTTGTCCTTTATATATTGGTCATCAAAAGATTATTTATTTCACTTCATGGTGGTTAAAGTTATTGCCAGAATCAAAGGATGCAAACCAAAATGTTAAGCTATGGGGGCAGAACTACTCTTATCGAATTTGTCTTATATTTAATGCCCATACATCCGCTAACTGCTATCATCCCTACGACTACTACCCCCAAACAGATCAGGTGGGGTTGACTTCTTTTGGGGGTGGGAGAAGGACAAAAGAAAATACCATTAGGCATCCTGGGGAACTCTAAGTTTTCCTTGTGAAGAAGGTGGAATTGGTATGAAGAATCTTGGCGATATGTGTTTATCTCTGCATTATAAACAATGGTGGAACTTCAGATCCAAAAAGTCCCTTTGGGGTAACTTCCTCAAAGCCAAATATTGTCAAAGAGCTAATCTTGTCATTAAAAAATGGAACTCTGGACAATCTCTCACATGGAAGAATATGATCATTAACAGAATTGAAGTTGAACCTCACATTCAATAGGCTATTAACTCTGGAAGTTGTAGTGTTTGGTGGGATGACTGGTTGGGGGTAGGATCTCTAGCAAATAACAGTGATTACCTTCCCAATCTAAATAATGTCACAGTTTCCAGCTACCTTGTTAATGGAGAGTGGAATGAGGATAGAATAAGACAACGTGCAACTCAACAACTCATTCATAAAATCCTCCATACTAATGTTAGAGTGCAACAAGACATCCCAGATCAAGCCATCTAGAAACCTACTACCAGTGGGAGTTTCACTTGTGCTTCAGCATGGGAGCATGTGAGGAAGAAAAGGAATAAGACTTTAACTAACTCCCTAATTTGGCATAAAGTTATTCCTTTCAAGGTCTCCTTTTTATTCTGGAGAGCACTCAGACTCAAGCTCTCAACAAATGACAAAATTAGTGCCTTTGGACACTCTACTGCAAATTGTTCACGTTGTTACATTCCAGGAAGATGTTGATCATATTTTTATTTCTGGAAAATTTGCTAAGCCATTTGCTAACAAGCTGGGGGTACAACATAGCAGAACCCCTATGAGGAGGATGCCGATGAATTGATGGATTACTAAACCTAACAATGAAGTTCACAAGCTCATAATGAAAGCCACCCCCATTTTCATTTGCTGGAACCTTTGGAAGAATAGGTGTGCTAGTAAATATGGTGGGAAACAATCAAGTACAACTAGAGTCAAATTCTTTATCTCCAAGGAGCTTCACATGCTTATCATCACTACTTATCCATTCATCAAATTGCCTAACAACTGGAATGAGTTCATTTCTCTGGTGGAGAACTACCAACATGATATAAAGGTCACTCAAGTAAACTGGTGGAAACTTCCTCAGTCCATAGTTAAATTAAATACTGATGGTCGTGCTCTGGAGAATCCAGGGAGGATTGGAGCTGGGGGGATACTGAGAGATCATAAAGGCAAACTGATTTATGCCTACCTTAGGTGTGGGTTCAAACAATCAAGCAGAAGTTATAGCTGCAGCCTTTTGAATGAATTGGTGTATTCAACATGGGTATAGTAGGATCATTTTGGAAGTAGATTCTGAACTTTTAGTGAAATGGCGCAAGCAAGAAAGTATCCCCTCCTTGGAGCATCTACAAAAATATCATGGAACTTCAAGACTTGATTAAAATGACTGATATTTTTCAATGCAATCATGTCTTTAGAGAGGCCAATTTCCTTGTTTATACTCTTTCAAAGCAGTCATTTGAGGAAAAATACTCAACATTTTTACAATTATCATCATCTACCTCAAGAGACTAGAGGTTACATCAATTTAGACAGAATGGGCATGGCATGCTTCAAAAGGAAAAGGTTGAAGAGGATAAAAAAACCACCCTAAAAGATGGCTGATCAGTATCCTGGGACAAGTTATCACTTGTTCATTTCCTTTTTTGTGCAACTTCTTCCCTTAAGCTATATACTATAGACACAGCTTCTAGGAAGAGGTTAGTTTTTGGTTAGGTTCTTTTCTCTATTGTAAGGGAAGAGTCTCCCTTATTTATGATTTCCTAGTTTATATGTATTGAAAGGAGTCCTCTCTTCTAGGTACATAGTTCTAGGCTTCTTTCAATAGATTTTAGGCTCAAGTTGATAAGCCTTATTAGGCTAGTCGATATATGATCTACCATAGGATTGGATGTTAGGTTAATGTCCCCCTCCTTGTCTATTTTGTCTTGTTTTATTATATGCTAAGGCCTGGGGGTGTTGCTAAACCCCTGACCCCCTTAAGGGTCATTAAAATAAAAAAACTAAAAAAAAACTAAGGTACAAGAGACGAACAAAATATAGTAGGAACCTTTTTGATAGAAATAAAAGAGATGACAAACATTTTTACTGTCATCCAAATACTAGTACATAACCTCCCACACTAGTCTCATGACCATAATTCATAACATCCAAATATTTCCTCAATTGCTTTTTCCATCAAATCAAGTTTGCAGATTCGAGTTACTGTTAAACTAAAAGAACTCTTGACCTTTGGCAGACCAAATAAATAAAATGAAGAAAAGATATTAAGCTATTAGCACAAGGAAAACCACTGAAGTTAGATACTATACTAGACACAGACTCTTATTCAATGATTCCTTTTCCCTATTAACGGTATTTTAAAGAGCACTAGTAATGAAGATCCTACATCAAACCATAATCCCGGTAATGGCTATGCCTAGTTTTATTCGAGCATTCACCTGGCATGATTTTGATGTCACTTACACTAAGGATATGTCTCATTCCCTTAAAATGCAGCTTGAAAAGAGAATCAATTTCCAACACTTTTTAGTTTTTGAGTTTTGAAGACACCAAATTCTACAACCAAATAAATGTTCTAAAAAAGGTTGTTTCATAGAATATGCAAAAAGAAAAAGGACAAGAAAAGATCTCAACCAGACCTTATGTGATGATGTCCCTTAAACATGCAATGTAGGAACAACAAACACAGTGTATTCTCACAAGTGGGGTCTAGGGAGAGAAGTATGTATGCAGACTATACCCCTACCTTTGAGAAGGTAGAGGCTGTATCCAAAAGAACCTTAAACATGCAATGTATTTTTCTATATTTGATAATAGAAGAAGAATTGAACTGCACTTGTGAGACATGTATTAAGTAGAAACTTACAAATCATAAATTACACAATTGTAATTCATCTGAGCACCCGCAACCTTCATTGTTGCTTCATTGTTGTAATTATGTTGTAGATTCAAGATAAATCAAGTCAAAGGATAGTTAAGAAGGTGGTAATTTTTAATGAAACTCAGATAAAATTTGAAAGTCGGAAGAATGACAAGAAAGTTCTAAGGAGAAGGTGTGAAGGAAGTAAATTGAAAATGGAAGAACATATATAGATTTTGGAAAAGAAACGTCAGTATTGCCTGGATGGTCGGCCGTGGTTTTTATCCTATTACAGGAAGACACGTACTCGGAGCATTAAAAGTGGATGGACATGTGTCACATCAAGAAATGTCAGAGGACTTTTCATTTGCTTTCGGCCAAGAATTGAAGTGTTTTCCATCTTTCTGTCACAATTCTTTGAGTACCCAAATAAATGCGGGACAATATATGTAATGTCCAACAACTTCTAAGCAAAGATTCTAATTATCCTTTGTATATGTATAAGTCTGGACCCAATGAATTCTAAGTTATGCATATATATTAAGGTCCTTTACAAAGTGTAGTAAGTATATCAGATATGGTTTAGGGTCGTAAGGAACCTCAAACACTAAGCCAAGTTCAAAACATTTCTATCAGTTATGTTTTCACATGAGTTCCTACAAGGGTCAACTTCAAATGACCATACCTCTCAGAATAGTAAGATTTAGGTGACCCGTGACCTATCGAATTAAAGGCTTACAATAATTCTTTCCAACATCACTAACCGATCATCAACCCGACTCTTGAGTAAAATGTTATCTGATTTTACTAGAGAGATGTCAAATTGATTGTGTGCTCCGCATGCCTGGTAGCATGGGCACACCACTCTAGGCTATTTTCCCAGCAGCCTGGTGCACCCACCAAATAAATTTTCGAGAGTCTTGATTTCAAAATTCTATATTTATTAAGTTAAGATAGTGGTCATTATAAAATTCATCTTGGACAACCTGGGGATTATTTTCTCTCAAATTCTCTAATCTCCTGCATCTTTAATACCAAAGTATGTTACTCTCATGTATCTAAATTAGTTCTAAAAAATTTCAATCTCTAATCACAAATTCTTAATCAGATTCTACATCAAATCTTTCTCTCATATCTAGCGAAAACAAGAACTCATCCTAAAGTTCAAGAAGAGACTTTTAGGGCTTCTCTTCAAACTTATAGTTTCAATTAGAGTGATTTAAGGTATGTAAGGCTATCCTAGTGAGTTAATGAGTTCTTTCTCACACCCTACATCGAAATTTCAGTTAGCAAGACTCAACTAGGGTCTCAATCCCAAGGCTTACTACATTTGAGGGTTCTACTTACTTTCTTATCATGAATATTGATTTTGTAGTGTCTATTTTAGTATATTAATTGATTGGATGATTCTTAATTATTGATCATGCCTATTTCACCACATGAACCATATTTAATTATGAATTTTATGAAAGCCTTGATATATCAGTTTTTATGCATTATCTTCATGAAGAAAACAAGGCTAGTTTAAAGAAAGCATAATCAGTTTAGAGAAAGGATTTTCAATCAGTCTTTAAACTAAGTTCAATGCATTGATAAAAGAGTATGCAGAACAGCGAGTTAAAATAAGATTTTCAGAAAAGTATAGTCAAGTCATTTAAGTTCAGTTCAGTTTAGTTTTAAAGAAGTATTATTGAGCATAGACTCAAAATATCAGATTTTCAGTTTTCCCCTAAAGAGGGACATCTTTACAGTATGAGTATTATTGCATGTTTTGGGAGTAGTATTTGATAACAATTGAGAAATCAGAGACCAAAAAGAGTTCAAACCAATTCTGTATTTCTATCCTTTACAATTGATAAACTATCCACTAGTTATATACAAAGGTACATGCATAATTCTAGCAAAATATCATATCATATCTTGAACAATATCAATGGTGTGATTGTGCTTAGTTAAATTAGAATATTGTTCTGGATATTTAAGAATCATATTAGATATTTTGAATCATAACAGATATGATTTGGAATCATATCTAATATGGTCAACATCCCCTCTAAAATTGATGCTACTTATCAAGAAGCATTAATTTGGATAATTAGAATTGGTGTCTGCTCCTTGTTATCACTTTCGTAAAAAAGTCTGCCAATTGATCATGCGACATGATATGTCAAAGACTGATGACTTGATTAACAAGTTCTCGAATATAATGACAGTCCACTTCAATGGGATTTTTGTTCTCATGGTGGACCGGATTTGTTGCTATTTGTATTGCATTAGTATTGTCAACATGTAATGTAGTGGAGCCATCAACAGAGATATGAAGTTCTGCCATCAATCGATGTATCCACACAATTTCAGAGCAAGTAGCTGACATTGATTTATATTCTGCCTCCGTTTATGGTTTTGAAATTCTTGGCTACTTCTTACACTTCCATGAGACAAGTGATGATCTGATTAACATACACCATCCTGTCGTAGACTTTTGAGAGTTTGGCATCCTGCCCAATCTGCATCTGCATAACCTTTGAGATTTAGAGATGATGTTGAATGAAAGAAAAGACCTCGATTAATTGTACTCCGAACGTAGAGAATGATTTTGAGGAGGGCAAAAAAATGATACTGGCAAGGATTTGTAACAAATTGGCTCAAGACTTGATCTGGATAAGAGATGTCAGGTCTTGTTATTGTCAAATAAATTAGACAACCAATGAGCCTCCTGTACAATGTTGGTTTTGCAAGAGGGTCACCATCATTATTTTTGTACCTCACATTGATCTTCATAGGTTTGTGAGCTTCCTTCTAATCACTTAGACATGATTGTGTGATAAGAACCTCTGCATACTTCCTTTGGCTTAGCATGATACCAACCTGCAAATATTCAACCTCCAACCCCAAAAAATATGTTGCATGCCAAGGTTCTTCATTTTAAAAGTTGCATTAAGAAGATTCTTGAGATGTACAATTCAATTCTCATCACTGCCAGTTATAATCATATTATCAACATACAATAGTAAAATTGTCATACTAGTATTGGAGTGCCAGAAGAATAATGAATAATCAAAAACACATTGAGAAAATCTAGCATTTATGATGGTAGATAGAAACTTCTCATATCGTGCACGTGGCGCTTGCTTGAGACCATAAAGAGATTTTTGAAGACGACAAACCATATCAGGTTGAGCTTGGTTGTACCCTGGGGAGGGCTTCATGTATATAACCTCATGTAGTTCACCATGCAAAAATACAGTTTTCACATCCCTTTGATGAACTTTCCACCGTTTGATGGATGTTATAGTGAGCAACACACGAATTGTCATCATCATTGCAACAGTAGCAAAGGTTTCCTCATAGTCCAAACCATATTCTTGTTTATATACTTGAGCTACTAGTCGAGATTTGTACCTCTCCAATGTGCCATCAAACTTCATTTTCACAGAATAAATCCATTTGCTCCTAATAACAGAAGCTTCAGCCGATTTAGATATCAAATCCCATGTATGATTTTCTTCTAAAGTCGAAAGTTCCTCTTCCGCTGCCTTTTTCCAACAGTCATGACTTGATGCCGGTTGGTAAGTAGTTGAGACAAAAATAGAATTCAAAGTAGCAAGTAAGGCATACGATCGACCGTATCTACCTGGAGAGTATCCATATCGATCTGGGGAAGATGTTTTACATTCAAAGTGACAAAGAGAAGGAATGGAAGAATTTATTTGGTCACTTGGTATAGGTTAACCATCAGAATAATCATTGTTGTCAAATGAGTCAGTGAAAGAGGTATTCAATGAATTATGTGACAAAGTACTATTACCTAAATTATTCATAGGAAATGCATCTGATTGACCAGGATCATCAGTAATGTCACGACCCAAGCCTAGGGCTTAGACGTGACCGGCGAATGGGGAACCCGAGGGAACCCCAAACAAGCCTCATAGCATATCATTACACATCCTTGGTCGCGGAAGCAATTAAAATGACCATAAGCAATAAGCATAATCAAGGGGAAATCGGGACTAAGGGAGCAAGAAAAAAAAAAGGAATGATACATAAATACCATAGATGAGTCAAGCTCAAGCATAATACACAACTTGTCCAACACCACCTCTAAACATGGATACTTAGCGGGGGGCGAGACAAACTACCGGCTCACCCTCATAGTCAAAACATAACTAAAAAGAAAAAAAAAAAGGTCTTATACATAGCAAAAGATCATGAGCAACGTCCCCGGAATGGAGGACTCACCAATAACCTTGATAGGAAATCGAATTAGCCACGTGGAGGAGGATGGTCAGACGGTGCTCCGGTCCCTACATGGTGACATCATGTAGGCATAGAGTATGCATTAGTACGTTTGAATGTACTAAGTATATGGGATGCAATGTAATGCAACAATGGATGGACATCATAGGCAAAATGCATAATCGTACCCGATAGATAACATATTAATGAGATGATATGTATAATGATGCTTATATAAAAATCATATTTAGTAGGGCATAGTATATGTGTAGTGAGTGACCATCAATATAGCATTTCCAAGGCCTACCACCCCCTTGGAGAGGCGAAAGAGATACAAACCCCTCAATGTGGTTACCCGGGCCTACCACCCCCCGAGCTAGGGACCAAGGTACAAACCCCTCGATATGGTTATACGGGCCTACTACCCCCCGTAGTAGGCAACCAAGGTACAAACCCCTCGATACGATTATACGGGCCTACTACCCCCCGTACTAGGCAACCAAGGTACCAACCCCTTGATACGGTTACCCGAGCCTACAACCCCCGAGCTAGGCTTGGTCGACTCACACACTATATAGAGAAAATCATATACATGTATCCATTTCATCATCATTTCAATACTTATATAATCATCCGACTCATAGGACGTACATTGGACCTTCCATTTCATAAGAATTCTATAAATGACATTTTATCAAACATATGGTGGGCTACTTGTTCATGTAAATAAAATCATGTGTTTCAAGAGTACTAAGTCCAACCAATTTTCAAAATCCATATAAAACAGCCCACCAACAACATACATATATATACATATATAACAACCTTCATAATTTGATCATGGAGGCATGAAAACCATAAACATCACATAATAATACCATTTCATAAAAATATGCAAGATAGACCTTAATAGGGTGTGTAGTAGTGATTCCATAATTCAAGAGTTCATAAATGATCATAAGGACCCATAAACTTGAAGTAAAATAGAGGATAAATGGTTGGACTTGTGGAAAGGAAGGTTTCCACAATCAACCCACATACCTCAACTTTGGAGAATTCTTGATGAAGATTGGAATGGAGAGTTGCTTGAGATTGAATCTTGAATCCGGAATTAAAGCTTGGGATTCTTGAATTTGATGGATGATCTTGGTGGAATTTTTGAAGAGGGCTTAGAGAGTGTTCTTGGATGTTTTGAAGTTAAATGACTAAGTATGGATATGTCCCCTTTTTATAAAAAAAAATGTCCCAACACTTAGAAAAAAAAATGAGGCGGGTGAACAGTGTTTTCGGTTACTGGAAATTGCAATTCTGCCGAGACAGGTTTTACGAAAACGGTCATAACTCCTTCATCCCAACTCGGAATGAGGTGAAACAAATTGCGTTGGAAATATAACTCATAGATCTTCAATTTTGATAGTTTGAGCTCCTTCCAGTTCCTTGTGTGCTAAGAGATATGCCCCTTTAAAGTTGACCCTCAAAATTGCATTTTTTTGCGATTTTCGAATTTTGATACGGTTCCTCCAAAATTCGGGTTAGACCCATTCCCCACTCAATTTGACCCCCTGAATAAGAATATGAAGTCGAATTTCCGAAATGATACACGGATTTTGAGATATATGGAAATTACAATTTTAGGTGTTTCCGAAGTACATTTTCGGGCATTTTTGGGGTCGTTTCAAGTAATGTCATTAGGATCTTCGTTGGGAGATGTAGGATTTTGTACCTGCTAATTCTCAAACTTGTACAAAAAGGAGACAGAGTTTGATTCTTTTGAAGAGGTAATAGGGTAAGCAAACAGATGCTCAAAGAAAATTACATGTCTGGAAACTCGCAACTGTCGTCTAGAAGAATCATAACAAAGATAGCCTTTTTGAACATCATTATAACCTAGGAAAATACACCTTACAACTTTAGCAGATAATTTATGACATTCATGTCTAGGTAAATGGACAAAACACACATAACCAAAAACTTTTAGATGAGAATAATCAGGGAGTTTACCAAAAAGAATGGAATATGGACTATCATCTTTGTTAATGGTAATGGTGTGTCTGTTTATTAAATAGATAGAAGTTTGGATGACTCCAACCCAAAATATTTTAGGAACATTTGATGTATCAAGAAGAGCTAATGTGGTTTGCAGAACATGCCTATTTTTTCCTTCTACAACCCTATTTAGGTCAGGTGTGTATGGACAAGAGTGTTGTGAAGTAATACCTCTCTCTTTGAAAAAAACTATGAGTTCTGACTACATGTATTCCCCACTTGAATCAGATCAAAAATAAATTATACGTGTATTGAACTGAGTCTCAACATAGGTGACAAATTGTTGTAGGATTTTAGGAACTTCACTTTTTTTCTAAAAAAGAACACCCATATATTCCGACAAACATGATCAATAAACAAGAAAAAAATTGATACACCAATCTAGATGAAATTGGTGCAGGACCCCATACATCACTGTGAATCAAATCAAAAGTAGAGTTGTATGAAGTAGTAGTACAAAGAAAACAGAGCTTATGAATTTTGGATTTAGCACAATTTTCACAATTCAATTTTGATGACTAAACCCACAATTTCTTATTCAAATGAAGATAATATTGTAACATGGAAGAAAGATTTTGAGCATCTGGATGTCCAAGACGATGATGCCACAAATACCACAATTTATTTGAGTTAGTGATGTCTTGTTTACTGGCAGACATATATCATGCATGGTGAGCTATTTCAAACATGGACAATTGGAACATTCTCCCAACTTTACGATCCTTGGCGATCACCTTCCTTCTCTCCAGATTCTGAACAACACAACCAAGACGTGAGAAAATAACAAGACAATTTTGTTCCACCAATTGTCCAATCGAAATAAGATTAACAGTAAGTTTAGGACAAAAAGGACTTTAGTGAAGCAAGATGATTTTCCAATCTTAGAGGCAGGTAAAGTATCATCATTGGTTGTGAAAATAAGATGATTTTCTGATGGCGTTGATAAAGAGTGTAAATTATGGATATTTTTTGTCATATGGTTAGATCCAACCGAATCTTTATGCAAAACTTTTGAATTCTTATTTAAATTTTTACCAGGATAGGCAATAGTGAGAGCATTGGAAATATCCCTGGGAGAGCAGCTGCAACTAAATCTTGTATCATCTTTTGAAGTGCTTTCGGATCCAAAAAAGATGGTGTGATCTTTGCTTGACTCAAATAAGCTTTAGACGCTTGATAAGCTTTGTGCTTGCTTTGATGCGTGTTTGGGCATCTATTGCACTCCAGAATTATATGGCCAAGCTTCTTACAATAATTGCATATGTTTCTTTTCTTGCAATGTGACGCAATACGGCCATACTCTTTGCACTCAAAGCATTGTGGTCCAGACTTTTGAAATGAGCTCTGAGTATATGATTTATGGGTACCTTTTGATGTATACATAGTCGCTTCAATTGTGTAGGACGAATCCATGGATGCCAGAGTATTGATGTACGTCTCCTAACGAATGAGTTCTCCAAAAACTACATCGATGCCTAGAAGAGTTTCTCTGTTAGGAATGTTAGCTCTAATAGGCTCAAAGTCTGATCTCAATTTCATGAGAAATTCGACAGCTAGAGTCTTCTTCCTCTCGAACATAACTTCCTTCAAGCCTGCGGAAGAAAGGTTTCCTCCAAAGCTTTGGTCTTGTTTTGACCAAATTGCCATAAGTCCCGAATAATAACTTTGAATGTCTTTATCTCCTTGTTTGTATTCTGAAAAAATATGTTCCAGCTCATAATCCCGAGCATGATTACATTGAGAATATACATTTTTGAGATGCTTCCACATCTCTGCTGCCAAGTTGAACGGACGCAGACTGAGTGCAACATCTACATGTATAGAATTAAGGATCTATGAAATTACACGAGCATTGTTAGCGTGCCAAACTTGTTTTTCCTTGTCTTTATTTTGCTCAGTTATTGATTCATCCAGGATTCCAAACAAGCTTTCCCTTGAACAAAGATTCGAAAATGAAATTCCCACATCAGATAATTTTTTCCATCAAATTTGGTAGACAAAATGTCGTAATGTGACTTCATTAGAAGGACAAGAGATATCCGATGATAGAAATCAAACAACAATAAGGAGCAAATTAAACTAGTTTCGGGGAGGGGGGGGGGACTAGGCACTTGATACCATGATAACAATTGAGAAATCAGAGACCAAAAAGAATTGAAAGCTATTCTGTATTTTAATCATTTACAATTGATAAACTATCCACTATTTATATAAAAAGGTACAAGCATGATTCTAGCACAATATCATATCATATCTTGCACAATATCAATGATGTGATTGTGCTTAGTTAAATTAGAATATTCTCTCAGATATTTTAGAATCAAATAAGATATTTGGAATCATATCAGATATTTGGAATCATAACTAATATGATTTGGAATCATATCAGATATGATTTGGAATCATATATGATATGGTCAACAGTATTGAGCACCGATTTGGGTAAGAGTTAACTACTCAAAACCCATAAATTGTGTCACCAGCGTAGATAAGATCATGTCATTGATTCGAGCGAGTCCTCACAACCTTGTTGAGTGCTTTTTAGATGGATCCAGAGGTTAATTTTTGTTGTCCCATACTCCGGCAAGGTATAGGATGACTGGAAACATGGGCTAGACATTGTATTATCATGAGGCTCATAATGATGGTTTTCGATTAAAGAAACTCTCCAACAAAAGTAAAGTATATTATTTTAGTATTTTGCTATCATTGCATATCTCATTGTAGAGATTTAATGATTTTACGTCATGTTCATGCTTTACTTTCAGTTTCTTTTCAGTTCAATAATTTACTTCATTCAGTCTTATGACATGCCGTACATTCCATGTACTGACGCCACTTGCCGCTGCATCATTTTATGATGCGGTTTCAGGTACTATTGATAGCATACGTTCAGTAAGATCACTTTCCACTAGCATTTGGTGCGACCTCCTCACTTTCGAGGGGCTCTAATTTAGTTAGTATAGTTTATTTAATTTTTTCAGTCATTGTTAGTTGAATAGTCATGTATTTATGAGTCTTGTGCCAACACCTATCTTTAGTTAGTAAAGGCTCCTAGATAGACAAAGTCAATGAGTCAATTCAGTTTTGTATTCAGAAGTTTAAACATTATTGCCATTATTCATATTCAAATTTATTTCAGACTTTTGTATGGATATATTTAATTGATTTTAAATGTTCATTGTATATGGCTTATGCATGTATGTTTAGTCTTCCGCTCAGTAGTCAGTCAGGCCAAAGGTTCGCTTGGGACCAACAATAGTTTCTGAGTGCCAGCAATGTCCGGGGTGTAGGATAGAGGCGTGACAATCTATATAGGGCAAAACTGATCATGATCGATAGATAGATGAACCATAAAGTGACATATGGCATAAGCAACAAGTCAGGCGTGACTAAGAGATTGACACCACAATGTGAGCCCACCTAGCTCCGAAGATGCATCATCAGATACGAGACACAAATTAGATAAGGTAAATTTGAAGTTCAACCATTTTAAGGAAATTCATGATTAGAGAGTAGCAATAATGTGTATTAATAGGTTTCAAGAGGCTTGATGCGCAAATTTTGTTCTCGTCTTATTTTCATTCACTTATAGAAATTCACTTAGCTTATGCTTTGGAAATTCATGCTCTCAAGTTATATTTCATAAATTTATCCATCCGTGGACGGTCAACTTGTGCATATTTTCTACAATATCTTTTATCATCATATATATATATATATACTAAAATTTAAACAAATAAACTAAATTCGCTTACATAGTAATACCCTGGAATTGATTTTACCAACTTCATTAATTATTGTTATGTCACACCATTATGTGCGGTCTAGCTTTGATGGGAGGCATCTTAATTGAAAACAAGGGAAGTGGATGCTTTGCTACCGACCAATATTTTATTTCTATCAAATTTTTGAATACTGTCAATAATATGCACAAACTATCAATTTATTTTATTTTGAAAAAAAATATAAATTGTGGCCCGCTAAATATTGTTATTTCCTTAATGTTCCCTTTTTATCTGGTAACTTTTAAGCAGTTCTAAGGAAATGATAATTAATAACTACTAATGGTATTGGTTCATATTAGGTTTACTAGTATCAAATGCTAGATGCAAAGTATTAGTCTAACACCAATGAACCTATTTCCTCATTTACGATTGGTTTGCTTATTTGGGAAAATAGAGAGCAATTTACCCCAAAAAAAAATCTATAAAGAACTCAAGAAATATACTGAGTTTTTAAATTCACATTTGTTATTTACAACACTCCAATAATTGTATGTCACTTCAAATACACAATTATCAATAAAATATAGTAAAATAGTTATTTTTATCTTAATTTAATATCTAATTAATGATGGATTAGTATAATTTGAGATAAATACAAGATGTTCTATTAACTAATATTGATTTAGGGTGTGTTTGGTAAGAAGGAAAATGTTTTCCTGGGAAACAAGTGGACTTATGACTGATTTTCTCATGCTTGGTTGCAGAGTAGAAAATATTGTTTAGTGTTTGGTTTGTGAATAAAAAACTAACATTTTTAAGAAAATATCTTTTTATTTTTTACTAGAGAATAGAAACTAATTTTTTACCCAAAAACCAACCTCGACAATAGAACTAGGACACAACAGTAACACCCCATATTCTACGTGTACTAGTTCTATTTATATGACGCTTGTGGTATAGTTATGGACTCGATTTCCTATGCGACTAGTGACAATAAAATAGGTTTAAAGTGAACTGTCCGTGGATTTCGATGCTACCCAATTAAGTTGACGTCGATGGAAGTATTTAAACTTGAGATCATAAGGTGGTATTTGAGTCTAAAGTTTAAAGTGATATAGTGTATATAAGTTTAAAGTTAAGTTAAAGGTATTAAGCTTTAGAAATGGAATAAAATATTGAGGTGCTTGCTTGACTTAATTAAGCTAGTAGGTGGCAAGTAGGTGCATCCCCTACTTTGACTTATTGACCAGCCCAAAGGACCAAGTAGGTGCATCACCTACTAAGACTCTTTTGACCATGTTATTGGGCCAAGTACACTACCACCTACTTGGATTAATCTGGCCCAAGTTGATTAGAAGAATAAGGGAAAATGGACAGCCAAGGCCCAAAATTCTTAAGTCAAAAAACGCTCAAGTGGAAAGTCCAAGTAGGTGAATCACCTACTTGATAAATTATAGCCCAAAATGAGTGAGAAATTCGGCCAAAGCAAGTCCCTTTAAAAGGGATTGATATCAGCTTTTTCAAACCATTTTTACTTTGACAAAAAAATCTGTTTTCTAGAGCTTGCTCTCTTCTCTCTCTTAACTTCATACATCAGCCATTAAATACCATTAAGGTTCTTAAATATTAGGGAGTTCAAGCTATTGGAAGGTATAAGTTAAGACAAGTTTAGGAGGACAACCTTTACGTTGAAGAACCCAAGTCTTAGCAAGTTGTAGTTCTGTCCAGCAAGATAAGCTACTACAATTTTCTCCCTCTTGTTCTTGAGTTAATTAGGACATTTGGTATGTGTAAGTGAGTTGTAAATGTTCCTTCTACTTGGTGTATTATTGGGGAGGATGTTTTGGTGGTTGGTGCATATTGGAACAGCCATGGAGAGGAGTCCCTTTAAATTCAGTTATGAGCTTGTTTGAGCACTTTAAAAGTAATATTTGCTCTTCAAGTGCTGATGATTAGAAACTATGATTCATATTGCTTTTGTTACATTATTATGTTTAAGGATTGTTTTATGTATGTATAATAAGGGATGTGACTGGATGTGGGGGGAAGTTATAGAGACGTTAAAGGACTTAAATATTGTAGGGAGTTTTGGGGAGGACCTGATACGAAGGTTGTACAATATATAAATGCAATTAAAGGGAAAGGGAAGGAAAGAAAACATTGGCTAGGTAAATTGCATGTTTACTGCTTGGTTACTATTTTGGTGAGATCAAGTAGCTCAAATTGTTGGATTAGCTATTAATGCTAGTCTTACAACTTATTTTATTGTAGATTAGTAATCCGAAGAGAAGGAGCTTAAGTCATACTTTTTGAATTGTATAGCAAGGTATGTAAGGCTATTCGATTTGCTATTTCTTTGGCATGAATCCAATACTTGTATTACAAAGTAAGCTTTCTAAGTGACCTTGGTAGTGACTGATCCATAGTTGCAGTTCCTACTCCCTAGAGCATTAAAGTGAGTACTCTAATATGAGTTTTTTTTTTTTACTAAATGTACGTGCTTACTCTACCAACTATTAGCATGCAAGGTTTAAACTTTTATCATCGTTAAAGCACCCTTGGCATGTATTCCCCTTATATAAATCAAAATAATCCTAGACTACACATGGTACATATGTTTATATGTTGGATATACAATCTGCCCATATCAACTTGCTTCAATTGTCTATTATGTCATATATGTCATCCTTTCACATTTTCATACGTTCCCTTTATTGGTTATTACTCCCAGTGTGTTAGACTATAATGTTACATCACAAGATCCCTACTTGCTCTATTGTACATTTTATATGTACTTACTTGGAATATGTATCCGTCCTTAAGTTGAATCTGCCCACGTTCCTCCTTGGTTCCACGTTCATGAACACCTTGTATTTGATATTAGTTAGTGAGTATTTGACTATCATATAGAGTTCAAATCTCTTGGTTGAATGTTAAACGTCTTCACTTGATATGCTTCAATTTGAGATGTCAAAATGCTTACTGAGTCATATAAGCTCCTAAGTGTTACGTTAGTGTCACATTTGCTTCCCATGTCATTGTTATTATCGTAAGTCCATATTCATACGTCATCTACTACTGGTCCATAGTTCCAAATTCAACAATGATTATGATTATCAAAAGAACAATCTCAAAAGAGTTATGATCATCAAAAGAACAATCTCAAAAGAGTTATGATTATCCAAAGAACAATCTCAAAAGAGTTAAGAACATCAAAACAACAATCTCAAAGATTAAAGAATCTAAGTGAAACAATCTGTATAATTACAGGTGGCAGCCCAGGGGTAAATGCTTAGCATGGGTCAATGCTAATTAGTATAGAGGGTGGCAGCTCAGGGGCGAAAGCCTAGCATTGGCCGATCCCAATTGATATAGAAGGGTGGCAACTCAGGGGAAAAAAGGCTAGCATGGGACGATCCCAATTTGTGGAATTATGAGGACAACATCCCAAGGGTTAAAATGCCTAGCATGGGTCATCCTCTTCTACCACTGATCAACTAGTCATTTGTATCATATGTCTTATAAAGATTATAACACACAGAAAAGTAAAGAAAAGAATGTAACATACATGATTCCACAAGTTAAGCAAAGGTGTTCTCAAATCCTTATCTATTTGTATTTGGTTTCACTTGAGCTCTCATTTTACATATGGCTGTATTATGCCTTACATATTCAGTACATTCTTCCGTAGTGACGTCCCTTATTGGGGACGCTGCATTTCATGTTGCATGTACAGGTACTCAACTATTAGATCTCCCCAATAGAAGAACATGATACTCAGCGGTTGTTGGTGAGCTCCAGGTTGATTCGGGGCTTTGTCGAGTCTTTACTATGCGTATATTCATAGTCGTACAGTCATGGATTTCAGTAGAGGCTTTGTAGACATTGTAAAGCTATCAATTATATTCATAGTTTTACTTATCACATGGTTCATCTAGTCGACATGTGTTGTTTATATAGCTTCTCATTAGTAAATCTATCTGCATAGTAGTTCAAATTCTCATCATAGGTCACTTGTAAAGCATGTGTTTATATGGTACTTGTCCACCTCACCTTGGGTTGGGGTATGACAACAACCCCGACGAAAGATCTGAAATCCGACCTTGATATCTGACCCAGGACCTGACCCCGACTTTCGGCCCGAGACCCAACATTCAACATTCAAATTTGGATTCGATATCCAACCTAGGACCTGAACCCAACACTCAAACTTGTACATGATCCATCAATCCAAGTTTCGATTTTGACACTCGAATTGATACTCGACTTTCAAATTAGAATTCGACTCCAACAACCAACAATCAATGTGAGACCCAAGATTTGACTTTCATATCAAAATTTTGACTTTAACTTTCGAACACGGATCCAACCACACCTGACTAGGGACCTAACTTTTAAAATACGACTTTTAAAAAAAAAAAAAAAAATGAATTTCCCTTTCTTTTCTAACAACAAAATTTTAAATTTCTTTTGTGTGTGTTTGAGGAGGGGGGGGATAAAAATTTAAAAATATTTTCAAAAACACTTTAAAATTATTATTTTTTGGAAGAGGGGGTGGGGCTGGTAGAGGAGGTCGTGGTAGGGTGGGGTGAAAAAATATTTTTTTTTAAATTTGAAAATACTTTTCAAAAACTAAATATTAAATTATTATTTTTTGAGGGGGGGCTGGTCGGGGATTGGGTAAAAAAATGAAAATTTGAAATTTGAAAAAAGTTTTTTTAAAAACAAACTTTTAATTTTTTTGGGGAGGGAGGGGGGGTGAAGGCTGGTAGGGGGTTGGGATAGGTGTGGGTTAAAGAAAATGAAAATTTGATTTTTTTTTCAAAAATAAACTTTTAATTTTTTTTGTGGGGGGGAGGGGTAGGGATAGTCAGGGTTGGGACAGGGTAAAACAAACAAAAAAATTTAAAATTCTACATATTTTAAATATGTTATAGATTCATTGAATGAGTGGATTGTCCATTCAATTAATACAACTATTCATATTTCCTAGGATCTATGAACCTTTTTGGATAAGAATGTATCTATTTATTACGACACTTAAGAAGGTGACTATTGAAGTGATTTCTCAACCGATAAATAGAGAAATCATTCATCATTGTAAGACACACTTGAATAGAAGAAAAGCCATCTTCTTCATCTACATTTCTTGTCTTCTTCTCTTTGTATTATATTATTATGAGCTTGTATTTGGTAACACGTTTTAGCACGAATATGCTTTAAAAATTGTAGTACTTCGCAAAAGAGTTGTACTTGAAACACTTGTGAGCAGGAACATAAAAGAATTGAAGAATAAAAAAGTAAATTTTCATGTTGATTTTCTAAGTATTAATTATGAGGAACTTATTAATATTTATAATTACTAGAGGGTAAGACGATGGATTCAAGTCCTATCGCACCAAAAGGGTAAGACATCAGGTTAAAGTCCGGATGCACATAATGAAAAATGTTTGAGGATAAGACGGTAGATTCAAGTTCTATCGCACCAACAGGGTAAGACATCAATTTGAGTTTTGATGCACCATGATGATAAGGTATTGGGTTCGAGTCATATAGAATTATGGCCTAACACGTCTTATATGGATAAGACATTGAGTTTGAGTCTCAATGCACCATAATGATGATAAAATAATGGGTAAGGCAAAAATAATATATTTTTGATGAAAAGTCTTAAAATTTGTCCCATTGAATTTGCTCCATTCCCTTAAACAAATGTGGTACTAGTATATGAAAAGTTTAAAATCTGCCCAAATGCTCCATCTATCATACGAATGTGGTTGCAGTGAATAATAAGTATCAAAGATGACAAGTGATTAAATGTATGAATAAGGGCATGAAAGGATAGAATTATAATAGTCATCATTGTGGCAATTATGAAAGGAAGAACATTATAGGTTCTCCAAATAGTCCTTAAAAATGTGAAGCTAATTATTATCATCTCAAAATGGTCTTTCAAAGGTTGAAAGTAGTTATTGTGATTTGGTATGAAAGGTCATTTGACATTCAATTTTTACGGACCTAATCTAATAAATTTTATAAATCCTCGATCAAAATAAAAGAATATAAAGTGATGGTGCACTTTATCTTTCAAACTGATGTTTAGGTGGGTCATGTAAATATGTCAAATATAATGATATGACATGTATAAATGATTATGGTCAACTCATGAAGAAATTGTGACTTGTAATAAACATGTGAATGTTTGCCCATTCTTGAAAGTGAATGTGGCAAAATATGAAGAAAAAATATGAATAAGAACATATTCATGTATGGTTGAAAATATGTCACAACTCACCTCTACAGGACGTTTGAGGGAAATAAATAAATTTTTATTTGGAAGAATTGGTCAATGATTGTGTACGTTTATACGTCATAACTATTATGGCATGTTTATTCTGAACTACCAAAAGGGAAAAAGCAAAAAGTAATTTTTTCCTATAAAGGTTGTGGCCATGACCAAAATAATATTATTGTGTGGCAATACAAATTTGTCATTGATTGTGTACCTATGGTACGACAAAAGTAAAGCAAGAAACATGTCTTGCTTGTAATAATTTTGACCATGACAATAATGATATAATTTCCTCCTTGAAGGAGATGCTCACCATACGGATGGTGTCATGAAATATGTGATAGTACACAAAATTAATTGTAAGCTCTAACGAGTTGTGTTATTATTGGAGGAATAATGAGGTTGTAGTAAGTCTCAAAAGAAACTTTTAAGTTTTAGATGAATTGAAAAGAAAAAAATTATTATACTAAGACTATAAATTATGAAAAGATTTTATTTTCGGTTAGAAAGGAGATATATTATATATATTACAATAGCATTATACAATCAGTAGCGGCGTTATTGTTGCTAGCACCAGTTTGCGTCATATATTTAGCATTAGAGCTTACAGATACTATATTACATAATAGAGCTTTTTGCTTAACAGATGAAGATACATCCTTGTCCTTGTCAACAACATCCAAAACAAAAGAGGGGGCATTATGCCATGCTTCAAACAAAACAGTCCCTGGTAGGTTCCTTCCATGACGTGCTAGCAGGACAGCCACTTTGTTCCCTTCCCTGGGTTCATGCTGGATCGTTGGCTCTTTCATCCGCCAGAGCAACTCCCTACAGTCAATCAAAGTGTTTGATTCAGTATCATTAGAATTAGCCAACATTTTTATTACCTCTGTAGAGTCCGTTTCAATGATGATGTCGATGAAGTTTTGGGCTTGAACTAGCGTTAGACCATAAATTAAGGCTGAGAGTTTTGTCCATGCCACTGAGATAGGAGTGATCTTAGTGCTTTTGCCTACTATCCAGTTGCCTTTTGAGTCACGGATTACACACCCCGTACCTCATTTATTGGTACGTTGGTCGAAAGAGCCATCGATATTAAGCTTGAGGCTACTAGGGGGGACCAATCGTGAGGGTTGTCCTTATGGCTGTTAATAGTCTTAGTATTATTTTGGGGCCCAAGAAGGGTATATTCCATAACCCTACTAATGACAGTTGGGACTTTTGTTTCTTCCTTTGAGTTATGGTGGTGGTTATTGTTACGAGTAAGCCAAATGTGCCATATAACAAAGGGAAAAACTTGGATCCAGTCTAAAGCCTTGATTTTTGCTTTTATATTTTTTAGGTAGATTAACTAATTGGAGTTAAGAATATTTCTCACCCTCTCGATAAGATTCCTAAAGCCAAGGCTTGTCCAAAATTTTATAGCTATAGGACAATCAAGGAAGATGTGGGTGGTAGTTTCCGGGGTTTGGCAAATGGTGCATATGTGATCTATTCCTATTCCAATATTTTACAAATAACTAGCAGTTTTTAGTCTACCATGGTTACAATGCCAGAGGAAATACTTTATCTTATTAGGGCATTTAAGTTGCCAGATCCAGTTGAAAGCAACATGAGTGGGTGTTGGAGGAACATTGGAATGATTTAGGCCAGTGTTAGGCTTGTGATTCTTGAGGAAATTATATGCAGACTTGGTAGTGAAAGTCTTATTGTTGGTGAGAGCCCAAGTAAGCTTGTCTTGAGTTTTAGTTCCTTGAGGAATATTCATAGAATTGATCTCAGAATGAATCTCAAGGGGTAGCTTAATCGATAGATTATGCAGAGCCCAAATCCCATTGAGGATCACATCGCTGACTTTAAGCGCAAGGTCTTGCTTATGGAGGGGTCCTAAGATTCTCTTTCTCAAGAGGGGGTGGGGAAGCAATCTGTCTTCCCAAAAACTTATCAAGTTGCCACTACCTAGATCCCAACTAGTGCACTTTAAACAAATGTCCCAGACACTGAAAATGTTTTTTCCAGGTGGTGCTACTTCTCTTCAAATTTCTGTCTCTCACAAAAAGGTCAGTATTTCTGGTGTACTTTCTCATAAGGAGGGAAGCCCACATGGTATTGGGGTTTTGGAAGAGGCGACATGCCAACTTAGATAACAGGGCCTAATTCTGGTATGGGTTATGAGGAAGCCCAACCCCCCTGCGTCCCTATCATTACTAATAGTATCCCATTTGATCATGTGAATCTTCCTTCTAGTGTCCATGGTCCCCAGATAAAATTTTGCTGGACCCTGTTTATGATTTTAATTACGTTGATAGGTAGTCTAATGTATTGCATGATGTGGGTCGCCATATGGTTCAGGGAAGACTTAACTAGGGTTGTTCTACCCACCATATTCAGGAACTTTGTTTTCCAACCACTAAGTTTTGGTTTAAGGTTGTCCGTAATAAATTGGAAGTCCTTCTTTTGGGGTTTGCCACCAAAGATGGGGAATCCTAGGTATTTCCCAAAAGAGGTGCTCTGATTAATTTTGAGAAATCTAGAAGTAACACTAAGTACTTCGTCTGAGCAGTTCTTGGAAAAAAAAGTTTGGATTTGTTAAAGTTTATCTTTTGACCCGACCAGTTGCAAAAGGAACCAATGGTGCTGGTAATAGACGCACAACTATCTTCCGTACGTTGGAAAATTAGGACAAGGTCATCGGCAAAGAACAAGTGTGATAGGTTTGGCCCATGAGAACTAATTTTTATAGGGGCCCAACTTTTACCGCTAACTGCTTTCTTTATGTATTGCGAATGTACTTCCATACATAGAATAAAGATGTATGAGGACATGTGGTCTCCTTGACGGATACCCCGAGTGGGGTTGAAGAATTCAGTTTTTGTGCCATTGATGAGAATGGAGGTCTTACTAGTGCTAATACACAACATGATAAGGTTTATAAGCTTGATAGGAAAGTTGAAATAATGAAGGGTATGCTTTATAAAATACCACTCAATTCTATCAAAGGCTTTCTCGAGGTCTATTTTTGCCATGAAGAAGCCCTTTTTCCCTTTAATTTTCCTAAAATGGGATACTACTTCTTGGATAATGATCGTGTTGTCCACAGCTTGATGATTCTTGAGGATGTTAGTTTGGCAAGGGCCAATCAGCTTATTCATGAATGGTCTTAGTCTTCTTGAGATAGTTTTGGTGATTATCTTATAGGAGGTGTTACACAGGCTTATATGGCGAAAGTTCTTGAGAGAAGTAGCATTCTTACACTTAGAGATGAGACATATGTGGGTGGAATTTATAGGGTCTGGAATGGTTCCCTCCTTGAAGGCTTGTTGGCATAGATTGAAAACATGGGGTCAACAGTGTCCCAGTATTTTTGGTAAAAGAAAGGGTGGAGGCCATCCGAGCCCGAAGCCTAGAAAGGATGGTAGAAGTAAATTGTGGCTTTGATCTCTTCCATAGTAGGAATGCTACTAAGGAATGGATGGTCCTCGAGTTTGATCGTGGTTGGCCCATTCACCATAGGAGGGATTTGGGACTAATTATGTTGGATGATATTGTTATGCTCATGTATCCATGATCCCTCATCAAATTGGAGGGAGTGAATATTGTTCCTCCTACGTCTATTTAGGGTGTTGATGTGAAAAAACTTAGTGTTCGCATCCCCCTTCTAGAGCCAACTAATTCTAGATTTCAACTTTCATAAATCCTCCTTTTTTTTTAGGATAGTGTTCTACTCCTCGACTAACTTATGTTCTAGGTCTAAGAGAAAGTCATTATTCGGATAGTTCCTGTAATTATGGATGCCCCTAATTCTGCTAAGGATGGTCTTTCTCTGATGGAATATGTTCCCAAAGGTTTCTTTATTCCAAGTGGTCGAATTGTTTTCAAAGATTTTAGTGGCTTCAATTAGGTTAGAAGCAACAACCCAGGAGTTCTTTACAACATTTGGAAACTCAGGATATGAGGTCCACATGGATTCGAATCTAAAGAGATGATTTTTAATAGTAGCTCTAGTTCTGTTAAGGGAAAGTAGGAGGAGGCTGTGATCCGAGTGAGTCCTAGGAAGGTGAATGACATGGGCGTTAGGATGGAACAACAACCAATCCTTGTTTGCAAAGAAGCGATCAACTCTTTCAAAAATAAGAGCTTTCCTATTTTTGAAACGGTTATTGATCCAAGTATATCGACTTCCTTTAAAGCCCATATCAATAAATTCGCAGTGATTAACAATATCCTAAAAATCTTTACTACTAGTGTTATTTATTGGGTTCCCACCTTTATGTCTACACTATTTAAGATTTTATTAAAATCTCCGCCAATTAACCATTTGCCATTAGAGTTATTTTTAATAGTACGGAGGTTTTCCCAGGGAATTATATGCATATTCCTGAAAGTACTAGCATAGATACTACTAAAAAGCCAATGATCGTTAGTGCCACTTACCTTGATCATAGCGTGAATTTCCAGGCCCTTAGTGCAATCTCATCAAGCTCCAGTATGTTATCGTCCCATAGCAGAACAAGCCCATCAGAGTTGCACATTGTCGAGACCTTGATCATTTGGTTGAGGGAAAATCGTCTAGTAAGAGTTGGTGGCTTTGCATTTTTGTTTCCAGTAGCACCACTAAGGGAGGCCTACGCCAATCCAGAAGGGATCTAAAGTTCCTTCTAAAGTCAGGTCTGTTACCCCCCTTACATTACCACGCTATGATATTCATAGATCTATTCATGTTTGGGGGATTTATCATCGAATTCCTTCTTAGAATATCTACATGAATGTTTTGATTCTCCCTCACTCTGGAGTTCATAATTAGCACATAATTCCCTATGTCTAGGTTGAATGGGGTCTTGATATCTATCAAGCTTTTCGACAGATTCGGGGGACAAATAAGGATGAATTTTTTTTCGAATCTCTCTTGAAATATCATGACCCTTACTTCTTTTAATACTGAGACTTATGTTCTTTTTTCCCTCATTATTTCTAGTGCCTCCTTTATATCCCGTGAGTATTTGTTTGTACTGGTGCTACTGGAACTAAGTTCAAGGGAGGGGGTACTTGGGATGATGTGGCAATGTTGGGAGCTATTTGAGTTCCTCTACTTGCCATTGATCTGGTTGGATTTGCATTTGGCTTAATCGGAGCCATACCCAATGTCTTCCCTTATAGCGTCCAGTGGTGGTAGATGGGGTCCATGTCCTGGAGGTTCCTAAAGACTGGGTTGAGAATCGGGGTTTCCAAGAGTGAGGAGGGCTGCATGGGGGGTGGAATAGGGGGTTTCCCAAGTAGGTATGTGGAAGAAGGGCATGATTGGATTTTGGAAATTCATCGGCGTATGGAACATACTCGTCATTCAAAATTGATTGTTGTATGTTTCCATCGTCATTCTCATCCCATCCGACACCACCTGGGCTAGTATGGTAGGGTTTTGGACTAAGATTATTACCTCCTAGTTGTCCAACAGTACACTGAAGGTCATGGTTTGACCTTGGAGACCCATCTCCAGCCAGGACGATGGAGGGGTCAGGGGTGGGGGTAGGCTCGCGTACACAAGGGTGGTCCCTAGCAGTTGGTCACTAGGAACAATGGTATGGGGTTGTTTTGGTTTATTATCAAAGGCAGTGTGTTTCCTGGGTTGCTTTGTGTTCATAGTCTTTGTCTTCTCAGAATGAAGGATAGTAGAGTCCTGGTCATTTTTATAAGGGAAAGGGGGATACTGAGTGTTGGAAGTAGTAGTTATATCATGATGAACTCCTGAGACTTAGGAACTAGAAATAAAGGAATTATTTAGAGTATTGAATATTCCTAAAAAAGTAGTGACGTTAGTGGGGTAGGGGTTACTAGAAATAGGGGTAAAAAATCTGAAGCAGATGCTACATCAGATACTCCAGCTGGAGGCGAGCTGTCCAAAAGCATGGCTGAGGGGGCTGCCCCATCAATGAGGGGATAGTTGGAGGTAAGTTTTTTGGGGCATTGAACGGTCATTTTATAGGGCCTTATCTGTAAGGCATAGGGGTCGTTGCTCTTTAATTGGTTCTCGCGGGGGGCTATTATTCGCGTCGGGCGATTGTTTTTTCAGACGTCTCTCTAAAGTTGCTGGAAGAGTGTTTGGGGAGTGGAGCTACTACTCCATCATCATTGCTCATGACAATTCTATTACCAGATTTGGCATGAGGCGCACTTCTTGAGGGATTATTAGCTAAGTCCCCATTGGGGGTGTTTTGTTTTACCTGGGACTTTTCAACATATCTATAGACTTGAGATTCTAGAAACTTACCTGTAGTCGCATGGAAAAGTTTAACATTTATACAATTCTTCGTCGGGTGTTGGGTAGCTCCATCTTGATATTTCTTTACTTGGCCTCTACGCCTTTTTTTGAATGTGACAATTTCCCAGCTTACCTCATTGTGTTCTTTTCTCAGATTGCTCTGTGTTTGGATATCCTCATGTACTGTGTTTGGTGTTTGTCTTTTGGGTTTACTTGTGGTAGTGCAACTCAGATGTGTATGCTCAATTCTACCACATATGTTGCATAGTATGACTGCTCCTTCACACATAATTCTCTACTTGAGATAATCGATGAATATATGTTGTTTTACCGATACTCCGATGGGTACTTCGATACATATGCATGCATATCGTCCTTAAATTGTTGACGATGTGCATACATCAGTTTTTACCAGTCGACCAAGCTTGCTCCCTATTCTTACCAGCACAGTGTGATCATAGTACTCCGTTGGTAGTTCTGGGAGGCGTATCCATATAGCTGAGTACGTTTCGTCCGCTTCTGAGGCTATGAAATTTGGATGCCATTTTTTTATTGACAGGAAGAAGCCATTAATGAACCAAGGCCCATTTTGCAGAGTTAGTCGCATGTTTTCCTCTTTAAGGAATTTAACAATATAATAATCAGAACCCAGGTCTATTAAAATTATTTCTTCGGAAAGGCGCCAAAGAATACTTATTTTCTTTTCTAAGTAATCGTGGCTCATCTTTCTTCCCAGTAGTTTGATAATAATAGAGAACGGCAATGGCTTTTGTATTTTGATTTTCTCCTCGGTGGAGAGGGTTATGTGGTCCTCTTTATAGCTTTCTTGGGCATTACTATTATCAGTTGTTTGATTTTGTGTGGGGTTACCCACAAATATTGTATCTTCGGCGTCAATCTCCATATCAGGCTTCTGATTGACCATTGGGACCGGTTTGATAAGGGAATTAATGAATGACATTGGTTTATTAATTGTTGTAGGAGCAGAAAATTGAGATGATGCGTTTAGGATCATCTCACAATTATCAATAGGTCAGAGGGGTTTGGTGGGATATTGTCTGGGTGAGGCATTTATTTTAGTGATAAGTTAGACTCTCTCTCTTATGTAAAAGATTACCTATTTTTTTCCTCTCTTTTTTCTTGCACATAAATATGAGCATGCTGATGGAAACACATGCAAAATTAAATTATAAGTGTATTAAAATAAAGATCAGTTGACATGATCGGTTGGTCATTCTGGTTTAAATGTGATGCAAAAGTAATTCATGTGGCTTATATGATGAAAAGATTAAAAAAAAAATCATCAAGAATTATCTTGTGTTGCTTGTTCTCTGATAATTTGATCATTGTATCATTGTACTTAAGGTTGGGATTGTACTCCCTGAGGTTTTTGGAACATATAAAAAGGTGAATGTGGGTCCGTTCACGTGCCATGTGGACCGTTTGCATCTAAATGATGGTTGCATTTATGGGATAGTCACATGTGCTTTGTCGTCAACTTACAAATTGATTTTTGTAAGGTTGTTTGCTCGAATTATTAAATTAAGAGCACAATTCCAAACTATGAAATTATGTTGATAATCCTGGTTGGTTTAATAGAAATTGTATGCCTCCAATTATAGCTAAACCATGGGTATGAGAATAAAACTCTCAAATAAGATTTGATATGAGATGAGTTTATTTAACATGTATGCATCACACCAACAAGGTTTCCCCATCATAATTAGTCCAAGGTCAGGAACCAAATAATTTTCATTTAAAACTTGAACGTGCGATATCTGATTTGATTGCTCCACCACGCACAAAGATGGATCTCCAAATGAGGTTGGGGTGAATGTTAGATTTTCTAACATTAGGGGGAGAGATGATTGACAGCTCAAACTTATGAGATGAATTATTTAGATCCTCGTTTAAAAAAATGTGAACTTCAAGTTCAAGAGATAATTCATTTGCATAATGTTGCAAATTAGTTGCCAGATGAATTTAATGACCTTATGTTATAATTCAGCTGCAAATGCTCCAATGAGAAGTCCTTGAAAGACAGGGTCTATGGTACTCCTGAAGCGTGATAGACCAATCGACTCCAAATGAAAAAACTTCTTAAGGAAGGAGAGGAGCAAATGAAAAGATGATCATGATAATAAGGCAAGTGCTTTAAAAGGAGCACGATGACATAACATTCCATAAAACCTTGGCAAAGGTTCAGGTACCAGAAATGATGAAATAAGAAAAGATCTCGATAAGTTACGTCGTATTGGAATCGAGTCAAAAGATCGTCGATGGTAATCTTTGATATGAAGTAGTGTTCAATGCTACAGATGGTGATGAGGATCTTGAATTCATATCTTTCATATAGTATGGACAGATAAATTATTGACCAAATGAAATGCACAATTCAAGTATATTATGTTTCACTTTGAAAAGTGATGTTTTGGACTTATAGTCCATGGATCAAGATATAATTTCAGTGGGGTACAAATAAATTATTGCGAAAGTATAACCATAAGATATAAAGTGTGATTTGTGCCTAGGGGCATAAAGAGCTTTTCACAAAAGTCCGTACATTATTAAATAGAGATATAGCCTCACATGGTGGATACAACGAGACTTGTTTCAGTCTGGCAATTGATGCTTGAAATGAGATATTCCAACCCACCATGTATAAAGATAATGTTGTAGGTATAACTCGATTGAAGTGAGGATACATCAAGCAGACTGGACAAAGTACATTTCACCAAAGTTCTTCTTCGCACGTGATCTTTAACAAAACGGTGAGATAGAAGTTCAACAAATCAGTTCAAGTGATGATCTTGTAGACTTACTTATTAAGGCATTGCTAATATCAACATTTGAGAAGTTGAAATATGAGATTAAAATGCATCGTCTCCAAGATATCAAGTAAAACTTTTATCGGGGGAGTGAAATACGCGTTGTACTCTTTTCCTTAACCATGATTTTGTCCCAATTGGGTTTTCCGGTAAGGTTTTAATGAGGTAGCTCAAGGCGTATTATGAGATGTGTGTACTCTTTTTCCTTCATTAGGCTTTTTCTCATTGAATTTTTCCTAGTAAGGTTTTAACGAGATACATTATCTATGAACATCCAAGGAGGAGTGTTATAAATTCATTGAATAAGTGAATTGTCCATTGAGTTAATACATGAACAACTATCCATATTCCCTAATAACTATGAACTTTTTTGGATAAGAATGTATCTATTTATTATGACACTTAATATGGTAACTTTTGGAGTGACTTCTCAACCTATAAATAGGATTGTTCTTTCACCATTGTAAAGACACACATGATGAGACAAGAAGACAAAAATAAGATTTACTATCCATATATCTTGTATATACTATTTGTAGTATATTGCTTATATTTACAACAAAATAAAATTTTAAGTTGTTATTTTGTATGCATATGCAGGTTTAATGTTCATGCACCACATGTTATATATGACCGTGTTCTAGTCAATGCTTATTGTGCCTGATGTGGAGTGCGAAATTGTAAGAAGTATATGATTTTGCCCGCAAAGTAGAGAAGAGACGAGATAAAGTAGGAAGATTTTTGATAATACTGTAAGGTTCTAATTAACAAAATTGTGAATTAAGACTTGTAAGGTATTGATATGAATGAATATTTTGTGGCAAAGATATGTTGATTTGCTTACTAGAATGACGTAACATTACTCAGCATTACGAGGAACAAATTGGAGGCGCAAATGAACAAATTGTTGATCAAGATTGGGGCGTTAATGAACAAGATGTAGCAGGCGATAATGATCAAGATTTAGGCGTTAATGAGCAAAATGTTGTTCAAGATGATGTAGATCAACTGAATAGATGATATGATTTATGAACCAACAAATGCAGACATTGATACTTTGTTACTTGTCTGTTTAGTTCGAATTTGTGTGGGGAATAATATGCTTTTTTGGAGTGAATCGATAATAATCAAAATACAATGAAATATTCAAGGGAACTTTATTTATGTATGTCTGTCTGCCTTCATACATATGTAATTCTTCGAGTTTTTGACCAAAAACATCCCTACGCTATATTCATATCCTTGAAAATGGAACACAGGCAGATTTCATGGAGTCTCTGACTGCCGGAGCAAGACTCAAAATCCTGTCAAACATAGAAGAAAACATCAAGGAACAACATGCCCAAGTTAAAGACATCAACAAAATAAAAGAATAAAATTGATGGAAAAAAAATCACCCTCTACATCGATTTAGATTGATTATTTGATTCAAATCACAACCAAATCAATTTAATCAATTTTTAAAATATTAATTTAAATATAATATGCATTTATCATAATTTAACAACTGGGGAATAACAATCCTTTTGGCCCTAAAAATGATGAACTCTCCTATCCTAACCTTTGAATAATAAAGGGGGAATAACATTTTGGGTCATTAGTTATTGATAAACTATGATTTTAATTTTGTAATATTTAATAAAATAAACTTAAGGTTTAATCCATTGTCGTCTCTTAAACTTGTTAACAAATTTTATTTGGATATTCAAATTATAATTTGTTTTAATGGAGCATCCAAACGCATGAAAATGTTCTTATATTAGACACTTTTTGAAAAAAAAAATTGTGTGTGTTGTCAAATATCTGTTACATAGATAAATTAACTAATTAAAGTATACCACTTTCTTTAATAATACACATCAATCTGACAATCTCCATTGGAAAAGAACTAATGTTTTACAGTTATTGAGGCTAATATGCATAATGTTGAGAACTTTAAAGGTTGACAACTAGGTGTGTTTTAATTAATATATAGATGGTAATGGTTAAGATAGAAAAATTTGTTCTAAAAAATAGCAACATTTGCATTGGCAAAGAGTTTTTTAAATCACTTGGCGCTTCTGTATTGCTAAGTTGTTATATTTTTATTTTTTTAAAATGCTTATTTAGAAACTCTATTGTTTGATAACTTTTTATATTGTTGTTTTTTTTTTCTATGTTCAATTCAAATAAAAAATCGGGTAAACCAAATTAAATTGACCTAAAATTAGTCGAATTAACAAATGCAGATTTATGTTCAGGCTCTTCAGTCAACAATTAGTTTATTTAAAGGGTGTGGTGCACCCATAATTTTTATATCCTTAATTCGTCATTGGAGTAATCGTGCGAGAATTAATAATAATTAAAACACAATCATATGTTCAAGGAAACTTTATGTATGCCTGCATTCATACATATGTAATTCTCCGTGTTTTTGGCAAAAAAAACTTCCCTATATACTCTATATTCACAAGTCACAACCTAAATTGCATCCTTAAAAATTGTCCGTGTGAACAAATCACATCCCTAAATAGAATATTGGAAAAGCATGTCCAAGTTAATTACATCAACAATTTTGGAGTATAAATTTGATGAAGAAGCAACATATCACTTCCCAAAATCACATCACATGTGAATAGGGGTGTCAAATTGGATGGGTTAGGCTTAAATTAGACAAGTCAAAATGAGCCCGACTCAGTGACCCGCCCAAGAGTTACTTAGGCCAAAATGAGCTGCCTTAAAATGAACTAAAAGCAAACCAGAACTCAACCCGCTCAACTTACTAAGTTTTTTGTTTTGTTTTACATGGAAACCATGACCCTCTCTTAAACAGATACAACTCACAAGAATTTCCCAGACACAAACACTATGTTGCTCAGATTTAAAAATGGCAAAATTACATAACTACACAACATTTCTTTCCATATTCTCTAAAATTCCCTATCATTTTAAAATATTATAAAAATCCTTATTTTCCTCTCCTTCATTCCTTTTCCGGATACATAACTCATAGCCCTCCAACCCAGTGATTTTTGTTCCTATTTTCACGCCTGAAATCACTCCCATATATCAGCAGTTGTCCCCATCGCTCCATTTTTTGAATTTCAAATCTATTCTCTCTCCAGTTCATCGATTTCAAGTTCTTAAAAAGGTAGAACTATTTCTTCATCAATTTTTTCTTCTCTCCAGTTCTTTAATTATCATTTTTTTAAAAATAATAGCCTTTCAATCTACAATTTTCTGATACATATGGATTATGCTCCCTCTTTTAGCATCGAACACACCTAATTGATTTTACCTATTGGAGATATAGTACCTTGTGTATTTGATTCTGATGATGGAAATTTTCATAAAAATACATATAAACAGCGAAACAACCCATTAATCATGAAGAATTTGAGGTTGAAAAAGGATGCATGCTCGAGTTCTATATCTACTGTTGGAAAAACTCTCAAAAAGGAAAAAAAGTTGGATCTGTCGTTACACGACCATCACATCAAACTTGAAGATTTTCAATGTATCTCATTTATTTTGATTCTTAAATTAGTCTTTGTTAGTGTTATCACTACTCTGATACATCACTGCTACAGTAGCCTTTGTTTTATGCAATGTATCATGCTCACATTTAAGGTATTGATACGTAACCCTAATGTTTTTGAATTTTCGATTAGTGTTTATCCTGCTCAATATAACTGTATTTGATACATAAACACTACCTAATGTATAATTTATATGTATCAAGTTCTGCAATGTATCTTCAATCTTATTCAAATTTAAAAGGCTATATAGACAATACCAAATCAATTTTGTTATGTATCTGCATTCTTTAAATGTAACAAAGATACATCAACAACATGATACATTTAATACCTATTAGTCATAATTACCCAATCTTCCATACTTATACATTAAAAAAGAAGAAATCAACATATATCTGATACTTTATATCAACAACACACTAACTCATAGCTCTAAAAACCTATTACATTTACATCAAACTAGAAATGTATCAAATTGTATCAATTAGTTCTTAATTATACATTTAATTAAATTTTATAATGTATCTACTTCTTCTTGTAGTGACTGTGAAATGTTTGTAGCTGCCTTTGCTAAGTTCCTTAGCAATAAAATCAACATCTCATCAGATGGTTTCCGAGTTGAATATCTTTGCACAAGATATGGAGCATTGTATATGAAAATACAATAGTGAAAAGTCCCTAGACTGATATGTTATCAATAAAGATGATCCACCAGGTCACTTCATTCCATCACCTCAAGATGATTTGGTTCATGTAGAATAGTGATTATGTATCCACACACAAAGTTGAACAAATACATAGCTGCAATTGTACCAGATACATTAGAAAAACTATTGTTTCATGTATCATTCAAAAAAAAAACATTTTTATTAATTATCTTAACAATATATAAATAACATAAGTACTAGATACTTATTATTGCATACTCATTATTAAATGTATCAAAGATACATCAACAACATGATACATTTAATACCTATTAGTCATAATTACCCATTCTTCCATACTGATATATTAAAAAACAATTCACATATATTTGATACTTTATATCAACAACATACTGACTCACGGCTCTAAAAATCCATTACATATACGTCAAACTAGTAATGTATTAAGTTGTAACCAGTAATGTATCATGAATTATATATTCATATACAAATTCAAAAATCAAAAAAACATTTATTAAAGCACAAAAAAAATATAACAAATAAATTCACATGTATCTGATACTTTATATTATCAACACACTAACTTAAAGATCTAAAGGCACATTACATATACATCAAACTAGTAATGTATCAATTTGTAACCAGTAATGTATCACGACTTATATATCAATATACAAATTCAAAAATAAAAAAACAGAGGAGATACATAGCAAATTTAGACAATTGCACCGGTTGATACATCAAAGCTTTGTACCTCACCAATATTTTGTTCGATTTTATCAATACATAAGGGATACATAGCAAATCCAACCTCACGTTTCTTCACCTCAACGTATAACTTTACTCTCATATCATTCCTTATAATCAGTGGAGATGAATTACCTTCTACAATGTATCAGATCTCAATTTTTTCTTCAATTCATCAATATTCAACTCACTTGTAGTGGTTGAAATTAGATTCACGAATGAAATATTTTCCCCAACCACTTTCACATCGTACCATTCATATCTAACCTCACTTTTCCATATTCATGAATGCCTCAACAAAATTGAGATATTCATTTATATATCTCATCAAATTTTCGACAGAAGTTTTGAATTTTAGTGGAAAGTTTCTCCAACGAAACAGGGAGAATGATGAACAAATATTTTGTATTTTGAATAGGTTTATTATGTTAGTACCTACGTTTCAGTGATTGACAGTAAGGCGTAAATTATGGGATTGTAATTAGATTTTTTCCGTTTTGTTTTCCTTTTTAAGCACAATAACCGCACATATAATGTATCAAAACAACCAGTTATGTATCCAGATGGCTGATATTTTAAGGGATTTTTGTAAAATAGGAAAGATTAGGGATAGGATGTAATTTAGGTCTTACACTATGAGATTTATGTAAGTTATACTAAAAATAATAGGTGAAACATATACTTGCTGATAATATACAAATACAAAAGAAGTAATTATATATAATTATTGAATATATACAAATAAAGTCTAAAAAAGTAAAAAAATATACAATAAACATTTATACAATAAATTCACATAATCATATACAACATAATGTGAAATGTATGGATAGAAATACAAATCACAAAAACATACAAAATAAATTATACAAATACCTCAAATTTTTCACCATCATCTTGGTCCATTGACCCAGTCTCACCCAGATTTATCTTCTTCTTTAGATATTTTTTATTCAGTATCAATAGATACAATTTCTTTTACTTTCTATTTACTTTTTGAACTCACTTGAACCATCTTCCTTTTGTGTCCCTCTTTTGAATTAAAATCTTGCATAACTTATTGCATCTTCATATACAAATGAAAATCTTTTAAATTTTTTTGAATACCTCGAATAATTCTATCAAAAGAAGTTTGTTTAGTTATGATTTGTATGTATCTATGGAGATTACTGAAAAACTAAAAGAAATTAGAGGAACATACAAATACAAATCAAAACACGAAAGATTGAAATCGTCGGAAGAGAAATAAAAAAAAAGTAACCGCAAGAAGTTACCTGAAATTGTAGGAGCACAATTTGAGAGGGAGACACGAGATTTTTGAAATTTGAAAACTGATTGTGCTTGAGTGAATTAAGGAGAAAATCAAAAGATTATGATAAGAGGGAAATGTTATTTGTATAATCGGGAAAAAACGGAAATTATGATAATATAAATGTACAAATCCAAAAGTGGTTCCTATTAAATAGAATGAAATGTTTATGATAAATATATAATTAAGTAGTATATATTTACTTAGTCGCGTCATTTTTTCAATTCCTAATTAGGTGTGAAATAAAGTATTGGGTATAACCATATAAATTTGTTATTAAAATAATAATATAGATTTGTTGTGTAATTTTTGTAACTTTGATTTCAAGGAGCAAATATACGACTTATGTTTTTCTAGTTACATAGAATTTCCAAATAATCGTAATTTTTTAAATTTAAATATTCAAATCTCTCCAAATAAGCTTAAATTTGAAACAAAATTACCATGCATCCCTAAGAATAAACTTCAATCATCAATTTTTAAAATAATAAAAAATTTAACAAATTCATTTAACATTCTTTTATATATATATATATATATATATATATATATATATGCGCTCAATCACACATGACTGGAATATATATTAAATTAATTGAAATTTCAGTCATATGTATTTAACCGCAGAAGTAAAAATAAAGTTCTTTCATCCAAAAACTATCTAAGACTATTAAGTATATTCATATAAAAATATATAAAGATAAATTTTATTTAGATGTGAAAATCAAAATAGGACGTTCCGTGAAATTTTTTGAAAAGATTTTGAATATGAGAAATATGTTTATGATCCAATTTTTGTCAAATCAAATAATAAGCCCAAATGGTCCGAAGCGTTGGTTCGTGTCGTCCAGCCCACTACTAGGAGCGGACGAATAGTTTATGAAGTTTAGAGAGAGAAAAACATACTGTTTAGAGAGAGAAAGTTTGGGAACGAAGGAGCACGAAGACGAACCAAGAACCTTATTTTACTCGACAAATACATACGTATATACGTCAATTTAGGCACTTGTTGTCTGTATAAGCAACGGGGCATATCGTTGGAGATTGAAATGGCTTCGCAAATTCTAGGGCTAATATCTTTTGCTTTGAATTGACGTATTTTTCATCAAAGAAAAACCCTAGAACCAAGGAGAAACCTTCAGACTTGACGCATTGCTAACCTTACCTGCAATTCCGGCACAATTGAGGTATTCCTTTTGATTCCCAACTTTTACAAACCCTAGAATTTGGACTTCATTCAATTTCGTGCAAACCCTAGAGTTCAATTGTTCATTTACATAACAGGGGAATGTGAAATAGAGAGTTTGCATAGGTGGTGGTGCAAATTGCTTAAACTGTTTTCACAAGAGCTCAATTTTACGTGACAAGTAGTTGTTGACGTGTGTCAACAAGTGAACCTATTTTGTCTTTGAGCTTGATTTCATTTGACTTGTTTGAAGCTGTTGATCATAGAATTATTGTGCTTTGCAAATGCGTGAGGCATGGGCAGAAGTTGCAACAATGCTCCTGCCTTTCGGGCATCTTTTAGTATTTGAATTCTGTTTGTGAGTTTTGGTGTCTAGTCGCGCAAATGCGCCACTAGGTTGACATGCAATCATGAATGAACTACTTTTATTTTTTGACTGCTACATTCTAGAGACTGAGATGTTAGTTTTTAATAGATTCAATGCTTCACATGCTATACTTAATGGATAGGTATAGACTACGAACAATCACACTCACACGAGAACATGTACTAATGATTTATCTTGGAAAAGTATCAGAGATGTATCCTGGATTTGATGTTTATGGGTGCCTACACCTCAATTAATACGATAATAACTGGATTCACTATCAAATATTTATAGATATTTAGTGGATTTCGTAGTGCATAGATCTGCACAAAAAGCTACTTGGTTCACGTGAACTCACATGTTACATTGTGGATCCACCCGTGATAACTACAATCAAAATTTGAAAAAGGAAAACCATTTATAGTGTGCATGGAATGATGTTTCTTTCTCCAAGTGGCTGATGGTTCAATATATGCTCTTTTCTATTGTGTACCGTTAATTTGTACAAAGATTTTTCCCATGGATATTATGGAAGATATTATAAGGAAGTTTTATCTTTTCTTTTGTATACTTGCTGTTACGTGCTGAAATTATCTATGATCTCCCAATAGGAAAGATCAACGTGGATCCCCCGTCGGAGCTTATTCAATCAGTTTGCTTTAATAACTATTGCATAAGAACTTAATGTATTGCTGCTATGGATATTGGACATGTTACTTGCTGTCTTGATCTTGAAAAGTTTGTAGAAAGCAAGGTGAAGTGAGAAAGGGAATTGAGACATGTAGTTCTTTGTCCCTGGATGGTCCATATTTACACTATCTGTACATTTGTAGACCAATTGGTGGAGCATATCTTGCCCCTCTTTGAACCTATAAATATGTTTGTACTCTAAAGTATTAAGAGACATTAACATAGTTCATCAAGGTCTATATCTCTTTCCTAATGTTTCATAGAGTCATTGCAAGATATGCTAATGGTCATTCTCTCCCTTCTCTAAGTATATCTATCCATTTAGCAATATATGTTTCTGGTAGTTTTGTATCTAGCACTGTTACTTTGGCAGCGTATGCTTTCTTGTTTCCAGCATAACTGAATCCCAGATATCTTACTTGTGAAGTGGCTTTCTTTGTAAGAGACCTGGATTCTCTGGTGCCATTATTCCTTTTTCTGCAGTTATACATTTCACCTTTACCCGTAATGGACTGTTTATGAAGTGGGGTATTTTTTTCTCTTTTCTTTTGCATTTATTCAAGAAAAAGTTGGACGGGATTGAGGCTGCCTGGAATAGTGACTTAAGTTCATTAGTACAAAAGGTAATAAAAACCCAATTCTTGCATTTAAATGATACTTTTAAACAAGTCCGTACCTACATCCACAAAATCCAAAAGGTGTATACATCTTCTGTTATCTATGTGCTAATATCAGTTGTTACTACTTTCTCTTGGTGTTTCAGTTCCTGCATGGTGTCTTAAGTGTTGTCTTGTCTTTAGGAATTTGATCAAGGCTTGTGCTGATGGAGGGAAGACCCTGTAGCTTTTAAGGTGGGAATGCATGGATGTGGTGCGGAATCTGATCCCATAGCCAATGCCGAGGTTGATCCCATGGGAGGAGTTTTTGAAGGTGGAGTTGGTATTGGTAACAAAACTACTCTACAGAGATCACCAATCGATGAGGTTCAAAATAAGCTTAGGTAATGTTAGCAGGCTGCTTCACTCTATCCTGCCTAAATTGAATTTAATGATTGCAATACTTCCTCTATGCTTACAGTGAGATTTGTTGTTGTTAACAGGCAGGAGTATGATTTCCTAGAGGAAAAGAGAAGAGAGTTAGAATTTCTTGCGCAAGTATGATAGTTTGACTGGGTATTATAGATTTTCAGAAATTATCTGCTTGAACTTTTGGCATGACTTCATTCTTCTTGTTGCAGGGTGGTGATCCACTGGATTTCAAATTTGGGAATGCTACTTCACTTAGTGTTCAGTCCACTTCTCTGACAGATCAACATCCAGATCAGTTTGTGACCAGGTAATTTTTCAGAGCTCTGTTAGTTTTCTAATCCTTATTATGATTGCTAATTTCTATCTGCATTCTAGTGAAGCAAAAGGTAGTTTTGCAATTACTGCTTCACCTCATGGAGACTCAGTTGAAAGTAGTGGTCGACTTGGGGCTCCTCAACTTTGTGAACCCAACAGTGCTGACAATCTCATGCTATTTGATGGTGAAAATGAATTCATTGAAGGTGTTAGGTCCTGTAGACACCCCAGTAGGAGCAATCTTACTCCGTCAGAGCAGTCATCTAAGTTGGATAGAAGTCGAAATGCAAAAGAATTGGGCGTTTCTGCTACTTTTGGCGTCCCAAGAAAAGCTTACAAGCGAAGACACAGGCTCCGGTCTAATGGAGATGGCACTAGATCAAGTACCACTGATATAATTCTAGCTCGTGGTGGTCATGGCACATCTTTGCCTTCACAACATTTTAGTGAAGATGTTAAAGGGCTAGTTTCCGATGGTGAAAATCCAAAAGACCAGAAATCTTCTTTGAACATTTCACTGCCTTCTATTCCAAATGGTTTTATGCCTGTGGAAACTCCATCATCTGATAATCAGCTGGATTCTGAAATACATGGCGTTAAAGCTGCAGAGGCAACTACTTACTTGAAGAATGAGGATCTGGTGCATAGCATTCCTGAAGCTAGTGCTTCCAGAGGTTTGCTGGATAACCAACATGATCAGAATTCACTCACTGGTGTCGAGGAAATGTCTATTCAGGAAGGTCTAGAAAAGCCTCAATCATCACTGGGAAAAAGAGGGGTAGGTTCTACTGGCCAGGAAGGTCCCTTGTGTACAGCTGCAGCAGAGCTTGAGAATCAAGCTAGTATCAGCCATTTAAATGGGTTAAGTTGTGGAAAGAGCGAGCAGAAAAGCATACCAATTGATGTTCAAAGCAGTGGTGCAGCATTGGGCACAAAAGGTTTAGATTCAGAATCTTCTCGCACTCGGGCTATCCATAGTTTGGAGCGAAATATTAATAATGAGACGTTTACCGACCCAACAAACTTAGACTCAAATGGTGACTTGAAGGAACAACTGTCTGTGCCAGAGGGAACACCAGTTATAGAAAGCAATCTTAAAGAACAGAAAGAGGTGAAAGCTGATGACAGTTGTGGTTTCACTAATGAGATATGCAATTCTGGTCCCAAAAATCATCAGAGTGATTTTATAGATACGTCACAGGAAGAATTTGCTGGCAGTAAATCTAATTTGCAGAGTGAGGTAAAAGATAAAATTACCATCCAAGTGGAAACAATTGCCCCATTTTCATCAGAAACTGAGAGGAAACCCAGTACAAACTCAAGTGATAGTTCCAACTCCCAAAAAGGATATGCTTGTATTGTTGGCCGTCAGGGTTCAATTGAGTCCAGAATACCTGAGCCATCCCAACATGTATCACCACATGGAGTTTTAAATCCTTCTCCTGAGGCACAAGCACCTGAGATCAACCTTAAACTTGCTACCCAGGGTGATGAAGACTCAATCTTGAAAGAGGCACAGATTATAGAGGTTTTTCCCTTATTCTTTAAAACGTCGCATCCTCTTCTGGTTGAGCTTGTAAAATTATTGCTGACTGTGTTATTTGGCTGCAAATATCTAATACAATTTAACAAACAGGCGAAACGTAAAAGAATTGCAGAGTTATCTGCTGTGGCCTTTCCGTTGGAGAATCGGCGGAAATCTCAATGGGATTATGTAGTCGAGGAAATGGTTTGGCTGGCAAATGATTTTGCACAGGTATGAATTAATTGACCTTTGCAGTTGGAGCCTCTTTCATTTCTGCTCTTCTAGTAGCTTTTTTCAGTGCCATACTGAATAGTTGAAACATGATTAAATTTTCATTTAGGTTCTGGGAATTTTTTTCAGTTTGCTTTTCCAAACTTGGCACTTATTTAAAAGTCTCTCTTCATGTAGGAACGTCTTTGGAAAATGACTGCAGCGACTCAATTGTGCCATGAAGTTGCTTTTACTGCACGGTTACGATTCCAAGAACAAAATAGTAGTTGCAAGCTAAAAAAGGTAGCCCATAATATGGCCAAATCAGTCATGGGTTTCTGGCAGTCGATTGAGGTACATTGATGACACAATATTATGTTCTTTTGTTACGTTTTTATTTTCCTTCCTTGAAAGAATTGTCTTTCTTTTGTTTATTTAGTTACATATGTTTTTTTTTTGTTCCTTTTTACTGGTCCATGAGGTTAAACAACTTTTCGACAGAGGATAATAAATCATACCCTGGTTTTATTCTTCCATTTTGCTGTTGGTATTTCCTTTTAATCCTGCTTTGGTTACACTTCTTTTGAGCCGAGAGTCTATTAGAATCAGCCTTTCTAAATGTGGGTTAAGGTTTGAGTACATCCTACCCCCCTACACTGGCGTATGTTGTTGGTTTTTGTTCTTCTTGGTTGATCAATTCTTTTGTCCATTGTCAGTTGTCACATTTATCTGCCTATTGGTAGTATGTAGTACTGTAACCCCATCTGTAAATTCATATTTGAGTATGAAATATGTGATGCTATACTGATTTCATATGCACACATAAATACACGCACAAGCACAAACATATGTGTATGTATGTGTCTGTATTCGTTTACTTGCTTATTACTTGGTTTAGAGTACGCGCATAGCGCTTGTAACCATTTCATGGCATATTTTAAGAATATCTTATGAAGATTACTGTTATTTCAAGACCTAATTTTAAATAAAAAATTATCAAATATTTATTATATCATTATACAATTTTTTAAAGATTAGTCAAGTAACAGAAATTATAAAATTGATTCTTTAAAAATATTTAGGAGTGAAAAACTTGATTTTGTAAAGTCTAAAATGACTTATGTTAAGTCGATATTCTACTACAAATATTTGTATAACTCAAGGGACATTTATTGGAATGAATAGAGAAAGTAAGAAACATAAGTAATAACAACTCATTTAATATATATATATATATTAATATAATATTACCGTGGTGTCCGGGCCAGCTTTTGCGCACCTCGATTAATTTCACAGATACCTACCGCCTCCCACCAGAAACAAGAATCAGGTAACTCTGTCCACCAAGGGTAGGACAGATGGGTAGAATCACCTAGTGTTTTTTTGTCTCCGCTGGGTTTTGAACCTGAGACCTCAGGATTCTCAATCACTTCATTGACCAATAGGTCACACCCTTGGGTGCCTCATTTAAAATATATTTCATCATCTACTAATGCAATTTTAACTAATTTGAATCTCAATAATATTTTTTGTATTGACTCTTAATAGTTTACTATAATCGATTTTGCTTTATTGTCTTATTTCTTGACTGCAATGCTTTTCTTAAAACAATTTTATGTGGCTTGAGTTTGTCATGAACTTGAAATAAGATTTGACTTGTATGATAAATCAGAAAAAGACTGGGAATGGAATTCTTTTGCTTATTATTCATTGAAAACATATAACCCATACTTTCTTTCACCAATAAAATTATCATCGGTCATTTGACTCATTGTTCTTAGAATAAAATTTGTAGTAATTTATCCACCCTTGTTCATATCTAGTGTTGTTCAAATAGATCTAGAACGTAAGAATTGAACTAAATACATGTAAGAAATAAAAACTTGCCTAAATAATTAAACATTGTGTTCAATTCAGATAGTAATTATGCTGTAAATTAATTTAGATTATCGTTAGAAGGACCTAAATGAAGAAAAACAAAGCACGACGACTAAAAAAGGAAGGCTATCTACCAGAAAATCTTGCCCTCTATGATTAATGCCTAATTTTGAGTGGCAATCGCGATATCATAACCTATTACCTATAAAAAAACATAAATCGTCAATTTTCTTACCCTTTAATGTGCAACTTATTTTAAGTAGGCGTGCGGACATGCACATTTTTTGGACATCTTTACAATTTTAGCCTTAACATGCCCTGTTGATTTTAATACAAATATGTTGCCTTTTCACAAAAAAAATCAACGTTTGGACATGCGATTTGAGATCATGATTTCAAATCCCAAATTCTCCAAAAACCAGGATTTGAGATTCCAAATCTTAATTTCAATTTTTTTAAAATGTAAAACTTGAGTTATTTTTTGTAAAAAAAAAAAAAAAACTCGTTAGTTTAGATTTTGCAATAAAAGACTGATGCGCGATATGTAGAGATTGTCTCTACCATGTGAAATGATGTATTAAAGAATAACTAGTTACTGCTATTATTGATTAGTGGGTCTTTATAAAATTATATGTATTCGGAAGTTTGTAATCATAAATATTTATTTATAAAAGGAACATGGAGATATGCGGTTTATCAATGCAGTGCCTTAAGATATTTCGATATCTTGTTTATGACTATGGTTTGCTTATTTGGTAAGATTGCATAAGAATTTGGGAAATTTTGATAGTTTAAACAAATTGTTGAGTTTTCATGTTTTACGAGAATAAATACACTTACAAAATTCAAATTGCATGTTCAAACAAAACTTCAACTTCAAGTCAGATTGATTTCAGATCATGATATCATATTGCATGTACAAACACGCCCTTAAAACCAAAGTGACCTCCAAATTAAAATCTAGCTTAATCTTAATCAACGTAACAATCTAAATTTTGTCTTCCTAGATCTTTTTCTTTCTTTTGACTTTCATGTAGCCACCTTTTCATTCTAGCTCATCGTTTCCCTTAATCTTAATCAACGTAACAATCTAAATTTTGTCTTCCTAGATCTTTTTCTTTCTTTTGACTTTCATGTAGCCACCTTTTCATTATAGCTTATCGTTTCAACCATAAATTTAACTTAACTTGAAGTGAGGATTTTCAACCAACGACTCTCAAACTTTTCTATCCATATCTTATGTATATATAATAAAATAATAATATTTTCTCATTTATCCAAGTATGTGGAAAAGTTACTCAGTATATGCACTTGGGAAAGGTAATAGATAACCTAACAAGATAATGGAGATGCACACAAGCTGATCTACATCACCATCATAAACAAATGTATACATAATAAAACATAAAAGTTTAATGATTTTCCTATACGATCATATCATGATATGAAGAAAATCATTATTTAAAATGAATGAAAACCCCAAAACGCGAGTAATATATATTCACGAGTTCTAGCACCTGTGGCCTTGTGGTCGATGGAGTGGTTGAGAACCCTGAGGACTCATGTTCAAAACTTAGTGGAGACAAAAAAACACTAGGTGATTCTTCTCATTTGTCCTATGATATCTGTTGTTGGTGGGAGGTGGTAGACATCCTGTGGAATTAGTCGAAGTGTGCGAAAACTGGTTCGGACACCACGATCATAAAAAAAATTATATATGTATATATATTTATATATATATACACACACACACACACACACACACACATTTACCAATTTCAAAAAAGGAAGGAAACACCAATAATACTTCTCCAAAAATGATCAACCTTAGACTTACTAAAAACATCTTGGACCAGTTGAACTCAAACTTTCTTGTAAAAACAATAAATAGCAGCTTCATTATTTCTCCAAAAAAGAAAATTTATTTCACTCAAATAATTATTAACATTTTGTTTCAAGTACAAAAATACAAACTTGATCTATTCTTGAAATACGTGGAATCTCTATGTTATGGAAGGACACTAATGTCAATTACAGAATTGGTCAATTCTTGAATATGTGTAATCAATCTCTAGGAGGGAATTCATTATGAAGGAAAATTACTTCTAGAAAGACTGTCCCAATGTTTGTGTAGAAAGTTAACTAGCAAAACCCTTCATATCATTATATGGTAAGAGATGATTAAAGTTATCATATCAAATAGTATTTATTACATATGAGCTAAAATTCTAAAACTTTTAAAGTCGTAAATATAGGCAAATAGTCAATTTTCACGTTAACCATATATTTACTTTACACAATTTATATAAGTAAAGTCATCTTCGTTTTCTAAGTCCTATATATATGGATATATATATATACATAATATCAATAAGTAAAGATTTAATAACCTAACTTAAGTTCATTTTAAGTTCTAAATATATGAAAAATAATTAAATCACCATTTCTAAAGGACCCTTCGGGGTGGCCCAGTGGTTTGGGCTTGGGACTTCTGGAGGTCTCAAGTTCGAAACCCCTTGCCAGCGAAAGCAAGATGTTTGCCTTCTTGGTCGAGCTCGTCGCAACAGGGTTTGCCTAGTGCGGGTTACCTCTCATGTGTGGTTTGCGAGCTATTGCATATTTACCCCAAAGGGTAGCGACTGCGGGCTTAAAAAATAAAATAAAAACACTATTTTAAAAGGGTTAAAAAGATGGCAACATTTCGCTAAAGGTCTTCATGCTTTTAATACAACATAAAGATTTAGATTATTGTGAAAATCATACACTTACACCCCCTGTTAGGTTTATGTGTAACTAATTAGATTTATATAGTTATTAAACAACGAATTTAAATTGTAAATGGAACATTTTTTATGAAGTTACTTTATTGATATTTTAATAGACAGATCAAAACGTTGACGAAAAATTTGTTCATGCCTTTGACCAACAACAACATACCCAGTGAAATCCTAAAGTTCATGCCTTAAACCAAAAAAGAATAATCATTTTTGAAACATTTATCTTTCGAAACTCAAAAATAGGAAACAAACACAAATTATTTGCTAAGATATACCAACTATTAGAAATAAGTTTATTGCACTTTGAGTATGTAAGTTATTTCTAATTTTATTTAATTACTATATCTTATTTTATAGAAATTTCTCTTTTTATTTTAGCTTTTTATCTATTATTCTGCTTTGAATTTATCTTATATGTACTTAGTTTGATGAAATTTCATTTGTGTTGAGAGTTCATTTTATAAAAGGTCCAAGTGCTTTTAGAAAAATAGGGGTAACATCATAGGGGTATAAATGTGGGATTTTTATAATATAATAGGTGTAACTTGTAAGTGTTCTAATTTTAAACTACATGGGGTTTATCTGTAACAGTGTCATAATACTTTTTTTCTTCAATTTAGTGTTGTCAAGGGTGCTCTTAAATCACATTTAAGCCCTGAAATGAGGTTCAAAGCATATTGAACACTTTGCCACGCTTAATGTGTGTGTCAGTGTCACCATCAAGGCTTTATGACATTTTTCCTTCCAAGTGAGCCTCTTTTGAAGAGGTGACACTAAACATTCCATTTTATAAAAAAAGGTGTTTTATTGTATTGTAAAATCGATTATTAAATTGAGTCCGAAAATCATAAAACATTTATTTGTCATGCATAAAAGTTGTTTGAGCTATAAATAAAATAGTATTGCTGATCCCATAGCATGTATAGTATTGAAGCTCATTATTTTTATATTTATATTAGGACATACATAAGGGAAAGTAATATGGAAAACTCCCAAATATTAGGATTGATGAAAAATATCATGAATGGAATTAAAGCTTTGTTAGATAGTTTTGCAGTCCTAAATATGAGGAAAAAAATAATTAAATGTCTGTCCCTAGATATTAGGAAAATAATTTATTGACAATTCTATCCAATGTAACATTTATTTTTAAGAGATGAAAAAAACAACAATATTTCGCTAAGGTCCTTCGTGCTTTTAACTATATATATGATATTATAGTCTGCTATATGCAGATATAGGCTTGTATCATTACCTGATTTAAGGCCAATCCTTTAAATTAACATAGAAGGATGAACCAAATCATTTAAAGTTTAAAGTTATCTTCATGGAATCGCTTGAAACATACTTATGTAAATTATTCATGTATTCCAACAATGAAATTTATAAATTTATGAGCTCTGTTATTAGACTAGAAAGCGTTGCAGCAGCTTTTTCATTGCCTTTCTATTACATTGGATCTGTTTTTCTATGAGCTACGTTGTACGATTTAGCAATATTTCTCAATTATGTGATTCACTGCCCACGTAAGTATTGGGTAATCTGGAAACATTTCTTACAGGATGTACTAATTCTGAACTTGTATATGTAAGTTGCTTGATTTGAAGAGCTTCCTCGATGTATGTGATCTCAATGCAACTGGATTGAAGTTGGGAGAATTTATTAGTTGTTCTTTAGAAAGAAGAAACTTAAATTTAGCTGGTTATAATCAGATAGAGCAACCTTTAAAACAAATATCAATGCTCATGAAGCTACTAATTCCAGTTAGTCAAACTTCAGCATTTTCCTGTGTACTTGCTTCGTATGAAAGTCTGGAGAGAGGAGATCTTTGGTCCTTAATTCATAGTTTTGTTATGCACTTTGCAGGGGGAAAACAAACAACTGGAGCTACCAATTTCTAGAAAGGATCATGCTCTTGCTATTAGGGAATATGCCATGAGATTTCTGAAATACAATGACTCTGATGTTCGACAAAGCCTTGCTGAAGCTCCGGTGACTCCAGAGAGGGTGTCTGATGGTGGAATTGTGGATGTGCCTCGGGAAGATCATTTGGGAGAAGTATAAATATGTTTTACATGTCAATGTCTTTTGTTATCTCTGGTCTTTTAATGTTTCACCATGAACATATTTTAGGGATTGATTTGAGTGCTCACTCATTTCCTTCTCTGGGGTGATACTCATTTAATTTTGGTTCAGAGAAAAGTAAATCCTTCTAAGTGATCCTCGTGCCCTCATGCAGGAGAACCTCTTCTATGCTGTCTCATTTGGAGCAATGGAAGCCTACAGAAAGTCTATAGAATCTCATGTGCTTCACCGTGAGGTAATATGTTGAGAATCACTATTTCACAAATGCTTGGTTTTACGTCTTCTGACCTGATAAGTTGCAAATTGCCTGTTTCATCGAACACATTTGGTGGACCTTGGCCTAGATACAAGTATTATGAGATCATAATGGAGAATCCAACTTTATTTTATTCAAAGTCAGGAAGTGAATCGAATAACTGAACTTGTGAACATTTGTTGCAAGTGCAGTGTCTCTCACGTACTCAACTTGTGTCTAATTGTCCTTAAAATTGGCGTCCTTTTATTCTTATAGGTTTACATTCTTTATAGTAATCCTCTGTTGGCCTGTATACAATCCAAAATAATAAGTGGATTGTGGGGAAGAATAGAATTTACAGTTTGGCGTTTTTTCTTTTTTCATGAGTCGTGAACGCACTTCTTTAAAATGGAAATTTATCTGTCTTAATGTATGGGGGAAATTGAACTTTTGGTGTAACTTGTTTGTTTGACAACCAAGTTATTTTCTTGATTCTGTATATACTTCTTATGTGAAGGAAGTTACATAGATTTGGTATGAAGATGCATGAACAGTATGCAGTCCAAAATCTAAGCTGTACTTTGACTAAAAGAGTAGAATAACAAGAGGAAATGTGATTTCTTTCCCTTGCATTACGTGTCACACAGAAAAATTCTTCGTGGTTCACATGTTTTTGTTTTAACTTGTGGTCAAGAGCTTGACAGAGCTCATTCGCACTTCTTGAGGAATTTACTTATAATCTTGTAGTCTAAAGATAATTTTAGCTTAATCCAAGCCATTATTGGTGGTTGATTGTCTGCATCTGAGAAATGAACAGAGGAACATAGTCAAAGGCTGTTGTGTCTTGCTCCCAGTTAGTTTTTCTGACATCCTGCAAAAGCTGTAGCATCTTAAAAGATTACATTTACTTGGAAATTGTATGTGATGGGAGTAATAAGGACTAAGCATGATGTGTTTCTTCCTGTGCATTTGTCAAAGAGTTTATTGTTTTGGTAATCATTATTATTCTATTTAGGTGTCCCATTTTGTTTGAGCATGATAAATAATAAGGTAATAATTGTAGTTATAACCTTTCCAAAGTCTGAAGTTGAATTGTCTTATAACCTTTTTTTTTTGGTGTAACTATGTACTCCCCAAAAAGGTGGAGGATATTACTCAGTTTCTAGATAGTTTAGGAGGGATATAGGTGGTAGATTTCTTTGGTTTTGCTTACTGTAAATCCCAGATGTAACTACTACTAGAATACACTATTGGTGTATCTTGTCTATAAAATGTTAACTTTCTCAAAAAAAATAATTGTAGTAATATTTTGCATATGATTTTTTTTAATACTTACATATGTGTCTAAAGGTGTATATATAGTTAGTTGATCTTTCAACTATTTGAATGTTTTATAGTTTAAATGTTGTAGTGGAGCACCTTTTTTTAATCTTAGATTATTGGACAAGTATTGTATTGTGTATGGAGTATGTTTCCTTAGACAATTTTGCCATAATCCTCAATAGAAAGTAGGACAGATTATTTGGAACAGAGGATGTTTCTCAGTGTTTTGGGAAGCGAGAAGCGGAAAAAAGCGACAAGGGCTCGCTTCACAAAAGCGAGAAGCGAGAAGCGAAGCGCGCGCTTTTTTTGAATAAAGCGATATTTAGTATAAAAATAAAAAAATATTAAATAACTGAATAGAGGTAATATATTCTTAGATTAAAAGTAAATAGATAGTCAATAATACTCATAAGTCATAACATATAAAGCAAAAAATCAAAAACATAATTAAATCACAAAGAATCAAACTCCTATTCTTCAACAAGAGCAGCAAAAGAATTGAAAAAAACAGAGCAGTAATATTAATTGAAAAAAAAAAACAGGTCAGTAATAGAGATTGAAAACAGAGCAGCAAACAGAATTGGAAAAAAAAAATGCAGCAATAAAAATATAGAAAAACACCCAGCAGCAACCAAAAAAAAAAAAAACAGTAGCAGATCGCAGCAGCTTCGCAGAGAAGAAGAGAAGAAGAAGAAGAGAACTTACAGGCTACAGCAGTCGCAAAGAAGAAGAGAAAAAGTCGCAGCTTCTTAGTCGCGTAAGTATCTTTCAGAAATTAAAAAAAAAAAAACCTTACATTTAAAAAAAAAAAAACCCTAATTGGCGCTTTTTCATAAAAAGCGCGCTTTATCGCGCTTTCACTTGTCTTGCGCTTCTCGCTTCTACAGTAGAAGCGAGCGCCTTTTCAATGTCGCCTCGCTTCAGGAACTAAAAGCGCAGGAGCCTCGCCTCGCCTCACCTCGCCTTGCGCTTTAAGCGCGCTTTTCTGCGCTTTTTACAACACTGATGTTTCTAAAACTAGGTACTGGTTTTTATTCATGATTGATAGCTTGTGCATATTTGACGATTCAGTCTGACCTTGTAGCCAACACCATCTTTTCTGGCTTTAGCTGTTCGTATTGTGTTTTAATCCTACTTGTTGATGCTAGTCTATTATTTGAAATTCCAGAAAACTGGTAGTAGTATGCACGAAGAGGTGGAGACATCGGCATACGATACCATTCCAGGTTTTCTTTCTTTTCTGTTCTCTTTTTAAACTTTTATGTTCTTGGGAGGTTGTTGCCTCCTGGTACTGCTTTTTCTAGCTGGTCCTATTTCTTGCTGAATCTCTATGCATTGGTTCTCTAGACTATGCATTTGAAGAGGATGAAGGAGAGACAAGTCCATATGATACATCAGTTGCCATTGAAGGTAACAAATCATCAAAATTTTCCCAGAAGAAAAGGAAGATCCACATTAAGACGTATAGTGGAAGACCATATGGTGTTCGCGCAGATGTACCATTTACACAGCGTCCAGAATACAAACTTGGTACTCATCAATCTATGCAACCGGGAAAAAGGCCATCTAACAATCTTAATGCGTCTATTCCAACAAAGCGTATGCGTACTGCTTCTAGGCAAAGAGTTCTTAGTCCTTACAGTGCTACAACATCTGGATGTGCTCAGTTGCCAATCAAAACTGATGCTTCAAGTGGCGATACCAGTTCATTTCAGGATGATCAGAGTACCTTGCATGGGGGATCACATATGCCAAATAATTTGGAAGTTGAGTCAGTGGGAGATTTCGAGAAGCATTTACCATTTGATTCCGCTGAAGTTTCAAAACCTAAAAAGAAGAAAAAAGTGAAGATTCTGGTACTTGATAAGTGCTATGTCTTCAGTAAACAACTCTTTTTTAATTAGATTTTGAAGGATCCCAATGTTTATTTTTTCTTGATGACTGTATTCTCATTGATGCAGGGTTCTGCTTATGAACAGCGATGGCAGGTTGATTCTAATTTTCAAAACGAGCAGGTGATTTCCTTTTTCTTGTTCACATAGTGAATCTAACTGAGCTATACTCTATATTTTTGCACTCTTCAATTAGAGTTCAGTAGAGAAGTTATCCACTGATAGGTGTGTCTCAATGACTTGTAATTTGTTCTTTTTTCTTTCTCATAGCGGCTCACTCTATTAATTAGTTTTCTTATCTGTTAGTATTGCACGCTAGTTTTTGGAGGTTTTTGTGTCGACCTATTGACCCTGTTCTCTTTTCCTGCACGTCGCTGGTAGCTCAAACAAACTCTGTTTTCTTGATCATTTACTGGGCATAGATGTATCTCTTTGCATGTGTGCTTTTTTTCCATTTTTTTTCCTTTTTGTTGTTGGAGGGGGTAAATGTTACATATTCTTTCTTGATCCTGCCGTTGTAGTATGTGAATATGCTGTGATTAACAGAGCCCATTTTTTTTGTAACAAAAACCTCTGTGCTGTTCATGACTCAATTCAGTATATTGGAGAAGTATGGTATCATCCTCTTGATGGTTTTGAGAATAGCAATGCTAATGTGCATTGTTGATAACCAGATATCTCTCTATGTTTGATAAGGCCGATGCTTGCTCTGACTAAGCCACAAGGTGTATTTGTGCAATGCAAACCAACCAAGGAAGAATATTCAAGAAGGGAAAAAACTCTCTCAGGCACTAATCCCAAGACTCTTATCTAAAGGCTCCTTCCGGGCCTTTGGAACCTCCTCCGGTGGTCTTCAACTACCGGAATCTCTTTTTTAACCATTTTTTTGAAAGCCTTTTTTCCAGACTATGGAAAATCGTATTTATTTCAGATCTGGGGGGAAGTCTTATGACATTTCAGAAACTAAATCGTCATCCGAGACCTGGTTTGAATGGGTGGAGAGCTCCAGACGGTATACGAGGAGAATGACACTGAGCTGTGGAGATCTTTGGTGGTTATGCAAAAAAATGAAGGAAGCATCAGAAGTAAGGGGGAGGACTTTCAAGACATGGAAAGTCAGGGATGTTTCTATTAACATCTTTTGCTCTTTAAAGTTTAACAAGTTCGGTAGATTCCTGTCAGTTATCACAGTAAATGGCTATTCCAGATCAGTCATTATTATTCCCGAGAACAAGGCCAATGAGGGGTGGTTGGGTATTGTAAATCACATTGAAAGCTTCATTAATAGGGGGTCTTTAAAGCATGGTTATGCTCCAGTGCCTGGGGCCTTGAAACATCAATTTTTGAGGGGTGAAGATAGCTATAAGGAAGCTCTCCAAAAGAATAGGTGGACTGCTCAGGAGCCAATCATTTTAAACGAGCAGAAGATTCTGAAAGCCTCTACAAGCCATGATGAGAAGGACCTCCTAAACAGATGCTTAATAGGGAGTTTTCCCGAGTGTGATGAGATCCCAATGAGGAGTGAAGTAAGAAGGTGGGCTCAACAGGTTTGGAAAGGAGTTTTCAACTTCCAAATCTTTGATATGAATGGCATACAGGTTCTGTTCGAGTTCCATTCGAGAGAGGATGCAGAACATATTCTTCTTGGCAACTGGAAGAGGCAGGGCAAGCAACTAGTGTTGGATTGGTAGTCTCCAACAGTGGGTGCTTTCCCAACCCATCACAAGTTTGGTTGGTTTTGGGTTAGAATCCTCGGCCTTCCTTTGCATCTCTGGTCGGCCAAAATCATTAAAGAAATAGGAGATAAGTGCGGGGGGTGGATAGAAATAGAAGAAGAAACCTTGTTAAAAAATCATCTTCGATGGGCACGTCTAAAAGTGCAAGGCCCCATTGAAAACATCCCAAGAGAAGTTGAAATCTCAGACGGAGACCTGATCTTTTCACTTCCAATGTGGGTGGAAGCTCCGGCAAGGTTTCGTAGGTTGGAGGAGAACCAGCGCAACAGTCGAGACATCAGTCCTAGGTTAGAAAGGGAAAGTGAAAGGGACAAGTCGAGCGACTCTGGAAAGGTATTGTTGACCTATCGTACTTTAGGGTTAGAGAGGGAAGGGAAAGAACCTCTAGATAAAGAGCCTCTTATAGGCAATATTGTGGGACCCAGTCTGAACCAAAATCATGTGGGCAAAACAAATGTGAGCTGGCCACCTATGGAGTCTTTTAATGTGGGTTGTAACCCTACGGATTGTTTTGGGCCAGGGCAATTTCGTAATTATGGGCCCCCTGGGGCAGCCCAAGTTTTGGATTCTCAAAATTTTAAGCCCAAAAAGAAGCTGCCAGTGGAGCCCTCCGATAACTTAAATCAGCACAACTCACATGGGCCAGTACCTGTGGACCTGCTCTCTAACTCAATTAATATAGAGCCTTTTCTGGATAAAGTTGCCTTATGGCCCAACATCACAGAAACCCAAGACGGCTCTTTAATCTTAGTCGATCAAAGCATTATCTCTGAAGTTGAGAAATTTCTCGACCAGCAGGAAATTGAGATTCTGGGAGCAGAACTTCAACTACATGCAAGAGGGGCAAATTTAACCAAAAGGGGGGAAGAAGGCAGCGAAGAAGAGGTAGAAAACCAAGGCACAATGAAGCAAATAACTCTCTTGGGGGATCCTACCCCAATTTGTTCTGATGCCTCTGGGTGTAGCAAAGCAGCAGGGGAAAAAGCGAATTTATGGGTCCAAAAAAATATCCTCAGATTAAGTCAAGAATTTGGGGTTGCTTTCGAGGGGTGTATAGAAGAGGCCACAACACTGTTTCTCAAAATTGATCAAAGGAGAGAGAAGGAAGCTCCAACAACTGAACTCTCAACAAAAAATCACAACAAGCAGATGGTCCCAAAAGAGCTCAAATACCTTTTCTTTGATATAAAGTTTAAAGATGCAGAATCAAGGAGCGACTCACGAAGCAGAGGGAGGAAACAATCCATTCAGTTGTTATGAAGCTGAAAATTCTAGCATGGAATGTTAGGGGGTTAAATAGGGAGGAGAAAAAGAAATCTAGTAAGGAGCAGAATCCAACAGGAGGGAACAGACATTATAGTCTTGGTTGAGACAAAACTAAATGGGACAGTGGGAAGCTATGTTCAACAATTGGGTGGGAATAGATGGATGCGGGGAGTATGGTTGGAAGCCTTAGGGACTAAGGGAGGAATCATTATCATGTGGGACAGAAGGGCTTGGAGGGGGGAGGAAGTAGAGAGTGGCAGCTAGATGATTACTTGCAAATTGTGTGGGCTTAATCAGGATTTAGACTGGTTTATCACAGCTGTCTATGCATCTTGTGATAGGACTGAAAGAAGAGATTTTATGGGAAGAACTAGGAGCAATGAGGAGTTTATGTGAAGGGCCTTGGGTGGTTTGTGGAGATTTCAACACAATAAGATTTCCATCTGAGAAAACTAATTGTGTTAACCTATCTGGAGCAATGTCTGATTTTTCCAGCTGCATTAATGAGCTGGAACTCATAGACCCTCCACTTTTTGGGGGATCCTATACTTGGAGAGGAGGGGCAAATTACAGGAATGCTTCTAGAATAGACAGGTTTTTGTATTCTTTTCCTTGGGATGAAATGTTCACTCAGATTAGGCAAAGTTCTCTTCCTAGCTTTGGGTCTGACCACAACCCCATTCTTTTGACTTGTGGAGATGGTAATTTCAAGAAGTCTTACTTTAAGTTCGAAAAGTGGTGGCTTAATGTGGAAGGTTTCAAAGAAAAAGTTCAAGAATGGTGGTGTTCTTTTATCATATCTGGGGTCTGGTACCCCTGACTATATTCTGGCAACAAAATTAAGCATGTTAAAGGCTAAACTCAAAGAATGGAGCAAAGAGCACAAGGTGAACTGGAAGGCAAGAAAAAGCCACATCCTAGATCAAATAGGGAGCTTGGAGACCTTGCAAGAAAGCAGACCCTTAAATGATGATGAGCAGTTGGTAAAGGCTCATTTAGCCATGGAATATGACGAAGTGGCCAGGAATGAAGAAATATTTTGGAGGCAGAGATCCAGAGTCCAGTGGATCAAATGTGGTGATAAAAACAGTAAGTTTTTTCACAGAATGGCCACTGCACATAAAAGATTCAACACTATAGATTCCTTGTTGATCAATGGAGAACTATCTAGTGATCCTGTGGCTATCAAGGGCTCCATTGTGGATTTTTATCAAGATCTCTACAAAGAATCAGCAAAATTGCAGACCTTATTTGAATCTTTATTAAGTACAAGGCATTTCAACAGAAGAAAGAAACACCCTTGAGAGAGTTTTTGAGGAAGAAGAGGTACTGGCAGGGATAAAGATGTGTGCTGCAGAAAAAGCACCTGGACCAGATGGCTATATCATGGCTTTCTTTCAAGCTTTTTGGGAAACAATAAAGGAAGAACTGATGCAGACATTCCACAGATTTCACTCTCACCACAAGTTTGACAAGAGCTTCAATGCCACCTTTGTAACTTTGATTCCTAAGAAGGTTGGAGCAAATGATCTAAGAGATTACAGACCCATTAGTCTAATCTCCGGGGTCTACAAAATCATAGCAAAGGTGTTGGCTGAGAGATTAAAGAAGGTAATAAGCAGAGTTGTAAACAACCACCAGATGGCTTTCATCAAAGGGAGACAAATAATGGATGCTGCTCTTATTGCTAGTGAATGCATTGACACCAGGATTAGAGAAGATGTGCCTAGAGTTATGTGCAAATTAGATATTGAAAAGGCCTTTGACCACCTGAACTAGAGTTTCTTGTTGAACACTCTCAGGCAAATGGGATTCGGGAGAAGGTGGACTAAGTGGATAGAATTCTGTATCAAAACTACCAGGTTCTCCATTCTGATAAATGGAGAACCTGCAGGTTTTTTTTCCAGCTGAAAGAGGTCTGAGACAAGGGGATCCCTTGTCCCCTTTCCTATTTATCATAGCTATGGAAGGGCTAGGCAGTCAGAAGGGCTGCAACAAACAACTGGATAAAAGGCTTCAGCATTAAGAACAGGAACAATGAAATCATGGAGGTGACTCACTTATTATATGATGATGACACTGTGGTTTTCTGCGAAGCTGAACAAGAACAAATTTGCTACCTAAGGGTGATACTGGTGATCTTTGAAGCTTGCTCTGGGTTGAAGATTAACTGGAGGAAAAGCAATATTTTTCCAGGGAAAGAGGTGCAACAAATTCAGTCTCTGGCAGTTATTTTGAAGTGCAGGATAGAGGAGTTGCCCACAATTTATTTGGGAATGCCATTGGGTGATAATCACAAAACTGTGAATATATGGGATGGAATAATAGAGAAAACAGAAAAAAGACTAGGTCTTTGGAAATCACAATACCTTTCCCTGGGAGGTAGAGTTGTTTTGATCAATGCAGTCCTAGATTCTCTGCCAACATATGTAATGTCTTTATTCCCATCCCCGGTGAGGTGGTGGAAATCTTAGACAAGTTGAGGAGGGATTTCTTATGGCAAGGAAGCAAGATTGAGAAAAGTTTCAACCTGGTAAAATGGAGCGCAGTTCAGCAAAGCAAGAGTTATGGAGGTCTAGGAGTGAGGAACCTAAAGCTTCATAATAAGAGTTTACTTATCAAATGGCTATGGAGATTTACTCAAGAAAATCAGTCCTTGTGGAGGGAGATTATCCTTCATAAGTGTGGTCCGGAGGGGCAGTGGTGCACTAATAAAGTGACTAATACATATGGGGTTGGGGTTTGGAAATCTATCAGGAATCTATGGATGACTCTCAAGCTAAACACTAAAGTCAGAGTTGGTAGGGGAGACAAGATACTTTTTTGGGAAGAGGACTGGAGTGGTCATGGCACACTTCACTCCCTTTTTCCTGGACCGTTCTCAATAAGCTTGAATACTGGATGCAGTATACAAGAAATACTCAAGGGTGGAACCTGACTTTCAGAGGACCCCTAAATGATTGGGAAATACCATGGGTAGTAGATTTTCTAAAACTAATAGGAAACTTCCCGGGCACTAATACAGACTCAGACAAACTCATTTGGAGGCACCACAATGATGGAATTTTCACTGTTAACAGAGTATACAAAAGGGGACTGAGTGTTGCTGCAGGCAGGTCAACTGGACCTTGGAATACTATATGGAAGAGTGTGGCTCCTAATAAAGTGAAATGCTTCACTTGGCTAGTAGCTAGGAAAGCATGCTTGACACATGAGGCATTGCAAAAAAGGGGGTCCATCATAGCATCTAGATGCCTCCTCTGCAAGGAGGCACTAAAAACCAATAAACACCTTTTCATGCATTGCAAAGTAACGACACAAGTTTGGGCTATGTTCACTTCCATTGCTGGAATCAACTGGATCATGCCTGAACATACTGCAGATTTGCTTAGCTGTTGGATCAGAAGAGGAGGAAGCAAAAGCCTAAAAAGATGGTGGAGGACAGTCCCAGCCTGCATCTGGTGGACCATTTGGAAGGAGAGGAACCAGAGGATCTTTGAAGGAAAAGAATCCTCTATTTTGAAGATTAAGTGGAAAGTTATTACTTCACTAGGTTTTTGGTGTAAAGAACAGAATATAGAAGAGGAAATCCAACTAGTGGATTTTATAGGCTCTTTGTAAGTAACTCTCGTTTCTTTTTTGTAAACTTTTTGGAGGTGGCCAGCATAGCCTTAATGCTGAATGAATACAATTTACCAATTTAAAAAAAAATAAAAACCCAGATCTCTCTCTCTCTCTCTGTGTACGTTCTATTCTGTTGTGTCATGTTATGTTATGTATACACACACACACACATTTCTGTAACATCTATGTGATTGTTTATAACTTTTTTGGTCTCAGAGGGATTCTTCCAGAAAGAGTTTGGAGGGCCATCAACTTGATTCCAACGGTAGTAATGGTATGATTTTTTACCAGCACATCAGGTTAATTGCTTGATACTAAATATCCTTCTTGTATTAATGGCACTCTCTTTTGAAGGTTTATTCGGTCAGCATGTTGCAAAGAAACCAAAGATGATGAGGCAATCACTTGAAAATTCTTTTGAAAATGTTGGCCCTGTTGGTGGTTTTGTTCCATCTCCTGCAGCTTCCCAGATGAGTAACATGTCCAACCCAAATAAACTTGTGAGAATGCTTAGTGGTAGGGATCAGGGTAGGAGAGCCAAAGCTTTGAAGGTACTTGTGTATGCTAGAATCTGGTACTCCGTTTCAATTTGCTCTTGTTTGTAGGAATAATCTGAAGATTTATCCTCCTAATGAATTTGATATTTGCAATCTCTTGCAGATGTCTGCTGGCCAAGCAGGTTCAGGAAGTCCATGGTCACTATTTGAGGACCAGGTTGGTTTCTTTTTTATTTGATATATCCTTTCTTCTGCTTCTTTTTCATTGTAGTTTTTCTGGCATGATGTGTATTAATGGAATTGACATCAAAATTTTAGGCACTTGTTGTCCTAGTGCATGACCTGGGTCCAAATTGGGAGCTTGTAAGTGATGCTTTCAACAATACTTTACAATTCAAGGTGAGCATATGTTCATGAGTTCTCTTACCATCTTTTAGCCAGACTACTCTAACAGTAGATGATTTTAAAACTTTCCTATATCTACTTTCTTTACTGTGTGCTTAACTCCTTTTTTTTTTTTAATCTGTCTTTTACATTATCTTTTCACTGCTCCTAAAGAGTTGTCTTGAGTAAGTGCAGTGTATCTACCGCAAGCCAAAGGAATGCAAAGAACAACATAAAATACTTATGGACAGAAGTAGTGGTGATGGTGCTGATAGTGCTGATGATTCAGGATCATCTCAACCCTATCCTTCAACATTACCTGGCATTCCCAAGGTTCAACATTTCTTTTCCTTTCTCTTACCTTGATGTTTACTTTTTCCCCCCATTTTCAGTAATTTTGAATGAACATGCTAAACATCATTCAGGGAAGTGCCAGGCAACTGTTTCAGCGTTTGCAGGGGCCAATGGAAGAGGATACCCTTAGATCTCATTTTGAGAAGATGATCTTGATCGGGCAGAAATATCTTTTACGAAAGAATCAGGTATTCTTGCATTAACATTTCTCCATAAAATAAAGTTAGTCTAAGCCTCTTGGTGATATTAGAGAGAAGACCCTATTTCATGGTCCTTGAGCTACAATTTACTGGTTTGTTAATTGCATGTTCAGTATACATGGAATGACTTCATTTTCTTCAGGCATATTCATGACACATGTATGAAATTGTTATACCAGGTGGTTTTGGTAATTGGTGTTGCCATTTGGTTGTCTATCATACTAGGACCAAATGAGATTAAGCTTTCTGCAATGTGTTGCTTAAAAAATTGAGCTACAATTATGAAGCGTGGGATTTAATGAAAAAAGACGCAAAATGGAGAAAAATACAAATATATATGTTTAGTCCAAGACTAATAATTATAAAGCATGAATGTCAAATATATGTACAAAGAATTCGAAAAGATAATTATGATAGTGTGTAAAATCAATTTTTTTTTTGTTCCTCTTTTGAAGGTCTCCAGCATATCCTTAATTCTGAGGAATACAACATCACCAGTTTCCAAAAAAAATAAAAATCAATTGTTTAGTTTTGCCTCTTTAGGAGAGGCTCACTAGGAAGGAAATGCATGTCTTCGAGCCTTGATGATGACACTGAAGCTCACATTAAGCGAGGTGAAGCGCTCAACACGTTTTGAACCTCGCTTTAGGGCTTAAGTGCTCTCCTTTGTCAACACTGCTTGCTTGGTGCTATTATTATGAATGAAATACCCTTACTTAACAACCCCCACTCTGAGCCCAACAGAAAGAGTGAGGTGCCATTTATCAAAAAGTACCAATACAGTAATCAGAACACTAGGTATATGGTCCTTGACCAGTGTCTTTGTTTCATCCTAGCAATTTTAGAAATCAGATTATAAGTCTTTTTTTGAGAATGGTAACACTGTAAACAAACAGGTATACTACAGAAGCTGTGTAGTCTCCCATAAGTAAGGAAAGATACAAGTAAAATTTCCTTTCAGTATAGCTTTTTACATACTGTCTAGAACATCAAAAATATCTTCAGCTTCTATAAATATTCTTGTTTAAACCCAAACTAGTTAAGGACTAAGCATTTCGTCTTCAACTTCTGAATGTTGTGTTGCTTGTCCTCGAAACATCTCTGATTTCTTTCTTTCCAAGTCCACTACACCAAACGCATGCTTGGACAATACTCCATCTCTCCTGACTGGTTAAATTGTCATTTCTGCTCCAACAATTTAGTACATCCCTTGTTTTTTCTAGCATCTCCCACCTAATTTCCCTCAGGTTGATGAAGATTTTCCCTATCTGATCTGTACACTTTCAATGTAAATCAGAGTATAAGTTAGAAATCTGAGAAAATATTATACTCCCCCTGTCCCAATTTATGTGTTACTCTTTCCTTTTTAGTCAATCCCAAAAGCAAAAAGAATGACACCAACTTATGACTTTTAGTTTATGAGCTACTTTCAAAAGTCAATCCAAACACCCTCTTACTCTTAATGAGATGATTTATAGCCATATAAAGTCTTCATTTCATTCTTATCTTCATGCCCAGTCAAACACCATCACAAATTGAGATGGGGGAGGAAATATGTTTTACAAGCCTGCAGAATGTTGAAATTCGTTTAGAAAGTATCTTATGTGTACAAAGCAGGGATCCATTTCTGTTTGTTTGCATTATACATCTGAGTTCCAAGTTGATGTATGCATTCCTGTTTCAATGAAGGGTTATAAACATGATCCAAGACAACTCCAGCAACCACATGATTCTCACACACATGCTCTTTCACAAATTTGTCCAAATAATCTGGGTGGAGGACCTATTCTTACGTAAGTCTTTCTGTGATATGCTTTTTTGGAGAATTGGACACTTCTCAAGTTTGGTAATAACTAAAGCTAAGCTAACTCTTCATTATTCTTTTTCTTCTGGTTCCTTCTGTTTGTTGTATGAAGACCTTTGGACCTATTTGATGATGCGCCCTTGCCTAGTCCAGACTATCTTTCTGTTGGATGCCAAGGTCCGCGCCCAAGTGGATTATCTATTTCAAGTCAGTGTGCATTGAACTCGGTGCTCCCAGTGTCTGGTGCAAACTTGGCAGTCCAGGGTTCCTCCAGTATGATTGGTGGAAACAACTTCCCGTCATCATCAAGTCCCCTCAATGCATCTGTTAGGTAATGAATGGATTATACTTAAAAACTGTGTTTTGACTTTTCCTTATCATGTACCAATATGGGTAATTCTGCTCCCAGGGAAGCTAGATATGTTCCTAGATCTGCATCTCTTCCAGTTGATGAACATCAGCGACTGCAGCAGTATAATCAAATGAGAAATATGCAATCCAATATGTCTGCTCCTGGAGTTCTTGCAACCACTGATCGTGGAGGTGTTCGTACGCTTTCAAGTGGCAACAGCACGGGCATGATGGGTGGGGTTAATAGAGGTATTCCAATGGCGAGGCCTGGGTTTCAGGGAGTTGCATCACCGTCTATGTTGAATTCTGGAAGCATGCTTTCCCCTGGGATGGTAGCACTGCCAAACAGTGTGAATATGCATTCTGGAGTGAGCTCTAATCCGGTGAATTCAGTGATGAGACCTCGCGATGGTTTGCGCATGATGCGGGTTAGTCAGCTGCTGGCTTTTGATTGCTTCTCTCTTGTTGCTCTTATTTGGTTCATTGGTGAAGTTGGCATACAAAAAGTTTCCTTGTTGATTCAATTTAAAGGATTTCTAGTACTTTGTGAGATGACTTATAGATCTGTGCTATTTTGTGACAACTATCTTCCTCTTTTTTCCACTATGACCTGTGAGACTTGTTACAACCTTATCTGTAGTCACTTTGTTTTTGAAGAGCAGAGTCCACATGATTATGGATGGAGAACATGTGAACCTAACAGTTCAGTTGGGCAAACTTGCAAGTTTTTATGTGAAAAGCATGTATTAAAGAATTAGAAGTTTGTGAGCGAGATTCATTTATTCATTTCTAACTATTGCATAGAGAACAAAGGGAGGTAATACTCTTCTCACCTTTGCGTCATTTGATATGTGTTGAATGCTTTCAAAATCACAGCTATAGCTAAATCAAGAAGAGACAATCTGTGAAAGGTTAAGATTGTTAGCTTTCAGTGAACTGCGTTCAGATATAAGATTTCCATGACTTCGCTAAGGGTACACTTAGAGTGTTCTATGAAGATTATTCACTCCCACAATTTATAAGTTGTTACTTGATGCTAGTTTCTGTATCACATTCTGGTCTTTTGTGGTTGTTGATGTAAGGAGCATGTTATGGACATCTAACTTCCCAATTTGCAATTTTGATGCATTCCATGATATTGTGTCCCACCACTCTTTGCATGTTTCGTTGAAAAATTGTTGCTTGGCTCTAGTTTCTGCATCATTTTCTTCTCTTTTTGTGGTAGCCGAATGCTGATACATAGGAGCACATTATCAACATGTAATTTTCAACTCTGCAGTTGCCATATAGTCCTTACATGTTTAATTCAATGACACTGTTCGGGTATCTCTCTTACAGCCACCACAGAATCAGGAAGCTCAGAGACAAATGATGGTTCCTGAGCCTCAGCTGCAAGCCTCTCAGGGAAGCAGCCAAGTGGTTCCTCCATTTGGTGGGTTAAGTTCCTCTTTTCCCAACCAGTCTGCCTCTCCCGTCAATCCATATCCACTTCATCATCAGCAATCACATCCCATGTCTTCACAGCAGCCACTTATGCTTAGCCCTCATCACACTCATCTTCAAGGGGCTAATCATGCCACCAACTCACAGCAACAAGCTTATGCAATTCGATTAGCTAAAGAGAGGCACCTGCAACAGCGACGGTTGCAACAGCAACAATTTTCCCATTCACAGCCCCAACTACCTATTTCATCTTCTCTACAAAACAGTCCGAAGACCACATCACAATCCTCTTCTCTGCCAGTATCAATTTCTCCTTTGACATCCCCCACCTCAATGACCCCAATGCCTCAAACTCACACATTGCCAGCTCATGGGCATGCACGGACTGCTCAAACTGCAGGCAGCAGTCTGACTACTCAGATGAGCAAGCAAAAACTACGTCAGACAGGGCGGCAGCAGCTTCAACCAGCAGGCAGGCACCTTCCTCCACAGCGGCCACAGTCACAATCACAACAACAAGCTAAATTATTTAAGGGAGTTGGCAGAGGGAACATGATGATGCACCAGAATTTGCAGGTAGATCCTTCTCTAATGAATGAGCTTTCTAGCAATCAGGCGAATCAATCTGCTGACAAAGGTGAGCAAGCTACTAGCTTGATGCAAGGTCATGGGCTATATTCTGGGTCAGCACACAGTCCTGTCCAGATTGGAAAACAAGCTATGGCACCTCATTCTTCAAGTCAGTTGCAACAGCCCCAGCCTAAGATTTACTCTGGCCAACCAGCTCCATCTACTAAGCATCTTCAGCAGGAGATGCCTTCTAATCCGGGTAATAGCAATCAAAGTCCTGCCTCATTGGCTGCCTCTGATACCAATTCATCTCAGCAATCTGTTTCGTCCTCAGTCTTGGGTTCTTCCAACCACCAAGCATTGGTGCATCAACAGTCACAGGTGCAGCCACAGCCAAAATTGATGAATAAAAAACAAGCAACTGTACAACGAGTTTTGCAGCAGAACCATGTAGTAAATTCAGATCCATCAAAGAAGTTGCAAGCTGGTGAATCTCAAGCTGAACAACGTTCTATGTGCAAAACTTCTCAGATAGGTGCAATCACCTCAATGCCTCAGGAGTGCAACAATGCAACTAATGTCGCAGATGCTTCAACCCTGAACACTAATCAGTGGAAGGGTACAGAGCCATTATTTGATTCAATAGGGGCTCCCCCTACAAATTCTGCTGGCAGTGAGTCAGCGCCTCAAGTTAGCCGAGGAGTAAGCCAAAGACAATCTTCAGGCAACTCGTCTCCAACAGGGCCTGATAATAGTGTCAACTGGCTACAAAAATCCTCCCAATTGCAGCCTTCTTCCCCAGTGACCCAGCCACAGTTACAGCAGCAGCAGTTATCACCATTGCAACAGACTCAGGTTCTGCAAGCAGGGAATAGCAATTCGTTTGCTAGACCCAATGACTGTAGACTGGATTGAACTGTCCTCAACAGATAATGGATAATTCCTTGGTGGCTAATTAGTCCCTGAATGGGCAGCATGCTTGGGAAACAGCGGTGTACAGGTAAAACATTCGTTTAGCTTAATATGTACTAAAAGTTAGTCTATTAGCAATTTCGGTATCCAAATATGAGGAATGAAATACTTGAAATCCTCTAGAAAAAGATGAAACCCATCAGTGGACCTCTAAAGTTGACTTTTCACTTAGACCCCTCAAGTAAGCTTGGTACATTTTGGATTGTTGAAGTGTAAAACATGGTGTAATACTTGGTAGAATCGGCTAATTCTTGCTTATTTTATTGTTCAGATGAAGCTTGTTATCCCCGAGGGCATCACTTCATGGCAAGTTGGTGAATTTTTCAAGGTTTAGCAGTACTAGATGAACAGCTGGTCAAATTTTTGGGTTTCTGTATATTATTGTTGCCCTAGAGCCTCAGGAAGGTAGGGACAGATATAGAGGTATATGTACAGGGTTTCACTTTATCCGGGTTTCCCCCCCTTTAAACGTTACTTTTTTCATTTTCGTAAAGCCCCTTTGCTCCACCTGCTCACCCAGGGGTTCCTATGTTGATTTTGCCCTCGTAGATCATTCCCATGTATCATTGCCCGTGAATTCAAGGGGTAGTTGTCATTTTTATGGCCAAAGGCTGTGGGAAATTTTGTGAATACTAGTCTTTTTGTATACTCCCTATATGTCAGAACAGTCACCATACATGACTGCACCTTCCTAGTAACCTCCCTGATTCTTGTAAATTGTTCTTGTTTGCATTTTGCAAATCTTTAATGAGATCCAATTGGAGTGTTGCTTTTGAATCATACATATAAATACAAATGCCAGAAAAGATACTATGATTGTTGTAAGAGCAATCATAGGGGCAAACAAAGGCATAAACACGTAAATGATGTTTGCAAAGGCAAATATGGCTTGGGAAATTCACTGATAACCAACAAGAAGCAAATCCTTTTTCTCAAAGTTCTAAGGGCATGTATAATGTTGCCAACAATTTTGCCTGAAAGGTAATGGTAAGCTTAAATCTGAGACCACAATTTGGGTGTTGGCATTACAGATGAAATCAACAATTGTATATTTTAGTTTCTTTGATGGTTTCTTTTTTTAATCTTCAACTTGCAATTTTTTAATATTCCGTAGGAACATTTTAAAAATCAAGTGAATTGTGTAAGAAAGTTTCACAAAAACGTTGAAGGGAAATTGATGAACAGTATTATTTTGGAATAGCCTTTGCCCGAAGAGGCCACTGAAGAAGTAGCATCGCATGAGAAGAAGCCAAGGCTTCTAATCTCTCTACAAGCTGTGTTTGCAAAACTCTATTGGCGGATTTCATTTTTAGTTAAAGTATCAAAAACACACTTAATTTTTTTTTTCTTTTTTGAATTCATACCTAAATTGTTGGAAGTATGAGAAACACATCTAAACTATCACGCTTTAGTTTGTGAAACACACCTAAACTATCTTTTTTTTAGATTCATACCTAAATTATGGCGGCATCAAAATAGGGTATTTGTGCACTTTTATCGTTGTTTAGCTTATCTTGATGCAACTCATTTCAACTCAAATTACATTCGAAAAAGCTAATGATCCACCCATTTATTAATCAACTATTTCGATTGATTCAAATTTTGCAACCATATTTCGCCCCAAATTATTTTACAAAGTTTCTATTAAAGAAAATTTTACACAATGTGGCGGTACAATCCATCGGAGCTAGGGATGACAATGGGGCGGGGTGGATGGAGGTTTAACCCGCAATTTTTCTAATCCGCCTCGTCCCACCTAGCATTTTTTCATTTTCAACCCGGGCAAAGACCCACCCCGCCCCATAAAAATTTGAAATTTTATTTTGTTTATTTGTTTACTTTACTAAATATACAAGTTTAATATAAAAGTGTGTTTTATGATTTACAAGAGAGTAATGTTTCTCTTTTTCATTTTCTTTTTTCTGACTATTCGAAAAATTCTTCTATATTAAAAAGACTAACATTAAACAGTAACCATCAAATCTGCTTATGATTGTATGAACTAAATCAAACGATGAATTGTATATGAGATTATAACTACTTTGTTAGGAGGAGATACTAAAAATTACAAAAAAAGAAAAGAAAAATATATTCTAGAAACTAAGAAAAACAAACGTCATTATGATGGATCTTCACCATGGTGTTATTCCTACATATTTTATGTAATCCATTTTTATAATTGCTATCTATATGATTTTCTTTTAGGTCATTTTTTCAAAAAAAAAATAATCATTGTGTTATAAATAAGAATTAACAATGCAAAATTAAATAGTGTTTAAATAAAAATTTGTTGTAACAAGTGATTGTCCATAGGAACTCATATTTACGGTAGCATATTGTCATCTCCAAGTATATATTTTTAGAAAACATAAGAATAATAAAAATTAAAAAGAATTTAAAATAAGAAAAATAAAAACTACATTAAACGAAAAAAATAAAAATAGAAATAAAAAAAATAAAAATTAAAAAGCAATCAACTTGTAATTACACCATGTAATTACCAGCAATTACCTGCTGACCAAGTAATTATATGATCAACCAAATAGGATAGACAATATAAATATACCCAGTTACACCAAATCAAATTACGAGGATGCCCTTCCAAGCATGCCCTTTAAGATTATTGGTTTGTTGAAAAGGGAAAATCATAGACAAAGCAGAGAGGGACAATGATCCTTGAAAATCCCACTCTCTTTGCTTGCTCATTCTCAACATTTGTACTAAAATAAAAAAAAATGGCATAATACATATATTGGACCCTAAATTTGGCTTCAAATTTTAACTTTGACCTCCAACTTTCATAGTGCACAAACAGACACTTTAACTATCCAATCTTTGAATAAATAAACACGCGAATCCTACTTGGCAAAACGCGTGATGTGCACATATTTTGAGCGAGTTAGAAGTAATTTTCGAGTCCCACAACAGTAAAAACCTCCCTTTTCAGGCCAGCAAACACCACTTGAAACCACCCAAAACCTCCATTCATTTTCTTCTTCTCCTCTCCGCTCATGCCATCACCAGTGAGCTGGCTTTAACCTCAAACAACCAGCAGCTCCCAACTCCAAACATCTCCAACCCAACTGTTCTCCTTCTTCCTCCACACTGAAGCACAACCTATGAAGCAAACGAGCTTCGAGCTCGCTAAACCCATCAAATACCCGACCCCAAACCCATCAGATCCGCCATCTCCGACGAGAATCATCACGAAACAACACTGCTGCAACCAGCAGCTCGAACCAGACACAAAACAACAACCAAATGACCCCTCAAACCTCATGAAAACAGACCCAACAACCACAAACACCTAAACCAAGAAGCCAGCCATTAGGAGGAATTAATTTTGATTCTTGTATATAAATTAAAATTAATTTTGATTTTTTTAGTTCTAAAATGGACGTGTAAAATATTAATTAGTTGGCAGCCATTGAGTGGCTCACTAATACATGTGGGACCGTTTGCATTTCACGCTTTTTGGCTCGGAAAATCGTGTGTTTATTTATTTAAAGGTAGGATAGTTAAAGTGCCTATTTGTGCACTATGAAAGTTGGAGGTCAAAGTTAAAATTTGAAGCCAAGTTTAGGTTCCAATATATGTATTATGCCAAAAAAATTCACTTCGATGAAATTTTTAATTAAAATAATGTGCAAACGTCTAGTCATGAATATGATAATACATAAACTTTTATATATTGAGAAAAAACATAAAGTCATCATTGAAGTTGTCCTGAATTTTCAAAAAGACACTTAACTTTGCAACCGTCCTATTACCCCACTAAACAATTTTGAACAGATATTATTATATCATTTTTTTATCAGCCCCAGATTTTAAGAAACAAGTGTGTTCACACACCAATCATTACATGACATGTGTTAATTTAATTTAAAATGTAATTTTTTTTCATTTTAAGTTTTTTCTTTATTTCTCTCTCTCCCTTACTTTTTGACTTATTTTAATTTTGATTTCATCTTAAATTTCACTTCATCTTCCACCTCTCACTTTCAAGTGATCCATCCCTCCATTTTCTTTCTTTTTCCTCACCTCCCACCGTCACCCCATCCCCACGTCAAGTTGAACCCCACTCCCTTTTTTTTCTTTTTCTTTTTCTTTTTCTTCTCCGGTCAAATTCTTTATAGAATTCATACTATTTTTTAGACTTTATTGAATTATTGATAACAAAATTAATTATTTTTCTAAGAAAATTTAAAATTTTGAAGGTATCATCAACTACTCCATTTCATATAACTTCAAAATTAGAAATGATAATTTTAAAAGAATCAATGAATTTCTCGAAAATTGTGGTAAAAATGGTGACATTGAAAGTGAGAAGCTTAAATGGAGATGACAATGAATTTTTGAAGAAGAAAGAAAGAGAAAAAAAAAGGGTTAAAATAATAATAAGAAAAAATAATAATATATTTTATAATAAATACTTGTAAAAATAAAATTATATTAGTTATTTTAGGTTGCTCACTCTCTTTGAGAGAGTGCACACCACTCTCTATGTCAAGTGGACGAAAAATGATATAATAATATATGTTCAAAATTATTTAGTGGGGTTATAGGACGGTTGCAAAATTAAGGTGTCTTTTTGAAAATCTGAAATAACTTCAATGGTGACTTTATGTCTTTTCTCTATATATAATATGTTATGTACTTTCCAATAGAACTATTATTTAATGTATTTTGTTATTGCAAATTTTATTTTTGAAAAAGTAATAGATTTAAAATAGATAAAATATTGTTATATAATAAAAGGAAAAGTAACTAGCTACATACGATGAACTAATCCTTTGCAATTTCTCATTAAATTTTAAGTATTATGTATTATTATTGTTTTTATGACTACATTAATTAGTAACCAACTTATATTTCTATGAACATATCTTAAGGATCTATTTATATTTATTTGCTTCAGAATTTTAGTCTTAGTTAGCATTGTTATTTCTAATTCATTTTTTTTTAGTTTTCATCATGTCAAATCTATCAAAGATTGAGTTGTGACTTGACATTATTAGAAAAAATTATTTATCCTGGATCCTTGATGCTGAAATTTATCTTGATGCCAAAGGTCTTGGTGATACTATTAAACAAGAGAATAAAGCATCAAGTCAAGATAAAGCGAAGACCATGATTTTTCTCCGTCATCATCTTCATGAAGGATTAAAAACTGAATATTTAATTGCGAAAGATCCGCTTGAATTATGGATTAATTTGAAGGATCGATATGACCACCTAAAATTTATGGTGTTACCAAAAGCTCCATATGAGTGGATACATCTTCGATTTCAAGATTTTAAAACTATGACTGAGTATAATTCTGATATTCATAAAGTAAGTTACATATTAAAATTATGTGGAGATACTATCACTGATGAGGACTTACTTGAGATTTTTTTTTTCACTTTTCATGTTTCAAATGTGTTACTACAACAACAATATCGTGAAAAGAAATTTAAGAAATATTCCAAATTAATTACATGCTTACTTGTGGCTGAGCAGAATAATAATTTGTTGGTGAAAAGTCATGATGTCCGTCCCATTGAGTCTGCTATATTCCCTGAAGCGAATGTTGTAGCAACAAATAATCAGTTTGGATCAAGACAAAATAATTATCTTGGTCGTGGCCATGGTCATGATCGTGGACGTGGACGAGGACATGATAGAGGACGAAATAATTATCATTATTATGGTGAAAATAAACATGAGAATAACAAAGTTTCTCAAAAAAATTCTTTTCGATATAGAATCAATATTTGTCACTGATGTGGTATGAAAAGTCATTGAGCACGTGAATGTTGTACGCCTGATCATTTTGTGAAAGTTTATCAAGCCTCCCTCAAAAGAAAAGATAATAATGTAGAGGCACACTTGACCTTTCAGAATGTTGATAATGAAGCACCTCCTTCAAACAAATATGATGATATTGAGGTAAATCTTGCTTATAAAGATGATGACTTTGACGACCTCCCACATATTACTCATTTGAAAATTGAGTCTTTTACGAGAATATTGATTGAAGAACTAATCATCTAAGTGGAGATAAAATTATAAGAATAATTGTTGTTTTTCTATTATGTTTGCAACTATACTGTTCTTCTTAAATATTTTTCTTAAGATATTATGTCTTACAAATTTCTACATTTTTAATATGATTTCATAAAAGTTTCTATGTTCTTAGTTTTTCACACTCTTATAATTTATTTTTTATTTTTATGAATAATATGATAAGTCTCCAAGTATTAGTTGGATCCAAAATTAATTATGATGATATATGTCTTATAGATAGTGCCACAACACACACTATTAAAAGAAATAAAAAATATTTTTCTTATTTGGTGATGAAAGAAGCTAATGTTAATACAATATTTGATAATACAAAATTAATTGAAAGCTTTGAAAAAACTGACTTAGTACTTATCGAATGAACAAAATTGACAATCAATGAAACATTATATTGTAATAAGTCTCAAAGGAACTTATTAAATTTCAAAGACGTTCGTCAAAATAACTATCATATTTATATTACTACAATGATGTAGGGTAAGAAGTTTATACTTGAAAAGTTATCCGCTATTTCATTTGGCTTTATACTATACAAGTATTAGCATGATTGAATCAAATGTTATAGTAAACAAATGTTTACTAAATCAAATGATTTTATTAGTTGACATGACCGAATGGGTCATCCCGATTTTAATATAATGCGTAAAAATATTTGAGAGTTCACTTGGACACTCTTTGAAGAACCAAAATTCTTCAATTTAAAGAACTCTCTTGAACTGCATGTTCTCAAGGCAAATTGATTACTAGACCATCAATAATCAAAGTGAGAATTGAATCTCTAGAATTTCTGGCACGTATACAGGGTGATATATGTGGATCCATTCACCCATCATGTGGAGCATTTAAATATTATATGATTTTAATAGATGCATCAACAAGATGATGTCTATTATCAATTCGCAACGTGACGTTTGCGAGATTACTTGGTCAAATAATAAAGTTAAGAGCATAATTTCTAGATTATGTCATTAAGACAATTTGTCTCGATAATGCTGATGATCAATTTACATTCCAAGTTTTTAATGATTATTGTATATTTACAGGAAAAACAATTTGCTCATGTTTATGCTCAAAATTATCTAGAAGAATCATTGATTAAGCGTCTCCAATCAATTGCTAGACCAATACTTATGAGAACAAAACTTCTCATTTCGTAAAGGGGTCATGCTATTTTGCATGCAGCAAGTCTTGTGCAGATCAAACCCACAAGTTACCATAAAGTCTCCCCATTACAATTGACTTTTGGTTAGGTGCCGAACATTTTTCTTCTTACAATATTTGAATGTGTGGTATATGTTTCAATTGCTCCACCACAACGTATACAGATGGATCCCAAAAGAAAGTTGGGGATATATGTTGGGTATGAATCTCCTATTATAAAATATTTAGAACTTATGAGTGGAGATTTATTTACTACAAAATTTGTTGATTGGGGGGGAAATAAGCAGCTGAAAAAGGAGATTGATTGAAATGCATTATCACTATCTCATTTAGATCCTCATACAAATAATTGTAAACTAGATGTTCAAAAGATAATCTATTTGTAAAATATTGCAAATCAACTGCCAGATTGCATATACTGATCTATCAAGAGTTACTAAATCTTATATTTCAGCTGCTAATGATTCAATTCGAGTTGACGTCTCGATAGGACAATTAATTAATACAAATGAATCTAACTCACGCTTAAAATGTGGTAGAGCAATCGATTCCAGGGATAAAATCCTCGGAAAAAAAAATAAATGATCAAGATTGTCATAATATGAAATAACCTGCTCAAGAAAAGCAGTGAGACATAATAATTGATGAAACCTTGAAAAAGGTTCAGACGTCTAAAATAATGAAGAGATCTCAATAAACTATGTCTCATCAGAAAAAATATGAAATCAAAATAATATAATTGTCAATAATATTTTTGCTTTTATTGAAATAATGCAATAAAATGAGGATCTTGAACCAAAATCTATCGAAAAATGTAGACAAAAAAATGATTGGTCAAAATGGAAAGATGCAATTCAAGTTGAATTAGCTTCGCTTGAAAAGCCCGAAGTTTTCAGACGATACTCCGAACACCTGAAGATATAAATCTAGTGGGGGTACAAATGAGTCTTTGTGCGAAAATAAAATGAGAAAAATGAAGTTGTAAGATGTAAAGCACAACTTGTGGCACAATAATTTTCGCAAAGACATGACATTGATTATATGGAGACATATTATCTTGTGGCAGATGTAATCACTTTCAGGTATCTTATAAATTTGGCAGTTCATGAAAAGTTGACATGCATCTGATGGATGTCGTTACACCTTATTTATATGATTCACTAGACAACAACATTTTTATGAAAATTTCCGAAGGATTAAAAATGCCTGAAATGTATAAAGATTTTCGAAAAACTTGTTTAATAAAACTTTAAAAAAATTAGACGGATTGAAACAATTAGAACACGTGTGGTATAATCGTCTTAGCGAATATCTATTAAAAGAAGGGTACGAGAATGGCGCAATTTGTCTTTGTGTATTTATTAAAAGGTGTAGACCTGATTTTTTTTCATAATAATTATGTATGTTGATGACTTGAATATCATTGAAACTTGTGAAGAGCTTTCAAAGGTAATAGAATGTTTGAAAAAAAGAAATTGAAATGAAAAACCTCGGAAAGACAAAATTTAGTCTTGGTCTACAAATTGAGCATTTTACAAGTGTAGTATTTATTCATCAACCAATATATACTAAAAATATTTTAAAGAGATTTTGCATGGATAAAGCATATCAACTAAGTATTCCAATGATTGTGAGATCACTTGATATTATTACAAAGATCCATTTCGACCTCATGAGAATGACGAAGAACTGGTCGGTGCTAAAATATCATATCATAGTGCAATTAGTGCATTGATGTACCTTGCTAGTAATTCTCGATAGGATATATCTTTTTCTGTAAATTTATTAGCAAGATTTAGTTCTTTTGCAATACGAAGACACTGAAATGGTATTAAATATATATCTGGATAACTTCAAGGGACCATTGATATGAGACTATTTAATCCAAAAGAATGTGGTTCACAATTAATTTGTTATGCAGATACAAGATATTGTCTGACTCACATAAAGGTTGATCTCAGACAGATTATTTATTTACATGTGGAGGTACAACTATATCACGACGTTCAACAAAACAAACTATGATTGCTACTTCTCAAATCATACAGAAAATATGTGACCTTTCTTTAAAATGAGATATCCCAACAATATTATATGAGGACAATGTTGCGTGCATAGCTCAACTAAGAGAAGGATACGTCAAAGGAGATAGAACAAAACATATTCACCAAAATTCTTTTTTACTCATGATCTTCAAAAGAAGGGTGAAATAGGTTCAACAAGTTCGTTCCAGTGATAATTTAGCATGTATGTTCACCAAGGCATTACCAACTTCAATCTTTAAGAAGTTGAGATACAAGATTAGAATGCGTCATCTTCGAGAGATTAAGTGACGTCTTTATCAGGGGGAGTAAAATATGAGTTGCACTCTTTTTCCTTAACCAAGATTTTATCCCACTGAATTTTCCTGATAAGGTTGTTAATGAGGCAACAACCAATGCATATTACAAATAATTATGTATATTTCTTTTCTTATACATGAACATCCAAGAGGGGCGTTGTAAACAAGTGGATGTCCATATGGAACTACATTCACTGTAGCATATTAACATCTCCAAGTAAATTTCACCCCTATAAAAGGAGCATTACACTGTAATGGAGAAATACATAAATTGAAAAGAAAATCACTCCTCTCCTCTTTCTTATACTATTACAACTTTATTTCTTTTATAAATGAATCTCTTTTACTCATTTTATCCATTTAACTACTCACTTTTAAATGGATAATATAAGTTTTGACTCATTTTTTACCCCCAACTTAATTGATATGGATAATTTGAATATATATTCATATGAATTACCCATTTTGTCGTCTCTACTTCTATACTTGGTCAAGACAGGCCACTTCAAAACAGAAACCGAAAGTACCGAATCCTGCCGCTTTGTACCACTTCCCAGTTCCCACTGGGGCAGGATGTGAAAGGAACTAAAAAACTGACCCATTCAAGAACAGCACGCACAAATTTCAAATCAGTATTATCAATATATTGTTTGACAACTGGTTTAAGTGGAAGTTGCTAAGCAATGTTTTCATAACAAAATTGAGAATCTCAGACAACAAATTTGTTAGCTATGCATTAAATTTGCGGTCCTTCTGTACAGAAAATATGTAAGTTACGTCCAGAACTAGTTGCTCACACGTCAATTATGTACAAATATGAATGTAATTCAACTATAACATCACACTCCCTCCTCTAAAGAAAAAAATGAGGCAGAGTGCAACATTCTAGCAAAGCTTACCCAATCACCAACTCGAAAGCCTGGAAGAAACAGGAAAGAGACTATACTTCAGAGGGAGGTAGGGAGATGGTAATGTAAATTTAGACACTGAATGTGGAAACTGATGGACATTACCCATTGTGTATATTTCCGGCACGGTCCTTTTACCTGCAAACTTCGTCTCGAGTATATATACCAGGATTGAATCCAAATTGTTGACACATCTAAAGATCAACCTAAGACATCAATGCTGTTCCCACCCAAATCAGGTTTTGTATTGTGAAGGCCTGCCTCTCCGCCAACATGAGTTTGTCACCTGTTTGAAATGATACTCAGTAATCTGCACTTTATAACCTGTGAGCAGAGGTTTCAATAAGGTCTATGGAAGAAAGCGTACTTTCAATTTGTTCTCCTTCAAAGATTCCATGGATTCAGCAAGCTCTACTTGTTGCGATGCTGTTGCAAGTAGTGCCTAAAACAAAAATATTTGTTCCACTTTGTTAATGATAATTAAATAACTCTAAAATTGGACAAAATGAACGTATCTGGAAACAGTGCATAGACCATTACTTTCTTCGTCCTCTGCAAGTCATACTCTATGAACTTTATGCGGTCCATTGAATCAAGCAGCATGAGCTCTTTTTCTGGAGGAATTTTGGTTGGTTTCTTCAACAAATCAGCTACGACGTTCTCTAAATGTTGCAACCTCTGACAGCATGGATGGAGCAGATCCTCCTTTTTCGGGGAAGAAACATTTTGCTCGGCTGAACTTGCATTCACTGATACCCATCCATTTCTCAATCTGTTTGTATCACTATTCTTCACAAATAACCTACCCACCCCATGAAACAAGAAGCATATCCATGCAAGTGATTTGACCATCATATTAATCATCAAGCTAAAGATGGATTTCTCAGGCGACCTTCTTTGTACTGATACAGTAGCTCTATCTGTTGCAAAGAGAATAAAATGATTAGTCTATGAGCCCTTAGTAATTAATGCTTCTTTTCACAACAAACCAAAATCCTGTAGAAGTTCTCACGTAAAAAATGGTGAACAAACAAATCAGTATAGACAAGCTCCCTTTCCTCTTGAAAGTGAAAACGAAACGATGCACTAGGAAGATTTTGAGAAGACTGGGGAAACAAAACTGCTTATGGTGCAAGTGTTTGGAAGACTATCAGAGCTCTATGGCCAATTTCAGCAATAAAATCAAACTGCATAGTTGAAAATGGGCAGGATACACCCTTTTGGGAAGACAATTGGTTGGGGCAAGGTACTCTAAAGCTATTATTCCCACATATTTACACTTCAAACCAACAACGGAAGACCACTATTGATGAAGTGTGGACTACACAGGGGATAGAATCTAAGTTTTAGGAGAATTTGAATGATTTGGAGGTTGCCAGATTTGTGGAATTTCATATAACACACTCACAATCAGTTCACAGGGATGAACCAGAATCACACGATCAAGATTGAATATGGTGTCTAGGGCATATGCAACAGAAACAAGGCAACATGTCCAAAGTAAAACTTGAGAAATTACCCATACCATACAAGTATAGAAAAATGTAATCAGTTGAATAATACAAAATGAAACTCGCTGATTGACCATAGAAATCAAAATTCTTACTTGGAGAATTCAAATGTTCATCTGTAAGCATAGGCCCATAATCTTCTTGAACTAAGCTGCCAAATGAAACAGATCTCCTAGTTGGTACCTAAAGCAATCAAGCAGGAGAGATATGAAAATAGAAATATATCGCAGAAACACAGAATATTGAGCACATCAAATTCGAGGTGGAAATTTTTAAACAAGTTTTTGTTTAGTGTAGTAGATCACAATTGATAACCAATTAATGGAGAACCAGATTCTACAAATCTGATTATAGCCATCCTCCAGCATATAGGGCTAATGATTGCAGTCAAAGAAGGTCTGCATAGAGTAAAGAGAAAAAACGAAAGAAAATACTCCATCTTTCCCATCAAATGGTGACTACTTTCATTTTGCAGTAGTTTAAGTAAAATTGATAGGTAGATGTTAAACTGTTTGAATAGATTACTATATTTAATATGGCAGAAAAATATTAAAATAATAAGAAAAAGGGCTTTGGTTAAAGGCAAAGTAGAATAGCATGGGATATGCAATAGGCTCATGTCACCTGCTTGATTCTTGCCCCAGAACCAAGTTTGGTATTTAAATGAGAAGGGTAGAGGAGCAAGCGCACTGAATTTTGAAATTGGAATATCAGATTTCTCTTATCTCAAAAAAAAAAAAATCAGATTTCTCAGTTTAACAAAAAATGAAGAATAGTTATTTGGTTAGACATCACATCAAGTCCCAGTTTGTTTGTTTTTTTTACACTATTATTTTATATTGAACTAAATTCTTGGAGGAGAAATTTTGTTTCAAGTGAAAAAAAGGTCAAATTTTGGGACAGACCAAAAGAGAAACTGGTAATTTTTGTTTGGGGCTGGAGGAAGTACATTCCAAGGGGATACTCCTCCTCTGGCAAATGCAAAAACATATTTACAAATTCACAAGGATGATGCATCTGTCATATCTTTCTTTGCGGGGGATCTGTTCTGTGCACGATTAAACAATAATCCTTCTGTGCAATTTTTTGTTGCTAAAGAGTGTTCGTTCAGTTTTCTCACTACCTTCCCTTCAATAATACAGGAAAGTTAATATCACACCCTAGATAACTTTCTGGTCAAATTACCAATGTATATTGCAAATGATGATGAAATGGCTAAGGAAATTGAGGTAACTAAAATGTAGATGTGTTCTCAACTTGGCATAAGCATAGATCAGAAGCTGGTAAACCATAAAAAGGGCAAACAGAAACTTGTTACTCACTTTGTCTGAAAGTTGTTTTGATTGCATGACACTGTAAGCTGAGACTCCCACTTCCACTTCAGATTCTGCCGAACCAATCTCATTGCGTAGTAACTGAGCAGAGAATAATGGTCTCAGACACAATGCATCTCGAAGATAACTGGAAAGGCAGAACATAGTGCAGCTAAGCCACCATAATACCTGTGGAGAAACTGGTTTGATTTCGATATCACTATCGGAGAAGCTTGTAATTCTCCTGGGATAAAGTGCTTCACCATGCAATGCATGGACCAGCTGCAAGAGTTTTTGGCATGATAAGTAAGAAATGTCTTGCAACGGATTATTACACAAAATCCTGAATATCATTTCTACAGATAAACCACACCTTCATCAGCTCTGGATCATTCCAGGGTCCTTTATCAGACCTAAGACACCCATCTGGATTTGGGCATGAGCAGGTTCCTCCAAGAAAATCTGGCAATTGGCTGATCACAAACCAATGTACATAATGAAGGAATTAACACAGTTTACTCAATAATCATACTTTGACAATATAGAAAATGACATTTTATCAACCATTCATATACCTGGGGTCTATGACTTCTGCTAAGTTGCTCTGGAATTTGTTTCCCAATACCTGTCAATTGAACAGAGGCAATCATTGTGAGTTCACATGACCCTTAAAGACAACCATGCAGATAATGGAAGTGTCCCTTTACATGAATTTTTGCTGTTGTCTTTGGATCAAGAAATCCTTTTGCAGTATTCCATAGAAATCTGAATCCGTTTCCAGCATTGACAATAAACATCTGGTGTAATGTCTGCAGAATAAAAAGTTATTAGCAAAGGATCAAATAGTTAAAAGGAATATAAAAAAAAAATCATTTACTCATCCAAACTGAAAGTAACCTCTGGATAGTTGTCACCATCTATCTTTTGCATGCGCATGACCAAATCATGGGCAAGTTTCCCAAAACTCCTCCAATTCTACATTATCACAGGAAAGATGTTGCATATCAAATATGGAAACTAATGAAGTTTAGGTTGAATATCTAGTAACTCAATACTGACCAGTCCTTGTACATCCAAGATTGTAGTAGATGAATCTATATGCCTCCTAGCTGCGATCGAACATGCTGGAAATTTTTCAGCAAAAGTCCTTTCAAACCCTTGGATGTGATACTTTAAGAACCTTTCTATTGTGGTAACATTCATAAGTTTAGTAGGTTCAATCTTGCCAAGTCTTTCAATATAGACGGGTCGTCCCCCTCTGTCTACACCATGGTAACCATGAGGGTAATAACACTGAACTTCCTCATATTCCTCATAGGAAAAATCCTAAACATTTCCAGAATATAAATCAGAATTTAGACATCTAAAGACAAGAACATGTGCCTAACTTTAAATTATCAAAAGCTGTTTGTCATGTATGCATTTAAAATTTGGGACGGCAGGAACACTAAAAGAAGACACACAGAGAGATAGGCATAGATATACATATCTGATGCTGTTTAAGACTTCCTTAGGATTTTAAACAAAAGATTGTTGTAATTCATTCAAGAAACATAAAAATATGGCAGGGTAGAAGAGGGACAACCTCACTATAGTTTGACAAACTTTACAAATATTAGCATTAATGATGGAAGTACTTTTTTTTTAAGAACATATATGATAGCATTTGACTCTGAAGCCTTAAAGCAACAACAACATTCCTAGTGTAGTCTCCACAAGTGGGGTATGGGGTAGAGTGTACGCAAACCTTACCACTACCTCAAGGAGGAAGAGAGGCTGTTTCCGAAAGACCCTCGGGTCAAGTGTAGCAAATCCAAGTACAAAAAAAAAGAAAAAAAAGACATAGCCAATAACAAGAATATCAGCTCAAGTTCCACAAGAAATAGTGAAATAGAATGAATGGTGTCATGCAGTTTTCTCGAGAAGTATCAATCGAAAATCTGAATTGCAGAAATACAATTTTGGGTAACCACCATGTAACAAATATGATAAAGTTGATATAACACACCTAAATCCCAAATTAGGGTTGAGTACATGAATCTATCATTCCACCTGTCATGTCAAGGGAATTCATCCTAATATCAGGCACCATCAACCTACACAGCCTTCCTTCTTTACCAGAATTGGGGCCAACAATGGTTTGCACATACGTAAATTTATCACAGCAATGACAGTGTAGCCACAAATTTTCCAACAATATCAGCTACAACTCAATCCCAAGCTAGTTGAGGTCATGAATCCTCATTATCATATGCTTCGTTTGAATCCATAATATTACAATATTCCATACTTAAAACTTATCTAACACTACGACTTCTCTAATATGCTCTAATGATAATATACTAAGAGTACTCTAGTGAACAGTACTCTTCAAGTTGATATCACCTATACAGATTTTCAACTTCCATTATTCTTTATCTTTTGCTAAAGCTGTCTAGATTTCCATATATTTTATACCTATTAATACTAATAGATGATTGTCTTCCATATAGAAAAGTTTCTAGTTTAACATCAATTGTTGAAATCAAATTATAACAATGTCATAGCTCCAGACAATTTACTCGCCACTTTGGGTAAAAGATGGGGAAGGAATAAATACAATAAAAACAAGATAGGAAAGGGTCGTCAAATAAAATTTATATGCTGCATCGAGATATGATAGATTTCAACTAGTATTACATACAAAGAAGCATTAACAATTGGAATGCTTGGGTACATTGGCTCCTTCAAGATGTTGCTATTGTTCTAGAGATGTCAAACAGTTGCTTTAATCATTTTGAAAAAACTAAGCTATAAGAGATGTCCCGAAAATGTTTAGCAGGGGGATTTGATAACTTTATACCAACCATCATCATTTAGTGTACAGCTGGTGAGCAACAAAACTTGCTGTTTTCTAGCAAAAGCAAAATACAGCAACATGCACGCAAATTGTGTGCAACAGAACCTACCTCTATAATCGTGTCTACTCCTTGTTCTTTCCTCCAGTTGAGCATTTCAGACCACATTAGCATGGCCTTATCAAGGTCAAATTTCCTTGCTTTTAGGAACCTGAAATGGAAAGATGCTCTCAACATGAAAAAAGAAACACCGTGACTAGAGAAACTGAATCATATTGTCTTACCGTGCATGAAAAAAGAAGAACAATTCTCTTACAGAAAAACATCTATTTTTCAAACTATTGTGAAGAACAACAACAACAATATACCCAGTGAAATCCCACAAGTGAGAGTATTGTGAAAGAATGAGTAGACAGGAAATTAAGCAAACATATACGTTTGTAGAACAATTGTTAGAGAAATAAGATTTGATGATCAAGAGGAGAAAAAACTGTGTAGAGGTACTTCCAGAAGATAAAATATCTGGAGCACCATTTAAATTATCCTGTCTATCATCAAAGAAAATATGCTGCCATGAGAAAAAATTGAGATCTATTTCTTTTTTGCTATTGTTTAAGTTTCAGAATTCAAGTTCCACATTGGTACACAAAGAATAGGTCTGTACCAAAAATCATGGTCTCAAACCGATGGTCGCCATAAAGAAACCTCCTATTGGTAATTGATAGGATTTCACCAAAAAAAAAAAGTTGTAAACATGAAAAACTAAGCTCAGTATCAAGCTTGCCAAACTCTTTAGTCTTTGTTGAGATGAATGCAAGAATTTTGAAAATAAATTAACCATTGTATTCCATGATTATTGCCTTATGCTTGTATTTAGACAAGAGACCCTAGGAAAAGTTTTAATTAGTCTAAAAATCTCAAAGAAGTCTATTTCTAATCCTCAAAAAGGCTATGTCTCAAATTATTCACAAGCTACATGAATTATAATCAGGAAAGTAATGTGAAATATTTGCAGCTAGATGATTTGAAGTTATATAGCCCACTAGGATTTGGATAATCAACAGATGAATTCTGTTTGTAAATGGATAGACAAGGAGATATACTGATCTAGACAAGAAAACAACTAAGGTCGAGCATCTGTGTTCCTTAAATAGATAAAAACATGTGCCCACACCTTAGGTGTGATATCTGAAGTAATATGCTCATTCATGGAAACAATCTTATATGTGGACGAAAAACTCATTAAAAGATTTCTATTACCTGAATTCAAGACCCTTCCACCATCTGTACCTGATATTCTTAGGAAGAGACGTCATGCTTCTATAATACTTATAAATAAAAAACTTCGGTACTCTTTCCTCTTTTTTCCCTTACCTCAATGGCAGTAAGTTAGATAATTCTTCTCCCTCAAATTTCTATGAGCAATCAAAAGAAAAGAGAGATGGACTAAACTGCTTGTTCTTAAGCTCTTTATTGTCTTACTTTCTCAAGAGAAATGACCCTTCACATTGGAAACAACCAAAACTTATTAATGTCTTTATCTTCCTTAAACCTCTAAATTTACTTTCAGGAAGATTAAGCTCAGATCAAGTAGCCAAAAAAGGTATAGGGTCCGATGACATCCAAATCAATTCCCCAAGATCATCCGATTCACCCACAGCATTGGAGGGCGGAGGCTCAAAGAACATGAATTTAATTAACAAAGGAAGAAATGTTCCATGAATCTTCCCAAGCTTCCTGTGCAACTGCATTTCGAAACTTCCTTAGCAATATATTTAAGAGTCCCTCAAACATGTGTACTGTAGATTATTATTATCAACAATTTGAGTTACAAAACTACATCTACTATGAAGGCTACAGTAAAGTAACGCTAGTGACTATTTCCCCAACTGGATTCGATCGCAGAACTTGATGAAAGGCATGACCTTGCATTGCAATCACATTTGAGACTTTGCTTACAGACAGCACCTCCAAAAGAAAACTTTTGTATTGATGTTTCCTTTATCTTTTGCTTTACAGAGTTTTGTGTATTGATGTTTAATTTTTATTTGATGCAACAGAGAGCACAAAATACGGTTAATTTTTTTCAGCTGATCTGCAAGTTACCTCAACATAGTATGATAATCATCATGGCGAGCCGGAAGGAGATCCTTTTCTATCAAGGCCTGGCGAAATGAATTCACTGCCTCCTCTTCTTTCTCGTCTCGAAAATCTTCCGTTGAAATGGAAGCAAATCGGCAATGAGCGACTCGTTTACTACGTCTTTTGAGCGAATGCGTTAGCTTTGTAGAAGCACTCATTGCCTTTTTTTTCAAAGATCTGATTCGAGTTCTTCTCTTCTCATCCTCAGATGCCTCAAAATAATATCTTTTTGTTCTTTCGTGATCGTGAATCCCAACAATTTCTATATTAAAAAAAACATAAAAAAACAAAAGGAATCGATTCAATTCTCGAATTCGTTAAAATCCGAATCAAAAATACGTGCAGCTGAATCCAAATTTGACAAAAAATAAAATACCTGGCATTATGTTTCTCAAATCCAAATTAATCCGTAATTTTGCATAAACCAATCCAGTTCTTCAATTTGAATTATATCGTGAATCTGCAGAAATCAACATAAAATTTCAGATCTTCAACCAAATCATTCCCGTAGAGAAAACCTGGATTAAGGATCGGGATAAAATCATAAAACCGAAACGTTTTTTACATGATTAACAAGCAATTCATCCATTTCATGTGTATACCTTAGGAACACGGAATGTAGATGATCAATTGAATTCTCTCTCTCTCTCTCTCTCTCTCTCTCTCTCTCTCTAGCCTTTTGCTTCTATACAGTGTACGTACGTGTATATAAATATACTAGCTAACTTTGCTTTGTGGTTACTTTCTCTCTTCAAAGTGTATATATATATATATATATATATATATATATATTTGTGTGTTGTGGGCAAAGTACAAATCTCGTGAATGCGTGGATTACGTTACTTTTTCTTTTACAAGGAGGAAGAGGAGTGTTTCTCTCACTAGGATTTATTGTGTTTCTCTCTCTAGAGAGATGGGTATAAGGCATTGGAATTGTCATTAAAAAGATGGAAGTAGCGTAAAACGGCCGCGTCAGTGGTGGTGGAACAATTGCTGTGAGTTCCGCCACATTTTGCCTTTTGGCGCCTGCTTTTTTGGCACTTGTTGTCAATTTTCAGGGCCAACTAAATAAGTTTCGATTAAATCTAGATTTCGCACCACAGTGTTTATTCAAGAGTGGCGCTTTCAATAGAATTTTCTTCATATTTAAGGCTTGAACCCGAGACCTAAATTCATGTTGATTTTAATATACACTAACATATTTGATGAAGCACGAAGTTTAAGCAAAAAAAATATTATATTTTATCAAATTATTCTTATTTGAATATTCTTCTAATTAGTAATTACTATATATTGTAACAAATGGTTTGATCGAGGTTAAAGTAGCGTAATTTTTTTTTAAACTATTATTTAAATCTAAAGTACGTGATATAAAATATTTATTAAAATAAAAGTGAAGATGGAAGAGCCAAGAGACATGCTTTTTTGGAGAAATTTCTTCTTTCCTTGTTCTCGTTATTCAATATTCACAATATTACCTTTTTTATAGATTAGATTTGACTGTCCTGTTCAAATGTTTTTATATTTTAATAGAATTATAATAATTTGTTATGTCTCAATAGAACTAGAAATAATTTTCTTCCCTAATTATTATAATTATATAACTATCATAAACATGATTTACCTTATTTATTTCATTATGTACAAAAGATTCAAAGTATGAGAATCAAACAATTCAAGTTTTGTCTCGATTCAAACATTTTTTCTTTGCATTTTCTTAGTAAAAAAACCTACATGCTATTGAAATTAAGTAAGAAGTATTACTGCAGATAAAATTATAGTTAAATATATTTAAAATATATATATATAACTGTTTGACTTCAAAATAGTAGTATAATATAATGTCACAAAAATGGAATAATAGAGCATTTTTTCCTAATAATTACTTGAATTTCTATTTTTTTTTTGTTTTAAAAAATTCCAGTGCCTAACGTAGTAGTACGGCTTTAGGTAATACATCGTTGGCAAGCAAAGGTCCCACTCCCAGGGCTGACTTTTTCTTTTTTTTGCATATTTCCGTTTGTGCCGTTCCGTTTAGAAGACGAACTTTTTCAAAATAAAAATAAAATAATATTTCAAGTATATTTATTATTATTATTTCACTTTATAGTTTAAAATATTTATATATTATCTCATTAATAATTTCATACCAGATTTCCAATCAAATACACCTTAATATAGATATTTTGATACGGGATCTACTAAAATAAGGAGAGAGGCAAGCAAGATAGTACATATATCTCAGTTACATGTGAATTACAGATACACAGAGAGTGGCGTGCGAGAAAGTCATGTGAATCTACTTGGATACAATGTATCTAAAACAAATTACACCTAATTTTGACATCATGACTCTGAGGTACATGTATCTAGACGAGCAAATACATATATCCAAAGTCCAAAATCTGATAAAATTCATAATATTACAAATTAACGTGAATCCAAATAATTAGCTTCTAAACTAGTAGAATTTCTGTAAGTTACCCAAAAAAAAACTTTTATTGATCCAAAAATAAAGTATCCTAGCAAAATCTTAATAACTAAATTAGCTAACTATCTGAATTTTCACCTCGTTAATAATAGGTTTGATTCCCCAAAATCCCCTAACCCTACCCCAATTACTTTTAAAAAATAAAAAATAAGAAATAAAGTATGATCCCATGCTAGATTCAAGCATATGGCGTAGGGGCCAGCCTCATACCTAAATTATGCTTTGTTTCTGTAAATTCCACTTGCATTTGTTAGGTTTCTGGATTTAATTCTTATCTCTTATGTAGTATTATTTCCTTTCACAATCTCTTTTATAATTAAAAATAAATGATACCTTTATATGTATAATAAAGAACTATTAATCTTAAATATTATATTTTATTCTTAATGACATGATTTTTAAATAGCCACATCAATTTCATGGTATGTTTAGAATCACACATTCAAATATCTCTTATTCTTTTTTAAACTCTTAAATAATATAAAGTTCACATAAGATGAAAAAAAAAATGTTTTAGAAAGAAAAGAAACAGGTTTAGGACAATCTTAGGAAATGTTTTAGTGTTTGGACTATTTATTGGAAGAACCTTTTTGGTTAATGTTGGTGAAAGTTGGAAAAAAATGGAGAAACATCATGTTTTAATATAGAAAAATACACTGTTTCTAGACTACAACATGTCATTTTCAGTCTTGTAACTTTTTTTATAAAACTTATATTAAAGGTAGGCTGGCTCCTTCTTTAATAATATTTAAAAAATAATTAGTACTCTCTTGATCTTAATTTAAATTGTTAGTTTAGTGAGTGGAATCATACACGTAACAAACTTTGTGGTGCAAGATAGCATTATTGCATTATAAGATTTGTTAATTATATACTACTAATATATAGGAGTTAGGAGTATTAAATATTTAAATTGAACAGTGATTGAAAATTAGTAGTACTTGTTATCTTATCGAAGCCTTTTCTTTTCTAGAAACTTAGGTAATCATTTATTGAAATTAAAAAAATTGATGGATTATACTTTTGTGCACATGGGGTAGGTGTCACTCTAATTATGGTATGTGCGTTGGATTCTTTCATATATTCAATTTATATCTCTAAATGAAAGGCAATTGGCTCTTTTTTCTTTGGTAGGTCACGACGTTTATAATTTTGTTTTAATCATTTAACATAGCTATAGAGTTGAATTGAATTCATAGTTTGCATATGTGAAAAAAACCAAAAAAGTCATGTGGATGGTTTTATATATATGTGGTAAAAAATACTAAAAATATTCAAGTCTATCAAGATCAAAATTCCATATTTTTTTTAATTATATACTCCCATACAAGCAAATCTTCTATATGCATGTGACATTTTTTTTTGTTTCCCGTCCGATGTTTGGAGCCTATATTGGAGCTTCAATTAGATTCGAATCGCGCTCTGCAGGGCCCATTTGAGGATGGCGCTCCCAACAGAATGTTATGTGACATTTATTTGTGAAATAGTTTGTGCAACGATTTGCCTTTCAATATTTGCATTGTTGAACTCATTTAATCTTCTCATATTAGGTCAGGTTTACTCATAAGAAGCGTTAATTAGTCTGTTAGTTCATTAGTTTGTCATCATCCTTAATCCCAATCCTTATGAATAAATACATCATTTTGGGTGTAGAAAAATAGAGTTTTTCCATATTAGATGGCGGTTAATTTTAGTAAAACACTGAAATGTTTTGCATCTTTAAAGGATATCTAGGTTGTGGACAAAGAAAGTTCATCTATTTTGTGAAAATTCCTAACGATCGATGACGCAAGTCATGCTTTTTACAGATCTACTTTCACTATGGAGAACTTCAAAAAAAAATCTCCTAGACTAATATTTACGATTCAAATATTACACTTGCAAATACATAAAAAAAAATTATAGTTAAAAATTCACATATCTCAATGGAGTGTTGTTCAACTTAAAGAATGATAGGTTTATCTACTCCTTTTTATTTGAATATCAAACATTTTGACCCTACATATATACAAATTACTTGAAAGTATAAATATAATTTTATTGGAGAAAACAATGAAATATAAATCATATGATTGCAAAACTTGTAATTATAGTTATTGCTTTTTCTTGACTCGTGCAATGTGAAATGGTACTCGAATATCCTGGATTTGGTCCCCTCCAACCACTCAAAAATATTTATTGTTGGACTAAATTTTAATTCAGGAGCCATTTTAATTAATATAACGGGTCCTTAATCAATACGTATATTTTGCTTTTCCTGCATGCATTTACATCAACTAAATATTGTATATTTATATAGTACATACTCTAGTATTTCATCCATAATATCTGAATGATAATATCATTCAGATATTTAAAATATAAAAGAGTCAAAAATTTATTTAAATTATATTAAATTAAATAATAGTATTCACACTTAATAGTTTGGTCTAAAAATATATTTATTGTCAATAGTTTAGTCTTAAAATGCCCATATTTTTACGTAATGCTTCAAAAATATTCTTTTTTCATATAAATAAATATATATATATATATATATATATATGTATGTATGTATTCTGCATCATTAGAAAATTTTTAATTTATCTAAACAAAAATTAATGATGAGTTACTATAATCTTATGTATATGACCTATATTATCAGTTTAAATGATAAATAAATCTATCTTAATTGCTAAAATTAGATAAGAAAATGAAAAGATTATTTTCTCCTTATTTATTAGCTAAAGTAATTATGAATTAAAAGAAACAAGAATAAGTTCTTTAATAGTAACATTTTTAATAGGAACAAAATATGTTTAAAAAGAAAAAACACTGATAAATTTATTAGAAAAAGACATTTTGACCCGTTAAGTCATAATAAGGACAATTTTAGACCAAACTATTAATAGTACGGATATTTTTGAAACTACTTATAACGACATAAACATTTTGGACCAAACTATTATCTTAGAGCATTTTTATTCAATATTTCCCTTTTGACTCAATTGCTTTGGCTTATGTCGAGATTTTTGAACCTTATTGTTTTGTCTTGTTGAAGTTTAATATAAAAATGCATCGACAATTGAATCTTAAACTCAGTTTGTATAATCTTGCAAATTGTTACATTTATTTCCTCTCAAATTTTAGGACTTACGCCTTATGAATTTACATCCAAAGCATTTTTGATACCCCACCTCAAAACTTGTCCCAAAAATGTTTTAAAAAAACTGATGGCAATAAATTAGCATCATTAGTTTATGGTTAGAGAATAAATGTATGAATTATGAGCAATCATCAATAATCAGCAAAACATTTAGAATAATTGAAAGGCAATCAATTTATTTTTTTAGACAGGTAAAGACAAATAGATTCAAAGTCCAAAGATGCTTCCATTTGTTGTAGAGTCACCAGCCACTTGATGATCCTAAAGTCAAATTTTCTAGTACATGGGACAAAACACCGGTGCAGCGTTAATCCAAAAATTGCTAGGCTTATTATTAAAAAATGACGTCAGAATTTTAAATTTTATAACATTAATTTCAAGTGTTAATAACTGAATTCTAAACATAATATATATACATGTTTAAATTTCTTAATTAAAATATGCTATTTAAGATAAAGTTATTAAATTTTACCATATTTATATTTGAATTTCTAGCTCCACCCCTGCTTGTTACTGCAACGCAGCGTAGTAGCCTATTTAATTTAAAAAGAAAGTCATTTTAGAAGGATTGCTTATTTGTCGGGCATGCCAGATTTTCTTCCCCTAATTCTGGCTCTTAATATAGTCAAACCAATATTCAGGTTTTGTAAATTAATTTTATGTCTTTTCATGTCTAATAAATAAAAACAGACACTGTAGATACATTAACCAAGAGGCAACGTTACCAAAGACTTCGTACTATTATCATTTGCTTATTTTTTTTTGTTTGGTTATTATAATTTTTGTCTTAAATTTATATAATATTTTTTTTTAAAATTTGTTTCAAAAGAATATTACGTTTTCTTATTTGACAACTACTTAATGAGAGTCCGAAAAAAAAGTGTAAGAAAAACTTACACTCTTCCATTTTATAAAGTGGAAAAAACTTATGTTAAAATTTAAATGTTAGCAAATTGACGTCTGTTGTTTAACTTTTTTGATTAAACGGAAAAGAAAACTACACTAACCTTATTTTGGTTACTTCCTAAAAAGTGACTTTTCTGTATCAATTTTATATGTGTTGAGATTATGATGTAAATTAGTGCAGCTTAATGCTAAGCTATTATGTTGGTTAGGGCTTAGTCAGTCAGTTAGTTGCTTTCCATTCTGTTAGTTAGTTAGTTACATGGATATAAATAGAAATGCTCAGCTTAATGATAATCAGTGTTTCACTTTCCAAAATTCAATCTTGCCTTCATCATTTTTTCAAATTCAATTGTGAGCTCAGAGCTCCTTTCATGGAGTTTTTAGATAATTGATTTCAAGTAGGAACATCAATTCAACATTGTATCAGAGCTAAGGATCCTTAGCCCACACTGATTCAATTTGCAAATTCGCAATTTCAATTCTTATCCTCACACAATTTCCATTCGCAATTTGCAATCTCATTCTCTCTCTCTCTCTCTCTCTCTCTCTCTCTCTCTCTCTCTCTCTCTCTCTCTCTCTCTCAATTCATTCATCCTCACCTCGATTGCTTGCTTGTTATCCATGGCACCAATCGAAGATCAACCAGCTCCTGAATCTCAAGATTCCAACAATGTTATGTACATGAATCTATCAGAAAACGCTGGTGCTTCAATCATTCCAGTTGTTTTTTATGGAACTGGGTACCGATCATAAAGGCAAGGCATCCTTCAAGCACTTTCTATGAAGAACAAAACTGGCTTCATCAATGGTAAGATCCCAAAGCCAGCTCTCACTTCACTTGGATTTGCTCAATGGGAACGATGCGATGACATGGTAACTTCTTGGTTGTTAAACTCTCTTTCAAAGGATTTACCTGATATCTTACAATATGTGAACAATGCTAAGGAGCTATGGGACGAATTAATAGATAGGTACGACCAGACCAATGGTGCGAAGTTATACCAACTCTAACAGGATATTAGTAATCTCACTCAAGGAAACCTTGATGCCACAGGGCACTACACTAACATCAAAAGGCTATGGAAAGAACTGAATAACTTGGATGCAAGCACACATGTACTTGTTTGTGCACTTGTGGTGGGATGACTAAATTGCACAAGGCAGAGTTGGATGGGCGACTTATTCAATTCCTAGTGGACTTGAATAAAGTCTACACAGTTATCCGATAGAGCATTTTTATGATGAATCTCCTACCTACTATGCTCCAGGCATTCTACATCTTAGTTCAAGAAGAAAAATACCGCGAGGTTAGACCTCACAGTCATGTTCACTTAGATTCAACCTCACTAAGTGTGACAACAAGAAGTAGCACAAATTTTATCTACTCTAATATAGCCAACAATAGCAATAATTTCAGGACAAACTATGTTCCACAGAGAGGTGGGGGCAGAGGTGCTTACAAGCCAGATTTCACCAACAATTCTTCTTTTGGATAATCCACAGGATCACCCAATCACTCAGGAAATTTGGGAAGTTCATTCAGGACATATCCATCAAATCATGGTAAAGTACACTTGTTTTGTAACTACTGTAAGAAGTCAGGTCACACTGAAGACAAATGCTATAGACTATATGGCTTCCTTAAGGATTTTAAGTTCACCAAAGAAAGGAGCTCAAGGTCAACATCAACTGTACTTGGAAACACAAGAGGCTTGCTACCTGATAATTGTGAGAGTGCTCATTTGCCAAGATTAGAGCACAGTTTGATTCACAGTCTCACGCACGACTAGTACATCAAGTTGCTCACTCTTTTGAGAAATATTCATGTTCGTGAGGAGGGCACTGGTGATGGCCACAGAACCTATAGACAAGCTCTTCAATGGGCATTCAGTTGTGAACCCTGTAGGTATCTTAGCTTTTCAGTCCTCCATTATTGAGACAAGCACTTTGTCATGTGAGTGTGTTAATTTGTTTGTTGATGCATGGATAATAGATTTCGGAGTCACAAATCACATAACTTACAATAGAGCCTTACTCACTAAAATCAAACCCCTACCTTACTCTATTTTAGTTACTTTACCAAATGGATATAGAGTCAAGGTGACAGAAATTGATGATGCTTACATAAATCCAATATTAACTTTGCATAAAGTATTGATTGTACCTAGTTTCAAGTTCAACTTAATTTCTGTCACACCCCAAACCACCCCCAAGATGCGACACGGGACCTAGGATCACAAGTGACCCCAAGCTAACTCTGCTGGCATGACATAAACATACTAATTAAGAATAATAATAACTGTTGCAGAAGCTAAATCATGAAAATGAAAGTGATAGGAGCATACCTGGAGATTTGGGTAAACTTGAGCCCATACTCTTGGAGTGTCATGCTACATTGCCTTAAATTCATAAATTCCTGAGCTTTCGCCTCCCTTAGCTCTCTTAGGAAAAACCTGTCCAGAAAAGTCTCACTAAAACAATCCTAAGTAGGAGCTGCATTTGTACCCCTGTTCTCTTTCCACTGAGTATACCAAATATGAGCCACATCCTTAAGTTGGTAAGATGCTAACTTAACCCGATCATTCCCAGTTACCTGGATTACTTCAAAGATCTTTTGGACCTCATTAATGAAGTTTTGGGGATCCTCACCAATCTGCAATCCTAAGAACTCTGGCGGATTCATCCTAACAAAATCTCGCACTTTAGTTGCATCTGACCCAACATTAGCATTTGCCTGAACTGGAACCTGCTGATTGTTCTGGTTGGCAACACTCTGAGCAAATATTTGCATTCGAAACTTCTTGATCTGGGACTGGAGGAGCTGCATTTGAATTCCTGGCATTCACATTCAGCGTTAGCTCTACGAGGAGGCATGATCACTAAAACGTAGAACGTCGAGTTAGAACAGAATTAAATCATACCTTACGCACGATAAGAGTAACAAGAAAATAAAGATTTTTCCTAAAACACTTTGTAGCCTCCCTCTCATTAGATGTGGTGCACTTCACACCCATGAAAAAGACTACACTTAGTGCGTCTTTTCAGACATCCTAGGACTCTTAAACCTAATCCTATGATACCAAATTTGTCATGTCCTGAGCTACCCCCGAGACGCGGACATGGGACCTAGGATCACAAGTGACCCCAAGCTAACCCTGCTGGCATGACATAAACATACTAAGAATAATAATAACTAATGTGGAAGCTAAATCATGAAAATGAAAGTGATGGGGAATACCCATACACTAAACTGAACATATCAAATCTAAGAGTTTTAATACAAAAGAAATATCAAACTCAAATACTAAGTTGAATCTAACTATGTCTGAAAATAGCCTCTAACTGACTAGAAGTGTTAGGACATGCCCCAGCTAAGTCTAGAAAAACTGAAACTAAAATACTAAAATAATGAAAAGACAACATGATTGTTGTTCTCGAAGAATGAGGACTCACCACTAATGCTGCTAAACTGGAGATCGAGAATCGATCTAAGCGTGATCTGGATGCTGAGAACCTAAACCTACATCACAAGAAGATGTAGTGCAGAGTATGCGTCAGTACTTGAAAGGTACTGAGCATGCAAGATAGAGTAAAGCTGAAATAAACATATAACTGAACAAGTAATAAAGCAAGAGTAAAATCTGAACATGCTATAGATATTGAATACTGAGTTAACCGAATGCAATGACCAATTTAACATGCTGAGACTGAATACTGATTATACTGGAATGTAGTCAATGCAATGGAGTCTGACTGAACTATGGAAGCTACTAATAACCGATAATAAAACCACATGAGCTAAATGTGGAGTCCAATGTATATGCCCCATCAAGAGGACCCAATACACTCGGCCAAAGGTGTAGAGGCATACTGTATGATCACTAAAATGATGCCCACAAAGAGGACTTATAACATATGTGGCTCGTAGTTCTAGGACTATATGGGTGACTGACCCTAGTCCAATTCGATATTATGCTATTCCTAATAGATTAAATGCTCAACACATTAAGACTGAATTCTATGATATACTGGATAGCTCAAAACCGACATGCAAACTGGGAATGTACATTAATATACTGATAATAACACATTCAAGACTGAGGCATGTATATTTGAAGTACTGAAATATCTGACCTAGCATGTGTAATTCAAGAACTAAAGAAATACATAGCTAGGGCTCTGAAATTCATGCAATAAACGAAGTAATAACATGATAATTTGATTTGGAACATATAATTAACTAATTCATAATAATTTGCTGAAGTTCTAAAAATCCTAAGTCTAGTTATAATAAGGGAATCAAGAATCTGACTGAAATCTAGGGACCTAATGGATGAAAGGAACCCACCAGTGAAACCCCACATACCTGGTGACGAATTCCACGGAGAATTCCTTCGATTTCAGGGCTGGAACTGGAGGAAACTTGTTGTGTTCTTGAACTAGGGTTGCTCAACCTTTTCTCCTATTTCGCTTATAATTTTCTAAGTTTTGAATAATGATTTGACTTAGGTAAGTTCTAGTTATGGTTCTAGGCTAAAACTAATTAAAACCACGTAGTTTAGGGTTAAAACGACGTAGTTTAAGGGTCCAACAAAATAGAAAAAGACCAAAAGACCCCTGACTTAAATTGCTGACGGGGATGACCATGACCACCTTCACGGATCGTAAAAGGGACCACAGACCGTGAAGTGGGTCGTGTTCTTCACTTGGTGACTGCTGAGCTGAGGGTCTGTCTCACGAGCCTTACCACGGCCCGTGTGAGGGACCACATACCATGAAGGTCCTCACTTGGGCTGAGGTCTGGTGGCTCAGGATTTAGGGGGCTATTGGTTAGCCTTCACGGGCCACTCCATAACCCGTGTGAGGGGCCACAGACCATGAAAGCCCTCGTGGTCTTCACTTGGGCGTGGAGGTCTAAGGGGCTGGCTAAGGGGGCTACTGCCCGACACTACGGATGCCACCACGGCTAGTCATCAAGACCATGGCTCGTGAAGGGTCTCGTGGTCTGATGTTTGGCCTGGAGGGATCCAAGTCATAACCACGGGTAGGTTAACGAACTGTGGACCCTGTCACGACCCCCGTGAACCCCACCGTGGTTCATTGCTTCAGGTAGTTTTTTGCATTTTTTTCTGGGTCTGGTTTTCGAGGTATTACAATTTCTGTCTATTTATTTAACTTCACAACATAAAGACATTATCAGTTTCAATAGTTCTTTATGTCTTATGCAGGGCCCTTCATTGAAGAGCCCTCCGGAGATTGGTAGAGTAATATATGACTTGTACTTTACTTGTCCAAAGTGTCTTAATTGCAACATTTCACCTAGTTCTGAATCTCCCGTTCTAGTTTTTTCTGTTTCTACCTCACCTTCTGTTTCTACCTTACCTTTTGTATTAAATAAGCAAACTCACTCATCTTGTATTCCTTTTGTAATATTGACTCATGAAAGTAACAAAAAAGTTTGTTGCAGTTATCAAAATCATGTTAACAATGTATGTTTTTCTAATTCACATGTGTCCTGCACATCTCATGGAAGTGTGGATCACTTATGGCATATAAGGTTAGGTAGGCCATGTGCCTTTTGGTAAAATGAAAGGAATCCTTACGTTAGCCTTTTCCTTTTCCCTAAAGCAACCCTTGATATGCACTGTATGCCCTATGGCAAGACAGACAAGAATGTCATTTCCAACTAAATCAACACCACAATCCACTAAAATATTTGATCTACTTCATATTGATCTATGACGCTCATATCACACACCAACACATGAAAATCAAAAATACTTCCTCACCATGGTTGATGACTTCAGCAGGTCAACATGGCCTCAACTACTTAGCTATAAAAGAAATGCTCTCCATACCATTAAAGACTTTATATATCTAATAGAAACTCAGTTCCAAACCACAGTCAAGTCTATTATAATAGAAAATGGGCTAGAGTTTACCAATAGAGAAGCCTCTGATTTTCTCCAAAGTAAAGGGATCATCCATCAAAAAAGGTTCTTTAGGAAGCATATGTCCCCATGCCACGATCACTCCTCCCATAGTTCCCTAAAAGAATTTTGCAAAAAGCTGATGAATTTGCTCCGTTACTTTTTTGGGTGAATTTAGGGCCAATAACATGTATAACGACATAGACTAGAGAACGTTATTCTAGAGAACATGTTTCCCCCCAAATGACAAATATCTGTTATGCCAAGAAAATATCCTCTTAGCAATTTTCCTAATCAATTCCTCAAAATAACTGGAATTTTTCCTCTTATAAAAGACTGGACATCCCAAATAAATGAGATGGGAATTTGCTTATCTTATCCCCGTTACTATTCTCATCCTTATCGCCACAATCAGAGGAGTCTTATCATGCAGATAAAAATAGCTCTTTGATTTATTGATCATCTTCCAAGAGACATTTTCATAGTCTTTCAACACTGTCATCATCTTGATGACTGAACCTCTATCGTTTGAACAAAATAAAATAGTATCATTTTATGATAGGTGATTTATCTTTGGGCTCCATTTTGGTAATTCATATACCTTAAATTTTGCATCTCTATGTAAACTGTTTAGACCCCTAGTTAGGACTTCCGCAGTAATAATGAACAGAGTTGGAGATAAAAGGGCCTCATTGTTTCTAATCCCTAGATGGATGAAAAAAATCATATGTTCTATCATTTATCAAAGCTAAATATCAATTATTTGACACAACCTCCATATCATATCAATGATCATGTTACAATTCAAGGGTACCCCCTAGACGTAACACGGCATACAAGACTCATAGCATATCATAACATAAGATAATAAAAAAATGGTGCGGAATTTAAAACTTTTTCTTTTACAATTTAAGTCTTTTATAAAAACAAGTGGAATGTCTATACTTTGTCTCAAACCATCTATGACCATTAAGACTACAACTTTGGGACGCAACCCATATGAAAGCTCTAAATATAAAATAAAAGACATAAAGGAAATAATGGATTTGTCCTCGAAAATATGAGGACTCACCAAATCTTCAACTCCTTGCTCCTTAGAAACCTATCTTCCAAGAATAGAACATCAAGTCTCCAAACCCTACACTTTGTGAAAAATGTAAAAGAAAATATGGGTTAGCACAATTATGTACCAACTATGATAGCCATGCATAAAAACCTTTGAAAATATGCTAAAATGGACATTTTTAGTTGAATGCATGCACTTGCTAATTTAAATCATCTGGAATGTAGTGTGAAAACACAAGTCATAAGCATAAAGACATCATGAAGAAATATAGACTATAGCATGGTAGATATCAATCACAACTAGTGAACATAAGAGATATCATTAGGAACATATACATAGTCAATACACTCTAGTGTTAACATGACATGTGAGCAATACTTCATGAGCCACCTCAAGGCAAGCTTGTGCAATTCATAGGTAAGATCCCATAATCCCACCTACACTAAGCAAGTCACTTTAGATCCTCATTCATGTTTACCCTCTTTTAATCTCATCCTTAGCCTATCTATCATAGACTAGGAAACATTCACTTTTAGTCAACCACATCAAGGAAAGCAACTCATAGCAACAATCCAAGTTAACATGCAACATTACAAGTATCATTAACATCAAGTGCAATTACCATCTAGACACAAGCACATTCATTACATTAGTCATCTTGACAAATAAGAACCTACCACAACTACTCTCAAAGCCTACTTGTGCAATGCATGGATGAAGATCCATAACCCCACCCATACTAAGTAGAACTCCTTGAATAGCCATAGTACACCCTAGACTTGACCTTGTTGGAATTAGCCTTAACCGACATAGATCATGTGAGCTTGCATGGAATTCAGTGTATGCCCCATACCGAAAATGGGTGTCCTACTTGCCTAAGGTAGAACTAAAATGTATTAGCTCAGAAATGAATCTAATGGCTAAATAACCTACGGGGGCACGTAGTTATGGGATAATGAGATTGCTATAGAAACCCGCCCTTTTTAGCGGGAGAGCCTCCATCTCATGAGATACATTATAGAAGTCCATCCTTTCTAGCGAGAGAGAATCCATCTCATATTCAATATCCACTTGGTGCTAGACTTGACTTCCCACAAATACATGTTTAGTCTTGAATTGAATTTACAAGCATGAAAGAGTATCTTACCCTCCATCCAACACAATTCATAAAGATAGCTCATAGATTCATTAGGTGAGAATGGACTTACAACCTAAGATCTTCACGATAGACTCAATTAGGTGAGAACTAACTTTCAACCTAGAATCTTCAATATGTGAGGAAAGCTTTCAAATTATACTCATTATGTGTCTATGCGAATGAACTTTCAAATCAACACAATAATATCACCATCATCATGGAATAATCATGTTTAAGTGTGTGTGAGTGAGAATAGACACACACCACAAGTACATCAAAGTCATGATCACTTTACTTGCTCAAAAGATGGTCTTACATCATGAATACACTTTCACAAAGCATGTACAATATCATATATTTCCCATTTAAAGACCAAAGACCATATTCAAACAACACATCTAGCATTCATTATATTAGACATGGATATAGTCTTAGCTCAAGTAATCTAGTCATTAAATGCATGATCTCAAACATTTACAACAAAGGTCATGTTGGTGGAGTCTTTCCACAATGACACCACATACAATTCAACACCCAACAATTTAGACTATTATCATGCTCATAAAGTACACACATAAAGCCACAATTTGGCATAAGTCTCATACTTTATCCCTCTTGGATCAAGGATCACACTCAACCAATCACCTTAGGATTACTACATTAAATATGAAAGGCAACATGATTCAAATAACTCAACTAATACAACATAATCTCTTAAACTTCACCTTACTACAATCACATCACATAGTCACAAATTGGGGACATGGGGGTTCATAAGTTACCCAATGTGAAGCTTATTTTTTATTCCTTTAACATAAGAGTGGAAAAATTGTTTTTTTGTCCCTTTCTAAAACCCATTTCATTTCTGCCTTTTGCCTCCAAAATTCTTCTTCTATTCTCAAGTATTTCTTGAGTTCCGCTTCCACTTTGCTCAACTCTGACCTATTTCTTATTGAGGGTTGTATCTCTAATTAGGTCTCCTTTACTTTGATGGTGTCCTCTATAGTGACAATTTGTTGAAAAACATTGCCAAATACCTCCTTGCTCCAAACTGCCAACACTTATTTTACCTCTTCATTTTTGCTTGAAATTTTATAAATAGATTTCCAGCAAAATCCACCTACCAATTCTCAGCCTCCATCTTCTTAAAGTTTTGGTGTTTACTCCAAAGATTCAATAATCTTAATGCTGTAACAATAGGATCTTCTATCGAGTTGCAAATCATGTGTAAAGGTGCATGAGTATGATTAAGTTATGCACCTCTAATGAAGGAAACAAATCCATAAACTCTTAATTCACCAACATTCTGTCCAACCTTTTAAATATACATTCTCCTTCAATTCTCCCATTCTACCATGTATAATTTCTTCATGTACACCGTACTTCTACTAGGGCACTATTGCTAATGAAAGATGCAAAGTCCATAGCCTCATTTTGAGTGAAAGTGAGTCCTCCTAGTTTCTCCTCCTCATTTAAAATCACATTGAAATCACGCCCAACAATCTAAGGAAAGTGTTCCCTCTCAGCAATTCCTGGTAGCTCTTCCTATAATTATAATCTTTCCATCGCATTACACATCGCATAGACAACCGAAATGAGGAAAGATTTGTTATTGATTTTGAACTTTATGGTTACCTGTTGCACCGTGTCCACAATAATTTTACCTTCCCACTCATTTCTCCAACCCCCGCATTATCAAAACCAAGCTTCCTTTTGTATTGTTCTAACTCTGATGAATTTTGAAATGGTTCCATCAAAATTATGAATGAGTAATGATGTCTTCTATTTAGATCCAATAATCTCTCAAAATATTTTTGAGTATTAACAGATCTAATGTTCTATACAAGAATTTTGTTAGTCATTGATCCCTGATCGCCCTCTCCCAGCACCTTGTTCTTACCTGCCAAGGTATTAGTTGCCTGCCCTTTTTTGTACCATTTTTAAGACTATTGGTATGTCTTGGTGAAAAATCTCCTGCTTTACTAATCTGCTGGATGTTAAACTCCATGTCCTCATCTTTCTCTGTCTCCTTTTGAAATTGTAGAATTTTCTCTGTTTCTTCTAGTAAATCTGGCTCTGTCCTTGCAACTAGATCTGGCTCATCAATGTTGTTTAAATTGTTCTTGCTTGGTGCCCCTTTACTCATTCCAAATAAGTTTCTATTAGCATTTTCACTACGTTCCTCTTCTCTGGCTTGACTGGCCTCCCATTTGTTATTATTTGTTGGCATCTCCTCCATATTGTTCTCCCCAGATCCACATCTTTCTTCTTTATTTCCTTCTGACAGCCTCGTCTATCCTTAGAATGATTATCTCCTTTTGTATTGCTACTCACTTCAACTGGGTCAGCTTTCTTGGTACTCAACTGTTCTTTGGTTTTCTTTTCCTTGTTGTCACTCATTTGCACCTCAGGGGTATCTTCCTTGTTTACCTCATTGATCCTTTTTTCTGTCTCATTTCCCTTCTCTAACTCCTCATCCAGCTCTTGACTACCTTGTTTCAACATATTGAATTTGTTCCCAATAGTGATTCCTACTTTGGTCCAGACCTTTTCCTGTTGTCTATTTCTTCCTCCCCTACCATTTTTATTTCTTTGTTCCACAAATTCTTCTTCATTTTTATCCTTTTGTATGTCACCTTCTTTTCCTGTACTCCCTTACCCATATTTCCTTCATTAATGTTATTATCATATCCCTCCTTCTTTCATTCCGCTAACCAGTCCTCTCCTTTGGATATAATTTCGGGTGTACCACATAACATTGTTCCTTATTGTGTGCCTGGATCATACATGTTTGACAATACTTTGAGACATAGTCATACATGATTTTGATCCATTTTTTTCAACACCTCCTCATTTTTCCTCCTCATTTCAATTTTAATTCACTTTGGGAATTCCTTCAAAATTTCAACCTCCACTTTAACTCTTGTGCAGCTTGGCCGTGTATGATTCCTTGTCGTCATATCCACCTGAAGTGGCTTTTCCTACTGCAACAGCTAGCAAGAAAACTGCCTCATTCCCAAAACAATGGAAAAGAAATTCATGCAATCGCTGTAGATGTTTCCTCTTCCAGATTAAACATTGGGTCCCACTTTAAGGTTTTCATTGGGTAAGACAAACTTTTCTATGTTATGTAAAAGGTTGGCTTCGATAGTAGGTGCACATAATCCTCCAATCAAGTAGCTGTTATTAATACATGTCTATTGCTCAATAGGCTTATATTGCATTCTCCCTTTAATTCACATTATTTTGGAATAAGTTCTTTGAGATCCTAAATATCGGGCCAGCCATAAAAAAACTTACCAATCACCGCGTACTCTAGGTTCTCATTGATAATCATTTGATTTACTTCTTTTTTTCTCCCATATTACTTGTGGTTCGCCATGCGGGTAGGCTAGTAGTTTCAAAGGAATGGGCTTAATGGCACTTTGGGGCTACCTTAGTGAATCTGCATAAGGTCCTTTAGGGACTACCAGGAGACCTGCCTCAGGAGGAGGTTGGCCACTGGGCGTGGCAACCATCAGAACGACAAAATAGGTTGTCGGTGATGGTAGGGTTTTATTTTTCTAGAGATGAAATCTTTTTTTGACCAGATCCTTTAAAAAAACAAATTAGCTACATTTTTTCAAAAAAGAATTGTATTTATTTTTATTTTTCTCCTTCAATTTACTTAACATAGTGTGTGTGTGTATATATATATATATATAAAGTAGGCATTTTAATAATCTACTTTAAAGTATTTCTTATTTCTAATTACTTTATTTAAAAGATTAACTCCATAATTCACACCTTTTCATTTTCATAACTTCCACATCATAGTAAAGGATGATGAATTAGAAAGACATTAACGTTTTCATGAAGTAACATACATTCATCTTTAATGCATTAAATAGATTACAAATTTAGATTAGCTTTACATGTTGGAATATACACAAGCCCTAAATTCCAATAACGAAAACCCCTCATTTCTTAGTTGCATTAACACTTAGAAATAACTAAAATCCCCCAAATTCTAATAACTACAAACCCCTAATTTCTTTGCTTCATTAATAGAACAATTTCTAATAACTACAACCTACGAAATTTTAATAACCAAAACCACATTTCTTGGCTGCATATTTCTCAATTATTGCATACCCAGTGATACTTACATATACATTTATGATGGTTATTGCATACATATTTTTATTTTCTTCTTGAAATGTTTATTAAGCTTAATTAACACATTTGAATATTTTTTCAATTCTTTTTGTACGTCTTATATTATATATTTGTTATTTTCTTAGTTTTGGTTTATGAAACTTATACCCTTTCATTTATTTATTATTTTTCTCTTTTATTTGCTTTAGATATCCACTTTCATATCTTATATCTAATCACCTATTCAATTGCTAATATATATATATATATATATATATATATATATATATATATATATATATATATATATATATATATATATATATATAACTCTCATACTTTTCATATTCACAACTTCTAAATATTTAATTTAAAATTTAAAGATAATTTTTAATGTTCCTCCAATTTTATTTATATAAACCCTCTTCTTTGTTTCATGAGATCCTTAGATATCCCTTTCATTCTATAGTTAAAGTAGTGAACCATTTATATCATTTTTGTTCTATTGATTCATTCTTTAGTTTGACTCAACAAAGAAGGATTTTGAATTTTGATTGGCTATTACAGAATGAGTCGACAAGAACTCGAAAAATTATGTACTATTTTTTATTTCTGTTTACATCTATATTGTATGATTTAAGTCTTAAGAAAGATGAGTACATTGTATTTTTTTTGTGTTTTCTATCTATTAGACTTTTTAAATTTAATTTCTATGAACTTGATTTTAAACATTAAAATACACTCCTTATTTGGTACTTTTTGCCATATTATAAAGATATATTACTCCCTCCGTTTCACAAAGAATGACCTCCTTTCCTTTTTAGTCAGTTTAAAAAAAATGACCTCTTTCCTTTTTTGGTAACATTTTACTTTTTGCTTTCCACGTGGCATGTTTAAGACCACAAGATTAAGGGCAATTTTGTACATTTGACATAACTTTAATTTAGGACCACAAGATTCAAAAGTCTTCTTTAATTTCTTAAACTTTGTGCCAAGTCAAACCAGATCAATCTTTTTGAAACGGAGGGAGTAGTAATTATTGCATTTTATTACTCACTACACGTTTTCATAGAATTTTAATTATTCCAATAAATGTATGAAAGTTCTCACGGAACACACGTATCCAGAAACTAGTGATTAAAAAATAAGTTATTTTTCAAATTTAAAATCTAACTTAAAAGTTGAGTATCCTGTGGTTGGACCTTACCTTGGCAAACGTAAACCTTACTGTGGACCATCTAAATTGGTTTTCCCAGAAGAGTGGAGATTGGTGATTTGGAGTATCTCAAACGCAAGGAATACAACTATGAGACTATCAATTCATTGGGTCCACAAACATCTAATCAGATCTGACACGTGTCAATTGTACAGGACTTGAAGATTTTCGAATCCCGAGGACCATATACTCCTTACCTAACCAATAACAATATTCCCGCCCGGTAAACAAACAACTTCCACCACAACAACGCCGCTAGAGAAGAGATAATGGTGACTCTATGTAATAATCAAATATTGCTGTCTCTTTCATTATCTTCATCTCAATCTGCAACTCTACGAGAGCTTAACCACCTCACCGGTTTTACTCGTAGATGGTGGAAACTCCGTAGTGCACCGCAGCAGCAGTACAATTACTCTTCATACTCTAGGTATTGCATACTCTAGGTATTGCTGTAAGTTCAAAATATACTCAATCTCTAACTTCCTACATAGGAGAATGGTTGCTGTATGTGTAAATATGGTTTAACTATGATGATACGGAATTCTATTGCATTAATAGAGTGGAATAGATACAAATGGATTCATTTAGTCGTTTGAAATTTCGTTGTTGTTTCATTAATTTGGTTATCTTTACTATGAGTACTTTTCTCTATTCAATATTTTCATCATACTCTCTGTCTCAATTTATGTATCACAATTTTGAGCCTGAATTCGGGCTAGGAATCTTCAAATTTTTGAAACAAAATCTATATATTTGGAAACTAGGTAAGAAGTACTATAAGTCACAACTCACAATAAATGACAATTCCAAATATTTTAAAGATAAATAAAAAAATTATGATTAAAGATAGACTTGTTTGAATCTCGATATCCAAAAGGTCACACATAAATTGGGACGGAGGAAGTAGCGTTTTTTATTTGCATTTGTTTGGAACCTGTTCTGAAAAACGATTCTCCTTGAGTCGAGGGTCTCAGAAACAACCTCTCTACTCTAGAAAGATAGGGATAAGGTCATTGTAAAACCAATCCTCCTCAGACCCACTTGTGGGACTATACTGACTATGTTGTTGTTAGTTTGAATATTCTGGATGGAACCCTACCAATTTGGATTTGATGAACTGTTATTTGATTTTTTTTGTCATCACTCCAAAGGGAGGGAAGGTAAGGTAAGGTAGGGTAGGTGGTTGCTTGGATCTATTTGTAATATGCGGTGCAGCATTTTTTTGTCATATAGGACATCACTAATTTCGTAGCATGGAACCAGCAACAATGACAACATACCCAGTGAAATCTCACAAGTGAGGTCACACAGAACTTACCACTACCTTGAGGCTATGTAAAATGTCGGAATGTCACCCAAGTCTTTGTTCACCAACATAAAGATGTTGAAAACATCTATGGCTATGTAAAATAAACCTATGCTAAAGAGCAGTGGCAGATCTGATGAAAGAAGGTAGATCTGAACTACTTTTTTAATAACCGAGAGATCCTCGAGGGGCACACTGTTTGAAATTCGTTGGATAACTAAAGAGTCCTCCCTCTATCCTTTTCCACTTAATCATCAGACTTTTGTATGTGGCAGGTCAAACTTGTGATGTGCGCCTAACCTACACGTTACATGCTGCACTTACCACTAGACTGAAATCCTAGGGGCAGTTGATATATACTCTTTAAATTCTTAGAGTAGAATTGTAAGCCCCTTTTATGTTCGCTTCCAACTTAGTGCTAACATAAACAACATCATAGACGCCTGTACATTTTGTGAATTGAATGTACAAGGAGATGTCTTATCTAATGCTATTTGTTATTTGATTATATTATTATTTATGTATCACCTAGAAATTCAAGAGGTCTCTCCTTAAACAGCTAATGAACACATTCAGTGTACCGAGCTTATCTATGCACTGTAAGGGGCCTTGTATAAGTGATGGCAAATTCTCTATTCGAAGTGTAGGATCAAAAGATTTCAGCTTGTGAGTGCTAAAAATTATGAAGCCGGACAGTCGGAGGATGCTGAGGAGATAGTGCACAAGGCTTCTGATGACTTAACTGGTAGTCTGGAAGATAAAACTGTTCGCACAGGAAGTTCATTTTTGGCAAAACTGGCAATAGCATTAGGTATAGCTGCTACTATTACATTTCTATCCATAGGCCTTAAGCAGCCTAATCAAGGATCAAATTTTGGAATTCAATATCTGGTTGATGGATCATCATCTTCCACAATTTCTACACCTGCTCCTGGTTTTTCTTTCAAAGCTTTTGGCTATAGAGTCATGCTGCCAGAATATGCTCCAGGGTAAGCAACTAATTATCCTTGTGACTTTTCATTCATCAGGGGTTTCACCATGATCTAAGAAGAAAACAAGATCAACCTTATGTTTATTATACTTTATTCGACTACTATGATAGATGCTTAATATATAATTGATAACCTGGATCTCCTATCTATCAGCGTACTCGGATGTGATATTAAGCCCTTGTACTTCTCATTCGTCAGATGGATCTACTTTTGGCTTCTGATGGCAGCTGGTTTTGGACTTTTTATCAGTGAGGAGGCTTTGAATATATGGGTCCGTCTCCTTTGCTGGTACTTCTGTTCATGAACTCCCCTGCTAACAGGTCTTCTGATTCATGGCCACGTTGCAGATAGTATAGTTTTCCTGCAATTATTTTTCTTCTTTTGATTTGACATTGCTTTTAAAATTAGTGACTTTAGAGTTGTTCTTTAGTGATGTGAGGAAAAAGTGAGAGGCCATGTGGAGAAAAGAGTTGTGAAGAAGCTTCAAAATTTTATAAAGTTAAAAAGCTAGAACCCTGTCTAAAAAAGTTGAAAGCTAGAACTATGCTGTTATTTAGTGTCTATGAATAGGCACTAAGTTGGCTTGTTATCCTTCTTCATGATGTTCACTATTATAGTCATTTGAATAGGCACTAAGTTGGCTTGTTATCTTATTCATGATGTTCACTATTATATTCATTTGAATAGGCACTAAAATGGCTTGTTATCCTTCTTCATGATGTTCACTATTATAGTCAAATTCATTGACGAATGGTGTAGGTTGGAATCTCTATAGCACGGATGCTTGTTCTAGATGGGACGTGGCAATCACTAGTGAACTCCTTTTCCAGGAATGCTCCATATATAACATCCACTATTCTTTGGGTGTACTGGTTAGTTGAAACTGTGTCCTCTGAGTAATTTTGATGAATGCACGTGCAGACAAACCTTTCATGATTCTGCAGTACACACAACCTTCTTTTTCTTTTGTTGTATTAAAAGATTTTATGCACCTTCAGTGCCAGTAAAAATTGATTATGTAGAAACAGTGATTTCCACAATGTTAATATTGTTGTGGATCCTGAATATTCAGGGGCGTTTGCATCAGCGATATGATACCTTTTTACCTCGGGAAGCTTTTTAAGCAATCTGATGCATCTGATGATGTTTGCTCAAAGGTTTGTTTTGGCTACTAGCATATTATTCATGTTAAAATATTCAGCCTCCTTGCCTTACTTAAAAATATATGAACTTGATTTTGGAAATTCAGAGTCAATTTGGTTGTAGTTAGGGATCGGAAATCAGAAGGCAAGAGATATTACAAACGCTGTACAAAAACATGGGAATCTCATTGGTTTTGGTGAGTTGCAACAAAGATGCTGAATTTAATCCAATGTCTCTTGCATTGTGAAAATTTTTAATCATTGTGAAACCCTTGCTTCCACTGATATGCTCACACTTTTCTTTCTTTTTTATATATCTGTGGTGTTCGAGCTAGCTTTCACGAACCTTAACTAAATTCCATGGGTACCTGCTACCTCCCACCAGCACAAATACCAGGTAACTCTGTCCACCAAGGCTTGGACAGATGGGAAACAATCATCTAGTGTTTTTGGCTTCGTTGGGATTTGAACTTGAAACCTCATGGTTCTTAACCCTCTTCATTGGATATGCGCACACTTATTACTATGATCATAATGTAGCATCAGTACTATCACATATCTATGTTGGTACTGGAGGAGTACAATTTAATTATTTGTTAAGATTCTCTATTTGCTGGAAATGTCAGATTGAAATTAGTGATCTACCTCAAAATTTATCCTCTATCGTAAGAGTTTGCATAGTTCTAGTCCATCTTAATCCTTATGTCTATATGCCTAAATCTCTGAACTTTTCTTCACATTCTAAAAAAGCTGATGTTTCTTGTTGTGCTATCATATTTCTGGAAAATACTTGTTCTAACTAATATGATCTTCTTGTTCCTTGACTTCTTTAATTGCTTACTGGTGGATTTTCCTATGCTGATGCAGTGGAACGGTTTTCTCTTGGAGTAAGAAATCCCACTGCTTTCCTTGCAGGGGCTCTGGTGAGTGATTTTTTTTCTGTTTTCCTTCTTAACATGCTGAGGGTTAGATCAGCTTAACTGTCTTCTGCTACTTTCTTGTTCCCTCTTTTGGGTACTACAAGTTTTGAGGCATGATACTGTTACCTACAGAACAAAAGGTGTCAGATATGTTAGGATGGTCAATAACAATGCTTAGAAGTTCTGATAATTTCATTTCATCTTTGAAACGATTGATATATTTTGTGTAGAAGTCCTGCTATAAAACAGAAGATAGACAGACCCCGTCCGTCAGTTACAACTTTCCTTTTGCTAATTCTGAGCCTACTCTGACTAGAAATTCAATCACTGAGAATGCAATGCAACCAATTTCCTTATGTCTATATGCATAAATCTTATGATGGTGTTATGTTGTAGCTATAACCCTATATAGAAATTGTTAGCAACTCAATGCATTCTCCCGCCGTAAACAGATATTTATAACTGTTTCAATCATTTCTCTGCTCATAAATATTGCAGGATATATCACCAGAGTGTTTCTTTGCTGGTGTCTGTTGTGGCGGCTTGATAACTCTTCCAATTCAGGTTACTAGTCTTGTGTTTGAAACAGATTTCCAGTTTTAAGTTTACCTGCTGTTCATGCCTTATCTCCTTTTCTTTTACTCCAAAATGCAGTTGACAATTGGATTTTTACTAAGAGAGCGTCCAGTATTTGCCGTTGCAACAGTTGCTACTGTAGTGGTACAGTATAATTCTTTTGCTCTGTCCAATTTTGCATTTATTACCAAAGAATCCAATTCTGGTTCCTATGAAATGTGCAGGGAATCTGGACTATATTCCCCTATGCAGTGGCTGCTTCTACAGCATTATTCCTATATCTACGGCGCCAGTTTTCTGGTTAGGCCAACTCATTACTTTTATGATTGGTTCACAAGTCGTAAAGAATGTAGAGGCGAGCACTGATGCAAGCCTGGATGGACATTGTTATTATTTGTTGAAAATTATCCACGACTTCCCCCTATCTTCCAAGGGGAAAGGAGACCTTTAAATGTGATATATATCAATAACTTAAAACATTTCCGAGCTCAAATTTTAAAGTTGTCATAAAGTTACAGTAACATTTGATTCAACTAGAGAAACCTTATATTTGCAAATTGTGAGCTGCAGTAGTGAAGGTCTAATTTATCAATTGGCTAGTCCTTCAGATGCTAAATAGGAAAGTTGAATGCTGTATGCATCTTTGAGCTCAGCTAATACTTCTGCAATACTCGGCCTTCGCAATGCATCCCTCTCCACTGACCTTGAGGCGATTAAAGCAGCTTTTCTCATGCTTTCTGTGTCAAATGTTCCTTTTATGCTCTCATCTACTATCTCAAATGCACCAGCCTGCAAGTACGGCTTTGCCTGAAATTTTCACATTTAGTTTACAACATGTGAGTATTATAGGAAGTCAATGAAATGCTTTTGTGTGTAAAACATTATAAGACTTGTTATTACCCATAGAACTAAATTGAAGGAATCTGGAGACCCCGAGTGGCTAAGTGGTTCTCGGCCACAAATAAGTTCAAGAAGAACGACTCCAAAACTGTATATGTCACTCTTTTCTGTGAGCTGTCGAGTGGAATAGTATCTGAGGACAAGTAGTAAGAGAGGTTTAGGAATTAGGATAGGAAGGACCAAATATTAAACTGGATGATAAATGACTTGAAGCTTACTCAGGGTCAAGATAGCCAGCAGTGCCTTTGACAACAGTGCTAACATGAGTTGCATCTGATTGAGTTACTTGCTTAGAAAGGCCAAAATCAGATACCTTAGCATTAATGTCTGCATCCAGAAGTATATTGCTGCTCTTCACATCACGGTGTATGATTCTTGGCTCACTTCCATTGTGCAAGTAATCCAAACCTTTACAAGTTATATAATCAAACATTAAAAACTATATAAAACTTAAGTAGTGATAATGCCTCTCTTTACTCATACCTTTTGCAGCATCAACTGCAATTTTCAGTCTGCGCACCCAGCTTAGTGTCAATTTCTTGCTCATTGCTCCTGAGACAGTTATTAAGAGTTAGAAAATGATACGTGACAGAAGAGGATGATGGATTTAAAGTGTGAATATGGGTGAGATAACGCATGACGTACCATAGAGGTTATCAGCCAGTGATCCTCCAGGTAAATACTCATAAACTAGAATTTGTTGCTTTGATTCATGGCAGAATCCTTCTAACGACACAAGAGTTGGATGACTGATTTGTGATAGAAGGGATACCTACAGATAATAAAGAGAGCTCTTGAATCTCTTTTTTCTTTGTAGACTGGAACTGAACTAGCATGGGTATAGTGACGAACCTCATTGATAAAAGAATCAGCACCCAGTTGAGTTTTATCGAATCGAACTTTAACAGCAACTTGTTTACCATCAGGAAGCTTCCCAAGATAAACAGATCCAAAACTACCACGGCCAATAACCTCTTTAAAGTTGTTTGTAGCAGCTTTGATTTCTTTGTATGAAAATACTTTTGCAGCATTCCAGTTTTTCATTTCTGCTGCAGTTCCTATAATTAGAAAAAAGTGCATGTTTAGAAGTAGATTGATCAATATTCTGAAATGTTAAAGAAAGGTTTTGACTTTTAATATACTTGATGCATATGTGTCTCCACTTTTGCTTCGCCTCATGTACAATAATACTGATATAAAGACAACGAATAGAACAAACACAGCTCCTCCAACTGCACCAAGTATAACTATGAAACGATTATGGCGCTTGTGTTTTGTGGGTGCAAAGACAGTGACTTGTGGTGTCTCAATCGTAGGATTTCTTGAGAATTCATTGCATAAAGACATAGTGAAGTAAAGACACAGATTTCCTGATGATCTGCAAAATAGGGAAAGACGATAAGCCGAGAAACTGACATGAGAAGCAAAAAACAAAAAGACTTTCTGATTTCATACAGGACTTGTAAGCTCTCTCTGTTCAAAGATTGTGGCAGGGGCCCTTGCAGCTTATTGTTTTCTAGGTTCCTGAATGTTACAGCGAGGTAAATTAGAACAATTCATCAGGTGAAGTACTTTAAGAAGTTCAAAATGTCAGTATATATTTTCCCCACTCACAGTAAGTGGAGGTCCTTCAGTTCTCCAACGCTATCTGGTACTGTTCCTTGAAAACTATTGTTATGCAAGTCCCTTCAACAGAAAACACATTAATTTTAAAGACTGTTGAACAGGGCTAGCTAGGAAGAATGAAGGAAGTCACTATCGACTTACAAAATTTGAAGGTTTATCAAGTCTTCTAACTCTGAACCAAAAGCTGTAAGTTGATTAAAGCTTAAGTTCCTGCAAAGTTGAGAGCGCACAACTTATTTTAGATAATGCTCTCTCAAGTACATTAACTTAACATGGTAATTCATCGAGATCAAGTATTACAGCTTCTTAAGATGTTGCAGGCTGCCAATGTTTTGTATCTCTCCAGCGAGTGAAGTATTATGCAAATCTCTGCAACAGGAAGAACCTCAAATAAGTAAGTCAAGATAGCCAAACAATGACTATTAAGTGATAAGTTGTTAAGACTAATGACTCTTACAGTGATTTGAGATCCAGTAGGTCACCAAATGTTGGGCTGATTGACCTCAAGTTTACATCAAAAAGCTCCCTATATAAAGTCTTAACTTTATTATGTTCTGCTCTTAACAAAAATAAGACCAAGAGAAAGAAAATAAAAGGAAAATGTAGTTCTAGGGTAAACTTTGGCATACAATGAAGTTACGAGATTTGCTTCACATTCTATGTGTTCCCATGATTTAGGAGAGCATGGATCATCTTCCCAATCAAGATCTAGACCAGTTGACTGCTGAATAACCTGTAGGGCTGAAACTGCAAGCATAAAAAATGCCAAAAGTTGGTGTGATTGGTTCTAACAGACTCCTTCAAAGGTTGAAAAATTAATAAAACTGTATTAGAACCTGTTGTTGAAGAAGTTTCTAAGGGAATGTTTAGGATCTCATAAACCTCAAGAGCATTGATATATGGATAGTAGTGAACAGTCTTCAATGTGATGTTCAAGCTCTCGATTCCTTTTATTGTAAAGAAGAGACTACTGACTTCCCATCGATTAACTGTGTAGTTTGATTGAACAATATCCCCATTTATCAATACATCGAATGAAGGGGAGACGGGCAGAATCCCAGCAAAGTAGAGAACAATGTGGTAATCTCCTTGGTGATCAATAGGAAATGTATATGTCATATCATTCCACCGTGCTAAAACTCTTCCGGTCTGAAGAACAGCTACAGGAGGGCTCTCTTTCAGAACTGACATATTGAAATTGGCTTGAATATCAAAACCAGATGACACATGAAATGGGCTGAAATCCTCATCAGCATCCCAAATTCTATCATACTGATCAATCGGGTACCTTTTACATAGCACGAAAAACATCAAATCTAAACAGAAACTAAGGACTAAACAATCGATAAAGTCATACATAACATTATCGACAAGTGAGTGTTTGTTCTGACCTCAGGGACCAACTATAACCACAGTTGATACGATAACATTTCCTCAGCAACTTATTGGGAAAATCTCCCAAGGCATTGCTGTAAGCTTCTTGAGGAAGTGGCCTAAGTTCAAGGGATGAAATGACTGGAAATCCACCATCTTGAAGAGAGTGAAAACATAAAGACAGAATGTCTTTATCAACTGGCCATATGAACTCTTCGATCCACGGATCAATATGAGTAAGATTGACATTTGTTGTAATAGCCCTCCCAAGAGAAACAGAGAATGCAGGTGGCTTATTATGTCTATCATAATTCTTATACACAAACTGTGTCCTGACAAGGACCAGGGATGACACATTCTTCACTGGAATCTTGTAACATTTTCTACGTGGCGAATCAGGAAAGAACCTAACTGGGAGAGTAGATGAAGAGGAACCCTCTAGAAAATCAACAGTGGTCATGTTACCAGCTGAGATATAGGCACCATCTGGTGTCCATGTAATGTTGGAGGAATCAACATAGGTAGTATTTCCACCACAAGACAAGCTCAGGAATCCTGCACATTTCACAACATAAGCAACATTTCATCTTAAAACCTTCCATTTTCTTTCAATGTAATGCATATTGATAGAGGCAGATCCAGGATTTAAAGTTTATGAGTTCACATGTGCTGAACACACACGTACATGCAAATATAACTTCAACTTTACACAAGGGAGAAAAGAAGAGATTGAAGAAGTAAAATCAAGAGACCACTAGGATTTTAACAAATATAGTACATTTTGTAGTCATAATATTAGAAGTACAATATAAGAATGTTTAAAAGGTTGAACTCGTAAGTTTAAATCTTGTATCTGCCTCTGAAGCGTACCTTCAGGATCGCAAAAAGCAACTTTGATGAAGATAGAAGATAGAAGGAACCAAGAATAGTAACACCAATGCAGCTCCATTGAAGCAGAGGAAGAATTTGCAGGGGAGGAAAAAGAGAGAGGAAGTGAGTAGGAAAAAAGAGAAGAGACAACAAGTCCTTTTCTACTTTCCTTTTCTGTTGCTTTGTTGACAGAATTGAGTAAAGGGGAAGATGTGATTTTGATGGTCTTTGAAAATGTGTTAACGGCCAAATGATCATAGGGACAGTTAGAGTCTCATATTGACTGAGGAAAGATGGAATGAATTTCGGCAATCCTTTCTTCAAGAGCTAGTTTGGGTCGGTTGGTGTGAGGCATAAGAATAAATAGTCATGGGATAAAAAATAGTCTTGGGATTAAATTTTGATGTCTGTCATGTTTGGGATAACTTATCCCACCATTTATATCATAGTGATGAGATAAGTTATCCCATATACATGGTGGGATAAGTTATCCCAGGATAATTAATCCTAGGATAATAAATCCTGAGATAACTTGTTCCCAACCAAACGACCCATACCACAGTTGAACTCAATTATTAAAGAATGACTTGGATCAATCTTTCTTAAAGTTTGATTGCATATTTTTTTTTAAATTATCAGTTTCATTTTGGTGGTGTAGACCTCTAGTAAGGGACCACGTAGAAAAATGATTTCACAAAATCACAAAATCTAACCGTTAAAAAATAATGGTACCCAACTACTAATGAATAACATAAATTATTTTTTTCTCAAAGTTTAATAACATATTTGAACCTTTTCCCTATATTATATTTGTATGTGGTATCAAAATCAAATTTGTCCTTATTTGGATACCACGTTATATTATCCATACTTAAGTTATTGTCCATGCTCCGGTTGGTGGTGTGACTCTACAAGGATCAACTATAGGAGTGGTCAGAATTGTTGAGAATATAATTACATAATAAAAAAAAATGTGCATTTTTTCTAATAGTTTAAATTTTTAAATAAAATAATCACATACTTTAATATAATATCAGAACATATAGGATTGATGTCACGTGGAAATGAGTTACTAGTAAAGAGCAATGATTAATGATGATGACTATTGTCTCCATTGATAAGCACGTCTTTTTATACAAAGAAAAATGAGAGACAATACGTGAAATAGTGTGTCTAATTTCATGCACTCCATACATGATAGTTGTTGCTTCTTAGTATATACTCAATCATAAGCGTTGCCCCAAAGAGAACAAATTGTAATGGGTCAAAAATATTTTTAACGTATCATAAAGATTTAAATTCATATTTAATCTGTTAAATAGATATTTACACCAAATAAATAAATGTCAAATGCATTTTTTTTTTATATACATTTTTTAATACTTATGGACAAGTGATGTATATTTTCATTTTGCTTTATTGATTCTAAAAGTTAATTATTTTAATTATATTCGACACGGATAATTAAGTAGTATATATAGTATATTACCTTTTAACTCTTTGAAAAATATCATAACATCATTTTCCAACCAGTACTCCAAGTATAGTTTTTTTCCATGTTGATTTGAAATTTCAAAACTATCCATGGATGCGTGTCAGATTTTTCAAAAATAATGTATTTTTGGAGGATTCGATACGAATGCGACATCAAAAGTGAAGAATCGTGCGGGTAGCTTTTTTTCAACATTCCTGGCTGAAATTTAGGGAATTAATGAACTGTTGCTCAATCATTTTTCTTCCAACTTTATTTCAACTTTTTTCCTATTTATGACCATAATAATGCATAGGATGCTTCATGCTTAGAATTCCAGCATTCTCTTATATGATTGTTTTTAGGCTTTTCGCTTTATCTATATTTATATATATATATATATATATATATTCAATAGCTTAGCTTTCAAATCAATCTCCATTTTGTTGTCTTCCTCATCAAGGAAAATCAAAATCTCATGGACTAATAAGCATATATTTCAATGAACTTAAAAACACAAAGGTAATATAAAGCTAATCATAGATTATCCATCGACCATGAATATTTTAACGACTAATTTAATTTACAGCACAATAAAGTTGTTTCTCCTCACCACTAAAGCTTGAGATTTTTTGGTGAAGCTTTTACGCAGGTGTTTGGACATGTGATTTCATCTCGTGATTGGAAATCCCGAGATGAAATCAGAGCGCTTGAATATGCAAGTTCATCTCTCAAATTCTCCAAAAAAAAAAACTTGATTTGGAAATAGATTTCACATTTTTTAAAGGGGTAAGCCACAGGTACCCCTAGATTATGACTGAAATTGCAAAGACATATCTAAATTTAACTAGAGTTCTATTATCCCCTGAACTCATTATACCTTTTGTGATGATGTGACACCTTCAACCACCCAAGTTGGTTGTGTTTGTACACATGTGTCTGCCACGTGTGTATATATTATTTATTTTGTTTTGTTTTTTAAAAAAAATCTTATTTTCTTTAAAATTTCTTTTTTTTTTAAAAATAATCTTATTTTGGTTATCTTGTATTTAAATTAAGTTAATACACATTTTTTAGGACAAACTACATAAATCCCACTAGTTTAGATCCTAATTACTAAGATTCCCGATAGTTTCAATTATTACTTCCTCTATCATATTTTGTACTTAGGATACATGAAACTGAATCCGCGAGATGCATGTATCTTGCTGAATTTAAAAATAGATGTACATATTTTATTTATTTAAATTAATTGGTTGTAACAGATTTTCTTAATTAGAGGAGTTATTGAGGATTTTCAAAATACATGTACAATTAATTCTGAAAATTTAAATAAATTAAATCCCTTAATATAAGGAGAAAATCAAGGATTATATATATGTTTAATTAATTTTATTTTATTATATTATTAATAAAAGACAAAAACATGTATATTTTGGTCATATAATTTGATTAATTTCATTTTATTACTCTTAAAATAATAAATTTATTAATTTGATGTATCTATTTTTAATATATAATGTATCCAACCAACTAAATAATTAGATACGTGAGTGTCATACAAGTACATTCATATGTATCGTATAAGTATCCAGTATTAATTTCATGTATCTATTTATATGACTTAATATTAATTTCATGTATCTATTTATATGACTTAATATTAATTTCATGTATCTATTTATATGATCTAATATTAATTTCATGTATTTATTTATATGATCTAATATTATTTCGTGTATCTTTTATATGTATAATTTGAAGTATCAAGTATCAATTTCATATATTATAGGGAAAAGACATAAAATCCCTCCTGAACTTGGCACAAAAACTTACTTTAGTACTTAAACTACACGGGTGTTTATATACCCCTCTAATTTAATTTGAATTGAATTTAATTACCCCTTAAAGAGTGACGTGACAGAATTTGTATCACCAACTTTTCATAAGCGCGTGAGAAAGGAAAAGACACCAAAAAACTAACACATGTCATCTTTTTATTGGATAACATATTTAATAACTTATTTTACTAATTTTTAAATATTTTATTTTGAATTAACTTTTCTCTCTCTATATTTCTTTTTCTGCATCTTCTTCTTCAATTTTTTTTCCATTTTTGTTCTTTTTCTGCATCTTCTTCTTCATTTTTTTTTCTCCTCTCGTAACTCTTTCTCTTTTTTATTCTTCTCATTTAGTTCAAGTAAACATTTACTTCCAAATATAACTTCTTCCACAATTCTTTTTTTTCTTTTCTATTTTTAATCGTTTCTTTCTTTTTTTTACAAAATTTTTGGTGTTTGATTCACCCATCATTTTTGGCATCAAAGAAGATTATTAGATCTATCGGTTTAAAGCGTTATCAGAATGAAGTTGACTTTCATTAAAAAAAATCGAAGATATTGTTGGCAAAAGATTAACTATGGAGATTTTCCCAATTCATTAATAATTTTTCATCTTTATGCAAATAATTTTTAAAATTTTTGAGGAAGGTGGTATCGTATAACTAAACTGAAAATGCAATTGAAATTTGAATTATAGTTTGTATATTGAGGAGTAAATTCATTGATGGGTTTAATTTTTGGCTCAATATTTTAAAAAAAACAATTATTATGGAGATTTAAGCAATTAATTAGGAATTTTGTTAATGTACACGTGGACTAATAAAAACACGTGTGACTCAACAACACTCAGCCTTCAACTGGGCTGGTGATGGGAGGATTGAAAAAAATCACTTAAAAGATGTTAAGGGGGTATATAAACACCCGTGTAGTTTAAGTACTAAAGTAAATTTTCGTGCCAAGTTCAGGGTTTTTTTTATGTATTTTCCCTATATTATTTATCCAAAAGTATGTATCTCGGATAAATATGAAAATAATTAGATACATTGTAATAACACAACAAAGATATATGATAATATTACGATACATGATAGAAGATCATATCCTATGACAAGACTCGGATACATGACAAAATAAATTGTGTCAAATACATGCGTAAATCTCCAATTTATTCATTAGATACATACACACTTAATAAGATACATTGATAAAAACTAGATACATATAATCGTATCTCAATAATGTATCAGATACATTAATAATGTGTCAAATACATGCGTAAATCTCCGCTTATTAAAATTTTTCGATTACGTTCGTGGCTGATTAGGGCATCTTATCGTGGCGGTGTTTGTTTCACCTTTTGATTCATCAGTGTTGCTCATTGTGCCTAGATTCGACGGGAGAAGTGACGCGTTTCTTGGTTAATCTATAGTATACAAGGTATGCAACTGATACTATCGTCAACGTCGAATTTGATTAATCTATTGGGCTTGAAATCTCTGCTTACAACGATACCCATTGTCTCTGCGAGCGAGAGGTGTCTCCCCTTGCGAGAAAAAAATGGTGATTTCGTGGAAAATTGATTTGAGAGTGAGAAAATCAAAGGCTAAGAATTTGATGTGTGTGTGTATTGACAAGTTGTAGATTATCCATTTTAATTGAGTGTTTCTTCTCAGTAATTTTGACTCTTCAAGGGAAGAGGAAGAGGAAAAGATTGAGTTTGAGTTTTACCCTAACTCACATTATCTAAGAGAAAGATATTTATTTCTAATTAAAACACTAATTTTAGAGTTTAAATATAAAGATAATTAATCAATCCTAATTTTAAGGAATATGAGTACTGATTGTATCTTCAATAATATATGGTATAAGATATTAAAAGAGATAACATATGTAATTGTTTAAAGATAGAGGTAACCTTTGTATATATGGTAGTGATGTATATCTAATAAAGTAGTTTATCCTTTTTTTTAACCTTGTATCAACTTTTTTTTAAAAATATTCTTATTTTTTTTATCTTGTATTTAAATTAAGTTAATACACATTTTTTTACTTTGTATTTCTCTCTTCCTCTTTTACCTTCATTCATTGTTTTTTCTCTTTTATTTTTCTAATGATTTTATTTACTCTTTTTTTTTCTTTCGTTTTGATTTGATTTCAAAATTAATTCCAAAAGTCTTGTATTTAAGATAATTTAATTTCGAACGTATATCAAAATAAGTAAAGATAATCAAACAAAAAACATAAAAAAAAAATTAAAACGTCAAAATTAAAGGACACTTTTTAAAGAAATATACATAAAAAAATTTTAAAATAACTCAAAGTGAAAAGATGATAAATTAATTAAAAATTGTTTAAAGTGAGAAAGATTTTAAAATAAATATCATACGAAGAAAGAAATAAAAATAATTATATATATTTAAATTTTCATATCAATAAATATGTATATTAACTAATTATAAAGTGACCAATTAAAAAAGGACATGTGTCCAATTTGTGCACTTATCACTTGTCTTCAAAAGAGTGTGCACATTTTATTCCATTTTAAATTAGTATAGGGAGTAATAGGACTCTGGTTAGGTTTAGGTGTGTCTCAGGAATTTCCATCATAGTCTAGGGAGTACTTGTGTTTTATCTTTTTTTTTAAATACAAAAATTGACCTACAAGTTTATATTTATTTATTTCATAGGTAAACAAAATTTACCATTGATATTGTTACTATTACCAACCTTTGAACTATTTATATTTATATTAGATATAATTATTACTCTCACCAATCAATTTTATAGTTGATATTATTACTCTTAGTCTCTTACCAACCTTTAAATCATTTATATCGAGAAATGCATGCTCAAATATGGAATTGTTCGTGCTATGTGTGTGTTGGGGGGGGGGGGGGGGGGATATTAAAGAGTAGTACACTACAACTCATGTTCAATTTTACTTTTTTATTGAACGAAAGTTTGATCAGTAAATGTTATATGTTTTTTTTTTTTGGAATAACTTTGTGTTATTGTATTATGCTTTTGTTATGAACTTTTGTATATTTGCTAAGATTGTATTAAAAAAAATGACATTTTCGATAGTTTTCGCAATTTATGGATTTTTTTATGTTTATGAGCAAAATATACTAACTTAAAAATTCAAATTATATGTCCAAACAAAACTTTAACTTCATCTCATAATATTTCGTATTGTAATTATATCTCACGTGATTAAGCGGAAAGTACACTAAATTTTAAAAATCTTCGTTTCTTGCTTTTCAATAAAGTAATTTGGAGTTGTTACCATTTGTATTTGGACAAATCATTTGAAAATCACACCGTTTTTGTTAGCATTAGAAAAATAATTTGTGTTCTGTCAATTTTTTTTCAAAAAGTTCTTTTTTTAGTGATAATTAAGGAAAGAATACATACATCTATTACTTTACAAATAATACTATTCAAAAAGAAAAAGAAAAATATTTTTATTCATTTACATTTTAATACTTATCTAAAAATAAAAATAGTCTTAATTATCTTTATTAGATACTTAAGCTTATGTAATAAGAAAACTACTTCTTTAATTTTGTTTGGAAATTGGTAAGATTTGCTAATAATATAAAGAGTTGGGAAAAGGTCATGGTAAGAAAACTAAAAACGGAGAAGGAATAATATTTTAATGACTGATTTCTCCTTTGGAATAGGTAAAAATCATTTACGCTTCTTTATTTTTATTTTAAAATCAAATTTCTCCCCTTAACTATGAATAATAGATATTTTCTCCCCTTTATTCTATGTTATATGCATATATTATCCTCGCTATTTTCAATCTTTCATATATATAATATTTATTTTAATCTAAGTATTTATAGATTTTTATTTAAGTTCATTAATATTATAAGTAGAATATTTTTTATTAATATCAATTTGTCACAAAATTAATGTATTATTTATGATTATTATTTTAATATTAAATGCATTAAATATCTATATAGATGCATGTTTTCGTTCTCTTATTCTCTAATGTCTATATAGATAAATGATTTTTGATTGTCAATAATAAAATATTTTTAAATTAAAAACTTACTTACAATATAAAAAGATAATATTTCAAACATTTGTTATAAAATATATCCCTAAATTGTTATAAATGAATATTAAAATTGTGATTATTTATTAAAATATAAACTTTTTACTCTGTTTATTATTTTATTATAGAACACTATTAACTTATACATTCACTTACTATATTTTTTTACTTATTTTTTCAATAGAAAAAAATATTTAGTTTTTATATATAAAATTTGTTACATAGATTAAAAAATAAAAATTCATGATTTTAAATAAGTAAAAAGAGAAGACAAAGGTTGTCACAACCGAAAGTACACCCTAGACATGACATGGCGCATAGGACCCCGAGAGGCCCTATACAAGCCACTTAACATACATCATACAAGATAAAATAAAAAATCAAGAGATTTTATAAGACAGTTCAAATCATAAGAGTTGATAAAATGTAGCGGAAGTCTAACATAGTCTCAAAGCCATCTAGTACATCAAGAGTTATTGGGACGTAACACATGCATCACATACAATACGGAAAAATAAAGACAATAAGCAATAACGGGTTCGGTCCTCTGTACATGAGGACTGATCAATCTTCGAATCTAGTAAAGTGAACACTGGCTATGGAGATGCGGAGTGGGAATGTCAGACCCTACATTAGTGAAACAATGTAGGCAAAAGTATGCATTAGCACATGGAATGTACTGAGTATGAGGGGAATGCAATAAAACATGAGACATGATCATAAAAGGAGATAATTGAAACATGGAATACAAGACCAAGTTAAAACATAGTAAAATCATTTAAGAAGATTCATAAATCACGAACATGGTCAATGCATCTTTAAATCATAAGGGAAGCTTCATAAAACATTAGAAATCAACTTAGTTCTTTTTGTGGGAAGTTTAGCGTTAATCGACATATAGACCATGCGAACTATAACATGGAATTCAGTGTCTGCCTCACACAGAAAATGGGTGTCATACTTGCCAAGGTAAGGACCCTGATCTTCTAGCTTACGTGGATCCACTAACTAATGTCTATCTAAGGCAATCATCGTTTATCTAAGACAATCATCCCATAGTGGCACATAGGTATGTGATAGGGAGATTGCTACTAGAAACCCGACATCTAGCTATGGGAGAGCTTCCATCTCATTATCCTCTCGGTACTAAGCATAAATCCCACTAAATAGTTATTAATCTTAACTTGTCTTATCATTAAGAGACATGGGTAATCGCCACTTGTCATATCATCCATGGAAAGGCACAACTAAGCAATCAATCCATGCTAACAACATCATAGAGTAGCTCAAGGGTATACACAACCTAAAATATTAATGGTAAGGGTATGAATAGCCCTATAGTATAACGGTAGATATTTCCATACCATTTATAATAGTGCGGGGGTATATTTTTGTCATTTTTCCCTTTAAATTAAATTAATATGTCTCACATAATGATTGATGCGTGATAACAATTGTTTTTAAAAATTTAGGATTTATGTAATGATATCATTTCAAAATTGTTTAGGGGTAATAGAATGTCATCATAGTTAAGGTGTTTTTTTTTTTAAATTCGTGATAACTTCATATGTTACTTTATGTCTTTTCTCTAATTAGTTTACAATACATATAGTCATGTTTTATTTACATAAAATATAGCGAAAAGTCATAAGAAGTATACACTGATTATACATTATAGCTTGTCAAAAGTCGTAAAATGTAAACACGGAATATAACAATAGCGTACCTACATAAGAGCTATACACTAACTATATATTATAATACACTCAAAAACCTGAATATAGTTAACTATATATGAAGTATACATTGATTATTTAATCTCAATTAATTTGAAATCACCTCTAAACAGTCCCAAATTTTAGAAATGAAATTTAATCCTCTCGTTGTTTTGAAATCTTCTGATATATAATACACTCGAATCGATTCACATTTACGCTACGTCAAATTTTTTTCTAAAAAAATGGAAGTAGCCGCAAGAAACAACAGCAGCAGTATGAAGAAGAAGAAGAAGAAATAGGACCAAGAAGAAGAAGCAAGAAGCAGGCCAAATTTTGTAAGGCAAAGAAGAAGCAAGAAGGATATTTTTTTGGGCATTTGTCCATTGTTTTAACTTTGAAGAAAAGAATAATGAGTAAACTGGACATATAATTGGTAGATGAACCAAAATTGGTGGTAACATTTGAATACGAGTAGGACACTGCAATTCAAAGTCGTTTTGCATGTGGTTTTTTATTTGGACACCTACCGCACCTCTCATATTTATTTGGTTTGGCATTCAATTGCCTTGTGGTCGAGTCTTTCTTTAAATCTCGTGCATAGTGAGAGCTTTAATATATCGGGTTTTTTTTAATTTTTATTGGATGGGCCCATCTTTCTTCAGTTAGACCCAACCCCACATCCCTTAAATTTTAGAAAAAGGTACAAATTTTAACCTCTGTTTTAATTATATCTCACAACAACTACCTTCTCTCGCTCTCCACACTCCTCGTTTCCTCCGAACAAGCACTTTTCTCTCTTCAAGCCTTTTTTCACAGGTCTTGAAGAGCCTAAATTTTGATCTTTTTTTGGTTCTTGTTTGTTCATAAATGGCTAAGGCCTACACTTTGGCTGAGGTCTCCCAGCACAACAGCGCTAAGGATTGTTGGTTGGTTATTAGTGGCAAGGTATAATTTCTTGATCTCTCCTATTTCATTATGTTTTCATTGCCTAGATCTTACTCTTTGATCAAATAATGAAACAATAGAAGGAAAAGATTCAATCTTGATTAGTTGTATGTGTTAAAAGATTGATTTTTTATCAAAATTCTGTTATGCTTTTGTAGACCACCATCTTTTATTTCTTGTTTTTATGTGGAGGCAATGGGGTTTTGAAGTGGGATGGGGTATGATCTCATCCTGTTGTTTGATTGTTTTGTGGGTTGAGGGGCTTGCATTATTGGATTTCATAAATTAATCGGTAGTTTTCTTGATTCCCTCAATGTGAATTGCAACATATCTATGTCTTTCTATTAGGAATTGCAGGGAGATAATCTAATAACTTGAAAGTTTCAGTCTTGGATTTGGAGACATGAGTGGTAAATATTTGATTATTAAACACCACAACACTGAAGCTCTGACTTCCTCTTCAGTAGCTTCTGAAACAGTTGGCAAAATTCTTCATTCACTCCTGCTAGAATGCGAGATTCTTCTCCTCCGTTATTGATGGGGCGAGTCATTGTCTATGGTTTGTATTATTTGTTGAATATTTGATGGGCACAATTGGTTGCTAATAACTTGGAATTTTATTATTGCAAAGTAAAAACCCGCTTCGATCTTACAATTTTTACACTCAATATTTCTTGCACTCACAATCTAGCAACTCTATTTGTTCCTCGCTCTTATTTCTCACTTGTTACTTGCTTCAACAACATTATTTACTTGAGCACACTACAAATTTACATCGCAAATGAACCACCTATAAATATAGGCCATGATGGAAGAATCTAGCTAAGCATATTTACTACTCTATTCTAAAATGTTCCTTCAACCGTTTATTTCTAAAACTACCCTTTCTAGAATATTTCTGGACTTTTTTTTCTCTGGAACACTTATTTTAGAGATCTTCCTTCATTTGTTTACAACTCTTTCACTATTCTAGATTCTTTATGAAATATCTTAGATACTAATTAAGTTGGTGATGAGTTCTAAACACTCCCCCTTAACACCAACTTAATATGTTCTTTGTGTCCGTCATGAGCTATTCCTGAAACTCTGCATCATGATGTTCATGCCCTTTGAGAATCTCAACCTCAGTAGAGCTACTCTAGTCCTTACTCTTTGGACCTTCGTCAAAGGTAGTAGTCTCTTTGATAGTGACCACCTCAATTAACGCTGCATTTATATATTTGTTGCTTGGGCGTTCTGGTCGTGTCTAACTTCTTAGTTGAGGTCGCAAAACTTCTTGGACTCCTTCCAACTCTTCTGGGGTTTCATGTACTCTAGTTTGCCATGGGCTCTTATTATCTTTTTTTGAAGTTATCTCCTTTGTATGTAATTTGTGTTTTTCACATATCTCTTATTCTGATTCTGCCTTGCTTCCTTGTCCTTCTCCTTCAAGTTTAAGTTGTAGCTCTTGCTCTAATTCTTTTGAATCTGGTAGGAGATTTATTTGTACCACCATGTTAGTGCTTCATCAAATACCACATAAGTTGTTTCGGCTGGCATGACATAGATTGACTCTTAAGCTTTTTCCCTAGATGATTGGTATGCTTGTAACCTTCATCTTTCAATATAACTTCATTTTGAAGTTCCACTTATGCCGAGTTGTGACGAGGCACAAACACTGTTTTGCCAACTGGAGTTATTTGCATTTTTGAATGATTTGTGGTCATCTTCAATAGGCTTTATATTCACTCACTCATGCTGATAATCTTTTCTCATCATCTGTCCTGTGATTGGAGCCATCCCGAGTCAACGATCCGATCTCATGTTCATAATCGACCAGTTTCTCAATTAGAGTTGTAAGTGTGAGCTCATTTTCTTCGTTAGAGTGAGAGTGACAAGTTCTTCCTATTGATTGCTTTCTTCAACTACATAAGAGGTTTCGAAATCCCAAGTTTCTTCCTCATCTTGCTTGTTTTGAGTTGAAGTAGCTATGTTACGTTCAACTTCCTTGTACCAAAAGTCTCTCTAGCGTAGTATCCTTTCTTTCCACAATTATTGCACTCCTCCATTTTCCGTTAGTGAAACCTTGGTTCGTCTGCTTGTTATGTCGTGACTTCTTTGATATTGATTCTTATTGTCTTCCCTTGGGGCGAGCTTCTCTCGTTTGTTGAAGAGCACCTTATCTTCATCTTTTATAGAGAGACTTGATAGTGACTTTTCCAAATCTTCTTCATTTGCCAACAAATTTATTAACTTAGATAAAGTTGGTTCTCTAGACCACCCTTGTGTGGCCATAATTATGCTTTTATACGCCGGTCTTAAACTATACTTTGCTGTTGATAATTAGTTTTTGTGGAGCAACAAAATGCTGCATTACTTTGAGTGGTTGGCATCAATTGCACCTTGTATTCCATGTTACCTCACTTTTAATACTCCTTTTTTCCCCTGCTTCTTCTATTTCTTCAAAAATTTCTGTTTACTATTTTACAGGTATATGATGTGACAAAATTCTTGGATGACCACCCTGGAGGTGATGAGGTTCTGATATCTTCAACTGGTAATATATTTTGACATATTCTTTCCTGCAACTAGAATTTTAGTGGTTTTGGTTTCCAGGGAAGGAAAAGTGAAGTTAGCCGGATAGCTGAGGGATAAGTAGAAAATACTTTCATCCAAATTAAGTCAAGCAAAAAGGTGTAGGAAACTTGAGGAAAAAACTTTGTTTTATAATCCTTCCTTCTCTTCTATTCTTTAGCATGCAAGAAATGACCTTATTTTCCTTTATTTTACTGTGAATTCATCAAAAAGTACATTCTTTTGGAGCTTTCGTGGCATCCAACTGAAGCTTTACTGATTTGATGTTGGAGTAATTTCTCAAATCTTAGATGTTGGTATCTGTAATGTAATAAAATCAGAGTTGTAAAGACAAATATCAATCACTTCTATATTTTGCCATTACCAACTTATTAGACAAGCTTGATATAAAGAACTATAGTCCTTTAGAAGACAGTGGTGAGCGAGTTCCTGATTCTTTGTGCAGGAACGGATGCGACTGACGATTTTGAGGATGTTGGCCACAGCAGCAGTGCTCGAGCAATGTTGGATGAGTACTACGTAGGTGATATTGATTCAGCAACCATTCCCACCAAAACCAAGTATACTCCTCCCAAGCAGCCTCAGTACAACCAGGACAAAACATCAGAGTTCGTCGTCAAGCTCCTCCAGTTCTTAGTTCCCCTGATTATTTTGGGTGTGTCTTTTGGCATCCGTTTCTATACCAAACAGTCAGCAGTTTGAAGATGGAGTTCATGGGGAATACATAGTAAGTGTCGAAAAGAAAAGCCAAAAACAGTTTAGGGGTGGGGGAGGCTCTGTCATCTGAGCAAGTCTTCGTTAAATTATGGGGATAGTAAGGAACTGTCTTTTGTAGCGATGAACCCTTTCTCAGACTTCATATGGCCTTCTTTTAGTGGTACTCTTTAAGATTCTTTGTTTCTGCAGTTGATAGTCTCTGCAAATTGAATTCCCTGTTTGGGTATTGATTTATTAGGATATTTCCATTTTCTTTGGCATGCCTACCTTTTGAAACGAGCAAAAAGCGTGGTTGATATGTTAAATTTTCACAAGATCCTCCAGAATGCATGTTAACATTACAACAACACATACCCAGAGTAGTCTCATTGAGTGGGATCTGAGGAGGAAAGTGTGTATACCTCAAAGGTGAGGTAGAGGTAGTTTTTGATAGACATGTAAACATTCTTTTTGCGTTTCCGATCCAATGTTCGGTACTCACATTGAAGCCCGACTTTTTGGACTTGTGTTGCGTAGGGCTCCCTACCGAAGTATGGGAGGAGTAGCCCCATCCACTGCACCACATCCATGTTAACATTATCCCAAAAAAGAAGGATAGGAAAGCAAAGAAGGCATGGTCTGTGATCTCTTCAAACTGAGGAGTTAGATTCATGCTCAAGTAGTACTAATGTTTTCAAAGAGATGGCCAAAACAAGAAACATAAAAAATTAAAAATTAAAAATTAAAGATTAAAGATTAAAAAGAATAATTTAAACAACAAACCCAAAAAAGACGCAATGAGAGTTTCGAGAATCAACAAAGTGATCTTAGAAAAAGAAAACATACAAAACTATGTTGAAGAGTGTTTTCTTTTTTCAAGAAAAGAACAAAAGGAGATGTTTACTAAATGGTAAGTGTGTTATGGAGTCACATAAAGTAGATAATAACAAGATAACTAACTGGCTGAAGACATCAATCTATGTCACATATTATGCAGCATCAAAGTATACAAAAAATGGATCTTAGATACCACCAAATTCAGTCATTCTGAGATCATATTATCCAATTACAAGTATCTATTGGGTACTGTTGATCAACAAGGCCACCACTTTTTCCTATGTCTAATTCTTGTGTTCCCCTCCACCCTTTTGTCAGGTTTTGAACACTAACATATTATAAGATTGCTAATTTGGGTAATCAAGTTCCCTCCCCTTTGGTTATTTTTTGCATAAGCTTATCAGAAAGTTCAGAAATAAACTGACAAAATGGGTATATCAACAAGAGAAGAAGGTTTACTAAAGTTAGTACATCCTGGTCGGCGTGTTGAGACTCATACAAAGCCTATTATTGCAGCAGAAGTACTCAAGAAGTACCCGAGACACTGCATTGCCCGTCCTGATGTTTTTAAATTTCCCTGGATCGTTGTTCGTCCTGAAGCAGTTCTGCTTCCAGGCAAAGTGTTCTACATAGTTCCCAAGAAGACAATTTATGATCTTTTGAAGGCCAAAAGGCAGCAGAATCAACTTATGCCACTAGCAATCCCCACACTCAACAGTTACGATTCCCACGATTTTACTTCTATAAGTACTAGTCAAACCTCACTTCTCAGGGAAAACCAATTCCTCAAGAATCGTGACAATCGTCCTCTTAATGTTCAGAACTTAAATCTTAAGGAAAAGCAGACCCTGAAGAAGCATAGAGTCTCTGATTGGAGCTCATCATTCGAGGGAATTAAGTCCTTGAATAATCCTGGAAAGCATCAGTTTCCTCATCGAAACTCGCTCCCTAAGTCAACAGCAGGAATGACTCCAAAGCACCTTACACATGGTAAGCACCCCAACAGGCTTCAGAATTCTCCTTGGTATGTTGCAAGTTACGAGGATGACGATTTTAAAGAGAATAGAAATGGACCTGATAACTTCTCTCAGCAGTCTATTGATGATTCATCCTTTGACAGTACATTTATGCACTCTAAAAGATATTACAACAGCAGCCATAGCCATTCTCCAGCATCACGAGTAGCCAACCACCGTTGTCAGTATACAATATGTTCCAACCAAGTTGAGCTGAAATCTTGTTTGAGAAAGACGGATAGTGAACGAGGGCAGCTCAATCTGAGGGTGACTTTTGGCATGCCAATTGTTACTAAACAATGGAAGAGTTACTTCCATGTTATTTGATGAACTGAATATTACCATTGACATTCTTAGAATATCTGTGAAAAAGTATTTGAAGAAAGGAACAAAAAGTAGGAAAATTATGAAACAATTTGCCTAAAGAGGGAGCAAAAATATGATTCAGATGAGAGGTAGTTGTCACTTGTCATCAAGGGACTTCCTTTTGTTTATCTTTTGAGAGAGGAAAAGAGTAAAATGAACCATATGGAAAACCTGATAACATCATAGCGATACATCTAGAAAATGAATAAACTTTCATGCATTTAGTCCATTTGTTTGGAGACATGAAAATGAATTGCTGATAGTGAGAAAAGCAAGAAAATCGAAAGAATAGAAAGATAAATCAAAATAAAAACAAGTGTATTAGTCATATGGCTTGTGGAGGTTGGTTTTTCGTACAAGTGTTATATTTGTCCAATTTATGTAGATGAGATATATCAATGTGTATAACTTAAACATCCTTCTGGAGATCAGATTTATCGAAACTCAAAATTTACGTTACTTGAATGAAAAATGAAAAATCTGACTTGCTAAAGCATATCTCTAAAGCTCATATACAAGATCTGAGGACAGAAAAATAGAGAACAGAGATTACAAGTACTATTTGCACTAGGAGCAACCAAAACCTATCCAAGTAACTTTATGTAACAGGAAGTTTGTCTGTCATGTTCTTTCAGTTAGCTTAGAATCAGTAACTTGTGACCTCTTTGAGGGGGAACTAGACTCCTTGGAAGAACTATGTCCAAAGATGTTCAACTTCCCAATCTTTTTCGTGAATGTACTCATGAATCTCCGCGAGTTAGATTTTTCCATATTTTTCTTCATACAAACATGATCTTTCTCCAGGTCATTCAATCTCATCCTCATTCGTGCTAGTTCAAGTTTTAGTTCCTTATTTTCTCGTCTTAGAGAAGCATAATTATCCCTGGGAGACATAGCTGCACTTACAGCACCACTATTGATCCTCCACGATTGGTGCATTGGTTTATGATCATCATCAGGATAAGAACAAAATAAGGCATTTCGAAGCCTCATTTGCTCAAAGTAAAGAACCTGTACAATTGATTGGAGTGGGAGGCGTTCATTTTGTGCAGCGTGTGCTCCAGATTCTTGTGAGAGTTTCTGAAAATCAATCAGCTTGCATAGTCTCCTCCTGTCTGGATCTGATAAGACCTGATGAGCCTGGAATATCCATGGGATGAACATCGATAATTAGTCAAAAGTAATAACTTAAGGAACTTCCTAAGGAAGCTCTACGACTCGGTTAGTAATATGAACTTATTAGTTTAGAAGATTCTGTTAAAGGAAACATCCTGAACTCTGTGTAAAGTACTTAATCCTCTTCCTAGAAAGTTGTGTATACATTTTAAGTCATTAGCAAATAGATTAGTATGAAACAATACCTTATTGTAATTTGGAACCATATTCATTTAAGTCATTATAAACAGGTAGTTTTCGAAGATAGAAAGAACCATAAAATTTTAAAACTTGTACTCAAACCAATAAAGTTTTCTGAGAAGCACATTTCAAGCAATTGGTTGTACATACTTTGAGGTAGACATCGATTGCTCGATAAAGTCCATCATGGATGGTACGAGCATGTGCTGGTAAGCTTTCAGCAATTGCTATGAACTTGTTCAGCTTTAGGTTTGCATCAGGTGCAATTTCAGCTAGGTAATTGTCCACCAGTTTTGCGACTTTGAATAATGCAGTTTGGGATGGCGAAGTAGGGCTATCAGACTCAAACACTGAGACATCATCCATATCTTCATCACTATCCTCCTGTTGAGAAAAACTAACCAAGATCCTATGCACTGTGTTGACATCAAATAATGTTTCACCAGCATTATGAAAAGAAGGAATGAGAAGATCATCGAGAGTAGCTATGTCTAATTGAGACCCTATCCGCCTCTCAAGATCAAGTCTACAAGCAACTGTGCAATCAAGCATCACAGCACTTCTGAGTAGCCCAAAAAGAAAGGTTATGGGAACAACCAATTTCTCAACAGGCATAAGGCTAACAATCGTCTCGACCACAACTTTTTCATGGTCATTCGAACCTGAAACCACATCAACTTTTGGTTGGGTCGACTGATTCCAGGAAGTGGACTTCTTTGTCAACTCCTTCTGAGCATAGTTAACTAGTGAAGCTGCAATACTTTCAGGCCTAACACCACGACATTTCATTGCTGTTATGACTCGTTGATACAAGTCAATACGAAGAACTGATAAATCCTCTATCCACCAGTCTCCTTCACACTTAGCCTGGCGATTCATATGGAGTCTACCAGAACTACTATATTCCAAGCGCGAGAAGCTTGAAGCAATCTGCTCCACACAAGCTTTAGAGGCTATAGCATCAATGCATCGGATAACTATTTTCAGCTCATCAGCCAAAGGGAGCAGGTTTTCGCATTGTTTAAGGACTTCAACACACATTTCAAGATTCTTGCTTACAACAACCTCGAGATACTCTTCAGCTCGGGAACCAAGGTTATTTTTCGAATACTCATCAGTCATCTCAAGATAATCAGACACACAACAAAGCTGAGCAACATTTGCAGCTGTAATCTCAAAGTTAACACCATAGCAAAATTTGGCTGCTAGCTCAAATGATTCAGCTCCACCTGGTAGACTTAGTAGTTCAATCATCGATATATCAGAATCCCTGTGCCCTGCTACAAGCTTCCGAATTCTCCCACTTCTCGATACAAGAGGAAACTGCATCACATGTTTCTATGTTACAAGCCTTACACTGTAGTCTACGAACTTCGAATCAGTTTAGTCATGAAAAGGAACAATATAAATCACCTCCCCCCCAAAAAAAAAAAAGTCTTTTGAGCTACAAACAAGACACACAAAAGAGAATTACCTTATGCAATGAAAATGTGCCTCCATCTACTACAATCATTATATCACTGGGAACGTCTCGAAACACCCTACACAAAGATCAAAAGTTTGATTAGCAATAAGAAGAGAACATGATGTTCTAAAAGCACAAAAATCAAAACACAAACCATTCATTATATCTCTGGTGCCGTGAACACTTGGCGAGCGCCAGCTGAGAGTGATGTTTATCCATGGAGATTAGTGAAAAAACTGCAAGTTTGAGAAACAGAAAGGAAGAATGTGAAGGTTGTTAAAGAAGGCAAAGGGAACAAAGACACAGTGTAAAATATTGATGTTGATCTACTTCTTTGGCCATTTTTGCATCAAACTATTTGTGCCCAAATCATAGATTAAAACACTTGTCCAAACTAATGGGCCTCTTCGTGTGGGTCATGTCCTTGATAGTACCAATAATTTTTTTTTAAAAAACACCCCCATTAACTCTCTAAATTTATACCATTTATATATTCCTATTGCTGTTGAATCAAGTTATATAAATTTGATTGAGTTGCAGAAAAAAGGAAGAAGAAATTTATGGAGTTTGATTCAGTTTAAAGAAGAAAACAGGGGAAATAAAAGCGGGAAGAAAAAAAAAAGGTCGTTATTCTGTTTTGACATATTTTACTCTTTGTCCCTTTACTTTTATCATTGCCGCTTTCTCCTTTTTGACAAAAAACACATTAAATGATTTTCTTACTACTCACTATTCTAAATTCGAGTGTCAAAATCAAACTCAATTCGTTCAAATCTGTCCAATTCATTCAAGTTTGGGCGAGGTATTGATTCACAAAAATTTGGTTGAGATGTAGCTTAAATTGAGTCATGAGAAATCTTGTCAAAATATTTTTAATTTTTTATTTATTTATTTAATATGTTATATTTAACCATAATAGAAAAATTATAATTTTATTAGCTATTAAAAATTTATAAAAGAACAATTAAAATTTAGTAAGAATTGGATAGATTGAGTTATGAATTTTAGTCCATTTCAACACAAGTAGCTTTTCGGCGGGTCAATAACCCTATCTATCAACTCAACCCAATTCAACCCGTCCATTTGACACCTCTGCTCAACTCTAACTCGAGACTTTTGCGTATAATAATGAAAGTATCATACTATTCTACGGAACTTGTGGTATATTTGTATTATCCAAAAGAAAACGAAAGAAAATATTAATATACCAAGTGTTGTTTTTCTTTGTTCAAGTTTAACAAGTGTTATGATAATTCCATGTGTTTCTCTTTGTAGATTAAAAAACAAGCAATGACAAAATTTTGATCCATGAACTGAATAATTAAGTCCATAAATAATTAAAAGAAAAGAGAATAGTATTAACTATGTATATTATTTTTTAAGTTGATTAATTATTGAAGATTTGGTGTTAAGAGTCAAAGCTGAGATAATACGAAATCTAGCTGTAGGAAAATAACTTGCTACCATCCAAAGGGCAAAAAATTGAAGCCAGTGGCTGTGGGCTGTAAACACAAATAATTGAAAGAAAAAAAACAAGTTCATAATATTGGAATATTTATTATAACTAAAATGATCAAACCAGATGGCATTTGGTCATGTGATCTCCTTGATTGTGACTTCTCAATTGCATATCACAACCTCACTTAGTGGGGTATGATAAATTTGGGCTCCTATTATTTTTACTTTGAAAAAAATAAAAAATATTATTATTATTATAAAAAAATGGTAATTCAAGAAAGGAAGAATTAAAAAATCACAGTGGGGTATTATTAAATGAGCGGTATGGTGTCCAAGCTAATCGGACAACTTTTTTTTGTTTTTGCCTGGTTTGGAGCTTGACTAAATTCGAATTGCACCGGAAAGTCTGGTAAAGCTTACGAAGGCGACTCCATACGCAGAAAGACTCGAATCCAAGACCCTTAATTAAGAATAAAGGAGTATTTATCATTCCTGCACCACAATCCTCATTGGTTGGATAACTTTTTCACTTTTTTCATCTGTTATATTTTCCTTCATGAATAATCACTAGCTTTTTATTACATCACTACATAAAAAATGATCTTTAGCGGCAATTAATTAATGGCAATAGCTCAATTACCACTAAATATATATTTTTAGTGGCAATTAATACTCTTCGTATATGTCCCTAAAACCTTTAACGACATTGAATCTAATGACACTTAACTAATGCCGATAAAGACTTTAGCACTCTTTATTAATGTGTCTATTTAATCTCGCTAAAAATTGTTTTTTGTTGTAGTGCATGCTCCTTACTTTTAAATGCACACATGCAGATATACATAATGTATAATATATATAATTAATAGTACATAATGAGTCAAATTATCTAGGTAAAGGAGTCCATAACCTAAATGATGTGGAAAAACAAAACAAAAAAGGTGATAAAAAAGCATGTAAAATTAGAATTATATCCTAGTTTTAATGACACTTATTAACACACTAACTTAGTGAGCTATAGAGGTCCATATGTCTTAACATTCATCAAGTAGTGGTTTAGTGGACCGTCTATGCATGACATATAGGGCACTAATTTAATGCATTAGTGCATCATACGTAGAATATGTCAACTTTATTCTGACACATTAATTTGATTTTTTTTTCTCCATCATTTAGGTTTCGAATTCATATAAAGATCTCATTAAATCACGTAAAGAGCATCAAAATGCAAAATGATCACTAGCAATAATTTAGATATTTATAACCAAATATCAATACACTTAGAGAAGGCATAATTAAAAAGAAGTTGTTATGAATAGGGGGGAATTAACAAAAAAATCAATGATTACCATGTAAGTCAAAAATAGTTGTTGGTAAGATTATAAAACGCAAAATTTGGCTTTTGCACTCCAATCACTAAAAAAGTTTTGAAAAGGAAGGAACACAATGAGATAAATAAACCTAAAAAGAGTGACGGTGGCCACTTTTCATAATTTTATATCATCATTATCCACCACCACCTTAGCTTCCACCAATTCATTCTTTACTTTGAAGAGAGCCCGGACCCATGTGTTCCCACCCTCCTTCTAGTGGCATTAATCGTAGCCGTATCAATCTATATAATGTAGTTTTAATTGAATTAGAATCTAAAAGGAAAAATATTTTTGAAACTTGCGATCTAAAACAAGTCAAAAATATTTGTATGACTATAAATCATTTTATTAATGATTAAATAAGCATTTTAAAAACAAATTATTGTTCCCTCCATTCCAACTTATATGAGTTAGTTTGACTTGACACGTAGTTTTAAAAAAAAAATTGTGGTCTAAAATAAGTTATAAATATCTGTGATTAAAAATTAATTTATTAAGGATAAAATGGACTTTTGAAAATAAAATTATAACTAAATATAGAAATGTGTCATTCTTTTTGTGACTAACTAAAAAGGAAAGTAAGTCTTATAAATTGAGACAGAGGGTACTAAATATTGAATTGCATCATTCTTTTTAGACCGAGTAAATACAAAAGGGAATTACCCAAACTGGGATAGAGGGAATACCTTTTTTTCAAAAAGATAATTTAAAAATTATGTACACATTTAGTGTATTTTTTTTTACTATTAATAAATTTAGTTAAATATAATATACAAACTAAATTGACAAATAATTACTCTCTCCGTTTTAATTTATTTCTATTAGTTACCTAGTTAATAATAAAATAATATTAACTTTTACCAAAAATTCAAAATAAAATAGTTAAGTGTTTATGAAATAGGGATGTGTATCGGTCGGTTCGATTGGGTTTTGAAGTTTATCGGTTCAACTAATCGATTTGGGTGTGTAGACATGCTAAACCATTAAGAACCATTATGATATTGGCTTATCGGTTATATGTTTATCGATTATTGATCGTTATCGGTTTAATCGTTAAGATTTGACACAAAAAATAAATTATTGAAAATCACTTAGAAACATGGTAACAAACTAAATAAACCGTGCACATGAGTTGATAAATTATATCTTGCTAAAAAACAATACTAACACATTTTAGAATAACCGAAAGTTTGAGACTGCCAGAAATAAAAATATGAAACTAAATCCTAAGTCAAGGACTTTATATACCAAAATGGTATAAATATAATTTATTAATTTACTATCAGGTAATCGGTTAATCCGTTAAGAAAAAATCTCAAACCGTTAAGAATCAATAACCCAATAACAAAAAAAATAAAAACCATTAAATCAATTACCCATTACTGGTAAATTAATAAATAAAAATTATTCAAATTATTGATTTTGATTCGATTTTGAACTGTTGTATTATGATATGACAAGTTCCACCTCTTCTACTATTTGGTTTGCTCCAAGTAAAGAACAAATATTGGATAATAATGAAGTCAAAATCCATCATGTTCCTAGTCACTTGAATACAATCAAACTTTATGGACATAAGCATGCGCAGTAGGGACCCAAACAGACCCTCCCAACATAATTTGGCATGTGTGATGCCTTATTTGGCCTAGTTTTTAAATTTTATTATTTAAAAATATATTTTTTTATTAATAAAAAGTATTTTCAGGAAGAGTAGTTCTTTGTATTTGAATAATTAATTTGAAAATCAATTTTATTACAATAAAAACACTATTTTGTGCTTGGTCAAATATTCCAATAGTATTTATGGAAAACAATTATTTTTTAAAATTTTTAAAAAATAACTTTGCTACTATTCAAAATTAAAAACAATTATTTTTCTTTAAAAGCTTAACCAAATATTATAACTTTTTAAATAAATATTTTTAACTTTTAAATGCTTGACCAAGCAGACTACGAGTACTTCACCCCTCTTCAATTTCTTGACAAAAATAATAAATAAGTAGATGTATAATCAATTCTGTTACTATTTCACTCTCATCTCTTTCTTTTTTCTTCTTTCTTTGGTTGGAAAATGACAAATATAATCCCTTAGAAGAAATATATATGTGACTAGCAAAGAGAAGAATAAGATTAGATTTTTGTGGTTATATTGAACAATGATACGACCCTTAACCATTTGTTAACCCTTAATAATTGACTGGTGACTGATTATGTGCAATTAGACTTGGACTAATTATGGCTGAATTTTGATTTGTATAGCTCATTAATAAATAAGACAAAAGATAATGTTTTCTCCGTCCCAATTTATGTGATGTGTTGTTTACTTTGACATGAAGTTTAAGAAAGAAAAAAAAAGACTTTTGAAACTTGTGGTCGGAAACAAATCATAAATGTTTGTGTGATTATAAACCATCTCATTAAGGGTAAAACGAGCATTTTAAAGTTAAATTGTTACTAAGTATAAAAATGTGTCATTCTTTTTTTCGACGGACTAAAAAGAAAAATACATCACATAAATTAGGACACAGAGATTTTATATATATTCACAATATTTCCAAGCATTAATGGCAACTAAATTTGTATTTTCATCATTTTATCAATTCTACGTGGATTCGATTTGACTTGATATAGGACAAGTGACCTTAAAACTTCATCAAAGTAGTCATCCCAATACTAGTTCTAATTATAGTATTAGATAGATTAGACGTCTTACTTAGAATTGAAGTTCAGCTTAAATTTGGCGTCTTGCATGTAGTTGCTAAATTACTTTCTCTATCATTTTCGATTAATATAATTTATTGGTTATTGGCTAATATATCTCTATTATTTGGTATATTTCTTGACCCTCACAACACATTCTTAAGAGTGAACTTAATTTGGTAAAGAAAAGGGTGGTCCATCATGATTCTCCTAATATTCCTTTGCAATATAGTGACATAATGAAAAATAATATATCAAATATTCCCAGAGAATTTTAGATACGAATCTTGCAAATTAAGTCGTTTGGTAGGTCGTATAATAATAGTGTTAAATAAGATTTATTAGTAGTATTAATAATAGTGTTAAATAAGATTTATTAGTAGTATTGATAGTAGTTATTCTGAAATTATTTCTTATGTATTGTCTGATTTGGTGTATTAAAAATAGCATATTGCGTTGCATAATTTTCAAAATAAATATTTATTTTTAAAAAGGAGAAACGCCTAAAATGCTCCTCAATTCTTTGAATTTGTACAAAATTACCCTTCGTTCATCTTTCAGACCTCGAATATCATTGATGTTAACATTTTGGCTCAAACTAAGAGCAAATATGAGCAAAATGATTGATATCGAGGGTAGTTTTGAGCCAAAAGGCTGACGATAGGGGTATTTGGAGACCGAAAGATGAATGAGGGCAGTTTTGTCCTGATTCAAAAAGTTGAGGGGCAATTTAGTAGGCCCTTCTCCGTTTAAAAAAATACCCTCCACAAATACGATGAAAAGGATGCGGAAAAAGATAAATGTGTCTTAACCATGCTAATGCATCCATTATAAACGCTTGCAATGCTAATACCATGGTTTGCCATGTACTCCCTTCGTTCCAAAACAAGTGTCACATTAAAATATCACGTCCATTAAAAAATCAATAATTACAATGTGTAGTTTACTAAACTGTCCCTATTTAATTAATGTTTGTTGGAAATTGAATACTATTAAGAAGGTGGATTATAAGGGTATAATTGAAAAAGCATACTGTCTTGAATTCCTAAGGTGACACTTATTTTAGGACAAATTTATTTTGCTAAGATGACACTTATTTTGAGACAATTATCAATTGTAAAGTCCATCGTGTCAATAAATCAATGTTAGACTCTATTTATACTCTACATATGATGTTCTAATGAGATTAATTTAACAACTAAGAGAAAAATAGAAGAACCGTAATAAAGGCAATGATATAACTAGTAAAATAATTGACATAGATACCGTTTGAATTCACCAACATGATAAAGTTGGGATGACTATTACATAAGTCTATTATGTTATTGATCCGAAGATCGAAGAATCATTTTTTCTTGAGTACACTAGATCATAAACAAGAATACAAGTATATAGAAACTATAAATTAGGTGACTGAATTTTTTTAATTAGACATGCTAATTAAAAAGCATGTTGAAGGATGGTCTCTACACATTGACCGAAAATATCATTATTAACTTTGTCAATGCAATTATCTAATTATGACAATACAAGATTAATTATGTCACATGATACTGAATTATGTGAGCATACTTGAATTGGAGATTTTGAGCAGTCATAAACTTTTGAAAGGTAAGAAGATCAACACACTTCATGAATTTTATGAACATTACGTTTTAAGAAAGCAGAAGAAATTAAAGTCAACTTCAACATTAACAAACACAAGATGTGATCGATCGAGGGGTGTAAAATTACATTTATTCTGCTATATAGGATGAAAGCGATATAGTTAAAAGAGTTGAATGATCAATTGTAAGAAGAAGGATGAATCTATGCGCGATGATTATAGACAACTAAACAAGATAACAATCAGGAACAAGTATCATATATTATCACCAATTCGAGACTATTCTCTAGTCGTAATATGGTGCTTAGAGTCACAAATGACCCCCCCCGGCCAAGCTAACCTTTGATACTGCATAAGTCACGAGAAACTGAGTATAAAATAACTAAGTAGAAGCATAATTATGGAGTAAACTGATTCAATATACATCACTGAATAAAGTTTTGTATACTATACTACTATTGTAATCTGAATAAAAATTGAAACAAAGTAGACTAAATATAACAATTCTAATTGATTATCTATGAAACCTCTACTAAAACTGAATGTATATATATATATATATATAAGTAGTAAGGCCATGACCCCCTGCTCACCTTAATCAATACTTGTGAACAGAAATGACTACAGACTAAATTATTGAGTTCGAAAAAAAAAAAACTCATCACTTGCTGACTGAAAGTTGTGATCCGACTAACTAAGATCATGATAATAAGCATCTGAATATACATCACATAAAAATGTAGGCAAAAAAGGTATGTGATCATTACTTTTGAATGTATTGAGATATGCATCATAATCTGTAAAGTTGAACATGCATGATGAAATTTGAGATGTTAAAGTGAATATGGAACTGAACTACGTACATGGTAAGAGACACTGATGGCATGGATTCGCAAAGTTATTCGTCCAAACAGGACTGAGTCAACTTCGCACTGCATGTCGAGTGACCCTTATAGCATATAGTGGTACGTAGTATTGGGACATAGGAATTACTACTAAAGGTCTTAATAGTGAACATTTATTCTCAGGTCTACTCGGTGCTAAGTAATACTGTCAACTGAATTTATATGATAATTTTGATAATATATACTGAATAACTCTTGAATATTGAAATAACAAACACTTTAGCTGAAAGCATCTTACGTTTGAGAAAATGAAAGACTGAATACAAAAATGATCATAATAAATTTTTCTATTCTGACTGAAACATGCAATTACAAGTCGAAAAATATGCAATTCACTTGTTATGAGGGTTCATGAAAATATACTTAAGCAAACATACTGAAAATTTGGGAAAACATGTATTTTATAGGCTGTAATGAAGAGGAATTGAAATACATTTAAATCAACGTTCATCATAAGACTCCTAGATTTCTACAGAATTAAATATCTGATCAAAATACTAAATTTTTCTTTGAAACTCAATGAGTGAAAGGATATCCATTGATGAAATCCCACATACATGGACGAATTTTTTTTGGTAGAATCACTGAACTTGAACCTTAGTTTTGATCTTACTAATTGAAACTGTTGATGTAAGACGTGAGGAAGAACTAAGTTCCACATTATGGTAGCCTTACAAACCTTAAATGCTCCACAATCATGACGAAGAACCCTAATGTTGAAGGAGAATCACAAAAGTCCGTTCTTGAACCTTGAGTTGAACTATCTTGAAAGTCCTAGGTTATGATGATAGATTATTGCTTAATTAGAATACATAATTACATGAGAATTATGAGAGTATGCTTACCTTGATTTGAATGGAAGAAATCTTGATGGACTTGCTCAGAAATCAAGTCTTGAACCTTAAAATTGAGTTCTTTGATTCCACTAGAGATAGGAAAGAATTTGTTGTTAAAATCTTACAGAAATTCTAAGATTTTATAACATAAAACATGGAGAATACTTACCAAAACTTAATAAGGTTGAATAGAGTTTTTGGGTGCTATTGAGGTCGACCAAAGAGTGAAAATATTAATGTACAAACTGATATACATGATATACGAGTGGTATACATGATCTACAGCCATAAAATGATCCATGGCTCATGGATTGATTTCATGAAACTTAGGAGAGAATTTCAATTTCACAACCAAGATCCATAATTCGTTAATGCTTTCACAATCAGTAGTTTTCGGTTCGTGAAATCTATTGCTAAAATTTCAAATTGGAGCGTCTTGTTTAATGGTCATAACTTTTTCCTTGGGATTTGGATTTAAAAATGGTTGGTGGCGCTGAAAAAGAAGACACGTAGATCTTTAATTTGATAGGTCATGATCCACTTATCTCCTTATATTCTAAGAAATATGATCATTTGAAATTGATTGCATGATTTCATAGAAAATTTAGGGAGTAGAAAAGGCTTTGAACTCGACTTAGTGTTAGACGTCCCTAATGAACTTAAACCACTTTGGATACACTTCCTACATTTGGTAATGAATCTTAACATACATGAACAAATAAGAATTTTTCGATACAATCTTGCATCCATACAAAGTACAATTCAAATTTTGGCTTAACTTTTTTGGAGTGTTACACCTATTTGATGATTTATTTGACAATTTCTTGGTGATTTGGTATTTTCAAAAATCTAATTGATGTGACGCTATCACCAATTGAAGATTAATACTTCATATATCCCCAAGACATTGATGTACATTTATCTTGACTTCAAATATATAATTTATTTGATCATATTGCTAATAATAATATGACATTTCAAGTTCTTTTTATGATGCTCATAAAGTATGGATGGATTGACATTCATATTATACTTTTTGTCAAAGACTTTTTCACATATTTTTATTTACTCACCAATCGTTCTACAATGTATTTGAATATCATTTTTACCATTAAAATAATCAGTTATGCGTGACATAGATTTTAGCAAGTCATCTCGTAGTTATTTATTGTAATTAAGCATTCTTCATCTCCTTTTATCATTTATGTATATGATTTATTTTTCAAACGACACTGTCATCAATCAATTGTAGGCTTTCTCAATATCTTTCTAATTAATTGCATTTGTTCATTAAATATTTTTTTTCTTGGTAATCTGTTGTAGTCGCCTACTCTCCCATAGAGATTTTTAAAGTCGACCACTTTTAAATGCTATATAATAGTTTCCCTTCAAATACAATATATAATAGTTATGATAAACAAATAGCGCTTGTTAATTCGATAACTCAAAATAATTAGCTAGTATGACATAATGTCTATCAGATAATAAATGTATAATTGTACGCTACTTCAATACCTGTTTCTTCAAATGGTTCAAAATTATATTTTATATTTCTATGCTCTCATTAATTGTAATAGGAAAAGTAAGACAAAAATACTAATAAATTTGCATTCATTTCGATAGAAATCATTAGCTTGATATGGTATATAATACAGAGATACATTTCTTCTATTGATATTATTGATTGACAGTGAATAAAATTATTAATACATAATTTTAATGTCTAACACATAATTAAAAATATTTTTACCACATTATCTCATCTATTAAACTTTCGTTGTTGATTATGCCGTTATCAAAGCATTGTAGGATACTTATGTACATCAACCACGAGCGTAAAGAGTCTTCTTAATTCTTAGAGATATTTTCAAAAGTATATTTATGTTTGAAATATATCATATTTCTAATTTTGACATATATTTTATGAACTGTTGTTTGACAATCTTTAAAAAAAAATCTATGAGATTTTCACCTCAATAATTAGTAATGCAAAAAATATTATTGACATCTATAATGAATTGATCTAAAGAGAGAAGATACTTGAGACATTTTTCATATCTGCAATTTATATATATTTAATCAATTTGATATTCAAATTAAAATAATCTTAGTGATATACATTAATATTATAAATGTGTGTATCGTAGTATTTTTCAATAATTTAGATTTGATGAGGACAATTTTTGTAACGAAGTATAATTGACAACTTTGTTGTCAATGCTTGCATATTACTTGTCAATATTTTTTCGTGAATTCACAAATGGTATGCTTTTCCCTGAATCTAAAGTTTAAGAATCTTTTGCAATGAATACTTGAATAATACAATTGTTTGCTTAGAAGATCATATGGTTAATTTCACATACATTAATGAACCAGTGAATTTGGCCGCGTTACGCACGGTTTTGAAATATTTTATATAAATTTTATTAAATATTTTCAATAGAATTTATGCGCAAATCGATCTTCCAATTCAATTATTTTTTTAAAAGATCTTTAATTTATATATTCTTCTATGATTTTTTTATCACTTAAAAGTTTTTAATCTTCTATGAATACTCGTGTAGTGTACTTATAAGTGAAGAAAAAAATATTTATTTTACTTAATAGGAAGTAAAGAAAGAAAAGAATTTCAAGAAATTTTGTATATGTTTTGAGCATCTATATATAATCTTTTTGAAACCTACTTTTTTTTAAAGAAAAAGAACCATAAATACATATACAGATATACTTATAAAAAAAAAAAAGAACCACAAAGTGCATTGTCTATATCGATTTTCCAAACATTGAGACTAAATGAATCATAAGAAATTTGGAGAAAAACATCATTATTCTATTTTTTAAACAAACCAAAAAACATTATAAATTATTTTACTAAACTTTTAAAAGTATTTAATTCAACAATCTTTATATGTATTTGGAGCTTGTGTTCTTTAGGGTGGTAGCCTCTTCATCCCCTGTCTCTCTCTCTCTTTTAATTGATTTATCATATGCTCATGTTCCTTTTAATGTAGTATATATTGTTACTCATGTTTGATTGATCATTGTTAGGTGCAATAAAAAAATTTGCAAAATATGTATGAATTTCAACTTCACTGCAATGATTATTTGTAATAAAAAAAGTTAAGTTTTGCCTCTATTTTTAAATCAATGAAACATAAAAATAGCTTCCAAAATTACAGTGTCAATTAAGAAGTTGAAAAATGTTTATGAATTTGTAGAGTATATACATTCTCCATTTAATTTTGTTTCTTATATTTTGTTTTTTGATAGTCAAATTATATGAACTTTCACCTATATTTAATATGTATTTTTTTATTATATTAATATGAGAAACATTGAATCTTATAATATTTTTCATACAGATTTCAAAATATTTAAATTTTAATTTTAAAATAGTGAATTAATCTAATTCAATTTAGCGTAAAAAATAGTTAAATTAACCATAAAAAAGTAAAATATGATAAGTAAAGTGAACGGAAGTAATAATTACTTTAGAATTCAACATTGAGGTAGATATTATAGGTCGAATATATGAGACTCCTTGATATAGATGATATAACACAATATCAAAATTTATCAAATGTTGAGTAAGAAATATTAATAAAAAGATTCTAAAGTAGTTCACAACCAAAAAAATACATCAATTATTTAGTAATTAAAACAATATATGAGATTCCTTGATGTGGATGAATAACACAATATATCAAGATTTATCAAATGTTGAGTAAGAATTAATAAAGAGATTCTAAAGTAGTTCTCAACCAAAACAATACATATCTTAATTTGACCGTAAAAATGAATCCATTTAAGTATCCTAAAAAAATATAACACATACAAATAAATTTTATCAAAATAGGATATCTAATAACACGTAAATTTCTCAAGATAAATTCTGAAGATGCAAATTAAAAATAAAATACTGTAAATCTGCGAAGTAAAAAATCGATATTATTCCTTTGAGTTTTCTATTTGATAACACATAATCCTAATTCCTACCTCAATTTAGTAAAAAATAATATTAAAAAAATATAAAGAATATATTTAAACAACTTACCATACATGTCACACAATTTTTTACTTTTTGTGTGTAAAATTAGACCTTTTAGCCTTTAGGCATAAACCCAACAACCTGCAAAAGTGAAGCTTCACAATCACAAATAAATTGACAATATAAAGATAAATAAGGAATATGAAAGAACATAAAGAAACATAGAAATTGAATGTATTAATTGCTCAATTTAATTAGATTACAGTTATTGTTCAATGTTCACGGCCATCAAAAGGAAAAAAAGAGCAAAACGGATGTAAAAGTAAAATGTATTAATTATTTGGTTTAATTAGAAATAAAAAGATCCATTAAATTAATGATAATGACTTTTGAGCTTTCTAAATAAATGTAATTAAGATATAATTTGTAGGTTTTTAAATAAATTATATAAATGTAAAAAAATTGAAAAAAGATAAATGTCATTCTTGGCTTTAGAAGCATGCCACATCACCTTTCCTACATCTAGCTTTATTATATATATAGATTTTATTATTTCCACATATAAAGATAAATATTATTATCCCGACCTTGAAGATAATTTAAATAGAAAATCTCATAAAAATAAAATTGAGGTATAGAATGTGCTAGTGACATTGATCCTAATTAATAAAACAAACTTTATAATATGTTTTTGTTGGTTAAATAAACTTTATGATATCGATTCATGCTGGTATTACAATCTTTCTAGCAAAGAAGTTATGACATATTCATCCCCACTTTAAAATGTTGAGAAAAAAGATTTTATCTTTTAGTAACTTTACATTAAATAAGTTGTTACTGTCACTCGATGAAATTTTTTATATGATTTAAATAATCAATATCATCAATATTTGTTGGTACAATAGGTTCATATGTGTAATAGTACTTTTATGTAAAAAATACTAAATATTGTATCAACCAAATAACTTGATTACTATTGAAATGATAATCTATCAATAATAATCAACAACATCAAAATTTGAGAATGAATCAATATTTTACTCCATTAAAAATGTTCTAGCATGATTTATTCATCAAGACTGAGATGATCGCATTAATAACCTCTAAAAAAGTACAAACATCTTCAATAGATTTATGAAACTAGCCACAAAAATAACATCATTCATTACTAATACAAATAGTATATAATTATCACTTTTTATTTTGTAAGTTTGATACAAATCTTCCTTTTATATTTTTATTAACATTTGACCCATAAGAACAAACATCACTAATAGACATATGAAACTAGATGCAATAACAATGACTATAACAATATTAATAATAGTAGTAGATAAACTTTTTTTTAAAAAAAAATTGATTCAAATTAGGCTTTATATTTTCATTGACATTTGTCCGTAAAAACAAGTATCATACACAATAACAAAAATAATATTAATTGTAATACTTCAATTGACATTTCAATTTCATTGTAAGCAATCATGTCAGAATTAACATTAGCTTAAGTGAAAGGAATTTCACGACAAGTTTTAAGAATCTTCTTGACATACATTCCAAGTGTTATTAGGTTGATTTTGATTTCTAAAATCACTCAATATCTTAAAGGGAAAATGGTCTGAAAAATACTTCAACTTTGGTCGAAATTGCTGTTACGATACCAAACTTTATGGAGTACCTTTTACCCCTACACTATTTAATAGTGTATTTTAAAGGTATATATGTGCCCACGTGGACATGTTACTATTTATAATTATGCAATATTTATGATGTCCACGTGGGCACATATATACCTTTAAAATACACTATTAAATAGTGCAGGGGGCAAAAGGTCCTTTCCAAAGTTCGATATTGTTACAACAATTTCGATCAAAGTTCGGATAATTTCAGATCTTTTTCCCTATCTTAAAAAAAGTCAGCCAAATACTTATTGTACTTGATAAATATGTTAAGTTTCGTGGCAAAAAGATATTAACTATCTTCCTATTATAAATTTCAAAATTTTACTTACCAATCTTATTCTTTTATAAATTACAGTGAAAAATATTAAGTAATTTAGTATAACTGAAAATTATATATTGAACTGTAATGAATAACTATAATGAACATTATTATCATAATAAATAATTTTATCGTTACAAGATAATGAAATCCTAACAATCTAATTATTTGACTTTAAAAAATAATTCTATAAGAAATATTATATAGCACTCAACTTTTCTTTACAATGAATGTGTAGGTTAAATCAAGTATAAACAGAATGAAAAAAATATGTAGAAAGTAGTTAAATGTCCTCCAACCTATTAGTGGATTCTCAACTACACATCTTTTTTTCACGGGAGACCTATTATCCCCCTAAACTTTTAAAAAGTGAAATTTACAACCCTTTAAAACACAATAATCAATCATGTCTCTTGTGGTGAAACACACACGCTTAACACGTGTTTTCACCAATTAATTTTTTTATTTTAATTTTTTTTCTCCTTCATCTTCTTCCTTTAACCCAGTTTCTTTCTGAAAGCCTAATTTGGAGGAAATATCGGCGGATTCCTTGGGAAAGATACCCCAACCCGCCTCCACATTTGCCTTCATCACCTTTCCCGCATTTATTATCTTCTTCACCTACTTAAAGAGTTCTCCGCCATCCTCTTTTTAGGAATAAAGCTTTGAATTGAAGACAAATACTCAAATTGTCACCAAAATCATCATAAATTCAATTCTAATCCAACCCAAAAAGAAAGACTTAATTGAGATTTCACTGATTTTTCATTACTGATAGCAATAGAAGGTGGGGGCGTTTGGTGATTCGCTGGATCAATGTCTTATTGCTTGTCAATAATGACTTACAAGGAAGAGAGACAACTAAAAGGGTTTTGGTTCGGTGAAGGTGTTGCTCTGATGGTGGAGGTAGTTTGGTTGTTTCAGTGATGTTTGTTTATCAAAGCTCCAATGTGAAGGCCTGTTTGGAACAATAACGGGGAGGGCATGTGAGAGAGAAGAAATAAAATAAATTTAAAAAAAAATAATTAAAAAAAAACATTATTATGAAAAGAGACTGAAATATACTTACTTTGCTAGGTAAGTAATTGAGGAGATAATAACTTCCTTTTTAAACCGTTCAAGGGGTGCTAGAACTCTGTTAGGCCCCTAATCCAGTGACTTAGCTAGATGAAAAAATTGACAAGTTTTTAAAGCATGTTGACATTGTCACTTGCATAATCTAAAGAAACAAACATGCAAGGCTAAGCTGGCGACATACTGTTGACAAAGCTAAGGTGTGCGCAATTGCACCAAGGCCTAATTCCATAATGGCAAGTGAGGACCAAGGACTTGAGAGCAAGGCAGCTTGGTGAGGACTCAACAAGGTGAAGTCTTAAATATGGTACGTGGGCGTGACGTTGATATTCAAAGACATGACAAGGGCAAGGCAAAGCTAAGACAACAATGAAAGGGATATTTATGCCAACATGAGATAAGGGAATTATACGATTTTGGACATTGACATGGCAGCATTGAGTGGGAGCAATGCAAGGCTGAAAATTCTAAGTAAGGCAGCGGTATGCATGTGTGCAGCTAGACCAGAAGACAAGCAAAGCCAAATCTACTCGGCAGTTACAAAGCACATTCCAATCACATGACTGGTGGTTACAAAAAGTGTAGTCTTATCTTATTTAGACTGAGACTTGATTTTGGCGATTTGTTTGAATTAGTTTGAATATCCCAAGTAGTTGAGGGTTGTCAACTATATAGGATAGGATCGGGCTAAGGCCAACAAGTGTTGCCTTCCTTTTACACCACATGTCGGCAGTTGGTTGCACATAGAATGATAAATGTGCAGATTGCCTTATTGTGGAATTTCGAATTTTTTCTTCTAAGTATTAGGGAATACTAAATAGAGGGACAAATCTAAGTATAAGGTTTATGTGATCTTATAGTTCCAAGGCTAACACAAATCTAAGTGTTCTTGTATTCACTTTAAATAATACAAATTGAGAATTGAGTTTTCCGTAAAGTTGTTTGTCTTATTCTCTTTTCCTAAATTATTTGGTTTTATTCTATATTGTTGCCTACAGTTTTATGTTGCCTAAAAACGTCCAAGTGTTAGTCTCAAAACATTGCTACCTATATTTAAAGAATAAAGTACCCTGCACATTTATAATTCTATGTGCAACCAACTACTGACATGTGGCATAAAAAGGAAGGAAACACTTGTTGGCCTTAGCCTGATCCTATGTACTTTACAACCCACAACTACTTGAGATATTCAAATTAATTCAAACAAGGCACCAAAACCAAGTCTCAGCCGAAATAAGATAAGGCTGTACTTTTTGTAACCGCCAGTTATGTGATTGGCACGTGTTTTGTCACTGCCGGGTAGATTTGGCTTTGCTTGTCTTCTAGCCGATCTTCACACATGTATACCACTACCTTACTTAGACTTTTCAGCCTTGCATTTCTCCCACTCAATGTTGTCATGTTAATGTCCTAATTCGTGTCATTCCCTTATCTCTTGTTGGCATCAACACCCTCTGCTTGCTGCCTTAGCTTTGCCGCTCATTTGCCCTTGTCATGTTTTTGAATATCAATTTCACGCCCACGTGCCATTGTCAAGCCTTAACCTCTCCAAGTCCTCACCAAGTTATCTTTCCCTCAAGTCCTTGGTCCTCATTTTTCACTTCGAAATCAAGCCTTAGTGCCATTATCCACACCTTAGCTTTATCAACAGTCAGTCGCCAACTTAGTCTTGGATATTTGTTTCTTTAGCTTATGCAAGTGACAAGGTCAACATGATTTAAAACCTTATCCATGCTTCCATCTAGCTAAATAACTAGATCAGGAGTCTAAAGGACTACCCCGCTAGTTTGATTCATTGTCCTTGACGAAATAAATTTAGACGCAACATCTTTTTTGTCAAACAAAACACTTAAATGATTAATATACGCCACTGGTTCTTCTTCTTGTTCTACATCCTCATTTTCATGGAGTAAACAATTGATAATTTTAGTCCATTTTGGACAATTTCATACCATGTGTGGTCTATCACAAATGAAACAACCATCAAACTTAACTTTTTCTTTTCCTTTGGACGGTCTAGCCTCCGATTTCTCCTTCTCCTTGGCCTTGTCCTCAACATTTTAATATTTTTCCTTTTTCTTTTACTCCTTCATTCTATCTTTTCCTTTAGACGTATAAGAAATAGAAAAATTTTCAACATCATCTCGTTCCAAACAAAAATTTGTTAATGCATCTATCGCCGCAATTACACTAGGAAGATCTTTTATGTCTACCTTTGTAGTTCATTGTGTGCCCATTTTTGTAATTCATATAGGAAATTATGCAACTTATCCCCCTCAAACATGTTGTTAATATCCAGTATCAACGAAGAGAACTGTTTGACATAGTTTCTCAAGGATTCGGTTTGTCTTAACGTCTTTAAACGGTCCCTAGCAATCCAGCATGCATTGCGAGGAAATAATCGATCCTTCAAGTCTTTTTTCAGAAGTTCCCATGAATCAATCTTAGGATGTTCAACACTCACTTGTTTAGTCATTCTTGTACGACACCATAATTTTACATCATCCACTAGATACATAGTAGTGATTGACACATTGCTTTCATGACGTATATGGGCTACAATGAAATACTGTTCCATACCATAATAAGTTTTCTAGTTTCTTGGCATTTCTTGTACCCCAAATGCCTTAGGCTAGGAAATTTTCAATTTAGAAGACTGCTAGAGCTTGTCTAGAAACAATAATATCCAAATGCAAGACGGACAGTTATGTGTGAAGGATTTCTTTTTCCTTCAATACTTTGCAACTTCAGTTTGAAGGGCTTCATTATCATTCATCACATTGTCAATTTGTAGTATTGATGCGTCACGAAAATTCAGATTCTCCGCTAGTTGTTCTTCGATGTCAGTTAGATATAAACTCAATTTTGAATAAAAAGTTTCAAATTTCGTTTTATTCTATAGATTTGTGTGATCAGATCCACCAAGTTTGGGTCATCAAATCGTTCATTAGTCATGCCAATAAAAGCTTTGATTTTACGCACATGCTCATATAATTAAAAAATAGTCACCATCTCTAATACCAATTGATACATGGTCGATATTTGAACACTAATTGGTTCGCTGATTTAACCATGTGCGACAGCTAACGCCCTTGTCAACTTCAGCTTTCTAAGCGCTTAGTCAATTTTATGACTGTTTTGGTGTAATTTTGGACTTGTTGTTCTAAGTATTAGGAAATACTAAATAAAGGGATGAATCGAAGTATAAGCTCTAGGGTGATCTTATAGTACCAAGGTTGGTACAAATCTTAGTGTTCTTATTCACTTCAAATAATACGAGTTGGGAATTGAGTTTTTCATAAAGCTGATTGTCTTATTCTCTGTTCCTAAATTGTTTGGTTTTATTCTATATTGGTTTCGACCGTTTTATGTTGCCTAAAAACGTTTAAGTGTTGGTCTCAAAACATTGCTGCTTATATTTCGCGTTAAGCCAAAACAATCCTGAAATTGGTTAAGTGTTGAGAGGACTGAAGTTGACAAAGGTGTTGGCTGCCACCTGCCGCACAGGTTTGAATTAGCTAGTGAACAAATTAGTGTTCAAAGATCGACCCCGTATCAAACTCCATAAAATTAAAATGTATAGGTAAAAATCTGAATATAGATTAAGAGAACATTTAACTATTTTTCTCAAAAAATATATGGAAAAATTATGAAAAACCTGATTAATAAAACTTTAAAATCTGCCCTAATTTTTAATTACTTATAGAACACACTTACGACCCGTTTGACCCCAATAATACTTGAGAAAACCTTGGGAAAAACTTGGAAAGTGGTGTTTGGTTATATAACTTGAAAAATATATTTGCCTAGTATCCCAAGTTCCCAAATACTAGAAAAAACTAGTATTTCGATCAAGTTCTAATATTTGAGATTTCAAAAAAATAAAAAATTACCCAAACTTTTATATTTTATAAAAAAATATCAATTATTTATTAATTCCAGCTAATATTTGTTACTACCTCCTCCGGAAAAGTTTGAGTTCTAATTTTAGTGATAAAATTGAGAAAAAGGAACAATTTGTATTTAATTGGTTATAATTATAACTAAATTAGTGACAAGTTTGAGTATGCGATTAATGTAATTTCTTGCCTATATTGTTATTCAATATTGTTGATTTTTATCAATGATATTATAAGATTATTTTTAACGAAACACATTTATTATAAAATGACAATATAAATTTATGAGTATTTTCAATAATTTTTAGATTTTATGGGTATAAATCACATTTTTTGAAATAATCAAATATTCTTGAGAAAACTTGGAGCCAAACAAATGGGATAGTTTCACAAAAAAATTTGACCCAAATATTTTGTATAACTTACATAAATCCCATAGTGTAAAACTTAAATTACATCTTATCCCTACTCTTTTCTATTTTACAAAAATCCCTTAAAAAGTGTAGCATCCGAATACATTATATTCAATCAGATACATAACGTCTAATACATTAAACAACTTGATTGTTGCGCTTAAAAAGAAATCTAAACGTAAAATTAATTACCCACAAATCACTCAAAACAAATTGATATCAATTTATTCCAATCCGTAACAAATTCAGAAAATTCAAAAAATCAATTTTTCTTCTCCTACATCTATCCCAAATCATAAAAGATCCAAAATAGACAATCACAGTTGCTGATACATGATGAATATATCAATTTTGGTTGAAATATTCAGGAATTTGGTTGAGTGATCTGAGTTATGAATGATACAATAGTGATGGAATAGTTGTTGGACAAACGATTTCTTTTGTGAATCTCAAATCTAGCATTACAACTGAATGAATCTCAAATCTCCCTTTGATACAACAGACAAGATGGATGGAGAGATATATTGCTTTGATTCTACATTCGGTGAAATTGTCTGTGTCAAAGTTTGAAAAAATTATATTCAAGGTATTTTTGTATCTAAATTGGATAATAGATACATTAAAAATCTATTCTCTTCATTTGATATTATCTTTATCCATAAGTTGCATGTTTATTAATTTAATATAATCAATATAAGTTTTATGCGCGCGGCTTATTTGATATTATCATAGTTGAGTGAGTTGAACTTGTAATTGTGGCGGCTATTTAGCTTTCAGTAGAGTTCACCTTGTGTTGTCTGGAAAAATTGATTTGCAACAGAGATGATTCAATGCTTCAGGTATTGAATTAAGTATATTGTCTTGTTCTTAAGTTGTCTTACCACCTAGGTACAAAAGGATGCTTGGACGGTTAAGAAAAAGAATGAAAAACATGTTTTGTATTGTGAATTAGGATTTTTGATTTTTTGATACATAAGTCATGATATCACGACCCGAGCCTATACTCTGGACATGGCCGGCACTCGAGAACCATTGTTGGTCCCCAATCGAACCCTCATCCTGGCTGACTACAAACGGAAGACTAACTCAAGCATACAAAGCTTAAAAACTGAATAAAATTCACGAAACTTACAAATCTTTAACTCAAATGAATAACTCTGAATAAAAATAAAATATTCAACTAGCCAACAATAGGCAACTCAAGTCTTTAATACATTTAATAAGATAAATGAAACAAACTTCTCAAACTCTACTATCTATCTATGAAGCCTCTATTTGACAGAGATGGAAGTCGAGACAAGACCCATAACATCCTAACAACTGATATAACTGAAAAGTAAATGAAATCCTCCGGAAGCAAGGAGGCTCACCATAGCTAACTCAAACTCCATGAGGTATCAACGAAGCTCCTGTACATGATCCCGAATACCTGAATCTGCATCATAAAAGGATGCAAGCCAAATGACTCAGTACATGGAATGTACGAAGGGGAATTCTAAAGCATAACATAAGCTTGAAACTTGATAAAAAGAGAAACATACTTACCTCTTCTCAAACTTACTCAACTCAAGGAATACCGAAGGATACTTAAAACTACTCAAACTTACTCAACTCAGAGGTACTCAAGGATAAGATACTCAACTCATAAGTACTCAAGGATAAGATACTCAACTCAATAATAAGGTTCTCAACTCAGTGAAATGGGGTTCAACTCAACAATACGGTACTCGACTTAATAAAGCACAATTCACTCAAGCTACTCAACTCAAAGGTACTCAACTCAAGATACTGAACACGAAAGACTCAACTCATGATACTCAAGGATAAAACAATAGTAAAAGATGAAATATATATATAGAAAGCTGTAAAACTGTAGATAACAACTCAATGTATTGAAAAATTCAATAATACTTAATGTGTATATAAAAATACAATTTAACTCTGTGGGAGTTTCTCTAACCGACAACCACCACTATGAGCCTAAGTGATGATATAACATTTTCCCCACGTTGCCAGAACTGTCCTATACTTTGCCGTCATATAGAATACCTTAACTAAGTGGATACACTAGTCTATGCTAAAAAGACTAAGGAATCATCTAAAAAGTATGAGCCATTCTACCCATGATGACTACATGGTTTATGGAAACTTGAGTTATTATGAACTCGCTTTCCTATATCAATGCTCAATACTACTCCTAAAAATATACTTAGCTCATATGTTTTTAAAACAAAACTCTTTCTTTGGTTTGAGATAATTATTCAAAACTTAGCTTAAAAGCTCTCTTGGAAATCGGTGTTTCCTTTCTTGTTTAAATGTGAAAATATTTTAACTCTTGGAAATACTTAGTTCCCATATAATCTTTGAAGAAATGAACTTTACTCTTACTCTTTACTCAACTCAAAGCTTAAGTCTTAAAACAAAGTTAAAACATTTGTAAAAGACTTCTTAAAATATGGTTCATGCCGAATTATGGTCGTGAACGACTCAATGCAAGGTTTTCAATAACCATAGGTAGAACTCAATACTTGGAACTCAAGAACTTCAATGATACTACTCATTTCAAGAATGCTCAACATAGAGGGTTCATGCGGAATTATGAGCATGAACTACTCAACTTAATGACTCAAATATACTTCATATCTCAAGATTGTTCGACTTATAGGATTCATGCGAAATTATGGGCATGAACAATTCAACTCAAGGACTTCATGGGTAACATGCATGATTAGAAATATAATCTCAAAGGGGATTAGGAACTCAATACTTAAGACTTAGAACTTGAAGATACTTCTCCTCTCAAAGGTACTCAACTGATGGAGTTCATGCGGAAGTTATGGGCATGAACGACTCCACTCAAGGGTTAAAATATCAATAAGGAACTCATGTATATGACTCTTCTCATTCTCATACTTACTTACTCAAAACTTAACTCAAATCGATGATGGATCTCAAAGGATTCACAATTGAACTCAAAGGCTTCCTTGAACTCTACTCTTTACTCTCTCTTGAATGTGAATTATGAATTCAAGAGTTATGGTTCATGATATGAAAGATCTCATAATGACAAAGTAGACTCATGAATACATTATCCTCACTCTCATGCTCACTTGCTTGAGTCTTTAAACAAGTTAATAGAAGTTGCAGAAGACTCTGAAAAAGGACTCAAGGGACTTTCTTAGAATGTTCGAATGAATTCTGAAAAACTTAACTCTTTACTCTACCTTGAATTTGAATTATGAATTCAAGGTTATTACCATGTTATGAATGATTTCTAGGTGCTTAGAAGTAGCTTAGAGTAGTTAGAATTGAAAAGGAGTGAAGGTACCCTTCAAAGAACTCAAATGGCGCAATCGATTGCAAACTGGATAGAGTAGGCGACCCTGGGGCTATGAGTGGTGCGGGGCGCCAGCCCCTAAACTTTAGAGAATACTTTGGGGTGCTCTGGCTGGCGCGACGCACCAGGCCCCAACCCAGAAGACCCGACGAAATTCTTTACTCGTCTTCTCACCCTAATTCACCTAGAAACGAACGGTTTCTTCCCCAGTCACTTGGATTCGATTACTTAAAATAAGTACACTCTAATATACTCAGTACAATCCTCAAAACAATTACTTTAATATCAAGAAATCATCAAAATCCTAACAAAACAAGATTTAGAATGAACTTCAAGAACACCTATCAAGAACTCTAATATTTCTACTTTAAGAATGAAATTGCGCTGAAAATAGCATGATTGGCATGTGGGTGAACAAACCCAACACTATGGAAAGTTACATACCTCTTAGGGATTAAACCCTTGGCGAAAATTGATAAGAGAACTCAAGAACTTCGACGAATGCCTTGATCCTTTCCTCTTTTCTCCTTTTTTCTCTTCTTGAACTCTCAACTAAAACCCTAGGCGTATATTAGGACTATAAAACTGAACCTAATAGGATTGGACCCCTAAAACATTACTAAAAATCAATTAAATCTGACTGGGTAAGGAATAGACCAAAATACCCCTTACTATTTTAGGGTAGCTTTTCTTAACTGGACAACTTGACTTCAAAAGGGCATATCTCACTCATCCAAACTCAAAACCTAATAAACTCGGCAGTGTTGAAAAGATAATTCCAAGACCTTTCATTGGGTACCTTGGATCCCACTAACTCATCTTCTACTGAGAGTTATGGCCGTTTGAAGTTGACCCAAAACTTTAAGGAACTTAAGAATGACTTGAATGAACTCTATTTAGTTCTTCTTGAAACTCAAGGTGCTACATTTAGTGACCTTAGCACTTAAGAAATTTTTAATTCCTTGGTAAAATCTCACTCATTACGAAGAATGGTTCGAGTCTTGGTTCAAAATTTTTCTGGGGTGTTACACGTGATACATTGTTATTCCTGAAAGAAGATACATTGTTAGCCTTGAGCAAAAAATATGTTATTATGGGAGATTTCAACTCGACAAAATACTTTGTACATACGCAATTGCTGTTTGATACATGTAAAATTTCAACTAGACGAAATACCTTGTGCCATAATACATTACTGATTACAAAAATGGATACAATTCTAATTTGATACATGTGAATTAATGGATACAACATGATATAATTATAGCCAGTGTGTACTTAATTTTATGTATCAGGTACATGTGATTTTCTGAATTTTAAACGTATTACTATTTGAATTACTTTCAATTTTTAATGTATCTCTTATCTATTTTAATCACTTTCGAAATTTGTTTTGGAAGAAATTGTCTTACCAGTTAGGTACAAAGGAATTTCTGGACGACCAAGGAAAAGAAGGAAAAAAATCTAGATGAAAGCTAAGCACAAACACAAATTGTTGTGGATGTTATGGACAAGAAGGTCACAATAAAAAAACTTGTACTTTCTTTTTGAAAGATGTTTGATAAAATCTTTTTTTGAACTGTTATTTTTCAGATACATTAAGTTAAGATTAAAGCTCAATTCAATTTTTAGATTTTTCACTATTATATCGACATACACTACAATTTACTGTTAGATGATGAATTTCTAATACAATAATTTGACATGTTAATATTTTCAACCTTGTGTACATTTCTGATTGATATTAATTTGTTCACAATGAAAAATATATAAAAAATTGTGAAAATGGTACTGCACATTATGCTTCAGATGCACTGTTTATCTAATGTATCATTTTGTAATTGATAATAATGTATCTGATGCAATATGATTGTGAAAAAGGTATTGTGTAAACTATAATAAAATGTAGCTATGAATGTATCACAATAAATAAAAATCAAGGTTTCAAATAGATACATTGGATTTGTTAAGTGTCCAATGTATCAACAATTAAGTACAATTACTGTAAAATATGAATTTTGAGTGTGTATGCATGAATGAATCAACTGAATATTATGAGACTTTTGTATCCGGTTATATAAGACACAAGTATAAAAGAATAGATGCTAGAAATAACAATTGAATATATTAAAAATTAAAGTCAAAATAAACAAGTCTTTTGAGAACACTCTAAAACTTAAGTAGAAGTATCTTAAAACAAATAAAAAAAAAACACTCTAAAACTAGAGTTAATGTATCTTCAAACTCATAACACTCAAAAATCAGTCTATTCAACATTAACCAATTTTTTTTTTAGTTGTTGGATCATCATTGTCATTAACATATCTTGTCTTAGCCTTTTCAGTACCATATTTCCATAATAAAGTTGCATATCATTTATGGAGGTAATCAGATCTAAATTCATTGGCTGAAATATGAATTTCATCACTAAGGAACTCAGCAAACGCAGCTACAAACAATCTGCAGTCCCTTCAAAACGAAGAATATAATGTATCTGATACACATTAAATAAGACAAGTTTTGACTAATACACCATTGAACATGATACTCATTAAACATGACACAAGATATTTGTATCAGATACTTATTTAACTTGATATAATGTATCTGATACATATTAAAGAAGATAATTTTTAACTGATACACAATTGAACATGATGCTCAATGAACATGACACACGATGTTTGTTTCAGATGTATAATGTATCTGAAACATGTTGAATAAGATAATTTTTATCAACGTTTTCAAGAACAAAAAAAAATCAAAAAATGAACAGAGGGTTAGAGACGATGAAAATAGTACCTAAATCTAAGTTGAAATCATTGAATGGAAAGAGACTTTTTCCCCCTAACAAATCATATACCATACCACATGATAAAATAATGTATCAACTTATTTTGACTCAACACACCATAGACCATATCAAACATGAAAAAAATCTTAAATAGATGAAGAACACATACTTTAGGTAATGTAGGTTGGGAAATTGTCGGTGCTGCTTTTCTCCCCATTTGGGGGGGGGGGGGGGAGGGGTTCAACATTGACTTTTGAAGATGAAGGAACTTCCTTGTTCGCCTTGTCAATATTCTGATTCTTCATTGCTAATGGGTCATGCAAAAGTTTAGATCTGTTTTTAGCCCATTTATCATCATTAGAATCATATATTCGTCTAGTATTAGAAGAGTTTAGTTGAGTAATACCAATACTAAAAGAAGGATCCTCATCCATATATATGTATCAGGAAATAAAGAAGAAAAAAAATGAAATTGAAGAAGACGACTATGGAGGAGATGCACTATACATTGTTTGCCTTAAGCAAAAAATATGTAATTCTGGTAGATTTCAACTAGACGAGATACCTTGTGGACGTTGTGGACAAGAAGGATATATTACTCATGATACATTACTACTCCTAAAATTTTTAGTAAATTGCTAAGTACTGTAGTCGTATCAGATACATTAGAGAAGTAAAGATTGTTCGTAAAATGTTTAATTTTAGATCGATACATTACTGTGTGGTAGTTATTAAGTATCAGATACATGTAGTTTTAGTTTCCCAAAGAATGGATATGTATCATATACCTATTGTTGGATCTGATACACACTGCTCCAGTTATAAAACATTATGATTCATGTATTAAGATTATTATTGGATAATATGTACATATACATCACATTCTAAATTGGATAAGACTGAACAAATATTAAAGAGTGCAGATATATAATACATAACTGATTTGTTACTGTCGTATAACTTTTTAAATTTGAATAAGATTGATGATACATTAAAGAACTTGATACATGTAAATGATACATTAGGTAGTGTTTATATATCAACAACATTTATATTAAAGCGGGAAGCCAAGAAACAGATAACATGTGAAAGTTGTCCATTTGGACCATTGATATGATAGATAAGGCTTTGTCTTGCTTTTGGAGCACTTGCTTGGCTATGCCTGAAGAAGATATCACCACAGTTGTTATTTGGCCCAACTTCAGGCGCATAATTAGGCCATGAAAACGGCGAGTTTAGACAGAGATTTATGAGAATAAAAAATGAGAGAGATTTGTGGAGTGAAATTAGGAAGTGATAAGCATGGATTTGAAGAGTGAGTTATATATCTGGAATTTTGTCTGTTGCGCTCAAAATAAGGAATTTTGAATTTTTAAAAAAATGGTAGGAAATAATAAAAATTATGAAAAAAAAAATGTGTATATAGATAATTTTTCCAAATATTATTTACCAAAAATGTCTGAAAACTTAACCAAACACTAGCTAAATCAGTATTGTTATACTTACAAAATGTCAATCACATGAATTTGATCAAATTTATATCTTTTTATATATGTCGTTTTTATTAGTAATTGAAATTGAAATGAAAAATAAGTTTTACTCCTCCTGGCCAATTCTTAGGAGAGAACTTTGAGCGGGGAAATGAAGTTGATTAGCATGAAGCATGAGTGATCGAGCGAGTGGTAGATGATTAGGGTACCCTAGATGGATGTATATTCATGGTTCCGACGAAGCCTCTCTAGAACTACAAAGACCACCACCACCACCACCACCACAACTGTCACTACTCAACCGGACGACGAACTACTCTACGGCGTCACTGACCAATTACTCGATTTTGTCAAATCCTTCTCCATTGACACCTTTCGAAATTTCTCTCTCCCAGATGAGGGCGATGGAGATGCACCCGAGAATGTACGGAAAGATCTATCCGATTGGCAACAGCGTCATGCTTTGCTTGTTCTCTCCAAACTCAAGGTCTTTACTTATCTTTGATTTTATGCATTTTGCTCTTACCTTTTTTTTTTTTTTCCTTTTCTGTTCCCTTTAGGGTTTTTTTAGAAACTGACTTGAAGGAAGATTTAGGAATTGCATTCTGGATGTTGTAAAACTAGGGTTTCTATTGTTTGTCAATATGATTCATCCTTTGAGCTTGTTGAATTAGACTCACTTGGTTTAGTTTAGATTTTGACTCTTTCTCATAGCTTTGCTTGTTCTCTCCAAACTCAACGTCTTTGCTTATCTTTCATTCTATGCCTTTTGCCCTTACCTTTTTTTTTTTTTCCATTACTGTTTCCTTTAGGGATTTTTAGAAACTGACTTGAAGGAAGATTTAGGAATTGCGTTTTGGATGTTGTAAAACTAGGGTTCTTATTGCTGTTACAATATGATTCATCCGTTGAGTTTGTTGAATTAGACTCACTTGGTTTAGTTTAGATTTTGACCCTTTCTCATAGATTTCAAGAGGTACTGATGTTTGACTCTGTAAAATATGAAAATTATAGGTAAATACATACATATACAGACCACCTACTGCATTTTGAGGGGTAATTGTGTTTTTAATCATGCTAATGCATGCATTAAAAACCTTGCATTGCTAATACTATGGTTTGACATGTATTAGTTATACATGGAATTGTACCAAATAGAGTGTATACATAGATTGAAAAAAGTGTATCAAACAAGATATTAATAATACACAAAGCTAGTGCATGTATTATTTTTTCTAATGCATCCTACCAAATGACCTTTAAATGTATTTCTAGTAGGGATTTCAACAACTCATATCAATTCCTATAAAAGTACATATCAGTAAGATTGAAATGAGAATGTCAGAAGAAACATAAGAAAGTGTATTTCTTTTTAGTATTAACCGAAAAGGAAAGATTTCCATGTGAAAAGGAAATAAGGGAGTATGCAGTTATGGAAAAGGCTTAGTTTTATACTGTAGTATGAGACAATACAAAGACCCTTAGCCTGGTTTTCAGTTTATTTTGTTTACTAGAGTGACTAGACTAAATATCTCAGGCCAGGTTTTTACACTTGTTTTATTTCTATTTGAGATTTAGAATTATTAAGTGGTGGCTGCAAACCTATGGATATGTTTAATAGGGTCAAATTCACTACCAATTTTTTTTTTTAGATAAAGGTAATGTTAAAAGTTACCACCAATTTTTTGACTGAAAGATTGGATGTATGAGTTTGTACTCTTTTTATATAGATTTGGTTATCCTATCCACTTCAAACAACTTTTGAAGTTGAATTCAGCCCATTATCCATTTTTGTTTACATGGTATAGAGTCAGACCCATAGTTGATATTATTAGATGCTTGAGGACCTAGGTATGTCAACGGTATTAGATTCTCACATTGGTTAAGTGTATAAGTTGTAGTCTCTTTATTGGTCTTAGGTATTCCTCACCACCTCTTTTGCAGTTAAGTTAGGCCCAATGTTTATTTTTTAACACCGAGCATGTTGTTTGGCATTAGCAAAGCTTCTTTCGTAGATAGGTTGATCGTTGATGTAGTAGGGAATTTCAGTCATCTCTTTAGAAGAAGATGCCAACACCAATCTACTAGGCTAGCAACATTTCATATCTTGATAAAATGGTGGCATGTGAAGCTGCCAAATACATGTAACATTTTTTTTTGATGATCGTGGTGTCTGGGCTAGCTTTTGCGCAACATGACTAATTCCACGACATACCTGTCACCTCCCACCAACAACTTGTACTGGGTAGCTCTGTCTACAAAGGCTAGGACAAATGGGAAGAATCACCTCGTGTTTTTTGTCTCCTTGTGATTTGAACCAGAGACCTCATGGTTCTTAACCACTTCATTGACCACTAGGCTACACCTTTGGGTGCCCAAATACATGTCACTTAAACAACCAAAATATGAAGAAAAAGAAGATACTTTGACTTGTTTCTTTTGTCTTTTTGTTGCACAATATAGGTGATCCTGCAGTCCTTCCACTAAGTAGTGTCTTGAGTGGAGTTCGATTATTATATGCCTGTTTCTACCAGTTATTGGCTATATCTGAGAGACACATGTTAGTTTCATCAGCTTGCATCTATTCTCTTCCTACTTCCTGTTACACACCTTTGCATTACTGTTTCTCTCTGGAGATTTATTTTCTACTGTGAGCTTAACTTTTATTCATACATTTTCCAGTAGATGAAAATATATTATTTCTGTGTATTTAGTTATATTGGGTTACAGACCTGCATCAGTTTTATCAGTTGGCATTTAGTTGTGGTTGCTTGTCTTCACTCTTATCCATTATCTTCTTTAATCGGTTGTTCACTTCATTGCAACATTCAGGAACTCTCACAATTGAGGTTCAAATTATGTCCCCGTTTTTTAAAGGATCACCAATTTTGGACGATATATTTTGCTCTCGTTAAGGGTTTTGTTGCCAAGTAAGTTCCGTGTACTAACTTTGCAAATGCTGTTGTGCTTGTACTTACCGAAGAAGTTTAAGTTCAATTAATGTTGATGATCAGATATGAGCTACGTGCTATACAATTAGATAAGCTCAAACAGATGAGCTTAGAAAGTGAAAATACACCAGATGTTGCTGCATGCGAAGTTGAGATGTCTGAAGCGAAGAAAACAACAGATCTATCGCCTACAATTTCTGAGGAGCACAATTAGTATCTCCTTTGGATATGCCACTGGTTATCAGGTATATATTCATTTCTTCTTTCCTGAATCAGCCTATTGTGATTTCTTTTTTTGAAACTGGTAAGGTTGAATTCTTCAGCATTAAGGGTATGCTGGCTACCTCCAAAAAGGGATAATTACAGATTTCCTATCAAATCTATAATCTGGTCTATATCATCTATACAAAGCTGTTTACACCAAAAAAGTAGAGATACTATACAATTCCATTTAACTTTGTGGATGGAATTGGATCTATCTTCAAAACATCTTCCATTTCTTTCTTTCCAGACTGACCACCATACACATGATGGTATTAGCTTCCACCATCTCTTTTGACTCTTACTGCCTCCCCTCCTAATCCAGCAGCTCAACAGATCTGATGTATGTTCTGGCATTGTCCAGTTCATGCTTGTGATGTTGAGAAACAAGTTCCAAATTTGAGCAGTAAACTTACAATGCAGGAAGAGATGGTTATTTGTTTCCCCTGTCAAGTTGCACAAAAAGCACCTAGGAACCAGTTGTCTGCCTTTATTTTGTAGAACTTCTTCTGTTAAACATGCTCTCTTTATCACTAACCAGGTGAAACACTCTACTTTTGTAGGAATGTCACTCTTCCAAAAGTAGTTCCAATTATATTTTGGGGCCCCTGTCATCCCCATTAGTCCTCTTTTGTAGGCATTGTTGACTGAGAAGACTCCATCCTTGCTATGTTTCCACAGGATCTTGTCTGTTGTGTTGTAGTTATAATCATTCCAGCTAGTTTTTCCAGTAGCGCTGCCACCCTCTCCACCTCCCAGTCATTAAGTAGTCTTCTTAAAGATATGTCCCATATTAGTGAGCAAGTTCGTATACAAATTTTGTGCATCAGAGTTCCTTCATCTTTTTCTTACTTTTACCTTATAACCATTTCAGTGCAAGAAAAGTGGCTCATCTATGAGCAACATTCAAGTGTGCCTTCCTGTTTCTGCTATGCATATTTGAAGGCAGTGTCAATAAAATAAAACAGAATTTCTGAATTTTCTGATTTATGATCATAAAAAACTGCAAGCCGAGCAAAATTTTAGATGAAACTCATTGTTGATTGGAAATGCTTGTTCATCAAGAAAAGGGGAACATTATTGCAAAATTGGTGTGTCATGTGACAACTTCTACTATACCTGCATTACTGTAATTGATAATCTGGTATTGTTCTGCTTCTTAATCAAGCTGTTTTTATAAAATCTACTAGAAATTTCATACATTAATTTGATTTGAAGGCCACCAGTACAGTTCATTTATCTTAACTTCACCATAAAACCTATTTAATGCAACTTGAGCAGTACCCATATAAGAACAATTCTTAAGTTTGCATGTGTGTCTAGCACGAGTATCTAAGGCTATGTAGGAAATATAGTTGAATGAGTGAATGAGATGGGATGTAATTTGCAGGAGTAGCTATAAAAACGAGAAGCAAGTGTGCTCGTGTCCCTAGCATGAGTACCTAATGCAGCAGCAACAACAAGAAAACATGCCCTATGTAGTTCCACAAAATGGGGGTCACAGGAGGGTAGAGTGTACACTGACCTTACATCTACCTAAGAGGTGAGGTAGAGAAGTTGTTTTCGATGAACATTCATCTCAAAGACAAAAACTATCTAGAATAAGACGTAATTGAAGTACAAGAGACAATAAATAATAACAAACACAACAGATAGTAGCAGAACAACGCTACAACAAATAATACTATACTCAAACTACAACAAAATACAAGAAACCACAGAGATATTAACAAAAATCAAAGAACAAGAAACAATAAGCATAGTTCTACTACTGTATGGATGCACTCTTACATGCTAACCTTCTACCCTAATTTGTGTTCTCCGCACCTTCCTATCTAAGGTCATTGTAATTCCCTGCAACTCCCAAGCGAAATTTGAACCATCTTTTGTATGCGTCCAGGCCTGAACTCGATGATTTCTAAGTTGTACATAGATGTTAAGGTCGTTTACTAAGTGTGATAAGTGTATTGTATGTGTTTGAGTCGTAAGGTACCTCAAACACCAAGCCTAGTTCAAAACCTTCCTTCCGGCTAAGTTTTTCTCAAGAGTTCATGCAAGGGTCAGCTTCAAACGACCATATCTCTTAACACATGAAGGGTTAGATGACCCATGACCTATCAAATTGAAGATATTTGAGTCTAGTTTCTAACGCATCAAACTATTCGTAAATTCGATATTTGTACGGAAAGTAATTCTCATTTTACTAGACACTGTCTTGTTTTACACGAGCAGCGCGCCGACTGCGTGCTAGCGCCGTGAGGAAGCGACTACTACCTTGCCGCACGCCTAATACGTTATCCGCGCAATAGCGCACGTCAGAAACCCTATAAAAGACCCCAAAGTCGTGGTTCACCTCCCTAGTTCATAAATTTACCCTAGAAAGAGAAGTTCTCAAGAAACTAACTTTTTACAAGGTTCATCCACCATCCAATATAAGATTTGACCATAGAATTTCATAATTTCTTCATCTTAACACAAATTAATGCCTCCTACTCATGATATTCATAGATTTTCAAGAAAAAGACATCAAGAACTCATCTCCAAGGTTCAAGAAGGGTTTCGTGGTTCTTCTTCTTCCAAGATTCATGTTTTCTTGGATATTTTGAAGCAATTAAGGTATCTAGGAATCTAATGAGGAATTCCTTTCTTACTCATGTCTAAAATTCCTTAGTTTTCATGAATTCAATTTTATGGTTAAGGTTTATAAGCCCACTATCAAATTCACCATTTTTATTATTCTATAACATGATTTCTTGAATTACTTACATTGCATAACAATACATTCCATATATTGACACTACATCGTTTTATGAATAGATTTCAACAAAGTGATTCAGATTTGCGGGAAGACATTCCGCTAAGTTCCCCTACTTTCAACATTGTGGTGAGTCCTCCTCGCATTCAGAGGACTTCAGTTATGAGTTATTGGATTTTATTAACTTTAGTTGTGTTAGCTTTCAGGCAGTCCGTGGTCTTGTCCCGACAAATTGTTTTATTCAGTTAAGAGGCTTGAGGCTTTCAGACAATAGTATTCAGTTGTAATAGACTTATTTCTAAAATCTATTTCAATTATGATTTTAGTTTACAACTTCCGCTTTAGTTTTCATATGATATGTTTTGATATGTATGCTATGCCAAGGGTTAGCTTGGGATCACTTGTGGTTTCAGGTACCGTGTCTTGGTTAGGGTGTAGAATCGGGTCGTGACAAAGTTGGTATCAAAGCATTAGGTTCAAGTGTCCTAGGATGTCTGAAAAGCCGCATCTAGTAGTTCTTTTTATGGTTGTGAAGCGCACCACACTTATAAGGGGAAGCTACATGATGTTTAGGAAATATTTCTTTTTTTTTTCATACTCTAGATGGTGCAACCAAGGTATCCCCTAAGAAACATATGCAGATTCATGTATTGCTTCAATTTTCTTAACTATTCCTCATCTTCGAGGTTATAGAAGTAGTTAGGCTCAATTCCTACTGGATAAGGTGTTCTTAGATAGAACTATCATCATTTCAGAGATTGCACAAAGGGCTTGAGAGGAGCCCATTAGTGTGTTTTAGCCCATTAATTCAAAATTTTAAGTTCTATTTATGTGAATTGTGTTGTTGAGCCAAAAAATGACATGCATTTGGATTCTTCTATAATCCTTCGTTACATAGAACATTCATTAAAGGAGAGTATGTATCCAGATTCTTGGACAGTATTGTCACCCATAAGATAGTGTGATTTGGGATGTTATGATTTATTAATAGAATGTCCCAAAATTATAAGTGTGAATCTATCTATAGTATTCAGAAAGGTTAGGATAATGAATTATCAGAGTGTAGTATATATGTATAGAAGTTATGTCTCCATTAACTTAGAATTGAGGTGATATGTATTCAGGTGTTAACTAAGGGGTAGTAAGTTGATGTAGATCTTATGGTAGAAGGTAGAAAATAAGTTAGTGGTTAAGATGACTTAGATTATGGTTGAACTAGGAAGTTTATGATACATGCCATAAATGAAAGTATAAAGCAGTTAAGGATTGATATATCTAGGCTTCACTTTGTGATTCTAAAAGGAGCTGTTTGATACTGATAGAGCTATGAATATAGTTTAGACATACGGATGAATAAGTAGTGGTGATGTATGAAAGAAGGAGATGCTAATGTATTATAATTAGATAGACTATAAGATGAAGATCGACTATTATTAGTATGAGGTTTTAGAGGACTCGTGTTTCTCAATTTTTATCTAGTAGCTATTAAGCTAGAATAGTATGTGGAGTTGGATTGTTATGAATGTTTGGTGTTAGACACTAAGTTTGAAATGTGAATGATCAACTAATGTGGAAATAAATGATGGTTTGGGGTTATTGATGTTAGTTTTATGGAATCAATCTAGTAGGCTTGAAATAGCATATGTAAGAATATAAGTTTATGAGTTTCCAAAAAGTGTGATGGTGCAAGTATGATATAGATGTGATCTGTATGTAAGATAATGAATGGTGACTAAGTCAATGGATAAAAGAGATCCTTAAGCATTAGGAAGATAGAAGTGAACCCAAGGTAATATGTGTTTCCATGATATTCTAAGATTATTAAGTGTTATGTGTTCTAAGATTGTATGTTTGAGTATGTCTTATATGGTGTTCTTAAGAGTTGAATCGAGGATTAAGAGATTGAGGGAGTTGTGTCTCTTAGTGAAGCTTTATCCTCCATTGATTTATAGGGATATGAACTTAGAGGTGGGATGTGAGTAGGATAACAATAAAGATTAAATTATGAGGTACTAGGGGAATTGGTTATGTTTGCTAGAGTTTAAGTCATATGATGATGATTATAGAAACTAGAATAAGTTGAGGGTGGTATGTCTAAAAGGAATATCTTATAACGAAGCTAGCATCTTTTTGTCCTAGTATTAAAGCAGTCATGTGTATATTATCGCTGAGTTTAGAGGATATGGAATAGGCACATGCTTGGAATGTCGGCTTTGATCTAAGGGGGAGATGATAGGTTGAAAGAACCAATTCAAGTCTTATGAATCAGATTGTAATGCATTTTAGAAGGAGTTATGATGAGATAACAATTCATTTCTTTAGTATTCCTCATATTTCAGTCATAATGACATTCTACTCATCTCTTGGGTGTTAGCATCATGTCCATGACCCATGACCCATTCTCATGGACCTCATATAGATTCATGTCCATGCTTAAATTCTAGAGCAATAGCCTTAGAACAACGACCCCCATATTACTCTATGCTTCCATGACGTCTAGCTCTATGATGTACAATTTATGATGTATGCCCCCATGATTTCTCAGTATGCTCATACTCAGTCTTATGTACTCATGATACATTTTTGGTGATAGGTGAAATGACAATATGCTTTGCATGTTTTCATATCAGATTTCTTGAACAACTCATGCCTATGATCTATTTGTTCTAAATCCTACTTACGTTCACCCATGGTGGTGATGGATGGTTATGACATATTCTGCGCTTACAGTGCCTCTCTATGTATGGTTTATGCTTCAAGTAGATGACATACTCATGCATATTACACTTCTCTCTTTAGGCCCCCATTTATGAGTGTTAAGTAATGATAATTATAAGCTATAATTTAACAATACCTCTCATATTCTAGATCTTCATACTCTAGACCTTTGGTGACCCTCTTGATGTTGCATAGTGGTGTTGATAACAATTGAATGATGGTTTTAGATGAGAAGGCAGTTGTTTTTTATTGGGAAGATTGAGGGATGCTTATTCTACCTAAGGTTATAAAAGTGGAGGGAGATCAAGGATCTATTGTATGAAATAGTTACATGAGAAGTTATGGTGTGTCTCTTGGTTGTAGTCCTTGAAAATTTATGTTAAGAAATTAGGAAAGATACAAACTATTAGATGGGTTGGTTACCTTGAAGTCCATGAAGTGGTTATAGTGGTAGGCTTTAATATTATGTTGATAACATATGGATCAATGCGTTATGCACTAATAGTTTCTTAGTTTGAACTCGAGGTTAGTTGAATGGCGTGGTAAGAAGAAGTATTATTCTTGGTGTGGAATTTCGTACAGAAATATAGGATTAGTACCTTCATCTTATGTGTAATACTTTGTGACTCCAAGATAGGCTTGAACATGGTGAGAGCACCGGATTAAGTCTCAGACTTAAGTAGAAGTAGTCACATATATCCTTGTGAGGGTTGTAAGTTGCAACTGTTGAAGGGTAGTATGCAAGAGAGAGAAGTGTAGTTGAGAAGTGTTTCTAAGCTTAAAAGTCAGCAGTTGTATTACTTAACATATAAAGAGTTAGGTGACCCATGATCTATCAAATTAAAGGTATTTGAGTCTAGTTTTGAACACATCAAACTATTTGTTAGCACGTTATTTGTACATAAAGTAATGCTAATTTTTGTAGACATTGTGTTGTTGTGCACGAGCTGCGCGCCAGCCGTGCGTTGAGGCAGCGACTTCTGCCCTGCTGCACGCTGGCTACACACCCAAGACGTTATCCGCGCTATAGTGCACGTTAGTAACCCTATAGAAGACCCCAAAGTCTTTGTTAACCTCCCTAGTTCATAAATTTACCATAGAAAGAGAAGTTCTCAAGAAACTAACTTTCTCCAAGGTTCATCCGCCATCCAAGGTAAGATTTGACCATAGAATTTCATAATTTCTTCATCTTAACACGAATTAATACCTCCTACTCATGATATTCATAGATTTTCAAAAAAAAGACCTCAAGAACTCATATCCAAGGTTCAAGAAAGGTTTCATGGTTTTTCTTCTTCCAAGATTCTAGTTTTCTTGGGTATTTTGGAGCAACTAAGGTATGTAGGACTCTAATGAGGAATTTTTTTCATCCTCATGTCTAAATTTTCCGAGTTTTCATGAATTTAATTATAGTTAAGGTTTATAGGCCTTCTTTCAAATTCACCATTTTTAATATCCAATAACACAATTTCTTGAATTACTTACATTCCATATATTGACACTACATCGTTTTATGAGTAGATTTTAGCACACTGATTTAAATTTGTGGGAAGATGTTCCACTAAGTTCCTCTACATTCAAAATTGTGGTGAGTCCTTACATTCAAAGGACTTCAATTATGAGTTATTAGATTTTATTCACTTCAGTTGTGTTAGTTTTAAGGTTATTAGATTTTTTGAAGCGATTAAGGTATGTAGGACTCTAATGAGGAATTCCTTTCATTCTCATGACTAAATTTCATCAGTTTTCATGAATTTAATTTTATAGTTAAAAGTTTATAGGCCTATTTTCAAATTCACCCTTTTTAATATCCAATACTATAATTTCTTGAATTACTTACCTTGTAGACCAATACATTCCATGTATTGACACTACATTGTTTTATGATGTAGATTTCAGCACACTTGATTCAAAATTTGCGGGAAGACGTTCCACTAAGTTCCTCTACATTCAAAATTGTGATGAGTCCTCACATTTAGAGGACTTCAATTATGAGTTATTAGATTTTATTCACTTCAGTTGTGTTAGCTTTCTGGTAGTCCGGGGTCTTGTCCCGACTAATTGTTTTATTTAGTTTAGAGGCTTTCAAACATTATTATTGAGTTGTAATAGACTTATTTCTTAAATCTATTTCAATTATGATTTTAGTTTACAACTTCCCCTACAATTTTCTTATGATATGCTATGCTAAGGGTTAGCTTGGGATCACTTGTGGTTCCAAGTACCGTTTCTCAGCTAGTGTGTAGAATTGGGTCATGAAAAACTTGGTACCAAAGCATTAGGTTCAAGTGTCTTAACATGTTTGAAAAATCACGTCTAGTAGTCCTTTTTATGGGTGTGAAGTGTGCCACACTTTTAATGGGAGGCTGCATGATATTTAGGAAATATTTCCTTTCTTTCCTACTCTAGATCATGCAATAGAGCTATCACCTAAGAAGCATATGTAGATTCTTGCGTTGCTTCATATTCAGAGTGATAGAAGTAGTAAAGTTCAACTCCTACTTGTAAGGTGTTCTCAGATAGAACTATCATCATTTCAGAGATCACACAAAGGGCTTGAGAGTAGCCCCATTAGTGTGCTTTAGCCCATTAATTCAAAATCTTCTGTTCTTAGTTAGATGAATTGTGTTGTTGAGCAAAAATATGATATGCATTTAGATTCTCTTATAATCCTTCGTTACATAGAACATTCATGAAAGGACAAAGTATGTGTCCAAATTCTTGGATAGTATTGTCACACATAAGATAATGTGCTTCGGGATGTTATGATTTATTAATAGAATAACCCAAAATTAGGAGTGTGAATCTAGAATGGTTGTATTAAGAACAGTAGTGATAATGAATTATCAAATTGTAGTATATATGTGTATTTAAGTTACGTATCCATTTAACTTAGAATTGAAGTGATATGTGCTCATGTGTCATCTAATGGGTAGTAAGTTGATGTAGATCTCATGGTGGAAGATAGAAAATAAGTCATTGGTTAAGATGACTTATATTATGGTTGAGAACTAGGAAGGGAGTTTATGATACATGTCATTAATGAAAGTTTAAAGTGGTTAAGGATTGATATATCTAAGCTTCACTTTGTGATTCTAAAAAGGAACCTCTTGATGCTTATGGAGCCATGAATATAGTTTAGACATACGGATGAATAAGTAGTGGTGATGTGTGAAAGAAGGATATGCTAATGTACTATACTTAGATAGACGGTAAGATTAAGATCGACTATTATTAGTATGAGGTTTTAGTGGACTCGTGTTTCTCAATTTTTATCTAGTAGCTATTAAGCTAGAGTAGTATTTGAAGTTGGGTAGTTATGCATGTTTGGTGTTAGACACTAAGTTTTAAATGTGAATGATCACCAAGGTGGAAATAAATGATGGCTTGGTGTTAGTGATGTTAGTTTTATGGAATCGATCTAGTAGTCTTGATATAGCATATGTAAGAATATAAGTTGATGAATTTTAAAAAAGTTTGATGGTGCAAGTATGATATGGATGTGATCCGTAGGTAAGGTAATGAATGGTGACTAAGTCAATGGATAAAAAAGATCCTTAAGCATTAGGAAGATAGAATTGAACCCAAAGAAATATGTGCTTCCATGATATTCTAAGATTATTAAGTGTTATGTGTTCTAAGATGGTATGTTTGAGTACGTCTTATATGGTATTCTTAAGAGTTGAATCGAGGATTTAGAGATAGACGAAATTATGTCTCTTTTTGAAGCTTTTTTCTCTATTGATTCAGAGGGATATGAACTTAGAGGTGGGATGTGAGTAGGATAGCAAGAAAGATTAGATTATGAGGTGCTAGGGGAATTGGTTATGTTTGCTAGAGATTATGTTATATGATGATGATTATAGAAGCTAGAATAAGTTGAGAGTGGTATGTCTAAAAGGGATATCTTATGACGAAGCTAGCATCTTCCAAATATAGTTTGTCCGAGTAAGTTAAGCATTCATATGTATATTATCGCTGAGTTTTAGAGGATATGGAATATGCACATGCTTGGAATGTCGACTTTGATCTAAGAGGAGATGATAGGGAGAATGACTCAACTCAAGTCTTGTGAATCAGATTGTATTGCATTTCAGTAGAAGTTATGATGATATATCAATTCATTTCTATTCTAGAGTATTCCTCATATTTCAATCATTATGACATTCTACTCATCTCTTGCGTGTTAGCATCACCCCAGGACCCATGACCCATACTAATGGACCTCATACATATTCATGCCTATGCTCAATTCTAGAACAATAGCTTTAGAACAATGACCCCTATATTACTCCATGAACCATGACTTCTAGCTCTATGATGTACAATTTATGATGTATTCCCCGTGATTTCTCAGTATGCTCAGTCGTATGTACTCGTGATTCATTCTCGATGATAAGTGAAATCACAAAACATTTTGTATGTTTTCGTATTAGATTTCTTGAACAACTCGTGCCTATGATCTCATTGTTCAAAATCCTACTTAGGTTCACCCATGGTGGTGATGAATGGTTATGACATATTCTACACTTACAATGCCTCTCTATGTATGGTTTATGCTTCAAGTACATGACGTACTCATGCCTATTACACTTCTCTAAAGGTCCCCATTTATGAGTGTTAAGTAATGATAATTATAAGCTATTATTTAACATTATCTCTCTTATTTTAGATCCTAATACTCTAGTCCTTTAGTGACCCTCTCGATGTTGCGACAGTGGTGTTGATAGCAGCCGAATGATGGTTTTAGATGATAAGGTAGTTGTCTCTTATTGGGAAGATTGGGGTATGCTTATTCTACCTAAGCTTCTAGAAGTGGAGCGAGATCAAGGATCTATTGTATGAAATAGTTAGATGAGAAGTTTTGGTGTCTCTTGGTAGTAGTCCTTGAAAATTTTAGCTTGTAAAAACGCTAGGAAAGATAGAGACTATTAGATGGGTTGGTTACCCTGAAGTCCATGAAGTGGTTATAGTGATAGGCTTGAATATTATGTTGATAACATATGGATGAATGCATTATGCACTAGTAGTTTCTTAATTTGGACTCGAGGTTAGTTGAATGGTTCGGTAAGAAGAAGTAATATTCTTGGTATGGAATTTCCTCCAGAAATATAGGATTAGTACATTCATCTTACGTGTAACATTGTGACTCCAAGTTAGGCTTGAACATGGTGAGAGCATGCAGTTAGACTCAGACTTAAGTAGAAGTAGTCACATATATCCTTGTGAGGGTTATAAGTTGCAATTGTTGAGGGGTAGTATGCAAGAAAAGAAGCATAGTTGAGAAGTGTTTCTAAGCTTAAAAGTGTATCACTTAAGTCATAATAGAACTATTCTTACCTCATGCCCATGGTACCGAGTTTCCTATCAAGTACCTTTCGATGGGGTGTGACCCATGTTCTATCTATATCATTCGTACTTTATGGATCCATGTTGGTGTCTCACATAAATATGCCTATGATTCCTTCCATTGAAATATTGTAAGAGTTCCATTATCAAGTATTACAAATCCCAATAGATGCAAAGTTCATTTTGTTTATTTTATTCATGCCTATGCTAATTCTTGCACTCTTAGCTTGTGCTTCTACATTTCTTATTATGGATTGCTAGACCCCTATTGTTAGTGCAATTTACTTTATTCTAGTGTATATAGAACAAATAGCCCTAATAAAGCTTAATTTACTCTATTCACATATTTATTCTAGCTTTGATCTTCATTCGAGGACGAATGATCCCTAAGGGGAAATATTATAACGCCCTGCAACTTCCAAGCATAGATTTGAACTATTTTCCGTATGCGTATAGGCTCGAACCTGATGATTTCTTAGTTGTACATATATGATTAGGTACTTTACTAAGTGCGGTCAGTGTATTGTATGTTCAAGGGTCGTAATGTACCTCAAACACCAAGCCAAGGTCAAAACCTTCCTACCAGCTAAGTTCTTTTGCAAAAGTTCATGTAAGAGTCAACTTCAAACGGCCATATCTCTCAACATATGTAGAGTTAGGTGACGCATGACCTATCAAATCAAAGGTATTTGAGTCTAGTTTCTAACGCTTCCAACTTTTCATCAATACGATATTTGTACACAATGTAATTCCCTTTTTACTAGACACTATCTTGCTGTGCACAAGCTGTGCCAGTTGCGTGCTAGCACCGCACTGAGGCGGCAACTACTGCCTTGCAGCACGCCGGCTGCAGGCCCAAGAAGTTATCTACGCGATAGCGCACGTTACAAACCCTATCAAAGACCCCAAAGTCGTGGTTTCTCAAGAAACTAACTTTCTCCAAGGTTCATCCACCATCCAAGGTAAGATTTTACCACAGAATTTCATAATTTCTTCATCTTAACACGAATTAATGCCTCCTACTCATGATATTCATAGATTTTCAAGGAAAAAACCTCAAGAACTCATATCCAAGGTTCAAGAAGGGTTCCATGGTTCTTCTTCTTCCAAGAATCTGGTTTTCTTGGGTATTTAGAAGCAATTAAGGTATGTAGGACTCTAATGAGGAATTCTCTTCATCCTCATGTCTAAAATTTCTCAGTTTTCTTGAATTCAATTTTATAGTTAAGGTTTATAGGCCCACTTTCAAATTCACCATTTTTATAATCCAACAACATGATTTCTTGAATTACTTACCCTGCTTACCAATACATTCCATGTATTGATGCTACATCATTTTATGATGTAGATTTCAGCACACTGATTCAGATTCGTGGGAATACGCTGGACTAAGTTCCTCTACATTTAATATTGTGGTGAGTCCTCCTCGCATTCAGAGGACTTTAGTTATGAGCCATTAGATTTTATTCACTTCAGTTCTGTTAGCTTTCGAGCAGTCTGGGGTCTTGTCCTGACATATCGTTTTATTCGGTTTAAAGACTTTCAAACATTAGTATTCAGTTGTAATAAATTTATATTTGAAATATATTTCAATTATGATTTTAGTTTATAGCTTCCGCTTCACTTTTCGTATGATAGGCTTAAATATTTTATGCTAAGGGTTAGCTTAGGATCACTTGTGGTTCCAAGTACCATGTCTCAGCTAGGGTGTAGAATCAGGTTGTCACAAACTTGGCATTAGAGCATTAGGTTCAGTGTCCTACGATGTCTGAAAGCCACATCTAGAAGTCCTTTTTATGGGTGTGAAGTGCACCACTTTTATAAGGGGAGACTACAGGAGTTTTAGGAAATATTTCCTTTCTTTCATACTCTAAATCGTGCAACGGGGTTATCACCTAAGAAACATAAGCAGATTCGTGGCTATAGGATGTTTCGGAAATATTTCCTTTCTTTTTTTTTATTTTTTTTATTTGATAAAGGTAATGTAAGAAATATTTCCTTTCTTGCCTACTCTAAATCGTGCTATAGAGTTATCACCTAAGAAACATATGCATATTCGTGCGTTGCTTCAATTTTTCTAACTATTCCTCATCTTCAGTGTGATAGAAGTAGTGAAGCTCAATTCCTCCTAATAAGGTGTCTTCATATAGAACTATCATCATTTCAGAGATCCCTCAAAGGGCTTGAGGGGAGCCCATTAGTGTGTTTTACCCCATTAATTCAAAATCTTACGTTCTTATATATGTGAATTGTGTTGTTGAGCGAAAATATGATCTGCATTCAGATTCTTCTATAATCCTCCGTTCCATAGAACATCATGAAAGGAGAAGTATGTGTCCAGATTCTTGGATAGTATTATCACCCATAAGATAATGTGATTTGGGATGTAATGATTTATTAATAGAATGACCCAAACTTAGAAGTGTAAATCTAGAATCGTAGTATTCCTTACGGTTGGGATAATGAGTTATCAAAGTGTAGTATATATATGTATAGAAGTTATGTATCCATTTACTTATAATTGAGGTGATATGTATTCAAGTGTTGACTAAGGGGTAGTAAGTTGATGAAGATCTCATGATGGGAAGTAGAAAATGAGTCATTGGTTAAGCTGACTTAGATTATGGTTGAACTAGGAAGGGAGTTTATGATATAGGTCATTAATGAAAGTATAATAAAGTGTTTATGGATTGATATATCTAGGTTTCGCTTTGTAATTCTAAAAAGGAACCGCTTGATGCTTATAGAGCTATGAATATAGTTTAGACATACAGATGAATATGTAGTGGTAATGTGTGAAAGAAGGATATGCTAATGTATTATAATTAGATGGACTTTAAGATTAAAATCGACTATTATTAGTATGAGATTTTAGTGGACTCGTGTTTCTCAATTTTATCTGGTAGTTACTAAGCCAGAATAGTATGTGAAGTTAGGTTGTTATGCATTTTTGGTGTTAGACACTAAGTTTGAAATGTGAATGATCACCAAGGTGGAAATAAATGATGGTTTGGGGTTAGTGATGCTAGTTTTAGTAGGCTTAAAATAGCATATGTAAGAATATAAGTTTATGAATTTTCAACAAAAGTGATGGTGTAGTATGATATAGATGTGATTCCTAGGTATGACAATGAATGATGACTAAGTCAATGGATAAAAGAGATCCTTAAGCGTTAGGAAGATAGAAGTGAACCCAAGGTAATATGTGCTTCCATGATATTCTAAGATTATTTATGTATTATGTGTTCTAATATAGTATGTTTGAGTATGTCTTCTATAATGTTCTTAAGAGTTGAATCGAGGATTTAGAGATAGATAGGTTGTGTCTCTTTGTGATGCTTTCTTCTCCGTTTATTCAGAGGGATATGAACTTAGAGGTGTAATGTCAGTAGGATAACAAGAAAGATTAGATTATGAGGTGCTAAGGGAATTGGTTATGTTTGCTAGTGTGTAAGTTATATGATGGTACTTAAAGAAGCTTGAATCAATTGAGACTGGTATGTCTAAAAGGAATATCTTATAATGAAGCTAGCATCTTCCAAATATAGTTTGATTGAGTAAGATGAGTGTTTTTGTGTATATTATTGATGAGTTGATAGGATATGGAATTGGCCCACAGGCTTGGAATGTCGGCTTTGATCTAAGGGGGAGATGATAGGGAGAAAAGAACCAAATCAAGACTTGTGAATCAGATTGTATTGCATTTCAGGAGTTATGATGAGATAGCAATGCATTTCTACTCTAGAGTATTCCTCATATTTCAGTCATTTTGACATTCTACTCATCTCTTGCTAGCTAGCGTCATGCCCATGACCTATGACCCATGACCCATACTCATGAACTTCATACATGTTCATTCCCGTGCTCAAATTTTAGAGCAATAGCTTCAGAACAACGACCCCCATATTACTCCATGAATCCATGACTTCTAGCTCTATAATGTAAGATTTATGATGTATGCTCCCATGATTTCTCAGTATGCCCAGTTCTATGTATTCATGATATATTCTTGGTGATAAGTGAAATCAGAATACGTATGTATGTTTTCATTTCAGATTTCTTGAACAACTTGTGCCTATGATCTCATTGTTCTAAATCCTACTTACATTCACTCATGGTGGTTATGGATGGTTATGCCATATTCTACGCTTAGAAAGCCTCTCTACGTATGGTTTATGTTCAAGTACATGACATATTCATGCCTATTATACTTTTCTCTTCAGTCCCCATTTATGAGTGTTAAAGTAATGAGAATTATAATCTATAATTTAATAGTATCTCTCTTATTCTAGATCCTCGTACCTTAGTCCTTTAGTAACCTCCCGATGTTGCGATAGTGGTGTTGATAACAACTGAATGATGGTTTTAGATGAAAAGGTAGTTGTCTTTACATTGGGAAGATTAGGGTATGCTTATTCTACCTAAGGTTATAAAAGTGGAGGGATATCAAGGATCTATTGTATGAAATATTTTGATGTAAAGTCTTGGTGTTTCTCTTGGTAGTAGTCCTTGTAAATTTTAGCTTACTAGTATATGGGCACGTGCGTTGCACGTGTATCCCATGTAAATTTTTTAAATTCATTAAATGGATTAAAAATTTATGAAATATATATGTAATGAGTAATAAAATATATTAATTAAAAATGAATCTTTAAAACAGTGAGAAGAAACACCAAATGAGGGCCGTATGATAATGTTTAAACATAATTCATTTTAAGCAATGAATTGTTAATTTGAACAGTAGTTAATAGTAGTACAGTTCTAATAAAAAGTCATTAATGACTAATTTGAGCCAAAAATAAAATACAGACTTAATATGATCAGAAATTCATAGAAATCAAATTTTAAAAAGTTTATTAGAGACAAAAATCCAAAAATAAATAAATACAACGTACACATCCTTGTTAAGACTTTATTCAAAAGAATATAGTAGATGTGAAATAAATATAGAATTAATACATAATTTTCTGAGTCTTGTCTACACCTTCTCCCATAACCAATCAAAATTCAATGTCTTCTTCATTGAATCAAATTCAAACATGATCAAATGACAAATAGTACAATAATGATACAAGTATTTCACTACTTTATTATTGAATGAAATGTATAATCTTGGATAGGGGTCTCATGAAACCAGTAAGATGAATTTAGATAGATGAAAATGGAGGAGTATTAGAAAAAACAAGAGTTTTAAATAAAATACTTAGAAGTTATGAATATGAAAAGCATGAGAGTTATAAATATTAAAAGTAACAATTAAATAAGTAATTAAATATGGGTTATGAAAATGAGTATTTAAAGCAAATAAGAAAATAGTTAAAAACAAAAATAGTGCAAATAATATATAAATCGAAAAAAGAACATACCTAATAATTTTGGAGGTTTCTACTAATGTATATTTTAACGTGAAGGTTATGTGCATTCCCATTTATAAGTTTTTTTTTGTTTAATATAGAATTTTTATCATAATAAATTGGAAAATTCAATAACTCCTAATAACGGAAGAGAACCAAAAGACCAGAAGCTTTGAAACGTAGGAGGTATGTTCACTGTTAAATAAATATTAAATACTAATTTTCATAGGGAGTAATTTTCTAATAAAAACAATTTAAAGCAAATAATTTGTAGTAGAGTATAATTTTACTTTTAGATATAGGTAATAATTAAACTTATAACGGGTATTTTTGTAATTCAACTTTCAATAGTGGTACCCCATATTCCACTAAACTTTGAACTTACTCAACGACAATAAATCACACAAAGAATTTTAAAATGCAAGAAGAAGAAGAGTAGAAGATTAAAAAAAAAAATTGCGGTTGAAAAATGAGAGAAAGTCCCTCTATTTATAGTCAACAAAGGGTTGTATGAACAATTGTTTTTTGTGTCTTATCTGAAAAGTTCTAACCTTCCCGAGAAGTCACAACCCTTTGGAAAAGTCACAAATCTTTAGAAAAGTCATAATTCTTTAAAAATCAGAACCCTTAGAAAAAAAGTCCCAACTTATCAAAAAAGTCACAACTCATCGAAAATGTCACAATCAAGTTAGGGATATTATAGTAATTTAACATTCAAGTTAGGAGTTCATGCTTTTAAGGTAATATAGATAAAGACGCTAGGAAAGATAAAGACAATTAGATGGGTTTGTTACCTTTAAGTCCATGAAGTGGTTATAGTGACAGACTTGAATATTATGTTGATAACATATGGATGAATTCATTATGCTCTAGTAGTTTCTTAATTTGAACTTGGTTGAATGGTGTGGTAATTCTTGGTATGGAATTTCCTACAAAAATATAGGATTAGTACATTCATCTTACGCCTAACACTTTGTGACTCCAAGTTAGGCTTGAACATGGTGAGAGCATGCAGTTAGACTCAGACTTAAGTAGAAGTAGTCACATATATCCTTGTAAGGGCTATAAGTTGCAACTGTTGAAGGGTATTATGCCAGAGAAGAAGCGTAGTTGAGAAGTGTTTCTAAACTTAAAAGTTAACAGTTGTATCACTTAAATCATAATAGAACATTCTTACCTCATCCCCATAGTACCCAGTTTCCTATCAAGACCTTTAGATGGGGTGTGACCCATGTTCAATCTATGTCGTTCATACTTTATGGATCCACGTTGGTGTCTCACATGAATTTTGCCGATGATTCCTTCCAGAGTTCCATTATTAAGTCTTTTGGAGGCCAATAGAGGGAAAGTTCATTTCTATGTTTATTTTCTTCATGCCTGTGCTAATTCTTGCGCTCTTTGCTCGTGCTTCTACATTTCCTATTGTGGATTGCTAAAACCCTATTTTTAGTACAATTTACTTTATGCTAGTATATAGAACAAATAGCCCAAATAAATCTTTGGTTACTCTATTCACATATCTATTCTAGCTTTGGTCTTCATTTGAGGACGAATGATCCAAAGGGGACATATTGTAACACCCTACAACTTCCAAGCAAAGATTTGAACTATGTTTCGTATGCGTATAAGCACAAACCTGATGATTTCTAAGTTGTACTTATATGTTAAGGTCCTTTATTAAGTGTGGTAAGTGTGTCGTATGTGTTTTAGGGTCGTAAGGTACCACTAACGCCAAGCCAAGTTCAAATCCATTCTACCAGCTAAGTTTTTCACTAGAGATCATGCAAAGGTCAACTTCAAACGACCATATCTTTCAACATATGAAGAGTTAGGTGACCTATGACCTATCAAATTGAAGGTATTTGAGTTTAGTTTCGAACGCACCAAACCGTTGATCAATGCGATAATAGTACACAAAGTGATGCTTATTTCACTAGAAACTGTCTTGCTGTGCACGAGTTGCGCTGATAGCACACTAGCGCAATGAGGTAGCCTCTGCTGCCATGCCGCGTGCTGGTTGTGTGCCCAAGACGTTATCTGCGATAGTGCACGTCAGAAACCGTATAAAAGACCCCAAAGTTGTGGTTCACCTCCCTAGTTCATAAACTTACTCTAGAAGGAGAAGTTCTCAAGAAACTAACTTTCTCCAAGGTTCATCCACCATTGAAGGTATGGTTTGATCGTAGAATTTCATAATTTCTTCATCTTAACACGAATTAATACCTCCCACTCATGATATTCATAGATTTCCAAGAAAAAGACCCCAAGAACTAATCTCCAAGGTTCAAAAAGGGTTTCGTGATTCTTCTTCTTCCAAGATTCTAGTTTTCTTGGGTATTTTGATGCAGTTATGGTATGTAAGATTTTAAGGAGGAATTCCTTTCATCCTCATGTCTAAAATTCCCCAGTTTTCATGAAATCAATTTTATAGTTAAGGTTTATAAGCCTACTTTCATATTCACCATTTTTATGATCCAATAACATGATTTCTTGAATTACTTACCTTGCATACCAATACATTCCATGTATTGATGCTGCATCGTTTTATGATGTAGATTTCAGCACAATGATTCAGGCTCACGGGAAGACGTTTCACTAAGTTTCTCTGCTTTCAATATTGTGGTGAGTCCTCCTCCCATTCAGAGGACTTCAGTTATGACTCATTAAATTTTATTCAGTTCAGTTGTGTTAGCTTTTAGCTTTTAGGCAGTCTAGAGTTTTGTCCCGACAACTCGTTTTATTTAGTTTAGAGTTTTGAGACATTAGTATTCAGTTGTAATAGAGTTATTTCTGAAATCTGTTTCAATTATGATTTTAGCTTACAACTTTCGCTTTAGTTTTCATATGATATGCTTAGATGTGCTATGCCAAGGGTTAGCTAGGGATCTAAGTTGCTTGGACTCGGGTGCGGGTATCCGAGACGGATGCGAATCCGATAGTCGGATTCGGCAAAATTTAAATTTTAAGATTCGACGGTGCGAATCCGAGTATGGATACGAGTGTGGGGATACGGCTAATTGGTATGCCTAGTATATATAATATAAGGTGTAATATTATATATACATGATATAATTGCTTATTATTTTTAACGTACCTCTAAAAATAAATTATATCAATAACAACAATAATAATATATCTAGTATAATCAAATAAGTGGATATATATATGTAATAAAATATTACTAAAAATATTTATGAAATATATATAATAATGAATTGCATATTTTGATATAATTACATACAAAATAAGAGGAGTATAATTGTTAAAGAAGAGAGAGAATATAATAAACATTAAAAGTATAATTTATTTTATAAATAAAAAAGGACACTTATCTAGAGAACCCTTTGTCTCTAGTCTTCTTTTCCAAGAAAAGTTGAAAAGACTCTACTTTTTCAAAAAAGATAAAAAAGCTGTACTTCTTGTACTTTTTCAAGAAAAAATTCCTCTTCTTCTTCTCTGTACTTTTTCAAGCTCTTTGTATAGCTCCGCCTCCTCTCTGAAGAGGTCGCTGGAAACTGATCTGCTTTTCCCCAAATTTTTTTCTCGGCTCTGGTCAAAGTGTCCGGATCGGATTGATCCAATCCAACACACACCCCGCACCCTCGCCCGCTCCAGTGTCGCATCGAGACGGGTTTGCCAGCAAAAATGAAGAGTCCGCGCAACATAGCTAGGGATCACTTGTGGTTTCAAGTACCGTGTCTGGTTAAGGGTGTAGAATCGGGCCGTGAAAGTCTCCTAAGATGTCTAAAAAGCCGCATCTAGTAGTCCTTTTTATGGGTGTGAAGCGCGCCACAATTATAAGGGGAGGCTACAGAGTGCTTAGGAAATATTTCCTTTCTTTCATACTTTGGATCGTGCAATAGAGCTATCCTCTAAGAAACATATGCATATTCTTGCATTGCTTCAATTTTTCTAACTATTCCTCATTTTCGGGATTATAGAACTATTAAAGCTCAACTTCTACCCGTAAGGTGTTCTCAGATAGAACTATCATCATTTCAGAGATCGCACAAAGGGCTTGAGAAGAGCCCATTAATTCAAAATCTTATGTTCCTTTTTTTTTGGGTGAGTAGGTGTATTATAGTGTGAATCGAAGTACAAGGGGTGAACATGCTAACGTACAATCGTCCCAGCAGTCAGTTCAAGCTACTAAACCAAATAGCTATAGATAGCCATTGCTGCATTATGCAGGATATCCCTTAAAATTCACTAAGCAAGTTTCTACTCTACTCTCACTTTGTGCCTTATAATGGATCTCTTGAATGGTGTTTCTTATCAAGATCTTTGGTTGACTTTTTTGCCGGAATATACACATGTTCCTCTCTCCAGATATGGTATACTGCTCCTGCTAGCATCATTCTGTACATACATTTTCTTGGCTTTCTTCCTTTTTCCCATTTCTTAGCCCATATGAGTTCATCAGCATAGGGTCTCTATTGATATTCAACCATTGCAACAACATCTTCCATATCTGCTGATCTATGTTGCGCGGACTCTTCATTTTTGCTGGCAAACCCATCTCGACGCTACACTGGTGCAGGCGAGGGTGCGGGGTGTGTGTTGGATTCGGTCAATCCGATCCGAACACTTTGACCAGAGCCGAGAATTTTTTTTGGGGAAAAGCAGATCAATTTCCGGCGACCTCTTTAGAGAGGAGGCGGAGCTATACAAAGAGCTTGAAAAAGTACAGAGAAGAAGAAGAGGAGTTTTTTCTTGAAAAAGTACAAGTACAACTTTTTTATCTTTTTTGAAAAAGTAGAGTCTTTTCAACTTTGCTTGGAAAAGAAGACTAGAGACAAAGGGTTCTCTAGATAAGTGTGTCCTTTTTTATTTATAAAATAAATTATACTTTTAATGTTTATTATATTCTCTCTCTTCTTTAACAATTATACTCCTCTTATTTTGTATGTAATTATATCAAAATATGCAATTCATTATTATATATATTTCATAAATATTTTTAGTAATGTTTTATTATATATATATATATATATATATATATATATATATATATATCCACTTATTTGATTATACTAGATATATTATTGTTGTTGTTATTGATATAATTTATTTTTAGAGGTACACTAAAAATAATAAGCAATTATACCATGTATATATAATATTACACCTTATATTATATATACTAGGCATACCAATTAGCCGTATCCCCACACCCGTATCCATACTTGGATTCGCACCCCCGAATCTTAAAATTTAAATTTTGCCGAATCCGACTCTCGGATTCGCATCCGTCTCGGATACCCGCACCCGAGTCCGAGCAACTTAGCTGCTGATACATCACATTCAAAGAATAAGTGTGCAATGGTCTCATTTTCCTTTTCGCAAAGAGGATGATTCAGACTTGTTGATACACCCCATTTGTGTAATCTATCTCGAGTGGCAAGTCTCTTGCTCAGCTAGTTGCAGCATAAACACCCACATGGGCAAGCCCATATTATTACAAGTTAGTTTTCTCCCTTCTAGTACTGACCTCTCAAACTTGTTGTAGAATTCTTTGGTGGAGAAGTATGACATTTTGTGGATATCTGTTATAGCATATCCTGCTCTAATGAAATTTTGTTGGTTGGAGGATCTTTTGAGTAGACCAGACTGCCTGCTTTGGTAGATCTTCCAGTAAGTTCCTCCCCCCTCCATAGTAGATATGGATTCATTTTACCCATAGCTTATCTATGTTATTGCAAATGTTCCATAGGAGCTTAGCTATTACTGCCTTATTCCAAGTAGAAAATAGAAATGTCAAGAATGTTTAGGCCACCAGCTGACTTAGGATAGCATATTCTATCCCAAGCTAATAAAGCTTTCTTTGACATCAGTGCCCTCCCGTCCATAAGAAGTTTTTGCAAGTTGCTTCAATTAGCTTTACCACTTCTTTCGGCAGAACTAAGATCTGGGACCAAAAACTTGGATGGAGAACAAGACAGACTTTATAAGTTGAGTCTTACCAGCATAGGACAAAAATCTAGTGGTCCAAGATTTGATTCTGCTAAGGATCTTCTGTCAGAGAGGTTGGCATTGTACAATGGAGATTCGTTTTGATACTCCCAAATATTTGTAAGGTAAAACACCCATACTGAATTTCAGGACATTTTGGATATCTTGTTGCATCTGAGTTGACACACCAGCACAATAAAGGGAACTTTTAGAGGGATTTGCAATAAGACTGGAAGCTTTAGGGAATTCTTGGAATTTAGTGAAGAGTAACTGGATTGATTGGACATCTCCTTTGCAGAATAATAGAAGATCATTAGAAGCCTAGTTGAATCAGGTTCAACCTACTGCATTTAGGATGGTACTTGAATAGGTGTTGAAAGCTGAGGAGTTGTAAGGATTTACTCAAGTATTCCATGGCCAAGACAAACAATAGAGGAGATAGGGGAACTCCCTATCTCAACCCTTTTTTGCATGAAAGGGCTGGTAGGATGACCATTGATCACAATTGAATATGATACAGTGTTGACACACATTAGAATCTAATCCACGAACACCCTAGGAAGTACATAGCAGTAAGAATTTGCTAGAAAACCCCATTCCAAGGAATCATAAGCTTTTTGCATATGTCTATCTTAAGCATACATCTGGGAGACATGTTCTTCATCCCATATCCCTTTATCAGTTCATGGCTCAATAAGATATTATAAATGATTGCCCTCCCTAATACAAAAGTTGTCGGACCATTATCTATTGAAGGGGCCATGATTGTTTGAAGTCTATTGGTAAGCACTTTAGAGAGAGATTAGCTTATACAACATTCTGCAACAGGCTATAGGTCTATTTTCTTTTATGGAAGAAAGATTTTGTACCTTTGGTATGAGAGTGACATTTGTGCAATTAATGGCTCTAAACATCTTCTTGTGCTGAAATACTTCTTTCACTCCTCTGTAATTTCCACCCTGATAGTCTGCCAAGCTTTCTTGAAAAAAAAGGCATTGAATCTGTCACGTCCTGGAGCCTGTAAGTCAGCACAACTTTTTAGAGCCAAAGTTATTTCTTCATTGCTGATGGACGTCCCCCAATAAAGTTCCTACTCTCAACCTAGAGGCTCCCTTAACCCCTCCCCCACCCCTGTCCCTCACCCCCGTCCCCCACCCCTGAAATTTGAGGCAATGTAGTAGGGAAAATCACACCAACAATGAGAAGATATAATCTGGGTACGAATTTAGTCTAGTAAACAGAACTATGCTCAGTCAAAAATCAGTGCAAATCGCTAGAAAAACAGAAAGAAAGAAGCAATGTTGGGAATACAGTTGGAAAATGGAAAGTGAAACCGAATGTCTGAGATATGCAAGGGAAGATATTAAAAAATGGGAAGTAAGTGAGCAGGTGTCCCTAGCTTGAGTATACAAGGCAATGTAGAGTATATAGAGGAAAATTGAAACTAAATGTATGAACCATGTGATTGAAATATTCAAAACATTCAAGTATCTAGGGAATTTGAGATATGATAATGGGAAAATTTTGCTGTCACAAATTACAAATCTATGGATGCAGTGAAACATGAGAAGATATTTTTACAATGTGATTTCCTGCTTTACTGTTTTTATGTTGGCGATTCTGGCTGCAATTGCCTGATTCCATTTGGCTTTGGATTGCCAAATTTTCTTTGTCATTCAACCTGGCAGGTTAATTGATGTCTCTTCATACAAATTGATGCAAATATTAGTTGCAAATGCGAAGTGTTTCATAGTAGACCCTCTAGATTTTAATGTAAATAGGAAAGGTGGCTGAAGCAGTGTCTTGTGTAAACCCACTGGCTCGATATGCCACAAGGAGGGTAGAACCTAGTGTTATTGATATTGGTAGAAAGGATGTGCAAATTATCCATGGATGGGGTTGGTTTGTTTTTTATGAGGCCTTTTTGCCTTACTGATTGCAAGTAATGGATAACTACAAATTTTGAAGTGGATCTTGTAACTAAGCAGTTATGTGTTTGGATTGAAGTGTTGAAACAAATAAAAATAGTTTGTGTGCGGTAAAAAATGTTGATCAGCACTTTTATGTTAAAATGTTTGAGATGCCCTTAATGTTGTTAATAAAAAATATAAATTCGAAAGTATCTTTACATGGAGATAAGGCAAATGAAAAATAGAATGGAGAGGGAGTTAGGTGGTTGTTTTGGAAGGGAATTTCTGGAACTGCAAAAATTATCATGGATAAAATAGTACTCCTTCCATTTCATTTTATTTGTCTTCACAAAGTAGGGGTAAGACTGCATACACAACCATACTCCGCAGAACCCACTTTTGGATTACACTGGGTATCTTGTTGTTGTTGTAGACTTGTAGTAGTAGTAGTATGACTGAGCACTGAGTTTAAGAAAGTAAGGGAGGTTTTTAGTAGTACTAAAATTCCCCTTGAGCTTGTGATCTTACTTACCACGTGGATGTTTGAATTAGAGAGTTGTTAAATATAGAAAGTGACATTCTTTTTTTGATACAAACTAAAAAGGAAAGTAAGATACATGATTGAAATAAAGAGAGTAAACTTTAGCTCAAGCCAAACTTACTTATAAGTTGAGAAGAGATAAGCTGGATAATCAACTTATGGTTTCTGTTGATTTTGACATATAAGTACTTGGGTTACAATCTCTTTTGGTGTTCACCAAATGCAAAATAAGCAGAAAGTAAGTTTACCCAAACACACTATATATACATGGCTCTCATTGTTACCGACCGTTCCTCTTTTGCGCCTCCAAGGGTGTGGCCTAGTGGTCAATAAGTGGTTGAGAACCATGAGGTCTCAGGTACAATTCATAGCGGAGACAAAAATCACTATTGGTGGACAAAGTTACCTAGTACTTGTTGTTGGTGAGCGGTAGCAGGTATCTCATGGAATTAGTCGAGGTGAGCGAAATCTGGCTCAAACACCACGCTCATCAAAAAAAGAAAGTCCCTCTTTCGCCTTTCAAGAGAAAATCTTTCTGGGCAGGGGAGGGACAGCACAGATGAAATAATTGAATCCCTTCCAACTTGCTTTAGAATCTACCTGAGACCTGCCTCCATTTTAAATTTGTCCCTTGTTACAAAGATTCAAGGGGAAAAGTCATCTCAAAGAAAGAGGGTTTCGGTGTTCTAGGACCTTTGGCCTTGAAATTTCTGTTGCATAGGGATCCCCTGCTAATTTTGTTTCTTTACTTTTTTACTCAAATAATGTTTTCGGTGCTTCATTGCTTTCAAAGAGAAGATAGTATTTTGTTGCTAGTAGGGGAGTAGCTTTCGTGCTTCCTTTCATCTGGTGGAAGACAATGTCAGTTAAAGTTTTTGACTTTGTCACTGAAGTTAGTAATTGTAAGCCAGACGACTAAATGCCCAATGTTGAGGCAGACATTTATTGAAAATCTGTAAAAGATTATCATGTCATGTTTCAAAATTAGATGGATAGTTTTTAGTTCATTATTTTTAAAAAAAAATTATTAGGTTACATTTGTATTATAAACCAGCACTTAGGTAGTGCTAAAATCCCTTTACAACCAGTAAGTATTTAGTAAGAAACGAAAGAACTTCTCTTCCTAGCATGATTCTAAAAATTCTAGGATATCTTCTGCATCTATAGGAGAGTTCTTTGTACACCAAACACAAGTAAGCAAAATACAATTATTTTTTTCCTTTCATACTGGTAACATTAAAAGCAAAATAAAATATGTTTTAATCTTCTGTATTGTTCTACAACTGTCTTCAAAACATCTCGCATTCCTCTCCTTCCATAGAGTCCACCAAATGTAGGCTGGGATGGTTCTCCAATAGCTCCTATTATTGGCTCCAATCTCAGCTTCCTCCCAACAAGATCGAGTGTCAACAATCTATCTTGCTAGGCATTGTCCATTTTATGCCTCTGAGATTGATGAAAATCTTCCATAGTTGGTCTGTGATTCTGCAACGCAAGAACAAGTGTCCCACTGTCTCAGCCGTCTCTCCACACAAACAACAATGTGTAAAAAAAATGATGTTCCTCTTTCTCAGGTTTTCATGTGTCAAAACAGCCTCTTTTACTAACAGCCATGACAAGCATGCCATCTTCAGAGGCATTTTCTTTTTCCAAATTTGTTTCCATGTCCAGGTGATGTTCTGTGACATTGTCAAATTTAAGTACTTGTACCGTGAATTTACTTAGTATGCCCCTTTGCTATGCCCATTCCACCATATTCTATGAGACATTGTGGAAAACTTACATGTAACTTGTGCCTTTTAGAGTGTAGTAACTAGCAATTGAGTCGTATATACTCAATAATTAATATATAGGTAGGCTGCAAGCATGCAGACCTCTCCAAAAGGGCATGATACATCCAATTTCCTACAACTCACACAACAAATGAACAAAGTATTAAGATCTTATAAGCTTATCAAAATATAACAAATAAAAGTTTAAAAAAGAGTTAAAAGTCAGAGATAAATCAAATGAAACATACCTTTATTTTGTAGAAGTTACCCAAGTTATAGAATCAAATAGACTAACAAAAAGTCAAGAGAGTCCGAGTCACAAATTTTAAATAATTAGCTGTTTAAATTAAGATAGTCAAATGATCACAACAATTTATACATAAACTCCATGTTCACAAGTTCATAGACCAAAAAAGAGTACATTACATGCACATTTAAACTAAGTTATACTTGAGGAATCTATATGAGTACATTCAATTTAAAGGCCATCTTTCTCAATTTCTTCCATGTCATCTTCCAAATCTTCAACTTCATTTTCAAGGACTCCTTCTAGTGGAGGTTCGTCAATTGACAATCCAACAAAATCATTCATACTTTCATCAATATTAAAAGAGAAGATGGTCTAAAATCCCCCCAACCTATACCTGAAATCCCAACTACACACTCCAACTTTACAGGTGTCCTATTACCCACCTGAACTTTTTATTTCTCTATTTTATACACACCTAAGTGCTGACCTTAACACATAAACCAAATAATTAGAGGCCTGCGTGATTCCACGCGCTGGGTCCCTCGCCTCTTAAACTCCCATTTCTTATTTTTCCCCCATTTCCCTCCTAAAACGTAAAAGAAAAAAAAAAATCCTCCTTTCTCATTTTCAATCCTTCTCCATTAGCAATGCGCTCTGTAATGAAGAGTGCAGGTTGACAGTTCCACCGGAATGGCCATAGCGCCGCCGGTGACGATCAGACGACCTTCAGACTAATGCGAAAATATACCCACGGAGGAGACGGATCTTCTCCAACAAGAATCACCTTCAAATTCCAACCACAGCTCCTCGAATTTGAATTACAATCCACCGATCACTGGTCATCTTTCGGAGGAGGAGTTAAAGTGGGCGCAAGAAATTATTTCCCTAGCCAAATCTGGAGTGATTTAGATCGTTCCAATTGATGGAATGGAATCTACACCTCAATACCTAATACTACAAAATCACAACATTCTATCTTACCGTTTGAGAGATCTGCTCAGGCAATTTTGGGGGGAGAATTGCCAAAATCGCCTCTCAACTCAAACGAAGTTTCGCCGGTGATAACTGAGATTCAGGGGAAACAAATCACTATGCTGGAATCCCCTCAGCCCAGGTCACCCAATTATGCAAGTAAAATCGATATGAACAGAGGTTGTAATTCAGGCGAACTCGCCGGAGCTCAGGCAAGGAGGAATTTTTCGTCAAAATTAACCTTCTAACGCGCCTAGAGGAGGTGAGAACACCTCCCATGACAGGTCAGCATTTAGGTGTGTATAAAATAGATAAATATAAAGTTCAGGTGGGTAATAGGACACTCGTAAAGTTGGAGTGTGTAGTTGAGATTTCGAGTATAGGTTGGGGGGGGGGGGGGTTTAGACCATTTTCTCATATTAAAATGATCTCCACCTAAAACAATATCATTTTAGATTATTGTGAAATAAACTTATATTAAAAAAATTACTCGAGAAATATCAAAAAACCTTCCTAAATCCCAATTTTTTGCTTGGACCACTTGTGTATTTTTCTTTTCTTTGAGACAGCAAGCGGAGATTATAATGCGCAGCAAAGAAATCTTCAACCCTTGAAGTTTGCCAACTTGTTTCTCTTGATGCTATGAATTAATAAAAAAGTTCTCCAATTCCTTTCACAACAAGATGAAGAAGCCAACCAGGAAGGCAATTCGTAAGTCAACTTTGTAAAAGTGGAGCATTTATACCATGGTTAGCCCACTAAGATAGAGGCTCCTCATACCCCATATAACATCAACCACATGAGGCTCACTAAAGTGACCATTTCCACTACAAAATGCCCTTTACTCCAAAGAATCTTGTTTTGAATCATTTGGATCTTTGATAATTGAAAGCATTTGATTCTATATAAGGAAATCTCTCTATCTTCATTAGGAACAAGTCTTCTTGTCCTATTGCTTTCACTTTGAAGCCACGATTCATGGTAGTTTTTGGAAACCAAGGAAATCTGCCATACAATGCAACAAAATATTACTCTTATTCCACCTAGCCACGAGAACATCTTGAATTTTCTCAAAGAAAATCCTATTGGCCATTAATAAGATCTTTCCCCTCATGCTCAAATTTAATCACCTTTACCTTTTCGCTTACTATACCACACATGTCATAAATAAGGTGCAATTGTGGACAATCAGGGTTGGCTCTTCTAAGCATAGATATTATTTGGTTCATACATTGTAACAAGATTTAAGTTTATCCCACCAGTTATCATCCATCACAAGGGGTTTTATTTCAAACACCCTTGCTTCAAGTACTTTATCTCCCTTGTAATTTTTCCATTTGTCATCCATCACCTTTTTTTCCAATGATGATTTTACTTAATGAATACGAGAAGTCATGATAATATGGGAAGCAAATCTAGTTTCGGCAACTTTTAACAAAGATAGTTCCGAACACTTTTTGGGAAATGGCATGTGCCATGTCATGATTCACCACAAAATTTTAAGCTACTCACTTCACCAATCAATTTTAGTATTTATTCACAACTTGAGAAGTGAGGTGAATTTTTGAAAGGTTGACACATACTTTCCAAAGCAAGATTTAGGCAATGAACGACATATGGTGTCCAAAATATGTGAGGAAAAGTTTGTTCAACAATAGAACAAGTAAGTTTCATATTTCCTGCATCATTGGTGATAACTTGGCCAACATTTTTTGGATCAACATCGTATATGGCTTTAACAAACAACTTAGCAAAATACTCACCATTCTTAACAATTCCACTAGAATTAACTGATTTCAATAATATTGGTCCATGACTAGATGTTCACATTATATTTATCAATGGTCGTCTTTTAGTATCAGACCATCCATCCGAACAAATTGATAATCCTCTTTTTTTTTTCATGTATCTTTAATGGGTTGCAATTTTCTATCTATGTTAGCCTTTTCTTGAGCCAAAAGAGTAGTTCGTAAACTATTATAAGTTGGTGGAGCATAACCAGGTAATGATTTGCTGCCAAAAACTCCGAATACTTTTTAAAGTAAGGAGAAGTTGCGATTGAATGATAAACCTTTTTTTACACTGGCCACGTTTGTATTTAAGTCAGCAGGTAGTACAGAAAAAACCATATTTATAAATAAGAAGAAAAAGAAGTAATCTTCTCCAAAATTGAACCATAATTCTGATGGACCCTAAAGTACCTATGATTTACACAGTCCTATTGGATTAAACATTTTATATACCAAAAACAGAACAACAAAATACATTTAAGCTTGACATCCTGCAAGTTGTTGTTCCTATTCTCAAAACATTTATTAGTTATCTCTCTCCAAATAGTCCAGCCCCAATCTTATTAGGCATTCTTTGGGAAATGCCTTTGAGATAAAAGGAAAATCCGTCACAGTTGGTCAGTGAAATTGCAGTTTAGAAAGAGGTGTCTCACCGTTTGTGTTTCTTTAGCACATAGGGAGCATCTGTTGCATAGAGAGATACCTTTCTTGGCCATATTGTAAAATGTCAAAACTGTTTAATTGGCTAGCAGCCAGGTAAAGCATGCCACTTTGAATGATAAACCTGATGCGTAGAACATCCGAGCCACCAACTTGTCGGTAGTGTTTCCGTTAGAAATGCTAAAAGATTTCTTTGTGCTTCACCAGATGAACCTTTTCTCTTATTTGGTTGTGATAAATCTGAGCCTTCTGGTAGAGATACATAATCTGCCTTTTTTCTTACATCCAATTGTACCATTGATTTTTTCTTTACGGCTTCTTCCTTCTCCATCTTCAATCCTACACATACTTCATGGCTGATCTCTTTGCATATTGCAACTTTCTAACCAGAAAGCTTTAGAAGATGTGCATTTACTTTAGAATTTGAATCTGTAACTTTTTATTGCAAAAATTACATGACCACACTTTATTTCCACCACCATTAAGAGCAACCATAACAACCTTAATATGATTCTATAAAGGGTTGTCCTCAAAATCTGTTCCAACACATTTTGTTGGTTTCAAAATACTTCTTTTTTTTTCCAGCCGCTGTTGATGATGCCACGGGGATGAAGAACTTTTGAATATGGCTCTGGAGGAAGAGAAATGTTCTATGGTCCTCCATGGCATCATTAGTAGCGCTGAAAAACAAGAAGGAAAGGGTATTTCGAGGCCAACAAAAAGTGTTGGATCAAGTTTTGATGATAAACCTTTATGGATTCATACTAAGGCTCTTAATGGTGGTGGAAATAGAGTGTGGTCATGTAACTTTTTGCAATAAAAAAGTTGCGGATTCATATTCTTAAGTAAAAGCACATCTTTTAAATTTCTCCGGTCATGGAGTTGCAATATGCAAAGAGATTAGCCATGAAGTATTTGGCAAATGAAGAAGCTAAAAATCAATGGTACAATTGGATGCAAAAAAAGGGCAAATTCTGTAACTCTACCCAGTGTAGTCAAAGGCGCGCTTAAGCCCTGAAGCAAGGCTCAAATGTGTTGTGCGCTTCGCCTCGCTTTATGTGCGCTTCATTGTAGTCATCAAGGTTCTAAGACAAACTTTTCCTTGCCAATGAACCTCTTCTGAAGAAGTGACACTAAGCAATTGGTATTTTACTTTATCATAATTTTTTTTTCAATTTCTTTGGTCACATATTTGTCATCCATGTTTATAATTATTAGACTTGGACTAAACATATATATTTGCATATTTTTTCTCCCTTTGCACTTTTTTTCATTAAAGCCCACACTTTATTTGCGCTTAAAGTCCCAACAGACCTTAGAGCTTTTTTGCGCTTTTCGCCTTTGATAACACTGACTCTACCGAAAAACTCAGATTTAATGACAACCGAAAAAAGAGAAAAGGTTCAACTAGTGGAGCACTAGAGAAATCTCTTAGCATTTCTAACAGAACCACTGCTGACAAGTTGGCAACTCGGATGTTCTATGCATCAGATTTATCATTCAACTTGCAACTTCTCCTTACTTGAAAAAGTATTTGGTGGCAAATCATATGTCTGATTATATTCCACCAACTTATAATAGGTTATTAACTACTCTTTTGGCTTAAGAAAAGACTAATATAGGTAGAAAATTACAACCTATTAATGATACATGTAAAAGGATTGTCGATTTGTTTGGATGGTATGATATTTAAAGGCGACCATTGATAAATATAATGAGAGCATCTAGTGGTGGACCAATTTCTTGAAATCGGTTGATTCTAGTGTAATTGTCAAGGGTTGTGTGTATATTGCTAAGTTGTTTCTTAAAGGCATAAAAAATGTTGTTCAAGTTATCACCGATAATGCAGGAAATATGAAGCTTGCTGGTTCTATGTTGAACAAATTTTTCCTCACATATGTTTGACACCGTGTGTCATTCATTGCCTAGTCTTGCTTTGAAAAGTATATGTCAACTTTTCGAAAAATCACCTCACTTCTGAAGTTGTGAATGGTCAAAGGATACTAAAATTGATTGGTGAAGTGAGTTGCTTAAAGAATTTTATGGTGAACCATGAAATGACGCATGCCATTTTCCAAAATCATTCGAAACTATTTTTGTTAAAAGTTCCCGAAACAAGATGTGCTTCCCATAGTCTCATGACTTCTAGTACCCATAAGGTGAAATCACCGCTAGAAAAATTACAAAGGAGATAAAGTACTTGAAGCAAGGACACATGAAATAAAATCTCTTATGATGAATGGTGGGATAGAGTTGAATATTTTTTAAAGTGTGCGGAACCAATAGTATCTATGCGTAGAAGAGCCAACCTGAATGTGTGGGAGATAGCTCTAGAGGGAAATTGAGTGTAGTACTAGAAGATGCATGTCATTTTGCTAAACTGAGTATTTAATCAAATCTCCAACTTGTTTGGGATTGAGACAGTTTTTGACTATCTAATCAATGGTAGAACCTGAATTTCCTCCTTGATTCCGTTCCTGATACCCTGGCAAGAAGAGCTTGTGTTCTGGGTGTAATGTAGCAGCTCTCATATCTTCATGTCCTATTCTTGGAGCAAAAGGAAAGTCAGAACTTAGAAATATGCTGCTTGTATAATCTAGTGTTAATATCTTGAAGACAACTAGTGTATTTCAAAGTATAAGTTGGAAGCTTTTAATAAGTGACCAGTAAGTTTAGTGTTTCAAGAACCATCAAGTGAGTAGTTGATTAATATGATGCATATCTACACATCAACACAAATACATCTCTTCGCATTTAATTATAAATATTCACATTTGATATTCCTCGAGCACTTGTTGAGTTTTGGCAAGCTAGAATTTTGTCATATTGTTTAAATACTATGAATATTTGTCTAGAGCAAAAATAGTGCATTATTGTACCATTCATTATCTCGTGTTTTTCAAAAACTCAAATGAACATTTATCATTTATTATTTCTTCTTTACCAATTAACATGCCATTGTTATTTATTTCAAGATCTTATGTCCTTCACAGATGGTGCTGACGTCTCTGCCGCGTTGCTGACAATCGGTGCAAGTTACAAGGTGATTTATAGTTCTGTGAATGCGTAGAAGATCAGATGTTAGGATGGTTAAGTATAAGCTTATCTTAATGTTACTACTTGGAGCACTACTCTTCCTGTCTTGCCTTAATTTATTAATGGTACTTAGCTTGATAATCTCAAATATTAGGAGATTACGTGTCAAATGAATGTCTCTGACCTTGCTGTGTTGAATTTTGGCCTTTTATGTTTGTGTTGCTTCTCGAGTTTGTTGGGTTAATCCATCCACTGGAGAAATGATTTTTCTTTTGCGTATCTTTAAGGAGGAGGCCAGTTGTTTTGCGTTTCTTTTAAAAAACGACTACAAATTATGCATGACAACAGTTGTTTTCATGTATCAAACTACCACAAAGAATTTGAGGAAAACGAAGTCTTAAGGTTCTTGTTTTCTGTTCAAGTCTCATACTTAGTTCATGATAAAATGCAGCTGATCAAACAATGAAACATTAGAAAACACATGGTTGAGGATGTTAATGCTATAATTTTTCTTGAAGTAACATTATACATTAATTAATTTTGGTCTTGTGTAAACATTAGAGGATCTTCTATTATCAACCTCCATGTTAGTCTTGCAATCAAACAAGTGCTTAGCCCCATTTTGAGAAGGGATTTCATAGTCTGTTTCTTTCTTTCTTATCTTTAAAAGGCATTTGGTGTTCAAACATATGGTAAAAGGCTTTCTATCTAAATAAGTACTTATTTTCTATTTATGAACTCAATCTTGGAACTAGTTCTAATTGAAGTGAGATAAGTTTCCTACTCACCCACTAATTTGGTTACTGAGAAGTATGGGAAAATCTAAGAAGTGACCAATGAGGACAGTAGTAAAACCAGTGAAGCAGTCCATTAACTGAGTCTTCACTGAAAACAATGACAAAGAAAAATGAGAAGATCCGTTGGTGAAGATGTAACTCCTGACATTGTCAGCGTTAGCTATTTTTTATCTATCTCTAATACACTGACAAGTATTTTCAAGCTTTACAACTCATTTCACTACCCTACTTTTCACTGAATTCTGAATTATCATCTTGGAATAACACAAGTGATATTACAGCACATCAATGAGATCAGTGCAACTAGTTGGAGATAATAGGTCAAATTTAGGGATGACAATGGGGCAGGGCGGGGTGGGTTTAAGGTTGTATGGGGCAGGGCTGATTGTGGGTATATGTGATTTTATGTGGGTTCAAACTTAATTTTAATTAGTCATAAATCACTATTTATTAAGATAATTTCTTTAAAGCTACTAAAATATTCAAGATAGTAAATGAAAATGGTTCAACAAAAAATAATACAATTTCTAACATGTTTCCCAATTGATCTCTAAATAATAATTTTCAAAAGTCACTATCCTATTAAATTAATACAACTTAATGAAAAAATGAATTTATTTTTATGAAATATATTTTTAGTATCAAACTTCACTAGAAAAAGTAAATATTAAAAAATTATGTAGTGTGAGGTAGGTTGAAAATGAAAATAATTATTATGCAGGACGGAACGGATAAAATTTTTTACGGATTGATTGCACCGCGCGATTGCCATCCCTAGTCAAATTTCAGTATAAAGAAACAAAAATGAAATATATAGTGTAGGTGGTTTCTTTTCAAGTGTTATAAGGGTTTGGTTTAACTTAATAGCTATGATTCTATGGAAATTAAATTGTCTTGCTCTTGAATTCGACCATCATTAGTTTCGAAAATTCATGGAAAAAAGTGTGATTTGTGTGGCTTGAAGTCATGTTTGTTTATCTAAATAAAAGGTAAGCACTCAAAACAGCCATTTTAATGCACTTGTCATGATGTTGCATCAAAGTGGGAAAGGCATCTCACTGACATAGTACTCTACAAGTGCTAAAACTAGCTTGCCTTTGTAACTTTGCAGATCCTTTAATTTGTTTGAACAGTGAAAAACCAAAAGGTAAGCAGTTAGTCCACTGAGTTCTTCCAATGGAATACCTACACCCAAATAAATGAAAAGATCTATTTTTTCATCATGACAGAAAGGGCAAGCCATCAAATTGCTGCTTACTGCTTACAAAATTGAACCGAAATCGATAATTCAAATAAAAAAGTGTTATTAATTTATTGATAATGAGTTATTGATTTAGCAGTATTGGTGACACTTTTAGATTTTTTATTATCGGTTTATCGGTTCTTAAGGATTTGAGATTTTTTCTTAACGGTTAACTGATAATTCAATGGTAAATTAAATAATTACTGCCTTTGTCTCAATTTTTGTGGTACTTTTCATTTTTCGAGAGTCAAATAGTTTAAGTTTGATCGGAAATTTGCGCGTGGAATCTTCAATCTTTTTGAAATCAAATTTATATATTTGTAAACTACGTAAAAAGTATTATAAGTCACAATAATTGGCAATTCAAAATAACTAAAAGAAATATGAAAAATCTATGGTCAAAGATAGACTTGTTTGAATTTCGAAATTCGAGAAATGCCACATAAATTGGGACAGAGAGAATATACTTTACCATTTGTTATATAAAGTCCTTAACTTAGAGTTTACTTCCATATTGTTATTTTTGGTTGTCTCAAGCTTTTGATTATTTTACAGTGTGATGGTGTTTGCTTTTGAGCAAGATATTGTGCATGGTTTATTTAGTTTGTGACCTTATTTTAAGTGATTTTCAATTAAAAAATTGTGACAAAATTTAACAGTTAAATCGATAATCAAATTAATAATGATCAATAATCAATAAGTCAATTTTTAATGATTCTAAAACGATTTAGTATGTCTACAAACTGATAATCAATAAATCGAATTGATAAACTTCAAAATCAATCCGATCAGTATGCAACTTTTCTCCTCACTATCCATTTGGCCATAGATATTTCCAAATATATTTGGTGGGGAAATTGTCAAATATTATGTGGCCATATAAGCTGTTATTTGGTAAATATCTTTAGCGAACAATCCAAATTTCCAAATACCAAGGAAAACAAAATAGAATATGGGAATATTATATTATTTAAGAACTTTTTTAAAATTACCCTTAGTTTTTATGTTTTATAAAACACTCTGTTTATAGTTGTGGATTGAATTTCAATCTAGTTTGCTGAATAAAATTTGTACAATTATATATAAAATTTATGCAGTTTTTATCTGAGTTTAATCTCCAAAGTAACTTCCATTACAAGAAGTAATAGTAGTTTTCATATACAAATGAATGATATTTTTTTTAGATTCATATTTAATTGTGTTTGGTGTCATAACATTTCACGGAACTGTTCATTATATAATGATAATATAAACTTATGGATATTTTTAATAGTTTTTAGAACTTATGGGTATAAATTATATTTTTTCTAAAAAGTCAAATATTTCTCTCAAAACCTATGATCAAACATATGGTAAAACTTCACTTGAAAATAACTTTCCAAAAATATTTGAAAAACTATGGTCAAATGCTAGCTTAACTTTTCAGATTCCTCGTGGGAGGCTAATTTTGTATTTAGACATGTGATATAAGTCATGATCTTAAATTAACATTTGAATATGTGATACGAAACTATGCTTTCAATTTCCAAATGCTCCCAAAAAAAGTGATTTGAGATTCTAAATTTTGATTATAAAATGTTTTAATGTAAAACTTGACCATATGTTTAATTTTGTAAGAAAAAATAAAGATCTATCATTTCAAATTTTACAACAAAGGTTCATGTCCGACAAAGAGATTGTTAGTACGATATTATATCAAATACATAATTTATAGGATCATTTTATTCAATTCATTAATCTACTTGCGCAATCACATGTTTCAAACAATAATCACATTATATAAAATCACTATCATCATTGTGCCTTGTTACGAAAGATCGTTCCCAATAATTTGTCATCATAAACCAACTACATTAAAAAAAAAAAGACATGTAACATGTAAGTCAAATGGCAAGTAGACTTTGCTATAGTCCATGGATTTTTGGTGATTCAGAATTCTAACTTTTTTTTTGGTCAAAATTTTTTATGGACGTCTGTTAAGACCTTATTAATGGCATCAGTTGGTCCCGAGGGATAAACATGTGGATTTTCAAGTTCAAATAAACCCCAAAGCAGACACTTGACACATAAAAAGCAATTCACCAAACCAACATTTATAATCACAACATGTTAAACCATATCATATAACAAGCTATGTATCCACTAACTGTTAGCCAATCTGTGTTTAAAACAGTAGTACTAATTACAACAAACTTTGCAGAAACACGATGTTACCAAAGTTTAATGAATCAGTGAAGAACAGAAATCAATTCACAAAATTAAAATCCATAAAAACTTATGTCCTCCCAGGATAGAATGATCTCAATCACCAATGTATTGATACCCAAAATGCTGGTGTCAGCGAGTCACTCAACGATAGTAAAGTACACGAAGAAAATTTGTGCAGAAGAAGAAAAAGAAATCAGAAATTTTCATAAGTCAAAAGTCTGAAGAATTACAGGTATTTATAGCTAAGAGGAACTTATTCCGAAAGGTTGTAACCTTTCAGAATCCACACGACCATTCATGAAAGTTTGCATCCTTTCAAACAGTCATGGTTGTTCCTGAAAGTTGCAACCTTTTAGAACAGTCATCTCTATCAGCGGGAAATTCAAATAAAATGAGAAAGTATTTTAAATATAACGGGTCGCGCGGATCCGAGTCGGGTCGAAACGTTTTGGTTAATTAACTAAATAATTTAAACGGTTTTGGCCATTTAATTTAATTAATTAAATAAATAATTAAAACAAAACTTTGTCCAAAAATAATCTCTCGATCAATCATTTTCCAAAGCCAAAACCAAAGCCTAAGCCGAGCGAGCGACGACGGCGACGGCGCGAGGGGGTCCCTCTTTTCAACCCTTTTAACAACTAATAGAAGTGTATCTCTATTTAAACACTGCTATTTTTCTTTCCACCACCAATGAGAGAGAAATGCCTTTTTTTAAAGCATAAGAGAATCATTTCCAATTCCTCTTTTCATCTTCCCTCCATTTCCCATTAACTCTTGTTATACCCAACACCAACAATCTCGAATCATCAAGAGAAATCAAGAAAAACAATTTCAATATATGTGAATTTATGCCCACTTTCATCTCACAAGTGTAATCTCACAGAACTCATCATCGACATAATACACTAATAAACTCACACATCAAACACTAAGGCATAAACATATGCTAGATGACTTATTTATTTTCATCTAGCTATGCAGGGGACCAACTTTATCCATGTATCCTAGCAACATGATATCTGACTCTCTGAATATATGTAACTACTTGTACGGAACCTCACATTGAACTTGAGCCACTCATCACTAGGAAGGTTATAATTACCTTTACCTTTCTCATGCATTTTAACAAATGGTCAGTTTCACCAAATATAACTCGGTGTCTAACAATTATAAATACACTTGTAACACACGTAATTCAATCTAATTCATCATTTAATAGCTTATGCATTTTAAGCCTCAACAAACATATCATAGATTACAAGGATGTCTGAAGACCAATTAATAAGTATTCAATTTAGGAGTATACATATAAATATAAATCAAAGACTAAATTCTAATTAAATCGCTACCTACTTCAACCGAAGAACCGAATGCAAGTTGATCCGTAAGAGTCTTTCCTTTTTCGAAGCTTTGAATTGCTCATGGTCTAAAATAAATAATTACACAGTATTCAGTCACTTGCTCCACATTTCTAAAACTTAGGAACTAAACCTCATTGATTTTACCATTGTTCATAACCTATATGTAATGATTGGGAATGCCATTTTTTTTTTTTTTATAAATTACCATTTTATCCCTCCAGATAGTTGCCCGATTCATTTTCTGATTGGTTTGTGAAGTTGGTTTTGAAAGTTTAGTAAAATGTTGGGATTTTTGGAAGTTTTTAGTTTTGTAAGGCTTAAGTTGGTTAAAAGTGGTTTTTTATGTCAATCAAAGTTTTTGAGTCTCGAAATGGAATTCTTTCAGTTTCATTAGTTCCAGAATGTAGAATTTGGTCTAGGAGAGTCATGGGTTTCTAATTCGGAGTTGTATTGTTGATTTGAGGCATTGAGTTGGAAGTTTAATAAATTTTAGCCTTTGGATTGACCTTGGTCAATATTCGGTGTTCAGATGCTCGAATCAAATTTCCTATAATTCCATTAGATTTACGGATTGAATTTAAGCCTAGGAGAGGTCTTGGTTGATTTTTCGTAGGCCCCGAGGTCAGTTTGGTCTTTTTGAGCGTTAAGTTAGTTTACTACGACTTTTACAAGTTTCAGGTCAAGGAAATCTCATATTCGTATTCAGGTGGTTCTCTTGAGTTTGGAACGTCGAGTTTAGTTGGATATAATATATGATTTGTATGTACGGAGTTCCGAATGACTCCCCAGGGTCTTTTAGGAGACTTGTGTGTTTCGCTGATTTTTTTGGTATTCGTTGTACCTCGCATTTGTGAAGGTCTACTCGCTTTCATAACATTTCCATTAGTGAAGACCTGATCGCGTTCGCGAGGGGTTGAGTTTTACCGCGAAGGTTGCTTACTTTCGCGATTGTCGCGTTCGTGATAGACCTATGTATTTGCAAAGAGTCATATTATTCAGGGATCACGTTCCTGATCAGGGCGTTGTGTTCGTGATGGTCGCTTAAGCGAACCTGAGTTCGCGTTCGCGAGGCCTTGACATTATTATTTTAAAAATTGGGGTTTCAACTCTATTTTTCCATTTTCAAACTTTGAGAGCTCGGTTTTGGCGATTTTAAAGAGATTTTTTAAGATTCATTGATTGGGTAACGATTTCTAGCGCTCTAACTCTTTTATCCATTAAATATTTCATAATTTTTATGATTAAACATGGGTTTTGGTTCCAAACTTTGAAGGCTTTTGTAAAGGCTTAAGGTTTTGATAAAATGGTGAATTAAGGTTTGTTTGAGCTCCATTTTAAAAATGATTTTCACATGTAGTTTCCAAAACCTTTGGGTAATGTAATTTTATTTTAAATTCCAAATTTACCCCCTTATTTCTAGTATTGAGTTTTTGGGTGATGTTGACCCTATTTTCAAAAAATATTAATATGGGTGTTGATAGTTACGAATTCTTATTGTGAGTTCTTATTTGAATAGCTTGTGTTGATTAGGATACTGTTCAGAGGGGAAAAGCTTAAGTGCAGGAGTGATTGTGTGATTTTCTTAAGGCAAGTGAACTTCTATACCTTTGTTAAGCTTGTGGAATCTTGTATTTTCTTGTCTATGTGTTGGGGAGTAATGAAAATTGATGATGGATTGAATTGTTCACATTGATTGATCTAAATGATTATACAAAAAAAAAAAGGATAACAAAAAAGGCAATGTGATGGTAATTTGATGTGTATGATGTTGTGAATGACTTTAGTGGTAATGTTGATACGTTATTGATGAAATACTATGATTGAGGGGTTATGAATTGTGAATTGATATGGAAGTTGTCCTCTTCTCATTATTGTGTGAACATAGCTATTTGCATTGATTCTGAAACTCAATTGTGATGGTTCTTTGTGAAATGATGGAAAAACAGAAACAAAGAGGATGTAGTATATTCGAGGGACGTTCCACACATCATGGTTGATACTATATTCGAGGAACATGCCACACATTTTGGTAGTTGAATGGAACGATATGTCCCTCGTGGGTCCCGTGGTGAGAGGCAGCGAGTGTGTAACGTTAGGACATATATGCATCACTCTATTTGATATTTTATATGATTGCATTGTACTTCATATGATTATGATTATTGATCTCCTGTTGTTGAGACTCTTGATTGTGATGATAGACTAATTGTGCAGAGGTGCGACTCGAGATACCATTTATGTGCTATTTTGTGGAGTGGAAACTGTTGGACACTTTGTGTCACGACCCAGGGGTATCCCCTAGATGTAACATGGCGTACAAGACCCCGAGATGCCTCATACAAGACACTTAGCTTTCATAGTCAAGATAATAGAAAATCAATGAGATTTAAAACATTTTCAACATAACCAAAGTTTTTAATTGCAAAGCGAAAGTCTAAAACACTTGTCTCAAAAACCATCTAATACAAAAGAATCTCGTGACATAGCCCGTACATCAATGTTCAAAACTCAAATTAAAATAACATAAGGAAAGTAGTGGTCAAATCCTCGAATGAACCAGGACTCACTGATCTTTAACTCTTCCTATAATATAGATCTTAGCCACAGGGATGAGCATCGAGAACGCCGAACCCTATATTTGGATAAGAACTGTAGGCAAGAGTATGTGTTAGTACAAAAATTTCTTCAATATGATAGCTTGCATAAACATAACATAAGTGTTAAACAACATAAGTCATGAAGCATAATCAATGCACATAGTAGATCATTACAACATGTAAGACCCTCTAGCCTTACTCATCATGGAAGGCAAACTCAAGCAACAATCCAAGCTCATCACATATCATAACATATCACAGCTTATCTCCTAAGGATCTAACACCCCAAATTTGAAAAGAGGTAAAAATTGCAGATTTGGAAAGTTGTAGGTGTCAATCGACGGTGGCCACCCACAGACCGTAGATGGGTCAGTGGTTGAACACCTCAGGGAATTAGGCACATAGGACTAACGACCTGACCAACCAACTGTAGGACGATCGACAGTCCGTGGTCCAGGGGGTCTGTGGATGGCCCAAAACTCTCTAAACTTAGTGACGGACCACCAGGATGGACCGTAGACGGTCAATCGATCGAGGGTTCGTGGTTTGTGACTGCAATTATTTTTAGGGGAATATGGGTCTTTTCTGATTTTAATTAGATTAAAGGCGTGTTGTTTTGCCTAGACCTAGACCACCTATATAAGGATTTTAGACCCCAAAACTCACTTAATTAAGTCATTCCCTTAATTCCCAAAAGAAAACCCAAATCCCCTCTCAAATATTCTCTCTTTAGAAGGTGGAAGAAGAATAAGGAGATTAAAGCTAGGTCAAGATCATGTCTCCCAATCTTCAAGCGTTTGTGGGCTTTATGACTAAGGTATGATGGCTTTTCATCCATGGGATCCTTCCTCCCATGGAGTCCCCTAGAATTCCACAATTTAAAGAAGAATTTCCCTAATTCTAATTAGGGTTTCTTCCAATGTTGTGGGTTATGATGAATGTTGATCCAATTTAGTGGATTATGATTATTTATGATTGAATTGATAGAATTGCATGTATTAATTTGAAATTACATGTACCCATGCCTATCCTATGATGTTAGGGTAGAATTTATATGTTGGGTTTGATGCCATGTGAGGGAAACTCTATGGGTTAGATATCTCCTTATAGGATTGATGATTTATTACTAAAATTGCTTAAGATTAAAGCATGTATGATGAATATGAAGTTAATTGCTTGAGAGAAAAGCATAAATGATGATCATGAGATGTAGTGCTTTGAGAGTAAAGCCTAGACTATGAATTGTTGATTGATTGATGTTATGATGTGGAAGAGATGCTTCACATAATGAATTGATAAGCATGATTGAATGAATGTGAAAGGTTTACTCACATGAATGATTCTAGGTTGAAATGATTGCTCACCTTAAATGAATCTAGACTAAAATGCTTAATGAATGATGAGGCTAGAGATGATTACCCTTGGCCTCTGTATGTAAGGATATGAGGTGATTTCTCATACTCTTTAGAATTGAACAAGAGGAGAGTCCCCACGTTCTTACCATGATGAATGGACATAGAGGTGAGTACCTATGCCCCCTATGAAATGATATGGAGGCGAGTACCCGCATCATATGATGAGATTGTGGAGGCGAGTACCCGCGATCTAAAAGTAAGTAAGTCAAGAGGCGAATACCCATTAGCCTTTATGAACTAGGCATTGAGGCGAATTCCCATGTCTTTAAAAGTAAGTATGAGTAATGTGATTATGTTATGAAGTTGACTTTCTTAGAGTGTTGCCAGATAAGTCTTCCATGATGTAAGCTTGACTAGAGGCGGATGACCTAAGTTTTGACTAAGGTTAAGTGAGGTTACTTAATGGAGTATTCCTCTTTCATTATGATGCATATTATGTCTTGATTATGCTTATGCCTTATGTCTTGTGTTGACTAATACTTATGTTATGTTGTTTATGCTAGCCATCATATTTAGTACTTGATTGTACTAACACATACCCTTGCCTACATTCTTATCAAATGTAGGGTCCGGCGATATTGATTCTTACACTCGTGGCTAGCTTTGTTGTTGATCAAGGATGTGAAGTTTTGGTGAGTCCTCATTGTGTTCGAGGATGTGATCACCACTTTCCTTTATGCTTTTCCTTTATGTCTTGGACTATTGTATGGGTTGTGACCCAAGATTTTATTCATGTTGTTTAGATGGTTTGAGACAGTTATGTTAGACTTTCACTCATTTTATAAAAGACTTTGATTGTATTGGAAAGTTTTAAATTTCCGCTCATTTTTATTACTTTATGTTATGATATGCTAAGTGGCTTGTATGAGGCCTCTTGGGGTCTTATACACCTTGTTACATCTAGGGGTACCCCTGGGTTGTGAGAAAGGACATGAGGAATCGTCTCTTGCCTTCTTATAAAGGATCATGGGTAATCGCCTCTTGTCCTTCTTACTTTGGGATAATGGGTAGTCGCCTCTTGTACTTCTTACTTTGGGATCATGGGTAGTCGCCTCTTGTCCAACTTGCATTATAGGAACGTGGGTAATCGCCTCTTGTCCGTACATCATGTGACATGGGTATTCGCCTCTTGTCTTTCTATCATATGACATGAGTAATTGTCTCTTGTCTTTTACTTAGAGGTCATGTGCAATCGCCTCTAGCCTCATCTCAATTCCGTAGTTCCTTAACTTAGATTCATTTTAGGTGAGAAATCCTTTCGACCTAGAATCATTCAATGTGAGAAAGTCTTTCACATTCATACATAAGAAATCATGTGGAAATTTTTTTTCCACAAGAATAACATCATTAATCAACAATTCATTACATATGTTTCACTCTTAAAGCAATTCTTATCATAAATCATCACATATGCTTCAATCTCAAACCAATTCATATTGTATCTTATTTATCCTATAAGAATACACATAAATCCATAAATTCTCCTTTCATAGAATAAAATTCATTTTAATCAATTTTTTCCTAGAAACATGGGTTAAGCATGGGTACATGGAATTTCATCATAAAAGCATAGAATCCTCTCAGTTCATGCATAATAAATCATAATTCAATCAATTGAATCAACATTCATAAAGACCCACAACTTAGAAGAAAACCCTAACTCAAATTGGGGGAATTTCTACTTTTAATTGGGAGAACTTGGGGGCTCCATGGATGCAACGATTCCATGGATGAAAAGCTATCATACTTTGCTATCAAAGTCCACAAATAATTTGAGAATGGAGACTTGACCTTGAGCCCTAGCTTGAATCTTCTTCTTCAAACTTCTATAGAGAAATATTTTGGAGAGGAAGAACCCAATTTCTTTTGATGAATTTAAAATAATGAATTGAATGGGTAAGTTTTTGGGGTTAAAATCACTTATATAGGGGTTCTAGGCATGGGTAAAACGACATAGTATTATTTTAAAGAAATCTGAAAAAGACCCAAAAGCCCCTGAACTTACAGCTGAGTACACCCCCACACACCGCCCTTCACGAGCCGTCAAGGACTTCACGGCCCATGGTGGTAGCCGTGGTCCTTGACTAGTGGCTTGGAAATCCTGCCCCAAAGTCTACTCTGCTCACGACCCACTCCACGAGCTGTCAAGTGACTCGTGTGGAGGGTCACCATTAAGGCAGTCACTGCATCCCCTTTCACGGGATCACCACATCTCGTGGTGCCCTCCACGAGTCGTCTAGGTGCTCGTGGGGGGGGGGGGTGTAGCAACCCTAAAAATTGATAGGTGAAACTAGAGCCTAACGTATGAATCTTAAAAGTTTTAGCATAAATTGGAGTTCTGAAATTTTCCAAAAATTTGACAAAGTATAAGTTCAAGAGTGGGTTCAAGGAAGGCGAAAGACATCACTGCCCTTCGAAGCTCCCTTGAACTTCGCCTTAGCCGGATGGTAGACCATTCCAAGGCCCTTAGAAGCTCCCTTGGTAATTGCCTTAGTTTTATTTAGGCAATCCAAGGGAGGCATAAAAAGGGGTAATTTCGTAATTTCCTTTTTGGTCTAAATTAAATGGGTATAACCTAGTTTATTTATATATATATATATGATATAAGTAGGTCAATTGAATACTCCCATGGATATGCCATAGCTTTAAAAAAAAAGCCAAAGGCAAAGTCCAAGGGAGGGTCCAAGGCTAGTGGATCACTTCAAGGAACTTAAATGCTCCCTTGGACTTTGCCTTAGTTTTATTTGGCAAGTCCATGTGGGCAAGGGGCGTTTTCATAAATATTATTTTTAAGTTAAATTAAGAAGTGGGTATATTTTTTTATTATTTCTAAATAACTATATAAGGTATAAAAACATTTAATATGGTATTTTAGAATTCATTCTTCACTTTTCCCTAAATCAAAACCTTTCTCTCCTAAAAGGTTCTCTCTAGAACTCCATTGAAGGGCTAGGTCAACTTCAAGCTAGGGTTGAAGGTTTCAAGTGTTTTCTTCTCAAAAATTCGTGGGATTCATGAAGGTTAAGATATGGGGATCCCTTATCCTTGATTATTCTTCCCTTCAAGGAGCTCAATCCAAATGATTTCAAAGTTCTTCCAAAAATACAAAAAAAAAAACAACCTAATTTTGATTCTAAGCATGGGTTCTTGCATTAAATGATTTTTAGTGATGATTTATTCTATTATTGATGTTTATTGATGGTTTTAAGAAAGAAAATTTCATGAACCCATGTCTTTCCAAGTTTCCTAAATTTGGCTTATGAAGTGGGTTAAGGGGAGGCTTGGTTGTATTTTACCTGGGCCAAAGACTGTCCCCTCTGCTCTTTCGGGAAAAGTCGCTTCCTATTTTCGGGGACTTTTTCGCGAATGTTTATGATTGAATGATGATGGAACTATGCTTAGATTGAGTTGAATAGTTGTTATCTATGTTTATCTATTGTGAATTGTTGAAGAATTGAGGAGTGGTGATTGTGGCTTTGGAAAAAGGGTAAGTTGACCTAACTTTATTGTTAATGTAGTATTGATATAGAATTGTGATATATTGATGTGTGATCCACTTATGGTGGAGGTGCTTATATGTTGAATGTATTGTGATTATGGCCTTGAAGGCATTGTATGAGGAAGTTGAAGCGTTGACATGATATCATATATGTGAATTTGATGTGAAGGATTTAAATGAGAATCTAATGATGTATAGGTAATCATGTTGTGAATGTAAAGGTGTTCATGTGATCTCAAAGTGATCTTGTATAAGTTGTTATTGTATTGTGATTGTAAGTATGTCCTCTCTTAATGTTCATATGTGATGATGATGGAATGTGAAGGATTTCTATAATGTGATGTATGTCTTGAATTAGTAGACTTAGGTGCCTCTTCTTGATACATGGAAGTTATGGAATGTAATCTCTTGACTTGGTAGGCTTAGGCACCCTTCTCTTGAGTAATGAATATATCTTGACTTGATGTCTTATTGTATTGAATTGGTAGAGCTTGAGTTGGTGCCTCTTCATAAATGAATGAATGTCTAGAATCAGTAGACCTAAGTATGATGCCCTCTCTATGAATGATTAATGAGGCTTCTAGGCTATGTCTTGAACTGGTAGACCTAAGTATGGTGCTCCTTCATGATGAACCTAGGACCCTAAGTGAATGTAAAACCTTGAAGCGGTAGACCTTATGATGGTGTCTCCTTCTTGTGTGAAATGATAGACTTAGAGTTGGTGGACCAGAACGGTAGAAAGCCCTCTCTAAGAAAGTCAGTGAGCTATCATTAATGAACCTTGATCAATAGATCTTTGTGGTGCCCTTCTTGGTAGATGTGCTATGGGTCGGTAAACCTAATGATGGTGTCCTCTCTAGTACATACATGTGAATGAAATTACTCTATGGGAACTAAGGCTAAGCACCGAGTGGATATGGTTATGATGGTAGCTCTTCCCGAGTATGAGGCGAGAGTACAATAAACATCTTTGGATATCCCCTAAACCATGTGCCTACATGGGATGTGTCCTAGTTCAACCCTTGGCAAGTAGAACACTTTCCACGGTCAAGGGTTTTATGACACCGGATTCCATGCCTAGCTAGTATGGTCTATGTCGGTTAATGCATATTCCCATCATGTGGGATGTGCACTTTAGTCATTAGATAGGTTCTACAACGTGTAGGTAGTAGTATGGGATACTATCTACACATGGCACGAGTAGGCCTTGAAGATACTAAAGTGAGTTCCCTAAGCCTAATGGCTATTGTATAAAAGTCCTCTAAATGCATGAATGTGTCCTAAATGACTCTAAAGAAGAATGTTGACTCGTCACCCTTTTTAATATGTTGCATATCTTATATTAAGGAAATGAACTATTTAGCATGTTGTACTAAAATGTAAAGGTTCTTGTCTATTGTGGCCTTGAGGAACACTTAGGTGTGCATGAAAAGATTGTATGGGCGGCCATTTCATGTCTCCCTTAGGTGTGTCTTAGGGTAACTTTAGATGGAGGTCCTAAGATCATGAAATGGCTTATTTGACTAATATGTTTATGTGTTGTATATTAGTACTAGTTATGCATGATGGCTTGTGATATGAAGCATGATAAGTGGTAAGTTCGCGTTAGGTGGCCTTATGATGATGCTTTAGTGTAGATGGTGGTATGGGACGTTATTCATACATTGCACAAGGTGTTGTCCAAGGGTTACTTGAGGTGGATTGTTTAAGGTGAAGGAATGTGTTATGTGTGGAGTATGTGCTAAAGTGGCTAATGACTTGTATGTTGGTTATGATTGAGTATTGTGACTCTTATACTTGTATTTTCATGAAGGTTTACCAAATGGCATAAAGCATGTTTCTCCAATAAATGTCCCCTTTTAGCATGTTTTTGCATGGTTTCCATACTTAGTACTTAATTGTGCTAACCCCTTTCTTCCCCTCTTCTTACTAAAGTGTAGGGATTGGAGATGTTGGTGTTCTATGGTTGATGGATAGGTTCCTAAGGTGCTTGAAGATGAAGACTTGGTGAGTTCTCATAGATCCAAGGACAACACCTAATATGTTTCTTTATGGTCTTAGTCCCAATGTTGTACTCTAAAGGTATTAGATGGTTTTGAGACATCATGTATAATGTCTAGAAGTCTTCTGCTTGCTATTTCATTAAAAGGTGTTCTTTCGATGGTAAAGAAAGTTTTAAATTCCTTGTGGTTTTTAGTGTCTATGAGATGAATGAATGCTAAGAGGCTTGTATTAGACCTCCGAAAGGTCGAGTACGCCAGTTACGACTAGGGGGTGCTCTCGACTTGTGACATGGGGATCCCTTTTAGGCTTGACTATGTGAGCCTTCACGGGCTACACCATGGCTTGTGGTGCCCTTCACTGCTCGTCTAGGCCTTCATGAAGGGTGCCCAAGCTCAAATCCTTGGCTTGTGACTTTTAACTTAGTCATTTGCTTAGTCTACTAGATTCTGAGGTGTTACACTTTGCTTGATGAACCTAGTACCTGATTGTGGTTGATTTTGTAATTGTTGAGGTATTACTGTTGAACTATGTGCTACTTGAAATTGTGAATTGTTAGGTTGGGTTGATCTTTGTGCAGGTTGTGTTTGTGGAGGTTTGATTGGGATGAAAGGAGTACTCGTATTCTATTTTGTTTTACCTTGTGTTTAGTAGTTTGCTTGTTGAGTACTGTGTCGTTTGGTACTCACTCCTTGCTTCTACATTTGTGTAGGTTACGAGTCTCGATCTGCGTGATTATTCTTCTTCTGTATTTCGTCTGAGGCTTTTTGTGGAGACTTGAAAGGTAGTTGCTTGTCACTTCAACAGGCGCTCTTGTTCCTTATTTATATTCTTGTTCTACTCTAGAAGTAAAGACATTGAGACGTGTATATCTTTCAATTTAGTTATAATACATTAGTCGCTTGAGCACGTGACAACTAGGTTTTAGGGGTATTTATGAGATGATAAAAGACCTAGTTGGTGAAAAATCGTCTCTCTCAAATCTAATGACGAACTTTTGAATGTTAGTGAGAAAATAAGGTCTAAAATAGAGAATTAGACACTATATTGGTCCCTCGGTCTTTCCCGGGCTGCTACAACTACCAACTGACCGCGCTATAGCAATCTCGTTACCACAATGAGGGGCCCACAATGGCCTTAAACAGTAGCTCGGGGGAGTTTTCATCACACCCCCCCCCCCTCCTATTTCACAACACACACTTGAACTTTTGACAGCACACATATATATCTTATCGCGACAATCGATATAGTCGAATTTAAAAGAATTCGTCTTTCATTTTGAAAATTTCTATGGACCACTAATTATGTCCTGAACTATCATAATATAAACTCAAGGTCATCAAACGCTACACTGTGATACACAATACCAGATTTTTGTAGATTTTTACCAAGTCTCGTTTTGGGAAAACTCTACTCGGACACTTGCATCCAAACAAATGTTATAACGACAGGATGAATCGTTACAAATTTACTTCCCAAACTAAAGTATAAACAAAGAAAAGTGAAAATAAGTTAGAAGTACAAATGGGACACACATGAGAGAAGTGCAAATCATAAAATCTACATTTTGATCATCACTCATATGAAGGATGAAAAAAAAAAAAGGTACAATGTTGCATGTGAGGGGGCAAATAGACAAACACGAGGGGAGTCTTGGGACTTGACACACATTATTAAATACAAATGTGTGATAGTAAATTCAGAAAGACAGAACAATATACGAATCTAGAGTAGTAATAATGGGAAAAATCTGCCCCCACCACAACCACACAAACACAAACTTCATTGCCACTGACACTGATAGTTCTGACTAAACCAACATACAAGCCCCAAGATAGGAAAACCCAATTATACTGCCACTATGGTCCCAAAAGGGATTCACTTCACTTGCATGTGACTTTATTTTCATTAAGAAAAAATATGTATATGTATATATACTTGTTATTTAACCCACTTCCTTAAGGTAATACTTCCTTTGTCCCTAATTACTTGTCCATTTTTCATTTTTTAGTTGTTCTAAATTATTTGTCTATTTTGATAAATCAAGAAAGGACAATTTTTTTACTTATTATACCCTCAATTAATTACTTTGAAAAAGATAGAACTTCTTGAAAATCTTAAATTTTTAATTCATCAACTTCATAATTAATAGAGGTAAAATGGTAAACTCACTATATAAATTTTTAATTCATCCACTTCATAATTAAAGAGGTCTCTTTAATTTATTTTTAAAAACAATAGCATAAATTACTCCTAACAAGCTACATCAAAATTTTGTAATAAGTCAAAATAGTTGAAATCACAAAAGACACCTCTCTAAATGTGAGTTCATATTAAGTCTCTAAAATCTAACAATCAGAATTTGTTGAGTATTTTATGGAGATTAAATGTGCTCACTTTTAGCAAGATTACTAATACCAAAACGACTCAAAAACATATTTTAAAGGACCATTTTGAATTTACTCTAAAACATAATATTTTTATTGATTTCTCTCGCATTTCAGGTAGGATTTTTATAAAATTTAGTCAAAGTTACTTTTAACAAAAGTGGAGCAAAGTTAAATGATTTTTATGTAAAAAAAAAGAATAGCAACGTTTGAGTGATGAAAGCAAAGCTAGATGAGCACCCATGAACAATAGTCCTTTGTTATATTTAATCTTCTTGTGGTATAATGTGATATAACAGAAATCCTTAAATGTTCCCAGCTGACTCTAGATTAAGGCTGGGCACCGGATCGGGTTGTATAAATACCGGTTTATCCCGGTTTATTCTGGTTTCGTTTCGGTTTCGGTTAATTATTTTTTATTAATTAATTTATATTTTATAATTTATATATGGGCATATTTTCAAAAAAAAAGATTTAAAAAAATTGGATTGGATTGGATTGATATTTTTTTAATTTGTGTCATTGTTTTATCCTTATTTTTATTTAATTTTTTAAAATTACAAACTTAAGTTATTTAAATTACAAGTTATAAGTATAACTTATAACATAATAATAAGTAATAACTTATAAACTTCAAAAGATTCAAAATTTCAAATCTTGAAAACTTAAGCTCAAAAACATTAAAACAAAAAAACTTTATTAAACTTAAACTTGCAAATTTAATAGGTAAAATTTTTTTAAAATATCTTTAAAATAAACTTAAGTAAAATTACATTACAAATTTCAAAACTTAAATTTCAAAACAATTAATTTAAACTTAGGAAAATAAACATTCATATTTTCGTAATTCAAAAAATCAAAATAACTAAAGAAAATATTATTTTTTGAAATAGCTATATGTGTCGTCCCGTTTATCCCATCCCGTTCTATTTCAGTCTGTTCTGATTCCGTTCTGGTTTCGCTCCGGTCCGGTTCCATCCCGGTATATAGTGGGACGGGACGGAACATAGTATCCATCCCGATAATTTTGATCCGGTTCATCTCGGTACTGGTCAACCCATCCCGTTCTGTTCCGGTACCAGTTCATTCCGGTCCGGTCTGGTACCCAACCTTAGACTCTAGATAGTGAATACCTTGCCTAATCTCCCAGTCAGTCATCCGATGCTTAGAGTCCGTTTGAATTGATTTTTGATTTATTTTTATCCGTTTATAAACATTTTTTTAATTTATTCAAAAAAAGAAGAAGCTATTTTAACTTTAAAACATTTAAAATAGGTCAATTCAAATAGACTTTTAGGCCTTATTTGTTTTCATTAAGATTTAGATGTCTGAATCAGAATGCATCTGAATGATTAAGATGTTGTCTCTAGGTCTAAACACCGACTGATTAAGGTTGTTATCTCTAGATTTGAACACTTAATGATTAAGACTGTTTATTTTTCAACATCTGAACGTACATAATTTATTTACATGAACATGATAAATATACAATTCAACTAAACATTAATTAAATATCAAAAAAGAATTAACAAAATAAAATCACATTTGATTAAAAAAATGGAACACTTATACTTACTAGTGATGTGGAGATAGTTTGTAGTGATTGTGAAGGTAATAGTTGTTGTTAGTGGCTAGTCAATAGTAATGATGGTGGTGATGGTTGTGACGGTGTAGGTGGTTGGTATTGTGGTGACTATCATAGTGGTGGCGATTTGTAATGGTGTTGTGGTTGTAATGATGAATTTTATTAATGTTAGTAGTTGGCGGTGCTGACGGTGATGGCTGCAGAATGTGTGGTAGTTGGCAGCGGTGCTAGTTATGATCATGGAGTTGGTTGGTAGTAGAGATCGACCACATCAATGGTAGTGACTAATAGTAGTGGTAGTGATGGTTGTGATGGCATATATGGTTAATAGTACTAATTGGTGATTGTAGATAGAGTGATGATAAATATTATCTATACCAGAATACCTGTTAATAATATTGAAAATCTTTTTAGAGGTGACCAGGATAGGTCTTGCCCTCATTTGTTAATAAAGTACTTGAAGTAGAACAAATATGAAAAGGCACATTATATTTTGTCACAAGACTTTTTTGATGGCTCAACAAATTAGTAAAACATTTGTGATTGGGAAGTAAAGGGCCAGATTTTATAACCATAGAATCAATAACTTGCCTGTAGGGAAAAAGTACACAAACTTTTTGATGTCACAGTGTACTATCATCAAGTGGAGATAGAAAGAGAGAGATGATGAGCTAAAAAAACTAAATTGATTACTAGAATAAAAAATGAGGCATTGGCTATGTCACTTTGCAAGTTACAAAGACGGTCAAAGCCTAATCCACAATTTATGCCTATTCTACTTCCAAATTGTTAGTTATGTGTAATCTTGCTATCTAACAGATAACTAAAACTACACCAGCTATTTATACAATAGTATCCAGCAACTTCATCAGCCCCAGCTTAGTGATTCACCCTAATCCATTCATACCGGCCAGAAAGCGGTACATCATTTACCACATCAAAGTTGTACCTGGTAGGTGAAATGAACAAACTTTCACATTAGTTTGGCATACGCACGCGTTTAAATAGGAAAACATCCAAGAGAAAATGACTACATACTTCTCCATAAAAAGGCGCTGTTGTTGCTGCTCAGCAAAGGTGAAAAACTCCTCGATTTCATGAGCTGAAGGGATATTTCTAAGGATAAAGCTCCTTGTTCTTTGAGTTGTTGTGTTTAACTCTGTACGCCTTGTTGCAGAACCAGGGTTGACCATAGCATCCACCTCCCTCACCAAGCTGCAAGGCGTGCTTTCTCTAGTGCTTCTAATTATACAAGAAACAACACATTCACAACTATCGTTACAAGACCCTATGCAAGTATTGAGCGAGAGAAAAAAAAAAAAGAAATTCTGCTGGAACCACAATAAATAGTTATCTACCAACACCTGATCTTCAACAACAAACCAAGTGTAGTCTCAAAAGCAGGGTCTATAGAGAGGGTACACTGTACGCAGATCTTATCACTACATGATCTTCCACACCCCAAAAAGGGGTAATAAAGTTCTGAAATAAGATAACTGAATACAAAAAAAATAACTAGTCCTAGTTTCAACTCAACGTAAGACAGCAAATAATACACACGGGGTGAAAATGAAAAGGGATATCCTATTTTTAACCTAGAATATTACTGAAGACTTTGCCTTGGCTTACTCTCAATATGAGACCCCACGACTAGGACATGTCATGAGAAAAGCACATGGTGAAAAGAAAAGCAATCAATGGCTTTATAAGCTAAATTTTTTTTTCTATATTACAAATATATTCATGACCACCACCAAACCCTAATTTCTTCTTTTTCTTTTCCCATTTTACTGACCACCATACATCCTTTAGTGCATCAGAATAAACAGATATCTCTGTTATGACCAGTCACAATGCTTAAGAATATGATACTAGACAAAAAAAGAAGAGAATATCCAACTTGTTATCAGAACAACTAAGATCCAATTAATTAAAAAATCTAGTCCAGACTTCATTTTTCACTAGGAAAGCAAAAGAAGAAAGAGGTCCAACAATAGAAAAGTTAGGGGCTTCCATTTAAAAAAGAGACAACAGCAGAAACAGAAACACGACATTTTACTGCATTTAAAGAAATTTCTCATATTAAACTATATTTGCAATATTTTGCTCTTTCTAACACCAAATGATAGTAAGACCCTTTTCTATGCAGTTGGAATATGGTATTCCGATGGTTGTATACTATATGATACAAGAAATGGCTATTAGTTACTACAATTCTTTTCATGTAGATTCACTAAATCTTCCTTGTCAAAGAAAAATAATATATGACCAAAATCTTGAAGTGCTTGAATGGTAAGAATAAGAAAATGTTTTAGCTTCATAAGTAACACAAGATCACTATTGACCACCTTCTCCATAAATGTTAACACCTATGTTGCTCGGACTCTTTGAAAATGTATTTTTGAAAGTGAAGAGTCCGCACAACTTGAGATAAACACTATAAGAAAGTGCAACAAGACATCCAAGGTCCCAAAGAGGTGAAGCTACAAACAAAAGCAAGCAAGAAGGGCCAACAAACATCATGAATAGGAAGAAGCAAAGGCAAAGGAATTAAGGAAACAAAACCGAAAATTCATAATTTCCTTGACCTGTAAGAGAGAAAACTTACAAAGCAAACATTTTAAAATAAATTAATGAGTTTATAACTAAATAAATGAAGAGAAAGAAGAAGACTCCAACCACGAAAATATGCATTAGAATTTTAAAAGCATGATCTCTTCGATCTTCAAACTTTAACGAGATTTTTTTCCAGAAAAGGCACAATAAAAGTGGTACCCACAAATGCAACACCAAAAGAGAGTCTTTTTCCGTGAATGTGAATGTGAAACGTGCTCAAAGGGCCCTCCCTTTCAAACAAAAGCAACAAATTCATTTCCAGCTTCAAACAAACAGAGGATAGATTTCCCTTTTAGAAGTTGAGAAAGAAATCATCTCCCGCTAGAGCACACACTAATTGAACAAAACTAGTAAGCATACAACTACTTCAGTTAACAAACATGGAGAAGAAAGAGGAAGAGATTTATACCTATCTCTGTGTTCAGAATCAAGATTATTCTCACCAAATGAGATTTCATCCTCTGTTACCCAACCTTTTTGGTTAATTGAAACAGACCCAACAGAGACAGACTCTGGGTGTGAGTTAGAATTTTCCGAGTTCGGAATGGGGGTGGGTGGCTTGTGAAGGCGGCGGGAACGAAGTTGAAGGTAACAAGAATCAGAAGCAGAGGACAGTGAGGGTGGTGGTGGTGGTGGTGGTGGAGTTGAAGAAGAAGATTGAAGACGTTGAAGTGCTAGGGTTCTTGCTCTAGTACGAACACCAAGAGAAGACTCCATGACATCGCCAGTTTTTCTCAAGTATTTTCCCATGATTTTGTAATGGAAAACAGAAGAGGGAAAGGGGCAAAACAAGAGGGAAAAAAAAGGGGGGATGAGTTTTAGGTAAAGTTAGGGTTGAAACGGGATACTTATGACTCAACACTCAACAGTAACGTTAACCATTTTTATTTTATTTTTTCATTTTTTCTATTTTTTATATTACTTTCAACGCATCTATATAACAATAATATATTCAATAAGGTCTAAGGAAGGTATAGTGTACATTGATATTATCATTATTTTGTAGAAATAGAGACCTTGTTTTCAAAAGACACTCTATTCAAATGCATCAAATCCAAATAGTAGAAGAAGAAAATATAGTCATTAATAAATAAAAAATAGTACAATGTTTTATGATTTTATTATTTTAAAAATGATTACTTATCAATAAATATTTATATTATGATAAGTTGTTTATCGTATTAATCGCTATTATTTTTTAAGAGTTATGTAAAGTATAAAGTGGTAGTGAATTGATTTTCTAATGAATCAATTTATTACACATTGACAAAAAATAAATAAAAATTGGAATGATGGGTACACTTCAATATAATATCCAGTACAACTACAAAATTAGTTCATTTATTTAACTATTTTTTGAAGAAAAATTCCGTTGAAAATATATCCTCGAAATGTTGCATGCTACTATCTTTTCGACCGTTGTTCACTTGTGTTATATTTAGGATGACAAATAAGTGGGTTTAATTTTTCGTTCCATGTTTAATATCTATATTGATATGATGGATTTAGTTGGATATGGATAATTGCAAATGAGTTAGATATAAATAGATAAAATATTCATTTTAGATAAAATATTCATTTTGATCTATATTTGATATGGATAAAAATGAATATGTATCAAAATGAATAACCTCAATGGTTAATGATATTTATTGCTTGTTATTATGTAAAAAATAATTTCTTTCAACAATATTTTTTTCAATAAACTTTTTCTCCTTTTAGGGTGTATTTGATTATCAAAAGAAATATTGTCATGTTTTCCTAGAAAATATTTTTCTAATTTAAGGTAATTTTTAAAAAAATATTCCATATCATATGTATATAAGTATTTTTTTCTTAAATTAGAGGAAAGTAAATTTATTTTAAAAATATCTTTTTTTTCCACACCAAACACATTTTTATTGTTGCTAACCTGTTTATTTTTAGAAGCAATTTTTTTAAAAATAACTTTTTTGAAAAAGAAAAAGTAAATTGTTTTTGACTAATTAAAAGGTATTTTTGATAAGCAGATTGTGTTTGATTAATCTTTTTAAAAGTTACTTTTGAGAGTCAAATTATGAAAATGACTAGTATCAAATCACTTTTAATATTAATATTATTTTATATAGAGAAATTATTTTAACTATCTATTATAAATTTTTAATTTAATTTATATTTTTATATTTATTAAATTTAAATTTACATATTGAAAGTTTCAATAAATATTATTAGAGATAAATAAAAATAATAAATTAAATATCGATATAATATTGATGATTCAAATATGATTAAAATTATCAAGTAAAATAAATTTAAAAAACATTCCACAAATTAAGTGAATACACATGAAAATTTACCAAATAAATAAATTATTATAAGGGTTATATTAGTAAATATGTATATATGACAGGGACATATCGGTCTTGAAAAAAATAATTTGTTGCTTTTGTTTCTGCTTTTTTTAAGAAACAGATACTTGTAGCTTCTTCCCAATAACAAGAAAAATTGTCTTTGCTTTCTTTTACAAACAATTTACTAATTAGCTAGACACCTTAATTTTTTAAATAATTTTAAAAAAAAAAAATTCAAAATAAATAATTTTCGTCTTCCAACAATAATGTCAGATAGACTCTTAATAAGTGTATTTCTTAAGAGGTTGCTACACTCTTCTAAGGAGAGTGCAATTGATGGTTTCCATATGTTATGTTGGATAACCATCCCATTTAAAAGGGATTCGATCCTACGATAAATTATATATTTTACCCATTTTTCCACTTCTAGGTACTATTAAGGACAAATTATTTTCAGTTATTTACAAAAAATTTAGTTTGTTTTTCTTATTTAAAGAAAAAGTAATTTTACTATATGAGAAATGTGAAAGTGTCGTCTTTTTCTATTCAATTTAATAAATTTATAAGTGGATAACATCTCACTTTCTCATACTGTTATTTGTGGCCAACTTCAATACTAATAATTTACACAATATTTCTATGTTTTAATTTCTTTGTTTTATTATGATTAGAATTTAAAAAAGTAATAAAGACTTCTGAATTTTATAGCCTTAAATTAGATATATATCAAAAGTATCAAAATGTTACTATTATTGTTGTTACGATCGGAGGAGTCGATGTTTAATCCTGTGGTATTAAATATGGCAGGTGAAAACTTGAAATTAAAGAGTTATAAAAATAGAAAAATATATTTTTAAAAAAACTAAATTAAAAAAATAAAGCAAATACACTGAAATGGATAGAGTACTTAATTTCTCTTTTTATGTTCCAATCTATTGTGTAAAATAATTTTACATCACTTGAAAGTATGAGAAATTGTCTTATCGGGATGATATATAGAACGGTTATGATGCATGTATACAAAACATAGATTCAAAATAAGAGAACTATAAATTCAGAAGGCACTTGACATGCGCTAAATAATCGATGAGAAGCCTAGAAAATATATCATAAATGATCTCTTCAAATATTGAAGATTTTGTTGGACTCTTTCTCTTTTTGTTCTCTATTGAATAAAGTGTTTGTTACGAAGTAGTTTCATGTTAATCTCTTTAGATATTAAATACTTGAATGATTTCAATGCTAAACACATTAATTAACAATAACATATATCTAGAAGTTTTAGAACATATATTTAACTTCTTTGGTCTGGGAACATAAACTAGCTATAAATTGAGAATATAAACAATAGAATCTTAAGAAAGATAAAAGAATTATATATTCTTCGAGTCTCCAAAGTAATACCATATATATATATATATATATATATATATATATATATATATAACGGCTAGCTAACGACTAGTTAGGCTTTCATTAGTTACTAAATATTAAGTTTGTGTAAGAAATAATATTAGGAAAAAATTTAATATTAGCTAATGGCTAGTTAAATTTCAATGATTACTTTCAATTAATGATTTTGTTCGATTACTTTTGGAACTCAAAGTAGTATCTATAGTCATTTTAGAGGAGCACACTATATATAAAAGTACAGTCGATCCATAAGACCAAGACCCTCAAAACTAGATCCTTTTGTGTTCAAAGGAAGTGATTGACATGGATGCCCGAATCTATAAGCTTTTCAAGGGAGATTGCCAAGAAAGAAGAATCTCTCATTCCACAAGGATTATGGACCTTCAAATGGTGATTATGGTCGACACTCTTTCACGACTGTAAATCAAGTCTATTTTCCATTGTAAGATTGTTTGTAAACTCTGTATCATCTTTTAACTTTCGATCTTTTATTTGGTAACATGTATTATAAAAGATCGTTTTATTTTCTCAGCATTTTGCTTTCAATAAATGACTTGGTCCGATTACTTGTGGAACTCAAAGATGATATTAATTTATCACCCCTTAAACAAAGCCATTTTGTTGAGCCCTGGGTTTCACCTCCCTTCACCCACTTTCTCTGAAGAAAACATGATATTAATTGGTTCATGTAATGGATTCATTTGTTTGTTTAATGGTTCGAGGAATACCGTAGAGCATTTAGTTATATTAGCAATCCTCTTTTGGGTGAATATTTCAAGATTAAATTGTCCAAATGGAAGAAAATAATCCAATGTGTTGCTTATGCTTTCTGCTTTAGTGAAGCCTCTGGACAGTATAAAGTATTGAGATCAGTAGTTAGAAAGTTTGTGGGACATCCACAAGTATCAAACTTGGAGGTTTATACTTTTGGAGTTGATGAGAAATGGAGAAACATGGGTGAGGCTCTAGAACCTCTATGCGGATCATTTAGTAACGCTAATGTCAATGGTGTTGTTCATTGGATGAATTTAGAAAAAAGTGCTAGCATTTACTCCTTTAATAATTGGATAGAAGAGGTGAAGTCATTGTTTGCTCCACGTGGTCTGAAAAACTTCATCTTCCTACTTGACACTAGCAGAGTTGGGGAATTGTCTATGTTTTGTAATAATAATCATAGTCAAAATGTAGAATGTTGATATATGGTGGATGAAAGAGTATATATGGAATAGATGAAACTTAGACTAATGATCGCATTTTGAAGGATATTATTCAACTAAATATTTGTTGTGATAGATTTATACCAATCTCAATTTGAAAAGATGGAGAAATATTGATGCAAAGGGATCGTGGCACACAAATAGTTTCTTACAACCCAAAAGCAAAGAAGTTTACGAAGGTTAAACTGTACCTTGGATTTGCAACGACTAGCTACATCTCAAGTTTTTACTCAATCAAGACTATTATAGGGGAAAGTTTTCAAGGCTCATATGTTTACTGAAGATTGAGATACTTTAGATATTTAAGTTGTTTTATTTCCCATGAATATTATGTTTTGCTTCTATGTTTCTTGTATAGTCTAGTGTAAGATCAGTCAACTTTTATTGTTTTAGGATGCTTTTGAGTTTTGTTATACAAACTCTAATTGTCTCATTCTTTGGATTGCGAGGTGAACGATATGAGCTTTTTCAACGAAGAACATTTCAAAATTTCATTGTTGCTTCCTTGTGTTGGTCAAGTTTATTTTTCAGCATCTGTGTAATTTCTTTCTACATAATGTAACCTGATAATATCTTATTATTTTATTTAAAATAAAATATTATTTATTTTATTTTAAAATAAGTGATATTTGTAATCTTTCATTTTTTTTCAAAATAAAGAGTAGTTTACATATTAAAAAGAACTATTCTTTTTCTTTTTAAAATTATCTTTATTTAATATATGGAGTTTTACATTATTAAAAAGTCATTTTGAAAAAACATTTAATTAGGAAAAAGGTAATAACAATTTTATTTTATTTTGGAAGAAAATATTTTTTTAAGAAGCCTGTCTAATCTATAAATACAGATTATTTTAAAACAAGGGACTAATTATCTATGTATCACTATTAAAAGATGTGGTAAAGTGGATGTGATTGCTCCTCTCTTAACTAGAGATTTCAAAATCAAGTCTTGAATATGAAAATATCTTTAATAGAGAGCGCAATCCCCAAAATAGGATTCTACCCGACACAAATCTGAATTAATCAAGCTCCAATACAAATATCAAACACCAAATAAAACTATTTTTTAAAAAAATATCCATGTATCATTTGTCTTGAATGTGTGTGTGTGTGTGTGAGAGAGAGAGAGAGAGACTTAGATGAGTTTAATTGGCCAAAATGTAGCATGCAAGTTCCGAGGTCCGAAATCAGTTGCACACAAATTTCATAATAATACTTCCTTCGTTTCTATCATCCTTACTAAAAATATATGGTCCATAATACTCCCACCGTTCACTTTTACTTGTTACTTATTCCTAATATAGATTTTCATTTTTACTTGTCACTTTTGACATATCAAGAAAAATAGCCATTTTTTCCATGTGTGTGTGTGTGGGGGGGGGGATCCCAAATCGGCATTGGAAATGGGAGTCGGATCTCGGGTCAGGGTCAAAAGTTAAAACGCAGGTTGAGGTTAGATTCTAGATTTTGAATTAGGGTTGGGATTTGGTGTCTCAGACTGGGGTACATAGTCCTGTCCCATGTCGGTTCAAGAGTTAGGGTCTGGTTTAGGGTTAGATTGAGGTTGTATCCGTGTTTTTGATTGGGGTCGAGATTTAGGGTCTCAAATTGGGGTACATAGGCGTGTCCATGTTGGATCGTGATTTAGGGTCTTAGATTGGGATAGGGTCTCAAATTGATGTTTGATTAGTAAGAAGAAAATACAATCCCAAAAATATTTTGGTATAATCAAGGCAAATACTATATTTTCTTCTTACTAATCAAACATCGGAAAACAAGCAAGAAAACCACTTATTTTCTTGATGAAACATTTTCTACGAAAACATTACAAACACACCCTAAATGGTCGTTTGGTACAAAGATTAATAACGCATGGATTAGTAATGCAAGTTTTATTTTTATTAAGTGTTTGGTTCATTGTTTTCCACCTCATCTTGTGTTTGGATTAAAACTCTATTAAAAGCTTTTTTTCCCAATTATATCCTTGAATTATTATTATGTAATTGTGTCAAGGCAGATAATTGCCGGACAATATTATTTTTTATGACCTTCTAACTAGCTAGGAGAAGAACAATTTTGTTGTCATATTTGTTATTTTTTTCACTTGAATTATTCGAGGATAAATAATTGTCATCTTAATGAATTGATCACTCGCAAAATGTCAATTTTCAATTTAAAAAGATAAATCATCTACTTTTAAAATTGGAAAGACGATAAATAATAGTAAAATTGAGTAAACCATCTACATTTATACATAAAAATTGCAAGTTATAATTTTAATATGTATACAATTTTATAAATTGTTTAAAATACAAATAATTAGAACCCCCCCCCCCCCACACACACACATAAATTTGCCTTTTTAATTAGTAAATGTTAAACAACTCACATTTCAAATATTGTATTGATTTCTATTGGAATTATTTAGAAACAAACAACTCTCTCTAAATAATTTAAAAGCTAATTTATTTGAATAAATTTACTTGTACAAATATAAAACATAAAATCAAGAAAATAAACAAAATGATTTGAGGGATATTTTTGTCTTTACATAGACTTATCCCGTGGTATTAAATCCTATGTATTACTAATTTCTCCAAAGGGAAGGTATTAGTAATACATCTACTAATACCATGTAGGGTGTATAACTAATCCGTAGATTAGTTATACATAGGGTCAAATTCTTACCAAATATGATACTAAATAATACCATACATAATACATGGACTATTTCTCATAATACCATAATACATGTCCAAAATTAAACCTCAGACTTTGATCATGATTTCAAATTACCCTCATATTGGAATTTCATAACCTTTTTTTCTTCTAATGACATGCTATAATAATTTACCAAAACAAAGTGATAGAAGAACAAAGTTGTTAATTTTCCAAATAATTCATGGACAATATGACCTTTATTTCTTTCCTTGTTTTGAATTGTAATTGTCGTAAATTGATGCACGAATGGAGGAAAATAGTAAGTCAAATATACATTGAATTGCCTATTAATTATGTGTTATTCACTGTATTTCATTGGATTCCTTTGTTCTAATAATGCGGGAAAGTGAAAGCCAACACGCGTTTTAAGTTTAAAAGGGACATTGCACACGCCATTGACATTGTTTCGGGAGCACTTTCTTTTGTACATTTTTATTTGTATATTAATTTAAATAAATTTATATTTTTTATTTATCACTTTTCTCAAGAATTTATACTCTCATTAATCTATATTAAGTGAATTGATCCCATATCAATCATTAATTTTTAAGGGACATGCAAAATCAAAAGTCGACAAATAAAAGTTAATGGTGGGAATAAATATTACTCTCTTCGTTCATTTTTACTTGTTATGTTTGGACTTGGCACACTCATTGAGAAATCAATGATTGATATGACTATTTTATCCCAATACCCTTATTAATTGATGTTTAGTGTTTCCTATGTCCATTTTTACTCGTCCACTATATTAAAAGAGCGAATTGTATAAAATAGCAAACTATTAATTCAAATTAAATGTTATAGTCATAGTTTATTTTAATTGTAATTCGACGCAAACATTCCATTTTTTTGTCATCTGATTCTGTTATACAATTAGCCATTTTCAGTATACAATTAGTCATTTTATACATATCGGTATAAAATGTATAAAATGTGTTTGTGTTTGTATAAAGTGAGAGAACAATGTATATACAAATATAAATACATATATTTTTGTCTTATACACTTATAATTATATAAATAAAGATCTTATTATACAAATTACAATGTATAAATAAATTTATACAAAACTGAACAATTTGTATAAAATTGGACGTTTCTAGCGAATTATACAAATCAAAAGCTCCATAGCAAACATAAAATTTACTATGGAGCGCAATTATGCAAACTATAATTATAACATACAAATATGATTTTTATGTTTGCTATATGTGAAAGTTATAGTTGTTCAACTTGTTTAGTTTGAAAAATCAAGAGATAAGTATCATTTTGTGTTTGTTTTACCCTTGCTATTAAATATTATTCAACATCTAATGCATTTTCCAAAACATTAAATTTAATATATTCAAAGAATAATGTAGTACTCCCTCCATCCTTTTTTACTTGTCAAATTTTGACTAGACACGCCTATTAAGAAAACAATTATTGGTCTAGTGAGTTTACAATTTCATCCCTATTAATTCATAGGATCTTAAACATATTTACTCACTATATTTTTCAAAAGCATTATTATAAATTGAGGGTATAATAAAAAGAAAAAAAAAACCCTTCCTTGATTTATCAAAAATGACATTTAAAAATATTAAATTAGAAAATATTTAACAAGTAAATAGGGACGGAGGAATATAAAGCAATGCCAAATGCACAAGCAACTCATCTTGTCTTTTCAACTTTGTAAAGTTTGTTTCCACATCTGTATTTGAAATTTTTTATTATATATCCCAAACTCATAAATTCGAGTATGTCAAACTTGTGAAAAATTAATACGTAGTGCTTATTTTTTAAAAGGAGAGTTAAGATGTTAGGGTCAAGATTTTAGAAAAATATGTGATTCTAATTAATAGCAAAAAGATGAATGAACTACTTAATTGATTTGAATAGGTCTAATTTGTTCATATGTAATGAATGTTAAGATCTTTAAGATATTTACTTAAAGATTTTGTGGATTGTAATGTTTTATCAATTCTCTTTTTATTACTATTCTATCACAATAATATAATCATCAATTAATCGTGCAAAAAATGCAGAAAGTTAATTACGCAAAATATAAAATGATATTTTCCATATTATAGCGTTAAGTACATATTTATCTTATTGGAAATTAATTACATTTTCGTATGCTCTACAAAAGGTTTAACTTCTTTTGTAAAATATGGATATATACTGAAAAATCATTTTATATATATATATATATTGAATTACATTTTGAAAATATTAAAATATGTTCCCTTTGTTCTTAATTCTTATCAACGTTTTAAAGTGGAGGCATAAGATAAGGCATTTTACATAGGTATGATCGAGCGTAAAACTGTAATTTCAAGAAATCTTCACGTTAACTTTTCATACAAAAAAATAATATAACTTATAAAAAAAACATAGATAAACTTTAAATCATAAAATACAAAGTTAAGATAAATACTAGGAGGTTCTACCAAATAATACAGAAATGTATAAATTAAAAATGTAATAGTATAATACCCCGTTATCATATTCTAACAAGGGAAAATTATGCGGTTAAGCAAATTTATACTATTTAATTACTTATTATAGCTATAGTTTGCTATAATTACCACTCGCGACTAACATTAACTATTAATTACGTAGGCTGACCTCGAGTTTGTATAATTAGCCACGTTTGTATATGTATAATTTGCCATATTTGTATAATTCACAACTAACAATTCTTTGTTATTTGTATATGATGATTTGTATTTGTATATGACGATGGTTTTCTTTGATTTTTCAGTTTTGTCATCATATATATTCAATCTTTTTGTGTATTACTTTTTAAAGTTTGTATAAATGTGTAGTTTTTGGATTTTGTATAATATAATTTATATAATGTAATTTGTATAATATATTTTGTATAATTGATTAAAGTGCATATGTTTATGTTTGTATCAATTCGTTATTTCGAGTTTTATCATATTTGTATAATTTCAAACTTTATATTACTCAATTATACAAAAACCTGCGAATTATACAAACGTACCTGCGAATTATACAATTTATTGTCCTCTCTCGCTCTCCTCTCTCATCCCTCTCCCAATCTCGCTCGCCTCTCTCCTCTCTCTCCCAATCTTGCTCGCCTCTCTCCTCCCTATCCCAATCTCGCTCGCCTCTCTCCTCCCTCTTCCAATCTCGCTCGCTAGAATATACAAATACATATATAATATACAATTATCTAATCGATATACATATACAATTCTCCTCTCTCCCACTCTCTGCCCTCTCTCGCTTGCCTCTTTCCTCTCTCTCCCAGTCTCGCTCACCACTCTCCTCCCTATAACATGTAGTTACGAATCGTAATTAGAAAATTATAGCTATGGAGCGTAATTAGGCTATTTTTGAGAGGCTATATGCAAAAGATCCTCTAACAATGCATGTATCTGAGGGTCTTTTTTTAGAATGATTTTCATAAGTACATTTTGTATCTATTATACATGATCATGTATATGGGTTATATCATTTAGTACATTTGTGTATAAAAATGTATATAATGATACCATGTTAATAAATTCTTTGTTAGATACAAATACATGTATATACCTAATAGACATATGGAGACTTACTGTATATACAATGAATACAAAAAGACACATTAACTTGTTTAAATGCATCAGATACATCTAATAAAACAATATTCAAAACTTTTGAGACTGAGATACATAATATTAATTTCAGATACACATAGAAAAAATCATGTTTAATCTTTCTCCCCATTGTATCTAAAGATACAATACACCATAATGTATTTATCAAATTAAAATAGACTTGAAAATCATAGAATCCATGACTTAAATGATAAAGAGTTTATGAAGTCTTCGACGATATTTGTGAACTGTTTGGCCAGTCCATTGATTAACTTGGAAAGCTTTCTTTGTAACAGTTACTTCGATTTGGTCTTGTTAGAAAGGAACAATACAAGATAAGGTTTGGGTTCATGCAATTTTGTCGTCCATGGTGATGATATCTTGAGAAGAAGAGAGTAGATTAGACATTGCTAGAATGAAATTGTATGGTAAAATTCTTGAATAAGAAAGGAGGAGAGATAATTAAGTGATAAATATGAGAGGAGAAAATTAAGAGAGAGTGGTTGATTTGGATTTAAAGAGTAAATTAAGAAGATAATTAATTAATCCTAGTTTAAGTGATGTTGGAATATGATTGTATCTTAAATAATATATGGTATAAAAATATTAATATATATGATAGTGATGTATGTCTAATAAGATAGTTTGTCCAGTATTAAATTAGAAAATCCGATCCAAATCGAATTGAAATGAAATACATTTGGTTTCGTTTCGGTGCAGACTTTAAAAAAATAAAATTCGAAATATCGAATATAAGTTTGAGAAAACCAAACCGAAGAATTGAACGTCCACCCCTCGTTTACACCTAAGTTAAAAAAAAAATATTTTTATATGTATAATGTTTTTATAAAATGTTACGTAGATGGAGGATTAAAAATGTCAAGAATGAAATTGATATTGTATAGGATAAAGGAGGGAGAATGTCTATTAACTGTTCAAAGTTTGAAGAAAAAAATTACCTTTTAAAGCAAAGTTAAAGGGTGAGTGACGTGTAAATGATTTTCACCCTATAATTATTTATTAGTTTATCAAAAAAGTTAGTTTCGTTTTGCGCAAAAAAAAAAAAGCAATATTGTTATCGAACAATATGAAGTAGAATAAAATTCAAAGAAAAATATATAGTGAAATTAATAATGGAGAAGTAATAAAAGTTAAAATCACGAAGAATATTTTCATAAGAATAGTCGCATCAAATTCACTTTCATTATATGATGTTGGATCTTATTTTTGCTCGTAGTAATATTACTTTTTTTTTTAATGTGATAGGCGAAGGAAAACTGCAGGGAACTTAAAGATATAGGAAGTTATTGGGCGTTTGATAATTGATTAGAGTTATGCAGATAATGTAGAGATTAGTTATGAGTGAATTTACATATTATTTTAGATAGGTGTTAGTTATGCAATGATTAGTTATTCCACTTTGCATAAAATAATACATAAATTTCCTCATAACTTAAACATATATTAGTTATGTGGGTTTCTAAATTGTCAACCAAACGTCATATTAATTTGATACGTGAATATTTTATTTCCTATCTACCTACCAAATGTTATATAAGCTATGAGGAAATCAATACATAAATAACATTTTATTATCTAGCTACCACACGACCCGTCACATATTTGCAAAAGAGAAATTATGCTTTGTTTCTCCCATGAGCTTTGAAAATAATTAATTAAATAAGTAAATATAATAAAGAAGGAAAAATGAAGCTAGAGTCTAATTCAGAAGAAAACTATGTCATAAAGGCAAATAGAGTAATTTGGCCTCTAGTCTAACCAAGTTATGATACAATTTTTATAAAATATTTTAAACCTTTGAATAAACAACTTAAAACTTTATATTATTAATAAACATTTTTTTACTATAATATCCTAGGTAAGTATTGTAAACATATGATTGATATCTTATTAACTTGAATTGATCTTTATTATTATATTAGTGGATGTTTGTGTAGCTTCATCACTTCATAAAACAGAAAAAGCAATCAAAATCAAATTATTAAACTAATCTTTTAATTAGTACTATGCTTTAATATTTGTTTCACCGAAATGAACTCTAAATCTCCACAAATGAACTCTAATTATATTTGTATGTTAACAATATAATTACTTAATTAAGAGGGAGCAAAAAATAAGTATCACATATGTAGAAAATAATTATTAATTGATTTTAAAAATATGACAAGAAAGACCACAAATACAGAAAATACTTTTAGAGCATTAGCAGATTAGATCGCTGTTAATTAACATGCTAAAAGTGAATCATTAGTTTATTTTAAATAGCAAAGCAGTTTATTGATGTAGAAATTAAATATTTTGAACATATTTTAATTAGGGCAGCTGGTATTTAAAGTAGCAGACTTTAGGAAAACATGCAGAAAATAAATTATTAAATTTTTATCTTAAGGGGCAGTAAATGATGTCACAGACCAGTGGCAGAAAAATGCATAACAAAATGCAATTCAGTTATTTACCATGCTGGAAATTAATTAAGTTATTTTAAGTAGCCAAATAATTTATTTTAATATAGAAATTATTTATTTTTGGGCAGAATTTAGTCAGGCAGCAGATATTTAAAGTAGCAGATTTTAGAAAAAAAAACATGCAGGAAATTATTAATTGATTTTTAAGTGGCAAGGCAATTACACTAAATGCAAAATTTTAATCATCTTGTGCAGATTCAAGAGGTCGGAATATTTAAAACAGTATTAGCATGCTGGACAGTTTATTAGAATATTTTAAGTGTCAGAAAATAAATGCGTTGCAGGGGTTATTTAACAGTGAGCAGAAATATGCAGCAAATTACGTCAGTTATTTTACATTGTGAAAAATTATTTTTTTATTTAGTTTTATAGGCATGGCTTCTAAGTGTGAGCATAATGAAATCTATATATATATATATATATATATATATATATATATATATATATATATATATATATATATATATATATATATATATATATATAAAGCTGAATCTAGACTAGACTGATGTGACACCTTTCAATGGCCATCATTTCTATTTATATATTTACTCCTTTTTTTTTAACATTTTAATTTCATTTTTATACATAATTTACTAATTAAATAGATTAATAAAAGACTAATGCAATAAATATATAATCAAGCCTACATAGTAACCACAATTGATTTTTATGACCACTCTTAATTCATCATTAAAAAGACAATAGTGAAAGGACATTAGTGTGAGCAAATGGCAAAACCGTTTTAATTGATTTAAAACCTTCAAAAAAATCAATGCTAAGATTAATCCTTATCATTTATAATAAAAGACTCTTTATTTTTATTTCAATAATTTCTTTCAGTTACAACATAATTCTGTATTACTTAATTGTAGAATTTGAAAGATTTCTACACTATTAAAAATTGAAGACAACTTTATAAACAGAATACAGTATACATTCACAATCTCAATTTTTTCATGAATCAATATGAAATTTATGTAATATAAATTTGCAGAAATAGATAGACAAAAAAGAATGAGTCTAAGGAAGAAGGCCATCACAATTCAAGATTATTTTGTAATCTCAAACCATGAACATTACTAATGTCTTGTATTTTTTTTAGAAATGCTGGATCAACAACACATCATATTATATGAACAACTCTTCGTTGATTACCTTTCAAGATACCATTCATGTGATTTAACAAAAACAATCATCAGGTTGCTGCTAAGCGTTCAAAATTTGACGGACTTCCGAGAGTGAAGCAAGAAGAAGAAAAGAAATAGGAATTGATACTTTTGAAGAAGTTTTAGCCTAAATCTACAAATGGTTAATTTGATAGGTAAAATTTTCAACCCAACTCTTGTATGAACGTTGATTTTTCTTCTTTTGTTCTCTTCCTTTTTCACTGAAATACTTTGAATTTGTATAACAAAAAAGTGATACTATTTAAGAAAGTATTGATATTAGGACTTTTACATAAAATTAGAAAGATACAAAAAGAAAATAATATAGAGTACTGAAGGAGAGAAAGAAAGATGAAAAGAAACATAGAGTGATGAGAAAAATAGAGATATCAAATAAAAGAAGAAGAAAAAAGGCTCCACATATATAATATTGCCAAAATTAAAATTTAATGTACAAAGAATAATTTATTTATTTTGTTCCATATATAACTCTATATATGTTCCATATATGGTTTTCCGAAATTTATATGTTGTTCCATATATAAGTCTTAATATGTTCTATATATATATATTCTCCCTAAATTTATAGAGAACAACAATAAATTATTTAAATAGTAGGAGATATTATTTAAAAAGACAAACAAAAAGAGAGATGGTAATTTAATTTTAATTCATTATAAGGAGAAAAAGAAAAAAAATGGCTTCAGTTTTTAGAGTAAAATTTGGAGATTCAATTTGTAATTAAGGAAATCACAAATTAATGTGGTAAGAAAAAGAAAATGATGTGTTGTTGATTCAACATTTCTAAAAAAAAAAAACACAAGACATTAGTAATGTTCATGGTTTGAGATTACAAAATAATCTTGAATTGTGATGACCTTCTTCCTTAGAAAATGATGTGTTGTTGATTCAACATTTCTAAGAAAACATACTCTATATGTAGCATTATATAACAAAATAAATAAAAAGATATGATTGAATACATGTAAAAAATATTAATAAAGATTTAAAGACTAAAATTTGAAAACATGATACTTCACAAATTAATTAATACTATGTGTAGTATTTATATAACAAGAAATTATAAATAAAAATATTCATATTTGTAATTCTTGGATATATTGATGAATACATTCATTTTGTTACCATGCGAATGTTATTAAATTCATTGATGTTCATAATTTGTATAAAATTTGTTTATGGAAGAGTGATGTAGTACCTTTTATAGGCAAAATAAAAGTGATATTTTTAGTTTATTTTATTGGTAATTTTGTCTTCGTTATTATCATTTTTTCGTTTTTCATTTTGTAATTTATGAATTTTTTTGTTTGATACTTATATTGAAGTTCGAATAATCCGAATTCAAGTATTGTGGAGCCCATTTATATTTTTTTTTAAATTGTAAGAAAAATGCTTATGCAGGTGTAAAGATAAAAGTTCATTCACATATTTATGGTTCATATGGATATAGATTATATAGCATAATAAAGAAAGGAACTAGAGGTATAAACGTAATAAAAATCCTCATACACTATATATTTCATAATATATCTTTTAAATAAATCACATTTACTAATTCACTCAAATATATATTGTTTAAATTGTTTAAAGATTATTTTATTTTCATAAAAAAGAGGGTATATTAAATTTAAATATATATATTTTATACCGCGCAAGGCGCGCACAGATTCACTAGTTATAAATGATCTGAGATCTAATAAAATCAAACAATCATAACCCAATTAGCATGCTGAAGTAAATAAGGCTCAAATTCGATTACTTAAACTGATTTCCAAATGAAAAGATGCATCCAGATTATGAGACAGGTTAATTATTGCGTAATGGTTGGCAAAGTTACTAGCGAATTGGTTGATTTTAGGCAGATTATTAAAGACTCCGACATGTTTATCATCTAGGCATATTATCTATGGCAATCACACATAACAAAATAAACTAAGCTAAAAAGGAAAAGAAACAATTAGCACGTATGTTCCCTCCTCCTTAGATGATCCCCAAGTAATTTCATATAATAGAGAGAGTTAAAGTTTACAAATTATTACAAGGAAATAATAGAAATTAAATAATGTACAAAACACAAATTAAATAGAGCAAAGGCAGATGTAGCCAAATATATATAAGAGTAAACTTGCATAATAAAATAGTCAATCATACATATGATATAGTTCAGAGGGTGCACACAACATTCTAACAAGCAACACAAAACCATACGAAGTAATATCACATAAAAGAGAGGGACAAAGAGAACTAATTCGAATGCTTCCTTTTAATTTGTTCATCCATTATGAACTCATGTATAAAACTTGATAAACTTTGATGCAAAATCTAAAGTTTAAGATATGCGGAGAACACTAACCTATTATGCAGTTTAATAAATCAACAATGAAGTACTAAGCAAGGTGTTATGGAATGGAAGAAACTAGAAAGAGAAATTAAAGAGAGAATGAATGATAACTCTTTGTATTGATTCTTGCATTGATTCAAATAGAAGAGTACATCCCTATTTATAAATAATTAAGGAGAATTCTTCTAGATACTAAACTAAAATAAAACTAAATATTTTGCAATTAATGTAAACCCTAGATTTGAAAGGAAATTAAATACTATAAAATATTTTTAGACTAAAAAGAAAAAGTAAAAAGATTCTACCAAATTTCAACACAAGGTTCCCACCCGAAACATCAGCACAAACTTTTTCGTTTGCAAGGATTCTTGTTTTTTTTTTTTTAAGTGTAGAGAGAGTAATTGATATTTGCTCAAGTGTTCAAATGAGTGTGATGCAAAGAGAGGTCTCCTTTTATAGTCAATAAGAGAGCACAACAATAAAGGAAATGAAATAATATTGGGATCAATTATAATATTTTCCTTAAACAAATATGAAGTGAAATCAATCAATATTTAAAAAATAATCAAGTAAGAGATCTGGTCAAACTTAATTAAGGTAAAATAGATCAATTAACTAAAACAAAAAAGGGTAAAATCTGGCAAGAGAATATAATTATGGTAACGGGCATAAAATACATATACGGCTTAATCAAAGTCATCACCAAGCAAATCAAGATATAGAAATATTTACCATAAGCAGTAAAATCTAACCAAATCTAAATAAGACAAGCCAGAGAAGAGAAGGGTCAATTAATAACGATTATATGACTAACAATCAACGATTATTATGAATCCAAAAGGGTAATTTAAATAAAGCCAAATCACGACTTAAATACCTCGCTGAAATTACTCAAATTGATTCAAGCATATCAACAAAGCCAACAGTATTCATATACACAAAACATAGTAATTACACAGTCTAGGGTAATTACACTGACCTGTTTGGTTGTCATAGTGTAATTACACTGTAATTACTCATGTCCTGTTTGAATGTCACAGTATAATTACACATGTTCTGTTTGAATGCACAATTACAATCATAAAATTATATTAAATTTAAAATAAAAAAATTATTTAAAATTTATACTAGACAAATAAGAAACTTTATAAATGACATTAAATTAAATATTTAAGATATATATTATTTTTTGAAAATATATTAATTAATAAACATATATTCTTTAACTAATATTATGAAAAAATAATTGATTTATTCTATTTTAATTTAAAAATTAGAATACTAATAAATTATGCTAAGAGAAAATAAGAATGACATAAACAAATAGATAATACGAAAAAATTGGATAGAATCACGTAAAGTAAGGTTGAGAACAAGAAGAAAATGAAATATAATAATATAAAATAAAAAATAAAATTTTAGAATAATAAAAATAAAAAAAGAACTTAAAATAATAGAAGTAAAAAAAATAGAAATAAAAAAAGAAATTAAAAAGCAATCAGCTGGTAAATTACACCATGTAATTACCAGCAATTCACAACATCTGCCTGTGAATTTTAGAGTGTAATTACCCATGTCAATTACACCAATTACCTGTTGACCAAGTAATTACCTGTCCAACCAAACAGGACAAACAGTGTAACTACACCCAATTACACCAAATCCAATTACCAGGGTGTCCTTTCAAACAGGCCCTAAACTTATGTATTGAACTCAAACTAAAACGGGATGACATTTTGAAAGGTAGATTTTGAGATTTAATCTGAACCTCCCATTCTTCTCCATTTTGAGATTTAATGGAGAAGAATGGACGGTTCAGATTAAAACATGAGGTTCTTTGAGACTTGAATCTGATTGGCGAAAAATTAAATCAGATTGGAATTGACTAGAATTGAAATGGCTAAAATTGAAATACAAGTTGAATTGAATAGGCTAGAATTGAAATAAAATCAGATAGATTAGTCTATGATTTAAATAATTTAGAGGAAGATTAGGGAAAGGCTATTCAATTAATAAAATACTACATATATTATAATATTTTCATACAAATTAAACACATCTAAGTTTTAAAATATTTAAATAAATAAGTAAAGTAATTATTTCGAGTTTAACTATCGATAAATATAATAATTTAATAATAATTATAACGATTTTAATAAATTATGCATACTAAAATATATAATTTTTTAGACAAAATCATTTAAACTTTTAAACCCGAAACATGTTTTAAAAATACGTATTTAATTGAATAGCACTTTCAAAAAGGTTATAGATTGGTCAAAAATGGCTGTCATCACCAAATTAAGTATGCCATTTTTTTATTTTTTGTGTGTAGAACTTTGCACTATCTCTTGTTTGGGTAGAGAAAAAACCATCCCATCTATCTCTAATTACTTTTTCAATTTTGTCTTGTTGTCTGTACCTTTGTATTTGTCCATTTTGAAAAATAAAGAAAGGACTATTTTTTTTACATATTATACCTTCAATTAATTAATTTTGAAAAATGTAGAACTTCTTGAAAATATTAAATTTTTAAATCATTTACTTCATAATTAATAGAGGTAAAATGGTAAACTCACTATGTCAATCATTGTTTTCTTAATAAGTGTGTCAATTCAAAAGTTGACAAGTAATTAGCTAGGGTCGAGCCCAATTTGCTAAGCCCAATTTCATCTCATCCTAGAGGCTCATTTTGGTGCCACGTGGCAAATAACGTGGCATGCCAAGTCAAACAAGAAGCCAATAAGATCATAACATGTGTCAAAATGACAAGCTCGCTCCATAAAGCCCATATGCCATGTCAGTTAAATCTGATTGGCCGAAGGGAAACTTGTTCCTATCACAACTCATCTATTCTAAAACTATAAATAAGAGTCCTCATAATTCAGATTAAGGACCAAAAAATTTAAACACCAAAAATTTTAAACAAAAAGCTAGAGAAGGTTCGTGGATCAAACACCATAGATTCCTCTATAGCTACAAGTTTAAGAAATTAAGTTCAAGAATGATCAAGATCAAGACCATCAGATTTAAGAACAAGCTCGAAGCCCTTGAATTCAAGTAAAAGCCAAGATCAAGACAAAATTCAAAAGTTCATCGAAGATTCAAGAACAAACTTTAAAACCCTTGAATCCAATATCAAGTTCGAGACAAATTTAAGCTCAAGCTCAAGAGGCTTTGAATTTATATTTCAAAAGACGAATTCAGAGGAATCGTAGAGATTAAAACACTCGCACTTTGATATCAATAAATACGATTGTTGTGATACTTTTCGTTCTTGATAACTGTTTCTTGACGTGAATTTTACCATCTACAAATTTTGGGCGTGCCAATTTATTTGCAACAAATTTTAAAGTGATATAAAATAAATTGCAATCATAAATAAAATATGAATCAACACAATTTTATTAATAAATAATACGGGTACAATTGTGTTCCTGATCCCTTGATTCTTATCTCATAAGATTTATCCATGATTCGAGGGTCGTTAGTGACGTATTTCTCGAACTAGGATGATTTGAGTTTGATATCTTTATGAATATTCCATGAATTTGCAGAATATTCGAGATGCCTCAGTAAAACCTCGGTACTATCAGTTTTTAGTTTTAGGTCAACTTCAAATGATCATATATTTTAGCACATAGAGATTTAGGTGACCCATGATATATCAAATCAAAGGTCTTTGAGTCCTCTTTTCAACGGCTCTAAGTTTGCTAAATTCTAAGCTCCGAGTAAAAATTTATGGTTGTTTGAGTGAAACCTCTCTAGTTAAGATTTTTCATCCGTTTAAGGAAAGTGTATTTTGGTCTTTTCCTTACCCTAATAGGCCTACCCACGTTTGCTCACCCAATTTAAGGGTCTAATTAGACTCTAAGTTAAGTTTTATGTTTCTAAACACTTAGAATTTTAGGGCAATGTTTCAAGAAGAGGAAAAAAGGGTTTTCAAATGTTCAGTCAAGGGTTGAGGAATTTCGCCAAAAACAATTGTTCTTTCCAGGTATGTAAGGCTTTACACAGTGATGAACTTGTTCGTCCTCACATCCTACACCTATTTCATCCATGAATTGTCCATGAAATTGATATGTTAAGAGATTCTTGATGTAGTTCTCGATTGTTGATTCATTCTTTAACAATAGAGGTTCTTGAGTTCTTGGGTTGAAGGTCTTCAGATTTTGTTGTAATTATTATTGATAGAGATTGTATGAGGTTTCGAAGAATTCGTATTACGTTTGTGAATTCAAAAGAGTTTAGGAGGAATCACTTGGTTCTTAATGAGTTAGGATCCGAAAAAAAGAAAAAAAAATCATCGGGCTTCTGGGTACAGGGGTGGGGCAGCGCGCCATAACTACTGGTCAGTAGTTTGGGGCCTGGCACGGCGCGCCAGCTGTGCGCCCCAAACTACTGTCAGTAGTTTAGGGCCTGGCCCCCTACACCACTCAGTGCGTCAGTGTCGCCTGGACCTTTTCTTTTCGTCATCCATTCTGTATGTATTCTTTCGAATCGTGTCTATGTTCTCTTCTTAATATGAACTCTTAAAGTCTTCATTAATCCTTGAGAGAGTCTACAGGTCCCACTCACATGTCTTCATATTTTCTAAATTAAAGTAAGTTAAGAGGAATGTTTAAAGATTCTACTTCATAAAAACTTAAGAGTTTCCAAATGATGTTTATATATATATATACCCATATTGATTATTGGGCTTGAAAGATAAGTCCACAAGTGCATGCAAACACGTCTAATATTTTGTAAAGTGTTCCAATAAAGTAAAAGTCTCTTCTTTGTAATGGGTGAATTGAGCATAAATTTATATTGATTGTGTTAGAGTCTTTTATAACTCAAAAGTCCCATAAAACTACGTAGCCATCGTAGGATAGAATATCATTGATTTTTCACGCGACTCCTCACTGCCTCTGAGAAGGCCTATTAGATGGATCCATAGTCACAATATCATCCTATACCCCGGCAAAGTATAGGATGGCCCTTGCAACGTGGTCGAAACGTTGTATCATTGCTAGGCTCATGGTAATGGTTATCGGTTAGAGAAACTCCCCACAAGAAAAGTATTATTTTCATATTGTCTTATTGCATATCTTATTGTAAATTTCAAATGGTCTACACTTCATGTACATGTATTGATTCAGTTGAGTTGTTTTCATTTCAGTCATACAGTTCAGTTTTTTGTTTTACTCAGCCCTATTACATACTTGTATATTTAATGTACTAACGTCGTTTGACCTGCATCTTTTATGATGCAAATATAGGTATTCAGGATCATCAATAGGCGCTTCGTTGAGATCATCAACAGGCGCTTCGTCGAGATCATCACTCACTCTTAGATAGTATTTGGTGAGGCATTCTTGCTTTTGGGAGACTCCAATTTCATTTCAGTTTAGTAGTATTTGAGGTGTAATGAGTTTTGTCCCAACATCTATCTTAAATTATTAAAGACTTCATAGACAGACAAGATTAGATATGTTCATTGTTTTATCAGGTTCTTGATTTAAATTGATGACTTATGTTGAGTACTTTAAGACAATAATTTGAGGCTCTTCTTTGAATGTCTAAAGGTTCATCTATTTAAGCTTTCGCATATTATGTAAAGTCATGTGAATCATAGTACCCAGGACAAAGATTCACTTGGGATAAAAAAATGGTTCTTGAATTTCAGTCACGTCCAGGGTGTAGACTCGGGTCGTGACAACCTCTTTAAGGGAACATAGTACCCTTTATATAGACATGAATTAGGGTTTATGATTAACTAACCTCCAATAATCCTAATTGGAATTGAACACACTTTGTAGAGTCTCAACTCGAATTAAACACATCTTTTAGAGTCCCACAAAATTTCAATATCTACAACCGGATTGTATAGTTAGGTAAAGTTCTTCATAAAAAAATTAAAAATAAATTAACAAGAATAAATGTGTAATTAACTATTTTAATACATGTATAATTAATATTCACATAACGTATTCCACTTTCTACCCCGTATAATTTATACATATATTCCCTCATAAGTTATCTTGGTATTAATTATGTAGGATTACAAAAAACACAATCAAACACCATATAAAAATAATATATGAATAACTTTTATACAGCATATGGAATCCAACCAATCAAACATGGTATAGGTTATGTTGACGTTTATACCTAATACAAAACTTTTACCAAACATACTAAAACTAATAGAACACATATGTGTTCTAAAAATGATTGTTTCACTTCTCTTTTGAGAAAAAAACTACAAGTTCGTCTTTATGACCTTCATGTCCACAATTGTTTGTTCTTGTTGTTAGCTTTTCACCTGGGTTTTTTTCCATTGCTTTCCTTGGTCATCCATGCATTCTTTTGTATCTGGGTGACGATACAATTTCATCTAAAATATCTTTTGGAATCGACTAATCTTCCTTATCCCTACTCTAAAATAGAGATGGTACATTATTATTTATATATCATGGTATGTTTGTGAAATATTATAGCTTATTTTTTAATTATACATGAGAAACTGCTGATTTGTAATGTACTTGTTGCTAACATGCATCCCTAGCGTTCTAATTACTACAAGTCAGACACATTAGCAAACACATGTAAAGTTTCATTGATTCCTTACTCTATGAGATTCTTAAAATTTTTATTACTTTTTAGGTGTACCTCTACCCATTCTCAAGCCCACTACGAACAGCCTCTCACACTTTCTAACCGGTACATCTACACATATCCGCTTCATATGTCCGAACTATTCGAGTCTCACTTTATACATTATTCCTCTATGAGTTCTACTCCCACATTGTCCTAAATAACTTCATTTTGAATATTATCTCTCTCTTGTACGCCACACATGCACCTCAACATTCTCATCTCTTCCACTCTTATTTTATAGATAACCAACATTCTACCTCATATTATATAATCGGTTCAATCATCAGTCTGTATAACTTACTTTTCTATATAACACATTTTTATCTCACAGGACATCATATGCGAACCTTCATTTCATCCACCCTGTCCAATATAATATGTAATATATTTTTCAATCTTCTCATATACCTTGAATTACTGAATCTAAGTACTTGAAACTTCTTCCTTAGGGAAGGGTTGTGTGTCAGTACCTACGTCCATGTCCGTCGTAGGAGACATCATTGAACTTATCTAGATATATTCAACTTTTGGTCCTACTCAACTTGAATTTTTTTTAACTTCTAGGGCGTGTCTCCAAACTTTCAACTTTGTCTTAAATATGCCTCGATCGCGTCTCATCAATCAGTACTATGTCATTTGCAAGTAACATGCACCAAGACACTCCCCTGCCCCCACATGTGCATGTTAGCACACAACCATCGCCAATGCAAATTAAAAAAGGCTAAAAGTGGATCCCTCATGCAACCCCATCAAGATTGAAAAGTGTTCTAAGTCACCTCCCACAGTCTTAACTCGAGTCTTATTACCATCATATTTCCAAAGAGCCTCCATTGCGACTTTGTCGTAAACTTTTTTGAGGTTTATGAACATATACAAGTCCCTCTTGTTATTCCTATATTGCTCTACCAACCTCCTTACAAAGTAAATAACTTACATCCGACGTGAAATGGAATTGGTTCTCTAAAACAGACTCCTCCTCGCCCTCGCTTTCTCTACTCTCTCCCAAACTTTCATAGTGTGGTTTAACAGCTTGATACCTCTATAATTATGGCAATACTAAATATCACCCTTATTGACGTACAACTGGATCATCATACTGCACCTCCATTCTTTGGAAATCTTTGTTGTCCTAAGAATGACATTAAACAATCTGTTGAGTCATCCAAGCCTGCCTTGCTCATGTTCTTCTACAATTCCATCAAGATTTCGTCTGGCTCGATTGGTTTTACCTTGTTCATCTTACGCATAGCCCCATCCACTTGCACAATATTTGAAAGATCTGTATTTTATGCCTCTACGAGTACCCAATGCAAATGAAGGATCAATGTAACATTGGAGCATGTTGGTATGACTAATCCGGATTCACATCCAGTAGGGTCCATTGAGGGATAGCACTCCCTACAACCAAGGATTTTGCCACACTCCGCATGCGTGCATATTTCGATTACAATGACGTTGAACACAACTCTAGATATGTAATCCAAAGTTCATTTGCACCAAACTGGAAGCTTTTATATTCTTATAGCAGTGACAATTTGAAGTATTAAAAATGTGTGTCATTATCAGTTTTATCCAATACTCTAGGAGAAACACGGTACAGTTTACCATGAAAATTTGCAAATCTGTTACCGTGCAACTCCCTTCTCAATGGCAAACCACGCTCTAATGTTAACTATAACAACCACAGACATTGACATTCTTCATCAAAAACAATAAGAGCTATAGATATATATATATATATATATATTTGTGAAATCTTGAGATTGAATCCTCCTCTATTTCCATAACTTGACCGAACTGTCATGACTCGCAGAGCCAACCATTCCAGTCGCCGGTGACTGTGCTAGGGCAGCGATAATGTTATCATGTGCTGGAACCGTCATGCTTTTGTTCTCAACCATGTCCCACAGCTCCAGAGACTGCAACATAAATTTACAAAATAGCAGTGAAGTGTTGAGCATTGTCACTAAACAGTAAAAAGTGTATGAACATGAAGTAGTCTATCAAACGCAATTACCCTCATTCCTCCAATCACCAATAGAGCAGGATAACTAGGATGAAAAACGCAAGAGTGGAACTGATTCCCCGTAGAACTTAGGTCATGAATGCAGTCACCGGTGGCCAATGACCAAACTTTGACAGACTCCTCACTGACTGATGCCAGTAACTCACCGTTGAGATCCCAACACAGGTAGTTCACCACTCCAGGATGCCCCTATAAGCAAACACCGATATATAATGTCGAGAATGACAGGCAAAATATATTAAATAAACTCGAAGTCATCTAGCACGAAAACAAACCTGGAAAGAATGAATTTGCCTGTCATTTTCGACATCAAAGACGGAAACCATCTTATCTGAAGCCGCAGCCAACAAACGCCCAGTCATTGGTTGAAACCTCACTTGCGCACTTCCTTCTTGCTACAAACAGAGAGAAATGAAGTTGAAGTTAGCTCAATACAAATCTACTACTGCAAAGTAGGTTTATACATAACAGTAAGTAACATTAAAAAGCAAACCTTGGACACCCGAGTACATGAAAATGGACTAATACTCCAGTAGCGAATTTCATTGTTGCTATCGCAGAAACAGAATAGGTCGTTCTTTTTAGGATGAAAATCCAACGACATAACATGATAACTATGTCCCGTGTAAGCTTGCAAACAATAGCTAGGCTGCAAATAAAAGTTCAGCAACGGATTGTTTAGTATGAATTTGTTTAACATTTGATTTATTGAAAACATGCAACTGTAGCTAAGGCCTTACAACTACATCTCGGAGTTTTTAAACAAGAAAAAGGAAAAAAAATAATGAAAAGATCTGAAGTTCCAACAGAAAATATAAAAATTATTACATTGGTTGCGTCCCATAATCTCACAGACTTGTCAAATGAAGCAGTTGCAAGTTGAGAAGAATTAGGCCGGAAGCGGATATCTGTAATCAAGTACTGATGTTCCTCAGGGGTGGTCTCTGTTTGTAGAGTATCCATGTTCCAAAGAACAGCCTGATGCATACATAGGAAATGTTTCATAATTTACAATTTCTTAGATGAATAATGAAATAAAATAGAGAATAGAACCTACAATCACATATCATAGAACGAAATAAAACAGTAATCCGATTATTTATGCTAAAGACATTAGATATTCTGGAGCAGCCTACCTTCTTGTCATGTCCAGCACTAGCAAGTAACTTCCCATCTGATGAGAAATGACAGCAAGTCACTTTATTTCTTGTGCGTATACAACCAACTTCACCAAAGGAGAAACCTGAGATGAATCGTTTAAGTTAATAATTTTGCAACAAAAAAGAAAGACAATAGAGCTTTTATAAGTCCAATTGTGAGATTATTACCTTTTGAAGATTCAGGCTTGTGCTCAGTAAGAGTTTGCTTCAATGATCCATAGATGTTTCCATCTCCCCCGTCTTGTGACAGAAATGACTCCACATTATCAATGTCTCCAAAAGGCTCTAAGTCATCCTGTACGACAGAAGTCATGTTGAGCATTATACGATTTAAGATAGTAAAAAACACTTTCAAGGTCATGGCATAATTAGCATATTAAACTGTGAATTTATATGGAAACTAAATACTTCATTAACAAATATGAAAGTGGATATATAGAAAAAAAATGCAAACAAACATTTGCATTAAAAACTGAAAGAATTACCAGCTGATTTGTAGAGGATGCAATACCGCCAGTTCCCTCTCCATACATTATCAAACCTTTTGACATGCTAGTCATCCCATCACCTGGGGTATGAGTTGATTGTGGTGAACTTGGTGAAGGGCCAACTGTGTTACCAGTGCCAGTACTATTAGCATGTCCAGAAGACGAATGTTGCTTCCTTTTTCTGTTGGTCTGGGAAAAAAGTAAGAAGATGGATGAACTACTCGTTGGACTGATTAGATAATTTATTTTTCAGGAAACCAAAACATTTAAAAGGAAAAAGAAAAGACGGAAATTTCCGACTGGAGCAAAAGAAGGTAAGGCAGGAACAGATATCACTTGTTAACAATAGTTGATGTTGCATGAGTTTGATGATATCAAATTCAGATAAAAAACAGCTTTTTTTACGCTTTCCTTAAGCTAACCTGTTGCAGTTGTTGCTGCTGCTGCTGCAACTGGTCCTGTTGTTGAGATGAAGAGTGCTGCATTTGGGACATTTTCATCTGTTTAAGACAGGTATATAGTATAAGTACTTTAAACTTTAGCCATTATACGAATTGGAATAAAATAACATAGACCCTTCCACAGAAACAGACATTATCATTTACAGACAAAATGTCTAAGCTTCAGAATAGTTGTGCAGTGTAACGGACAAAAAATAGTATAGTTGACGCCCAAAAGCAAAATATATTCTCGACTATAGGAGATCCGAGTTAACCTTTGGGGAATTCGACTGTACTGGAGAGCAAATGGATCCATCATTTCTTGGGGGCTGACCATCTTTGGCATTAAAGTTCGCTCTAGGTAATCCACCAAACCCATAATTAGGTGAGTTTCCAAGGTTACCTTGGGCTTGAGCTTGAGCTAGGACCTGCTGCTGTTGTGATGCCAAAAGAAATTGATTTTGGGTCTGTAAGTTGGGTTTTTGTACTTGCAAACCCAAGCTAGGCCTTACCTGGTCAATTCCCTGAACATATCATGAGCAAAGCAACCAACTATGCACGTCAAAAATTCAGTATACTAAAAGCAGTGATGACCAAAAGTAATAGGTAACTTACTGTTAAAGGCCAACCCTTCAATGGTAGACCAGTGCCACCTTGGTTCAACCCTGAAGAACAAGGAGTAAATATGAGGACTAAATTGCCCAAGTAAGATCATCTACAATATAATTGACAAACAAGTACTCAGAAAAGACAGGAAAAAACTAAACAGACTCATCAGAAAGAGAAAATGAGACAATAGGAAAAGGGGAGTTTCAAGAAAGTTGAGCTGGAAAAATAGAAATCCTAAAACAAGCAAATAAACAGAAAAAGGCAGAGAGACAATTCATTTGTGCTCACATAAAGAAGACCAGTTCCAGTACTTTCCACCCATAAACCATAATATATTGCTGCTAAAGACAGATGAATGAAGCTTGAGATGTGATACAGACAATTATTTTTTATTTTTTTATTTTTTGATTTACACCGGGTGTCCGAGTATCTTTGAGCCCCGACTAATCCCGGGGGTGCACAGGTGATACAGACAATTATTAAAAGTGAAATGTCATAAATATAAAATAAAAAGAATTGGAATTCAAGTACATTGACAGTGTCTTTGGGGAAAGAAGAAACCTTAAGAAGAAGCTTTTAATATTTAGTCTAGCAATGCTTTAATAATTTGTCGTGAACTTCAAACAGCGAAAAATGAAATTATCCATGATACCATTCAACAATTCAAAGAACTCAGATTTGAAGGACAATGATGGAGTTCCACAAAACTCCACATGATTAAGTGTCTTACGGGAAGATGAGCAGGTTTTCAGAAAAAAACCATGCTTCATATCAAAGATAAACAAAGATAATTAGGTGAAATCACTACTAAAAAATGCATTTCATAAAAATGGATATATTTTCCATTTGAAATTATTAGTAATAATAGGTGGACAAAGAATGTCAATCAGAAAATGTATCTCTATTTTTTTTATGCTGAAAATAATTCTTTTGTAGTAATACCTGCACCAAGACCAGCCTTTGACTGAAGAATCGCTTGCCCATAAATTGATGAAGGATCCATGGGCAAAGACTTGTGAGTGCCACCCAAGTTCACTTCCCCTTTAATATCCTACATAGTTGAAATAGGTATCGCCTTTAGCTTGGTAAAATAAGACGAAATACCGAGTATTATATAAACAAGAGATATCCTGTGTAGTATCTAGAACTAAGAGCTCATGTAATTACAGTTGCCAGCTGAGGCCGTCCTTGTATTTGCTGCAACATGTTCCCTGAATTTCCTTGTACCAACTGGCTGAATCAACAGAGAAGAAATAGAGATACAAATGATTCAAAGCATGCAACAAATAGTTACGTGTTGTGTAAAATAATGCAATAACATATGGAACAGTTGCACCAACCATACCCTTGATGATTAGTTGCTGACTTTAGAAGTGCCATCCTATTGGGATCAATAAGTGCTGAAGATGTTTCCGAGTCCATGGACTGAGGGTGCTTCATTCGTTCCTCGTACATTTTCATTGCCAATACACTGGCAGATGGCTGCCCCATCATACCTTCGGAGTTGATAGCATTTATAGGACCACCATGAGGGGAATGATTTGGATCCCTTCGCTGTAACTGTGCATTTCGTTGTTGCATGAGTTGCAACTGCTGCATTTGTAACTGCTGTTGATGCTGATGCTCTCTTGCTTTCATTTGTTGAGTCTAAAATAAAAGGAAATACTTCAAAGTTGGTACGAAATGTGTAACGCGTCTTTTAAATAATTTGTGTCATGGGTCATTGCTTAAGTTCAACAAACCTCTATGTATGCTGCTGCTGCCTCGGAATGTTTTTCATTTGTCCTTGCAATGAAAATGTCCCAAAACACAGACCACCATTCAAAAAGAAATCCTCCAGGTGCATCAATAGCTATAAAAGTATGAACCAGAAGATCAAAACATAGATTCCCATCAAGAAATAAGAATAAAACATGTCGAAAGTTATACAGATGTCTACCCTTAGAACGTAAAAAGAAATTCAAACGTAGAGCATCATCTAACATCATTACCTACAGGATCAGTAGCAACCTTTCCTTCTGTCATGAAAGCTTTTGCAGAATTATGCAGCTTTCGTTTCAGCAGATAGTCATGAATGTAAACATCCAGCCTAGAAAATTTAACAAGAGGCCAAAAAAATAAGGACGAAAATCAACAATATTACAAATGAAAACAAATAATATCCCCACCCTGAAAATTTGTCTCGCACTGTTAATTATTTGGTAAGTCAAAACAATTTATCCTTTAACTTGTCAAAAAAGAAGTAATTTCTTTAAAGTAAACAAATTGTAATCTTTTGAAGTTCCTTAATGTAGTGAGGATTAGACAAATTGATCCTCATCCACCACTCCTTGTAAGGAATAATCTTCCTTTACCATTCCCGCCCGACTCTGCACTTGTAACTACTCTCTCTATCCAAATAGTTGTTCACTTTTGACTTGACATATATCTTCAGAAACAATCAATATATTAAATTTAATGCTTTGAGAAATATGAGTAAATTATCTCTTGATATTTCAAACCGAACAACTATTTTAATATAGTCCATTGTTCCTTCTCTGCATTAATCTTACAATCTTCTCATAATCATTTATAGAAAGTAAAAACGTGAACAATTATAAAACAAAAAGTAGAACAATCAATTTGGTACATACATCTTATCTGCTTCCCAATTACTCTGCGCCATTAGTCAAACAACAGCACAATCGACTCGCGATTTTTCAGCTGCAAGTGAGAACACAGTTTCAGACAAGTTACCACAATTTAAAAAATAAATTAAAGTGATTCACATAAATGATACCAATTACAATTATTCCAGCATTTCTGATTAAAAAAAAAGCAGATTTAATAACAACAAAATCAAGATCTCCGTCAATAAAATCCTTGTTTTGGATTCACTAATCAGTCAAACACTGAACAAGTGGATCCACTATATAAACGAAGATCATTCATTCCAATTTTCTCGTAGATAATCTGAATTTAATTTAATTATTGAAGTAGATGAAATTCAACTTGAGATGAACTTAAACATCCACACACAGAAGAATTTGACGAAAAAATCTCAACTTTTGAAGAGGAGAGAGAAAGAGGACAAAAAAATATCAGGACAGCCTTGTCCAGTAACTATCCGAGCCTTAGCTACGGAGAAGCTTTAACTCTTGCTTTAATTATAGGTCTAGTGTTAGGTTCGGTAACAACTGTTGCTTCTTTAACATGTGATTCGCTGATTCCCTAAAACACTACTACTCACACATTTGTTGGAAAATTATTAGTATTATTTTACTTTTTCCGTTCATTTTTACATGTCACTATTTAACTTGACACACTTATTTAAAAAAGAATTATTAATATATATATTTTACCAAACTATCCCTATTAAATAGTGTTTAGTATTATGTCTTAAAAAATATTTTGAAGAATAAGTATTTAATGCGGAGGATAAATAATGAAAAAAATAATTTTATTTTCTTGAAATGTCAAAAGTGACAAGTAAAAATGAAAATCTATTTTAGAAATAAGCGACAAGTAAAAGTGAATGGAGGGAGTATTTTGGCGGAATGATCTGAAACTTATGTACTTAACTTCGTTTATTAGTTAAACCCTCATATTTATCAGTTTGTCAATTGGACACTTAAATCCATTCGAACACAATATTTTAAACTCTTTTTTTCATTTGACTAGTGTGTGTACAATTGATTGCACGTGGAATTTCCATGTTATTTTTTAATAAACACGTATGAAAATACATGTCAAAAAAAAAATTAGTCCACTTTTACAATTTCTGAAAATTTTTAGCTCACAAATTGAGCATCAAAAGTTATGTCAAAAAAATGAAATTCTTCCCGATTTAACTTAAAAATCAACTACAAGTCCACCAACACAACCCAACGAATCTCAATCATAATTTTAAATTAATTAAACAAATTTACAAGACTCATTTGTTGTTCTTCAAGCTTTCTCTAATTTATCCATGGAGTTTTAAATTTTTCAATATCCACCAATCACCCTTCATGTTAACCAATACTTGCATCTCTTCTTTGAGCCAACTAACACAAATAATAATCTCAATATTTTTAGACAAAAATTTAGAAGGGTTAGAAATGGGGGCAGGACAAAGTGATTAGGATGGGGGGTTGATTTGTAGCAAAAGAAAAGTGTGGGTTGAGGAGGAAGAGGAGGAGAAGAGTGGATGGTGGTGATGCGACTCAGAATGCTCAATCGAATTGTAAGCTACCTAGAGACAACCTAAAGAGCAAATGTACAGAATTGCTTTTGAGTAGTTTTCTCAAGAATTCCAGATTTATGAAAGAAAAGAGAAAAATGTTACAATCCCCTAATCTCAATCTATATAGAAATACAAATATTATGGAGGAAAAGTTAGTTATAGTTGTAACTAACTAATGGACAGCTTCCAACTGTAACTAACTTCTTGACAACATGTGCCAACTATCCCTAACTAATTGTGAATTAACTACAACAATTGTAGTAAATCAATACAAAGTAAAATATGATCATATCAATAGATCCTTGACCTGAAGGATCAAAATGTGGAAAGGCCTGGTTGAAGGATTGATAGTCTTCCTAGGTGCTATCTTCAGGGCCCGAGTTGAGCCATTAGATCACTAGTTTAGTGATAACATGTCCATTCTTTGGAATTATTCTCTTATCCAAAACCTTCTCAGGGTAGAGCAGTACCAGCAGCAGAAGTCACCACAGGTAAAGTCATAGAGGCAGGTTGAGAACTAATTTTCTTCTTCAGTTGAGAGATGTGGAAAGTGGGATGAAGTTTAGCAGCTGAAGGAAGGGCTAAGGTATAAACAACCGCTCCCATCTTTGCCAGAATTTCAAAGGGACTAAAGAACTTTGCTGATAGCTTTTGACTAGAGTGAAGTTTCAAGGATAACTAATATAAGGCTTCAATTTGACATAGACCCAATCTCCCACATCATAAGACCTAGTTGTCCTTCGTTTATAAGCTTGTGCTTTAATTCTGGTCTGAGCCCTGAGCAAATGAGATTTGAGAGCTCTTAAGGTAGCCTCCCTAGCTTTAAAACTTCTAACCACCAAGTCCAATTATGAATCAAAGGGTAAATAAGGTACGAGAGAAGAGGTTTCTGGACATACACAACTTCATATGGAGACATGCTAATGGATGAGTGGTGAGATGTGTTGTACCACCATTCAGCAAGAGCTAACTATTGAGACCATTCCTTGGGCTTCTTATAAGTCATACACCTTAAGTGGCATTCCAAGCATTTATTAATAATCGCAGTTTGGCCATCCGTCTAAGGTTGATAGATAGTAAAAGTCAACAAAGACACCTTATGTAGCTTGAACAACTCTTTTCAGAACCGACTAGTAAACACTATATCCCTGTCAGACACAATGGATTTAGGCATACTATGTAGGCTGAAAATCTCGCTCATGAACACCTGAGCCACATCTAAAGCAATGTATAGATGTTTGAGAGCAATAAAATAAGTTGCTTTGCTCAATATATCAACAACCACAACAATAACCCCCTTCCCAACAACTTTAGGTAAGCCTTCTATGAAATTCATTGACAAGTCTTGCCATACCTTGTCAGGAATAGGAAGAGGTTGCTACAAGCCGGGATAGGCCACATTCTTATGATTACACCTCTAGCAAACATCACAGGCCCTCACATTAGAATAGTCATGTTGCTTCATTTTCTCCCAATAAAAATCTTAGCTCAGTCTCTTTAATGTAGTTGTAATACCTGAATGCCCTCCAAATGAACTCTCATGATAGAAAGCAATCAACTTTACTCTTAGTGTAGGGTCAACACCAACCGGCAGTTTTCCTTCTTACTCAAAATCCCAGATTGATATTTATAGAGAGGTTTGTGCACTACCCCAGACTGTAGTTGCAGAATAACCTTTTGCAACTCTGAGTCTTGACTCCAAGAAGCTCGAATATCACACAAAATATCAGCTTGTACACTAGAGATGCTCATAGGATCCTCCTTCCTAGAAAGGGCATCAACCACAATGTTGTATTTCCCTTTGTTGTATATGATAGAATAATCATAGCCTAACAACTTGACCAACCAGTTCTATTGGCTATGAGTAGTAATTCTCTGATGTAGAAGGAACATAAGACTATGGTGATCAGTCTTGATCACAAAATGTCTTCTTAAAAGGTACAACCTCCACTTCTGAACCGCAGAAACCACTGCTAAAAGTTCCCTCTCATACAAAAACAATGATTTGCACCTATATGATAAACCTTGGCTAAAAAATGCATTAGTGCCCTGAGAACGTACAACTCCAATACCATTTCTACAATCATCAGTTTCTACAATGAACCCTTTAGAAAAATCTGGAAGGGCTAGCACATGTGCAGATGTGATGGCCTGTTTCAAATGTTCAAAAGTTGTAGTAGCAGTTGGATCCCAATGGAAGTTTCCATTTTTCAAGAGGTCATTCATAGGTCTTGATAACTCCATACCCCTTGATGAATCTTCTAAAATACCCCGCCGCACTAAGGAACCCTCTTAACTTCTTAAGAGTAGTAGGTTGTGGCCAGCTGATTACAGCTTCCACTTTCTGCATATTCATAAACACTCCTTGTGCTGAGATCACATGACCAAGATAGTCAATTTTCAAAACACCAAAAGCATATTTCTGCTTCTTAACATATATGCCCTCAAAATCTCAAAAGTTTTTTATTTATACAGTAGGTGATCTGACCAAGTCTTGTTGTATTTAAGGATGTCATCAAAGAAAACCAAGATGAATTTCCTAAGATAGGCATGAAAAATCTGATTCATTAGGCTTTGAAAAGTACATAAGGCATTACTAAAAATTCATAATGGTCATGATAAGTCTTAAAAGAAGTTTAGGAATATCACCCTCTATCATTCTAATCTGCTAATATCCTAATCTGAGATCCAATTTAGAAAAGAACTTAGCTTCATGTAGCTCGTCTAATAGTTTCTCAATAAATGGTATAGAAAAATTATCTTTAACAGTGTAGTTGTCAGTTCTCTATAATCTACGCACATTCTCCATGACCAGTCCTTCTTCACATAACAATAGGTGATGATTAAGGACTATGCCTAATCACCCAAGAGTCTAACATTTCATCCACCAACTTCTCAATCTCATCTTTCAGCATTGTTGGATGCATGTGGGGTAATGTTAATAGGTGAAGTCCATTTCTTCAAAATGCTTTTGTGATCATGAGCTCTTGAAGGTGGTTATTCTATTGGAACCTCAAATAAGTCATTATATTCTTGCAAGACAGCTTGCATGTTTGTATCAGTCGTGTCGCTGTTTGGACTACCTTTCATGATCAACAGATATCCCATACCCTCTAGAGCTTGAGGTTGCTGAAAAATCCCTATAGAGATCATACATAGCTCAACTGGTTTGGCCAATAACTTCTCCATCATCTCATGTTACACTAGCTTTACAGGTGGTGATTTGATCCCTTGTGGCCCATGATAATGAACTTCATTCTCAGCTTCTTGAAGTTCCAGACAACATCCCCCCTAGTGTAGCCAACCACTGAATACCTAGTACCATATTACACCCTCCTATAGGCAAAACAAACATGTCTGACTCAAATGAAACACCCTGTATCTTCCACACCAAGGATTTACAAACATAATGACTATGAATTTTTTTCCCATCAACTACAAAGACAGAAAAGTGAATAGTAGTCAAAACACATCCCAACTTCTTATAGTATCCAGATCCAAGATGTTATGGGTACTGCCTGATTAATTGTACAACTTTCCCCTTAACAAAAATAGTAACTTTCATGGTCCTGAAATCATGCAACTCATTCATGGCATGAACATAGACATGAGGTAGGATAGACCCCTTAGCATTAGTCTCTAGTCTATGTCCCAACATAGTCAAGAATTCAGCAGAATCCCACACACCCTCTTCCAATTTTGCCAATTTTTCATTCTCATTTACCTCCATTGAAAACAATTGCCTCTTCTCCGGACAAATATGACCAAAATTGTATTTTTCATCACAGTTAAAGCATAAACCATTGCTTCTCCTCTCATCCATTTCAGTTGCAATAAGAATTTTAGCATTCTTGAAGGGCGGTTTGGGACCTATAACATTGTTGTTCTGTAGTTTGGGAGGATGAGTGTATTTAGGTGAATTTGAGTTTTGGGAATAAGCAGAGGTGGTTTTGTTTGAAAAGCTCGTCTAGGAAGCACCCAAGTAAATACTTGTTTCTGCACTACAAGTGTTTGTTCCTAGACCTTGGCTAAACTAATGGCCTTATCCCAAGTCTTGGGTAGCATCTTCACTGGTAAGCCAATTTCAGGCTTCAAGCCTCTCACAAAACAGCTAACAACATACTCTTCCGACAATTCTACCCTAGTTAACAACTCATCAAAAAAATCAACATACTCCTGAATATAATATATTTGTCTGAGATCCTTAAAATCTCCCATTTGGTCATCGAACACCTCTTCCCCAAATATGGCTTATAGACATCCCACATATTTACCCAATCTAGGCCACTTTCTTGTTAACCTATGTTTCATGTAGTATTGATACTATTGTAATGCCTTCCCCACCAGATTACAAGAAGCAATTTTCACCTTCAAACTTTCTTCCACTTCTTCTACATAAAAAAATTGGTCGCATCTATACCTTCAATCCTTGACCATAAAATTTTGAAATTCCAATTGAAACCTGCGATTAGGTATCTAGTACGCCTCTTGCCTTTCTCGTCTGTGTGGTCGTAATTTAGGACCACCTCAGGAAATCTAGTTGACGTTTCCCTAGTTGTCGCCCCATTTCCTAATAACATCTTCTTGATTTCATCCATTTCTTGCATCAATCTTTAATCCACCACCGAACGCAACTCTATTACAAAACCCACTACTCCTTCCATAAAGGTTTTGAGAGAATCCATTTCTTTTCTCAATTCCTGCATCCTAGTGTTGTGATCACCAATTTGTCAAGGTTAGAAGATCAATGGCTCTGATACCAATGATGCAACTTAGAATTCTCAATCGAATTGTAAGCTACCACTAGAAACCTAAAGAGCAAATGTATAGAATTTCTCTTGAACATTTTTTCCAAGAATTCCACATTTATGAAAGAAGAGAGAAAGATGTTATTCCATTCCTGAACTATCCAAGATGATCCTTACAATCCCCTAATCTCGATCTATATAGATATACAAATATTATGGAGGATAAGTGAATTACAGTTGTAACTAACTTCTTGACAACATGTGCTAACTACCCTTAACTAATTGTGAATTAACAACAACAAATGCAGTAAATCAATACAAAGTAAAATAGGATCATATCAGGTGAATGAAGTTCCAAGAAGAAGAAGAGAGAGGGCTGGGGGCGGAGGAGAGAGGATTGGAAGTTGGGGTGGGGGAGGGATGGTTGATAAGATAGGTTTTCAATTTTTTATAAATTGATTATTATTTTTTAATAATATGTTTAATGTAAAATATCATATTTACTCACATTTAAATGCGTGTAATTACGTATTTTTCTACTTAGCAACATCAATGTCACATAAGTTTTATTGATGGTCAAATAGGTTTAAAATATTGTGTCATGACAGTTTAAGGTTTCAATTGGCAAAGTGATAAGTCGAAGGATTCATCTGACAAACAGTCAAGTATAAGAGTCTCATAGGTCATTCGACATTTTAATTTTAGAATATATACTCGGAGATTAAATAAATTGTGTCTGATCTATTCAAGATCTAACGATGAAAAAGTATTTGTGTTATAAATGTAATAGATTTATCAAAAAAATTACTCATATGGTATGGTATGATACGGTACGATATTTGAAATTTTTGTACCATAATTTTGGTATTCGGTTTTAAAACTATTATACTATTATCATACCAATTTAATTCGATATGGTTTGGTATTTTGAAGTGAGGTTTCGACATTTTGTGGTATGGTAAATCAGTAACCATAATTTGTGTAACTTCGACTTACACATACTCCTATAATAGAGTATTACGACTTCGATAATTCAAAAAATTTCTCAATTGTATCATACTAACACATTACACATGTAGATATATATATTTATAAGAAAGTACAAACAACTCCTTTTGTTACTCAATTACATTTCAATCAAAATAAAGTAGTCAAATTTTCATTTTCTAAACATTTTGTTTCTACTAATACTAGGTTTGCACATTTATTAGTATTTTAATAATATATATGTTATTTATGTAATTATATACTTCAGTATGGTATTCGATATTCCGATATGTCATTTCTAAATACCAAATACCGTACCGAATTCCAAAAAAATTAAAATGTATATCATACACCATACCAAATACCATAATACCATAATCACGGTATCAAAATTTTTGATATGATATGGTAATTCGATATATATCATACCATGTCCACGCCTATTTGCCTCAGGTATGTATACTCTTTCTCATTCCTCCTCGGTTCTTCCTTCCTTTTTAAGAAAAAAAATTATTTGCTTGTATATTGTGTAACATTTATTTAAAAATTAAATTTTAATCTTTGATTCTAGGGTTATCCCACGTATTAATAACTAGTTATATTAATTAAATTGTTGTTTGTTTACGAAATTTCAACTTTTGAGACAAATGGCTCAATGGTGGAGCTATGAAATCAACATATATTACCAAAATATTTTAGAGCTTTGAATTGAATTATTCAAACATTCGTGTTAATAAATTAAGTTTTTACAACAACAACATCTATGGTAATGTTGACGATTATTATATTAGCTTGATATTTTTGTTCAGTTTTAAAATGTAGAACCCACACACATCAAATTCTTGCTCCATCTCTGAACCCTTGCATTACTAATATCTAGAAATCCATAATATTAATAATACACACCTTAATACACAATAGAGTGTATAACTAATGCAAATATTAATTATACATAACATGAAAATGTGTACCAAACAAGGTACTACTAATACACAAAGGTAATGCATACATAATTTTGTTAATACAATCTACCAAATGGCCCCTAAATGAGCAAGAGAGCGCTTAAGGTTGAGAGATTGGCTATTGCTGGCCAAGCATATGAGCCGACATAGAGGAACTCGTGGCAAAATCCTAGTGGTTAGTAGTTTCTAGAAGGGAATGGAATATCATGTGTTTGGATCAATGTGAAAGATCTCAGGGCCTTTGACTAGCAATTTAACAAGTCACCATTTCTCAAGATTGGTTGAATGGTTGGTCGTTGCTAGCTACGCACATGAGCCGACATGGAGGAACACGTGTCAAATCCTAGTTGTTAATAGTTTCTAGAAGTGCATGGAATAATCGTGTGTCCGGGTCATTATAAGGGTTTTGACTAGCAATATAACAAGTCCAAATGTCTCTGGAATTTTGTGTCTCTTTATTCACGCCAAACAAGATCATAAATTTTTCTTTCTATTTGCATGTTTCCTTCGATTGAAAAACAATCGAAAAATCTTAGCAACCCCTCTGAAGGAGGATAGTATCCCAGGAGATGTGGTTGTTATAGAGCTTGGTGCCAGTGCAGTTCCATATATTCTGTAAATTGTCCAAGGAGAGCATGTTTCTATCTAGCTTATGGTTAGAGGTATAGTTTGCCATGATAGTATCACAAAACTTGAGGGCTTTGGTGCAGCTGAAGAATATATGTTCAATATCTTCTTTCGGGTAGTCATAGGTTTGACAACTTGGTTGTATGTTCAGGCCAATTTTGTTGAGGTAGTGGGAGCTAGGATGTCTATTGTGTTGAATGAGCCAAATACAAACTTTGATGTTATTGGGGCATACAATTTTTCAAATCCAGTCAAACTTCTTTGTAACATCTCGCCAATTTGAAATAACTAGGAAGAAGTTAAAGAATTGGGAATAGCCATTTTTGGAAAGAATATAAAGTCTGGAAAATTTGTTAAGTTGGATTTTTAGTCAATTTCAAACAATCATAACTCTTACCTCAGGATGAGTTAGGTGTGGTTTTAGATATCGTAGGAAATATCATGGAATAATATTTCCAACACCGTTGAATTTGTGCGATTCTGAGTTCATATGAGTGAGATATGCCTATTCGAAGTTGGGTTGTTCAAATAAGGAAATGTCCAATTCAGATTTTAGAAGAGTAGTTTGGTCTTTTTCTTACCTAATTATTTTATTTCATTTTGGGTAATTAATAGGGGTCTAAACTGATCTTAGTCAGTTTACGCTTTTGGAAAAAGAGTTAGGGTTTTAGAGAAGAGAAAAGAAGAGGAGAAAAGAGAAGGAGAAGCAAGGAAATCGTCAAGTTCTTGAAGCTAAGATCATGGATTTCGTCAAGGCGCGATCCCTACGAGGTATGTGAGATCAAATAGTGTTGTGTTAGTTCACCCACGCGCCAAGCATGTTTAATTCATCGTATTTTCGTCCTAAAAAGATTGAGAATTTGATGTTCTTGATACTTGTTCTTGAATTGATTTTGTTCTTGAATATGAGTTAGGATTAAGGAGTTTCTTGATGTTAAAGTGTTGTTTCCTTGAGTTGTTTGGGTTAGATTGTTGTGTATATGATTTGGGTGCATGAATCTAAAGTGAATTTGAGAAAAAGAATCTGATTAAAATGATTTAGGACCAGCAAACGAAATCAAAAGTTCATTAGAATTTTGCTTGAAGGGAGGCTGGCGCGACGCACCCCCGTAGCGCCCGAGGGGCTGGCGCGGCGCGCCAACAGTGCGCCTGAAATGAGCCCTAGAAAGTTGAGACTGGCGCGGCACACTAGGGATGTGCCCGAATCGTCGTTTTCACCAGTTTTTCATCGTTTATCCCGTCTAAGTCCTTATAAAGTGTACTAACACTTACTATTGATTCTAACGACTCTAAACGACTTCTAAACATCTAGAAATTATCCAGAAACATGAATCATAACATTGAATCCAAAAAATTCAAATTCAAGGAAAGTTAAGAGCCAAGTCTAGGAAGTTCTTAGAGTCTTTTCAAGAAGTCTTTCACAAATGTTTTAACTTTTTTTAAGACTTAAGTTTCAAGTTAAGCAAAGAGTAAAGAGTTAAGTTCATTTTTCTCAAAAAGTTACAAGGGAACTAAGTATTCCCAAGAGTTTAAAAATGTTTTCACATTTGAACAAGAAAAGGGAAACACTGATTTTCAAGAGAGCTTTTAAGCTAAGTTTTGAGTAATTATCTCAAACCAAAGAAAGAAGTTTGTTTTAAAAACACATGAGCTAAGTACATTTTAGGAGTAGTATTGAGCACCGATATTGGGACGCGATTTCATAATAACTCAAGTCTCCATAAACCATGTAGCCATCATGGGTAGTAAAGGATCATACTTTTTAGATGACTTCTTAAGATACTTTAAGCATAATACTAGTGGATCCACTTAGTTAAGGCGTTCTATATGACGTCAAAGTATAGGACAGTTCTGGCAGCGTGGGCAAGAAGTTGTATCACCACTTAGGCTCATAGTGGTAGTTGTCGGTTAGAGAATCTCCCACAGAAACTATATTACTTTGACATATGAGTAAAGTTGAGTTTGTTAATGCATATCCTTAACAAATTGAGTTGTTACTTACTGTTCTAAATACTTTGTATAAATTGCACTATTATTGTTATTTTACACTACATTTTAAGTTGAGTAAAGCCAAGGTAAGTGTTCCTTTCCGATCCTTTTCAAGCTTAAGTTGTGTTTAGCTTTCCAACTCGCATACTCGTACATTCAATGTACTGATGCCAGACACAGGTAACCATGATCAGCATCCAGCGCCTCGTTGATCAAGTTGAGCACTCAGAGTCTGTTGGTGAGCCTCTTTACATTTCAGAGGATTCTTTTCATAATCGTTTAGCCTTCAGTTGTTAGGATGATTAGGGGTCCTGTCCCGACATTCTCTTTGTTTTAGAGGCTGTCCCGACATCCTCTTTCTTTTAGAGGCTTCATAGATGAGTATCTTTAGTTCTTTAGTCTTTCCATTTTCAGTTGTATACGTTAAGACTTGAGTTGCCATTTTGGCCTAGCTTTATGTCTTTTAAGTTATATTTTGAGACTATCTTTTATGTTAAAGTCTTCCGCTGAGTAAGTAAGTCAGGCCAAGGGTTCGCTTGGGGCTAACAATGGTTCCCGAGTGCCAATCTCGCCCAGGGTATAGACTCGGGGAGTGACAAACTTGGTATCAAAGCACAGAGTTCAAGAGTCCTAGGGAGTCTATGAAATAGTGTCTGTAGAGTCCTAGTGTCTATAATTAGGAGGCTGCGGCACTTAGGAAAATTATCTCACTTCTTTCACACTCATTTCATGTGTTAGAGTTTGATCTCTAAAAGGTTCCTTCTAATTTGTGCTTGCGCGTGTTTTCAAATAATCATGCCTTCATGAAGAGCTGTGAGAGATCGTCCTACTAGGCGTAATGTTGAAGAGCAAGGAGTACCCAATGCACCTGACTGTGCAACCCCAAGGAGAAGTTACCAATGTTGAGTTCCATGAGGCTATCCGGATGTTGAGCCAAGGTGTGACCAACCAAGCTGGAAAACAAAGAGGAGCTAGACAGGAAGTGACTGATACTTCAAGGATCCGAGAGTTCTTGAGGATGAGTCCTCCAAGTTTCACGGGTTCAAGTACTACTGAGGATCCATAGAGTTTTGTTGAGGAACTAAAGAAGGTATTTGAGGTTATGCATGTTGCCGATACTGAGTGAGTTGAACTAGTTGCATATCAACTAAAAAAATATTGCTAGGACTTGGTTTGACCAGTAGAAATAGGGTAGAGTTGATGATGCACCACCTGCGAGTTGGGCATATTTTGAGAAGGCTTTCTTGGGGAGTTTCTTCCCCCGAGAACTGAAAGAGGCTAAGGTACGAGAATTTCTTACCCTTAAGAAGGATTCCTTGAGTGTTCATGAGTATGGGTTGAAGTTCACCCAACTATCATGTTATGCTCCGGAAATGGTTGCGGATATGAATAGTAGAATGAGTATGTTTGTTGCTGGGTTGTCCTGTCTATCAAGCAATGAGGGCAGGGCAGCGATGCTAATTGGGGACATGGATATATCAAGGTTGATGGTCTATGTGCAACAGGTTGAAGAAGAGAAACTGAGGGATAGAGAGGAATTCAGAAAAAAGAAGGCTAAGACAGGGAATGAGTTCGGGCAACAGAAAAGTAATGTGAACCGTTCGTCCTTTCAGCAAAAGCAAAAAGGACCTGCTCCATCATCTACTAGTGCACCTGCACCCAGAAACAAAGGTGAGTATAATGGTCAGAATTCGCAGAACTTCAGAGCTAGATCTATACAGTCTCAAAGTAGTGTGGCACAAGAAGGTAACTAGGCTCTTGCATGTGCTAGGTGTGGTAGAACCCACCCAGGTAAGTGTCGTGATAACCAGTCAGGTTTTTTTAAGTGTGGACAAGAGGGTCACTTCATGAAAGAGTGCCCTAAGAATAGGCAAGGTAGTGGAAATCAGGGCAATAGAGCCTAATCTTCATCAGTTGCTCCACCAGCCAAGGTTGCACCTAGAAAAGCTACTTTCGGTATTGGCGGAGGAGCAAACTGCCTCTAAGCGATCACTAGTCGTCATGAGCAAGAAAATTCTCCAGATGTTGTCACTGGTATGATCAAAGTCTTTACTTTTGATGTTTATGCTTTGCTAGACCCAAGAGCAAGTTTATCTTTTGTAACCCCTTATGTTGCAAATAAGTTTGATGTTATTCCTTAGAAACTCTATGAACCCTTTTGTGTTTCTACACCGGTTGGAGAATCTATTCTAGCTGAGCGAGTATATCGTGATTGTGTCATTTCCATCAATCACAAAGACACCATGGCTGATTTAATTGAGTTAGACATGGTAGATTTTGATGTCATTCTAGGTATGGACTGGCTTCATGCATGTTATGCGTCAATAAATTGTAGAACTCGAGTTATCAAGTTTTAGATTCCTAATGAGCCAGTCATAGAGTGGAGTAGTAGTTCAACAGTGTCTAATGGTCATTTCATTTCATACTTTAAGGAAAGAAAGTTAGTTTCCAAGAGGTGTGTCTATCACTTAGTCCGAGTTAATGACTCTAAGTGTTGAGGTACCTCTCATTCAGTCAGTTCCTATAGTAAAAGAGTTTCCAGAAGCCTTTCCAATGATCTACCCGGAGTCCCTCCTGAGAGAAAAATAGACTTCGGTATAAACATTCCTCCAGATACTTGTCCTATCTTTATTTTGCCATATAGAATGGCACCAGCAGAGCTGAAAGATCTTAAAAAACAATTGAAAGATCTCCTTGATAAGGGTTTCATTCGACCAAGTGTCTCACCTTGGGGCGCTCCGATCTTATTTGTGAGAAAGAAAGATGGTTCCCTTAGGATGTGTATAGATTACCGTCAATTGAACAAGGTTACCATCAAGAATAAGTATCCTCTTCCTAGAATTGATGATATTTTCGATCAGCTTTAGGGTGCTTCTTGTTTTTCAAAAATAGACCTCAGATCTGGCTACCATCAGTTGAAAGTAAGGGAGTGTGATATTCCCAAGACAACATTCAGGACCCGTTATGGTCATTATGAGTTTCTGGTCATGTCATTGGTTTGACTAATACACCTGTAGTGTTCATGGACCTTATGAATAGAGTTTTCAAACCTTATTTAGATATGTTTGTTATCGTTTTCATTGATGGCGTACTAATCTATTGAAGAAATGAAGAAGATCATGCTAGCCATCTCAGAATAGTTCTTCAGACTTTGAAAGATAAGGAGTTATATGCTAAGTTCTTTAAATGTGAGTTTCGGCTTGAGTCTATTGCGTTCTTGGGCCACATAGTTTCCGGTGATGGAATTAGAGTTGATACCCAAAAGATAGAGGCAGTGCAGAATTGGCCTAGACCCACATCTCTAACTGATATTAGGAGTTTCTTGGGTTTGGCTAGCTATTATAGAAGGTTCGTAGAAGGGTTCTCATCTATTGCATCCCCTTTGACCAAGTTGACTTAGAAGACAGTGAAGTTTCAATGGTCTGAAGATTGTGAGAAAAGCTTTCAGGAATTGAAAACGAGGTTGACTACTGCCCCAATATTGACCTTACCAGAAGGTACTCATGGTTTTGTGGTGTACTGTGATGCATCTATAGTTGGTTTGGGTTGCGTGTTAATGCAAAATGGCAAGGTTATAGCTTATGCCTCTAGACAGTTGAAAGTTCATAAGAAAAACTACCCAACCCATGATTTTGAATTGGCTGCTGTAGTATTTGAGTTGAAAATATGACACCATTATCTTTATGATGTTCATGTAACGATCACAAAAGCCTTCAATATGTGTTTACTCAGAAATAGCTTAATATCAAACAATGGAGGTGGTTAGAATTACTTAAGAATTATAACATGAGTATTCTTTACCACCTAGGTAAGGCTAATGTTGTTGCTGATACTTTTAGCAGGTTGTCTATCGGTAGTACCGCCCATGTTGAGGAAGAAAAGAGAGAGTTAGCGAAAGATGTGCATAGACTTGCACGCTTAGGAGTCTGACTGATGGATTCCACAAAAGGAGGAGTAGTGGTGATAAATGGGGTTGAATCATCATTAGTATCAGAAGTAAAAAAGAAGCAAGATCAAGATCCCATTTTGCTTGAATTGAAGGCAAATGTTCATAAGTAACAGGTACTGGCTTTTGAACAAATGGGAGATGACGTTTTGAGATATCAAGGTAGATTGTGTGTACTAATGGTGGATGAACTCCAAGAGAGGATTATGGAGAAAGCTCATAGCTCCAGATACTCCATTCATCCGGGTTGCACAAAGATGTATCGTTATTTGAGAGAAGTCTATTGGTGGAGTAGTATGAAGAAGGACATTGCTGAATTTGTTGCTAAGTGCCTTAATTGCCAACAAGTTAAACTAGAGATCAAAGGCCCGGTGGTTTGGCCCAGAATATAGAACTTCCGGAATGGAAGTGGGAGATGATTAATATGGACTTCATCACAGGTTTACCAATGTCTCGTAGGCAGCACTATTTTATTTAGGTGATTGTCGATAGAATGACAAAATCAACCCACTTTTTGCCGGTAAAGACTACCCATACAACAGAGGATTATGTCAAGTTGTATCTTCAAGAAGTGGTTAGACATCATAGAGTTCCGATCTCCATTATTTCAGACAGAGGTGTGCAATTTACTGCACAGTTTTGGAAATCATTCCAAAAAGGTTTGGGTTCAAAGGTGAACTTAAGTACTACCTTTCATCCTCAGACAGATGGGAAAGCAGAGGACACTATTCAGACCTTAGAAGACATGTTGAGGGCCTGTGTGATTGATTTCAAAGGTAACTGGGATAATCACCTACCACTCATCGAATTTGCTTACAAAAATAATTACCACTCAAGCATTCAAATGGCTCTTTATGAAGCTCTTTATGGGAGCAGATGCAGATCTCCTATTGGATGGTTTGAAGTTGGTGAAGCAGGGTTGATAGAACCAAATTTAGTTCATCAAGCTATGGAAAAGGTGAAAGTGATTCAAGAGAGGTTGAAAGCGGCACATAGTCATCAGAAATCCTACACTGATGTTAGGAGAAGGGAGTTAAAGTTTGAAGTAGATGATTGGGTGTATTTGAACCCATGAAAGGTGTTATGAGATTTGGTAAGAAAGGGAAACTTATTCCCCGGTATATTGGCCCTTACAAAATATCGAAAAGGGTAGGTAATGTAGCTTATGAGTTGGAGTTACCACAAGAGTTAGCATCAGTTCATCCGGTGTTTCACATCTCCATGTTGAAGAAGTGCATGGGCGATCCTTCATTGATCATACCAACTGAAGATATTGGGATCAAGGATAGCCTATCTTATGAAGAGATTCTGGTTCAGATTCTAGATCACCAAGTTCGCAAGTTGAGGACTAAGGAAGTGGCATCAGTCAAAGTCCTTTGGAAGAACCAATTTGTTGAGGAAGCTACTTGGGAAGCTGAGGAAGATATGAAGCAAACATATCCACATCTCTTTGAAACCAGAGAAGTTCCAGACCAAGGTACTAGTTCTATTCTTAGTACTCTTTCATTTATAAGTTAGCATGTTGACATTGTTTTGCTTGTTGAATGTTTAAGCTGAATGTTAGATATTACACCCTTAGCCTAGTAAGAGTAATTTCATTCGAGGACGAATGTTTCCAAGGGGGAGATATTGTAACATCTCTCCAATTTGAAATAACTAGGAAGAAGTTAAAGAATTGGAAATTGCCATTTTTTTTTAAAGAATATAAAATCTGGAAAATTTGTTAAGTTTGTTAAGTTGGATTTTTGGTCAACTTCAAATGACCATAACTCCTAGCTCAGGATGAGTTAGGTGTGGTTGCAGATATCGTAGGAAATATCGTGGAATAATCTTTCCAATGCCTCTGATTTTACGCAATTCCAAGTTCGTATGAGTAAGATATGCCCATTCGAAATTGGGATGTTCAAATAAGGAAATGTCCAATCCGAATTTTAGAAGGGTAGTTTGGTCTTTTCCTTACCTAATTATTTTATTTCATTTTTGGGTAATTAATAGGGGTCTAAATTGATCTTAGTCAGTTTACGCTTTTGAAAAAAGAGTTAGGGTTTTAGAGAAGAGAAAAGAAGAGGAGAAAAGAGAAGGAGAAGCAAGAAAATAGTCAAGTTCTTGAAGTAAGATAGTGGATTTTGTCAAAGGGCAATCCCTACGAGGTATGTGAGATCACAAAGCATTGGGTTAGTTCACCCACGCGCCAAGCATGTTTAATTCAGCGTATTTTCGTCCTAAAAAGATTGAAAATTTGATGTTCTTGATAGTTGTTCCTGAATTGATTTCGTTCTTGAATATGAGTTGGGATTAAGGAGTTTCTTGATGTTAAAGTGTTGTTTCCTTGAGTTGTTTGGGTTAGATTTTTGTGTATACGATTTGGGTGCATGAAACTAAAGTGAATTTGAGAAAAAAAATCGATTTAGGATCAAAAAATGAGATCAAAAGTTCATCAGAATTTTGCCTGAAGGGAGACTGGCGCGACACGCCCCCGTAGCACCCGCGGGGCTGACGCGGCGCGCCAGCAGTGTACCTGAAATGAGCCCCAAAATGTTGGGGCTGACGTGACGCGCCCAGATCATCGTTTAGCCTGTCTAAGTCCTTCTAAAGTGTACTAACACTTCCTATTGATTCTAACTACTCTAAATGACTTTTAAACATCTAGAAATCATTCAGAAACATGAATCATAACATTGAATCCAAAAAATTCAAATTCAAGGAAAGTTAAGAGCTAAGTCTAGGAAGTTCTTAGAGTCTTTTCGAGAAGTCTTTCACAAACGTTTTAACTTTGTTTTAAGGCTTAAGTTTCAAGTTAAACAAAGAGTAAAGAGTTGAGTTCATTTTTCTCAAAAAGTTATAAGGGAACTAAGTATTCCCAAGAGTTTAAAATTGTTTTTACATTTGAATAAGAAAAGGGAAACACCAATTTCCAAGAGAGTTTTTAAGCTAAGTTTTGAGTAATTATCTCAAACCAAAGAAAGAAGTTTGTTTTAATAACATATGAGTACATTTTGGGAGTAGTATAGAGCACCGATATGGGGACGCGAGTTCATAATAACTCAAGTCTCTATAAACTATGTAGCCATCATGGAGTAAATGATCATACTTTATAGATGACTCCTTAAGATGCTTTTAGCATAAGACTAGTGGATCCACTTAGTTAAGGCATTCTATATGACGGCAAAGTTAGGACAGTTCTAGCAGCGTGGGCAAGACGTTGTATCACCACTTAGGCTCATAGTGGTGGTTGTCGGTTAGAGAATCTCCCACAAAAACTATATTACTTTGATATATGAGTAAAGTTGAGTTTGTTATTACATATCCTTAACAAATTGAGTTGTTACTTACTGTTCTAAATGCTTTGTATAAATCGCATTTTGAGTTGAGTAAAGCCAATGTAAGTGTTTCTTTCGGATCCTTTTCAAGCTTAAGTTGTGTTTAGCATTCCAACTCGCATAGTCGTACATTCAATGTAATGATGTCAGTTAGTCTTCATCGTCTTATGATGCAAACACATGTAACCAGGATCAGCATTCAGCGCCTCGTTGATCAGGTTGAGCACTCAGAGTCAGTTGGTGAGCCTCCTTGCTTTTTGGAGGATCCTTTTCATAATTGTTTAGCTTTCAGTTGTTAGGATGATCGGGGGTCCTGTCCTGACATCCCTCTTTGTTTTAGAGGCTTCATAGATGAGTAGCTTTAGTTCTTTAGTCTTTCCATTTTCAGTTGTATACGTTAAGACTTGAGTTGCCATTTTGGCCTAGCTTTATATCTTTTAAGTTATATTTTGAGACTATCTCTTTTGTTAAAGTCTTCTGCTGAGTAAGTAAGTCAGGCCAACGGTTCGTTGGGGCCAGCAATGGTTCTTGAGTGTCAATTCTGCCCAGGGTGTTGGCTTGGGGCGTGACATTCTTGCTCTCATGGTTTGTGCTGATTTTGGTGACTTTGGAGTGAATAAGCTTGTATGCACTGCTGGTGGTAAACTCACCATTGCTGTACAGTCTCCAGATGGGTCGATCTTCATGAGGGACTTACACGAATAGCCTCAATGCAAGCTTTGATATCTTCAGGTAGGTGGAAAGCAATGTTGTTTAAGTTCCGGTTTCTATTGCTGTTGAGGTCCCTGATTAGCATTTCTTCCTCTCGCTGATTTAGAGGTCCTTGTATATCTCATCTTCCTTATGGAGTCTTGATGGGGGATCCATTTCTTATTAAAGAAGTAAACTCTGGTTCCCTTATTAACAACCCACCTCAACCCCTCTATGGTTTCATTCCAACCTTTTAAGATGCATTTCCAAGTTCTTGAAATAGGCTTTCTCTTCCAATCGGGCACATGCTTGGAGTATTATATTTATTTAATTTTCTTATTTCATTTCTTCTTTTTAAATTAAAATTACTAACTCACACTCCTAATATGTGCTTGCAACTCAGCCATTTCATTGTCACAACACTTTAGTCAATTGTCAAATATATATTTTGATTGAATTTAAGTGTTGATCAGTTCAAAATTTTCAAAGTACATGAATCAGGATAACAATTCAAAACAAATATAAAAGTCTATAAAGTCATTTTTTTTTCCAAACCAACTACATCAGTTATTTTTTGACATATGTTTATTTGGAGTTATAGATAAAAATTTTTAACTATATATATAGTTAAAAACATTATATTTATTTTGTTAATTTAAAGATAATGTTTTAATGACATACGTGTTCAAATTTAATTAAATTGTAATAATTAAACACATAAATCAATATAAAATCTAAAAAGTAAAAAATGATACAAGACCTTGTCTAATTTTAAAAATTACTAATAATACACCATATCAAATTTAAAAAAAGTATATATGCGAATTTAATATATCTTTAAATATGAATATGAAAGAACAAGTAAGTTGAACATTTCAATAACACTCGATAAAAATTAAGCATTATTTAAAATATATAACAATAGATACACTATATAGTTCTATTAAACACTCAATGAGAGAATCACAAATATTTCTTTCACATATATTTTTAAAACAAATTCTTATATAAAATTTAAAGAATATATAAATAATTATATGTCGGTTTGATTTAAAAAAAAATCGCTCATATCAAATCAAACTAAAGCTAAAAAAAATTTGGTTGATTTGATTTTTATTTTTTTTAATTTTGTGCAATTTTTCAATTTGATTTATACATTGCATGGTCATTTGATAGGATGCATTAAAAAATAAGGGGTTTTTAGTACAGGCGATAAAAAATATTCAACTAAAATGATTGCAGCTAAATGTATTGATATTGCATAAATAGTGTATAATTGTGTATATTCATATACTTGTGTATGAGAGATGTATATGCATTTATATACACTATTTATACATTGTAACAATTCATCTTTCTCAACGAGTTGATTTTTATCAATCTCGAATAATTTAAATCTTCTCTAAACAATACCAAAATTTAGATATGAGTCCATCTTTATATTTCGAGTCTTTTAATATAATATTCACTCAAAATAATTCACGTTTACGATAGATTAAATTTTAAATTTTGAGCTTCGAAACTCCTGGATGACAAATTATTTCATTTTTCTTTCTCATGCTCTTTCTTTCTTCTTCTTCCATGGCTGGTTTTCTACTCCTCTTCCTTATTTTTCTCTCCATGTTATACTCCTCTCTTCTTCCTTCTTTTTTTTTTTTTTTTGCTTTTTGTGGTTTCTTGCCTCAAAATACCTAGTGGTGAATTTCGTCAGTAAAAGAGTAGATTGAACAATCATTTTGGATAATAAATAATAATTGAATTTTTTTGGATAAGAAATTTTGACTCAATGGATATTTTAACTAATTTTTTAGGAAAAAAAATAATGTATGCATTAATTTTATGTATTATAATACCTTATTTATCACAAAATTTTAACTTGGGTATAACTATAGTAAAATCTCACTAAATTAATATAGGTGAGACCATTAAATATTATTATTTTGTAGATGTATTATTTATTCTATAATTAATATTTATTAATTTAAATAGTGTTTCGACACTACAAAATTCATTCGGGGATGAAATCTCAGAGAATTTAAATGAACCCACTTGTGAAAACGTCATTAATGAACTTGAGGTCATGATTAATGATCTCGGCTACCGCAATTAAATAAACGTTAATTACATGTTGAATGGGTGAAAATGATACATGTTCAAAGGTCTAGAGCTTAGAAGAAATTGTGGATACCATTGAAAAAAATAATGTTGATGACAAAGTTAAAGATGATACAATACATTTGGAATTGATTACGCGTAATAAAACACTTATCCTATTTAGAACTCTTCACAATTCTATGGTGCAGTTAAAAAAAACAACACCAAAACTTTTGGATGCAATAAGAAAAGTTAGAGATGAGCTTCAACTAAATTTTAATTTTAACAACAAAATAGAACACAATAGAATCATATTTCACTGAATTGTCTTAGATATATTTGTACTTTTAAATAATTATTAATTCATATTATTAATATGGCCATATATTTATATAGAGATTTCTGAAAATATATTATCTTATCGAAAATGATGATTTTTTCCATTGACCCAAATCGAAACCAAAGAAAATGTTATTTTAAAATTATTATTAATTAATCGAGTATTAATTTAATAAGATTTTACCGTAATATACTTTATTTAATAAAAATACATTATCTTATCGAAAATGATGATTTTTTCCATTGACCCAAATCGAAACCAAAGAAAATATTATTTTAAAATTATTATTAATTAATCAAGTATTAATTTAATAAGATTTTACCGTAATATACTTTATTTAATAAAAATACATTATCTTATCGAAAATGATGATTTTTTCCATTGACCCAAATCAAAACCAAAGAAAATATTATTTTAAAATTATTATTAATTAATCGAGTATTAATTTAGTAAGATTTTACTGTATATGCTTTATTTAATAAATGCTATGCATTAATAATAATACTAGTAAATAAAGGTAAATATAATGGTTAATATATTGTTAATACCAACTCTTTGTGACTAATGAATACGACGGTTGAATGGTTGGCCTCACGAGACCAACATAAAGGAACGTGTCAAAATTCGATTGGTTGGTAGTTTCTAGAAGGGTATGGAATATTGTGTGTTCGGGTCATTGTAGAAGATCTTAGGCACTTTGACTAAGCAATATAAGAACTCCCAATTTTTCTGGAATTTGTATTCTTTATATCCACGCTAACATAATTTTCCTTTTATCTCTGTTCAATTCTTTCGATTTGCCTAATTCTCAGGTAATTTATCAAATTCTCTTGGTTTGATCTATGTTGTCATATATATAATTGGATGTATTTGATTTTTATCTGTAAAATAATGTCCACTTGAAGGAATTACCCGATTGGTAACAGATTAGGGCTCTGTTTTTCCAATTGTAAGCAGCTACTCTGTCACAATTGTTTATTGCAACACTGATTTGTTAATTTAGGTTAGGATTGTTGAAGAAGGTAAACTATTTGTTGTTTCAGTTTTCTTGGAATGCGAGGTTGACTTTTGTGTTTCTAATGATTGGGGAAGAAATATGCATCTCAGTATTTAGCATTACTGTGATGTTTCAATGATTTCTTGGTTGGCCTACTGTTTGGTTGATAAGGATAGTAATGCGGTTCGTTTGATTTGTCGGTTTCACATGTCTGTTTATCTAGCTTGATTTTTCTTGCTTTTCAAGTTAACCCCAATTAGTTGCTCTTTCCCTTTTTACTTCTCCATGGTGTCTAACTTCCCAGACATTTTACTGGGTATGTTGTTGTTGTCGTTGTATTGTGTCTAATGTTTAACTTGGTTTTAATGTTTTAGGTCATCTTTCCAGCTCCACTTGGTTGTGTAGTGCATTTCTTTCCAAGAAAGCTTTTTTATTGGAGATGGCTGAGGTATTGTAACCTTCTCTCTTATGCTGGTTATGTATATCCCATTGGATCTACCTTACTTGTGTTGGAGGCTCATGTATTTATGATTATAATCTTTGATTGTGGCAGGACGGTCACAAGGTTATCTTGAATGTCTATGACCTGAGCCAAGGTTTAGCTCGACAATTGTCTACTACTTTTTTGGGAAAAGCTATTGAAGGAATATGGTAAGTTGCATTGTTATTTGAAGGGCATTCTTTTCTTTTGAGTGGTGGTCTGATTAGTAATATTAAGTACGATTGGCTCAATTGGGTCTCTGCCTGCCACTTAACTCAGGCCCTGTTAGACTCTTTAAGAGCATATCTTAAACATGTTAGCTAGGTTACATTTCCGTGTTTTCTTATGGATTTCAATATCCACTAATCTTTAAAAGTAACATTTCTGTATGAGTTGAAGTTTCCTGTGTTAAGTGCATCAGAGCAAAGCGGAACTCTCTTGTGTAGATTGCATATTTGAATGTAGTAGGAGTGTTGATTTGGTTGATGTTCTAATCGTCTTCCATATTCAGATCTTATATTTAAGTAGATGGTGTCTTAAATATTGGTTTTGAAAAATGTTTCTCTCTCCTATTTCATGGAGCTCTTATCTCTCCTGTAATTTGTACCTGGTGTAACTCGTTCCTGTCCATCATAACAGTAAAATGAGTTGCTTTCCTGCTCTCCCTATTCAAGTCAGATTGTTGTGTATCCTTTCTGTAGGCACACAGGAGTAGTGGTTTATGGTCATGAATATTATTTTGGAGGTGGTATACAACACGCTCCAGCTGGGACGACACCATATGGAACTCCTGTTCAAGTTGTAGACCTGGGTGTCACCCACATACCGAAGGATGTCTTTGAAATATATTTACAAGAGATAAGCCCTCGGTATACTGCAGAGACATACAGTTTGCTTACCCACAACTGCAACAATTTCAGCAATGAGATTGCTCAATTTTTGGTCGGTGCAACCATTCCAGATTATATTTTGAATCTTCCTAATGAGGTTACGAACAGCCCGATGGGTGCCCTTATAAGTAAGTCTTTCGTTGCACTTCCTGTGTTGAACCCCTCCATAAAACATATATGATTGACATAAATACCTGATTCTGTTTCTGTCTTTTTAACATCATTTGATAATTGGTGTTCTGTGCTGGTTCCTTCTTGTCCTTTTTGTCTTTGTTACATCTAGAATTTTTCAGGATTATGATGCCTCTTCTTCTGAGTAAATTGTTTTGCTTTATCAGTTCTGTGGTGAAGTGTAGGACATGCGGACTAATCACATGATGCTTTCTCAAGTTAATATGTTTTGGCGGCTTACATATTTGAGATAGGGCTCTTAGATATTCAAAATAATGCTACTTGAAAGCACATTTGAGCTATAACTATGGTGCTTTGGCCTCACTTTTCTGATTGTAACTTCTCCCAGCGTTAGCTTTATATTTTATATATGTTAAGTTACTCATTACTTATTAAAAAAGAAATGTACAGTTCTCCTCATTTGGATTGAAAGTAATCTTTGGAGAAAATTTAGTGAAAGATGTCCAGTACTTGAACTTATTCCTGTTATTATCTTGATGCAGTGCCTATGATACAACAACTGGAATCAACGTTGAGGGCTAATGCGGTACCACAAGCACCCCAGTTCAGACCAGCTACTGTTGCTCCTGCTTCCCAGCCGACACTTTCTGTTGGGAAGTCCTCTAGTAGTGGTGTTTATCAATCTAAAATGCCCGAGAGCCAAGATGGAGAGAAGAAGAATGTGCCCCCTGCGGTGAAACCTGTGGGAGAGGAGGAGAAGACGCCTGCTAATGGTGTTGTGAAAGATCCTCTTGGGGATGCTCGGAGCAAGGTACAAGAGGAAATCACCCGTGAATTTGCTGCAATCATGGCTACTGGGACATTTCGTGCAAGTGAGGCTGCTGCTTTAGCAACTAAAAAAGTTATGCAAAGATATGGAGATACATTTGCTGCTATGAACTAATGACAACGAAGTTGTCTTTATAAATTCATCTGTGTTGGAAATTTAATATCCAACTGATTTGATGTAAGGTAGACTTATTGGATGCTTAGTAGGAAATGAGCAAACATTCTTCCTTGAAAGAGATACGCATATTGTACTCTTTCTGGACTTCATACATTGAATAAGAACTACTTTTTACAACCACGACTTGAGTTTATGAATCCTTTAACTTGAAAGAGATACGCATATTCTACTCTTTCTCGAAATTGAAAATTGAAGCTTATCCTGGATAAACACTTGTTTGGTGTAGTTTTGCTTCGGTTTGGGGGTTAAATTGGCGTTTCTACCTCAAAATGCAAACCTCCTTTTGTGTCTTAACTTGCCTTTCCAGTTTTCAATGATATTGTTGTAATGTTTACAAAAAGATATCTGAACCGAGGTGTAATGTTGCCAAAGTATATGATGATGACATGACAAGAAATCGAAAACAAATTAGACAGTTGATGGAAACAAAGATGATTTTATATTGAGGAAATGAAATGAGAGTGTGTAGTTTGTCAGTGAGGAATTCCCTCGTTTCACTCAAATAGTTTAGAACTTACTAGACAGATTGAAAAGTTTGTCCATGAAACAAAGTATGTCATATAATTGTCTTTTCATTCTTCTTTACAAAGAAACTAATTTCACAGGTTGTCCTTTGTAGATATTGGTTTCTTGATATATCATGTTCTCTCATTTACAAACTATGTTGAAAAAGGAGTTACACTTGCAAATAATATTGCCCAACCAAGATTTAAAATCATATCCCTATGTGGCGCCACCACAAACCGAGACTGAGCCTGCGTGGAGAAATAGGTAAACGCAGTAGAAGTTGAGCTGTGCCATAGATTGCTCTTAAGTAGTAGAAGTTGGACATGTTCAGTTTGTTGGTAGTGTTCTTTGGTATTAATTAGTTTGTACGATACTATTGTGTATATCTAGGTCCCATTTCCTGAAGCACGGCCACTGCAAGCTACTTTGAAACTAAAGCGTTTTTGTTACTATCCCTCTAGTTATGGGACGTTGCAAGACAAAATCATAGTTAATGTTGCGTGAATTAGGAGTTTGGAAAGAGGTTTTATTTTTTCTACCTATGGTGCTGGTTCTGCAATCTCTGTACTAAAAAAAAAACTATTCCAGTCATCTGACATTTGCAACCTGTTTGTTGAGCTAATTTTTACAACCTTTAGTTGCTGAGTTCAATAGTATTTTCTAAACCTTTTCCTTAATCTCTAAACTAACTTGCGTTTTTTTGTTTTATTTCTGGTAGAAATTGATCTAATTTTTTTACTAGGACAGATATTTTTAACCATCTATATCAGGACTTCACTACTTTAGTCTACAGGAGTCACGTTTCTATTATATATAGGCCAGATATTTTGTATGACTTTGCTACTTCAGTCTACTGGAGTCACATTTCTATCACTATGGCTAGCAACTACATCCAACTTTTGAATGATATGAAGCCTATTTAAAGGGTGTGGTTAGTATCAAACTGTCTACACGTGAATTATTAAACAGGGTCTAAATCAAATGGATTACAAAACTATCACAAATACCAGTTAAATCACCATCCTTGCATTAATCGATGCATGCACATACATACATACTATCCTGACTTATGTATATTTGTGTTTTTCTTTCTCTATATATTCTAATAATGAATTACAGGAAAGACTTGGGCTAATGCCTCAGAAACATTTATTTTAAAGAGACGAGAATTACAGCTTGTTAATCTCCAGATTTGTGGACCATAATGTATTGATTAAGTACATTGTGCTATAGCCTCATTTGCTTCACTCTGTGTGACTTTGGATAAATCATCAACATCGACCGATAACCATGTTGTGACAACGGTCACATAGCAAAGGATGCTCAGTAAAAGAACCTACTTGAGGTGAACAATTCAAACTTTCTAGCCATTTGAACGACATACACCCCCTTCTTCAAAGATGTAGTGTATATCTTTAATCTAATAAACTCAATACTACTTTTATGACCTTTCATAATATGATTCAATCATGGTACATTTCTCCCTTTTACTTTCCATTTTTTTTTATAATTTCTTATGGAGAACTTTAAAATGATATAAATTTTACTTGTTATGTTACTATAAAAACAGTATTTTTGGTAATCTTTTTCTACAAAAACCAAAATCCAAACTGAATTATAAATTTTTAAAAATCACAACCCAAAATTCATTTCGATTTTTTACCAAATTCTGAATGCCCATTGCACTCAAGTTTGTGAGTTGGATGGAGAGGCAGGTTATTAGTCACTCAAAAAATGGAAAGCAAAAGGATTCGTTTAGGTATATATTCCAGTTTTAAACAAACAAGAGTATCTTAAAGCTTTCAGCTGCAAAAATAATATAAGATGTAATACAAGTCAATCGATGTCAAGTGTTATACACATTTTAAGTATACAAATTGTTCTCTGCACACGCCTATACCGACCTAAAATTTGGGTGTCACAACATGCTCAGGGACGAATACATCGAGTAAGTTTAACAAATGATACACCTGAACTAGTGGCGCCGTGGAGCAAAAGAGCTCTCTAATCTACCTGGGTGATAGATGATCCTGTTCTGTGGATTGAATTTGACCATTTTCTAGTTCAATGCTTGCTTCTTCTGGTACTGAACATGAATCTGAAGGGATGTTAATGCCTGCAAAACCAACCATGACAGCTGCAGCTCCAATGTAATCCATGACGGGGGGTGCATTTCCTGTCAGTGAATCCACGATTGCAGCTAGCGGAACCTGAATGGTCAGTCCTGCTGTTGCTACTGTTGTGGAGGTCAAGAGAATAGCCTTGGCCCACAGTAAATCGCTCAGCACATTATCAAACATACCTAAATATGGTTATTTAAAGTTAGCTGCATGTAGTATACGGCCCCATACTAGATAAAGTAGGCAAAAAACAAAAGTTGGCCATGCCAAAGCCCATCCGAAGAAAAGGAAAAATAGAGAGGAGCGAAGAAATGTAAAGATTAACTTTCACAATTAAAGTATTTAAGGTACAGGATTCCTGTGCACCGGATGATTGATGAACGTCTAAATATGATATCTCATAATACTAGCTGATAAAGGATCTCTTTTACAGTTGACGTGCAGTGATCTAAGGGCATGTCACTTAATTTGCTCCTACAGGAAGGACTCATCATTACATCACTTGAGGCTTAAAATCTATGCTTCCAAGTTGTCGCTTCTCCTAATCTCAATTATCAGATGCAGATAAAATACCAAAAAGAAATCACATTAGATCATTAAGTAGAGTATACTTAAAAGTTGTTGTAGTACAGTTTAAAAAGAAAAAAAGGCATCCATTTATATTTTTGCCACTGTTTTTTCCTTCCAGCAGCTTCGACTGGGGTGTAAAACGTCAGAGGTTCTTTCTAACTGACTTGTATGGAATAACCTACTTCAACCTAGAACCTCAAACATTTTCTCAACTCGGCAATGTAGAGTAAAAAAGAGGGATCCATTTTTGCTTTTGTTTTTGTTATACCATCCAGCAGCTTAGTTAGGGACATATAACATCAAGATTCTTTCCACCTGCAAAAGCCTAAACACTTCTTTACAAAAATGGCTATCCATGGTGTTTGAATCTGGAATAAGTTTTAAATAGATGGCCTTTGAATAAATAACAAACACAAAGAAGAAAATATGGTATGGGTTCGAGCAAATAAGAAAGAAGAAGAAAATCTGGTAACAGTTTAAACAAATGGCATTTGAATCTGGTATAATTTTGAAAACAATGGCTATTTATGGTGTTTGAATAAGAAAGAAGAATCAGACACAGCATTATAGGTTTTGCAAGAAAGAAGACGAAGAAGAACTCGCAGGAATGGCCAAGTTTAAGATGTCGATGAAAAACTAGGCGTACAAATGAATAAATAAAGTCAAGTTCAAGGGGTCCTCGATGTGTACCTGGCCTATACTTTTCTCCTTTTTATTAAATAGAAACAAAATCTTCTTTCATAAGTTAAAATCATTTTCTTTCAATCTCACACCAAGACAGTATCATCTAATCACGCAGATTTTACATTGGACTCTCAAAAAAACTCTATCCACCTATCTATACAAGAAGGAATATTTTATTTACACAAAAAAATTGTAAAAAGATAGTGGTTTTGACTTCACAGATTGGCTTCTCTAGTGTCTCGAAATATCTAATATAGTTCTCTCACCAAATCGTCCAAGACAGGCATAACAGACTGACAGACGCCATCTTTCTCTCTTCTTTGCTTTCATGCTTTATCTTAACATCAACATCAGTTGAGGGTATGGTTTGTAGTCTTTTTGTATGATCTTAAACTATCTTCACCTCTCAAGTTAGCTGTTGGGGTTAAGCTAGGTCCAAAGTCTATTTTTCTCTACGTCGTATCAAATCAGACATCCTAATGTTTTATTACCCAATGCGGAGTGCCTGAGCCCCTATTGTATGTTATCAGCATTCCAGATATCTGAATATGGGCGTACATAGGGTGTTTAAGTCCTACATTAGTTAAGGATATGTGTAGTCTCTTTATATGGTCTTGAACATCCTTACGTCTTAAGCATCTTTTCTATTTCTCTTCACACTTCCCACCTCCTAGCTTGCTACAACATCCATCACCATTCTAAGTTATGTCTAAGCTATACTAAACTTAGACCCATATAGCTAAAGTAAAGATGCAATGTTGCAAGAGATGGTCCATATCTTTTTCATGCCTTCTGCACAAACCGATAACAAGATACTACGATGTGTCTCCTTTTCCTCAGTTCACTATCTTTGTAGTTCCTCAAGAACTTCCCTCAAGTCACAGACCAAGTACTTGGGTATAGCATTTCCATTTTACAAACATAGATACAGTGTTATCAAAGGCAAAAAGCGCAAAAAAGCTTTAAGGTCCATGGGGGCTTTAAGCACAAATAAAGCGTAGGCTTTAATGAAAAAAGGCGCAAAGGGAGAAAAGAATACAAATATATATGCTTAGTCCAAGACTAATAATTATAAACATGAATGACAAATATATGACCAAAGAAATTGAAAAAAAATTATGGTTAAGTGAAATATCAATTATTTAGTTTCACTTCTTCATAAAAGGCTCATTGGCAAGGAAAAGCTTGCCTTAGAACCTTGATGACGACACTGAAGCGCACATAAAGTGAGGCGAAGCGCTCAACACGTTTTGAGCCTCCCTTCAGGGCTTAAGCACACTCAAAGCGTGCCTTTGATAACACTGCATAGATATAACCAACTCATGAGTATTATGTACCTCTCCAACTAGGATTATCTTGGGTTTCTGCAGATTTTCTTGAAATTAAAGGTTTCAAATGGGCAGATTCTGCTGAATTTGGATAGGTTATGTTTACATATCAAACAAAGAGAAAATCTATTAAATATTTTAACAAGTTGCTTTATGGGTCAATTTGTGCTATTTGTTTATCCCAGATTAGCCCAATCTTTAGATGGGATCACTTAGGTTGCCCCTAAATTGACCCACCATAAAAATATGCCAGTCCAACCCACCCAACCTTGGGTCAGTTTCGGAGTTCATATTTTCATGAGCTAACTTTGTTATTCCTTCTTGAAACTCGGATTGAACCACATCACACCAGTGTCCTGATTAAGTAAACTTTCTCATATGTCGTTCACTAAACACAAGGTATTATCAACCTTCTGACAGTTTCCAGAAACAAAAACTACTTCTCTATGTCTCAATTTATGTGAACGAGTTTTGATGGGGCACGATGTAATTTTTTTTAAAATAAGGCTTTTTTAACTTGTGATTTTAGACGTGCCATGACATTTATATCCTAAACATGTCATGATATTTATGCCGATATGAAAGCATGTCATTTAGAGTAAAATGAGAAGTTTAAAGTTAAATTATTTCCACATATATAAATGTGTCAATTCCTTTTCGAACAAACTAGAAGAAAAGAGTATCACCTAAAATGGAGAGCATATACTTCTACTTTTGTCATTCAAAATAGATGTCTAAACGTTCCCTTCTACTTCTACAAATAGAAATAGACATCTGAAACCACTCTTTTCAAACTAAAATGAAGAGTCTAAAGATTGATAGAGAAGTTTGGAGCCACCATAATTTGAATAGAGAGGAGCAATTGTGCTAGGGTTTCTTAGCAAGATGCGGTAGGAGTAACTAAGCTAAGGTTTCTTAGCTAGTTGCAGGCAGGAGTAATTAAGGTAAGGTTTCTTCGCTAGTTTCTGGTAGGCTGGGCTTTTAAAATGTGTGTGAACAAACATATTAAGAGAAATGTGTTGTACCTTGATGGGCCAAAACAAGCTCGGATGACAAATAAAGTTCACTTTATGAACAAGATTTAGAAGAACAAAATAAGTTGGGCAAGTTTTAGACCATTTAACACAACAGCAAAGATGGAGTTTATTTATTCAGTATAACTTAACTAAAAAGAATTGGACTTCAATAACTTTTATGCCCTTCTATATAACTAGTCATTAAATATTTTAACTTACACATTTATTATCTGAATACAAATACTTGTACTCCTAGATGTATTATTGTCATTTGTTGAATCCTAAAGTTTATGAAATGGTGAATTCTACCTCTAGATCTGTACCTGTGTGGACATCCACACCGGTGATCATACAACATTTGCTAGTCATCATAAAGATGTTTCTCAATTTGCCTCCCAAAAGTCAAATATTTAGTAGATAACGAAGTCACCTTGCATCCATGTATCCTTGCCTAAGTCTTGACACATTTTGAGTTCATCTAGTGGAACCAACATAGGATTTCCAATACTACTCCAAACCACACTAAAATTCTACATAGATATCAAACCTCTATTACGTGGACCAGAAAAAAAGTGGCATTCACAAACAAGAGAGTGAGACAGATAGATAATCTACCCTGTAGCCATTAACCTTAAAGCCATTAAAGAAACTTCAATCTTGCATGTTCTAGAAGTTCACTTGATGTACTAAGAAGAAGTTTACTTAATGCTTTCATAACAATAAAAATTAGCAAGGGTTGCTACCATGTTAATCCGTACTATTGCCAAATTAACAAAGGAAAGTCTGCTAATAATGACAGAGAATTTAACTATTGATATAAATACTGGATTCATTGCCTCCAACAATCTCAAGATATAGCCAGGAGTTCCAATTCACATATTAACCCCTTTTTTGGTATCCAATTGAAACAACATTCTCCACTCCTTCAATCTCCAATCTATTATTCCATTAGCAAAAAGAGTTGCATCTTGGATTTGTCTACTCCCATCAAAAGCATTCCATGGGACATAGATGAGCTTGTCTAAGATGCATCTCAGCACCTTGGATTTGTCTATTCCCCTCAAAAGCATTCGAGGATAATGTGTTCACAATGTTCTTATACAGTGCCATCAAGTTGATCAGCCAAAAATCCTAAATGTACAAAGCATCACTTTTCTTAGGAATCAGGACTATAAAAGAGAAATCAACACCTTCTCAAACGACAACTTTGGTAGAAGTGATTCATATGTTCCACAACCTCCTCCTTTAGCACCTCCTAAATAGTGAAAGAATGCAAAAGGAAAATCATGCAGGCGTACCACTGTCTCCCAAAAAAAATTCATAAAGCCTAATGATCTCTTCTTCTGATGGTTATTCCATTCCTCTTTCTTCTCCTCAGCCAATTGTCTAGAATGTGATTCAGTACACATAAGCAGCTCCCATTCCCCCTTTTCACGTACAACATATAATTAAATGCTCAATGAAATTATTTCTTTGGTATGAACTAGTGACACAAGAGAAGAATTTAGAGTTATTACAACCTTTCTTCAAACCAATTTAAGTGTGACTTTTATCTCCAAATAAATTGGGGGTCCACTAATGCTTTCCCCAATCTCCTTTGATTGTTTCCTTTTGGATTTCCTCATCATCATTTACGCCATCTTCTTCCTCCTCCTCTCTTAATACTTTTAAGTTTGTTAAATAGGTTTGTCATAATTGTTTCCACACATCCAAGCACCTTCTAGTTCCATTTCTTCAAGTCGTTCTTAAACATCTTTAGAAAAATTAGATAGGTTAAAGTCAAGTTATCCTATGACCGTTTAGTTTTCCCACCATTTTCTAATTGTTTCCTTGAAATTATATGTTGTAGACACAATTAAAATACATCTGCCAAGAGCTAGCAATCATATTGTGTTTCATAGGACAGGAACCAAATACAAGCATTTGCTTCAAAGGGCATATCCATGAGCTTCAAATTAAAAAAAATTATACCACATAGCAAGCAATTTGGTTCAAGAAAGCACTGAAGAAACAGCAATTAGAAGAGCACATAGAAGAAAAAAGGAGTGAACAATCATAAGCCATGGTTCCCATTTTCACTCATTTATGCAAACAGAGACACAACAAATCGATAAATACTTAAATAAGAAAGGGAAGAAGCCGAATATAGACAACATACCTTTACCAACTATCAAGCCAAGTTGCTTCCAAGTGAGCGTGTTAAATGGCTCAAGGTTAGCAAAGTTGAGTACAAGAGGTATGGGTAAGAATATGAGCATGTTGAATAAACCCAAATATCCAAGAAACTGTGCCATACTGGCATGACCACGTTTCCCATCATCATCAGGTAACTTTTTGCGAATGAGGGTTATATAAACAGCATACATAGCAGCTGAGACAAGAGAAAGAATGTCACCAAGAATGGGGTTCGAAGCCACTTTGCTAGATCCTGATTTTGAGTCACCCAAGCTCACAATAATTGTTCCTCCCATACAAAGTAGAACACTGAACAGCTTCACCCAAGTAAAAACTTCTCCCAAGAATACAAGAGACACCAAAAAAGTAAACAAACTGGAGGAACTGCTTAAGATGGTATTCGACTGTAAAAAAACCAAAACCATAACCACATTACACATACAACACAGAGGTTTGATATGAACAAACATTCCACCCACTAAATGTGATAAGAATTGGATAGTTATGCTTACCGTAACAGTTGTATATTTGAGTGATAGATTAAATGTAAGCTGAGCTAGAAACCAAAAAGGGCATATGAACAAGCTAACTTTTGCTACTCTAGAGCGTGTCCAACGCCCTTTTGCATCCAGACCCATATCAACATTTTGATCAATAATTTGTTCACGCCCATCAGCAACAACCAATTTGCTTGTTTCAGCATCGTCATCAAGAAGAATATTCTCCTCTGATTCTTTTTTATTTCGCCAAAACAACAAGGTCCCATATTTATCTTGTAGAAAACGAACAATTTCAATAAGGGGAATATATACTACGAATAAAGAATTGCAGATATATGTAACAAGAAAAGGTGAAACACCGGCATCGACAACGGATTGAACAACAAAACTAGCAGCAATCCATATAGATGCAACAGTAATTATATAAACCAAACCCAAAACCCATCTCCAAGATTGATCTTTCATTCCGATGTCTACTTGCTCATTGATCAACAAATCTATGCTCCAATAATAATATTATTTGTTTTGTTTGGTCAAAGAAAATCCAAAAAAGCCGTGGAATTTGCAGATTACAGATATTGGAAGTTTAAAGTCTCCTTCCGGGAAATTTGGAGCATGTGCTTCATATGCTTGGCTTGCTCCATTGAAAGGCTTATTATAGGTTGAGCCCTAATCTCCTCCCATATGCTATTGGATCCAGAATACATTTTAGGGAAAAGTACCAAAAAGGGAAAGAATATTTATATAAAATACTTAATATTTATCTTAAGGGTGTGTCTATTGAAAAAATTATAGAAATCACACTTTTTAATTTACTTATTATCATTATTCCCTATAAGTTTTACAAATCTCCAAAATTCCTCATTTTTGCGCATCAAATTAATGTATCAATACTTATATTATTGTATCTCGTACATTAGATTAGTATATCATGTATAAAATGTAATATATCTTACTTAACGAATAATGTATCTCACACATCAGATTAATGTATCAACGCTTATATTATTGTATCCGTTTGAGGGATTTCTGTAATTATAAACTTTAAGAGATAGATTGTAATTTTTCCTTAAAAGTACGTGATTTCTGTAATTTGCCCAATGTTTTTCAATTTTCTCATATTTGATTGAGTTAAATATTTTGAAAAATGTTTTCTAAATCAACTCATTTTCTACAAATTTAAGGAAAATGACTTTCTTTCAAAAAGTAAGGAAAATATTTTTCAAAACACTCATCCAACTTCAAATTACAATATTTTTTTGTTTGAAAAATAAATTTAAAGCTCATTTTTTAAAAAATATTTTCAACTTCAATTTTTAATTTTTTTAAGCCACCCTCACCCCCTACCCCCCCTCCAAAAAAATAATAATTTATAGTTTGTTTTTAAAAAATATTTCCAATTTCCAATTTTTATTTTCACTCCACCCATCAGCACCCCACCCCCCTCAAAAAAAAGAATTTTAAGTTTGTTTTTAAAAAATATTTTCAACTTCAATTTTTTATATTTTTTACCCCACCCCCAGCCCCCCCCCCCCAAAAAAAAAAATTAAAGTTTATTTTTAAAAAATTGTTTTCAATTTCAAGTTTTTAAATTTTCAGCCCACCCCACCCCCAACCCTCCCCCGCCCCAAAATAAATAAATTTAAAGTTTGTTTTTAAAAAATATTTCCAATTACAATTTTTTATTTTTGTCACCCACCCCACCTCCTCCAAAAAAAAATTAAGTTTGATTTTAAAAAATATTTTCAATTTCAATTTTTTATCTTTTTACCATATCTCATCCCTACCCTCCCCCCTGCGCCATCCCCTCCCCCCCCCCCCCCCCTCTCCCTAAAAAAAAAAGTTTATTTTTAAAAAATATTTTTAATTTCAATTTCTATTTCAAAAATTATTTTCTACTCTCTAGTAAAAATAAAAATATTTTCTCAAAATATTTTTAATTCATAAATCAAACATTAAAAAATATTTTTCAGAAAATATTTTCCACTCACCAACCAAACATGAGAAAATAAATCAAAAATATACTTGTTTTCCATGAAAACATTTTCCTTCATACCAAACACACCCTAAATGTCTCATTACCTTCGTACCCCATTTCTTTTAATTTTAAAATGACATATAATTCGCATGTTGATGTCATGCTAGTATCAATGTCCATCCTTTTTTTTCCCTCTCTGATACCATCACAATATATTACAGTATATAAATATAGTTTGATGGTATCAAAGAGTAATTGAGCATTGGTCTTCCTTCTTCCTCCTTCATACCACTAAAGTATAATATACTATGATGATATCAATGAGGAATTGAACATTGTTTTCATTGAGTTTTGCTTCAGTCCTTTGATGAGATTACTCAATCATCCATGATACCATTATGGTATATTTACATACTGTCGTGATATCATTGATGTATGTTTCAATTCTTCAATATTTTAATTAAAAACAGTTTTAAAAGAGTCATAATTTTGATACAATTTTTTAAAAATTTTCAATAAAGAGAAAAAAATTATAAAAATATATATTTTCTACTAATTCAGAGTTTAATAAATAAGATTGTGACTTTATTTCATAAAAAAAAGTTCATAGATGTATCAATATACCGATGAAGTATCACATAGGATTAAGCTCGATCATATATGATACTGATATGATATCAATATATCGACAAAGTGTCGCAAAATGATTATTTTATAGTAGTGATGTTAAAATCATGCTGACATCATGCGCAAAATAAGGAGAAAGTGGGATAAAGGTATTGGGTCCATTAAGGATAAATAGTTTGAATTTGGGTAAATAATTTCATAATTGGGTCTATTTGTGTGGTTTTCCCTAAAAAAAAAAAATAGGCCAAAATTGAAAGTAATTACTCGAAAATAGAAATTGTCTCATCCCAAAGTAATTTAAGAAAATATCATTTTGCTCCAAAGTATATTCTCGAGATACATTCTGACAGGAATAATTTTTAATTTTTTCTCTATGACATAACACTAATTGCAATGTCATATTTTAAAACCTTTTATTGCATTAATTGCAATGTCATATTTTGAGACATTTTGTTTCTCTGACACAACGTTAAATAACCCTTTCATTTTTTTATGTTCTATATCTTTGTACTTTCCTTTTCTTTATATACTAGTAAAGGCAGGCCGGGCGTTGCCCGGGCCCAACACAAGCATCTGTGGCGCAAATATGTATGACAGTCGGATCAGTTTTTGGAAGTAAGACTGATCAAATTTATGAGGGGCAGATCTTCAGGAGAACTATTAGGAGAAACAAACATCAGTGCAAAGGAAATTTAGTGAAGACAGAATCAAGCATTTGAATCAATGCGTAAATTTTTTCAGAGAATGAGCAGTCAGATCAGCTGCGCGTAAAATTATTACCTCTTTGGGTACTGCACGCTTAACCTCAACCAATTTACCGTTAAGTTCATGAAATGTTTTGTATAGAACTTTATCAACTGCCTCTTCTGAGTCAAAAGTGATAAATCCAAATCCTCTAGGCCTTTGTGTGTTGTGATCATACATCACTACAACATCTGTGATTGTCCCAAATTGATCAAAGTAATTCTTGAAGTCACTCTCGGTGACTGAGGATGCCAAACCTCCAACAAAAATCTTTTTAGTGCGAGCTGGACCTGGAGAACCCTGCATAGTACCATTGTTTCTGGTAATGTGTTGATCATCTCTTGGAACAGCCTTCTTTGCCTCTACCTGGAGATCAAAGGGTAAAAATGTTTACATTCGTTTCCCATAACAGCTAGCAAGTGCAGAAGCTCATTCCTATAACACAGTTTCATTAACTTACTACAAATACAAGTTTTTTGGTAATTAATAAGAAAGTCCATGAAGATTGAAAAAGGGTCATAGCTAAAATCCTACAACTAAATCTGCTTGCTTGCATTAGCCGTGCTTCTTGTCTATATCTCCATGTACTATTTCAAAGATTAAATTATTTCCATCATTTCATTTCATGCAACATTTGATAGTTTGAACTGTCGATTCAGTTCAGCTCATCTCAAGCTAGTCAACTTAACCAATTCAATTTAAAACATATAGAACCAATCACATTAACTGTGGTAATATTACACATTGTCAGTACCAATTAACCTTGCAGTCTAATTATTAGATGCAGACAGTGGTATACATAATTACATATAAAGGAAAGATGACGCTGAAGCATGTTTAAAGCCTGTTGGTGAGTAAATGTGCAGAGGGAATATATAAGTTGAAACGAACACTACATGATTGATGGGGAAAGTTGAGATTGTGTAAGTGTATGGTGAAGGATTATTGATTTATGAATATGTGTTGCAGGAACGTAAACCTACAGAAACAGTGCAGTTGCAGGAGACTTTTGCAACTGGGAAATACAGGAAATGGAAAATAATACTCACTGGAAGGCCTGTCGAGGATTTGAGTTTGTTGTACTATCGACCTCTGCACTGTAGAAGAGATTGATTATTCCTCTTAGTGTTGAAATAAAAATACAGAGCAATAACAAAGAGTATTCCCTTCGATTTGCCTTACATCATTGTGTAGATTAAGAGTTTTCAGAAAAGCTTCAGGTTCATCCTTTGTCTTGAGTTGTTAGAAGTCATTTCTGGAATTTGTTCTGTTGGTGAAATAACCTGTGAAATCAGATGGACAAACCACTACATCAAGTGAAGTAGTTTGGCAAAGGGAAAATAGGAGGAAAAAGGAAAAGAAGCAAGAACAAACAGACAACATAACTTTTAAATAAAAATGAATCGGAGAAACAAGTTTTAGAGACACGTTGAAGTTGACAAAGGTTCTCCAGCTTACGATTCTTCAATTCTGGATGGTGAATCAGGTGGTAGTGCCAGTGAATGAGGCTTAGACCAGAACATGTTAAACTTTACCTATTCAGATGGCCAAGTCAATTAATAGCATTTCATAACAACAAATAGGATATGAATTTGCATAACAAAATTCTTGACAAGTAACTATTGAACAACTGTAGGCTAGCATGCTTCAGTGAATCATCATTCTTTGATAGCAACAAAAAATTACAATGGAAAGTTTGATGAAATTAACTATATCAAAGTCAATTGTTACCTTACCTATGAGAAGGCTCTCTGAATAATTTCATCATACACTATATTATATGTTGAATGATCATCATTACTGTCTGCAGTAGGGGGGGACGAATTAGTATTTTGACACATTTTGAACTTTTTGCTCTTGATAAAGCCACATATAATTGACCATGCGAAAAAACAGGTTCTCGTAGGTAAATTCCAACAAAATCTAGCGTTTGTCCTTGAGCTTTATTTATAGTCATAGCAAAACACAATCGCACAGGAAACTGTGTCCTTTTAAATTGTACAGGAATTTTCTCATCTTGTGATGTCAGTAATGGAATTCTTGGAATAAATACATGTGTATTTTTGAAGTCACCACTTTCAATTTTAGCACTTATGACATGTGTTTTAAGGTTGCAACATGTTAATCGTGTGCCATTACATAAACCTTCGGAAGGATTCAAATTTCGTAACAACATAACTGGGCAGTTCTCTTTTAAAGTTAACTTATAAGGAGGTAAGCCAGGAGGGTGTAAAGTATGTAAAAAGTCTTCAAATTGGGTTTGATCATTTGGTTCAACAGTTTCATCTACTGCGACATATGTTCTAGCTCTTTCTGGAAATTTTCTGATTAGCATATCATTTATTTCATTTACAAAATCATTTTTTGTTGTTAAAATAACACGAGAAGATATTGCAGATGAATTAGAAGAAAATGTACATAAATCAGGATATGTTACGTTAAATAAGGTATCTAAGGATTGTTCTTCAGTAGTAAAAGGAATAATAAGAGAATTAGGAATCTCAATTTTGTTTTCACAATGAGGTGTTTCTTTTCCATTTCCAATTCTAAGTAGATATTCACAAAAAGATGGATCTGTCCTTGCACGCATATTTTCAGATAGATGTAATTTCTCAAGATCATTCCAAATGTTGGAGTATAATAAGCTTTGATGAATAAAATCTTCTTTTTTCCCGTTTCGCACTACTGGAAGAGTCTGTCTAAAGTCACCTCCAAATACAACAACTTTACCACCAAAAAGTGTCTTCACATCCATTATATCTCTCAAAAGTACATCAAGAGCTTCAATCATGTATTTTTTTGCCATAGATGCTTCATCCCATACAATTAATTTTGCATCTTTAATTAAAAGAGCAAGTGGACTTTGTTTACTAACATTACAACAAAAATTATCATCTATGTCAATAGGCATTTTAAAACGCGAGTGAGCAGTTCATCCTCCAGGAAGAACAAAAGCTGCTACTCCTGAAGTTGCAGTTGCTAAAGCTATGAATCCTTGAGATCGAACAGTTGCTAATAATGCCCGATATAAGTAAGTTTTACCTGTTCCTCCGGTACCATCAACGAAAAAAGATTATGTTTCTCTGAAAATGGATATCTTTTGTGTCCTTTGTAGTTTCAGAAGGTCTAATATTCTCTAAGACAAGGTTATACTCATTTATGTCATGCCCCATAGAATGTAAGACATCATTGATATGGTTTAAAACCTTATATCGAACATTTTTTGGTTCGGTATTGGAGAAACTTTTGAGGTCCTCTGAAAGTGAATCCTCAAACATTTCCCATAATTCTTTTGGGTTAGAAGGATTGCAATATACTAATAATGTAGCAAATAAACGCCTTAAACTGTATGGCATTTGATAACTGACAGCCTCTAACATACAATCAATTAAACTATTGCTGCAATATAATAATCCTCTTTTTTCTGCAGATTCACGAAATGTGCTACAAGGTACTCCATCAACAGCGAGAAGATCTTTATATGATTTTGGTCCCTTTACATTCATTAACAATAGCCTGAGGTAATATCTTTCCCCTTCAGTTACGTGGCATGTCACAACACGTCCAATTACATCACGTTTTTTTCGACGTGTCCACATTTTATCTCTTGAAGACCATACAAAGTGTTGCGGAAATTCCTTGTATAATAATTTCATATTTAGAGCATGGTCATTTGTTCTATTCATAGAGAAAAATTCAGTTAACATAGTTTTTTTTATCATTGGATTATTTAAGATTCTATTCACGCTTTCGGTGCTTTTAAAAGAAACAAATTGTTGTCCTTCTAAATGTAATTGAAGATGATACACAGCTGGAGTCATTTCACTAATAGGAAAAGCAAATAAACGCCAAGCTGCTTCGGGTGGTGAAACCCATCTTGCAGATCGATATTCTTTTATTTCGTCTATTTCTCCATTGTCATGTAAAGAATATGCAATTTTATCATGTCCTTTGCAAATATATTTGTAAATATATTTCACAACTTTAATATCTGAACAAACTTCAACATTTAAATGACAATCAAATTTACAAAGCAAGTATGGGTTGTATGGGACAACCCACGTATTGTCCATATGATGTTTTCTTATGTATACAGTTTTTCCAGTATTACGTCTCTTATAAAGTGGATATGAATTCTTTCCCTTTGATGTATGTTCAACAAAGTTTTTTGGATATTGAAATTTACATAAGCCCTTTTTTCCCATACATGAATTTGTAGGGTTTATATCACCACAAGGACCATGCATCATATGTTGAAGGACCCGTGAATAAAGATATTGTTCATTAGAATCAGGTAATTCAAAGACAAACAAATTTATCATATGATTCAGGTGTTAACAATTTATATTCATTAGTAAGAATTATGAGAAAATGAGCATGTGGAAGACCCCGTTTTTGAAATTCTATAGTATACATAAAAGCAGCAACTTTTCCAAATATGTGTCTTTTTAAAATATCTACTTTTAGTTCTTCTACTTTCGCTCTGAATACACGTGAGACTAAATCAGGTCTATTTTGAGTTTCATCGATCGATAACATATGTTGTTTTATTTCTGGCCAAGATGGATTGCACGTCATAGTCACAAAAAGATCAGGTTTGCCAAAGTGTTGTACTAAGGCGATAGCATCCATATATCGACGCCGCATATCTCTTGGTCCACCTATGAAAGTAATCGGGAGGAATGTTTTTTTGCCAATTTTGGAAGCCTCTGTTTCACCAACTCGCAAAAAGTCAATAATTCCTTGTAATATATCTACTCGGAATAAGTCTTGATTAAGTGAGACAAAATCCAATCTTTGTGTTTGAAGTTTTATGAAAACATCAACTATAAATTGTTGAAATAATCTACCACAATGCAATACTCCATTTTTATCATCTTCTCTTATCTGAATTTTGTAACAGTAATATTCACGACAAGAAACCATATCTCTTTTTCGTTTTCCTTTATTAAAGACTTGAGCCTCCATATGAAGAACTCCATCAATAGAGCATATATTATTTACACTTGGTAATTCTTCATGTTCACAGTAAGGTTGATTTTGTCGAATAATTTTTTTTTATACCACAATGCCATCCGTTTTGACCATATGGAAACATTAACGGATACTGTAAAGGATCATAACAACCATAATAATAATTTACTAAGCGAGTGTTATTACTATGAGTGTATATACGAATATGCGGCCCAGAATTAACTTCAGTAGAATCATGTTCAAGCCATATTCCAGCTACCTCAGATGCAGATGGTAAATTATAAACACGTTGATCTAAACCTGAATGGCATTTAAGTGCGATACAGAAATCAGATATTGTTGGGATGTTCATCAAGGACTTTATAAAAATAGAATATGGGTTTTTTGAAAGTATAGTCATAAGTTTCTTCACTGTTGATTCACTAATATGCGCTGAATAAGCCATTCTGTTAGCCAGTTCACTTTCATTATCATAAAAGTATAGTTGTAGGTTCTTTGGTTTTTCAGAGGAGGAAAGTAAATCAGGTATAAAATGATACATTTGACCTTGCACTCGAAATGTATATATGCCATGATATCTCTTAGCTAAAGCTTTGTCATAGGTTACGCCAAGCGAGGTGAATGCAAACATATTATTATATGTTCTAATGTAAGTTCGAAAGTGTATAGATTCTTCAGTATTTCCCATATATAAATCAGATAAGTCATCAGGCAGTTGATACGAAACTAACTTAATCGAGCCATTACCACAACAAAAGCCAGGTGATTCATATTGAAACCTTTTTGCATTGCAAAATTTACAGTTGGGAACATCTTTTAAACACACATAAGTAGATCGATTATCATTAATTTTTTTATGGGTATTTTTGCTCAACGTGCAACCTGTATGTTATAAGTACGGTTAAAACTGAGGGTAGCCTAATATGCTAACAAAGTAACAGGAGAAATTACTTTCGCATAAAATGAATACTAACCTTTCTTTGTAGCAACTTTAGGAGTGAGATTTTGTTGTTCCGAACATGCGTTAGATGTTGAGCCCGAGATATAAATGACCTGAGGAATGACATTTTGTTGCGCCTTACAAGTGTTGGATGTTGAGCCTAAGATATAAATGAGAAAATTTAGACGTATATCTACAGTATAATGCATCTAAAAACCTAAAACGCAGAGATTACAGGCTTACCTTTTTCAAATGCATAAAAAGGAGGGAAGAGTTGCTTTGCTTTGTTAGAAGAACATGTTGATGTTGTAATTTGATTGGAGGAATTTTCTGGATGAAATGTAATAAACATTATCCATTAGATTAATATGTAATTAGATAATTCTAATTTGATATTAGTAAAAATAAAGAGGCAGTAATTTTTCATTCCAACCTTGGATGTTAACAGAAGGAGGCTCTTTTAAAGTTTGTTCTTTTGTACGTGACAGTTTATTTGGTTGGTTGCAAGACATTTCTTCACAAGCTTTTCGCCGCAAAGTATCTGCATTTGAAATATTAAATTTGTTAAACAGTGTAGGCACACAACCAACAATACCAAAGGATATAAAAATTTAGATTCGCGAAGAATCCTCAAAACATGTCTATTGAACAGTTAAATACATCGCAAATCTGCAAGTTAAAATCTCAGATAGCACTCTTATGCAGGGGTGACAGGTCATATCTCCAACAGGGCTTTGCAATTCACATGAAATTGGTACTTCAAGCTTGCTCTATACAGCCATGATTATGTGCCTTCGATGGGTCCACCTCCTCAACGCAGCTCAAGTTAGAGAGCAGCTAGTCAGCATTTTTTTCCCAGTACAATTATATTTTTTCTTTCTCCTTTAATGGAGGGAGTTCATTTCAGACTAATAATTGATAGGCACTCATGGGCCGGGCAATATGAAGCTCATCTATGGGATAAAAATTGTTGGAATGAAACACAGAACGAAAAAGGTAAACAAGGTTCATAATTTTTTTTAAAAATAATTTTCTGCTTAGTGATCTATTTCAGTTAATATTAGATATGAAGCCTATGTATTTTGGTAGCACCCAATTGTAGGCAAAATTGTTCTAGTTTGATTTCCCAAAACAGAAATGTCATATCTAAACAACAACAAAAGAATAAATGATAATCAAGAATTGCAGGTTTTACAAATAGGGTCACCTAACTCTTGAAAATTAATTTTTAGGATAGGTAACATAACCAACTAATGTCCAAGAGTTCACACTGAGTCATTATGATGAACAGAACATATAGGTTACAGGCTAAAGCATTAGCGGCTAGTTGTAAGCTTTATACCACAAAGACTGATTTCCTAACTTCTCCATATTTGTCTTTCTATATATTTTAGTCAATGTTAACAACAGAAAAAGAAAGAAAACATTTTCTACCATCAATCTCCCTAGTCCCATGAAACAGAAGCAATAATTCAGAAATCCCAACAAATTGATCACCCAAAAAGATAATCTTGAACGAAGAACAAAAACAAAAAATGAGAGAACAAAATGATGTCGATCGGTGAGGTACCTCAATATGGTGTTGTTAATGGGTTTTGCTTTCTGAAGCCTAGTGGAGAAGCGATTCAATTTGTACAACCATTCCGCAAACAAGACTGAAGAGAAGGTGTAACACCTATTTTGCTAGATATATTGGATTACAAAGAACTATTAGAAATCAATCTATATGATTTTTGGTCGCACCATTTTAGAAAGCCTTTTTTTTTTTATAAATTAGATCAACCAAAATCTTCTCTTTGCTTAATTGCAAGCACGAAATAAACCCCCAAATTTGAATAGCATTCTCACAATTTGTGTCACCATAGCTTGCTTGGCAAGTAAATCCTATCACGCCTTAAATCTACATTAATATGTTCACCTCAACATGATTTTTATAAGTTGGAGGGACAATATTTCTATGATCCTTATACTCACTAACACTCTAACTGATGGTACAACCCCAACTGTAGATCTAGCTCCCTCTGACAAAAGAGACTTTTCTTACAAAAAACGTACTTACAAAGGCAAGTCCAAGATTTATACTTACAGGGTCATTGGATATTTAAAGCTATGGGTTCATATCTATTATTTGTTGCAACTTTGGTGAATTTAATGCTCCGCGTTGAAAGTATTGAGTTCATGAACCCACTAATATTACTCTGCTTACTCACACAACTATATCCCACTCTCCACTGGACACACAAATCACAAGTCCCAGAAAATCTTTAAGAATTAAAACCATGTTTATAGCATGTACAACAACAATGACCCTTTCTCGTAATGAGAATGCATATAACCCTATTACGGTCTTCTCTATGGAAAACACTTTATCAAAGAAAAACCATCTTCTAAGTTTTTTTTATTGCTTGGTAGGTTACAGGTATGGTAGTGATCAGTGAAAACCACAAGTAGCAAATTGCTTGACCAGGTTTACATGTTTAGTGCAAGTAATAGTTGGGTGAAAACCGACTTAATATAATAAACAGAGCTCTTTTATTTACATAGGAAAACATTTTAAGCAATCCATATAAAGGACAAATTTCAAACAAATAAAAATTCTTTCATCCTATGTTGCTCATACCCTCTAAAAATGCTAGTGTTGAATCCTCCCAAAGAAACAAAGACTTTTGGAGGATCTGAGCAACGTAGGATTCCTAGCAACATAGCTTACATCAACCGAATTAAGCATAAAAAATGCTTACATCCTATGTTGCTTGTACCGTCCAAAAATGTTACTGTTCAATCCTCCCAAAAACAAAAAAAAAAACTTTTGGAGAATCCGAGCAACGTAGGATTCCCAGCAACATAGTTTACATCAACCAAATTAAGCATAAAAAATGCTTACATCCTGTTTTGCATGTACCCTCCAAAAATGTCAAGTGTTGAATCCTCCCAAAAACCAAAAACTTAGGATTCCAAGCAACATAACTTACATCAACCAAATGAAACATAAAAAATGCTTACATCCTATGTTAGTCGGACCCTTTAATGTCGAATCCTCCCAAAAAACAAACACTTTTGGAGGATCAGAGCAACTTAGGATTCCAAGCAACATAGTTTACATCAACCAAATTAAGCATAAAAAATGCTTACATCCTATGTTGCTCATACCCTCCAAAAAAAGTTAAGTGTCAAATCCTCCCAAAAAACAGAACTTTTGGAGGATCCGAGCAACGTAACATAGGATTTCCAAAGAACGTAGCTTACACCAACCAAATTAAGCAAATTTTTCTACAAAAACAACAAAGATACTCCTCCTAATCCCACAAGGTGAAGTCTAGAAAGGATAGTATGTACACAAGATCTTACTCCTAATTTTGTTTTTCGATAGCTCCTCAACTCATAAGAAATGTCATGCAGTAAAACCAACATCTAAAAAACAGCAAAAAAGACAAATAGGGCTTTTTCTACATTCCCGAATCCCAACAAAACCAAAACCTTAAAAAATCAAGTACAAAAAGGAAGGTAGAGTTTTATTACGTAAATTAACAACACCCAACCGAGAAAGATTTGATTTTTAAACGTAACAAGGAAGCAAATTTTAAGCTTATCAAGAACTAAAATTATTACGTATACTGTAAACATCCAAAAATAAATAAAAAAATAATCAAATACCCTTTTGCTCACACGTTATCCTTCAGCAGCTGAGCACAAATTTGTATGATTTTGAAGTCTTCAAATTTATCACCCCGGAGTGAAAGAGGAACTGGAGAAGAGGGAGAGGTTTTGTTCTGTAAGTAAATTTTACAGAAATGTAATATGGAGTGGAGTGGTGGGTGGTGTGAGGTGGGGTGCGTGGGTGGGGGCAATTAATTATTGAGGTTTCTCCGGATTATAGAAAGCGGAACATAAACAACTTACCTGAGCTAGTAGCCACCGAAGTAAAGCCGAAGTGAGGGAAGACGTTTGAAGACGAAGGTGTTGTTAGATTCAGTGAAGAACGCAACTTGTAACGTCGGTAAAAAGCAAAGGAAATTGGAGAGGAAGAGGAGAGAATAGCGTTGGAGATGGAGGTGTGTGGCAGTGCTTCACATGGAAGAAGGCGATAAGGTTGAGGCAGCAGAAAGATAAACATGTGACGGTGAAATGTCCAAAATACCCCTTGAGTTCCATGTTAATTTAAGGGAAGCACACGTGTCGACGGAGAGGGATGTGCTATTCCCTCTTCTTATATAGTAATATGTATATCAACTTATAATTATTTTTTGACTAATAAAAATATTTTAAAAATCAAATAATCATACAACAGCAAGAAGTAATTAAAAAGAATAATAAATTCACTAGCTTATTTATTAGAGAAGTAGTCAAATGTCACTCCAACCTATAATCGAATTCTCAACTACACACTTATACTTCTGTAACACCTCAAAAATTTCTAAATTAAGACTTGAAGCATTCTTCATTTGAGTATAAGGTCGTACCGAGTGATTCTTAATTGTTCTTAAGTGTTAAAGTCATTTCTTTAGTGTTATAATGAATTTGGATATGACTCAAGGTCAAAAGAACCCCCGAGGACAAAATTGAGTTGAAGTCTTCATTTTCGATTAAGTTTTGACATAAGATTCTACTTATGTCAATTTCAAACAATCATATCTCCAAGCACATAATGAATTAGGTGGCTTATGACCTACCAAATTAAAAGTCTTTGAGTCCTCTTTTCAACGCTACCAAGTTTGTCTCATTTCATATTCAGAGTAAAAAGTTATGACTGTTTTACCAAAAACTGTCAAACCAGAGTTTTCTGAGTCTGTGAACGATGACCCCAATCGATGGGCCGTAGGTTGAACGATGACCCGTCCTGCCAGGTCGTCGCTAGAGTGTTGAGGGCAACTTTTGGGACCCAAATCCTACAAACCCAACCGACAAGCAGTAGGTGGACCTACGGGCCGTCGTTTGGACCCATAAATGGACTTTTGAGCCTTAAAAACTCAATATAAAACCCACATATGGGATTTACAGTTTGTGGGTCAAACCACAACCCGTAGAAGGTTTTTTTGCCATTTAAGAAGGGTAGTTTAGACTTTTTCACCCTTTCTAAGCCTAACCCACAACTTTTTTTTCACCTGAGGAAGTTAAGATCAAGTTCAAGAACGATCAAGATAAAGACCATCGGATTCAAGATCAAAGCTCAAAGCCCTTGAATTCAACTAGAAAGTCAAAATCAAGATAAAGTTCAAGTCAAGATCAAGATTAAGTCCAAGTCCAAGTTCAAGATCAAGATAAATCCCAAATTCAAGATCAAGCTCAAGAGCCCTTGAATTTATATTTGAAAAAAGCGAATTCAGAGGAATCATAGAGATTGTAAAACTCGCACTTGAAATAATAAAACAATTGTTGCGATAATTTTCCGTTCTTGATTATTGTTTTCTTGACGCAAATTTTATTGTCTACACAGTGATTTTCAGATCATATGATAAAGATGAGAGCTACAGAACTCTTGAAATAATAATCCCAACACACGAAATAATTCCAGAAAGAAAATGGAAACTACTGCTCGTGTGAGTCGTGATTATATTGTTGAGTTAAAGCACTACACAAATTAATATTACACAGATAGCCGTAAAAGAATCTACACAGTCAATGTATATAACTTAAATCGTATTAAGTAAGGACATGTAGATTCTTCATTCTGTGAGCTAGTATACATCATTTCTTTGTATTCCCTGCTACAGTGGCTGTAACAAATTGTCCATTTTTGTAAGATACACAATATTTGAAGTACTATTCAAACAGTGGTAGTACTAGATGATCACTCCTCCATCACTTAACAATATCTCTGCAAGATGCTAGTGATCTTGCATTCTGTTTTCTTGAATTTGAACCCCATTCTATGGCTTCTGCGAGTTCTTCTTGGCACTCTCTTGTAGATATTATGTTGTCTTCAGTTGACACATGCATTGGGGGTGGTGCTCGAGTTGGAGAAGCGAATGGTGAAACCAATTCTGTTTCAGGTACTGAAAGGGTACTGAGTGCAGTGACCACATCACTAATCAGAGGACGTACTACTGGATCATCTTGCAGACACATAGAAGCAATAGCAACGGCTTGACTGAAATTTTTCCTTGGGAAATTTGCTCCGAGAAGTGGATCAGCCAGTTCAATGTGTCTCTTTGTGTCTTTGAATATGGGTTCAGCCTGGAAGAAGCATAAGAAACACATCTTTTTGCTTAAACGCGGAGAGTAGGACAACACAACATGGTTTTTTGATATATCAACAACCCGTTGAATTTAGAAGTAAATCGAATATCAGCCTCAAGAGGGAAAAGGAAATATTAGAAACTAGGTTATCTATGTCATTCAGTTATCAGTCATGATCAATACCAGTGGCGGAGCCACATGCAATGAAATGAATCCCCTTTGTAGGAAAGTTATATTTGCAAAAATAGCAGTAGCCCAAATGTTAAGGAGCATTCTCCAATCTTTATTAATTTTAATGCAGCATTTTAGATATGAAAGAAGCATAGATTTCAGCAATCTGGCTCGGTAAACACTACTGGTGTTGGATCATGTAATATTCAATGGCGTATGTTTCATCATAAAAATAGTCATTAAGGTCAAAGTAAAAAGGAAGGAGAAATGTTTCGCTTACCCAGGTAACTAAGTTCTGCTGATGCCCAAATCTTGTGATATCAACTGCTCTCCTACCCGTAATTAGCTCCAATAAAACTACACCAAAGCTATAGACATCAGACTTGATAGTCAGCTTGCCAGTTTGTTGGTACTCAGGAGCACAATAGCCGTAAGTTCCCATGACTCTTGATGATACATGGGTGTTTTCCCCTGTAGGTCCAACCTTGGCTAACCCGAAGTCTGACAGTTTTGCATTATGTTCCTTATCCAGCAAGATGTTGGAGGACTTCAAGTCACGGTAAATGACTGGTGGATTGGCTCTATGATGTAAATATTCGAGTCCTTTTGCAGCATGTAATGCTATTTTCATCCTTGTGAACCAATCTAGTGGAAGTTTATCTCGTTCAAGATCTGAAGAAACACACACACACATATAGATATGATTCTTCATTAGTTTGATAGTAATAGGCAATATGTTGCTTTCGTAAACAAAGGTAAACACATAGCTAGAATACAGGAAACGGAATGCTATGACGCCAGTTCATTACTCAAAACTCCCCTTTACAGTTGTGGAGGATAAATAATAGTTTCTTGATTTTGTTACACGTTTTAAAGAGTATTGTTTCATCTTCTGCACTAAGAAGGTGCTTGTTGGCAGTAGAAAATGTTTTTAAGATTCTTCTAATATGGTATTCAGCCTTATCGCAGCAAGGGAATTAGAAAAATTAAAAGATTATCCAGATATTGTTTTACTATCACAATAGCAAATTTCAAATGCCGGTAGAGTAATAAGAACAACAGCAACAACGACATACTCAGTATAGTTCCACAAGTGGGACACGTAGAGTAATAAGACTTTAAGGAAAAAATAAATACCAAGCAGATGATCCTCCAATGATCCCAATGACATGTACTCATAAACAAGAAGTCTTTGATCTCCGTCAGCACAATAGCCAATTAGATTTACAAGATTTGAATGGTGCAGAAGGCTCAACATCAACACCTCCACAAGAAATTCTCGGTTTCCTTGCAATCCATTGCGGTCAAGCTGTTTCACTGCTACAGTCTGGACAAAATGAAGTGATGATTAGTACAGTTTCACGGCAAAATGCTAGCTATGTATTGAAACAAATAGCAGAAATATTGAAGTGTTGAAGCACCTGGCCAGTTTTGTTAAGGTGTCCCTTGTAAACACGTCCAAATCCACCTTCTCCTATCAGACATTCTGATCGGAAGTTCTTCGTAGCTGTTGCTAGTTCCCTGAAGGTGAATGTTTGAGCTGCAATGTTCTGGCTTTCGCCTTTGTTAGAAGACTTTTGGTGTGTGGTTTCTGCTGGCACCTTTCTAGTATTTTCTGCAGAAGATTTATGTATTAAGAAAGCAAAAACTAATCTGAAACTTTATAGTATCATAGAGAATCACTTGTTTTATTTTAGGCATAATACATAAATATGTCCTTTAACTTGGCAATATGCATCCTACATGGTGTCGTCCGTGTATTATGCCACACATGACTCATGTGTCTATTTGTTCAATTTTATACAAATTTAAGTATTTACTTGTACACATCCAAAGTTGAAGGGCATAAATGTAAAATGAGTTCAAGTTAAAGGGCACGTTTATGTATTATGTCTATATTTTATGTCTACAACCGTCTCCCTCTGCTTTACTTTTCTTGTCTTCAAAAAATTCATCTTGTTTTATGGCCACAGTATTCCCCATATTCCCATAATAGCTCCAGCCTCCGATGAGACGGGGTTGCTCAGGTGGTAATTACACCCTCCACCCTTAACTTTTAAGGTTGTGGGTTCGAGTCACAATGGGAGGATTATAAAGCAAACATTTTTATGTTACATTTGAAGTTATGAAGAAAAATATACCAGATAGAGGTTGCGAATGAGAACGCTGATCCTGCTGTGGCTTTGGCCTCGATAATGAATGTGGACGTTGTTGTTGTTGTTGATGCAAGAGAGTTTCTCTTTGACGAACAACATCAGATGTTTCTTTGCTTTGGCTATGTATTCTTTTGAATGCCTTCTTTTCTTGTGATGAAAAACATGAAAAACAACCCATGTTTTCTTTTTTTAATATCTAAATATCCAACTCTAATTTGCTAGAATAGCTACGAATTTCTAAAACACATACAATTCTATAATCTATATATAAATTCTGGTTTAGGCAATCGTATTTGCCTTTACAAATTTTGTTGATCTATAATGGTATAACTAAAAAGGGAATAGATAGATAGATAGCTAATTAGGCTGTCTAAAAAGGGAAAACCTAGAAATATGTTTAGGCTATTTTTAGGAGGGAGAAATGTTGGAAGTTTTTTTCCGCAGAATATGGTGGACATATTCTTTTGGTAGAAAGAATTTGTAGGGATATCTGGTGAAATCTTGGAGATAAACAATTTAAAGTTTGATTTATTATGTTCATTTGGTTGCAATACTTTCAATATCTTCTCTTCTTTATAACACATTTATAGGGGTCATTTGGTCGGACGAATTAAGAAAATAATCTCAGTATAATAGATTGTCCATCAGTTTATAAAAATTATGAGAATCTTGCGCAGAATTTCTCAAAATGTATTCTTCTATCGATAAACAATGGAACGAAGAAGTAATATGTCAAATAGCTGCAAGTCAACATGTACAACTGATATTATACATCCAATCAAACATGGAAGCAGACCTTGAACAAGTCAACAAAAAAAAAGGAAGCAGCCAAAGGTTCTCCCATTTTGCATAACCAAAGGAAATGTCGTACCTTGAAATACCCTTTTTCATTGCAAAAAACACTAATGACTCACCATTTACATAAAAGGACAACAACACTGTGTCTAAGAATTTCGTATTAATGGGGTTGTGTACATATGCGGCTAAGACCAGGCTCTCCATCAGCATGACCTTTTTTTCTCCAACTCTCTCTCACTCTGTACACTTCATTCCACATTCCAGCTGCTGCATAAACATTAGATAGTGCAATAGAAGCAGTAGATATCTGTATCTCCTTTTCCGTCAGCTTTTCAGCCACCTTCTTTCCAATTTCAACGTTTTCATACAACTGACAAGCCCCTAGAAGTGCAGCCCAAATGGTACCAGTAGAGCACTCATCACTTAGATGGTTCTCTTCCATTCCCTCCACCAAATGCCATGCTTCCTCAAGCCTTCCATTACGTCCCAATAAGTCAATTAGACATGTATAATGTTCTTCGTCAGGGGTCAAACCATACTGCTTCCTCATTTGCGTAAAATATTGCATTCCCTCATCTACTAAACCACAATGACGGCAAGCAGTTAGTACTGCAGTAAATGTCACTTCATTGGGATTAATTCCCATGTTTACCATACGCTGAAAAAGTTCAAGGGCTTGGAAAGCGAATCCATGAACAGCAAATCCCATGATTGCAGAAGTCCATGAAACAACATTTTTCTCTTCCATCGCATCAAAAAGTCGTAATGTGTAACACAAGTGACCTGATTTTGAATACATGTCAACTAAAGCTGTTCCAACAGCCACATTGTCATCTGCATCCGGTAACTCTCTAATAATTTTTGCATGTATTTGCTTTCCTTTGTCCAAATCTGTTAGATGGGAACATGCTTCAAGAGCTACCACAAAGGTCAAGCAGTTTCCTTCTAGCCTATCTCTTTCTTCTCCAGAATACATCTTAGCCAATAAATTTAAGCCTTCTCGGGGCAAGCCCTTTTGCACATATCCTGTCATCATGCTTGTCCAAGAAACAATAGTTTTCTTGGGCATATGCTCAAAGAGTGCCTTGGCATCTTCGATTAGTCCATTATTAATATAACCAGACAACAAAGAATTCCACAGTGGAGCATGTCGTTCAGGTAGCCAACTTTCAAAAACTTCTCGCGCTTTACCAATATCACTGCACTTGCTGTACATGTCTATGAGTGCACTGCCAATAATCGCTCTGCTCTCTTTTAATAAACAAGCAGTTTTATATGAATCCACCAAAGTGATAAAGAGACCATGGACTTGCTTCCCAGCATTGAGTAAACGCATCTTGGCGCAAGCAGATAGCAGAGGCACGAAAATAGTCTGATCCATAACTAAAATTTCAACAGCATTCTCCATTGACAAAATGTACCTCACAGCATCAGCATATATATGATTAAATACATAACCCCTTATCTTTACAAGCTTAGAAACAACATCCCTCTCTGTTCCAACAAAAACTTTCTCCGCCAATCCAACTCTACTACAATAAAAATACATATTAGCAATTGAATTTCGACAACTCGACTCAAACCCACTAACAAACGCATAACCATGAACTTGCATTCCCAGAAGTAGATCCTTTACATAGCCACACCCAGATAAAACAGTAGCAACGCTATACTCATCAGGCACGTAAAATTCTATACACTTCATTCGATAAAACAACTCCAACCCTTCACACTCCCGTCCATTCTGAACATACCCAGAAACCACAGCGTTCCACGTCACCAAATTTCTCCTACACATTTCATCAAACACCATCCGTGCACATTCCACTACCCCACATTTCGAATACAAATCCAAAAAAGCAGTCTCAACAACAATATTTCCAGGCAAAAATCCGGACTTTATAACATGGGCATGCAAGTTTTGCCCCAATTTAAAGTTCTGTGGAGAAGAAGCAATGGCGCGAGCAACAGCTGTGAAGACGAAGTGATTGGGCTGAGCAGCGGTATCTGGGTTGGATTGATAATGGTTGAGCATGAGGGAGAAGAGGTGAAGGGCTTTGTGGGGTTGATTGGAACGAGCGTAAGATGAGATGAGAGAGGTCCATAAGGTTGTGTCTTTGTGAGGCACTTGGTCGAACATCTTGTGGGCAATGGTAAGGGAGTTGGGGATTGCAGAGGATACATAGTGAGCAATGAGATTTGTGGCGTAAAGAGGAGAATTGTCAAGGCCGAGCTTGATAAGCCAAGCATGTTTACTCATTCATGCGTGCGTCCTTAAACATGCAAGCATTTGGTTATCACAATTCACAAGTATGTTACCTCGATTAAGGGAAAATGACTCGTTATTAAAGTGATTATATACTCTTATCATTATACAATAAAACATATATACTCTTACTGTTACAAAAGGAGTTCACATATACTTTTTATCTAACGGAAGTGAGAAAATTAGTTTAAAATTTATTTTTTTTACTTTAAATTTTAACAAAATTCATGTATATATGATCATTCTAGTAAAATTCAAGATATATTTTAATCTTTTTCATACGTAAATTATTTTTTGACTTCTTTAGTTATCATTATTTTTGAGTTTTTTACCCTTTTTTTTCTTTCATTCTTTAGTGCAATGCAAAAAAAAAAATTATAACTATTTTTTATGACTATATTGTAATTTAGTTATCGTATTTGTAAAAAAAAATTGGGGCATCTATAATAAGTTTTGCAAGAAAATTACTGACACAAAAATAAATTTGACCATCAAAATAATAAATTTAAATTGATCGTTGAAACAAAAAGAAATATGTGTGAGGAGGATCAAATATATCCCATATGAATTATACTTTTTTTCAAAAAAATATTTTTTTCACTTCCGTTAGAGGAAAATGGTATATGTGAGTCATTTGTATAACAGTAAGAGTATTTATGAGTCACTTTTATAACGAGGAGGAGGGTATATCAGCTCTAAATAGGAATGTTGAGGGGTATATCATGTCCTTTTTCCTTAACTTTATTGTTCATACTTCAAGAATATTTTTAAAATATTCTTCCATTTTTATCTTTCATTTAGATTTTTCTATATGATGAGTTCAAAAAACTTTAATTGCTTTGAATTATTTTCTTGGAAATTTCTTACAATAATGTGGCTGAGATTTTTATAAAAACTCTTCACCATATCAATAAATTTAAGGGAAAATTACATGAGATGGCAAACATCCCTTAGTTATTAGTTAATAAGGATATAGTTTGATTTTTTTACTGTCAGTAAATATAGTTTAAAATTTTGCCATAATTATTGGGACCCACCACCTCTTTGTATACTGAATCAACAAAGACATTCAGTTGCTTTTCTATAAAATTTTATACAAAATCTTTTTTATCTCTCCTATCCTCATCCCATATCTTTCTCCTAAAATCACTCTTCCACTTCTAAGTTGAATTTCAAATTCCACATTCTCCCCTCAATTGTGTTTCCACCTTTCGCAGGTAACCGCCAAAATTATGGGTGAATCTATTTTTTCCATTTTCATCAATTGTATATGTATTGTTTTTTAGTTTTTTGATAATTTTTTTTCTAAAAAATTCGTTCTCCTTATCAAATTAACAGCAGTATGGATGATTCCTCTCCATATGTGAGGATTACTAGAGGTACGCCATTTTTTGTCAAAGTTGTTGACAATCTATCGTCGTTTTCAATCAGATTAACTCAAGATTTTGGGGTCAATGCAGGATCTATGGAAAAAGCTAAACAAGTTCAAGTTGAAAAATCTATTGAAGAATTGAGATATAAGAAAAAAATGACCCAATCGAAATTCAGAAAGACATCAACATTGCGAAGGCTAGTGGCATTAAAATTGTTGAAGGAGGAAGTATGAGAAAAATCGTAAACAGTGATTCAGAGGACATTGAATCTGCTTCACCAGATTCTGGATAAACCTGAAGAACATCAGGAATCTCAAGTGTTAGCTTAAAACAAAATTCTAGATAGATATTTGTATATATTGTTACTTATGTGCAAATATACATAAAGTATTCTGATTAAATCAAATTGTATATAGACATATGTATATCAAATATTTCATGCTGCCCAACTTTTCCCCTATTTTTGTTTGTATATTTGGTTAGTTATACAAAAGTTTCTTGAATTACTTATTTGTATATTTAGTTAATTATAGAAAAGTTACTTGAATTATAAGTACAATTTCATGCCTAAATCACAATTGTATAATGTAATTTGTATATTCTACTAGTTATATACAAATTATTTGAAGTTATGTATAGTGTTAGTTGTATAGTAATAGTTATATACAATATTGATTGAGACAATTGTATAATTTTTATACAAAGGAATTACAAATATAAATATAGTTTATTTATACAAATTTTTAGTTTTGTATAAAATATTGTGATTATATATAGCACTTTATTGAAATATTGTTTATCTTCATTTTTGTATAGGGAGTTAGATTTATGTGCAAACACAAGATATGAACATGGTATTATATACAAACATTAAATAACTATATATACAAACAAACTACAACACACTCTTTTGTATATAGACAGTACACAACGTTTGTATACAAACAGATTTCAACACCATCTTTTTATCGAATCATTCCCGATTACCATATATACAGCTGACATATGAATTTTATACAATTAGTTTAATCAATAATAATAATAAAAAATAATAGAACTTTACATATGCACATATACAAATATAATACATATACAAAATTATAGTAACTTATACAATTTCATAGCTATATACAAAAAAAATACGAACATGATAAAATATACAAACATTACACGATTATATATACAAACAGACTACACCAAAAATTTGAAAAAAATACATCACACTATTTTTTTATGAAACAAGCACGAATGTCATATATACAATTTTCATATTAATCTGTTGCTTCAGTCGTGCGAGGAAACTAATTGGTATTGTCTTTTTGTCGCTATAGAATTCTTTTTTGGGAAAATATTTGATTTTGAACGTTTAGCTTAAATTACGGGATTATGTAAAAAAAATTTACCGTATTTAGCGCTATTGTTACCATTCACTGAAAAAAGTAAAATATTGTATAAATTAAAAAAAAAAAAAAAACGCTTTATACAAATTTAAAGCTACCTAACAAACTAAACTATACCCAAGGAATGTAGTTATGTAAATTATACTCATGAAATGTTATTTCATAAAATCTGTTTGTCATATATGAAATTTTTCCTAAATTTAATAATACATCGTTGGAGTACTCTACTTGTCATCTAAAAAAAAAATACTCTACCTGTCATTTGCTTTAAAGGTGAATAAGTAAAACCTACTTTTAGAATATTCTTCCATTTTTAAAAGTTCTTTTTGTTGAGTAGTAGAAGTTGTTTTCAGAAACTAAAAAAAAACATGTTTTTAAAAAAATAAAAATTGAGAAAAATATACTTAGACCCTATTTGAATTCCAAAATAGTTTTAAGCACTTTTATAGTGTTTGACTTACTAGGATTTGATGCATTTGAGCCAAGGGTCATTGGAAAACAACCTCTCTATCTCCACGAGGTAGTGATAAAATTTACACACACTCTACCCTCTCCAGACCCCCATTTAGTGGAATTCCACCGAATATATTGTTGTTGTTGTCATATTTTTAAGTCAAAAGGGACAAAAGGCCATCCAAACAACTCTTAGAATATTTTTTAAAAATTTAGTCAAACACTAATTATTATTCAAAGTGTTTTTTTTAATTTATTGATGAGAAAAGGGTCAAATGCCCCCTCAAGCTTTAACCATATTTCCAACTACACACTTAATCTTTGTGGGGGTCCTATTACCCCACTGAACCTTTTTTTTAATACTCACCCTCAGATGATGATGTGTCCACATACGTGAACTCACCTCCGTGAGGCGCGCAAGAACGTAATAAAATGTCCACGTGGAGTCCAAATAAGCCTCCCAACAGTAACTTTACTCTTTATTTAACCATGCATTTATTTTTTATTCTTTTCCCAATTCATTTATCTCCATCTCTTTTGTTCTTGAACTAAAGCTCTCTTCTTTGTTCTTCATCCACCATTTTCAAAGCTTGAATTTAGTTGTTGTATCTTCTCCAACTAAGATTGAATTTAGGGTTTGCAGTTTTCTCGAATTTCATATTGAACAATCGAAATCTTCCCCAATTCGACAACTTGATTTTTTTTTTCACTTTGTGTTATTAGGATTAGTAAGTAAAGATCTAACCTTTTCTCAGAAGAAATAGTAAGTAAGCTTTCCGAGCAACGTCAGTAATGAAAGATCGTAGAGAAAAGGAAGAAGAACTAGAGATTAGATTAGAAAGAAGATCGTAGAGATTAGATTAGGAAGAAGAATGAGGGTCAATTAGGTTCATAAAAGGTAAAGGTAAAATTTTGTGACACGTGTCAATTTGTGAGTCGTGTAAATTCATGAGGTCCTAATATATACGTGGACAACGTGTGTATACAAACATTTTTTATAAATTTGATTTATGTGGACACATCAACGTCTGAAGGTGAACTAATATTTAAAAAAAAAAAGGTTCAGGAGGGTAATAGGACCCCGCAAAGGTTAAGTGTGTAGTTGGAAATATGGCTAAAACTTAGGGGGGCATTTGACCCTTTTCTCACTTATTGATCAAACAAAATGTGCTTCTTACTAAAAATATTTGTTTGAAAAGCATTTTAAAAATATATATTTAAAAATAAATTGATTATAGGTTTTTTTTTTTTTTTAATTTATTAATAAGCCGGAAAGTAAAAATTGGCTACATCACCCTTAAAATATGAGATGAAAAAGCAATTAATTTTTTGTACTTTTTAGAAAATTACTATTTAGTCTAGTGCAAATGTTTTTCTCTTATAAATTCATTCTTTGACCATCAAAGTATTTGATGTAGTGGATGATGTTACTCATCTTTTACTCAAAAGTCTCGAATATAAACTTTGGATATGAAAGTTTTTTTAGATAAAAAGTGCTTTATAAGTTAATGAAACATTTGACCAAAAAAAAAAGTTAATAACACATGAAATGTTGCATTGGATTGAGAATGTCTTCTAAAATAATCCTACATGTATCATGAAATCTCCTAAATTCTTTCTATAATTGACGAGTCACTAGTATACATAGAAAATTAAATTCATACTTTTTCAAATTATAATATAAAAATATGTCAAATTCATAAAGATTGATTTATTTATTTTATAACCTTTTTTGTTTTAATTACTATTTGAGAAAATCAGAAATAATTGAGTTGTGAATTAACTAATTAACAATCCGCAAGCAAATATGTAGAGAATATATTTTTGTTTTTCACAAATATGATAAACAGTATTGGGATATTGACTTCATTTGATATTTCTATTATAAGGTAATTCTTATTCTTTAATTTATATTTTTCACAAATGTGTAAATATCTCTCACGATTATGTTTATATATTATTACTGAATTAGAGCAATTAGATGTCCTCCTTTCTATTATGCAAATAATTGTCAAAATAGTAATATTAAAAATTCATAAATATGTGCTTAAATAAATACACATTTTTTTAGCAAGTCCTTTTCGATTAGCTTACTCATTATAACAGACTATTACACTATTCATCTTTCTCGATTACAAATAAATGTAGAACCAATAATAACATAAAGAAATATATTTTGCTAAATAAATACTAATAATCTATCAGTATCCCATTAACAGTATTATTTCTTTTGCCTATCTTAATTATAAATTTAGTAATATATTAATAATAGTACACAATAGATAGACGTTAACAAATTATACAATATCTAACTGTATACAATATCTAACTGCAGAACGGATAAATATCAAATATAAAGCTACATCTCAAGCATATAAAATTTAGAAACAAGACTTATTATTATATATATTATATAGAAATATCAACATTTGTCATTTATCCAATATAACAGAAAGTTACTCCATATGCTTACTTTTGAAGAAAATATTCTTCTTCATTAAATAAGAAAATAGAAGAAATAGTAAAAAAAAAAAAAAAAGCTTTTTAATTAAAATAGAACTAGATAATTTCCAACACTAACATTTATTAAGAACTTGAAACAAAGCTAATATGATGTCCAAAAGCTGAAAAAGTTAATTACTAAAAAAAGAAGAGAAATAAAAATTATTTGTAAATTAAAAATATGCTTCTTGAGCCACTTGCTTCTTCATTATGTTTTTCTTTATGTCAAATATGCCACTTTTTATAACTAATTCATGACTTGTTATAAGTTTTTTTATGTGTTATGTTACGATCAAGCTAGTTTTGTTATGACAAATAAATTTGTGTATTTTTTCTTTTTAGCATTTTATTTTATTTATTGTTTCGTAACTTATTCATCTTTTTTTTTTTTTTTTATGTTTTTCTTTGAGAATTTTTCTCGTCCTCAAGATCAATTTTTTCTATGAGCTATCCTGCATTATTTGGTTAAAAACAGGAAATAAATATGATAATTTTTGTGCTTTTACATAAAGAATTATATATTAAAAATCAAATAAAAATATACTTATCAAAAAAATTTACATTTAGACTTTTACTCTTCCCCGAAGAAAGAATATATAATTTTTTTCTTTTTGCTAATTTGCAACACTCATTACTTTTTTGCAAGTTACTACTTTACTTGAATTTCAAATTCTTTTGAACCTTGTGTTACTTATTAATATCTCCACTTTTATTTTATAAGTATTACTGTTAGATATTTTTTAGCTTCAGGCAATTAAGAGTATTAAAATGTTATTGCAGTAGAACACTTACATTAGTAAAAATACAGTTATAAAATTAGAATCTTCTAATGTTTTGAATTCATCCAATTATGTTATTAGAAAATAAAATAAACTTCTATACATGTAAATTATTTTCTTAAAATCTCTTATTTAATTATTATTATTTTTAAATAAAGTTGTAAAAGAGAATATCTAAGGTAAAGTATCAAACCACTGTGTATAGATATTTTCATTATTTTGACATTTAATATTGTCATACTAAAAGCATAAGATACAACCGTATAACCCTGTCTTTTATTGCTATTTAGAACCCAAAATATATTATAGGTTGCCAATCAACCTTTCTTTCTTTCAACTATTACTAATGTATCAATTATCAAGTTAAACTATTTACAAACTATCTTTCATGATTATTTACCATAAAAAAAATGTCACATATTGTTTTAAAGTTTGAAGAGCATTCACACTCTCCCATACAACAAAATCATTTATTTTTCCAAATAAAAAATTCTATAAACATCGAAACTTGACTCTCTGAATCTTTATCTTGTTAGAAGTCAAGGCACGCATCGAACTCTTTAGCTTAGCGAACATAAACCAAGAGAGTAGCCGTCATCGGTCGATAGATCACAAAAAAAAAATGTTAAACGAATAGTTATTAAAAGACGTTGGACTGTGTTATTTGTTGCCCCTATTTAAAACAAATATCATTTATAGTGAACGATGAAACAAACACAAATTGTCCCTGATTTGGACAAAAAAATTGGTCCTACAACATTATATGAGCAATATTTGTTGATATCAATCTCTTCAATATTGGTTGATATCAATCTCTTCCGACATGTTCACTTCTGAATTTTTTAAAATTTTCATGTATATCATTTGTTTTGTTTTTGTGATAATTGATTCAAACTAACTCGAATGTTGGAAATATCAATCTGACATGTTCACTTCTGAAACTTTTTAAATTTTCAAGTATATCATTTGTTTTGTGATAATTGGTTCAAACTAACTAGAATGTTGGAAGGAGATAATAGGTGTAATATCAACTTCTGAATGTTTAGATTGTGTTGTCTTATTCTTTATTTGCTCAAAGACTAGCTATAATCATTTGTTCTTGTAAATCTTATGCCGAACCATGTTGTTTCATTCTTTATTTGCTCAAAGTCTATTTATAATCATTTGTTCGTGTACATCATATGTTTGAACAATAAAGACTATTTATACTCATTTGTTCTTGTACATCTTATGTGGAACCGGGTATTGATAAAGTTTCTACCCAAGAAGTAAGTATTCTCAATATTTGGTAAACCCTCCAAATACACATCAAACAAAGAAATCAAATGAGTGATAGTCCCAAAAAAAATAAAATACAAGCATCTACAATCACCCTTGGAACGATAGTAAACGGTGGCCTTACTAATGAATCTCCCAACATTCAAAGAGTAATTCGAGCATAATAATAATAAATCAAAAAACTCTTTCCATCTCATAGATAGAGATATTCAAGTATGAAATTAGGCAAGAACTAAGAAATCTACCCCAAGCATATATACCCCTTTAATGCCTAAAGGTCGTGTCGAGTATATTTTAATGTCATCGGGGCACAATCATCCAACACACATTTCACAAAATTTACATTTTGATCATCAACAAATTTCTTCGTGTTCCCATCATCAATGTTTCTTAATATATTTATGACATCAAAATCAAAGAAAATAGTTTTACCTCACACATTTGTTGTTCGACTTGTTCATTATTTATGTAAACAAAGAATTTCCTAATTAGAAGATATGTAATGTAGAAAAATTCAAAATGAATTACAGAAGAAAAAGAAGTGAAATTTCAAATGAGCAACCCAGTCAGTGTCACAGGCGAAAAGTTCAGAAAATCATGCAGGAAACATGAACATTTAGAAACTGGAAGGTTTTCTCCAACGTAGAACTATGAATCCTCTAAGAACACAACGATAAATAGAACAGCAAAGGCACTTATTCATACAAAATAATGACCCACGAATATCTTCAAGAGTCATATACTACACTATTAAAGGTTTACTTTAGAGCAACATTCACATTTAAAGAGGTGTCCGTCAAAATTAAATCTTTGGAATTATCTGCTTTTGGATGGTTTGGACAATCAAACTTGAGTCTCACATGTACAGGTCTTGTTATGATGATTTCTTCTACATCTCTTTTTGATGCCAGCAAGAACTGAAGAATTACATCTCTGCTTACCATTGTCCCGGGGTTTAGCAGATCTGCTATCCTGCCTGCTTTCCGTTGTCTACTGTCACTACGGCCATCTGAATCCTTTTTCAGTCTCAGATATAGTGCAGCACAAATGATAACCTGGTGGAGAACCAGAGAAATGAAGACAATCGCATAATGACTAAAGCAGCATTTTTGGATCTGAAATTCAGTATATTACTTCCCAAATTTATAAGGAGCTTGACGTAAGGCATATATATATTATTCATAATCTAGTAGTGAAATTAGGCCTATTCGAAATAGTTAAAGGTAAAAAAATTTGCCTTTCAGAAATTCAGTTGATATCAATTTAAACAAGTAAAAATTTCCAATTTATAGAGGAAGAACTTTTCGAAATAATTTAAGCAAATTCCTTACAAGATTTTCATTTATCATTCCATACACAACTGCAACTCACGTTATAAAATATTATCAAACTTATGAGTACCAAAGTTAACTGGTCCATGCAAACATACAGTAAATTTAGTACATTACAAGGCATGGGTTTACACACCCCAAAACATGCCACCAAATTTAAGCTTCAAGATTGAAGTTTCACTAGAAATCTTTGTAAAAAAAAAGAACGTTGGAACGAGATTGCCTTCAAAATTTCATATAAATGTATAACACATGGATCCCAAACAAGTTCCAAGACTACTACAAAATATAGATATCTTTATGCAAATGTGATCTTCCTTAAAGCTCCCAAAAACTTTCATCTCCAATGGTCATCTTCAAGTATCCTCTCAAACATTCCCTACGATAGAAATAACTATCACTAAGCATAAAGCTTACTGGTCTAAAAACTATAGGTTTGGAGCTATTAGATTTTCCAATTACCTTTGAAGTCATGGGCGGCTCAATTATAACGTATATAAATAAACCAAGTAACCAAATTCAATATTTAAAGATTCAACTTATAGAACAATTTCACAAGAGATTAAATAACAAGTTTCGTCCAATATGTAAATCATGTCATCACACCAAGCATAATCATGTATCGTATCGAGAAGGACTGAAGCTCTGTACCAACAGGGGTCAAAACCCATTGATCAAGAAAACCATATTAAAATGGCTTTCTAGTTCGTACTTAAAATGCACAACTTTCATACTTAACACCAATCAAAAATCCAGAGTCAGAAGATCTGAATCAAGAGGCATGTCAATAGTGATAGTCACAAGAAGGACAGAGTCCCAACAAGAATGTCAAGTGATACCAACACAACAAGTAACCAAGACAACCTTTCAGATATATCAACCGGTAACAAGAGTACACAAACCTCAGTCTTTTGGCATACAAACAGTCCACACAACTTCAAGAGTCCAAACTCTAGACAACCAAAGTCTCAAGTTCCTCAACTTGTACATGAGTATATACAACCTTGAAAATACAACTAAATATCCTCTTTAATTTTTAGTAGCTCCATCATGTTAACATAAAACAAGATTATCATCAAAAGAAGTCTAGTCTGTGTAAATAACATTGTTTCCAAAACAGTAAATCTGGCCAATCCAGCACCTTATGTTGTAAGTTGTAACTTAGTTTTGAAAAGGCAAAATTGGACTTCATGAAAAATATAGGTATATGTCTTAAGGTTGCAAAGAGTCAAGAATCACCACAAAATACCTTTCGCACAAAAAGTTGTAATTAAAACACTAGCTATTGGACAAATGGGATTTCTAAATCGGAAAACTGGACAGAACTTGTCCTATATTGTGTCTCCTTTTTCAAATCCATAACAAAAAACTAGATTTCCACAGAAACATAAGAGGTGTTGACATATGTGTTAACTTTTCAAAGCATATTTATTCACTAACAACAGAGCTCTACACAACAAGATATGCTAACAATACTAAACACTGCACAATTCGAAAACAAATTTGATCACTTACCAAAAGGTAGGGTGAGTCTTCAGCCAAAAGGAACAAGTTTTTCTTGTGATTTTGTGGGAAAATATAGTGATGAGAGAGTTCTCAAGATTTCTTAGTCTTAAGAAAATCGAATTTTGTTGAGGGGCAGGAAAACATATGCTATAAAAGTGATGTTTATCACTTACTATAGCTGAAAAAGGGTGGCTGCCCAAAATTCTTAAAATATCACACTTGAGTCACGGGACAAGTGGTTATTTAACGCCCCCAAAAGGGAAGGGGGAGAGAGTTGTAACGCCCCCAAATTATTTAAGCTACTATTCTCACTCCAAGAGGTTATTTCTTGATGATAGGAACAACTCCTCCTTGACTTGAATTTTGTGACGTGAGAAAACTTAATTTCCTTGAATTGTGATTGTATTATAAAGATTGTATTATATATATATGCTTTAATAATAGTAACTAAAGTGTGATATTTAAGAATTTTGGGCAGCCACCCTTTTCTAGCTATATTAAGTGATAAACATCACTTTTATAGCATATTTTTTCACCCTCTCTCTAGAATTCGATTTCCTTAAGACTAAGAAACCTTGAGAACTTTCTCATAACCATACCATAAAATCACAAGAAAAAATTGTTCCTTTTGGCTGAAAACTGAAGACTCACCTTACCTTTTGGGTAAGTGATCAAATTTGTTTTTGAGGTGTCAATATTTAGTATTGTTAGCATATCTCGTTATGTAGAGCTCTGTTGTTGATCAATAAATACGTTTTGAAAAGCTAACACATATACCAACAACACTTGTGTTTATGTGGACATCTAGTTTTTCTGTTATGAATTAGAAAAAGAGGACGCAATATAGGACAGGTTATGTTCAATTTTTCCGATTTAGAAATCCCTTATCTCCAACCGCTAGTGTTTTGATTATAACTTCCTGTACGAAAGGTAATTTGTGGTGATTCTTGATTCTTTGCAACGTTAAGACATATACCTACATCTTTTATGAAGGACATAAAGTCCAATTTTGTCGTTTACCTTTTCTAAACTAAATTACAACATAAGGTACTGGGACTGGCCAGATTTACTGTTTTAAAGACGGTATTATTTACATAGACTAGGCTTACTTTTGATGATAATCTTGTTTTATGTCAACATGATGGAGCTGCTAAAAATTATAGAAGATATTTAATTGTATTTTCAAGGTTGTATATACTCATGTACATGTTGAGGAACTTGAGACATTGGTTGGTCTACCGTTTGGACTCTTGAAGTAGTGTTCGACTGTTTGTATGCTAAAAGGATGAGGTTTGTGTAAGCTTGAACTTGTACTCTTGTTACCTACTGGTATATCTGAAAGGTTATCTTGGTACCTTGGTTACTTCTTGTCACTTGTATTGTCGTGTTGGTATCACTTGGCATTCTGTTGGAACTTTGTCCTTCTTGTGGCTGTGACTTTGTCACTATTGACATGCCTCTTGATTCGGATCTTTTGTCATCTTGACTTTTGGTTGGTGTTAAGTATGGAAGTTGTTCATTTTAAGTACGAACTAGAAAGCCATTTTTAATATGGTTCTTGATTCTCTTGATTGTTGGGTTTTGACCCTTCTTGATACAGGGCTTCGATCTTTCTCGATACATGACATATTGGGCGAAACTTTGTTATTAATCTTTTGTGAAATTGTTCTATGAGCTCTCGTGACACCTAAATCATAAACGATCAAATTTGATACTCTTGATATATATGGTTACTTGATTTGTTTATATATGATATAATTGAGTTTCCCACGACTTCAAAGGTAATTGGAGAATCTAATAGCTCCAAACCTATAGTTTTTACACCACTAAGCTTTATGCTTAGTGATAGTTATTTCTATCGTAGGGAATGTTCGAGAGGATACTTGAAGCTGGCCATTAGAGATAGAGTTTTTCGAAGCTTTAAGGAAGATCACATTTGCATAAAGGCATCCATACTTTGTAATAGTCTTGGCTTGTATGAGATCCATGTGTTATACATTTATATGAAATTTTGAAGGTTGGTTCAATCATGACACCATGGTTTGTAACTTAAATTTGGTGACATGTTTTGGTGTTTGGGATGTGTAAACCCATGCCTTGTAATGTACTAAATTTACTGTTTGCTTGGGATGTTTGTATGAAGCATGAACCAGTTAACTTTGGTACTCATAAGCTTAGTAATATTTTATAACGTGAGTTGTATGGAATGATACATGGAAATCTCGTAAGGTATTTCTTAAATTATCCCGCTTTTTCAGTCTCAGATATAGTGCAGCACAATAACCTGGTGGAGAACCAGAGAAATGAAGACAATCACATAATAACTAAAGCAGCATTTTTGAATCTGAAATTCAGTGCAAGTATTTCTAGACTAGACAATTATACAAATTAATTTATCATTTTAAACAACTTGAGCGAGAAATTTCACATATATCCTGGTGAATCTCAGCAATTCAGAATCAAAAGGAAATTGCTGGGAAGAATAATGTACCTCACTTGTTCCAGGACTTGAGTTAACGGAGCAACTTATCTCAACTTTCCCTTCTGGAATTTCCTCACCACGGCTTATTGTTGCCTCTTCTATGGTTGCTGGAATTTCTGATGTTGAAAAGGCAAGGTGGTCGATTTCATCATACCATTGCTGGGCAATACCAACCTGCATATCCTCATCAATTTAACTCTTTAAACTACTGGAGAGAAGGCACTACTTAAGGTATGTGCTATTTAATACTCCGTTCATTTCACATAGATCTCTTGGTTTGACTCTGCAGTCTGCACTGCTACTGGAGGAGTTTAAAAATGAATTATTCAGCATTTGTTGAGAAAAAATGTTGGACAATATTCATTTTTTTAAAAAAGTGGTCCCAGATAACTATTTGTGGTATATGGTATATACCCAAAAATGAAGAGTGAAAAATCAGCTTGGGATGAAGGAAGTAGAATTTATGGGTGAATACAAATACATGAAGCCTAAAGGTAATCAGAAACCTTTTCTGAAGATGTAATCGTGCTATCTGCCTCAGATATTTCAGTTGCTGCCCCTCTAGTTAGCCGCCATATACAACTTTCACCCAATGGTTCAATTAGATCAACATATTCTGGAATATCCACATCCAGTCGTATGTCAATTTTACCTGTTAAGAAAATGAGGCGAGGTTATCATGTAGTACTCCCTCTATCTAGTAAAACTTGGCCTACTCTCTCTTTTTACATTGATCTATAAAAAACAACTTTTTTAACAGGTAGCAGTGACAACCCATTAACTACTCTCCATTGTAATGCATTCTCTATTTTGGGGCATCTCAAACTGCTGATTGTCATAACCGTTAATTAAACCATTAAATTTTAAACCTTGAAACAACACACTAGTCAGATTAACATTTTAGACTCCCTCCTTCTATCTGTTGATGACATAAAATTGGTCATTAAAAGTACTTATATGATTTCAAATTTGAGTTAACATATACTCCCTCCGTCCCATTTTATGTGGCAACATTTGACCGGGCACGGAGTTTAAGAAATAAATGAAGACTTTGAAATGTTTACCAAATTGCCCTTTAAAAAGTAGACTCACTTTTCTCTCTCCTCATAAATGTATTGGAGTATTATTTTAAGATTAAGTGGGACCAACAAGGGTAAAAAAAGGAATTGTACCTTTAAATACTTTCCATATAAGGAAATGTGACATTCTTTTTGGGACTGACCAAAAAGGAAATGTTGCCACATAAAATGGGACGGAGGGAGTACTAAATTAATTACTCCCTGATGTGTGCGTGTAAAAATCACTAAAATTTCACAAACATCAATTGCTTGTTTAGCCAAGCTTTTGAAAGGTTAAAAGTGCTTATACAAAAGTGCTTATTTTTTTTTACGACCAGAGAAAATCGCTTATTTTAAAGACCAAAGGTGTTTGGCCAAGCTTTTGGTGAAGAAATAAATGCTTTCGAATAGTAGCAAAAGCCTTTTTTTCCACTTTTAAGCAGAAGCTGAAAAAAGTGCTTTTGATTTTTAGGACAAGATTACTCATCAAAAATTTACATTTACCAAATTAAGTAACTTACTTTTGCGTAATTTGACACCTAAAAGTACCTTCTTGAAAATATTGGTCAAACACAAACCACTAAGGGAAGTACTACTCACATGATATAACCAAACACAAATTGCTACACTTCCACAGCACTTCAAAAAACACTTTTTATAAGCAACTGTTAAAAGTTGATTTCGACAGCTTGGTCAAACAGGTTGTAAATTTGAAACCATAATTTCAAATATGTAATAGGTTCAGTAGTAATAACCTAAAATTTGAACCCAACAAATTTAGGTTCTAGATCCGCCTCTACTGATATATTTACATTTCAAGTATATTTTCAATTCTTATCTAACTCCTAACATACTAATCTATAACACACTTACTAGTCCCCCTCTGGAGTTAACCAAAAAAGCTCTTTTATTTTTAAAGGAAGAGTAAATGTATCACAAAATTTATATAAATTAATTACAACCAAATTCTTGCAAGAATATATGATCCTGAAAAAGAAGATAAGTAAGATACAATATTGAAGATAAAAATTATAGGTATTGATAAACAACAGAAAGATCAGTAAAAAAAAATCCAGGTAAGAGTTTTTTCACAAATTATTTAAACTACATGTGACCAATAGGCTATTACTACCTGGCAACAAGTTGAAAGATTCTATGTGATCAATAGAATTCGCTGTCAATGCCGCATCACTGTAACACCAACATCAAATACAGTAAATTAATATAATTGCCCAGAGAAAGTAGGAAAGAACAATGGCTTATAGAGCTTCTTTAATCTGTCACACTTACGCAGCACATACTTGTTCCAGAGGAGATGAGGACCAGTAAGGAAACCCAAGGATCCCCAAATTAGAAAACTGGAAGCTTGATAGAGAACCTGAGTTTCTATTGAGTTTTAATACCGTTTGACCAACTACAGATAAGCACAATCAAAAATTGAATCAGGCAAAGCAGATGTTACAACGGATCCAATCATTGAAGACATGACTACCTGTATCACAAATGAGTATCTGATCCTGAAAAGTTACCACAGAAGATATAAGCTCAACATATGGAATTCTCTTTGACAAGCAATGTGCATCCACTTGCTGCTGCAACCAATCATTAGGTATTTGATTCAAAAGCATCGACTTCTCCAGGATCAATGGCTCACAGATCTCCAAAATATTTGAAAATCCTTTTAGAGTATGGATGAGTCAACAACTGACAAGGCTAACTGATAGAATAGAGACAACTTAAGAACATTTTTGGCAATAATTTATGTACCTTTAATAACCTCTCTGATCAAGCCTGAGGCTAAATCCATGATCCACAGCGTCTCACAGCTTCATGCAAGAAAATTAAAGTGAGGGCAGCCCCACAGCTCAAACCATAAAATTTACAAATACGAGTGCATATATTGTCAAGATATTTAATTTCAAACTAAGGAAAACAATTTCTGCAATATATGAGTTTAGAAAGAGCAATCCTGGGGCTTTTAGTATTCCAATTTCTATGATTCCATAAAGGGATCATAGAGACAAGATTACAAGCTTGTTTATTATATTTAAATTGCAAGTTCATGAAATGTTGCCCAATTGGGTTCTAAAACAAAATTAACAGCCAATTTGGGGGCATATGTTATCTCCAACCTTATAAACGTGTTATGTTATTCCAACATACCTAGTTATGCTCCCCAAAGATAGATTATAAAGTTTAAGGCCTAAGAATATATAGATTACATAGTATTAACAACTATTAACAGACAAGCAGTTGCATTATATTTCATGACATTCTGCTTAAAGAGAGAACAAGGAAAAAATGAACCTGTAAAGTCAAAGGGAAAACAAGAAAATAGAAACTACAAAGCCGGATCTCTGAAGAAATTTTATGTCAGAACCAGTTGACGACAAAAATGAAAAGTTAAATGGGCATAACTAGTCACTGACGGTGTTTTGTGTTTGCACATCAACATGGGGCATCTAATGACCAAACTAACTGTGTAACATGAATGCTCTATAGCATTTAACGCTTAGGACAATAGATTGAATTGGAAAACACTACTGATTTTTCAACTTCCCTTATAAAGGAATCATATCTTATTTGAGCTTCATATCGACCGTTTCAATCTTGAACAAAAGGAGGAAAGTTTGGAAGGTTAGCAGCCAATGTAACAGAGTGAACTCCAATGTTTTGGAGTTGAGAAACACTAATGGATCTGCCTTTGAAGGTTGTGAGAAGGGGGCTATAGATCGTACGTGTATCACAGCTTGATCAAAGTATGCATATGATTTAGATGTTATCACACTCATGACAGTGTCAAAGGAGACAAGGTACCCCTAAAATCTAACCTAATGAAAATATAATAATGCCAACTAAAGTGTAGATGTGAAACCATGATACGATGTTAAAAGGAGACTAGGTAATCTTAAAACCACATGAAGGAAGTTATCTCAGAATACCTATAATCTCTTAGACTAGATGCAGATTTAGCGAAAAAATAGAATTGACCAGTTTGGAGATTCTGGAAAGAGAAGGGGAGATATAATCTGGTTGAATGGGAGGTCACTCAATTAAGAAATGGGCAAGGAGGACTAGGAATACAGAATCTGGAAATTCACAACAGCTGCCTTTTGATGAAATGGCTTTGGAGATTCTGTGATGAAGAAACTTCCCTCTGGAAGGAAGTAATTGTTCACAAGTTTGGACAGAACAGTCCTTGGTGCTCAAATGAAGTGAATTGCACTTATGGGACGGGTGTATGGAGGACTATCAGAGATCTATGGTCAAAGCTCCAGGAGAACTCTAAAATCAGAGTGGGCAATGGTAACAATGTTAGGTTTTGGAAGGATAATTGGATAGGGGAAGTACCACTGCAGGATAAATTTCCAGATCTCATGTTACTATCTAGCAACCATGAAATTGTTGTGTCTGGTAGTTGGTCCCCCAGGGTTGGGATCTTAACTTCAGAAGGCACTTAAATGACTGGGAGGTAAAAAGAGTAGTTGACCTACTAAAAGAAGTGGATACTTTTGGTGGGACAATAATGGAGCCTGATAGACTTAGATGGAGGCACAGTTCAGAAGGAAGTTTCACAGTAAATAAGTTGTACAAGAGGGAGAATAGCATTATGCAGGAGGAAGAGCTAAAGATATGGAGGAGCGTCTGGAAGAACATAGCCCCTACAAAAGTGAAATGCTTCACATGACTAGTGGTAAAAAAGGCATGCCTTACTCATGAAGTGTTACAAAAAAAGGGGAGAGTTCGGATGACTAGATGTTTTTTGTGCAATGAGACTGGGGAGACAAACAATCACTTGTTCCAACACTATAAATTCACTGCTCAATTGTGGAACCTGTTTTTCACTCACAAAGACAGTGTGGACAATGCCTGAACATACAATTGATCTAATGAGTTGTTGGATGAAAAGAGGGGGAAGTAAAAAGTCAGAAAAAATGGTGGAAAAATAATACCCTCTTGCATATGGTGGACAGTATGGAGGGAGAGAAATGGAAGGTGTTTTGAAGACAAAATCAGATCAGTCCGTGATGTGAAATGGAATTGTCTGGTGACTTTATCGTTTTGGTGTAAACAGAACTGTATAGAGGAAATAGAGGAGTTTAGTAGAATTTCCAGGAGCTTTCTAAAGCTAGAGTCTACTTACTTTGTAACATGTTTCTGATGGTGGCCAGTATTCCCAATGCTGAAGAATACAACAGTAATAATCCTCAAAAAAAAATATAGAATAGACCAGAAGAAGAAGATCCATTTAGGAGATATAAGCTAGTTGGCTTTTATTTGTCAATTGAAAATGAAGAGAACTTCTATTACTGTTGCTAGTGTCTAAATTATTAAATGTTGAAATAAAACAAATTCAAATGGAGTGAAATGAATAATGAGGATACATATATGGATATACCCAACCTTAATAACTAGCTTGGTATTGAAGAATTATTTTTTTCATCATCTTGTTCCCATTTGCAATTGAAGAAAGTACAAGGAAATCCAGAAACAGATAATATTCCCAGCATCCATCAGCTGATTATTCCCTCCTTTAATTTTCCTTATTGTTTGACAACGGTGCTTTCTGCCTATTGTAAAAAGGTACCTCTAAACTAAGCCTTCAGGAAACTTAAATGTTAGAACAGATAATTGATCCATTTCCATTAGGTTGATAGAGAACCAATGAAAGGAACTTTCCTATCCTGCTTCTGTATCAGAAAACCGACAAGCAGATTATGCCTTTTCACCTCACCAAACAACTCAAACGAAAACAATTAAAATTTCACAGCTAGTGTTCTATGTTCATTAATACAAAGTTGTCGTGCCAAAATAAGTAAAGTGTCCTTGCATTTGAAATAGAAGTTAAAACAAAGTGCGGATGAAATATATGAAACATTTGCAGATGTATAAACTTGGAAGATAAATGGACCAGATGTCGCATCTACCTGCGGTTAAAAATGAGGAGATCACCATTTGGAGATTTCAGAATGTGCCATGGAAACAGCAATGCATCCGGATTCAATTCCTCAGACTGTGCAGCTAGATCATTTCTAGGCCAAAGCTTTCCCAATATCCAGCTCCATATACTGCTATCTTTATTTGTTTTGCTTCTTGGGTACAACGTGTCCACAACCCTCCTCCCCATATCAGCTCTCCTAATAGCATGATTCTTTCACAACAGGGACACATTTGTTAGCTTTATGAAGTATTAGGGACTACCAAAAAAAGAAATGGAACAGTAAAGGTGTCCTCAACCACTAGGACAAAATCTTAAGGTTGTAATAGTGAAACATTATAAAATTCAGGTATAACATAAAGGAGATACATGGAAGCAATAGTGTCTTTTGAATAACATATATTAAGATCATTCTATATCCCATTTGACAGAAATTTTTATATCATTCAGCCAAATAAACAGAAAGTTATTGATACTTGTAGAGAGAATTGTAGATTGAGGGCTAATTCAACAACAATATGACTCAGGGAGAAGCAAGGAAATACACAGTTATTACCCTGTGAAACCCAATTTGAATGCTCCATTCCTACTTCACTTGATTATTTAGAGAAAAATTATAAGTTGGGTGTTCCGAAGGATTAAATAGGAAATGTGTGGGAGGCCATGCTACATTGTGGTTCTTAGGAGAGGAACAAAAAAGATTACGTTGAAAAGAATAAAAGTGAGCATGCAATCTTTCATTCTGTTGTGACTACATGGTAGACCTCTCTTGTGAAAGAACTTGGACATAATCTTCAAAAGAACCAAAAGGGATATAAGGAAATTCACTTTGGGTGGAGTGGAAGTTCCTTTTTTAACTCAGGCGACCATGTACTGCATCAAAATGTCTGGAACTGAGTGCAGACTTATTTTCTATTAAAAAGGCTAACAACTTCACTCAAAAGTTGAATAACCACATTTGCCTTTTACCACTATCTTTCACTAGGTTCACTTGAGTTAGAAGTATAAACAGTAATCATGGTCAGTTAGCTCAAGTTCTTGAAATTAATGTGTGCTCAAATGTTAAAAGCTCAACCCACTGAATTTAGAAAATTGAGCTTCTCTTGATAAAGTAAACAAGCCTGAGCTTGATTTCGCTTTACTGGTGCACAAATTATAATTAAAGGAATTTATTATTTTTTTACATGATGTATGCATATGTTAGAAATTAAGAAGGGACACACTAGAACACTAATACTAGATAGGATCAGAACTTTCCGCATAACTAGTATTGAGTTTCCAATATATATTGGAAAACAATTAGCTCAACTAATTTATATCTTTGCTTTTATTTTCAATATACAAATATGTAGAAGTTAGAAAAAAAGACCGCAGGAACTTAAATGGCCAATCTCGAACTTGTACAAGCTCAAATTGCTGATTAATAATGAGCTTAGGCCAGGCTGCATTCATTAATACACAAACATTGGTAGTTTGACTATTGCTCATAGCTTCAGTTTCGTGTTCTTTTACCGAACTATTTACTCCCTCTTATATAACAATTTGGAGACTCATCTCATGTATATATTACTTTTATGGTGAGAAGAAAGACTATTGACTTTTAAAATATTTTCATAGCTTCACATGAAACACAGCACGTAATTTTGAAGAAATGAATGAATTAATGAATTCTGCTCTTGAGACGTCAACATTTTTTCTGAAAGTGAATTAACAATTTGAGACATCCCAAACAATTGAACTCTTGAGTGATGAAGTGGTTTTATTTTTCACTTGCCAAATCAGACACATCCACACCCTTCTATTTTTTTGTTCCTCGTAACCATCAATATTAGATAATGAGAAATAGGACATCATACCAAGAAAATTAAAGAGCTCCAATGCAATTACCTCCGAGTCCACAAGATATAGACAGTCCTCAGCGGCATGATAAAAAGAAGCTGCCGGACGCCTCAACTTTGCTGATTCAAATTCTCCATCCTCATGACCAGGGGAAGAACCAATCTACGTCAAAATGATCATGTTCGCATTAGAAATTCCTTTCATGCTTTAATAGTAGGCTATGACAATCAAAGATGATGAAGCAACACATGCATGCCTGACACATACAGAGTCTAAGATCTTTCCAGTGCCATCTAGTACAATAACTCTGTGGTGATTGGAGTCAGAGAGGAAAAGGCGATTGCCACTCTCATCAACTGAAATGCCACCTGCAAGGAAATTCAGAAACTTACGTGTAAGAAACAAATGCTAGAACAATCCTCACATTTGTATATGGGAGCTTTTGCATCTTTTTATCATCCCATGAAATTATTTAGACAAGGGAAGCTTTTTCAAAAGTAAATTGACATAGCTATCAGTTTTGGGTTTCAAAAGCCACACCATAAGTTCAACCTTCCTCATAATGATTCAAAGAGAACACCAACGACATACTTCTTTACGTCTTTCTATCATAGCACTGCTTTATGGCACTGAATATCATCAACATTTATTTTGAAATTTTAGCGAACTACTGTTTGATGATTCCTCTACTTGATCCTTAGAACCTCTAAATTGCACTAGGTTTACAATCTCATCAGTAGGAAGAGCTATAATACATCATTTCATACAAATTACACCTTGAATTCATCCCTTCTTTAAATGCTTAATTGTTCCTTTCTTGTCTGATTTTCCATCATTTTACAAGGCAACAAAAAGCAAGGGGGTAGGCAGAAGGAATCCGTAGATAAACATCATATTCGTAATTTTATACTAAAGGGTAACACACAAGTTGCACGTTTGAGGCAGAAAATCTCAAAATCCTTGCACTTCATAGTAATTAATATATGGGAATGTCCGTAATTATCTTTTTAAGTAAGTGCTAAATCAAAGTACGGGGGACAGCTCAACAGGGGAACCTCTACCTGGAAAGTAAAGAAGCAGGTTTCGCAAGGGAAAACAGAGAGGTGGTTCCTTGAAGTCATCAGTTGGCTTTACCCATGTGCTTGTCAGATTATGCATGATCTTGGGGGTCTCACTCTCTTGTGCTCTGAAATCCTTGATTGCTGACATTGCAGAATGTAACAGAGAACCTTAGTTTAAAGACAATATAAGGAAAATGGATGATAGAGTTCCAGTTCTAATCATGCCATACACTGACCATCACCATCACTCCCCCAACAAAAGTCACATTTTATGATGAATATGCAATTCAGAAGTAATCAATCATACTTCTAATCAAAAAAAGGAAAAGGAACTAATTATCCTTATTAACTAAATCTTTGGATAAAGGTAGTAGCAGCTCCAACAAAAAAAGATTAGTACTTAGCATTTATTCAGCATGGCAGATATTTAAAAAAAAAAGAAAAAGAAAAGGAGACACACCCTACCTTTGTCTAGAATCACAATATCTGCTTCCTTCCCATAATAGATTGAAGAACTTTCAGAACCATTAAACAACACATAGCAGGCCTCACAAGCAATCTGAAAAAGGACGTAGTATGTCAATTCATGAGCAATGAATGGATCCAGTGACAATCACAACATGAGAAACATGAAATAAAGGGTGCAGAAGGTCAGATATCAATGAAGAGCAACAACAACATAACCCAGTGTAATACTACAAGTGGGGTCTGGGGAGAGGTTATTTCCGATAGACCCTCGGCTCAAATAAAGCATATCAAAATCAAGTATGGAAAAGAAATATAATAATGAAGAAGCGATGCTAAAAGTAAATGAGAAGAAAACAGTAGAAATAACTAATAATATCTGCTTCCTTCCCATAATAGATTGAAGAACTTTCAGAACCATTAAACAACACATAGCAGGCCTCACAAGCAATCTGAAAAAGGACGTAGTCACGTAGTATGTCAATTCATGAGCAATGAATGGATCCAGTGACAATTACAACATGAGAAACATGAAATAAAGGTTGCAGAAGGCCAGATATCAACGAAGAGCAACAACAACATAACCCAGTGTGATACCACAAGTGGGGCCTGGGGAGAGGTTATTTCTGATAACCCTCTGCTCAAATAAAGCATATCAAAATCAAGTATGGAAAAGAAATATAATAATGAAGAAGCCATGCTAAAAGTAAATGAGAAGAAAATAGTAGAAATAACTAATAATACAGTAACCGAGGCAAAGGAAAAAACAGATAATAATAAAATAGAAAAATAAGAATGGAGGAGAGTAATAATAACAATACCGATAAGAAAAACTAGACAATGCTCAACTACCTACTAACCACCTACTCTAATCCCTTGGCCTCCATATCCTCTTGTCTAGTCATGTCTCGATAAGCTGAGTCATATCCTATCTAATCACTTCTCCTCAATACTTCTTCGGTCTACCACTACCCTACTCTCCCCATATCCACCATAGTCAACCTCTTACACCTCCACATTGGGGCATCTATGCATCTCCTCTTCACATTTCCGAAAGATCACAAACTCGCCACCTCGTCTTGTCCATCATAGCGGTCACTCCCACATTGACTCGAATATCTTTGTTTATAATTCTCTCTCCTAGTATGCCCACACATCCATTTTAACATCCTCATTTTCGCTACTTTCATCTTCCAGACGTGTGAGTTCTTAACCAGCCAACACTATACCCTATACAACATAATTGGTCATACAACCATTTTTTAAAACTCACTTTTAAGTCTTGGTGATACATTCTTATCACACAAGAAACCAGATGCGACCCTCCACTCCATCCGCCTTGCTCTAATACAATGAGTAACATCATCATCAATTTCCCCCATTTCCTTGGATTATTGACCCAAGGTACTTGAAATTTCCTCTGTTGGGGATGATTTGTGTATCAATCCTCACTTCCCCATCTACCACGTATTACATCAATGAGCTTGCACTCCAAGTACTCTGTCTTAGTCCTACTCAACTTGAACCCTTTAGACTCCAGGCATATCTCCAAACGTCCAAGTCTATCATTAACTTTGCCACATGTTTCGTCAATCAATACAATGTCATCTACAACTAGCATACTCTACGGCACCTCCCTTTGAATATGTCACGTCAATTCACCCATCGCCAAGGCAAATAGAAATGGCCTAAGGGTTGATCCTTGATACAACTCCATCACAACTAGAAAGTGCTCTAAATCTCCTCCCATTGTCCTCACTAGGTCTTGGCTTCTTCGTACATGTCCTTAACCACCCTAATGTAAGCTACATGTGCACATTTAGCCTCCAAGCATCTCCATAAACCATTAGGACTCCATCATACACTTTTTCTAGGTCAACAAAGAGAAAATATCACCCAAAAACAACTTATTATGCATATGTTGTATTAAAATATATAGAGGGTAACAAGCAACAAAGTAATACTCAATACCCAAAAGAAACATGGACAAATTGCAAGAAACAGAAGTCGTATCTTAACCCAAGTACACAACCAAGATGTTTTTGATGAGGGTGCTGCAAGTTTAACAATTAAGCACAACATTTCCAATACCGACCCATATATCAACATGAATATATGACCAAAGGATATAAAAGATTGAATGTAGCTAACATCGATTGCCTATTAAAAACATGAAAAGAAAGATTGATGACATTTTTCTCAAAAAAAAAAAAAAAAAAAAGATTGATGACATAGACATACCCCACAATACACATTGCATCTTCTAGCACAATGCCAATTTTCTCTAATTTAGATGAGACTCAAGGTCTAACTACCATATCAGCACCACTTTGCACATAAAAGGAGATTTAGTTGAGGCCCAACACAAAATTTAAACTATTTAACCAATACTGTTAAAGAAGTCAAAATCTAATGATGAGGTTATTTTTGAGTTCATCCATTTGGTCCTCAAGGAGACTCTCTAGCAATGTTCAACAATCTTTGAAAGCATTATTATCTAGTTTATAATTCATATCGGTTTTCATAGTTTCTGTTATGACTTATAAGAGTTCTAGGGACTTACTACTTCTTCTCTGCCTGTTAAAATCATAGTGTTATTCACAACCCCTATGACAGTATATGAAATAATGTTTCTATAGTGTACCAAAAACATGAACTTATTCATTAACAAAATAGAGAAAGAAACATAGAAGGGATTTGTCTATTGTTCTCCCCATGATTATTTTCTTAAAACCAATGATAGAGTTTATCTTGCTTTCCTTAGAACATCAGCAAGGATATGATGGACACATAAACTTTACATACTAAAGGAGACCAAGTTAGCAAATAAATATAAGAAAGCACAGTATCCAGGTACTAATGACAGAAAGTTCAAATCTTCATTGAATAGTCAAAATTTGCAACTCCCTTCCGACTAAGTACAGATATTTCAATAGAGTCCCGTCTTTGAAACAGCTATCAAGTCGTACGACACAATATATGAAAAAAAGCAGATTGAATAAGATCCTTCAAACTGCACTAATTGAGCAACAAATTATGTGAACATACCTCTAGAACATTCTTGTTAGCTAGAAGGATAGGAAAGGCAATGTATTCTTTCAAGGTTCTCCCAAGCAGATGTGTGCAAATATCACTGGAACAAAGTGGGATCTTCGTATCCTGGAAACCAATTATTTGAAGGAAAGGATATCTGCAACATTGGAAGAAAGTAGAGATCTGTGAAAACATGTATATAAGAAAATTAACACAGAACAAGTTTGCATAAGGATCTATGCTACCTATCCTGGAGAAACTTTACTTTCTCAAGCATGCTAACAAAGTTTGCCTCCGTGATTGAGGAACTATTTACGAATCCAGCTATGAGCACTAAGAAAATGCCATCTTTCAGAGATTTCTTATCCGGAATTCCATTGAACCAACAATGAGAAGTGCCTGCACATTTTGTTCAAAAAGTAACGGAAAATGAGGCAAGTATGCATATATATCCAGTTACAGAAACCAGATAATGAACAAGTTAGTAGTGCCAAAAATTAAGCAAGAAATGTGAAGAATATAGAACAAGTTAGGAGTCGATTGGAAGGGCAGTCCGGTGCACTGTGCTCCCTCTATGTACGAGGTCCAAGGAAAGGGCGGGACCACAAGGTTTATTATGCACAGCCTTACCTGCATTTATGCAAGAGGCTGTTTCCACAACTCGAACTTGTGACCTCCTAGTCACATAGCAGCAATTTACCAGTGTCGATTGGAAGAATAACAAAAGATTGGAGGATAGGAATCGATGGTCATTGGATATATTATGACTGTAGCAAGTTCATTAAATTATGTTGATGTTCTCTCTTCTAAAATGATAGCAGAAATGGAGCTAGAAGGGGTTTAATGCCAGATGGCTAACCTTGCTTGATTGGGAAAGTCTTGCAATAGATTCAACTGTTGCTAATTTTTAACTGATGGAAGAGAAAACAACACGGAAGACATGATGGTCTTTGTGATGTTGCTGAAGCAGTCATCATGCTACTCAAGGAGATTTGATGGTGGTGCAAACTAGTAGTCCTAACACTCGTAGGTGATCTTCTGATAGATATGTTGGTAAGGAAGATAGACTGGTCACTGGTGACATCAAATCAGGATCATACTGTTCATTATTGGAATAAAAAAGCAAATGCATACAGCTGTGGAAAACAGAACAGATTGCCACTCACAACACTTGCTTTTGCCAAAAATAAGGTCCATATACAAAACTAGAAAATGAACTCAGAGTTCAAACATGCCACGGATTGACACATGCTAATAAAGCCTCCAACTGAAAATCTACTGCAAAGGTAGAATCTTAATGACATAAGAAGCATGAATATGTATGCTAAGGCCATAAGTAATTTATCATATGCATCCATCTACTAAACATTGAGCTCTCAGGACTCATTTCACTGATAAGATCCACAGAAGGTACATGATTAACTCAACCGCTGACAAGTTGGTCCAGTATAACAGTCATTTATTGGCAATCTGTGCAAATTTTTGGTGCAGCATATAGGAAAGAGAAAAGTATTAAAAAATTTCTCCAGCTCGGGATTTTTTTTCTTTTCTTCGTAGGTAAGTTTCTTCAACTCGGCTTTAATTGGTCAGAAATCCCCAGAACTTGATGAATTTTTCCTACTAAAACCTATTGGTATCTAGACATATTCCATATGTGACCTCAGTACATGGTTTCATCCTCACACTTTTACAAAGAAAAACAAAATCACATTTACCAAGTGAGAGTAGCTCACCTTCAGGTTTATCAATAGTAGACTTAATGAAGGAGGGGAAATCGAGTTGTACAAGAGGCTCCGACACTGCTTCTGATATAGTTGAATACCTGAAAGAGACTGTCAAGGACAAGTGAAGACTACTAAAACCTCCAAAATAGTAGGTTGAATGAATTCAAACTACTACATGGAGCACTAGAGAAACAAAATTTTAGAATTACTTATCAATCTTTTTTTTCCCTATAATCTCTTTCCTCTGAAAATTATTAAACCCTAACAATTGTATATTATTTTGGTACAATGATAACAATTGTATATACCAAAGTAACCGAAGTTTTCTCCATGTTAATACATATATACGGCACTAGAAAAAAATTAGAGCTCAATTAACTTTACCCATTAAGGAATTAAACAAGAACTTCTAAGGACAACTTTGCATCATCATATTGTATAAATCACAACATATAATGATAGGAAAAACTTTCAAGATAGTATTTTTTTAATGTGAGCTGAATCAAACATCAACTGAAAAATTATTTAATCGCTCTCCTCTTCCTTACTGAAATTTGAAAGAATTTCAATAAAAAAATATTAACAAAATTATAAAGAGATAACCCACATTACTATTCATTGTTGTTCAATCAGGTGGAAACATAGTTCTAAAGAAATTCAAATTGGTGTACCCTGTATCCAGAAAATAGAAATTGTTACCTATGATCCTGATGACATCTATATAGGCACATTGTATTGATGTCTGCACGTAAATTTTTCGAACAATTCAAAAGAGGCCTGCGCAAAATGCCGTCTTTTCCGGGTAGATTATACAAGTTTCCTGTCCAGAATCAGGAATTCATATTAGCAGAAAATAATTAGAAAACATTAGCCAAATAATTTGACATTAGGAAGAAGTAAGTACCAGCAGAAAGAAGAGGGAGCAGCCTATAAGCTTCTTTCAGGCGTCTAACTCGGAGAGACATAGCCATACTCGTCTCTCTTTCTCAGCTCTTCAAACTTCACAGCAGGGAAGCTTTCGAGTTTTAGGGCATAAATGTAGAGACCTTAAATAACTTCTTGCAAACTACAATTACATAGTATTAACTTTTCAGTTTTTACATTTCAACAAGATTTAACTCCTAATTTAGTCAAAGTTCCAAGTAAATACCCATTCATGTAGGGGTGGACATGGTGTGGTATGATATGGTATTTAAAAATTTTGATATTGTAATTTTGGTATTCAGTTTTTAAAACATTATATCATTACCATACCAATTTAATTCGGAGTGATTCGGTATTTTAAAGTTTGGTTTCATTATCTACGGTATGAAAAATCGGTAATCATAGTTTGTTCAACTTCAACTAATATATACTCATATAATTGAGTATTATGACATCGACAATTAAAAAAAATCTCAATTGGATCATACTAACACATTACACATGTAAAAATATACTATATTCAAAATAAAGAACAAACAACTCATTTCATTAATCAATTAAATTTCAGATACATTTCAATCAAAATAGAGTAGTCAAATTTTCTACTTCTAAACGCTTAGGGGTCGTTTGGTTGGGAACTAGTTATCTCAGGATTAACTATCCTGGGTTAGTTATCCTGGGATAACTTATCCCACCATGTATATGGATAACTTATCCCATCACTATGCTATAAATGGTGGAATAAGTTATCCCAAATATTGCAACCAAACAAGACATCTAAATTTATTCCAAGACTATTTATGATTATCCCTCACACCAAACGAGCCCTTAGTTTATACTAATACAAGGTTGCATATTTGTTAGTATTTTAATAATATTATATTATTTATGTATCTATATGTAACATCTACCTATTTGTAAGAACTAGAAAGAGTTAGAATTGGAAAGAGTCATATTAGGAAAGAATGAAAAATCTGGAAAATTGGTTAAGTTATGTTAAGTTTGAGTTTTTGGTCAACTTCAAATAACCATAAATCCTAGATCAGGATGAGTTAGGTGTGATTCCAGATACCGTGGGAAAGATCTTTGAATTATCTTTCCAATGCCGCCAAGTTTGCGCGATTCCGAGTTTTTATGAGTGAGATATGCGCATTTGAAGTTGGGTTGTTCAGATAAGGAAAGTTTAATCCGGATTTTAGAAGGGTATTGTGGTCTTTTCACCACCCTATGACTTAATTTCATTTTTTGGTAATTAATTGGGGTCTAATCAGAATTAGATCAGTTGAGACAATTGGAAATTCATGCTAGGGCTTGGAGAAAAGAGAAAAGAGAAAAGAGAAAAGAGGAGAAATGAGAAGATTCGTCAAGATTCGTCAAGATCGTACAATTTTGGTTGTTGATTTCGCCAAGGATTCAATTCTACGAGGTATGTGAGATCACATAGCGTTGGGTTTGTTCACCCACACGCCAATCATGATTCAATTCAGCGAAGTTGTATTGTTTTGAAAGTAAATATTATGAGTTCTTGATGATAATTCGTTTGAAATCTTGTGGGTTCTTGTTGTTGAAGTTTCTTGAGTTTGATTCATGAATTTAGGGGTGTTTTTGAGTAGAATCTTTCGTATGTTGATGATTTAGTTGATTCAAGTGTTTGGAGAAAGAACCAAGTGAAGTTAGAGGGTTTAGAGTTGAAAAGCGAAGAAGAAATTTCAGAACTTTTTGAGCAGGGGCCTGGGGCGCCGCCCCAGCCAAAGCGCCCCACCTGGGGTTTTGAACTTTGGGCTCTGGGGAGCCGTGCCAGTCAGAGCACCCCAACCCTATTTCTGAAGTTTGTGTTCTGGCGCCCCGCGCCACTTAGAGCGCCAGGGATGCCAAGCCCACTACTTTTTCCCACTTCTTTCCGTACTAGTTCCTTAGTAGCGTACCTAAGTTTTCTAGTTGATTTCTACAGTCTAAGGTACGTCTAAACATCATGAAATCATCCATAAACATGAGATCATGAGCCTTGAATCCATAATTCAATTCAAGGAAATTTAAGAGTTAAGTCAAGATGAGTTCAAAGAGTTTTCCAAAAGTCTTTCACAAACGTTTTAACTTTGTTTTAAGACTTGAGTTTTGAGTTGAGCAAAGAGTAAAGATTTGAGTTAATTCCTTCAAAAGTTATACGGGAACTAAGTATTCACAAGAGTTAAATATTTTCACGTTTGAACAAGAGAGGAAACATCGATTTCCAAGAGAGCTTTTAAGCTAAGTTTTGAGTAATTATCTCGAACCAAAGAAAGAGTTTTTTTTAAAACATATGAGCTGAGTATATTTTGGGAGTAGTATTGAGCACCGATATGGGGACGAGTTCATAATAACTCAAGTCTCCATAAACCATGTAGCCATCATGGGTAGAAATGATCATACTTTTTAAATGAATCCGTAGTGCTTTTTAACACAGACTAGTGGATCCACTTAGTTGAGGCGTTCTATATCACGGTAAGGTATATGACAGTTCTGGCAGAGTGGGCGAGATATTGTATCATCACTTAGGCTCATAGTGGTGGTTGTCGGCTAGAGAAACTGCCACAGTATTATATTACTTTGTATGTAAGTGAATTGCTATTGTATTTCTTTAATACTTTGAGTTGTCACCTACTGTTTTAAATGCTTTGTATAAACTGCACTATTATTGTTGTTTTTACCCTGCATTTGAGTTGAGTTATTCAAGAGTTGAGTAAAGCCAAGGTAACTGTTCTTTTCAGATTACTTTCAAGCTTATGTTATGTTTAGTTTTCCCCTCGCATACTCGTACATTCAATGTACTGATGCAATTTGGCCTGCATCGTTTTAATGATGCAGATACAGGTAACAAGGATCAGCATCTAGCACCTCGTTGATCTAATTGAGTACTCAGAGTCAGTTGATGAGCCTCCTTGCTTTCCAGAGGATCCCTTTGGTTATGTCTTGTTTTATTTCTTTGTTTATTTCAGTTGTTAGGATGATCGGGGGTCTTGTCCCGACATCCCTCTCAGTTTAGAGGCTTAATAGACAGTTAGTAGTTCATTTGTCTTTACATTGTTATTTCTTATGTTAAGACTTGAGTTGTCATTTTGGCTAAGTTGAATGTTTTATCTTTAAACGTTCTAAGTTATCTTTTAGACATTTGAGTAAAGATGCATTGGATCCTTGTATTAATGCTTTAAGTCTTTCGCTATGAATTAATTCAAGCCAAGGGTTTGTTTAGCGCCAACAATGGTTCTCGAGTGTCAATCCCACCCAGGGTGTAGGCTCAGGGGGTGACAAATTTGGTATCAAAGCACAAAGTTCAAGAGTCTTGGGGAGTCTATGAAGCCGTGTATGTAGAGTCCTAGTTATCGGTGTGAATTGCGCCACATCTATAATTAAGAGGCTGCAGCATTTAGGAAATTCTTTCACTTCTTTCACATTCATTTTGTGCGATAAAGTTAATCTCTAAAAAGTTTCCTTTTAATTCGTGCTTGCGTGTCTTTCAGTTAATCATGCCTCCACGAAGATCTATCAGAGGTCGTCTTGCTAGGCGTAACGTTGAGGAGCAATGGGTACCAAATGCACCTCAAGTGTAACCTCAAGGAGAGGTCACCAATGCTGAATTTCAAGAATCAATTTGAATGCTAAGTCAAGCTGTGACCAACCAAGTTGGGCAACAAATAGGAGCTCGACAGGAAGAGGCTGATACTTTGAGGGTCCAAGAGTTCTTGAGGATGAATCCTCCAAGTTTCACTAGTTCAAGCACTACTGAGGATCCAAAATTTTTTGTTTAGAAACTGCAAAAGGTATTTGAGGTCATGCAGATTGTCGATGCTGAGCAAGTTGAACTAGTTGCATATCAACTGAAGAATGTTGCTAGGACTTGGTTTGACCAGTGGAAGAAGAGTAGGGCTGAGGATGCACCGGTTTTGAGTTGGGCTGTGTTCGAGAGTGCATTCTTTGGGCGTTTCTTTCCCCGTGAACTTAGAGAAGCCAAGGTATGGGAATTTCTTACCCTTAAGCAGGATTCACTAAATTTTCATAAGTATGTTTGAAGTTTACCCAACTTTCCCGATATGCTCCGGAGGTGGTTGCGGATATGAGGAGTAGGATGAGCTTGCTTGTTGCTGGGTTGTCTCGAGGTAAGGCTATGATGCTAATAAGTGACATGGATATAGCAAGGTTGATGGTTTATGTGCAGTAGGTTGAGGAAGAGAAGCTAAGGGATAGAGAGGAATTTATAAACAAGAAAGCTAAGATAGGGAGTGATTCTGGGCAGCAAAGAAATATTATGAATCGTCCATCCTTTCAGCAAAAGCAAAAGGGACCTGCTCCATCATCTGCTAGTGCACCTGCACCCAGAAACAAAGGTGAGTATAATGGTCAAAATTCGCAGAACTTCAGAGCTAGACCTGCGCAGTCTTAGGGTAGTGTGGCACAAGGAGGTAACTAGGCTCTTGCATGTGCTAAATGTGGTAGGAACTACCCAGGTAAGTGCCGCGATGGCTCCACATGTTGTTTCAAGTATGGACAAGAGGGTCACTTCATGAAAGAGTGTCCTAAGAGCCGGGAAAGTAATGGGAATCAGGGCAATAGAGCCCAATCTTCATTAGTTGCTCCACCCGACAAAGCTGCATCTAGAGGAGCTACTTCAGGGGCAAACGGAAGATCAAATCGCCTATATGCTATCACTAGTCGTCAAGAGCAAGAGAATTCTCTAGATGTTGGCATTGTATGATCAAAGTCTTTACTCTTGATGTTTATGCTTTGCTAGACCCAGGAGAAAGTTTATCTTTTATGACTCCTTATGTTGCAATGAATTTTGATGTCCTTCACTGAGAAACTTTGTGAACCCTTTTGTGTTTCTACACCTGTTGGGGAGTCTATTCTAGCTAAACGAGTATATCGTGATTGTGTCATTTCCATCAATCACAAGAACACCATGGTTGATTTAGTTGAGTTAGACATAGTGGATTTTGATGTCATTCTAGGTATGGACTGGCTTCATGCCTGTTATGCCTCCATTGATTGTAGAACTCGAGTTGTTAGGTTCCAAATTTCTAATAAGCTAGTTATAGAGTAGAGTAGCAGTTTAGCAGTGCCTAAGGGTCGTTTTATTTCGTACCTTAAGGTGAGAAAGTTAGTTTCCAAGGGGTGTGTCTATCACTTAGTCCGAGTTAACGACTCTAGTGTTGAGATACCTCTTATTGAGTCAGTTCCAGTTGTGAGTGAGGTTCCGGAAGTCTTTCCAGATGATCTACCCGGAGTCCCTCCTGAGAGAGAGATAGACTTCGGTATAGATATTCTTCCTGATACTCGTTCTATATCTATTCCGCCATATAAAATGTCACCAACAGAGTTAAAAGAGTTGAAGAAGCAGTTGAAAGATCTCCTAGATAAAGGTTTCATTCGACCAAGGGATTGATGATCTTTTATATCAGCTTCAAGGTGCTACTTGTTTCTCTAAGATAGACCTCATATCAAGCTACCATCAGTTGAAAGTTCATGAGAAGAATTACCTAACCCATGATCTAGAATTGGTTGTCGTAGTATTTTCTTTGAAAATATGGCACCACTATCTTTATAGTGTTTGTGTGGATGTGTTCACCGATCACAAGAGTCTTCAGTATGTGTTTACTTAGAAAGAGTTTAATCTAAGACAAAGGTGATGGTTAGAATTACTCAAGGATTATGACATGAGTATTCTTTACCACCCAGGTAAGACTAATGTTGTTGCTGATGCCTTGAGCAGGTTGTCTATGGGTAGTACCACCCATTTTGAGGAAGATAAGAAAGAGCTGGCGAGAGATGTGCATAGAGTCACCTGATTGGGATTCGACTAATGGATTCCACAGAAGGATGGGTAGTGGTGATGAATGGGGCTAAATCATCATTAGTGTCAGAAGCAAAAGAGAAGCAGGACCAAGATCCTATTTTGCTTGAATTGAAGGCAAATGTTCATAATAAAAAAGTTTTGGTTTTTGAACAAGGGGGAGATGGCGTATTGGGGCATCAAGGTAGGTTGTACGTACCAAGGGTAGATGAACTCCAAGAGAGGATCATGGAGGAAGCTCATAGCTCCAGATATTCTATCCATCCGGGTTCCACAAAGATGTATCGTGATTTGAGAGAGGTTTATTAGTAGAGTAGTATGAAGAAGGGCATTGTAGAGTTGTGGCTAAGTGTCTGAATTGCTAACAAGTTAAGGTAGAGCATCAAAGGTCGGGTGGTATGGCTCATAATATGAAACTTTCAGAATGAAAGTAGGAGATGATCAGTAAGGATTTCATCACAGGTTTACCAAGGTCTCGTAGGCAGCATGATTCTATTTGGGTGATTGTGGATCGAATGACCAAATCAACCCACTTTTTACCGGTAAAGACTACCCATACATCAGAGGACTATGCCAAGTTATATCTTCAAGAGGTAGTTAGACTTTATGGGGTGCCAGTTTCGATTATTTCAGACAGAGTTGCACAATTTACTGCACTTTTCTGGAAATGTTTTTAGAAAGGCTTGGGTTCAAAGATGAACTTAAGTACTACTTTTCACCCTCAGACAAATGGTCAAGCAGAGTGCACTATTCAGACCTTAGAGGATATGTTGAGGGATTTTGTGATTGATTCAAGGGTAATTGGGATGATCACCTACCTCTTATTGAATTTTCTTACAACAATAGTTACCACTCTAGCATCCAGATGACTCCGTATGAAGCTCTTTATGGGAGATGATGCAGATCTCCTATCACTACAACAAATTTGATTATCAGGGACAAATAATTTCGTCATTTATAAATCAAATTTCGTCACTTAAAATCTTGTGTAACGAAAAAAATTTCGTCAATCAGTTGTCATTAAATGTGCGTCGCTAAAAGTATACAAAGACGATTTAGTGCTTCGTCACTAAAAGTATTATATTAACTACAAAAAGAAAAATCGTCTCCAAATGCATTAATATTTGTGACGAATTTATTTGTCATAAAAAGTATAATTTTTCTGTAGTTAATAGTATGTTTTGTCACTAAAAATTTTATTACTATCGACAAAATTATGTCATCACAAATTATTTAGTTCAATTAGTGACGACATTAATTGTCTCTAAAGTTATATGTATTTCGTAGTTGAACAAATGTAGTTTCGTCACTAATGACTACTTTTTATATACAAAAAAATATTTTGTCCTTAAATGTATAAATTAGGGACAAATTTATTGTTATAAAAAAACTTAATAATTTTGTGGTTAAATCTATCATTTTGTCACTAAAAGTATTATTCTCTTGACAATATATATTGTCATTATAAATTATCACGATTAGTGACAATTACAATTGTCACAACATAAAAAAATAATTCGTATTCAATAAAAAAGAGGTACTAGGACAATATATTTTTTGTCACTAAATTTAGTCAACTTGTAATGAACTAATATATTTTGTGACGAAAACATTTGTCTTGAAAAGTTTAATATAGTCGTTGCTAAAAATTTCTTTTGATGATAAAATATTTTGTCAGTAATTACAAATAAATAATGACATTTAATTATTTTGTATTGGTATTATTTATTAAATTAGAGTTGCATAAATTAAAAATTAAACAATAAAACATGCTAGATAATAATCAAATTCAGCTATGATCATGTAATTAAAAACAACGAAAATTCTATTGAGATAATATCTCATTATAAACTCCTTAAATAAAAGTAACATATGTCCAATAACAAGAAAATCTAACTGAAATATACTAAATATTACTCCTAAACTTAGACAAATAATTAAAAGTTCCTTCCAAAGTAACAATAATGTGGTGACACATAGCTTGCAATCGATTTTGATTCAGTTCTCCCCTTTTATACCTGTGAAAAAAGAAAATAAAAAAAAATTAAGATTTAATCTAAAGTATTATGCCAAGTTTAAAAGTAAAATATACAACACAATTTGTCTTTCATATGTTGTAATGCGCAATTTTATAAGATTATTGGATTGATGGTCCCTGGTATTACAATTCAATTTCTTCCATCTGGGAAAAGTTCTATTCAGTCTCATTTTAAGATACGACAACTACTTTTCTGCTAGGACCAATATGATTGATTGTAAACTGTAATAAGTAATAATAATAATAATAATAGGATTTATGCTCGTGGGGTGGGGGTTGATGTTTACTTTTGATTCATTAGTTTATCCAAATGGACTTCATTTTGTTTTAGTTAACAATTAGTACAAGTGAGGCTTTGCCTTTATGGTTTATCCTACTTACCAAGCACAGTAGTTCTATTATTATATAAGCAATCAAATTTTTTTGCACTTCTTTGTACCAAGTTACTCAGCCCTATATATGTTCTTGCAAAGCATTTGCTTCAATAAAATTTCCTATTTTAGTCTAAGACTAAGACCCAACCTCTTTAGAAACTATATGAAGTATTTAAGCTACTAAACTCATTAGTTAATCTCTTGCTCAGTTAAGTTACTAAGTAAGTCTGCTTATAACTACTTGTAATTCAATAGTAAAAAGAATCACCTTCTATCATGCATAACTAGAAAGCTTCTGTAGATAGCAGCTAGTACTGATGGAAGATTCACACCATGAAAGAAAAAATGCGATGTTGGTATATGCAAGATAGGTATAGGTTGACTAAGGGAGGTGAATACTCAATCATAAGGAGCTATATTGATATTAGAGGGCACCACAACAGTTCACATATTGCTGAATGCATTTGGAGTGCAGTGGCTCAACCTAAGCATAGATTTATTCTATGGTTAGCTGTCGAAGATAGACTGCTCACTAAGGAAAGGCTAATGAAGATGAACATCTCAGTGGAGGAAGTTAATTGTTGTTTATGTGATGCTCAGAAGCTGGAGACAGTCAAACACTTGTTCAGTGAATGCCTATGGATCACTGAGGTCAACAGGGGTTTTGAACAATGGACATGCTTGCCTATACAATTGGGGGAGGTGAAGGAAGTAATGCTGAAAATTAAAAGGAAGAAACGGAAGCAGTTTCAGAAACAAGTGATAGCTGCGAGTTGGGGGGCAATGATCTACCATACTCGGAGAGCCCAGAACTGAATTTTTTTCAAAGGAGTACATATACAAACAACTGAGATACACACACAAATTAAGAGGAATATTTTACATAGAATAGACATACTTAGTTCATCAAAGAGAGCTTGCAGATGTAGTGTTTTTCTGCAAAGGCTGAAAGTGTAACTAGTTTTGTGTCTTGTTGGAGGCTTGAGATGCAATTGTTGTGCTCAAGGGCTCTTTAGGTGTATGTTTTCGTTTTAGTAATGGTAATGTTTAGATGGTTACCAAAAAAAAAAGACAGACATTATATTTCTTTTGATCTCCTACTCTCCTCAAGTTGTTGACTACCGCATCATCTAGTAATGCACTAATTAACTTTACCTTTACAAAGTAACACACCTCCAAGACAACTCTAAGGAGTAATATAAACTTTAACAATAACAACATTCTAATTAAGAGATTAATGAATACTATCATGGATAATAAGAGATCTCAAAAGTAACAACCAAGTCTAAACATGATTTTTTTTACTACTAAGAACTCTAACAACAATTTCCAGGACCTTCCTTTGGAGGGTAACAGTAAAGCACACTAGTTTTTCCTAGTTAAATGATCTAATATGGTTAGACCAAAGCTGCAAGGGGGCTTGAAAATAAGGGACTATCATGACACTTGTAGTATTTGGTTTCAAGGAATTGGTTGTCCTAATATCAGTTGTTTACAGCTACTACAACATATACATACTAAGACACCCCCACTTTATGTCAATCTTCATTTTCTTGAACACCTATCAAACTAGTTGCCTCATATTACCAAATTTTGCTATCAAAAATTAAGAAAAAGCATACCAAACCATCACTCAATGAACAGATACACTAGCAGCAAGGAGTAAGAGACTGATTAGGATAGCAATTGTAACTCTATAATGTTCATATCCTACTCACATGGTCTTAAAAGCTACAAAATTTTGTAATAAGAAGGAAATCTCCTCTTAATCTCTAGCTACTAGCAATGCTTCCCTCTATAATGTACTATATCATTTTCTACACTTTTTCCAGTAACATTAGAAGCAACTGAAATTTAAAGTATTGGGCATGCTTAATATTGATCTTTTTTAGGTAAGGTATTAACTTGTACATCATGATATAATGAATTTGTATAGACTACAACTTATTAAACATGAAGTTTGAGTTAGCAAAATAAAAATAGAAATATACCTTAAGTCAGCCTTCTGATGGAGCGCTGCATCATAAAAAATTATATGCAAAGTTAGATACTAAATGTTACATATTTATATATTTATTAAAAAAAAATCAAATAGAAAATCTCATATAAGTTTGCATCACTGCTAACCTTGATGGCGATGAGCGAGCAAAGAGTTGTATCTTCCTAAACATGTCTTCTTGGTGTGCTACTACAGTGTCCAACTGAGAATTTAATGCTTTTATTTGCGACTATTGGTCTTGAATCTGAGATTGCTGGTATAGTATCTGCGACTGTTGGTTTTCTACCTCAGTTTCAGCTGCATTTAATCGTTTCTGTAAGTCATGTTGGGCACTAGCAGCTTCTTGTTTCGCCTTTTTGAGAGAGTCTCCTAACTCTGCCGTTCTCCTTTGTGTAGCTCTTGTAGTATTAGGTTTTGGACCATAACCAAGGCCTTTTATATATCCCAACTTTGTACCAAGAACAATATCCACAATTTCATCAATAGTCATGGAAGACTCTCCCGAAGTATATATATCTTTCAAATCAATCATGTTGTTCTACATAAAAATATGAATACTATTTAAAGGAAAAGGAACAACTTCAGAAGAATATTAATCAGACAAATGCAATGTGTATATGAAGTATAAATATTAATTTTCTTACATAATGAGTCTCAGCATGTAGAGAATACCATCCTTTTTCACTCGTGTAATGAGTATGCTTGTAAAACTCAATTCTATCGGGCTCTACTCCTTCAGGTTTAGTCCCACCCTATATAATAAGAAAATAACTAAAATAGTACTAAATTTTTATTAGTTAAAAGAATAAAAAGGGTATAACTTACCATTGCAGCACGAGACGCTACAAGCGCTTTTGACCCCATGAAATGATTAGATTTAAGCTTAGTTCTATTGACCTTGTTTATGTCGCATCGTTTCTACAAAAAAAAATAGAAATATTGTAACTTTAATAACAAAGACAATAAAATGAATATAAATTACCTTATGATGTGGATTGATCCACATGTCACAAAGCCTATTCCAATTTTTGGGGGTCAACTCTGGCACTTCAATTTTACGAGCTTCTTCCTCGGAGTGTGCACTTTCAAATAGTTTTTTTAACTTGTAACGCCACTGCCTGCTTCTATTTTTCAGGATATTCTCGCAACTATCTTTCACGTAATGCTCATCCAAATTAATCTCAAACCTCTCCTAAAAAATCAAATAAGTTTTGAAGACACAAAAAAATGATCAAAATCCCTGTTATATTAAAATAAAAATCATCACATCTCCTAGCATCGTAATTAACTTCAATCTCACTGTTTTTTTTAACTATCTAAGCTGCATATTCTTGATATCATTTATACAATCTCTTAGTTTATCAAAAAGTAATAATAATTATAGTTCATATGTGAGTACTCTAGAGCCATATGGAGTAAGCTTTTACACTAACAAGAAGAACCTAGAAAATCATTTAAATGGGCAGAAGAGTTGGAGTAGGCACAAGCTAAAGGCAAAAGCTCTACTGCTTTAGTTTACAGAATGTCCTTGGCCGCATAAGCTTACAATATTTTGATTGAGATGTATAAAATTGTGATCCAGGCTGAAAATATTGATCCACAAGTTTCTATCTTCTTTAGAAACTACTGATCCACAAGCATCTTCTTGATATCATTTATATGATCTCTTACTTTATCAAAAAATAATAATAATTACAGTTCATATGTGAGTATCCTAGAGTCATATGGATTAAGCTTTTACACTTACAAGGAGTACCTAAAAAGCATTTAAATGGGATGAACAGTTGCAGTAGGCATAAGCTAAAGGCAAAAGCTTTGCTGCCGTAGTTTACAGAATGTCCTTGGCAGCATAAGCTTAAAATATTGCGATTAAGATGAATAAATTTGTGATCCAGGTTGAAAATATCGATCCACAAATTTCCATCATCTTTAGAAACTACTGATTTACAAGCATCTTCTTGATATCATTTATACAATCTCCTACTTTATCAAAAGATAATAATAATTATAGTTCATTATGTGAGTGCACTAGAGCCATATGTAGTAAACTTTTACACTAACAAGGAGTACCTAGGAAAGCATTTAAATGGGCTGAAAAATTGGAGTAGGAACAAGCTAAAGGCAAAAGTTTGTTGTAGTAGTTTACAAAATGTCCCTGGCAGCATAAGCTTACATTCATGTTGAAAATACTGATCCACAAGTTTCTATCTTCTTTAGAGGATTCTTGAGAAATAGTTTTGGAAGGAAGCTTGAAGAGATGAATGTATACCCCTGGTTGTTGTTTTACTAGCAATTAGTTGAGCTGATGTACTAGTTGTTTGTTTTAGTAGCAATATGTATGCCTCTAGTTGTTGTTTTCGTAGCAATTAGTTGAGCTGATGTACTAGTTTTCTTTTTTTCTAGTTTATTTAGAGGATCCCTGAGAAATAGTTTAGGAAGGAAGCTTGAAGAGATGAATGTATGCCCCTAGTTATTGTTTTAGTAGCAAGTAGTTGAGCTAATGTACTAGTTGTTTGTTTTCTAGTTTATTAACTATTGGTAATAAGATTCTTATTCTTTTAAAGTTAAAAGAAAATATTAATCTCACAGAATAAAGAGAAAGAGAGCAATGGTGAACTACTACTAGATATCAACAGAGATAGATATAATCAAAGATTTTTCCAAAAAAAACAGATGGATGAGTTATAGAAGTATCCGAAAAGGCCTTAGTGTAATCACTACCATGTAATAAATTTTCTAGAGTATAGAATCCTTATGTGACATCTAATTAGTGTTGTATCTTTGTCCTCTCTTGTGAGTTCCTTCCACTTGTTTGGAAGCAATAGAAAGTTTCGAGCAATTATCCCTAACTCATTGGATAGTTTTGCTGATTGATCTGGTTTAGTTGGCCTTCCTTTGCCCAGTGGAATTTCTATTTTCATTTTGCTTCCCAAAGTCTTCTTCATTTTTTCAAGACCTTTCCCTCTAGTTTTTCCACGACCTTTCTTAAGTCTAGTGAAATCATCTGATGAAAAAGTGTCAGTTCGAAACACCACCTAAAATCTAAAAAGAAATAGTACATATGGTAGTAAGGCACAAGATGAAGACTGGAACATCGGGAATTTTGCTTTATTTTGTTGTATCTTAAGAGACAACAAGGTCAATAGGTAACATTTTCGATTCCAACTTGGCCAATAATGAAATAATTTAATAGTAATCAATATCATAAAACATATTACATGTATTAACAACATGAGTAAGGTTATTTGAGTCATCCACTGATTGAGTATCTTGAGTCGTTTCCCCTGTAAGTGTAGTTTGTCTAAAGACACGTCCACTTAGTGCCATTGATATACAGAACTCTACCAAAACACAATATGTAAATTTAGTATGTTCATAAGATATAAACTCAATTGGTTGAACAAAAATAGTTATACAAAAGCACCAACTATTGACAACTAACGAAAAATCTAAAAAGAACATAAACTATCAAACTGGAAAGTCTCACACACGTTATTTATTAATACAAGTTTTTTTTATCTTCTTGTCCAAATATTAATTGAACTATTGAATCATCACTAGCAAATTAAAGAACCAGTATAACATATCAATGATAGATATATGCAGGAAATGTCCAAATTTCAAGGCAAAAACTTTTCAGAAAACTTATATAAGCTGAAGTGTTAAGAAAGGGTTGTGGATCTGATAAATATTGAGCCTCGTGAAGAAATGCCTATTGGTTTCAAAAATACTATATGAAGACATATTCTATTAAGGTGTGTCATATCCCAAGTAATTCTACATTGATGGCAAGAAAGCCTAGTGAAGAGACTAGGCTTTAAATACTTGTTTTCACAATCCATCCTCTCTTCCCTAGAAATCTAAGGGGAGAACATCAATATACGACAAAACGAATGAGAAGTTGTTTAAATAGAAGCTTGAATAGTGTTATACTTCACTAGTGTGTGTCACGCACCAATTGTAAATATGCACACCACTTGAAACTGTAATCTACACAGTAAATCGAGTATTCTTCTAAATGATTTTATGAGACAAAAATAAAGCAAGGTCAATGGAGGTGCCACAAAGAATCAATGAACAAATCATTCAATATATGATTACTGCACATAACGATCTGTTTAATTTTGTTCAAACATAAAGTGGGAAGATCAAAACATACCTGGTCTTCTTGTCCAGGTTCAGTTATTCTTTCATTTTGCAATGAAACTTCTCAAATATATAGTGGTTATTCTGAAATTATTTTGGAGCCAAAAACCTAAAAAAAATTAAGCGCCAAAAGACAGTTTCTTTCTCCATTTTTTGGCTTTCTGTACTTTCTTTGGTGGGCAAATTTGAAGAAGTGAAGGAAGTTGTGCCTCCAACTAACCCATTAACCCTGAAACTTAGGAAGTGGAGAAGTGCTCGACCAACCTGAGTTTTGTATATTATTAACATTAATAATTATTTTAATAAATTTCAAAAGGGTATAAATGTCCATAACTAAGCATCCAGATAAATCAATTCCAAAATGAGCTTAACTCGTACATAGTGTCGAAACTCGAAAATGAAGTTTTGAAATAAAAAAAAATTAAAAGCCATTTTTAGAGAAAAAAAAGGGTCACCTAAGAATGATAATACTCTTGCTTGTCTGTTTGAGTGCATATCAATCTTTGTGTTGTCTAGCTAAAATTTACCCCAAAAATTAGTACAACACTAATTTGAATAATGAAATAAATCTGGTCAAATTTAAAATATCCAACACTAAGCTGTGAATGAAACAATACAAAAGTATAGATCATAATAGATGAAGGAAGTGGATATCATACCTGTAACATTGAGCACATCTGTAAAGCTAGAAACTTAGCTGTATGAAGAAATTGGAAGCTCATCGGAGGAAGTAGAAATAGTGGCTCATCGGAGAGAGCTCATGGAGCATTATCAGTAGATTAGCTGGGAAACTAGAAACTTAGCTGCATGAAGAAATTGGAAGCTCATCGGAGGAAGTAGAGACAGTGGCTCATCGGAGAGAGCTCAGGGAGCATTATCAGTAGATTAGCTGGGAGCTTCAAGGAGGAGAAGATGAGAGACTCAAGATTTTTGGTGTTTCTTTGTAGAAAAAAAATTACTTACTTTCCTAATTAGATAGCATACAAATGTTTGGGCCTATATTATTTAATCATGAAACTATTATTCAAAATGCCTAAAAGGGTGGTATTTTGATGAGTTAAGGTCAATCAACCGTGATCAATAGTTATAAATAAATGCTTCCATATGAAAACAACGTAGAATAAGTAAGGTATAATATAATCACTAGTATGGTATGTGATTCAAGTAAAATTATATATACTTCGTTATGTTATTTCTAAATACCAAATACCGTACCGAATATTAAAAAAAATATATGTCATATATCATACCAAATGCCATAATACCAAAATTATGGTATTAACATTTTCAATATGATATGATAATTCGATATATACCATACCGTGCTCACTCCTACTTCCGTCAACTAGTTAACTTTGAAAATACTACTCATTTGGATGAAAATTTTAAACTAACTAAAATAATCCAATTTAATTTGGACTATCCATTTAAAATGAATCCCTAATTAAATTTGACTCATAAGTCACCAAACTAAAATTCAAATCAAAGTGGTTAAAATTTGGAAAAGAGGTTTGAAATATATTTGAATTTTGACCGAAATTGTTGTAACAATCCTAAACTTTGGGCAGGACTTATTACCCTTTGCACTATTTAATAATGTATTTTAAAGATATATAGATGTCCATGTGGACATCATAAATATTGCATCATTATAAATAATAACCTATCTAGTTGGGAATTTATATATCTTTAACATACACTATTAAATAGTGCAGGGGGTAATAAGTCCTTCTCAAAATTTGGGATTGTTACAACAATTTCGGTCAAAGTTCGGATATATTTCAGACATTTTTTCCAATTTTCTAATTTGTAAATTAACTTATTATTCTCAATATTAATTAATTTGGGATTGGTTCATCACTAGACATTAGACTTGGAAATGAGCTTCTCAAAGAAAAAATCTTGATTAGTGGAATATATTTTTGACATTTGTGGTTACATTAAAAATATATCAAATGTATTAGGATATTTTTTTAATTGAATTAATTTTTTAAAAAGAAAAAAGCACAACAAACAAACTAAAATAGAAGGAGTAGGGATTCTTGACTATCTCTTTGCTAAGCATTGTCTTCAAAGAATTGTTGGGCATCATGCAATTGTTGGGAAAAGCAAGCACAAATAAATGTGCACGATAAGGCAATATATAGTCAAACAAAATCCAAGTCAAAACATTTTCTTCTATTTGAACAAAGAGAAGATAAAATAATGCAAGAACAAAAATATTTAGGGCAACAAACAAATCAACCAAAGCAAGCAAAATAAATCAACACACAAGATAACAAGTTTAACGTGGAAACCCTCTTCGGTGTGAAGAGTAAAAATCGCAAGGCCAAAGCTCCACTAATATCAACAAGAGTTGCAAAAGTGTTCTTCAAAACGGCTACCAACAAAGTGTCAAACAATGAGCAACACAATTACAAGATAGCACAAAAAACTAGAGAAATAAAAGGAGAAAAATCACAAAAATGCAGTTATTGTTCACGAGCTAAATCTGGAGCTATATGACTTCAAATCACCCTCTCTCCGTTCTCAATCAAAGATTAAGTTGAAAGGATCAAGTTGTCCAAAATAAGCTCAATCAGACAAGAAACGAAGCAAAAATCGTGATTTGAAATTGGCTGCTAGGATTTTTGCGAAAATATACACTCTCTCACTTTTCTCTATATATTGCTACTAATCAAACTCTTGTGATTCTTCAAAATAAGACCTAAAAGAAAGTCTTACATATGCACCATAATATTGGGCTTATGGGCAAAAGTGGGCAAGTCAATTTGGGCTTAAATTTATCCACAGGAAAGGAAAGAGACCCAAAATCTTGGACTTTTATTTATTGGAAAAATTAGCAAACTAGTCACAATACCTAACTTAATTAGTAAAAACAACTACACTTTAAATTATTTATTTAAAATGTCAAAATGTCAATATTTTTGAAAATAATTTGTATCCAAATATTATTATTTATCTTTCCTTTTATTTCTCAAAGCAGTCCAACATTGGACCAAATTCTAAATCAGTAGCCGATAAAAAAGAAAAAAAAAGGGGAAATTTTCAAAGCAACAATATTTTAGCTTCTAATGGGACCCCTTAGCCATAGTTTCACTATTTATTTAAAATGTCAATATTTAAGTTTGTTAAGGGCTGAGTTATGTATTTTTTTCATTTTAATTAATTTGAAAGAATATAGTATTAAACAACAGAATAGAGAAAATCATGGGACAAAATATTTTTTAAAAATTAAATTAAAATTAAAATTTAACTTAAGTTATGTATTGAAAGAGAATATGTCGCCATTATTCTTTCGAGCGTTTTTTTCCTTTGTTCTTAAAACTTAGGGAAAATGCATAAGTACCTCCCCATCATATGCCCAAAATCTCTGAGATACAACTAATCTATACTAAGGTCCTATTACCCCTCTAAACTTATTTTTTAATTAATTTTCTACCACTTTTCGGCCTACGTGGTTGAGTCCGTGACTTCACCTATGTTAGGCGTGTGGGTGCAGTTATTAGACAACACTGACCAATAAAAATTGGCCATGTGTTAAAATAAACTTGAAAAAAATAAACATTACCTCAGTTGTCTTCTTCTTTATCAGTGTTCTTCATCTTTTGAAAAAAAAACCTCCATTATCATTCAAGTTAAATTGCTCGTTGCTTCGAAAAGGTTAAAGTAAATTTTAATATATTCTTTATATTTACACCTTTTTATGTCGATTATTAGTTCTTATTTTAAATATCTTTCACAATTTCTATGTATAAATGTTAGGGTTATGACAAAATCCGAGTTGAATAAGTTGTGTATGGATGAGAATGATTCAATGATCAATGTTGTAGTGCGATGCAAGCTTGGAATCTTATTGCAAATGCAGATGTCTTGGTCAGATCGTAATCCTAGAAGATGATTTTGGTCTTGTCCCCACTATGAGGCCACAAATTGTAATTTTTTTAATGGAGAGACAAGGATAGAGTCGACAAAAGATCTTGATTTCTTCTTCCGAAATTGGTGAATAGGATTAAGGAGTTAGAAGAAAATTGTGAGCGTCTGAAGATGCAATTGGAACAACTTGATAATTCCAACATTGAATAGTCAAAAAAAAAGAAAATTCCTTCGGATGAAGGTGAAAGTTTTCGAAATCGTTATGAAAATCTCAACATCAATTCAAAGGAGAAGGGTGGCGATGTAAAAGAAATGGGTGATTTGAAAGAGAAGAAGATGAAAGGGATGAAAATGAAGAAAATAGATGAAGGTTGTCGTTGCTTTGGGAAATTCCTTTGTTGTTTGATGATTTGTTTTGTTGTTATATTTGTTAGCTTTCTACCCCAAGTTGGTAGGTTGAAGGATCAAATGATATTGCCATAATTTCGTGTGGTATTGAAACCTTTATTTGCTCTACCGTAATGAAAATTTGAATTTGTTGTCTTAATTCTCTATTTGCCATGATTTGTTTGTGTTTGAAATTGTAAAATCAAGTAAAGCAAGATGTATTAACCACAATACCTATTCACCCAACAAAGTTACACAAAAATAACACAAAACACATTGCATAAGTACCCAGAATTGTAGTACCTATTCTCGCAAATAAAAACAAAGCTTCACATAAATAATACAAGTCACATAAGTGCCCAAAATTTCATTACTTAAGAGTAAATTTTCAGTACAAAGTTGATTCTAAAAGTGAACTTAAAAGCGAAACAAAGTTTCCACATTGCATAAGTACCTAGAATTTCAATACTATGTCATACATACATATAACAAAAAAAAGGAAATAATTGTTTTTCCTTCAAACATGAAACAAAATAGTACTTATAGTGGCCACCAAAACAGTACTAAGAAAACACCATTGATATCAACATTATAGTTTCCATGGGTCTCAAGGCTGTGAAGAGGAGGAAGCATTTGGGTTTGAAAGCCTTGATTGATCTCTAATCTGTTGGAGTGTATAGAAATGTCACGTCTAGGATTGGAGAAATCAAGGATTGTATTGATGATAATAATATTGACTTACAAGCTCCTTATATAGGAGAACAGTCCTATTCTAGTTATACTAGGAATCCTACTACAACACAATTATTTACATGAGTAGTATTGTATTATAACTCTAATACCTCATCCTAGTCGACTCCTGCAATATACTGTAGCTTAGTCGTACATAACTTATAATTTAGTAGTCTAGTCCTAGTATGAATCTAACTCTAACTCGTCAGCCTATTTCGATGGACATGTTCCTACGATATGTTCCATTAGTCTTCAAGCTTACTTCAACTCTTCCCCTCAAGCTAGTGAGTGTAGGAACTATAATTCCTAGCTTGATGCGAAAACTAGAGAAAACCTGCTTTGTTAAGGCTTTGGTATGAATATCAGCTAGCTGATCCTTAGACTTCACAAACTGAGTAAGAAGTTGTCCCCTGACCACTTTCTCACGAAGAAAATGATAGTCCATTTCAACATGTGTGCTTCGAGCATGCATAACTGGATTAACCGTCATGTACAAGGCACTCATGTTATGACAATACAACGTAGGAATAGATCGAATGAACACTCCAAGGTCATGAAGAAGATACACAATCGAAGTCATTTCTGCAGTAGTGGAGGCTAGTGCTTTATACTCAGCTTCAACACTCGATCCGGCTATTGTGGTGGTCTATTTCTTGGAGGTCCAAGAAACACAATTTGCACCTAGGTAGATGCTATAACCTGTAGTTTATCTCCTAGTGGTAGTACAACCTCCCCAATCAGCATCTGAGTAACCATATAACCTACATGGTGATTGTGAAATAATTCTGAGTCCAAAGTGTAGAGTACCTTTGATGTACCTGAGAATCCTTTTTACCCCTTGAAGGTGTTCAATGTTTGGGCTTTGCAAAAATTGGCTAGCTAAATTCACAACATGAGTGATATAAAGTCTTGTGAGGGTCAAATACGGAAGGCATCCTACTATCATTATGTACAAGGAGGCATCTACAAGACTTCCCATAACTTCATGCAAATCATGCTTCTGAGCCAAATGAGTGACTACAACCTTTGATAAGTTATCTCTATCTTGGCAAGCAACTTAACATCATACTTGCTTTGATTTAAGTGAATTCCTCCTTCGAAATACTTCACATCAACTCCTAGAAAGAAGCGTAAAAGGCCAAGATCTTTCCTAAAAAACTCCTTCCCAAGTTGGAGAACTAACTCTGAGACATGAGATGGATTACTTCATGTGACAATAATATCATCCACATATAACAAGAGAAATATTTTGCCTTTGTGAGTATGCAAAGTAAATAAGGAAGGGTCAGCCTTACTACAGATGAAACCAAGGTGTAAGAGATGCATGCTAAACCTATCAAACCAGACTCTTGGTGCTTGTTTAAGACCATACAATGCCTTTTTAAGTAGACACACATGCTGAGGATATTGGGGATCAATAAAACCAGGAGGTTGACTCATGTACACCTCCTATTGTAAGAAGCCCTGGAGAAAGGCATTTTTGACATCTAGTTGTCTAACTTCCCACTTTGAACTAATAGCAATAGATAGAACCACCCTAATAGTTGTGGCCTTAACCACATGACTAAATGTTTCTTCAAAATCTATCCCTTCAACCTGTGAGAATCCCTTTGCCACAAGTCTGGCCTTGTATCTATCTACTGTCCCATCAACTTTTAACTTTATCTTGAACACCCATTTTGAGCCAACCAAATTTATACCAGGAGATTTGGGCACCAAAATCCATGTCTTGTTAGTATGTGAAACATCAATTTCTTCCTGCATTATTGCAAGCCAATGAGGTGATCTTAGTGTTTCCTTAGTAGTATTTGGTTCTCTCAAAATTTATTTGCTGTTGCGAGCAACAAGTGACAAGTGATGTTCCTTCGCCTTGTACCTAGTGATCATATGATGCCCTTGTGGTGCGGGAAGTACCTCAACTGGTACATCAACTAAAGTAGTTGACTGGAGTATAGCATTGTCAGATTGATGGTCAACTGGTACATCAACTAAAGTAGTTGTTTGATGATGCTCATTGGATGGACCTGTAAGTGCAACATGTTCCTCACTAGTAATGTGTGGACTAGCAGCCTGTACTTCCCCTGAATCAGAATTATCATGTGTCTACAGTTTAGAGAAAGATTCAACAAAGGTAGCAAGATGAGGTGAGACATCAATATTAGTCCGAGATTGCTTTGGAGACGCATAAGGTAATGTGTTTTCATCAAGCACAACATGTCTAGATATGTAAACCCTCCTTGTAGGGGGACGATAACATTTATATCCTTTGTGTAAGTTGTTGTACCCTATGAACACACAAGGATAGATCTTTGGACTGAACTTGTTGTTACTCTTTATATATGGGAAACATCTACACCCAAACACTTTTAGGCTGTCGTAATCAGGTTGTTCCCCATACAACTTAACAAATGGAGTCACCATCTTTAGGACTGAGGAGGGCAGTCTGTTGATGAGAAATTCTGCAGTGAAGAAAACCTCAACCCAAAGAAACAAAGGTAAGTTAGCATGAAGTAGTAGAGTTAAGCCAGTCTCCACAATATGCCTATGTTTTCTCTCTGCAACTCTATTTTGTTCAGGTGTGTTAGGACATGAAATATGTCTCAGAATGCCACAATCTTCCAAATACTTAATGAAGTCTGGTTGGATAAACTCACCACCTTCATCACACTGAGAAATTTTAATTTCTTTAGAAAATTGTTTTTCCACCATTTTCTGGAATTTTAAAAAGATCTCAAAGAATTCAGATTTCTTTTTCAGTGGATAAATCCATGTATATCTCGTATGATCATCAACAAAATGACATAGTATTTCATATGTTGGAAAGATTCGACAGGAGCAGGTCCCCATAAATCACAATGGATTTTCAATAAAGGTTTTTTTCTCAATTTTATTTCTCAAACCAAATGGAAGTTTACAACTCTTTTCCAACTGACAACTAGAACAAACAGTAGGCATTTTATTCCAACTACTAATATTGATGTAACTATTACTATTCAAAACTTTTAAAGACTTCAAACTAGGGTGTCCTAATCTAGTATGCCACATGTTGTCTGATGTGTTCCAATCGTGTGCTGCAGTCAAAGCATAGAGATTGTTATCTTTCAAAGCATAGAGTCTATTCCTTTTAGTTCCCTTGGTCAATAGTGTCCTTGTCTTCTTGTCTTTTACAACAAAGTTTGTTTCATCAAATTCAAGAGTGCAATAATTATCCTTTGCAAGCTTACTATCTGAGAGTAAATTTTTATTAATCTTAGGGACTACAAGAACTTCTTTTAACTTTAGACCTGATCCAGATATTTTTCCAACATGTGTTATGTCTAACTTTGATCCATTCCCAATAATGATTTTATCTGGTCCATTGTAGTGTTTAAGATCAGTTAGGATACCTGAGTTATGTGTCATATGGCTACTTGCTCCTGAGTCCACATATAAGGTTTCATCGGCATTTTTAGATTAGTAGCAGCCAAAGTTTGTGATAGCTTATCTGTCGATTGGTAAGAGTAATCCCACCTGTAAAAACACTTAAGAGCAGTATGGTTATGCCTACCAAAAATTTGACACGCATCAGTATTGTTCCTCTCATGACTTCCACTTGAAGAACTGTTCTGAGGACTGGTCCATTTATGCTGTTATAAGAACATGTTCTTTGTCCAGCAGGCTTAAAGCCTCTTCCTTTAGAATTGATATTATTGTTTCCTCTTATTTGAGAGTAGTTTCCTCTTCCCCTGCCTCTTTGGGCAGAGAATGTCATGTTATGGTTTTGTTGAGGCATTTCTTCTTTTATCCTCCCTCATATCAAAACCCTTGAGAGCATTAACAAATTGATTAAGAGTAAGATATGGTGCCTTACCTAGCATGATAGTCCTGAAGGTTTTGTAGTTGAGACCTAGACCTCTAGCAAAATTAATCACTTTGCTATCTTCATCTACAAGCACGTGAATGGTTGCAAGGCCATCACATATGCCTTTGAATTCCTTAATATATTCGTCAATTGTTTTGGTTCCTAGCTTCACACTTTGCAGTTGTTGTTTGAGCTGGAACTCCTTATCTTTTGTTGCTTGAAGATAAACTTCTTCCAAGCATTCCCACATCTCCTTGGCAGTTGAGCAGCCTACGATCAAGTACATGCTTTCTTCTATCAAGGTGCCTGAGATCCAATTCCTTAGCAACACATTCTTCTCCTCCCAGTCATCAACAATGTTAATATCTTCTGCACCCTTCTCACCTGCTACAACTTTCTTAGTAGTCTGTTCAGTGGAACAAGTATCTTTAGGTAGTTCTATGATGAGGTAGGTTAATCTCATAACTTGAATCAACTGATACATTTGTGTCCTCCATATAAGATAGTTCGTTGGCTTAAGTTTAATGGAGGAGGACGGAATAAGATGATGAAGTCAAGAGGTTGAAAGAGTGTTGGTAGAAGGGGCCATTGCGGTTTGATTTTGTGGTTGTTTTGGTTTTGATCTAATACGTTAAAGAGTGGAAAAGCTTTATTGCTCTGATACCATGTATAAATCTCACGTCTAGGATTGGAGAAATCAAGGATTGTATTGATGATAATAATATTGAGTTACAAGCTCCTTATATAGGAGAATATTCGTATTCTAGCTATACTAGGAATCCTACTACAACACAATTATTTACATGAGTAGTATTGTATTATAACTCTAATACCTTATCCTAGTCGACTCCTGCAATATACAATAGCTTTAGTCGTACATAACTTGTGGTTTTAGTTCTGCCTCTCCCCCTTTCTGCAACATCTTCACACTCAATATTTGTTGATTTCTAATTTACAAAAAAACATATAGTATATTAGTAAGTTGATTAAACTTTAAAAGTAAGTGACAAAATAGTAATATACCTTTGGTCTTCCCCTTCCCTTTCTTGAACTTGATAGTTCTTCAACATTTAAACTAGGGGTAGCTCTTTATTCCCAGCAGTAGAATCAACTCCATCACTCATTTGTAAATGACAACTTCTTTCGTTGTGACCTTTAACATGGCAAAGACTACATGTCATAGTTAATCCAGTTTTCAATAATTTACCAGACACCTTAGTTTCACCAGCCTATTTCCTTCTCATCTTTCTAGGCCTGCCTGGCATTTTTTTTTATCACTGGTGGAGCAACAAGAGGATTTCTTGATTCTGGCCACATTGGCATGTTATTCATAGGTTGTATGAAATGTGAGTAAGTCATCAAGTACCTCTCTTTAGAGTAGCATGGATGAATGAAATCATGTGGATTATATTGTTTATGCAATAGTGCAGTTAAGGCATGTGCACATGGTATTCCCTTCAACATCCAAAATCTACAACTACACTCCCTCTTTCTCAAATATACAGTGTGTTGTTTGTATCCATCCAAAACCTCATATCCAGTTACTCCATTAAACTCAATGTTACATGCCATTGACTTATCAATATTTTCTTCTAATACTTTCTTTGCCATTGAAGAAAAGTTGGTTATCCAAGAGTTTGGAAATTCACTGAACCTAGCTAACCTAGTCATGACTTTAATCCTTATCTCTTCAAGCATACTAATAACGGTTTTATGCCTTGCAGTCAAAATCCAAGCATTAAAGCTCTCACACATATTATTATCTATTGCATCAGACTTGACTTCACAATTAAAAAACACTTTGCACCAATATTCTTTATCATAGTAAAGTAGATCATCCACTATGTCTGTACCTAGTTTAGACGGTTCTTTCAAATTTTCTTTGAATTCAGCTTCAAAAGTACTTCTAGCACACTTCCAGAATAGTTTCTTCCTTTGCAGCCCTCTCTAATTCTTTGACCAATTTGCTAGTATATGCCTAGCACACCTTCTTTCCTCACAAGCTGGAAACAACTCCTTAATAGCTATATCCAGTCCCTACAAGTACCAACAACTATTAGATAATTAAGTTGAAAAAATAGTAAACCAAGAGAGAAATAAAAACAAGTTTACCTTTTGCATGTCTGACATAATGGTGAAACTTGTTCCATCTCCTAATCCCAAGTCTTCTTGCAATAGAGAAATAAACCAACTCCAACTGTTTTTGTTCTCATTTTCAACTACAGCCCAAGCAAGTGGAAGCATTTGATTATCTCTATCTTTGGCCACTTCAATAAGTAATTGAACCCTGCATACCCCCTTCAAGAAACAACCATCTAAACCAATGCATTTTCTAGATGACATGAAAGCCATCTTGAGTGCAACAAAACAAATGCAAAATGCCTCAAATACTACCCTACCAGATTCATTAGCTTCACCAAGCTTCACCACACAAGTACTCCCAAGATTAGACCTTAACAACTCATCCTTTTAATAATGAATTCTCCCAAACTCCTTAATATGATCACCTATAATTTCATTCAAAATTTTAGCTCTTGCTCTTCTAGTTGTAGTCTTACCAACATGCACATTATACTTTTTCTAGATTAACTCTTACAACTTGAACACTCTGATAATTGGTTGTTCAATCACTTTATCTTTAAAAACACTAGCAATGAATTTAGAGCTGCACAAGTAATTTCTTGAAGCCTTCTGACATAAATTTATTGGCATGTAAGTATCAATAACAAAGTTATTAGTGTCACATCCGGCAATTTGAAATAGCTAGGAAGAAGCTTAGAATTGGAAATAGTTATTTTTGGAAAGAATTAAAAATCTGGAAAAATTTAGCTAGGTGTGGAAAAAAAATGAGTTTTTGGTCAACTTTGAGCAGTTATAACTCCTACCTCAGGATGAGTTAGGTGTATTTCCAGTTATGTTTGGAAATATTTTGGAATGATCTTCCCAATGCCGTCGAGTTTGCGCGATTTCGAGTTCGTATAAGTAAGTTATGCCCTTTGGAAGTTGGGCTGTTAACAGGGCAGTTTAGTCTGAATTTGTAAGGGTATTTTGGGGACTTCCCTAACCATTTCTTTTGGATATATTCAGGGTCTAGACTGATTTTAAATCAGTTTTCCCTTTTAAAAAGTGAGAGTTAGGGCTTTTGAGAGAAGAGAGAAAGAGGAGGAGAAAGAGAAGAAGAAGCAAGGATTCGTCAAGATCGTCGTGGTTTTCATCGGGGGTGATCCCTATTAAGGTATGTGAGATCATAATGTTGGGTTGGTTCATTCTCCCACACGCCAAACTCATTTTAATTTCGAGAAAAGATTGGTTGTGTTTGTTGAAGTTTGTGGTTGTGTTTGTTGAAGTTATGGTTGTGTTTGTTGAAGTTGTGATTGTGTTATTGAAGTTTCTTGTTGGTTTGGTGTATGTTTCTGGTTGTAATTTCGAGTTAAATCTATTGTATAGTAAGGGGTTCTATGATTCTAAGTGTTTGGGGCTAGAACCTTTGAAGTTAAGAAGGTTTAGAGTTGGAAAAACAAAGGAGGAAAGTCAGATTTTCAGGGGAAAAGGTTGGGGCATCGCACCAGCCAGCGCGCCCCAATAGTGGTTCTGAGCTACCACACTTAGGGTGGCATGCCTTGCAGAGCGCCCAGCAGGCCCCTCTAAATTCTGAAGGCTAGCACCCCGCGCCTCTCAGAGCGCCAAGGACACCAATCCTTCCTATTCATTCCCCATTTTTTCATACATGTTCCTTGGTAATGTACCTATATTTTATAGTTGTTTTCAACACTCTAAGGTATATCTAGACATCTCGAACTAAGGCTGGCAGGGGGACCGGGTCGGCCCGCCGGACCCGGTCCCGTTATATTTCGGGGGATTGGGGGGATGCGGGATAGGGGACCGGTAAGGGGCCGGTTCAACCCCTAGACCTGGTCGACCCGGCCCGGATGAACCGGCCGGTTCGCGGGATCCCCCTGTATTTTTTTATTTTTTTTAAATTTATATCCGTTGGGCAACGGCTAGTGGGCCCTACCCAACAGATTTATTTGCAGATTTTGCCTTTCCCAACACCCCCTACCACCCCTACTTTTAATACTTTACTTTAAATCCTCAAGTTATCATAAATACACTTTAAACCACTTCTAATATTATAAATACCCCTCTATCCCTTATTATTTCTTATAAAATTATATATTCTCTCATCTATTTTTAATATCTCTCAAGTCTCAATCTTTTATTCCATTTAAGTCTCATATTATATCATAATACATATATTTCAATTCTAAGTTTTCATATTATATATCATAATATATATATAATTCTCATATTTGCTATCAAAAATTGGAGTTCCAAATTACAAGTTACAACAAACTACAAGCTTCAAGAATCGGTTATAACGTCTGCTATTAACGCAGACGTTTGGTACATTCGTTTCATAATATCTATATTTTATTTTTTGTCATTAATTTTTGTGTTATTATTATTTTTATATTATATTTTACATATAATTAAATATGAGTTCTAACAAAAAAATACCGGTAAAGGAAAAGAGAAAGAACCAAGTGGCATTAGTAGATTATTTAATTTTACTAAAAAAAGTAGTAAGGAAAAAAATAAAAGTAAATGTGGTGGTACTTCTAGAGTTAGATTTAATACAAATGATTCTACTTATGTTGATGATACTTCTTATGATATTGATTCAAATGCTCAACTCGATCGTGAACTTTTACAACAAATTTATGGTGATATTAATCCTTATCTTGATGAAAATTCAGGTGAAGAAGTAGAAGTTGGTTCGGGAGAAGATGAATTAGAAGATACACCTACTAATCCAGTGACAAATGTTCCAAATGAAACTACAAATTCAACGGAGCAAAATTCTGGACGCCCACCCCTTATACCTCCTACAAGAGAGAAGGTGAAGTATCAACGCCCTAAAACTTCTGTTGTGTGGCAATTTATGACTTTAGATAAGGAAAATTCTATTGATATTTGTAATAAATGTAAGCAACCTTTTAAACATAAACAAGGTGGATGTCAAGGTGGGACGGGGGGCTTCAATAGACATTTGTTATCTTATGTGCCGATTCAATATAAAGAAGCTAAATCATTAGCCGATAGAAAAAAAGGAATTCAAGTTAATGATTTTGATATTAATATTAATGAATCGGTAGGGGCTTCTAACATGGTTCAAGGAACATTAGATCCTTCTAACTCCAGTGGTCCACTAACACAACGTAAATATAATAAGGAAAGAGATCGCGAAAATTTAGCTAAAATGATTTCTGTTTGTGGTTTACCTTATAGTTTTCCTTCACATCCCAGTTTTATTGAATATATTCAACAAACTTATAATCCTAATTATAGAGGTTTTTCAAGAAATACTGTTAAATCTGATGTTTTTGTATATCAAGGTAAACATTGTCAATATCTTCGTTGTATGTTTAGCATATTAGATTGTAGAGTGTCTATAACTTCGGACATGGGTCGTAGTGTTAATGGACGTGATTATTTAACTGTTACAGCACATTGGATTGATCATAACTGGAATTTGCAAAAAAGAATCTTAAGTTATAAAGAATGTGTAGAGAAAAAAACTGGTGCATATTTAGCTTCAAATACATTGAGTGTTATAGATTATTACATGCTTATAGATAAAGTAATGTCTGTCGCATTATATAATGCATCTAATAATTTAAACGCTGCTAGTATGTTAAAAACTAGATTATGTCCAATTGATGTTAATATTTTTCATGTTAGATGTGTTGCACATGTTTTAAATTTAGTTGTACAAAATGGCATTTCATTATTTGAATGTGGTTGTATGAAAATTGAATATGCTGTTGCCTGGATTTTTTATTCTAATAGAGCTGCTAGAATTAGGAAATTTAATGAGCGTTGTGTACTATGTGATTTGCCACCAAGAAAAATTCCAAGACATATTAAAACAAGGTGGAATTCTTTTTACGAAATATTTTTTGTTGCTTACGAATATAGAGGACCCATACAAATGGTGTTTAATGCTCATAATGTTGACCCATTAGACAGAATTTGTGAAGAAGATTGAGAAGAAACTAATGAACTATTAGAATTTTTAAGACTTTTTTATGATGCTACAACCATGTTTTCTGGAATTTATTATCCTACTATTTCATCAGTATTAATAAATATTTGTGCTATTTCAATTCAATTTTCTAAATACGAAAAAATTGAAAAATTTAGAGTTGCAATTGAAGTTATGATTGAAAAATTTTAAAAATATTTTTTTTCTATTCCTCAAATCTTTTTAACTGCTACTTTACTTCATCCTGACTATAAATTACAAGGTGTGGAGGGACTTATTGACACTTTTTATGATACCTTAGAAATTTTACCGGAAATAAATCCAACTTGTGAAATGTGTAAGTCTAGCATAAAAATAGAAGAAAAAATTTTGTATGAAAAATATAGAACTACAGGAAATGCTCAAGAAGTTGGTCAAACTTCTAATCCTCAGAGTAAAGCTCGAATTTCAAGTTATATGCGAGATTTTCTTGGTCTTAATTCTACTAATCGTGATGATTTTGAAGAATATCTTAATCAATCTTTAGAAACAGTGGAAGACGAAGATGGCAATGAAGAATTATTAGCATGGTGGAGGAGGCGGAGCGTTGCATTTCCAATTTTGAGCAAAATGGTTCGTGATGTTCTAGCTATTCAAGCTTCATCAGTTGCATCAGAGGCTGCTTTTAGTGCGGCAAGGTTTCAACTTGGCGATCATAGATATTTATTGGCGGAAGACAGTTTGGAAATATCAATTTTATTTAGAGACTGGGTCAACGCCGAGAGGAGAAATTATAATTTGCCAAAGTTAAGTTCCAAACAAGAAGCTTGGATTAATGCAGTAATTGGATCTAGTGATGATGAATTAGAGTCACAAGAGTTTCTAGCAAGTATGCCAACACCGGAGGATGTTACCGTCGATATGATGCGATAATTAGAATTAAATTTTAAAGGAGAATACAAATATTAGATTACATCCGAGAACTAATCGAAACAGAACCCTTCCTAGAAGGTGGTTGCGTAAATTAGTTACTCATCTAATATTTGTAACAAATATTAGTTTTACATATGAGAACTTATTGAAACAGAACTTCTAAGTTCTAAGTTGCAATTAGATTTTATTGAATAAATTTGAAGGCTTTATTAAGTTTTTTTTATATAACTATTGTCTTTCATTTTAATTTTAATATATTCAATTATTCATACATATTTACATATATATTAAACTAACTTTAAAATACTTAATCTAAAAATCAAAATTTCAAGTTTAAATTACTTTAAAATATTTAAAATACAAATTTGAACTTCTCAAATTTGAAATTTGAAAATTGAAAATTGAAGTTTGAAATTTGAAAGTTGAATTTGAAATTTGAAATTTGAAAGTTGAATTTGAAATTTGAAGTTTGAAGTTTGAAATTGAAATTTGAATTTTGAAACTTAAGCATTATTTATTAGCTAAAAATGTTATTGAAAAATGACACACTAACCAATAAATCTAAATCGTTAATTAAGTTCATATTTAATAAAAATAAATAATATTTATTATATCTTGAATTTTGGCATAATCCAAAACCATTCTACAAATTTAAATAATCAAATACTTTCATACAACATTCTACACAGTACACACTATATAAATAAAATATAAATTGCTTAGCCAAAGTGTACGGTAATGATGACTTACTTAGTTATTAATTGTGTGAATAGTATTAAAGTTATTAATTAATTGTGTCTTTCTTAATGTTTAATTTAAATGGACTTTTTTAATTAATTGTGTAAAGATATCTAAGATCATATTTACTTGCACTTAATAATTAATATATATATATATATATATATATATATATATATATATATATATATATATATAAAGTTGCTTAGTTTAGGACCTTATATATTATATGTATGAACTAAAATTCTGTGATGTTTTATTTTTAACCCCTTAAAGATAAACTTTTGAATTTGGATTAACAGTGCTACTACAAACACATAGGTATTTAATGCACAAACATGAAAAACCTTTATACTAGGTTGTTTGTCGGGATTCGGGAAAAAAGAAGAAGAGAGAGCATAATTTAAATTATTTAATACTTGAATTAAAGGTTTTATTTTGTCTTCATTTTACCTTAATCCTTCCAATCAATAAATATAATAAAAATATAAATTATATATATATATATATATATAGTAATTTAAGCTTTAATCGTTAAATGTATTTATTTTTATTTCGTGATATTAATAAATTTGAATGATTAAGACTTAGCAAAATATTATAATATTATTAAGAATTTAAGATGTTATTCATTCAAGATAAATAAGTATATAAAAAATCCCCCGTCCCGTCCCGTCTCGTCCCCCCAAAACCCATCCCATCCCGTATATACAGTGGGACGGGATGGGACAGATTTTTGTCCCCCCAATCCCGATCCCGGCAAAATCCCCCCAAACGCGTGCCCTGTCCCGTCCCATCCCCCAGTCCCCGTCCCCGTCCCCGTCCCCCCGCCAGCCCTATCTCAAACTCATCCATAATGTGATCATAAACCTTGAATCCATAATCCAATTCGAGGGAAGATTGGATCCAAGTCAAGTGAAGTTAGAAATCAAGTGAAGTTAGAGTCAAGCTTAGAAGTTAAGAAGTAAGTCAAAGCAAGTCTTTAAAGTTTTTCAAGAGTCTTTATTGAATGTTTTAACTTCATTTTAAGGCTCAAGTTTCAAGTTAAGTAAAGAGTATAGAGTTTCAAGTTAAGCCAAGAGTAAAGAGTCAAGTTCATTTCTCAAAAGTTATTAGGGAACTAAGTATTCCCAAAGAAGTTTATAAATGTTTTCACATTTAAGATGAGAGGAAACTGAGATTTCCAAAAGAGTTTTGGGCAGTTTGAGTACCATCTCTTTTCAAGAAAAGATGAGTTTTGCGAAAGAGTTTCTAAAACATGATTAGTATGACAATCGAGTATGTCATCAATGTTTAAACAGTATGGTCTCTAGATATACCATCAATGTTTATGCAGTATGCCTTCCCGAGTCATCAATGATCATATAAATTATGGTTTTGATATGTTCTTTTTAAAAAGAGTTTTCAAGAGCAATTACCTCTTTTAAGAGGGTAGTTTGAGCAATTATTTCAAACCAAAGAACGATGTGTTTAAAACACTTATGAGCTAAAGTATTTTTGGGAGTAGTTTTGAGCACCGAATTGAGGACACGAGTTCATATTAACTCAACTCTCCATAAGAACCATGTAGCCAAACATGGGATTTGACGGGTCATACTTTTTAGATGATCACGTAAAGTTAAGCTGGTGAATCCACTAAGTTAAGGCAAGACGTTGTATCACCATTTAGGCATGTAGTAGTGGTTGTCGATTAGAGAAACTCCCACAGTAGAAATTACATGGTTCCTCGAAGGGTTCTGCTTAGTATGGATGGGGGTATGGGACTTCATTCATGCATTGCACAAGTAGACTTTGAGAGGGAGCATGGTATTTTTATGATATTATAAATATGATTTTGACGTCATGTTTTAAATAGTTTTACAAGCTTTATATATATTACATGTGTCTTATTGCTTTATATTTGGGTTCAGTTACTCATGAGTTGAACAGAGCCAAGGTAAGTTCTCTTTTGTATCCCTTTCAAGCTTGATGTTGTTTAGCTGTTCAGCTCGCATACTCGTACATTCCATGTACTGATGCCAGTTGGCTTGCATCTTATTATGATGCAGATGCAGGTACCCAAGATTAGCATCCAGCACGCTGTTGATCCAACTGAGCACTCCAGAGCCAGTGGTAAGCCTTCTTGTATTTCGAAGGACTCTGTTATTTCGTTTTTCCTAGTTTTGTTTTATTAAGATGGTGCGGCGTCTGTCCCAACATCCATCTCAGTATTATAGAGGCTTCATAGACAGTCAGTCAATTAGTGTTAAGTCTCTATCTGTATATATATAAATATTCTATTTTGAGACTCGAGTTGATTTTTTGGCCAGATTTTATCGGTTAGGTTGTTTTATGACCTTTTATTGCATGGAGTTATTCTGTTGAGTTAAGGTTTCCGCTGAGTTAAGTAAGTCAGGCCAAGGGTTAGCTTGGGGGCCAGCAATGGTATTCGAGTTTCGGCCACATCCAAGGTATAGGCTTGGGGCGTGACAAACTTGGTATCAGAGCACAGAGTTTCAGAGTCCTAGGGAGTCTATGAAGCCGTGTTTGTAGAGTCCTAGTTATCGGTGTGTAGCTCGCCACATCTATAATTAGGAGGCTGCCATATTTAAGAACTATCTCACTTTTTTCACATTCATTTCATGCGTTAGAGTTTATCTCTAAAAAGTTTCTTTTTAATTCGTGCATGCGCGTGTTTTCAGAGGATTATGCCTCCACAAAGAGCAGTCAGAGTTCGTCCAGCTATAAAGAGTGTTGAGGAACAAGAGTTATCAAATGCCCTAGAAGTGCAAACCCAATAAGAGATAAAATATGCTGATTTTGGTGAAGCTATTTGGATGTTAAGTCAAGTTGTGACCTTTCATGTTGGGCAGAGAGATAATCGAGACGAAGTGGTTGATACTTCAAGGATCCGTGAACTCCTAAAGATGAACCCACTAAGCTTTACGGGTTCAAGTATTAGTGAGAATCCGGAAAACTTCATTGAGGAGCTTAAAAGGATATTTGATGTGATGCATGTTGTTGAGTCGGAGAGGGTGGAACTAGCTGCATACCAAATGAAGGGTGTCGCTAGAATCTGGTTTGACCAATGGAAAAAGAATAGGGCTGAGGATGCGCCAGTAGTGAGTTGGGTTGTGTTTGAGAGTGCTCTCATGAGGTGTTTCTTTCATCGTGAGTTGCGAGAGGTAAAGATAAAAGAGTTTCTCACCCTTAACCCGGAGTCTATGAGTGTTCATGAGTACAGTCTGAGGTTCACACAACTTTCCCGCTATGCTCCGGAGATGGTTGCGAACATGAGGAGTAGAATGAGTTTATATGTTTCTGGGTTGTCTCGTCAGTCAAGCAAGGAAGGCAAGGCAGCTATGCTAATAGGGGATATTGACCTAGCAAGATTTATGATCCATTTACAACAAGTAGATGAGGATAAGTTGAAGGTTAGAGAAGAGTTTAAGGATAAGAGGGCTAAGATAGTAGGGGACGAGTTCAAGTAGTAAAAGAATGATGCTAATCAGTCATTCCTCCTATAGAAACAGAAGGGACGTGCTCCACCATCTGCTAGTGCACTTGCACCTGAGAACAAAGATGGGTACAATAGAAATTCCTATAGTTTCAGGGCTAGACTTGCATATCCTTAAGGCAGTATGGTACCAAGGGGTAGTAAGGCTCCTGCATGCGCTAGGTGTGGTAAAACCCACCCAGGTAAGTGTCGTGATGGCCAGACAGGTTGTTTTAAGTGTGGACAAGAGGGTCACTTCATGAAGGAGTGCCCTAAGAATAGGCAAGGTAGTGGAAATCTGAACAATAGGGCCCAAGCTTCATCAATTGCTCCCCCAGATAGGATGGTACCTAGAGGACCTACTTCTAGTACTGGCGAAGGAACAAACCGCCCTTATGCAATCAACAGTCGCTAAGAGCAAGAGGATTCACCAGATGTTGTCACTGGTATGATTCGAGTCTTTGACTTTGCTGTTTATGCCTTGCTAGACCTCGGAGCGAGTTTATATTTTGTAATTTCTTATGTTGCTATGAACTTTGATGTTATACCTGAGCAACCTAGTGAGCCAGTCATAGAGTGGAGTAGTAGTTTAGCAGTGCCTAAGGGTCGTTTCATTTCATACCTCAAGGTGAGAAAGTTAGTTTCAAAGGGTGTATCTATCACTTAGTCCGAGTTAATGACTCTAGTGTTGAGATACCTCCTTTTCAGTCAGTTCCTATAGTAAGAAAGTTTCCAGAAGTTTTTCCTGATGATCTACCCGGAATTCCTCCTGAAAGAGAAATAGACTTTGGTAAGATATCATTCAAGATACTCATCCTATCTTTTTTTCGCCATATAGAATGGCACCAACAGAGTTGAAAGAGTTGAACGAGCAGTTAAATGGATCTAGTAGATAAGGGTTTTATTTGACCAAGTTGATTCAGAAAAATAGCTAAGTTTCAACGGTCCGAAGCTTGAGAGGAAAGTTTTCAAGAATGGAAAGAGAAGTTGACTACCGCCCAGTTATGATATTTGGTTCTTGAGTACATATTGAGTATCTGAACCTAAAATGGATTTGAGAATAATAGTCAAGTTTAAGTGAATCGGGGCGTAATGTGATGAGCTAAAGTTGGTTGTTGTAGTTTTTGCTTTGAATATATGGCGTCATTATTGTATGATGTTCATGTGAGTGTGTTCACTTAGAATGAGCTTAATCTCAAACAGAGGGAGTGGTTAAGGTACTCAAGGATGATAACATGAGTTTTCTTTATCACCCTGGTAAGGTTAATGTTGTTATTGATTCTTTAAGCAAGTTGTCTATGGGTAGCACCGCCCATATTGAAGAAGGAAAGAGAGAGTTAGCAAGAGATGTGCACAGACTGGCATGCCTGGGAGTCAGACTTATAGTTTCCGCAGAAGGAGGAATAGAAGTAACGAGCGGGGCCGAGTCATCATTAGTGTCAGAAGTAGAAGGTGAGAAAGACCCAAACCCTATCTTGCTGAAATTACTGGAAAAATGTTCATAAGCAATAATGGCTTTTGAACAAGGGGGAGATAGTGTTTTGAGGTATCAAAGTGGATTGTGGGATTGGTTTCAAGGATAATTGAGATGATTACCTATCGCATAGTCAAGAGGATTGGCAATATAGCTTAGTAAGAGTAATCTCATTCAAGGACGAATGCTCTCAAGGGGGAGATATTGTAACATCCGACAATTTGAAATAGCTATGAAGAAGCTTAGAATTGGAAATAGTTATTTTTGGAATGAATTAAAAATCTGGAAAAATTTAGCTAAAGTATGGAAAAAATGAGTTTTTGGTCAACTTTGAGCAGTCATAACTCCTAGATCAGATGGGTTAGGTGTATTTCTAGTTATATTTGGAAATATTTTGGAATTATCTTCCCAATGCCGCTGAGTTTGCACGATTTCGAGTTCGTATGAGTGAGTTATGCCCTTTGGAAGTTGGGCTGTTGGCAGGGCAGTTTAGTCCGAATTTGTAAGGTTATTTTGGGCTTTTCCCTAACAATTTCTTTTGGATATATTAAGGGTCTAGACTGATTTTAAATCAGTTTTCCCTTTTAAAAAGTGAGAGTTAGGGCTTTTGAGAGGAGAAAGAGATGAAGAAGCAAGGATTCGTCAAGATCGTCATGGTTTTCGTTGGGGGTGATCCCTATTAAGGTATGTGAGATCATAGTGTTGGGTTGGTTTATTCTCCCACACACCAAACTCATTTTAATTTTGAGAAAAGATTGGTTGTGTTTGTTGAAGTTTGTGGTTGTGTTTGTTGAAGTTGTGGTTGTGTTTGTTGAAGTTGTGGTTGTGTTGTTGAAGTTTCTTGTTGGTTTGGTGTATGTTTCCATTTGTGATTTCGAGTTAAATCTATTGTATAGTAAGGGGTTTTATGATTCTAAGTGTTTGGGGCAGGAACCTTTGAAGTTAACTAGCACCCCGCGCCTCTCAGAGCGCCAAGGACGCCAATCCTTCCCATTCATTCCCCATTTTTCATAGATGTTCCTTGGTAATATACCTATGTTTTATAGTTTTTTTCAACACTCTAAGGTACATCTAGACATCCGAACTCATCCATAAATATGTGATGATACACCTTGAATCCATAATCCAATTCGAGGGAAGATAGGATCCAAGCCAAGTGAAGTTAGAAGTCAAGTGAAGTTAGAGTCAAGCTTAGAAGTTAAGAAGTAAGTCAAAGCAAGTCTTTAAAGTTTATCAAGAGTCTTTATTGAACGTTCTAACTTCATTTTAAGGCTCAAGTTTCAAGTTGAGTAAAGAGTATAGAGTTTCAAGTTGAGTAAAGAGTATAGAGTTTCAAGTTAAGTAAAGAGTATAGAGTTTTAAGTTAAGCCAAGAGTAAAGAGTCAAGTTCATTTCTCAAAAGTTATTAGGGGACTAAATATTCCCAAAGAAGTTTATAAATGTTTTCACATTTAAGATAAGAGGAAATTGAGATTTCCAAAAGAGTTTTGGGCAGTTTGAGTACCATCTCTTTTTAAGAAAAGATGAGTTTCGCGAAAGAGTTTCTAAAACATGATTAATATGACAATCGAGTATGTCATCAATGTTTAAACAATATGGTCTCTAGATATACCATCAATGTTTATGCAGTATGACTTCCCGAGTCATCAATGATCATATAAAAATATTGTTTTGATATGTTCTTTTTAGAAATAGTTTTCAAGAGCAATTACCTCTTTTCAGAGGGTAGTTTGAGCAATTATTTCAAACCAAAGAAAGATGTGTTTAAAACACTTATGAGCTAAAGTATTTTTGGGAGTAGTCTTGAGCACCGAATTGGGGATATGAGTTCATATTAACTCAACTCTCCATAAGAACCATGTAGCCAAACATAGGATTTGACAGGTAATAATTTTTAGATGATCACGTAAAGTTAAGCTAGTGGATCCACTAAGTTAAAGTGTTCTATATGACGGCAAAGTATAGGACAGTTCTGGTAGCGTGGACAAGACGCTGTATCACCACTTAGGCATGTAGTGGTGGCTGTCGATTAGAGAAACTCCCACAAGAGAAATTGCATGGTTCCTCGAGGGGTTCTGCTTAGTATGGATGGGGGTATGGGACTTCATTCATGCATTGCACAAGTAGACTTTGAGAGGGAGCATGGTATTTTTATGATATTATAATTATTATTTTGACATCATGTTTTAAATAGTTTTACAAGCTTTATATTTATTGCATGTGTCTTATTGCTTTATATTTGAGTTTAGTTACTCATGAGTTGAACAAAGCCAAGGTAAGTTCTCTTTTGTATCCCTTTCAAGCTTAAGTTGTTGTTTAGTTGTCCAGCTCGCATACTCGTACATTCCATGTACTGATGTCTGTTGGCCTGCATCTTATTATGATGCAGATGCAAGTACCCAGGATCAGCATCCAGCACGCTGTTGATCCAGCTGAGCACTCCAGAGTCAGTGGTAAGCCTTCTTGCATTCCGGAGGACTCTGTTATTTCATTTTTCCTAGTTTTGTTTTATTAGGATGTTGCGGGGTCTGTCTCAACATCAATCTCAATATTATAGAGGCTTCATAGACAGTCAGTCAGTTAGTGTTGAGTCTCTCATCTGTATATATATATAAATATTCTATTTTGAGACTTAAGTTGCCTTTTTGGCCAGATATTATCAGTTAGGTTGTTTTATGACCTTTCATTGCATGGAGTTATTCTGTTGAGTTAAGGTTTTGCTGAGTTAAGTAAGTCAGGCCAAGGGTTCACTTGGGGGCCAGCAATGGTCTTTGAGTGCCGGCCACGTCCAGGGTGTAGGCTCGGGGCGTGACAATTAGTCTTCTTGTCCAAACTTGCATATAACAACCATTTGAAATTTACCTTGCAACATCTCACCCTTACTCTAGTTGGCTCATTCACACACTTTTCAATCTGACTTCTCTGAATTGCATACTTAGTGACTGTGAATCTAAACTTTTTTACACTTTCAAAAATCATACCCAATCGCCACACAATCGGGATCAAATCTGACATTGTGTGTGGTATGTTTTTTCCTTTTTGTGTGAGGTAGTTTCAACCTCATTTTTTCACCTTCCTCAAGACAACTATCATTTGTGTCAGTTTCAAAACTACAAGCATCAGAAGTTACATAATATGGTTCATCACCCCTTAGCCTTCCTTCTGAAGTATTTATATTGATAGCAGTCTCATCAAACCCAAGATCTGCTCCACATGGTACTTCTTTAGTATCTACAGGAATTCTCTCCCTTCTTTTCATCCTCTTCAGAAAGGATCTTTTCTCAGTCCTCAGTTGAATCAACTCCTCATGAACATCACTTCCATATTGATCATCTTCAAGTTGTTCACTATCTTCAGAATCATCACTCTCTTCAGTTGACTCATCAGATCCTTTTACAGGTATTCACTATCTTCAGAATCTGATGGATCAGTATTTGGAGCTGTTGGGTTTGATGTAGAAGGAATATTTGAGGTAGTATTTAGAGATACATCTACCCCATTAAAAGTAGCCTCACGTACTTCATTATATTCAATGTTTTCACTAGCCCTATTTTCAGTGGTCCCAACTTTATTAAAAGTTGCACCAGATTCCTCTTCAGGCTTGTGGACATTTACATCCAAAACAGTCCCATTTTGCAAACAATTACACATTGCTAAGAGAATATCATCATTGTCAATATCTCCTAAGATGCAACTGTTAGGTGGCCGGATACTAAATTTGCAATTTCGGCTATACCCTAGTTCTTTAATGCAGTCTTTTTTCTCAAAATATGATATTGTATCCACATCAACATTAACATATTCACTCACTAACCCACCCACATATCTTGCTTCCTCACCTTCATACAATAAGGCCCCACCATGATATAACTTTAAAGTAATAAATGCAAATCCACTCATACCTATATGCATAAACATTAACAATAATTAAGTACAAGTTACTATAATTGACTAAAGAACACACACACATACACACCCAAACTTATATAAAAACAATTCAAGTTAAAGCCAATAATTATTGGATTTTTTTAATGTAACTATAACCCCACACGTACAAAACACACATACCCCACACAAACACAACACAATACTCGACATATAGTTGTCTTCTTAGAATTAGGTATGTAACCCCACACAGACACAACACAACACCAACATATCTTTTTTCTTCTTAGGATTAGGTTATTTATCTGTAACCCCACACAGACACAACACAAGACCTAACATGAAGTTATTTTACTATAACCCCAATACAACACAACACCCAACTCGTCTTTGTCTTCTTGTATGTTTAAAAGGAGAACATAACTCACACAAATATAATACCACCCAACCAACCCACACTGAAAAAATACTTTAGAATATACCATAACAACATATGTGACAATATGAATATATGAATAACGAGTTACATACGAAGTTTGATATGTAACAGTATCATAACATGAACCCTAAAAAATAAGCATGAAGTCACATTTCACTAAAAGATCGAAACTAATATTTAACAACATATCATAACCCCTACGAAATCTAAGTATAACAATAACAAAAAACAAAATAAAATCAAGAAAAAACTAACATTTGAACTCAACCACGATTCTTGATGACTTAGAAGAATGAAATCGACCCACAGATGCACGACTGAAATCGACCCACACATGCACGACTGAAATCAAACACTAAGTATCAAAATCCAACATAGAAAATCGATTATGAGTCTGAAAATCAAACTTTTGAAGATAATTGTTCTTTCCCTTGTTCCTTTCTCTTCCTTTTGGTAAAGTTAAACTTGAAAAACATAAACTGATAGCTTTTTGAAATTTTGGGAAGTGTATAAGCTACTTTTGGACTGATAGCTTATATTTTTAGAAAGTTAAAAGAGTGGGGGTCAGTGCGTGTTGAACAAAGCTTTCAAGCTATTTGGTTGATAATGCCACGTATGCCGAAAATGGGTAGATAAGTTCGGGGGGGGGGGGGTAATAGGACCTTAGTATATGTTAGGTGTGTCTCAGGGATTTTGGGCATAGGCTGGGGGGTACTTATGCATTTTCCCTAAAAATTCCAAAAACTATACCTCTTGTAATTCTCATTGATTCAGACATTGTAGACACACAAATGTTTTCCCCAAATCTAAAACCCTAAAAGCAAATTTCAAAATTATCAAATATAAATGTATTAAAAATCAAACAAAATAAATATATAAATGAACTTGTAGATTCTACTAAATCTGAAATATTAAAATAAAATCACAAAAAAAATCAAAAAATATTGTTTAAAAGACAAAATCTGAAATACATAAATATTTGATGAATATCTAAACAAACTCACCTAAAGATTGAAAAAATTGACGGGAAATCCATAATATATACTATCCGAAATACAACATAATCAATGATTTTGAAAACAAAATCAAAAGAAATCTCACTAAATAATCGAAATTACCTTTATCAATCAAGAGATTTCTTGAATTAATTTAGAGATTTATTGAACAAATTAGGAGAACCTTGAATAATTTATTTTTCTTGATCTGCAGAGAAACTTGAAAAAGAGAAACTAGAAAACGTGAAAGATGGGGAAAGAAGGGTAATGGGTAGTGGTGTAATTTTTTTGGAAAAATTAGCAAATTAGTCGCAATACCTAACATAATTAGTCAAAACAACTACACTTTAAAATATTTATTTAAAATGTCAAAATGTCAATATTTTAGAAAATAATTTGTATTCAAATATTATTATTTATCTTTCCTTTTAATTTCTCAAAACAGTCCAACATTGAACCAAATTCTAAACCAGTAACCGATAAAAAGAAAAAAACAAATACACCACTACCCATTACTCTTCTTTCCCCGTCTTTCACGTTTTCTAGTTTCTCTTTCTTCAAGTTTCTCTGCAGATCAAGAAAAATAAATTATTCAAGGCTCTCCTAATTTGTTCAACAAATCTCTAAATTAATTCAAGAAATATGTTGATTGATAAAGGTAATTTCGATTATTTAGTGAGATTTCTATTGATTTTGTTTTCAAAATCACCAATTATGTTGTATTTCAAATTGTTATAATACGGATTTTCCGTCAATTTTTTCGATTTTTAGGTGAGTTTGTTTAGATATTCATCAAATATTTATGTATTTCAGTTTTTTAGTCTTTTAAACACTATTTTTTGATTTTTTTGTGATTTTGTTTTAATATTTCAGATTTAGTAGAATCGACAAATTCATTTATATATTTATTTTGTTTGATTTTTAATACATTTATATTTGATAATTTTGAAATTTTCTTTTAGGGTTTTAGATTTGGGAAAACACATGTCTGTCTACAATGTTTGAATCAATGAGAATTACAAGAGATATAGTTTTTGGAATTTTTAAGAACAGAGGGAAAAAACGCTCAAAAGAATAATTGCGTCATATGCACATTCAATACGTAACTTATGTTAAATTTAAATTTTATTTTAACTTTTTTTGAAATATTTTGTCCCATGATTTTCTCTATTCTATTGTTTAATATTTGTATTCTTTCAAATTAATTAAAATAACAAAAATACATAGCTCAGCCGTTAACAAACTTAAATATTGACATTTTAAATAAATAGTGAAACTATGGCTAAGGGGTTCCATTAGAAGCTAAAATATTGTCGTTTTAAAATTTTCCCATTAATAAAAGTTCAAGGTTCTCCTACTTTGTTCAACAAATCTCTAAATTAATTCAAGAAATCTCTCGATTGATAAAAGTAATTTCGATTATTTAGTGAGATTTCTTTTGATTTTGTTTTCAAAATCACCGATTATGTTGTATTTCAGATTGTATATATTACGGATTTTCCGTCAATTTTTTCGATCTTTAGGTGAGTTTGTTTAGATATTCATCGAATATTTATGTATTTCAGATTTTTAGTATTTTCAACAATATTTTTCGATTTTTTTGAGATTTTTCTTTAATATTTCAGATTTAGTAGAATCTACAAATTCATTTATATATTTGTTTTGTTTGATTTTTAATACATTTATATTTGATAATTTTGAAATTTGCTTTTAGGGCTTTAGATTTGGGGAAAACATTTGTTTGTCTACAATGTGTGAATCAATGAAAATTACAAGAGGTATAGTTTTTGGAATTTTTAAGAACAGGGGAAAAAAATGCTCGAAAGAATAATGGCAACAAATGCTCGTTCAATACGTAACTTATGTTAAATTTAAATTTTATTTTAACTTTTTTGAAATATTTCGTCCCATGATTTTGTCTATTCTGTTGTTTAATATTTGTATTCTTTCAAATTAATTAAAATAAAAAAATACATAACTCAATCCTTAACAAACTTAAATATTGACATTTTAAATAAATAGTGAAACTATGGCTAAGGGGTCCCATTAGAAGCTAAAATATTGTTGTTTTAAAAATTTTCTCTTTAATTTATCTACATAAGAAAGGAAAAAGACCCAAGACCTTGAACTTCCCTTTATTTATCCTCATAGGAAGAGAAAAAAAACCCAAAACCCAATAGCAATTTTGATATTTACCTTCTTTTGTTTTCCGCACATCAATTTTTTATTTATTAGCAAGTATAGCACCCGCAGAATGCGTAGACATTATCAAATTATGATTGTGATTTTCTTTGTTAAACACATTACATAATATTGGGTTAATAAATATTTAATCAGGCATTATCAAATAATGATTGTGATTTTATTTGCTAAACATATTACATGTAAACAAAAAAAAAAAAAAATCCATGTATATATAATTTTTATTAGATTTATATCTTAAATAAATAATATTTCTTATTATTGGATTTTTTTTTTAATTTCTTTAAAAAGATCTCTTTTTAAACAATTTTAGAAAAAACATATAATTTTCTTTTACTTATTTTGCATGAGTTTGTGGTATTTGTTAGTGCATGTGTTTTATTACTCTTTGACTAATACATATTAGAAAAAAAATATTACTATGTATTCATTAGATAGTAAATTTTTAACTCTCTAAAATTACTTCTGTTATTTAAATAAAAGAATGTTAGAACAAGAGTAAATAACAACTCTATCTTCGGGATTTAACTAAGTCACAAAACAAGTAGCATTCAAGAATGTTGCTCTTCTATTCTTGAATTGGTGATTTCACCTTTTGATTAATGTCTTACAACAAAAAAATTCAAGGAAAAGTAATTTTTGAGTGCTTATCTTTTCAACCAATAGAACCTCTATTTATTGGAAAAAAGTTATGTAAGAGAAAACTTCTAATTAAATTAAATTTATTATAGGTTCATGATTTGAAAAAAAAAAATGTATCTTCCATAAAACCTATAGCATAGAATTAAAACAAAAATGAATGTTACAATTCACGTGTATTTTGGGTATTCCAAAAAAATGTATCCGATGAATTTGTTATAAAATTAATTAAAACACTAACCCTTACCAAGAAAACACCAAAAAAGAAAAAAGTCATTTCATAAAAGCCATAGATATTTTATACAGTATACTCTTTAGTTGACCTCCGTCTCTATTTTCCTATTCCATAAAAGTCATAAATAATTGTTCAAGTAATAAAATCGAAGAAAAAAAGTAGGTGAGAACTTAGTAAAGAAAGTAAAATGGAGCATACTAATAAAATTAGGGAACTTATCCGCGCTTCGCGCTGTTAAAAAGATGATAAGATGTCAATAATTTTATTAAAATATGATATTGATAGAAGACATATTTATAATATTAGCATATATATATATATATATATATAAAGATTATAAGATGTCAATAATTTTATTAAAATATGATATTGATAGAAGACATATTTATAATATTAGCATATTATATATATATATATCGATGTATAAGTGATTTCACAAAGAGAAATGTTTGGTCAGTAGTTATACGACTTCCAACAAAATCATAAGTTGTTATTTTGGACCAAAAAATTATAAACTTACAATAATAAAAAATATTCGTGTAAAATATAAAACAAAGAAAATTCTGGAGAGAATATAAATAAATAAAGGGAAAAGGGTCAAATATACCCTAAACTATTCGAAAAGGTCTAAATATACCCCCCCCCCCCCCCGTTTAAAGTTTGGCTCACTCATGCCCTCGCCGTCCAACTTTTCGTCTAAATATGCCCTTATGGGCGTTAGTTGGCCAGCTGAAATTGCCACGTCATTTTTACATTACCACATGACATTTATATTAAAGGGAAAAGGGTCAAATATACCCCTAAACTATTTGAAAAGGTCTAGATATACCCCCCCCCCCCCGTTTAAAGTTTGGCTCACTCGTGCCTTCGTCGTTCATCTTTTTGCATAAATATGCCGTTATGGGCGTTAGTTGATACACTGGAAATATCTAGCTCATTTTCCTAATTCGGATATGGGTCTGAATATTTTAGGGACTCCAAATATTTTAGGGGCATAATTGATCCCTTTCCATTTTCATAAAAATGTCACGTGGTAATTTAAAGTGACGTGACAATTCCATTTGGCATTTAAATAAAGGGAAAATGAGCTTGATATTTCCAGCATATCAACTAACGCCCATAAGGGTAAAAAGTTGAACGACGAAGGCACGAGTGAGCCAAACTTTAAATGGGGGTATATCTAGACCATTTCGAATAGTTTAGGGGCATATTTGACCCTTTTTCCCTTTAATATAAATGTCACGTGGTAATGTAAAAATGACGTGGCAATTCCAGCTGACCAACTAACGCCCATAAGGGCATAGCTAGACGAAAATGCGGACAGCGAGGGCATGAGTGAGCCAAACTTTAAACGGAGGGTATATCTAGACCTTTTCTAATAGTTTAGGGGCATATTTGATCCTTTTCCCATAAATAAATAATGCAATATCATTCTTATAATCTTAATTATTAAGAAAAAGAAGAAAAAAAATTTGTAACTAATACACAATTTTCAAACTCTAATGTGATCATTTCTAAAAAGTTTTACAATGTCTTTATTTATAGACATTCAGATTTTTACAATAAAGAATAAAAATGAACGCAGGAATTGTCATTAACACAATTCTTTTTATTATTATAATAATAACAACAACAATAATAAATAGAATTATAGTGAAAATAAATAAATAAACAAATAGAATTCTTGGTTAAAGAGAGGTGTCAATTTTATTCAACTCATTATTGTTATTTTTCCTCTTATTTTTCATCATTATCTAAATAAATATTCCATATTTTTAATTTTGCCTCTATCCTTTATTGTAGTATTTGTTGTATATTTTATTAATTTTTTTCTTCTTTTTTCTCTTTTCCTTCCTCTATCCTACTTAATAGTAATTTTTTATAGTAACAAAAACACATCTTTCTTAGGATGTTAATCATAAGATACATAAATGATTCTTTGTACTGTAAAAATAAATAAATCATAAAAGGTCATATTTCAACAATTGATGTGTGTGTATATATATATATATATATATATATATATATATATATATATATATATATATATATATAAATTTTCTAATCTATCAATAATAATGTTTGAACCTTGATAGTAATTAGCATAAGACAAAGTCACAATAATTAATTTTCGTCTAATGAATGTACAAACAAAATACTCTTACCTTCAAAACATAAGAAATTACATAGAAAGAACACAATGCACATACCTTCATTAGGACCTTAATCATAAGAAAATATATTTATTTTTTTAATAAAAAAATATTAATGAATCAATGCACAATTTTTGAGCTCTTGTCAACATTCCCTCTTACTAACTGATCAACATATAAGAGTCCCCTTTATTACAATATCAAACCACGGAAAACACGAGTTCAAATATGAAATGAAAAGGATAATCTTGAGTAGAATTTTCATGAAATAAAAAATTATAATTTTATATGGACAAAATAGTTCAAGTACTGACGCATAAGCTACTCTGTGCTACATCTTCTCGTGGTGTAGATTCAGGTCCTCAGCTTCCAGATCATGCATAGATCGGTTCCCGATTTTTAGCTCAGCAGTATCAGTGGTGAGTCCTCATTCTCCAAGGATGACAACCATGTTTCTTTTTCTTTTAGTCTTTAGTTTCAGTTTTGCTAGATTTAGCTGGGGAGTGTCCCAGCACTTTTAGTCAGTTAGAGGATTATTTCAGACATAGTTAGAGTCAGTTTTAGCATTTGAGTTTTACTTTTCAGTTGTTGTTAAACTCTCAGTTTTCATATTTTCAAACAGTATATGGGTATTCCCCACCATTTCAGTTTATCTCATGATTTAGCTTCCGCATAGTCTTTTCTTGCTTCAGTTTATTTAGTATGCTTATGATATGCCAGCAGGGTTAGCTTGGGGTCACTCGTGATCCTAGGTCCCGTGTCCACGTCTTGGGGGTAGCTTCGGGGTGTGACATGTTGTCTTGTTCATCAATAAAACTTGTGTTATCCAAATTTTGAGTAACGTATTCAATATTGCTATTGTGAATGTCAGCTAATAAAGCATCTTGAAAACTTACTTTGTTTGATTCTTGAAGAGTTTGTGCAACTTCCTTCTTTTTTTTAATGCTTTTTAAAGATTATATATCAGCTTCTTGCTCACTTATTTCCTTATCAATTTTTTCCATTATTAGTATTATTGTTGCTTAATCTCTCTATGAGTTTAGTGAGAAGGGAGAGAAGAATTTTTTATGGGTGTAGATTTTAAAGTGAAATCTTTCCATGTGCTACAAGTTGAGAAAGTTATGCATCATTTTCACAACCTTCAATATGAAAATCTTTCTAATTAATGTACTTCTTTGTTAAGAATTGTGAGTACTAGTTTTTCAAGAATTAATCAGACCGAGGATATGAGATCATTATTCGCTGGAAAAAAAGGAACCTTGGTAGCTCAGTTGATTGATTACCTCAACTCCCACCTTATTGGTGAGGGTTTGACTCCCCACTTGTAATCCCTTCCCCATTTCTCCTTCCTCTACCCCCATTTGAAATAAAATGAAGAATCTTTGTAGCTTAATTGGTTGGCTACCTAAACTCTCACCTTGTTAGTGAGGGTTCGATTCCCCACATTGTAATTCCCTCCCCCATTTCCCCTTCCCCTACCCCTATTTTTTTTTTTTTAAAAGTAAGAAAAAAAGTAGGGAAATCTTAGTAGCTTACTTCATTGGATACCTGAACTCCCAACTTACTAATAAAGGTTTAATTCCTCCATATTGTATTCCCCTTACCCATTTTTCCTTTCCTCACCCCCAATTTTATAATTTTTTTAAGAACATGTATGATAAACTATCATTTAGATTTGAAATTATGAAGAGCTAAGCTCAAACAAATTATAACGATTTGAACCGTTGTTACTCAAAGTCACCTCGTGCGGAATACTATTTTTTTGAAAATGTGTTGTCAATTTAAAATTGGGTACACGATGATTTTGATAAAAAAAAATTGATTTGATCTGGGATAACGTCAGCCTGTTGTGGTTACATCGTTATAGTGTATGTATGGCCGCTATAGTGGTGTTGATAAAATTAGACCCTAGATAAAATGATGTATTTTATTTTTTTTCTCACCCATTTTTCATTAAGAAAATAGGCGAGGGTTGATTGAAAAACTCTTCTAAGTCACCCTTAGCTTAGAAACCATGGAGGAAAGAGATTTCAGCATTAAGAGGGTTAAATCCAGGGATTCCCGATCTACATCCGTCAAGATTCACCATCATGGAGCCAAAAGTTTGTATTCAGAGTTCTTCAACAATTGATTGGCGTCCAAGTAGGCTAGACTTTTTTAACCGGGTAGTTTACACTTGTATTCTACCCCATAATATCTTGTGGATTGATGAGAGGTGTCATGCCTAGGTCTTCGAGAATGGAGGCTGAATGGTTGAATATGACATTAGTTATGGTTAGGCCGCCAATGATGGATTGACTGGTTAAGGTTGAATGTATAATATTGTTGGGTGTTATCTTGGGGAAGATAATCATGGGGATTGTACTATGCTTAGGAGTATTTGGGAATAAATCTTTCAGGTAAGTGATTGTTGTGCTTTTGTCTAAGTTAAGTAATATAAGCATATCAACCTCATTTAATAATATTGGTGCAACGCATGTGGGGAAAAGTTAAAAGGGGCTAATGTAAAATGATGTTATTTTTATAATCTCATATAATGAACATGTTTGTGTACTTGTGGTATCAAGTATGGTTGTTCATTGTGATTATGATTGTGCATGCTATTTGTGATTGAAGATTGGCTTGGGTACCACACCGGTGCAAGTTACTAACGGTTGGCTCGAATACCACACCTAGTATATATGAAACATTAACAATGGTTGACTCATGTACCACACCAGTGCACTAGCAGCTTGTTTGTGGTTTCATAAGAGAACTGAATTTACATGTTAGTTCCGTGAGTGGACCAAATTTCTTATTAATGTTATATTTATCACATATTGGTCCCTAAATGACCAGATTATTAGTGTATTTTAAATGCTGAGATGGTTCTTATGTTGCCCAGGATCGCATGTTAAACACCATGGACTATGTCTATGAGAGTCCTTGAATGTTCTAAGCTACTTGAAAGGTGAGTTGGATTCAGGTATGGATTGGTGTGTGATCATGTGAGACATGTTTGGTGTGCTTGCTTAGATCGAGTTGATGATCGGAAGACTTATTCTTAATTGATTTACATGGATTTTGTGTATTTGTTAAAGTAGTCTAGGATATATATGATCAAGGTAGATTTGGAAAGCTAAGATCATCTCCAACCCAACACCAAATTTTACACCATTTTGGTGTGTGAATAGTGTTACACCAAATTTAGTGTAACAGTATTCATCGCTCCAATTCTCTTTATTGAATATTTTAATATTATTTCATTATACAAAACTTTTAATTAAACATTATATAAATTGTATGTTTTAATTAAATCTCTTGTATATTTAATTTTTTTATGTAATATTTTTATAATATTAATTTTAGATATAAAAGTTAGTTTTTTTATAAATTAATTTTTCTATATATATGAATTTTTTTAAAATTAAATTTATGTTAATTTACATATAAATTATTAAACAAATAATACAATGTACTTAAAGATAACCGAAAATAATAAACATTCAACAAAGTAGTAATTGACATACATCAAAATTGAAATATAAAATACATAGTAATTTTAAAAAGTGCAACAAAACATAATAATTTAAGAAAATTACAACAATAAATTAATAATCTGGTAGATTCTTTCCAGATCCACCAATACTATTAAAATATGGATTGTATGGGGTCAAAAATTGTTGTTAGCAATTTATATTATTTAAAAAATTATGGTATAAAATAATTTTATATTGAACGACTATAAAAGAAAATAATATGAATTATATATGGTGAATGTTTTAGAAAGAATTTGTTTTATGAAATAAGAAAATATAAATGAAATAAGAAATACTATTATAATAATGAAGAGAGAGAGAGAAATATTCCTTTTTGGTGTAAAATTTGGTGCAGTGGATTGGAGTTGATTTACACTAAAATAGTGCTGACAACAAATTTGGTGTTAAATTTGGTGTTTGGGTTAGAGATGCCCTTAGTAAGCAAGAGAATTGAATGTTAAATGGTAGAGTTGGCAGTAGAATTAGATAGGAAGTTGGGATCAAAGTGCACAAGTTTAGGGTATTATATCGGGGATGGTAAGGGTATGTGGATTAAAATTTGGGTGTTCTAACTTTTATATTGCATGTTTTCTTCTGAACTCTACTTTATATGTCATGACCCAAGCCTACACCCTGGACGTGGCCGGCACTCGAGAACCATTGTTGGCCCTTAAGCTAACCTTCACCCTGGTTGACTACAAGCGAAAGACTAATTCAAGCATACATAAGTATCAAATTGAGAGAAACGTTTAAAAATAGTTTACTAAATCTCAAAACTGAACTAAATATTCTAAGTATGAAACATACGTTTTAAATAAAATATCTGAAACTGAAAGACTCTAAAATATTGTCTATTTATGAAGCCTCTAATGTATAAAGATGAGTGTCGGGACATGACCCACGACTCCTCAAAAGAACTACTACTAACAACTCATAAAACTGGAGTACTCTGAAAGCAATGAGGTCTCACTCATAAGCAGTTGAGCGGATGAAGGGATCTCAACAGACTCTTGTTGAGGATCCTAATGTATCTGTATCATTAAAAGATGCAGGTCGAATGACATCATTATATTGAATGTACGAGTATGTAATATAGTTGAATAACAAATAACTGAATGAAAGGACTGCAATAGATAACAATGTACTCAAGAAGAATGTAAAGAAATAAAGGAGTTAAATCATTTGAAGCTTTACAAAATACTTTCTCATCTCTGAATTCAGCATAATAAGTGATGTATAAAAATACACTTTAACTCTATTGGAAAATTCTCTAACCAACAACCATCACTATAAGCTACATGGTGATACATTGTCTCACCCATGCTGCCAGAACTGTCCTATACCTTGTCAGGATATAGGACACCTCAACTAAGTGGACCCACTAAGCTCTTCCCGAATGTACTTAGGATTCATCTAAAAAGTATGATCATGTACCCATGTTGGCATACATAATTTATGAGAAATGTGAGTTGTCTGAACTCATCCCTATATCGGTTCTCAATACTACTCCCAATAATATATACTCATGCTCAATGTTTATAAAAACATACACTTTCTCTGGTATGAGGTAATTGCTCAGACTATCCTCTTAAAAGAGGTAACTGCTCTTAAAATATATTTGAACTCATAACTCATTTAGAAATCAAAGTTTCTCTTTTATCAATGTAAAAACTGATACCTTTGGGAATACTTAGTTCCCTTATACTCTTACTCAATTCATAATTGAAAACTCTTTCTAAAAAATATATCAAAATCATATTGTGATATGATCATTGATGACTCGGTAAGTCATACTGCATAAACATTGATGGCATATCTAGATACCATATTGCACAATCATTGATGGTATAACTAGATATCATACTTCTTAGAAACTCTTTCTCAAAACTCATCTTTACTTCCTCAAAAACTCAGTTTAAAACTCAAGTGTTGACTTTAAAAAAGCTTCTCAAGATTTATAACTCAATTCATAAGGTTCATGAGGAATTATGGACATGAACGACTCAACTCAGGGATCTTAATAGCAATATGGAAACTTAGTACTCAGAACTCAACAATACTACTCATCTAAAAAATACTCAATTCATAGGGCTCATACTGAAATACAAACATGAACGAATCAACTCAAGAATTTTAATGCATAACATATAGCAATTCAACAATTAGGAATATAAATTCAAGAACTCAAAATCAACTTATCTCAAGAATACTCAAATCTATGGGTAGAATCCTAGATTACTCTTTTACTGATTTGAAAGTAGATGTAGTGTGTAGGGACGAACTAGTCTAACACTATGATAGTCTTACATACCTGGAAGAACAAGGTTCTTGAAGAATCTTGAATAAGAACTTGATTAGAAGCCTTGAAACCCTAGCTTGAAGGAGAACAATCAAGAAAACCTTTTGTTGATATTTTTGAATTAGTTTTTTGAAATTCTATGGCCAAGAATTTGGATTTTCATTAATGATTCATAATTGTATGAAGAAGTTTGAGTTGGAAAGAATGAAATTCTTGGAGAAAGACTTACCTTGAAGAAAAAATCTTGAAAAAGATTCAAAAAATCTTGAATGGAATCTTTTACTTTGATTTTTCCTTAGGGTTTGAGAGAGAAGAGAATGATGAATTAAGAGATAAAAATATGATTGTTTTTGGGTCTTTAATTAGTCAAGATATTCGTTTAGGATTTTCTTAGAGGTAAAAAGATTATGAGTTCGAGATTTTGGACTCATTCAGGGATTTATTTGGATAGAGTCAGTGTCCTTAAATGCTTATTTTGTGCTAATAACTGATGTAAATTCCTTGATTTCCAGGTTTTTGGATTGAGAAACAAAGTAGGGACACTAATTTGCAAAAAGGAATGAAGTGAACTGAAAGAAGGAAGAAAAGAGAGCTTGTTGATCGCCAAGTCCATTAGGCGAGTCGCCGAGTGGCCATTTGACCACCTAAAGTTCTAGTGTGCCAAGCCTTGAAGGAGAAAATCAAGTTGACGAGAGAAAGGAGCAGCTGGCGGATCGCCGAGTGATTTCGCAATGCAGAATTAGATCACCCAAAGTTACAGACCTGGAGAATGCTGAAGGCCAAAGCAAAAAGGCGATGGAAAGGACCAAATGGCGGATTGCCGAGTTGATCGGCGAGCCCGACTTACTATGCCGAATAGTCCTACGCAGCATATTTTTGGCGACTATAAATACATTTTTGAACATTTGGTTTAGTATCTTGAAACATTTTTGTAACCTTTCTAATTAATTTTCAGTTTGAACTCTGAGTATAGAGACAAGTTTTTCCTTAGCCTTGAAGAATTGAAGTTTTTCACTTTTAGAAATTGGAAGTGGGTCTTTGAGATTCTTCAATTTAGACCTTTGTAAATACGAAATCAATCTTACCCAGTTGATGAAAACTTAATTTGGTAACGATTTTTATATTTTCATGATGTCTAGCTAAAACCCCAATTCTTGGGGTGTGATTATGTGATTATGGGCTGATTTAGTTTATAGGCATTGCTAATTATTAGTTTAAATGTTGTTTAGAAGTGATTTCAATCAGTAATTGTGGTTTAAATTAAAGAGTTGTAGTTGCAAATGCTATTCTACATTTGTGTTTTTGTCTTGCTCGAAAGAGAGGTTTTTAAACCAAGATTACTGGTTAATGGTCTGTGGGTATTAGGTTGTCATGGGTTCAGCTCGAGAGAGTGAATCCTAAACCCTTCTCCACACATTTAGCTCAAGAGAGTGAATGGACTAAGGCATAGACTGTTCTTATTTTGCATACTTGTCGATGTTCGACAGAAATTGACTTTATTCGGGGTAAATTATTTGAGAGAAAGTTTACCTCTTCTATAGTCTAGCTTAGTCACTAATTTACAACCATTTTCTAACAGTTGCAATTACCCATTTGTCTACATTAGCCTATAATCAAATCACATCCCAAGAACCCGTCTCATTATTGTTACTCCGTGTTAATTGTTGCTGTTGTAGTTGATAATTAAAACCAAAAAACCCATGTTATTTGACATTCGTGTCACCCCCTGATTTGAATTATGTTTTTAATCAATAATGTATATTCCTATGATTGATTTGAGCATATTCGTACTTTCCTATTGAATCTTAAACAGGTACCACTCCCTGTGGGATTCGACTCCAACTCATTTAGTTGGGTTATATACTGACTAACGATTGTTGACGCTTAGAATCGGATGAAGTGTCTTTGATAACGTTATTCAATCAAAATGGAGCCGCTGCCGGGGAGTGGTGTTGGTTAAGATTCTTTGGTTAAGTTGAATTTTGTTCTTTTTAGTCATAGTTGAATCTACTTACTTTTGGCTTTGATTTGTGCGTTTCTTGTTAAGCAGAGGAATTGAGAATATTTTGTAGCAACGGTGACCCAATGGACCACCTACCTTTGAGATTGATGATTAGGAGAAATACCATCCTAACTTGAGGCCTCCATTCCTGGCTGACCTTACTGGACCTATTATTACTGATGTGACTCTGGGCACTTATGCCCCGACAGATGGAAAAACTGTGTAGACAGGACTTTTCTTTACCTTCCTTTTTGTCATTTTTATTGATTTTTGGATGTTTTATTGCATTTGAGGAAAAATTGTTTTTTGTTTGTTGTGGGGTGAGGTATTTCAATACCTACCTCTTGTGATTATGACTTTTCGGTATATATTGAGTTTTGTGCTATATATTGTGTTTTGGCACTGTGTTGTGGATATTTGAGCTTGTGGCTCCTTGTTTTAATTGAAAATGGATAGTTTTTGGACCTTTCTAAAAAAAATTGCCACCCTTCTTCATTGTGTTTGAATGTGGCTGTTCTTGTGCAAATTTGAGTATCGATTATGATCAATACCGATGACTTGAATGGTGCTCTCAATCAAACAAACATGAATGTGCGGTTATGATAAGGCCAAATGAAGTTACATAGATAATATGTGAACTTCTTGCATCTCGTTGTGACTAGCCGGTTATCGAATTGAGTCTCTTGTGATGAACATTGCACACTAGCGAAAGTGTGGAGTCTTGTTTGACATTGGTGTTAATACCTTGTGTGATGAGCTGACCGTGAACCATGTGTGCTGACACCTAGAATTTGCCCTGTTGGTCCGATTGACTAAGTGATGCAAGCTCTTGAAATGATCTTAGGCAATAATTTTAAAGAGTGAAACAATTTGACAATATACCTCTTTTGTGGCCTACCTTATTAGTGTGTGAACTTTGCTTGAACACCCTTTGAGCCTTACCCTTTTTATTGGAAGAAACTTTATGAAATTTTAACCTTTCTTTATCCATTCACCCATAATCCTCGTGAGAAGTGGTTTGTTGGAATAGCCAACTTAGGCTTTTGGCCTAAGTTGGAGGTGTGGTGAAAAGAGAAGGTAGATCAAGAAGTGCAAAGAAGTTCCCCTTGACCCATGGTTTTGAGAAAGATGGAACCCCTCCATACAAAAAAGAATGAAAAAGTTATGGAATAAAGTTGTGAAAGTTGCAAAACAAATAGGGTGTCCGGTATTCCATAAAATGTGAATAATGGGGTGAATTGTGAGCATGAATAAGAATGATGAAGCAAAGGAAAGAAAGTGTTGTTTGTACCACATTTCATGAGAATAGCAGCCACAGAGCCTAAATGACCATACCTTTACACTCAGCCCCGTTACAAGCCTTGAAAAAACCTTTTTGATCTTGAGTGAGCTGAAATAAGTGTTGATTGGAAAATAGGGCAAACATATGGGTGAAGTCATACATGTGTTCATCTTTGTGAGTGTGAGAGTTGTTTTTTATTTCGAAACTATAAATTGTTGAACTATTGTGTGAGAATATGGAATCATTCTTTGTGTGAGGGCATTTAAGTACCTTTGTTGAGCTTGAACTTACATTTGAAGCAAGTATTGTGAACTTGAGATCATTTGGTAATGGTGAGTCACAACTTGAGTCTTTGAGTGCACAATTGATCCTTGCAAGTCTTGTTGTGTGCATTAATGATTGAGTCTTATGTAGCACTGTTTGAGACATCCTTTTTGAACTGCTGAACTTGAGTTTTACTTGAGGACAAGCAAAAGTTTAAGTTGGGGAGATGTTGATGAGTCCAAGATTTTGACTCATTCAGGGATTTATTTGGATAGATTTAGTGTCCTCAAATGCTTATTTTGTGTTAATAACTGATGCAAAATCCTTGAATTCCAAGTACTTGGATTGAGGAACAAAACAGGGACACTAATTTGCAAAAAGGAACGAAGTGAGCTGAAAGAAGGAAGAAAAGAGAGTATGGTGATCGCCAAGTCCATTTGGCGAGTCGCCGAGTGGCCATTTGACCGCCTAAAGTTCCAGTGTGCCAAGCCCTGAAGGAGAAAATCAAGTTGGCGAGAGAAAGGAGTAGTCGGCAGATCACCAAGTGATTCCGCGATGTAAAATTAGATCAAACAAAGTTACAGACCTGGAGAATGCTGAAGGACAAGGCAAAAAGGCGATGGAAATGACTAAATGGCAGATTGCTGAGTTGATCGACGAGCCCAACTTACTGCGCTGAATGGCCCTTCGCAACATATTTTTGGCGACTATAAATATGTTTTTGAACATTTAGTTTAGTAGCTTGAAACATTTTTATAAGCTTTCTAATTAATTTTCAATTTGAACTCTGAGTATAGAGACAAGTTTTTCCTTAGCCTTAAAGAATTGAAGTTTTCACTTTTGAGATATTGGAAATGGATCTTTTAGATTCTTCAATTTAGACCTTTGTAAAGACGTAATCAATCTTACCCATTTGATGAAAACTCAATTTGGTAAAGATTTTTATCTTTTTATGATGTCTAGCTAAAACCCAATTATTGGGGTGTGATTATATGATTATAGGTTGATTTAGTTTATGGGTATTCCTAATTGTTAGTTTAAATGTTGTTTAGAAGTGATTTCAATTAGTAATTGTGGTTTAAATTAAAGAGTTGTAGTTGCAAATGCAGTTCTACCTTCGTGTTTTTGGCTTGCTCGAGCGAGAGATTTTAAAACGAAGATTACTAGTTGATGGTCTGTGGGTATTGGGTTGTCATGGGTTCAACTCGAGAGAGTAAATCCTAAACCCTTTTCCACACATTCAGCTCGAGTGAGTGAATAGACTAAGGCGTAGGTTGTTCTTATATTGCATGCTTGTCAATGCTCGAGAGAAATTGACTTGATTCGGGGTAAATTGTTTGAGAGAAAGTTTACATCCTCTATAGTCTAGCTTAGTCACTGATTTACAACCATTTTCTAACAGTTGCAATTACACATTTGTCTATATTAGCCTATAATCAAATCACATCCTAAGAACCCGTCCAATTATTGTTATTCCGTGTTATTTGTTGCTGCTGCAGTTGATAATTAAAACCAAAATCCCCTATTATTTGACATTCGTATCACCCTCTGATTTGAATTATGTTTTTAGTCGATAATGTTTATTCCTATGACTGATTTGAGCATATTCGTACTTTCCTATTGAATCTTAAACACGTACCACTCCTTCTGGGATTTGACCCCAACTCATTTAATTGGGTTATATACTGACTAATGATCGTTCACGCTTAGAATCGAATGAAATGTCTTTGATAACGTTATTCAATCAAAAGACAAGCGATCCTTTTTAATATTTTCCCATCGGCCAATCAATCATCAATGCATTGTATCGGGTTACTAAAATGGTCATAACTTTTATCTCAAAACTCGGATTGTTGCGAAATTGGTAGCGTTGGAAAGTAAATTTAAATACCTTTAATTTGATAGGTTATGGGCCATGTAACTCTTTATATTCTAAGAGATTTTTGGTGAACACATCACAAAATGCGTGGAATTCAAATTCAATTCCTTAAGAAACGGATGTTTGAGGATCTCTTTAGCTGTCCATCTTTCTTTTGCATCTTTTCTTAATCAATTTTTCATTAAAAAAAAATCTTGTGAAGAGAGCAACTTCGGAATTTTCGGGGATTGCCCAGAAAATGCAATTTGGTAAAGTAGTGAAGTTGGGTTTGTCACATTAGTCCATGGTGATCCACCGGTGGCCATTTTGATAATTGTACATCCTAATCCCCAAATATCAGCTGGACACCCCTGTTCTTCCCCACGCGCCACCTCTGGTGGCATGAACAGCGGTGTTCCTCCAAATGGCTTTGCGTTACCTTCCTTGTCCACCAGATCAATCCACCTGGCACAACAAATTAAAATCAGCAATTTTGGCACCAGTTTTACCTACCAAAATGTTGTGCCCCTTTATGTCACAGTGTGATATGCTCCTTGAATGTAGGTACTCTAGTCCTTGTACAATTTGCTTGGTATAATACCCGATCAATGGATCGTTAATCCGACCACCATGTTTCTGAATTTCGTCGGAGAGTGTACTGTCCAGCATATTCTCCATCATAAGATTAAACTTGAGTTTGTTGTTCTCTTTGGTAACATCCAACCCCTTGTAGCTAACTACATAAGGGGAGCTCAATTGGGATAGAATTTTCTGCTCTTTTTGTAATAACTGTAAATTACAAAAAGTTTTCATAATGAAACTCAATTGGAAGGAAAGTATTCAACTCAAATTATGCCTGGAAATTTTAGTGACCTTAACATCTAAGAAAATTTAGAATCACTCAGTGAAATATTATTCACAAATAAAGAATGACTCGAATCTTATCGTAATTTTTTTTGAGATATTACATTATATTTGGTGGTGGATTTAGATTTAGATGATACCTACCACTATATGTTATTTGTACTGACACTACTCTTTTCATGTCACTTGACATAGCCTAGTTGCAAGATCAATGGTATTTTTAAAGTGAAGATGATGATGATCTCCAACAACTTCTACTTTTTTTTTATTTTGTGTCTTATTTTTGTATATTATGCTTTCTTAGCAGTTCTTGTACCAGTTTAGACTAGTTCACCGGAAGGTTTTTGGTTAACTATAAATAAGGCGATTCTTAGACTTGGGTTTTATGATGATTTCAACTTATTAAAGGGGTTTCATATGTTTTATTAATTTTTGCATTTCAAATTTAAAATTAGGTGATAAGGGTTCACCTATATAGGTGTTAGAGTAGATGCTCACGCGATGATCAGTCTGAGATTTTGACTCATTTGAGACCTCTTCAGTTCAACAATTAGTGTCATCAATGCCTTTTTATGTCCATACCTAATGATTTATTATTTTTTGTAGCTATGAAGGTTCAAGAACAAGGCAATGATGAAATCACGCAAAAAGAGGCTAGAAATATGGAAAAAGAGCAAAATTGTTACATTGATGCTCGCCAAAAGGCACTCGATAACTCACTGAAAGTGTCAGACCTTGCCAAAAATGAATGAGTTCTTGACTCAAATGCTCAGGACATGTCCGCAAAAGAAAAGATAGATGGCGACTCAATGAATCCAATCGACGAACTAACAAGTGCTTGCCAAAAGTGATAGTACATTTAAGCCAAGTTAAAGGCTAAAAAGGTGAGATTGGGTGATGATCATTAACTCCCCGAATGTGAACAGTGAACCCCATCAGGCTTGTCAACTGTGGTTCAAACACTTGAATCCTAAATTTAAGAAAAGCAATAAGAAGAAGAACAAGTCGATGACTCGCCGAACGAGTTGGTGACTCACCAAACGAGTCGACGAGCACGACTAATATCACTGACTGAGATATCTTATGAGGTTTTGACTAATTTTGGAAAACTATAAATAGCTTAAAGGAGAGAGAAAATATATTTTTTTGCTCATACAATTGAATCTGAAACTTTTCTGAGGAGAGTACAATAGAAACTTCTAATCTATAGTGTGAGAAACAAGCTTGTAACACTTATATTTGGGAATTCAAAAGTGGGTCTTTGAAATTGAAGTTTCTAATCATCAATTTGATGGCCGAGAAAGTGTTTGGTACATGTTCCTTTACTTTTAATATGATAGGCCAAAACCTCTATTCTAGGGGGTGTATATATAGAGTTGAGTTTTGATTAAATTTATGAGATAATGTGAATTGCTCTTTTTTACTTTGATTTCCATGGATTCAATTCGATTATCATGTGTTTGATTTATTAATTGAGGTTGAAAACTTAAATCTAGCTTTATATCTTTGCATATTTCTTGAGAGAGAATATATGAAGTGGGTAATTGAATTGATGCAAGCATATTAGTTTGAAATTCTTTATTTTCTTGAGAAAGGAATTTGAGTATTCATCTCTAATTGCTAATTTTGCTCGACAGAGAAGATATATATCAAGGTATTGATTGTTTAGTTTATTACAAATGAGAGTGTATGAGAGGATTCTTGTGATAAGCATATTATGATTGAGAAATATAATATGTGTTTGAGATCGACCCAACCTATCCATGAGTAATTAAAGGTATTGAACAATCACATTGACCCACCTTTTGAAATCAATACTCACTTCCGTACACTCCTAGATTTCCACTCCGCTTTCTTGTTAATCACTTGTTTGAATTTAATTGATCGAAATTGGTTACCTAACAATATTAATTTGATAATTGGAATTATTTCCACCCTTGTTAACATCTACTAGCAATGAATTGAGACACAATTTGACTTTGTAATTGAATTCTTTCACATACCACTCCATGTGGGATTCGATCCAACCTCATATTTTGGGTAATTAGCTTGCTAATGACCGCTTACTTGTTTAATTATTTTACAAGTAATTTGAGCATTATCACACGATCCAGTGTGTTGGATCGTCACACAAATAAACTATAAATCTTACAAAAATGACTTGCTTCAAAAATAGAAAAAAAATCCTAAGACGTCTAACTAAAATAAAATTGAGACCAACTAAACACAAACTTACGAACAATGCTATACTAAGAGGGGAGAGAGAATTGTCTCTTTATGAGAAACTGGAGACAATGAATACTCATTAGGAAGATAAACTCCGAAAAGAACAAGTTAGATTCGAGGAATGGATTTTTTTCGTGAAAATTCTTTTCTAAGAATATTATTCTCAACCTAAAATCATTGTTCAATCCATACCCCAAATCAATGAATGAAGAGGGTACTATATAAATCAGTCCCAAAATGACGTGAAATTTGAGTAAAATTTGATATTTTTAAAGAGGATAAGGTTGGCTAGATGGAGATCATACTATCTATATAAATTTTGAAAAAATAAAATGGGAATATGAGTGGATATTACCATTGAGAAGTCATTCCACTAGCTTCTACATACGGATGCTCGTGCCTAGCATGCCTCTACTTACATAATTAAGGAGAAACAAAGGAATTCATAGTGAAATACAACGGTGGCATTTGGAATCAAACTAGGGTTTGTTTGGGTGGTTTCAGTAGAGACATTTTAATTAGTGTAGAGCTTATTGGACCGTAGTCTAAAAATCAGAAGATGTCATACATTTAAATACTAATGAATGTTTTTGCTTGACAAAATTAATATAAAAATTCTTGAAGGATTCAAAATGCCTAAAGCATATACAAATTCTTGAAAAACTTATTTACAATCCTCATATCTATTAAATGAATGAAGAATCTTTTGTATTGTTATAAAATGTGATGCCTTAAAATATTATTAGCACTTTTGAAGAGTTCCCTACAAGAATTTCATTAAAGCAATAGATTATCTGCTTAAAGAAGTTGGAATAAGGAATTTGTTGAATTCTTTGGTATGAAAGTACCATATCCTTGTTTAATTTATGCATTTATATATCTTGTTATATCTATGAGTCTAATTTAGTTTTACTTTTACATGGAGAGATTTGTTGGAATGTATGCGTCCACGTATATCAATGGGATCAGGTCCTCGGCACAGTTGCAAAACAAGCAGTAAAGTAAATGCTGAAGTAAAGATTGCACAACCAACTTTACGTGGAAACCTCCTTGATCAAGGGAGTAAAACCACGACCTCGCCTGCCATGACTTTTCAAACTGCTTTCACTAATCTTCTCAAGCAAAAGTAAAAGTCAGTTTACAAACTGAGATTAGCCTACTAATCCCAACAATAAGCAATACCTTCTATTACTTAGATGAGCCAGAGCAGATACAACACTGCCCACTAAGCTATCACCCCTAGATAACTTAGACTTTGCTAAGCGGATACCACACTACCCACTAAATCAACTAGCTCCTAGATAACTTAGAATTTGACTAAGCAGCAAACAATGCTACCCACTAAATCAGTTAGCCTCAACTGACTTAGACTTTTACAACGAACACAAGAATCTGAATCCTTTAAAGATTAGGAACAGATTTACAATATAAGCACAGAAGTAAAACTCCTAAGACACACTCTGACGCTTGCAGCTTGATCAGGTCCTTGTTGTGCTTGCGTGAGAATACTTCACCAAGATAGTCTTTGCTTGTATACTTGAGAATTTTCAAGATGCAAAAACCTATAAAATGATAGGCACAAAACTCAAACTCAACAAAGATGCTTCAGCACTTTATCAGATCCTTTTGTTGAGTGCGAGTATTGTTCTACCTTGAAGATGGCTTTTTCCTTTTAAGCTTGTGAGTTTTTGTTTGCCAAAATCTTGAGTTTGTGTTTTGTTTTGATAGATTATATCAAAATGAATACAAACTCCTTGGGACCACCCATTGGCTGAGAGCCTGCCTCTCTGGAAGGACGTGCACATACCACATCAGAAGTGGAAGCTTTTATGACAGCTATCTTGGCGTCCTTTCACATCGTAGTCTTGCAGGGACCAGGTCCCTTGCAAACTTCTCTTAGTAAGTTCTTGAGAATACATGTTGGCTCTCTCTTTTTGAATGAATGAATTAGTTTGTTGTTTTTCCTTGGATATATTTAGACATGAAAAGTTATTATCCAATGAACAAGCAACCTCGTCGCTTCTGATGGGTGGAGTACTCTGCAGCTTCACCAACTTTCTAACGCAGACAGTTTTCCACCTGTACAGCACTTTGACCACTGGACTAGTATTCATACTCTGCAGAGGACCGGGTCCCTGCATAATTCCTCATGTGAGTGAACAAACATTCATTCAATTAGTGTCCCTGTACTTGTGAGGAGATCATCAAAACATCTAGGAACATAAGCACTTATCAATTTCCCCCTTTTTGATGATGACTAACAACCTGCATAACTCCTCACGTGAGTGAACAAATATTCCATCAAATACATAACAAATTCCCCTTTTGTTAGTGCACCAGTAACAACCATAGTTCCCCCTTAGTTCAATGCCCCTAACAACTATAACAACCACAGTTCCCCCTTAGTTTAGTTCCCCTATTCCACAACCAACTTTACAACAAAACCTCCCCTTTTTGGCATCATTGAAAAGGTGAAGCAGTAAACATATTCAAGTTAAATGCAAGGCAATAAAGAATTCAGGGCCTTGGGCCACACAAAACATGTGTATGTAAGCATAAAGAGAATATTAAGCCACACATGAACAGGGTAGAAACATAAATAGCATTAGATCACAAATACTAACCACTGTAGTCAGTCAAAACAAACACAAAGCCACGAGAGTTTTAATCAGGATTGAAGAACAAAGAGGGAAATAAGACACTTTTAGGATGAAGGGGGGAAGAGAATGAGGGTTCGCATAAACAAAGGCAGATGCTCATTTGCATCCTCACGAGCCTTGATAAGCTGCATGTTGAGATCTTTAACTTCCTAACTGGGTGAGGCATTTGTCTTTAGCAGCCTTTCATTTTCATCCCTCAATGTTTGCAACACTTGCTCATTTTCATCGCTAGTATCAGGTCCCCTCGAAACTGCCTTCTGTAATTCAAACCTCAGTGAAGCGATTTTAATCTCCTTATTATTTAGAATCTCAATAAGATTAGTCACTTCCTGTTTAATAGTAGCCTGCTGCTCTAGAACATCTGCCACTAGAAATCTACCCCTAGATTTTCCTTCAACACACTCACATTCCAGCATAATGGCAGAGAGGTTGATCTCTTCAAGTTCATCAAGCTTCTCCATGAGAAAAAGATCAGCAGCAGATGCAACTGTTCTCTTTTCAATTCTGGGCACTAACACCTTGTTGATGAACTTAAAAAGTAAATGATATTCCCCTTTGAGAAACCTTTTTAGTAACCCTGTATTCTTGACATCTCCACATTTTGTGGCAAGTTTTGTGAAGTCACTGGATGGTTTACAACCTTCGATCGTTCGAATTCCTTCCACAGGAACCCCTAAAATGATCCCCAATATTTCTTCATCCAGACATGTTTCAACATTCCTGACAATAGTCGCGATTCCACCACTTTCTAGAAGTTCTATTTTGTAGAAAAATTCATGCACCTCAGGTTCATGGAAGTACGGAACTGGTGGTTCAAAGAGATGGCTCCAACCTTAAATGGAGACAGCATCAAAAAGATTTGACTTGCCAAATTTGGTTAGGGTGTCAGGGTCAAAGACTCTGTCATTCAAAACCTTTTGGTTCTCCATTGTCGTTATCCGCTCATCCCTTGTCATTTCCTTTTCTTCACTTTGTTTTTGCACCCTAGGACCTGGTCCCTTTATGATTTTTAATTTTCAGCGACCTGTTTTCTAACTTTCTCCCTTTTCACAGGAGATTTCTTTGCAGCCTTCTGGAGTAGAAAATGAGAAGTTGAATGAACTAGGGTTTTCAACTTCTTGGGAGATAGGGATCTTTGAAGAAGAATTAGAGTTCGGCATTTTGAGAAAGAGAGAAAAGCTTTGGAAAGAGGATTAGTGAATTTCAACAAGAATTGTTTGATGAGATTTTGTAATTTGATTCACTAAAAGAAGTAGTATATAAAACCAAAAAGACATCAGGTCCCCAACAGTAGCGACCTTTGGTTTAAAAGCAAAAAGTCTGAAACTGACACGATGAATGGGCGAGGGACACGTGACAGTGATGTTGACATACAGACAGTGTAGCGTAAGTGATACTAACCTCGGGAGGACCAGGTCCCCTTTTCAGTTTGCAACCCTATCTGTATTATTTAATCTTCCCTTTATCTAGACACCTTGAGTGTATACCTGCATTAAGGTACCAAAAGTGAATTCTTAAGTGACAAGCATTAAAACAAGTATAGATACCTGCCCTTCTTAACATAATCAAAATAGAAGATTTTTGTGCAAACTTGTCAAGGAATCAGGTAATCTTGTGCATCCCAAGTCTCATCCTGTTTTTAATGAAACATTTTTTACTCAATGACTTTGTAAAGATATCAGTCAGCTGGTCTTCAGTCTTACAGAACTTCATCACCACATTTTTCTTCTCAACATTGTCCCTCAGGAAATCAGTGATGATCCAAGAAAATGTTCCAAGCCTGATGTACTCTTTTGATCTACAAGAAAGCCTGCGTAGTCGGCACCTGCAAAACCAATTAGATCAAGTGAGTCACCTGTTAGGTAGAAGGGGACCAGGTCCTGAGTTCCCTTCAAGTATCTCAAGATACATTTAGCTACCTTTAGATGAGATTCCTTTGGTGATGCTTGAAATCTTGCACTCATCCCTACACTGAACACTATGTCTGGCCTGCTTGTAGTGAGGTACAGAAGTGACCCTATTATTCCCCTATACATAGTCTGATTTACCTCAACGCCATCTTCATCTAAGTCAAGCTTCACACTTGTGCTCATGGAGGTGTCAAGAACTTTTGCCTCAATCAGATTGAACTTTCGAAGCAGTTCCTTGATGTATTTATCTTGACATATAGAGGTACCCTAAACACACTGTTGATTTGCAGGCTTAGGAAGAAAGTAAGTTTTTCCCGTTATGCTCATTTCAAACTCACTGCTCATCAGATCAGCAAATTCCTTGCAAAGTAAATATGTAGAGACTTTAAAAATGATATCATCCACATAAACCTGCACAATCAACAACTTCTTTCCTCTGGATTTCAAGAACAGAGAATTATCAATTTTACCTCTTTTGAACACATTTGCAAGAAGAAATATTGACAGGCATTCATACCAAGCTCTGGGAGCTTGTTTCAACCCATACAGAGCCTTGTCTAACTTCAACACATGATTTGGAAGTTTTGTATCTTCAAAGCCTGGGGACTGTTTGACATACACTTCTTCCTTCAGATTCTCATTCAAGAAGGCACTCTTAACATGCATTTGAATGAGCTTAAATTACATATGAGCAGCAAATGCTATCAGAATTCTGATGGCTTCTATCCTGGCTATAGGAGCAAAAGTCTCATCATAGTCAATCCCCTCCTCTTGGTTGTACCCCTGCACCACAAGCCTTGACTTTTTCTAGTAATGGTTTCATGCACATCAAGTTTGTTTCTAAAGACCCATCTTGTTTCAAAAATTATTATGTTGATAGCTCGGGGGACCAAGTGCCACACTTTGCTCCTCTCAAACTGATAGAGTTCTTCTTGCAATGATTTTACCCAACTTGCATCTTGTAGAGCCTCCTTGATGCTCCTTGGTTCAATGGATGACATAAAGGCTGAATATGCAACTAGATTTCTTGTCATGGATCTAGTTTGAATTCCAGAGTCAAGTGAAGAGATAAGATTGACCAATGGATGTGAGAATTAATGTTTCCATCCAGACTTTCTGATCAACTCTTCTTTGATTTCAGCATCAGATTCAGCATCATCAACTTCATGATTTTGAGATGGAACCTTCTGGGTAGTATCAGAGGGACCAGGTGCTCTTGTGAGATCTACAGCAATTTCCTTTACAACCTGTTTGTTTCCAGGATTTAGGATATCATTGTCTGCCCTTTCCTTGATCAGCTCCTCCATCTCATGGTCTCCCTTTTGATCATCAATTTTCTCAGATTCATCGAATGTCACATAAATGCTCTTTTCGACACATAGAGTGTTTTTTGTTAGACACTCTGTAGGCCTTGATGGTAGAAGAGTATCCTACAAACACACCTTCATCACTCCTCCTCTGCTTTGAATTCTGACAGGTTCACACAGATCCATGTAGAGAAGTTCCAAAGGTTTGGTAGTTCTCACACCCTTCTTTGCTTTGAAAGAAGATCTTGTCTGTTTGCCTTTTGCACAGGCGTCACAGACTTTGTCATTTGAGAACTTCAGCTTTGGTAGTCCGCGGACTAGGTCCCCTGCAACAAGCTTGTTAAGTAAAAAGGTTCTTACATGACCCAGTCGTCTATGCCAAAGATTTGCATCATCAGTTTGAGCTCTCAGACATGACAAGTTGTCTTCTTCAATAGAATCAAGATCAACAACATATACATTCTTGACTCTTTTTGTAGACATTACATTTTTCTTAATTGCATAGTTTGTAACCACACACCCTTCAGATATGAACTTGACTTTATTTTTCCTTGTCGCAAATTTGATACACACTTAAGAGATTAAACTTTAGACCATCCACATAGTGTACACTGTTTATGGAATGATTTGCAGTTCTTCCTATCTTGCCAATACCAAGAATAATACCTTTCTTTCCACTGCCAAATGACACACTACCACCTTGGTGTGCTTCCAAAGAGAGAAAGTTTACAGTATTTCCAGTCACATGCCTTGAGCATCCAATATCCATGTACCAGCATTGACTGCTCCCTCTCTTCTGCACAAGAATCACTTATTAGACTTGGGAACCCACTTCAGACGGAGTTCCCAATAACTATCAACAGGCTTAATAAGAAACCTTCCTGTCCAGAGGGCAAAGTGTTCTTACTAAACCGAAAACGGGGACCAGGTCCCTTGAGTTCCCTTTATCATTGTTTTCAGATCTGACAAATTTCTCATGTTTTTCTTTTGCTTTTCTCAGAGTCTCATACTTTTCTTTTAAATGACCATTACGCCCACAGTGAGTGCACAACAGATTGTCAGATACAAACACATATTTGCTATGAGGATTATAAGGAGGTTTTATTGGTCTACGTCCCAACCCTTTATTTCCATTGAAACTCTGATTACATAGATTAAAGAGTATCTTAGAAGAGTCAGTCCATTTTAGAGAGTGACTTAACTCCTCCTTGAACTTACTCAGATCCTTTCTCAATTGAGAATTTGTTTCAAGAGAAGCAACTAACTTGGACTCAAGGATTTTAAGCTTTTCTTCCAGTTCTTCCTCAAAGATGCTAAGCTTTCTCTTTCTACCTACTGAGGTACCAGGTTCCTCTTTAAGTATAATGTTGTTCGTTTCTAGAGTCCCTATTCTTACACTCATTTCAGAAACTTGAGACATAAGAGCAGAGTTCTCATCCTCACACAAACTTATTTTTTCATTCAACGTTAAGTTTTTAGTGGTTCGTTAATCAACAGAGTCAATAAGCAATGCAGCAAGTTTCCTCAAATTTTTAATGGGAAGAGCATCTAGATCATCTTTAACATCAAAAAAAGTTACCTCCTTTAGATCCTCTTCATCATTAGACTTTGTCATTAATGAGAAGATGAAATTGAAGACATTTTCATGATCTTTAGTAGCCATCATTGAAACATCTTCATGACTTTCTGTCTCTTCTTCTAATTCACTTGACACATTTCCCCATACAGCCAAGGCTTTTCTCACCAGTTGATCAGCATAAGCTTTCCTCTTAGCATGGTCTGGGACCCAGTCCCTTCTACAAGGTCTGAAGTCCTAAGTTTCCTACTTCTGGCTGGGACAGTCCCATATAAAATGACCAAGTTTGCCATATTTATGACAAAGATCATTTGCATTTGCTGCTCTGCTAGTTGAAGCTTTCTTTTGGAATCCCTCATGTTTCTTGATGAATTTTTGAAACCTTCTAGTGACATAAGCCATTTCATCCTCCTCCTCCTCAGTCGCATTATTTTGAGAAGCTTTCAGAGTGACTTATTTCTCCTTTTTTCCCTCATTCATGCTTGTTCCCTATTTATTGTTCAACTCATTGGTGCAGAGATTTCCAATCAGCTCATCTATAGGAAGTGTCTTCAGATTTTTTGCCTCTGTTATAACATTAACTTTGCTTTCCCATGACTTGGGAAGAACCTTGAGAATCTTGCGAACCTATTTGCTTCAAGGAATAGGCTCACCTAAGCATCTTAGTTCGTTGGTGATGGAGGCAAATCTTAAATTCATTTCAAAGATGGTTTCACCTTCCTTCATACAAACATTCTCGTATTAAGTCATAAGCATATAGACCTTAGACTCTTTTACTCATTGTGTTGCCTCATGGGTTGTTTGGAGATAGTTCCATATCTCTTTGGCTGACTTACATGCAGAGATTATGTTGTATTCATTAGACCCAAACCCACACACTAGAATTTTCTTTGCTTTATAGTTCTTTTCTATCTTTTTCCTGTCCATTTCATTGTACTCCTTTCTAGTTTTGACAACTGTTGTAGTGAGTTCTCCGTCTTTCACTTCCTTTGTGGGAATGTACGGTCCGTCGAGGATTACATCCCACAGCTCAGTGTCTTCAGCATTGATATAGTCATGCATGCGATTCTTCCACCACCCATAGTATTGTCCATTAAAGCAGGGTGGTCTGGTAGAAGACTGACCTTTTTCCATATTGGGTGGAGCAGTCATTCCTTCAGATCTTTTCTTTTCTTGGTGTTAACCAAACTAAAAAGTGAAGTTCTGATACCACTTGTTGGAATGTATGCGTCCACATATATCAATGGGACCAGGTCCTCGACACAGTTGCAAAACAAGCAGTAAAGTAAATGTTGAAGTTAAAGATTGCAAAACCAATTTTACGTCGAAACCTCCTTGCTGAAGGGAGTAAAACCACGACCTGGCCTGCCAGGACTTTTCAAACTGCTTTTACTAATCTTCTCAAGCAAAAGTAAAAGCCAGTTTACAAACTGAGATTAGCATACTAATCCAAACTTTAAGTAATACCTCATATTACTTAGATGAGCCAGAGCAGATACAACACTGCCCACTAAGCTATCACCCCTAGATAACTTAGACTTTGCTAAGCGGATACCCCACCGCCCACTAAATCAATTAGCTCCTAGATGACTTAGAATTTGACTAAGCAGCAAACAATGTTGTCCATTAAATTAGTTAGCCTCAACTGACTTAGACTTTTACAACGAACACAAGAATTTGAATCCTTTATAGATTAGGAACAGATTTACAATATAAGCACAGAAGAAAACTCCTAAGACATACTCTGACACTTGTAGCTCGATCAGGTCCTTGCTGTGCTTGCGTGAGAATACTTCACCAAGATAGTCTTTGCTTGTATACTTGAGAATTTTCAAGATGCAAAAACCTATAAAATGATAGGCACAAAACTCAAACTCAACAAAGATGCTTCAGCACTTTATCAGATCCTTTTGTTGAGTGTGAGTATTGTTCTACCTTGAAGATGGCTTTTTCCTTTTAAGCTTGTGAGTTTTTGTTTGCCAAAATCTTGAGTTTGTGTTTTGTGTTGAGAGATTTTATCAAAATGAATACAAACTCCTTGGGACCGCCCATTGGCTGAGAGCCTGCCTCTCTGGAAGGACGTGCACCTACCATATCAGAAGTTGCAGCTTTTCTAACAGTTGTCTTGTCGTCCTTTTCACATCGTAGTCTTGCAGGGACTAGGTCCCTTGCAAACTTCTCTTAGTAAGTTTTTGAGAATACGTGTTGGCTCTCTCTTTTTGACTGAATGAATTAGTTTGTCGTTTTCCCTTGGATATATTTTGACATGAAAAGTTATTATCCAATGAACAGGCAACCTCGTCGCTTCTGATTGGTGGAGTACTCTGCAGCTTCACCAACTTTTTGACGCAGACAGCTTTCCAGTTGTACAGCACTTTGACCACTGGACGAGTATTCATACTTTGCATAGGACCAGGTCCCTGCATAACTTCTCATGTGAGTAAACAAACATTTATTCAATTAGTGTCCCTGCACTTGTGAGGAGATCATCAAAACATCTAGGAACATAAGCACTTATCAAGATTGATATCTAATCAATTGCAAGTCTTGATACGAATGTTTTTATCCTAAAAAATATTATCAAGTTTATGAATATACATCATCTGATCAACAAAAGACTCGATCTTAAACATGATATGTGTTTATATATGGGGGTACTATTATATTTTAGCATTCTACATGTAGTCTATTACGGCTACTTCAACAAATCATGCTAAGATAATAGTTATTCTTGAGAAGGTCGAGAATGTATGTGACTGAGGTTGATGATACATCTGATTTGAGAAAAATATGATTTGAAATGTGACAAATGTCTATGATCTTACATGAAAGATAATGCTCACGCACATCACAATTGAATGGAGGATTTATCAAAGGAGATAGAAAGAATTAAATTTAACTAGAGCTTTTGTACACAAGCTAAAAAGGAATGATGATATCAAAGTGTAAGAGATTCGCTCGAATGATAGTATGATTGATTTATTCATCAAGTACCTACCAACTGCAATTTTCGAGAAGATGGTGCACAATATTGAGATGTCAAGATTCAAGTCTTTAGATTAATGTTTTCAACACGTTGTACTCTTTTTTCCTTATAAGTTTTTATCCCACTAAATTATTCTTATATGATTTAGTAATACCACAGAAATTGAAAAGTCAAAATAAAAGGGGAAATTCTAATTTTTGGCACTTTAGCAGGTTCTACGAGTCCTTTCTACGCACTATAGAAAGACCTACGAGCCATAAGAAGGGAGTCGTAGATTGGATATACGTTTTTAGAAGTTCAAGTTTCTGAAGTTTGACCTACGACTTGACAGGACGAACCGTAGGAAATTAGACAAGTCGTGGATAGCATTCGCAGGAATGATTTAGAGGAATGATTTGAGATCTCAGTCTACGAGAAGGGTTTGATGGATTGTAGTGTGTTCTACAAGTAGTATGAAGCACCCGTAGAAGTAATCCAGACTTGGTGGAATTTTAGGCTTGAGTTTGGGTTCTCCGAAAGAGGTCTACGGATCGGAGAAGGAATGACAGACAGTAGAAAATCTCACAGGAAATGATGAAATTTTTGGATTTCTGAAGCTAGTTCTACGGTTGACCAGTACGGACCGTAGAAACTTCTACGGACCATAGGTCCCAACCGTAGGACTATTTGACAGTTATTTCTTAAGGGTATTAGGTCTTTTCCTACGAATTTAACACCTATACTATATCGTTTTGACCCTAATTCTAAGTCCTATAACTACCCTTCTACTCATAACATTACCCAACTCTCTCGGTTACTCAAATCCACAAATCTCATCCACATTCATCTTCTCCAATTATCTCTCAAGTTCAAGAAGAAGGCTAGGGTTTCAAGCTTCAAGTATCTTATTCCTCCATTGCTTTTGGGCTTTGATCCGCAAGTTATGTAGGGTTTCATCAATGAGTTTCATTCACCCACTAAGCCCTAAATATTTCCCAATTCTTCAAGTTCAATTTCATCAATTTGATTAAGTTTTCATCCAATTCTTCATAGGTTCTAATTGTGTTGATTCAATTGTTTGATTTTGATCTTATTATGAATGTTTTGACTCAATTACATGCTTTACAATTGATTTTACATGAACTCATGCATTATTCATGATTTTAACTATGAACTCTTAAAGACATGAATTTATGAAGAAGTTATGAATCTATGAATGATGTTTTCATGAAACTTATGCATGATTTATGAAAAGGAATGTTTTATGATCTAGGTTACTTTAATATAACCATTAATGAAATAGTGAAAGGTTTTTTCACATTAAAAATTATGATTGGTAAAAGGTTTTCTCACACATTAAGGAGATACTCTATGATGTTTTAAGCTTGGATTAGTAACTTAATAATGTTTTTCCATGTATGATGATGTTATGAAAATGACTCTTTTCATTGACATGCTTACTTAGCAACAAGGGGATATTGAGATGGAGGCTCTCTCCCATTAGTAGAGGTTGAGTCTCTAGTAGTAATCTCATTGTCCCTAACTATGTGCCCCCGTAGGATTGTCTTAGAAAGGCATAGCTAGTGGATCCACCTAAGTCAGAAGTTTAAGGTCTTTTCCTTGGCAAGCAAAGACATCTCTTTTTGGTGTGGAAATAAGACATCGGATTCCACATTATAGCTTACGTGGTCTATGTCAGCTAACGGTAAATATCCCATAAAATGAACTAAGTGTTAGGGTTTTGCCCTGATTTTTTTACTATATTTTAAGTTTTATTTTTTCCTTAAAGAAAAGTCAAAGTATTACCATAAATGCTTGAACTTTTCCTGAAAGGAAAATATGATTTTCTTACATATTTAGTTTATTCTTTCATTAGAGGAAAAGTTGGGAACTCTATAAATTGAAGGCCCCACTTCTAATATCAAGAAGACAGTAACATCCACAATGCAGACATTTAAGAACTTAGTTTATGGAGAGATTTATTCTCTCAACAGTTTTAATATTTTTCTTATTTATTAGTTTTCATATAATAATATTATGTTTTTAGTATAAGTTTTTGTCATCTAATTTATCACCGTCTTGATATGCAATTATAAGCTTTCGCATGACGCTCTAATCACTTCCGAACCCAAAACTAAGTTGTACTTAAAGGTTTTATGAATATTTCAATATGATTTAAGATGATATGACCATGTTCATGATTTATGATTATTCTTTAACGACTTTCCCTATGTTTTAGCTTAGTCATGCATATCATGTTTTCATTTACATCCTCTTATGATCACGTTTCATGTTTTTATGCATACCCCTCATACTTAATACATTTCATTTACTAATGCATATTTGTGCCTACATTGTCTACTAATGTAGGGTGTGACACTTCTTCTCCTTTCGCTCATGGTTAGTTGATCGTTCGAAGTTGAAGACGTGGTGAGACCTCATGTTTTGAGGACCATGTCATCTTCATTATATTTTCTTATGCCTCTGATTTTTTGATGTTGTACGTGGTGTACGGGTTACGTCCCGACCAATTCTTTTGATGTATTAGAATGCTTATTAAGACTATGTTAGATTTCCGCTTTTACATCAAATTTTTATATTCATATGAAATTTTCTACTTTTATATATTTATGTTGTGTTATATGCATGCCAAGTGACTTGTGTAGGGCCTCTCGAGGTCTTATACGACATGTCACGTCTAAGGTGTACTTTGAGTCGTGACAAATTTTTAATGAGACAGCCAAAATCCGTATTATTCAATATGTCCATTTTTTTCTCTTCACTAGAATTGTAAGGTTTTAACAAGTCACATTATCTATCAAATAAACATCTAAGGGGGGGTGTTATACTTTAATATAATGGATGTCTATTTTGTATGTTTCTTTGGAGAAAAGTAATTAGGAACTTTGACTTTAGGACCAAGTTTATGTCTTTCTATAAATGAAGGGGTTTTCTTCATTGAAATAAATACCTCAAGAGAAATAAGAACTCTTCTCTATTCTCCCTACTATATTCTTCTTCTGATTGTTTTATAGTTTCATAACAAATATGGATAAATGTGTCTACTATATTCTTCTTATGATTGTTTTATAGTTTCATAACAAATATGGATAAATTTGTTTGATGAGTATTGGAATTGATAACTTGAAAAATAATATAAGTAATTTTTTATTAGTGACTAAATTGCACTACTAACGTAAAAATGTTTGTGTTATATGTATATATAACTTAAATCATTTTGTCAACTATGCAAATGGGGACGAAAATATCACGGACCTCTAGCATGTTTAGCCAGGTTTTTGAAATGTTTTATGTCTTCGTTTTTTTAAAAAAAATATGTTCTCCATTTCAATTCATTTGTCCTGTTTTAATTTGGCATATAGTTTAAGAAAGTAAGAAAAATCTTGAATCTTGTGTTCTTAAATTAAAGATATGCCGATTTTTTTACCTTAACACACGCTAGTGAAAAGTTGAAATTAAAAACTTATCAAAAAATTTAAAAGACATTCTTTTTTAAATGGACTGGAAAAAAAAACAAATAAATTGAAACATAAAGGATACTTATTTTTAAAAATAAAAGTGTTTAGCTTTTGGAAAAAAAAAAAAGAAAAGAACCAAGTAGTATAGCATAAGTTATTTTAAAAAAAGCATAAATCCAAAAAAGTAACTTTTTCAAATAATGTTAAATATTTTAGCTGCTTGACCAAACGAGGTACTCTTCTCCACACTATTTGTGAAGAAGAAAGGAGGAGTTGATCATATTGTTGTTATAACAAGTACTTCAACCTTTGCTTTTTTTTCTTCAGATACAATAAGATAGGTGAGAGTTTAATTATCGAGTTATTTTTGTACATTGTGAAGCAAAATTATAATTGTCAATTTACAATTAAAAGACGTGTATGTCTGCTTGCTCAAAACAAGTTCAACACAAATAAAAATTCTTTGAGATCAGAGGCGAACCCAAAATTTGAAGATATGGGGGGCACCCAGGGGCGGATGTACAGTGTACCGAGGGGGTTGAACCCCCTCGATAAAAAAAATTGCATTGTATATATAAGATCGATTTTTTTGTTTACGTGTATATAATTAAAATTGAACCCCCTGAGTATTTGTGAAAGGAGTAGCCCAATGGTAAACTGGGTTTAGGAAATCGCGTTTGTGGGCTTGGTCATGGATTCGAATCCAACAAGCAGCAATTTTTTTTTTCTAATTGTTAAGCGTTTTTGTTGGCTTTAAGTTTTAAGGGTTTTCATTAAAGTAAATAAACCGAACGACGACGTTTCAAAGGATTAATTTTTTAATATTTTAAATCAGTAATTGAAAAGTCAACAAATAAAAAAACCCCTCTTTTCTAGGGATTTCAATATTTTAATTTTTCCTCCTCCTAGTCTTCTCTTTCAACGGAATACTTAGTCTGGTTTTGCTGCTTGTTGCTGCCGCCCCCTCTTATTGGTTGATTTTATATATTTATTCGTTGGGGTATGGACTATGGTGTATGGACATTCAACATTTGTTCCTGAACATTCAAGTTTTATTTTGTTAGAGATTCAAACTTTGGTTCACTGCCTTATGCCTATAATTTTGTTTTGGTCCTTATTGCATGTTTAATTTTTGTAAGTTCTAACTAAATTATTATTTTATGATTCAATCTCAATATTTAATGAAGAAGTATTTTACTCAAGTACCGAAATCAAGTTTAGCCCCTCATAGTCATAGTCAATCTAATCAAAAAGAAAATACCAATCATTCAGAAGTATCATTAGATTCTTCTCAAGAATTTGATTTGAGTTCTTTAAAGTTTGATCCTGAAGAAAGAACATTAATATTGAGCTATCATCCAAATCATCACTATGTTATTAGAAGAGCATACCTTTTAAATGGTCCTTGTCAACCTCGTCTAGCGGTGCATGAGTATCCTCAAACAAATATTTCTGGATCAATGGGTCATTTTAGTCATGAATGGTTTGATGATATATATCATGATTGGTTGGAGTATAGTGTTAGTAAAGATGTTGTCTATTGTTTGTATTGCTATCTATTTAAAGATCATAACACTAATCAAGGAGGAGGGGAAACATTTCAACTATAGGATTTAAGAGTTGGAACAAAAAGGGTGGTCTTGACAAACATATTGGTCTACCGAATAGCATGCATAATCGGTCAAAAAAAAATGTCAAGATTTACTACGACAACAACAGTCTATTCAATTTGCATTTGAGAGGCAATCTAATCAACTCAAGCATGGATATTTGATGCGCTTAAGTGCGTCAGTTGATGTAGTAAGACTTCTCATAAGTCAGGGATTTGCATTTCGAGGTCATGATGAATCTAAATCATCACTTTGTAGGGGTAACTTTCTTGAAATTATCTCATGGTATGCAAAAAAATGTGATAAAATTCATAATTATATTTGGACCATGCTCTTTCAAATGATCAAATGACTTCTCCAATGATTCAAAAAGATATTGTGAGTGCATGTAAGATAGAGACCGTTAAAGCTATTCTTGAGGAATTAAATGGTGACTACTTTGCTTTACTAGTTGATGAATCATTTGATGTGTCACACAAGGAGAAAATGGCTATTGTATTTCGATATATTGATAGAAAGGGATTTGTAATGGAGCGACTTATTGACATTGTTCGTGTTCAAGATACTAGTGCTTCATCTTTAAAGGAGGCAATTTTTAATTTACTTGCTCAACATTTTTTGAGTCCATCAAGTGTGCGTGGACAATGTTACGATGGGGTAAGTAATATGCAAGGTGAGATCAATGGCCTTAAAATGTTGATTAGACAAGAAAGTAAATCGGCTCATTCCATCCATTGTTTTGCTCATCAACTTCAACTAACTCTTGTTGGGGTCTCTAAAAAGTGTGTTGAAGTGGGAAAACTTGTAGTATTGATCTCAACTATTTTTAATGTATTGGGATCTTCTTTAAAGAGTATGGATATTTTACGAGATTCTCAAAAATCAACAATTCAAGTGGCATTAGATATGGGTGAACTACAATCGGTAGGGGCTTGAATCAACAACTTGGTCTTTCAAAAGCTTGTGTGATACTCGTTGGGAATCTCATTATAAATCTTTAATAATTTTATTATTATGTTTGGCTCTATTCTTGAGGTTCTTGAATCACTTGCTCTTGATGCAAGGAGTATGGATGAAAGAGCCAAGGCAATGGGACATCATGAAGCTTGTCAAACATTTGAGATTGCGTTTAGATTGCATTTGATAAGAGATGTCTTAGCAATCACAAATGATCTTAATAAATTCTTACAAAAAAAGAGGGCAAGATATTGCAAATGCCATGCTACTTGTTGAAATAGCAAAGAGAAGATTGCAAGTCTTAAGAGATGATGAATGGGATTCTCTTATTGCCAAGGTATCTACATTTTGTATCAAACATGATGTTTTGATACCTAACTTTGAGGAGCCATATGTTAGCTCTTTAAGATCACGACGGAAACTTGCTAACTATACAATCTTACATCATTATCGTATTGAAATGTTTTGCAATATCATTGATTGACAACTTCAAGAACTTAATGATCGTTTTGATGAGGTGACTACCGATTTGCTCCATGGAATTGCTTGCTTGAATCCAATTAACTCATTTTCAAGTTTTGACTTAAGAAAAGTACTGAGAATGGCTGAATTATATCCAGATGACTTTGATGAATCCAATATGAGTATTCTTGAGAATTAACTTGCAAGTTACATTATTGATGTTCGTGATGTTGATGAAAGGTTCTCCGATCTAAATGGTCTTTGTGATCTTTCCAAAAGATTAGTTAAGACAAAGAAACATTCAAATTATCCTTTGGTATTTTGCTTAGTGAAATTTGCTCTACTTTTACCAATTGCCACTGCCTCCGTTGAAAGAGCTTTTTCAGCAATGAAGTTTATCAAGAATGATTTGCGGAGTCAAATGAGTGATGATTTTTTTAGTGGTTGTTTGGTGCCTTATTTAGAAACAGATGTATTTGATAATATTTCTAATGATGTTATTATTAAGGCATTTCAAGATATGAAACCTCGTAGAATACAATTGTAATAATGTATGTAGTTGCATTTTCAAATGTAAAATTATGTTTTGATGGTTTCTTAACCTCCCTTCAAGGTTGTGTAGATTTGTAATGTAATGAAGCCATTTTATGCCAAAAAGAATTTTTGTGAAGAAAAAGTGTTTTTGCTTTGATTTGTGTTTATTGTTAGTCTTTCTAATGTTAAATTTGTGTTTGCTCTTCATTTGCACTTTTAGGAGCCGAAGAGAATTCTAAAGGAATTGAAGAACTTGTACAAATTTTTGAATGAGTTGCGCTACTTTATTATCATTTTATAGATATGTACTTTAAAGTTGTTTCTTAAGATAAGTTGTAATTGTAAGAATTTATTTGAACTAAGGATTTTTTTTGTCAACCCGTTTGTTATTCAATCCGTTCATATATGATCCGACCCGTTTATTTATGGATATTATTAGCGTGCTTATCTTTTTTTGTTGAACCCCCTTGATTAAATTCCTGCCTCCGCCACTAGGGGCACCACTAAGAGTGACTCAAGGGTAAGCTTAGGGGTGGATCAGATGAGGTGGCAGAAACGAGTGGTTAATAAAGACAATTTTTAAAAAGGTTAATTGTTAAGAAAAATCTGATTTTAAAGGCCAAAAAGGGTACCTACCGTGGGATTCAAACCCACATTGTTGCGGTTCAAAGTAGAGATCTCGACCAGTGCACCTAGACGGCTTTTGTTAATAAGGGTGCACCATTAAATATGCTATCGTTTAATAGACTATCTATACATATATATATATACAAAAAAAACAATTAAAAGTTGTCGAGTGCACGTGCATCCCCACCTTGTTAGTCCGCCTCTGATTGAGATCATACAAAATGCATTCAGCACTAGAACTTTTCTTGTTTAAAAATTTGATATCCAATATTTACCAACTCTAGTCAATTTAGATTTGAGCAAAGTTAGTCTACTAAGGAGGAAAATCACTTTCCATCTAAAGATTTTTCATTCACAAAGCTCAATAACTTAAAAATAAAAGAATTTCATATATTCCATCACATTAAGCCTGTCAATTGGATTTCATATTAGAAAGACATTTCTTGAAATTACTGTTGAGACCGTATCTGCGCGGTCCATTAGTGTGGAACCCAGTCCAGCCCGATCTGGAAAGGTGTATTTGTAATGGGCCGAGCTGGCCCGGAACGGCCCAGTGAACATGCTTACATTACATCACATCACTCTTCACTTCTTAGCGTTTAGGAGCCCGGCCTGGCCCATTTAACAGTCTTATATCCCATCACCCTTCACTCCTTGGCGTTTAGGATCTATTTGGATGGATTTATAGCTTATGGCATATAAGCATAAGTCATAAGTTATGAATTCTAATTTATAGCTTTTAACGTATTTTTATTATTTTGACTTAAAAATCACTGCTTAAAAATATATTTTTTTCCGTTTATTCAATTGCTGTAAAAATACTATAAATTATTTTAACTAAAAAACACTTAAAATGAATCAATACTATGAACGTGTACAGAAGAATTTTTACACAGTATTCCCCAAAATGAATGCAGAAATTTACGTTGGATTCTCTATTGTGAGTGCGTTTTATCATCAGCTGGCAAAAGCATATAATATATTTTTTATTATATAAATAAAGGACGACAAAAGAATAAAGAGAATTACACAGTAGCATTAGATTTTCTCGAGGAAAAGCTGAGATACCTTTATTTATTTGTAAGAAAAGAAAAAGAATATATTCCTTAATTATTTTTTTCCTTTTAATTAACACAATAGGTTTTTGGAAATAAAAACGATAGTATTTGAAGTTAATTTAAAAATAATTATTTAAAAATTAAAGTTGTATTTTAGATATGCATATAAGTTAGAAAAAAATTTAAAAAATTCATTGATGTACACTATACGAGGATACCAACTATTGAAAGGAAATGCATATTTGCGTGTTATAAAGAATCAGATTCTTTGACTGATTTCCTTAAAAAAAATTCCCTTGAAATTTGATTCCAAAAATTCTTTCTTTTAAAATAATTTTAAAAGTCAATTCTATAACTTTTGTTTTTCACGGATATTTGAAGCCCGTATTGGAGTCCCACGCTTCTGACAGAATTTTCTCCATACTCAAAACTCAAACTCGTGATTAAGTTAATTAAGAAAGATACAATCTCACCACTAGACCACAATCTATATTGGTCCATATATAACTAAATATCATTTTGAATTGATGTACAATACATGAGGATGGAAAATGCAAAATAATTAATGAAATATGATGATTATCAAATCATGGCCTCATAATATGCTGATTAGGCATTAACTTTCTTGAAATTTGTGCACTGAGAAGACAAAAAGTAATTTGTCCAAAGTAGTAGTCATTCAAATTAAAACAAAACAAAAAAGACTAAGGTACCTCTTCTCCTATTCACACTCCCCCCTCCCCCCCCCCCCCCCCCCACGCACTCCCATGAAGATTTGCCCTCTTTCCTTCCTCTGAACTTAAAAAAATCCTAGTCATTAAACACCATAAACTAGATCCAGTCAACAACTATTTTCATTTAGTTTTCCTTCACTTTTTTCCCCAAATATTATTTTTCATTATTTGGACATGAAATTGTTATAAATTTAACTTGAAGTCGAAGTTGAATTCCTGATTTTTTTCGAAAATTTCAATAAAAAATTATTTTCACAATTTTTACTCCAGATCACTCACAGATATTTAAAAGCTTCATATAAAAACAATTTATTCATAGAAAAGATAAAAAATAAATAAAAATTACCAAGAGATAATCTAAAAACTTCATATGACAACAATTAATGATCTTGATTTTTGAGGATGATTTATAGAGATGGAGAAAAATTGAATCGTTCATCACATATAGAAGTACACCACTTTTTAACCAAAAAAAAAGAAGGCGGCAAACGTCATATATTTTGTATAATAATAAACAAAAAAAGGGCAATTCACTAATGGATTCATAAAATAACAACAATCGATCTATGTTTGAAGAACACAATAAAAGATTTGGTACCTACAAATATATATAATTTTATATATTTATAGTAGTAAAATTGTGTCTTGCTATATATACAAGTTCAAAACAGAAGAGGAAAAAAAAAGGGAAAAATAATTATAAGGCTAACAAATATAAAATGGTGACGATAACAACAAAGCTAACAGTAACAAACTTCTCAAAGAAGAAGACAAGTAATATTAATGACAAATACCCGTTTTGTGCTCAGACATAAAAAACAAGTAATCTTCATTCATCCGTTACAAACTCTAAAGAGATTGATAATATTCGTCCAAACTTGTCTTGAAAAATTACCGGTTTGATATAGGATTTGGACCACTAGGAACTTCATGAGCAGCACCACCATATTCTGCTTGATTTTTTGGGATTTTTCGTGGGTGCAACTTCATTGTAGCTCTAGTTGTACTGGAAGTAGAGGATGACGATGATGATGAATAGTTAGGATCTGAATTTTGATCATGATGATTTGAATGGACAAGTATGAACAAAATCAAGAAAAGGGTAATGAAGTGAAGAAAAGATTGTGACTTAAATGTTGCCATGCAATAATAATTTGATTGAAAAAATAATAACACCCCCCCAAGAGTCCACAAGAGATCAATATCCATCAACTACTTAAACACCCACCAAAATAGTAATGCCTTAAGAAAAAACAGGCCAAAGAGAGAGAGAGAAGTTTGAGGTTAGAGGGGAAAAAGCTTAGTAGAGAAGTTTAGTTATTGGAATTTGATACATACATTTATTCAGAGAGAACAAAAGAACCTACTTATCTTGCAAGTATATATGAAAGGTGTTTGCTTGGCCGGTTGGCCCAATATATTGACTTTCTTGCCCCTCCCATTTATACCTTTTTTAACCAAACAAATTACTTCTCCCCCTCAATTTGTTAGTCTGATTTTGATTTAAACAAAGTTTAAGAAAATAAAGAAAAATTATTAATCTTGCGGTCTTAAACTAAAGATAGATAGAATATACTACAAGGTAGAATCATGTGGGAAACTCTAAGTATAGCTATGTTAGATAATGTTTTGAGAGAGAAAAAGGAGAGTTGCGAGTGAGAAATAAGAGAGTTGCTATAATACTCCAAGTATAGCTATGTTAGATAAAAAAAAATTAAAATATCACTAAGTTATATATATATATATATATATACATGTTTGCTTAATTATGCAATTTTTCCCATTTATATTGCATGTATTCTTTTCATTTTCCCCACTAAATATTTACATACTTTCTCTATCTCTGTTTATATATGACTTACTTTTCTTTTTAATCCGTCCCAAAATATCACGATCCAGACCGTCATGAGTGACACCCACACTAAACTAACCAATGAGAGAACGAACTAACCTGAAACCAAGCCAACACCATTTAAACAAATCCAAGTCTATTATTATATAAAATAATGGAACAATTAATTAGACATAAAAAAATTGAGTCCCCATAAACTCAACTCAACCGTCTAGAAACAACCAATGTGATAATATCCCTAAGAATTGGAAGTCACCATACCAAAACTCTAGAACAATCCAACTGGAGATGCAATCCCTAAAGCTGAACATAACTAAAGTCAATAGTCCATGTCTGATCAAATGGACAAGAAAATGTAAATGAATCCATGGAAGCTAAAAGACAATGTTCATCCTTGAACTCGAAATCAGTTGTCTCTCAACTGAGGTCTCGGAAAGATTCGTTGTACTCAACAAGAAAAGAAATAAGTGGAGTATTAGTATAAAAACCAATGTGTGATGATAGGATCACGCGGTCAATCCAGCATACGCATATAAGCAGTTCACTACCATATAGTAATCACAAGCAATACGCAATATAGCAACAATTACCAACCAAACATAGACTATCAGTCACTTGACATGAAACCACAAAGCAATAACTAACCAATGCACAACATGTCCCACATGATCATAATGCAAATATCAATCCTCTTATGGAACCTCAAACTAAACTGTAGTATCATATCAGATGTGATATCCGAGCCAATCATATTTATTCATACCAGGTGTGGTACCTGATCCAACAAATAATATCCTCTACCAACGTGATACTCAAGCCACCCAACAAGCATATCAAGCATGCTTAATCACATAACACAACATGCATGCATAATCACACAGTACATCACAATGAACAAGACCACTTGAACTCACAAGTTATAATCACAAGTTCATTTCATATGTTTCCTATCATATGTTGCACAATATGACACTACAAGCAATAAGCATGCATATATACATAATCAGGAAGCATACAACCATCACCTTCCTCAAATCAAGCCCCTTGAAAACTCTAAATAATCTGAGCTTTTCCTTGCAAAGTGCCTTGGCTTGTTCTTGGTCTAAAATAAACATTACAAACAACAATCAATCACAAATGACCTATTAATTTATCCAGATTGTTATCATGAAATCCCAACCTCGGCAAAATGTGATCATCTTTCCAACATGAAAACATGCTCAAAACCTTTTCTTAATGTTAACCACCTAGTTTCTAAGGCTTAAGAAATAATTTACCAAATTGGAGAGTCTAATTCTTACCTTTACTTGGTGAATTTTGTGAGAAAACTGATGCATGCTGCCCAAAATTGTCTCTCTATGTTTTCAAGAACACAATTACAAATTGTAGGGATTTTGTGCAGTTTTCTGCATAAAATCTTGTTTCCTTCGCTATAGTGACAACTTACCTCGCTATAGTGGTCTGAGCATCGCTATAGCGGGATGCTATCCTCTATAGCGAGATAGTCGAAAGTTCAATGGCTCAACATCCGAAAATATGTCTTTTTTACAACGTAACACCTTTTCTTGATGTTCTGACACATATTTTCCTGCCAAGTTCGATTTGGGAGTTCTACTTACCTGAATTCAATTCTAAAAGGCCTTATGGATTCCTTAATGTTTTGGCTACAAGTATACATCAGTCAAATCTCAACAAAAGACCCCTCATTTTTTCAGATGGCCCTAGACCTCACCTAGCCCAAATCCCATCTGAGGATGGCCTAGCCAAGAATTTTAAAGTTACTACTCGAAAAGTTTTCTGACCCGAATTCCTTCCCTGTGGACTTGCTCATAATGGTTGTGTCAGACACAAAAAGAATGACACATTTTTACATTAAGTAACAATTTAACTTTAAACTACTCATTTTACCCTTAATGAAATGATTTATATTTTATATTTAGTCACACAAACATCTATTACTTTATTTTAGGTCATAAGTTTTCAAAGTTTTTCTTTCTTGAACTTCTTGTCAAGTCAAATTAACTCATATAAAATGAGACGACAAGAGTGATAATTAGGGATTGAATGCTCTTTGGATCTTTCTCATTCAGTCCCTTCCTCTGTTTTAACGAGGACTCCAACAAGTTTTTCTACATTACACACTTTACAACCTTTAGTCCTTATACGCTAGGGATGTATCTTGATATTTTTTGTGCGTGGTAGATATTTAAACGTAGTATTAGTGCTCCATTCATTTCAATTCAATTTGTGTCTTATTTCTTTTTAATCTACTTTAAAAAGAATTTTATTGCCTATATTGAGTAACTCTTTAATTCAAACATATTTTTATGTGGCGTTTTTAAAACAACAAGATTCAAATGACATTTTGGTATATTATATTCCCTCTATTTCATGTTAGTTATCATGTTTCGCTTCTCAAGTGCCAATTTGATTAATCTTTGGAGCTAAAATGAATTAACTAGTTAATATGATATTTCAACATTATAATTTTGATATTCAAAATTATACGAAAAGTACGTAAAGTTACAATTATTCTCATAGTAATTGATGAAAAAAATATATCTTAAAATGTTGATCAAAATTAATTCAATTTGAATATCAAAAAATTTAAATTAAATTAAGATCACAATATTCAATTTTTTTCTGAACTTTGTGCCCATCAAAATTATTAAGAACCACATGTGAGACTAAGGGAGTACTAGTTAATAACAGTATATCTTTCTATCAATAGTGACTTTATCTATGTGACCAAATTGTACCAAAAAACTGGTGAGATGATAAAATAATTTGTATAATATATAGTGATCTTATATTATAGGTGCAGTGTAATCAATAATTCATATTCAACATTATGAGTTGGCTATATAGAAAAAAGATTTTGACAAGACTCAAATGGACAAAAATGTCGTGTCTTAATAAAAATAAACCCTCTTCCACCAACGCGCATAATATAATTTCATTTTTCTTAATGTTCAATTTGTTTAGTGCTTTAATTAATATTTCCAGAGTGTTATAAGTTCATGCACTATATATATAACACAAAAATTAATCTCGAAACATGATGTAGAAATTTTCATAAAGGAGATTCAAAATATGAAAATATATAGTTTTAGTCAGGTATAAAAGTGAAATTTTCCGTCAAAAAACATTGCGATGAAATTCTTTAGTCATACCTAGCTCTGACCCATAAAAAGCGCTACTATATTTAAAGCAAAAAATAAAGTATATAGTTGGAGATGACATTATGGTAAATTTTCCAAACCCAATATAAGGGTAGTTGATTGATTTGGTTAACTTGTCGGGCCAAGAAAGAATCTTAGAAAGAAAGAGAAGACAATTTACACTAGCAAAAGTAAAAGAAAAATAATACTAAATGAAATATTTGTTTGACTTAGGCAATATATTGGAGTCCGGAGCTAAAAGGATAATTTTTTTCTTTCAAAAAACTAAAACGGCACATCAAAAAAAAAATTAATCAAAAGGGAAAAATCGCCCCATCAGGAGCAATTTTCTTCTGACAAAAATTGACGTTGTCCGTTAAAAAAAAATCTTTTCTTCTTCAAAATCGCTGCTATTTTGGTTAACAATAGGCATGAATAGGCATTTTTATATTATTAATAATTAACAAAAGGCATGAAAATAATAGCACTAGGCATGAAAAACGCTGCCCCTGCAACGATGTGTAAGGAAAAAAAAATTCGACTTAAAAATCACTGTTGTGATTTTTAATAAAGAAAAAAAGTTTTTGGACAAGCAGCGATTTTTAGTCATTGTGTTAGAGGGAAATCACTTCCAGGAGCGATTTTGCCCTTTTGATTCTAAAAATATTTTATGTGTCCTTTTGGAATTTTTGATAATTTTTTTTTGCCCTTTTGGCTCCAAACTCCAATATATTGCCTCAAGTTTGGAAAACTAATGTTTCTTTCTTATGTTTTCCTTTACTTCCCTTTATCAATTTTTATAATATAATGTTCCCTTTTGACTCTCCTTGCATCAATCTTGGGAATTCAAAAGTATACTCAATTTTAATTTAACCTAAGTACGCTGAGGAATCTTAGTAGGTAATCATGGTTGAATGTACCATCAGTCTTAAGACTTGATAGTACAGTCATAGCCCAAATATGGACGGGATGCAGAAGTCTTTGTTTTATATAATTACATATGAAATCTTAATTGCTAATTAGTTGATTACTTGAATTTCCACCTTATTGATAAGGGTTCAATTTTTCACATTATAATCTCCTTTTCATTTCCTTTTCCCCTGAAAAGACAAAAAACCTGCATACACTCTTGGTTTTATTTTGTAGCCATAATATTATATTTGTGTAGTTAAAAATCGACATATAATAAAAAGAATATAGGGTCACATGTATATATATATACCCTTATATTGTAAAAAAAAACTATAATATAATTCAATACGTTATAAGTAAAAACTTGCTTGTTTTTTAAGATTATATTATAAGTCTCACCTTCTAGGAATAATTATATTTTAGGTGTAAATTTTTAATTTATTTTTATTTCTATGGTGTGAATTCTTTTGTTCCCTCTTTATAAAAAAAGAAGTTAAACTCAATTTACAAAATCTTTTTAATTTTAAAACTCCAGGTTAAAGATAAAGTTCCGCCACCCATTGACCAAAATGGCAAAATTATAGACTATATAACATGGTCAATAGAGCAATAATTCAGGTAAAAAGGTGCTACTTAACTAATATCACAATGGTGGGGGATCTTATTTTAAATAAAAAAATTATAATGTACGTACACCTCTTTATTAAAGTAGAACCATATTTTAATTACTTTTCGTTAGCATAATTAAGAAACGCTTATTCGGAATATTTACACTTCTCTTTTCTTTCAAGTATATATGCCGTTCTCATTACTATTCCAAACAAAAGGGAGAGCTTTCACATTTTATATCATTGAAATTTAGATGCATATGACTAAAGTTCAATAATTTTTGTCTGAACTTTAAGCATATATGTGATTGAAATTCAATCGTGTTTGTCTTACTTTAAGACAGTGAAGTTTAGACAAAATTGAAGTCCAACTATTTTTGTCTAAACTTAAAAAAAAACTATAAAAACTTCACAATTTCAGACATCGTATATTCGAAGTGGATATATATTTTTTGAAAATAGATATTTGTTAAAAAGCGGCACATTTTAACCTGTTAACATTCGACGTTTTTCATAGTTAATTTTAAAACACAAAATGGGCAGCCATAATCACAAATAATTTTATCACTAATTGGTTTTGAATTATTCTATTAGAGCTTAATATTTGATTTAAGTAATGTTCATGTTGTTAGTTATGACTAATATTCTAATGATAAACTTTATAACGCAAGATCAAGCTATTAAGATTTACACGGTTCATAATTATGTTTTTATATATGTTGAAAATATCAAATCATAATGCGTTTTTAAGTACAAATTAAATTAGTTATACGCCTATATATGTCGTAATTAACTCGAAATATTGCTCTGAAAAATGTTAGTACTAGTTTACATATATCATTTAATTAGTGGAATGTTCAAAAGACTTGGTGATCCCTTTAGAGTAATTATTAATTAATTTATCTCTATTTGTTAGCATTTCTTTATCATGTTCAACTTTATATTTCTTTTTTTCATGTTAATGAAAAGGTACGTAGTGGCCTCTCTACTAATTGTTAATTATTATTTTTTTCATGTTACTGAAAAGAAAAAGGTTACGACACTAAATGTTGTAAGAATTTTTAGACTATATATCGACCTAACATTACTGGTTATGATAAGAGATAATCAGAGGCGAAATTAGAATTTTAAATTCATAAATTTTAAATTCTTAAAAAAAAATTATAGTATTTCTTTTATAAATTATTTATCATAGTAAGTAGATTTCCCAACACGAACATAAGATATGTCTTAGATTCACCCAAACCTCGTAAGCGAAATGTTGCACATGGTTATTCTAATTTTCAACTTAACATATCAATTTTGATACAAATATTAGTCTGTCTCAATTTATATGACTTATTTTCCTTTTTGGTATATGATTATTAAGTATTATGTAACAATCTAACTTACAATGCCCATTTTACCCTAAATAAAATGATTTATAGCCACAGAAATATCTATCTTATTTCAGATCATAAGTTTCAAAAGTCTTTCTTTCTTTTTTAAATTTCGTGTCAAGACAAACTAATTGGTAGGACAAATTTGACTGACCTGAAGATTATATGGTAATGATGTATAAAACTAAAATTGTGGGTGTGAATTGTATAAAGATTAAAAAGGAGACAAAGAAAAGTATCGTATTCGATTGATCGCACACCACCACCGGCACCAAAAACGATTGAATATATAGGCTTTCGTCTTGTCTCCATAATGTTCCCATGCATGGCTGGGTCCCAACCCCCTCTATTTTTATTTTATTTATTCTGAAAAAAATTGCTTATTACTACTCCATCCGTTTCATTTTATGTGGCATTTTTCGGATTTTGAGATTCAAACAAATCTATCTTTGAACGTAAGTCTTTCATATATCTTTTAAACATCTTGGATTATCAATTATTGCGACTTATAGTACTTTTTACATAGTTTACAAATATATAAATTTCATTGCAAAAAAATTGAAGATTCCATGTGCAAATTTCCTGTCAAACTTAAATAGTTTGACTCTTGAAAAACGAAAAGTGTCACATAAATTAAGACATAGGGAGTACTAAACTACAAGATCTTTAATTACTACTACGTTAAAGGGGATAGTTTTGTCATCAACATAATCATTTTCATTTTTGTTTCCCCAGTAGTTTGGTTCTACTTTTTTTTTAACAAAAAAAAAAAAGAAACCTCTCTATATTGCATCATTTAGATGCAATGTTAAATTCAGCTACTGATCATTAGCTCTTTATTCATCGGTACATTTAAATTCAGTATTTTTTAATGCAAAAAAAAATATATATCCTAAATCCTATTTAAAATTTGAATACATAATAGGTCTAATTCCATTCTTCTAAAGTATTATGAAGGTCAAATCTAAGGGCGTAGCCACCTTTTGCTAAAAGTCGGGGTATAATAGTACTTTTTATAGAGAAATTACATTGTATAAGTAGAACAATATATAGTAATTGTTGATACTCCTTAATATAGGTTCAGATATTCTTGCTTTTTTCAAATCTCTATTCAAATTTTTAACTTTGTTACTAGTCGAACTCATCAAAGTTTAAATTTTGAATTTATGATCGAACATACATTCTTAGATGCAATTTTACATTCTCTTCAAATAATAAATAGCTTAAAGAATTATATGATAGCATGTTTCGACTTATTCATTTTTCATGAACGGATCATAGAGAGTAATCCATTATTTTGGATGGAAAATGAATGTCGTAAGCATGACACACCATAATTACAAACTTGAAGAAATATAATAAAGTGGATATGGTAAACAAAAGAAAGGAGAAGAAGCAAATTAAAGCTAATAAAGCCACAAACGAGGATTGTGATGGTTTAGCCACAAACGAGGATTGTGATGGTTTAGTAAGCATTCTTTTATCCTTATTCATAGATTTTGAATTTGAGTTCATCTAAGTATAGAATTACCTTTGTTAGAGAGCGTTTTACTCCAATATGAAACTTTCTGACACAAATCTAAATTTAATCAAACTCTAACATGAATACCAAAAATCAAATGAAAAACACATGAATAATTCAAAAACGATGAGTCCCAAAAATAGGGTACAATAGAGAAAGCCATCACATGTGACGGTTTGCCTAATTAGCATAGCAAAGTCAATAAGAATGAAGCATTGACAAGATTATTACTAGTATATGATTTGTAAATTAATTAGTACCAAAAAAGTCAGCAATCATTTCCAACTTTTTCCAAGAAAACACAACCGTATCTGTGCCCCTCTCAATTACTACTATTTGTGTCCTAAAATGTCAACAACCTTAGATAAGCAAGTGACACCATCCATATCTTACTGACATTAATTATTTGAATATCATGTTCTCCAACCCATACCCCCCACCAATCTCTTTCATTTGATTAATTATATACTTCCTTCGTTCAGCAATAGTTGTCCACTTGTCCACTGTACTATTTTAGGATGTCCAACAATACTTATTCACTTTATAAACTTCATGGATAATTTTACACTTAGTTCTTAATTTACCCCTATTATTAATTACAGTCATTTCTCTATTACATTTTTCAAGACATTGTACTTACTCCCTCCGTCCAACAATATTTGTCCACTATACTAAAAATAGATGTCCAACAATACTTGTTCACTTTATGAAATCCATGGATAATTTTACACTTAGTTCCTAATTTACCCTTATTACTAATTATAATCATTTCCCTATTACATTTTTCAAGACATTGTATTTATTATATTCAAAGAATGATATAGTAAAATCACCCTTCTATTTATAGTTTCTTAAGGGGTGTGCCAAGTCAATTGTGGGCAACTATTGTTGAACAGAGGAGTATTATATTCAAAGGATGATATAATAAAATTACCCTTCTATTTATAGTTTCTTAAGAAGTGTGCAAAGTCAATAGTGAACAAGTATTGGTGGACAGAGGGAGTAGGTAGAGGGAGTACTACCTAGATACCTCATAGCCAAGGCCAAGAGTTTCTTTTTAACCATATGTTATACGCCCAATTGACACGCATAACACATTAATCTCAATTAATTAGATAACCCGTTATCGTAAAACAAAAACTTATGTGTTTTTCGTGTATGGAAATTTGGAGGAATTGTGATTTATAGTACTGATCGATGATAATTGTTATGATATATCGGAGCAACCTCCTTTATCACAATCTAAACTCATAATATTTGATTTGTGAGATGAGAGGGTATAGTACTCTAAGAGTCATGTCTCTCGTATACTCAAGGTTGAAATCTTAAAACTTTTAATTAAAGATGACGAAATTTCTATCATTTCGTCTTACTCGAAATGCGCATGCAAGATGGGCTAGCTAGATATGTTTGGTTTTAATAGTGATGGTTCGTGATCGTGGAGTTGTGTTACAAAAGTCAATTTAATCAAGCTGGAATTTTATCCCCTTACTTTTTATTTAGTTTATTGTGATATTCATATACTATATGAATAATTGGTTTAATTTGTTTTTGACTTCAATAAGAATTTTAATGGCAGTGTCTACGCTACTTGACAAAAAAAAATTATATTTTGTATTTTGTATACCTCGACATTCTTTTTTTAATTTCTTCCCTCTTTATTTATTTTTTTGGAGGGGAGGGGTGATCATGGAGACAAAAAATAATGGGATGGGAAGCTCACAGGTCATGGTGAATGGAGATATTTTTGACGTGTGATGTCAAACCACGAATAGAAATATTAAAAATATCGAACGAGTAAAGTAGAAATAGCTAGAATTGAAAGTGAAAAGTATGAAAAAGATGCTTTATAAGTATTTAATCTAAAAATGAATTATGTTTTGCGGATGGTTTAGGTTCCTTCCTTTTTCTTGTGTAGTCACGCTAACAGGTACTGTTAACTAGTATTTGTCTAGTATCTAACTAGCTCGTGTGGTTCACGAGTTTTACTGAAAACTCTCATTTATTGAAATAGAGTATAGTGTGATTTATATGTTGAGCGAAAAAAATATCTTCCTTTCTTTGGGTTTATTTATTAATTTAAAACATAACACTTGAAAAAAGAGAAAATAAGTGGTCAAGATGGATTTTCGAAGATAATTTAGATACGACAGACAATTTAGGAGGAGGTAGAAAGTTGCCAACGTTTTTTATTCGAAGACTACTATAAGTACATCATCGTCAAGGCGACTCGATCTAACAATCTCTTGCTATACAAATGGCAAAGAAGAGTGGTGTAAAACCAAGTCGTATTGAGGTGTTTTTCAAATCACAATGCTTACTAATTACTTTGACGGGTCTTTGCTTCTTTTTTTTTTTTTTTTCAATTAATGAAACATACCGATTATTGTTATTGTTATTACAAACTTAAATAAAAGGATAAATATTTGAAATATAATTAGCACTCATATTTATTTTTTTAAAAACTAAAAGATTAAAGACTTAGGACCCGTTTGGCCCACAAAAAAAATTTGGGAAAATTTGGAAAAAACATTAGGATGTGATGTTTGACCATATAACTTGTGTTTTTAATGGGTCATAGCTGAACAATGACGAGTTTGAATATGCGATTAATGTATTGCTCTTGCCTATATTGTTATTTGTTGTTGTTAATTGTTATCAATTATGTTATAAGGTTAATTTTTAACGGAACATATTCATTATAAATTATGATAATACAAACTTATGGGTATTTTTAATAGTTTTTAGAACTTGTGGGTATAAATCATATTTTTTAAAATAGTCAAATATTTTTGGGAAAATTTGGGGCCAAGCACATGGTGATACTTCACCTAAAATATTATTTGTCAAGAATATTTGGAAACTTAAGACCAAACGCTAGCTTAATTGGGCGGTAACCAGGATCATATGACAAATAAATGAATAATTCGCTTATTAAGTTTTATCTTTTTTCTTACCTTCGAAAGAATAAAGCATAAGAATATTTTTAAGTGTTAGATTTCTATAGTATTGATAAGAAAAATATCATTCACACCTAATGAATTGCACTGTTTACCGAAAAGATTGATACAAGATACAATGCAACAACAATTAAATTTATAAAAATGGGGTTAAAGACAATTGTATTATGATTAGTCAAACCTTAGTTTTTTTTTTATTCTCATAATGTTTCAATGGTGTTAGATTAGATACACTTTAGCTACGAGCGAAACATCAACGAACTAGCGATAAAGTTTATAGCTAATTTTAATTTTAATTTTTTTGTTAGTATTGATATTTTATGTAACATCTCTCACTTGACTTCCTTATAAGTAAGATAATATGCAATAGTCCATTATTTTTTACTAAGAATTTCAGTTCTACAAATATATTTTAAGAAAAATACACTATCATATCATTTGAAGAATATCAACAACAACAAAAAAAAATGTGGAATTTGTAATTTTAAATTAAGACAAGTTACCTAATTACAACATATAAAAATGACTTGATGGTACTAAAATACTTACACTACGTAAAGGTATAAGTCCTAAGAATTCAGGGGTGAATTTATAGGCTAAAATATAGAGATGTGAATCTGCTATGTAAAACTAGATATTTTATGTATATATATTTTAAAAGTTGACATAATATTATTTGTTGACACTCATGCTACAAGTAAGTTAAATGATATACTTGATTGAATATTTGAATTATTTACCTAACATAGTAGAGTTCAGTATTCTAGAAATCCTAGATTCGTGTCGACTCAAAACTGGGGGAGTTCGTGGGGGTGTAGAGGGGAACCATTTTGTCTGTCCCCATAAAGATGATAATGGCACTTCATGATCCAAAGCTTCATCACTTATCTTTTTCTTTTCCTTTTTCTTTTTCTCTTTTGTTTGTTGTTTTAGTGCATGTGTGTGTTGTTGGGGGGCTACATATCCACAGCAATAGGCCACACATATGCAATATTAGTCACATTTAAAGGAGCTCATCTTGAATTTCTTTCTTCTTTAGTTGGACCAAGGGTTGATCAATCATATATATAAAAGTTATGCATATGTGAAATATGCATGTATAGTAGAATCCTATTAATTAGTCTACTAATTGATTAACACAAGGAAAGCTTCCAACATGTTGCCAAAGGAAGTTCGTAAAATGTTTTATTAGGTCATCCGCTTGGAAAAGTTTGGGATTTTTTCCCTTTTTATTTTAAGTATAACATAAAGTCATAAACATATCTCACAAATAAAAATAAATATTGGAGATATAAATAATCGAATAAAAGTGAGCTATTTCTTATAGCTTAAGCTTTTAAATAAGTGATCTCAAAATTCCATATGGTATTATAGAAACTAGAAGTTCTGATTTCAAGGCTTTCTACCATCCATTGCATCAAAAATAATCTTCACTTGATTAGCTCTTAAAAAAGGAATCAAAAGATTGAGTAATAAAGTGATTGGAAACGTATTTTGTCTAATATCTTAAACTTTAGTTATGTCGATGGATCGTACACTTATAATATTAAGAATCCATAAAAAGAAGACTCCCTGCCTATTCTTTCAAATCTTGCATGCATGCTTATGAGGTTGATGATCATAGATAGAGGCCTTAATGTGTAGGGATATGAGGCTGAGCAATCCAGCACGCGGCCTCAAATCTATCCTTGTCAAAGCTGCATGCACCACAACACTAATTATTACTCATATCGTGGTCCATACTTCACCAACATATAATTGAATTCTTATATCATCACATCCTAATTGCTTAATAATTAGTCCTTCATAAATATCCCAATTTAGAAAGAAAAAAGTGAAAAGTATTGAAAACACCTCTAAACTTGGTGTGAATTATTAGTTTTATCCTTAAACTATTGACAATCTTAAAAATGCCATTTTACTTGACCAATTAAACTTAGATAACATAGCAGGTAGTCTCAAATTCTTGTAGTAGCAGCATATTGACTCTTAATAAAAAGCTAAGTGAAGTGTTGAAAACACCACTAAACTTGACGAGAATTTAGGGGTGTATTTCACTCATGTTGCAAGATCGGGGTATATTTAAGTTTAGTTAGTCAAGTATGTCAATAACTCGGAGATAAAACTAATAATTCACGTCAAGTTTAGGAGTGCTTTCAAACATATTGCATATCTATTTCTTGGATAATGATGCCTCATCAACTTCCCCAAAACATGTCTAATTTTCTGTTTTTGTATCTCAAATTAGGATCCTACTTTTAATTTTGTCGACTTCTCCCTCCCTAATGTGATACTGACACATATTAAGCAAATTCAGAGGAGTAGGGAAATGAGTTTTCTTGTAAGTATTCTCATATTATTCACAAATCTTATGTCACAACACATAATGCGATCAGAAGGATTTGTAAAAGTAATAACAATCAATTAAAGTTGATTGATAGCCACAACTTAACCACCACACATTTTTTATTTGTATAAAAAGGTGAAATAACATATAAAAGTCTTTCAATCATTTCACATGCTCTGAGAAAGAAGGGTAAAATATATCCTAGTTTAAGTTTTTTAACCATTTAAATGTGTTTGACCACCATGAATCAAGAAAATCACATTAACTTATCCACACCAAAAGAGACCGCGATAGATTATAAACTCATAGTAACGGGTAAAAATATAGACTCTGTGATTTTGAGTGCATGAATCTTGGAAAATAATTTCCTAGAAAATATTATCTTGAAAAATAAGTGGATTCTTACTTATTTTCTAGTGTTTGATAAGTAAGCAGTAAATATTATTCAAAGAACATTTTTGTGTTATCTAGTAAAACACTATGAAGGCGCAATGGGATGGAAAATGGGGATTCTTGGCTGGCAAGGGGTGGGATGGTCAAGGGGTTAGCCGGTTAGGGTCGGGGATGGAGAGATTGGATGGAGGCAATAAACTTCGAATGTCACTTATGCAACTTATTTTTCATATACTTCCATTAGAAAAATCATTTTCCTCATTTTTAAAGAACTTTTTTCCCTAACCAAACATAGAAAAGTAAAAAAAATCCCTACCAAACACTTGATTAAAACATTTGTGGAGTTCCTCTCCCTCTAAATAAGAATGTTTAAAAGTAATTATTTGACCACCCAACTTCCCCATCCAGTATGTCCACTTTCCTCTTACAACTAACCCCCTCACCCCCACCCTCACCCGGGAAGGGAAAGTGGGAAAGGTTACTTTATGCAAAGTAAAAACACTATGAACTATTGTGTGAATTAATTAAGGTATAAGAAGATTCTTAGGAAAAGAAATTGCAAGAGTAAAACATGGTAGGGACACAGCACAAAGACTATCTTTCACAGCTTTTGCTTTTACATTTTTTGGATTTTTTTCTTTTCATCTAGGAGTGGCTTAATTTGACTCAACACGGTCACGGATAAACTTATCAGATCCAATCATAATAAGAATTGACAGATTGAGAGCTCTTTCTTGATTCTATGATGGTTCTATGATGGTGGTGCATGGCCATTCTTAGTACTATATATATATATATGAAAAGGCCCGTTAACGGCCCAACATTACAGTTTTAAGTTGTATTTATACGTAATCAATCATATGTTTAAACAATAAATTATTTTTTGGTATTTTCATGTAAATAAATTAAAGAGTAATAATGGGCATTACACTTTGAAAGTACTTTTTTTTATAAAATTAAAAAATAACTTATAACTTATATAAGTTATCACGACTAATATTAAAAGAATACGTAATCTAATATTCATTTCAACATTATGTTAGAAATATACATTAAATTATATAGCAAACATATGTTGAATATAAAATATGTCATCTCCTTTAATTTTATGTATTCGACTCATATCAAAAAGGGTAAATCTCAAGCATGTTCTTATTAGATGGATGTAGATAATTAAATGAGATGACATGTTTTATGTGGTTAACATAACTATCTAATAAGCGTTTGTAACCACACACAGTTTTTTTTTTTTTCAAAATTTGAACAAAAAATGTGTGAAATGAATACCAGGTGTTTAGATGCTCCATCGGAACAAGCCATAGTTTGATAGTGACAAGTTTAATGGGCTATTAATATATAAAGTCAAGCCATAAATTTATTTTATTAAATAATATTAAAATATTATATCTAACTCGCACAACCACAGTTCCATTCAGTTTTTTTTGTATATAACAAAATAACAAAAATTCGGGTAAAATTACATTTATTTTGTCCATCTTAAAGAAGAAACTAATATTTTTTAACAATATTTTTACTTTTTTAGTATGATAAAAATTTGAGTATTTGTGTCATTTATGTCTCTAGTGAAAGATATTGTGTATAGTTTTAAAGCATAAGTTATGTTTGTAAGTTTTCTATCTTGATTCAATTGATAAGTATTTTAATAATCTTTTTCTTTTTATGAATTACAGCTACATATAAAATAATTTTGAAATTTAAATATTTCAATATAATTTGTTCATGAAATTTATTAATATTTCAAAAAAAAAAGATAATTTGCTTAAAAAGAAGTTAATTTTCCCTTCTTAATTGAGACAAGAGGATAGTAGTATTGAGAATTAATTGGTAAATTTATCAAAATTTGCATAGTTTAACTTTCAAAAAGAAAATTATGACAAGTATTTAAGAATGATGAGAGTAATAAAAATCGCATTTTACTGTTTTTTAAAAAAATGAAAATTTGAGTTCTAAAATTACTAAAAAAATGATTTCTATAGTTAAAAACATTTTTAAAATTGTACTATTGAAAAGGCTAACTTAATTTTAAATTGTGAGGATTAAATATAGGGCATGTAAAAAATATAGTGAAGATTGAATAATAAATGGGGTGCACAAAATATGAATGAAGTTGATAATGTTTAAGCATTTAAAATTTATTATAGATAGTAAAATTGTAATGATATAAAGAGAATGAGTCCACATTGTTACACATGTTTAGAGGCTATTGGTGAGGGAATAAGATAAGGCTAAGTACATAGTACAATACTATAATTTATATTGCGCATTATACAACTCTTCATAGCCATGATCGTCCTTCCATGGCTCTTCTATATAATAAAAAAATATAGATAGAAAAAATATGGGCGTCTGGTCTATCACTTGACTCTACTTTCCGTAATTATTACTAATAGTAGTTTTACAGGAATTCGCTTTGAATACTTTGGGTTCATACAATGATATACTACAAGTTAACAATCACAAAATAAATTTCAAAAAGAAGAGTAACTTTTAGGACGTTCCTTCAACAGTAACTAGTACTGGGAAACAAAAAGTAAGAAATTAACAAGGGAATGTTTAAATGGGCACCTAAAAAGAATTGAAGCATTCTCTCATGCATCTATAAACAATGAAGAAAATTTTGTAGTGAATAGAAAAAGGACTGACTACTACTAGTTCTTACTTCCATCGCAGGGATTGCCTTATCCCAGTATAGATAAGTCCCAAAGACCGCCCTATCAAGCTAACCAGAAAAAATGAGATAGCTTCGCTCAGCCTAGAAATGGCAGTTCTTACCAACGGCATTGCAATATCAGCCAATTCAAGGAGAAGACTGTAGTAATATCTCCTGAAAGGGTAAAGCAAGACAACGACAGTAAGTAAATTATATTCTGGGCTTGCAAATGCCAACACATACAAAGACAAAGTGCACTGACAAGATCATTCAAACATGTTTTGGTGTATGAATGTATGATGTGGTCATCAGTAACAAGAGAATCTAATGATAATGGTTATACGGCGTATTTTTGTACAAGTTATAAGACTTGAAAGTCCGTTAACTGTTGAGGCTTCAGAGGCTTGAGGTGACAATATAATCAGTCGTGTAATAAAACCAACTATACCCATCCAAAAACCAGAATATGTGAGACAACTTCTTGCAATACAAGACCAAATCTCAATAAACAGCATTAGAACTTCCAATCTTTCAGGCAATTCGAACTGCATATGATATTTAAAACATAAAAGCATCAACAAACATATATTTGTCTAATAACAAAGATTCTCATTATTTCATGGGGCTCAACAATATAAATCTGGACACCACATCTGATAGCTCCACGGAAAAGGGTGAAGCTATAGAAGCCCTAAGAAGACCGTCATCAAGGTCTCAAGCTAATAAAATGCAAGACAAGGTTGCTGGCCTTCAATGATTTAAGATACTTATCGTGGAAGAAGAGCCCAAGAATTATGGCGAAGAGTGGGCCAAGTGTTCTACATATTTTATGATCCAAGCCTCTAAGTGCTTTACATATTTTATGATCCAAGCCTAAGTCCAAGAGGAGGAAGATTGGGGCCCACATGGAGCTCCAAAAGAGCTGAAAATTCTTCCGAAAAATGGGCTGAGAATCACGCCCAAAAGGGGCTGCTTAGGAGTGTGGTTTTTGGGTTCTAAAATTGACACTTCCCTTATTTTGTTAGGTAGTTTTGGGAAGAAGTGTGACATTAGTTTCTACTTGTTTTCCTAGTTTTATGTTTCTTAGTTTAAAGTTTCCTAGTTAGATTTTACTACTTATTTCCGTAAAAGTAGAATTTGAGTTTCATGGTGTCTGGGAGAGAGGTACACATTGGGCCCTATATATAGGGGCATTACCTTTGTTTTTTAAGCACAACATTATTATTAATAGGGAAAAAGGACAAATATACCCCCGAACTATCGTAAATGGTATGCAAATACCCTCCGTCAAAAACTAGAGCATATATACCCTTTATACTAACGGACATACACGTGTCAAAATCTTAGCCACCGATCTGACATTTATCGACGGTTAAGATTACGCCACGTGTCCCTATTTAGTCTTCCGTTAGAGTGAAGGGCATATATGCTCTAGTTTTTGGACGGCAGAGGCACCAATGTCTCAAAAATATGACGGAGGACATCTACATACCATTTACGATAGTTCAGGGGTATATTTGTCCTTTTTCCCTTATTAATATTATTGAGAGTTATTTTCTTTACATGTTTGTATATTGGCTACTTGGAGTTTATCATCCAACCTTATAAGAACTACTCCCTCCGTCCACTTGTTAATTTGACTAATTTTCAAAGTTAAATTAGATTACATTAATTCAAAATTTTAAACAAAAAATTTAGATATTCAAAAACTATACGAAAAGTACTATAAATTGCAATTTTTTGCATATCAATATGATGAAAAAATACATCATAAAATATTAGTCAAAGTTCTTATTGTTTGACTTTAAAAAAGGAAACCATGACAATTAAAAGTGCACGGAGGGAGTATTTATTTTGAGAGGTAAGATTAATTTGTGCATGATATCTATGGTTCTTACGCAATTAATTGAAGAAAGTAATTGTCCTATACAAATTATTGTCTCAATTAAGGGTCTAGATCACTTTCATCTAAGTTCTTGAATTGAAGCTGCTAGTAAACATGAGTGGCCCTGATCCACTAATTAGGTATACCACAAACATTAGGGTTCTTAGTAATTACTTTCGAGATGTGGGAATTTATTGCTCGATTTTTGCTCATCTTTGATCTTCATATTTTTGTTTTCGCATTATTTCCTTCTTTTTTAAAGTAAGTTGATTCTTATCAACATCTCTTAAGAAAATAAAAACAAACAGCCATTATTTTTACCAACAATTCCCTAACTGGTCAGCAGTAGAGCAAGTGTCCTGAACCTTACTATCATATCATGTCCTTAGATTATCATTGCAATTCTGTCCACTTAGTGTCCCCAATTATCAATGTAACTCACTAGGTACACAATCATGCATTTCCCCTATATACTGTCACTACATTATCTTATAGATTAGTATTTATTAAAGACATCTCACTTCCATCATCCATGAAGGGGAAAGGTCAGCGTACACTCTATCCTCCCCAGACCCCACAAGGGTATGTTGTTGTTGTATAGCAGTTCCAACATTGGGAATTAAATTAATATTCTACTTAATCAAAAACTTTAAAGGTTAGTTGTAGGATTACAGTTCTAACATCGTGACTCAAGTATCACAATTAATGGACTAAAGTCCAAAAATTACCTAAATCACCCACAACTACGAACCTTGACAATCACCCACAACTACGAACCTTGACAATCACCCAAGAAGATCCCAAGTCCCAGGGCATCACAAGAAGAAAACCAAAATTGAAATACATAATTAAAAAAAAAAGCATGAGAATGAAGGCTTCTACTTACCATCCAGTCAAGGCCCTAAGTTCCTTGGTGCGTTTAACAGGTATGGAGATTTGGTTGATCAAAATAGTACTTAATTGAGATAAAACAGGCTGAGTACTCATCACTCTAAGCTTCTTCCACCAATTATCATTTTGAACTTTGCTCTTGCTAGATTCCTCGATAAGCTGGTGTTGAAATGTGTACAAATCAAACCGATCTTCATACATGGAGACAACTGCTTCCATGTTCTGATGCAACCATTGGTTCATAGCAGCCTGTTAAAACATTTCAAAATGCAATTATTCATCACTAGATCAATATGTTATCAATTGCAAAATGCATGTCCTCTGATACAGCTGCTGGCTTATAGCTTTAGACTTCAAAACATTTGTGATTTTACAAGAGTATCATTTGATATAGAAAATAAAATCAAAACATCACACAAACCCAAATAACAAAACATGTAAGCTAAATGGAGGGAGTAATATTTTGCTTGTCTGACGACAGGGGCGCTGGAAGTGTTGCATTCCGGAAAAAAGTTATGCACTTCTGATGGCTACACCGTAAAAAAGAATCAATTTTGGAATTTTATTTTACCTTTTTCAACGGCTTTAACTGGAAAATCCAGAAATTGCATTGTAGTACATTATTATTTTGAAGGCTACTGTAAATTTCAACAAACAAGCATGACATAAAACACACCCAAAGCACATCTAACATTGTTCAATTAACTTTGAGATAGCCTGTCAATCGAAAAGGTAGAACAATATTACTTCCTCAGGTTCAATTTGTTTTACTTTTCTTTTTAGTCCGTTTCAAAAAGAATGTCTTTTTCCTTTTTTGCTACTCTTTAATTTCAACTTTCCACATGACATGTTTACGACCACGAGATTAAAGGAAACTTTGCTACATTCTATATATCTTTAGTTTAAAGACCACAAGATTCAAAAGCCTACTTTATTTTTAACTCAATGTCAAGTCGAAACCAAACAAACAAATTGAAACAAAGGAAGTATTATTTTTTGTTTTTTTGGACCACTTGCTATCGAATGGAAAATAATATTTTAATAGACTGATGAGCAGGGCATCAAAATTTGTCGGGAATATTTACCGATGGAAGGCCTTAGGGAAGTATCGACGGCATCTTATTTCCACTGAAAATTCATTCAGGCGAGTTGATTTCCAACCTTTCCAAAGCTGTCAAAAAAATCTTATTTCCGAAGGCTTTTCTACCACTTCCTCCGTCGAAAATCCCAGAAATTCAAGCAGTGAAAGTAACTGGAGTTGATATGTTTTTTTTTTAAGAAGAAGAAGAAGAATTGGAGGTGACATGTGTAACTTTAATTAATCCTTATTTTCATCCACCGAACTCCTGCTACCTCCCACCAACATAGGTACCACATAATTCTACTTACCAAGGCTTAGGCAAATAGGAGAAATCATCTAGTTTTTTGTATCTGCTGGAATTTAAGCCCTGATATCATAGATTTACAACTCACTTCCTTGACCACTAGGCACACCCTTTAGGTGCAGATGGAGAAGACTATATAAGAAAGAGAAAATACAATTCCAAGTGAAGATAAATTGTGTATATATACAAAGTGGGTCAATGATTAACAAATAAAAGAATGTGTTTGTCGCCAGGGAGAAGTTTAATACCTCATTGCGTAATTTCTGAAGTGCTCGGGTTGACAATGTACATAAACTCAACCCAAGTTTGTTCATTTCATTTGACATACTACTATCAACAGATATAAGCTCCAAATACATACTTGCAATCCCATCTGCCAACATTATAACCAAATCCTCCAGTACAGAAACTCCGTGCTCCATAAACAAGCTATCATTATAAAAGCCAGGTTTCCTGCCATGATAGACAATAGAGAACATTAAGGCATTTTTGGGATAAATTTTTTTTTGGTTGGGAATCCAAACTCCACAGGGACATCAAACAATACCAACTGCAAGGAGAACATACGAAGTAGTAATAGGCCACAAACTTTGGTTCTGTTTCAGTTTTAGCTACACTTTACTGCTGCTAAGGTGACAAGTTGGAAGGACTAATAAAGTCTGCACATACTTCAATTATGATCATGAATATTCAAATCTGTTAAGTGTCTCATCAGTCAATAAAGACAACATATTTTTAGTCAACCACTTGGCAACTGGAATGCAATTCTGTATAGATCCTACTGTCTTGCTTGAAATCCACTGCAATAATGTCTGCCAAAGTAAAAGTTATTCATTCTACTATACTTTTTTTCTTCTTGACAAGTTATTCACACAATTTTAGAGACCACATCCAATGAACTTTTGGGTGTACCTCCCCGTCTACGTAAAGATAAGTCAATTATGTCTGGGAACTAATTGGTTTGGCGAGCATTGGGTTCTGAAGGAGCGAGAATGGTACAAGTATGTCGTCGACAAACGGGGAAACTTCTCGTTCACTTACTTCAGTGAGCGAGTTGCCACAGAACCAATCTAACCTTCTTGTTTGTCCTTCTCATAGTATGGATTCTTGTGTAGGTACAAGACCCTCGGATGGAGGAATGCAAGCATTAATCAAGGAGCCTACTCTTAATAATGAGAAGATTATTTGAGCAGCCAGCTTGAAGTGTTTTCCAACATATTGAGGGGAATTTCACCCCAAGGTAAAGAAAATGCTTCTTCTGAAACTTCAAGGTACAACAGTTTAACTTAACACTTACACATTTTTTAACGAACAAAGTGCGAGCGATAGCTTGTCTTTATGCGAGCTTAATGATTCTTTTCCATGTGTTGATAATGTCCTTGTTGAGAGTGTTCATACACTAGTTGATCTTATCATGACCGAATTGATTCTTCTTGCAAGATCGATTTGTGTCCACCTAGTGTTGATACTTGTGTTTTGGATGATATTGCATTGTAATGTGAAACTTGTTTGATCAACTTGTTTGTGATTCTAGTCCACTAATTGAGGAATTTAGTCATGTGATTAATGAGCCTCAAATTAGTGATGATATCATAAAGTTGATCATTTGAAAAGGAGGGACTCTTTGAGCCTATCTCTTGTGGAAGATCCTATTACTCGTTCTTCTCACAGAGGTCATATGATTGAAACTGCCTTGGAAGATGACATTTGTCTTTTTGAGAATGGGATTACATGTTTTAATTCTTCATCATTGATTGATCATTCTCTCTTGAAGTACAATATCTTATTTGAAGTTGATGAGATCATTCTAATGGTGTGATATGAGATGGTAATGTAGCTCGTCTTGAGGGCTATAACTTGTATGATAACCCACTATGCTATGTTGAGAAAGAAGATGATGCTTGTTTTCAAATGGTTACTTCTTTGAGTGTTCCAATTCTTATAATGTGATTGATGATGTTCTTGAATCTAATAGTGATATTACAAATGAGGACACTCAGAATGAAGTTATTTTGTGTGACACCTTTCTTTATTATCTATTTGCATATGATTATGTTCGTACTTGTTTGAGGGTATATCTTATGTGAGGAGGGAATTAAATGGGGTGATTGGGTATTTTGGACCAAGATGTGAGGCTATGCTTTCCTTTTTCCCCCGGTGACACTTTTAAAGTGTGTGAGTTAGTACCGTACCACCTTGGAAATGGTATTGTCTTGAAATTGAGGATAGCATGTGCTTCATGTCTACTAGAACTAATGAGGTTGTACCATTGGTGCTTTTATGATCTTATTTCATGATCTTAGGGATAGCCAAGTTCTGTGTGTGCGCTTTATGTGAGGCCCTTTTTTTAGAATAGTTGATACTTGGTTATATCACATCCTTGGCATGTTGGTAGGTTTGTGGTATCTTATGCTAACCCTCATGCTATGAGATCCTAGTTGTTGTGTATCTTTTCTATGGTTTTGCAAGGATTGGATTTGAGGATGAATCTTTTTCAAAAAGGGAGAATGATGCAAGCAAGCTTCATCAAAGTCGAGCTAAGGAGTTCGTAGGCTTTTCGTCGAGTTGCTACTTTAGAGGCTTAGAGGGTGCTTGGAATGAAGGCATGAAGCTTAATAACATGCTAAAGTGGAAGTGCAAGTGAGAAGGGAGAAAGGGGCTATGTATACAAAGAGGTTATTCTTATAACACATGCCCTCGTGACTAAGAAAACTAAGGCCCTTATTTCATTAAAGGTATTTTTGTAATAACCATTATTAGTCTTTACTCTTTAGTCCTAGTCTAGTCTAATAAATACTACATAATGTCATTTTATTAGGTAGATTATGTTGATTGATGAACTGTTTGAGACTCTTGTGAGAGTTGAGGCTATGTCCTTTTTGCTAAACAATACTGATGGGATTCCTTTCTTGGGAATCATTCCTCTTGAGGGTCATCTTAGAGGAAGATTACTTGTTTGAGGAATCTTTCCTCTTAAGGGTGTCTAAGAGAATTGGTGTTTGTTTTGGATTCATAATTGACTGTTTTAGTTTCTATAGCTATTGTTGTTGATTAATTTTTCTTTCTTGTGTCATTCTATCTATCTTCTGTTTTATTGTTCTTAGTTTAGGGTTTCTTCCACATTCGATATTGTATCACCTTACAACAACAAACAACAACATACCCAGTGAAATCCCACTAGGTGGGGTCTGGGGAGGGTAGATTGTACGCAGACCTTACCACTACCTCGTGGAGGTAGAGAGGCTGTTTCCGAGAGACCCTCAGCTCAAGTACATCACATCCAAGTAAAAGGGAAGGAGAACGGTGTATAAAGCATAACATCCAATAAGAAAGATAGTGAATAATCAATCAAGGAGATAATAACATCAGTGAAATACTGTGGGAAGTGAGGCTCGGTAAACAACAAAAGGCTATAGGTATCACAGACAAGAACTACACATGCAAGACTAGGACTACTACAAACGCTAACAATACGCTAACCCTACTAACCTACAACCTTAATACGCGACCTCCACTCCTTCCTATCTAGAGTCATGTCTTCGATAAGGTGAAGCTAAGCCAAGTCATGCCTAATCACCTCTCCCCAATACTTCTTAGGCCTACCTCTACCCCTCTGCGTACCCTCTACAACCAACCCCTCGCACCTCCTCACTGGGGCGTCTGCGCCCCATCTCTTCACATGTCCAAACCATCTCAGTCTCGCTTCCCTCAGCTTGTCCACCACAGAGGCCACTCCCACCTTTTCCCGAATAACCTCGTTTCTAATCTTATCGCTCCTAGTGTGCCCACACATCCATCTCAACATCCTCATCTCCGCAACATGCATTTTTTGGACATATGCGTTCTTGACTGGCCAACACTCCGCTCCATACAACAAGACCGGTCTAACTACCACTCTGTAGAACTTACCTTTAAGTCTAGATGGGATTTTCTTATCACAAAAGACTCCAGAGGCAAGCCTCCATTTCATCCAAGCAACCCCAATGCGATGTGTGACATCATCATCGATGTCACCGCTTCCTTGGATTACAGACCCAAGATACTTAAAACTCTCTCTTAGGAATGATCTGTGTGGCAAGTCTCACTTCCACCTCTGCCTCCTCCACCACATCACTGAAATTGCACCTCAAATATTCTGTTTTGGTCCTACTCAACCTGAACCCTTTGGACTCCAACGCTTGTCTCCACACCTCCAACCTCGCATTAACTCGTCCCGCGTTTCATCAATCGGTACTATGTCATCCGCAAATAACATACACCATGGGACCTCCTCCTGAATCGACCGCGTTAACTCATCCATCACCAAAGCAAATAGAAAAGGGCTAAGAACAGATCCCTGATGCAGCCCCATCTCAACTGGGAAATGTTCCGAGTCTCCTCCGACTGTTCTAACCCGAGTCTTGGCTCTACCGTACATGTCTTTTATCGCCCTAATATAAATCATCGATACACCTCTAGCCTCCAGAGTACATTCCTCGGTACTTTGTCATAGGCCTTTTCAAGGTCAATGAACACCATATGAAGGTCTCTCTTCCTTTCTCTATATTTTTCTACCAATCTTCGCATAAGATGAATGGCTTCGGTAGTCGATCGTCCCGGCATGAATCCAAACTGATTCTCCGAGATGGACACCCCTCTTCTCACCCTCATCTCCACCACTCTCTCCCAGATCTTCATAGTATGGCTTAGCAATTTGATACCCCTGTAGTTGTTACGGTTACGGATATCGCCCTTGTTTTTATACAACGGAACCATTGTACTCCACCTCCATTCATCAGGCATCTTTGTTGTCTCAAAAATAACATTAAACAGCCTGGTTAACCACTCTATACCTGCCTTGTCCGCGCTCTTCCAAAAATCTACTGGAATCTCATCAGGTCCGGTCGCTCTTCCCCTGCACATCCTACTAATAGCACGTATAACCTCCTTGATCCTAAAACACCTACAGTACCCAAAGTCTCGAAGTCCTTCAGAGTGCGCCAAATCATTCAACACGATATTGTATCACCTTGCCAGAGAAAATTCTTTGTTCATTATCATTGACTGGCATGGAGAACAGGGACATCATGTAAGTAGGTAAAGCATCTAAAACATTGTTGACATGTGTCACTCTACCTCCTAGGGACAGGTATTGGCTCTTCCAGTTGACAAGCTTCTTCTCACATTTCTCCAAAACAGTGTTCCCTTTGATCTACTCTCTTTTTTTAAACTGTTTGAAGATCCTCAAAAACACAGATACCTTTTGATTTACTCTTAGATCCCAAAGGCATGACAAGATATACAGTTGGTAGCTCTCCTACGTTACCCCCCAAAATATTGGCTAAATTGATGATATCAGGTATCTCATTTACTTTTACTGGGTAAAAGCTTTTACCCCAGTTGATGTGAAGTACTGAGAATGGGAAATAGAGCGTCATCAGCATATCGAAAATGGGATGGCCAAACCTTGACTATCACCAATCTTCGGCTCTTAGCATGAAAACCCCTTATCCACATGTTTATTTGGGTCGTCCTTAACTTGCCATTAAGACCCTCCATTGCCAAAACAAAAGGGAAAGGGGACAAAGGATCCACTTGCCTAAATACTCTCTCAGAAGAAAGGCTATGCCTCATCACCAGTTAATAGCCTTTGATCTTGAATTTCCTCTAACTCAGTCAGTTGACTAAGGATATTTTGTTTTTGTAACCCCAAATTACCCTGGATAGTTCTCCTCCATTCTTTAAGTTTCACTTTCAGAGCTTTTATTTTGAAAGCTAAGATGTATCTGTTTTACCAACACAACCACAAGATCCCACCAAGCTTTAACTCTTTCGTTGAAATTTTTGGTCTGTAACCATCACCAATTCTCAAATTTGAATAAAGAATTAGTCCTCTCCCAGTTGCCACATTCAAGGACTATAGGACAGTGATCAGAAGTGAATTTGTGCAGGACTGATTGTTTAATGTTTCTAAAAGAGATTTCCCACTCTTCAGATATCAGGAATCTATCAAGTCTAGCAGCTATATCATGGCCTTCCCCTTTCCTCCAAGTGAAATTACTGCCTGCTAATTGTACATCCAGTAATGCCGTATCTTCTATGCATTCAGAAAAATCATTCATGGCTTTGTTGAATCTAGTGAAATTCTTTCTTTAAGCAAAGTTCAACAAGCCATTTGTTCAAAGAGATTTAGGAACACCTATAAGCTTTTTCAAGACATCAAAAGCTCCAACAGACAGTTCGAAATGAAAGAATCATACAGGCAACTCATTCTGCTAAAAGTACACATACATGAATAGAGCAGGAATATTGTTGGCAGCAGGGTTAGTGACGACTAGCTCTTAGCCCAAAGAAAAGGTAAACAAACAAAAAAAATAAGAACAAGAACTACATTGTTCATTGTACATTCACGTCTAAGAGAAGCAAGGGCTGATTTTCTTACCTGAGAGAACCAAAGCTAAGAACACAAATAAATTCAGCAAATAGATGCTCCTTCCCTGACTTTATGATGTTCGTCAGGACTCCATATCCATTTAAGTTATTAACTGCTGAAGAAAGACATTCCTGACAATGTAATAGAAAGAAGAAAGATCTAAATAATACAGACTTGCAGCCTTATGTTCTTTCCCAAAATATAAATACATATTTCAAGTCATACCGTGTTAGTTTTGCCATTTTGCAGAGCGAGTTCCTCTTCAAGCCAAGTAACACATAAAGGCTGGCACAACTTCTGAATGACATCATTAAAAATGCCCAGAGAGTCATCATTGCCGAAGGTAACAGCATTCGCAGAAATATTATCTACCTGTTAAGGTGTAGACCATTATTAAAGACAGAAAAGGAAAGGAAAAACAAAAGTGAACTATAAAGCCATCACTTCTGCTCTTCCATCTTCTCTTACGCCGATGTGAAACATTAAAATACTAATGTCCCAGTACCACACAAATCGTATCATGGACACCAAAATACTGACTCAAAAATATTGATAAAAAAGAAAAAAGCTTCATCCAATAGGAGTGCAAAACTATACATCAATGCCCTATATTAAGAAATTAACCTTGGTCTTAAGTCCTGACAACCAGGAAAAAAAAATGGACCTTAGGCCTAACTCAATCCTGAGAGATGACTCATGAGGCTATAACTCATATCCTCAATCAATGTGAGATTGTAACACCACATCTGGAGAGTGGATGATATTACATGGGAGCACAACAATGGAAACCCAACAACAGGGATGCACAGGACTTTGCTACCATGTTAAGAAAAATGAACATTAGACCTTAATCCAAAAAGCTAGCTTATGGGATGAGAATTGTCCAATACAAAGTAAAGAGACTAGCTCATACCCCAACCAATGTAGGACTCATGAGTCAACTGTACGTGTGTTTTTTTAACAAGGTATGAAAGCCAAATGCTCAAACCCATTCATGTTGTATTACCCTATTTTCAACCCCCATGTTATGTTATCCGCACTCCAAGTGTCCATCGTGGAGCTTGCGAGGAATAGTAAAATCGGTATACCACTCCACTTTTAAGAATGGTTGAATCCTAAGTGTACTTTCAGTAAGATTATGAAGGATCTAGTGCATGCTGTTTTCTTCATGAGACAAATTCATATGTACCTAAATTGTTTCACTATGCTCCACTTGTTTCATGAGTGAATGAGTCTAGTTTAAAGTATCACCAAGATATTTTATCTAATAAGGCAATGATAGAGACAGTGCCTGCCTCTTTCTTGAGCAACTGAAAAGACGCCCACAACAGCCTTAACCTTGGACCTTGAGCAAGGGCGGACAAATTTGACGGTTGTTTTCCACGGTTCTGTTCAAATTCAATAGCACCAAGATCCACTTGTTTTATGGAAGACAGAGAATTCATCAGTTTTTCTTTTACAACATCCCATGCAAATTCTATGCTGATGCAATCATTGTTTCTCCTCACACTGCAGTTAAACATGGAAAAGAATTAACAATGAAAAGTGATACATAGATCTAACAATTAAAATGTTACATGGATCAAACATTGTCGAAAGACTGCAAAGCACCTTCAGTTAACTAACAATACCACTTAAAAAATGCACTGGTATAATAACCATTCTTACCTACCCAAAGAGGACATCCTGTCAGGGTCCACATCTCCATTTTGGATCTTTCCTCCAGTATCTAAAGGAGAATTTTTTTCAGTAGGTATTATTCCAGCTATATATGTAAGGACTATGCTGGTCATGAGAAGCATATGGTCAATGGTAGGAACCCATTCAGAAGTTACTATAGCATCAGCATCAACAAGAGAAGCGAGGCAAAAGCAACTCTTGCAACTTTGCATTTTTGATCTTCTCTCCAACTTCATTAAGTACGGAGTAATGACCTTCCAAATGTTTGATGATGGAAAGCGAGATATTTTACAACTCCCAAAGAAAAACCCCCTGAGCCATAGATTGTGAGTATCAGACATTACTGATTACTGAAATAAAACTTCTTTCTTTTTAAAAAAAATGGGAATGACCTTATTATATTGATGGCTATGCAACAGGAAATAAGAGGAAAGCCTGTCTATTCAAACATAGAAGCCGAAATTTAAACTCCATAACTAACTCTAAGGGATAAAGAAGCTTTAGAGTGACACGGTCTTTGGGCTATGTTTTATAATTTTATCTTCTTTTGCAACTATATCCATAGAAATCTGGTTACCTTTATCTCAAAAAATAAATATCCAGAGAAATCTAAGTGGTCAGATCAGGAAACAAGACCTGTTCAACAATATAGGTGAGCTTTTCGGCATGAAGAGTTGTTGTTTCAAGAGCTGTCCACTGTCCAGCAGCTTAAAACTTGATGTGAAAGCCACCTGTCCTGCCATCTGTAATTTTGTTTTCTTAGTAAAAAGATTCAATTGATTTTTCACATACTGCAAGATGCTCACACGACCTTGACTTCCAAAGCAACAAATGCATAACAATAAATGATAATCAATTACAACGATGAACATCCAGTCACTACAAAAAGGTATCCTAATATTTTCATTCCTTTTCCACGTGGTGTGCTATGTTACATGTTTTACTTTTTTTCTTTTGTACAACAATGACATGACTAGTGTTATCCCACAAGTGAGGTATGGGGAGGGTAGGATGTACCAAACCTTACCTTACCTTTGTAGGGTAGAGAGGTTGTTTCCGATAGACCCTTGGCGCAACAGGAAAAATGAAGAATAAGATACTACATGAATACTAACTAATACTACTAAGAGCCCCTAAAAGTTGGTCAAACCTACTTTTAAGTCATTGTTAGCTTTTAGGAGTGTTTGACAAAGTTTAAAATAAGTTTAAAATGACTTTAAAAACGTTAAAAGTTAAAAGTAGATACTCCCCTACTTTTCATTTTTTTAACATAAAAGTTACTAAAGTTTGACTTTTAGAAACTACTTTTAAAAAGCTACTTTTTTAAGCTAAGCCAAACGGGCTCTAAATAAGGAGAAGAGGAGATTGACACCTTGCCTATCCCAAATAAAAGTACGACAACACTTACTACCTACCACCCTTCTACCCTTATTCTCGACCTCCATATCATTCTATCTATGATCCTCAATAACTTAAAATGTGTCATGTCCTATCTAATCACCTCCCTCAAGTTCTTCTTGCCTATGTCTACCTTTCCTAAAGCCTATTATAGTCAACTTCTCACACCGCCTTACTGGTGCATCCGTGCACCTCCTCTTCACATGCACGAACTATCTCAGCACTGCTTCCCTCGTCTTGTCTACCACGAAGGTCACTCCCACCTTATCTTTTATAACCTGGATCATAATCTTATCTCCTCTAGTATGCCCACACATCCATCTGAGCATCCTCATCTTTGCTACCTTCATCTTCTGATCATATGCGTTCTTGACTAGCCAACATTCTGCCCAATATGATAATATAAGTCTAACCACTACACTGTAGAACTTACCTTTAACCTTGGTTACACATTCTTATCACAAAATAACCCAAATGTGAACCTCCATTTCACCCACTCCGCTCCAATACGATATGTGACATCATTATCAATCTCCCTGTTAATTGGATCATAGACCCAAGATACTTGAAACTTCCTCTCTTGGGGTATGACTTGTGTATCTATCTTCACTTCCACCTTCGCTTCATGTGTTTACATCCTTGAAACTTGCACTTTAGATACTCGATTTTAGTCTTGCTTAAATTGGAACCTTTAGATTCTAGAGATTGTTTCCAAACTTCTAGCCTATTGCTAACTCCATCACGAGTCCCGTCAATCATACTATGTCATATGTGAATAACATACAACATGGTACCTCCCCTTGAATATGGCACGTTAATCTGCCTATCACTAAGACACTTTTTTTTCTTTTGTATTTGGATTAAATTACAAGGCAGCTTAACATATGAGAGTAAGTGCATCGTTGATCCTAATTTGCAAAAAGCAAAAACATGACTGCAACTTTCATAGTGTATGAATGAAGCATGTCCTCACCATACATATGAATTCCAACAAGAAGAAAAAAACAATGCGTTTTGTCTTCTTTTATACGCCACTGTATGCTAGGGTGTCCCCTTCATCGGAAAAAAACACCGCAGATACAAGTAAATTGATACACGAAGTGATTAAATAACATATTTTGGATACCTCTGGCATGATAGGTTGTTATAGCCTAGTGGTTTATGATGTCTTGAATGTGTGTTTAGACATCTTTAATGAGTCAGTGCTTGCGTGTTCAAATCTCACTTGCAACAATATTTTTCCCTTTATAAAAAGAGCTTTTGTTGTTTAATTTTTGGACCCTCTTTGTGAAATTCCTGTGACAATAGAGTTAATCAAACTTCCGTACAATTCCAAAGCATTAGACAAATGAAACTTGTATCAAATTACATTTGTCCGGCCTAAATATGACCTGTACAAATTGTAAATGAAGCTTAGAAAGGCTAAACAACCACTTGCATATTTAAAACAAATGAACTATCATAGGATATCAAAATACAATACAAATGTATGCATAAAAAGAAGTAGCATTCTAGTTCCCCGCATGTTTGGGTTGTACTGTTCACAAAGTATATTACACTTCACCATAGCATCTACTATACCAACAAAAAATTTACTTCACCATATTAATAAACCTCCTCACGTATCATATTCACCTCAACAAACAAAATGCACAGCATTTATACAATCGGACAGAGCATTGAACAACATATACTCTCATCAGCAACAGCGATACACATATCAATGATTTTCTAGCGGAATGCAGAATCCTTAGAACCCTAAAAACTCATTACTTAAATGTCTAAAAGCTCAATCCATGCGAGCAGAATAAAACCCTAGATATCATAGAGGGAGAGGAGCAAAACGGAGAAAGCGATTGAGAAAGCAGTGGTGGGAACGAAGCTTACTGGATTGGAAATGTGCGTACCTGGAGTGATGGATGGACCAAATACCGCACAGGAGGATAACCACCACAATGATATACACATGAATACGAAAAGTCAAATACCGCACACTACCTTTATTTGTGTTTCCTTTTTTTTCTGCTTATTTATTTGGTTTGCTTTGGTTGGAGCGGCTGCTAAGATTCTATTTTATGCTCTCTTGATCCATCCAATTGAAAATATATATTTATGTGGTAAAATGAGAACAAAATATATAATAATGGTACTATACAAAAAAGGAAAACAAATAGTAAATGGAAAATATTAGGTAGAGAGTATTATTTAATCTCTTTTTAAGTGTGTATTTCACAAGGGGGAAGACTATCCTTTTATATGATATACAAATAATGCTTTTACAACCTTTGACAAATACGTTTAGTAAAATATTTAATTAATACAATAAATAGATACATTACGTTTGAAATAGATTAAGAGAAATATCCACAATTAAATGGATTTGTAATACTCCCCCTTAGATGTTTATAGATAATGTGTCTTGTTAAAACCTTACTAGAAAAAATTCAATGGGAAAAGGCCTAGTGAAGGAAAAAGATTACACATATTTTGTAATACGTCTTGAGTGCTGTCTCATTAAAAACTTTACTAAAAAAATCCAATAGGACAAAACATTGGTTAAGGAAAAAAGAGTACAGCGCGTATTTTACTACCCCTGATTAAAAATTTATTTGATATCTTGGAGATGGCGTATTTCAATCTTATATCTTGGTTTCTCAAATATTGACGTTGGCAATGTCTTAGTGAATAAATTTGCAAGATTATCACTCGAACAAATATTGAACATTTATCTCACCATTTTATTGAAGATTATGTGTGAAAAATAACTTAGGTGAATGTTTGGTCTCCTTTGATATATCCTTCCTTTAATTGAGTTGTGCAAGTAAGCATTATCTTCAAACAATATTGTTGGAATTTTTGTTTGCACAGAAAGACCACATAATTGCAAAATGTGTCGAGTCATTGATTTCAATCATACACACTTTCGACTGGCTTCATGAATGACTATTATCTCTGCATGATTTGTAGAAGTAGCAACTATTGTTTGCTTCATCGAACACCATGATATAGATTGTAACACCCCGAAAATGCTAACAAGAGTCACATGTTGATAAACCACTGCTTAATTATTACAATATGTTTAATTCTCATTTTGGGAACTTGAAATAATGTTATATTTGCAACCTTGCTTAAAATAATTGTCATCGTAATTTAATGTATTGTATGGGGGTATTTGCGTAATGTTTTAATTAGAAATATGTATAGCTTTAAAAGGAGGTGAAGGATATATATATATATATATATATATATATATATAGATGTATATGTATGCATTTGGGCAGCACACAAGTATTTGGGCAGCCAATTTTTATGGAAAGTTGTGTATATGATAATCACCTCTTGTGGTACTATATTTTGACACCTCCTCTTAGGAAATTCGTCTCACCTAAAGTATAAGTCCCTTAGAACATTATCTAACCTGTTGTTCTTCAAGATCACAAGAGAAAATCTTGGTCCTTTTGGTTGGAAATCGAGTTACACTCTTCTCTTTGGTAAGTGGTAAAACCTGTTTTTTGAGTTGGGTAGCGTTTAGTAGATTAAGCATATCTCATTCTATAGAACTTTGTTTACTGTGAATAAATATGATTTGGAAAGATAATTCGTATATGTATAACTCTTATGTTTATGTTAAACACTAATTTAGTTGTTATGGATTCGAAATATGGGACGCATCATAGGACAAGTTCTATCCAGATTCTGAAGTTTGAAATCCTGTATGGAAAACTGTTAGTGTTTTGAATATATCTTTTTATCCAAAATACATTTTGCGGTAATTCTTGGTTGTTTGCAACCTTAAGAGAGGTACCTACATCTTTCATGAAGAGTATACAGTCCAGTTTTGCCGTTTGCCATTTCAAATCTTAGTTGCAACATGATGCACTAGGATGGACAGAATTTACTATTTGGGAGCATAGTCGTATTTGTACAGGCTAGGCTTACTTGTGATGATAACCCTATTTTACGTCATCATTATTGAGCTGCTAGAAAGTAAATAAGTTATTGAATTCATTTTTTAAGGTTGTATATCCTTGTGTACAAGTTGAAGACTTTGATACGCTGCTAGGTCTACGGTTTGACTCGTGGAGTTTTGTTGGACTGTTTTTGTACTAAAGAGCTGAGGTTTGTGTATAAACTTATACTTGTACTCTTTTTACCTGCTGGTATATCTGAAAGTTATATTGGTACCTTGGTTACCTCTTGTCACTTTGCATTGTTGAATTGGTATTCGTTAATACATTAAAGACGCTTATGTAACTCACTCACTTGTACGGATTGTTTGATCACTTAGCACTCTTGTTGGGACCTTGTCCTTCTTATGGCTGTGACTTTGTCACTCTTGGCATGTCTCTTGGTTCGAATTATTTGTCATCTTGACTCTGAATTTTTAGTTCGTCTTAAGAATGGAAGTTGTCCATTTTAAGTACGAACTAGGAAGCCATTTTTTAATATGGTTCTTGGTTCTTTTGATTATTGGGTTTTGACCCTTCTTGATACTTACTCGTGCTTGGTGTGACGACATGATGTATATATTGGGTGAGCCTTGTTATTGAATCTCTTGAAAAGTTATGCTATGAGCATTCTTGACATTTGGACCTTTAAATATTGAACTTGATACTCCTTGTATATTGTTTACTTTATTTACTGATTTTGTTTCGATCGTGCTGCCCTTGACTTGAGAATGATAACTTGGTGAATTTAAAGGGCTCCAAACCTATAGTTTGTACACCACTAAGCTATATGCTTAGCGATAGTTGTTTTTATCGTAGGGGTTGTTCATGATGATGCTTGAAGCTGGGCATTGATAATGGAGATTTTGAAAGCTTTAAGGAAGATCACATTTGCATATAGGCATATATATTTTGTATAACCTTGGGACTTGTACATGATCTTTGTGCTGTATATTTACACGAGATTTTGAGGGCTGATTTGGTCATGTTTCCATGAGTTGTAATATAAGTATGGTTATACGTTTTTATCTTTTTGGGGTGTGTAAATCCAAGTCTTGTAATATACTAATTTGCTATATGTCTTGAAAGTTGTGTGAAGCATGAGTCGGCTGATTTCGGTACTCGAAAGCTTGTAATATTCTTGTTATTTCACCCTCGAGTGTGAGGTTAGCATATGCATGAAGATCATCGGTTAATTGCTTAAATGTTTTTTTTTGGAGTTCGTTATGAATCTAATCCCTCTGCTAGATTAAAATCAGTATGTCCTCATTAATTGGTTTTAAATGTCACAAGTATTTAATTAGATTTCTTGTTTAAGTAGTGGTATCGTTTTGAAAGGATCGCTACATAGATGTACCTCCATATGTGAATAAATAGTCTGTCTGAGATCATGCTTTATATGGGTCAGACAAATATTTTACATCTGCGTAACCGATCAATTATGACTTTGATGCATTAATATTAGAATACAACAATCACATATCAATTGTTCCTTGAAGACATCTGAATATATGCTTAACATATTTCCAATGTCTTCTTGTTGGACATGAGCTGAATCTGGCCAATAAACTTACTGCGAAATAAATATCTTATTTGATATTATTGGCAAGGTACATTAGTGCCTCAATAGCACTGAGATATGGAGTTTCATCAGCAAAAAGTTCTTCATCATTTTCTTGAGGTCGAAATGGATCTTTATTTATATTAAGGGATCTCACAACCATTGGGGTACTCAATGGGTGTGATTTATCCATGTAAAATCATTTCAAAACCTTTTTAGAATATGTTGATTGATAGATAAATATCTCATTTTCTAGATGTCCAATCTGAAGTTCAAGACAAAATTTTATCTTATCAAGATCTTTCATTTCAAATTCTTTCTTCAAACACTCAACAACTTTCGAAAGTTCTTTAGGAGTTTCAATGATGTTCAAGTCATCAACATAAATAGATATTATTATAAATTCAGATTTTGACATTCTTATAAAAATACAAGGACAAATAGGGTCATTTTTATATCCTTCCTTTAGCAAATATTCGTTAAGACAATTATACCACATTCGTCCTAATTGTTTCAATTCATATAAAAAAATTGAAGATTTATTGAACAAGTTTCTTTGGAATTTTTATATGCTTCAAGCACTTAGTGCTTCAGGGATTTTCATAAAAATATTGTTGTCTAGTGAGCCATATAAATAGATTGTAGCAACGTCCATTAGATGCATTTTAATCTTTTCATTAACTGTCATATTTATTAGATACCTGAAGGTAATTGCATCTACCACAAGAGAATATGTCTCATCATTATCAATGTTAGGTCTTTGTGAAAAATTTTGTGTCACAAGTCATGCTTTATATCTTATAGCTTTACCATTTTCATTGCGTTTTTGCACAAAAATCCACTTGTACTCCATTGGTTTGACACCTTCAAGTTCGGACTATTGGTTCAAAAACTTCACGTTTTTCGAGTGAAGCCAGTTCTATTTGAATTGCTTCCTTTCATTTTGACCAATCATCTCTATGTCTACATCCATAGACAAATCTTGGTTCCAAATCCTCATCTTGTTGCATTATTTCAATTGCAACATTATAGGCAAAAATATTATCCACCACAATATTATTTCGGTTTCACATTTTTCTCATCGAGACATAATTTATTGAGATTTCCTTATTCTCATTATTTTTTGGTACACGGACCTCCTAAGTGGTGTCATCATTTATTATGCCTCGGAGCTCTTCATGAGTAATTTCCTCCATATTATGATCATCTTGATAATTTATTTCTTTCTTTTTTCGAGGATTATTATCCTTGAAATCAATTGGTCTACCACATTTTAAGTGCGGTCCAAACTCATTTGCCTTAATATTTTGTTCTATCGGGATATCAACTCGAACTTGAGCAATAACAACTGGGATATATGATTTAGTAACTCATGGAAGGTTAGTAAATGCAAATAAATCGTCTTTTGAACTTTTTGGTCACATTGATTTGTTCGAGGAACTAAACGAGACAGTGAAAGTGAATTTCGGTTCATCTCATTTCCCAACTGATTTTGCTCTCCCCTTAATGTTGGGTATACCGATTCATCAAAATGACAATCATCAAATTTTATCATAAATAAATCTCCAGTTCTAGATTTCAAATATTTTATAATAGAACAAGATTCTTACCCAACATATATCCTCAACCTTCTTTGGGGACCCATCTTTATGCGTTGTGATAGAGCAATTAGAACATAAACCGCACAATCAAAGATTCTAAGATGAGAAATGTTTGGCTCCTCTTCAAAAACTAATTGCAATGAGGATATGTCATGATAACTGATTGACCTTATGCGCACAAGTGTTGCTGCATGCAAAATAACATGCCCCCCCATATTGAAACAAGAAACTTTGTCCTTATCAACAATGATCTAGCTAAACCGCACAATCAAAGATTCTAAGATGAGAAATGTTTGGCTCCTCATCAAAAACTAATTGCAATGGGGATATGTCATGATAATTGATTGACCTTATGCGCACAAGTGTTGCTGCATGCAAAATAACATCCCCCCCCCCCATATTGAAACAAGAAACTTTGTCCTTATCAACAATGATCTAACTATCAATTGAAGACGTTTAATCAATGACTCTGCTAGACTATTTTGTGTATGAACATGTGCAACATGATGTTCAACTATTATTACAGTGGACAAATAATAATCATTAAATGTCTTAGGTGTTAACTCACTAACATTATCAAAAAAAATTATTTTTATTGCATAATCTGCAAATTGTGTTTTTAACCTTATTATTTGACCCAACAACCTCGCAAAAGTCATACTGCGAGTTGATAATAAGCCCACATATGCATATCTTGTATCAAGACCATATAATATTTAAATGGTTCAAGGGTGAATAGATCCACATATATCACCCTATATTCATTCCAAAATGCTAGGGATTCCACCCAACCTTAGCTGCTGATGGTTTGATAACAAACTTTCCTTGAGAAAAAGCAGCAAAAGAGAATTTAATTCTTCGATTGAAGAACATTTTGGTTCTTCAAAGTATGCTCATGTTAATTCTCAATTATTTTACGCATCATATTATAATCGGAATGGTCCAATCGATCATGTCAAATGATAAAATCATTAGAACCAGTAAATCTTTTGTTTACTATGACATGTAATTCAACCGTATCAATATTTGTATTGTACAATCCAGAAGAAAGTGCAGACAATTTTTAAAGCACAATTTTCTTCTCCGCATTTATTGTAGTAATATAAAAGTATTCAACATTTTCATCATTCGCAGTCTCAACATTATAGCTATTTTGACGAATAATCTTGAAACTTAACAAGTTTCTTTGAAACTTACTACAATACAATGCATTCTCAATTATCAATTTTGTAGTAATAAGTCCGCTCTTTCAGAACCCTCAATCAATTTTGTATTACCAAATATTGTATTAACATATGCCTTTTCCATAATCAAATGAGAGAAATATTTCTTTTCTCTTAGTATTATATGCGTTGTGGTACTATTCAGAAGGCACATATCGCCATCACTCATTTTGGATCCAACTCTTCATAAAATAAAAATACATAATAAGAAGTACGAAACAAACTAACAAAAGAAAATTTAAGTACTTCAACTTTAAGTAAGACATTTAAAACGCATAACGATATTATTTATTTTCCAGCTCAATGCTCAATCTTCCGTTGCAATCTCCAAAGAAGTTCTCAGCTTCTGGACGAGTAATATAATCGAGCCCATCAAAAGCATCATCTTTCAGTGTTAAATTTGCCTTAGCATTCTCATCATATTTATGAGAAGACCCTGCCTAAACATTATCTTTGAGAGTCAAATTTGACTTCACCTGGGCATTAGAAGAAGAGGCACCACTTTTATTTCCTTTGTTTTTTTTAAAGAAATTTTGATATAGCCTGACAAAATACTCAGGTGCCCGACATTCATTTTTTCAGTGACCTTTAAAGCCACACCGATGACAGTGATCGCCCTTGCCTTTTGAAGGGTTATTTTGAGAACTCATCTTGTTCTCCTTTTTGTTATGACCACCACCTTGACTATTATTATATCGTCTTTTAATTTTTTCACGTCCACACATATTATGATGACCCCAATTATTTTATCTTATTTCAGACTGATCGTGTGCTTCTACCCCATTTGCTTACGATAATGGAGCAGTTCCAATGGAACATACTTCATGATTTCTTATTAAAAAAGTCATTATGTTGCTCAACCACCAAAGGACATCAGAGGCGGATTTAGGATTTGGAGGCCCTGAGGCCGCATTGTTCAAGTAAGATAAGCGGATCGGTTGCTTTAATTTTGGGTTACAATCGAGTTATTTATCTTTTTTCAATTTTTATAAACAAATCGATTAAACATGCATGTTAGTATTATTTTCTTTTAGATATTATGAAATTAGAGCTAACTATACAATTTAATTTTTAGTTCTTTTTAGGAATTAGTGGCCTTATTCGCTGAAACTTTGAGGAAAAAAAGAGATTTTTCACTCTAAAATTTGAGCTTGTATAAACTATCTAATAGTGTTAACTTAATATATTCATATTCCATTAACTTTATGTGTTGTTGCAAATATATAACAAAGAGAATACAAATTTTAGTTTCAATCTAGTCATCCTACTTAGCAAGAACGTTGGTGAAGATTGAAAGAACCTTCAAATTAAAAGAACTCTAATAATAATATTCATCATTTTTAAAACTTATATTTTTTTTAAAACTACTGTTTAAATATATTCTTAATAATATTTATGTCACGTTCATAATTCAGTACTCATTAATTGATAAAGAAGAAACACGCGATACTCATATCAAGAGATTAATAATTAGTGAAAGAGAAAGTAAAAGAACTTAAGAATCAATTATGGTGAATAGGATTCAATTTGAATTAATAAAGAATACTAATAAATAAATAAGAATGAATGGAAGGTAAAAATAATAATAAAAAAAAACTTCACACATTAATAAAAATGACAAAAAAAAAAGCTTTCAAAAATTAATGTTGCAGACGAGGTTCAAACCAGCACTGCCCCTGGCAAATTGCCTGCTTTGCCAATTAGGACTGTTCACCATATTATTTAGTGGGTGACAAAGAAAATATATATTAAATTATATATATATATATATATATAAAGTTTTTTCCGAGATCAGTGGGTGCCGTGGCACCCCCACGGGCACCCATATATAGATCCGCCTCTGGAAGACATGAGATCAATTCAAAGTATTTCTAAAAACCCTTTCCACGGTATTGTTATTGTAATATCATATTAGAGGCATGAAAAGTAGTAAGTGTCTTTTCCAACATGTCCTCATCTTTTATAATTTCCCCACATAATTTCAATTGGGAAGTGATTCTAAATACAACAAAGTTATACTCAATTACGGTTTTATAATCTTGAAACTGTAAGTGCATCCATTCATAACGAGCCCTTGGCAATACCGTTGCTTGAGGTGGACATACCTCCCTTTCAAATCTCTCTACAATTCAAGTGGATCTTTTACTGTCAAGTAAACGACCTTCAGGCTTTCATCTAGATGATGACGAAGGAAAAATCATAGTCTTTGCTTTATCTTGAATTGATGTTTTATTTCCTTCAATTATACTATCACCATGACCCTTAGCGGTAAGGTAAATTTCAACATCAAGTACCCATGACAAATAGTTCTTTTCAGAAATGTCAAGTGCCACAAATTCAAGCTTTGACAATTTCGACATGATGAAAATTATCATAAAATAATTGAGTTAATATCATGATGTTTGTTTCTTTATAATAAATGGAAAATTAATATTTTAAATAATAAAACATCATATGAGTATAAAATATATTAAATGCATGAACATGGAATGTTACAAAAACATGTAAGCTCATGAAATATTGAAACGACAAATTCAAGTCATATTTAATACAATAATATTTATTATTAGTTTCAATAGATATTATCGTCAAAGTTTTGTAAAAATTTCAAGTCATATTTAATACAATACTATTCTTCTTTATGATACACAAATATTTATCATAAATTTATGACAAGAAATTTTTTATGAGTATTCTAACTAGCATGTTATCATATTGCCTAGTATTTAATTTAGAGTTATAAGTTAGTAGCATATAAACAACATAAAAATATAAACCTGAAACGTATTGATTATTATGCCTAGTAAAGTATCATAATAATACCTAAAGTAAGTTATGTATGCAGTAATTAAATTATAGATCAAAGATTTACGTAAGTCCTATTAGAGATGTTATAATCATATAAATGATACCTGACTCGGAAAGAAAATTGATTATTAACTTTTAGGAAAAGAGATAATCTCAAATTAAGTAGATCTCAATTGGTTAGAGACTCATTTTGATAACGTGTTATAAAATGAGGGAAAAAAATACAATAATACTAAACAAGAAAGGAACACAAATGACAATGGAAAGTATTAAGTAGAGAGTATTATTTGATCTCTTCAAGTGTGTATTTCAAAAGGGTGAAGACTACCCTCTTATAGGACACACAAACCATCCTTTTACAACTTTTGACAAATACGTTAGTAAAATATTTAATTAATACAATAAATAAATACATTACGTTGGGGATATATTAAGAGAAACATCCACAATTAAATGGATTTGTAACAATTTACTTTTACTTGTTGAGTTTTAAAAGAGAAAAGACATAAAGTCACCATTGAAATTGTTTCGAATTTTCAAAAAGACACCTTAACTTTGCAAGCGTCCTATTACCTCAAAAAAGTTTTGAATATCGTTGTAAAAGGGTCATTTTGACCCATTTTCTCATCTGTGAAGACACGTGTGATTCTCACCCATTTTAATAAAATTTAAATTGATAAAAATAAGAATAATCGATCCGAATCTTAACAAAAATCCTTCCATTTGGACGTCACTCACTCTTCCTTCCCATAAAATTCATCATCTATATCCTTCTCAATATCATTTTTCTTGCAGCTAACAGTAGTAGTTGTCCTATTTTAAGTCGTTCTTCATCAATATAATATGCATAATTTATACAATAATATTTCTATAGTGAATCAACTTGTTTCTTTTTTCGTTTTCCCATTTTTCTTCTTCCTTTTCTCTATTGTTGATGGCCTGCACCAGCATCTAGATAGTAAAAAAACTACTTCTATGTCAGCCTTGAGTATTTTCAAGTTGGTATACGTCTTTCCACCTTAACTCTATAAACAAATTTTGAATCTATTGAGCATTTTCTCAAACCCTTTTCGAGAATTGAAGTTCAGAATCCAAGATTTAAGAGATACATGACTTTGAATCATGCAGACTTATAAGCTATTAAGGAAGGGTTTAGACTATACATGGAGAAAGAGGAATTGGGTTGTTGCTTTAGGAGCTCTTGGTGATATTGGTTATGGCGTTTAATTTATAGGGCTTATTGTTCACCCTTTATAGTTAGAAAGAACAAAAGATTTTTGAAGCTCATAAGTGTTTTTGTTTCTTTAGCTTAGAAGAGGGTAGGTTTTCAATTCCGCAAAAACAGATGAGTAATAGCTTTCTTGAACCAGATGAAGACGCGCATTTGAGCACTCGTAATGAGGGGAAAATGTGTGAGATGAAGGTGATGTTGATTGAGCCTTCGCGTCGAATAAGTGAAATAAATCTGAGAAAATGGTTTATGAACAAAGATAATGGGAAGGTAAGTTTGAGCTATGTGTTGGTGACATACTGGAATGAAGTAGTAAGAAGGAATAATTTGGAATGTGATACTAAGGTGCAATTGTGGGCATTTAGAAAGGGTGTTGATTTGTGTTTTGCATTGGTTAAACTTCAAGATTGAAGCTAAGTTACATGTTTGAAGGTATTTATATTTGTTCATGTTTTTGGTTATGTTGCTCCAACTCTGTCAATAGATACGTGTTAGAATCTCCAAAAATATAAAACTAGTGTATTTTTGAAGAATCTGACATAATTACAAAAATAATTTAAGTAATTAATAGAAAAATTAACTGAAATGCGGCATTTTTAATTGGTTATGGAAGCAATATGATACAGTCACGCACGTCATCTGCATGTTCGCAAACAATGGGTCAAAATGACTCAACGATATTTAAAACTTTTGTGGGGGTAACAAGACACTTGTAAAGTTAAGGTGTCTTTTCGAAAATTCGAAATAACTTCAGTGGTGACTTCATGTCTTTTCTCATTTTTTTAAAATTAAATAATATTATAATATAATTTTCATTTATTTATTACTTGGTGTGTTTTGGTCAATATTTAACAAATAAAAATGAATATAGAAAATATCAAACTAGTTAACATGGAAATCAACGTGAGCTAGTTTGATCTCACTTTCTTTGACAAATATGTTATCACTTTGCACGCTTCTCTAGTTTGATCTCGTTATATATTATTTTTGAAATTTTTTTGAGTAATTTTTTTTTTAACAAACAAATTCTTGATCTATTATTGATTTTTTTTTTTTGATCTAGTGATTCGATTTTTACGCACATTAAAATCACTACTATGAGCATGATCAAGATAAAACTAAAATGCAATAAAAAGTGATTGAAACTCTACATCGATATACGATACTTTTGATTTTTCATCACCAAAATAAAAAAATAAACGATACAATTGCATTTGTGTTACTATCTATTTCATTATGTGAAGATCTAACATATTCTGCACTTTGCTCTAGTAAGTTGGAGAATTTCAGGTTGTTCTATAATATATAGTTAATGGATGTTAGATTAACAAAATAAGTGTAGATTTCAAATTATGTTACTCAAGAAGAAACTCTTTAAAAATAATTTATCTTAAACTGCTATTAAGTTCGAGTATTTTTCATACTTGAGTATATCAAGTATAATGAACATAATAAACGTAATTATGTCTTTGTAAGTTGAATTATGTTTCTTCTACACATCTTTTTAAAATCTGAAATAGAAAAAAATAATGAATAAATATTTTTCATGAATTCGTTGATGAAACTTTTAAATTACTTCGACCTTGAATGCCGGTGATTCGTGTCAATGGTATTGAAGAAACAAGAATAATGATGAAACAAGAACGATGAACTATTCCTATTTTCGATAAGTCAAGACAGATCTGGACTAACTTGATAAAATACATTTGGAGTCTAATTACCTTATACTTCTATATTTATATATAGTCGGCTATAAATATGGTATTTGATCAAACATATTTTAAGTGCTCTTGGGTATGGAGTCGACTTTGTTATGAAGCGTTTTACCTTTAATATGAACTTTTCAACGCGAACTCAAATTTAGTCGATGCCAAAAAACATGTTAAAATTTCACCCAAATTTAATTGTCCAAAATATTTAAGAATCTATCGCCAAACGCAATCCCTTTTTGAAGTATACATGCCACGATTCCACTATTGTGAAAATTAACGTTCGAGTACAACTCACAATATTTGAAAGTACTTCAAGTTATGAATAACATTAAGGGACAAATAGTAGCAACATTGGGGTGGTGGCGCAGTTGGCTAGCGCGTAGGTCTCATAGCTTAACGAGTAATTCTGAGGTCGAGCGTTCGAGCCTCTCTCACCCCATTACTCTTTTTTTTTTGATACGTACATCCGGGTCGGGCTTACCACACCAACCGGAAACCCGACCCGAATAATTGACCTGGATCCTTTTTTTGTTAGTATTATTATTTCCGCAGCCACCTCCAAAACCCTAAAACCCTTCCTTCCTTGTTAAATCTCTGAAAGAGCAGAGAGAGAGACAGCCTATCAGCAAAGCAAAAATGGTGAAGAAAAGCAAAAGTAAGTAACTGAATTGAAGTTTTGATTCAGTTTTCCTTTGAGTTTTGGTTAGTAATATGCAGATGTTTTGCAGAGAGTAAGAGTAAGAGGGTGTCTTTGAAGCAGAAACATAAGATTATAAGGAAAGTGAAGGAGCACCATAAGAAGAAGGCCAAAGAGGCAAAAAAGCTTGGACTTAATAAGAAACCTAAGGTAGAGAAAGATCCAGGAATTCCTAATGACTGGCCTTTTAAGGAACAGGAACTCAAGGCTCTTGAGGCTCGTCGTGCTCGTGCTCTCGATGAGTTGGAGCAGAAGAAAGCTGCCCGTAAAGAGAGGGTAATCACTTGTTCCCATGCTATCTGTGCTTTGCCAGATTTATTTGAACTTTATATTGTAACTTGTATGAGCACATGTAATTTTACTTTCTGTAAAATTATGAAATCAAAGATAGTAAAAACTTATCCGCACTGATGTTTACATCAAACTAATAGATAAGCTAGTAACACTTGATTAATTCAATCTGGAAACGTCAACAGCTAAAAGAGAAATGCATGTATGCATGTGTAATTAGATGTTAAGAAGCAAATCTAGGGTATTTCGCAAAGCCGCAAAAGGAGAAGTAGGGGAATTCTGACATTAAAACACATATTGAAATATAATGATATTACATTAATTATAACAGTTTTCTATTAGAAAAACTTGAAAAAGAAAAGGAAAGAGGCAATTAAATTTCTTCTGAACAGTTATTGAGTATGAACTTATTTTAGCTGCTAACTGTGAAACAACTTATGCCAAACCAAGAAAACCTTGGTAACAGAGATTTTAAGAGTAATCGTGGTTGTCCCAAAGATGATCTTTAATTGGTTTATTACTCATGTCTCCCAAAGTTAACAAACTTTTTTGCCCAACCATCTATGGAAAGATGCTGTATATGTCAAAGCCTTCTTAAACAAAATGAACAAAGGCCCAAGTGCTTTTATCCATCAGAAATGAATGAAAGGGGATGACACCACTCTAATGGTTGGAAAAATCCTAGAAAATCCACTTCCATCCTTTGGCCCCAAAAGTACACTATTCTATAAAATCCCATAAAAAGTCTTCTAAGAGAATAGGTAAAATATCCATGTATAGCCTCTGGTCCTTCACTATTTTTCGTCATATCTGGTGATCTACTGTATCATACTCTACGTCCTGTTCCTCTAATTTCACAGTCACCAAGAACCTTATGCTTACTGTGCAAAAAAGAATCATGCATAAGATCAGTTATACCATATACTGCCTTCGAATTCAATTAAGACAATTCTCTTGTTAGATTAAGTACCTGTAGTGGATCACTCTACATCCTGTTCCTCTAATTTCACAGTCACCAAGAACCTTATGCTTACTGTGCAAAAAGGAATCATGCATAAGATCAGTTATACCATATACTGCCTTCGAATTCAATTAAGACAATTAAGTACCTGTGGTGGATCATATCCAACATACTCATTATACTCAGTAGGGATATCCTTGTGCTCTGATGGAATCTACTTGCCACAAGGTACTTTAATGTCATCTGGTCTTGCTGGAATTATCGAGATTGAGAAACAGGATGTTAGCTTTCTTTTGTCATAAACCTAGAGAAGCCAAAATGCCATAGAACCAATCCAAAGAGAAGATCATGGAGGATTTGTATTTCCTCAATGCCATCTACGGAGCTTCCAATTCTTCAATCACTGACAGTCAAAATTCAATCTGAAAAATTTCGTAAATAATCCTAATATGTGCCTAACTGATTTCTTTGCAATTTCATATTCCTTGTTAGCTGTTAGATTTCACAATGGACCCATAAATTGGAAGAATTTGGTGCAGCATTAACAATATCTTGCCTAGTTCCTTTTCTAAAATCCAATACTCTCTACGTGGAACCAATAATAACTTTTCCCACTTCATTAGCTTTATCGTACTCCCCTTCTGAACACAATAAAGCAATACATGAATAATAAGAACTAAAGTCGAGCAGTTGGGTTATTTGAGTGTCGTTGGTTATTGTGGTAGTTTGATACCTTCTATGTTGTCCAACTCTTGCACGATATGGAGTCTATATCTGTTTTTATCTGCAGAATAAGTGTATAGAATCGACTCTTCTCTCTCTCCTATCATAAGGCTGCTCTAATAAATTCCAAACAACACACCCTCTTCTGATAGGGAATAACCTGAACCACTTCATTGAGAATATTAACTGCCTCTTGGATGCTTCCTCACTCACACAATAAAGAAAGAGAACTTATCATAGATTTTGTTTCAATCTTGTTTTCAACTCTGCCAAGAAAATCAATGACAGGTTTTGATTGAAACATCTCCCTCAAAATGTATCGAGATTCTGCCATCCTTCCTTTATCTCATGAGCCTCTCACCAAGTACATGAAAACCAAAAAATAAGGTGGTGTACCTTTCATTTTGAACTCAGAAAAGATCTCAAGAGCACCTTCCTATGTCTCTGTTCTTACAATAGCTGTTAAGTATTCCACGACAGTGAATTCATCTGGTGTTAGTCCTTTAGCTTGTTATCATAGTGATCAACATTTCATGTAGTTGACCTAAGTTGCTACATCCATCAATGAATGAATTGTATATGTGAGTATTCAATCTAAAGATTCTTTAGGGACATTTCCTCAAACAACTTCCTTGCATCTTCTAAAAGGCCTTTTGATAAAGTGTCAATGGTATTACCATACGTGATTTCTGAAGGAATTATATAATAAACAGTAAAGTCATAAACAACCATTCAAGAACTGCTGATTAAGATTATTTTTAATTTTTCCTTCACAAAAGGTTTCTTTCACTCAGATCCATTTTTCTAGAGATTTACGTGATAGCAAAATTGAAACTTCATGGACCTATGATATGGAATTCATGCTTATTATCAAGCTGATCAAATTCCAAAATTTTTGGAGCATTGTCCTAAAACTGTCAAGTGGCTTATTAATTGCGCTGCCACTTGGTTTCATGCGGTGCTTCTTCCTCTCCTTCTAATAAATATGTAGATTTAGAGGTATTTAAAGGCTCTATATCGGCTTGATTTTATGAATAAAGGGTGCGTTTTTGCTACCTTACAATGTTTGATTGCTGTCTACTTGTGCTGGAATTTTCAATGGAATTTATGGAAATGATATTGTGGTTCTCTGTGTCGCTGATATTCACTGTCAGCTGTTGATTTTGATATGAAAATATCTTGGTTTTTATATTTTTCTACTTGATACAAAGAAATAGAAAGGAACTTGGACTTGTTTAGGAATTTCAATGAATTTGAGATAAATCATAAACATTTAATGATGGGAATTATCTGAATTCCTGGGATCTATGAAATAAAAAAGAATGTGTCTCACTCATTTTCAGGTAAGATTTACTACTTTTTTATGTGCTCGGGGAGGGTTATATAGATAAAAATAAAACATTAACCGAGTGGAATCAATAACTTAAGCATTTCTATTAAGGGCCTTTACAAAGGTATATGTGACTACTGAGCCTGGGCCATCTCAGCCTTGAAGTTGGAAGACCAACTCATATGCCAATGGTGGAAAAAACTTGTGTTTGATATAGGTTTCTTGCTATTGGGTTTCCGGTTTCCTAAGTTTCCTCCTGGTGACATTTTCTGTCCACATATTTACCTCCCACTGATATTGTTTTCCAGGCTAAGAAGAGAAAGCTTGGACTACTTGAGGATGATGATGTCTCCAAACTGGAAGATCTGACTTCAACGAAAGAAAAAGTTGGAGGAGGAAGGGTAAATGATGGCTTAGCTTCTTTTGTTAAACAACGAGGTAAGTGGAATTTTTTTCTTTATGTTCATTATTTGTAGTTGGCAAAGGAAGTGGGAGTGAAATTAGAGAGTTTACTCCTTTTTTCTTTCTTTGATCTTGATGCTTGATTTTATGATGTAGATAACTCTGAAAGGGCTTTCTACAAGGAGTTGGTCAAAGTAATTGATGCTTCGGATGTAATTTTGGAAGTGCTTGATGCTCGAGATCCTCTTGGTACCCGCTGTCTTGACATGGAAAAGATGGTGATGAGAGCAGGACCTGAGAAACATCTTGTGTTACTCCTCAATAAAATTGGTATATTTTTTGTTCTATTATTGTTAGCATTATCCTGCATCTGCTTGAGTTTTCTTTTCTTTTACGATACTTATCAAAGATAGCTACAGTGATATACCCCATGTCTTATACTATGTCATTCAGAAAGTAAAAGGCTGTTGGTTGGAGTTTAATCATAGAAGCACAAAGAAGTGGATATTGGTTATGATGTGTGAAATATAGATATGTAAAATATTTTCCATATCTAAATATAATATATATGTGTATGTGTCTCAGCTTTTCAGCCTTTTGATATAGGTCACTAACATATATTCTGGACTGTTTTTTTTGTTCCGGAAATGTTGCATCAGATTCCTAGATTGTTGATGGTTAATACAATGTTCTGTAGAGAAACTTTGAAGGGTTACTTTTTCATTGTTACTTGGATTAGATCTTTTACTTCTCAACTATTTTCTCCAGATCTCATTCCTCGGGAAGCTGCAGAAAAGTGGCTAAAGTATCTAAGAGAGGAATTACCAACAGTTGCTTTCAAGTGTAGCACCCAAGAACAGAAGACAAACCTGGGTTGGAAGCCTTCCTCAAAGGCTAGTAAGAGTAAGACTAGCAATCTTCTGCAGACCAGTGATTGCCTTGGAGCCGAGACACTGATAAAATTGCTGAAGAATTACTCACGAAGCCACGAGGTACTTCCAGGATCATCTTTATGGGGTTCTCTCTCTAGTTTGTGTTGCAGTTAAGTTTTGGAATATGCCTTGGAACTTCAACTTGTATACTTTTTGCACAAAGTGCTAGAACCAATGGGTGTACTTGTTTTCTTCCACATTCAGATAATTTCATTTGAATTTCAAATGAATGCTTTTGGGACATCAAAATTCTAATGGATAAAACCAGGTGGAATTTAAAATCTACAGTAGCTTGACATTATAATCCCCATTTCTCGAATCCTCTCTTACACTTTGGACATTTCAAGTCTCTTATCTCTGTCAGTTGTGTGTGTTTTGGGTGTCTCTGAATGTGTTATTAAGAGAACTTTGCTTCTAAGAATCAAGATGAACTAGGAGACATTAAACTTCGTCATCAACATCGAGAAGTTGTTTGAGCTTCTCTGGCAAAGTTACTTGCACTTTACATGCTCTTTCAAACCTTGAACTTATTGTTTGATACAAAAAACTTGGGACTCATCGTATGCACAGCTTGTTTAGATGCATTTAGGTGGTGCACTTGGAAATGGCTATCTTGTCACATGTAAATGCCCAATTATACTTGACCACTATCGACATGGGCGCGTTTTATGGTAAAATTCTTGTGCGTTTAGATGCATAAGATGAAAGGTTTTGGAGGAATGAAATAAGAAGAAGAAATTTGAAGTACTTCATAGACCTTTCTTTGTCTAGTTTAGTCAATCATGTTATTTCATTTTGCAGTATGCTTGAGTTATTCTTTGTTACCCACTAATGATAATTTCTTGCAGATCAAGAAATCAATCACTGTAGGAGTCATTGGTCTACCAAATGTTGGTAAAAGTAGCCTGATTAATAGCTTGAAGAGATCTCACGTAGTCAATGTAGGTGCTACTCCAGGATTAACGAGATCCCTGCAAGAAGTCCAGTTAGATAAGAATGTTAAATTGCTGGACTGCCCTGGGGTTGTGATGCTTAGGTCTGCATCTGAGGATGATGCATCTATTGCTCTTCGAAATTGCAAGAGGATAGAGAAGTTGGACGACCCAATTGGTCCTGGTAATTGGATTTTGCTTCCTATTTTTGCTTTTGATTCTACTCTTTCAATAGTTTTGATGTATCTAATTGCTAGTTCTGTGGGTTTACAGTGAAGGAGATTCTCAAACTTTGTCCAGAAAGAATGTTGGTTACCATATACAAGGTTCCTACCTTTGATTCTGTGGATGACTTCCTTCAGAAAGTTGCTATGGTTAGGGGTAAGCTCAAAAAGGGAGGAATTGTTGATGTTGATGCTGCTGCAAGGATCGTTCTGCATGACTGGAATGAGGGTATGTGTGAATACCATTTAGTTCCCTTCTAAAGAATTAAACTTCAAAAATATGAGGGAGTTTCACGCTCATAGCTGAAGTCACCATATTATTAAAATCTGATGTCCCATTAACACATTTCAGGGAAAATTCCATACTACACCTTGCCCCCAACCAGGAACCAGGGGGAGCATTCAGAGGTCAAGATAGTTTCAGAACTTGGGAAAGAATTCAATATCGATGAAGTTTATGGAAGTGAATCCTCTATAATTGGAAGTCTGAAATCTGTCAACGATTTTAACCCAGTTGAAGTTCCATCAAATCGGCCTGTTAGCTTTGATGATAACATGCTCGAGGTAAGTGATTTCCCTGTTATACTTCTAGGAACACTACTTGTATTTAATTACTGTTGTATTCTGTAATTGCTGTACCTTTGACCATTTCTGAACTTCAAATGTTATCAGTTTTAGATGATTGCATCTAGTTTTGTATTTAAAGGCTGCTTTGGCTATTAAGTAATCTTTGAATGCTCTTTGAACCCAATTATCATAAATTGCCATTTTTTTTCTGCGTTCTCCATTTATGAGCATGATTCTCACAACTAGTTTTTTTCAAAACAGTCTTGAATTATGTTTCCTATTTACATTTCAGGACAATTTGCAGCAGCCATTGGCTGAAAATGATAATGCCACAGAAAACCTTGTTAGTGAGAATGGAGATGAGCCAATGGATTCCGGAGAAGGAGATGGAGTCCAGACGCGGGGCAAAAGTGCTAGTAGTAGACAAAATGAGAAGTTATATGGTGAGGAAGGCATGTTGAACACTAAACAGAAGAAAGCTGAGAAGAAAAGGAGGAAGAAAGACAAGCCCTCAATTGCCAGTGATATGGACGGCGATTATGACTTTAAGGTAGATTATATCAAGAAGGATTCTGCTATGGATGATGCCGATGAAGTTGTAGCAACTGATGAAAGTAAGAACAACAGATTTGAGCTGCCATCTGGGGTTGAGTTGGATAATGAATGACGATAAACTCCCAGCTAGGAACCGTGCTTAAAATCAGTTTTTGTGGTTGCTGAATTTTTGTTTGCCTTGTAAAATATATTTGATACCAGAAACCATCTTTTCTGTTGTACTAAATTGAGGCAATTATATATCACGAGAAACATTTTTGTCCATTGCATCTTGTCCTCTTTCCTCGGTTTAGTTTGTCTCATAAGTTAAAGACTATGTAAAATGAGTCCACGGACATGTACTTTGCATGACTAATTCACAAATTTAGTCTTTCTGTTCTGTAGATTAGAGAATTTCTTGATTTGGCGATAGCTTTATCATCTATATACAATTTTTTGCACCAGCAACACGACTTGCAACATTGTACTAGAATTTATTAAGTTTTATCAACTATGTAAAGTGAAAAGGTACAATATTTATGGTGAAATGATATTCACAGAGAAAGTTCTGTTCCTCTTCCACAAGTATCATACTGTTCCATTGAACAAATCTAAACTAGGTATAACAAGATTTGATCGCAAGGATGAATGTAATACAACTACAGTATCAGTCTCCATTTGATATCCCTAACTCAGAGTCCTTGGCAGGCTGGGAATTTATGTATGTTCGTGGACTAGCTATGTTCCCAGAAGCTGAGCCTGCAGTTGCTGTCAATGTATCTGCTTCAAACGAGTTGGAAATAAGTCCTTGTGTTTCCATCGTTTCACGTGCTGCTTTCTCTTTGGCTTGTTTGGCTCTTTCAAGAACCTCCTCCTGTTTTTGCACAAACCATTGAGGTTACACATTTCTCGCGAAGTAGTCTATAATCTTTATTACTAAGGATTTTAAACAACTCTGGACATCCAGGAATCATAAACAAGAATTTCATCGTTACAATGCTTAGCCTGTGAATAACATAGTAATGATACACAGGCTGATTGTGTGTATACCAAGAGGAAACATTATGCAAAATTTTAGCTATTTCTAATTTTACAGGTTTTCTTGTAGTTGTTGGTAAATGCCAATCCGAAACTATTAAATATCATTGAATGAAGGCCTCCCAAAGGAAAATAAAACAAATTGCTCAGACCATTCATATTAATTAATGTAACTTATAGCATTTAGTTTTGCAACTTCAACTACTTAATACCTGAAAGTCCTGAACTTGCTTTTGTTGCTCTGCTTGCAATCTGCCAACTGTACTTAGGAACTCCCCTACTGTAGACTCTATGCGCTCAGTAACTGCTTCCGCCAGAGCTTTACCTAAAAAGAACGCATCAAGGATATTCTTACTCTCATTTTCACCTGCAAGAGAGATGATTTTAGTTATTGGAAGATATGCAGGAATTTAGCAAGACTGAAGAAACAACAAATTAGTGACTAATCTCATATTATAAAGGAAACTCGATGACACCCTCCGTGCACCCAACCAAACCAAAGCAAGAGGAAAAAGAAAGTCTAGAGAAGCCAAAAAGAAATGGGAAGAACTAATGGAAGGTGTATTCTCGGTTTCAAGTTACAAAGCAAGTCTCTTTGAACCGCTACTACAAATCATAAAAAATTGCAGGCTCTTCAAATGGAGCAGAGAGAGAATTTATTCCAAATGAAGGGAGATGTCCCAAGTCAGAAGGACTGTACAATAGGCAAGAACTCCCAAGGCAGAAGATGACTTTGCAGTCAGCAGAAGTTTGCATTCTGGACACAAAAATGATAGAACTACTCTATTAATTCTAATTGATCAGTATGTAGAACTTGTATATCAAGGAAGACACAGCCCTCAAGATGCTTCTCTTTTTCTGTTGAGCATCTTGATGATTCGTTGTACTTGGTTATTTCGTGTGGTCACAATTAGATCTCCTAGCTGTAGAGTCACAGTCATAGCTTCTAAGTTTTAATTATCCATATCACTCTGGCCAACCACATGACTACCAAACTGGAACTACTTTAACACAAGGTAAGGCATATTTAATAATACAAACCAAAGGCTTTGACTATTATCCAACATCTGTAGCTTAAGTATACCGTATGACTAGGCAGGATATACTGTACATCCTTCATATCACCTTTGCTAAACAATATATTTTAGCATACAAGCAGCACACCACCATACCATAATGGTACCAAGGACAACAAATAGAGACAAATATGAGAAATGGGTAATATTCCCTACTGAATAACAAAAAATTAAAATGAAATAGCAGTGGAGAAATGGCAAACCAATCCAAGTTAGCCAATACAGCTTTTAAACAAACAGAACTGAAACAAGAATTTTTTGCCCCTCCCTTTGTACCAAGAAGCAAGTCCAAAACACAAGTGTAATGGATTCGTCTATTATAAATTACTCCTCTGACTTATATTATGTGACACCCTTTCCTGTTTAATCTATCTAAAAAGAACGACATCTTTTTCTTTTTTGAATTTGTTTAAATTAACATTCCCAGTTTAAACTTAATGACACGACTTGTGGACCCACTTGATAAAGTTCATTCTTTTACAACGAGAGAGAAAAAGAAAGACATGTGAAATCCTCACCGAGCACTCATGTAATAGGATAATTAGGGTACTTAGGATATGGCTTACATGTCAAACATCTTCTTCAATTTATTAAACTCCATATTCGATCAAACACCTACATATAACACAGGGGAGGGAATATTAGTTATGGAGATATCTCAGACATCTTGAATAAGGTGATGGGACACGTTTAATAGTTAGAGTTCTATCTCTAGGAAGGAAGACACTATTGGGAAGCTCACTCTAGGTCGGGCTCAAAGCAGAAGGTCGAACCTATCATCTTGCAAGAATCGTAAAGTTAAAACTAATCAATATGGACATGTGAAGATTTTTTTCCCCCTCAATTCTCTGGGATCAATAGTAATTCTAGTTTTAGACAAGTTTCCTTTGAAGTAGATATGACTACCAAGTATATCTGGTATCTTACTCCTTGCGACTCAAGGCCCCAACCGACCAGTTAGACAATTTGCAAAAGGGAGAAACCATAACTTATCATCATGGATACTAAAAGCAAGCGACTGGATTCAAGATCTTCAGTCAGTACATTTTCAGTCACTGATGCCACATCAACAACAAGTTTTAAGTCAGTAAATGTGCAATACCACAACACAGCAGCAGACCTATATTATGACTACACAGTGCACGTTCACCCATAATCGGTGGCTCAAGAACAGAAATGTGGGTAGGAAACTATAAGAAAGGTCATACTGGAAAAGGAGGTCCATCCTCAAAATGCACTCATGGGTGCCCCTGGCAAGAAGCTGCTCCTTTGTTCTTTAATTGCACATCAATCACAAGTTAAATTCATGTCTTGCACATAGAAGCTCTTTCTTTCTTTTCCTTTTGCCACTTTGATTTGGCACTCGAACTCTAATACGAAAGACTGCTCATGGCAAGTGTGAAAGTGAGAATTAATACATAAGTGATTCCCAGTAGAGGAAGTTTCAAGTACCTTGGGTCAATAATCCAAGAAAACGTGGATATTGATGATGATGTTGGCCATCGTATTAGAGCGGGGTGGATGAAATGAAGGGTCACATCTGGTGTGTTGTGTGATAAGAATGTCCCAACAAGACTTAGAAGGTAAGTTTTATAAAGTGTTTATGAGACAAACTATGTTATAAAGGGCGGATTGTTGGCTAGTCAAAAACTCGCAAATTCGGAAAGTGAAAGTAGTGGAAATGAGAATGTCGAGATGGTTGTGTGAGCATACTAGGAGAGATAGGATTAAGAATAAAGATATTCGAGACAAGGTGGAGGTGACTTTTGTGGTGGACAGGATAAGGGAGGTAAAAACTGAGATGGTTCCGGCATATGAAGAGGAGATGCACCAATGAGAAGGTGTGAAAGGTTGGCTATGGTGGGTATGAGAAGATGTTGAGGTAGGCCAAAGAAATACTGGGTCGGGGTGCTTAGACATGACATGGCTCACTTGACCCAAGATAGGAGGATACGAAGGTAGAGTATTATGGTAGAAAATGAGTAGATAGTCGAACATTGTCTAGTTTTCCTTATTAATATTCTTATTATTCCTCTCCTACATTCTAATCATTATGCTTCAATTACCTTATATTTGTTCATTTTGTTGTTTCTATTATTCTCGTCTCATTTACTTTTAACATGACTTCTTCATTATTCTATTTTCATTCCATACTTGATTTTGATATGCTTTACTTAAGTTGAAGGTTTATCGAAAACAACCTCACTACCTTCACAAAGTAAAGAATAAATCTACATACACACCACTCCACAGACTCCACTTGTTAAATTACACCGGATATGTTATTTCTGTTATTGTACTTAATTAAACATGATTATTTGTGTGTTTAGTATACTACATATTAACTTATTTCTTTTGTACACACTTTTTTCCAAGACTAAAACCCTTTCCATCCTTTCATTAACTTCAAACCCTTCCACTAACAGAACAATTACTGGGTGACAGTAATATACACCACCACTTCCTTAAAAGGCTAAACATAAATACATGTTTAAAAGATTGTTGAAAAAAATAGGACATACCAGGAGGAGGAGGAGGGTTGGAGCTGAAATTACAAGTGAAAGTGAGTGGTGCAACATTTCCACTTCTGTTTGTGGTTGGAAAAGAGGAATTCCATGGGGGAATGATGCAATTACTTTGGAGACGATGAGTAGGAGAACGAGCAGGAGAATACAGTGAGGAAATTGTGAATACCCCACTCATATTCTCACTTGAATTTCAGATCTGATTGATTCACTGATTTTCGATGGGATTTTTTTTTCTTACCTGTGGTGGGCTGCTCTACTCGTATTCTTCAAATTTGTTTTTAACTTTATAGTACTAATATTTCTATTCATTCTTTCCACTCTTTTTTTTTTTGGGTAAGAGGAGTAGGTGGAGATAAATTAAAGAAAAGGGAAAAAATATCTTTAAATTACGTGAAATTGAATAAAAATATTTGAGTCATTAATATTTAAGTTCAAAAATGTTTATCTTGTTACTTTTAGGTCAAAAGTGTCATTTTTTGAATGAATATTTTTTTTTAATTTTATTTTCTTAATAAAATATTATTTCTAAAGTATCTTTTTCCTTTTAAAGCTCTTTTTATCAATTAAAATAGAATTACATTATATACTTTTAAAGCTGATTATATATATATGGTAACAATATTAAAATTCTTATTTAGATAATAATTTTAAGAAAATTCTAATAAGATAGAAAATATTTTGTATTTCTTAACATTTTTCAAATTGAAGTAGGATAAACATTTGCTAATTTATTTCAAAATTTTAAAACTAATATGAAAAAGAGTTAACAATAACTCCTTGATATTTTATAATTTAAAAAAATGTAATAAATCTTTGTGTTTTATGACATTATAATTGCTATATCTTAATTTTAATATTAGCATATGCTTATGCTTCTTCAATTAAAAGAATATTAAGAAATAAAAATATTATCAATTTCATTAGGAAAAATAATTTTATCATTAAATAACAATTAATATATTCTTTTATATAGAAAAAAATAATGATGTTTTATAATATTTTTATCAAGAAAAAGTTATGTTTTTAAGAAATAATAATAATTGTGTTTAATGATGGAGGTGATAGTGTCTAATTAATCTTGTGACATTCTATTTTTTCAAATAGGACGTCACTTCGTCGGACTGAACAAAAATAATTAATTTAAAATTTTGGAGTATTACAATTATCGCCTAATTGTAGAAAAATTAAAAAACCCTATTAAAAATTCAAGAAATTGTATTACGAAATCAATTAGATTCTAGATAAGAGTCTAAGGTATTCCAAAGAAAAGTTATTAACACCCTTCAGAAACCATAACTATGGATCTTGATTGAACTCATTTTTTTCGATTGAGGAGATAATTCTTTTGTTTTTTCACGAATATAATAACCATAAAATATATACAAAGAATAAAGTAAAGTATTAATGAAAGACAACCTAATATTTCCATATCGTCAATAACATAGATCAACAATAAGAAGAAATTAGAAAATTATTCAAAATGCCTTTTGAGTGTCTTCCTCGGGAAGTAGATTTGAGTACCTACAAAACACTTAGTAAAAGTGTTTGTAATGAATAAATATTGATCAAACTAAAGTAAGGAAATGATAATAAAAAAATAAAATTCAATTTATGTATGTGTCATGAGAGGCCTTCGAAAATCAATTAAATTTCTTCATCGGCCAAGTATCGTAGTATCTTGCTCAAATTAGTTAATATCCAAGAATTATAATATTAAAAAATGTGGAAAACAAATAAGCACAAAACCAAACACGAATGTTACAAAAAAAATAATAACAATTTCATAGTAAGATAACAAAGAACGGAGCAACAATAAAACTAGAGCAACAACCATAATGAAAATAACAAATATTTTTTTTAAATTTAAAGAAACAATAATAAGAATGATAAAACTATAGTGACATCTAAAGCAAAAAGAATCATTGACTTGAATTTGCAATTGATAAAAAAAACCGTTCTCAAGATAGCCGCAGTTGATGTTGGAATTTCATCCAAAAAATCTAGTTTGCTCACAGAAGAAAAGAGCAATGAAAAGCTCTCATATGAAGAAAGTAAAGATATTTTCAAATAGATATCAACAAAGCATATCACAACCTAAATGAAGCAAAAGAGATACGTGTCAAAATATACAAGTGGGACAAGCTAATATTTATCTTTTGTATTTACAATATTTTTTATACACAATGTTTTTATTATTTAGTTTCTAGAATGTATAGCTGGTAGAATTATGTTACGAAAGGGTTCCTTTTTTCATGTATAAATAGGTGTACAGAGTAATGAAAAAATACACAGAAAATTTCTCCATCTTTTATTTTCAATTTATTCATGGTATCAGAGCAAGGTTTGATAAAACTGCTCATTGTTTAATCTGTTCTTTCTTTCTTCTTTCCTTATGGCTATAAAAGAAGAAACCCTTGCATTTAAAGGTGCCGGATCTCCTTCCATGGATCCCAGTCACCTTTATTTTCTGCATTCCTCAGATCATCCTGGGATGAATTTGGTCAATACCATTTTCGATGGCACGGGGTATGAAGGCTGGCGTAGGTCAGTCCTCATTGCTCTTTCAGCCAAAAATAAAATAGCCTTCATCAATGGGACTTGTATTGCACCTGCTTCAAATTCTCTAGAGTTCAAATTCTGGAGTAGGTGTAATGATATGATTTTGTCATGGCTTCTTAATTCTCTCTCAAAAGAGATTTCTGCTAGTGTCATATACTCCGTTACTGCAAAGAACCTCTGGACAGACCTAGAGGATAGGTTTGGACAACCAAATGGAGCACAATTATACCACCTGCAAAAAGAACTGAATGATTTAGTTCAGGATACAAATGACATAGCTGGTTACTTTACAAAGATAAAGAGAATATGGGATGAACTCAACACTTTAAATGAAAATATGAGGTGTGGTTGTAATTGCAATTGTGGTGGAAAGGATAAACTCACTAAGTCTTTGCAAGATGAGAGACTTATTCATTTTCTTATGGATTTAAATGAAGCTTATGCCTCTGTTAGGGGAAACATTCTCATGATCACTCCTTTGCCCAGTGTCAATGTGGCTTATTCTCTGTTAATTCAGAATGAGAAACAAAGAGAAGTCTATGTGAATCATCAGTATCCTGGAGAATCTTCTTTTTTCTGTAGTAGATCAAACGAAAATTATTTTTTCTAGAGATGTCATTTTTCATGAATCCGTCTTTCCTTTCTCTACTCCTATTCCCCCTCTTCCTATTTTTCCTCAAGATCATGATTGTAGCAGTTCTGATTTTTTACAGCCTGATAATTATTTGATCCTAGTTTATGGACAGATGAATGTTCATCTCCTCAAACATCAGACAATTCTTCTGCTTCATCTCCATACACAATGGATCCTCACTCTCCTATCACTTCTTATGTATCTCCTCCCCTTCCTACTTCTACAGTTGCTACCAAGACTAGAAGAGTTGTAACTAAACCTTCTTATTTCAGTGATTATGTGTGTAATGCAATATGCTTCACACAACTCACTTCTACTTGTTTTATTCCACCTGTTTAGCCATCTATTCTACCCTTTTCAACCCTCTCTATTTCTAATTAGAACTTGTTAAACTCCATTTCCTCTATCATCGAACCAACCAGTTATGCCCAAGTTTCACTACATGCCGGCAGGCAGCAAGCCATGCTCACTGAGTTTGAGGCTTTGATATCTAATCTGACTTGGGAAGTTATGGAACTCCCAACAGGTCACAAGGCTCTACCATGCAAATGGGTTTACAAAGTTAAACATAAATCTGATGGAAGTATAGAGAGACTCAAAGCTTGACTGTGATACGAGGGGATACTCAAAGGGAAGGCATCAACTATAATGAAACTTTTTCCCCGGTTGTTAAAATGACTACTATCAGATTTTTTTTTTTGTTGTTAAAGTAACGAGAAATTGGAAAAATTTCCAGTTGGATGTAAATAACGTTTTTCTCCATGGAGAATTGTTTGAAGAAGTTTATATGAAGTTTCCTCTGGGAATGCATCCCTCTTCTCCTAATCTAGTTTGCAAACTGAAAAAATCTCTTTACGGTTTAAAACAGGCATCCAGACAACGGTATGCCAGACTACCAACTGCTCTCAACTTTAAAGGGTATGTGTCTTCTTTAAATGATTACTCTTTATTTTATAAAAAGGACAAGGATCTCATATCAATTGTGGCAGTATATGTTGATGATATTCTAATGACCGGAAACAACTTTAGTGAGTTGAATGCTCTAAAGCAGTTCTTGGATAGTGAATTCAAGGTCAAGGCAGTTCTGTTATGCCGTAATTTTACTATCTTTTAAAAAAATTACTTTTTGAAATGTTCTAAGTATAAAACAATTTGAGAAAAATACTTAGAAAAGAGACACCACTTAATTTTTTTTTAAAGAAATTAAGAAAACTTATAATTTAAAAAGACTCTAACAGATTGAGTCTTTAAACTTAGAGAAAATGGATAAGATGTTCTTATTTACGCTTCAAGAAAGGTTTTAAGGCATTTGAAGCGCCCGCTAACACGTGGTTATCCTATGACTTGGTTAAAATATTTTTTGACTATTTTTTAGGAAAATGATTTAATATAAAAATAATAATATTAATTTACAATATTCAATTAACTAGAGAAAATAGTTAAAAGAACAATTTTTAATTTTTAAGAAAATTGAACCTTAATTGAAACATTTGAATTGAACCTTATAAGTAAATAAAATTTTAACAAAACTAGATTAATTGGAATTTATTTAATTCATTTTGAAATAATAATTTGAACCAATTTGATTAATTAAAGCATGAAAACTATTTTAAATTAATTAAAGAATAAATAAAAAAAATGACTAAATATATTCGATAAAAGTATAAGAGTTGATAAAAATGAATTATTAAAATAAACTAACATAAAGAATATAGTTCATCTTTTGGAGAATTTAATTAAGTTATTTAAGGTTAGAGTTAAGTGTTAACAAAAAACACAAAGCAATAAATAATCACAATTAAGTAAGTTAAGGGAATAAAGGAGAAGATGAATTTGGACCCTTTTTTTGGGCCAAAATTGCTGTTGTGATTTTAGACTTTTAGCCCATTTTCATCCCTGTATCACAGTGTATATACCAGAGTATCACAGTGTATATCAGCTCGTTTTTCCAATGTATACATCCCATTTCTCTGCTTTCCGAGACTTGTCTCAGCTTTCAATTCCTCTGAATGATGAGGTCAACTCAATAGTGCTGAGTTTGAAACTCCATGGCACATCCGAAATGCAAAGGGAGAAGATAGAAGAGAGTCAAATGGACTCAAACCAAGGGGGTTTCATGCAAGGCAAGATAATAAGGATTAGTCCAATGCATATCTGGCTACAATAATTCAAACAGAACAAAACTCAACTATAATGCCACTGTAAAAAAAATTTACAACTGAGGCAATGCTTTTGGATTTAAAAATGTATCAGTAGTCAATCCAAGATTGATTGTCCTTGATTACAGATATTGGCAAATGCATATTAAAAGAAAATTAACACCTTATAAATGATTTAATAGAACTTGGCATGGAGAGACATTTCTTACAATGAAAAGCTAAAGCTAAAATACGGAAGTGAAAAACAACTTTATCATTTCATACACTATCCAAAGTAAGGAATAAAAAGAAACGAAGAGGCCATAAAGAGAGGCAGAATTGCAGCAAGCTTATCACTCACAAATCCATGTTTTAAACAAATTAGTGCGGTAACCACGTTGAGAACTTTAAGTCCAACAATCAAGCACATGGATCAATGACAGACTTAGCATAAATTTAATCAAAATATCGCATTGCAACCTAATAATCTAAATTAAACCAAATGTTGGACATCTAATTTAAAAGCTCACGGATAGGCATTCGGTTAAAGGAAAGCGAGTGCTGGAACAAGCCAAGGTTTGAAAGGCAACAAAATCTCATCCTTGACCTTAAGTCCACTACAAGTAGCAAATAATTTTTGACGAGAATCTAAATGAAACAGAGACACAAGCTCAATTCTAACATGACACATTGGAACATAAGATGGTAACAAGACTTAAATGAAGAGGAAAGGAAATTATCAAATCCAGAAAACATAATAAACAACATGCTACTGCCACATTTACTGATTTTGAGATTCCAGTGATTTTAAAGACAATAACAAGTAACAGCCCACAACGAACAACAGAGGGACGGACGCTTGGGTAGGACAACGCAAGCACGATAACATGTTCGACTCGGTAGATTCAGGTGTACAACAACAGAGACATACTAGTAACTTGTTAAGATTGAAACGAGTTTAAACCAAGAAAAATGAAGCTTTGAGACTAAACATTTGGAAGGATTCGCACTATTTTAACTACATTTGAATGCTAAGATGACAAGAACAATCGATCATGCCGACATGAAAAATAAGATAAAGCTTAAATCACATAGCCGCAAAGTTCAAAAATTCTATCTTTTAAAAAGAAAGATCTATGAAAGAATCAGTGAGAAATAGCTTGATGAACTAGCTTCAAATCACAATACATGAGCTATAGAAATAGATAAGGAAAAAATAAAGCCCATCTTAATTAGTAATAACTTGTCAACAAACAACTCACAATACTATATCATTTGAAAAATGTAACAAACCAACAATGATCTGTCCCAAAATAATGATCCATTAGGCGGAAAACAAAATAGAGCATACATCATTCGAAAGGAAAACGAGAGGTAGGAATAAGGACATTACCTTCTTCGGAGCAGCGAGACTAGGACGACGAACTTAATCACGAAGAACTTCCATCACTGTGAGAAGATTTCGATGAGCTCCAGAAAATAAAACAATTTCGAATTCGAATAGAAGAGGCTCAAACTCTCTATTTATTTATTTTTACTCTTTCAAGCTGTGTTTTTTCTGTATATCCCCTAACAAAACTAGTGTCTCCTCCCCCTTAAACATATAGAGAAAACGATCTTAAATTGATGAAGAATAAGCTTGATTTTTGAGGGGGAAAACGGGTGGATTTCGAATTTGAAATTCGAATTCCTTTGCTCCTTTTCAAGATAACAGTGGGAGGGATGGAGATTTCTTCGGAAAAAAGGGAAAAAAGGATAGAGAAGTGATCGTCTAGGCCTCTAGGTTATGGGTTAGTTGGACGAGTAATAAGGGTTTGGTCAGCCGCGATTTGCTGCTGGATTTTCGGTCATACTGGAGCGGGAAAGAAGAAGAAGAAGACGCATAAATGGGTCGTGTGCTGTTCTCGCTGGAAGAAGAAGATGTGCAGGGGCATGGTTGGGTGTGTACGTGATTTGTGTCGCGTTGCTGGTTGCTGTTGAATGTAGAGCAACTTTCACATATAGCAAACACAAAATTTATATTTATATGCTATAGCAAAGTTTGTATAATTGCGCTCAATTGCAAACATATATATGTATAATTCGCTATACATATAAAAAAAATAGTTGTGTAATTCGCTATACATATACAAAGAAGACAATTGTATAATTCGCTATACATATACAAAAGAAAGCAGTTTTATATAAAAGATCAATTGTATAATCTGTGTATGTATAAAATGAGAAAGAGAGAAAGACAAAAGAAAACTGGGCAAGAAAATATTTGTATTGTATAATTATAAGTGTATAGGACGAAGATATATGTATTTGCATGTGTATATATAATTTTCTCTCGCTTTATACAAACAGAAGCACAATTTATACAATTCGTTTCTGTTTGTATAAGCGAGAGAGGCGAGCGAGATCTGGGAGAAGGGAACAAAAATATATGTATATATACAATTTCCTCTCACTTTATACAAACACAAACACATTTTATACATTTGTGTTTGTATAAAAGTGAGAGAGGTGAGCGAGACTGCCACCAAACGAGAGTGGCAAGCGAGATTCCATTAGGGAGAGTGGCAAAAATAACAATAGTTTGTTATAGGGTACAATTAAATCAAAGTATATTTATAGCATTTAATTTGAATTAATAGTTTGCTATTATATACAATTTTCCCTTGAATGTATTGTGTGTGTATATTGTAATTGGGTTTCTTTTGTAGAATGGGGCTGGGGTATTTGTTGTATATGGGCCGAATTGGGTCTTTTGGGAATAGACTGGGTTTATAGTTGTTTTTGTGGGCTGAGATTATGATGGGCTGGTAATGGGTTGAAAAGAGAGTTTTAAGAGGGGTAAAATTGTAGTTAGATTTCACAATTGAAAAGATGGCCAAATGAATTATAATTGTAGCCAATTAAAACTAAGAATTTAGCCAATTTGAGTTTTGTTGGTGATTCGCCTAAAAATTAAGTAAGACGAATTAATATTAATTAATGAGCTGCTTAATCTTAACAAAAAATAAAATAATTAACTTAATTATAAACTAATTAATTCAAAACTAAAATCATAATTTAGACTAAACTAATTTAATAAAATAAAATCTTTTGAGATAATTTTCGAATATTCATAAAATGACATAATTATATACATAATAATAAAAGATATATACATGTTTATTATTAAAATTAATAAAAATGACAAAATCACTTTAAAAATGACTTAGGAAATGTTTTTAATTTTATGAAATTAATTATTTTAAATCATTTGTAATTGAAGAAGCTCAATGATTAATGTACATTGTGGAGGGCTAAAATAGGGTGTCAACAAGTATTTTCTGGGTATGGAAGTCATCAGAGAAAAATAGGGGATCATTCTCAGTCAAAGAAATTTACCTTGGGACTGTTGAGTGAATTTGGGTCTAAAACTTCAGTTGCTGTGAATTCCCCTTTGGATTCTTCTATCAAGCTCAAATCGGATGAGGGTGATTTACTTCCTGACCCAACTGTTTATCGACGACTCTTAGGATAATTGAATTTCCTAACTCACAATCGTCCTGATCTCTCATTTGCGGTGCAACATCTCAGTCAATTTATGCAGTAGCCACGGTTGCCCAATTTTTGGCTGCTTTATGAGTCCTTCGACATCTTTGACTTGCTCCAGCACAAGGTCTGTTCTTCTCCTCTAATCCTTCTCTTGAACTATTGGCTTATTGTGACTCTGATTGGGGGTCTTACCCGAATTCTCGGCGTTCTGTTAGTGGATATTACATCACCCTTGGTGAGTTTCCGATTAGTTGGAATTCGAAGAAATAATCATCAATATCATTATCCTCTGCTGAAGCGGAATATCGATCCATGCGTCGGGTTGTTGGTGAACTCACCTTGCTTGTTCATTTTTTTGATGATCTTTCAGCTCCACCGTCTCTTCGAGTTCCGGTGCACTCGAATAGCCAATCAGCCCATCACCAAAAATTCTGTTTTCAATGAGCAGACTAAACACGTTGAGCTGCATTGTCATTTTGTCCGTCAACAGTGCCTGTCCGATCTCATTTCACTCTATTTTGTTCCTTCTTCTTCCCAGTTGGCTGGCCTTTTCACAAAGCCCTTATCCGGACCTTCTTATCTCTTAGTTTTAGGCAAGCTGGGTGTCACCGGTCTCCCTTCCACCTTGAGGGGGAGGGATGTTGGAATTTCATCCAAAAAATCTAGTTTGCTCATAGAAGGAAAGAGGAATGAAGAGCTCTCAGATGAAGAAAGTAAAGATATTTTCAAATAGATATCAACAAAGCAAAGCACCGCCTAAATGAAGCAAAAGAGATATGTGTCAAAAAATACAAGTGGGACAAGCTAATATTTATCTTTTGTATTTACAGTATTTTTTATACATAATGTTTTTATTATTTAGTTTCTAGAATATACAGTTGGTAGAATTCTGTTATGAAAGGATTCCTTTTTTTTCATGTATAAATAGGTGTACAGAGTAATGGAAAAATACACAGAAAATTTCTCCATCTTTTATCTTCAATTTCTTCAGTTGAAAATCTAATTTTGTCTAACGTGCCAAAAAAATGGCCATGCCAGCAGTTGGCCAACCTCTATCAATAGAGGTTGCACCAGCCGTTACCATCACCACCAAAGTATCATACACAAATATCATAAAATCAATACAACCACAATATAAACTTTTATTTTTGAAGTAAATTTTTTTCCTTTATATTGTAGGATAGGAAGATATTCTTCATAGCAAGATCTGATTCTCTCCTTGTGTAATCTAGAATATCATATTTATCATTCTTTCTCCTTGTATAGAATATATGATTCTGTATAATTTCATATTTCATGGGATTTAAGTGATTTTGTTCCACAATTTGTATAGGTCATATACATGACTTTATTTACATAAGAGGATCAGATCTTGATATGGAAAATATCTATTATTAGACAACAATTTCCATCCTTTTCATTCTTAGAGCGCATATTGAGAAATTTTAGTCATGTTTTGCATTTCTCTTTTACCGTTATACACCATACAAGTTCGAGTCAAATTATCATTTCACAATGTATATATTGCATGTATATTTGGTTAACAACCCAATACCAATAGGTCTTCTGCACAAAGTCACAAACTGTACATCACTGGTGAGTTGCTACGAATAAGCAACTTACTGTAACCTTGCAAAGGAGGTTCAAAGATATCTCTTGTGAGTATTGAGAAATTTTAGTCATGTTTGGTAAAATGCTATATCAATAATTATTTTTTTAATAGGCATGCCAAGTCAACATGTGACAAGTAAAAATGAATCCATGGAATATATAACTCTTTCTCTACCTTCTACATAATTTGCTGGTCCTTTCTAAAGTCAGGACTAAGATTTTACATATTCAATCCACTCTTATTCAATTTACGAAGCTTTCCTTTCTTTCATCAAACTAATTTTTGAGAATATGCGTTTGTTTCTTGTAATTACTATAAGATTTCTATTTTTAAAAAAATGAATTTCAAAATAGAAAATATACGTGTATTTCACGCTCCTTAGTACAAATATTTGTAAATAATTTACATACAATCATAATATGTATAAATAGTTAGTCAAAAATTAAGTATTCAAAGTGTAACTCCAAATTAAAACTTAACACCAAATGGACAATTTGACAATCATATCAAATAGTTTTAAGAAATTATAGATTATTTTGATATGTAGATTTCACATGAATTATTAGTTGTGAAGATGTCACATAATATTTGAAGAGGATATATAAAAAATTATCAATATCCATTACATTATTATACCAGATGTACATTATGTTCATCCCACAAATATTCAAAAAATGAGATGAAATAGAGTAGACTAAAAATAATAAAATAGCTAATGAATTCTAAAACTTTTGAATAACAAAAATTAAAAAGAGAAACAGTACCAGTTTAAAAGAATGAAGGAACTTCCTCAATAACTAACAAAAGCATAAATAGATTTATCTCTTTTTTGTTGCATATGTGATGAGCAAATACATTCATCAGCAATCTTCCATCGACAATTATACATTAGAGTAACTAAGTGTATGCATGTGTTAACTGATTAACATAAAGTGACTGTGATGAGCAATATAATTACATTCACCAATAATCATCCATCAACAATTATACATCGGAATAACTAAGTGTATTGTAATGATCTATTCCCATAGTTATAGAAAAGCCAACAGAGGAAAATGTTGGGCCGAAAAACTTTTTTGTAGTAACATGGAATTTTCCAACCTAATTCAAATTTGGATGAAATCGGAGTCAGTAAGGTCTAGAGAAATATGGTAACAATTGGGTGATTTAATTATGATTTTTATCACATGCGTAGATAACCAAGACGTTAAGGAACCCGTACGACTTTATGAAATTGAATTCGGGCGAGTAGAACTCCCGAAATTGATCTTAGCATGAACGGGTAGTTTCTAAGTGTTGTTGGTTGAAGGTGTGTTGTGAAATGGGGGTATTGGAATTATTAAATTAGTTCACTATTTCGTGCAAGCCGCTACAATGGGAATTTGTGCTTCTAAAGCGGGATCGCTGTAGCGAGGTGGTACCGCTGTGGTGGGACAATTGCAATTTAAGTCAGAAATAAACCCCAAAATGTCTTTATTCTGCAATTTTCGCTCTTGAGAGTAAGAAGACGAACCACATGTGATTCTTAATAGTTTTCCACCATTCTTAAGGCTAATGGTAAGGTTTTAACTCCCCGAATTCGTTTTTTGATCTGTAGAATGTAATCTAATGGGTAATTATCAATGAGAAAGGATTTTGATCTGGGAATTATGGTGGAAAAAGCCCTAATTTGGATATTGGAATCATGAGTTTGATCTAGGGTTAATAGAATTATTGGTAATTCGGGTAATTATTTATTGCTTATTGATTTTCGTATTATATTAATTGTTTGTACACCAAGAACAAGCATAACGAATCCGAAAAGGGAAGAATCAAGTTTCTTAGGGGATTCAAGCTTGTTTCGAGGTAGGTGATGGTTGTGATTTCATGTTGTGTGATGTATGTTTGTTCTTGCTTTATTATAATAAGTGTATGTATGCGAATGTTACACTATTGATCACACTAATTGTATATGATGATAGATGAATAATGAATGCCATGAATCATGACTTGATTGTATGATTATGAGAATGTACTTTGTGATTGTGGCTTTTTGAATGGATTGAGTGTTGCGTTCCGACACACTAACTTGGATCGATTGCCACGTTCTGACATAACTATGGGATCGATTGCCACGTTCCAACATAAATATTGGATTGGATACCACGTACCGGTATGCTAACAGTTTGGATTTGGATTCCATGAGAGGACCATTGACTAGACATAACTGTGTAAATTGAGAATTGTGAACTTGATCGTTATTCTTAAATGATATTAATATTATATATGTTCGGTGTATGCATGTTATTATTATGTTATAATGGCTTATGTATATTGCACTTAGTGGGATAGCCGCGTGATCCTACTAGTACACTGTGGTTGTGTACTGATACTTCATTTTCTCTTTCTTTGTTGAGTACATGGCATTTTCAGACGACCATTGATAGACCTTGCTTAGAAGATGAGTGATCGTTTGAATTCAAGGGTGAGCCAGTTCTTCCGGGTTTTCATGAGTTCTCTTTCTGTCTATGTCCACATTTCAGACTTAGACTAGTACTTTAGTCAGTCTTATATTTAGTTGGGGTTGCACCCATCTTGTTTAGACTTATGGATCTTGTTAGAGTTTTGGTACATTGACTTTCAAGTTGTAGGTATTACTTCCGCAATGTTAGTTTTGGTTGTTAGACCTTTGTTGGAGTTTATGGGAAGTCCCTATCTTTTCCTTATCATTTAAACCTGCTTTCGTAACTTTAAATGCCTTAGTTGGTTTGGTTCTTTGGTTAGTTAATTAGTATTAATAGTTCTCCCACCGGAGGGTTAGTATGGGTGCCAATCACGACGATCTAGGTCTTGACAAAGTTGGTATCAGAGCCTAGGTTCGTTGATCTCAATGTATTAAAACGAGTCTAGTAGAGTCTTGCGGAATGGTACAGAGACGTTTGTACTTTTCTTCGAGAGGCTGTAGGACTTTAGGAAATCTGTCTACTTTCTTTTGTCTCATTTCATGCTATTACTTGATTCCAATTGGTAGCTAACGATTTAAATTGGTAGCTAACCTCCTTCATTCTTCTGTCAGCAGATGATTAACATTAGGTTCAACGGCGTCAGGCCCGTAGCTCTCGTCAATGCTCCAGCTGAGGAATCTGTAGTGAGAGGTCATGATCGAGGCAGGGATAGAGAAAGAGCTAGGGGTAGAGGCCGAGAAAATGTGACACCTACTAGGGATAAAGCACTGGTTGGAGATGCTCACAGAAATGAGGCCCCTCCTGTGCACCATAAAGAGGTAGAGGAGAATGTGGAGGTTGAGGAGAATGTTGGACAAGAGGAAGAGGTGTAGGTTGAGACTACATGTATTCCTCCCCTAGATCCAGTGTTAGCTCAACAGATCATGTCGTTCTTGAAAAGATTAGTTGGTCCTGTAGTGCTTCCTTCTGTTCAAGCAACTCAAGCTCCCGCCAATCCCCCTATTGCTATCATTGTCCCCAAGGTGGGTGGAAATGTAGGTAATGGTGCTTTCTTCCATCCTTTATTGGGTCCTGTTATGACTGGTAATGAGCATGAGATGTTGACTAAGTTCTTAAAGTTGAAACCGCTTGTGTTCCATGGTTTTGAGAGTGAGGATGCATATGAGTTCATCCTAGATTACTATGAGAGACTTCATAAGTTGGGAATTGTCCATCAACATGGAGTTGAGTTTGTGACCTTTTAACTTTAAGGTGAGGCTAAGCAGTGATGGAGAGCTTATGTTGAATGCAAATTTTCAGTTTTACCCCCAATTACTTGGACCCAGTTTCATGCTCTGTTCTTAGAGAAGTATGTGCCTCGAACTTTGACGGATCTAAAGAAGGATGAGTTCATGGCTTTGGAACAAGGTGGTATGTCTGTGGCTGCTTACGAGGCCAAGTTTCATGCTTTGTCTAGATATGCTACGCAATTGGTGACTACGGAGGAGGAGAGGATCCTTTTATTTATTAAGGGACTAAATTCTGAGTTCCAAGTATTATCTGTTCATATAAACTTTGCAGGGAAAAACTTCAATGAGGTAACAGACTTTGTGAAAAAAGTGGAAGGGGTGAGGCGAGACAGTTAGGCTAAGGCATTGGCCAAGAGGGCCAATAACTCGGGTAACTTTCAAGGTTCTTACTCCAAGGAGTCAGGAAGGTTGACACTTGTAGCCAATCCAATTTAGTCCACTATGCCCGCCTCTACATGTAATTACTCCGGAACTCCACCTCAAAATTTGATTCAGGATAGTTAGGGAGCTGCACCTTCGGTGGGCAACAAGCCATCTTTAGATTGTACATGTTACAACTATGGAGAACTTGGGCATATGAGGAGAGATTGTCCCCACCTGAGCATATTGGATTTCGTGCAACAATAATCTAGAGTAGTGGTACCCGCGGGAAATGGTAATAATGGTTGAGGGCGTCTACAAGGTGGGCGAGGAGGAAATCAGTGAGGCCGCGGAGGTAGGGGAAATGATAACGCAGGCAGATGTGTTGTGCATCCAGGTAGTGAAGTCGCCTGTCAAGATGACAATGCTCAATGTTATGCCTTTCCAGGCAAGACCGAGGTAGAGGCGTTTGACGTAGTGATCACATGTAGTATTCTTGTTTGTGACCGGATGGCTAATGTGGTAGTTGATTCGGGTTCTACTTATTCTTATGTATCCGTGCGATTTGCCTCAGAATTTGCTATGCATTGTGATATACTTGATGCCCTCATCCATATTTCTACCCTAGTTGGAAAGTCTGTCATAGTCACCCATGTCTATCGTTCTTGTCCTATTTTATTTATGGGTTTTTAGACTTGGACTGATTTGGTGATTTTGGATATGACTGACTTTGATATAATCTTAGGCATGACTTGATTGTCCCCCTATTATGCTGTGCTTAATTGTAATACTAAGTCTGTAACTCTAGAAATTCCGGGAAGAGAAAATTAGAGTGGGAAGGGGTGTATAAGCCTAAGCAAACTAAGATCATATCCTTAATTTGGGCTAGGAAACTGGTAGGGCAGGGTTGTTTGACTTATTTGGCTCATATTCGGGATGTTGAGGTTGAGTCTCCATCTATTGAGTCTATTCTTGTGGTGTCAGAATTTAGAGAAGTGTTTCCTAACGATTTGCCTGGTATTCCTCCAGATAGAGATAGATTTCTGCATTGATTTAGAACCTGATACTCGTCCCATTTCCATCCCTCCATTTCGCATGGCTCCGGCAGAATTAAGAGAGCTTAAGGATCAAATCCAAGAACTTCTTGATAAATGATTTATTTGTCCTAGTGCTTCCTCGTGGGGTGCTCCAATTTTATTTGTTAAGAAAAATGATGGTAGTATGAGGATGTGTATAGATTACCGACAATTGAATAGGGCCACTATTCGAAACAAGTACCCATTGCCGAGGGTAGATGATCTTTTTGATCAATTGCAAGGTGCATCAGTTTTCCTTAAGATTGATCTAAGGTCTGGTTACCATCAATTAAAGATTATGCCTGGGAATGTGCCCAAGACGGTGTTTAGAACCCGTTATGGGCACTACGAGTTCCTAGTTATGTTTTTTGGGTTGACTAATGCGCCTGCAACTTTCATGAGTTTAATGAAGGGGGTGTTCAAGCCATTTCTTGATTCGTTTGTTAGTCTTTATTGATAACATTTTGGTCTATTTGAAAAGTAAGGAAGAGCCTGCCGACTATCTTCATATTGTTTTGGGTGTTCTTGGCAAACAAAGGTTGTATGCTAAATTTTCTAAATATAAATTTTGGTTGACTTTGATTGCATTTTTGGGGCATGTAGTTTCAAAAGAAGAGGTAATGGTAGATCCCCAAAAGATTGAGGCGGTTAAGAATTGGGTTCGGCTTAGCTCTGTGACGGATGTTAGGAGTTTTGTGGGGCTCGTTAGCTATTATCGTCGATTTATGAAAAACTTTACTTCTATTGCCACTCACTTGACAAATTTGATAAAAAAGGAGATACCATTTGAATGGACTAAAAAATGTGATGAGAGCTTCCAAAAGCTCAAGACTCTTTTGACCACCGTAACTATTCTAGGTTTATTGTGATGCTTCACATTCTGGTTTGGGTGTTGTGTTGATGCAGGATAAGAATGTTATGGCTTATGCATTGCGTCAGTTGAAGGTGCATGAGAGAAATTATCCAACATATGATTTTGAGTTGGCAGCGATAATATTTGCTCTTAAGATCTGACGACATTACCTTTATGGTGTTAAGTGTGAGGTGTTTACTGATCATCGTAATTTGCAGCATGTGTTCAATCAAAATGATCTGAATTTGAGACAACGAAAGTGGATAGAGTTACTCAAGGATTATGATGTGACCATTCAATACCATCCGGGCAAGGCTAATGTGGTGGCAGACACTTTGAGTCGAAAGTGGTGAATATGGATAGTTTGGCTTGCTTAAGTGTATCTAAGGGACCCTTGGCTAAGGAAATTCAGACCTTGGAATCTAAGTTATGTAGTTGGGCATCTTAGAAAGAGGTGGGGTGTTAGCTAACATTAAAGTAAGGGCCATGTTGACTGAGGAAATCAATGCCAAACAGTTTGAGGATGAAAATTTGAATGGGTTTAGAATGAAGACCGTGATTGGTAAGGCACAAGAGACCAATCTTGATGAGAAAGGTGTGCTCAGTTTTAAAGGAAGGAATTGTGTTTCTCGAGTTGATGACTTGATTCAGAAACTGTTGACAGAATCTCATAGTTCGCGATATTCCATTCATCCGGGTGTGACCAAGATGTATCGAGATTTGAAGTGGATTTATTGGTGGCCAAGCATGAAGAAGGAAATAGCGGAGTTTGTGGCTATGTGTCAGAATTGCCAACAAGTAAAGTATGAACATCAAAGGCCTACATGTTTGCTTCAAAGAATGCCAATTCCGAAATGGAAGTGGAAAATTTATAGCTATGGACTTCGTGGTTGGTCTTCCAAAGACTTTGGGGAAATTTGATTCTATTTGGGTAGTGGTGGACAGATTGACTAAATTGGCCCATTTTATTCCGGTAAGAATAAATTATAATGCTGAACAATTGGCTAAGGTTTATGTGAAAGAGATAGTGAGGTTGCATGGGGTTCCCCTTTCTATCATCTCAGACCGTAGTACCCAATTCACATCCAAGTTTTGGAGAAAGTTACATGATAAATTGGGCAAACAACTCACTTTTAGTACATCCTTCCATCCACAGACGGATGGACAATCAGAGAGGACTATTCAAGTGTTAGAAGACATGTTGAAGGCATGTGTGATTGATTTCGGAGGGCATTGGGATAAATTCTCACCTTTGTGTGAGTTCTTCTATAATAATAGTTATCACTCTACCATAGATATGACACTGTTTGAGGCACTTTATAGGAGGGGATGTAGATCACCCATAGGATGGTTTGAGGCTAGAAATGTGAAACCTTTAGGGGTTGATTTAGTAAAGGATGCTCAAGATAAGGTGAGGAGTATTCAACCTAAGCTTTTAGTAGCCCAGAGTAGACATAAAATGTATGCAAACCATAAGGTAAGAGATATGACATTTCAGACTGGTGAGAATGTTCTTCTTAAGGTATTACCCATGAAAGGGGTGATGAGATTTGGCAAGAAGGGCAAGCTAAGTTCGCGATACATTGGTCCCTTTGAGGTTCTTGAATGTGTAGGGCCAGTGGCTTATAGATTGGCTTTACCTCCTAACCTATCGGGATTTTATTTGGTATTTTATGTGTCTATGCTGAAGAGATATCATGGTGACAGAGATTACATAATAAAATGGGACTCAATTGTGTTAGACAAAGACCTCCAATATGAGGAGGAATTAGTTGCAATTCTTGATCGTGATGTGCATAAACTGAGGACCACGGAGATTCAGTCCGTGAAAGTTCAATGGAAATATCGTCCAGTTGAGGAAGCTACTTGGGAAACCGAGAAGGACATGCGAGACAAGTATCCCCATTTGTTCGTCGATTCAGGTACTACTCCATTACTTCCTTAACCTATTTTTCCTAAGTTTTTCACTCGGGGACGAGTGATGGGTAAATTGGTATCTATTGTAATGACCTATACCCATTGATATAGAAAATCCAACGGTGAAAATTTTTGGGCCGGAAAACTTTTTCGTAGTAACTTGGAATTTTCCAACCTAGTCCAAATTTAGACGAAATCAGAGTCAGTAAGGTCTAGGGAAATTGGTAACAATTGGGTGATTTAATTATGATTTTGATCATATGAGTATATAGCTAAGATGTTAAGGAACTCGTACGACTTTATAGAATTAAATTCTGGTGAGTCGAACTCCCGGAATTGATCTTAGCTTGAACGAGTAGTTTCTGAGTGTCATTGGTTGAAGGTGTCTTGTGAAATGGGGGTATTGGAATAATTAAATTAGCTCACTGTTCTATGCAAGGCACTATGATGTGAATTTGTGCCGCCAGGGCAGGGCCGCTGTAGAGGGGTGGTACCGCTGTGGCGGGACAATCGCGATTTAAGTCAGAAATAAACCCTAAAACGTCTTTATTCTGTAATTTTCGTTCTTGAGAGTAAGGAGACAAACCCAGGTGATTCTTGATAGTTTTCCACCATTCTTAAGGATAAAAGTGTGGTTTTAACTACCCAAATCCGTTTTTCAATCCGTAGAACGTAATCTAATGGGTAATTATCGATAACGAAGGGTTTTGAAATGAGAATTATGGTGGAAAAGCCCCTAATTTGGATATTGGAATTATGGGTTTGATCTAGGGTTGATAGAATTGATGGTAATTCAGGTAGTTAGTTATTGCTTATTGATCCCCATATTATATTAATTATTTGTAGACCAAGAACAAGCAAAACGAATCCGGAAAGGGAATAATCAAGTTTCTTTGGGGATTCTAGCTTGTTTCGAGGTAGGTGATGGTTGTGATTTCATGTTGTATGATGCATGTTTGTTCTTGCTTCATTATAATAAGTGTATGTATGCGAATTCTGCACTATTGATCACACTAATTATACATAATGATAGATGAATGATGAATGCCATAAATCATGACTTGATTGTATGATTATGAGAATGTACTTTGTGATTGTGATTGTGATTGTGATTGTGGCTTGTTGAATGGATCAGGTTGTCACGCCCCGAACTACCCCACCGAGACGAGGACACAGGACCTAGGACCACAAGTGATCCCAAGCTAACCATTCTGGCATGATCATGAGCATACTAAAGATAATAAACTGATGCAGAAGCTAAAACATAAATAAAATGAAAAGACGGGGAATACCCATATACTATAACTGAGATAAATGAAAACTGATGAGTTTAATAAAAAGAAGATATTAACTCAATACTAAGCTGAATCTAACTATTTCTGAAATAAGCCTCTAAACTAACTAGAAATGTTGGGACATACCCCAGCAAGATCTAGCAAAACTTAAACTAAAGGACTAAATGTACTGAAAAGATAAACATGTCACTGGTCCTCGAAGAATGAGGACTCACCACTGATGTTGCTGAACTAACGATCGGGAATCGATCTAAGCGTGATCTGGATGTTGAGAACCTGAACCTATATCACAAGAAGATGTAGCGCATAGTATGTGTCAGTACTTGAAAGGTACTGAGCATGCATGATAGAATAAAGTTGAAATAACATATAACTGAACAAAGCAAATAAGGAATGATATAATCTTAACATGATATAGATACTGAATACTGAGCTAACTGAATGCAATGACTAATTTATAACATGCTGAAACTGAATACTGAATATACTGATAAATGGTCAATGCAATAGAATCTGACTGAACTGTGGGAGCTACTAATAATCGATAATAAAACCACACTGAGCTAAATATGGAGTCCGATGTATATGCCCTGTCGAGAGGACCTAATATACTCGGCCAAAAGTATAGATGCTTGCTGGCGTGATCACTGAAATAATGCCCACAGAGGGGACTTACAACCTACGTGGCTAGTAGTTTTGGGACTATTTGGGTACGTTGAACCCTAGTCCAACTCAGTATTATGCTACTCCCAATAGATTAAGTGATTAACATATTTATGACTGAAGTTCTGTGATATACTGGATAGCTCAAACTGAATCATGCATACTAAGAATGCAACAATTAATCTGATATTGATGCATTAATAACTGAAATAACTGACCTAGCATGTATAATTCAAGAACTAAGGAATTACATAGCTAGGGTTCTGAAATTCATGCAATAAACTAAATATTAACATACTAATCTGATTTGGATCATTCTAACAGCTAAGAACCCAATGATTCTAACATTCAAGAAACACTAGGTCTAGTCATAATAAGAGAATCAAGAAACTGACTGAAAACTAGGGAACTAATAGGTGAAAGGAACCCACTAGTGAAATCCCACATACCTAGTGACAAATTCCATGGAGAAATCTTGAGATTTCGGGGATGGAACTGATGGAACCTTGCTGGGTTCTTGAACTAGGGCTCTTGACTTCTCTTCTCCTCTTACACTCTAATTTTCTAAGTTTTGATTAATGATTTGAGTTAGGTAAGTTCTACTTATGTTTCTAGGCTTAAACTGACTAAACCCTCATAATTTAGGGTCTAAACGATGTAGCTTAGGGGTTCAACGAAATAGAAAAAGACCAAAAGACCCCTAACTTAACTGCTGTCGAAGTGACCGATGGACGGGACCTACGGGCCGTAGGTCAACCTACGGTCCGTAGATTGGGATCGTAGGTCAAGTCTGCCCGTTAGGGCTTCACTAAAATGAGCAGAACTTTTTACTCGGAGGTCAGATTTTAGGAAACTCAGTGGCGTTGGAAAGAGGATTAAATTATCTATCATATCATAGGTCATAGGACACATAATTATTTTTATGCTGGGAGTGATGACCATTTGAAGTTGACCCAATCAACAATTTCCCCTTAACTGGCTGCTGACCTTCACCAACGATCAGACCTACGGACCGTGGATGGAATGACGGTCCGTGCTGGTTGGCTGTCGTTTACGTCAAAGGCTGGGTAAAAGGGGCTACGATCCACGAACACAGACCACGGACCTGGTCTGGCCTACATATCGTGGGTCTATCTTTGGGTCGAGACTTAGCCGATTTTCTGAGCTGGGTTTGGGGAGGAGTTGTAGTGGTGAACCACGGACCACAACACGGGCTATGGGTGGCGACCATAGGTTGCACCTGCAACTTCTAAAAATCTGAAATCTGGTCTGCTTTCAGATATGGGGTGTTACATGGATGTTGCATTTCGACACACTAACTTGGATCGATTGCCACGTTCTGGCATAAATATGGAATCAATTGTCACGTTCTGGCATAAACATTCGATCGAATACCACGTTCCGATATGCTAACAATTTGGGTTTGGTTTCAATGAGAGGACCATTGACTTGACATAACTATGTAAATTGAGTATTGTGAACTTGATCGTTATTCGTAAATGATATTGATATTGTATATGTTCGGTGTATGCATGTTATTATTATGCTGTTATGGCTTATGTATGTTGCACTTAGTAGGATAGCCGCGTGATCCTACTAGTACACTGTGGTTTTGTACTGATACTGTACTTGCTTTTTCAATGTTGAGTACAGAGCATCTTCAGGCAGCTATTGACAGACCTCACTTAAAAGATCAATGATCGTTCAAATTCAAGGGTGAGACAGTTCTTCCGAGCTGCCATGAGTTCTCTTTTTGTCTATGTCCACATTTCGGACTTAGACTAGTACTTTAGTTAGTCTTATGTTTAGTTGGGGTTGTACCTTTTTGTTTAGGCTTATGAATCTTGTTAGAGTTTTGGTACATTGACTTTCAGGTTCTAGGTATTACTTCCGCAATGTTAGTTTTGGTTGTTAGACCTTTGTTGGAGTTTATGGGAAGTCCCTATCTTTTCCTTAGCATTTAAACATGCTTTCGTAACTTTAAATGCCTTAGTTGTTTGGTTCTTTTGTTAGCTAATTAGTATTAATGGTTCTCCCACCGGAGGGTTAGTATGGGTGCCAATCACGACGATCTGGGTCGTGACATATATGCATTAATATAAAGTGATTTTGAAATTAATTTTTTGGTATGTATAATTATAAGTCAGGAATTATAAAAGTCATTTAAAAATTGATTAGATACATAACATCTATGAGAATTAGATAGGTTAAAGTTGGGATATGTAAGGTTTCTGACTAAAATCTAAATATATGTACCAGTGTTTTAAAAGGTGGGGGCGTGAGGCGAGGAGTAAGCTAAGCCTTGAGACACGAGCGTAAGTCATATGGATCTACGGGCGTAGTCTCATGTATATTCAATTTTATAGTTTTATTACTAATAAAATAAGCAAAAGTAAACTTTTCAACGATTTTACAAATAATTTTTTATAAATAACCTATAATATATAGAAATTATATTATGATTTTTATTTGAGATAAGTATTAATAATCAATAATGAAGAAAAAAGTATTATAATTACTAATTGAGAAATACCATTACACCAATAATAAAAAATATATGATTTAAAGCAAAAAAAGTTTAAAAAATAAATTAAAAACGCCCGGCCTACGCTTTTACGCCCAGGACTTACGTTTTTATGCTTGAGGCTTACGCATCAAATTTTAGAACTTATGCCTTATGGATCACGTCTTTAATTTACTCCCCGGAGCGTTTTTGCTACGCCCCACCCCGAGACTTGCCATGGGGCTCGCCCAAAAACATTTTTGAAAACACTGATATGTGTCATATTAAGATGTCTGGTAATTCAAAGGACATTTTTGTTTTAGTTTTTAAAGGATATCCACTTTTAATTGTCATGTTGCACTTTTCAAAAGTTAATTTGACTATTTTTCAAAGTGAAATTAGACTACATTAATTCGATATTTTCAACAAAAAAATTAGATATTCAAAAACTATACGGAAAGTACTATAAATTGCAACTTTTTGTATATCAATATGATGAAAAAATACATCATAAAATGTTAGTCAAAGTATTTATCATTTGACTCTAAATAAAGAAACCATGACGATTAAAAGTGGACGAAGGTAGTATAATTTACTGCCTTTTGTTGTTACGAAACACTTCATCTACCAAACTCCATTTTAGAATGAAAACAAATTAAATATTCTGTGAATTAATTCTATCTAGAAATATAATGGATTAATACCAATTATTCTTTAATATTTTATTAATTAGTTTTTTTTAAACAACATTTAAATTTAGTGAAGGGATTGAAATTGTAATTCAACTTTGAAGTGAAGATCTTTCCACTTATAATAATATATAATGATTCATACAGTTTATCTTATCTTCTTCTACTCCATTAATTTGGAAAGATTCCTCAGCATAATATAAACTCCCATAACTGTAGAATAGGATTATGTTACTCAGTAATCTAATCTATTAGTCACATTAAGATTTGATCAATGTAAATTTACTATCACTTCTGTAATGACCCTTCAGGTCATTTTTAAATTAAAGAATTTTTTCCCTCGTATAGAGCATTCCTGTAGCGACCCCAAGTCATTTATGACTTGCTTTAGATTCCATATATGGTTTGTATTTTTCCGATTCCGAACGAGTCCGAAACATCAAAATTTAAGTTTGAAGGGTTGTAGAATTTTGACGCGGCGGTGACATGGCAGAGCCACGTGACGCCACGTGGCAGCGGCTGGAATTTCCAGATTTAAGAACAAGTTCGTCCAAGTTTTTCCCTCAACTTCAACATCAAATTTCTCCTTCATTTTGAGTCCAAATTAGGTGCTTCAAGAGGCTAACTTCAAGAGAATTTCGTGGGGAATCTAGCGGTGATCTCGGAAACGCGAGAGGAGGCTTCGTTTGAGGTAAGGAATCGAATTTAGCCACTGCTAGGATGACTTTCGGATTGAATTGTTATTGAATTTTGAAATGTGAGATCTTGATCATCTTAGGTCCGTTTTGAGTCATTCTTGAGGCTAACTTGTAGAGTTTTTCGCAAGGATCGTCGTGGTATAATCTGTTTGGGTTGAAAGGGTCTCGTTTTTCCAGAAATTGGTGATTAAGGGGCTGCCCATTTTAATTGTTGTGGCTAATTTGCTATGTTTTAGGCATCTGTTTGTGCTAAAATTTTGGAGTATTAGTTTAGTAAGGTATTTGGGACGTTTTCACGGATTCGATTTTGAGATTCCAATTGTGGGCCCCACAATCCCGTTTTAGACCCGATTTTGGGTCCGTCTCCGAAAAATACAATTTTAGTGTCAATATATTCGTAATGACGAGGTGATTAACCTTTTGTTAGTGGGGAAGCGTTCGGAGACCGTTCGGAGGGGAAAAGATTCGGTGCACCGTGAGTTGGAGCACGCGTGATCGGCTTTCGGGTAGGCTATGGTTTTCTCTCGTGAGATTGAGCATGTTTAGGCATTTGTTTATTGATTTGCTTGAGTATGGAGGGGTTTGGGTGTTGAGCATGTTAAATTTCTATAGTTCCTGCCTTAGACCTTATTTCGGGAAAGTGTTGGATTATGACAACATGTCTCTTGATATTATTGAATATCCATATCTTGTGGTGTATATGATAATATTGATTTGAAGTATGTTTGGCCTTAGTCTAGGCTTAGACTAGTGTTGCCATAGACTTGCGAGATTTCGGATGTCGTTGGGCAGTAGAACTTTTTCCGACGCCGTTTCGGACGGTCAGCTCCTTGTAGACTGATATAGCAGACTTGAGTCTGATAGTCGGTAACTCAACTTATGACCTTGTATCCATAATGCCCTGTTTTTCTGTTAGCTACAGTACCCGGTTAGAGTCCGTGGTCCAGCTTACTTATGTCCAGGCTTAGCTACAGTACCCGGTTCGAGTCCGTGGTCCAGCTTACCTGTGATCTGGTTTTGGCTACAGTACCCGGTTAGAGTCCGTGGTCCAGCCCACCCGTGCCCGACCTTTGGCTACAGCACCCGGTTCGAGTCCGTGGTCCAGCCCATATAGGTTGACTCATTAGTTATAGTACCGGTTCGAGTCCGTGGTCCCGGCTTGCACGTGGTGTATTCCCAATCCCTCACTAAAGCTTCAGTTAGTCTTGATTATTCTTATCTGTAGGTTGAGGTTTTGGAGGTTGGAGAGATTCTGATTAAAGTCCGAAACGTAATGAGATCCTGGAATATGATTGGGAACGGTTCAGTTAAAAGTCCGAAAATTGGTAATATTGTGATAGACCTTCTAGTTCCATTATTTTACTTTATCTGCCGATGCATCTGCCTAGACTTATCCGGAGACGGGGGTGAGCACACGGCGTTTTGTACTATTTCGAGTCTCCATCCGTATATATAGACTTGTCTCTTTCCTTTCGAGACAGTCCGGTTTCGTTGTCTAGTTTTGGGACTTGTACTCATTTTGTAGTAGCTCATGTCTTTGGTGACTTCCGAGGTTAGGGAGGGATCTTTATTTGTATACATGTTTTGGGTTGGTTCCGCCCGTTTATATTATTATTTTCCTACTTTTGTTTGATTTCTACCCTCAGACCCATTACTTGTTGTTCCGGGTTACGGGTTGGCTTACCTGCTGGTGGGTTATAGTAGGTGTAATCATGACTTGATAAATCGGGTCGTGACAAATTTGGTATCAGAGCCCCAGGTTCGTCGGTCTCACTTGTACAGAGCTAATGTCTAGTAGAGTCCTGCAGATCGGTACGGAGACGTCCGTTACTTATCTTCGGGAGGCTACAGGATGTCTTTAGGAACGTGTCACTTTTGTATCACTGTCGTGCATTGTGTGTCATATCGGTTTCTGAAAATCTTACTTGTATCACTCTTTTATAGGGATGGCTCGCACGCGTGGTAGCGCCCCAGCTAGGGGTAGAGGCCGACCTCGAGGTCGTGCCAGAACTACAGCACCAGCCCAGGATCGAGAGCAAATTCCGGAGCCGGTGATAGAGCCACCAGTAGCTCCAGCCCGGGTGTTCCTTAGACTATTACCGCCGAGGTTTTCTGGGACAGTGGGGGAGGATGCCCACGAGTTTCTAGTTACTTGCCGCGGCGGCTACAGACTTTGGGTTTAGTGGAGTCGAGAGGAGCAGACTTCACCGCGTACCAGTTAGACGGTCCCGCCAGGCAGTGGTGGCGTACATACTTAGAGACCAGGCCAGCTGGGTCTCCACCGGTCACATGGACTGAGTTTTCAGAGGCTTTCTTGGCTCGAGTTATTCCCAGGAGCATCAGAGATCGGCTCGGAGATCGGCTCGAGAGATCGGTTGCTCGGTTAGAGCGGGGCTCCATGACAAGATCGAGTATGAGGCCCGATTCCACGAGCTCTCCGGGCATGCCGCCATGATATTACCTGCGAGGAGGAGAGGGTTCGTTGTTTTGTTCGGGGTTTGAGACTACGGTTGCGGATTGAGACTCGCCTTTAGTCTCAAAGCAGTCGCTCATTTCGGATGTAGTGGACCATGCCCGCACTATCGAGCAGCTCCATCGCGAGGCCCAAGGGGCGGCGGCAAGAGAGAGCTAGACGGGAGGATAGCCATGATAGGCGCCGTTTCGGACCCCCGAGAGTCTTATGATAGATCTCGGCGAGAGGTTTCGGTCGGGTCGAGTCTAGTAGCCCCTTCCGAGGCTTCTCTCCGGGCATCGGAGGGTGATCGGCACCGCCATATTGGTTTTAGTGCCGGTCCTAGTCGGGGCCGAGATAGTTCACGATGGGTTCTTCGGCGGGGTAGCCGACCTCCGGCTCTCGGTCGACAGTCCCGGGGTGTTATGAGTGTGGGGAGTTAGATCATTGGGCCCGCGAGTGTCCCCATCGCAGTTAGCCTTACCCGCTCCACGGGCGGCTAGGCATGCACCAGCACCTCCAGCTAGAGGCGAGAGGCCGGGGACGGGGCTGCAGAGGTGGTCACCGGGGTATACGGGGTGGTCCCCGGGGAGGCGGTGGGGGCAGAGCCGATGCACGGGTAGGGAGTCTGGGCATGGATTGGTTATCCCCTTACCATGCGGTCTTGGATTGTTACGCCAAGACTGTTACCTTAGTGATGCCTGGCATTCCTCCAGTGTTGTGGCAGGGTGCTTATAGTCACACACCGACGAGAAACATCTCTTTTATGCGAGCTAGGTGGTTGGTTGCTTCTGGGTGTTTAGCTTATTTAGCCTATGTACGAGATGTGAGTAGGGAGGGCCATTCAGTTGACTCAGTTCCTGTGGTTAGAGAGTTTGCAGATGTGTTCCCTACGTCCTCTTCGTAAAGAAGAAGGACGGTACTATGCGATTGTGTATTGACTACAGGCAGTTGAACAAGGTGACGGTGAAGAACCGTTACCCCATGCCTCGTATTGATGATTTATTTGATCAGCTTCAGGGTGTCGCCGTATTTTCTAAGATTGATTTGAGGTCCGGGTACCATCAGCTGAGGATTAGGGCAGCGGACATCCCTAAGACCGCATTTAGGACTCGTTATGGCCACTATGAGTTCTTTGTGATATCTTTTGGGTTGACTAACGCCCGCCGCCGCGTTCATGGACTTGATGACATGTGTGTTCGAGCCATACCTTGATTTATTTGTCATTGTCTTCATTGATGACATACTAGTATACTCGCGGAGGAGGTGAGCATGAGCAAAGATTGAGGATAGTGCTCCAGACTTTGAGAGATCGGCGGCTTTATGCCAAGTTCTCAAAGTGCGAGTTTTGGCTTGAGTCTCAGTAGCCTTCTTAGGGCACGTGGTGTCCAAGGAGGGTATTAGGGTTGATCCTGGCGAAGATGAGGCTATTCGTGATTGGCACAGCCCACTTCGATTCCATCGAGATTCGGAGCTTCGTCGGACTAGCAGGCTATTACGACGCTTTGTTGAGGGCTTTTCTACTATTGCGGCCCCGTTGACTCGGTTGACTCGCCAGATGTTCCGTTTGTGTGGTCGGAGGAGTGTGAGAGGAGCTTTTACGAGGCTTAAGGAGTTGCTTACCACCGCTCCCATATTGACTCTTCCAGTTGAGGGCGAGGGTTTTACCGTTTATTGTGACGCATCCGGCATTGGTTTGGGTTGTGTACCGATGCGGCGGGCCGCGTTATTGCTTATGCGTCGAGGCGGCTTAAGTCGCACGAGCGCAACTACCCCACTCATGACTTAGAGTTGGCGGCGGTGATTTTTGCGCTTAAGATTTGGAGGCATTACCCGTATGGAGTTCGATGCGAGATCTATACCGATCACGGAGCCTTCGATGCATTATGAGCCGAGAGATCTTAATTCGAGGCAAAATACGTTGGATTGAGCTCCCCGAAGGACTACGACCTCTCTCTATTCTCTATCATCCGGGCAAGGCGAATGTAGTAGCGGACGCCTTGAGCCGGAAGGCGTGAGTATGGGTAGTCTAGCCTTCTTATCTCGGTGAGAGCGACCCTTAGCTTTGGACATTCAGTCCTTAGCTAATAGCATGGTTCGGTTGGATATCTCGAGATTCTAGATGCGTCTTGGCCTTTATGGGAGTTCGGTCTTCTTTGCTTGATAGGATCCGTGGTTGCCGGTTTGAGGATGATACCTTAGTGGGCCTTAGAGATCGAGTGTTAGCGGGTGATGGTGGTCGAGGCTACCTTAGATCCCGATGGAGTGTTGAAATTTGCCGGCCGCATCTGTGTTCCGAGAGTTGGAGATTTGATACAGTTGATACTTTCTGAGGCCCATGAATCTAGATACTCTATCCATCCGGGCACAGCGAAGATGTATCGTGATTTGAGGCAGCATTACTGGTGGAGTGGCATGAGGAGTGATATTGCTGACTTTGTTTCTCGTTGCTTGTGCTGCCAGCAGGTAAAGGCCGAGCATTTGAGGCTTGGTGGCGAGCTCCAGAGATTACCCATTTCGGAGTGGAAGTGGGAGCGTATCACTATGGACTTCGTTGTGGGGTTGCCTCGGACTTCTAGAGGTGTTGACAGCATTTGGGTCATCGTGGATCGATTGACCAAGTCAGCACACTTCCTTCCTGTTCATACTACTTTCAGTGCCGAGAGGTTAGCTCGTATCTACATTAGGGAGGTGGTCCGTCTTCATGGCGTGCCTGTTTCTATCATTTCAGACCGAGGTTCACAGTTCACTTCCAGCTTTTGGAGGGCTTTTCAGGAGGAGTTGGGCACCCGTGTCCACCTTAGCACAGCTTTTCACCCACAGACGGATGGCCTTGGTACGCATTTGCTTCGGGAGGCCCTAGATCGGGTGAGGTGATTCAGGATAGGGTCAGGACGGCTCAGAGTAGGCACCAGAGTTATGCGGATCAGAGGCGCCGACCTTTGTGGTTCTCTGTTGGTCATCGGGTATTCCTCCGTGTGTCGCCCATGAAGGGCGTGATGAGGTTTGGGAGGCGGGGCAAGCTTAGCCCCGGGGTACATTGGGCCTTTTGAGATACTCCTGACAGTTGGGGAGGTTGCTTATGAGTTGGCTCTACCTCCGGCATTTTCGGCCATCCACCCAATGTTTCATGTTTCGATGCTTTGCGGTGATATGTTCCCGATGAGTCCCATGTGCTCCAAAGATGATGCAGTCGAGTTGGATGATCGTTTGACATTTGTAGAGGAGCCGCTTGCCATTCTAGCCGAGAGATGTGAAGAGATTGCGCTCGAGAGCCATTCCCGTTGTTAAGGTCCGTTGGAGGCATCGTCCCGCCGAGGAGGCTACCCGGGAGACCGAACAGAGATGCGAGAGCGCTTCTGGCTTGTTTGAGCCTTCGGGTACTTCTTGATCCTTTCTTTCGCGGACGAAAGTCCTTTTTAGTAGTGGATATTGTAATGACCCTTCGTGTCATTTTTAAATTAAAGAATTTTTTTCCCTCGTATAGAGCATTCCCTGTAGCGACCCCAAGTCATTTATGACTTGCTGGCACCGACCGTTCGGTCGCCCGGTCGTTCGTTTGGGTTTTAGGCCCGTTTCCCTGTTTTGGAGATTTTTATAACTTGAAAAGTTGACTTTGGTCAACCTTCTTGGGAGTCGTGCTCAGATGAAAATTCTGACAGCTAGGTTAGCTTCGGAAGATCGATTTTGGTCTAGAACGACCCTTCGTTCGCTTCCCGAGGCTTTAGATGACATTTGTGGAATCTGGCTCAAACGATACTGGGTGTGGGACCCACTTTTCATCGAAGCAATCTCCAAATGGAAATTCCGCCTTCACCGTTGAGTCCGAAATATCGTTTCCAATTAGATTCCATATATGGTTTGTATTTTTCCGATTCCGAACGAGTCCGAAACATCAAAATTTAAGTTTGAAGGGTTGTAGAATTTTGACGCGGCGGTGACATGGCAGAGCCACGTGACGCCACGTGGCAAAGCGGCTGGAATTTCCAGATTTAAGAACAAGTTCGTCCAAGTTTTCCCTCAACTTCAACATCAAATTTCTCCTTCATTTTGAGTCCAAATTAGGTGCTTCAAGAGGCTAACTTCAAGAGAATTTCGTGGGAATCTAGCGGTGATCTCGAAAACGCGAGAGGAGGCTTCGTTTGAGGTAAGGAATCGAATTTAGCCACTGCTAGGATGACTTTCGGATTGAATTGTTATTGAATTTTGAAATGTGAGATCTTGATCATCTTAGGTCCGTTTTGAGTCATTCTTGAGGCTAACTTGTAGAGTTTTTCGCAAGGATCGTCGTGGTATAATCTGTTTGGGTTGAAAGGGTCTCGTTTTTCCAGAAATTGGTGATTAAGGGGCTGCCCATTTTAATTGTTGTGGCTAATTTGCTATGTTTTAGGCATCTGTTTGTGCTAAAATTTTGGAGTATTAGTTTAGTAAGGTATTTGGGACGTTTTCACGGATTCGATTTTGAGATTCCAATTGTGGGCCCCACAATCCCGTTTTAGACCCGATTTTGGGTCCGTCTCCGAAAAATACAATTTTAGTGTCAATATATTCGTAATGACGAGGTGATTAACCTTTTGTTAGTGGGGAAGCGTTCGGAGACCGTTCGGAGGGGAAAAGATTCTGGCACCGTGAGTTGGAGCACGCGTGATCGGCTTTCGGGTAGGCTATGGTTTTCTCTCGTGAGATTGAGCATGTTTAGGCATTTGTTTATTGATTTGCTTGAGTATGGAGGGGGTTGGGTGTTGAGCATGTTAAATTTCTATAGTTCCAGCCTTAGACCTTATTTCGGGAAAGTGTTGGATTATGACAACATGTCTCTTGATATTATTGAATATCCATATCTTGTGGTGTATATGATAATATTGATTTGAAGTATGTTTGGCCTTAGTCTAGGCTTAGACTAGTGTTGCCATAGACTTGCGAGATTTCGGATGTCGTTGGGCGTGAGAACTTTTCCGACGCCGTTTCGGACGGTCGGCTCCTTGTAGATCGATATAGCGTACTTGAGTCGATAGTCGGTAACTCAACTTATGACCTTGTATCCATAATGCCCTGTTTTTCTGTTAGCTACAGCATGCCGGTTAGAGTCCGTGGTCCGGCTTACTTATGTCCAGGCTTAGCTACGATGCCTGTTCGAGTCCGTGGTCCAAATTACCCGTGATCCGGTTTTGGCTATAGTACCTTGTTAGAGTCCGTAGTCCAGCCCACCCGTGCCCGACCTTTGGCTATAGCACCGGGTTCGAGTCCGTGGTCCAGCCCATATAGGTTGACTCATTAGCTACAGTACTTGGTTCGAGTCCGTGGTCCAAACTTGCACGTGGTGTATTCCCACCTCCTCACTAAAGCTTCATTTAGTCTTGATTATTCTTATCTGTAGGTTGAGGTTTTGGAGGTTGGAGAGATTCTGATTAAAGTCCGAAACGTAATGAGATTCTGGAATATGATTGGGAACGGTTCAGTTAAAAGTCTGAAAATTGGTAATATTGTGATAGACCTTCTAGTTCCATTATTTTACTTTATCTGCCGATGCATCTGCCGGGCTTATGGGGGTCCGTGCAGGTGGTTTCTTTTATTGTGCACGAGCGTACCCGTCGGGTTTATGGGAGCCCGGCGGAGTTAGTTAGATTACTTGTCTTTGTTGCCTGTACGCTCGTGTACATACCCCCATTTACTACTCTTTGCACTTGATGTGACCCTTTATTTGCATTTCAGTTTAGTTTTGCTTATCTTGCTCAGTCGGCCTATGATGCCTACTGGGTACCTGTTGTTTTGGTACTCATGCTACGCTCCGCATCTATTTTGTAATGCGAGTCCGAGCAGTAGCCGCCGTTGATCGAGCTTGGAGTAGACTTATCCGGAGACGGGGTGAGCACACGGCGTTTTGTACTATTTCGCCCATCTCGTATATATAGACTTGTCTCTTTCCTTTCGAGACAGTCCGGTTTCGTTGTCTAGTTTTGGGACTTGTACTCATTTTGTAGTAGCTCTGTACTGGTGACTTCCAGGTTCTGGGAGGGATCTTTATTTGTATACATGTTTTGGGTTGGTTCCGCCCGTTTATATTATTATTTTCCTACTTTTGTTTGATTTCTACCCTCAGACCCATTACTTGTTGTTCCGGGTTACGGGTTGGCTTACCTGCTGGTGGGTTATAGTAGGTGTAATCATGACTTGATAAATCGGATCGTGACAAAATTGGTATCAGAGCCCCAGGTTCGTCGGTCTCACTTGTACGAGCTAATGTCTAGTAGAGTCCTCGCAGATCGGTACGGAGACGTCCGTTACTTATCTTTGGGAGGCTACGGGATGTCTTTAGGAACGTGTCGCTTTTGTATCACCTGTCGTGCATTGTGTGTCATATCGGTTTCGAAAATCTTACTTGTATCACTCTTTTATAGGGATGGCTCGCACGCGTGGTAGCGCCCGCTAGGGGTAGAGGCCGACCTCGAGGTCGTGCTGAACTACGGCAGCACCAGCCCGGATCGAGAGCAAATTCCGGAGCCGGTGATAGAGCCACCGCAGCTCCAAAGATCTGCAGAGCCGATGGGCCCGAGACTAGCCCGGCCACCGCCCGAGCTCCGTGGCGGCTCCGGATATTCGAGCGATGCTCGTACGGATACTAGCCGCCATTGGGGGTATGCGGCAGGCCCGGCTCCCGGCCGTTCCCACGTGCCGCAGGCTGCGCCCTACACCAAAGGGTGGTACCGGTTGTTCAAGGCCTAGCGGCACCGGTTGTTCGGCCTCGACGATTTGGAGGACGTCATGCCACTACGGGAGCGAGAAGATGCTCTGGGTGTTCCTTAGACTATCACCGCCGAGGTTTTCTCGGGACAAGTGGGGAGGATGCCCACGAGTTTCTAGTTACTTGCCGCGAGCGGCTACGGACTTTGGGTTTAGTGGAGTCGAGAGGAGCGGACTTCACCGCGTACCGCTTAGACGGTCCCGCCGGGCGGTGGTGGGCGTACATACTTAGAGACCAGGCCACTGGGTCTCCACCGGTCACATGGACTGAGTTTTCGAGGCTTTCTTGGCTCGAGTTATTCCCAGAGCATCGAGATCGGCTCGGAGATCGGCTCGGAGATCGGTTGCTCGGTTAGAGCGGGGCTCCATGACGCATCGAGTATGAGGCCCGATTCCACGAGCTCTCCGGGCATGCCGCCATGATATTACCTACCGAGGAGGAGAGGGTTCGTTGTTTTGTTCGGGGTTTGAGACTACGGTTGCGGATTGAGACTCGCCTTTAGTCTCGGCCCAGTCGCTCATTTCGGGATGTAGTGGACCATGCCCGCACTATCGAGCGGCTCCATCGCGAGGCCCAAGGGGGCGGCGGCAAGAGAGCTAGACAGGAGGATAGCCATGATAGGCGCCGTTTCACCCCGAGAGTCTTATGATAGATCTCGGCGAGAGGTTTCGGTCGGGTCGGTCTAGTAGCCCTTCCTGGCTTCTCTCCGCATCGGAGGGTGATCGGCACCGCCATATTGGTTTTAGTGCCGGTCCTAGTCGGGCCGAGATAGTTCACGAGATGGGTTCTTCGCCGGGGTAGCCGACCTCCGGCTCTCGCCGACAAACCTGGGGTGTTATGAGTGTGGGGAGTTAGATCATTGGGCCCGCGAGTGTCCCCATCGCAGTTAGCCTTACCCGCTCCACGGTGCGGCATGCATGCACCACCTCCAGCTAGAGGCGAGGCCGGGACGGGACTGGCAGGTGGTCACTGGGGTATACGGGGTGGTCCCCGAGGAGGCAGATTAGGGGGCGAGCCGATGCACGGGTAGGGGAGTCCGGGCCCACTTTTATGCGGCTCCGGCTAGAGCGAATGCCGAGACCTCGGACGATGTGATCACGGAGTACAGTGTTATTATGCCATCGGCCCGCATCCGCCTTATTTGATCCGAGCTCTACTTATTCCTATATATCCGTTTATTGTGTTCCTCGATTGAGTATGATCCAGAGCTATTAGTTGAGCCGTTGCGTGTTTCGACCCCGGTGGGTGAGTCCTTAGTAGTGGATCAGGTATTGCGATCTTGCTTAGTGACTATCCAGGGTTATGATACTAGAGTTGATCTTATTTTGCTAGATATGGTTGATTTTGATGTGATTCTTGGCATGGATTGGTTATCCCCTTACCATGCGGTCTTGGATTGTTACGCCAAGACTCATTACCTTAGTGATGCCCGGCATTCCTCCGGTGTTGTGGCGGGGGTGCTTATAGTCACACACCGACGGGAAACATCTCTTTTATGCGAGCTAGGTGGTTGGTTGCTTCGGGTGTTTAGCTTATTTAGCCTATGTACGAGATGTGAGTAGGGAGGGCCATTCGCCTGACTCGCCTCCCGTGGTTAGAGAGTTTGCGAGATGTGTTCCCTACGCACCTACCCGGCCTACCTCCGCATCGTGAAATTGATTTTGCCATAGATTTGAAGCCCGACACCCGTCCTATTTCTATTTCGCCTTATCGGATAGCTCCCGCAGCTCGGGGAGCTCGGTGCTCGCTTAGAGGATCTGGGTGCCCCAGTCCTCTTCGTAAAGAAGAAGGACGGTACTATGCGATTGTGTATTGACTACAGGCAGTTGAACAAGGTGACGGTGAAGAACCGTTACCCCATGCCTCGTATTGATGATTTATTTGATCAGCATTAGGGTGTCGCTGTATTTTCTAAGATTGATTTGAGGTCCGGGTACCATCAGCTGAGGATTAGGGCAGCGGACATCCCTAAGACCGCATTTAGGACTCGTTATGGCCACTATGAGTTCTTTGTGATATCTTTTGGGTTGACTAACGCCCCTGCCGCGTTCATGGACTTGATGACATGTGTGTTCAGGCCATACCTTGATTTATTTGTCATTGTCTTCATTGATGACATACTAGTATACTCGCGGAGCTGGAGTGAGCATGAGCAAATTTGAGGATAGTGCTCCAGGACTTTGAGAGATCAGCGGCTTTATGCCAAGTTCTCAAAGTGCGAGTTTTGGCTTGAGTCTCGTAGCCTTCTTAGGGCACGTGGTGTCCAAGGAGGGTATTAGGGTTGATCCTAAAGATTGAGGCTATTCGTGATTGGCACAGCCCACTTCGATTCGAGATTCGGAGCTTCGTCGGACTAGCAGGCTATTACAGTACGCTTTGTTGAGGGCTTTTCTACTATTGCAGCCCCGTTGACTCGGTTGACTCGCCAGGATGTTCCGTTTGTGTGGTCGGAGGAGTGTGAGAGGAGCTTTCTGAGGCTTAAGGAGTTGCTTACCACCGCTCCCATATTGACTCTTCCAGTTGAGGGCGAGGGGTTTACTGTTTATTGTGACGCATCCGGCATTGGTTTGGGTTGTGTACTGATGCAGCAGGGCCGCGTTATTGCTTATGCGTCGAGGCAGCTTAAGTCGCACGAGCGCAACTACCCCACTCATGACTTAGAGTTGGCGGCGGTGATTTTTGCGCTTAAGATTTGGAGGCATTACCTGTATGGAGTTCGATGCGAGATCTATACCGATCACAGGAGCCTTCGCACATTATGAGCCGAGAGATCTTAATTCGAGGCAGCGTGGTTGGATTGAGCCCCTGAAGGACTATGACCTCTCTATCCTCTATCATCCGGCAAGGCGAATGTAGTAGCGGACGCCTTGAGCCGGAAAGCAGTGAGTATGGGTAGTCTAGCCTTCTTATCTGTTGAGGAGCGACCCTTAGCTTTGGACATTCAGTCCTTAGCTAATAGCATGGTTCGGTTGGATATCTCAGATTCTAGATGCGTCTTGGCCTTTATGGGAGTTCAGTCTTCTTTGCTTGATAGGATCCGTGGTTGCCGGTTTGAGGATGATACCTTAGTGGGCCTTAGAGATCGAGTGTTAGCGGGTGATGGTGGTCGTGCTACCTTAGATCCCGATGGAGTGTTGAAATTTGCCGCCGCATCTCGTGTTCCGAGAGTTGGAGACTTGATACGCTTGATACTTTCGAGGCCCATGAATCTAGATACTCTATCCATCCGGGCACAAAAAGATGTATCGTGATTTGAGGCAAAAGATTACGGGTGGAGTGGCATGAGGAGTGATATTGCCGACTTTGTTTCTCGTTGCTTGTCTTTGCGCCGGCAGTAAAAGGCCGAGCATTTGAGGCTTGGTGGCGAGCTCCGTGATTACCCATTTCGGAGTGGAAGTGGGAGCGTATCACTATGGACTTCGTTGTGGGGTTGCCTCGGACTTCTAGAGGTGTTGACAGCATTTGGGTCATCGTGGATCGATTGACCAAGTCGGCACACTTCCTTCCCTGTTCATACTACTTTCAGTGCCGAGAGGTTGGCTCGTATCTACATTAGGGAGGTGGTCCGTCTTCATGGCGTGCCTGTTTCTATCATTTCAGGCCGAGGTTCACAGTTCACTTCCAGCTTTTGGAGGGCTTTTCAGGAGGAGTTGGGCACCCGTGTCCACCTTAGCACAGCTTTTCACCCACAGACGGATGGCCAGTCGGAGCGTACTATTCGAGTCCTTGAGGATATGTTGCGGGCTGTGTTATGGATTTTGGAGGTCAAGTGGGACCAATTCTTGCCTTTGGCGGAGTTTGCGTACAACAATAGCTACCACTCTAGTATTCGAGATGGCCCCATTCGAGGCCTTATATGGTAGGCGTTGCCGCTCTCCCTGGTTGGTTCGGTTCGAGTCTGAGCCTAGGCCGCGTGGTACGCATTTGCTTCAGGAGGCCCTAGATCGTGAGGGTGATTCGGGATAGGCTCGGGACGGCTCGAGTAGGCACCGAGTTATGCGGATCGAGGCGTCGACCTTTGAGGTTCTCTGTTGGTGATCGGGTATTCCTCCGTGTGTCGCCCATGAAGGGCGTGATGAGGTTTGGGAGGCGGGCAAGCTTAGCCCCAGTACATTGGGCCTTTTGAGATACTCCTGACAGTTGGGGAGGTTGCTTATGAGTTGGCTCTACCTCCAAAGATTTTCGGCCATCCACCCAGTGTTTCATGTTTCGATGCTTTGCGGTGATATGTTCCCCGATGAGTCCCATGTGCTCCAAGATGATGCGGTCGAGTTGGATGATCGTTTGACATTTGTAGAGGAGCCGCTTGCCATTCTAGCCGAGAGATGTGAAGAGATTGCGCTCGAGAGCCATTCCCGTTGTTAAGGTCCGTTGGAGGCATCGTCCGGTCGAGGAGGCTACCCGGGAGACCGAACAGAGATGCGAGAGCGCTTTCGGCTTGTTTGAGCCTTCGGGTACTTCTTGATCCTTTCTTTCGCGGACGAAAGTCCTTTTTAGTAGTGGATATTGTAATGACCCTTCAGGTCATTTTTAAATTAAAGAATTTTTTCCCTCGTATAGAGCATTCCTGTAGCGACCCCAAGTCATTTATGACTTGCTGGCACTGACCGTTCGGTCGCCTGGTCGTTCGTTTGGGTTTTAGGCCCGTTTCCCTTTTGGAGATTTTTATAACTTGAAAAGTTGACTTTGGTCAACCTTCTTGGGAGTCGTGCTCGGATGAAAATTCGACAGCTAGGTTAGCTTCGGAAGATCGATTTTGGTCTAGAACGACCCTTCGTTCGCTTCCCGAGGCTTTAGATGACATTTGTGGAATCTCGGCTCAAACGATATCGGGTGTGGGACCCACTTTTCATCGAAGCAATCTCCAAATGGAAATTCCTCCTTCACCGTTGAGTCCGAAATATCGTTTCCAATTAGATTCCATATATGGTTTGTATTTTTCCGATTCCGAACGAGTCCGAAACATCAAAATTTAAGTTTGAAGGGTTGTAGAATTTTGACGCGGCGGTGACATGGCAGAGCCACGTGACGCCACGTGGCAGCGGCTGGAATTTCCAGATTTAAGAACAAGTTCGTCCAAGTTTTTCCCTCAACTTCAACATCAAATTTCTCCTTCATTTTGAGTCCAAATTAGGTGCTTCAAGAGGCTAACTTCAAGAGAATTTCGTGGGGAATCTAGCGGTGATCTCGGAAACGCGAGAGGAGGCTTCGTTTGAGGTAAGGAATCGAATTTAGCCACTGCTAGGATGACTTTCGGATTGAATTGTTATTGAATTTTGAAATGTGAGATCTTGATCATCTTAGGTCCGTTTTGAGTCATTCTTGAGGCTAACTTGTAGAGTTTTTCGCAAGGATCGTCGTGGTATAATCTGTTTGGGTTGAAAGGGTCTCGTTTTTCCAGAAATTGGTGATTAAGGGGCTGCCCATTTTAATTGTTGTGGCTAATTTGCTATGTTTTAGGCATCTGTTTGTGCTAAAATTTTGGAGTATTAGTTTAGTAAGGTATTTGGGACGTTTTCACGGATTCGATTTTGAGATTCCAATTGTGGGCCCCACAATCCCGTTTTAGACCCGATTTTGGGTCCGTCTCCGAAAATCCAATTTTAGTGTCAATATATTCGTAATGACGAGGTGATTAACCTTTTGTTAGTGGGGAAGCGTTCGGAGACCGTTCGGAGGGGAAAAGATTCGGTCCCGTGAGTTGGAGCACGCGTGATCGGCTTTCAGGTAGGCTATGGTTTTCTCTCGTGAGATTGAGCATGTTTAGGCATTTGTTTATTGATTTGCTTGAGTATGGAGGGGTTTGGGTGTTGAGCATGTTAAATTTCTATAGTTCCCGCCTTAGACCTTATTTCGGGAAAGTGTTGGATTATGACAACATGTCTCTTGATATTATTGAATATCCATATCTTGTGGTGTATATGATAATATTGATTTGAAGTATGTTTGGCCTTAGTCTAGGCTTAGACTAGTGTTGCCATAGACTTGCGAGATTTCGGATGTCGTTGGGCAGCAGAACTTTTTCCGACGCCGTTTCGGACGGTCAGCTCCTTGTAGACTCGATATAGCGAGACTTGAGTCCGATAGTCGGTAACTCAACTTATGACCTTGTATCCATAATGCCCCCGTTTTTTACGGTAGCTACAAAATCTTGTTAGAGTCCGTGGTCCAGCTTACTTATGTCCGGGCTTAGCTACGGCATCTCGGTTCGAGTCCGTGGTCCAGCTTACCCGTGATCCGGTTTTGGCTATAGTACCGGTTAGAGTCCGTGGTCCAGCCCCACCCGTGCCCGACCTTTGGCTACAAAGACCGGTTCGAGTCCGTGGTCCAGGCCCATATAGGTTGACTCCTTAGCTATAGTACCCGGTTCGAGTCCGTGGTCCAGCTTGCACGTGGTGTATTCCCACCTCACTAAAGCTTCAGTTAGTCTTGATTATTCTTATCTCAGAGGTTGAGGTTTTGGAGGTTGGAGAGATTCGATTAAAGTCCGAAACGTAATGAGATTCTCGGAATATGATTGGGAACGGTTCGGTTAAAAGTCTGAAAATTGGTAATATTGTGATAGACCTTCTAGTTCCATTATTTTACTTTATCTCGCCGATGCATCTCGCCGGGCTTATGGGGGTCCGTGCGGGTGGTTTCTTTTATTGTGCACGAGCGTACCCGTCGGGTTTATGGGAGCCCGGCGGAGTTAGTTAGATTACTTGTCTTTGTTGCCCGTACGCTCGTGTACATACCCCCATTTACTACTCTTTTGCACTTGATGTGACCCTTTATTTGCATTTCGCCTTAGTTTTGCTTATCTTGCTCGCCGGCCTATGATGCCTACTGGGTACCGTTGTTTTGGTACTCATGCTACGCTCCGCATCTATTTTGTAATGCAGTCCGAGCACTAGTAGCCGCGTTGATCGAGCTTGGAGTAGACTTATCCGGAGACGGGGGTGAGCACACGGCGTTTTGTACTATTTCGGTCTCCATCTGTATATATAGACTTGTCTCTTTCCTTTCGAGACATGTCCGGTTTCGTTGTCTAGTTTTGGGACTTGTACTCATTTTGTAGTAGCTCAGATCGGGTGACTTCCCGTTTCTGGAGGGATCTTTATTTGTATACATGTTTTGGGTTGGTTCCGCCCGTTTATATTATTATTTTCCTACTTTTGTTTGATTTCTACCCTCAGACCCATTACTTGTTGTTCCGGGTTACAGGTTGGCTTACCTGCTGGTGGGTTATAGTAGGTGTAATCATGACTTGATAAATCGGGTCGTGACAACTTCAGACTCCATTATTAAATAGTTAAGTCACAGTTGCTAACTCCAATTTGAACTCCTAAACTGTTTTGTATTGTATCTATAAATAAATGTTCAACAACACCTCTGCGGAATGATCTTAAACTCAAATTGCGCATGCGTAAAGTACAGAATAAGGACTAACCTTGCACTATTTGCACTCTTCACTAGAAATCGCATTAACGCGCAAAGAATAATTCGATCTTGCACTCTTTTAACAAACCACTCCAAAGAAAATTTATTTACAAGAATTTTCATAGAGAAATAAATCCTTCTGGAATCAGCAGGACCATGTGAATGAGAATTGAACCATAGATAGATCATGTTGCAAACTACTTCCAAAATAGGAGGAAGTCAAATCTCTTTCCGCAACTTTACCTTTTCTTCTTGCAACTGCTTCTCCCATAATGAAGCCTTTTTCTTCATCTTTTTTTCATTAAACGCTTTCCCAAGAACTTGTTTTTGGGATTTCATGATCACGTTAGCGTACCGCTTTTTTAACATTGCGGCCCTAAGAGTTTTGTTGTCTTTTTCCAACGTATCAATATCAAGCATCGTCATAACTATTATCTTTGGAGATTATTTAAGAATATTATAATTAACGATGAACAAGCTAACCCTAACTTATTGTAATATGGATGAATAAAGATGGTAAGGAAAAGTATAATATATACACATATAGTTATCCATTTTAAAAAGGATTACCAAATTAAGTTTCCTAAATTACGTACGAGTAGTTATTAATATGGAAACTTTTCAAACGAGTAATTTAACCAAAGTTTATATTTTCACATTAAATTATTGGAAACTTTTCACATTGTTTCTTTTTTCTCCAGCGGATAGATTTTTTTTCCCATAGAAGCCGTATATTCTTCATGAATGAAGATGTTAGAGGATCATATGAATTGCTTTTAGTAATTTCATTTTCTATTTATCGTAGCTACTTCATTTCCATATTTCTCTTTTCGAACTATTTTCCTATATTTTTTCTTGACACGAGGTTCTATCGAAAATAACTTCTCTTTCTTTCAAAATGGGTATACATACACACTATCCTCTCCAGACCCCACTCGAAATTTCACAACTAGTTTTATATATATATATATATATATATTTGTTATTGTATTTCATTTCATGTTGTGATGATATTAATTAGTGGAGTACTTATATTTGTGTTTACTGGAATCTAGCTAATATGTAGTACCTCCTTATTAGTTTCATTGTATTTATTATGCATGCATGACATTATTTTCTATTTTAAATGTTTGATAAAGAATACAGCGTAACTCTCTATATTCTCATGATGTTTACAGAACTAATGTAATTAAAACTTATTGAATATAAATTTATTAAATGATTTGGATTATATTAAATTTAAGATATATTAATTTAAATAAATATTATGAATTAATTATTTAAGCCCAATAAATATAAATTTTTTCATATGGTATAAATTTTAGGAATCACATAGTTTTAATATGAAATTACAATCTATCCCTATTTAGTTTGTAATTACATTAGTCCCTGAAAAAGTAAAACAAACCGGATACATTATATGTAGCTCGGATACATTAAAAACTAGCTAGAGTACATTATAAAGTAAACCGGATACATAATATGTAGCTTGGATACATTAAAAACTAGCTCGGATACATTATAAAATAATTTAGAATTAGGAGAGAAATAAGGGATTTTAGAGGTTTTTAGAAATAGATGGGAATATTAGAAATAAGGGAAACATAAGACGTGTATTTCAGTAATTTTTTCATGTGTATATTTAAAGTCCAATTTCATTGGGCTGATTTATTGATGTTGGCAATGAATATTTTGCTATGTCAATGCATCATTTCATCTTAAAGGCCCAGTTTGATGTCATGTATCCCATCAAATGACAGGGTATACAAAGTCAAACGAATAAGTCAATAGTCAAACGAATAAGTCAATAGGATCACGATACATGTCAAAAATAATATGACATGCCTAGTCAAACAAAATGCCAAAAAATGTGTCACATATGTACATGTGACATGTTCTGACCAATCAACTATCGCTTGAATAAGTTAGGTAAATTGTGATTTCATAGACTAATGTTACAAGCTTTGGCTATAGTTAATTAAGGTTATTGATGTTTATGCAAGAAAAAGCTTGTGCATATACTCCTTTGATAAATATCGTATGCATATGTGCGACCACATTGCTATTGTTATTTAGAAATAAAAGGCTAAAAATGTTGGGTAGATCAAAATCACTTCTCATTATTACTAACAAACAGTTAAATGGGGAAAATATAATAATTGTACTATTATTATTACTATTATTATTATTGGATTTAACATAGAAAGCAATCTATATATAATATAAAGCTAGATAAAAGAAAAGTGATGTGACACCTCTCTTTGGCCAAGGATCCTATTTATTTATTTTTTCTCATTTTTTTGCTATTTTATTTATTTATTTATTGTTTATTATTATTTTACAAATATGAATGTGGCAATTACTATTCCTTTCATTTATTCATATTCTTTAATATAAATTTTAATTGTCTTTATTTTCATTACTTCCATGACTTTTCATGATAATAACTCCTAAATTTTATTAATAGTCATCACTACAAGAAAAGTGTGAATTACACGGGGATTTTCATGGGGATTAGTATGAAAATTTGCAGGAAAATAAGTTTCCTACGGATTTTCATACTAATCCCCAAGAAAATCCCCATGTAATTCACACTTTTCTTGTCGTGCATGTTCATGATTTCATTTGGTATTCCCTATTGTTATCCCATAAATAGAGGCATTGTAAATTTTTCTTACAAAAGAAATGATCAATATATGTGTGTAAAGTTCTTAAATGTATGGTAAAGGTGATTTGAGATGATTCAGCTAAAAGAAAGGCACAAGTATTCTATACATTTTTTTTTTCTGATCATCATAATATTATTTTGAGTTTGGTATTTATTTGATTTGATTATAGGTAGATCTACAGAAAATACAAAAAAAATAGATGGGTTGATGCTAAGAAATTGTAAGCAATTCTTTTCAAACTCTCTTTTATATTTATTTTCCTTTTTCTTTGTATGCTTGACTAAAGAAGTTATACTCATTGATCATAAGTTTTGCCAAGTGATAAATATATGAGGTATTCAATAATACTGTTACTTTATTATTAATTTTTTTAAAGAATTTCTTTATCTTGCAGTATTTGGAGAATGGAGGGGGATGGAGAGATAGAAAAGTGAAATTTTATCAGAGGGTTAAGTATAAGAAATTGTAAGCAATTCTTCTCAAACTCTTCTTTTATATTTATTTCCCCTTTTCTTAGTATGCTTGACTATAGAAGTTATACTCAATTGATCATAAATTTTGCTAAGTGATAAAAATATGAGGTATTCAATTATACTCTTACTTTATTGTTCTAATTTTTTTAAAAAAAGAAATTATGTATTTTGCAGTATTTGGAGAAGGGAAGGGGGAGGAGGATAAAAAAGTGAAATTTTATGATAAAATCAAAATTCTGAACTTAATTACAATTCACAACTGTAAAAATAATATTGTTTATCATTTTGTAGGTATAGATCATATGATATATGGGATGAAGAAAATGAAATGGTGAAACAATTGATTTATGATTGAGAGCAAGGAAATGAAAAATATATTAATTTAGAACTTCTGATAATATTGAATGCTTAAATGTAAGAATAATATTTTTATTTCTAAATAGTCATTTTGTAATAATAATTTTATGTCCTCTGTGTTACTCTAAATCTCCGTAATTTTGTATTTTTTTCTTTTAATTTTGTTAATTGAGAGGTAAATATCTCTCCCATGAGTTGTAATACTTTAGATTTTGACATATTTTGGATTGTAAATTAATAAATGATTATTAATTTTATGTGTGAAAATTGTTTGAATTTTATCTTTCTTTATTTTTATTGCACATAGATACATTGGATATGAATCTAACAAACAAGTGATATGCTTTTTTTTTTTTCCTATTATTATTTTTCAATTAAATACATGAAATCTATAAATATTATAAATCTAAATATAGAGAAGTAACGTGTCACCTCTTTATAACTTCCAATTGCATTATTTTTTCTCTTCTTCTTGTCATTTTATTCCCCCATTTCATTATATAATAATAATACAATAATCTCTACTTAGTATTATTTTTCTTAATTATTTTAATTAAAAATTCATCTTCATAACTCATATCGCTTTTTAAAAAAAATAACTTCTAATATAATAATATTTATTAATTTTGTAACTTTAACTCACATTAACCTCCAATTGCATTATTTGTTTTCTCTTCTTCTTGGCATTTTCTTCTCCCATTTCATTATATTATTTTATTTTATTATTATATAGAAGTGTGAAGCCAACCAAACGACCAAGGTATTTTGGTAATTTTCCACTATACCAATCTCTATAATAGACACATGTATCCATAAAAAAGTCGTACTCTTTAATTAATTTATTTAAGTGGAGCCCACCAACTTTAGCATGTTGGTTGACCAATACTATTGTGTATTTCTTTATTTTAATAAATTTTTTGTTGATTACATATTTTAAAAATAAAAATAAAGTAGTACTACATATTAAAGTAATTAACAATTTAGTATACTTAAAAATAGTAAAAACTACTTAAAAGGAACTCATATCACAATAATTAACAATTATTTGACACTTTAAATTCTATCAATACCATATAAATTAGGCTAAAAAGAGTAACATATAATATTTAAATATATTTAAAAATAATATAAGTAATACTATACATTACAATAATTAATAACTTAAATATTTAAAACTTATATAAAAAAAATTAATTGACTCTCTAAATTATATTGGTACCGCACAAAATGGATTTGATGATAAGCATATATTGTTTGAAATTGACGAAAAAGAAACTATAAATTACAATAATTAACAAAAAAAATCGCTCGACTCCAAAAAATCTATCAATTAATGCCACATAAAATGGGACATGGGAAATAACATATATTATTTAAAAATTAAGTTCAAAATGTACTATAAAAATACAATAATTAACAACTTAATATATTAAAGAGACATATAAAAAATGGTTAATTTTTAAGTCATATTCTTCTATATCATAATTTATATATATATATATATATAGAAAGGTGAAGACAACCGGACGACCAAGGGCAATTTCGAAAATCTAATATGATTGAAGGGTAGAATAGTAATTGCCAGGGTATTATCAATTTTTGTTTTAAATTAAATTTAAAAAAAATAGGAATAGTAGAAAGAGAAAGCCACGTGTACTTCTATCATGAAAAGCACAAAAAATATCACAAGTGGCCGTACTATCTAAACATGATGGGACCCATTTTTAATTCAATTTATATTACATTATTAACACCTTTACTTCTTGCACTAAAATAAATATAAAAAGAAACAAACATGATTTAAAATGTATTAAATGAAAATAAAAATATTTTAATTAGGGAGCATAAAAATAAAAATTAATAAATAAAATAGATAGATAAATTAAATGAAATTAAAGTAAACTAAGAATCTCACTAAATTTTAAAATAAATAGTTTTAAAATTTTGCTAATCAAGCATTGAAGAAAAATAATAAGTATTCTTCGTATTCAATTTACATACATTGATGAAAAGAATATTCTGATAGTAAAATAATTTAAATTTTAAGATTAAGCAGATTAAAATTTAATTAATTATAGTAGATTGTTTACTTTATTTACTTAATATTGCTATTTTTTTTCTTAAATAAGAAGTTAAGAATCAAAACACATGAAAATCAATACATTAATTAGAAAAGTAAATAAATATAAATAGTAATAGCAATTTCAAAAATCGAAATCTAATATAATTGAAGGGCAGAATAGTAATTATGCATGATGATATTTTAGCAAACCACAATACTTTTTCTTACCATTCAAGATTGTTCTAGAACTTTTTCCTCCACTTCCAGATTATTTATTATTAACAATTGCTAAGGCCTTAGAGCTAAAATGATGGACCATCTCCCTTAAATCTCTTCTTCTCCTAATGGTTCAAAGCTTATGGGTTACGAGTTAAATCAACTATACTGTTGAAAATTCTAATTTGAAACACACGACATATTAGAGGAAGAGAGCTGATAAAGCATAAGCGGCAAATATTTATGAAATTTATCCATGTTAAGTGAAGAGCAATATGATACAATTTTGGTTGTTCAAATCCTTGATTTTAGCTTATTATATGCTTATTTATTTTCTGTTTTGCTGATATTTGTGTCCAGGTATAACTGTGTAGTTTCGTGGCAGAAAAGAATTATGGATAAGCCTTCTTTTCTTTAGTTCGAGGAGAATTGCGGATCCTTTTCTAAGGTTTACCGTCTCTAACAATGAATTTCAAGGATATATAACTGACTATTTATACTTATAGTTCAATTCTAGAGAAAATATGTCTAATTGGATCATGATTAAATAAACTTTCCGTGCTATTGATGGTTTATAAAGCAATCAAAAATGTGAAATTCCAATTTATCAATTTGCTTACCTTAACTAAATGATAATCTATAATACCTTCGATATTAAAATTCATATCTCTATAGTTTGCTAATTTTGTGCTCAAATAGTTGCAATTAATTCATTTCATAAAGGAAAATTACAAAAGAATAGGACATGTAATTCAAGAACCTGATTTCGATAATTATGATGCAATTAAAGAGCCATGAAAGTGCAGGAATACCCACTTCAATAAATCCTCATGAAGACTTCTCATCCATGCAAATTGATGGAACAAATAAATAAATAAAAAATCAATGAGAAATAGAATCCAAAAGCTCCTCGGGAAAAAAAATCATGACTGACTTTCAAAAAGTTGAACCTTATTCTCTCTGGTTCAGTGGCAATGATTAACAATAATTTTTTGATCGTCAAATTAGAATAAAATGTATATTCTATTTTTTGGTCTTCTGCAGTCATGTATTCTGGCTCTCTTACATTCTCTATGATCCACGCTCACTCCGGTGAGTGTTGATTTGATTTTTGAAGTTCTTGCCTAATAATATCAATAGGTGTAGATATATGTGTTGTATAGATGTAATCTCTATTACTGTATTGATCATTTGAAGGAAATTTTGTCACATTTGATGCAAGAGGAGGAAACAGTTGACATAGATGTCATAAAAGGTTTTCAACGGGGAGTGTGTGACAGGTCCACTTGAGTTTAGTTCCAGCGAAAACAATGATAATTGTGTTAGACATTGTATTTGACAGTATCGACTTTCTTCAATGAAGAAAAGAGTTCACAATAGAGGATGGTAGTAATATGGCAAAGCCTTGACGCCAATGAGCTCTTCAACCTTCTTCGTTTGACACAATTTTTTATTTCACAAGTTAGTAGTAAGGTCTGCTTACATTTTATCCTTCTTATTCACAGGGTATTTTGTTGGCCTCCTCTTCTTTCGAAGAATCTAGAGGAATTGAAATCATGTGTACTAATATTTTGTCATTATTTAATTCAAGAAGTGAAATTGTTGGTGTGCTCAAATGCACATGTCCAATCAAATACATGTATTGATAGTATAGGTGCAAATGATCTTTACTTCTTAAACAGTTTCTTGCCTATTTATTTTTCCATCAAATTGAATTTTTAATTATAAGAAAAATTGTATATCTTGATTCATTTTTATGATGGGAGTTGCATATTTCTGAGAATTTCTTTTAAGAAGCACTGAGTTCATGAAAATATAATTTGGTTACTTTAGAGGTGATATTTCAATTAATTTAATTTAATTACTTCAGAGTTAATATATGAATTGTCGTAGTAGTAGTATTTGTAGCTATATCACATCTATATAAGTAAATAAATCAACAGACTCCGCGCTAAAATACGAAAGTTGCTTCAAAAAAAAAAATTATTGAAAAAAACGTTAGTATGAATGAGACATAATTGACCTCAAATAATTTGAGATTGTACTTGATCAATTTTAGTGTATATCTATTAGTAACTGATTTATAAATAGTATATGAAAATGTAATTAGTACTCCCATATGTATAATGTTCAATTTATAAATAGTTAATATACAAATGTAATTAGTACTCCCATATGTATAATGTTCAATTTATAAATAGTTATACACAAAAGTAATTAGTATTCCCATATGTATAATGTTCATCTACGTAAATATTTCACTTTAAAAACAACATTCAATAGAATGACATTTACAAAATATATAGATAACATGTTTGACTGCTATATTATTTATTTATTTTATATAATGGTGTTTATATGCGATTGTCTCATTTATATTAATCAAGTTTAGATCACGAATAAGACCACACGTTGGGCCCGTGCTTAGCACGGGCAATACTTATCTAGTAATAATAATAATAATAATATCTATTTAGTATTATAATCATTTTAATTAAAAAAACATCTTCATAACTCATATTACCTTTTTAAAATAACTTCTATTATAATAATAATCATTAATTTTGTGGCTTTAACTCACATTTCATCACTCCTACTCTTAATAATCTCCATTACTCATATGTTTTTTTCAAGTTTATAACCATCAAATAATGTTTACTTATTGACACCTTATCATAACTTTCTCATTATGATTTTTTATATGATCTCAAATAAAAATTGTATTACACCTCTTATAATTCAAAAATTTATTTATAATTTTTCACATTTTCTTTGATATTCTTCTTAATTTGTTTTTTCATTTTTGTGCTATAATATTATAAAAACTCAAAACTCACTTCTTCAACTCTCCTTAAGTATATAATAAATGTGCCTATGTTAAAGTTGTGGAAAAATAAAAGGCGTTGCATTGATTATTTTTTTCAGTAATATTTAATTATTTATTTATAATAGACTGTAAAGGGTCATCATATACAATATTTCAATTTTTCGTATAAAAGAAAGGGATAAGGGTCTGAAAAATACCCTAACTTTGGTCGGATTTGCTGTTGCGATACTAAACTTTCATAAGGACCTATTACCTCCCAAGACTATTTAGCACCGTATTTTTTACCTCCTGAACTATTTAATAGTGTATCTTAAAGGTATATATGTGCCCACGTGGACACATTACTATTTATAATTTTGCATTAGTTTTTATGTCCACTTGGGCAAATATATATGTTTAAAATACTGTATTAAATAGTCTAGGGAGGTAATAGGTCCTCATGAAATTTTAGTATCGCAACAGCAAATCTGACCAAAGTTGGGGTATTTTTCAGATCCTTATCCCTAAAAGAAAGGTCATTCTATAATCTGAAATAGTTGTATAAGTAGCTTATTTAATTTACTAAATTAAAATTTATATGTGTACATATGAAAAATTTATATACTTTATTTTCTAAATTCATAAAATATTCTTAAAAAATTTACTAATAACTTTCATAATCGCGCGAAGCGTGAACAAGTTTATTAGTTTGAAATAAATCCTATAAGATAAGCAAATCAATTTAGATCTAGGTGTATAATTGTAACCATGTGGTTTAACATTTAAATTCAAAGCATCAAGAATATTAGCATCAGTTAAAGATAACTGCAAATTCGGCACCATGCCAATATGCAAGAAATTATACTGAAGTTTATATAAGTCGATATTGCATTTATTTAACCAACAAATAGTCTGTTCCGACGAATTTAACGCCAAAGATTGCTCAGTAGTTTTAATCAACTGTTTATGAGAAATTTTATCAAACCAACCATAATCATAAATGGTTTTAATATCAATTTTTGGAATAGTCCATTTGTTTAACAAATCAAGGTTTTGAGATGGCCACTTGTAGGTATATTTCTAGGATTGCATCAGATGTATACCGTAGGAGGAAATCCTATCCTGTGAACTAGTGTAGGTGATGGTTTGATTTCTTGTTTATGTGATGTATGGTAGCTTTTGCTTCATTGTAATGCGTGTATGTATGCGAATGTTGCACTATTGATCACACCTAATGCAAATGAGTATGAATGGATGATTGTATGCTGTGAATCAACACTTGATTGTATGATTTTGAGAATGTACATTGTGATTTTGATTGTGGCATGTTGAATGGAGAGGGTGTCACGTTTTAACACACTAACTTGGATTGGATGTCACGTACTGACATAAATATTGGAGCGAATGTCACGTTCCAACACACTAACTTGGAGCGGGTGTCACGATCTGGCACACTAACAGTTTGGGTATGGATTCCATGAGAGGACCATTGACTTGTCATATATGCCTATTAATGATAATGTGGAATTGGACATGGTTACTGAAATGATAACTTGATTGTACATTATGTTCTTATATGTGAGATCGCGGTGTCGTAAGGTAGTTGAGTATATCTCATAACTAATGAACTGTGAATGGTCAAGCCTAAATTGGGATGTGGTATGGTAAGTGGGGACTAAGGGTCCCGATGTTGTCATTGCTATTTAGAATGGTGATCACGTGTATTGTCATTGAGGTTGGGGCGGTGTCATGTCATAGTGTTGATAGTTTGGTTTCCCCCCGGACGGGGGTAGTATTGAAAGAATTAACAAGCCTTGATAGAAGTACCATGGGGTTACAAGTTGAGTGGTGTCGGGAATGAAGTAAGGGCGTCTTGCGAGTGTTGATTGGGTCGGTGGTGGTCATGTCCAAAATCTCTCCTAAGAGATAGACGGTTAAGCTATGAGTAAGAATGGAGAAGGTAAGGGGTTATAGTCAAGACTAGTATGTTATCAAGCAATTTGGATTATAAAGGTAGAGGAACGAACATTCTTATTGCATGGTTCTTGCTAGTCAATTTCTTATATTATGCGTTGGGTATTGGGTGGACCGATGATGCCTACCAGTACGTGTGGTTGTACTGATACTACTCTTGCTATGTCTTTTTGGCAAAGTCTGGTTGCAGGATCAGTGATGTTTCATAGGTGATGACGAAGTCAATCTCCAACAGTTTCTACTTTTCCTTCCGCATGGTGGGAGATGCGTCATTTATAATTTTGTTATGCCTGGTATTGTTAGTAGCTCTTGTACCTGTTTAGACTAGATCCCTGGGGTGTTAATTACTTTACAAGTCTTAACTCAGGTTGTTGTCCAAAATAACTCTTATTTTATAAACTTCTTATGAATATTAATTGTTCTTTAGTTTTCTTAATCTTCCGCATGTCTTAAAACTATTTTGGGAATCGAAGGTTCTCCTACTTAGGTGTTAGAGTTGGAACCCGCACGACCTGATGGGTTGGGTCGTGACAAATTGGTATCAAAGCCTAGGTTATTGATTTCCAGAGAAAATGTGGAGTAGACTCCTACGGATTGGTGTATTGACGTCCACATCTAATCTTTAGGAATCTAGGAATCATTCTAGGAAGTTGTTTCACCTTTTCTCTTCTTTCGTGCAAATTGTCACTTGTGGTATGAGTTGAGTCCAATTGGTATCTCTCGATTCCAATTGGTATCTCGATATAGTGAACCAGATGCCGTGGTCACGACTAAAGGGACACAAGCAAAGCAAATTGGAATTGAGAAGGTTCCAATTGGTATCTGACCCTAGGGGTTATGTAAATGCATGGATGATCAGTACTGGTCATCCATGAAGCAAAGTAATTAATAATTTAGACTTTTCTGTGAGTTTTAACTTGAAACTGTGAATGTGTGCTTATTATTGTCTGAATTAACTGTTGGCGTGAAGGGTGTGTTTGCTTGGAGGTGATGACATGACTATGTGTATTGAATTTCTTGTCTGGATTTTGATATGTGCAATATGCTAGCCTAAATATTCGAAATTGTGCGAGTCGTAATTGCCTGAGTTAGGTGCAAGGGGTTAGATAAACTGTGATGTAATTCGTGAAGCAAAATCTGGGCGTGTGTTGCGACCAACTATAATCGTGTGAGGTTCTGGGCTTATCCAGGGAATGTGTATGGTGGTGGTGTAGAATTAATGAGAGTAGGTTCTGGAGTGTGAACCGTGAGAATTACTCAGGATAGACATTGGCCATCCTAGTGAAGGAAGTTATCCTAAATGCCTAGTTATAGTGTGGGGATCAATGGAATATTTTAGAAAATAAGTAAAGCCCCAGAAAAATTTGTGACTTGGGTTCTGTTTTCATCAGGGCCGCTGGGGAGAGATTAATCCCGCCATGGTGGAATTTCTCCCGCCAGAGCGGGACAGGGTGAGGCGGATGCTCAGCCTTGTCTCGCCTGTTCTTCCTTAGTCACACCTATGAACCTAGAATCGTATATGGGACACCTCGCAATCTTAACAAAACTGAGCAACAAAGCATAAGCTATGAGCATTAGCATCAATCGTTAGCGGCGATAAACAACAAAAACCAACATCCATGTGGTTACAAAACATAGAGAAAAGCAAAAGAGAAAATGAACTTATTCTTTACATGCCCAAAGAGGGGCAAAAAACCAAATCAGGATCCCTGGGACTGGGAGGTATCAACATCAGAGTCTAGGTTCTCCTGGAGTACCAGGCCATTCACCGTCTCATCCATAAAGGTAAAATGCTGGAAGTTTCCTCTTTCAACTCGAGGAACCTCCTGTCCGGGGGCAACACAAGAGAAGATGATCCTCATGGCCTTCCATATATAGACCATCAAACGATCCCTCTTTAGACCCTTCCTCCTCTCCGGGTGCAGTTCGTCGCGGAGCATCTCAACCTCCATAGTAGTGCTGGGTGGAAACAGAGTGTTGCTAGTAAAAGAACATCCTAACCGCCTTCGGATGGCTACCCTTTCTCAGAACAAGATTCTGATTCTGATTTTGATTCCTCTTCTTCCCCCGTCCACCGAAACTGGGTTTGTTTGGCAACAACCAAGCGCTAACGTATGAAAAGGACGAAGAACGGACTCGCTCAACTACAAAGAAGGAAATAGAGGGAGAACAACATTGATTGAAAGGGAGGACAACCCTTGCTTGATTATCTAGGAATAGACATCGAGATTCACCTACAAAAGAAAGATTCTTAAGTGCTAACGTAACTCCCCGGGTATAGAAGAGAGGTTTGGTTGCTCACTAAAAGTATAGGCCGGGTCCAAACCATATTGTGAAAGACCCCTTTTCCCTTATGTCACTCGGGAATGGGGAAACTTGTGTGAAACTTTCCCTCCCCACACCTTAAATAATGTGGTTGTTTGGTCCTCTAACTCTCAGTTTTTATCTTAGTTGATCAATATGAATTTGGTGGTCTTCATGGCAAGGATATCCTTATCAGTCCTAAGGATTTACCATCCTTACGAAAAATAGATATAGGTGATAAAAATTTAGGTGCATTTGAGCACATAAACCCCTTTTGGTAAAATTCCACAAGGAAGGGTGACCAAGAGGGCGATTGTGGTTGCAGTCTGGTTAACTGCTTCCACAAACACCCAACTTGCTGATAGGTATTATGTAATAGAAGAATCAGGATCTGCGAGATATGGATATGAAACTGGATATGCTCAAACTGGACTCGTATCCCCTAATTGGCGCTGATGAGTCTTCATCTTGGCGTCCATCGCCACTCCCCATTCTTGTAAGAACAGGGTCAACTAGGTGGCGCATCGACGTCTTGAACGAGTGTGTGTCACCACCTCCCATCTATCCTACACATTCGATTAAGGTTATCATTGTGAAGCTATAATTAAGGTGCACTGGGTCTTATCGTCTAGCCGTTGGTACTTCACATGAGTCGATGTCGGTCGATGGTGTGAAAACACTTCCTGATGTCAAATTCCAAAAACCTGCGAGAGGTTCCCCACTCTTCTTTGATCCGTCTTAGGATGGAGTGGAAGCCTTGACCCATGCAGAAGTGCGATGTGTCTGGAAACTCGAGATTATAAATAGATTTGAGTACCATTCTGATCGCCTCTTTCATGATCCTTTCTATAGGTAGAACTACTGTGAGCGGTCTAAACTTCGACCCTTATTTCTTTCTTCATATTATAAACGGGAGCAAAACCCATTTTTTGTTCCCTCTCGATTTCAATACTAAGTAAGCTCCTCATTGCATAAGTAAGAAAGTTAAGCTACAGAGGGTAAAGAGAGAGGCGTTCAGCCACTTGACTGTAAGGAGACGGGTGTTCAGCCACTTGACTATAAAGAGAGGGGCGGACGAGAGTTCTAATAATTCTCTTCCTTCCGGTTTGCGAGTGTCCCATCTTTTTCTTACTTGGATGAAGAACGACAGAATCTCTCTTTTCAGCCACAGCCAGCAGTTTGCTTTCCACTTCCGAATACCAAAGAGTGATTGAGAGAAAATCAGTACGTAAGACTTAAAAAGAGGGTTCCTTCTTCTCTTCACTCTCCTAATTTCAATCCTCACCTTTCTGGTGCCAAAGGCCTACCCTTCCACTTTACAGGAAGTTCTAAAGGAATAAGTCGAAAAGAAAAAGAAAGTCACCTTTCTTGCCAACCTCCTGGCTTTATTCTCATACTGATCAAGCTGCAATATTTTTTATTCTAATAGATTCCACTTTTCTTGCTTACATGACTTCCCGTTCAGTTGCTGAAAGATAGAGATCAGGCTTTCTAAATGAGATTGAGTTCTACGAATATGCAGGCTAAAAAGATGCTATTTGCTGCTATTCTAACTATTTGTGCATCAAGTTCGAAGAAGATCTCAATTTATAATGAAGAAATGATAGTAGCTCTATATTTTATAGGCTTTATCATATTCAGTCGAAAGAGTTTAGGTAATACTTTCAAAGTGACTCTCGACGGGAGAATCCTGTCTATTCAGGAAGAATTGCATCAATTCCCCAATCCTAACGAAATAGTTCCTCCGGAATCCAATGAACAACAACGATTACTTAGGATCATCTTGCGAATTTGTGGCACCGTAGTAGAATCATTACCAATGGAAGGCTGTGCGCCTAAGTGCGAAAAGACAGTGCAAGCTTTGTTATGCCGAAACCTAAATGTTAAGTCAACAACACTTCCAAATGCCACTTCTTCCTGTCGCATTTGTATTTAGGACGATATAGCCATAAAGATGCACATCTTAGTGGGGAAAAGATTTTATCCCCGATGTAGCTCGAAAGATCCTCCTCCACCTATGCACCTGAGAGTGGGGACTAGGACCGGGTGGGAAGAGTGTCATCGCTTGCACCGTCGTCCCTTCCCTTATCGTTCGCCTCTGTAGCCGTCTAATTGCTACTAGCCCTGTCCGTCCTCCTCCTCTTGCTCCTGGAGGTGAACCCTGCCTAATAAAAAAAGGACGAAAAGGGGATCCATAGAAAGTACCTCGTCTATGTCCAAGAGGGGCACGTCTGCCTGCTTGCACATAGCAGTCACCAGTCTAAGAAGAACACACTTTTGTTGCTCTAATAGAATACCTTCCATTCTGAGATGATCTGTGCGTCCACGTTCAGCCCGATCCCCTGTATCGTGCAAGACACTACTAGAGCTCGTGGAAAGATTACGTCGGTGCGATGCCGGACGGGCGGATCCTCCTGGTAACCAAGTGCAGCCACCGCTTAGCATCCGGTGACCAGTCCGTGCTAGTGATACCCTCTGTAGTGTCCTAGTAAACACTGTCCCGACGAGTAGGCTCCACCACCATATACCTGAACCAACCCAAGTCCTTCTCCCTCAGCTTGGCCTCGTACTCCGTATTGGGAACCTCGGACACCTCGAGTACGTCATTAATAGATGGAGCGTTCAAACTTACACCTTAATTAAGAGGTATAAACTGTTTAAGTCAATTTATAGAGCTCAACATGAGTTGAGGTAGATCCCAAAGAGAATTTCTTTACAGAAATGGTTTCACTATCGCGTTTACCCAAATGTTGTTATTATTTTCTAAAGAGAACAATTACATAATGTAAAATGGGTGTAGCTGTGAAGCTCTAGTAACCAAGGTTGTTAAATAAGATCGAGTTAAACAATTAACAGAGTGTTGATTTTAAAGTTGTTTTGATAAGTAAATGAAACTAGGACTGTGTTCCCCATAACGTTGCATCTAGTGTTTTTCTGTAAATGAGTTTCAGGCAATTCATCTCTACAAAATACTGGCGAGGTAGATATATCTAATACTCCTCAATCTAATTAGATACCTTTCACTAAAGCCCTCTTGGTCCTAGAGTGTTAACAAGTTTCACTCTCGCTTATGATAGTGTTAAAGTTTTTCTCTCGAACTAGAACTTTGACTCTATTTCCTCAGGTTAATTCAGCTTTTTCCCAACCGTCACTTTTCTCTCGAACAAATGATAGATACATGCTAACTCTAATGTGTGCACTCATTAGAATACATGAATAATGAAAACTAAACTATGATTTGCAAATATAAATCGCCTTCTACTCGTCTTACGAAAGTACACTTAGATTTATGTCATAGATCCCAGAATCCTAGTTGTGGTATTTGGCCACTCATGATTTCACGTAAACATACATAATTATGTAATGAAAACATGATAAGAAAGTACTTAACGAAAATATGCAAAATCAATAAGCACTTGATAATTCAAAACCGAAAATCTAACTTCGAAACTTGATTCAATGCTAATCTTCCAAAACCAAAGCTAAGAATATTTGAAACTTAGTCACTCGTTCCAGATATGACGAGATAAAAATTAAAAATAACCTAATTAATACAAATAGAATGTTTTAAAAGAGTCCTACTAGAAGTAGGACTAATTTGTCGCGCAACTTCACGATTGCCTCCACAATCCATCAAGGGTTTCACGGTTCGTGAAGCCATTTGTGGTCTTCACTTGCACTCATCCAGAATAGGTTCTTCAAGGCATGTACAAGGGATCATCACCACGGACACTACTACGACTCGTGACAATGACCCATGTCCGTATATATGTCTGTGGTCTTCACTTAACCAATTCCATCTTCAGCTTTTCAATACCCATTCACTGGATCATATTCACGAGCACTTCCACGGATCATTGTGAGGACCATGGTTCGTCTAAGTGTTCGTGATCCTTACTTGGCCAAGTTGTATTTTAGCTCCGCCAAGCCTTCATACTGGAAGTGCATCACGATTGGCACCAAAGTTCGTGACAAGGACCACGACCCGTCTAGGTGCTCATGGTCTTCACTTGATCACACTCATCTTTTGCTTCATTTTCTATTTTCCACACAGGTGAGAATCTGTCTACACATTCAACAAACACATCAAAGACTACAAAAATACACTCGATTCTAGTATTAATCCTTAGTTTTGAGCATTAAATATGCTAATATTTCATGTCACATCAAGCGTTCAAGGGGATGTCGACTCCCTAGATGTAGATGGTAGGGTGGGGATCATCCCAACGAACAATAGATAGGATGGCATATAATTCCCTCAACTATGTGAAATGTGCTATCGGGGGAGCCTTCGTCAGTGGAGCCCAGTTGAACTCCATCGGTCAAGCATAAAAGGCAAGCGCCTTCTCTTCTAAGTTCAGTAAATGGAAACCCTGCTCGCAACAGAACTTGGTGTTCCGGTGGTCGTGGTACCTTTCCCGACATGCGACATTGGAAACCAGATGAAGAGTAGATTTTCCTCATTTAGGGCAGCTATAGTAGATCAACCTGCATTTGTGATAAAAAGGACACGTTAAAACTCTATGGGGTTAGACAATGTTGGGCTAAGAAAAGGAAAAGTTCTGATTAAAATGGCAAGGGGCAACTACCCACTGAGTCCCGCCACAACAACCCAAATCCCGCTAGAGCAGGATGCGGGAGGTCACCACAGCGGGATGAAGTTCGACATAGCGGCCTTCATCTAGGTTGAACACCAGGCGTGATTATGGCGCCTCTTTGTCCCAGAACCCTCGTTTTTCACAGAATTTCAATAGATCAGAGTCTAGAAAGTATTGTAGTGCCTAAATATACTATCATTCTAGAAAAATAATCCCTAAACAGTGTTCGAATTTGAGTTTTACCCCAAGAAAACCTTTAAACTTCCCTTCACCCAATTCAGAATCATTTCGATTGTGTTTTTGTGAAATCCTTACGGCCAGGACGTCGGGAAGACGTTGGGAATGCAAGGGACGTATCCATGCTACGTTTAACTACCAAATCAGGCAACTTATGTCCAAAGTTTTGAATAACTACCCTAAGGCTATTCTAATCATTTGTTCAGCGTCATGCAATCATAATTAAGTAAGTAATGTAGTAAAAAGAGTAAGAAGCAAGAACCCTACCTTGAAATTGACATTCAGAGCAAGGTGTTTGAGAGGATTTTAAGAGTTTTGAATGAGGAAATAGAGAAAATGAGGAAACCATTCCCCATTTTCCCCTTTACTATTTACGATCTCCCACTACATTAGGAGGTTCATCACCACAGTGGCACCGCCTTAGCGGGAAGCCTACCACTCTGGCGGGCCAAGCTGTGTAGTGGGATGCGGTTCTTTCCTCCGTGTGATGCCCCATCTCCCTAACCACCACCGTGAGCATAGAACCTTTCGTGCTTAAAATTAAAGAGTCACCACCCTTCGTGGTTCTGTGATGGCCTAATTTGTTAGTTTAGAAGTACTCCAAATAAGGCGCAGGTTTATCCCTTCGTCGGTCATTCGGGGACGAACGAAGGGTAAATTGGTATTCATTGTAACAATCTGAACCATCGTTAATTAGGAAAGGAAAAATGTCAGGGAAATTGGGTCTCTCAGCCCGCCAGAGTGGGCTTGATGCCGCTAGGGCAGCGGTGCTCTAGCGAGATAAGTTGCTGCCAGAGCGAAATGGGCGAGATAGAATATAAATAATGCAAAGTCTAATTTTCTCCTTTTTCCAAAAACACAAAAAAGAGGCGAGGATCACCCTAGAAACCCTCAAAAGGCTGCTCTTAACTTGGGAAGGGAAGAGAAAAAGATCTTAAGCATAAAGAGGTCGATAGATTACGGATTTTTGGTCAAGATTTATCATCTTATCGCCTAGAAACCAGAATTAGAGCTATAATCTTATGCAGCTGCTTGGCACGCAGGTAGGCTAGGTTTATAAATTGAGTCGTTATAAACCCGTGATTCACTACGTAATATAATGGTAATTAATGATATAGATCATACGTAGGGTTTTGTGCATCGAAAATAGATGATTAATCACATATTCCTAGGATTGCATCAGATGTATACCACAAGAGGAAACCGTATCCTATGAACTAGTGTAGGTGATGGCTGGATTTCTTGTTTGTGTGATGTATGTTAGCTATTGCTTTATTGTAATGCGTGTATGTATGGGAATGTTGCACTATTGATCACACTTAATTCAAATGAGTATGAATGGATGATTGTATGCCATGAATCAACACTTGATTGTATGATTTTGAGAATGTACATTGCGATTATGATTGTGATTGTGGCATGTTAAATGGAACGGGTGTCACGTTCTAACACACTAACTGGGATCTGATGTCACGTACCGACATACATATTGGAGTAGGTGTCATGTCACGATTTTGCACACTATTAGTTTGGATATGGGTTCTATGAGAGGACCATTGACTTGTCATATATGCTTATTAATGATAATGTGGAATTGAACATGGTTCATGAAATGATAACTGGATTGTACATTATGTTCTTATATGTGAGCTCGTGGTGTCGTAAGGTAGTTGAGTTTATCTCATAACCAATGAACTGTGAATGGTTGAGCCCAAATCGAGATGTGGTATGGTAAGTGTGGAATAAGGGTTCCAGTGTTGTCATTGTTATATAGAAAGGTGGTCACATGTATTGTCGTTGAGGTTGGGGCGGTGTCATGCCGTAATGTTGATAGTTGGGTTAACCCCCTGAAAGTGTAACACCCCAGGAAATTTTTGAACTAAGACTCGAACCGTTCTTCGTAGTGAGAAAGTTTTTACCAAGGAATTTAAAATTTTCCTAAGTATTAAGGTCACTAGATGTAACACATTGAGTTCTAAGAAGAACTAAAAAGAGTTCATTAAAGTCATTCCTAAGTTCCTTTGATTTTTGGGTCTACTTCAAATGACCATAACCTTCGTATAGGATGAGTTAGGTGGGCTATAAGATATCAAATGATAGGTGTTTGAATTATATTTCCAATGCCACAGAGTTTGCTAAGTTTAGAGTTCGGATGAGTGAGATATTCCCTTTTGAAGTCAGGCTGTCCAGTTAAGGAAAGTTACCTGAAAATAGTGAGGGGTATTTTGGTCTTTTCCTTACCCAATCAGATTTTATTCATTTTTAGTAAGGTTTTAGGGGTCTAATATGATTAGGTTCAGTTTTATAATCCTAATATATTCCTAGGGTTTTAGTTGAGAATTCAAGAAGAGAAAAAAAGAGAAAAAAGGATAAAAGAGGAAAGGATCAAGGCATTCGTCGAGGTTCTTGAGTTTTGTTACAGATTTTCACCATGGGTTTGATCCCTAAGAGGTATGTAAGCTTCCATAGTGTTGGGTTTATTCACCCACACGCCAATCATATCAATTTAAGCGAAATTCGTTCCCAAAAGTTGAAAGTTTGATGTTTTTGAATTGTGTTCTTGAAATTGGATTTCGTTCTTGAGTTTAGATGAAATTGATGAGTTCTTAAGGAAATCGTATCAATTTTAGAGTTGTGTTTAATTATATTATTGTGTATATGTATTGAGTATTTGAATCTAAAGAGAAATTGAGAAAATAATCAGATTTAGGTGAATTGGGGTTAAAAAACAAAGAAGGAAAAAGCGGGCGAATCTGGCACTTCACTTCGCGTCGCGGACCTGCCCTCCCTATGCATAGAATCTTTATCCGAGTCGCGGAGAGGTCACGGACCCCTCTGTCTCAAAATTTATTTCTTGACCAAATATTAAAATGCATCTCCGCATTACGGACTTGCTTTCGGACTGTGATTTCTTGTTCGTTTTTCATGTTTAACAATCTAAAAACACTCCTAAACATCACAAGATCTTTCCTATCACAAATCACAACCTTGAATTCATAAATCAAATTTAAGGTAGAGTTGAAAGTCAAGTCTCAAGAGTTCTTTCGAACATTTTGAGAAAGTCTCCTTGAGTCTTTTTATTGAGGAGTCTTCTACTATTTCTAATGACTAGTTTCAAAACTCGAGCAAGTGAGTATGAGAGTGAGGAGAATGTATTCATGAGTCTACTTGGTCGTCACGAGATCCTTCATATCATGAACCATAACTCTTGAATCCATAATTCACATTGAAGGGAGAGTTAAGAGTAAAGTTCAAGAAAGTCTTTGAGTTCAATTATGAATCCTTTGAGATCAACTATCAATTTGAGCTAAGTTTTGAGGAAGTATGTATGAGAATGAGAAGAGTCGTATACACGAGTTGCATATTGTTATGTAGACCCTTGAGTTGTGTCATTCATGCTCATAATTCCGCATGAACTTCATAATTTGAACATCTTTGAGAGGAGTAGTATCTTCAAGTTCTAAGTCTTGAGTATTGAGTTCATAATCCTTTTGAGATTATATTCCTAATCGTGGGACTACTGCATGTTACCCATGAAGTCTTTGAGTTAAGTTGTTCATGCCATAATTCCGTATGAACCCTCTGAGTCGAGCATTTTGAGATGAGTAGTGTCATTGAGTATTTGAGTTCTATGTATGGTTATTGAAAACATTGAATTGAGTCGTTCATGTCTATGATTTGAGTTATAAATTTTGAAAAGCTTTTTAAACCCAACACTTGAGTCCTTACACTGATATTTGAGAAAGTAAAGATGAGTTTTGAGAAAAGACTTTTCGAAAACATGATCGATTAGTATGACAATCGAGTATGCCATCAGTGTATGAGAAGTATGGTATCTAGACATACCATCAATGTTTATGCAGTATGACTTCTCGAGTCATGAATGATCATATTAAAATATAATTTTTGAGAGAGTTTTCAAGCATAGTTGAGTAAGAGTAAAGTTGAATTCATTTTCTTTAAAATGATATATGAAAACTAAGTATTCCCAAGAGTAAACATTTTCACATTTAAGATGAGAGGAAACACCGATTTCCAAAAGAGTTTTGAACAATTTTAGTACCATCACTTTTAAGAGAAAGATCTTTGAGTAATAATCTCAAACCACAAAAGAGTTATGTTTTTAAACATTTGAGCTAGTATATTTTAGGAGTAGTATTGAGCACCGATATTGGATAGAGTTCAAATAACTCACATCACCCATAAACCATGTAGTGATCATAGGTAGAAAGGGTCATACTTTTTAGATGATTCCTTATTGCTTTTAGCATAGACTAGTGGATCCACTTAGTAGTTAGATTCTATACCCTTGGCAAGGTATAAGACAACCCTGGCAGTGTGAGGCAAAACATTGTATCATCACATAGCTCATAAGTGATGATTGTTGGTTAGAGAAACTCCACAGACATTGTTTATTTTGTATTTTCATATACAAACAGAGTTTATATTATATCCTTGCATACAAACTGAGTATATTGTATTCTTAAATACATTTAGTTGCTTTCTACTATTTTAAAAGCTTCCTATATAGTACATCTCTTATTGTTGCTTTATATTGAGTTGAGTATCCAATGTTGAGTATTCAGAGTTCAGTATCCAAAGTCGAGTGTCTCATTACTTAGTTGAGCCTTATTTCACTGAGTTGAATATCCTATTATTGAGTTGATCCTTATTTCACTGAGTTGAACATCCTATTATTGAGTTGAGCCTTATTTCAGTGAGTTGAATATCTTATTATTGAATTGAGCCTTATTTCACTGAGTTGATTATCTATTTATTGAGTTGATCCCTATTTTCTTTGAGTTGAGTAGAAGTATGTTTCTTTGAGTTGGGTTGAGTTGAGTTGAGTTGAGTGAGTTAGGAAGAGGTAATTATGTTTCTTTTCCATTACTTCAAGCTTATGTTATGCTTTAGAATTCCCCTTACATGCTCATACATTCCATGTACTGAGCCATTTGTCCTGCATTATTTCATGATGCAGATACACGTACTCAAGATCATCAACATGCGCTTTGTTGATACCACATGCAATTCGAGTTAGCTATGGTGAGCCTCCTTGATTTTAGAGGGTTCCGCTTATATTTTCAGTTATATCAGTTATTAGGATGTTGTGGGTCTTTTATCAACTTCTATCTTTGTCAGTTAGAGGCTTCATAGATAGACAATAGAGTTTCAGAAGTCTGTTCATTTATTTTCTTAAATGTTCTAAATATTTGAGTTGCCTATTTTTGGCTAGTTGAATACTCCCTCCATTTAAAAAAGAGTGCCTTGTTTGACTTGGCACGTAATTTAAGAAAATAAAGAAGGCTTTTGAATCTTGTGGTCCTAAATTAAAGTTACGTCAATTGTACAAAATTGCCCTTTAATCTTGTGGCCTTAAACATGCCACGTGGAAAGCTGAAATTAAAATGTTACCAAAAAAAGAAAGAGGTTATTCTTTTCGAAATAAACTAAAAAGGAAAGAGGGTCATTCTTTTTGAAACAGAGAGAGTACTATTTATATTCAGAGTAGATCATTTGAGTTAAAGCTTTGTATTTGAGTTTCATGAATTTTATTCAGTTTTCAGGTTTGTATGCTTGAGTTAGTCTTCCGCTTGTAGTTAGCCATGATGAGGGTTTGCTTGGAAATTAGCTATGGTTCTTGAGTACCGGCCATGTCAAGGGTGTAGGCTTGGGTCGTGACAAGATGGGGGTAGTATTGATACAGTTAATAAGCCTTGATAGAAGTATCATGGGGTTACAAGTTGAGTGGTGTCGAGAATGAAGTAAGGGTGTATCGTGAGTGTTGATCGGGTCAATAGTGGTCATGTCTGGAATCTCTCCTAAGATATAGACGGTTAAGCTATGAGTGAGAACGGAGAAGGTAAGGGGTTATAGTCAAGTACTAGTATGTTATCAAGCAATTGGGATTATAAAGGCGGAGGAACGAATAGTCTTATTGCATGATTCTTGCTAGTCGATTTCTTATCTTATGCGATAGGTATTGGGTTGACCGATGATGACTACCAGTATGTGTGGTTGTACTGATACTACTCGTGCTATGCCTTTTTGGCATTGTCTGGTTGCAGGATCAGTGATGTTTCATAGGTGAAGACGAAGGCAATCTCTAACAACTTCTATTTTTCCTTCCGCATGGTGAGAGCTGCGTTAATTATAATTTTGTTATGGTTTGTACTGTTAGTAGCTCTTGTACCTGTTTAGACTAGATCCATGGGGTGTTAATTACTTTACAAGTCTTAACTGAGTTGAATATCTTATCTTTGAGTTGAGTATCTTATTCTTGAGTTAAGTTTAGTTGAGTGAGTTGAGAAGAGGTAAGTATGTTTCCTTTTTATCAAGTTCAAGCTTATGTTATGCTTTAGAATTCCCCTTACATGCTCGTACATTCCATGTACTGATCCGTTTGGCCTACATCATTTCATGATGCAGATACATGTATTCAAGATCATCAACAGGCGCTTTGTTGATAGCACATGCAGTTCGAGTTAGCTATGGAGAGCCTCATTGCTTTCGGTGGGTTCCACTTGTACTTTTAGTTATATTAGTTGTTAGGATGTCATGGGTCTTGTCCCAACTTCTATCTTTGTCATTTAAAGGCTTTATAGATAGATAGTAGAGTTTGAGACGTTTGTTTCATTTATCATATTAAATGTTTTAAAGACTTGAGTTGCCTATTGTTGGCTAGTTGAATATTCTATTTTTATTCAGAGTTATTCATTTGAGCTAATTTTTTTAATTGAGTTCAATGACTTTTATTCAGTTTTAAGCTTTTGTATGCTTGAGTTAGTCTTCCGCTTGTAGTCAGCTAGGACGAGGGTTCGCTTGGGGACCAGAAATGATTCTTGAGTGTCGGCCGCATCCAAGGTGTAGGCTCGGATCATGACAGTAATTGTACTATATATTATAATTATTATTCTAAAAATATCAATTTAGTAATCTTTTTGCTTCAAATTATGTTAACCCCAGGCCACAACTCCTCTATATCCATACATTTCTCTACATATGATATTTATTTATTTCACAAAAGTAAATAAGGAAATTCAAGTATCTATATCCTTTTGATGTTTGCATTAACAATCCGAGCTGCTTCTCTATCTTTTTTCCATCGCGACTTGACTTTCTAATCGTGCAACTACTTCTCCTGCAACTCAAATTATTTCTTCACCTCTTTTTCATCAAACGCTTCACCAAAACTTTATTTTTTGCATTTGAAGATTATATAAGCATATCAGTTCTGTTACTTCATCACTCCTCCTCAAATTGACACTAACAAAGACATCTAAAACACCTAGCTTGAATTCTTTAAGCAGAGGAGAAGAGGAGAAAGAATCCGACAATAATTTAGGAGAATTAGGGGTAAAATAAAAAGGGTCGATATTATATATTTAGCTGGCCGGGTCATTAAATGAATATTTTTTTATTTTTAAAAATGTTAATTTTAAACAAGATTTTTATATCAGCATATTTTAATTAAAAAATTAATAAAATAGGTTAAGTGATTTTGTAAGTAAAACACTCATAGTTGAGTGACTTTGTATGTAAAACACTCATAATTTAGTGACTTTTTGAGAATTGTTTTTTACAGTTAAGTGACTTTTGAGTTAAAACTTAATGTTGAGTGACTTTCTAAGAGAAAAATGCATAGTTGAGTGACCATTTGAGATATTAACTCTAAGGATAGATAACTTCTAGTAACCATAAGGAATGACCAAATAATTATCTCCTAATAGCGACAAGAAATCGCTTAATGCCCCATAGGTGAAAGCTCCAGGAATTTGTGAAGATGCAAATCATTATCTTCTCCTATCTTTCTTCGCTTCTTTCTCCTTGAATCAGCGTGGAAGATATGTGCCTTATCTGATTCTTTCTCCTTATGTAAAATATATGATTTTATATAATCTCAAATTTTATGGCATTTGGGTAATTCTGTTCTGCTATCTGTATAGGTCATAAACATGGCTTTATATACATAAGAGGATCTGATCTCGATATGAATAATATCTATTTGGAAATCCTCTATTAGCCAACAATTTCAATCTTTTTCGTTCTTAGAGAACATATTGAGAAATTTTAGTCATGTTTTGCATTTCTCTTTAACTGTTTTACATCATGCAAATTTTAAGTTAAATTATAATTCATAATGTAAATATTACATCTATATTTGGTTAACAATCTAATACCAATAGGTCTTCTACATAAAGTCACAAACAGTGTTTTCAAAATCATTTTTTGGGTGAGTCCTGGGAAAGTTTCGAGGTGAGGCGTACCAAAAACGCTTTGGAGCACAAATTGAGGATGTCGATCCATAGGGCATAAGTCTTAGAATTTGGGGCGTAAGCTCCAAGCTTAAAAATATAAGCCCTAAGCGTTAAACTTACGCCTGAGCGTATGAACCTATGCCCTGGGCGTTAATTTTTTTTTGGTTTTTGAACTTTTTTTGCATTAAATCATATTTTTTATTATTAGTGTAATGATATTTCTCAAATGGTAATTGTAATATTTTTTTTCTTCATTATTGGTTATTAATACTTTTCTCAAATAAAATCATAATATATATATATATATATATATATATATATATATATATATATATATATATATATTACAGGTTATTTATTAAAATTTATTTATAAATTAATTGAAAGTTTTACTTTTGCTTATTTTCTTAGTAATAAATTAAAAAAATTGAATATATAGTAGACTACGCTCCGTAGATCCATAATACTTACGCCTCGTGTCTAGGGGCTTACATCTCTCCCCATACTACAGAAAATGTCTCGCCTCACTCCCCGTCTTTTAAAACATTGGTCACAAACTGTACATCACGTGTATTAAACAACTATAATGATAAATCAAATACATTTTTGATGATCGACATAGTGAACTAGGTTCACCCTACAAAGCTTATCAGTTAAACGTTAAACTAACTAAAATAAAAAAGGAAGAGTTCTCGTGCTAAAAAGAAAGTTGGGTTGAATAGGAAAGAACATTAGCGAAAGAAGTCTTGCATGTAAAGGAGACTTGGCAAGTTAAGTTACAAAAGGAAAGGTTTATAATTAAAATTGTTTCCTAGAACAAAGAGGACTTCTCTCCTTATACATATTAGATTCAGACAAAGTTCAGAGTCTATAAAAGGACAACAATACTGACAAAAAAAAAATCATCTTTGCATAATCCAGAAAAGAGAGAGCGAGAAATAGAGAAAGAAATTCATAGCGAAGGTCAAAGTGTTCGAGAGGTAGAAACGAAAGAATTCTAGAATTAGAATTACTTTCGAATAGTTGAGTTGCATGCATTTGTTTTTGGATCAGTGTTTGTGAGAGTATTGAGAGTGTGTGAGAATTGTAAACAAGAAGTGGGTTTGGCTTCTTGTTAAGGGTTAGATTTAGTAGAGAGATTGAGAGTTTTTGTAACCAAGAAGCGAGTTTGACTTCTTAGAGAGTTGAGGGTGTTTTCGATCATAGTTAATCGAAAGGGTAGATGTTTAGAGTTAGGTTTGTCAATTTACTGAGTTGTAATTGTTGAATTAATATAAAACTCTGTGTAGGTTTTCCCCTCCTTGAGTTCGGAAGGTTTCCACGATATCTTGATGTTCTGATTACTAACGTAAGTATCTTGTTTGTGTTATTCAAGAACCTGGTTCTTAAATACTGGGTAATGTTTCTTCAATTGGTATCAGAGAAGGTCTTTTCGTTAAGAGATTCACATTTTGAAAAGAATCAATGGCAGCATCACTTTCCCCACAATAAGGAGCTTCTCAAACTCGACCACCACTGTTCAATGGAAAGTACTATGGATGGTGGAAGAACTACCTGATAGATTACTTGATAGGCGAAAACCCCGATCTTTGGAGTGTAGTTCTGGACGGACCCACTATACCCATGAAGAAAGGAGAAGACAGAGTCACGATGGTACCAAAGGAAAGAAAAGAATGGGATATGTTGCAGACAAACTTGTCATTCAAAATAACGCAAAATCCAAAATGATTCTAATTTGTGGCATAGGACCAGACGAGTATAATATGATCTCATCATGTGAGGATGCAAAGTTGATTTGGGAAACTCTACAAACTACACATGAAGGTACAACTCAAGTAAAGAAATCCAAAATCGACAACCTGAATAGACAATATGAACTGTTCAGAATAATAGAAAGAGAAACAATCCAAGATATGCACACCAGGTTCACTGCAATCGTTAATGAGATTTATTCGTTAGGAGAAGTACTTCCTAATGGAAAGGCTGTCAGAAAAGTCCTAAGCGTTCTACCAGAATCGTGTGAAAGTAAAGTAGAGGCCATCACTGAAGCACGTGAGCTAGATAAACTAGCCATGGATGAGCTCATTGGAAATCTCATAAGATATGAACTTAAGAAAAACCAAGAGAGGGAAATAGGCAGTAAAAGAAAGGAGAAGAACCTAGTTCTCAAAGCTACAACTTCTGAAGATTTTGAAGATGAGAATATTGCACTTATGACAACAAGGTTCTCCAGAATGTTAAAAAGGGGACAAACATTTCAATGAAGAGGTCCTCAAAAGACAACGGAAAACTCAAGAGAACAACTATGTCATAAATGTGGAAGTCCAGATCATTTTATTAAATTTTTCCACTCCGGGCCTTAGAACATAAAAAGAACAATTCAGATAAGGCAAAGGATGGTAGAGGTCATAGATATATTCCTACAAACAGGAGAATGACTAACTAAGAGGCTGATCTCTCAATGAAGAAAGCATTTACTGCAATAGGAGGCATGTCAGAAGATGAGTCCGAAGATGAGGAATCTGAAAATCAATCCCTACTTGCAATAGAGCAAACTAAAAAATATTACTTTCTTGCACTAGTAGCCATAATTGAACTAGGAGAGAAGGAAAATATTTGTCTGACACACAGGAAACAATTCAAGCATTGATGGCTCGATCAGATTCTGAAGAAGAATAAGAAGAGGATAAGCAGGATCAAGTTAGTCTACTTCACATTAAAGAAAATCTTGACTCTTACTAAAAAAGATAGCTAGAATCCTTATTGCATACTCTTATAAACGCATATCAATCAACCTGTTATGAAAAATACATTCTGATGGAAGACTATGCATCTTTAAGAGAAGAAAATATGAACTTAGAACAACAAAACTGCCTTCTGCACAATAGCTAAAAGAATTGAACAAAGAGTTTAACTCCATAACAACAAAAAATTAAGATCTCCAAAAGAAACTTCACATAACCAAAATGGAAACAGAGCACAACATGCGCTGGACCAAGTCCTTCATACTTCTTGATAGCATCCAAAAGAATCAATCTACCACAAGACATGGAATAGGTTTTTTTGAAACAAAGAATCCCAACATAGACTGTTTGTGTTCTCACTGTGGCCTTACTGGACATAAAAGTTATGCATGCAATAAAAAACAAACTGAACATAAGAAAATTTTCATTTTTGTGCAAAGAATACAAAAAAAGAATAACACCAAAACTATTTCCACATAAAAAACCTCCATTCATGGGCTAAGAAAGATCTTATTCATCCCATTTATAACAAACAGGAACCCAAGTGGATCTGGGTATCCAAAATTAACTATGTTTAATGGTTGCAGGATTCAGTGGGAGAAAAGCCAAGATATTAGTACCGTGACAGCGCATGTTCCAGGCATATGTTGGAGATAAAAACAACTTTCTCTCACTGAAAGACTTTAAGGGCGGAAATGTAGCCTTTGGGAGTGAAAAAACTAGAGAAATACAAGGAATTAGAAAGGTAGGGCCCAACCTCAAATAAGCAATTGACAATGTGTACTATGCAGATGGATTACAACACAATCTGCTAAGCATATCTCAAATGTGCGACAAAGGAAATAAAGTGATATTTACTATTGATGAATGTAAAGTGGTCAAATCAACCACTGAGGAACTGGTCCTCCATGGAAAAAGGCACAAAAATATATACAAAACTGAGATAATGAGTCTAGGAAATTCGCTCACATGCCTCAGTGTCATCATAAAAAACTCCCTTCTCTGGCACAAGAGGTTGGGGCATATTAGTTTTTCCACAATTAACAAGTTAATATCAAAGGATCTAGTTAAAGGACTACTTGATAAGTGATGTGAGGCTAAAATACATATTTTTAATCATTATTTCTCACATTTATTATTTATATTTGTCCTTTTTGAGCATAAACTTTATGGATTGTGCTAAATTGTGTATTTTATTTGTAGGATTAAATTGGTGGGAAAATAAAGAAGTATGGAGCTAAAATGAATTAAATATGAAAGGTTGAAGAAGGAAATCAAGCAAACAGCTTAATGGATTAAATAAAATAAAATAATATATTTATATATACATGGGATGACGGCTGTGATTGAGGAATTTCAATTTTGATGTTTGCTGCTGCCACGTGGCATCAAGTGAATAGTAAAGAAATATGTTGAGGCGGCAGCACCATGATTCACGCGGCGGAAAAAAATAAAAGGAATCCAATTCCTTTTGGTTTTGGATTCCTAATTTAATTTGGACTCAATTATTTTATTTAGGGTTTCCTACATCTATAAATAGTGCATAGAAATAGTTATTTGAAAAAAAGAAGGCCAAGAACCAAGATACAAGACACAATATAAAATTTCTTCTAGCTTAGGAACTTTGGAAGAGCCGCCGTGGATGCCGGAGAATTGTGGTTTATTCTTTATTCTCCTTTATTATTTATTTGTATTTGTGATTAATAAAAGATAGTTTAGCTATTGTTCTTAACTTTTTATGATTAACACAAACATATTTATTTTAATAAATTTTGATTGTGTTTTTGAGATAATGAGTAGCTAACTTTCATAACTAGGGTTGTGGGAACCATAAGCGATTAACAAAGTATGAATAATAACTAAGTAATTATTGAATAGTGTTGAGGCATGCATTGATAATTCTTTCGTCTAGAAGTCTTTTTAACGGTGGCCAACGTTAGAACTCACTTTGTTGCTACTTGCCGGACCAAGGAGGTAATCAACAAGAAAAGAATTATCAACATAGATTTAGTGTGATACTATCTAATCGACTGGTGTCGATTGGTGCAAAGTAATAACTAAGCCAAACTTCGATTATGATGTCTAATATGAGGTAAAGGTAAGGGTTAGTAAATTATACACACGTAGCCGGACCAAGGTGCGGGGTGAGATTCTCTAGATGCTGGACCAAGGATTTAGAGATACCTAACTTATCACTTTGCATGTAATACACTAGAAAAGGATTACTATTATTAGGATTACTGCGTTATGAGCTTATGGGGAACATATTCCTAGTTACTTTTAATAATCTGAATATAAATAAATACTTAGTTCAAAGCTATCTTTTTATTTATTTTATTTTATTTTAATTTAAATCCCCCCATTTTTATATAATGACTATCGAGTTAAATATTTGCTATTGACAATGTTCTTCCATATTCTTTGTGGGATCGACCCTGACTCATAGTTGGGTAAATATATTGCATACAATCGTTTATATTTCTTTTCAAGAAGTATATTTTGAACGTTATCAATAAGAAGCCGAACAGTGAACAAATCTGTGGTGCATGTGCTCAGGGTAAACATGTAAAATCCTCCTTCAAACCAAAAGTAGTAGTCAGCTTAACAAAACCTTTGGAGCTGCTCCACATGGACTTATGTGGACCAATGCGCATTCTAAGTAAGGGAGGCAAAAGGTACATATTCGTAATTGTAGATAACTACTCTAGATTTACATGGACCATATTCTTAGCAACAAAGGATGAGACATATGATATGTTTGAAATCTTTGTGAAACTGGTTCAAAAGAAATTCAATAGTGAAGTTATCAATATCAGATCTGATCATGTGTTAGAATTTGAAAACTCTAAGTTTCTTAACTTCTGTGCTATCAATGGTGTTGATCATAATTTTTTAGCCCCAAGGACTCCACAACAAAATGGTGTAGTGGAACATAAGAATAGAACATTAAAAGACATTATTAGAACCATGTTGATATAGAGCAATCTACCAAATTCCTATTGGGCTAAGGCAATTAATACTTCATGTTATCTTATTAACAGATGCATGATAAGGTCAATACTGCATAAAACTCCATACGAACTGTTGAAAGGAAGAAACCTGAATCTAGCACACCTTCGACCTTTTGAGTGTACCTACTACGTGCATAATAATGGGAAAGACATGTTGGGTAAATTTGATGCCAAAAGTGATTAAGGTGTAATCCTTGGATACTCAACACAAAGTAAGGCATATAAGATACTTAACAAAAGAACAAATCGAGTAGAAGAAAGTATGCATGTCATCTTTGATGAAGGGCAAAATCAAACTCATAAAGGCATCGTAGACCATCTTGATGATTTGGATATGAATCTACCAAGGCCACCTGAGGAATACCAATTAGATGAGGATGGAATTGAGGAACCTAAGGACACACTAAGTCTAGCCATCCATGAAACTTAAAACATCAGGAGACAAAGTAGCTGAAGAACCAGGTCCATCAACAACGGATGCGACACATGGTGCTCAACTAAGCAGTTGGAAACATCGAAGCTCTCATCCCATACAAAACATCCTTACCCCTTTGGACTCAAGAATTCATACTAGATCAAAACTTAGGAATATGTGTGCCTTTTCTGCATATCTGTCCTTAGTTAAACCAAAGAATATTAAGGAAGCTCTGGCAGACCCAGAATGGATTATCGCCATGTAGGAAGAACTGATTCTGTTTGAACGAAGTAAGGTATGTAACATGGTTCCCAGACATAATGACCGATCTGTGATAGGTACTAGATGGGTATTCATAAATAAGCTCGATGATCAAGGACAAGTCACACGAAATAAGGCCATATTAGCGGTATAGGGATACAATCAGGAAGAAGGGATCGACTTGACGAAACCTTCCTACCGGTAGCAAGAATGGAAGCAATAAAGATATGAATAGCCTTTGCGGCTCACATGGAGTTCAAACTATATCATATGGATGTAAAAAAAGCCTTTCTAAATGGATTTATTCAAGAGGAAGTATATGTGAAGCAACCCCCTGGTTTTGAGGACCCTGATCACCTTGAATTTGTCTATAAACTAGACAAAGCACTATATGGGCTGAAACAAGCTCCACGAGCCTGGTATGATCGCTTATCCACATTCCTTCTCATACATGAATACTCACGCGGCAAAATAGATAATACATTATTTCTTCCAAAGCAAGGTCAAGATCTGCTCATTGTTCAAATCTATGTTGACGATATCATATTTGGGGGAATTGACACCTCTCTTGGAATTGAGTTTGCAAAATTAATTAGCAGTGAATTTGAAATGAGTATGATGGGTGAACTAACTTTCTTCCTAGGTCTCCAAATCACTCAGTCTCCATCAGGTACATCAATCCATCAGCAAAAGTACATCAAGGAATTACTAAAGAAGTTTGAGATGCATGAAGCTAAGACAATTGATACCCCTAGTGGCACTACAACCAAACTTGATAAGGATGAAATTGGTTCTTAGGTAAACGACATAAAATATAGAGGGATGATTGGATCTCTTCTGTATCTAACTTCCCAGCAGACCCGATATTGTGTTTAGTGTTGGGCTATGTGCCAGATTTCAATCATGTCCTAAAGAATCCCATCTAAAGGCAGTCAAAAGAATACTTCGATATCTCAAAGGAACCATGGACTTGGTGCTGTGGTATCCCTCAGGTGACTCCTTCGATCTAGTAGGTTTTTCTGATGCCGACTATGCTGGTTACCTGGTTGATAGAAAAAGCACATCTGGAATGGCACACTTTTTAGGATCTTGTACTGTTTCATGGGCAATCAGAAAATAAAACTCAGTCACACTTTCAACGGCTGAAGCTGAATACGTTGCAGTTGCTTCATGTTTTGCCCAATTATTGTGGATCAAACAACAACTAGAAGATTTTGGAATCAAAGTAGGTTGCATTCCTATCATGTGTGATAATACAAGTACTGTCAACATGGCAAAGAACCCGGTTCAGAATAAATGCACCAAACATATAGACATCCGACATCACTTCCTTAGGGACAATATTGAAAAAGGCCTTATAGTGATGACATATGCAAAACTGAGGACCAGATTGCTGACATTTTCACTAAGGCACTTGGAAGAGAACCTTTTCAGAAAAACCGACTTGCTCTAGGGCTAATATTTCAGGATTAATACTTATCTCTCCCCTACTCTTTTCAATAAGATCATAATTAGTGTGTGAAATAAATTAAGTATCTGCTTTCCCTTAACTCGTGTTAGTACCTTGCTTCAGGTATACTTGATGTTTGCGTAATCAAGACACAACTTCCAATGCAAATGTCTACGATCGTACAATAGTAAACTAACCCAACCAAGGGTTGGGGCCGAGTCCCAAGGGAGTGGGCTTAAGAATTAATAGAAAAATAAAATTTAGTTCTAGTTAGTCATAGCTAAAAACATTATCGAATATAAACATGCTAAATCTAAGGGGTGACGCAAGCGTCAATTATCAACGGGGGTTCGTGACAAGTGAGCAAAAACAATAAAAATAAAAATGAGTACTAATCAAGGAGACGGGATTCTTGGGATGTGATAGGAATACGGGTTAGACTAGACTATTGGGTACATGCTTTTGCTAGTAAATCCGTTGAGTATTTGTGACTAGGCTAGATTATAGTGGGAGTAAATTCTCTCTCGAGCAACTTACCCCTAATCAAATGGGTTCCTCTCGGACACCCACTTGCCTTATGAAGAACAAGCTCCACCTTAGCCTACTCACTCTCTCAAGCTAAGTGTATAGGAGAAGGACTAGAGTTTACTCTCTCGAGTTGAACCTCATGTCGACCCACTCCCATAGACCATCAATTTAGTAGTATTAGTTTTACGACCTCTCTCTCTCGCAAGCTGAAACACAAAGGTGAAATCATATTTGCAACTGCAATTTCATTAAGTTCCACCACAACTACTAAACGAAATCACATTTACCTAACAAATAAACCATCAACAAGCAAGACCTAACAAATAATCTAACCCATATTCACAAAATCACACCCCAAGAATTGGGGTTTTAGCTACACATGTAAAAGAGATAGAAATTTATACCAATATGAGTTTGCGTTCAAATGAGTATGAAGATTTAAGTCTCAAAACAAGCAAAGAGTGAAGAATCCACAAGACCCAAGTACAAATTCGTAGAATTGAAACCCTTTGAATCTTCAAGTTCTTCAAAACCCTCTCCAAACTTATAACTCAAAATTCTATCTTAAAAATTATATATTAAAAATTTGATATTAAGCTACAACTCTCAACGAGTATTTATAGTTTTCAAAAATCTGTGCTGTAGCAAATCATTCAGCGTTGTTAGTCGAGATTACTGATCAACTCGGCGATCCGCCCTTTGGTAGGTTTCATCACCGTCTTGCTCTATCCTTCATCATCGTTGTGTTTTGGATCATTAGGAGACATAGTATTGCTTTTCAGAAATGCTCGGCGATACGCTGACTGCTTCTTTTCATCGCTGATGTGATTCTTTCTTTCAGGGCTCAGCACACTGGAACAAAAGGCGAGGATAAGACCTTTTGGTGATTCGCCGAATGGGTTCGGTGATTCTCAGATCTTCATTTCTTCGTTCTTTCAGCTGCCTTTGTTCCCTTTCTGATAAGTAGTGTCCATGCTTTCCCTCAAACTCCAAATACCTGAAACTTAAGGGTTCATCAAATATTGAGATAAAATATGCATTTTAGGACACTAATTCTATCAAAATATGGCCTAAATTAGTACAATTTGAGGACTCATCAATTCTTTTCAGCAGACGCAACCTATTGATCAGGTCTAATGATATTACCCTTAGTTTCTTATAATTTTGGTGCAGAAGTGCTCGCATGGCTTGAACCAGGTTCGCAGGACATTAGGTATGCACTTCACTCCATCATGTCTCCATTTAGGCATTACACATGTTAACTTGCAATTGTCATTAGTTTGAAAGCACAAGGGACCTGGTTCACCTTTTTCTCTCTCCACACCAGATAATTTTACGCGAGAAATTCATCTTAAAAGGACACTTATTTTTTCTTTTTCACTCCTTCCCATATGTTATCCCGTAAACCCAATCGTCAATCACCTCTCTTATCCATGTGAGACCACCATCATTACCTTTCCTTTCCAAGAATTTCTCCCATCAGCCCCCTCTTCTCTGTACTCACACCATCCACACTTACCAAATGCAACAACCACAAAACTCCTCCAGAAACTTGAACACTTCAATTGCTAACCCTCTCATTGCTTACTCCGACGATGACAACTCATCCATTTTAATAGCACTCCCATCGGCCCCAGCATCCCCCGACGTACAATCTCATGGGGAAAAAAACTACTCCACTGACACATCCCTAACCTCTCTACCCAAAGATCCATCACCCACTCGTCCACCTTCTCCTTTAATGGCTTTTACATCCGGCGACCCATTCACACCCTCTCTATCGCCTCACTACTCGGAACTTCCAAACCCTAACCCTTTTCTCTCCTCCTCTCTACCTCCAATCGAAACTCCCATTCCTACCATCACTAACACTGTCCAATCTCCATCACCCACTCTTCCACCATACCAATATCTTGATGATATTCCCCTAAGTGTTTTACATCCCCAAAAACCATGTCGTCCTCACAAACACAGCGCTGTGAAGCAGACCTCCCTTCGCACACCCCTCACTCGCAGTGTCAGTCAGGATCAAATGAAAGAGGCCTTGGACTCTAGCATCAAGCGACATCGTGTTAATAAGTCTCACGTTTACCCACCTTCCTCACCCTTCATGCTTGACTCTGAATCAAAGGAAATTTTAGCATCTCTACTATCTGTCTCTTTTCCCCAATCCCAAAAACCTAGTAAAAGTATGCTAAAATTTCTAAAAATAAGAAAGGAGAAATATTTTTGCACCAAACTAGTGATTAGGGCAGGATATTACACTCTGAAATCCTTAAAGAAGATACAATGAATAGGGATTTTGGGTTATTGAATTTTCAAGTGTTAGGGGATCTATTTCTTGATGTTAAACTATTGGTATTTGAAAAGAAATTGGTCGACTTCTATACGAATCTTACTATTCTAGAAAGGAATGTTATAACCTCTACTGTAAATGGGGTGGAATTGGTTTTCGACCACATCAAGCTTGGGGAAATACTTAAGATACCTACTAATGGTCTTGCTGAGTATGTTTGATTGGATGATGAGAACTGTCTTCTTACATCTCAGTTTTCCCAGGGTAGGGCTTCCACTAGAGCTAAGAAGGTGTTAAAAGATGAAATGACCCCTTTTCATAAACTACTATTTGAAATTGTTCATAAGGGAATTCTCCATTGGGGACATAAACGACATAAGGCATTCGTGATATGGGAAATGCACATGCTTTGGAGAACATGGAGCCCATAGATTGGTCATCCCTAATGATTAAACACATGGCTAGAATCGTTGATCCTCAACGTGGTTCACATCAACTTGCATATGGGAACCTCTTTTCTATAGTGTTCAAGAATTTTCTATGCCATTGGGTGAGGGGACAAGTTTGACTCGTGAAGACATGCTGACTAGGTTCTCCCTTGCTAAGTGTGAACTACTTGTTGAACCAGATCAGACTCCCATTGCTTCTCCTTGGGCATCTCGACCCGTTGCTAGCTTGCTTCGTGGTCTCAAAACTGCCAGGGACCAGATTGTTGCTCTTCAATTCGAAAATGCATCCTTGTGTACTGACTTGACTATGTCTCAGGGGAAGTAGCCAAATTGCAAGAGCAGTTAATGAACCAACAAATTGATAACAACGCCCATATGGATCGGGTTCTTCAGCTTCTTGCTTCCTCTTCATCTCCTCCTAAGCCTAGCCCTTAATACTCCCGTACACTGATCTTTCGTTCCAGTTACTTATGCTTTTTGTTTAAAATGTTAACATGTTTTACTATGTGTTTACATATTTTGGATGTTTTGATGGTACTTTTTTGAGCTTAAAATGTAAGTGCATGTTGATTTTCTTGCTTACGTTGTTCATGCTTGTGCTGCATTTGTGTTACTTGTGTTAAAAATGGCTAATATCCTTAGATTGGTATTGCTTATGTTGTGCTTTTCTAGAATTTTGTCCCTTCGTGGGCTCTGAGTTGTGGTTAGGGTATGTTACTGTCTATTGTCCACCTTTCTGTTTGATATGCCAAAAGGGGAAATATATTACTTGTCTTGTACATATATAGTGTTAGTTTTTCACAGGAAGTGAGGTAGATTTGTCATCATCAAAAATGGAGAAATTGATAAATCAAATACAGTTTTGATGATCGACATAGTGAACCAGGTTCACCCTGCAAACCTTATCATTCAAACGTTAAACTAACTGAAATAAAAAAGGATGAGTTCTCGCGCTAAAAAGAAAGTTGGGTTGAAAAAGAAAGAGCTTTAGCGAAAGAAGTCCTGCATGAAAAGGAGACTTGGCAAGTCAAGTTACAAACGGAAAGGTTTATAATTAAAATCGTTTCAAGTCAAGTAACAAAAGGGAAGGTTTATAATTAAAATCGTTTCCTAGCACAAAGAGGACTTCTCTCTGTATACATATTGCATTCAAATAAAGTTCAGAGTCTATAAAAGGACAACAATACCGACAGAAGAAATCGTCTTTGCATAATCCAGAAAAGAGAGAGCGAGAAAGAGAGAGAGAAATTCATAACAAAGGCCAAAGTGTTCGAGAGGTAGATGTTATGTCGTAATTTTTCCATCTTTAGCAAAATCAGTTTTAAATGTTCTAAGTATAAAAATAATTTCAGAAAAATACTTAGAAAAGAATCGCCACTTAATTTTTAATGATATTAAGAAAATTTAATTTAAAAAACTCTCACCGATTAAGTCTTTATAAATTTAGAAAAAATGGGTAAAATGTTTCTATTTATGCTTCAAGAAGGTTTTTAAGGCATTTGAAGCGTCCGCTAATACGCGATTATCCTACGACTTGGTTAAAATATTTTTGACTATTTTTTAGGAATATGATTTAAAATAAAAATAATATATAATAATTTACAATATTCGATCAACTTTGAAAAATAGTTAAACAAAGAACAATTTTTATTTTTTAAGAAAATGGGACCTTAATTGAAACATTTGAATTAAAGACAAGTAATTAGAACTTTAACAAAACTAGATTAGTTGATTTTTATTTGAATCATTTTTTGGTTAATCAAAGTTTTGACTAAAGATTATAATGAAACTACCAGAGTTGATAAAATGAGATTTGTTAAAAACAAAACAACGCAGAGAAATAATTCGTCTTTTGGGGGAATTCAACTAAGTTAATTAACAATTTGAAAGTTAGAGTTAATAGAAAACAAACCAATAAAAAATAACAATTAAATAATTAGGAAAGTAAGGGAGAGATTAAATTTTGGCCTTTCTTGGGCCAAATTCGGTGCTTCTTTTAGGGTTTAACCCAATTTTTGTTTTTGTAAACACTTGATGTATATCAACGTTTGTTGGATGTATACAACTCATTTTTCTGCAACCCAAGACCTGTTTCAGCTTCCACTTTCTTCGGACATTGACGGGGCTGACGTAAGAGGAGTTCAATTCAACGAAATGCTGGGATGGAGTCCGAAATGGACTTGGATGAATGTCACATGTATAAATATAAGGGAAAAGGAATTAATGGAGGGTTTTGAACAATTCACATACGTAATTATGTCTTCAACTAGAAATAATCATGACATAGCTAATTCAAGATATCCACAATTTACTACAAGCGTAAAAAAAATATAAGGATATGAAGTATCACTAATGCCCACCACGCGATATACTACATGCTACTTTCAATGATTTCATGTTGACAAATTAGCAAATAACCACATACATAGCCATATGCAAAATAGACAGAAGGAAATTAGTCAGGCTATAATTGTAAGCCATACAAAAACAAGAAAAGTTCATGTGATTATGTAAAAGAAAAGAAAAAAACAGAGAGCGGAAAATATTGAAAAAAATGCAAAGCTAAAGTTTGGTAGAGATTGGTTATACACTTAGTTAAGCCGGTTTTTGAATATATTTAGAGCATAACAAAAGCATATGAATACACCAAGTAAAAAAGACAAAGTTTAAAAATTCAAAACCATAAGCATATAAATTAAGTAGTGTTGTCAAGAGCTTACGACAAACAAAACACACATCACTAACAAGAAGAGTCATGATTGATATGTTTCTCATTTTTAAAGTCAAAAGTTAAGTGAGAATCACACAAAGAAAACCAAACCAGGAACATGATTTCTATGGGACAATATAAATAGAAGAGGGGGCATTACCTTTTTCCAGGCAGCGATACTGGAACGACAAGCTTGACTATGAAGCAGCTTTCACACCAAAGAAGAGATGAACTTCAAGAATTCTCATGAACTCCGCTGAAAGCTTCGGATGAGATGAAGCGAAATTCCAAGAAATCTAGACCCAACTTTATGGTTTTTGATATTATATCGATATTATATTCATCAATATCAAATTATGAAAAAAATTCCTCTTTTTCCCCAAAAATCCCCCCTCAAACATTGAATGGTCGAGAGTATATATAGGGGAAAAGAATATCATTTTTGGGGGGAAATCGAATGGAAAGGAAAAATTTGAAATTCAAAAATTTATACCAATTTCCTCAAATGCTTGCTCAAAATTAGGGAAAAGACTGATTCTTACTTCAAATTCAAATAAAAGGAGGATGGGCATATGGGGGAGTATTACCGATGTTGACGTTGTCAGGGTTCTCCGCAATTTGGTGAGATCTTTCGGGGTTGCTGGGATTTTCGCATGAAAAAGAAGCACGCGCAGGGGGTCGGGTCAGTTTGGTATACTGCACGTATTGATATTCTTGTATTTGTTTGCTGATGGGTTTCTTTGGTATTGAGATATTGGGGAGGATGAATTGCAAATAGTGGGCTGGGAATATTGTATGCTTTATTGTTATTGGTATTGAATTTGATTTGCGGGCTGATTTTTTACAGGATAGTAGGCTGCTGTAATGAGTTTGAGGAATTGGGTCGGCTGGAAATTGGAAGTAAGGCCCAAAACATGGTCTTGAAAAGGAAGCCAAGGATGGGTTAGATCTTGGAGTTTAAGAAATAGCCATATTGAGTTTAATTTGGAGAGTTTGACTAAAATTTAAACAAGACGAATTAATGTTAATTAATTAACAAGCTTCTTAATTTTAACGAAATAAAATAATTAATTTAATTGTAAACTAATTAACTCAAAAATATAAACTATAAATTAGCTAAATTAATTAACCAAATATTTAAGTAAAACTAAAGTCTTTTGAGACGATTTCCAAATACAAATATAATAAATATATACAAAATTATATAGAATATATCTATTATTTTTAAAATTATAAAAATGACAAAATTACTTAAAATGACTTGAAAAGTATTTAAAATTTATAAAATCAATTATTTCAAATCGTTTGGAATTTAAGAAGCTCGATGATTAATTTATATTGTGAAGGTCCAAAATTAGGTGTCAATATTTGTCCCTCATTTGACTTGATTGATGAAAGAAATTCGAAGCAAATGAAATTGACGAATCCAATTTTGGCCGACCACATCTTCATCTATAGAAAAGGGATTTTGTTACGGACTTTAGGAATCATGGTCGAGCCTCGGAAATGAGTTTTCTACATATCTCAGGCTATATGAGAATTCAGGCCACTTGTAATTTGATACGCTGACTTTAATGCACGATTCTAAAAGAATTCAAAAGATATCCCGATACCGAATTATGAAGATACCGAAATGATCGAGAATAAGATTTGAGAGAGGATGTCAGAATACAGCCGAGTTTTCAACATTAAGTCCTCCCACATATCCTTAAACCTTAGGAATCAGGTTGTTTATAGTTCGAATCGATCGATTGAAAAGGAAATCTATTATGCTGGATAACCTTCGGTTCTAGAAGAGTGACAAGTAAGTCGAGCATGAAAAAGAGGCTAGCAACCTCTTAGTCATGAAAGTGGTGCACTTCACACCCATAATTAAAAACTTACACAAACATAATTTTCCAAGCTCTTGGTGTATTGCCACTCAGATTGGAAAATTGTCTCCAGTGAAGATGAAAAGTTTGGTGGATGCGAAACTGAAACCGATAAACCCAAAGAAAAACTCACATGCCTTTTGATAGGGGTGTGGTTCGATTGTGGTGGAAGTCGCTCCACAACTCGCGTCCTAAGAGTTTGATACTCCTCTTCTGACTATGTCCCAATTCGCTGCTAAGAAAAAGTTTCACGTTGTGCTGCATCCATTTTGATGTCGTCCGCACCTGTTGTTTGATTTGAGAATTCATTCTCTTGAATGCTCTCGACAAAGACTTAAATAAACTTGTTAGTAGAAACTGTAATTTATATAGAGAAGTCGCATGTTTTACCATTTTCAGCACATATTTTTTTATATAATTATTTTGATGTCAGCCTCCGTTGATTTTGACGCAATAGATGATGGATTGATATGATGCGACACAATGATGACTTTCTCGATAATGCAATATTGTTGATGGCGATACTTCATTGATAGGATGATGATGATGATGCTTGATTGATAAGATGATGATGCTATATTGATGATCCATAGGCAGGATGATGTTGATCCAATTGTAGGTTGATATTGTCGAAACTTGATTGGTAAGATGATGCTGCTACATTGATGATCCATTGACATGATGATGTTGCTCCAATGGTAGGTTGATGTTGTCGAAGCTTGATTGGTGAGATGACGATGGTCCATCGGCAGGATGATGTTGATCCATTCAGCAATGAAAATATCACCTTTGATAATATAATACGGATGACCCTCTCAGTGGTTTGAATATGCAATGTCCCTCTTGGCATTTGAATACATGATGGCCCTCTCGGCGTTTGATGATTCTATGGCCCTTTCGGCGATTGTAAATGATGGCTCTCTCGGTGTTTGAAAATGCAATGGCCCTTTTGGCGTTTTAAGATGCAATGGCCCTCTCGGCATTTTAAGATGATGGCCCTCTCGATAGTTTGAATATGATGACCCTTTCGACGTTTGAATGCAATGACCCTCTCGACAAATGAAGATGATGGCCCTTTTGGCATTCGTTACAAAGGCTAACTTCTAACTATAAAACATATGACGATTGCAAGCAAATGATGCAATTACAAGGAAGGAAATAAAAGAAATCCTAAATCTTCAAATATAACAGCTTTTGATAGTATCTCAGTCAATTGACTACTTGTGAGATAATTGACTGTGCTCAACCATCGCATGTCATCAAACAAATGTATAGGCTGTTGAGTTCTCTTTTTCTGAGCTTTGGTTAGTTAGCCATTGATTCGTGTTTCTTTGACATATTCATCCTTTTTTAGATTCAGCTTATGTATCCTCCAGATTCAACTTATATTGATTCTCGAACTGTCTCAATTATTTGGCAACGTATTCAAATATCATAATTTTCTTATCATACTATTAGAACACATCGTCATCTACCTTAATTGTTCATTCAACTTGTGACATGACATGATGTTCACATATTTAAAATTATTTTTACTAAAACAAACACAAAGGTTGTTAGATAAAAAAATTAAAGCAAGTGGAATAAATTTTTGCAATAAAAGAGGCGTTCATTGAAAATAAGAAAATATGAAGTTTGGCCATGGCCATAGGCCATTTTGCCTTTTTCAAAATATTATAAGGGAAATTAAAAAATGACATAAAAGGTGGGTGCCGAGCCTCATTCAGACTACCACCCATTTTAGAATGACATAAAATTCATCTTTGTCTATCAAGATAAGCGAGGAATCAAGAGTGGAGTGGAAGTACAATTAAGCACTTGCTCCATTGGCTTGGCCTCTCATATGCCTGGTGTCTCAATCAATTCCTCTAGCACAACATCAACTTCCTTAGAAAGATCCTTAGTTCCTTCTCTGAGACTGATACAAATGAGACAAAGGCTTTGGTGATACATGATTAACCTCCTTCTTGTTCTGACCATCCATCGACACTAAAGTAAAAGCCTGATGTGGTGCCATGACCACGAATTTGGATTTCTCAAATATGCTCAAGGAAGCTACAACTTTATCAAGGCTATCAAGGTTGGTTGGGATTACAATTTTATCCATACACTTATTTTCTTCAACCTCGACCATGTTAATGGTAAACCCTCCACGATTCGACAGTGAATCACAATTGACATTGGATATTACAGTTTAAAGAGTTATAACATTTTGATCAATCAAGTCTTGAATTTTATTTAATCCTCAGTGGTATGTCCGACACCTCCTGAATGGTAAGCACAATGAAGGTCGGCCCTGTAATGTCTGGAATTGACATTGGCATTTTTTGGATCAATTGTTTGTATCAGACCTGCTGCTTTCAATCTCTCAAAAAGTTGAGTCCGACTTTCAACCAAAGCAGTAAAGACTCGAGGAGGTTTCTTCTCAAGTTTTGAATGAGGAAGATTGTAATTATTTCGCGGAGGTGGAGGTACTTGATGATAAAGTGGAAGATTTTGGCGAGTAAGTGTTGGTGTTTGAAAATTTGGGTATTGTGAAATTTGGTAGATATGAGAGGCATTTGTGTAATTTGGCAAAGTGACTTGGTAATTTGGTTGAACATTTGGGTAACATGACTGTGGATCTTGGTAATTTAGCAAGTTTGGTAGGGCAGCTTGGTAATTTGGATAATTTGGTGGTGGAGCTTGGTAATTTGGATAATTTGGCGGTGGAGCTTGGTAATTTGGTTGGATGGGTAAGGATTTTGCGGAGCTAATTGGTAGGTTTTGGATGGTAAAAGATTTTAAACATTGAGACCGGCATGCCTCTTTGATTTTCGGCCTGATTCAAATGAGATAGAGGAAATATCTTCCCTTTCCCTCCTCAATGGTCTTGAGGATTCATCTTGGAAAGTCATTCGTATGATTTTTTCGGTCTTAAGACCATCTTCAATAGTCTCACCAATTTGACTATCTCACTGAGCTTCCCTCCTGAAATGAGCAACATCCTATTGTATGATTTTGGTTCTTGAATGCATATGAAGAGTTCAATAATCTCTTTCTCAGTCATGGGAGCCTAACCCTTGCAGCCTCTCTTCTCCAACGGTAGGCATATTCTCGATAGCTTTCCCAAGACTTCTGTTTGATTCTCTCCAAAGAGTATCAATCAAGAATGAATTCTACATTGTAACTAAACTTTTCAATGAAGTCTTTAGCTAAAGCGTTCCAACTTGACCACTGCTTGATTTCTTGAGAAACATACCATTCAAAAGCTTCTCTTTTAGGCTTCGACTAAAGAGATGTATTAACAAAGCCTCATCTTTTCCACTCCCACAAATTGGTTGCAATAAGCCCTCAAATGAGCAAAAGGATTTTCAATTCCACTAAAAATGTCAAATTTTGGCACTTTAAAACCTTCTGAGAGGTCCAAATATGGACGAATGCACAAATTTTCGTAGTTCAACCCTACAACGTTTAGGGTGTATTGAAAGTCCTTCATTGCATTCAAAACTTCCTCTCTGATGCATTGCTCAGTCTTTCCTTCTACATCTTTCCACTCATTCTCCTTCATTTCATAACAATCGGGTGAAGGGTATGATTCTGTGATATTGGAATATGAAAAGGGGTTTTTAGAGGTGTGGGTTGAGTGAGGCAACAATTGTTTAGACTAGGAAATATTAATGATCAGATGACTAGACTCTCCAGAGGGACATGCTGATCCTAGCTATTAATCTAGGCTCAAATACAACCGTTATAATTTAAAGACCTCACATATTTCCAACCAAAAGAAAGGGGACTTGGGATGGGAGAAAACTACGATTACAACAATGAGAACTCAAACCAAACAAGTACGAATGACTCCAAATATACAAGTAGCAACTACAACTAGACAAACTTATACAAAATAGGAGAATCAAGAAGAAGTTCTAACATCAAGATAAGTTATCAATACTAACAACATTTAACCATGAAAATCTCAGGAACAAAATGTAAAAAATGAATCTAGACAATGAACTCAAGCCCTTAATATATGTTAACCATGAAACAGCAAACACGCTAAGATGAGGAAACACGAACTATAACAACATTTAACCATGAAAAGCTCAGGAATCAGTAGTAATAAAATGTAAGAAATGAATCTAGATAATGACCTCAAGCCCTTTAAACTTATACAAATACTTATAAACAAGTACTCATATCGCTGAGATACGAATGAATTAATGTTTTGAGTGTATTTTCTCACAGTTACAAGAATGCAAGAAAACGAGGATGAACACGGTGGATCAATGGCTGAAAACTAAGGGAAACACATAATCTAGAGGAAACAAAAGGTAACAGTAACGAAAAGATTGTCATCCACCAAGATATTTAAATTACATCACCAGTGATACGAAAGTATACACTAGCAGCCTCCTTATACTGATCTCTGTCCTTCAATATTTCTACCCACCAAAGACTACAACGTGTAGCATCTATACCTAAAAGGTCAAAGAATCACATCCAAAATTTGAACACAGCAATAACATAGCAGCCTCCTTATACTGATCTCTGTCCCTCAACATTTCTACCCACCAAAGACCACAACGTGTAGCATCTATACCTAGAAGGTCAAAGAATCACATCCAAAATTTGAACACAACAATAACATCAAACCAAAGAACATAACTATTTTCGTGATTAGTTTGGGTACACCCATATTGCAAAAAAAAAGACCTTTACAACAAAAACTGACCAAGGCCATTCACGACTATGTTCAGTCTAAAGTTGGGGTAGTTAGCAACCCTATCATTTACAAAACAACAAAAACTGACCAAGGTCATTCACGACTAAGTTCGGTTTAAAGTTAGGGAGTTAGCAAACCCTATCAATTACAAAAGATGACATTTACAAAAAAAAACAAACAAACTAAATTAACTAATTCCAGTTTCAAACTGGAGGAACTTTCATCTCGAGTTCTTCCACATGACTTTGTTGGCGTTGGTAGCGGCGGTGGTGGTGGCGTTGGCGGCGTTGGAGAGCCTGATATAGAACTTCATACACCAAAATGGTGCACAAGACAAATCAAAAAATAAACCCAAGGTAAGACACAAGCAGGAGAGTACACAAATCCATTAACCCTGTCAAACAAGAAAAAAAGAAATATAAGTTTTGAAAGAGACTACATCGAGCGAGGGCAAGGGTCAAGTCTAAGCTTGAAAAAGACTACACATTAGTAACAAGTTTTGAAAGAGACTACATAGAGCAAGGTCAAGTGGCAAGTCTAAGCTTTGAAAAAAACTACACATTATTAACAATAAACAAAGAAAAAAGAGACAAAAGTTAATAAAAAGTGGAAAAAGACAAATATGTAAGTGAATAAACAAAGAAATTTGAAGTATTCTAAATGTACATCACCACTAGTAGTAAAACCCTAAACCCTAACCTTGAGAGAAGACAAAGCTAAAGCTCCCAGCGGCAGCAACAAGCAACAGCAACGGCAACGACGGTAAGGTATCGTATCGGACAAAGAATATGTGACCACAGGTTGAACGCGATCATAGTTTATTATTTTCCTTTTTATGTTTTTAGTTAAAATAAATAAATAAAATGTTTATACGTTAGATTATTGTTTTCATTTTTTAATTATAATTAGAATAAGATTTATTTATTTAAATATTTTTAAATTTTAATTTTAGTTAACTATACTATATAATTGAATAACTTTGAGTTTGAGTAAGTATTTTCTAATCAAATCATATATTATAATACACAGATCCTTTTTCGGTTTTGGACAATTTGAGTAGGAATTGAAATAATGAGAAAAATTCTAGAGATTGGCAGTATTTGGGTTTTGAGGATTAGGTAGCTTTTGGTGTGAAGAGCTAGCATGATGCGGGTTAGGAATGGTTGGGTCGATGATGGGAGATTTTAGAGTCGTAGCGGTGGTTGAGTTGTTTGGAAGATATTCAAATGTTGGATTCGAAGTAGGAAAATGGAGTGGAAGTCTTCCATTGTCTGGAGTAGTAGTGTTGGCAATGATAACTAGATTTGTCAATTCTCGGGTCTTATCCATTTCATCCCTCATTTTAGAAATTTGTTGGAACAATTGTGCAATCAACTTTTCTGTTCAGTAATGATAGGGTCATTCACAGTGATTTTGGTCAAATCAGTGTTCTCAACATTTTCAACGACTCTTTCTTTACCTTTTGACAAACTTTGGTCAGAGAAGGAATCTTTGGGGACTTTGGACCTTCTGAAGTATGGATGTTCTGCCATTTTCTCAACACAGATCAGTTTTGAGTACCTGACAAAGAAAAAAAACTCAAAACACAAATGTATTAGTTTGTTTAGATGATAAATAATACAAAATATCACACACATGACTGCACACACATAAGAGTTGTCTCACTTGAAGATAAACTATCCCACAGATATAGAAAAATGACAAAATAGACAGAAATTTATCTATTTGATTTTGGGATTAGTGATTCAAAAAAGTTGACTTGTGTGGAGTCATCAATGACCTTCTATATATGTAGTTGACATACTTTGATTTTTGATTGAGAGGAAACTCTAATATGCTTGAGAGAGCGAAAAACATAGAATTTTTTCAAAGATGGGGACCGAGCCTCGAAAGGCTGCCTACGTATCTCTCACAGAAAAATCCAGGTCCTATGTAGTGCGAACGACTTGAATCTCTTTTTGATTTGAGATGGAAAATTTACTCTTTTTTCGAGATGAGAGAGTAATATTTAGGATTTAAAAGGGAAGTTTGAATTTTATTTTTTGGGAAACTAAAGACTCGAAGAATATTTGGATGCACTTTTGTTAGTGACTTGATATTTATGCTTAAGGGTTCTAAAAATAATTCGAAAAGGAGTGATCTAGGATATCTCCAAATAAAGCAACATATTCACACAAACAGTTATAACATATAAACAAATATTGCGCATTCTAAACAGATATGTGACCCTTTTATGCCAATGGTAGGCCTAACAATTCAAATGATGATAACGTTGTTTGAAACATCTCATTGTCCCAAAACTCAAATTTATACAAACTATATGAATAAACTGAATAAGGATACATAATAAGGGGAAAAAGATAAAAATAATCAGTCCCACGCAAAACAATCCTAAACTATGCCTCCATGAAAGGTTTTTTGCTCTCGAGCTTCTTGTCGTCTTTGGGTGCCAACGCCTTTGGACGGACTAGTAGCTTGTAAAACTATTCCTTCAACTAGAATAAATTATAATCTACCTCTTACACAAGGGATAATGATTTTTCAAACAACGTATACATCCTTCAAATTTAAACACATAAGTATGAACGTCCATTTCGGCTGTGGGTTGGTTTGGACTCAGGGTGGTCTTTCTAATGGGCCCAACACTCCTTGAGTGTTGGCTCATCTTAGTTCAATACGCTAAAAGGGATTTGGATTCTCTCTACGCTAGTTGACTAAGAGTGGGTTTACTAAACACAAGGTTCTCAAGTGAAAAGGCTACGCGGTCTTATAGAAAAAGATCTGAACACCCCACACATACGCCAACTCTCTTAACTTTTGGGATTTTAAAAAAAAATTTGTAGGTCCACAAAACACACCTCGCGTGTATGTGTGATAGTGTGAATTCTCCATAATTGAAGGAAGTATGAACGGAATGACAATTTATAAAGTAGTAACAAATATAAAATTTATGAAAACAGTAACAAATAAACAGTTTTTATCAACTAAGCATGAAAAATAACACAAACAAATAAAATGAAACAAGCAAATGCTAAAAACATTAGTAATTAACCTAAGTCTGTTATGGTTAGAACCTAAATTTCCCAGTAGAGTCGTCATTTCTGTTATGTCATAATTTTACTATCTTTAGCAAATTTACTTTTGAAATGTTCTAAGTATAAAAGTAATTTAAGAAAAATACTTAGAAAAGAGTCTCCACTTAATTTTTTAAAGATATTAAGAAAACTTAATTTAAAAAGACTCTAATAGATTAAGTCTTTATAAATTTAGAGAAAATGGGTAAGAGGTTTCTATTTACACTTCAAGAAGGTTTAAAGGCATTTGAAGTGCCCGCTAACACGCAGTTATCCTACGACTTGGTTAAAATATTTTTGACTATTTTTTAGGAATATGATTTAACATAAAAAAATATAAAATAATTTACAATATTCGATTAACTTTGAGAAAATAGTTAAACAAAGAACAATTTTTATTTTTTTTAAGAAAATGGGACCTTAATTGAAACATTTGAATTAAAGACAAATAATTAGAATTTTAACAAAACTAGATTAGTTAGTTTTTATTTGAATCATGTTTTGGTTAATTAAAGTTTTGACTAAAGATTATAATGAAAATACCAAAGTTGATAAAATGAGATTTGTTAAAAATAAAACAATACAGAGAAATAGTTCGTTTTTTGGGAAATTCAACTAAGTTAATTAACAATTTATGGAAATAGGGAAGGAGAAGTATTTTCGCACCAAACTAGTGCTTAGGGCAGGACATTTCACTCTGAAATCCTTCAGAAGATATAGTGAAGAGGGATTTTGGGTTATTGAATTTTCAAGTGTGGGGAGATCTGTTTCTTGATGTTAAACTATTGGTATTTGAAAAGGAATTGGTTGACTTCTATACGAATCTTACTTTCTAGAAGGGAATGTTGTAACCTCTACTGTAAATGGGGTGGAATTGGTTTTTGACCACATTAGGCTTGGGGAAATACTTAAGATACCTACTAATGGTCTTGCTGAGTATGTTTGGTTGGATGATGAGAATTGTCTTCTTACATCTAAGTTTTCCCAAGGTAGGGCTTCCACTAGGGCTAAGAAGGTGTTAAAAGGTGAAATGATCGCTTTTCATAAACTGTTGTTTGAAATTATTCATAAGGGCATTCTCCCTAGGGGACATAGACGACATAAGACGTGTCTTCGTGATATGGGAATTGCACATGCTTTGGAGAACATGGAGCCCATAGATTGGCCATCCTTAATGATTAAACACATGGCTAAAATCGTTGATCCTCAACCTGGTTCACATCAACCTCTTTTCTATAGTGTTCAAGGAATTTTCTATGCCATTGGGTGAGGGGAGACGTTTTACACGTGAAGACATGCTAACTAGGTCCTCCCCTACTGAGTGTGGACTACTTGTTGAACCAGATCAGACTCCCATTGCTTCTCCTCGTGCATCTGGACCCGTTGCTATCTTGCTTCATGATCTCAAAACTTCCAGGGACCAGATTGGTGCTCTTCAAGCTGAAAACGCGTCCTTGCTTACTAACTTGACTATGTCTCAGGGGAAGTAGCCAAATTGTTGGAGCAGTTAGTGAACCAACATATTGATAACAACACTTGTATGGACCGGGTACTTCAGCTTCTTGCTTCCTCTTCGTTTCCTCCTAAGCCTAGCCCTTAATACTCCTACACACTGATCTTTCATTCCAGTTACTTGTGCTTTTTGTTTAAAACATTGCCATATTTTACTATGTGTTTGCATATTTTGGATGTTTTGATGGTGCTCTTATGAGCTTAAAATTTAAGTGCATGTTAATTTTCTTGGTTATTTTGGTCATGCATGTGCTGCATTTGTGTTACCTGTGTTAAATATGGCTAATATCCTTAGATTGGTATCGCTTATGCTGTATTTTTCTGGAATTTTGTCCCTTCGTGGGCCTTGAGTTATGGTTAGGGTATGTTACTGTTTATTGTCCACTCTTCTGTTTGATATGCCAAAAGGGGGAATATATTACTTGTCTTGTACATATATAGTGTTGGTTTTTCACAGGAAGTGAGGTAGATTTGTCATCATCAAAAAGGGAGAAATTGATAAATCAAATACAGTTTTGATGATCGACATAGTGAACCAGGTTCACCATGCAAAGCTTATCATTCAAATGCTAAACTAACTGAAATAAAAAAGGAAGAGTTCTCGCACTAAAAAGAAAGTTGGGTTGAAAAGGAAAGAGCATCAGCAAAAGAAGTCTTGCATGAAAAGGAGACTTGGCAAGTCAAGTTACAAAAGGAAAGGTTTATAATTAAAATAGTTTCAAGTCAAGTTACAAAAGGAAAGGTTTATAATTAAAATCGTTTCCTAGCACAAAGAGGACTTCTCTCCGTATACATATTGGATTCAAACAAAGTTCAGAGTCTATAAAAGGACAACAATACAGACAGAAGAAATTGTCTTTGCATAATCCAGAAAAGAGAGAACGAGAAAGAGAGAGAGAAATTCATAGCAAAGGCCAAAGTATCTGAGAGGTAGATGTTATGTCATAATTTTACAATCTTTAGCAAAATCACTTGAAATGTTGTAAGTATAAAAACAATTTGAGAAAAATACTTAGAAAAGAGTTGTCACTTAGTTTTTAAAGAAATTAAGAAAACTTAGTATAAAAAGACTTTAACCAATTAAGTCTTTATAAATTTAGAGAAAATGGGTAAGAGGTTTCTATTTACACTTCAAGAAGGTTTTTAAGGCATTTGAAGCGCCGCTAATACGCGATTATCCTATGACTTGGTTAAGATATTTTTGACTATTTTTTAGGAATAAGATTTAACATAAAAAAATATATAATAATTTACAATATTCAATTAACTTTGAGAAAATAGTTAAACAAAGAACAATTTTTATTTTTTAAGAAAATGGGACCTTCATTGAAACATTTGAATTAAAGACAAGTAATTAGAATTTTAACAAAACTAGATTAGTTGGTTTTTATTTGAATCATTTTGTGGTTAATCAAAGTTTTGACTAAAGATTATACTGAAACTATCAGAGTTGATAAAATGAGATTTGTTAAAAACAAAACAAGACAGAGAAATAGTTCGTCTTTTGGGGAATTCAACTAAGTTAATTAACAATTTTAAGGTTAGAGTTAATAGAAAACAAAACAATAAAAAATAACAATTAAATAATTTAGGAGAGTAAGGGAGAGATTGAATTTGGGCCTTTCTTGGGCCAAATTCGGTGCTACTTTTGGGGTTTAAATCAATTCCCATTTTTGTATACACCTGATGTATATCAGCATCTATCGGATGTATACAACTCATTTTTCTGCAATTCGAGACCTGTTTCAGCTTCCACTTTCTTTGGACATTGACGGCCCTGACTCGAGAGGAATTCAATTCAACGAAATGCTGGGATGGAGTCCGAAATATACTTGGATGAATGTCACATGTATAAAAATAAGGGAAAAGGAATTACTGGAGGATTTTGAACAATTCACATACGTATTTATGTCTTCAACTAGAAATAATCATGATATAGCTAATTCAAGATATCCACAATTTACTACAAGCGTAAAAAAAAAGTATAAGCATATGAAGTATCACTAATGCCCACCATGTGATATACTACATGCTACTTCCAATGATTTCATGTTGACAAATTAGCAAACCATAGGTAAAATAGACAGAAGGAAATTACTCATGCTATAATTGTAAGCCATACAAAAACAAGAAAAGTTCATGTGATTATGTAAAAGAAAAGAAAAAAACAGAGAGCGGGAAATATTGAAAAAAATGCAAAGCTAAAGTTTTGTAGAGATTGGTTATACACTTAGCTAAGCCGGTCTTTGAATAAATTTAGACCATAACAAAAGCATATGAATACACCAAAGTAAAAGAGACATAGTTTAAAAATTCAAACACATGAAAATATAAATTAAGCTAGTGTTGTCAAGAGCTTACGACAAACAAAACACCCATTGCTAACAAGAAGAGTCACGATTGATTTGCTTCTCATTTTTAAAGCCAAAAGTTGTCTCACAAAGAAAACCAAACCAGGAACATGATTTCTAAGGGAAAATATAAATAGAAGAGGGGGCATTACCATTTTCCAAGCAGCGATACTGGAACGACAAGCTTGACTATGAAGAAACTTCCACACCAAAGAAGAGATGAACTTTGAGAATTCTGATGAACTCCGCTATAAGCTTCTGATGAGACGAAGAGAAATTCCAAGAAATCTAGACCTAACTTTATGGTTTTTGCTATTATATCGATATTATATTCATCAATCTAAAATTACGAAAAAAATTCCTCTTTTTTCCCAAAAATCCCCCCTCAAACACTGATTGGTCGAGAGTATATATAGGGTGGGGGGAAATCAGATGGAAAGGAAGAATTTGAAATTCAAAAATTTATACCAATTTCCTCAAATCCTTGCTCAAAATCAGGGAAAAGACTGATTCTTACTTAATTGAAAGAGTAGACATTTAGAGTTAGGTTTGTCAAGTTACTGAGTTGTAATTGTTGAATTAATATAAAACTCTGTGTGTTTTTTCCCTTCCTTGAATTAGGAGGTTTCCACGATAACTTGGTGTTCTTATTACTAACGTAAGTATCTTGTGTGTGTTATTCAAGAACCTGGTTCTTGAATACTGGGTAAGGTTTCTTCATATAATATGTAACAGTCTACGAATAAGCAACTTACCGCACCTTGCACAGGAGGGTCAAAGATATCTCTCGTAAGTACTGACTTGAGCTCTTGAGAGACATCAAGGTTAAACCATACCTGGTTAGTGGCTACTATTTGTAATAATATAAGGTATTAAGATTTATTTATGTGACTTAATTAGTTAGATGAAATAAACGACGTTATTTTAGTGTGTGATTATCAAGTTGCAACATGTGGAGCTCATCTTAATACTTGTAATTCTTAAGATAGGCCCCATGTCACACACATTAGCTCTCTTTAGTAGCAAACAAGCAGTGCATCATAATGTACAAATAAAATATCTATGAGAGGGATTTTTCAAATTTAGGTGTAACTAACATGAATAAATTAGCACCAGAAATCGATGAATGAAGTGCTAAAACCATGATTGACACGATTAGAAATAAATGTACAACAACGCATCTGCGGAATGATCTTAACTCAAATTGCGCACGCGTAAAGTACAAAATAAGGACTAACCTTGCACTATTTGCACTCTTCACTAGAAATCACATTAACGTGCAAAGAATAATTCGATCTTGCACCCTTTTAACAAACAACTCCAAAGAAAATCTATTTTCAAGAATTCTCTCATAGAAATAAATCCTTATGGAATCATCACTATGTGAATTTTCATCTCATTGAACCATAGATAGATCATGTTGCAAATTACTTCCAAAATAGGAAGTTAAATACCAGGTGATAGAAAACCTTATTATTTTTGTATTGGATACCTGCACAAAAATAGTTTTAAAAAAAACTCCCGTAGTACTAATCCATTTGGATAACATTCTAATTAATTAAGAGTAACAAGATTGAGATAAGTACTTCATACAACTAAAATTGATCAAATATATTCACTTCTCATTACCATCAACAAACACGTACATGAGAAAAATAAACTAATGAATATACTACCTATATTATTCTACAAATATCAATCCGGAAATAAGCATCTTCAATTTACAATCGATTTGGAGCACCGATGATGGACATCAAATCTCTTTCCGCTTCAAGACCATCACCAAAATTAACTGTCCTTTTGATGCTTGCAATAGCTATCCGCGCCGCTTCTTTATCTTTTTCCCGCAACTTTACTTTTTCTTCTTGCAACTGCTTCTCCCACAATGCAGCCTTTTTCTTCATATTTTTTTCATCCAACGCTTTCCCAAGAGCTTGTTTTTGGGATTTCATGATCACGTTAGGGTAGCGCTTTTTTAACATTGCGGCCCTAAGAATTTTGTTGTCTTTTTCCAACGTATCAATATCAAGCATCGTCATAACTATTATCTTTGGAGATTTAAGAATATTTAACGATGAACAAGCTAACCCTAACTTATTGTAATATGGATGAATAAAGATGGTAAGGAATAGTATAGTATATAAACATATAGTTATCCATTTTAAAAAGGATTACAAAGTTTCCTAAATTACTTACGAGTAGTTATTAATATGGAAACTTTTCAAACGCGTAATTTAACCAAATTTTATATTTTCACATTAAATTATTGGAAACTTTATTAATATGGAAACTTTTCACATTGTTTCTTTTTCTCCAACGGATAGAAAATTATTTTTCATAGAAGCCGTATATTCTTCATGAATGAAAATGTTAGAAGATCATATGAATTGCTTTTAGTAATTTCATTTTCTATTTATCGTAGCTTCTTCATTTTCATATTTCTCTTTTCGAACTACTTTTCTATATTTTCCTTGACACAAGGGTCTACTAAAAATGACTTTTCTATCTTTCAAAATAGGTATACATACACACTATCCTCTCCATACCCCACTCGAAATTTCACAACTAGTTATATATTTGTTACTGTATTTCATTTGTTGTGAATATATTAATTAGTGGAGTACTTACGTTTGTGTTTACCGGAATCTAGCTAATATGTAGTACCTCCTTATAAGTTTCATTGTATTTATTATGCATGCATGACATTATTTTCTATTTTAAATGTTTGATAAAGAATACAACGTAACTCGCTATATTCTCATTATGTTTAAAGAACTATTGTAATTATTTAAAACTTATTGAATAAAAATTTATAAAATGATTTGGATTATATTAAATTTAAGATATATTAATTTTAAAAAATATTATAAATTAATTATTTAAGCCCAATAAATATAAATTTATTTAAGTCCAATTTCATTGTTCTGATTTATTGATTTTGGCAACAAATGACGAGCCTATTTTGCTATGTCAATGTATCATTTCATACTAAAGGTCCAGTGGGCATGCAAAGTCAAACAAATAAGTCAATAGGATCATGAAACATGTCAAAATAACATGGCATGCCTAGTCAAATAAAAGGCCAAAAAATGTCACATATGTACATGTGACATGTTTTGACCAATCAAAAATATTGTTATGTTGTTTGAATAACTAAGGTAAATTATAATTTCATACACTAGTTTTACAAGCTCTGGCTATAGTTAATTAAGGTTATTGATGTTTATGCAACAAAAAGCTTGTGCATATACTTCTTTGATAAATATCTTATGCATATGTGCGACCACATTGTTATTGCTATTTAGAAATTAAAAGCTAAAAATGTTGGGTACGTAGGTCAAAATCACTTCTCATTATTACTAACAAACAATTAAATGGAGAAAATATATTAATTGTACTATATATTATTATTATTATTATTCTAAAAATATCAATTCAATAATCTATTTGCTTCAAATTATGTAAACCCCAGGCTACAACTCCTCTATATCCATACATTTCTCAGCATATGATATTTATTTATTTTACAACAGTAAATAAGGAAATTCAAGTATCTAACGTATCATCATGTCCCTTTTTTTGTGAGAAAACATGTAAAGTACTCTTCAATTTATCATAGACTTGCAGCATTCATAATCACCAACAAATCTCTTTCAACTTGAAGACCATTGTCAAAATTAATAGTCCTTTTGATGTTTGCAATAGCTATCCGAGTTGCTTCTCTATCTTTTTTCCCCGTTGCGACTTGAACCAATATATGAAATTATCAAATACCTAAATCACAATGTCGCACACAATCAACAACCTACTACTGATGTCAATTTCAGTGAATAATTGTACCCAACAATGGAGGAAACCAAGATTAATGCCTTGGAAGATTTTGAAAAAAGCATTTAAAATTCTGGATTGATTTTTATCAACCTCTACATATCCTTGAGCAACAAAAAAATGGATGAAACCCTAACTTTGAGAAAAGAGAAAAAAATTACCTTTTGGAAATTAAAAATCGAGCTTGACGATGAGATGATGGAAACGACTACAATGGAGATGGAGTTGAAGCAGAAAGACAAGGAGCTGAAGGATTTGAAGTAGAGAGACGAAGAGACAGAGACGTCGTGAGAGAAACGTTAGAGTTTTCTAAAAGAGAGAAAGAAATGGTAATGTGAAATAGTTGGGGTTGGTTATTTAAGAGCTTATTTGACATTACTACTAAAAATAATTTATTTTTAAAAGCATTTTTTCTAAAAGGGAAAAAGGATAAATATGTCCCTAACTATAGTAAATTGTATGTTTATAGCCTTTGTTATATTTTTAGGATATTAGTTCTCATACCGTTCAAATTTTGGTGCATATATACCCTTTATACTAACGGTGATACACATGTCTTAATCCTATCAATCGACGCGATATTTAATAAATTTCTACCCAAGAAAAAACCTCACCCGATTAATTGAAAATCCACCAAAATAAAAAACACTCACACCTAAATTATAAGGGAAATTTCACTGTAACTTCCAATTGTCTTCTCGTACTTGAACATCTCTATTCGCCGGAGAATAATTCCAACAGCATTACTCCAAATGTGTATTGTAGACATTGAAATTTTGCGAACTCTACAAGACGTGTTCAATTTGAATTGGGACTCTAGAAGATGTGTTTAGTTTCAATTAGAATTCTTGGAGGCTACTCAATCCTAAACCCTAGTTTATGCTTATATAAAGGGTACTAAATTCCCTTAAAAGGCATCTCAAAATATCTCATAAACTCTTGGGTGTTTTTAAAGATCAAGATCTCGGATATTACACAAAAGTCATGGAATATTCATATAGAGGTTAAATCTAAATCATACTAGTTCGAGAAATACGCCACTAATGGCCCTCGAATCATGGATAAATCTTAGGAGAGTAGAATCAAGGGAGGAAGAGATTTGTACTCACATATTTATCAATAAAATATTCATGTTTCTTCATATTTTATTTGTGTGATTTATTTATTTTTTATATATTTAAAATTTATTGTAAACAAATTGGCACACCCATACCAAATCTGCCCTTCATCGCTTCTCTCTTAAATCAAATCTGAAAATCTGAAGCTGCAAGATGGAAGAATGAGTATGTCAAGCCTCGTCTTTGAGTTTCATCGAGTCTATACTCCGACAAGCCTTGAAGCAGGGGGCATTTGTAGACATTGAAATTTTGCGGACTCTACAAGACTTGTTCAATTCGAATTGGGACTTTAGAAGATGTGTTTAGTTTCAATTAAAATTCTTGGAGGCTACTCAACCCAAAGCCCTAGTTTATGCCTATATAAAGGGTACTAAATTCCCTTAAAAGGCATCTCAAAATATCCCATAAACTCTTGGGTGTTTTTAAAGATCAAGATCTCGAATATTCTACAAAAGTCATGGAATATTCATAGAGGTTAAATCTAAATCATTCTAGTTCGAGAAATATGCTACTAATGGCCCTCGAATCATGGATAAATCTTAGGATATTAGAATCAAGGGAGGAACAAAATTGTACCCGCATATTTATCAATAAAATATTCATGTTCCTTCAGATTTTATTTGTGTGATTTATTTATTTTTCATATGTTTAAAATTTGTTGTAAACAATTTGGCACGCCCAATGGGACCAAATGATCTGCCATTCATCTCTTCTCTCTAAAATCAAATCTGAAAATCTGAAGCTGCAAAGGTGGAATAATGAGTACTTCAAGCCTCATCTTTGAGTTTCATCAAGTCTACACTCCGACAAGCCTTGAAGCAGGGGGTATTCATAGACATTGAAATTTTGCGGACTCTACAAGACGTGTTCAGTTCGAATTGGAACTCCAAAAGATGTGTTCAATTTCAATTAGAATTCTTGGAGCCTACTCAACCCTAGACCCTAGTTTATGCCTATATAAAGGGTACTAAATTCCCTTAAAAGGCATCTCAAAATATCCCATAAACTCTTGGGTGTTTTTATAGATCAAGATCTCAAATATTCCACAAAAGTCATGGAATATTCAAATAGAGGTTAAATTTAAATCATACTAGTTTGAGAAATACGCCACTAATGGCCCTCGAATCATGGATAAATCTTAGGAGAGTAGAATCAAGGAAGGAACAAAATTGTAACCGCATATTTATCAATAAAATATTCATGTTTCTTCAGATTTTATTTGTGTGGTTTATTTATTTTTCATATGTTTAAAATTTGATGCAAACAAATTGGCACGCCTAGTGGGACTAAATGATCAGCTCTTCATCTCTTCTATCTTAAATCAAATATGAAAATCTGAAGCTTCAAAGGTGGAATAATGACTACTTCAAGCCTCGTCTTTGAGTTTCATCGAGTCTACACTCCGACAAGCCTTGAATTAGGGGGCATTCGTAGACATTGAAATTTTGCGGACTCTACAAGACGTGTTCAATTCGAATTGAAACTCTAGAAGTTGTGTTCAGTTTCAATTAGAATTCTTGGAGGCTACTTAATCCTAAACCCTAGTTTATGCCTATATAAAGTGTACTAAATTCCCTTAAAAGGCATCTCAAAATATCCCATAAACTCTTGGGTGTTTTTAAATATCAAGATCTAGAATATTCCACAAAAGTCATGGAATATTCACATAGAGGTTAAATCTAAATCATCCTAGTTCGAGAAATACACCACTAATGGCCCTCGAATCATGGATAAATCTTAGGAGAGTAGAATCAAGGGAGGAACAGAATTGTACCCGCATATTTATCAATAAAATATTCATGTTTCTTCATATTTTATTTGTGTGGTTTATTTATTTTTCATGTTTTTAAAATTTGTTGCAAACAAATTGGCACGTCCAGTGGGACCAAATGATATGCCCTTCATCTCTTTTCTCTTAAATCAAATCTGAAAATCTGAATCTACAAAGGTGGAATAAAGAGTACCTCAAGCCTTGTTTTTGAGTTTCATCAAGTCTACACTCCGACAAGCCTTGAAGCAGGGGGCATTCGGAGACATTGAAATTTTGCGGACTCTACAAGACGTGTTCAATTCGAATTGGAACTCTAGAAGATGTGTTCAGTTTCAATTAGAATTCTTGGAGCCTACTCAACCCTAAACCCGAGTTTATGCCTATATAAAGGCATCTCAAAATATCCCATAAACTCTTGGGTGTTTTTAAAGATCAAGATCTCAAATATTCCACAAAATTCATGGGATATTCATATAGAGGTTAAATCTAAATTATCCTAGTTCGAGAAATACGCCACTAATGGCCCTCGAATCATGGATAAATCTTAGGAGAGTAGAATCAAGGGAAGAACAAAATTGTACCCGCATTTTTATCAATAAAATATTCATATTTCTTCAGATTTTATTTCTGTGGTTTATTTATTTTTCATATGTTTAAAATTTGTTGCAAACAAATTGGCACGCCCAGTGGGACCAAATGATCTGCCCTTCATCTCTTCTTTCTTAAATCAAATTTGAAAATTTGAAGCTACAAAGGTTGAATAATGAGTACTTCAAGCCTCATCTTTGAGTTTCATCGAGTCTACACTTTGACAAGCCTTGAAGCAGGGGGCATTCGTAGACATTGAAATTTTGCGGACTCTACAAAACATGTTCAATTCGAATTGGAACTCTAGAAGATGTGTTCAGTTTCAATTAGAATTCTTGGAGGCTACTCAACTCTAAACCCTAGTTTATGCCTATATAAGGGGTACTATATTCCCTTAAAAGGCATCTCAAAATATCCCATAAACTCTTGGGTGTTTTTAAAGATCAAGATCTCGAATATTCCATAACAGTCATGGAATATTCATATAGAGATTAAATCTAAATCATCCTAGATCGAGAAATACGATACTAATGGCCCTCGAAACATGGATAAATCTTAGGACTATAGAATCAAGGGAGGAACAGAATTCTACCTGCATATTTATCAATAAAATATTCATGTTTCTTCAGATCTTATTTGTGTGATTTATTTATTCTCTATATGTTTAAAATTTGTTGTAAACATGTACAAGCCAGCTTCGATTAGTTGGAAACTCCAGCGGTGTGTAACCTCTCACGACTTCAAATTCGCGAGTGCTAGTCGATGATCCCCTACAATCTGACATTAAATCTGAGGCATATGATAGATCTCACTGCCATTCGTCATGATTTTGCGCTCGCTTCCGTATAACTATTCATTAGTGTCTCTATTGTTTTTGCCGCCATGGCCTTAGGGAAGTTTCCGATCGAAACTCCATTAGTAAGAGTTGAAACCCCACCAAATCTATAATAGGAAGAGCAACATCAAGAAGTATAAGAAGAAGATTCATCGTTGGCTCAGTTGGAATCAAGTCATAAAGCCATTGAAGCCCCAAAAAAACTCCTCTAAGAAAAATTGGAATCATGGAAGGACAAGAGGATATCTTGTTGAGAATGAGGATGCTTTGGGAATGAAGATTGGGGAAAGGCTACTGCTAAATAAGTGTTTTAAGTCGCTTAATATAAAATTAAGTGAATTGATCGGGTTTTTGGGTTATATTAATTTTGGTGGATTTTTTAATAATTCGGGTGTTTTTTTTTAAGTTTTTTTGGATAGAAGTTTAACAAATAACGGATCGACGGTTAAGATTGAGATATGTGTACCATTGTTAATATAGAAAGTATATATGCACGAAAATTTGGATGGTAAGGGCACTAACATTCTAAAAGTATAACGAACGTCGAAGGGTATATATATGTTATTTATGATAGTTCAAGGGTATATTTGTTCTTTTTTCCCCTTTCTAAAACAACTCTTTAGAAAAGTGCTTTTGAAAAAAGAAACAATTTGTGTTTGGGTAATTTATTTGAAAAATGCTTTTGATAATTAGATTGTATTTGACTAATCATTTTTAAAAAGTGCTTTTGAGAGTCAAATCACTAAAAAGAATAAGTATCAATACACTTTTAATAGCAAAATTATTTTATAGAGAGAAAATTATTTTAAATATCTATTTTAAAGTATTGAATTAATATTTTACTTTTATTAAATTAATATCTACATATTTAAATTTTAAATCAATATTATATATAGATAAATAAAATATTAATGTGATATTACCATAATAATTTAAATATAATTAAAAATATCAACTAAAATAAATTTAAAAATCATTCCACAAATTAAAATCGCTATATGAAAATTTACCACAATAAATAAATAAATATAAGAAATATATTGGTAAATATCTATATATGGCAAAGATAGTTTGATCTTAGAAAAAATAATTTTCTGCTCTGCTTTTTTCTTAAGATGCAGAAATTTTTATGATTAGAGATATTCATAGAAGAAGTGTCGAAGAGCCAGAAGTATTTGGTTTAAAATTGAAGAAATCACTTGGAAGATTGTACACTTCAATTTAAGGTAAAAGATAATTTCTTGGAACATTGCGCTTTTTCTATTTTTTTTGTTAAAAACTGAATACATTTATTTGACTAGCTTATGTTTTTTTTTTTAAACTCTAGAAATTTATCAAGTTAAATTGAGCTCACTTGTTTATCATTTTGTTATGGAAAAATTACAGTTGTCGTAGTTTCTTAAAATGGTTTATTTGTTTTCAGTTGTGTTGAGGAAAATGTTTTTTTTGTGTGTTTTTAGATTATTTTTTCATGATAAGGAAACCTACAATTACTATCCGAAAACCTTTGAGTGCACATGTAAAATTTTGAACCCCTTAGTAAAAATCTAAGTTCAATGATATATGGCTGCTGACCGATTCTGTTGCACCTTTACCATAACATCCATGTATAGGGAGCACATAAGTTTGAAGTTTTATTTATGAATTTTCATCCCTAACTTTGTTCAAATACTCGTTATTGTTATATTTATTGTATCTTACCTTATATTTTAGGGACTTGGAACAAGGAAGAGTACTGACAAAAATATATGCATCGAAGTATATTTCCTAAATATATGCTAGAAAACTCTTAATTAGTGATAAGATAAGTAATATTTTGAAAGCATGAATATATATGATAATGTAGTTTTTCCATAATTTTATATTACCGCCAAATATGAAGTAGTAATACAAACTTAACATAACACGTGTAATTAAGTGGTGGAACAGTTAATTCTGTGAAAAAAGAATTACTCCCTCCGTCCACTTTTAATTGTCATGGTTTCCTTTTTTAAAGTCAAACTGTTGAGATTTATGCACTTTTGATGATTGACAAAGAAAGATGAAAGACATCAGTCAACATGGTCCAAAGGTACACTGTCACAAGCAGTTGAATTTAGAAAAGCTTTCAAAATATATAAAGATAAAAGTGCAGAAATAAAGAAATGGATACTGTTAATTTCGTGATAAAACACAAGGAATCAAACTAGTGATGAATTGAAGAAAAAGAATCAGTAAGTTTGATTTGAAGAAGGAGTCTATAGAGGTAAGGAGTTTTACTTGAAGAAGGAGCCTTACTTGAAGTAGAACTCTTCAAGCTACTGCTGAATTGAAGAGTTGTAGTTCAACTACAATACAAAAGAATTAATGATGTGATTTGAAGAATAAGTCTAAAGAAGCAAGGAGTTTGAATTAAAGAAAGAGTATTACTTGAAGTAGAACTCTAAGTCAAGAGAGTTCAAGTCAATGAGGAGTTTGAAGTAAACAATAATTCTATGAAGCTTTGTGCTTAAATAGAAGTGAAGTCGTCCAGAATACTTGTGCACTTACAGAAAAAAATGAAGCAATTGAAAATTAACTTCGCAAGTGCTACCAGTGAACTGAAGCAACAAATAGAAGGAACACATCGAAGAACCAGTTCCTTTTATAGAGTTTATGTGTTAGGAGTTTTTCTTTGTGATTAAGTCTTGATGTAATCTTAGTTCAGTGAGTTATAAACCGAATTAGGTGTGTTGCCTTTACGTTGTGATAACTCGAAGAGTTGGGAACACATACCTTGGGAGGTTTGTGTTGAAGTTTGGGAATTATAGTTCGTAATTCCTTAGGCTACATAGGCTTGTAATCTGTTTTCTGTGGAGGCTCAGTGATTTAGTGAAGTTGAAGTTAAATCCTGTAGGGGTACATGTCATGATCTTTTACACCTTTTGAGCCGGGTGTTTTCCATGTAAAAATACCATGGTTTTAGTTATTGTCCTTACTGCTTTGCTGGAACATGTTAGGCAACATGTTTCACACTTAGGCGAAAAGTTAAAATCAGTAAATTACTAGGTCGTGTAGACTAACACAAACTATAAGAATTTTGACTAACATTTTACGATGTATTTTTTCATCATATTAATATATAAAAAAAATTGCAATTTATAGTTTTTTTTCGTATAGTTTTTGAATATCTAATTATTTTTGTTTAAAATATCGAATTACTTAATCTAATTTAACTTTGAAAATTAGTTAAATTAACTTTTGTAAACCGCAACTATGTAAAATCTTGAAATATTTGTTTGTTTGATGCTTGAGCATATATCATGGCCCTTTTTGGTCTACTTCTTCTTCTTGTGATGATCGAAACAAAATTATACAAAGTCAAATTAGATGCGAAGTTTAACTTGGTTGATTTTTGTAGGGTAATTGGTATTTAATTTGGTTGATCTATCTATGGCTCAATTATCATTCTTCTATATGAAAATTCACATAGTGCTATTTCTTTGTGATAAATCTTGAAAATAGATTTTCTTTGGAATGGTTTGTTAAAAGTGTGCAAGATTGAATTATTCTTTGCACGTTTCTAGATACCTTAGATATTTTCTTGGAAAACCTTGGAATTTCCTAGAAAGTGTAGAGATTTCTAGAGAAGGGACCAAAGTGTAAATAAGTAGGGACTTGTAAATTTGCAAGGCATCCAACAACTTGTAAGCAATCTTCCAAGCTTAATACAAAGCCTTCTTCCAAACTTTCCAAATCTTTCTAAGTCTTTCTTTACATTCTCTTAGAGATCTTAGTCTTAAAGGCTTACTTGAGCTTACAAGATTGTGAAAGATTCGTGAGTAAGTTGTCAAGTGCCGCACGAAACATTAGTGAGAACTCTAAGTCCGTGACAAAGTGGTTTAAGAGCGAAGGTTTGATACTAAGGGTATGGCAACCGAAGGAGACGTAAACGCCGCTAGCACTACCAACGTCAGTCCGGATGAAGGGAAAAAGAACCGCAAGGGAAAGAAGCACCAAAAGAGTCACGAGGAGATGCTGCTGGATCCCATACCCAGCGAGGCGCTAACATCTCATACACCCTGGACCACCAAAGGAAGGGACGATGAACTTGGCGAGGAGGCTATTGATGTCACTGCAGGAGAAGAGTGGGTCGCAAGGGTTGAAGTAGCGAGGCAGGCCGTGGAGATATTAGACCAGCGCATGAATATGGCCGACGGCAAGTTCAAAACTCTTGAAGACTTCACCTTTGAGGAGACCGAAAACATCCGTAAGGAGTTGGAGGGACGTCAGCGTGCCGAGTTTGAGATGAAGGAGGTTATCACTTCCTTGGACTGTCGGCTTATGGAGGCGTTGAGCACAATTGAGACCATGAAGGCCGAGTTGGAGAATCATTATCGCTTGACCGAGATAGGAAGGCCAAGGTCGAGGCTCCAAAACCATCTATGTTCAAAGGCGTCCGTGACACGCAAGAGGTGGAGAACTTCTTATGGCATTTGGAGAATTATTTCAAGTGCAACAGGCTGAAGAGCGACGAGAGTAAGATCAACACCGTTGTGTTGTATCTTTCGGAGATGGCCATGCTGTGGTGGAGGCGCAAGGAGGCCGAGATAAGGAAGGGAACGTACACCATCAACACCTGGGAGAAATTCTGAGAATAGTTCAAGAAAGCCTTCTTCCCTAACACATCATCTATGAGGCGAAGCGCAAGTTTAGGGAGCTAAAGCAAAAAAGCAGCATACGCGCATATGTGCAGGAGTTCTATACCCTCACACTTCAAATTCCTAACCTCATAGATGATGATATGTTGTTCCACTTCATGGATGGGCTGCAAAATTGGACCAGGACCGAGTTAGAACGTCGGCAGGTCAGGACTATAGATGAAGCCATCACACAAGCCGAAGCTTTGACAGACTTCAGGCATGAGTAGCCCGACAAAGCTGGAGGAGAAAAGATGAGAGGTAGTCATGACCATGGTGGGGGAGATCGTGGCAAAGTCGAAAAGCAGCTGCCACATCCCAAGAGGCATGATACCTATAAGTCCGATGGTAAGAAGTTTGGACGTCAAAGCGATGTCGAGAGAAAGGCGGAGCCTACAAAGAGAAATGGTTGCTACTTATGCGGTGGGCTGCATGGCTATGCAAGGTGCCTTGAACTAAAGATCCTTGGTGCTATCCTGTGGGAGCGGAAAGAGAAGGATGCACATGAACAAGCACTACTTAAAAAAAGTGAATATCGACCTAAAAATTTTCGACCTCAAATGGAGGTTGGTAATTTCCAACCTCCGGAGGTCGGTATTTACAAGTAGTCGGTTTTTATGCAAAATAAAGCAGGAAAATCAAATTCCGACCTCTGGAGGTCAGAATTTTTCCCGGAAAAAAATGAATTACAATAAAAACCGACCTCTTGATGTCGGTATTAAACAAATAACAAATAATACCAACTTTCGTATGTCGGTAAAATTAAATAGTATGTAAAAATAAATTAATATAAAATACCGACCTCATGAGGTCGGTATTTTTTTATATTTAATTGAGAAAATAATACCAACATCAAGAGGTCGATTTTTGTTTCTGGGAAAAATTCCGACCTCCTGAGGTCGGAATTTGGTTATTTTGCATAAAAATCGACTTTTTGATGTCGGTTATAATACCGACTTCCGAATGTCGGTAAAATTAAATAGTATGTAATAAAAATACCGACCTCATGAGGTCGGTATTTTTTCTAATTACTATTAATTAAAGTGACATCCGGAGGTCGGTATTTTTATTTTATCTATTACTTTTAAAAGCGACATCCGGAGGTCGGTATTTTTATTTCATCTATTACTTTTAAATGCGACATCCGTAGGTCGGTATTTTTATTTCATCTATTACTTTTAAAAGCGACATCTGGAGGTCGGTATTTTTATTATTACTTTTAAAAGCGACATCCGGAGGTCGGTTTGTTGTTCATTTTACACCTATAACAATTTTTGTATACTATGAAATTACGTTGATATGAAAACCAACAACAAGTAGTCGGTTTTTATGCAAAATAAAAGGGGAAAACCAAATTCCGACCTCAGGAGGTCGGAATTTTTTCCAAAAAATGAATTACAATAAAAACCGACCTCTTGATGTCGGTATTATTTTCTCAATTAAATATAAAAAAATTGAGAAATATTTTTATTTAATTTTATTTAAATCGTCTTCCGGAGGACGATTTTGTGTAATATAAAAAACAAAAAAATTATAATACCTACTTCTAGAAGTCGGTAAAATTAAATAGTATGTAATAAATTAATATTTTCAATTAACTTTAAATAAATCGTCTTCTGAATGAAGGTAATTTATACAATTTAAAAAATAATTTAATATAAAATACCGACCTCCCGATGTCAATATTATTTAATTAACATGATTACTTTTTAATGTGATACCGACCTCATGACGTCGGTATTTTTTATTAAATCTAATTACTTTTAATAAAAGTGACATCTGGAGGTCGGTTTGTTTAAAATATTCCTATTAATAATCATAATTTTGCTATTGTGCATAATACTAAAATTTCATTTTATACCTACAACTAATTGTTCAAAAAGTGTAACAATTTTGTATACTTCTATAAATAAAAAGTTAGAATTCGTGGATTAAATAAAAAAATATCTATAATCCATATTTAGAGTATGAAACTACGTTGATATGAATTAGGAGATAATTATACTTATATTTCTAGAGTAATGTACAAATTATATTAATCCTTCGTCTAATCATGAACTTAATATATGATGTCATGATGTAGAGGTGAAGAGCTAACATATAATCTATTCGAGTATGAAATGCGCGCAAGATAGCTAGTATCATTATATACGTTCGATCTAATTGAATGGATGTTAAGTGTAGTGATCACTTTCTAATTATGATGACATGTAAACGATACTTTATCGGAGTATAAAATATGTTGATTAATTATATACTCCTCGAGTAGTTTAACAAATCAAGTCTTATATACTAGTGGTTTAGATATGAAATACATTATCAGTTAAAGAAATATCGATGATCAATTCAAGGAGATTTATATATTAAATTTGATATTGATAAACTTTTGTTGATCAATAAAATTAAATTTATATAATTAGGAGTTATATAATTTAAATTTATAAAATTAACTTGATTGATAAAATAAATTTATTAAATTAAGCTTCTGTTGATGTGTAGTTAAATTATATATATATATGATATTGATAAACTTTTGTTGATCAATAAAATTAAATTTATATAATTAGGAGTTATATAATTTAAATTTATAAAATTAAACTTCTGTTGATGTGTAGTTAAATTATATATATATATGATATTGATAAACTTTTGTTGATCAATAAAATTAAATTTATATAATTAGGAGTTATATAATTTAAATTTATAAAATTAAACTTCTGTTGATGTGTAGTTAAATTATATATATAATTATATACTCCTCGAGTAGTTTAACAAATCAAGTCTTATATACTAGTGATTTAGATATGATATACATTATAAATTAAAGAAATATCGATGATCAATTCAAGGAGATTTATATATTAAATTTGATACTGATAAACTTTTGTTGATCAATAAAATTAAATTTAATGTATTTCATATATATATATATATATATATATATCAACCTCAAGAGCTGAGTTTATATTAAAATAAATTAATAAATACCGACCTAAAGAGGTCGGTATATTTAAATTATTATTTTATTTAAATACTATCGACCTCACGATGTCGGTATTTATTAACTATTTTTAAATATAAATAATTATTTAAAAAATTATCGACATTCCGTGGTCGGTAAATTAAACAATTCTTTTAAGAAAAGAATGATAATATCAAGTCTCACTCTAAGTAAAGTCTCAAAACCTAAGTGAAGTCTTACTCCCCACCCTCACCCATCCTCGGCCGGCGTCACCGTCGCAGTAGCAGAGGAGGTCACGCGCAGCTGCAGAGGAAGGTCGCGCCGCCTCCATTCCGACTGGCGCCGCCTCCATATCAGTTTTCTCAGTTCGCACCACCATCCCCGACCTTACTCAAGGTGAATTTTTAGAACCTCCATAAAATATTACTTTTGTTTCTATTTAGTTGAAGTATCTCAAAATTAGAGTACTAATATACTTAGTTTGATTGATTGTTAGTTAGTAAGTGAATGATTTAGGGTTTTTGATTGTTAGTTTGAATTAGGGATTATTTGATTGTTAGTTTGTGTTTGTTGATTGTGAATTGAAAATTTTAATGTTAGGGTTAGTTTGAATTAGGGTATCTTAGGATTTGTTTGAAATTCGGTATTTCTTGAGTTAATTAGTTTGATTTTGGAATTGTAAGATTAGATTGAATTAGGGTATTTAAGGAGTTGTTTGAATTTGGGTATTATTTGAGTTAGTTTGAATTATTATAGAGATTTTAGGACTAATAGTTTGAATTTGGGATTAGGAATAGCTAGCTAATTTTAATTTAGGATTTTAGCACCAGTTAGATTTTGGGATTTAGGGCTAGTTTGAATTTGTGATTTTAAGACTAGTTTGAATTTTGAATTTAGGATTTTAGCACTATAGTTTGATTTTTGAATTCTAGGAGTACTTTCAATTTGTGATTTTAAGGTTAGTTTGAATTTGGAATTTAGGACTAATAGTTTGAATTATATTTGATATTTTAGGACTAATTAATATTTTGAAGTTGGACACTAGCTAGCTAGTTTGAATTTAGAATTTTAGGGATTTAAATTACAACTTAATTAGAACTTATAATTAATTATAACTTGAATTTACTATAAATTGAACTTAATTAGGAATATGAACTTGAAATTAGAACTTGAACTTGGAACTAATTAGATTGAATATATAACTAATTAAGTTTAGAAATTAGATATGAACTTGAATTGAAACTTGAACTTATTAAACCTTGAATATATATAACTAATATTCTTGGGTATGAAGTTTATATTTAACTAATTTAAGAACTTTTCGTGCTAGGCAACTGAGGAAGCTCAACATGTAAAAAAGTTGATACAGGACTATATTGCTTCTTTCATCAAAGTTGGAGATAAGGTTGGTGCTTCTAAATTTCTCAAGTTCAAGTACAATTGTTTTGAATAATGTGTTTGTGTCCATCTAGTATTAATACTTAACTTTAATTCTAGTGATTATAATTGATTGTTTGTTAGTATATTATTGTTTTTGTTTGTTGGTTGTGTTATTCAATTGTTAATTTGATATGATTATTGTTAGTTAGGTATAGATAATTGAAGATTTTTATTTTAAGGTTTTTTAAAAAAGAAATTAGGCATTTTTAAATTGGGCATTGTAAGTTAGTGAAGAATTAGCATTTTTATATTTTAGGACTAGTTTAAACTTGAGAATATGTAATTTGAGGTTGAATTGGAATTTTGTTGGATTTGATTATAGGACTTGTTAGTAAAGTGTTAATTTGAAGTTAGAAATTAGTAATTGAAGTGTTATGAGTAGAAGATGAATGCTTGAATGTCATGAATTTAGATAATGAATGTTTCAATGTCATGAACTTAATTAGAATTTGAAGTTGAACTTAGAATTTGAACGTGAACGTAGAATTGAACTTGAAATTAGAACTTGAACTTAAAATTTGAAGTTAAACTTAGAACTTGAACTTGAACTTAGAATTTGAACTTGAACTTGAAATTAGAACTTGAACTTGAACTTGAACTTAGAACTTGAACTTGAACTTGAACTTGAACTTAGAACTTGAACTTGAACTTGAACTTAGAACTTGAACTTGAACATGAATTTAGAACTTGAACTTGAACTTAGAACTTGAACTTAGAACTTGAACTTGAACTTGAAATTAGAACTTAAACTTGAACTTAGAATTTGAACTTGAAATTAGAATTTGAACTTAGAACTTGAACTTGAACTTAGAATTTGAACTTAGAACTTGAACTTGAAATTAGAACTTGAACTTGAACTTGAACTTAGAACTTGAACTTGAACTTGAACTTAGAACTTGAACTTGAAATTAGAACTTGAACATGAAATTAGAACTTGAACTTAGAACTTGAACTTGAAATTAGAACTTGAACTTGAACTTGAACTTAGAATTTGAAGTTAAACTTAGAATTTGAACTTGAAATTAGAATTTGAACTTGAACGTGAACTTGGAACTTGAACTAGAAATTAGAACTTAGAACTTGAACTAGAAATTAGAACTTGAATTTGAACTTAGAACTTGAACTTGAACTTAGAATTTGAAGTTAAACTTAGAACTTGAATTTGAACTTAGAACTTAGAACTTGAACTTAAACTTAGAATTTGAAGTTAAACTTAGAACTTGAACTTGAAATTAGAACTTGAACTTGAACTTATAATTTGAACTTAAACTTAGAACTTGTACTTGAAATTAGACCTTGAACATGAATTTGGAACTTGAACTTGAACTTAGAAATTGAACTTGAACATAGAACTTGAACTTGAACTTGAACTTATAACTTGAACTTAAACTTGAACTTAGAGCTTAAACTTGAACTTATAATTTGAACTTGAACTTAGAACTTGAACGTGAACTTGGAACTTGAACTTAGAACTTGAACTTGAATTTATAATTTGAAGTTAAACTTAGAACTTGAACTTGAAATTAGAACTTGAACTTAGAACATGAACTTGAACTTAGAATTTGAACTTGAACTTAGAACTTGAACTTGAAATTAGAACTTGAACTTGAACTTGAATTTAGAACTTGAACTTGAAATTAGAACTTGAACTTGAACTTGAACTTGAAATTAGAACTTGAACTTGAACTTAGAACTTGAACTTGAAATTAGAACTTGAACTTGAACTTGAACTTAGAACTTGAACTTGAAATTAGAACTTGAACTTGAAATTAAAACTTGAACTTGAAATTAGAACTTGAACATGAAGTTAGAACTTGAACTTGAACTTGAAAGTAGAAGTTGAAATTAGACTTGACCTTGAACTTAGAACTAGAACTTGAACTTGAACTTGAACTTAGAACTTGAACTTGAAATTAGAACTTGAACATGAAGTTAGAATTTGAACTTGAACTTGAAATTAGAAGTTGAAATTAGACTTGACCTTGAACTTAGAACTTGAACTTGAACTTGAACTTGAACTTAGAATTTGAACTTAGAGCTTGAACTTGAACTTAGAATTTGAACTTGAACTTAGAACTTGAATGTGAACTTGGAACTTGAACTTGAAATTAGAACTTGAATTTGAACTTAGAATTTGAAGTTAAACTTAGAACTTGAACTTGAACTTGAACTTGAAATTAGAACTTGAACTTAGAACTTGAACTTGAACTTAGAATTTGAACTTGAACTTGAAATTAGAACTTGAACTTAGAACATGAACTTGAAATTGAAATTAGAACTTGAACTTGAACTTAGAACTTGAACTTGAACTTGAACTTAGAATTTGAAGTGAAACTTAGAATTTGAACTTGAAATTAGAATTTGAACTTAGAACTTGAACTTAGAATTTGAACTTGAACTTAGAACTTGAACGTGAACTTGGAACTTGAACTTAGAACTTGAACTTGAACTTAGAATTTGAAGTTAAACTTAGAACTTGAACTTTAACTTGAAATTAGAACTTGAACTTAGAACTTGAACTTGAACTTAGAATTTGAACTTGAACTTGAAATTAGAACTTGAACTTGAAATTAGAACTTGAACTTGAACTTAGAACTTGAACTTAGAACTTGAACTTGAAATTAGAACTTGAACTTGAACTTGAACTTGAACTTAGAACTTGAACTTGAAATTAGAACTAGAACTTGAATTTAGAACTTGAACTTGAACTTGAACTTGAACTTAGATATTGAACTTGAACTTGAACTTAGATATTGAACTTGAACTTGTACTTGAACTTAGAACTTAGAACTTAGAACTTGAACTTGAACTTGAACTTGAACTACGAACTTGAACTTGAAAGTACAAATTAGAATTTGAACTTGAACTTGAAATTAGAATTTGAACTTGAACTTGAAATTAGAACTTGAATTTAGAACTTGAACTTAAAATTTGAAGTTGAACTTAGACTTGAACTTGAAATTAGAACTTGAACTTGGAACTAATTAGCTTGAATATATAACTAATGAATTTTAGAAATTAGATATGAACTTGAATTGAAAACTTGAACTTATTAAAACTTGAATATATATATATATATATATATATATATATATATATATAACTAATATTCTTGGATTTGAAGTTTATATATAATTAATTTTAGAACTTTTCGTGCTAGGCAACTGAGAAGCTCAACATCTAAAAAAGTTGATACAAGACTATATTGCTTCTTTCATCAAAGTAGGAGATAAGGTTGGTGCTTCTAAATTTCTAAAGTTCAAGTACAATTATTTTCAATAATGTGTTTGTGTCCATCTAGTATTGATACTTAGCTTTAATTTTGTGATAATTTTTTTGTGTCCATCGATTGTGTGTTAAGCATAAGTACCAACACTAGTTGATCCTATTGATGACAAAATTGATTTTCTTGCAAGATCGATTTGTGTCCATCTAGTGTTGGCACTTAGTTTTAAATTTAGAAATAATATATTTGTTAAGCATAAGTACCAACACTAGTTGATCCTATTGATGACAAAATTGATTTTCTTGCAAGATCGATTTCTGTCCATCTAGTGTTGACACTTAGCTTTAAATTTAGAAATAATATATTTGTTAAGCATAAGTACCAACACTAGTTGATCCTATTGATGACAAAATTGATTTTCTTGCAAGATCGATTTGTGTCCATCTAGTGTTGGCATTTAGCTTTACATTTAGAATTAATATATTTGTTGAGCATAAGTACCAACACTAGTTGATCCTATTGATGACAAAATTGATTTTCTTGCAAGATCGATTTGTGTCCATCTAGTGTTGATATTAAGCTTTAATTTAGGAATAATGTGTTTGTTAATCATAAGTACCAACACTAGTTGATCCTATTGATGACAAAATTGATTTTCTTGCAAGATCGATTTGTGTCCATCTAGTGTTGATATTAAGCTTTAATTTAGGAATAATGTGTTTGTTAATCATAAGTACCAACACTAGTTGATCCTATTGATGACAAAATTGATTTTCTTGCAAGATCGATTTGTGTCCATCTAGTGTTGATACTTAGCTTTAAATTTAGAAATGATATATTCGTTAAGCATAAGTATCAACACTATTTGATCCTGTAGATGATAAAATTGATTTAATTGGTGGATTTAGTTGTTAGAATTAAGTCAAAACTAAACTAGGTAAAATTAAAAAGTTGTTATGTTGTTTAAATAAGTTAAAATAAATAATGTGATTTAGTTAGTGAATTTAGTTGTTGGAATTATCCGTTCTGTAGGGATAAGTTTGATTGGTGGGTTGTAATCAAAACAAAACCGATGGGGCGAGTGGAAGTTGAGAATGAATTGGATGTTGCATATCAAAATAAAATATCAAGTGTTCATCAAGTAGTGGATGCTGAGTTAGAAATGAATTTGGAGCATCCTAATCACATTTTAGAAGAAATTAATAGAGAAGAGGTAGATATGCCAACAAATATGGAGGAGGATGAGGAGGAAACTTTCGAAGAGGATGAATGGATAGATGAGGAAGAAACTTCCGAAGATGATGCATGTGAATGGATAGATGATGAAGAAACTTTCGAAGAGGATGAATAACAATTTGTATGTTTAGTTGGTGGATTTTTAGCTATTCATATTTGAGTATACTTTATATTTTAGTAGTTTTAACTTTTGTTTGACACTGTGAAAGACTATTTAGTAGTTTTAACGCGTCTTGCAAGATGATTTGTGTCCATTTAGTGTTGATATTAAGCTTTAATTTAGGAATAATGTGTTTGTTAAGCATAAGTACCAACAATAGTTGATCCTATTAATGACAAAATTGATTTTCTTGCAAGATCGATTTGTATCCATCTAGTGTTGACACTTAGCTCAATTAATGACAAGTAACTCATGAGTCATGTCAAAGAATCCTTAGAATTGTAGAGTTTGATACTTAGAAAAAAGTTCAATCTCACAAGTTACAGTTCAATGTAAGCCTCTTACATCGATTTTTAAGTAATGTAGGTAGATATTCTGCAACATGTGAACACACATTTCCTTTATTGATCATTGAATTTGCAGAAACTAACTGTTGTGACTGAAAATGGAGAAAAAGAGTTTAGGGACAATATTAACACTTCTTTGAAATATAACTTGTAAATTGAACAACATTGCAACAGTTTTCAATAATATTACCAAAGCAATTTGAATGATAGATTTTGGGGAAACTCCTGTCCACCTCGCCCGCCCATTTTGAGCTGAAAGCAATTCCAAAAGCCAAAAAAGTTAAACATAAGCTAAAGTGAAATGCCCTAGGTGAAAGATAAATAACAATTTGTATGTTTAGTTGGTGGATTTTTAGCTATTCATATTTGAGTATACTTTATATTTTAGTAGTTTTAACGGTTGTTCGACATAGTGAAAGACTATTTGGATTCAGTCTACGGCTATCCAGAATAGGCATATCAGAAGAAGTCTTGGTATTGTGGTTCATCATCGTCAAGCTTTGATGGCGGGGATAGAGAGACAACATCTGCAATGGAGAGTAAGATAGCTTATCTTAATGCTGAGCTTGTTGCTGTAGCCGAAAGAGAGAAGAAGAGAGAAGAAAGAGAGGAGGAGATTGCGGCAGCAAAGGAGGTAGAGAACAAGAGGTATGTAGCACTTCAGGCCCAACTAACTTTTCTTTTTGAATTAGGAAATATTTTTCCTCTATGTCCGGCCAGCAGTGATGGATCTGATCAGGAGGGTGATGAGAATGATAAGTCTGATAAGGAAAGTGAGGGTGATGAGAATGGTAAGTCTGATAAGGAGAGTGAGGGTGATGAAGAGTAGTTGTATCTATTTGACATTTTAGACTTCTATATTTTTGAAATTGTTTAATTTGATCGTATTTTAGTTTATTTTGAAGTTGGATGAAGTTTATTTTGAAATAGTTTAATGTATATGTTGAAAATATTGTGTTGTTTTGGTTGGATGAAGTTTATTTGGCTTTGGGTTGTTTTGGTATAAATATGCAGGTGGGCAACTAAAAACTGCAGCAATTTGCTACCTGTTTTGTAGTAGAAAATCGACCTTCGGAGGTCGGAATTTCAAAAATAAAAAATAAAAAAACCGACCTCCGAAGGTCAGAATTCCAAAACTAAAACATAAAAATACCGACCTCCGGAGGTCAGAATTTTAAAAATACAAAAATAAAAATATCGACCTCCGAAGGTCAGAATTTTAAAAATAAAAAAATAAAAATACCGACCTCCGAAGGTCAGAATTTTAAAAATACAAAAATAAAAATACCGACCTCCGGAGGTCAGAATTTCAATATTACAAAAATAAAATACCAACCTCCGGAGGTCAGAATTTCAAAAATACAAAAATAAAAATACCGACTTCCGGAGGTCGGAATTTCAACATTACAAAAATTAAAATACCGACCTCCGGAGGTCAGAATTTCAACATTACAAAAATAAAAATATCGACCTCCGGAGGTCGGAATTTCAACATTACAAAAATAAAAATACCGACCTCCGGAGGTCAGAATTTCAACATTACAAAAATAAAAATATCGACCTCCGGAGGTCAGAATTTCAACATTACAAAAATAAAAATACCGACCTCCGGAGGTCAGAATTTCAAAAATACAAAAATAAAAATACCAACTTTCGGAGGTCGGAATTTCAATATTACAAAAATTAAAATACCGACCTACGGAGGTCAGAATTTCAAAAATACAAAAAATAAAAATATCGACCTCTGGAGGTCGGAATTTCAACATTACAAAAATAAAAATACCGACCTCCGGAGGTCAGAATTTCAACATTACAAAAATAAAAATACCGACCTTCGGAGGTCAGAATTTCAACATTACAAAAATAAAAATACCGACCTCCAGAGGTCGGAATTTCAACATTACAAAAATAAAAATACCGACCTCCGGAGGTTAGAATTTCAACATTACAAAAATAAAAATACCGACCTCCGAAGGTCAGAATTTCAACATTACAAAAATAAAAATACCGACCTTCGGAGGTCAGAATTTCAACATTACAAAAATAAAAATACCGACCTCCGGAGGTTAGAATCTCAAAATGCAAAAATAAAAATACCAACCTCCAGAGGTCGGAATTTAAAAAAAATGAATATTCCGACATAAAATAAAAATTGACCTTGAGAGGTCAGTAAATACCGACCTTCAGAGGTCGGTATTGAATAGCGACCAAGCTTTTTTCGACCTAAGCTGGGATGTCGATTTTAGGTCGGTATTTGAGGGAATACCGACCTCCGGAGGTCGGTATTCACTATTTTTTTAGTAGTGAAGGTTAAGATGCAGAGACGCCACAGTTGGGCTTGATAGGACTATGCGGAGTTATCACCAAGCAACCAGGGAAGCCAAAAGAATATGACGCACAGTATGTCGACATCACGATCAATGGAAGACCCGCTTGTGCTATAGTCGACACAGGTGCAGAGGCCAATATCATGACCAAAAAGGCAGCAACGAGGTTGGGGCTGAGTTACAGTCCAAGTAACGCTCAACTCACGTGAAAATATTATGGATGGTGAAAAATGAAAATGCATGACTACATAATGGCTGAAGACGGTGAACTTTGGAACAACGTTCTCATAAAGGAACCATTCAAATGAAGGAATCAAAAGTTGGCATGCTTACAACTCATATGAGAATTTTAGCATGAAGGGGGGAGAAACTGCTTATGAAATGCACACAAGGTTTACTTCTATCACCAATGAGTTTCGATGCTTGGGTGAACCTATTCATCCAAGTAAACAAGTTATTCGGAAGATTCTTCGTATCTTCCCAAATCATCGGAAAGCAAAGTTAATGTGATCACTGAGGATAGGGACCTGAAGACTCTTAACTATGGATGAGCTGATTGTGAATCTTCAAACTTATGAGCTTGTTTGAACTGAACAAGCGACAAGATCAGTCCAAAAGGACCTTGGTTAGAGAGCATATTGAAAAAAATCCGTTCATAGAGAGCTTATTGAGAAATTTTAGTCATGTTTTGCATGTATCTTTAACCGTTATACACCAAGCAAGTTCGAGTCAAATTATCATTCACAATGTAAATATTACATCTATATTTCGTTAACAGTCCAATCCCAATATAGGACTTCTAAACTGTTATGTATTTATCCCAATAGCCCACGTAATGAACCAGTTATTCAACACAATATTTCAGCACTGCTCCAACGCCATAAATCCCTCAACGAGATGCTCGTGATAAAAATTAATCCCTTACTTCTTCACAAATCCTTCACATACCAGCGTAACTAACCTCATCACAATCTTTTTAGTAGAGAAGAATTTTCTAACTAGTCTTGAGATTTATTTATATGACTTTTTTTTATAAGGTATTAACTATTTGCATGCATTCTTCACTAGAATCACATCAACGTGAAAAGAATAATTCGATCTTGCACCCTTTTAACGAACCACTCCAAAGAAAATCTATTTTCAAGAACTCCCACGGGAAATAGTCATGACTAGAATTTGCGGGAATATGTGAATTTTCATATAGTAGAATGAGAATTGAACCATAGATAGATGATGTTGCAAATTACTTCCAAAATAGGAAGTTAAATACCAATTACCCTACAAAAATCAACTAAATTAAACTTCGCATCAAATTTGACTTCAAACAAACAAATATTTCAAGCTTCTACATAGATTACACAAGCCAAAATTAGTCAACTTTCTTTTATAACCTCAAAGTCACTTAACTATTGATATTTCATTTAAAAAGTCACCAAACCAATTTAAATAATCTTTTAATTAAATTTTATTGGAATTCAATTTATGTTTTAAAAAAATTTTAATAAAAAAAATGCTCATTTTAATTATTCATTAAATTTTATTAAAACGCAATTTTTTGGCAAATCAATAACAGAAGTATTTCACTTTGTGAATGAAATTATTAACAATTTCCTGTAGTTCGTATAATCAATCTCATTAATAGAAGTATCTCTTAAATCATTATTTTAAAAGATGCCATGCCTACCCAGGTGATCGAAAAAACCTTATTATTTTTGTATTGGATACACAATACCTATTATTTAACGATGAACAAGCTAACCCTAACTTATTGTAATATGGATGAATAAAGGTGGTAAGGAAAAGTATAATATATATATATATATATATATGCATATAGTTATCCATTTTAAAAAGGATTACCAAATTAAGTTTCCTAAATTACTTACGAGTAGTTATTAATATGGAAACTTTTCAAACGCGTAATTTAACCAAATTTTATATTTTCACGTTAAATTATTGGAAACTTTATTAATATGGAAACTAATTTTCAAATTGTAATTTCTTTTTTCTCCAATGGATAGAAAATTATTTTTCATAGATGCCGTATATTCTTCATGAATGAAGATGTTAGAGGATCATATGAATTGCTTTTAGTAATTTCATTTTTTATTTATCGTAGCTTCTTCATTTCCATTTTTTTCTTTTCGAACTATTTTCCTATATTTTTTCTTGACACGAGGTTCTATCGAAAATAACTTCTCTATCTTTCAAAATGGGTATACATACACACTATCCTCTCCAGACCCCACTCGAAATTTCACAACTATAGTTTTATATATATATTTGTTATTGTATTTCATTTGTTGTGATGATATTAATTAGTGGAGTACTTACGTTTATGTTCACTGGAATCTAGCTAATATGTAGTACCTCCTTATTAGTTTCATTGTATTTATCATGCATGCATGCCATTATTTTCTATTTTAAATGTTTGATAAAGAATACAAAGTAATTCTACATATTCTTATGATGTTTAGAGTACTATTGTAATTATTTAAAACTTATTGAATGTAAATTTATAAAACGATTTGGATTACATTAAATTTAAGATCTATTAATTTAAATAAATATTATGAATTAATTATTTAATTTCAATTAATATAAATCTAATCAAAGTCATTTCATTGGTCTAACTTATTGATTTTGGCTACAAAAGATGAGCCTATTTTGCTAAGTTAATGTATCATTTCATCCTAAAGGCCCAGGGCCCAGTTTAATGGCATGTGTCCCGTCAAATGATAGGGCATGCAAAGTTAAACGAATAAATCAATAGGATCATGTTACATATCAAAATAACGCAACATGCCTAGTCAAATAAAAGGCCAAAATAATGTATCGCATATGTACATGTGACATGTTTTGACCAATCAAATATAGTCATGTCATTTAAATAAGTTGGGTAAATTATGGTTTCATAGACTAATATTACAACCTTTGGCTATAGTTAATTAAGGTTATTGATGTTTATGCAAGAAAAAGTGTGTGCATCTACTCCTTTAATAAATATCTTATGCATATGTGCGACCACATTTGTTATTGATATGTAAAAATAAAAAGCTAAAACTGTTGGCTAGGTCAAAATCACTTGTCATTATTACTAACAAACAGTTAAATGGGAAAATATAGTTATTGTACTATATATTATTATTATTATTCCAAAAATATCAATAATCTATTTCTTTCAAATTATGTAAACTCATGGCCACAACTCCTTTATATCCATATATTTCTCTGCAACTGGTAATTATTCATTTCACAATAGTAAATAAGGAAATTCAAGTATTTAACATATCATCATGTCCCATTTTTTTTTTTTTTGTTGAGAAAACATGTAAAGTACTCTTCACTTTATCATAGACTTGTAGTATTCATAATTACCAACAAATCTCTTTCAACTTGAAGATCATTGTCGAAATTAACAGTCTTTTTTACGTTTGCAATAGCGATCCTGCAACTTTTGATGTAAAGTACAAATCTCTTTCTTGTAACTGCTTCTCCTACAACTTTAACTATTTCTTTTTTCTCTTTTTTAGCAAACACTTCACCAAGAGTTTTTTTTTTTTTTTTTTTAAATTTAAATTTGAAGATCATATAAGCATATCACTTCTTTTACTTCATCACTCCTCTTCAAACTTAAACGTACAAAGAGATCTAAAACACAAATTCTTGGTACGCATCAGTTTATATACGAGTCATGAAGTAAAAGAAATAATATGCTTATTATATGATCTTCAAATCCAAAAAACAAATTCTTGGTGAAACATTTGATGAAAAAGAGAAGAAGAATTAGTTTAAGTTGCAGGAGAAGCAGTTGTAGGAAGAGAATGTCAAATCGCAATGGAAAAAAGATAGAGAAGCAGCTCGAATCGCTATTACAAACATCAAAAAGACTATTAATTTGAACACTTGAATTTCCTTATTTACTTTTGTAAAATAAAAAAAAATCATGTTCAGAGAAATGTATGGATATATAGGAGTTGTGACCTCGGGTTTACATAATTTGAAGCAAATAGATTATTGAAATGATATTTTTAGAATAATAATAATAATAATAATAATAATAATATATAGTACAATTACTATATTTTCTCCATTTAACTGTTTGTTAGTAATAATAACAAGTGATTTTGACCTACCCAACATGTTTAGCTTTTTATTTCTAAATAACAATAACAATGTGGTCGCATATGTAAAGCAACAAGTAGAATTTAGCGTTTGTATATTAAGTTAAAGAATGATGCTTACTGAGTCCTCAGAGGGATAAACAACTCATTAATCTCAACAAATTCGTTATCAATCACCAAAAGACATCGAAAAATTCTTGGTGAAGACACTTGTTCAAAAAATACCTTATATTTTTTTCGGAGGAAAGGGACAACCTCAAATACAAACACCACATAAAATAATCTCAAAAAGAGATCAAAATATTGGATGCACCCAAAAATAATGAAAAAATAAATATGGACTAAAATAAAATAAAATTTACCATAAAGGCTCATGAAAATCCAGAAAGATTGGTGGTCTTCATATAGGGTGTCACCACTTGCAATAGATGGTTAATTGTAACATAATAGCTAATACAGCCCATGCATAAATAGACAATGTTTATCTATCAGCCGAGAGCAAAGTTCATTTCTTAAAAAATATTTGTGTTCAAATCTTTTTCACAAAGAATTCTTTGAATAAAATAAAGTAAGCACAATATTTTTTTTACACCTTTACTAATATCTTTGATTTTGAGATGCTCAATCAACTCATTTCTCTTGCAACTCTTTTCCACCTCATCAAGAATTTTTTGTCATCTCCTTTTTGTCTTAGTTGAAAATTTTTCATTATCATACATACCTTATGACAATTTAAGTCAATGATGATAACAAACTCTTTCATGTCAAAATAAATCGCAATGCCACTATAACATATCTAAACTTCCTAATTTTGATTGCTACAAATTTGATGTCAAAGAAGTTGATAAACTATGCTTATTTGAAATCTAATACTCACATATTTATGTTATAAGTGGCTCCGCAAATAGAAGATCGAAAGAACTTTTTCAATTTATGTTCTTCTAAAGCCTTTTTAAATTCAAAAAACTTACATAATTCTGACTTAACAGTAAAAATCCTCTTAAATATGTATACATATTAATCATTAACTCAAAACTATAATTTGCATATACCTAATCGAATTCTCAAAGAGAATATCAATTGAAGGACTAACCAGAGAAGACTCAACAATAGAAAATGTCTCCTTCTCTAGGTATATCATGTAGTTCCTCCTCTATCATTTCCTTCTGAAACATATAGGCGATTGAAGGACTTTATTTGTCTTACGTAAGTCTATTATGGACAACAACTAAGAAGTTTATTTGCTGGACTAGTGTTGATGAACAAGGACATGTTAGAGCTCTAAAACTAGCAGATTTAGTAATTGTTGAAGCAATAGATTAAGCTATTAATAAATCTGCACATGTTATTAATGGGCATATATGAACTATAAGTCAAACGTCTAATGTCACCTTCACCATGCTATCTATTGGAAGCTGAGCTAATAAAATTAATGTTCAAATAAAATTAAAAGCATTTAGAATTCTAGATTGATTTTTATCAACCTCTACATATCCTTAAGCAACTAAAATAATGGATGAACCCCTAACTTTGAGAAAAGAGAAAAAAATTACCTTTTGGAAATTAAAAATCAAGCTTGACGATGAGATGATGGAAATGACAACAGTGAAGATGGAGTTGAAGCAGAAAGAGATGAAACCCCACCAGATCTATTTGAATCTGAGGCGTCTCATAGATCTGACCATCATTCATCACGATTTTGCGCTTGCTTCCATATAACTGCCCATCAGTGTCTCCGTTGTTTTTGCCGCCATGGCCTTAGGGAAGTTTCCAGTTGAAACTCCATTAGCAAGAGATGAAATCCCACCAGATCTATAATAGGAAGAGCAACATCAAGAAGTAGAAGAAGAAGATTCACCGCTGACTCAGTTCTTGGAATCCAGTCATGAAGCCATTGAAACCCTAAAAAGACCTCCTATAAGAAAAATTAGAATCAAGGACAAGAGGATATCTTGTTGAGAATGAGTATATGGGGATGAAGATTGGGGAAAAGATGCTGCTAAATAAGAGGGTAAGAGGGTGTTTGAATTGACTTAAAAGTTGGTCAAGCCTAACTTTTAAGTCAGTTTTTGACTTATGAAAGTCTTTGACAATTATAAAAAATAACTTAAAATAAGTCAAAAATAGACTTAAAATAAGTTTAAAATGACCTAAAATATATCAAAAACCAAAAGTAGGTCTCCCCCTACTTTTATTTTTTTCACTTAAAAGTCATTTTAGTTTGACTTTTTATTTTTGACTTAAAAAATATTTTTTTAAGCTAATCCAAATGGGCTCTAAGTGTTTTAAGTCTCTTAATTTGAAATTAAATGAATTGATTGAGGGTTTTGGGTTATATTAATTTGGGAAAATACCTAAAAACACCCTTGAACTTGGCAACAAAACTTACTTTAGCACCTTAACTTTACGGGTAATTATTTACCCCCCTAAACTTATTTCAAGTGAATTTAATAGCACCATAAACATACAATACCAGTTTCATACTTATGGGTGAAATGCACGCGCGCCACTGAAGTGCCACCTCTATGCCACATCGATGACACGTCGGATAATTTAAAAAAAATACTTTTTCTTTATTTTTATTTCCCTACAATTTAAAAAAAATATTTTCACTATTCATCCATCCTCTTCATTATTTCATTTGGGTCAATTTCTTAACTTCTAAAATTCTGACCGATTCATTCTATTTTCATTACTTTTTAATGATTTATTATTACTTCCATTAATCTCTTTTTTCAGCTAAGTGAAGCTTCAACTTACATCAACAATGTCGCCTTCAGATTTGTACAAAATCAGTGTGCTTAACTTTTTAGATTTATTGTTAATTTTCTTGTTTAACTTCCTAATACATATCCAGGTATAGAATAAGTAATGTTTAAAGTTAGATGATTAATTATTTTTTAAGGTTCTGACACTTTGTTAATTCTTTATTAATCAAATCATAGTTGAATTTTTTTAAAGAATTTCTATTTTGATTTGAAATTTTCTCTTTTATTATAAATATAAACTACTTAGAAGAAGGAGAAAATCGGAGATAAAGGATGCATAAAGGAACGAGAGGAGAGGGTGTGCAGGCTGTGAGGAAGAAGAAATAATTAAAAAGAAAAGAAATGAGTTGGATTTGGGGTGATGGGTGCAAGGAAGAAGAAGAAGAAGAAGAAGAAGAAGAAGAAGAAGAAGAAGAAGAAGAAGAATAGAAGAAGAAGAAGAAGAAGAAGAAATGGGAAAAAATTGTATTGGCTGGAAAGGGGAAAAAAGGGCCCCATTTAATTTTTTTTTCTTTATTTACGCGCTGATATTTTTGAAATTTGCCACGTTAGCAATCCGGGTGATATTAAATTCACTTGTAATAAGATTAGGGGGGGTAAATAATTATCCATAAAGTTAAAGTGTTAAAGTAAGTTTTGCTGCCAAGTTCAGGGGTGTTTTTATGTATTTTCCCTATTAATTTTGGTGAATTTTTTAATAATTAGAGTGGGTTCTTTTTCAATTTTGGATAGAAGTTTAACAATTAATGGATCGACGATTAAGATTGAGACACGTGTACCATCGTTAATATAAAAATATATATGCACCAAAATTTGGGCGGTAAGGGCACTAACATCCTAAAAGTATAACAAAGGGTATACACATATCATTTACGATAGTTCAATGGTATATTTTTTCTTTATCCCTTTCTAAAATAACTTTTTAGAAAACTGCTTTTGAAGAAAAACAATTTGTGTTTGGTTAATTTATTTGAAAAGTGTTTTTGATAAGTAGATTGTGTTTGACTAATCATTTTTAAAAGTATTTTTGAGAGTCAAATTACGATAAAGAATAACTATCAATTTACTTTTCATATTAAGATTATTTTATAAAGAGAGTGACTTTGTAAATAAAACACTCATAGTTTAGTGACTTTGTAAGTAAAACATTCATAGTTGAGTGACTTTTGAGTTAAATACAAAGTTGAGTGACTTTCTGAGAAAAAAATTATAGTTGAATGAGTTTTGAGTTAAAACTCAACTTTGAGTGACTTTCAACAGTGCATAGTTGAGTGGCCATCTAAAATATTAACTCTAAGGATAGATAACTTCTAGTAACCATAAGTAATGACCAAATAACTACTGATAACGGTGAGAAACTGCTCAATGCTCCATGTATAAGACCTCAAGGAATTTGAGAAGGTGCAAATCATTATCTTCTCTTCTCTTTCTTCGCTTCTTCCTCCTTGAATAAATGTGGAAGATAGGTGTCTTATCAAATTCTTTCTCCTTATGTAAAATAATAATTCTATATAATCTCAGATTTCATGAAATTTTGGTACGGAAATTATGTTTCCCTATATGTATAAATCATATACATGACTTTATATACAGAAAAGGATCAAATCTTGATAGGAAGAATATCTTCTCATCCTAGAGGATCAAATCTTGATATGAAGAATATCTACTAGGAAATCCTCTATTAGCCAACAATAATTTCCATCTTTTTCGTTCTTAGAGAGCATATTGAGAAATTTTAGTCATTTTTGTAAAGATATGACTCCTAGTCCATATAAGGAGGGAGACCAATTTGCATTTCTCTTTTACCGTTATACACCATGCAAGTTCGAGTCAAATTATCATTCACAATGTAAATATTACATCAATATTTGGTTAACAATCCAATCGCAATATATAGGAATTCTACATAGAGTCACAAACTTTTGGGTTTAAAAGGTGTGAATGGAAAATGAAGAGTTGTACCTTTTATGAAGAGTTGTGACTTTTATGAAACATTGTGACCTTTTCGAAAGATTCTGACTTTTCCAAAGTGTTGTGACCTTTTCAGTAAGGCACAATAAGCACCATTTCATACTACCCTTTGTTGTCTATAAATAGAGAGTATCCTCTTATTTTTAAACAAGGAAAGAATTAATTTTTCGAACTTCTTCTACTACTACTAAATCTAGTATTCTAAGTGTACTTTATTGCCGTTGAGTGGTTCGATGACACTGTGATTTTAGGTACTGATACACCGGTGAGTAAGATCGTTCTATCCTGGAAGGATATATTCCATTAACCTCGGGTACTTGAGGGGAATAATTTCCTTAAGGGGACACTGTGCATTAAGTGGGTTCGATCTTCTTCTTTGAGAAAAATATTTTGTATATTATTTCTAATATGTTTCTGATTATATCTTCTCTACTGGTTTTAATTTTTTAGTTTTGAAATTATTCTTTAAAATTTGTTGTTTCTTATCAAGTTCTTCAAAGTTTTTGTTCTTAGTATCTAATGAATACAAGATGAACAACAATCTTAAGGAAATAATTATACTGTTGGTATTTCTTGTATTCTACTGATTGAGGGAAACAAATCATAGAAGTAAAAGATTAATGCACTACATTTTCAGAATTCGGTGCCTTGTTTAGCAAGATCGCATTGAAAATTTACCAGAAAAATTAGTGGTATTCCGGTTAAAGATTACAGTAGGTAACCTTCTTATTATTTATCTAAGGAGGAAAATAGTTTCTAAATGTTAACTCTTTTGACATTTATCATGTGTGTCTTTGGAAAAAGATCTGCAAACCATATGTTCTTGAATGAATTTTCCTTGGCAAATAGTGTTGCCTTTAAAATTCTGTAGTTTACAGAATGAGAGATGCACATTTTTGTTTGATAAAATAGTATGTCAAAATGTTATAGTTGGAAGGCTATTTGAAAAGAAAAGCATTTCTATGTGATAATCGAAGAATATGTTTTATTCTGTTTGGAGATAAAAAAACTTTTGTAGTTTTGTACTCCTTGTGAATTTGATTGTGTCTGATTTTTGTAGAGTAATTTTTTTTGTAGTTTTCTACTCTGGATAAATAATACTATGCAATTGGTTTGATGAATATTAAAACTTCATCTAATAAGTCAGTTTGTACTTTCTGTTTTCTATAAACTTCACTGTTAAATAGAAAAAATTATACAAAAAGTTTTTGTCTTTATTCTAAATACTAACTGGTATGTCTAGTTGTGATAGCAAAACGACAAGTGACTAAAAGTGTGTGATATTATGTCTGCAGTAGGTGCCTCTATGAAAGGAACTTTAACACTATGTGAAGATTGTCAAAAAGAATTTGTAATGACCCTTCAGGTCATTTTTAAATTAAAGAATTCTTTCCCTCGTATAGAGCATTCCTGTAGCGACCCCAAGTCATTTATGACTTGCTGGCACTGACCGTTCGGTCGCCTGGTCGTTCGTTTGGGTTTAGGCCCGTTTCCCCTCGTTTTGGAGATTTTTATAACTTGAAAAGTTGACTTTGGTCAACCTTCTTGGGAGTCGTGCTCGGATGAAAATTCGACAGCTAGGTTAGCTTTGGAAGATCGATTTTGGTCTAGAACGACCCTTCGTTCGCTTCCCGAGGCTTTAGATGACATTTGTGGAATCTCGGCTCAAACGATACCGGGTGTGGGACCCACTTTTCATCGAAGCAATCTCCAAATGGAAATTCCGCCTTCACCGTTGAGTCCGAAATATCATTTCCAATTAGATTCCATATATGGTTTGTATTTTTCCAATTCCGAAACGAGTCCGAAACATCGAAATTTAAGTTTGAAGGGTTGTAGAACTTTGACGCGGCGGTGACGTGGCAGAGCCACGTGACGCCACGTGGCAGCGGCTGGAATTCCAGATTTAAGAACAAGTCGTCCAAGTTTTTTTCCTCAACTTCAACATCAAATTTCTCCTTCATTTTGAGTCCAAATTAGGTGCTTCAAGAGGCTAACTTCAAGAGAATTTCGTGGGGAATCTAGCGGTGATCTCGGAAACGCGAGAGGAGGCTTCGTTTGAGGTAAGGAATCGAATTTAGCCACTGCTAGGATGACTTTCGGATTGAATTGTTATTGAATTTTGAAATGTGAGATCTTGCTCATCTTAGGTCCGTTTTGAGTCATTCTTGAGGCTAACTTGTAGAGTTTTTCGCAAGGATCGTCGTGGTATAATCTGTTTGGGTTGAAAGGGTCTCGTTTTTCCAGAAATTGGTGATTAATAGGCTGCCCATTTTAATTGTTGTGACTGATTTACTGTGTTTTAGGTATCTGTTTGTGCTAAAATTTTGGGGTATTAGTTTAGTACGGTATTTGGGACGTTTCCACGGATTCGATTTTGAGATTCCAATTGTGGGCCCCACAATCCCGTTTTAGACCCGATTTTGGGTCCGTCTCCGAAAAATACAATTTTAGTGTCAATATATTCGTAATGACGAGGTGATTAACCTTTTGTTAGTGGGGAAGCGTTCGGAGACCGTTCGGAGGGGAAAAGATTCGATACCGTGAGTTGGAGCACGCGTGATCGGCTTTCAGGTAGGCTATGGTTTTCTCTCGTGAGATTGAGCATGTTTAGGCATTTGTTTATTGATTTGCTTGAGTATGGAGGGGTTTGGGTGTTGAGCATGTTAAATTTCTATAGTTCCTGCCTTAGACCTTATTTCGGGAAAGTGTTGGATTATGACATGTCTCTTGATATTATTGAATATTCATATCTTATGGTGTATATGATAATATTGATTTGAAGTATGTTTGGCCTTAGTCTAGGCTTAGACTAGTGTTGCCATAGACTTGCGAGATTTCGGATGTCGTTGGGCAGTAGAACTTTTCCGACGCCGTTTCGGACGGTCGGCTCCTTGTAGACTGATATAGCGGACTTGAGTCCGATAGCCTCGGTAACTCAACTTATGACCTTGTATCCATAATGCCCTGCTTTCGTTAGCTACGCATCTTGTTAGAGTCCGTGGTCCAGCTTACTTATGTCCGGCTTAGCTACGTGCTCTGTTCGAGTCCGTGGTCCAGCTTACCCGTGATCCGGTTTTGGCTATAGTACCCTGGTTAGAGTCCGTGGTCCAGCCCACCCGTGCCCGACCTTTGGCTACGCACCCGGTTCGAGTCCGTGGTCCAAACCCATATAGGTTGACTCCTTAGCTATAGTACCCTGGTTCGAGTCCGTGGTCCAACTTCCACGTGGTGTATTCCCATTCCTCACTAAAGCTTCGCTTAGTCTTGATTATTCTTATTTGTAGGTTGAGGTTTTGGAGGTTGGAGAGATTCTGATTAAAGTCCGAAACGTAATGAGATCCTGGAATATGATTGGGAACGGTTCAGTTAAAAGTCCGGAAATTGGTAATATTGTGATAGACCTTCTAGTTCCATTATTTTACTTTATCTCGCCGATGCATCCGTCGGGCTTATGGGGGTCCGTGCGTGGTTTCTTTTATTGTGCACGAGCGTACCCGTCGGGTTTATGGGAGCCCGGCGGAGTTAGTTAGATTACTTGTCTTTGTTGCCCGTACGCTCGTGTACATACCCCCATTTACTACTCTTTGCACTTGATGTGACCCTTTATTTGCATTTCTGTTTACTTTTGCTTATCTTGCTCAGTCGGCCTATGATGCCTACCGGGTACCGTTGTTTTGGTACTCATGCTACGCTCATCTATTTTGTGATGCAGTCCGAGCACTAGTAGCCGCGTTGATCGAGCTTGGAGTAGACTTATCCGGAGACGGGGTGAGCACACGGCGTTTTGTACTATTTCGATCTCCATCTCGTATATATAGACTTGTCTCTTTCCTTTCGAGACAGTCCAGTTTCGTTGTCTAGTTTTGGGACTTGTACTCATTTTGTAGTAGCTCAGACGGTGACTTCCGTGGTTAAGGGAGGGATCTTTATTTGTATATATGTTTTGGGTTAGTTCCGCTGTTTATATTGTTATTTTCCTACTTTTGTTTAATTTCTACCCTCAGACCCATTACTTGTTGTTCCGGGTTACGGGTTGGCTTACCTGCTGGTGGGTTATAGTAGGTGCCATCATGACTTGATAAATCGGGTCGTGACAGAATTGAAGCACTATAATTCTTTCGTAAAATAATATTTTTGAAAGAGGTTTCATGCTGCCATTGATGGTCTGGGAAAATATGAAGGAAAAATATTTTCAACTATTTGAAAAATATTTTTGAGATCATATGTAAAATGTGGGAGGTTCTTTGCTTATGACAAAGATAAAATTAGACTTAGTATCTAATTTAAATTTGAAGCAAAAGATATGAAATTCAGTGATACTTTTGTGTTATGTTAGACCTACAAAATTCTTGGAGTATATTTGATATTGTGGTTGTTGAGTTTCTCTTTTACTAGTACATGGTGTGACTAGTATGAAACTACCAAATTATATATATACTTATTCAAAAGAATTGTGTTCTTTTATGAAAAAGGGTCACTTAAAATGTTGTGATTTTCTTGAAAAGATATGTCTATTAAAATAAAAGTATTTGTATAGACGTGAATATTGGTGAATAGTCATGTGCCATGTTTTGTTAAAGAAGCATTTTGGACTATATTGCCTTTATTGGACTCGATGAATCTGTTTTCATGGGTAGTTCTATAACAATTAAATTGAAAGTTATGAAAAGTTTTTTCTGAAAAAGACATTTGACAAGGTGTTGACTCTAAACAATGTTTGTATCACACAAAATTGTAAGAAGTAGGAACAATATATTTGTGAGAAAAAGCTACCTCACGAAGAGCTTTTCAAACTAAATATTTTTATTTGTTTTTACTTGCTTGAGTCAGACTGTTTGTGACATGAACGACGTTGGGGACATGTCAATTATAAAACCGTGCAAGGAAAACTGATCAACTTAGAAGTTTTGTCTAACTTTGAGTGCAATAAATAAAAATGTCAAGTTTGTGTGGAATCTAAGTATGCTGAGCATTCTTATAAATTTCTTGAAAAAATTCTAGTCCCTTAGAGTTGATTTACATTGACATTTGTGATATGAAGTCAACACCATCTCGTGGTGGGAATAAGTATCTCATAACTTTAATTGACAATTGCATTAGAAACAACTATGTCTATTTGCTGAATGGTAAGCATGAAGCGATAGAATATTGAAGTTGAAAATCATATCGGAAAAAGATAAGAAGTGATAGGGATGGAGAGTATAAATCTCCTTGTGCAGAAATATGTTTGGAAAGTGGAATTATCCATCAAACTACTGCCCCATTAACCTCAATCCATTGGAATTGAAAAGTGAAAGAAAAAACCGAACTTTGAAGGAAATGATGGTTACACTACTTATAAGTTCAGGTTTACCACAAAACTTGTGTGGAGAGGCTATCCTTATAGCAAAAGGGAACAACAAAAAGTTTTGCCTTTTCAGAAAGAAAACAATAAAAATAATTGTTTGTTCGGGACACAATCTATTCCATATGAAAAATGGAAAGGAAGGAAATCCAACTTTGAAATATTTCAAAGTGTGGGGTGTCTAGCCAAACTCCAAGTTCCCGTTCCTAAAAGTATGAAAATAAGACTTAAGACTGTGGATTCTAAAATTAGACTTGAGTAGTCTAGTGAAGGGTCTAAAAGTCCTTGGAAAGAACAAAAGGACAAACTCTTAATAAAGAGATTCAGAGGTGTAATAAATGTCAAAGGATATCTATTTCCTTCGGATTTGATTTTATAACATTTCCTATGCCTTATGTACTTTTGGAAAGATGGTGTCAATAGTGAGATCGGTTCAATCTTGAACAATTTTATTGGAAGTTGGTTGATCTTCCTCCAGGAAATAAACCTTTGGGTTCAAAGTGAATCTTCAATAGGAAAATGAAAGTCGATGGAACTGTTGACAAATATAAAGCAATATTTTTTGTCAAAGGCTTTAGACAAAAACAAGGTCTTGATCTTGTCGACATATACTTGTCAGTAACTAGAATTACATTCATTCTGATGTTAATATTATTAGATGCGGTATATGACCTACAAATTCATCAAATGAATGTGAAAACAAATGGAGAATTGGAGGAAAAAATTTACATGAAACAGACCGAGGGTTTTGTAGTTCCTGATAAAGAAAAGAAATTGTGCGAACTTGTTAAGTCACTTTATGGACTAAAACAAGCACCCAAACAATGACATAAGAAAGTTGACCAAACCATGTTGGCAAATGGATTTAAGAATGATGGAAGTAATAAATGCGTTTACATTAAAATCATAAGTCACTGTTTAATTATATATTTGTGACATGTTGATCATCAGTAGAGACAGTAATGACATTAATGCTAATAAACATTTGCTAGAAAGCAACTTTGATATGAAAGATATTGGTGTTGCTGATGCGATCTTAGGTATAAGAATCCTTAGAACTCCATAAAGTTTAGCATTGTCACGGTCTTATTACATTATATAGATACTTGACTAGTTCAAATATTTGGATTTTAATATTGTCAAGACTCCAATAAATGTGAGTTTTGCACTACAAAAGAATGAAGGCAAAAGTTACTCACAATTGGATTGTGCTAGAGTTTTGGGAAGTATGATGTATATCAGAAAGTGTACGCGATCAAATAAAGTATGTGATATTAATAAACTGAGTTGGTTCACGAGTAATCCCAATCGAACTCATTGGATGACAATAAAAAAAGTTTTGGGGTATTTATAACTTACTCAAAATTATGTCTTGTATTTTAACAATATCCAATAGTATTGAAAGGATTAGTGATGCAAATTGGATCACCGAGATCAAATGAAGTAAAATCCACGAGTAGATATGTATTTACTCTTGGTGGAGGAGCAATCTCTTGGAAATATTTCAAAAAGACATGTATTGCTAGCTCTACAATGATCTCTGAGCTAGGTGTCTAGATAAGGCCGGTGAATAAGTTGAAAGACTCAAGAATTTCTTGATAGATATTCCTTTTTGGTCCAAACCTTTGGCAAGATCAGTATGCATACACTTTGATAGTCAAGATGCAATAGGTAGGGCATGGAGCATGATGTATAACGGAAAGTTTCGTTACATAAGATATAGACATAATACCGTTAGAAAACTACTCTTTAGTGGAATTATCACAATTGACTATGTAAAATCAAAGGATAATGTGTCAGATACACTTACAAATAGTCCTAACTAGAGAGAAAGTTGAAAGATCATCTAAGGGAATGATTTTATGGCTTAGGAAAAGTCATCATGGCGGTAACTCTACCTAGCAGACTGGAGATCCTAAGAGCTAGGTTCAAGGAGAAAAACAAAGTTGTGACTGATGGTTCGACATTGTCAACCAACTCAGTCCATTCTCATGATGAAGACAATGCTCAGGAATAAGGATATAAAATTGAGGCTTGTTAATGAGTTAATAAAGCTTAAAATTTCTAATGATTTGCTAAGTTTGGCAGATTTGACCAAATAGTGTGTCTATGCGATAACACGATTAGAAATCACCTATGTGAGTGTGAAGTGTAAGCCGCATAAAAAAGGATGATTGTCAAAAGCCCGTCTCTCTATGTACTCATGAAATCATGAGGTGTTCATGGCTGGAACAAACACAATCATAAGAACCATAAATGGTAAAGGGTTAATTGTGTGACATATGGTTGTCTAAGTATACACCAAAGCTTGACGATTTAAAGATATCAAATCTACCGATTGATTGAGTATATCCGACATATGTTCACTATGGAAAGTTCAAAGGGACTACTTATCCAGATGCAATTAATTATTGCTTGTAAAGTACATACTTGTCCGTTTTTTTGTCTTGGAGTCATTCCCCATTCATGCGGGGGATTGTTGGGTTTTAAAAGGTGTGAATGGAAAATAAAGAGTTGCTACTTTTATGAAAAGTTGTGACTTTTATGAAAGGTTGTGACCTTTCCGAAAGATTGCGACTTTTCCAAAGGGTTGTGACCTTTTCGGTAAGGCACAATAAGCACCATTTCACGCTACCCTTTGTTGTCTATTTATAGAGAGTTTCCTCTTAGTTTTCAGCAAGGAAAGAATTAATTTTCTGGACTTCTTCTACTACTACTAAATCTAGTATTTTAAGTGTACTTTACTACCGCTGAGTGGTTCGCTGACACCGTGGTTTAGGTACCGATACACCGATGATTAAGATCGTTCTATCCTGAGAGGATATATTCCATTAACCTCGGGTACTTGAGGGGAATAATTTCCTTAAGGGGACACTGTGCATTCAGTGGGCTCGATCTTCTTCTTTGAGAAAAATATTTTGTATATTGTTTCTAATCTGTTTCTGATTCTATTTTCTCTACTGGTTTTAATTTTTTAGTTTTGAAAATATTCTTTTAACTTTGTTGTTTCTTATCAAGTTCTTCAATGTTTTCGTTCTAAGTATCTTAGGAATACAAGATGAACAACACAAATTGTGTACATCATATGTATCAAACAACTATAATCTATAGCAATGCTACAAATAAGCAACTTATCGCAATCTTGCAAAGGAGAGTCAAAGATATCTCTTGTGAGTACTGACTTTATGAAAGCATCAATTCTACCAACCATATGAGCTACTATTGTGTCTCAATAGCTCACTTAATAAACCTGTTATTCAACACAATATTTCAGCACTGCTCCAACACAAATAAAGTCACTCAAGTTAAACTATTTTTCTAAAAAATCATTATAACCAAAAAATAAAAGAGATAATTGTACAAATCACCCTTCAAGTTTAGTTTTGTAATACTTACTTCCATCATAGTTTATAATATTAGGCTTACCTCTCTTATTTTATTTTTTTTAATAATTATTTTCTTAACCTAATTATTATTAAGATAAAAAATATGATTTAATTAAATTTCCCTTTATCATATATTATTTAATTTAATTATCATGTGTTTTGGCATCCTAATTGTTATTAACAGAATATTATGTGTATTGACATCCTATTTGGATTCACTATTTCAGCTCAGCAAATGACTACAACTTGAATATACAACTTTTCAAGAGAAAAAAGACAAATCAATTTTCCATTCAATTCTCCATGAATTAAACAAACATTGATTAAATCATAAATTTTTTGATATAATTGAATAAGAAGATGTTATATTTTGAATGTCAAGCCTGAACGTGTTGGATAGTGACCGCGAGTGTAACACCCCAGAAATTTTTTGAACTAAAACTCGAACCCTTATTTGTAGTGAGTGAGATTTTTGCAAGGAATTTAAAATTTCTTGAGTGATAAGGTCACTAGGCGTAACACCTTGAGTTCCAAAAAGAATCGAATTGGAAATAACAACATCTGACATTTTGCAAGTTAAGCTAAGTATGAGTTTTTGGTCGACTTCAAATGATCATAACTCCTAGATCAGGATGATTTAGGTGTGCTACCAGTACCTTAGTAAAGGTCTTCTAATTATATTTCCAACACCGTCTAGTTTGCGCGATTCTGGGATCATATGAGTGAGTTATCCTCTTTGGAAGTTGGGCTGTTAGAATGAGGAAATGTCCAATCCGGATATTGAAAGGGTAGTTTCGTCTTTTCCTTAACCTATTAATTTAATTCATTTTAGTGAATTAATTAAGGGTCAAATCAGAAGGAGATCAGTTTAGTCAATTGGAAAATACTAGGGCTTGGAGAACAGAGAAAAGAAGAAAGGAGAAGAGGAACAACAAGATTTCGCCAAGAACGATCAATTTTGGTTGTGGATACGCCAAGGAATTCATCTTACAAGTTATGTGAGTCTCTCATAGCGTTGGGTTCATTCATCCACACGCCAAACATGTTTAGTTCAGCGAAAATAGTCCTAAAAGAGTTTGAAAGTTGATGTTCTTCACATGTATTCTTGAATTTGAATGTTGTTCTTGAATTGGGATGAATTGAGGAGTTTCTGAGATCTTTACATTAAGTTTTAAGGTTGTATTGAGTTAGGTTCTTGAATACATATGTTGGGTATCGAGATCTAAAAAGAATCAGCTTCTGGCGCGCAGGTCCACGTCGCAGACTTGCTCCCCCAGTGAAGAAAAATTGTCTCCGCGTCGAGGTTAGGACGCGAACTCTTCTATCTCAAAAATTAATTTCACGAGCATTTAATTAGAAACGTCTCCGCATCACGAACTTGTTCCAAGACTGTGATTTCGTATTTTTTCTCAGGTTTAGCTATTCAAAGTCATTCCTAAACATCATGAGACCTTTCCAATCACAAATCTTAATCCTTGAATCCATAATTCAATTTAAGGATCAGTTAAGAGTCAAGTCAAGATCAGTTAAGATCAAAGTCAAGAGAAGTCAAGAGTCAAGTTAGGATAGGTTCTTAAAATTTTCAAAAAGTCTTTCACAAATGTTTTAACTTTGTTTTAAGACTTAAGTTCTGAGTTAAGTAAAAAGAAAAGTTGAAGTTCTTTTGTTCAAAGAAACATATGGGGGACTAAGTATCTCCCAAAGTGTTTTAAAATATTTTTCACATTTTAATAAGAATGGAAACTAAGATTTCCAAAGAACCTTCGGGCTAGTTTTAAGAAAAAGAGTAATCGCTTTCTAAATGAAGCAAGAAAGGAAAACCTCGATTTCCAAGATAGACTTTGAGCTAAGTTTCTGAGCACTAATCTCAAATCAGTGAAGAAGTATGTTTTTAAACACTACGAGCTACTATAATATAATATTTTTGGGAGTAGTATTGAGCACCGATGGAGAAGAGTTTATACAACTATCATCCCCCTTAAACCATGTAGCCATCATGGGTAGAAAAGGGTCATACTTTTTAGATGAATCTTTTTGCATAGACTAGTGGATCCACTTAGTAGTTCAGGTCCTATACCACGACAAGGTATAGGATGGCTCGAGCAGCATGGGGTTAATAACGTTGTATCATCACTATAGTTCTTAAGTGATGGTTGTCGGTTAGAGAAACTCCCACAACAGTAATTGCATAGTTCCTCAAGGGGTTCTGCTTAGTATGGATGGGGGTATGAGACTTCATTCATGCATTGCACAAGTAGAGTTTGAGAGAGATCATGATATGTATTTTATGATTTTGAGTTGACATCATGTTTTAAATAGTTTTATTTTTCTTTATATTACACTTGTTTTAAACTATTTTATTATGAAATGAGTTCAGTTAAGTATTCATGAGTTGAGAAAAGCCAAGGTAAGTGTTTCTTTCAGATCCTTTTCAAGCATATGTTATGTTTAGCATTCCAACTGGCATACTCGTACATTCAGTGTACTAATGCCAGTTGGCCTGCATCGTCTTATGATGTAGACACAGGTAACTACAATCGACATTCCATCGCATCGTTGATCCAGTCAGCAGTTCAGAGTCTGTTGGTGAGCCTCTTTGCATTCCGGTGGATCCACTTCATTGTTTTCTAGTTTAGTTCATTATGATGTTGTGGGATTTTTCCCAACATCCATCTCAGTTGTTATTAGAGGCTTCATAGACAGTCAAATGTTAGTTCTTTAGTCTTTTCATTGTCATTATTCCATATTGAGACTTGAGTGCATAATGGCTAGTTGAATGTTCTTTATGACATTCTAGTTTATTATGTGAACTTACCTTTGTTGAGTTTAATTCTTCCATTGAGTTAAGTAAGCCAGGGCAAGGGTTTGCTTGGGTCCAGCAATGGTCTTCGATTGCCAGTCCCGCCCAGGGTGTAGGCTCGGAGAGTGACAAACTTGGTATCAGAGCACAGAGTTCACGTGTCCTTGTGTGTCTATGAAACCGTGTCAAGTAGGATCTTGTTTATGGTTGTGAGTGCCCCACTTCTATAAATGAGAGACTGCAAACATTTAAGAAAAGTGTCCCTTCTTTCATACTCTTAATCGTGTGATAGAGCTATGTCATAGAGAGTTATTCTAACTCGTGCGTTTCTCAGAATCATTGGACTACCCATTATACTAGAGGTGGTTGAAAAGCAGAGTCGATTCTTTGTCGATGAGTTTTTCTTAGCAAGAGTTTTGAGGAAGTCATGAGACTCCAAAGGGGCTTAAGAGAAATTCAAGAGTAAGTTAAGTGTTCAGTTTTAGAGGAATGCACCCATAATTATATGAGTCATGCAATTGAACTAAAAGCGAGTTGTACTATTTTCCTTAAGCCTTGTTTCAGCTGAGATCCTTTCTAAGAGGTATGTTTAGAGCTTGAGTAGTATTTTCACCCGAAAAGGTAGCATGAGTTATGAGATCATGAACAATAGTAGTGAAAGAGCCTAGAGTTAGGGGAAACTATGCAGAGGTTTAGTAATCCTAGAAAGGGAGATAGTGTTGTGATGAGCTATGTTACTATAGTCATGTACCTAGTATGTTAGTAATGGAGAGTTTTCCCTTATGGGTAGACTCAAAAGTGATGAGTTATGTAGATTCCATCATAGGAGGTAGAGTGTGTTGTAGTTAGAAAGGAGTTGGTGATGAAGTGTCATTGTGTAGGAAATGACTAAGTGTAAGTGGTGAATAGAAGAGAAAGAGTATGTATGAGGTTATAGATCTAAGCTAGGCTTATGATTTTGAGGGAGAGCCCATAATATTCAAAGTGTAATAGAACTAATTAGGCATTGATGTATAGTGAATGAGTGAATAGTACTTAAGTTGTGAAGGGAAATATGATAGTAAATTGTAAGTATGAATACTAAGAGGTAAGGGTTGGCTATTTTTCATAAGGTCCTTGTGGACGAGTGTTTCTGAATTTGTATCTAGTAGTTGTAAGTTAGAATAGTAAGCGAGCAATCATATTGATATTCGGGTTTGGTCATAGATATTAAGCTTGAATTCGAGATGAGTGTCATGATCAAAGGAATGTCAACATTAAGGTGATGATCTTAGTCTTGAGATTTGATCTAGAAAACTTGACATAGAGTAGGTGAGGAATTGAGGTGATTAGCTGCAATAGATATGAGTGGTACAAGTGAGAGACCTTAACATTTAGATAAGGGCAGTGAAGTGTGGCTAAGTCACAAGAGTAACAAGAGCATTAAGAGGTGTGCTGAGATGGTATATTACCAGATGAGTTTCCAATTAAGTTATGATTTTCCATGTGTACCTAGATAGCATAATTGAGTTGTTAATATGGAATAGGTCCATAGATTTCAAGTGTTAGCTTTATACCTAAGGGTGAGATGATAAGAGGAGAAATCAGGTCAAGTGTTGAGAATTTCTTAAGGAGCTGGTAAGTAGGAGTCCATGGAATTGTTAGAGTACTAAGATTGAATGTGGTGGTAAAGAGTAATAGTTTGAGATGAGATTCCCTATTGAGATGTATAGAATCCGAACTTAAGGATTTGGGTTAAGCTTGAATATAGTAAGAGCAGACCATTAGACTCAGACCTTAGTAAGAGTAACCCATTCCATACCCAGTCCAGTCATCAATCGAGGGCGAATGATCCCAATGGGGAGATTTTATAACACCTCAGAAAATTTTTAAACTAAGACTCGAACCCTTATTTGTAGTGAGTGAGATTTTTGCAAGGAACTTAAAATTTATTGAGTGTTATGGTCAATAGACGTAGCACCTTGAGTTCCAAAAAGAATCGAATTGGAAATAGCAAAATATGAAATTTTGCAAGTTAAGCTAAGTATGAGTTTTGGGTCGAATTCAAACGATCATAACTCTTAGATTAGGATGATTTAGGTGTGCTACCAGTACCTTAGGAAGGGTCGAATTATCTTTCCAACGTCGCCGAGTTTGTGCAATTTCGAGATAGTATAAATGAGTTATCCCCTTTGGAAGTTGGGCTGTGGTAATGAGGAAATGTCCAATCCGGATTTTGAAAGGGTAGTTTTGTCTTTTCCTTAACCTATTAATTTAATTCATTTTAGTGAATTAATTAAGGGTCAAATCAGAAGTGGATCAGTTTAGTCAATTGGAAAATACTTTAGGGCTTGGAGAATAGAGAAAAGAAGAAAGGAGAAGAGGAACAACAAGAATTCACCAATAACGATCGATTTTGGTTGTGGATTCGCCAAGAAATTCATCTTACAAGGTATGTGAGTCTCTCATAGCATTAGGTTCATCCACCCATGCTCCAAACATGTTTAGTTCAGAAAAAATCGTCCTAAAAGAGTTTGAAAGATGATGTTTCTTCATATGTATTCTTGAATTAGGATAAATTGAAGAGTTTTTGAGATCTTTACATTGAGTTTTAGGGTTGTATTGAGTTAGGTTCTTGAATACATATGCTGGGTATCATGATCTAAAAATAATTTGAGTTCTATAATCGAGTTTAGGCGATTTGGGGCTGGAAAATGAAACAGGTCCGCGTCGAGGACTTGTGTAATGACCCTCTTGGTCATTTCTGTGTCTTGCCTTCTGTGTGTCATTTAGAGCATTCTTGTAGCGACCCTAAGTCAGACCTGCTGAGACTGACAGTTCGGTCACCTGATCGTTTGTTTGGTTATGGTGTGAGTTTTACTATTGTGGAGTTTATGAATCTTAAACGATCATTTTTGATCAAAAATTCAAGAAGATGACATCGGAATCCATTTCTGACGACTCCATCAGCTCCGAAAGGGTCATTTTAGGCTAGTAGCATGGTCGGCATGACTCCCGAGGTTTTCAGTGTGAGTCGGTGCGATTAGGCGTTTTCACTTTAAGTTTAAAGCCTAAGTTTGACTTTGGTCAACATTCTGAGTAAACGCACTCAGATAAGAATTCCATCAGCGTGGTTAGCTCCAAAATATCAAGTTTGGTCTAGATTGACCTTCTTTTTGTTTCTCGAAGTTTTTGATATTTTTCTAAGCTCTTTTGTGGTTTTTGACTTAAAATAGTATTTGGGTGTGAGACCCACTCTTTGTCAAGATGACCTCCTATGGAAATTTTGAATGTGCTATTGAGTTTGGAATATCGAATTTGGTATGGTTGCATATCTCGTTTTTGTGCACGAGGTTCTGAACGAGTTCGGAGCACCTGGTCGGAGTTTTTATGTTTTGGGAAAAATTGCAGAAAATCTGTTATAAATGCAGAAATAACGGCAACATTTTTCCAAACTTCAAACCCTCATAACTCTCTTATCTTTCATCCGAATTAGGCGATTCAAAGTGCGGGAGCTCTGTATTTTTGGTGGCTTCACTGTAGAGTGTTCGGAAGTTGTCAGGTGTGCGTACTTTGAGGTAAATTTCGCGATAAACCTGACTGTTGTACCCTATTTCGAGATGTTGTTTTTGACATCCTTGTTTTGGTTATATCTTACTCATTTTAGCTTGTTTTGGGTGATTCGAAGTCCCACATGTTGGAAATTGTTGTGGCTTCGTCGTAGAGTGTTCAAGGAGTGCTTGGAGCTTTTTGATTCTTGTTAATTTCGAGTTTAGATTGTTGTAGGTTTTATTTTAGTTGGTTAAAGTGTGGTTTTCTTGCTTGTTGGGTTTTGATGCATTTTGAGCCCCGAATTGTGTTCCATTTTGGAACACAAGTTTGGGGTGCTGTTTTGGGTCTCTTGACGGAGTCAAATTCGAACAGTTCGATGCGGGTCCCACGATTCCCGTTTTGACTCCAAAATTGACCCATCTTCGTTTGTTGTGATTTTGGTGTCTAAACGACCGTAATAATGTTGTGACTCTATTTTTGATAGCGGGGAAGTGTTTCGAGGACATTCGGAAAGGGAAAGCTCCAGAGAAGTGATTTTGGAGCGCGTGTGATCGGCCTACAGGTAGGCTACATTTTCCCTCTCTTAGATTGATCTTGAGAGTGTGAATGCATGTTGATTAGTTGGGATTTGGGTTGGTAGTTATTGAATCATGCATATGTGTTTAGAAATCATGTTTTCGGCCTATTTCAAGAATTATCGGGTAACTGTGAGCATGCTTTGTGTTATTAATTGACCCTCCTCGCTATGTGAGGTGCTTGCATGCTTAATTACTATTTATTTGAAGCATGTTGGGCCTTAGTTTAGGTTTGACTAAGGCTTGCATTAGAAATACATGATTCGGATCCAATTGGCCTTAGTTTTGCCTCGACGTCGCTCGGCTGACTTAGATCCCTGTAGACTGGTGTAGCAGACTTGAGTGTGATAGTTTGGGCCTTAGTTAGGCGATACTCTTGCTCCAATGTTACCCGATGTTACGGCTTCACGAGTTAAGTCGGCGACGCTAGTGCTGCTTCGCGATTTGAATTTGATTTTTGATTCGGTTCCAAGGACTTACATTAATTGGCTAAGTATGAACGGCCTTCCACGGACATTTATGAGTGTGCATCGATTAAGACTCTTTCAACAGCTACATTGGCACCTTTATGGAGCATTTGGTTTAAGGTCCGGCCTCTATTGCCTAGATACTTATATAGAGCATCCGGTTAGAGTTTCGACCTCTATTGCCCAAATACTTATATAGAGCATCCGGTTAGAGTTTCGACCTCTATTGCCCAAATACTTATATAGAGCATCCGGTTAGAGTTCCGACCTCTATTGCCCAGATACCTATACAGAGCATCCGGTTAGAGTTCCGGCCTCAGATACTTGATACTTGTGATTGGTTACTTGGGTACTTCTGGTGAGAATCCAATTCGCGGTTCGGCCTCCATATTGTCAGATTCTACTAATTGGGGTGGAGGTTCTTGTTCGATGTTCTTCGTTCTTGGGTTCTTAAATGCAATTCCCTTTTGTTATAGTTGTTCTGTGTACTTGTCGGGGCTTATGGGGGTCCGTTCGAGTTTTTATTTAACTTGCGCACGAGTGTACCTTCTGGGCTTATGGGGTCCAGTTAGGTGTAGTTAGCTTATAAATTACTTTAGTTAGTTCTTTCTACACTCGAGTGCATTCCATTGTTAGTTAGATTTTCGTTCTTGACTTCGGTTTGTGTTATTCCTTCTTTTCATATTAACTTTACTTTTCAAGTTCAGTTGGCCTATGATGCCTACTGGGTACCTATTGTTTTGGTACTCATGCTATGCTCTGCATCTGTTTCGTGATGCAGGTCCGAGCACCAGTGGCCAGCGTTGATCCAGTTTGAAGTAGTCTGATCCGGAGACAGGGGTGAGCACATGACGTTTTGTACTATTTCAGTCTCCATCTATGTATATAGACTTGTCTTTTACCTTTCGAGATAGTCCAGTCTCTGTGGTCCGCTTTTGGGACTTGTACTCGTTTTGTTAGTAGCTCTGTACTAGTGACTTTCAGGTTCTGGGAGGGATCTTTATTTGTGTAGGTGTTTTGGTTTGCTTCCTACTGTTTATAATGTTATCTTAAATTTTGCCTGTTCTTGTTTAGTTTCTGCCCTCAAGCCCATTACTTGTTGTTCCGGGTTACGGGTGGGCTTACCTACTGGTGGATTATAGTAGGTGCCATCATGACTCGAGGAATCGGGTCATGACAACTTGCTCCCCCAGTGACGAAAAATTGTCTCTGTGTCACGGTTAGGACGCGAACTTATCTGTCTCAAAAATTAATTTCATGAGCATTTATTCAGAAACGTCTCCGCGTTGTGGACTTGTTCCAAGACGATGATTTCATAACTTTTCTCAGGTTTTGCTATTCAAAGTCATTCCTAAACATCATGAGATCTTTCCAATCACAAATTTTAATCCTTGAATCCATAATTCAATTCGAGGATCAGTTAAGAGTCAAGTCAAGATCAGTTAAAAGTCAAGCCAAAAGTAGTTAAGGTCAAAGTCAAGAGAAGGCAAAAGTCAAGTTAAGATAAGTTCTTAAAGTTTTCAAAAAAAATTTCACATATGTTTTAACTCTGTTTTAAGACTTAAGTTTTGAGTTCAGTAAACAGTAAAATTGAAGTTCTTTTCTTCAACGAAACATATGGAGGACTAAGTATTTCCCAAAGATATTTAAAATGTTTTTCACATCTAAATAAGAACGGAAACTGAGATTTCCAAATAGCCTTCGGGCTAGTTTTCAGAAAAGAGTAATCGCTTTCTAAATGAAGCAAGAAAGGAAAACCTTGATTTCCAAGATAGCCTTTGAGCTAAGTTTTTGAGCACTAATCTCAAATCAGTGAAGAAGTATGTTTTTAAACACAAAGAGCTAATATAATATAATATTTTTGGGAGTAGTATTGAGCACCGATGGGGAATAGTTTATACAACTATCATCCCCCTTAAACCATGTACCCATCATGGCTATAAAAAGGTTACACTTTTTAGATGAATCATTTTCGCATAGACTAATGGATCCACTTAGTAGTTCAGGTCCTATACCACAGCAAGGTATTGGATGGCCCGGGCAGCGTGGGGCTAATAACGTTATATCATCACTATAGTTCTTAAGTGATAGTTGTCGGTTAGATAAAATCCCACATCAGTAATTGCATGGTTCCTCAAGGGGTTCTGCTTAGTATGGATGGGGGTATGAGACTTCATTCATACATTGCAGAAGTAGACTTTGAGAGGGATCACGATATGTCTTTTATGATTTTATGATTTTGAGTTGACAACATATTTTAAACAGTTTTCTTTTTCTTTATAGTGCACTTGTTTTAAACTGTTTTATAATGAAATGAGTTCAATTAAGTATTCATGAGTTGAGAAGAGCCAAGGTAAGTGTTTCTTTCAGATCCTTTTCAAGCCTATGTTATGTTTAACATTCCAACTCGCATACTCGTACATTCAATGTACTAATGCCAGTTGGCATGCATCATCTTATAATGCAGACACAGGTAACTAGGATTGGCATTCCGGCGCATCGTTGATCCAGTGAGCAGTTCAGAGTCTGTTAGTGAGCCTCCTTGCATTCCGGAAGATCCATTTTATTGTTTTCTAGTTTAGTTCATTAGGATGTTGTGGGATTTGTCCCAACATCCATCTTAGTTAATATTAGAGGCTTTATAGACAGTAAAATGTTAGTTCTTTAGTCTTTTCATTGTCATTATTCCATGTTGAGACTTGAGTTTACCTTAATGGCCAGTTGAATGTTCTTTTATTTCATTCCATTTTATTATATGAACTTACCTTTGTTGAGTTTAAGTCTTCCGCTGAGTTAAGTAAGTCAGTGCAAGGGTTCGCTTGGGGCTAGCAATGGTCTTCGAGTGCCAATCCCGCCCAGGATGTAGGCTCGGGATGTGACAAAGAGTTACCTTGTCATTTAAGAAAAATACTGAAAAATAATCCAGAAACACAGAAAAAATTTCCCACACAACTGAAAACAATTAATTAAGGCAGCTACTGACAGACCTCGTTTAGAAGACCACTGATCGATCGAATTCAAGAGTGAGCCAGTTCTTCCAGGCAACCATGATTTCTCCTTTTTCTTAGTCCATTTTATTTGGACTTAGATTAGTACTTTAGATATTCATATGCTTAATTAGGTTGTACCCATTTCCTTTAGACTTATGGTTCCTTGTTAGAGTTTTGGTACACTGACCTTCTGGTTCTAGGGAATATTTCGCAATGTTTTGTTAGTCGTTGTTAGATATTTTGGAGTTAATGGGAACTCTACTTTAATTCTGCATTTAAACCTACCTCTGTATCTTTAAATGCCTTAGTTTTTGGTTGAAGTTGTTTATTTTGGGTTGTAGTACTGGTTCTCCTACCGGAGGGTTAGTGTGGGTACCAATCACGATGATTTGGGTCATGACACAGGGAATGCAAAGTCAAACGAATAAGTCAATAGGATCATGCTACATGTCAAAATAACATGACATGCCTAGTCAAATAAAAGGCCAAAAAAATGTGTCATATATGTACATATGACATGTTCTGACCAATCAAATAGCGTCATGTCATTTAAATAAGTTAGGTAAATTATGATTTCAACGACTAATTTTACAACCTTTGGCTATAGTTAATTAAGGTTATTGATGTTTATGCAAGAAAAAACTTGTACATATACTCCTTTGATAAATACTCATGCATATGTGCGATCACATTGTTATTGTTATTTAGAAATAAAAATCTAAACATGTTGGCCAGGTCAAAATCACTTCCCATTATTACTAACAAACAGTTAAATGGGGAAAATATAGTAATTGTACTATATATTATAATTATTATTCTAAAAGTATCGATTCAATAATCTATTTGCTTCAAATTATGTAAACCCCAGGCCACAACTCCTCTATATCCATACATTTCTCTACATATGATATATATTTATTTGACAAAAGTAAATAAGGAAATTCAAGTATCTAACATAAATAAAGATTAATAATTGTTGAAGCAATAGAGTAAGCTATTAATAAATCTGCACATGTTATTAATGGGCAGATATGAACTATAGGTCAAACGTCAAATGTCACCTTCACCATGCTATCTATTGAAAGCTGAACTAATAAATATAATGTTCAGACAACAAACCACAACAAATGCAGCTAAAACAAAGCATAATTTATACAATATCGCACACAATCAACAACCGATTAGTGATGTCAATTTGAGTGAAAAATTGTACCCAACAATAGAGGAAACCAAGATTAATGCTTTGAAGATTTAGAAGCATTTAGAATCATGGATTGATTCTTATCAACCTCAACATATCTTTAAGCAACTAAAAAATGGATGAAACCCTAACTTTGAGAAAAGAGAAAAAATTTACCTTTTGGAGATTAAAAATCGAGCTTGACGACGAGATGATGGAAACGACAACAATGGAGATGGAGTTGAAGCAGAAATACAAGGAGCTCAATCTGACTTTAAATCTGAGGCATCTCACCATCATTCATCACAATTTTACGCTCGCTTTTGTTTAACTATCCATCAGTGTCTCCGTTGTTTTCGCTGCCATGGGCTTAGGGAAGTTTCCAGTCGAAACTCCATTAGTAAGAGATGAAACCCCACCAGATCTATAATAGGAAGAGCAACATCAAGAAGTAGTAGAAGAAGATTCACCACTGGCTCAGTTCTTGGAATCTAGTTATGAAGCCATTGAAACCACAAAAAAACCTCCTCTAAGAAAAATTGGAATCAGGGAAGGACAAGAGGATATCTTGTTAAGAATAAGGATGATTTTGGGATGAAGATTGGGGAAAGGATGCTGCTAAATAAGTGTTTTAAGTCTCTTAATTTGAAATTAAGTAAATTGATTAGGGGTCTTGGGTTATATTAATTTTGGTGAATTTTTTGATAATTCGGATGGGTTTTTAAATTTTTTTGGATAGAAGTTTAACAAATAATTGATCGACGGTTAAGATTGAGACACGTTTACCATCATTAATATAAAAAGTATATATGCACTAAAATTTGGACAATAAGGACACTAACATCCTAAAGGTATAACGAAGGGTATACACATGTATTGGTAAATATGTATATATGGCAAGGATAGTTTGGTCTTGGAAAAAATAATTTTTTGCTTTGCTTCTGCTTTTTTTTAAGAAACATATATTTTAACTTCTTCACAATAGTAGAAAAACTGCTTCTGTTTCCCATTAAAAGCAGTTTTATATGTTAACCAAACACTTTAAGTTCTCTAAAAAGTGTTTTTTGGCTTTCCAATGGCAATTTCAAACAGACCCTAAGTGTTTTCTAAAAGTTTAAGAGTTTTTAAAATTATATTTTACATTTTTTTTCTTCTGAATTTTGATTGCAAGCTAAAGTATATTGTTATGTTATTTATGTTTGTTGCTTTGAATATGGTAATGATATGAGAATTCCAGAGGTCTGAGATATTCATAGAAGTGTCGAAGAGTCAGAAGTACTTGGTTTAGTAGGCGGACATGTGATTTCATATCGTCATGAGATGAAATCAGCGTTTGGACTTAGAACACGGAAGAGTACTGATAAAAAAAGCATCTAAGTATATTTTTCTCAATATATGCTAGAAAATTCTTAATTAGTAATAAGATACGTAATATTTTGAAAACATGAATATCTAATTATGAAGTTTTTTCCATAATTTTATATTACCATCAAATATGAAGTAGCAATACAACCTTAACATAACACATGGTAATTAAGTGGTGAAACAATTAATTATGGCAAATTTGTGAAAATTCCCAAGCAAAGGGATCTAACTAATCAGAGGTTTAATGTGCTTAATCAGATATCATAGAGAGGGACTAAAATTAGAATCTATCTATAATTGTGGTGCTATTAACCCTAAAAATTATGAATAACTCACATTTCTTTCCACTAATAAGATGTTGTTTCAAAAGAGAATGTGGCATAACCTTGTAAGAAATGCCACAGACAACAAATCTTAAATAGACTTAACTTTCTCACATTGGCTATAATAAATCTAAAATAAAAAATTTGATGTGAAGTTTTAGTTGATTTTTGCAGCGTAATTGGTATTTAACTTCCTATTTTGGAAGTAATTTGCAACATCATCTATCTATGCTTCAATTCTTATTCTGCTATATGAAAATTTACTTAGTCGAGCTGATTTCAAACAAGACTATGTTTTGACATGAAAGAATATTCCATAGTGACTGCACTGAGATGTCATCCTCCATCTAATCTCTTCTCAAAGTTACACCCTTAAAAAAGCCAAGAGAAAACAAGGCATCTAAATCAATCAAGGTTGGAAAGAAAGACAAATCGACAACCAAGACAACCATCAAAACCAACAAAAACAAAGAAAAAATAAATAATAAGAATGAGTTGTTGATCATTATTGGACCCAGTTATAAAGTCAATGATTTGTTAACAGATCTCAAGAACAAAAAAGTTTTGAAGAAGCACAAAGAGTGATTGCCTTTAGTTTGATTTGTGCATATCATTTCATGGACTAAAGACATCAACAAAGTCATAGATCTTAATTTGTTTGTTCTTGCTTAAAATTTAATGCATTCAATAATTACCCTACCCATGGGGTTATAATAGTTATTTCTTCACTGTCAAATATTTGCTGACAAAGTTATCATCAAAGATGAATAATTTATATGCCTTTTCTTGGGCTTTCATGGTAAGCTTCACTCTAATTTTAGTGTTTTATTTATTTATTTATTTTATTGAATAATTATTTTAATTTTTTATTTTCATCATCTTTATAACATTGCGGCCCTAAGAATTTTGTTGTCTTTTTCCAACGAATCAATATCAAACATCGTCATAACTATCTTTGGAGATTTAACGATGAACAAGCTAACCCTAACTTATTGTAATATGGATGAATAAAGATGGTAAGGAAAAGTATAATATATATATATATATATATGCATATAGTTATCCATTTTAAAAAGGATTACCAAATTAAGTTTCCTAAATTACTTACGAGTAGTTATTAATATGGAAACTTTTCAAACGCGTAATTTAACCAAATTTTATATTTTCATGTTAAATTATTGGAAACTTTATTAATATGGAAACTAATTTTCAAATTGTAATTTCTTTTTTCTCCAATGGATAGAAAATTATTTTTCATAGAAGCCGTATATTCTTCATGAATGAAGATGTTAGAGGATCATATGAATTGCTTTTAGTAATTTCATTTTTTATTTGTCGTAGCTTCTTCCTTTCCATATTTCTCTTTTCGAACTATTTTCCTATATTTTTCTTGACACGAGGTTCTATCGAAAATAACTTCTCTATCTTTCAAAATGGGTATACATACACACTATCCTCTCCAGACCCCACTCGAATTTTCACAACTAGTTATATATATATATATATATATATATATATATATATATATATATATATATATATATTTGTTATTGTATTTCATTTCATGTTGTGATGATATTAATTAGTGGAGTACTTACGTTTATGTTTACTGGAATCTAGCTAATATGTAGTACCTCCTTATTAGTTTCATTGTATTTATCATGCATGTATGCCATTATTTTCTATTTTAAATGTTTGATAAAGAATACAAAGTAATTCTACATATTCTCATGATGTTTACAGTACTATATTGTAATTATTTAAAACTTATTGAATGTAAATTTATAAAAAGATTTTGATTATATTAAATTTAAGATTTATTAATTTAAATAAATATTATGAATTAATTATTTAATTCCAATTAATATAAATCTAATCAAAGTACAATTTCTTTGGTCTGATTTATTGATTTTGGCTACAAAATATGAGCATATTTTGCTAAGTTAATGTATCATTTCATCCTAAAGGCCCAATTTGATGGCATGTGTCCCATCAAATGATAGGGCATGCAAAGTTAAACGAATAAATCAATAGGATCATGCTACATATCAAAATAACATGACATGCCTAGTCAAATAAAAGGTCAAAATAATGTATCGCATAAGTACATGTGACATGTTCTGATCAATCAAATATAGCCATGTCATTTAAATAAGTTGGGTAAATTATGGTTTCGTAGACTAATTTTACAACCTGGTAAATTATGATTTCGTAGACTAATTTTACAACCTTTGGCTATAGTTAATTAAGGTTATTGATGTTTATGCAAGAAAAAGTGTGTGCGTCTACTCCTTTAATAAATATCTTATGCATATGTGCGACCACATTTGTTATTGATATTTAAAAATAAAACGCTAAAGTTGTTGGCTAGGTCAAAATCACTTGTCATTATTACTAACAAACAGTTAAATGGGAAAATATAGTTATTGTACTATATATTATTATTATTCCAAAAATATCAATAATCTATTTCCATCAAATTATGTAAACTCCGGGTCACAACTCCTTTATATCCATATATTTCTCTACAACTAGTAACTATTCATTTCACAAAAGTAAATAAGAGTATTTAACATATCATCATGTCCCATTGTTTTTTTGTTGAGAAAACAAGTAAAGTACTCTTCACTTTATCATCGACTTGTAGTATTCATAATTACCAACAAATCTCTTTCAACTTGAAGATCATTGTCGAAATTTACAACCTTTTTTATGTTTGCAATAGCGATCCTGCAACTTTTGATGTAAAGTACAAATATCTTTCTTGTAACTGCTTCTCCTGCAACTTTAACTATTTCTTTTTTCTCTTTTCAAGCAGACACTTCACCAAGAATTTTTCTTTTTTAATTTAAATTTGAAGATCATATAAGCATATCACTTCTTTTACTTCATCACTCCTCTTCAAACTTAAACGTACAAAGACATCTAAAACACAAATTCTTGGTACGCATCAGTTTAAAAACGAGTCATGAAGTAAAAGAAATGATATGCTTATTATATGATCTTCAAGTCCAAAAAACAAATTCTTGGTGAAACATTTGATGAAAAAGAGAAGAAGAATTAGTTTAAGTTGCAGGAGAAGCAGTTGTAGGAAGAGAATGTCAAATCGCAACAGAAAAAAGATAGAGAAGCGGCTCGAATCGCTATTACAAACATCAAAACGACTATTAATTTGAACACTTGAATTTCCTTATTTACTTTTGTAAAATAAAAAAAAATCATGTGCAGAGAAATGTATGGATATATAGGAGTTGTGACCTGGGGTTTACATAATTTGAAGCAAATAGATTATTGAAATGATATTTTTAGAAGAATAATAATAATAATATATAGTACAATTACTATATTTTGTCTATTTAACTATTTGTTAGTAATAATAACAAGTGATTTTGACCTACCCAACATGTTTAGCTTTTTATTTCTAAATAACAATAACAATGTGGTCGCATATGTAAAGCAACAAGTAGAATTTAGCGTTTGAATATTAAGTTAAAGAATGATGCTTACTGAGTCCTCATAGAGGATAAACAACTCATTAATCTCAACAAATTCGTTATCAATCACCAAAAGACATCGAAAAATTCTTGGTGAAGACACTTGTTCGAAAAACACCTTATATTTTATTCGGAGGAAAGGAACAACCTCAAATACAAACACCACATAAAATAATCTCAAAAAGAGATCAAAATATTGGATGCACCCAAAAATAATGAAAAAATAAATATGGACTAAAATAAAATAAAATTTACCATAAAGGCTCATGAAAATCCAGAAAGATTGGTGGTCTTCATATAGGGCTTCACCACTTACAATAGATGGTTAATTGTAACATAATAGCTAATACGGCCCATGCATAAATAGACAATGTTTATCTATCAGCCGAGAGCAAAGTTCATTTCTTAAAAAATATTTGTGTTCAAATCTTTTTCACAAAGAATTCTTTGAATAAAATAAAGTAAGCACAATATTTTTTTACACCTTTATTAATATCTTTGGTTTTGAGATGCTCAATCAAATCATTTGTCTTGCAACTCTTTTCCACCTCATCAAGAATTTTTTGTCATCTCCTTTTTTTCTTGGTTGAAATTTTTTCATTATCATACATACCTTATGACAATTTAAGTCAATGATGATAACAAACTCTTTCATGTCAAAATAAATCGCAATGCCACTATAACATATCTAAACTTCCTATTTTTGATTGCTACAAATTTGATGTCAAAGAAGTTGATAAATTATGCTTATCTGAAATCTAATACTCACATATTTAAGTTATACGTGGCTCCGCAAATAGAAGATTGAAAGAACTTTTTCAATTTCTGCTCTTCTAAAACCTTTTTGAATTCAAAAAACTTACATAATTCTGACTTAACAGTAAAAATCCTCTTAAATATGTATACATATTAGTCATTAACTCAAAACTGTAATTTGCATATACCTAATCGAATTCTCAAAGAAGATATCAATTAAGGACTAACAGGAGAATACTCAACAATAGAAAATGTCTCCTTCTCTAGGTCTATCTTGTAGTTCCTCCTCTATCATTTCCTTCTGAAACATATAGGCAATTGAAGGACTTTATTTGTCTTACATAAGTCTATTATGGACAACAACTAAGAAGTTTATTTGCTGGACTAGTGTTGATGAACAAGGACATGTTAGAGCTCTAAAACTAGCAGATTTAGTAATTGTTGAAGCAATAGAGTAAGCTATTAATAAATTTGCACATGTTATTAATGGGAAGATATGAACTATAAGTCAAACATCTAATGTCACCTTCACAATGCTATCTATTGGAGGCTGAACTAATAAAAGTAATGTTCAAATAAAATTAAAAGCATTTAGAATTCTAGATTGATTTTTATCAACCTCTACATATCCTTAAGCAACTAAAAAAATGGATGAAACCCTAACTTTGAGAAAAGAGAAAAAAATTACCTTTTGGAAATTAAAAATCAAACTTGACGATGAGATGATGGAAATGACAACAATGAAGATGGAGTTGAAGCAGAAAGAGATGAAACCTCACCAGATCTATTTGAATATGAGGCATCTCATAGATCTCACCATCATTCATCAAGATTTTGCGCTTGCTACCATATAACTACCCATCAGTGTCTCCGTTGTTTTCGCCGCCATGGCCTTAGGAAAGTTTCCAGTCGAAACTCCACTAGTAAGAGATGAAATCCCACCAGATCTATAATAGGAAGAGCAACATCAAGAAGTAGAAGAAGAAGATTCACCGCTGACTCAGTTATTGAAATCCAGTCATGAAGCCATTGAAACCCCAAAAAGACCTTCCATAAGAAAAATTGGAATCAAGGAAGGACAAGAGGATATCTTGTTGAGAATGAGTATATGGGGATGAAGATTGGGGAAAAGATGCTGCTAAATAAGAGGGTGTTTGAATTGACTTAAACGTTGGTCAAACATACTTTTAAGTCAGTTTTTGACTTATGAAAGTCTTTGACAATTATATAAAATAACTTAAAATAAGTCAAAAATAGACTTAAAATAAGTTAGGTAATGTTTGTCAAGGTAAAAATGACTTAAAATAAGTTTAAAATGACCTAAAATACATCAAAAACCAAAAGTAGGTCTCCCCTTACTTTATATTTTTTTTGACTTAAAAGTCATTTTAGTTTGACTTTTTATTTTTGACTTAAAAAATATTTTTTAAGCCAATCCAAATGGGCTCTAAGTGTTTTAAGTCTCTTAATTTGAAATTAAGTGAATTGATTGAGGGTTTTGGGTTATATTAATTTTGGTGGATTTTTTAATAACTAGGGTGGGTTCTTTTTCAATTTTGGATAGAAGTTTAACAATTAATGGATCAACGATTAAGATTGAGACACGTGTACCATCATTAATATTAAAGATATATATGCACCAAAATTTGGGCGGTAAGGGCACTAACATCCTAAAAGTATACAAAGGGTATACACATGTCATTTACGATAGTTCAATGGTATATTTTTTCTTTATCCCTTTCTAAAATAACTTTTTAGAAAAGTGCTTTTGAAAAAACACAATTTGTGTTTGGTTAATTTATTTGAAAAGTGCTTTTGATAAATTGATTGTGTTTGACTAATCATTTTTAAAAAGTGTTTTTGAGAGTCAAATTACGATAAAGAATAACTATCAATTTACTTTTCATATTAAGATTATTTTATAAAGAGAGTGACTTTGTAAATAAAACACTCATAATTGAGTGACTTTGTAAGTAAAACATGCATAATTGAGTGACTTCTGAGTTAAATACAAAGTTGAGTGACTTCTGGAAAAAAAATTATAGTTGAATGAGTTTTGAGTTGAAACTCAATTTTGAGTGACTTTCAAGAGTGTATAGTTGAGTGGCCATCTGAAATATTAACTCTAAGGATAGATAACTTCTAGTAACCATAAGGAATGACCAAATAACTACTGATAACGGTGAGAAACCGCTAAATGCTCAATGTATAAAACCTCAAGAAATTTGAGAAGGTGCTAATCATTATCTTCTCTTCTCTTTCTTCGCTTCTTCCTCCTTAAATAAATGTGGAAGATAGGTGTCTTGTCAAATTCTTTCTCCTTATGTAAAATAATAATTCTATATAATCTCAGATTTCATGAAATTTTTGTAAGGCAATTATGTTTCCCTATATGTATAAATCATATACATGACTTTATATACATAAGAGGATCAAATCTTAATATGAAGAATATCTTCTCATCCTAGAGGATCAGATGTTGATATGAAATATCTACTAGGAAATCCTCTATCAGCCAACAATAATTTCCATCTTTTTCGTTCTTAGAGAGCATATTGAGAAATTTTAGTCATTTTTGTAAAGATATGACTCCTAGTCCATATAAGGAGGGAGACCAATTTGCATTTCTCTTTTACCGTTATAGTAGATTTAGTTCGAGTCAAATTATCATTCACAATGTAAATATTACATCAATATTTGGTTAACAATCCAATCGCAATATATAGGAATTCCACATAGAGTCACAAATTGTTGGGTTTAAAAGGTGTGAATGAAAAATGAAGAGTTGTACCTTTCATGAAGAGTTGTGACTTTTATGAAACATTGTGACCTTTCCGAAAGATTCTGACTTTTCCAAAGGGTTGTGACCTTTTTGGTAAGGAACAATAAGCACCATTTCACACTACCCTTTGTTGTCTATAAATAGAGAGTATCCTCTTATTTTTAAACAAGGAAAGAATTAATTTTCTAGACTTCTTCTATTACTACTAAATATAGTATTCTAAGTGTACTTTCCTGCCGCTGAGTGGTTCGCTGACACTGTGGTTTTAGGTACCGATACACCAGTGAGTAGGATCGTTCTATCCTGGGAGGATATATTCCATTAACCTCGGGTACTTGAGGGGAATAATTTCCTTAAGGGGACACTGTGCATTAAGTGGGTTCGATCTTCTTCTTTGAGAAAAATATTTTGTATATTATTTCTAATCTGTTTCTGATTCTATTTTCTCTACTGGTTTTAATTTTCTAGTTTTGAAAATATTCTATAAAATTTGTTGTTTCTTATCAAGTTCTTCAAAGTTTTTGTTCTTAGTATCTAAGTAATACAAGATGAACAACAATCTTAAGGAAATTATTATACTGTTGGTATTTCTTGTATTCTTCTAATTGAGGGAAACAAATCATGGAAGTAAAAGATTAATGCACTACATTTTTAGAATTTGGTGCCTTGGTTAACAAGATCGAATTGAAAATGTACCAGAAAAATTAGTGGTATTCTGGTTAAAGATTACAGCAGGTAACCTTCTTATTATTTATCTAAGGAGGAAAATAGTTTCTAAATGTTAACTCTTTTGACATTTATCATGTGTGTCTTTGGAAAAAGATCTGCAAACCATATGTTCTTGAATGAATTTTCCTTGGTAAATAGTGTTGCCTTTAAAATTCTGTAGTTTGAAGAATGTGAGATGCACATTTTTTTTTTTTGATAAAATAGTATGTAAAAATGTTATAGTTGGAAGGCTATTTGAAAAGAAAAGCATTTCTATGTGATAATCGAAGAATATGTTTTATTCTGTTTGGAGAAAAAAAAACTTTTGTAGTTTTGTACTCCTTGTGAATTTGATTGTGTTTGATTTTTGTAGAGTAAAAACTTTTGTAGTTTTCTACTCTGGATAAATAATACTATGCAATTGGTTCGATGAATATTAAAACTTCATCTAATAAGTCAGTTTGTACTTTCTGTTTTCTATAAACTTCACTGTTGAATAGAAAAAATTATACAAAAGTTTTTGTCTTTATTCTAAATACTAACTGGTATGTCTAATTGTGATAGCAAAAAGACAAGTACTTAAAGTGTGTGATATTGTGTCTGCAATAGGTGCCTCAATGAAAGGAACTCTGACACTATGTAAAGATTGTCAAAAAGAATTGAAGCACTATAATTCTTTCGTAGAATAATATTTCCGAAAGAGGTTTCATGCTGCCATTGTTGGTCTGGGAAAATATGAAGGAAAATTATTTTCAACTATTTGAAAAATATTTTTGAGATCATATGTAAACTGTGGGGGGTTCTTTACTTATGACAAAGATAAAATTAGACTTAGTATCTAATTTAAATTTGAAGCAAAAGATATGAAATTCAGTGATACTTTTGTATTATGTTAGACCCACAAAATTCTTGGAGTATATTTGATATTGTGGTTGTTGAGTTTCTCTTTTACTAGTATATGGTGTGACTAGTATGAAACCACCAAATTATACATATAGTTATTCAAAAGAATTGTGTTCTTTTATGAAAAAGGGTCACTTAAAATGTTGTGATTTTCTTGAAAAAATATGTCTATTAAAATAAAAGTATTTGTATAGACGTGAATATTGGTGAATAGTCATGTGTCATGTTTTGTTAAAGAATTATTTTGGACTATGTTGCCTTTATTGGACTCGATGAATCTGTTTTCATGGGTAATTCTATAACAATTAAATTGAAAGTTATAAGAAGTTTTTTTTGAAAAGGACATTTGACAAGGTGCTGACTCTAAACAATATTTGTATCACACAAAATTGTAAGAAGTAGGAACAATATATCTGTGAGAAAAAGCTACTTCACGGAGAGCTTTTCAAACTCAATATTTTTATTTGTTTTTACTTGCTTGAGTCAGACTGTTTGTGACATGAACGACGTGGGGACATGTCAATTATAAAACCATGCAAGGAAAACTGATCAACTTAGAAGTTTTGTCTAACTTTGAGTGCAATAAATAAAAATGTCAAGTTTGTATGGAATCTAAGTATGCTGAGCATTCTTATAAATATCTTGAAAGAAATTCTAATCCATTAGAGCTGATTTACATTGACATTTGTGATATGAAGTCAACACCATCTCGTGGTGGGAATAAGTATCTCATAACTTTAATTGACAATTGCATTAGAAATAACTATGTCTATTTGCTGAATGGTAAGCATGAAGCGATAGAATATTGAAGTTGAAAATCATATCGGAAAAAGATAAGAAGTGATAGGGATGGAGAGTATAAATCTCCTTGTGCAGAAATATGTTTAGAAAGTGGAATTATCCATCAAACTACTGCCCCATTAAACTCAATCTATTGGAATTGAAAAGTGAAAGAAAAAACCAAACTTTGAAGGAAATGATGGTTACACTACTTATAAGTTCAGGTTTACCACAAAACTTGTGTGGAGAGGCTATCCTTATAGCAAAAGGGAACAACAAAAAGTTTTGCCTTTTTAGAAAGAAAACAATAAAAATAATTGTTTGTTCGGGACACAATCTATTCCATATGAAAAATAGAAAGGAAGGAAATTCAACTTTGAAATATTTCAAAGTGTGGGGTGTCTAGCCAAACTCCAAGTTCCCGTTCCTAAAAGGATGAAAATAAGACATAAGACTGTGGATTCTAAAATTAGACTTGAGTAGTCTAGTGAAGGGTCTAAAAGTCCTTGGAAAGAACAAAAGGACAAACTCTTAATAAAGAGATTCAGAGGTGTAATAAATGTCAAAGGATATCTATTTCCTTCGGATTTGATTTTATAACATTTCCTATGCCTTATGTGCTTTTGGAAAGATGGTGTCAATAGTGAGATTGGTTCAATCTTGAACAATCTTATTGGAAGTTTGTTGATCTTCCTCCAGGAAATGAACCTTTGGGTTCAAAGTGAATCTTCAAAAGGAAAATGAAAGTCGATGGAACTGTTGACAAATATAAAGCAAGATTTTTTGTCAAAGGCTTTAGACAAAAACAAGGTCTTTATCTTGTCGGCATATACTCATTAGTAACTAAAATTACATTCATTCTTGTCACGACCCAAGTCTAGGGCCTAGACGTGACCGGCGAATGGGGAACCCGAAGGAACCCCAAACAAGCCTCATAGCATATCATTACACATCCTTGGTCGCGGAAGCAATTAAAATGACCATAAGCGATAAGCATAGTCAAGGGGAAATCGGGACTGAGGGAGCAAGCGAACAGAGAATAATACATAAATACTATAGATGAGTCAAGCTCAAACATAATACACAACTAGTCCAACACCACCTCTAAACATGGATACTTAGCGGGGGCCAAGACAAACTACCGAGCTCACCCTCATAGTCAATACATAATTAAAAAGGAAAAAAGTCTTATACATAGCAAGAGATCATAAGCAACGTCCCCGGAATGGAGGACTCACCAATAAGCTCGATAGAAAATCGTATTAGCCACGCGGAGGAGGATGGTCAAGCGGTGCTCCGGTCCCTACATGGTGACATCATATAGGCATAGAGTATGCATTAGTACATTTGAATGTACTAAGTATATGGGATGCAATGCAATGCAACAATAGATGGACATCATAGGCAAAATGCATAATCATACCCGATAGATAGCATATTAATGAGATGATATGTATAATGATGCTTACATAAAAATCATATTTAGTAGGGCGTAGTACATGTGTAGCGAGTGACCATCAATATAGTATTTCCAAGGCCTACCACCCCCTTGGAGAGGCGAAAGAGGTACAAACCCCTCAATGTGGTTACCCGGGCCTACCACCCCCCGAGCTAGGGACCAAGGTACAAACCCCTCGATATGGTTATACGGGCCTACTACCCCCCGTACTAGGCAACCAAGGTACCAACCCCTCGATACGGTTACCCGGGCCTACAACCCCCCGAGCTAGGCTTGTTGACTTACAACACTATAGAGAGAAAATCATATACATGTATCCATTTCATCATCATTTTAATAATTATATAACCATCCGACTCATAGGACGTACATTAGACCTTCCATTTCCTAAGAATTCTATAAATGAGCATTTTATCAAACACATGGTGGGCTATTGTTCATGTAAATAAAATCATGTATTTCAAGAGTACTAAGTCCAACCAATTCCAAAATCCATACAAATCATCCCACCAACAACATACATATATATCCACCTTCATAATTTGATCATGGAAGCATGGAAACCATCAACACCACATAATAATTCCATTTTATGATAATATGCAAAATATACCATAATAGGGTGTGTAGTAGTAATTTCATACTCAAGAGTTCATAAATAATCAAAAGGACCCATAAACTTGAAGTAGTAAGAGAGGATAAATGGTTGGACTTGTGGAAAGGAAGGTTTCCACAATCAAACCCACATACCTCAACTTTGGAGAATCCTTGATGAAGATTGGAATGGAGAATTAAAGCTTGAGATTGAGTCTTGAATCCGGAATTAGAGCTTGAGATCTTTGAATTTGGTTGAGGATCATGGTGGAATTTTGGAGAGGGCTTAGAGAGTGTTTTGAGTGTTTTGAAGTAAAAAAATGACTAAGTATGGGACATATCCCCTTTTTATAAAAAAACATCCCTAACACTTAGCCTAAAAAATGAGGCTTAAGGAGCAAAAATCGCTCACAGGAAATTGCAAATCTGCACAGACAGGTTTTACGAAAATGGTCATAACTCCTTCATCCTAACTCGTAATGAGGTGAGACCAAGTGCGTTGGAAAGCTAACTCAAGGAGCTTTAATTTTGATAGCTTGTGGCCCTTCCAGTTCCTTGTGTGCTAAGAGATATGCCCCTTTAAAGTTGACCCTCAAAATCGCATTTTTTGCAATTTTCAAATTTTGATACGGTTGCTCTAAAATTCGGGTTAGACCCATTTTCCACTCAATTTAACCCCATGAATAAGAATATGAAGTCGATATTCCGAAATTATGCACGAATTTTGAGATATATGGAAATTACAATTATAGGTGTTTCCGAAGCACATTTTCGGGCATTTTTGGGGTCGTTTCAATTCTGATGTTAATATTATTAGATGCGGTATATGACCTCCAAATTCATCAAATGAATGTGAAAACAAATGGAGAATTGGAGGAAAAAAATTATATGAAACAGACCGAGGGTTTTGCAGTTCCTGGTAAAGAAAAGAAAGTGTGTGAACTTGTTAAGTCACTTTATGGACTAAAACAAGCACCCAAACAATGACATAAGAAAGTTGACCAAACCATATTGGCAAATGGATTTAAGAATGATGGAAGTAATAAATGTGTTTACATTATAATCACAAGGTCACTATTTATTTATATATTTGTGACATGTTGATCATAAGTAGAGACACTAATGACATAAATGCTAACAAACATATTCTAGAAAGCAACTTTGATATGAAAGATCTTGGTGTTGCTGATGCGATCTTAGGTATAAGATTCCTTAGAACTCCAAAATGTTTAGCATTGTCACAGTCTCATTACATTATAAAGATACTTGACTAGTTCAAATATTTGGATTTTAATATTGTCAAGACTCCAATAAATGTGAGTTTTGCACTACAAAAGAATGAAGGCAAACGTTACTCACAATTGGATCGTGCTAGAGTTTTGGGAAGTATGATGTATATCAGAAAGTGTACGCGATCAAATATAGTATGTGATATTAATAAACTGAGTCGGTTCACGAGTAATCCCAATCGAACTCATTGGATGACAATAAAAAAAGTTTTGGGGTATTTAAAACATACTCAAAATTATGTCTTGTATTACAACAATATCCAGCAGTATTGAAAGGATATAGTGATGCAAATTGGATCACCGAGATCAAATGAAGTAAAATCCACGAGTGGATATGTATTTACTCTTGCTGGAGGAGCAATCTCTTGGAAATATTCCAAAAAGTCATGTATTGCTAGCTGTACAATGCTCTCTGGGCTAGGTGCTCTAGATAAGGCTGGTGAATAAGTTGAAAGACTCCAAAATTTCTTGATAGCTATTCCTTTTTGGCCCATACCTTTGGCATGATCAGTATGCATACACTTTGATAGCCAAGATGCAATAGGTAGGGCATGGAGCATGATGTATAACGGAAAGTTTCGTCATATAAGATATAGACATAATACCGTTAGAAAACTACTCTTTAGTGGAATTATCACAATTGACTATGTAAAGTCAAAGAAAAATGTGTTGGATACACTTACAAAAAGTCCTAACTAGAGAGAAAGTTGAAAGATCATCTAAGGGAATGATTTTACGGCTTAGGACAAGTCATCATGGCGGTAACTCCACCTAGCAGACTGGAGATCCCAAGAGCTAGGTTCAAGTAGAAAAACAAAGTTGTGACTGACGGTTCGACATTGTTAACCAACTCAGTCCATTCTCATAATGAAGACAATGCTCAGGAACAAAGATATAAAATTGAGGCTTGTTAATGAGTTAATAAAGCTTAAAATTTCTAATGATTTGCTAAGTTTGGCAGATTTGACCAAATAGTGTATCTATGCGATAACACGATTAGAAATCACTTATGTGAGTGTGAAGTGTAAGCCGCATCAAAAGGATGATTGTCAAAAGCCCATCTCTCTATATACTCATGAAATCATGAGGTGTTCACGGCTGAAACGAACACAACCGTAAGAACCATAAATGGTAAAGGGTTGATTGTGTGACATATGGTTGTCTAGGTATACACCAAAACTTGACGATTCAAAGATATCAAATCTACTGATTGACTGAGTATATCCGAGATATGTTCACTATGGAAAGTTCAAAGGGAAACCTGCTTATCCAGATGCAATTAATTATTGCTTGTAAAGTACATACTTGTCCATTTCTTTGTCTTGGAGTCATTCCCCATTCATGCGGGGGATTGTTGGGTTTTAAAAGGTGTGAATGGAAAATGAAGAGTTGCAACTTTAATGAAAAGTTGTGACTTATATGAAAAATTGTGACTTCTATGAAAAGTTGTGACTTTTATGAAAGGTTGTGACCTTTCTGAAAGATTGTGACTTTTTCAAAGGGTTGTAACTTTTTCGGTAAGGCACAATAAGCACCATTTCACACTACCCTTTTTGTCTATTTATAGAGAGTTTCCTCTTACTTTTCAACAAGGAAAGAATTAATTTTCTGGACTTCTTCTACTACTACTAAATCTAGTATTTTAAGTGTACTTTACTGCCGTTGAGTGGTTCGCTAACACCATGATTTTAGGTACCGAGACACCAATGAGAAAGATCGTTCTATCCTGGGAGGATATATTCCATTTAACCTCGGGTACTTGAGGGGAATAATTTCCTTAAGCGGACACTGTGCATTAAGTGGGTTCGATCTTCTTCTTTGAGAAATCTATTTTGAATATTGTTTCTAATCTGTTTCTGATACTATTTTCTCAACTGGTTTTAATTTTCTAGTTTTGAAAATATTCTTTTAACTTTATTGTTTCTTATCAAGTTCTTCAATGTTTTCATTCTAAGTATCTTAGGAATACAAGATGAACAACACAAATTGTGTACATCACATTTATTAAACAACTATAATCTATAACAATGCTACAAATAAGCAACTTACCGCAATCTTGCAAACGAGAGTCAAAGATATCTCTTGTGAGTACTGACTTTATGAAAGCATCAATTCTACCAACCATATAAGCTACTATTGTGTCTCAATAGCTCACTTAATAAACCTGTTATTCAACACAATATTTCAGCATTGCTCCAACGCAAATAAAGTCACTCAAGTTAAACTATTTTTCTAAAAAATCATTATAACCAAAAATAAAAGAGATAATTGTACAAATCACCCTTCAAGTTTAGTTTTGTAATACTTACTTCCATCATAGTTTATAATATTATGCTTACCTCTCTTATTTTATTTTTTAATAATTATTTTCTTAACCTAATTATTATTAAGATAAAAAATATGATTTAATTAAATTTCCCTTTATCATATATTATTTAATTTAATTATCATGTGTTTTGGCATCCTAATTGTTATTAATAGAATATTATGTGTATTGACATCCTATTTGGATTCACTATTTCAGCTCAGCAAATGACTACAACTTGAATATACAACTTTTCAAGAAAAAAAAATAATTTTCCGTTCAATTCTCCATGAATTAAAAAACCATTAATTAAATCATAAATTTTTTTAATATAATTGAATAAGAAGATGCTATCATTTGAATGTCAAACCTGAGCGTTTTGGATAGTGACTGCGAGTGTAACACCCCAGAAATTTTTTGAACTAAGACTTGAATCCTTATTTGTAGTGAGTGAGATTTTTGCAAGGAATTTAAAATTTCTTGAGTGATAAGGTCACTAGGTGTAGCACCTTGAGTTCCAAAAATAATCGAATTGGAAATAGCAAAATCTGAAATTTTGCAAGTTAAGCTAAGTTTGAGTTTTTGGTCGACTTCAAATGATCATAACTCCTAGATCAAGATGATTTAGGTGTGCTACCAGATACCTTAGGAAAGGTCATTGAATTATATTTCCAACATCGCCTAATTTGCGTGATTCTGAGATTGTATGAGTGAGTTATTCCCTTTGGAAGTTGGGCTGTTAGAATGAGAAAATGTCCAATACGGATTTTGAAAGGGTAGTTTCGTCTTTTCCTTAACCTACTAATTTAATTTATTTTAGTGAATTAATTAAGGTTCAAATTAGAAGGAGATCAGTATAGTCAATTGGAAAATACTAGGGCTTGGAGAACAGAGAAAAGAAGAAAAAGGAAGAGGAACAACAAGATTTCGTCAAGAACGATCAATTTTGGTTGTGGATTGACCAAGGAATTCATTTTACAAGGTATGTGAGTCTCTCATAGCATTGGGTTCATTCACCCACACGCCAAACATGTTTAGTTCAGCGAAAATCGCCTTAAAAGAGTTAAAAAGTCGATGTTCTTCACATGTATTCTTGAATTTGAATGTTGTTCTTGAATTGGGATGAATTGAGGAATTTTTGAGATCTTTACGTTGAGTTTTAAGGTTGTATTGAGTTAGGTTCTTGAATACATATGTTGGGTATCGGGATCTAAAAAGAATCAGGTTCTGGCGGCCAGGTCCGTGTCGCGGACTTGCTCCCCCAGGGAAGAAAAACTGTTTCTGCGTCGCGGTTATGATGCGAACTCCTCTGTCTCAAAAATTAATTTCACGAGCATTTATTCAAAAACGCCTCCGCGTCGCGAACTTGTTCCAAGACGGTGATTTCATAACTTTTCTCAGGTTTTGCTATTCAAAGTCATTCCTAAACATCATAAGACCTTTCCCATCACAAATCTTAATCCTTGAATCCATAATTCAATTCAAGGATCAGTTAAGAGTCAAGTCAAAATCAGTTAGGATCAAAGTCAAGAGAAGTCAAGAGTCAAGTTAGGATAGGTTCTTAAAGTTTTATAAAAGTCTTTCACAAATGTTTTAACTTTGTTTTAAGACTTAAGTTTTGAGTTCAGTAAAGAGTAAAGTTGAAGTTATTTTCTTCAAAGAAACATATGGGGACTAAGTATTTCCCAAAGAGATTTAAAATATTTTTCATATTTAAATAAGAATGGAAATTGAGATTTCCAAAGAGCCTTCAGGCTAGTTTTCAGAAAAGAGTAATCGCTTTGTAAATAAAGCAAGAAAGGAAAACCTTGATTTCCAAGATAGCCTTTGAGCTAAGTTTTTGATCACTAATCTCAAATCACTAAAGAAGTATGTTTTTAAACACAAAGAGCTAATATAATATAGTATTTTTGGGAATAGTATTGAGCACCGATGGGGAAGAGTTTATACAACTATCATCCCCCTTAAACCATGTAGTCATCATGGGTAGAAAAGGGTCATACGTTTTAGATGAATCTTTTCGCATAGACTAGTGGATCCACTTAGTAGTTCAGGTCCTATACCACGACAAGGTATAGGATGGCTCGAGCAGCGTGGGGTTAATAACGTTGTATCATCACTATAGTTCTTAAGTGATGGTTGTTGGTTAGAGAAACTCCCACAACAGTAATTGCATAGTTCCTCAAGGGGTTCTACTTAGTATGTATGGGGGTATGGGACTTAATTCATGCATCGCACAAGTAGACTTTGAGAGAGATCATGATATGTCTTTTATGATTTTATGATTTTGAGTTGACAGAAAGTTTTAAACAGTTTTCTTTTTCTTTATATTGCACTTGTTTTAAACTGTTTTATAATGAAATGAGTTTAGCTAAGTATTCATGAGTTGAGAAGATCCAAGGTAAGTGTTCTTTCAGATTCTTTTCAAGAATATGTTATGTTTAGCACTCTAACTCACATACTCGTACATTCAATGTACTGATGCCAGTTGGCATGCATCGTCTTATGATGCAGACGCAAGTAACTAGGATTGACATTTCGTCGCATCGTTGATCAGTGAACAGTTTAGAGTCTGTTGGTGAGCCTCTTTGTATTCCAGTGGATCCATTTCATTGTTTTGTAGTTTAGTTCATTAGGATATTATGGGATTTGTCCCAACATCCATCTCAGTTGTTATTAGAGGCTTCATAGACAGTCAAATGTTAGTTCTTTAGTCTTTTCATTGTCATTATTCCATGTTGAGACTTGAGTTTGCCTTAATGGCCAGTTGAATGTTCTTTTATGACATTCCAGTTTATTATGTGAACTTACCTTTGTTGAGTTTAAGTCTTCCGTTGAGTTAAGTAAGCCAGGGCAAGGGTTCGCTTGGGGCCAGCAATGGTCTTCGAGTGTCAATCCCGCCCAGGGTGTAGGCTCGGGGAGTGACAAACTTGGTATTAGAGCACAGAGTTCAAGTGTCTTCGGGTGTCTATGAAGCCATGTCAAGTAGGATCGTGTTTGTGGTTGTGAGGTCCCCACTTCTATAAATGAGAAACTGCAGGCATTTAAAAAAAATTTCTCTTCTTTCATACTCTTAATCGTGTGATAGAGCTATGTCATAAAGACTTATTCTAACTCGTGCGTTTCTCAGAATCATTTGACTACCCATCATACTGGAGGTGGTTAAAAAGCAGAGTCGGTTCTTTGTCGATGAATTTTTCTTAGCAAGAGTTTTAAGGAAGTCATGAGACTCCAAAGGGGCTTAAGAGAAATCCAAGAGTAAGTTAAGTGTTCAGTTTCAGAGGAATGCACCCATAATTATATGAGTCGTGCGCTTGAGCTAAAAGCTAGTTGTACTATTTTCCTTAAGCCTTGTTTCAACTGAGATCCTTTTTAAGAGGTATGTTTAGAGCTTGAGTAGTATTTTCACCCGAAAAGGTAGCATAAGTTATGAGATTATGAGCAGTAGTAGTGAAAGAGCCTAGAGTTAGGGGAAATTATGCAGAGGTTTAGCAATCCTAGAAAGGGAGATAGTGTTGTGACGAGCTATGTTACTATAGTCATGTACCTAATAAGTTAGTAATGGAGAGTTTTCCCTTATGGGTAGACTAAGAAGTGATGAGTTGTGAAGATTCCATCATAGGAGGTAGAGTGTGTTGTAGCTAGAAATGAGTTGGTGATAAAGTGTTATTTAGTAGGAAATGACTAAGTGTAAGTGGTGAATAGAAGAGAAAGATTATTCATGAGGTTATAGATCTAAGCTAGGCTTATGATTTTGAGGGAGAGCCCATAATATTCAAAGTGTAATAGAACCAATTAGGTATTGATGTATAGTGAATGAGTGAATAGTACTTAAGTTGTGAAGGGAAATATGATAGTAAATTGTAAATATGAATACTAAAAGGTAAGGGTTGGCTATTTTTCATAAGGTCCTAGTGGACGAGTGTTTCTGAATTTGTATCTAGTCGTTGTAAGGTAGTATAGTAAGAGAGCAATCATATTGATATTCGGGTTTAGTCATAAATATTAAGCTTGAATTCGAGATAAGTGTCATGATCAAAGGAATGGCAACATTAAGGTGATGATGTTAGTCTTGAGATTTAATTTAGAATAATTGACATAGAGTAGGTGAGGAATTGAGGTGATTAGTTGCAATAGATATAAGTGATACAAGTGAGAGACCTTAACGTTTATATAAGGGCAGTGAAGTGTGGCTAAGTCACAAGAGTAACAAGAGCATTAGGTGGTGTGCCGAGATGGTATGTTACTAGATGAGTTTCCAATTAAGTTATGATTTTCCATGTGTGCCTAGATAGCATAATTGAGTTGTTAATGTGGAATAGGTCCATAGATCTCAAGTGTTAGCTTTACACCTAAGAAGGAGATGATAAGAGGAGAAATCAGGTCAACTGTTGAGAATTACTTAAGGTGCTGGTTAGTAGGAGTCCATGGAGTTATTAGAGTACCAAGATTGAATGTGGTGGTAAAGAGTAATAGTTTGAGATGAGATTCCCTATTCAGAAGTATAGAATCCGAACTTAAGGATTCTGGTTAAGCTTGAATATAGTAAGAGCAGACCATTAGACTCAGTCCTTAGTAAGAGTAACCCATTCTGTACCCAGTCCAGTCGTCGTTCGAGGATGAATGATCCCAAGGGGGAGATATTATAACACCCCAGAAATTTTTTGAACTAAGATTCGAACTCTTATTTGTAGTGAGTGAGATTTTTGTAGGGAATTTAAAATTTCTTGAGTGTTAAGGTCATTAGATGTAGCACCTTGAGTTCCAAAAAGAATCGAATTGGAAATAGCAAAATCTGACATTTTGCAAGTTAAGCTAAGTATGAGTTTTCGGTTGACTTCAAACAATCATAACTCTTAGATCAGAATGATTTAGGTGTGCTACCAGATACCTTAAGAAAGGTCTTCGAATTATCTTTCCAACGCCGCCGAGTTTGTGTGATTCCGAGATTGTATAAGTGAGTTATCCCCGTGGAAGTTGGGCTATGGGAATAAGGAAATGTCCAATCCAGATCTTGAAAGGGTAGTTTCGTCTTTTCCTTAACCTACTAATTTAATTCATTTTAGTGAACTAATTAAAGGTCAAGTCAGAAGGAGATCAGTTTAGTCAAATGGAAAATATTCTAGGGCTTGGAGAACAGAGAAAAGAAGAAAGGAGAAGAGAAAGAACAAGAATTCGCCAAGAACGATCGATTTTGGTTGTGGATTCGCCAAGGAATTCATCTTACAAGGTATGTGAGTCTCTCATAGCGTTGGGGTCATTCACCCACGCGCCAAAAATGTTTAGTTCAGAAAAAATCATCCTAAATGATTTTGAAAGATGATGTTCTTCACATGTATTCTTGAATTTGAATGCTGTTATTGAATTAGGATAAATTGAAGAGTTTTTGAGATCTTTACGTTGAGCTTTAGGGTTGTATTGAGTTAGGTTCTTGAATACATATGATGGGTATCATGATCTAAAAAGAATTTGAGTTCTATAATTGAGTTTAGGCGATTTGGGGATGGAAAATGAAGTAGGTCTGCATTGAGGACTTGCGTACTAACACTCCTGGTCATTTCTATGTCTTGCCTTCTGTGTCTCATTTAGAGAATTCATGTAGCGACCCCAAGTCCTTTATGACTTGCTGGGACTGACAGTTCGGTCACCTGGTTGTTCGTTGGTTATGGTGTGAGTTTTAGTGTTTTAGAGCTTATGAGCCTTGAACGATCATTTTCAATCAAAAGTTCAAGAAGATGACATCGGAATCTATTTCTGACGATTCCATCAGCTCCGGAAGGGTCATTTTAGGCTGGTAGCATGGTTGGCATGACTCCCGAGGTTTTCAATGTGAGTCGGTGCAATCAGGCGTTTTAACTTTAAGTTTAAAGCCTAAGTTTGACTTTGGTCAACATTCTGAGTAATCACACTCGGATGAGAATTCCGTCAGTGCGGTTAGCTCTGGAATGTCAAGTTTGGTCTAGATTGACCTTTCTTTTGTGTCTCGAGGTTTTTGATATTTTTCAAAGCTCTTTTATGGTTTTTTACTTAAAATGACATTTGGGTGTGGGACCCACTTTTCTCCTATGGAAATTTGGACTGTGCCATTGAATCCGGAATATCAAATTTCGTATGGTTGCATACCTCATTTGCGTGCACGAGGTTCCGAACGAGTTTGGAGCACCCCGTCAGAGTTTTTATGTTTTGGGAAAAATTGCAGAAAATCAGCTATAAATGCAGAAATAACAGCAACATTTTTCCAAACTTCAAACCCTCATAACTCTCTCATCTTTCATCCGAATTGGGCGATACAAAGTGCGAGAGGTTTGTATTTTTGGTGGCTTCACTGTAGAGTGTTCAAAAGTTGTCGGGTGTACGTAGTTCGAGGTAAATTTCATGATAAACCTTACTATTGTACCCTATTTCGAGCTGTTGTTTTTGATATCCTTGTTTTGATTATATCTCACTCATTTTAGCTCGGTTTTGGGTAATTCGAAGTCCCACGTGTTGGAAATTGTTGTGACTTCATCGTAGAGTGTTCAAGGAGTGCTGGGCACTTTTTAATTCTCGTTAATTTCGAGTTTAGATTGTTGTAGGTTTTTTTAGTTGATTAAAGTGTGGTTTTCTTGGTTGTTAGGTTTTGATGCATTTTGAGCCCTGAATTGTGTTCCATTTTGGAACACAAGTTTGGGGTGCTGTTTTGGGTCTTTTAACGAAATCAAATTTGAACAGTTCGATGCGGGTCCCATGATTCCCATTTTGACTACAAAATTGACCCGTCTCCGTTTGTTGTGATTTTTGTGTCTAAACTACCGTAATAACATTGTGACTCTATTTTTGATAGCGGGGAAGCATTTCGAGGACGTTCGAATAGGAAAAGCTCCGGAGAAGTGATTTTGGAGCGCGTGTGATCGGCCTACAGGTAGGCTACGATTTCCCTCTCTTAGATTGAACTTGAGAGTGTGAATACATGCTGATTAGTTGGGATTTGGGTTGGTAGTTATTGAATCATGCATAGGTGTTTAAAAATCATGTTTTTGGCCTATTTCGAGAATTATCGGGTAACTGAGAGCATCCTTTGTGTTATTAATTGACTCTCCTCGCTATGTGAAGTGCTTGCATGCTTAATTACTATTTATTTGAAGCATGTTGGGCCTTAGTTTAGGTTTGACTAGGGCTTGCATTAGAAATACATGATTTGGATCCGATAGGCCTTAGTTTTACCCCGACGTCGCTCGGCTAACTTAGATCCCTGTAGACTGGTGTAGCAGACTTGAGTGTGATAGTTTGGGCCTTAGTTAGGTGATACGCTTGCTCCGATGATAGTTATCCTTATTTACCTGATGTTAAGGCTTCATGAGTTAAATCGGCGACGCTAGTTCTGCTTCGCGATTTGAATTTGATTTTCGATTCGGTTCCAAGGACTTACATTGATTCGCTAAGTATGAACGGCATTCCACGGACATTTATGAATGCGGATCGATTAAGACTCTTTCAGCAACTACATTGGCATCTTTATGGAGCATCCAATTTAAGGTCCAGCCTCTATTGCCCAGATACTTATATAGAGCATCCGGTTAGAGTTCCAACCTCTATTGCCCAAATACTTATATAGAGCATATGATTAGAGTTTCGGCCTCTATTGCCTAGATAGCTATACAGAGCATCTAGTTAGAGTTCCATCCTCAGATACTTGATACTTGTGATTGGTTACTTGGGTACTTCTGGTGAGCATCTGATTCGAGGTACGGCCTCCGTACTGTCAGATTTTACTAATTGAGGTTAAGGTTCTGGTTCGATGTTCTCCATTCTTGGGTTCTTATATGCAATTCCCTTTAGTTATAGTTGTTCTGTGTACTCGTCAGGCTTATGGGGGTCCGTTCGGGTTTTTATTTAACTTGCGCACGAGTGTACCTTCTAGGCTTATGGGGGTCCAGTTTGGTGTAGTTAGCTTATAGATTACTTTAGTTAGTTCTTTCTACACTCGTGTGCATTCCATTGTTAGTTAGATTTTCGTTCTTGACTTCGGTTTGTGTTATTCCTTCTTTTCATATTGCCTTTACTTTCAAGTTCAATCGGCCTATGATGCCTACTGGGTACCTGTTGTTTTGGTACTCATGCTACGCTCTGCATTTGTTTCGTGATGTAGGTCCGAGCACCAGTGGCCAGTGTTGATCCAGTTTGAAGTAGTCTGATCCGGAGACAGGGGTGAGCACACGGCCTTTTGTACTATTTCAGTCTCCATCTTTGTATATAGACTTGTCTTTTACCTTTCGAGACAGTCCAGTGTCTGTGGTCCACTTTTGGGACTTGTACTCGTTTTGTTAGTAGCTCTGTACTAGTGACTTTCAGGTTCTGGGAGGGATCTTTATTTGTATATATGTTTTGGTTTGCTTCCGCCTGTTTATAGTGTTATCTTAAATTTTGCCTGCTCTTGTTTAGTTTCTGCCCTCAGTCCCATTACTTGTTGTTCTAGGTTACAGGTAGACTTACCTACTGGTGGGTTGTAATAGGTGCCATCATAACTCAAGGAATCTGATCGTGACAACTTGCTCCCTCAGTGTAGAAAAATTGTCTCCGCGTCGCGGTAAGGACACGGACTCATCTGTCTCAAAAATTAATTTCATGAGCATTTATTCAGAAACATCTCTACGTCATGGACTTGTTCCAAGACGGTGATTTCGTAACTTTTCTTAGGTTTTGCTATTCAAAGTCTTTCCTAAACATCATGAGATCTTTCCAATCACAAATCTTAATCCTTGAATCCATAATTGAATTCAAGGATCAGTTAAGAGTCAAGTCAAGATCAGTTAAGAGTCAAGCCAAGAAAAGTTAAGATCAAAATCAAGAGAAGTCAAGAGTCAAGTTAAGATAAGTTCTTAAAGTTTTCAAAGAGTCTTGCACAAATGTTTTAACTCTGTTTTAAGACTTAAATTTTGAGTTCAGTAAAGAGTAAAGTTGAAGTTATTTTCTTCAAAGAAACATATGGGGGACTAAGTATTTCCCAAAGATATTTAAAATGTTTTTCACATTTAAATAAGAACGGAAACTGAGATTTCCAAAAAGCCTACGGGCTAGTTTTCAGAAAAGAGTAATCGCTTTCTAAATAAAGGAAGAAAGGAAAACCTTGATTTCCAAGATAACCTTTGAGCTAAGTTTTTTAGCACTAATTTCAAATCACTGAAGAAGTATGTTTTTAAACACAAATAGCTAATATAATATAATATTTTTGGGAGTAATATTGAGCACCGATGGGGAAGAGTTTATACAACTATCATCCCCCTTAAACCATGTACCCATCATGGGTAGAAAAGGGTCATACTTTTTAGATGAATCATTTTGGCATAGACTAGTGGATCCACTTAGTAGTTCAGGTCCTATACCACAGCAGGGAATAGGATGGCTCGGGCAGCGTGGGGCTAATAACGTTGTATCATCACTATAGTTCTTAAGTGATGATTGTCAGTTAGAGAAACTCCCACATCAGTAATTGCACGGTTCCTCATGGGGTTCTGCTTAGTATGGATGGGGGTATGGGACTAGTATGGATGGGGGTATGGGACTTCACTCATGCATTGCAGAAGTAGACTTTGAGAGGGATCATGATATGTCTTTTATGATTTTATGATTTTGAGTTGACAACATAATTTAAACAGTTTTATTTTTCTTTATATTGCACTTGTTTTAGACTATTTTATAATGAAATGAGTTCAGTTAAGTATTCATGAGTTGAGAAGAGTCAAGGTAAGTGTTTCTTTCAGATCCTTTTCAAGCCTATGTTATGTTTAGCCTTCCAACTCGCATACTCGTACATTCAATGTCCTGATGCCAGTTGGCTTGCATCCTTTTATGATGCAGACGCAGGTAACTAGGATCAGAATTCCGAGGCATCGTTGATCCAATGAGTCTATTGGTGAGCCTCTTTGCATTCTGGAGGATCCATTTCATTGTTTTCTAGTTTAGTTCATTAGGATGTTGTGGGATTTGTCCCAACATCCATCTCAGTTGTTATTAGAGGCTTCATAGACAGTCAAATATTAGTTCTTTAGTCTTTTCATTGTCATTATTCCATGTTGAGACTTGAGTTTTCCTTAATGGCCAGTTGAATGTTCTTTTATTTCATTCCAGTTTATTATATGAACCTACCTTTGTTGAGTTTAAGTCTTCCGCTGAGTTAAGTAAGCCAAGGCAAGGGTTCGCTTGGGGCCAACAATGGTCTTCGAGTGCCAGTCCTGCCCAGGGTATAGGCTCGGGATGTGACAACGAGTTACCTTGTCATTTAAGATAAACATTAAAAAAAAATTCTTCCACACAACTGAAAACAATTAATTAAGGCAGCTACTGACAGACCTCGTTTAGAAGATCACTGATCGATCGAATTCAAGAGTGAGCCAGTTCTTCCAGGCAACCACGATTTCTCCTTTTTCTCAGTCCATTTTATTTGGACTTAGATTAGTACTTTAGATATTCATATGTTTAATTGGGTTGTACTCATTTCCTTTAGACTTATGGTTCCTTGTTAGAGTTTTGGTACATTGACCTTCTGGTTCTAGGGAATATTTCACAAAGTTTTGTTAGTCGTTGTTAGATGTTTTGGAGTTTATGGGAACTCTACTTTAATTCTACATTTAAACCTACCTCCGTATCTTTAAATGCCTTAGTTTTTGGTTGAAGTTGTTTAGTTTGGGTTGTAGTATTGGTTCTCCTACCGGGGGTTAGTGTGGGTACCAATCACAACGGTCTGGGTCATGACACAGGGCATGCAAAGTCAAACGAAAAGTCAATAGGATCATGCTACATGTCAAAATAACATGACATGCCTAGTCAAATAAAAGGCCAAAAAAATGTGTCATATATGTACATGTGAAATGTTCTGACCAATCAAATATCGTCATGTCATTTAAATAAGTTAGGTAAATTATGATTTCAATGACTAATTTTACAACCTTTGGCTATAGTTAATTAAGGTTATTGATGTTTATGAAAGAAAAAACTTGTACATATACTCCTTTGATAAATATCTTATGCATATGTGCGACCACATTGTTATTGTTATTTAGAAATAAAAAGCTAAACATGTTGGCCAGGTCAGAATCAATTCCCATTATTACTAACAAACAGTTAAATGGGGAAAATATAGTAATTGTACTATATATTATAATTATTATTCTAAAAGTATCAATTCAATAATCTATTTGCTTCAAATTATGTAAACCCCAGGCCACAACTCCTCTATATCCATACATTTCTCTACATATGATATATATTTATTTGACAAAAGTAAATAAGGAAATTCAAGTATCTAGCATATTATCATGTACCCCCCCCCCCCCCCTTTTTTGTGAGAAAACATGTAAAGTACTCTTCAATTAGTCATAGATTTAAAACATTCATAATCACCAACAAATCTCTTTCAACTTGAAGATCATTGTCGAAATTAACAGTCCTTTCGATGTTTGTAATAGCAATTTGAGCCGCTTCTCTATCTTTTTTCAGTCCCGACTTGACTTTCTAATCCTGCAACTACTTCTATGCTCATCTGAAATCTAATACACACATATTTAAGTTATAAGTAGCTTCCAAAAATAGAAGATCAAAAGAATTTTTTCAATTTATGTTCTTCTAAAACCTTTCTAAATTCAAAATAATTTAGATAATTTTGACTTAACAGTAAAAACCCTCTTAAAGCTGAATATATATCAATCATTGACTCAAAACTGTAATTTGCATACCTAATTGACTTCTCAAAGAAAATATCAATTGAAGGACTAACCGGAGAAGACTCAACAATAGAAAATGTCTCCTAGGTATATCGTGTTGTTCCTCCTCTATCATTTCCTTCTGAAACATATAGGCGTTTGAAGGACTTTATTTGTCTTACGTAAGTCTACTATGGACAAGTGTTGATGAACAAGGACATGTTAAAGCTCTAAAACTAGCATATTAATATTGTTGAGGCAATAGAGTAAGCTATTAATAAATCTGCACATGTTATTAATGGGCAGATATGAACTATAGGTCAAACGTCAAATGTCACCTTCACCATGCTATCTATTGGAAGCTGAGCTAATAAAATTAATGTTCAAACAACAAACCACAACAAATGCAGCTAAAACAAAGCATAATTTATACAATATCGCACACAATCAACAACCTATTAGTGATGTCAATTTGAGTGAAAAATTGTACCCAACAATAGATGAAACCAAGATTAATGCTTTGAAGATTTTGAAAAAAGCATTTAGAATCATGGATTGATTCTTATCAACCTCAACATATATTTAAGCAACTAAAAAATGGATGAAACCCTAACTTTGAGAAAAGAGAAAAAATTTACCTTTTGGAGATTAAAAATCGAGCTTGGCGACGAGATGATGGAAACGACAACAATGGAGATGGAGTTGAAGTAGAAATACAAGGAGCTCAATCTGACTTTAAATCTGAGGCATCTCACCATCATTCATCACAATTTTACGCTCGCTTCCGTTTAACTATCCAGCAGTGTCTCCGTTGTTTTCGCTGCCATGGCCTTAGGGAAGTTTCCAGTCGAAACTCCATTAGTAAGAGATGAAACCCCACCAGATCTATAATAGGAAGAGCAACATTAAGAAGTGGTAGAAGAAGATTCACCGCTGGCTCAGTTCTTGGAATCCAATCATGAAGCCATTGAAACCCCAAAAAAACCTCCTCTAAGAAAAATTGGAATCAGGGAAGGACAAGAGGATATCTTGTTGAGAATAAGGATGATTTTGGGGATGAATATTTGGAAAAGGATGCTGCTAAATAAGTGTTTTAAGTCTCTTAATTTGAAATTAAGTGAATTGATTAGGGGTCTTGGGTTATATTAATTTTGGTGGATTTTTTAATAATTCGGATGGGTTTTTTAAAATTTGTGGATAGAAGTTTAACAAATAATTGATCGACGGTTAAGATTGAGACACGTTTACCATCATTAATATAAAAAGTATATATGCACTAAAGTTTGGACAATAAGGACACTAACATCCTAAAGGTATAACGAAGGGTATACACATGTATTGGTAAATATGTATATATGGCAAGGATAGTTTGGTCTTGGAAAAAATAATTTTTTGATCTGCTTCTGCTTTTTTTTAAGAAACATAAATTTTAACTTCTTCGCAATAGTATAAAAACTGCTTCTGTTTCCCATTAAAAGCTATTTTATATGTTAACCAAACACTTTAAGTTCTCTAAAAAGTGTTTTTGACTTTCCAACGGCAATTTCAAACAGACCCCAAGTGTTTTCTAAAAGTTTAAGAGTTTTTAAAATTATATTTTTGTCACGACCCAAATTGAGTCATGAGTAGCACTCACACTTGACTTCCTAAGTGGGCGGACCAAGGAATCTAAACCCCAACATATATCAATAATTCAACTACGACTAACAACAATAACGCGGAAGCTTCAAAATTTATTAAAGTAACCTATCAAATAAACCTCTAAAGTCTATTACATATTATTCCCCAAATCTGAAAGTCATCACATCAAGGACATCTGTTCTTAACATATCAAGTCTAAAGTATTAGAGACCCCAAAATGAGTAAATACGATGGCCCATGTCCGAAATTCAAGGACATCACGCCATAACTGAGAGAATCCAGCACGAGCTAGAAGGAATAGCTCACCCTGAAATCTGATGTACTGGAGAATGGCTAGAGCTGAGGGCGAGTCGAAGTCGATGGTACACTTGCTGCACTCCACAAAGAAAACGAAGAAAACACAAGTAGGGGTCAGTACAAGGAACACGTACTGAGTAGGTATCATCGGCCAACCCAAAATAGAAACTAATGCGTTCATTGAGATTGAGTACATTAAGTTAATTCAATGTCTTTTTCCTTTAATGTTACCGTGTTGGAACGTGACACTCCGATCCGAACATACTGTGTCGGAACGTGACACTCCAATCCAAAAATACCATGTCGGAACGTGACACTCCGATCCAAAAATACAGTGTCGGAACGTGACACTCCGATCCAAAAATACCGTGTTGGAACGTGACACTCCGATCCAATAATATTATTAATTTATCATTATTATCACCATTTTTCAGTTCGTTAATAATATTACATCAAGCCTTCTTTATTCAAGGCACAACTTCAATAGAGAGGTTTTCAGATTATAAATCTCACGCTCTCAGGATTTTAGACCAATCACAAACCACACAACCAAGCCACACAATCACACAGTCAAGTACATAGAGAACTTCACAATATCATTCAATGCATATCAATCGCTATTAAGAGTTTATCTATCAAATAGAACAAACCATAACCTACCTCCACCGAAGAACTGACGTCAGGCAAGCTACTTCTCCAATGCCTTTCCTTTCCTTAACACCTTCGAACGTTTCCAATCTATCAAGTATGCATAATTTGTAAGTTAACGAATCTATAGACACCACCCACATTACTATATGTCTAGCCTAGACCCAAAAATTCACCCGATTCTATGATCAATTTTCCTCCAATTTGCATAACTTAATGGTATTCAATTAATATATTATGCCTTATATTTAATTACCTATCTCAATATGTCGAATTATAATTTATAATACGAGAACACAATTCTAATATTAAATGTTTGAAGCCACCGGTTACGAAACCAGTGGCAGCCAACCCTCGACCATACTCCTGCATAAATATTGCACGATGGCAATACCCAGATTCCATGATGACCTTACTCTTATAAAATATTCTCACAACCAGTACTCCAATCAGTTGCCCCAATTAGGAACTTTAGTTACTGATTATATTTTCCATTAGTCATATCACTATACACACCCTTATAAATACAACACCTCAATTTTCTTACCCCCAACATTATAATAATAATAGTAATAATATGAATTATCGCCTAACATTTACTAAAAATGGACAACAATTGAATTGAATATATTAGACTAATGAGTAATTAATGCATTCCAAGGATTTCCACCCAACTTTTCCTATCATTAATTACCACCCAAGTTCAAAGCAGTACCATCTATATATCTGTTTCTGATTCTTTCACCCCATTATTAAATAACTAATCATACAATCTATGTTCATATATAAAATACACAAGGGTTATGATTTGGTTGATTCTTTACCTGATTCGCTGGTACTTCTTCGACGCCGCAGGTAAGGATTCGCTCGGTTGTAAGTCTTCTTCTCTCCTCTTTTAATTATTTAGGGTTAATAATTATCCACTAATTAATAATTAAATAACTACTAAACCCTATAATTTCTTTCTGCAGAATATTTACTCCTTAATTATTATATAAGACCAACTATAAAAGTGTGAAAGTGACCCACTATAAATTTTAATGTTACTTTTCGTAACCACTAACTAAATAAATTATTAAAACTACCCCATAAATTATATAATTGTAGTTATGAATAGTCCAAAACACTCATTTAAAATCTATTGGTAGAGTATTTTATACAATAAAAGCTCTAATACTTAAAACAATCAAATGGGTCATTACAATTTTACATTTTTTTTCTTCTGAATTTCGATTTCATGCTCAAGTATATTGTTATGTTATTTATGTTTGTTGCTTTGAATATGGTAATGATATGAGAATTCCAGAGCTCTGAGATATTCATAGAAGTGTCGAAGACTCAGAAGTACTTGGTTTAGTAGGCGGACATGTGATTTCATATCGTCATGAGATGAAATCAGCGTTTGGACTTAGAACACGGAAGTGTACTGATAAAAAAAGCATCTAAGTATATTTTTCTCAATATATGCTAGAAAATTCTTAATTAGTGATAAGATACGTAATATTTTGAAAACATGAATATCTAATTATGAAGTTTTTTCCATAATTTTATATTACCATCAAGTATGAAGTAGCAATACAAACTTAACATAACACATGGTAATCAAGTGGTGAAACAATTAATTATGGCAAATTTGTGAAAATTCCCAAGCAAAGGGATCTAACTAATCAGAGGTTTAATGTGCTTAGTCAGATATTATAGAGAGGGACTAAAATTAGAATCTATCTATCATTGTGGTGCTATTAACCCTAAAAATTATGAATAGCTCACATTTCTTTCCACTAATAAGATGTTGTTTCAAAAGAGAATGTGGCATAACCTTGTAAGAAATGCCACAGACAACAAATCTTAAATAGACTTAACTTTCTCACATTGGCTATAATAAATTTTTATTTTCATCATCTTTATATTTTTAGGCTTGGACATTTGAAGCAATACCTTACCTCTGACAGCTAGTCAAGAATTATCCAAAAGAGATTTTTCAACCAAGACTTATTAAGTGGTTGTCTGCCAAGAACAGTTCAAAAATAAGTTCGCTTGATCTCTTCGATCCTCCTCATGATACAGTAACTCTTATATTGGATGATTATTGTTTTATTTAAAGGAGAATATAATCATAACCACTAACAAATTTGGGGCTCTCAAGAGCAATCAGATAGAAGAAATACCTAAGGAGGGAGAGAAGAGAAGTGGATGAAAGTAAAAAATATCAGCTCGATTGATATATGTGTAATTGTTACAATTTTGAATATAACTTTTGTTCTTGTACAATAGAACCATTGTACTCCACCACCATCCATTGAGCATTTCTTACATCTTAAAGACAACACTAAATAACCCAATATTTTAAGGTTTCAATCAAAAAAGTCACTCAACTTTCCTTTATAATCTCAAAGTCACTTAAATAATATTGTTTTCACAAAAAAGTCACTCAATTTTCTTTTATATCTCAAAGTCACTCAACTAATAATTCTTTTCACAAAAAGTCACTCAATAAAGTCAATTAAGGATACTTCTAATAGAAAGTCACTCAACTAATAATTCTTTTCACAAAAAGTCACTCAACTATTGATATTTCATTTAGAAAGTCACCCAATCAATTTAAATAATTTTTTAATTAAATTTTATTGAACAATTTTTTTATAATAAATAAATAAAATGCTCATTTTAATTATTTATTAAATTTTATTAAAACAAAATTATTTCACTTTGTGCATGAAATTATTAACAAAACACCTTCTTATTTTTTGTATTGGATACACAATACCGATTATTTCTTAAAAAAATAGTTTAAAATAAAACTCCCTTAGTACTAAACTACAAATCAATTTGAATAACATTCTAATTAAGATTGAGATAAGTACATCATACAACTAAAATTGATCAAATATATTCACTTCTCATTACCATCAACAAACAAGTACATGAGAAAAATAAACTAATGAATACATTATTCTACAAATATCAATCCGATGATATATTCCTATGTGGAAGCTCTTCAATTTACAATCGATTTGGAGCACCGACGATGGACATGAAATCTCTTTCGGCTTCAAGACCATCACCAAAATAAACTGTCCTTTTGATGCTTGCGATAGCGATCCGCGCCGCTTCTCTATCTTTCTTCCGCAGCTTTACTTTTTCATCTTCCAACTGTTTCTCCCACAATGCAGCCTTTTTCTTCATCTTTTTTTCACTAAACGCTTTCCCAAGAACTTGTTTTTGAGATTTCATGATCACGTTAGCGTACCGCTTTTTTAACATTGCGGCCCTAAGAATTTTGTTGTCTTTTTCCAACGAATCAATATCAAACATCGTCATAACTATCTTTGGAGATTTAACGATGAACAAGCTAACCCTAACTTATTGTAATATGGATGAATAAAGATGGTAAGGAAAAGTATAATATATATATATATATATATATATATATATATATATATATATATATATATATATATATATATATATATCCATTTTAAAAAGGATTACCAAATTAAGTTTCCTAAATTACTTACGAGTAGTTATTAATATGGAAACTTTTCAAACGCGTAATTTAACCAAATTTTATATTTTCCCGTTAAATTATTGGAAACTTTATTAATATGGAAACTAATTTTCAAATTGTAATTTCTTTTTTCTCCAATGGATAGAAAATTATTTTTCATAGAAGCCGTATATTCTTCATGAATGAAGATGTTAGAGGATCATATGAATTACTTTTAGTAATTTCATTTTCTATTTATCGTAGCTTCTTCATTTCCATATTTCTCTTTTTGAACTATTTTTCTATATTTTTTCTTGACACGAGGTTCTATCGAAAATAACTTCTCTATCTTTCAAAATGGGTATACATACACACTATCCTCTCCAAACCCCACTCGAAATTTCACAACTAGTTATATATATATTTGTTATTGTATTTCATTTCATGTTGTTATGATATTAATTAGTGGAGTACTTACGTTTATGTTTACTGGAATCTAGCTAATATGTAGTACCTCCTTATTAGTTTCATTGTATTTATCATGCATGCATGCCATTATTTTCTATTTTAAATGTCTGATAAAGAATACAAAGTAATTCTACATATTCTAATGATGTTTACAGTACTATATTGTAATTATTTAAAACTTATTGAATGTAAATTTATAAAAAGATTTGGATTATATTAAATTTAAGATCTATTAATTTAAATAAATATTATGAATTAATTATTTAATTCCAATTAATAAAAATCTAATCAAAGTCCAATTTCATTGGTCTGATTTATTGATTTTGGCTACAAAATATGAGCCTATTTTGCTAAGTTAATGTATCATTTCATCCTAAAGGTCCAATTTGATGGCATGTGTCCCATCAAATGATAGGGCATGCAAAGTTAAACGAATAAATCAATAGGATCATGCTACATATCAAAATAACATGACATGCCACAAAATCCGCTATTCCATATCCCAACATGGGAAACTCCCGTACTCTATCAATGGAGCAGAACCCAGCTGTGATGCCATTCCTCCCTCCGACAATGTCAAACCTAGGGATGGATCCTCTTTTCAACCCGTTGCACTTGTACCAACAGGGAGCTCCCCCTCCGGTGTTGGTGCCAACCGGCTCTGTGGCTTGAACCAAGGACCGAACATTGTAGCTACCTCGTCCAAGGTACTGGCGAACCCTCAGATCACCCTTAGACGCATGGAGCAGAACCAGGTGGCTGATAGATTAGCGAAAGAAGCGGTTAAGCTAAAGGAAAACATAGATTTTATGGAATGGTTAGCCCCACCCATGTTCATCATGAAGAATATCGATGTGGACAAGGGAGTAACCTTTATTAGGCATGACATGCCACCTTCATCACTGATTAGTTTAACTCTAGTTGATAATGTAGTAAGTATTCCCGTTGTTTGTAATATGGAGCAGCCAGCCACTTCTTTGTTCAGCACGAATAATATAGATGCTGAAAAGAAGGGAGCAAATTTTCAGACCTTTGACATGCCTCCCCCATCCTTGGATAGTACAGACTTAGTAGCTAATTTGCGTAGTATTCAAGCTGATTGTAATGCTTCTAGCCACCTGGATTGTATGGATGCATATTATATATAAATAAATTAACTCCTTTTCAACCAAAAATAAAAAATAAAAATAAAAATAAAAGGCCAAAATAATGTGTCGCATATGTACATGTGACATGTTCTGACCAATCAAATATAGTCATGTTATTTAAATAAGTTGGGTAAATTATGGTTTCATAGACTAATTTTACAACCTTTGGCTATAGTTAATTAAGGTTATTGATGTTTATGCTAGAAAAAGTTTGTGCATCTACTCCTTTAATAAATATCTTATGCATATGTGCGACCACATTTGTTATTGATATTTAAAAATAGGGAAAATACATCAAATCCCCCTCAAACTTGTCCACAAAACTCACTTTAGCATTGTAACTTTACGGGTGTTTAAACACCCCCTTAAAGAACTTTCAGGTGAATTAAATAACACCTTATATATACAATACCAATTTCATGATTGGGAGGTGATTTACACGCGCGCCACATCAGCACCACCTCAGTGACACGTTGACAACACGTCATAGGGTGAAAAAAAATATTTTTCATTTCTTTTTTCTTTTTCCATGTCATTTTTTTTTTGTTCTTCCATATATATTTTTGTTCTCATTTTCACTGTGTACTCGTCTTAGTCGCTGCTCCATCTTCTCCATTACAAGCCTAGGATAGAAAACTAACACACACAATATTTCTAATAATTTGACGAATATTATGTGTCAAACAGAGAAACAGAGTGATACATATATAATATATTATCATCATTGAAGCTGGAGTTGCTAGAGCTTTAACGGCAACTGCCGGCGACTGCTTCAATGGTAATTGTCAGAGTCATTTATGTTATATTAGGCTCAAAATTGACAGATCTGAAGGTTTTCAGACCGTTTACCTTGGTTACCGGAAAAACAAGAAAACATAAAATGAAAAAAAAGCCGAGGAAACGAGTATGGCCGGCATTTTGTTCAGGTCACCGGCGTGGTGAAATTTTTTGACGAGATCGGGTGATTTCACGGCACCTAGTCTCTTATGGAGAAGTGATGAACAAGGAAAAAAGGGGTGACGGTGATGTCCTTCATGATTGAGCAACATTGAATTTGTTGGCCCATAATTGCCATCAAGAATTTTAGAGAGAGTTGAAACAATTTGAGAGAAAGAGGATATGAAACAGGTGTAGTTGAACAACAACAAAGTGGGACCCAATTGTTTTTCTTTTTAATTTTTTCTTTATACGCGCCTAAAACTTTGTAATTTGCCACATCAGCCACTAAGGTGATATTAAATTCACTTACAAGTAGTTTAAGGGGGTATTTAAATGCACGTAAAGTTGTAGTACTAAAGTAAGTTTTGGTGATAAGTTTGAGGGGGATTTTATGTATTTTCCCTTAAAATAAAAAGCTAAAAATGTTGGCTAGGTCAAAATCACTTGTCATTATTACTAACAAACAGTTAAATGGGAAAATATAGTAATTGTACTATATATTATTATTATTCCAAAAATATCAATAATCTATTTGCTTCAAATTATGTAAACTCCAGGCCACAACTCTTTTATATCCATATATTTCTCTGCAACTGATAATTATTCATTTCACAAAAGTAAATAAGAGTATTTAACATATCATCATGTCCCATTTTTTTTTGTTGAGAAAACATGTAAAGTACTCTTCACTTTATCATAGACTTGCAGTATTCATAATCACCAACAAATCTCTTTCAACTTGAAGATCATTGTCAAAATTAACAGTCTTTTTGATGTTTGCAATAGCGATCCTACAGTTTTTGATGTAAAGTACAAATCTCTTTCTTGCAACTGCTTCTCCTGCAACTTTAACTATTTCATTTTTTTTCTCTTTTTTAGCAAACAATTCACCAAAAATTTGTTTTTTTTTTTTGGATTTGAAGATCATATAAGCATATCACTTCTTTTACTTCATCACTCCTCTTTAAACTGACACGTACAAAGACCTCTAAAACACAAATTCTTGGTAGACATCGGTTTAAAGAGGAGTCATGAAGTAAAAGAAATGATATGCTTATATGATCTTCAAATCCAAAAAGAAAATTCTTGGTGAAGCATTTGATGAAAAAGAGAAGAAGAATTAGTTTGAGTTGCAGGAGAAGCTGTTGTAGGAAGAGAAAGTCAAATCGCAACGGAAAAAAGATAGAAAGGCGACACGGATCGTTATTGCAAACATCAAAAGAACTATTAATTTCAACAATGCTCTTCAGGTTGAAAGGGGGGGGGGGAGGGGGGAGCATGACGATATGTTAGATACTTGAATTTCCTTATTTACTTTTGTAAAATAAAAAATATATCATGTGTAGAGAAATGTATGGATATATAGGAGTTGTGACCTGGGGTTTACATAATTTGAAGCAAATAGATTATTGAAATAATACTTTTAGAATAATAATAATAGTATATAGTACAATTACTATATTTTCCCATTTAACTATTTGTTAGTAATAATAACAAGTGATTTTGACCTACCTAACATGTTTAACTTTTTATTTCTAAATAACAATAACAATGTGGTCTCATATGTAAAGTAACAAGTAGAATTTAGCGTTTGTATATTAAGTTAAAGAATGATGCTTACTGAGTCCTCAGAGGGATCAAACAACTCATTAATCTCAAGAAATTTGTTATCAATCACCAAAAGACATTGAAAAATTCTTGGTGAAGACACTTGTTCGAAAAACACCTTATATTTTTTTCGGAGGAAAGGAACTACCTCAAATACAAACACCACATAAAATAATCTCAAAAAAAGATCAAAATATTGGATGCACCCAAAAAAAATGAAAAAATAACTATGGACTAAAACAAAATAAAATTTACCATAAAGGCTCATGAAAATCCATAAAGATTGGTGGTCTTCATATAGGGCTTCAACACTTGCAATAGATGGTTAATTGTAATATCATAGCTAATACGGCCCATGCATAAATAGAAAATATTTATCTATCAGCCAAAAGCAAAGTTCATTTCTTAAAAAATATTTGTGTTCAAATCTTTTTCACAAAGAATTCTTTGAACAAAATAAAGTAAGCACAATATTTTTTTTTACACCTTTACTAATATATTTGGTTTTGAGATGCTCAATCAACTCATTTCTCTTGCAACTCTTTTCCACCTCAGCAAGAATTTTTTGTCATCTCCTTTTTGTCTTAGTTGAAAATTATTCATTATCATACATACCTTATGACAATTTAAGTCAGTGATGATAACAAACTCTTTCAAGTCAAAATAAATCTCAATGCCACTATAACATATCTAAACTTCCTATTTTTGATTGCTACAAACTCGATGTCAAAGAAGTTGATAAACTATGCTTATTTGAAATCTAATACTCACGTATTTAAGTTATAAATGGCTTCCACAAATAGAAGATCGAAAGAACTTTTTCAATTTCTGTTCTTCTAAAACTAAATTCAAAAAACTTACATAATTCTGACTTAACAGTAAAAATCCTCTTAAATATGTATACATATTAATCATTGACTCAAAACTGTAATTTGCATATACCTAATCGAATTCTCAAAGAAAATATCAATTGAAGGACTAACCAAAGGAGACTCAACAATAGAAAATGTCTCCTTCTCTAGGTATATCATGTTGTTCCTCCTCTATCATTTCCTTCTGAAACATGTATGCGATTGAAGGAATTTATTTGTCTTACATAAGTCTATTATAGACAACAATTAAGAAGTTTATTTGCTGGACTAGTGTTGATGAACAAGAACATGTTAGAGCTCTAAAACTAGCAGATTTAGTAATTGTTGAAGCAATAGGGTAAGCTATTAATAAATTCGCACATGTTAGTAATGGGCAGATATGAACTATATGTCAAACGTCTAATGTCACCTTCACCATGCTATATATTGGAGGCTGAGCTAATAAAATTAAAAGCATTTAGAATTCTGGATTGATTTTTATCAACCTCTACATAGCCTTAAGCAACTAAAAAATGGATGAAACCCTAACTTTGAGAAAAGAGAAAAAAATTACCTTAAATTAAAAATCGAGCTAGACGATGAGATGATGGAAATGACAACAATAAAGATGGAGTTGAAGCAGAAAGACAAGGAGCTGAATCTGACTTTGAATCTGAGGCATCTCATAGATCTCATCATCATTCATCACGATTTTGTGCTTGCTTCCATACTATCCATCAGTGTCTCCATTGTTTTCGCCGCCATGGCCTTAGGGAAGTTTCTAGTCGCAGCTCCATTAGTAAGAGATGAAACCCCACCAGATCTATAATAGGAAGAGCAACATCAAGAAGTAGAAGAAGAAGATTCACCGCTGACTCAGTTCTTGGAATCGAGTAATGAAGTCATTGAAACCCCAAAAAGACCTCCTGTAAGAAAAATTGGAATCAAGGAAGGACAAGAGGATATCTTGTTAAGAATGAGTATGTGGGGATGAAGATAGGGGAAAAGATACTGCTAAATAAGAGGGTGTTTGAATTGACTTAAAAGTTGGTCAAACCTACTTTTAAGTCAGTTTTTTACTTTTGGAAGTCTTTGACAAATATAAAAAAATAACTTAAAATAAGTCAAAAATAGACATAAAATAATTTAGAAAGTGTTTGGCAAGGTAAAAATGACTTAAAATAAGTTTAAAATGACCTAAAATACATCAAAAACCAAAAGTAGGTCTCCCCCTACTTTTAATTTTTTTGACTTAAAAGTCATTTTAGTTTGACTTTTTATTTTTTACTTAAAAACTACTTTTTTTAAGCCAATTCAAACGGGCTCTAAGTGTTTTAAGTCTCTTAATTTGAAATTAAGTGAATTGATTGAGGGTTTTGGGTTATATTAATTTAGGTGGAATTTTTAATAATTCGGATGGATTTTTTTTCAATTTTGGATAAAAGTTTAACAATTAATGGATCGACGATTAAGATTGAGACACGTGTACCATCGTTAATATAAAAAGTATATATGCACCAAAATTTGACGGTAAGGGCACTAACATCCTAAAAGTATAACAAAGGGTATGCACATGTCATTTACGATAGTTCAATGGTATATTTTTCCTTTATCCCTTTCTAAAATAACTTTTTAGAAAAGTGCTTTTGAAAAAAAACAATTTGTGTTTGGTTAATTTATTTGAAAAGTGCTTTTGATAAGTAGATTGTGTTTGACCAATCATTTTTAAAAAGTATTTTTGAGAGTCAAATTACGAAAAAGAATAACTATCAATGCACTTTTAATATTAAGATTATTTTATAAAGAGAGCGACTTTGTAAATAAAACACTCATAGTTGAGTGACTTTGTAAGTAAAACATTCATACCAATATGGATTGTGGAGCACTGGTGGGAGTGCTTCACCCTTAACTAGAGGTCTCAGGTTCGAGCCCTGGGTATGGAATAAACCATGTTGGGAGCGCCGCCCCCGAATGGGCCTTGCAGAGCGCGATCCAGATTTAGTCGGAGCTCCAATGTGGGCTTCGGACACCGGGTGGGAAACTAAAAAAAAAATGTAAAACATTCATAATTGAGTAACTTTTGAGTTAAATACAAAGTTGAGTGACTTTCTGAGAAAAATATTATAGTTGAGTGAGTTTTGAGTTAAAACTCAATGTTGAGTGACTTTCAAAAGTGCATAGTTGAGTGACCATCTGAATATTAACTCTAACGATAGATAACTTCTAGTAACCATAAGGAATGACCAAATAACTACTAATAACGGTGAGAAACCTATCAATGCTCCATGTGTGAAACCTCAAGAGATTTGAGAAGATGCCAATCATTATCTTCTCTTCTCTTTCTTCGCTTCTTCCTCCTTGAATAAATGTGGAATATACGTGTCTTATCAAATTCTTTCTCCTTATGTAAAATAATAATTCTATATAATCTCATATTTCATGGGATTTTGGTAAGGGAATTTTGTTTCCCTATATGTATAAATCATATACATGGCTTTATATACATAAGAGGAACAAATCTTAATATGAAGAATATCTTCTCATCCTAGAGGATCAGATCTTGATATGAAGAATATCTACTTGGAAATCCTCTATCAGCCAACAATAATTTCCATCTTTTTCGTTCTTAGAGAGCATATTGAGAAATTTTAGTCATTTTTGCAAAGATATGACTCCTGTGCATGATTCAACCACAAATTCTAGCTCACGAGGAGATATTTGTCCAAATCCATATAAGGAGGGAGACCAATTTGCATTTCTCTTTTACCGTTATACACCATGCAAGTTCAAGTCAAATTATCATTCACAATGTAAATATTACATCAATATTTGGTTAAAAATCCAATCGCAATATATAGGAATTCTTACATAGAGTCACAAACTGTTGAGTTTTAAAAGGTGTGAATGAAAAATGAAGAGTTGTGACTTTTATGAAAAGTTGTGACTTTTATGAAAGGTTGTGACCTTTCCGAAAGATTGTGGCTTTTCCAAAGGGTTGTGACCTTTTCGGTAAGGCACAATATGCACCATTTCACACTACCCTTTGTTGTCTATAAATAGAGAGTTTCATCTTATTTTTAAACAAGGAAAGAATTAATTTTCTAGGCTTCTTCTACTACTACTGAATCTAGTATTCTAAGTGTCATTTACTGCCACTGAGTGGTTCGCTGACACCGTGGTTTTAGGTACCGATACACCAATGAGTAAGATCGTTCTATCCTGGGAGGATATATTCCATTAACCTCGGATACTTGAGGGGAATAATTTCCTTAAGGGGACAATGTGCATTTAGTGGGCTAGATCTTCTTCTTTGTGAAAAATATTTTGTATATTATTTCTAATCTGTTTCTGATTTTAATTTTCTAGTTTTGAAAATATTCTTTAAATTTTATTGTTTCTTGTCAAGTTCTTCAAAGTTTTTGTTCTTAGTATCTAAGGAATACAAGAAGAGAAACAATCTTAAGGAAATTATTATACTATTGGTATTTCTTGTATTCTACTGATTGAGGGAAACAACTCATGGAAGTAGAAGATTAATGCACTACTTCTTCAGAATTCGGTGCCTTGTTTAGCAAGATCGAATTGAGAATGTACCAGAAAAATTGGTGGTATTCCGGTTAAAGATTACAATAGGTAACCTTCTTATTATTTATCTAAGGAGGAAAATAGTTTCTAAAAGTTAACTCTTTTGACATTTATCATGTGTGTCTTTGGAAAAAGATCTGCAAATCATATGTTCTTGAATGAATTTTTCTTGGCAAATAGTGTTGCCTTTAAAATTCTGTAGTTTGCAGAATGAGAGATGCACATTTTTGTTTGATAAAACAGTATGTCAAAATGTTATAGTTGGAAGACTATTTGAAAAGAAAAGCATTTCTATGTGATAATCGAAGAATATGTTTTATTCTATTTGGAGAGAAAAAAACTTTTATAGTTTTGTACTCATTGTGAATTTGATTGTGTCTGATTTTTGTAGAGTAAAAACTTATGTAGTTTTCTACTCTGGATAAATAAAACTATGCAATTGGTTTGATGAATATTAAAACTTCATCTAATAAGTCAGTGTTGTACTTTCTGTTTTCTATAAACTTCACAGCTAAATAGAAAAAATTGTACAAAAGTTTTTGTCTTTATTATTAGTATTCTAAATACTAAGTGGTATGTCTAATTGTGATAGAAAAAAGACAAGTGACTTAAAATGTGTGATATTGTGTCTGCAATAGGTGCCTCTATGAAAGGAACTTTGACACTATGTAAAGATTGTAAAAAAGAATTGAAGCAATATAATTCTTTCGTAGAATAATATTTCCAAAAGAGGTTTCATGTTGTCATTGATAGTCTGGGAAAATATGAAGAAAAATTATTTTCAACTATTTGAAAAATGTTTTTGAGATCATATGTAAAATGTGAGGGGGCTCTTTGCTTATGACAAAGATAAAATTAGAGTTACTAATTAATTTAAATTTGAAGCAAAAGATATGAAATTCTATGATACTTTTGTATTATGTTAGACCCACAAAATTCTTGAAGTATATTTGATATTGTGGTTGTTGAGTTTCTCTTTTACTAGTACATGATGTGACTAGTATCAAACTACCGAATTATATATATACTTGTTCAAAAGAATTGTGTTCTTTTATGAAAAAGTGTCACTTAAAATGTTGTGATTGTTCATATACCGTGAGTTTACGGTATTTCTAATACATTTAACTTACAAGTTGTGTGTGTCTAAGGCCTTATCGTGTTGGTTTTTATGTATTTTATTGTATTTTTACAGGAAAGATGTTCAGGCGCAGAGGTATGGAGACAACTGAGCTAAATACAGAAAAAGGGCTTTCACGGAGATGATCTACGGACCGTAGGTCCATTGACGGTCTGTAAATGATGACCGTAGATCAACAGCCAAGGGATAGATGACAAATCAGGGAAATCTGACCAAGTGTGGAACCACGGAGGCAATTGACGGTCCGTAGATTGGTCTACGGACCGTACTGATCAAACCGTAGAAGGAGATTGCGAGGGTTCCAGTACCTGATTTTTGAAGATTCCAAGTATGGAGCTACAGAGGGGATTGATGGACCGTAGATCGATCTACTGTCCGTACTACAAGTCCGTCGTCTGCTTCAGAGAGGCTGAGTTTTGGATGCTAAAATATTTTCTAATTCCTGACCGACGGAAGGGACTTATGGACCGTAGATCCATCGACAGTCCATAAGTCAGTCTCGTGGATTGACGATGCGTGCCTGAACAAACTTTCCTTAAATTGTTTCCTTTTTAAATTAGGATTTGTTTTTCTATAAATAGGGTATGTAAACCTCATTTTTGGGGGTTAGACATTATTAGTTTTAGTTTTACTTTGTAACTTTGGAGATTGAGTTGAATTCTAGCATTTATTGATTTTCTAAGTTCGTTTTGAAGATTTTGGCTTTGCAATTCAAGTTGAAATTCTGGGTTTATTATTCTCCTTACGTAAGTTCATGATTTCTTTATCTAAAATTATGAATTGTGTTCTTGCTAATATGAGTAACTAAATCCACAACTAGGGTTGTGGGAACCATGAGCGATTAACAAAATATGAATAGTAATTAGGCAATTCTTGAATAGTGTTTTGCATGTATTGATAATTCTTTCGTTTAGAAGTCTTTTTAACGAGTGCACGCGTTAGAACTCGCCTTGTTGCTACTTGCCGGATCAAGGAGGTAATCAACAAGAAAAGAATTATCAACATAGATTTAGTGTGATACTATCTAATAGACTAGTGTCGATTGATGCGAAGTAATAACTAAGCCAAACATCGATTATGATGTCTAATATGAGGTAAAGGTAAGGGTTAGTAAATTATACACACGTAGCCGGATCAAGGTGCGGGGTAAAATTCTCTAGATGCCGGATCAAGGATTTAGAGATACATAACTTATCACTTTGCATGTAATACACTAGAAAAGGATTGCTGTTACTAGAATTATTGCGTTATGAGCTTGTGGGGAACACGTATACCCTAGTTATTTCTCTCATCTTGATAACAACCAAAAATTAAGTTTAGTTTGATTACTGATTACTTATTGAATTCTTACTATTTGTTTCATATAAACAACCCCCCCCCCCTTTTTATTTACCTGTTTCTGGAAGTAATTTGACTAATTGAATATAATTGTTGGTTAAAGTAAAGTCTAAACCATTTTTCCTTGTGGATCGACCCCAACCTACAAGTTGGGTTCTCTACTTGATAACGATCGCTTATACTTCTGTAGGGAGGTGTAATTTGAGCATATCAATTGTTCATGAAAAGATATGTCTATTAAAATAAAAGTATTTGTATAGATGTGAATATTGGTGAATAGTCATGTGTCATGTTTTGTAGGGTAGTTCTATAACAATTAAATTGAAAGTTATGGAAAGTTCCTTGTGAAAAGGACATTTGACAAGGTGATGACTCTAAATAATATTTGTATCACACAAAATTGTAAGAAGTAGGAACAAAATATTTGTGAGAAAAAGCTACCTCACGGAGAGCTTTCCAAACTCAATATTTTTATTTGTTCTTACTTGCTTGAGTCAGACTGTTTATGACATGAACGCTGGGGACTTGTCAATTATAAAACCTTGCAAGGAAAACTAATCAACTTAGAAGTTTTGTCTAACTTTGAGTGCAATAAATAAAAATGTCAAATTTGTGTGGAATCTAAGTATACTGAGCATTCTTATAAATCTCTTGAAAGAAATTCTAATCCCTTGGAGTTGATTTACACTGACATTTGTAATATGAAGTCAACACCATCTCGTGGTGGGAATAAGTATCTCATAACTTTCATTGACAATTGCATTAGAAACGACTATGTCTATTTGTTGAATGGTAAGCATGAGCAATAGAATATTGAAGTTGAAAATCAGTTGGGAAAAAGAAAAGAAGTGATAGGGATGGAGAGTACTATAAATCTCCTTGTGCAGAAATATGTTTGGAAAGTGGAATTATCCATCAAACTACCGTCCCATTCACCTCAATCCATTGGAATTGAAAAATGAAAAGAAAACGAACTTTGAAGGAAATGATGGCTAAACTACTTATAAGTTCATGTTTACCACAAAACTTGTGTGGAGAAGCTATCCTTACAGCAAAAGGGAAAAACAAAAAGTTGTCTTTTCAGAATGAAAGCAATAAAAAGTTTCGTTTGTTTGGGACACAATCTATTCCATATGAGAAATGGAAAGGAAGGAAATCCAACTTTGAAATATATCAAAGTGTGGGGGTGTCTAGCCAAAGTCCAAGTTCATATTCCTAAAAGGATTAAAATAGGACTTAAGACTATGGATTCTAAAATTAGACTTGAGCAGTCTAGTGAATGGTCTAAAAGTCCTTGGAAAGAACAAAAGGATAAACTCTTAATAAAGAGATTCAGAGGTGTAATAAATGTCAAAGGAAATCTATTTCCTTCGAATTTAATTTTATAGCATTTCCTATGTCTTATGTTCTTTTGGAAAGATGGTGTCAATAGTGAGATTAGTTCAATCTTGAACAATCTTATTGGAAGTTGGTTGATCTTCCTCCAGGAAATAAATCTTTGGGTTCAAAGTGAATCTTCAAAAGGAAAATGAAAGTTGATGGAACAGTTGACAAATATAAAGCAAGATTTTTTGTCGAAGGCTTTAGACAAAAACAAGGTCTTGATCTTGTCAACATATACTCATCAGTAACTAGAATTACATTCATTCTGATATTAATATTATTAGCTACGGTATATGACCTCTAAATTCATCAAATGAATGTGAAAACAAATGGAGAATTGGAGGAAAAAATTTACATGAAACAGACCGAGGGTTTTGTAGCTCCTATTAAACAAAAAAAAAGTGTGTGAACTTGTTAAGTCACTTTAAGGACTAAAACAAGCACCCAAACAATGGCATAAGAAAGTTGACCAAACCATGTTGGCAAATGGATTTAAGAATGATGGAAGTGATAAATGTGTTTACATTAAAATCACAAGGTCATTGTTTATTTATATATTTGTGACATGTTGATCATCAGTAGAGACACTAATGACATAAATACTAATAAACATATGCTAGAGAGCAACTTTGATATGAAAGATCTTGGTGTTGTTGATGCGATCTTAGGTATAAGAATCCTTAGAACTCCATAATGTTTAGCATTGTCACGGTCTCATTACATTAAAAAGATACTTGACTAGGTCAAATATTTGGATTTTAATATTGTCAAGACTCCAATAAATGTGAGTTTTGCACTTCAAAATAATGAAGGCAAAAGTTACTCACAATTGGATCGTGCTAGAGTTTTGGGAAGTATGAAGTATATTAGAAAGTGTACGCGATCAGATATAGCATGTGATATTAATAAACTGAGTCGGTTCACGAGTAATCTCAATCGAACTCATTGAATGACAATTAAAAAGTTTTGGGGTATTTAAAGCATACTCAAAACTATGTCTTGCATTATAACAATATACAACAGTATTGAAAGGATATAGTGATGCAAATTGGATCACCGGGATCAAATGAAGTAAAATCCACGAGTGGATATGTATTAACTCTTGGTGGAGGAGCAGTCTCTTGGAAATATTCCAAAAAGACATGTATTGCTAGCTCTACAATGATCTCTGAGCTAGGTGCTCTAGATAAGGCCGGTGAATAAGTTGAAAGACTCCAGAATTTCTTGATAGATATTCTTTTTTGGCCCAAACCTTTAGCATCAATATGAATACACTTTGATAGTCAAGATGCAATAAGTAGGGCATGGAGCATGATGTATAACGGAAAGTCTCGTCATATAAGAAATAGACATAATACCGTTAGAAAATTACTCTCTAGTGGAATTATCACAATTGACTATGTAAAGTCAAAGGATAATGTGTTGGATCCAATTACAAAAAGTTCTAACTAGAGAGCAAGTTGAAAGATCATCTAAGGGAATGAGTTTACGTCATTGGTTGATTGTATCATTAACCATTTCTTTTTTTGGTACGAGGAACTTATCATGAATCCACTGATTTCCGCCGCTTCCGTTATTGCTGCTGGATTGGCCGTAGGGCTTGCTTCTATTGGACCTGGAATTGGTCAAGGGACTAGCTGCGGGTCAAGCCGTAGAGGGTATCGCGAGACAGCCCGAGGCGAGGGGAAAAATACGAGGTACGCTATTGCTTAGTCTAGCTTTTATGGAAGCTTTAACAATTTATGGACTGGTTGTAGCATTAGCACTTTTATTTGCAAATCCTTTTGTTTAATCTTAGCTTAGAAATATGAAAAATATATTTATTTTTCATATTTTATTGCCTTCGACTTGTCGTTTGCTTTTTCAAATTCTATCAAGTCATCATGGTGGTCACTCTACCTAGCAGACTAGAGATCCCAAGAGCTAGGTTCAAGGAGAAAAACAAAGTTGTGACTGACGGTTCGGCATTGTCAACCAACTCAGTCCGTTCTCACGATGAAGACAATGCTTAGGAACAAGGATATAAAATTGAGGCTTGTTAATGAGTTAATAAAGCTTAAAATTTCTAATGATTTGCTAAGTTTGGCAGATTTAACCAAATAATGTAACTACTCGATAACACGATTAGAAATCACCTATGTGAGTGTAATATAAGCCGCATCAAAGAGAATGATTGTCAAAAATCCCATCTCTCTATATACTCATGAAATCAAGAGGTGTTCATGGCTGAAACGAACACAGCCGTAAGAACCATAAACGGTAAAGGGCTGATTGTGTGACATATGGTTGTCTAGGTATACACCAAAGCTTGACGGTTCAAAGATATCAAATCTACCGATTGACCGAGTATATCCGACATATGTTTACTACGAAAAATTCAAAGGGAAACCTACTTATTCAGATGCAATTAATTATTGCTTGTAAAGTACACACTTGTCCGTTTCTTTGTCTTGGAGTCATTCCCCATTCATACGGGGGATTGTTGAGTTTTAAAAGGCGTGAATGGAAAATGAAGAGTTGTGACTTTTATGAAAAGTTGTGACTTTTATGAAAGGTTGTGACCTTTCCGAAAGATTGTGACTTTTTCAAAGGGTTGTGACCTTTTCGGTAAGACACAATAAACACCATTTTACAGTATCCTTTGTTGTCTATTTATAGAGAGTTTCCTCTTACTTTTCAACAAGGAAAGAATTAATTTTCTGGACTTCTTCTACTACTACTAAATCTAGTATTTTAAGTGTACTTTACTGCCGTTGAGTGGTTCGCTAACACCGTGATTTTAGGTACCGATACACCGATGAGTAAGACCGTTTTATCCTGGAAGGATATATTCCATTAACCTCGTGTACTTGAGGGGAATAATTTCCTTAAGGGAACACTGTGCATTCAGTGGGCTCGATCTTCTTCTTTGAGAAAAATATTTTGTATATTGTTTCTAATCTGTTTCTGATTCTATTTTCTCTACTGGTTTTAATTTTCTAGTTTTAAAAATATTCTGTTAACTTTGTTGTTTCTTATCAAGTTCTTCAATATTTTTGTTCTAAATATCTTAGGAATACAAGATGAACAATAAAATTGTGTACATCACATGTATTAAACAACTATAATCTATAACAGTGCTACAAATAAGCAACTTACCGCAATCTTGGAAAGGAGAGTCAAAGATATCTCTTGTGAGTACTGACTTGAAGAACGCATCAATTCTACCAACCATATGAGCTACTATTGTGTCTCAATAGCTCACTTAATAAACCAGTTATTCAACACAATATTTCAGCACTGCTCCAACGCAAATAAAGTCATTCAAGTTAAATTATTTTTCTAAAAAATTATTATAACCAAAAAATAAAAGAGATAATTGTACAAATCACCCTTTAAGTTTAGTTTTGTAATACTTACTTCCATCATAGTTTATAATATTATGCTTACCTCTCTTATTTTATTTTTTTAATAATTATTTTCTTAACCTATTTATTATTAAGATAAAAAAAAATATGATTTAATCATATATTATTTAATTTAATTATCATGTGTTTTGGCATCCTAATTGTTATTAACAGAATATTATGTGTATTGACATCCTATTTGGATTCACTATTTCAGCTCAGCAAATGACTACAACATGAATATACAACTTTTCAAGAAAAAAAACAAAACAATCTTCCGTTCAATTCTCCATGAATTAAAACGCCATTGATTAAATCATAAATTTTTTGATATAATTGAATAAGAAGATGTTATATTTTGAATGTCTAACCTGAACATTTTGGATAGTGACCGCGAGTTACCTTGTCATTTAAGAAAAACACTGAAAAATAATCCAGAAACACAGAAAACATTTCTCTCACACAACTGAAAACAATTAATCTATTTTCCTTTATGGAAAATAAATTTTAAAGTAACTACAACTACTGTAATTATTAAACTTGATCAATTTCTAGAGCTTTTAAAAAACACATAAACTAATCAAATGTATATAGAAATGGCGCAATGCTCCAAGCAAAAAAAAATTACAGCAAATTTAAGGGTACAATCTTCCAGTGATTTCTTCAATTCTAACGGTCCGTTTGGCTATGCGATATGAAATCATGATGTGAAAATATGAGATGAAGTTGAAATTTTGTTTGAACATGCAATTTTGACCTTTTTATGTTGTATATTTTCTTATTAACATAAAAAATTCATAAGTTGTAAAACTATTAAAATTGTCTCAATTCTTTATACAATCTTACCAAATAAGCAAAAATTTATAAATCACATAATATATTATCACAAAACTATTTTTTTTTAAAAGTACAACATTTATTGATCAAATTTTAATTCAATTTAAAAAAATTGAACATAAGTTGTAGAGTCTTTAATATAATTCTCCTACATAGTACGGTCAATCTTCTCACGTTGAACTTGCATTTATCGATCATATGACTGAGAAGATGAACCAACACTATTACTTTGAGCCATTTGTTGGTAAATAAATTTGATCAAATATAAAGAATTTAGTGAATATAAATGATAAAGTAAGAAATGATTTAAAGTAATAATATATTTTATGTTGGTGAGAATAATCATTATATGAGTATAATGGTTTAAAAAATAATGATATGAACTATAACTTTTATTTTCATATCAAATAAATGGTTAGTAGATATAAATGTGGAATTATTTTTACAAAATATAAAGGTGTGAATCAATTTTTGTATTTGAAAATCTCAAATCATGATTTTTGGAGAATTCATGAGATGAAATCAGCTTGAAATCACATGCATGTCTAAACGCTAATTTTATCTTATGATTTCATATTGCAATATGAAATCACATGTCTACAAAACCAAATACTTTTGAGTCTTCGACACTTCTATGAATATCTGTGAACTCTTGAATATGCCTATCATTACCATATTCAAAAGGCTTAAGTCATCGACAACCACTTAAAATTGTCTGCATAATTCACTTAGACACATGAATTCACACTTGTACCTATTGAACACCTCTACTCCTTTGAATTTGAACCATTTAAACATTTTTTGAACAATCAACTAAAAGTATAAAATGAGTGATATACACTCACGGTGACGTTACAATTTGACAAATTAAATAATGACATGTGTTATTTGGATCCAAAAAAGTCATTTTAAAATGTAGTATAATTTAAAAGAAAAAGAAAATTATTATTATTTAAAAATCTGTAAGCCCGACCCACCCACACCCAAACCCTTCCACTGCAATCCATCCCATCTACTTCAACATTGTTCAAAAACTCCGGCAGCCCTGAAATCTCCAATAATTTCGATCATTATATTAATGCTTCTATATGCACTTCACATTATAACATGAAAAAGGATATAGTTTTGTTATTTTCTATCTATTTAGATTAGTATTTTGCTGCTACAATTGAAAGAAAAAGAAGAATAGATTTACTTTGAAATTAGAGAAATTTACTTCGAAAAAGGCGTCAAGAGCAGATGGGAGCTCCGAAGATGAAGAAGTGTTAAGAGTTAAAAAAGGATTTGTAAAGTTTTTTTGGAACTTCATTGTTTTTGTCGTCGTCGACTGAGGTTCTTGTTCTTCTTCCCTCGCCGTAGTATCCTTATGAGTTACAAACTCAATGTTAACAACGGCCAGGATCGGAATAAACTCTTTGAGTTACTTTTGCCCAGGGGTGGATCTACTAAGGCTCGTGGGGTGCCACGCCACCCACGAGCTTCGGTCAAAACGTGATGTATGTATAGGTGTATACATGTACAATGTGTATACATAAAAAGATGACATCCACAGAATCAAAAAGCATTGTGGTGTCACTGGTAAAGGGCAAGACTTCCCCCCTCCCAGACCTGGGATTGAGTCTGGGAAACGACTTTTTTTTTCTTATAAAAAAACCTTGCAGCCTCGAATAGATGAGGAATTCAACTTGAACAATGCATATTTTGAAGATTATATTTCCTCTTTTTTTCTTAATTCTAGTTGGATTAGTTTTAAGAGCAACTTTCATATATAGCAAACATAAAAATCATATTTGTATGTTATAACTATAGTTTGCATAATTGCGCTCCATGACAAATTTTATGTTTGTTATGGAGCTTTTGATTTGTATAATTCGCCAGATACATCCAATTTTATACAAATTGTTCAGTTTTGTATAAATTCATTTATACATTGAAATTTGTATAATAAGATTTGTATTTGTATAATTATAAGTCTACAGGACGAAAATATATGTATTTGTATATACATTTTTCTCTCGCTTTATATAAACACAAACGCATAAATACATTTTATACATTTGTATACCGAATGACTAATTGTATACCGAATCAGATGGCAAAAAAATAAAATATTTGCTGCGAATCACAAATAAAATAAACTATGACTATAGCATTGAATTTGAATTAATAGTTTGTTATTTCATACAATTTTTCCTAGTTTTAATTAGTAATTATTGTTGACTAATTTAATTTATTAATCTTTGATTTTTTATAATTTGTTATTTGTTTGATGGAGAAGTGTTAAACATAGCTTTAAACTATGTCACATTGAAAAAGATATTCTCTATTAATAATTTGATTAAAAAATGTCCTCACTTTAATAATTTGTTCTAAAAATGTCTCCAATATTAATAGTTTGACCCTAGAAATGTCTCTGTTGTTACTTTTCCGTGTCAAAAATACACTTTTTCTAATGAACATAATTTTTATTTATTTTTCTAATAAAATTATTATTTTTAAAGAATCCCTTTCTTGTTTCTTTTCTTTTGAAATCCTTTTATCTAAAAAAATTAATGGAAATAGTAATATTTTTCTTAATCTCGTTTTGTAATTTAAATAGAATAATGTCATGTACTTTTTAAATACGTAGTAACTTCATCTTTAATTGTTATTTAGATATGATAAAATCCTTTTTTCCTAATAAAATAAAAAAATATTTCTATTTCTTAATCTTTTTAAAATTAATTAAGTAAATATTTTTCTTGTAGCTATCGCAACTGTGGAAATATCATTTTCTTCCATGAAGTAGATAAAAAATGAAATATGAAATAAGAGTGGTGATTAATATTCAAATGATTTGTTTAGTTTGTTACATAGTAAGTCATACATTTATAAATATAAGTAATGATGCTCTAATTGACCGTTTTCAAAAAACGTAAACTCGTCGAGAACCATTATAAATGAATAATATATATTCATAATATTAGTAAAATTATTTTTAAAAAAGTTATGCCTTTTGAATTTTGTGCGGAATCGAAATCTAAGGTTGACTTAGTGATCTAAGCAATGTGTCTACTTGGCACCCAAAAAGTTCAAATCCCGGATCTGTCTCTGCTTTTGCCCCCATCATAATTCTCACAAAGTAAGAGTTAAATTGCAAATTTATAACTTTGTTTGGCTTCCATAAATCAACAATATGACAAAGATTCAGGAAAAAAAAAGAAATTTTTAATTGATTCTAGATAAGAAGAAAACAAAAACGAACAAGCAGAGGCGACGACAACGGCTGCTTGGTGGTTTGGTTGAGGAGTAGTGGCAGCAACCACAAAGAAGAAGAAAGATATATATACATATACATATACATATACATATACATATTTATATATATATATTTATATATATATATATATATTTATATATATATATATATATATATTTATTTATTTTTTTTATTTTTTTTTAAGTCTAATTAAATATTTTCACGTTTCATCGCGCTCAATATATGTGAATCACACTCAAATGCCATGTAAGCAAAAAATGCTCAAATAGTTAGAATTTAGAAGAATAGGGTGTTCAATATGTACAAGTCTGAATTCAGGTGTTTAAGTGAATCACGCGAATAACTTTAAGTAGTTGTTGATGACTTAAGCATATTCAAAAGCAACAAATAAATAAATAACATAACAATAAACTTTAGATTAAAATCGAAATTGAGAAGAAGAAAAAATGTAAAATATAATTTAAAAAACTGTTAAACTTTCAGAAAACACTCAAATAACCCAAACCCAATTATTTCACTTTACCCTTTCTCTCTCTCCTTAGAAAACTCTAACGTCTCTCTCTCTTCGTCTCTCTGCTTCAACTCCTTCAGCTCCTTCACTTTCCGCTTCAACTCCATCTCCATTGTTGCTGTCTCCATCATCTCAGCGTCAAGCTCCAAATTTAATTTCCAAAAGCTAATTTTTGTTTTCTTTTTCCTCAAAGTTAGGGTTTCATCCATTTTTTTTAGTTGCTTAAGGATTGTTCTCATAGTTGATTGTGTGTGACATTGTGGTTTAAACCTGTTATCTTATAAACGAGAACTAGCCAGTACTTTAGGTATATGATTATTTCACATATTAGTTCAAGTCGCACAACGCGTTCAATTGTATAAATTATGCTTTGTTTTATCAGTATTTGCTAGGGTGTGTTGTCTGAACATTAATTTTATAAGCTCATCCTTTCATAGATAGCATGGTGATCGAAGGTGACGTTGCATTGTTTGATGAGAAATACTGAATTTGGGTATTAATTTTTCAATTGCATAGAGCTATTTAGTGAAAATATAGTATTTGTCGCTTCAATATTAACTTAACACAAGTTTTATTGGCCTTCAAATATTGGCTGAGAAAGGACCTACCTTTACTGGCAGTCCAAAGTATTACTAGTTAGTAAAAGTCCATTAAAATTCAACTTTCCTGAAATTTTTACTCTCCCTCCAATTTATTTTCCCTGTAAAATATTTCCCCTACTGCCACATTCACCATACAGAACAGGGCAGACCTTTCTCCCTCATTGTTGTTGATGCTCATATGGTCTCTCTTGCCATCATCGAGGTTTGGAGGATGATTAGGCCTTATAGGAAACACTAGACAATGTACTTGGCTTGTGGAAGTTCTATAGTAATTAGCCTAAAAAGAACTTTATAACAGAATTTTATGCATTGTTGGTTAGTTTGAGAGTATGAGTTATGGTAAGCATATAATATAGTGAGAAGGAAGTTGTGGATAGAACAATTTGTTTGTTCCAACTTCCAAGCTTATAGATCTGAGTTAAATATCATGTTCAACTTCCTTCTCATTTTGCTCATTAAGTTTTTGGTCAGGTTGTACATCCTTGTTTAGGAATATTCATTTTGTTGATCAATAGCCATTATAATTGCCAAAGTATCTTGGCCAGTAGTATCTTGCTCACCACAAAAAACCTTGATCCATCTCAACATTATTAAGTTGTACTCCTAACGTTTGACCTGTTGTTCACATCTTCCCATCAATAACATGTGCGATTTATTAATAGCTTACTCTAATGCTTCAACAATTTCTAAATCTGACGGTTTTAGAGCTCTAACATGCCCTTGTTCATCAACACTAGTCCAGCAAATGAACTCCTTAATTGTTGTCCATAATAGACTTGCGTTGCATCAAATAAAGTCCTTGAATCGCCTATATGTTGCACATAGTTTTCACTATGTTGGACCACCTACTCACTTGCATTACCATCCCCTTTCCACCAGTTGGTTACCGCAAAAAATTCTTATGCTTGTTAGAACTAGAAGCATTTGTCTTGGCAACATGTAGATTCTTGCTTGTCTTTCTGTTTTTGTTGTAACATTTTTAGCAACTATTTCATTTGTTTCAGCAACTGCTGAAATAATTACAATAATTGCTGAAATTACTATTGCAACTGCTATAATAATTACAACACTTGCTATAAAATAATTTAAAAAATGCAACAGTTGTTAAATCTGCAATAGTTTACCCTATTTCTTTTTGTAGTTTTGAAACTAACTTTCAAAATTATCTAAGGATAATGAATTTATTTTTGCATTATGACATTTTGATTTTATTATTTTTACATGTAGATTGTGTATCCATGATTATTTTTATAACTAAGTAATCATATCTCCACTATATTTCTTGTCGTATAACTTCTTACCATATCCCCTTCTCCTCATTTTTTGGCCTTTTATTCTATAAATTGTGTTAATGACCTCTTTTCTTTTTGATTTTTTTTTTTATGATTTAGTTAATAATTTTATTTTTGTTTCATGTAGGGTAGATAAAATGACTCCAAGACAAAAATGAACAATTGCTACTAATACTACCAAAAAGTATAGAAGGAAAATTAGTACACAAAGACAAAGAGAAGAAGAAGAAAGTACCAGATTAGAAAAGTCCATAGAAGAAGTTGAAAACACAAGATTGGAAAATTCTATAAATGAAGAAAGAGAACGTGTAATAAATGCTTTTTCTACAAATGTAGAAGGAGATGATAGAGGAGGAATAACATGATATACATATTCCAGAGAAGGAGACATTTTCTATTGCTGAGCCTTTTCCGGTTAGTTCTTCAATTGATACTTTCTTTGTGAAGCCGATTAGGTATGCAAATTACAGTTTTAAGTCAATGATTGATATGTATTCAGATTTTAAAGGTTCTTTACTAGTAAGTCAAAATGGTGTAAGTTTTCTGATTTTAGTAGAACAAAAACTGGGAAAAAAATTTGACTTTTTATTTTCAGAAACTATTCATAACTTAAATATGTGAGTATTAGATTTTGTTGGTGTTGTTGACAATATTGGTAAAAACATTAGTGTTGTGAAAAAATTATTTTATTGTTATGTTATTTTCAATAGATGACCTATTTGTCATAATAGATGAGTTATCTATTGCAAATGAGTCATATGTTGGAAGAAATCAAATCAGTAGCAAGACTTTTTATATTTCTTTCAACATGTGCCTTGTCGGTTGAAACAAATAACCCATCTATTGCAACAGATGGACTATTTGTTGCAATAGACACGTCATCTAATGGAAGAAATCAAATCAGTAGACTATTAATTATTCTGTTATATTTATTAAATTTATTGCTATATTTTTTTAATGATGCACAAATCAATTGTATTTTTTTTTCTTATTTGTAGATAAAATGACTTCCTAAAGAAAATCAAATGAATGAATCAACCTCTAGTAAATCAACTAAAAATAGTTAAAGTACAAACACTATTAGAAGAACTTGTTGAACAAGTCCTTTCACAAATAGATGATATGTTACATTCTGTAGATGACCAGAAAGAAAATGTGGAAAGAGATAATGAAGAAAAATCATTCAGAAGTTCTAGAAAAACTATAGAGGAGGAAGATGAAAAAAAAAATGAAGAAAAAAAAAATCATAAAGATGATGAAAAAACAGAAAGTGATAAAGAAGATGAGAAAGGTGAAGAAAGTGATGAAGTAGATGATATTGAAAGAGAAAAAGATACTGAAAAGGATGATGAAGAGGAAAGAGGATGACAATATTGATGATGATGTTGAGGTATCCATGAGCGATCGTGAACGCAGATCAAAAACCCAACATGATATTGTCAAATTTTTTAGTATTAACGAGTTTCAGGTAGAGATGTGTATAGATAAAATCCTACAAATTTGACGGGTGATTTTGTTGTAAAATTAGTCATAAACGTCAAATTTGATGATTTTAGAAAGACATTGAAGGATGAAAAATTAGAGGATTTCTTTTTAAGTCCGATTGTTTTGGACACTTTGATGCCGGAGGATAACAATGTACGCTTTCAAAACGACCATGGTGTATGATCTTCTCAAGCGCAGGATCAAATATAAGGGTGATGATGATGATGCTTTGAAGGATGAAACAAGAAAATTGATGAGATTTGAATAAACTATTGTGGCATGTCAATTTGTTTTGGCATGAAAGAATTTGTCATAATGACTGCACTGAGATGTCATCCTCATTCTGAACCTCTTTTCAAAGTTACACCCTTAAAAACGCTAAGAAAAACAAGACATCTAAATCAATCAAGATTGAAAAGAAAGACAAATTGTCAACCAAGACGGCCACCAAAATCAACTAAGGCAAAGAAAAAATAAATAATGAGAGTGAGTTGCTGACCATTGTTGGACCTAGTTATAAAGCGAATTATTTGTTAGCAGATCTCAAAAACAAAAAGGTTTTGAAGAAACACAAAAAGCGATTGTGCTTAGTTTGATTTGTGCATGTCATTTAATGGGCTAAATGCATCAACAAAGTTATAGATCTTGAATTGTTTGTGCTTGTTCAGGATTTGAATGCATTCAACAACTACCCATGGGGTTATGATGGTTATTTCTTGACTGTCAAATATTTGTTGACAAAGTTATCATCAAATACGAATAATTTATATGGCTTTCCTTGGGCTTTCATGGTAAACTTCACCTGTTATTGAATAATTTATTCTAATTTTTAGAATAATTATTCAATAACATAAATAAATAAAATACTAAAATTAGAGGTGAAGTATATCATGAAAGCCCAAGAAAAGCTATATAAATTTTTCGTCTTTGATGATAACTTTGTCAACAAATATTTGACAGTCAAGAAATAACTATCATAATTCTATGGGTAATTGTTGAATGCATTCAAATACTGAGCAAGCATGAACAATTCAAGATTTATGACTTTATTGATGTCGTTAGCCCATAAAATGGCTTGCAAAAACCAAACTAAGCACAATAACTTTTTGTGATCTGTTAACAAATCCTTGGCTTTATAACTGGGTCCAACAATGGTCACCAACTCATTCTAATTATTTATTTTTCTTTGCCTTTGTGGGTTTTTGTGGTTGGCAATTTGTCTTTCTTTCCAGCCTATACTGATTTAGATGTAACTGGGTCCAACAATGATGTTTTGTTTTATCTTGACTTCTTAAAGGGTGTAACTTTAGAAAATGGATGACATCTTAGTCCAGTCACTATAGCAAATTCTTTCATGCCAAAACAAATCGACACGTCACAATAGTTTATCCAAATTTCATCCATCTTCTTGTTCTCATCCTTCAAAGCATCATCACCCTTATAGTTGATTCTGCGCTTGAGAAGATCATACATCATGGTCATTTGAAAGTGTACATTGTTATCCTCTGGCAACAAAGTGCCAAAGCAGCTAGACTTAAAGAAATCCTCCAATTTTCATCCCTAAATGTCTTTCTAAAATCATCAAATTTAATGTCCATGACTGATTTTACAACAAAATCACCAATCAAATTTGTAGGGTTATCTATAGGCATCTTCACCTGAAACTTGTCAATACTAAAAGTTTTGACAACATCATGTTGGGCTTTTGATCTGCGTTCACAATCGCTTATCGATACCTCAATATTATCAACTCTTCATCATCTTTTTCAGTTTCCTCTTCAGCATATTTTCCACTTTCAATATCATCTCCTTTCTCACTTTCTTTTTCACCGTCATTCTACTTTCAGTTTCTTCATTATTTATTTCCTTTTCTTTATTTTCATCTTCTTCCTCTACAGTTTTTCTAGTACTTCTAACTGATTCTTCTTTTCACATTTTCATTCTTTTTCTATACATCTACAGAATGTAACACATTATCTGTTTGTGAAATGACTTATTCAACAAGTTCTTCTAATGATAGTTGTAATTTAGCTATTTTATTTGATTTATCAAAGGTTGATTCACTTGCTTTTCTTTTGAAATTTACTTTATCTACAAATAAGAAAAAAATTACTATTGATTTGTGCATCATTAAAAAAAGATAGCAACAAATTTAATAAATACAACATAATATAATAATCAATAGTCTACAGATTTGATTTCTTCGAACAGATGATTTGTATATTACAATAGATGAACCATATGTTGCAACAGATAAGTCATTTGTTGGAAGAAATAAAAAGAGTCTTACTGTTGATTTGATTTCTTCCAACATATGATTCATATGTAGCAATAGATAACTCATCTATTGCAACAAAATAGACCATCTATTGAAAATAACCTAACAATAAAATATTTTTTTCACAATACTAATGTTTTTATCAATAATACCAACAAAATTAAGAATACCACACAAACTATATCACTAGTTAAACAACATTGGTGTCATATTTTTACCAATACACTTAAGAACACCAACAAAACAAAGAATACACAGAATATGAGTTCTAAAGTTTTCAAAACAACTACTCTTTAACAACAAGCAAGTTGAAAATTTGTAACTTTTTTTATCACAAAGTGATTATCTAGCAGATCGAAAATTTGTAGCAACAAGCAGATAGAAAAATTGTAAATCTGATGGTTTTTGAGCTCTCATGCCCTTGTTCATCAACTCTGGTCCAACAAATAAACTCCTTCATTGTTGTCCATAGTAGACTTGCGTTGCATCAAATAAAGTACTTGAATCGCCTATATGTTGCACATAGTTTTCACTATCTTGGACCACCATCTTACTTGCATTACCATTCCCTGTAGAACCTCTGTTTTCAATCGTTGGTTATCGCAAAAAATTCTTATGCTTTTTAGAACTAGGAGTGTTCGTCTCGGCAACATGTAGATTGTTGCTTTTGCCTTTCTGTTTTTGTTGTAGCATTTTTAGCAACTATTTCATTTGTTTCAGCAACTGCAAATAATTAGAACAATTGCTGAAATTTCTATAAAATAATTTTAAAAATGCAACAGTTGCTACATCTGCAATTGTTTACCATATTTATTTTCGTAGTTTTGAAACTAACTTTCAAACTTATCTAAGGATAATGAATTTTTTTTTGCATTATGACATTTTGATTTTATTATTTTTACATGTAGATTGTGTATCCATGATTATTTTTATAACTAATAATCACATTTCCACCATATTTCTTGTTGTATAACTTCTTATCATATCTCCTTCTCATTTTCTGACTTTTTATTCTATAAGTTGTGTTAATGACTTCATTTCTTCTTTTTTTCATTTTATGATTTAGTTAATAATTTTATTTTTGTTTCACGTAGCGTATATAAAATGACTCCAAGAAAAAAGTGAGCAACAATTGCTACTACTCCTACTAAAAAGTATGAAAGGATAATTAGTACACAAAGACAAAACGAAGAATAAAGCACATGGTAGAAAAAATCTATAGAAGAAGAAGTACTAGATTAGAGAAATCCATAAAAGAAGTTGAAAACACAAGATTGGAAAATTCTATAGATGAAGAAAGAGAACGTGGAATAGATGTTTTTTCTACAAATGTAGAAGGAGATGATAACAACATGATATAACTATTTCAGTGGAGACGTTTTCATTGCTGACTCTTTTCAGGTTAGTCCTTCAACTGATACTTTCTTTGTGAAGCCGATTAAGTATGCAAATTATAGTTTTGAGTCAATGATTGATATGCATTCTAATTTAAGAGGTTCTTTATTCTTAAGTCTGAATTATGTAAGTTTTCTGATTTTAGGAAGATTTTATGAGAACAAAAATTGAAAAAGTTCTCTCAATCTTCTATTTTCAGAAACTACTTATAACTTAAATATGTGAGATCAACTTCTTCGATGTCGGATTTATAGCGATCATAAATAGAAAGTTTGGATAAATCATAGTGGCATGTCGTTTTGTTTAGGCATGAAAGAGTTTGCTATCATCATTGACTTAAATTGTCATAAGATAAATATGTATGATAATGAAAAAATGTCAACTAAGACAAAAAGGAGACGACAAGAGTTGGAAAAGAGTTGCAAGAGAAATGAGTTGATTGAGCATCTCAAAACCGAAGATATTAGTAGAGGTGTAAAAAAATCGTTGTGCTTACGTTATTTTGTTCATGACATTGTTTGTGGAAAAGTTTGAACACAAATATTTCAAAAAAAAAAAGAATTTTGCTCTCGGATGATAGAGAAGCACTATCTATTTATCCATGGAGTTGTATTAGCTATGATATTACAATTAACCATCTATTGCAAGTGGTGAAGCCCTATATGAAGATCACCAATTTTTATGATTTTTTATGGGCATTTATGGTAAATTTTATTTTATTTTAGTCCATATTTTTTTCATTATTTTTTGGTGCATTCAATGTTTTGATCTCTTTTTGAGATTATTTTATGTGGTATTGGGCATTTGAGGTTGGTTTTTTCCTCCGAAAAATATAAGGTGTTTTCAGAACAAGTGTCTTCACCAAGAATTTTTGACGAATTTTGGTGATTGCTAACAATTCGGTTGAGATTAATGAGTTATTTGATTCCCTAAGGATTCGGTAAACAACATTCTTTAATTTTAATTTAATAGACAAATGTTGAATTCTACTTCTTGTTTTGTCTCTCTGATTTCGCTGTAGCATTTTTAGCAATTGGTTCATTTGTTTTAAAATAATTTTAAAAATGCACTTTGCTACAGATGTATGTTAATCCTATTTCTTTTTGTAATTTTGAAACTAATTTTCAAAATTATCCAAATGGATAATGAATTATATTATCACATTTTGATTTTATTATTTTTACATGTAGGTTGTGTATCCATGGATGATTCCTACACCTAGTAAAATGGAGCTGAACTTTTTCACTAAGTTTGTACCTAAAAATTAACTAAAGATGATAAAATTAAAAAGTTTGAGATGAATTGAAAGCGATAGCATAATTGTTGAGCATAATTTTGATGTAGGAGGATGTTCTCCGAATGTCGAGAGAGCCTTTAGTGGTGTTAATGGTGAAGAACGAGAAGGAGAATTTGCTCTGAATATTAATAGATGTACTGATGGTGTTGATTTAGAAAGAGGATTCAGTGATGATAGTGGTGATTTTGGAGTAGGAAGATCTTCTCTGATGATAAGAATATTTCTTGTCCTTAAAGAAACCCCATCCACTTAGAAGGATTCAATAGATTTAATTTATTGAATGCTAGAATAGAGTCTCTAGAGAAAACTATCATCAGAATGAATGTTAGAATATAATTTTTAGAAAAAATTATTGTCATAATGATGTCTAAGAGAGGTATCATGCCATCATCAAGGGTCTCTCACCCATATAATCTTGATCATGTTAAAGAAGAAACATGTGAATGAGTCTATTATCGAAAAAGAATTGGTGTCTGAAATTAATCCATAGTGAAGGTAAAATTGTATTTCAACCATCTTTCTAATATTTGTCTTGTGTGATATACTTCACTTTTACATGTGAAATTCATATTTTTGTTGAATTTCACGTAAAAAGTGAAGTATATATAAAACAAGACAAATGTTAGAAAAATAGTTAGAATACAATTTTACCTTTATTGTGCATTATTTTCAGATACCAGTTTTTTTTCGATAATAACCTTATTCACTTGTCTCTTTGTCACTTTTGAACACTTAACAATACCTTTGAAATTTGTCTCTTTTTTCTTTTGACATGATTAGGAGTATATGGATGAGAGTTTTTTTATGATGGTCTGACACCTCTCTTAGACATTGTGACGAAATTTTTCTCTGAAGACTTTATCCTTGTATTCATGGTGACGATATTTTTCTCTAAAGACTATCCTAACATTCAATAAATTTATTGAATCCTTCTTAGTGGATGAAGTTTCTTGAGGACAAGGAATATTCTCATTGATCGGAGAAGATTTTTCTATGCCAAAACCACCACTAACATCACTGAATCCTTCTTCTTTTTCGAAATCAACACCAGGAGTAAATTATCTTTCTCCTTCACCACTAAAAGTTCTCTCAATATTCGATGAGGATTCTCATACATCAAAATTATGTTCAACAACTATGTTACTCTTTTTATAGCCATAACATCTTTCAAATCCATTCTGACCTTATCATCCTTAGGCACAAACTTAGTGAAAAAGTTCATCTCCATTTCACATTATGTAGGAATTATCCATGAATGCACAATCTACATGTAAAAGTAATAAAATCAAAATGAGATAATATAAAAATAAATTCATTATCTATTTTGAAAGTTAGATTCAAAAAAAAAAAGGATAAAAATTACACATATAACAACTGTGTTACATTTTTAAAGTTATTATGTAGCAATTGCAGTAATTATTGCAACAACTATAATAATTATTTCAGCAACTATTAACAAATGAAATAGTTGCTAAAAATGGTATAGCAAAAACAGTAGAATTCAACGTTTGACTGTTAAATTAAAGAATGATGCTTATCGAATCCTTGAAGGATCAAACAGTTCATTAATCTCAATTGATCTGTTATCAGTTGCAAAAAGCCATCGAAATTTTTTTGGTGAAGACACGTATTGCGAAAACACCTTATATAACAACCTCAAATGTCCAACACTACATAAAATAAGATCAAAACATTTGATTCACCAAAAAATAATGAAAACAATAAATATAGACTAAAATAAATTTTATCATAAAAGCTCTTGAAAAGTCATAGATGTTGGTGGTCTTCATATAAGGCTTCATCGCTTGCAATAGATAGTTAATTGTAATATCATAGCTAATACAGTCTCATAGATAAGCAGAAAATGCTTCTCTATCAATCGAGATCAAAATCCATTTTTTTTGTAATAGTTGTGTTCAAATCTTTTTCACAAAGAATGCTTTGAACAAAATAAAGTAAGCACAACATTTTATATATATATATATATTTTTACTAATATCTTTGATTTGAGATGCTCAATCGATTCATTTCTTATGCAACTCTTTCCCATCATATCAAGAATTTTTTGTCTTGGTTGAGATTTTTTTCATCATCATACGCAGCCACCTTATGACAGTTTAAGCCAGTGATAGCAAACTCTTTCTTGCTAAAACAAATCGGTATGCCATTATAATTATTCAGTCTTCCTCTTTTCAATTGCTATAATTCGACGTCGAAGAATTTGGTATTACTTATTTGAAATTTAATATTCACATCTTTAAGTTGTAAGTAATTTTTGAGAATAGAAGATCGAAATAACTTTTTCAATTTTTGTTCGTCTAAAATCAGAAAACTTACATAATTTCGACTTAGCAGTGAAAGAGTCTCTTAAATCTAGACTAGATCATATTAATCATTAACTCAAAACTGTAATTTGCATACTTAATCGGCTTCACAAAAAAGGTATCGAATAAAGTACTGAACGGAGAAGAGTCGGCAATAAGAGATGTCTCATTCTCTAGAATAGGTATATCATGTTGTTCCTCCGCAACTCTTTCGCTAAATTAAAAAAAGATTTGACTTGACGTGGTCAAACTTGTCACCAATTTCAATTCTCTCTTGTGACTTGGGTTTTCCATTTTTTGTAAAAATAAAAATCAGATTATTCTCATGTTGTAAATCAAACTCCCGCCATTGTTATACATGTTTGTGGTTGCATTGATTAAGGAGGAGGAGAAAATGGATATCGATCAGTAAGAAGCCCATGTATTGGATATTTTAGATTGGCTAAGCCCACTAAATTCGAGGTTAATATCTCAATTTAGAGGAAGGAAAAAGTTTGATTTCAAGAAGGAAAATATTTTCTTGGAAAACAATTGAGTTTTTTTGCTTATTTTCTATTGTTTGCCAAGTAAGCAAGAAAATATTATTCTAAGAGCATTTAAATGCTATTTAGAAAAACACAATGGAGTCGGTATGTGATGGGGATTGGGGGCATTGGGTTGGATGGGAGGAGACAATAAATTTGAAATGTTACCTATGTGGCATCTCGAATATCCCATAACTCCTGAATAGTCACAGAGATCATGGAGATATCAAATATTGTCTTTCTTCAAGAAATCCCGAATATTTCATAAATTTTTGGGATATTTATAAAGAGATCATTAGATCAAGATGTAGTTGAATTCTTTTTTATAATCAAATGCTTAAGAAGATCCACAATTTCCTTCATTGAAATCAAGTCCAAATCATTTTAGTTCGAGAAATACGTCACTAATCACGGAGAAATCTTAAGAGAGGAGAATCAAGGGATCAACAGATTTGTAGTCATAGTCTTAATGACTAAAATTCTTCTTCTTATTTGTTTTGTGATGGTAGTATATTTTCATATTTGAGAATACTTGTTGCAAACAAATTGGCATGCCCAGTGGGACCAAACTTGTCCTTCATCTTTTCTCCCACAAATCAAATCTGTAAATCTGAAGCCACAAAATCGCAAAGGTGAAAGCTTCATTTTTATGGGTTCTTCAAGTATCGTCTTTTAGTTTCATCAAGTTTACACTCCGACAAGCCTTGAAGTAGGGGACATTTGTAGACATCAAGATTTTATAGGATTCTACAAGACGTGTTCAATTTCAGTTGGAACTCTATAAGACGTGTTCACTTTCAGTTAGGGTTCTTGGAAGCTACTCAACCCAAAACATTGTTCATGCCTATATAAAGACTATTATATTCACTTGAAGAGACATCTCGAATATCCCGTAAACTCTTAGGATATTCTGGCCCTTTTTTCCCTCCTGGGAGAGAAGCACATCATTAAAATATGTCAGACTCTTGACAATTAAATACTTCAAGAAGATCTTGTAGACATTGAAATTTTGTGAGACTCTACAAGACGTGTTCAATTCGAATAAGGACTCTAAAATGTATGTTCAGTTTCAATTAGAATTCTTGGAGGCTACTCAACTCTAAATCTCAGTTCATGCCTATATAAAGGGTACTAAATTTCCTTAAAAGGCATCTCGATATTCCACAAAAGTAATGGAATATTCATATAGAGGTCAAATCTAAATCATCCTAGTTCGAGAAATACGCCACTAATGGCCCTTGAATCATGGATAAATCTTAGAAAAGTAGAATCAAGGGAGGAACAGAATTGTACCTACAATCTTTATCAATAAAGTTATGTTTCTTCTTATTTTATTGTGATTGCAATTTATTTTATGTTACTTTAAAATTTGTTGCAAATAGATCCACAAATCCTTTCGTGGAGATCAAGTTTAAAACATTTTAATTCGAGAAATATGTCACTAACGGCCCTCGAATCATGGAAAAATCTTAAGAGAGAAGAATCGAGAGAACAAACAAATTTGTACTCGTATTGTTTTATCAATAAAAATGTCATATTTTGTGATTGCAATTTATTCTATCACTTTAAAATTTATTGCAAACAACTTGTTTCTCTACTTCCATTAGGAAGCCATTTTCCTCAAGTGATCGGGCTTCCATGTATTATACATATACAGTAAACTATTGTTAAGTATGCATGTCAAACATGCTATTAGGAATGTACAAAATCGAATCGAAAATCGAATTAAATCGTAAATTGAGTTAAATAAAAAAAATGGCTAATGATTTGGTTTGATTTGGTTTGGTATTGGAAAAAAAAATCCGACTATACTTGGGTTGGTTTGGTTTGGTTTTAACTAAAAAAAGTCAATCCGAGACCAAACCAACCTGACATTATATATATAATTTTTAAAATTTATTTTATATATAAAAGTATTTACTTTGATGTAATTTCTAAATATTACTTATATGTTTTCATAATTTTTATCCTTTAACATATTTTTTCAAGTTTTTGGAGACTTAGAATTTTGAATGGTCCAATAAAAGTTATGGTCCATAGATATTAGTAACTCTAATAAAACTCAATTCGAAATTAAATCAATATTAATGCTAACAAAATAAATTAATTCAACACTAAGAATGACAGTAATGTTGAATATGTGTTTTTTAGTTTTACTTTGGTTTAGACATTTAAAATATATAATCTAATTTTAATTTTTCTTTAATGTTTAATATATAATTAATACTCCCTCCGTTTCACAAAGAATGGTCTAATTTGACTTAGCACAGAGTTTAAGAAAATAAAGAAGATTTTTGAATCTTGTGGTCCTAGATTAAAGTTATGTCAAATGTACAAAATTGCCCTTTAATCTTGTGGCCTTAAATATGTCACGTGGAAAGCTGAAATTAAAATGTTATCAAAAAAAGAAAAAGGTAATTATTTTTGAAGCAGACTAAAAAGAAAAGGAGGACACCCTTTTTTTAAACGGAGGGAGTACTTATTAGACTTATTTTAGCATGATTTAGTACTTTTTTAAGTTATGATCATTTTCATTATGACTTATCAATTTGCAATATTTATTTTTATATGATTTCACTATTATTTTTTATTGAATATTTTAGTGTCATCACTCGTCTCATGTTTTGTGTTATTTTCTTAAGAAACACCTTAAATAGTTGTATTTTTGTTGGACTTATAAAGAAATATTTGGAGCACAAGTTAATTATATGTTTGTATGAATACTTTACCGGAAAAATCCAAAAACCTGCAAAACCCCGAGGTTTATTAGTATGGTTTGATTTAAAAAATAAAAATTTGACATAAATGGTTTGGTTTTGTATTTGAAAACACCCGAACGAACACAAGGTTGAAAAACTCAAAAAAAAAACCCGACTTTTATTAGTTTGGTTTGGTTTATAAATTTAAAATTTTTACACAAATAATTTAATTTGATATTTGAAAAACCCGAACCAACTCAATCATGTACACCCCTACATGCTATGTGGGAGAGAAGCCAATACACAGTTTAATTCACATCTTGGAGTACATTATAATAACACAAAATGCAATTAGCTATTTCACTACCACAAATATAACTTTTAGCGGTAATAAATATACACATAAAACAAAAGGACAAGAGCCTTTACCGGCACTAGTTAAATGTCATTGGATCCAATATCGATATAGGTTTTAGGAACATTTACAAAGAGTGTTAATTGTCGCTAAAAATACATATCTAATAGCAATTAAGCTATTGCCGTTAATTAATTATCGCTAAAGATCATTTTTAGTCTATTGTGTATTGTAAGTTTATGACTGGGATTTGGTACGTTCAGACATTTTCGCCTGAGTTTAGGGTATATATTTGGTAAAATTGTTAAATTTCATATATTTACGCATAAAATTCAGGTGAAATAATTATTTTTTTAAAAATAAAATTTGAAGTCCAATAATCAAACTCGTGATTAAACACTCAAATCTACCTTAAGTTTAAATTTGAAACATAAGTTTCACATATAAATTATAATACAAAAAACATTTTCAATCATTTATTTGCCAAAACAATAATAAATCTAACAAATTTATTTTGGATTATTTCACATTGTTTTCCAAGTTTTTTCAACAATATCCTTTTATTTTCATTTTTCGTAATCATCATGAACTGATTATTTCATGTAAACCGGTAATCGTAGTAGTACTCAACCCAAGAATCAGAGGCGTATCCAGGATTTCATGGGTGCACTATTACAAAATGTTGATCTAAGATATAAATTTGATCAGTTCGAATTTTAGGTTCACTGAAAATCGTTAAAATTTTAATATTATAGGTTCAAAATATATGATTAATTAATTAAAATGTCAAAAGTATTGCTACAAATAACCACTTAGAGAGGTGTTATTTAATTTTAGAAAGAAAAATAAAACAAGATAAATATAAAATTCAAATTTCTAACCTCACATAGAGAGGTGCATCCAGTGATCATTGCATTATATGATACTCCAAGTATGGTTTTACATCTATATTTCAATACTTTAAAAAATATATATATAACACTACTATATATGATATTGGAAGGAAAGCATGAGTTCACGTAAATCCGGTAACCCTTGAGAATGACTTCAAAATTAATTAAACCACAATTAACTAATGGATTGGATTTGTGGGGGGGGGGGGGGGGAGTGGAGGGATTAAAAGAGGAAGGAGGAAAAGGAAGAGAAGAAAAAGACGAAAGTCTAAATTTGTTATAATTTATTAGTAAGACGAATAATTAAAGGGAAAATTGTATATAATAGCAAACTATTAATTCAAACTAAATGCTATAAACATAGTTTGATTTAATTGTAACCTATGGCAAACTATTGCTATTTTCGCCTCTCGCCTCTCTCGCTTTTATACAAACACAAATGTACAAAATGCGTTTGTGTTTGTATAAAGCGAGAGAAAATTGTATATATACATATATTTTCGTTCCCCTCTCCCAGATCTCGCTCACCACTCTCACTCGCCTCTCTCACTTTATACAAACACAAATGTATACATTGTGTTTGTGTTTGTATAAAGCGAGAGAAAAGTGTATATACAAATACAAATGCATATATTTTTTTCCTATACACTTATGATTATATAAATACAATCTTCCCCTGCCCAGTTTTCTTTTGTCTTTCTCTCTTTCTCGCTTTATACAAACATAGATTATACAATTGATCTTTTGTATATGTATGCCGAAACAGATTATACACTGCTTTCTTTTGTATATGTATAGCGAATTATACAATTGCTTTCTTTGTATATGTATAGCGAAATATACATATTTATGTTTGCTATGGAGCACAATTATGCAAACTATAGCTATAGCATACAAATATGATTTTTATGTTTGCTATATGTGAAAGTTGCTCATAATTAAATGGGTGTCCATACCCAACGTAAATTGATGGTTTTTTATTTGGTGTTTGATACTTATATTGGAATCCGATTAAATCTGGATTTGCACTAAAAAATCCTGTATTAAGAGGTAAAACTCTCAAACAAAGACGAGTCTATATACTGAGGGACTCAAACCCGAAACCTCTGATTAAGGAAGAAAGAGTAGTTACTATACCACCATCCTTGTTGATGATAATTGCTGATTATTATTTAGTCAAGCAAGACGGCTAGTATTTCCAATTAAAAAAAAAGAACAATTGCAATGACAATATTAGAAGCAGTATATTTTATACCCTACATGTGACTTTAGCTATATCCTTTGTCTTAAAAACGAAGTCATTTTTATTTATTTTTTGGTGTGGGGGAGTTATTTGAGGATCGAATTAGCATGTCAATTCAGCAGTTACATGCATTATGGTTGCACCAAATAATACTTGTTATCAAATCAAACTTCACACCTTTTTCTGATGCAAATTGGGCCATCTATATACCACAACTTTTAGGAGAGTAAGTATCAAATTGGTACCGATAAGGGTTGTGGTGGAGCAGTAACTATTCCATTATCCATAACCAAGAGGTCTGGGGTACGGAGTCGCCTTTGTTAGGGAGCCCCAATGTAGGATTTTCCAGTGTAAATCCAAATTTAATCGAGCTCTAATGTGGATACCAGACACCGAGTGGGAAATCAAAAAAAAAATTAAATTTGCTGATTATAATAATTTTAAGATAGGGAAGAGAGGATTAAAGCATGATAATTATATATTGAGCTTTCTTTGGTGAAATAATTGAAGTCGGTATAAATTGATCGGAACATACGTCACTATTATATATTTTTAAAAAGAGATTATTAATGAGCTTCATAGATTTTCAATAATAATGAACTGGGGCAGACTTAGCATACAATTTACGAGTTCATTGGGGCCAATAACTTTTATTCAGATCTTGAAATATATTAAAAGAATTTATAAATAATAATTTAGAATTCAATAAATCAAATGGAATAAGGTAAAATCTTCCTGTGAAAAGCTAAAATTTGATTATGTCGACATAATACATAATTGCATTTTTATTTATTTTTCATTTATTTTCTTTTTCCATTTCTTAGGTGTTTCCTTTTTGGTAATTTTGTAATTGTTATGAGAAAGAAAAGAAAAGATATCACTGAGTTAATTCACTGAGTAATTTTGTAATTTTAAAAAAATCATGAATCTAAAAAAAACTTTGTTATGCATTATGTCATTCAAACCTATTCAAATTCTCCCACGCTGATTTTATCAACAAATAGTAAGATTCAAGAACAGTCGCGGATTTAAAATTTTAAGCTTGTGGGTGCTCACTTTTAATTTTAATATAAATTTTGAGTTAACCGTATATATAGTATGTCGTACTGTATTAGTGCACGATTGTTTAAATGTTATAGTTAAAAACTCCCCATTTCTAAGTAAAAAAAAAGTGAATTACTTTGAGGGATTTCTTAGCCAATCAAAATTTCTCAAAGAAAAAAGAGAAAAAAAGTGATTTTTTAAAAAAAATTCATCACAAAAATTACATACATATAAAGAAAATTTTAAACGAAACACAAAGTATATACTTAAATTATAACTGGAGGAGAAGGAATCAAGAATCCGTATTGGAAAAAGAGAAGGAAATTTGAATAAAAAGCAAAAAAGGATTAGAAGAAAAGGAAATTTGACTAAAAAGCAAAAAAAATACATACAACAGATGGGGTTCAAAACCCACACTCATCTGATAAATAAAGCCTTAAAGTTAGTTACTAAACCAAAGCACCCATCAAGCATTTTGTTCATTGGGTGTTGATGCTTTGATATATTCATGATATAAGAAAATTCTATATAAATTTACGAGTTTACGTCAAAGTCGAGCACCCGATATCTTGAACATGAGTCTGCCCTTGTTCAAGAATTGAAAAACAATTATATACTATGAAAAAATATTTTAAGAAGAAATAATAGTTATTACTTATTAGGAAGCATAATGATATTGAAGGCTTTATATTTGACGAGTACATGCAAAAAATGACACTTGAATATTTTAGAAAGAGCAAATGAAATTCTAATGAAGACATTTATATTTGTAATTTATTAATTATATGAATATGATTTTTTTTATTTGACTAAATATACAAACAAAGAAATCTGTCTATTAAACTAATGTATTAATGACTATGCAAAGCGCGGATATATTCACTAGTTAAGTATAATTAACTATCACGACCCAAAATTCACATGTTGTGATGGCACCTATGTTCCCAACCGATAGGTAAGTCAACTCACTAACCAATTTAACTAAATAATTATGGTGAAAGATAAACAACAAGCTAAGCGGAATACCTCAAGCACTAAGTCTTTCATAAGTAGGAATTGCGGAAAGCTAAAAATATCACCCATGATTTTGGTGGCATAAGTACAAGAGCTTCTAAAATACGGTACAAGTCTGAAACTAAATGACAAGTCTAAACGTAACAAATATTCTGTCTGAATACTAAAACAATAGAATAAATAATAAGATAGATGGAGATGTGGGCTACAGAACAACCAAGCAGTTCACCACAACTTCAAGATACTCTAAGCTCTGACTCAAAAAGCTCCACGAGATGCACTCGTATTCGGAATCGAATCTGCACCACAAAGAGTGCAACAAGTGTAGTATGAGTATGAAACCACATGTACCTAATATATCATAGACCGACAATGAAGAAGTAGTGATATGAGTTCACATAAGAAACCATCCTTATACTTACACAAGTCTATGTTATACTTACTAGTCAAGTTTCATCAATTATGGATAGTCAAATGTCACATAATGTCCAACTACCAATAAAACACATAATCAACAAGAATGAAAGATGTAATGAGATGCAATACAATGCAATGCGACACCATGAATGATATGTCTCAGATGCCAAGTACTCTCACAACCGTATATATATGATACTCCTCGGAAATACATCGAGAGTTCATGACCCATGGGGGACTCGCGAAGTCCATCTACCGACACAAACGATCTCCACGTGTATGTGCGGACGATCTCAACACACTATCATAAAATCAAACAATCTCCAGCACAGACGATCTCCACGTGCCGAACTTAGAATCATAACATCTTTCAATCTCCAGCACAGACGATCTCCAAGTGCCAACTTATATTCAATCTCATCTCAATGCATGTGACAATAACTTAATCAAATCTAATAAAATAAAATATTATCGATTTCTAAGGAAATTTTACACAAATTTTATAGTGTTAATAGATAATTACATCATGTCCCTACTCTCTTTCAAATTACAAAAACCTCTTAAATTTGGTGAAATCCGGATACATCCCAAAACGTCCTGATACATCACGTTCCGATTTCGGATACATCACTCAACGCTTCGATACATTGCATCTTGATTTTAGATACATCACTCAATATTCCGATACATCGCATATGTCCCAATACATAGCGTAAAGTGATGTATCCGAAAACAGGAGAGCAGGAATTTTTGTAATTTTTTCAAAGGGTATGAAATTTTAAAGAATAAGATAAAATAAGTTGCATATTTAGATAATTTTTTCATTATTTAAACAGTTGGATCCAAAGTTAGTCCAACAGTTGCTTATGTTTCTGGTGGTTCCTAGGACTCTCGTCTCATTTTTGGTTCATACTTGGGCCTCATTTGTTTTAATTAAGATTAAGACATCTGAATCTGAATACATATCTGAATATTAAGATATGTATTAAGATTAAGTTGTCAAAATCTGACTGCACATTTAAATATTAAGATGTAGTTTCTAGGTCTGAACACTGAATCATTAATATTGTCTGTTTTCAATTTCTACATGTGCATAATTTTTTTTTAAAAAAAATATTAGGAATTAAACACTATATCAATAAAAGTTATAATCCAAATCCAAAATAACTTCTTTCAAAACATTGTTTCAAGAATAAGACTATAACCCATCCCAGAAAAAAAAAATGATTTATTTGTTATCTCAAACAATTTTTTCTCAAGAAACAATGGTAACTTCTTCCAAAGAAGTTTACAAAACAAATAAATTGTGACAAGAAGAGTTCTTCATAAATATCAATTCCCTCAAGAATATTGTATACATTATAAAATGTTAGATAAATATTTGTGAAAAATTATGAAAATTTTACTTATTCAAAAGAAAAAATGATATTTGGTTTGAAAAGGAGAGAAAGAAACATGAAACTTGCATGGTAGAGAAGCAAGGAAGAAGAGACTTCTTTTTTTTTATGAAAGAACACTTATTATTTTAATAGAGTCTGAATGATATTAAGATTCTGTTATAGATCTGATTCATTCAGACTCATTAAGACCATTAAGAAATAATGAACTTAATGGGATAAATTTGAATGATTAAGATTCAGATCTAAAAATCAAACACACTTAATGAGCTGAACCTGAATTATTAAGATTCAAACCTCCAAATAACTGGATAGTAGTCTAGCTATGGCTCTTGAATTGTAATTACGTACTTTGGTGATTGATAAATTAAAATGTTAGTTACCTAAAAAAAGATAATTATACATTTTGTCAACAAGTTAGCAAGTTGTTTTAAACGTCCTCTTAATGATCATAAATCATAATGTAGTGTGAAAGTAAGACTAATAATATAGACACTTCAAATATTTTAACATCATTGAAAGTTATATATTACAGTATTCCCAACAAAGTAGTAAATAATTTGTATCTTAGCAGATAGTATAGAACAACGTTGTGTCACTCCTTTGTCTTTATGACTTCATCAACTAAGCACACATGCAATACTTGACAACTTACTCACGTTCTTGCATCATTTGCTCATGATCTTACTACGTCTAGTTAGCTTAAGACTCTACAAATCGCTAAAAGAATGGTAGAGAAACATAAGAGAATGCTAGGCGAAGAATTGTATTGCAGAGAACTTTGATTGATTTTTCAAACTGATGCCTTTTTATTTATACTATTTACTTAGAGGCTAATATGTAAATAATAATTGTTAAATAAGTTCCTACATATTTACAAATAAGCCGCTTTTCTAAAATAATCTACACAATTAAAATATTTCAAGGACCTTCTATTAAAATCCATGAAATTCTAAAAATTTCAAGAGATTTGTCTACCTATCTCTAGAACCTTCCACTAAGGACTAAACTTCTTCCTATGTAAGGCTTCCACATGGACAATTTTATGCCACGTGGTGCCTAAGTGATGCGATGGTATGGCGGGTCATTAGAGTTGTCTAACTAATTCTTTCATGTTAGTAGTCATAATATTTCTCGTTATTTCGTGTGCTTTGATTTTTTATTACTATATGTATATTGTTTTTTTGTACTTTAATTATTTTATTATTTTATAATAATTACTGTTCAAGATGACTTGTTTTCACATTCATTACTTTTAAACGTTTATATTTAATCCAAAATAAACAATTTTTTTTGCATGACTAAGAAGATATTAATTATTTTTTCAAATGTATCCTTATTTAAATAACTGAGTTATTACATAATCAAGAAATTATAAATAGGTACTACCATTCAATTCAATAAAGGATAATTTGATGCAAATATTTTTACTTTTTAGAAGTGAATGTTTTTCCATAAAAGATATGCCCAACCTAAAAACAACATTTAATATGTATTGGAGGAAGGAAGACGTCAATATTTATGGTGGTAGAGGACTAGAGGTAATTAATATCACCCAATAGAACTTTTAAAATATGTACAAATACACCGAACTAATGCTACAATCAGGTTTCCATAATATACATTTGATAGGATCGTCTCAATAAGTTTGGAATTTAAAGTAAAATTTTATATAGATGTATTTTTAAAAAAATTAATATATATAAATTGAATAATTATAACTAATCTTAATATAATTCTATAAATGAGGTCTAAAGAAGTTAGATATACACGGATATATATTATGAAGTAAGAATGTAAACAAGGTAATTTTTCAATGAAAAATATATAAAATAATTAAATCGGACTCAAAAATTTGAAAAGTTTTTATAATGATATCGAAATAACATTATGTTGAATTTGATAAGTATATATAATGATATTAAAATAATATTGATTAGTTTTAGTGCTTGAAATTTGAAGAAGACACTAGAATCAAATTTTATCTTTTTATAAACTCACAACAATAGCTTTTGTATAATATAGAAGGTTTGACCATTTGAGAAACTTTTGAATATTCATTAATGAGAGAATAAAACTAGTGAAAGAAAAATAAAAATAAGTAAATATAAGAATAATAATGTTGGTTCGTGATAATCAACAAACTATAAATGAGGCAACAAAATAGATAGTCACATAAGAAATGAATAACTCAATAATATTATTCTATTTTTCAATCATTATAACAATCTTTATATTAAATAAGCTAAAAAAATATTTTCAAATTTATCAATACATGAAATATTTTAACAATATATATACATCCTAGAGAAAATTGAGGCCCAAAAAAAAATTGAGGCCCTAAAGTATTATTTTAAGAGAAACTTTCGCATATAGCCACTCAAAATAACCTAATTACACTCCATAGTTATAGTTTGCTAATTACGATCCGTAGCTACGTGCTATAGGGAGGAGAGTGGCGAGCGAGACTGGGAGAGGGAGGAGAGAGGGCAGAGAGTAAGAGAGAGGTGAATTGTATATGTATATCGGTTAGATAATTGTATATTATACATATGTATTTGTATATTCTGGCGAGAGAGATTGAGAAAGGGAGGAGAGAGGCGAGCGAGATTGGGAGAGCCGAGTGAGAGAGGACAATAATTTGTATAATTCGCATCTATTTTGTATAATTTGTAGGTTTGTATAATTCACGTGTTTTTGTATAATTGGGTAATATAAAGTCTGAAATTATACAAATATAATAAAACTCGAAATAACAAATTGATACAAATATAAACATATGAACTTTAAACAATTATACAAAATACATTAGGGTCAAAAATATCCTCAACTTTGTTTTATTGATTGACTTTATCCTTACCGTTATAATGAAGTTAGTTTTACCCCTACCGTTACTAATTTCTCCATATATACCCCTCATTTGATGGAAAGCCCCAAATTACTCGAATTTGAAAAAAAAAAACATTCTCTATTTTTAACCCAATGCCCTGACCCCTCTAATCTCATGACCAATTTTTTTTAACCCATTTCCCTTACCCATTCTCAAAAGAACATTCTTTAGGGCTAAAAAATTTCCAAATCCCCTCCTATAATTTAGTAGATAATCTAATTATAGATGGCCATTGTTGAGGTGAAGAATTTTGGTGGGTCGAGCTCTTTGTACTCATCTTCCAGTTTCGATTTGGATTCGCCAATTAGCTCTGTATCGCTGAGCATTTCTCCACAAGTGAATTTGAGTCCAAAAAATTCACAGCCCAGATCACCAGAACTACTTGTTGTTCGTACTTCTCCTATCTTTAAAAGCACTGGAAAAATGCCAAAAGCTCCAACCCCGAATTTAGTGTAGACTACACATGATCTCATCAACAGTGTCCTAGAAAAGAAGCAAATTGAAGAACAATGGTACTGTTATTTTCAATCTAAAAAAAGAAAATAAATTTTTTTAGTAAAGTGATTGAGATTTACGAATCATCATTTGATACGAAAAGATCGACAAATGTATGTGGATCCTCAACATAACTAGAGCAGAATTTTGATTTTTAGGGATAATCAAGAAGTTAACCATGTGCAAAAAATCACATCATGAAGATAACCGATCTTCATGAAGATTTTTTTTTTAAAAAAAAGACCTTCAAGAGGCCAAAATCGGGTTATGATTAGAGGGATTGGCCATGGGTTTGGAGTTTTAATTTGGTATGAATTCATTTGGTTTAGTGGTTCGGGTTATGATTAAAAGAGAAAATCGGGCTATTTTAATCAAATTGTGCAATTTAAGTTAATTTGGGGCTTTCTGTCAAATGAGGGGTATATATGGTGAAATTAATAATGGTAGGAGTAAAACTAACTTCATTTTAACGGCAAGGGCATAGTCAATCAATAAAACAAAGTTGAGGGGAGGGTATTTTTGACCCTTTTCCGAATATATTATACAAATTACATTATATAAATTATATCATACAAAATCCAAAAACTACACGTTTATACAAATTTTAAAAAGTTATACATAAAAAGATTGAATGTATATGATGACAATTGAAAAACCAAAGGACATTATCGTCATATACAAATACAAACAATCGTATACAAATACAAATCAAACAAAGAATTGTTAGCTATTAATTATACAATTGTGGCGAATTATACATATACAAATGTGGTTAATTATACAAACTTAAAGTCAACCCACGTAATTAATGTATAATGTTAGTCGCGAATGATAATTATAGCTAATTATAGCTATGATAAGTAATTAAATAGTATGAATTTACTTAACCATGTAATTTTTCCTTGGCTTTATGATTAAGACAACCCTGCATTTGACAGTGAGTGTTGCACCCAAGAACAAAGAAATGAAGAAATTAATCGTTGAAAAAAACAATAGAAAGAAATTAACAACGCTTCCAGAAAATACATAGAAGAGTATACTAGTTATACTTTTCTCTCTACAAAATTTGACCAAATAATCCCAAATATGACCACCAACCTTCTAGTAGTTCTCAATTAAAGGTGGGGAAATGACAAATGTGAAGGAAAAACAGTATTGTTGGATTTCAAACATTTAATAAAATAGATATATTGTTTTAATTATTAATTAATTACAGTATGCGCGTGTAATCAATATCTAAAAAAATCCGTTTCAAACTTTTGCAACATAATTTAATATTAACAACATAGGTGTTAAACGCCTGGGCCACACAAGGGATGTTTTTCAACAACAATTCAGTTTCAGTACCAACAAAAGCAACGCTCGTTTTTTCCTTTTCACAAAGAAGAATAAAATGTACTACTTCTTGTTTTAATTTGTTTCACATATTTTATTTTGATATTGAGTATAAAAAAAATAAATTTTTATTTTTGAATTGTCTTAAATTTAAAATATATTAAAATATTTTCTAATTTTGTGATCATAAATTAGTGAAGTGATTGAGAATCATGAGGTGTTAGGTTCAATTCTCAATGGAGACATTTCTTTTTTTTACACTCCCTAGGAGCTCCCACCCCTTTTGCTCCCTTGATGACTCGAACTCGCAACCTTCAAGTTGGAAGTGAGGGGTGCTTACCATCCGAGCAATTCCCTTTTGTCAATTCTCAATGGAGACAAAAAATACTTGGTGATTCTTCACATCTATCTTAACCTTGATTGACAGAATTACCTAGGACGTATTGCTGATAGAAATGACAAGTATCTCGTATGAAAACTGATCTGAACACTACAATCATTAAAAAAAAATGTCATATGAAAAAATTAAAATTAAGAAATTATTGAAAGGAAAAAAACCATTTGTACAAATAAATAGGTCAAACATTTTAATATAAATTAAATCAGTGGACGAAAAAAATACAGTAACATCAATATGAATTATATCATAGTGGTGAGACCGCTTTATTTTTAACTATGAGATTTTAAATTTGAGCGTATGAATAATCCTATTAGGACCATCCTTGTGCGATTCAAATTGGGAAAATTTTATGAAATAACAAACTATTAATTCAAGGTAAATGCTATAGCCATAATTTATTTTAATTGTAATTCGCAGCAAACATCTCTTTTTTTTGTCATCTGATTCGATATACAATTAGTCATTTTTGTTAGAGCAACTTTCACATATAGCAAACACAAAAATCATATTTGTATGCTATAATTATAGTTTGCATAGCAAACATAAGTATGTATATTTCGCAATACATATACAAAAGAAATCAGTTGTATAATTTCGCTATACATATAAAAGAAAGTAGTTGTATAATCTTCTTTGGTATACATATACAAAAGATCAATTGTATAATATGTGTTTGTATAAAGCGAGAAAGAGAGAAAGACAAAAGAAAACTGGGCAGGGGAAGATTGTATTTGTATAATCATAAGTGTATAGGACGAAAATATATGCATTTGTATTTGTATATAAAATTTTCTCTCGCTTTATACAAACACAAACACAATGTATACATTTGTGTTTGTATAAAGTGAGAGAGGCGAGTAAGCGAGTGAGATCTGAGAGAGTAGCGAGTGAGATCTGGGAGAGGGGAACGAAAATATATGTATATATATAATTTTCTCTCGCTTTATACAAACACAAATACATTTTATACATTTACGTTTTTGTATAAAGTGAGAGAGACGAGTGAGCGAGCGAGATCTGGGAGAGTGGCGAGCGAGATCTAAAAGAGGGAGAGAGGGTTCTCTCGCTTTATACAAACACAAACGCATTTTATACATTTGCGTTTGTATAAAAAATGAGAGAGGCGAGGGAGAGAATGAGAGTGGCGAGCAAAATTCACTAGGAGAGAGGCGAAATAGCAACAGTTTGCTATGGGGTACAATTAAATCAAACTATATTTATAGCATTTAATTTGAATTAATAGTTTGCTATTATATACAATTTTCCCTTTTCGTTATACAATTAGTCATTTTATACATTTCAGTATAAAATATATAAAATGTGTTTTTATTTGTATAAAGCGAGAGAAAAGTGTATATACAGATGCAAATACATATATTTTCGTCATATACACTTATAATTATACAAATACAGATCTTATTATACAAATTACAATGTATAAATGAATTTATACAAAATTGAACAATTTGTATAAAATTGAATGTTTGTAGCGAACTATATAAATCAAAACCTCCATAGCAAACACAAAATTTTCTATGGAACACAATTATGCAAATTATAGCTATCACATATAAATATGATTTTTATATTTGATATATGTAAAAATTGCTCATTCAAATTTAATCAGACTCGGATCCAAATTTAAAAAAAAAACTTAGACCTACTAGAAAAGGAAACTTCGCCCACACCCAGGCAGCCGTATCCCGCCCCGCGTCTCAAAAATTAAAATTCATCTTCGTCAATGGTCACGCTTGACGCTTCCCCCTTTTTATCTTTTTCAGTTGCCTCTTCATACGCATTTCTATTTCTCCTCTCTCTCTCTTAAATTCTCTACTACTTACTATACGAGCTAGGGTTTTGATTTTTTCACACAGCAAAAATGGGGCAACAATCACTGATCTACAGTTTCGTTGCGCGAGGAACTGTGATTCTCGCCGAATACACTGAATTCACCGGTAATTTCACAAGTATAGCTTCACAGTGCCTCCAGAAACTTCCTGCTTCCAACAACAAGTTCACCTATAACTGCGATGGCCATACTTTCAACTATCTCGTCGAAGAAGGCTTCAGTAAGTCATTTTCCTTCTCTTTTTCTCTTCACTTCTGATGTTTTTGCTAATGGATTTTCCTGATCCTGTTATCCATGCATCTACGAATTGTTTTTCTTGTTGCGCGGCTGTTTTCGTCGATTTTTGTTTACTTTCATTGTTCTGTTGATTGTTTGATTTCAAATTAGTGCTGTTTAGATCTTGTGGGATTACCGGGTAGTAATAATAAATTTTGTGCTAATTAGTTTAGTTAATACGGAATTTTCCCTTGGATCTCAATCATTTCGGTTATTGTTTAATATTTTTTTCCTTATTCTCCTTGTTCTGTTGCTGAGTTCGATTTCGGAATAGTCAGTCTAGACCCTAGATCTTTGTTAAATACTACTAGTATCTAGTAAGTAACAATTAATTTTCGTGGTAATTAGTTTAGCTAATGCAGAATTTTGCTCTGGATCTGCCTCATTTTGTTGCCAAGTTTTTTTCATCTTTTGCTTGTTTTTCCTAAACAACCTCTCTACCCCCAAGGTAGGGGTAAGGTATGCATACACAGGGTATTGCTGTTGTTATTGTTCTGTTGGTTGTGTTTGATTTCTGAGTAGTGCAGTCTAGATCTTAGTAGAATACTGATAAGTAATAATATATTGGTAATTGGTTTAGTTAGTGCTTAATTTTGCTTAAGATTGGTTTGATTTCATTTACAATTTTACACATACACACTCTTTCTATCTGCTTAGGCCTTGGTGGACATATTTACCTATACTTGTCCAGGGTACCTGGTGGAATAGTCATTGAGGTGCGGTCAAGCTGGCCAGGAAACCACTGTCATTTTGAATAAAGAACACGTACCTTAGTTAGATATGAAAATTTCCCTGTAATTAGCAGAGGAGAAGATATGGACTACACCTACCTTAGTAAGATATGAAAATTTCCCTGTAATTAGCAGAGGAGAAGATATGGACTATAGACATCGAGGTACACTCAAACTGGTCAGGAGTCAGAACACCATTTTCATTTTAAAAAAAGAAGATCTACCTAAGTAAGATATGAAAATTTCCCTGTAATTAGCAGAGAAAGTAGATATGGACTGTTTTGGAAGATATCATTTTTTTGTGTAAATTTCTTGTACATCTGTCGTTATGGATGTATCATGCTAAGGTCTTCAATGTAGCCTATATTTTCTTCAGTCTTTTTCTTAATAAGATTAAGTGGCAGTGTACCTTTAATTCATAAATTGTACTACTGGTTTTTCTCATTTACAGATTTTCATTTGAATTGTGAAGCAACTACACACTGCTTTTAGATTTCAACACAACAAATTTGAGCAGTAGTTTATTTTTATTCAAATTGAAGTGAACAACAAATCTGATTTGAATTGTTTCTCCTGTTTCTAGAAGAAGTTTATGCACCCTCCTTGTATTTTTGCACATCTTTCAGTCTGATATTTCTTTAGTCTCTGATTTGTTTTTTTGAATGCTCTTTATGTCCAATTAGATGATGATTGATTACCTGACAAATAATATGTAATTCTCCGTTTATTCTGCGTCTTTTTTCATGCTGACATTGTTATACCCTCTGTGCAAACAGCATACTGTGTTGTTGCTGTGGAATCTGTTGGGAGACAGATCCCAATTGCGTTTTTGGAGAGAACCAAGGAAGAGTTTACCAAGAAATATGGTGGAGGAAAGGCTGCTACAGCTGTTGCTAACAGCTTAAACAGGGAGTTCGGGTAGATTTCATTTTCTTTGTTTTCTCTTCCGCTCGCCTCTATAATTGTTGGTAATACTGAAAGTGATAGATGCCTTCATTCAAAATGATAATTTACAGGCCTAAACTGAAGGAGCAGATGCAGTACTGTGTAGATCATCCAGAAGAAATCAGTAAGCTTGCAAAGGTGAAGGCTCAGGTTTCAGAAGTTAAAGGTGTGATGATGGAAAACATTGAAAAGGTAGAAAAGATATTTATTGGAATATACTGTTCTAGAGGACATATTTATGTTTTGGTCTTGGAAAAGGATTGAGAATCTGGAAGTGGATTTGATTTGTTGATGAGAACTGTGTCCTTGTAGGTTCTTGATCGTGGGGAGAAGATTGAACTTTTGGTGGATAAGACTGAGAATCTTCGCTCACAGGTTTGTAATGCAATGACCATTCAATGTTCTGTTTCTTAAATATTTGAGTCTTGACCGTAGATGGATGAATCTCCATTCCCAGTTATATGAATAGGAGCCACAGTCAGTAAGATTCATCTTTTTTTGCCTCTTTTGACTGGTAGCACATGACAAGTACTATGTACTACTAATTTTAGCAAATTCAAAGTGGTTTGAATTGATTTACTCCGTTAGTGTACTTGAAGGTTTAATGATTTTGCTGCGTATTCTGTTTCAAGATATTTCTAATGGTTAAGCTCAGGCCATTAGTAGAAAATTGTAGGCGGGAAACTACTGTTGAGCAGTCATTTGTCTATGTTGTTTTACATTTTATATTTTGCAATTGCTTAGATAACTATACTTTCGATTCCATCCATAACACACACACCTAAAGGTTAGTGACCTCTTTAACTTTGTTGGCAACTTTAGGTAAAGGTTTATTTGCTCCAGTGGGCTGGACCCCATGACCTGTTATTACATCATTACACACCTACTTGTTTCCTTTTCCTGCTACCTTCTTTCTTTCTGAACTTGTACTTGTTTCCTCTTTTGTTCTATCTGAACATGAAATATGGGAGTGAAATTGTTGTTTTATTGCAGGCACAAGATTTCAGGACACAAGGAACAACAATGAGGAGGAAGATGTGGTTGCAGAACATGAAGATCAAGCTTATAGTTTTGGGGATTATTATTGCCTTGATTCTGATCATAGTTTTGTCAGTGTGTGGTGGTTTCAAGTGTCACTAGTGCGGTTTCTCATCTTACTAGGCTGGATGTTGATTGAAAATTGTGGCACTTTTGTAGCACTGGTTTGGCAGTTCATTATAATTCTTTTCTTCTTTTATTGTGATGTCTTTCGCTCTATCTTCTATGTATCATGAGACACTTCCTGTATAGCTTGTAATGCTGAATTCTTCTGAGTATATTATTGAAACAGTCTCCCTCCTAGTTCACCAGACCTACATAGTTGATATTGTTGGTTGATTGGTTCTGAATTGGATAGAAAAAGATACTGAGAATAGAGCTAGTAGAGAAGGTGTACTCTTTTCTTTTCTAAAGCGTCATTTTTCCTGCAATCATTTATTCTTGCGTCTGTGAACCACTGTAATTCTTGTTTCCCTCTAATTGAATTCTTAAAGCTGCATTGCAGGGAAAGTTAATAGTACTAAAATGTTGAGGATACTGTGAGGTTCCTTGTGCTAAATTCAGGAGGGATGAAAGTGTTGCTTTTTCCATTTCTATAATGATGAAAATAAATAGGTTATGAAACATAGGTAGGGTAAAGAAAGTAACATTAGAGTGAAGAATCTACAAAAAATTAGAGGTTGATATAATCAATCTGGGTTATTCATATTAAATTATTTGAAAAATAATATCTTCTTGTGATGATCCTTAAATCAATGCAACAACAACAAATCCAATCAAATTCTATGAGTGGAGTCTACCCTTAGGGTGTTTGTAAATCTTATCTCTATTTTTTTTGGATAGAGACATTATTTTTGATAGACCACGGGCATAACAAAATAATCATCAAAGTCGAATAATGAAAGCAAAATAACAAGATAAACAAAGTAGATGAAGCAATACGTAATAGCACAAATAAAGAATAAGATACCACACAAATGTAAAATATTACTACTAAATAAAGGATAGGACATTCCATATAAATCTTTTTGCTCTCCCACGTAAAAATATATGATATCACTCTGCTATTTAGTATCCTAATTCTCGACCTCCATATCATCATATCTAAGGTTATATTTTCAATAAGCTGAAGATGTGTCATAGTTTGTCTAATCACCTCTCCCAAGTTCTCCGGTCTACCTCTACCCCTACTAAAACCTATTATAGTAAACCTCTCACACCTCCTTATCGGTGCATCAACACCTCATTTTCACAAGTATGAACTATCTCAACCTCGATTTCTTCATTTTTTTTCACCAGGGAAGCAACCTCGTCCTTTATTACTTCATTCCAAATTCTATCTTTTACTAGCGTGCCCACACATCCATCTGAGCAGCCTCATCTCCGCTATGTTTATATTCTAAACGTGTATGTTCTTGACTGTCAACACTTTGTTCATACAACACTATTGGTCTAACTATCATTCTGTAGAACTTTGTAACACATTCTTATCATACAGTACCCCAGGCACGAGCCTTCATTTTGTCCACCCCGTTCAAATACAATATGTGACATTATCGTCAATCACTTCATTTTCTTGGATTATAGACTCAACATACTTGAAACTACCTTTCTAGGATATGACTTGTGTACAAAGGCGGATCTAGAATTTAAATTTTATGGGTTCAATATTTAATATTCTTACCATTCAACTAATTATATTTTAAAGTTATGAATTCATATCTTTGTTGCAATTGTAGTGATTCTTATACACAAATTTATACTTCGCATTGGATGTATAAGGTTCATATGATTTGGTACCGTAATGGTGAACCTGTCTTGTTTGTGAATCAATCTTCACTTTCAACTCCGCTTAATGTATTATGTCACTGAATTTGCACTCAAGATACTTTGTTTTAATCCTGCTAAACCTAAACCTTTGGATTGTAGGGTATGTCTCCAAACTTTCAACCTATCGTTAATTTCACTGTGCATCTCTTCGATCAGTAATATGTCATTTGTGAATAACACATACTATGGTACCTTCTTTTAAATATGTCGCGTTAATTTGTCCATCATTAAGAAAAGAAAATAGGCTAAGGTCTGATCCTTGATGCAACCCCATCACGACTAAAAAATTTCTAAGTCACCCCTCACTGGTCTTATCAGGGTATTGGCTTCATCATACATATCCTTAATTGTCCTAATATAAGTCCTATGTACACCTCCAGACTCTGACATTTCCACATAGCATGTATAGACACTTTATCATATATCTTTTTAGATCAATAAACTTTATGTGTAAGTCTTTCCAACTATCCCTGTATTGCTTCAACAATCTCCTTACATGATCTATAATTTATGAATTCAAATTAGTTCTTGGTAATAAACACATCCCTCTTTATTCTCATCTCAACCGCTCTCTTTGAAACTTTCATTGTGTGATTTTAGCTCCCAAGTCAATATTCCAAATAAAAATTAAAATAAGAAAGAACAAACCAAGTGTTTGTACACATATTGACCAACCAAAGCAACTACTTAATAAGTAAGCATTGGTTAGATTAACATTTGCTTTAAAGAGGAGATAATCTCGGACCTCCAAACTTTTGATTTTGTTATTTTTCCTAAAATAAAAATATCAAACTAATATCATGTAACCATGATAAACTCAAAATAACATACTCTCTGACCAATTCTACTGTCGATCTTCTAATCATTATGTCAATTAAATTTTAATGTATCTCGCTTTTGCTTAATTGTTCTAATAGACGATATCAAAAGCAATATTGTTTTTGTTAACTTTGTCTTTTGTATATCTTCCGCCTATAACAATATTAATTATGCCTTTGATATAATAATCCTCTCGCAATTAATTCCTCCTCCTCCGTTCACTTCTAAACAACAATTTATAATGACTATTGTTGCTCCAGAGTGAGTGTGCCCAATATGTATGTTAAATCCATTTACTTTATCAGAGGTTTCTCTAAGATCAGTCCATACTTTGTAAGCACTAGACACATACACCATTCCTCCTAACAATTCAGTGCTCACAGAGTTCATGATCCAGGAGAGAACGATAGCATTGCATTTATCCCATAGATCATGTAAGGAAGACTCAAACCTATCCTTTTGATAACGACCATCAACAAACCCCAATTTACTTTTACCTAACAGGCTGATTTTCATAGAGCTACTCCATAACGCATAATTTTCAGGGACAGTGAGCTTAACAGAGATCAGGGAACTACCTTGTAACACCCTAGAAAAATTTTTGAACTAAGACTCGAACCCTTATTTGTAGTGAGTGAGATTTTTACAAGGAATTAAAAATTTCCTGAGTGTTAAGGTCACTAGATGTAGCACCTTGAGTTCCAAAAACTACTAAATTGAAAATAGCAAAATCTGGAATTTTGCAAGTTATGCTTAAGTATGAGTTTAGGTCGACTTCAAATGACCATAACTTCCATCTCAAGATGAGTTAGGTGTGATATCAGATACCGCAGGTAAGATCTTTGAATTATCTTTCCAACGCCACCGAGTTTGATCAGTTTCGAGTTTGTATGAGGGAGATATGTCCATTCAAAGTTGGTTTGTCTAGTCAAGGAAAGTCAAAACCGGATTTTAGAGGGGTATTTTGGTCTTTTCCTTACCCAGTTAGATTTAATTCATTTTTAGTAATATTTTAGGGGTCTAATCCTATTAGGTTCAGTTTTATAATCCTAGTTTACGCCTAGGGTTTTAGTTGAGAGTTCAAGAAGAGAAAAAAGAAGAGAAAAGAGGAGAACAAAGGAGAGGATCAATCGTTCGTCGAGATTCTTACGTCTTGTAGCAGATATTCGCCATAGGTTTAATCCCTAAGAGGTATGTAAGCTTCCATAGTGTTGGGTTTGTTCACCCACACGCCAAACATATTATTTTCAGCGAAGTTTCATTCTCAAAAAGTTGAAGGTTTAAGTTCTTGATAGGTGTTTTTGAAGTTCATTCTAAATCTTGTTTTGTTGGGGTTTTGATGATTTCTTGAGATGAAAGTGATTGTTTTGAGTGGATTAGTGTGTACTTAGGTTGGGTAATTGAATCTAAGGAAAACGTGAGAAAAGAAATTGATTAAAAGAGATTTAGGGTAAGAAAACGAGAGGCGAAATTCGTTGAAATTTTGCCTGGGGAGAGGCTGGCGTGGCGCGCCCCAGATGCGCGCCCAAGGGTCTGGGGCAGTGCGCCTGCAGTGTGCCCATATGCAGTCTCTAAAGTTAGGGGCTGGCGCCCCGCGCCCGGAATGCGCCAGTGTCGCCTGCCCCCACTCCTTTTCCATCGATTGTCCCGTTTGAGCCCTTTTTAAGTGTACCTTCACTCTCTTTGATTCTAATCACTCTAAAACTACTTCCAAACACCTAGAAATCATTCATAACATGATCATAACCTTGAATTCATAATTCAAAATTCAAAGTAAAGTTAAGAGTAATGTCTTGAGAGTTCTTCCGATCATTTAGAGAAAGTCTCTTTGAGTCTTTTTTGAGGTGTCTTCTACAATTTCTAATAATTTGTTTCAAGACTCAAGTAAGTGAGCATGAGAGTTAGGAGAATTTATTCATGAGTCTACACTATCACCTAGATCTTTCATGTCATGAACCAAACTCTTGAATTCATAATTCACATTCAAGAGAGAGTTAAATAGTAGAGTCCAAGAAAGCTTTTGAGTTCAATTGTGAATCCTTTGAGATCAACTATTGATTTAAACTAAGTTTTGAGGAAGTAAGTAAGAGAATGAGAAGAGTCATATACATGAGTTCCATGTAGTTTGTAGACCTTCGAGTGAAGTCGTTCATGCCCATAAATTCCGTATGAACTCCATAAGTTGAGTATCTATGAGAGGAGTAATATCTCCAAGTTCTAAGCCTTTAAGTGTTGAGTTTCTAACCCATTTGAGATTACATTCCTAATCATGAGACTATTACATGTTACCCATGAAGTCCTTGAGTTGAATTGTTCATTCCCATAATTCCGCATGAACCCTATAAGTCGAGTAGTCTTGAGACGAGGAGCATCTTTGAGTCCTTGAGTTGAGTAGTTCATGCTCATATTTCCGCATGAACCCTCTGAGTTGAGAATTCTTGAAATTAGTAGTATCATTGAAGTTCTTGAGTTCCAAGTATTGAGTTCTATTTATGGTTATGGAAAACCTTCCCTTGAGTCATTCATGTCTATCATTCGGCATGAACCATATTTTAAGAAGTCTTTTACAAATGTTTAAACTTTGTTTTAAGACTTAAGCTTTGAAGTTGAGTAAAGAGTAAGAGTAAAGTTGAAGTTCATTTCTTCAAAAATATATGGGGACTATGTATTCCCAAAAGAGTTTTAAAATGTTTTCCCATTTAAATAAGAACGGAAAACAGAGATTTTCAAAAGAGCCTTTGAGCTAGTTTTTTCAGTAAAGAGTCATTGGGATAGTTTTCAGTTAAAGAGTAAATGCTTTCACAATAAAGCAAGAGAGGAAACCTTGATTTCTATGATAGCCTTTGAGCTAATTTTTTGAGCACTAATCTCAAATCACAGAAAGAAGTATGCTTTTAAACATAAAGAGTATATTTTGGGAGTAGTATTGAGCACCTATACAGGGGAGAGTTCAGATAACTCACAACCCCCCATAAACCATGTAGTCATCATGGGTAGAAAAGAGTCATACTTTTTAGATGAATTCTTTTCGCGTAGACTAGTGGATCCACTTAGTAGTTTAGGTTCTATACCTGTGGCAAGGTATAGGATATGCTAGCAGCGTGAGGGAGATCGTTGTATCATCACAATAGCTCTTACGTGATGGTTGTCGGTTAGAGAAACTCCCACAAAAGTTACTGTATTTTTATATACATCAGTTTATTTGTATTTTTTTTACATACATCTTAGAGTTATTTGTATCTTTGCATACACACAGAGTTGATATCATGTTTTTAAATAGTTTGTTTCTTTATATTTCACTTGTTTTAAATTGCTTTATATTGAAATGAGTTCAGTCATATTGAGTTGAGTATCCAGAGTTGAGTACCCTGAGTCGAATATCATATCTTTGAGTTGAGTATCTTATGTCTGAGTTGAGTATCTTATCCTTGAATACTTCTGAGTTGAGTAAGTTGAGTAGTTTTGAGTATCCTTGAGTATTCCTTGAGTTGGGTAAGTTTGAGAAGAGGTAAGTATGTTTCCTTTTTATCAAAGTTCAAGCTTATGTTTATGCTTGAAAATTCCTCTTACATACTCGTACATTCCACGTACCGAGTCATTTGGCCTGCATCTTCTCATGATGCAGACACAGGTATTCAGGATCATCAACAGAAGCTTCGTTGATACATCCAAGAGTTCGAGTTAGCTATGGTGAGCCTCCTTGCTTCCGGAGGATTTCATTTACCTTTTAGTTGTATCAGTTGTTAGGATGTCGTGGGTCTTGTCCCGACTTTCATCTTTATCAGTTAGAGGCTTCATAGATAGTCAGTATAGTTGAGAAGTCTGTATTATTCATTTATTTTATTAAATGTTTTAAAGACTTAAGTTGCCTATTTTATGGCGAGTTGAATATCTTAATTTTATTCTAAGTTGTTCATTTGGGTTAAAGTTTTGTACAAAGTTGAGTTTATGGAATGTTATTTCAGTTTTTAAGCTTTGTATGCTTGAATCAGTTTTCCGCTTGTAGTCAGCCAGGATGAGGGTTCGCTTGGGGACCAGCAATGGTCTTCGAGTGCCGGCCACGTCCAGGGTGTAGGCTCGGGTCTTGACATACTTGGGGTATCGCTAGGCTCAGTGGTGGACCTAGCCTTGGGCAAGGGAAAATTACGTTGTATATAGTGGTCAAATTTTAGTTCAATAAATACATAAATTGACACCTCTTGAAACAAGTTGAATGTTTAGTCTATTGGTTAGGGGCTTGCAACCACTCCATGAGGTCACGTGTTCAAGCCTTATTAGCCTCAATATAATTCTAGCAGATCTTGAACTCAAGAGACATCAAGTTGAAGAAGAAGACGAAATTGATGGAAGAAAATCAAGGATGATTGCACTCTAACTGGGGAGGAATTGACTAGAAAAAATGAAGCTGGAAGTGAAGTGACAAGAACAGGTTCAGATCACCTACAGAAGCTCTGATGCCATGAAAACTTCAGTAATCCATCAGATATCAATACAAGGTCCTATATATACATGCTATTTGTGTCACTTACTAACTTCTATTGTAGTTGATGCCAGATGGCAGCCTTCTGTTAGGGAACTAATACTAACAGACTAATAACTAACTTATATTTAACAATGTACCCATATTAAAGACCTTCCCTATTTTATTTGATCTCACGAAGAACATGTTTCTATAGTCTTGTATGATATGATGACATTGGTAGGTGTCATAAAGCTATTCAACTCTTTCGACACATATTTGGTCTCGAGTAATAAAGTTAGGCAACCTCACGCTTATAGGTTTGAATGATTTGTCTATAAATACATAATTGTTCAACATGTTACAAAAAAAAATGATGGCAAAGAGGTCAGGGCCTGCTCAACAAGATCGGAGGCCTAAAGCCAAATCTTAAAGAGATCGAGGCACTAAAATTTTGAGAAGTATTTTGTTTTTTTAATCTCTTTAATAATTTTATTCTTAACTTCACTTGCCAATAAGTTTAATAATTAACTTTGTATATTATGTCCAAGGTAATGACTATGAATTTCGTCGTTGCTTATTCTTCGAATTTGTTCTTGCATAGCTGGATCAAATTTATTAATCATTTCAATTAGGCTTTAAAAATTACCATTACTTTTTTGATAGATCTTTCCATTTGTTCCCCTAAATGCTAAATTATTTTTCCCAAGAGTTTTGACCACATCAATAATTCTTGACAATACATTTTCCCATTGCACTTTATCTCTATCAATTTGTTCCTGCACAGCTTTATCAATTATTTTTTTAATGCAATCTCATTTCTAAATCAATACACGAGCTCATATTATTAATAATATGTTCATTGTTTACTTCATGGACTTTGAGCTTAACACAAATATTTCTCCACTCGTTACTACCTTCACTAGCTAGTTACTATTACAAATAATAAATGTTGTGCTAAATAATTTACAACAAAAACAATTTTTTTTTTCCAAATCCTTAGAATAGATTAATCAATTTCTTTCATGTTTTTCCCTGTTTACCAATTTTTGAATATAGTGTGTTGTATAAAAATGTCGTACGTTACGTATTTATCTTGTAAAAAAAATTATATCAGTCATTCTAAATGGTCCATTTTCTACTAATAGACTCAATTTTGTATCTACATTATTCCATTGACTTGGATCATATATATTTCTAGGGATGCAACTATTTAAATTATTTAGGAGTTCTTGATATCGGGAACAATGTCACATTTTCACCAACTTCTTCTAGATTTTCTTCTTGGATATTATTATCATCTAACTCAATTCTGGTGACTTGTTCATTTGAAGAACTTCCTCCAACATTTTTTTATTCGAAATTTTTATTATTTGTTAAGAATCTATCAAGGGCTCTTTTTTAAGATTTGTTTAATTCTTCAAGTTTTCTCTCTTTTTTGCAAAATCGGAACCATGTTTTCTAGTTGACATATTAACAACAATTTTTCAAGAAAAACTATAAAACCTCTAAACGTTTTTTTTTTCTTCAAAAAATTAATATAATTTTTTTTAATAATATGTATAAGTACTTTTTTTTTAAAAGGGACCCAAAAAATATGGGCCCCAAGTGTTGGCTTTAGTGGGGGAGTGTCATGACCCGAGTCTACACCCCAGAAGTGACACGGCGTACACGACCCCGAAGGGGTCTTATACAAGACTCATAGCATTCTTGAACATAGGAAAATAGAGAAGAATTAAAAACTTTCATTTACAATCGAAGACATTTTCATTAAAAAGCAAGCGGAAGACTTTCTGGACTTTGTCTCAAACCATCTAATACTTTGGATACAACATTGGGACTTAGCCCATACAAAAGCTTTAACAAAAACTAAAAGACATAAATGGAACATAATGAGTTTTGTCCTCGAAACTATGAGGACTAAGTCTTCATCTTCAAGCACCTTAGAAACCTATTCTTCAAGCATAGAACACCAATATCTCCAAACCCTACACTTTGGTAAAAATGAAGAAGAATGGGATTAGCACAATTAAGTACCAAGTATGGAAGCCATGCAAAAATCATGCTTAAAACGGACATCTATTTGAAAGTCATGCTTTTATTCCATTTCGGTAAAACTTCATGAACATTGATAAAAGAGGCATAATATAAGTCACAACTAACATTCAAGTCATATTTTCACATTTGAACATAATCAACATATAGACCATTACCTTCACCTAAAGCCTTCACCTCAAGTAACCCTCAAGCTATACCTTGTGCAATGTATGGATAGCGTCCCATACCATCACCCACACTAAAGTACCACCTTAATGTCACCAAAAGTGAACTTACCATTCATCGTTTCCACCTTTACACAATAAAGCATATAGGAGACATAAACATTACATAAATCACATCATCACATTAAGACCAACATCTAAGACAACTCTAAGTCATACTTGTGCAATGTGCAAGTAGCATCTCATACTACTACTCACACTAAGTACTTCTTTGAAGTCACATTCATATACAATAAGTCATGACAAGGAAGTAACTCATAATACAATCCAAGTATAGCATGCATCTTTACATTAGACATATAAGCATATAAGTCAACCTTCTTCATTAACTTCTTTTAGGACACATTCATATATTAGCCATTAAGACTTAGAGAACTTACTATGACCCTCTCAAAGCCTACTCGTGCAATGCATGGATGACATCCCATACTACCACCCACACTTCATAGAACTCCTCAAGTAACCATAATGCACATCTCACATGATGGAAATAAGCGTTTAACCGACATAGACCATGAGAGCTAAATCATGGAATTCGGTGTCATGAAACCCCACACCGTAAAGAGGTGGTCTAGTACTTGCCTAAGGAAGACCAATAACCTAGCTTATGTGGATCCACTAGCTAGACCTATGTGGGCATCTAGTTTATGGGATAGGAAGATGTTCATTGGAACTCTAGCCTAACATTGGGAGAGTTTCCATCTTACCATATCCACTTGGTGCTTAGCCTACATTCCCATAGATCATTTCATTCACATTACATTAGAGGAATGCCATTGGCCTATCGTCCCAAGTTACATCATTACACAAGGACTGAATGCTATAAGCCTATCGATCCATGGTACATTCAAGGATAGCTCTAGAGTCCTCATGAAAGGAATGTCATAAGCCTATTGATTCATGATTCCTCATTACATTCTTATACTCATGAAAGGAATGCCATAGGCATATCGATTCATGGTACATTGACTCATTAAGAAAGGAATGTCATTAGTCTATCGATTCTAGAGTCTTTATTTCATTAGATCATTTATGAAAGGAATGTCTTAAGCCTATCGATTCATATCCATTAAGTCAAGACACATTTATTACTCATATATGAAATGAATGCCATAGCCTATCGATTCATATTCATCAAGTCAAGACACATTCATTATACATGAAAAGGATGCCTAAGCCTACTAATTCAAGAGTCAACATTCACACTACTTTCATTTGTATAAGAAAAGGATGCCTAAGCCTACCAATTCAAGATACAACAATACATAGAAGAAACCCTTCACATTCCATCATCATCATTCGTGAGTGTCAATTGAGAATATACTATCAACCACAACACAAGTATATTCTATACATGATCATCATTCTATCATTGAAATCACATGCATATCCTTCACATCATAATCATACATAGTAATTAAACACCTCTACCTTTCAAGTGGATCAATAGATCAAGCACAATTCTATTTCAACATGTAACTAGGTCATAACTTGCCCTTTCAAGGCCATGATCACAAATCATCAACTCACCAACAATGATACAGTTCAATAACCCAAAGCAATTTAGACATATTTCATTCATAAGTCTTCATAATCATCAAACCCACTTCATAAGGGCACAATTTAGGAATTGAGAGAATTCATGGGTCCATAGAGTATTTTAATCATAAATCATCAATTAACACTAATACAATCATAATTTGTCATTAGAAACCATTTGAAAATGTTTGATGAAAGAACCCATGAGATTGAGTAAATCCCTAGATTTTTCATACTTTGAAATCACCTTTGAATTGGCTCCTTGAATGAAAAATTAGACAAGGATCCACGAAAATTCTTTGAAAACCTTGAAGATTTGACCTTGAGAGCTTGAAGTCTTCACCTCTAATGGAGGTTTCTAGAGAGAGCTTTGGAGGGGATGGGAGGTTTTGATTTTGGGGTTTTGAAATAATGAGGTCTAAAATATGTTTTAATACTTTTAATACTCTTAAAATACTTTAATAAACCCAAAATAACCATCCAAACACTTAAATAAGCAAAGGGTGAATTTACCAATCCACCCTTCACTAGGTCGCACCTTAGCAGCTTTTACAGGTGCAAACCACGCCCATCACCTACGGACCGTAGGTGGGGCTACGCCATCGTCGTGCTATTCTGTGGTTTGGGGCTACAACTTGGTTTGGGGGCCCTTGACCTACGGAGGCCATCCACAGGGCGTAGATGGACCTACTGGGCGTGGACCCCTTCCGTAGGTCACTCCATTTTTGACAACTTTCTAGAATCAAGCGGTCTTGGGGGTTAGGCTTAGGGTCCTCCTCAAGGACCCCTAGGGTGGTCCTTGGGGAGTCGTACCTTGACGTTTAACCCCTAAACCCCTCAACCATAGCTTGAAACAACATCAAACCACCTCAAACCTCACGACAAACTCACATCCTCACTAGTTAGGCTCTAGTTTCACTTATTCATTTTACGGGTCGTTATACCCAGTGATTAAGAGGGCTTGAGAGAGGCACCATTACCCGCTCTTACGAATTTGAATGCAATTTCTTTTTTGAATCTCGAACTCAAATTCAGGGGTTAAATTTTACAAATTTGAGTTGTCAACTCTTGAGGATACTTGTGGTCTCTTGGGATAATGACAGAGACATTTTTTATCCCAAAATATAATTGAGGGTATAAGTGGTCTATTTCACATAGTTTATGAATAATTTTGACTCCTTTCCCTTATTTATATGAATAACAATTAATTCTAGTTAATCAGATGTTAGCCATGTATTTTTAATATATTACCTTGGATATTATCGTAAAATGTTTATCTATCATTATGAAGATTTGAGTACTGTAATTCAAAATTCTAAATTATTTCTTGTAAAAGATAGATAGTAATTTTAAAATCATTATAATAAATTTTGCATGTTTTGTATTTACAATTTTCAATATTGTTTAAGGTGAAAATAAAATCATAAAATTCTTTAGAAAGTTTAGGGGACTAAGGTAGACATTTGACTGGCCTCATCCTTGATTGGTTGATCCACCCCTATGTGAATTGTGTGTAGGGGCGTATCAAGGGGTCACCGGGTTCACGTGAACCCATGCTTCCCTTCCGAGATCATATATAGTAATGTTATATTTTTAAAAACATATTTAAATATACATGTGTAAACCTATACTCGGAGTATCATATAATGCGATGATGACTAAGTGAACCTCTCTATGTGAGGTCGAAAATTTGAATTTTATATTTATTTTGTTTTATTTTTCTTCCTAAAAGTAGATAACACATCTCTAAGTGGTTATTGGTAGCATTTTTGACATTTTAATTTTATATATATGAATTAATTTTGGACCTATAATATTAAAATTTCAACGGTTTTCAATAATAAGAACCTAAATATCGAACCGATCAAATTTATATCTTAGATCAACCTTTTTGTAATAGTGCACCATCATCTCGAAATCCTAAATATGCCTTTGAATTTGTGTATCACCTCATGGACGTTTTGTTTTCAACTAGTTTTTAAAGTTTCCACCTCTTCTGTAGCTTTAATATGTCATTTATGACTTGTGATGGGTGACACGATTGTTGAAGTGATTAGATGAGTTTTAGAGAAAATTTTAAATTATAGAAGTGTGATTTTTGAAAGATTTTATCAAAGTCAATATTTTAGTTTAATGAGCTCGAAATTCTGACAATCTTGTTAGGTTCAAAAGGTGAATTTTGATTTAGTTGGATAATTTGCGTGTATCCCCAGGCATTCAAGAGTAATATGGGTCATTGGATGAATATTTGAATTTTAAGGATTGCAAAATTGACTACGGTCGATATTCGATTAAGACGAATGGTGATTTGATAATTTCAACATGTTTGAAATATATTTATGATCAATTTACACTATTGATTCGTGTTTGGGAGATCCGGATAAGTTTTGAAGGGTGATTTCAAAATTTGGGTTGTTTTGGTTGATTAATGATGCATCAGGTCTAGTGCAGCCACCTACAATCTCAGGCGCAATCGATAAAGGTGGAGTTTATATCTCAAAAGGTCACTCAACTTTGACGATTTATCTAACAAAGTCATTGAGCTTTATTTTATATCAATAAAATCACTCAACTTAAGCTTTTGTATCAAAAAAGTCATTTAACTATATTTTATCATTAAAAAGCCAAGCTTTAAAATTTTTTGGTCCATATTCCCTGTTGTCACCTGACAACAATTGAATTCCATTCATCGTTCAATATTATTATGTTTATCACTGCCCTAATTGAATTCCAGTTAACTAAGTAGTGGGAAAAATATATGTATGTACCGTATAATTTACTTGAATAACAAATGATATTAAAGGGATCAATAGGATTTCGCTCCTAAATGTGAACAGACATAAATTCTGTACGAAGAGATTAAACTAAACAACTCAATGATCATTTCATGAAATATTGTTGAACCAGTTCATGGACCAGATCCAACTGGTACTTGCATTTATATTTGTTTTTGGTCAAAATGGCATCCAAAAGATCCAATTCCATAGCCATTTTATTTTTCCTTATAAACTTCTGCATAGTTGATTCATGGAATAAAATTCGTGGACGTCGCCCTGTAAAACTTCATTTTCTTACTTCCATGACATAATCTATAACGGTGAATGTCAAAAAGACAACATCTGGGAGCTCCAGCTAGCAGGAAAAGTTTTTGGCTGGTCAAAATTATTTTGGAGATTTAGTTGTATTTGACGATCCAATTACTTTGGATAATTAATACTAATATTCATTCAAATCCAGTTGGAAGAGCATAAGTTCAATAAGCCTTATATATTTTTAATAATAAATTTAGTTGAATGATTTTATTGATATAAAGACCTAAATTGAGTGATTTTATTGATATAAAATAAAGTTTAATGACTTTACTAGATAAATTGTTAAAGTTGAGTGACCTTTTGACATATTAACTAGATAAATGTGCTTCAACGAAGGACTAGTCACATCCGCATCTACGAGAGTCGGGGATTTCCAGTGATTTAGTTTCTGTGATGGGTTTTTCGTAGAAATGATGTCACACTCGTGGAACTCATCTGCACCTACGGGATGTTAAATTGCAATTTATCTATATAATAAAGAAAAACATAAACAAGGTAATATGACACCTCTCTGTGATCTCCATTCTTATTTATCTTTTTTCTCCTTTCCAGTCATAAACATGTATTCAAATTGATTTCTAGTTTTAGATTAGACTTAAAAGGTAGACAAACTATTCAATTTGAGGGTATTTCTAATTACATAGCAACAGTTCGTACGAATCGATACAATAGAAAATATACAATCCATACATTCAACTAGATATCTAATATAATATTATAATGGGTAAATAATAGAACTAATCATATAATTATCAAATCAACATACTCTTTCGTCCACCAAATGCATCTAAGCCTCTCAATGAATCATGTTAATAAATGTCTTCTAAATCAATCAGAGCATATGCAAGTAATTGTATATGACCTGTTCATATAACAAAGTTATACTCAACATACGCAGAAAAAAAAAAGCAATATTTAAAAAAAAAACGAAACATACCTCATGGATCCAAGCAATTACGTTTTTTGGATTTATGATTTTTTTTTCTTCCGTAAGAAATGAAAATAGGAAAATTTTCCTTCGGCTGGCCAGATATACAAGAATTGAGAAGGATTATTCCAAAACAATGTGAACTAAAAGGAGAATGCAACAATGGATTACTAAGCAGTAGACACGTTTTGATCAGAGCATCATGTTTGGAGGATTATGTAAACTTGCTGTCGAAGCCGGCCTACTACTTACTACCCAGGGGATGGACATATACAATGAGAACTTTGAAGTGGGATCCAATGTTTTATCCAGAGGAAGAACGTCCACGGCTATTGCATGGATATCTTTTCCATCACTACCTCCAAACTTCTTTGTGAAGGAGGCAGTTTTCTCGCTAGCGACAGCAGTGGGAAAGCCTCTACAAGTGGATCTGGCGACAAAAAATCAAACAAGACCAAGTTGCGCAAAAGTGAAAGTGGAGGTTGATCTGCTTCGTGAATTCCCAAAACGGATTAACGTGAGGATGAGAAAGAAATCAGGCAAGGTTAGCAAGAAGTGGATTCGGAATAAGTATGACTATGTCCCTAAATATTGTAAAAGCTGTAAAATACAAGGACATAATGAGGCGGAATGTTTCGTAGTACATCCATAGCTATATCCCAAAAGAGATAAGGAGAAATAGGGGCATCAAAAAGAGGGGAATGGTGAAACTAAGGAAGGGGACCAGACACTCAAGTCTCTCAAAGCAATGGAACAAATCAAGAACACAAAACACAGAGAAGTGCAAGAGCTAAACAACAAAAATGGAGGGGGATGGCGAGTACAGGGCAGAGGTAGACCAAAACAAGTTTGGAACAGGAAAAACATACAACACGAAAGGGTGGGGATCAACACTGAAAATAAATTTGGGGCCTTGAATGAGTGGGAAGACATGGGGGAAACACAACAAGAATCACAAGATAAGGGGGAAGAGGACAATACAAAGAAGTGGGTAGGGGAGGCCTTTAAGGACACAACGAATACATCAATGGGGAGCGAGACAAAGTATAATGTGAAACAAAATGTAATGGAGAGTAGCAATAGTAGAGAAACAATCATCAGTGCTATTCAATTGGACTCAACACAAAAAAATAAGAGATTGGAAGTGGTGAACCAGAACGAGGAGGAAGGAGATGCCAGAAGTGGCAATAATGAAACACACATGAATGCCATTGTGGAACACATTAAAGGAGCTAAAAATGAAGGGGAATCAGGGCCAATAAAAAGTATCCTGGACTTGGAAGCTATAACAGAGAGGAAAAACAGAGGAGGAGGGAGAGGGAAGAGGACATAGAAGTAGAAGAAAACATAGAAAGAATGGCACGGGAGGGTGATCTATCACCCATACATAGAAGAGTGATAGAAAGCAGTGCCAAAAGGGGGAAACAAAATCAACCTTCACTTCCATTACAAGTGAAAACAAGGAGCAACAGGGATAGGTTGGAAGAAGTTTCACAATGATTGGGAAGGCGATCTTTTGGAACATTAGGTCTGTAAAATCTCAGAAGGCATTTGAGTGACTAAGAGATCTAAATATAAAGCATAAGTACAATTTTATAGCTCTTATGGAACCATTTTAGGGACCACAAGAACTAGAACAATACAAAAAGAAGCTGGGTATGGAAAATGCGTACTGTAATTGTGCATCTAAGATATGGGTATTCTGGGAATATGATTGGAAAGGCGAAGTATTTAGGGACAGTGGGCAACACCTTACAGTGAAAATTAGCAAAAGTAATGTGGAAATCCTGATTACGGATGTATATGCAAGATGTGAAGCTCTTGAGAGACTAGAGCTTTGGGAAGAACTAGAACAACTTGCTGAGGATAATACTCTCCCGTGGATTGTGGGTGGAGACTTTAATGTGATACTAAATGAAGAGGAGAAGTAAGGGGGATTGGAGTTCACACAATTTGAAGCAATGGATTTTAGTCAATGCATAACAATTGTGCCTTGATAGAATTGAAATACTCAGATAACAAGTTTACATAGTGGAATGGTAGAATTGAAAGAGAATGCATTTTCAAGAGATTAGATAGAGTGTTTGTCAACTAGGAGTTTCATAACCTGTTCCCAACTAGTGAAGTTCAACATCTAATAAGACAAGGATCAGATCACACCCCACTTTACATAGAATGCAGTATTGAGAAATAGCCAACAGTGAAGCCTTTTAAGTTTCTCAATTTTTGGGTAAAACATCCCAAGTTCATGAAACTTATTGAGGAAAACTGGAGGATTGATTTTGTGGGGAACCCTTTTACTGAGTTTCAGGCTAAAATAAAGAAACTAAAAAGGGTGCTAGCAAGTTGGAGCAAAGAAACATTTGGGGATACTTTCCACCAGATTATGACACTGGAATACATAGTAAGGGTCAAGGAGATACAACTAGAGATAAGTCCAACACCGGAAAATAGGAAGGAGCAGAAGTTGGCTGAAGCAGAGTTGAAAATATTCCTCTACGTGGAAGAGGAATTCTGGAAACAGAAGGCCGACATGAGATGGTTCCAAGATGGGGACAGAAATACGATATTTTTCCACAATTACGTAAAGGGGAGAAGGAAAAAATTACGCCTAACTGAGATTCAAACGATAGAAGGCGATACCATCAACACAAGCGAGAATATTGGAGCTGGGGCTGTGGCTTTCTTTGAGAAACAATTCAAAGAAGATCAAACATCGGGGGATGAACGGATGCTCGATGTAATCCCAAAATTGATTACAAAGGAGCAGAATGAAGAGATAACAAGACTGTCTGGAATGGAAGAAGTTAAAAAAGTGGTGTTTGAATTAAATGGAGCTAGTACAAGTGGGCTCGATAGATTTTCGGGGATGTTCTTCCAATCATGTTGGGAAATCATAGGGGAGGATGTAACTACAATGGTAAGGGATTTTTTCTGTGGACACCAGCTACCTAGATTTATTACGCATACCAATTTGGTATTATTACCAAAGAAGGAAAATGTGAGAAGTCTAACAGATATGAGGCCAGTGAGTCTATGCACTTTTGCAAGCAACATCATATCAAGGGTGTTGTATGATAGAATCTCTAATACTCTGCAAGGCATAATTTTGAAAAACCAATTTGGCTTCGTAAAGGGGAGAAATAGTAGCTTAGGAGATTGTTAGGGATATCAATCTTAGGAGGAAACATCACAATATGGTGGTTAAACTTGACATGGCAAAAAGTTTCTTGGGTTTTCCTGACCAAGGTTTTAAGAATATTTGGTTACTCAGAAGTGGTGATTAATATGGTGTGGAGACTGATTTCCAATAACTGGTACTCGGTATTAGTTAATGAAAAACCCTTTGGCTTTTTCCAATCTTCTAGAGGATTAAAGTAATGAGATCCCTTATATCCAACTTTATTCATTATTACAACAGAAGTGTTGGCAAGAGGTTTGAACAAACTATTGGGTTTTGGGCCTTTTTCCCTTCCTATGTGGATAAATAAAAGTCCAAGATTTTGTGTCTTCCTTCCTTTCCTTTTTGGATAAATTTAGCCCAAATTTGACTTGCCCACTTTTGGCCATAAGCCCAATATTATGATGCATATGTAAGACTTTATTTTAGGTCTTATTTGTAGAGAATGACAAGAGATTGAGAACACCAAATATAGAGAGAAAAGTGAGAAAGTGCAGATTTTCGCACAAACCCTAGCAATCCATTTCAAATCGTGATTCCCACTTCATTTCTTGTCCATTTTAGCTGATTTTTGGACAACTTGTTCCTTTCAACTTAATATTTGATTAGGAACAGAGAGAGGGTGATTTGGAGTACTGTAGCTCTAGATTTTATCCCGTGAACAGTAGTTGCGGGTTTGGTGTTTTTGCTTCTTTCATTTCTCTAGTTTTTTGGTGCTATCTTGTAGTTGTGTTGCTCATTATTTGTCACTTTGTTGGTGGCCATTTCAGAGAACACTTTTGTAACTCTTGTGGATTATAGTGGAGCTTTGACCTTATGGTTTTTACTCTTCACACCGAAGAAGTTTTTCACGTTTAACTTTAGTGTCTCGTGTGTTGGTTTATTTTCTTGCTTAGTTGATTTGTTTACTGCCCAAACTGTTTTATTCTTGCATTATTTTGTCTTTTCTTGGTTCAAATAGAAGGAAAGGTTTTGCCTTGGGTTTTCTTCCGCTATCGCCCTGTCGTGCACATTTATTTTGTGCTTGTCTTTCCCAACAAAGTGGTATCAGAGCGTTGGTTGTTGTTGATTATCTATTTGAATGGTGTAGTCAAATATGAACAAGATGATTTGTTTGAATGGTAGTATTTATCATACTTTAAAGGCAATATGAAAGATCTTTTATTTGTCAAAAAATGCATCTACTTGTGTTTGCTTCTAATAAACCCGAATCTATGAATGAAGATAATGTTAGAAATCACATTGTGAATAAGACACATGCCAGAAGTTTGTGGGACAAGCTCGAAACACTTTATGCTTCGAAGATTGGCAACAATAAATTATTTTTGTTAAAATAATTGATGAGCATCAGGTATAAAAAGGGCACTCCTATTTCTGATCATATTAATGATTTTCAGGGTGTTCTTGACCAGCTGTCCGAAATGGGTGTAAAATTTGATGAAGAAATTCAGGGACTATGACTTCTTAATACTCTGCTAGACTCTTTTGAAACTCTTCGAGTTTCTTTGACTAATTCTGCTCCCAGTGGTGTTGTGACCATGGAATATGCTAAGAGTGGTGTCTTGAATGAACAGATGAGAAGAAGATCTCAAGGCTCATATTCTTCTAGTTGACACTTCGATGTTTTGGTTACTGAAGATAGGGAGAGAACAAGTTTAGAAGTCAGAATGACAGAGATAAAAGTAGAGGAAAGTCAAAGTTTAGATTCAAGAATGTTACATGTGACTATTGCCACAAGAATGGACATATCAAGAAATATTGTTTCAGGTACAAAAGAGATATGAAATAGCAAAAGAAAGTAGGCAATAATGAAAATCGTGTTGCGGTTGTTGATAACAATGACCTTCTTTTTTCTTATGATGAAAATGTTGTTAATCTTGTTTGCAATGAGTCTAGCTGGTTTGTGGATTCTGGTGCTATTTCTCATGTCACGTTTAGGAAGGAATTATTTTCTTCTTATGCTCAAGGTAATTTTGGGATGTTGAAAATGGGTAAGAATCATGAGGTTGAAGTTCTTGGTATTGGGACAGTGTTTTTGGAAAGTAACAATGGTTCCAAACTAGTTCTGAATAATGTCAAGCATGCTCCAGATGTTCGCTTGAATTTGATTTCTGTTGGATACCTTGATGATGAGGGTTATGTTAATACCCTTGGTGCTAGCCAGTGAAAGCTTACAAAAGGTTTGATGGTGGTAGCCCGTGGTGACAAGTTGTCTAACTTGTATGATTTTCAGGGCTCCATTCTCAGAGGCTTAGTAAATGTGATGGAAAATGATACATCATCATTATTGTGGCATAGAAGATTGAGTCATATGAGAGAGAAGGGGATGAACAATTTGTCTAAGAAGAATTTTCTTTTTGGAGTGAAACAAGCAAAATTAAACAAATGTGTTCATTGCTTAGCCGGTAAACAGAAAAAAGTTTATTTTCAAAGTCATCCGCATTCAAGAAAGCTTGATTTGCTGGAGTTGGTACATTCTGATTTGTGTGGTCCTTTTAAGGTAAAATCTCATGGTGGTGCACTTTACTTTGTGACTATTATTGATGATCATTCGCGCAAACTTTGGGTATTCTCTTTGAGGTCCAAGGATCAAGTACTTGATGTGTTTAAGAATTTTTAGGCCTTGATTGAGAGACAGATAGGGAAGAAGTTGAAATGATCCATTCTGATAATGGTGGTGAGTAAATTGGTTTTTTTGATAGATATTGATATTCGGCATCAGAAAACTCCTTCGAATACTCCTCAACTAAATGATTTAGCAGAGAGGATGAATGTATGCTTTCAGATGCTAAGCTGCCAGATTCCTTTTGGACAGAGGCACTTAATACTGCTGCATATGTTATTAATTTATCTCCTACTGTTGCTTTGAATGGTGATGTTCCTGACAGAGTTTGGTCTGTTAAGAATGTTTCTTATGATCATCTTAATGTTTTTGGTTGTAAAGCCTTTGTGCATGTTCCTAAGTATGAGAGGTCAAAGTTGGATGTTAAAACTAGGCAAAGTATCTTTGTTGGTTATGGTCAAGATGAATTTGTCTATCGTTTCTTTGATCCAGTTAAGAAGAAACTTGTTAGAAGTCGTGATGTTGTGTTCTTTGAAGACCAAACAATTGAAGATCTTGACAAGGTTGAGGAAATTGATTCTCAAAACAGTGAGAGCCTAGTTGATGTTGATCCAGTTTCTTTGACTATTCCACCATATGAAAATCTTCAAAATGATGAAAATCAAGTTGATATTGAAGATTGTGATCATATTCAGAATGACTAGTATGTCGTTGATGCTCCAGTGCAAGATGATGTAGTTGGTCAGCAACCAACTATTATTGATGCTCCTGAGAGTTCTCTTAGAAGATCTACTAGAGAGAAAATACCTTCATCTCGGTATTCTCCCAATGAGTATATACTCTTGACTGACGGGGGAGAACTAGAGAGTCTTAATGAGGCCATGGAAAGTGAAAAAAAAGAAATGTGATTTGATGCTATGGACGATGAAATGAAGTATCTACATGATAATCATACATTTGATTTGATTATGTTACCTAGAGATCGAAATACTTTAAAAACACGTGGGTTTTTAGGGTGAAACATAAAGATGGTAACCCAGTTCCAAGGTACAAGACTAGATTAGTTGTGAAGGGTTTTAACCAAAAAGAGGGAATTAATTATGATGAGATATTCTCTCCAGTTATGAAAATGTCATATATCCGTGTGGTTCTAGGCTTGGCCACAAGTCTGGACTTAGAGGTTGAACGGATGGATGTTAAAACTGTTTTTCTCTATGGTGACTTGGATGAAGAAATGTATATGGAGCAGCCGGAATGCTTTGAAGTCAAGGGAAAAGAGAATTATGTTTGCAAGTTGAAGAAGAGCTTGTGTTGTCTAAAACAAGCTCCAAGACAATGGTACAAGAAGTTTGGTTCTTTTATGAGTCAGCGGGGCTTCAAGAAGACTTCTTCAGACCATTGTGTTTTTGTGCAAAAATTTTCTGATGATTACTTTATTATTGTTTTGTTTTATGTTGATGACATACTTGTTGTTGGTTATAATACTTGCAGGATTAAAAAGTTGAAGCAAGAATTGAATAAGTCTTTTGCAATGAAAGACTTGGGACCAACAAGGCAGATTCTTGGCATGCAGATTGTCCGTGATAGAGATGCCAAGAAATTGTGGTTGTCATAAGAGAAGTACATTCAGAAAGTACTTCGTAGATATAATATGGACAAAGATAAGGTTATCAGTACACCTTTAGCTATGCACTTCAAATTGAGTACTAGACATTGTCCTTCCAGTGATGGTGAGAAGGAAGATATGAAGAAAGTTCCTTATGCTTCAGTTGTTGGTAGTTTGATGTATGCAATAGTGTGTACAAGACCGGATATTGCTCATGTTGTTGGTATTGTTAGGCGTTTTCTCTCTAATCTGGGAAGAGAGCATTTGAATGTTGTAAAGTGGACTATGAGATATCTTTGTGGCACTTCTAGTTTGAGTTTGTGTTTTGGTACAGGGAATCCTATGCTTTGTGGTTATACTGATTTAGACATGGCCGGTGATGTTGATACTCGTAAGTCTACTTCAGGCTACTTGATTACTTTTGCAGGGGGAGCTGTGTCTTGGCAATCTAGGTTGCAAAAATGTGTTACTTTATCTACTACAGAGGCTAAGCTTATTGCAGCTGTTGAAACTTGCAAAGATTTGATCTGGATGAGGAGATTTTTGGGGGAACTTGGTTGTGCTCAAGAGAGGTATGTACTTTATTGCGACAATCAAAGTGCTATTCATCTTGGAAAGAATTCTACATTTCAGGGTCGATCTAAACACATTGATGTAGGTATCATTGGATTCGAGATGTGTTGGCTTCTATGTTTCTTGAACTTGAGAAAATCCATACCAATGATAATGGTTCAGACATGATAACTAAAGCTTTGCCAAGAGGGAAGTTCCTTTCAACTTAATCTTTGATTGGGAATGAAGAGAAGGTGATTTGGAGTCGTGTAACTCCAGATTTTAGTTCATGAACAGTAGCTGCGGGTTTGGTGTCTTTGCTTCTTTCATTTTTTTAGTTTTTTGGTTCCATCATGTAGTTGTGTTGCTCATTGTTTGGCACTTTGTTGGTGGCCATTTTGGAGAACACTTTTGTAACTTTTGTTGATTATAGTGGAGCTTTGTCCTTGTGATTTTTACTCTTCACACCAAAGAGGTTTTCCACGTTAATGTAACATCTCGCACCTAGAAACGACTAGAAAGAGTTAAAATCTGAAAATATTGATTTTTGGAAAGATTAAGGAAATCTGGAAAATTTTGTCTAAATTAAGAAAGTGAGTTTTTTCCATTTTCAAATGGCCATAACTCCTAGCTCAGGATGAGTTAAAAGCAGATCTTGAAATGATTGGAAAGCCCTTGGATATATCTTTCCAACGCCACCGAGTTTGCGAAACGACTAGAAAGAGTAAAATCTGAAAATATTGATTTTTGGAAAGATTAAGGAAATCTGAAAAATTATGTCTAAGTTAAGAAAGTGAGTTTATTCTATTTTCAAACGGCCATAACTCCTAGCTCAGAATGAGTTAGGAGAAGTTCTTGAGATGGTTGGAAATCCCTTGGATATATCTTTCCAACGTCGCCGAGTTTCCAAAATTCTGACATCGTATGAGTGAGATATGCCTTTCGGAAATTGGGTTGTTGGATTGAGGAAAGTCCCAATCCGAATTTAGGGAATGGCAAAGTAGTCTTTCCTCTAAGTTATTTTCTAATTTGATTTTAGAGGTTTATTGGGGTAAAAACAGAACCTAAATCAGTTTTGGAAAATTAAAGAACGCTTAGGGATTGGAAAAGACAGAAAAGAAGAAAGAATGGGAAAAAGAGGCAAGAATTCGTCAAGATCATCCAAACTTGCGAGTGGAATTCGTCGGGGGTGATCCCTATTAAGGTATGTGAGATCTTTTCGTGTTGGGTTAGTTCACCCACACACCAACTTGTTTCAATCCATTGGTTTTGAGTTGTGTACATTTTGAAGAAGTGAGGTTCTTAAAGAACAAATTGTAGAATTCTTGTTGGTTGAGTTGTTGATGCTTGGGGGTGAGTTGATTCATGTTTCCGGGTTGTTTTTCGAGTTAGATTGGTTGTATATTAAGGGTACAATTGATCCTAACTGTTTGGGGAAAGAATTATGGAAGTTAGGGGAGTTTAGAGATGAAAATGAAAGAGAAAAGTCAGAAGTCGCTAGGCAAGAAGGGATGGGCATCGCGCCTGCCAGAGCGCCACAAAAACTTCTCTAAAGTTTGGCCTCTAACGTGTCGTGCCAGCCAGAGCGCCAGTCAAACTTCTCTGAAGTTTGAGGGCTGGCGCCCCGCGCCTCTCAGAGCGTCAGGGACGCCAGTTCTCCCCATTCGTTCCCCACCTTTTCGTACTTGTTCCTAAGCGATGTATCTATGTTTTCTAGTTGTTTCCAACACTCTAAGGTACATCTAAACATCATGAAATCATCCATAAACATAAGATCATGAACCTTGAATCCATGATCCAATTCAAGGAAAGTTAAGATCAAAGTCAAAAAAGTTAAGAGTTAAATCTAGAAGTTAAGAAGCAAGTCAAAACAAAGTTTCTTAAAGTTTTCAAGAGTCTTTGTTAAACGTTTAAACTTCGTTTTAAGGATCAAGTTTCAAGTAAAGTATAGGGTAAAGAGTTGAGTTCATTTCTCAAAAGTTATTAGGGAACCAAGTAATCCCAAAGAAGGTTATAAATGTTTTCACATTTGAGCAAGAAAGGAACTATGATTTCCAAAAGAGCCTTTAGGCTAGTTTTCAGTAAAGGGAACATCGATTCCAAAAGAGCCCTTGGACTAAACTTTGAGCAATTATCTCAAACTAAAGAAAGAGGTGTTTAAAACACATATGAGCCAAAGTATATTTTGGGAATAGTAATGAGCACCAAATTGGAGACGCGAGCTCATATTAACTCAACTCTCTATAAGAACCATGTAGCCAAACATGAGATTTAACGGGTCATACTTTTTAGATGATCACGTAAGTTAAGCTAGTAGATCTACTAAGTTAAGTAAGGTCCTATATCACGGCAAGGTATAGGATGGTCCTTGGGCAACGTGAGGTAAAACGTTGCATCATCACTTGGGATCAGAGTGGTGGTTGTCGGTTAGAGAATCTCCCACAAAAGTTATATTACTTTTATATATAAGTAAAGTTGAGTTTGTTATTGTTTTATCTTTAACGAACTAAGTTGTTTACACTGTTTTACAAGCTTTATATATATATATATATATATATATATATATATATATTGCATGTGTCTTATTGCTTTATTGAGTTCAGTTATTCATGAGTTGTACAGAACCAAGGTAAGTGTTCCTTCTTACTCCTTCCAAGCTTAAGTTGTTGTTTAGCATTCCAACTCGCATACTCGTACATTCAATGTACTGATCCCAGTTGGCCTGCATCTTATTATGATACATACACTGGTAACCAGGATCAGCATCCAGCGAACCGTTGATCTATTTGAGCACTCCAGAGTCAGTGGTGAGCCTTCTTGCATTTTGGAGGACTCTTTTATTCGCTTTCTAGTTTTTCTTTATTAGGATGTTGTGGGATCTGTCCCAACATCCATCTCAGTATTATAGAGTCTTCATAGACAGTTAGATAGTAGTAATGAGTCTCTCATCTATGTATTTGCAGATATTTTGTTTTGAGACAAAAGTTGCCAATTTGGCTAAGAGGTTATCATTTAAACTATATTACATGAGTCTATTTTGTTGAGTTAAGTCTTCCATTGATTTAAGTAAGTCAGGCCAAGGGTTCGCTTGGGGACATCAATGATCTCGAGTGCTAGTCTCGCCCAGGGTGTAGGCTCGGGGCGTGACAATTAAACTTTGGTGTCTCGTGTGTCGATTATTTTCTTGCTTGGTTGATTTGTTTGCTGCCCAAACTATTTTATTCTTGCGTTAGTTTGTCTTCTCTTGGTTCAAATATAAGGGAAAGTTTTGACTTGGGTTTTCTTCCGCTATCGCCTATCATGCACATTTATTTTGTGCTTGCCTTTCCCAACACAAACTACATGAAGATGTGGAGTTTAGAGGATTTGGGATGCCAAAATGAAACCCTCCTATTAACCATCTTTCATATGCGGATGACACTATTTTGTTCTATTCAGGGGATAAAAATCCATCGACAAAATGATGAATGTGTTGAGAAAGTATGAGTTGATATAGGGGCAAATGATCAATCTAGACAAGAGTTTCTCCTACTTACATAATAACACCTCTCTTATTATAGTGATCAGACTAAGAAAAAATGACGGGAATCAAGCAAGGGAGTTTTCCTTTTACCTACTTAGGCTGCCCAATGTTTTATGGCTGTAAGAAAAGGGCACACTTTGAGGAATTGGTGAAAAAGATTCATAAAAGAATCATGATGTGGTGGAATAAATGGTTATCTTATGGTGGTAAATTCATCCTGATAGCAAATGTACTACATTCTATACCGATATACTTACTATCAACTATGAACCCTCCAAAAAAATCACTGAGAAAATACACCAACTATTCGCTGGATTTCTCTGGAGCAAGACAAGAGGCCAAAGAGGAAAACATTGGATAGCATGGGAGGAGATGTGCTATTTTAGGGAGGAAGGAGGAGTTGCATTCAGATCATTACATGAAGTCACGAAGGCATTGTTCGGGAAGCTGTGGTGGAATTTTAGAACGTCAACATCACTTTGGAGTACTTTCATGTGGAATAAATACTACAAAAAGGCACATCCTAGTATTGCTAATGGAACTGGAGCCTCACATACTCAGAGAAAAATGTTGGAAGTAAGAGAGGAGGTAGAACATGAGATTTGGTGGCAAATTAGTTTTTGGTTTGACAACTGGACTAAACAGGGGGCCCTATACTTTACAGAAGATGGGGATGTAAGGGAAGATGAAATATAGGTAAAAAATTTCGTGGAAAATGGGGAGTGGAACAGAAAAAAACTGAGGGATTTAATCTCTGAGGAAATGACAATATATAGTGCATAATATCAGGCCAACTATAAAGGGGCAGGCTATAAAGAGACCATGGGGGATGGAGAACTCCAATGGGGTTTTCTTAGTTAAGTCATCCTATGTATGTATGAGGAGGAAAAAGGAAAAGGAGTGGTGGTGGAGTAGTATCTAGAGCAAGGGAGTACCTTTTAAGATAAATTTTCTTCTATGGAGATGTTGGAAAGGCAGAATTGCTACAGAAGACAATCTCAAAAGAATGAAAATTAGTTTGGCTTCCAGATGCTGTGAAAGATATGAACAGGAAATAATGAAACACCTTTTTCTAACAGCCCCCATAGCCAACAAGCTATGGAGGCATTTTGCTTCTTGTGCAAGGATCAAAATTGGAAAAGGACTACAACAAATAGTCACTAACTGGTGGGTGACATCTCATAGACCCAAACTAAGGAGGATTTACCAGACCATCCCAGCCATTGTGATGTGGGAGATATGGAAAAGGAGGAATGCAAGAAGACATGGGAGAGATGTTTATTATGAACATGCACTTCAACAGTGTCACACCAACATTTTCCTACTAATGAAGAAATTGTACCCTTGGATTAAAGCACCTAATAGCTGGAAAGGAATTGTGGAGATGCTAAGGAGATACAAGCCAAAACTATATCATCATGTTGTGGTCTGGGATAAGCCACCAACTGGATGGATGAAATGCAACACGAATGGGGCAAGAAGAGGAAATCCAGGAGAAAGCACATATAGTTTCTGTGTCAGGACAGTGATGGAAATTTAATTCATGCGGAAGCATATAGGATAGGACATGGAACAAGTATGGAAGCGAAAGTTAGGGCTATTCTTATTGCTCTAAAGTTCTGTAAAAACAATAGCATTACAAATGTGATTGTTGAAACAAACTCGCTAAGCATTACAAAGATGATCAGAAAGGAATGGAAAGTGCCCTAGAATCACATAGAGGAAATAGAAGACATACATATTCTAAGTAGAGAAGCAAACGCAGTAATAAATCAGGTCTATAGCGAGGCTAACCAATTAGCTAATGAGGCATACAAGCAACAAGGAAGAATACAATGGAATAATTTCCAACAACTATCAGTGGATTATAAAAAGGTACTAAATACAGACAAGTCACACATTTCAACATTAAGGATCAAAATAAGAAGGATCAAAGCACAAGAGCCAGAAACATGAGCAAGCAACACTTCATATGCACAAGAGCTATCAGCCTTCAATATGTGCTATGCCCATATAAAATGGATGGAAAATCAGAAAATGACGGAGATGGGAGTGAACAAGCTGAAAGCATACCTTTCCGAAGCTACAAGAAGACATGGAGACCAAGTGGTAGGCATTTATCACCCACAACAAGAGGAAAGCGGGTAGAGACCTTTATGCGGTAGCAAGAAGAGGAAAAGAGGGAGCTCAATTCCGAAGCCCTACCGATTAGGAAACAAGATTTAAAAGCGGACAACTTCACTTAACTCGGGTGGGTGTTTTAGTTTTATTTTATGGGTTGAGTCATTTTGACTTGCCCTTTTTGTATAGACTTGAGCTTTGAAATAAAAGAGCTATAAGCTCAGAAAATTGATTTAAAAAAATAAAAAATAAAAAATTAAGGTGTAAAGTTCATTAGCTTATTAAAGATAAACAAAAAATTTATGAAAAAATATATAGTATGTTTAGCTTCAAGTACATATTTCAGAAAGAGTTTCAAGAAAGTATATTTTGCCTCAAGTGTACATTTTAAGAAAGAAAGCATAGTACGTTTTTAAAGAAAATGTGTTCAGCTTTAAAGAAAAGGAATAAATACATTGGGATTTTAATCATAATTCAGGTAGTAATAGGGCCCTAGTTAAGTTAAGATATGACGCTGAGATTTTGGTCATACTTCAGAGATACTTATGCCTTATCCCTTAAAGAAAACATATCTCAACTTTGAGAAAGCATAGTCAACTTTTTAAAAGAAGCATAGTCAGTTTTAAAGCAAGTTCAGTTCTTTCTCAGTTCTAAAGAACTATTTTGAGCAATGACTCAAAGAAAGAGAATTCCAATTTTCTCCTAAAGTGGGACAACTTTAAATTATTGAACACCAATGCATGTTTTGCAAGTAGTATTAAACACCGAGTTGGGTAAGGATTCAGATAGTCTAAAACCCCAAAACTTCACCACCAACATATGATATGATTTTATTGTTGATTCGAGTGATTCCTTAGAAAGCCCCTAAAATAAGAGCTCAAAGATTGGATATAGTTAAGTTTGTCATTTATCGTGACAAGGTATTGAATGACTCTGACAACGTGGAAAAAATGTTGTATCATCATAAAGCTCACATGATGGTTGTCGGTTAAAGAAACTCCCAAAGAACAATAAAGTTGTAAAACTTGATTTTTTAAAATCGATGTGCCATAATCGTGAATCATTTTGAGTGAATAGTCTATCAAAACTCTAAACATTGAGAGGAGCTCTTATCTAAATTTTAGGACTGCTTAGAGGCTATATGACTTAGTTGAGATACAAAGAGATCGATCTGCAATATATAAATATTATATAAACAAAATATATAATGTATATACATCATTGTTACTAGGGGTGTACATGGTCGGGTTGGTTCAGGTTTTTCAAATATAAAACCAAACCATTTGTGTCGGATTTTTAAATCTATAAACCAAACCAAACCAATAAAACTCGAGTTATTCAACTTCAGGTTTTTTTGGGTTTTTCAGATTTTTGGGTTTTTTTCGAAAAAGTATCCATACAAACATATAATTTACTTGTACTTCAAATATTTCTTTAGTCCTATCAAAATACAACTATCTAAGGTGTTTCTTAAGAAAATAACACAAAATATTATATGAGTAATGATACTAAAATATCCAACAAAAAATAATAATAATAATAACGAAATCGCGTAAAACAAATATTGCAAATTAACAAGTCATAATGAAAATGATCATAATTTAAAAGTAATAAATCATGCTAAAATAAGTTTAATAAGTATTAGTTACATGGCTAAATATTGAAGGAAATTAAATTAGATTATGTATTTGAATAAACCAATGTAAAACCATAGAGCAAATATTCAATATTATTGTCATTCTTAGTGTTGAATTGATTTTTTATTTTTATTTTTGCTTTAGTATTAATTTAATTTTGATTCAAGCTTTATTATAATTACCAATATCTATGGACTATAATCTTTATTGAACCATTTAGAATTCTAAGTTTCAAACTTGAAATAATAATATATTAAAAGATAAAAACTATGAAAAAGTATAAGAAATATTTTAAAATTATATCAAAGTAAATATTTTTATGTATAAAATAAAATTTTAAAATTATATATATAATATCGGGTTGGTTTGGTTTCGGGTTGATTTTTTTTTAGTTAAAACCAAACCAACCCAAATATAGTCGGGTTTTTTTTCCAATACCAATACAAGTCAAACCAACCACTAGTCGGATTTTTTTTTCTCGGTTTGACTCGGTTTGCAGTTTGGTTCGATTTTCGGTTCAGTTTTGTACACCCCTAATTGTTACATAGTTATACATCATCTATATACAATTATACACTATTTATATAATATTGATACATTGCATATGCATATTAATTTATTTAGGGAAAATGATCAAAAATACCCTTAAACTATTGGCAATAGAATAAATATACCCTCCGTTTGAGTTTGGGTGCAAAAGTACCCTCACCGTTACCCAATAGGCTCAAAAATACCCTTCACTAACGGAAGAGTGGAAAAAAGGAATTTAGAAAACTTTTAAAATAAGGGTTCTTTTGTTGCCTCCTCTCTCATTCTGCTCGCTCCCCTCCCCCCCCACCCCACCCCACCCAAGTTCCATCCTCCGGTAACACCCTGTTTTATAAAAAAAAATGTAAATTTTTCTCAAGACAAATATATCAAGAACTTGCATGATTTTTCCATATACGAGCTAAAATGCTAAATTCAAGTTATACCATCTCATTGCCAAGTAGAGCAAATATATATCAAGCAAAGGATATGTAGAAATATTGAGTACTCTTGTTAAAAAGTCTAAATCTATTACTCATTTTTCTATCATTACTGCACAAAATTGAGTTAAAATTTCAGTGTACCCAAATTAAACTGAACAATTCAACATATACACTGGCAGTCTGGCATTAATTGTTCTTGTAGGAAAATTTTGCTCTTTGTATCATTCCTAATGCTAGTTTTCTCCACTCAATATCCTTCAATATGCAATAAGTTCATGTTTACTTTTAGGGAAAAAGATCAGAAAAATACTTCAACTTTGGCCGAAATTGTTGTTACGATATCAAACTTTGAAAATGACATTTTATCCCCCTGTACTATTTAATAGTACCTTTTACCCTCATGTACTATTTAATAGTGTATTTTAAAGGTATATATGTGCCTACGTAGACATCATAAATACTGCATCATTTTAAATAGTAATGTGTCCACGTGGACACATATATACCTTTAAAATACACTATTAAATAGTGCAGGGGGTAAAAGGTCCTGCATAAAGTTTAGTATCATAACAACAATTTCGATCAAAGTTAAAGTATTTTTCAGACCATTTTCCCTTACTTTTAAGTAACTTATATGCACACAACGGAAATATTAAAAGGTTGCAATTTTATCTTGATTGCTATTTATGTTTCCACTTGTTGAAGAAAAATACTTGAAGGTTGAAGTTAGTTTGTTTTGCAATATTGATCAGAAATGACGTCAGTATAATAAAAATAATTTTTAATAGCAATAAATATACGTATTAATAAAGAGATATTTACCACATTAGTTAATTATTATTGGATCCAATGTCGTTATAGGTTTTAGACACATTTACGAAGAGTGTGGTGCTTATATACAAATTTATTTACTTGACATCATAAAATTTCATCATTGCACTCCAAATATTAGTTAATGGCTGTTTTATTTTCTTTTTTCGAATACAAACCATGGTCATGGGTGAAACTTGAGTGTAGATTAGTCAAAATGGGTTCAGTTTTGTGTGACAAACGATGGATTTAAAATAGTTTTTTTTTTGTTTGAGTTTTAGTTCGATCTGATTTAACAGGTAAGGAAGGAACAAAGAAGAAGAAAAGGTAAGAAATGGGTGTGGCAACGGACATAATGAGAGAGAAAATTGGGAGGGGCAGGTGAAAACTTTTTCTTATTTTAAAAGTTTTTTAGATTCCTTTTTTTTTTTTACTTTTTCGTTAGCTAGGGGTATTTTTAACCTATTGAATAACGGTGAGGGTAGTTTTGCATCCAAACATAAACAGAGAGTACATTTGCTCTATTTACAATAGTATGAGGTATTTTTAACCCTTTTCTCATTTATTTATTATATATATATTGGTAAATGACCTATTTATTAATCTAATAGTTTTCCGGTCTTAATATTTTCTTGGATTATGGAGAAAATATCTAAAGATCTCTAAGCTTTAACCAAATGAATAAACTTGATAAGAGAGGGTAAATTTCATAGTTATTTCGTTGAATAAATGAGTTTGGATTTATGATTTTTTTTCCGTAAGAAATGAAATTAAGGTGTAAAGTTCATTAGCTTATTGAAGATTAAAAAAAATATGAAAATATATACAAAGTGTATGTATAATTATTCATAAAATATAATATATTGTATACATATAATTGTAAGATTTGTGTATATAATTTATTATTTTGGTTTGTTATTTTCTTTAGTTTGTTTTTAATAAAAACTAAGTCAAATAGTATCGATTTAAAAAAAAAAAATCAAATTCAAATTAAACCAAATCAAATAAAAAATAATTTATAATTTAATGTCAAATTGGATCGATTTTTTAACCAAAATGTGAATACCCAAATTTTTCCAACAATATATTGACTTCTTCTATCATTTGATTTTTTTACTCCCTCCGTCCAGCAATACTAGTCCACTATATTAAAAATAGACGTTCAACAATATTTGTCCATTTTATGAAATTCATGGATAATTTTACACTTAGTTCTTAATTATCCTTGTCATTAATTATAGTCATATTCCTACTATACTTTTCAAGACATAGTATTTATTCAAAAATATAGTAAAATTACCCTTCTATTTATAATTTTTTAAGAGATGTGCTAAGTCAATAGTGGACAACTATTGTTGGAGAGGGAGTAATAGATATGCTTACATATCTTCTACAACTTTCGTTACAAAAGTAATGCACCACAATAAGCATAACTTATTAAAACCCATTTCATTAACTGTTAAAGAGGATAATCCCGAAAACAAATTCTGTAAGCTATCATAATTGACTTAATGGAGTTGGACTTAAAGATTTTTTGTGCTTTGATATAAATATTGCTTTATGTCTCAGTTAATATGACTTACTTTCATTTTCAATCGATCCAAAAAAGAATGGCACATCTATAAAATAATTTAACTTTAAAATACTCATTTTACCCTTAATGAAATGATTTATAGCCACACAAATATTTATCACTTATTTTAGACCAAAATTTCTAAAGTCTTCCTTTCTTTCTTAAACTCTACGTCGAGTCAAACTAATTCATATAAAATGGGAGTATAACTTTTCATACCTTTATATAAGTATAAGCAAATTTCTTTGAGGAAAAGTCATTGCAAACCAAGGTAACTGTATATTTAGTGGCTCCATGCATCTCAATTTATACATCTATTTCCATGTTGTCAATAAGCCTGACCTTTCCAAACCATACTGCTACACAAAATACAACTGGTCTCTTGATTGTTTCCACTGGCTCTAAACTTTCTTGATCCACAATCTGATGCAAGGAAGGTGTCAGCAATGAGGTAAAACAAAACCAACAAATTGGAAAGAAACTTTTCATCTGTATTGATGATGGCCTTCATGTTGCTAAACAAAAATATTGTGGAACTTTGCACAGGTTCAAGTCCGGATAAAGCTTCCAAGACGCTAAACATACCCAATACTGATAATGTCTACTAGTTCAAGAGGGTAGTACAGGAGAAGTGGTGTGACTAGAGAGCTTTATCATGTTACTCGCTCCTTAAAAAAGCCGATGTATGTTACTCCATGTATTTCTATTGGTAAATATATGTTACAGCTAGAGGACCTTGAAAGCACATTTGGCAAGATTATGCCATACTTCCTTAAGTAATTGAGTTACCAGTTGGTATATTCTGTTGTTTATATCTAAATGAAAGACATTATTTTTCTTTAAGTTCTCACCTCAGCATAATCAACCGTTCCACCAGCTTCAGCTATGGTAAGAATGGCAGTATTTATCAGCTCCCTGCAGTTGACCTGACCCTTTTCTGCTTCAACTTGTGCTCTAGACAGCGCACGACTAATTGATAAAGCCTGTAGAATAGTAGAACGAGCAAAAAGTTTCAATTAACACAGAAACCAGACTAATAAAGAGAACCTTAGTAGGAAATCACTTTTTACGAATGAATTATCCCAGATGTTTGATTCTGAATAAGCTTATGTTTGCATAATTAGTATATCTAAGAAGCAGGTTTTTATCATCATATATTAAGAGATAATGACGGCAGAAGAAGCACCCTTTGTCTGTCCGCAGGTGAAAGTTTCACATTACGGGAACTCATTGCAAGGCCATCATGCTCTCGTACTATTTCAGAACCAATCACCTTTATCCCAAAATCAAGATCTCGGACCTGAAATAGAATTACGTTGAGACTATCAATTAAAAAGCACATCAGACTTCAGCTCTAAAGCATACTACGTGATTAAGACTAGCAAAGAAACAAAAACCAAGCAACATTTCAACATCTTCCTGATTAGCACTTTTACTTTCAGAGGGGCAGATATGGCCATATTTAGGGGCGGCATTCGGTATTTCCAAAGTTTGGTTTCCCTAATTCGGTATTCGGTAATTGAAAGTAGATACCAAATATTGAACTTTCAAAGTTTGGTCCGGTATGGTAAATTCCGGCACAGTAATTACGTATTGACAGGGTGGAGTATTTCAATTATCTCTTAACCCAGAATTCGCAAATTGATGCAGGAAGATATTGAATTTTCTATCTTCAATTAATCATCAAAGTCATAGGAAATCGAAAAAGTAGAAAAATAATTTTGCATTTTTAGCCAATTCTTCAAATAGATCAAGCACCACCAAAACATCACTCATAATGACAAATATAGTGTCAAAGCTTCTAAATGCATCATTTGTTCTCTTCATAAGATCCCCAAAGAAAACAACTTTCGGTACATGACTATCTGAGACACTCAACTCCCCTCTTAATACGAATCAAAAGAGCAAATAAACACATCATCAAAATCAAGCTATTGGCAAACAAAAAGTAAATGTTATTAACAGTCGTTGGAATAAAAACAAAATCCCTTCAACATAGTAGCATGTACTGATAGATGTTGTATATCGGAAACAACCTCTCTACCTCTAAGGTACTTGATAAGGTCTATGTACACTATACCCTTCACAAATCCCACCTTGTAGGATTACACTGGGAATGTTGTTGTTTTTGTTATACTGATAGATGTTAGATGGCCAAATACATAAGTTGCCCCTTAAAGTTGCCATGAATTTTCATTTTGACACCTAAACTAAAGCTTGTTCCTATTATACCCTTCAATACTAATTTATATGTGTCTATTGAACATCTAAGTCACAATCTTTCTTTAAAATAAAGAGTGTGCTATACAAACGCTCTGATATAAAAATGTGACCAAGAAATGACTGGCACATAAACAGTAGAAAAAAAGGTTCTTCTCTTTCCTCAAGTTGTGTATTTCAATTACAAAAACAAAATAGAAAATTTCAACCACGAAATCGCAATCACCTCTTCGGCGGTGAAAGCAACGACTGCTGCTAAATTCGCCACCACCATCACTTTCTATTACATCCATCTCATTACCACCATCCATCCACACTTCAAGATCAACTACCAACATCAAATTCATCATTCATCACTCCACTCTCACACAACACCCCTATTCGCTGCACCATCAGCAACAGAGGAGATAAAGAAATTGTTGTCACGGGGGAAAATTGAAGTTTTGGGTGACACATGCTTACCAAAGTTCAAGATATCAATAAATAGTAGTAACCCAAAAGTTAAGACTTTGATGAGCATCGCAAATCTGAACAAACTCCATCACCTCACTCCCTTCATTCACTTATTCATTTTGTTCCTTACACTGGATATACACCCTCATTGAATGATTGGATTTTAAAAAAATCAAATAAATTGGACCACAGTGCTTATAGCTAATTTAAAATAAAAAATTGACCACAGTCCACATAGAACTGCTAAATCCGAAGAATTCTTAGATACAGCAAAGGGATTGTTATGGCTATATTTTGGGAGTCCATAATCAAAAACTATTAATGAGATAACATGTATCTTTTACCATAAAATTTACCACTTAGGAGTCATTTGGTGTGAGTTATAAGGTATAATAATCACACGAATAAAATATTAGGCATACGGGATAATTAATTTGGGGATAACTTATAATACCTTCATCCAAACAGCTAGTACATGTAAAGTCATCCAATATTTCAACAGAAAAAACAAGAGAAAGTTTTTAGCAAATCTTACCATTCTCCGTATAATCCTCCATTGCTGATAATCCTTCTTACCAAAGACAGCAACATCAGGCTCAACTATATTGAACAACTTGGTAACAACAGTAGCAACCCCTCTAAAGAAAACAGGCCTACTATTCCCACACAATCCCTTTTCCAATTTTTCAACTCTAACCCAAGTTTCATGCCCCATCCCTTTATCTTCAACACAAGATACCACCATTCCCTCACTCTCTTCAAAATTCCTCTCAGACCCATTTCCAATTTGAGAATTCCCATAGTCATACAGATTTTTGGGGTTGAATACAACATCAACCCCACCAGGTACAGAGTTGAGTTTCTCGATATCGCCTTGAAAATCAGATGGGTATGTTGAAAGATCTTCAATGGGTGAGAATTGACCTGGATTAACATAGATGGAGACAACTATAAGGTCAGCTTGATTGTGTGCATCTTGGACTAGAGAAAGGTGACCTTGATGGAGGTAACCCATGGTGGGTACAAAGCCAATTGTATTGCCTTGACCTCTCATACTCCTTGTCCATTTTCTCATCTCATCCTTGTCTGTGATGATAATTGCTTCTTTAGCTGCCATTTTCGACTACCTCCAATTCCTCTTTGGTCAGCCGCCAGTAGGAATTTTACTATCTCTTCACTCTATGAATATCCTTACTACCTATTCGATCTATATTCTTTCAAAATTAATTTAATTAATTTTTAAAATTAAATTAAATTTATTTGATATTTTAAAACTATATAAAAAAAATTATAAATTATAATTTTTTTCTGTTTATATGATGACAAAATATATTTAAAATTTTTAGTCAAAATTCATATAATTTGATTTTTAAGAATAGTTGAGGGTAAAATTTACTCGCACCGAATATATACATCAATCCAATACATGTATGTTATGTGTTTAAATTTATACTTCATCTTAATTAATTAACATGTGTTTTACTTTATAAAATCACATAATAATAAAAATTACATTAGTTTAGTGTATACCCCGATGCGGATAAGTTTTTTTGACCAATAAGAAGGTGGGATGTGCTGGCGGCTACAAAATACTCCCTCTGTCTCAATTGACAAGTCTAATTTTACACGATATTTAAGAAAATAAGAAGAAAAAATAGTTATGATTTAAAATAATTTTTAGATATTTATAAAAATTATAAATTATTTTATCAAGAATAAAAGTAGAACTTAAAATTAAATTATTTCTAATTATAATAAGGTGACTTGCATATGAATATTTTTTATCAAAATAAGTTATTATTTAAACTAATTCACCAAAATGATATATTTTTTAATTTTTTTTATAAAACTAGTATAAACAAAATTCATAGTAGCATTTAAGGCTTTATTTGATTAAAAGATAAATTAATGGCATTAAATAAATATACGTTAGTGTCAGTAACGATTTTAGATTAAAATATAGGTAAAATTACTAAAGTACACTACATATGTTTACCCATTATCAATTAATCCCTTCTCTTTCATAAAAATCAAAAAGCCCTACTTTTCCCCAATTCTTCTTTTCCGGACACTTTATTATGAAAGAAACCAAACCCATCTTCCTCACCCCCAAAATCTCACCTATAATCTCTCCCACTACCAAATCAGTTACCGCTTTCAAAGCAATTGGATTTTCAAACGATTCAACAGTCCCAAAGTTCAAAATAGGTATTATTCTTCTTCTTCATTTTTCTTTCAAAATCAATTTTTTGTTTCAATCGATTTTGGATTATTTGTCACAATGGATCATCCGTCTTTTAATATTGGGATTTCCCAATTAATAACACCTAACAATGAACAAATTTTTGAATCTAAACACCCCAACTAGAATGAACAGAGGTCTAAAAGCTTGCACGCAACGACATTAATGGCGAATCGAACTTCTTCCAAGAGAAAATCGAAAATGAAAGTGGGGTCATCATCTAAAGCAAAGGATGCAAAAACTAAAAAGAAAAGAGGTAGAAAGGTTGCCCCTCCCATTTTCCGACCAACACTACCCATGGTATGTCTTTCTTTTGCTTTTAATTTTAGACATTGTTAAAAAATAAATGTATATAGTGTATATTGTAATCTGTAGTTTTAACCTAGAAACACTGATTGTTTGTGTTTGAGTTTAACTTTTAAATTTGTAGATGAAAGATATGGTTGAAAAATATAGTTTTATTCTATATATTGAAATCTGGAGTTTTTTACCAGAAACACTGATGTTTTATCGGATGTTGATATTGAGTATAAATTTTACATTTGTTGATGAAACACACTGTTGAAAAATAAAGTATCTTAGTATATACTGAAATGTTTAGTTTCTACCCAGAAATACCGATATTTATCAATTGTTGGTAGTAAGGTTTCATTGTTGAAAAATAAAGTATCTTGGTATATATTGAAATGTTGATTTTCTACCCAGAAACATTGTTATTTTATCAATTGCTGATATTAAGGTTTCATTGCTGAAATAATGTATCTGTTACTTGTGATTCATATACGTAGATGATACAAAAATAAGTATTTGTTTTACATTTGTAGATGAAACACTAGTTTAAGGCAAGTTTTGTGTGCTGAGATTTGTATTTAAGATAGGCGTTCAATTCGCTATATGATATAGAAGTTATTTGTTGTACAATGTATCATATTCGTAGATATGCACATGAATGATGCGAAAACAGAATTTAACATATATGTTAGTTAACATTTTGTATCATGTTTAAATAGAAGCCAATGTATATACATAATTAATATGATTTTCTGTATCAGTCATGCAATTTTTGCATATTAAGTATAAAATGATCTGAAACATGATATTTCCCTTTTAGTTATGTATGCATCATTTATCAATTTAGTAATTGATCAACATCATTTATCTTTCTGTAATTGCAGAATATGAAATATGTGATTAAACATATTCCAAAGCAACATCTAAAGTTTAGTCCTACTTACAATTCTAATTTTAAAGAAAACTTAGAATTGTTAATAAAGGATGAAGGTATGAACATGTTTAAGGATACCATATTTGGCCAGTACCTTAATATCCCCAAGTGCCACTACCAAGGACAAATTACCAAATGTTTATATCTTCTAGAGGTTGAGCATGATAATTTAGACAAAGAAATCCATATTCGTCATGCTAAAGGAAATGTATTGCAATTTTCTATTAGAGAATTTGCAATTATTACTGGTCTCAAGTGTACCGGAAATGTTAAAGATTTTACATATCTGATTTCAAAAATCAGTAGGTTAGTTCAGCGATACTTTCCTGGTCCAAATTATAATGTAAACAAAGGACGGCTGGTAGATCGTTTTGAGTTGGGTATTTGGGATAGCAGTGATGATGCTCTTCAGATGGCTATATTGTATTTTATTCATACGTTTGTTTTCTCCCAACTCAGTGATGCACCAATTCCTATAGAAGATTTCTTTATGGTAGAAGATGGCAGCTATAAACAGTTTCCGTGAGGACAACTTGCCTTCACGAAGTTAATGAAATTATTTAGGAAAGAGTACAAACCTATCAAACAAATGTATCGGTTGAATGGATTTCCATACACACTTAATATCTGGGTATATGAATGTGTGTCGGCAATGCATAACGAGATAGCTATTAGAGAAGGAAATGGTATACCAAGAGTATGCAATTGAAAAGTTGTGGGTGCAAAGCCTAAATACGAGATGTTTATAGAAAACATCTTTATTTAGGTAATTAGTATATAGCATCCTTTTTTACTTTATTATTTTATTTGTGATACATTATTTAAATAGTTCTAACGATGTTTTAGTTTTTGTTTCTATAGAATGATTGTTCTAACGTGCAGCCAACTCAAGAGGAACTCGAATCACTTGATTTACCAAATAATAGTCATGTACCTCTAAATCGGCCAGCCACATTAGTTGCTAATCAGGAAGAGGTGCAACCAGACGATGTTTCTGGTTTTGAAGAGTTTTCATCAAAACTTCCTGAGCAACTGTTAAAGAGATGCACACGTCTTTCTACCGCAGGATCCACCCCACCCCCCAAGAGAAGAAAGGTTGCACATCCAACAAAGAATAATGTGCCAAAGACAACACCAGACATGCAAAAGAATCAGCCATTTCAAACTCCAATTTAACAACCCCTAAAGTTTGATAATGTATCTGGTGTTCATCTTAATACAGTTCCCCGAAGAACATCATCGGACAATGCAAGACTCGAGGATCTGGAGGGTCACATTAAGTCTTATGTAAGTAAACATAACTATGTCATTTAAACATTTTCATTGTTGTTTATAATCTCACTTACTATGCTTAATTTGAATCCAGGTTGACCAAAAAATTGAAGCTCTTAAGGCGTTAATTATAAAAAATCATTCTGAGTTGATGAAAGCAGTTGCCGCCAAAGATAACAAAAGTGATAAGGTAGTATTTTTATTTTTTAGATTATCTTTTCAGTTTTGTGTTATACTCATTTTTTTCATCATGAAGGAAATTGGTGGCATTTCTATGCCACATATAGTGAATGATTCAGTAGACAAAGGTAATGCTGATCTAGAATCTGCTTCTAATCAATTATTCCAATAACCCATTTCACTTATACAAATGGATTTTGCAACTGTTGATCACGATGGTGATGCATCTGCTATGGAGGTTGAACAACGACTTGTAAACGAAGAAAATGTTGCAAAGGTATGCATATGATATTTAAATTTAATTATATAACTTAATGACTTTCAATCATTAGTTAATTTCATTAAAATTATTAACAATGTATCATTTACAAATGATTGATAATTTAGTAATTTTAATTCATATAATGAAATAATCATTGGCTTTTTGTGTATCATTATTGTACAGTAAACACTTAAATCACTTTTGATACTATATTTTTTGTTTTGAATCACCGGTCACATATACTTTATAATTCCTTCCTTATATTTTGTTTTACAAACATAGATTGAAGAGCCATTCTTTAAGGATTTTGCAACTGTTGATCATGATGTTGATGCAAATGATATGGAGGTTGAACAACATGTTAACGAAGAAAATGTTGCAAAGGTATGCATATGATACTTGAATTTAATTATATAACCTAATGAATTTCAATCATTAGTTAATTTCATTAAAATTATTAACAATGTATAATTTACAAATGACTGATACTTTAGTAATTTTAATTCATATAATGAAATAATCAGTGCCTTTTTATGTATCATTGGTGTACAGTAAACACTTAAATCTCAGTTGATACTATATATATATTTTTTTTGAATCACTAGTAACAAATACTTTATAATTCCATCTTAATATATGCGTTTACAAACACAGATTGATGAGGCATCCATTAAGGATGAGACTATGGAAGATTCAACAAATCCTATACCCACAATACACCATAGTGATGTTCCGATAGAAGAGTTTGTTCATAATAAGGAAGTGGTAAGTAAAGAGCTTTTGAATTGTTATAATCAATTATTTTTGAAATTAAATCAAAATGTTGTGTTATATTCTGTTTATTAGGAGGATGCAATACATAAAGTCACACAATTGCACACAAAAGTATTGAGATGTGATAAAGTTATTGCTGATTCAATTAAACAAGACTCCAAAAGACATGCTTCAAATCCAGTAATTGTTGATACATCTGTCTGATTCTAAATTGTTTAATGCAAATGTCAATAGTTGCGTATAAAAATTGTACTATTTTCTTATAATTTACTGATATCATGTAGGATTCTTCCAAAGCTGGATCTATTTCATCTGGCACTGAAACAGTCATAGATGCAATTGTCTACAAACTTCCAAACGAGCCAATTAATGTCGCACCACTGAGTGTAATCATTCCTCCATAGCTAACCAACAGTGATGATTTTCTATCTGATAGCCAGCTACCCACCCAACTTCCAATCAAGGAATTTGCACACAATCTTGATACAAAGACTCCAGCTCCACGTAACAGAATTCCTTCAAAGATTTTGCAGTCTCCTTATGTGAATACTTTTGGATCCAGCGATAAGGGCATGGGGAAAATAGACGATGACATTCGCCCATATACTCCATTTGAAGGATGTGGCATCACCTACCAAGTTTCGTCACTTTTAATGCAAGAGTACTCCCAATGGATACAGAAGGGACTCCTCAAAACACATGCAAACAAGTAAGTTTTTTTATTAATTGTATCTTTTTAGCAAAGCAAATTCGAATAAGTAAGTTTTCGTTTTATATTATTTCTATACTATTATTTTGTATTAGCTTATTCTTATGTTGCTATAATCATTCTCATAGGAAACCTTCAGAGGATAAATATAGAGGCAAAAATTCTCTATTTGGCTTTGATTATATGGATTTTGTTGTCGCATTTCCTTTGGACAAGAACTGGTTTTATACTATGTCATAGCCAAAAAAATGTTGGACTGATCAGGTATAATATACAATTCAATTATGTATACGATACACAATTAACATGTGTAACTCAAAAAAACCAGATTACTAATTGTGTTGTATAATTGTTACATGTACCATATAATTTTATCATATATTGTTGTTTTATGTATTGTGTTCTTTTTTTCTTTCATTTTGCAGTATATAGATGTAATTTTTTACTATCTACGCAAGAAGTCAAAAATAAGAAGCATGGATCAATATAGATACACTACATGCAACTGCTTGTTCAATACCTATATAAAAAATGCGTACAAAAGATACTATTGCAGTCCTGCGGATGATACTCTCAGTACACAGCAACACATTGCCCGAGCTGATGTTGTATCTATATATGAAAGGTCCATCAAAGATGTCATCAATGATTTTTATGTCCCTGTTGCTTTACCATGGCATCTAGTAGATGAGGTATATATTCCGATCAACTGTGACGAAGAATTTCATTGGGTGTTAGCTGTGGTTGTTTTAAGGAATCGGTTAATCCGAGTTTATGACTCAAATTTGGGAACAAGGAACAAAAGTCAATCTGATGAGATAAAACAGTTGTCTATCATCCTGCCTAACTACCTTCATTATAGTGGATTCTTTGATAAAACCGACAAAATTGATTGAGCAACATTGGATGCATACAAAGACAACAAAACTGGTGAATTGATAGGTCCACAACATCCGTTTGAAGTGGAATTTGCTCGAGGCATTATGCAACAAAATAGCGATAGCCTGTCAATATTTAATCCACCCAACTTTATTTACACATTTCATTTAATTTATAATGTAATTTCTTTATGTTTGCAGCAACTGGGGAACATATGTAGTTGTTTTTGCTGAATTTCTAAGCGATGAAATCAAGGTCCCATCGATTCCTTTTCAAAGTGAATATCTTCGCTCAAGATATGCAACACTGTTATGGAAATATGGTACCGACAAGGCCAATGCTGGATACGTTAGCGAGAATGATGATCCTATAAGGCAAAAGGTTGTTTCCATTCTATTGGCAGATGATGAATTGTTTAATGTAGAGTAGTTGTTTATTGACTGACTTAACGTAAAGATGTGAAGTTTTACTGTTTTGAAGATATATTAAGTGTTTTGTAGTATTCCTCTCCATGTTTACATTATATTTCTAAGTAATTAATTATTCTATTTTTGAAGAGTTTTTATTTTCACATTTTTTATGTCGCTTCTAAATTAGTTTTCATTGCATTTTAATACCTTATTAATTTTTCTATATTATAAGTATTATACATGTCAATGCAGATTTTACTATAGTGAATCCGATACAAAATTTCATCACTCATATTAAGTATATGATACAAAAATTAAAGTATCTTAAAATGACATAATTTTATTGTTCACACAACACTGTACAATTTATATTTTATAAGATGATACTATATATTTTTTACTTACATAAATATTAGGTATATGATACATAGGTGCCTAAAACATTTCAAATTGATACAGCTTTATCATTTCATGACAAAGCTTCAAAGATATCAAGGATCATATATGAACTTTATACTAAAATCAATCTAGCTTTTTAAATATCTTATACTTAGTTTCTAGAAAACTATTTTGTGCATGAAAACTCAAATTTCATCCATAAATAACGAAATTTTATGTATATGATATATAATATTGGTAAAAAATACAACTTCTGATACTCTATTATTAGTAGATACAAAATTTAGAAGAATATATTATGTATATGATATATAATTGATTCAAATGATACCTTTTTTAAACGTTGTCTCTATTACAACTATTTGGCACTATTAATCGATGTAAAAGTTATAAAAAGCACATAGTATACCAATCTAATTTTTATAATAAATTGACAATCACATAATGTTGCCAAAACATAACATTATTCATTTATTGCATCATAAAATGGAAACCATTAAGAATCTTTTGGGAAGAAAGTACATGTTCTTCTATTGTGATCTTCCTGTCCACATTATCCACAACAGTTCGTGTTTGTGGTAATCTTTTCATCTGAATTTTTCTTCCTCTTTTTTCTTGGCCTTCTAGGCATTTTTTTGTATCGTGGTGGCAAAACGATTTCCTCCGAAACATATTATGGAGCTATCCAATCACTTTTGTCTGGCATTGATTCTATTGGAAGTGCATATGTGTTTGTTAATGCATCATATTTATAGTAATCAGAGCAGTAGGGATGTACATCTTTAATATTTTTCTTCATCAAAACAGTCATTGCGTGCGCACAAGGTATCTCGTCATGTTGAAATCTACCACATGAACAAGTTTTTCTCTCAAGACATACAATGTATCTTATCGCACCTTCATACATTGCAAAGATATATTCAGAAGATGCAACTACCTGCAAATGTTTAAAAATTACAGATACATCAAATGAATTTGTAAATGGTATACTTAACAATATAACGATAAACATAAAAATTGATAATACAAATATGTACCTTCATTTTCACACATTTGGACGCGTTTATAATCATTATTTCTTCAAATCTTCTCCCTAATGTTTCCATTGTATAAGATGCTATGTCTCAATTTTTGCAATTCCAAGTACCAAATAGAATTCTAACTTCTTCCACAAAGTCTATAATAGGTAGTTGTCGTGCATCAACAAGGCAACCATTGATACATTCCGCTATCTTCGAAGTCATCATCCTCCCCCTATTAACAGTTGCATGAGATCTAGCCCACCTTTCATACCTAGCATCTTGAAGATACTTCTTAACTCTGCCATCTATTTTTTCCACTTTAGCCATTAATTTTTCAAAATCATCTTTCCGATAAGCCTTTGCCATCGAATAGAAAATATTACTTAGTATGGTTCTGCTTCTCTTGTAGTATGTACACACATTTTTCCATAGGTGCCATATGCATGCGAAATGAGGAACATTTGGATAAACAATACTTACACTCTTCAATATGCTTTCATTTCGATCTGATACAACACACATTTGTTCTCTATCACCAAATACATTTTTAAAGTGTTGGAAGAACCATGTCCATGAACAATCATTTTTCGTGTCTACAATTTCATAAGCTAACGGCAATATACAACCTTCAAATGGAAACATATAATATTACGATTCTTTATATATGATTGTTCCATGATGTTATATTACTATCTTGAAAAATCAAATTAATAAACAACATGTCATACCTGCCTCATCGAGTGTACTTGCCGATACAAATGTCCCTCGATAAGATCCACTAAGATGTGAAGCATCAACAACAACAACAGGCTTATAGAACTCAAACCCTCTCATCATTGGCCTTAATGATATGAAGAGATACATAAACTCATTTTTTTCCGACTTGTGCATATGAATTTGGATACACAATGTTCAGCATATATATGTATTTTGGCATCTATTTGTATCTGTCTGCAGGTTTACCCCTAATTATCTCCAATGCACGTTCTTTTGCACGCCATGCTTGTTGGTAAGAAATTTCAACTCCATACAGTGCCTAACATCCTCAATTATATCGTTTGGAGTATGTTTTCTTTTATGATTCACTAACTTTGGAGCTGTCACACCACTAAGAAACCCAACAGTAGCTTGTACCTTACTTAATACCCTATCCCTCAATGGACATGTATGTTCACAATTGAAGTATCTCACTTTGAATATATCCGTATTTTTCCTAACGGACGCCTTCAATTCCCAACAACAAGCATCTAAATGACATACTAATATGTAACTGCAATTATACGATATACAGTTGTTATTTCATCAGGTTTAATGTATCAATTCATAATATTATAAATAAAATAACAGTACAACATACACTATTACAAAGACTTTTAGTTAAATTGTAATCTGCACATAGTTCATAAACTACTCATTTTATATATTTGATATACAAATCAGATAACACATTCAAAATTCAATTATTAACATTATTTCAATAATCCTTCTTAATTATTAAAGTATCAAGCATTAACCCTTATGATACCTAACAACTACAATTGCACCATACACACGTTATTTGTGTATCATGATATCAAATCAATCTTAAAAAATCAAGAATTTTATAGGATTGAAGTATCACATACCTTTTGCTATCAAATCTCTTAACTCTAAAATTGAAGCTATGCTTCATTTTATATTTTTCCATAACAGCCATTAGAGTTGCCTTATCTTTGTACAATTGCTTCACTTTCACATTAGAAACATTTATATCTGATATATAATTTTCCACCTCCATTTCTGGTATATAATAAGAATCACAAATTTTCGATTCAATAATGCTTATAGCCTTTGTGTCCCTTTTTCCACCTTCAACACACACAATTGCACCTGTTGTTGTATCAAAATTATGTATATCTTCATCACTTCTATCCGATGTATCAATGCATAGTGGATACATACCAAATTCTACCTCATATTTCTTCACTTCTATGTACAATTTCACCCCCATATCATTCCGAATACACAATGGACATGAATTACCTTCTACAACGTATCTAATCTCCATTTTTTTATTCATCAACGTTCAATTCTGCTGCAATTGCTGATTTGAGATTAACGAACGAAATATTTTCCCCAACCACTATGCCATCAATTTTGTATTGCTCGTACCTAACATCACTTTCCCATATACCTGAATGCCTTAACAAGATGGAAATATTCATTACAAATCTTCACCAAAAAAAGCGTTGGAATTTTCAGAGCTTTTCGTAAAACAAGAAATAAAAATTTCATAATTTGAAATTCTAAATTTTAGTTCAGTAGTGTTTTAAGATTGAACGATTTGCAGATGTAATAAACGTATGCGTGAATTGTGGCAGTTAATTTTTTAATTCCTTAATTAACGCATAATCTGTTAAAATCCCTTTTTAACGCACTAACCTGATAATTACAGCTTCTTAATTAAAGTATCTGACCGCATATTAAAGTATCTGCAACACGAAAAAAGAAGGGAAATTCGTAATTTATAATAGAGTAGGGACATGAAGTAATTTGTTTATTATACTATATGTTTTATATAATTTTTACTAAAATATAACAGAAGCCCACATCTCTCAACCAAACAATGCCATTTAGTTTTTATTACCTTCAATATTTCATTACCTTTCGAACCTACTTATATAAAACCCTTTCAAATCTACTGCTGCAAAACTCAAGCCCTGCGCAAAAATTTCTTAGCCCTCACAATTTTGTTCCCAATCATAACCGATAATTGGTGGATGAAGTGAAGGTGTGAAAGAACAAAAACACAGAAAGACAATGAATGGGTCAAAACCTCATTTCGTGGATAAACGATAGCTCTTATATTTTAAAATCAATTTTGGGGCTTTCTTGTTTTAACAAGTTCCACGATAAATTACAGTTATAAATCTTCGGAAAAGCTTGGAACCAAGGAAATTTTTTTATTTTTGAGGTATGTTTTTTTTTTCTTAAAAATAGTAGAAGGAATACTTGAATTTTAGAATTTCTATCTTTTCGTATTTATATCATTTTTATAGAATAATGCTAAATAGATTCAGTCAAACAATTCTGATTCTTGTATGTTATGTATTCATTTAGAGGATTCATGCATGTTATTGATGCAAAGAGAAACAATGAAAAAATATATTTACAAAAAAAATGGAAGGGAAGACTATGACTATGAGATTAACCTATAACCAGGCTCTACTAGCTAGCTAATCACTGTTTCTTGTTTCTATTTTTTTTTTTTTTTAAAGAAGAAGTGAAAAACAAGTTTCTATTACTATAAGTGCAAGTGTCTTGTATTAAGTTCCTTCTACTCTTCTCTAAAATATATATATATATATATATATATATATATATATATATATTGATCCTGATATTTTAAGTTTAAATGGCAAGTGGGAGGAGAATAAAAAAGAATCTTGAAAATTGACGTAATATTGAAAATCAAATGACAAAATAGAGTAAAATTGAGTTTTTTTTTCCAAATGGAACATGAGGTGACATTAGATTTGTGATTCTGTAAATTTGAAGTACACAAGAACATATATAAGTCAAAGAGTTATATATGTGACACTATCTAACACTCCTTCCATTTCATATTAAGTTAATTTTTAAGGCATTTTTCATTTTTCAAATTAACTTAATTGTTCAGTTTTCAAGACTTACCCATAAAGAAGTATCCCATCCATCCACGAGTCTTAGAGTTAACTAAATTATCAAGATTATATGATGCTTATAGATCAAGTCGGTCTATTGTTGATAGTAGCTTGAACACTTCACTAGTAGAGAGTAAGACTGGCAGGGGGACCGGGTCGGCCCGCCCCGACCCGCGATCGGTTCGAGAATCGGCTCGTCGAACCCGGTCCTGTAAGATTTCAGGGGTTTGGGGGGATGCGGGATAGGGGATCGGTCAGGGGCCGGTTCACCCTCTGGGCCCGGTCGACCCGGCCCAGATGAACCGGCCGGTTCGCAGGATTCCCTATATATATATATATATTATTTTTAAAAAAAAATTATATCCGTTGGGCAACGGCTAGTGGGCCCCCCCAACGGATTTATTTCCAGTTTTTTCCCTTCCCCAACACCCCCTACCACCCCTACTTTTAATGCTTTACTTTAAACCCTCAAGTTATCATAAATACACTTTAACCCACTTTTAATATTATAAATACCCCTCTATCCCTTATTATTTCTTACAAAATCATATATTCTCTCATCTATTTTTTGTATCTCTCAAGTCTCAATCTTAAGTCTCAATCTTTTATTCCATTTAAGTTTCATATTATATCATAATACATATATTTCAATTCTAAGTTTTCATATTATATATCATAATATATATAATTCTCATATTTGCTATAAAAAATTAGAGTTCCAAATTACAAGTTACAACAAACTACAAGCTTCAAGAATCGGTTATAACGTCTGCTATTAATGCAGACGTTTGGTACTTTCGTTTCATAATATTTATATTTTATTTTTCGTCATTAATTTTTGTGTTATTATTATTTTTATATTATACTTTACATATAATTAAATATGAGTTCTAACAAAAAAAATACCGATAAAGAAAAAGAGAAAGAACCAAGTGGCACTAGTAGATTATTTAATTTTACTAAAAAAAGTAGTAAGGAAAAAAATAAGAGTAAATGTAGTGGTACTTCTAGAGTTAGATTTAATATAAATGATTCTACTTATGTTGATGATACTTCTTATGATATTGATTCAAATGCTCAACTCGATCATGAACTTTTACAATAAATTTATGGTGATATTAATCCTTATCTTGATGAAAATTCAAGTGAAGAAGTAGAAGTTGGTTCGAGAGAAGATGAATTAGAAGATACACCTACTAGTTCGGTGACAAATGTTCCAAATGAAACTACAAATTCAACAGAGCAAAATTCTGGACGCCCACCCCTTATACCTCCTACGAGGGAGAAGGTGAAGTATCAACGCCCTAAAACTTCTGTTGTGTGGCAATTTATGACTTTAGATAAGGAAAATTCTATTGCTATTTGTAATAAATGTAAGCAACCTTTTAAACATAAATAAGGTGGAGGTCAAGGTGGGACGGGGGGGTTAAATAGACATTTGTTATCTTGTGTGCTGATTCAATATAAAGAAGCTAAATCACTAGCCGATAGAAAAAAAGGAATTCAAGTTAATGATTTTGATATTAATGTTGATGAATCGGTAGGGGCTTCTAACATGGTTCAAGGAACATTAGATCCTTCTAACCCCGGTGGTCTACTAACACAACGTAAATATAATAAGGAAAAAGATCGCAAAAATTTAGCTAAAATGGTTTCTGTTTGTAGTTTACCTTATAGTTTTCCTTCACATCCCAATTTTATTGAATATATTCAACAAACTTATAATCCTAATTATAGAGGTTTTTCAAAAAATACTGTTAAATCTGATGTTTTTGTATATCAAGGTAAACATTGTCAATATCTTCGTTGTTTATTTAGCATATTAGATTGTAGAGTGTCTATAACTTCGGACATGAGTCGTAGTGTTAATGGACGTGATTATTTAACTATTACAGCACATTGGATTGATCATAACTGGAATTTGCAAAAAAGAATCTTAAGTTATAAAGAATGTATAGAGAAAAAAACTGGAGCATATTTAGCTTCAAATATTTTGAGTGTTATAGATTATTACATGCTTATAGATAAAGTAATGTATGTCGCATTAGATAATGCATCTAATAATGTAAACGCTGCTAGTATGTTAAAAACTAGATTATATCCAATTGATGTTAATTCTTTTCATGTTAGATGTATTGCATATGTATTAAATTTAGTTGTATAAGATGGTATTTCATTATTTGAATGTGGTTGTATGAAAATTGAATATGATGTTGCCTGGATTTTTTATGCTAATAGAGCTGCTAGAATTAGAAAATTTAATGAGCGTTGTGTACTATGTGATTTGCCACCAAGAAAAATTCCAAGACATATTAAAACAAGGTGGAATTCTTTTTATGAAATGTTTTCAGTTGCTTACGAATATAGAGGACCCATACAAATGGTGTTTAATGCTCATAATGCTGACCCATTAGACAGAATTTGTGAAGAAGATTGGGAAGAAACTAATGAACTATTAGAATTTTTAAGACTTTTTTATTATGCTACAACCACGTTTTTTGAAATTTATTATCCTACTATTTCATCAGTATTAATAAATATTTGTGCTATTTCAATTCAATCTTCTAAATACAAAAGAATTGAAAATTTTAGAGTTGCAATTGAAGGTATGATTGAAAAATTTTTAAAAATATTTTTTTCTTATTCCTCAAATTTTTTTAACTGCTACTTTACTTCATCCAGACTATAAATTACAAGGTGTGCAGGGACTTGTTGACACTTTTTATGATACCTTAGAAAATTTACTGAAAATAAATCCAACTTGTGAAATGTGTAAGTGTAGCATAAAAGTAGAAGCAAAAATTTTGTATGAAAAATATAGAACTACAGGAAATACTCAAAAAGTTGGTCAAACTTCTAATCCTCAGAGTAAAGCTCGAATTTCAAGTTATATGTGAGATTTTCTTTGTCTTAATTCGATTAACCGTGATGATTTTGAAGAATATCTTAATCAATCTTTAGAAACAGTGGAAGATGAAGATGACAATGAAGAATTATTAGCATGGTGGAGGAGGCAGAGCATTGCATTTCCAATTTTGAGCAAAATGGTTCGTGATGTTCTAGCTATTCAAACTTCATCAGTTGCATCAGAGGCTGCTTTTAGTGCGGCAAGGTTTCAACCTGGCGATCATAGATATTCATTGGCGAAAGACAGTTTGGAAATATCAGTTTTATTTAGAGACTGGGTCAACGCTGAGAGGAGAAATTATAATTTGTCAAAGTTAAGTTCCAAACAAGAAGCTTGGATTAATGCGGTAATTGGATCTAGTGATGATGAATTAGAGTCACAAGAGTTTCTAGCAAGTTTGCCAACACCGGAGGATGTTACCGTCGATATGATGCGACAATTAGAATTAAATTTTAAAGGAGAATACAAATATTAGATTACATCCGAGAACTAATTGAAACAGAACCTTTCCTAGAAGGTGGCTGCGTAAATTAGTTACTCATCTAATATTTGTAACAAATATTAGTTTTACATATGAGAACTTATTGAAACAGAACCCTTCCTAGAAGGTGGCTGCGTAAATTAGTTACTCCACTAATATTTGTAAATTGTAACTTCTAAGTTCTAAGTTGCAATTATATTTTATTGAATAAATTTGAAGCTTTTATTAAGTCTTTTTTATATAACTATTGTCTTATATTTTAATTTTAATATATTCAATTATTCATACATATTTACATATATACTAAACTAACTTTAAAATACTTAATTTACAAATCAAAATTTCAAGTTTAAATTACTTTAAAATATTTAAAATACAAATTTGAACTTCTCAAATTTGAAATTTGAAAATTGAAAATTGAAGTTTGAAAGTTGAATTTGAAATTTGAAACTTGAAATTTGAAATTTGAAATTTGAAGTTTGAAGTTTGAAGTTTGAAATTGAAATTTGAAGTTTGAAATTAAAATTTGAATTTTGAAACTTAAGCATTATTTATTAGCTAAAAATGTTATTGAAAAAAATCTAATTTTTGACTCATTAGAAATGTTCTTTTTAGTTCCTACTCTCTATGTCTTATATTAGTGATTAGTCTCCACTTTTTCCTTTATAATATTCCTTAAGATTGGTATGAGAAATTATAGAAGTTATTAATTGTGTGGATAGTATTAAAGTTATTAATTAATTGTGTCTTAATGTTTAATTTAAATGATTTTTTTTAATTAATTGTGTAAAGATATCTAAGATCATATTTACTTGCACTTAATAATTTATATATATATATATATATTACAATAGTAATTTAAGCTTTAATCGTTAAATGCATTTATTTTTATTTTGTGATATGAATAAATTTGAATGATTAAGACTTAGCAAAATATTATAATATTATTAAGATGTTATTCATTCAAGATAAATAAGTATATACAAAATAAAAAATTCCCCATCCCGTCCCGTCCCGTCCCTCCAAAACCCGTCCCATCCCGTATATATAGTGGGATGGGATGGGACTTAGTTTTGTCCCCCCAATCCCGGTCCCCCCAATCCCGGTCCCGGCCAAATCCCCCTAGCCGCGTCCCCCGTCCCGTCCCCCTTCGTCCCCTTGCCAGCCCTAGTAGAGAGATGGCGTCTTGAGACTCATATGTTTCACTTTAGGGCAAGTGAGGCAACAATCACCTTGCAAGTTGTATAGAAGTGTTGTATGACTTACCTGTAAATGGTGATCTAGTACTTGGTAATGAGTCACGAGAACCATAGGGGATTGACAAAATCATATATCATATATATAAAAGAGAACCTTAAACCCGCCTATGTGGCATCACCACAAACCAGAATTCCCTTTTAATTTGTTTATTTCCAAAACTAGTCTTCCCCTTTCATGAAAAGTTGTGACATTTATGAAAAGTTGTGACTTTAATGAAGAGTTACAACTTTTCTGCAAAGTTGTGACTTTTTATGCAAAGTTGTGACTTTTATGAAAAGTTGTGACTTTTATGAAAAGTTGCGACTTTAATGAAGAGTTGCAACTTTTATGAAAAATTGTGACTTTTATGAAAAGTAACGACTTTAATGAAGAATTGCGGCTTTTATGAAAAGCTGTGACTTTTATGAAAGGTTGTTACCTTTTCGAAGGTTGTGACCAGTTCGAAGGGTTGCAACTTTTTCAAATAGTTGTAACCTTTCCGATAAGGCACAATAAATATTTGATCACACTACCCTTTGTTATCTATAAATAGATGAATTTCCTCTCATTTTAAAATAACGAAAATTTTGAACATCTTCTTCTTCTTCACAATTAAATATTTGTGTACTTTGCTCCTGTTGAGTGGCTCACTGACACCTTTGCTTATGTTACAGATCATGGTTTGTATTTTTAGAGTTACTAATTTATGCTTATGTTATTAAGGATAAATGATAAGATGTAATAACTTTCATTTTCCTTTACATAATTAATGTTTGTTACTACGTAATCTTGTATATCAAATATTATAGTGTTTTAGTTTTAATGACAGGTATATTTTAAGTATTATTTCATAAATTCTGTAATATTAAATTCTCGAGCGAAGCGCGAATAATTTTACTAGTATTTGCCAAAGATTATTAGATTTTATTCCACGTCCTAAAGACTGCAACTGAACCACACTTAATGCACACATGCTAGAGAAACAACAATTACCTTACTTGGCAACACAAGATATTGTCAATCAAATAGCTAGATGTTACATGCTTTGGATGATTGTTGGTATGATGGTGGCTAATACATTCGACAATGATTTAAAACTTATGTACCCTTATATGCTCGAGGACGTCAATGTAATTATATCTTATTAGATTTATTAGGTTTTATTCCACGTCCTAAAGACTTCAACTGTAGTTGCCTAAAGGAAACCACACTTAATGCGCACATGCTAGAGCAACTACAATTACCTGACTTGGCAACACAAGATATGGTCAATCAAATTAACAACAACCTAATAAGATCTAATTTTACAAAGCTTATGTACCTTCATATGCTCGAGGACATTAATGAAATTAGATCTTATAGTTGGGGTAGTGCGACTTTAGCATGCTTGGATCGCTCTCTTGGTAGGATAACCAAAATGAGATAGATGGATTTATATCACTACTATAGGTATACTTAATAACTACATCAATTATTTATTAATATTTCTTCTAGTTTATAATCTCCTAATTATACATTTATATGTTATGTTTAGATTTGGGCATTGGAGAGAGCTACTGTCTTAAGACCTCATGTAATAGCACAAAGGGACATCAAAAATATTTTTCTTGTTGGTTTACCTAGAGGTCCACGTGCTACTAGATTGTTTGAACATTTTTGTTGGACCGATACCACCATGCATGTGTTGAAAGATTTTAGGGATGCACTTGATTCCATGACCGAGGATCATGTATGATGTTATATCGGTTTTGTTTTAATTTATATATATATATATATATATATATATATATATATATATATTGTAGCTGAAACTCATTTGTTTTCCCTTCATGTAGTTTAATTGGGAACCATATTTTGATGACTTAATTGAGAGTCTTCCTGACTATTGTCACATGGGACAAGGTATATGGCATGTTAAAGTTCCATTTTTTTGTTGGGATGTCGTCAAGGTTTACTTGCATGATCAAGTTATGAGGCAGTTTGCATTGAAACAAATGATACCAACTTCATTTCTATTTGACGCCACACATTTTCACCATGATTGTAGGGGAAGACCAAATAAAAATTGAGAGTTAGAGCATGCACAATGATTGCCTTTTTGGAACCAGCAACTTCAATATATTTGTGATCCACTGGTCAATCATGAACCACTTTGATACGATGACCCTTACTTTACTTGGGTCGACGCGTCACTCGTATTGTTATTGGTAATCCTACTCAGCGTCCTCAACAACTAGAAGGTTATGTGTCAAATTCAACGGCATATAAAACAAATGATATCTATTAGATCATGTGTTCGTGATTTATCTTTTGGGGTTATACCAATGGCAAGGTGAATATTACTTTTTCTCGGAAATTTTGACTTGGAAAATTGTTACATATGTTTTTTCTTGGAATATATTACATAAGTGCTTTTGATCTTTATTTGAGCATCTGTTATAAAAAAGAATGGAAACTTTAAGAACGTAAAATTTTTCATTCTTCTGTTTCCATTCTCGAAGACAGAAGGATTCTGTTTGCTTTTCATTTTTCAATAACATTAACCAGTTATTGATTATGTGTTCATTCTAGTCCTAATATTATTGTTTTATAGCTTTAACAAAAGATTATAACTTTCATATACAGATAATGTAATGTTTTTTTAAGTTTCACTAGGATCTTTTAGTTTGCTCCCTATATAAAAATGTACATCGTGTATTCACTAAGACCACTTTGCGCAATAGTGCGGAATGAATAAGGAGAAATATGCTTAACATATGTGCACGAGGCTGCTAGGATTAATGTACAAGCAGATTAGAAAAGAGATGGGGTACATCCTGATCATTTACATCCCCCTGTTCATAGGCAAAGAAAAGGTGGTGATGCTGGTAGGAGGACTCGTGCTATTGAGAAAGGACGAGTGCCGGTTGAAATGGATGAATTAGTCTCGGAAGATGATCACGCAACTTGTGATATTGGTTCCATTTCAAGGAACCACACTCAGGAAGTCACTCCCGGAGCATCAGGCATGACATATCAACCAATAAATACTGAAATTGTTTCATACACAATGTCACAAATATCAAGGAATACAAGTCTTTCATCACTTGATAATGTATTTGGTGGTTATTGGCCTCAACATTTTGAGAATGCCCCTAACTTTACCTCACTACCTATGCTGCCAATGTCCATTGAGACCCCTGATATTGTCAATATTTTAGAGGACTCCAACATTGATATATAAGGTAATGAGTTGGATGATTTTAACGATGAAGTGGACAATGCAAGCGAAGGTGGTGAACCAGCAGTGAAGGAGAAACTTAAGATTTTTCCTAAACATTGTGGGACTATTACTTCTAACATCTTTATGTTATTTTTTGACATAACTTCTGTTAGGACCGAAATAAGCAGGTTTAACGCGGAAGTTAGCAAAACAAACCTCGAAAGACCATGAATAAGAAGACAAACGAGAAATATACAAAAAAGAGACATATTTAACGTGGTTCGGTCAATCGACCTACGTCCACAAAGGAGATGAGCAATCCACTATATAAACATAAGAGTACAAATTATAAAGAGAAATAACTTCAACCAATTCACTCGGAATACATGGGAGATTCACACAAGTGATAACGTATCAAGCTTGTGACCCATAAATTCTCCCCCTAACCAAAACTCTCAAAGCCCTTAAGACTACATTGTGAATGCTGATTAAGTTAGAAGGAGCAAATCTCTATTTATAGAGTCCTAAATTTTTTCCTACAAGAAAAGAACTAGCCAATCCAAAACTTTTTCCTAAAAGGAAAACCTATTTATGGTAAGAAATTCAGGGCAAATAAAACCCAACAAATCTCCCCCTTGGCTTGAATTTCTGACAAAACAAATTTGTCCACCTTCTTCACATAATCTTCAACAGCTTGCTTCTCCTCTCCATAATCTCCTCCATCAAATCTATGTATCAACACAGAGAACTTTTCTGAAATAATTTCTCCAACAAAAATTTTCATTACTGTCAAAAAGGCTGCGTTTAGAAATACGCCCGCCAAGATGAACACCCATCTTTCTAACCTGGTTCAATCATCGATTACCGAACCACTGAACCTGACTCCATCATTGAATCTGTCTCTGATACCACTTGTTAGGATCGAAATAAGCAGGTGTAACGCGAAAGTTAGTAAAGCAAATCTCGATAGACCATGAGTAAGAAGACAAATGAGAAATATACAAAAAGAGACATATTTAACGTGGTTCGGTCAATTGACCTACGTCCACAAAGGAGATGAGCAATCCACTATATAAACATGAGAGTACAAAATATAGAGAGAAATAACCTCAACCAATTCACTCGAAATACATGGGAGGTTCACACAAGTGATAACGTATCAAGCTTGTGACCCACAAATTCTCCCCCTAACCAAAACTCTCAAAGCCCTTAAAACTACATTGTGAATGTTGATTAAGTTAGAAGGAACAAACCTCTATTTATAGAGTCCTAAACCTTTTCCTACAAGAAAAGAACTAGCCAATCCAAAACCTTTTTCCTAAAAGGAAAACCTATTTATGGTAAGAAATTCAGGGCAAATAAAACCCAACAACTTCTTCACTTTTTAGTTGAATAATTGAAAATTACCCTTGCTTGTTAATGAGTGGTGGATTTTCACTCATTTGAGGCTCTTGTTTTAGTTATTTTGGCTTAGTTTAGTTTAGAATTGGTGCTTTTAATGTGGTTTTCTTCATATTTGCTGGAAAATGAAATGAAGAGTTGATTTAGAAAATGCTTGAAGAAACCAATTGGAATTGAAGCAAGAAGAGGTCAATTGGAAGAAAGTGAAATTGGCAATAGATAATTCATCGTGATTACATGAAACAGATGTCGTGATCGCGTAGGTCAAGAAATTCAGACTTTGTGACCGCGTGGTCAATGTTCGCGAACACATGATCTTATGACACTACTCATCGAGATAGCTTGAGTAAGTTATCGCGACCGCGATAAAGAAATCACCTGATACCTGGGCAGATTGGAAATTTCACCAAATTGATCTCAAAAACCTTTTTACACTCACCAGCAGTCATTATTCAGGGGAGGATACCACCATTGAATATTGAAGATTAACTTAGAGTTTAGCTTAGAAAAAAACTTGTACAGTTTATTTTTGGGTTGAGAATTTGAGGGCAAGTTGCCTCATAATTCATCCTTTGGATTGGAGATTGTGTTTCTAATAGTAATATTTCTTATCCTCTCTTCTCACCCTTGCTTTGTATTGCATGAATATAATTGTGGGTGTAATTGCTAATTGAGATTTGAGTTTTTGCTAGAAATAGATAATTCTTTGGGTCTTTGATTTCTCATTCTATTGCTTTTGTATTTGATTCCATATTTATTATTCATGAAATTGAGTTTATTATAATTCTTATGTTTGAATTTATGATTTAAGAACACGCTCAGATCTAGCTTCCTATATTTGTGGGTTGCTCGACAGAGAATTCGTGAAGTGGAGAATTAAATTAATAACTACATTTTAGCTTTGAATCTTGATTTTTAAGACCAAAAGGAGAAGATTTATGTTTTCATTGTTGAATGCAGGACTCGCTCGAAAGAGAGGTCTAAAATAAGGTATTAGGTTGTTTTGTTGAATTACATGATTGAGACCGAAAGAATACTCTATGATATAGCACTTTGAGACCAAAAGGAGATTAGTGTTGTTAAAGATGACCTAGCCTACCTATGATTGAATTAACATGTGTTGAGATTGCAGTAGATCGTTGAATGAGTGTTGAGTTCTGAATTTTCCAATTCTTAATTATCCCTTTCTTGATTAGTTCTTTGCCCAAAATCTTAATTTGTGTTACTAAACCATCATATTTTTTTATTAAAAAAAATGGTTTTCCATCAGATGTCCGGAGCCCACATTGGGGATCCGACTAAATTTGGATCGCGCTCTACAAGGCCCATTTGGAGATGGCGCTCCCAACAAGATTTTCTCCATACCCAAGGCTCGAACCCGAGACCTCTAGTTAAGGGTGAAGCACTCCCACCAGTGCACCACAACCCATGTTGGTATATTTTTTATAATTATGTATTCTTAAGTTTAGATTCAAGCTAATAGCTTGTAAGTCTCTGTCTTTTCAATTGTCGATAAATTGTTTCTTGTGGAATTCAATTGTGACTCTTAGTTCGGTATTTTTATTGCTAACGACCGCTTACTCTTTTAACTTATTTTGAGGGTAATCTGAGCGTTATCACTTCTAAGGGAGTCACCATTTTTACAAGCATGCTAGATCACTAAATGATTTCTCGTAGTCACCATACACCAATTCAAATGCGCGTTGACATTCAAGCATGCTTTTCTGTATGTCACTTGATGGCCAAATTTTTCATGAACCTTTGAAATGACATCTACCACCAAGTAGTTAGGATTTTTTAAAATTTATTTAGAAACGGAGAGGTAATCAGATTGATATTTAGGTTGGCATGGCCTCTAGAAATCCCTTTAGTCTCACATTTATAATTTTCAATATATTTTCCTATATTCCAAAGTTTATCTCCAACGTTTCGCCCTAGAAGAAACCACAAGCAACCCAATAAATTATAAAACTTACATCTCACAACCCATAGACTCTTGGTTGACGTTACCACCTTGAACTCTTTATTTTTGTGTAAACCCCAAGTCGTTATAGCCCGTTTCAACTTTCTTTACTACTAAAAAAACATACCTTTTTTAAATCTTTTTGGCTTCCTCAGACCAAACTGAACAATTTTCCAACTCAGATTCACATGTAGACATGATATGGCTTCCTCATTCTCCAATGTCCTAAAATAGGTAAAATATGATTTTGCATTTGAGACACACCATGTTCGTGATTATGAAGATTTACACTAGTATCATTTTGAGAAACATCTTTAATATAATTAATATTTTCATCAAATTCACTCTCATCATTCTCTTCTGAAGGTTCATCTTCGTCCAAACTTTCATTACTAATTTCAACATTTACAGCATTATATTGATCAATGTTGGTCTCATTATCTCTATAAAAATATATTAGTTAAATTCTAGAAAGATTTTGAATATAGAAGATTGTTTTAAAACCAGTAATTTGTAATCTAAAAGGTTATTTCTTCAATATAGATTTGTTGTTTTACATGACCTTATATTCCCTGTGACTATAATCAATATACATTTGGCTATTTGAGCCTTCATCAAATGATCAATGGTCATGCATCGACAATTCTTGGAATGATGGTTGAACAATCGATTCTGGAAAATGAGATTGACTAACCGTGACAAATCCATAATTTTGAGCCAATGGATTCATTTGATAACCATGATGACCACTAACTTGAAATACTACATTTTGATTTGTTGATTTGGTCTTTACAAACATCTCCAAAATATTTATATCAATCCCGCAAACTTTTTATATAAAAAAGAATTGTAACAAAGATTGATCATTCTCAATTTTAAACTCAATGAACCTTGTATTGTTTCCTTGAATTGAACATGGATATCTTCCAGAAATATCCATTTGAATAATTTCACTATGTGTTCCCATTTTCTCATGCAATAATCTGACCAATTCAACATAGTTAGTTGAGGTAGACATGCTAATAATCGTTCTAGCACATTCAGTATACCTGAATCTATTCATATCAGTAATTATTTAACCACTCCAATACAAAACAACTATCACATTATGTTCAAAATTTGTCATTTTTATCCTACACGTAAACATAAGACATTTTAAAAAAAATATATTAATAAATAAATAATAAAAAAAGCTATATTAAGAACTTAATTAACATAGTATGATATATTAAATTGACTTATTTAATTCATACCTGATGAAGTTTTGTGAATATTATTTCAACAATGGGCTACACAAGTAAAAACTTTGAGGAATATTGTTGGAATATGCAAAACATTCCTTACAACAAAATTTATTTTATAATCATATGTGGTTAGTTTGGAAAACGGAGGAATGTGACTGTGATTGGATTCGTAAGAAACGTTATTGTGAGTAGAGCCGTCAATATGGGTTAGGCCCGTTGGGCCGACCTGACCTAACCCGTGATTTGATAGGGCTAGGCTATGATTTTTGGAGCCCATTTAAGAAAAGAGATTTTTAGTCCGGCCTGAATAAACCTACTGATTTGTGAGGCTTGACAAATATGTATAGGGCCGGCCCGTGGACCAAATAAAAATAAATTAAAAATAAAAAATATAATAGAGTATTAATTAAAAATAACAAGAGTCTAAACTCAATATCTGTTTAAAGTTTGAAATATTACAATTTAAATGCAAATTATGTTTATAAAATATGTACTACATAAAATAAAAATTCCCTAAAATTTCTAGGGAATCACTACATAGGTCATAGCCTATAGAATATTGTCCTAGTTTTTGTATTTTATTATGATCATTGAAAAACAATTAGGTTAATATTTCTATTTAGCTATTTTTGCTTTTACTTGAAATCAAATTTAATAAATATTATAAAGATAATTTTATTTGTATATTTGATTAACAAATACTAACACTAACACCATGTAATATTATATTGTCTTGTCGATATTTATAATAATATTTTTAAATTATAATTTAATTTAAAAAATTATAAAAAATATACTTTTAAGAAAAGATGGTTGGCCCGGAAAAGCCCGTAGCCCACGTACTTGTGGGCTGGGCAGACCATTTTCTGGCCCACACAAAAAATGGGCTAGCCCTGCCTGGCCCGTTGAATTTCTAAGCATGTATGGGTTGGCTCGGATAGGGTGGGCCAGCCCATATTGACAACTCTAATTGTGAGTAACGTTTTAGGTGCAAAATGTACCTCAGAGTAACATATTTGGCTTAAAAAGTTACTCATAGTAACGTTTACCTAATGCCACCAGCCACAATATTTAACACAGCTGAATATTTTAAAAAGAAAGTATGCCCTAAAACGTTATCACGAAATATGTTTATACTAATTTTGTAATTTTTTTAACAAAATGTATTATTTTGATGAATTGGTTTAAATAATGAATTTGTTTGGTTAAAAAATTCCTTGCTATGATATGATAAATCGGGCAAAATTTAGGGGGATATTCCATAAAGGGTCGGTGTTGTCTGAATTGCACTAGAGTAAAATGTGTTATATCAATATTTTGTCATTGATAAATAATCAGATGAATTAAAAGTGTCTTCCGCACAAAAACACCTTAAGTATGTCTCTAAGCACATGTTAACCATTCCAGGCTAGCCATCATATTGTGGTCGATGGTAAACAGAAAAGGTATTTAGTTGATGACCCCTTGTAATATAAGTAACTCTTGCAAAAAAGAATCAAGAATACAATATCTCTAACATCGATAATGTTTTCATGTAGATCATGTGTAACCCCTTGTAATATAAGGGTTGATTCAGTGAAAATGAGTGATTTGATCCGAACATGAAGAACATAGTTGTGCTCAGGAGTTAAGGTTCTATTTGGATGGAGTGTGTGGTGTTGATAAGAAAGTATGGTCGTATCTAATACTGTGGTCGTATCTAACACTGTGATATTGTCTAAGTGTGTTTCTCAAACTAATGACTGATAATTTAGAAATGGTTTCCCAATAGTTTAGAAATGAAACTCAAAAAGAGAAATGGTTTAGATGTGTTTTTGACACCTAACTCTTTTTTAAATAGCATCGATATAATTTATTTGAATCACTTTTTTACTTCAATCAAAATCAAACCAAATTTAATAGGTTTTTAATTTTAGAAGTCAAATCAAACTTTTTAAAAAAATATTGTGCGAGGGGTGGGGGTGTCGATTAGATTGAATTTGTCAGTTTTTTGTGGGTAGGAAATGATTTATCTTCTTTAAAAAAGATGTATTCAACACAATTTTGAATTAATCAAACTTAAAGATTTCAAATAATAGAAGGTTAAAACAGCAACAACCAAAAAATAGAGTAGTTCATTTCCCAAACTTTGCCACAAAATCTCATCTACATCATAATTTACATAGTTCACAGGCTTTTATTTATTTATTTTCACCTAATTCAAATGACTCATATTTCACACCTATCTATCCAATACCCACCTATTACTAACTACTTGACAACAATCAGCAAGCCAATTGGCCTTTGAAATTAGATATCTCCTCAAATATTGGTAGTCTTCTTGATTTTGGAGGTGCCCATTCATTTATGGGTAAAACATTTACGTGTGCACTATTTACAAAATATTTATAACATTTGGCAACATTATTTTTTTAACCATATATGCAATTTGGTTGAATTAAATTAACCATATATGCAATTTGGTTGAATTAAATTGACTTCATCCTTATTTTTTCAATCTTTCCCTCCCAGCGTTTCTCTCGCGGCTTCTCACTGGCGATTTTCTCTCGCCGCTTCTCACTCGCAATTTTCTTCACAATTACAGTTATATTTACCTTCAACGATGTGTATTCAGTGATCAATTTCGAGCAGGGAGTTTGAAGCTTTGAAGTTTTGAAAGGTTCAAAGGTTTGAATTTGATTGCATGTCATTAGTTACTTGTTTAATTCATGCTTAATTCTCTTTGTTCTGATTCAACTTTAGTGTTTGTGTAATACACCTTTAAAATAAAAGTTTAACTTATTTTGAAGTATGTTGGTTGATTTGTTACTATTGAATTAATTGTCTAATTCATAATAGATACAAGTTCAATTCAGTCTATTTTATCGAAAAAAGAAATAAAAAGACTTAGTTTTATAAAAATCGATGCAACTTAACTTGTAAAGAAAAATCGATTTTAAAAGAGAATCGTCACTTAATTTTTTGAAAGAAAATTAAGCAGAAAAATCATTTGAAAATATCAAAGGAGGTTCGAGGTTCAATTTACACTTTAAGAAAGTGTTAGGCCCTTGAAATGTCCGCTAACGTGTGGTTAACCTATGACTTGACTAAATATTTGACTAATTTTGAAAATTAACTAAGTAAAGAAAAACCCATTTTAAAACATATTTTGAAAGGAAATATATTTAAAAAAATATTTTTTAGGGAAACAATTTTTATAAATAACAAAGTAAGTAAATAATAAGAACTTAATTATTTCAATTAACATAAAAAATATTATTTTTTGGGGGAGTTAATTAAATTAAAACCAAAACAAATGAAGTTAGTTAAACAAGAAATAAATTAAATACAATCAAGGAGAAAGGAGATCATAAACTTGGGCCCTTGCCCAAGTTACAAACTGTTGGGCTGGCAGGCCCAATTTAGTTCAATCTGTTGTAATCTAAATAATTCAATCTTTTAAAACTGCTGCTGCACTTTATTTTGGGTCTGACCCATTTTTCGTCCATGTATCCATTGTATACAATTATTGTACATCAGTGTATACTGCCTATTTTACAAATGTATACTGGTGTATACGGATGTATACAACATGTATCTGCTCGATTTCCTGCATTTTTTTCGCTTGCCCTGTATTTCAGCTTTCCAGCCTTGTATACTGCCTTCACTGCCCTGTTCATCGGTTTAATTGACCCGTCTGATTCGATATAAGAGAAATGTTGAGTTTCGACTCAACTAAAGAGGCAAGGATAGGAGATATGAGTTCATGATGAACTCGGGCAGATTTCATGCGAAAAAGAGCATAAATGATAAACATTAGCACTTACTTGCAATAAGAGTAACAAAATAACCACACCAATTTTCGCTAATATATATTACTATATAAGAAGAGTGAATAAACACACCCTTCTTGTTGACACATGGCAAAAAAATGGACCCCATCAAAAAGCTACAAATTAATAAATTGGTTGAATTAAAAAAAAAACAATATAAATAATTTATTAATGAAGAAAGTACTAAAATTTTTAAATAATTATTTTATGGTATTTTGTACTTTTCAAACTTGAAAAATGATTATATTTGTCTGCTTCATAAATGTACTTCCTATTTGTTGGACACAAAAATCATTTGCTTTTTTTCCTCTTTTATGGCTAGCTTTAATTGTGTGGGCCCTATTATTACTTTTGTACACCATTTCATTTTTCCTTGCATTGTTCTTATATTTTACTATTTCCAATTTCTATCCTCCGAGGATCTTTTAATCTTATTTATTAATTCATTCATTCATTAATAAATTATTTATATTGTTTTATCTTTTTTTTTTAATTCAGCCAATTTATTCACTTGTAGCTTTTTTATGATAGAAATTGGAAATAGTAAAATATAAGAACAATGCAAGGAAAAATGAAATGGTGTACAAAAGTAATAATAGGGCCCACACAATTAAAGCTAGCCATAAAAGAGGAAAAAAAGTAAATGGTTTTTGTGTCTAACAAATAGGAAGTACATTTATGAAACAGGCAAATATAATCATTTTTCAAGTTTGAAAAGTACGAAATACCCAATTATTTGAAAATTTTAGTACTTTCTTCATTTAAATTTTTCCTTGTTTTTCTTTTAATTTGTTCTATATTTCTAAATTACATAATAAGTACTTAAAATCACAATGTAATAATATAATATATTAAAAAAGACATAATTAAAAATCATCAAAGAAATTTTATTGACTCTTTAATTCCATATTGAAACAAAAGAAGTTTGTTTGAAAATAACATAAAAAGTACTGTAAATTAAAGTAAAATAACAACTAATAATATTTAAGAATCATATAAGAAATTTAGTTGACTTTCGTAAAAGTATCTACATCACATAAAATGGAACAGAAAGAGTAATATATATTATTTGAAAATGATATAAGAAGTGCTATAAATCACAATAAATTAACAACTTCAAAATATATTTCTACCCTCAATCTTATTGCTACATTTATTTGCTATTTAAAATTGAAATTAAAAAGACAAATGACAAATAAGTTTCTATATTAGCTCACTTATGAGCAAAATATATTATAACAATCTTTACTAATTTTATAACAATACATAAACTATACTCCCTCTGTCCCATATTAGATGGGCACTTCCAACTTTACACGGTGATTAAGAAATCATTAATACATTGGAAGACTTCACCATTTTGCCCTTTCTTTATATCAATGCACATTGAAATGAGTTACAAAAAATACACATACAATATAGGAATGGTCATAGTAATTGTAGGGGTAAAATGGAAAAGAATTAATTAATTCTATCCTAATTTAATAAGTGCTCAAATAATATGAATTTTTTTTTTTAATAAGATTCTCATCTAATATTGGACGCAAAGAGTAACAATATAACTTTATTAATGTTGAGCCCGGGCAACGCCCGGGCTTTCTTTACTAGTATATATATATAACAGTGAACTAATATGTATCCAATACAACACTCAAAGAACATGTAGATCATTGTAAGTTGAAATTAATAAACCCAAAATTTGCAAAGGAGAAAGAAAGAAACATAGAGGAGGCAACACTTATCTAACTGGAAGATGTGAATAACCAGAAAGATAATTTCAGAGATAAAGAAGCAATTCACAACTATTAATCTTTGCTTAAATGCAACAGCTAAGTGAAACGATATCTACTACATGCTACAACTACAAATAACAAATGTATTTAAAGAAGAACAAACCTAGAAACTAGAGAATCCTATTATTTATATCGCAAAATTGGATACATGGAAAAGAGATAATAGACCAGTGATCACACAAAATTTACCATGTCTAATTTGACTAAGTCAGCCATGGTGTCCTTGTGATTGACAAAATTGACACAATCACGATAAACTCTCTTAGCTAGAATACACTCACCAACAGGTGTGGAAACACTGAAGGGCTCAAGAAGTTTCTCAGGAAGAATATCAAAATTCATAGAAATATAAGGAGTCACGAAAGATAGGCTCGCTCCTGGATCTAGCAAAGCATATACATCAAAAGTAAAGACTTTGATCATACTGGTGACAACATCTGGCGAATTCTCTTGCTCTTGGCAACTGGTGATAGCATAAGACAGTTTACTCCTCCACCTGTCCCTGAAGTAGTTCCTCTAGGTGCAGCTTTGTCTGGCAAAGCCACTGAAGAAGATTGGGCTCTATTGCCACCATTACCACCGCCCTACCTGTTGTTAGGGCACTCTTTCATAAAGTGACCATTCTGACCCCACTTGAAGCAAACAGTGGAGCCATCACAACACACTCCTGAGTGGTTCCTACCACACTTAGCACATTCAGGAGTCCCATTACCTCCTCGTGCCACACTACATTGAGACTGTGCAAGTCTAGCTCTAAAATTCTGTGAACTTTGATTCTTAAACTCACCTTTGTTCCTTGGTGCAGGTGCACGAGTAGATGATGGAGCAGGTCCCTTTTGCTTTTGTTGGAAGGATGACCGTTTGCATTACTCTTCTGTTGTCCGGACTCATTTCCTGCAGTCTTAGCTTTCTTGTTTCAGAACTCTTCTCTATCTCTCAGCTTATCTTCCTTAAACCGTTGCACATGGATCATCAACCTTGTTATGTCCATATCTCCTATCAGCATAGTTGTCTTGCCCTCCTTACTTGACAAACGAGACAACCCAGCAACAAACAGACTCATCCTGCTCTTCATGTCAACAACCATCTTCGGAGCATAACGGGATAGTTGGGTGAACTTAAGGTTGTACTCACGTACTCTCATAGATTTCTACTTAAGAGTGAGGAATTCTCTTACATTTGCCTCACTTATCTCACGGGGAAAGAAACGCCCCAAGAGGCCTCCTCAAACACTGCCTAGCTCACAATTAGTGCATCCTCAGCTCTACCATTCTTCCATTGGTCGAACCACACTCTAGTAACACCCTTCAGTTGGTATGCAGCTAGTTCCACTTGCTCAGCATCTATCACATGCATCACCTCAAACACTTTTCGCAACTCTTTCATAAAATTCTCCGGATCCTTAGTGACACTTGAACCGGTGAAGTCCGGAGATTTCATCCTTAAAAATTCCCAAATTCTGGATTTATCAGCCACTCATGTCGAGCCTCTCTCTGTTGCCCAGCTTAGTTGGTCACCACTTGACTCAACTTCCAGATAGCATCTCGGAACTCAGCATTAGTGACCTCTCTTTGGGGTTGCACTTCTGGTGCATTGGGTACCCTTTGATCCTGTGGTTCAACATTTCTCCTAGCGAGACGACCTCCAACAACTCTTCGTGGAGGCATGATCTGAAAGATACGCATAAACACGAATTAGAGATGAACTCTATCGAACGAAAAGAGTATGAAAAAAGTGAGATAGTTCCTAAATGTTACAGCATCCTAATTGTAGATGTGGCGCGCTTCACACCGATAACTAGGACTCTACAGACACGGCTTCATAGACACTCTAGAACTCTTAAACTTTGGGCTCTGATACCAAATTGGTCATGCCTCAAACCTACACCCTAGACGTGACTGACAATTGCCTCAAAGATAAACTCAGAATGTTTTAAAAGTAAAACATTCACTAGATAAAGTGGCAACTCAAGTTTCAACATAAACAACTGAAAATGAAAAGACTCATGAACTACTGTCTATCTATCTATGAAGCCTCTAATACTATGAGAGATGTCGGGACAAGACATGATCATCCTAACAAAACTGAAATAAATAGAAATAGACAAGAGACCCTCTGGAAGCAAGGAGGCTCACCAAACAATTCTGGAACACGACTGGATCAACGGAGCGCCAATTGATGATCCTGATTACATGTATCTGCATCATAAAAGTTGCAAGACAAATGGTTTTAGTACATGGAATGTACGAGCATGCAAGGGAAAATCTAAACAAGACATAAGCTTGAATTGGAACTGAAGAAACAACTTACATCGTCTCAACTAAACCTATGGATACTCAAACTTACTCAACTCATTTCAATATAAAGCAGTAGTAAAGATGCATTATAAAGAAAAACTTTTAAAACAGTAGACAATAACTCAATATATTATAAAATACAATATAACTCAATTTGTATGCAAGAATACAAAATAACTCTATTGTATATAAGAATACAAAATATCTTTGTGGGAGATTATCTAACCGACAACCATCACTATGAGCTATTTGATGATACAATGTCTAGCTCACGCTGCCAAAAATGTTTTATACTTTGTCGGGGTATAGGACCTACTAACTAAGTGGATCCACTAGTCTATGCTTAAAAGCAATAAGGAATCATCTAAAAAGTATGACCCTTTCTACCCACGTTAGCTACATGGTTTATGAGGACTTTAAGTTATCTAAACTTTTTTCCATATCGGTGTTCAATACTACTCTAAAAAATATAACTTATCTCATATGTTTAAAACCATAACTCTTTCTCTGGTTTGAGATTATTACTCAAAATATTTCTTTTAAAAGAGATATTGTTCAAAACTGCTCAATAACTCTTTTAGAAATCGGTGTTTCTTCTCATCTTAAATGTAAAAACATTTACTCTTGGGAATACTTAGTTCCCATATATCATTTTGAAGAAAATGAACATAACTCTACTCTTCCTCAAACTCAAATGCTCAAGTCTTAAAAAAAATTAAAAGGTTTTGCAAAAGACTTCTCAAAAGACTCGAAGAAACTCTTAAGACTTGACTCTTTACTCTACCTTGAATTTGATTATGGATTCAAGGGTTATGATCTCATTTTATAGATGATGTCTCGATGTTTAGATGTAATTTAGAGTGTAGAGATCAATTAGAATACATGGGTACGATTCGAGGGAACTCATACGAAAAGAAGGATGAAAGAGTAAGGAACCTGGCGACCCTAGCACACTAAGTGGCGCGAGGCGCCAGCCCCTGAACTACTGAAGGGGGTTTAAGGTACACTGAGTGGCGCACTGTTGTAGCGGCGCGCCAACCCCTGCCCAGAATCGAATGGTTTCTTCTCAACTTACTTAGATTCAAATACCCAACATTAGTACACGATAATCTACTCAAAACAACCCTCAAAACTACTAACACATATCTCAAGAATCCATCAAAACCTCAACAATCAAGATTGCAAATGAAACTTCAAGAAAACTCATCAAGAATTCAAATTCTTCATCTTCAAGAACGAAATTGCACTGAAAATAACATGATTGGCATGTGGGTGAACGAACCCAACACTATGACAACTCACATACCTCCTAAGGATTAAACCCTTGGCGAAACAACCTTCGATTCGCAAGAAAACTTGATGAACGCCTTGACTTTATTCCTTTTCTCCTCTTCTTGAACTCTTCTCAAAACCCTAAGCATATATGGAATTTGTAAAACTGATCCAAATCAGATTTGACCCCAAAATAATACCAAAAACGATTTTAATATGATAGGGTAAGGAAAAGACTAAAATACCCCTAATAATTTTGGGTAACTTTCCTTAACTGGACATGCTAACTTCAAATAAGCATATCTCCCTCATACGAGCTCAAAATTTAGCAAACTTGGTGGCGTTGGAAAGAGGATTCCAAGACCTTTTATTTGATATCTTATGGGCCACCTAACTCATCCTATACTGAAAGTTATGATCATTTGAAATTGACCCAAAACTCACATCATAAGTTTAACTTGAACAAAACTCAAATTGGCTCTTTCCAAATTAATTCTTTCTATATTAAGCTCTTTCTAAGGCGGGATGTTACATATGTCTTCTTTTTTATCATTTCAAACTTATATTAATGTTTCAGTTTTCCCCTTGCATGCTCTTACATTCAATGTATTGATGCCATTTGGCCTGAATCGTTTCATGATGCAGATACATGTGTTCATGGTTATCAACTGGCACTCTGTTGTTACCACTTGCAGTTCCAGTTAGCTTTGGTGAGCCTTCTTGTTTTCAGAGGATTCCACATTTACTTTTCAATTTGTTAGGATGTTATGGGTCTTGTCCTGACTTCCATCATCGTATTTAGAGGCTTCATAGACAATAGTATTTTGAGGAGTCTTTTTTATTTTCCTTGTGAATGTTTTAAGACTTGAGTTGCCTCCTTTTGGCTAGTTGAATATTTTTAAACTTTCTGAGTTATTTGTTTTAAGACAATTGGGTATATCTTTGCATTTGAGTTCCTATGTTGTTGAGTGAGTCTTCCGCCGAGTATTGCGCCAGGCAAGGGCTCGCTTGGGGACCAATGATGGTTCCCAAGTGTTGGCCACATCGGTGTAGGCTCGAGGAATGACAATACTACTCTTAACAACTATGGAAACATGCTAAAATCGAGGAAGAAACCAAAGATAGATGGACATTTGCACGTTCACAATTCTACATGCTTTCAAACTATCGAAACATATTAAAAGATGAAGGATGAGGTTCCCATGTATCACAAATAGGTACGAGAATGACGATTCCTCAACTTAACAAGGTAGGTAAAGGAAAACAAACGCACAGGTTGAACTAGGCAAACAGTAAAGCAACCCAACGACTAGAAACGATGTCAACCAAACTTAAGATTCAACAAATAACTCTTTTAACACTAACTGAGACCATTCAAAGCAATCATGTCAAGGTTAATTAATTAATATTAATCTTAAACGATTACCACTCCATCTAAACCCACCATAATCATATTCACATTAAGTAACATAAACACATAATGAATGGATACATTCTAATAAATGCACAAAAGAGGCCAAATGAGCAGAGGCACTTCACTAGTTGGAAATGGTTTCATTGGATTCAAAATGTAACATAGGTAGCCAAGAAAATCTGAATCTCGAGAAGTAGGCAAAATAAAGGCATGAAAATGGTTCACATGTCATTCAAGGTAGTAATACAACAACAAAAAAACTTATGAAACAGAGAAAAGCTAAACCATTGGAATGAAAATGCAATCACACCACATACAATTTACCATATCAGTTGATTTTGAAATCTTAGACCTATCTCAATAACAACATCAGCAATAACAAACTAAATGAAGAACAGCTGATACTTGAAGGTTATGTAAATATCAAAAGGCAAATTCGACATTCAAAAAATAAATGAGGAAAAGGACGAAATAAACTCAAATTTGTGTAATACACCTTTTTGAACAGAAATTTAATTCATTTTTGCAGTTTGTTGGTTGATTTGTTACTATTGCATTACTTGCTTAATTAATAATAGATACAAGTTTAATTCAATCTATAGATCACTTTCTGTTGGTTTCATTAGTTACTTGTTTAAATTCTTTCTTAATCTACTCTTCTGATTCAACTTTAATATTGTGTAATACATTCATTTTGCAGTTTGTTGGTTAATTTGTTAAGATTCCCCTCTTTCTTTACAAAAAAAAGATGCATGCCCCTTTCCTTACAGTCAAGTGGCTTTGCGAAATCAGGATTGATTTCACTGTATCCATCGTAGCCCACCCCATCTACCTATTGTCGGAGCTCAATTGTTGCTCCCTCTCTCGAGATTGCAATCCTTATCGAGTCGAAAAGGAATGAGTAAATTACTTGCTTAATTCATAATAAATACAAGTTTAATTCAATTTATAGATTACTCTCTCTCTTCTTTTCATTAGTAACTTGTTTAAACTCTTTATTAATTCACTCTTTTGATTCAACTTTAATACTGTGTAATACACTTTTAATACAAGTTTGAAGTTTGTTGGTTGATTTGTTATGATTGGATTACTTGCTTAATTCATAATAGATACAAGTTTAATTCAATCTATAAATCACTCTCAGGTTTTTTCATTAGTTACTTGTTTAAATTCTCTCTTCTTATTCAACTTTAATATTGTGTAATACAAGTTTGATTCATTTTGCAGTTTGTTTGTTGATTGGATTACTTGTTTAATTCAAAATAGATACAAGTTTAATTTTGTCTATAGACCGCTTTGTGGTATTTTCATTAGTTACTTGTTTAATTCGTGCTTAATTCTCTTTTTAAAAATTTAACTTGTGTAATACATTTTTAATAATGTGCAAGAAAAAATATGATTAATCTGGCTATGCTGCTTTACTTCAATGGACGATGGAATTCTAGCAACAAATATATTAATTAGTTGGTAGATGGTGTGTTGATAAATACATAATCAATGTTTGCCACCCTCGTTTCTATGATTGTTGTTCAATTGTCAATAGACACATCAACAAGTGAATTGAAATCAAATATAAAATTAATGAACGGTCTCCTCCATTTCATATTCATAATGATATGGGGATAAAAGTATATGTTGTAACCAAAAAGGAACATTGAGATATGAGAAGATACCCTTTGTGTATCATAACAACTGAATCAGTCAATTTGGAGATTAATTTTGCCTTCGTTCCACTATTATGTCCAGACACTTCAAAAGATATGAAGGTTATACACAATTCATACTTCTCTAATACATTTAATGATATTGGTGATGCAATAGAGTTAATTGACTTTGGATCATGTGAGGAAGTTGATGAGCTAGAAGAATTAGAACTAGACATCATTGTTAATCCCAATCACTCTTTCTTTGAGAAAGATCAAGTATATAAGAATAAATATGTCCTCACATGTGCACTAAAAAGACACTTCATTCTTCACCATTTTTAATCCAAGACATCAAGATCAACCAGGTAAGACCTAAATTCAAGTTACTTTAAATTATTGATTGTGTATTAATTTCTTCCAACAGCTATTTGATACAGTGCCTAGAAGAAAATTGTAGTTGGAGTTTACTAGCTTCAAGCTTGAAAAAATCTCAAATGTTCAAGATTAGAGATTTTGAAAGCGAACACACATGCTTGTTACTACATAATTCACTATTGGAAAGACAAGAAACCAAGGGTAAATGTGTTGAATCAGACATTATTTACACACCAAACGATATACAAAATGACTTGTTAGTTGAATATAATGTGCGACTCACATATATGGAAACTTGGAGAGCTAAAGAAGCAACTCTTGAATTAGTCTGGATTGATCCAATTCAATCATATGCAAAGTTGTCAAGCTACTTTCACATGCTAGAGGCAACTTACCCTGGTTCTCATATAAGATTGCACAAATCATGTGTGTTCACTTTCAAAATCTCTAATCTTGAACATTTGAGATTTTTTCAAGCTTGAAGCTTGTAAACTCCAAATACAGTTTTCTCCTAGGCACTGTTATCAAATAACTGTTGGAAAAAAAACTAATATACAACTAATAATTTTAAGTATTGAATTTAGGCCTTACCTAGTTGAGTTTGATTTTGATGTCTTGAATTGAAAATGTTTAAGAATGAAATGTCTTTTTAGTGCACGGGTGAGGACATATTTATTCTTATACACTTGATCTTTCTCAAATAAAGAGTGATTGGGAGTAACAATGATGTCTGGTTATAATTCTTCTAACTCATCAACTTTCTCACATGATCCAAAACCAAATTAACCCTATTGCATCATCAATACCATTAAATGTATTAGAGAAGTGCAAATTGTGTATAACCCTCATATCTTCTAAGGTGTCTGAACATAATAGTGAACGAGGGTGAAATCAATCTCCAAATTGACTGATTTCAGTTGTTATGACATACAAAAGGTATCTTGTCATATCTCAATGTTCCTTTTTGGTTTCAACATATACTTTTATCATCATATCATTATGAATATGAATGGAGAAGACCGTTCATTAATTTTATATTTTATTTCAACTTTACTTGTTGATGTGTTTATTGACAATTGAGCAGCAATCAAAGAAACGAGGGTGGCAAACGTTGATTCCGTATTTATCAACAAACGATCTACCAAGTAATTAATATATATTTATTGCTAAAATCCCATTGTTCATTGAAGTAAAGCAGCACAACAAGATTAGTCATATATTTTCTTGCACATTATTAAAAATGTATTACACAAGTTGAATTTGTAAAAAGAGAATTAAGCATTAATTAAACAAGTAACTAATGAAAAGACCAAAGAGCAGTCTATAGACAAAATTAAACTTGTATCTATTATGAATTAAACAAATAATCCAATCATAACAAATCAATAAACAAACTGCAAAATAAATTAAACTTGTATTAAAAGTGTATTACACAATATTAAAGTTGAATCAAAAGATAGAATTGTGGAAGCATTTAAACAAGTAACTAATGAAAAGACCAGAGAGTGATCTATAGATTGAATAAAACTTGTATCTATTATTAATTAAGCAAGTAATTCAATCATAACAAATCAACCAACAAACTGCAACATGAATTAAAATTGTATTAAAAGTATATTATACAATATTATAGTTAAATCAGAAGAGTGAATTAAGAAAGAATTTAAACAAGTAACTAATAAAAAAACTAGAGAATGATTTATAAATAGAAGTTTAAACTTGTATTTATTATGAATTAAACAAGTAATTCAATAGTAATAAATCAACCTAACAAACTTTAAAATGAATTAAACTTCTATTTTAAAGGGGTATTACACAAACTAAAGTTGAATCAGAAGAAAGAGAATTAAGCATGAATTAAACAAGTAACTAATGACATGCAATCGAATTCAAACCTTTGAAGCTTTCAAAACTTCAAACTCTCTACTCGAAATTGATCACTGAATACACATCGGTAAAGGTAAGTATAATCGTAATTGTGAAGAAAATTGTGAGTAAGAAGCGGCGAGAAAAAATCGTCAGTGAGAAGTCTTGGGAGAAAATTGCCAGTGAGAAGCCGCGAGAGAATCGTTGGGAGAGAAAGATGGAAAAAATAAGGATGAAGTCAATTTAATTCAACCAAATTTCTATATATGGTTAAAAAAATAATATTGCCAAATGTCGTAAATATGTTTTAAAATAGTGCACACGTTAGTGATTTACCCATTTAAACAATGGATTAAATTACAAGCCTTGTTGTTGTCTGCATCAATTATTTGGGCTTTATTATACACAGCTTCAGCTGCCATAAAGCTCCCCTTTTGTGTATACACCCAGCCCCAATTGCCCTGTAAACAATTCATGTACAGTCTAAATTGTCATTTCTAGTTGGTAATGTAGTCCCTTTTTATACATGGTATAGTGAACAAGAAAGACATGTTACCTCCATTGCAGCAACATTACACACAAGTAGTGTCCCATGAACAGAGGCGTATCTAAGGGGGGTCACCGGGTTCACGTGAACCCATGGTCCCCTCCCGAGATCATATATTGTAGTGTTATATTTTTGAAAAAATATTGAAATATAAATGTGTGAACCTACACTTGAAGTATCACATAATGTGATTATGACTGGGTTCACCTCTCTCCACGAGGTTAGAAATTTGAAATTTATATTTATCTTGTTTTATTTTTTTTCCTAAAATTAGATAACCTTCTCTAAGTGGTAATTGGTATATATATATATAAGAATTAATTTTAGACCTATAATTTTAAAAATTTAATGGTTTTTAGTAGTAAAAATCTAAATATCGAACCGATCAAATTTATATTATAGATCAATCTTTTTATAATAACGCACCCATCATCTCAAAATCCTGGATACGCCTCTGCCCATGAAGGAGCTAAAAAGGGGAGAAATTTGAAGGAAAAGGAACCTTGTAAGCTTATACTACGAACCCTTCCCTTTCGATAACATAGAGTGATTTTGCTACACTTGAGGAGGCCTTGGACTTGGTTAATTGCAGGGTGCAGTATTAGTTTTCTCAATTTCTTTGGGCTCATATTTACCCTCGTAACTTTATGTATTAATGTTATCTTTCTAATTATGTATCAATCAATCAGTTGATAACTACAACTTAATAGAAATAAAAAACAAACCCGAAAATCTAGGAGGAAGAGGATGGCATAGAAAGAGAAAAGGATGTACTTACTTGTCGATTTCTCTAGATCTCGTAACAGTGAGCGGGTTGAACAAGAACAAAGGTAAAAGCTTAGAGTCTAGTTCATCCAGCAACAAATCACCATTGAAGCTGATGAGTCACCTCTCTCTCTCTCTCTAAAAAAGAAGGGTTTTCCCAAAAAGGTGATTTTGTGAAATATAAAAAGGTTTGGGTGGGAAAACTCAAAAAAATTGGTGCAAATCTAAAAAGTTGTCTAATTTTAGGTCTGTCACCGAAATAAAAAATATTTAATAAAATAATAATACATAATTTTATTATATGCTTCCCTTAATCCTAATCCTAATAGGTTTCTAAATCAAAAACTTTAATTATAAAACCTTGTCTTGTCTTTCTTTCTATATTCAAAGGTCTTGCTTGACACTTCTGAAATTAAGTGTTTTTTCATATAAATTTTTAATTTGCATGGAAAATAATATTGAAATGATGCAAATTGATCCTTGTGTTGCTCTGATTTTCTCAAGCCATATTCTTATTTTTCATAATAATGTTATTGATATATATTTATCTACGATCACTACATTTGCATTCTTCAGATGATGTCTTACGAATTGTGGCAACTGAAAGAGTTCGGGTAACCCATGTCCAATGGAAAAATCAGCTATCGAAGTAGTGATAAATACTTTTGATGATGAGGAAGGAACTAGGTCCGAGCCAATTAGAATTGAAGGCATAAACAATGATTGTTGTATCTGCTTTAAATAAAATTGAACAAGAGGATACATGTGTCCGACGATACTTAATGCTTACGGTCATAGGTTTCATTCTGCTTGTATTATTCCTTGGTTAGATGAAAACAAAGACAAGATCCATGTGTCGGACTCATGTTAATGTTGTGAAAGGTACTCTGAAGGATGATACTCGTTCCTAAATATTTATGAACTAGAAAACTTGGCCGAGCGAAGCAATTGTGTTTGAATCAATTATTTTTTCTGTCAATTTTATATTCGTTATATTATCTTAGCACTTTTTTTCTCTTTCCTGAAACTTTAGTTTGGTTGCGCATGAAATTGGGCAATTTCTCTTATTTGATAGGAGGCGGGGGAGCAGATTTGAGGTATCTAATGGTAATATTTCAACTAAAATGTGATAGACAGTTGGAGTTGGGTTGCATTAATCTCTAAGGTCTTATACAATTTGATGTCAGATGGTTTTGATCAAGGATCAAATAGTTATACCCTAGTCTTTCTTATTATCGTTACTTGGCTAAGTGACTAAGTGGTACGTATTATTTTCATTGTTTAATCTCCAAAGCAAGCAACAATGTGAAGAAAAAATGAATAGTATTCTCTCAGAGTTAGATGTTAATGGGATATCATAATTATTTTATCTGGTGGGGTGCCCTTGGGGCACATGAGTACTCCAATGAAATATATACTCAAATCAGCATACACACAGAGTATTTGGCAATGGATATATAGGAAAGAAGTGATCCTTGATCCGTGGACTTTCCATCAAACAAATTGAAACAAAGAAAGAACATACTTCCTTTGAACAACATTATCCTCTTTAAAAAAGATGTATCCAACAAAAAATTGAATCGATCAAACTAATAGATTTCAAATAATAGAAAGTTAGACCAACAAAAAAAATAAAAATAGAGTAGACTTCATTTCCAAACTTTGCCACAAGATCTCATCAACATCATAATTTACATAGTCCACAAACTTTTATTTATTTATTTATTTTCACCTAATTTGAATGACTCACATATTTCATACCTATCTATCCAATACCCACATATCACTAACTATTGAACAACAATCAACAAGCCAATTGATCTTTGAAAGTAGATATCTCCTCAAATGTTGGTAGTCTTCTTGATTTCGGAGGAGCCCATTCATTTATAAGATGTTCAAGCCCATTCATGAAGTCATCATCCAAATTTAGGCCCTGAAGGTTTTGCAAAAATGGTGGTGGTTGTCTCGAATCTAGTTCCACTAGCAATTCTTCCACACGGTTCCTTGTTTTCGGATCTTCAGAACCCGCATAATTACCTCTCCAAACATTTTCAAGAATATTACGAGCTTCATCATATCGAGCTTGCCTTATTAAACAATGGATCAAATTACATGCCTTGTTGCTGTCTGCATCAATTATTTGGGCTTTCTTATACACAACTTCCGCTGCCATAAAGTTTCCCTTTTGCGTATAGGCCCAGCCCAAATTTCCCTGTAACAATTGTACAGTTTAAATTTTCGTATCCCCTAATTATGAAACATTGCAATAATTTATGTATTTACTAAATGAAGCGGAATACATTATATTTACACGTAGGGGTGTCAAAAATGAACCCAAACATAGGTAACTCGTCCAACCTGTCCAGAATTTTAAGGGTTGAATTCAAGATAATTTGAATTGGGTTCAATCTCAACTCATTCAAACTTAACCCATTTTAAGAGAATCCTCAATTGAGTCCAATTCAATCTCCAATTTCAACCCATTTTTAAAAAAATTGCTAAGATACGTTCCTATATTAAATGTATGAATTATTATCTATGTAACATCTTTTAGGATTTATCTATCCATTTGTTACTTTTTAAAAAAAGATAATTGCATTGTAATTATAAAAGTTAAATGTCACTATGTTAAAATTATTGAGATTAATCAGGTCAAATTGGGCAGGTCAAGACCCAACCCGTTTTTTAGCCTATTTGAACCCAACCCATTTGAGCCCAAACTAAACTTGGGCGGGTCAAGACCCAACCCGATTTATATTTTAACCCATTTTAATATCTCCAATTTCAACTCAATCTGCCCATTTGACACCCCTATTTACACATAGTGTATGTATACTATTGTATTTTCATTATGTGACATTTGTATTTTATGTAATACTTATATTTGTATCATCACTAGAATATCTATGGCTATTACGGCTTATTGAGATGAATGCGTATAACTAAAGAAAATGACATATTTTATGTGGTTAACATGTCTACTTGAAGCATTTTATTGGGAGTTGAAGTATTCAATATATTGAAACATTATTGGCTCAAGTGTACGTCTAAATGGAAAATATATATCCTGACAAGATTAAGGGGTTGGTTATGTATTAAGCCAATATCTTAATATTAAATAAGATATTAATACGTGTGATTAATTACCAGAATTCTTGCCGTCTCTTGCCTAACAGAAACTTGAAACTTCTTGCCATGTGAACGAGCGGTTTTTGAAGGTTTTCCATTGAAAACCTGCCCTTGGTATATTTGACTCAACTTTTGTTTCAACAATGCTATTTGTTCATCTACTTTTCCACATTTCTACATTCATGTAAAATACAATTATTTATTAGTCCATATATAGTGGGAGCAGTATATATATATATAAAAATCTAGAAATAACAGAAAACAAATCATTAGAATCAGAGAAAGATTTTGAAAAAACTAAATGAACTAGATAAACTAGTTTATGCAATGGAAGATCTTAATCTTTCAGAACAAGAATTAAAAGTATTTATTAGGGGTGTACATGGCCGGATTGGTCCGGGTTTTTCAAATATCAAACCAAACCATTTGTGTCGGATTTTTAAATTTATAAACCAAACCAAACCAATAAAACTCGGGTTTTTCAACCTCGGGTTTTTTCGGGGTTTTTTGGGGTTTTTCGGGTTGTTTTGGATTTTCCGGTAAAGTATTCATACACAACATATAATTTACTTGTACTTCAAATATTTCTTTAGTCCTATCAAAATACAACTATCTAAGATGTTTCTTAAAAATATAACACAATATGATATGATTAATGACACTAAAATATCCAACAAAAATAATAATAATGAAATCGCGTAAAACAAATATTGCAAATTAACAAGTCATAATGAAAATGATCATAATTTAAAAGTACTAAATCATGCTAAAACTAAGTTTAATAAGTATTAGTTACATGACTAGATATTAAAGAAAATTAAAATTAGATTATGTATTTTAATTGTCTAAACCAATGTAAAACTAAGGGATAAGGGTCTGAAAAATACCCTAACTTTGGTCGGATTTGCTGTTGCGAAACTAAACTTTCATGAGGACCTATTACCTCCCTAGACTATTTAATAGTGTATTTTAAAGGTATATATTTGTCCACGTGGACATAAAAAATAATGCAAAATTATAAATAGTAATGTGTCCACGTGGACACATATATACCTTTAAAATACACTATTAAATAGTTCAGGGGATAAAAAATACGGTATTAAATAGTCTAGGGAGGTAATAGGTTCTTATGAAAGTTTAGTATCGCAACAGCAAATCTGACCAAAGTTGGAGTATTTTTCAGACCCTTATCCCTAAAACTAAAGAACAAATATTCAATATTATTGTCATTCTTAGTGTTGAATTGATTTTCTTTTTACATTAGTATTAATTTGATTTTGATTTAAGCTTTATTATAATTACCAACATCTGTGGACTATAATCTTTATTGGCCCATTCATAATTCTAAGTTTCAAACTTGAAATAAATATATTAAAAAATAAAAACTTTGGAAAAGTATAAGAAATATTTAAAAATTATATCAAAGTAAATATTTTTATGTATAAATTTTTTAAAATTATATATATAAATTCGGGTTGGTTTGGTCTCAGGTTGTTGTTTTTTAGTTAAAACCAAATCAACCCAAATATAGTCGGGTTTTTTTTTTTCAAAACCAAACCAAGTCAAACCAAACCACTAGTCGGGTTTTTTTTTCGGGTTGACTCGGTTTGCGATTTGGTTCGATTTTGTACACCCCTAGTATTTATGAATAAAGGGGAAACAGGAGAACCACAAGGAAAATTTGAAAAATTTGGATCCAAATCCATTAAAGAAGAATGGCAAGAACATGAAAGGGATGATAATTTTTTTGCAAATAAAGCAAAAAAGAACAAAGACTTCATAAAACAATATCATAATGATGATAAATCCAGGTTCATGCCTAATAGACTCCAACAGGAGATATTGGAACCCAATTCCTAGATCTAGATTGTAAAAGAGATCTAGAAACAAGCCTAGATTTATGGTCTCAAAACATACTTCTATATTTCTTGCTAGGAAAAGGAGTAAATTATACAGATGAAGAAAAATATATCATCATGATAAATACTTTTATAGGAAAAGTAAATGACTGGTTCTCTGGATTAACAGAGGATGCAGAAAAGATAGAAAAAATGATAGCTTAGAAGGATTAAAAAATTCTTTACAAGAAGGTATAACAAATCTAAAGCAATATATAGCAAATGAATTCTTTGGTGGACAAGGAAGCCCTATCAACAATAGGGAAAAAGCAAGAACAATTGCTAAAGAGCAATTAGAAAAATTACAAATCTGCAAATTGAGTTATATTCAAAAATACACTTGTCAATTCGAAGAATATTACTATAAGATATTTGATAGTGGTAAAGAAATGATATCATATCTTGAAAATATTATAAAAAATTACCAGGCTTTTGGGCAAAATACTTCAGAGAAGAATATGAAAAAGAAAATAAGAAAGGAGACACTCTTGGTCAGAGAATAAGCTTCCTAAAAAATAGACTAAGTCAATTATGTATGTCACATAATATACAAAGAAAGGCCAAAAGAATCAATATACAAATTTATTGTTTAAACACAAATGCAGCCACCCAATGGGGATGTAACGAAGACAAACCCTATAAAAGGAGAAAACTCAGAAAGGGTTTAATCAAAAGAAAAAAAAAATTCTAAACAGAATTATGTACCCAGAAGAAGATATTATAAAAAGAAAAAGGATTTTAAAAGAACAAGACCTGCAGAAAAATGCAAGTGTTACAATTGTGGTGAAGAAGGCCATAAAAGTTACGAATGTAACAAAAGAAGAGTAAAAATATCAAAAATTGACAGAATAGAAATCGATTCTGATCTAGAGTCAATAAAATCAATAGGAAGTGAAGACTTCTTTGAAGAATTAAATGAAGAATATTCTACATATTCAAATGAATCAGAATGAATAGAGAAATACAAAAGGAAGAAGACAATTCAGTTCATATATTAGAAACTGAAGAAGATCAAAGGGGTTATGCCCTAAAGGCAACTTTTGATGGAGAAATATTTAGAAAAATCCAAGGATTAAAACTAAATCTTAAAACGGAAGATAATTTATTAAATAGAATGCAAAGAATTTTTGCAAGAAATAAAATATCATATCATGAATATCAAGAAATAGAGAAAGTGATAGAAATTACCCAAACTACAGGAAACCATAAATTAAACATGTTAACTAAGCCAATGATTGATCAAATACTTAGAAAAATTTCTAAAAAGAAAAGGAAAAAATGAACTATGTGCATTTAGGTGGCATTCAAATACTAGTCAAATCAACTTTTAAAGAAGGAATCAATTGTCCTATAGTCATTAATCTCTCAGATGAAAGATTCATGAATGCAAGAGAAGGAAATCTTGGTATAATTGAGGGAAACCTAGCTTACACCAAGCTTCTATTTACCTATTACCCAAAATACTGTATTTCACTAAAAGATGCGGATTTTAATGACGCATTAAGTTTACATTTCCAAATTAAAAGAAAAGATCTTTTTAAACCAGGTAACCATTTAATGAGTATTTATTATCAGGCATTATATACAGTTACAAATTCCAATTATGGAAAAATATGCAAAAATAAAGGAATGATCGAAATTGATCAAGAATTGTTGAAGCAGAAATTCAACATGCTCAAATTCCAGAAGAAAATGAAATTCAGTTTGGAAAAACACAATAAATAGAAAGTCCTAGTAGCAGTAATCCTAGACTTTCAATAGATTATGGAAGAAATTGCATCAGAAAAAGTATATCTCATAAATATCCTAAAAGAATTCTAGAAAATCCTAATATCACTAGAATCATGGGAAGAATCTATAATGGAACAAAATGGAAATCTCAAGAAATACTAATCCAAAAAGGAGCTACAGCTAACCATATAAAAGGAATTATAATAGAAGGATTACAAATTTACAAAGGAAATCCTTATAATTATAAAACCTTTGAGGGTAACAATTTTAGTTGTAAGAAGATGATAGACTTACCAATACAACTAGACACAATAAGAATAACAGTTCCATGTTATATTACAAATCACGAAAGTGATCAAAATTTTATCTTAGGAAATCTTTTCCTGAATAGTCTGGAAGACTGTAGTAGAGGAAGAAATGGTATAGAAATGATTTATAAAAATGAAACTTGTTTTATACCAAAAAAATAAATGCCAAAAGAGACTTATTTTAAAGTATCAGTTTTCATAGAAATCACTTTCTATGATACTAAAATAACAACATGTTGTCAAATAGACAAGGATCTGAAGCAAGTTTAGCTAAACCTTTTGTTATAAAAGGATGGGATATAAATAAGAATAATATATATCAATGATTGGTATTACAGGAGACAAAGAAAAACTTTCTCAGTCTAAAGAAAAGGTAGAAATAATTTTAGGTTCAAAAATTGTTTCTATAAATAAATTATTTGCCTATGATAAACTGGAAACAGATTTATTATTGGGAAATGATTTTTTACAACAATTTCAGGATTATCATCAAACATTGTATATGATAAGCCTTAAAACTCCTTGTGGACATTTCATTAAAGTCCCAAGAAAACAAAATCCTTATATTATTGCAAAGGATAACAAAAGAAGATACTTAGAAAACCTAAGAAGAATCTCTTGCAAATGCCTTAACTTAGAAAAAATTAAAGAAAACTTGCAAAAATCATATGGAGAAAACCCCTTAGAAAAGTGGGAACAAAATCATGAAAGAGCAATTTTAACACTAAAAGATCCTAGTATAGTCATTAGGGTAAAACCTATGCTCTACAATGAAGACGATAAAATTGAATTTAAAATTCAAATTAAAGAATTACTTAATTTAAAATTAATAAGAATAAGTAAAAGCCCTCACAGTAGCCCAACATTCATGGTAATAAACCATGCTGAAATAAAAAAAGGAAAAACTCGTATGGTTTTAAACTACAAAGAGCTTAATAAAAATTGCATATTTGATGAATATTTTATCCCAAATAAAAATATTTTAATAAATCCAGCAAAAGGAAAAACTTATTTTTCAAAATTCGACTGTAAAAGTGGATTTTGACAAATAAAATTGGCAGAAGACTCTATTCCATTAACAGCTTTTAGCACTCCTAATGGACACTACGAATGGATTGTCATGCCCTTTGGGCTAAAAAATGCCCAACAAATATTTCAAAGAAAAATGGATAAAATATTTTCTGAAAAAGAATTTCTAATAGTCTATATAGACGACATATTCATATGTTCAAAAACTTATGAAGAACATCTAAAGCATCTAAAAATGTTTTCAGAAAGATGTTTAGAAAATGCAATCGTCTTAAGCCAATAAAAGGCAGACATAAATAAAAATGAAATAGAATTCTTAGAAATAATTATTTCAAAAAATGAAATTGAATTTCAATCACACATCTCAAAAAAGATAATAAACTATCTTTGTATATTATGTGACATACATAATTGACTTAGTCTATTTTTTAGGAAGCTTATTCTCTGACCAAGAGTGTATTCTTTCTTATTTTCTTTTTCATATTCTTCTCTGAAGTATTTTGCCCAAAAGCCTGGTAATTTTTTATAATATTTTTCAAGATATGGTATCATTTCTTTACCACTATCAAATATCTTATAGTAATATTCTTCGAATTCACAAGTGTATTCTTGAATATAACTCATTCTACAAATTTGTAATTTTTCTAATTGCTCTTTAGCAATTGTTCTTGTTTTTTTCCTACTGTTGATAGGGCTTCCTTGTCCACCAAAGAATTCATTTGCTATATATTGCTTTAGATTTGTTATACCTTCTTGTAAATAATTTTTTAATCCTTCTAAGCTATAATTTTTTACTATCCATCATATTAATAGAGCACTTCCTGAAATGGAAAAAACATACTTAAGTACTTGCTTAAGATCTACAAAACTCATTATAGCTATTCATGAAATGAAGTTGCTTAAAATAAATGAGTATTTTGCATATAAAGATGCTCAAAGAATTCTAAAAAAATGTGTGCTTTTTATAACATAAATTCCGCAACCCTGATAATAATCAGATGTATTCATATCATTTATAACTACTTCAGGGTAATTAATGCATGAACCTTTTTTCTAGTATAATACATATTGAGAAGTATATACATATGCTTTCTCTAATAGTTTAAACTTTTAGATGAGATGGTCACACACTTCAATATGATATTTGAGCACTTAAACTTTTAGGTGCGGTCATCGTACAAGTATTTAGGTTAAAAAATATACGATGTGACAATGTAAGTGAAACAGTTTATGTACCATCCAAAGTTGCACCATGTTAGTGAAACATTAAATTCCCCTTTTCCTATGTAATTTCCTTTTCTTGGTTTTTATTGTCCAATTCCAATATCCAAAATTCTGCCCCAACTAATATCTTGGATTTTCATAGAGTATAGAATAAAAGTGATCTTCACTATAAAAAAAATATATTCCATTTTCAAGACTTTAATTAACTCACCGTACCACATTATTTGTTGGTTTCTCCCTATATAATGATGACCAAAAAAAGAAACATTATGAATAAATAGTGTTTAGTATATTTATGAGCTCGTTATTGAAATTGAATGAGACTCGCCGTCCTGAAAAATACTATACCACATCAGACTTGTCATCCTTCTTGATTTTATCTCATGTCGATATGCAATGTTAGAGCCACATATTGATTGAAGATTATCTTTTTAATTCTATGAATTTGAACAATTATTACCTTATAATGTATGCAAGGCTGGAGCTAAGTTTTTGTTGTTTATGAGTTCAGTCGAATTCAGCAGTTGTGATTTTAAACACTCTATATATATATATTGAAAATCTATTGAATATGTACGATTATTAATTTAAAAATAGTAAAATTCAAACTTTAAATTCTGAAAACTTATCAGGTTGATTAGGCTAAAAAAAATGAAGAGGAATAGTAATTGATATATACCTTGAAGAGGTCAAGAAGGACATTATCAAGGGATTCCTGTGCCTGTTTGGAGCAGAGACATCTAAAAGAATTAATAGCTTCAATAACCTCTTCACTTCTATCAAGTTGTTTCATAACTATAGCCATATCTTTAAGGGCACTATCCACTCTATCTCCTCCATTTATTGCCTTCCAAAACCATACTATGGCTGCTTTTGGCTCCTTCTGAACTATCTGAAATACATGCATGTCCATATGTTTGAATTCGATTTTTACTCAGCATATAAATTCGTAACCAATATGCTATTGTATTTAACTTTCAATTAATCACGAAAGCGGTGCAAAAGAAGTTGATCTAATGATATAAGATTTAGAGTGGATGAATTAATTTGAAATGAGTGAATTTGGGAAATTAAAAGTGAATTTACCTGAGCATATTTGGCTCTAACATAAGGTCCATCACCTGAAGGAACCTTATGAACAACATGAAACAATACTTCCTTCTTCATTATTCTCTCTTTATAAATGCAAATCTTTCTAATTATAAAAGTTGTTATTATCATATACTCTAATATATAAGATGAATATTGAAATTTGAAGAGAAGATTCAATTGAATATGAAGAGAGACAAATTCATGAATAATTGGTTGAACCTGGACGAATATCCGACTCTATTACATAACTGTTCTGGTACAAACATACATGCCCCACCTGCTTTTATTTTCCTTATCTACTAATTCCTTTCATTTATTTATATATATATATATACCATAGTGCTTGTAAGGGTGTCCTATTGAAAAATTCAAGGTTTATTAAGTACGCAATCGCGATGGTTTTCTTATAAAAAAAAACAAGAGAAACATTTAATAAAAACTTATGGCATCTAGTGTTTACCTCAGGGTCAAATGTACATTTGTACTGATAGTTTAAATATACTTCTTGTTATATTTTCGGGCTAAATATACCTCTTCTATTATATTTTGACACGATTTGACCTTTAGAACTAACAGAGGGATACATGGACAGCCAAGATCGAAAGAACTCATCCAATTTAAACTATATCAAGGTCTCATGTTGTAGACTAACCCAAACACAGCTCCTCAATCAAGTCTTTGTCATGGACTTGGGGGTTGTTTATGCAGGTATTTATAATATGAGTATTAGTTATGTATGATTTAGTTAAATATGTACGAAGTATTTGATGGGTTCTTTTAATCCTGGCCATCCACATGTCCATCTGTTAGTTATAAGGGCAAAGTAGTGTCAAAGTATAACGGAAAGGATATATTTGACCCTAAAATATAACGATAGTATATTTAAATTTAAATTATTTCGAGTAGTAGATAGATATATTTAGCCGGCCTTTTTCATAAATTGAATGTCTTAATCTATTAATATGGTATAAACACTAGATGAGTGTGAAAAAGTATTTTCCTTAATCCCATTTCACGGCATCTCCAAATTCCAAACAAGTTGCCTTAGAATTGGAATGCCATTTACTAATAAACAGATATTCAATAGGAACCAATATAAGACGTCAACGGGGATATAATATACTCATTGGTTACTTATTCATTAAATTAGTTTATGAAAAGCTAAAAATATAATATCTTGTTCATTTCCACATGTCAGCAGCTTTTCATCTTTTTAACCAAATTGTCCCTTCAAGGAGTTATGAACCTGGTCATGTTATGCAAGATAATTAACTTGACCAAAACATGGAATGGGAGTTTTGGCATTTTATCCCGTCTATCTTCTAAACTAATGTAGAGTGGGGCGGATTAAAAAATTTGTGGGTTAAGCTCAATCCACCCCGCCACACCTCACCCCATCCCTACACCAGTAGGGTACCAAAGGTAAAAAAAAAAAAAATCAAAATCTCAGAAAAAGACGAGGGAAAAAAATTAAGATACACATATACAGCAACGATAATATGCAACGACTGAGAAATTGGCTACTTGACCTTGGCTTCATTAAAAGCAAATAGAGGATATAAGCTTTTCCACATTCCACGATGCTGAAAAACAACAAAATCACTGCATATGAAACAACCCACAATTTCATGCTTTTCTTTCTTTAGACCTACTTTGGACAGAATAACCACTAAGCCAAGGCATCTGTGCGAAAACACAATGTGCCAATCCCCTACTAAGCCTGGTTACCACCACCTCGAGGACGAAGGTCCATGCGTCCGCGTCCACGTCCACGTCCATAACCTCTGCCTCCTCCATATCCAGAGCCTGTGTTTATGTCTATAAAACAAGGTTCAACAGAACTACAATAGAAAAATTCTGAGGAATATCATAGTTTTAAAAGAATACAAGAAAGTATCTGTGCAGGCAGTACAAAATGCAAACTCAAGGAAGTATACTTACCACGATATTCCCATCCACTGCGGACCCCATCGCGGCCCCAGTTTGAGTAACCACCATTTCCTCGGCCCCTGTTTGAGTAACCACCATTTTCTCCGCCCCATTTTGAGTAACCACCATTTCCTCGGCCCCTGTTTGAGTAACCACCATTTTCTCCGCCCCGGTTTGAGTAACCACCATTTTCTTCTCCCCAGTTTGAGTAACCACCATTTCCTCGGCCCCGGTTTGAGTAACCACCATTTCCTCGGCCCCAGTTTGAGTAACCACCATTTTCTCGACCCCGGTTTGAGTAACCACCATTTTCTCGACCCCAGTTTGAGTAACCACCATTTTCTATTAAAACAAAATTACCACATTTACATCATCGATACATTAATGAGCACATTACTTCACTGAGATCTTAAGTAACAGAAGAATACCTTGATAGTTTCCATATCCACCTCTGCTCCAACCACGTCCCCTCCCTATACCACGACCTCGTCCTCGCCCATATGAATCTAAAATGAAGTTGTAGTGTATTCAAGACGTTACACAAATTTCCACGTAAGTCGAGTTCAATTCTGTAAATCATTTTGTTTAGTGATTTTGCCTGGTGCCTCATTACCTTCATTACCAGCATAATAGACTGCACGTGTTTGTCTTGGAGATTGTTGCTGCAGCTGGGGCTGGTAATTATTATACCGTGGCTTCATCTGTTCAACCTCAGAAGGAGCTTGATACCTATAAAAATGAAGTTGCATTTTGGGCCATGAAGAGTAAGATAATCAGTTAAGACCACATATTTTCAGTGAGAAAACACTAAAAAAAATACAGTAACTACCATCAGAAAAACAATTCAAATAACGATCATTGAATAGTAACAAGCTGCCATGTCAAACAACAGGAGCAGCATACATAGAGAAGCAGACGAAGGCAGAGAGTTACCCGGCGGAATTTTTGTTCAGCTCTTGTGTTGACAACGTGATTGAAATCACTGAAACATGGCGGGTCTGCTCCACACTATATTGCAAAGAAAACCAATTTCCAGAAATTAGTACCACATGAATGCTAGTCATGCTTAGGGATATACGCAGTGCAAGATGAAAACATTATGAGAGTAAATCAGGGGTGAAACTTACGGCAAAAGACCCTCTTCAATAGGCTCCCATACATCTGTTATGCTTACTGAGCTGATAGCAGTGTCTTGATGAAGTATAGGCATTCTTCTCTGCGAAAGATTAAGATCATTGAGTAGGAGAAAGAATAGAAGAAGTAGAGGAAGAAAGTCATCTAGACCAGAGAAAGCTACCTTGATGATCTCTGCTATAGCAACTGCTTTGCTAATTGCCTGACCCATTGCTTTCAAGACAATCTCTTTCCCATGCCTCTCCTGAACAGACAATTACGATTAGAACTTTGTATTTGCAACTAACAGAAAAGGGCTGGTTTTATCATTGCAAAGGTTCAATTATCGAAGAAAATCATCCCACCAAAGACACAGGGAGAAAGAAAATTTGATCTACATATAACCACTCCTTAAATCCTGTACTTGTTTGGACTAGTACAAATGAGCTAACAAATTATATTAATGGTGAAATTCCATAAAGGGTGTTATATGAATGATATGTCTAAATTTCAGAAACTAACAATTCATATAAGAGTAAATATTGAGCCTTAGAAGCACCACATATCCACAAGATGAGTGCTGCAAAGATTTGGATGTTAAAACTGCCGTGTGGACACGCAAAATCATACGAGATTAGAACACCATCTAAAATGGTTTGTGATGTTCTAATTAGACCCCCAAATACACATATGCCTAGATGTGACACTATGATGATTAAAAGAGTTAAAAGAGGTTATGGAGAAAAGTCTAGAAAAATCTAATATCTCTCACAAATCCATGCTTATTTAGCTAAGAACATGACACAATGGACATGAGAATATATATAGGTGATATCATGAGGTTAAGGTTATGATATTGGCGTTATACTTGCATTAGATCCGAAGTTGACTGGGAGTCTTTTCATGGTCGACTTTTATGTTAATGTAGGGATAAGTGTAAAACTCATAAAGACTTTGATTTAGAAAGTTCATTTTTCTTAAAAGAAAAACTACTAAATATTGGAATGAAATGACTTGAATAGAGTGAAATGAATATAGGGAAATTCATATAGCCACTACAACTAATCTAGAATTCAAGTGTAGTTGATTGATTGATTGATTACAACCACTCATGTTAGTACTTGCCACAGTCATATTTTAGGCATGTGAAAGACTGATAGTGAAGTTGAAAGTTAAATTTTATCAGACAGTAAGGTTTGTGAGTTTCTTGAGCCGATGGTCTATCGGAAACAACATCTCTACCCCACAAAGGTAGGGGTAAGGTTTGCGTACACCCCACCCTACCCAGACCCCACTTATGGGACTACATTGGGTGTATTGTTGTTGTTGAAAATAAGGTTTGTGAGACCAGCAAACTTCTGTCAAACAGTTTATTGCAGCTTGATTCAAGAGACGTATTTTGAATTAGCAGAAAACTTTAAACCTCCTAACTTTGGGTTACTTGATGCAACACATTAAGAAGCAGTCCAACACAGGATATACTGGGAAATTCTCAAAGGTTTAGAAGAAACCAGCAGTATTCTAATCTGCATCTTAAAAAATATCCAGCAATAAAAGAAACTTCATTTCCTTTTCCTCTACCTCTTCATTTTTTATTTGCTGCACCGTAGGATATTAACATCCATTTGACCTTGATATGCGTCAAATTAGGCGAGTAGACTGCTAGTAACGCAAAAGTTACCCTCATATTTCACATTGCAAAGCAGAGTCACATTTGTCACATATGTCAAAACATCCACTTAATCATTTTATGGCCATGAGAAATTCACTCATAGATGTTTCACATGGTGCAAATCGACTTGTACATAAATGTACACAAGCAGCCACTATAAAACTTGCAGAGCTTTTCACTTCTCCATGCTATGTCACCCTCAATCACATTATTTTTTTTTCTTTTATCGAATGTTAATTTTGTCCAGAATGTACTTCCATAAAGTCCGAAATCTATAACAAATCCTATTGAATTAAGGTTAAAATTGAAAGGTAAATGCAGTAACATAAACTACATTATATCTGTGTAAGCTCCACATCCCATTAAAATAGATATCATAAGCACAGTAATGATCCAAACAGCAATAATCAAAATATTGCATTTGCAATAGGTCTACATTAACAGCAATAACATGAATAATCCTTTGCAATCGTCTACATTAGCCGGAATTTGAAGCATAATACTGTGTATCCATTCGTTCAGCCAGATTCATCTCAAATCAAATATTTTTTTTAGATTGACTATCAACTTATGCCAACGCTCTCTCTTTATTGCGGCTTAGGACTGTCAATAATACTTTTTATATAGCCGGAGTTAAGCACAATAACTGAAAATTCACATGAAGAAACAGCCAGCCAGGCCTTAATAGCCAAAGGAAATCAGTATCGGATACTTGATTATGGCAAAAACAAAGTGAAACAGGCAAAAATGAAGAATTGGAAAATGGCGAGTTACCTGAAGAAGAGTATTAGCATAGTTGATGTAGTTTCGAACCAAACCCTGTGAAGTGATTCGAATCTCGTACTCATTTATGGGTGATTCTGGTTTCGGCTTTTCTACTTTTTGGTATCTATCCATTGTAAAACCCTAAAACCCTTTCTGCTTCTCTGTGTGTGAGTGTGAGAGAAGAAGGGAGGAAAGAAGGTAACCAAATAAGCTAACCCCCTTAACTACAGCATGCATCACATGGATTGAAATATTTTAAACATGGAGTTTTGGGCCTACTGTAAAAATTTGGAAAAATTACAGTCCAATACCTTTTAATTATGAGAAAAAATTGTTTAAGTATGACCAACAATTTATAGCTATAATTTGGAGATTTATATTCATAGCTAATGTTTGAGATGCTAAGCAAAAAATTATATATATTTCCTCTCCCCTCCTCTCTTGCTATCCTCGTCTTTTTGTGTTTGTATATTTTTTGAGATATTAGGTGATTGTATTTATTGTATTCATATGTGCATTTAGGTTGTACTTCTCTTTGTATTTTGTATTTACACCACACTCTGTGTGTGTATATTTCTATATTTCTTGAGGTGTCAGACAACTCTAATTATTGTATTCATATGTGCTTTTTGTTTGTATCCTCTCTGTCTCCCCCTCTCTTCCCACCCCACCCTCCTCCCCCCTTCTCCATCTAGATTATGTATTTTCATCTCGTTTTATGTATTTCTATAGTTCTTGAGGTGCCAGAAGATTGTACTTAGTGTATTCATATATACATTTAGGTTTTATGTATTTTCACATCTCTCATTTTATATCACTTGTATTCATTCTCTTTTGTATCATCTATATTCCTTCGCTCTTGTATCACTTATATTCAAAGCTCTTGTTTCACTTATGTTCATTTTTTCTTGTATCAATTGTATTCAAAGCTCTTGTATCACGTGTATTTATTCGCTCTCATATCACTTATATTCAAAGTTGTTGTATTCTTTCTCTCTTGTATCACTTGTGTTCAAAGCTACCCACTCAACTGATGCATGCTAGATACAGAGATACACATATATATTTCTTCAAAGTTGCCCACTCACATGTCGTAGATACACACACACATATATATATATATATATTATTCACAAGTATCTAGATATACATACTCCTCAAAGTTTCTCACTCATCTGTGATAGATACACATATACATAGATATACATGCTCCTCAAAGTTGTCCACTCATATTCTACATGTACATGATACATTATATATATATATATATATATATATATATATATATATATATTGATAAGTCTTAATGCTCCCAGATGTTTTGATAATCTTCTCACAAGTGCAGGGACCCTGCCCTCTGCAGAGTATGCTCGTCCAGGGTCATATGTTGTACAACTAAAAAGCTATCTGTGTCAGAAAGTTGGTGAAGTCGCCAATGTACTATACCAATCGGAAGCGACGAGGTTGTTTGTCCAAAGGGTATTAACTCTTGATGTTTGATATATTCAAGACCAAAAACAACAAACAACCCATTCATTCAAAGAGAGATATTCAAGCTTCAAAACAGCAGGGACCTGATAGATTGCATTATTGCTTCCTGTACCAGCTATTACTTTGATTGCTTGTAATCGTGCTTATATTGTAGGAATTGTTTCATTTGTGATAGAACTATTTCAAGCTTGTGTGAATCATTGTAAGAAATTAGTTGTGAGTAACTTAGTGTCTTACGTCAAAACCTATATTAATCAGTCAGGATTAGTATAGTGGGCAGTGTTGTATATGCTTAGGCTTGTTTAAGTAATAGGTGGTATTACTTAGTTTGAAGCTTAGCAGGTTAATATCATATTGTAAACTGTTTTACTTTTGCTTGTGAAGCTCTAGTGAAAGCAGTTTAAAAATTCCTGTGAGACAGGTCATGGTTTTACTCCCTTGAGTAAGGAAGTTTCCACGTAAAGTTGTGCGTACAATCTTTACTTTCAGCATCTATTTACCTTCAGTATTTATCTACTTTTGTTATTGTAAATCGTGCTTAGGACCTGGTCCCATTATAGTTAGTGGACACATACATTCCAACAAGTGGTATTAGAGCTTCACTTTTTTATTTGGGTAACACCAAGAAAAGAAAAGATCTGAAGGAATGAATGCTCCACCCAATATGGAGGAAGCTAAGGTCAATCATCTACCAGACCAACCCACTTCAATGGACAATACTATGGGTGGTTGCAAGAATCGCATGCATAATTACATCAATGCTGAAGATACTGAGTTGTGGGACGTGATTCTTGATGGACCGTACATTCCCACAAATGAGGTGAAAAAATGGAGAGCTCACTACAACCATTATCAAAACCAGAAAGGAGTACAATGAAACGGACAGGAAAAAGATAGAGAAAAATTATAAAGCAAAGAAGATTCTAGTATGTGGAATCGAGTCAGACGAGTACAATCGAATCTCTGCCTGTGAGACAGCCAAGGAGATATGGGACTGTCTCCAAACAGCCCATGAGGGAACAACACAAGTGAAGGAGTCTAAGGTCAGTATGTTTACAACTCAGTATGAGAACTTTTGTATGAAGGAGGGTGAAACCATCTTCGAGATGAACTCAAGATTCACCTCTATAACCAACAAACTGAGGTGCCTTGGTGAACCTATTCCCTTAAGCAAACAAGTTCGGAAGATTCTCAAAGTGCTTCCCAAGTCATGGGAAAGCAAAGTGAATGTTATAATTGAATCAAAGGATATGAAGATGCTTGCCATGGATGAGCTGATTAGAAATCTCCAAACTTGTGAGCTGAACAAACAACAGGGGACAAACATGAAGGAAAGAAAGAAGGAGAAATCAGTTGCTTTGAAAACATCTCAAAATGATGTGACTGAGGAGGAGAATGAAATGGCATATGTCACTAGAAGGTTTCAGAAGATTATCAAGAAGCATGAAGGCTTTCAAAAGAAAGCTTCGACCAGTAGAGCAACTAATGCAAATTATCTTTGTCATAAATGTGGAAAACCTGGTCGTTTTATGAGGGAATGCCCCAGCCAGAAGTAGGAAACTCAGGACTTCAGACCTCATAAAAAGGACCAGGTCCTAGACCATGCCAACAGGAAAGCTCATGCTGATCAACTGGTGAAGAAAGCTTTAGTTGTATGGGGAAATACATCTAGCGAGTCCGAGGAAGAGACAGATAGTCCAGAATATGTCTCGATGATGGCTGTGGAAGATGATGAAACTGTCTACAACTCCATTTTGTCACTAATGGCAAAATTTGATGATGAAGAGGATCTGAATGAGGTAACACTTTTTGATCTCAAGGATGATCTAGATATTCTTTCCATTAATAGATTGAGAAAACTTGTTGCTCTATTAATTGACTCAGTTGATGAACTAACTTCTGAAAATTTGACAATGAGTGAAATGCTGAGGTTGTGTGAGAATGAAAACTAAGCTCTCAACTCTCAAATATCTGAAATGAGTGTTAGGATAGGTATCCTTGAGATCGGTAGTCTGGAATCCAACGAGGAACCTGGTACCTCTAAGGGTGGGAAGGTAAAACTCAGTAACTTTGAGGTTGAACTAGAAGAGAAACTTAAGACCTCTGAGTCTTGATGCTTATCGTGACCAACGACACTAACCTACGGTATGAGTGTCTATGATCGTCGATAGTATAGTAACCCAACTAAAGGTTGGGGTCGTGTCCCAAGGGAGTGGTTTTGAGAATTGATAGAAAAATAAAATTTAGCTTTAACTAGTCATAGCTAAAGACGTTAACGAACAAAAACATAGTAAATAAAGAGGGTGACACGAAAGTGTCAAATATCAATTTTTGGGGTTTTGTTACAAGCAGTAAAAACAACAAAAATTAACAAGAAAATTAAGTATGGTGGGGTGTGACCGCAATACAAGTTGAGATATATAGTTGGGTACATGCTTTAGACAAGAAATTTGTAAGATAATAGTGACTAGGCTAAGTTTTAAATGGAAATAAGTTCCCTCTCGGGCAACTTACCCCGTTTCAAATGTGTTCCTCTCAGACACTCATTTACCATATGAAAACTAGCCTACGCTTTACCCCACTCACTCTTTTGAGCTGAGTGTTAGGATTAGGGCTAGGCATTCGGTTATTCGGTTTGATTTCGGTTTTTTTTTTAGTTTTTTCGGTTTTCGGTTCTTGTACAACGTGTACCGAACACCGAACCGAATTATTTCAGTTCGGTTCGGTTCGGGTTTTTTTTATTCGGTTCGATTTATGTTATTTCGGTTCGATTTTTGTTAGTTCGGTTTTTTTGTTATGGGCCTGCTTAGTGGGCTTTTAAAATTATACAATTTTTTTGTTTGATTTTCAATTTAATGGGATAAAAATAGTTACATTGCTATGTCATATCAGCTGCAATATTCTGTAAAACGCCCTATAGCTGAAAGTTTGAAACATGTACATTTCACACTTGTACCACTTTGCTACTATAAACGACATATTATTACATATATATATGTACCACTTCTTTATTATAAACTAATGCAAGCCGTAAAATGCAAGTTGTCCCTAAAGAAGTATACTTGTAGTTGTATAATGCAAGTTGTCCCTAAATTAATTGGACATTTATTTTAACTAACAACAAAAAGCTCACCTCAAAAGTCAAAATTGTCATACTGCCAAAGTTTTTAATTAACAAAAGTGCATTGTACTAACAAGCAACAATTTAACAAGTGATAAAACTTCACTACACTTCACAAATACAATGACCAATTGATCATGCCATTACACCACAATATAATAATAATTTAACAAGTAACAATAATGCACCAATGTAGTTTCTTTCATGAGACCACTTTCAAGTTTCAAGTGCCAACAATAACAAACAACAATAATGAGCAACAAACAATGTAGTTTCTTGCCTTCTTCCATGAGATCACTTTCAAATGCCAACAATAACAAATAACAAAAAATGAGCAACAATGTAGTTTCTGGACTTTCTTCCATGAGACCACTTTCAAGTCTCAAGTGCCAACAAAAATATTAACAAAACTTAGTACTTTACGTCTTTCTTCATTTTCTTGACTCTTTGACCTTTTAAGATAAAATCAAATGGCAGAATACTACTTTTAAGATTAAAAAAAATGATATGATTAAAATAAATGATGTATTGAACTCACCACTATTATATACTTGTGCTTGCAAGTCAATCATAGATCAACAATGGAAGAGTTTCTTCCACTATTTGTCATCTCTATAGATAAGAAAATCAAATATGTCATACAACACAATAAGTATTTTATTTTTCAAAAACAAATAAAAAAATAAAAAGTCTTACCAAGTTCAATTTTTTCAAGAAACTCCAAACTTTCTTCAACACAAATAGGCTTAGTTTCTTGTCTAAGCCAATCTTGGACACAAATAAGGCATTGCACACATTTGGGAGTCAATGAACTTCTAAAGGGATCAAGAATACGACCACCGGTGCTAAATGCACATTTCGATGCCACACTCGACATAGGAATAGCCAATACATCTCGAGCCAACTGTGAAAGTACAAGAAATCTAGGAGAATTAACTTTTCACCAAATTAAAATATCAAAATCCTCAGATTCAGGCTCTTGGTCTTCAAGAAGATATCTATCCAACTCAGATTTAACACCTAAACTTCCAGAATCTTCCTTTTGTTTCTTCATGTAAAACTTAGTTCTCAAATAATTTGTTTTCACATTTTGAGAAAGACCACAAGTAGATGAATCAGATACGTCAGATGAAGATGATTGATTTTTAGAACCTTTTGCATACTTACTTACATAGATCGCAAATAATTTTTTCAAGTAAGCTTCTACTTCATTATTCACTATCTTTCCCTTTTCTTCCCCAAGTAATTCTTCAAGAGCAAAACTAACATACACAAATTTATTGCGAGAATCCAAAACGAAGCAATAAAAAGCATTTTGTTCATCTTCTCAGGAGTACCCTAATATTTCTTGAACTTTTCTTTCATCCCCGAAGCCATTTTACTCAAATCAACTTCATCACTTGCCATACATGCTTTCAAATATGCATCAAGCTCACATATATCCTCAAAATGAACATTACAAGTAACATACCGTAAACCTGAAACTTTCAATGTGAGCTCATAAAATTTTTCAAAAATTTTTGTGGCATTCCTCACATTAGTCCAATCCTCATTTTGAATTGAACCTGCAATACTTCCATCTTCACAAACATCAGTAGCAAGAAAAGAATTAAAATTACCATCATAAAGATCAAACCTTTCAAAAGCTTTTTCAAACTTTTCTGCCATGTCCAACATCAAATAGCTGGAATTCCACCTAGTAGGCACATCTAAAGACAACATTTTTATCACTTTCTATCTTTTGCATTTCAACACATTTCAAGAAGTTTCTTGTCCTTGTAGAAGATGATCTAACATATTTCACCATTTGTCTCACACGTTTGATAGAAGGACCAATTTCGTTTAAACCATCTTGCACAATTAAATGAAGTATGTGAGCCATACATCTCACATGAAGATGCTTACCATCCATCATATTAGTTCCCCACATATCTAATTTTTTGGACAACTCTAAAACCGCCACATCATTTGAAGAGGCATTATCAATCGTAACAGTAAAGACATTGTCCAAATTTCAATCAAGTAAACAATTACTAATACACTTAGCCAAATGCTCACCTTTATGACTAGTGATAGGACAAAAATTCAATATTTTTTTATGAAGCACCCAGTCCCTATCAATAAAGTGAGCAGTCAAACACATATAATTGATTCTTTGCACCGAAGTCCATGTGTCTGTTGTGAGACAAATTCTTGGTTGTATTTCTCTAAAAGACTTTTTCAAATCTATTCTCAATTTACCATGAACTTCATAAGAATCCCTTGTTATGGTTCTACGAGATGGAATCCGAAACAAAGGTTGGACTTTACTCATAAACTTCTTAAAGCCTTCTTTTTCAACAAAACTAAAAGGTAATTCATCCAAAATTATCATCTCAACTAAAACTCTCCTAGCTACCTCTTGCTCAAACTTCCAAGTCTCTATCGAAGAACTGTTACTTTGAATATTTAACAATTTTTGAATACCAGGTGCAATAGGCGGGGGCTTATACACTTTACATCGGCTAGTCAAATGTTGTCTCAGTCCACTTGTTCCATTTCTAGTTGTATTAGCAGCATAGTATTGTTTACAATATAAACACTTTGCTTTAACTAATATATCATCTTCAAATATTTTTTCAAAGTGTTGCCAAACAGTAGATCTAGGATCCATTTCTTTTTTTTTTGTTTCCTCTGTGCCAATTGACGCATCATTGCTATTAGTAGGTGTATTATTCGTAGAACCAGCCATACTTATTTGACTTTGATCAGCCACACCCACATTTAATTGATTTTGTTCAGCCATCTATATAAAAAAAATTATTTCACAATAAATTCACAAACTAAGTAACTAGTAACAACTAACAAAAGCAAAAATCAAAAAGAAAAATGAATGGAAGAAGAAATATTCATTTTGAATCTTTGCAACTTAAAATGAAAGAAAAAATATTGACAATATCTGATGGTGGTCGCCGTCTCGCTAGTTGCTGGTGGTCGCCGGCTGCTGCGTGATGCTGGTCGGCGGTTGCTGGCTTGTTGCCGGTCGCCGGAAGAAGTGCAAAGAACAGTGGAATCAAAACGTCGGCTGCCCTGCTATAATGCTATTCTGCTAAGTACTAAAATACTAAATGCTAAGAGAATAGAAAAGTAAAAGCCTAAAAGGTAATGTTTGACCAAATGACCTAATTGATTTTTACTTATTTATTATTTGTTATTAATAAAATATTAATAATATTATAAATATAATATAATATATTTCGGTAAACCAAAATACCGAATAGTATAAAATCAAATACCAAAAACTGAACCAAAATACTGAAAAATACAAAAATATATACCGAATACCGAATCAAAAATCGAAATACCAAAATAATTTGGTTCGGTTCGGTGTTTCGGTTTCTCGATGTTTATGCCCACCCCTAGTTAGGATATGGGAATAGGGCTCACCCTCTCGGGTTGAACCTAATGTCGACCCACTCTTTAGGCCATCAGTCTAGTGGTCTTGGTTTTGCGACCTCCCTCTTGGGCAAGCCGAAAACAGATAAGTGACTTTGTATTTGCAACTACAAACCCTTTAGATTAAACCACAATCACTAGGTGAAATCACCATTAAACTACATCTAACCTATCAACAAGCAAGACCCAACAACAATATCAACACATATTTGCTAAATCACACCCCAAGAATGGGGTTTTTAGCCACACATCAAGAAATAACAAAATACACCTAAAATGTTAGTAAAATCAAATGGGTATAAGAAATTAAGCAAAGGAAGAAAAATAGAGAAGATCCAATTCCAACTTGGGAAAGATGAACTCATTTCTTCAAGTTCCCAAAAACCTTCTCCAAACTTGAGAGAAAATATCTAAAAGTACTATTCTATTCTAGAAATTAAAAATAAAAGTTCCACACTTAAAAAATAATAATAAGTTCAGTATTTATAGACTTCAGAAAATAGTGTTGGCAGATCTTTCGGCGAAGTTAGTCGATGTCGCCGAATGACTTCGGCGATTCTCCCTTCGTCTGTCTCATCACTGTTTCGTGCTTGCCTTTAGCACCTTCACGTTTTGGACCATTAGGCAGTATAGTACTGCTTTGCGAAACTATTCGGCGAAACGCCGACTGCTCCTTTCATCACCTTTTTTATCCTTCTCTTTCAGGGCTTCGCGTACTGGAACAAAGGGCGAAGTAAATCCCTTCGGTGAATCACCAAGTGTGCTTGGCGATGCTTGGGCTTTAGCTTCGTCGTTCTTTTTAGTTTTTTTGTTCCTTTTTGCACCTAAGTGTTCATGCTTTCACTAAAACTTCGAATACCTGAAACTTAAGAGTTTTCATCAGATATTTAGACAAAATAAGCATTCGAGGATATTATTCTTATCAAAATAAAGCCCTAAATGAGTCCAATTTGTGGACTCATCAAGTCTAAGTTAGTTTCCTCCCTGGAAACGAACTCTCAACTAGTGAAGGATCTGTGTAGGATCAAAAAAGAGTTGAACCACTCTCTCAAATGGACTGACTCGACTAAGATACTCTCTAACTTAGTAAATCAGAAGTTCAACAGAAGAAAATGATTAGGTAGTAGACATATAGAGCCTCCATACAATCCTCATAGTAAGTATGTGATTGTCTCTAACAATCTTTTGTGTACCCACTATGGAAAAAATGGTCATCTGAAAGAAAAATGTGAGATTTTGAGAGGAGTAAAAGAAAGGCAGGAGAAGTTTCTTAAATCCAAAAAGGTTTCTGAGAAAAAGAAAAGGTACCTGGTCCCGGTTACCACTTTAGCAAGAACACTTTACCCCCATGGACATGAAGGTTTCTTATTAAGCCTTTTGACAGTTTTTGGGAACTCCATTTGAAGTGGGTTCCTAAGTTTAATAAGTGATTCTTGTGCAGAAGAGAGAAAGCAGTAAGTGTTGGTACATGGATAGTGGATGCTCAAGGCACATGACTGGAGACATTCTAAACTTTCTCTCTTTGGAAGCACACCAAGGTAGTGGTGTTTTATTTGGTGGTGGAAAGAAGGGTTCCATTCTTGGTATTGGCAAGATAGGGAGAACATTTGATCATTCCATAGACAATGTACACTATATGGATGGTTTGAAATACAATCTTTTGAGTATGTCCCAAATCTGTGATAAGGGAAATCAAGTCAAGTTCATTTTTGATAGATGTCTGGTTACAAATTGTGCAACTAAAAGAGTTGTTATGTCTGCCAAAAGAGTCAAAAATATGTATGTTGCAGATCTTGACTCTATTGAAGAGGACAGTCTTTCATGCCTGAGCGCTCAAACTAATGATGTAAATCTATGGCACCGATGATTGGGTCATGTAAGTACTTCTTTGTTGAACAAACTTGTTGCAGGGGACCTGGTCTGTGGATTGCCAAAGTTGAAGTTCTCAAATGATAAAGTCTGTGATGCCTGCGCAAAAGGGAAACAAACAAGATCATCATTCAAAGATAAGAAAGGCACGAGCACAACTAAACCTCTGGAGCTTCTTCACATAGACCTATATGGACCAATCAGAATTCAAAGGAGAGGAGGTAAGAAGTATATTCATGTATTTGTTGATGACTTCTTCAAGTTCACATGGAACATGTTTTTGCGGACTAAAGATGAGATAGTCGGACTTCTGATCACATTTGCCAAATCTATTCAACTGAAGGTAAACTACAAGATTGCTAGCATCAGATCTGACCATGGCACAAAGTTTGAGAACTCTCAAATTGAAGGCTTTTGTGCTGAAAATGGATTCAATCACAACTTATCTGCACCAAGAACTCCTCAGCAAAATAGAGTTGTTAAAATGAAGAACAAAACATTGGTGGATATTGCAAGAACTATGATGATTGACTTAGGGCTTGCAATGAATTTTTGGGCAGAAGCAGTCAACACAACATGCTATGTTACAAATAGGTGTCTTATCAGGTTTGTGATCAAGAAAACACCTTATGAATTGCTGAATGACAGAAAACCTTCAATTGCCCATCTTAAGCCATTTGGGTGCAAATGTTTTATACTGAATAATGGAAAGAATGACCTTGGCATGTTTGATGTCAGGAGTGATGAAGGGGTGTTTGTCGGGTATTCTTTTACCAACAAGGCTTACAGGGTTTTTAACAAAAGAACTCTATGTATTGAAGAGAGCATGCATGTGATATTTGATGAATTTGAGAAAAGTGATGAGCACAAAGAAGACCATGAGTTGGAGGAGCTGATCAAGAGAAAACATGATAGGACAATTCAAAATCCTGGAAACATACCGGTTGCAAAGGAAAATGGTGCAGAACACACAGGAGAACCTGGTCCCTCTAGTTCAGCTTAGGAGGTATTATCTCAAAATTCAAAAGATGATGAAGGTGAATCTGATGTTGATGTGGAAGAAGAGGTTACCATAAAGTCCAGATGGAAACATCAATCCGCACATCCACTGGATAATCTCATCTCTCCACAATAAATCTAGTTGCATATTTAGCCTTCATATCATCCATTAAGCCTAAGAATATCAAAGAGGCTTTACAAGATGCAGATTGGGTAACTTCAATGAAAGAGGAGATCCATCAGTTTCAGAGGAGCAAGGTTTGGCACCTGGTCCCCAGACCTCTAAACATAACCATTATTGGGACAAGATGAGTCTTCATAAACAAACTTGATGAGCATGGGACCATTACCAGAAACAAGTCAAGACTTGTGGTGCAAGGATACAACCAATAAAAGGAGGTTGACTATGACGAGACCTTTGCTCCTGTAGCCATAATGGAAGCTATTAAAATCTTGATAGCTTTTGCTGCCCACATGGAATTCAAGCTATTTCAAATGGATGTTAGAGTGTATTCTGGAATGGGAATTTGAAAGAAGAAGTGTATGTCAAACATCCTACAGGCTTTCAAGATACAAAATTGTCAAATCATGTGCTAAAGCTGGACAAAGCCTTGTATGGTTTAAAGCAAGCTCCCAGAGCTTGGTATGATCATTTGTCAAAGTTACTCCTTGCAAATGGGTTCAAAAGAGGTAAAATTGATAACACCTTGTTCCTAAAATCCAGAGGTAAGGAGTTGTTGATTGTGAAGGTATATATAGATGACATCATCTTTGGAGCTACTTCAGATTCGCTGAGTAAGGAGTTTGCTGAGTTGATGAGCAACGAATATGAAATGAGCAAGATAGGGGAGCTTACCTTCTTCTTGGGATTGCAAATCAATCAATCTTCTCAAGGCACTTCTATATGTCAAGAGAAGTATATAAAGGAATTGCTCAAAAAGTTCAATCTACTTGAGGCAAAAGTTCTAGATATTCCTATGAGCACAAGTGTGAAACTAGACCGGGATGGAGATGGAATTGAGGTCAATCAGACCATGTACAGGGGAATTATTAGGTCACTTATGTATCTCACTGCTAGCAGACTTGACATAGTCTTCAGTGTAGGTATGTGTGCAAGCTTTCAAGTAGCACCAAAGGAATCAGACTTGAAGGCAGCCAAGCGAGTTCTGAGATACTTGAAAGGCACATAGGACCTGGTCCTTTTCTGTCCCATTGGTGACTCTTTTGATCTTATTGGTTATGTTGATGCTAATTATGCAGGTTTTCTTGTTGATCAAAAGATCACATCAGGCATGGCACACTTTATAGGATCATCACTGATCTCATGGGAGACTAAGAAGCAAAACTCAGTGGCACTGTTTACAGATGAAGTAGAATATGTGGTTGTTGTATCTTGTTATGCACAACTATTATGGATCAAGCAGCAGCTAGAAGTTTGGAGTTCTCACAGACACTATCCCTCTAATTTGTGATAACACTAGTGCAATGAACATGGCCAAGAACCCTGTTCAACATAAGAGGACAAAGCACATAGATATGAGGCATCACTTTCTGAGAGGCAATGTTGAAAAGCAAAATGTGGTGATGAAGTTCTGTAAGACAGAATACCAATTGGCTGATATCTTTACAAAACCCTTGAGTAGAGATTGTTTCATCAAAAACAGGTGAAGGCTAGGGGTGTGGGGATGCACAAGATCACCTGATTCCATGACAAGTTTGCACAAAATCTTTCATTTGATTATGTTAAGGAGGGTAGGTATCTATACTTGTTGTAATGCGTATCGTTTGAGAATTCACTTCTGGTACCTTAATGCAGGTATACACTCATGGCATGTTGGCTGAAGGAAAGATCTAATCATACAGGCAGGGCTACATACTAAATGGGACCTGGTCCCCACGAGGTTAGTATCACTTATGCTACATTGTATGTCTGTCAACATCACTGCCACGTGTCTCTCACCCACTCATCGCATCAGTTTCAGACATTTTTTCACTTTAAAACCAAGGGTCGTTACTGTTTAAGGACCCAATACCCTTTTGGCTTTATATATAACTACTCTTGGTGAATCAACATGCTCTAATCTCTTTGAATATTTCTTTTTGTGATTCACTCATCTGTTCTCCAAACATTTTCTCTCTTCTCCCAAAAATGACTAACTCTGATTCTTCTTCAAAACTTCTTATCTCCCAAGAGGTTGAAAACCCTAGTTCCTTCAACTTCTCTAATCCTCCTCCAGACGAGTCTCTTTCGACTCCAGTCTGTGGAGTTGGTGAAATGAATGAATCCATCACTCCTCTGATTGAAGTTATGGCTTCTCATGTACTTCCATTTGAGGAGACTTTACCATGTTCCGCTACTTTGGTTTTATTCGGTGACAAATCCCAGAACTCGGAGGCGCAATTTGTGGTGAAAACTAGTGTTGAACCTCTCTCTGAAGATTGAAAGTGGTTTCTAAGGTTGTGTTGTCTACAATGTCTGAGAGACTTTTTGAAGGGGATTTTCCTGAGGGAAGGGGTACTGAATCGAGTATTCGAGCCACAGGGACGGAACTAGTGACTATTCAAAGTTTGGCTTCGCTGAGAGGCGATGTTCAACCAACCTTGCTAGAACAAGAGTTGAGGTCTCCGGAGCAGGTCCCACACAGTGTTCTACCTGTGTTTGACCAAACACCTAGGTCGTTTGATGTTGAGAGTGACAAGGAAGAGGAAGAAGAAGTTCCTTTAAAATGGAGCAGAAAAGGGGTACGAGGAGCAAACACTTTAACAGTTGGTGTTCCTGATTTGGAAACAGTTAAAAAAGCTTATGAGGCTATTCTTACTTATGAGCCCGCTGAGTGTGCAAAGAAGAGAAAAAGAAAAGGGAAGGGAAAGTTGGTTGAGTCTCACTCAAAAAAGGACAAGAAGAGGTATGGGACTAGGAGTGAAATGCAGAAGTTATGGTGAGTGCCACTACAGCGAATGTAATTCAAACAGAGAAGATTAGGAAAAAAAGACGGGAAGGTCACTTGCCTGAAGAACCCATATCAACTCATTTGCTTGTTGGGACCAGTAAGACTAAATCTGATGACATCACTACATATGTGGCGAAACAAAGTTGAGGTTGAGAGGGTTAAATCGAAGGGAAGTTAGAAGTCTATAAAGAAAGAGAGAGTGAAGAAAAGGGTTACTGTTAAATCAAATCAGGACAAGGGACCAGTTCCTAGTGTTACAACAAATTACAAATAAGGAAATGACCAGGGAAGAGCGCATAGCTGAAATGGAGAACCAGAAAGTGTTGAACGACAAAGTTTTTGTTCCTGATATTATAACCAAATTTGGTATGTCCAATCTCTTTGATATTCTTTCTCTACAAAGTTGGGGCCATCTATTTGAACCCCAGTACCTTATTTGCATGAACCTAAGGTGCGTGAATTTTACTACAAAATAGAGTTGTTAGAGGATGGGGGAATCAAAACTTCTGTCAAAAATATTAAGATCTTTTTAGATGAGGAAACTTTAGGGTTCATTCTAGGTGTGCCTGCGAGAGGAATCCGGTCAATTGAAGGCTGCAAGCCATCCAGTGAGTTCTCAAAACAAGCCACTAAGCGTGGAGACATCAAGCGAGCAGGGTTGCCAAATAAGTTTCTCAAAGGAGAATATCAGTTACTCTTTGAGTTCATCAAGAAGGTGTTGGTGCCAAGAACAGAAAAACGAACAATAGCATTTGCTGCTGATCTATTTCTCATGGAAAAGTTGGATGAACTTGAGGAAATTAATCTCCCTGCCATAATGCTTGAACATATGCACAGGGTGGGGTGATGACCTGAAAAAAGGCAAAACATGGCATCCCTTATGGCTATTTGCTGAATTATGTGTTCAACTATTTCGAAATGCCTTTGGGACGAGGGGTACCGGGTACCACCAAACAGATGTTTATTGCTGCCATCCTTCTGGAATGTGAATGTGTAGATGGAAATGCAAAGGGGATATCTCAAGTTGCAGATGTTCTAGAGCAACAAGCCACTTTTAAACGTGAGTTGGCTGATCTCTGTGATCCTAAATGATAATGAGGTTTGAAATTGCGCAACTGAAATCTAAGTTGCAGAAGGCAGTTTCAGGAGGACCTGGTACCACTGGTGTGGATGAGAAAGAGGTACAGAAGTTGAGAGAGGAGAATGAACAATTGCAGAAGACAAATGCCTCACTTAGTAAGGAAGTCAAGGCTCTCAATAAGCAAATTATCCAGACTCATGAGGCCGAAAATGAGAGAATGTCTTTACTTATGCGCACCCTTAATCCCCTTCCCCCTCCGTCCTAAAAGAGTCTTGTTTCCCTTGTCTTCTCATTCATGTGTTTAAAACTCTTGTGGCTATGTGTGTTGTTTTAACTGACTACTGTGGTCATTTTTTGTGATTCAATTTTAATTGCAACTGTGCCCTGTTCAGTATGGTTTAATATTCTCTTTATGCTTACATGTACATGCTCTGTGTGGCCTACGACCCTGATTTCTTAAATGTTTTGATATAACTCGCATATGTTTACTGCTATTCCTTTTCAATGATGTCAAAAGGGGGAATTTTTGGTACACTGTTGTGAAATTATAAGGGAACTGAACAAAGGCGAAAGAACAGTGATAGGGGGAATAGGTGACAGGGGGAACTAATGTAATTTTTGAATAAATGCTTAACACTCATGTGAGGCTGCTTGGAGGTTGTTTGTCATCATCAAATAAGTGGAAAATCATAAGTCTTAATGCTCCCAGATGTTTTGATGATCTCCTCAAAAGTGCAGGGACCCGATCCTCTACATAGTATGCTCGTTCAGGGTCATATGTTGTACAACTGGAAAGTTGTCTGCGTTAGAAAGTTGGTGAAGTCACCAGTGTACTACACCTACCAGAAGCGACGAGGTTGTTTGTCCAAAGGGTATTAACTCTTGATGTTTGATATATTCAATACCAAAAACAACAAACAACCCATTCATTCAAAGAGAGATATTCAAGCTTCAACATAGCAGGGACTTGATAAATTGCATTATTGCTTCATGTACCAGCTGTTACTTTGATTGCTTGTAATCGTGCTTATATTGTAGAAATCGTTTCATTTGTGATAGAAACGTTTCAAGCTTGTGTGAATAATTGTAAGAACTTAGTGTCTTACGTCAAAGTCTATATTAATTAGTCAGGATTAGTATAGAGGGCAATGTTATATCTGCTTAGGCTCGTTTAAGTAATAGGTGGTATTACTTAGTTTGGAGATTAGAAGGTTAATCTTATATTGTAAACTGTTTTACCTTTGCTTGTGAAGTTCTAGTGAAAGCAGTTTGAAAATCCTTGTGAGACAGGTCGTGGTTTTACTCCCTTGAGCAAGGAGGTTTCCACGTAACGTTGTGCGTACAATCTTTACTTTCAGCATCTATTTACCTTTAGTATTTATCTACTTTTGTTATTGTAAATCATGCTTAGGACCTGGTCCCATTATTGTTAGTGGACGCATACATTCTAACATATAAATAGATAGATAGATAGATAGATAGATAGATAGATAGATAGATAGATAGATAGATAGATAGATAGATAGATAAATAGACAGACAGACAGACAGACAGATAGATAGATAGAGAGAGAGAGAAACTCAAAGAAACCCACTAATCTATCATAGATATATAGATTCACATACGTATTTCCTTAAAACTACCCACTCAAATTTGCCAGAGAAAAAAAATAAGTAAAAGACATTTATCAAATGCGGAACTGTATATCAAAATGAAGAAAGAAAAAATTCTAAAAATGGAGAAAATATACAATTGATACAAACATACAAAGCAAACTACAAGAAAAAGGCTATAGATGGAGAGGGGACAAAGAGAACAAATATACAATTAATGCAAACACATAAAGTAAAATACAAAAAAGCTATAAAGGGAGAGAGAAAGGGGGAGAGTGAGGGATGAGGAGAGAGAGAGAGAGAGAGAAGAAACACACCATTGATGCAAACATACAAAGTAAATAATACAAAAAAACATTTATAGATGAACGGGGATAGAAAGAGAGCACATATACAAGTGACAAAAAAACACAAAGCAAAGTACAAGAAAAATGTTATGGAGGAGGGGGGGGGGGGGCACACAAATAAACAATTTATACAAACACACATAAAAAAATTTAAAAAAGGGGCTAAAAAGGAGAGAGAGAGAGAGAGTAAATATACAATTATAGTGCAAACAGAGAAAATATAAATAAAAAAAAACTAAACAAATACCCCATAAAAAGAAAATAATTATAAACATATATTCATTTATATTCATACCCCACTAAATAATTACACTATATATCCCCCTCCCTCAGACTAATTTTGCTTAACTGATACTGAAATCAGTATCATATTTGTATTGATATCATTAAGGCTTATATATATATACACACACACACACACTAATTTAGTATCAGTTAAGTGAAATTATCAGCCTTAATGATATCAATACAGTATAAAAAACTGATTTATTATCAGTTAAGCAAAAATTATTAGCATTAATGAATGGGGGTATGAGCTGTAATTATTTTTTGAGAAAATGTGTATTTCTAGAATTACTTTGAATTGTGGTATGAACATGTAATTATTTTGAGTTTTGTGGCTCATTTATGTAGTTTTTCCAAAATAAAATACAAGAAAAATAGGCTAGGGAAAGAAAAAAAGAGAGAGCTCAAATATACAATTGATACAAGCACACAAAACAAAAAACAAGAAAAAGAAACCATAAAGGAGAGAGGGAGAGGATAGAGGGATGCAAGCGAGAGAGAGAAAGGAGATAGGCATGCAAGATTGGAAGGGAGAGGAGAGAGATACTAGAAAAAGTGAAGTGTAATTATATTATAATTTTTTTTAGAATATGTAATTATGTATAGTAAATATACAACACATGTATGTTATATTATGTAATTTTCTCTTTGATTATCTAATTTACAGAAAATATACATAATGCATATGTATAAAAAACTTTGCTCTTTAATATTCAAAACAAGTGTTTTTCTCGTCGTATCTTTAAAATTTACCACCTCATTTAATTGATACCTGCCGTGTATTTTATTTTGCACGAATATTGACTTTAGTATTTCAAAGGGTTAAAAAAAAATAAGCTTGCTCTTTAATTTTCAAAAAAAGTGTTTTTCTCTTTGAACCCCTACAATTTTATTGTTTATGAATTTTAATACCTAAATTTCAGGTGTACCTGTATAAATCTAATCTATATTCTCTTATTATATAAATGGCAGTTAGACATCAAGCAGCCAGCACACCGTCGATGTGTGTTTCTTAGGATTAAAATTGAATTAAGGAGTGTTTTAGTCATTTAAGGCTTTTCACTTGAGAGCTTTAAGCTTTAATTGTATGAACATGTTCCATCATATACAAAAAGGCACCTCCTTTGTAGTTTATCTCTTTTTCATGTGGGTCCCCTGCAAGAGTTAGTAGCTTCAACCTATTCCCGTCGTTATGGAAAAGCCAATAGGGAAGAAATTTGGGCCAAAAAACTTCTGAGTAGTAACTTGGGAATTTCTAGCCTAGGCTACACCTGGACGAAATTTGAGTCAGGTGAGGTCTAAGGAAATCTGATAATGGAGGGGGGATTCAATTATGAATTTGATCACATGAGTGGATAGACAAGACGTTAAGGAGTCTGTACGGCTTTACGAAATCGAATTCGGGCAAGTAGAACTCCCGAAATTGATCTTAGCGTGAATGGGTAGTTTTAGAACGTCAAGGGTTGAAAACGTGTTGCGAAATGGGAGCTTGGACCTCAAATTCCGAGTTTATGTCTCCGTGCAAGCTGTCGGGGCGGGGTTAGTTTCGCCGAGGCGGGACTAGTCAGAGCGGGTTGCGGTCCCATGGCGGGGAAAGTCGCGAAATTCATCGGCACTACAAGAAAACTGTGAATTACATGGGGATATTCTTGGGAATTAGTATGAAAATTTGCAGGAAAGTAAGTTTCCTGCGAATTTTCATACTAATCCCTAGGAAATCCCCATGTAATTCACATTGTTTTTGTAGTGCGGGGAAAAACCCTAAAAATGTTATTTTCTGCAAAACTTCGTTCTTAAGAACTAAGGGATGACCCAGAGCAGTTTCTTAACAGAGTTCCACGAATTCTAGCGTTAAATGTAAGAAAATTACTTCCCTAATTCGTATTTCGATTCTTAGAACTTAGAATCTTGGGTAATTATCGTTGGGGAAGGGTTTTGACCTGAAGTTAATGGGAGGAAAGCCCTAATTGAACATTACGATCTTGGGTTTGGCCTGGGGTTGATAATTTTGGTTATAATTCGGGTAAATTAGACCTTGTATAGTGATCCTTGTATTAATTGTTTGTTTTAGATCAAAAATGAGCTGAAAGACTCCGAAAAGGAAAGGCTCACGTGTCTTAGGAGTATTCAGGCTTGGTTTCGAGGTAGGTGATGGTTCAATTTCTTGTTGTGTGATATATACCGGTTAATTTCATTATGTGCATGCATGTATGAGAATAGAGAAATGTGAATCGAATCTAATGAAGTGATTATGTGTGCACGATTACATGCCATGAACCTGTTACTTGACTGTGTGACTATGGATATTGTGCATTATGGGTGTGATTGTCACTATGGTTGTGCTGACTGGATCAAGTGTCACGTTCTGACACACAAATAGTTTGGGTGTGGGTTCCATTAAAGGACCACTTGTGATTATTACATTCATATTTGTCTGTCATTGATATTGGAAAATTGTATGTTGCTCCTAAAATGATAACTGAATCATGCATTCTGTATATGTGTGTTTACTATGTTGTAATTACTTACTTATGTTCCGCTTACTAGAGTAGTCGCGTGATCCTACAAGTACACCATGGTTTGTGTACTGATACTGCACTTGCTCGTTCTTTGTTGAGTACATGGCATCTTCAGGCGGCTACTGATAGACTTCACCTAGGGGATCATTGACCGAGATCGGATTCAAGGGTGAGCCAGTTCTTTCAGGCTGCCTTGGATTCATCCTTAGTCTAGTCCATTCTCTTCGGACTTCGACTAGGTGTTTTAGACATTTACTATGTTTAGTTTTCAGGGTTGCACCCCTTTTCTTAGACTTGTTGAATAATAGAGTTTTGGTACAATGACTTTCAGGTTCTAGGGGTTGAATTTCCGCGATGGTTATGCTTAGTTGTTTTTGTTAAACTTTCTGAGTTTATGGGAATTCAGTACTTAATTCATCATTTAAGCCTGCTTCTATATCTTTAAATGATTTAGTTTCTTAGAGTTGCTTAGTCGGGTTGTAGTAGTGGTTCTCCCACCGGAGGGTTAGTGTGGGTGCCAATTACGACGGTCTAGATCGTGACATTATTGATCGTTATCGATTCGCTTATCAATTTAACCGTTAGAATTTGACACAAAATAAATCATTGAAATTTACTTATAAACAAGGTGACAAATCTTTTAACCTTACAAGGCACAAGATACCATGCCTTACTTTAGGATTTTATTTTTCCGTCGTGTTGAATCTTTGCAGTGCTCCTAAACTGACCACATCACTTACATTTTTATTTACATATAAACAATAAAAATAGGAAAAAAAATAAACACGAAAACACAACAACAAAATGATTGAATAAATAATGAAGAATGTATTTTTTTTAAAATTCAATCGTCTTTTTTTTAAAGGAAAGGCTGATCATGTCAGAATGAGCCTTGTAGGATTCATGCCAAAGTGAGCCTTGTAAGACTCATTCTGACATGAGCCTTACACATATAAGTTAACATCATCAAAGGCTTCCTCCAAATATTGTTCTTTTAGTTTCATACTCAATTTTGTTGCCATTTTGAAAATTTTGCTCAACTCTTTTGCCTTTTTGACTCTAAACTCCTAATTAAAAGTGGAGAAATTCTAACCAGCCCATCATAATAAATAATTCCCATGTCACAATGTATTTGCTTGTCTTACCCAACATGAAGATCTAATGACCATTTAAAATACTTCTATAGTTTTAATTTGTAAAATGCTCTGAAAAATAAATGTTTTTAGTATTCTCTTTTCATCTTAAAATGTTTGTTGTGTTTTTTATTTATGTCTTAAAAAACACTAATTCAGCAATATGCTTGATTATTTTATTTTTATTTATGTATTTAGATATAATATCTTACCAATGAGCATATATTCTATTTGTGTTATAAATGAAGATTTTGTAGTCTTAAAGATAAAATGAAAAAATAATTAATTTTATCTTGAACTTTTTTGAGATATCTATTTTCAGTAAGGATTACAAATGTTTGAAATGACGGGAATATAGTATAAGTTTGTCCTTAATACTTTCTCTTCACTTTCACTTGTCAACACTGAAATTTTTCACTTTTACTTGTCATTTTTTTTTACATATCAACAAATTACAGTTATTTTTTTTCAAAATTACCTTCAACACTAATTACTTATTAAACAATCATTGTCAAGATTTAAAATTATACACCAATTAATATAAGTATTATGATAAAATACTCATATTACTCTTTATTTATTAAGAGACATGCAAAATAGAAAGTGGACGAGTAAAAATAAATAGATAGAGTATCAATTGAAATTAAAGAGTACGAACATTGGTTAGAAGATGAATAGGGAAACTTCACATAATTGGAATTAATGTTACATTAATCTGCCTTCTAAAATTCTTAATCATTACATCTGATAAAATCAAATTTCTAGCTACTCATCAATTACTGCACATGCCAGATTTATAGTCTTCATAGCTCTAGCACCACAACTGTTTAAACAAGAGACATGAAGCAATCAGATTGATGAATTAATGCAAGTCCAATAATCATATACTAAAATCACAAAAAAGAGCTAATTATAAGGGTTAAAGAGTCTTACATTCAGAATCAGTGGTAATCCAGTTCAATTTAGGGCAGTGATCTATGTGAATTGGAGTTGATTTTACAGAAGCAAAGTTGATTTGAATGGATTGTTCATGATTCTTTGTTGTTGATGAATTAGGCATTGACATAGCTGAGTAAGCTGTGGAGCAACTTTCAGCATCCCATCTAAAGCTAATTTTGGGGGAATCACTACTTAGTTGATCATCATCTGCAACTGCTTTCAATGTTGCCCTGTTCCTGAAGTTGAATACCTGCAATTACACACCATGTAAATCACCACTAATTTCCTAGTAAATGTTCATACTATGATTACAGTGGCGGAATCAGATTATTTTTTTTATAAATAGTGTCAAAATATAAAGAAATAAATTCAAATAGAAGTCAAGGTCTGTCAATATGTAATATATAGAGAAGTATTGAAAATATCCCTAAATTCATTGTGAATTGTTAGTTTCATCTCCGGACTATACATTGACAACCTTAAAAACACTATTTACTTGACTAACTGAACTTAAATACACTCCGATCTTGTAACATGAGTGAAATACACTCCTAATTCTCGCTAAATTAGTGGAGTTTTCAACACTTCTCTCGGTATGCTCCTACAAGAGTTTGAAACCACTTGCTATGTCATGTGGCAAATCATGAGTGTGTATCTAAGTTTAGTACTTAATCAAGTAGATGAGTGTTTTTAAGACTTTCAATAGTTCAAATATGAAACTAATAATCTACGCCAAGTTCAAGAGTGTTTTCAATACTTCTTTCTAATATATATACAATGTAATTTTACAATGAACGGTTCAGTTAATACCCCTCAAGTACATGCGGATCATGACTATATATATATAGGTTGATTTCTCTAATAATTTCTTCTGACTATTGGTTGAATAACTATTTGAGAAATGAACTCTATAAATATCTATATAGTTATTGAAAGATAAAAATAGAAGTAAAAATGTTCACCTTTCTGGTTATGTATCTTGTTCCCTTATCAGTTTTTGCAGCAGCAGCCCATCTTAGTAACTCTTTCATCTTAGAGATGCTCATCTTAGCTTTATCTCCCTTACTTTTTTCTTTCTTTTCTCCACCATCTTTATTATCATTTGTCGAATCATGGGTAATTGGCAAAATTTGTGTAATATTTCCTACATGATTTCCAGTTACTGTTGAATCTGCTTTGTGAGTGACTTTAAGGCTCTCTTTTTTCATCTTCATACAATATTCAAATTGTTGGCTCCTATGATAACTTCCTACTCCCTTTAACTGAATTGTGCTGTAAAAATACTCTTTTCCAATATCCTTCCTGCACAATATACTATTGAATAACTCAAAGTTCTTGCTTTTCCCACGACAGATCCCAAACAACACAATCTCTTTCGATTTCGCCTTTTTATCTGAAAAAAAAACAGAGTTAACAAACAAAAATACAGAGTTTAACTTCTATATAGTATATATATATACCAAGAGTTGTTTGTACTATCAGATCGCTTATAAGGTAATTACGAGACTTACTATTGACAGTTTGTTTGTTGCTTATAGAAGTAGTAGTCTCATTTGTAGTCTTGAAGAGCCTTTGAATAAGTGTCTGACATAATATATTTGAACAAAGTTAGTATATTTTTTATGTATATATAATGGACGAAATTGGATATTTTGATGAGAAAAATAATAAGAAAGCTAGGTCACCTGCATGTTATGGTGGAATATATTTTAATTACTTTACTATAAAGAAAGTGTGTTTGAGACAAGATTTGTAGTCAAATGGACAACGCAAAAGAAATCTATCTGTGCTGTCTCTAATGTACCAAAGATTCCTGTTTTTGGTTATAATATAAAGTTTTAATAGAATATGATGACAAAAATGTGGTAATAAGACACGAGCAGAATCTGAGACAACCAGGAAATGAAATGAGGGATAGTTGGCTTGTTAATATTCTAGGAGCAATAAGAGACTTTATATTTATAGTATATAATTAAGTGGATTGCTCATGTGGTTGTTACTAATAAGTAGATCTTGAAAAAGTGATTAAGAGGTACTAATTAGAGGTTAGATGAATTTGGTGGCAACTATTTTCACCACACATGTAGGGCTTCTATTGCTTCCTTGGATGACCTTCAATATGTGGGGCCCTACTGGCTTCTCTTAAACTTTAAAAAAATAAAAATAAATAAGAATCGAACTTTTATTAATAAAGTGAAAATTCAGAAAGCTAAAGAACAGTATATAAATAGTGTGCTAAGCGTCGACTATGTACGGGATTTAGGAAAGATACATATTATATACGGTCTGCTATAGTATTGTATCAAGTAGTTTCGTAGGAAAGATACATGCTATATACAATTCCTATGAAACTACTTGGTCCACTTTCATTTTGATTGATCTGACTCTAGCTAAGAAGATAAAATTTTATGAGATATAGCATAAGTCGTAGAAACAAAAGTAAAATTAAGACTAAATAACTCAAAAGTAGCATTAAAAGTAGATTTCTCTTCAACAATGTTTTGTTTCATGGTAAGAAGAAATTGAATTAGCCTCAGAGGACTGAACTTCCGGTTCACAAGATGTAGGTCTTATAATCATGAATGGATTTAGAGCCTATTTGGATCGGCCGACTTAAAAGTCTAAGTTATTTTTAATTTTTGAGAGTGTTTGACATAGTTAAAAGTTAAAAGTAGATACTCCCCTGCTTTTTAATTTATTTTAACTTAAAAATTACTTAAGTTAAAAAATTTAAAAACTAGTTTTTATTTTTATAATTTTTAGGTTAAGTCAAGCAAGCTCTTATTGTTGTAATTGTACTAAGCTCAAAGTGGAAAGCTTTGAAGCATGGGGACGTGTCAAAACTGTGGAGGCCAGGTCCAATTATTGGGCAAAAAAAGTGTTTTTTTGTTCAGATTAATTGCAAGTAAATCAACATGGAGATTTGGAAGTTGCGATACAAATCTGATAAATCTTGGCGAGTAGTTGAGAGAGTGTAAACCAATCTTGAGAAAGATTCGGCAGCTTTTTACAGAAAATATTTTTTAATTTATTTACGTTTGCTTGATCAAAATATTTTGAATTTATTTTTAGGAAAACTTCCTCAAAAATATATAAAGAAATGATTTCTCTAATAAAAAAAAGAAGATAAATTTCATAAGTAACATTTTAAGGTCATTATCTCTTCCTCACTCATCCAATGTCACTGAATTCTATCCATTGACCATCCCACCCACGAACCGCCACTCCTATCCCCATAAATCTTGGTGATTTGTTGGAGTTGGAGGATATAAAATTAAATTTGTTACATATGGTTAGAGATAGACAAATAGGAGTTTATTGGAAAATATCTCTTCCATGTTTTATTAATGATATTTGGAGAAAAAGTGAATTTTTAAAAATTGAAGATTCTCTCTAAAAGAGTTTTGTTTAGGCCGGAGATTTTCCTCCTCAATTGTTTTTTTATATTAGTTTTCTCATATAAACCAATTTCTCAAACTATATTAAAATACACGATTTTTTTAGTATAGTTTTCTTTGTTATTTGATTTGTCATCGTGAAGATTTATAATTATTAGCTTTCGGACAACCCCATGATTATTTCAATCCTAACAGTAATGAAGTTAAATCTAAATGCAGATTAGATGAATTTATCCAACAAATTAATATACATTGCATAAGGAATAAGGAATGCATTAGCATCTGAATTAACTAATTAAATTATGGATGTGCAAGTGATGGAGGACATTACTCCCCCTCTTTAAAATCAGTATATACATCCAACAATATTACTAATTATCCTTTGAAATATTAGATTTAATGGTTTGAGTATGGTATTAGATATTAAATAATATTTAATAGCAATGGTAACATAGACACACAAAAAAGAAGAAGTTATCTCTTGATTTTCTAAATTGAACTATTGTTAAACAACTATTTTTAATCGAACTAGTAGACAAGTAAAAATGAACGTACATGCATAAATGTCTTAGTTCAAAAAAGCGAAAAACAAGGACATAAATTTTGTAGGCACACACATGGGAGAGAGAATATTATTCTCACAAGTTCTAGGAAAGCACCTCTCAATTTCAAGCATATGCTATCACAAATAGTTTGCGGTGAATAAAAGTAATACTTGTAAGGCCAATTTTTGGTTGTGTCATGTGTACTAGCTTCCACAACCTTTCTTTCTCACTTATGCTCAGATTTCTTGCTAAGTCATATTCCAACAAAGAGAATAATTGAATGTAGATGTACTAATAATTATGGCACATCACTTTCCCTTGTATGTTGGTGTTTGGTGACTCATATAACCCTTAATACATGATGCCTAAGTTTTGTCTAACATAGGGAGATCAAGGAAGTGGAAGAGGAAGGGTGACAATAAGAATTGAGCTTAGTAGGTCAAATGGGCGGCTTCAATTGAATTTGAATGAGTTAAAATGGAATGTATCTGTTCATAATGAAAAAAGGTCATATTTGTTTTTAAACTCTCAGAAAAAAAGTTTTATTTATGAGATAATTTTAAATATATACAATAATATAATTAGTTAACAACAAATATAGTTATATTTTTGTTTACATAAAAAATACTCCAAAGTCATAGTTAGTATATATTGTTTAAACATTATGATATACTAAAATACTGAATATAGCTTACCTATACATGAACTATACTGACTATACATTTTGATATAGTTACAAATATTTTTCAAAAATATTTTTTTTTAATTTTCTTTTTAACGGAGTGGGGGTGGAGGTGGGGATGGGGGTGGGGGGATGGGGTAGGGGTGGAGGTGGAGGTGTCATAAAAATGAAATTTTTGACAATTGAAATATTTTTCAAAAACAATTTTTAAAAGAAAATAAATTGGCGGGGGTTGCCTGGGGAAGGGGGAGGTGGCGTAAAAAATGAATTTTTTTAAATTTGAAATATTTTTCAAAAACAAGGGGTAGGGGTCGGGTGAGGTAAGAAAAAATTGAAATAATTTTTTAAAATGTTTTTAATTTTTTTATTTTTTATTTGGGGGGGTGGGGGAGGGGGTAGTTTGGAGATTCGTTTGGAGGTAGGAATAAAAATATATTTGAAATTTTAAAAATAAGAAAATTTAAAATTGAAGGATGAGGTAGAGTTTTGAAAAATCTTTTGCTCAATTTTTGAATGGAAGTCATTTTCTTTAAATTTAAGGAACATGAGTTGATTCAGAAAACATTTAAGCCAACCAGACATGGGAAAGTTGGAAAACATACTAAACACACCCTAAATGTTTTCCAAATCAACTTAGTTTCATCAAATTTAAGGAAAATAACTTTCCTTAAAAAAGAAAGGAAAACATTCTCCAAAGATCCCATCCCCCACCAAACCAAAAAGATTAAAATTTTAAAATTTTATTTTTGAAAAATACTTCAAATTTTTAAAGTTTTACTTTTTCTTACTCCACCCTACCCTGACCACCCATACCACCCTCCCCCTACAAATTTTATCTTAAAAGTTTGTTTTTTGAAAAATATTTCAAATTTTAAAAATTTTCATTTTTTTACTCCATCCCTACCTCAACCAACCCCCCAATTTTTTTTGTTTTTTGAAAAATATATCAAATATTTAAAAAAATCATTTTTACCCCGCTCCTATTCCGACCCTCCTACCAGCCCCTCCCCTACACCCGCCAAAATTGATTTTTTTTTTTTAAAAAAATTTTGAATAATATTTTAAATTATAAAATTTTCATTTTTTTACTCACTCCTACCCAACCCCCCCAAATAAAATTGAAAGTTTGTGTTTGAATATTATTTCAAATTTTCATTTTTTTCCCACCCCTAACAACCCCCCCCCCCTCCAAAAAAAAAATATCATTTAAAAGTTTGTTTTGAAAAATATTTTCGAGGTGGTGGGGTCAGGGTTAGGTGTCGGGGGTCAGGTCCTAGGTCGAATGTCCGGATCGGATTTCGGATCAATTGTCAAGGTCTTGTCTAGGTTCGAGTGTCGAGGTAGGGGTCGGGTCCCAGTTCAACTATCGTGTCTCCGGTCAGAAGTCGGGGCCAGTTCCTAGGTCAGATTCCGAATCAATCATCGGAGTCGTATCCTAGTTCAAGTGTCGGGATCAGGTCCTGGGTCGATTATCGTGACTGGTTTCTGAATAAAAAACTATTTTCCTAAGAAATATTTTTTACTCTCTAGCCAAAAGTAAAAGATATTTTCTGGAAAAAGTTTTTTCACTCACCAACCAAACACTAAAAAATATTTTCTACTCACTAACCAAACATGAGAAGATAAGTTAGGAAAATATTTTCCTTCATACCAAACACACCCTAAGGATAAATGTTTTCGCACTCCCCTCAAGTTGGAGGGTGTAAAAGTACTTCAAGCTTGCTAAAAAAAAATCTTCTTTATCCTACCATAAAGCTTTAAGGATGAAAGCTTACCATCTAACATAATCCCAAGTTGTGATACTCTCAGACCCGATTGGATTTTGAGAATCAAACAAGTTAATTTGCAAATTAAAATAATATTTATTATCAAATATATATAGTAGCGGAGTCAAAAATAATTATTAAAAAAGTCAAAATATAAATTAAGTAAACGCATGATAAAATCAAGGCAAATATATATATATATATATATATATATATATATATATATAAATATGAAGGAAAGTACACCAATCAACAATAATTTCAAATTTCTTTTAGTTTGTTTCATTTAACGTGATCCTATTTTCATTTGTAGTGGTCCTATTTTCATTTTTGGTGGTCCTATTTTGTGGACATATGTTAAACATGTTCGTATCTAACAGAAACCAAAAATTGTTTCCACCATCGGTAGCTCTTCGGTGTCCACGAGAAACAGAAGGCTAATAAGCAAGCACATCATCACTTATGATAATACTCATGAGAAGGATTTACAAATAACAAAAGTAAAATACTTGGGTGAGTAAATATGACAGAGTTAGAATTTAAGGTTTATTGATTTTGAACTAATAGCAAATCTATTATATTTCCAATAAAACATTTTATATACTCAATGCATATTCTAATATGAATACAAAGTCAAAGCAAAAACTAATAGGATCCTTAAAGATGATTGCTCTGAATAATAAACATCCAAACTTAGGATGTACGCTATTAACTAGTGGAATGCGAAAGGTAAGGTTCATGATCGACTGCATACTACATTGCCTTCCAATTGCTATATGTTGGGAAATTTGGAAAAATAGATATATGTAATGCCAGATTTGATGATAAAAGGATGTCATCTTGGTACATTATTCAGCAAGTTAACAACCTCATCTTTTTGATACTTTAAAATCAATTTCCCGAGTTAACTCTCCCTAATTATATTCTTGGATTGGAAAATGTTAAATGATAGATAATTAGGTGAAACCAATCATTCATTCTAAGGTTGTTTTTTGGATTAAACCTTCTCTTTATTTGAAGAAGAAGCAGAAGAATAAATTCACTATTGATGTCCACTGACTACTATGAGCAGAGGCGAATCTAGGATATTTCGAATATGGGTGCACCAAAAAAAATGTATTAAGTGGGAATTGATCCTCAGTCCTCAATCCTCAGTCCTCAAAGTCAAAAGCTCAGTATTTAACCATGTGGACCAACTAGACTTTCTATAGTACGGGTGCAAGAATATAATATTATACAAATGTTAGAAAATATTTACATAAAATATCTAATTTTACGAGGAGACCACGGGTTCAGGTGCCCTATTTTTTGCACCTAAATTCGCCACTTACTATGAGCCTTTTTTGGTGATTAGCAATTGGTATATAGTATCCAACTACTTAATTAGATGAGTCTCATACCACAGTATTAGCAATGATACTCACCAGAATACTTTTTTTGTTGTTGTACTGATCAAATGTCTTTAAAGGTTAATTTTATCAACCTTCACAATGTTATTGAGGTTAAGGTTTATGTCCTCCTCCGTGTAATTAATAATTTTGGTAAATATATAGGTTAGGAGTCTTGCCTAAACTCCTCCATCAGTTAGATGGACCTTTGAAAAAAAAAAAGACATAGCTATTGAGGCCTATTTATTGCCTTGCTATTTATGGAGTATAAAATAATGTTTCTTTCATCCCATTTTGTGTGTAATGACCCTCATGGATGAAACTAATAATTCACATATAGTTTAGGGATGTTTTATGCTTAGTTTGTCAAGTAGAACGATGTTTTTAAGATTGACATTAGTTCGGAGATGAAACTAATAATTAAGGTTGTTTTATATACTTCTCTCTAATTTCAATATATAAAAATGATCTTTTCAGATTTTTCTTGTATTATTATTAAAATTTCTTATATGTAAAAATAACATAAAATTAAAAAATGTAATGGAGAATCTCCATTCAACTAGTGACAGAACTACCGTTGTTCAAAGGGCGTCAATTGAAACTCTTTGATTGAAAGTCTCACCACTCAATGACTTTCAATCTTCGATATACTTCCATTATATTGAACACTACTCAATAGTTGCAATATGTTAAACTCACAAAGACTCATATATAAAAATAGAATACCAAGAATATCTATCTAGGAATATTAAAGCACTAGAATTTTATTTTTATTCAATAGAGAACAATCACATAATTTAGAAAAGGGATTACATCCACAAAATCAATTATTTAGATACATACTTTTGTGACAATGCTTCTTCTTAAGCTTTCTTTAGAGCAGTATTGCCACCAATGCAATACTTCTCACTACAGCTTGTCATGCAATTTTCAAACTTCTCATTATCTACAAAATTAATGAGTAATAATTAGGACTAAGGAGTATTGTTGGGCAGAGGGAGTATATATTAATATTAAAATACAACTGTGTATTTAGCAAGAGTACAAGGAGTGTTTGTTACTATACCATAATTCGTTACGAGAAATTTGTAACAATGGCCCAGAGAACATCCAACCTTACAAATGTGATTTACGATTTCAGCATGGGTGACCCTGTGCAGTGGCTAGGGCATTCTTGAGTGCAGTAATAGTTTCCCTGGCACGACTTAATACAATCTAGGTAACATGTGAAATAGTCTTCAAGGGTCACAGCATTATTTTGTGCAAACAAAAGCATTGCAAGGAATAAAAACAATACAACTTTCAATGCCATAATTAATTTGCACTTTTAATAGGATACTTGTTATTTGCTTGATGTGAAAAGAAAAGGCCCTCACACAAAACTATTTATAAAGGAAACATATATTATAATACTCCCCCCCCCCCCCCGTTTAAAAAAGAATTGTCCTAGTTTGACTTGGAATGGAATTTAAGAAAAGAAAGAAGATTTTTTAATCTTGTGCTTCTAAATTAAAGTTATGTCAAATGTACCAAAATGTCCTTTAATCTTGTGGCTTTAAATATGCCACGTGAAAAGTTGAAGTTAAATTGTTGCCAAACAAGGAAAGGGATCATTCTTTTTGAAATGGACTAATAGTTCAGTTTGTCATCCATATCCTTATACTTCATGGAGTTTTATCCATACACCTGAACTTGTTCAAAATTAATATATTTCTTCATAAATCTTTTTTTATTGAACTATATTAAAAGTCCTTATATTTAAGACTTTAAAATCAATTACAAATTTGTTAACTTATAACAATCATTTCTTTATTAAACTAACTATAATTATCCATCACTTCAACTAATGGTACAGAAAATATATTAAAGATATTGAATTTGTTTTGCATTAATGCATTCAATTCAGGAATTGAATGTATTTTGAAATGGCTTATCATATGTCCTTTGAAGCTAATATTTCTAGCTATAAAACAATGTGTACAAAATTTGAATGGTTGATTTGATCTTCTGCGGTGCTACAGAGGAGTGAATCATAGGTACAACAATTTAATTTGATTGTATTTTTCATCCAAAAATCCACACAACTTAATTAGATTATAAAATAATAATTGTAAAATAAAAATATGTACTCTTTTCATCTCAATTTATGTAACATTTTTTAATTATCGATAGATAATTTGACTAATTTTGGAATTTAATAAATTGGGTTAGATCAACTCAATATTTTAAAATTTAAATTGATATTTCAAAGGGATAATTTCAGAGACCTCCCTTCAGGTTTTACTATGTAACACTCATAATTAATTTATTTATATTTATTTTAAATAGTCTTAAAGAATGGCTACAAAAAAAAAAAATCAAAATAAGGGAGATATACGTAATATCATAAGACACAAAGGAGGTGAGAGTTATAGAGTGAAACCTCAAGGGAGGTTCTAATGACTGAAGGTCATAATTGGAAATTTTTGGAAATTACCACCCCTTCCAATAGTTGTCCCGAGTCATGTTTGGTAGTTTACGAATTTGGTTTAGAAATCAGATAATAAAAATTGTGATTTTTGGAAGTTTTAGAGTTTTGAAGACCTTTAAGTTGTGAAAAGTGGTTTTTTGTCACTACGAGAGCTACGAGTCTTGGAATGAGACTCTGTTAGTTCCATCAACTCGAAAATGCACAATTTGGTCTAGGAATGTTGTCGTTTTCAGTTTCAAGGTCTTTATATGGATTTGAGATATTGGGTTGGAAGTTTACGTGTATTTAGGCCAAGAGTTGACTTTGGTCAACTTTCGGAGTTTGGATGCTCGAATTGGAATTCCGACGACACCATTGCATTCGAGTGATATTGATTTTAGGCCTATGTGAGGTTTTGGCCGAATTTTCAGAGGTACTGGGGAAGTTTGGTATTTTTTGAGTGAAATTTAGTTTATTGCGAATTTAACGGGTTTTGGGTAAATGAGACCTTGAATCCATATTCTAATGGCTACATTGAATCTAGAATGTTGAATTTAGTGGGGAAGCATAGCTGGTTTGTGTGCATGAGATTCTGAACAAATCTCAAGGTACTTTCACTGAATGTTTTTGTGCTTTGGTGTTTGTTGTACCTATCATCTGGTGCCTCCTTTGCATTCGCGAGCTTGGTTGCATTTGCAAAGGGTTACATGTTGCGGCCTCCGTGTTTGCAAAACTTTCACCACAATCGCGGAGGGTTGAGGGTACTAACCTTCGTGTTCGCAAAGGCTTGGGCACGATTGCAAAGGGTCGAAGTGTAGACCATTGCGTTCGGAGAGTTGAGGTCGCGTTCACGAAGGGTTAGCTCGTGTGGTCTGCAATTATGGAAGGGAAACTGGATTAGCAGAGACCAGTTTAACTGGCATTTTAATGACTTTAAAAATCGGGGTTTCTTTCCCATTTCATCATTTTTGGACTTTGAGAACTCTTGGGAGGTGATTTTAAAGAGAAGATTCTTCAAGTTAATCAGTTAGGTGAGTGATTTTAATATTAAACCCTTCATTACCCATTTACTTCTTTATTATTTTAGCATCAAATCATTAATTTGAACTCAAGTTTTTAGGGCCTTTTTCATTAAGTTATGTTTTGAACAAATTGGAGTTTCAAGAATGGTTTCAACTAATTTTCAATTCATTTTTACTTATGAATCCCAAATGCATTGATTATTTTGATTTTATACAAAATTCCAGATTTAATCCTAGCCCTCGTGAATGATTTTTAGGTCGATTTGTACCCAATTTTCAAAATCAGCTTTATAGGTGTTGTTGTTCATGTGTTCTTATTAAGATTCTTTATATGATTAGATTGTGTGGGATCAGAGACTTACCAAAAAGGGAAGGCCCAAGTACCAAGTTGATTTTACTTTCTTTTATGGCTTTCCAAACCGGTGAACAAGTTTTGTTACAAGTGTTACCAATGAAAGGAGCCATGAGGTTTGACAAGAAGGACAAACTTATCCCTTATTACATTGGTCCATTTGAGGTTTTTGATAATATGGGGCCAGTGGCTTACAAGTTAGCACTGTCACCCAACTTGTCTGGGGTTCATCCAATTTTTCATGTGTCTATATTGAAGAAGTACCATAGGGATGGACATTATATCATCAAGTGGGATTCGATAGTATTGGATAAGGACTTGCAGTATGAAGAGAAACCTATTGTGATTCTTGTTCGGGTTGTCTGGAAGCTGAGAACCAAAGTGATCAAATCAGTGAAGTTTAGTAGAAGTATCATCCAGTTAAGAAAGCTACATGGGAAACAAAGATGGACATGTGGGACAAGTACCCTCACTTGTTTGAGGCTTCAGGTACTATATTTTTCTGACTTAACCAAGTTTCTTGTTTGATCTCTCGGGATCGAGCGATGGATAAATTGGTATCTATTGTAATGATCCTTTCGAATCGTTATGGGTATACCATTGATGAAAGATTTGGGTTAGAAAACTTTCTAAATAGTGACATTAAAATTCTTAGGCTAGGCTAGTCTTAGATGAAATCTGAGTGGGTTGAGGTCTACGGTGATCAGGGAATGAGTTGAGTGATATGTTTAAGCTTGGGTCACATTTCCTAATATCTAAGACATTAAGGAATTTGTAGTTCTTTTCAGAATCAAATTCGGATAAGTAAAACTCTCGATATCAAAATTGGCGTGAAAGGGGTTAGTTTAGAACACCAAGGTTCGAAGGTGCATTGTTAAATAGGCACTTTTGAAAAGAATTCTGAGTTTCCATCCCATTAAAGGCACTAAAGGGGGTCTTGCGCCTCTATAGAGAGGGTCCGCCACTATAACGGGATGAATAAATTCTCGCTATAGCGGATTGAGCTGTTATAGAGGGGTAAGTCAGAATTTAATTCAGAAAAGTCTGAAAACCTCTTATTTTCTACAACTTCATCCTTGGGAGAAAGAAAGACGATTTAGGGTAGTTTCTTTTAGTTTTTCCACCAATATTTTTGGTAAAGGTAAGTCAATTACTTCTTCAACTTGTATTTTGATTCGTAAGACTTAAAATCTAGGTTGTTAGTCTTGAGGAAGGGTTTTAACTTGCATGAATGGTGGAAAGAACCCTTTTTGGGTAAGATGATCATGGGAATGGCCTAGGGTTTAGGATTTGTTTATAATTCAGTATTTTTAGGCCATTATTGAGTGATTATTGTGTTTTATTTATTATTTAGACCAAGAACAAGCCAAGGAATTACAAAAAGGGAAAGCTCAGGTTCTTTAGAGTTTCCAAGGTTTGATTTGAGGTAGGTTATAGTTATGTGTTTTCTAGTTATGTAATGTATGCATGAACATGTTTGTTTACTATTGGTTTCAAGTGTGATTGTAATTGTAATTGCGCATGATGTTTGTGATTACTGGTTGGCTCGAGTACCACGCCGATATAGGATACTAACAGTTGACTTGAATACCATGCTTGGCATGAATAATGGTTGGCTCGGGTATCGCGCTGATACACTGAAAATTTGTGTATAGGTTCCATGAGAGGACCAGATATGTATTGTTGTGATCATGTGGGACATGTTTCATGCATTGGTTAATTCAGGATATTGTGAATGAGAGTCTATGTCTGTTGTGATTGTTGATATATGTGTTGACCTGTATTACTACATCATGGTTACTTGTTTGCATTTATATCCTTGGAACTAACCATATGATCCTACCCATACATGGTGATTGTTTTATGATCTGCACTTGCTCTTTTCTTGCGGAGTACATGACATATTCAAGCAGCTAATATGATACCTCAGTTGAGAGACACATGACCTTTGAATCCAAATGTGATCTACTCTTTCGGGCAGCCATAGGCTCTTCTCCATTTCTTTTTCCATCTTTTTGGACTTAGATATTTCATAGAGTTTAGTTTATTGTTTTCTTAGTTGGGGTTGCATCCCCTTATCCAGCTACTTAGAGTTTTGGTACTATGACTTTCATATTCCTCATAGTGGATTTTGATTATGGGTTGAGTTTATGGCAGCTTGCCCCCTTATTGTTTTCAGACTGTATTTCTTAGTGTTCTATATTCTATTTTGCTTCTTAAATTGGTTGATGGGTTAGTTGAGGTAATGGTTCTCCCATCGGAGGGTTAGTGTGAGAGCCACTTACAACGATCTTGATCGTGATATTAATATTCTGAAGAAGAAAAACGTAATTTATAATGTACCATAGTCTCAAAGTTCATATAGCTTGAATCTCAAGAAGAAAAAAGTGGCACAAAAATTGGAAAAGAAGTATTATTTTATAATAAATAGCAAGGCAATAAATAGGCCTCAAAGTAAAAGTTATAGTTTGGATATTTATTATTCTTAGCAATCATCTTTCATGATACCACTAGTTTTTGCTTTGACTTTACATTTGTATAGAATATTCATAAATATATATATAAATATTTTATTGAGAATATAATAATTAAGATGAACAGTGAATTTGATATCTGTTCGGAATCAATTAATCTTAAGTTCTAACCCTGTTAGATCTACTCACCAAAGTATTTTTGTTATTTGTAAATCCTTCTTCTATCTTTATTATTGGCTGTTGTTAGATACTACCATATGTTTAACACATGTTTCACAAAATAGGACAACTATAAATAAAAATAGGACATTTTCTATATATCTCGGGAATCGAATGTACTTAGGTAGGGTAAACCCTTTCCTATCAAATTTAGATTTGCATAGGATCGATTTTATTTTTTACTATATGGGTAAAGTCTTTTCAAAGAAAATTTCATATTCAATGGGATTCGGACGCTAGATCTCTAATTGAAGATAAAGAAGTAGTTATCACTTTATCATAATCTTTATGATAATTTAGTATATGCTTATGCCTTCATGAAATAGTTAAAAATGTATTTTTTATATAGTTTTTTTTATTTATAATAAATTAGGTTATTAAGGTGTAAATTATAAAATAAAATAAAAAAAAACAGAATGCAAATCACAAAAGATTGTGCATGTTAAATTGTTAATCGTGAAAAATACAAAGAACTAACAATAATTATTACTCCTTTCGGTCCAAAGTAATTGATGTTTAATGCTCCTAAATATTAAGAGGTGTTTTGGCTAGGCATCATTTATATGTATTTAATGGAATTTTACGTAGATTTTAATATTAGGATTTTGAATAAAATCTTAATATTATTAATAGGTATTTTGGTGAGGACAATTTTCATTATCATTATATCCACAATCACCATCGACTAATTTATCGTCATCGCTGACAATCATTGTTGTAAGTCGCTACTACACATATATATATCATCTCCAACATTATAATTATATTAGTATAATATTAACGCGATATGGAAAATTGTTATTGTTTGATCAATTTTGAAATTTGAATCCTTTGTCCTCTTCCATCACAAAAATTCACAGAAAAGCATTGCAAGGAACAAAATCAATACTATTTATGTATCTTGTTTAAATTGATATGTGTTGTATTTCTATTAGATACATTAAATAAGAAATTGTTGCCCATAAGATGTTAGGTTTGAGATCGATACATTACTATTTGATAATTGTTATGTATCAGATACCTTTAGTATAAATTCGAATTTACATATCATGCCTTAAAAATAGTGCATGATACATTATTATTTATGTAACTTATTTTGTTTGAGAGCAGAATCCATATGTATCATAAACTAGGGAAATTATCCGCGCTTCCTACAACTATATGAAATATTTATAAGATAATAATATTATTGTTTATATTTAGGTTAGTATCGACTATATAAGATAATATTGATATTTCTCTTCATCTGCGATATCATATGCTTTTTCATTTTTTTAAAACATAAAAAATAGATTATTATATTTTTCATTTTTTTAAGTGCAAACTATTCAGATGTATATAGTAAAACAAAATATTCACCATAGTGAAGTAAATGGAATAAGAGGTAATATTTTGAAATAACAATATATTATATTACGTTGAAAATATTTTGTATGTTTTAATCTCCTCTATCTTTTGTAGGAGTACTAATTTTCTATACAAACTCGGATTTCGTAAAAAATTAAATTATTATGTCTTTATTATTACATTTGCTTATTATAAATTTTTAAACATAAACTGAATATTTATAAGAAATATGAAAAATGAAACATACAAAAGTTATGAATAATATTGAATATTAGAAGTTACAAGCAAGATGAAGAGACTTGAGTTATAAATAATTCAAATGTATAATTTTATTAGACATTAAATGTATTAATAATTATGCATTGATTTTTTGTAAAATAAATAAAAGAAAATAATGGGTAAAAATATAAAAAATGAACAAAAAAATACAATAATCGATGATTGTATAAAAATTATAAATGCATTTCAAACAAAAAAAGAACGGTGACAAAAACAGATTGTTACATACCAAAAAGAAATGGCATCATGAAACTAATATTTTATTTTTCAATTACTTTTTTGCAAGTATAATAAAAATGAAACTCCTAATCATCATAATTTTTTTTGTTGTTGTTGAAATGGGATATTATATTAATTGCGCTGCATACCAAAGAAAAAGTAGAAAGTAAAGAATCAAATGATTAGCATTGACAAATTCATTTAGCTAAATTATTAATACAAACGAAAATTTAAAAAACTCTAGCAAAAGTAACTAAGTTACTAATACAAGTCAAAGTAAAAAATAAAATAAAATCTAGCAAACATAATTTGTAAGTATGCTTCATTTTTTCCCCTTCTATCTGTAACGACCGGGTTCCGTAGTTATAGACAAGTCAACGGGGAAAAAATTTGGGCCGAAAAACTTTTTCGTAGTATCTTGAGATTTTCCAACCTAGTCCAGATTTGGACGAAATTAGAGTCATTAAAGTCTAGGGAAATATGGTAACAATTGGGTGATTTAATTATGAATTTGATCACATGAGTAGATAGATAAGTCATTAAGGAATCCATACAACTTTACGAAATTAAATTCGGGCGAGTAAAACTCTCAAAATTGATCTTAGCGTGAACGGGTAGTTTCTGAGTGTCGTTGGTTGAAGGTGTGTTGTGAAATGGGGGTCTTCAAATTATTAAAATAGCTCATTGTTTCGTGCAAACCGCTTTGGCGGTGATTTCTGTCGTAAGGGCGAGGCCGCTGTAGCGGGGTGGGGACCGATGTGGCGGGTCCGACGCGACTTAAGTCGGAAATAAACTCCAAAACGTCTTTATTCTGCACTTTTCGACTTTGAGAGTAAGGAGACAAACCCCATGCGATTCTTGACAGTTTTCCACCATCTTTAAGGCTAAATGTAATGTTTTAACTCTCTGAATCCATTTTTTGATTCGTAAAACGTAATCTAATTGGTAAATATCAATGAGGGAGAGTTTTGATCTGAGAATTATGATGGAAAAAGCCCTAATTTGGGTATTGGGATCATGGGTATGATCTAGGGTTGTTAGAATTGTTAGTAATCCGGGTAATTAGTGATTATTTATTGATTCTCGTATTATATTGATTGTTTGTAGACCAAGAACAAGTGGAACGAATTCGAAAAGGGAAGAATCAAGTTTCTTAAGGCTTCAAGCTTGTTTCGAGGTAGGTGATGGTTGTGATTCTATGATTGTGTGATGTATGTTTGTTCTTGCTTCATTATGATACATATATGTATGTGAACATTGTATTATTGATCACATTAATTGTAAATGAGGATAGATGAATGATGAATGCCATGAATCATGACTTGATTGTATAATTATGAGAATGTACTTTGTGATTGTGGCTTGTTGAATAGATCGGGTGTTGCGTTTCGATACATTAACTTGGATCGGTTGCCACGTTCCGACATAATTATGGGATTGGTTGCCACGTTATGGCATAATCATTGGATCGGGTAACACGTTTTGGTATGCTAACTGTTTGGGTTTGGGTTTGGGTTCCATGAGAGGACTAATGATTTGATGTAATTGTGTATCTTGAGAATCGTGAAACTGTACCTTGTTCGTAAATGTTGATAATCTTGTATATGTTCGATATTATGCACGTGATTATATTGTTGTAAGGGCTTATGTATGTTACACTTAATGGGATAGCCGCGTGATCCTACCAGTACTCTGTGGTTGTGTACTGATTCTGCACTTGCTCTTTCTTTGTTAAGTACAGGGCATCTTCAGGCGGCTATTGACAGACCTCGCTTAGAAGATCAGTGATCGCCGATCGAATTCAAGGGTGAGCCAGTTCTTCTAAGATGCCACGAGTTCTCCTTTCGTCTATGTCCACATTTCGGACTTAGACTTTTCTAGTTAGTTATTAGTTTTTTAGTTTGGGGTTGTAACCCTTCTTGTTAGACTTATGGATCTTGTTAGATGTTTTGGTACATTGACTTTCAGGTTCTAGGTGTTATTTCCGCATTGTTTAGTTGTTAGTTCTTTTGAAAGTTTATGGGAACTTCAGTTTTTAGCTATTTGACTTGCTTCCGTAACTTAAATGCTTTAGTTTTTTATTTAGTTGCTTGGCTTGGCTTGTAGTAGTGGTTCTCTCACTGGAGGGTTAGTGTGGGTGTCAATCACAATAGTCTGGGTCGTGACACTATCATCTTCTTTTACAAGTAGATCCGCCACCATATTTTGCTCTATATGTCAAACTCTTCATCATATGCATCCAATTGAATAAAAAAGTGCAATAAATAAAATATCATCTACCAATTAAAAATAATTATATCAAAAGAAAGAAAGAAAGACATTTAAACTATATGAAATATATTTGTATATTATTTTTTCAATAGTACTAATAAATAATAATCCTTTCTTGAAATCTAACAAATAGTATTATCAAACTATATTATATCCGGAAAACTGACTATTAGAAAGAACAATTGCATTCGGACAACACAAAGAATTACAAAGACATTTTCTTAAATCATACTTGCTTGATAAATGACAATACAAACATAAATAAAATATTGGCATGTCCACGTACATAAAAATAAAAAGAAAGATTTGAGAATGAAATATATATATTACCTTCATGTACTTCTTTTTTGTTACATGTTAGTTAATTCACAAACAATTATAATGAAGGAGAGAAATGATAATTTTGTATGTGAATCTTCATGAAAGTAAATATGAATTTATATAGAAAAAATAGAGGAAATGAAAAATAAGGACTTGAAAATGAAATATTTATTAACTTCATGTACTTTTTTTTTTTTTGGTTACTTGTTAGTTTCATTCACAAACCAAATATGAATTTATGTAGACAAAATAGAGGGAAAAAAATAAGGACATGAGAATGAAATATTTCTTACGTTCATGTACTTCTTTTTTGTTACAAACCAAACCAATATGATGAAGAAGAGAAATGATAACTTTGAATGTGAATCTTCATGAAACTAATATGAATTTATAGGCAAAATAGAGGAATACCATAAGACATTATAAACTTACAAATTTAAGTTTGGAGGTTATGGAAATAAAAATTATGAGAGTTATGAATATTATTAAAAGTAAAAATTAAAGAGGGGTAAGTCATGGGTAATAACTCCTTGTGAATAAATTAAAAAATAAAGAGAAAAAACTTAAAATATAAAAAAAATTATTATCATTTCATGATTCATGATTAGAAGTGAGACAAACAAATAAAAAAAATGTGGAGAATTTTTGTTGTAAATGTTCCTCAATTAATAAAATATTTATTTGTAATAAATTAAGTAATGTACTTTACAATACAATAATTAATTTGAATTTAAAAAAAAAAAAAAAAAAGGAGAAAAAAGATAAGTTATGTTATGTCCTTTATTATAAGTGAGACAAACAAAAATTTTTAAAAAAAGAATATGAAGAGTTTTTGTTGTAAATGTTCCTCCATTAATAAATATTAATAAATTTAATAATTTATTTTTACAATACAATAATTAATTTAAATATTTTTAAAAAATAAAAAAAAGGAGAAAAAATATAATTGCAAATGGAGGCCATAGAGAGGTGTCACATCACCTTTTATATGTTCCTTCTTTATTATATATTTATGGATTTGTAGATGAAAAGGCTGAAACATGATAAATGATACATTTGGTAGAATTTTTGTATCAAGTATCAATACTAATTAAGGTTATGTATCAAAACTAATATTTGAACACAATACATTGTGCATGATAAAATTATAATGTATCATAATATTGAAACGAAGACAGTATACATTAGGTTAAGAAACAAAACAGACTAGATACATTAAAATGTATCAGAAAAGATGAGCAACTAAAAGATTAAAAAAAAGTCAACAACTAATCAACGGAAAGCAACAGAGATGTATCCTTCCGGACTAATTGGGTAATCCCAATACTGAAAGATCGAACCAATGGAATGAAGTGTATCAAGACCGCCATTAGAAATTTCTAGAACAATTCCAAATGCTCTTCAAGATGAACTCTTTGCATTAGAAATGTTTTCCACCCCTCTTCCAGTAAAGAGACCTGGAGTAACAAATTCAATAATTTAAGATGAAAAAACTAAAAAAGAAAATTAAAAGAAATTGAAAATTGAAGTGATGGAAAGAAATCTACCTCTTGAATAACTTGAAATTATTAATTGGAAAGAGAAAAGATTTGAAATTCAAAAATGGATTAATGTAGATAATTGTAGAGGGATTTGTGGCTTGAAAAAAATGAAAGAAAATCATGGGTATGAGATTTCAAATTAATGTATCTGGAAAAGGGAATAATGGGAGAAAAAGAGGGATTTTTGATATTTTTTTTGAAATGCCAGAGAAAATAAGAAAATATGATAATAAATGGTGTGTAGTTAAATAATTTTTCCTAATTATTACATAAAAGAATAATATTTTTTGGTCCAAGTTGGTATCATGTACTCCTGGGACCAACAACTTAGGCCAAACTGCTGCATTTGGGCTCTAATAGCCCATTTCTGTCCCTATATCAATGTATATACACTGAGTGTATACTTATATATATTAAATGTATATCAGCCTATTTCCTTGTGTATCAGACTATATACTAAGTGTATACGGTCCATTTTCATCCTTCGAAACCTGGAATTTAGCTTTCCTTGCTTTGTATATCAGTCCAATGACCATCTTCTAAGAGGCAGACCCAAAACGGAATAAGTTTAGTCCTCCATGATCCAACTTGAAATGCAAAGGGAGAAGATTTAAGAGTCCAATGGACTCGATTCAATGGTTCATACAATAAACAAAAGGGACAAAATTAGCAAATGAATAAGAGGAATCAGTCGAGACACACTTTTAATTGAAATAAAGGCAATTTAGACATTTAAAAAAAAAAAGAACTACTGCCAGTATTTATCCATCAAGTAGGGGTGTATATGGCCGGGTTGGTTCGGGTTTTTCAAATATCAAGCCAAACCATTTGTGTCGGATTTTTAAATTTATGAACCAAACCAAACCAATAAAACTCGGGTTTTTCAACCTCGGGTTTTTTCGGTTTTTTGGGTTGTTTCGGATTTTTCCGGTAAAGTATTCATACACAACATATAATTTACTTGTACTTCAAATATTTCTTTAGTTCTACCAAAATACAACTATCTAAGATGTTTCTTAAAAATATAACACAATATGATATGATTAATGACACTAAAATATCCAACAAAAATAATAATAATGAAATCGCGTAAAACAAATATTGCAAATTAACAAGTCAGAATGAAAATGATCATAATTTAAAAGTACTAAATTATGCTAAAATTAAGTTTAATAAGTATTAGTTACATGACTAAATATTAAAGAAAATTAAAATTAGATTATGTATTTTAATTGTCTAAACCAATGTAAAACTAAAGAACAAATATTCAATATTATTGTCATTCTTAGTGTTGAATTGATTTTCTTTTTGAATTAGTATTAATTTGATTTTGATTTAAGCTTTATTATAATTACCAACATCTGTGGACTATAATCTTTATTGGCCCATTCATAATTCTAAGTTTTAAACTTGAAATAATATATTAAAAGATAAAAACTATGGAAAAGTATAAGAAATATTTAAAAATTATATGAAAGTAAATATTTTTATGTATAAAATAAAATTTTAAAATTATATATATATATAAATTCAGGTTGGTTTTTTTTAGTTAAAACCAAACCAACCCAAATATAGTTGGGTTTTTTTTTTTCAAAACCAAACCAAGTCAAACCAAACCACTAGTCAAGTTTTTTCTCTGGGTTGACTCGATTTGCGGTTTGATTCGGTTCTCGGTTCGATTTTATACACCCCTACCATCAAGTTTCATAGAAAACATAATTTAAAAGGCATGCATTTAGAAGTAAGAAACACACTTGATCTAAATTAATTAGAAAGGGGGGCAAACTGCCTATTATACTAAGGAGTAGAGGTATCAAAATTGAGTTCAATATAGGTAATCCGTCCAATCGGTCCATAATTTTAAGGGTTGAGTTTAAGATAATTTGAATTGAGTTCAATCTCAACCCATTTAAGTCCTAACCCATTTTAAGAGAATTCTCAATTTAGTCAAATTTAATCTCCAATTTCAATCCGTTTTAAGACTCTTTATTTGCATTGATGTAATGTATGTTCCTATATTGAATGTATGAATTACTATCTATTTTATATCTTTTAGGATTTATCTATCCATTTATAACTCTTTTGTTTTTAAATTTTCTTTAGTTGAAATTCAAATATAAAACTTACAGAACAATATATTAAGATTATTGAGACTAAGCGGGTCAAGACCCAATCTATTTTTAAGCCCGTTTGAGCCCAATTCATTTCAGCCCAAAGTAATCATGAGCGGATCAAAACCCAACCCATTTTATATCTTTAATTTCAACTTAACCCACCCATTTGACACCTCTAAGGAGTCATCTCATATGTGTAAATTTAAGAACGCAAAAGGAGGGCCATTATTATATCAACAATCAGGCCAACACTATAGTATTAAAAGAATAACAATCTTCTATGAGTCAAAAGATAATAACCAACTTATATTTTAATGGGTTGGACGAGTATTTTTTTTAGATGGGTACAATATGGATTTATACCCATTTTCAACTCATAGAAATATGAGTATTCATAGATAAAATAAGGGTAAAATATGAGTTATCTAAATGGATTAAACTTTCAACTTTTATTCAATCAAAATTCATGATATCACAAAAAGTGTTGTAACTTCTCTCTTTTTTTAGTTTCCAATTATTCCTCTCTATAATTGAAAAGGTAAAGTATTTGACCCTCCCAAATATATATATATATATATATATATTTCTTTTGTTAATTATAATTATACTTTTTTATTTGTTTAATTTTATATTGGATAACAAATAATAGTGTAAAGTAAATAAATTATGTATTAGTATTGATGTAGCGTAAAGTGACTTAAGCACGTTTTACTCCTAAAAGGTAAATATTCATTTACATTGAAAATTTAAAATATTTTTTCCTTGTTATTATATAAATTTATTTTATATTGAAAAGTTACAGGAATTTTTTTTTGACTTTGATGATACAATAAAACTAAATAAAGTATTTTCAGCATTTTTCATCTAAAAAATAAACTAAAACATTTTATCCATGTTTAATTCTAAAGTAGAGTACTATTTACTCATGAAAATATGAATAAATATGGGTAAACTTGTATTTTACCCAACCCATTTTTACCCATGTGAAATATAAGCAAATTGAATTATTACCCATTTTATGTTTATCCATTTTCAATTAGCCCAAATTTTACTCGACCTAACCATTTGCCACCACTAATCAACACTTAACTACATATTCAACAAAACCAATTTAGAACAAGATCTATATTCAAATAGAGGAGGTAACAAGATTTAACAACAATGCAATCTAACTAAGCATTTGAAATTAACTAAGCATAACCTCACATCCCTATTTAGACAAAACAAAACAGAAAACCACATATGCTATAACAACATCATTGGCAATTCACCTTGTACTAAAGAAAAATCAGCATGTTATATATATGTAAGATTAGCGTCACTAAACTCATGCTTCGAATAATTATAAGGACAAAACCTTAACATAACCAACAAATAATCACTCTTTATTTTACTATTTATTCTCTCTATTTGTAGAGTAAAATAGTGATTGAGTTCTCCAACCACTCACTGTTTCACTCTCTATTCTCCAATTATAGCTAAGTGAGTAGTAGTTCTCTATTTGGCGAACTACTATTCATACTCTCTATTTTATTTTTTGATTATTATATTATTATTTATATTATATAATATTTATAAGGGAAAAAGGATAAATATATCCCAGAACTATCGTAAATGGTATGCAGATACCCTCCGTCATACTTTTGAGACATTGGTGCCCCTATTGTCAAAAAACTAGAGCATATATACCCTTTATACTAACGGGCATACACATGTCATAATCTTATCTACTGACCCGCCATTTATTAAATATTGGATCAACAGGTAAGATTGCACCGCATGTCCATATTTAGTCTTCCGTTAGAGTGAAGGGCACGACAGGGGCATCAATGTCCCAAAAGTATGACGATGGGTATTTGCATACCATTTACGATAGTTTGTGGGGGGGGGGGGGTATATATGTCCTTTTTCCCTATTTATAATTATCATATTATAAATCACATAAGACCATTAATTATTTTTTTAATATTCGTAATTCTTTTTTAATGTAATATAACATTTAAAAAAAATATATTATTCAATATATATTACTTTCAAACACAAATTAATAATTATTCAAAAAGATTTATTAATTTTCGTTGCTTTAAGTGATATAATTATAAATTGTTATTATTTTCACTATAAATAATGCACAAAATTTAAATAATAAGATGAAAATTTTAATTTAAGAATACAGTACATAACATTATAATTTAAATACAAGATAACAATAATGTACATAATATAATAATTATAGAAATCACAACCATATACTACAACAAATTTGATTATTAGCGACAAATAATTTTGTCACTAGAAACTCACATTTCGTCACAAAAATAATTTTGTGACAAAAAATAATTCGTTAGTCATTCGTCCCTAAAGCATGGGTCACTAAATGTATACAAAGACAATTTAGTGTTTCGTCACTAAATAGAAATGTATTAACTACGAAAATATTTTGTGTCCCAAAATGCTTCGTATTTATGACAAATTCACTCGTCATAAAAATTATTAAAATTTGTAGGTAAAGATATATTTTTATCACTAAATAGGTTATTGTAGCCGACAAAAATGATGTGTCACTAACTATTTAGTTTAATTAGCGACGATGCAATTTGTCACTAATATTTTATGTATTTTGTAGTTAAGCAAATAATATTTCGTCACTAAAAACTATTTTTTACATACAATTTTTTCGTTGTACCTAAAGGTAAAAATTAGTGACAACTTTATATTTAAATAATTTTATAGTTGAAACAATCACGACATCACTAAAAATAATTCTTTTGCTGACAAAATAAAATTGTCACTAAAAAATATCATAAATAAGTAGGCAATTTTTGGGACAGAAAGTATGTTTGTCAGAAAATGTCATACTTTAATGATGAAAATGTTATCGTCCTTAAAAAAATTAATGTATTCGTCACTAATAATTGAGCTTTTGAAGATAAAATGTTATGTCACTAATGACATTTAAACTTGTAGCAATACTATTTACAATTTGTATTAAGCTAGATCTCCGTAGATTAAAAAATTTATTTTAAAAATTAAAATTATTGAATAATACAAATATATTAAACTAAAGAGCATGGAGTAGTTTTTTTTAATAATGAGCATCATACACTATACAAATTAAAATTAACATACTAAAAGAAACAAGATAATAATTAAAAAATTATACTGTCATATATTAATTAAGAGCATTTAAAATGACATTCATGAGATAATATCTCAACATTCCCCTAAGGAAAAATATATTAAGTAAAAATTATCCACCTTGAAAATCTAACTAAGATATACTAAATATTAACAGTGCTAAGGATTACCTTAAGGCTAGTAATAAACTCACTTCCGATGAGCAGGAATGTTTAAACCGCCTTCATTCGAAGCCTGTCAGTCTTACATACAGTATATTACCCGCAAGTTCATCTTCTTTGATAGGATATTAGATTTACTAAATATTAACAGAACCGCGACAGTAAATAGAGGTTGCTTCTCAAAATACCATTTCAAAAGCACTTCACTAGCCACTGGTCTTGATTCCCCCCTTCAACAATCTGTCTAAAGGAAAAAAAAATTATGACTTCATACTCTATGATATCATGATATACAACAACATATGCAAGTGTAATCCCCTAAATGGAATATGGGGGGAATAGAATGTAGAAAGTCCTTACATCGACCCCTGTAGAATAGATAGGTTATTTTTAATAGACTTTGACTCAAAAGAAATGTAATCAACACAAAAAAGAAAGAAAAATAGACAACAAGAGTCATCATGTATCTTTCTAAACACACAATATCAATACACACTTTTATAAACAGATTTCTACTAATTTTAACAAAACAAGTGAAAATCTAGCAGATTCTAACTAAGTCTAAAAAAGGAAGAAGTATCAATTAATGGCAATCAACAAGTCAATACGAAATCAGAAGTGTATTAGTGAGCGAAAAGAATTATTAAAGGAAAGATGCTTGAATTAATCATTAGTCAATATTATTAAGCAAATCAACCCATTTACATCCTAATTTGCTAAATCAATTCAATAATCAACAACGGTAAATAAACGACAAACTTAAATATAATTAGAATATAATGACATTTTAACAAAGCTTTACATGCTTTTGGAGTTGAGAAAATCACCCAGAAGTAGTCAGATCAGAAAATCAGGATGAGTTTCATGCTAAATATAAGATTCATATCAACTCACATATGCATGCTACATAAAATCAAAATTTCGATGGTCAAATTAAAATAAATTAAGTAATAAACTAAACAAGAAAAACGAACACGGACAAATCTATTGAGATCTGTCTCCAAACGTCCAAAACATCGAAACTTCGTCGGAGCTTATTGCCTTGCTGGTCCGGAATTGTTGTTGGTGTTTCGGAATTGAAAAGAGGAGAAGAGGAGGAAAAGCGGGCGGGAAAGAGAGGGCGGAGCGGAGGCGGCGCTTGCCTGGTCGCGCACCGTAGCTGCCGCTGCTGCCTCGTCGGGCTGCTGGTGGTCTGTTGATGTTGCTGTCGCCGGATTCGCTGCTCGTGGTCTGGAGCAGCGCTGCTATTTAGCTGTTGCTGTCGCCGGATTCGCCGGCAGGTGCCCTTGTGGTTACGCCGGTCAACTGGAGCTATCGTTCTCGCCGGAGGGGAGGGAGGCGGCAGCCTTCGCTGGCTCCTCGCCGGAGGAGACGTGGATCTGCCTCTTTGGTAGATGAAGAAGGAAAGATTTAGGGTTTTTTGTGTATTAAAAAAAGAAGGAAGAGGGTTTCAATCTCAGCCATTGATCACATTTGAATGAACGATTATGATTGGATCTTAGATTTAACTTAAAGGATGGACGGTTGGGATTAAATCAGAATTTGGAGTTTCTAATAGGAAGGAATAAGAGTAGGCTATAATTGAAATCAATAATGGTTATAATTGAAATGAGAATTTGAATTGGAGTGGCTGAGTGAATTAGAATAGAATAGGCTAAAAATTAAATATTTTGGAGGAAAACTAAGGATGTGTTATTCAATATATTAAATACTACACACATTAAAATATTTTCATATAATTAAACACACTTAAATTTTAAAAACATTGAGTATGATAATTATTTCGAGTTTAATTATCGGTAAATATAATAATTTAATAATAATAAAATAATTAATAATAATTGCAATAATTTTTATAAATTATGCATATTAAAATATGTAATTTTTAGGCAAAATCGATAAAAACTTTAAATCCGAAATATGTTTGGAAAATACGTATTTAATCGAATAGCACTTTCGAAAGGGTTATATGTCGATCAAAATTGGGAGTCAACAACTTAAAAGTTATGAATTTTGAAAATGTTAGGCCAAAATTGGATGTCAATAATAATAATAATAATAATAATAATAATAATAATAATAATAATAATAATAATAATAATAATTTTGTAAATTACGAATGTTAAAGTATATAATTAAAGTATTATCAAATAGCAATTCAGAAAGGGTTATAGGTCGGTCAAAATTGAGTGGCAACAATCACAATAATTAAAAAATAAAAGACGTATAAAAGATTAAATTGATTATAATATTTTTATCAGTGTCACATAAATTTAACAAGGGGAATAACATATACTTTTTGAAAATTTACTAATTAACAGCTTGAAATATCTAAACATCATATTAAATTTAATTAACTTTTTAAATTCTATCAATGTCACATTAATTGAGATAAAAAAGATTTAGATATTGGGTCTGTGCAAGCACATACACCTATATCAAGTGCTCAAGCAGACAACAGGTCAACATGTTCTGCTTAAGCACTTTGAAAGATAGAATTTGGAAAGTCAAATGTGTTTTTAATTATTGGAATTTTCTTTAAAATGTGTTTTTAATTATTAGAATTTTCTTTACTCTATTTGTCCCAACATATGTGGCATGGATAGAATTTTGAAAGTTAAATTCAATTTTAATTTGACCCTGAGTTTTTTATTTAATTTTTAAATTATTTAGATTATAAATTATTGTGATTTATAATAGCTTTTATGTAGTTTTAAAATATATAAATTATTAGAAATTCATTTTAATACTTTCATAGTCAAATCAAAAAAATAACCTTCAATTTAATTGAAATTCCACAAAGCACACATGTCGACCATGACATGTGTGCTCATAGAGTCTTATATACTACTAGTGGCAAAACACCATGCTTTGCATGGACCCAATATTTGCTCATGAAGTTATTCTTTAATTTTAAGCAGTTTAATTATATAATTTTAGATTTTTTTAAAATATAAATAAGTTATATATAAATATTATAACATTGTAAATTTTTAAGTGGTGTTGATTAAATTAATTTAAAACTTTTAATCTAAAATAAGTTATTTATATTTGTGTGATAGTAAATCCTTTCTAAGATAAGATCCATAGATGTAATTGTATGTAGTAAATGATCCATTAAGGGTAAAACAAATACACATAAATAGTATCAATATTGTAAATTTTAAATAGTGTTAATTAAAAAAAATTGGTGTGAGGCCAAGAATTTTGAAATAACTCCAAATTTAGTGAGAGTAATTAGAAAATGCTCCCCCCCCCCCCCCACATTCGTTTTTACTTGTCAAATTTTTACTTGACACGCTTATTAAGAAAAATAATGATTGATATAATGAATTTGCATTTTACCACTTTTAATTGATAGAATCTTAAACATATTTACTCAATAAATTATTCAAAGACATTAACTAAATGCTATATAAATTGAGGGTATAATAGGGAGAAATTTTTATATTTAACTATGAAATTATTATTCTTCATTTGTCACATGTAATCATAAACAAGCGTTGTCAAAAATTATTATATTTAGCTATGAATTTTTTTTTCGTCACAAATAGTTAAATTATTTAGCTACAAATTTTAAGTCGTCGTTATTTAAACATTGCATAGTTAAAGACAAAACTATGTTGTCACTACATCACACATTGATTAGAGACAATAAAATTATCATCACTGATTGCATATAGTATTAGTGACAAAATCTAAGGTCACAATTAAATATAAAATTTTGTGGCTAAAGCATACAATATTTAATGACAAACTCTAATTTGTCGCTATTTCAACAAAAAAAAATTGTGACAAAGCCTTTTTGTGTCCAAAATTGTAACTAATTTTAAGACAAATAATAGTTTGTCACAAATTGGATACATAATTAGTGACAAAATAATTTGTCACTGATAAATTAAAATTTGTCACTAATGGTACTTAATAAATTACGCCAAAATATATTTTGGTGGAAAACTCAACTGGACGAAATTTTGCTACAAAATTTTATTTTTTGTCAATAAAAGTGTGTGGTTCATACATTTTAATACGAAATGTAATTTTTGTCACAAAAAGTGAATAATTAGTGACGAATTATGTATCGTACCTAATAATTTCGTAGCTAATTATATCTGGTAGGTCGTTTCTAGATTCACCAATAATTATTAAAATAATAACTTTAAAAATCACAACAATAATTTAGTAATCTGGTAGGTCGTTTCCAGATTCACCAATAATTATTAAAATAATAACTTTAAAAATCACAACAATAATTTAGTAATGGGCAAACATCATATGTTCCACAAGTTTAGGTCATAATTACAAGTATTCACGATAGGTGCGAACATTACTCTTTGTACCACATTTCTTTGGTTGGATACATGTATCTTAATTCGACGGATACATGTATCCAAGGAGTTGACAAAGCAGGATACATGTTTAATTGTCACGACCCAGACCATCGTGATTGACACCCATACTAATCCTCCGGTGGGAGAACCATTACTACAACCCAAACTAAACAACTCACCCAAAAATTAAGACATTTAAAGATACGGAAGCAAGTTTAAATGCTAAAGGAAAAATAGAGTCTTCATAAACTCCAAAAGTCAAATCAAACGATTGCGGAAATAAAGCCTAAAACCTGAAAGTCAATGTACCAAAACTCTAACAAGGATTATAAGTCTAAAGAAAATGGGCACAACCCAATTAAACATAAGAAAATCTAAAGAACTAGTCTAAGTCCGAAAATGTGGACATAAACAAAAAAAGAACTCATGGCAGCCTGGAAGAACTGGTTCACCCTTGAATTCAAGTCGATCACTAGTCTTCTAAACAAGGTCTGTCAGTAGCTGCCTGAAGATGCCCTGTACTTAACAAAGAAAGAGCAAATGCAGTATCAGTACACAACCAGAGTGTACTGGTAGGATCACGTGGCTATCCCAATAGGTGAAACATATATAAGTCATTACAACAATAGTAAACATGCATACACCGAACATATACATATCAATTATCACTTATGAACAACGTACAATATCACAATTCTCAAGATATGCAGTTATGTCAAGTCAGTGGTCCTCTCATGGAACTCATACTCAAACTGTTAGTATACCGGTAAGTGGTACCCGATCCAAGTTAGTATGCCGGATGTGACACCTGATCCCATATATGCGTCGGAACGTGGCACCCGATCCAAGTTAGTTTGTTAGAACGTAACACCCAATTCGTTCAACAAACCACAATCACAATCACAATGTACATTCTCATAATCATACAATCAAGTCATGATTCATGACATACAATTATTCAATCATTCTCATTTACAATTAGTGTGATTAATAATGCAACATTCACATACGTACATGCATTATAATGAAGCAATTACTAACATACATCACACCAACATGAAATCACAATCATCACCTACCTAAAAACAAAGCTTGAATCGCCTAAGAAACTTGATTCTTCCCTTTCTGGATTCTTTCCGCTTGTTCTTGGTCTACAAACAAACAATTCAATACGGGAATCAATAATTAAGGTCTAATTTACCCGGATTATGACAAATCCAATAGCCCAAGATCCAACTTATGATCCTAAGGTGCAGCTAGGTCTTTTTCCCACCATCCAAAATAGTTCACCCCCCCCCCCCAAAATAATAATAATATATGATCGAGATACTAAGTTCTACGGATCAAAAAATGGATTCGGGGAGCGAAAACCTTACCTTTAGCCTCAAGAATGGTGAAAAACTGTCAAGAATCGCCTGGGGTCATCTCCTAGCTCTCAAAAATGAAAAATGCAGAATAAAGACATTTTTAGGGTTTATTTCCGACTTAATTCGCGATTGGCCCGCTATGGCGGCCACTATCCTGCCACAACGGCTTGCACGGAACCAGTGAGTCAAATTAAAAGTCCCAAACTCCCATTTCACAACACATCTTCATCCCATGACACTCAGAAATTACCCGTTCGCGTTAAGATTAGTTTTGGGAGTTCTATTCACCCGAATTCAATTAAAGTCATACGGGTTCCTGAACGTCTTAGCTATCTACTCATGTGATAAAAATCATAATTAGATCTCCCACTTGTTACCATATTTTCCTAGACCTCACTGACTCCAATTTTGTCCAAATCTGGACTAGGTTGGGAAATTTCAAGTTACTACGAAAAAGTTTTTCGGCCCCAAAATTTTTCCCCGTTGGCTTTTTCATAACGACGGAAATAGATCGTTACATTAATTAAGAATTGTGACTAAAATGCTTAATTTAAGGAGGAAATTATTCCTTCGACATCTTTTGAGTGTATCTAGTCTAACAACTTCACAAAAATTCAAATAACAAAAGAGTCTAATTTTTTCTATTCTTTTTTTTTGTAGAAATTCAAATTTGTTTCTCTGAATTTTGTGTTTCCTATTTCAGATACATGTATCTAAGATCTGTCAATAGCTTACACTACAAACGTGTGTATATTTATGTAACATATCATAATTGCTAAATTAATGGAGTAAATAACTCCTTTAACATCTTTTGAAAATTTGTAGCATAACACTTCCTAAAAAAGTTTCAAAAAACTCCAAATTGTTTCCTTCCTTTTTTTTTTTTTTTTGAGAAAAGGACTAAAACAATAAACATTTCATGTTTCTACCAAAATTTAAATAATAATGTATCACAAAATAAACATAATATATCTGAGATTAAAAAAGAAGAAGAATAATCATAAAAAGATTATATTCATTCCTTGTATTTACATATACATAACTGAGGGTGTACACTATTTGGATTAAACCGAAAAAACCAAACCAAATCAAACCGAATTTTAATTTGGATTGGTTTTTTGAATTTTTGGTTTGGTTTGGTTTTGGGTTTATAATTTACTTTGTTTGTTTTTTTGGTTTGGTTTCGGATTTAGAAAAATGAAAATCGAAAAACCGAAAAAACCGAATATATATATGTCTAGAATTAAATTGGAGTTAACCACTTTTGTCCCTTTTTAGTTATTTTCATCATGATTTAGTGTATTTTTATGTTTGGACATCTATAATTGATATACTTTTAACTATTGTGTTTTACGTTTTACGTGTGATTTATATTAAAAGGTATATTTAAGAAATTCAATATATATATATAAATTTTCAAATTGCAAATATAACTTTGTTATGTTTCTAATTATTGACATAACCGATTAATTGAACCGAAAAAACCCAAACCAAAAAGAGAAAAACCAAATCAAATCAAATTTATTTTGGTTCGGATTGGGTTACACTTCTTCAAAATCAAAAACCGAAAAACCCAAACCGAATAGTATAAAATCAAACCGAAAAACCGAATGCACACCCCTATACATAACTAACAATGCATCCAAATTTATAAACACAATGTGCACATGTAGATCAGATACATACGAAAATAGTAAGATACACATTATAATTACATAACAAATACATATGATAATATTAAGATATATGATAGAAGACCAGATACATATGACGGGACTCAGATATATGACAGAACAAAATATGCTAGATACATGCGTAAATCTCCAATATCTTTATTAAATACATACACATTTAATCAGATACACTGATAAACACTAGATACATTATATTGTAGCATCCTCTTTGCAATAAAATATATAAATGATAATTTAGAGCTATTGCATTATTTGCATTGATACTGGTTGTTTGCGGCAGTTGACTACTCGTTAATAAGTGGGAGGTGGGGGTTGAGACAGGGTTGGAGATTGGGGAGATGATGAGAGAGAAATATATTTGATTGTTGTTAAAACGTTAATTGTGAAGTTTAAATGTAAAAATAATTAATCAATCATAATTTTAAGAAATATGAGTATCAGATTGTATCTTCAACAATATATGATATAAATTATTAAAAGTGGCAATATATGTAATTGTTTAAAAGTAGAGATAATATTAGTATATATGGTAGTGATGTATGTCTAATAAAATAGTTTATCCAGGTACCGTTTGGGTGTACTGGTCGCGTGTGTACGTATTTGGTGTATGTATTGGTGGGGTTTGCTGATGGAGTCTGTAAGAATTGGGGTGCTGTGAGTGGTATGTAATGTTGTATAAGTTGCAATGTAAGAATTGTATTGATGGGTTGGTGTTGTAATGTGATGTGAAAATTAGGATTGGGAGAGGAGAAATGGAATGAAACGAAAGGGCTAGAGGATTTTAAAAAAATAACCAAATTTCTTTTAGATTGTGGTCAAAATAGACTTAGATATATTGCCAAATCAAATTAAATAGTGAATTCGGCTAAAATTCAAATAAGACGAATTAATATTAAATAATTAATGAACTTCTTAATCTTAACAAAATAAAATCATTAACTTAATTATAAACGAGAAATAATCTACAGTCACAAAGATGTATGTCATCCCTCCTCTGTTTTAAATCTTTACAGGTCCACATAAGTCCATGTGAAGTAATTCAAGAGGCCTGGTGGTACTTACTTGCTTCTTTTGTTTGGAAAACGACCTGGTTTATTTGCTTTTGACACATGCATCACAAGCTTTGTCATTTGCAAATTTAATTTTTTGAATCCCTCGGATCAGTCCTTTGAGACCAGTTTGTTAAAAAGTGAGGTGCTAACATGTCTAAGTCAGTGGCGGAGTTAGGAATTTCGTCAAGGGTATTCAAAATTTAAGGAGTGAACAATTTTTTTTTAGCTGAGTGGGTGCATAATTTTCTTAGTTGAATTATACTTCCTCTAGTCCATATTAATTAAGTGAATTATTGAAATTCTTTTCATAGTTCAAAATAAATGAATTATTCAAAGTTCAAGAAAATTATTGGAACTTTTTTATGTTTACCGTACTTTTGATGAGATCTTAATATTTTAAGAATTTCAAAAGAATAATAATAAAAAATAGCTTTTAATTTTTATACTTAAAGAATGTGTCATATCCCAATAATTTACTTATCTATATGGACTAGAGGGAATATAAAGAAGCAATACATTTTCTCAAAGAATTTAATAGGTATATATTGGGTGAAGAGGTGTGAATCCTTTATTACATTAATAATAAATGATAAATTTATTGAATGAAAACAATAGGAAGATACGGGGCGCTGTTTAAGAAAATTGACCTAAAAGATTGTTATAAAAAATAGGGAAAAAGGTTAAATATGCCCCTAAACTATTCGAAAAGGTCTAGATATACCCCCGTTTAAAGTTTGGCTCACTCGTGCCCTCGCCGTTCAACTTTTCGTTTAGATAAGCCCTTATGGGAGCTAAATGCCAAATGGAATTGCCACGTCATTTTTACATTACCACGTGACATTTATATTAAAGGGAAAAGGGTCAAATATACCTCTAAACTATTCGAAAAGGTCTAGATATACCCCCCTTTTAAATAAACTACCCAACCTGTTTTCAACAAATTTTTTTCGGTAAATCCCAAAAATGAGTAATTGACTAATAAAATATAGGAAAAATATGAAAAAAAATATATAAAATTAACGCTAAAAATTCGCAAATAAATATAGTAACCTTAAATTCAACAATTTCAACAATTTTTTTAATTTTTTAATTTTTTTTGATAAATCACGAAAATGAATAATTGATTAATAAAAAATATGAAAAATATAACCTAAAAATTCAGAATAAAGTCATTTTTTTCGATAAATCACAAAAATGAGTAATTGTTTTATTTACGAATTTTTGGAGTTAATTTTATATATATTTTTTTTCATATTTTTCCTATTTTTAATAGTCAATTACTCATTTTCAGGATTTACCGAATTTTTTTTGTTGAAAATGGGTCGGGTAGTTTATTTAAAAGGGGGTATATCTAAACATTTTCGAATAGTTTATGGGTATATTTGACCCTTTTCCCTTTAATATAAATGCCACGTGGTAATGTAAAAATGACGTGGCAATTTCATTTGGCATTTAACGCCCATAAGGGCATATATAGACGAAAAGTTGGACAACGAGGGCACGAGTGAGCCAAACTTTAAACGGGGGTATATCTAGACCTTTTCGAATAGTTTAGGGCATATTTGACCTTTTTCTCTAAAAAATAAAACGGAAAAGGGCCTCAAAATGCCCCTCAACTATTTGAATTGGTACAAAACTACCCTTCATCCATCTTTCGGTCACCAAAAACTCCTGACGTCAATCTTTTGGCTAAAAAATACGCTTGATATTAATATACAAAAAAGTGCTATTTGTAGTCCATCTATACCATGTAATCGAAATAGTCTTTAACATATGAAAAAAGTGATTGTTTTAGTAATAAACCTTTAAAGTAATTGTGCAAGTGAAAAAAAACTTCATAATTTCAATTAGTAACTCACGTGAGTTGGATACAAACATTAATGCGAACTCACCCAATAGTCAATATATTGTTTTACCTTTGAAACTATAACTCAAATGTAAGTCTTGCTGCAAGAACAAAACTATGTTATAAGAAATGCGATAAACATATACACTTCATTGTTCCAGGCGCACATGGTGGTAGTAGGAGGAGAATAGTCGCTTTTTCCGTACATCAAAGATTTCGATTACATGAGAATACAAAAATAAACCCGATTAAGGGTGAAATGAATAAAATTAAGTGTAATACAACTTTTTATATATCTTTTTCTTTTTTTATAAAATTGACCGTGAAAACACTTTAAAAGAGGTATGTTTTAATTGAAATTGTATCTATAATATTGGTGTAGATATGTTTTAAGTAGATTGATCAAATAAAATTAATATATTTTCAAAATACTAAGTTTTACAGTATTTCAGAAACAAATTATTTTAAAAAATAAATAGTGTTTTGTTTTCTTTTTATCTCACTCTTTTTAATCTGATCAATTTATGCAGTGTATTTTGCATTCTAAAGTATATGATTTTGATGAGTATTTTAATATATTTATTTTTTTTATATAATTTTTAATATTTTTCATGTATCATTTTGAAATATTTGATTTTTGTTTTTTAAAAACTATGTTAATCTAATATTACTTATTTTTAAAAATTAATCAAATTAACTAGGCCAAAGTTTAATGAAAAGTGTATACGGAATACTCCAATCCAAGCACTATGAATGGTTCGTGGACAACGTACACGCCGGTAATAGCTTACACGCAAAGAGAGTTTGTACCTTTCTCTCTCTTATTTTAATTTTCATGACCCTTACCTTTAGACCTTCGAATAAAAGTATCATTTCTACCAACAAAGGATGTTATGTATTGGATGGTTTAAATGGTGTTTTATACGATATAAATTTGGGTTAGTCAGACTCTTAGCACTTTATTTGGATGGTTGTTACATATTATTTTATGATATATTGTATTATATCATATTGTATTGTTTTAATAAATATAATATTTGAATAGATTATATTATTCTCCGTCGTTATACAATATCATACATTTATAATTTGAATAATAAACTTACGAAAAAGCAGGGCACCAAGTAGAGCTACTATGAAAAAGTAGGCTAAAAGATAAAATATGATTATTAAATAATAAATAAAATAAAATGAGAAGAAAATAATAAGGCAACGACGCGATCACACCAAATCGGTCGTTACCCAAAGGCGGACCCACCTTTATGAGTGGGAATGTGCACCCATTAATTTCGGAAAAAAATCATGTGTATATATGTATAACTATCTTGAGAAATTGACAGAAACTATGATATAATTAATGGTGCACTCATGAAGAGCACTGAGTGTTCTTGTGCCGCTGGTTCAAGGCAAAGGATCAGAATATGTATTTAAACTAATAATATAATATAATACGACAGGTAACAACCATCCAAACAAGATGTAATGTGGATATCAAACATGGATGTATTCTAAGATATATACGTATTTTCATTTATTTTTTCTTGTCAACGCCTCTGTATATATACAGAAGTTGGGTATCTTCTACAACTGTTCCTTTTTATCTTCCATCTTCTTTCACTGGACGCCTCTCATAATTATCATACAATTTTTTTGAATTTTTTTTTCCGATTAATTATAGATTTGAAGCAAAATCAACAATCAATCTCGTAAGGACAAACGCTAGGCCAACTCCAATTTCATCTTGGATTGTAATTTCGTGCCCCCTTTAATTATTTGTATTTTGGGGAATTTTTTTTTCTTGACCTAACTTGATCATATATAATATGCCCTTTTGATTATATGCAGATCTATATGTATCTAACTACTTTGTAATGATCGTGAATCTATAAAGTCACAATCTTTTTTATCTAATGATATTCTTTAATTGTAAATATTTGGAGTTTATTAAATTATTCTTAGCAATTAACAGTAATATTATCTGCTGGGGTTGGGGTTTGGATTTTCTATTGGGCTTAAAAAAATTTCAATATCATCTTTTGTTTGCAAAATTAATGGATCAATGTAAAATATGCTTTACTTGATTTGCTACAGAATTTGATCTTTGAGGGAATTATTAACATGGTATGTTTTATTTTTCATTTTGGGGGTTTTAGATGGTGGTTTATGGTTGAAAGTGCGTTCATATTTCGGTGTACTTGCTGTTTGTCAGTAATCTGATGAAATCAAATTAAATGTTATCTTGCATCTGTGCATAATGTTTGTTCTGTGCTATAGTTTTCATAAATCCCGGTGAAAATGATCCCTATTATAACTATCTAATTCACTAAGTTACCGTCGTTTTTCATAAAATCTACTTCTCAATCATCGTTAATGTGAGTCCTGCCAAACGTTTTCTTTCCTGCTTTGTATATTACAAGAACATCATACACATTACCATCATTTTTTCATACTTAACTGCAGGTTTTAGGACTCCTGGCTGATTGTGGCTAAGATATAGACTAGTACTGCATTGTATTCAACACTTATGCTCAAGATTTCTAGGACTGTCACCAATGAAAATTAATACTGCTCGTGAAGGTTTATCATTAATTGCACTGTAGAGTGGCACAAGGATCCTGTAGTATTTCATTCAGTAGTACTTACAACGTTGCAAGAATCAGAAGAACCACTAGAAGAGACTTGGTATATTTCTTGGTGAGTATGCTTACCGGAAATCGTAGATATGGTTTTTTTGGTTTATTTTGTCTCCAGAAGCGTCATGATAAATTTTTTAATCTTACCTGTCTTGCTTATGGATGTGAATTTGGAGATATCAATCTCTGGTTCATGTATCCCTTCATTTGAGAGCACACATCGATGCATTCTTCTATTTGTTGGGATCTGGTCCCAATGTAAACTTGTAAATTTTCTGACTATTACTGATTGATGTTAGTGGTTTGTGGGAAGGCATGATAACTTAATCATGTACGAAGCCAAAATGCAATCTATTTCCTCAACAAGAAAAGAAAATAATGAGATGGCAAAAAACTATGTTGCTCGGACAGTCCGAATATGCTGCCATACCCGTGTCGGACCCTCCAGAAATGCACTCTGTTGGAGGATCCAACACACTCACGTTGGCGTTTTCAAAGAGTCCGTGCAACACAGAAAAAATAAGTTTGGTAGATTTGGAAGAGAAATAGAATGAGTACTTCTGATAAGATAGACAATTATGCACTACATTTATCTTTTGGCATGCATGAGATAGTTTTTCATGTTCGCTAGTGTCCTGCAGACACCGTAGAATGAAGTAGCTTTTCTTTTAAACCTTAAAATACACACTGGTACTACACTTGAGTTATATGGATTGATGGATGATCCTATACTCTAACTCAGTTGAAATACTGTGGATGTACTATCTTTGTTTCTGTTGCAGGTTCAAAGATTTTAAGGAATTGGTAATGTTTATCATATCGTGACTTCCTTTTCTTACCTTCAGTTTAGACAATAGTAGTGCCAAAGATGCTAAATTCTCATATGAAAGAACAGTGTGGGAAAAGAGTCTTTGAAATATCGGTGCATGTAGAACTTGTTGGAAACTACAAATCTGTTAGACACATGGTACTAGCACTACAGATCATGTATATTCCCGAACTTGGTTTTGTTATCTAGATGTAGTTGTTAGAAGCAATAGCCAAATTAATGAATGCTTATAGGTCTAAATGTATCAGAGGAGACATAACGGATGTGTTTGGTATGATGGAAAAGGTTTTCCTAGAAAATATTTTCTTGGAAAACAAGTGGATTTCTTACTTATTTTCTAGTAAGCAAAAAAATATTATCTCAAGAGCATTTATATGTACTCTGGAAACCACTATGAGGGTGGGACGGTGTGGGGAGTGGGTGTTTGGGGGTGGCGGAGGGTGGGATGGTCAAGGGGTGGGGGTTGGAGGTGTTGAGTGGGTGGGCCGGGTGGGGAGAAGACAATTAACGGAATGCCACTTATGCAACTTGTTTTCCTTTTTCCTCATTTTTAAGGTACTTATTTTCCTAGAGAAAATATTTTCAAACATTTTGACCGACCAGACATGAGAAAATTGAAAAATGTTTTCCTCCATAGCAAACACACTCGAAAGAGCCTCCTTGTTGTTGGATAGTTAGTTTAGGATCATGAATCTTCCCTATGTTCTTAACATGTATCAGCATTCATGTGCCCTGCTATTTCTTTTCTCTTTTGATGTGTGTTGTGATGGCGAGTGTGTAATGTTATATATATTGCCCGGTTTGTTGGTATGGAAGAGAATGTTTGTGAATTGACAGGTTGTGGTATATTTAACATTACATGGCTTAATCAACTGAGCTTCTCCTCATAGTTCAGGATGCTTTTCTCTCAGCCTCAAACTCATATAAAGATTCTTTCTTTAGGGCCTCCTTTCACCTTTTCTTAGCTGTGGTTAAACAAATTACATCAGTGTTTTTTGTTTCTTCTGGCTATGTTATCCACCTCAGCAAAGGCTCCTAGTCGAAGTATAATAGCATGGAGGGTGCAAGGGTGGAGGTCAACTCAGAAAAGGAGAATATAAAAGAAGCTACACCTAGCAGCCCTTTACTAGTAAGGGAAGTGTGTAAGAACCTTAGATAGTGCAAGTCAATCCTCCCAGCACCCCGGAATAATTATATCGTAAATGTAGAGCAGGAAGGCTGCAGCTCTATCATATTGGATGTTTGCTTCTTTTCGAAGAACATTGCTTGTGATCGATAGGTTCATTAGTTTGTACAATCTTGTCAATGATATAATTTTATAACTTGAGGAGTCGTGGTATTTAAACAGTTTGTTTGCTGTTTGTCATACTACAAAATGTGCTGTTTCCATATTGCTAGCTGTTGCATTGATCTGAATCATCTGATGGATCCATTGTTTTTTAGTAACACTTTATAGTGTACGTAGATGGCTAGTAGGAAACGAAGCATGTCAAATGATGTAGATATGCATGTCCTGTACAAGGAATTGGATGGAGCTTCATGCCCTATATGCATGGATCATCCACACAATGCTGTTCTTCTCCTTTGTAGCTCTCATGATAAGGGATGCCGGTCATACATTTGTGATACAAGTTATAGGCATTCAAATTGTCTGGATCGTTTCAAAAAACTCAAAGCCGAAAATAGGGACAATCCTCCCATTATGACACAGGGGAACCTGGATATTGCTGTTGAGACACCCGCTGAACACTTGGAGCTGAGAAATTTAAGTGATAGTACTGTTGTTCACGGATATCACGATATACCTGCCAATGAAGTTGTAGCAACTGGTGCATTTCCTGGAGGATCAGAAGAAAATGGAAATAGTAACAGAGATAGTCGCATGGAGATGCAGGAAGGTGGTTTACAGACTTCAGATGCTGTTACTGCATGGGGAAGTAGTCATGAAACAGCGAATGCAGACAACTCATCTGACTCAATATTGAAATTGAAGTGTCCTATGTGCCGTGGAGACGTTTTAGGTTGGAAGGTAGTGGAAGAAGCCAGAAAGTATCTAAATTTGAAGCATAGAAGTTGCTCTCGTGAATCATGTTCATTCCTCGGTAACTACAGAGAATTGCGCCGGCATGCTAGGAGAGATCACCCAACAGCACGCCCTGCTGATATTGACCCTTCAAGACAGCAAGCTTGGAGACGGCTTGAGAATCAGAGAGAGTACGATGACATTGTCAGTGCTGTTCGCTCTGCCATGCCTGGTGCAGTTGTGTTTGGAGATTATGTGATTGAGAATGGCGACAGGCTATCTGGCGAAAGGGAACGTGGCTCAGGCGCAAACGGAAGATGGTTGAGTACCTTTTTCTTGTTTCAGATGATTGGCTCAATGGATCCAATATCTGAAGCAAGAGGTGGCAGGTCAAGAGCTTTGTCAAGGCACCGTCGATCCACTGGACCTCTATCTAGGCGCCGGTATCCTTGGGGTGAAAACCTACTTGGTCTACAAGACCACGACAATAATGAAGATGAGGGTGAACCTGATCTTAACATATTGAGTGGTGATATGTCTAATAATCCAAGAAGGCGCAGGCGGTTGATGCGGTCTAGGTCAGATGAAGATCAGCAGTAAGATCCTCTAATTCATGGGATTGTATTAATGGTCTGTACAGGAGGGGACTGTTTACACTAAGATCAATTGGAAGTTTCTTGTGTTCCACTTTGCTACAGAAAGATAGGAGTGCAATTCTTAACAAAATTTAGAAACTTGTGTGTTGGATATAATAATTTAAAGGGTGAAAACAGGTTGTCCCTGTGATTGTGGGTGGTAGCTTCAGAATGTAAAATTTCTATTTGGTCTTTTATTTCCTAACTCTGAAACATTGTTCATCTTATATTGTATTTTCATCAGTGTATTTCTTTATGCTTTGATTATCTTTGCCAAGAAAGAGAAGATAAGGGAAGTAGTTAGTGAAATTGCATCTAGTCAAGCATCCAATATTCCAATCTTTATACTTGACAATTCTTTTCTTTAACAATCGGATATTCAATAATAATGTTCATATAGATGCTAAGTAAAGCCCATTTAAGGTGATGCATGACAATATACTTTGTTTCAAAATATTACTTATTTTAGAAAAAAAACATTACTTATTACGTTTTTTACCTACTTTCAATTAATATATTGTTAATTAAGTGAACCAATTAAAAGGATATAGGGACTATAAGATAGAATAGTAAATATTTATGATTGAAGTTATTAAATGTATTTTTCTCGTGACAACATCTTTTATATTCATTAAAAGGACTATTTATTTTAAATAATTAAGAGAAAAATTCACAAACCACGACACTTTGGGGTTTAATAACTAAACTTAGCTATACTTTTCATGATATCTACTAAACCGTGCAACACTTGCTTACCTCCCTCTCTTGCTCGTCTTTCTCCTTTCTCACTCTCCTCTTTGCTTCTCTTGTTCCTCTCCCTTTGTGTTTTTGTGTATCACTCCTTCTCGACTCTTGTTCCTCTCCCTTTGTGTATCTCTCCTTCTCTAATCATTCTCCTCTGTGTATCATGCCTTCTCTCGTCCCTCTCTCTCTTTGTACAACTATGTATCATGCACATGTAGAGTTCACCAACATAGATACATGATGCCTTACATATGTATCTGTTATATAAATGTTTGAATTCCTCAAGAAAAAGAGAAGATTTAAAAGTGCAAAGAGTGATACAATTTGTATTTATGATACATGTTACTTTACATTTTTTTTTTTTTGGCAACCAATATAAATATATTATTACCATTAATAAAAGCCACTTACAAACTAAGAACATTCAAACCTCATTAGCTCTAAAGGTATAGTGAGGAATGGCGTTCAGCAACACCAACATCTGATTACATAATTTCTGCCAAAAACTCCTACATCTATGTGCTCTTTTTGTATTCTTGTACATTTCTACCCTCTCTACAATTTCTTTAGTTACTTTCCCCATTATGTCTGTGTGAAGTATTTGTACTTCTTTAAATTGCTTCCAGTTTCTTGCTTTTGAAATGTGATACACCATAGCTCCTCATTTAGCAGCCACCGCTTTCTTCTTAAATTTCTTCCAATGCTTCAGTTACGTTTATTCAGCTCCAATGTAGGTTTCAGGTCTTTTGTTGGCATTGAGATGTTGGCCCATTGTAATAGTTCATCTCTCACCCTTGAAGCATATTCACAGTCTACAAACAGGTGTGTGTTTGTGTGTCAGCTTTACATTTGTTTCTATGATGATATAATGTTTGAATTACTCAAAAATAATCAAAGAAGAAAAGGAATTTCAGAAGCGAAAAAGAGTACATTATGAGATTTTTTTCTAATGTAGTATGTAACTACGATACATGTTGCTTTACATTTGTATCTATGATACAATTTGAATTTCTCAAGCACAATAAAGAAGAAGATCGGAATTTCAAAAGGAAAGAAGAATTTGATACATTCTAAGATTTTTTATACATATTGTATTTCTGATACATGTTTTACATATGTATCTAAATCGTAAAGAGTATTATACATCTGATACCCCTTTAGTCTATATATATGGTACATGTTTTACATATGTATCAATGATATAATGTTTGAATTTCTCAAGAAGAAAAAAGAGGAATTTCATAAGAGAAGAAGAGTCTGATATATTTTGAGATTTTTTCTGATACATTCTGTATTTATTATATAGGTTGCTTTACATGTGATACACTGTTTGAATTTCTGAAGAACAATAAAGAAGAAGAGGGTTTTCACATGCAAAGAAGAGTATGATACATTTTAAGATTTTGTTGATATAATATGTATCTATGATATATGTTGTTTGACATATGTATCTATGAAACAAAGATTGAATCACTTGAAGAAATAGAGAAAATTCAAAAGCGAATAAAAAAAGATTCAGAAGTCGCCTCTAGTTTTAGAAAAAAAGGCATTCATAATACGGAAAAGGGTCAAATATACCCCTGTACTATTGAAAATAGTTTAAATATATCCTTTGTTATATTTTCGGAATAAATATACCCCTCCCGTTATACTTTGGACTAAATATACTGATAGAATGGGTGTGCCCACTGTCTGTCAATGGACTAGGTCCCTTGACTTAACCAGAATGACAACGAAGAGTAAATAACAATAATGACACAACACAAGCAGTTTACGTGGAAACTTCCTTGCTCAAGGGAGTAAAACCACGGCTTGTTACACAGGATTTCCAATTGCTTTCACTAGTCTTCCTTAAGCAAAAGTGAACAACAATTACAACCAACGTGAGAAAAGGTTATTAATCTCACAACCAAGTAATAATTCTATTACTTGGAGAGCCTAAGCAGATGTCCCTCTGCCCACTAAGCTATCACCACTAGACAACTTAGAATTTGACTAAGCAACACACAGGTTGCCCACTAAACCACCACACTTCGGATGACTTAAACTTTAACTAAGCAGCACACATGGCTGCCCACTAAATCAGTTAGACTCAACTGATTTAGACTTTTTCACAAAACAACTATCTGAATCCTTTATAGATGTAGGAACAAATTTACAATGTACATGTAGAAGATATAATCCTAAGACAACTAAGTTTGCAGCTCTATCTGGTTCAAGTTGATCTTTAGAATGAATCTTTACTTTAGTATTAGCCTTTGCAAGAGTTCTTGAGAGTTTTTTCAAGTTGCAAAAACTGAAGTTATGACTATTGGACATAATCTTTATGAAGAGTAGTCACAACCTTCGAGGCCATGCCATTGGATGAGGTTTTTGCCATTTCTGCTATTGTTGGAGACTGTGCACCAACCAATTGTACTTTTTTCAGCCTGACAGTTGTGTGTATATTGGCGTCCAGGGTCAAGTCCCTTTACAAGGTCCCTGGGTTTGTCAAATAATCAAAACTGAGGCTCACATTTTCTCATTTTTGATGATGACAAACTATACACACAGTGCATACAATTTCTTCCCCTTATCGATCAGTCACACCTATTCATTCCCCCTTCTACCTACCTAAGGCACCCAATGAATTCCCCTTTTTGACATCATAAAAAAGAAGTGCAGTAAACCAACATAACAAGTAGGATTGTTACGCAAGATCATAGCCAAAGGCTACAACATCATGACTATAAGGATAAGAGGAGACATGAATTAGTCACAACAAAACATGAATCAATTATATTGCACAAAAGCCAACATTTAATACATTAAACTTAAACTGAATATGAGAACCCCAGACAATGTCCACACAAAAATAAAACACAGGAAATAACGAAGAGGACTATGAGGAAGGAGGCTGATGGGAAAGGGACTTGATGATAAAAGTGACTCTAGTATTTGCTTCGTCATTGTCCTTGATTACTTTCTCTTGAAGAGCAACAATTTTGGCAAGGAGCACCTCATTATGTTTCCTCAACTCTTTAATTTCTACAATACCAGTTCCCTCTGTTTGTGCCTTGAACAACTAAGCTTTTAGTATAGCAATTTCAACATCTCTAGTGCTTACACGCACAATCATTCCTTCCAACTCATGTTTCAGCTTATCTTGTTCCATTATTAACTAAGATACCTTGCTCAGTGGATTTCCCTTTCCTTCTATACACTCACATTCCACTAGCGTACTAAGGGTGAAGAATTGTTTAGTAGTTCCAATTTTACCTGCTCCCACTGGTATGTTCAGATGATGAAACACGTTGGTCAAAATGTAGCCATATCCCATGCCATGTTTGCCTTTATGTTCAACCAAAGTCTTGTACATGAGCTCTAGCATGAGCGCTGGAAGATCTATGAGATCAAACTTGCAAAGTGACTCCATGATGAACATATAAGATACAGAAGCAACAATTCATTTTTTTGTTCGAGGAAGAAGTACCTTGTTGACAAATTCAAACAATAATTGGTACTTTCCTTTCACACGACGTGTTGGAGTTTGTTTTTCTAACGACGAATCTGGTCCTTTCTCTCAGTACCTCTAGTATTTACCCCAGCAAGTCCTAAGTCAGATGCAAGCGTTTTTCCCCTACGTTGGTGTTTATGCTACCATCTTCTTCAAACTCAATGTTATAGTAAAACTCTTGTACCTCTTCCTTATTTAAAACAAGTGATTTTGTCTGGAACAAGTGAGTCCACGACTGGATTTCCACAAGATCATACAAAGAATTCATCCCATGCTTGGTGATGATGTCCGGGTCAAACACTCGACCTCGTAGAACCTTCTGGAGATGTAGATTGTTGACAATTGACTGTTTGCTTTCTCCGTGATTATCCTTATTTCCCATGGAACCAGGTCCCTTTCTAGAGGCTAGTTTGATGACAGTCGAGGTTTCTCCCTTCCTCTTGTTCTTCCCCTTTTTGGACACATCCCCTTTTGCCACAGATGCTTTAGACTTTCCCTTTCCCTTACTAGGTTTTTTTTACTTGTTTTTCCCTTTTTTCTTCAGAACCTTTTCCCACACCTTTATGTTCATAATCTTCAATGGAGACATCCACCACATTAGTATCAGGTATCTCAAAGAGTACATTACCCAATTTCCTTTTCTTGCGCCTTTCTGCAGTCGTTGTTGCACTAGGTTTCATAGCATCACCCATCAGTTTCTTTGAGTCAGATATAGTAAAAAGCCTTTTTTTAGTTGTCTCCTCAGTGACCTTTTCAGTGTTAGTAGAATCGGACGAAGGGTAGACACCAAACTCAGGAGTTTGGTCAAACGCTGGTTGATACCCCCCAAGCAAATCATCCACAAACTATTCTCTTTTTTCACTTAGTATCCCTCCCATCATCTGGGTTAGACTCTCGACGATTAGGCTCTCACTGGCTGTGAGAATATTTGACTCAGACGATTTATTCTCGGGAAGATCTCCCTCAAATAAGTGGTCGGACAGCATGGCAGAACAGGGACCAGGTTCGTTACTGAGGTCTAAGGGAGACTAGAGATTAAGAGGACTGGTTTCACCAATGTTGATCGGAGAGATGGTCAACATTTTGAAAGAAGACGGAGCATCGAAAGATGTGTAGAATGCCGACCCTTTAGTGAGTTTAGCATTTTCTTTGAAGAAGATGGGGATTGAAACATTTTGTTTGAGAGAGGGAGATGAAGAGTGACAGAGAAAATGAGAGAGAATGATAAAAGGGTTTTGGGGAAACGCTTTAGAGAGAAAGAGATTTGAAATGTAGAGAGATAGAATGAGGAAAGGTCTTATAGAAGGAGCTCGAAACGATGTGTCATGTCCCTGAGTAGACGCGTCGCTTGGACTTAAAATAATGGGACAACGGTCATAGGGACCGATGATTGACACGTGGAGATCTCAATGGTACTCATTTAATCAGTTTAAGAAAAATGTATAGGATGCTAACCTTAAGAGGGACCAGATCCTCAACTGCAGATGAAATTTGATTCTTGAATGGTTCTGACCATTCTTTGCTCCTGTAATTTCCATGAGTGTATACCTGCAATAGGTACATAGTTGATCTCACTTAAATAATACATTACGAGTAATGAGGATACGTGCCCTCCAAATCATAGCCAAAACAAGGATTGGATGCCTTTGGATGAGATTAGGTCAGTGCATATTCATCATTCCCAACTTAAACCTGCTACTCTCAAATTGATCCTTGCTGATAGCCTTGGTAAAAATATCTGCAATTTGATTTTCTGTCCTGTAATACTGCATGCTGATGTTTCCCTTTTCAACATTGTCTCTCAAGAAGTGATGTACTTTGTTCTTTTGTGCTGAACTGGATTCTTTCCATGTTGACTGCACTGGTATTGTCACACATGAGAGGAATAGTATGGACATGAACTCCAAAATCTTCAAGTTGTTACTTGATCCATAGTAGGTGAGCACAACAAGATGCGACAACTACATATTCTGCCTCAGCTGTTAAAAGAGCTACTAAATTCTGTTTCTTGGTACCCCATGAGATGAGTGAAGATCCAAGAAAATGTGCTATCCCAGACGTGCTCTTCCTGTCAACCTGATATCTTACAAAGTCAGTATCTGCATGCCCTACTAGTTCAAAGGAGTCACTTGCCGGATAGAACAGGACCAGGACCATGTCCTATTTCTTCTTTAGATACCTCATAATCTGCTTGGCGGCCTTCAGATGTGATTCCCTGGGACATGCTTGGAATCGTGTACACATTACTACACTGAAGACAATGTCAGGTCTACTAGCTGTTAGATACAATAGAGAACCAATAATCCCTCTGAACATGGTTTGATTCACTAGTGGATCAGCCTCATCTGTTCCTATTTTATAGTTTATACCCATGGGGTTATCAATAGGCTTCGAGTCCACCATGTGAAACTTCTTCAACAACTCTTTTGTGTACTTCTCTTGATAGATTAAAGTCCCACTTGAGGTTTTCTTAATCTGTAGGCCTAAGAAAAAATATATCTCCCCTATTATACTCATCTTGAATTCATTCCCCATTAGCATCGCAAATTCTTCACACAAACATTCAGAGGTGGCTCCGAAAATGATGTCATCCACATATACTTGAATGATGAGCAATTCTTGTTCCCTTTTCATTAAAAACAAGGTGTTATCTCTCTTGCCCCTCTTGAAACCATTTTTCAGTAGGAATTTGGACAACCTTTCATACCAGGCTCTGGGTGCCTGTTTCAGTCCGTACATGGCCTTGTTGAGTTTGAACACATGATTTGGGAAGTCAGTATCCTCAAATCTAAGTTGTTGTTTCACATATACTTCTTCCTTCCGATCTCCATTCAGGAAGACACTTTTGACATCCATCTGGAAGAGCTTGAAACCCATGAAGGCTGCAAATGCTATGAGGATTCTGATAGCCTCCGTTCGAGCAACAAGGGCAAATGTCTCGTCATAGTCTATGCCCTCCTCCTGATTATAGCCTTGAGCAACCAGTTTGGACTTGTTCCTAGTGATAAACTCATTTTCATCAAGCTTATTTCTGAACACCTACCTGGTCCCTATGATGGTTCTGTCAGCAGGTCTTGGGACCAGGTACCACACATTACTTCGCTCAAACTGATGAAGCTCATCTTGTATTGAATTGACCCAGTAACATTTTTCAAGGCTTCTTTCACATTTTTAAGCTCAATGGTAGAAATAAAGGCTGGAAATGCAACCAGATTTCTTGTTTTTGACCTGGTTTGCATTCCATAATTCAGTGGGGAAATGAGATTCTTAAGGGGGTGAGATGAACTGTGCTTCCACCCTGGTTTAGAGGCCAAGGGTTAGGGTTGGACCGTTTATTCTTTTTCATCTTTAGAGTAGTCATTTTCAAGAGGATAAGTTTCCTCTTAACTTGCATTATGAGATGGACCAGGTCCCGTAGTAGGCTGGTCATCCTTCTTTATCTTCTCAGCTAGACTAGGATCAGCACCATCAGACTCTAGATTCCCTTTAGCTTCAATATTCTGGGCTTTGAAAAGCTAAATAAGATCATCATCGTCCTTCATCTCCAGGTTTTTCAGATCACCACTTTCATCGAAGATCACATGAACACTTTCCTCAATGCATAATGTTCTTTTGTTGAAGACTCTATAAGCTTTGCTTGAAGATGAGTATCCTACAAAGACACCTTCATCACTTCTGGGATCAAACTTTCCCAGATCAACCTTGTCGTTGTTTAGTACAAAGCACTTGCACCCAAAGGCCTTTAGGTAACTGAGCTTGGGTTTCCTGTTGTTGAGCAGTTCATAAGGAGTTTTGTTCAGGAGAAGAAACTTGATCAAGTATCTGTTAGTCACATAACACGCAGTGTTGACAGCTTCAACCCAAAAGTTTTGAGGAAGATTGGACTCGATGAGCATTGTTCTGGTAATACCTACCAGAGTTCTATTTTTCCTTTCCACCACACCATTTTGTTGAGGTGTTCTGAGAGCTGAGAAGTTACGATTAATACAACTTTCTGCACAAAAGGTATCAAACTTCGCATTTTTAAACCCGGTTCCATGGTTGGACCTGATCCCTGTAATCAAGCAGTTGAGCTTGATTTGGATCATTTTGAAAAATAGCACATCAGCTGTCTCAGATTTTGACTTGAGAAACATAGTCCACGTGAATCTTGAGTAATCATCCACAATCACCAGTATATACTTCTTTCCGTTTCGACTTTGGATTTTCACAAGCCCACATAGATCCATGTGTAGTAACTTAAGAACGCTTGAAGAGCTTACTTGCTTCTTTGGTTTGAATGAGGATCTGGTCTGTTTCCCTTTGGCACATGCGTTATTTGACATCACTAAACTTCAATTTTGGCAAACCACGTACCAGGTCCCTAGATACAAGCTTATTCAATAGAGACGAGCTCACATGACCTAGCCTCCTATGCCATAGGACAACATTTTCACTTTGAGCACTGAGGTCAGTCAGATCATCTCTATGAGGTGTTTCCAGATCTGCTACATACATGTTTTTTCGTCTTCTGGCCATTAGGATCAATTTCTTGTTAGTCAGGCTGGTGACAATGCATTTGTCTGAAGAAAATTTGACTTCGTTTCCCTTGTCACAAATTTGGGAGACGCTGAGAAGACTGTATTTTAACCCACTCACATAGTAAACATTTTCAATAGAGTTTTCAAGAGATTTACCAACCCTGCCAACTCTAAGGATGTGCCCCTTTTTTCCATCGCCAAATAAGACACCTTCACCTTGAAGTGCCTTGAGTGAAATGAAGCTTTTGGTGCTCCTAGTCATGTGCTTCGAGCATCCACTGTCCATGAACCAGCAATGGCTGCTACTTCCTTCACCCCCTGCAACACAAATCACTTATTAGATTTGGGAACCCACATCAATTTGAATTCCCAGTAAGTTGATAAGGGCGTAATAATAATGTTTTTTTACCCAGTGAGGAAGGTTTGCTTTTTTCTTGTTCAAGATTTTAAGAAGGGGACCTGGTTCTTGGAGTTGTCTTCTATTTAGAATAGACTGAAAACTTTTCTTGAGAGGTTTTCCTGGCAGGACAGTCCCTTTTCAAATGGCCATTTCGACTACAATGAAGACATAATAAATTATTCGACACAGAGATATATTTACTGTGGGGATTGTAAGGAGGGGTGAGATTCAGGCTACCTAATCCCTTTCTGTTGTAATTGCTTTGACTGGTGATTTTTGAAAGTAGGTTGGTGGAACTGGTCCATTTTAGAGAAGTTTGAAGTTCTTCTTTAAGACAGACCATGTCCCTTTCCATCTGATCATTTCTTTCCAAGGCTAGAGTAAGTCTTCTTTTAGCCGTATTCAGACTGGCTTCTAGCTTTGCTTGCAAGCTAGTAGCCTCCCCCTTTCTTTTTCCAGATTTCTCAATTATTAGACTCAATTATTCCTTGAGTTCTAGGTTTTCAGATTCTAGAACCATTACTTGTTCTTTAATGACTGACATGTGCACAGTCAACACTATTATTTCTTCACTCAGACTATCAAGACTGTTGTTCATAGAGTCTTTTTCAGTGGTTAACTCTATGACAGAGTCAATCACCAGCTAGGTTTCTCAGCCTTCTGATAGAATAAGTATTCAAGTTCTGTTTAAGATCAAAGAGAGTTACCTTTTCTTCATCGTCTTCGTCATCTGATTTCGCCATGAGAGCAAGCATGCCATCAAATATGTTGGCATCATCTTAAACAACCATCATAGATACATCAACAGGACATTCTAATTCTTCTGACTCATAATGCTTATCGTGAACAACGACACTAACCTACGGTATGAGTGTTTACGATCGTCGATAGTATAGTAACCCAACTAAAGGTTGGGGTCATATCCCAAGGGAGTGGTTTTGAGAATTGATAGAAAAATAAAGTTAAGCTCTAACTAGTCATAGCTAAAGACATTAATGAATAAAAACACGGTAAATTAAAGGGGGTGACACGAAAGTGTCAAATATCAATTTGGGGGGTTTTTGTCACAATTAGTAAAAATAGCAAAAATTAACAAGAAAATCAAGTATGGGGAAATGTTTTTGGGGTGTGACCGCAATACAAATTGAGATAAGTAGTTGGGTATATGCTTTTGAAAGGAAATTTATAAGATAATAGTGACTAGCTAAGCTTTAAATGGAAATAACTTTCTTCTCGGGCAACTTACCCCATTTCAAATGCGTTCCTTTCGGACACCCATTTGCCGCATGAAGACCAACCTACACCTTACCCCATTCTCTCTCTCGAGCTGAGTGTTAGGATATGGGACTAGAGCTCACCCTCTCAAGCTGAACCTCATGTCGACCCACTTCTTAGGCCATCAGTCTAGTGGTCTTGGTTTCGCGACCTCCCTCTCGGGAAAACCGAAAACACATGGGTGGCTTTGTATTCGCAACTACAAACCTTTTAGATTAAACCATAACCACTAGGTGAAATCACCATTAAACTACATCTAACCTATCAGTAAGCAAGACCTAACAATAATATCAACACATATTTGCTAAATCACACCCTAAGAATGGGGTTTTTAGCCACACATCAAGAAATAACAAAATACACCTAAAATGATAGTAAACTCAAATGGGTAAATAAATTAAACCTTGATTTAAGCAAAGGAAGAAAAATGGAGAAGACCCATTTCCAACTTGAGGAAAATGAAATTCTTCTTTCTTCAAGTCTCCCAAAAATCCTCTCCAAACTTGAGAGAAAAATATCCAAAAAGTATTATTCTATTCTGGAAAGTAAAATAAATGTTTGACTCTTTAAAATTAATAACAAGTTCAGTATTTATAGACTTCAGAAAATAGCGTTGGCGAATCTTTCGGCGAAGTTAGTTGATATCGCCGAATGACTTCGGTGACTCGTCCTTCGTCTGTCTCATCACCGTTTCGTGCTTGCCTTCCACATCTTCATATTCTGGACTATTGGGTGGTATAGTACTGCTTCACGAAACTATTCGGCGAAGCGCCGACTGCTCCTTTCATCGCCTTTTTTATCCTTCTCCTTCAGGGCTTTGCGTACTGGAACAAATGGCGGAGTAAATCCCTTTGGTGAATCGCCAAGTGTGTTTGGCGATGCTCGGGCTTCTGCTTCTTCGTTCTTTTCATCCTTTTTGTTCCTTTTTGCGCCTAAGTGTCAGTGTTTTCACTAAAACTTCAAATACTTGACACTTAAGAGTTTTCATCAGATATTTAGACAAAATAAGCATTCGAGGACACTATTCTTATCAAAATAAATCCCTAAATGAGTTCAAATTGTGGACTCATCAACTCACTTGAAGTATCTCCCTAGACAACAAGAGCCTTCTTCATAACGTAGTCAGCTGCAACTTTTCTTGCAATTTTCTCAGGTACCAGGTCCCTTCTCTCTTTTTCATCTCTAGGTCTTTGATACTCTTTGTTTTTCAGCTTTGAATATCGGGCAATCTCTTATGAAGTGCCTCGCCTTTCCACACTTGTGACATAGATCACTAGTAGTTGTAGCACGAGAGAGATTCCTTCTTTTCTTGAACCCTTCATGTTTTCTCACAATTATTTGAAATCTCTTAGTGAGATAAACCATGCCATCCTCTTCACTAGAGTCATCTCCAGACTTAATTTTGAGAACTAGAGACTTGTCTTTCTTAGCTTCCTTCTTTGAGGTGTCTTGATTTCTGTTCATTTCATGAGTTTTGAGATTTCCAATGAGAGCATCCATCGTTAGAACCTTAAAATCCTTTGCTTCAGTTATGGCATCTACTTTACTTTCCCATGACTTGGGAAGAATTCGAAGAATATTCCTGACCTGCTTACTAGAGTTAATGGGTTCTCCCAAGCTTCGCAACTTATTGGTTATGGATGAAATCATGAATGTTTTCACCCTCTTTCATTGTGAAGTTCTCGATTGGGTGTTCAGCATATCTACCTTCGACTCCTTCACCTGCTCTGTCCCTTCGTGAGCTGTTCTTAGACTGTCCCAAATTTCCTTTGTCGATTCACACACTAAGATGCGGTTGTACTCTTCAGCACCTATACCATACATTGATAGCCTCTTAGCTCTGTAGCTTTTCTCGATCTTCTTTCTGTCCTCCTCGTTGTACTATTGACGAGTCTTTGGAACAAATTTTGTGATTTCACCATCTTTCACTTCCACTGTTGGAATAAAAGGTCAATCCAACACTATGTCCCACAACTCGTTGTCCTCATCCATAATATAGTCGTGCATCCTTGTTTTCCACCAACTGTAAAACTAACCATTGAAACGAGGAGGTCGTGTTGAAGATTGTCCTTCTTCGAGGTTCAGTGGAGCAACCATTCTTTTAGAGAAATATCTCCCTTGGTGTTAACTAGCTAGAGAGTACCTGATCTGATACCAATTGATAGAATGGGTACGTCCACTGTCTGTCAATGGACCAGGTCCCTTAACTTAACCAGAATGACAACGAAGTGTAAATAACAATAATGAAACAACACAAGCAGTTTACGTGGAAACCTCCTTGCTCAAGGAAGTAAAACCACGACATGTTATACAGGATTTCCAATTGCTTTCACTAGTCTTCCTTAAGCAAAAGTGAACAACAATTACAACCAACGTGAGAAAAAGTTATTAATCTCACAACTAAGTAATAATTCTATTACTTGGAGAGCCTAAGCAGATGCCCCTCTGCCCACTAAGCTCTCACCACTAGACAACTTAGAATTTGACTAAGCAACATGCAAGTTGCCCACTAAACCACCACGCTTCGGATGACTTAGACTTTAACTAAGCAACACATACGGCTGCCCACTAAATCAGTTAGACTCAACTGATTTAGACTTTTTCACAAAACAACTATCTGAATCCTTTATAGATGTAGGAACAGATTTACAATGTACGTGCAGAAGATATAATCCTAAGATAACTAAGTTTGTAGCTCTATCTGGTTCAAGTTGATCTTTAGAATGAATCTTTACTTTAGTATAAGCCTTTGCAAGAGTTCTTGAGAGTTTTTTCTAGTTGCAAAAACTGAAGTTATGACTATTGGACATAATCTTTACGAAGAATAGTCACAACCTTCGAGGCCATGCCATTGGTTGAGGTTTTTGCCATTTCTGTTACTGTTGGAGACTGTGCACCAACCAATAGCACTTTTTCCAGCCTGGTAGTTGTGTGTATATTGGCGTCCAGGGCCAGGTCCCTTTACAAGGTCCCTGGGTTTGTCAAATCATCAAAGCTGAGGCTCACATATACCCTTACATCTAACAGAGTGACACGTGGACGACTAAGATTAAAAGAGTCCATTCAATTTAAAATAAACCATCTGATATAAAGCATCCCGCCCCACCCTAATAATCCAACTTCTCTTCCCTCAGCAATTGCAGATTTCACCCATTGTGCTATGTCGATCCCTCATTTACCGGTATTAAGATATTGAGGCGGGAACTTCCCAGTTATTATCTCAAGAATCACAATTGCAAGGCAATAAATATCACATTTGGGTGTAACTTGGTTATTTCGTACTGCTTCTGGTGACTTGAACACGATTAGTGCTTGAATTCCATGCGCATTGTTCATTAAAGTGTAGAATTTGTAACCTGTGAGTATTAGCTCATGGTTTGTGGTTATGAGTATATTGATCGATTTCAAATTGCCATGGGGTAAATCAGAAGAAGCAAGTTCAGTGGGAAGATAATAAGTCCTTGAGCTACTCCTTGTATGATTTTTAGACGAACTGACTAGGTGAGCTCAGCATAGGGCAGCCCTCTTTCACTTGTGATCATGCATAAAGCAGCAACAATCTTTATAGGAAATACTTACACATGCACTGGCCAGGTGGTGCGGGCAGGTTATATTATGGGGGCGGAGTGGGCTATATTAGATTTGGTCTATTTTAAATTGAATGGATTCTTTTAATCTTAGCCGTCCACCTGTCCTTTTGTTAGATATAAGGGTATATTTAGCCCAAAGTATAACAGAAGGAGTATATTTAGCCCGAAAATATATAACAAAGGGTATATTTAAACTATTTTCAATTGTATAGGGGTATATTTGACCCTTTCCGTTCATAATATATATATCCCAACCTTATCTAGTTCACTACAAATGATATTATAACTTGGAATCTAAGTTTCGAATATTATATTAATGAATTTTTCTTTGAATTTAAATTGCGGATATTCATTAATTTTTCTCCTAATGGTATTAATCAATCCTTATCTTTTTTTTAAAAAAAATTCGTTGCACTCAGTTCCTCCTTATCAAAGTAGCTTCCTTGAATTAAAAGAGAAAAACACATTGAATTAAGGTCTTGAATGAAGGTGCTATATATAAGGGTAGCTCTCCAATGCCATCGATTCTATTCATTTGATGAAGAATGTTAACAAAAGTATTTCTTTTCTTTGGAAGGATCCTAGAACACTAATGAGGGTGTTTGGTCAATTTTTGAGAAGCCCTTTGAAGGACATGAGTCTTGTGTAATCTAACTTGTAAAGGACGTGAGGAAAGTGTATAACAGTAGCTAAATTATTCAAGAGTCAATGGCCAAACAAATATCTATTTTTATTGAAGTACTTATTATTTGAAGTGTAAGTGTATGTATTACCCTTAAAGCCTAGTGTCACAGACTTAGAGTTCTCACTACTGTTCCGTGCAACACTTGACAACTTACTCACGAATCTTTTACGATCTTGTAAGCTCAAGTAAGCCTTTTATGCTAAGATCGCTAAGAGAGTGAAACTTAGAGAATTTTGGAAGAAGACTTATATTGCTTGGAAGAATGTTTTACAAGTTGCTTGATTGCTTGGTCTCAAGCTTGGATCGTCCCTTGCAAATGAGGGGCACCTCTATTTATACTACCTCCTAGGGACTAAAATGTAATTAATATTTACTTTACAAGTCTCTAAATTATTTACACTTTGGTCCCTTCCTAGAATCTTTTACTAATTTTAGGAAATTCTAAAGCTTTCCAAGAAAATATCTAGTCCCTCATTCTAGAGAATTCTAAGGCTTTCTTGGAAATTATCTAGGACCTTCCATTGCCTTCTAAGTTATTCTAGAGAATTCCCTCTCTAGTCTTCTTGAATAATCTAAAGGGTTCTAGAGTCTTCCGAAAACCTCTCCACAACTCTAGATCCTTCCGCCCGTATTCGAACACAAAATTTCACTGTGATGTGGCGGGACGTGACACTAGGTCCATTGTTTTACACTAATTAAGATATTGTTGTGGATTTCGAGCAACACTAGCGTTGATGGCTTGTGCACAACTTTAGCGTAGCCTTATACAGTGGTTCTAGAGTTGTAGTCTTGTTGAGTACTGGGCTGAAATTTGAATAGCAATATGAACAAATCTTTCGGTTGCAGTAACCGAATTTATCGAGCATTTCTCACTACTCAATCACAACCACTATTAACCAGTCCTGTCCCAACTCAAGAAAACATCACCCGTTTAATTTTGGAACAAAAATCTGCAACTCAAGCTCTTCAAACCTTTAGATGGGCCTCCAACATTCGCAATTTCACTCACAATCAATCTACTTACCGAGCTTTAATCCACAAGCTCTGCAATTTTCGGCGTTTTGATTGTGTCCACCACCTGCTCGACGAAATGCCTAGTTCTATTGGGTCAACCCCAGATGAGGATATCTTTGTTACCATTGTACGTGGTCTTGGTCGTGCTGGAATGATTAAACAAGTCATCAAAATTCCTGAATTGGTGTCCAAGTTTGAAAAGAAACCGACCCTGAAACTCTATAATTCGATTCTTGATGTTCTTGTTAAGGAAGATATAGACATTGCTAGAGAGTTTTATAGGATTAAAATGATGGGAAATGGTATTCACGGTGATGATTATACTTATGGGATTTTGATGAAAGGACTTTGCTTGACTAATAGGATTGGTGATGGGTTTAAGCTTCTTCAAGTGATGAAAACTCGTGGCATTACCCCAAATACTGTGATTTACAATACACTTATACATGCACTCTGCAAGAATGGGAAGGTAGGGAGAGCAAGGAGTTTGATGAGAGATTTGGTTGAACCAAGTGATGCGACTTTTAACATTTTGATATCTGCATATTGTGGAGAGGGGAGTTTAGTACAGGCTTTGGTGATGCTGGAAAAGAGCTTTAATAAAGGGTATATACCTGATGTTATTACAGTCACTAAAGTAGTGGGACTTCTTTGTAACAATGGACGTGTTTCAGAGGCAGTGGAATTACTAGAAAGAGTTGAGGAAAGAGGAGGTATTGTTGATGTTGTGGCTTATAACACATTGATTAATGGGTTTTGTAGATTAGGGAAAGTGAAAGTTGGTTGTCGTCTTTTGAAGGAGATGGAGTTGAAAGGGTGCATGCCAAATGCAGATACATATAATGGCTTGATATCTGGTCTTTGTGACTCCAAGATGTTTGATTTGGCACTTGAAATGTTCAATGAAATGAAGAGGGTTGGGATAAATTGGAATTTTGTCACGTACGATACTCTTATCCATGGATTGTGTTCGGGTGGGAGAGTGGAAAATGGATTGAAGATCTTGGAAGTAATGAAGAATGATAAACGGGTTTCGGTGTTTCATATTAGTCCGTATAATGGTGTTATATATGGGTTTTACAAGGAAAATCTTTTGGAAGAATCACTTGCATTTATAAGGAAGATGGAAAATTTGTTTCCACGAGCTGTGGATAGGAGCACGAGAATACTTGATTTCTGTGAAAATGGCAACATTGGTGAAGCAAGGAGGATCTATGATCAGATGGTCGGGGAGGGTGTTATGCCAAGTGCTCTTGTTTATTCAAACTTACTTAGTGGATATTGCAGCAAAGGATGTATAAAAGGAGCATTTGAGCTGATGAACGAGATGATTGGACGTGGTTATCTTCCAATTGCATCCACATTAAATGATGTGATAATTCTGCTTTGCAAGCAGGGTAAAGTTGGAAAGGCGTCTAAGTTGATGGAGGACATCAAAGGTAGAGGCTGCTTGCTGGACTCTGGAAGTTATGGTCCGTTCATTGATGTTTTCTGTAGTAGAGGAGATTTCCACAGAGCATATATGTTCTTTCTGCAAATGGTAGAAAAGGGTATAGTTCCTGATTTCCATTCATGGAATATGTTACTTGTGTGCCTTTGTCAACAAACAAGTTGGATAGAAGGCAATAACAAGACTTGCCGTTTAACTAGCCAATTGCAGGCCATAATACAAACATGATCAGTCACTAGGTATGGGCTCTCTGACATTCTTTGTGACCTTTACAAAGCTTTGGTATTTTCTGAGGCAAAATTGGTTGAACCAAATGCAGTTCAATCTTCAAGATTGCAGTGTAAGATGATCCATTAATTTTAGATGAGGCTCTCTTTGGAGACTTATCCTTTGATGGGAAGGATAAAAAGTCTACTTACTGTTGGGGTTTCTGGACTGGCTGGTTAGTTATGCCCGTGTCTCTGTCATACTAGACAACTACAGTTCACCAGATAAGTGAACTAACCATCTGTCTTTTACTAATTCATATTGATTCTTTCCTAATGTCTGTCTACTAGAGAAACCATGTTTTAAACAATACATATGAGTAATGAAGCTCTAAAATTGCAGCCTATTTGGATACATTGTCCTCCACATGTTCATGTACAGGGTAAATGTATACTACTGGAAGCGTTTTCGGGTCAATTATCCCTTCATATTTGGCTTCAAGCAGGGAACAGAGTTAGGTTACAGACAAGTTTTCCTCCTTGATTCTGGTCTTTCAGTACAGAGTTAGGCTGCTGCACTCTTCCACCTGGATATGGATATGGATATGGACCCAAAACAGGAAGCTATGAGACAGTGAAAGAGCTGATCCCACTTGTGTTGGTGTTTGTAAGTTTAGTTTTCCTTCTACTTTCATTCTACAACTGATCTATACAAAAAATTTGAACCCCCTAATAATCTTAAATCTTCTTTTATCAGGTTCTTCTAATAACATTTTGTCCTCTGAACATTTTATATCGTTCTAGTCGTTTCTTCTTTCTAAGAACTGCCTGGGCACTGCCTATGCGCCCCCCTCTATAAGGTACCAGCAGTTTGTTTAAGAGATATAAAGATTCACACACATTTATATAACAGTAAGTACATATATACTAACTAGTTGCACATCAATTTGCAGGTTACTCTACCAGATTTCATCTTGGCAGATCAACTTACCAGCCAGGTTTGACGCTCAGCCTTTTTCTATATGGGAAACTTCTACATTATACCAAAATGTTGATGATTCAGTCGGTATAATGTGCAAATTGTCCTGTGCTTAGCGTGAAAAACCACACTATGCTCTTGTATTTCAGGTTCAAGCAATCCAGAGTTTGCAATTCTATGTCTCTACTATGTATGGGGCAACTTCAAAACAAGATCAAACACATGTCAAAACAGCAATGTTTATCAGATCTTATACATATTTGTTGCAATTATTCCCTTTTGGTCTCGGTTTATTCAGGCTTGAGAATTTCTACACTGCAAATTATCATTCCCATTTCCCACTATAGATATCTTGACAATTATGTAATATGGTGCTTCATATGCTTTCATGATATATACAGTGTCTTCATCGCTTATTTGAAGAGAAAGATTCGATGTAAAGGGCTAAATAGCCTCAAATATTTCATTGTTGTGCGTTAAATGAGGACACTATATGATCAGAAGAGAGGAACCTTCTGGAGAGTAATGGCAGCATCAACTTCAGGAATTACTACAGTTGCAAACACTTATTGTTTCCTTGTCATAGATTGGGGTCTATTGCAAAGGAATTCCAAAAACCCCTGGTTGAGAGACAAGCCACTTGTGCCACACAAGATTGTCTACTTTGTTGCCATTGTAAGTACAGACGCAGGATTCAAAAATACTTGCAGTGGGATTGAGTTTTTGATGATTTTGAGTTTAAATGCAGGTTCTTGACATTATTCTGAGACTAGTATGGATGCAGTTGATTCTAGATTTTCAAGAACTACCTCATCTGCACAAGAAAGTTTTTGTTGCAATTGTTGCCTGTTTGAAAATCCTTCGCCGAGGCTTGTGAAACTTTTTCAGGTCAGATGCATTACCTATTGAGTTTAAATTTTATACACCTACTATTTAAAGAACTTTCACGTACAATGATATATATAACATGTTCGGATACACTGATATTGTCAAGAATCTTTGCATTGTCAGAATATTTGTTACGACCCAAAGCATATCCTAGGTGTAACATGATGTATAGGACCTCGAGAGGCCATACACAAGTCACTTAGCATACATCTTGCAAGATAATAGAAATAAAAAATTCAAAATCATAGTCTTATATCATAAAAGAGTTTTGACAAAGCGGAAGTCTAACATAAATCTCCATAAATCATCTAACACATCATAAGGAAAGTGATTGGAACGCAACTCATACATCACATACAAGTCTGAAAACTAATCAAAGACATGGACAAGTAAATGTATCTCGGTCCTCGGAACATGAGGACTCACCGAACTCTTGAATCCAGAAGAAATCAACTAGCCACGAGAGTGAGAGGTAGGAGCATTGAACCCTACATTAATGAGATAATGTAGGCACAAGTATACATTAGTACATGAAATGTACTAAGTATGGGACAATATGCATAAAATAGACATGATAGCATGAATGACTTAAAACATGTAGGCATGATCATTACTTGAACATTTAAAAGCGTAAAGAAGCAATGACATGTAAATCATGAAATATGGCTAATATATTGAAATAAGAGACATAAGAAAAGCTTTGAAGAAACATAAACATTTTGTGGGATATTAGCTTTAACCGACAATAAGACCATGAGAGCTAAATCACGAAATCCGATATATCCCTCATACCGAAAGAAGGGGAATCTACTTGCCAAGGTAGAATCCATACATATCATCTTTTGCTAAAGTGGATCCACTAGCTAGGTCATTTAAGACAATCCTACGGGGCACGTGGTTTGGGACTAGAGGTTGCTACTATAGACTACCCTATTTGAGGGTCCACCGCAAAGCCATCTTTGTGCTAGAATAGATGAAAGTCACTTATCAATATAACATAGGAAGGGAAATGATGAATACCAATCCACATCTTTAAAATCAAAACATAGAATAGCTCATTAAAACACAATTCAAGCATAGGTGAGAAAACCTTTCACCAATGTGAATCCATATGTGAGAAATACCTTTCACAAATCATGATCACATTTGTATGTGAGAAATCCTTTCACAACAATCATTGGTACTTTCATCTAAAAGCACCCTATCATCATCTTCATAAGACATGCATAATCCTTCATGGGTTCTTCGTAGGTTCATAGTAGAAAATCATGAATCATGCGTGGGTCAATATAGTTTCAACTAAATATCATGTATTAACATTAAATCATGCATTGTAAAACTTAATCAACAATAAAAATCATAATTGGATGAAACCCATAAAGAACTAAAAGGAACCCTAATTTGATCAATTGAAATTGAAGATTGAGGAATTGAAAACCTTGGGAACCCCATGAAGGAATGTACTCCATGGGTGAATATCCACATACCTTGCTACTCAGAGCTCAAGATGAATGGTGAATTGATGCTCTTGAATGAACCCTAGCCTCTTCTCCTTTCTTAGGTTTTGGGAGAATGTATTTGGTTAGGTTTTGGGGAATTAGGAGAATGAATTGAAAGTGGGTAACTTGGGACTTAAAAGCTTTATATGGGCTTAGAGTAGAAGACAAAACGACATAGTATTGGTTCAAAACAATTAGAAAAAGACTCAAAATCCCCTAAAATTTCTACGGTTCGTACTGGTCAACCGTAGACCAAGTACTGAGACCTTAAAAATTACCCAACTTTGACGGAACACTTCTACCATTGTAAGACTTCCTACGGTCCATAGATCCTAACTGTAGAACTCAACTTGGACCTCAAAATTTCACTAAGTTTGGATTGTTCCCTATCTATGACTCGTAAATCATTTGATGGACCGTCCTGGTGAACCATAGAAAAGGTACTGGGACTTGATTTTCAAGAAATTATTTCCCCTCTTTCTACGGATGCTATCTACGACCCGTAGAAGTTTCTACGGTCTGTAGATGAGAGGACCTGTAAAACCAGCCTGCAACCCAAAAACCCTTTTTCCTTTCTTTACCAAAATCCAAGGTACAGTTGGTGACCTAAAATCAAACTGTAGTTAAAGGCCTTAAATATTTTTATTTGAAGTCTATTTTCCTAACTTTGTGAGATGCAAAATTATTGGTGACTTCTTATTTGGACACGTTTATTTAGTTTGTACACACATTGATCCTACGAAATATTTTATCTATTTTATTTTTGAAAATTTTTCTTTTGTAACTACAGTTTAAGGCCTTAAATAAATCATAGTAAAATATTTTATCTATTTTATTTTATTTTGTAAGCAATATGTGAATTTAAAAATAATCAAGTCTTTTTATCTGATCGAATGTATTTAATCAAAATATTATATTCTATTTGTACTATTTTTCTTAGCAATTTTAATTTTAAAATTTTGTCTAAAATATTAATATCTGAGTAACATTATGTTTTTAAAAAACTCTATGATAAAGGCAATGTGTTTATACACTCATCACCTGGTGATAAATTTTTACCATTAAACAAATAATCAACACATATTTGACATTATGATTAATTACATTTACATTTAGGCAACACTTTCAAATTAATTATTTTAACCGAGATTTTGTTGCACACGTGTCCCAAATATAAATCCAATAAATGATCATTTGACTCAATAAATCATTATTAGCAACGAGCATTACATTAAGTTTAAAAATGACCTCATGAGGTCCTTTTTCCTACAAATATTTTTTTCTTAAACCTTATGATCACCTGAGTTATGCACTTGAAGGTGACGGAGGTTTTCGATTTTGACCTCTACTTTGTGTATTTAATGAAAAAAATTACGTAACTATTTGCTATAATTTTTTTCAGATACAAAAACACACAAATATCTTTCTTGACGAGAAGTGCAATAGAAATTATTTTCTTATTAATCTTAGGAACATGACAAATGCTGTTCAAAGTCAGCACCTCGTCAAATGTAATCTTTAGAAATATTTTTCCATGGCCTTCATTTTTTGATCGTTGCAGAATTTTTCATGAAAATAGTCTCATCGGCACAATATAAATCAAATGCTTCTTTGACTTCACAAACATGACGAGTGGCTTCAAAATCAATCCACCATTTAAAAAGAAAATTCTACCATATTGCATTCAAAAAGTGATCTTGGGCATATTTGTATGTCAAATTACTATGATTTATCCGCATGTACCTTATGTTTCAAGGATATTCTTGATGCTAATTGATACGTTTTGATGAGTATTGCTATGATTGCATACTAACCTACATGATTATCGATATGCAGGGGTTCCTAGAGGAGTATGAGCACAATGGGAGCTAGAAAAGACCTTATGGGAGCAAGGAAAAAAGAGCACGAAGAAAATACACACATGGGGCAACACTAGTGCACCGTCCCAGCCTCAAAACAACTGAGGACCAGTGCTGGCGCACTGGCAGCACGCCGCGCCAGCCTGGAAAATCCCACAGCCAAGTCCTGGCGCTATGGTGGCGTCCTACCCCGCAATTTCCCTGACGAATTTCCAATTTTTAAAGGATTCCAAATTTAATTAGGAGAAGGGATTTGTTGACTTAACTCTATAAATAGGACCCTAGCTTTATTTTGTAGGAGAACTTCTTTTCAAGTGCAAGAACAAGGGATAACAATTCATCTTAGGTTTCAATCTTCTACTTTATCTTTAGTCTTGAATTACATGAAAACAATTCTTTTTATATTATTATGATTATGAGTGGCTAAAAGTCTTTGTTCCGGGAATGTAGCCATGGGTAATGGTTGAACATCGATTTCTATGGATTAATTTGGTTATTGTATAAATTACTCTTGTGTTCTTGTTTTTGTATTTCATGATTGATTGAGATAAACTCATTGTCTATTTTTAAACTCGAGAGATGAATAGGTAGATAGAACATAAAATACAAGGAGCGTGATCTTTCTTGTATACTGTTGGGTTATAGCAAGGTGTGAATGGAAAATAAGAATGAGAAATTGGGAAATGTGAGGGAACCAATTTGGAGGGAAAATGAAAAATCATTTCAAATGGAAAGTTTTTGAAAATGAAGAGTCATTTCTCCCATATTGGTAGAAGAAAGGAAAAATGTTGTCCTTATATTAGGAAACACTTTCTTTAACTCTTAAAGGGTTAAGAAGAAGGTGCCTCCTCGCGCCGTCGGCTTCGGCTTCGAATTTGGCAAATGATTTGATTGATAATATTTAAGTTCCTTCCGAACACATTATTTTTCCCAAAAGACACAACGTTCTGGGAAGACATGTCTGAACAGATGTGTTCATACCATTGTCTGAACAGACGCATTCCTTACTGCAATTGGCTATAAATATAGAGTCTTTTCTCATTTTTCAACACTGAAATTTTCTCTCTCTTCTGCATACATTTTCTTACAAATCACATTGTCGATTGACTGAGTCTGTGTGTACTCTCGTTGTTGTTCTTGAGTTCGCTGAAATTAGTGAAGTTTGAGGTACCGCTGCTTCTCTAATAGTTAATCCGTTTTATCTTGGGAGGAATTAATCTGCAACCTCAGATACTTGAGGGGATTAAATTTCTTAGGAAACACAGTGGATTTTGTGGACTTGGATTATTTATTTTCTGTCTGTTTCATCTTTTTTCTATTTTTGTTTTTCCTAACCTGAATACAGGAGATAACACATACTACACATTTGTGTTTAGGACTGACACCCAGACAAACACTGTGCTTGGTTACAGTGGCGGAGCCAGAAATTTCGCCAAGGGTGTTTAACCTTTAAAGAGTCGATAATTGTTTTTTAGCGTAGTGGATACACAAAACATTTTTTTTTTACCGATGAGTAACCTGCACAATTTTTTTTGTGTTTTTTTGTTTAAAAAGAGATCTGTATTAAAAAATACAGCTAGTGGGAATCGAACCCCAGACCTCCATGAAGTGAACGAGTGTGCCTACCGCTAAACCATCTACCTTTGCTTTTCAAAAAGTGTTCAATTAATAAATATCCAAATATTAGACTATATTTTGCCTATATACCCAATATAATTTTCCAACAAAGGGTGTTCATCTGACCACCCTTACTAGGTTGTAGCTCCGTCCCTGCTTGGTTAAGAGATAGGATGAAAAATGCCTTTCATTACATTAAGTTTAAAAATGCCCTTCATGATGTTGTGGCTTACAACATGTTGATTAATGGGTTTTGTAGATTAGGGAAAGTGAAAGTTGGTTGACGTCTTTTGAAGGAGATGGAGTTGAAAGGCAAGGACGGCTCAATGCCTTTAAAATGAGGCCTACGCATGAGGCCCCGAATTCGAAGGGCCCAATTATTTTAGTAATAATAGAATTATTCTAAGCCTTTTTAACAAAAAAAATATACTATATTTTTTAATTTATTTGTCTTTTTTAGTTTGTTTCGAAATATTAAAGAATGTTTCTTTTTTTGGATAAATTTTTAAATTTAACTTCCACATGATATGCTTAAGACCACTATATATATATATATATATATATATATATATATATATATTAATTTATTTGTCTTTTTTAGTTTGTTTTGAAATATTAAAAATGTTACTTTTTTGGATCAATTTTTAAATTTGACTTCCACATGATATGTTTAAGACCACAATATATATATATATATATATATATATATAGAGAGAGAGAGAGAGAGAGTCTAAGACCATTGAAAAAATAAAGTTTTTTTTTAAAATAAAGAAATAACTTGGAATCCCAGAAATGAAAAAAATAATTAAAATTAGGTCTCCGATTTATTTTTGGCTTTAGATGACTTGATATCTGGTCATTGTGACTCCAAGATGTTGGATGTGGCACTTAAAATGTTCAATGAAATGAAAGTGGTTGGTATAAATTGGAATTTTGTCACGTATGATAATCTTATCCATGGATTGTGTTTTGGTGGGAAAGTGGAAAATGGATTGAAGATCTTGGAAGTACTGAAGGATATGATGCTAAAGAGGTTTTAGCGTTTTATATTAGTCCGTATAATAGTGTTATATATAGGTTTTATAAGGAAAACCTTTTGGAAGAAGAACTTGCATTTCTAAGTGTCACGATCCGAGTCTACACCCTGGACGTGGTCGGCACTCAAGAACCATTAGTGGTCTCCAAGCGAACCCTCATTCTGGCTGACTACAAGTGGAAGACTAACTTAAGCATGCAAAAGCTTAAAACTGAATAACATTTCATGAAACTTAAATGGAAAGATTTAACTCAAAAGAAAACTCTGAATAAAATAATAATAATATATTCAACTTGCCATAAATAGGCAACTTTAGTCTTTAAAACATTTAACCAAATAAATGAAGACTTTTAAAATTCTACTGTCTATCTATGAAGCCTCTAAATGACAATGATGGAAGTCAGGACAAGACCCACGACCTCCTAACAACTGAAAGTAAATGGAATCCTCCGGAAGCAAGGAAGCAACGAAGCTCCTGTTGATGATCCTGAATATCTGTGTCTGCATCATGAGAAGATGCAGACCAAATGACTCAGTACGTGGAATGTACAAGCATGTAAGGGGAGTTCTAAACCATAAACATAAGCTTGAAACTTGATACAAAGGAAACATACTTACCTCTTCTCAAACTTTAAGGAATACTAAAGGATACTCAAAATTACTCAATTTACTCAACTCAGAAGTATTCAAGGATAAGATACTCAACTTAGAGATTAGATACTCAACTCAAAGATATGATACTCAACTTAAAATACTCAACTCATGATACTCAAGGATAATGCAATAGTAAAAGATGCAGTTTATGGAAAGCTTATAAAACAGTAAAAACAACTTAGTTCGTTAAAGAAAATGCAATAACAAACTCAATTTTACTTATATAATAAAGTAATATAGTTTTCGTGGGAGATTCTCTAACCGACAACCACTACTATGAGCCTAAGTGGTGATACAACGTCTTGCCCACGCTGCCAGAACTGTCTTATACTTTGCCGTCATATAGAACGCTTTAACTTAGTGGATCCACTAGCTTAACTTATTTGATCATCTAAAAAGTATGACCCATTAATACCGGTGATTGCTACATGATTTATAGAGACTTGAGTTATCTAAACTCGCATCCCTATATCGGTGCTCAATGCTACTCCCAAAACGTACTTAGCTCATATGTTTGTAAAAACAAAACTCTTTCTTTGGTTTGAGATAATTACTCAAAACTTAGCATAAAAGCTCTCTTGGAAATCATAGTTTCCTCTTTACTGAAAAACTAGCTCAAAGGCTCTTTTGAAATCTCAATTTCCTTTCTTGTTTAAATGGGAAAACATTTACTCTTTGGGAATACATAGTCCCGATATACTCTTTTGAAGAAATGAACTCAACTCTTTACTCTTTGCTTAACTCAAAATTTAAGTCTTAAAACAAAGTTAAAACATTTGTAAAAGACTTCTTAAAATATGGTTCATGCTGAATTATGGACAAGAACGACTCAATGCAAGATTTTCAATAATCATAGATCGAACTCAAGAACTTCAATGATACTACTCATTTCAAGAATGCTCAACTCAGAGGGTTCATGCGGAATTTATGAGCATGAATTACTCAACTCAAGGACTCAAAGATATTTCTCATCTCAAGACTGTTTGACTTATAATGTTCATGCGGAATTGTGGTCATGAACAACTCAACTCATGGACTTCATGGGTAATAGGTAATAGTCCCATGATTAGGATTATAATCTCGAAAGGGTTAGGAACTCAATACTTAAGACTTAGGACATGAAGATATTACTCCTCTCATAGATACTCAACTTTTGAAGTTCATGCGGAATTTATGGGCATGAACGACTTGACTCATAGGTCTACATAACATTATGGAACTCATGTATACAAGTCTTCTCTTTCTCTTACTTACTTCCTCAAAACTTAGTTCAAATCGATAGTTGATCTCAAATGACTCACAATTGAACTCAAAGACTTTCTTGAACTCTACTTTTAACTCTCTCTTGAATATGAATTATGAATTCAAGAGTTATGTTTCATGATATGAATGATCTTGTGATGACAAAGTAGACTCATGAATACATTCTCATCATTCTCATACTCACTTGCTCGAGTCTTGAAACAAGTTACTAGAAGTTGTAGAAGACTCCACAAAAGGACTCAAAGAGACTCTCTTAGAATGTTCGAAAGAATTCTCAAAACTTAACTCTCAACTCTACCTTGAATTTGAATTATGAATTATGAATTCAAGGTTATGATCATGTTAGTAATGATTTTAGGTGTTTAGAAGTAGCTTAGATTAGTTAGAATCGAAAAGGAGTGAAGGTGCACCTTAAACGAATTCAAACGGGGCAACCGACGACAAACTGGGTGAGGCAGGCGACTCTGGCGCTATGGGTGGCACGGGGCGCCAAGCCCTAAACTTCAGAGGTGTGTTTGGGGTGCTTTGGCAGGTGCATCTTGCCAGGCCCCAACCTAGAAAATTCAGCAAGTTTCTTTTCTCGTTTTCTCAGCCTATTTCCCCTAGAATCGAATGGTTTCTTCCCCAATCACTTAGAATTGATTACTTAACATAAGTACACTCTAATCTACTCAATACATCCGTTAAAACACTCACTTTGATCTCAAGAAATCATCCAAAACCCAACACAACAAGATTTAAAATGAACTTCAAGAACACCTATCAAGAACTCAAACCTTTCAACTTCAAGAATGAAATTTGCACTGAAATAACATGTTTGGCGTGTGGATGAACAAACCTAACACTATGGAAACTTATATACCTCTTAGGGATCAAACCCATGGCGACAATCCGCAACAACTCTCAAGAACATTGACGAACGCCTTCATCCTTTCTCTTTTCTCTTCTTCTCTCTTCTTCTTTTATCTTCTTGAACTCTCAACTAAAACCCTAGGCGTAAACTAGGATTAAAAAACTGAACCTAATCATATTATACCCCTAAAATATTACTAAAATTGAATTAAATCTGATTGGGTAAGGAAAAGACCAAAATACCCCTCTAAAACCCGGCTTTGACTTTCTTTAACTGGACAGCCTAACTTCAAAAGGCCATATCTCACTCATCCGACCTCGAAACTGATCAAACTCGGTGGCGTTGAAAAGATAATTAAAATATCTTTCCTACGGTATCTGGTAGAATACCTAACTCATCCTGAGTTAGGAGTTATGATCGTTTAAAGTTGACCAAAACTCATACTTAATTTAACTTGCAAAATTTCAGATTTTGCTAATTCCAATTTAATTCTTTTTGGAACTCAAGGTGCTACATTTGGTGACCTTAACACTTAAGAAATTTTAATTCCTCGATAAAATCCTACTCACAATGAAGGATGGTTCAAGTCTTAGTTCGAAAAAATTTATGGGGTGTTACACTAAGGAAGATGAAAAAATTGTTTACATGAGATGTGAATAGGAGCGTGAGAATACTTGGTTTATGTAAAAATGACAACATTGGTGAAGCAAGGAGGGTCTATGATCGGATGGTCGGGGTTTTTATGCCAAGTGCTCTTGTTTATGCAAACTTAGTTAGTGGATATTGTTGACACCCAATTTTGGACCTGCACAATATAAATTAATCATCGAGCTTTTTCAATTTAGAATGATTTGAAATAATTAGTTTTAGAAAATTTCAAAAAAAATAATATAATTTGCAAGTTATTTTAAATAGTTTGTCATTTTTATAATTTTAAATAATATATATGTTTTATTTAATAATGTATATAATTAGTGTATTTTATGAATATTCGAAAATCTTCTCAAAAAGATTTTATTTTAATTATATATTTAGTTGATTAGTTTAGTTTAAGTTATGGTTTATGTTTTGAGTTAATTAGTTTATTTTATTAAAATTAAGAAGCTTGTTAATTAATCATCTTATCTAAGTTTTAGTTGATTAGTTTAGTTTTTCTTTTGGGATAATAATTTTTCAATCTTTATTTTTTATTAATACTTAATTTATTTAATTTTTGTCAAGATGAAATGTTTTGTCTATGTGGAGTATGATGTGATTTTTTAAAGTAAAGAGGGAGTGTAAGTGTTATAAAAGAGAAATGTATGTTTCTCAAACTAATAAGTGATAGTTTAGGTATGAAACTCACACTTTCAATAGTTTAGGTATGAAATTAAAAAAAAAGGTATAGTTTGGGTGTGTTTTTGACAATTATCTCTTTTGAAAAATAAGTAACATTAGGGGTGTGTTTGGTATGAAGGAAAATATTTTTCGATATTTTCATGTTTGCTTGGCTTAAATGATTTGGAAAATGTTTTCCAAATCAATTTATTTCCTCAAATTTAAGAAAAATGACTTCCTCTTAAAAAATTAAGAACATTATTTTTCAAAACTTTACTTCATACTTAAATTACAATATATTCTTTCTTACCTTACCCCGTACCCAACCCTCCCCATCCAAAAATAAAATAAAATTTTAAAATTTCAAATATTTTTTTAGCCCTACTCCCAAACCAACCCCCAATCCCCTACCTCCAACCCCCCCCCCCCCCTCCTCCCCAAAAAAAATTAAAAATTATTTTTGATAAATATTTCAAATTTTAAGATTTTTTTACCTCATCCAACTCCTATCCCCTCCCCCACAAAAAAACGTGTCAATCAAAAACCAGATTAACATAGTTTTTAAAAACAAAAATCAAATATTTTAAATGATACATGGAAAATATTATAAATTATAATTCTTTTTTAAATATATTAAAGTAATGATCAAAATCATATACTTAGAATTTTAGAATGCAATATACGTTAAATAAATTAAGAAGCTTGTTAGTTAATTACTATTAATTCATCTTATCTAAGTTTTAGCCGGATTTGTCAATTTAACTCAATTTGACTGCAACCTTAACCCCCAATTGGCTATAATTGAAATTCATATGGTCATCTTTCCAATTGCAATCCTAGCCATTTGAATTCTATCCTTAACCCCCTTGTAGACCAGCTTTGGGCCATTGTCACAACCCAAATTAGAGCCCAACTCAATGCCAAATTACCCAGCCCAATTCTAAAGGAAAAACTATATAATTAGACATACTTAACTATTATATATACATATTTTACCTATAGTTTAAAAATATTACTCATAGGCATAATATATAAACATAACCATTAACTTGGCTTCAACGGACAACTATGCCTTCTAACTTTGAGTGTGCACAAGTAGACACTTAATCTTGTATAAAATTAAACAAGTAGACACACTTATCCTACATGGCCTAATACACATAGGACGCCACGTAGGACACAAAATTGTCATGTAGATGTGTCTATTTGTTCAATTTTATACAAGTTTAAGTGCTTACTTGTGCACATCCAAAGTTAAAGGGCATAATTGCCAACTGACATCAAGTTATGGGTCATGTTTATGTATTATGTCTTACTCATAATACCAAATATTTTAAAAAGTTAAATCAGATACACAAATCCCTTAAACATGGTATTGAATAATTATCTTAAAATTAAAATTCCTTAATAAAAGGTACTTTAACATTTCAACATCCCTCAATCTCCTCCCCCAACAATATCTCTCCCCCACCCCTTGTTATCCACCATTTTTTCTCTCTTCCTTCATCCTTTCGACACATAATTTATTCAGAATATCTATCAAAAATGATTTTCGTTATCCTTTCAACACAGAAATGAGGATTACTCCTATTCAAACATCAATTGTTCCATACTAAATATTCATCTGAACTATTCAAACCAAACAGTTTCACAGTCAAAACTTACAAACTCTACCAAAATTGCCAATTTCCTTCGCTTCCACCTTCGACGATTATGAATTGTCTCTGATTGCAAATATCATATGTATCTAGTTTCTTTCTTTCATGTATCTAGTGTAATATTTTTATGTATTTGATCTTTATGTTAATGTATCTAAGCTTTCAATGTCTTGTATTTGCTTTCTATTAATGTATCTAAGTTGTTAATGTCTTGAATGTGATTTTCCTATTAATGTATCTGGTATATGTGTATGAATCTGGCTATTGTGAAAACAATTTCACCATCACAGTTTTGAAATGGGATAAAAATGACTATTGTGAAAAAAATAGAGATCAAGATTAGAAGAAATAAAATTGAATTAATGGAAAGAAGTAGATTTTATACGCTTTTTATCTTTCTCGAAAAAGAATGAATGCAATTCTATATTTTTGGAAATGTTTTTTGAAGTAGTTATGTTGCAGATCCTCAAAAGCTTTGAATCACATAATTTACTCCGCTAATTAAGGCATTAAGTTACAACACTTAATTCAAAAGTATTTAAATGGTGTATCTCGGCCTTATACACCCGACTGATACACATATTTGAGTTTTTCAATCATGTATCTCGTCCTTATACACCCAACCGATAGACGTATCTAACGTATCTCGACACATATATCCAACAACCGAAAATGGTATAGAATGTAATATAAAAAACTATCGGGATTCGAAGTAATCATGATCTAAACTAGTGGAATTTATGTAGTTTACCCAATTCTAAACAATACCATCAGCAAACCCATTTCAAGAATACGTTCCAAACACAACAATTCATACACGCACAACAATACAAAAACCGACCCGCCTCGTCTTCTTTATGCGAGAACAAGGAAAAACGCTGCAAACCCAGAAATCCAGCAGCAAATCGCGACCTCGAGCCCAGACGCACACGTCAACATCAACAACAACTTCCAAACGGCGTCAACAGTACACATCCATACGTGGCGCCTTCCTTTTTCTGCCTCAACAGTAGTCGTACAACATCAACGTTCGACTACCAACAACCTATGATTTGTCCTTGCTCACATAGGATTGAGTCACGTAGAGCTCAAGGACACTCGAGTTGAAGACGTCCACCTCTTTCGGATTAGTTGAAGAATTTGTGGAAATTGGTACAAATTTTTGAATTTTGAATTCCTTTTTCCTTGATCCAATCTTTTCAACTAGTTTTCCCCCATTTTTTCAATCTCAATTTCAGCCTATAAATACCTCTGTTCTTTCACAGTTAAGGAGATGGAAAATATAGCACAATTTTTTTTATTAAGAATTAGGAGTCTTGGATAGTAAAAAGATAGTAAAAAGAGCATTCCATAGGAAGATGTCCTCTTCTTTTTTATTAGTGATTCCTTTCTTAACAAAGCATTAAGAATTACCCTAGTCTACTATCTTGGTTTAATTAATTTTGTTACATCATGACAATTTTCTTTTCATATACAAATAGTACGATTATTTGAATATTTTTAAGCACACTGTCTCATTTTATTTTTATCATCCAAAGAGTCTCTATATATGTTAATTCCTTTTCTCTTTCTTTGCATGACCTCCCTATATGAGTCCACTGGACTCTTTTCCTTGCATTTCCGTTGGGCCGATTCCAATAATTTTCCTCGAGTTAGCCTTGTTGCCAAGAATGAAAGAGAAGTTGATATACATGAATAATGAAAGCTGAACACAGGGCTGGAAGCTAATTTAGATGTCTTGTAAGTCAAAAACTGAATGGTATACATGCCGATATACACTGTGATACACTGTTGTATACTCTGTGATACATGGGTGAAAATGGGCTAGAAAAGCCCAAGTGCAACAACAGTCCAAAAGAGGATTAAAATGGACAGATTTCAGAACAAAAATAGGCTGAAAAAGGGCCTAAATGATGTAGTCTTATTAATAGAACTTAGCACAGGTGAAAGAGTGGGCCTACTAGCCCAACAATCTGAACTTGGGCAAAAAAAAAATCCAACTTTATTTTCTCCTTCACTTTACATTTCTTATCATTGTTATGTTATAGTTTAGCTCTAGCTTTATTTATGTGGTTTAAATTTAATTAAATCCCCTTAACAAAGAACTTTTTGTGTTAATCTTTTAAGTGATTTTACTTAGTTTGTTGTCACACTTAGTCATTTCATTTGAAATTTCTTTTCAAAATCATTTCAAGTGTTTAGGTTAATTTCTCTTCAAAATTTTAAGTGTCTTTATTTGCTTTAAATATTTTCCCAAAAGAAGTTAGTCAAAATGTTTTAATCAAGTTGTAGGTTAACCACGCGTTAGCGGACACTTCGAGTGCCTAACACCTTTTTAAAGTGTAAATTGAGCCCTGAACCCCTTTGGTATTTTCAAATGATTTTGTCTGTTTGAGTCTTTTGAAAATTATAAATTTTCTTAATTTCTTTAAAAAATAAATAAGTGCCGACTCTTTTCAAATCGAATTTTCTCTTAAAAAGTTAAATTAGTTTTTGAAAACTAAGTCTTTATTTCTTTTTTCGTAAAACAAATATTGCAGCAAGAGATGTATAAAAGAAGCATTTGAGTTGATGAACGAGATGATTGGATGTGGCTATCTTCCAGTTGAATAAACATTAAATGCAGTGATAATTCTTCTTTGCAAGCAGAGTAAAGTTGGAAGGCGTCTAACTTAATGGAGGATATAAAAGGTAAAGGCTGCTTGCTGGATTCTGGAAGTTAAAGTCCGTTCATTGATGTCTTATGTAGCAATGGAGATTTCAACAAAGCATTTTTCTTTCTATAATGGTAGAAAAGGGTATAATTCCTGATTACTATTCATGGAATAACATTATTTGTGTGCCTTTGTCAACAAACAAGTTGGATAGAAGGCAATAACAAGATTCGCCGTTTAACTAGCCAACTGCAGGCCATATTAAAAACATGACCGGTCACTAGGTATGGGCTGCCTGACATTTACTGTAACATCTCGAAAATTCCTTAGTTAAGACTCAAGTCATTTTTTATGGTGAATAAGTTTTTTTTTTTGAGTGATTCAAAATTTTCTTAGATGTTAAGGTCGCTAAAACTTCATAGCATAAAGTTGAGTTGGAAATTTTCCTTCTAATTAAATTTCTCTATGAGATTATTCTTTGGTCAGTTTCAAACGACCATAACTTTCAGCATAGAATGAGTTAGGTGGCCCATGAACTATCAAATCGAAGATCTCTGAGTTCTCTTTCTAATACCGCTAAGTTTGCTAAATCCCGAGCTCGAATGAGGGAGATATGCCCGTTCGAGTGCAGCCTGTCTAGTTAAGGCAATTCATTCATTTTAAGAAAGGGTATTTTGATCTTTTCCTTACCCCCGCTAGCCCAACTCATTTTTGTTAATTTTTTTAGAGGTCTAAACTGATTAGAATCAATTTTAGTCCTTCCTAAGCACTCTTAGGGTTTTTGAAAAGAGTTCAAGAGGAGAAAAGAAGAGCATTCAACCTTTCTTGCGAGCTTTGAGGATTTTCGCCAATTTAATTCTTTTGAGGTTGTAAGCTTTCATAGTTATGGGTTAGTTCTCCCTCATGTCAATCATGAGTTTCCTTATTGAATTCGTCCATGAGATTTCGTGTAATGAGTTCTTGATGAATTTTCTTGAAGTTTTGTTCTTCATTCTTTATTAAGGGAGTTTGTTGAGTTCTTGAGGTGAGAGTTTCGAGTTTGAGGGTTGTTCTTAAGGAAACTTGAGTAGATTTTCGTTTACTTATGTTGGGTTTACTAATCTAAGGGAATTTTGAGGAAAACAATCGATTATAGGTGAATTAGGACCAAAAATCAAAGAAGTAATTCGTTGAGTTTCTGGGTTTGGGCTGGGGCGGCGAGCCCACATAGCGCCAACAATGCGCCAAATCAGACCCCCAGTAAATGGGGGCTTGACGCGACGCGCCATCAGTGCGCCCAATCAGACCCCTAGTAAATGGAGGCCTGACCACTATCTTTCTCCGTTCTTCATTCTGTATTCCTTCTTTCAAAACATATCTTCACTCTCTTCTTGATTTTAACTATCCAAACTACATTTAATCATCAAGAAATCCTATCATGATCCTTTAATTCCTAATTCAAATTCGAGGTAGAGCTAAGAGTAATGTTTGAGAAAGTCTTTTTGAGAAGTCTTCTACAATTATTTATAACTTGTTTCAAGACTTGAGTAAATGAGTATGAGAATAAGAAAAGTTGTATTCATGAGCCTATATTGTAATTTAGATCGTTGAGTCGAGTCGTTCATGCCCATAATTACGCATAAACTCCATAAATTGAGTATCCTTAAAAGGAGTAATATCCTTGAGTTATGATTTTCGAGTTCTTGAGTTTTGAGTATTGAGCTTCCATATTGCTATTAAGATCCCTGAGTTGAGTCGTTCATGTCCATAGTTCCACACGAACCTATGATTTGAGTTATAAATTTTGAGAAGTTTTTTAAAGCCAACACTTGAGTTCTTAAACTGAGTTTTGAGAAAGTAAAGATGAGTTTTGAGAAAGTAAAGATGAGTTTTGAGAAAAGAGTTTCTAAAACATGATTAGTATGACAATCAAGTATGCCATCAATGTATGAGCAGTATGGTATCTAGGTATACCATCAATGTTTATGCATTACGACTTCCTGAGTCATCAATTATCATATTAAAATATGATTTTGATATGTTTTTGAGAAAGAGTTTTCAAGTATAAATTGAGTAAGAGTATAAGGGGACTATGTATTTCCAGAGGTATCAATTTTTACATTGATAAAAGAGAAATTGAGATTTCTAAATGAGTTATGAGTTCAAAAGACATTTCAAGAGCAGTTACCTCTTTTAAGAGGGTAGTTTGAACAATTATCTCAAACCAGAGGAAGAGTACAATGATGAAAGTTCTGTTGGTAGAGATGATGAGGATGGGGAATTCTTATAAGAAGTGGTTAATAGGAGTCCATGGAGTTGTTAAGGTTATAGGCTTTGAATGTAGTGTTCTTGGATGAGATTTCCTACAGAGGTATAGAACCCGAATCTTGTGATCTGGATCAAGAATAATCACCTTATGTCAAGTACTTGGTGATTTTGAGATAGGCTTGAGTATAGTAAGAGTAACCCCATTCCATTCTCAGTTCAGTCGTCATTAGAGGACGAATGATCCCAAGGATAGATATTGTAACATCTCAAAAATTTCTAACTTAAGACTCGAGTCATTCTTTATGGTGACTAAGTTTTTTTTGAGTGATTCAAAATTTTCTTAGATGTTAAGGTCGCTAAAACTTCATGGCATAAAGTTGAGTTGGAAATTTTCCTTCCAATTAAATTTCTCTATGAGATTATTCTTTGGTCAACTTCAAATGAACATAACTTTCGGCACAGAATGAGTTAGGTGAACCATTAGCTATCAAATCGAGGATCTCTTAATTCTCTTTCCAACATTGCTAAGTTTGCTAAATTCCGAGTTCGGATGAGGAAGATATGCCTGTTTGAGTGCAACCTGTCTAGTTAAGGCAATTCATCCATTTTAAGGAGGGATATTTTGGTCTTTTCCTTACCCTTACTAGCCCAACTCATTTTTGTTAATCTTTTAGGGGTCTAAACTGATTAGAATTAGTTTTAGTCATTTCTAAACACGCTTATTAGGGTTTTTATTCATTGAGTCTTTAAACTCTTGGGTCTAAAGAGTGATAACACATTGAGTCTTTAAGCTCTTAGCTTTGTACTAGAAGGGAAAAGGCCCGTGCTTAACTTGCTTGTATACAAAATTGAAGGAGAAAATAACACCAATTTTAACCCAAAGAAAATGACAATGGAGAAAAAAAATGTTGGTAACATCTTCTGTTTCTTTCAAGCCAAACAGTACATAAAATGCATGATGGGATAGTTTTCCAAAATGTCTTCAAAGTCCTGCAGATAATCTGTCCAAGCCAGCAACTGAAAATATTTTAAACCTCCATTGACATGACCTAACTAATTCCAAATAGGTTCAGAAACAGTGACTATATATGCAAATTTGGCTATGGTGTTTGGTATTGTCTACCAGTATGCCACTACTATATCAAAAGTTCCAATTCAGACAATACAAAAATGACAGAAGAAATTTATATTACTCTAAAACTGTAACTTCTCTCCAAGAATAACTACTAAATACTAATATAACACCATCCAAAATAGAACACTATGGTTCCTACAAATTTTAAAAGCTTGAAAAATGTGTGAAATTGTACCTTAAGGCTTGAAAATTAGATAATCTGTAATCAATCATTTTCCATGATTTGACATGCTTGTTGTTCTGTTTCTAGAACATAACTGTTTTTCATGGTCACTTACCTAACTCAACAGTACGATTCTTAAAGTGAGCAAGGATCCAAAAGTTCTAATTGGTAAGTATACCAAAGGTTTTTGAATCACAAAGGAGTCAAATCCATAAAATCTATAAACTTAGCACACCATAGTATATATTAATACAAAGTCAAGGCGATCTACCAGGGATTTCGTAACTCTTCATCTTCCATGATATTGGAGTAGTTAGAGTAAACTCCTAAAGAAATGGTTGGCCATATTAGGATGTCTAAAAATAAAAAGAGAACGTATATAATATCTTATGAAACTTATAGCACCACATGTTGCTACCATCAGCGTATTCCGTATAAATATGAGATGTCCAAAATTATTTTGATACATAATTTATAATTTTATATCTCAAAGAAATGATAGAATTTACTCATACAAATGGAGAAATAGGATATGCGTCTTACAATCAGCAGAGAATCGCATTCCTGACACAATCTAAATCGAAGGCATGTTTTCATGCGCTCAGTAAAAAACTACAAAAAAATATAGCAAAAGATCATTTTTAATCATCATATCATATCATATCATCATAGATTATTATAAGTGGGAAGATCTTTACTTCAAAGTTGGATTACCATTTTGCCCCTTCACTAAATTTAAATATTATTAAAAAACTAATTAATAGATTTTAAATAATAATTATATGGTATTAATCCATTATATTTCTAGATAGAATTAATTCACAGAATATTTAATTTGTTTTCATTCTAAAATGGAGTTTGGTAGATGAAGTGTTTTGTAACAACAAAAGACAGTAAATTATATATCCTTTAAAAACTGAAATAGCCTTTAACATTAAAGAACAAAAATGTCCTTTGAATTACCATACATCTTAATATGACACACATATTTAGATTTTAGTAAGAAACTTTACATATCCCAACTTTAACCAATCGAATTCTCATAGATGTTATGTATATCATCAATTTTATATGACTTTAATAATTCCTGACTTATAATATACATACCAAAAAATTGTTTTCAAAATCACTTTATATTAATGCATACACTTATTTATTCTAATGTATAATTGTTGATGGATGATTGCTGATGGATATAATTGCTCATCATATATGCAATAAAAAAGAGGTAAATCTATTTATGCTTTGTTAGTTATTGAGGAAGTTCCTCCATTCTTTTACACGAAAACTGTTCTCTCTTTAATTTTTATTAATTAAAAGTTTTACAATTCATTAGCTATTGTTTTTAGTCAACTCTATTTCATCTTATTTTCGAATATTTGTGGGAAGAACATAATGTACATCTGAAGTTGTATAATTTATTGTGATGCTATAATAATGTAATGGATATTGATGAATTTTTTACGTATTCTCTTCAAACATTATGTGAGATCTTCACAACTAGTAACTCATGTGAAATTTACAATTTCTTAAAACAATTTGATATGATTGTCAGATTGTCCATTTGATGTTAAGCTTTAATTTGGTGTTACACTCCTTTTCTTTTGATTACTTAATTTTATGAATAACTATTTATACATATTGTAATTGTATTTAAATCATTTACAAATATTTATACTAAGTAGCATGCAATACACATATATTTCTATTCTAAAATTCATTTTTTTTAGGTATATAGAAATCTTGTAGTAATTACAAAGAACAAACGTGCAAGGCATGTTCCCAAAAACTAGTTGATATATAATTGTGAAAAATTAATATAAATGCATAACATTAGAAGTGTTTTACAACCGTTTCTAACACTAATAATGCCATCCAACATGAGTCATACACTAACTTTTCTTTTTCACATATATCTAGGGGTGTCAAATGGGCGGGTTGAGTTAAAATTGGAGATATTAAAATGGGTTGAAATAGAAATCGGGTTGGGTCTTGACCCGCCCAAGTTTACTTTGGGCTCAAATGGGCTAAAAAATGGGTTGGGTCTTGACCTGCCCAATATCTCAATAATTTTAACATAGTGATATTTAACTTTTATAATCACAATTCGAATTTCAGCTCAAGATTATTTTTTAAAAAAAGTAACAAATGGATAGATAAATCCTAAAAGATGTTAAATAGATAATAATTCATACCTTTAATATAGGAACATATCTTAGTAAAGAGTTTTAAAACAGGTTGAAATTGGAGATTGAATTGGGCTCAATTGAGGATTCTCTTAAAATAAGTTAGGCTTGAATAAGTTGAGATTGAACCCAATTTAAATTATCTTGAGTCCAACCCTTAAAATTCTGGACGGGTTATATATGTTTGGGTTCATTTTTTACACCCCTACATATATCCATCACCTCCTGGATGAGCCGAAATAAGTAGTTTGGAAGACTATATTTCATTATAAAATTCCTCCAGGTTCATGCACTTTATCTACTTCATTAATAGGGAATAACCAAAATCATTGTGCAAGAAATGAGAAGCGAAGAGTTGATGGTAAAAAAAAAACTCATAAAGTGTTCCTGTATTTGAGTTTCATATTTGAACTATACCACCCAGAGGCGTATCTAAGGGGGGTCATCGGGTTCACGTGAACCCATGGTCCCCTCCCGAGATCATATATAGTAGTGTTATATATTTTTTAAAATATTAAAATATAGATGTGTGAACCCACACTTGAAGTATTACATAATGCGATTATGACTGGGTGCACCTCTCTCCGCGAGGTTAGAAATTTGAATTTTATATTTATCTTGTTTTACTTTTCTTTCTAAAATTAGATAACACTTCTTTAAGTGGTAATTGGTATATATATATATATATAAGAATTAATTTTAGACCTATAATTTTAAAATTTTAATGATTTTCAATAGTAAAATTCTAAATGTTGAATCGAACAAATTTATATCATAGATCAACCTTTTTATAATAGTGCACCCATCATCTCAAAATCCTGAATACACCTCTGATACCACCAACTATTTATCAAAACATCTGTCAACCATCGATAGTTCACTTCTCCTATGCGAACCGATCAGGGAAGAAGCTCACACAAATGATAGTTTAGATATGGTTTCCGGCCTTCACCCAAGAAACAAATAAACAAAAATGACAAATTTTCTGAAGCAACAAATATGACTTCCCTATTTTGAAATACAAAATTCCATTTGTTTCCAACATTCTTGTACAGTTGGTTGTGAAGATCAGCAAATTCACCCATTTGACCATTATCACTTGTAGGCACATTGAATTTTAGACGAGACCTTCCATTTTGCAGAGTGTTTTTTCTTAAAGCTCTAGAAAGGAACATGGATATATCACAAAGAAAAAACAGGTGTCACAAGCTCCTACAGTATGCCACATATTTATTCACACGTGTCACTGTGAAAGGGTACAAGTTGGGTTGTACTTGGTCTAAATTTACTATACAATATACATTGCTTTCCGTATAAGTTTTTAGTGCAGAGATCGTCCAACCCATGTTGGCTTATATATAATAGAATAATGATAACATTGTGATGGTAGATAAATACCTTTCGTTTATGACATATAGGATATTATTTATTTGTTCACAAATATTGAGTCCGTGCTGGTATGGGCAGCACTACCTAGTTTACAAAGAAATACTGATAATATTGTATTCTTAATTTGGTAACATAAAATCTCAAGTTTATCCCAAGATCTAAAGTGGAACAGGGATAGCTAACAGAGGTTGAGCTTTTGCCAGTGTAATACCAAATTTTTCCTCCATGTCCAAATCATTAGGTGCAATTCCACCTTGGAGCTTCCAATTAAAGGTATTTAGAATTGAACCTAGTGTTACTGGAACCATCTTGATAGCAATGGCGGAACCAGAATTTAGATTGAGGGGTGTCAAAATATAAAGTAGTATACACAAGTTGTCTAAAAAGTTTTTTAAAAAAATGCTGAAAGCCTTTTAAAAAAAATAGGCTTCAGCAAGGTTCGAACTCCCAACGCCTAGGTCAATGACAAGGCGAAACTTTGTAGCCCCTAAACCGCTGAACCAACACTTCAACTTGGTTCAGGAGTGTCAATTCTAACATATATAGGTATAAAATCAGAATTTGACTTACCTATACAATGTAATTTTCCGATGAAGGGGTGTCGCTTGACACCCCTCGGGCAAGGGTAGCTCCGCCCCTGCTTGATAGCCAAAGGCAATCCAGGGCATATTCTTCTACCAGCGCCAAATGGAATTAGCTCAAAATCCTGACCTCTAACATCTATATCTGACTCCCAAAACCTCTCTGGCTTAAAGTCCAAAGGGTCTTCCCATAGACTAGAGTCGTGCCCTATTGCCCATATGTTCACAAGAACTTGTGAGTCTTTTGGAATAATATAGCCACAAAACTCAACATCTTCCTCTGCTTTGCGTGGAATTAGGAATGGAGCTAGTGGGTGTATTCGAAAGGTTTCTTTCACGACACACCTCAAGTAAGATAATTTTGCAACATCAGCTTCATCTATTAGCTTGCCTCTACCAATCACTTGTGCAAGCTCTTCTTGTGCTTTCTCCAAAGTATGTGGATTCTTGAGTAGTTCAGCCATTGCCCACTCCAATGTATTTGATGTCGTATCGCTCCCTGCTACAAACATGTCCTGTGGAACTTACAAGTGTAAGAACCTATGATGTCAAGTAAAAGAGATTCCAATACATATGTTACTTCAAATGAGAAAAGGGATAGAAAATAAACCACCAGAAAGAGATGCTCGATATGATTCCTGTCGATTTCTTGAGGGCAAATATTGAGAAGGGAATCTAAAACATCACCATTTGTGTGGTTTCCCATCTTCCTTCGTTTAATCGTTCATCGATTAAGCCACTCATAAGTTGAACCTTAGTAAAATGATTTGTCATGCGTCGCCTTCTACCTTGCGGATCAATTCTCCTGAGAAAGGGGAAATAGTCTACCAAATTAGGTTTACCAGCCTCAACCATGATGTTCCACACCAAATCCTTAATTTCCTTAGCTGAATCAGAGGATGGATCAGTCAAATCTTTTGAGAAAATGGTGTTGGACAAAAAAAATTATAGAAGTTCTAAAAGCTGCCCTGCCAATATTTACTGCTTCACTATTTTTCCCACTCTTGTCACAGTAGTCAATCAGCTCCTGGACCTTTTCAGATCTTAGATGCTTACTAACATCAAGATTGTGACCTGAGATTACATAAAATTAATCTACTTTTTAGTATATGCTCATCTAACCTTGGTTTAAACAAATGGTGTCAAGACGACAAACAGATTAAACTCGAAAATGATCCATCAAACAATTGTGTGAAAACAAATCAAAGGTTAAAAGGTTCCTTCCGCCACTGGACCAAACAACACACTTTGTTAGTGGATTCCCAAGTCATTTTTCTTATATATTTACTCTTTTTTTTTTTTTCCAGAAACACACAAATATTATAACATAATTAAGAACATAAATTTCAAAAAATCTAGTAGCCATATGAAAACTATGACATATTTAATATCATAAATTTTAACAATATTTCTTACTTTCTTAAAGTCCACGCTCAAGAAAGTTACACCACATAAGTTGAAACTAAGAGACTAATAATTAAGAGAATCAAATAAAATTCATTTTAAAAAAAAAAACAAAAATAAGATAGAGGTTGACTATTAAAAAAATTCCAATAATCAATAATCATATAACAAATTTTGAATCCTTTTCATCCGCTCTTAGCGACAATAATAACAAAATCAATCTACTTTGTAATACTCCTTTTTTTGAAAACTGCGTGAAAAGTAATATAAATCACAATTCAAAGTATTTACCTGAGAAGATGTCACTACAACATAACAATGTTTTAGTGGCATTTATTTAGGGGCAATTAACTAAATGCTACTAATTTCTCCTTTAACATCATCTATTAGCGGCAATTGAACTTTTGCCGTGAGTAAGTAACTTTTAGTGGCAACTATAATAAATGCCATTAAAATCTACATTCCCGTTTTGAGTTCATTCATTTCATCATCGCCACTGCTTCGCTTCGTTCCATCATTGAGGGCTTTCAATTTTGATGTTGCTGACTATCTTCAGGTATGATATTTCTTTATCGTCTTCATGATTTCTGTTCAGATCTCGGACGATTTTGGATTCGTATGTTCTGGTTGTAATTTGAAAATTTTCTTCTCACACAGTCAATGACATATTAGAGTATTACAGTACGTTTTTATGAGTAAAACATGTTCATGTTTATCACTCTTTTACCATTCAGTGGATTACACCTCTAAATTGAACCCTAATACAAACATGCAATAAGATTTATAGTCTATAACTGAATTTTATGGTGGATTACTGCTTAATTTGAGTCTGATTCGTAAATAGAAGTATTTATTATTCAATCGCAGTACTTTTCTAATTTTGTTCAAGTTCTGGAAATTTCAATGTTAGATCTTGGTAGTGGAAACAATTACTCATGTCTGAAGGTTGTTGAAATTTTTGGTTTAGAGCACATAAATGTTGGATATCTTTTGAGGAAGGAGACGTATTCTCGTAGTTAAAGGAGTCATCCCTCTTCTAGTTTTAACAGTGGTTCATCTTTAGTTTAGTTTAGTTTTGATGAGACTAAAAACGTATCAGATCTAGATTGATGGTTCAAAAATAATGAACGTAATTTGAAAAGACGCTTAATCTAAGAAACTCCTTTGCTTTTCTGCTTTGTTTTCATGTTCTGTATATCTAGTATGTCTCTTGGCCTCTTACTTTATGAGAACTTTTTTTAACCAAGGAATCCCTGAGGGAAGTTGGCGCAATTTGAAGCTCAATTTGAAGAAGCGGGATATGAGCAAAAGTTTTATAGAAACTCAGTAAGGACATGCCATAATATGGCTTCAGTGTTGTGCAGATTGGGAATCACTGTTGGTGATGGAACTAATCATGAGGTTTGTTTACACTCAGTCTCTAATTTTAAACTACTTGAATCTTTTGAAGGCAAATAATTTCAGGGGACATGCTTTTTTTTTTTTAAATAGAGTTTCAGGGGACATGCTTTTAAATTACAGTGGCATTATTATTTTGCCTTGTTCTGATTTTTGGTTGGTGAACTCTCTTATTTTTTAGCAATCATATGATTCTTTTGTGTTGGTCTTATTTAAGAAAAGTTCATTTGAAACATAAATGGAAGTCCACTACAAATCTGCTTCTTCTGCAGATGAGCAACTTAGATGATTTGATTGCATATGCATTAAGTTTTAGTTATCAACCTAACTTACACTTTGGCTAATAATGAGTGCTACAATTTGTATATGTATATGATCCTAGTTTGCCAACTATGGTATCCCAGAATGTAGTTTAATTAAAATGGTAATGGTCATTTTTCTATTCTTGAGACATTAAAAAAATATTATATTAGTCAAACTTCTGCTATACATATCATCACCTTCCAACTTCTAATGCAATCTATTCTAATTGTTACCTGAAAGGAATTAGATGGCTTAATCTGGATGAAGGTTGGTGTATTACATAATGCATTAATGTGTTGTATCAAGATTAAGGCTTATTTAAGTAGGTTCACATATATTGTTAAAAGTTTGTGTTGGGTAGATACTGCTAATGGTCCTTTTGAAAAAGATGTATATGCTTTGAATTTTGCAATCTTGAATTACTTTGTTATCCTAAATGTATGGAACTATGCAAGGTTATGTTGCTTGGAGACTTCAAAAATATTGTCGAGTACGTGTTGGATCCTCCAAAAGTAAGTTCATTACTTTGATAAGACAAATTTCTAACTTCATTACTGCCCAAGGCCAATTTCTGTTCATTTTTACTTTTGCCCAAGTTATTGAATTTTCTCGACAGCCAATGTATGACTTTGTCTTCATCTTATGCATCTGATATATACTTTTCGTGAATGTTTCAAGTGTTGGACTACAATGTACCGGGTGGTTGGAATGAAGTTCTACTTCTAGCTATTCTTGTATCTAATATATACTTTTCATAATTGCGGGTTCTCTGTTATTGATAATTACAGCTTGTTGGAAGATGGGAAAAACGAACTAGTGAGAAAATCTTTCAAACATCTTCCCTTGGATGGTGCGTTGAATAGGTTTGCAACTTAAGCACATAAGCACGTTTGGTTTTGAGAGTGACTATTGTTTTAATAATTCTCGCAGGTTGGCTTGATTGTTTCTAATGATGGAATACTTCATAACTACATCCAAGAATTCTGAAGAACCACTTTAGAAGAAAGCCTTATTATGTTGATCTTCTTGAATTGTTTAATGAGGTGAGATCTTTTACGTACAAGGAGGCCTTTAATTTAACACCTTTTATTGTTTTTCTGTGTTTTTTTATATATGAATGGTGATAGGACACTAAGTTTTTAACTCTTAATATCCATGGAAGTTCTGGTGATGTTAGTAACATTCGTAGAATGGTGTTGATTGAATAAAGATGCATGCGTGGTTCTTGTTTTACTTTTTTGGATTTTTAAGTGGTAGTTGATGATTTCATTCAAGGTGGTAATTTTGCTACCAGTTTAAATCCTTTATGGTATTTTTAAAGTCCATCATTTATCGATGTGACAGTGCCCTTGTCAATGTGACAGGCCCTTGCTTCTTCAATTTTCTACAAGTACAATCCCGTTAAGGTATTTTTTGATCTTGTAAACTTGCTCGTCAACTCCTTTAATATGTTGACTTCACTTAACATGTAGCGTTTATTTTCTTCTTGCTTCTTCAGACATATTTCATGAGCACAATTAAGATGAGCCTGAAGCTCAACCCGAGGGCCAAACTGCAACACAGACTCTTAGCTCAGAGATATTGCAGGACACAATGTTAGCGATAATGTCAAGCATCTGACACCTAGCTGACACAATCGAGTAAAGCAAGTGCACCATTGACACCCCTGCTCTTCTGCAAGCTGTGATGGAAATCGAAGGTCTGAAAGAATCAAAGCGAATGTACGCCTTCGAGTTTTTGAATGAGGACCCTACAAAATCAAGAGCCTTCATGGCATACAATAGAAGACTCAGAAGGATATATTTGTTTCGACTGTTTGGTTGGTGGAGATAATATTTTGATTATCTGTTCTACTGCTTCATGGTCCTCTCTTTTTGATGGATAATCAGTACATCGTAGAGGATTAGTGCAAAAGTACATCTTTTAATATGTTTTCTTAGCAATTTGTTAGTTATGTTTTCTTTAAGTTTCTTGTCACAGGCTAGCCAGTAGAGTTATTACTGGGCTACAATTTTGTAATGTTTTCTCTTGGGTGATTAATAAAAAAAACGAGTTACAAAAAAAATAATATATTTCTCTTATGATTTTTATTTTTTATGCTATGAAAGTGTGGTTAAATATGTTGATTCATTGCATCTTTATCGGCATTTACACAAGCCACACAATATGTTTGATATCACATTTTTAAAGTGATTTTACCGGCAATAGTAATAGCCGCTAAATAAATGCCGCCAAAAGTATTAACGTTTAGCGGCAATAATATTGATCTTTACCGGCACTCTAAATAAATGCCACTAAAGTCTTTAGCGACATTGGATGCAATGGCAATAGATTAAATATCGGTAAATATTTTTGTGGCAATAAATATTGCTGCTAATGGGAAAATTAATTGCCACTAAGTCTCTTTTGGTGTAGTGTGTGAGAGTTCATAATCTTTCGAAGTATTTTCCATTGAGAGTTGACAGGTAACCATATAACAGAGAAATCAGACTCATTGCAAGCATAAATTGTGTCAGGAACAGATCTGCTGGAAAAGCTCAAATCTTGCTTTTGCATGACTTGTTTAGCCAAGACTGATGAGGAAATTACCACTGTGTTTACTTGCCCCAATTTCAGATTCATAATTGGACCATGTTTTTTCGCGAGTTGAGTAAGTGATATGTGAGGTTTGTCGCCAAGCAAATGAAGATTTCCAATGATAGGCAAAGGAAAGGGACCTGGTGCAACTCTTTTGCTTCTTCTAAGTGAAAAAATAACAACCCCATGGACCAAAAAATAAGCAAATAATAGTCCTAGCAAAATGTTCACGTAGTCCATTTTTCTTTATATTTTCTTGACCTATGAACTAGCTATGCTATGGAATTAGTTTATATTGGTTTTAGTAGGAGTCTTTGTTAGGTCTTGGAAGCAATACCTCGCTTTCCGGTTCATATCGTGTTAGGGGAAGGCCCTTCTCAATGCTCTAACTTCGATACCAAATATGGAAAGTTGAGTTAAAGGTCCAAGTACTAAGTGTGTAAATCTTTTATAATGTATCACTATCACTATCTAATTTGTACCTAATTTTTTTGTTTTTGAACATTTTAGACATGCAACTAACTTCAGGCAAAAATGTTAATAAGTTATATATGACTAATGTTCACACAAGAATACCTAATTTTTTATGAGGTATCTTATTTGGATATCATTAAAATTAAAAGATTCACTTCTTCAAAGCATTATACTTCAATTACTATAAATTCGAAAAATACTATTGTGCAATTACTATGAAGAAGTGATTGTTGGGATATATACTATATTAAATGTGTTAAGAAATAATATTTATTATAGAATAAATATTTGCTCAATTTTAATAGATCATATATTCGTTTATGGTGTCTGTTTACTTATATAGTAGATGATTTAGTGTGTAGAGTTTTAGCTTATGCACAGAAGATTAAATCATCGGTTCATATAAGTATAAAGTTTTTTGTTCACAATCTAGGATGGAAATTGGACATGCCATCGGTACGATTGTAGCACAAGATTATATGTAATTTATCTTGATTATGGGAACAATATAATTCCAACTTCTTGTGCTAGTGCATTTTGTATGTATTGAACGGCACCGAGTAGAGATAGTTGTTTTAGACTGACTAACAAAACATATTCTCTAAACTATTAAATGTACTTATATTCTTAATCCTGATAACTATTATGATCTGTATATATTAATTATCGTTTTGATTTATTAAAAGGTGAGATTCTGAGATGAGTCAATATGCCTGGTAAGTTGGATGCTAATAATATATATTGGTGAAATAATAAGTTAGTTGATGGAATCCATGTCTCATTATAGAGATTGACTGATATGCCTTTTTGAGAAACTTAAAAATTTTCATCGTGTCAAACCTTGCAAGTGGATTTATGAATCCGACATATGAAATAAGTTAAGTAGTGCTCTAAAGGAAATTAATCATTAAGTTAAATTCGTCAGTAATTTAATTTATTGATTAGTATCTGAAATCTTAAAATGGGGAATTACATAAGTGTTTAATGGGGAATTACGAAATATAAATAGAGGAGTGCAATTATGAATTTCTAGTGGAATGATTTGTAATTCATTATGGTAAGAATAATTCAAATTAATTATTTGGAATTATTTCCATAATAGGAAGCCTCAGTAATTAATTTTGTGGTCCCTCTAGTGCCCATATTTAACTAGAACTCAAAACCCTATTTCTTAGGGGGAAAAGGAGTAGGCGTGTGTTTTCTTGTTTTTCAAGAAAACTGGGTTTTCTTCTCCTTTTTGGATTGGAAATCTCTATAAATAGAGATTCTCCTAACCTAGAAAAAGATGGATTAGTTTTCTATTCATACTTGCCCACCCAAGTATTGAGAGAGTTCGGATGTGAACTTGGGATCACTGTAGAAGACCATAACTATTGTCTATCTCTTAGATTTGCTTGAAGGTCCGTCTATCTTGGAGATTCGCTTGGAGGTATCTGCTCACGCTTCAAGAGGTATTTATTGAATTAAATTTCAGCAAGTTTATGTGTTCTAACATGATTATGTGTTCTAGCATAAACAATATTGATTATCTATTATTCATGTAAGCAGTAAAATTATAATATGTTTCCGCTGTGCATATAGTTTTCCTACAGTGATGGAGAAGGAGGAACACATCTTTATGTTTGACATTTGTCAGTTTTTGTCTGAAGTTTGTTAAAATTAAATACAAGTTTATTTTTAAAAGGGAAAAAAGACAAATATATCTCCGAACTATTGTAAATGGTATGTAAATATCTCCGTTATACTTTTGGGACATAGGTACCCCGCCATCTAAAAACTAGAGCATATATACCCTTTATACTAACTTGACAAGGAAAATAACTTGTCCGGTTAGTTCTAGGGTGACGTTTTTGAGAAATGTTTCATCACATTATTTTTATTTAATAAATTCCTCTATTGTTCTTTCAAAGGAATCTTCTACCCCGGCACACGGGATTTCCATGGAGCTCTTAAAGGGCATCAGAAGTCTAAAAGCAATTAACTTCCATTTTTCTATGTAAGCTGACATAAGAGTTGATACTGTGAATTGGAGCTATGCTTTTCATCAGCATAGATGAACCTTATACATGATTCTTAGTTGATGACACAAGAGGATTAGTTGAATTTACTCTTCTTTTAATCCACGATAGTTGATAGAATGACCAGCAGGGTTGGGGTTATTAGCTTCATTGTAGGAGAAGGTATCAAACATATAGGGGACAGTTAGTGTCCAAGATAATTCTTTGTTCCATAGCCTTGGCTATTTACAACTCGATGTCCAAATAAAAGATGCTTCATTAATACTCTTTTGTTTGAATATTGTTGAAAAACTTCAAATTATATGTAACAAGGCAAGGTATTTAAGAAACTAGAACATGACTGCCTAACAATACTGAAATGAGAATTGCAAACTTCTACAAAGAAATAAAGTGTACTAAAATGAGAAGCTGCAAATACCTACCACAAATATAAATTATAATAATTGTTGGTGTAATCTACCACAAATATAATAAATTACAGTTGAAATAAAATGAATAAAAAGGTATTCAAGCTGAGGTGCAGACATCTTGCTTTCTTTAAGAAGATTCAAGCCCACTGCAACATAATCTATATCGATCCAGCAATATCACTCTTGACTTGTCCCCTTAGGGATATAACAGCCTAACAACATTGTATAACTCAAGCAACTCCGAATTAGTTGAAGATTCCAAAACTCCACATAAGAACACCTTCCTTCAACATACAAATATGCTCTTTTGTATAGTGAATATAGTTGAAGACTAAGAATATTTTCTTTGTCTCAACTCTCTTTCAGTACTACATACTACAATATTTTTTCACACTTTAACACATTTCATCTCCAACACAAAGGAAGATGCATCAATATTTATAGGTGAAGAAGTCTTCCATGTAATCAATGGGTAGAATATGGGTAGATAAATGTGATAAATATTATACGGAGAAGGGTCTAAAATGCTTCTCAAGTATTTGAATTGGTACAAAATTACCTTCCATCCACCTATCGGACCTAAAATACCCCTAACGTCCACCTTTCGGCTCAAAAATACCCTCGATGTTAATCTTTGACTCATATTTGCCCTTATTTTTAATAGCTCCCTTAAAGTAAAAGTATTAAATATTTATTTATTATATTGCTTAATGTGATTGGTCCAAATTTAAACCCTTCTCAAATAAATAATAAAAATTCTATTTTTAAAAATTCTATTTTTCCATAAACCACTTATGATACATATTTTAACTCGATAAACTTGAAAATAATATTGAAAAAATAATTAATTTCATGATATCTTCCTATTGGTCTATTTTAAATCGACCCCAATTTATAATAACATAACCCAACTCATAAATGGGGATCCAACTAAAATCCATACTTACTCCGACTGAATGTCTATCTAAAAAAAATATTATTTTCATTAATATAAAATTTTCTCTCAATTATCCAAATGTCTTGTTCATTGTCTCTTTTTTTCCTTTTTGTAATCTCTTATTCTTAATTAGGATATCCGGGACTCAAACTTGAAATGAACTCACATATTTATATTCTTTTAATTAGTATTATTGTCATGATGGGATGACGGTGGGGATAAGAGACATGATTATTTTTATTCGTTTATTTTTAATTTTGGGTACACACAAAAGAAAAATGTAATATTTGTACATAATTGCTTAATTAAGTTATCTTTTATTGAACTAATTATTTCTATATGAATGCATCGTTAATTTCCTCCTTTTTTCTCTCTTGTTTGTCATAAATTTTTTTTAAAAGTGGACCAAATCCAAATAGAATTTTTTTTTGGAAGAGATAGGAAGTGAAGGGCCGGGGAGGGAGGAGTGTAGAGAGTAGATGCCTAACCTTTTTATAATTTTAAATTTACTATGAAATTCAAAATCAAGTCAATCATGTGAGCTTATATATTAAGTAATTTCAAATTATTTTAATGGAAAAGGGCCTAAAATGCCCTTAAACTATGATATTTGGTACAATATTACCCTCCATCCACCTAATGAGTATGATCCGTTAGACATAAGAGTATTTTTGAGCCGAAAGGTGGACGTCAGGGGTATTTTAGGACCAATAGGTGGATGAAGGGTAATTTTGTACCAATTCAAATACTTGAGGGGCATTTAGGCCCTTCTCCGAATATTATATTATATAAGTTATAAGAAACTAATGGTCACATGAGTTATAAGAAACTAATGACCATGAGAGTTACAAGAACTAATGGTCATATAAGTTACAAGAACTAATAGTCATCATCTACCACAATTTATACACACTAACATATGCACTTAATATTTATTTTACTAATAAAATGCTATACACCAACAATAACTACTACGGTGTAAATCATTGGGAACTAAGAAGTGATAACACATTGAGTCTTTAAACTCTTAGCTTTGTATAATCATAATATTGTGATGTTACATAAATACCTTTTGTATATGACATATAGGATATTATTTATTTGTTCACGAATATTGAGTGTGTGCTGGCATGGGCAGCACTACCTAGTTTACAAAAAAAAATAAAAAATTCATTATTGTGTTCTTAATTTGGTAACTTAAAATCTTAAGTTTATCCCAACCTCTACAGTGGAACAGGGATAGCTAACAGAGGTTGAGCTTTTGCCAGTGTACGTAAGACCAAACTTTTCCTCCATGTCCAAATCTTTAGGTGCAATATTTCCACCATACAGCTTCCAATTAAAGGTATTTAGAATTGAACCTAGTGTTACTGGAGCCATCCTGATTGCCAAAGGCAATCCAGGGCATATTTTTTGACCAGCATCAAATGAAATTAGCTGAAAATCCCGACCTCTAACATCTATATCTAACTCCCAAAACCTCTCTGGCTTAAAGTCCAAAGGGTCTTCCCATAGGCTAGAGTCGTGCCCTATTGCCCATTCGTTCACAAAAACTTGTGAGTCTTTTGGAAGAATATAGCCACATAACTCAACATCTTCCTCTGCTTTGCGTGGAATTAAGAAAGGAGCTTGTGGGTGTATTCGAAGGGTTTCTTTCACAATGCACCTCAAGTAAGGTAATTTTGCAACATCAGCTTCATCTATTAGTTTGCCTTTGCCAATCACTTGTGCAAGTTCTTCTTATGCTTTCTCCAAAATGTGCGGATTCTTGAGTAGTTCAGCCATTGCCCACTCGAATGTATTTGATGTCGCATCAGTCCCTGCTACAAACAAGTCCTGTGGAACTTACTAGTATAAGATCTTATGATGTCGGTGCCATATAATAATCAAGTGAAAGATTCCAAAACATTTGTTGCTTCCAATGAGAAGAAATTGAAATTCTGCTTAAGTATTTAATCAACCCACCATACAACTTGTAGAGACATACAACTAAATTGTCAAAATCAGGGGTGGAAATGTACTGATAATTCGAATTTGATAACATTAGCTCAGACCTTATATATTTGTTTTAAAAGATTATTAAAAAATGACTATATAAGTAAGTGAATCTAGTTGAGCTTCGATATAATATGGATATCGCACGCCGGGTGAAAAACTAAATAAAGGGACGATAAATTAAATGTTAGTTTAAACTGTATATATTGTGGATGGTCTATGTTTGCTAAGACTATATGTGCTCAAGATTTGCAAATTGGGAGAAAGGAAAAATATATCCCGTACTATCGTAAATGATATGCAGATACCCTCCGTCATACTTTTGGGACATTGGTGCCCTTGACATCGAAAAACAAGAGCATATATACCCTTCACTCTAACGGAAGACTAAATAGGGACACGGGGTGCAATCATATCCGTCAGGTCGGCCGATAAGATTATGACACGTGTATGTCTGTTAGTATAAAGGGTATATATACTCTAATTTTTGGACGGCAGAGGCACCAATGTTCCAAAAAGTATGGTGGAGGGTATTTGCATACCATTTACAGTAGTTCGGGGGTATATTTGTCCTTATTCCCTTGCAAATTTAAAGGACGAATAGTGCTCAAATTATATTTGATGGACCATAAGGGATAATTTTGGCCAAAAACTCTTAACTTATAGCTACATAGCTTGGAGCTACAAGCTTTCTTAGATTTCATTCTTGTTGACTAATCTGTGTCGTCTTGAGACCACAAATTCCAAAAATCTTTCTAAATTTTGTATCTAATCAAATATTAGGATGGAGGGAGAAATATTCTTTCTAGTTCTCAAGAATTTTAAATCAATATGGCAAATAAACAAATAAAAATGGAATGTAATTGAGGATTGGAGAAAGAGGGGTAGAAAATAAACCAGAATCAGATGTTCGATATGATTCCTGTCGATTTCTTGAGGGCAAATGTTGAGAAGAGAATCTAAAAAATCAACATTTTCATGGTTTCCCAGTTTCCTTTCATTTAGCCGCTCATCAACTGATCCACTCATAAGTTGAAGAACCTTTGTAAAATGAATTGTCAGGCATCGCCTTCTACCTTGTGGATCAATCTTCTCGAGAAAGGGAAAATAGTCGACCAAATTGGGTTTACCAGCCTCAACCATGATGTTCATAATTGGACCATGTTTTTTCGTGAGTTGAGCAAGTGATATGTGAGGTTTGTCACCAAGCAAATGAAGATTTCCAATGATAGGCAAAGGAAAGGGACCTGGTGCAACTCTTTTGCTTCTTCTAAGTGAAAAAATAACAACTCCATGCACCAAAAAATAAGCAAATAATAGTCTTGTAGTCCATTTTTCTCTATATTTTCTTCACTTAGGAACTAGCTAGGGAATTAATATATATATATTGGTTCTAGTAGGAGTCTGATCTGTTAGGTTTTGGAGGCAATACCCCGGTTTCCGATCCCTCTCGTATTAGGAGAAGGTTCTCTCAATGCTCTAATCTCAAGGGTTGGGCATGATATGGTAATACTGAATACTATATTCACACAATTCATATATATGTAACTATATAATACTAGCCAATATATAAAATATTATTTAAATGTTGAAATTTTGACTATTCTATCTTGATTTAAATATTCTATTTGGACGATTGTTCATTAAGAGAATTGTTTGTACTTTATTTTGAACATTTTTACATGTGTAAGGTATTAGTATGATATAATTGAGACGTAAACTTGCCTTTTATTTATGGGAAAAGGGTATGATATGCCCCTCAATTTTGTCATTTAAAGTTGATATACCCCTCGCTCCGAAATTGGCTCATATATACCACTATTGTTACACAAATGACTCACATATACCCTTTTCCTCTAATGGGGTGGAAAAAAATAATTTTAAAATTTTTTATTAATTTTTTCATTTTAAAAAATAATCCATGTAGGGATATATTTTATCCTTCTCACACGTTTTTTTTTACCTTTTTAATTCAACGACTAATTTGAATTTATTATTTTGATGGCCAAATTTATTCTTTTCACTTATTTTCTTATAATCTTTACTATTGATATCCTAATCCTTTTACATATATAAATACTAAATTAATTACAATAGCAAAAAAAAAAGTAGTTTTGATTTTTTTTCTCTTTTATTTTAATTCACAGTTCTTTCTTTTTATTTCTCTCATTTTACACTAAAGAATGAAAGAAAATTAAAATAAGAATAGGAAATTGAATGAAATTCAAATAATAATAATAATCAAAGAAGTCGAAAAATAATTTATGTGTGAAACAGATCAAATACATAATTTTTTTAAATATTAAAAGTAAAAAATTAATTTAAAATTAATTTTATCACTTTTGTAACGGTAGAGATATATGTGAGTCATTTTTGTAACGGTGAGGGTATTTGTGTGCCAATTTTGTAACGAGAGAAATATCAGCTCTAAATGACAAAGTTGAAGGGTATATCAGGACTTTTTCCCTTTATTTATTTTAGGTGGCTTTGCCAGCATTTGATTTTTAAAAAAGAAGATATAATTGAGACGTTTCTTGCAAAAGCCAAAGTCATAATTCTTCATTATACGAATATATGTAAGTTGAAGTTGATCAAACTTTGGTATCTGATTCACTGCACGGCAAAATACCGAAACTGAACTTTAAAATAATAAACCATACCAAATTAATTTGGCATGATAATGGTATGGTATTTTTTAAAAACCAAAAATCAAAATTACCGAATTTTTCAATAGCATACCACACTGAAAGGTCCAAGTACTAACCGTATAAATCTTTTATGATGTATCTTATTTGAATATCACTATTTAATTTGTACTTTTTTTTTTTTTTAATATTCTAGACATGCAACTAACTTCAAACAAAGATGTTAGAAGTTATATATAACTGAAGTTCACACAAGAATACCTTATTTTTTAAGAGGTATTTATTTGTATATCACTATTTAATTTGTATCTATTTTTTTTAACTTTTAGACATGCAACTAATTTCAAACACGGATGTCAAAAGTTATATATGGTAGAAGTTCACACAAAAAAAAGATATTTTATGAGGTACCTATTTAATTTGTACCTATTTTCTTAATAGTTTTTTTTGAACATTTTAGACATGCAACTAACTTCAGACAAAGACGTCAAAAGTTATATATGGCTGAAGTTCACGATGAATACCTTATTTTTTATGAGGTATCTTATTTGGATATCACTATTTAATTTGTACCTATTTTTTAATATATATTTTTTGAACATATTAGACATGCAACTAACTTTAGACAAAAATGTCAGAAGTTATATATGACTAAAGTTTAAGCAAAAATATATTATTTTTTATGAAGTATCTTATTTGGATATCACTATTTAATTTGTACCTATGTTATTTAAATATTTTAGGCATGCACCTAACTTTAGACAAAGACGTCAAAAATTATATATGGGTGAAGTTCACACAAAAATTCCTAAATAAGTGTTTGAACTTTAGACAAAAATGGCTAGAATCAATCACATATTTTGATTTAAAAAAATGTTGAATTTTAATCATATATGCTTGAAGTACAAACAAATTGTGTGAACTTTAGCCATACCTATGTAAACTTTATCCATAAAAATATGGACGGCTCAACAAAGTTGGTGACCTAGAATCAAAAGTGTAGTTAAAGTCTTTAAATTTTTTATTTGAAGGCAATTTTCTTAACCTTTTGAGATGCAAAATTATTAGTGACTTCTTATTTGAACACCTCTATTTAATTTGTACACAGAATGATCTTAGGAAATTTTTTATCTATTTTAATTTTGAAAACATTTTTTTCGAATATGCAACTACTACAGAAATTATTAATATTATTTTGTAATTAAGCAATGTATGAATTTAAAAATAATCAGGTCTTTTTATGTGATTGAATATATTTAATCAAAATATTATATTCTCTGTACTGTTTTTATTATCAATTTTAATTTAAAAATTAATCTAAATTATTAATAACTTAGTGACATTATGTTTTTAAAGATTCATGGTGAAGGCAATGTTCTTTTTGGGGAAATCACGCGGATAAATAAACATATCTAGTTAATTAGCTAACAAACTATAGCTTCCATTAATTACCACTTGCAACTTAATTTTAGCTATAATTACTGCGACTCTCTTCCCCTCTCTCTCGCCTCTCTCCTCTCTTATACATATACAAATACAAATTGATATGATTTTATACAATTTATTCATTGATACAAATTGTATTTCGTTAATACTATTGTATTCATTGATACATATACATACTAATTATATATATACAATTATGCAGATATACAAATACAATCATTGATACATATATATATATACACACACACACAAATATCTGACAAATATATAAATACAATTTACCTCTCTCCACTATCTACCCTCTATCGCTCGCCTCTCCCTACTCTCTTCCCTCTATCACTTCCAAACCAAAGATTTGGGGAAATTAAAGTATTTTTTGGGAATTGAGGTAGCACAATCCAAGACAAGTATTTATATCTCACGAAGAAAATACGCTTTGGACATATTAGAGGAGACATGCATGTTAAATTGCAAACCAATTGACACTCCAATGGGTCCATTGCAAACATTGTGCATAACTAGATAACTCTATAAACATGGTTATGGAGAATGCAGGTAATCCATCAACTCCATAAATAGTTAAGTTATCGGTAAGTATTGAATTCCCTCCCTATGAAAAATAATTTTACCGCATATGAAATTTCAATTGACTCCAAAGTAATCACATTAATTCAACAAAATCACTTATAATAACTCAATAAATGATTCTAGATTGTTGATGTACCAGTTGGGATTTCATCTCTCAAGCATAGATTTCCGAAGAAGAACATAGTGGCAAATCTTTCGACTAAGGGGGAGAAACCAAGAAAACTTTTTATAATTTTATATATTTAGAAATTCCTTCTTTATTTAGTCAAGAACATATTAAGGCAGATAAATTAGGATCTGCTTTGATAGGACAATTAGGTACTTCATACCCAATTAATAGGCATATGTCCTTAAAATTGTTGTGAAAAGTTATGGCTTATAAATAAGAATATAGATGACGCGATAAGGGATAAAGGAAATTCAACAGTAGTTTTACTTTTTTTTATTATATATTGTCTTACTTGTTCTCATTAACATTAAGACATTTGAATCTGAATAGTAAGTTACTAGCCTATCGTGATGGTGCCTGACAATAGTGGGTTATGGTGACAATTTGTGTAGGCTACTGATAGTTGTGGTGGATAATAGTGGTAGCTAAGGTGAATGATAGCGATGATTGAAGATATATAGTGGTGACTAATGATGATGACTGTCAGTAGTGATTGCAGGTTGTTGTAGTAATGATGGTTGATGGTGATGACTGTAAATAATGACTAGTGATGGTAGTTGTGGATGGTGGGTGGCGCCGGTGATAGTAGCTAACGGTGGGTGACATGAATAGTCATAAAAGAAATCTGAATTATTTAGAAAATATAGGTTGTTCTTAGTAGTTATTCTAATATTGGTCCAACTTCATGTGTTTTTCGTAAGAAGAAAACAAGATCCAATCAAAAATTAAGAAATAAAACTTCAATTAAATCAATAATTCTCATTTAAGAATAATGACATGACAGTTAGTCAAGCAAAATAAAAATCATGAGAAAATCATGGTAGAAGCGAGAATTCACACATAAGAGTATATATGATCGGGTGATCAACGAAACAAAATGAAAATCATGTTTGAATCCCAACTTTTACTCTTAAGGGTACGGCCTGAAGTTGACGGTCAAGAAACACCAATCTCTTGATGAACAAAGTTAAAATACTACATGTGCTAGTAAAAAGTATCATATACCAAGTAAAATAATTGAGGTACCAACTAAACTGGCAGAACATCATCGGATATCAATTACAAAATTTAACAAATACAAACCTATATTGATGCAAGCAAAGAAGAAGTAAAGACAAAATAGAGAAACTTATTGGACTTCTAACAACAATTGATGTGTGACTTCTAAATTTGAAAGATCAAAACCAATTTCCATACAAGAATTTCCAGATCCAACAATCAATACTTGTTTATCTTCATGTTTTTCACCTGATTGATACTCACTTGAATGGACTTTTTCCCCTTTTAAATTTCCAAGCCCTCCCACTTTTGGAATATGACCTTCATTATTTTCACCGATAGCCAAACCAAGAAATCACAAGCATACAATTTCATTTCTCCACTAGCCACATTTCTTGATTTGACATTCCATTTCATCTCTTCATTGTTGAAAAAGGCTAATTCAGCAAATCACAATCATATAGTTCCATTTCTCCACTAGTCACATTTCTTGATTTGACATTCCTTTCTTCTCTTCATTGTTGAAAAAGGCTAATTCAACACAAATTTGAAATTTTGGTTTGATGCTGAAAATCTCAACATGCTCATCTAAGTATTGAATAAATTTCATTTTTTGGCAAATATTTTGGTGATGAAGTTGCATGTGGCATAAACTTAACTTCAACTTCTTCCTTTGCCAAATACAACTATACTTAATGAACCAGATCCAACCACATTAACTTCAACTACTTTCTTTGCCAAATTAATCATTGTAATTTTCCAGATCCAACCATCAATACTTTAGTAGCACATATGATGATAAGCAAGCTTTTTGAAACATACCTGAATTGCAAGAGAGGTTTCACCGAAAGTCTTAAGAGGATTTTAGTGATGAGCTCTAATCGCAGAGCAATGAATCTATAGTTTGAATCTTGAATTAAAGAAGAATTATAAGAAAATAGAGCATTGTTTGTGTGTTTCCTCCGCTTTTTGCGTCGATGAGAGGATTCTGATTCCATGTGTTGCAGGAAAACTAAGCTCTTTGAGAAGATTTAGGTTTTCGATGTTCTATTAAGTAATGTCTCCAAAAGACATTTTATATACTTATTTTCTAAAAAGTGATCCTCTTTTTTGTGTAACGGGTACAAAATATAGTACCTTAAGTATCACTTGGACAACTTTTGTCTTTTAAGTTCACAAAAAATGAGCAATTAAGACACCCCTACTATAGTGCAATTAAGATGTTGCGTCAATATCACGCTAAAAAAATCTCATAAATTTATATTCCAAAAGACCAGTCAAAGAAATTTATTGTTGGATTAGGAGGATTCACATTAACTGAGGTTTCATTGTATTAATTGAAACCAATTTCTTGATCAAATCCTGAAAAGGCATACTGAAAGGAAAGTACAATGCAAAATACAGCTAAGGCCTCTGATTATTATTTTTTTGAAAATGTTTATCATGAATCAGTTAAAAAAAATCAGCAAAACCTATTTGAAATCTTGTCTTTTCTTTAAAATTGACTAGAACGATTCAACTTGTGCATCGCTTTACCCTAACAACTGAAAGAGCAGATTGTTTAAATAAAACAATGAAATTAGTCCAAGAATGAAACTATCAAATATGCTGAAATGCACAAAAAAAGATGTTAACTTATCATGGACAAGAACTCACCATTATTTACTGGACTAGTTTCTGGACACGTGTGTTGCACGTGTGTCTCATGTTATTTTTTATAGATCGGTTAGAACTATTAGAATTATATGAAAGCATGCATGTAATAAGTAATAAAATATAGCAATTACAAATTAATCTTCAAAAAATATGACAAGAAATTACAAATGAAGGGTGTATATTAATGTTTAATATTAACTATTTTTAAGTAACCAACTACAAATTTTGAACTTTGAGTAGTAGTTAGCAAACTTCTAATAAAGTCATGAATGTCTAATTTGAGCTCACTAAAAATATAAACTTACAACAATAAGAAATTAATAAAAAAATTAAACAAAAAAAGTCTAATAAAGAGAGAACACAAAAAATATACAATAAAAAGGAAAAATACAACATAACACCATAAGACTTCAATCATAATAATCAAGTCAATAAATATTCACAAGAAGAATGAATCAAGAAAACTAAATAGTTGCTCCCTTTTTTATCACTAGGGAGACTTGAATGGCGATGTAAAACCTTCCATGGCTTCTTCATCCTCTCCGCATCCCTTGGTTGTGGGAGAGTCAAACCTTAATTCTAATCCTTAAGATTCTTATACAGTGCTACTGAATCCAAAACAACAAACCCAAATCTTGACTAAAACAATACTAAAACTTAGTGAGTATAATCAAGGGGAACCGACAGTTAAATTGATGATGGAGGAGATAAAGCGATGTGCAATGGAAGAAGGCTTACACCAAGCTCTTCTAACAAAATTCACATGAACAAATTGATATGCAAGAATTGAGAAAGCTATTGCCTACAAAACTAGGAAGTCCAGGTCATTGCCATATTAGATGGCTAGCGTAATCGACATATATTGGTTAGATTTGTTAGGTATGATGATTACGTTTTAGGTGCGGCTAAATCTGTCAACTACCTATTACACAATGGTATACAACACCAATTCAGTTTCTTTCCATATGTACAATTGGTTTCAATCTCAGAGAAGAAACCTCAAAAGCTTTTGTTTGGCTATATTTCCCGAATTTATCGTCAGAGTTATTTGCAAAACATGTAGAGAATAGCAGAAGAAAAATATAATCGGGGAACCTTCTGCTAGCCCAAGATTGTCAACTAAGATCGGAAGATTCAACTAATATAGAGGAAGCTAGAAAGAAGAATACTGTACAAAATGATCCCTTATTTATACTTTTCTATGGATGGTTCTAGATACAACAAGATCTAGACTACTGTATGATTTTCTATAAAATATCATCTCTAGAATATCTACAAGAAAGTTTTAGTAACTTTATCTTCTACTCTAGAATATCTAGATATTTCTATAAGATCTAAGTCCACACTTAATTCTCTTTCCAGATCAAAATTCCTATCGTCTACATTTGAGAATGTTTGAAAGTACTTGCTTTGTCCATGATCAAAGTACTAGAAATGACAAACTCCAACCAAAATCAGTTAAGTGTCTATTTCTAGGATACTCTCATCATTGAAAAGGTTACAAGCAGTATGATCCAAAAATAAATAAATATTTTATCACCGTAACATTTTTTGAAACATCTCCCTATTTTACACCAAGCACTACCAACATAAATTTAATTCCTAAAATTCCACATTACCTATACTTCCTTTAACACAAGTCAATCTTGTAGACAACCCTCAAACCACTCATCCGCTTATTCAAGTATACACCCGATGTGCTCATCCTCTTGGTGCTAACAATAATAGTACTACTCTTAGTCCAGATATATTGGTAGCTCCTGATGACTCATCTCTCGCCCTTCGTCACCTACACCCGTCATGTCTTCATCAGATGCAACAACCCTACCACTTTCCATATGCAAAGGTATATGTACTACTCGAAATCAACAACAAGAGAGATATAATTGTTTAAGTTATCATCGGTTTTACCTATTATATTATATCTTTGTGTTTATCCTATCTACTGTACTTATACCAAAGACTGTTATTGAAGCATTGGAACATCCATGGTGGAGAGACGTTATGATCGAAGAGATGAATGTTTTACAGACCAATAACACTTGGGAATTGGTCCAGTTACCTAAGGGGAAATCTACTATTGGAAGTCGATGGATTTATACAGTAAAGGTGGGTTCGGATGGAACAATTGATCAACTGAAAGGTCACCTTGTTGCCAAAGGGTGCACCTAAATTTATGGTCTTAACTATAGTGACACATTCTCTAGCATTGCCAAATTTGCATCTGTCCAACTACTTATTTCCTAGGCAGCAATGCATCATTGGCCGCTTCATCAACTAGATATTAAGAATGTCTTTTTGCATGGTGAACTTACTGAGGAAGTTTATATGGAGTAACCTCTTGGATTTGTTGTTAAGGGGGATTCAAACTTAGTATGTCATCTCAAATGTTCTCTATATGGCCTCATGCAATCTCTGAGAGCATGGTTTGGCGGATTTAGCTCTATTGTACAACAATTTCGGATGTATCAAAGTAAAGCAGATCACTCTATTTTCTATCGACATAATGGTCCAGAAAATAACATGTATTTGATCGTTTATGTTGACGACATTGCCATAACTGGAAATGATTTGGAAGGAATATATCAGCTAAAGCGGCATTTGTTTGGTCACTTTCAAACCGAAGATTTGGGGAAGTTAAAGTATTTTTTGGGAATTGAGGTAGCACAATCCACGACATGTATTTCTATCTCACAAAGAAAATACGCTTGGGACATATTGGAGGAGACATGGATGTTAAGTTTCAAACTTATTGACACTCTTATAGATCCATTGCAAACGTTGCGCATGACTAGATAACTCTATAAACATGGATATGGAGAATGTAGGTAATCATCAACTCCATAAATAGTTCAGTTTTTGGTGAGTATTGAATTTCCTCCCTATGAAAAATAATCTTACTGCATATGAAATTTCAATTGACTCCAAAGTATTCACATTAATTCAACAAAATCACTTATAATAACTCAATAAATGATTCTAGGTGGTTGATGTACCAGTTGGGGTTCCATCTCTCAAGCATAGCTTTCCGAAGAAGAACATAGTGGCAAATCTTTTGACTTAGGGGGAGAAACCAAGAAAACTTTTGATAATTTTATATATTTAGCAATTCCTCCTTTATTTAGTCAAGAACTTATTAAGGCAGATAAATTAGGATCTGCTTTGATAGGACAATTAGGTACTTCATACCCAATTAATAGGAATACGTCCTTAATTATTCCTTTGACTCTCATGCCACATTCCACTCATATCCATAAGATGTGTTTAAGAACTTGTCTTTTTACCAAAACCAAGATCATTTACCCAATCTCTTGAATGATATCTTTCTTTATGTAGAAGATTTGCAAGTTAAATTACCTAATAAAGACATAGTGCATCAACATAGTATCAATAAGGTACTATTGCATTATATCACCAACACTGTGACTTTCCATCACCTCTTCATAGAAATTGACCTCGAAAAACATATGCAAGTTAATTCCACAACACTAGGGGTCATTTGGTTATAAGCATACATGATTTGAAGGACGTTCACAAACAATGCCACGAAAATCAAAATCCAAACATGTGTCAAATTTTTACCTTCTTGACACTGGATGACCGATAGAGCTGTCAAAATGGGCTTGACCCGCTAGGCCTGCCCAACCCAACCCTTGAATTAAATGGGGTTGGGCTCAATTTTTTTAGCCCATTTAGAAACGAGGCTTTTTAGCCCAGACTCATTTGGCCCGTTGGCCTCGTAGGCCTAACCCGCAAGCCTCAGAGGTCAACCCGCGGGCAGTAAATTTTAAAAATATTTATTATATTTATTTTAAGTAGTGTTTTACTTGTTAAGATTTTGTCAATAAATATTTTTAAAATATCAATATAAAATCAAGACTATATTTTTTACATATCTTTTACATTTTAGGGTCGTTAGCTCACTAAATTTTCTTATTAGCCCAAGTTCATTACTTCATTATAACAATGAATCTTTGACCTCTTTTACTTTTATTTTTATGCCTAATTTTTCACTTCTCATTTATTGTCTTGTTTATGAAAATAGTGATCATGTAATGTTTTTTTGCTCGGATGAATATTGTATCTTGGCTATTATGTATTTGTTTTGTAAATATTCACTATGTGTAATTCATGAATGAATTTATATATGTATTGATGTCGTGTTCATTGGACATCAACGTTCGCATCCTTCCTAAGAGGAAAATGTTGTTTGTTTTTGGTTGAAGGGCCAACCCGTCCCAACCCATGGCCCGCTTAGGGCTGAGTTTGGCTGCTATTTTATAGGTCCTTTAATTAAAAGGGTCAGCCCATCCCAACCCATTTAACTCTCTAGCCGGTTAGAGTTGGGTTGGGCCAGCCCATTTTGACAACTCTAATGATCGATATCTCCATAATTTTTAGAAAAATGCATGGACAATCATTATTTCCTTTTTATCAATCAATTGTTGATGTTTATGGAGATGACATCAATAGACATTTACATTTCATATCTTGCCTTGTCATTGGAGTATATCTAGCTCTATGTATTGCCATGCAAATACATAGTTAGGGCCCATCCTTTAAGGGGGTTAATTGATTTTATAGCCCCGCTTCTCATAGAGAAGAGATTGAAGGTTTGATCATCCTTGAACTTGAATCGATTGATATAAATTTATTCTTAATAGATAAAACCCTTCTTGATATATTTAGTCCTCTACTAACCGAACCATCAACTTTTCCGCTCCTCTCCTTCAAAACCAAAAATTGCGGATTTCTTTTCATAAGTAGAGATGAATTCAAAAATACAACTTCAAATTCAAACTTCTTAAACTGAATTCATGTACATACTTTTAAAATTACGAGCTCATATTGAATACTCATAAAAATTTAAAGGTTTTCTGATCATATAAGAAAAAAATAAGTTCGGATGAACTCGTTAGTTGTTGCTGCATTCTTTATCGTCCATCGACCTTCGATCCCCGATTGGACTAGCCTGCTTCTATTTTGTCCTATCTTCCTCCAATTTTCTTTTTCCTCGATAATTAAGATTGTGAATGTTTTAAATCTTACGTTTTTAGCTTCGTAAATTTAAATAAGTTGGTACTAAAAGAAGTAATATAAAATTAAATTAGGGGTCAATTTTTATAGGACGACGTTAAAACTAAATAAGGAGAAAGATTAAAAGTGGGATGATTTTGTTTGATGAAGCAGGAATTGGTACAAATAATTTGAGGTGAAACGAATCAAACTTTTTATTAGACAAGGAATAGATTAAAGAAAGAAACTACTAGAACAGATAAAACTCTCCAATTTCTATTTCGATTCATCCCTGGCCTTATTCAAGAATTGTTTTTTTATCCAATCTGCAGGAACCAATTGAAAAGGCAAACCCATTGTGATTTCATGTGAAATTAAAATTGTTGTGATAAGTTATGGCTTATAAATAAGAACGTAGATGAAGCGACAAGGGATAAAGGAAATTCAACAGTAGTTTTACTTTTTTTAATTATGTATTGTCTTATTTATTTTCATTAACATTAAGACATTTGAATCTGAATAGTAAGTTAAAAGCGTATCGTGATGGTGCCTGACAATAGTGGGTTATGGTGATAATTTGTGTAGGCTACTAATAATTGTGGTGGATAATAGTGATAGCTAAGGTGAATGATAGCGATGATTGACGATATATAGTGGTGACTAATGACGATGACTGTTAGTAGTGATTGCAATTTGTTGTAGTAATGATGGTTGGTGGTGATGATGGTAAATAATGACTAGTGATAATAGTTGTGGATGGTGGGTGGCGCCGGTGATAGTAGCTAACGGTGGGTGACATAAACAGTGATAAAAGAAATCTGAATTATTTAGAAAACATAGGTTGTTCGTAGTAGTTATTCTAATATTGGTCCAACTTCATGTGTTTTTCGTAAGAGGAAAACAAGATCCAATCAAAAATTAAGAAATAAAACTTCAATTAAATCAATAATTCTCATTTAGGAGTAATGATCTTGTAGTCATTTAAAATTTATTAACTATAAATTTATAAAATGATTCGGATTATATTAAATTTATGAATATATTAGTTCAAATAAATATTATGGATTAAATAATTGAGTTAATTATTTAAATCTAATAAATATAGATTTAATTAAATCCCTCTCCATAAAGCCCAATGTCATGTCACTTAAATCTGATTGGCTGAAGGGAGTCCTCTTCCAATCACAACTCCTATATTTTAAAACTATAAATAGGGGTCCTCATAATTCAGAAAAGAGAATAAAGAATTCTAAACAAAAAGCTAGAGAAAGCTCGTGGATCAAAAGCCACAAATTTCTCTACAAGCTACAAGTTTAAGAATTCAAGAACTCAAGAATTCAAGGAATTCAAGAACTCGAGAGTTCAAGAATTCAAGTGTTCAAGCTTAAGAATTGAAGATTTGAAGAAGTCAAGATCAAGATAAAGTTCAAGTTTAAGAACGATGAAGATCAAGACCACCGGATTCAAGATCAAGCTCGAAGCCCTTGGATTCAACTAAAAGTCAAGATCAAGATAAAGTTCAAGTTCAAGAACGATAAAGATCAAGACCGCCGGATTCAAGATCAAGCTCGAAGCCCTTGGATTCAACTAGAAGTCAAGATCAAGATAAAGTTCAAGTTCAAGAACGATCAATATCAAGACCGCCAGATTCAAGATCAAGCTCGAAGCCCTTGGATTCAACTAGAAGTCAGGATCAAGATAAAGTTCAAGTTCAAGAACGATCAAGATCAAGACCACCAGATTCAAGATCAAGCTCGAAGCCCTTGGATTCAACTAGAAGTCAAGATCAAGATAAAGTTCAAGTTCAAGAACAATCAAGATCAAGACCACTAGATTCAAGATCAAGCTCGAAGCCCTTGGATTCAACTAGAAGTCAAGATCAAGATCACCAGATTCAAGATCAAGCTTGAAGCCCTTGAAATCAACTAGAAGTCAAGATCAAGATCAAGATAAAGTTCAAGTTCAAGATCAAGATTAAGTTCAAGATCAAGCTCAAGAGCCCTTGAATATATATATTTGAAAAAGACGAATTCAAAGGAATTATAGAGATTGTAACACTCGCACTTTAAATCAATAAAACGATTGTTGCGATAATTTTTCCGTTCTTGATTATTATTTTTCCGACGCAAATTTTATTGTCTACAAATTTTGGCACGCCCAATGGGACAATCTCTACCTCTCATCTCAACTTTTCAAGCATAAAAGAATATTAAAATGACTTACACTATGGAAGAATGATTAGCAAGCTTAACTAAAGCAATTGAAGACTTGACAAAGTGCACACACGAACAAGATGCTAAACTTTTCAAGCTAACAAATAAGATGGATAACATGATTGAGAGAAGATCAAGTCAAGCACCTCTGAAGCTTCATAAAACTCAAGACGAAGGAGAGTCTTGCGTAAAACAAACAAAGATCAAAGAGATTCATATCTCCATTGAAGGTTTGATTCCAGTTGATCAATTGAAGGACTTTATCATAGAGGCTATCAAAGACAAATCTTAGTCTTCACCCAAATTTTCTCCCACATATGTAAAGCCATATACACAAAGGATTGATAACTTGAAAATGCTGGAAGGCTATCAACCTCCTAAGCTTCAACAATTTGATGGCAAAGGAAATCCCAAACAACATATAACACACTTTATCGATACTTGCAATGATGTTGGGACTGTTGACACCCAATTTTGGCCAACCTCTAACCCTTTTTGGGAATGTTATTCGATCTAATACGTATTTTTGAAACATATTTCGAGTTTAAAATTTTAATCAATTTTGTCTTAAAATTATACATTTTAATATGCATGATTTCAAAAATTATTGTAATTATTATCAAATTATTTTATTAAAATTATATTTATCGATAGTTAAACCAAAAATAATTACTTTACGTCAATATTTTAAAATATTAGATATGTTTAATTATGTGAAAATATTTTAATATGTAGTATTTTATTAATTGGATAACATTTCCTAAATCTTCTCTTAAATCATTTAAATTATAGCCAGATATATTCAATTTCTTTCAATTCTAGTCACTACAATTCAACTTCTCTTTTCAATCGTAACCACCTTTCATTTCAATTCTAGCCATTGTATTTCAATTTTAGCCAATTCATTCCAATTTCCAGATTTTTCAATTCTAAGTAATCTCATCCGTTTATCCTTTAAATTAAATCCTGATCAAATCCTAGCAACTCATCTAAATTGATCAAACGGTCCAGATTTATTATACCTCAACCTTCCTATTTGAAACTCTAAGACCCAACCTTACCCTAATTCATTCTCAGTGCTTGGCAAAGCGCACAACACCAAGCAGCTGCCAGCAGCACCGAACAGCAACACCAGTGAGCAGCAGCTCCGGTCAGGCGAACTCTAGCCACAACCATCTCTCTCCTTTAAACCAACTCTGACAAGTGGCGGAGAAGACGAGCTTCATTTACGGGTTTTGGTCGGCATGAAGTTTCGAGCTTTAGTGCGCTAAAGATGGATCTTAACAGATCCATCCAGGTTCATTCTCTTGCTCAATTTAGTGTCTTGTCTCTTAGTTTGATCTTATTCTTTACATATTTGCTTTATGTGGAGTCCATTAATGATGTTGAAAATTCCCTTAAGCATGATTTCTTTGATGTTCTTCTGAACCTCTAGTGTAATGCCATTGATTAAAATATCAGTGCCTGATTGTAATATGCTCCTTGCTAAATAAGTGTTAGCACATCCTTGAGTTCTGATGAATTTGACAATTCCAAAATAATGTGATTTTACCCGTCGTATGGCATAACAATAATTGATCTTGTCTATCATTTTGGAGTTACAACTTGGTTATGATCTAAATTGGTTTGACCAAGTGAAATACTGAATTTACTTATGGTAATTGTAGATTAATATTCACCTTGATTGATTTGTAATATTGGATTGATTTGTGTACTTAACATGTTTAAATTTTTTTTAGTTATTGATTGAAAGCTTAATTTTTGGGAATGTTTGTAGTTACTATCAATTTTACTGGTGTGTCATGATTTGATTAGTCAAATTAGAAATTTTAATTTTGGGAAATCTGTAGTCATTAGTACACCTTTGATGTGGGTATTTGAATTTGCAAACATACCAAGATGTTATAATCGTGACTAATTGTTTCTTTCTTTTTTTAGTCAAGATGGTCTTCTCTTAATTGTGATTAAAATATGGTAAAATTAGTATAGTGTGGAAAGATTCTTGAGCCGCGTGAATGTTGTTTTTCCTTTAATATAGTTTCCCTTTTGGGACTGATCTTACATGTTTATTTAACTAATATTAATTGATTTGTCTTGCCTCAATTAAGTTGGGAAAAAAATTCTTACTTGATTATATTTGGTAAAAGATTGTGACTGATATTAATTGACCCATTTCCAATATATTCCCGATCTTCTATATATTATTAATGTAGTGACTCCTTCATTGATTTTTTTTGCCTTGAATAAAATCAGCAAGCATGTGTATTTTAGGATTTCTTTTGTCTTATTTTTGGTTGATTTAGTTCTCCCATTGATTAAGGAAAACATATTTTAAATTGATTATTAATTTATTCATTTCCTTTATTGTATGCCCTTTTACTCACTATATAAAGAGACCACTTTTTTCATTATTGACACGGTCTACACACATTGCTCACACCTTTCCCTCGAGGTAATTTGAACCCTTATCCTGATCTCTGGTTCGTTGACCTTAGCTACAGTTAGTTAGGTTAGATAGGTGCCCTAACGCGCCTTAATTCATTAGGTGGCGACTCTTCAATCCTTCAAAGTCCAAAAGAGTTGTTAGGTCGTGCACCAAAACTCGTTTTGCGAAAAACAAGGCGCGACATAATGTCGACTCTGCTGGGGATATTAGGTTCTTACCATTACTTGTTTCATGCTTTATGTGGGATTTATTTGGTTATTTCATTGTTTGTTTGGTTATTAGCATGTTAAGTTGTTATTCATTTTTCTTGTTTATTTGTTTCCTTATTTATTGTCTGTTTTTCATGTTCCACTCCTTCTCCTTTATCCTTATTTGTTTATTTCCATATTTCGCCCTTTTCCTTTTCCCTTATTTGTTTACTTGCTTGCGTAATCCCGTACCCTTTTCCTTTACTTGTTTGATTATCTAATATGTTCATATATTTATTTTTCCTTTTACTTATGCACGTATTTACTTGTTTATTTATTTATCGCATTTCATAAACTGTGTAAGTGTTACCGCTTTTAATCTAAATGTTAAATGTTACCGGTTTGATAAATTGACATTTCGCTCGTGCTTCCCCCAATTGGGACCCTTTTTCTCTTTTTTATTTTGCTACCATGATGTTATGCTTTTGCACCTCTCACAACTACTCTTTTTCTCTTCAAACACTCAATTATAGAGAGTCGGCATATGCGTGGACGGAACGGATAGTCTTACTATCGGGAAACCACGAGCCTTCCCGCATAGAACCCCTTTCAAGTCCGTGTTAAGCCAACTCTTAAAAAAATTTCTTAGGTCATACATGTTGCATATGCCGTAAGTGGTTTGACCCTTGGTGTCAATCCACATAATTAGTAGCCACCTTATTGTCTAAAGGGTCCCAACACCCTTTAGAAAAATTGCATAATTACGTGTCAATGTGGTCATAATAATTAAATTAAGCCAAATTTGTCAACATGGAGTTTAGATTTGTTTGTTGTTTGTTGCAGAGTCATGACTTATCCTCATTTTCCAAACATGCAAATGGCAGTCAAAGTGTATCCTACCTTGAAGGTCTGGTGGAAGGATATTGAAAGGAATCGAGAGTTGGAGGCAAACGAACTATTAGGTGGCCTTACTACTTTAATCTCCGTCGAGTCAGACGGTCACTTGATCAAGACACTATTGAAGTTTTGGGATTCTGAGAGGCTAGTGTTCAAATTTAGGAATTTTGAACTAACCCCGACAGTTGAAGAGATTGGTGGGTTTCTTGGTCTCCCTTACAAAGATCGTGACATGATTGTACCACACAAGCCAACACCAAGGTCCTTTTTGAAACAAATGGGCATGTGTCATAAACCGAGCTTACTCTGTCTGAAAGAAGGATGGATCTCCTTAGAGTTCATATACTCACATTTTGGGGACGAGGAAGGCCACGAAAACTTCCACAGAGAATTTGCTTGCTCTCCTGCGAAGTGGGAAAGATATCGTCTTAATGTTTTCGCTGTCGTACTGTTGGGCTCATTAGATTTTCCCAGAGAAGGAGGAAAAATACACACTAACCTAAGTTATGTGGTCCGTATGATGGCTCGAGGCGGAAAGACTATAGTTCCCATGATACTAACAGAAATTATAAGGACACTCATCAAGTGTACCAAAGGCAAAAGGTATTTCGAGGGGTGTAATTTTTTATTGCAACTCTGGGCTGTTGAGCATTTCTATCAAAGGGCTAATTCGGTAGACATTATTAGAGGGACTATGGAAAATAAAATCATCAATCATACCTCAAGGATGAAATATTTTGTTTCCCCTGTGGGAACGGAGGACTGGTTTGTGTACTTGGGAGAACGTTCAGCCATCAACATTCAATGAAAATACTATTGGTTGAAGTCTCGCCGTGTCATTATAAGAGGTAATGAGCTTTGCTTTATCGAGCTCATTGGTTTAAATGGCGTGCAACCATACGCACCACTCCGAGTCCTACGACAATTTGGTCAAATACAAATGATACCTCTGCGATCCCATATGGGCCAACATGAGTATGATTTTGGGCCAAAAACAAGTGGGCACCATATTGCGAAGGTGGGAAAGAGTAGTAAGTATTGATGTTCGAGAGCATCGACCCTTCTGCACACCAGAGTATTATGTGTGGCTTTTGGAGGACGCAGAACATGCAGATTTGAGAGAAGAAGGTCTTCCAGGTTTTGGTGATGAAAAGGAAAGAAGATGGGCTCGCAACCTCCTCAACTGCAACTATGAGATTATTTCAGAAATGAGGCAGCAGATTGTGCCTAACATTGGAAACCAGCATTGACCCTTTTTCTTTTTAGGATTTTTATTTCCCCATGTTATCCCTAACCCTTTAGTTTATTTCTAGTTTTGCTTTAGTCTGATGTAATAAATTGAATTTATTCAATAAATGATGATCGTTTTATTTCTTTAACTCTAAACTCCAATTGGCAAATAAGGCTTGAATTAATCATTATGCATCACTTATATGTCGTCTTAGGCCTACCTCTGGCTCAACGAGGTCCTTTGCATCTAGGACGCTTATTTCAAACAACGTGCTATTATTATTATTATTTGCTCTAATCCCCTAACACTGTTTTTTATTAATTCTATTGTTTTCCCCATTTCCAAGGTTGATCTGCTCTTCATTCTGGCATATACACGATCGAAAGGGACCCCTCCTTCTTCTCCTTCTCCTCAAAGAACGGACTACAGAGACAAGGGTAAAATGGTTGACAACAACAGCAGCACCGAAAGAGTAGAAACTTCTGAAGGAGGGCAACTTCCAAGTGACCTCATCCTTTGAGTTGAGTGCAAGATTTTAGATTTGGAAGAAGAAGTAGCGCATATGCGCGATTTGGCCAAGTTATCTATTTCTCTTGGAACCCAGTTTGGCAAAAATATAGACAATCCTCCTCACTATAACCAAACAACCATGCCAAACAATCCCCCAACCAATATAACCCGATCTGAACCCACTCATCCAAATATCTTTCCACCAGCTCACGCCTAAAATACCCAAATCTCATTTTACCACTACCACCAACAAACTAAGCCAACTATTCCAGAACCAGTTCCAAATGCAAATCCTTCATATACTCCCAGAAATAACAACCTCAACCCCATCTATGTGGAAACTGCTCCCTTGACCCATAACTATCATGAATAAGAGTTCTCCCAAAAGGACATTCTGATAAAAACCCTAACCAAGAGATTAGATAACTTGGCCAATAGGGAGCAACATGTGGAAGGAAGCAAAAGGTTGGGAGGACTGAGCTACGAGAATTTATGTATACATCTCGACGTAGAATTGCCTGAAAGGTACAAGCTTCCAAAGTTTGAACTATTTAATGGCATTGGAGATCCCAAAGCCCACCTGCGAATGTACTGTGACAAGCTTGTAGAGGTGGGGAGAGATGAGAGGATACTCATGAAGTTGTTTATGAGAAGTCTAACCGGAGAGGCTTTATCCTGGTATATTGAACAAGACCCTCGGAAATGGGATGAGTGGGTAGACATGGCAACAGACTTCATGAACAGGTTTGGATTTAATGTAGAAAACGCACCTGATTGGTTCTACATCCAAAACCTGAAGAAAAAGCCCATGAATCTTTCAGGGATTATGCGATAAGATGGAGGTCTGAGGCGGCCAGAGCCAGACCTCCCATAGAAGAATCTCAGATAAAAGACTACTTCATTCGTGCCCAAGAACCACAATACTATGATAGGATGATGCTTGTGGCTGAGAAAAGTTTTGATAATATCATCAAGCTAGGTGAAAGGATCGAAGAGGGCATAAAAAATAGGACTATCATCAATCTGAAGGCCTTGCAAGCCACCAACAAAGCTCTACAATCCGGGAGAATGGCAGAAAATCAAAAGAAAACAGGTTCAGTCATGATGGCTCAGGGAACCAGAACCCCTTATAAATACCAATCAATAGCCCCACCTCCATCTTCATATCCCCAAACTCCATATCATTCAGCTCCACCACCTATATCTCCCAACCTCATGCCAGTATATTACCAAAATGCTCATTCTCAATATCAGCAATCCTCATATCCTGTTTATAATGCCCAGCCAACATACTTTCAAACTCCACCACCTACTCAAACACCGAATTACCAAAACAGATCACCATATGAAAGAAGACATGTGAAGAACTATACCCCTCTGGCTGAACCCATAGCCTAATTTTATGAGAGACTGAAAGAGGCTGGCTATGTCACCCCAGTTCCTGCATTGTCTGTGGATGTTCGCGCAAAATGGTATGACCCTAACAAGGTTTGTGCCTACCATTCCGGGATGAAAGGTCACACTACCGAAGTTTGCAGAGCCCTGAAAGATAAGGTTCAAATGTTGATTGATACTAAAGTCATCCAACTCAAGGATCTAATGCCGAATGTTGCAAATAACCCTCTGCCTACCCATCAGGTCAACATGATAGAAGTCGAGGATACCTCAGATTGGGAGAAATCCATTTGGGTCCTTGAGCCAGAAGAAGCAATGACTGCTACCGCCCAGACTCCAATGGTAGTGCAAAGGCGTGCTCCGTTTAAGGTTGAGGTCGTCATGCCCAAGCCTCCATTCACTGTTTATAGGGCGTCTTCCCCTGTCCAATATGATATTCATGCTGTTCCATGGGACTACAGAAAGGAAAAAAAAGTGGAAGAAGCAGACACTACAGCAGGAGTTACTAGATCAGGAAGAATTTACACTTCTGAAAATTTGGTGTAGGGGAGCTCCAGCAAGTCCAAGGTACCAATTGTAGAACTTGAAAATCAAGGAATTTGGAAGAAGGTGCAAGCAAAAGAATACTCTATTGTTGAGCAATTGAGTAAAACCCAGTCTCAAATATCCATCCTATCATTGCTGCAATCTTCTGAAACTCATCGAAATGCTCTATTGAAGGTCCTAGGTGAAGCCTATGTCCCATCTAGCATCACTCAAAGAGAGGTAGCCCAAATGGTCGAGCAGGTTTTTGAGGCATACCGAATATCTTTCCATGAAGATGAGTTGTCAATTGAAGAAACAGCTCATAATAAGGCTTTGTACATTTTAGCTCAATATCAAGACAAGATAATCACCAAAGCCTTGGTTGATTCAGGATCGGATTTGAATATCTGCCCTCTGAGCACGTTGACAAGGCTAGGCGTGGATAGTGCAAAGATTCAAACCTAGAAGATGAATGTGAGAGCTTTTGATGGCTCTCAGAGGGTTACTATTGGGGAAATAACCTTGGACATGCTCATTGGTCCTGCTACTTTCCTAATAGCTTTTCAGATCTTGGACATTCCATTTTCATATAACCTATTATTGGGTCGTCCTTGGATTCATATGGTCGGAGCAGTTCCCTCTACTCTTCATCAATGCTTGAAGTTTGAATGGGATCATGAAGAGGTTGTAGTCCATGGGAAAAAGGGACATCTTGCATATGCGATAGAAGGAAGGGTTCATCTAGACGGTGAGATGTACCATACAATTGAGCTTGTTGGTAACATTGAAGTGCAACCTTGGTTTAGTCAGAAGATCATAGATATGATGGCCTGATTTGGCTTCAAGCTCAGGAAAGGTTTGGGCGCTAATCTACAAGGAATAGTTGAACCTATACAACTCGTTCGTCATTCAACCATTGTTGGCTTGGGTTACAAATATACTACTGAGGAGTGGCTTGATTGGCAGCCCCCTAGAGATGGGTACTACTATCCATTGAAGAAATCGATACCACCGTTGCACCAATCATTCCGATCAACAGGTTTCATGGGTGGTCTCATTGATGAGCTTCTGGAAGACATGAAAGGTTTGTCTCTGACCGAAGAGGAAGGAAAGGGCTGCAATGTCGTGATTAACGAGGAGGAGAAAGGGGGCCCTAGAGGAGACAGTTAAGCAGGGATCAGCATCAGCATTTGGACTTCAACTCCATCCAGACCTCGTCGGGCATCTGAGTAGCTGTGGAAGAAATTTTCTATCAAATTTTTAAAGTTTTCAATAAACAGTTTTAAATTCCAGTTCTCTGTTATTGTTTTCAAATGGTAGTTTTATCAAATTATTGAGTTTTAATAAATAAAGTTATTTTTCTCATCTATTTGATATCTTATATTTATTTGTGTCTTATTCTTTCTTCCAGCAAAATCTATTATAAAAATATTAAATCTGAGATTATGGCATATAATGAGACTACACAGCTTAACATTAATGACTTAGAGGAAGTCGAAGAAAGTGAGGTCCCTGAAGAGTTAATCAAAAAGGTTGAGGAATTCGAGGAAAAATCCAACCCGAATCTAGTGGAAACAGAGGTGGTAAATCTGGGAAATTCAGAAGTGGTACAAGAGACCCGAGTAAGGATCCATATGACAGAAGATGACAAGAAAGAGTATACAGAGTGTCTCATGGAGAATAAGGATATCTTCGCCTGGTCCTATGCAGACATGACAGGGTTAAGCACTTCAATCGTAGCTCATCGATTGCCTACTGATCCAGCATGTCCTCCTGTGAAGCAGAAGCTGAGAAAATACAAGCCTGAGTTGAGTTTGAAAATCAAGGAAGAAATATCAAAACAATTAGATGTTGGAATCCTTAGAGTGACGGAGTACCCAACCTGGCTTGCAAATGTCGTTCCAGTGCCCAAGAAAGACGGAAAAGTTAGAGTTTGTGTAGATTATCGAGATCTCAACAAAGTTAGTCATAAAGATAATTTTTCATTGCCCAACATACACATCTTGATTGATAACTGTGCTAAGCATGAAACACAATCATTCGTGGATTGCTTTGCTGGCTATTATCAAATTAAGATGCACAAGGATGATGCTGAGAAGACTGCATTCATTACACCGTGGGGTGTCTACAATTACAAGGTAATGCCTTTCGGGTTAAAGAATGCTGGAGCTACATACATGAGGGCAATGACCACCCTGTTTCACGACATAATCCACAAGGAAATTGAAGTTTTTGTGGATGATGTCATCATCAAATCAAAGAAGGGTTCAAATCATCTGGATGATCTACGGAAATTCTTTGCCAGATTATGCAAGTATAATTTGAAGTTGAATCCTGCAAAGTGTGTCTTTGTGTTTCCTGCTGGAAAGCTTCTAGGTTTCATTATCAGCCGTCGGGGTATAGAATTGGATCCATCAAAAATCAAAGTCATTCGTGACCTACCTCCGCCGAAGAGTAAAAATGAGGTAATGAGTTTCTTGGGACGACTCAACTATATCAGTCGTTTCATAGCCCAATCTACTGTCATTTGTGATCCTATCTTCAAGCTGTTGAAGAAGGATGCTGCGGTGAAATGGACAGACGAATGTCAACAAGCGTTTGACAAAATCAAAGATTATTTGTCCAATCCACCTGTGTTGGTTCCACCGAAATCTGGTAGACCACTGTTGCTATACATATAAGTGTTGGATAATGCTTTCAGCTGCATTTTATGGCAACATGATGAGACTGGAAAAAAGGAGCAGGCAATATATTACATGAGTAAGAAATTTACATTATATGAGGCTCGATACTCTCTATTGGAGCGTACCTGTTGTGCTGTAACTTGGGTCGCTCAGAAGCTGCGACACTACCTCTCCTCGCACATTACTTACCTGATTTTAAGGATGGATCCTCTGAAGTATATCTTTCAAAAGCCCCATGCCTACAGGTAAACTGGCTAAATGACAGATATTACTGAGCGAGTTTGACATAGTGTATATTACACAGAAGGCAGTGAAGGCACAGGCATTAGCAGATCATATGACGAAGAACCCTGTAGATAATGATTATAGACCGTTGAAGACTTACTTCCCAGACGAAGAAGTAGCTTTTGTAGAGGAAGACATTGCTGAAGAATATAATGGTTGGAGGATGTTCTTTGATGGAGCTAAGAACTTGAGCGAATCTGGCATCGGAGCTGTTTTGATTTCACCAACTGGACAACATTACCCGATATCCGCCAAACTCAAGTTCCTCTGTTCAAATAATATGGCTGAATATGAAGCTTGCATATTAGGGCTTCGACGTGCTATCGACTTGGATGTCCAAGAAATGTTGATAATAGGAGATTCAGACTTATTGATCCATCAAGTCTGAGGCGAATGGGCTACCAAGAATCAGAAATTATTACCATACTTGGAGTGCATGCATAGGTTGTGTAGAAGGTTCACCAAGACAAAATTCAAACATGTGCCAAGGATCCAGAATGAATTCGCAGACGCCTTAGCCACCTTGTCTTCCATGATTCAACATCCCGATCATAATTACATTTATCCTATTTACATCCACACATACGAGCAACCAACATACTGTTTTTATGTTGAGGAAGATCCTGATGGAAAGCCTTGGTACGATGACATTCAAGGATATTTGAAGAACGACGAGTATACGGAGGATGCAATAAGTGTACAAAAGCGTACAATTCGGAGGTTAGCGAATCAATTCTTTCTAAGTGGAGAAATCCTTTATAGAAGGACTCCCGATTTAGGGTTGCTAAGGTGCGTTAAAGCTGGAGAAGCCAATAGGTTGATTAAAAAGATACATGCAGGAACATGTGGTCCTCACATGAATAGTTTTACATTAGCGAAGAACATCTTGAGATCAGGATATTTTTGGCTAACTATGGAAACAGATTGTATCCGCTATGTTCAAAAATATCACCAATGTCAGACTCATACAGCTATGATCAGAGTTCCTCCCAACAAACTCCATGTTACTAGTTCACCTTAGCCCTTTGCAGCTTGGGGCATGGACGTCATTGGTCCAATTGAGCCAGCGGCATCCAATGGGCATAGATTCATTCTGGTTGCAATTGACTACTTCACCAAATGGGTCGAAGCCACCTCTCACAAATCAGTGACAAAGAAGGTTATGGATGATTTTTTCAAAAATAATATTATCTATAGGTTCGGGATTCCTGAGTCAATCATCACTGATAATGGAACCAACCTAAATAGTGATCTGATGAGATCATTGTGTGAGAAGTTCAAGATCAATCACTAAAATTCTATAGCATATAGACCACAGATGAATGGAGCTGTTGAGGCTGCAAACAAGAATATCAAAAGGATATTACGCAAGATGATCGACAATCACAAACATTGGCATGAAAAGTTACCTTTTGCATTGTTGGGATATCGTACCACCATCAGAACTTCTACTGGGGCTACACCTTATTTTTTGGTATATGATAATGAAGTTGTGATACCTGCTGAAGTGGAAATACCATCTCTAAGGATTATTCAGGAAGCGGAGCTGGATGATGCTAAATGGATACAAGTTCGGGCGGAGAATTTGGCTTTAATATATGGGAGAAAAATTAACGTCATTTGTCATGGTCAACTCTATCAAAAGAGAATGGCCAGAGCTTTTAACAAGAAGGTTAGACCCAGACACTTCTCACCTGGACAACTGGTTTTGAAGCGGATTTTCCCAAATCAGGATGAAGCAAAAGGTAAATTCTCACCAAACTGGCAAGGTCTATACATAGTCTCTCGGGTGTTGACAGGCGGAGCCCTCATACTTGCAGAAATGGATGGAGAAATTTGGCCCAAACCTATCAACTCAGATGCTGTGAAAAGATATTACATCTAAGTTTGTTTCATGCTCCTTTACTATGAGTTTGGAACTACGTCAGACCTGATTCCCGTTTAAGAGAGGATACGTAGGCGCTCCTATGGAGTTCGGTCTTATCATAATAAAAATTTCATCTTCCCCTTTTTTGACTGTGTAACTGGGGAAGAATTTTTTAGAGGGTCTCAAAATTCCATCAAAAGGGCATTTTCCTGCAAATCACGATACTGGGGCAAATTTTTTGAGAGGAACTCAAAAATTCCTTTAAAATCATTTCTTCTCACAAATCAGTAACTGGGGCAGAATTTTTGAGATGGTTTAAAAAATTCCTTCAAATGAGCATTTTCTGCACAAATCAAGACTGGGGTAGAATTTTTTAGAAGGTTTCAAAAATTCACAGCAATCGAACTACAATCTTCAACAAAGATCAGATAACAGATTTGATACTAAGTCAGGTGTTGTAAAGTCTCAAGCTATGCCATGGTCAATGATTCAACATTACTTTTTACAAACTAATTTTTTTTTAACTTTTCAAAAACTCTCTCTTTTTATTTTTACATTTTTTTTCTTCAAAGCGAATGCCCGAAAAGGTCTGGGTGACGAGCCAAAGGGAGCACACCGGTCGGAGCATATCAACCTCCCCCCATTTGTAAACTCACAATTTTTCTTTGAATACAGAAAAGACAGGTACAGATACAAAAGACAACTTCAACATCACCTGACCGATATTAAGGTCGACGAATCACCACTAAATGGCACATTATCCTCCCAATCGAAAAGAAGGACCAAGCTTTATATTGAGTCTGACAATCGCCAATCAGCAGCACCATGCTCTTCCAATAGGAAAATAATCAAGTTACTATAAATCGCCAGTCAAATAGCATACTATCCTTCCGACATGATAAAGGACCAAGTTATCCTGAGCCCGACAATCGTCAATCAATGGTACCCTATCTTTATAATCAGACAAAAGGATAAGACTACTCCATATCAAGCCCGAAAAATCAACTTTTCAACTGCACCTACTCCTTACAATAGGACGAAGGGTCAAAGCTACAATATTCCGAATTCGTCAATAAATGACACTCAATTCTTTCAATAAGACGAAAGTCTATGCCTCCAATCAACTATTGCATGTGCCCGAGATTGCATTGTGTCCGAGATTGCATTGAGTCCGAGATTGCATTATGCCCGATGTTGCATGTGCCCGAGATTGCATTGAGCCCGAGGTTGCATTGTGCCCGATATTACATGTGCCCAAGATTGCATTGTTCTCGAGAATTGCATATGTTCGAATAAACTCCAAATAAGCAACAAGTATCAACAGATGCCCGAATTACAAATACGCTTTCTTTACTCATTGCTCATATTCCTAAGGCGTCATGATCTAAAGACATCTTTTTTCATGGCTTGCGGGCATCATGTCATGGCTTAAGGATTTACTTTCTGCTTATCATGATCCAAAGGTGTCATAGTCTAAAGGCATCATTTTCATGGCGCGCAGACAATATTTTCATGACCTGAGGATATAACTTTTGCGTATCATGGCCCTAGACATCATAGCCTAAGACATCACCTTCATAATCTTATGGCAAACATCATTGTCGATATGGGAAATTGTATCATATTTACCTTTATCGTTTGTTTGATACACTTGCTCTAACAATATTACAAACTACAGATTTGCTAGAGACTAACATTTTGCAGATAAGACATTTTTCACCTCCTGACTACAATTATCATACTTACGTCTATCGCAACACAGGCCCCTTCAAATTCTTTGCTACTCTATTGTCGTTTTTCATTTAAACCTTGGCTACTAATTGTTGTGCCGTAACTTTTCTATCTTTAGAAAAATCACTTTTTGAAATATTCTAAGTATAAAACAATTCGAGAAAAATACTTAGAAAAGAGTCGTCACTTAATTTTTTAAAGAAATTAAGAAAACTTGTAATTTTTTCAAAGATTTAAACAGAAAAAAAATCATTTGAAAATACCAAAGTGGGTTCGGGGTTCAATTTACACTTCGAGAAGGGTTTAAGCATTCGAAGTGTCCGCTAACATGCGGTCGACCTGCGATTTGACAAAAATATATTTGACTATTTTTAGGAAATAGTGATTTAACATAAGAAGAGTAATTTACAATATTTGGTTAACTAAAAAAAGCTAAATAAATGACACAATTTATTTTTATTTTATTTTTAGAGAAAAGGGATCCAAAATGAAATGTTTGACTCGACATACAAGATTATAATATTAATAAAATTAGATTAATTAGAATTTATTTAATTTATTTTGAAATAACTTAAACCAATTTAATACATTAAAGCATGAAAATCATTTTAAATTAATTGAAGAATAAAAGTTTTGGCTAACCTTCTTGAGAAAATGACTAAGTAAGTATTTTATAATAATAATTAACATTATTAGATAAACTTTGACAAAATAGTTAAACAAATAGCAATTTTTTATTTTTAAGAAAATGGGACCTTAATTGAAATATTTGAATTAGAGACAAGTAATTAGAATTGAAACTAAATTACTTGGTTTTTATTTGAGTCATTTTTGGTTTATGAAAAAAAATTGTTTTAAACTAATAAAACAAAAGGAAAAAAAAAAGTTTTGATTAAAGATTATAAATGACAATACAAAAGTTGATAAAATGAGATTTGTTAGAAACAAAACAACACAGAGAAATAGCTCGTCTTTTGGGGGATCCAACTAAGTTGATCTACGATTATAAAGTTAGAGTTAGACAACAAACGATAAATAATCACAATTAAATAATTAGCGAGTAAGGGAGAAATTTGAATTTGGGCCCTTTTTGGGCCAAATTCGCTGCTACTATTGGGCTTAACCCAATCCCGTTTTTGGTATACACCTGATGTATATCAGTGTTTATCAGCATGTGTATAGGTTCTTTTCGTGTATATCTTGCTTCCGAACGCATGTATTTCACCTCAGCCCTGTATTTTCAAACTTTTAGACCTGTATAACATTGTATATTTTGCATATTCCTCTGTAAATAATGTGTATACAACCTGCTTTTTGGACTTTCGGCAGCTATACATCAGTCTCCAGCCTTGCACTTCAGCTTTCACAACGAGGCAGACTCAAGAGGTTTTTGGGCTTGGCCCAACTTTAGGAGAAATGCAATAAGAGACGGAGTCCCAATGGACTCATGCGAGGAGGTTCATTCATGCACATCATACGATAAGAATTAGTAGGGAGAAGATGAAGTTTCACACGATAATAGAGCAAGTGGACGTAATAATTTTAATTAGTACTCTTTTTAATAATATTGTAGGCAACAGTAAACTCAAATTGCAAGTAAATATATTAGAAGACGGACACGTATACAAAAGGGTGGCTACATAATCTATCTTAAATTCGAATCAGTAGCAGTATAAGGACTTAACTAGTGTAAAAAATAAAGAGAAAGGATGACAAATTATGAATAACATAGAGCTGCAACTGGACATGTTCAAAACAGAGAAGAAAACAAGTTCACTTAAGTTGGACAAGTGAAGAAAAGAAAAGCAATCAAGAGAAACAAAACATATTCCTAAGCTCACTGGAAAACATATGCAGAAATAACAACAATAATGATATTACTTTGGTAATTGTTGAAGTAAATCCCATGACCTCCTAATCATTTTTATGAGCTTGAACAACAAGACTAACAAGATAAAAGGTTTACTAATGAGAACAAAGTGAGGAAAATCAGTGCTAAAACATACGAGCAATACCAAGTAGCAAATTAGCTAGCTTCATAGATACAAAATTAAGCTAATGAATATAACAACCAACATATAATACTAAAGTGACTTCGCTGATGCTTGAATCATGCCTACTGCTAAAAAAAAACGCATAGGAAATCAGTACTAAAGCAAAAGCCTAAAACCAGGGGAACCAAACATTTTTAATAACAAACTCCATATCAAGTATCGAACAAACGCACCATATCAAAAAAATAGAATGTTAGAGGAGGCGAAGTTACCTTTCTTGGAGCAGCGATTGAGACGACGAGCAAAGGGAGGCAGCGATTCTTCCACCAAAACACAACTCTGAAAAACTCGAATGAACAAGACAAAAACGAGCGAGACTGATCCGATCAACTTTAAAGATTTTTGGTTTAGGTATATTTCTTCCTCTCAACTCTTAGCCAACTCTTAATATTCCCCCCCCCCCCCCTTCCTTTTTTTGATCAAAAGAGATGAATATATAGATGGAAATTAGGGGAAATCAGGTGAAATTTCGAATTTAAAATTCAAATTCATTCAGCCCCTTTTCAAGACCACAGTAGGAGGGATGGGAAATTTCTGAAAAGGGAACGATGACGTGCTTGCTGGCCTGATTTCTGGATTCTCGTGATTCGTAGGTCACTTCGCTGGATTTCTGGGGAAGAAAACGTTGGTGTGCAAGGATAAGGTTGGTTTGGTGTATGCTGGAATTGAATTGGAATTCTTTTGGTATTGTGTTAATGGGTTGGGTTCTTTAAGTATTAGACTGCAGGGAATTTATTGTTGGGCTGCTGGGAATGTTGTGGGCTTGCTGAAAAATGGGCCCAAAACTTGGTCTCTTAAATGGAGTTAAGGATTTGATATTAGAGGATGGTTAAGGATTGCAATTGTAGCCAATTAAAATTAAGAAATTAGCCAATTTGAATTTAATTAGTGAATTCGGCTAAAATTCAAACAAGATGAGTTAATATAAATTAATTAATGAGCTTCTTAATCTTAACGAAAAATAAAAAATTATTAACTTAATTATAAACTAATTAATTCGATTACAAAACTAATTAACTCGAAATTATAACTATAACTTAAAGTTAATTAATAAAATATTTAATGTAAAATCTTTTGTGATGATTTTTAAATATTTATAAAATAACGTGATTGCAAAAATATACATATTTATTATTGAAAAATGATAAAATTACTTTAAACATAGCTTGAAAGTATTTTGAATTTCATAAAACTCATTAATTCAAAATTATAACCATCCCTAATATTTAAAATATAAAATCTTTTTTTTTGAGACGATTTTCGAATAATCATAAAATATACTAATTATATACATAATTATGTAAAACATATATATTATTTAAAACTTATAAAAACAATACAACTATTTAAAATAACTTGCAAACTATATTATAATTTTTTATTTTTTTGAAATTTTATAAAACTAATTTATTTATTTTTTTGCTTGAAATTGAAGAGGTTCGATGATTAATCTATGATGTGGAGGTCCAAAATTGGGTGTCAACACTAATTTTACCGCTTCTCATCAGATTCTGCACTCTTAAACTGGAAATCGCTCCGTCATGCTCTTCTCGCTACTCTAATCTTCTCCATTCAAGGCAATATCACTCTCGTTAGTATACCGTACCGCTCTTTCAACCCTTAGGAGTTTCGTCTTCTCTTAAGTCTAGAACTACACATGACCTGATTCTCGTATAACCAGAGATATGTAGGCGTCTTAATACCCAAAGTCTCGGTCATACCCTATTCCAACTTTTTATTATTTCAATTGAACCCACTGACATATCTTGTCGGTCGGACAAAATCAGCTACTAAGTCAACGTTAGTTGCCCGACAATTCATCTTTCATCCTCGAACAACCAAGGGGCAGCTGTTGACACCCAATTTTGGCCGACCTCTAACCCTTTTTGGGAATGTTATTCGATTTAATACGTATTTTTGAAACATATTTCGAGTTTAAAATTTTAATCAATTTTGTCTTAAAATTATACATTTTAATATGCATGATTTCAAAAATTATTGTAATTATTATCAAATTATTTTATTAAAATTATATTTATCGATAGTTAAACCCGGAATAATTACTTTACGTCAATATTTTAAAATATTAGATGTGTTTAATTATGTGAAAATATTTTAATATGTAGTATTTTATTAATTAGATAGCATTTCCTAAATCTTCTCTTAAATCATTTAAATTATAGCCAGATATATTCAATTTCTTTCAATTCTAGTCACTACAATTCAACTTCTCTTTTCAATCGTAACCACCTTTCATTTCAATTCTAGCCATTGTATTTCAATTTTAGCCAATTCATTTCAATTTCCAAAATTTTCAATTCTAAGTAATCTCATCCGTTCATCCTTTAAATTAAATCCTGATCGAATCCTAGCCACTCATCTAAATTGATCAAACGGTCCAGATTTATTATCCCTCAACCTTCCTATTTGAAACTCTAAGACCAAACCTTAACCTAATTCATTCTTTTCTCCTCTCCTTTCTCTAGCCGCAACACACCTCTCTTTTCTTCTTCGACGACACCAGCGAGACAGAGAGACACCATCGTCCTGTTCGACGAAACCTTCGCTCCTCATCTCCTCTCTCTGTTGCCTTCTCTTCCCTCTCATCTCCTCTTTCCCAACAGCAGCGCAGCACCTCCAAGCAGAGAGCCACCGCAAGGACAACAGTCCAGCGAGATGCAGTAGCAACCAGCCACCGGCGAGCCATCAGGTAGTAGTCCGGCGAAGCAGCAGTGACAGCAGTGCTTGGCAAAGCGCACAACACCAAGCAGCTGCCAGCAGCACCGAACAGCAACACCAGCGAGCAGCAGCTCCGGTCAGGCGAACTCTAGCCGCAACCATCTCTCTCCTCTAAACCAACTCTAATAGGTGACGGAGAAGACGAGCTTTATTTACGGGTTTTGGTCGGCATGAAGTTTCGAGCTTTAGTGTGCTAAAGATGGATCTTAACAAATCCATCAAGGTTCATTCTCTTGCTCAATTTAGTGTCGTGTCTCTTAGTTTGATCTTATTCTTTACATATTTGCTTTATGTGGAGTCCATTAATGATGTTGAAAGTTCCCTTAAGCATGATTTCTTTGATGTTCTTCTGAACCTCTAGTGTAATGCCATTGATTAAAGTATCAGTGCCTAATTGTAATATGCTCCTTGTTAAATGAGTATTAGCACATCCTTGAGTTCTGATGAATTTGACAACTCCAAAATAATGTGATTTTACCCGTCGTATGGCATAACAATAATTGATCTTGTCTATCATTTTGGAGTTACAACTTGGTTATGATTTAAATTGGTTTGACCAAGTGAAATACTGAATTTACTTATGGTAATTGTAGATCAATATTCACCTTGATTGATTTGTAATATTGGATTGATTTGTGTACTTAGCATGTTTAAATTTTTTTAGTTATTGATTGAAAACTTAATTTTTGGGAATGTTTGTAGCTACTGCCAATTTTACTGGTGTGTCATGATTTGATTGGTCAAATTAGAAATTTTAATTTTGGGAAATCTGTAGTCATTAGTACACCTTTGATGTGGGTATTTGAATTTGCAAACATACCAAGATGTTATAATCGTGACTAATTGTTTCATTCTTTTTTTTAGTCAAGATGGTCTTCTCTTAATTGTGATTAAAATATGGTAAAATTAGTATAGTGTGGAAAGATTCTTGAGCCGCATGAATGTTGTTTTTCCTTTAATATAGTTGCCCTTTTGGGACTGATCTTACCTGTTTATTTAACTAATATTAATTGATTTGTCTTGCCTCAATTAAGTTGGGAAAAAATTTCTTACTTGATTATATTTGGTAAAAGATTGTGACTGATATTAATTGACCCCTTTCCAATATATTCCCGATCTTCTATATATTATTAATGTAGTGACTCCTTAATTGATTCTTTTTGCCTTAATTAAAATCAGCAAGCATGTGTATTTTAGGATTTCTTTTGTCTTATTTTTGGGATTTTTGGTTGATTTAGTTCTCCCATTGATTAAGGAAATCATATTTTAAATTGATTATTAATTTATTCCTTTCCTTTATTGTATGCCCTCTTACTCACTATATAAAGAGACCCTTTTTTTTTCATTATTGACATGGTCTACACACATTGCTCACACCTTCCTCTCGAGGTAATTTGAACCCTTACCCTAATCTCTGGTTTGTTGACATTAGCTAGAATTAGTTAGGTTAGATAGGTGCCCTAACGCACCTTAATTCGTTAGGTGGCGACTCTTCAATCCTCCAAAGCCCAAAAGAGTTGTTAGGTCGTGCACCAAAACCGTTTTGCAAAAAATGGGGCGCGACAGGGACGTATGGGGATTATCTTGTTAAAGAGTTCGTTCAGTCTCTCAAAGAAAATGCCTTTGATTGGTACACAGATCTCGAACCCAATTCTATAGATTGTTGGGAGCAGTTAGAGAAAGGGTTCCTCAATTGTTTCTATAGCACAAGACGTGTCGTTAGCATGATTGAATTTACAAAGGCTCATCAAAGCGAAGATGAGCTAATTGTTGACTTTATCAATTGCTAGAGAAGTTTGATCCTCAACTGAAAAGATCGCCTTAGTGAAACTTCTAGCATTGAAATGTGCATCCAAGGCATGAATTGGGGTCTTCACAACATCTTGCAAGGATTAAAGCCCAATACATTCGAAGAGTTGGCAACTCGTGCACATGACATGGAATTAAGCATGACTTTAAGAGAAGATCAACGATCTCATGTCTATGAACCTCATGAATATGAAGATATAGAAGAACTACAAAGTGGGGGCAAGTCTGCATCTGAAGATGACTTTGAAGAGTCCATGTATATCTAGACGCTCCTTAACGCATGAGCCTAAACTGCAAGTTATAGGGCTCCTCATCACATGAGCTTAAACTGCAAGTTATAATGCTCCTAGGTACACGAGCCTAAACTGTATATCACAGACCTCTTCATATTTGAGTTAAATTTGCAAGCTGAAATGCTCCTTGAAACACGAGCTTAAACTGTGTCACTTAAATCTTCAAAGTTTGAGTTAAATCTTCAAGTTGAAATGCTCCTTAAAACACGAGCTTAAACTATGTCATAAAACTCTTCAAATTTGAGTTAAATCTTCAAGTTAAAATGCTCCTTCAAACAAAAGCTTAAACTGTATATCGCAAAGCTCTTCAAATTTGAGTTAAATCTTCAAGTTGAAATGTTCTTTGAGACACGAGCCTAAATTGTATATCATAAAACTCATTAAATTTGAGTTAAATCTTCAAGTTAAAATTTTCCTTGAGACATGAGCCTAAATTGTATATCATAAAGATCTTTAAATTTGAGTTAAATCTTCAAGTTAAAAAGCTCATTTAGACACGAGCCTAAATTGTATATCATAAAGCTCTTTAAATTTGAGTTAAATCTTCAAGTTAAAATGTTTCTTGAACATGAGCCTAAACTATATATCATAAAGCTCTTTAAATTTGAGTTAAATCTTCAACCTAAACTGCTCCTTAAGGTACGAGTCTAAACTACTTGTCATTCTTGGCCTGTAAGAGTATAAATTATGTACGACACATAAAAAACAGTCTCCAAGAACTCGTTGTGAATTGATACTCTTCACTGGGGTACGTAGGCGCTTAGAACCATATTCTAAGTTCAGTTGCATGAGTGTAAAAAAACCACATGTTCCCCTTTAATCTATCACATGAAAGTTAAAGTTATGAGTAATCTTTCATAAAACTTCAGACTTGCACCAAATGGTGGTGACTCAATGGGGGTAAACCCTTATGAATAAAAGTTGTTTCAAAATGAAGTCTTCAAAAATCTCCAAGTATACAAGTTGAAGTCTTCAAATTCTCCAAGTATACAAGTTGAAGTATTAAAATCTTCCAATTCTACAAGTTAAAGTCGTCAAATTTGTCAAGTCTGCAAGTTGAAGTCTTCAAATTCTTCAAGTCTGCAAGTTCAAGTCTTCAAATTCTTCAAGCCTAGTCTTTGAAAGATAAAATGTCTCGACAAGACTTGAAGAATGGAGCATTTGTAGTCATTTAAAATTTATTAAATATAAATTTATAAAATGATTCGTATTCTATTAAATTTATGAATATATTAGTTCAAATAAATATTATGGATTAATATAATTGAGTTAATTATTTAAATCTAATAAATATAGATTTAATTAAAGTCAGCTCCATAAAGCCCATATGTCATGTCACTTAAATCTGATTAGCCGAAGCGAGTCCTCTTCCAATCACAACTTCTATATTTTAAAACTATAAATAGGGGTCCTCATAATTCAAAAAAGAAAACGAATAATTCTAAACAAAACCTAGAGAAAGCTCGTGGATCAAAAGTCACAAATTTCTCTACAAGCTACAAATTTAAGAATTCAAGAACTCAAGTGTTCAAGAATTCAAGAAATCGAGAGTTCAAGAATTCAAGTGTTCAAGCTTAAGAATTGAAGATTTGAAGAAGTCAAGATCAAGATAAAGTTCAAGTTCAAGAACGATCAAGATCAAGATAAAGTTCAAGTTCAAGAACGATCAAGATCAAGACCACCAAATTCAAAATCAAGCTCGAAGCCCTTGGATTCAACTAGAAGTCAAGATCAAGATCAAGATCAAGATAAAGTTCAAGTTCAAGTTCAAGAACGATCAAGATCAAGACCGTCGGATTCAAGATCAAGCTCGAAGCCCTTGGATTCAACTAGAAGTCAAGATCAAAATAAAGTTCAAGTTCAAGAACAATCAATATCAAGACCGCCGAATTCAAGATCAAGCTCGAAGTCCTTGGATTCAACTAGAAGTCAAGATCAAGATAAAGTTCAAGTTCAAGAACGATCAAGATCAAGACCGCCAGATTCAAGATCAAGCTCGAAGCCCTTGGATTCAACTAGAAGTTAAGATTAAGATAAAGTTCAAGTTCAAGAACGATCAAGATCAAGACCGCCGGATTCAAGATCAAGCTAGAAGCCCTTGGATTCAACTAGAAGTCAAGATCAAGATAAAGTTCAAATTCAAGAATGATCAAGATCAAGACCACCAGATTCAAGATCAAGCTCGAAGCCCTTAAAATCAACTAGAAGTCAAGATCAAGATAAAGTTTAAGTTCAAGAATGATCAAGATCAAGATCACCAGATTCAAGATCAAGCTCGAAGCCCTTGGATTCAACTAGAAGTCAAGATCAAGATAAAGTTCAAATTCAAGAATGATCAAGATCAAGCTCGAAGCCCTTGAAATCAACTAGAAGTCAAGATCAAGATAAAGTTCAAGTTCAAGAACGATCAAGATCAAGATCACCAGATTCAAGATCAAGCTCGAAGCCCTTGAATTCAACTAGAAGTCAAGATCAAGATAAAGTTCAAGTTCGAGATCAAAATCAAGATAAAGTTCAAGTTCAAGATTAAGTTCAAGATCAAGTCAAATTCAAGATCAAGCTCAAGAGCCCTTGAATTTATATTTGAAAAGATGAATTCAAAGGAATTATAGAGATTGTAACACTCGCACTTTAAATCAATAAAACGATTATTGCGATAAACTTTCCGCTCTTGATTATTATTTTCTCAACGCGAATTTTATTGTCTACAAATCTGACTGTTAATTAAGCAAAGTGAAAATCATGAGAAAATCATGTTAGAAGCGAGAATTCACACATAAGAGTATATATGATTGGGTGATAAACGAAACAAAATGAAAATCATGTTTGAATCCCAACGTTTTCTCTTAAGGGTATGGCTTGAAGTTGACTGTTAAGAAACACCAATCTCTTGATGAACAAAGTTATAATACTACATGTGCTAGTAAAAAGTAACATATGCCAAGTAAAATAATTATTGAGGTACCAACTAAATTGGCGGAAAATCATCGATATCAATTACAAAATTCAACAAATACAAACTTTTATTGATGCAAACAAAAAAGAAGTAAAGACAAAATTGAGAAATTTATTGGACTTCTAACAACAATTGCTGTGTGACTTCCATAATTTGAAAGATCAAAATCAATTTTCATACAAGAATTTCCAGATCCAACAACCAATACTTTTTTATCTTCATGTTTTTCACCTGATTGATAGTCACTTGAATGGATTTTTCCCCTTTGAAATTTTCAAGCCCTCCCACTTTTGGAATATGACCTTCATTGGTTTCACCGGTAGCCAAAATCAAGAAATCACAAGCATACAATTTCATTTCTCCACTAGCTACATTTCTTGATTTGACATTACATTTTTTTTCATTGTTGAAAAAGGCTAATTCAGCAAATCACAACATACAATTCCATTTCTCCACTAGCCACATAGCTTGATTTGACATTCCTTTCTTCTCTTCATTGTTAAAAAAAGCTAATTCAACACAAATTTGAAATTTTGGTTTGATGCTGAAATTCTCAACATGTTGATCTAAGTATTGAATAAATTTTATTTTTTGGCAAATATTTTGGTGATGAAGTTGCATGTGGTATAAACTTAACTTCAACTTCTTCCTTTGTCAAATTAACCATTGTAATTTTCCAGATCCAACAATCAATACTTTAGTAGCACATATGCTGATAAGCCAGCTTTTTGAAACATACCTGAATTGCAAGAGAGGTTTCACCGAAAGCCTTAAGAGAATTTTAGTGATGAGCTCTGATCGCAGAACGATGGATCTATAGTTTGAATCTTGAACTAAAGAAGAATTAGAAGAAAATGGAGCATTGTTTGTGTGTTTCCTCCACTTTTTGCGTCGATGGGAGGGTTTTGATTCCATGTGTTGCAGGAAAACTAAGCTCTCTGAGAAGACTTAGGTTTTCGATGTTCTATTAAGTAATGTCTCTAAAATATATTTTATATAATTATTTTCTAAAAAGTGGTCCTTTTCTTTGTGTAATGGGTACACAATATAGTACCTTAAGTATCACTTGGACAACTTTTGTCCTTTAAATTCACAAAAAATGAGCAATTAAGACACCCCTACTATAGTGCATTTAAGATGTTGCGTCAATATCACGCTAAAAATGTCTCATAAATTTTTATTCCAAAAGACCAGTCAAAGAAATTTATTGTTGGATTAGGAGGATTCATATTAACCGAGGTTTCATTGTATTAATTGAAATCAATTTCTTGATCAAATCCTGAAATGGCATACCGAAAGGAAAGTACAATGCAAAATACAGCTAAGGCCTCTGATTATTATTATTTTTTAAAATGTTTATCATGAATCAGTTAAAAAAAATCAGCAAAACCTATCTGAAATCTTGTCTTTTCTTTAAAATTGACTAGAACGATCCAACTTGTGCATCGCTTTACCCCAACAACTGAAAGAGCAGACTGTGTATATAAAACAATGAAATTGGTCCAAAAATGAAACTATCAAATATGTTGAAATGCACAAAAAAAGATGTTAACTTATCACAGACTGAAACTCACCATTATTTATTGGATTAGTTTCTGGACACGTGTGTCTCATGTTATTTTTTATAGATCTGTTAGAACGATTAGAATTCTAAGAAAGCATGCATGTAATGAGTAATAAAATATAGCAATTACAAATTAATCTTTAAAAAATATGACAAGAAATAACAAATGAGGGGCGTATATTAATGTTTAATATTAACTATTTTTAAATAACCAACTACAAATTTTGAACTTTGCGTAGTAGTTAGCAAACTTCTAATAAAGTCATGATTGTCTAATTTGAGCTCAATAAATATATAGACTTACGACAATAAGAAATTAATAAAAAATTAAACAAAAAAGGTCTAATAGAGAGAGAACACAAAAAAATATACAATAAAAAGGAAAAATACAACATAAACATCATAAGACTTTAATCATAATAATATAGTCGAAAAATAATATACAAATCAATACATAATTTTTCTAGTTCTTGTCGACACCTTCTTCCATCACCAATATAAATTGAAGAGTTGTCTTCATCGAGTCAAACTAAAATATGACTTAAATTAAATAATACAATAATTAACTATTTTAACTATAGAATGAAAATAATAATCTTAGGTGGCGGTTGAAACAAAAAAGATGAATTTATATATATTAAAATTAAGGAATATCAAAAGACGTAGGTTATGAATATAAAATATGTGAGAGTAATGAATATTAAATATATCAATTGAATGAATAAGAGATATGAAGATTAATATTTAAAGCAAATAAAATAGAAAAATATTATACTTAAATACTAAATGAATTGACCAGATTTAATTGTTACAGATTGGCTTGTGTGTTCAAGTATCAGAGAAGAGATCGTAGACTCAACGAAATAATACCCATATGAGAAAAAAAAATATAATGGATTGCTATGATTATTTGTATGCTCATATTTCATCAGTCAAATTATTCAATAAAGGACTAGAAATGCCACCAAAGTGATCGTTAGTGTTTCCTATGCGTCGATTATAATTTCCATTAAATGCTTGAATGATTTGAATTTTTCTCTTATCCCAAGCATAATACAATTTTTGTATTACAAATGATAAATTTTAAATTGTATATATATATACTTGGACTTTCTCAGTGATATAAAATTTCCCATTCCTTATTTCATAGGAAATTAGAAATTTGTAACTTTAAAAGTTCATCCTTTTTACTCTAAATATTTCTTGGAGTGTTTAATCAAAACATATCAAATTTCAAGTTTAACCAAGTTTATTATTAATACTTAAGTTTCATATCTTTTGTAATTTTAAATCATTTAAGAGTTTTCAATCTTTTGAAAAAACAATTGACATCGCTGAAGTTATTCTCCTTATTTTGTAAAGAAAAGAAAGTTTGATTTTTAATAAGTTGAGCTTTTTATGTACATGTGTATCTCTATATAATCCTTTCATATATTCTCAAATATATAAGCTTATATGCTTAAAAAATACAAATGTATTTATTTATAAGTTTTTAATGAAAACATAATTTACGGTTTCATCCTATAAAGGTTAAATTATACATTTATTTACATAAAATTAATTAATGCTAAAACATGTTAAAACTATGAAAATTATATATTCAATAAATATAGAAATATTATAGAGGCAGAATGATAAATAAACCAATAAAAAGCATTGTCTTATCATTTTTATGATATACCAGTTTGTTTCATTTGCATTATTTTTGAGTTCCCTTTTACTTCAAGTGGAGTATTCCTTAATATTTGAATTTATTTTTTAGACAGTATACAAGGAGAAAAGAAATAATGAAATAGTGAACATAGAAATAATGAGGAAAGGTTGAGATGAGTTAAAAATACAATATATACACACGGTATGTTGTTAAGTAAATTGAAAGAGAAATGAAAATAAATACAAAAGAAAAGAAAAATATTTTTAAAAATGTAATTAAATTTAGTTTTTAAAAGGATAAAAATATCTAATTTAGACTTTCTATTGATATTTTTATTTTTCAACTTTTGACATAACAATTTCCAATAATATTATGATATAATTAGTATTTAATGTTTAATATTTAATTAACTTATTTTTTTAAAATAATATTTTGATTTAATATAGGAATAAAATGGTAATTCAACGTTGCTCTTTGGATCTTCCTACTTACAATAAAATATGATGATTATATATATCTTAATTTCTCTTAACAATTTTTAGCTTGTTTTTTTCTTGGATGGTGCTTATTATTAGATGTGTTGTGTTAGAAGTTTCAAGTATTTGTTATTTGAAGTTCAAGTATAAAGGTTGGAATTGCAATCTTAAAACATGGGATGGAGAAATAGGGAATAGGGGGCCATGGCAGACCTTAGGCGGGCACTTCTCCTCAAGTGCAATTGGGGTCACCAACCTAAGCCATGGGCCTTTGTGATCGATCACACATTGACTCAACCTAGGTCATAGACATTCATGATCATACATTGACTCCGCCAAGGTATCTATTATTTTTCTTTCATACAAACACTTGTTTTAGAATAGGATCTTCCCTTCCATTGTTACTCCAATAATTGATACATGTAAATCTCAATTTCACTAAACGTTGATGTCTTTATTCAATATGTAGTGTCACATTCCTACCTCAAAACAAAAGCAGACATTGGATATTATAAGCATGCTCATTTGGCATCCTTAGACAAGAAATTGTTGTTATTGTTGGCCCGAGCATTGCATAAGTCATCTACAGCATCCCCTCGTTCAAACACCGCCGCAGCCCCCATTCCAGAACCTGCAATATTACAAGACAACCATACAAGTTCAAGACTATAGTCTATATATATTTAAATCTAAACGGTCATATAATTTTTTAAGAAAAAGAAACACACCTATGCACATGGAAATCACACCAAAACGACAGTCTTTGCCACGGCGTTTCATCTCATGAAGCAGAGTTGCCACACAACGCGCACCTGAAAGGAAGGAAGGATGTCTGTAAGGGAAGATTTGATTTGAAAGAAAAAATGACTTCTTGTTTTGTAAAACATCAAATATCTCATTTTGCGAAAACGATTCCTTAATTACCTGTAGCACCCAGAGGATGCCCAAGAGCCAATGCCCCTCCATTCACATTAACATTTTCAGGGTCAAGATTGAGTTTCTTTTGGCAATAGACGTATTGGGATGCAAATGCCTGCCAAGGTAACATATAATTGTTTAGACAAAAAAATTGCGGTTTGATCTTGGAGGTGTTTTCATCAATTCAATATATTACCTCGTTTATTTCAAAAAGATCAATATTGTTAAGCTCAAGACCAGCAGACTTAACAGCAGCCGGGATTGCAACGGCTGGACCAATTCCCATAACAGCAGGATCCACGCCAACAGCAGCAAAGCTCCTGCATTTCTGATATAGATATAATTACAACTGGAAACTTTTGAATATTAAGGACCATTTAGATAATATGGTTCTTCTCCAGCACAAATTGGGGAATTTCATGGGCTAATGCCTAATTTGCCAACTCTAGTCTTGAGGAAATGCTTTTCCACTCTACATTCCACTTATACATTGTGTCTAGTTCACGAACAACTACTGGTGTGTTTGGCAAGGAGAAAATGTTTTCTTATCTTCCGTGTTTGGTTGGACAAAATTTTTGGAAAATATTTTCCCAAATAAGTTCCTTTAAAATGAGGAAAGTGACTTCCTTAATGGAAGTAGGGAAAACAAGTTTTATAAATGACATTCTATTGTTTATTGTATCCTCCTCACCCACCCAACGCCACCAACCCCTACCCCTTAACCATCCCACCCCCGAGCCTCTCCACACCCTCCCACCCCTATAGTATTTTGCTAGATTACATATAAATGCTCTTAAGATAACATTTTTTCCTTATCAAACACTAGAAAATAAGTAAAAAACGGAAAGAACCACAGCATAAAGAAAACCCTTGAAGTTTACTAAAACTAACTATTATTCACAAAGATGATAGTAAATAATGCGCTCATAAATTCATTCAAAAAACGAGGTGTTGGACCGGCGGCTTGCAGCTACTAAACCATTCACCACCGGTGCAAATGATTACTATAAACTATAGTCTGGCAACAATTCTAGGCAAACTTGTTTTTCATGAAAACATTTTCCATGGAAAATATTCTACTTCATACCAAGCTGATCCTCTAGATACATAAAATGATAAAAACTACATGATAGAAGTACAAGGAGATCCTCATCGACTCTACAATTCTCTGCCTTAGCAACTGCAACTGATGAGAAATCGAGCAAGCACCATTATAAAATACTCGTTCAGTTTGAAGTTTCCATTTCTCAAAGACCTCATGTACTAAAGTGAAGGACCAAGGCTAGATTAAACATGAGACACAAACAACACGCCGAACCAAAATTCAGGGCGGAAAACTCGTAACCTGGCTCATCGTATTCTGAATCAAACTAACATTTTTTAGGGTATAGAGTCTAAGCTTTCATGTAGAATCTCTATTCATATGCAAAGAATATAGGTTACCTGAATACTCCAAGAATTGGAAGTCCCTTCTGCATAGCTATACTTCTCTTCATGAGAAGCACTGCAGCCGCACCATCACTGACCTGGCTAGAATTCCCTAGAAAGATCATGTATTTGGCATTAAGTTCCAAATTCGAAGTAGAATAAATAGTTTAGCATAGTAAGAAACTAGTACCTGCAGTTGTTGCTCCGTCTCTTTTGAATGCAGGCTTCAGCTTTGCCAGGCCTGTCAAATTTGTGGTTGGCCGAATGCCATCATCAACAGAAATCACAACGGGCTTCTCATTTCCAGTTTGCGGGTCCACGATCTTTCATTGTAAAATGTTAGCCATAAAAGTTAGAAGTGTACAACCCTCATCTGAAAAAAAATCTCATTCAGCAGCAAATCTACCTTTGTCAAAACTGGGATAATCTCATCTTTGAACTTTCCAGACGCTGTTGCAGCAGCTGCTCGCTGGTGAGAAATGACCTATAGCAGAATATTGTTGGGATTAGAGCTCTAGCTGTACTTCCTAAAGCAACGGACGTTTTAATCGAATTCAAAAATCTTACAGCAGCCTGGTCTTGTTCTAGCCGCGTCACTCCAAATCGCTGTGCAACATTCTCAGAAGTGATGCCCATAGGGAGAAGGCAGTCACGGGCTTGTGCAAAAGCATCTACCTATTAAAGAATATGCCAAGCTTTAAACATGCAACTACAAAAAGAAGTATCAGGTACAACGATGCAAAAAATCTGAGTTTGAGCATACTTTCGGGTTAGCTTTTTGAACTAGTCCAATATTGTCAACTGTCATTAACTCTAGTCCAGCACCAATGCCTGCACAAAAGAAATAGTTATAACCAAAACGGATATCGTAATTGTAGCATGTAGTGTTTCTATATATGTCTATGAACTTCTATACCTATGTCGTAGAATCCTGCTTTTATTGCTGCAGCTACATCAGCAACAGCCTGGAGGCCAGAAGAACATTGCCTGTTCACAGTTCTTATTGGCACAGTATCTGGGAAAATGATCAAGTTAGACAATATATATTTTGAGTGAGTAGGATCATGTTAGAAACTGGGAAGAAACGGGCACTTCTTTTCGAGATGATCATATGAATTTGCCTAGTTGGTTTGATTAACCAATTTTGTTAATCACAATCACAGTTTGGCTATTGTACAAGAAATCGTTACTTTTCAAAAGAACTAGAAGCATTATTTTGAATTTATTATCAAACTAAGGTGCTTTGACAGTCAAAATCGAATAGGGTCATTCTTAGTTGCGACTTTGTATAAAATGAAGGAATGAAACAAATTACCTGGAAAACCTGCATAAAATGCAGCCATCCTGCACTCCATTGCTCTAATTGAACCAGGTGCCAAAACCGTACCCACAACAATGTCTCCCACCTCATTTGGATTCAGATTGGTTTTCTCAACTACTGCCTGCAGTACAAGATTTACTCTCATAAAAATTCTCAATTTAGCAAAAAAATAAGAGAACAAAGTACCTGTGATCTCTTTATAAGTACATTGTTCTTTCTTTCTTTTCTTAATAAAACTAATGTCCGGCTAGCTTGGGAATACCTCAACTATTTCAACAAGTACCTAAACCTCCCAGTCTACCGACTAAGCCTTACACAGAATATTGGAAGACATCATCTACTCCCTCTGTCTCAATTTAAATGATATAGTTCGAATCTCAAGAGTCAAACAAGAAAACTATTTTCCAATAATCTTAAAGATTGTATGTCTGAATGCACAGTCAAAATAAACAAGTTTGACTCTTGAAATCCAAACTGTCATATACATTGGGATGGAGGGAGTATCATTTTTTATATATAATTCTATTATTAATCAAACATTCAAGAGTGTAGAAGCTGATATATACACACATAATATACCTTGAGAACTGGAGCAAGTAAATCATCTGATAGTGTATCCTTAAAACCTCCACGTTTGGCTTTGCAAATAGCAGTACGGTAAGCTCTGCAAAACATCAAATTAACAACCACATTAGTACAGAAAACCAAACAGTTATAAGAAATGTTTGATGATCTAATTAAGTGAGAGATAACTTACGCAACGATCACGACATCATCCCCAAAAGCAGATGTCCTATGGTATGCAGAACTGTCACCAGCTAAACAAATTGAAGGCTGTTTGGAAGGTAAAGAAGAACACCAAAAATTGATCACATTGAAAAGAAACAAAACAATAGGAATAAGTTGTCTTAAACATCATCTGAACAAATTTTAACTGAGCTGCCACAGTGTGGAGCTAAGGTCTGTGTCAACATAGGTTTGCTGACCTATTTGTCGAGTTGATTTGGTCACTCAACTAATAATAATTATTACTCCCCTTTAGTCCATATTAAGTGAATTATTGGGTCTGGCAAAAAATATTAAAGGGCATAAATATAATTAAAAGGCTACTTTTCATGTTCAAACTATTCAACTAAAAATTATAAAGTACTCCATCCGTTCATTTTTAATTGGCATAATTTCCTTTTTGAGAGTCAAATAGATATGAACTTTGATTAACATTTAAGATGTATTTTTCATTATATTGATATGGAAAAAAATGCAATTTAATTATAGTACTTTTGGATATAGTTTTTGAATATCTAAATTTTTATTTTAAAATATCAAATTACTGTAATATAATTTAGAGCCCGTTTGGATTGATTTAAAAAATAGCTTTTAAATCAAAAATAAAAAGTCAAACTTAAATAACTTTTAAGTCAAAAAATAAAAAGTAGGGAAGACCTATTTTTGGTTTTTAACTTATTTTAATTTATTTTTAACTTGTCAAACACTTTCTAACTTATTTTAAGTTATTTTTATACTTGTCAAACACTTACAGAAATAAAAAACTAACTTAAAAAAATAGATTTGACTAACTTTTAAGTAAATCCAAACACCCTTTTAGTTTTGAAAGTTAGTCAAATTAACTCTCAAAAATCGCAATATAACAGCTAAAGAGGAACGAACGGAGTAGTTAAGAATCTCATTGAATGAAGGGTAAACAAGGAAAAATGTCCCAACAATTCTCTTAAACTTCAAACAATTCACTTATTTTAAAGTATGAAAAAATTCCCAACAATTCACTTGATATGAACTCCACAGAGTATTATCTCAAGTCTCACAAAGTCACATTTGATTCTAATTTTCATGTCTTTCTGAGATAATAACTATTAATTGACTGAGCATCTGAGAAATCAACCCGTCATTTGTCGGATAAACATTCAACATCCAGGGATAAAAACTACAAATAACTCAAATTCAGAGAGATTCTTATGTATTCTACCTAATTTCAAGGTTTTTTTTTTTTTCCCTTTTGTTAGAAAAAAAAAAGAGTTACAGAAATAAATTGGAAATAGAAGAGAAAAAAAAAAAGACTTAACGGTGATAGAAGAAGAACGAATGGGCTGAAGATGCTCCAATAGAACTCTCTGCCTTTCAATAGCTTTCTCCATTATTAATTCCTCTTTGTTGCTTTGAGACTAGAGAAATGAAAATGGGTTGTTAAAGCTACTGACTAGTCCCATCATATTTATAACACACCAAATTATTAAATAATGTATTTTAAGAGGACCACAAAAAGACCCAATGAAATTTAGTGGAATATGTTGGGCAGATACTCATATCTGATTACTATAATATTATTCCTATGTTTAAATATTAAATAATTAAAAATATTTGTTTTTTTTAATATTCGAATGAATATAATTTTAACATCTAATAAGAAAGACATAATATATAAATATGTTTTTTAACACGTAAGATGCCACATGGGACACGTAGGATGAATGTTTACTCAAAGTTGGAGAATATAAATCCCGGCTAAAGTCAAATTAAATGACATATTTATGTATAATGCCAATAAAAAAAGTATAGAGATAATCTGGGAAGAATATTTTTATAATAATTAGTAGAATTTAACATTAAAAATATTTTTTTTTAAAAGAGTAATAAATAGATTTGGACGATTTTCAGACTTCATAAAAATCTTATTCGATCTAATATATTTAGAACTTAGAAGTATGTGAAAAAAAATACTTAATAAATTGCTATCTGAACCATGCAAATAAATTAGAGAGTAGCCGCTTTCACATACTTATTTCAACGTTTTTCAAATGTATATTTTTTCATGAAGAAATGCGAAGGAAAGTTCAAAGAAAACAAGACAGTACTTGTTTAGTAGTTACAAGTAAATTGCCCTAAAGAAAACATTAGACTTTTCCATTTGACCATGTTAGTCATATTTTTATGCATACCGTCCCCGTTTTCCCCAAGGAGTTCCATACAGTTTTTTTTTTTTTTTTTGCTTTCTTTGTCACTCATTAGTTCTCCATTGTATTTCTTTTTATACATTGGTTGTTAAGCCCATGTGGTTGTTGAAATATCCTTTTATTGTTGACTCAAGGTTATAGAACCGACTCAATAAGATCGGGGATATAAATTTAAATTTTAAATAAAGATCTTAACCTTTTGACAAGGAAAGATATCAATTTTATTTTTCTAGATTTTTTAAATATGAAATTATTTATTATTATTTTATATAATTGATTTGTTCTAAATTAAATTTGATTATGTATGTTGATAAATCATCCATTTCAAACGTTCAAAACAGATCATTTTTCGTGTGAAATGACTGGAATTGATTTGATTACTTTTAGAATCTCAAGCACATCAATCTACAAAAAAAAATCTCTTTCAAGGTAATTTGGGTATATTTATAGCTAGGGGTATACAAGTCAAATCAAACCGAAGAAATAAATCAAATCGGAAAAAAATACCGATTTGTGATTTGGTTTGATTGGTTTGCCATTGAAAAATAAAACCCTACCACTCTTGGTTTGGTTTGGTTTGGTATTAAAAGAAAAAAGTCAAACCGAACTCAAACCAAACCGACATAATATATACATAATTTTATTTTATTTATAGATAAAAAAATATTATTTATAATCTACTTTGTTAATATATGTTTAGTTAGTTTATAGTTTTCAATAATTAGATATATTATTTCAAATTTGGGCTTGTAATTTTGTAAATATTTTATTTTGTATAAGATCGGAAGTTACAATTTCATTGTTATAGTTTTTGAAATTCGAAGTTAATAATTTACTTTGTGAATTTTTTGTTTGTATTCAGTTTGATTGCAACTTTTAATCTTATTAATTTAACATAATGAACGTTGATATTTCAATAAAAGCATTTTGTACTCATGTGAATTTGGCTGTCTTTTCGAAGATTTCTATTCATTTAACATTTTTAAAGTTTAACTTATCACATAGGTAAGTGAAAATATATTTGATCTATTTTTCAAACACCGTATAGTTGTAAAAAAACTGATTTTTTTAAAGAACCGACTAAAGTCGAAATCGAAAAACCCGACTTTATGTGATTTGATTTTTAGATTTAATAAATCGACATAATTGGTTTAGATTTTTTTTAATGAAAAACCTAACCAAACTGACTTATGTACACTCCTATTTATAGCTTATAAAGTAAGAATATCAACAATGCAATTTTCAATGAAAAACATAGGGATAAGGGACAAGTACCCCCAAGACTATAATCGATATCTCAAAGACACACCTTAAATAAATTAAGGTCTTATAATCCCCCCGACCGAACTTCATTTTTTTTGTAATTTTGTACGTCTTTTGACTCACGTGAAACACTCTATGACTCCACGTAGTTGAGGCATGTGAGAGATGTTTGGATGCCACATAAGTTAAAAGGGTTTACAAAATTACAATAAATGAGTTCAAGAGATAATAGGACCTTAGTATAGTTAAGGTGTGTCTCTGAGATTTCGGTCATAGTCTAAGGGATACTTGTGAATTATCCCAAAAATATAATATAAAGTTAGATGGGAAAAGGTCTAACATACCCCTCAATTATATCATTTAGAGCTGATAATTTCCCTTGTTATAAAAGTGGCTCACATATATACTCTTATTGTTATAAAAATGGCTTACATATAGTTCTACCGTAACAAAAGTAGCTCACATTTACCTTTTTATACAATGGTTAGGGGTGACAAATGGTGGATTGGATCGGATTGAATTTGGATGGATTGAATATGAATTGAGTTAAAATGGATTGGATTACAATCCACCCATATAAAATATGGGTAAATATGGATTTGGTCAAATATAGGTTGAGTAAAATGGTTGTAACCTACTTTGATCTCTTAAAGCCAAAAAAATATTAAACTAAAGCTCAATTGTTAATACCTCAACCCCTACCACCCCACCCCACCCCACCGCACCCCTATATTATTATTTTTTTAAAATATTTTTTCATAAAAAAATTTAAATATTTTTTTACCCAGTACACCCCCACCCCACCTCCCAAACAATTTTTTTTAAAAAAAAAAAATGCCAATCGAACCCCCCCCCACCACCCCTACCCCGCAAAAAAATTAAAAACCTTTATTTTTTTTTAAAAAAAAAAGAATTATTTGTCATGCCAACCCTATCCCCCCCCCCCACCTCAGGACACCTCCCACCCACCACCCAAAAAACTTTATGAAAAATTTCCAAAAAAAAGAAATTTTTGCCCCATCCCCCATCCCCCTAATTTTTATTTTTTATTTTTTATTTTCAAAAACAAATAGCGCAATTAGAGATTTTTATGACAAGTGAGTGATATGTGTGTATATATGGATTTTCATATTTACCCATTTTTTCCATATTTGTATGAGCTTAAATAGGTTGAAGTCTATATTTACCCATTTAAGAAAATAGGAGTGATCCATTTAATTTAATATAAAAAAAAATGGACCTATTTCACTTATATGGGTAGAAATTTTCACCCCTAATAACGGTGGTGAAAAAATGTTTTATTTTTCATTTGTAAAAACATTCATGTGTAACATCTTTTTCACACATGATTTTGTTTATAACCTCTTTGATTATCATGATTTAAGTTTCTTATTTTATTGTATTTTTTATTTCATTCTTTAGTGTAAAAATATGAGAAATAAAAAAATGTGAATGAAAAGAGAAAAAAGGTTAAGAAAAAAATTAAAATTAATTTTTTTCAAATATAGAGTAATTTATTTTTTGTATTGTAAAAAAAATTGGGCATGTATGATAAATTTTACAAGAAATTTAGTGAAAAAATAAATCTGATCATCAAAATTATAAATCTAAATTAATCGTTGAATCATATTTTGATAGGTCACTTTCTCTTTCTTTAATGTTTGTCATGTGATTTTAATGAAAAATTATGGTGAAGGTGAATGTAGTCTTTTAACAATGGAGGCAAGTGAGTCCTAATACCTCAAGTTATTCACACTAAAAAAAATAACTTATGTGTGAGAAGAATATTTACCTTCATGTATAGACATTAATCAAAATACATTGAATAGTTAGATTTTAGAAATGTGAATAGTTTCTAGTCAAAAGTTTCTTTGATAGATATTATATATCTAATTGAGGATGATTCAAAAATTAGAACACTACAAACTTCATTGTCTACTCAATCTAGTGTGCTTCAACTTCAAGTATTTGTTGTTGATGAGGGTCAAGATATTTCCCAAACTCCTTAATGGAGCAGAGTATACAAGAGAAAGGTTTGTGTGTTTTTATAGATACAATATCTTATTTGAATATAAAAGAATTATGTGGTAAAAGATCCCACAATATCAGTAAAATTTAATGAATCCTATCAAGTACATAAAGGTGCAGAATCAAAAAATGTACAATAATCAAATTAAGAATAGATAATATAGATATAGAAAATATTCTATCATGATTTAGCTTCTTTATGCCCCCAAGTTACGGGATGATGAAATGACTCTTAACTTGGAGACAACCCATTAAATTTGTGCTTCGGACAAGGATTTCGTAAGCAGGTAAACTGAGTGAACATGTACTATGCGGAGCTGTTGATGTTGGACTTGGTCCCCGACAAAATAAAAATCGATGACTATGTGTTTCATTCTACTATGAAAAGATAGATTTTGGCACAAGTAAGTGGTGTCAATGTTGTCGCAGTAAATAGTTGATACATTAGTAAGAGAGATATGAAGCTCTTTAAGAAGATTAGTAAGCCAATGAGTTTTGGCAACGGCATGATGCTCGGCCTCAGTTGAAGATCAGATGATTGTTCTATGTTTTTTTTTATGACCAACTGATTGCGTTAGATAGATAACATAAACAATAGTAGAGGTGTGATCATCGTGGTCCCTTACCCAATCGGCATCAGTATAAATATGAAGGGCAGCATTAGATCCATGGCAAAAAAGAAGCTCGTGATGGATAATAGATTTGAGATACCGAAGGAGGCATTTCACTGCTTGCCAGTGTGTGTAAGATGGTTTATGCATAAATTGGGAGAGCCTATTAACAACATAGTTTATGTCTAGTCTAGTAAATGCAAGATATTGGAGTGTGCCAATTGCACTTCAATATTGTTTTGCATTGTTGGAGGGGAGTCATCATTCAACCGAAGTGAATCGGTGGTGGATAGAGGTGTGGAGACACCCTAACAGTCCTGCATGACTATTATGTATTTGATTTGAGAAAGAAATAATCTAGCTGATTATGGAATGACTTTAATGCCCAAGAAAAAAAAGTTGGGGTCTAAGTCTTTGAGTGAGAAATGGTTGGAGAGTGCATTCTTGATGTTGTTAATAGTTTTCAAGTTATTGCATGTAATCACAATGTAATCTACATATTCAAGCAAGAAAATGACAGTTTTGTGAGAGTGTAAGGTGAATAAAGAGTGATCGGAATAAGTCTTGTAAAAATCAACAGAAATGAGAAAGTTTGTGATCTATGTGTATATCAAAAACGGGGTGCCTGTTTGAGACCATATATGACTTTTCTTAGTGTAACACCCCCAGAATCTAGTATACTAAACTAGGGCTAAGTGTGTGAGGGCTAGAGCCAAGGAAGAGGGCAAGAGCCAAGAAGGGGGTTTGGGCAGCCTAGTTTCACCCAAGCACTGCCCACCTTACCACTCCCCCTATGACGGTTCGTGGTGGAGACCACGATTCGTGGGAGGTATCGTGGTGGTGAGGCAATAGCCATGCCAAAACTGCCTCAAAAGTTGACCCTCCCCACAAGCCACTTGACGGCTCATGAAGGCCACCACGACCGTGGGAGGGGTCATATGCATGACTTGGTCATGTAAGGGGCAATGTATGGAAACCCTAGCCATTGGTCCATGGACCATGGAGGGCACCACAACTCGTGGTAGGGACCATGGTCGTGAGAAGGATCGTGAAGATGCCTAAGAGTCTAGGGGTTAAGTGGAGGGGCTGCCTAGCTATTGTCCCATGGTCCACGAAGGGGACCACAACTAGTGGTGAGGACAACGGCTCGTGGGACCTCACGTGGTCCTTGGGCAGTGCACTGTAAGTTGAAGGTTAATTGGTGTTTCCCAATTTTAATCCAACTAAAACTATGTCATTTTGCCTAAGTTTAGGATCCCTATATAAGTCATTTTAACTCTAAAACTAACCCATTCAAGTCATTATTTTCCAAAACTCAAAAGAATTCCCAAGATCTTTCCCTCCAAAATATTTCTCTCTCTAGAAACTTGAAGAAGAAGGAGATTCAAGCTAGGGTTTCAAGAGCAAGCTTTTGTACATCAATTTCTTTGGGCTTTGATAGTAAGGTATGATAGTTTTCATCCATGGATTCCTTCATCCATAGAGTTCCTTCAAAATCTCCAATTTCAAAAAGAGAGAAATCCCCAATTATTAGGGTTTGATTCAAATGTCATGAGTTCTTTTTAAACTTGATTTAAATGATTGAATTTAGTTATATTAAGCATGAATTGATGATTTCTTATGATTTTTATGATGTTTCCCCATGAACCCATAAAATTCCCATATTTCTCAATTGTGATGATATGATGTGGGTCTTTGTTGATGAAAGAGGAATTTTATGAATTAATGCATGAAGTGATAGAATCATATAAATTATGATGAAATCCATATCTAATGCTTGAATTCTAGGTGTGGTGATTGAAAGTAGGTTTTGAACCTCAAGGAGGTAAAGTATGAAATTATGCATGTTTTTATGAAATCTATGAAATTGCTTTAAGGATACCTTGAGAGTAAAGTATCAATGATTATGATATTGTTGTTGTGTTGTTGAAAGGTCATTCTCATAAACACATAATTAACATGATGTGAAAGGTTTTCTCACATAATAGAAATTCTAAGGCTGAAAGGCTTTCTCACCTCATTGAATCTAATGTTTACATGTAATCATGGACGGTGAAAGGTTTTCTCACGCATGATCTAAAGAGCTATCCTAATGAACTACTTCGGTTGGTTGTCTAAGGGACCTCCTTCCATGAGACATTAATTAAGTCAAAACTTACTTAAATACTCCATGGGATTTATGCTTAGCACCGAGTGGATATTGTAGTGACATGGAAGCTCCCTCAATAGAAAGGTCGGGTTTCTAGAAGCAATCTCTTGAGATAGAAGCTCCCCCAATACAAAGGTCGGGTTTCTAGTAACAATCTCCTTATCCCATACACTATGTGCCCTATAGGATATTTAGCTAGTGTATCCACCTAAGCTAACAAACCATGGTTCTACTTAGGCAAGTAGGACAACCATTTTCGGTGTGGGTAACACCGGGTAATCATGTTATAGCTCACACGGCCTTAGCTAACTCCCACAATGACAAGGTTAAGAATGAACTAAGGCATGCTTAAGGAAGTAATCCATAAGTGTTTTTTAAAGATGATGCTAGCTTATGTTGACTATGATGTTATGACTTATGATTTCCAACTCTCTCTCATATGATGCTTTAGCTTGTTAAATTGCATGTCATGAAATGAAATGTCTCTTTTAGCATGTTTTAAATGTTTTGATGCATGACTATCATACTTAGTGCATTTTTGTCCTAACGCATATTCTGTCCTACATTTTTCCCAAGTGTAGGGTCCGACAGTTAGGATCGACAATTTTGTGGCTAGAGCTTGGATTTGATTGTTTTCTGAGCTTGGTGAGTCTTCATGGTTCGAGGACGAATTTTCTATGTTTAGTTTCTTTCTTGTATTTCACTTTTGAACATGATGTATGGGCTAGGCCCAAATCCATTCAATATTGTAATAAATGGCTATAATGGGACAAAGTTTCTAGACTTCCGCTTTCTTTTATGAAAAACATTTTAGACTTGAAATGTGTTTTACTCTTATTATTCTACTTATTATGTTATGAGGACTAAGTGACTTGTAGGGAGTCCTTCGGGGTTTTATACATCATGTTACATCTAGGGGACCCCTGGATCATGACACTTAGTTTGCATACATAGTTTGGGTAATCAAGATTCTCAAAACCTTTTATTTGTTTCATGAAGAAGTCAATATACCTCGTAGAAAAGCATTGTTTATGTCTAGTTGATGAAACAATCGCTTATATTGTGTGAAGATGACAAGTACTGCTCGAATGGTTATTGATTTCACAATAAAAACATATCATTAAATTAAAAAATTGGCAACAAGGCAAGCCATGTGTCGTTCAATCGATCCATCCGATTTGTGCTTGATCTGAATGATTCCACAATATTTTTATAATCAGATAGAGGAATAAGGTTCCATGTTTTGTTGCTCATGAGAGTGTCAAATTCATTTTGCATATCTCATCTCCATTGTGTATCTTTGCAAGCTTGTTTAACTGTGACAATTGGTATTTGGAATGTAAGCGTATCCATAAATGCGCACTTTAATTTGAATTGAGCTTAGTGATTTGATGTTGAGACTGAGTGATGGGACATCGTGGTGGTGAAGGCTGATTGGTCTAAGAATGGATATTAATTTGTGTTGAGTAGTGCTATTGGAAAAGGGAATTAAAAGGAGGAATCGTTCATGATTTAATAGTAGAAAAGGAATTATATAGATGGGAAGAAGTTATCTTATTTTTTTCGGATTATTGGTCCAGCAGAGTCATTTGTACCAAGAGCCAAGTTTGGATCTTTGATTGGAAGTGGACTTCTTAGAGTATAATAGGAAAAGATAATGTATGATCTGGTCAAGATTGAGTAGACAAAGATATATCCAAATCATATGTGAAATTATACCACAATTCTGAGAGACTCCCTCATATTTGGAAAAACATATGTTCATAAGAAAATATACTTTCCAAAAATTTTATGTCTCTAGAGAAATATATTTTTAAGAATTCAGGATCAAAGAATTTGTCACGCCCCGAGCCTACACACTGGATGTGGCCGATGCTCGAGAACCATTGTTGGTCCCCAAGCGAAATCCTTGGCTTGGATGACTACTTAGCAGAAGACTTACTCAAAAAAGGATGTAGGAACAAAATTGACGACATCTCAAAACTACTAACTAAAAAGTAAAAGTGAAGTAGAAGGATCACCAAAAGTTAGTTGAAGTGTAGAGTAATCACAACGAAGCGCATGTTGATGATCCTGAACACCTTATCTGCATCATAAAAAGATGCAGGTCAAATGACATTTGTACATTGAATGTATAAGTATGTAATATATCCGAAGTAAAATAATTGAATGAAAGGACTATAATAAATAAAATATACTCAAACTGAATGTAAAGGAGTAAAGGAGTTAAATCATACAAATCTTTACAAAATACTTATCCATCTTCGAACTCAACATAATAAGTGATATTAAAACACACTTTTACTCTATTTGAAAGATTTTCTAACAAACAACCATCACTATGAGTTATGTGATGATACAACGTCTCACTCACACTGCCAGAACTGTCCTATACCGTGTCAGAATATAAAACCTCTCAACTAAGTGGAACCACTAAGCAATAAAGATTAATCTAAAAAGTATGGTCCTTTACCCTTGTTGGTAGATATGGTTTATGAGGATTTTGAGTTGAATACTACTCCCTAAATATATATATTCATGCTCAAATATATAAAACATACTTTTTCTCCGATTTTGAGGTAATTGCTCAAAATATCCTCTTAAAAGAGATAATACTCTGAAGTATCTCTGAACTCATTACTCATTTAGAAAATAAGGTTTTCTCTTTTCTCAATGTAAAAGGTGATACATTTGGAAATACTTAGTTCCCTTATACTCTTACTCAAATCGCGTTTAAAACTCTTTCTCAAAATTTCTCTTTACTTTCTCAGAAAATCTATTTAAAACTATTATGTTTGTTTGAAAGATCCTCAATAAGAACTAAATGGATACTCAGGGATAGGATTCGTGTTGAAAAGTATACATTAACAACCAACTCAACAATCTCAATTCACAATACCAAACTCAATAATCAGGAAATAAAATTCAGAACTCATCAACAAAACTCATCTAAAAAATTACCAAAACTAAGGTTATACTCCTAGATTACTCTTTATTGGTAGAAATTAGATGTAAGGCGTGAAGACGAACTAGTCCAACACTGTGATAGTGTCTATATTTTCCACAATTATGAAATTGGACTATTGATTTGTCACGTTTCTGAAAATTTTGATTATTATGTTATTCCTTCTCAAAATTATTATTATTTCTCTGTTGATAAGAAAAATTAGCGCTACCATGACCTCGAAAATTATATATGTATCCTTGTCCTCTACCTCTAAAATTTTGACCTCTTTGATTTATCTCAACCAAGTTTGATAACTCTTTTTTTGGATTAGATTGATTCACTTTTGCTTGCAATGCTTCATAAAATATGTATGTCATCTGTTGATTCAAGGAAATCTTATATGTCATCAATTCATCTTCTAAATCATCAAATATCAAAGTGCTAAGATCTTTGGTGACCTCTAGGACCGTCATTGGTTTGTACTTAATGATCGCAATACTTTTTCAACAATTTCAACTTGATCTAACTCTTCTCCATTAGTTCTCATATCATTGATAATATTAGTAATTCTTGTCAAAAGTTCCTTAACGGACTCAATTGGTTTCATTTGAGTTAACCCACATTGTCTTCTAAGCTCTTGCAATTTGACCTTTTGTACGTCTGCGTAACCTCGATGTGAATTCAACAAAACTGTCCAAGCCTCCTTTGTTGACTTAGCATGTAAAATATTATTATGTATATGCAATTTGACCTTGCTATCAAGGTAAATTGTGTCCTATAATTCAATTGTCTATTTTTCTCCAACCGTTTTACAGCTTCACTAGTAAATGTTGTATCCTTTGGGGAATCCACAAATACAATATCAACAATGGAACATAGTTAACAACATTTTAAAAAAATTCTTTATCTATTGATGCCAAATTTCAAAATTATTTTTTCCATCAAACACAAAATGGGATAAGTGGGTAAATATGGAGTACTCATATTTCTTTTAAAATATGTTGAATCTCATGCCTTTTTTAAGGATCTTACACAAGCTCGGATATAAATTTGGAGGAAACAAAATAACCCTAAGTAATAATATATGCATAAATGAAAGATTCAACAATGGTTATATATAAGAAATTTATTAATCTACAAAGAAGAGGTATAAGATTTTATTAAATAACTCAATAACTCTTGTATTAAAGGTGTCACAATTGAAAATGAAAACATTAGTGAATTGATTGGTGTAAACTTATCCAAAAACAAAAAATATATGAAATGTCCCCCATAAATATTAAGAAGATTCTGATGAAAAATGGAGGACTTCAAGTGGAAGTGAAGATTGTGATAGCAACTTACCAAAAAAGTGAAGATGGAAAAGAAATTTATATGTAAGGTTTCAAAGAGCATGGAGTGAAGAGGATGAGATTAGTATCTTTGAAGTCCCTCTTAATTATTCATCAAATTATGATGCATTCCTTACTTTGTGAATGACACATTGGTGGTAGAGACAACCAAAATTCAATTATAAGCTAAGCTGGATATTTTGAAAAAGATATATATAAGAAAAACATTGACAAAACAGTTTTTCCAAAACCAATAAAGAAAAGTTATTAGAATTTGAAGATCACAAGTGAAGACTAAGAATATTGATTTGATTTTTGATGGAGGTAGTGTTGCTGACTTAGAAGATTGGCTAGAATAAATCCACATCAGTTAATTAAGAAAAAGGATAGGGAAGAAATGTTAGAGAAGTTACAATATGTGAAGATAGGTAAGTGATTGGAGATACAAGTGCTGGAAGAACATGCAAACCTGACTCTGATATCAATTTGAAGAAAAAATAAAATTATGCAAAGTAACAATATATGCATAAGGCTGGGCATCGGACCGGACTGAAACCATCAAACCGGAACGGGATCGGTTGACCAATTTGTTGACCGGTACCGGAATGAATCGGACCGGGATTACTGGGAAGAATATTCGGTCCCGTCCCGTCCCACTATATACCGAGATGGTACCGAATCGGATCAGAACGGGACGGGATGACACATATTTCAAAAAATAATTAAAAAAATTTAGTTATTTTGAATCACAAAAATATGAATGCTTTTTTATTTTTCTAAGTTTAGATTTTAATAGTTTTGAAATTTATAATGTAATTTTAAAGTTTATTTTAAAGAATTTTTTTTAAAACTTTTACTTATTAAGTTTGTAAGTTAGGTTTAATAAAGTTTTTAAAAATATATATAATTGGAGCTTAAGTTTCAAGATTTGAATTTGAATCTTTTGAAATTTATAAGTTATTACATATTAATATGTTATAAGTTATACTTATAACTTGTAATTTAAATAACTTAAGTTTGTAATTTTAAAAAATTAAATAAAAATATATATATAACAATGACACAAATTAAAAAAGATATCAATCCAATTTATTCAAATTTGTATTACAATTTACAACTATTAGTAGAGTGCCTAATTAATTTACACAGCGACCTTCTAGGAAGGGTTCTGTTTCAACTAAACCTCGAATGTAATACTAATAGTGGTCAAAGTCTTTCTCTAACTCAGCTATAGATTGACCGTTATCAATTACTGGTCTTGATAAAGCTCATTGACGATCTTGAAATTCCATGCCGTCATCACTACCATATCCAATGGCTGAATCTATGAAAAGTTCATATTGACTACTTAACTTTGGAAGTCCTAGATTTCTCCACTCAGCATTTATCCAATCTCTAAACAATACCGATATCTCCAAATTGTCTTCTGCTAACGAATATTTGTGGTCTCCAATTTGAAATTTTATCGCACCGAAAGTTGCCTTCGAAGCTACTGATGATCCTTGAATTGCAATAGCACGTCTTTCACCATCCTACCAAGTTTTGAAAATTGAGTTCCACAAGCCCTCCACCAGTTCAGAAGTTGTGGTATATCTTCCTCGTTTGTAATATTATATGAACTCTGTTCAAGATATTTAACAAATTCTCATTTATTAGAAGAATCAAGACCAAGTTTATGTTTCATTCTACCATGGGCACCTACTTGAGGCATACACATTTGAGGACTTTCAACATTATCTAAGGAACAATATTTATCATACATTTCTTTAGCAAGTAATTTTATACTACTTTGACATGTTTCCAAATCAGGTTCTTCATCTGGTTGAATATCTATTTTTTTATAAATGCATTTAACTAAATCTTTTGCACCATATTATTTATATTCAGGGTTGAAAAGAATTGCAATTAAATAAATTTGAGGGATAGAAAAAAAATATTTCTTAAATTTTGAAATCATAGCTTCAATCGAATTTGCAAATAATTCATTTGTTTCATATTCAGCAAAGAGAGATGAAATCTCACATACATGTATTAAAATTTCAGAAATAGTAGGATAATCCATTTCAGAAAATTTGTTAGTAGCATCATAAAATGATTTCAAAAATATTCTAAGTTCATTTATTTCTTCCCAATCACTATCATTAAGTTTTGAATCATAATAAGCATTATGAGAATTAAATTGCATAGTAATAGGTTCTCTATATGCATAAGCAACTTCAAGTATATCATAAAAGGAATTCCATCTAGTTTTTACATGATTTGGAACTTTTCTAAATGGAATTTGATACATTACAAAGCTCTTTAAATCGATTAATTCTACTACAACTATGCATATTAAAAAAAAGCATTATCAATTTAATCACAACTATTTTTAAATAATTTCACAACATCACTAACAACCAAATTTAATATATGCGCAGCACATATAACATGAAAAACATATTTACTAATAGGAAAAAATCTAGATTCTAGCATATTAATAGCATTTAAATTAACAGAAGCATTATCTAAAGTAACAATAATGACTTTATCACAAAGACTGAAAAAATCTAAAATATTCAACATACTAGTAGCAATATACATCCCAGTTTTTTTCTGTTGACAAATTTTATACCCGATAATTCTTTTTTGTAAATTCCAATTATAACTAATTCAATGCGCAGTAACAGTTAAATAATCAAAACCATTAGGACTACGACCCATATCAGTGGTAACAACAACTTTACAATCTATTATTTCAAAATAGGCACGCAAAAATTGACAATGTTTTTCTTCAAATTCAAAAATATCTCTTTTTACCATGCCTCTTGATAAACCAATAAAACTAGGATTATATGAATCACGAATATATGCAATAAATCCTGGATGTTCTCCAAAACTAAAAGGTAAACCACAAACAACAATCATTTTAGCAAAATTTTCATGATCACGATCCTTATTATAGGTTCGATGTGTAAGAGGACCACTTGGGTTTGAAGTATTTAGTTCACCTTGAACCATATTTGACCATCTAACCGATGCTCCAATGCTAGAATCTTCATTAACATCAAGAGAAGAAAAATATGCAAACCACTCTTTCTTATGTTTTTTAATTAAATGTCTTTTTAATCCCCCCCGTTGAACCTCCACTCCCACCAGGTATATATTTAAATTGTTTTCTACAAATATTACATATACTAAAAGTTTTTTCATCATTCAAATAACAAAATTTCCAAACATGTGATTTTTTAGTACGTTCTACCTTAGTCTTACCCCTAGTTGAAATAATAGGAGAATAACTAGTTGCAACCGGATGATTGTCCTCCTGAGGTTGAACTTCAGTACTATTGGGTCGGGACTAGTCAATGTATCTTCTAAATCTACTTCTTCATCTTCATCAATTTCTACTTCTTCATTTTCTTGATAATTACCATAATGTCTTTTATAAAGCTCATGGGAAATTATAGGACTATCCGAATTAAAGTCTATAGGACCAGGACGAGAAAAAATAGTTTCATTCACATGTGTAAATTCATCCATATTTATTCTAACAAGAGAAACTTTAGATTTAGAAGAACTAGAACCTTTATTAGTTCTTATACACATATTTTTTACTCCTTCTGCAACACCTATTTTACCTTTACCACTTTTTTAGAAGACTTCATGATATAAAATTATTATAAATTATAAAATACGAAATTTAACAAGAACAAATAAAATATAATAAGAACAACTTACAAATAATAAATACAAAAGATAAATATAAGATTAGAGAGTGGAGCGAAGTTACCAAATATTTGTGTAATGAACAAACGATTATAACCGAAAATTAAAAAATTAATGTCGAAACTTGAAGTTTGAAGATGATTCCTCCTCCAAACTTTGAGAAAGATTGAGAATTGAGAGAAATTAATAATTACTAATTGTTACTGGTCTGTAGACTGTAAATATGTAAATAGTAATTAAAAATATAAAAGGAGGAAGTATATATAATGTGTTGGAAAATATTATCGTTGAAATAGAGAGTTGGAGACGTTGAAATAGAGAATGGAGACGTTGGAAAATAGCCGTTGGGGAGTCTTGGGAGTTGGGACGAGGGACTTGGGGCAGTGGGAGGGGGCAGGTGGCAGAAACTTTTCAGAAAAAGGGAGAGAGGAGTCAACTTTTTAGGATGAAAATTTTAGCCTTCTTTTGTTTATTTTTTTATTTTATATATAAAATATAAATTATAAAATATAAATTAATTAATAAAAAATAATTAACCGAATTATCGGATCGGAACCAAAATTTATCGGGATTATCGGAATGAATATTCGATTCCGTCCCATCCCAAGTACCAATTCACGGTGTCCCATTCCGTCTCGTACACTACCGAACCGATACCAATACATCCCGGTCTGATGCCCAATCTTATATATGCACAAGTAAAAGATCTAACAATAGTTATATATATGAAATCTACAAAGAAGAGGTCGGATGCTTTATTAAATGACTCATAAACTCGTGTATTAAAGGTGTTACAATTGAAAATGAAAACATTGGTAAAATGACTGGTATAAAATTATTCAAAAATCAAAATTACTTAAAATGTCCCCATAAAGATAAAGAGAATTCTAATGAAGAGTGGATGCCTTCAGATGGGGATGATGATTGAGATAACAAGTTAACAAAGAAAGTGAAGATTAGAAAGTATTCAGATTTAGGGTTTCGTAGAGCATAGGGCGAAAATGATCAGATAAATTTATTTTAAGCCCATCTCAATTATTCATCAGATTATGATGCATTTCTTAATTTTGTGAAAAACACATTTGTAACATCTCGCAAATTGAAATAAATAGGAAGAAGCCAATAATTGGAAATAGTCATTTTTTGAAAGAACGAAAATCTGGAAATTTACTTTAGGAAAAAAGTGAAATTTTGGTCATATTCAAACGGTCATAGCATCTAGCTCAGGATTATTTAGGAGCACTTCCAGATATGGTAAGAAAGACCTTGGAATAATCTTTCCAACACCGCCGAGTTTGCGCGATTCCGAGTTCGTATGAGTGAGTTATGCCCTTTGGAAGTTGGGTTGTTCAAATAAGAAAATGTCCAATCGAACTTGGTCAATTTTAGGCTTTTGGAAAAGAGTTAGGGTCTTAGAGAAGAGGAAAGAAAGGGAGAAAAGAGAAGGAGAAGCAAGGAAATCATCAAGTTCGTCGAGTTTAGCTTGTGGATTTCGTCGGAGGTGATCCCTACAAGGTATGTAAGTCTCTCATAGCGTTGGGTTCGTTCACCCACGCGCCAAACATGTTAGCTCAGCTTGAATTCATCCTAAAAGAGTTTGGAAAGTTGATGTTTTGATGTGTATTCTTGAAATTGATGTTGTTCTTGAGTTGGGCTGAAATTGAGAGGTTTCTAAGATCACCACTCCAAGTTATTGAGTGAGTTCGGGTTAGGTTCCTACATATATTTGCTGGGTATTTGTATCTAAAAAAATTTGAGAAAAAGAACCGAATTTTGGTGAGTTAGGGCTGAAAAACAAAAAAGAAATTTCGTCGGTCGAATACGGGTAGTGGTGGGGTGTCGCGGAGCTGGTCCCCAGAACTGGGAAAAATCATTTTGCATCGCGAAGCTGTCACAAAGCGTTCTGCCTCAAAAGTCATTTTTGAAACTAAATTTTAAATATCTCTCTGCATCGCGGACCCATCCTCAAGTATTGATATTTTGGTATTTTCTCATGTTTAGCTATCTAAATTCATTCTTAAACATCATGAGATCTTTCCTGTCACAAATCACGATCCTTGAATCCATAATTAAATTCAAGGAAAGTAAAGAGTCAAGTCAAGAGAAGTTAAGAGTCATGTTAAGAGAAGTTCATAAAGTTTTCCAAAAGTCGTTTACAAATGTTGTTACTTTGTTTTAAGACTTGAGTTTTCAGTTGAGTAAAGAGTAAAGTTTGAAGTGTATTTCTTCAAAAGAGTATATGGGGACTATGTATTCCCAAAGGGTTTAAAATGTTTTCACATTTAAACAAGAAAGGAAATCTTGATTTCCAAAGGGCCTTCGGGCTAGTTTTCAGAAAAGAGTAATCGATTTCTAAATGAAGCAAGAGAAGAAACTTTGATTTCCAAGATAGCATTTGATCTAAGTTTTTGAGAACTAATCTCGAATCATAGAAGAAGTATGTTTTTAAACATAAAGAGCTAGTATCATATTTTAGGAGCAGTATTGAGCACCGTTATGGGGGAGCGTTCAGAGAACCCACAGCCCCCATAAACCATGTAGCCATCATGAGTAGAAAAGGGACATACTTTTTAGATGAACCCTTAGTGCTTTTTAACATAGACTACTGGATCCACTTAGTAGTTCAGGTTCTATACCCCCAGCAAGGTATTGGATGGCCCTGACAACATGGGGCCAAGAAACGTTGTATCATCACTATAGCTCTTAAGTGATGATTGTCGGTTAGAGAAACTTCCACAACAGTATTTTGTATTTTTATATACATCAAAAATATTTGTATTTTCATATACAAATAGAGCTCATATTGTATCTTTGCATACATACAGAGTTATTATTGTATTTCTAAATACACAGAGTTGACATCATGTTTTAAACAGTTTTTTCCTTAAAATGCACTTGTTTTTAAACTGCTTTATATTGAAATGAGTTCAGTAAGTTGAATTAAGTTATTCATGAGTTGAGAAAAACCAAGGTAAGTGTTACTTTCATATTCTTTTCAAGCTTTAGTTATGTTTATCATTCCAACTCGCATACTCATACATTCAATGTACTGATGTCAGTTGGCCTGCATCTTATCATGATGCAGACACAGGTAATCAGGATCAGGATATAACGTATCGTTAATCCAGTTGAGCTTCAGAGTTGTTGTTGATCCTCCTTGCATTCCGGAGGATCCCCCTTTTACATTACTTTATCATTTTAGCTCATTAGGATGTCGTGGGCCTGTCCTGATATTCATCTCAGTTGTTTTAGAAGCTTCATAGATAGTTGGTCAGATGTTAGTTCATTCGTCATTATTTTGCTATTGGCTTATGTTCAGATTTGAGTTTCCATTTTGGTTTAAGTTAAATGTTTATTTTTAAAACATTATGAGTTCAGTTTGAGACATAATGAGTTATCTTGTATTTGGATTATCTTTCTTATGTCTAAGTATTCCGTTGAGTAAGTAAGTCAGGCCAATGGTTCGCTTGGGGCAAACAATGGTTCTTGAGTGTCGTCTATGTCCAGGGTGTAGGCTCGGGGAGTGACAATATTGGAGGTAGAGAAGATCAAAATATAATTATAAGCTAAATTTAAAAGGTTGAAAAAGAAATATAAGCAAATCGTTGACAAAAAAAAAAGTTTTTCCAAACCGATGAAGAGAAGTTATTTAAACTGCCAAAGAGAATTTAGAAATCACAAGTGAAAACTAAGACAATTGATTCAATTTTGGGTGGAGGTGGTGTTGCTGACTTGGAGAATTGATTAGAAGAAATTCACGTCAGTTAATTAAGGAAAATGATAGGAAAGAGACGTTGTAAAAGTTGCAATATGTGAAGTTAGGTAAGGCTCAACAATATTTGTTGGAAATACAAGTTATAAGGAGTAGGCAAACCTGACTCTAATACTAATTTAAAGAAAAAAATTAAAATTATCCAAACTAACAATATATGAACAAGTGAAATATTCAATAATTGTTATATATAAGAAATTTTATTAAACTAAATAAAAGAAGTAGGAGACTTTATCAAATAACTTAATAACTGTGATACTGAAAATGTTGTAATTGAGAAGGAAAATATGGTGAAATGGCTGGTGTTAACTTATCCAAAATTAAAAGTACTTGAAATGTCTCTTTAAAGATTCAGACGATTCTGGTGAAGAGTAGAGGCCTCAAGTGAGGGTGATGATTGTGATAACAAGTTACCATAAAAGTGAATATGAAAAAATATGCAAATGTAGAGTTATAGAAAATATGAGACAAATAGGATGAGATAAGTATTTTTGAAAATAATCTCAATTGTTAATCAATTTATAATGCAGTTCTGACTTTTGTTAAGGACACATTGAAGGTAGAAATAACCAAAACTCAATTATAATCTTAAGCTGAAAAAAATTGAAAAAGATATATAAGAAAAACGTTGACAAAAGGAGCTTTCCCAAACCCCATGAAAAGAAGTTGTTTAAATTGTCAAAGAGAATTTGAAGATCACAAATGAATACTAAGACTATTGATTTGGTTTGAGGTAGAGGTGGTGTTGCTGATTTGGAGGATTGGTTAGAATTAATCCACGTCAATCAATTAAGGAAAATGATAGAAAAGAAATGTTGGAGAAGTCGCAAATTGTGAAGATTGGTAAGGCTCGAGAGTATTTGTTGGAGATGGAGAAACAGACAAACCTGGCTCTAATACTAATTTGAAGAAAAGAATTATCCAAATTAATAATATATGCACAAGTGAAAGATCCAACATTGTTTATATAAAAAAAATGATTAATCTACAAAGAAGAAATATGAGGTTTTATTAAAGAGAAAATGGTCTAAAACCTTATATTCAAAATTTCAACTACATACTCTAATTTTATGAGTGTTCTATCACCCTCCCTGAACATTTTAAAAGTGAAATATATACCCCTTTAAAAAGTCATAACCAGATTTGTATTAGCAGTGATTTGCACACTCCTGCCACATCACATCATCTTTTAAATATAAAAAAATAATTATTTTTTGTATTCAACAACCACAGCATTATCAATCTATTGCTAAATTATTTTTCACAGTTTTCTTCTAAATTTCTCTCACTTAAATCTTCAAAAAAATTCAATATTCTTGTAATAATCGTTGATTCAACCTTCAAATTTTTTATTTTTGCATAATCTCCTCTTTTACTCTTTAGATTAATGAAATTTTCACCTAGAATCATTAACAATTCAATGCCCAAAAATTATTTTAGTAGGATTCTTGAAAAATGAAAATTTAGTATTATTTTTGTATAATATAATGTTCATCGTAGATTTGATAACCAAAATCTTTTTAGATCTGAAAAGATGATAAAGAATACAAGTTACTATTAAATTTTGTGTTCATCGTATGTTGTGATGGTGATTTATGTGATGGTTTACTTCGGAACTGCTTATTGATGAGATTATTCTCACATGATGAAATAATAGATATTATTTTCGATGGATTTTTAGTCAAGCTACTGTAAGAAGTGTGTGATTTAAAAAAGAGAGGAAGCTTAGTGACAAAAGAACTATGAGGGCGGAGACCTACTAGTGGAAGAACCAAGCTTACCTGGTGGATCAAAGATGTCATCACCGCCAGTGTTGTTGTCGGTCTGTTAAAGAGAAGAAGAACGAAGAAAAAATGTAAAAAAGTAACAAATAAATAAAAGAAAACATAAAAGTTTTAAAAAAAAAAAAACCAAAAATGAATATGAAATAAGGAAAATACTAAAATTTTAATTAGTTTTTTTGCATTTCACTATCTCAAAGAGGGTGAACTACACCTTTGCCACCTCAGCATTTAGGTAGCAAATAATTTCACTTTAAAATAGTATAAGAGGGTGATAGGACACTCATGAAGTTAAAGTGTGTAGTTGAAATTTCGGATATAGATTGGGGAGGGGTTTTAGATCATTTTCTCTTTTATTAAATAACTCTTACATTCAAGATGTTGCATTTGAAAATAAAAACATTGGTGAAATGACTGGTGTTAACTTATTCAAACACCAAAAGTACTTGAAACGTTCACATAAAGATAAAGAGGATTCTGATGAAGACTGGAGGCCTTCAAGTGAAAGTAATGATTGTGATAGCAAGTTACCAAAAAAGTGAAGATGGAAAAGAATTCAGATGTAGGGTTTTAGAGAGTATGGAACGAAGAAAATGAGATAAGTATTCTTGAAACTCATCTCAATTGTTTATCAGTTTATGATACATTTCTTACTTTTGTTAAGGATACATTGGAGGTAGAAACAACAAACACTCAATTATAAGCTCAACTGAAAAGGTTGAAATAGAAATATAAGAAAAGCGTAGACAAAATGAGCTTTTCCAAACACCGTGAAGAGAAATTATTTAAAGTGTCAAAGAGAATTTGGGGATCACAAGTGAAAATTATAATTATTGATTTGATTTTAGGCAGAGGTAGTGTTGCTGACTTGGAGAACTGGTCAGAAGAAATTATGTTAGTTAATTAAGAAAAAGGATAGGAAAAAAATGCTGAAAAAGTGGCAATATGCGAAAATTGGTAAGGCTCGACAGTATTTGTTTGAGATACAAGTGATGGAAAAATAGACAAACTGGTTCTGATACCAATTTGAATTATATAAATTACTCAAACTAACAATACATGCACAAGTGAAAGATTCAACAATGGTTATGTGAACACATAATTTTTGACGTATTAAAAGTACTCGTCCAATATCTATAGCAAGGTATTTTCTCATAATTTAATTTTGTTTTGATATTTTTTTTGTTTTTCATTGTTTATTTTGATTATTTTTTACATTTCCCAAATGACTCAAATTTGATTGAATTTGTTAAACTCAATTTTGATAGTCTAATCAATTTTAAATTCGATCCAAGGACAATGGCCAAGGTTTAATCTCAACTATTCATAACTTTTTTATCCAAAAGCTCTTATGTGAACCTATAAAATATACAAAAAGACTTCAAAAATATGAATTTTGGCCTTATTTTTGGTTTATTTCTTCTCCTCTTCTTACTTTCCACCTACATCGAAGCCGCCACTACCGTTGCAGGCCACCATCCCCACCAAAAAATCACTTCAAAATTTTACTACTTCTTTCTTCCACCCTTTTCTACACAAATCTCCAAATTATTTATTTTTATCCGTAGTCAAATTCATAGATCTAAGGAAAAAAACACAAATTATCACTTTTTTTTAGATTTATGAAGTTCCGGTCATCCCCATCCTATGCCATTTACATTAATGTGTGGATCTCTTCAAGAACTATAATTTGGTATAAATTTTGAGTCAAAATTCTGTCGAAAAGTTTTTCGATGACCCTCATTCACTCAAAATGTATATCAATCTTTTTTCCTTCTCACCCTCTATCTGAATTTGCCACAATAACAACTATTTTAATCATATAAGTTATTTTGGTGTCGGATTATATTTTTTTAGTGTTTCTTAAGATTTATCATGTTGAGTTTTGCTTTTATTTGTACTTCGAATTTTATTTTTAATATATTTTAATCTTTATTTATTGTGTTTGATCTTCAAGTTAGGTTGGATGGTTGAATATTTGTGTAAGTGGGATAGTTCACTTTTTAAATTTTGGGTCTTAATCAAATGGATTTACGTATTGAGCTTATTTTATATTTTTAGATAGTCCATTCAGCAATTATTCATTTAATGAGTAAAAAAGATGATCCTCTAAGGGACAATGCAGTCTTTTCTAATTACTTTTCTCTTGGGAAAGAAAAACAAAAGAAAGAAATTTCATTGGTCATCTTGGGTAGCACATTGAGAAGGTAAAGAGTCTATTGCATGCATTAACTCTGAGATTTTAAACAAATATAGGGTGCTTCATATGCTCCATCTATATAAACCCCATTCTTCTTTCATTTGAAAAGGAGGACAAATAACAACAAAAAGAGTAATTAGAAAGAAGGAAAAAAAATCATAAGAATAGAGAATACAAAAGTCTTCTAACTAAAAAAAGAGAAAAAATATTTTAGAATAAAAAAGAAACACTTCTTTAAAAAAAATACATAAAAAAATTTCATCTTTACGTGGATATGTGAATTCCACAAGCATTGCTACCACATTTTGTTGTCTGATCTCTTTTGGTATTTTTTTTTTAACAATTTGCAATGTAATCCTAAAATAACGAATCATGTTCTTTTATATTTTGGATTAAGTTGTTTATATCAAGTTTACGTGATTTAGTCAAGAATATTGTAATATTTGATATGATTATGTCTTATTACCATGTACATATGTATTTATTATTAATTAGTTTTTAGTTTAATTTTATCTTATTATGGAGTTAATATGTAGATATACTTTGATAAAGAAGAAGGGAAAAAAATTCAAAGTCCTTTTTTGTATATTAGTTTCTGGTCATTTTAAAAACAAAAACTAGTTTTTTTTACAAAAAAATGAAAAACTATCCATTTTTGAAAAAAAGATAAATCTAGTCATACTGTAAATAGTTTTTTTTTCTCATAAATAAATATATGAAAATGGCTATTCAAATAAAAAAAATACAAATTCGGCTATATTTTGATGAGTAATTAAACTGTTAGATAAAATTGACTATTTTTTCAAATATTTTTTGAAAAAAGACTAATTAGAAACAACAAAGAGGAGGTAGGATGCATATTGTATAACTCAATAACTTATGTAATAAAGGTGTTGCAATTGAAAATGAAAATGTTGGTGAAATAAATAGTGTAAACTTATCCAAAAATTAAAAGTATTTGAAACATTCCCATAAAGATTAAGAGGATTTTGATGAAGAGTGCAGACCTTTATGTGGATGATTGTGATAGCAAGTTACAAAAAAGAGTGACGATGGAAAATATTCAGATGTAGGGTTTCAGAGAGTATAGAGCGAAAAGGAAGAATCAAGTATCGTTGAAGCTCATCTCAATTATTTATCAAATTATAATGTATTCCTTACTTTTTTGAGGGACACATTAGTGGTAGAGAGGATCAAAACTCAATTATAAACTAAACTGAAAAGATTGAAAAAGAAATATATGAAAAATGTTGACAAAATGAGCTTTTCCAAACCCCGTGAAAGAAGTTATTTAAACTGTCAAAGAGAATTTGGGTATCACAAGTAAAGACTAAAACTATTGATTTGATTTTAGGTGGACGAATTGGTTAGAAATAATCTTAGTTAGTTAATTAAGGAAAATGATATGAAAGAAATGCTGGAGAAGTCGCAATATGTGAAGATTGGTAAGAGTCAAAATACTTGTTGAAGATACAAGTGATAAAGAAACAGATAAACCTGACTCTGATACCAATTTGAAAGAAATAAAATTACTCAAAGTAGATAATATATGCATAAGTGAAAGATCCAATAATGATTATTTGTAAGAAATTTATTAATCTACAAAGAAGAGGTAGAAGGATTTATTAAATAAATCAATAAATCTTACATTAAATTAGTTGCAATTGAAAATGAAAACATTTGTTAAATGACTAAGGTTAACTTATCCAAAAATAAAAAGTACTTGAAATGTCTCCTTAAAGATGAAGAAGATTTTGATTAAAAGTGGAGACTTTTGAGCAAGAGAGATGATTGTGATAGACAACTACCAAAGAAGTGAAGAAAAGAATTCAGATTTAAGGTTTTAGAGAGTATGGAACGAAAAGGATGAGATAAGTATTCCTAAAGCCAATCTCAGGTTTTAGTCAGTTTATGATGTATTCTTTACTTTTGATAAGGACATATTAGAGGTAAAAATGACCACAAGTCAATTATAAGCTAAATTAAAAAGGTTGAAAAGAAATATAAGAAAAACATTGACAAAAAGAGGTTTTCAAAACCCCATAACAAGAAGTTATTTAAATTGTCAAAGAGAATTTAAAGTTCACAAGTGAAAACTAAGACAATTGATTTGATTTTAGATGGAGGTAATGTTGTTGATTTGAAGGATTGGTTAGAAATAATTAGAGTCGTCAATATAGGCTACCTCATCGGGCCGGCATGGCTTAACCCACGATTTGATAGGGTTGTGCTACAATTTTTGAAGCCCATTTAAGAAAGGCGGAATGAGCTGAGAGACCCTTGTTCTTGACTCCGTTTGTCACCTAGACCCTTCTACTCACGAATTTGTCAACTGAACACTTAAAGTTATTAAAACACACTACTTTAAACCCCTTTGACCATTGACAAAGCTTATGTGGCCTTTTTTTGCTGAATCGAATCAAGAGCGTGGCTACACACATTTAAAAGCAAACAAAAACAATTATTTAAATTTTAAAAAAATATTTAAATTTTAAAAAAAATATAACAATTTTTAAAAAAAAAATTAAAAAAAGAAAAGAAAAGAAAACTCTATTCTCAATATGTTGTACATTTCTTTTTCTTCTTCTCCGTAATTTCATCCAACACCTACCATCACTACAAACACATCTTCGATTTCTTTCAATGCTCTTACACACAATTCTTCCTCTTTCTCTTCTCATATGCTTCCTATCATTTGAGAGTTCTACAATGATTGGAAAAAAAAAATATACTTATTTAGATTTGGGTAAAAGAGAAGAAGAAAAAAGAGGTTCTAAATTGTGAAATAGATGTGGATTTTTGAAAAACATATGTTTGATTCTTTCTAAATGTAACACAGTTTTATTGAGAGCATTTTGGAAGAATTTTTCTATAATGACCCATTTTTTGTCTCCTTCTCTTCTTTCTCTCATCTTCCATTTTAGTAATTGCTTCTCACCACCATTAAAACAACAAAATTTATAATAAAAAAACATACAAAACTTTGCTTATCTCTGATTCCTCTTCAACTTAAAAAATTTACCAGGAAAAACAATGAACGATAACATAAAATCTAAGTAGCAAAATAGATGAAAAATATGACAAGAAAAGAAAAAATGGAAAGAAATCAAGAAAGAAATGATTTTGGAGATTAGTTTGAGATTTATTTTTAAAAATATTATTTGCAATAAAAAAATGACGGATATATCTGATGTGGATAGTGAGGTGTTATCCACATCAGCGCAATTGAGAGACACATATGATCTGAGGAGTTTAAAATAGCGTGTTTTAATAATTTTAAGTGTTCAATTGACAAAGTCGCAAGTAGAAGGGTCCAGGTGACAAACGGAGCCAAATATAAGGGTCTCATAGGTCATTCCACCTTTAAGAAAAGGGTTTTTTAGCCCAGTCTAAATAAGTCTATCGATTTGTTGGGCTTCAGAAATATGGATAGGACAGACCCAAAATAAAATAGAGTATTAAAAATAACAAGAGTCTACACTCAAAATCATTTTAAAGTTTGAAATTTTACAATTTTAAATAAAATTATGTTTATAAAATATGTATTACATAAAATAAAAATTTCCTAAAATTTCTAGGAATCACTACATAGGCCGTAGCCTATGAAATATTGTCATAGTTTTCATGTTTTACTATGATCATTAGAAAACAATTTGGTTAATATTTTTATTTAGCTATTTATGTTTTTCTTTGAAATCAAACTTAATAAATATTATAAAGATAATTTTATTTGTGGATTTGATTAACAAGTAGTAACACTAACACCATCTAATATTATCTTATCGATATTTTTGATAATATTTTTAAATTATAATTTAATTTAAAAAATTATAAAAAATATACTTTTACGAAAAGAGGGTTGGCACGGCAAGCCCGTAGCCCACGTACTTGTGGGCTGGGCCAACCATTTTCTGGCCCACACAAAAAATGGACTAGCCCGATCTGACCCGTCAAATTTCAAAGCATGTATGAATTTTCCTGGATGGAGTGGGTCAGCACATATTGACAGCTATAGAAATAATCCACGTTAGTTAATTATGAAAAATGATAGGAAAGAAATGTTGGATAAGTCACAATCTGTGAAAATTGATAAGACTCTAGAGTATTTGTTGGAAATGCAAGTGATAGAGAAACAAATTAACTTGGCTCTGATACTAATTTGAAAAAAAAAAAAACTACCCAAAGTAATAATATATGCACAAGTGAAAAATCCAACAACGGTTATATAAAAAAATTATTAAGTTATTAAGAAAATATAGGAGGCTTTATTAAATAAATCATTAACTCTTGTATTAAAGACAATGCAATTGAAAATGAAAATATTAATGAAATGACTAGTGTAAACTTATTCAAAAAACCAAAAGTACTTGAAACAACCCGATAAAAATAAAGAGGATTATGATGAAGACTGTAGGTATTCAAATAGAAGTGATGATTCTAATAGCAAGTTACCAAAAAAAGTGAAGATAGAAAAAGAATCAGATGTAGCAGCTTAGAGAATATAGAACGAAGAGGGTCAGATAAATATCTTTGAAGTTTATCTCAATTGTTAATCAGTTTATGCATTCTTTACTTTTGTTAATGACATATTGGAGGTAGAAACGTTCAAAACTCAATTATAAGCTAAACTGAAAAGGTTGAAAAAGAAATATAAGAAGAACGTAGACAAAATAAGTTTTTCTAAACCCCATTAAGAGAAGTTAATGTCAAAGAGAATTTGGGGGTTACAATTGAAGACTAAGACTATTTATTTGTTTTAGATGGAGGTAGTGCTGCTACCTTGGATGATTGGTTAGATGAAATTCACATCAGTTAATTAAGAATGATAAGGAAGAAATGTTGAAAAAGTCACAATCTATGAAGATTAAGACTCAACAGTATTTGTTAGAGATACAAGTGATAGAGGAACAAACAAACCTGACTTGAGGGGTGGACCTACGCGAAGCTTAGGGGACCCCCTAATAAAAAAATTACACGGTATATATTAGGTATACTTCTAATTTTAAGCGTATACATAGTAAAATGAACCTCCTAAACAACTAAAGATGAGCGCTCAATGGCTAAGGGGTTCATTGTTAACTTGAATGTCCTGAGTTTGATTTTCGGTAAGTGCAATATTTTTAACTTTTTTTTTTTTGCTTTGAAAAGGCTGAGATGGGCTCATATTTTGGGCTTAAAATAACTAATAAAAGGCCTGAAGACAAAGTAATGGAATAAAGTAGACATGAAGACAAAGTGTTGGAATAAAGTCAGGGGAATCTGAAACTAAAGAAATAGAAAATGACATTACCAAACCAACAAATCTAAATACAAACAAAAAAAATATTTCTTTAACAAAAAGTTGCACTCAAGCCTAACAAACAACATAAAAATACTTTAAAGTGAAACCCTAGAAAACGAACTTCATTTTTCAAATAAGTGAAACCCAAGAAAGTGAACTTCATTTTCACTATAAAAAACAAATTCTACATAATAACTTAAGAAACAACTGAAAAGCAAAACGCAACAACACATTTCTTTACTACCTATTAATGCAAATCGAAAACAGAAAACAATATATGTGAGATACGAAAGTGACTTAGGATTTTTGAGTACCTTTGACCGGATCTCAATGATATGACAAACACGCAGTGGAATCGACCAAGAAAAGCTTTGAAATCAACGAACTTTACACTGATGAAGGCTAGGGTTTGTGAGATACGAACGAGACTTGGAATATTTGGGTCTTTTAATTGACTTAGGATATTTTAGAGGGAATAGGGTGGGTATTGGGTTAATGGGGCAGGTTGTTAGTTTATGGGTTAAAAGCAATGGTCAAACGAGTAATTGCTTAGGATTTAAATATGTGTACAAAATGATGAGGCTGTTAGTGAGAGGAGCATGTGTGTACCGATAATTGAACGGCAAGGGTTGAGATGGACGCAAAGTATAACGGAGTGCATAGACGTAACATTTATTTAGTTTGGGGGTAAATTTGTCCTTTTTCCATCTAAAATTGTATTATTTTTCTTTTTATGTTATTTCTTTTTTAAAATTTATTAGTCATAATTTTTATATTTTTGTCTTTTATTCTTCTTATTTATATTATTCATTTTATTTCTACTTAACTCTCTTCTCATGTACTAACTCAAAGAAACTGTTTGAGAAAATGATGAATTGTTATTAAATTTAAAATTGAATTAGAAAACAATTATATAAAATAAAATAATTTAAGATTAATCAAATGGAAAAATTTAAAAGTTGTGAATATTCTTTTAATAAAATATATTTTGTTGAATTTTTTTCTCTTAATTTCATTGTATCTCCTTCTTACTATTTTCAAGTCGATTCTAAAGAGATTAAAACTAAATTTATCTTATTGGTTCATAATTTATTTATTTTTACAAATGATTAACCTACTAAATTAAATTAAATGAGCTAAAAAATCGATGATGTCATTTATTTATCTTCTGAATATACACTATAATATTAGTAACTCGTTCTCTACACTTTTCTAAAAAATCGTGATGGTTTTTAAAGTAATATATGATTGAATGTGCACTAATTCAAAATTTGAAAAAGATTCAAAAAAGTAGAATACTACAAAATAAAAGGAAAAATATACTAGAAATTTTAAAAGCTCGATGGAGCAGAGTAAGAGTAGGAAGAACCTAAACACAACATGGCAATATAAGTTAAACTTAACGGATTAAATTAATATCTTCCTCTCATCTCACTCGATTTTTCATGTTGTAATTTTTACATGTTTACTTCTTTATACTTCAAAATTCCTCAACAAAAGTTTTGGATTTGCCACTACCTGGCTCTGATACCAATTTGAATGAACTAAATTACTCAAACTAAGAATACATGTAAAAGTAAAAGTTTCAACAATGGTTATGTGAACACCTATTTTTTGACATATTAAAAGTACTCATATAATATATATTGTATAGTCTTTACTCATAATTTAATTTTGTATTTTTTGTTTGTCATTATTTATTTTGATTATTTTTTACATTTTTCAAAGGACTCAATTTTGATTGAATTGCGTAGATTTAAGTTCAATTCTGATAGCTCAAGCAATTTTAAACTTGATCTAATGACAATTGTCAAGATTTAATCTCAGTCATTCATGACCATTTGATCTAAGAATTATTATGTGACCCTATCAGATATACAAAAAAACTTCAAAAAATAAGAATTTTAGCCTTATTTTTTATTTATATTTTCTTCTCCCCTTTCTTTCCACCTATCACCATTGCCGTCGACTGACCGCAATCACTACCGCCGCAGACCACCACTCCATCGGAAAAATCACTCAAAAAATTTATCACTTCTTCCTTCCATCTTCCTCTACACAAATTCACAAATCATTTATCTTTAATTGTAGCCAAACTTCGTAGATCTAAAATAACCAAACACAAATCATCACTTTTTTGTTAGACTTATGAAGTTCCAGTTATCCTCATCATATACTCTTTACATTAATGTATAGAGATCTTCAAGAGCTATCTTTTGATATAAATTTTGTGTCAAAAAATCATCAAAAAAAAATTCGGCGATTTTTTTCGTCGACCCCCATTACCTTAAAACATATATCAATATTTTCCCCTCTCACCCTCCATCTGGATTTATCACTATCAAAAAAATTTTAATCACATTGGTCATTGGTGTCGGGTTATATTTTTTTTTATGAGCGTTCCTTAAGATTTACCATGTTGAGGTTTGCTTGAATTTTTATTTTTAGTTTATTTTTAGTCTTTGTTTATTGTATCTGATCTTCAAGATAGGTTATATGGTTGAAATTGTGTTAGTAGGCTTGTTCATTTTTTAAATTTTGAATCTTAATCAAATGAATTCACATATTGGGCCTATTTTAAATTTTCAAATGATCCATTTATCTATTATTCAATTAATGAATAAAAGAATTTGACCCTCTATAAGGGCAATGCAGTCTTTTTCTAATTAATCTTCTCTTGAAAAAAGAAAAAAAGAAAGAAATTTCATTGATCACGTTGTGTGGCACATTCGGAAGGTAAAGAATTTATTGTATGCATTTGACTCTTAGTTTACCAAGAAGAGTAGGGTGCTTCATATTCTCTATCTATTTAAACCTCATTCTTCTTTCATTTGAAAAGGATGACAAAAAACAGCAATAAGAGAAATTAGAAAGAATGAAAAAATTACAAGAATAGAGAGTACAAAAGTCTTCTAAAAAAAAGAGATAAAAAAATATTTTGAGAATAGAAAAGAAAGACTTCTTTTTTCTATGTGGATTTGTGAATACAACTAGCATTGCTTCCACTATTGTTTGTCATCATCTCTTTAGGTTTTTCTTTTTACATTTTGCAATGTAATCCTAAAATAATGAATTATGTTCTTTTATATTTTGATTGAAGTTGTTTATATTAAGTTTGTGTGATTTAGTCAAGCATATTGTAATTTTTTATATGATTATGTCTTATTATGAATAACTCTTCTATTAAAGGTATTGCAATTGAAAATAAAAATATTGGTGAAATAGGTGTTGTAAACTTCCAAAAGTCAAAAATACTTGAAATGTCCCATGAAGATAAAGAAGATCATGATGAAAGTGGAGGTCTTCAAGTGGGTGTGATGATTGTAATAACAATTTATCAAAAAAAAGTGATGGAAAAAAATCCAGATGTAGAGTTTTAGTGAGTATAGAACGTAGAGGATGAGATAAGTATCTTTGAAGCTCAACTCAATTATTAATAAGTTTATGATGCATTCCTTACTTCTATGAAGGACACATTGAAGATAGAGACGATCAAAACTCAATTATAAGTTAAAATGAAAAGGTTGAAAAGAAATATAAGAAAAACGTTGATAAAAGGAGTTTTTTCAAACCTCATGAAGAGAAGTTATTTAAATTATCAAAGAGAATTTGGGGATCACAAGTGAAGACTAAGACTATTGATTTGATTTTAGGTGGAGGTAGTGTTGTTGATTCAGACGATTGGTTAGAAGAAATCTACGTCAGTTAATTAAGGAAAAGGATATAGAAGAAATACTGAAAAAGTCACAATCTCTGAAGATTGGAATGGCTAGACAGTATTTGTTGGAGATACAAGTGATGGAGGAACAAACAAACCTTATTCTAATACCAATTCAAAGAAAATAAATTACTCAAATTAATAAAATATGCACAAGTAAAGGATCCAACGATGGTTATATATAAAAAATTTAGTAATCTACTTAGAAGAGATAGGAGACTTTATTCAATAAATCAACGGATAATGGTCTGAAAAATACCCCAACTTTGGTCGAATTTGCTGTTACGATACTAAACTTTCATGAGGACTTATTACCTCCCTAGACTATTTAATACTGTATTTTTTTACCCCCTGAACTATTTAATAGTCTATTTTAAAGGTATATATGTGCCCACGTGGATACATTACTATTTATAATTTTGCATTACTTTTTATGTCCACGTAGGCAAATATATATGTTTAAAATACTGTATTAAATAGTATAGGGAGGTAATAGGTCCTCATGAAAGTTTAGTATTGCAACAGCAAATTCGACCAAAGTTGGGATATTTTTTAGACTCTTATCCCTTATATCACATTACACATTAAGTGTATCTCTCTACATTGAAAATATGTAATAAGACACTGTTATTTATAAGACTAACAAATCAAATTAAACTAGGACTAGAAACCTTCTTAACTAACAAATCTTATTTAAACATAATTCAATAAATATCATAAATAACAAATCTTAAACTACTTAGAAATATTATAATTGAATTACTACAAATAACAAATCCTAAACTAATAAGGAATATATCCTTGGTTTATTTCCTACCGCTAATAATGGAGAAGATGAGTATATGATGTCAGAAAGGGAGGATCTAGTTGGATTAAATTAGTTGATAAAGTTATTCAAGACTGACTTGGATAATGAAATTTTAAGCAATTTCATAGTATTCATAAATATAAAAGTCTATATAAAAATATTCTACTATTATAGAAGTGTGAGTAGAGTAGGAGGTATCAACATGTATGCTATATGCCAATAAAATTTAAGGGTGATTCAGTCATTTGCAACTTCTATTTAAGATGCACATTATTGCCTTAAGCTTCTGTATTTGACGTGTCAGAATTTGCTTGACATTACCATTAGTTGGCTTCTACCCTAAAGCCAACACATTTATATCCCAAATGGCAACACATTTTATTTTATTTCTATCTACTATATATAAGTGGCTAGAAGCAGGTAGCTAATGGACGACATGCCTGCTTCTTGCCAGCCAGGGTGCAATTTCAGAAATTTCAAATTATGTTATTTCTAGCAATGATACTTAAAGTGTTTGAAGGCTTGTACTGGTTCTTCTTTGGACAAAAAACCAAGCTATCTCTTATTATTTCTTTTTGTATCTTCAATTAACTTAAAGTTTGTGAAGAATGATGGACCCCACTTGTATTTTGAATTCACGCACATACTGGAGTCTTTTTATTTCTCTTCACAAAATAGGTAAAAGATATGGACCCTACTTTGAATATGTTTCCGCACGCGCTGCCTTAATCGTTTTACAAAGATGAGTTACATTATCATACAACTTACTTTCTTAACTATAACAAATTGAGTCTTTTGAAAAATTAATTTAAAATAATTATAGTTAATAATAAGAATAGATTAAAAATAAATAATAAATTATCTTTTGATATTTAAATTGAATAAATAATTATTAATTTTGTAGACAAATAAAAATAAACGAAGCGAGTAAAATAGTATCTTGTGGTAATCAACTTGTAAATGAACACCATAAATATTATTCTACTTATTCATATTTATGTGATGGTTTTTAATTGATCACGATCTTTAAAAATGAGAGGAATTATTGTGCATTATTTCATTAGGAATTCTAAAAAGACCTTAAAATGATAGAATAATAAATATAAAATATTATAAATCACAACTTAGAATATTTGAAAATCATATAAAAACTTTGATCGACTCTTCAAATTTTATTTGTGTCACATAAATTGAGATATAGGGGAATAATATATTATTTAAAATTAAAACAATACTATAAGTGACAATAATTAACAATTCAAATATTTTTAAAAAAATTAAAAATTCGGCTGCCTCTCTAAGCTTTATCCATAGCACTTAAATTAGGAAACACCCTTAAGTAGATGACTTTTTTTTTTACTTATTTATCTTAGTTGATTGAAATCATTTCTCTTTCCATTTCAGGTTATTATTAGACTTACTAATTATTACCTAGTTAATTTTTAAAAAATCGTGTGTTCTCTCATCATTTTTTTCTAATTATTTACAACTTCAAAATTTAAATATACTTATCGAAATTTGTAACTACATCATTGTGATGAAATTATATGTTAACCACGTCATATTAGTATAATTTATTCTTTAATTTGAAGTTATACGCATTAACAATGAGAGTGTAAGATTTTTATTTTAAAAAAATATATTATCACCGTAGTTTAAATTTTACTTTTATTTTAACCAAAGAATTAAGTAAACTTATAGAAGAAATTTGCTAGTACTTATTTTATATTTAAAATTTATGTAATTAAGTTTGAGATATATTTTCAATTGTCCCATAAAATTTTGTGATGATTTTTTTATGAAGAAAATATAAATGAAATAAATTGTCAATGTGTAGGTTACATGTCCTTTTATTATTTATCATTTTTTCTTTGAATATTGACATATATATAGATTCCCAGTCTGGGACATGAACAAAAAGAAACAATATTTTCCTTGTGTATACGTCTATATACACCTGTTTTCCAAGAAAATTCAAACTCAGTAACCTCATCACAGTTTACACCTAATTCTAATTTCTAAGGGTTCCATTATAAAGAATTAATAAAATAATACAAAACTTATAATCACATAATATGACAGAGAGAACCAGAGTGCTCTCTCTATTAGCAAATAAAGAAAACAACTATTTCCAAATGCTAAAAGCATCTCCTGATGACTTACACGGGGATGTTTGCATTGGCACGTCCTGCTGAACTGCTATTACCTTTTGCCTCGAGTACATCAGACATAGACCTCAACCTGTTTCTAATCTCCGTGAATGATGGCCGAGCTTCAGGATCAGCAGACCAGCATTGTTCCATCAGCTTCCTCCACTCGGGATCACACCTTTCTGGCATTGGAGGCCGAAGAGTATTCTTCAAAATCCCCCCTACAACAATTATCAAACAAGGTCAAATTGGAAAGGGTTGGGAAATCATTAAGACACAATTCTTTTCTTTTCATTGCCTCAAAGCTTCATCAATAAAGAAAACTTATCAGAAATAGCAAGTAAGCTGGCCGTTCTTTATATCTTTCTGGCCCAATTAGGTGTGAATTGGCCTACACATTCAGCATTGTTGAGCATTGATATGATCAAACCAAACGAAATACATGTACTAGCAGTCTTATCTACCTCAGACTACGAATACATGACAATCTCAGAAATGACATGATCACCTACAAATGCTGCACAGTCAAGTGGTTATACTTCTTGAACTCGCAGAGAGCAAGAGTAATGCTTTTATCTGGAATTATTATGCTTTGAGGCTAGACCCTTGAACTTGCAGAGCATATTGGGATACTGATTAAAAATAGCTCAGTTTCGATGCATGGGTATATTTTTTGGACGACCAATATAGGGATCATTTATTAGCACTGACACTTCCAATAACAAGGACAGAAAGTCAATTTGTTAAAATTTCAAAAGACTAAGCTTGGTCATGGCCAGACATTTTGGCTTTTGCCTCATGTTCCAAGTTTCACATGTATTAAGAGAATGGAGAATTCTCAAGCACATTAGCAGTAGCAACAACTAACAGGAGTGAGATGCTGGTCTGCAAAGTTACTTTCATATGCTGGCAGCTTGCAGCTCATAAAAGCTGTATCTGCATATCTTTCCTACGGAGAGGGGGTGCCTACGTTACTAAAAGGGCTCTAGTGGCATGTGAATCTTGAATCTTGTCACTTGGAATAGAGCAGCAATCTTAAAGCATTTATGGGCTATAGCTGAGTAGAATAACCATCTCTGGATCAAGTGGATCCATATCTACTATGTGACAAATGAAGTCCTGGACAAATGCACTACTCCTGGAAATGCTAGATGGGTTGTGAGGAAAATTTTGGAGGCAAGGAAATTAATGATGCAGACAGCTGGACTACAGGGGGACTTGAAAACTAGGCTCATGGCGATGGTGGTAAAGCAAGAAAATGACCAAAATGGTCCTTGATGTATGGGGCTTGAACATTCTTGGTCCTTTATATATATTACCTTACTAAAATAGTCCTTAATGTTTATAAAAATATGATCATTTTGGTCTTTTAACCCTAAAACTAACTCTACGAGTGATATTTTTTGTTAAACTTAACTATGCATCCCACAAAATTGCCACATGCCAAACCCCTTCTCCCTCAATCATCTCTCTTCTACTGCAACTTTCAATTGATTTATTCTTCTCTCCATTACCTCCTTCTTTTCTAAACCAAATTTTACCAGAAAAAAAAAAACTGACACACAAAAATCTCTTCAAATTTCAAAGAATATTTTAAGATTCTATTTTCCACCTTTATCCATTACGTTTTCGCCCTTTAATGTCAACAACGGAATAAAAAATTAATACATCTTAAAAATGACAAAATAAGGAAAAAGTTATATTCTTCTCATAGATCCCTTCAACAAGAAAGAATACTTGTTTTAAACTTGAAAAGAGTTTACTTATGGAGATCTCATAAAAAAGAAATGGAGTGTTTTATCTAATTTACTTAGTTCATATTTATTTTAATGGATCGTTTTTTTTGGTCTAAAAATGGGAGTTGCTGGGATTATTATTTCAGAGGGGAACTAACAAATGAGTGTAGTGTGTATATATATATTTTTTACAAGAATATGACAAGTGGGTGAACTGAAAATGGAGCATGGCGTCTAATGGTGGTGAAAGAAAGAAGACCAAAATAGTCATATGTTAAGTTTAACAGAAATTTTTACTTTTATGGTTAGTTTTAGGTTAAGGACGAAAATAGTCATCTTTTTCTATACATTAAGGACTATTTCAATAACATGATATATATAGAGGACTAAAAATCTCCAACCCTTATATATCAAGGACCATTTTGGTCGTTTTGTCGTGGTAAAGCAGACGTTCTCAAGCAGGAGGACATATACATGCTTGCTCCCTATTCACCCCATGGTTCCATGGAAAAGTCTGTCCATGCAAAAAAACATTCACCCAAGGCACAAGTTTATCCTCTGGCTAGCAGTGCAAAAAAGATCTAAGTTGCGGGGACTCTTCACTTTCAATGTTGCACCCGTGTTGGATTCTCCAAAAATACACTACTTTTGGCGAATCTGACACGCACCCCTTGACATTTTTTAAGAGTCCGAGCCTAAGTTGTTCGGACTCGGGTGCAGGTGTTCGATACGGGTGCGGATCTGGAGGTCGGATCCTTCATGATCTAATTTTTAAGATTCGAGTATATGAATCCATGTATGGATACGGGTGCGGGGATTCGCCTAAAAATAATTAAAATATCTAAAGTTAGAGTTATAAAACCTAAATTACGAGATATTTTGTGGAGAAGAATCTTGAAAGGAGATTAAGGGTTTGTTTGGAAAGTCACTTGGTAATTGAAATTGGTGTAATTACTAGGGTAGTAATTACCAACCTAGTAATTACACTGTCTAGTAATTACACTGACATGTTTGGTTGCCACAGTGTAATTACACTGTAATTACACATGTCCTGTTTGGATGCCACAGTGTAATTACATATGTTTTGTTTGGATGCACAATTGCAATCATAAAATTATAATAAATTTTAAAAATAAAAATTAATTATTTAAAATTTATACTAGACAAATAAGAAACTTTATAAATTACATTAAATTAAATATTTAAGATATATATTCTTTTTTGAAAATATATTAATTAATAAACATATTTTATGTAACTAATATTATGAAAAAATAATTGATTTATATATTTTCAAATTAATATATTTCAATTGAATTGATCGTAACAACTAAAAGTATGAAGTTTCTACGAACATCGTAAAATGCATGTTTGATAAAAAGAATAATATATAAATAAAATGTCATAAATTATTAAATGTTTGCAAAAAATATAATCTATCAAGTCTAATTAAAAAATAACGTGCAATGTAAATTCAATATTACTAAAACAAATGAAACTAAAAATATAACATAGGTTATAAATTCAAAACAAAAAATTTAACATAATACTCTTATAACAAATTTCAACATAGCAATAAATATGATTTATTTTTTTCTTAATAAAGAAAACGTAAGTCTATAACCTTACTTAACAATAAATTCTATTTTAATTTAAAAATTAGAATATTAATAAAACTATGCTAATGAGAAAATAAGCATGACATAAAGAAATAGATAATACGAGAAAATTACATAGAATCACGTAAAGTAAGGTTGAGAACAAGAAGAAAATGAAATATAATAATATAAAAGAAAAAATAAACTTTTACAAATTTTTAGAATAATAAAAATAAAAAAAGAACTTAAAATAATAGAAGTAAAAAAATTAAAACAAGAAAATAAAAATAGAAATAAAAAAAAAGAAATTAAAAAGTAATCAGGTGACCAGCAATTCACAGTCTCTGCCTGTGAATTGTAGAGTATAATTACCCCCTGCCAATTACATAAATTACCTGCTAACCAAGTAATTACTTGTCCTTCCAAACAGGACAAGACAGTGTAATTACACCAATTACACCAAATCCAATTATCAGGGTGTCCTTCCAAACAAGCCCTAAATGAAAAGGAGTGACATAGAAATTTCTATATAAAAGGTATTCCATTTTCTTCAATTTCATCTTAGCTTTTGTATTGATTATAGAAATCATTAAAACTGTCCAGACTTTCCCCATCAATTTTGGTCAAAGTACCCAACATTGGTTGAACAAATCGGACACGGATCCCACTCCCACTCCCACACCCACACCCATGTCGTGTCGACACGGGTGCAGCACCAAAAGTGAAGAGTCCAAGCAACATAGAAAAAGTTTGCCCACAGTTGAGAGACTGCTAAAATTTGGGGTGCAGGTACCCCCGCTGTATGTATTCTGTGGTAATGCTGATGAAACAATGGATCACTTACTTTTCACATGCCCTATCACAAGGGCCTTATGGCAGAGGATCCTGAGTTGGCTGAACATACAAAGAACCATTGGAATTGGCAGGTGGAGACTCGGTGGATAAGTTCTTGTGCAAAGAAGAAGTCTGGTAGAGGTGATATAATAAGCAGCTTACATGCAATGTTAGTTTTGCCCTATTTGGAGGGAACACAATCAGATTAGATTCTAGGCTGGTAGATACCAAGCAAACAGAATATGCAAAGAGATGGCCATCTACATCCATATCAGAGGTACCAACATCAAAATCTGGCAGGCTACCCCAGATAGTCTCACCTCCTTCCCCTGATGGACTTGGTTGCACTAGAAATTGTTTCACGATAATAAATAGATAAAAGTATTGGTAATAGCTGAGACTGATGAGAGTGATTTGTAGTGAGGCGTTACGTACAGATGGTCTACTTCTGTTTTCCTCTTCTATTATTTTTTTCTTTAAATTTGAGAAACAGGTGGTCAGCCCTGTTTAGTTTTGTAATGTGTCACTTTTGGTATTATAACAGTTTGATTATCAACAATTAACAAGACTAGAGCAAATGTATTAGAAACAAGGCTGAAGGGGAAATATGTATAAATCATATGATATTTTTCAGAAAAAACATGATTTAAAATATAATTAAGCTGACATGTTGTCAACTCATTGATTTATAGCACAGAAAATGTTAATGCCATATGGTCTGATTTCTTAAATGATATCATATCCTTTGAATTGTTTATGAACCTCAAATGGATGTAAGCACAGACTTGATCATGCAAGTATAACTCCCATTATTGTTTTTTTTTTTTTAATTGGAAAAGTTGTATTCCTCATCATTAAGGGCATGCTGGACACCTCCAAAAAGTTGTTAGGAACCATCCTAAAGTAATTACAATGAACCTAAAAGATCTACGAACTGTTTAGAAGTTCTATATAATTTTCTTTACACCAAAAGTGAAATGTTACAATGCATCTTCCTTTAACTTCCAGAATGTTGTTGGCTTTGTTGTCAAAACATCTTGCATTCCTCTTACCTCCGTTTGTCCATCAAATACATTCTGAGATTAGTCTCTACCATTTCTTCTGAGATTTGTTGCCCCCTCTCCTAATCCAGCAACTTAGAATGTCTGTTGTATGCTCAGGCATAGTCCATTTGGTCTCTGTTAGACTAAAGAATAGAGACCATAGCTGGTAGGTGAAGTTGCAGTGAAGGTAGAGATAGTTGTTTGTCTCTCCCTTCTCACGGCACAGGGAACACCTAGATGCAATATGGAACTTCCACCTTTGTAGTCTCCCATTAGTGAGGCAAGCTTTTCAAACAACCAACCAAGTAAAGCACTTAAACCTTTTTTGGTGCCTTACTTTTCCATACCGGCTTCAAAGGCCTGGTTTGATCTGAGGCTGTGTCTCTGCTTCCTTTTTATAGCTTCTGCTTACTGATAATATCCCATCATTGTTGTGTTTCCATTTGATTGTATCAGACTCTGTATTAATGCCACTGAACCCTTCAAGAACAGCCATCAGGTCCACAAACCTGTCTACTTTCCAATTATTAAGGTGTCTCTAAGAGTGATGTCCCATCCCTGTTGAGACCAGTTATCAGCTACTGTAACATTTGTAGATGAAATATTGAATAAATCTGGGAAGATCTGCATCAGAGTTGCTTGACCAATCTAGAGGTCTTTCTAGAACAAGATTTTGCTCCCATCTCCCACTTTGTACAATATGTTTTCTGCTAATTTGGGCCATAGATTCCTAATGATTCTCCACACTGATGTTATACGTACTATTAAGTAGTAACTATATTTGTGCACCGCGTTATGACCACATCTTTCCACAAAGCCTGTTGTTCCCCATTAAATCTCCACAACCATTTCCTAAGTAGTGAGTTGTTTTTTCTCCTTAGATCCCTGATTCCCAGTCCTCCAGAGCACTTGCTTAGCTGAACAGTTTCTCAGCCCACTAGGTAAAAGCCCTTACCCTCCTTGTTTACTAACCACATAAATCTCTCCGATATTTATCCAATTTGTTAACCACTTTGGTTGGAATAGGAAAGAGAAACATAACATAGATAGGTAAGGAGTCTTGCATAGGATGACCCTGACACCAAGTGATAGATACTATTCCTTTAAATTTGCTAAATTCTTCTCCATTTTCTCCACAATTACATCCCATATCTCCAAATCCTTGTGCCCATTTCCTAGTGGCATACTCAGGTATTTAGTTGGTAGGCTTTCTACCCTGTATCATAGGATATAGGCCAAAGTCTGAATCTGCTCCACTTCTGTGACAGGGAAAAGACTACTCTTTCTCTAGATAATATACCTATTTTCCTCTGCCTTTGCTTCACAAAAGATCAGTGCGTCATCTGCATAGAGCAGGTGACAGACTACAGTGTCTTCTCCTATTCCGTTGCTGATTTTGAATTTCTTAATCCAGTTGTTGCTGATGGCCTTTCTCATCATGTTGTTAAAGAATTCCATGGCTAGGATGAACAGGGAAAGCCCTTGTCTAAGACCTCTTTCTGATGGGAAAAAAACACATGTTCTCCATGAACAAATATGGAGAACCTAATAGTTTAATACAAAAACAAATCCATTTCAGTCATGTTTCACCAAACCCCATCTGTCTGAAAATGGCCAGTAGATAATCCCAGTTGACATGATCATATGCCTTCTATATGTCTAGTTTGCACATGATACCTGGATCATCCCCAGTCAACCTGGTGTCCACACACACACTGGCAATGAGAGTGCATCCATGATTTGTCTTCCTTGTATGAAAGCCATTTGATGATTGTTAACTTGAGAATCAACAACCCTCTTCACTCTCTCCGTTAAAGTTTTGTCTATAGTTTTATATACCCCACTAATTAGCCAAATTGGTCTGTAATCTCTGAGTTCCACTGCTCCATTCTTAGGTATGAGGGCAACATAAGTAGCATTAAAGCTTTTCTCAAATACTTGATGAGAATGGAAGTGATGCATTGTGCTAACAATGTCATCTTTCAGAAACTCCCAACAAGATTGGTAAAAGCTAGTAAGAAAAGCCATCAGGCCCACTAGCCCAGGAGCCTTATCACTTGCACATAATTTGACTGCGTTAAGGACCTCCTCTTCCTCAAATTCCCTTTGTAGCCACTGTTGATCCTCATTGCTGATGGTTGGAGCCTCCTGCATAGTGAAATCAGGCCTCCAAGCTTCAGGCACTTTGTACAGCTTGAGGTAGAAATCTTGATTGTGAGATTTCTATACCTTCAGTTCTTCTTTCAGCATTTTCAGTTTGGTGGCTAATATGTAAGCAGAAGTCCCAATGTCCTGAACAGAAGTCCACCAGCTTTGAATTTTCCCTCTGAAACCCTGCTACTCCCATCCACCACTGTTCAAACTTGAAGAGATTTTTGGAAGTCCCAATTCCTACACATTAACATAATTGTGTTGTGGTCTGAACCCACCATGGAGAGTAAGTTCTTTCTAATTTGGAGGAATTGCTCCTCACATTGGAAAGAATATAAAAATCTGTCAATCCTAGAGGCAGTTCTATAATTGTGTCCCCTCCATCATGTATATGGCCCTCCAAATAGAGGAGGATTGAGAAGCTCCATGTCCTCAATCCATTCTGAAAAATCAGCCATGGCTCCTGAAATTATTTAGCATTTTGTCCTCTCTATGGGGTACCTAATGACATTAAAGTCACCACATGCAACCCAGGGGCCCTCACACAGGCTCCTAACAGCAGCTAGTTCCCGCCATAATTCCTTCCTCTCACAATTAGCACATACAACACTCAGACACCAAGTTACGTTTTGAGTGCTACCTGTAAACTTGCAAGTGATCATCTGGTCTCCACTTTCCACCAGTTCTCCCTTTCAACATCTTCTATCACATAACACTACTATACCCCAACTCCTTCCTATAGCCTCCAGGTGCACCTCTCCTGACCATCTGTTATTCCAAAGTTGTCTGAATGCATCTGTCTCTAACTCCTTGAGTTTTGTTTCCACAAGAACATGAATATCAACCCCCACTGTTGTATTAGATTTCTTACAAGACTTCTCTTGTTCTCCCTATCTAGCCCTCTCACACTCCATGATAGTATTTTAACTTTCATTGATGACATAAAAGGTTGTTGCTCCCCCTGATCCTTGCATCCCCTTCTTCTATGTTCATCTGGAGGATCATGTTTCTAGCCTCATTGGAATTCTCTCCTCCATCATCATTTGGTTTCCCCCCCTTATAAATTTGATTCAACAAGAACCACTTCTGATCTATCTTCATGAACATATCCAATGCCAACCTTTCACGGCCTGTGAAGCATGCCCCAAAATGTTTGCTCAATTTGAAAACATTGGAATGGACCGATAGAGTTGTCATGTCCTCTAATTCATCATATCCACATGCTTCATTAATTTGTAGAGGAAGTGGGTTTCCATATATTACCAACTGATTTCCTTCGGAATCCCCTTAAACTCCACCCCACTTTAGAGCAAAAACTTTGTACCTCCTCCCTTCATTGCTGTAACTATTTGCTTGCATGTGACAGTTCTGACCAACTTCATGGATGGGTGATTGTTGTCTGTTGGAATCATCATTTTCCTTTGGTTGCTCCAGTCGCATGAGTTCTTCTAATTCGCTCTTGATCTGTGGAGAACTTGGGAGAGGGTGATCGACTTTGTCAAATAGATTGACTCCTTTTGTGAAAAAATTCAGCGACTGGACCCTTTTCTTAGTTGTTGTATCTTTAGAAGAAAAAAAAGGCCCAACTTGTAAGGGCCCATTTCAAAAAAATCAGGAAAGGGCCCGGGCTGTTATAATTATGAGGAACCTTCAAAAATGACTATAGTTTGGGCTTAATTAGAGATAAATAGCTATAGTTTACTTAATTACGATTCATAACTACATGTCAGGAGGAGGGAGGAGAGAGGCGAGAGAGAATGGTTGAGGGAGGAGAGGCGAGCGGGATTTGGGAGAGAGAGGATGAATACATGTTGTATTCGTTGTATCAGGCTGTATCACAAATACAATTGATTTGTATCAACGAATAAAATTGTATCAAGTTGTATCAGGTTGTATCATCGAATATAATTGTATCAAATGTATATGTTCCTTGTGTATTCACTTTATATCAGGTGTATCAATGAATACAATTATATCAATTGTATCACATGTATCTATTCCTTGTGTATTCACTTTGTATCAATGTATTTGAGTGTCTCTACAACTAGCTATAGATTTGTATCAATGTATTCAACTGTCCTTGTTATACATTTGTATCATGTCTTGTACTCTTTCAGAATTCGACTAATACAATATTGTATCTCTCCCTTGTTCAAGTATACTAAGAGTCTGGTATGAAATCAAAGAGGAGAACAAGAAGAAGAGGGGTCTACACCATCTATCGCCTAATACAAATCTCTCCAGTGATTTGTATCAGTAGTATCCCCCATTTGTATCAGGCAAGAGACAGAGGAGGGGAAGATAAAGGGAGAGAGGCGATCGAGGGAGGAGTGAGGCGAGCAAGGGAGGAGAGAGGAGAGAGGCGAGCGAGAGTTTGAGAGAGAGGAGAGATTTTCTATAAAACCCTAAGTATAGCTATGTAATATAATACTTTTAAACTATAGATGTGTATCGTAAATACATAGCACATGTTTGCCTTCTATGTAGTCTCCTATAATTATTAGGAAAACTTTTCTTTAACAAGAAAAAGTGCCCACTTCCACTTGCCACCTCATCCCTCGAGTACTTCACACCCCAGACAATACAAAACTAGTGTTATTCTCAGCAAAGCATTCTTTGTATCTTTGGTCCATCGCATACCATGTCTCTATCTCCTTTCCTTTTCTTCATAAGTTGTCAGGGTTTATCTCGGGATCATAGTTGTTTCCTCGACGGCCGTAATCACTCATCCCCCTACTTCTATATCTTGTAGTGATTCACACCACACCGATAGTGAAAAAATCCATTCTCTATCTGCTACCTCCACAGACGATAGAATTTGTTCCCTTGGCCCTTTGACTCGAATGTGAGCCCCTCTAAGGTGGTTTTTTAACTTTGTTTCCAACTCATTCTCTAGCCAGCTGCCGCATTTGTTGCCGATATAATTCATCACCTTAGAAGACCAGAGATGGAGAGATAATCCAAGAACTCAAATCCAGAACCAATTATTCTTTGTGTTCTGGGGCAACTCCAGATTTTGGAGACCACCATTCAAACATCAGCCACTTCCCTTGTCTAATCCGATCTCCCATAAAAATACGTTCTGCAACTTTCTTAATTTGGAACTCAAAACAGAAACTGGATCCCATTCATATCATACACCTGAAGATTCTGGACTCCTTTCCACATCTGCTAAGCCCATCTTGTTACATCGGTGTATGTAGGGATATCATCAGTTTCAGGGAAACTGCCCACCAAACATATCAAGGAGGTCATTTTCCCCTGAAGGCATAGATGTATTCATGTGCTTTTTGTTTCTAGAATCCTTGAAGCTCCCTTCCTCCTTGATGTACTGAAACTTGTCTTGTCCAGTGGAACCAGCTTTCCCTTGTACCCCTGGTTCTCTGAGAATGAAATGTTCTATTTTGGCAACAAGTGTTTCCCATCCTTCATTAAACTTGTTCTCTGGTATAGTAATCACTGCTCTGGCTTGGCCATTAACTGTGATAACTGATTACTGATATGTATCTCCCATATTTATTGTACTTTAATGCACAATAAATATAAGTCGAGAAATCTCTGCTTTTCCATGATTTAAAGTTTTTTTCTCATTAGCTTTGTAGCCTCCCTTAGCCTTCTGCAGAGCCAAAAAAGTGTCCCATATGACTCAGAGGGAGACTTTGACTGTTAAATCATACTCCCTCCGTCCCATTTTATGTGGCACCCTATGTTGCTCGGACTCTTCAAAAATATTGACGGGTGTGCGTCGGATCCTCCAAAAATAGTGTATATTTGAAGGATCCGACATGGGTGAGGCAACATTTTTGGAGAGTCCGAGTACTTAGATGGCACCCTTTGTTTTTTAATCCGCCTTAAAAAGGGTGTCACCTTACTTAATTAGGAACAATTTAACTTTAAAATTCCTCTTTTACCCTTAATGAAATGAATTACAACCACACAAATGTCTAAGGGTTGTTTTAGACCACAAGTTTCAAAAGTCTTCTTTTTTTTTTTCATAAAACACCGTGTCAAGTCAAATAGTGCCACATAAAATGGGACGGAGGGAGTAATATTTACCCCTTTGCCTAAAATAATATGATTCTCCATGGAGAAAAGGAGAAAGAGGAAAGGGATGTGAAGAAAGAGAAAGTAGTGCAGGATTCCGATGGTCAATTACCACCAGAAAAAGGGATCCTAAAGACCCAGAGAAGTCTTCAGGTGAATACATTGGGAAAAGTGCTTGGGAGCATTTTCAAAAGTTCCTTTGCAAACCCTTATAATCGAGTTGAATCCATTCCCTAAGCAACATACTATTCCCTCTACCTCCCATTACTGTTATGAAGCAGAAACTATTCACTTGGTCTAACAGGTAATCAGAGCCTTACCAATGATTGCCCCACAATGCATGTTTGCATAGGGTTCTTCCCCAGTCAAAATCTCCCACATTGTTATGCCAAATGAAAAAACATCAACCTGTCAGAAACCAAACCATCCAGTTTATTGCTTAATGACATACTTAACAACTAATATCAGATGTTATTGCTTTATGACATATCTGATTATAGTAAATTACAGTAATCAGCCTAACCTTCTCAGATACTCGGTTACTGCTACCATTTAACAGTTCAGGTGCCATCCAGGGAAGAGTACCTCTTACACCTCCAGATACGAGAGTATTGCGTTTAATCCTAGACAGTCCAAAATCTCCAACCTGCATTACATATCTTACAAATAACTCAATTACTATGGCAAGGTAAGTTTTTACTAAAATACAAATGGGATTAAATTATCCTATGAAAATGTATCAGTAGATCTAGCTGGATTCACCCTATAAAATTAGCATACAAGAATGTGTTGTTTCCTTATAGTAGGTCTCCTATACAGTGGTGTGGTAATCTTTGTTTCATCATAAAGAGTCTTCATTGGTCTTAACTGTGCTGAAGAAATCTTATTTGGTGTGAAAGTACACTCTGCTCCAATATTATTCATCATTTATTCAAACTTGGCTAAAAGCTTTTGGCTTTGTAGATGCAAGTAACGTGCTTCTGGAAACAGAAAGGCTATCTGACCAGAAGTCAGTCCAATACAATTCCAATATCAATAACAGCTGAATCATAGGAACTTGTGCTTATAAGTCAGATAGGACTAGGCGAAGGGTGTAGCTGCTAAGGCAGCTTCTTTGGCCCCATAATTTTGGGGCCCAAAATTTCCCTAACAAGTGTATAATTTTTTTAAAAAAAAGAATTAGTGTTTAAAGTAGATAATGCATGTTTTCATAATAAAAATGGAAAGATGAAATCATAGACAATAAATTAGGAAACAAAATAGTCTTTTAAGGAATCCCTCCATAGACTATACGTGTAGGTAATATTTTCTTGCCTCATTTGTTGATACATTCAACATCATCAATTGGCCCACATAGTTTTCTTGCTTCTTACCGTTCTCTTCAAATAGCATGCATTAATCTTTTAATATATTCCCTTGGCCATTCTCCAACTCTCAGAAACAAATATGTAAAAATAAGAGAGCCCAAAGCAGATTGCCAACTCTTTTTGTGTTTCTTTCTCAAATTTTCAAGCATTGCGTCAAGCATATTGAAGCAGTGAAAAGTGATATCAAGTTATCAACTTGGTTGAATCTGGTTCCATTATTCTTTCTATTATTTTACTTCTGAAATTTGTTAATTTTGATATCTTTGCTTCTTAGGTTTATAATGTCTTTTTTAGATATTTATTAGAATTTAAATATGTCAATTAGCCAATTAGGATATAGGAATTCAGTTATTCCAAACTCAAAAAATAAAAGAGAAGGATTGAAACTTTGACACAATCTCAAAAAGGAGCCCTAGGAAAAAATTTACCAAAATCCCTAAATAATGGATTAGATATATTAGAAATTGAAAGGAATTACTAGAGATCGATCATAATTATTTTAATAACTTTGCACATCAAAATCTAGAAAAATAGACTTCAAATAAAATTATATATGAAGTGTTTTTGTTTGTTTTAACAAGAAGTTTAAGGCCTCTCGTTGAAGTTTTTCTTTGGGTCACCATGTTATTGAGCCCCTGAAGTCGAGATATGCTCTCTCATGATTCATTCTGGATTTTGTTAGATCTGCTATTAATAGGGTCTATAGCTGCAGGAAGAAAGGTGATTAAGGCCTAAATGTATCTGTTTTATTTATTAATTATTATGTGTATGTATTTCTAGTAGTTACCTAGCAGTTACCGAGCAGTTGGTAGTTATTTTATAATAAATAGTACTAGGAAGAAGAAAAGATGGTCAATCTTTTGGGTAGGATTTTCTCTGGCAGATTTGGAGGTTAAGGTTCCTCGAAATACCTTGGTTGTTAGAAGTATTCTCTATTTGCTATTTGTAAGACTTAATCTATTTGTTGGTGTTAGTAAATTACAGTTGAAGTGTTGTTCCTATTTCTGTATTGCATTTGAAAGTTTACAGATTTGTTGTTAGGAGAGTCTGGGTTCCTAACAATTTTGGTATCACAGCGTGCAGTAAAGGATTCTACTCCAATTCAGCAGCTCCCTCTTTTCTTATCTGAAGAGCTTGAAATGCAAGTGCAACCTGAAAGTGTAGTAGACTGTCGTACACTCTTGAATGGCTCCCAAGAGGTGTTAATTTAATAGGGTCTATAGCCGCAGGAAGAAGGGTGAAAATAAGGCCTAAATGTATCTGTTTTATTTATTAATTATTATGTGTATGTATTTCTAGTAGTTACCTAGCAATTACCGAGCAATTTAGGTAGTTATTTTGTAATAAATAGTACTAGGAAGAAGAAAAGACAGTCAGTCTTTTGGGTAGGATTTTCTCTGGCAGATTTGGAGGTTAAGGTTCCTCGAAATACCTTGGTTGTTAGAAGTATTCTCTATTTGCTATTTTGAAGACTTATTCTATTTGTTGGTGTTAGTAAATTACAGTTGAAGTGTTGTTCCTATATCTGTATTGCATTTGAAAGTTTACAGATTTGTTGTTAGGAGAGTCTGGGTTCCTAACAGATTTATTCTTGTACACTCAAGAGTGCATATATCCCTGCCGTAATTGGAAAAAAGATACCTTGCATATGGGCCGTTGTGGATCCCTCAGACTGACTAACAAATTGTCACATTTCAGATCAAAGTGGACGATGTTTTTCGAGTGCAAATACTCCATCCCAAAAGCTGCATCCATGGCAATAAGAAGTTTCTTATAACTATCAAGTGACCTGCACAAGGAATTTAGCAAATCCCATTAAGTTATGAATGAGAGAAGCATGTAGAACTAATTAACATAGCAAAAGCAATGTCACCTGTCCTTTTTAATAAGAACGTTTCGAAGTGATCCATTAGTCATGAATTCAGTCACAGTTGCCAAAGTTCCCCCAGCCCCATCAGGTACCACTCCATAAAATGCAAGCACGTTAGGATGATGAAGGTTTGAAAGGATCTGTGCCTCTCTCCAGAAGTCCTTGATCTGGAAAAAGGACAGTTTTATTATGAATTTCACAATAAGGATCATAAACACTGCTGATAATCCAGGAAAAAATGATATGCTTGGGAGATATGTTAAAGGAAACACACCAGCCTTTCTTCCTGTGATGATCTCCCAGAAAAACATGCCCGCTTAATTCTCTTTATAGCAACATCTGTTCCTCTCCATTTTCCATGATAAACAGTACCATACGTCCCAGAGCCCAACTCCCTCAATTCTTCAAGGTCAGCATTTTTTATGATCTGCAATGTAACATTAGTTGTAGCTACTGCTTAAGAATGAATTAAGGAACTCTTAAAATAAAGCAGATAAATGGAATGGCTGAGATCATTTTCTGCACTTTTGCAATGGTAGTTTACTGCATTTGGAGGGATAGGAACATCAGGAGATTTCAAAATGGAAGGGTGCATATAACACAAACATGTCGGGAGATAGTAATGCATATACACATTCAAGGGAGGAACAATATTGGATGGCGTGATTCATTAGCTCAGTTAAATTGTTTTCCTTAGGAATGTATAGGCTGCTTCCTGCGATAGTTTGTAGGAGGATTTTATTTCAGAGTTTGTTATTTTAGAGGTAGTTGGTCTGCATCTACTTGGTTTTGTAATGATTACTTTTGATTAATAAAGTTGGTTGTCAATCAAAAAAAAAAAAGCAAACTTGTCCGGGATTGAGGTAAATTTTGTTGTTGTTGTTGTTAAAGAAAGCAAGCATCTTTAAACTCTAAGAAAAAAGATATAAGTTAGCATCTTCTCTTAAAATGAAGAAAGAAGGGTAAATCAAGATAAGTTACAAAATTAACTTTCCACAAGAAGGGGGGGGGGGGAGGAATTCTATGGAGATGTTTGGAAGCTAGAGGAGTACCTGTAGCATATATTAAGGCGATTAAGGTATATGTATGATGCAGCCAAGACTCGGGTGAGGACAGTGGATGGAGACTCAGAACACTGTCCAGTCATGATGTTACACATTGTATTGAAACGGGTGGATGAAATGGAGGATTGCATTTGGTGTCTTGTTGAAAAGAATGTGTCACCAAAACTTAAAGGTAAGTATTATAGAGTGGTTGTTAGACTAGCTATGTTGTACGGGCAAGAGGATTGTCCGGTTAAAAACTCACACATCCAGAAGATGAAACTTGAAAGTAGAGGAAATGAGGATGCTGAGATGGATGTGTGGGCATATATTAGGAGGGAATGATTAGGAAAAAAAGATATTTGAGACAATGTGGGAGAGGCCTTCGTGGTGGACAACATGAGGAGGTGAGGTTGGGATGGTTTGGTCATGTGAAGTGGAGATGAACAGATGTCCAATTAAGTAGATGTGAGAGGGTGATTATGGTGGGTCTAGGGAAAAGTAGAGGCCGAAGAAGTATTGACGAGAGATGATTAAACAAGACATGACACACATGCAGCATACCGAAGGCATGACCCTAGATAGGAGGATATGGAGGCCGTAGATTAGGGTAGAAGGTTAGTAGGTAGTCCAGTGTTGTCTAGTTCTCCTTATCAGTATTACTATTATAGCTCTTCTATTATCTTATTCTTCGATTTTTATTATTATATGTTATATCTTTTGCTATGATTTTCATATTATTTGTTGTTGCTACTGTTTTTTTCTCCATTTTTTTCGACATGGCTTCATTACTATTGTATTTCCTTTTCAAACCTATTTTGAAATGCTTTACTCGAGTCAAGGGTCTATCGGAAACAACCTCTCTACCTTCACAAGGTAAGGATAAGGTTTGCGTACACGCCACCCTCCCCAAGGCCCATTTGTGGGATTACACTAGGTATGTTGTTGTCAACCAGTAGAGAAACATAGTTGATAAGCAATAAAACCATTACATAACCTTTGAGGCACATTCCAAGACTAGAAATAGCAGATCATTATTATTTCCAAGAACTGAACCACAATCTTTAACGATGAAAATAAATCAAAGATATTTGTCATGTAACACACCCTATGATAAGAGGATCAAGGTATTGCAGGAGGGGGGGGGGGGTATATAGTGAAGGACAAAGCCTTGTACATTTGAGTTCTCCTTAGGATATATTAGAAGCGTTCTGCTGGTACTGTACTTGTAAGAAGGCAATGACCTTTCAAGTCTTTCAGACTCATACCCAAGATTAGAGTGTAAGACGTTATAGTTGAAAAGGGGAGAAATGAAATATTATGATGAGCACTTCCAACAAGGTTTAGAATACAAAAGGAAATGATCCTTTACCTGCAAACCATACAAATCAGCTTCCAGTTCAGCTATCATAGCATCAGAAATTAAATTATCCTTATCTCCGTCGGGGGGGTTGGCATCCTGCGGCAAGCCAGATAAACAACGAAAAACTATATGAGCATAAGAGAGCTTTTAGTAACCTAAATCATACACCAACCCATCAAAGTGAAATAGAAATTCACCTCCAACCCCAAGTCAGGAGCAAATGCCGCCCCTTCTGCTGCACTAGGAGATATGACTTCACCACCGATGGTATCCAAATCTAGGAGACTTGCAGCATATAAGTCACCACTGGGAGATCTAACATCTCTTCCATTTGCTTTCAGAACCTGCTGACTTTCCTTGATACTCCTACTAACTGGAGCATCTTCTATCTTTTGCTTTTCACTAGAAAATTCACCAACACCAGAAGTCACAACTTTCTGGTCACTGTAACTAGTAAATTCTTCATCAATTAGAGAAACTTCTCTCCTAAAAACAGCATCCTTGGTTGGGTTTTGCCTGAAAGCTGAGTAATGCAAGGACACCAACTGGCCTCCATCATCAACAACTGATGATGGTGACAATTCCTCAGAGAATATTAGCAAGGGTTCTTTGGCAAAAGTATCTTGAGGATATGCAGCAACTGCTGGCATGGGGGAATGGTGGGAAATCAGGCCATCAGACAACTCAGGGAGTAGATCACTCAGAGTTTCTGCACCATGAGACTGTGTTTCAGAATTAGAAATCCTCCCAGCAACTTCAGAACTCTTCACCCAGGATGTATTGTTCTCAGGCTCAGCCTTTTTTACCCCCCCTGAAGCATACTCAAATTGATTTCTTTGGGACCGCTCATTTACTGTATTAATTAAAGGTGTTGATGCAAGGATGTTCATGTCAAAAAATTGTGTTTCTTCACCAGGTATATCACCTCCATTATTAGACATCATAGCAGAGTTAACATCAGGTAGTTTTTTCTCTGAACCCACAGCTGTTTTGGATGACTTGTTATCAGGAAATTTACCCTCATGATAGAGAAGTGCATTATTGGTATCACATGCATTCACCATCTCACAATTTAAATTTTTCTCCATAAAGTTTTTCGAACCAGGATGGTAATTTTCCAACTTTGCTTTAGCTCCGTTGCATCTAGTGTCTGTTCCATTAATATTTATTTGCACGGGCCCACATTTACTCACTGAATTTGAGTCAAAACGCAACTTTGGAAAATCCATCAAGTCAGTGGCCACAGTTGATTCCCCATTAAGTACCCTAATATGATGCTGAGAACTGACTGGGTCTGTATTCTGATGCAGAGACCCTAGGTTTTCTTGCAGAGCAGCAGACACACCGTGTGAAGATAACTGAGCTGGTAAAAAGTTCAAAGAGGAAAATGAGCTTATTCCCTCTTGTGAGCAGTAAGCTGATTTTTTTCCATGTTCCTGAAGTTTTGAATCCGAAAAGGCATGGGGAATTCCATTTTGAGTAACAGTGGAAGTGTATCCCAGTAATACATCCATTTCATCATTCTGCTTTTCAGAGTGAACAGTCCTTTCCTTGGGTTCTGTTCTTTCAAAGGAGTACTGTTGAAAGCTTCCACCACATTGTTCTGATGTTGGAGTAACAAAGTCTCTGCTGAGACCATGGTGATGTGAAAGCAATTCACTCGATTGGCTTGGCTGAGGGATATCATCTTTTTTGTTTGGACTCTGCATATTTATCAGGTTCATTTGCGGGGAATAATAACCAATATTAGTACATCCATTCGGGTTTTCAGGTAATGATTGGGTGCTGCTAACCGACACTGGACATGCGTCATTACCATGTGGCAACTTGTTTGTGTATGCATTCCTTGAGTCGTTCTTGCAATCTCCCTGTTGAATAAACACAGGAGAAAGAGAAGTAGATTGATTGGGAGACTTAACCTGACTCTGAGATTCACCAACCAATTGAGAAGGAGGTGGGACATAAATACCATTACTGCAGTCCACTTTAGGTATCACCTTGCTGGCTTCATCTCGCACACACTGCTCATAATAATTCTCCTTAGCAGAAGAATCCACTTGAACAATGCCATTAACAGCAACAACATATTGATAATCAGGGTCACTCGGTTGAACAGTAGCAGCATCTTCAGGGTATGAGTTTTCAGATTCAGTCAAGGGAACCAAAAATATTCGGAGCCTTTGGGAACCCCCAAGCTTCTCGAGTCCATAATATTCCTCTATCATATTCTGAAGATCTTCATCAGAAGAGACGGATATAAGGGCGTCAAGATCCTCTCCTGGAAGCTGGTATTTGAAAGTGTGAGGCTGGTTACAGATGGCTAATGTTTTCTTCATAAGTTCGTCCCATGAAATACTCTTCCCTATGGAAATGATACGTGTATCTCCACCAACATATCTGAGTTTTCCATCACTAGGTCGAGGCAGTATTCTACCACCAAAACTGCACAGGAATTTTATTTTTCCTGTCTGAGAACAGTCTGAAGTTCCTAATCCAGAAGATTTTAATGACTGCGAAGATTCAGATTTAGTTAAAAGCGGAGCACTTGACCCTGAAGTAGCTTGATTACAGAATAAATCTGTAGTAGCTCCCCCAACATGCCCACAAGATCCAACTTTCTGATTAAATGTAAGCTCATTCTCTACATAAATACCATTTTCAATTTCGGTACTAGACCCTCTTGCAGAAGCATATTCAGTTATGTCAGAAGCACATTCAGAATCCATTCTAGTCAACCCAAGAAGTCTTGTGAGATCTTCATAACCCGGATATTGACTTTGCTTACTTTGAGGTAAAGCTCTCTTATCATGCTTTTCAGTAAATCCAGACAGAGTAGGAATTATTCTTGAAGAAGGATCCTGAAGAAATTCCATAGAAAAGACCTCACCAGTCTGAACGGGTACATGGTTATTTACATTATTGTGTAAAGATATGCCATCACTCAAGATTACCGGCTGAGATGATTCTTGCTGGATCCATTGACCAGAAGGGTCAGGCACCCCAGTGATCATAGTTTGAGCTAAACCTTTGGATGAATCTAGCTGCATATACCCCGTATGGCAGTTCAATAAACCATTCAGACGTCACCAGTACATGAACATGCAATAACTCCCCTACAGTCCCTACGGCAAACTAACAAGATTCCATTAACTTGTTCACTGGACTAAACTGAAATACCAACTACAGATTTTTCACACCAACAACAACTACCACCTTATCAAACAAAATAGCAAAATTGGCCTTCCTACTACCCTACTTACACTGAGATCCTTCTATCTCCTTTTTTTTTCTACTGATTTATGATGTATTTCACACTAATATAGACAAAAAAATAATATACATACTTCTCAACTACACAATCCCTCTACAGTATATGCACACAAAAAACGCTTGAAAAATGAAAATATATATATATTAACAGTAAAACAATCTGACAAATTTGCCTTGCCCTTCATCAATTCTTCTCCCGATCATCAATCAATCGATCTGAAAATTAAAGTTCCAGCAACATATCAAAAAATTTAAAGATAAAACCTAAACTAACAGACCGATCAGAAAAATGAAAGCATCAAAGAAGTATAATTTAACTATGCGATCGAAATTCAACAATCAAATTATTATAACCAATAAATGGAAAAAGTCACATACAAGTCGGAGAAATGAACCAGAGTTTTAATAATCAACTACAAATACATGAATTTAACAGATCAATGAGAAAATTCAGGGAAGTGAGAGAGAGAGTGGCGTACGCCGGAAGTTCTAAATCTGTGGCGACGGAGAGAGACATTTTTGTAAAGAAATAAGCGGCATCAATGAAGGGAACTCTACTTATTTGTTTGTATGTACACATATGGCTAATGAAGGGATTATTCATTAACCATTGTTGATTAACCTGAAAAGTGCTTTTACTGGTCCATTAATCAAGGCTAAAAATGGAATAAATTAATATTATTTCCTTTCTGTTCATTTTTACTTATCACTTGTTCTTAAAATAAATTTTTATTTTTATTTGTCACTTTAGACCTATCAAAAAAAATAGACAATAATATTTTTTCATGTTTTACCTAATAATTAAAACTTTTTTTTCAATTCATTTTCTAAGACATCATTTAATAGGGAATAATTTGATAAAATACATATACAATAATTCTTTTTTTAATGATGTATCAAATCAAACTGCAATAAGTAAAAGTGAACGGATGGAGTATTTCTTTTGGCGCGTCTCTTGTGTTATTACGTGGACTTGTATGGTTTGAGGTCACAAGTTGACAGCCATAAGGGCCAATCAGCTACATTGTGGACCCGATTTTCTTTACAAGTGAATCAACGATGATCGCTCAAAATAAACTATCTACGATGGTCGAAGATATTCATTTTTTATATATAAGTTCGGTAGGAAAGTCACCTCTAAATTGAATTTGGCGTAATTATTTGGATGATATTTATATTATATTTTTGTTTGTCACAATATAATTATAACAAAATTACAAATTTAATTTGATTGATAAAGTGTAAATACACTATTAGATCTTTTAAATTATCAAAATAAATGTTAATATTCGATAATATATGTCTATACAACAACATATTCATGTTTACTAGAAAATAATACAATTAAATTTGTAGTGAGGTCAAGAACACGTGGATTGATTTAACTCGTTAGATTTGGCTATTAGCGATTAAATATATGTTTGTTAAAGAAATAAATGAAAATAAGTAAGTAAGTAAATAAAGTCGTATGAAGCGATAGAGCTTTGGAGACACAAGTGTTTGTACTTAATCTAGTTATGATAGAGTGATATTGGTCATAGATCTGAGATCAATTTATGTAAATAAATATTATGAAGCAAAGACTTGATGAAATATGAAAAACTTATAGCACAAGAATAATAGTATCTTGTAATTGTGATGTTTAGAATCTCATACCCTTACAATCATATTAAAACTACTATCTATAGGTTATAAATGTAATTCGTCTACATATAGAAAAACTCCACTCGAGCCCTAAAGTACTACAACCAATGATTGTTGTCCATGTTGAAATGTTGTTAGTAGTGTCAGCTAATATTTCTCTGTTGTGGTCACAATATTGTACAATCATATCTAACATATACGTCATTTTTATCCTCTTTTGTCATGTCATTGGGACACGAGTCATTTTTTATCATCGGGATACGAGTTTTTTCCTTTTTTTATGATGATGATGATGATTATGTAGTGATTTCAGAGACTAATCTTTTCTAAACTCATCTTTGAGACTAGGTCACTTTACCCAACTAATATTCTTGAGCATCCTATGTTAATCCTGTGTGTTCATATTTTTATTTATTCTTCCACGGGTACAAGTTGTTTTTTTCCCAATACATAGTTCATCGTTCTCGAACATGTTGTCGTGCATGTTTGAAAAGCGGAATGAGAAGTCCATCCTAAGAATACCTTCAGTAATGCAAAAGACGTTGACCCCGCCACATTAAATGTACCATCCACATATGGAATTATTATTGGATAAAAAATGGCTCATTATTTAAGGCAATCATGACTTATCTCTTTTTGCATATAAATTGCGACTTTCGTTTCATTCCAATGTTTCACGATTCATCCGTTCACAATTTCTCCAAACTCTCTTCATTTCTCTTGAATTCTTTCTTCATTCTTTCTAGAACCTTTAATCTCTACATCTCTCGAACTTCATATATTGTTATATTTTCTTCCTCCAAACTTGACTCATCATGTCTTCACCTTCTTCCATGTTTTGCCAGATATCCCCATCTCATGGTTGCCTAAAGAAAGGTAAAAAGAGAAATGACAAATCTTCTGAACCCAGCATCGATATCATTGTCCCTAGAGCCTTTGTTTCAAGGACGGTTTTAAAGTCTGATTATGATGTCATGTTAGAGACTGGGATAAAGCGTCCAGCGATTATATACACTTACCCATTCTTCATCATATTTGGGCAACTTCTCGATTTTGTAAATAAGTTTAAGTGAATGCCCTAGAAATTTCTAAGGTATCAATTTCTCGAAATCCAATTACTTGTTTATATGCACTTACCCAGTCACCCCCAAATTCAACCATCCCACAATAGATGATGATCATTTTGTCTACTAGACCTTCAAGCTATGTCTAGGCCAACTCATACCATCTACTTGGAGGGTCGTGGCATGCCTTTGGGCTATAGATTTTGAGACTGACCAATCATGTTGCATAGCTGTCATTTTTATGGATCTTTTTCTTTTATCGTGTCCTATGTTTACTTAAATTTGTATTGATATCAATCTTTGTAGGTCTTTCGAGACTAGGGTATGTTTGGTATGAGAAAAATGTTTTTCCAAATTTTTCATGTTTGGTTGGCTTAAATGTTTTGAAAAATGTTTTCTAAATCAACTTGTTTTCCTCAAATTTAAGAAAAATAACGTTATTTCATCCTTAAATTATAATAGTTTTTTCTTACTCTACCTCGTACCATGTACCTAACTCTTCCCATTCAAACAAAAATTAAATTTATTAAATTTTCTTATTTTTTAAATTACAAATATTTGTTTACCCCTAGCCCCACCCCCCTACTCCAAACCAGCGCCCCCTACCCCAAACAAAAAAAAAGATTATTTTTACCTCACCCAACCCCTACCACCCCTACCCCCACAAAAAAATGTTTTGGAGAAATATTTCAAATTTAAAAAAAATCTCACCCCATCAAAAGTTTTTTTTTTTAAAAAAGAAGTTATTTTTGAAAAATATTTCAAATTTTTAAAGTTTCATTTTTTACGTCACTCCTACCCCAGCCACCCCCTCTGCCCCATCAATTCTTTTTTAAAAAATATTTCAGGATCGGAAGTGAGGCTCAGGTCCTGGGTCAGATCTCAGGGTCGGATTTTGGACTGGAAGTCAGTGTTGTGTCCTAATTTGGGTTCAAGGTCGGGTCCTAGATCGATTCTCGGGGTTGATTTTTAGATTAGAAATTATTTTCCTAAAGAGTATTTTCTAGTTTCAAGCCAAAAATAAAAGATATTTTCTAGAAAATATTTTTCAATCACCAACCAAACATGAGAAAATAAGTTAGAAATTCACTCGTTTTCCAAGAAAATTTTTTCTAGGAAAACATTTTCCTTCGTACCAAACACACCCTACTTCTTCCATGTAATTTTAGTTTTACTCCATCCGATTTTAACATCTTCACTTTTCATAGTATTACACCTATGAACGAGTTGCATCTATTGGTCAACACTGAACATGCCCAATCTATCTCAAACAACTTTCTCGCATTTTATCTTCAAATATTGTTGGGTAATAATTTAAATATTACAATAATAATAACAACAACTTATTATTTAGCAAAATAATATTACTAAAAGTTATATAGATATTACTACTATAATATTTTAAATAGGCACAACTAAAACGTGAATGTGTTGAACACTGTCTTAAGAAACTATTTATGCAGTGTGAAATATTTCCCTAGAATTAAACAAGTCTTTTCTTATTAAATAGAGTTTACTGGAATCAACAAATTAATATTAATACCAACAAGTTAAATCAAGAGAATGAAAGTTGATACTCCCTCGTTCACTTTTAATTGTCATGGTTTTTATTTTTAGAGTCAAATGATAAGAACTTTGATTAACATTTTACGATATATTTTTTCACCATATTGATATGTAAAAAATTGCAATTGATAGTATTTCTCGCATAGTTTTTGAATATCTAAATTTTTTGTTTCAAATATCAAATTAATTAAATCTAATTTAACTTTACAAATTAGCTAAATTGACTTTCGAAAAATGTAATATTATAAATAAAAGTGGAGGAATGGAGTATATAAAAATATTAATCAAAGAAGACGGAGACAAGAGCTTGAGCAAGCGGACAAAATGTTATTTTTCTTCAGTAAATTTCCAATGGTGAGGAGTAGAATTTATAAGGTGAATGGAATATTGCCACTTGTTCAAGCTTTCACATGCAAAAGGACACATGACATGTGTGCTGACAAGAGAGGAAAAATTTGATTTAGTAAATGCTTTAAATTCTTTTGAAATACATTCCAATTTTCCAACAAAATATGTGTTATTTGCACCTTCTGACGAATATGTATAATTAATTTTATCTAATCTGGTTTGATTGTTCATCCACTTTTGTATCCAAGTATATGCAACACTCATTTTATGGATATATTGGACTTTAGCAATCCAATATTCATTCATATATCAATACGATCGAGTCTTATAGTAGCTATATAAAACATACCTTTCACTTTGATAAACATACTTCTAATTACCACACAACACCTTAGTAGAACTTCTCTATTTCAACACCAGGTTTCAATCATATATTTGACATTTTTATCTATTATTTGATTTTCTTAAAATAGGCGAATCAAGATATATCTATGTTGTTTCCATTTAGGCACCACTGTGACGCTATCCTATCTAGTCTCAGTTCAACCGTTCTCTTCTCATGTTGATTAAACATAAAATGCATATGTACAATCTGACTTCTACTTATCTTCAAATTCTTACTCACTATAGTGTTTCTCTATAGTTTAACCTTTTAATTGAAATCCTCAGTAAACAGCATACATCAGTAAATCACATTTATATTGTATTGATTAGCTCATTAATGATTAGGGTTAACATCTTGTATCGATCACTTGATCACATTAAAACTTCTATGTAAGAGAACATATGTTTTGTAGTTTTACTTAAAAGTTTGGCATAAGCACGTACGGAATGTGAATAATATTTTAATTACTGTAATGTAATATATATCTTAATAATAAGTTTACATTATGTAAAAATAATGTACAAAGATACTAAAGTAAAATATTATATTTAAACGTTTGTTGGTCTTACATATACTTTCTATGTCCCTAATTACTGCTCCAATTTTCCTTTTTTAGTTGTCCCTAATTACTTGTTCATTTTGACAAATCAAGAAAAAATAATTTTTTTACCCATTATACCTCAATTAATAACTTTGAAAAAGATAAAACTTCTTGAAAACCATAAATTGTTAATTCAACCACTTCATAATTAAAAGGGGTAAAATAATAAATTCACTATGTTAATAATTATTTTCTTAATAAGTGTGTCAATTCAAAAAATGAACAAATAATTAGAACCAAATAGAATATATAGTAAAATAACTTGCAATATTGGTGTTGGTAAGCAGGCCCCATTGCCTATATTAGCGCGAATCGTGATGGGCAGGTTCATTGCCCCAACTGGGTTTTTTGAAATTATTATTACCAGCACCAATAACTAGGAGGCAAACATCCTTTTTAAGTCGGAAGTCATAATTTTTATGGGATTGTGTTATGTAGGTAGTAATAATATAAAAATTCGTTGAGGGAAAAGATAAATAAATATATTTTAATGTAGAATTTACTTATTTATGTATTATTATTAGGGCCGTTTGGTTTGAATACAAGTTATCCTGAGATTAGTTCAGATGCGGCTCAACGTAATTGAGGGCCTAAAGCGAAATTTCAATTGACGCTTAACAAATTTCGTACACAATTATTTTAAAATTTATTTTTCTAACTATTTAGATGCAAATTATTACTTAATTTTTTTATAGATGATTTTTTTGAGTACTTCTTTTTATTTATAATTATTAGTTTTGGGTAAGATTTTATCAATTCAACGTTGAAAAATATTATTTTATTGAAGCAATCATTATATGAATTGTTAACACAATTCTATAAGTAATAAGTTGATAAACTTTAAGCAAAAATGAGTTTTAAAAAATAAATAATGTGAATATTAACAAAGAAATGCAATAAAAAATATATACTATATACTTTTTATTATAAATAATGATTTTTTAAATAAAAAAATAACACATAATTTGTCCTTGGTAAAAATTTAAGGCCTTCCAAAATTGGGGGCCTAAGGCATATGCCTTAATTTTTACAAGGCAGAGCCGCCCCTGGATTAGTTATGTTGAGATAAGTTATGCTGAGATAAGTTATACTGGGATTAATTATGCTGGGAGTAGTTTTTATTGCTTGTTTGGTTTGTCATATTCAAACTTATATCCATTGCATAATTTTTAATAATAAGTTGTTTGTTTACAAAAATACCATCCACCTTATTTTGTTTTTTTTTTTACATTTTCTTTGCAAACTCTAGTTATTCATTCTCAAAAATCAAACTTTCATGTTATTTAACTTAAATATTTTTATATGTGCATTTCCATGATTGTGCCGTGTGTTTTTAAAATTAAACTTTCATCTTATTTAACTTTAAAATAAAACTTCCATCTTATTTAACTTAAAAATAAAATTTTCATCTTATTTAGCTTAAAAATAAAATTTTCATCTTATTTAGCTTAAAAATAAAATTTTCATCTTATTTAGCTTAAAATTAAAGTTTCATCTTATTTAGCTTAAAAATTAAACTTTCATCTTATTTAGCTTAAAAATAAAACTTTCGATCTTATTTAGCATAAAAATAAAACTTTCATTTTAAGTTTATCAAAGTAAAAGAAATTTTATTATTAAAGTTATCTACATTTTAATGGATACATAGAATATAATTTTTAAGTGAGTAATAAAATATGTAATTTAGTAGTGGAGTGAATAATTTAAGAGAAATCAAAATATAAATAAATATAAAATTAGGCAAAAAAATCAACTTATAATATATTCATAAATAAAACTTGTATTTATAAAATGTAATTTTTTTAATAGAAAAATATATTATGATAAAAACAACGATTAAGTAAGGTTGTGAATGTTATTATAGTTGTTTAAGATTATATTAATATACTATGTATAAGTGGTGTATAAAAGAGAGTTTAAGGGGTAATTTTGTTAATTTACATACTTTATCCCAGGATAGGTTATCCTGGGATTACTATTCCACCCTCAGGGAGGGATAACTTATCCTAGTACTATTTGTTAATCTTGGGATAAGTTATCCCATCCTGTCCAACCAAACAACAGATTAAGAGACACTAAATTTTTATCCCAGGATAACTTTCTCTTATACATCACACCAAACGACCCCTTAGTTATTTCATCTTCTAGCTTACATATATTTCCTCATAACTTATACATAAACAACTTATGTGGATTTTTAAATTGCAAATCAACACTGTATTAATTTTGTAGATAGTCCTAATTAACTATCAAATGTGATACATATTATTTATGTAAAATTTAACATTAATAACTTATTTCCTAATTAGCTACCAAACAACTCATTAGTGCTACACTATACTAACCTTCTAGTTTTAATAAAAGTTGTGAATTAATATTATTAGACCTATGTGAACTTCGTCTATACTATAACTGTTATCACCTGATTTTATTTTATGTATATATTTTTAGAGTAACAACTTATTACATTTTTTCAGGCTCCTTTAATATTTATTAGTCAATCTGAACTTATCGTAGTTCTCAATCATGTCATGGCATTGAGCATAACTGAACCCTATACAATGAAAGTACTAATGTACATAGAAGAAACTTGATAAAAAAATAAGTTCTTGCATCAATTTTTTGATAGAAATCTTAACGAAAAAGTCGATCAACTAATGAAGACAAAAAGGAAATGTCCCTTGTATCTTATTCCTATGCAATTGGTAGTTTTGTGAAGTCTACAAATGAAAAGTGCCTATAAATTAGTTTCAAGTAAGTTGTCATTAACGTAGTAATAAGATATAATAGCCAAAATAATATACACTCACTATAACATTTTAGGCCTACGGCCACCCTAGAAAAGTGTGGCCTAAACTATGAAAAATAAAAGGCCACACTTTTTGACTTTAAGCCACACTTTTCTAGGGGTGGTCGATAGAAGCGTAACCTTAGAGTTTAGGCGACACTTTCAAGTGTTGCCTTGTCAGCTACGCTTAAAAGTGTAGCCCAAAAGGCAAAAAGGCCACGCTTTGCAGCTACGCTTAAAAGTGTTGCCTTATCAGCTACACTTTCAAGCGTAGCCTAAAAGGCAAAGAGGCCACGCTTTGCAGCTACGCTTAAAAGTGTTGCCTTATCAGCTACACTTTCAAGTGTGGCCTTTTCTTCCATATTGCCCATGATTTTAAGTGTTGCCTTTTCTATCTTATGTATGACAACACTTTGAAGTGTAGTCCTTGCCCATGTGCATACCACAATTTACAGTCCTATGACTACACTTTTAAGTGTGGTAATATTATTTTGGCTATAAAATATTTATATGCCACATTAATTTCTAATTAAAAAACACCAATAGTTGTTTGCAATAAATAATCCTAGGCATCAAATTAGCTAATAAGTAATTCAAATATATAGATTTGCAATAAACTTCAAAAGATAGTATGCCTTCTGTACATACACATACTTATAAAGCAATATTCTAAATATGTGTACACAATAGCTCAAAAAATAATCTTACAATAGTTCAACATATATTCTAGCAATGAATATATTTCACAAAATCAAATATAATGTATTCAAACTTTTACAATAGTTCAAAAACTCTTCATCATCCACTTCAACGTGATCAAATTGACTTGTGGCGGCCCTTTAAATTTGATCACCTCCATTTCCCTACACATTTAAAATAAAATTAAAAATCAAAACAAATTATGTACAACAAATCAGATTGCAACAGTTATAGAAGAGGCAAGAAGTTCTATTGGAGTGTAAAGGCAAAAAGTTCTATTGCAGCAGTTCTTGAATTAACTGGCCATAATTTTCCAAGTTTAGGCAGTTATAGAAGAGCTCAACTTTTTCCATATTGCAACAGATTGCAGATTGCAGATTTACGAATCTACAAATTGCAGATTGCAGATTTATAGCAGATTGCAGTAGCTATATCTAACTCCAAGTCCACTTTATGCCAAAGAATAGGGGCAGCAAGAGAAATATCCAAAGATACTCTAATACAGACATGTAAATCAAGATAACAGTCGCACCAAACAAAGCATGCAAAAAGAGAAAACTCAACTCCAACAACACATGTAAGTCTCATAACTATGCTTCTAGTCAAGTTGGTAACACTAATTCTGAAACTCAGGTTGTAAATGAGCAAGTCAGCCAAAATGCTATTCCTTTGAGACAGAATCAGAAACAGGTTCAAAATGCTACAGCTAACAAAAATGATTATAGTAACAAAGGAAAACAGGTTGTTGTTAGTGACAGATCTCAACAACAAAATGAAAAGTACACACAGCTCGTAGACTCCAAAGATTAGCCATCACCTGCTTCAGTTAAATGTCTTAGTGTTGTCCTTGCTGTAGGATTGTGTTTGATTGCCAATTTTATGTTAGTATATTGTAGTAGAAGTTGTATTAAATTAGTATGAGGTTAGGACTCTATGAGGCTGTGTTACTTTAAAAAATGCTCACAAGCAAAAGCGGGTGGAAAGTTTTGCAGGTTAAGCCCCACCCTACTTGCCATCCCTAGACACAAAGAACCAAGAAGTATAATTTACACTAGCCACATGAGATAAAAGGAATTGAATGTGTAGAGAAGTAGAAGTAGGAAGCTTATAGAACTTATATGCAAGTTGGTCATGTGCTACATCACATTATGAAATTTCCAAACATTGTCTAAGACCTGCAAATATTCATCATCACATTTCTTGGGCAAGAAACTTATCATAATGTGATAAGCAAACAATGCATCTCTGTAACAATGGAGCTAACTACATCAATAAGTGATTCTACAACAATTATTGACTAAAAAAAGGTACTCTACATTGTCTAGGGAATTAAGGTTGAGTAGTATGCCAATCATTGAATCCTTATTTTTTTAATACTTGTTGTGTTTACAGTTTATCTATTGATGTTATAAGAATGTCACCTCCTTGAACTTGTATTAATATGTTTTAGTCAGATTTCAAATTCTCTCAAAAGCTAACTTTGAATGCAAGTAGTAATCGTGTTTAAGCCTTCTGATACTGCTTGAACTCCAATTCTCAAAGTGGAAAAATGGGAAGATGACACACCTAATTCTCGCAAAACAGAGTCACAATCACACAAGATTAATGCCAACTCCAGGTCCACTTCATGCCAAAGAACAGGGGCAGCAGGAGAAAAATCTAAAGACACTCTAAATCAAGTGCCTACTCGCATTGATCGAACTACTCCAAATCCCCAGAAAAATGCTAATAAGGATATATATATTTCCTGAACTAGCTCCCTACACTATTATCCAATCGTGTGTTGCTCGATTAAGACAAAATCAGGCTAAAAATGATATCCCTATTGACCTTGCAACTCCTATTATCACTACCAAGCAATGACTGTCGACTGGAGCCACAACTACACACACAAATCAGCAACCAAATCAGGAAAAGGCAAATGAGATATCAGATGAGCAGTGGCAGGTTCAAAAGACGAAGAACTACAGGCAGAACCAACACACTATGGGAATACCTGATTCACCACAAGAGAAAACAGGGCAAGACCAACAATATCAGCTTAAGGCACAGTCAGGTAAGACACTTAACTCTACTATTTCTACTCATAATAACTATAATGATCTTGTTGTGCAGGAACAAACCAACAGACAAGAAGAACAAGAAAACTATCTTCATAATTTGATACATCAATAAAGGAAATACATCAGCAAACAAAACAAAGGAAGATTTGAATGAAGAACAACTAGACAAAGTTGAGAAAAATACAGTTGAGAGGTTCAAAGAGAAAAAGAGAGAAAAACCTTAAGGAACCAACAACACCACAACCTATGGCAAGTGAAAACCTTCAGAGGTTTCTCAATATAAATTACAGTTCAGTCATGCCAAAACTAGAGCTACTTTGAAAGATTCAAACATGAAGTTAGAAAGCTTGCAAATTAACTGCATCAATAAGCCAACTACCACAAAGAAGACTTTCAGAGAAACTGAGAGGACTAATTAGTCAACTATCACAAATTTACAATCACATAGGATATAGTTCTTTAGGATACTAATTTGCTAACTTATTGTTCTAAAAAAAAGAACATTTGAAAAAAATACAAAATACCTTTTGAAGAACCGGATCATGTATTAACCCGGAAGAATGTGGAAGATTTTGGCCTTTTACAGCTTGTGCACTACTCGCATCAATTGGTGAAGCAATGTTAGATCCAACACATCCTAGTATATATCGAATATTCAATCCAGGGTTGTTTTACAACAACTGACTAAAGAAATATCGCATTTCTTCTCTTATTTCGTTCATTTCTTCTTTTAGAGAAGTGATTTCATTGGCATGATTTTACTTTAGCTTGTTAGTTTTCTCATCTTTCTTCAAAGAACTTGTTGTCACTGATCTACCATAGCACCTAAGTCGACCAGGTTGCTCCTTTCCAAACACTGTCGTAAAAGCATCATCTGAAGTTTCCTCGGAATTTTGGTGATTCTGAAGTTCAGCCTATTGAATAAAATTGGCATCCATATTAAATGTAAGTACTGCTTTCTTTCCAGCTTAAATGAGTTTATGATTCATTAAGTTAACTTTAATTGACATCCCTTCAAAGCAAACTGTCTAGTGACTCAAGCATATTAAAATAAAATTATCACCCTCCCAATAATATATAACTTTTAAACCTGAATTAAATTCATTACTAATCCACTTAAAAACTTACAATTGCAACTTGAGTATCGGCCTGAATTTCCTTTCCCGTCTTTGAACTAGTTGCAATAAATATTTCAGACTTTGATGCTTCTTTATTGTTTTCTTTGGTTGCACGCTACAAATTATATCAAAAGAAAATATAAAACGTATCAATATGTTCTAAAGAAAGCTTAAGATATGGTAAGCTGGGATTTTTAAAAAGAAGTGCTAGCTGGATTTGGTTTCCCTGACAAGTTCATTAGATGAATTATGTTGTGTATAACTACAACTATGTTCTCATGAAAGTGAATGGGGAAAACTATAGGTACTTTGCTGGGAGGAGATGGGTTAGGAAAGGAGACTTCGTCTCTCATTTACTCTTTGGTTTAGTGATAGATTACTTGTCAAGAACACTTGCAAACATGAGCCTGTGATGTTTGTGTAATCAGGACACAACTTCCAATTTGAGTGTCTACGATCGTACAACAGTAATATAACTCAACCGAATGGGTTGGGGTCGAGTCCCAAGGGAGTGGTTTTGAGAATTAATAAAAAAATAAAAGTAAGTTCTAATTAGTCATAGCTATAAACATTATCGAATATAAACATACTAAATCTAAAGGGGGTGACGCAAGCGTCAATTATCAATGGGGGATTTTGTATTAATTAACAACTACAAACAGTGAAAATATATGAAAACTAGATAGAGAGATGGGATTCTTGGGATGTAATAGGAATACGGGATAAACTAAAATGTCGGGTACATACTTTTAATAGTAAATTGTTGAGTATTTGTGACTAGGCTAGACTATAGTGGGGGTAAATTTTCTCTCGAGCAACTTACCCCGAATCGACTCGATTTCTCTCGAACATCGAGTTGCCATTTTAAGCACAACCTCCTCCTTAGCCCATTCACTCTCTTGAACTGAATGTGTGGGATAAGGACTAGGATTCACTCTCTCGAGATGAATGTGTGGGAGAATGACTAGGATTCACTCTCTCGAGCTGAACCCATGTTGACCCAATACCATCGGCTATCAATTTAGTAGTCTTAGTTTTACGACCTCTCTCTCGAGCAAGCCGAAAACACTAAAATGAAATCATATTTACAACTACAACTCCATTAAGTTCATACACAACTACTAAACAAAATCACATTTAAACAACAAATAAAGCATCAACAAGAAGGACCCAACAGATAATCTAACCCATATTCACAAAATCACACCCCAAGAATTGAAGTTTTAGCTAGACATGAAAAAGGGATAAAAATCGATACCAAAAGGTGTTACCATCAAATAGGTATGATAAATAAAGTCTTTAAACACGTCAAGGATGAAGATTATTGAAAATCCACTTCCAATTTCTTGGAGTTGAAACCCTTTGAATCTTCAAGGCTCAAGAACAATGTCTCCAAAAATGTAAAAAATGTTCTATTCTAAAACTTAGTTCTCCAACAACTTAATACTAAGTTACAGATTTAAGAGGGTATTTATAGCTGTCAAAAAGTGTATTGCGAAGGATCCACTCGGCTCAGTTAGTCGGGATCACCGAACTACTCGGCGATCCGCCCTTTGGTCTGGTACCCCGCCTTTTAGCTTTTGCCTTCATCATCTTCGCGTTCTGAATCATTGGGCGATATGGTGATGCTTCGTGGAATTTCTCGACGATTCGCTGACTGCTTCCTTTCCTTACAGACTTAACCTTTTTCTTCAAGGCTAAGCACATTGGGAAATTAGGCGAGATTGTAGGCCTTTCAGCGACACGCCTAATGGATTAGGCGATCATCAGGCCGTCTTTTCTTCTTTCTTTCAGCCACTTTGTTCCTTTTCACTTGATAGCGTCCATGCTTTATCTCTCAACTCAAATACCTGAAACTTAAGAATTTTCTTAGATATAGAGACAAAATATGCATTTGAGGACACTAATTCTATCAAAATATAGCCCTAAATGAGTTCAAACTATGGACTCATCAACACCCCAACTTAAACGTTTGCTTGTCCTCAAGCAAACTAGAGTTCAGCTGTTCAAAAAGGGTGTCTCAAATAGTGCTACACAAGAATCAATCATGAATGCACACAACAAGACTCACTTTACTCATGCAAAGATCAATTTTGCACTCAAAGATTCAAGTTGTGACTCGTCATTATCAAAGAATCTCTTGCTCACAATACTTGCTTTAAAATGCAAGTTCAAGCTCAAAAAGAGTGTTCAAATGCCCTCACACAAAGAAAGATTCCATATTCACACAATGGTTCACAATTTGAAGTTTTGGAATCCAATGCAAAGCTCACACTCAAAAAGTGGAACACAATGCATAATTTTACCCATAGATTTGCCCGTATTTTCCAATCGACATTTATTTCAGCTTACTCGAGATCAAAAAGGTCTTTTCAAGGCTTGTAATGGGGTTGAGTGCAGATGTATGATCATTTAGGCTCAGTGACTTTTATCCTCATGAAATGTGGTGCTCACAACACTTCATTTCCTCTTTCTTCATCATTTTCTTTAGTGCTCATAAATCATCCTATTATTCACTTCCCATGGATTGTTTGAGAACCACATTTCTTTTGTAATTTTCAACTTTATTCCACAACTTTTCTTTTTCATTCATTTTCTCTTCTTTTTTTTATATGGAGGGGTTCTATTTTTCTCAACACCATGGGTTAAAGGCGACTTTCCTTGCACTTCTTGACTCTCCCTTTTCTTTTCACCACACCCCAACTTAGGGCCTAAGTCGACTATTCAATCAACCACGATTCACGAGGATTAAGGGTAATGGGTCAAGAAAGGTCATGTTGACATCAAGTTTCTTCCAAAGAAAGGTAAGGTTCAAGGGGTATTCAAGAGAGGTTCACACACTCACAAGGTAGGCCACAAAAGAGGTATATGTCAAATTGGCTTACATTCTTCGAAGTTACCTAAGATCATATCAAAAGATAGCCTTACTTAGTTGACCGGACCAACGGAGCAAATTCTAGGTGTTGTCATGCATGTTTCATAGTAAGCTCATAACACAAGGCATCAACACTAAAGTCAAACGAGACTTCACACTTCCGCTAGTGTACAACGATCATCACAAGACACTCGATTTAATAATTGGCTAGTCACAACGAGATGCAAAGAGTTCACATACTGTCTATGCAACTTTATTTGGCCTCATCGTAGCCGCACATTCATGTTTGTTCGATTAAGAGCATTATTCAAGTCATCGGTATTGATCAGAACCGATACTCAAATTTGTGAAAGAACAACCACATTCAACACAGAAAGGGTGGCAAAATATTTCGAAAGAGTCAAAATCATTTTACAATATAAAATACGGAGCCACAAGCTTAAACATCCACAAAAATGCAGTATTAACATAATTATAAATTTCAACCCAAATATATAAACAAAAAAAATGCACAAAGGCGGCCTCACCCCACCACAAACAAAAATCATTTGTCCTCAAATGCGAATAAAAGTATCCCAAAGTAAAAGTAAGTAAGACAGAGAGGGAGGTAAAGAAAGGATCATGTCCATGCAGTCTCTCGATCTGTCTAGACCTCAGTGCCCAGTGTGGTACTCTGAATATAGGCATCAGTGCCCAGAGTAACCTTAGGAGGAATAATAGTGCCAAATCCACTAGGAGCTGTTGTGGACGTCTTACTCGGCGATGTCTGGATCACCGACTGCACAACCGTCTCCACAAGATTTGGCAAATCTCTAAATATGCTCTCTTCTTGGCTCTCTCTTATCTCATCATCTTGTACCACTATTTGCTCTTCGTCGGTCTCTGCATCCGACTCCTTATTTGTTGTGTCATCTCATGTACTACGCCGGTGGTAGCCGGAGGAATCCCAGAGGTCTCAGGAGCATCCTCATCATTTACACCCTGAATTAATGAAGTGAAGTTGGTAGACTTCAAATAGTCTACGTCCTTCCTCAAATCTGCTATTTCGGCTTTTAAACCGAAACCTCGGATGTCATCCCCTGTCTGCTCTAACAAGTAGTGACTCTAGTAGCCAGATCATCAATAGAGACCCTAAGGGGGGTTCAGTTCCGCCAAGATAGCACTCTCAATCATCCCTAGAATAGATCTCTCCAATTGAGTCGCCCTCACATCCGCTAAATAGGCCAGATTTCCCATTTTCAGGATCATGGCCTGAGTATTCCTAACAGGCAGGGAGGAGGAAGGAGCACCTGGACTGTGAAGAAGAGGAAGGAGCGGGTGTACTTGAAGGCCTAGAGGCCGGAGTAGGCAAAGATGCCTCTGCAGGTAACGAGTCAACATCAACATTTGAAGAAATATCTGCTACAACTACTCTCTTCCCGTCAGCCTCCTCTTATATGTACTCGGCCTCAATACATCGGATATCAGTGGAGGATGAAAGGGTGACCTCAATATCCCTCGTAGTGTCTCGAGGTACTCCAGTATGCCGGCACAACTCAGTGATCAGGACTGGAAATGGCAGAGAAGTCTGCTTCTGTTTGGCTCTCATGGCCATCTCCTGTGAAATTAGCAGTCCTAGATTGATGTGTCTCCTAGACATGATAAAGCCAAGGCAAGCTGCTTTCGGATGGCGCAAAATAGACTCGTTCTGGGATGGCATTATGGTGTTGTTGATAAAGCCAAACCAGAACCTAGTAGCAATGCTGAGGTCCCTCTTCTCAATAGGAGCTCCTGCATCCATCCACCTCAGGATGGTGTCAGAAATCAGAGGAGCCAACCAACCCTTCAAGTCATCTAGGGACTGAGCAATGGGAAACCCCTCGTAAGGAAGTACAAAGTGCAGCGGTCTATTCAAAATAGTGTTAATATATTCACTGCCGCCCCCAACTTCTTTGCCTCTAACCATGACCAACTTCACTAGTCTGAATTCGATTGCCTTTTTCTTGCTTTTGGACACCAACTCCCCATAAGCTGCATAAAATTCCTAGACCCAAGAAGGAATGTAAGGGCCTCTTACATTGATATATATTCTCACATGCGTTTTTTAGTATCTTTTGGGACCGCATGCCAACTAGTGTACATCAAGTTGATGAATCTAGAATTCCTTGAAATTGTTCCTGTAAAGTTGGTTAATTCCGACACTATCTTATCAATTGATCCCACTACTTGTCCTTTATCAAATATCACCTCCTTTCTTTCTTCCAAATTTCTTGCGTGAATATCCTTACATGTTATTTTTCCTCGAACTTTTTTTGGCTCCAATATTCCTAGATTGATGTAACAGTAAGGAAATAAGAAATTTCTTTTATATAAGTAATAAATCTTACAACGCTTAAGACATACCTATTGTACTACAACAATGCCAATTTCCTTGTCTATATCACACTCGTCCCCACCGATTTCTTCTTGATCCACAAGATCATCAGCTACTGTGTGGTTATCAGATTTTGTTTCATCACCTATGTGTATCACTTATTTTTTCTAAAACTGATCAAGACTAGTAGTTGGTATGACTGACTTCCTCTTTACGTGCTTGCAGTTTGGTAGATCATAAATATCATGTTCTTTTTGTAGCTGTTGTTTTTCCCGAAATTGATCAAGACTTGTGACCAGTAGGACCGACTTCCTCTTCACTTGTTTGAAGTTTAGTAGATCTTGAATATCATGTTGTTCCTCTGCATTACCAAGTGTTTCCCCAATCACATGTACTGAAGCAGTAACATCGTTCTTGGAAGACGTTTGGAACCTAAAGTTGTGCATAGGAAGTTTAATTCCTTTCTCTTGAATAGACTCTCCAAATTGAAATAAGCTCTTTTTAGTTTGTCCTTTCCCAACAACCATATGTGAGGTACTAAGCTCTTCTTTTGAAGACGATTAAATTACTGATTTGTACTCAAGTAATTTACTCTTTCCTTGTTGTGGAATGAAATCCTCAGAATTCTTTCTTTTAAGCGCTATTGGTGCATGCTCTTTCTTAGCTTTATCATTGCGTTCGTTAGCAAGTTGTTCTCTCTTAATCTTGAATTGGTTAGCCAATTCAGTACTTGATCAGTATTGCATATCAAAGTTCAGATTCTTCAATGGACTTTGAGCTTTGTTCGTATTCGAACCTTTTTCTTTAGTCTTTGTTTGATTGATTCATTCTTCCCGCTTTCTTTTAATCTATTTATTTTCATTCCCTACAGTAAGTTAACCTACAAAACAATAATCAGGTGATTGTTAAATAGAAAAAGAAAACCTACAAAGAGAAGAGGTTCTAGCCTCATAATCATATACGCTCTAGGATTGTTAGATAGAAAAAACTGCAGAAATCTAATTTCAAAAGATTTCAATGTGTTTCCATCACTGTGCTAATGAGAATGAGTAGTGAACTAATCATTAGCTTCTAGAAAGATAAGGGAGTACTACCTACAGAGGACTGATTTCACTGTGCTGCCTTCATTGTGTTGTCTGTAATGCTCAATGTCTGATATTTGAAGCTTTTTTCCCACGAATTTTCATACTAATCCCCAGAAAAATTCCCATGTAATTCACACTTTTCTTGTAGATTATTTTTTACTAGAGTGCGCAAATCAATATTTGACACGAGTCTGAGGGAGAAAATACATCTTTATGATCTTAGTTTGTGAAAATTGCTTCCATACCAGTTCAACTCAATTAGTGGGTTTTTATGTTCGAATATGGACGTTTTTCTTTCAGAAAGAAAGTCAAAATATAGTAATTAATAAATATTAATTACAATATCAGTAATAACATACCAGTGTAATTTCACAAGTGCAGTTTATGGAGGATATAAAATACACAAATTTTACCTATGTTTTGTAGGATAGAAATATTATTTCAATAGTCCCTTGGCTCAAAAGAAATGTAAATGATGGAGGAAAGTAAGAAAGAAAAGGACACATCAAAATATGAATGTCCCAAAATAAGTGTAGCACCAAATACTAATACACATTAGAGAAAGAGAAACTATTTTATACCTAATTAGTCATACTACGAGAAGTACGACAATACTCAACTATATCTACTAACCTTTTACCCTAATTCTCGACATCCATATCTTCCTATCTAAGATCATGCGTCTTCATTCAACTAAAATTGTGTCATGTCTAGTTTAATCACTTCATCAATTTATTCTTTGAGTTACCTCTACCTCTTGATATAAATAACCTCTCACGTCTCTTTATTAGGGCATCTTCGCACCTCCTCTTCCTTTATCTTGTCCTCCACAGAGGTTACTCCCGCATTTGTCCCAAATCTTTGTTCATAATTATATCTCTCATATTTTGTCCATGCGTCCATTTGAGTATTCTCATCTCTACCTCCTTCATCTTCTAAACATAACATTATGAACTAACCAACGCTCTGCCCCATACAATAGAGGTCTGAACATCACTCGATAAAACTTACCTTTAAGACTTGTTGATTCATTCTTATCGTATAGTACCCTCAAAATGAACCTCTATTCTCCCTTCTCGCTTCAATACAATATGTCACATCATCATTAATCAATCTGTCTCCTTAAATTATGCGCCTAAAATACTTGAAGTTTTCTCTCTTGGATATAATAACTAATTAGTGCATCAACCTTCACTTTTACCTCTGTCTCATGCGTCACGTCACGTCACTAAACTATTAATTAATTTATTTATTTTAAAAAAAAAGAGTTGGTTAAGAACTATTGGATATCCCAAGGAGAGTTCACGTGTGAAGTTTCTTTGTTGAATGGATAATCTGAGCGATAAAAGTCTTACAATGGTATTACTAAAATGCACGTACTCATTTTTGTTCTAATTTATCTAATACAAATGGAATTTGAGGTCAATCAACTTTTTTGTATGCATTTCAAATATTGTGTTGTTAGTTATTATTATTTATAATATTTTTTTATATAATTTTCACATAATATATGTCATTCATTTTCTTCCAATTTATGCCACAAATGAAATTTCAAGAGTTTAAAGTTTTATATATTTTTTTAATAGAAATTTTAATTAATTATTGTGATTTATAATATTTTTTTAATATGATTTTCACACAATATGTGTTATATCCTTTGTTCAATTTCGAAAGTCAATCAATTTTTAATAAGATTTTTAGATATATAAGCTATTAATTATTTTCTTTAATCTCAATTAATGTAATACAAATAGAATTTGAAGAATCAATCAATTCTTTTTATATGTTTTTAAAAAAAATATTTGAAGTCATTAATTTGTTGTGAATTATAGTATCTTTTCTGTAATTTTTTAATAATATATGTTAATCCTATTCCAGTTCACGTGAATAATTATAAATATTTTCGATTGTTAATTTATTGTGAATTTTAGAACTTTTAATGCCATTTTCAAATAATTATATTTTCAGTTACTAATTATTGTGATTTATAGTATCTTTTACATAATTTTTTTTATAATATATATTATTCCATCGGTTCAAATTCATGTGACAATAACAAAATTTAAAGATTCAATAACTTTTTTAAAAAAGTACGTCTAATATATTTTATAGCTAAAATATATTTACAGAGTTATTAAATTTCGAAAAAGTTAATTGCCAAAAAAATGGTGAACCGATGAGATATAAAGAGAAAGAGATTAGAATTGTTGAAGTGGGGTCCATATGTTAAAAGGAAGTTGGATAGTGAAAAGAAAACTGAAAAAATGAGGAATGGACAGAAACAAGGGCCCACATTTTTCGGCTGATGTAAAGAAAAGAGGGAAATATGGGTGGGCTTTTATGTCCAATAAATGAAAAAGTGCAACTGTAAAACAGTTGAGTACCATACATTTCTACATAACACTAAAAGTAAATTCCTATATTACCCCTAGCTAGGGAAGCAGGCATGTTGATGAACAGCTGCTTCCCTAGCCTTTTCTCAATAGTAGAAAATAAATAAAAGTAAATACATTTATAAAATATTACTTCCTCCGTTTCATTTTATGTGGCAACATTTGATTGGGCACGGAGTTTAAGAAATAAATGAAAATTTTAAAATGTTTACTAAATTGCCCTTTAAAAAGTACACTCACTTTTCTCTCTCTCCTCATAAATGTATTGGAGTATTATTTTAAGATTAAGTGGAACCAACAAAGGTAAAAGAGGAATTGTACCTTTTAATACTTACCTTATTAGGAAATGTGACATTTTTTTTGGGACTGACCAAAAAGGAAATGGTGCCACATAAAATAGGACGGAGGGAGTATAAATTTATTTACTTCATTGATACCGCCATTTGTTATATTTGAAGTATTTTGTCAGAAATTAAATATTATTTTTATGATGAATTTTATAACAAAAATTAAATACTCTCTTCCTTTGTTTCTAATTATTTATCCACTTTTAAATTGACATACCTATTAAGAAAATAATTATTGACATAATAAGTTTACCATTTTACCCCTATTAATTATGAAGTGGATGAATTAAAGAGTTAGCATTTTTAAGAAATTCTACTTTTTTTCAAAGTAATTAATTAAGGATATAATAGATAAAAAAATTTGTCATTTCTTAATTTGTTAAAATCAACAAATATTTACAAACAACTAAAAAATGAAAAAATAAGCAAGTAATTAGGAACAAATGAAGTAGTAATAGCGGGGAAACCATGACATGTGTAGATGCAGAAAATAAACACAACGTGCACGTTGGCTGCGAGGCCTCGAAATCCCAGGTTGTAGGCCACACCAACGTCTTCTGATTGGCTTAGTAGTCACCAACTCATTGGCCCACCACATTCAAATTTGATACTCCTTGTGTCCATATTATTAATTGTCTTACTAAAAATAATTGTCTCATATTAGTTGTTTATCTTACTAAATAAAAAAAATCATTAATTAAATTTTCCTATATTATCCTTGTACTAAATTTTTTTTGAAAGTATTCACATTTATTTGTAAAATTTTCAAGAACATTTTTAAGGGATAAATTAGTAAAATTATCTTCTTATTTGTGATTTCTTAGTATACCTGTAAGAAGAAAAATGATCAACTGATATGAAATAAAGATTTGACCATCGTTGGCACAAGCCACAAAAAGACATTGTTAAAACTCAATTATACAGAATTATCTTTCTTCCTTTTTTCTGATCCTTTCTCATCATTAAGATTTTATTTTTATTTTTCCTTTATTCAAGAGATTTGTTTTCAGAACTTTGAAAATTGGACATGTCAATTCAAATTTTGAAGGCGGAATAACTGGTGAAACTCTTGTGCTTAGCTCGATTTGTTAGTTGGACTTTTCTACTCACTATTTTATCAACGAAACCCTTAAACCCATTAAAACAAAAAAATTTGAGCCTCTTTTTTGACCTGTCGTCTTATGTAACATTTTTGTTCGAAGTGAGTGTAATACACACGTTTTAGGCGGGTGACGCCTTCAAAAAAGTCACTTTCACTCATTTTTTCTTTCAAATTTTCCCCAAAAGTTTTGTTTTGTTTTTGTCATTCTTCTTGTCTTTTTACTCCTATAGATCCTTCATTATCAATCAATCTTTTTATAATTTTTTTTGTTGCTTGTACAATTGTACGGTTGTATATATCTACTCTATCATATGTATAAACTTTTCTCTTCAATAATCTTCCTTTAATATAACAAGCTTCCTCCAATTTCATCAAACAACAAGAAGAGAAAAAATTACTCTTAGTGCAATTTCATCAAACACCCAGCAAGAAAAAAAACTGATTTTTTTTTCATTTTCTCTAACACCCAAAAGATTTTTTTTTTAGCTTTCTCCGGTTGCGTCAAAATTTCAGAAGAAATTAACTTAGAGGGTGTTTGGATTAGCTTAAAAGTTGGTCAAATCTACTTTTAAGTCAGTTTTTGACTTCTTGAAGTGTTTGACAAATATAAAAATAAATTAAAGTAATTCAAAAATGACTTAAAATAAGTTGGAAAATGTTTGACAAGGTAAAAAATGACTTAAAATAGATCAAAAACCAAAAGTAGGTCTCTCCCTACTTTTTATTTTTCGACTTAAAAGTCATTTCAATTTGACTTTTTATTTTTGACTTAAAAGCTGTTTTTTTTAAGCCAATCCAAACAGGCTCTTAATCTAATGTCATAATCCTAAAATTCGAGATACAGGAAAATCACAGACCAAAAAATAGTGAACAAAATAATTTTTTCTAGGTTAAGACGAGGTTAATACAAAGAGAGATTAAAAATTTCACTAGCACCTTCAACAATGACAATAACATGGGAGTGAAGCGCAAAAATTGGGGTGAGAAAAGTATGTGGCTCTATTTGAACAAAGAGAAAATGAAATGAAATATGAAGTTTTAGACTTTAACAAGTAATTTTCTATGTGACAGTTTTAAATGATGTGGAATCAACGTGGAATCAAGTGTAATACACGCACCCTTGAGCCATCCAAAAAAGTGTTTAAAATATTGTGTTTTAATGGGTTTAAGGGTTTAATTTACATAGTGGTGAGTAGAAGGGTTCAATTGACAAACTGAGTCAAGTACAGAGGTATGTCAGGTCATTCTACCAATTTTGAACCATTGCAAGCAGTCTGATCGTTGAGATGCGCGAGTTCAATGGAATTAATAGGGTTGGGCATTCGATTTGTTTGGCTCGGTTTACGAAATTTGATTCGATTTTTCAAATTTCGGTTTGAAAAAAATACAAATTGAAACTGAACTGAAATAAATTCGATTCAGTTCAATTTTTACAATTTTGGTTCGGTTCAGTTCTGTTAATTTTTTTGGTTCGAATATCATCAACACATACATGAAACACTGATCAGTAACACACTAACACATACACACTACATATCAATGTCTACTACTGTACTACCTACGCTATCCTTAATCAAAGTAAGTGTACATTACTAATATGCAAATAATGTTTTTCCTCCCTACTAGGTAAGTGTACACTACCTACTAGGTACTACCTACAAATTATGTGCACTTTGTATGGTCAATCAATCAATTATTGATGTGCACTTAATAAGTGACTATCTTGCACACATACTAAGTGCAAAAACTAAATGCACGTTGCACTAGTGCTTACTGCATGTGGGAACTGGGAAGAATATAATTGAATATCATCAAGACATTAATACATACATGAATGATGAAACACTAATCACTAATTTACTATTCAAAAGCAAAATTACAAAGTGGCACTTCAAGTTCAAGATTGCAACAAAAAGCTAAGAAACCAAGAGTATTAGACATCAATTACAGTACAAAACAAGAACCAGCAGTCCAGCAATACAAAATAATAATTAGTAGTCAAAACAAGAACCAACAAGACAAAATAAGAATCAGTAACAACACTGCAGTCCAACTCTATCAGAAGAAAGTTGGCATTCCTTGTGTGCATTTCATTGCAGTCTAACAACAACACTGCAGTCTGCAGTCCAACAACAACGCTGCAGTCCAACTCGATCAGTTCACCATAATAACATCCAAACTATAAATATGCCTGTGAGAAAATGGAACTCTTTAGATATATGATAGAAAGTAAACTCAACTCAATGAAAAAAAAGAGAAAAACAAGTGTTGAATGCTAATAGAAAAAGACTTTGAATTAAATTTTACTTATTGCTTGATAGTTATAACTACACATCCACAATACTAGATTCAATTCCACTATGAGCCATATCTACAAAAACATGAAAGAACTTGTTAGATATAAGCAACATAAATAAGAAATTATTTTTGATATAATGAACACAAAATATTAAATTCTTACCAAGTTCAAGTAGCTCAAGATACTCTAGATCTTCCTCAACATTAATTGGAATTGGTTCACTTCTATACCAATCTTGAAGAGAAATAAGAGCTTACACTAGTTTAGGAATCAATGAACTCCTAAAAGGATCAAGAATGCGACCTCCTGTGCTAAATGCACATTCAGATGCGACACTTGAAATAGGAATGGCTAATACATCACGAGCCATCTCAGAAAGAATAGGAAATCTTGGCTCAATAAATTTCCACCACTTTAATATATCAAAATCATCAATCTCTAGCTCAACATCTTCAGCAAGATATCTACCCAACTCTGATTTCCACTAACTACTTTATGCCTCACAAATTCTAATCTCGTTCTCATTGATCCTCTTTTTTGAAAGTTGTCATCACCACTCACACTAGATATACTCGATGAGTTCCCAGATGAAGTAGGTGAAGATGATGAAAATAAAGAGACTTTTGATGATTTCTTAACATAGTGATCAAACAAAGCTTTCATGTATTTATCCACTGCATCAGCAAGTGGCTCCCCAATTGTTTTTCCAAACATATCACCAATTGTAAAACGAACATAACCAAGCTTGTTTCGAGGATCCAACACAGCTAATATAAAAATCATTTTGTTCATGTTATCTGGTTCACCCCAATATTTTTTGAATTTGTCTCTCATACTTTTTGCCATTTTTTTCAAATTAGAATCTTCATTTTCTGTCATCTCTTTCAAAATAAGATCAAGCTCAGCAATTTCTACAAAGTGCACATTATTTGTAACATACTTTGAACCAGAGACTTTCAAAGTAAGTGTATAAAAAGTTTCAAGAAACTTAATCATTGACCTCACATTTTCCCAATCAACCTTAGTGAGGACACCTGATTTAGTTCCATCTTTACAATCATGGGTACGGAGATAATTAAAAAACCCAATATCATAAAAACTATATCTTTCAAATGCAAGTTCAAAGTGTTGTGCAGTATCAAGCATCAAGTATGTAGAGTTCCACCTAGTAGGAACATCTAAACATAATGATTTCTTACAAGTTATCAATTGAGATTCACAACATTCTTTAAATTTTTTAATTCTTGCAGGAGATTGTCTAATGTATTTCACGGCTTGTCTCACTCGCTTGACTGACTGACCAACTTCCTTCAACCCATCTTGCACAATAAGATTAAGAATATGCGCCATACACCTTACATGAAGATGTTGACCCTCCATTATGTTGGTTCCCCAATAAGTCAGTTGCTTAGATATTTCTTTAACAGTAACACTGTTGGAACTAGCATTATCAACTGTTATGGTAAACACATTATCCAAACCCCAATCAAGTAAACAATTAGTAATGGAAGCTGTCATATCATTACTTTTATGACTAGAAATAGGACAAAAATTTATAATTCGTTTATGCAAAGTCCAATTTCTATCTATAAAGTGGGTTGTTAGACACAAGTAGTTGATTCTTTGAATAGACGTCCAAGTATCTGTCATAAGACAAACTTTTGGACGTGCTTTTTTGAAAGAATTCTTCAAGAGTTTTTTTTCTTCACTGTAAAGTTCATAACAATCTCTTGTCAAAGTTCTACGAGAAGGAATATGAAATTGTGGCATTGTAACTTTCATGAAATCCCTAAAACCTTCCTTCTCAACAATACTAAATGGCAACTCGTCAACAATTATGATTTGAGCTAAAGCTCTTCTACTTTGTGCTTGATCAAATTTCCAAGTGTTAATCACCCCTTCCTTTGTTCCCGTTGAAGATGGTAAAAAATTTATTAATTTCTGACCATAATCTTCGGTAGAGGGAAAGTTAGGACACTTTTTGTTAGTCATATGGTTATTCATAGCTGAAGTACCATTGCCTTTTGTAGTAGCAGCATACATTTTTCCACAATAATTACATTTTGCTTTAGTAGCTCCATCTTTATCGATGAATTTCTCAAAATGCTTCCAACAAGCAGCCCTAGGTTCCACGACTTTTCTTTTCTTTGAAGCTTCAATGTCAGCTTCAACTTCATTCGGAGATGAAGTATTATGTATGGTTTCATTTGAAGCCCCACTTTCACTTATCTTACTTCCGATTTATATCATCTGCGAATAAAAAGAAGAAACGATGCGAGAACTTAGAACCCATACAAAAATCAGTGAGAATCGCAACAAACTGATATGTATAAAGTATAATGGAGAATCGCGGCTAAGAAACTTACTCTTCAGGTCGATGGCTGAGCTTGCCGCCTCGCGCAGTCACGGACTTGCGGCTGTTCTTCAATCTTGACTCGCGCAAAAGGCAGAACTTAGTTTGGTGTGAAAACTGAAATGTGAATTGTGAATTAGGGATTTAAGGTGGATAAGGATTTAGGGAAATAATGGGCTATTGGGCTTAGTTGGGTTGGGCTTTTAGTTATGTTGCTTAACAGTTAACTCTTAAAAATATATATGTAGTAAATGTGTATTACATAAATTCGGTTTTTCGGTTAACCGAAATAAAAAACTTAAAAATCAAAAACCGAACTGAATTATCAAAATTTTAAAATTGAAAACCGAAATTGACTGATTTAACCAAAAAATCAAAACCGAAATTTAAAAAGAATCAGTTCGGTCGGTTTTTTCGGTTTCGACCAAATTATCCCTAGCCCTAGGAATTAAACTTAATCGAGCTTGAATCGATTCTTTAATATTTAGTTTTATGTAATGCTTCTTCATCAGAAATAATTAAATTCATGATAAAATGGTTGATTAAGAAAAATACAAGCATTACTAATTTAAATTGAACTTCATTATTGAATTAATATATTGGTAACTTAACTAAATTTAATGGATGAGTTTTAATTTTAATGTAGTCATCAATGACTAAAATGAGTCAATCATGCTTAGCTGAGTTGGTTCAACCGAGCCCAAGCTTGATGGAGACAAGTTTTGATCGAGTTTTAATCGAACCAAGTTGTGTCAAACTTTAATCAAAACCTAAACGAACTAAAGACACGTGAGTCAAGCCCTAAGTTGGTTTGGCTCGTTGTCAACCCTAATGGGAAGAGTTAGTTTCATGTGTGATCATATATCATTATCCACTTAACAATAAGATAAAGTAAATAACTTTTTTGATGCATAAGTAATTAAACATTGTTAAGGGTAATTTTAGTTACTTTAGTAAAAATAGTTTTATGACTTCATTATAATAAAGGGATAGTTTAAAATATATACAATAAAGTAATTAGTTACAATAAATATAGTTGTGTTTTATTTACATAAAAAAAGCCAAAAATCATAGGAAATATGTATCAACTTGTTTACACACTATAGTTTGCCAAAAATCATAGGAAGTATACATTGATTATATACTATAACTTTCCAAAGTCATAGAAAATATACACTAATATTTAATATAACTTACCTTTACATGAGCTATACACTGACTATACATTATGATACACTCAAAAAACTGAATATAGCTTAACTATACATGAATTATACATTGACTATACATAAAGTATACATTGACTATTCAATCTCGTTCAACTCTAAATCACCAGTAAACAATCACAAAATTTTAGATATTAAATCATCTCGATGTTTCGAGTCTTTTAAAATATAATTCTCTTGAAACGATTCACAGTTGCGGTATGTCAATCTTTTTTTAAGGAAAAAGTATCCAATGACCATTTATGGTAATAAATAATTTTTTTAGTGGACTATTTTTTGTGTAAAAAATATAACCCAATGGACATTTTCTTTAATTTTCCCTATAATAAATTAGTATTTTTACGATGAATAAAGTTTAGTAAGTGCATACCATGTTTGTAAAGAAAACTTTTTTTCCTTTAGCAAAAAAAATAATCTTCACTCTCCTTGATTCATGCATGCCAAATCAAGCCAAGGATTCAAGAATTTTTTATCAAGTTACTACTTAGGAGGTTTGAAGGGAGTTTGAAATGAGGACTTTAATCTTAAGAAAATGCTAATTTTTTTTTATCAAGTTACTACTTAGGAGGTTTGAAGGGAGTTTGAAATGAGGACTTGAATCTTAAGAAAATGCTAATATAAATACAAGGCTCCACTTAAATGAAGCTCATCTTATGGATCAGAGATTCAACATGAGACAATACTTCTTGTCGTATATCATATCATGTCGAGCATATTGTCTATATTTGCAATTGTTTGAGTGTCACTTTTGCCCATTTATATAATAGTTAGCCTAAAACTATAAATAGGTTAGAATATATCAATTATGGTAGTAATGCTATTGATTCTTGTGAGTTTGACTTGCTACAAACTAGTAGTGATTCTTGTGTTGATTAACTTATTTGCAATTTTCTCCCACTAATTGAGGAATTTTGTGATTTGATTAAGAAGTTTCAACTTAGTGTAGATGTGAATAGAGTTGGTCTTTTGAAAAAAGTGAGACTCTTTGAGAGCAGGCGCTAGCTTCCTAAACAGGATTTTCTATGAGGTAGAGGCTGGATCAATAAAAGAAAGATAACGAAAGTGTACAAGATTCCAATCGGGCCACCTTCCTTTAAGTTGTGGATAAAAATAAGCCTTGGTGATCTATCTTCCTTCTCTTAGGCCCCTAGACCATGATGTATGTATTTTAATTATTCATCTTTAATAAATTGTTCTCTCTTTAAGTACAATGTCTTATTTCGTGACGATGAAATCATTCACATTGATGTGCCTAATGGAGGTGAATATAATATTAGTGAAATAACTATTCTCAAGGGTTACAAATTGTTTGATATGCCACTATGGATTGAGGAATCTCTTCTCTATGATGGGAATATATTTAGTCTAATTCCTTCTTGAAAGATACATGGTAAGTCTATGCGAAGTCTTTAAGATGTTCATTCGGGTCTTCAAGAGGTGGTAGACCACCGAATAAACTCTTCAATATCGTCTGGGTGATGTTGAAATAAAATTTTCCACTAGTGGTGGAGATCTAATGACCCTTCATGGCCCACTTGTAACTCAACCTTAGCTACCAATTCATGGTCGTGTTTGTGACTCATCATAGAATTTAGCCTCATTTCCTACATTTTCTTTCTATTTCCTGGTCAATTGGAATCAAGGGAGATCCTTCACTCCTAGTATTAGGCATAAACTGATAAAAATTCTGCAACGGACAAAAAATACAATCAGTGTAATTTGAAAAAGAAAATAATAACTACTTATAAATTTCTACAAATTATAAAACTCTAAACTACACTTCTAGCAATAACATCAAAATTTTGATGTCATCCAAACTACCCCCTTTTTATGGATTAAGATCAATACAAATACAGTAACCCAATTAGGTTGAAGTCGAATTCCGAGCATACTAGAGTTCATTTATAATTTGATGTTGAGATTCACAGAAGAAACTACTATAAGAAATTGGAGGTTTTAATTGTAATCTACTAACTACTTTAACTACTTAAATTTCATCCATAAGTAAGACAAACTAGGGTTATAGTTCTTAGATATCGGAACTCCACCAAATACTTTACTAACAATTCATTCAATTGTGTTCATTGTGCAAAACTGACAAATCTATAGATCTTTTAAAGCATTTTGACTCAATAAGAGAATATCATCTTTAAGTCCTTCTTAGGGACTTGGATGCCAAATTAATTTGTTTATCCGTTAAAAGTCTCAAGTAAACTATCCTCTATAAAGCTCAAATTATTAGATAGTGGTTGGTAGCATAAAATCCTTGTTAATGGACCTTTTTTTTCTAATTCGTACCTCTAAGATCAAGAATATCATAATACCAACGAGTTTCTTTATAATGATTTTCAATCATTCAAAGAAAATGTTAAGTATGAAAGAAACTTAGTATACAATGATCACCCTTGTTATGAATAAATATTTTATTGTAAAACACTCATCATCATTATCCTTAATCTAAGTCCCATACCCGTAGTTATGAATTAAGATACTCACATCTAGTGTACAATAACAATTATAATAATTTAAATTAATGGAGAACATGAATGTAATAAAGTGATTGAAATATTTGATTAAGAATAATGAATTCTTATTCTACTTCTAAGTCCTAATAGCTCTTCTAATAATTTGTCCCCCTAAAAACAACGTTAAAACACGTACACGCACGCACGCACACACACACACACATATATAATAGGATCAAAATTGTATTCCCAATTGGAATCTGTGCTGATTGAGTCAAACTGGTCTTATGAACAAAGGGGTTGTGACGTGAAAAGCCATGCCCCGCAACACGGATGTCACAACTCACAACCCAAGATTATCCCTAGTCGTAACATGGTTCTTAGAGCCACATGTTATCCCAAACTAACCTATGGTCTGAAACGATACTACAATTAACATAAATAAGAACTGAAAGTACTGATAGAGAAGCTAACATTGAGATAAATAAGAAATCCAAGTTGTAAAACTTAATACTCAAATAAGTTCATCCAATCATGACATAACGCTAAAATACTAATATCTGACTGACTGTCTGGAAGCCTTTATTAAGATGATTTTCTAAGACAAGCCCCGAGCTAACTCTAACTATTTGAAAAACTAAAAACTAAATAACTGAAATAAAGATAAAGGTTGTCCTCGAAGGATGAGGACTCACCAATAATGATGTTGTATTGACTGAAATTGTACTAATTGCGAGCTGGATACTGAGCGTCTAGACTTATATTATAAAATAATATAGCGCGAAAATATATGGTAAGTACTTTGAATGTATTAAGTTGTGAAATATGCATGATAAGACTGAGATAATTGACTATGAGGTCATGCAACATCTTATACTAGACTGTGGGAGTTACTAAGACAAATATATAGCCATGTGAGCTAGCCATGGCACTCGATGCATACTCTCCATAGAAAAAGAGCACAATATACCTTGCCAAGATATAACATTTTGTCTGAATTTGATGTGGTACCACTAAGCTGATAATATGTGCCTTTAAGGGTTGCATAGAGCTATAGTGGCACGTATTTATGGGACTAGGAATTACCACTAAAGGCCTCAGTAGACGCTGATCATGAGCCATTATCCCTAAAATTTACTCGGTGCTAAGTAACTCTCATAATTGAGTTTTATACTGATAATAAACTAAATAAATCATGAATAGTGAATGCATGACATTGAAATAATAGACAATTTATCTGGAAGTATCTCATGCATCTATACGAAAACACTAATTGTGAACTGATCATGAGAATCCTTACAAGCTGATTAAAACATGAAAATATAGGACACATTGTATTTTAAGGATTCATAGAATATACTTTAGCAAATATACTGAAGATCATGAGAAAAATATGTACTTATAGATTGGTAACGCAGAGAAACAAAATTACTTTAAAATCTATGCTAATCAAAAGAATTCTAGAATCTTATGTAATTCAACATATGTAAATATAAGGCTTTCTTGGGATTTAATGGGTGAAAGAATGTCCATTGATGAATTTCCACATATTTGGAATAGAATCCCTAACTTGATTTCTTGAACTAAAACTTAAAGCTGTGGAATTCTAGTTCTTGCTTTAAGGAACCTTGAGCGTAAGAAATCTGACCATTGAGTATATGGAGTGAATGAAAATGTTTTAGTCGATTAAACCCCCTTAATACCTCTTAGAATAGGCTAAAATGACATAGTATAGAGATTAAAATAGTAGAAATTACCTAAATGACCCTAATGAAAACTGTCATCGTAAGGTTCCACAAGGCCATTTACAATTCTTGGATTGATCTACGAACCATAGATCCCATTCGTAGAAATTAGGATAAAATTAAGTTTTTGAAGTCCATATATGAGACCCATTTATGATCCATGGTTTCATCTATGGGCTATAAACGTGGTCCGTAAAACTCTAGAAAACTTCAAGTTTTAGACTTTGATTTACGAGCCTATCTATGATTCATAAATGGGTGTACGACCTGAAGATTGGAGTAGTAAATCTCATCCTGAAATCCCTGCTTCTAAAGTTAGTTTACGAGCCTCATTTATAGACCATAATTTTATTTACGGTCTGTAGATATTGCTCGTCGATCTCAAATTTTTTGCAGACATAAATTTCTGAACTCCTAAGATTTGATCTGGACTTTAGAACTTCTAGGGTGTTACAATACCCCTTGGAAATATTCGTCCTCTAATGGAGTTTAAGAGTTGGGAAATAACTTCCAAAGCTAAGATGTGAACTGAGTACTCTTATTTGAGATGATGGATAAGGGAACTACATGAAATTTCACGAACTCATAAATGTAAAGTCTATCATAATCCTCGTTTGAATAAGAAGTCTTAACTGGCAGAAAATGTGTTGACTTAGTCATCTTATCTATAACCACCCATATTGAATCATGTTGTCAATCTGTGCGAGACAAACCTATGATAAAATCCATATTTAAATCCTCCTACTTTAAAGTAGAAATGCTATCCTGAGTTATACATCTTAACTTCTGATGTTCAACTTTAACTTGTTGGCAATTTAGGATACTTAGACACAAATTACGCAATATTCTTCTTCCTACCATTTCATCAATAGACTTTCCATAGATCATTATATATCTTAGTGGCTCTAGGGTAATAGAATATCAAAAGTTGTGAGCTTATGCTAGAATCTATTGCGTCAATCCACCAACATCTGGAACACATAAACGATCCTGATAACGAATTACATCACCTCTTCTTTTAAAGAAAGCCTCCACGATCTTTTTAAGAAATGTTTTCTTTAGTTCAACTAAAGTTTGATCATCATTCTATTTTGCCTTAACATCCATCACAAGAGATAGTTCTGAACCATTCTAATTAAGAACTCCTCCATCTAATGAATTCACAAGATGAACTCCCAATCGAGCAAGCATGTGAACATTATGAACTAACTTCTTCTTCTCCTCCTTAGTATGAGTGACACTATTCATGACAACTTGCTAAGAGCATATGTCACAACATAGCCTTTACCTGGATGGTATAAGACACTTATGTAATAGTTTTTCAACAACTCAAATCATATTCTCTGACATAGATTCAAGTCTTTCTGATTGAACACAAGACTCTTATGGTGTGTAAACATGTCCACATGAACACTATAAAGATAGTGACTCCAACTATTCAAGACAAACATTAATACTGCTAACTCAAGATCATGAGTTCGGTAATTCATCTCATGAACTTTGAGCTACCTAGAATCATAAGCTATGATCTTACCATGTTTTGCATCAACACACAACGCAGACCAATCATGAAAGCACTACAATAAATCACAAACCTTTCTGAACCTTCTGTAGAGTCAAAAATAAGCCGAAGTAAGTAGAGTCTTAAATTCCTGAAAACTCTTCTCACAAGAAACTCTAAATATTTGAAGGAGAAGTGGGTGTAAGTTAGTTTTTTAATGTTTTGGTCTTTTGATAATCGACCTTAATTCCCTCTCAAGAGACTATATGACCAAGGATCGCTATTAACCTCTACTAAAATTCACACATATTGTACTTAGAAAATAACTAGTGGTCCTTAAGAATCTGCAAGACAATCCTCAAATGACTTGCATGCTTATCCTTGCTCTGGGAATAAATAATGATGTCATTTATGATAATAATGACGAACATAATCAAATACTATTTGAACACATTGTTCATCAGGTCCATAAAAGTTGTAAGAGCATTTGTTAATCCAAAATACATAACGACAATTTCATAGTGATCGTACTGGTTCTTGAAGGCTATCTTCGGGATGACACATTCTCTGAATCTGAGCTAATGGTTTATCTTAGGAAAAAAACTAGCACCCTGGGCTGGAAGAACAACTCATCAATATTGCGAATGGGATACTTATTCTTAATTGTGACTTTGTTTAGCTAGCAGTAATTCATGCACATTCTAAAGGAAACATTTTTCTTACGCATGAATAAAACAGAAGCACCTCATAGAGTGATGTAGGTTCTGATGAAACCTTTATCTATGAGGTTTTTTAATTGATCATTTAACTCCTTAAGTTCAGTTGAAGCCATTTGGTAAGGAGGAATTGAGATTGGTTGGGTATGTAGTAGAATGTTTATTTGAACTTGATTTCTCGCTCGGGAAGGACTCTAGGAAGATCTTCTAAGAATATTTTGGAAAATTCATTTACCAATGAAACTGGCTAAAAGGTTGGGGTTTTGAAACTAGAGTCCTTGACCCAAACTAAATGGTAGATGTAACCCTTAGATATCATATTTTTGGTCGTAAGGTAAGAGACAAACTAATATATAGGCATTGGAGTACCACCCTTCCCCTCTATGAGTGATTAATTGGAAAGTTTGAATTTAACGACTTTAGTTCTACAGTCAACTGAGGCATAACAAGAATGCAATCAGTCGATGCCGAGAATAATATCAAAACAAGTATGTCTAACTCTACTAGATTAATTGTGGTGACTTTCTGAAAAACTGAGATTGAGAAATTTATGTATGGTACTTAGCTAAGACTGACTCACTAACATAGGTAGAAACTGTGAAGGGTTATGATAGGATTTGAGACAAACATTGAAACTCCCTGAATCAATTAAAACTCTTATTGATTTGATTCATCCCATTTCATTTATTTGGGTGAGAGGGAGGTTGTGAGTCACTTGGGCTACGGATTTTTCCGTTGGTTAATTCTCGAAATTGAAAAAAAGATTGGGTCCAGACCCACAAATGAATAGGAAGCGAGGCGAGGGTCCTTTATTAAAGGGGGGGGGAGAGGGGTGGGAAAGAATGGTAATATAGATAGATGGTGTAGAGAATAAGGAAAAGAAAACACATATATATATCATCACTTCAATTAAAAGAGAAAATGACAAACTAAAGACAGCTATAAAAAATGCAATTCATGCACTCTATATTAGCATTGTGTCTTTTCATCTATATTGGATTAGCATAGACCGCTCTATATAAAAAGAAAAATTGTATGAATATCATTGACATCATCATTTAATATAAATTAATATAAACAATATTGCTTGCACACTTTATTCATATAGATTATCTTCGAAAAACTCAATGTAATATAAGGAGTCACAAAATAAAGTGTGGCTCCTTGATCTAATAATGCATAAACATCAAGCTGAAATACACGTAACATATAATGACTACATTAGGGGAATCTTCTTGATCCTGTCGAGTATATAAAACATAAAACCTATTTTAGCATTGACCGCCACCTGCATTAGATGAGGTACACTGTTCATTCTGGCAATTTGCTTGAGGCGTTGAAGGGTTGGTATGAGACTGATGGCCAACATCCTTGCCCTTCTAAGTAGCCAATGGGAACTCCCTCCATTTATGATTTGACTTGCCACACCAAATGAAACCTCCACTACTAGCCATACACTCTCCTGGGTGGTTCTTACCATATTTCTTGCAAATTGGAAAAATATAACCACTAGTAACACTGCCATAGGACTTGAAGCCTGGTGCCCTATAATTGTTCTCTTGCTTGAAAATGGATATCGGTGCACTAGCAGAAAATGGGGATGAACTTGAAAACTTCCAGAAATATTGAGAGTGATGGCCACACCCAATTTCTACTGATATTAGTCAACATTTTCTGTTCGATCCCTTTTAATCTTCTAGAACTCTCCTTAACCTTCTCTTCCTCAATCTGTTGAGCATAGCTGGATCATACTTAACCTTTTTTTACCACCGTCTCTAAAACGCTAGAAACAAACTTACTCATCTGGGTCTAACATTGGCCACCATAGCTAGATCATACTTAAATAGTTGAGTAAACTTCAAGAAATACTCCTTCATCTACATGTTACCCTATTTTAGGTTAATGGAGTCCTAAACCTTGGACTCCCTTAGCTCCAATGGAAATAACTTATCCAAAATTGCAGCCATGAATTTCTCCTAGTCCACTAGCTTGCATCATTACTCATATCATCCTTCTACCACTTATATCAAATTTGAGCCACTCCATTCAACTAGTAAGTGGCTAAGTCCATACTCTCCACTTGTCTTACACCCATGATCTGAGTGAGTTTTTGAACTTCATCTATGAATTTCTATGGATCGTTCTCTACCTTAGAACCATGGAACTTAAAATGATTCATTCGAGTGAAATCTAAGATTCTTGATGTTGCAGTATTTCATTCGGGTTGACCCGAGCAACATCCTGATGATTGAACAGGGTAGTCATGGCCTAATCTTGAATTTGGAAAGCATCCTAGAACTCAACATGGATAACTTGCCCATTCAAAGGGTTTGCTAGAGCCAGTGGTGTTTGTTGATTTGTTCCTATTATTTATGATGTAAACCTTTTCTGGGAGTCATGATTTTATAAACGTGTAGAGCATGAATTAGAATAGAAAGAGGTTAAATAGATTAAAAATCTCAATCCCACGACTGATATTATGAAAGAAGTGAAGCGTTTCTTAAAACATTTTGTAGTCTCTTATTCATAAATATGGCGCGCTTCACACCTATGAACAAGACTTTACTTAACGCGACTTTCAGATACCCTAGGACACCTTATATATATGATGCTCTAATACCATGTTCTTCACGGCCCGAAACTATCCCTAGTCGTAACATAGTTCTTGGAGATACATGTGACCAAAAAACTAACCCATAGTCTGAAAAAACACTACGATCAACATAAGGGAAAATGCACAAGTACCCCCCAATATATGCCTGAAATCCCAGAGACACTTATACTATACTAAGGTCCTATTCCCCCCCCCCCCCCCGAACTTATTTTATAAATAATTTTCTAGCCCTTTTCGGCCTACGTGACACTATCAACCAGATAGCTTGAAAAAATTGTCAACACGCGCTGGGCCAGAAGATAGTGCCACGTAGGCCGAAAATGGGTAGAAAATTATTCATAAAATAAGTTCGGGGGTAATAGGACCTTAGTATAGTATAAGTGTGTATCTGAGATTTCGGGCATAGATTGAGAGAGGTACTTATGCATTTTCCCTAAATAATAATTGAAAGTACTGATACAAAAGCTAAAAGTGAGATAAATAAGAAATCCGAGTTGTAAAACTTAATACTCAAATAAGTTCATCCGATCATGACATAAAAGTTGAAATACTAATCTCTAACGGACTGTCTAAAAGACCCCTCTACTAAGATGAATTGCTAGGACAAACTCCCAACCGATCATTGATTTAATTTGTTCGTAGCCTAAATTCTCAAGTTAGAGTTTTTAACCCATCAAATTTCCCAAATTTTCCATAATCCACGTTAGAGTGAAGAATTTATACGCTAGGAAGTAAAATATAACAACCTAGAATCAATACAACACATGTTTAGAGAAACCCATATGGAATTTTCATCATTCATAAACTTTGGGTCTAGTTCTAAGATTTTCCATCCAAAAAATTACATGAATTTAGTAAAAAAAAAAAATCGGTAGTAGAACAGAGGAGTGAACTTACCTTGATGATAGAAAGAACCCTAGTTAGGTGAAAAATCGTCTTTCTCAAGCTTAGGGATAAGTTTTTGGATTTTGGGAAGAAAATAACGTCTAAAAATATGATTTGTGCATGAAACACTGCAGAAGGCCGCTACGTCATCCTACCTGCTATGTCAGGTTATAATTTATTGCAACAATTCGATCTAATGACCACCATTTTGGATGCTGGTTTAATAGAATTATTATTGAACTATATTTATTCTACTATTGTAGTATTCAATAATTAAAGACTATCAAGAGATATGATTTCCTAGATATCAGAAATAAATCAAATAATTCATTACTCTACTCATTTATGTGTGTCTACTGTGCAAAATTGATGAATCTATGTCTTCAAGTCTCTCCATCCAATCAGAAGAATTTCACCTTGAGTCCTTTAAACACTTGGGTGTGTATTTTTTTTTTTTTTTTTGTCATCATATATAGGTCTCAGATTAGCTTTCCTATCTCTAGATCAAGCTATTAGATGGGGCTAGTAATACGAAATCAGTGCTAATGGTTCTCTTTTCTAATTTTAGCATATTTTTATCAAGCAAATTTAGAATAATGCGAGTTTCTAATGTTTGCAATTATTAAAAAAGTCATCATTACGAAAGACCCTTAATATACAATGGCCAACACCTTCATGCGAAAGATTTATTATCCTTATCCTTTTTTCGAGTATAATAATCCTAGTTATGATATTTAACTACTTATAATTGTTTGTGAAGAATTAAAGTAAATGTAGAAATGAATAAACATTGCAATGAGAAAACCCATATAAATCTTTAAATTGATTGCAATACTTGTGAAATTCTCTGTTGTTCGTGCAAAAGTAACCATTAGAAAAGTAGTAAAGTAAATCCTAGTAATGTCTTCACAAAATAATAAACAAAGAACTCTTGAACAATAGGTAACAACTTGTAATAGTTTGTAACCATCTACAGCCCTAGAAAAATCATCCATATGTTCTATTTATAATGGTAGAAAATGGCCACCCTTAACTTTTCAAAAATCAAAATAGATACCATTGTTTTTATTTTTCTGAATATCGTATTTCATTTCTAATTATTTTTAACGTTATAAATAAAAAATCCCTCAAATCTACTCGAGGAATGTTTCAAAATGGCAGAATTCTTTACATAAAAACTGAACCAATCATGAGAATAGTAATGAACTGTAAATCATGAGTACTTGAAAGAACTTCCAAATTAGTTGCATCACAAGTACAATCAGGGGCGGACCCACGTGGGTTTTAGGGGTTCACCCTAACCCCCATGACAAAAAAATACACTGTATAGATAAGGTAAATTTTATGTATTTATATAGATATATTTATTTTGAACCCCCTCATGGACAAGAAGAAAGCTATAACTGTTGGGTTCGAAAGTGACTAGGGCGTCATGCAGAAGTTTATAATTGCAAATCATGATATTGATAAATCAGATGACAAATAAAAACATACTAAAGACGTATTATTAATATAGTTTGGTCAAGCGACCCACATATTATAAAACTAATATTGAAAAACATAAATATGTTTAGAAGAAAATCTCTCCATAAACAAGACTCTCTAAATGACTACATTGTGGATGTCATTATGTTATGCTATGAGTATAAGGATTTTCAATTTATAGATTTCCAAACTTTTCTTCTAAAGAAAGAATAAACCAAATATGCAAGAAAATTATATTTTTCTTTTAAAAAAAAATTCAAGCATTTATGATAACACTTTGATTTTTTTTTTAAAGAAAAAAATAAATTTCAAATAAGGTAAGAAAATCAGGGCAAAACCCTAACAATAGCGCAGTGGCATGTCTCCTTAAAGTTAACTTTCATGTCTGGAGTTTGAATCCTGGCGTGACCGTTTCATTTTTTTAGCTTTCTTTTCATTTAGTTCAGTTCCTATTTTTTTCATTTTTTAAAAAATAAAAAAACGTGCTAAAAGTGTGGATTTGAACCAAAAATATTCAAGGTCCCATTCCTAAAGGCTAAATCACTTTTCACTTCCCAAATTCCTATTTTTTGACTCGAGTGAAAATCCTTAATCCGCCTCTGAGTACAATACATCGCAAAATCTTGTCACCGAAAGTACCTAGTAGCCTATTGGCTATCCACAAAATTGATTCTTATTACTGACTAGTTTAAATTGATAAAATAATTAATCACCATATAGACATTTCTACTAAAATTCTTAGATAATTTCACACAAGAATATCCACATTAAACTTTCTTTATCTACAAGCTCATTACCCTAACATTCGATTTACTTTTCTTGGTCTCATTTGATATTACTAACCCTCAATTAAATCCCCAAAACATACTTTACAACTTGAACATGTTAACATCTACCATTGAATAATTACCACTTTAGATTCTCTTGTAAATTGATACCTCACTTAAGTGTTCGTAGTAAAATCTTGTTGGTAGTAAATTGATAGCACTTTAAAGTTGAATGCGATGTCAATCTCCATCCCTTTAAATAGGTGAAACATATGATAGATCCTCATGAAGTGACTGCAATCCATTATGCAAGCCAACCAGTAGCTAGCCCAAAAGAGCATGTACTGTTGAATCCTTATTGATACACTCATGCCATATGATTGGAGTAGAAATTTTGATCTCTATTGAAGTATTTTTATTTGAAAAAATTTATGGTGGTTGAGGCACAACCAACAATAGTTGTGTGAGGGCACCATTTCCTTTTGACAAGTGTTTTCTGTGGGTCCTTTTTGTTGTCACACTTTCTCTCTCACAATTCCATTTTCTCAAATTTTACCCTTTTCTTTACTAATATTTTTACTGTTTTTTTGCAGTCCTACCTTTAGTGAAAAAAATAACATATTCATACGATTATTTGTTTTGTGCTTTCACAAATTCATTTGGTTGACTCTTTTTTCTATTAATTTTCGTAACCCACAAGAAAAAAATGAATTTATGAAAGTTTCGTTTCACATTTTAAGATACTAAACATAAAGAAAATCTTGAACGAGAAACACAAAATTAACATTGGCAATAACTATTGGATACATGCCATAGAAGTAGAAAATTTAACAAATCTGAAAAAGAAAAGATTGAGTGTTTGATATCATTAATACATTATTATTAATATTAGGCATAAACAAAAATAAAAACATATTTGATAACTAAGAATTGAGTGATTAAAATTAATATCTCAAAAAATAAATTAATGACTAAAATTTAAATAATTAAAATTAAATTATATATTTAAGTGTAATAAATAATGCCGATTGAATTTTAGTAGTTCAATTGGTTGATTATATGAATTTTACTTTATTGAAGAAAGTTCAATTTATTTTTTTTAGTTTCACCATCCTCAATTTTTTTGAATTCATCCAATTTTTTTTTTTTTGATATATTACTTTAATTTCCCCTCAAATAAATAATAATAGAGATATAAAATGTATATTAGATACCGTGGATGAGTTTTAATGTTTCTTTATTAAAACAAAAAATAAAAAATAAAAAATAAAATTTACACTAATAATTAACAAGCAAAACAGAAAATGCAAAGTAAGAAAGAAAAAGTAAAAGTAAAAATTAAAATTGGAAAAGAAAAAGTAAGGAGTACATTATGGGTCCCACAATATACAAGTGGCAGCCCAAAAAGGTCTCACACAACTGACAGTATGTGTGCCTCATGCAGAATAATTTTTTTCATTTCTATTCTTATCACACCTCAAACAACTCATTCTTGTTAATTTAGCTACACATCCTTTACATTGGCCTACCTCTTCCTTCTTGATACAATAACCTGCTCCATACCGTACGGTGTCACTAATATAAATCAAATATAAATATTTTTCTTTTATAGTAAATAATTCTAATCACCTTAAGTAAGATTAATACTCATTGCCACCACCCTTTTTACAATTAGCGTATGATATACCGAAGGTTACATTAAATCTTAATCAAAGTTTTGCTAAAAGGGAAAAAATTTAACATGCAGAATTCATGCAAATATTTCAATCATAAACTAATAAATATGTTTAAAAAATAAAGTGACGGAAATGACTCAGTAATGTAAGCACACAATGATGCATATGAAATTAACTTATATATATATATATATATATATATATATATATATATATATATATATAAATTGAGGGTACAATAGGTGAAAAGAATTTGTACTTTCTTGATTTGTCAAAATAGACAAGTAATTAGGGACAATTAAAAAAAAGAAAAAGTGGACAAGTAATTAGAGACCAAAAAAGTATTATATAGTGAGTTTGAGACTAACAATTTTACTATTTATAGAATCAATTTCAATATATATATGGTACTCACTCCGTCCACTTTTAATTGTTATAATTTTCTTTTTTAGAGTCAATCTATAAAAATTTTGACTAACATTTTACATGTATTTTTTCATCAAATTTACATACAAAAAATTGCAATTTATAGTACTTCTCATTTAGTTTTTGAATATATATATATTTTTTGTTTAAAATATCAAATTAATGTAATCTAATTTAACTTTGAAAATTAGTCAAATTGACTTTCAAAAAACGTAATATGACAAATAAAAGTGGACGAAGGGAGTATCAAAATTCTATGTTTGATCTATTGTTGGGGATTCTAATATTAGTAGGGCGTTTTCTCTATATCATACAAGATATGTATCTAAAGTTTTGATATATAGGTCATGCTTATTATTCTATCTATAAGTTTTAAAATTGCAATTGTCAACCTCAAGTGAATTTAAATGACATTTCTACTTGATTTTTGATTCCATATCATTTCGTAGAAGTTTTGTAATTAATTGAAGATAAACAATCACACTAAGACGTTTTGTTGTAAGCTAGAGATCTCATTCTATGATTTATTGTTTGTAATTGAGTTTCATTTTTTTCTTTGTTTTTTTTTCTCTTTTTAAGTTTCTTGTTGCTCTTTTGTATGACTTATGTTATTTATATGTTTGTATTAGGCATCCAGTCTAATGCCCTTTCTATTTAAGCAAAATAATAGTAATATTCAACAAAAGTTGCAATTTTTTTTCTTTTCTATTTTTATAATTAAAGATTGAAATCTTCAACAATAGTCTTGGAAAAGATAAATATAGTTGAAAAGTGATGTACAGATAATGTCACAAAATTGGGGTTTTAAGTAAAAGAGAAGAACAAAGTTGACAAGAAACTTGTTAAGCAAAATCTAATATTCCTTTTATTTTAATTTGTTTATCTTAATTATTATTTAAATAATTAAAAAGTATTTTTAATCATTCTAAAAATATTTTAAATTACTTAATATTAAATATTTTTCTATAATTTTAAATTTTACATTTCAAAAGATTATAATTTTTATATTGAAATTAACCCTAAATATTACTCAGTTAATTTAAGTATACCAAATCAATTAAAAGTAAGGGTAGCCATCAAGGGTATACTGGGCCATAAGTGTAGCGAACACCGGACACATGGATTTTCTGACAGTAGCGGGATTCTTGCCGAGCACACATCACGGCTTACGATTAGGGCCGGGCATAAAATATTAAAAAATTGAATTATCGAATTAAATCAAATTCACTAATGGGTATTTGTTATAGTATTCGAAAGTAAAATTTTAAAATTATGGTATTCGGGTTCAAGTTTGGATTTGGTATAAGATATTAGTATTATTTGGTATTTTCCGAATATCGAATTATTACTTGATGAAAATCATATATCAACATGTCCATTATTTATTAGTACAAGTTTAAAAAAGAAACTTAAAAATGAACATAAACAATCCAAATACATATTTTTTAGTTGTATCAATTTATTTTTCTTTATGTTTTCTTACTTATTGATCTTCTATTATATGGTGGCTCCACATAAAAAAATAGAAATGATTGGAAAAATAGTACTATTAACTTTGTAATACAATTCGCTACAACTTCAATACAATATTACCAAATACCATATCAAATCAATATTTAATTTACCTATTATCGAATTATCAAATCAAAATTTAAAATTTTTATATTTGATATCTACTTTTAACTACTCCCTCCATTTCATATTAATTGAATTTTTGAGGTGTTTCACACCCTTTAAAAAAAGTGAATTAAGACATAAATTGAACATAATTTTCCATTTTTACCCTTATTAATTATTATCAAATTTATTAAAGTCATCACATTGAAAATCCAAATGAAGGGTAAAATTGAAAGAACACTTTAAAAATAGTCTTGAAAACTGAACAATTAAATTAATTTAAAAAATAAAAAATACCTCAAAAATTCAATTAATATGAAATAAAAGGAATACTAATTAACGAATTACTAAACCGGAAAATTTCATAATGCCAAACTAAATACCGAAAGCCCACCCCTACTTACGGCGAGCTCATACATAATACTAATAGAGCATTCACTAATTACAAAAATATCCATCATTATTTCTTATTTCTTATTTCCCCATTGCGGTTGGTGTGAATTCTCTCACAATTCAAACGTGCTCTTTCTCTCTCCTCTTCGCACCCCTTTCTTCACCTTATACTACTTCTTCTGCTGGATTTCTCTGTTTGCTTGCAGATTTTGAGAAGTTGCGTTAAATCTGGAACAAGGGAAGCAGAGTTCGCTGGAGGCGGTGAAGCTAGCGATACCGGATCTTCGACGAATTTTGGTCGGGCAAGCTCATTTTCTAGTTCAGGTGAAGTATCAATGTCGACAGAGAAGGATGTTGTAGATGAATATGGAGATGATAATGCTTGTGATGCTGTTACTGAACTGGATAGCAGAGAAATAGTTGGTGGTTCAGTTTCCAATGTCGTCAGCGACTCTTCAGGTTTTTTTTTTTTTTTTTTGCAGTTTACCTACACACGGATTCGAACTGAATAAATTCGCCTTGTTCCAAAATGTTTCACAGGTTTATGAATTCTTATTAGTGATATTTTAAATGAACTATTTTATTTTTTTGGTATAAGTAATACTATCTTTGTTTCAATTTGTTTGGCTTGATTGACCAATATTTTATGTGAAATTCAACATAGAATTTTCAAATTTTCTTTTTGAAATAAAATTTATATATTTAAAAACTACGTAAAATAATAATAATTAGTCACAATAGTTTCTTTGACGGTTATTAAACTAAGGCAAACAAATTGATAAGGAGGAAGCAGTAAAATATAAACTTTAGTAGTGTCAGGTATAATATTTTTATACGTAAAATTATTAACTTTAGTCTAATTTAGTTGTGGAATTGTCAAATTTTATCTGTGATAAGCAAACAATGTGGAGCAAGTTGAAACAGTTTGAATAATTGAGACTAAGTGTTGTCATCAATTTAAGTCAGCCGAAATGCAATAAAATATTGTAGTACAATCATTCTACTTCTGTGTGATGGATGAACAAACATGGATGATTGTTTTGTATGTGCTCGACAGGAAATGCAATTTATTTTACAGTGAATTCTGATGCTTTTGAAACAGGCCATCTTCTATGCTAACTGTAAGTGTGTAACTTTTTATGTTAGAGACTTCTGGCACGGAAGTTGCACGTTTCACTGCACTGCCTCACAAAATATTTAGCTCAGACAAATCTGAATCACATTCAGGTCATCTTAAGTTGGAAAGATCGAAAACTGAGCCACCTACACACAATAGTCAATTTGCTCAAGAGGCAGCAAATATCTCTGATGACAGCGATTCTGAACAACAGAAGGTATAGTTCAAGTCTTCAAGATGAAATCATCATATCATGTCATGTTTCATATTTATAAACTTCTATTTTTGGCTTTGGCTTCTGGTAATCCTTTCTCTCATCTCTCCATTACATTAACTAAAACTTGCTAATTCGACTCTCTTTTTTTTTCCCCATTATCACTTTGTTGAAATTAGTTTCACTTTCTATCTCAATCACCAGATAACATTAAAAAGTAGCTGTTAAAGTAAAAAATAAAAAGTAGGGGGAGACCTACTATTGGTTTTTGACTTATTTCAAGTCATTTAAAACTTATTTTAAGTCATTTTAAACTTGCCAAACACTTCCTAACTTATTTTAAGTTATTTTTTATATTTGTCAAACACTTTCAGAAGTAAAAACTGGCTTAAAAGTAGGTTTGACTAACTTTTAAGCCAATCCAAATACCCTCTAACAATAACTTAAATGCTTTTCATTTTCAGTGAAAAGCATTCTTCATTATCATCTCCAATTAATGTCTAGGGATGTCAAATAGGAATGTTTGGCCGCATTTGGACTTGTCAAACAAGTATAATCAATAAATGGCCTTGACCTAACCCCGTCAGATTCGATCAATTTGGGCTAAACAATGTTTCATAGTCTAACAATGCGCAAGTCGAAACCATTTCTTCATTTATTATACCATGTTTAATTAACAACCCAAAAGATTGTTTCTTTTTCTTATAGAAAGAAAAAGTATGTGAAATTGGAGAGGAGAAATTTATAGCAAACTAAACAAAAAGAAAAAGTACATATCTTGGGACTTGGTTGGACAGGTAGGCACAGGCTAGTAGATAGGTCAATTTGCACATACGCTTGTTGACCCACCAATGGATATATTCTTAACGCAACCCGTCCAAACTTGGGCGAGTTGGGCAGAGTACCTGCTTGGGATTAATTTGGCACCCTTAGGAGCATCATACTATTTTGTCTTGTCATTGTTGGTGTTTCATACTGTTGAATTTTATATCACTCAAGGATGGATAAATCATTCAACTAATTTACATAACTTTGATGCTTGTTTTGCACTTAACATACTGCAGCTAAAGTTGTTGAAGAGGATCGCAACTGTCAGAGACAATGGAACTGTAGAATTTGAGATTCCGGGTGATGAAGAATCCAAGGTCCTTGGAGTTGAATCTCAAAGTGTCTGTAATGAAGTTGAAGATGAGCCTCTTGATGAACTAGAACTTCACTATATTCCTCCAATACAGATTGTAATGCTTATTGTTGGAACACGTGGTGATGTGCAACCTTTTATTGCAATTGGCAAACGTTTGCAGGTACCTGGCATCATTTTGCAATCTCTGATTCTATATCTGCAAGCTGTTTCCACATTGTACATGCATTATACATGTGTATTTTAAAATGTTAAATCGGTGAAAACACTTGCAACTCTTTGAGCAGAGTGTATTTTTCACTGTGGCTTGATTTCTGAATCGGAGACCTATAGTGACATTCTTTCCTTTCAAATTTCCAGTGTCCTTTTTTTGTTGTGGGTTACTGTCCTAGTCATTTCAGTTTTAACATTTCAAATTTGTTATGCCTCCAATCCATTTGGTGATTAAAACTTGGACTTGCTCAAAGCTCGAGAAAACCAGCAAACAAGATTGCATCATGAACCTGATGATCCAGTTTGTGGTTTTACCTTCCCTCTTCCTTGCTTCTTTTTTTCATACTTGAGAAATCGTAATGTATTTATTAGACAGACCCATTTTTCTTACTTGTTGCATTGATTATGTCTTAAATTATGCTTTTCTTGCCATGAAATGATCTGCTGAAATAAGGAGTTAGAATTGAAAAAACATTGTCTTTTTGCTGATGAAACATTTGCGCTGGTAGCCATAGTTTTTATAACTCTAAAATTTTCGACTGATGCTTTTGTGATGGAGTTACATAGCTATACTTTTTTACGATGTCACGAGAGATACCCTTGATACCTGTAAATGCCAGTTGTCCTCCTAGGTGTATTAGCGTATCTCCAACCCTATTCTCTATTTTACTCTCCAAATATAAATTTCTCTATTTTCTCGAACAACCAACTCCAACCCAATTCTCTATTTTACTCTCCAAAAATGAATCTTCTTCTCTCTCCTCAATATTATATTATTACTTCTATTTCATTCTTATTTTCTGATGTCATAATATAAATCCTTTCTTTTCTTTTTCCAAATAATCAATTTATTTATTTTCATGTGATATAAAATTTTATTTTTTCAAATTCTTTATTCGATATAAAATTATATTTAATTCTAAATTTCTAAATAACATAATACAAATTAATGGACGATTCAAATAAATCTGAAATCATTTATGAAAATTACATAAACTTACATAAATACTCAGCTTTTAAGATTATTACATTGTTCCTGTAAATGCTCTATTAATGCAATACGGAGTTTATGATGAACATTTTTGTCCTTCATTTTTTTATGTCTAACTAAAAATTGTTCAAATCAGAGATTTTCATCTACTACCATTTATATCATTGCAGCTTGAGCCTCTATGATGATGCATTAAGATTACGTTCACCCTCAATTATCATGTTATGCAGTATAATACATGTAGTCATTATATCATGTAACACTTCCTTTCTCCAAAAATGTGGCGGTCCTGCAATAATTGCAAAATGTGATTGCAAAACTCCGAATGCATGTTCAACATCTTTGCGGCACAATTCTTGTTTCATTGCAAAATATTTCTTCTTTTGAGAACGTGGATCACAAATAGTTTGAACAATTGTAGACCATTTAATTTTGTGCATTCTTTATAGTGAAAATTAATAATAAATCAAATTATATTAAAGTGAAAAAAAAGAAGAAGAAATATTATCAATTCGGGATGAAAGTAGTATATATTAAATAATATATTTTTAAAAATATTATATTACATTTAAAAAGAATTACCAATATTAAATATTTAATTAATGATATTATATGTAAAATAATATGTTAATTACAAAATAATAGAAATAATAATAAAATAATGAAAAAATGAAATAAAGAGTGTGAATAGTAGTTCTCTCACTTCTCTAAAAATGAAGGATAGAGACTAATAAAGAAGGGTTGGAGTGCCCATTCTCTATTTTACTCTCCCTAATATAGAGAATAGAGAGTAAAATAGAAGTGGGTTAGAGATGGTCGATGGTTATTTTGTATTTCTGTTGAGAACCCTTCTCTTTAATAGATCTTCAGTTAATGGTGGTCCACCTTGAATTAATGGTGTTCCACCATTTAGTGGTCAATGGATTAGAAGACCAGTTGTTTCCTTTGCCATGAAGACCCTTTGCTTCTTATAAGATGCTAATCTTGTCTAAGAAGCCGGATTCTATGATGACTTATCTCTTGTTTTGATTTTGTCTCTGATTGTTTATTGTCATAGCTAATAAAGTATGGTTTGGTCTATGCTAGCTTGTTGACAGAATTGCTGTTGCAGGAGTATGGCCATCGAGTGAGGCTGGCAACCCATGCAAATTTCAAAGAGTTTGTCTTATCTGCTGGGTTGGAGTTCTATCCTCTCGGGGGTGATCCAAAAGTTTTGGCTGGATGTATGTTCCTAAGTTTCTGTTTGTTCTGAAACTGAATTAACAATCTCATGTGGGTCTAGTGTCTTGCTTGTACTTTATCTGATACTCTACATTTCTATATGTGTGCTTACCATTTTTGGATCTTCGCAAAACATTGTGTTATTAATCATCATTATCTTTGTAACTCTGTTCAACCTAAAACAAGTGAGGTATAACAAACTTGTGATTGGTTCACATGGTTGTGGCAAACGTTGATATTGAATTTTCATAACGGAAAATTCATTATGTATATCCATTGACTGGTTAATGTTGAAGGACTGCATCTGAATTGCTTGGAAGTGCGTCCGCTTCTTCTTGCCCATAATAGTAAGTAGTAATAAGGTAAAGTAGCTTGATTCATTTGTATTTTCAAGGATCAAATGTTAAACCTGCTGCAAAGGGCTTCAAAATATCCCTTCTGAAACCAAAACAGGATAAATAAAACGAAAGGGAAGAAAGAATCAATCTGAAAGAACAAGTCCATCCTTAGTTATTTCTTATACTCTCTAGAAAGTCATTTCCTCTATTGAATAATGACTTTTTCCTTGTAGAACTGAAGATTAAAAGACTTCATTTACTTGAACTTAGATTACTTTGCCAGTAAAAATCTTGTTTTGTGAGTCTTTTTTGGTGCATAAATTGAGGTTTAGTATTATATAAGGGTATTAGACTTGGTTCCTACACATCTTGCACATCATCTGCAAGTGCTTTGTCTCTGGGTTTGTAGGTACACCAGAATATGTGGTCTGTCTCTAAGCTGTTGTAGAGAATGTCCTTAGATGCTTGAATTTGACTAATTGCTGATTGCTTCAAATTTCATCAATTTCAATGGGAGCCTTCATTCATAATTGTCATTAAGTGCAAAGTTCTTATCAGAATTGACTCAACATTCTTTCACTTGATTTGCAGATATGGTTAAAAACAAGGGCTTCTTACCTTCTGCACCCTCAGAAATTCCTGTTCAGAGAAACCAATTGAAGGATATTATAAGTTCTCTACTCCCAGCTTGCGAAGAACCTGATATGGATACTGGGGTACCCTTTAAACCAGATGCGATTATTGCTAATCCCCCAGCATATGGTAAGATGTGTAAATTGTGCATTTCTATACCATTTTGCTTGCTCATTTCCTGGTTAATAATCCCCGAGCATATAGGTAATCTTACCTGTTTGCTGACTCTTTTATCAAGTGTTTGCGTGAAGCTCTTTAGAAAACCTGAGTCTTTTATATTAAAAAAAGAAGAAGATGAAATGACAGATTTTTTCTCCTGAAAATCTACTTACAGGTGTAAGGAGAGGACGGTTGAAGATTTCTCAGATGTTTTAGACTTCTTAGATTCATTGAGATGATTGTAGTTATATTGATATATGGTGTTCTTTGTAATTTTGTGACTTCTTATTTTGCAGTACCATCTTGGTGCTTGCTTTGATAAAATTTGTTTACCTTATAATAAAAAACAAAAATTTACTCCAGTACTTCGCAGATTACGCCAACATATTTAGCTACATTCTCAGAACACACTGTGCCCCTCTCAACTTTGGCAAGAGAAATGAAAGTAATGCTCAGAGAGAACCTAGTTATATTACCTGTTTGTCAAGCTTGTGGCCTGCCTTTTACTTTGCCAAGTTTCAGACAGTATTTTCTCACTTTTGTATACTGTAGTCAGAAGAGAAGAGATTGACTCCAACATCGTTCAGAAATCTTTTACTATAGCTTATTATCTCAAAGAATTGAGATAATTCTTGCACTATACTGTACATACTGAAAATGTTAGTAGTATGTGGGAGATTTTGGCCAGAGTTTTATGTTCCATTAGTGTTCATTTAGAGCATACTTTGATACATAGTATAAGTAACATACATTAACTGGAAATTGGTTTTGGGTATTGACTTTGATGACCCATGAAGTATAGTTAGATATCTGCAAATTCATTTAAACTTGAGAAAGTTTCTTTTATTCATGCATTAATAATATATTTGCTTTTCAGATGTGTAAAAGTAGCACTTTATTGTTTTCAAGGATGAGAAAAGCTGAAGAAGTTTGTGTCATTTTGTTTGAAGCATAGTTGTTGAATGGTCACTTTCACAATAGACCGGCATGAATTTGAACCTGTGGATTGAAGGTCTTGGAAATGGATCTGGAGGGTAGTTGTGTTAGTTTTGGCTAATACAGTCGGATGTATCTAGTATAATGAACCCATAATGTTTATCTTAGACCTGGATTTTCAATGTCAAATACATTGACATTGTTGAAATTATTGAACACTATGAACCCATAACTCAAATAAGATGATGAGTTGAATAAATAAAACCCAATACTGAACCCATAGAATTATAATCCTGGATCCTCCTCGGAAGACAGTTGATTCTAGTTTGATAACTGACATTCATTGGGCATGAATTTATGAATAAAAAGAAAAACAGGTCCCACTTTTAACTAGGGTGTGCCAAATGGTTCTGTATGCTTGGCTTATTCTTCCCTAATAAAGACCATTTCATCTTGTCCTGGATGAGTCACTTCCAGTCAAATTTCTGTTAGTAGTGGCTTTTCAAGCTGACTTTGAACTTTGATGGAGGTTCTTCTCATAGCTTTTATGGTAATAAAATATTTTGGATGTACGTTCTTGTGGTGATAGTGGAAGAATAGTTTCTATTGCTAACCCAGAAATCTCTTTTTCAGGGCATACACATGTTGCGGAAGCACTGAAAATTCCAATTCATATTTTCTTTACAATGCCATGGACGTAAGTCTTGCTTGGGTAATGGAGAATTAGGAAGCTATTTAGTTATTTATTATATTCATTTCATATTACATGTCCTATTGAAAAGTTAGATCTGGACCTTAGGTTATTCAGTAAGTAAACATTCTCTCTTTTTGTACCAGGCCAACTAGCGAATTTCCTCATCCATTGTCCCGCATTAAACAACCAGCTGGATATCGGGTGAGTTGGATTCTAATATCTGTACTTTGCATCTAGTGTTGCTTTTTCATTTGATACTGCCTTCCTCTCTTCCCTCTCCCACCCACCCAATGAAAAAGATAAGAAAGAAGGTTGGTTTCTGTTCACATTTGCTCTTTTATGAATTCTGCAGCTGTCGTATCAGATTGTTGACTCCTTGATTTGGCTAGGAATTCGAGATATGATTAATGATACCAGGAAAAGAAAACTGAAGCTAAGACCAGTTACATATTTAAGCAGTTCTCAAGTCTCTGTGCTGGATATCCCACATGGATATATTTGGAGTCCTCACCTTGTTTCTAAACCAAAAGGTAATTACTCTTCAGATGTCTATATTCAAGCACAGAAGTCCTTTATCTTCCCAGCAGCAAGTCTTATCAAAAGCATTCTTGTTTAAAGAAGTCGCAACTGTTCTTTATATAGTTACACTTTTGCAGATTGGGGACCAAAGGTTGATGTGGTGGGATTTTGCTTCCTCGATCTTGCATCTGGTTATGAACCTCCAGAATCACTAGTAAATTGGCTGAAAGATGGTCAGAAACCCATTTACATTGGCTTTGGTAGTCTTGTAAGTTACAGGATCCTCAATATTTAACATATTTGCTTTCTGCTCATTCCTCTTCTCTTCCTTTTCCCCATCTTCACAATAAAGAGAAGGAAAATAGAGAGTTATAATTTTTTTTAGAGAAACCTAAAACGACCTTCCATGTCCCTGATAAATTTAGAAAAAAGAGGAATGGTGGCTCCTTGTTTCTTGTACTTTGTGATCAGTTTGTTATTGTCAAATTTGAACTGTGAATCAAATTTTGTATTTGAGACTGTTGAAAATAGTTATATGTAGAAAATGTTAATTTTCTGTCAGATGTTGTATGCTAATAACATGTCATATCAGAAGTGATATAACACAATTGCAAATTCTCTATGAAGGGATCTGTGTAAACATGTCAATATTCGTCGTCTTCAGACATAATTCAGATAATGCTAAAAATTGGTCAAACTATTGTGACACTATTTCATATTTACTTAATGCTTTGATATCCCAAGATTCAAGCTTTAGATTTATTCATTATCCATCTCCAATTTTTCTTATTTCTACAATCTCAGCCTGTTCAAGAGCCAGAGAAAATGACCCAAATAATTGTTGAAGCATTGGAACGCACTGGACAAAGGGGGATCATTAACAAAGGCTGGGGTGGCCTTGGCAATTGTAAGTTCTGTTTATTATTCTAGTGTAAGAATAATCAATTTATTTAATTATTTATGTTTGTGTAGGTAACTCATGAAATTTTGGAGGTGGTACTCAGCTAATACTTGTTTTTTGTTGTATCCAGTGGCTGAGCCAAAGGATTTTGTGTACTTGCTTGATAATTGTCCCCATGATTGGCTATTCTTACAATGTTCTGCAGTGGTGAGCCTTTTGCAACTTTTACTCGTTTTTCTGTATCTTTTAGCTATTCGGTGAGGTAGCTCAAGGAAATATCAGAAGCCTAAGGCCATAGGACAAAACTTTGGTTTGAGGCGCAATTAAAAATGGAGGACTGACATGTGATTTTCAATATTGACTTAGGCTTAAGGCTGGCAATTGGAGAGGACCGGATCAATAGGACCGGTTTTACCGAAACCGGTACCGGAACTGGTCCTTGTTACCGGATTTATTTACCGGAATCGGTTTTACCGGAAATTACCAAAGGTTCCGCCCGGTCCCTTAGTTACCGGATAGGAACCGGTTTGGACCGGACCGGAACCGGTTCTTACCGGATCATTGTGTACCGGTAATTTTTTTATATTTTTTTATTAACTTTAATTATTATATAATATTTTATTATTAATTAATAATATTATATTATTAAAAAAACTTCAATTTAAAACTTTAAACTTTAAACTTTAAAGTTTAAAATTGACTTTAAATTTTAAAGTTTATATTGAATTTAAAGTTTAAAATTGACTTTAAAGTTTAAAGTTTATATTGAGTTTAAACCTTAAAATTCAATTTTATATTAAAGTTTAAACCAATATTAAAATAGTTGAAAATTAAATTTCTAAAATGACTTGGATTAAATATAAGAGACTATTTTAAAAGAAAATCAAGGCAAATAACCGTATATTTATTCAAATAAATAAATTGTACAATACAAATATTAGCAAGAGACAAAGAGTACATAATCTAGGTATTGAGTATTAATTATTGAACTAACAATTGAAACTTTTTTTAAAATCTTTTCATAACTTTTGTATAATTTCAAAAGAAACATTTTTTAGAACTTGTATTTGTCGTTCTTCTTCCATTGCTTCTATGCCATCACCACTATTATCACCAAATATTTCATCTATTTCGTCTTCTATTTGACTATTTAATTGTGGTAGTCTGGTATTTCTTCTTTCGGCATTGACCCAATCTCGAAACACTGATATTTCCAAACTATCCTTTGCTAATGAATATCGATGATCTCCAATCATAAATCTCGCCGCACTAAAGGCTTGCTCCGAAGCAACCGATGATGCTTGAATCGCTAGCACATCTCGAACAACCCTAGCAAGGGTCGGAAATTGATTTTCACGATTCTTCCACCATACTAATATTTGAGCTTGAAGTTGTCCTTCATTCCTAATCTTTTCCCATGCCTGATTGAAATATAAATCAAAATCATTATTAGTAGAAGATTCAAGTTCAAGATAATCATCCATCCAATCATCCGTATCATCACTTCTAGGCCTACAAGATGGAGGTTCAACTATTGGAATATTTTTTTCCATAGCTTTATATGTATTATATAACTCTCTAGCTTTTGTATATATGCTACTTTTACGATCTTCAACACTAGGAGTTTCATAATCATTAATTTCTAAATTTGCATAAACCTTTTCAACCATTCTTTTAACACCTTTTAATTCGTAATTTGGATTGAAAGTAGTAGCAATTACATAGATTTGAGGAATAGAGAGAAAATATTTTTTGAATTTTTCAATCATAAAAGCAAGTGAATCTTTAATTCGATCTTTTCCTCTATATTTTGCAAATTCAGATGAAATAGCACAAATATTTACTAAAACAGTAGAAATAGTTGGATAATATTGACTAGAAGCAACATTTGTTGCTTTATAAATAACACTTAAAAATTCAATAAGTTCTTTTGTGTTTTTCCAATCTTCATAGCCAATTCTTAAATTCGGGTCCGCATTATGAACATTAAAAACTAATTGTACCGGCTCTTGATAAATATAAGCAACTTCAAGCATTTCAAATAAAGAATTTCATCTAGTGCATACTTCTTTTGGAACTTTTCTATATGCAAGTCCACATTCTTTACAACGATTTTTAAATTCTGTAATTCTAGCCTTTATTTTAGCTTTTAAAATTCAATTACAAGCAAGTCTAATTTTTTCACAAGAAATTCCAAATTGAGAAATATCATCTTTTACTATCAAATTATACACATGTGCGGCACACTTAAATATGAAAAGAATCATTATCAATTGGACAAAGTCTACATTTTAAATAATCAATTGCTTTTAAATTATTAGAAGCATTATCTAAAGTGACACTCATTATTTTATCACATATTTCATAAAATTATAAAATAGAGCTTATTTTTGTTGATATATAAGAATTGGTTTTAGTTTCTTCAACATATTTATACCCTAATATTCGTTTTTGCATGTTTCATTCATGGTCAATCCAATGGATAGTAATTGTAAAATAATCATTACCATTAGGACTACATCTCATATCATAAGTAATAGATAATCTACCATTATAATAAACAAATAAACAACGAAGAAAATGACAATATTCTTTTTGATATTTAAAAAGATCACTTTTAATTGTACTTCTTGAAATACCTTCATAATTTGGGTTATACAATTTCCGAATATAATGAACAAAACCAGGATGGGAAGGAAATGAAAAAGGCAAACCACAATTAACAACCATTTTAGCTAATTCTCTACGATCTTTTTCTTTACTATATGTGTGGTGTGTGCTTCGGCTAGCTGGGTTAGTCATATTTAATACACTTTGAACCATATTAGAACCTCCAACTCCCATAGAATTTTCAGGTAGGAGTATTCAATTTCTATTAGCCCTTTCTATATCATCCAGGCGAGCAAATTCTTTATTACATTTTCTCAAATGTGTTCTTAGTCGTCCCGTTCCCCCTTGTGTACCTGTAGTTATATGTTTCATGATCAATTTATATTTCGTGCAAGTAAGAATAGGTTTTTCCTTATTTTGTACCAAAAATTTTCATACTAAAGATCTTTTAACACGTATAGCGGTCTTTGAAAAAGTAGGTAAAGAGGGGACTTCATCTTGTTCCGGTAATTCAGTAGCCGGACTAGTAGGGGTAGGGGTCTCATCATCTTTCTCATTTATTTCTGCTTCCTCATCTAATTCTTCCTCAAAATTAGTAAAACATCTATTTAAAGTCTCATGATCTACTTCATTTTCGAAATTAAATTCAATAGGAGGTGGCAAATTTTTAGAATTAGAACTACTTCCCCCTCTCCTATTATTTTTTCTTTCCGACATTGGTCTTTTACCACTATTTCTTTACAAATTCATGTTCAAGTTTAAAATAATTAATATTATGAAAAACAAGCAAGATAATATAACAAAAAAAATAAAATAACTTAATAAACAAATAAAAAATTAAAGTTGAAACGATGTACCGAACGTCTACGTAAAAGTAGACGTATAACCAAAGTCGAAATTGAGAGATGCCAATTGAAGCTTCCGATTTACTTCAAATAAATCTCCAAAATCCAAACTCCAAGTCAATATCACAAAATAATAATTATGAATTTACGAGAGATTGAAAATTGAGAGATTTTGTAAGATGTTAATGAAATAATTTGTGAATTTGTGATTTAAATAAAAGAATATGGGTATATTTATAGTGTTAAGAAGTTAGAGAGGGATGGGGAGCTGTTTTGAGCCATTTTGGTCCCCAGCCCAACATCTAAATATTAACGTTAAAAAAAAAATGACCGTTGAACCGGATCAACCAGGCAGGAACCGGACCGGAACCGGTTCTTACCGAACCGGATCAACCGGATAAAAATCGGGTTCCGTTTCGGTACTGGTTCCGGTACCCTTAAGACCGGTTCAACCGGTACCGGGCTTACCGGTACGGGAACCGGACCGGCCAAAATCCTGCCCGTTTGCCAGCCTTACTTAGGCTTATAAATTGGTATACATAGTTTTTGTGTGGGATTATCAATAAAGACTTCGGTCTTATTTTTTGTTACTAATGGTATAATGTTACTATCTAGTTGATGTAATATGGGTCACAAATTCTTGACTGTTAAGAGTTGCATGGCCTAGGCTTGAGACATAAGATGATATGCATGACGATGTGTGCATGTCTCTGATCACTTTTTCGTTGTTTCTACAGCTTTGTAAGCACATAGAGCTCTCTGATTATGTTGCATGCAGTGGCGAAACTAAATGGAGCCCTTATCACTCCCCTATTTTTAGTTCTTGACCAAATTGAACTATTTCACTTTAACCTTTCAAAGGTATTCATAGCCACGGGAAACGGTACCAAATCCCCTTCATCGATATATTATACCTTGTAAATAGGCTAAAAATGTATTTTGCTGGTTACATTAAGCTATTGAATCCCCTTGACATCGGAAAAAATTCTAGAGTAGTAGAGGGGGTTCAAGATTTGCTTAATTTCACAGTCGAATCCCAACGGTAACATTCTAGTTTCTTTTTGAATCCACTTAAATAAATTCCTGGCTCCATCCCCAGTTGCATGTGTTTCCCGTCTTGGCCTCCCTTTGTTTTTATAGATGCGCAAATGTGTGCCAGTTTGGTGGGTTTGTAGCTTCTTAACATAATCCCAGACTGGGTTGTAATAGCCATCAGCTGCAAAATATTGGTTCAGATCCAGGACCAAAGTGGCATAAACCTGCAACGTTAATGTAACAGCAATGGTTTGGATTAAAATGTTTATTAAGCCTAGCGGTTGGTTGCCTTTGACTGTGTAATTTTTTTTTTTCAAAAGACTTGATTGTGCTAACATGGGAAATTAGATAAACTGCTTTCTCTCACAAAATATGATAAAATATTTCCCTCGTCAAGATTTGAGATTGAAGTGCTACTTCCTTTCTAGTGTCTTTCTGATAGGTTACTTTCTATATGAGTTGAGTCAACAAATTTATGCTGCTGTGCGTTGCACGCGGTTGGGTAGGGTCGTAGGGGAATTGGTGGTTTGAAAATTTTTGTGCCACTGACAAATACATTGCAAGGGTGGGAGTTGGGCAGAGAAGGGGAGGGGTGTTGGTGCTCTCTATTGCTTCATAAAGGCCGCTGTCTCTAGTTCTCAGTCAATTGAAAGCTTTAACAAACTCCCTTTTATGTGATTTGTATTTGAAGTATCATCCAGCTTAGCATGTGTATGATAAGTGACATTACCAGTTTTCTCTTTCTTTCCAGGTGCACCATGGGGGTGCTGGAACAACGGCTGCTGGTCTTAAAGCTGCGGTGATGATTTCAGCAACCTCTGTTTTACTCTTGTTTCCTTTGGTGTTTATTTGGGCTAATTGGATTTTATCATATTTTGGGATTACAGTGTCCAACAACTATTGTACCCTTCTTTGGTGACCAGCCATTTTGGGGGGAAAGGGTGCACGCTAGAGGTGTAGGCCCTCCACCTATACCTATCGATGAATTTTCCCTTCCTAAGCTGGTTGAGGCAATTGAATTCATGCTTGATCCTAAGGTACTTTGCTATGGATTTTTATCCCATGTACCTGAATTACTTGCAGAAATTATGTAAAAGCAAAAGTTTTTAAATCATGAATTAGTATACATACTGGAGTTCAATTTGCCAAAGTTATGTTCAATGGGTCTTTTGAATCTTAGTGTCATATTGCATCATCCTTTATCTAACTAGAAACTTGAGACAAATTGTGAATTATCAATTCAAGATGGAGTTATTTACCAAGTTGTTCCTTTTATTTTTAAAGGGAAACAAAAAAACTCAAGGCATGGTTGTATGAAACCAAAGCTTAGTTGTTGTTAATGTTTTTCAATATGAACACGTGAGGTAATTCACAGGTAAAGGAGCGCGCAGTTGAGCTGGCTAAGGCGATGGAGAATGAAGATGGGGTCACTGGAGCAGTAAAAGCCTTCTTTAAGCATCTTCCCCGCAATAATGAGCCTGATCTTGATGAAACACCTGCACGACGAAGTTTATTTTCTTTAAGAAGATGCTTAGGTTTTTGCTAGATCTCAAAGTGGATAAAGAGGTGTGAAATTGTCTATTTGCCACTATAAACTATCTGTACCTTGTTCCTGCAATAATGTAATATTTTTATACACAACCAATGGTGCTATCTCCTAGCACGCTAGCAATAGATCATTACATTGCTACCCTAAATAGTTGGATACCATGAGTCAAATAAAAGTTCTAAGTTGTCCTAGTTTTGTTTCAAGAACTGTTAGTGTCTGCACTTCAAAAGGGCGTTTTTACCACAATAAAAGTGTTGTCTAATTTATTTTTTCTTCCTCCTCATTGGTTGTTCCATTTGCAAGATTTTCTGGGAGTTGAGGGGCTATGTATTGGCTCAAATCTGCTACATATTAGAGGTTAGTATTCTGAATTTGCTCAGGTTGTTGTAAAAAATTATTTATTGCAGCATGCCATTCAAGAAAGTACACAGGTAACGATGAGAACAAGAAGGAGGTTCCGTAACTATCCTGTATTTGATATTCCCAAAGCTCTGTGCACTTTTCAGTTGTTGGCTTGTTGCAGCATTTAATAGTCAGTTGCACTTGTTCATTGGCTTTCTACAACTTGACCTTCACTGGTGCACCGTTTGATGCTTAAAGAAACAAAACACTGATAGTCACACATGCAAAAGTAGTAGAAAGATGAATCCTAAAGTCAGAAATTCTAACAAAAATGATATTTTTCTTTATTATTAGGATGGGGGAGGTGGAGTAGTGTGGATGCACTTGCATTAACTATATGTGCTGCTGCCACATGAGTGGTGAATGGTTGTCTTGAAAAACCTGTTGAGAGTTGCCACGTCCGTGAACATATGGACCACTGCTGTTATTGTTTTTGTATGTGATGACATACGTGAAGTCCCAAGACATGCAACCAATGGATGGGGAAGAAGGGACAAGTTGCATAACAATTGGCGGTAGATGTCAGATAGGAGAAAGACAAGTTGCTCTTTTTCTCCCATAACTATTTATTGAATAAAGCAGTTTTAGGGCAGTGTAGAAGGCCATTTTGTAGAAAGATGAAGACAACTAAAAGTCTGACCCAATCCCCTCTAGTGTGCATAGAGCTTTTGTCAACTGGGAAACCATTGGTAAACACTAGCAGCATCTAGCTTTTGGGCATTACTAGTTCTTAAATGAGCCATAAAATTCAAAATAATTACAAGTTCAAAACTAAATTCAAAGTAATTTCTGAAATACTCGTAAATAATTACAGCCCCCATTTATTAAGATTGTAAATTTGGCTCAACTGATAGTATTGATATCATTTATAAGACTCATAATTTTTGCTTAGCTGATATTAAATCATATCATATACTATATTGATATCATTAAGGTTTCTTGTTCAGAAATTACTCATAGTCAATGACACTAGAAGAATATGTATATTGTTGTGGTATCATTAAGGTTTCTTGTTCAGAAATTATTCATTAGTCAATGATACTATGAGAGTATATATATATATACTCTTATAGTTTCATTGACTAATGAATAATTTCTGAACAAGAAACCTTAATGATACCAATACAGTATATATATACTGATTTAGTAATTAAGTGAAATTAGTTGGAGGTATATATTGTAATTATTTAGTGGGATATGAATGTAAAGGGGTATATGCTTGTAATTATTTTACTTTTATATGGTATTTGCTTAGTTTCCCCTTAAGTAATTACTTTTCGTCCCGGATCTAGGCTAGACTAGTAAATTTCATTGAATTTACTCTTAACTTGGACTATATAGATAGCTCGAATTTATATATATATATAGATTATTTTCGAAAGACCCTCGAATCAAGCAAATTAAAATAATTATTAAAAGAAAAATATGAAAGCTAATAGCAAAGTAATGCCAAACATATATGCAAGAAACTATAATAATAACAAGAAGGTGCAGGCGCAGTAAACCACAAATGAGAATAAAAAGCTTAACACTAAAAACTACATAAATTAGTAGTCTAGAAGGATCAGAACACACGATCTCAAGAAATTTTTGTAACCTCTTAATCACTAAGACTAAATCTTCAATTTTTATCAAAAGAAGTCAATACTTGCATATATAGTTATTTATTTAAAAAAAAATTGATCTCTATATACAATGTAATTTTTCATCGAAGGGATATCGCTCAACACTCCTTAGGTGTGGGCTTCGCCCCTGCACCTAGCAAAGACATGAATAGGCTAGTAATAAAAACAACTCTCTACTACCTACTATCATTCTACTCTTATTTGCGATCTCCATTAAACTCCTATCTAAGATCATAACTTGGTAAGTTGAAGATGCACCATATTCACCTAATAACCTCTCCCAAATACATATATAAAGAACAGAATTCACTATAATTCTGAATTATGAGGACTAAAGTATACTATTTTATTGAAAACTTAAGAGGCTTTTAAGTGTCTTTTCTTCTTTTTTTAGTTGAGAAAAAAAGACAAAGAAAAGAAGGTGAAGTTGGAAAAGCAAGTGCTTAAAAAAGTGTCAGAAGCAGATACAATTTAGCCAATCCATACACAAGTGTTTTTCTGTTCTGAATTCTGAGTTCTTCTGATCTAAACCAATCTCTTCCATTGCCTCAGCATGCAGGAAGGATGATGATACACTTAGCTTTCTCTCCACTTATCCTCTCTATTACTACTACTAAATTTCTCTTTCTTATCTCTTCTCTGTGCAGTTTCCCCAAGCCCATACACCCCTTCTTGTGCCACACCCCATTTGCACACTTTTTAATACTCTACTTCATTATTTCTGTCTTCACATTTCCCAACCTCACTTTCTCAACTTAAAACTGTATCTCTTTCTTTCCTCATTTTTTTCATAACTCACAACTTCAAAAGTCCATATTCTTGTTTCTTTCTGTTCCCTCTTTATTTGTTCCTCCTACCTCTCTGCTCTCCAAACCAAACTCTTCTTCAGTTTTCTCAGGTTTGTCACTAGTTCACTATAATTTCAATTTTTTGCCATGTTAGTATGTTTACATTACCTATAGTGAGGGAAAATTACACTATCAAATAGGATAACTTTTTTTTGTATGTATAAACTTTTGAATAGGAGTGCAACATTCTTACATTTTTTCAATCCTCTTACTTAAATTCTTGGCTCCACCACTATTTTTTTGTCCTACAGGAACCTTTTAGTCCTTTAAGATATCAAAATACTTTAAAGGGGTTGTTGTTTGGTAGATGGTTTGAAAATGAGTTAATGTAGGTATTAAATTTTGCATAAGTAATATCATGTTTGGTAGTCAGTTAGAAGATAAGTTATTCATATATAAAATTAATACGGTATTTGGTTTGCAATTTAGAAATTCACATAACTACTACATGCATAACTTATGAGAAAATATATGTATTATCTTATGCATGATAAAAGAAGGAATAACTAATACATGAATAAGTGATCCTTGTATAACTAATCTTTGCATAGAATTATACATAAATTCTCTCCTAACTAATTCATATACTAATACTTACATAATTCTAACCTGCAACTATCAAGACAACTCCTAAGTAGTTGAATGTAGCTGAGTTCAAGCCATTTAGAATTAATGTTGTTTTTCTTCCTTCTTCAGGAATGGAGAGTGAGAAAGTAAGCCATGTCCAATCAAATAACCATTCATCAGAAGACAACAACACCACAAGGTCATTTCCTTGTTTATATTGTTCAAGAAAGTTTCACAGTTCACAAGCATTGGGTGGTCATCAAAATGCTCACAAGAAAGAAAGGACAGCAGCTAGAAAGAACAAGAGATCAATTATGCCATCTCATCATCATCATCATGACTATGCTACTAACTTCTCTTCACTACTACCACAAGGCACACCTCTTGTTTTTGCACCTAATCATCATCCCATTGGCCTTATAAATCATCCTTCTCTTTACATAACTGCTCATGCAGCCAACTTTTGCCACTTACCACCTAGCCAACAACAGTTTTCTAGCAGATCATTTGGATCAAATGGAGCACCAAGATTTGAAAATAATAATAACGCGACGATCCTCTATCGAAATCAATTTGGGAACTATATGAATAATACTAATAGTAACCCTTATGTGTGCAACGATGACTTCTTTGAAGAATGTCAAGAGAACGTACCAACTTTTGTTAAGGACGACGATAGAGATCAGAAGCTTGATTTGTCACTTCATTTATAATTTCCCTTTTTTTTTTTGTATGGGATTTTTGGATTTTATTTAGAATGCCCACCACTTTTTTTTTTAATATCTTTTTTGTTCCTCAATGATTATTATAATTCATAGCTATTCTGAATGACTAATTCCTCTAATGATGCTTAAGGTTATTTTTAGACCTAATTGAAATATACATTTTAGTATTGTTTGGAGATTATTTGATTGAAATTGGAAAAAAAAAATACTAGTTGAAGTTGAAGAAAAAGAGTATACGGTAGTTAGCGAAAGGCCAGATCCTTTTTCTTATTTTTTTCGGGCAACTGAGAGTTGACCTTATGGTCAGATCTTTTTAGATTTATGGGCGGCACTATTGGGCAATTTGTATGAGTGATGTGTTTAGCTCTTTTAGGAAATATCTTGGTTTGAGTTGTTGGAATGAAATAACTTTTTGATGGAATATGTTATACTCCATCGGTCCTAAATTATTTATTCATTTTTGAATTGACATGCTTATTAAGAAAATAATGATTGACATAGTGAGTTTACTGTTTTATCCATATTAATTATGAAGTGGATAAATTAAAAAAACTTAAAGAGTTCCAAGAAGTTCTACATTTTTCAAAGTAATTAATTGAGGTTATAATAGGTAAATTTTTTTATCTTTTCTTAATTTGTCAAAATGGACAAGTAATTAGAGACAACTAAAAAAGGAAAAGTAGACAAGTAATTAGGGACAAAGGAAATAAATATAATACTCCATCTGTCCAACAATAGTTGTCCACTATTAACTTGGCACACCCCTTAAGAAACTATAAATAGAAGGGAATTTTTACTATATCACCATTTGAATATACTCCCTCTGTCCCATATTATATGTTGCCCTTTTCTAAAAATAGTTGGACCACAATATATGTCATTTTATAAAATTTATGCATAAATTACCATTTTTTGCCCATTATACCCTTGATAGATTAATTAATTAATTTTGAAAATGTATTTACTTTGACCACTTTAATTTTTTTTTTTGGCGGGGGGAGGAGGAAGGGAGTAGGGGTTGGTGGGGGGGGGGGGGTCAGGGTGAGGGTGGGGTAATAAAATAACTCAAAAAAAATTGAAGTTGAAAAATATTGTTTAAACATAAGCTTTAAATTGATTTTTTCAACAAAAAAAATTGCAATATGAAGTTGGAGGAAAGTTTTGGAAAATGTTTTCATTAATTTTTGAAGGGAAGTCATTTTTCTTAAATTTGAGAAAAAATAAGTTCATTTGGAAAGCATTTTCCAAAATATTTTACCCAATCAAACATGAGAAAATTGAAAAAACATTTTCCGGAAAATGTTTTCCTTCAGACCAAACACACCCTAAGTGTAAAATTATCCATTGATTTATAAAGTGGACATATCCTAAAATAGTATAGTGGACAATTATTTTTGGACGGAGGGAGTATATATATAATAAACTATAAAATATTACTCCATCCGTTTAAAAAATGATGACCTACTTTTCTTTTTAGTTTGTTTAAAACAAACGACTTCTTTCTTTTTTTGACAATACTTGAATTTCAGATTTTCACGTGACATGTTTAAAATCAGAAAGTTAATAGATATTTTGGAATATTTGACATAACTTTAATTTAGGACGACAAAATTGAAAAGTCTTATTTATTTTCTTAAAATATATGTTTTTTTTTTATATACTGAAAAGGCCAAATGTCATATTTTATTAAAACAAAAACATAACATGATCAAAAGCCCAAAAAGAAACTAAAAGGACACCCAACCCAAGTACCATTAAAATATATGTCAAAAAAAAAAAGTACCATTAAAAAAAATAAAAATAAAAGACAAAAAAAGAAGTCCAAACATTAAATAGGAAACTCCAAAGTCTCTTCAGCTACTCTTCAACAGTGATGCATCGGAGAAGCAAGGACGATGGTCGGCAGCGAAAATAGTTGGATCGACAAACTCAAAGACTTGAACCTGTCAGTATTCTAGTTTAGAAACCCCTTTCTTTCAAGCTCGATTAAATTGAAGGAGTATCATATAAATCACATAAAATCATCCACCTAAAGAGCCCTTAATATCGTAGCTACTTTATAGGAGGGTGTTATAAAAAAAAATAGCCCAACAACTAATTACAAATTTTCTCTATGAAGTCAATATATTTACTCGCCTGTTTAGCTTCTCAAAATATTTGTGCTCTCTAACTATATATGTTTTTAAGAACTTGTTTGGTATTACTCTTAAAAATTACCCAATATCCCAATTTATGTGACACTTTTCGTCTTTCGAAAGTCAAACAATTTAAGTTTGATCGGAAATTTGTGCATTGGATCTTCATTTTTTTTAAATGAAATTTATATATTTGTAAACTACGTATAAAGTACTATAAGTCACAATATTTGATAATTTAAAATGTTTAAAAGATCTATGAAAAACTTAGATCAAAGATAGACTTATTTGAATCTCAAAATCCGAAATGTGCCACATAAAATGGGACGGAGGGAGTACTTATTTCAGAAGCATTTTTAAAAAATAGTTTTTCAGAATAGTGCTTTTGAAAAAAAAAACAACAACTTGTGTTTGACTAATTCATTTGAAAAATGCTTTTTATAAGCAAATTGTGTTTGACTAATCTTTTTTAAAAAGTGTTTTTGAGAGTCAAATTACAATTAAGAGCTAGTATTAATGTACTTTAAATATTAAGATTATTTTATAGAGAAAAACTAGTTTAAACATCTATTACAAAAAAATAAATATATTTTTTATTTTTATTAAATTAAAATGTTCATATTCAAATTTTTAATCAATATTATACATTTTTTGAAGGGTTGAAATGTTTAATTGTTTTTTTCTCTAATCTTACAAAAATACTATTGCTACCTTCTTCTTATTTTCTAAATCTGCAAAATAATGTGTAAAGTAACAAATAAATGTAAAATAAAATATAAAATTTATTATATAAAAATAAAAATAAAGTTATTAAATGAAACTTAACCAGACATATGAGATATGCTAATTAATTAATAAGATATATATATATACACACACACACAGATACGCTCCTGCAACGTTCATGGATCTTATGAACAGAGTATTTAAGCTGTATCTGGATAAGTGTGTTATCGTATTCATTGATGACATATTGATTTACTCGAGGAATGAGGAAGACCATGCTAGCCATCTCAGAATAGTCCTACAAACTCTCAAATATCGAGAGTTATATGCCAAGTTCTCTAAGTGTGAATTCTGGCTTGAACTCGTGACGTTCATAGGCCTATTGATTTAGTAAAGTTTTGTTTTCAAAAGGAATTGTATGAAAGTTCTCACGTATTGATTTTGGGTTTGATATACAAGTAGAGTTTAAGAGCAATTCCCCAATTCTAAACTAATTTGGGGTCCTAATTTAACTTGAAAATTCGTCGGGGATACTAGGGAATGCCTTGGGGCGGCGTGCCAGTAATGCGTCAGGCCTGGCCTTCAGTAGTTCAGGCCCTAGGTGCCGCGCCAGCAGTGCCCCCATGCCTGACTTTTGAAGTTTAGGGCTTGGCGCCCTGCGCCAACAGTGCGCCCAAGCCTGACTTCTGAAGTTCAGGGCCTGGAGCCCTGCGCCAGCAGTATGCCAAGGATTGTTGGGCCGATTCTTTTCATTGTTTCATCCGGTGCATGTTTCTTTAAGTTGTGGCCACGTTTCCTTTCTCTGTATTAACTCCTATAAGCTCCATTTACCTTTGAAAATTTTTGCATATCCTAATCACATGTCCGAATGCACATTCAAAACTGAATTAAGTTTAATAGGAAAGTTCAAGAGCTTTTATAGAGTTATTATTGAGAGCCCTTTTTAACCAATAATAATCTAAAATTAATTTTCCAAAAAAGCAAGGGTGAGTTTTGAGAAAAGTTTCATACATGATTGAGAAAGAATATAAGGGAACTAAGTATTCCTAAAGGTAACATTTTTACATTGAGAAAAGAGAAACTTTTATTTCTAAAAAGAGTTTATGAGTTCAGGATATTTCAGAGTAGTTACCTCTTTTAAGAGGTTATTTTGAGTAATTACCTCAAAACAGAGAAAGAGTATTTCTACTTGAGTATGAGTATATATATTTATTGGGAGTAATATTGAGCACCGATATGGGGATGAGTTCAGATAACTCACATTTCTCATAAACCATGTAACCAACATGGGTAAAGAATCGTACTTTTTAAATGACTCCTTATTGCTTTCGAGCATAGCTTTAGTGGATCCACTTAGTTGAGGTGTTCTATACCCCGACAAGGTATAGAACAATTTTAGCAGCATGGGCAGGGTGTTGTATCATCACATAGCTCATAGTGATGGTTGTCGGTTAGAGAAACTCTCATATTATAGTAAATAGTAATTTATTGTATTTTTCAATACATCCTTGATTTAGTATCTTTTATTTATGAAGCTTTAAACATTTCATCTCTTATTATTGCTTTGTATTGAGTTGAGTTGAGGTGAGTATTCTTCCGGTCTTATCAGTTCAGCTATTTATTCGTTCAACTTTTTTTCACATACTCATACATTCAGTGTACTGATGTCATTCAATTTGAATCTTTCTATGGTGTAGATATAAGTGTTCAGGATCATCAACATGCACTCCATTGAGATCATTTAGCACTCCAGTTAGTTTTTGGTGAATCTCTTTGCATTCCGAATGACTTATATGATATGTTTATACACTAAATTATCTTTTTTACAATATATATGCCTTATATTAGTATATATTGTGTTTAGCATAGTTTGAAAGCTGATGAATTCTTTTTAAAATAAAATATTTCTCAAAATTTACTCCATTATTGTTCTAGTGTTAGTCCAATATAGTGGATTGCCGGTAAATGAAAGCAAATTCGTTAATTTCACTCTCATTTTTCACCTAGTACCCCTAAAATTTTAGATTGAAAAATAAAGAGCAATAGCATGAGTAAAAAAGAGAGAGATGTATTTCAGATATACATATTATACAATGTATACATCTCTTATACATTATATGAAAGAAATCTATTACTCCCTCTATTTTAATTTCATTGTTTTATTTTGAGTTAACACATAATTTTTAAAAAACTAAATAAGATATGTGAAATGTACCATATATACCTAACATACCCTAAATTAATCAGAAGTCTGGTGACTTTTTAAGGAAAAATTAGCAAACTAGTCACAAACCCTAACATAATTAGTAAAAACATTTACATTTTAAAATAATTATTCAAAATGTCAATATTTTAGAAAATAATTTGTATCCAAATATTATTATTTTTCTTTCCTTTTATTTCTCAAAACAGTCCAATATTGGACCAATTTCTACACCACTAACCGCTGAAAAAGAAAAAAAATGTATTCACTACCCATTACCCTTCTTTCTAGGTTTTAACCCTAGTCAATTTTTCTCCCGTCTTTCACGTTTTCACCTATTTTCTCTTTCTTTACGTTTTTACCATTGTTCTCTCTCATTGTTCAAGAAAAACTAACTCTTCATTTTTCTCCCAAATTGTTCAAGAAATCTCTCAATTAATCCAAGAAATCTCTCAATTGATAAAGGTAATTTAGAAGTCACCAATTATTTAGTGAGATTTCTTTTGATTTTGTTTTCAAAATCACCAATTAATTTGTATTTATGATTTTATGTATTACGAATTTTTATTAAGAACATTGTATTTGTTTTTTAGTTTATAGTCATTCCAATAGGTATGCAAATGGATTTGTATTTCTTAAGAATAGATGTATCCTATTTTTTCACAATCAATTTGTATTTTTTTTTAGTATATTGTATCCTCCCTCAACAAATTATATTATTTCCACTATGTATGCTATTTTTTTTCTTCAGAATCTCGTATCCTTATTTCTTTCATAGTAAATTTATGTTATTTTTTTAGAATATTGTATCCTTAACAGATTGTATTATTTCCACCATGTATGCTATTTTTTTTTCTTCAGAATCTTGTATTCTTTCAAAAATCATATTCATATGTAATGATTAGATTATATTGGGATACAATCAGTAATATTTTTGTAATACAAATAAAAGAAAAATATATTTGACAGTCATATAATACAATTTTGATCACTGAGATACAATTTTTAGTTTTCACTATGAAAGTAAAGTACCAATTTTAATTTGAATGGTAAAGTAATACCAATTTTAATTCGAATGGTAAAGTGAGCACATAAAATGTAAAAATTATTGATATACAATTACGATGAAAACATAATAAAAAAAGAAATTTAAGGAATGATTAATATCTTGATAAAGGAGAAAAATGGAGATTGAAACTGTTGATCCAATTGAATGAGAAAGGGGGATTTCTTTGAAATTGTAACTGATGAGAATTTTAAGCGATATATTCCTTTTTAAAAATATTCTCTCCCCTATTTTTTCATTCACGTTATTAAATAATTGTATTCTTACAAATCAAACAAATAAAAAATACATAAATCAGATAATAACAAACTAAAATATTGATATTTTAAATAAATATTAAAAATGTGGCTAAGGAGTCCTATTAAATGTCAAAATATTGACATTTTGAAAATTTCCTCGACATTTGGGATGCCTGGGATGGGTTTTGGTTGCGCTGCTGGAGTTCTTTTATTTCATCAAATAGCTATAGTAAAAAGTTTTTGGTTGCAAATTACAAATTGTGGAATTGATGTTTGGGCTAAGCAAATGTTATAATCTTTTGGTGTCGTATCATATAAGAAGATTATATATTCCTTTTCTTTTTTAATATGGTACTCTTCAACACTACCTAAGTCAATAAAATTAATTTTTGTAATAGAAAAAGTAATATCATTGAAAATAAAAAATGTGATTAGAAATGCTAAATTTTGATCCTGGAAAAACAGTAGGTACTAATTTTATTTGAGTTGTATTTAGGCGAATTATTTGAATAACTTTATGAGGTCATAAATGATTTAAGCCTATATAAAATTACCAGGTAAGTCATATGAACAACTTACTAAAATTACTTTCATTTTGGTTTTTATTTTGGAAAAATCACTTATATATACACCTTTTTCCCCCCCCATAATTTTCATTATTTCCTATCCGTTCTAAAAAAATTCAAAATCTCTTATTTTTTAGCACAACACAAAACTGTCGGCTACATAATTCCCATGATTTTTTTCTCTCTTTCACGCCACAAATCTCTCCACAATTACCCCATTAATCCATTTTTGAATTTCTAATCTATTCTCTTTCCAATTAATGATTTCAAGTTATTCAAGAGGTCTCTTTCCATAACTTCAGTTTTCATTTTTTTTTAGTTTTTCATCTTCAAAAATCATTGATACATATGGATGAAGGTCCATTTTTTAATGTATCTAGTTAATTTTGTTTCTTAATTAATGTATAATGTCTTTGTTTCAACACTACGATACATTACAATTTTATCATGCATGTTCAAATATTAGTTTTGATACTTAATCTTAATTAGTTTTGATACTTGATACAAAACTTCTACCAAATGTATCATTTATCATGTATCTAGGTGTGAATATGTATCTTCTACCTTATTCAAATTTAGAAGGAAATGTATCCGTACACAGTACCAAATCATATGCGTGATACATAAATCTTACTATTTTCATAGCTAAACATGTGTGGTAATTTTTTTTTCATATTTGGATGTGTTGATACTGTCTTTTTCTATTATCTATAGACATCTAAGAAAATGATTAAGAAATTGATACATAACAGCATGTCATGACTAGATAGTAGCGATCTTGACACACAACTATGCATCTGTTACTTATTAACTTATTTGATACATTAAAGTGTCACACAAGTATGTATCAAATTCATAAATGGTGATACATAAATGTTATTATCAAAAGTTTGTTTAGTTTGAGGCAAAATGTGAAGATCTTGTTGCTATGTATTTGATACAATAAATATGGAGCACACTAATACATATATTAAATCATGTATGAACAAATACACAATTATTCATCTCGGAAATGAAATTCAAAAAACGATTACACAATATCATAAAAGGTATGAATGATCCATCAAAGCTATGCATCTTCAGCCGTTTTGTTTGTTGTATCAATGAATAACAGATATATTGAAAATCCAAACTCTTGTTTCTTCACCTCGTGATACATCAAATTTTTCCTCAACTCATCGATCTCTAATTCAGTTGCAATGACTGATTTGAAATTCACAAATCAATATTTTGACCAACAACAATTTCATCACTTTTGTATCGTTCATACCTCACCTCACTTTCTCATATGGAATGTCTCAACAAGATTGACATGTTCATGTTGTATCAGTACAATATGTCGATAAGTTTGATTCAAAATTTGAGATTTTTTTTGAAAGAATGGAAAGAAGAAGTTTGGGATCTAAAAACACATTACATATACATCTAACTAGTAATGTATCAATTTGTAATCAATACTGTATCACAACTTATATATCAATATACAAATTAAAAAATTAAAAAACAGGGGGTATACATAGCAAATCCAAACAACTTGAATCAAAATTAAAAGGATATTCGATGAACTTGAAGATTCAAAAGGAAATCGTTTGTCTAACAACAATTCCATCACTTTTATATCCTTCACAACTCACCTCACTAACCCAAAATTTCGATAAATTTTTTTAATCAAATCTGAAAGATTTCTTCGTTGAACAGGGGGGAGCAATTTGAAATTTTGAATTTCTTTGTTCTGTATCTGCCTCTGTATGATTGAGAGTAAGAAGAAACGTAAGCATAATTTATGAAATTTAATTAGATTTTCAGATTTTATTCCCTTTTTAGCGCAACAAAAGATTCTTCTTTGTATTAGAGTTAATGTATCCGGATGGTGACTTATGTATCCGGAAGATATAAATTTTAAGGGATTATTGTAATTAGAAAAAGAGAAGGGATATGATGTAATTTACTCTTTACACTATGAAATTTATGTAAGTTATACTATTATTTTTCTAAGTGAGTAGCAAGTTGTACCTATTAAAGTTTACCGTATATTTCAATTAAATACTCCAATTCAACTTTATACTTATTGAATATGTATAAGGTTGGATTGGAGTGTCTAAGTGAAAAATATGTAGACAACTTTAAGAGGTTGTCGATGACTTGAACCAAACTTTTATGTTCCAAAAAATTGTTTCTTCGACTTTGAAGCACTAAATTGAAAATTTGATTACCATACATGTTTTTTATTAGTTCACATTTGTTCTACAATCGTTTTTCTCCATTTAAAATAATAATAATAATACATATTTGAAAAAATAATAGAGAAACCATTTAATGCAACATATGGTTCATGGAGCTATAGTGAGGTTTTTCTTTTTTAAAAAAATTAATTTGGACTTGAAGTCCATTTTATTAATGCCTTAAAAATCCACAAATTCAATCTTACAAAAGAAGCACTTGAACAGCCCAAAACCCATCAGGTTATTTAAACAAGACCCCATAAAAAAGTTTTCCTAATTTGTACTCTAGGCTCTTTCCACTTCTCTATCTCCTTCACTTTGTCGGCCGCCTGAAAATGTTCGTGAAGATGCTCTTCAACACTACATTTTTTACTCTCCTTTTGTTGGTGATCAACATTCTTCATGACCTTCAGGTTGTGTGTAATGAATCCTGCAGCTTCCAAAAAGTTTAACATTCCTTGCCTTTGTTCTGTTCATGAATCTCATCCTCAACTGACCATTTCTTTCTTGCAGGTGTATTTCCGGTATAGTTCCTGTCGAGCTTGATAGAGAGTGTGAGCCTTGCTTCAGCTTTGTAGATCTGTGTAAGCACTTTTCTATCTCTTTCTGTTTTTCAACCCTCTTTATTCTTCTAACGCCTTGTGTTTTACAGTTGAAGCCGAATAGGAGACGCCCAGTTTGCTCCAGTGCTTCTTCGTCTCGATTTCTCAGCTGTGTGCTCGCTTTGGATTCATAAATGGCTCCTTGACTCTCAATTTTTGCTGGTCTATGTGTCGCTTTTTGATGGCTGTCATAGCTTAGGAGTAGTTCCTGTGCAGATTTTTTGCTCCAAAAATATATATAATCTACCTTGTACATAATATAGTTGAGGAACCCTGTGGCTCAATGTTGTAACTAAGCTTGATGACTATTGTTATTGCTGTATATTTTCCTTGTTCTGATTCTAACTGACGAGACCTGATGTTTATTCATGTTAAGAAGCTTTTTACCTAGACTTGGTAGTTGATGACAGTAATGAAACGTCTTCTTATGTTCTGCATCTATTGTTGTATTTACTATGAAATCTGCTAACTGATTTACTTCTCTGAAAACGTGCCAAACCTGTACATTTATTTGCTACACTATTTCATGTATATCTTCCACTTTCTCGACAATCTCCCATGGAATTCTCCAGCTTCCAGTAATCATGTTTTTTAAGGCCAATGAATCTGTTTCCAGTCTCACTTTCCTTAACCCATTTTCCAGAAAAAATTGTAATGCCTTCCACACTGTCATTACCTCTGCTTCCATATTCGTGGTCTCACCTATGCTATGAACCTCCGCATATATAAGATCTCCATTCTCGTCCCTTACACAGAACTCATATGAACTCAATCCTGAGTTCCCTTTGCTAGCTCCATCAATGTTGCATGTCACCCATCCTTCACTTGGTTTCATCCATTTAACCACTTTGTCGAATAATTCTAATTTGAAATTATGTAAAGTGTCCACCGTTTGTGGCCAGTGATATGTCAATCCTTTAATCCACGAAAATTTTGTCCTTACTAACTGATATATTATCAATTGACATTGATAATACATGTTGTTGTAAGTTATTTCTTTTCCATGTCTATAAGAATTTCTCCTCTTCCATAATTGCCACATGATGACTGCTGGTACAACTCTCAGAATTTGTTTTAACTTATTGGATGCCTTGTAATCCCACCATTTGAAAATAAGTTGTTGTAAATTTAACTCATTAATAATTATACCTGCACATGAAAAAAACTGCTTCCATAGCTTTTGGGCTATGGAAGCTGTTAGTAATAAGTGAGTCATTGTTTTCATTTCCTCTTTCTTGCTACAATAGCATTTTGACACCACTGAAATTTTCATCCTCTTAAGAACATTATATGTAGCAATCTTCCTCATCCATACCCTCTATAAAAAGAAACTAATCTTGATAGGCATTCCTCTTATCCATATATACCTTCTCCAATCCTTTTCTTCCTTTCTACCTCTCACTCTATGATAAGCTGATTTAACAGTAAAAAAACCAGTCAAGTTACCACTCCACCAAGCCTTATCAATGACATCCTCCGATGTTTTAGGCCTGATATTTTCAATTATGTGCACGACCATCTCTTCTTATAGTACATCCCTTAGTTTTGTCACATTCCACACTCCATTTGTAATGAATTCTTTCACCTCAAGTTTCTCCTCTTGTGCCAATTCTCCTTCTGTGTAGTATAGGGCTTCTTGCCTAGTCCAATTGTCAAATCAAAAACTAGAATTTTCAGCTTTAGTTGCCACCAAATGTCATGTTCCACTTCCTCCCTTACCATAATCATCTTCCTCCATACTTGTGAGACACCTAAGCTTGTAACAATCACAGGATGTAATTTCTTACAATATTTATTCCATATGTACGTCACCCATAGTGATGTTGTGGAAACTCGAAAATTCCACCAAAGTTTTGCAAAAAACGCTTTGTTTACATCATGTAATGATCTGAAGCCAAGTCCTCCCTCTTCCTTTGGATAGCATAACTCTCCCCATGCCACCTAATATTTACCTTTAATTCCTCCCAAGTTTCCCCAGAAAAACTTAGCAAAAATTTGGTGAATTTGATCCAACACCTTTCTGGGTGGTTTCAAAGCTGAAAGCATATACACCAACATAGACTGAAGCATATTATTGATAAGTATCCATTTCCCACCAAAGGTCAGAAATCTGTTATGCCATGTTAAGATTCTTTTGGCAATTTTCTGAACCATCTCCTTATAATAACTTGATTTCCTTCTTCCATAGAACACCAGACATCCAAGATAGGTAAAAGGAAAATTACCTTGACGAATTTTTGTCAACTTTCGCATTCTGATAGCTACTATCAAATGAGTATTGTCATGAAGATAGAAGAAACTCTTTGAATTATTCACCTTTTGCCCGGACACCAGCTCATACTCCCTAAGAATCCTCATCATTTTGATTATTGACCCTCTGTCTCCTGACCTAAAAATAATTGTGTCATATACATAGGAAAGATAATTTATCTCTGGGCTCCACTTTGAAAGCCCATTAACCCTTCATAGACTCATCCCTATGTAAGTTGTTTAGCCCTTTAGATAATACTTCTGCTACAATAATGAATAAGGTCGGTGATAAAGGATCACCCTGTTTCAACCCTCTGGAAGATTGAAAAAATCTATGAGTAATGCCATGTACTAACACTGAGTACCAATTGTTAGACAATATCCTCTACACCATATCTATAATCACTTCTGCAAAACCAAATTTTCTTAACACTTTTGTAAGAAAAATTCAAGAGACTCGATCATATGCCTTGGCTATATCTAGCTTTACCACCACATTAACATCTCTGCTCCTCCTGTTAATATCTCTTATTAATTCTTGTGCCAATAATATATTCTCTGTAATGATCTTTCCTTTAACAAATCTTGACTGATTTTGAGAGATAATATTTGGTAAAACCAATATCATCCTCTCATGTACCATCATGGATATAATCTTATTTATAAAAGAACTGAGGCTTATGGGTCTAAGGTCTGCAAAACACTTAACAGATTCTTTTTGGGCAATAACACTAAATTCGTATGTGTTATAAACTTGGGCAACTCTTGCCCACAGAAAAAACCTTTCACCACCTTTGTAATGTCTTCTCCTATTATCTCCCAACAACATTGAAAAAAAAGACCTGTAAAGCCATTTGGTCCACATGCACTACTCCTGTTTAAAGCAAAAACCACTCTTTTTACTTCTTCCAGATCTGGTAGCTTTGTCATCTTTTCATTCTCCTCTAGAGTTATGCACTTTGGAATATGATCAATCATTGTGTAATCCCTTGCGCTATACTCCTTTGCGAATTGGTCCCTAAAGTACTCCACTGCTGCATTTCCAATTTCACTATTGGATTTCAGTCTCATGCTTGCTCTGTGATTATTTCAGCAATATGAAGTTTTTTCCTTCTCCCTTTTACATATGAATGGAAAAATTTGGTATTCCTGTCTCCTTCTTGGAACCACTTCATCCCCGTTTTTTACCGCTAGAAATCCTCCTCCAACCTCATATACTTCTTTAGGTCAGCTTCAACCTTACTTAACTCAGCCTTGATATCTACAGATGGATGTATTTGTAGTTGCGCCTCCTTTACTTTGATAATATCCTCCAACGTGGCAATTTGTTGAAAAACATTGCCAAAAACTGCCTTACTCCATCTGAACAATGCATTCTTAACATTCTTTATTTTAGCATGGAATTCATTAAATGAGTTACCAACAAAATCAATTTTCCAGCTATCCTCAACAATTTTCATGAACTGTTTATGCTTGCTCCAAAAATTCATGAATCTGAAAGGTTTGACTATGGGAACTTCATCTTAGTTACAACTTATATGAAGTGGAGCATGATCTAACCCCTGTCTGATAAGATGTTGGACCTCAGACGAAGGAAACACCTCCAAGAACTCTTGATTTACCAAAATCCTATCCAATCTTTTAAATATGCAAGCTTCCTCAATTCGTCAATTCCACCATATGTACTTACTTCCTTAAAACAGTTCTTCTGATAAAGCATTACTACTAATGAATGAAGCAAAGTCAATAGCTTCATTTATAGTGAACTCCAACCCTCCCATTTTTTCCTCCTCATTTAGAATAACATTAAAATCTCCACCAATGACCCAGGGGAACTGTACATTCTCCACAATGCTTTCTAACTCCTCCCACAATTCCAGTCTCTCCATTGCATTACACCTAGCATACACCACTAAAATCTTAAATTCCTTATCTTGCTTTTTGAATTGTAAAGTAACCTGTTGCATTGTGTCCAAGAATAATGTTGCCCTCCTAATCATCTTTCCAAAAACACCATATTTTTCCATTCTGGTTTACTTCCGCTTTATCAAAACCAAGCCTTCTTTTATATTGTTCTAACTCTGATGGATTGCGAAAGGGTTCCATTAGAGCTATAAATTAGTAATGATGTCTATTATTCAAATACAATAACCTCTCAAAAGATTTTTGAGTATTAATGGATCTGATGTTCCAAAAAATCATTTTTCCAATCATTGATCAACGCTAAAACCCCTATCTCTGCTGCTCCTTGTTTTAACCTGTAATGGAATTATTGGTCTACCTTTCCTCACCCCATATTTCAAACTGTTTGTATGCCGTGGGGACAAATCACCTGCCTTACTGATCTGTTGAATATTATACTATATTTCCTCATCCTCTTCTGTATCTTTTTTATGCTACATTACTTCATCATCTTCTTCTATTAAATCTAGCCCTTTGGGGATTTCTCCCTCCTTGTAACAGTTGTCCCTCGCCTCTCCATAATCTACTGTAAACAAATTTCGTGGATTACATTCTCTCCCTTTCGTAAGTCTTCCACCTGCATCTGTATTCTTAGTCATCGACTCTTCACCATTGATATCTCTTTGTAAATTCTTAGGAGCAGCATGTTGCTCCCTACTTCGGACCTCACTAATAGTATGTTCACTACTTATTGCCCTTCCTATTTTCTTTGTGCCTTTCATGTAGTTGCGCGACTGCTTTGTTGGAGTGCTTCCTTAGATTTCATGTGGTGTTTCCTTTGGCTATTCACACTCCTTCTCTATCTCCTCATCATTTGTCTGTAATTTTTCATGGTTCAGACTTTGATCTGCCTCTCCAGTGTTCAACAAGTTAAATTTGTTTTCTGTTATAATACCTACTCCATTCCATACTTGTTGAGTCTCTTTGTTTCTTCCTCCACCCCAATTTTTACACCTTGGTTTCACGAAACCATCCCCTTTACGCTTATTTTCAACTTGCACCAGTGTGTCCTTCCCTTTGCCATCCTCTTTACTTTCTTCCACCTTTTTGTCCTCCTCCTTAAATGGATGTACAACATAACACTGCTCTTCATTATGCCCTTGAATCATACACGTCTGACAGTACTTCGGTACATAATTGTATTTGATTTTAACCCACCTCTCCACTAATTTTTTATTTTGCATCCTCATTTCAATTTTAATTCGTTTAGGGAACTCCCTTAACAAATCACTTCCACCTTTACTCTGGAGCAACTTGGCCTTGTCTAATTTTTCGTAGCCATATCGACTTGTAAGGGCTTCCCCACTACTGCTGCTAATGAGAACACTGCTTCCTTACCAAAATTTTTTGGTGGAAGAGCAAGAAAGGAAATCCAAGCGATCGATGTTGAGGTTTCCTCTTCCAGATTAAACAGTGGATTCCACTTTAACGTTCTCATAGGATATGACCAATTGTTTTGAGTAATGTAAAAAGCAGGCTTTGAAAGCAAATTAACATAATCTTCTAATAATGTCGCCCTGATCAGCACATGTCAATTACTCAATAATCCGATGTTACACTCTCCCTTTAACTCGCATTGCTTGGGGATGAGTTTTCTCAAATCCTATATCTCTGGCCAGCCATATGAAAACTTCTCAATTACTGCATATTCAAGATTTTCATTGACAATCATCTGATTCACCTCCTCATGCTCCCAGATTACTTGTGGCTCACCATGTAGATAGGTGATTGGTTTCAGCGGGATAGATTGATAATGGACTGATTTTGGTTTCAAATTTTCAGCATATGTACCTCCAGACGCAGACGATATTAGGCCGACCTCAGGAGGAGGTTGGCCTATGGCCGTGGTGGCCATGATTACCGGAGACAAAATATTGTTGACGGCGGTAGGGTTTTTAGTAGAGAGAGTTTTTTACTGTTTACCTGTTGCCAATTCTTCAATTGTAGTGAGGGTTTCTTTTTCCTCATTTTTAGTACTTTTTTTTTTCAACTCATCATTTAAATTTAATATTTAATATTTAATAATACATTTAAGTATGAACAAACTGCACCTTTTCCACAGAAATTATGTTTTTTAAAATTTATTTATTAGTTTATGTTAGACTTAATTAATGATATGATCGATCATGGAGATTAAAGGACAGAAATAATTAATTAACATTGAACCAAATAGAGTCTCACATGGAGGGTTGTGTTAGCAATGCCAGATAATTCTTAGTAGGAAGCCCATGTGAGCTAATATTAGTTGTTATTAATCAATTTAATGGATCGGATGTCTCCTTATTTTCTAAAACTGAAAGATAAAATTAAGAAATGTTGACATAACATATCCTAATTGGATCATATGATAAAATTCATCCAGTTTTTCAAGATTAATTTAAAAGAAAATAATTCAAGACTAGTATGGTTATAGTATAGGCATGCATGATTGGTATTTTAAGGAACTTCGCATCGATAGAGAAGGCTTGAAAGTTACCTGACTCTAAGGAGAGGGATTTCAAAAAAAGTCTATGTATATTGTATAATATGTTTTACCTTGGAAAGTTATTTCCAAAACAATTTTGGTGTTTAATTATTCAATATTAAGTACTATATAAGTTGGCGATAATACGTGATCGTACAAAGAATAGTCATGTAGTGTACATGATGTTATCTTTTTCTATGATATTTTAATTTTTAGTATTAAACTTGATAATAATATTTATATGTTGGAGAATCTTAGGGCGTGTTTGGCACTAAGAAAAACGTTTTCTTGAAAAATAATAGTAAGTGGTTTTATTACTTATTTAATTTCTAGTGCTCGATAAGTAAGCAAAAGATATAATCCTTATAATATTAATTTCTATGTAATCTAACAATATTATGGAGATGGGATAAGGTGGAGAGTGGTGGTTGGGGTGGCGAGGGATGATCAAGATGTAGTCGTTGGGTGGGACCAGTGTTTTCAAAAATGCTTTTTGGGGCGAGTCTCAGGGTGAGTCCCGAGCGAGTCTCGGGGCGGGGCGCACCAAAAATGCACAGGGGCGCAAATGTAAGGCATAAGTCCTAGAATTTGGGGCGTAAGCTCCAATCATAAAAACGTATGCTCTGGGCATTTTTTTAAAACCTTTTTTTGCTTTAAATAATATTTTTATTATTGGTGTAATGATATTTCTCAAATAGTAATTGTAATACTTTGTTTCTTCATTATTGGTGATTAATACATTTCTCAAATAAAAATCATAATATTTTATTATATATATTATACGTTATTTAATAAAATTTATTTGTAAAATAATTGAAAGTTTTACTTTTACTTCTTTTTTAGTAATGAAAATATAAAATCGAATATACATGAGACTATGCCTCATAGATCCATAAGACTTACGTCGTGTGTCTCGGTGCTTACATCTCGCCTCCTACTGCATAAAATGTCTCGCCTCACGCCCCCGCCTTTTAAAACATTGGGTGGGACATAAGGAGGAGATAATGAACTTGAAATGTCACTTATGAAACTTGTTATTTTTTCTATTTCGATGTTATTTTCCTCATTTTAAAGGAACTTGTTTTCATAGAGAAAATATTTTGACCTATCAAATTTGAGAAAATTGAAAAATATTTTCTACGTACCAAACACACCCTAGTACTCCCTCTATCTCTAATTACTTGTCCACTTTTTCTTTTTAGTTGTCTCTAATTACTTGTCCACTTTTTCTTTTTAGTTGTCTCTAATTACTTGTCCATTTTGACAAATCAAGAAAGGACACTTTTTTTAACTTATTATACCATCAATTAATTACTTTGAAAAAGTAGAACTTCTTGAAAATCCTAAGTTTTTAATTCATCAACTTCATAATAAATAGGGGTAAAATGGTAAACTCACTATGTCAATAATTATTTTCTTAATATGTGTGTCAATTCAAAAGTGGGCAGATAATTATGGACAAGGGGAGCAGCTTAATTGGTTGGCTACTAAACTTTCATCTAGTAGGCGAGGATTTGATTCTTTGCATTGTAATCCCCTCCCCTATTCCCCTTCGTAGCAGAATATATTATTTTATTTTCCCCTTTTAAGTGGAGGACTTATTTTATCACCACTCAAGGTAATTAAACACTAGACATTAATATCATCAAGGAATTTGAAACAATTTTGGAAATATCAACCACTCAATATATGTCTTATAAAGACAGGCTGATAAATAGTCTAAAATCCATAATGTTTTTTTTTCTTGGTGTAGTGGAAGACTAATAATATGGAAAAGAATGGCGCACTAAATTAATTTCATCCCTAATGCTTTCTAGTTTGATCTCCACATTTAATTTGATTTTAGTGCTGTCTCTTTTATTTTACCTCATCATTTAGCAATTAAACATTTGGAATTTCACTAGCTAGTCATTAAGCTTAATAATGCCCTTAGCTTAATAATTACTACGCATTTATATTGTTTGACTTCAAAAAATAAAATTATTTATCTCCTTAATTGGAGTTTCAACATAACGTGTTGCTTGTTTCATGTCCTGGAGATTGAAAGTGAAACAACGAAAACATCCGCCTTAAACTAATACTAAATTATAACCATATTTCAGTATAATGACCTGGTTTTCTTCCGAACCAATTTTTCATATTATGTATTTTACTTCTCTATAGCAATAGTGAAATTTATTAAATATAGTTGTACACTTGTTTAATACTATTTTGTAATAAATATATTATGTGTAAGATAAAAAATTAAAATATTTATGGTAGCACGTAGTAAATTTTAAGTACAAATATCTAAAAGAAGAAAAAATATATTTAAATCGTGTCCATCAATTTGATCCTATCTTTACAAGTAAATGTTACTAATGTTTGCCTTTTTTTAAACTAATACTCTTTCTATTTTTACTATTATTTTTTATGAACAAGTACATGTCTTCTTCTTGATACATACCATCATTAAACTAATTTTTTTCATACTTTTCCATATAACAGTTAAATGAGATCTAAATGTCAAATATCAATGTACATATATAATACAATCTCACTATAACAACAATAAAATGGCTTGAAACGTCAATTAGATTGATATGCATAAATATCGATAAATATATGAAAATAAAAGATGTTAATTTCTCTTAATGAAATATATTCTACCTAGTTTAATTAATGGCTAATCCTAATCTTTCTAGAAACACTGTATCGGCTGCATGTTTTTTAAAATTATTTATTGAAGACTACTTAAGACATTTGGAACAAGGAATATTCGCAAAATGTTTTGATTAAGATAGTATTAATCAACAAAACTAATTATTTTTGTTAATGCATATACTCTATTGGTAATACTAATGAAAATCACAAGGTCCAGATTGTGATAACTTTGATTAAGCATTAAGATGCTATCCATGTGAGGTTAGCACGTGAAAATTATTAAGGTTGTGTAAATCTCATAAATAAATAGAGTTTGGGCGGCCAAATATAAGATTCTCTCTAATTAATGCACAGATGGCAAGCAATGAATGAAACAACATAATAGGAGTAATATTATTTTAATTGAATTTCAGTTTACTAAAGAAATAATAGCTATCAAGTAAATAAATAAGGATATCGAATTTTATATTCTTGGGTGATAGAAGATAAAATATCTTGGTGTCTGTTTAAATATATATAAACAGATTAATCAACTTTTTCAAAATATCCATCGATCGTGAAGTGCTTTGTCAGACCAAAACGCCTAATTTGTTTCTCATAGCATTTGTGTCCTACGTTATAAAGATATCAAAGTTTAGGTAGATTAAAAAATATATTTGAGAAACAACATAAATAATATTATTATTGATGCTAATTATTCGTTAAAATAATTATTTTTAAAATTATATCTTTTTGTTAGTTTATTGTTTTGGATTCATGTATCTGATCGGATATATGTATTTAAAATACACACGGGATAGATTGGTGTAATTTATTTTAGGTATATTATATTTAAAGTGTGATTCACATGTATGTTGGATACATTGACTCTCTAGCCCGCCTCTCTCCCTCTCCTTTTCTGTATCTTATTTCATGTATTTGTGTATATCAATTTCATGTATCTATGTATCTAAAATCAATTTCATCTGATATATTGTATATCAATTTCATTCAATATTGTATCAAGTATCCAATATGTTGTGCATTCCGTATTGAATACAATGTATGTATCTTGATTCAGACATTATATCTAGTGTATCCCTATCTAAAATACATGTATCTAGTATCAAATATGCGTGGATACATTCATCAATTGCCTCTAGTACCATCATCACGAGAGAGAGGGGAAATCTGGTAGGAAACTTTTAAATGATGAGTGATTAAATAATTATTTAAAAGTATAGTGAAATTTAATAAATGTATTTATCTAGTTATGTTATTCTCCAATCATATTATTTTTATCTTTGTTAGGATTTAAACATGGCATCTCATAATTTTTGCCCTCATTTTATTAATTACTACACCCTTAAGTACTTTTTCGAGAATCTTTTCAACGATGATATGTAATACTATCATTTGTCATTGCTTTAGTAAATGAGTAATCTATCTTCCACAATAAACGGACTCTCGAGATAAAATTTTATTCGTAGCGAATGCAAGTTTATATCAAACCATTAATGCAAGAATGATATTTTTCATTCATTCATTAATTATCACTTCATTAATCATGATTAAGATTCTCACTTTTACTTAATTTTAACTGTTTAGGTTGAATTAATTTATTTGAAATAAACACCTAACATGGATAAATATTTAACGATTACCAAACACCCCTCACCTTTTTCTTTTTCTGGAAAATGTATTGGATACATATCTTTAAATTAAATGAGGAGAAATAAAAGAAAATCTACTTAATAATTAGCATCAGGCTTACATAAATTTTGATGCAAGTATTTACTAGTGAAAAATGAAAAACTAAAATGTGAGGTGGAATATGAACTGATCTTTCAAGAAAAATATGATTTTCTTCACTTTCAATTGACCTAACTTTTCTAAATTGGGTCAATTTCAACAACTAAACTACTGATGATTTGTCCAAATAATTCCTAAATCAAATCTCATTATTTATTATGAGAGTACAATTTATCTTTCATTTATCAACTGTAACATCAACTAAAGAAGTTAGTCATTACCTTTTTATGTTCTGCTTTGATAGTGATTGATATATATATCTAATGACACTTAACTAATGCAGGTAAATACTTTAACATTCTTTATTAATGTGTTTATTTATTGCCGTTAAAAGTTGTTTTTGTTGTAATGACATATATATTATGTGTATGTTAGAGATCGAAATAACAATGCATCATGCAGAAGTTAATAATTGTAAATTATTCTGAAAAAAATCGTGGATTAACTAGTAGACAATCATACACAAAGTAAATAATGAAGAAAAAATAAGATAAGAGTTTAACAGGTTTGACAAAGCCTAGTAACACAATCACTTTCCTACCTTCATTATTGAATGATTTTAGAGTTACTTATGATTGCTTATGCAAAGGATTGAAATTCGGTCTAGAATTTGTTGTGTTGCCATTGCATTTCATGCATATTAACATTGAGAAAGTAAAAAGATAAATTCCGATATAGAGCTACCTAGAATATTCACGATATATATGATTAAAGTTATTGTTTACGTATATATATATATATATAAATTAATTAATTTACGTTAAACTTGATTTTGAGACTTTTGCGTTTTCACCGGCCGAAAAAGAAACACACAAATTAAACATCCTAATTAAGCTGCCTAAAATGTGGCCACGAAGTCCGGAAAAGATAGACTTTGTCGTTGGCTTGTCCAAATTTTTCTTTTGAAAATTATGAATGTACCGTTTGTAGGAAAGAGCAGAGTATACATCCCAAATCCACCTATAAAACTGTATTAAGTGGAAATCATGCCTAGTTATCTAGATAAATACTACTCCCTCTGTCTCATTTTATATAGCATTTTTTGATTTTCGAGATTCTTATATATATATATATCATTGACAGCTCAATAAAAAAAAAAGAGGTTGTGACAACACTTTCCACGCTATCAACAAAAGTTTTTTTTAAAATTATTATTTCATAACATGTAATGTTAAATATGAATAGAAAAGGAGGGAGTACTTATAAATAAATGTGTGAAGAAGTAGTTGTCCGTGGCAGGAGAGGAATGTATAGGGACCCCTTTTACCTTCCATTAGGCACCAAATATGAGAATATCTCAGAAAAAGGCAAACAGACTTAAAAACTAGAGAAAAGTAGGCATCAAAATCTCCAACTACGAAAGGTATTGAAAGCTACAATGTGGAAGAATTGAATAGCTGAGTCCGGAGTCAAAAGGGCAAAAAAAATTGTCAAAAATTCCAAAATGGCACATCAATTTTTTTAAAATCAAAAGGGCAAAATCGCTCCTGACGAAGCGATTTCCCTCTGACACAGGGCAACAATTTTGTAATTTTTTTTTGTATTAAAAATCGTTGATAAAAATAAATAAATTATTATTTTTAATTAAAAATCGCTGCTGTGGCAGCGATTTTAAATCATAATTTTTTTCCTTACACATCGCTGCAGGGGCAGCGTTTTTCATGCCTAGTGCTATTATTTTCATGCCTATTATTAATTATTAATAATATAAAAATAATAAACAAGACGGACAGTATACTCAAGAAAATTGTTGAAGCATGAGGAAAATTGAATTATATATCATAAATAATAATAAAAGAATATTAAATTTGAAAACAATTTTTTTTAAAAAAAATTCTTAACCAAAATCAAGAAAAAAAGTTTTTTATTTTTTTTGAGAAAATCGCTGCTAAGGCAGCGATCTTAGCAGCGATTTTTATTTTTTTTAATCGTACGACAACTTTTGTTAGAAGAAAATCGCTCCTGAAAATCGTACAACAACAGTAAAATTTAATATTCTTTTATTATAATTTATGATATATAATTCAATTTTCCTCATTCTTCAACAATTTTATTGAGTATACTATCCGCCTTGTTTATCATTTTTATATTATTAATAATTAACAATAGACATGAAAATAATAGCACTAGGCATGAAAAACGCTCCCCTGCAGCTATGTGTAAGGGAAAAAAAAATTCTGATTTAAAATCGCTGCTATGGCAGCGATTTTTAATAAAAGCAGCGATTTTTGTTATTGTGTCAGAGGGAAATCGCTTCGTCAGGAGCCATTTTGCCCTTTTGGTTTTAAAAAAATTTGATGTGCCCTTTTGGAATTTTTGACAATTTTTTTTTGCCCTTTTGGCTCCGGACTCTTGAATAGCTACTGGTCAAGTTTTGGGACATGACAACCAAATAATTTATTTACATAAATTAGTTTGATTCGGCAAGAAGTTTAAAAATAAAAGAAAAAAAAATTAAAATTTATAGTCTGAAATGAAAGATAAAAATTTGTATGAATCATTTCATTAAGTGTTAAAATAGATATTTTAAGGTTAAATAGATATTTAATATATAAATGTGTCATTTTTTTAATAGAGACTAAAAAAAAAAAGAGAATATGAGTCAAAACAGATAAACAAACAAGTAAATTTATTCTGACTTTGGTCTAGTTGAGTTGGAATGCATTTGCTCTTTTTTAAAAACACCGTAAATCATTCCATAAGAAATTCAGCATTGAGTATATTGGTTGTTGACCTCTAAATCCTCCTTAATTTGTGCCTAATTAACGATCTGACGTTTCCTCCTTAATTTCAAGTTACTAAATTTGAAAAATCATATAAGTAACGTAACCTCCTGGCTCTTACATCGAATTAAATTGCGTTGATTATGTATAAATTCATAATTTCAGATAACAAATATATTTATTCGATCAAGTTAAGCATAATGTTTTCATGTTTCTCTTAACATGGTCAATACTTTGTCAATAATTACTATTAAATCAATTTTGTTGCAAAAATTGCGGTTTTAAAATGCTGTCACGATCAATGTTTAGTGATCTCACTTGGTGGTCAATGGGATTACTCCACATGTTATATTATTGCTATATGACGGCGTCTGAGACATATTTTGATTTTTAGTGTGTATTATATAACTGACAATGGAAAAAATATATATTAAAATAATAATAAAAAAATAGAAAATTTCAGTTAGGGGGTATTTAAGACATGTTACAAGATTGTATTTAAGTTTAGTTAGTAAGATAAATGAATATTTTTAAGCCTATCGATAGTTTAGGAATGAAAGTAATAATTCACATCAAATTTAATAATGTTTTCAATACTTTTCTCGATGAATAGAAAAGGTCTCCAACTTCATTTCTACGCATACTTATGTTACTTCATTTTTAGGTTATAAATTTATTAAAAATGTCTACACATACGTGTTATATTAGAAATTTGTGATTTCCAAAAGTGTTGCTTCCTAGGTTCATGGGTATATAAATGGGCTCCTAGTTTTGCAGTGCTGTTGACTTGAGAAATAATAATGAAACTTTTTAATGGATATGCATGGGGAGATTGTTCTCTGTCTTTAATAAGCAACTATGAAGAAAATATAAATATATTCTCCAACTTTTCCAAAAGGCTGAACTTGAAATGTGGGGGAATATCATTCATGAAGGTAGCCGATATTAGAATTCGTAAAATTAGCCGATGAAAATCTAACTCACTTGTTTACTTAAAGTTTGGACTAGTTACATGACCTCCTATCATTATCTCAATTTATTTTAATTTATAAAAAAAAAAGGGCTGATATTTTACTTAAATTAATTCATGATAAATCTTGTCAAAATATTTTTAAAAATATATTTTTTTATTTGATATGTTATACATGGTCATAATAAAGAAAAATAATAATTTTATTAAATATTCAAAATTTAGTAAAAATTGAGTATAAGTTATGACCCGTATTTTTATCGTTTCAACTCAACCCATTTCAATCCAACTAACTTTTGAATATAGTAAAACCTCATAAATAAAATGTGTTTCTGAAATTTCGAATATAGCTAAGAAATACTTATGCCTTTTCCTTTGTAAAGTGAACCTTAAGTATATCTTTTTTTTTTAATTTAACACTTAAAAATATTTCTGGATCAAACACAAATTCTTTTTTTTTCTTTTTTCTTTTTACTAAAAGAAGCACTTATGAAATAAATTGGACATACACAACCTCTTCAAAAAGTATTTCTCTGGTAAGTTATTTTGACAAAAAAAAAATAAACTTTTTAAGATCAACAATTTTTAGAAATTTGTCCGAACAACGTTCTATGTAAGTTTGTCTTTCGTTAAATTGTTGGCCTGATATTACTCTCATTGTTATGAAATAATCTTATTCCTCCCAAACAGTTTTAACGTAAAGGTTATGTTTTTCAATTTTTGATAAATTTAGTATATATACATATTAATGGATTTCTTGACAAAAATAATACTAAAAGTTAATAGGCTAGATTAAACTCGCATCAAAATTTCTAGCTCCGCCTCTATTTGCACTATTATCTCATATTTGTACCGAAAGAGATGAAAGCCCTTGACATCTTATATGCTTCAATGATCATAAAATGAACGGTAAGAATCCAAATCCAGCTAATCATATTTCCCTAATCATGATTAACGAAATGAACAAATGTGTACGGACTTTCACCGGGGGAACAGGTTACTTAGAGGGCTGGCAACCTCGTGTAAAAGCCTATACTACCGAGTGACCAAAGGCGAACCAAAGGTAATTGAGGGATTCACTCAAATTTGGTAAAAAATTACATTGTATATATAAAAAAAAAAAAATTAAAAAAAAATTATGTCTATAAATTGATTTTGAACCTCCTGAACGTATGATTAAAGATAATCTTGGTGGTTGAGGATTTTAAAACTCACCTTAAAGTTTCAAGTTCAAATTTTAGGCACTACTTTTTAAATTTCTACCCCCTTAATGGAATTCATAGATCCGTCATTGCTACGGAGTAACAAGGATTGTGATGGAATGGATAGTACTCATTCATCCTTATCTAGAGGTCTCAGGTTCGAATGTCCTTGAATACGAAGTCATCTTTATTATAGAGCGATTTACCTCCAATATAAATTTTTCAACACGAATCCGAAGTTAGTCAAACATCAACGTGGATCCCAGACACCAGGTGAAAAAAAAGCCTATACTACCGACACGTGTCGATAGACCAAGAAAATTTTAAGTGAAGGAATGAATATCACAGACAATGCGTACGGGGTCCGCCAAACTCGTCAACATCTTCCACATGGAAACGTGTCCACGTATCAAAACGGCACCGTCATCCGCGAGTGAGATAATTTCAGTTATTAATATTATTTGCTTTAATTTATTTATCTTATTTTTTTAATTTATTCTTTAAAAAAATGTACTTTTTCTTTTTCGACAGTCATCTAATTTTTTCCATTACATATTTAAGATTACAAAAATAAATAATTAAATATATTTTTATTTTTTAGATTACAAAATTCAAAGATATCTTTGTTTTTTAGAACTTCAAGTCAAATTAAAAATAGACAAAAAAAAAATTTGAAACAAAAATAGTAGAAACTTTATTAAATTACAGTATGTAACAACACAAGACATACATATTTCCCGTTTACACCCTCTCATCAAAACTTTTTGCTTGCCATAATTTTATACATATAAAAAAATCGAATCAAATAAATAATTTAATTTAGTTTGATTTATATATATATTTAATTTATATTGATTTTGTTCAAAAATTTGAAAATAAAAAGATGAATTGAATCAACGAATTATATATATATATTATTGTTTAAGATAGATTAATTGAATCAATGAATTATATATGTATATATCATTTTATTGTTTGAGATAGATTAATTGAATCAATGAATTATATATATGTATATATCATATTATTGTTTAAGAACAATTTTAAATATCTTATAGATATTTTCATCAAAATTTATTTATAAATTTTTTTAAAATTTTTTTAAGAAAAGAGCATTGATCTTGTTTGTTTTAGATATATGGATACCTATGACTAAGGGTGTTTATGGTTTGGATAAAAACCGATCCAAACCGAAAAACCAAACCAAACCAAACCGATTAAATGAACCGATTTAATTTGAGTTTTGATTTGGTTTGATTTTAGATTGTTAAGAACCGATAGTCATTGGTTTGGTTATGGTTTTGTTCGATAAAAATCGAACAAATAACCGAACCGAACCGAACCGAACCGAACCGAACCAACAAGTTATATACATAAATTCTATTATTATACATACATAATATATTATATTCATAAACAATTTTAAAGATTTTATATATGTTTCATCAAAATTTATTTATAATTTAGATTTACTTATGAAAGAAAAAATGTCCAAGGTGAGAATATTTTTCTTATTGGTTTCATGAATATGAGTGTTTATGAAAATTCATTGTGGATCTGAAAATGTCATTGTCTCTTCCTTCTATGCCAAAATAGTGAATTCGAAGTTTTATTCAGTAAATTCAATGATCCAAAGTTCTGTAATGCCAGTCATTCTAACTATTATTTCGTTTGAATGGATTGTTGTCACTTTTTTCACGCTTTAAATGAATTGTTTCTTTTATTTTTATGTATGGTTAATAATCGAACCAAACCAAACCAAAACCGAAAACAACCAAACCGATAAATGTATATTATATTTGGTTTGGTTTGGTTTTGATAATTTTAAAACCGATTAAGTTGGTTTGGTTTTAATTTTGACCAATAACCGACCCAAACCAACCCGTGAACACCCCTAGCTATGATAAACTCCAATTCTGGCTAGGAGCAAGTGTCGATGTTTCTTCCTTATTAGGTTAAAAGTGGTTACTTTTGGAGCCTTATTAGCATTAATAAATTTGGTGATATGAAGTTCTGTCATGTTAATTGTTTTAACTTTTTTTTAAAATTAAAATAGACGTTTTTTTTTCCTTTTTAAATGAATCATTTTTTTAATTTTTGTATATAATAAATAATAAAACCAAATAATATTAAGATCGATAATAACAAAATGAATAAATATATATTTTATTTGGTTTGATTTGATTTTATATCTCTGTTCTATTTGTTTGACCTACTTTCTTTTTATATTTGTTTATAAAGAATGATCCTTTCTATTTTTAGTAATTTTTTAGTTTCAACTTTTCACATGACATGTTTAGGACCATAAGATATAAGGACATTTTTGTATATTTGATACATTTTTAATTTAAGACCACAAGATTCAATTTTTTTTTAAATTTCTTTAACTCTGTGACAAGTTAAAATAGGCCAAACAAATTGAAACAAAGGGAATAATAATTTAAAAATTGATTAAACTGATTTGGTTTTGATTTTGACCAATAACCGATCCAAATCAACCCGTGAGCAACCCTACATATATACGACATATAATACTCCCCTTCAGTCCATACAAGTGAATTGTTGAGACTTTTTTCATAGTACAAAATATGTAAATTTTTCAACGTTAAATCGGCAACGTTCATAAAGCGCACTATATGTGCTAATTACATAACGCATCAATAGTTCAATAATCATATATCTTGTAGGTGCATTGTATTTGCCTCTAGGTACACTATATCTCGTCTCTCTGTATATATCGATTGCATCCAATATTTTAATAGCAATTTCACATATATAACATAAAAATACATTGATATATCCAATATTACTGTGTAGGGATGGCAATGGGGCGGGGTGAATGTAGAGCGGGGTGAATTTAAGACTATGCCAGGCAGAGCGGGGGTGGTTTAAGGTTGTGTGGGACGGGGGGTATATGTGATTTTATGCGGATCCAAACTTAATTTTAACTTTTACTTGTTATAAGAGTGGTAGAACATTATTTATTTATTAAGATAATTTCTATAAAATAAAAAATATTCAAGAGTGTAAAAATAAAAAATAAAAAATATTCAAGATAGTAAATGAAAATGGTTCAATAAAAAAATAATACATTTCTTACTTCATGCAGGGTGAGTCTATGCGGGGAGGGTTGAAAATGAAAAAAACTATTTATGTGGAAATGGGCTAAAAAATTGGCGGGTTAAGCTCGACACACCCCACCCCGCCCTGCCCCATTGCCATTCCAATTTCTGTGTATATATCTAGTATATCTGTGCATAATTATAGATATGATTGACAAGACGTTTATATATATTCAGTGTACGTATGCATAAAATACATTTACCTAGTATCAAATTTATGATATAATTATTCGAATTCAGGTATCTGTGAATAGAGATATGTGTATAATATAATTATATTTTAAATAGGCACTTTTCAATAACAATACGAAATCAATTACATAGCAAAAAAAAAAAAAAAAGGTAGAGAGGAAGAGCGAACAAAAGAAAAAGGATGAGAAAAAGCGATAAATTATGAAATTATTTTAACGTCCGATGGAATTTAGTAAATTTGATAGAAATATTGTTCGAACTATAAATCAATTCCCTCTTGGCTTTCCAAACGTGCCCATAAATTAGTGAGGTTGAAAAGGTGGTCCCACATATGCGGTGAATAAATTAGCTAAAACCATATATAGGTAGTTGAATTTAATACTTAGAGAAAGAGGAAGAAAATTAAAGAAAAAGTGTGGTACGTGAGTAACCGACGCAACTTCACACGTGTGAGTCGGTGGCAGTTTAATTAGGTATAAGAAGATGTTGCTACAATTCCTTTTCTCAAATTAATATTTAGGAAATTTAACTTTTTACATATTTGATGGTGTAATAATTTATTTTTACAGTACAAGTAAACCTATAAAAGTATAGAAAACCACTTATAATTATGAAATTAACAATTTTATTTTCAAGTAATCTTCTTCAAAAAGTTAAAGTATACCAATATTATAAACTTTTATAAATGGTTACTGTATATTTAAATTAAACTCACATTTTTGGAAAATCGTTATAGCACTTTCTCAGACTATTTTAAGATACAAAGAAATCACACAACACACCTTGTTATTATTAGTTAGGCTTCTCCAAATAAGGAAGGGTTATTCCAACCTTTTTCTTTTTATATTTTGATTATTATTAAGGTTATCTTAAAACATATTCTATATGAAATAGATGATACTAAAATTTTTGATGTAAAATTTATATTGATATTAAATAAATTTCAATAATTAAATGGTAGATAGCCATAATGTCAAATTTAATATTAGAATTAATGTCCTAACCATTATAACCAAATGATTCCTTACCGTATGTGAATAAAGTAAAAATTATTCATTTTTGTTTATCTTCAAAATGACAGTTGGGTAGTACAAAAATTAACAAAATAAATCCTTATGCAATTAGGGGTGGATTATACTCTTGTGATTATAATCCGTAGACTAATTTATCCTATTCTTGGGTATGATAAAATAACATAAAATTTAAAATATTAATTTATCTCAAAATTAGTTATATCTACAATCAAGTAAAATATATATGAAACACTTTTCTTTTTAGCCCCCAAAAGAATATCACATTTCTATAATTAAAATAATTTAACTTTAAAATTTCTTATTTACTCTTAATGAAATTATGTTCATACAAATGGCCACGGAATGTTTTAGACCACAAATTTCAGAATTCTTTATTTAATTCCTAATTATCTTTAATGTTTGATTTATAAACAAAAAATTATAAGTTAGAAATTCTAACTTATGGCTTATTTTAACTTAAAATTAAATGCTTATAAACACTTTTTGAATTGACCAAAACGCTCTGCTTAAAAAATATTTAACTTAAAAACGTCTGTGTCCAAACTAATAACACAACTTATTTGAAACGAGTTAAACAAATATAGTAAACCGGGTGTTAAGTCTAATGAGAAGAATGTCAAAGTTGGGCAACTACAGAGTAGCACTAGCACTTCCCGCTATCTCCTCTCTCTTATTTCTCCTATAAAAACGTTTCTTCCATTGAACCTTTTTCTCGACTCAATTTCACTCACATTTCTACAGAGAGAGCTCTGCTTTTCATCTCTCCAATGGCAATTTATTGGAGATCCTATCTTTCTCTTTCTGCATTGCTACTTGTGATGCTACTAGTCATCAATGTCACTCCCGGTCACAGGTAATTGAACCCTTTCCATTGATTCATAAGCTTATTTTTGACAATGTCGAAGCAAACAACTTGAATTTCTGAATTCGAGTGTGTTACATGAACGATTCTGTTTCTGATTAGTTCGCGTGAATAGCGAAATTATTATGATTTGCTCATTGATGTACTTTTTTTTTTCATTTTCAGTGCTGAAGAAGCAGAGCAATTCCAGAGCTTAAAGAACTTGACAATGGCGAATAGGTAGATTTTTGATATTCTTTTAACATCTCCTTATTAAATACCATTTGATTTGCTCTTCATATGATATAGCTGTGCATGCAGTATTGGTAATTTTTAATGTGCATCCGAAAACACAATCCTGAACGTATAGATTGGATCAGGAAAAAAATTGGTTCTATAATTCTGTTAAAAAATCCCTACGATCGGTGACTCTAAATTAGAGCAAATAATTTGCCCGATAACGATTTGCTCCTTCACCGTCATATGCAGCATTGAATTTGTTAACGAATGAAAAAAGTCTCATATTGATGGTTAATGCTAGCTTTTGGAGTGTGAGTCCGATCCAAGACATAATTTTACAGAATTCTTATCAGTTTGCCTGAAATTGGGCGTTGAATTCATTATCTATCTTTTCATTTTGTATTAGCAAATCAAGGCTCAATTTCGATGGTTCTGTTCCTAACATTCAATTTTCTATTTCAAATTTGCAGTTTAAGTGAAGAAAATGTACCAAACCATGAACATGCTGTAGATGATCCAGAACAGGTGGTTTCAATGGTAGACATGTAAGTTCTCTCTGCTTTCTCTATCATCAGAATGCTAATATTTCATCACTAGTATTAAAAAATTCCCAATGAATATTCTATATTTATTTTCCCTATTCCCTTTACCTATCTGCATTCATGTGCTTACATAAATGAACTGTACTAGAAGTAATTAACCCCTCACATGATCCATATACATCATCAACACAAAATTAAATGCATTGCCCCAGTTACTACACCATTTACCCCTCCTCACCTACTCATTTTTCACCAAATTCATCCCCTGTGAATTCTCTTGTTTGATTCATTACTGACAGTAAAGAATATATCGCACATGCAATGTGCCAACTGCCCTAAGTCAGCTTTTATGAGCCCGATTTTTTAAACTAATCCTGTTATTAAGTTAATCAGAAAATTCAGTTTAAATATTTGCTTCGAGTTATGTGATAGGAGTACTTTATAATATAGGCAGGCATCCAATCCGGTATTAGTAGGGAACTCGAAATACCTTTTTGGAGAATTTAATCATTGATTAGCAAGGCCATGTTATGTTGTAGTATCTCCTTTTTGTTTTCACATGGTCTTTGTTGCCAGATCCGCACATTTTGCTATGTTTCATGTGTCTTTTTCTTTCATGTTATCTATGGATTATGTTGGAAGTAGCTTTACATACCAAGCACATTGTTGGTTCAGTTTTGTGTTCAACTTATCTTTCAATCACCCTCTTTATCTTAAATCACAGGCCATAACCACCCCTATTTGCTTCACGTGACCAGATTTAGCTAACCATTAAAGATTAGCCAAATAGTATATTGCACTTGCACTTGTATTTTGTGGCAAAGTGGATGAGCGATCAGATCTGAGCTCACACCAGTAAATCCAAAGATCCAGCAGCTGGCTGAACTGACATACACATGCCCATATTAAATGACACTTGTATTTTAATAAAGATTAAGTACCCTACCGACATTACAGATACATTTATCAGCCCACCTTATAGATTTATTAATTGCACGGAAAGAGGTACCAGTTCCGTAATGACCGTATTCCCCATCCCCACTTGTATCACTTTAATAACTAACTACTTCACCTCAAAGGCATTACTAAATTTGTTCATATATGTCTAATCAGCCAATTTTTATTTTTCTCAGCGACTTGCTAACTTTAATCATGTGAACAGAGCTAAATTAAATTGTTGATTATACAGGAGCATTAGGAATAGTACAGAGAGGAGGAAATTGGGTTTTTTCTCATGTGGAACTGGAAATCCTATTGACGATTGTTGGCGTTGTGACCGTAATTGGCAACGTAACCGCAAGCGCCTAGCAGACTGTGCTATTGGTTTCGGACGTAATGCTATTGGTGGCCGTGATGGCAAGTACTATGTTGTCACTGACCCAAATGATGACGACCCTGTAAATCCCAGACCTGGAACACTTCGTCATGCTGTAATTCAGGACAGACCGTTGTGGATAGTGTTTAAACGGGATATGGTTATTACACTTAAACAAGAGCTAATTATGAATAGTTTCAAGACAATTGATGGACGTGGTGTCAATGTTCATATTGCCAATGGGGCTTGTATTACTGTCCAATTTGTTACTAATATTATTATACATGGCATCAATATTCATGATTGTAAGCCAACTGGTAACGCCATGGTACGTAGTTCACCGAGTCACTTTGGATGGAGGACAATTGCTGATGGAGATGGCATTTCCATTTTTGGGTCTAGCCATATTTGGGTTGATCACAACTCCCTTGCCAACTGTGCTGATGGCCTAATCGATGCTATCATGGGATCCACTGCAATTACCATCTCCAACAATTATTTTACACACCATAATGAGGTGATGTTATTAGGCCACAGCGACTCCTATGTAAGAGATAAGATTATGCAGGTGACTATTGCTTACAACCATTTTGGTGAGGGTCTCATTCAGAGAATGCCAAGGTAAAATTTGTTTTGTTCCACTTTTTAACATTTTTGTTCTCTGTAAATTCTTGTGCTAAAAAGTATTACCAATTGATCGATATGCAGGTGTAGACATGGTTATTTTCATGTGGTGAACAATGACTATACACATTGGGAGATGTATGCCATTGGTGGCAGCGCTTCTCCTACGATTAACAGCCAAGGCAACAGATATCTTGCCCCGGCCAACCCTTTTGCCAAACAGGTTAATTTCAGTCTTTTGCTCTTCTCTTTTTGGGGGGTAATTAGTTAATTAAGTCTAACACTAATGACTAAGGTTAATCTGTTGCTAAGTTTGGTGGAACTCATACTATGGACTATAAATCGGAGCTTTAAATGATTCATTTTGGACTCTAAAGCAAGGACTTTTTGGTTGGCAGGTGACACATAGAGTGGAGCAATCAGATGTGTGGAAGCATTGGAACTGGAGATCAGAGGGAGACCTTATGCTTAATGGAGCCTTCTTTACGCCATCTGGACATGGCGCTGCAGCCAGCTATGCTAGGGCTTCAAGTTTAGCAGCAAAGGCCTCTTCCCTGGTTGGCAGTCTTACTTCAAATGCTGGTGCACTTTCATGTCGCAGGGGCTACCAATGTTAATGTCTAAGACATTGACACAACCACACATTACCTATACCTGTCCGGTGAAATTGTCGTGTAATCTAGCCAATTTTATACCTTCTTTACCTTGCATCCCTTTCTGAACACCTCACCAGCAAGATACATATGTTTCTTTTATACATTAAAATGATTCGAACCCCTCTTGTCTAGTGTTCCATCTGTCTAATGTAGCAACGCTCAACCCCGCCCTGCCTCAACGAGAAAATTTTAACTCAGAGGATCTGTGGAGCAGGTGTTGAAGTGTTGTACCCTACACATCATATTTCTCCTTAGTCATTCCCTTTCTCTTCTACCACGTTTGCTTAAATCTTGATCACCAACTACTTCTCTTGCTTATGGTTGATAGGAAACCGACTTTTTTCTCCCCTCTCCTCTTGGTATGGAGCATTCAGAAACATAGTACCAAAGAGATTGCAGAAAACATGCACAATAAAAAAAAGAAGACAATGAAAGCTGATTTTTCTGGTTTATTGTTAAACATGTTTAGCATTAAGTGTTGAAACTGGCATCTTATATAATGTAATTATTATGGTTTTCCTTCATAATTCAAGTTATTTCTGCCTACTTTTTATCACTTTCCCCCTATTTAATTTTCTATAAATGTCACTAAAAGTTGAATTATTACGATGGCAATTACAGTTTTGCTTCACCTTAATTATCAGTATTGCAGTAGATGAATTTTTGGAGAGGGGTAGTCATTATTTAAATTAGATTGGTTTTGACTTTTAAGGTTTAACTTATTGTACTTTTGAAATTATGAGTTCAGACTTAATGCTTGTTGAAACTTTAGTGATTTAATTTTTCACATAAATATTTAAATCGCGGGTCAAAAAATATTGGATTCTATTGAGATCTTAGCACAGGGGCTGCATCCACCACGATATGGATGCCACAAGAATTGCATGTGAGATTAGGCAGGCGGTACATGCCTATTCTTTACCTACAGAACATGCCATTTTCTTGCCCATAAGTATCTTGCAGGCAGCATACAGCCATGTGAAGTACTTCACCATTCATCCTTGGATCCGGCACCAAAACAAACATTTTTTGAATTCTAAACACCAAGAGGGACCTCTCTCTAAAAACACACACTAAAACAGACAGTTCACCCATTTGAAACTTGATAATAAAGTATTCATATCAAATTGGCTTAATAATTTCTCATTTTCACCACAATTATCTAAATGAAATGTTAATTCAAGCAATAACATTATTATCAAGGAAATTTCTAATCTAAATAAAGTAAAATCAAGTCTAGATAGACCATACTACTTCTAATTCATATTCAAGTCAAATATTTCTCGACTCTTATAAACTCTATGCAATTTAAACATCAATTATTATGCTTCCCTAAGGAACTAGACACTGGCGCCACAACTCCTCAAATGACAATGAAAAATACGTCACCCTGGAAGGCATCTTAGAGGAGAAGATTTAGTGTTGTGCCCACCAACATGACTTAATTTAGACTATACACACCACATTTTTTTTTTGATTTATTTTGTAGGGTTCCTTTAAGAAAAAGTGAAAAAGTGAAAAAGTGGGGATGCATTGTGGGGTCAGGGACTTTTTTATCACTTTAAAAACTTGGGAGATAAAATAGAAAAAAATTATTCTATGAGAGGCATAGATATTAGGTGGCAGATAATACTTGTGTGAGGTACTTTTGTGCTTTGCCAAGTGGATTTTAGGTCCCACTTGCAAGAAAAATGGCCTAAAGGTCCGTTTTCCCGCTCTAATCTCTCCTGCTTAGTCCAAATTTTCTTCCTATGCTTTTTTAAATTTGCTAACGTAGTTTTTGTTATGTTTTTTGGCTGTTCGGTTTTGTCATTTTTAATAGAAAATATGATAATATAACAATAATATTTAATTAACAAATACAAAAAAAAAAACAAACATAAAATGCACTTCTGACATTATCAAAATAAAAAGATACTTCAAATTAGAAAATAAATACGACAAAATCTAATTATTATAAAGACAAACACATGAATATCAATCAAGAGTTCAGAAGATTAATATCTATCATAATCCTTTAAAAAAAATGTATTTATATAGTTCATGTGAATCAAAGTGGTGAATTGTTTACGGACAATTTAATAGTAAATAATAGAGTGAAAATTTCAATTATAATAAATTAATGTATGATCTTCTATAAGCGAACACAAATATGATTTTTTTTTTTATCTAAGTTCTCATATTTTCTAAATATCATTTATAAAATAATTTTTTAAAATAAAACATTTTATGAAATTAAGACACGAGAGTTTAAAATACTAATATTTTGTAGTTTCACTTTCTTCAATTCCTTAAAACTTATCCAAAATGTTAAATTTAAATTTTTCGATACACCCACTTTGATTTTTCCTCAAATAATTGATGGGGCAGAAGATGTTATTGTTTCTCGCTTAACTAGAAGTCTCGAGTTTAAGCTTTGAGTATGAATTTTTTTGATAAATAATATATCACTTCGAACAAAATTTTACACAATACAAATCTTAAATAGTCCTGTTTCAATTCATATATCGGATACTAGATAAAAAGTCAAAAAAGATATCATACAAAAATAAAATTATGTTAAGAGTTAAAAAGTACTAGTAGAAAAAAATGCAAGAAAGTGTTTTGAAGAAAGAAAGAATAAGTATTAAAAAATGGTTAAAAGTAGATGAGAAAAGGAAATGAAAGAAAGTGAAATGTGGCCCCTTAATATACACTTGGAAGCCAAACAACACCTCATACAACTGACAATAGTTGCACCTCGTACAAGATAAGTTTTTTCGATAAAATACAAGTCATTTTCTTCCCAACACTTCAAATATTAAATAAATTTAATCCCTCCAAAAATAAAGTACAATCCCAATATAAAAAAAATCAATATATTGGGTTATCAGAAAACCCTTTTTCGATGAAACCTCAGAACTTTATTCTTCAATGTGGCTTTTGATCTTCCTATACCAGCTTTATCGATATCGTAAACCTCCATAAAACACGCTTTCTCCAAGAACCAGCCTTTCCATCTTCTATTCTTGAAACCATAAACAAACGTAAGATCCCATAATAGTTCCTGAAGATTTCAAACGAAGTGAATCAGGTCTATTTTGTTCAATTTCCTTCCCCAAGTTCAGTTGAATCTTGTTCAATCTTATTCCTCTCATGTAAGTTTAATCGTATTTCGAGTAACTTTTAGTCCTATTTGATTTATTTTTTAATTGCGGTAGTGTAGTGAAGTTTAGATTTTTGCTTAAACTTTTGAAAATCTGACTCTTTTTAGTGTATGTTTTTGATTTGGCATCGTTAATGACGTTTGGTTTGAATAATGCATAGATTTTTTTGAAAGTTTTATGTTAGCAATTTGAAAACTTTTATTGTATTTTGATCGATTTTAAAGTTCTATGCTAGCGATTTTATTGTCGATTTATGTTTGAACTGTTACTTATTTTGCATATTATTTTAATGTAAGCTTTGATTGTGTTAATAGACTAGTGGTCGATATTTTGATATGACAAATTTGTTTTTGCTTGTATATAGTACAATATGGCTAAAACTAGAGGCGGCATCATTAAACGATCTGGTACTAATGCTTCTAAACATAAGAAAATAAAGGCTGAAGAAGTTTCCAAAGCTTCAAAAAGAAAAAAATTATTATGGAAGAACATGAGTCAAACTCTGATTCTGATACAATGACCGAGATTGACAACTACTAGGAAGTAGTGCCGAGTCTAGTGATGATGTTGAATCTAGTAATGATAAAAGTGACAGTGAAGATGAGAGTAGTAGAGATACCCAAACTGGTGATGAGGATGAAGATTCCCTGTCTTTGCCAATTTGTGCAAGAGACATTTCTATTAAGTTGTATGATTTAAAGACATGGATAGATGAGATAAGATCGTTTCCAGCAAAAAATTATGTTAGAGCAAGGATGACTGTTTATCATGATTTAATAAATCTTCCAGTTTAAGAAAAAAATTATGAAGATTTTAGAGGTACTTGTTTTGGACACTTGAGGCATATTCCAGAACATTTCAAGTTCAATGGACAAATGATCCATTATATGTTGTTGCGACGTGTGAAAAGTGACAAAAAAATACATGAAATTTGATTCTGTGTGAATAATAATTCTTCTTGTTTTGGCTTAAGAGAATTTACATTGATTACAGGGCTGAATTGCTCAGCATACCCTCGTGATGCAAAATTGAAAAAAGTTCTTGTAAAGGGAGAGAAATTTTACTACAAGGTGACTAAGAATAAAAACATTACTGCTACAAAGTTGATGTGTTTGATCAAGGGTTCCAAGTTGAATAAGGAGCAGAAGTTGAAGTGCTCTTTTGTTTTGTTCGTTGACACAATGTTGCTTGCCCATGATCGATCTAAAGTTGTGGATTCAAGCCACATTAAGATGGTGGATGATTTAGATTTCTTCAATAGTTATTCATGGGGGAAAAAGAGTTTTAATTTAACATTGACGTATCTGAAGAATAAAATCAATTTGAAGAAGCAAAGTAAAGTGTTTAATGAAAGAGGAAATGCATCGTATGCTCTGTATGGATTTCCCTGGGCATTTCTTGTACTTCTTATAAAATATGTAGTTGATTTATGATAAATTCTTATATATTTGTGTAGTATTTTATAGTCTCTGTTTATTTATTTGTTCTCTTATTAATTTCAGGTTTGGATATATGAGGCTTTTCCTCATCTTGAAAAGTATGCCAAGAAGTCATTGGATTCTCCTTTGCCCATTCCCCATTTACTTATATGGCACATCGTAAAAAACGATAATTTTATCGAAGGTGATCCATTTAAGTACAAAGGTACAAAGTTATTTATTATTATTTAGCAATATTTATAAATTGATGAATGTCATGTAATATTTGTATATATTATTTTTTCGTAAGTTGTGCACCCATACCTCACACCTACTGTCCATGAGATAAAAAATAGTTACTTGGCAACATTAAAGCCATATATGGACAAAGTGAAGGATACAATCCTCAATGCCTTAAAGGCAAATTTGAAAAGTGTGTCTGTCCTTATTTCAACAGTAGAGAATGTGGAGGATGAGTATTTAAGTGATCACAATCCTAATCAACCTTGTGAGAATTCTGTACCAAGTACTTTTAAAGATGAAAATCTGTGTGAGTGTGTTGCATCCTTCAAGCAATCAATGGTGGAAATTATTGCTTATGTACGATAGGAGAAATTGAGAAGAACTGAAAAGAACAAGAAAAAGAAAGGTAGATAAATTTATATATTATTTCTGTAAAATAATTTATTTGTATTAATGCTTAGACACTAATCTTGCAGTAGATGATGACAACTTTTCAACACCAACAGTTGATGACGAGATCCTTTCATTAGCTATAGTCGATGATGATCTTGATGCAGTTGATGAATACTTTGCTGAAGAAGTTGATGAAGTCATAGAAGAGATGAAGGAAGAGGAGTTGAAAGAAGAAGAGAAAGAACAATATGACAGAAAAAGAAGAGGAGAAGCTGGAGGAGAACAATGAAGAAAAAGAAGAGGAGAAGCTAGAAGACAAGAAAGAAGAAGAAAGTGAAGAGGTGAAGCTGGAAGAAAAGAAAAATGAAGAAAATGAAGCAAGGGGAGAAGAAGAGAGAACAACAAGAGGAGAAGATAACAGAGAATGAAGAAAAGGAAAAGTTGGAAGAAGAAGGCTTGGCAACTGATGTGGCAGAAGTGGAAAAAGAAGTTGACGTGATGGGTATTGTGACGAAGCATAATGATGAGGTTGGTGGTGATGAATAAGACATTTGTGGTTATTGGTGTTTTAAGAGAGTTTTTGAAATAGTTAATTGGTTTTTGAAGACAATTTATTCATGTGATAGTTGAGTTTTCCCTGGTTTTAAAGACAATTGGTTTTTGAGATAGTTGATTTTTTAAGACAATTAGTTTTTGAAATAGTTGGTCTTTAAGAACATGGTTAAAATGGTTTGTTGTTTTGCTGTTTTTGACGAGAAAAATGTACATATGATAGTTTAACATGTTTTATTATGAATGGTTTTTAGATTTCTTATTAATCTATGTTTTAATAGTATGTGATTTTTGCTATTACTGTTGATCTATTTAGTAGTCAATTATCAACAATAAAGTTGTATGTCTAATACTATAAATTGCTATCACTGTTGAGCTATAACATTATCGATAAAAAAATAAAAGATATAAGAGTGCAATAAATAAAGAGAAATACTTTATTTATTTAACACTACATTCCTGTTACACATATGTTACACATTTCCAAAAAGCAAACACCAAAAATAAACCACACAATATAGTTTTTAGGCGTTTTTCTTTTTCTTCTGCCAAAATCAACCTTTCTTTTAGTTGATCTCTATCTATTTCAGCATCTTTTAGCAATACTTTCAAGTGATTCCTCGGCTCTTTGGCTTCTTTTAAGAAAGTCATTAGCAAATCCCTATTTTCTTCGGATTTCCGTAGCTTTTTTAATATTTCAAATTTGGCTACCACACAAGTGACACTTGTTATGTTGATTGTATAACCACAACTCTTTCTCATACATCTCTAATCACCACACCCAATTTATGTGGACTCTTACATGATCATATGACTTGTTTAAACTTATTTAATTGGATAGATTTTAAAAATATAATTATAATTAATTAATTGTTGTCTTTTATAAATTCTACTAGTTTTGGTCTATATATAAGTGTCATATTCTAGTAAGTGCAGTATCGACAAAGCTTTAACATAGATATAAACCCGAATATACCTTACTAATGTCAGAGTATAAATCTAATTGATCATACATACACCACACACATAGAGAGACATCGATTGTACAAGGGGTCTATATATTTTGACAACCAGTAAACATTTCAATATACAAAATTTACAACGGTATTAAAAGTTCAAATTGCTACTTTTTTAACAATAACATATGATTTTTTGATAATTCTTTAAGGGATCGTTTGGTAGAGTGTATATTCAATTAATGTTTGTATTAGTCATTTTTGGATTACTTATACTTAGATTATTTCTTATGGATAGTTTGATTTGGTGCATTAAAAATAACATGCATGATGATGATGATGATGATGCATTAAAATACACAGCTTGAGATCATGACAATTTTTTACAATACTTCCTTCTTTAATCATTATAATTCATGCATTAAAATCATTGCATCACGAATAGATGGTGATGATGATGCACATGCATTAAAATACATAGCTTGAGATCATGACAATTTTTTACAACACTTCCTTCTTTAATCATTCTAATTCATGCATTAAAATCATTGCATCACGAATACCACGAATTTTCATATATTAATAATACACAGTTTAATAGAGAACAAGTGGACTCAATAATAAATATTAATAGATAGCGTACAAAATGTATGTCATCTTTTGATTGATCTATATTAGATCATGACTAATTACTATAATAGATGTGTTACGACCCAGTGGTATCCCCTAGATGTAACATGGCGTATAAGATTCCGAAAAGTCTCTTACAAGCCTCATAACAATCATGAACATAAGAACTTAGGAAAAATAGAGTGAAATTTAAAAATTTTCTTTACAATTGAAGTCATTTTTTTCATAAAAGCAAGCGGAAGTCTTTCTATACTTTGTCTCAAACCATCTACAACACTTTGAATAAACTTTGGGACTTAGCCTATACAAAAGCTCTAGACATAAAGTAAAAGACATAAAGGGAAATAGGTGGGTTTGTCCTCAAAACTATGAGGACTTACCAACTCTTCAACTCCATGCTCCTTAGAAACCTATCTTCCAAGTATAGGACATCAAATCTCCAAACTCTACACTTTGGTAGAAAATGAAGAAATATGGGTTAGCACATTTAATGTAATAAGTATGATAGCCATGCAAAAGCCATGCTTATAATGGACATTTTGGTTGAAAACCATGCATATGCGAATTTTGAGAAAACTTCATGAACATAAGCAAAAAGGCATAAGATACAATCACATTCAACATATAAGCCATTTCATCAAATTCGAACATAATCAACATATAAGACATTTCATCACATTAGAGCCTTCACCTTAAATAACCCTAAACTATACTTGTGCAATGTAAGAATAGCATCCCATACTACTATTCCTACTAAGTACCACTTTGAGTCCACCTTAGATGAACTTACCTTTCTTCCTTTTCACCTTTAGACAATACTTATACATAAGGAACATATACATGTCATAAGTCATGACAAGGAAAGTAACTCATAATACAACTCAAGTAAAGCATACATCATCTCATTAAGCATATAAGTCAATATTCTTCATTAGCTTCATTAAGAACACATTTATTCATTAGCCATTGAGACATTAGAGGAACACACCCTAACCTCTCTCAAAGCCTACTTGTGCAATGCATGGATGAAGTCCCATGCCACCACCCATACTAAGTAGTGCATTCTTGAGAAGCCATAGTTCAATAACATTCTTTGTGGGGGTAAGCCTTAACCGACATAGACCATGCGAGTAAATCATGGAATCCCGCCAAACCGAATAAGAGATTCCTACTTGCCTAAGGTAGGACCGTTGATTTAGCTTAGGTGGATCCACTAGCTATAAACCTATGTGGGCACATAGTTATGGTATATGAAGATTGCTTCTAGATACCCTGCCTCAACTCACGGATGAGCATCCATCTCAAGAGATTGTTACTAGATACCCTATCTCAACTCACGAATGAGCATCCATCTCAATTCATATCTACTTGGTACTTAGCATTATTCCCCATGAAGTACTTGACATTCATTACTTTAGTTCATTGTTATGGGATAAAAGATTGCTACTAGATACCCTGCCTCAACTCATGGATGTGTATCCATATCAAACCCAACATTCATTCATTGGATATCTCATAGATTCAAAGATGAGAATAACCTTTCAACTAAGAATCCCCATATTATGAGAAAGTCCTTTCACAACATGTCATTATCATTCATTAGTGTACAATTGAGAATAGCCATTCAATCAACACATCATCATTAACATAATCATAGAAACTTCATTCATTCCTCATTTATAAGTATGTGTATGTGAGAATAACCTTTCAACACCACCACCATTGCATTATAGTCATAACTACATTACTTTCGTTTATACAAGAAGAAGATGCTTAAGCCTACCAATTTAAGATACAACATTACATTGAAGAAACCCTTCACATTCTATCATCATCATTCATGAGTGTTAATTGATTATAAACTTTCAATGATAACACAATTACATTCTAAAAATTATCAATACTTTCATTGAGATCATACACATATACTTCACATCATAATCATACATAATCCTTCATGAAATTTCCCTTCAAGGCTATGAATTAATCTCAACCCAAACATCTAGAATAATACATTAGATAAGGGAATTAACATGCTTCAATCACTAATTGAATATATACATAAATAATTCAACATACTTTCATGATCAATCAATTCCCAATTACAATTCACAACTTAGGATTTTTGGGGAAAACATGGGTTCATAGAGGAAATTCACCATAATTCATCATTAATTCAACAATACATTCATATTACATCATATATAAACCTTTGAAAATGTTTTGGAATTGAACCCATGCATAGATTGAAAATCCTAGGTTTTTGGGGAATTTTGGAAACTTGAAATCATCTTTTGATAGGGCTCCTTGAATGAAACTTAATCAAGGATAAAGACTACCATACCTTTTAGGGAAGAACTCCACAAAAATTGAGAGTGAAAGGTGAGATCTTGAGTTTCAAAGCTTGACTCCTTGTTCTCCAATGGTGGTTTCTAGAGAGAATATTTGGAGAGGGTGGGAGGTTTCTATTTTGTCTTTTTTGAAGTAATGAATTGAAAAAGGGTCTTTAATACTTTTAAAAGCCTTAAAATACTTTAATTAATCAATAATAACCATCCTCTATCTTAACTAACCTAAAAAGGAATTTACCAATTTACCCCAACCTAGGCCGAGCTTGACAACTTTCTACAGGTGTGACTCACGAACCCCACCCACGGTTTGTGGGTGGGTCCACGGGCCGTACTGGCACTTCGTGGTTCATGGCTGCAACATGTATTTTGGGACCTAAACCCACAGAGGCCATCCATGGGGTGTGGATGGACCTACGGGGTGTAAGTCCCATCCGTAGCTCCTCCTCAATTTGACAGCTTTTTGGTTCTTTGGGGTCTTAGGGGTTAGGACTTAGGGTCCTCCTCAAGGACCCCTTGGTTGGTCCTTGGGGAGTCGTACCTTGATGTTTAACCCCTAAACCCCTCAACCTAAGCTTGGGAAGACATTTGAAAACATGAAACCCCATAACAAACTCAAACACACATTCGTTAGGCTCTAGTTTCTCTTACTAGTTTTCCGAGTTGTAACATTATTTCTCCCTTAGGAACATTCGTCCTCGAATAACACTTTAAACACTTTAAGGAAAAATGACTCAAGACTAGTAGTCCATCATGCATGCGACATCATAAACAATGCCCCAAAACTAGGAGGAAGCATCAACTCCATTTCAAACATACTCCATGCAACACAAGAAAGTAGGAACTACTTCTACAAACTCATTATGCATCATAACTTCAACATTTCTCATTTCATTGGAGGAATTACCTTCTCCATATCAAAGAATGCTCATCATAACATCACTAGGCACATTATGCAATTACTCTCAGAAGCATATTTAGGCATGTTCAACAATTCACCTCATGACGCATATAGACAACTCATACTAGATGCATATAAAACATAAGGGTCATAATTCATAAAAACTCTTTTTCTCATTCAAACATAAATTCATCAAGAATATGCATAACATAAGGAGACCATGGAAACACATAATCACACATGACTCCAAAACATGAAACAAGCCAAAAAGGAACCCTTGGTCTCAAGCATGAAAAGGAATATAAGAGAGAGATAAGGATATGTGAACTCTCAACAACCTTACTATTCAACATACCATCGCCCCGTTAGGAGTAAAACCATACTTAGGCTAACATTAAATAGCATAGGGACCTTAATAACTTATTCACCACCATAAGGAACTATCAACATACCGGTGCCTTCATCCAGAAGAGCTCCTTTGACAACTCTAGTAGCATCCTTTACTAAAACCCTTACTAGGACATTACTCCTCAACATTTTTCATGGAAGGAACTTCTTTACCATTCTATTTCTTAACTTGACGGCTTAAGATCCCAACCGGTACTTCTAACTAGGAAGGTTCTCATTAAGCAACTCTTGCTCACAAACAACCCTACCTACACCACTCAAGGTGAAAATTCAAGTCAACCTAAATCATGAAGATCAAAAACACTCCCCGACCTTGCTATATAAGCACATCATCTCCCCCTTGGGAGCAAGACTATACCAACTCCTTTAAACATCACTTTCTTCCATTCTAAGGTCGGAGCAAGTCATCACCAAACCTATACACTCATCACACAAGATGATTCTAAACCAAGGTGAATTACACTTCTACCCTTCTTAGAGGAGTTTATTCCCCCAACACATCTAGGCATTTCTAAAACACCTTATTCATCAACTCTTTCAACACACTTCAAAACTTATCATGACCTTCTACCAATAACACACATAACCATAATACAACACATTCATACTAAAGACAACATCACACTTTATCACCTCAAATCTAACAAGTCACATAGCCATAATTGGCATCACAACCACCCTTTCCTCCCTCACTCCTTCTAGCATAAACCCTTCGAGTGGTCATATAAAAGACCATTGTATAAGGAATAAGAGAGAGACCTTAAAGAGTTAAACTATATGGCACGACTTCAAGAATGAAAAAAGTGTGATATTCCTAACATCCAATAGCCTCCTATTCATAAAAATGGCGCACTTCACACTATGAACAAGACTCTACTAGATGTGGTTTGAAACATCCTAAAACCATCCCAAAATCTTGTGCTCTGATACCATGTTTGTTACGATCCAAGAGTACCCCTAGACGTAACACAACGTATAACACTTCGAAAAGTATCATAAAAGTCTCATAGCATTCATGAACATAAGAGCATAGGAAAAATAGAGCAGAATTAAAAACTTTTCTTTACAATCGAAGTTATTTTTTTTGCATAAAAGCATGTTCTATACTTTGTCTCAAACCATCTACAACAGTTTGAATAAACTTTGAGACTTAGCCCATACAAAAGCTCTAGACATAATGGGAAATAGGTGGGTTTGTCCTCAAAACTATGAGGACTCACCAACTCTTCAACTCCATGCTCCTTAGAAACCTATCTTCCAAGTATACGACATCAAATCTCCAAACCCTACACTTTGGTAGAAAATGAAGAAATATAGGTTAGCACATTTAATGTACTAAGTATAATAGCCATGCAAAAACCATGCTTAAAGCAGACATTTTGGTTGAAAACCATGCATATGCCAATTTTAAGAAAATTTCATAAACATAAGCAAAAAGGCATAAAATACAATCACATTCAACATATAAGCCATTTCATCAAATTCGAACATAATCAACATATAAGCCATTTCATCACATTAGAGCCTTCACCTTAAATAACCCTAAACTATACTTGTGCAATGTAAGAATAGCATCCATACTACTATTCCTACTAAGTACCACTTTGAGTCTACCTTAGATGAACTTACCTTTCTTCATTTTAACCTGTAGACAATATTCATACATAAGGAACATAAACATGTCATAAGTCATGACAAAGAAATAAACTCATAATACAACTCAAGTAAAAAATACATCATCTCATTAAGCATATGAGTCAACATTCTTCATTAGCTTCATTAAGAACACATTTATTCATTAGCCATTAAGACATTAGAGGAACACACCATAACCTCTCTTAAAGCATACTTGTGCAATGCATGGATGAAGTCTCATACCCCCACCCACACTAAGTAGTGCATTCTTGAGAAGCCATAGTTCAATAACATTCTTTATTGGGGTAAGCCTTAACCGACATAGACCATGTGAGTAAATCATGGAATTCCGATGTTACCCACACCGAATAAGGTTTTCCTACTTGCTTAAGGTAGGACCGTTCATTTAGATTAGGTGGATCCACTAGCTATAAACCTATATGGGCACATAGTTATGGGATAGGAAGATTGCTTCTAGATACCCCGCCTCAACTCACGGATGAGTATCCATCTCAATTCATAACCACTCGGTGCTTAGCATTATTCCCCACGGAGTACTTGACATTCATTACTTTAGTTCATTATTTTGGGATAAGATATTGCTACTAGATACCCCGCCTCAAATCATGGATGAGTATCCATCTCAAACCCAACATTCATTCATTGGATAGCTCATAGATTCAAAGATGAGAATAACCTTTCAATTAAGAATCCCCATTTTGTGAGAAAGTCCTTTCACAACATGTCATTATCATTTATTAGTGTACAATTGAGAATAGCCTTTCAATTAACACATCATCATTAACATAATTGTAGAAACTTCATTTATTCTTCATTCATAAGTGTGTGTATGTGAGAATAACCCTTCAACAACAACAACATTGCATTATAGTCATAACTACATTACTTTTGTTTATACAAGATGAGGATGCCTAATCCTACCATTGTTGCTTAGTTTCTTAGTTTCTTGTACGGTGTGCAGCTCTTTCCCTCCCTTTTTCAGCTAGTTTGGACTTCATTCGAGGATAAATGTTCCCAAGGGGAGATAATGTAACACCCCGTATCCAAAAACAAACAAAACAACATATTTTCAGAATATTCAGGTGCCACCTACGGACCATAGGTGGGGTCCGTGGTTGGCCACTTGCATCCCCTTCCTAGAACCCTATAAAATATTCAGCTAAGGGTCGACCAACGGCAGGACCCACAAACCGTAGGTGGGACCACAAGTCGTGGTCGAGACCTCTAGATTCCAGGTCCCATAACCCATGTCGACGCCTGCCAGGATGGACTGCCGGTCTGGTCCATCAGTGATCCCTAACAACTTTTAAGTCTGGGTTTTTGGTATTTTCCCTATGCATTGGACACCTAAACTACGTTGTTTAACCCCTAAAATACGAAGTTTTGGTCAGTTTTAGCCTAGTAACTTGATCAAAACTTACCCTAGTCAATTAATTCTCCAAAAATTTGATCAAACTAGAGGAAAAGAGGAGAAAGCATCGACAAAACCCTCTCCAAGAATGCAACAAGTTTTCCTCAGTTCTAGGCTTGAAATCGAAAGATTTTTCCGTGGAATTCATCACAAGGTATGTAGGGATTTGACTAGTGGGTTCCTTTCACCCATTAAGTCCCTAGATTTCATTTAGAATATTGATTCCCTAAATATTGCTTAGACCTAGGGTTTCTAAAACTTGAGATAATTGTTGTGATTTAGCTGTTAGAATAATCCAAATCAGATTATCATGATTTCGTAACATTGTTTCTTAGTTTCTTGCATGAAATTCAGAACCCTAGATGTGTTGATTCATTTAGTTCATGACTTACACTTGCTAGACCGGTTTGTACACATATTCATGCATCAGTTCCAAAGGTTTCATTATCAGTAGATTATTGTTGCATTTTCAGTTAGCATGTCAGAACAATGATCTATCCATTATATTTTAGTTATGTTGTAATGTACATATATTCAGTTGGGAGCAAGCTTAACACTGAGTTGGACTAGGGTCAATCACCCTCATAGTCCCGAAACTACGTGCCCATGTAGATTTGTAAGTCCCCTAGGTGGGCATCATATTTAGTGATCACACCAACCATGCCTCTATACCCTTGGACATGTATATTGGGTCCTCTCGATGGGGCATATACATCAGACTCCACATTTAGCTGATGTAGTTTTATGTCAGTTATTAGTAGCTCCCACAGTCAAACTTCAGTGTATTTGACCAGGTCTTCAGTTATATTTCAGCATTTAGTCTCAGTATGTCATGTTCAGAGTTAGTACTTGGTCATTGCATTTAGTTCAGTCTTCAGTATCAATCAATTCCCAATCACAATTCACAACTTAGGATTTTTGGGGAAAACATGGGTTCATAGAGGAAATTCACCATAATTCAACAATGCATTCATAATACATCATATATAAACCTTTGAAAACGTTTTGGAATTGAACCCATGCATAGATTGAACACCCTAGGTTTTTGGGGGATTTTGGAAACTTGAAATCATCTTTTGATAGGGCTCCTTGAATGAAACTTATAATGATGAAGACTACCATACCTTTTAGGGAATAAATCCATGAAAAATTAGAGTGAAAAGTGAGATTTGGAGCTTCAAAGCTTGACTCCTTCTCCAGTGGTGGATTCTAGAGAGAGAATATTTGGAGAGGGTGAGAGGTTTCTATTTTGTATTTTTTGAAGTAATGAATTGAAAAGGGTCTTTAATACTTTTAAAAGCCTTAAAATACTTTAATTAATAAATAATAACCGTCCCCTAACTTAATTAACCTAAAAAGGAATTTACCAATTTACCCCAACCTAGGCCGAGCTTGACAACTTTCTACAGGTGTGACTCACGAACCCCACCCATGGACTGTGGGTGGGTCCACGGGCCATACTGACACTTCGTTGTTCGTGGCTGTAACATGTATTTTGGGACCTTAACCCACAGAGGCCATCCATGGGGCGTGGATGGACCTACGGGGCTTAGGTCCAATCCGGAGCTCCTCCTCAATTTGACAACTTTTAGGTTCTTTGGGGTCTTGGGGGTTAGGCCTTAGGGTCCTCCTCAAGGACCCCTTGGTTGGTCCTTGGGGAGTTGTACCTTGACGTTTAACCCCTAAACCCCTCAACCTAAGCTTGGGAAGACATTTTAAAACATGAAACCCCATAACAAACTCAAACATACACTCGTTAGGCTCTAGTTTCTTTTACTAGTTTTTCGTGTCGTAACATGATGACACTAAATTGACCAAAATGTTGACAACTAAAAAAAATAGTAGCTTGATTACAAAGACAAATTCAATCAAGCTTGTTTAAGATTTGTTGTTGTTCACACATGTGGTTCTCTTGTGTTCGATTCTCGTGCAAATTGAACATTTGTTCCTTCTCTTGCTCTTGAAATTCTCACCGATGCCTTTGACATGTTTTTTTCTTTTACTTCCAAGCTTGGTATCGACAAGAGGCTGAATAATCTTCACATTAAGAAATTCTTCTGGCACACACCATTTTGACTCGAGAGGGACAATATTAATAGATTTCATGTATGCAAGAAGATATGCTTCAACTTTATACAAAGGCGAAGAGTACTCGTAGATGCTCATACCATACTCATTGCCATGCTTCGATCGCAAACCAGCCATTGCATGAGCACAAGGTATCTTGATCAAGTCATATTGCCTACATGAACATGACTTTTCTAGTAGGTTAACATTGGTTGTAACACCTGCACCGAACACGGTAAATTGATTGCCATCCCCAATTACATTGTCCCTATACAAGAAGTCGCCCTCGATCATTTTTTTCTTGCGATTTTTTCGGCAGTCAGCAACATTTGATTACCCATTGATTTGAGGATATATGCATGCCTCTCCCTAAACAATTCTCCAAATCTCATAGCAATTGAATTAAATATAGATGCCAAGAGATACTCTCTTTCGTCTATCAACATAACATTAAGTGACTCGGCAATATTTGTGGAGATCACATCATATCTATTGCTAGGAAAATGTGCCCTGCTCCACTTCTCAAAACCAATATCATGCTCAAGGATGATGGCTGCCGTGATACATTTGTTCTTGAATTTTACAAAATGATTGTCAAACTCCTCCAAAGAATAAGCCTTTGCCGCATTGTGTGTAAAGATAAAGGGAATCTCCATAATGATGATTTACGCGAAGATTTTCACTAAGGTGCCTAAGACAATATCCATGGTGAGCATGATTGTAAACGTTCACAATACCGTTGGCGATACTCTTGTGTCTATCAAAGATAAAACACAAATCTGGTTCATCGACCACATCTCCTTCAACTTCTCAAAGAAGAATGTCCAAGATATATCATTCTCTTTGTCCATGACACAAAAGGCATTCGGATAAACATGATTCTCTGTATCTTGTGCAACATCGATCAACAACACGCCCTCATAAGTAAATGAGTGCCATTGACCACAATTACCTTTCTCATGTGGACAAATTCCTTAATGCAAGCACCAAAGGCCAAGAAATAATACATGAACCTATGACTATCCTTGTTTACGATGAGACAATAGCTAGAACCAACATTAAGTGTCTCTAACATGTAGGAAAAATCCGGTAAGCATTAATATCCATTCTCCGCTGTTCCTCAGACCAATTCCTTGGCAACCACACCACCCTTCTAACACTTTCAATAGTTTGGACTACAATGAAAAAAATTAACATAGCTCTTTGAATCTCTTTAACATTTGGACCCTTGCCATCACGATACATACTTACACAAGGTGAAGCAATGACTTTGATTGAAATTTTTCTATGGCTACTGTTGGCATGTTCAAGGCCACAACTATGTTCGCCAATGTACTTGTAGTCATGAAATATATCCGAACACTCATATTTCCTCGCCCGCAACATCCATGCATAATTGTGAGATACATAATTCACCTTTAAGTATTTAGTACAACTCTTGACAGTAGAAAAATCAAAAGACTTTTGTGCCGCCGCTTCAGCTAATAACAATTGTAAGTTATTCTTGTTACTGAAAGTTTGGTTTATGCATAAATTAGTTCCATCGGAGAAGGAATGGTTGGATTGTGATCCCAATTCCTGTTCTCCCTGCATTTCTTCACAATATTTGGGTTCAGGATCTTCCGCATCTACGATGATTTTCCACATTAATTGGATCATCATGTATATTAATTGAATGATCACCCAAGCTCTCATTTGAATTATTAATCAAGCTCTCCTTTGAATGATCACCCAATCTTTCATTTCCAATCGAATCATTGTCACCATTAAATGAATCCGTTGGTTCAATTGGAGGCCTCACATTGACGTTTATCCTCAATGTAGGTCTAGAGCCATCAATACCAATATCTAACATGTACAAGCTCACGTACCTATCATTTTTTATGAATGTGAGATGTATTTTGCCCCTCCCATTCATTTGATACCAATAGCTAATCACCAAGTCATTTGGATTGCAAGTTAACTCACCAGCCTCAATTACGCTTGCAATCATATCTTCATATGAACCATTGCGACGCAACGCAATGGGCACTGTCGTCTTACTAAAAGATTTCCAATTCCAGTTTTTGGGAGTTTCCTCCTATACTCCCATATAATCACCACCAGTAACAACAAATTCAACTACTACTATTATAGACTACAAAGATAGATACTAGATTACAGTATCAGTCGTTAACGATCGATGAGGTACGACTTCCATACAAAAATGCGACTGAATGAGATCGGGGTTCAGAATTCAGCACCTGCAATGGCGAAATAAATTTTTAATGTTTTTAAACTACTAAAATGTTTCTATAATGAGTTATCAAGTGGTTATTATGGAAGATTTCTCAAATTTCTAAAATGGCGGGAAACTAATTTTGAAGCTTGGTTTTTGAAAGAAAATGGAGTAAACATGAAAATAGAGTAGGAGATGATGATGATTTTATCTTGGAAATAGATATTATGGCCGGAAAACTAGTCGGAATCGACAAAGTCGACATCAACAAAACGAGGTACAATTGTTTCCCGTTTGGATTTTTTCCTTTTTTTTTTTAATATAAATTTTAATAACTGCAAATAAATATATTATTTCATATTTGTTGGAAAAGAAGGGGCGGGGGGGGGACCAAAGTGGTGATATGAAAACTTAGGGAGGTCTTTTGCATGTCCCAAGTAGGGTACATGGATGATGTCATAATTAGTCGCTATACCACTAATGTTTCAAGACTTGTGACTTAATGTCACATTAAGTCTTTAGAGTGACTATTTTGCCAACTTTCCCATCTTAGAGGTTGTTTGACATTGTGGCTAAATAACTTATATTTAAAAACAATTTTATTTAAAAATGACTTTTTAGAAAAGTACTTTTGAGAAGTAATAATTTGTGTTTTGACTAATTATTTGAAAAATGCTTTTGATAAGCCGACTGCAGTTGATTAATCATTTAAAAAAATGTTTTTAATAGGAAAATTTTGAAAAATGACAAGTATCAATGCACTTTTACTATTAAGATTATTTTGTAGAGAGAGATTGTTTAATATATTTATTATTAAAATTTTAATTAATTTTTTATTTTTATTAAATTAATATGTACATATTGGAATTTTCAACTAATATCATACATAATTAAATAAAAAAATAAATAAATTAAATATTGATATAATATTAATATAATAATTTGAATATAATTAGAAACATCTGTCAAAATGAATTTAAAAATCATTCTACAAAATAAATCACTACATAGGATAATTCAATATTAAAACAAATACATGTAAGAGATATATTGATAAATATGTATATATGACAAGGATAGTTTGGTTTTGGAAAAATATTTTTCTTGCTAAACTTGTTTAGAACTTACTGAAAACGTCTTTGCTAAAACTAATATACTTCCTTTGAAACTAGCCATGTTTTTCTTTATGAAAGTAATATACTTGGGACTATTCAAGTTGCTTAAAGCTCTTTCTGAAGTTTTTTCTTTAATACTAGTAATTTTTCTTTGAATATGAAAATGTGCATAATAAATGATATGCCGAAGCTTTCGAACAATCTTACTTAAATAGAGTTCATGTGGTATAATAAACATGAACAACTACCAAAGATCATAGATGTATAGAGTGGACTTAAATCACTGCTAGGAAATCAAGAATAAAAAATTAAAGTGTATGGAGGATTTCACATAAGGTTAACTTGGGGTCACCCTAGTTTCAATCTTGGTAACTGAAAATACATGTAGGGCGTGACGAAGGACTCATTCACTCATTATGATAGTCTTACATACCTTAAACACTTTATGATTCTTGAAGAAAAACCTTAACTTAATGAAGAACAATCAAGAAACCTTTTCTGGAAATTCTTGAATTCGTTTTCTTGGAATCCCCATGGTCAAGATTTAAATTTTCTATCACCAATTTATGAATAGATAAAGAAATTTGGGTTGGAGCGCTTGAAATCCATGGAGAAGAACTTATATTGACGAATGAGGATGAGAGAAGGAAAGAAAACTACTTTTAGGACTTGTAAGAGTTGTCAAAAGTGAGAAAATTAGACTAAAACTGACTTAAATGATTTCTCGTCGTCCACCGACATTTTAACTGATGAAATTCTTATCCAACATTGTTCAACACCAGTGAAATGCATGTTCAAAATAGAAAACCTCTCATTTTTTCCTCAACTAGCGCTAGACCGACGTTTCACCAATTTAGAATTGTTCAATGCCGATGAAATACATGTCCAGGATAGAATGTCAAACAAAACTAAAATGACCATAACTTTTGACTCATATCTCGATTTGATACAATCTTGGTGGAGTTGGAATGAAAGATCATAGACCTCTAATTTGATAGGTTATAAGCTACCTAAGATTTTATATGATGAGAGATATCATCATTTGAAGTTGACTCTTGGATGAATTAGTGCAAAAACCTTAGCCGGTAGGAAGTCTTTGAACTCGACTTTGTCACTCCCCGAGGCTAGCCCCTTGATGTAAACACGGGACCTAGGATCACAAGTGACCCCAAGCTAACTCTGAGCTGGCATATCATAAGCAGACTTAAGAAATACTGTGCGGAAGCTAAAAAACCATGAGATATCTGAAATAATGGGGAATACCCAATACTGTCTGAATATAAAGAAACTATGAGTTTAATAACTACTGAAAGATCAAACTCAAAACTAAATTTGAATCTAGTATTATGTCTAAAATAAGACTCTAACTGACTAGAGATGCTGGGACATGTCCCCAGCTAACTCTAGCAAATACTGAACACTGAAATTGAAAGACTAAATATAGAAACATGTGTATTGTCCTCGAAATATAAGGACTCTCTACTGAAGCTGCTGAAATGGAGATCGGGAGCCGCTCTATTCGTGATCTGAATGCTGAGGACCTAAACCTACATCACAAGAAGATGTCGCACAAAGAATAGTCAGTACTTGAAAGGTACTGAGCATACATGATAGGATAAAGCTGAATAATATATATATATATATATATATATATATATATATATATATATATATATATATATATAACTGAACAAGGCATACTGAGCAAATGATTTAATCTAAAATGAATGTAAATGCTGAAATATACTGAAGACTGAACTAAATGCAATGACCAAGTACTAACTCTGAACATGACATACTGAGACTAAATGCTGAAATATAACTGAAGACCTGGTCAAATACATTGAAGTTTGATTGTGGGAGCTACTAATAACCGACATAAAACTACATGAGCTAAATATGGAGTCTGATGTATATGCCCCATCGAGAGGACCTAATATACCTGTCCAAGGGTATAGAGGCATGGCTGGCGTGATCACTAAATATGATGCCCACATAGGGGACTTACAAACCTATATGAGCACGTAGTTCTGGGATTATGAGGGTGACTGACCCTAGTCCAACTCGGTGTTAAGCGTGCTCTCAACTGAATATATGTACATTACAACATAACTAAAATATAATGGATAGCTCACTGTTCTGACATGCTATCTGAAAATGCAACATTAATCTACTGATAATGAAACATTTGGAACTGATGCATGTAAATCTGTACAAACTGGCCTAGAAAGTGTAAGTCATGAACTAAATGAATCAACACATCTAGGGTTCTGAATTTCATGCAAGAAACTAAGAAACAATGTTGCGAAATCATGATAATATGATTTGGATTATTCTAACAGCTAAATCACAATAATTATCTCAAGTTTTAGAAACCCTAGGTCTAAGCAATATTTAGGGAATCAATATTCTAAATGAAATCTAGGAATCTAATGGGTTAAAGGAACCCACTAGTGAAATCCCACATACCTGGTGATGAATTCCACGTAGAAATCTTTCGATTTCAACCCTAGAACTGAGGAAAACTTGCTGCATTCTTGGAGAGGGTTTTGTCGACGCTTTCTCCTCTTTTCCTCTAGTTTGATCAAATTTTTGGAGAATTAATTGACTAGGGTAAATTCTGATTAAGTTACTAGGCTAAAACTGACCAAAACTACGTAGTTTAGAGGTTAAATGACGTAGTTTAGGTGTCCAATGTATAGGGAAAATACCAAAAACCCAGACTTAAAAGCTGTCGGGGGTCACTGATAGACCAGACCGATAGTCCATCTTGGCAGGCGTCGACATGGGTTATGGGACCTGGAATCTGGAGGTCTCGATCACGACTTGTGGTCCCACCTATGGTCCGTGGGTCCTGCTGTTTGTCGACCCTTGGCTGAATCTTTTTTGGGGTTCTGGGAAGGGGCTGCAGGTGGCCAACCACGGACCCCCACCTATGGTCCGTAGGTGGCACCTTCAACTTCTGAAAATCTGCTGTTTGGTTTGTTTTTGGATACAGGGTGTTACATTATCTCCCCTTGGGAACATTTATCCTCAAATGAAGTCCAAACTAGCTGAAAAAGGGAGGGATGAAGCTGCACACCCTACAAGAAACTAAGCAACTAAGCAACAATGTTACAAAATCATGATAATCTGAGTTGGAGTATTCTAACATGTAAATCACAACAATTATCTCAAGTTTTAGAAACCCTAGATCTAAGCAATATTTAGGAAATCAAGATTCTGACTGAAATCTAGGGACCTAATAGGTGAAAGGAACCCACTAGTGAAATCCCACATACCTAGTGACGAATTCCATGGAGAAATCTTTCGATTTCGGGGTTGGAACTGAGGAAAACTTATTGCTTTCTTGGAGAGGGTTTTATTGATGCTTTCTCTTCTTTTCCTCTAGTTTGATAAAATTTTTGGAGAAAGAACTGACTAGGGTAAGTTCTAATTAAGGTACTAGGCTAAAACTGACCAAAACTATGCAATTCAGGGTTAAAAAATGTAGTTTAGGTGTCCAACGCATAGGGAAAAGATGAAATGACCCAGACTTAAAAGCTGTTGGGGGTCACCGACGAGCCAGACCAATGGACCGTGGATGGACCGACGATCTGTCCTGGCAGGCGTCGATGGGGGTTATGGGAGCTGGAATTTGGGGGTCTCGACCACGACATGTGGTCCCACCGATGGTCCATGGGTCCTGCCGTTGGTTGACCCTTTGCTGAATCTTTTTTGGGATTCTGGTAAGAGGCTGCAGGTGGCCAACTACGGACCCTACCTATGGTTCGTAGGTGGCACTTGCAACTTCTAAAAATCTGTTGTTTGGTCAATTTTCAAATACGGGGTGTTACATTATCTCCCCATTGGGAACATTTGTCCTCGAATGAAGTCTAAACTAGCTGAAAAAGGGAGGGAAAAAGCTACACACCCTACCACTAAGTGCTAAAATTGATTTATGAATGAGATGAGTTCCAAGAACATGAAAATACACTGAAAATGCAAGTATAATTGAAGGAACATGATACTAAGATTGAATTCATGCAAGAGTAAACTAAGAGACTGGAGAGGAACTATTACCTTAAGCTGGAATGGAATCTGAAGGAAAGAGATGAGGATACTTGGCCTTCATGGCTGCTTCTGCTTCTTAAGTAGCTCCCTCTACAGACACTCCTCCACAAAACCTTAACTGAAGTGACTTCTTTGTTTCTCAACCTATGAACTTGACGATCAAAGATTTCTATAGGCACATCCTCATAAGTGATACTATCTTTAACAACCACACTTTCCTGTGGTACTACAAACGCTGGATCACCAACACATTTCTTCAACAAGGAAATGTTAAAGACTGGATAGACTGCTGCTAGTTCTGCTAGCAACTCTAACTCATAAGCCACTTTACCGACCCTTTTCAAGATCTTGTAAGGGCCTACATATCTAGGGCTGAGCTTCCCTTTCTTGCCAAACCTCATCACCCCCTTCATAGGTGACACTTTCAGGAAAACCCAATCATCAATCTCAAACTCTAGGTCTCTCCTTCTCACATCTGCATAAGACTTCTGATCACTCTGAGCTGTCTTAAGTCTATATCTGATAAGCTGAACTTTTCCATCTCATCATGAACCAAATCTGGCCCTATCAAGGATGCGTCACCTACCTCAAACCAACCAATGGGAGTTCTACATCTACGCCCATACAATGCCTCATAAATGGCCATCTGAATACTGGAATGGTAGCTATTATTGTAGGCAAACTCAATAAGAGGAAGGTGATCATCCCAACTACCCTTGATGTTGATCACGCAAGCTCCTAACACGTCCTCTAAAGTTTGAATGGTACGCTCTGCCTGACCATCCATCTGCGGATGAAATGCTATGCTGAGATTTACCTGGGTACTAAGACCTTTCTGAAATAGTTTCCAGAAATAAGAGGTCAACTAAGGACCTCTATCTAAAATGATGGACAAAGGAACCCCATGCAACCTAACTATCTCATTAATGTAAAGCATGACATAGTCCTCCACCGAATATGTAGTCTTAACAGCCAAAAAGTGAGCGAACTTAATAACTCTATCTACTATTACCCAAATGGAATCATGCTATTTGTGAGTACGAGGTAAGCTTGTAATGAAGTCCATATTGATCACTTTCCACTTCCACGTAGGAATGTGAATCTCTTGTGTCATACCTGCTGATTTATGATGTTTTACCTTCATTTGTTGACAATTGGGGCACTTAGCCACAAAATCTGCTATATCCCTTTTCATGCCATTCCACAAAAAATCTTCCCGTAGATCACGGTACATCTTGGTGGCACCTAGATGAATAGAATACCTAGAATTATGAGCCTCTATAAGGATTTGCTACCTTAACTCATCTATCTTAGGAACACATATATGACCCTGGTAGCGAAACATATCATCTCCCCCTTTGGAGAAAACCTCAACTCTCTGCTGATGAACTACACCTTTTAATTGAAGCAATATAGGATCACTGTCTTGTTTTTCCTTAAAGTCTGTTACCAATGAAGATTCTGACCCATTCAGAACTGTCACACCATCATCTGATAGGTTCATAAGGCAACTCCTAGGCGAACAAGTCGGTCAGCATCTTTCGCCAATTCCTTCCTTTCTTTCTCAACATGTGCTACACTACCCATAGATAGTCTACTAAGAGCATCAACTACTGCATTGTCCTTACCTGGATGGTAAAGCACATTTATATCATAGTCCTTGAGGAATTCAAGCAATCTCATCTGTCAAAGATTCAACTCTTTCTGGGTTAAAACATACTGAAGGCTTTTATGGTCTACGAACACATTTATGTGAACACCATACAAATAATGTCTCAAAATTTGTAGCGCAAATGCAATGGCTGCAAGCTTGAGGTCACGAGTTGGATAGTTCTTCTCATGCACCTTAAGCTGTCTAGATACATAAGCTATAACATTACCTCGCTGCATCAACACACAACCTAGGCCGACTCTGGATGCATCACAATAGATCACATAATCATCTGAGCCGTCTGGTAGAGTCAAAATATGAGCTTTAGTCAACCTAGTTTTCAGTTCTTTAAAGCCCTTCTCACACTCATCTGACCACTGAAACTTGACCTATTTCTACCTCAATTTAGTTAATGGAGAAGCTATGGAGGAAAATCCTTCCACGAACCTTCTGTAATAACCAGCCAAACCCAAGAAACTTTTAATATCTGTTGGAGACCTGGGTATGGACCATCATTTTACCACATCTATTTTCTGAGAATCCTCTCGGATCCCTTTGCTAGACACTATATGGCCAAGGAAAAAAACATATTGCAACCAAAACTCACATTTGCTAAACTTAGCGAATAACTGGTGATTTTTGAGAGTTTGCAGGACAACCCTCAAATGAGTCACATGATCTTCCTCATTCCTAGAGTAAATGAGGATATCATTAATAAAGACGAGAACGAACAAGTCCAAATACTACTTGAACACCCTGTTCATCAAATCCATGAAAGCTGCAGGAGCATTGGTTAGTCCAAATGACATATCCACAAATATATAATGACCATACCGAGTTCTGAAGGCTATTTTAGGATGTCACTATCTCTTACTCTGGGCTGATGATAACCAGATCTGAGGTCTATCTTCAAAAAAATGACTAGTACCTTGAAGTTGGTCGAACAAGTCATCAATCTTGGGCATAGGGTACTTATTCTTGATTGTGAGTTTGTTCAATTGTCGATAGTCAATGCACTTCTTGAGAGAACTATCTTTATTTTTCACGAATAACACTGGTGCACCCCATGGGGAAATACTGGGTCTGATGAAACCCTTATCTAGAAGGACTTTCAATAGATCTTTCAATTCCTTAAGCTCGGCTGGAGCCATTCTTTAAGGTGGAATAGAAATAGGCTGGGTAACTGGAAAAAGATCAATTCTGAAGTTGATTTATCTTTTGGGAGGAATTTCAGAAAGATCTTCTGGAAACACTTCTGGGAACTCATTTACTATTGGAGCTGATTCAAGAGTTGGGGTTTTGGAGTTGGAATCCTTAACCCAAACAAGATGATTGATATACCCCTTGGAAATCATATTTTTAGCCTTAAGGTAAGAAATGAATCGACCCATAGGCACTGAGCTACTACCTTCCATTCTAAGATTGGCTCATCTGGAAACTGGAAACGAATGATCCTAGTTCTACAGTCAACTGAGGTATAACAAGAATGTAACTAATATGAAATTAAAGTCTACCATTTCTAACTCTACAAGATCTGCTGAGGTGACTTTCTGAGAGACTATGACTGGACAATTTCTATATACCCGTCTAGCTATAACTGGGTCACCAACTGGAGTAAAGGCTGAGAAGGATTCTGAAAGAGTTTCTGGATTGACACCAAAATTCATGGCTATATATGCAGTTTCAAAGAAAAGAGTAGCCCTTGGATCTAACAAAGCATAAACATCTAGGTGAAAGACTCGTAACGTACTAGTGACCACATCAGAAGAATCTTCCTGATCCTGGCGAGCCTGGAGAGCATACAACCTGTTCTGGCACTGATCACCACCTGTACCAGATGAAGCACCCTACTGAGTTGGGCAACCTGCTGATGCTGCTGGAGTTGTAGACTGAGCCCTACTATCGTTACCTCCCTGTCCCTGTTTAGAAGAAGGGCAATCCCTTTGTCTATGACCTTATTGACGACATCCAAAACACCCTTCTTTCCCTGCAAGACACTCTCCCGGACGGTTCTTACCACATTTTGGACAAGTTGGGTAGGTTCTAGTACTTGAAATACTCCCTGAGACTTAGAGCCCGATGCCCTACCTTTTTGATCTGCTCAGAACTTGGAGGATGGAACACTAACTATTGAAGGTGCTAGAGCTGAAGATTTCTGCTGAAACTGAGAACAATTTCCACTACCCGACTTTTGTTGAGAGTACTCATAGTTACTAGTCCTAGCCTTTTTATTATCCTTAGTCATTTTCCTAAGCTTATCTCCCTCAACCTGATGAGAATGATTCATGAGCCTAGAGATGTTCATATCATCCAACGACATAACATTTCTGCACTGTATCTTCACGAAGTCGGACACACCATACAAAAACTTAGACATCTGTGCCCTTGAATGAGCAACCATACGTGAAGCATACTTGGAGAGTTTGGTGAACTTAAGTCCGTACTCCTGGATTGCCATAGAACCTTACCTCAAATTTATGAACTTCTGAGCTTTTGCCTATCTCAACTCTCTTGGAAAGGACTGTCCAGAAAAGCTCCGGTAAAACACTTCCAAGTCACAAGAGGTGCATTCTCACCTCTGTTTTCTTTCCACTGCGTGAACCATATGTGAGCTACATCCTTGAGATGGTAGGATGCCAACTCTACCCTATCATTCCCAGTCACTTGTATCACTCCAAAGATCTTCTTTACCTCATCAATAAAGTTCTGAGGGTCTTCTCCAACCTGTGGCCCCAAAAATTCTAGTGGATTTATACGGACAAAATCACGGACCCTAGCTTCCACTGAGCCACCACTAGCATTTGCAGGAACTTGAACCTGCTAATTGTTCTGCTTAGTCACACTCTGAGCCAAAAGTTGAATGGCACTCCAAAACTCTACATTTGAAACTTCCTGATCTGGGACTCGAAGAACTGCGTTAGCGTTGCGGGAATTTGCATTCCTTGCGTAAGCTCTATGAGGAGGCATGATCTGAAATGCATAACGACGAGTTAGAAAGTAGATCACACCCACACACGATAAGAATACCAAGAAAATGAAGTTTTCCTAAAACACTTCGTAGCCTCCCTTTCATTAGATGTGGTGCACTTCACACCGATGAAAATTACTCTACTTAGTGCGGATTTTTAGAAATCCTAGGACTGTTAAACTTAATGCTCTGATACCAAGTTTGTTACGCCTCGAGGCTACCCTTTTGACGTAAACACAGGACCTAGGATCACGAGTGACCCCAAGCTAACCCTGAGCTAGCATATCATAAACAGACGTAAAGAAATACGGTGTGGAAGCTAAAAGAAACATGAGATATCAGAAATGATGGGGAATACCCAGTACTGTCTGAATATAAAGAAACTATTAGTTTGATAAAAGATCAAACTCAAACTAAAGCTAAATTTAGTACTATGTCTAAAATAAGCCTCTAATTGACTAGAGATGCTAGGACATCCCCCCAGCTATCTCTAGCAAATACAAAAAATTGCAATGAAAAGACTAAATATGGAAATATGTCTATTGTCCTCGAATTATGAGGACTCATCACTAAAGTTGCTGAAATGCAGATCGGGAATCGATCTATGCGTGATCTGAATGCTGAGGACCTAAACCTACATCACGAGAAGTTGTAGCACATAGTATGCGTCAATACTTGAAAGGTAATGAGCATGCAAGATAAGATAAAGTTGAACAACATATATATATATATATATAACTGAACAAGGCATGCTGAGCAAATGATATAATCTGAACTGAATGTAAATGCTAAAATATACTGAAGACTGAACTAAATGCAATGAGCAAGCACTAATTCTGAACATGAGATACTGAGACTGACTGCTGAAATATAACTGAAGACCTGGTCAAATACACTGAAGTCTGACTATGGGAGTTACTAATAACTGACATAAAACTATATGAGCTAAATGTGGAGTTCGATATATATGCCCCATCGAAAGGACCTAATATACCTTACCAAGGGTATAGAGGCATGACTGGCGTGATCACTAAATATGATGCCCACTGAGGGGACTTACAAACCTATGGGGGAACATATCTGGGACTATGAGGGTGATTGACCCTAGTCCAACTCGATGTTAAGCCTACTCCCAACTGAATATATGACATTACAACATAATTGAAATATAGTGGATAGCTCACTGTTCTGACATGCTAATTGAAAATGCAACATTAATGTATTAATAATGAAGCAATTGGAACTGATGCATGTATATCTGTACAAACTGGCCTAGCAAGTGTAATTCATGAACTAAACGAATCAACACATCTAGGGTTCTGAATTTCATGCAACAAACAAATAAAAAATGTTACGAAATTATGATAATCTGATTTGGAGTATTCTAACAGCTAAATCACAACAAATATATGAAGTTCTAGAAATCCTAGGTCTGAGCAATATTTAGGGAATCAAGATTCTGACTAAAATTTAAGGACCTAATGGGTGAAAGGAACCCACTAGTGAAATCTCACATACCTGGTGACTAATTCCAGGAAGAAATCTTTCGATTTCGCAGCTAGAACTAAGGAAAACTTGTTGCGTTCTTGGAGAGGGTTTTGTCGATGCTTTCTCTTCTTTTCCTCCAGTTTGATTGATTTTTTGGAGAATAAATTGACTAGGGTAAGTTCTAATTAAGTTACTAGGCTAAAATTGACCAAAATTACGTAGTTTAGGGGTTAAACGACATAGTTATGTGTCCAACGCATAGGGAAAATGCCAAATGACCCCTTACTTAAAAGCTGTCGAGGGTCACTGACAGGCCAGACCGATGGACTGTGAATGGACCGACGGTCCATCTTGGTAGGCATTGACAGGGGTTCTGGGAGCTGGAATCTGGGGGTCTCAACCATGGCCTGGACCACAAACCATGGTCCCACCTACGGTTTGTGGGTCCTGCCATTGGTCGACCCTTGGTTGAATCTTTTCTGGGGTTATGGGAAGGGGTTGCAGGTGGCCAACCACGGACCCCACCTACGGTCCATGGGTCAGCCTACGGTCCATTGGTGGCACCCGTCGGTGGCACCTGCAACTTCTAAAGATCTGTTGTTTGGTCTATTTTCGGATGTGGGTTGTTACAGGCTTAGTGCTGGAGGTCTTTTATGACCCTAAGTTACTTCTGATACATTTCCTACACTTGATAAAAGAACTTTAAGCATATGATAAAGTAATACATCATTTGGTTCAAGCGCATATACTTACGAAGAACGATTTTGATTTTAAGAGTAGTGTTGTGAATTGTTATAATATCTCCCCCTTAGGATCACTCGTCCTCGACTGATGATCAGTCTAGGAGAACCAACTTAAGGTAACCTTCTCTGAACCAAATTTACTTATCAAGGTCATAATAATTCAAAAGAGTACATAACACACAAATATAATGCAGAAATAGAACATTCTAAACACAAGGCACATGTTTTAAATTTGAAATAAGGGAAGAGATTTTACCTTCAATATCCTCATCATGAGGAAATAATAAATGAGGGTATATAAGCTTCATATCCTTTTCAGCTTCTGGTTTAGCCTCTTCAACTAACTGATTTCTCCATTAAACCTTGACTGGTGCGACCTCTTTGGTCTTCAATTTGTGAACCTGACGATAAAGATTCTCAGCTGAAACTTCTTCTTAAGACAAACTATCCTTCACACCAACACTTTCTATGGGAACGATGAGTGATGGGTCACCTATACACTTTTTAAGTATGGAAATGTGAAACACTAGGTAGATTGTTTTAACTCTAATGGTAACTCTAACTCATAAGCTACTTTACCCATCTTCTTCCAAATTCAATATGGAACAATATAGTGGCGGATTGAGATTTCCTTTCTTCCTAAATATCATGACACCCTACATAGGTGGAACCTTCAAATAAACTCAATTATCTACCCCAAATTCTAGGTACTTATGCTTAACATTAGTATAGAAATTTTGATGGCTCTGCTCAATCTTTAATCTTTCATGAATAGTCTTCACCCTTTTCATGACCTGATGAACTAAGTCTTGTCCTATCAACTCTGCTTCACCAACTTTGAACTAACCAATTTGAGATTATATATACCATTACCATTAAAAAGCGTGAGTACTCGAGTGATAACTATTATTGTACACAAACTCTATGAAAGGCAAGTGGTCATTCCAATTTCTCTTTGAAGTCAATAACATAAGCCCTCAACATGCTTTCTAGAGTCTGAATCAAATGTCTACCTTCCCATCTATCTGTAGGTGAAATATGGTACTAAGGTTCATCTTTGAACCCAAACCTTTCTAAAATAACTTTCCAAATTTGGTGGTGAACTGAGCACCCCTATTTGAAATAATGGACAATGGAACTCCATGATGTTTTACTATTTCCCTAATGTGAAATTTAGCGTAATCCTCTGCTGAATCAGTAGTCTTTATTAGGAAGAAATAGGTTGACTTGGTCATTTGATCTATAATCACCCAAATCGAGTCGTGTTGTTAGTGAGATAGCAGTAAGCCAGTAAAGAAGTCTATGTTGATCATCTCACACTTACACTCAAGGAGAGCTAATTTCAGAGCCATGCCACATGGCCTCTAGTGCTTAACTTTAACATGGTGAAAATTCAGACACCTAGACACAAAATCTGCAATGCCCTTTTCATTCTATTACATCAGTAGACTTCTCTCAAGTCATGGTACATCATGGTGGAATCTAGATGAATTGAATACCTAGAACTATGGGCCTCTAAGATGACTCTATCTCGGAGACCATCCTCATTTGGAACACACAATATATATTGGTACTTCAATACACCATCTCCCCCTTGTTCAAAAGTCATCACCCTCTGCATATGAAGTTCTTCTTTTAATTAAAGTAAGATGTGTCATTTTTATGCTCCACTATTAGAGATGATTCAACCTCTTTTTGGATAAGAACTCAACATTCCTCCGAATCTACAAGGCAAACCCCGAAACGTGCAAGTCTATGCACTTTGTTAGCTCAATCTCTTTCCTATAGATAATCTGCTAAGGGCATCATCAACAAAGTTAGCCTTACCTGGATGGTAGAGAATACTCATGTCATAGTCCTTAAGCAATTTGAGCCATCTTTTTTGTGTGAGATTTAACTCCTTATGAGTAAAGAAATACTAGAGGCTATTGTGATCAGTGAACACATCCACATGCATACCATGGAGATAGTGATGTCATATTTTAAATGCAAATACTACCGCTGCCAACTCAAGATCATATGTTAGATAATTCTCTAGTGGATCTTAAGTTGTTTGGAAGCATAAGTAATAACCTTGTCATTCTACTTCAACACACAACTAATTCACATTTGGACGGATCATAATACACGACAAAACCTTTGTACCCTTCGACGGGGTTGACACTAGAGCAGAAATCAAACGAGTTTTCAATTCCTTAAAGCTTTTCTCACAAGCTTCAGATCATTGAACATTTGTTTCATTCTAGGTCAACTTAGTCAAAGAAGAGGAAATCGATGAAAACCTTTCTATAAACCTTCTTCTAGGTCAACTTAGTCAAAAAAATTAGGCAAGTCTATGGCCCTTTAGCAGAAAACAATGATAAACAACAAAAAATATGGAGGGAATAATGTGATGAATAAGAAACTTATTATCACGACCTGACCCTACACCATGGACGTGACCGACACTCGATAATCATTATTTGTCCCAAGCGAATCCTTATCCTGTATGACTACAAGCGGAAGACTAACTCAAGAATACATAAATATCAATTTGAAAGAAACGTTTAAAACCGTTTACTGAATCTCAAAACTGAACTGAATATACTGAGTATGAAACATAAGTTTAAATAAAACATCTGAAATTGAAAGACTCTCCAAACTATCTATCTATTAAGCATCTTCTGTATAAAGATAAGTGTCAAGAGAAGACCCACGACTCCTCAGAAACTATTACTAATAACTCACAAAATTGAAGTCCTCCGGAATCAATGAGATCTTACTCAAAAGCTAACGAGCAGATGAAGTGATCTCAATAGACTCTTGTTGAGGATCCTAAGAACATGTATCTGCATCATTAATAGATGCAGGTCGAATAACATCAGTATATTAAATGTACGAGTATGTAATATAGCTGAATAACAAATAATTAAATGACAGAACTGCAATAGATATAAATATATACTCAACTAGATGTAAAAAAATTAAAGGAGTGAAATCATTTATAACTTTACCAAAAACACTTACTCATCTCTGAACCTCAACATAATAAGTGATATAATAAAAATACACTTTTAACTTTATTTGGGAGATTCTCTAACTGATAACCACCACTATGAGCTATGTGATGATACGACGTCTCGCCCACACTGCCAGAACTGTCCTATACCTTACCGGGGTATAGAACACCTCAACTAAGTGGATCCACTAAGCTCTGCCCAAAGGCACTTAGGATTCATTTAAAAGGTATGATCTTGTACCCATGTTGGCATACATGGTTTATGAGGAATGTGGTTGTTTAAATTCATCCCCATATCGGTGCACGATACTACTCCCAATAATATATACTCATGCTCAATGTTTAAAAACATACTTTTCCTCTGGTTTGAGATAGTTACTCAAACTATCCTCTTAAAAGAGGTAACTGCTCTGAAATATGTCTGAACTCATTAACTCATTCAGAAGTTAAAGATTCTCTTTTCTCAATGTAAAAACTGATACCTTTGGGTATACTTAGTTCCCTTATACTCTTACTCAATTCATATTTTAAAATTCTTTCTTAAAAATATATCAAAATCATATTTTGATATGATCATTGATGACTCGTGAAGTTATAATTCATAAATATTGATGGCATAACTACATACCATACTGTTTAAACATTAATGGCATACTCGACTGTCATACTAATCATGTTTTAAAAATTCTTTCTCAGAACTCATCTTTACTTCCTCAAAAACTCAGTTTAAAACTCAAGTGTTGGCTTTGAAAAGCTTCTCAAGATTTATAACTTAAAATAGGGTTCATACTGAATTATAGACGTGAACAAATCAACTCAAGGATCTCAATAACAATATATAAACTCAATACTAAGAACTCAAGGATTCAAGAACTCAAGAACTCAGAATTCAATGATACTTCTCATCTGAAGAATACTCAATTCATAGGGTTCATGCTGAAATATAGTCATGAACGAATCTACTCAAGAATTTTAATGTATAAACTATAACATTTTAATAATTAGGAATAGTATTTCAAAAAGAATCAGGAACTCAAGAACTCAAAATCTACTCATCTCAAATCTGGGGATAAGAACCTAGATTACTCATTTACTAATTTTTAATGTTTTTCCATCGGCTAATCCGTCATTGCACTGTATCATGTTACTAAAATGGTCGTAATTTTTTACTTGTAACTCGGATTGTTGCGAAATTGGTGGCATTGGAAAGAAGATTCAAGTACTATTAATTTGATAGGTTATGGGAAACATAAATCTTTATATTCTAAGAGATATGGTTATTTGAAGTTGACCCAAGTAGAATCTTACATCAAAACTGAATCGATATAGAAGCTTTCAACTCAACTTAGTGCTAGGGGGTTCTGGTGACCTTAATTCATATTCAAATCTATTCCACATTAAATAATTGACCTTTACACATATGAGCAATTTAAGAATAACCCGATACAAACTTATATGCAAATAAAGAATAGTTTGGGCTTTAGCTTAGAAATTTTTAGGTGTTACACTTAGCTTGTAACAATAATTTTTGGTTCACAAAAGTTATCAGCTAAATCAATTATTTTGCAAAATATTATTTTTATATGTAACACCTCGGTTTTTGGAAGAACTAGAATTTGAAAGAAACTAAATTGGAAATAGCAAAAATCTGAAATTTTGCAAGTTATGCTAAGTATGAGTTTTTGTTCAAATTCAAACGACCATAAATTTCAGTAGATGATGAGTTAGGTGGACCATAATATATCAAATGAAAGTTCTTGGAATCCTCTTTCCAACTCCACCAAGTTTCCTAATTTTTGAGCTCGTATGAGGGAGATATGCCCATTTGAAGTCAGGCTGTCTAGTTAAGGAAAGCTACTTGGATTTAAGAGGTGTATTTTGGTATTTTCCTTATCCAATTAACTTAAAACAAAATTTGGTAATATCTAGGGGTCCAAACTATTTTGGTTCAGTTTTACAAACCCTAAAATACACTAGGGCTTTGAGAGAAGTTCAAGAAGAGGAGAAAAAGGAGAAAAGTTAGAGAAAAGTCAAGAGTTCGTCAAGTTCTTGAAGATTTCGTTGCGGAATTCGCCAAGGGTTTAATCCCTAAGAGGTATGTGAGTTCACATAGCATTGGTTTAGTTCACCCATGAGCTAATCATGATTAATTCAGCATAATTTTGGTTCTTAAAAGTAAAGGATTTGAGTTCTTAATGAGTTTTATTGGAGTTTTCTTCATAATCTAGATTGTTGAGTTGTTGATGAGTTCTTGCGATAATAGTATGAGTTTGAAGGTTGTTTTTGGAGTATATTCTTGTGTACTATTGTTGGGTATTCAAATTTAAGTGATTGGGGAAGAAACCATTCGATTCTAGGTGAATTGGGGTTGGAAAATGAGTAAGAAAATTCGTCGAGTTTCTGGGCAGGGGGATGGCGCACCGTGCCACTTAACGGTTAGACAAGAGTGTCTGTATTTATACCCCTAGGGTGTTGTGCCACTCAGTGCACACTAAGTCAGCTTCTATAGTTCAAGGTCTGGCTCCCTGCGCTACTTAGTACCAGGGTTGCGAGGTCCTCTACCCTTTCTCACTTCTTTCTGTTTGAGTTTCCTCGAATCGTACCTATGTTTTCTAGTGGATTTATACACTCTAAGGTACATCTAAACATTGAAAGATTATCCATAACAGTAGATCATAACCCTTGAATCCATAATTCAAATTCAAGGTAGAGCTAAGAGTCAAGTCTAGAGAGTTCTTAGAGTCATTTTGAAAGTCTTTTACAATTGTTTTAAACTTGTTTTAAAGACTTAAGCATTGAGTTTGAGAAATATTAGAGCCAAGTTCATTTCTTTAAAAGGTTATATGGGAACTAAGTATTTCCAAAGAGTAAATGTTTTCACATTTAAGATGAGAGGAAACACCGATTTCCAAAAGAGTTTTCATGAGCAGTTTTAGTACCATCTCTTTTAAGAGAAAGTTCTTTTGAGTAAAAAGATCAAACCACAGAAAAGTTATGTTTTGAAACATATGAGTTAGTTACATTTTGGGAGTAGTATTGAGCACCGATATGGGGATGAGTTCAGATAACTGAAGTCTCCATAAACCATGTAGCCAACGTGGGTAGAAAATATCATACTTTTTAGTTGATTCCCTAATGACTTTTAGAATAGACTAGTGGATCCACTTAGTAGTAAATTTTATACCCCGACAAAGTATAGGACACTTCTGGTAGTGTGGGCTAAACGTTGTATCATCACACAGCTCATATTAATGGTTATCGGTTAGAGAATCTCCTATAGAGTTACTTGTATTTTAAGTTACAAAACTAAGTTATTATCGTGTCTTTCAATACACTGAGTTGTTAACTACATGTTTTAAAGCTTTTATTTATATTGCATCTTTATTACTGCTTTATATTGAGATGAGTTGAGTTGAGATGAGGTAAATATTTCTTTCAGTTTCCAATTGAAGCTTATGTCTTGTTTAGAGTTCCCCTCACATGCTCGTACATCCATGTACTGATGTCATTTGACCTGCATATTTTATGAAGCAGATACAGGTAACCAGGATTAACATGTAGCGCTTCGTTGATCCAATTGAGCTTCAAAGTGTTGATGAGCCTCCTTACTTCGAAGGATCCCCTTTATCATTGTGTTGTCATTTCAGTTTGTTAGGATGATCAGGGGTCTTGTCCCGACATCCCTCATTGTATTAGAGGCTTCATAGATAGATAGACGTTAGTTCATGAGTCTCTTCATTTTTAGTTGTTCATGCTGAGACTTGAGTTTCCACTTTGGTTAGTTGAATGTTTATTTCTAAAACATTCTAAGTTATCTATTGAGATAGTTCAGTTAAGATTATATTTCAGTTCATTTTGATGTTGAGTAAGTCTTCCGTTAAGAGTTAAGCAGGCCAAGGGTTCTCTTGGGGCCAGTAATGGTTCTCGAGTGTCGACCACGTCCAGGTTGTAGGCTCGGGGCGTGACATTATCTATAACAAGTTCATAGTCCAAAAGATCCCAAATAAATTTTATTATACTCAAAGCTAGGGATGTCAAATGTGTAGGTTGGGTGGATATTAAAGATATTAAAATATGTTGAAATAGAAATTAAATTGGTCATGACCTACCCAAATTTACATAGGGCTCAAATGAGTTAGGCTCAAATAGGCTAAAAAATCAGTTGGACGGTGACCTGCCCAATTTGACTCGCTTAATATAGATAATGTTAACATATTGTTATTTAAATTTTATTGCCATAATTTGAATTTCAACTCAAGAAAATAAAAAAATAGGGTAAAATAGTTAGATAAATCCTAAAAGATATAAACTAGATAGTGATTCATACCTACAATATGAGAACATACATTACACCAATGTAAATAAAGAGTTTTAAAATGGGTTGAAATTGAAGATTAAATTGGGACAACTTAAGATTATTTTAAATGGGTGAATACTTGAATGAGTTGAGATTGACCCAATTCAAATTATCTTGAGCGCAATCCATAAAATTTCTGTTGGGTTGGACGGATTACCAATATTTAGGCTCATTTTGACAGCCGTACTCAAAGTCAATCTATATTTTAAGTTTTTCTATATTTTTGAAATATCTCTTATAAATTATGTGGGGATTATTAAAAAAATTAGTATTATCTCTAAAGGAAATGTCCAATAATGGTTTGGTTTCTAATATATATATATATATATATATATATATATATATATATATATAGATATATATTTAGTAGGTAAAAAAAAGATTGTCAATCATTTTTTCAATTACTAGATAACGGCTAGTTTGACTCTATTAAATGTATCAAAAATAATTTACTTAATAATATGTGTACCAAATTTCAAGAGATAGATTGTGTTGCCTTAATTTTATCAAACTTTTCCAATAGAAAAACCAATCTCCAATCCAAACCAAGGAAGTCTTATTCTTCTCCTCTATCCATTAACAATGAGTGATAATGGTTTTTCACAGATGGGTTATCGTCGTCCGAGACCATGGGATGACGATGATTTAACAACTTTTCGTGGAAAATTACACATCAATGACAACAAGAATAGCGGGAAAAATGAGTATATGATTAATCTTTTAATAAAAAAAAGCTTCAAATCTTAATTCAGTACTGGAGGGCACTTTCCCATATTTTTCCAGGGGAATTTATCTTGTGATCGTGAGTGATGAGAGTGGGAGAGAGTTCAGTACAATGAGGATAGTTGGAAGGCCAGAGCTAACATGGAATGAGGTTATTAAGATACACTTTAGTAGCTATCCTATTGGTCAGACACTGAAGTTAAAGGTGGTTCATGAAAACTATTACAATGATCCAGGAACTTCTACAGGTGAAGTTGTGGTTGGAAGAGGAATAATTCCTGTGCATGAGAAAGTAGAATTTTTTTTTGGATAAGTAGGAGTTGTTGAATTAGTGAAACTGGTTGGGCTTGAGAAGAGAGTGGAAGACCTTCTTAGCTTTGAAATATTTCTCACTACTATCAAGATCGAATAAAAGGTATTTGTTGAAATTTTTCTTTTTGTAATTATAGTTAATTTTTAGCATATATATATTGCTAATTTTAGAATGAATATGAATATTACATTTTCATTAGATTTCGTTTAGCTTGTTAAGGTAGTTTATTTTTTCAATTTTTAATTATGTACTTTTGTTATACTAATTTGGATATAAAAAGCTCTTTAGGCTTATAGAAGTATTAAGAGACATTTTCAATATATACTTCCAATCCCTTTAGTGCACCATCTATTTAAAAATCAATAGTGATACTTTATATACCGTGAGTTTACGGTATTTTTGATGCATTTCACTTAGAGTTTGTGTGTGTCTTAGGCTATTTTGTTATTAGATATAATGTTTTTATGTAATCTTTTGCAGGAAATTAGTTCGGAAGTGGTTGATAGAAAAATGGACTGAAATAGCAGCAGTAACAACTGACGAAGCCAACGACGGCCCGTAGGTGTAGTTCAGGGAAGTCTGACCAAGTGTGGAACCACAGAGGCAAATGACGCCTCATAGAGTGAATGACAGACCGTCCTGCATATCCGTCGTTTTGATTAGAAAGATTGAGTTCTAGTACCTGAACCACAGAGGTGACCCACGGTTCGTAGGTCCAGTTGTCTGTCAAAATCGCTCCCTGAACTATTTTTCCTTATTTTCGTTTCCTAGTTGGTTTAGGATTTAAATACTATAAATATTAGTTGTTATTTCTATTTTTGGGGGGTTAGACAATATTGGAGACTTTTGTTTTGGTCTTTTGCAATTATTTTGCAAACTCTTAGCAATTTAATTCTGAAAGTTGGTTTTATGCAATTTGCACTTTGAATTTCAGTTCAAGATTTTGATTTTCATCTATTCTAATTGTAAGTTCATGATTTGGTTAACCTTAATATGAATTGTAAATTTTCAAGCATGAGTAGATAAATCCACAATTAGTGTTGTGGGAACCACGAGAAATTAACAACGTATGACTAATAACTAAGTAATTCTTGAATAGTGTTTATGCATGAACTGTTAATTTTTTTGTTTAAAAGTCTTTCTAGCGTAGTTCAATGTTAGAACTCACCTCGTTCCTACTTACCTTACCAAGGGGGTAATGAATGAGAAAAAGGATTAAACAATAGAGAGTTGGTTAAGGATTTGTTTCTATCTAATAGTCTGACTTTAATCAGTTGTCGTGAGGGTGAATACCGAACTAAATTGACACGATGACTAATATGGGGTAAAGGTAAGGGTTAGTAAAGAACACTCCTGTAGACTTACCAAGTTGCGAGGTGAAAGTTCCTACTTGGATTACCAATCACTTAGGGATATCAACTTATTAGCCTTGTATATCAAACACTAGGATATGATTACTATTATTAGGAAAACTGCGTTAAGAGCTTGTGGGGAAGTCTGACCAAGTGTGGAACCTCAAAATCAAACCAACAATCTATTATTTTAGTTAAAAAAACCACTGTTTACTTTTCTCAAAAATAGTTTGACTAAAAGGAGATAATTGCAAGTTAAGTTTAAGTCTGAACCATATTCCTCGTGGGATCGACCCCAACCTACAAGTTGGGTTCTTTATACGACAACAATCTCTTATACTTCTTTTGGGAAGTGTAATTTGGGCGTATCAAATTTTGGCGCCGTTACCGAGGAATATAAATTTTAGATTAAACTAACTACATTATTGAACTTTAGTCAAGTATTTCCTGATTTTATGTTTTTGTTTTATTTTTGTTTTCTACAAGTTTCAACTCTAGTGTATGCCAAGTACATGGATTGAAGGAAATCTCCTGACGCCCTACGATCCAGAATTAAGGAAAAATTTGAGAAGAATGGTTGGAAGAGGTGTAAATCTTGGGGTACAAAATGACCTTATTGGAGAGGGTCAAGAGGATGGAACTGGTGTTCTACCTCTTGGAGTTGTGAATGTTCCTGCTCAGGTTCAGGGTGGTCATCTAATAAAAAATGCAAAAAGGATGCAAAACCAGTAAGCACCGAGGCTTCGTTATAACTACAGGGTTGACTACGACGCTGTTGGATTAAATGGTCTATTGTTCTCCCTCCTCTATCTCTGGGACATACATTTATGGTAACCAACAGTCTTATGCAAATGCTTATAGCAAGAGGGTTGTTTGCTAGGATATCTTCGAAAGATCCATATGCTCACATGGATAAATTGACAAGTGTCTGTAAGAGTAGTGTGGTACGATCGGACTTAGATATGAATATTATAGGTTAGGAAGTATTCCCACTTTCGTTGACTAGTGATGCTGTTGTGTAGTTTTTTGAGTTTCCATACAATTTGATATATACATGTGACTAACTGCATAAGGTGTTCATGGCGAAGTATTTTCCGGTGTCTAAGAAGTTGAATTACAAAGATAAATTGAATAATTTCACGGCACTACCTCGAGAGTCGATAAGCATTTCATGGGATAGATTCACTAGATTCTGCATAGATGATGAGTCACTGAAAGATTACTTCTATAGAAGACGGGATGACAATGGAAAGGTTGTGTTAGATACTATTGCTGGAGGATCATATGGTGAGTTCACTTTTGAGGAGATTGCTAAAAAACTTGAGAGGATTTCCCAGGACAACACAACATGGAGCACTAGGAAGGCAAATATTGGTAGAAACACATTTGCTAACCAAATTACACCTAGTCAATCAAATGATGACATTCGTTAAGAGATGGCTAAAATGAGAACAAAAATTGGCTTGGTAATAAAACATGTGAGTGGAAGTGCAGAAAATGTGAATGCGGTAAATTATCTAACTAGACCTACACCACCGCCAGTGGAGGTTTACGATCAGATATGGGGTTTCCGAACCAACGCCCGCCAGGAGATTGATAAAAGAACCTGGACGAAGTAAGTCTTGTGTTCAATTTCGCAGTTGGAAGGATTTCTTTCTGCCATCTGTCTTTCCCTTCTCTCTCTTCTCTTAGCAAAGGTAGGTGACGTAACACAGTATATAAGACTCGTGATTCAGGCAATCCAATCTTCCGTGTGTAAGGCGGAAGCCCCCAAAAATGGTTTTCCAAAAATGGGTGATCAAAAGATCGAATTACTATGCCTATCTTGGTGGTCGTTACTTTTGGTGGTCTTTCTTTTTGGCTGACTCGTCTAAGTGCTCTCCTTTGTCTCAAAGGTTCCAACTTAGATAATTAGCGCCAAGGTCAAGGAAACCAAGGTCAAAACTATGGAAACTACAATCGAGATGGAAACTATGTTCGAGATGGGAACTATAATCGTGATAACATTTACAACCAAAATAATTATGGCAACAAAAATGAGAAGGCTGGGCCCTACGTTCCCCATGGTAATAGAGAGGCTGGCACAAGTATGACTCGCATTGATGATATGATGCAAAAGATAATAAAGAGATTTGATTTGACAGATAAGAATGTGAAGGAGATGGGAAATGATTTATTTGGAATTGGTCAGAAAGTTATTGCACATGCAGTGTCGATAAAGCAACTTGAGTAGTAGTTTTGTCAGGTGTCTGCTACTGTAAACCCACGCCAGCCTGGCACACTTCCTAGCAACACCATCCATAATCCAAAGAATTGTGAGCATTGTATGACAGTCACGACGTGTGGAGGAAAGCAGACTATTGATCTCCCTATGCCGTCTGAGGTTAAAAGAGTGATAAAAAAAGATGAGGATGAGGTTACTGAAATTCTGAAAGATGATACAGGAAAGGAAGCTGAGGTGACTCAAACGTTGTTTTTAAGCCTAGAACTCCACCTCCATTTGCATAAAGATTAGTGAAAAATACTGAAGAGGGTTAATATCATAGGTTCATAGCTATGTTGAAGGAACTGTCTATAAATGTCCCGTGGATTGAAGCTTTGAAAAAGATTCCTGGGTATCCAAAATTCATGAAAGACTTAGTGACTGAAAAAAAGGCTGTTAGTTTTGAGAATGAAGAGAGGCTGCAACATTGTAGTGCTATTTCTACTAGGTCACTTGTGTAAAACAAAGAGGATCCTGGAGCTTTCACTATTCTTTGTACCATTGGAATTTTACACTTTGTGAAAGCTTTGTGTGATTTGGGTGCCAGAATTAATTTTATGCCATTGTCCATTTATAAAAAAATGGATTTAGGAGCTCCAAAGCCGATTGCGATACGTTTACTTATGGCCGATAGAACTGTGAAGAGGCCCATTGGAGTGCTCTAAGATGTTCTTGTGAAAGTGGAGTCCTTTATCTTTCTGGTGGATTTTGTGATACTTGATTGTGAGGTTGATTTTGAGGTTTCCATTATCTTAGGGAGACCATTTCTTGCTACTGGGCGTGCCTTAGTCGATATGGATTGAGGACAAATGAAGTTTTGATTAAACATTGATGAGGTAACTTTCAACATCTATAGGTCTATGAAGCATGAAAGTGATCTTAAGTCGGTATCGGTGGTAAATCATATTGTGGGGTGACAATCTGAAGTGTCTATTAAAGAGAGGTTAAGTGTTGATGCACTAGCAACACTGATGATGAATTTTGATAGTGATTGTATTGATGACTATGATGAGCTAGTTGATGCACTTGATAGGTTCGAGTTTCGCTTCAAACAAAAATTGTTGGAATTAGACATGAAGAATCGAGACACCCCACCTGTAAAACTGTCTGTTGATGAGCCTCATGCGGTATGGATTCTTGGGAAAAAATAACAGCTTGCCCATTAGTATTGCTGTTGACTTGAGTGAGGGGCAAATAAAGGCTTTGATATCGGTGTTAAAGCGGTTTAAGATGGCTATATGATGAACTATTGCGGACATTATTGGGATTCCTCCGGGTATTTTATCTCAAAATATTCAACTTATGCCAGACAATAAGCCAAATATTGAGCATCAAAGGAGACTAAATCCCCCTATGCAAGATGTCGTGAAAAAGGAGATCATTAAGTTGTTAGATGTTGGAGTTATATATTCTATTTGTGATAGTAGTTGGGTTTGCCCAATTCAGTGTGTGCCAAAGAAAAAAGGAATCACTGTGCTTCCTAATATGAAAAATGAGCTTGTTCCGATGAGGTCGGTGACTGGTTGGAGAGTATGTATGGACTGCCAAAAGTTAAATGCATGGACTGAGAAAGACTATTTCCCAATGTCATTCATGGATCAAATGCAAGATCGTCTTGAGAGTAGGGTTGGTATTATTTTCTAGATGGGTATTCGGGCTACAATCAAATCTCCATAGCTTCGGAAGACCAAGAGAAAACCACCTTCACTTGTCCTTATGGGACTTTTGCCTTCAAAATGATGCCATTTGGGTTATCTAATGCTCCAACAACCTTGCAGCGTTGTATGATGTCGATATTTTCAGATATGGTGGAGGACATGATAGAGGTATTTATGGATGATTTCTCTGTGGTAGGTGACTCATTTGATGATTGTTTGACACATTTGGCTGAGGTACTAAAATGGTGTGATGAGTGCAATCTTGTGGTCAATTGGGATAAGTGCCACTTCATGGTAAAAGAGGGCATAGTTTTGGGTCATCGGATTTCACAGAAAGGTATTGAGGTTGATAGAGCTAAAGTTTAGGTAATAGAAAAGCTTCCACTACCCATCTCTGTAAAAGGTGTTCAAAGTTTTCTTGGGCATGCAGGTTTCTACCAGATGTTCATAAAAGATTTCTCTAAAATTGCACACCCATTGTGCAAGCTACATGAAAAGGAGTGTAAATTTTATTTTGATGATGCTTGTCTGAGAGCATTTGGAGAGTTGAAAGAAAAGTTAGCTTTGACACCTATCATTATTTCACCGGATTGGGGGTGAACCATTTGAAGTGATGTGTGATGCAAGTGGGGTGGCGCTTGGTGTAGTATTAGGATAGAGGCGAGAGAAAATTCTTCATCCAATTTACTATGCCGACAAAGCTCTAAATGTGGCTCAAAAGAACTATACTGTGACTAAATAAGAACTCATTGCTGTGGTTTTCATATTTGAAAAATTTAGATCCTACTTGCTTGGTACTAAGGTCATAGTGCATATTGACCATTTTGCATTGAGGTATCTGAAGTCTAAAAAGGATGCAAAACCAAGATTGATTAGATGGGTGCTCCTATTGCAAGAGTTTAATTTTGAGGTAAAGGATAGAAAGGGTACAAAAAGTTAGGTTGCTGACCATTTGTCCAGATTAGCGGAGGAAGCTATAATCAAGCTAGAAGATGGAATTTAGATTAATGATGCGTTCCTTAATGAACATGTATTGGCGGCTTCTTATGACCGTATCCCTTGGTTCATAGATTTTTCTAACTACTTGGCAAGTGATTTGATTTCGTCGAATTTATCATTTCACCAAAGTAAAAAGTTCATGTCTGATTTGAAGAAATTCTTTGGGATGAGCCTTACTTGTTTTGTGTTTGTATTGATGGGATTATTTGTCGCTGTGTGCCCGAGGTTGAGATGATGAGTATACTAGAAGCGTGTCATTCATCGCCTGTTGGTGGGCACCATAGTGGTTTCCGAACTGCCTATAAAATTATGCAGTGTGGGCATTACTTGCCTACCATTCACCAAGATGCTCATGATTTTGTCAAGTCTTATGATCGTTGCCAGTGTGAGAGGAATTTCGAAAAAATAAGAACTACCAATGAACCAAATACTGGTGATTGAGCTTTTTGATTTTTGGTGTCTTGACTTCATGGTGCCGTTTGTGAGTTCTAATGGGATGAAGTACATTTTTGTGGCAGTTGACTATGTATTAAAATGGGTGGAAGCAGTTGAGCTTTCAAACAATGAGGGAAAGAGTGTAGCCGTGTTCCTAGAAAAAACTATCTTCTCTATATTTGGTACACCAAGGGCAATCATAAGCGATGAAGGTTCTCACTTTTGTAATAAATTGTTTAAGGCATTGCTTGAGAATTATAGTGTTCACCACAGCGTAGCAACCCCGTATCATCTGCAGTCGAGTGGGCAAGTTGAAGTTTCAAATCGCGAGATAAAGCAAATTCTTACAAAGATCGTAAATGCCAACAGAACTGACTGGTCAAGAAGTCTTGATGATGCTCTATGGTCTTATCGCACTGCGTTTAAAACTAACATAGGTATGTCCCCCAACCAAATTGTATATGGGAAGTCTTGTCATTTGCCTGTAGAGCTAGAGCATAAGGCGACGTGGGCACTAAAGAAGTTGAATTTGGATTGAGGCGCAACATCAGGTCAAAGAATGAATGAGATGAATTATCTTGATGACTTTCACCTAAAAACATATGAAAGTTCAACCTTGTACAAAGAGAAATGAAGAAGTACCATTATCAGAAGATCGAAAAGTGCAAATTTTCTTTCGGTGATTAGGTACTATTATTTAACTCAAGGTTGTGCTTATTTCCTAGCAAACTCAAGTGTAAGTGGACTGGACCATTCATAATAACCCAAGTATTTCCACATGGAGCGGTTGAACTCGAGAACAAGGATGGAACGAAGTTCAAGATGAACGGACAAATGATAAAGTTCTACTTGGGGCAATCTGAGAGTGTAAATGATGTGATAGAGGAGTGGGGTCTTGATGAAGTCTGAGTAATCAAGGTGTCTGCGTCGTGCTGCGACGTTAAATCAAGCACTGCTTGGGAGGCAACCCAATATGTAAAATCTAGCCAACTATAGGAGTTTCTTTTCGATATAGGGAGTTTTTCTTAAATTTGTAGCTTTTTCAGATAGATGCTTTTAATTTTTAGTTTATGGTTCACTAGATAAAGATATAATAAGGTTTGTGTCTAACAAGTGTCCAGAAAATGTAAAGAGGACATCCAAATGTTTGCTACATGTGCAGGGAATAAAAGGCAATTCTACAGAAATTTAGCTGATGCAGTGGTCTACGGCTTCCGTCAATGGTCTGTCAGTCCACCCACGGATCGTGGATGGCATCTGTAGATCCCATGTATGTGTTCTGATTTTCATTAAGTGTTGGAGTGAACCACGGTACCCATCGATGGACCATAGGTTGACCCACATACCGTCGACGGTGTTTTATGGGTCCAAGTTAGGGTTTTTGTCTGCCCGACCCAGACCCCATTAAATAAAAACACCTTCATTTTTTAAACATTCCCCATTTCCCTCCTTTCACTTACCATTTCAAACCATCCAATTACCCCATATTCATCTCCTAATCTCCCTCATTTACTCCCATATATCCTCCACTTCAGATTCTATTCCCCCCCATTCTCTTTCAAATCTGCCAATAACCCATTTCCTCAAAAAAATTCCTCATTTATACCAACCATTCATGGTCTCGGTTCGGTGTCTAGGTCGTTCTAGTTAGAAGGAGAAATCATTGTACTACACACTCACAAACTTTGTTTACTTGTGAGGTAATCGATTTCACCAAAACTTTGAATTCATTTTCATTGTTTAAATTTGAAATCACAGAGTTGAACTTCACCTTGGGTAGTAAATTGCATGTAAAATTGTTGAAATCTAGTTTAGATACTGCCCTTGGAACGATCGTATGTTAGTGTGTTGTAGATTTAACATGAATCAGTGGGTTTGATAGGTCTAATTGGGAGTTTTGACTTAGGGTTTCGTTGTCTCTATGTTGAAGTTGAATTTTGCATAATCAAAACCCTACAGATGATGAACTACCATATAATATGTTGAATTGAATGTTTTGACTTAGATTAATTGATTGATTGTTGAAGTTAATGTGTTGTTGGAATATTGGGATCACACTGTCTGGCATAGCACACGACAGCCTCAACCGACGGACCGTAGGTCGTGGTCTATCAATTGCATTCACACGTATATTTGCTAAGTTACGAACCACGGTGTGGACTATGGTCCATCGTTCCATCGATGAACCGTACTGCACATCCGTGGTTCCAACATCGGAGACCCAAAAATGGGCTCTCTGACCTTCGGAAGGGACCCATGACCATCAATCCATTGATGGAGTGTAGGTACCCACTGTGGGTCACATAAACAGCTACTGCTCGAATATTTTTTTATTTTTTGTCTAAGTCATAATCCTGTTCTAGAAATTTTTCTTGGGTCTTTTTGACTTCATTAAGTACTAGTAAGCCTTCCACACGTACCATGACACCTAAACAAGAACCCGAGTACGCCAAGAAGGGAAAGTCTAAGTTTGTCGCCCCATTCCGCGTCTGATCGATGATTCCAGCGGGGACGAATATGTCTCGGAGACCACAAGAGGATCCCCCACTGCCCCTGGAATACGAGGAACACGACCCAACAGGTTTTAACATCCAGTGACGAGGTCGAGGTCACTGCCCCCAGTCTAAGGAGGGGGCATCACCTGCAAGAGAGTTGTAGTCCGGCTCTTAGTCGCATTCCGACTCCAGTTCCAGCAGTACTTCCACTTTTTCTGATGTGTTGAGGGCCAGTACAAAATGTATGATGACGGGAAGGTGTTGAATAAACACATGAAGATGGCCAGAACCATTACTAAGAAGTGCTGGGTATTAACAAGGATCTTACATATTGTGCCCGCAATTGAAGAGTTGTTCAAGAGGCACAAATATGAGTGGATGGCACAGAGCCCGGGCAATTTTAGCGTAGAGATAACTTGTGAGTTCTATGCTTCCTACACTGCTACCGTCCAGAACACTATGCCCAAATGGGCTAAGCCACTAGCTTAGCCCCTACTTCAGGCTACCTTGGTGCAAAATTTCTCCGTTGATATCTCTGAGACCATCATTCTCCATTTTATTTATGGCCCAGTCTACACTCTATCGATTAATACAACGGAGCAGGACTACAAGATGGGGGTGGTTCAGAGTGGAGCTTTTCAGCGGAATACCAAGCAACGTGAGACCTTACTAAGATAGATGACCCATCATATAACCGAGGAAGGAGAGAGCATTGTGTGGGTGCAAAATATTACATTGCCTATCAGAAAGGCAACCCTGAGCTTCACTGCGAAGTTTTTTTGTCCGTGGTTCGTACTAGACTGTCCCCTACACAGTCGGACAACGTTGTTACTTGGGATAGGGCTATGATGTTAGCAGCAATCATGGCGGAGCTGGAGCTTGATTTCTCCCACATCTTTATTGTTGAGATCTATGAGAGGGCATTCAAGACTACCACTACTTTTCCCTTCTCGTGTCTTATCTTCCATTTCTACAGGGAAGCTTCAGTGCCTATTTGGCATTGGGATAGGTTTCTCGAGGCGATAAAGACTGTGGACGTTGGCCTCATTAAAGATGATGCTAATATCATGGCACAGCGGAACGGACCACAGGTTGACCTACCGCCTCTAAATGTAGATTTGGCCAGAGATGTGGTGTAGATTCAGGTTGATCAGGTTGCCGATATCTCCAACCTCCCACTACAGTAGATGCATAGGCTCCCTCTTCCACTAGCACCAGTCAGGCTACGAGTTCGTCTCGAGCCACTCCCTCTTCATGGTCCACTTTAGTTCCTCTGGCACAAGTCCAAAAACTCAAGACTTAGATGGCCACTTTGTTGCAGCACATGAGGTCGTGGATGCAGAGATCGGTTGAGAAGTGCGAGGCGCGTATGGAGAGGATGATGGATGCAAAGGTTCAGGAGGTCCATAAGAGGCTAGATACATTTGAAGTGAGGGTATTGGAGAGACCTAGGTCCACCGTGGATATGACTACTTTCTAGACGGAGTTATATTGGCTCCGTTCTGATGTTGATGCTTTTCTATCCCCTGCTGAGACTGTACCGGAGGTCGTACCTAAGATTGAGAAGGATGGGGTGGTGATGATGACACTCTTTGGTGACACTATTCCATCATCCGACCCTTCTCGTACGGCTGGGAAGCACCATCACTCTTCTAATCATACTTTCGACACTACGGAGGCCCGACGGGCTAAGAAGAGGGAGTGAAAACAGCTTGAGGCTGCCCAGAGAAAGTTTATTATCGATGAGAAGTTGAGGCAACAGCGAGCTCGAGAGATACATATTGGTCCATCCGATTCGAGAAACACTACTGATGGTGTTCCCACTATTGATGAGGGCACTACTGATGGCGTTCCTATTACTGATCTAGTGGGTTCCGAGAAATTGGACCCACCTGCATTTTGATGGGTCTTCGGCGCATATGCGCCATAGGTTTGGTTCACCCTATGCTTTATTATTCTTTTTTGTGCATTGAGGGAAATTGCACCAATTTTTTGTGGGGGTAGGGTAAATAGGTTGTGAGTTATAGGGTGAAGTCTGAGTAACCGAACTCATAACCCTCCCTTGGAGTTTTCTTGCCTGTATTCTTTTTCCCCAAGGGACTGTTTTATTTTTATGTTGAACCAGCATGTGTAGGATTGTATGTATAGAAGTAGATAAAAAGAATGAAATAATGATGGAATAAGAGCATGAAATTGATACCTGATAGCATGAATTAAGCTAAAACTTGAACTGGGTGCTTCAATAATCCGATAATGAAAAAATGTGCCATGTGCTTGAGTAGATTTTGTATGTTTATGCAGTATGTGCCAATCTAAAACTTGCTTGTTGGTCCTGCTAAGATAATCTAGGCTAGAAATTGGGAGATGATCATAGGCCTTGTTCAAATAAGTCCACTTAAGCCTAAAAAGATCCAACCAAAAGAAATAAATGACTCCTTCGATCCAAATGTTTGAGCCTAACGAATACCATTTCTTTCAATACATCTAACTCAAAATTCCTAAAAGATTGTTTTGGCCCTGGTCCCTCCTTGGACATGTGCACCTTAACTTAGGCCAAAAGCCCAAGTTGAAGATGGCTAATTCAAAAAGTTACCTTAATCTTGACCCTGGTCCAACCTCAGATATTGTGCACCTTAACTCATGCAAAATACATAAGTTGAGGGTGGCTATGAAAAAGGAAACTGAAAGAAAAGTGTATGAAAAGAGTTATGTATAGAAGAATAAAAAGGATAGAAAAAAGGTTTGACTAAATTCAAGAGAAACAAAAAGAATGATAATGATGCAAAAAAATAAAAAGAATAAGAAAAAAAATCAAGTCACATCTGTGCTGAAGAAAGTCAAGGAAAAAAGCAGAAAATAAAAATATGTCAGAATTGGTTGAGAAAAGAGGTAAATAGCCAATGTAATGTCAAGGAGGGAAGAAAAGTCACTAAAAGTACCCAAATGTACCCTACCTGACCTTGAGCCTATGTTACAAGCTAATAAAGTCATATAGTGATCCTAGTGACTAGTTTGGAGAGTCTATGCAGTGAAAATAAGGGCAAACCTACGGTATTGAGCACTAACTATATTTGAATTCACTTTTGAGCGTGACTGCTGAATGAATCTTTAAACTTAAAAATCAGATTTGTTGTGTGAAAAAGGATTTCTTTGAAGTGAGGGCACTAGTTACATTGTTGGAGAGTTTGTACCTTGGTGATTGTTGAAAGTGTATTGGTAATGTCTATTGGTTTTTCTATGTCATGTTTTGATCCACATGAGTTAGCTTGTTAAGTCTAAATAAAAGATTTGCACTAGGTGATGGAATTGATTGAGAAAGTCATGCCATTGCTTGAGTTTGTATGTTTGCTTCTACATGAGTGTCGTTTAGAGTTTTAGTGAGTCGCTTGAGGACAAACAACAAGTTTAAGTTGAAGGTGTTGACATACCGTCAGTTTATGGTATTTTTGATGCATTTCACTTAGAGTTTGTGTGTGTCTTGGGCTATTTTGTTATTAGATATAATGTTTTTATGTAATATTTTGCAGGAAATTGGTTTGGAAGCGGTTGACAGAAAAATGGATTGAAATAGCAGTGGCAGCAACTGACGAAGCCAACGACGTCTCGTAGGTCCAACATCGGCCCATAAGTTATACAGCACAGGTGAAGTTCATGGAAGTCTGACCAAGTATGGAACTAGAAAGGCAAATGACGCCCCATAGAGAGAATGACCAACCGTCCTGCAAATTCGTTGTTTTGATCAGAAAGATTAAGTTCCAGTACCTAAACCACAGAGGTGACTGATGAGTCCACTAATTGGACTCATTTATGGCTTTATTTTGATAAAAATAGTGTCCTCAAATGCTTATTTTGTCTCAATATCTAATGAAAACTCGTAAGTTTCAGGTATTTAATGTTTTAGTGGAAACATGGACAGTTAGGCGCAAAAAGGAACAAAAAGGCTGAAAAGAACAAAGAAGCTGAAGCCTATGCATCGCCAATCATGCTTGGTGATTCGCCGAACGGATGCACTCCGCCCTTTGTTTCAGTACGCGAAGAGTTGAAGGAGCGGGATCAAAAAGGCGATAAAACGAGCAGTTGGCATTTTTCCAAATAATTTCGTGAAGCAGTACTAGGTAGCCCAATGACACAGAGCACGATGATGCTGAAGGCTAGTGCAAGACGGTGACGAACTACACCAAAGGGCGAATTGCCGAGTTATTCGGCGATTCCGACAAACCTCGCTAAAAGAGCTGCCAACACTATTTTCTGAAGTCTATAAATACTAAACTTGTTATTAATTTTTAGAGAGTGGAACATTTATTTTAATTTCCATAATAGAATAGTACTTTTTGGGATATTTTCTCTCAAGTTTGGAGAGGGTTTTTGGGCGACTTGAAGAAAGAAGAATTTCATCTTCCCCAAGTTGGAAATGGGTCTTTTCCATTCTTCTTCCTTTGCTTAAATCAAGGTTTAATTCCTTATACACATTTGATTTTAGTATCATTTTAGGTGTATTTTGTTATTTCTTGATGTGTGGCTAAAAACCCTCACTCTTGGGGTGTGATTTAGCAAATATGTGTTGATATTGTTGCTGGGTCTTGCTTGCTGATAGGATAGATGTATTTTAATGGTGATTTCACCTAGTGTTTTTGCTTTAATTTAGTGGGTTTGTAGTTACAAATACAAAACCACCCATGTGTTTTTGGCTTGCCCGAGAGGGAGTTCGCGAAACCAAGATCGCTAGACTGATGGCCTAAGGAGTGGGTCGACATGAGATTCAGCCCGAGAGGGTGAACCCTAGTCCCATATCCTAACACTCAACTCGAGAGAGTGTGTGGGGTAAGGCGTAGGCTGGCCTTCATGAGGCAAATGGGTGTCCGAGAGGAACACATTTGAAATGTGGTAAGTTGCTCGAGAGGGAACTTATTTCCATCTAAAGCTTAGCCTAGTCACTATTATCTTGCAAATTGCCTATCGAAAACATGTACCCAATGATTTATCTCAACTTGTATTGCAGTCACACCCCAAGAACTTGTCTCCATACTTGATTTTCTTTTTCTTTTTTTGTTTTTTTACTACTTGTGACAAAACCCCCATTTGATATTTGACACCTTTGTGTCACCCTTTTTAATTTACAATATTTTTAATCGTTAATGTCTTTAGCTATGACTAGTTTGAACTAAATTTTATTTTTCTACTCATTCTCGAAATCACTCCCTTGGGACACGACCCCAACCCTTGGTTGGGTTACTATATTATCGACAATCGTAGACACTCATATTGTAGGTTAGTGTCGTTAGTCACGATTAGCATCAAAATGGCGCCACTGCCGAGGAGTGGTGTTATTTGACAATTTTTAGTTTAATAGAGTTTTTGTTTATATTAGTGGTAATTTACTAGTTTAATTTTTAGTTTTGTTCTATTGATTGTGTAAACATTTTAGAAGGCATGAGTGTTAACGGTCGTAACGGGAGCCAAGTAGGCCATCAAGACGACCTTGGCAACCTCAATGGTGTCCAAGAGCCTAACATCAATGATTTATATCTCATGGGAGGTGTTGGTGCCATCCGTCTACCTCCAGTAGAGGGAGATGTGGTGTTCCACATAACAAGCACCATGTTGCAACTTTTGCAATTAAAGGGACGTTTAAGTGGATTAGCTCATGATAACCCACATGAGCATCTTCAAAACTTCATAGATGTGTGTGGACCTTTCTCATTCAAGAACATCTCTTAGGAATCAGTTTGATTAAGACTATTCCTTTTCTCATTGATGGGGGAAACGTTCAAGTGGTTGGCTAAGTTGTTACACAACTCGATCACTTTGTGGGAGGATTTGGTCATCGCATTTAATGTGTAAGTCTTCACTCCCTCGAAGATGATGACTATTCGGGATAGCATCCAAAGCTTTAAGCATCTAAATAGAGAGCCTCTGCATGAAACTTGGCTCCGATTTAAGAAATTAGTGCTAGAATGCCCAACCTATGATCTACCTGATAATGTGCCCCTTTAATACTTCTACTGGAGTCTAGATTCGGTAAACAAAGGTGTAGCTGACCAACTCTCTGCCGGAGGATTAATACAGCAACCATATGCAGTAGAAACTCAGCTTCTTGATGGCATGACAACCATCAAAAGGGCGTGGTACACCCACGAAGACCAGGTCTCATTGGTCACATTTCAGCTTTCTAAGGAGCAAGTTGAAAAGGATGATGAGAGAGACTAAAACATGGCCAAGATCATGACGCAACTTGATATCTTATCCAAAAATTTCATGGGGGCTGGTGCCCGTGGTGTCAATGCTATAGGAGTTGAGGGTGCAAATCCTGAGGAGATGAAGTTTAAAGCCATGTATGATGAGGATGTAAATTTTCTAGCTAACCAAGGCGGGGGGTTATCATTCAAACTACCCAAGGCAGGGTGGTAATCAAAGATGGGTTAGAGACGACAGATGGAAGGATCGAGATCGTGAATGGAGGGACTGTAATCCAAATTGGATGGATGGGGAGAATGATAGATATGTTCCTCCCCACGAGCATCAGAAGCCCAAGGATTTGGAAGGTGGTAGGTTCGAGGATTTGCTCTCTCGTATCCTAAACAAAGTTGAAGGGTCAGACAAAATGCTAAAAGTCATGAAAGAAGACGTGTCTACCCTCAGCCAGACTGTTACCTCTCATTCAGTTTCAATCAAGCAGTTAGAAACCAAAATGGGTCATATCTCGTCTCATCTCAATTCGAGACAACAAGGGGGTTTGCCTAGTGATCTATGGCTAACCCCAAGAGTGAAGTTTGAAGATGGACTTGCATTGTGCCACGACGTTAACTAAGGCGCTGTTTGGGAGGCAACCCAAAACCCTTTTAGTATTTCCTAATTACTAGTAGAATAATGGTGTGTTGATTGTATAGGTTAAAGTAAGAGAGGTGATTGAAATAGCATATGGAGGCAAGCAGCAGGTCCAGTTGGCGGATCGTCGACAAGATCGGCGAACACGATTCTTTCTGCTGTCTGACTCAAGGCACTTTCAGCTGGGATCCTGTAAAAATCGACGGTCTGAAGAAAATTAGTGAAGCATCACCGACTATGTCAGCGATCTCGATGAAAACAGTCGATTGGAATCCTCACATGAGATGCAGATCATGTTGTAGTTGGTAAAGAAACTAGACATTTGGCGCTTCGTGGAGTGAATGGGCGAATTGACTAACATCGCCGAATGGGTGGATATCGGACGGTTTTTGCAAGCCACAGGTTTAAAAGTTCCATTTCATTCACTTTCCCTCACTGCTTCGTCCTATCAAACTCACACCCGCACTCTAGCATTTTATTTTTTGCACTTTTAGAGTATTTGAAGTGTTGGATTGTGCTCGAATTTGGATCGCATTGCCACCTCGCATATCAGTACTATCTAAATCGACACCAAAGGTTGGTAATTCGAACCCCTGAGTTATTTTATCAAAATTTGTACTCATTCACATAATGATCAATAGCATAAAATCTCTGCTGAGTCTCTAAGTTATTGGGATTGCATAAATTATCGATTCTGATTTGGTATTTTCTGCATGATTTGAGGGACTCCCACTTAGCTATTCTTTGAGCTAAATTGTTACGCGGTGGGAATAGAAGTTTCTATGGGTCTTCATTGAAATTAAGTTATATAAGCTCATGTTGCATTATCTAGGGTTGCGGGGTGAAACTTGAAAGGCTGGGTTGAAATTAGACACGTTGAGCTGATCGACGAGATGAACAAAATCTGCCGAATTGCTCGGAAGTTCACCTAACGTCCCCATTTCGCCGTTAACTGAATACTTTATGTATTGATTAATCTATGACTTTCGACGATCAGTTTAATTCATGCAATGCACTCGACGACTCACTGAAAGATCCCTTGTTCGTCCTTTGTCTGCGCCCTTGTATCATTTGTACATCATTTTCAATGATTTAGCCTAACAGGACAAACACCTTGCCAACTAGCTTGGCTAAGCGATTCCACACTCAGAAACACCCTTTTTCTCTTATTTGAATTACTATCTAACTTATCCTCGAAGTCTTTGCAGAAATGGCTAGACCAAAAGTCGCAGGGAGAAATGATCCACCCAGGCACATAAGAGCACAAGAGTTTAAAAAAGATGAAAAGAAAGCAGAGCTAGCCAGACAAAGGAAATATACCAAGGAAGCCAGGGAAAAGAGATGAATTCCCATCAACCCTAATGTGCCTCCATGGGCTCGAAGTTTAGTTAATGCAATATGGGCCTTTGGAGCAGCTCATGAGATAGACCAGATGATTGCAGCTTATCTTGCTGCAGAGGCCAAGACAAAGGCAAATAATAAGAACCAAAACAACAATACTCCGGGGACCATTGTTTCACTTCAGGGAGTCACTCCGAGTACTGAGGTCCAAACAAATAAAGCGACCCATTAGACAGGACCTTTCTTCACCCCCTCTCTGTCTTTCTTTACTTTGCCTTTTGGATTCTGTATTATTTGCATTTGAGGACAAACGCTCTTATTTGTGGTGGGGTGAGGCCCACCTTATTTTGCTTGTTTCAGATACTTGTGTTTTGGTGTACATTTGGGTTGTCTGTTTTTAATTGTGTTTTTAAAAACTGTTTTGTGATTATTTGAGCTTGTGGCTCCATTTATTTTTATTTGCAAAATGGTTTTGACCCTTCTGAAATTTTTTGAATTTTTCACACATTTTTGCCACCCCTTGTGAGTTAAATGTGGCTGTTCTTTTGCAAAAAAATTTGAGTCTCAGTTTCAATTAATACCGATGGCTTAAATAGTGCTCTCAATTGAATGAACATGAATGTATGACTACGATGAGGCCAAATGAAGTTGCATAAACAATATGTGAACTCTGTGCATCTGTTGTGGTTAGCCATTTATCGAATTGATTCTCTTGTAATGACCATTGCACACTAGCGAAAGTGTGTAGTCTTGTTTGATTTAAGTGTCTATGCCTTGTGTGATTAGCTTGCTTTGAACCATGCATGAATAAACCTAGAATTTGCCCCGTTAGTCTGATTGATTTAGAAAAGTGTACTCTTGAGATGATCTTAGGCAACTTTAAAGAGTGTGAGCCAAATTTAACATATACCTTTTTTGTGGCCTACCCGTGAGCGTGTGAAACCCTTTTGAACACCCTTTGAGCCTTACCTTTCTTTGGAACAACATTGATGAACCTTAGACCTTACTTGACCCACTACCTATAATCCTCTTGATTTGTGGTTTAGAAAATAGCTAACTTAGGCCAAAAGCCTAAGTTGGGGGTGAGGTGTAAAGGAGGAGAGGTCAAGAAGTGCAAGAAAAGTCCCCCTTAACCCATGGTGTTGCAGAACAATGGAAACCCCTTATAAAAAATAAAAAAATAAAAATTGTGGAATAAATTACAAAAGAAATCGGGTTTCTAAGCAATCCATGGAGGTGAATAAAAAGATGACTTAGAAGCACTAGAAAAATAATTGATAAAGAAAAAGAAGGGAATGCCTTGAGAATACCATATCTCACGAGGAAAAAGTCACTGAGCCTAAATGACCATACCTTTGCACCCATTACAAGCCTTAGAAAGACTTGTTTGATCTTGAGTGAACCGGATCGAAGATCAATCAGAAATAAGGACAAGCTTATGGGTGAAAACATGCATTGTGTTCCTCTTTTTGAGTTTGAGCATTGCATTTGATTCCTAATCTTGAATTGATTAACCTCTGTGTGTGAAGATGGAATCATTCTTTATGTGAGGGAATTTAAATACTTTTTGTTGAGCTTGAACTTGCACAAGTAGCAAGTATTGCGAGCATGAGAATCTTTGGTAATGGTGTGTCACAATTTGAATCTTTGAGTACACAATTGATCCTTGCATAAGTAAATTGAGTCTTGTTGTGTGCATTCATGATTGAGACTTGTGTAGCACTGTTTGAGACACCCTTTTTGAACGACTGAACTCAAGTTTGCTTGAGGACAGACAAAAGTTTAAGTTAGGAGTGTTGATGAGTCCACAAATTAGACTCATTTAGGGCTTTATTTTTATAGAAATAGTGTCTTCAAATGCTTATTTTGTCTCAATATCTGATGAAAACTCGTAGGTTTCAGGTATTTAAAGTTTTAGTGGAAGCATATACACTTTGGTGCAAAAAGGAACAAAAAGGATGAAAAGAATGAAGAAGCTGAAGCTTGAGCATCGCCAAGCATGCTTGGCGATTCGCCGAAGGGACGCACTCCGCCCTTTGTTCCAGTACGTGAAGCCTTAAAGAAGCAGGATAAAAAAGGCGATAAAAGGAGTAGTCGGCATTTCACCGAATAATTCCACAAATCAGTACTAGGTCACCCAATGACACAGAGCACGATGATGATGAAGGCTAGTGCAAGACGGCGATGAACTACACCAAAGGGCGAATCGCTGAGTTAATCGGCAATTTCGACTAACCTCACCGAAAGATCTACCAGCACTATTTTCTGAAGTCTATAAATACTAAAATTGTTATTAATTTTTAGAGAGTGGAACATTTATTTTAATTTCCATAGTAGAATAGTACTTTTTGGGATATTTTCTCTCAAGTTTGGAGAGGGTTTTTGGGCGACTTGAAGAAAGAAGAATTTCATCTTCCCCAAGTTGGAAGTGGGTCTTATCCATTCTTATTCCTTTGCTTAAATCAAGGTTTAATTCCTTATACCCATTTGATTTTAGTATCATTTTAGGTGTATTTTGTTATTTCTTGATGTGTGGTTAAAACCCCCCACTCTTGGGGTATGATTTAGCAAATATGTGTTGATATTGTTGCTGGGTCTTGCTTGCTGATAGGATAGATGTATTTTAATGGTGATTTCACCTAGTGGTTGTGGTCTAATTTAATTGATTTGTAGTTGCAAATACAAAACCACCCATGTGTTTTCGGCTTGCCCGAGAGGGAGGTCACGAAACCAAGACCGCTAAACTGATGGCCTAAGGAGTGGGTCGACATGAGGTTCAGCCCGAGAGGGTAAGCCCTAGTCCCATATCCTAACACTCAGGTCAAGAGAGTGAGTGGGGTAAGGAGTAGGCTAGCCTTCATGCGGCAAATGGTGTCCGAGAGGAACACATTTGAAACGGGGTAAGTTGCCCGAGAGGGAACTTATTTCCATCTAAAGCTTTACCTAGTCACTATTATCTTGCAAATTTCCTATTGAAAGCATGTACCCAACGATTTATCTCAACTTGTATTGTGCTCACACCCCAAGAATTTGTCCCCATACTTTATCTTCTTGTTATTTTTTGTTTTTTTTACTATTTGTGACAAAACCCCCATTTGATATTTGACACCTTTGTGTCACCCCTTTTAATTTACAATGTTTTTAATTGTTAATGTCTTTAGCTACGACTAGTTTGAACTAAATTTTATTTTTCTACTAATTCTCAAAACCACTCCTTTAGGACACAACCTCAACCCTTGGTTGGGTTACTATATTATCGACGATCTTAGACACCCGTATTGTAGGTTAGTGTCGTTGGTCACTAACCTGCAAATTTCCTATCAAAAGCATGTACCCAACGATTTATCTCAACTTGTATTGTGCTCACACCCCAAGAACTTGTCCCCATACTTTATCTTCTTGTTATTTTTTGTTTTTTTTACTATTTGTGACAAAATCCCCATTTGATATTTGACACCTTTGTGTCACCCCTTTTAATTTACAATGTTTTTAATCGTTAATGTCTTTAGCTACGACTAGTTTGAACTAAATTTTATTTTTCTACTAATTCTCAAAACCACTCCTTTAGGACACGACCTCAACCCTTGGTTGGGTTACTATATTATCGACGATCTTAGACACCCGTATTGTAGGTTAGTGTCGTTGGTCACGATAAGCATCAGTGACCCACAGACAGTAGGTCGACCCACGGTTCGTAGGTCCGGTCGTTTGTCAAAACCACCTTCTGAACATTTTTTCCTTATTTTCGTTTCCTAGTTGGTTTAGGATTTAAATACTATAAATATTAGTTGTTATTTCCATTTTTGGGTGTTAGACAATATTGGAGACTTTTGTTTTGGTCTTTTGGAATTATTTTGCAAACTCTTAGCAATTTAATTCTGGAAGTTGGTTTTATGCAATTTGCACTTTGAATTTCAATTCAAGATTTCGGTTTTCATCTATTCTAATTGTCAGTTCATGAGTTTGTTTAACCTTAATATGAATTGTGGATTCTAAAGCATGAGTAGCTAAATCCACAACTAGGATTGTGGGAACCATGTGAAATAAACAATGTATGACTAATAACTAAGTAATTCTTGAATAGTGTTTATGCATGTATTGTTAATCTTATCATTTAAAAGTCTTTCTAGAGGTGCGCAACGTTAAAACTCGCCTCGTTCCTACTTGCCTTACCAAGGGGGTAATGATTGAGAAAGGGATTAAACAACAAATATTTAGTTAAGGATTTCCAGCTATCTAATAGTCTGACTTCAATCAGTTAACGTGAGGGTGAATACCCAAACCAATTGACACGATGACTAAACTGGGGTAAAGGAAAGGGTTAGTAAAGCACACACCCGTAGACTTACCAAGTTGCGAGGTGAAAGTTCCTACTTGGATTACCAATGACTAAGGGATATCTATCTTATCAGTCTTGCATGTCAAACACTAGGATATGATTACTATTATTAGGAATACTGCGTTAAGAGCTTGTGGGAAACACATATACCCTAGTTTCAATTTTATATTGATATCTCAAATTGTGAGCTTTGTTTACTTGGAACCTCAAAATCAAACCAACAATTTGTTATTTTAGTTACAAAACCCCATGTTTACTTTTCTCAGAAATAGTTTGAGTAAAAAGAGATAATTGTAAGTTAAATTTAAGTCTAAACCATATTCTTCGTGGAATCGACCCTAACCTACAAGTTGGGTTCTTTATTTGGCAATGACCGCTTATACTTCTTTTGGGAAGTGTAATTTGGGTGTATCAACACTATAACACCTCGGATTCGGGAAAGTCTTAGAAGGGGTCAAGTGGGAAACTCACAAGCCAAAATTGGACCATGAAACCCTCTACGGAGCCCGAGACGGGCTGTGATGGGGACCACGGGTCGTGACATGGATCATGGTAAGTCCCTAGGACCTGCTGTTCGGCGTCTCTCCCATGGAGGCCTAGATGGCCCGTGAAGAGGTTGAAGGGTCGTCAAGCAGGCGTCAAGTGGTCGTAAGGAGGGGGCCTTATCCCCTAGCCACTAGTCAAGGACCACAGACCGTTAGATGGACCATGGTGCCTATGAAGGGCAGTGAAGGCCACCGTCAACTGTGTCCGTCAGCTTTTAAGTCATGGCTTTTGGGTCTTTTCTTAATTGTTTTAATTCAATACTATGTCGTATTACCTTTACCCAAAATCCTATATAATGATTGTTAACCCTCAAAATCACCAAATTCACATCATCCTCTCAATTTCCCAAAAGAAGAACAAGTTCATCCTCTCCAATATTTTTCTCTCTAGAAGCTTGATGAAAAAGACCAAGGTTTCAAGCCAAGTCTCCAATTTCACATTGATTGTAAGCTCTTCGCATCGAGGTATGATAGTATTCATCTATGGATCCCTTTCCTATATATAGTTCCTAAATTCTCCAATTTTGAAGTTAGAAATCTCCAATTAAAGTTAGGGTTTTCTTCTATGTCATGAGTTCCTTTCAATATTGATATAATTGATTGTTTTATGAAGTATTTAATTGAGATAGTTCCATATTTTAAAGATGAATCCCCATTAACCTATGCTTAACCCATGTTTTCTAGATTTTCATGATTGAAAGTGGGGTTTGAACTGTGAAAGGTGAATTATGGAAATATGCATGTTTTTATGAAATTGATTAAATGTGATATAAGTTGCTTTGAGATTAAAGCATAAATAATGTTGTTGTTGTTGATTGGTGTGAAATGATTTCTCACATAATTACTCAATACATGAATGTCAATAATTTTCTCATATAAAGGATTCTAAGGTTGAAAGGTATTCTTACCTAAAATGAACCGAAGTCAAGGAGTTATTCTAATAATGAGGCAAGAGGCGATTACCCATGTCCTCTAATGGTAAGACAAGAGGTGATTACCCATGTCCCTTAAAGATAAGATGAATATGATTGATGACTATTCCATGGGAATTAAGCTTAGTACCAAGTTGACAAATGGTGATTACCCGTGTCTCATAAACTATGTGCCATCATAGGTTGTCTAGATAGACATTAGCTAGTGAATCCACTTAAGCTAGAAGTTCATGGTTCTAACCTTGGCAAGTGAGAACACCTCTTTTTGGTGTGGGGTAAACACCGAATTCCATGTAATATCTCACATGGTCTTTATGTCGATTAAGGCTAATTTCCCACAACAAGTATAATGATGAACTAAGGTTACTTCAAGAAGTATTTCACAAGTGTTCAAAGATGAGTTTTACTTGCATTTGACCATGATTATTATGATGTTTTCTAACCTTTTATTATGGTTTTAACTTGGTCTTTGCATGACATGAAAGGTACTTTTTAGTATGATTTTATATATCTATGCATTGTTATTATACTTGATACATCTTTGTACTAACGCATACTCTTGCCTACATTATTTCCCAAATGTAGGGTCTGACGATCAGTTTCTCATCCCTGTAGTTAGAAGTCACTTCAGCTTTACTTAGTAGTGGTGAGTCCTCATTTTGCGAGGATTGAACCTTTTATCGCTTTCAGTTTTTACCTTTCAGATATTGTACGTGATGCCAGGGTTATGTCCTGGTCACTCTTGATGTAATAGATGACTTTTGAGACTTTGTAGACTTCCTCTTCAATTTTTCCCCAAAATATTTATGATATGAATTGTGTTTTAAATCTCTTGATTTTCTATAATCTTGTTTATGCATGCTAAGTGGCTTGTGTAGGGCTTCTCGGATTCCTATACGCCATGTTACACCTAAAGTGTACCTTGGGTTGTGACAGATACCACTTGTTTTCCCTCACATCACTTGTCAAATAACTCATTTAACTTTTCTAAGTAAATTTTTATTCAATGATTGCAATTGCATTACCTACTTCAATTATCATGAGCGACTAAACCCCACAATAATGATTGTGGATTCACTGACGACTTGATCTAAATAAATGGTGTTTGTATATCTTATTAGTTCTTTCATCTTCCCTAGGTTTAACTTGTTTGGGTAAAAGTGTGTAAAACCTAGGAAAAGAGCTAAATAATGAGGATTCGAGATTTACAACTTGTCTAATGGTTGATATTGTAGCAAGATTAACTAACTCCGAGTAAATATCATTTATTTGAGATTAACACTTTTTGTTCAAGAGAATAAAAGTGGCATGCATTTAATTTTGTTGAGAAATGATTAAATATAGTATGAGATTGATAAACTGATAACTAGCATTATAAGGTGGAATTTTGTATTAACCCATAATAAGTAATACAGTTTCAGTGAACACAATCCCAATTTCTCTCTCTAGAAACTCTCAGTTAAAATTAACATTTTAGAAGTTACAAGTTATTAATCGATACTACAATCATTCAAATCCCTCCAAAATTTTCCTTTTCTTTGGAATTAAATAGGTAATAGAAAATAATCGTATTTTTCTTAGTTCTCGCCTTATATGCTGTGAGATTCAACCCCAACCTTGTAAGGTTAGATATTTGATAAACACAATGTTATACTTCTTTATTGAAGGTGTAATTAGAGCGTATCAATAGCTCACTTGATTTTATTTATGAATGATATTAATAAACATTTGATTTGTAAATTACTTGTATATTTAACTCATATATAAAAAATTTAGTTCTTATTTATATACTTTCAAAAATTATATAATTTTAGGTTTATTTGTATATTTTCAATGATTTTATGCAATTACTTGTTTGTATATATGTGTAGCTCCCCTTAAATTAGACCTTGAAGAAATTTATTTGGACTAGTGTCACGGAAGAAATCTACTGCTCGTAGAAGTATCTACAGACCATAGGTAAAATCATAGAACCATGCTCTAAAAAATTGTTCTCAGGTCCAAGTTTCACGGACCGGACTACAGATCACAGAACCTTCTACGATTCGTAGAAAGGCCTCGTGAAACCCAAGTCCTAAAGCAATCCCCAATAAGTTTTCTACGATTGAGCAGGATGGAGTTCCTACGTGCCGTAGAAAGGATCCATAGACCACAACTTCAGAGATCCAGAACTGAACATGTTTTCTACAAGAGAGTCTACGGTTCGTATACTTTTGTACGGATTATAGATGGTATTCCATAGACTACTTTTATCAATTTTAAGAGGGTTATTTTAAGTTCTTTCTCACTCTTTCTAAATCTATACCTCAACATTTTTACACCTAATTAAGGTCATAAGAAACCCCTAGCACAAAGTTGAGTTGAAAGCTTCCTTACCGATTAAGTTTTGAGATAAGATTATACTTAGGTCAACATCAAATGGTCATATCTCTCAACATATAAAGAATTAGGTGCCCTATGACCTATAAAATTAAAGTTCTATGAGTCTTCTTTCCAATGCCACCAAGTTTTCCTTATTTTAAGTTCAGAGTAAAAAGTTATGCCCGTTTTCAAAAAACAAATATTGTCTTTAAATTGATTTATGAGGAGAGAAAATATTAAGTTTTGAGAAAGAGTTTTCAAATATTAATTGAGTAAGAATATAAGAAAACTAAGTATTCCCAAAGGTATCACTTTTTATATTAAGAAAAGAGAAACTTTGATTTCTAAATGAGTTAATTAGTTTAGAGTTTTGAAGCAATTACCTCTTTTAAGATGATATTTTGAGTAATTACCTCAAATAGAGGAAGGTTGTATTTTATACATTTGAGCATGAGTATATATTTATTGAGAGTAGTATTGAGCACCGATATGGGGATGAGTTCAGACAACTCACATTTCTCATAAATCATGTAGCCAACATGGGTAAAAGATATTACTTCTTAGACGATTCCTTATTACTTTCATGTAGAGCTTTAGTGGATACACTTGGTTGAGATTTTTTATATCCTAGTAAGGTATAGGATACTTTTGGCAGTGTGGGCGAGACAATGTATTATCACACGGCTCATAGTGATGGTTTCGATTAGAGAATCTCCTAAATAAAGTTGAAATGTATTTTTATCGTATCACTTAATATGTTGAGTTCAGACATGAGTAAGTATTTGTAAATTTTAAATGATTTCACTCCTTTATTTCTTTACATTCAGGTGTGTATCTAGTTTTAGCTTTTTCTTTTCAATTATTTATTTTCCTTAACAATATTACATACTCGCACATTTAATGTATTTTTGTCATTCATCCTACATATTTTCATGATACAGATATAGGTGTTCACGATCATCAACAGGCACTCCGTTGAGATCATTTTGCACTTTTTGCTAGCTTTGGTGAACCTTCCTTGCATTCCAGAGAACTCCACTTCCGTCTTTCAGTTTGGTAGTTTTGAGGTGTCGCATGTCTTGTTCCAACATCCATGTTAAACTATAGAGGCTTCATAGGTATTTAATTTTGAGTTTCTCTCAGTATTTCCCCTGAACTATTTTGGCAAACTATTATTTTTTCAAAGTATTTTCAGACAGTTTTGAGTAAACTATTTTGATATAGTTTGAGTATGAGAAGCTTTGAGACTTTTGAATTCAAATTCTATTTTAAAGCTTAAATCTGTTTGAGTTAGTCTTCCGCTAAGTAGTCAGTCATGCCAAGGATTCACTTGGGGATCAACAATAGTTCTTGAGTGCCAGCCACGTTCATAGTGTAGGTTTGGGGTGTGATAAACTTGATATCAGAGCATAGAGTTCAAGTGTCCTAGGGTGTTTATGAAGTCGTGTCAGTATGATCTTATTTATGTTTGTGAGGGCACCCACTTTTATAAATGAGGGACTAATAGACATGTACGAAAAAAAATCTTCTTTCATACTCTAAATCATGCAATAGAATTGTTCCATAAGGAATTTATTCATACTCAAACGTGTCTCAAATCCATCCGACTACCGCACTAATCTTATGCATATTTATGCGCCAAATAACCAATTTAGCCCATATATATAGCCAAGTTCGACAGCAAATTTCTAGTTTAAATTGAAATTATAGAGTCAATTGATTGTGTTTCCTCTAACCAATATGATTAGATGTTCGCAGGGTGTAAAGCAAGGAAAAGGAGATAAAAACTAAACCATCCAAGAGGTTGGAAAATAGAAGTCGAAGTTTCTAAGGAGAAATGACCAAGAAGCTGAAAATTGTACTCTGAGGGAGCACCTCCACGTGGCGGAGCTAAAGTCAGAGTGTGGAAAGCTAACTCCACAAAATAGTGAACTGTGCGATGGGAGCGCGTCGTGAAGTGAATTAAGTTGTTCGTAATGTACAACGAGGGAACATGTCCCGGACCTGTACTCCAGATTTCCACCACGTGTTTTATTTCAGACTATAAATATTTCAGCTATATTATTTTATCAGCATTCATTTTTTGGAAAAAATGGGAGAACACGATTTGGGCGATTTTGCTGACTATCTCTTGGGCTTTTCTTCTACTCTTTCATTTTGGTAAACACTTTTATGATCGTTGAACATTATTTGATGATGATTCATCTATAAGTAGCTAAGTTCCCTTATTCTAGGGTTGTAACTACGATTAATGGCATAATATTATTTATTTCTAGCATAAGATGGGTCTTCTTATGATTTATGCTTGCATTCTTGTTTAACTATTTTGATGTCTGATCAACATTAAAATAAATTCATTTTCCACTCTTGAACTTGGAAGACGAATAGAGGGATAAACCAAGGAATGTGAGGAACGTGTTCATTCTAGGGTAAAACTTAGAATATTTCATATATAGGATATGAGTATACCTACATACCTCGTTTGGTTAATGTACAAGATGATAGCTTAATGCTCCGCTATTGGCTCATGTCTATCCCTGCTCAATGATGTAGTTAGGCTGTCAATGGTGGTAGGCGATTATAGGTCGGGAGACCATGATCATAAATTCAACCTTGTGAACCAATGATGAGGTTAACCTGTCGAATGCTGGAATAAGTTATTACTATGTTTGAAATTGGTGCATTCTACAATCCTGAAATTGTGAAATCTCCTTTTGTAACTGATTTAAGTGTTAGAAGTTAATATTTGAAACTATTCAATTTAGTTAATACAAACAAACACCGAAAGACGACCAGGACTTGGTAGAGCCTTTAGCTGAATCGGAGAGATTTGTTCGTTATCGGAGAAAGCAAAGAAAACTCACATACCGTGTCCCTCTTGTCGCTAGTGAACTAGTAATCCCAGAAGAAAAGGAGAATCAAGACACACCTGCAGTGATGGTAGAAATGAAAGTGAGAGACGTGGCAATCCCACGCACAACCACTGTTACTTCTTGTATTCAGAAACCTGCAGCTGGTGGGAAATTTAAATTGAAGTAGAGCATGGTTCAACTATTGAACACAAATGGATAGTTCACTGGTCTATCTTATAAGGACCCACAAGTGCACATTCAGAATCTCCTCGAGATCAGTGACACTTACACTCCAACTGGAGTGAACTCCGATTACGTGAGGCTCATCCTATTCCCTTTTTCTTCGCTAGGGGAAGCAAAAATATGGTTGAACTCTGAGCCTGCAAACTCCATAACATCTTGGGATGATCTTGCACGGAAGTTCTTGATAAGGTTTTTCCTATTCGAGAAAACAGCCAAGCTGAGAAGCGATATATTAAGCTTCTAACAGAAAGGAGGAGAAAACTTATACCAAGCTTGGGACAGGTTTAAATCCATCTTGTTGAGTTGTCCACATCATCATCAAGTTAACAAAGTGTTGGTCCACACCTTCATTAAAGGATTGGAACCAAACACAAAAACTTTACTTGATTCTGCTGTAGGTGGAAAAACTTTGGAGAAGACATATGCTGAGTTGTTTACATTCCTTAATAAAATCTCACAAGGTAATCCTGAATGGAATGGAGGAGGAGCTAAGCCGGTCAAAAGACTGCGAAAGTGTTGGAAGTGGATGCAATGACAACCTTAACTGCACAAATTGCAGCAATGCAAAATATGATGACTACACACTTTAGCAACATGTCACTAGGACAACCACAAGCTCAAGTCAATATGGTGCAATAGCCACCAGTATGGTGTGAAGTATTTGGAGGTGGAGATCACATTGCTGATGTATATGGAGCAAATCTAGAATCTGTTAATTTTGTAGGTAATGCCTAGCGAGGAGGAATGCACCAAAATTACGGCAACACCTATAATCCGAGCTAGCAGAACCACCCAAACTTTTCATGGGGTGGTAATCAGAATCAACACCATGGACAAAACCAGTACATGTCGCAAGGTGGTGGACAACATTACAATCAGCAGGGCCATGAGAATCAACAGGGTCATGAGAATTAGCAGGCTGCTAAGCAGGGTGATATGAGTGTGGAGGACATGCTAAAACAAATCATGACTGACCAAGCTAAGTTGGCAGCAGATGTCCGAAACAACCAACTAGCTACCAAGAATTTGGAGAAGCAGTTCGCGCAGTTTGCTAGTGCCCAAAATTCTCGACCATAAGGGGGTTTACCTGGAAATACTAATCCAAACCCAAAATAGGCAAATGTTGTGAGTACACGTAGTGGTCATCCATTGGAGGAGCTAACTCCAAAAACAAAATTTACTGAAGAAAAATGAAAGCAAGTGGATGAAACTGGACCAAGTGAGCCAAGGGTAGATGAGGAACCAAAAGCAAAACCACCTTCTCCATTTCCACAGAAATTCAAAAAATAGAAGGAGGAGGAATGCTATGGTAAGTTTATCGAACTCCTTAAACAAGTATATGTTAACTTGCCTTTGATTGATATGTTGCAGGGCATTCCTAAGTATGCCAAATATGTGAAAGATATTGTGGCTAACAAGAGCAGATTGGTAGAGTATGCAACAGTGACACTCACTGAGGAGTGCAGTTCTAGGATCTAGAATAAGTTCCCAACTAAGTTGAAAGATCTAGGGAGTTTTACTATGCAAATAAAAATTGGCAAGTGCATCGAAGCAATGGGGTTGTGCAATTTGGGCGCAAGTATCAACTTGATGCCTACGTCCATATTTCTTAAGCTGGGGATGGGAAGGCCCAAAGCTACAACCATAATGTTGCAATTAGCTGACCGCTCAGTAGCAAGACCATATGGTGTTATTGAGGTATGTCTTAGTCCAAGTGGGAACTCTGATTATTCCCATAGACTTTGTCATCTTGGATTTTGAGCCTGACCCAGAGGTCCCATTTATGTTGGGACATCCATTCTTAGCAATCGGTGGTGCATTAATTTATGTGGCGACTGGTAGGCTGGCAATGAGAGCTCATGAAAAGGTAGATGTCTTTGATGTATACAAGGCAATGAAGTTGCCTGCAATTTATGAGGAGTTGTCAGCATTTACAGTCATTGATGAGGAAACAATAGCTAAATATGTTAAAGCCCGAGACCCTTTATAGAAAGTGTTAATTGGGAAGGATATTGATGGGGACACTGAAGCCCAGGTGCTTGCTAGTATTCTAGATGTTCCAAATGTGAGCATTCTTTGCAAGTTTATGGAGCCATTAAATAGAGTTTTAGTACCCCTCCCAAGCCATCAATTGAGGAAGCATCAAAGTTGGAGCTGAAAGCTCTCCCATCTCATCTCAGGTATGCATTCTTAGGTACTAATGAAACATTACATGTAATACTTTTTTTTGCTTTGTCTGAAGTGTAGGTTGAGGCCTCTCTAAAAATATTGAGGAAGAGAAAAAGGCAATAAGCTGTCAGATGGTTGACATACATGGCATCATCCCAGCTCTATGCATGCACAAAATATTCGTGGATGAGGGCCACAAGTCAAGTGTACAACTTCAGCATAGATTAATTCCAGCGATGAAAGATATGGTGCGCAAGGAGGTTATTAAATGGTTAGATGTAGGTATTGTCTATCCAATTTCAGACAACAAGTGGTTCAGACCGGTTCAGTGTGTGCCTCAAAAAGGAGGCATGACAGTGATCACCAATGAAAAAAATGAGATGATTCTAACCAGGAAAGTGACAGGGTGCACATATGCATGGATTAGAGGAAATTGAATGAGGCCACCAGAAAGGACCAATACCCATTCCTTTCATTGATCAAATGATGGATAGGTTAGCTAGGCAAAGATATTATTGTTTCCTAGATGGCTATTCAAGATATAATCAAATTGTGATTGCGCTAGAGGACTAGGAGAAAACCACATACACTTGTCCGTACGGGACATATGCCTTCAAACGAATGCCTTTTGGGCTATGCAATGCTCCAACCACATTCCAAAGATGCATGATGGCCATTTTTCATGATATGGTCAAAGATTTTATGGAAATGTTCATAGATGACTTCTCAGTCTTTGGGGAGTCTTTTGAAAGGAGTCTAGAAAATTTGGACAAGGTATTGGCTAGATGTGAAGAAACTAATCTCGTCCTAAACTGGGAAAAATATCATAAGGTGTCAAAGAAAGGACTGGAAGTTGATTGGCCAAAAGTGGAGGTAATTGAAAAGTTATCCCCTCATATCTGTTAAAGGGGTGAAAAGTTTTTTAGGTCATGTTGGGTTTTACAGGAGATTCATTAAGAATTTCTCTAAGATTGCAAGACCTATGTGCAGTCTCTTAGAGAAGGAGATGAAATTCTTGTTTGATGAGAACTGCATTTGATCTTTTGAGGCTTTGAAGAAAAAGTTAATAGAAGCTCCAATCCTTACTTCCCCAAATTGGGAGCTTTCTTTTTTATCTGATGTGTGACACAAGTGATGTGGTTGTAGGGGCAGTGTTAGGGTAAAGGAAAGAGAAGGTGTTTCATTTAATCTATTATGCAAGCAAAACACTGGATGCAGCTCAAGCCAACTACACAGTGTCAGAGAAAGAAATGCTAGCCTTGGTCTATGCTTTTGACAAGTTTAGATCTTACTTAGTAGGGACTAAAGTTGTTGTTTATACTGATCATGCAGCTATTAGGTACCTGTTCTATATGAAGGATGCAAAGCCACGGCTGATTAGGTGGATTATGCTGTTGCAAGAGTTTGACATAGAGATTGTCACAACCCAAGGGTATACCCTAGGTGTAACATGGCGTACTTGACCCCGAAGGGGTATCATACAAGCCCTTATCATAATCATTACATAAGATAATAGAAAAGTATGGAAAATTTAAGACTTTTTTAAATTTTACAATCGAAAACATTTTCATAGGAAAGCGGAAGTCTTTACTATAACTTTGTCTCAAACCATTTATTTAACTCTTGAATAAAAGACTAGGGACGTAGCCCATACAATGTCTAAAACATAAAGAAATGACATAAAGGAATAATGGGTTTGTCCTCGAAGCTATGAGGACTCACCAAAATCTTCAACTCTTTTTGCTCCTTACAAACCTAGCCTTCAAAGGAACTCAATCTCCAATACCCTACATTTGATTGGAATGTAGGCAATATGAGTTAGTACAAAATGTACCAAGTATGATAGCTAGCACAACATCATAAAAGCATCTCAAAATGGTTAGTCAACATAATACATAAACATAAGAGACAATAACATAGTCATAGCATAATCTCCAACATAAGCATCATATAATCACAAGTCAACATAAGACATAATAAATGAGCATAGGAGATGCATCATGTTCATAGTATAGTCCTTATTTAGACTTTCATATTTACATACTTCAACCTTTTGTCCTTCATATCACAAGAGAACTACTTCACAAGCCACTTCAAAGCATACTTGTGCAATGCAAGAATAGCATCCCATAATACTATCCAAACTAAGTATCTCTTCTTGGTCATTCTTGGGCATAGTCCACATTCATAGTCAAGACCTAGGTTTTCATGTCATAAGAGCACTATACTCCTTAGTAACCCCAAGGCACACTTGTGCAATGAATGAAAGGCACCCCACAATACCATTCACACTAAGTATAACCTTGAAGTCAACATAGTCATACTTACCCTCCTTTAGTCTCACTCTTTAGCTTACTTAATATAGACAAGGGAACTGTCACGACCCAAGGCTAGCCCCTAGATGTGACACAACGTACTCGACCCCGAAGGGGTCTAATACAAGCCTCATAACCTTTCATTGCATTTGACATAGAAATAGTGCAAAATTAAAAACTCATTTAAAACCAAACTATCAAAAGCTTCATTTAAAAACACTTGAAAATACAACAGAAGTCTACTAAAGTCTCACATGGCCATCTAAACAAAGTCTTGAAAACTAAAGTAGGGGCACGACCCTTTACAATTGAAAAGACTAGAAATGTCTATTACATGGAAAGAAAGAAACTTCTAAAAAGACACTTGTCCTCGATCTATGAGGACGTACCACTTTAGCCTTGGAGGAAATCTCAATCCAAGCACTTCAATCTAGATAGAAGTAATCACTTGCCGGAACCTACGATTGTAGTAGAATAAGAGAAATATGGGTTAGCACACAAAAAATGTATTAAGTATGATGACCATGCAAAAACATGCTTTAAAAGGGAAATTTTGGTTGGAAACCATGCATTATGCCACTTTTTAGAAATATCATGAACAATAGCATAAGAGGCATCAAATACAAGTATAATCATCATACAAGTCATAACATCACATTTGAACAATATCAACATGTAAGCCATTACCTTTACCCTAGACCTTCACCTCAAGTAACCCTCATGCTATACCTTGTGCAATGTAAGGATAGCGTCACATACCACCATCCACACTAAGGCACCACATTAAGGTCACCAAAAGTGAACTTACCATTCCTTCCTTTTCACCTTTGCACAATATCCACACGTAAGAGACATAACATTTAATAAGACATGACAAAGGAAAATAAATCATAATATAACCCAAGTATAGCATGTATCGTCACAATAAGCATTTAAGAGTCACATTTTTCAATAACTTCATTTAGAGGACTTTCATACATTAGTCATTAAGACTTAGAGAACTCACTATGACCATTACAAAGGCTACTTGTGCAATGCATGGATGACATCCCATACTACCACCCATACTTCATAGAACTCATCAAGAAGCCACAATGCATATCTCACATAATGGGAATATGCATTAATCGATATAGACCATGAGAGCTAAATCATGGAATTTGGTGTTGTATGACCCCACACCGTAAAAAGGTGTTCTACTTACCTAAGGTAGAACTAGTAACATTTTAGCTTGGATGGAATCCACTAGCTAATATCCTATGTGGGGACATAGTTATGGGATATGAAAAATGTTCATTGAAATCCGGCCTAACATAAGGAGAACCTCCATTTAACCATATCCTCTCGTTGCTTAGCCTCCATTCCCATAGAGTATTTTATTTTTATCAACATTATTGTACTTAAGAGGGCTACCAACATTAGGCCTACCAACCCAAAGCACATTACACATGAAAGAACACCACTATTAGGTCTACCAATTCAAGGTACATTTAAGGATAGCTCATTGATCTTCCTAGAAGGGCCACCACCATTAGGTCTAACATTTCAAGGTTCATCATTTCACACACGAAAGGGCCACCACCATTTGGTCTACCATTTCAAGGTTTAACATTACATTAGTTCCTATACTCATCATGAAGGGCCACCAATATTAGGTCTACCGGTTCAAGACATAGCCTAGAATACTTCATTATTCATTCATTCATGAAAGGCTACCAACATTAGGTCTACCAATTCAAGACATTAAGACATCAAGTCAAGATACATTTATCATGCAAGAAAAGGATGCCTAACCCTACCAATTCAAGATATACAATATATATAGAAGACAACAATTCACATTCCATCATCATCATTCATGAGTGTCAAATTGAGAAATAGTCTTTCAATATTAACAAAAATACATTCAATGCAAGATCACCTTAACTTCATTAGATTCTCATTCAAAAACTTAGAAAGTAAAAACCTCTACCTTTCAAGTGGATCAATAGGTCAAACACATTCTACTTCTACATGAAATTTAGTCATAATTTGCCTTCAAGGCCATGAATCTCAAATCATCAACACACCAACAATTTACCATAATTAAGGCATATATAATGGTACAATTCAGTAACCCAAAGCAATTTAGACATATTACAATCACAGGCTTTCATAATCTATAAACCCACTTCATAAAGGCACAATTTAGGAATAGAGAGAAATCATGGGTTCATAGAGTATTTTCATCATAAATTATCAATTAAACACCAATACAATCATAATATGACATTAGTAACAATTTGATGAAAGAACCCATGAGATTGAGTAAAACCCTAGGTTTTTTATGAACTTGAAAACTTTGCAAATCTACTTTGAATGGACTGTAGGGGTGAAAGCTACCCCTAGATGAAGGATCACCATACCTTAATATATGAATTCCACAAAAATCCACTCAACTATCCATCCTCTTCAAGCCCTAGTCTTCTTCTTCTCTTGGTCTTCAATGGAGTTCTGGAGAGAAGATATTTGGAAAGGGAGGGGTTATGATTTGGGGGATTTGAATAATGAAATCTAAAATAGTATTTTATTGTTTTAATACTCTTAAAATATCTTAATACACTTAAAATAAATGTCGATACACTTAAAACAATTAATAAACAATTTACCAAATGACCCTCACCCTTGCCGAGTCAAAACAGAAAATTGAAGGTGAGGACCACGCTTTAGACTCACAGATCGTGAGTCCAGTGACGGACCATTTTATTGGTCCGTGGTATGGGGATGTAGCTTTCCTCAAGGGGGTCTGACCCACGGAGGCCATCCACGGATAGTGGATGGACCTACGGGGCATGGACCCCTTTCGTGCTTTACCCTATTTGGGCCAAACTTCATGGTTCTTTGGGGTCTTGGGGTTAGACTTAGGGTCCTCTTCAAGGACCTTTAAGTGGTCCTTGGGGAGTCGTACCTTGACGTTTAACCCCTAAACCCCTCTACCGTAGCTCGAGATAACCTTTTACACTCTCAAACCTCACATCAACTTTATACACACACTAGTTTGGCTGTAGTTTCACCTTATTGTTGTACGGGTCGTTACAGGAACTATCATCCTTAGTCAAACATATCATGGAAGGCAACTATAGAACAACACTATCATAAAATACTTCACTCATAAGAACTCTTTCTTGAATGACCCTAAGTCATACTTGTGCAATGCACGAATAGCATCCCATAATACTACTCATGCTAGGTACTACTTTTAGGTCCTCATACTAATACTTCTTGATTTGGAACCTAGTTCCTCTCTTTAACTTTAGAACATTATGAGGTACTCTCTTAATTACATCTAAGTTCATTAGTAGATTGAACCTTAGGAGATACTACTTTTAGCATGTCTGATTAATCATCTACATGGACCCTATGAGATACTACTTTAAGCATGTCTAAGTCCATTCATACTCTTGAACACTATGAGGTCAAGTAAGTCTTAGTTCAATTATGCTTTAGAAAACTATGAGATGCTTCTTCAAGCATGTCTTAGTTCATTCGATATGGAGATTGCTACAAGAAACCTTAACTTAACTATGTGAAGGCTTCCATCTCATGAGACCTAACTTTGGGAAAACCCACACTCTACTACGTAACAGTTCCCCCTTTAACTTGGATAGTCCTCACATCAACTAGGAGTGGTTTTCCTTTCTACTTGGAACCCGGACCCTATCTTGTGTGACACTCCATCTCATCTTCAATATCCACTTGGAGACAAGCATACACCCCCAAGGTTTACTTGTTAAGCCTTGCTTAACGCTCATCTCTCATGGAAGGATGTCCTTGACAACCAATCCATGTTCAAGTGATTCTATCACTTCATACTTTCAAGCATTCATAAAGTAGATTAGGTGAGTATAGGCCTTTCACCACAAATCCCCTATTAGACTTCTATTCAACACATTGACTCTACTCTCAAAGGCCTGGTGATTCAACATTCATGACTACAAGACTTACTCTCAAACTTCACTTCATCCTATCATCATTCATATCTAGGTTACAAGACACTTAAGTAATAAGGTTCATCTTTAAGCAATTCTAGTCATATTCTTCCTTGTCAAGAAACTCTAGTCATAATTCATCATGTAGGATCAATCTCAAGCATTACTACTCAAGAACCATCATATTCTCATTATTCTAAATCAATTCATGCATATAGGTTCTAGACCTAGACAATTACTAGCCAAAACATTAATTCTAGAAGATCACCTTGGCCTTTAATTTTACCAGCTATAGCAATAACCCACATAATTCATCTTCATCAATTAGACTAGGGTAATAATTGAAATAACATAAATTCATCATAATATCATGAATTAACACTAAATGAATCATAAATAAGTATTATCCAACCAATTGGAGTCATACCCAACTATACCCACACATTGGAAGAAACCCTAGCGTAGATTGGGGTTCTTCTTCACAAATTTAGGGAAATTCTAGGGGATTCTATGGGTGGAAGAACCCATAGATGAAAATCTAAACATACCTTAAATCAAATCTCTACACAAACCTTTAGCAATGGAGCCTTTGTTCTTGACCTTAGCTTCAAGCTCTAGCTTTTTTTTCAATGGAGGTTTTTTAGAGAGAGAAATATTTGATAGGAGAGTGTTTTGGGGTTTTGATTTGGGTCTTGGAAAAAATACTTAATTGGGTGAGTTTTAGGGTTAAAATGACTTATATAGGGGTCCTAGGCTTGGGCAAAATGACATATCTTTGAGTTAAAATGATTGGGAAAAGACCCAAGAAGTTCCCTTGCTGGAAACTACCAAAATGGCATGATGGACGACTTCACAGATTGTCATCATCACCACGACCCGTCAAACGGGTCGTGAAGAATTTTCAGCCTGACAGTGTTTCACTATTTTAGGAATAACGTTTTACCCTGAGATTGGAATTGGGCAAACTCGATGGCGTTGGAAAGAGGATTCAGAGACCTTTAATTGGATAGGTAATGGCTACCTAATTCATTTTGAGCTATGAGATATGAGCATTTGAAATTGACCCTACACTCTAAGTCTAATGAAATCCTTCGCGGATGACTTCATGGTCCGTGTGGGGCTTCACGGACTGTTGAGATGCCCTTGGCCCTTGACCAGTAGCCTAGCTTGCCACCCCTTAACCCCTAAAAATCTAAATCATCACCACACCCCTTCCTCATGGACAGTGGTCGCCTTCACAAGCCGTCTAGTAGCTCATGGGGAGGGTCTCCTTTTGGGCAGATTCTAAGGACTCACTGCCTAGCCTCCACTCCCCTCACCATGGCCTGTGGTCCCCACCACGAGGTGTCATGGTGGTCGTGGAAGGTGAGACACCCTTGTTAGCTACTGCCTAAGGTCTACGGGCATTACCACGACTTATGTGACCTCCTTGGAGGGTGGCAAGGCTAACTCCTAGGTTTGCAACCTCTCCCTTGGACCCTTGCTTAGGCTACTAGGTTTCGAGGTATTACAGAGATCAAAGACTGAAAAGGTTCTGAAAATCAAATTGCATATCACTTGTCTAGGTTGGATAGTTCTTCACATGTGGGTGAGCAACGTCAAATTTGGGAAGAGTTATTGGATCTAGAGGTGACATAATTACCATGGTATGCAGATATTGTTAATTATTTGGTGAGCAGATTGTTCCCACCGAGTGTAACCACACACCAAAGAAAGAGGCCAATTTCTGATGCCCGGTTCTACATATGGGATGAGCCTTATCTATTTAACCAAGTTCCTAACAAAATGATGAGGAGGTGTGTACCTGACTCTAAGATGAGACAAGTGATGGATAGTTGCCACTCGTCTGCATATGGGGGTCATCATGGAGGTGAGCGCACTGCACATAAGGTGCTCCAATCAGGTTTTTTTTTTTTGCCTACTTTGTTCAAAGATGCTGCAGGTTAAGTGAAGAGCTGTGATCAATGCTAGAGGATGGGGACTATTTCCAGGTGACATTAGATGCAATTGTATAACATCTTGGAGGTTAAAATATTTAATGTCTGGGGGTTGACTTCATGGGATTGTTCCTACCATCCAATGGAAATCAATATATCCTTGTGGCTGTGGACTATGTGTCACGACCCAAGCCTACACATCGGATGTGACACGGTGTACATGACTCTGAAGAGCCTCATACAATCCTCATAGCATTCATAACATAAAAACATAGGAGAAAAATGCGGAATTTAAAACTCTCCTTTACAATCGAAGTCATTTTTCATTAAAGCAAGCGAAAGTCTTTCTATACTTTGTCTCAAACCATCTAGAACCATAAGATTTAAAACTTTGGGACGCAGCCCATACAAAATCTCTAAACATAATTATAAAATACATAAAGGGATAATGGTGGGTTTGTCCTCGAAACTATGAGTACTCATCAAATCCTCAACTCCTTGCTCTTTAGAAACCTATCTTCCAGGAATAGAACATCAAGTCCAAACCCTACACTTTATAGAAAAATAGAAGAAATATGGGTTAACACATTTAATGTATTAAGTATGATAGTCATGAAAAAAGCCATGCTTAAAAAGGGACATTTTGGTTGAAAACCATGAAATATACCAATTTTTTGAGAAAACATCATGAACTTTAGCAAAAGGCATAAGATACCATAACATTCAACATATAAGCCATTTCATCAGATTAGAACATTCACCTTAAGTAACCCTAAGCTATACTTGTGCAATGTAATAATAGCATCCCATAATACTATCCCTACGAAGTACCACTTTGAGTCCACCTTAGATGAACTTACCATTTCTCATACTCATCTTTGGTCAGTACTCATACATAAGGAAGATAAGCATTTCATAAGTCACAAGGAAAGTAACTCATAATACCATCCAAGTAAAGCATGAATCATTACATTAAGCATTTAAGTCAACATTCTTCATTAGCTTCATTAAGAGCACATTCATTTATTAGTCCTTAAGACATTAAAGAACTCACCATAGCCCTCTCAAAGCCTACTCGTGCAATGCATGGATGGCATCTCATACTACCACCCACGCTTCATAGAACTTCTCAAGCAACCATAGTGCACATCTCACATGATGGGAATAAGCATCAACCGACATAGACCATGAGAGAAAATCATGGAATCCGATGTCATAACCCACACCGTAAAGAGCTGGTCTACTTGCCTAGGGTAGAACTGGTAACATTTTAACTTAGGTGGATCCACTAGCTAATATCCTATGCGGGCACATAGTTATGGGATACGATATATGTTCATTGAAACCTGGCCTAACGTAGGGAGAGCTTCCATCTTACCATATACACTCGGTGCTTAGCCTCCATTCCCATAGAGTAGTTCATTTTCATTAACATTATTGTACTTGAGAGGGCTACCAACATTAGGTCTACCGACCCAAAGTACATTACACATGAAAGGGCCACCACCATTAGGTCTATCGATTCAAGGTTCATTATTTCACACATGAAAAGGCTACCACTATTAGGTCTACCGATTCAAGGTTTATCATTCATTCATTAGTTCCTAGACTCATCATGAAGGGCTACCAACATTAGGTCTACCGGTTCAAGACATAACCTAGATTACTTCATCATTCATTTATGAAAGGGCTACCAATATTAGGTCTGCTGGTTCAAAGTTCATTAAGTCCATATACATTAGTAACACAAGAAAAGGATGCCCAAGCCTACCAATTCAAGGTACAATAATCAACATTACTTTCATTTACACAAGAAAAAGATGCCTAAGCCTACCAATTCAAGTTGTACATTACATTGAAAAAACCCTTAACATTCTATCATCATCATTCATGAGTGTTAATTGAGGATAAGCTTTCAATCATAACACAACTTCATTCTAAACATGATCATAACACTTTCATTGAGATCACACACATATACTTCACATCATAATCATACATAATCCTTCGTGAAATTGCCCTTCAAGGCTATGTATCAATCTCAACCCAAGCATATAGAATACTACATTATATAAGGGAATTAATATGATTTAATCATTAATTCAATATAGACATAAACAATTCAACATACTTTCACGATCAATCAATTCCCAATCACAATTCACAACTTAGGATTTTTGGGGAAAACATGGGTTCATAGAGGAAATTCACCATAATTCATCATTAATTCAACAATGCATGCATAATACATCATATATAAACCTTTGAAAACGTTTTGGAATTGAACCCATGCATAGATTGAAAACCCTGGGTTTTTGGGGGATTTTGGAAACTTGAAATCATCTTTTGATAGGGCTCCTTGAATGAAAATTAATCAAGGATGAAGACTACCATACCTTTATGGAAGAAACTCCACAAAAATTGAGTGAGGATGGTGAGATCTAGAGCTTGAAAGCTTGAATCTGTCTTCTTCAATGGTGGTCTCTAAAGAGAGAATATTTGGAGAGGTAGTTTCTAATTTTTGAGTGTTTGGGAATAATGAATTGGAAAAGGTGTTTTAATATTTTTAAAAGCCTTAAAATACTTTAATTAATCAAAAATAACCAACCCCTAATTTAACTAACATTAAAAGGAATTTACTAAGTTACCCCTCCACTTGGCCGAATCTTGATAGCCAAGCAATGGTGACCTACGAAACCCCACCCACAGACCGTGGGTAGGTCCATGAGCCATGCTGGATTTCTGTGGTTGGTGACTGGAACATACCATCTTGGCCCTTGACCTACGGAGCAAGTCCACGAGGCATGGATGGACCTACTGGGAGTAGGTCCCATCCGTGGGTCACAACTTTTCTGCAACATGGGCAGATTTCGGGAGCTTTGGGGGTTAGGCTTTAGGGTCCCCCTTAAGGACCCTTGGTTGGTCCTTGGGGAGTCATACCTTGACGTTTAACCCCTAAACCCCTCAATCTAAACTCGAGAAGACATTCTACAATTTCAAACCCCACAACAAAATAAAAAAACAAACTCGTTAGGCTCTAATTTCACTTGCTAGTTTTTCGGGTCGTTACACTATGTGTCAAAGTGGGTTGAGGCAGTAGCTCTGCCTACTAATGATGCTAAAGTGGTGCTGAAGTTTTTAAAGAAACATATCTTAACTCTGTTTGGAACTCCTAGAGCAATAATCAGTGATGTAGGGATGCACTTCATAAATCAATTAGTGAAGAATATCTTAGCTAAATATGGAGTCAGGCACAAGGTAGCTACAACATATCACCCTTAAACCAGCGGCCAGGTAGAACTGTCAAATCGTGAGGTGAAGCAGATTCTACAGAAAATAGTAAATGCCCAAAGGAAAGATTGGCCAATGAATCTCGATGATGCATTATGGGCGTACATGACAGCTTATAAGACACCAATAGGGACTTCTCCCTACCATTTGGTGTTTGGTAAAGCTTGTCATCTTCAAGTTGAGTTAAAACATCAGGCTTACTGGGCAGTGAAGAAGTTGAATCTAGATTCGGAACTAGCCAGAAGAAAAATGATAGGTCAGCTACATGAATTGGAGGAATTCAAACTCCATGTCTATGAAAATTCAAAGCTCTACAAGGAGAAGACTAATCGTTGGCATGATAAGTATATTGTGTCCCAACTCTTTGAGCCTGTTTAAAAGGTATTATTGTTTAACTCTAGATTGAGGTTGTTTCTAGGTAAGTCAAAATGGAGCGGACCATTCGAGGTGGTGAGCATGAATGACCATGGACCTGTAGAGTTATAGAATGAAGGAAAGCAGTCCACGTTCATAGTGAATGGACATAGGGTGAAGCACTACTTTGGACAAGAGGTAGATCGAGAAGAAGAGATTTTGGGTTTGAGGATGAATGATGGGGAGCTGCGTCGTGCTGCGACGTTAAATCAGGCGCTACTCGGGAGGCAACCCGGACTTTGTACGCTAGAAAATATTTCCTTTTTGTTTTTTTTTGTAAATGAGTTCTTGTTATTTTCAGTTATAGGAAAATTTATTTATTTTAGTATTTGTAAGTTGTAATTTTTTTTAAAAAAGCGAAAAACAGTGGAGTCCGTGACTTAGACACGTCACGGACCTATTTCTACATGGTGATGGTCGCCCCAGGAGAAGAATAAAAAATACAAGGGTAGTCCACGATAGCTCCACGCTGCGAACCTATTGCTGGAAAATACGACAACAATGAGGGATTAACAGTGAAGTGTGCGACCTGCCCACGTCGCGGAGTGGATTTCATCAAGCATAGAACACCCCACGTAAAGAATCAAAAGTTATAAGTCATGGATCTGGTGAGTATCTTTCGAACTTTTTCATTAAAAAGTTGGGTTTTACCCGATTAACTTGGTAAAACTCGACCCCCATCCCCTTTTAACCCCCAATTCATCCGAAAATCCCTACTATCCCAAGAAAATAAAAGAATTCTCTTTCCCTCTTTAACCCTAATACTCTCTTCCTAAATTAACTGCGCATCGCAAAGTTGTGTTTCCACCTCAAGTTCTTCCAATTTCGTTAGTCTAAAAATTCAAGGTATGCTTCTTACTCCTAATTTTCTTTGTGTGGGATGAATTGTTGAAGTTAGGGCTTGTATTCATGTGATGGATGGGTGAAATATTTTATTTTGTTTGTTGAAATTGATTGTTCTATGTGGAATATGAGATAATGGGTGAAATTGTTTACTTTTTCTACCTATTCAATGATACCCATGGTTGTAAATCTTTTAGAATGGACTTGGTTGATGTTAGAAGGGGATACTTGGGATGAGTGAGTTAAAAATTGGGTTTTCTGAAGTCTTGAGAAGCAAAATTGTTATGAGGGAACAGATTGAGAAAAAGAATCTAGGTTGGTTTAAATTCCTGGGTAAAATCAAGTTAACAATGGATGGGTGTGCTTGAATTATGATGGGTGTGAGAATATTATGCTGAAAATAACAATGGGAAGTCTGAGTACCTTATTGTTTGCTACATGTGTGCTTAAACTAAGTGTGGGTGAATTTTTAGTAATAGGGTCTCATTGATTAAAGTGATAAATGTCTGATTGCAGGATATCATGTCTGGCAAAACAAGATCTGGCAAAACGGGCGTCTAACAGCCGTAAGAGAGTGAGGATTGGCACAACCATTCCCCCAGCACCTGCAGTCCCAAAAGGCAAGACCCAACGTTAAGGTTCCAAGGCAGTTACGTTGAAGGGCAAGAAGTGGTATAAATCCCACACCAAAGCCAAATACTTTTTGGATGTGGTGCTAGAATTATACGCCACCTGCAAGAATTGCACATAGGATTCATCTTTCAAAATCCTTTAGAATGCAATGTGAGTGTCGTTCGGGAATTCTACGTAATTTGGAAACCTGACACTCAATCTCATTTTGTCACAGTGTGTGGCGTGGAGGTTAATCTTACTCCCTCAGCTATTAATCAAGTGTTGGGCACCGCATAAGCCCTTTTTGATATCCTGAATAGGTTAAACATCTGCCCTTCGTATCAGAAGATTCGACACACTTTGTGTGGGGTACAGTCCACTGCAAAGTGGATTAGCCATGGGCATCGTGGCTATCATCAATATTATCTGTATGCCTATATGAATCGAGAAGCTCGGGTGTGGTTAAAAATTGTCATAAATTGTTTGATACTAGGGCTGTATTTCATCGAGGTAACGGGGGACCGCATGTGCTTAGTGTATGCTCTGATAAAGGACCTACCCATCAATGTAGGAACGGTGTTGAAATCGCCTATGTGGAAGGCTAGAGTGCATAGAGGTCGAAGCTATCCTTTTGGCGGACCAATCACTATTTTGTGCAGGAGAGCTAGAGTACCTTAGAAAAGCTTGGACTACATGGCACCTTTGTTCACCACACCCCTAGATGTAACAAAGACAAAGGGGCCGAAAAATGTGCATGAACCCACCCTCACTACAACAGAGTGCAACAAGAGGGATGATCTCATCACGGCACACATGTCTGGACTTGAAATGTTGCGCCACATAAATGGTTATCGAGCATGTTGAAGCACTGCTGGGACTCGAACATGCATTTCTAGACCTCGTATGAGATGATGCCCCTATTGATAAGGACGAGAAGAACCATGTCAGATAGTGAATTTGATTCTGCTAACGAGGAGGGTGAACTTTATGCTCTTGAGGGAACCAGATACGATGATGGAATGGATGAGTGATCAGGGAAGTACCCACCTTACCTTTTTATGGATTTTTGTTATATGTGTTGCACTGGGGACAATGTTTCCTCTTTAAGTGTAGGGTAGGAGTGAAAACTCTGTGTAAATAATTTTGTTTTGTTATTTTAGTTTGCTATTTTAGTTGTTGTTTTTGTTTTTGGGTTCGTTGGAAGTTGTTTTCGGTTCTTTGGCCAAGTATAGTCCCGTTGAACCATATAAAATAAAGATTTTGTTTCTTAGGATTGGGTCAATGTCATAGTTGAGTCAAACTGGGTCTGTAAGGTTGACATCTTGCTAAGGCTGCTCAACTACATTGAGTTATCCTGAATGTTGAAAATAAAGGAGTGACTCTGTGTTGACATCTAGGCTCTTTTATGTGACTCTAAATGGACGTTTGCTTAAAATTAATTTGTGCTAGTGGTTGGGAAGTAGTTCGTAGTAATCAACTCTGATTTGAATGTGTTTCATGTGTGCGAGGTTTGTTGTATTCCATGCTACTAAGTGATGTCCAGAACTTTCCCGGTGTGTTTGCAAAGCGAAATAGAGGATAAGGAGTTGAGGAAGTGATATAGGCATTTCTTTGATATCCTTGTTTATATTCTTGTTATACCCACCATGATATATATATTATATATATATATATCTGTAGTTAACCCTTTCGAGACTTTGAATTATTCTTTGGTAGCCGATCATGAAGCTTATTCCCTTTCCTTCTTTGACCTAAAAATTTGATCCAAAAGCTCCTAAGCGCTTTTAGTGGACAATAGTGAAGGAAAAGAGAGAGCGAGTGTGAAGCCCTGGAGCATAAATCATTGGTGTAAAAGACATAATGCTGGCTCATAAAAATATTTGATGAAATGATAATAAAAATGGTAGGAAGAAATGAATGTTGAATGTCGTACAACAAAGGGCTGAGTAGTTTTAAGAAAAGGGTCAAATAAGAAGAAGGTTGTTAAAAGAAGGTCTAAAAATGAAGTGTGTCTTGTATTAAAGCGCTTGGGAATGTAGTCACTATTCATAGTCAAAAATAGTCCCTACATGTCCCCTAGGCTATATTACAACCCTTAAAGACCTAGTTGATCTTGAACTTCCACATTCTTGAAAGTAGTGATGCAGCACACTAAGGGAAAGCCTATGGTTCATTGGTTGTGGCATGTGAATTCTTTTGAGAGAGTGATCGAAATTTTCTTCTCACACCCATTATTGTTTGAGTTTCTTTATGTGTAAGTAAATAAGGGTGTTCACTTGTGGTGAGGGCACATGTTTAATGAGGGGCCGGTAACTGATGTAACTATGTAACCACAAACTATGCTTGAGTTTGCTGCATTTTAAGAGTAAATTCTTGAGGCTAGAAAGTTTTGCACGAGTTGTCCTGGTGATTGAATGGTGTTGCTATGTTGTTGTGAAGCTCTTGTGGTTGTTGTGACCGCAACTTTATTGTCGTAGTTGGAAGTGTAGTAGAGTCGTCATATGCATGAAAGCGGGGAAGTGTTAGAGGATGAACAAAGCTTTAAGTGTGGGGTGCTGATCTTAGACATATTTATGCACCTAATAACCAATTTAGTCAATATATATAGCCAAGTTTGAGAGCAAATCCTAGTTTAAACTGAATTTATAGAGTCAAATGATTGTGTTTCCACTAACCAATATGATTAGATGTTTGCATGGCGAAAAGCAAGGAAAAGGAACAAAAAAGTAAACCATCCAAAAGGTTGGAAAATATAAGTTGAAGTTGCTAAGAAGAAATAGCCAAGAAGCTGAAAATTGTACGCCGAAAGAGCATCTCCGCGTAGCGGAGCTGAAGCCAAAGTGTGGAAAGCAAATTCCACAAAATAGTGAAGTGTGCGATGGGAGCACGTAGCAGAATGAATCAAGTTGTTTGTCATGTACAACGAGGGAACAGGTCCACGACGCGGACCTGGACTCCAGATTTCCACTACGTGTTTAATTTCAGACTATAAATAGTTCAACTATATTATTTTATCAGCATTCAGTTTTTGAAAAAAATGGGAGAACATGATTTAGGCGATTATGAGGACTATCTCTAGGGATTTTCTTCTACTATTTCATTTTGGTAAATAGTTCTATGATCCTTGAACATTATTTGATGATGATTCATACTATGAGTAGCTAAATTCCTTTATTCTAAGGTTGTAGCTACGATTAATGGCATAATATTATTTATTTCTAGCATGAGATGGGTTTTCTTATGATTTATGCTTGCATTTTTATTTAACTATTTTGATGACTAATCAACATTAAAATAAATTCATTATACGCTCTTGAACTCGGAAGACGAATAGAGGGATAGACCAAGGAATGCGAGGAACGTGTTCATTCTAGGGTAAAACTTAGAGTGTTTCGTATATAGGATAGGAGTATACCTATATACCTCATTTGGTTAATGTACAAGATGATAGCTTAATACTCTGTTATTGGCTCATGCCTATCCCCGCTCAATGATGTAGTTAGGTTGTCAATGGTGGTAGATGATTAGAGGTCGGGAGACCATACTCGTTAATTCAACCTTATGGATTAATGTTGAGGTTAACTTGTTGAATGTTGTAATAAGTTATTATTATGTTTGAAATCGGTGCATGCTACAACACTAGATTATTTCCCAAATTATGAAATCTCCTTTTTGTAACTGATTTAAGTGTTAGTAGTTAGTATTTGAAACTGTTCAATTTAGTTAATACAAACAAATTCCTAAAATCGTCTGTCACATAAGTAAAGTGATTTTAGTTACAATAAAATTAGTGCTTGTTGATTTGAAGTCCTTTAGGTTCGATAATCTAGCTTGAAAGAGTCACTGTACTATTTGGGTGACCGTGTACACTTGCGTGTGCGATTTGGACGCAACACCCACATACTCAACATGGTTGAAATAGAAAATCCCAGATCCTTATCGTTGAGTTATCCTTAGATAAAGTCTTCATAAAGTTAAGAGACTGCAGAGGGGCTTGACAAAAGCCCATTAGTGTGCAGTTTATTGATTTGAAAGAATGCACCCTTTTACATATGAGTCGTGTGTTCAAGCTAAAAGCAAGATGTTCTCTCGAATTATCTTCTCCAAGCCTTGTTCCAGGTGAGACCCTTAAGAAGGGAGTATGTTCTAGAATGCTTGGGTAGTATTTTTCACCTGAAAAATAATATTAGTTATGATGTTATAAGCTAGTAATAGTAGAAGTGCCGAGAGTTAGAAGTATACATTTAGAAGCTTAGCAACCTTAGAAATGGAAATAGTTGTTGAGTAGAGTATGTAAGTTGTAGCCATGTACCTAGTAAGTCATTAATAATGAGTTTTTCCCTTATGTCTAGGCTAAGGAGTAGTGATCTTGTGTGGATTTTATGGCAGAAGGTAGAGTAAGAGAGTCAGGATAAGTTAGAATATACTTTAACTAGAAGGGAGTTTATATTGATGTGTCATTGTATTAGTGAAGACCAAGTAAATGTGTTGAATAGAAGAGCACATGATTTATGAGGTGATAGATCTAAGCTAGTCTTACGATTTTTTAACGGAGATCCCATGATATTCAGAGAGTTATAGAACAAATTTTGCAATGTTGCATAGTGAATGGGTAAATAGTACTTAAGTTGTGAAAGTGAACATGACGGTAAACTATAAGTATGTAGACTAATAGATAAAATTTGACTACTTGTCATGAGGTCTTAGTGAGCTAGTGTTTCTTAATTTTGTCTAGTAGTCATAAGTTTGTATAGCATGTGAGCAATTATATTGATATATGTGTTTAGTACTAGACACTAAACTTGAATTTGAGATGAGTGTTGTGATTACAAAGATGGTAACATGTGGATGATGATGTTAGTTTTAAGATTTGATCTAGTAAGTTTGACATAAATTAGATAAAGAATTAAGGTGTTACTTTTCGATAAATTAATGGGAGTGATATGACTCTTATATAAGAGAAATGAAATGTGGCTAAGTCATTAGATTAGCAAAAGCATTAAGAGGTGTACCTAAGATCGAATTTAGCCAAACAAGGCTCTAATTAAGTTTATAATTTTTTATGTGTCCCTAGGTAGTATAGTTGAGTTGTCAATGTGGGGTAGGCTGATGTAAGCATTATTTATCACCCTTAAGAGCTTGGTAGAAGAGATTTTATATAGACAAGTCATTGATGAACCTTTTAAATATAGATCAAGTTTCCTCCAGTTAGGTATTTATGAACTCAGTACGGTATTAGTAGGCTAAGAAGGAGAAGTAAGACTATTATGAGTTAGATTAAGTTGTTTTATATGACAATGAGGGTAAAGATTATAAAAGGAATTTTATAGAAGCAAAACGAAGTTAAGTGAAGCATCTCACAAAAAAACCTTAGAAGAAATCTTAGCACTTGCGCATGGAGAGTTCTATAGCCATGAGATTAGCATTTCCCGAGTATTAAAGTAAAGTGAATATAGACTAGTCAAGAGAATATGAGATAGATCGATAGCTTTTAAGTGTCATCTTCAAACCTAAGGGGGAGATGATAAGATGAGAAACAAAGTCAAGTTTTAAGAATCAGATAATGATGTATTCAGAAAGAGTTATAGTGCTTATATCAATCCATTTATACTCTAGCATATTACTCAAAGTTAAGTTGTTACTATATCTTGTTGAGGTTTCTAATATCAGAATTATTTCCATGGCCTATTTCCCTACACTTCAAATAGATTCACATCTATGCTCAATTACTAGAATGAAGGGGAAAGACTTTAACCCATTAATCTCAATCTTACTCCATAAAGTTGTGAATATTAGCCTTATGATATGAATCTATTCATATAAGCATTCATGTCTCATAGTATGCTCACTCTCGCGAATTCATAATTTACCCTCAATGGCTAGCAAAAGAATGTTCTGTCATGCATATTCTAATATCAGATTTCTTGAATGAATCATGCTTATGATCTTTCGTTCTAAGCTTTATCAGTAATCCTTTTTCAATCTAGTGATGTTGATGATAGTGGTTGAGTAATGATAGATAGGAGAGAGTTGATGCTCCTATTGTGATTCTTAGAAAGTTCATGTCATGACTTATAATGTTGAAATCTTATAGGAGCATTCATGCCAAGTGTGCTCTACTCTGTTTTCAAAACTCTCAGTATGAATTAGTTCCGCCTATGTTAGTAAGCAAGCTCAGAATTCAAGAGGTAGTAATAGTAACTTATTTCCCTTTCATTCTCAGTTTAACCGTCATTCGAGGACAAATTATCCCAGGGGGGAGATAATGTAATTCCCCTCAAATCAGACCTTGATAAGAAAAATTCTTCAAACTAGTGTTACAGAAGAAATATATAGCTCGTAGAAGTATCTATGGACCATAGGTGGTTCGTTGAGCCATGTTATGAAAAATTGTTCTCAGATCCAAGTTTCACGGACCAGACTATGGCTCGTAGAACATTCTATGGTTTGTAGAAAGGCCTTGTGAAACCCAAGTCCTGAAACAACCTGACCCAGTAAGCTTCCTATGATTAAGCCAAACGGTCCATCAAAGTTCTTACGTGCCATAGAAAGGAACCATAGACCTCTACTTTAGAAATCCACAACATGACATGTATTCTACGAGAGGGTCTACGGTCCGTAGATGACTTCTATCAGTTTTAAAAGGGGTTATTTTTAGTCTTTTCCCACCCTTTCTAACCTATATCTCGATGTTCTTACACCTAATTAAGGTCACGAGAAAACCCTAACACAAAGTTGAGTTGAAAGCTTCCTTATAGATTAAGTTTTGAGATAAGATTATACTTAGGTCAACTTTAAACGATCATATCTCTCATCGTATAATTAATTAGGTGACCCATAACTTATTAAATTAGAGGTGTATGAGTTTTTTTTTTCAACGCCATTAGGTTTTGCTCATTTTGAGTTCAAAGTAAAAAATTATGTTTGTTTTAGTGAAGCCCTATTAGTCAAGCAGTTGATGTTCTACGACTGGACCTACGAACGGTGGAAATTTCCACGAACCGTAGACCATTCTGTGAAGGCTTGTTGCAATTTTCTTAGCAACTTTCTGCACGCGTTCTAGAGTTATTTTAGTCGTTTCTAAAGCTTTTTAACTCTATTCTAAGTCAATTTTGAGTGTTTTAACTGAGTAAATTATTCAACTAACTAGTTTTCCTCTAAAAATCATCAATCTAAATATTTAAGTATTTAGAAATTCTCTTAAAATTGACTTAGGGTTCCTCTACTCCATCAAGAACTCTAAAACCTTCAAGTAAAAAATTCAAGTTATAAAGAGAGTTTCCATCCAAGGTTTTCCCAAGTTCTTCCACTCTAACAACTTCATAAAAAAGTTTTTTCTATCAAGATCAAGCCTTAATAGTCCAAGCTCAACGATTTCCTCTAAGAAAGTTGATGTTCTTCCTCAAGCCCTAGATAAATGAAGTCTCCATCAAAGTTTTTAGTCTAATAGCTTCATAATCAGTATATAAGGCTATCATAGTGTTGGACTAATTTGTCCTATCGCCCTGCATATTTCTAAATTCAGTAAAAGATAAATCTAGGATTTTATCCTTGATTTTGAAAATTCTTGAGACGAGTTACATTGTTGAGTTATAAGTTCTTAACTCTTGAGTATTGAGTTATTTATTATTACATTGAGATCCTTGATGTTACTTGTTCATTTCTATATTTCAGCATGAACCCTACTATTAAGTTAAATTTGAGAATCTTTTCAAAAAATATATATTTTGTCTTTAAATTAATTTGTGAGGAAAGCAAAAATTTGTGTTTTGAGAAAGAGTTCTCAAATATGAATTGAGTAAGAGTATAAGGAAACTAAGAATTCCCAAAGGTATCACTTTTTACATTAAGAAAAGAGAAACTTTGATTTCTAAATGAGCTCAGAGATATTTTAGAGCAATTATCTCTTTTAAGAGGATGTTTTGAGTAATTACCTTAAACAGAGAAAGAGTATGTTTTATACATTTGAGCATGAGTATATATTTATTGGGAGTAGTATTGAGCACTGATATGGAGATGAGTTCAGAAAACTCACATTCCTCATAAACCATGTAGCCAACATGGCTAAATGATCGTACTTTTTGGATGACTCATTAATTTCTTCCGAGCAGAGCTTTGCTGGATCCACTTAGTTGAGATGTCCTATGTCCTGACAATGTGGGAGAGTAGTTGTACCATCATATTGCTCATAGTGATAGTTTTTGGTTAGAAAATCTCCCAAATAGAGTTTAAAATGTATTTTTTTATCATATCACTTAATATATTGAGTTCAGAGATGAGTAAGTATTTGTAAAGTTAAAATGATCTCACTTGTTTATTTCTTTACATTCAGTTGAATATCTTTCTTCAACTTCTTCAGTTCAATTTTTGTTTTTTCAGCTATATTACATACTTGTACATTCAATGTATTGATGTCATTCGACTTGCATCTTTTCATGATGCATATATATGTGTTCATATCATCAACAGGAGTTTCATTGATATCACTTCATCCGCTCGTCGGCTTTTGAGTGAGGCCTCCTTACTTCCAGAGGACTCCAATTTTTATGAGTTGTTAGAAGTAGTTTTATAAGAAGTTATGAGTCTTATTCTGACACTCTTTTTTTTTTACAGTAAAGGCTTCATAAATAGACAGTTTTGGAGAATCTTTCAGTTTCATATATTGTCACGACCCAGACAGTCGTGATCGGCACCCATACTAACGCTCCGGTGGGAGAACCACTACCACAACCTGACTAAGCAACTAAAAGAAACTAAACCATTTAAAGATACAAAAGCAGGTTTAAATGACGAATTAAATAAGGAGTTCCCATAAACTACGAGAGTTTAACAAAACAGCCAAGCATGACCCTCGCGAAAATTCAACCCCTAGGCCTGAAGTCACCGTACCAAAACTCTACTAATGAACAAGCCTAAGAAAAAGGGTTCAACCCCGAAAACTAAACATAAGTAAAAGTCTAAATATGTAGTCTGAGTCCGAAAAGAATGGACTAAACTAATGATGGATCCATGGAAGCCTGAAAGAACTGGCTCACCCTCGAATTCGATCTCGGTCAGTGATCTCCTAACTGAGGTCTGTCAGTAGTCGCCTGAAGATGCCCTGTACTCAACAAAGAAAGAGAAAGTGCAGTATCAGTACACGAAACCACAGTGTACTGGTAGGATCGCGCGGCTACTCCAGTAAGAGAAATATAAGCAAGTAATTACAACACAGTAAACATACATATACAAAATGCGTAATTCAATTATCATTTTAGGAGCAATATAAAATTTCCTAATATCAATGACAGGTAAATATGAATGTAATAATCACAAGTGGTTCTCTCATGGAACCCATACCCAAATTGTTAGTGTATGGAAATGTGACACCCGATCTAATATATATATATATATGTGTTGGAACATCACACCCAGTCCAATATATGTGTCAAAACCTGACACCCAAACCAATATATGTGTCGAAACTTGACACCAGGTCCAGTCAGCACAACCACAGTCACAATCACACCCATAATAAATAGTGTGCATAGTCACACAGTCAGGTAACAAGTTCATGGCATGTAATTGTTCATACTTGATCATTTTCTTAGATTCGATTCATGTTTCCCTATTAACATACATGCATGCATACAATGGAGCAATTAACAAGCATATATAACACAACAGGAAGTCGAATCATCAGTTACCTCGAAACCAAGCCAGAATACTCCTAAGACACTTGAGTCTTCCCTTTTCGGAGTCTTGCAGCTTGTTCTTGGTCATTGGCGCGAGAATTCATAAAATTTTGATAAGAAACTGCCCTAGGTCGTTCCTTAGCTGTTAAGAACGAGGTTTTGCAGATAATTTCCCCGGTTTTAAGTCATGGCTCGCCTATCACAGTGGGACCCATCCCGCCACAGCGTCCCCGCCTTGGTGGAACTAACCCCAACCCAATGGCTTGTACGGAGACAGAAACTCGAAATTTGAGTTCCAAACTTCCAATTCGCAACACATCTTCAAACCTTGACGTACTAAAACTACCCTTTCACACCATGATCAGTTTCAAAAGTTTGACTCGCCCGAATTTGATTCCGTAAAGCCATACAGGATTCTTAACGTCTAGGCTATCCGCTCATGTAATCAAACTCTTAATTAAATCCCCCATCCATTACTGGATTTCCCTAGACCTCATCTGACTCAGATTTCATCCAAGTCTAGCCTAGGCTAGAAATTTCCAAGTTACTACTCAGAAGTTTTCTGGCCCAAATTCCTTCTCTATTATCTTTTCCATAACGACGGGAATAGGTCATTACAATAGATACCAACTAACCCATAACTCGTCCCCAAGTGGTAATTTAGGAGAAATGGTTAAGGCAAGAGTAGAGTAGTACTTAAATCATCGAATAACTGGGGATACTTGTCTCACATGTCCTTCTCGGTTTCCCAAGCAGCTTTCTCAATCGGACGATGCTTCCATTGAACTTTCACTGACTTTATTTCCTTGGTCCTCATCTTTCGGACATCACGATCAAGAATTGCAACCAGTTCTTCCTCATACTAAAGGTCTTTGTCTAACAAAACTGAATCCCATTTTATGATATAATATCCATCCCCATGATACTTCTTCAACATGGACACATGAAACACTGGATGGACTCCATATAGGCTAGGCGATAAAGTCAACCTATTATTCGTTGGCCCTACACGTGTTATTTTGTTGTTAGTCGAGTTCGCCAATTTAATTCAATTTGACTAAATTTTCAACTTGGATTTGGTTACAATTGTAATTCAATAGTATTAGATAATTGAAAATATAACTAATACCCCTCTTAGCCTCCAATTCTTTTAAGACCCAAATTTGGGCCATTTTGCCAATCCGAATTTGTACCTAGCAGCCCATAACAATTCCTACCAATACAATACAACAACCAACCCAACCAATTAATTCCCTAACCCGGCCCATTCCCCCATCCTAATTAAATTTTCAGCAAACTTCAAACGTTCACAACACCTCCAGCAGCTTCCAATGTCAAGAACACAAAAGAAAACTCACGGCGTGAACACGGTAGAGTTCACAGGAAAGCAACAGCAAGGGACACAAGCAGTATGCTATGTTCTTTGTCTTCTTCCCCAACGTCCCTCTCAAAGTTATACGATTTCAGCAGAAAAGCGAAGTGCATGCTTCGTCCTAGGGGCCTTGAGATCTTGCCACGTAGGTCCTCAAAGACAGTGAATTGATCATAGGCCTCCAGTTCGCCCTTTCCTCTTTCGGAATGGGGAGAAAATTGGGAGAAAGGGGTGTTTGGTCCGAAATGATGATTGATCGATTTTGAATTTTTCATCCGAACCCGGTCTCTTTCTATATATTCTTTTTCTTTTCAATAGAGAAAGGGGATTTTTGTTTTGGGGACGAATAGAGAGATTAAGGGAAATAGATATAGAATAATAAAAATATATAAGTGATATAATCAAAATAGCAACGGAGATCATTTTTCGATCCCTTTCATTTTCTGTCGCTTTCCTTGTTTTGTCGGAATTTCGAGGCTTACACTTGTGGTGGTGGTAGCTCAGCATCTTTAACTCGTTACTGTCCCTTCACTGCCCCAGGAAAGGTAAAATTCCTTTCGATTCTAAACTCGTTTTGGTCTTTTGTTATCCGTGAATTAAAGCTTCTCTATGTTGATTTCTTATCTCTTTTTTGGGATGTCTCTATTTTCTTTGTTTTATCTACTATTGATGTCTAAGGTTCAGACGTCTCGTTCGTTGTTGACATATTTTAGTTTGAGATATAGAATGCATCCTTCGTGTGAATCTAAGCTTAAGAATTCTTTGGGTTGAGAACTCCGCTTTTCTTTTGATTTTCGCATTTAGTTACTTTGTGTATGTGGTTTGGTTGCTCGTTTGGCTTGATGTCATTTAGGATGGCCGAAATAGCTTTCGTGGTTGCTATCTTGACTCTCATTTGGGCTGTTAAGGTCGATTTCCTTTTCAAAATGGGAGCATAATTTTTGCTAGTCAATGTAGAGCTTGTATGTTGTTTTGTCCATGGTTCATTAAAATAGTAGCTTGTTTTCTTTGCTTTCAAGTCCTATGATTAGTCTACTGTTGATTAGCCTATTCTGCTGCAACATAAAACATTAATGTTTGTTAGATTTGAACTTGGCCTTTGTTAATTGGTACGGCGTTCGAGTGTTAATTTCGTGGGGATGTAGTCTTTTGTGATTAACCCTTTAAAATATAAGATTCCTTCATCTTAGCTAACTTAACAGATTGAATGCTACTCTCATTTTGCTAGTTTGGTTATCATTTTTTCGGAAAAATCTAGTTAATCTTTAGCATAGTTAATCTAATTTAGTCCATGTTATTTAGTTCATTGTGGTATGTCACTGTTCTTCGTCATATTTTTAAATGAGTACTTAATTAAGCTAGCATGTGTAACGCTATTAGTTTAAGATTTTTGAACTTGGTTTCTTTTTGTTTTCTTGCCTTATTTGATTTCTAGATGGGACATTAATTTCCCTTTGATATTTTGCCCCCATTACTATCTATTACCGTAGATATGAAGAAATGTTAGTCCTTAATTAGTTTTCCTTTTAAGATTATTGTTTAAAATTTGCATTGTCAATGATTAGACTAGCATATGTTATTTATTTTATTTTATATCTATTTTATCTCACCACTTTCTTTTTGTCTTCTCATGTGCTAATTTTGTGATTTGTTTGTCGCTTTGCATGTGGAAACCTACCCAAGTTCGTCATGAACTCCTACCCTCCTCTTGCATTTCAAGAGAGCCGCAAAGGCTCAAATTTTCTTTTATCCGGGTCAACCAACTATAAAAATCGATGAACAGGTTTCGGAGTTGAAAAGACGCGCAAGAAATCAAGAGTTGAAAGATTGGGCCAAAGGCCCACTCCTCATTATTTAAATTTGTATTTTGTTATTTAGGGCCCAAGCCCTTGTCTTTTAATTATTAATACTCTATTAAAAGTTTAGGACAGGTGAAGAATGGGCTTAAAGCCCAAAGATAAAATATATTTCTTTTTATGATTAGTTTAGGACAGGTGCAGCTGACTCGAATGGGCCAAAAGCCCCAAAACGAAAATGGGCCCAAGTATTGGTCCAGGCGGACAGGAAAACCAGACTTGGACCCAAACCTTCTTTCCCTATCTCATTTATTTATTATTATGTGCTTTATGTGTTAATTTAACCCTAAGGCCAACCATTCAAATCCCCAAAGACACTCATTTTGAATTAATTACTTAACTAAATTACTCATCTTTCACTTGACTTAAAAAATAAATGAATAAGTTCACTTAGATAATATTTCATAATTATAGTTTTTTTTTCCTTAAAATGGTCCTAACTAACAAGATAGTTCAATTTTGCAAGTCAAGCTAAGTTAAAATTGTTTTAACCAAATAAGTAATCGCCGGATAACCACATTAGTGGACATTCTAGGTGCTTTTAAAACCTTCCTAGAATGTTGATAAGAACCCCGAACCCCCCTTAATATTTTCATTAGATTTCTGTTTTAATCTTTTGAAAAAAATAGTTTTCTTGATTTTTCTTAAAAATCAAGTGGCGACTCTTAAAACCAGTCTAAAATATATTTTTAAATAAAACAAAATGACGACTCTGCTGGGGATTTGAATGGTTTTAACCTTAAGATTAATTTATTTGGTTATGTGTTTAACTGTCTACTTGTTTTATTTAGAGTATATATTGAATTATGACATTCATGGCATCCGATTCCGCCAAACGGCAAATAGACTGCATTAGAAAAAAGGCGGTTACGTGACTTACCACGGCTGTCCTTCAGAAAAAACACAAGTTAAATTCTTTGGAAGTGATAAACGAATAGTTGGCTTGTGATCATCCAATGTCGTTTAATAGACTTCACCCCGTTGTTTGTCCGACTCGAGTAATCATCATTTCTCAACCAATTCTAGTCAACCTAGAGTAGGGCGAAACCAAAGCCAAATCTAAGCATTAGCCTAAGACAACTTAATACCCAAGGCGTATTAAGTCCATTAGTAAAACCGCCAAAATCATGTCCAAGGTCCACGACCCAACGACATATCATATTGTTTGACATTTGAAAGATGTATATGTAGAAACCAGATTGTTGCCTATTTGGGGAAGGAAATCTTAACCGTGCTTTATTTTATATGTATGGATCGATTTCCTAAATTTGACATGGTAGTGGAAGCCCCAGTTTTGCTCAAGATGTGGTACAACGACCTCACTGTGGTTCATAAAAAGTCCCTCAACAAATACGTAGGAGCCCTAACAGAACTCATAAACATGGTTGGATGGCCCGAGCTGATTGAGGTCCTCACAGGTTATTGGGACAACGAGAAAATGGTGTTTCAATTTGGAACCATGGAAATCACCCCGACAATTGAGAAAATTCGAGATGGAATAGACACAGTCGGTACAGGACTCGAAAGAAGAGTGAGAAAGCAGGAAAATATCTTAATCCCTAACAAGCCTACTCTCGAGGATATTATAAATTGGCTCGGATTAAGGAAGGATTGTGCCTATTGGGCAGAAGGTTCTAGCATTTCCTTTATGGATCTCTATGCTAGATTCGAGCATGCAAATTTTTATGTGAAATACAACCAAGAGTTCAAGGTCACTTTCAGAGAATGGGATGGGATCAGACCTTTGGCATTTACCATTGCACTATTAGGCACCATAGTTTTCCCACACGGCCCGAGCCTCAGTATTAACACCCGAGTGATAATGCTCGCTCACACTCTGTTCCATGGGCATCTGAACCAAGGGCAAGTAAAGTATTATCCTATCGCACTTGTCATCCTTTTCGACATGTACCGTGCTTTAAGGAAATGCAAGAAAGGGCATCGTTATTTTCAGGGTTGCAATCTTCTCCTCCAATGGTGGATAATGAGTCACTTAGTGAAGAGACATGGAACTCAAGAACTCCATACCCTCGATGAGCATAACTCTCTTAAGAGTTTGAATGACATATTGTTCTGGGCAGACTTAGAAAAAAGAAGAACCAGAGAAAGATGGGCTCAAATTTTTTCTGAGTTGAGAGAAGAAAATATCCAGTGGATGTTCAATCATTTCATCTCGAAAGATGTCATAGTACGGGGCGACAAACAACTTGTGCTTCCTCTGCCAGGTATTCGCCCTTATGCACCCATCTGGGTCCTGAGGCAGTTCGGAATAAGACAAACTACACCTCTAGAAGCATACTACCGCATCTATGTGTTCGACATCGGGGATAATAGAGTGCCTGAAGCTTCAGAGATGCTGAGAGAATGGAAAAGAGTAGTGCGAATGAAAGACAACACCATTGCCGCGGACCGATTTAATGCGGGGTACGATAAAACTTACAAAGCTTGGTTGAAGCGCAATATACAGGGTATCTCCTTCTCAGTTTCAAACATTTACCGCAGTATAGAGGACAAAGAGTCCAAAGCTCTGATAGAGCTAAGAGAGGTGAGAAGAGAAGCCCAGGAAATGCACGATGAGTTTTTCCGAAAGCAAGAGGAGGACAAGTACGTCCTCGAGAGCGTGACTCAAGAATTGGAAAGATTGAGAAGCGATTTGGGAGAGCTTAACTTGTGGATTGGAGATAAGAAAAGAGGAATGTGTCTCGAAGACTGGGAAGAGAAAGGTCGCCGGAGCGAAGGATACTTGCTAATGATTCAATATAGGCTTCAACATCTCATGGCACCGAACAAAAGGAGTAGATCAGAGGTGGGGCCGTCGGGAACATCTTAGCGGATTTCCCCCACTGCGTGGGTTTTTCTATATGTACTTATTGTTATTTACCCCTGCGTGGGCTTGCCTTTCTTGTATTTTGGTACTCTTTTCAAATGACCCCTGTGTGGGCCTTTCCTTTGTATTTTTTGTTTATTCCCTGCTTCCCCTGCCTATTTTCGCTTCTTGAACATCACTTTTTATGCGAAATTTGCTTCAGGGTAACAAAATGGTTCAATTCTACACATACATCTTTCAAATACGCTAGGCCTACCCTTGGCACAAAAGGGCACCCTACTTGTTTAGGACACGCGATATATGTTTGCATGCTTTAACTGTTTAAGTGATATTGTTGCTTTGAATGAATATATTTTAGCCCACCCCTTTTCAAAAAAAATTCAAAAATCTCTACAATACCGAGTGCAAGTCACTACCCAAATGTCCAACCAAAATTCTATGAGTCTTAAGTTTCTCAGCCAGAAATAAAATCTCGATACCAAATCCTAAAATATTACTCTATCAACAGGAAATGTGAAATTGCTGCTAAGATGGAAAAAGGCAAGGGTATCGACATAGAACTAACCGAGGAGGATTTGAGGATGGAATTGCAGCGGCTCAGACAGGAGATCCAAGAAACCAAAGAAAGGAGAATGGAAGTAGAGTTTGCCACTGCGGTCGCACGAGTAGCAAATGCAGCACTAGACGCAGAGTTGGCAGCAAAGATGACAAAACATGTTATTATAGATGAGGAGATAACCGTTGTGCAGAAGAAACGCGATGCCCTAAAACATATGACCCTGACGCTTCGGAAGCCACATGGAAAACACTATTTCTTTAACCAAGAGACCACCAGCAATAGTCCCGAAGACACTCACATTGGAGCTGTCGAAGAAGATACTGGGGAGGAAATTGTCTATAGGCCTCCTTTACAGGGACGGTGGAAAGAAGGGAATGAGAAATTGCCCTCGAAGCATACGAGTTTACCCCTGCATGATTAATGCAACAATCGGAAGAAAATGGTGGATGGAAGCACACTTTATCTTTTAGGAGCTTTATTGTCTGTCTTTCACTTTCCTTGTAATCACCAGAAATGAATGAATGAAAATGAGAATTTCCTTCTTGTATTCAAACTACGTAGGGCCTGAATTCTTCTTGGGAGATACGTAGGCAGCCTTTCAAGGCCCGGCTCCTATCTTTTTCAAATTTTCTTTCCCCCCCTTTTTCATTCTGCGAGGAAACATTAAGTTCAGATCAACAGATGTCAGAAGATGCAGCAAGAAGACCTTAACTCAACACAATTTAGCCTTTCTGAGTTACTAGCCCCAAAATAAAACGAGCAAATTTCTGCTTGTTAAAAAAAAATCAGTCTCTATTACTCGTGGGTTAACATGTCCTCAAACAAAGCAGCTTTTACGTGTTTATCTGTTTTCTATGTGATATTTTGCATTATTCATCCAGAACTAATACTGACATATTTGCCTTTGAGTTGTTTTTCTCTACAGGTAGTTAGAACTGATCTGTGTTGATACACTGACCGACCATCCTTATTTCACTAGATCTAAAGGTCCTACAGATTCCTTCCCTAGTCAAAGTTCGTAAAAGGAGAAAGCATCAATGGGTGATAACAATGAAACAACCAGCCTTACTGATGTCGTGGTGGCTCAGCCCGCCCTTGCTGATCAGAATGAACTGATCCAGCAGTTGATGCAACAAATTGCTGAGATGAGGGTCGAGATGCAGAGAAAACAAGATTTGCCTCCTCCGATTTTTGCTGTCAACACTCAACCAGACGGAAGACCTCCAGCTCAAATTCCCCCTTCTAACGTGGAACAAGCTCAGAACCTGCCCTCAGCTCCTACTCATAATCCCTCCATCATTGACCTTACCACCCAAAACCCTCATTACGCGTCAGCCTCTTATCAAACAACACCCCCTCCTCCAAATACCAACCTCCAAGCGCCATTGCCTCCCCCTAATGCAAACCACCAAGCTGGCCTACCCCCCAACAACCAAAACACTAATAACCCACACACTTCCCTCCTTCACCAAAACCAGTACACCAACCCCCAGACTTTCCCCCAAAACTATCACGCCCCTTTAAATGGCCAAAGTCCCTCTATCGCTCTACCACTACCGCAAAAAACCGCTTTCCAAATACCAGTCCCCAACGAGCATGATGTCCATGGTTCGGAGCTCGACCACTATGAAGAGAAGGAGAGAGAGTGGAGGTCAAAGGAAGAGACCGTCAAGATAGATATAAAGGAGGAAATTAGAAAGGCCATGAAGGAGTTTTACTGCATTCCTGAGGTCGCCGGGTTGAGTTACGAAGACCTATGCATTCATTCGAATTTGGACCTCCCAGAAGGGTTTAAGGTGCCAAAATTTGACATTTTCGGAGGAACGGGAAACCCCTTAGCACACCTGAGGACCTACTGTGACCAACTCGTGGGAGTTGGGAGAGACGAAGCTTTGTTAATGCGGCTTTTTAGTCAAAGTCTAAGTGGAGAGGCGTTAGAATGGTTTACGTCCCATGAAACGAGACAGTGGTCTAGCTGGAACGCTTTGGCTAAGGATTTCATCGAACGATTTGCCTACAATGTGGAGATTGTTCCTGATCGTTACTCCTTGGAGAAGATGAAGCAGAAGTCGACCGAAAGTTACAGAGAATTCACATACAGATGGCGAAAGGAAGCAGCTAGAGTTAGACCTCCTATGTCAGAAAAAGAAATTGTTGAAGTATTTATGCGGGTGCAGGAGCCCGAATATTATGACAGAATCATGTTGCTCATTGGAGCAAAATTTGTTGAGATAGTCAAGGTAGGTGAGACTATCGATGATGGATTGAGAAGCGAAAAGATTGCCCGTGTTGCTGCCTCGCCCGAATTTTCGGGCTTATTGAAGAAGAAAAGAGAGGATGTGTCCTCTATCTCTTATGAGGGGAAGAAGACCCCAAGGAAATCTTCATCATACCAAGGTCGTTCTCGACCTTCACAGAGTTCATACCTGGCTTGTTATGCACAGACTGATTACCAAAATACCCCTCCTCCCAGTTATCAAAACACTCCCCCTCCTGATTACCAAACAACCCCCAACTATCTACCAAGCTCCCCCTCAAGTTTACCAAACCCCATCTCATCACTACAGAAATGCCGCTCCAAACTGTGCCTACATTCAGACAAATTACCAAGCGCCCCCCACAATGTACCAAACCCCAGCTCCACTTTACCAAAATACCTCCTCGAACTACCAAGCTCCACAACCAAATTACCAAACCAACTCATATCCCAGATATCAAAATCCCCGTCCGAACACTCTAAATTATCGTCAAATACCTTCTCCTCAACAAGGCAATTATGATCCCCCCCCCGTCCTAGATTTGAGAAGAAGCCTGCTAGAATTTTCACCCTGCTTATTGAAAGCCGAACAAAGTTGTTTGAACGATTAACTGCGGCAGGATATATTCATCCGGTGGGGCCCAAGCCGGTTGACACTAGCTCGAAGTTTTACAGACCTGATTAGAGGTGCGCGTATCACTCCAACAGTGTTGGACATGATACTGAGGACTGTATCAACCTGAAGCATAAGATCTAAGACCTAATTGACCAGAATGTGGTCTCTCTTCAAACGGTCGCGCCCAATGTCAATAGTAATCCTTTGCCAAATCATGGAGGCGCCACTATCAATATGATAGAGATAGATGATGACTGGTGCGTGACAAAGGCAATAGTTCTGATTGCTCCTGATGAACTGAAAAGGGTTGTAGCTTTGCTGAGCATCAGAGAAAAGAAAGAGTTTGTGATTCTGACGCCCGAGAATGCTGTTGCCTTGGTGCCGAGAGAAACTCTTAATCGACCAAAGTTTGTGATTGAAACGGATGTTACTCAAGGCATGACCATATCTGGCAGGTGCTACACACCGAAAGAATTGGCCCAAGGGGGGCAGAAAAAAATCAGACTAAAAGGCCGATTAGTGAAGCTGAAGCCGAAGAGTTACGGAGGAAAATGCAGCCGAAAGTTTATTCAATTATGAAGCATTTGGAGAAGACGCCGGCTCAGATCTCTGTGTGGGCCTTATTGATGAGTCCCCAGTTCCATAGGCAGGCTCTGATGAGGGCTTTGGATGATACTTACGTGCCTGTGGGTACTAACAGTGACAATTTAGCAGCCATGATAAACCAGGTCATTCGAGGACACCGAATCAGTTTTTGTGACGAAGAGTTACCCTTTGAAGGGAAGATGCACAACAAAGCTTTGCACGTCACATGTATGTGTTGAGACAAGATAATTAATCGCGTCTTAGTCGATGACGGATCCGGTCTTAATATTTGTCCACTTTCGACTTTGAGGCAGTTGAAATTCGACTTGGGAAAGCTTCACCAGAACCAAGTCAATGTGAGAGCCTTTGATGGAGTGCAAAGAGACACATTAGGTGCAGTAAACTTGGATATTCAGGTGGGTCCGGCAGATTTTAATGTGGAGTTCCAGGTGTTGGATATCAACACCAGTTACAACTTACTTCTGGGAAGACCGTTCATTCATATGGCTGGGGCTGTATCCTCTACCCTTCACCAACTAATGAAATTTGTTTGGAAGGACCAGGAATTGGTCATTTACGGTGAAGGAAGCCATTCCAATGGGTATGCACCGATCGTTGATGATGTCTCTCGAGGTTGTGATTTCTACACGGTGGAGCTGGTAAATGCCACTGGTGATGATTTGGCTCCGCAACCTCCTATGCCCTTCGTTTACAAGATGATTGCTACCATCATGCTCCAGAATGGTTTCGAACCAGGCTTTGGGTTGGGGAAGCATTTCTAAGGAATCGTCGAGCCTATCCAAATTCCAGCCAAAGGAGCAAAGTTTGGTTTGGGATATGTCCCAACAGATGACGAAACAGAGATAAAGAGCAAGGGTGTTGATCAAGCATTGGCCAGGCCAATTTCTCATTTGTACCAGTCATTTTCGGTACGAGAAAATGTCAACGATGGTGGTCTCGAGGAAGGAATCTGGGGCCTTTTTTAGGAGATTGATGCGGTCATTGAGGAAGAGGCTGGGACATCAGGCATCCGTGATGCAGAACCTGAGGAGCGATTGTAGAATTGGACCTCCACACCACTCCTGATCTCCCACTCATCTGGGTAGAAAAGACATGTGTTTTTGTTTATTTTGAAATTAGTGGTAGTCCGGAAGAGGCCTGAGACCCACCCTTTATGCAATTTTTATTCGTTCGAAGTTTTTAAATTCCCCTGTGATGTTTAAAAAGGCAAAATGGCTCTCAGCCATGGCCAAAGTTTGCACTCGTTTTCCAATTTGAATGAAAGCCTCTTTTTTTTAATCAAAATTAGTTATTTACTTATCGATTATTTTTACTAACTTTGCTCATTTATGATTTCAGTAATATTAATTTAAAACCTGTCAATGTCATGTCATGTCATGTCATGAGTTGAACGAACAAAATGAGGCAGGTGATGATGAATGCGATATGTATGAAGATGAAAATGAGGTACCCAAATATGTTGTCGAAGAGTTTCGACAATTTGGGAATCAACACAAGCCAAATTTGGAAGAAACTGAAACTGTGAATCTCGGAGATGAGGAATGTGTTAAAGAAGTAAGAATCAGCGTCCATCTGACTGAAGCTCAAAGAAGAGACTTGGTTCATTTGCTTAGAGAATACATTGATATATTTGCCTGGTCTTATGAAGATATGCCGGGGCTGAGTACGAATATGGTGTCCCATAAGTTGCTAATAAATTCAGGTTTCAGTCCAGTAAAACAAAAGACTCGAAAGTTCAAACCTGAGTTGAGTTTGAAGATCAAAGAGGAGATTACAAAATAGATCGAGTCTCAAGTAGTGGAAGTGACGCAATATCCGATTTGGTTAGCCAATATTGTTCCGGTTGCCAAGAAAGACAGAAAGATCAGAATTTGTGTCGACTATAGAAATCTCAACAAAGCAAGCCCGAAGGATAATTTTCCGTTACCAAACATCCACATTCTCATTGATAACTGTGCTAAGCATGAGATGCAGTCATTTGTGAATTGTTCTGCCGGTTACCACCAGATTCTGAGGGATAAAGAAGACGCAGAAAAGACAGCTTTCATCACACCTTGGGGGTATATCATTATCGGGTGATGCCTTTTGGTCTCAAGAATGCCGGTGCTACTTACATGAGGGCCATGACAACCATCTTTCATGATATGATTCATAAGGAGATCGAGGTGTATGTAGATGATGTCATAATCAAGTCCCGCGAGAGTTCGAATCACTTGTCACACTTGAGAAAGTTCTTTGATCGCTTGCGCCGATACGATTTGAAGTTAAATCCCGCCAAGTGTGCTTTTGGAGTGCCAGCTAGCAAGTTGTTGGGATTTATAGTCAGTAGGAGGGGCATTGAGCTTGACCCTTCTAAGATCAAGACGATCCAAGAATTGCCTCCTCCAAAGACCAAGAAAGAGGTGATGAGTTTTTTAGGAAGGTTGAATTATATCAGCCGGTTCATAGCTCAATCCACCGTGGTATGTAAGCCCATTTTTAAGCTATTGAAAAAAGATGTCTCGACCAAGTAGACCGGAGAATGTCAAACTGCTTTTGATGCCATTAAGAGCTATTTGTCCAATCCACCGGTGTTGGTCCCTCCGCGAGAAGGAAGTCTGTTATTGCTATATTTTTCTATCTCAGATAACGCACTGGGATGTGTGCTTGGTTAACATGACGAAACTGGGAAGAAAGAGCGAGCTATTTATTACTTGAGCAAAAAGTTCACCCCATATGAGGCTCGTTACACTCTTTTGGAGAGAACATGTTGTGCTTTGACTTGGATCGCTCAAAAGTTGAGACATTATTTGTCTTCTTATACCACATACCTTCTTTCAAGGATGGATCCGTTGAAGTATACTTTCTAGAAAGCAATGCCGACCAGGAAGTTGGCTAAATGGCAAATGCTTTTGAGTGAGTTTGACATTGTGTATGTGACGCAGAAGGCGATAAAGGCACAAGCCCTGGCTGATCATCTTGCAGAGAATCCAGTTGATGAAGAGTACGAACCATTCAAGACTTATTTTCCCGATGAAGAAATAACATTTGTGGGTGAAGATATTTCCAAGCGTGCCTCAGTTGGAGAGTATTCTTTGATGGAGCAGCGAATTATCAAGGGAAAGAAATCAGAGCAGTCTTAGTGTCCGAGACCGGTCAGCACTATCCTATAGCGGCTAAACTTCGATTTGAATGCACGAACAACATGGCTGAGTATGAAGCTTGCATCCTCGATCTGAAGATGGCAATTGATATAAATGTTTACGAATTGCTGGTTATTGGAGATTCAGATTTGCTGATTCATCGTGTCCAAGGAGACTCGGGCCGTAAAGAACCCAAAGATCACACCGTACGTGCGGTATATACGAAGTTGTGCAAAAGATTTCGCAAGATTGAGTTCGACACACTCCCGGGACGCGAGAATGAGTTGGCCGATGCTCTTGCCACCATTGCCTCGATGATTAAACACCCGTATACAAGTTATATTGATCCAAAGGACATAGAGGTAAAAGAGCAGTCTGTCTATTGTTCGCATGTTGAAGCGGAACCAGATGGTTTACCTTGGTATTTTGACATCAAGAAGTATTTAAAGCACGGGACTTATCCTGAGAATGCAACGTTTAACCAGAAGAAGTTGATACGCCGTATGACCCTCAATTTCTTTGCAAGTGAGGAAATCCTTTATAGGAGGACTCCAGATTTAGGTCTTCTCAGATATGTTGATGTCAGTGAAGCTGCAAAGCTTTTGGAACAGATACATGCCGGAGTTTGTGGCACTCACATGAATGGGCTCACTTTGGCGAGGAAGATCCTTCGAGCCGGTTATTTTTGGATGACTATGGAACATGATTGTTGTAAATTTGTGCAAAAATGTCATAAATGTCAAGTGCATGGTGATTTGATTCGTGTCCCACCTCATGAACTCAATGCTATGAGTTCACCTTGGCCATTTGTAGCTTAGGGCATGGATGTCATTGGTCTAATAGAGTCAGCCGCATCTAACGGACACAGATTCATTTTGGTTGCCATTGACTATTTCACCAAGTGGGTGGAAGCAGCTTCGTACAAGTCGGTAACCAAGAAAGTGGTAGCTGATTTCGTTCGCAACAATTTGATATGTAGGTTCGGAGTACCAGAATCCATCATTACTGATAATGGATCGAATCTCAACAGTCACTTGATGAGAGATATATGTGAACAATTCAAGATTACTCACCGTAACTCAACCGCCTATCGTCCCCAAATGAATGGAGTTGTAGAAGCCGCCAACAAGAACATCAAGAAGATCTTGAGGAAAATGATTGATAATTGCAGAGGTTGGCACGAGATGTTGCCATATGCTTTGTTGGGTTACCGAACGACATTCAGAACATCAGTTGGAGCTACTCCATATTTGCTTGTATATGGAACAGAAGCAGTTATACCTGCAGAAGTTGAAATACCATCATTGAGACTAATCCAAGAAGCCAAATTGAGTGACGCTGAATGGGTTCGTAAGCGGATTGATCAGTTAACATTGATTGATGAGAAGAGAATGGTTGCTGTTTGTCATGGCCAATTGTATCGACAGAGAATGATTCGGGCTTTTCATAAGAAAGTAAGAGCCAGAATGTTTGAAGTTGGTCAGTTGGTTCTTAAACATATTTTCCCTCACCAGGATGAATACAAAGGGAAATTTGCACTTAATTGGCAAGGACCCTACATGGTTCGCAAAGTGTTATCTGGAGGTGCTTTAGTCCTATCGGAGATGGATGGCACCGAATGGCCGAAACGGATCAACTCAGATGCTGTCAAGAGATATTATGTGTGAAGTTTCAGTTTGTATTTCTATTATTTCCTTGTAATCGTTCTATCTGCTTGTAATCACTTTGTTTAAATTTCTTATCCCTTTTTTAATGAACTACGTCTGACCTGAATTCTCAAGAATGAGATACGTAGGCGGCCTATGTCGGCCTCGGTCGATTTCTTTGAAAATTTCCTATTTTTGATAATCCTCGAGAGGAGGAACTATGTTTGACCTGATTCCAGTATCAACGGGATACGTAAGCGCCACAAGGGTTCAGTCATATCTCTCATAAGGTTTTTATTTCTCTTTACAATGAAAACTGGACAGAATTTTTGAGAGGGACTCAAAAATTCTCAAGAAGACGATCTCTCCAACCAAGTCGAGACTGAAGTTACTTTGAAACTTGCAACTGGGACAAATTTTTGGGAGGATCTCAAAAATTTCGTGATCTTCTCACCAACGGTTAAAGATAGGTCAAGACAGTTAACTGGGACAGAAATTTTGAGGATGGCCTCAAAATTTCCACAGGGTTCATCAGCAGTTTGGGAATAACTTTGAATACTTCCCAACAAGTAATCAGATAGATTCCAAAATATCAACTCCAAATGGCGTTCACTGAGCTTGGCGTGACATGACACTTGGCAGTGACATTTTCCAAATATTCCTTTTTGAAAATCTATTTTCCTTAAAAACTTTTCCTTCATGTTTCAATTATATTTGCATTAAAAAAAAATTGTCTTATCAAGAAGCGGGAGATCAGAGAAATCAACCGAAGATAGCAAGACAAAGAGTAGACAACCGAAGAGATCGACACAGATCAGTTCATTTTTTTAAAACTAATAATTTTTCTGTGGACGCAGGTCTATAAGCTTTCCTCAAGATCAACATATTCCACCATTCAATGAATATGGAGAGGTCAAAGAGGCAAAGAGCTCCCCAAAATTGACAATTTTTTTGTGGATGCAGGAAATGTTTTATGCTTCTTATACCAAGAATTGGGAATATGAATAACATTATTTCATTCAATTCCCAACAAAGCAAAGTCTATAATGAACATGCAACTATGTTCAGAGATGAGACAAATAAAAACCTTGAAGAGAGAAGTATTATTATTTCCTAGCAACTAAAGATACCTGGAAGATATTTATTTGCATTATATTATCAGATATGATAATATTCTTACCCTAAAGGTTATTTATATTGTATTGTCGAATGAGACGACATCACTATCCGGAGAGTCATTTATGCCGTATTGTCAACCGAGATGATACCACTACTCCGAGGGTTATTTTATTTATATTATCGAATGAGACGATATCGCTACCCGGAAAGTCATTTATATCGTATTTTCAAATGAGATGATATCACTGCTCGAGGGTCATGTTTATTGTATTGTCGATTTAGACGATACCGCTATCCAAAAGATACTTAGAAGATCACATATGTTGTTCGGTGAAGCATTATCTTCATTTGGTATCAGGGAGGCATCATCAAAAAAATAAAAATAAAAAATCATGCGTTGCAAGAGAAGATTCATGCATTGTGGGAAAAAAAATTCATGCATAACGAGAAAAGAGATTCATGCATTGCAAGAGAATGATTTATGCATCGCGGGAAAAAGATTCATGCATCGCAAGAGAAGATTCATGCATTGCAAAAGAATGATTTATGCATCGCGGGAAAAAGATTCATGCATCGCAAGAGAAGATTCATGCATCGCGAAAAAAAGATTCATGCATTGCGAGAAAAAGATTCATGCATTGCAAGAGAAGATTCATGCATTGCGGGAAAAAGATTCATGCATAGCGAGAAAAGAGATTCATGCATTGCAAGAGAATGATTTATGCATCGCGGGAAAAAGATTCATGCATCGCAAGAGAAGATTCATGCATCGCGGGAAAAGACTCATGTATCTCGGAAGAGGAACTCATACATTGCAAGAGAAGATTCATGCATCGCGGGAAAAGGATTTATACATCGCGGGAAAGAGATTCATGCATAGCAAGCGAATGATTTATGCATCGCGGAAAAGAGATTTATGCATAGCAAGAAAAAGAAATCATGCATAGCAAGAGAAAATTGATGCATTGCAAGTGAAGATTTATGCATCGCGGGAAAAAGATTCATGCATCGCAAGAGAAGATCCATGCATCGCGGAAAAAGTCATGCATTGCAAGATAAAGAAGTCATGCATTACAAGAAAAAAATCGTGCATCGCGGGAAAAGATTCGTGCGTTGCAAGAGAAGATCCATTCATCGCGAAAAAGATTCATGCATTGCAAGAGAAGATTCATGCATTGCAAGAGAAGACTCATGCATCGCGAAAAAAGTCATGCATTGCAAGACAAAAAAGTCATGCATTGCGGGAAAAGATTCATGCATCGTAGAAAAGAAATTCATACATTGCAAGAGAAGATTCATGTATTGCAAGAGAAGGAGTTATGCATTACAAAAGAAAGTTTTACCCATCACAAAAGAATCAACATCAACTGCATCATTTTCCTTTGCAAAGACGACATCAAGAGAACTATCAACATATTACATCAGCCTATTTTATTGCTTCGACATCAAAAGAAAAGTGCATTGAAGATTATATTGCAAATATAATATATAAGCTTTATTTGCTTTACGTCAAACCCAATGAAGTTGACGTCAATATTTAGTGAGAGCAATTGAGTGTCGACACGGTAAAAGACACCATCTCTTTATTTGAATTGCATTTTATGCTAATGAGTTTTATCTCAATCTTTATCGAGAGCATCCGAAATGATGAATTCTCAAAACAAACCACAGGTGCGGACGACATCAAAAAGGATGCAGCACAACGTGGAACTTTTCTTAGCAGCGAACTGGGACATAGTCCAAAGAGGAGTGTCAAACTCTTAGGACGCGAGCAGAGAAGTGACTTCCACCACAATCAAACCACACCCCTATCAGAAGGCACGTGGGTTTATCTTTAGGTTTGTCGGTTTCAGTTTCGCATCCGAAAATTTTTTGTCTCTACCAGAAACAATTTTCCAATCTAAGTGACAATGCACCAAGAGCTTTGGAAATTATGTCCATGTAAATTCTTAATTATGGATGTGAAGTGCACCACATTCATGACTAAGAGGTTACAAGCTTCCTTTCAATACTCGATTTATTTTGTCACTCTTCCTGAACCAAAGGTTATCATGCGTAATAGATTTCCTTTTCAACCGTTTGAGTCGAACTACAAACAGCCTGATTCTCTAAGGTTAGGGATATATAGGCGGGACCAATGATGTAAACTCGGTTGTATTCTAACATTCACTCCCAAATCCTATTCCCGAGCATTTCGGTCTCTTCATAATTCGAGATCGGGATGACTTTTGAATTCTTTCAAAATCGTGCATCAAATTAAGCGTATCGAACTACAAGTGACTTGAATTCTCATATAGCCTGAGATATGTAGGAAACCCATCTACAAAGTTCAGCCATAATCCTTAAAAGTTCGTACCAAATCCCATTTTTAGTGGAAGATGAAGTTGTGGTCGGGCAAAATTAGGATTAGTCAATTTCACTTTCCTCAAATCTCTTGCATCAATCTGAGTAAAACGAGGGACCCTCAATTTTGACCCTCGAGTAAAACATGAAGATGAAGATGTTGTTGACACCCAATTTTGACCCTCCCCGATAATAATTAATTGCCGAGTTTCTTAATTTTCAAATGATTTAAAATAATTAACTTTATAAAATTCAAAATACTTTTCAAGTTAGTTTTAAATGGTTTGTCACTTTTTATAATTTTTAAATAATATGTGTATACGTTTGAACTTTATAAATATTCAAAAATCGTCTCAAAATATTTTGTCTAATTAAATATTTTTGTTTAGTTATTTAATAGTTTACAATTTTGAGTTAATTAGTTAGTTTATAATTAAATTAATTATTATATAATTATGTGTCTAATTAGTATATTTTATGAATGTTCGAAAATTGTCTCAAATGGATTCTAGCTTTATTTAAAGATTTGGTTATTTAGTCGTTTATATTGTTAAATTAATTAGTTTATAATTAGGTTAATTATTTTATTTCATTAAGATTAAGAAACTCATAAATTAATTATATTAATACGTGTTATTTTGTTGTTAGCCGAGTTCGCCAATTTAATTCAATTTGGCTAAATTTTCAACTTCGATTTGGTTACAATTGTAATTCAATAACATTAGATAATTGAAAATATAACCAATACCCCTCTTAGCCTCCAATTCTTTTAAGACCCAAATTTGGGCCATTTTGCCAATCCGAATTTGTACCCAGCAGCCCACAACAATTCCTACCAATACAATACAACAACCAACCCAACCAATTAATTCCCTAACCCGGGCCATTCCCCCATCCTAATTAAATTTTCAGCAAACTTCAAACGTTCACAACACCTCCAGCAGCTTCCAATGTCAAGAACACAGAAGAAAACTCACGGCATGAACACGGTGGAGTTCACAGGAAAGCAACAGCAAGGGACACAGGCAGTACGCTATGTTCTTTGTCTTCTTCCCCAACGTCCCTCTCAAAGTTGTACGATTTCGGCAGAAAAGCGAAGCGCGTGCTTCGTCCTAGGGACCTTGAGATCTTGCCACGTAGGCCCTCAAGGATAGTGAATTGATCATAGCCCTCCATTTCACCCTTTCCTCTTTCGAAATGGGGCGAAAATTGGGAGAAAGGGGTGTTTGGTCCGAAATGGTGATTGATCGATTTTGAATTTTTCATCCGAACCCGGTCTCTTTCTATATATTCTTTTTCTTTTCAATAGAGAAGGGGGATTTTTGTTTTGGGGATGAACAGAGAGATTAAGGAAAATAGATATAGAATAATAAAAATATATAAGAGATATAATCAAAATAGCAAGGGAGATCATTTTTCGATCCCTTTCGTTTTCTCTCGCTTTCCTTGTTTTGTCGAAATTTTGAGGCTTACACTTGTGGTGGTGGTAGCTCAGCATCTTTAACTTGTTACTGTCCGTTCGCTGCCCCAGGAAAGGTAAAATTCCTTTCGATCCTAAACTCGTTTTGGTCTTTTGTTGTCCGTGAATTAGAGCTTCTCTATGTTGATTTCTTATCTCTCTTTTGGGATGTCTCTGTTTTCTTTGTTTTATCTACTATTGATGTCTAAGGTTCAACCGTCTTGTTCGTCGTTGACATATTTTAGTTTGAGATAGTTGCCCGCGTCTCGTAAGGCCAAGAGTTATATCATTCCTCTCTGTCAACTCGAAGTCTATGGCAAGGAACTTTCAATTCCATTTTCTTTTCATAGGCTCTTTTATTGAGACCAAATCGTTTCTTCTTTCAAAATTCCTTACCCATAAATCACAGTTAGTACCCTCAAAGCCAGTCAGTCTTGTCCTACCTCCTCCGGATTATTCGTAACTGCATATTTACAATATAGGTGTGGTGGCAAAGAGGGAAAAGAAAGAGGGAAGGGGAGCAGCATCTTATTCTCTTTGCGAGAACTTTCGGATCGTAAAAGCATTTGAAACGGGCTCCGCATCACTTTCCTTCCTTCCACTCTACATTCTAGCTTTTATACGGACTAGAAGAAGAACAAAGGGGAATGTGGTATTCTCAGCCATCCCATTTCGTTCCAGTTGGTACTAGTAATGCCGCATCCCTCTCTTCCTTCTTATTGATGCACAACGAAAGCTCCATCCCTTTCGAGACCTTTTTTTCGATTTCTAGAAATACCATAAGAGAAGAAAGAAGTTCATGTAGGTCGGATCCTAGCGTAGATAAATTCTATCCGACTTGAATGATAGAAAGTGTATTTTGACTATTTTTCTTCCAATGAATTTCATAATTTATTTGAACATGCTTCCTTTGCATATGGATACTTTTGTTCTCTTGCAAGGTAAGATCGAATGGTACCACAAGCAACACAGTTAATAATCTACCAATCTTCTTCTCCTACACTGTCTGGTTTCTTTTCTTCTATAGCAATATCTAGCCCTTGTTGAAAAAGGACATCAAGTACCTCTCTTTGCCACATTCTGAAATGTCCTGACCCGTCAAAAATTTCAACTACAAATTTTGCATTTGACACAATTCTTGTCATAATCGAAGATGTCAATGATGACGTATTATTGACATTCGATGTGCCTCATCATTTTTATTGTCTCCCATATTTACTACAAATACTATTTACTAGCTAACAATGCAAAAACTAAAGTAAATTTTTTCTGATGTAGAAGTTCAGACTGTGCTACAACCACAGAGTATACTTATATAATATCTTGGTTCTGATATCAACTATTGCGAAAGCTGAATATATAGAGAGTGATGAAATCACAACTGTTATATCTAAAGGCAGCTAATAAACAGTAAATGAGATAACAATAAAAAAAACACCAGGAATTTACGAGGTTCGGTAAAATTTTATTTTCTTTTGCCTACTCCTCGGACACAATCAACCAATATTTTATTTCACTCCAAAGGAGTACAAATGAAATACTACAAGAGAGAAAGAAGATCAAATGTCTTTGAAGATGAGAAGGCAAGTGATAGGTGTGTTACAAATGAAGTAGGTGCTACCTATTTATAGGAGTGAATTCTTCCTATTGATGTCATCCATGACTTCATAATGTGTCAAAATGTCAAGGTTTAACTTGTGAAACCATTTTATGGTTTACCTAAATTTCACCTACAAAGTTGCTATCTTGACTTTTGTACCAATGAAGAATTATCTTCTAACTACCAAATCTTCACATTAATTCATCTTTGAGTCTTTTCAAATTTAACAGACACTACATGTGAGAAACATAGGAGAAAAATATTATTAAATTGTGTGTCTAAATTCTTACATTGAGACCCAATTTATAGACACTACATTAGACTCTTTTTCCAACTAGGATTCCTATTCCTATTCTTATTCCTATTCTTATAACTATATATTAGAGTTTTGGTACTATGACTTTTAGTTCTTAGGGGTTTATTTCCGCACAATTATTTTGATTATTGAGTTGAGTTTATGAGGACTCAATTCTTTAGTTGTTTAAACTGTTATTACTACTTTATTTGATAAGCTTGTTTTTATAATAGCGTGTTGGGTTTAGTTTGGCTTAGTTTTTATAACTCAAAAATATTGATAAAAAAGAAAAAAGCTTCATCCAATAGGAGTGCAAAACTATACATCAATGCCCTATATTAAGAAATTAACCTTGGTCTTAAGTCCTGACAACCAGGAAAAAGAAATGGACCTTAGGCCTAACTCAATCCTGAGAGATGACTCATGAGGCTATAACTCATATCCTCAATCAATGTGAGATTGTAACACCACATCTGGAGAGTGGATGATATTACATGGGAGCACAACAATGGAAACCCAACAACAGGGATGCACAGGACTTTGCTACCATGTTAAGAAAAATGAACATTAGACCTTAATCCAAAAGCTAGCTTATGGGATGAGAATTGTCCAATACAAAGTAAAGAGACTAGCTCATACCCCAACCAATGTAGGACTCATGAGTCAACTGTACGTGTGTTTTTTTAACAAGGTATGAAAGCCAAATGCTCAAACCCATTCATGTTGTATTACCCTATTTTCAACCCCCATGTTATGTTATCCGCACTCCAAGTGTCCATCGTGGAGCTTGCGAGGAATAGTAAAATCCATGTGATTTAGTTTGGGTATCACTCACGACAATCTAGATTGTGACAATATTAGAATTAAGAATGACACAACTAAACATAAGAGAATATAGCTTATATTTCATTTTTTTTATGAAGACTTTAATAAATTATTATTCATAATAGAATAAACTTTAATTTCTCAAAAGTAAAGAATATATATCCAAAAAATTAAATATATGGACTCTGTTCGAAACTTAGGATCATGTTGATTAAACTAAACTAATTAAGTTCACTATTAGCATTTGGATTTATAAATTTGAATTTTTGTTAGTCCCCGCAATTTAAGGCATCTTGAAATCCATTAAAAACATGCAAGCTGAATAATTCACAATACGTTAATCAAAAATTAGAAAATCACCAAAGAATTAGAATTACAATTATTATAAAAAATAAATAAAGCTTTTATGTTCACTTCAGAACAGGATTCATTCAACTCGTTTCATTTTAGTATATGGGTTATGACCTTAACGAAACACTCCATTTTGTCATCATGAATTCAGTAAATCAAATGGCAAAATCAAAGAAAATTATAATTCTAACATATCTGAATATTGTTATTGACCATTAGAGTGTTTAGAACTACTTATTAGTTAAGAGATACTCATTAATCAATTGAAAAAAAGCTATTTATTTGCTTAAATATAATTATACAATACTTTACTTACTAGCTTAGTTAGATTGTAGTTTGTTGCAGCCACATAATTCAGTTTATATTATAATTTTTGAATGCATGAAGAGATACTTGAATTGAGAGTGTTGAAATGTTTGAAATGCAAATCACGTTTAAATGATGTTGCGGCCTGCAACTCAAAGTTCTTAATTTGTCACATTCACTAAGTTCAGTTTATATATCACTTTTGAATGCATGAAGAGATACTTGAAATGAGTGTTTTATTGAAGAGTTTGAAAATAAATAAAGTAGTTTGAAAAATACAATTTAAAGTCTCAATTATGAATTATGTACTTCTTTAACTCTTTGACAAAAATATTAAAATTGACATAGAGTCGTCAATTAATTTTTAAAAAGAAAATTAAGAAACCTTAATCAAATTTTAAAAACTTGAACAAAAAAAATTCTTTAAAATTTCAAAATTCAGGTAAGAATTTTAGTGATATTCAAAGGTGGGTTTTAAGTACTTAAAAGTATTCACAGACATGTGATTTACTTGAACTTACTTACCTATTTTTAGAAAAATGATAAGAAAAGCATTGAATTGATTATCTAAAAAATGAGAACTTTGAATTCATTTTTAAGCCTTTAAACAAGAGTGATAGGCAAGATTAACGAAAGTCAAAAGCATTCAATAATTAAAAATAAAGTAAATGAGACTTTGAATAAAATATAGCGAATCTAAAGAAAATTCAATTAGGTTATAAATATAGAATTTAACAAATAATTACAATTAATAGACTAATTTATAATGAAAATAAAACTAACCAAATTACCGTTGAAATAAAACTAATAATGCATGTACTATACTACTTACTGTACAATAATGCACTACCACTTACTTTACAATAATGTATACCTACTACTTTCATACTTGTCCTATTAATAATGCACCTATAATGCGCAATAATATACCTACTTCATGACTTTATTACATAGTACTATTTACTTTATGACTTTTTTACATGGTACTATTTGCTTTTGGTTTTTTTGGCCAAATATGTCTTCTTTGCCTTATCTTTTTATCTATGACTTTTTTCTTTATCTTCTTATCTCTTTAGACTTTATTCTAGCTGGACATCTGGAATCACGTTGTCTTCTCCATTACATTTTGTATATAGATGATTAGGGTATTTGTGTCTAATTAGCTTGCAATATCTGGTTAATAGTTCTGGCGAAATAAATCATGCTTTGAGTGCTCTTGTCGTAGGTCTTTCTTCTGGTTTTAATAATGATAAAATTTATCTCTGGACTTCATCCATATCTGCTTTCCTTAGTTCTCTTGAATTTGAATATATCATTAACTGGTCTCTAGAGTAGTAACTCCATATATCATTTTTGTTTAAATAATTGTTTGTTAACTCTTGTATAATAGCTGATATACCAATTATTCTTTTATTGGCATAAAAACTTGGTATCTCTATTTTTCGTTTTTCTTCCTGTTGTCCAATATCTTCAGGTATAATCATGTATTTGGTTAGTCCGATCTTAATAACTTGAATCGGAGGTTTTATCTCTTCATATAATATCTCTGCTGGTGCTGTATAAAACTTTATATAAAATAAGTTTCCTTTGGTAACTCTTTTATATGTGACGAATGCTTTGTGTAGTTCTGGTATTCCACTTATCTCTTCTCCATCGTATGTATATATGGTATTTAATAGTCCATAATTGTAACACGTTCTTACTAAATTGACGTTAGTTTTTGGTTGTGCGATTAACTTATTATAACCTTGTAATTTTTGGGTTAGGTAGTCTTGATCTGGTTCTTTGGTTGTAGTGGATCTAGGGTTAAGGTTCAAATAAGTTTGGATTTTGTATATATTTTTAATATAGGTTCTCGTAACATGGTTATATAATTTTTTCTCGTTCAGTAGACTATCTACATATGTAGAGGTTTATGGTTCCATAGTCAATGTGTTTCTTGACCTTTTTGGGGTAAATGATTTTTCAAATAGCTGGTTTAAGTTTGCATTCTTATGATGTTTTTTACTAACTTGTTTACTTGTACCTGCAACTGTATTTAAGCAAACATTATGGGTTTTAAGGTGTTTTCCAACGTCACCTCTTAGCTCTGGATTTTTAAAGTCTTCCGATCGACTTAGCTCCGCATTTTTATAGTCATGCTGCTGACTTGTACTAGCTTTAGACTTCAGATTATCTTTATTAGTCTTTAGCTTTTGTATCTCATTGTCCATACTGTCCACTTTTATACAAAGTGTAGTAATAGCTTTGAGTATATCTTCAATTGTATTTTCTTTCTCAGCCTGGGTAGCTTTGTCTTGATAAGTAATCTGCAATAACATTCTTATCAGTTTTTATTACTTTAATAGTAAATATAAAATTTAATATATTTAACATCAATCTTCTCATTTCTTTTGTAGTTACTGAATTCTGTATTTTTCTTGTTAGCCACCATTTTACTTGTGTGTTATCTGTCCTTATAATAAATTTGTTATATACAATATATGATTCAAATGATAGTAATCATTTATACACTGAGTATAATTCTTTCCTATTTATCTCCCATTTTATTTTCGTATTAGTAAATGTTCCTGAATAATATCTACAATGATGTTCTATTTTTTCTTCATCATACCTGTATTTTAAGACTCCTTCATAACTTTTTTCACTGGCGTCTGATTCTACTATAGAAGTAAATTTTTTGTTTTCATCCGGAAAATATAGTTTAGGTAGGTTCTTACATAATAATTTTACTTTTTGTATTTGTGTCTGCTCTTTTTTATCTAACTGGTATTCTATATCTTTTTTTAATTTTTGCTATAATGGTTTTAAATTCTCTGCTAATTTTGGTATGCATTCTCTTACTTGATTTACTAGTCCTAAGAATGATTGTAATTTCTTTTTTGTATCTAGCTGTTCATTTGAGTTAATTATTTTTTGTACTATATGCGTTTGCATTTTTATTCCATTTTTATCCATCTGTATTCCTAAGAATTCTATTTGGCTTTTCATTATGTCTGCTTTCTTTTTACTTAGACTTATGCCTGAATATTCTATAATATGTATGAATTTTTCTAATAATCTTATGTGTTCATCTTAGGTTTTAGAATATAGTAATATATCATCAATATATACTACACAATTTTCTAGTTGTTTAAAGTAGTTATCCATAAAGTGTTTATATCTACCTAGGGCATTTTTATATCAAAATGGTAATACGTTCCATTCATAAAATTCTTGTGGTACTGTAAATGCTGTAAGTTTTCTAGATTCTTCTTCTAACTTTAAGTGGTAAAATCCTAATTTGCAGTCAAATTTACTAAAGTAATTATATCCTTGTATTTGTCTTATTTTTAATATTTTATTTGGTATTGAGTAATTATATGTTTTAGTTTTTGTATTTAAATTTCTATAATCAATAACCATTCTACTTTTACCTTTTTTTTGTTCACTATGTTTATTTACTATAAATGTTGGGTTTGTATGCTTGCTATTGCTTTCTTGTATATACCTTTTTTCTAGTAATTCACTTATATGTATCTTAAATTCTGTTAAATCATTAAAATTATATTTTAATGGTTTTTGGGTTATTATACTATTATTATCAATTAACTCAATTTTTACTTTTGTTTTATGTTTCTCCCATCCTTGTAAAGGATCTTCACTATATAATAATTCTAACTTATCTTGGATTATTTTTACTTTATCTATAGAGAATATAATTAATTCTATTTTAGGGTCTTCTTCTTTCATACTTTCTAATTTTTTTTGTAATTTTTTCACTTCTTTTTATCCATTCTGTTGTTTTTCGTTATTTACTCTTTTTGCTCCTATTTTTTGTTTACATGGTGTTGTGAACCACCAGTGTGTTTTTGTTATTATATGTGAGTATAATTTTTCTAAAACTGACATTCCTAATAGCATATCTTTTGTTGTAACTTCAAAGTTATACATTTCTTCTATAGTTAATATCTTATCCCATATTTGTATTTTTATATTTTTTGTCTTATATGTGATCATGCTTCGTTCATTATTAAATCTTGTTACTACTATCGGTGTTTTTATTTTTTCACATTTATCTTCTGGTAAGCAATTGTATTTGCATATATTAGCTTCTGCTCCTATATCTATCATTGACGTATAATATCTGTTGTAATATCCCTCTATTATTATCTTTGCAAGTATATATATTTTCATATTTTTATCATATTAAAGTTCTTTTTATTATTACTCTTTTATTTTCATAATTTATTGTCAACTGTTTGTCTTCTAGATTATATGGTTTTACTTGTTCTAACCATTTTATTCCTAAAGTGATATTTTTATCTCCTTGATATATTTTAAACTTTATTACATTGGTACTCCTCCAATGATTATTTCCTTTTCTGTAGTTTCTTCGGTATATATTAATGTCTTTGGTAGTTCAGGGCATAATTGTTCAGTAGTAATTATCTCATCTTCTGTTACTAATTCTTTTGTAATATAATTTTCTTCTTGTCCTGTATTTATTAATATTAGATATTTTCGTTGTTCCATTACTCCCGTTATGTAGTAATGATATAGTTTTATTTCTTCTTCCATTGATTTTTGTGGAGTTTTATCTATTCTTCTTGAGGTACTCATTTTTTATGATATTTGGGGTATTTCATAGTTTATTCTTTTTTATGTGCTTAATCTTTCTTTTACTATTTCTAAATTTTCTTCTATATCAATCTCATTATAACTGTAATCATTATTATCTATGACTGTAACTATCCTTTCAAAAGGATCTTCTATTTTTATTTTATTTATTTTATTTTTTGTTGTTATTTTATATTTTGTTGTTAAAACATATAAATTTTTGCATTTAGCTGTAAATATTTTACTTCCTGGGGCTAGTTCTATCCCTGACATTTTCCAATATAATACTAGTGATTTATTTATATTTCTGTCATTTATTGCTACTGAGTAGTTAACACTTATTATAAATTTAAATTTTTGGTATATGAGGTTACCTTTTATTGTACTTATTATACTTTTTTCTATGGGTTGTATAATTCTATCATCCACTAAGTATATTTCTATGGGTATATTTATTCCTTCTCTAAAATATGCTTTTATTAATATTTCTGTTCCTCCTAAATGTACATATTTAATTGGATTTTTAGCCTTAATATCTTGTATTTTTTTATTTATTATTCGTTTGTTTATTATTGGTATTTTAGCCTTTCTTTTGGTGTATTTGCAATCTATGATATGTTCTCTTTGACTTACTACATAATATTCTTCTTTTTGTCGTTTAAATCAGTTTCTTATTGTTGGTATTTCGAATATTTTTTCTACGCTTAGATCTAATTCTTTTCCTTTTATTTGTTCAAATATATTATTAGCAATATGTAATACCCTGATCTATTAACCAGATATTGCAAGCTAATTAGACACAAATACCCTGATCATCTATGTACAAAATGTAATGGAGAAGACAACGTGATTCCAGATGTCCAGCTAGAATAAAGTCTAAAGAGATAAGAAGATAAAGAAGAAAGTCATAGATAAAAAGATAAGGCAAAGAAGACATGTTTGGCCAAAAAAGCCAAAAGCAAATAGTACCATGTAAAAAAGTCATAAAGTAAATAGTACTATGTAATAAAATCATGAAGTAGGTACATTATTGCGCATTATAGGTGCATTATTAATAGGACAAGTATAAAAGTAGTAGGTATGCATTATTGTAAAGTAAGTGGTAGTGCATTATTGTGCAGTAAGTAGTATAGTACGTGCATTATTGTGTATTACTATAGACATAGGATAGAAATTCCTTTCTATATAAAGGAAGGTACATGTAAATTAAGAAGCAAGCCTTGAAGCCTTCAAATAAACGAAGCAAGCTTTCTTAAAAACACTCTCTCAAATATTTAAATACTTAATAGATAATGGAGCAACCCTCAGATACCATGGATAAGCAAGAGGCAAAGGTATATTGTTCAACAAATATGCAGAACTAATTTCATATATTTCTAAATATCATATATATGATTGCATAAATTTATGTTAGTTATTATGTATTAGAATTATTTGAATCATGATTTTTAGTTTATTAGCACACTGAAAATAGGGAGAAAACTTTTATACTATGTCATTCTAATGTTGAAATCGGTTGGCAAGGAAAGTCGTTTAGGGGAGTAAACAAAGTTAAGGCGCTGATAAGAAGGAAATATCCGCTAAAGTACGATGCTAGTAGTGACAGGAGAATATGATAAACAGATAATCTAATTCATAATGATTTAATATGAATTTAATCAATTATGAATATGATATGAAGGAATAACTGAAAATAAAAACCTGCATGATAAAGAACATGATTACATACATGCATGATGAAATAATAAAAAAAACTATGAAACTTTAATCCTATATATACTTAAAGGTATAGAGATAATTGAATTAAGAAGAATCATTTGGGAAAAAATATTTAATGATAACGAATAATAAAATATATTAAACCAACAATGGTATGAAATAGACCTACATGATTTAGACCTCGAAAGAATAGAATGGTATGATTTAGAAATAAATTCAGATTAAAATGAATTACGAATATTTACAATATTGGACAGAAGCTATGGAAAATATAAAACTATAAGAACAATTAATGGAAAATAATTATATACGTACCTAAGAACCCAAAATATGTTATATCTAGAATATATCATAAATAATATTAAAGAGATATTAAGATTAAGACATTTAACAAAAGAATATTATAATAAAATCTTTAAAATGGATTCCTCACCTACCAAAAATGGTACACCTACCAAAAAAGTCATGAATTCCTCACCTACCACACTACCAAAAATATCTTAGTATATCATGAATTTATCACCTACCAATAAAATGAATTCCGCACCGAAAAATGGGATCAGAGCCATGGATGAAAAGAAATATAAGAAGAAACATACTAGTGGAAAGTTAAGAAAAATAAGAAGAAAATTAAACAAATTATATCCAGAATACAAACAACTCAATATCACAAAAACTAATAACGAAAAATTAGATCAATTAATAGATAATATATCTAAAATAGAATATAAATATATTCAATATTTAAAAATATGAATAATGAGAATAACGAATATAGACAAAAACTTACTGAAATAATTATAGCAAAAGACAAGAATTAGCACATAAGCAAAGTAGACTTAACAGTAATCTATTCGCAGGAACTTGTAAAAATCTATAGTAGCACAAAGAAAAACTATTTTATATCTACAGATACAGTTAGAAAGTTTAGAATATAAACTTCAACACAATTTATAAATGAATAAGGAAGAATATGTCATAGACGAAAAAACATATGAAAACTATGACGGATTAAAAATAAAGATAATATTTTCTAATCTAGGAAGAAGATACAAGACAATAGGTGACAATATAAGTTTAATGTTAGAAAAAGAAACGGTAAAACTAGAAGATAGTTTAACTGCTATAATAAGAATAACAAAACAAAATGAAGAAATAGATAGAAAAACGGAAATTGAAAAAATAAAACAACAAGCAAAAAAGGAAGTACAACAATTAGAAAAAGTAAAAAAAACCAAAATAATAGAACTAGAAAAAGAACTGCAATATTAAAAGAAATGTATGAAATTAAACAAAAAGAAAAAGAACAAAAAACAAAATTAGCAAATGAGATAAATAAATTTAAAGAAAAATTGCAATTAGAAGAAGAACTAGAAGAAAAAGAAGAAAATAACCAAGATAATCTACCTAAAATAAGAATTAATGAAATAAATGACGATGATCTAGATGAACAACATTCGGAAACAAGCGAAACATATACGGAACTTTTAACAAACATAGATAATACAAAAAATTTAAAAGTAAATGCAGGAGACATAGACATAGATGAAAAACCTAGTACATCAGGAATAAAAAACTCAAAAAATTTAAAATATTATAATACAAACTATAAACAATATGATAAAGAAAAAACTATATGGGATAAAAGATTGAATAAAAAATGGACACCCAAACCAATAACTGAACAACATAATTTTTTAGATTTAGACTGTGTAACAGATATAAATAAAACAATCCAATTATGGATGAGATATATATCAAAACAATTAATAGATAACAAAATAGAGATAACAGAAACACTAGGATATATAGAAAGAACACTTATAGGAACAATAAAATTATGACTACAAAATTTATCAGATGAAAGTTTAAAAACTCTGAGAAGTAATAAAAAATCTAATGGTGAATTAGCTACTACAACTATGAAAATATTATATAAGTACGAAATAGCTATAAGAAATGAATTTAGTAGTATGACAACAGAAGTAGAAGAACAAAATAGAGAAAAAAAATCATAAATCGGAATCTAATGACAAAATTAGCAATATGTAATATGTGTTATATAGATGAATATACATGTGCATTTAGAGAATACTATTATAAAGGAACATATAGCACAGAAGAGAGTAAAGAAATAAGAAAATTATATTTCACAAAATTACCAGAACCTTTTAATTCAAAAGTAATAAAAAATGGAATGAAGCAGGATTAGCATATACCTTAGGAGCTAGAATAAAATTCTTACAACGATGGTTTATAGAATTGTGTGAAAAACATAAAGAAGAAATAAAAATGAAAAAAATATTAGTAAAAAACTTAGCATGTTGCAAAAATAAAACAACACCCCAATTTGGATGTACATACAGATACTATAGAAAGAAATATAATAAAAAATACAGATCAAAATATAAATATAAAAAATCGAGAAGAAGATATTATGTAAAAAACTATAAAACTAAAAGACCATATAGACCAAAGAAAAAATTAACAGAATGTACTTGTTACAATTGTGGAAAATTAGGACATATAGCTAGAGATTGTAAATTACCTAGACATCCAAAGAAAAAACAAATATCAGAAATAATAATAAACGATGAAATATATACATAGATAGAGTACATAGATTATAACGAATCAGAAAATATATTAAACCAACAATGGTATGAAATAGACCTCGAAAGAATAGAATGGTATGATTTAGAAATAAATTCAGATTAAAATGAATTACAAATATTTACAATATTGGACAGAGGCTATGGAAAATATAAAACTATTAGAACAATTAATGAAAAATAATTTATATACGTACCTAAGAACCCAAGATATGTTATATCTAGAATATATCATAAATAATATTAAAGAGATATCAAGATTAAGACACTTAGCAAAAGAATAATATAATAAAATCTTTAAAATGGATTCCTCACCTACCAAAATATCAAAAATATCTTAGTATATCATGAATTTATCACCTACCAATAAAATGAATTTCGCTCCGAAAAATGGTAAATCTTCTTATTATCATAATTTATTATTAACTGTTTGTCTTCTAAATTATATGGTTTTGCTTGTTCTAACCATTTTATTCCTAAAGTGATATTTTTATCTCCTTGATATACTTTAAACTTTATTACTATTGGTACTCCTCCAATGATTATTTCCTTTTCTGTAGTTTCTTCGGTATATATTAATGTCTTTGGTAGTTCAGGGCATAATTGTTCAATAGTAATTATTTCATCTTCTGTTACTAATTCTCTTGTAATATAGTTTTCTTCTTGTCCTGTATTTATTAATATTAAATATTTTCGTTGTTCCATTACTCCCGTTATGTAGTAATGATGTGGTTTTATTTCTTCTTCTATTGATTTTTGTGGAGTTTTATCTATTCTTCTTGAGGTACTCATTTTTGATAATATTTGTGGTATTTCATAGTTTATTCTTTTTTATGTGCTTAATCTTTCTTTTACTATAAATAACTAATACAAAAGAGAGGATTTAGAAGAATTCGATTGGTGGACTCGGATCTTTATCCATTTAAACCTAAAGCGCTGCGAATTTCAGCCACCCAATATTAACTTCCCTTCAATTTTCTTGACTTTTTCGAACATGGCTATTTTACTCTTTCAGGGCAATAATACTGAAATAGCGAGCAATGTGACTGAAACAACGAGCACAACAACAACAAATACTTTGACTTTATTAGAAACACACACAAAAAAACTATAGATATCCGAAGAGAAAAATACTTCAAAAAACTTAGAACTCCCAAATCTTATGGAATGCTCTTTATTTTTTTTGCTCTCTTAACTTATTGCAATCGGTAGAAAGGGAGGAGTATACACTTGACCATGTTTTCATTCCGTTCTTGGTCTTTTTCTATTTGTTCCTTTGTCATCCTGAAGTTCAAAGGAGACACTTGATCTTCCCTAGTATACCAAACACGGTTAATCTTTGTCATCCCATCAAAAAGATTAGATGCTATTTCAAACGGTTGCTGCATGATTCCTCTTTGAACGAGCTGGTCAGCCACACCTTTGTTGACTGATTCTAGACTCCGGTAGAAATGTTGTAACAACACATTGTTCGGGAGTCCATGAGTTGAACATTGGAGCAGCAACTTCTGGAACCTCAACCATGTTTCATGAATTGGTTCACCATCCAATTGAAGTTCTGAATGTTATCTCTCAATGTCATCATCTTCGAAGGAGGGAAAAATCTTATATAGAATGCAACATTGAGCTCTTCCCAAGAAGTAATTGAGTCCCTTGGTAGGTCGACTAATGTGACTTATTGGGATAAAATCGATGTAGAATTAGGGATGAGTTTAAAATTTTCTTAATGGAAACAAATTCGATGAAAGGGGTATGATAAATTGAACAAATGAGACCGTGTGACTCGTCTCCAGAAATTTTGATATACTGGTCTTGTACTCGTCATGTGACTTCTATATGAACGATAAAGGTGAATTTGCTAGTTTCGTTATTCATCATTTTGTGAGAGATTGAAGAAGCGGTGCACTATGGGTCATTTGGGGTGTTCTTTTACTGTAAGTTTCATCTATACATCACATTCGATGAAACAAATACGAAACAAATTAAAATTTTAATTTATTAACTAAGCTTCGTAATTTTAACAAAGTTAGATAATTATTTAATTATCAAAATAAAAAGTAATTATAAAACTAACTATAATTTAATTAATTCAAGAAAAATAAATGCGTATTAAGTCAAACACTATTTTTAGACGATTTTCTAAACATTTATAAGATAATCAAAGTCGTATCTATATATAAATGTATAGAAGTATACAATTTTTTTCTGAAAAATAATAAAACTATCATAAAAATTACTTGAAAATATTTTTTGAATTTTAAAAAATAATTATTTCAAATTATGGACGGTAAAATGAGTGTCAACAATGAGAAAGATGAAATTATGAAATGCAGACCATTATTCAATGATGTTGCTACAACTCAAGCACCAAAGCATTTTTTATTAAATATTCTAGTTAATAAGATATTAGTCATTTTCTTTTTACAATACATTACATTGGATATTATTATAAAAAAATATTTATTAGTATAAAAATATGAGTAATTCAATTCAAAGTTCGAAAATGTTTATGTAAAAGTAAATACTAATTTTTTTTTTCTTTCTATTTATATAGAATTAAAATCATAAAATTCACAATTAAAATTTTTTGGGCCTCAAAATTTTGGGAACTTCTCTCCCTTGTCTCTCCCCCCCCCCCCCCCCCACCCCAACCCCCATTGTGTGTATGTTTGTCTCTCTCCTCAGCCCAAAAAACATTTCACATAAATATGACAATTGTATTTTGTATTATGTATCATATGTATTTGTATTCTATATCAATTGTATTTTATATATGTATCAATTGTATACGTATTTTGTATCAATTGTATTATGACAATTTGTATTCTGTCAATCGTATTTGTCGATACAAATTGTGTTCCTTAATATAATTGATACAATTATATTCGATAATGATACAAATGAATTGTATCAATTGTATTTTAGACAATTATATTTCTATTTTTGTATCAACTGTAATTGTATTCGTTATACAATGAATTCAACATGTATTCATCCTCTCGCTTGCCTCACACGTCCCTCTCCCGATCTCGCTCACCTCTCTCATCCCTCTCCCGATCTCACTCGCCTCTCTCATCCCTCTCTAGATCTCACTTGCCTATCTCCTCCCTCTCTCTATCTCGCTCACCTCTCTCCTTCCTCTCTTGATCTCGCTCGCCTCTCTCCTCCCTCCCTTGATCTCACTCTCCTCTCTCCTTCTAAAATGAGTACAATCATATTCATGTTGATACAAATCAGTTGTATTTGTGATACAACTTGATACACCGAATACAACAAGCATTCAACCTCTCTCCCATATCTTGGTCGTCTCTCTCCTCCTCCTAACATGTAGCTATAATTTGTTATAAAACAAACTATAACTATAACTCTCTAATTACGCCCAAACTATAGTCATTTTTGAAAATTTCCCTTTTAAAATACCACATCAACCTAAAAGGGCATCGGAACAAATTTGATATTTAGTGACTAATCATTTCACCAAAATATCTTGTTTCATCATTGTATATCTTTTTTGACAAAATCTCTTTTTGTCAATCCTTCCTAGTTATATCATGGGCCATAAAATGTAAATAAATAGTTATCAATTTTTTTTTTATCAAAGTGCAATGTTTTTGCAAAAGTTTTAAAACAATAACAAAAAAATGAAACAAATCAAAATGTAAAGACGTGTGGGGTTGGGGGAGTGGGTCATGCCTTATTAGGCGAAGAGCCTCCCACGCATTACCCTCCGGAATCAAAAGGATAAAATAATTGAGTAAAATTTTCAGAAGGGCAATGAAAATTCAGGATCAAACTTAAAGGACAACATTTGGATAGAATGATAGATGTCGTTAAATTGTTGGTTGAAAGTCGCACACTGACATGTGTCTTGTAACAACCACACTGACATGTGCCTTATAAGGCGCACTGTAACATGCGCCTTGTAAGGCACATGACATCGTGCACCTTATAATGCACATGTCAGCGTGCGCCTTACAATTACAACATTATAAAAACATTTAAAAATATTAATATTCCTTCTCCATTATTTATTCAATCATTTTGTTGTTGTGTTTTCGTATTTATTTTTTCTATTTTCACTATTTATATGTAAATAAAAATGTAAGTGATACGTCAAGTTTAATAGTTTTTTAATATTCTTTTACAATATTAAGGATAATATATAAGGGACATGAAAAAAAATATACAGGACAACTTCTAGACATTGCATATTATTTTAGAGATTATCGTCTGCCTCGACACGATTGCTGTTGTTTATATGTGTCTCTGAGATTTCGGGCATAGGTTGGGGGGTATTTATGCATTTTTCCATATTTTTGAGTAAAAGTTGGTCTATTGCGACTTTCATGGATTTTCGGGTCGAGAAGATCTCAAATCTGTATTTTAGTGGTACCATTGAGTTTGAAACGATGAATTTAGTAGGGTAGCTTATCTAATTTGTGTTCGCGGGGTTCCAAACAAATCTCGAGGGTTTTTTCGGTGAATTTTGTTGAGTCTTGGTGTGTTGATGTTGTTGTATCTTATGCTTATTATGTCTTCATCGCGATCGCGTAGCAGTAATATCTTGAGCACCATGATCGCGTAGCAGTAATATCATAAGCGCCATGATCGCGTGGTTTTGTGTCGCAATTGCGATGGTCAATTGATGTAGTTGACTTTGTTTCTCTTCGCGATCGCGAGGGAGTGGGCTGTGATCGGAATGAGTAAGTCGCCCGGGTAGAATTCCTTTTTCCAAAAGTCATGATTTCTTCTTAATTTTTCCTTTTTTTTAGCTTTGAGAACTCTTGTGAAGTGATTTCAAAGAGGTTTTTTGAGATTTAAAATTTGGGTAAGTATTTTTTACCCTAAATCTTCATTACCCATTAGCTCTTTATGATTTTAAACATCAAATTCTTGATTTTGAATTCCAATGTTTATAGGTTTTTCAAGAACTCATATCTTTAAGAAAAATGATGATTTAAGATTTGTGTCAATTCATTTTTAGATATAGTTTTCACTATTGAGTTCCAAAACCTTTGGATAACATGATTTCATACAAAATTTCAGATTTAACCCTAGCCCCCGGGAATGACTTTTTGGGTCAATTTGGACCCGATTTTCAAAATCATCGATATGGATGTTTTTGTTCTCAAATCTTTATTGTGATTCCAAATTTGTTTAGATTGTGTTGATTCAGAGGCTCATCGAAGAGGAAAAACTCAAGTGTCAAGTGGATTGTTCGCTATTTTGAGGAAAGTGGACCTCTTTGACCATTTTTTAAGTGTATTGTATCTTATATGCTCCTTGTGTGATTAGGAGTAATGGAAAATGGTGAACAGCTTCGCAATCCTTGTCTATTGTTAATTGTTGAGTGAATTCTAGTAATGATATCATGGGGTAAAAAGGATTTTGTTGATGTGCTAATGTATGTTGTGTCACGATTGATTAAATTGTTATATCGATTGACTATTGATGTTGTAACATGATTGGTTTGAACAATTATATCCATTCACTATTGATGATGTATCATGGTTGTTTAATTGTGGATTGTGTATTGAGATGTCATTTATCATTTTTTCATTGTTCATGTGAACGTGCCTATTTGCATTGGTTCTGAGATACTATGATGAGAATTAGATCTTTAATATGCCGATGGGAAAAAGTTCCAGCATGTGATGATTATGTCGATGAAAAATGGTTTCTGCGAGTGATATTTATGCCGATAGAAAATGATTTTCGATGGATGCATGAACATATACATCCATCATGGGTCCCGACCTGATACTCAGCGGTAAATGCTTTAAAGTATGGACAGATATGCGCTCCATGTGTCCTGTGATGCTTGTGCAACGAGTGTGTGCCAACAAGGCAGACATGCACCACGATATTTGACTTGCATTGCATCGCATTTGCATTTAATTAGCATTCATGGCATTTATGAGTGGATTGTGGTGTTCATAAGTATTTGGATATAATGTGTGATATGGATTCTATGGAGATTCTGATATGTGAATTACATTTGATATATGTAGTGTATTGTTCTCTCATTTGTGAAACTGTTAGGATGGGCTGGTCTGATTTCTATGCAGGTTGTAGTATGTGGAGGTTCGGATGGTGTGGTGGAGTATTTGTGTTCAGTATTGCTTTGCTTAGGGTTAGTTAGGGATGCTTGTTGAGTACCGTTGTTGTTGGTACTCACTCCTTTGCTTTCTATACTTATGTAGGTTACAAGCCCAGATCGTTTTGACCATCTTCTTCTTATCTTCGTCTAAGGCTTGATTTTGGAGCTCATGAGTAGTTGTTTATCATCTCGAAAGACATCACTTACTCTTTCATTATGTCTTGTTTTGTTCTAGATACAAAGACGTTCAAACTTGTATTTCCTTTGAATCTATTGTAATACTTAGAGGCCTGAATAGGTGACACCAATCGTTGGGGGCATTTTGAGTTCTATTTTGTTTTCCGCAGATTTATGTTATGATTAGTTCCTTATTCTATTTTACTTCTGCATTTACCTTGTCGCTTTTGGGTTTAGGTTGACATGTCTTAGTGGGATAAGACAAGTGTCATCATGCCCGATTTTTGGATCGTGACAGAATCACTTGAACTTTGTAGTGAAAAGCTACAACTTTACTATTGCCTCTAAAGGGGAAGGTACAATTAAATATTACATGACAATCATTCATCAAATGATAGACTCAAGTACAAATAATCATTAAGGCGATTTCCAATCTCTTTGTATAGGATGAGATTGATCAATCTACATCTATAAGAATAATACCTTACAACTCTTAATACTCTGTGAGACACTAGTATTTTCTTTAGGAAAACAATAACTTTTATATCTCCACAATGATCTTTCCTGTGGCATGTCCATCAAGGCTCTTAGCCCAAGCATCTTGAGCCTTGCTCAAAGGATGTTTAAAGTCAAACATAGTCTTTAACTTCCCTTCACCAACTTAACAAGCAATTTCAATTCCTTGTCTTCTTTAGGAATCAAAATCAACGGCAACAACTGCGTTTTGGAGAATGTCAGTTTCTTCCATACATAGGTGCACATTGAAATAGGCCTAGGAGTAAGATCAATGACCTTACCTGTGTCACTCAAATTAGTCTCAAATGTTGACCAGGGAATGCCTCTAGCACAGTGAACTACTACATCATACTTTTTTCCTGATGGACTCTTAAGAGTTGCTCCTAGTGGCGTTTTATAGTCAAGAACCTCATCTGCTCCTAAGCTCTTTACGAATTCAATGTTACGAGCTCCACATGTCCCGGTAACATGAGTATTATCCAACTTTGCCAATTGAACAGCATAATGTCCAACACCACCCGAGGCAGCAGTGACAAGAATATTCATACGCGGTCCACTTCCGTCTAGCTTGATTCCAGCAATATCAACAAGGGCCTTCATTAACTGATACTTCCTCTGGCCTTTGAACTGTCAAGCTCTCCTTTGCAACTGCATACTCTGCCAATCCACCTCCAATCTGTTATCAAGCACACAAATATTATTACAACTATAATATTAAGAGTTCCTATTTTGTGCGATATCCGGTTAAATTGCATTGCCAGTTTAACAATTTTCTACCGTTAACTCATCATATTAAACCAAAAAAAAAATCGAAAGAATTGGACTTACAATGGTATTAAGAAGAGCCACAACTTTTGTCACCAGCCTTAAATTTCACAACATTTGATCCAACCTCCCCAGCTACATCAATACCTACTCCTCACAAATTAAAGATACAATTAATAATTTTAATAATTAAGAAGAAATAAACGAAATTAAAGAATTAACTTACATGGTATAACGGGAAATTTGCGAGGAACAAAAGGACGAGCCACACCTTTCTGAAATCTCACGTCTAATGGATTTAAGCTTGTAGCCTCCAATTTTATCAAGACCTCATCCTTGTTCGGAGTAGTCACTAGAACTTCAACATGCAATATATAATAAAGACTATGCATGTAAAACATATTACTATATATTTATCGAATCGTGTTACTTATAAGATAAAATGAATGGTTAGGAGAGTAAGTACCTTCAATCCATCAGCTCCTCCTCCATAAGAGTCGTACTGCACGGCGCGCATTAGCTTCCCTGACATACCTCCGGCTATCTATTGTTTTCGCTAATTAATTTTGTTTACGTACTCTGATCCTCCTAGCAGGTGTATTTAAACTTAGATTGGGGATGAATTTTATGCGTTTGTATAGTTGAAAAGTGGTGCAAAGTTAGCCTTTGCTACTACTTGTCTAGGTGAATTTTCATCTTTGTGTAGTCGTGGCTTAACAATTGTCACTTGTTAGTAGACCAATCTAATGCACTAACAAGTTGAAAATTGAAATATTCTCCTTGTTCCCGTGTTTGAATTGTGTGTTATGATTGCATGATTAAGAAGGAAATATTCCATTTTGTTGAACAAAGCAGTTATTATTTCATAGGGGTGCAGTTTGAAACTTTTTAAGCAATGGATTCTTTATTTCAATTTTGGTTTGATACAGAGTTTATGACAAATAAAAAATATTTTTGGATCTTATCATCTTAAACTAATGATAAATAGAATTTACCAAAAATATTCTTTAATCTTATACGTGTCATATAAAAAGTTGGAATTAAAGAGTTACCAAAAATGAATGACACATTTATTTTGAATCAATTATAAATGAAAGTAAGACATACAAGTTAAAATGAAAACCACCTAAAATTTGATATTTGTGCTGGCGTTTCATGTGGCCTAAATTTGAGTCAATTAATATAGTGGTGGTCAACTTCACAAAACTCACTCATTCTTCTCATTGCATTAATACAAATCCACTGAAAATATGACATTGTAATATAAAATATCAGGGCACTACAACAAATTTGATATTTGGTGATTAATTATTTTCACTAAAATATTTAATTCATCATTGTATATATTTTTCGATAAAGTTTATTATTGTCAATCCTTCATATCATCGATCACTGTTAGGGGTGTAAAATCGAATCAAAAATTGAATTAAATTGTAATTTTTTTTAAAAAAATTGACTAATAATTTGATTTGACTTGGTTTGAATTTTTTTAAAAAAAAAATCTGATTATATTTGAGTTGATTTGGTTTTAACTAAAAAAAAAGTCAAGCCAATACCAAATCAATCCGACATTATATATATAATTTGTAAAATTTACTTCATACATAAAAATATTTTCTTTTTTTGGTAACTAATTTGATTTTATTACCAAAGTGGAAGTTAAAGAGCATAAGAAACAGTACTGAACAGCCCCAGCATTATTCAGCAAAGGGTCACAATTACAACATGTAAAGGCCTAACTTTTCATCTCCCAAGGATAGTAGTCAAATGCATTTAGCTTTGGTCTGAAACGGGGGAAACCAGCAGCTCTACAGTGGATAGTTTGAATGATTTCTCGCAAGAGTGATTTGGGATATCTTTGTTTCATCTGGAAGATCCTGGTATTCCTCTCTTGCCATATTGAATACAAGCAGCATGCTAGGGACAATCTGTATAAGCTTGCCTGCGATGATTTACCTTTTGCATAAACAATTGCCCAACTTAGCTCATCCTTCCATTCCATTGAGCATCTCTGTATGTCCATCCATTGTAGCACCTTGTCCCATATTGCAGCAAAAAATGGGCATTCACAGAAATGTGATCTAGCCTCGTCTATATTGGTACATAACACACATGAGGTATCAGTAATAGTGTTCCATCTGACTAGTCTATCTCTGGTCAACAATCTCTTCGAAGTAGCTAGGAATAATATATACTTCCATTTTGGGGCGCCATGATTGTTACACACTAGCCTTCTCCAGTCTACTTTGGTATAAGTTCCCCTCAACTTATAGTATATTAGCTTTGTACTGAACTTATTTATAACAACCACTTCTTGCTCATTATATCCTTCAGCTTCAAAACTATCCTTGGCTTTAAGAACCATCTTTATCATCCAAGATGCTTGGGGGCATTTGTATGTCAGATAGACCCCCCCCCCCCCCCCCCTTTGATATAATATGCATGGATCCATAATCTATCTTCCTTCAAGCAAAGGTTCCATAGATTTTTGCAAATTGTAGCTCTATTCTAGTCTGTAATATCCAGGAATCCCAGTCCCCCTGCTGCTTTTGGATTGCATAATTTCTCCCATGCTATCAGTGATCTCTTTGTAGTGGCAGCTCCTCCAGACCACAAGAAATTTTTACACAATATTGTTGCCACTTGAATCACCTTTTTTTGGAAGGATGAAAACTTGCGTCCAAAATACTTGGATAGAAAATAAGATAGTTTTGATCATCTGCACCCAACTTGCTTATGACAAAAATCTAGATGTTCAGGATTCTATCCTATCCAGCATCTTATCTAGTAGTGGTTTATGTGGATAATGGTTGCCTTCTTTGATGTGAGAGGGATGCCAAGATATTTGAAAGGAAGGATACCTTTGCCAAATCTCAAACTCTATAATATTACTTCCTGCTCAGCCTTTGATACACCTCCAAAATAGATAGAGCTCTTCTCATTGTTTCCTACCAGACTAGATGCATTAGAGAATACATTAAAACATTCATAGAGCTTGAGAAAAAACGTTAGATCACCTCTACTGAAAAGTAGTAAGTCGTCAGCAAAGCCAAGATGTGTGATGGACAACTTCCCACACTTGGGATGAAAGTTAAAATTGGGTTTGTTCTTCTAAGTTTGTAGTTGTCTAATCAAGTATTCCATAGACAACACAGAGATAAGGGAACAAGGGATCACCCTGTCTAAGGACCTTTTTTGCATTGAACGGGACAGTAGGCACACCATTAATGAGGATAGAGTAAGATATTGTGATAACACATGTCACAATCCAATTCACAAATAGAGGTGGAAAATTCATAAATTCAGTACCTGCTCTAGAAAAGGCCATTCAATGGAGTCATAAGCTTTCTTCATATCAATCTTCATCATGCATCTAGGGAAGATATGCTTCCTTCCATACCACTTGATGAGTTCATGGCTCATGATAATGTTATCAGTGATCACTCTCACTGAAACAAAAGCAGATTGACTAGCATGCACGAGCCCATCCATTGCCACTCTCATCCTAGTGGTTAGAACCTTTGAGATGAGCGTATAGCGAATAGTACAACATGATATTGGCTTATATTCAATGAACTTAGTTGGGTTCTTGACTTTAGGAATCAGTGTTATAGTTGTGCAGTTTATGGTCTTAAACATTTTTCTAGTTGAGAAGTATTCCAAGACAGCATTTGTGACCTCCTCGCCTATGACTCTCCATGCTTTCTTGAAGAAATAAGTGTTGTAACCATCACATCCTGGTGTTCTTGAGTCCTCTATCCCTTTGAGTGCCTTTAGAACTTCATCCTTAGTAGCAGATTCAATGAGCTTCATTTGATGTTGCCTATCCAGTATAGGATCATTTCTCGTCATATTTGGATTTATCGCAGGTAAGTGTGTAGCTGCAGTTCCCAGCAGACCTCTGTAGAAGATTATTATCTTATTTGTGACCTCATATTGTCTGAAGAGGACAATACCAGCAGATGTAGTGAGACTCTTGATTCTGTTCTAGGATATTCTAGATTTCATGCTAGCAAAAAAATGAGTTATTTGCGTCTCCTAACATTAGCCAAGTCATTCTAGATTTCTGCTTTAAGATACTCTCAGCAACGTTGTCCCTTTTTTCTAGTAGTAGCTTAATGTCCTTCTCCTGTCTAAAAAGATCGTGATCATGCCTAGGATGTCTCATGATGGTTTGGATATTGTCCAGTTGTTGTCTCAGAGTGTTAAGTTGATCATCCACTCCTTTGAATGCTTTGGTGTTAATCAGTTTGAGGCCATGCTTTATTAGTTTAAGACTTCTCCAAAGACTTTTCATATACCCCTCTCTTCTACTATGAAGCCACCCTCTCTTCATGATCAGCTATAAAATTCAAGAATCTGAAAGGTTTTGGGTATTCATAGTTTTCCATAGCAATTTGAACTCTAAGTGGAGAATGGTCTGAAAATTTTGGGTCCATAACGTGGACATCTAGTTGTGGGAACATCAACATTCACTCCCCATTGATTAGAGCTCTATCGATCTTGCTAGAAACATGGATGTTAGTCCAACTGAAACTTCTACCACTTGATCACATTTCAGTCATACTAGTGTCAAGTAGGAATTCATTAAAGTTCACAATTTCCATTTCTCTAACTGGATTGCCTCCTATTCTGTCTTCAGGATCAAGTATAGCATTATAATCTCCCAGTGCTAGCTAAGCCCCTTGTTGTTTCATATGTATCTCCCTGAGATCCTGCCATAGTATTTTCCTATCCTCCACCATATGAAGCCTATTTATTGCAGTTATGTTGAACACAATTTGAGAGCTTTCCACACATACGTTACCATGAATGTATTGTGCAGTCATAACTTCAACTGTAAAATCAATGTGATTTGGGTCCCACGGGATCCAAATCCTATTTCTATCACTACATCTATAATTGTGGCACCAAGACCATCTTCTGCCGAATTTAGTAATTACTCTTTGCGCTTTATTCTCTTGAACTCTATGCTCATAAATGGCAATTAAGCCAATGCTATGTTGCCCTAAGAAAGCATTAAATTCCCTATGCTGTAAGCTTTATTCATACCTCAAACGTTCCAACTAATGAGATTCATATTGGATCGTGTTGATTGGAAGTACCAGCCCGCCCATATCCTGACTTGTCCTTTCCCATACTCTTGAGAGGTTCCGTTGGTATGGTTCCAATGACCAGCAGGTTGAATCCGTTCTTGGTATCCACTGTATTCTGTGTTGGCTGAGGGATGGTTTTAGACTTGCCTCTCACATTCTACCATTGCTCCTCTTGTGTAGTGGCTCGTGTGCCTGCAAGCATAGAGATGGCCTCCCCGTGAGCATCTTTCGCAGACTTCTTATGCCAAATTTGCTTCACAACCTTCCCATTATTGCCCATGTGAGCTGGTTTAGGTGGCTCCTTTGCAAGAGCTTGTTTAAGTTGTTTATATGAGTGCCCCAACTGGAGGCAAGTACCACAATACTCCAGCACCCAGTCGTGTTGTACTTTTTGTGTGAATACCCTTCCATTCGGATCCACAACATTTACGGATTAAGGGAGTGCCTGGGTAATATTCATCTCCACCAAAATATGAGCAAACAATATCCTTTCCACTATCGTGGTACAATCGTCAAATATAGCGGCACACCAAGCCCACTCTCAATTCTACTCAAAGAGTCCATTCCCCAGGAGTTCAATGACAGATTAGCAAGTCTGACCCAAATGGGAATCGTTTGAAGGATTTCAGCATGAAAGTCGAAGTCATCAGTCCACAACTTCATAATAATGGGCCTATTGCTTAGTGTGTATGGCCCTGTAAGGAACACTTCATCCCTATCCTCCTTCGAATTAAATCTTACTAGGAAGTACCCATCATCGTGGTAGAATACTTTAGACTTGGCAGTAAAATTCCATCAGTTTGCAATAAATCTATCTACAACAGCAATGGTAGGTTCATGTCCTACAACATACAAAATCAAAGCATTTTTTCACTTCTCTGACTCTTTCTCTACTTCATCCTTGTTCAACTCAATAAAATGGGCACCATTTGTGATCGCCGGAGGAACAAAGTTGAGTGTCATACCTCTGGAACCCATCTTGTTACTCGAAAAGACCTCTTCCATTCCCTATTTTCATCATGAAGCTTTAGGTTGGTTGCGGAAGAGTTAGTCCAGTAGATATGGCTTGGTTTTCCACCACCACCACACTCATATCCTGTATCTCAGTTACAACACTTGGAACTGGAGTTGATCTCGAGTTGCTTGTTGTTACTACAGAGGATTGTGAGGATTTGAGCTTGACAAAGAGGGTCAGTCTTCTTGGGTTTCCTTAGTCGAGATTGCAGATCCCTTATCATTCCCTGCTTTAGCTTTCCCCATAGCTTGAATAGTCTTCCCTAGTCCAGGTTTGTCAATCTTGTCCTTCTGTGGCCGTCCCCTGGCTATTTCCGGCGAAATCGCACAAAGCTAACGTGCGCTTATCGGTTGCAATGGAACAGTGGTATCGTGCGCCTTAAGGATATTAGGGTCATATTTATTCAAGGGAAAAGGGTCAAATATGTCTCTAAACTATTCCAAAAGGTCTAGTTATACCCTCCGTTTAAAGTTTGGCTCACTCATGCCCTCGCTGTCCAATTTTTCATCCAGATATGTCCTTATGGGCATTAGTTGGCCAGCTGGAATTGTCATGCCATTTTTACATTACCACGTGGCATTTATATTAAAAGGAATTGGGTCAAATATGCCCCTAAACTATTCGAAAAGGTCTAGATATACCCCCTATTTAAAGTTTGGCTCACTCGTGCCTTCGCCGTCCAACCATTTGCATAAATATGCCCTTATGAGCATTAGTTGATATGCTGGAAATATCCAGCTCATTTTCCCTTTATTTAAATGCCAAATGGAATTGTCACGTCACTTTAAATTATCACGTGGCATTTTTATGAAAATGGAAAGGGATCAATTATGCCCCTAAAATATTCGGACCCATATCCGAATTAGGAAAATGAGCTAGGTATTTTCAGCGTATCAACTAACTCCCATAAGGGAATATTTATGCAAAAAGTTGGACGGCGAAGGCACGAGTGAGCCAACCTTTAAGCGGGGGGGGGGGGGGGTATATCTAGACCTTTTCGAATAGTTTAGGGGCAAATTTGACCCTGTTTCCTTTAATATAAATGTCACGTGGTAATGTAAAAATGACGTGACAATTCCAGCTGGCCAACTAACGCCCATAAGGGTATATTTAGACGAAAAGTTGGACGACGAGGGCATGAGTGAGCCAAACTTTAAACGGGGGCATAACTAGACCTTTTCGAATAGTTTAGGGGCATATTTGACCCTTTTCCCTTTATTCAATGAAAAAATGTGGTCCTTACAAATATTTTCTTTGATATAGTTTCGAAATATTTCTTATAATTTTTATCTTTTAACATATTATTTCAAGTTTTATAGACTTGAGCCTGTTTGAATTGAAGGGAGGGGGGTATATCTAGACCTTTTCGAATAGTTTAAGGGCATATTTGACCATTTTTCCTTTAATATAAATGTCACGTGGTAATGTAAAAATGACGTGACAATTCCAGCTGGCCAACTAACGTCCATAAGGGCATATTTAGACGAAAAGTTGGACGACGAGGGCATGAGTGAGCCAAACTTTAAACGGGGGGCATATCTAGACCTTTTCGATTAGTTTAGGGGCATATTTGACCCTTTTTCCTTTATTCAATGAAAAAATGTGGTCCTTGCAAATATTTTCTTTGATATAATTTTGAAATATTTCTTAGAATTTTTATATTTTAACATATTATTTCAAGTTTTATAGAGTTGAGCCTATTTGAATTGACTTAAAAATTGGTCAAACTTATTTTTAAGTCATTTTTAGTTATTGGAAGTGTGTGGCTAAGTTAAAAATAACTTAAAATAAGTTTTAAATGACTTTAAAAAAAAAGTTAAAAAGCAAAATTAGGACTTCCCTATTTTTTATTTTTTGACTTAAAAGTTATTTAAGTTTGATTTTTTTTTTTACTTAAAAGTTACTTTTTTCAGTCAATTCAAACGGGCTCTTAGAATTTTGAATGGTCCAATAAATGTTATACTCCATAGATATTTGTAACTCTAATAAAGCTCAAAGTAAAATCAAATCAATACTAATGCTAACAAAAAATATTAATTCAACACTAAAATGACAATAGTGTTGAATATGTGTTCTTTAGTTTTATATTGGTTTAGACATTCAAAATACATAACTCAATTTTATTTTTTCTTTAATGTTTAATTATATAACTAATACTTGTTAGATTTATTTTAGCATGATTTAGTACTTTTGAAAATGATAATTTTCATTGACTTATTAATTTGCAATATTTATTTTATGCGATTCATTATTATTTTTGTTGAATATGTTATAGTGTCATCACTCATCTCATATTTTGTGTTATTTCTTAAAAAACACCTTAGATAGTTATACTTTGATAGGACTAAAGAAATGTTTTGTACAAGTTAATTATCTGTCTGTATGAATACTTTGCTGGAAAAATCTAAAAAAAAAACTGAGGTTGAAAAACCTGTACTTTATTAGTTTGATTTGATTTATAGATTAAATTTTTTTATACAAGTGATTTGATTTGATACTTGAAACCAACCTGACCACGTACACCCTAATCACTGTAAATAAATATGATTTGATAATTCATAACTAGAATAGCGTTGTAAGGGGATCTCCAACCCAATCCTCTATTTTACTCTTCAAATATAGAGTTCTCTATTTTTTCAGACAATCAACTCCAATCCAATTCTCTATTTTACTCTCTAAAAAGGAATCTTTTTCTCTCTCTTCAATATTATATTTTTATTTTTATTTCATTCTTATTTTCTTATGTCATAATATAAATTCTTTATTTCTTTTTTCCCAAATAATTGCTTTATATAATTTTTAATGTGATATGAAATTATATTTTATTCTAATTTTTTAAATAACATAAATTGCTAGAAAATATAATATAATACATAAATTAGGGGATAAATTCAAATAAAAGTGGCATACAATTACATAAACACTCAATTTTTAAAATTATTTCGTTGCTCCCATAAATGCTCTATTAATGCATTACGGAGTTCAAAATGAGCATTTTTGTCCTTAATTTTTTTTATGTCTAGCTAAAAATTGTTCAAACCGAAGATTTTCATCTACCACCATTTCTATAGTTGGAGTTGGAGCCTCTACGACATCTTGAATTGGTGCATTGAGATCACATTCATCCTCAACTATCATGTTGTACAGTATAATACATGTAGTCGTTATATCATGTAGCACTTCCTTTCTCCAAAAACATGACGGTCATGCAATTATTGCAAAAAGTTCGAGGACAAGGCTCTACTTTGCAATCATCGGAGTTCGAGGCTCCTAGTCCTACATCACCTATAGTATCATCTCCTAACTTATCATCTTTTCACTTAATTTAAATGAGAATTTTTCAATACACTTCATCTAAACGGCCTATTGGGGTGAAGAAATCAAAATTAAAGAGATCAAAAGATGAAGGTCTTTCATTAGCTATGAAGCTTTTCGAAACAAAAAATAATCGACTTGGGAAGATGTTATCAGAGTCTGCTACATCCAAACAACGGGATGGCGAAAGGCTAGATAGATATATCAAAACCAAGGAATTTAGAGACGAAACTAAAATTTTAATGAAAAATTTAGAAACTATTAGTGATCCAAATGTTCGTGATTACTTGCAACGAGAACAATAACGAATACTTGAAAAAAGAAATCGACAATCACAACCGCAGTGACAACTGCAATCACAACCACAATCGCAACAATTCTCGTATCCTAATTTTTTTTCAAATAGTGCTAAATCTGGAAACGACCTATCGAATTTCTAAATTATTGTTTTGATCAATTAATTATTATGTAATGTATTGTATTTTATCTTGTATTTAAATTATTATGTTATGTATTATATTGTATTATTATCTTGTATTTAAATTATTATGTTATGTATTGTATTGTTATCTTGTATTTAAATTATCATATCATGTATTGTATTTTTAAATTAATTTTTTTCATCTTGCCATTTTTATTTTGTGTATTCTTTATAATGAAAATTAATAATAAAATAAAATTTTATTATTCACGAAAATTAGAAAAAAAATTAAAATACTATTAATTTGAAATTAAAATAGTATATATTAAATAATATTTTTTAAAATATTATATTACATTTAAAAAATAATTATGAATATTAGATATTTAATTAATGAAACTATATGTATAATAATATGTTAATTAGAAAGTAATAGAAATAATAATAAAATAATGAAAAAGTGAAATAGAGACTGTGAATAGTAGTTCTCCAAATTTGGAGAACTACTAGTCAACTCTCTAAATTTGAAGAATAGAGGGTGATTTGGAGGTGGGTTGGAGTGCCCATTCTCTATTTTACTCTCCAAATATAGAGAATAGAGAGTAAAATAGAGGTGGGTTGGAGATGGTCTAAGTAGAGATAAAATATTTTTTTTGTCTCAAAATTTGTTAAAATAATAAACTTAATCGTCTGATGGTTAAAAAGTAACTTTTATTACTGCGTAGAAACAAATTTGTCATATTATCCTAATTAGTGACAATTTAAATGTCTATAATTGGTAGTTAATGACATTGCATCACTAAAAATTATGTTGATTTGAATAAAATTGAACCTTGTGTACACTCAACTTTTTTCGTCCCTGATATTAAATAATAAATCATTTCGTATTGTTTTTAATTTTGTAGATAATTCAATTATTTGAATATGATGAATTTGGAGGAATTGAGAAGAAGAGTAGGATTGATGAAGAAGATAAAGATAGCATATAGAGAGAAGAAGAGTAAAGTGTATTATTCAATCTTGGCTTTATATAAATACTTAACAACTAATTAACTGATTAGTTAAACTAACTAATTATATTCAGAAAATAATTAATGTGCCCTTTGGTCCAAGTTACATTTTCTTCAACAGTCACTTTCAAGCTAGGTGGTGCAAAGACATTAGGCACAACTTGCTTGGAACGTAAAAATTGGTGTTCGATTTTATTTAATTTTTTGGGATAAGACATAAGTATCCCTCTAGACCCATCGAAATTTCAGAGATACGCCTAAACTTAACTAAGGTCCTATTACCCCCCCTAAACTCATTTTTTTCGTATTTTTGTGCACCTTTTGTGCTGACGTGGCACCTTCAACCACCCAAGTTGGTTGTGTTTGTATACACTCTCCCGCCACGTGTGTAAATTATTATTTTTTATCTTTTAATTAAAATTTTTTTTTTTTTTTAAATTCAATTTTTAATTTTTTTTTTTTAAAATAAAATATTCTTATTTCCTTTATCTTGTATTTAAATTAAGTTAATACACATTTTTTACCTTGTATCGAAACTTTTTTTTACCTACATTCTTTGTTTTTTTCTCTTTTATTTTTCTATTGATTTTATTTTCTTTGTCTTTCGTTTTGATTTGATTTCAAATTTAATTCCAAATGTCTTGTATTTAAAGTAAGTTAATTTTGAACGGATATCAAAATAAGTGAAGAAAATAAGATAAAACATAAAAAAATTAAAACGTTAAAATTAAAGGACACTTAAAATTTTTTTTTTTTTAAAAATAAACATATTTTTTTTAAAAAAAGTGAAAAGATAATAAATTAATTAAAAAAAAGTTTAAAGTGAAAAGAAATAAAAATAAATATTTTACAAAAGAAAGAAATAAAAATAATTAAATATATATAAGTTTAATATCAATAAATATGTGTACTAACTAATTATAAAGTTACCAATCAAAAAATAACATGTGTACAATTTGTGCACTCATCACTTGCTTTCATGAGAGTGTGCACACTCTATATGCCATGTCAGTATTTGATGTGTATTTATTCCATTTTAAATTAGTTTAGGTGGGTAATAGGACTCTAGTTAAGTTTAGGTGTGCCTCTGAAATTTCGGTCATAGTCTAGGGGGATACTTGTGTCTTATCCCTAATTTTTTAGTTAACAGATCTACTTATTGCTCTTTTATAGGGACATACTTAGGGTTCGTTTGGTCATGAGATATGAAATCATGATTTGTAATTATAATATGAGATTGAAGTTTTGTTTGGACATGTAATTTGAATTTTTTATGTTGTATGTTTTTCATAAACATAAAAATATCATAAGTTGTAAAACTATTAAAATTGTCTCAATTCTTTATACAATCTTACCAAATAAACAAAAGATTATAAAATTTCATAATACACTATCACAAAGATATTCTTAAAAAAACAATATTTATTGATCAAGCTTTAATTCAATAAAAAAACCATATATAAGTTATGGTGTACTAGTCTTTAATATAGTCCTCCCACATAGTACAAACAATTTTCTCACACTAAACTTGCACTTCTGGTTCATCTGTCTAAGAAGAACCAATATTATTAATTTGAGCCATTTGTTGGTCAATTTGATTGGTAAGTAAATTTGATAAAAAATAATAAATCTGGTGAATATAAATGGTAAAGTATAAGTTGATATGAAGTAATAATAAATTCTATGTTAGTGAGATTTGAGAATAATCATTATATCAGATGTAAATGGTTTAAAAAGTAATGATATGAATTATAAATTTTATTTACATATGAAATAATATGGTTAGTAGATATAAATGTAGAATTGTTTTTACAAAATATAAATTTGTATTTGAAAATTTCCAAATCATGATTTTTGGAGAATATAAGATTTCATCATATGGAATCTTGAGATGAAATTGACGTGAAATCGCATGTCCAAATGATAATTTCATCTCATAATTTCATGTCGCATGTCCAAGCAGTCTACTTAATTTTGATTATGGGTGTGTTTGGTATGGAGGAATCCAAATCAACTCATTTTCCTCAAATTTAAGAAAAATGACTTCTCTTCCAAAATTGAGGAAAACATTTTCCAAACCTCCACTTCATCCTTTAATTTTTTTTCTTACCCTACACATACCCGTACCCGACCCTCCCCATTCAAAATAATTTAAAATTTAAAATTTTCTTATTTTTGAAATTTCAAATATATAAATATATCCCTACCACCAACCCACCCCCTCAAACAAAAAATTTAAAAATTAAAAATTATTTTTGAAAAATGTTTCAAATTTTAAGATGTTTTTTACCTCACCCAACCCTACTCCCTACCCACCCACCCCCCACCCCCCAAAAAAAATAAAAAAAAATAAAAAAAATAAAATAAAAAATATATATATATATATATATTTTTATTTTTTTTCTGAAAAACATTTTTCATTCACCAACTAAACAGATTTCCACTTGTTTTCCTAGAAAACATTTTCTACGAAAACATTTCGTTCATACCAAACACACCCTACATCTTTTGAATCTTTCATCTCACAAAGTGACAATTAATTTCTATATATTTTGTTCCCTCATACAACACTGAATTGACAGTGATTTGCATTGCAACTTTACTATCAATATGCATATGACCTGAAAGGATTGATTTGTACTCCAGTCTCTTTAAACAATCCTAATATCCACGTCAAGTTTGCTATTGCAGAAGCAAGACTCCTATATTAGTGAATGACCTATCTTGACCAAAAAAATATGTTACACACCTTCTTGAGTTAGGACATGTTGCACAGTCAACATCACAATAAGTTTGGATCTGTTCTTGATTTTTAGTTGATACTAGTATATAGGGATGGCAAATGAATGAGTGGAGTCAGATACGAATTGATCAAAAATAAGTAAGTGAAAATGGATAAAATATTCGACTTGATCCATATTTAACATGAATAAAAATGGATAAATTCAATGGATAATGTGTAATAATATTATTATCCATTGCTTCTAATTATGTAGAGAAATACGTACTTTCATTATAAGTTTTCTTAAAAAATTATTTTTCTCTTTTTATCGTGTGTTTGGTGAAGCAAAATATTTTCATGTTTTTCTAGAATTTTTTTTTTTTGAAAAATGAATGTTCCTGAGTCAACTTCGAGAGGTCGAAATTCGTATCTAGAATTGGAATCGGGAGTCGGGGTTGGAAGTTGGATTCTCAGTCAGTTGGTGAGGTTGATTTCAGTAAAGTTTTGAAAAATATTTTCCTAATTTAAGGAAAGTTGTGATTTTTTTTCTTACTTTAAATTTATGTATGGAAGTCACTTTCTCTTAAATTAGAGGAGAATAAAGTCCATTCAAAAAATATTTTCCAAAATATTCAAGCCAATCAAACAAGAAAAAATTTGAAAATATCAAAACATTTAATCCAATCAAACAAGAAAAAATTGAAAAATAAAATAAAATATTTTTCTTCATACCAAATACACCTTAGTAAGTGTACGTTTTATTGGTTCCTACACACTTGTATCTATCATGGAGAGTGCAAATAATGGATACCTATATTTTATAATGGATGATATGAATTTATCATATTTAATCCACTTTTAAATGATTGGATAGCCAATATATTTGAAGTAGGTTAATCAAACAATAACCATAAATTTGACCAATTTTGCAACCCAGAAGCATGTCTTGCCTGGTGATTCTTGAGATATCTGCCTTCCTCAAAGTCTCCTCGAGCTATAATTTTTGTATATTTTATTTTTTATTCTATATACAAACATTGTTTTAATATATGTAAGCAATTAAATTTAATAATAATTGACCCGGAATACATGTAAAATACACGTACAAAATTAGTATAACATAAGACCAAAAATGATTTTCTTCTTCCGCGTTGAGAATTATTTTTGTAAATTTATGTTAGAGACACAACTTCGTCATTTTTAATAAAATAGTTCTTTTACAATTGAACTGGTTCCCAGCATTTAAAAATATAAACAAAGTCTGCACAAATTGATTTGTATCTATCAGGACAAGGTCAATTCTCATTTTCTCATTGAATACTTCTAGTTGAGCTACTCCATCCATCCGTCCCTTTTAAGTTGTTATTTATACTCAAGATACTTGCTCCAAAATAGTTGTCAAAGGCACATATATAGATAAAAATTTAAGAATTAATAAGGGGTATATTAGTCAAATGACATTTCTTATTAATTTTTTTCTCAAGAATTGTGTCAAACCTTATCTTGACAACTAAAAAGAATCGGATGAAGGAGTAACTGCCAAGCCTAATCAAGCATTTTGAAGGGCATACTTTACAGCATCCACGTAATGTTTTAACAAATCCTCCACAATCTTACAAAACATCTGTTGTAGTCCTTCAAAAACCTGCACCAAATCCTTTGACAACTCTGCTGATAAAATTCTCAAGTTCGCTATTACTTCTTCCATGGTTATGAACGTGGTAGACGAACCCTCTGCAATTCTTTTCCAGAGAAGATCAAAGAGAGAAGATACTGCGTCACTCAATACTTGTAACAGAAGATTCAGCAGACATTTCAGACAGCCCTTGATGGCATCTCCTAAGGCTTGCAATCCAGTTTGGATGACTTCACCAGGAATTTTAAGTGCTTGAATCATCAGAACGAATGCACAGGCTGATGTACATAAAAATAAGTGAATGATGCAGCAGAAAAACGTACCTAACATTGAGAATACGGTGTTCAAGAAGAGAAGCACCATTGAAACAGGAGGAAAGGATGAGAAAGCAGGAAACATAATAAACATATTGATAGATTTAAATAGTTAGGATAATAAGTTGGCTGAGCTCATGTGATTAGTTTATACAGTTTAATTATTGGAATAATATAGGAAGTAGTGGTCCGCACATTTTAGCAGCACAAAGTCGTCAAGTAAGTTTAATTCCAAATGGAAGATCCTAACTAATTTATATGAGTTTTTTTGTTTAGAGATTGACCAAGTGAACCATTCATCAGCTATTAAGACTTAAAAAACTCATACCACCTACACTAGTGCATTTCTCAACTCTTTAAGCCCAGAAGTTACCTTCCAATTGCAATAGAATATTTATTTGCAATTAGCGACTTTTGTGCAACTAAGCAGTTCCCAACTTAATCCCTGTAACCTCTTTTATTCAGAGAACAGGGTTGACAGATATAAACACACCCTATATTGTCCTCTTTTTTTGACAAAGGCAACAAATTTGTATATATCCTAAAATCCAAGTTGGAAATGAAAAGGAATAAAGCAAACACAATCGGCAACTCTTCGTCCCTCTGCAGGAGTTGACTGGTACGAGGGCCTTCCCAACAACCAAGACACTGACCTTCATGCATTCATCCTTCAGCAAACCCAGTGGGGATTACTGGGTGATGCAGCCACGGGATTCACGTAACTTCTTTTGCCTGCAAACATTTTTGGCCTAATCGTATAGAATCATATTGCTAATACAGAACAAAATGAAATGGTTTGAGCACTCATCAATTGACGAAATCATGAAACTGCTTTACACCATACATGATTTATTCACATAATATGGATGACGTTCTATACAACTCAAATTTACAAAGCATATCCTCTAACATCGCCTACCAGAGAACAAATCCTTTGGTATCAGATACCAGAAAGCTTCTATACAGTATATGCACATATATATGACAACATCAATAGAAAACATATCATGCCACTGCCAAGTTAGTTCTCTTTGAGCTTATACACAGTCCTAACGTATTCTTCTGCATCCCAAATGAAAGAACCAAAAGCAATCGCCTCCAAGACAATTCTCTTCAAACTTGCCAATGATGTCAAAATTACTTCATCACTCGCCACCAAACCTGTCTTTTTATCACCGAAGAGTGCATAGCTATGCTTCTCAATCAGATTCAGGGCCTCCTTGGACTTTGGTTTTGCGCACATCTGCAATGTTTCTGGGTCAAAACTCATCACATAATACTTCAGTTTGTCTTGCTTTTTTTCACGGAGAAGTGGTATTTGACCCACTGATGTAGATCGTGTCCCACCGATGCAACCAAAGGGAACAATCTCTGATCCTAAGGACCGAATTTCTGAAAGTGAGAGTTGGTTATAACTAGCAATATCAAGGTAAGGGTTGATATGATCAAGTTTCTTCTCCAAATGGTGCCTCAAGGAAGCCGACTTCAAAAAATATCCGTATAAAACAGAAGCAGCATATACTTGACAGAGCTTGAACTTCTGTACTTCAGTAGGGATCCAATTGTCTGCCACATTTGACTTCTCTTTCCATCCTAGAACAGTAGTAAGATGTTCCCTAACCATTTCCAGTACTTCGCAGCTATGGATAGACTCGAGTTCCCAGTCCTTGCAAGGCCATATCTCAAGCCTGCCATTATACATGCATTTCGAAAGCCTGGGAATCAAGTGCACTCTGATTCCAGAGAACTTGTAAGATATTAGCATGTACATAATGTCTTCAACAGAAGCTTGACACTCCAGCTCTTTTACTTCAGCAATCCTCCTGGCATAATATCACATTCAAATCTCAGTAAATTCGACAAAGGAGACTTACATAGTCTATATCTAGATGAACAAGTATCAGGTAATCTAACAATGAGTCCTCCAAACAATTATTCCTACCATCATTGCACAGAAACCAACATTTACCTACTATTTTAGTCATTTCGCTGATGAATTAGGCACCAAAACAATGGCCATGTCTAGCTCCCACCAGTGGTTCCTTGTATAATATCAAAAATAGTTACATTCCTCAAAGAGCTGTGGCATAAGTAAAATAGAATAGGAAACCAAATTTTGAACAAAAACACTCTTCCATGTTATTTTAAAAGCTCTCCAGATTGGTTAATAGAAGTAGAGGATGGCAAAGTCAATAAAAGATGGCCTCCAATCCGTGGCCACAACATTTTCACTTTCTCCCATGTTCCTCATGTTCATCTTTATGGCTCTTACATTCGTACTCAACTTACTACTGCAATTCTTAAAAAAACTTGATCTTTGAAATTCTACAAATTAAACACTTATAAATCATTAATGGGACAAGTACATGCTAATTGCACCAAAATACCAGAAGAACCCAGCTGAATTTGAAATCATAGAATGCAAAAGCAGATAAATTCTTAATTAATTAAGTTCCATGATGACTAGATTTGGATTATTGTAGCATTACTGCAGCTTATTTTCAATGAGGATCTCATGCTGAAGATATCCTTTAAACTGGACTACATTCTCAAGAATGAATTTTCTGTCATTTCATTAGTACTACTTGCAATTGTAACTTGGACAACCAGATTAATGGAGAACAGTAAAAAGAAAATGAAGTCGATCAACTTAATTATAATCGATGATTTGACGAGACTACAAGAAGCTTATGCTCCTACACCATCAGCTTTATTAAATGGTACACTTGATATTCATACAATTGTGGTGAGCACAATAAATTTTAGTTACTAAGTATCTTATTTGGGATTTGTTGTTCCCTTGAGCACTAGAACTACATGACTTAAATGGGTCACTTACCAGATATTTGGATTTCAGTATCATCTTACTAATTTTTGAGGATTTGAGTTTCCTAATTATTTTAATCAACTTCAGATGGGCTTTAATATTTCTTTTCTGATGACTCCAGTTAAAATCAGTCTGCTTTTATCTTCACATTAATTGGATGTCATGCTTCTAGCAGAAGATTGATATTTGTTGTCGATGAGATCAACTGTGCCGCAATCTAAGTCCATGTCATGTATTTTCCGCTTTAGGCCTAGGCATGCATGGATTTTTCATTCAGGCTACATCACATCAAACTCCATAAGCCCGCATACCATGTGAACTTGAGTCATGCCTATAAAGCTCTTTACTTTCCTCTCACATTCCAATGTGGGATTTATCTAAGGTGCCATGTCCACACCATCTTCAAAATCTTGTCAGCCTAGAAGCCTGCTTAACCCACCCTCATCTGCCCCTTCCATCAGGGGTGTCACATACACCGCCCCCACCCTCATTTAGGGACTCAAGGTTCTCGCCGAGGTTTACCCCACCATCGTACAGAGGGAGTACTGACTCTAATACTATATTCTTCATGGCCTAAGTCCATGAAACATATTGTCCGGTTTGGGCCTACGCCTGCACAAATTTGTCTTTCGGGCTATGCCACATCAAGCCCAACAGACTTTCCTCTCTCATGTCTGAACCATCTTCAGAAGTTTGCTAGCCTAGAAGCCTTCCAGTCCTGCTTTACCCACCCTCAGGAGTTCAGAATGTTTTGCATTCTAAGACTTCAAAACCAGTCTGGGTTTGGCTCTGGTGGTATTTCGGTTCAATCAACAAGATCTTATCCCCTTATAATTTATGAGATTCTAATTTATAAAATTTTAATACCATAAGTTATGTTCTTCAGATTACCAAGTTGAGGACAAAAGAAAGAGACATGATGTTGAACATGTGGGTAATGTGAGAAAATAAAAGTCTTTTGGTCACAGACTGGTGTCTACCTTCTATTAACTGTGTCTTCCTTTACTTTTCATTGACTAGTTGGAAGCTTTCAAAATGTCATCAAAAGAGTGAATTTGTTCAATTTTTCTTTTTCTGTCCATATGTAAATGCATCACTGCATCTGTCTCTTCCAGCATCGCTCAAGTATCTATGCCTCCCAAAACATGTGATGCAGTTAGATAAAGGAACACACAAGCTTGTAGCAAAGATTTCCAGTTGAATGGCTCAAGAAATGATATCAATCGACAAACATATTTAGTGCATATGGAAAAAAAGAAATTATTAAGTATATCCAAATATCGATAAGTCTAGGCTGCAATATATTCTAAACTTAGTATCTTTAGCTGAGGTTCTCGTAGTGAAAGATGATATACATAGAGCTTTTTCAGCTCCTAAAACATCAGAGTTCAAATGTATTATTGCATGATAGATGTTCATTTTATAGGTTTATCTCAAGCTACAGGTTGTTGCAATAAAAAATGACCTTTAACATACCCGTGCCAGATATCACATTGATCAACTCATGTCATCATTGGGTAATCTCTATTCAAGTTTCAAAAATTTCATTCCTATGCAAGGCCAAGATATTTCTGGGGTTGCATAATCAATTGGCACATTATTGTATCCACAATTACAACTTAGCTAATGACAGCTACAAACTGGTCCATACCTATAAGAAAATTATCTGTAACAACAGATTGATTAACATTGAGGACAATGACTAACTGAAGGAAAACCTTCCCCTTATGTATTGCATTGCCAAAACAATGCAGTCTAAAGGTAATGTAGTTTGAAGACACTTGCAGAAACACAGATGTCTTTCTTCAATCGGGACAAAAAGAGCTTAATCAAGCCAAACAAAGAAACTCATATGCTATTATAACCTATAAGTTGACACAAAATAGTAATAATTGAAAATTTCTATTGCACCTCATCCTGCTCTTTCTGATGGCAAGCATCAAAACAAGATAACTACGCCAAGTATCTCAAAAACCATATAGTGAATGAAGATAATGATGATAACATAACCTTCTTAAGATTTTTTAAGAGAGAAAGGAAAAGTGTAGAGATGTAAGAAAGGAATGTAAGCGACAGTCTTTGAATAGGTGGAAGATGAAAGGTGAATTGAGCTGAATGGATTTTCTTTCACCAGTACAGCTGAACTATGGATTGAGAGAGAGAGATTAAATTGTTTTGTCAACCTCAAGTAAATATTTAAGTATATGTAAATATCTCCCAACTCTTTCACTAATTTAGTGTTAGTTGAGTTTTCATTTGATCTAACTTTGCTCCCGGCTCCAGCATCTGTTGTCCAAGTCTATCAAGTTAAATCCTCCTCTTAACATGTTAACACCCAATAAATCAAGGATTTGGTAAATAATCATCCCTATTACTATCTAACATTAAACTCAGTAATCAAAAACAAAGAACCAACACTTTATGTGAGACTCAAAAGGTTTATGTACCAAAGAAACAAAATCAACGACTGTACTACCTACTAAGATTCGTGTAAACAAGTTTATTTAAGTCCTTTTCTTTATTCGTGCTCTACAAATACAATTCTATCTCTAGATACAATCTTCAAGAGAAGAGAAGCAGGGGAATTTCCTCTGGTCTACAACAGAACTTTAGAAAGTTAGTTGAAACTGCCTTTACTTTAAACTTGTTTATACAAACAGTGGATAGTGAAGTCAAAAAAAAAAAAAAGAGCATGTCTGTCAAGGAAGCTAGAAAGATTAGAGTTCAAATGCAACATTTCTTTTCATCAGTCTACGCTTTGGTGGGCACATGAGCTTTAATTCCTGGTCCCGAGCCCCAGTTAACCCCATTTTTTTAATGACCATGGTGTCTGGGCCAACTTTCAGTCATCTCAACTAATTCCACGAAATAGCTACCATTTCCCACCAACAACAAGTACCAAGTAACTTTGTCCACCAGGAAAGAATCACAAGTGTTTTTGTCTCCCCTGGGATTTGAACCTGGGACCTCATGACTCTCAACCACTTCATTTACCACTAGGTTACCCCTTGGGTGATGAAGCCCCCGATAACTATCAGGATAAAGATATAATTCCCCATTTGGTAGTTCATTGACCAGTAGGTTACCCGGAGCCCCCCATTAACTATCAGCATAAAGATATATTATCATGAATCATGTAAGTATAAGGCGATTCGTACAGCCTACGTTGTTCTTGCAGTAGGGATAATTAAAGACAATAAAGCCAAATATGTGATAAAGGATAAAACCAAGCACGTACAACTTATAAGTATTGCAAAAAGCAAAATCACAGTGAAAGGCAAAGCAGGTACCTGTGCAGAAAAGCTTCATCAGAGCCCAAGCTCAGATTCATCCGAGCCACAGCTTCATCCCGTTCATAAGCCAACTTCTCCAACTGTTTTTGAACAGCAACGTGGAAATACTTACGATCATTCAGAAGCACAGTGCTCAACAACCTCCCAGCCGGCGTTGCTGGTTCTAACGGCACGTTCAAGCCACCAAATTCACACTTACTACTACTACTACCACTAGCCACTACAAACAAGGATTTCCTACAGCCAACAGAAGTGCCGAAGGAGGAATTGTTGAAAGCAAAACAAGTTGATGATGATAGGCAAGTCTTCACCGTAAGAGGTAAAGATTGGTGAAGAGAAATTTTAGTGTAGGAGAGGCCACAGTCCATTCAACAAGCAATTGGCTACAAACCCTTTTCAGAAATTATTAGGGAACAAAGAGGCAGAGGGAGAGAGGGTGGTTATGTATGATGATGGGTTGGTTGGGTATATGGTGAAGAGGTTGATTGATTGATAGATAAGTGGGAGAGATGATTGGAGGAAAAAGACAAACAAAGTGGAAGAGAGGATAAGGATCGTGACTTATCCACTAAAATGATGATAAAGGAAAAAGCATTTGTACTTTTGAAATTCCATTTTCTAAGTTCATTCACATCTATTTTGATTATTACTAATTATGAGAGTCCAATATATGTTATTTCTTTATTTTAATCTAAATCAATTTTTTGTATGTCTTTTAAATTTTAAGTTATTAATTATTGTAATTTATAATATTTAATGTAATTTTTAGTAATCTATGTTATTCTCTTTATCTCAATTTATGTGACATTGATGGAATTTCAAAAGTCTAACATTTTTTTTTTTTTGGTAACTAACTGACTTTTATTAATCACCAAAGTAAGGAATTACAAAGCAATAACTTGCTACAGCCCAGCAAGTTATACCTCAATGTATGAAAGAAACTATGATCTATCTATTAACAGGAAATTTCTTAAAACATGTAACTATGGACTACTTCCTGTAATCTAGGAGATGCTCTAACACATATAACATATACAATCTCCTTAGCTATTGAATCTCTTGTGCGACTCCTCTTTTCAAAAATTCTCTTGGTCCTCTCCTTCCATAAGGCATGTGTAGTTTCAGAGTAGACCATTTTAAATAATTGAGCTTGTATTGTCTTGCCTCTTGCCATTTGGATGGACCAGTGAAGATGTTGGTCCCAGTTGAGAAGATTATAAGTTGGCCTCTGCATTCATTGTAGGATTCTATCCCATAGAGCTTTAGAGAAAGGAAATTGGACAAATAAATGCTCTCTATTCTCATCTTGTATTTGGCATAGGCTGCATTTAGGATCGACCACCACTTCCCATTTTTGTAACCTATCTACTGCCAACAGTTTCCCCTGTAACTGTAGCCAGGTAGTGAATTGAGCCTTTGGCCTTGCTAGGTTCATATACATAAAGCATTTCCATGCACCTTAGGCTTGTCACCAAGTAACTGATAATATAACTTCCTTATGGTTCCCTTACAAGAATCATATGATTGTGTTTGTGCATCAAATGCCCTTGCTTCAATTATTTTCCTAACCATCCAACACGCTTGCTTTGGCACTTGGATATTGCTCACATGTTGCTCCTTTATATAGTAGGTATGGACCCATCTAATCCACATCTTGTCTTCCTTATGCTCCAAGTCCCAATAATACTTCATGATTGCAGCCTTATTCCAGAGAAGTATGTTACTGATATTAAGACCACCCACACTTTTTGGAGTGCAAACCTTCTCCCAAGATACTAATGCTTTCCGTGTGATGGTTCAGTTATTTAATTATTATGAGTTATAGTATATTTTACGTCATTTTCAAATAATATATGTTACTTTGTTCTATCTTAAGCTATGTGATTGTTAATTATTGTAATTTATAGTAATTTTCATGTTATATCAAATAGTATATGTTATTTCCTTTATACCAATTTATGTTACACGGATAGATTTTAAGCTTCCACCAATTATTTTAGATGTCTTTATAATATTTTAGATTTTATTACCTCTTTTTTTGTTTTTCAAGATCCATTAATATACTTTCTTCTCAATTTTCGGTAAAGCTATATTTTAGTGTTTTGATGGTTTAGCGACATATGCTTAAAAGAACAGACCAACGAAAGCTTCCTCTTATTGCTCATTATGCGTATTATTAAGTAAAAAGTACTCTAATTAATTCTACTAAAGATCCACTAATTGAGTGCTGGGAGAAATTATTGTGAAAGAAAAGTATTGAAAGAAAGATCCTTCAAATTAACGTGTTTGCTGCCTACAACACCACGTGTAGTAGAAAGATAAAATTGCAAGTGGATCAAATGACACAAAGATCCCTACCAATACAAATTGCATATGGAAGAAGCAGGGGCTTTCCTGTCGTTTGATGCCAACGAGAAGCTCCTCGCATTTCCTTTTTATGTTTTTTGGCAGCGTTTCAAAGTTATTTCAGAAACAAATAGTGTAAATTTCATTTGTAGTCATTGAATGTTAATTTCAAGTAAATACTATAGAGGTTTGACTCAAGGGAAGTATCAAAAACAGTCCAAGATAACTCTTTTTTGTGCTTGGATGTTCCTCCGGTGTTTGTCTCAGAAGCGCTGGAAGCAGACAAGGAAGGAACATTTTTTGTTAGGTTACAAAAGCCAATATTAGCTCCTAATGTATGTAATAGCTACAATGCTATTGAATCCTCCCTTACGTTACTAAGCGAGCGTACTGCTCTGCCTATCCCATGTAATGATGCATATTAAATTGCTAATATAAGTATCATGTTTTTACCAAAAAAAAATAAAATTATGACAATTAAAAGAGAACGAAGGGAGTAGTAAATATTAGTCATAAAATTAACCATATGGTAATAAGAAATCAAAAGAAATACAACTATGTTAAACTTAAATGGGTCCCATATTTTCAAAAAGTGGTACAAAGTATTTGTATTTTTAAGGGAGAAATTATTCAAATAGATACAAAAAATTGAAACGCGGCCACACTATTCTTGTAACTAACCAATTGAGTTACTTCTTTAACGTGAAATTACCAAAATAGCCTCTTAGAACTTTTCCGTCATTTCCCATAAACGGGAAGCTCCTCACATTCACTCTTATTAATAGTAGTAAAATAAAAAAAATTATAATTTTGAGTTTAAAATTAAAATAAAAAATTATTTACCAATTTTGCAATCGATAAATCAAATAGAAAAAAAAAACTATTAGGTTATCGATAAGGGTTATTAGGTTAATGATTTTTAAACAATTTTGTACATTTTTTTGTTGGGTTATCAGTTGATTTTCGATTATATGGTTATGGTTAAATTGATAATCCAATAAGAGTACATCAAAATTACTTTTTTACTCCTTATTATATAATAGTGTCTCTCTATGGTGATACATTCTCTCTTCTCGACACAAACAAGTATTATCTTGTCTTTTCTTAATATTAGATTTGATTGTGATAAGAACATACAATTAATGTTGTATTTACAATTTATCGCACGAGTCTTTAGAAGGAACTCAGACATTTTCTTCATAATAAAAATACATCAATGCAAAAATTTGTGTTGCACTTCTATTCTTTCTATTAGTATTATTTTATGAACATTGTGTATATATATATGTCACGACCTAAGCCTACACCCTGGACGTGGCCGGCACTCGAAGACGATTGCTGGTCCCCAAGCGAACCCTCATCCTGGCTGACTAGAAGCGGAAAACTGATTCAAGCATACAAAGCTTAAAAACTGAAATAAAAGTTCATAAAACTTAAATAGAAAGCTTTAACTCAAAGGAAAACTCCGAATAAAATAAATTATTCAACTCACCATAAAATAGGCAACTTAAGTCTTTAAAACATTTAATAAAATAAATGATACAAACTTCTCAACTCTACTGACTATCTATGAAGCCTCTAACTGATAAAGATGGAAGTCGGGACAAGACCCACGACATCTTGACTAAACAGAAAAGTAAATGAAATCCTTCGGAAGCAAGGAGGCTCACCATAGCTAACTCGAATTCTCAGATGTATCAACGAAGCTCCTGTTGATGATCTTGAATACCTGTGTCTGCATCATGAGAAGATGCAGGCCAAATGGCTCAGTACGTGGAATGTACGAGCATGTAAGAGGAATTCTAAAGCATAACATAAGCTTGAAAAGAATCTGCAAGAAATTGAAGAACTTACCTGGCTCAACTTAACTCAACATAACTGAACTTATTTCAATATAAGGCAGTTTAAAACAAGTGCAATATAAAGAAAAAGGAAAACTGTTTAAAACATGATGTTAACTCATAATCATAATATCATACAAGACATACCATGCCTCTCAAAGTCTACTTGTGCAATGCATGAATGAAGTCCCATACCCCCATTCATACTAAGCAGAACCCCTTGAGGAACCATGAAAATACTGCTGTGGGAGTTTCTCTAACCGACAACCATCACATAAGAGCTATTGTGATGATACAATGATCTTCCATACGCTGCCAACGCATCCTATACCCGGCCAAAGGTATAGGACCTGAATTACTAAGTGGATCCACTAGTCTATTGTGAAAAGGGTTCATCTAAAAAGTATGACCCTTTTCTACCTATGGTGGCTACATGGTTTATGGGGGCTTCGAGTTGTCTGAACTCTCCCCCATATCGGTGCTCAATAGTACTCCCAAAATATACTAGCTCTTTATGTTTTAAAAACATACTTCTTCTGTGATTTGAGATTAGTGCTCAAAAACTTAGCTCAAAGGCTATCTTGGAAATCTCAGTTTACTCTCTTGCTTTATTATGAAAGCATTTACTCTTTAACTAAAAACTAGCCTAAATGAAAAATCTCAGTTTTCTGTTCTTATTTAAATGTGAAAACATTTTAAACTCTTTTGGGAATACATAGTCCCCATATACTTTTGAAGAAAAGAACCTCAACTTTACTCTTTACTGAACTCAAAACTTAAGTCTTAAAACAAAGTTAAAACGTTTGTAAAAGACTTCTTAAAATGTGGTTCATGCTGAATTATGGCCGTGAACGACTCAATGCAAGGTTTTCAACAACCGTAGATAGAACTCAATACTTGGAACTCAAGAACTTCAATGATACTACTAATTTCCAGAATGCTCAACTCAGAGGGTTCATGCGGAATTATGAGCATGAACTACTCAACTCAAGGACTCAAAGATACTTCCTATCTCAAGAATGATCGACTTATAATACTCATGCGGAATTATGAGCATGAAATATTCAACTCAAGGACTCAAAGATACTTCTGAAAAGGGATTTAGGAACTCAACACTTAAAGGCTTAGAACTTGAAGATACCACTTCTCTGAAGGATGCTCAACTTACGAAGTTCATGCGAAATTATTGGCATGAAACAACTCGACTCGATGGTCTACATAACTATATGGAACTCATGTACATGACTCTTCTTATTCTATGAATTACTTCCTCAAAACTTAGTTCAAATCGATAGTTGATCTCAAAGGATTCACAATTGAACTAAAATGCTTTCTTGAACTCTACTCTTAACTCTCTCTTGAATGTGAATTATGAATTCAAGAGTTATGGTTCATGATATGAAGGATCTTGTAATGATAAAGTAGACTCATGAATACATTCTCCTCACTCGTACTGACTTGCTCGAGTCTTGAAACAAGTTATTAGAAATTGTAGAAGACTCCTCAAAAGGACTTTCTTAAGAATGTTCAAAAGAATTCTCAAAACTTGACTCTCAACTCTACCTTGAATGTGATTTATGAATTCAAGGTTGTGATTTGTGATAGTAAAGGTCTCATGATGTTTAGGAATGATTTTATATAGCTAAACATGAGAAAAGACTGAAAGTCAATATCTGAAGATGGGTCCGCGACGCGGAGAATCATTTAAATTTTGGTTTCGAAAACCGCTTTTGAGGTAGAACACTCCGTGTCAGCTCCTCGATGCGAAACAGAAATTCCCAAATCTAAAAAGTGGCTGCGCGACGCGGAGGAGGTTCCAAATTTCGATTGATGAAAATTTTTCTTCGTTTCTAACCCCAATTCGCCTAACTTCGATTCTTTTTTTCAATCTCTCTTTAGATTTAAATACCCAGCACAAGAACACAAGAATCTAACTCTAACAACTTTATAAATCGACACAATAACCTCCAGAACTCCTCAATCTCAGCCCAATTCAAGAACGAAAGCAAATTCATGAATACATAACAAGAACATCAAAACTTCAACTTTTAGAACGAATTTAAAGCTGAAATTAACATGATTGGCGTGTGGGTGAACAAACCCAACACTATGGAAGCTTACATACCTGAAGGAACCATCTTCTTGAAGCAACTTGAAGGAAAAATCTTGAAAGATGAACCCTAGCCTTAGCATTTCTTGAATTTCTTGAGCGTAGAATCTTTGGAGTGAATGAGAGGGTTTAGATTTAAGAAAACTAATTTTCTACATGTTTAGGGCAATTTAGATGACCTCCTAAGGATTTTTAGGACTAAAATACCCCTAAAGAAATAATTAAAACAAGCTGGGAGTCGGAAAGATCTTTCACCAGGCAGTGAGGTCTGTATTAGCTCCGCGTCACGGAGCTGCTGCTAGGTTTGCGTGACGTTAGTAAATCCATCATAACTTTTTACTCAGGGCTCAAAATTGAGAAAACTCGATGGAGTTGGAAAGGTAATTCGAAGACCTTTCCTAAGGTATCTGGTAGCACACCTAAATCATCCTGATCTAGGAGTTATAGTCGTTTGAAGTCTACCCAAAATTCATACTTAGCTTAACTTGCAAAATTTCAAATTTTAATATTTCCAGTTTGATTCTTTTTGGAACTCAAGGTGCTACGTCTAGTGACCTTAACACTCAAGAAATTTTAAATTCCTTGCAAAAATCTCACTCACTACAAATAAGGGTTCGAGTCTTAGTTCAAAAATTTTCTGGGGTGTTACAATATAATCATATGAACATTTTCTCATTGGTTAAATCGACAATCAAACCATTAAAGATCAAAATCGATTAATCCAAAATCGATAATAAGTATTGTATTGGTTTGGTTATCGATTTAGGTGTTAACAAATCAAAAATTGATAAATCAAACTCATAATACATAAAATTGAGCTGAACAGACGGATGCACACCCCTAGTACTATGTACCTATAATCAACTTCTCCAAATTTCAAGGCACACTATTACTAGGTAATTGTGTTATATATATATATATTACCCTTTTATATAAGCCAACAAGAGTTGGGACTATCATGACATTAGGTATTTGTATCTTTATATTTAAAAAAAGTACAACTACTCATTACTAATGTAGGATTCTTTCTGGCCCTATTTTATTGGTTGTTGAGCACGTAGAATGTTTTACATCTGTGTGTAAGTTTGTCATGCCCTAAGCCTACACCCTGAGGCAATTTCATAGACAATTTAATGAACGAAATACATGCTTGACGTGAGGATGAACGAATTCATCACTGTGAGAAACCTTACATACCTCGAAAGAACTAAATTATTGGCGATTTCCCCAAAACCTTGAAGAACTCGTGAAACTCCTATTTTCTCCTTTTGAACTTGCCCTAACTTTCTTAAACAGTTTTTAGAGAATGAAAAAATGATCTCAATCAGCTTAGACCCCTATTTGGGTGAGAAAAAAGTTAAGGCCTAGTGGGGTAAGGAAAAGACCAAAATACCCCTCCTTAAAATGGATGAAAAGGCTTTATCTAGAGAGGTTGCACTCAAATGGGCATAACTCCATCCGAACTCGGATTATAGCAAACTCAGTGGCGTTGGAAAGAAGACTCGAAGACCTTCAATTTAATATTTCATAGGACACCTAAATCATTCTGTGTTGAAAGTTATGATTGTTTGAAGTTGACCCAAAAACTCAAAATTTGAAGAGTAACTTGTACGAATCTCAATTTCTTTCTAATTTAGCTCTCTCTGAGACCGAAGTGTTACAATATCTCCCCCTTGGAAACATTCGTCCTCGAATGAGATCACTCTAAGTAGAACTGGGGGTGGAAACATCTAACATTCAACTTAAACACCCAACATGCAAATCACATATACTCAATGTCACACCCCGAGCCTACACCTTGGGTGGGACTGGCACTCGAGAACCATTGTTGGCCCCAAGCGAACCCTTGGCATCGCTTACTTACTCAGCAGAAGACTTAAACATAAGAAATATAACTCATGCATAACTTAAGAAATAATATCTTAGCCAAAATGGCAACTCAAGTCTTAAACGTATACAACTGAAATGAATAAGACTAGAGAACTATAATTATCTGTCTATAAAGCCTCTAAAATAAAGAGGGATGTCGGGACAAGACCCCCGATCATCCTAACAACTGAAAACTTGAAAACAAATGATAAAAAGAGTCCTCCTGAATACTAAGAGGCTCACCAAATGACTCTGAGTGCTCAACTGGATCAATGAGGCACTGGATGGTGATCCTGGTTACCTGTGTCTGCATCATAAGACGATGCAGGCCAACTGACATCAGTACATTAAATATACGAGTATGTGAGTTGGAATGCTAAACACAACTTAAGATTGAAAAAGATGTGAAAGGAACACTTACCTCGACTTTACTCAACTCATGAATAACTCAACTCAAAATGCAGTGTAAAACAACAATAATAGTGCAATTTATACAAAGCATTTAGAACAGTAAATATCTACTCAATTTGTTAAAGATATGCAATAACAAACTCAACTTTACTCATATATCAAAGTAATATAGTTTATGTGGGAGTTTCTCTAACCTACAATCACCACTATAAGCCTAAGTGGTGATACATTGTCTTGCCCACTTTGCCAGAACTGTCATATACTTTGTTGTCATATAGAACGCCTTAAGTAAGTGGATCCACTAGTCTATGCTAAAATCATCTTAAGGAGTCATCTAAAAAGTATGATCCTTTACTACCCATGATGGCTACATTGTTTATGAAGACTTGAGTTAATATGAACTCGCATCCCCATATCGGTGCTCAATACTACTCCCAAAATATTCTTAGCTCATATGTTTTTAAAACAAACTTCTTTCTTTGGTTTGAGATAATTACTCAAAACTTAGCCTAAAAGCTCTCTTGGAATCGATGCTTCCTTTCTTTCTCAAATGTGAAAACATTTTAAACTCTTTGGGAATACAAAGTCCCCATATACTTCTTTGAAGAAATGAACTTCAATCTTTACTCTTTACTCTTTACTTAACTTGAACTTTAAGTCTTAAAACAAAGTTAAAAGCATTTCCTAAAGACTTCTTGAAAAAACTCTTAGAACTTCCTAGACTTGGTTCTTGCCTTTCCTTGAATTTGAATTAATGGATTCAAGGTTATGATTCATGTTTCTGGATGATTTCTAGGTGTTTAGAAGTCATTTAGAGTAGTTAGAATCAATAGGAAGTGTTGAAACACTTTAGAAAGACTTAAACGGATTGAATGACGAAAAACTAGTGAAAAACGATGATTTGGGTGCATCCTGTGCGCGCCGCGCTAGCCCCAACTTTCTAGGACTCCTTTTGGGCACACTGCAGGCGTGCCGCCCCAGCTTCTCTAGCACTATGGGGGCACGACGTGCCTAGCCCTTCCTAGGTGTGTTTGACAAAAATCTCAACTCGTTTTCTGATCCAAAATCGATTATTTTTTATTCCCTTTCTCAAATTCACTATAGATTCAGGTACCCAAAACATATACCCAAGAATATAACTCAAACAACTCAAGGAAACAACAATTTAATATCAATAAACTCCTTAATCTCAACTCATTTTCAAGAACGAAAGCAATTCAAGAACAACTCCAAGAACATTCAAATTCCAATCTTTTTAGAACGAATTCACACTGAATCAAACATGCTTGGCACGTGGGTGAACAAACCCAACGTTATGAAAGTCTCACATACCTTGTAGTATTAATTCTTTGGCGAAATCCACAACCAAATCGCACGATCTTGGCGAATCTTGAGCTTTTGTTCTCCTTTCTCCTCTTTTCTCTTTTCTCCAAGCCCTAACGTGAATTTCCAATTTTCTAAACTGATCAAATTCTGATTTGACCCTTAATTAATTCACTAAAATGAATTAAATTAATTGGGTAAGGAAAAGACCAAACTACCCTTCCAAAATCTTGATTGGACATTTCCTTATTTGAACAGCCCAACTTCAAATGAGCATATATCACTCATACAAACTCAAAATCGTACAAACTCAACGATGTTGGAAAGATTATTCCAAGATCTTTCCTAAGATATCTGGAACCACACCTAACTAATCTTGAGCTAGGAGGTATGATCGTTTGACGTTGACCAAAAACTCAACTTAACATACTTAACAAATTTCCAGATTTTTTTATATTCTTTCCAAAAATGGCTATTTCCACTTCTTTAACTTCATCCTAGTTATTTCAATTTGCGAGATGTTACAATATCTCCCCCTTGGGAACATCTGTCCTCAAATAAGATTACTCTTACTAGGCTAAAAGTGTAACATTAATCATTCAGTTCAAACATCCAACAAGCAAATCTAACACATCAAGTATATAAATTATAGGGTACTAAAAGAGAATTAGTACATTGGTCTGAAATTTCTCTAGATTCAAAGAGATGTGAATACCTATTCTTCATATCTTCCTCAGCTTCCCAAGTAGCTTCCTCAACTAATTGGTTTCTCCAAAGGATTTTGACTGATGCTACCTCTTTTGTCCTCAACTTGCGAACTTGACGATCTAGAATCTGAATAGGAATCTCCTCATAAGATAAGCTAACCCTGGTCCCAATATCTTCGGTTGGTATGATCAATGAAGGATTGCCCATGCACTTCTTCAACACGGAGACGTGAAAAATCGAATGAACCACTACTAACTCTTGTGGTAGCTCCAACTCATAAGCTATATTACCCACCCTTTTCGATATTTTGTAAGGGCCAATATATCGGGAATTAAGTTTTCCCTTCTTACCAAATCTCATAACACCCTTCATAGGTGAAACTTTCAAGTATATCCAATCATCTACTTCAAACTCTAACTCTTTTCTCCTAACATCAGTGTAGGATTTATGACGACTTTGCGGTGTTTTCAACCTCTCTTGAATCAATTTCACCTTTTTCATAGCTTGATGAACTAAATTTGGTCCTATCAACCCTGCTTCACCAAATTCAAACCACCCAATAGGAGATCTGCATCTTCTCCCATAAAGAGCTTTATAAGGATCCATTTGAATGCTAGAGTGGTAACTATTATTGTAAGCAAATTCAATGAGAGGTAGGTGATCATCCCAATTACCTTTGAAGTCAATCACACAAGCCCTCAACATATCCTCTAAGGTCTAAATAGTGCGCTCTGCTTGCCCATCTGTTTGAGGGTGAAAGGTAGTACTTAAGTTACCTTTGAACGCAAGCCTCTTTGGAAGGACTTCCAAAATGAGGCAGTAAATTGTGCACCTCTGTCTGATATAATCGAAATAGGGACTCGATGAAGTCTTACTACCTCTTGAATATATAGCCTGGCATAATCCTTTGCTGAATGGGTAGTCTTTACAAAAAAAAGTGGGCTGATTTTGTCATTCTATCGACAATCACCCAAATAGAATCATGTTGCCTGCGAGACCCTGGCAAACCTGTGATGAAGTCCATATTAATCATCTACCACTTCCATTTCGGAAGTTCTATATTCTGTGCCATACCACCAGGCCTTTGATGCTCTACTTTAACTTATTGGCAATTCTAACACTTAGCAACAAACTCTGCAATGCCCTTCTTCATGCTATTCCACCAATACACTTCTCTCAAGTCGCAATACATCTTTGTGGAACCCGGATGAATGGAATATCTGGAGATATGAGCTTCCTCCATAATCCTTTCTTCGAGTTCATCCACCCTTGGCACACAATCTACCTTGATATCTCAGTATGCCATCTCCCCTTGTTCAAAAGCCATAACTTTCTGTTTATGAACATTTGCCTTCAATTCAAGCAAAATTGGGTCTTGGTCTTGCTTTTCCTTCACTTCTGACACTAATGGAGATTCATCCCCATTTATCACCACTACTCCTCCTTCTGTGGAATCTATCAGTCAGACTCTTAAGCTTGCAAGTTTATGCACATCTTTCGCTAACTCTCTATTTTCTTCCTCAACATGGATGGTACTACCTATAAACAACCTGCTTAAAGCATCATCAACAACATTAGCCTTACTTTGGTAAAGAATACTAATGTCATAATCCTTGAGTAATTCTAACCACTTCCTTTGTTTGAGATTAAGCTATTTCTAAGTAAACACATACTGAAGGCTCTTGTGAACAGTGAATACATCTACATGAACACCATACAAATAATGGCGCTATATCTTCAAAGCAAACACTGCAACACCCAACTCTAAGTCACGGGTTGGGTAATTCTTCTCATGAATTTTCAACTGTCTGGAGGCATAAGCTATAACTTTGCCATTTTGCATTAACACACAACCTAAACCCACCCTAGACGCATCACAATACACTACAAAGCCTTGTGTACCTTCTGGTAAGGTAAAAACTTAGGCAATAGTCAACCTCTTTTTCAATTCTCAAAAGTTTTTCTCACAAGCTTTAGACCATTGAAACTTAACTATCTTTTGAGTTAGCTTGGTCAAAGGAGATGAAATGGATGATAACCCCTCTACGAACCTGCTATAATATCAAGCCAAACCTAAGAAACTCCTAATATTAGTTGGAGATGTGGATCTAGGCCAATTCTGCACTGCCTCTATCTTATTGGTATCAACTCTAATTCCATCACTAGAAACTATGTGACCCAAGAATGCCACAAACTCAAGCCAAAACTCACATTTAGAGAACTTAGCATACAACTCCTTATCTTTCAAAGTTTGAAGAACTATTCTGAGATGGCTAGCATGATCTTTTTCATTCCTTGAATAAATTAGTATCTTATCAATGAAGAAGATAATAAGCATATCTAAATAAGGTTTGAAAACTCTATTCATAAGATTCATGAATGCTGCAGGTGTATTAGTTAAACCGAACGACATGACTAGAAACTCATAATGACCATAACGGGTCCTGAATGTTGTCTTGGGAATATCACACTCCCTTACTTTCAATTGATGATAACCTGATCTAAGATCTATCTTAGAGAAACAAGAAGAATACTGAAGCTGATCAAAAAAATCATCAATTCTCGGAAGAAGATACCTGCTCTTAATGGTAACCTTGTTCAATTGGCGGTAATCTATACACATCCTAAGGGAACCATCTTTCTTCCTCACAAATAAGACCGGAGCGCCACAAGGAGAGACACTTGGTCGAATGAAACCCTTATCTAGCAGATCTTTCAATTGCTCTTTAAGCTCTTTCAACTCTACTAGTGCCATTCTATATGGAGGAATAAAGATAGGACGAGTATCAGAAAGAATGTCTATGCCGAAGTCTATTTCTCTCTCAGGAAGGACTCCGGGTAGATCATCTAGAAAGACATCTGGAAACTCTTTTACTATTGGAACTGACTGAATGAGAGGTATCTCAACACTAGAGTCGTTAACTCTAACTAAGTGATAGACACAACCCTTGGAAACTAACTTTCTTGCCTTAAGGTACGAAATGAAACGACCCTTAGGCACTGCTAAACTACTTTTCCACTCTAAGACTAGCTTATTTGGAAACTAAAACTTGACAACTCGAGATATACAATCAACTGAGGCATAACAGGCATGAAGCCAGTCCTTACCAAGAATGATTGATGTTTGCGAATTCAATGACACAACTTTCGATGCAAGTGTCTACGATCATACAATAGTATAATAACCCAACCAAGGGTTGGGGTTGAGTTCCAAGGGAGTGGATGTGAAAATTAGTGGTTAAGTGCAAATGTGCTAAAGCTAATTGTAGCTAAAGATTTTTACGAGTGAAAACATAGCAAATTAAAGGGATGACGCAAGCGTCAAATATCAAATGAGAGTGTGTAAGCAAGAAACAAATAAAACAGTGAAAATAAAGAAATTTAAGCAATGAGAAGCAGATTCTTAGGATGTGACTGGAATATAGGTTAATCTAAATTATTGGGTACATGATTTCGGTAGAAAATTTATAGAGTAATAGTGACTAGGCTAAGCTGTACGTGGGAATAAATTTTCTCTCAATCAACTTACCCCGTTTCAAATGGGTCCTCTTGGACACCCACTTGCCGCATGAAGACCAGCCTACGCCTTACCCCACTCACTCTCTCGAGCTGAGTGTTAGGATATAGGACTAGGGTTCACTCTCTCGAGCTGAACCTCATGTCGACCCACTCCTTAGGCCATCAATCTAGTAGTTTTGGTTTCGTGACTTCTCTCTCGAGCAAGGCGAAAACACATAAATAAACTTGTATGTAGCGACCCTAAAAATAGATAGATGAAACTAGAGCCTAACGTATGAATTTTTAAAGTTTAAGCATAAATTGGAGTTATGAAAGTTTTTTTCCCAAAATAAAAATTGGACTCTGCCTTAGTTTTATTTGGTAGGTCCATGTAGGCAAGGGGCGTTTTCGTAAATATTAATGTTAGTTAAATTAAGAAGTGGGTATATTTTATTTTATTTCTAATAACTATTTATGGTATTAAAACTTTAAAAAAAGGTATTGTTCTAATTCATCTTTAAAAAAAAAAGGGGTTCTCTCTAGAAACCATTGAAGGTCAAGGTCAAGTTGGAGCTAGGGTTGAAGATTTTGAGTTCTTTCTTCTTCAATTTTCGTGGGTTTTCAACTTAGAGGTATGGTGACCCTTGATCCTTGATCAATCTTTCTTTCAAGGAGTCCAATCAAAAGAGTTTAAAAAAAAATGTTTCAAAGAACAAAAATCTCAAATTCTAATCTAAGCATGGGTTCATTGGCAAAACGTTTTCTAAGCCATTATATTGATGAATTAATGTTTGATTAATGTTTTTAAGATGATTTCATATGGAATTCCTTGAAGAGCCCATGATTTTCCCTAAACTGCTAAATTTGCTTATAAAGTGGGTCTTTTTCTGTAAATTCAAAGTTGATGGAATTAGGTGTAAAGTGAATTGTATTGATATCTCTTGAGTTTTTAAATGTTTATTCATGATTAATTGTTAATAAGGGTGGTAAGCCTTATGGGTGAAATATTGGTGATTTTGGCTATGGCTTTGGATTATGGTAAGAAAGCTTGAACTCTCTTTATTGAATTGATTGTTGTTGGTAGGTTGAATCCACCTTTGGTGGAAGTGTTATATCGTATTCTTGTGTGGTATTATTGTAAATTGTAGCCATGAAGGCATTGGTGAAGTTGTTGTATAATGTAGGAATATCGTATTATTGTAAATTGAGGCCATGAAGGGCATTATATGAGTGCTATTATAGTGTTGTATTATTATACACATATGAAGCTATATGTAAAGTTTGTGTGAAGCTATAATGTGAAGATGTTCTAATGGTATTAATGTGATATTGTATAAAGTGTTAGCATGCTAATGAGAAAGCATGTTTCTCTTGAAATGATGATATGTGGTGATGATGGACTATGATGAGTCTTTGCAAGATGATGTTGTAGCTCATATGCTAGACTTGAGTATCTTGTCTTGTGTCATGAAAGCTTGATTTTATATATGAATGTTTGGTTGGGCTATGACTTAGTAATGGAGCTCTTCCTATAAATGCTAAAAGAGGAATTCTAGGCCAAGACTTGAATTGGTAGACTTAAGCATAGTGCCTTTTCATGAGTCTAGTTTTCCTAAGTAAATGTGTAACCTTGAAGGAAGGGCCTTAGGGTGATGTTCCCTTCTTGAGTGAAATGATAGACTTAGAGATGGATGGAGCCGGAATGGCATGAGAATCCTTATTTAAGAAAGTCAAATGAGCTATCTCTATGAACCTAGATTGGCTATGACTAAGAAATGGGGCCTTTCTTGGGAAGAGGTACTATGAGTTGGTTGAACTAGAAAAGGAACCCTCTCTAGTACATATGTGATTGGATACTCTATGGAAACCAAGGCTAAGCACCGAGTGGATGTGGTTAGGATGGTGGCCTAGTTGAGCATGAGATTAGGCACAATGAACATCCTTGGACATCTCTTAAACCATGTGCCAACATGGGTTACTTTTAGTTCTACCCTTGGCAAGTAGAACAACCTCCACGGAGTAGGATAGACTCCGGATTCCATACCTTGTTAGTGTGGTCTATGTCGGTTAAGGCCTATTTCCATCATATGGGATGTGCACTCTAGTATTGGATAGGTTCTACAACGTGTAGGTAGTAGTATGGGATGCTATCTACACATGGCACCAATAGGCTTAAAAGATGCTAAAGTGAGTTCCCTAAGCCTTAGGGCTATTATGTAATTGTCCCCTATATGCTTGTGTGTCTCTTAAATGGTTTTATAAAGAATGTTGACTTAGTATGTTATAATGTAATGGAAAAAAAAAACCTTGTCTATGGTAACTCTTAGGAACACTTAGGTGTATATGAAGAGGTTGTATGGGCGGTCACTTCATTATTCACTTAAATGTGGCTTAGGGTGACTTGAGATAGAGACTTAGATGGTAAGGAGGGAATTACTTTGCTATCTTGTTTAAGTATTATATGTTTGTGTTAATTGAGTTGTAAGTGATGTGAATATGGTCTTATTTGTGAATGGTGACTTGAAATGTGGGTTTATGCTTGTGGTTGTAAAGGTTTGTTAAAGAAGGTCTTAAAAGCATTTTTTTATTCCTTGTAAATGTCCGTGGTGCACGTTTTCTTGCATGGTCATCATACTTAGTACTTAATTGTGCTAATTCCATATTTCTCTATTTTTCTACAAGTGTAGGTTCCGGAAAGTGAGCGGGTTCTATAGTAAGCTTGGAACTTGAAGTTCTTCCAAGATCTTGTGATATGTCCTCATATGTCGAGGACAAGACTTTTCTATTCTAGTTTTATGATAAGGTTCTTGTAATAGACTTAATAGACTTCTTTTGATTGTAAAGGGCCGTGTCCCTAGTATGTTTTCACGTTTATGTCTAAGATGGCTAAAAGACTTAGTATTCCGCTTGTGTACTTTTGAATGATGTTTTTAAAAGTGACCTTGAGTTTTATGGGATTTTATTAAAGAGTTTTTAAATTCCGTACTATTTTTACATATTTAATATGATGAATCCTAAGGGCTTGTATGCGACCTCCGAGAGGTCGAATACGCATGTTACGACTTGGGGATGCTCTCGGGTCGTGACATTGTATTTGCAACTACAAATTTGTTAAATTCATCCATAACTACTAGACTAAATCACCATTAAACTACATCTAATCTATCAGCAAGCAAGACCCAACAACAATCTTAATCCATATTTTAGCCACACATCAAGAGATTAGAAATTTATACCTTCAATGATGTTGAAATCAAATAGGTATGAAGATTTAAGTCTCAATTTAGGCAAAGAGTGAAGAATCCAAGAGACCCTCTTCAACTCAGAGTACAAAAATCTCCCAAATATCTGTCTCAACTTGATAATCTAAAAAATAGGTAAAATAATGTAAAATCGCCCTAAGAATAAAAACTGAACTAGTATATATAGTTTTCAGAAAATGTGCTCCGCATGATCTTTCGGCGACATTAGTAAAAATCGCCGATGCATTCGGCGATCCGCCCTATGGTTTACTTTGTTGCCTTTCATCAGTTGCCTTCAACGTCTTTGTGTCCTAGATAATTGGGCAATATAGCACTACTTAGCGTAGTTGTTCGGCGATACGCTGACTGCTTCTTTTCATTGCCAATTTTCTCCTTTTCTTCAGGGCTCTGCACATTGGAACAAAAGGCGAATATGCGATCTGTTGGAGATTCGCTGAATGTGTTTGGCGATTCGCAGACCTTCATTTCTTCGTTCTTTTGGCTCTTTTTTGCTAAGTAGTGTCCATGCTTTTCCTCAAACTTTAAATACTTGAAACTTAAAGGTTTTCATCAGATATTGGGATAAAAATGCATTTGAGGACACTAATTTCATCAAAATATAACTCTAAATGAGTCCAATTTGTGGACTCATCAACACCCCTAACTTAAAATTTTGCTTGTCCTCAAGCAAACTTAAGTTCAATTGTTCAAAAAGGGTGTCTCGAACAGTGCTACACAAGACTTAATCATGAGAGCACACAACAAGATTCAATTTACTTATGCAAAGATCAATGTGAACTCAAAGATTCAAGTTGTGACTTCACCAATATCAAAGAGTCTCATGCTCACAATACTTGCTCCAAATGCAAGTTCAAGCTCAACTATAGTGTTCAAATGCCCTCAAAGAAAGGATAATTCCATATTCATACCATGGTTCACAGTTTAAAGCTTTGGAATCAGATGCAACACTCACTCTCACAAAAAAGAACACAATGCATGCTTTCACCCATAGGTTTGCCTGTATTTTCCAATCAACATTTGTTTCAGCTCACTCAAGATCAAAAAGGTCTTTTCGAGGCTTGTAATGGGGTTGAGTGCAAAGGTTTGGTCATTTAGGCTCAATGACTTTCATTCTTATGAAATGTGGTGCTCACAACACTTCCTTTCCCTTTTCTTCATCATTCTCTTTAGTGCTCATAAGTCATCCTATTATTCACTTTCCATGGATTGTTTGGGAACCCTATTTCTTTTGTACTTTTATTCCACAACTTTCTTTTTCATTATTTTAAAACCATGGGTAAGAGGAGACTTTATTTACACTTCTTGACTTCCCCTTTTCTTTTTACCACACCCCTAACTTAGGCTTTTCGCCTAAGTTGGCTATTCAACTAACCACAATTCAAGAGGATTATAGGTAGCGGATAAAGAAAAGTTATGGTTTCATCAAGTTTCTTCCAAAGAAAGGTAAGACTCAAGGGGTGTTCAAAAGAGGTTCACACACTCACAAGGTAGGTCACAAAAGAGGTATATGTCAAATTGGCTCACACTCTTAGAAGTTGCCTAAGATCATATCAAGAGATAGCATCACTTAGTTGACCGGACCAATAGGGTAAATTGTAGGATCTATCATGCATGGTTCAAAGTAAGCTCATCACACAAGGCATCAACACTACAGTCAAACAAGACTTCACACTTTCTCTAGTGTGCAATGATCATTACAAGAGACTCGATTTGATAAATGGCTAATAACAATGATATGCAAAAAGTTCACATATTGTCTATGCAACTTCATTTGGACTCATCGTAGCCGCATATTCATGTGCGTTTGATTAAGAGCACTATTCAAGTCATCTATATTGATCGGAATCGAGACTTAAATTTTGCAAAAGAACAACCACATTCACACAAAGAGGTGGTAAATTTTTTTTTGGATGGATCAAAATCAAAATCATTTTTGTAATTTAAAACAAAAGGAGCCATAAGCTCAACTATCCACAACAACAGATAAAACATAATTTAAAGCAGATCAACCCAATATAAACACAACACGAATCACAAATAGCAAACAAAAGGCGGGCCTCACCCCACCACAAATAAAAGCAATTTGTCCTTAAATGCAATTAACACAGAATCTGAAAAGCAAAATAAAGAAAGACAGAAAGGGAGGTAAAGAGGGGATCCTGTCTAAACAGTCGCTCCATCTGTTTGGGCATCAATATCGGAGTGACTTCCAAAAGGACCAGCTTCACTGGATTTAGCCACAGGAGCTTTTGCCAAGGAAGCTTGCACAACAACATCTATCATGATTTCTTCAGTCTCGGCTATGTCGTCTGCTACAGCTCCCTCAAATATCTCTTCGTCAGTCTCTGCTTCTAAGTCAAGATCGGCTATATGTTTTTCTCTATCTCCATGTCCAGTAGTGGTCTGAGGCATCTCAGGCACGTATGGAATCTCCACTGTTCCAAAGATCATGGACATATCGTTGGATTTTAGGTAGTCCACATTTTTTCTCAACTCTGCAATAGCGGCTTTTAAGCCAGTCACCTCTTTTGTGGCTCCTTTGTCATGCTCACACACTGCTATTCTGACCACCAGAGCATCAATAGTAGTGCTCAGTGGTTTCACAGCATCATCGAGGGTAGCCTGAATCATGCCTGGAATGGAGTTTTCTATGTTGGCAGCCTAAAAATCAGCAGATTGAGCAAGCTACCCTATCCGAATCAAGGATGCCTGAGTGATCGGTTCATAGGATCAATAGCAGTAGTAGTTTGGGTGGTAACACAGAAGTAGAGGGACCTGGAGGGTTAGCAGAAGTGGTGATGGCATCAGATATACCTGAAGGCCCAGGGGTCGGAGTAGGCAAAGATGCCTCTTCTTTAGGTATAGAAATAGTGGGCACAGCTTCCTGCAGCTTCTTTTTCGCTTGGTCCTTAAGATATTCGACTTTGATCTTTCGGATATTAGTGGAGGCGGTGGCAACCAATTCTATATCCTCCTTTGCATTTTTAGGGACCCGAGCTCTTTTGCACAATGCAGTGATTAATACCGGGAAAGGGACAAATGTCTAGCTCTACTTTGCACACGTATGGATCTTAGAAGCAATGATCATCCCTAGATTTATCCTGGTTTTCTCTATGATGCATCCAAGACAAGTTGCCTTAGCAAGGCGAAGGATTGATTTATTTGTAATGGCATAATTGTGCTGTTGATGAACCCAAACTAGTATCTTGCAGCTACGCTCAGATCTTTCTTTTCAATCAAAACTCCTTCTGCTAGTCATTTCGGAGTATTATTATCTGAGATCAGCGGGGCTAATCACTTTTTCATTTCATCCAGCTTCTTTGTTCTGATTAAGTGCTGGCAGTGATCATTAATATTATTGGACATACTAAAAGCTATGTTGATAGCTTCCCTATCACAAGCTACTTTCCTCCCTCTGACAACCACGTAGTCAACTGTTTTGAAAGATGACTCTAGCCTCTTCCGTTGAGGTACCAATGCACTGTATGCATTGTAAAACTCTCTAACCCAAATTGGTATGTAAGAGCCACGAGGTTTTATGAATATTTGAAATTTGTGATATTTCAGGCATTCTATTAGCTCGGGATACTTATCGATCACCCTATCTATAGAGAGCCATTTTTCCTTAATGATCGTTCTCAGTCTTTCAGACTTTAATTTATTCATCGATTTAGGTGAGGGGGCCTTGTACTGGGGGTGCCAGTAATATTGCCTATTCTGGAACTGGAGAAGTTTGAGTGGTGGATCAAGGATTTCTCTTTGAGATGGGTCGTTCAGTTGTTTAGATCGTAACTCATTCCTTCGTGCCTCAATCAGTTCATCTTCATCAGAATCCATACTCTCACTGTCATATGTTGTTGGATCATTGGTGTAAAAACTAGTACTGTCAGAACTTGCATCTGATAGCTCAATGGTTTTGTCCTTGCCCTTGCCTTTCCCACTAGTTGTGGAAATTTTAATGGCCTTGTTCTGGATGCAATTGCATCCTTATTGATTGTGATCCATTTTTCTTTGCCTTGGTGTGGTGTGTTGCTACCTGCTTTGTTAGGTTTAGTCATATCTGCAAATAAATAGGGAGGATTAGGGAAAAAGCAAATAGAAGCACAGGCAACCTACTATAGAAAGGCTTTCAAGAGTACTTTCAGCGAGTCGCCAATTGCATTCAGCGACTGATGGCTTCTCGTCGAAAGTTACAGTCTCATCCAATTTGACATGATATTAAGGGAGAGATGGAGACTTGGGTGAACCGCCAAATGATTCAGCGAGCTCAACCCAGCTCGCCAAATAGCCCAACGTGCCCATTTTCAATCCATCTTCTCGACTTCAATCCTTCAAACCCCGAAAGCAACATCAAAGCATGCACTAACGAAATTTGAACAAGGCCCATACTACCCATCACCCTGGGATACTCAGAATTCTCCCAGACTTGCTGCATTTGGCCATTTGACGATATTTGCTCTTAAGAGGGGTGTCACCATCTCTATCAATGAGCGATTTTTTTCCATTTAGCACAAATGTGGGTTACTCAGACTTCGCCCAATCAATCTAACGACACGCAATCACGACCCAACTCATTAAAAAATAGAAAGTTTCTGGGCATTCGACATTCAAATAGCACATCCAAGATTTTCAAATTAAAATAGACATTTAATCATTCTAATCCTATCAGAGAGGCCCAACACACACCACTAAGAGACAATTATTGCAAATGAGTACAAAAATTTCAAATGTAAATTTGGGAAAAGGAAACCAACTTTCAATGTTGATAAAATTAGATTCGAAGAGCTAGGCGGCAAAGTATTCCAATTCCGAGCACAAGTCCCAAACTAAAATGCTAAATTGAAGAATATACTACCTTAGTGCAAGTTTAGGAGATTTGTGAGCGAGGGAAAATGGAGAAGTTGAAGTTTTGAATCTTTTGGCCATTATAAACTGTCTAGTTCTCTCTCGTTCGGCGACGTTAGTTGCAATTGTTGATCCACTCGGAGATTCGCTGAGTGGTCCTTTGTTCCGCCGATTGTTAAAGATTTGTCAATTTGTTGGGATCAAGATGGCGGCCTAAGTAGAGATCACCGACCTGATTGGCGATGTGCCGAACTGCTTCTCAAGGTTGCCGAGTTTTACAGACTTTAATTTAAACTTAAGTTGAGCCAAACGACGAGTCAGGTCGGGCATGCTGACCTGTTCGACGGTCCATCGTCTGATCATTTTCTCGCCAATCTGTATTTTTCACCACTTTCCTCATTCAAACCTGCACCACTAACACACCATTATTTATAAAAGCAAATTTAAGACCTTGGGTTGCCTCCCAAGAAGCGCCTTATTTAACGTCATGGCTCAACACGAGTCCTTACTCACTCCGCATTGGTTGGGTTGGCCCTAGTATTACTAGGTAATCTTAATAGTTCATTTGGGTGAAGAGGAGACACCAGATAATTCAGGAGTGTCCTGATCAGCCGGATCGATCTAGAATGAGAGCCAACCATTTGATTCAACACTTCAATACTCTCTTTCATCTCTTCCAACATTTGATCTTGTTCGGTGATCTTTTGGAGAATGATTTGGAGTGTGTCCTCGACATGATTGTTCTCCCAGAATCTAGATTACTTTCTCTCGTGAGGAGGTATGTACCTCCCTTGATTCTTGCACTAGTTTTCCACCTCTGTTGTTTTGGTGGCCAACTCGTGTAGCTAAGTTACCAGTGCGGGTACTGTGAAGTTCCTCGCGACTTCTTGCTTCATCTCAGCCGAGTTGCCACTATTTTCCTCAGCCATGCTCTGGGAACCTACCAACACCAACAAATTTAAAGAAAAAGAAAACTAAAAATAAAATTAGTAAACTACGATTATTGAAAGTAGAATTTGACTTAAACCAAAACCTTTCACGTAACACCATTCCCCGGCAGTGGCGCAATTTTGATGTTTGCGTAATCAACGACATAACTTCCGATGCAAGTGTCTATGATCGTGCAATAGTATAATAACCCTACCAAGGTGTAACGACTCGGAAAATGATAGAGTGAAACTAGAGCCTCACATGTGAGTTTGGAGTCGAGAACTTAATGAAATGATTATATTTGAATTTGACCCAAAAGTTCTTAAAAATGTGCTTCGGAAGTTACCGGAAACTTGTTTAGCTGTATATAAAAAGATCCGTTTCGTTTTTCGAAAATCCGACTTCATATTCTTGTTTAGGGGGTCAAATTGAGTGGGGAATGGGTCTAACCCAAATTTTAGAGCAACCGTATCAAAATCCGAAATTTCCAAGTGAAGCCTTTTTCGAGGGTCTACTTTGGAGGGTCATATCTCCTAGCACACAAATTATTTGGGTGGCCATAATATATCCATGGAAATACCTTTGAGTTACCTACCTAACGCACTTCGTTTCACCTCATTCGGAGTTCGGACGAAGAAGTTATGCCCATTTTCGTAAAGTCTGTCCGACAGAAAACGCAAATTCCAGTAGCTAATGTTACTGTTCATTACTGTTCACCCGCCTGAAATTTTTTCTAAGTGTTGGACCATTTTTTTTAAAAGACTTATGTTATTCCTATATACCATTAGTTCATTCCCATCCCTAAAAACATTTCCCTCTCTACAATCCTCCATTTAAGAAAGTCAAGAACTTGGAGCTAGGGCTTGGTTTGAAGGTGGTGTCTTCATCAATTTTCGTGGGAGATCATAGCAAAGGTATGGTGGTCTTGATCCTTGTCTAATTTTCCATTCAAGGAGCCAAATCCAAAGTTATTTCAAAGTATGAAAAATCTAGGTTTTCACTCAATCTCATGGGTTCTTCCACCAAATGGTTTTAAAAGGTTTATAATGGTACTTTATGGTTATATTGTTGTTGTATTGACGATTTAAGATGAAAATACTCCATGAACCCATGATTTCTCTCTATTCCTAGTTTATGCCTTTATGAAGTGGGTTGCTAGATAATGAATGTATATGAATCAAATTTGTTTAAAGGTCTTTAGATTGTTGAAGTATGTCATTACCCATGCTTACTTTATGGTGTATTGTTGGGGTATTGGTATGTGAGGCTTATGGCCTTAAAGGCATAGTATGAGAAATTGAAGTGTTACCATGACATTATACGAATGAGAATTCAATGAAGATAATGTGATCATGTTATGAATGTAAAGGTGTTGTTGTAGGTTGTTCACTTGGTTTGGCTGCATCATTACTACCCTATTTTTCATGTTCTTCGATTTCATTACATGCCTTCAAGGTGTTTAACAAAATGTCCAACTATGGAGAATTGATGAATCGATGCTTTAAAGTTTGAGTTATGAGATGTATGGAAATCCAGAAATGTGTTGATGACACTCATGAATGTTGATGATATAATATGAAGGATTCTTCAATATAAAGTATACCTTGAATTGGTAGGGCTTATGCATCATTTTCTTGTATAAATGATTATATTGTTGATTGTTGAATCCTTGGATCGGTAGGCTTATGGCACCCTTCCACATATGCTTATAATGAACCTTGGATCGGTAGGCTAATGGCACCCTTCCATTAATGATACGAAATGAATCTTGGATTCGGTAGGCCTATGGCACCTTTCCATAAAGGTTAATGATGAGTCTTGAATCGGTAGGCCCATGGCACCCTTTCAAGAGGAGTTAATGAGCTTTCCTAAATGTACCTTGAATCGGCAGGCTTATGGCACCCTTTCATGTGTTAAATAATGTACCTTGAATCGGTAGGCTTATGGCACCCTTTCATGTGTGATGATGTCAAAGTAGTGAACTATTCTATGGGAATGTAGGCTAAGCACCGAGCGGATTTGGTTAGATGGAAACTCCCCGACAGTTAGGCATGAGTTTCAATGATCGTCTACCTTATCCCATAAACTATGTGCCCGCATAGGAAGCTAGTGGATCCATTAAGCTATATATACCGGTCTTCCTTAGGCAAGTAGACCACCTCTTTTCGGTGTGGGGATTCATGACACCAGATTCCATGACAAGCTCTCATGGTCTATGTCGGTTAAACGCTTACTTCCCATCATGTGAGATTTCATTATGGTTTCTTGACAGGTTCTACAAAGTGTAGGTAGTAGTATGGGATGCTACCTATACATTGCACGAGTAGGCTTAGAGAGGGTCATAGTGAGTTTCTCTAAATCCTAATGACTGTGACATGAATGTACCCTAAATGAGGTTATTAAAGAATGTTGGCTCTTAAATGCTTAATATGTTATGCATGTTATACTTGGGTTATATTACGAGTTATTTTCTCTTGTCATGTCTTAATTAATGATATACCTCTTATGTATGAATATTGTGCAAAGGTGAAAGAAAGGAATGATAAGTTACTTTAAGTGACCTAAATGTGGTGCCTTAGTATGGATGGTGGTATGGGACGCCATCCATACATTGCACGAGTATAGCATAAGGGTTTCTTGAGGTGAAGGTCCAAGGTAAAGGTTTTCATGTTGATATTGTTTAAAGGTGATATTATGACTTACTTGATGTTATGCTTGTCTTGTATGTCTTTTATGCTATTGTTCATGATATTTCAAAAAGGTGGCATAATGCATGGTCTCTAACTAAAATGTCCCCTTTAAAGCATGTTTTGCATGGTCATCATACTTAGTACATTTTTGTGTACTAACCCATATTCTTCATGTTTTTACTACAAGTGTAGGTTCCGGCAAGTGATCCCTCTTAGCTAGTTTGAAGTGTTGGATTGCTTTCCTCTAAGACTTGGTATGTCCTCATGGATTCGAGGACAAGACTTTTAAGTTCTTTTGTTCATGTAATAGACTTCTTTTGATTGTAAAGGGCCGTGCCCCTACTTATGTTTTGCGACCGTGTCTAAGATGGCCATGTGAGACTTAGACTTCCGCCGTGTGTTTTTTAAAGTTGTTTTAAGAAGTTTAAATGTGTGGATGTAAATAAGTTTTTTTTTTATTTCCGCACTATTTTCATTATTGAATGCAATGAATGACTATGTGGCTTGTATAAGACCCCTTCGGGGTCGAGTACGCCTTGTTACGACTTGGGGGTGCTCCCGGGTCGTGACACAAGGGTTGGGGTAGAGTCCCAAGGGAGTAGGTATGAAAATTAGTGGTTAAGTGCAAATGTGCTAAAGCTAATCATAGCTAAAGATTTTTATGAGTGAAAACATAGTAAATTAAAGGGATGAGCAAGCGTCAAATATCGAATGGGAGTGTGTAAGGATAAAATAATTAAACAATGAAAATAAGGAAATTAAAGCAATGAGAAGCGGATTCTTAGGATGTGACCGAAATACATGTTAATCTAAATTATTGGGTACATGCTCTCGATAGAAAATTTATAGAGTAATAGTGACTAGGCTAAGCTATACGTGGGAATAAATTACCTCTCGAGCAACTTGCCCCATTTCAAATGGGTTTCTCTCGGACACTCACTTGCCGCATGAAGACCAACCTACGCCTTAACCCACTCACTCTCTCGAGCTAAGTGTTAGGATATGAGACTAGGGTTCATTCTCTCGAGTTGAACCTCATGTCGACCCACTTCTTAGGCCATCAATCTAGTAGTTTTGGTTTCACGACTTCTTTCTCTCGAGCAAGCCGAAAACACATAAATAAACTTGTATTTGCAACTACAAATTTGTTAAATTCATCCACAACTACTAGACAAAATCACCATTAAACTACATCTAATCTATCAACAAGCAACACCCAACAACAATCTTAACCCAGATTCACTAAATCACTCCCCAAGAATTGGGGTTTTTAGCCACACATCAAGAGATTAGAAATTTATACCTTCAATGATGTTGAAATCAAATGGGTATGAAGATTTAAGTCTCAATTTAGGCAAAGAGTGAAGAATCCAAGAGACCCACTTCCAAATTGAAAGAGATGAAACCCTTTTCTTCTTCAAGTTCTTAAAACCCTCTTCAACTCAGAGTATAAAAATCTCCCAAATATCCGTCTCAACTTGATAATCTAAAAACTAGGTAAAACAATGTAAAATCGCCCTAAGAATAAAAATTGAACTAGTATTTATAGGTTTCAAAAAATGTGCTCCGCAGGATCTTTTGGCGACATTAGTAAAAATTGCCAATGCATTTGGCGATCCACCCTATGGTCTATTTTGTCGCCTTTCATCAGTTGCCTTCAGCGTCTTTGTGTACTGGATAATTAGGCGATATAACACTACTTCGCGGAGTCGTTAGGCGATACGCCAACTGCTCATTTTTATCGCCGATTTTCTCTTTTTCTTTAGGGTTCAGCACACTGGAACAAAAGGCGAATATGTGATCTGTTGGCGATTTGCCGAATGTGTTTGGTAATTTGCGGACCTTCATTTCTTTGTTCTTTCAGCTTCTTTTTGCTCTGTTTTTCTAAGTTGTGTCCATGCTTTGCCTCAAACTTCAAATACTTGAAACTTAAATGTTTTCATCAGATATCGGGATAAAACATGCATTTGAGAACACTAATTTCATCAAAATATAGCCCTAAATGAGTCCAATTTGTGGACTCATCAATGACATAAAAATCTACTATGTCTAATTCAACTAAATCAGCCATGGTGTCCTTGTGATTGACGGAAATAACACAATCATGATATACTTGCTCTACTAGAATAGACTCCCCAACAGGTGTAGAAACACAAAAGGGTTCACAGTTTGTTAGGAAGAACATCAAACTTATTAGCAACATAAGGAGTCACAAAAGATAAACATGCTCCTGGGTCTAGCAAAGCATAAACATCAAGAGTAAAGACTTTAATCATACCAGTGACAACATCTGGAGAGTTCTTTTGCTCTTGGCGACTAGTGATCGCATAAAGACGGTTTGTTCCTCCGCCCATATTGGATATAGCTTCTTTAGGTATAGCCCTGTCTGGTGGAGAAACTGATGAAGATTGGGCTCTATTACCCTGATTTCCACTACCTTGTCAGTTTTTAGGACACTCATGAAGTGACCCTCTTGCCCACACTTGAAACAACCTGACTGGCCATCACAACACTTACCTGGGTAGGTTCTACCATACTTAGAACATGCATGAGCCCAGTTACCTCATTGTGCCACACTACCCTGAGATTGGGCAGGACTAGCCCTGAAATACTGGGAATTCTGACTATTGTACTCACCTTTGTTTCTGGGTGCAGGTGCACTAGAAGATGATGGAGCAGGTCCCTTTTGCTTTTTTTGGAAGGACGAATGGTTCACATTACTTTTCTACTGCCTGGACTCATTCCCTATCTTAGCCTTCTTGTTTCTAAACTTCTTTCTATCCCTCAGCTTCCCTTCCTCAACCTGCTGCACATTTACCATTAACCTCGATATATCCATATCCCCAATTAGCATCGCTTCCCTGTGCTCTTTGCTTGATAGACGAGACAACCCAGCAACAAATAAACTCATTCTACTCCTTATATCTGCAACCATCTCCGGAGCATAACGGGATAGTTAGGTGAATTTCATCCCATACTTATGAACACTTAGTGACTCTTGCGTAAGGGTAAGGAATTCTTGTACCTTAGCCTCTTTCAGTTGTCTGGGGAAGAAACGCCCCAAAAAGGCCTCCTCAAAACAAGCCCAACTCGCAGGTGGTGCATCCTCAGCTCGGTTCTTCTTCCATTGATCGAACCAAATCCTAGCAACACCCTTCATTTGGTATGTAGCTAGTTCCACCCTCTCAGTATCAACAACGTGCATGACATCAAATACTTTTTGCGGCTCCTCAAAAAAATTCTCAGGATCCTCAGAAGTGCTCGAACTAGTGAAACTTGGAGGGTTTATCCTCAAGAACTCATGAATCCTCCAAGTGTCTGCCTCTTGTTGCCGAGCTCCTCTTTGTAGCCCAACCTGGTTAGTCACAACTTGACTTAGCATCCTTATAGCCTCACGAAACTCAGCATTGGTACCTTCTCATTACGGTTGCACTTCAGGTGCATTAGGTACCTCTTGATGTTGTGGTTCAACATTACGCCTACCATTACGACCTTTGACTGCTCTTAGTGGAGGCATGATTATCTGAAAACACGCGCAATCACAAAGTAGAAAAAACTTCTTAGAGATCAAACTCTAACGCATGAAATGAGTAAGAAAGAAATGAGAAAATTTCCTAAGTGTCGCAGCCTCTTAATTATAGATGTGGCGCGCTTCACACGGATAACTAGGACTCTACAGACACGGCTTCATAGACTCCCTAGGACTTTTGAACTTTGTGCTCTGATACCAAGTTTATCACGCCCAAACCTACACCCTAGATAGGACTAGCACTCGAGAACCATTGCTGGCCCCAAGCGAACCCTTGGCCTGGCTTACTTACTTAGCGTAAGACTTAAACATAAGAAATATAACTCATGCATAACTTAAGAAATAATATCTTAGCCAAAATGGCAACTCAAGTCTTAAATGTATACAACTGAAATCAATAAGACTAAAGAACTATAACTATCTTTCTATGAAGCCTCTAAAACAAAGAGTGATGTCGGGAAAAGACCCCCGATCATCCTAATAACTAAAAACTAGAAAGAGATAAGAAGAGCCCTACGGAATACTAAGTGGCTCACCAACTGACTCTTAGTGCTCAATAGGACTAAATGTTGATCCTTGTAACCTGTGCATGCATCATAAGGTGATGCTGGCCAACTGGCATCAGTACATTGAATGTATAAGTATGCGAGTTTGAATGCTAAACACAATTTAAGCTTGAAAAGGATCTTAAAGGAACACTTACCTCGACTTTGCTCAACTCATGAATAACTCAACTAAAAATGTAGTGTAAAACAACAATAATAATGCAATTTATACAAAGCATTTAGAACAGTAAATATAAACTCAATTTGTTAAAGATATGCAATAACAAACTCAACTTTACTCATATATCAAAGTAATATAGTTTTTGTGGGAGTTTCTCTAATCGACAACCACCACTATGAGCCTAAGCGGTGATACATCGTCTTGCCCACGCTGCCAAAACTGTCCTATAGTTTGTTGTCGTATATAATGCCTTAACTAAGTAGATCCACTAGTCTATGCTAACAGCATCTTATGGAGTCATATAAAGAGTATGATTATTTACTACCCATGATGGCTACATGGTTTATGTAGATTTGAGTTAATATGAACTCGCATCCCCATATCAGTGGTCAATACTACTCCCAAAATATTCTTAGCTCATATGTTTTTAAAACAAACTTCTTTCTTTGGTTTGAGATAATTACTCAAAACTTAGCTCAAAAGCTCTCTTGGTATCGATGTTCCCTTTCTTTCTCAAATGTGAAAACATTTTAAACTCTTTGGGAATACATAGTCCTCATATACTTCTTTAAAGAAATGAACTTCAATCTTTACCCTTTACTTAACTTGAACTTTAAGTCTTAAAACAAAGTTAAAAGCATTTGCAAAAGACTTCTTGAAAAGACTCTTAGTTTAAAACTAAGTTAAAAGCATGTTTCTGGATGATTTCTATGTGTTTAAAAGTCATTTAGAGTAGTTAGAATCAATAAGAAGTCTTGAAACACTTAAGAAACACTTAAATAGACTGAATGACAAAAAACTGGTGAAAACGATGATTTGGGCACATCCTAGGCGCACCACGCAAGCTACAACTTTCTGGGACTCCTTTTGGGCGCACTGCAGGTGTGCCGCCCCAGCCTCTTTGGTGCTATGGGGACACGACACGCCTGGCCCTTCCCAGGTGCATCTGACGAAAATCTCAACTCTTTTTCTAATCCTAAATCGATTATTTTCGATTCCTTTTCTCAAATTCACTTTAAATTTAGGTACCCAAAACATATTCCCAAGAATCTAACTCAAACAACTCAAGGAAACAACACTTTAATATCAAGAAACTCCTTAATCTCAACTCATGTTCAAGAATGAAAGCAATTCAAGAACAACTACCAAGAACATTCAAATTCCATTTTTTTTAAGAATGAAATCACGCTGAAACAAACATGCTTGGCACGTGGGTGAACAAACCCAACGTTATGAATGTCTCACATACCTTGTAGGATTAATTCTTTGGCGAAATCAACAACCAAATCGCACGATCTTGGCAAATATTGAGCTTTTCTTCTCCTTTCTCCTCTTTTCTCTCTTCTCCAAGCCCTAGCGTGAATTTCCAATTTTATAAACTGATCAAATTATGATTTGACCCTTAATTAATTCACTAAAACAAATTAAATTAATTGGGTAAGGAAAAGACCAAACTAGCCTTCCAAAATCCGGATTGGACATTTCCTTATTTGAACAGCCCAACTTCAAATGGGCATATCTCACTCATACGAACACGAAATCGCACAAACTTGGCGGTGTTGGAAAGGTTATTCCAATATATTTCCTATGATATCTGGAACTATACCTAACTCATTCTGAGCTAGGAGTTATGGTCATTTGAAGTTGGGAAGATTATTCCAGATTTTTGTTATATTCTTTCTAAATAATGGCTATTTCCACTTCTTTAACTTCTTCCTAGTTATTTCAATTTGCGAGATGTTACACTCTATCTATCCACTTAAAGAGTACCAAGAAAAGAGTTAGTACCTTAGTTTGGAATTCCTTCGGAAGCAAAGAGATGTCGGTATCTCTTCTTCATATCCTCCTCAGCCTCCCAAGTAGCTTCCTCAACAAATTAATTTCTCCATAAGACCTTGACCAATGCAACCTCTTTGGTTCTTGACTTGCAAACCTGACAATCAAGAATCTGAACTAGCATGTCCTAATAATATAGGTTGTCCTTAATACTAATATTCTCAGTATGTATAGTAAGTGAAGCATCACCCAAACACTTCTTCAACATAGAAATGTGGAATATCGGATGGACTATTGCTAACTCTGACGGTAGCTCCAACTCATAAGCTATATCGCAGTTCTCTTGGATATTTTGTAAGGACCAATATACTGGGGACTGAGTTTTCCCTTAGCCAAATCTCATAACACCCTTCATGAGTGAAACCTTCAAATACCCAATCATCCACCTCAAACTCCAAGTCTCTTCTCCTAACATCTGTATAGGATTTCTGACGACTTTGCATTGTTTTCAACCCTTCTTGAATGATTTTTACTTTCTCCATTGCTTGATGAACCAAGTATGGTCCTATTAACCTAGATTCACCAATTTCAAACCATCCAATAGGAGATCTACGTCTTCGCCCATAAAAGGCCTCATAAGGAGCCATCTGGATGCTAGAGTGATAGTTGTTGTTGTAAGCAAACTCTCTGAGAGGTAAGTGATCATCCCAATTACCTTTAAAATTGAGCACAGAAGCCCTCGACATATCCTATAAAGTCTGAATCGTACGCTCTGCTTGACCATTAGTCTGAGGATGGAAATCAATAAATTTACCTTCAAATCCAAACCCTTCTTAAGGACTTCCAGAACTAAGCAGTGAATTGTGTACCTCTATCTGAAATAACAGACACTGAAACTCCATGAAGTCTGACTATCTCTTGAATATATAATATGGCATAATCTTTTACTAAATAGGTAGTGTTTACCGATAAGAAATGGGTTGATTTAGTCATCTGATCTACAATCACCCAAATCGAATCATGTTGCTTGCGAGACCACGGCAAGTCGGTAACGAAATTAATATTAATCATCTCCCACTTCCATTCTGGAAGATCTATATTCAGAGTCATATCATCGGGCCTTTGGTGCTCTACCTTAACTTGTTGGCAATTTGGGCATTTAGCAATGAACTTTGCAATACAGCTCTTCATACTACTCCACCAATAGACTTCCCTCAAGTCACGATACATCTTTGTGGAGTTGGGATGGATCAAATATCTGAGGCTATGAGCTTCCTCCATGATCCTCTCTTGGAGCTCATCCACATTTGGCATACACAGTCTACCTTGATATCTCAACACACCATCTCCCCCTTGTTCAAAATCCATCACCTTTTGCTTATGAACATTCGCCTTTAATTCAAGCAAAACGGGGTCTTGGTCTTGTTTCTCCTTCACTTCAGATACTAGTGATGATTAAGCCTCATTCATCACCACCACTCCACCTTTATTGGAATCCAACAACCGGACTCCCAATCATGCAAGTCTGTCCACATTTTTGGCTAATTCTTTCTTGCCTTCCTCAATATGAGCAGTACTTCCCATAGATAACCTACTCAAAGCATCAACAAAAACATTAGTCTTTCCTAGGTGATAGAGAATACTCATGTCATAATTATTGAGCAACTCTAACCACATTCTCTATCTCAAATTAAGCTCTTTCTGACTGATAACATACTGAAGACTCTTGTGATCGGTGAACACATCTACATGAACACCATAGAGATAGTGACGCCGTATTTTCAAAGCAAATACTACAACATCCAATTCTAGATCATAAGCTGGGTAATTCTTCTCGTGAATCTTAAGTTGTCTGGAGGCATAGGCTATAAGCTTACCATTCTGAATCAATACACAACCAAGTCCAACTCTGAACGCATCACAGTACACAAAAAAACCTTGTGTACCCTCCGATAGGGTATACATTAGGGCAGTAGTTAACCGGGTTTTCAGTTCCTGAATGCTTTTCTCACAAGCTTCAGGCAATTGAAACTTTATTGTATTCTGAGTCAACTTTTTCAACAAGGATGAAATAGATGAAAAAACCTTGACAATAGTAACCAGTCAATCCCAAGAAACTCCTAATATTCATTGGAGATATGGGTCTGGGCTAATTCTGCACTGCTTCAATCTTTTGAGTGTCAACTCGTATCCCCTCACGATATATAATATGGCCTAAGTATGCCACGGACTCAAGCCAAAACTCACACTTAAAAAATTTGGCATAGAAATCCTTATCTTTGAGAGCTTGAAAGACTATTTTGAGATGACTAGCATGATCGTCCTCACTCCTCGAATAAATCAGTATGTCATCAATAAACATGATAAGAAACATATCAAGACATGGCTTAAACACTCTGTTCATAAGGTCCATGAATGTTGCAGGGGAATTAGTCAAGCCAAAAGACATAACAAGAAACTCATAATGAGCATAATGGGTCTTGAATGATGTCTTCGGGATATCACTTTCTCTTACTGTCAGCTGATGATAGCCAGATCTGAGGTTTATCTCACAAAAGCAAGTGGCACCCTTAAATTGATTGAAAAGATCATCAATTCTCAAAAGAGGATACTTATTCTTTATAGTGACCTTGTTCAATTGGCGGTATTCAATACACATCCTAAAAGAACCATCTTTCTTTCTAACAAATAAGACCAGAGCCCCCCAAGGTGAGACACTAGGTCAGATGAAACCCTTATCAAGAAGATCTTTCAATAGCTCTTTTAATTCTTTTAACTTAACTGGAGCCATTTTATATGGCGGAAAAGAGATAGGTCGAGTATTAGGAAGAATATCTATTCCGAAGTCGATTTCTCTTTTAGGAGGGACACTTGGAAGATCATATGTAAAGACCTCTAGAAACTTATTCACAACTGGAACTTTGACTGAATAAGAGGTGTCTCAACACTAGAGTCCTTAACTCAGACTAAATGATAGATGTACACCTTAGAGACTAACTTTCTAGCCTTAAGGTATGAAATAAATCGACCCTTAGGCACTGTTGAACTACTCCTCTACTCTAAAATAGGATCATTAGGAAAGTGAAATTAGACTAGTCGAGTTCTACAATCAATTGACGCATAACAAACGTAAATCCAGTCCATACCCAGAATAACATCAAAATCCATCATATCTAGCGCAACTAAGTCAGCCATGGTGTTCTTGTGATTGACAAAGATGGTACAACCACGATAGACTTTTTCCGCTAGAATATAATCACCAACCGATGTAGAAACACGGAAAGGCTCAAGAAGTTGTTCAGGGGAAATGCTGAACTTCATGGCTACATAGGAAGTCATAAAAAGACAAACTCGTACCAGGGTCAAGTAATGCATAAACATCAAAAGTAAAGACTTTGAGCATACCCGTGACCACATCGGGTGAGTTCTCCTAATCCTGGTAACTAGCTATATAGAATACAAATGGTGTGTACCCTGCATGTTCATGAAGTAGCTCCTCTTTGGGTATTTCTATCTGTTAGAGCTACTGAAAAAGATTGGGCTTTATTGCCTCTATTACCCTACCTATTCTTGGGGCACTCCTTAGAAAATTGACCCGTCCTCCCACGCTTATAGTAAAGATTCATACCAACATGACATTCTACTGGATGGAGGTTACCATACTTACCACAGAGTGGGTTGCGAGGGAACCCTTGTTCTACATTTCCCTACGGCTGAGAACCTTGAACTCTGAAATTATGGGAGTTTTGATTCCTATAATCATTCATGTTCATTGGTGCATGCGCACTAGCTAATGATGGAGCACGTCCAGATGACCTCTGCTGGAAAGATGATCAGTTCATGTTCTCGGTCTTCTTCTGGACAGACTCATGACCTGTTGTCTTAGCCCTCTTACTATGGAAATCTTCCATGTCCTTCAACTTGTCTTCCTCAACCTGTTGCACATGAATCAAAAGTCTGGCTATGTATGTGTTTCCTATAAGCACAGTTGCCTTACCTTCCTTACTCGATAAGCAGGATTGTCTAGACACGAACAAGCTCATTCTACTCCTCATGTCAACTACCTACTCCGGAGCATAGCAGGATAGTTGAGTGAAATTGAGGTTGTACTCTTACACACTCATAGATTCCTGTTTCAAATTTAGAAATTCTCTAACCTTCGCTTCCATTAGATCACGGGGAAAGAAATGCCCTAAGAAGACATATTCAAACACAGCCCAAGTCAATTGTGGTGCCCCCTAGACCCTATTCTTCTTCCACTGATCGAACCATATCCTAGTAATGCCTTTGAGCTGATAAGCAGCCAACTCCACACGCTTAACATCAACAACATGCATTACCTCAAACACTTTATGAAGTTCATCCATAAAGTTTTTGGATTGAGTTTTGGCCCAGTGAACTCAGGGGGACTCATCCTCAAAAATTCTCGGACTCTGGATGCATCATCCCCATCTTGATGTCTGGCTTTTTGGTGACCAACCTCTATTGTCACCACTTGAGTTAACATCTGAATTGCATTTCTGAACTCAGCATTGGTGACATCTCCCTGAGGTTGTTGCATTTTCGGTGCATTAGGAACCTCTTGATCCTGAGGATCAACATTCCTCCTAGACGGACGTCCTCAAACATCTCTTTGTGGATGAATGATCTGAAAGATACACACAAGCACAAATTAGAAAGAAACTTTTATAGAGTGAACTCTATCGCATGAAAAAAAGTAGAAGAAAGTGAATTGTTTCCTAAATGTTGTAGCCTCCTAATTATAGATATGGCATGCTTCACACCGATAACCAAAACTCTATAGATACGACTTCATAGACACCCTAAGACTCTTGAACTTTGTCCTCTGATACCAAGTTTTTCACACCCCAAGCCTATACCCTGGGGGTAATTGACACTCGAGAACCATTTCTGATCCTCAAAAAAACCATTGTCCTAGCTATATTACTTACATGACTTTAAATAATATGCAGAAGCTTAAATGTAACACCCCGACCCTACACCCTGGGTGGGACTGGCACTCGAAGACCATTGCTGGCCCCAAGCAAACCCTTGGTCTGGCTTACTTAACTCAGCGGAAGAAAATATTTGTATCTATAATAATCAATGAACTTAACTGAACTGAATAATAAAATAACTAAGAATGTTTTAAAGATTAAACATTCAACTTGGCCAAAAGTGGCAACCCAAGTCTTTAACATAAGAGTGATCATGCAAAGACTACTGAACTACGAACTGTCTATGAAGCCTCTAAACCAAAGAGGGATGTCGGGATAGTACCCCCGATCATCCTAACATTTAAAAGACTAAAAACCAAATAAAAAAGTCCTCTGAATTGTAAGGAGGCTCACCAATAGACTTTGAATGCTCAAGTTGGATCAATGAGGCGCTGGATGCTGATCCTGGTTACTAGCGTCTGCATCATAATAAGATAAAGGGCAACTGGCATCAGTACATTGAATGTATGAGTATGCGAGTTGGAATGCTAACAAACATAGGCTCGGAAGAGATTATGGAAGAAACACCTACTTGGCTCTTCTCAACTCATGGATACTCAATACAATATAAAGCAATAAAACACATGCGATATATATAAAGCTTATAAAAAATAGAAAACAATATTAGTTCATTAAAGATAAAGCAATAACAAACTTAACTTTACTCATTTAGAAAGTAATATAACTTTTGTGGTAGATTCTCTAACCGACAACCATTACTATGAGCCTAAGTGATGGTATAATGTTTTACCTCACGTTGCCAAGAACCGTCATATACCTTACCATCGGTATAGAACCTGAACTACTAATTGGATCCACTAGTCTAAGCTAAAGAGCACTAAGGAATCATCTAAAAAGTATAATCCTTTTTTTGCCCATGTTGGCTACATGGTTTATGGGGGCTTGAGTAAATATGAACTCGCGTCCCCATATCGGTGCTCAATACAACTCCCAAAATATACTTAGCTCATATGATTTTAAAACAACTTCTTCTCTGGTTTAAGATAATTGCTCAAACATAGCTTAAAAAGCCCTCTTGGAATCAATGTTCCTTTTTGTTGTTCAAAACGCTTTTGGAAATCTCAGTTTCCTCTCATCTTAAATGTGAAAACATTTACTCTTGAAAATACTTAGTTCCAATATATCATTTTAAAGAAAATAAACTTTGCTCTTACTCTGTACTAAACTTCAAAACTTAAGTCTTAAAACAAAGTTAAAACATTTTTAAAAGACTTATGAAAACTTGAAATGAACTTCTCTTACTAACTCTTGACTTCTCTTGACTTTGATCTTAACTGCTCTTGACTTGACTCTTAACTAATCCTTGAATTGAATTATGGATTCAAGGATTTTGATTGGTGTTTGGAAAGATCTCATGATGTTTAAAAATGATTGTTAAATAACTAACCATGAGAAAAGTCACGAACTCACCATCTTGGAGCAAGTCTGCGATACGGAGGTGTTTCTAAATAAATGGTTGCAAAATTAAATTTGAAAAAGAAGAGTCTGCATCCTAACCGTGATATGGAGCAATTTTGTTTCACCCTGAAGGAACAGGTCTGCGTCGCGGACTTGTAGCCTGTTCCTTGTCCGACTTTTCCTTTTTCATTTTCCAGCCCCAATTCGCCTAAACTCGACTATTGTTCTTAAATTCATTTTAGATTCAGATACCTAGTATATTTACTCAAGAACCTAACTCAAAACAACTCTAAAACTCAACGTAAAGATCTTAGAAACTCCTCAATTTAGCCAATTCAATAACGACATTCAAATTCAAGAATATCTATCAAGAACATCAACTTTCAAACTCTTTTAGGACAATTTTGCTAAAATAAACATGATTAGCGTGCGGGTGAACGAACCCAATGCTATGAAAGACTCACATACCTTGTAGGGTCAATTCCTTGGCGAACCCAATACCAAAATCGATCGTTCTTGGTGAATCTTGGTTTTACTCTTCTCCTTTCTCTTGTGTTCTTTCTCCAAATGCCCTTACTCTATTTCTCAAAAGTGTAAACTAAATTAACACAGTTTTGACCCCAACTATTTTATTAAAAATGGATTTAATTAATTGGGTAAGGAAAAGACCAAACTACCCTTCAAAAATCCAGATTGGGCATTTCCTTATTCGAACATCCCCACTTCCAAAGGGCATAACTCACTCATACGAACTCGAAATCGGACAAACTTAGCGGCTTTGGAAAGATCATTCCAGTAGATTTCCAACCATATCTGGAACTACACCTAACTCATCCTGAGTTAGGAGTTATGGTCATTTGAAGTTGACCAAAAACTCACTTTAACTTACTTAAAATTTTCTACCTTTCCTTATACTTTCCAAAAATAACTATTTCCAGATTTTAAACTTCCTTCTAGTTGCGAGATGTTACAATATCTCTCCCGTGGGAACATTCGTTCATGAATGAGATTTACTCTTACAAAGCTAAGGGTGGTAACATCAAGTTCAAACATCCCAAAAGCAATTTCAAACAAAGAACATGCTCACTCATAACTTAGTTAATACTAAGAAGAAAATTAGCACCTTGGTCTGCATTTTCTCCGATTTCAAAGAGATGTGGATATATCTTCTTCAAATTCTATTCAGCTTCCCAAGTAGCTTCTTCAACAAATTGGTTCCTCCAAAGGACTTTGACTGATGCAACCTCCTTCGTTCTCAACTTGCAAACTTGGCGATCAAGAATCTGAACCGGAATCTCCTCATTAGATAAGCTATCCTTGATCTCAATATTTTCTGTTGATATGATCAATGAAGGATCGCCTATGCACTTCTTCAACATGGAGATGTGAAACACCAGATGAACCACTGCTAATTCCTATGGTAGCTCTAACTCATAAGCTACATTGTCAATCCTCTTGGCAATTTTATAAGGTCCAATATACCGGGGACTAAGCTTCCCCTTCTTACCAAACCTCATAACACCCTTCATGGGTGAAACTTTTAAATATACTCGATTATCTACCTCGAACTCTAACGCCCGTCTCCTAATATTAGTGTAGGATTTCTGACGACTCTGTGTTGTTTTCAATCTCTCTTGAGTTACTTTCACCTTCTCCATAGCTTGGTGAACTAAATATGGTCCTATCAACCCTTATTCACCAACTTCAAACCATCCAATAGGAGATCTGCATCTTCTCCCATAAATAGCTTCATAAGGAGCCATTTGGATGCTCGAGTGATAACTGTTGTTGTAAGATAACTCAATGAGAGGTAGGTGATCAACCCAATTCCCTTTGAAATCAATCACACAATCCCTCAACATATCTTCTAATGTCTGAATAGTGCGCTCTGCTTGTCCGTCAGTCTGAGGATGAAAGGCAGTACTTAAGTTTACCTTTAAACCCAAACCTTACTGAAAAGATTCCCAGAATTTTGCAATAAATTATGCACCTCTATCTGAAATAATGGAGACTGGAACTCCATGAAGTCTTACCACATCTTGAATATATAACCTAGCATAATCTTCTGTTGAATGAGTAGTCTTTACCGGCAGAAAATGGGCAGATTTTGTCATTATGTTGATAATCACCCAAATAGAATCATGATGTCTGCGAGACCTTGGTAAACCTGTGATGAAATCCATGTTGATTATCTCCCACTTCTATTCCAAAAGTTCTATATTCTGAGCCAAACCACCGGGACTTTGGTGCTCATCTTTCACTTGCTGGCAATTTGGACACTTTCACTTGCTGGCAATTGAATTCTGCAATGCCCATCTTCATGCTATTCCACCAATAAATTTCTCTCAAGTCACAATACATCTTTGTGGAACCCAGATGAATTGAATATTTGGATCTATGAGCTTTCTCCATAATCCTCTCTTGGAGCCCATCCACCATAGTTACACAGCCCCTACCTTGATATCTCAATACACCATCTCCCCCTTGTTCAAAATCTAATACTTTTTGCTTATGAACATTTGCCTTCAATTCAAGAAAATACGGTCATGGTCTTGCTTGCCTTTTACTTCTAACACTAATGATGACTCAGCCCTATTCATCACCACTATACCTCATTTTTATGGAATCCATAAGTCTGACTCCCAAGCGTGCTAGTCTGTGCATATCTTTTGCAAATTCTTTTTTCCTTCTTCAAAATAGGCGGTGCTATCCATAGAAAACCTGCTTAACGCATCAGCAACAACATTATCCTTACCTGGGTGGTAAAGAATACTCGTGTCATAATCTTTGAGTAATTCTAACAACCTTCTTTGTCTGAGATTAAGCTCTTTCTGGGTGAACACATACTGAAGGCTCTTATGATTAGTGAATATATCAACATGAACACCATACAAATAATGACGCCATATCTTCAAAGTGAATACTACAACAACCAATTCTAAGTCATGAGTTGGGTAGTTCTTCTCATGAACCTTTAACTGTCTGGAGGCATAAGCTATAACTTTGCCATTCTGAATTAAAACAAAACCTAAGCGAACGCTAGAAGCATCACAATACACCACAAAAACTTGAGTACCTTTCGGTAAAGTTAAAACTAAGGTAGTAGTCAACCTTTTCTTCAATTCCTGAAAGTTTTTCTCACAAGCTTCAGACCATTGAAAATTCACTGTTATTTGAGTAAACTTCGTCACAGGGGACGAAATGGATGAAAAACCCTCTACAAACCTTCTATAATAGCCATCCAAACCCAAGAAACTCCTAATATCAGTTGGAGATATGGGTCTAGGCCAATTTTGCATTGCCTCAATTTTCTGAGTATCAACTCAAATTCCATTACCGAAAAATATGTGCCTCAAGAACGCCACAGACTCAAGCCAAAACTCGCACTTATAGAACTTGGCATACAACTCTCTATCTTTCTAAGTCTGAATAACTATTATGAGATGACAAGCATGATCTTCTTTATTAATTAAATAGATTAGTATGTCATTAATGAAGACGATAATAAACATATCTAAATAACGTTTAAAGACTCTATTCATAAGACCCATGAACGTTACTGGTGCATTGGTCAAATCAAAGGACATGACCAAAAACTCATAAAGACCATATCTGGTTCTGAAAGCTGTCTTTGGAATATCACATTCCCTTACTCTTAATTAATGATAACCTGATCTTAGGTCAATTTTTGAGAAATAGGAAGAACCCTGAAGCTGATCGAAATGATTAGTAATTCCCGAAAAAGGATACTTATTCGTGATGGTAACCTTGTTCATTTGATGGTAATCTATACACATCCTAAGGGAACCATCTTTCTTTCTCACAAACAAGACCGGAGCCCCCCAAGGTGAGACACTTGGTCGAATGAATCCCTTATCTAATAGAGATAGGATGAGTATCTGGAATAATGTCTATACTGAAGTATATTTCTCTCTCAGTAGGGACTCCGGGTAGGTCATCAGGAAAGACTTCTGGAAACTCTTCTACTATAGGAACTAACTGAATGGGAGGTACCTCAACATTTGAGTCATTAACTCGGACTAAGTGATAGATACAACACTTCGAATCAAACTTTCTCACCTTAAGGTACAAAATGAAATGACTCTTAGGCACTGTTGAACTACTACTCCACTCTATGACTGGCTCATTAGGAATCTGAAACTGAACAACTCGAGTTCTATAATTTATTGATGCATAACATGCATGAAGCCAGTCCATACCTAGAATGACATCGAAATCCACCATGTCTAACTTAACTAAATCAGCCATGTGTCTTTGTGATTGATGGAAATGACACAATCACGATAAACTCGCTCAGGTAGAATAGACTCCCCAACAGGTGTAGAAACACATAAGGTCTCACAAAGTTTCTTAGGAATAACTTCAAACGTATTTGCAACATAAGGGGTTACAAAAGATGAACTTGCTCCAGGGTCTAGCAAAGCATAAACATAAAAAATTAAAGACTTTGATCATACCAGTGACAACATCTGGAGAGTTCTCTTGCTCTTGGAGACTAGTGATTGCATAGAGGCTATTTGCTCCTCTAGGTCCAGCCTTTTCTGGTGGAGCAAGTGATGAAGACTAGGCTCTATTGCTTGGATTTCCACTACCTTGTTTATTCTTAGGACACTCTTTCATGAAGTGTCCCTCTTGCCCACACTTAAAAAAACCTGTCTGGCCATCACGACACTTACCTGAGTGGTTTCTACCACATTTACCACATACATGAACCCAACTACCTCCTTGTGCAACACTACCTTGAGACTGTGCTGGTCTAGCTCTGAAGTTCTATGAATTCTGGCCATTATACACACATTTATTCTTAGGTGTAGGTGCACTAGTAGATGATTCACACTACCTTTTTGCTGCCCAGACTTATTTCTTGTGTTTGCATTCTTCTTCTTAAACTCTTCTCTATCTCTAAGCTTCTCTTCATCTACCTGTTGCACATAGACCATCAACCTCAAAATGTGCATGTCCCCAATAAGCATTGCTGCCCGGCCCTCTTTGCTTGATAGACGGCCCAACCCAGCAACGAATAAGCTCATTCTACTTCTCATGACCTTAACCATCTTCGGAGAATAACGGGATAGTTGGGTGAACTTCAACCCATATTTATGAACACTTAGAGAATCTTGCTTAAGTATGAGGAACTCACGTACCTTAGCCTTTTTCAGTTCTCGGGGAAAGAAATGCCCCAAGAACGCTTCCTCAAAACAGGCCCAACTCGCATGTGGTGCATTATCATCTCTATCCAATTTCCACTGATCAAACCAGGTCCTAGCAACATTTTTCTTCTGGTATGCAGCTAACTCAACTCTCTCAGTATCAGCAACATGCATCACGTCGAATACCCTTTTCAGTTCCTCAATGAAGTTTTTTGTCACCTCTTCTTGTTGAGCCCCTCTTTGCTGCCCAACCTGGTTAGTCACATCTTGGCTCAACATCTGAATAGTCTGACGGAACTCCGCATTGGTGACTTCTCCTTGAGGTTGTACTTCAGGTGCATTGGGTAACTCTTGTTCCTCAACATTGCATCTCGTAGGATGACCTTTGACGGCTTTTTATGGAGGCATAATTATCTGAAAACACGCGCAAGCACGGATTAGAAGAAAACTTTTAGAGATCAAACTCTAATGCACGAAAAGAGTGAGAAAGAAGTGAGATAATTTTCTAAGTGTTGCATCCTCCTAATTATAGATGTGGCACGCTTCACACAGATAACTAGGACCCTACAGACACGGCTACATAGACTCCTTAGTACTCTTGAACTCTATACTCTAATACCAAGTTTGTCACGGCCCGAGCGTACACCCTATGCGGGACTGGCACTGGAAGACCATTACAGGCCCCAAGCGAACCCTAGGCCTGGCTTACTTAACTCAGTGGAAGACAATATTTGTATCTATAATGATCAATGAACTTAAATGAACTGAATAATAAAATGACTGAGAATGTTTTAAAGATTAAATATTCAACTTGGCAAAAAGTGGCAACCTAAGTCTTTAACATAAGAATGATCATGCAAAAACTACTAAACTATTAACTATCTATGAAGCCTCTAAAACAAAGAGGGATGTCCGGACAGGACCCCCGATCATCCAAACATTTGAAAGATTAGAACGCAAATAATTGAGTCCTCCGAACTGCAAGGACGCTCACCAACAGACTCTGAATGCTCAAGATGGATCAACGAGGCATTGGATGTTGATCCTAGTTACTTGCGCTGCATCATAATAAGATGCAGGCCAACTAGCATCAGTATATTGAATGTACGAATATACGAGTTGGAATGCTAACAAATATATGCTCGAAAGAGATTATGGAAGAAACACCTACCTGGCTCTTCTCAACTCATGGATACTTAACACAATATAAAGGAATAAAACAAATACGATATATATATATAAAGCTTATAAAACAATTGAAAACAATCTTAGTTAGTTAAAGATAAAGCAATAACAAACTTAACTTTACTCATTTAGAAAGTAATATAACTTTTGTGGGAGATTCTCTAACCGAAAACCATCACTATGAGCCTAAGTGATGGTACAATATTTTACCTCACGTTGCCAAGGACCGTCTTATACCTTGCCATCGGTATATAGAACCTAAACTACTAAGTGGATCCACTAGTTTATGTTATAAAGCACTAAGGAATCATCTAAAAAGTATGATCCTTTTTTTGCCCCTGATGGCTACATGGTTTATGGGGGATTAAGTTAATATGAACTCACGTCCCCATATCGGTGCTCAATACTACTCCCAAAATATACTTAGCTCATATGTTTTTAAAACAACTTCTTCTCTAGTTTGAGATAATTGCTCAAACTTAGCTTAAAAAGCTCTCTTGGAATCAATGTTCCCTTTTGCTGTCTAAACTCTTTTGGAAATCTCAGTTTCCTCTTATCTTAAATGTGACAACATTTAATCTTGGAAATACTTAGTTCCCATATATCGTTTTAAAGAAAATAAACTTTGCTCTTACTCTTTACTCAACTTCAAAACCTAAGTCTTAAAAACAAAGTTAAAACGTTTGTAAAAGACTTATGAAAATTTGAAATGAACTTCTCTTACTAACTCTTGACTTTGATCCTAACTGCTCTTGACTTGACTCTTAACTGATCATTGAGTTGAATTATGGATTCAAGCATTTTGATTGGTGTTTGGAAAGATCTCATGATGCTTAAGAATGATTTTTGAATAGCTAACCATAGAAAAGTCATGAAATCACCGTCTTGGAACAAGTCGGCGACGCGGAGGTGTTTGTAAATAAATGGTCACGAAATTAAATTTGAGACAGAGGAGTCCACGTCCTAACCACGATGCGGATCAATTTTTTTGCACCCTGAAGGAACAGGTCCGCGACACGGACCTGGAACCTGTTCATTGTCCAACGTTTTCCTTCTTCATTTGCCAGCCCAAATTCACCTAAACTCGACTATTGTTTATCTAATTCATTTTAGATTAAGATATCCAGTATATGTACTCAATAACCTAACTTAAAACAACTCTAAAACTCAACATAAAGATCTCAGAAACTCATTAATTCAGCCCAATTCAAGAACGACATTCAAATTCAAGAATATCTATCAAGAACATCAACTTTCAAACTCTTTTGGGAAAATTTCGCTGAAATAAACATGCTTGGCACGTTGGTGAACGAACCCCACGCTATGAAAGACTCACATACCTTGTAGGGTCAATTCCTTGGCGAATCCACAACCAAAATTGATCGTTCTTGGCGAATCTTGCTTTCATTCTTCTCCTTTCTCTTGTTTTCTTTCTCCAAAATCCCTAACTTTATTTCTCAAAAGTGTAAACTGAACTAACTCAGTGTTGACCCCAAATATTTTATTAAAAATGGATTTAATTAATTGGGTAAGGAAAAGACCAAACTACCCTTCAAAAATCTGGATTGGGCATTTCCTTATTCGAACATCCCCACTTCCAAAGGGAATAACTCACTCATACAAACTCGGAATCGCACAAACTTAGTGGCGATGGAAAGATCATTCCAAGAATTTTCCAACCATATCTGGAACTACACCTAAATCATCATGAGCTAGGAGTTATGGTTATTTGAAGTTGACCAAAAACTCAATTTCACTTAAAATTTTCCAGATTTCCTTATACTTTCCAAAATTAACTATTTCCAAATTTTAAACTTCCTTCTAGTTCTTTCTAGTTGCGAGATATTTCATTAAATAGGTGAATAATTAGAAATTTAAGAAAGTCTTAACAATATTATCTTGGAAAATTATTAACATGAATCATGAGTTAAACAAAACATCCTGATAAAAATACTAGGAACATCTACTTCAGTCTGTCTATGAAGCCTCTAACAATGTAAGATAGATATTGGAACAAGACCCGCGATACCTCCAAAAGGTACTAACGGAAATGAAATGGAGTCTCCTAGAAGCAAGGAGGCCTCACCAAAATTTGTCTTTGAGTGAATAGTGATCTCAACGAAGCACCTATTGATAATTGTGAATACATGTATATGCATCATGAAACGATGTAGATCAAATGACGTCAGTACATTAAATGTACTGGTAAGTGATAAGGTTAGAGTAAACAACTTACTAGCTTGAATGACAGAAAGTAGCATAACTGGATCAATACATGAATATGAAATGAAAACCATTTACGTTTTACAACATAATGTACAATGAAAACAACATAAAAATAACATATTTTACTTGTGGAGAGTTTCTCTAACCAACAACCATTACCATGAGCCTAGCAATGATACAATGTTTCGCCTCACGTTGTCAGAGTCGTCTTATACTTTGTTGGGGTATAGAATGATATCGTGACTATGGATCCATCTAATGGCCTTCTTAGAGGTAGTGAAGAATCGCATGAAGAATCAATGTTATCATATGCTACGCTGGCTACGCAGTTTTATGGGACTTTTGAATCATAAGAGACTCCAACTTAACTCGGTGATCAATACTAATCCCAAAATAATTTGTATAACATTATGCTTAATTCACATATTTCAAGAAATGGACTTCTTACTTGATTGAAATATTTTTCAAAATATTGGACGTGTTTACATTATTGAAAACATGCACTTATGAACTCATCTTTCAAGTCCAATAATCAACATAGGTACATAAGTTTTATATATATATGGCATTTGAAACTCTTAAATGTTTATGAAATAGAACTTCTGAACTTTACTTTGATTTGAAAATGTGAATTTAAGAGGTATGAATAAGATATATATATATATATATATATATATATATATATATATATATATATAGGATCTCTCAATGATTAATGGAGGCTTAGATAGCTGGAATTTAGAAGAGAATGAAAACTTGACTCCAAGGAACAAGTACGAAGCAAGAACGGAGAAGAAAGATGCTCGACTCATGGCGCCTTGGGGGGCGCCGCGCCAAGCCTCCAGTTACTGTGGTCAGTTGGGGCACACTAGAGGCGTAGGGCGCTAGCCCTCCAATTACTGGGGTCAGTTAGAGCACTCTAGAGGTGCAGGGAGCCAGCCTTCCTGGCGCCTTGGGGGCGCGATGCCCACCCCAAACCCAGAACTTTGACAATATTTTATTGCTCAATTCAAGGCCTAACTCATCTAGAATCAAATGGTTTACTCTCAAACTCATTTAGATTTACAAAGCCAACCAAAATCCACTCAAATTCCATCAAGAACATCACTCATTCGCAAAACCCTAACTTCAAGAACGTAAAACCTCCATTGATAAAGAATGGTATTTAAACATCAAGAACCCTTCAAGAATCTTTGCATAAATAATTTCATAGAAAATTTAATGAACGAAATACATGATTGACATGAGGATGAACAAATCTATCACTATGAAAAACCTCACATACCTCGAAAGAACTAAGTTCTTGGCTATTTCCCCAAAACCTTGAAGAACTCTTGAAACCTCTTCTTTTCTCCTCTTGAACTTTGTCCTAACTTTGTTTTAAAAAAAATTGAGAATGGAAAACTGATCTCAATCAGCTTAGACCCCTATTTGGGTGAGAAAAAACATTTAGGCCTAGTGGGGTAAGGAAAATACCAAAATATCCCTCTTTAAAACGAATGAAAAGGTTCTATCTAGAAAGGTTGCACTCAAATAGAAAATAACTCCTTCATCCAAACTTGGAGGCGTTGGAAAGAGAACTCAAAGACCTTTGATTTGATACCTCATGGACCACCTAACTCATTCTGTGCTGAAAGTTATAGTCGTTTGAAGTTGACCCAAAAACTCAAAATTTGAAGAGTAATTTGTACGAATCTCAATTTAGTTCTTTCTAATATAGCTCTTTCTAAGACTGGGATATTACAAAGTTATAGTTATTACCTTTACATATACCCAAATCAAAAGTGGAACCATCACTCCTTCTCTCAACTGTTACTAATATCCATTAGTTTTAAACTTCTACAGCTCATCTCCTTGAAGCTTGAAATCGGCCCAGTTTTTTATTTTGTCTTTGTTGCTTTCATAGGTCTGCGTTTTTTAAGTCCTTTTATTTACTTTTTATGCAGTTCTTGTTGATTCTATTTCTGTGAAGAATAGGATAGTAAAATAGTTTTGTCTTCCCTTTTGTTTGTTTCACTGATTTGGAGAAATAGTTCCTTCACACTTCTCTGTAGTTTATCTTTCAGGACTCAACTAATATGAAGAAATACAGTACTAATATACTTATTGCTCTTTTTCTCTCCTTTTACTGTTTGATTTGTTAGTTTCTATGGCATGTTATTACTATTATTGTTTGTTCTTTGTATTGTAAAAAAGGTATTTGATGTTATATTGTAACGAACTTTCTCCCTTTCTTTAACTTTAGGCTCAGAGAAATTTTACATTTCAAAAGCCGACACTAAAATTTATAGTACTGGATCTCCATAAGAATTATCTTCAATTATATAAATCTAATCTAAAGTGTGGATTGGATTGTAAAGACCAAATTTTTTTAGTATTTAACCTTTTATATGTCTCTTACCATTAGCAAGAGTTTATGAATTCAAAAGAACTCTAACTGTTGTGGCTCTTGGTTGTTCTTGCTCATATTATTGTGAAGATAAAGACATATGACACAAAGATTCAATATTGAAAGAATAACAACTCCTACTCCTGATTGGACTTGCAAAGTCCAAATCGTGGACATAAGTCGAGCGACCAAGTTTGGAGAAAAAAATAAGATTCCACAATATGATTTTTGAAGACAAAAAGGGGCTCTCACTTAATGTTATCGTATTTCATCCTTATATAATAATTATACTATTTATCTATATCTCACAAAACTCACCAAATTTATCTGAGCGAAAAATCAGGGTATGTGTATATGGTGATGGTCTTGACTATTATGTAGACAAGTTTATATTGTTGGATACATATCGAATCTCCACTGCCAGAGTGAAAGTTTCACTATCTTCATACAAAAGATTAATACAAAAAATTTACTGGATGCTTAATAAAGAAACTCTAATTGAACATGTCAAACCAAATGACGAGTTTGAGAAATTACTATTGCCTCCGACCAAGCTAAATACGACAACTTTTACCAGTATTGCTCCAATGACTCTCAGTCCTACTGCAAAAATTGGTATATCCCGCCTACCAACCATTAGTTAGCTGAAATTTATGTCCCCACATGTAAAAGTTCATATTTCTTTATTTCTTACTATCAGATATTATAGAAGTTGTTCTCCGTTGTGGTCCTTCAAAATATGAAGGCCGCACTAAAAATAGGTGTCGTGATGTTATTGTTGATAATAACCAGTAAGTAGAACCTTCCATGTTACATATTGTTATTTACGTTTTTAAATTCTTACACAATATTATGAAAGATTCAAGAAAAAATGATATTGTATTCCTTGTGCTTTCTGACAAAATAAATTTTTGCTCACTTTATGGGACGATTTCGAAGAAATAGGAACTGAATTGAAAGTTAAAATGGAAAAGGATAAAGATTTCCTTGTAATCCTTGGAAGGAACATTGAAATTTCTCCTTATCAGGGTATACGTGACTTACATTGCTTTACTTAAATATCACATTTTTAACCATAGACTATTACACAATCATTCTATATGTACAGGTTTATTCTTGCAAATCAGATTCAACTCCACAATACACATAAATCCTACTCATCCGCATGCATCACGATCATCTCGATCATAAGGCCACTAAAGCAATCGTTTGGGGTACCAATATTTTTAGGGGTCCCTCTTTCTTCCAATGATGTGTGTGTGTGTGTATATATCTTGTATCATTAAATTTGAAAAAAAATGAGTAGAAAGTATAATAAGTTTTTACATTATTTAATACACGATCGTTGTAATAATCGAGATATGGAATAGTGTTTTGTTTATTGTAGCATCCTTTCTTATTTGGAAATCCATTTTGTTTCCTCATTTATATTCTGATGGTTATCACAAGCCAACATTACTATTCTTATATTTAATTTTTTTTATTCTCCTTTCACTATTTTATTCTCTCAATATTGAACATTCTAAAGTCTCTCAAACGGTCAAACCTTCTACATTACCCAGAATCTATTATTGTGAGTTTATTAAAAGACCAAATTTATTTTTTTGGCATCTTCTTCAAATTTCAAGCACCAAAACTAATCAACGCTATTTAAATATCATTATATCAACTTACTGAATTCACAATAACACTATTTCAATATCATTATATAAATTTTTAAAATTTTTGAGTCGAGTTTAATTATTCTAAACTTTATATTATATATTTTTCATTGAAAATTTATATTGTTTACATTATTAATTCATGATGCCCGCTTATATCCTACCTCTCTAGACCTCATTTGTACGATTATACTAAATAAATTATAATTATTCAATTTATATATGTCAACTAAAAAATATAAGGTCTCTTTGTGAAATTTGACTTTAGACCCCTAGACATGTTGAGACGGCCCTAGCAGGCATTACAACTCGGTACTAGCTTCTTACTTTGCAGCTCTAGTTATAGCGTGCTATAAATAATATATTTATTCTTTTTTCTAGTGCAATAATAGGAAAAAATCAAATAAAGACGTTTCCGACCATGCATCGAGCAACTTTGTTGGGTCATCCACTACTTTTATCGTGAATCCTGTTCACCGGCAAGTCATTCTTATTACAGAAATTACATCTGCAACTTTAATAAGTTGCACAAATAACTAGACTTTCTCAGTTTATTGATAGAATAGAGTTAGATAAATAACTTTTTTGACCCTACAAGTTAAATTTTTTATAATGAGGCCGAAATGTTAATATCAGATGACATTCAAAAGTTTTGTGTTCTAGAATGTTCAGGCTGCAAAGAGAAAAAATGCACAAAATACAAGAAGCAGTTTGATTGCGCAAAGTATCAAAGAAAGACAATATTAATGCCTCGATATTATATTTATGTCATATACATAAATTTAATACAGCAAAATATAACATATACAAATAATATTTTAATTATTAACTCACTATGATTGTAGGTGTACCTTCCAAATTTATCTAATTGATGAAAGTGGTTCGATAATAGTCTTCATTTCTGGTGATCCTGCTGGAAAAACTCTCTCCATGAGAGCATATGACATATGTAACACAATTTGCATCAAGGTTACCTCTTATTTATATGTCTCAGTGTTTGTGCTTATATATACTTTATGCATATTTTTATAAATAATTTTTGTGTTTCCAAAACCAAAATTTTCTCATTAGTCGGGCCCAACAGATGTTGTCGAATAGACTATTTTACATTGAACTGAGGAAGTCATCCTAGACAAATTCTAATGTTAGTCAATCAAGTCTAATAAATATGTCTTACATAGAAAAAGAACATGTATCTCCACCAAGCATTCGCAAGAGGGACATTAAAAAGATCAAGTCCTTCGACGCAATCGAAGTGGAGATGAAAGTAGCATTTGTAGAAACTAAATCTTCAAGCAGCGGTATGTCAATTGAACTACCCACACCAATAAAAAATTTATGAAAGGTCAGTCGATCAGTAAGCCTCCATTTTCATTTTTTTGATCTTGTGATTTTTTTGAAACTTCTGATATTGTCTGACATAAAAAAATGGTGACTTTGTGGTTGAATTTGAAGGTAACTGAAAAATCTGATATGAGATTGTTTCCATTTAATAGTTAGGAAACTTTTTTATGCTTTTCATTTTCGTTTTGAATATTATAATCTTTCAACCATTCTAAATCACATGTACTTCTTTTTCTTTGCATAGAATACGTGTACTGTAAAATTTTGAAGAAAGATTACTTTAGAGATCACTTTGTCACTTCTAAAGAAATGAAAACAGATTGTTGGCTAAATTTTGCTATTTTATCTGATGATTCTAAATTATTAATTGAGAAATTTATTTTCTACTTCTAAAGTTCTTCATGAATTTTTGTCTTTTCTTTGAATTGTACGTGTATCATTTTGTATCGTTTGACTTATGATGCATAAATGTATTGCAATATTGGTCATAAACTTAAGTCCTTGAAATTCTTTATTCTTTTGGCCATCCTGCAATAAGTTTTTAATATTCATTCATAATTCATATGTGTTATTGTCTACAGAAGGAGCTATTAGTGCAATTAAAACTTATCGTGATCAAATGGTGTTTATACAGTAGTCATTAGAAATAGTGATACATGAACTACATTTTGTATACACTTTCACTCATATTTAAATTAACAATTTAGACATACTAGGCTCTTTTTTTAGAGGGAGGAGAAATATGACTCATGTTTTGTTTAATTTATGTTGGATTCTTACCTACTGCAATACATGTAAAAGCAATATCAAAATTTATGTTTAAGTTAAAAGGCCTTCAAGTCTACAAGAAGACAAAGGCACTATTTGTCACTCATTTCAGGACCATTTGTTTGGGCTAAAATCTTTGTTTTCACCAACATACTCATATCTATGAAGATGTCCAACCTCCAAACAAAGGTTCTGTCACACCCTATGCCTACACCCTCGACATGACCGATACTCGAGAATCATTGTTGATCCCCAAAAGAACCCTTGGCCTAGCTCACTACTTAGTGGAAGACTAACTCAAGAAGATTTAAACTTTAAAACAGAATTTAAATTCAAAAGTCTCAAAACTTCTCAAAATTCAAACTATCTCATAATAGTATACTCAAAACTATCTGAAAAAACTCTGAAAATAATAATAGTTTGTCAAAATAGTTCAAAGAAAATACTGGCATAAACTCAACACTAACTATCTATGAAGTCTCTATAGTTCTACATGGATTTCGGGACAAAACTCACGACACCTCAAAATTACTACACTGAAAGACAAGAGTGGAGTCCTCGAAATGCAAAGAAGGCTCACCAAAGCTAGCAAGAAGTTCAAAGTGATCTCAACGAAGTGTTTGTTGATGATCCTGAAAAACTAAATCTGAATCATAGAAAGATGCAGACGAATGGAATCAATACATTGAATGTACGAGTATATAATAAAGTTGAATGAATAAATAATTAAATTGATAAGGCTAGAAGAATACTCACCTCAACTCAATACAAAGCAATAATGAGAGATGAAAATATTTAAAGCTTCAAAAATAAAAGACGTTAACTCAAGGATGCATATAAAAATAAAATAACATATCCTTTACTCTTATTTGGGAGATACTCTAACCGACAACCAACACTATGAGTTACGTGAGAACTGTTCTATAGCTTGTCGAGGTATAGAACACCTCAACTAAGTGGATCCACTAAAGCTCTACTCGAAAGAAATAAGGAGTAGTCTAAAAAGTATGATCATTTATCCATGTGGGCTACATGGTTTAAGAGAATGTGAGTTGTATGAAATCATCTTCATATCGGTGCTCAATACTACATTCAATAAATATATATACTCATGCTCAAATGTATAAAACATACTTTCGCTCAATATGAGGTAATTACTCAAAATGTCATCTTAAGAGAGTTAACTACTCTGAAATATCTCTGAACTCATCAAATAGTTTAGAAATCATGGTTTTTCTTTTCTCAATGTAAAATGATACATTTGGGAATAATTAGTTCCTTTATACTCTTGCTCAAATCATGTATAAAACTATTCTCAAAACTCATCTTTGCTTCAGAATACAAGTTTAAGACAATTGATTGGTTAAAAAGATTATCAATAATAACTCAATAAATGCTTAAATAATAGGGCCCACGCTGAAAAAAATAGACATAAGTAATCAACTCAAGAATCTCAATACAAGATATATAGCAACTCAATAATCAGGATTAAGATTTAGAACTCAACAACGGAACATATCTCAAGAATTTTCAAAACTAAGGATGTAACCCTAGATTATCCTTTATTGATAGAAAGTAGATGTAGAGCATAAGGAAGAACTAAATCCATTACTATGATAGCCTTACATACCTGATTATGAAGCCATTAGACTGAAAACTTTGGTAGGGACTTCATTTATCTTGAGCTTGAGGAAGAACATTAGCTTTCTTAGAGGTAATATTTGAGCTTAGAATCTTAGGGCTTGATCTTGAGAGAAGAAAATCTTTTATGAAGTTCTTAGAGCAGAAGAACCTTAGATGGGAAGTTCCTCTTTATATCTTAATTATGTTTTTGACTCAAAGGTTTTAGGGTTCTTGATGGTAAAGAGGAACCCTAGGTAAGTTTTAAGAGAATTTCTAATACTTGAATGTTTATATTGATGATTTTGAAATGAAAACTATTTAGTTGAATGATATATTCAGTTAAAATACTAAAAAATGACTTAGAATAGGGTTAAATATCTTAGGAAATGACCAAATAAGCATAGAACGTGTGCAGAAAGTTACTGAAAAACAAAGTGCAGCAAGTTTTCACGGATGGCTCTACGGTCCGTGGAACATTAATTCCACCGGTCGTAGTTGTCATCTATAGAACTTTGACTGCCTGACAGGGCTTCATTAAAATAGGCATAACTTTTTACTCCAAACTTGAAATGAGACAAACTTGGTGGTTTTGGAAAAAAGATCCATAGATATTCAATTTTGTAGGTTGTGGATTACCTAACTCATTATGTTCCAAGAGATGTGATCGATTGAAGTTAACCTAAGTAGAATCTTATATCAAAACTTAATTGGTAAAGAAGCTTTATCTTAACTTTGTGCTAGGGGATTCTAGTAACCTTAATGCATATTCAAAACCATTCCCACACTAAAGAATTGAAATTAAAACCTAAGAAAAATTTAAGAATCACCCGATATGACCTTACACACAAATGAAAAATTGTTTAGGTCTAAGCTTAGAAATTTTTGGGGTATTACAATATCTCTCCATTGGTATCAATCGTCCTAGAATGACGGTTAAACTGAGCATGGAAGGGAAGTGAATTATGTGTACAATCTTGCTCACTTCTGAACTTGCCTACTAACATAGGCAGAATTAATTCATACTAAGAGTTTGGAACTATCTATAGCACATAAGTCACGAACAATATGGGTTTGATTATAATAACGCTCTATCTGAAGCTATTTGACATGAAACATGGATAACTGGGCATGATGTCAGAATAGGCCTACTATACCTTAAGCGATACGACTGCTAGCTTTCAAGCCTAATACTATAACCATGACTCCTGATAATCAATCCTTTTAAGAATTTCTCATGCTCTTGTCTTCTCTACCAAATGAAATTTCACGCATTACTATCTGACATAACTACCTCATCCAACTATCACTAAAACTTCATCTCATTCTTCCTCCAGATTTATAACCTTAGTTAGATGGAATAAGCACACCATCACTACCACAATAAGAAACATCAACCATCTCATATCTATCATTACTCAACTACTATCATCAATATCACTATTGAAACTAAAAAGGATCACTAAAGGACAAAAGGAGCTTTAGAGCGAAAGATCAAAAGTACAATTTATTCAAGACATCTGATATAACAATATACATGACATAACATTATGTTGCTATTCATTGAGAGTAAATCATGAATTCGTGAGACTAAGCATACTATGAGACATGAGTGCTTATATGAATAAGTTCAGATCATGAGGCTAATATCCATAACATTATGGAGTAAGATTGAGACCAATGAGCTAAAGTATTTGTTCCTATTTTGGGGACTGACCATAGATGTGAATATGTCTTAAGTGTATAAGCATAGGTCATGACACAATTATGATATTAGAAACCTCAACAAGATATTATAACGACTAAATTTTGAGGAATAAGCTAGAGTATAAATGGATTGATATAACATTACAACTCTTTCTGAACACATCACTACTTGATTCTTAACACTTGATTTGGTTTCTCATCTTATCATCCCCCCCCCCCTTATATTTGAAGCTGACACTTTAAAACTATGAATTTATTCCATCTTCTCTTAACTAGTCTATATTCACTTTACTTTAATAATCGGGGAAATTCTAATCTCATGGTTATTGATCTCTCTATGCGTAGGTACTAAGATTCTTTCTAAGGCTTATTTCTGAGATGGTTCACTTGACTTCTTCTTGCTTCTATAGAAGTCCTATAATCTTTATTTGCATTGTCTTATAAATAAGCTTACTCTAACTCTTAATAGTCTAACTTCTCCTTCTTAGCCTACAAATATTGTACTTCTAAGTTCATATCTACCAAAACTAGAGGAAACTTGATTTATATTTAAGAAGTTCATCATCGGCTATATATGATCCCTTCGACCAAACTCTTAAGGTTAATAATTAATGCTTACATCAGTCTATTCTACATTGACAACTCAATTGTACTATCTAGGCACACATGAAAAATCATAAACTTAATTAAAACCTCATTTGACTACATACGATCTCAGGTACACCTTTTAATGCTCTTGTTATTCTAATGGCTTATCCATACTTCATTTTTCTCAATAAGGGTAGTAACACCATATTTGTACCACTCACATTCTTTGCACCTAACACCTTAATTCATCACCTACTCTATGTGAAACATAATAGATCAAATCTCAAAATCAACATTATCACTCTCGTGTTGTCATTCTTTTTATCACGACAACCATCTCAAATTCAAGCTTAGTCTCTATAGTACTAAACATAGACATCAATACAATTGCTCACATTTTATACTACATATGACTACTAGATAAAATTAAAACTCGTCCACTAAGACCTCATGATAAGTAGTCAATCTTATCTCACAGCCTACCTATTCACATATTACTGTCACATTCCCTTCCACAACTTAAGTACTATTTATCCACTTACTATACATAATTACTTAATTAGTGATATTATCCTCAGATTACCATGCAGTTATCCTTTCAAAAATATAAGCCTAGCTTAGATCTATCGCATCTTGAATACTCAGATCTTCTATTTAACACATATACTTAGTCGATACTAATGCAATGATACATCATCATAAAATCTTTTCTGGTTAAAGTATACTCTAACTCATCATGATTAGTAACTATTCCTCTGCCTTCTATGATGAAATCTACAAAAAAAAAAATCATCACTTCTTACCCTACACGTAAGGGAAAACTCCTCATTAATAAATTATTGGGTGTATGACTGCAACAACATAATTTACTTGATCACTATCTCCCTTTCTTAGATTACTATACCTCTAAATGCATTCTTCTAAATCTAGGTACTTCTACTACTACTAGCTCATAAATTAGCAAATTGCACTATTTTTTGGCTGAAAATACCACCCAAGCATTCTAAAACACACTTTCTTCATAAGGGTCTCACCTGAAACAAGGTTTAGAGAAGAACATTTAGGAGTACATCTCGCCTTTAGCTCGAATGCACGATTCATATGAATAAAGGTGCATTCTTTCGAATCCAAATACTTAAGCTCATTCACGGGCTCTCTCAAGCCCGTCTTCAGTGTCTTCACTTCATGAAGACTTTGTCTGAGAGTAACTCATCGATAAGGATTTGGGCTCTTCTATTTCAACCACTTTGAGTATGAGGGGTGGTCGAATGAATTTGAGAAACACACAAGTCTGAATAAGTTACTTATGGCACATTTCTATTGCATGATTTAGAGTATGAAAAATAGAAAACTTGTATTAAATACTTGTAGTTCCTCATTTATAGAAGTAGGGTCCCTCACAACCACAAATAAGATCCTACTGGCATGGCTACATAGACAACCTAATCCACTTGAACTCTATACTTTGATACCAAGTTTGTTACACCCTGAGTGTAACATCTCGCAACAAGAAAGAACTAGATAGAAGTTTAAAATCTGGAAATAGTTATTTTTGGAAGGTACAAGGAAATCTAGAAAAAATTTAGCAAGTTGAAGTGAGTTTTTTGGTCAACTTCAAACAATCATAACTCCTAGCTTAGGATGAGTTAGGTGTAGTTACAGATATGGTTGAAAAGCTCTTGAAATGATCTTTCCAATGCCATCACGTTTGCACAATTCCGAGTTTGTAAGAGTGAGGTATCCCCTTTGGAAGTTAGGCTATTCGAATAAGAAAATTCCCAATCCGGATTTTTGAAGGGTAGTTTGGTCTTCTCCTTACCCAATTAATTAAATCCATTTTTAATCAAATAGTTAGGGTCAAAAATTATTTATTTCAGTTTACACTTTTGAGCAATAGCGTTGGGGGTTTTGGAGAAAGAACGCAAGAGAAAAAAGAAGAGGAAAAGCAAGATTCGCCAAAAAAGATAGATTTTGGTTGCGGATTCGCCAAGGAATTGACCCTACAAAGTTTGTAAATCTCTCATAGCGTTGGGTTCATTCACCCACATGCCAAACATATTTAGTTCAGCGAAATTCGTCCTAAAAGAGTTTGAAATATGATGTTCTTGACATGAATTCTTGAATTTGAATGTTGTTCTTGAATTAGGATGAAATGAGGAGTTTCTCAGTTTGTTACGTCACATTATAGAGTCGTTTCAACTTAGGTTCTTAGGTACATTTGTTGGGTATCAATATCTAAAGGTTATTTGAGAAAAAGAACCGAGGTTGGGTTATTTGGAGCTGGAAAACCAAGAAGAAATTTCGTCCGACGAAAGTTGAGTATGGGAGCGCGTCGCGCGACCTGTTCCCAGAATTGAAAAATTTTGCTCTGCGTTATGGAGCTAACACGAGGTGTTCTGCCTCAAAAGATGTTTTTGGAAACAAAATTTAATTATACCTCCGCGTAATGGACCCACCTTCAAATCTTGATTTTTGGTCTATTCTCATAATTAGCTATCTAAAATCTGTCCTAAACAACATGAGATCTTTCCAAACACCAATCATAATCCTTGAATCTATAATTCAATTCAAGGATCAGTTAAGAGTCAAGTCAAGAGCAGTTAAGATCAAAGTCAAGAGAAGTCAAGAGTCAAGTAAGAGAAGTTCATTTCAAATTTTCGTAAGTCTTTTACAAACGTTTTAACTTTGTCTTAAGACTTAAGTTTTGAAGTTGAGTAAAGAGTAAGAGCAAAGTTCATTTTCTTTAAAATGATATATGGGAACTAAGTATTTCCAAGAGTAAATGTTTTCACATTTAAGATGAGAGGAAACTGAGATTTTCAAAAGAGTTTTGAACAACAAAAGGGAACATTGATTCCAAGAGAGCTTTTTAAGCTAAGTTTGAGCAATTATCTCAAACCAGAGAAGAAGTTATTTTAAAAACATATGAGCTAAGTATATTTAGGGAGTAGTATTGAGCACCGATATGGGAACGTGAGTTTATATTAACTCAAGCCCCCATAAACCATGTAGCCATCATGGGCAAAAAAAGGATCATACTTTTTAGATGATTCCTTACTGCTTTTTAGCACAGACTAGTGGATCCACTTAGTAGTTCAGGTTCTATATCGATCGCAAGGTATAGAACGATCCTTGGCAACGTGAGGTAAAATGGTGTACCATCACTTACGCTCATAGTGATAGTTTTCGGTTAGAGAATCTCCCACAGAAGTTATATTACTTTCTAAATGTGTAAAGTTAAGTTTGTTATTGCTTTATCTTTAACGAACTAAGATTGCTTTCAATTGTTTCATAATTTATATATATATCCATGAGTTGAGAAGACCCAGGTAGGTGTTTCTTCCATAATCTCTTTCGAGCCTATGTTTTTTAGCATTTCAACTCGCATACTCGTACATTCAATGTACTGATGCCAGATGGCCTGCATCTTATTATGATGCAGACTCAGGTAATCAGGATCAGCATCCAGTGCCATGTTGATCCATCTTGAGCATTCAGAGTATGTTAGTGAGCCTCCTTGCATTCCGGAGGAGTCCTTTATTTTCTTTCTCATCTTCAGATTTTTAGGATGATCAGGGGTCCAGTCCCGACATCCCTATTTGTTTTAGAGGCTTCATAGACAGTTAGTAATTCAGTAGTCTTTGCGTTATCATTCGTATGTTAAAGACTTGGGTTGCCACTTTTGGCCAAGTTGAATGTTTAATCTTTAAAACATTCTCAGTTATTTTATTATTCAGTTCAGTTAAGTTCATTGATCATTATAGATATGAATATTGTATTCTGCTAAGTTAAGTAAGCCATGCCAAGGGTTCTCTTGGGGCTAGCAGTGGTCTTCGAGTGCCAGTTCTGCCCAGGGTCTAGGCTAGGGGTGTAACAAACTTGGTATCAGAGCACAAAGTTCAAGAGTCCTAGGGAGTCTATGAAGCCGTGTCTGTAGAGTCCTAGTTATTGGTGTGAAGCGCCATATCTATAACTAGGAGGCTGCAACACTTAGAAAATTATCTCACTTCTTTCACACTCTTTTTGTGCTTTAGAGTTTGATCTCTAAAATGTTTCTTCTAATTCGTCCTTGCACATGTTTTCAGATAATCATGCATCCATGAAGAGCGGTCAGAGGTCATCCAACTAGGAGAAATGTTAAAGAGCACGAGTTGCCCAATACACCTGAAGTGCAACCTCAAGGCGAAGTGACCAATGCTGAGTTCCGTGAGGCTATCCGGATGTTAAGCCAAGCTATGACTAACCAGGTTGGGTAGCAAAGAGGGGTTCGACAAGAAAAGGATGAAACTTCAAGGATTCATGAGTTCTTGAGGATGAATCCTCCAAGTTTCACTGGTTCCAGCAGTACTGAGGATCCAGAGAACTTCCTTGAGAAACTGAAAAAGGTATTCAACGTGATGCATGTTGCTGATACTGAGAGAGTTGAGCTAGTTGCATACCATATGAAGAATGTTTCTAGGACCTGGTTTGATCAGTGGAAAGAGGGTAGAGCTGAGGATGCACCACCTGCAAGTTGGGCCTATTTTGAGGAAGCTTTCTTGGGTCGTTTCTTTCCCCAGGAACTGTAAGAGGCTAAGGTATGTGAGTTCCTCACACTTAAGCAGGATTCTCTAAGTGTTCAAGAATATGGGTTAAAGTTCACCCAACTATCCTGTTATGCTCCAGAGATGGTTAAGGATGTGAGAAGTACAATGAGCTTGTTCGTTGCTGGGTTGGGCCGTCTATCAAGCAAAGAGGGCCAGGTAGCAATGTTTATTGGGGACATAGCGTTTCGAGGTTGATGGTCTATCTGTAGTAGGTAGAGGAAGAGAAGCTTAGAGATAGAGAGGAAGTCAAGAATAAGAAAGAGAAGACAGAAAATGAGTCCGGACAGCAAAAAGGTAGTGTGAATCGTTCGTTCTTTCAGAAGCAAAAGGGGACTGCACCATATTCTGCTAGTGCACTTGCACCTAAGAACAAAGGTGAGTATAACGGCCAGAATTCAAAAAACTTCAGAGCTAGACCAGCACAGTCTCAAGGTAGTGTGGCACAAGGAGGTAGTTGGGCTCTTATATGTGGTAGATGTGGTAGAAACCACTCAGGTAAGTGTCGTGATGGCCAAACAGTTTATTTCAAATGTGGGCAAGAGGGACACGTTATGAAAGAGTATCCTAAGAATAAGGGAAATCCAGGCAATAGAGCCTAGTCTTCATCAGTTGCTCCACCAGATAGGGCTTCACCTAGAGGAGCTACTTCCGATACTAGCGGAGGATCAAACCGCCTCTATGCAATCACTAGTCGCCAAGAGCAAGAGAACTCTCGAGATGTTGTCACTGGTATGATCAAACTCTTTATTTTTTATGTTTATGCTTTGTTAGACCTAGGAGCAAGTTTATCTTTTGTAACCCCTTATGTTGCAAATAAGTTTGAAGTTATTCCTGAGAAACTTTATGAACCCTTCTATGTTTCTACACATGTTGGAGAGTCTATTCTAGCTGAGCGAGTCTATCATGCTTGTGTCATTTCCATCAATCACAAAGACACCATGGCTAATTTAATTGAGTTAGACATGGTGGATTTCGATGTCATTCTAGGTATGGACTAGCTTCATGCTTGTTATGCATCAATAAATTATAGAACTCGAGTTGTCAAGTTTCAGATTCCTAATGAGCCAGTCATAGAGTGGAGTAGTAGTTCAGCAGTGCCTAAGGGTCATTTCATTTCATACCTTAAGGCGAGAAATTTAGTTTTGAATAGTTGAATCTATCACTTAGTCCGAGTTAATGACTCAAGTGTTGAGGTACCTCTCATTCAGTCAGTTCCTATAGTAAAAGAGTTTCCAGAAGTTTTTCTTGATGACCTACCCGGAGTCCCTCCTGAGAGAGAAATAGACTGCAGTATAGACATCATTCCAGATACTCATCCTATCTCTATTCCGCCATACAGAATGGCACCAACAATGTTGAAAGAGTTGAAAGAGCAACTAAAAGATCTATTAGATAAGGGCTTCATTCGACCAAGTGTCTCACCTTGGGGCGCTCTGGTCTTGTTTATCAGAAAGAAAGATGGTACCCTTAGGATGTGTATAGATTATCGTCAGTTGAACAAGGCTACCATCAAGAATAAGTATCCTCTTCCGAGAATTGATGATCTTTTCAATCAGCTTCAGGGTGCTTCCTGCTTCTCAAAAATTGACCTCAGATTAGGCTATCATCAATTAAGAGTAAGGGAATGTGATATTCCAAAGACGGCTTTCAGAATCAGATATGATCATTATGAGTTTTTGGTCATGTCTTTTGGTTTGACCAATGCACCAACAGCGTTCATGGATCTTATGAATAGAGTCTTCAAACCTTATTTAGAGATGTTTTTTATCGTCTTCATTGATGACATACTAATATATTCAAGGAATGAAGAAGATCATGCTAGCCATCTCAGAATAGTTCTCCACACTTTGAAAGATAAGGAGTTGTATGCCAAGTTCTCTAAGTGTGAGTTTTGGCTTGAGTCTGTGGCATTCTTAGGCCATATTGTGTCTAGAGAGGGAATTAAAGTTGATACTCAGAAAATTGAGGCAATGCAGAATTAGCCTAAACCCACATCTCCAAGTGATATTAGGAGTTTCTTGGGTTTAGATGGCTATTATGGAAGGTTTGTAGAGGGGTTCTTATCTATTTTGTCTCCTTTAACCAAGTTGACTCAGAAGACAATGAAATTTCAACGGTCTGAAGCTTGTGAGAAAAACTGTTAGGAATTGAAAAAGAGGTTGACTACTGCCCCAGTTTTGACCTTACCAGAATGTACTCAAGGTTTTGTGGTGTATTATGATGCATCTAGAGTTGGTTTGGGTTGTGTCTTAATGCAGAACGGCAAAGTTATAGCTTATGCCTCCAGACAATTGAAAGTTCATGAGAAAAATTATTCAACCCATGATCTAGAGTTGGTTGTTGTAGTTTTTGCTTTCAAGACATGGCACCATTATTTGTATGGTTTTCATGTGGATGTGTTCACCGATCACAAGAGCCTTCAATATGTGTTCACTTAGAAAGAGCTTAATCTCAGACAGAGAAGGTGGTTAGAGTTACTCAAGGACTACGACATGAGTATTCTTTACCACCCAGGCAAGGCTAATGTTGTTGTTGATTCCTTAAGCAGGTTGTCTATGGGTAGCACCACCTATGTTGAAGAAGGAAGGACAGAGTTAGCAAAAGATGTGCAAAGACTGGCACGCCTGAGAGTCAAACTTATAGATTCCACAGAAGGAGGTATAGTAGTGACGAATGGGGCTAGGTCATCATTAGAGTCAGAAGTAAAAAGCAAGCCAGACCAAGACCCTATTTTGCTTGAATTGAAGGCAAATATTCATAAGCAAAAAGTATTAGCTTTTGAACAAGGGGGAGATGGTGTATTGAAAAATCAAGGTAGGTTATATGTACCAATGGTGGATGGACTCCAAGAGAGGATCATGGAGGAAGCTCATAGCTCCAGATATTCCATTCATTTGGTTTCCACAAAGATGTATCGTGATTTGAAAGAAGTGTATTGGTGGAATAGTATGAAGAAGAGCATTGCAGAATTTGTTGCCAAGTGTCCAAATTGCCAACAAGTTAAAGTAGATCACCAAAGACCCGGTGGTTTGGCGTAGAATATAGAACTTTTGGAATAGAAGTAGGAGATGATTAATATGGATTTCATCACAAGCTTGCCAAGGTCTGGCAGACAACATGATTCTATTTGGGTGATTGTTCAGTAGAAGATTAAGTGATGTTATATATTCAGGAGGTGGTAAGACTTCATGGAGTTCCAGTCTCCATTATTTCAGATAGAGGTGCACAATTATGGAAATCTTTTCAGAAAGGTTTGGGTTCAAAGGTGAACTTAAGTACTATCTTTCATCCTCAGACTGACGAACAAGAAAAGCGCACTATTCAAACATTAGAAGATATGTTTAGGGCTTGTGTGATTGATTTCAAAGGGAATTGGGATGATCACCTACCTCTCATTGAGTTTGCTTACAACAACAGTTATCACTCGAGCATCCAAATGGCTCCTTATGAAGTTCTTTATGGGAGAAGATGCAGATCTCCTATTGGATGGTTTGAAGTTGGTGAAGCAGGGTTGACAGGACCAGATATAGTTCATCAAGTTATGGAGAAGGTGAAAGTAATTCAAGAGAGATTGAAACCAGCACAGAGTCGGCAGAAATTCTACATTGATGTTAGGAGAAGGGTGTTAGTGTAATGCCCCGAAATACTAACCAAGAATCGCATGTCAATTTATTGTTGCTTAATTACTACAATATGTTTTATTCTCATTTTGGAAACTTGAAATTTTGACATATTTGCAAACTTGCTTAACATAAATTGTTAACGTAATTTAAGGTATTGTATTGGGGTATTTTTGTAATATTCTAATTAGAACTATGTATAACTTTAAAAGGAGGTGAGTGTTGTGAACGTGTGGATGTCACAATATGGTATATGGATAGTATGTGTATTGGCGTGTTGAGATTGTGGAAATTGTGCACAGCTTGTGCAAAGTAGTGGATGGCTTGTGTCAGCCATTCACTACCCAATTTACATTGCCTATATAAAGGCTTTGTACTTCATTTGAATGAGATAACGAAAAGAAATAAATACAGTACATTACTCTCTCTATTGTCCTTCTTTTAAGCGTGTTAATTTTAGTTAGTTACTTTATAATACGTTATCAGCACGAGTCTCTCCCAGTTCAAGTAAAGACTTTAAAAGACTCAAAGGTATAAAATTTTCTTTCTTAAATAATGTCAAATATATCTAAGCTTGAATTTCTTGCTTTATACTTATCGGGAAAAGGCTATATATCATGGGTACTTGATGTAGAAATTCATCTTAATGGGATGGGTATGGCAGATACCATCCAAGAAAAAAAATCAAGCATCGACTCAAAATCGTGCTAAGGCAATGATATTTCTCCGTCATCACCTTGATGAGGGTTTAAAAATGGAACATCTCACTGTTAAAGATCCTCTGGTGTTATGGACTAATTTAAAAAATAGATATGACCACCTGAAGTTGGTCGCCCTTCCACAGACACATTATGACTGGATCCATTTTAGACTTCAAGATTTTAAATCTATTAGTGAGTATAACTCTTCCATGTTTAAAATCATCTCACAATTAAAATTATGCGGAGAAAATATCACTGACCATGATATGCTGGAGAAAACATTTTCCACTTTCCCTACCTCGGGTATGCTCCTGCAGCAGCAATACCGAGAAATGGGATTTAAAAAATATTCAGATTTAATTTCACATATCCTTGTTGCTGAACAACATAATGACTTACTAAAGAAACACCATGAAAGTCGACATACTGCTTCTATGCCATTTCCTAAAGTAAATACAACAAATTTTCACCAATCTAAACGCAGAAAAAGTCATGGCCCTAGTCGTGGCCGTGGCCGTGGTCGAGGAAGAAACTTCAATCATGGTGATCGTCTTGCACTAAATAATAACTTTCACCACCAGCAGTGTAAAAAGAAGGATGAAAAACATGAAGTGGTGTAGAAGAAAATTTCAGACAACAAATGTTATCGATGTGGTGGAAAAGGGCATTGGTCACGTACCTGTCGTACGCCAAGGCACCAGGTTGAGTTGTATCAAGCTTCCCTAAAGGAGGTGAAAAATAACGCAGAAGCCAACTTCATCTTTGAAGATAATGTTGAACCCATGCATCTAGATGTAGCAGATTTCTTTGAGAATCCCGAAGGAAAAATAGATCACCTGATAGGTGATGGGTCTGTTTTCCTAGTCTTGTAAATAAATAAAAGGTTGCGTAATGTTTTCTTTTAGTAATAATATTATAATATTTACTTCGTTTATATCTTTTATCTTGTAGAGTATATGGATACCTCTCAAATTTTGTTTGGATCAATGATCAACCATGAAGATATTTGTGTAATTGATAGTGGAACAACGCACGCCATATTCAAAGATGAGAAATACTTTTCTTACTTGCTTAGAAGGAAAGAAAATGTTACTACAATTTCTGGTAATTCGAACTTAATAGAAGGCTCCAGAAGAGCTATTATATTTCTTCCTAAGGGGACAAAACTTGTTATAGAAGATGTATTATTCTCTTCTAAATCCCCAAGAAACCTGTTAAGTTTTAAAGATATTCGCCGAAATGGATATCATGTTGAGACAAAAATGAAATGAATGTTGAATACCTTGGTATTACTAAGATTGTCTCAGACCAGAAATACGTGTTAGAGAAATTATCAACTTTATCTTCTGGCTTATATTATGCAAAAATAAGTACAATTGAAGCACACTCTATCGTAAATTAGAAGTTTACTAACCTAAAAAATTTTGTGCTTTGGCATGACCGAATAGGTCATCCTGGATCAATAATGATGAGACGAATCATTGATAACTCAAATGGACATCCATTAAAGAACCTGAAGATTCTTACGAGTGATGAGTTTTCATGTGTTGCTTGTTGTCAAGGTAAATTGATTACTAGGCCATCACCAATGAAGGTTAACATTGAATCCCCTCAATTTTTAGAACGTATACATGGGGATATATGTGGACCTATTCACCCATCTAGTGGGTTGTTTAGGTATTTTATGGTCCTAATAGACGCACCTTCAAGATGGTCTCATGTGTGCCTCTTATCATCTCGCAACCTGGCATTTACAAAATTATTGGCACAAATGATACGATTAAGAGCGTAATTTCCAGATTATCCTATTAAGGCAATTCGCCTTGATAATGCTGAAGAATTTACATCTCAAGCTTTTGATGATTATTGCTTATCAATAGGCATAAAAGTTGAACATCCTGTAGCTCATGTTCATACCCAAAATGGACTTGCTGAGTCATTTATTAAGCACTTACAATTGATAGCAAGACCTCTACTTATGCAAACTAAGTTTTCCACTATTATTTGGGGTCATGCTGTCTTACATGTAGCATCACTTGTTCATCTCAGACCAACTCATTATAATAAATACTCTCCGTCACAATTAGTATTTGCTCATGAACCAAATATTACTCATTTACGAATTTTTGGATGTGCCGTATATGTGCCAGTAGCACCACCACAGCGCACTAAGATGGGCCCCCAAAGAAGGCTAGGCATATATGTTGGGTTTAATTCACCCTCCATAATTCACTACCTTGAGCCATTGACGGGAAATTTATTCACTGCAAGATTTGCAGATTGTCGATTTGATGAAACAAGTTTTCCACAATTAGGGGGAGAGAAAAAGGAACTTAAAAATGAAATTGCATGGAAAGTTTCATCATTATCTCATTTTGATCCACGTTCCCCTATGTCTGAACAAGAGGTCCAGAACATCATTCATTTGCAAAACATAGCAAATCAAATGCCAGACGGATTTACTGATTTGAAAAGGAAAATAAAGTCACATATTCCTACAGTAAATGTACCTATTCGGATTGACGTCCCAAAAGGACCATATACAAGTGTCATGGCTTCTGAATCACAAACACGCCTGAAGCGTGGTAGACCATTGGGTTCAAAAGACAAAAATCCTAGAAAAAGAAGCACAAAAAGTAAAGATGACACTACAAAAGTCTCATGAAGAAGTTCAAGATCTGATTAATCCTGATATTCTTGAAGAAATCAGTGAACCCGAGACTCAAGTGAATGAAGAACTTTCAATAAGTTCTACAGGTGATGGGATAAGTTTAGATCGATCAAATATTATAGTGGATAATATTTTCGCATATAATGTTGCACTTAACATTATGAAATATAGTGAGCATCTAAACATTTATCTGTCAAAGAATGTCGGCGAAGATGTGATTGGCATAAAATGGCAAAAGGCAATTTAATTAGAATTGAATTCACTTGCTAAACGTGAGGTTTTTGGACCATTAGTCCTTACGCCTAGTGATGTTAAATCAATTGGCTATAAATGGGTCTTTGTACGAAAAAGAAATGAGAAAAATGAAATTGTAAGATACAAGGCACGCCTTGTTGTACAAGGATTCTCTCAACGACCCAGTGTCGACTATGAAGAAATATATTCACCGGTTATGGATGCAATAACTTGTTGATATCTCATCGGATTAGATGTACATGAAATCTTGAAATACATCTAATGGATGTGGTTACAGCTTATTTTTACGGTTCACTTGATAATGAAATTTATATAAAAGTTTCGGAAGGACTTAAAATGCCTAAAGCATATAGTTAAAAATCTTGGGAAATGTGTTCAATCAGATTACAAAAGTCATTATACAACTTAAAACAATCAGGGCGCATGTGGTATCGCCTCAGTGAGTACTTGATAAAACAAGATTATATAAACGATGCCATTTGTCCTTGTATTTTTATTAAGAAAACAACATCTGGATTTGTTATTCTTGTTGTTTATGTTGATGACATTAATCTCATTGGAACTCCAGAAGAGGTCCAAAAGGCAATTGAATAGCTAAAGAAATAATTTGAGATGAAAGACCTTGGAAAGACAAAACTTTGTCTTGGTCTACAAATTGAACATTTAGCAAACGGGGTCTTCATCTATCAATTTGCCTTTACTGAGAAAATCTTGAAACGATTTTACATGGACAAAGCACATCCATTAAGTACTCCAATGGTTGTCTGATCACTTGAAGTGAGTAAAGATCCATTCCAACCTCAAGAGAGAATGAGGAACCTCTTGGTCCTGAAGTACCTTATCTTAGTGCAATTGGTGCACTTATGTATCTTGCTAATGCTATGAGACCTGACATAGCATTTTCTGTTAATTTGTTAGTAAGATGTACTTCTTCCCCAACACGAAGACATTGGAATAGAGTTAAACATATATTGCGATATCTAAAGTGGACTAGTGATTTGGGTCTATTTTATACTAACAAAGATAGTGCAGATCTTGTTGGTCATGCAGATGCAGGTTATTTATCTGACCCACATAAAGCTCGATCTCAAACAAGATATCTGTTCACATACGGAGGTACTGCTATATCATGGCGATCGACCAAGCAGTCCATTGCTACTACTTCTTCAAATCATGCAAAGATAATAGCCATTTATGAAGCAAGTATAGAATGTGTATGGTTGAGATCAATGATACATTTCATCAAAGAAAGATGTGGGTTAAAGTGTGATGTCAAGGTACCCACGGTGCTCTTTGAAGACAATGTTGCATGCATAGCTCAATTAAGAGGAGGCTTCATAAAAGGAGATAGAACGAAGCACATTTCACCAAAATTATTCTTCACACATGATCTCCAGAAGAATGGTGATAATGATGTACAACAAATTTGTTCAAGTGATAATCCAGCAGATTTATTCACCAAATCTTTACCAGCCTCAACTCTTGAGAAGATGGTACACAAAATTGGAATGCGAAAACATAACAATATAAATCGTGGTCTTCATCATGGGGAGTAGAATACGCGTTGTACTCTTTTTTCCTTAGTCTAGGTTTTGACCCATTGGGTTTTCCTAACAAGGTTTTTAATGAGGCAACAAGCAAATGTGTATTTAAAAGATATATGTACTCATTTTCCTCCCTATAGTTTCTTTAGTTAGGCATAGACATCCAAGTGGGAGTATTGTCAACATGTGGTATCACGATATGGTATGTGGATAGTATGTGTATTAGAGTGTTGAGATTGTGGAAATTGTGCACAGCTTGTACAAAGTAGTGGATGGCATGTGTCAGCCATTCACTGCCCAATTTACATTGCCTATATAAAGGCTTTGTACTACATTTGAATGAGATAACGAAAAGGAATAAATACAGTACATTACTCACTCTATTGTCCTTTTTAGTGTGTTAATTTTAGTTAGTTACTTTATAAGAGTGAGGGATATATATACAGGCGTATATGTATGCATTTTGGGCAGCACACAATTATTTGGGCAGCACCCTTGAAGGACAGCTGTAAAGGGGATAAACATCACTTTTGGTGACTATATGTTTACACCTCCTCTATAGTGAAATTCGTGTTCCTTAGCACTAAGAAACCTGGTGAACTCTCTCTAACCATATTACTCTCAAAATCACAAGAGAAAAACTTGGTCCTTTTGGTTGGAATTCGAGACACACCCTTCTCTTTAGTAAGTGATGAAATCTGTTCCAGAGCTTGGTAGTGTTTGGTATTTTCAGAATATCGCGCTCTATAGAACTTCGTTTACAGTGAATAAATATGATTTGGAAAGATAATTCATATATGTACAACTCTTATGTTTATGTAAAACTCTAATTTAGCTGTTATGGATTCGAAATATGGGACGCAACATAGGACAAGTTCTTAACATTTGGATCTTTAAATATCAAACTTGATACTCTTTATGTATGGTTTACTTGATTTATTGTTATGTTTCAATTGTCTTGCCTATGACTTGAGAAAGGTAGCTTTGTGAATCTGAGGGCTCAGAACCTATAGGTTTTACACCACTAAACTATATGCTTAGAGCTAGTTGTTTCTATCATAGGGAATGATCGAGAGGAGGGATGAAGCTGGCCATTGGAGTTGGAAATTTTGAGAGCCTTAAGGAAGAACATATTTGCATATAGGCATCTAAAATTTGTATAAACCTTGGGACTTGTACATGATCTATGTATTGTATATTTACATGAAATTTTGAGGGCTAATTTGATCATGTCACCATGGGTTGTAAAATAAGTATGGCTATATATTTTGTTCTTTTGGGGTGTGTAAGCCCAAGTCTTGTAAGATATTAAATTTACCACTAGTTTTGAATAGTTGTGTGAAGCATGAACCTCCTAATTTGGGTACTCGGACGTTGGTAATATTCTTTTTATATCATCTTTGCAGTGTGAGGATAATATATGCATAAAAATCTCGTCAGTTATTGGCTTCTATTATTTTGTAAGGGTTTTTCCACCATAAGTTAAAATTATGTGCAATATCAATTTGACATCAAATAAATGTTTAAATGGGCAGGATGGCACTTCCTTAAATATTTTTTTTTCTATATGAACCTAATCCCTCTACTAAATTATAATCAATTTGGCCATAGTTAATCTCTTTTAAATGTCGCAAGTATTTAATTAGATTTCTTGTTTAAGTGGTAGTATCCTTTCGAAAGGGTCGCTACAAGTGTTGGTATCAAAGCCTAGGTTTGTGGCTCTAGGACTTTTGTTGTGAATTACCTGTATACTTTTGCCCTTTCAAAAAATGTTCTACATAGATTATTTGTTCACTTACATGGTTTATAATACTTTTATCGCATGTGGAGTGCATATACATCAAGTACATGTCCCTAATGCAGTGTGATCTTCCTTTTTGAAGGAATTAACTTATGGCCACTTCTTCTGATCGACCTATGGAAGCTGCTCGTGAAGGTTCGGGTGCCTCTATTTCCCAACCTCATGCACTGGAAGGCATTGGAGAACATCTCTTCAATCAATATGTTCCCCACACTGGTGGGTCTGAAGTGGGAAACCATCAAGGTGTAAGAGTTGGTTTACATCCTCTTATGAGTCATGGTACTCAAGCCATGAATCCTCCTTTTCAACAAATGGCTGAATTCTTCCATCACATGGCTGAATCGATGCATGATCCTAACGGGATTAACTTTGAGAAAATGAGAAAAATGGGTGGAGTGGAGTTTGAAGGTATTGTTGATCCCACGGATGCTGAACAATAGCTAGAGCGCATGGAGAGGGTATTTGAGCAGTTGGAGTGTTCAGATATTGCCAAATTTAAGTATTATATTTCACTATTACAAAAAGATGTTTATTATTAGTGGGTAAGTGTTACGAATGCCAAGGTAAAACCTCATGTTCTTACTTGGGATGATTTTCTTAAGGAACTTCGTATGAAGTATGTCCCACCTTCTTATTGTGATGCAAAGAGAAAGGAGATTTTGAATTTAAGGCAACGAGGCATGTCTATTGCTGAGTACCAATAGGAGTTTCTAAGGCTCTCTCGCTATGCTAGAGATATTATTGAGAAGGAAAAAGACAAGTGCAGGAAATTTGAAGTCGGTTTAAATGATACCATTAGGAAGAATGTGGCGATCCTTTAACATGAGAACTTTTGTAAGTGAGTGTATACTGCTTTTACTTGGGAATGACTTGATAAAGAAGAAGCTAGTAGAAATAAAAACAAATTCTGAAAGCCTAGACCAGATTTTGAAGGTCCATCCAAAAGGGGAAGGTTTGATGATTCTAATGATGGTAGTACTAACATACCACCTTAGCAAAAGCAAAACATATAAGAATTTTCTACAGCTAGCACTCTAAATTAAGGCCAAGGCAAGCCTCGTGTTCCCACTTTTCCACAATATGGAAAATATCATTATGGTACTTGTAGGAGAGCTTCTGGTGCATGTTTCAATTGTGGGAGCTTTGATCATAAAGTGAAGGACTGTCCTAATCCTAATAATGCTCCTTCCATGAAAACTGAAGGCTCAGTTCATAAGCCTTCTATTAATCATCCTTAAACTAATAGAGGTGCAAGACCTAAAAACACCCAAGCAACAGGTGCAAGTGGAGCTAATAAAGCTAGTGGACCAAGGGCTACTGCACGCGCTTATGCTATGAGGCAGAGAGATGATCAAGATGGACAAGACGTAGTTGTCGATAAATTTCATTTATTTGGCTTCTGTGCGTTTACACTGTTTCATCCTGGTTCTATGCATTCCTATATTTGTTCATCACTTGTTCTTACTGAAAATATGAAATCTGTGAGACTTAGTTCTGATATAATGGTTGAAAGTCCTTTGCGTTATCAAGTTGTGTGTAATCGAGTTTACTAAAATTGTTCCTTCGTGATTCAAAATCTAGTCTTCCCTCCTAATTGGGTTGAAATGCCCTTCAAGGATTTTGATGTTATTATCGGGATGGATTGGCTTTATAAATATCATGCAGTGGTAGATTGTAGGTCAAAGCATGTGACTTTTAAAGATCCTACATTTTCACACATCATTGTACAGGGTGAAATATCATTGACATCTAGTATTATTTCTGCGGCCTTGGCAAGAGAGTTGATGCGTCAAGGTTGTGGGGCATACCTTGCTCACATAGTTGATACACGATTGGAGAGTCCTTGTATCAAGGACATACCTGCTGTATGTGATTTCCCAGAAGTCTTCCTCAAAAATCTTCCTGGGTTACCCCAGAAAAGAGAGGTTGAATTTCCAATCGAGCCTATTCTTAGATCTACCCCTATTTCTATCATTCCTTATAGAATGGCTCCAACAGAATTAAGAGAATTGAAATCTCAATTGCAAGAACTTCTTGAGATAGGTTTTATTTGACCTAGTGTTTCTCCTTGAGGATCCCCTGTTTTATTCATAAAGAAGAAAGATGGCACTCTTAGGCTTTGTATTGACTATAGACAATTTAACCGAATAACAATCAAGAATAGATATCCACTTCCAAGGATAGATGATTTGTTTGACTAACTGAAGGGTGCTACAGTATTCTCAAAGATTGATTGAAGGTCTGGATATCACCAACAGCGTGTTAGAGAGAAAGATATTCCTAAAACTACTTTTAGAACTCGATATGGTCATTATGAAATTTTGGTGATGCAATTCGGATTGACAAATGTTCCTACTGTATTCATGGATCTAATAAATCGAGTATTCAAGCCTTATCTTGATCAGTTTGTGGTTGTCTTTACAGATGATATTTTAATATTTTCCATAAGTAGTGAAGACCATGATAAACACATTCGGATTGTTTTAAAGATTTTGAAGAAGAAAGAACTTTATGCTAAACTTTCCAAGTGTGAATTTTGGCTTGATGAAGTAGCTTTTCTGGGACATGTTGTATCAACCGAAGGCGTGAAGGTGGATCCTAGTAAGATACAAGTAGAAGTAGAATGGGGACCTCCCAAAAGTCCAACTGAGATAAGAAGTTTCTTGGGCTTAGCAGGATACTACCGAAGATTTGTGAAAGGCTTTTCCATTATTGCCTCCCCTTTGACTAAGCTCTTACAGAAGCAAATAAAGTTTATTTGGGATGACAAATGCCAAGAGAGCTTTGAAACTCTCAAATCCTTGTTGACTCAAGCGCCTATACTTATTCTACCAATTGAAGGGAAAGAATATGTAGTATACAGTAATGCTTCTCACAATGGTCTAGGATGCATTTTGATGCAAGAAGGGAAGGTAATTTCTTATGTCTCTCAGAAATTAAAACGACATGAATTGAATTATCCTACTCATGATCTTGAACTTGCTGCTACAGTGTTTGCTTTAAAAATATGGCGGCAGTATTTCTATGGAGAGAAATGTCATATATTCACTGATCACTAGAGCTTAAAGTACTTGGGTACTCAGAAGGAGCTAAACCTAAGACAACGTAGATGGCTTGAACACATCAAGGATTATGACTGCACGATTGATTATCATCCAGGTAAAGCTAATGTGGTTGCAGATGCCTTAAGTCGAAAATCCTTCGCAAGCATTTCTTTGAGTCCTTTGCCCTTGCTCCTTGAGTTAAGAGCCATGAATATTTGTTTTACACTTGATTCAAATGGTTCAGTTATTGCTAATTTGCAAGTAAAGCCAATATTACTTGAAAAGGTGAAAGAAGCACAAAAGTTAGATGAGAAACTTGTAAAATTAACCAAAGAAGTTCAAAATGGGGAAAAGCTTGATTTTACAGCAACGAAGGATAGAGGTTTATTTTATCAAAACAGTTTACGCGTCCCTAATGATGAAAAATTGAGGAGAGAAATATTAAATGAAGCACATAATGCACCATATGCAATGCATCCTGGGGGTACAAAGATGTACCAGACAATCAAAGAACATTATTGGTGGAATGGTATGAAGAGAGACATTACGAAATTCATTTCCAAATGTTTGGTTTGTCAACAAGTAAAGGAAGAGCATCAGGTCCCAGTTGGTTTACTGCAGCCCTTGTCGATGCCGGAATGGAAATGGGAGAGAATAACTATGGACTTTGTTTGTGGACTTCCTCGCACTCAAAGGAATCATGACGCAATATGGGTGATTGTGGACAGGATAACCAAGAGCGCTCACTTCATAGCAATTAGGATGGATTACTCACTTGAGCGTTTAGCCGAATTGTACATTAATGAAATTGTAAGACTACATGGGATCCCTATGTCTATTGTATATGACCGAGACCCAAGGTTTACATCTAGATTGTGGGGAAGCTTGCAGGAAGTGTTGGGTACTAAGTTATAATTTAGCACATCGTTCCATCCTCAGGCAGACAGCTAGTCGGAAAGAGTGATACAAATTTTTGAGGATATGCTTCGAGCTTGCATTATGGAGTTTGAGGGTAGTTAGGACAAACACTTGGCTTTGATAGAATTTTCTTATAATAATAGCTACCATTCGAGTATTGGAATGCCTCCCTATAAAGCCTTATACGGAAGAAAATGTCGGACTCCTCTTTGTTGGAGTGAAGTTGGTGAAAGAAAGTTTGTTGGTCCTGAAATTTGCACAAACAGAGGACAAGGTAAAAATTATCAAGGATCGTCTAAAGATTTCTTAAGATAGACAAAAGTCGTACGCCGATCTTAAAAGGCGTGACATTGAATATCAAGTTGGAGATAAAGTATTCTTAAAGGTGTCTCTATGGAAAAACATTATGAGATTTGGCCAAAAAGGAAAACTTAGTCCCCGATTTATTGGACCTTATGACATACTTGAAAGGGTTGGACCAGTTGCATATAAATTAGCTTTGCCACCGAAGTTAGACAAGATCCACAATGTCTTCCATTTTTCTATGCTCAGAAGATATCGTCCTGATCCATCTCATGTTCTTCCAGTTGAATCTATTGAGGTTAATCCTGACTTGGCGTATAGTGAAGAACATATCCTAATTCAAGCCCGAGAAGTAAAGCAACTTAGGAACAAGAGAATCCCCTAAGTAAAGGTACTTTGGAGGAACCATTCTGGAAAAGAAGCTACCTGGGAAAGAAAAGAAGACATGAGGACCCAGTATCCGCACTTGTTCCTGGACTAGTGTAAGGTAAATTTCGAGATGAAACTTCTTTAAGGGGGAGAGAGTTGTAACGCCCCGAAATACTAACCAAGAGTCGCATGTTGATTTACCATTGCTTAATTACTACAATTTGTTTTATTCTCATTTTGGAAACTTGAAATTTTGTCATATTTGCAAACTTGCTTAAGATAAACTATGATCGTAATTTAAGGTATCGTATTGGAGTATTTTCGTAATATTCTAATTAGAACTATGTATAACTTTACAAGGAGGTGAGGGATATATATACAGGCGTATATGTATGCATTTTGGGCAGCACATAATTATTTGGGCAGCACTCTTGAAAGACAGTTGTAAAGGGGATAAACATCACTTTCGGTGACTATATGTTTACACCTCCTCTATAGTGAAATTCGTGTTCCTTAGCACTAAGAAACCTAGTGAACTCTCTCTAACCATATTACTCTCAAAATCACAAGAGAAAAACTTGGTCCTTTTGGCTGGAATTCGAGACACACCCTTCTCTTTGGTAAGTGATGAAATATGTTCCCGAGCTTGGTAGTGTTTGGTATTTTCAGCATATCACGTTCTATAGAACTTCGTTTACAGTGAATAAATATGATTTGGAAAGATAAGTCGTATATGTACAACTCTTATGTTTATGTAAAACTCTAATTTAGTTGTTATGGATTCGAAATATGGGACACAACATAGGACAAGTTCTATCCAGATTTCGAAATTAGAAATCCTGTATGGACAACTATTAGTGTTTTGAATATATATTTTTGTACAAAATATATTTTACGGCAATTCTTGTTTATACGCAACCTTAAGTGATGTACCTACATCTTTAATGAAGGTTATAAAGTCCAGTTTTGCCGTTTTCCTTTTCAAATCTAAGTTGCGACATGAGGTAGTAGGCTGGCCAGAATCACTGTTTTGGGAGCATATTCGTATTTGTACTGGCTAAGCTTACTTGTGATGATAATCCTATTTCACTTCAACATTATTGAAATATTAGGAATTAAAGAAGCTACTGAATTGTATTTTTAAGGTTGTATATACTCGTGAACAAGTTGAGGACCTTGATACGTTGGTTGGTCTACGGTTTGAATTATTGAAGTTGTGTTGGACCGTTTCTTAGCTAAGCACTGAGGTTTGTGTATAAACTTGTACTTGTACTCTTTTTACCTGCTGGTATATCTGAAAGTTTATCTTGGTTACCCCTTGTCAATTTGCATGGTCGTGTTGGTATCCTTTAAGACATTAAAAATGCTTGTGTAACTTACCCACTTATACGGATTGTTTGATCACTTGGTACTCTTGCTGGGACCTTTTCCTTCTTGTGGTTGTGACTTTGTCACTATTGACATGCCTCTTGTTTCGGATCATTTGCCATCCTGACTCTGGATTTTTAGTACGTCTTAAGTATGGAAGTTGTCCATTTTAAGTACGAACTAGAAAGCCATTTTTAATATGGTTCTTGGTTCTCTTAATTATTAGGCTTTGACCCTTCTTGATATAGGGCGTCGACCGTTCTTGATACCTATTTGTGCTTGGTGTGACGACATGATGTATATATTGGGTGAGCCTTGTTATTGAATCTCTTGGAAAATGGTGCTATGAGCGTTCTTAACATTTGGATCTTTAAATATCAAACTTGATACTCTTTATGTATTGTTTACTTGATTTATTGTTATGTTTCAATTGTTTTGCCTATGACTTGAGAAAGGTAGCTTTGTGAATCTAAGGGCTCAGAACCTTTAGTTTTTACACCACTAAGCTTTATGCATAGCGATAGTTGTTTCTATCGTAGGGAATGATCGAGAGGAGGCATGAAGCTGGCCATTGGAGATGGAAATTTTGAGAGCCTTAAGGAAGATCACATTTGCATATAGGCATCTAAATTTTGTATTAACCTTGGGACTTGTACATGATCTATGTGTTGTATATTTACATGAAATTTTGAGGGCTAATTTGATCATGTCACCATGGGTTGTAATATAAGTATGACTATATGTTTTGTTCTTTTGGGCTGTGTAAACTCAAGTCTTGTAATATATTAAATTATCACTTGTTTTGAATGGTTGTGTGAAGCATGAACCACCTAATTTGGGTACTCGAAAGTTGGTAATATTCTTTTTATCTCATTTTTGCAGTGTGAGGATAATATATGTATAAAAATCTCGTGAGTTATTGGCTTATATTATTTTGGAAGGGTTTTTCCACCATAAGTTAAAATTCTGCGCAATATCAATTTGACATCAAATAAATGTTTAAATGGGTAGGATACACATCCTTAACTATTTTTTTTTTCTTTATGAACTTAATCCCTCTGCTAAATTATAATCAATATGGCCATAGTTAATCTCTTTTAAATATCGCAAGTATTTAATTAGATTTCTTGTTTAAGTGGTTGTATCCTTTCGAAAGGGTCGCTACAGTTAGAGTTCGAGGTAGATGATTGGGTATATTTAAATGTTTCACCCCAACTATTTTATTAAAAATGGATTTAATTAATGGGGTAAGGAAAAGACCAAATTACCCTTCAAAAATCCGGATTGGGAATTTCCTTATTCGTGCAACCCAACTTCCAAAGAGAATTAACTCACTCATACGAACTCAGAATCATGGAAACTTGGTGGCGTTGGAAAGATCATTCCAAGAGCTTTTCAACCATATCTGAAACTACACCTAACTCATCCTGAGCTAGGAGTTATGGTTCTTTGAAGTTGACCGAAAACTCACTTTAACTAGCTTAAATTTTTCCAGATTTCCTTATACTTTCCAAAAATATCTATTTCCATATTTTTAAACTTCCTTCTAGTTCTTTCTTGTTGCGAGATGTTACTATATCTCCCCCTTGGGAACATTCGTCCTCAAACGAGATTTACTCTTACTAAGCTAAGGGTGGTAATATCAAGTTCAAATATCCCAAAAGCAATTTCAAACAAAGAACATGCTCAATCATAATTTAGATAGTACTACGAAGAAAATTAGTACCTTGGCCTGCATTTTCTCCAGTTTCAAAGAGATGTGGATATCTCTTTTTCATATCCTATTCAGCTTCCCAAGTAGCTTTTTCAACAAAAAATTGGTTCCTCCAAAAGACTTTGACTGACGCAACCTCCTTTGTTCTCAACTTGTGAACTTGGAGATCTAGAATTTGAACTGAAATCTCCTCATAAGATAAGCTATTCTAGATCTCAATATTTTCAGTAGATATGATCAATGAAGGATTGCTCATGCACTTCTTCAACATGGAGATGTGAAACACAGGATGAACCGTAGCTAATTGTTGTGGTAGCTCCGACTCATAAGCTACATTGCCAATCCTCTTGGCTATTCTATAAGGTCCAATATACCGGGGACTAAGCTTCCCCTTCTTACAAAACCTCATAACACCCTTCATGGGTGAAACATGTAAATTTACCCAATCATCTACCTCGAACTCTAACTGTAGCGACCCTTTCGAAAGAATACGACCACTTAAACAAGAAATCTAATTAAAGACTTGTGACATTTAAAAGAGATTAACTATGGCCATATTGATTATAATTTAGCAGAGGGATTAAGTCCATAAAGAAAAAAATAGTTAAGGATGTGTATCCTACCCATTTAAACATTTATTTGATGTCAAATTGATATTGCGCAGAATTTTAACTTATGGTGGAAAAACCCTTCCAAAATAATATAAGTCAATAACTCACGAGATTTTTATGCATATATTATCCTCACACTGCAAAAATGATATAAAAAGAATATTACCAACTTCCGAGTACCCAAATTAGGTGGTTCATGCTTCACACAACCGTTCAAAACAAGTGATAAATTTAATATATTACAAGACTTGGGCTTACACACCCCAAAAGAACAAAATATATAGTCATACTTATATTACAACCCATGGTGACATGATCAAATTAGCCCTCAAAATTTCATGTAAATATACAACACATAGATCATGTACAAGTCCCAAGGTTAATAAAAAATTTAGATGCCTATATGCAAATGTGATCTTCCTTAAGGCTCTCAAAATTTCCATCTCCAATGGCCAGCGACATGCCTCCTCTCGATCATTCCCTACGATAGAAACAACTATCGCTAAGCATATAGCTTAGTGGTGTAAAAACTAAAGGTTCTGAGCCCTTAGATTCACAAAGCTACCTTTCTCAAGTCATAGGCAAGACAATTGAAACATAACAATAAATCAAGTAAACCATACATAAAGAGTATCAAGTTTGATATTTAAAGATCCAAATGTTAAGAACGCTCATAGCACCATTTTCCAAGAGATTCAATACAAAGGCTCGCCCAATATATACATCATGTCGTCACACCAAGCACAAACAGGTATCAAGAACGGTCGACACCCTATATCAAGAAAGGTCAAAGCCCAATAATCAAGAGAATCAAGAACCATATTAAAAATGGCTTTCTAGTTCGTACTTAAAATGGACAACTTCCATACTTAAGACGTACTAAAAATCTAGAGTCAAGATGGCAAATGATCCGAATCAAGAGGCATGCCAATAGTGACAAAGTCACAGCCACAAGAAAGACAAGGTCCCAGCAAGAGTACCAAGTGATCAAACAATCCGTACAAGTGGGTGAGTTACACAAGCGTCTTTAATGTCTTAAAGGATACCAACACGACCATTCAAAGTGACAAGGGGTAACCAAGATAAACTTTCAGATATACCAGCAGGTAAAAAGAGTACAAGTACAAGTTTATACACAAACCTCAGTGCTTAGCTTAGAAACAGTCCAACACAACTTCAATAGTTCAAACCGTAGACCAACCAACGTATCAAGGTCCTCAACTTGCTCACGAGTATAAACAACCTTAAAAATACAATTAAATAACTTCTTTAATTCCTAGTATCTCAATAATGTCGAAGTAAAATAGGATTATCATCACAAGTAAGCTTAGCCAGTACAAATACGAATATGCTCCCAAAATAGTGATTCTAGCCAGCCTAGTACCTCATGTCGCAACTTAGATTTGAAAAGGAAAACGGGAAAACTAGACTTTATAACCTTCATTAAAGATGTAGGTACATCACTCAAGGTTGCAAATAAACAAGAATTGTCGTAAAATATATTTTGTACAAAAAGATATCTTCAAAACACTAACAGTTGTCCATACAGGATTTCTAATTTCGAAATCTGGACAGAACTTGTCCTATGTTGTGTCCCATATTTCGAATCCATAAAAGCTAAATTAGAGCTTTACATAAACATAAGAGTTGTACATATACGAATTATCTTTCCAAATCATATTTATTCCCTGTAAACGAAGTTATATAGAACGTGATATGCTAAAAATACCAAACACTACCAAGCTCAGGAACATATTTCATCACTTACCAAAGAGAAGGGTGTGTCTCGAATTCCAGCCAAAACAACCAAGTTTTTCTCTTATGATTTTGAGAGTAATATGGTTAGAGAGAGTTCACCAGGTTTCTTAGAGCTAAGGAACACGAATTTCACTATAGAGGAGGTGTAAACATATAGTCACCAAAATTGATGTTTATCCCCTTTACAGCTGTCCTTCAAGGGTGCTGCCCAAAATGCATACATATACACCTGTATATATATCCGAGCAACTCCATCTCGTCTCCTAGTGAGAGATTGTTTGTACTATGTGGAAATATTATATTAAAAACTAGTACACTACAATTTATGTTTAATTTTTTTTATTGAATTAAAGTTAGATGAAACAGTTACTTAAGTGGAGAACAAATAGTTTTGTAATAATTTATGATACAATTTATTAATTTTTGTTTATTTGGTAAAATCGAATAAATAATTGGGGTTATTTTAATAATTTTATAACTTATGAGATTTTTATGTTTATAAGATAATTAATATACAATACGAAAATTTTATATCGCATATCCAAACAAAACTTCAATTTTATCTCATAATTTTATATTATGATATCATATCATGATTCAATATCGCATGACCAAACGGACCCTAAATCCAGGAAGCATACTTTCTACTATTTGATATTGGTCTACTAGTGGACATTAAATCTTGTATGTCCAAGAAAAGAAAAGATTCTCCAATAAAGTTTTAGTGTGGTGATACCGAAGAAAAGATAGCCGTTACAGACAGTGGGGTGAGATTTTCCTTTTCCTCCTATAGAAAGCAGCAAATAATTGCATGTGCCAGCAACATTAAACATCATATAACCGTTGTCTAACTCTTAAAAAAATAATGCAAAAAGATACTCAACATATTTTCACCTTTACATGTCACTTTATCATATAAAAAATACTTTCTTCGTTTCAAAAAATAATGGTTTAGTTTAATTTAGCACAAAATTTAAGAAAATAAAAAAAAACTTATGAATCTTGTGGTCCTAAATTAAAATTATGTCAAATATACAAAATTGTCTTTTAATTTTGTGGTTTTAAACATGTCACGTGAAAAGCTGAAATTAAAATGTTATCAAAAAAAGAAAAAGATCATTCTTTTTTAAACAGATTAAAAAAAAGGCCATTTTTTTTTAAACAGAGAAAGTAATATTTTTTCATGTATTAAATCTCTTGACACTATTTGATCATTCCCAAGAAATAAGAGTATACCTCAATTAATTATTATCGTAAAAACACTCATATTAGTTGTTTTTCAAAGGACGTACTAAATCGGAAGTGGACAAATAAAAATTAGCTCAAGGATAGAGTATAACGTAAATTAATGAAATGCCAACGTACAAATTTTATGACAAGTGGATTTGTTGCCCAGTGAAAATAGATAATAGCATTTATGTATTGAAAATACCCTACACTACGGACTTCACACCATTATTGCTTGTTACTTATTAAAATGTAACTTTGTTCTAAATAAGTTAGGTTCTTTTCTTCTATACGGAAGAATACAAATCTAATAATATAATAATTTAGAAAAATAAAGAACAATCTTCCGAGTTCCACAAGTAGACAATTTTGTGTAACTCTATTCCACCGTATATAGAAAAGAATGCAATTAATGTATGCATCTGCCACCGTAGCTTCCATTTGACCCATTTTTAAAGTGTGACGCTTGGGAACTTGCAAGATCCGTAACCTGCAAAAATACAAGAACCCATATTATTATTAAATATAATGACAGATAGATATTACTAGTATTAAATTATATACAACAATTCAACTACTAGGAAGCAACGTCAATCGCTCTATACTCGAGATAGATATTTAAAAAAATATCAAATAAGTACTTACTTGGATCTTTTTTGGTAGGAATGGTAAGCCCATTGAAATAACAAGTTCCACCAGACGACTTAAACTGAGACCAATAAGAACTGCATGCATAATTGGCATGTGACACCAAAGAATTCGGGTTGTAACATTTCCCTCCGGGTCGGATCTCATCACAGGTCCGATTACCCTGCCCGCAAGCATACGACATTGCTCCGCCCAATTCCGATGCATTTGCATTTCTACCAACAACACACCAAATTTTCCCCTTGTACGGTTCATTGTTCCTCGCTCTCGGCAACGCCTTGTATTCAGATTCAGGCGTCTTACCAGACAAGTCTATCCCATATACATTTGTTCCGTTAGGATACAATAACCCGAAATGCCTCTCTGTACCCGGACCCGGTTTCTGATTCTCATTATACAAAGCAAATAATAATGTCGGCACAACAACTCCGGGTTTAGCTGGTGTTCCAAAAGGTGGCTTAGCTGTAAACTTCTTTATCACGTTACGATTGTACGTTGCTGCATTGTGGATGTTCGCTCCAATTTGATCCACCCCGCCGGCATTAGGCCAACCCGTTTCTGCAATAAATAACCGAACATCCGGGTACCCGACTCTTTTCATAGCGAAATACACTGCATCAATCATCTGATCCAGTAAATTCGTATAAACCAAACCCGAACCCGGATCCGAAACAGTAATGTTCTTGGAATCTAACAAGGCGTAATCAAGATTAATCACTGTCGGTTGAGCAGCCCAAGCAAAATAAGGATAAACATCAATAAAAAAGAAAGATTTAGTTCGATTCAAAAAATGCAACAAGGGTTTCATAACTTTTTCTGAAATGTCCGATCTAAAAGTACCATTTGAAGGTGGAAAAGACGATTCAAGCATATCGATAGCTAATGGAGTACCGACTTTAATTTTTCCTAAACCAAATTTCTTGACGGAGAATCTAATTTTGCGGATAGCAGGTACAAGGTTGAACCAAGTGGTGTTGGGTGGGCTACTAAGGATTTCATTTCCAACAAGGAGGTAACGGATCATTGTGTGTGCATAAAAAGGTACAACATTGTTTTTTACCCATTGGTCAGCTAAGGTTTGATTAGTAGAGATATTGTTGATGAGTTCATTTGGTACCATGACTGAAACTTGAAGGTCGGTGCCTTTAAGAGCTTCAAGGATTTGTGGATTTGTATCATAGATCTTGACTCTTTTGGCTTTGAGACCTTTGATTAAGTCAACTGAATTTTTTGGAATTGGGAGATTGTTTCCAAGTTGTCCATAGCATATTCCTACTTGAGATGAGATTTCTGCACCTGAAATTTACAACAAGTACGACAGATTGAGCTATGTAGAATATTGAAATCGAATTATTAACATAAAAAAAAAAAAAAAGTGGCTAAATTCAACTTACTGGAGTAAGAAGCAAAAGCAAGAGAAAATAGCAGAAGCAAAGTAGATAAACAACCCATCTTGATCTATATGTAAAGAAGTGATGATGTCTTTAGGTACAAAATGTGTTAATATATAGGGGCAAGTGAAGAACTGAAGTGGGGAAGAAAAAGGCAAGTGAGCTTAGATTTTCTTTTAGAGTTGCTATAAATTACTCTCTCTACCTTTTTATTTGTTCAATTTTTATTTTTATTTATTTATTTCTTTTCACTTATCAAAAATAATAATATATTTTACTTATTATATTTTAAATTTATTTAGAGAGTAAATATTTTTTTAAAAGTGAAATTTCCTTAATAAAGAAATTAGTTTTATAATTCTATCAATTAATAGGAATAAAATAATAAACTCAATATATTAATTATTTTATTAAAAAAAATATGTATATAACAAATCAACAAGTAAATAGAAACGAAGAGAGTATGCTTCTTCGGAGGTGGGTGACCACATCGTATTTACCTTTTGATAATAAAGAAAAGGTGAAAAGGGAGATTTTATAAAAGAAGGAGAATCAATTCCTTTGGAAGATGCTAAGAGAGAAATACAAAGTAGGAGTTTGGTTGGATTGTATTTAAAAAATTTAATATATTTGTTGATAATAATACTACTATTTAATATTTCATTTGGTAGGTTTTTGAACCTAGCATGTTATATACATGTTCAAAATATTATAGGATAACTATAACAAATTATATAGACTTACTCTCAATAAATCAAATAAGATAGTGGATAAAATATAGTCTCAACATAATTAATTTGAGTATTGTAAATAACTTTATTTAGTACTTTTTTTTATTTTATATTAATTGAATTTTTGAGAATTTTTATATTGTTCAAAATAATTGAGTTATTCAAAGTTCTAAATGAATGTTTGCAAATTTTTTTTATATTTGTCCTTTTCTTTGTTGAAGTTTTATATTTTCTAGGAGATGAATTACATTACTTACAAAGTTATATTTATCATTTCAGAAAAGATAATAGTGAAAAATATGACTTAAAGTATGCCCTTGAATGTTTTTCTTAATATATGTGGATGGTCTCACAAATTCACTTAATATGAAATAAGGGTGAGTATTATTTTTATATACTCTATCAAATGACCCCTAAAATTGGTACTTCTTTTGTAAATTAATAAAATTAAAGTTGAAAATAAAGTTATGTTTAATTATATTTTTTATAAATAAAATAAGATTAAAATAAATATTTGTTAATGATTAGACGTATTCCCTTTGTCCCTATTAACTTGTCAAATCTTTTCTAATTTGATTTTTCTTTTTTCTTATCATTTTTGGCAAATCAACGAAGGATAATTTTCTTTTTCCTATTATATCCTTAATTTATTACTAATATTGAGTTGGTGTCTTTGAAAAATATAGTGAGTAAATATATTTAGGACCCCATCAATTGATAGGATTAAAATAATAAATTTAGGGGTCATTTGGTAGTAGAATAGAGTTATACATGTATTAGTAGTGTTAGTTATGCAGTATTAGTAATGTGTAATGTGGGTATTAGTTATACAAGTGTATACTATGCAGGGTTTAGTTAGTGGTGAAGCTAGAATTTTTAATAAGGGGGTTCAAAATCTGAAGAACTAAACACACGGACTTATCAAAAGGGGTTCAACATCTACTATATACACATAAAAAATAATTTTAACCATGTATAAATAGTAATATTTTCCACCGAGGAGGGTTCGGATGAACTCCCTAAAAGAAGGCTGGCTCCGCCCCTGGATTTAGTTATGCAGAGTTTAGTAATGCATAAATTATTCCTTTGGTGTTGGTTTTTTATATTATTAGTAAAATTAAATATTTTTCTAAATTAAAACACTTTTTTACAATTATACCATTTTCTTCTTTAACTTTGTAATTTTCCTTCTTTAACTTTATATTTAAATTAAAACATTTCTTTAATTATGTAGAAGAAGAAAGTAGCCAAGTGGGAGTGATAATGATAATATTGTCATTTTAACTTTTTATCCATGTATTAGTTATACAAGTATTAATTATTTCACCTTTTACTTTGCATAAATAATACACAAATTTCCTCATAACTTATACATGTATTAGTTATGCGGATTTCAAAATTGTCAACCAAACGTCATTTTAATTTTATACATGAATGAATTTCTTTCTTATCCACCTACCAAATGTTGTATTAATCATATACATGAATAACCTTTTTTTTTATCCACCTACCAAATATTGTATTAATTATATACATGAATAACTTTTTTTTCTTCCACCTACCAAACGTCGTATAAGTTATACATACTCTAATACATGAATAAGGCTTATTTAATCCAACTAACAAATGATCCATTACTACAAAGTATTTAATTTATTAATGAGTCAATTCCCTAAATGGTCACCCAACTTTAGGAAATTGCCTTGAAATATCATTTATATTTCATTTAAGATCAAAATATCACTCAATTATCACTATTTTCCTCAAAATATATTTAACACTTCAAAAGTCTCACTCTCTCCTAGTTGGCATGTCATGTCATTGAAGCCTTTTTTTTTAATAATAGACTTATTTAATTCATCAAGTTCATTTAACTAAAATAATGATCTTACTATTTTAAAATATATATTAGTTTATTGAGAAAAAATTTCCATACTTTAGAATGTTTTATCATAATTAACCTTTTAATTTTTTTATGCTATGAAGAATAGTTTTTAAAAACTTACTATAATGTCATCAATTTTAAATACTTGTAAACACATATATTCAAAAAATATTGATATATAAATCACTCGTGAATATCAACTTAAATCAATTAATCATATATTATATAATGGATCAATAATATTAAAGGTCAATTACTTATCAAGAATAATTAATTGTGTACTTTGAAATCCATACCTACAATATCTTTTTTTGAAAAGAAAGAAAAAGTAAATAATATTTATATTAGAAAATAAAAAATTGATCTTTATTTATAAACATATTAATCTCATATAATATGTGTACTATTAAACTAAAATAGGCAATTCAACTCATTATTACTTGTGTTTCATGAATTTGGGATGAGATAAGAGATATATTGATGTGTAATTGTATGATAAGTTAAATATAATATAATAGCAATAAAAGAATTTAAAAAAATTAAAAACAAAAGTTAATAACTAATTTCTCCTTTTTACCAACTCTATTGTCAACCTTACAAATTTATTTGAATACTTTTATGAAAAAATTTGCTTAAAATTTTCAAATAATTACTTAGGAACTTCAAATTCTCAGGTAACAATTTCACATAAAAAAATCATTGAATTTTGATTGGTAGAAAAATATGAAGGAATTAGATTTTTAAAAGTTTTTTTTTATATTATTCATCAATTTTTATGTAATTTATATATTTGTTTTGTAGAGGCATAAGTATAATGAATTAAATAGGTCAATTATTTTAAAAGATGATGATTTAATGAAAGACATATCAACTAGAATAAAAGGAGACCTTTGAGGTATTTAGTATTTTTTTGGGGGGGAAATAATAATGATATTATTCACTTTAAAATTGATGACATTATAGTATGTTTAAAGAACCTATTTTTCATTAAAAAAAACTATAAATTTTAATTATGATAAGAGATTTTTAAGTATAAAAATTTCTTCTCAATAAACTAATATATATATATAAAATAGTAAGATCATTATTTTAATTAAATAAGCTTGATGAATTAAATAAGTCTATTATTAAAAAAAAAAGGCTTCAATGACATGACATGCCAACTAGGAGAGAGTAAAACTTTTGAAATATTAAGTATATTTGAAGAAAAATAGTAATAATTGAGTGATATTTTGGTCCTAAATGAAACATAAATGATATTTTAAGATAAATTTCTAAAATTGGGTGATCATTTAGGAAATTGATTCTTAATTAATAATCGTGTCAAATTAAAATTTGATAAATAAGAAGGCAAAGAGAGTGCATTTAAGAAGACATGTTTTGTTTTCCCCGAGTGCACAAGGATTGGAGGAGATGGTCACTTCACTTTCTGATGAACAATTTCGAGGAAGCGCAGAAAAAGAGAGAGTGACTTACTTTTGGGACCCAAAAGTTACAGCCTTTCACAGAAGTTGTGAAAATGGCATGTAGCCGCTTATTGTACTATCAAGATTACAATTTTCACATACTCTGCAATTATTTTTTAAACATGTTTGGAAAAAGAAGAAGTAAATAAACAGAAGTATTGATAAAAAAAATAGTGAAGATAATCAAATTAAAAAAAAAAACAGTAATAATACAATTAAAGAATAAGTTAATTAATACTATCAAATATAGTATAATTGCCTATTAGTACAACATATAAAGATAATGGTATTTTTTTTTCAACAATACATATTAATGGATACGACTTTCAATTTTTTTTAATACATAAAGATATTTTTAGAATTTACAGTATAAATATGTCATGAATTTTTTTAGTATTATAATATCACATTATTCGGGTAAATAATAAGTTCCAAGTTAAAAAATTCAAATACTAAAAAGGTATCATTTTATAAAATAAATTAAAAAATAATGTCTTGTAAAAAGAATCAGAGGGAGTACAAATATTGTGGCTAGTAAAGTGAAATTAATGGAGGAGAAGAGGTGAATATCGGAAACTTTTAGTAAAGGAAACTTTGCTTATAAATTTTTCTCCTTTTCCTTTCGCATCCAAGGCTGAATTCCAACAAGTTCCGCAATCGATTGTTCATATCAAATCAATATAATCTGTGATGATTATGTGATCTAATGAAACAAAAATATTTGTTTATTAATTATGTTTAAATAAAATAACTATAGCATATTTGAAAATTTCAAATACACATGTAAATATTTGGTGCAAATAAGTTTCTTTATGAACAAGTTCCTCTTAATTTACTACTTCCTATTGTTGTCAGCTTCAGATTTTGTGCAAAGACTTGTCGGTTACTGGAATGCGTATAATATAATTTGGAAATCCCATTAGATAGTGGTATATTTGACTTTTTACTTCTTTTTGGGTGAGGATGCCTGAGTCTAGAGAGCAAAAAATTGAAAGAATTTGATAAGAAAGTTAACATTTGTAAATCTAGTACTCTCTCCGTTTAAAAAAATAATAATTTACTTTTCTCTTGGTCTGTTCAAAACAAATGATTATTTTTCTTATAATACTTTAAATCTAATTTTTCACATGACAAGCTTAAGATCACAAAATTAAAAGATATTTTGATACATTTGACATAACTTTAATTTAAGATTACAAATTCAATTTTTTTTTTTTTTCTTAAACTTTGTGCTATCATTCTTTTTCACGACTCTGCCCCTCAATGTAAAAAGGAAGACTTGTTCTTGAACATTGAGTTGACCTTTCTATGGTTGCGTAAACCAGAGTTACTTTCTCCATTCCATATTTATGATCTAAAATAATTTTTAAATATTTGTATAGTTAAAAATTATTTCATTTAGAGTAAAAACGATATTTTAAAGTTAAATTAATTTTAATTATAATAAAGTAACATTTCTCTTGGGACATATTAAAAATTAAAGAATATCACACAAAATGAGATAGAGGGAGTTTTTAGCACACAAAGTCTTCCTTAATTTACTCAAAACGTTATCCTCTTATGGTCTGCTAGACTGTTAATTTGATTCTATTTAGATATAGGCTGACAGGAGATCTAGAACAGCCAAATATATATGTGAATTATTTTATTTAAAAAAAATATGTAAGCTACTTGAAAATGGTAATACTCAACTCAAATTCCAGTGTTAGAAAGTTCTCTTTGTGGATCACTAGTTAGGAATACAGTAGGGGGTGCAGGCTTTTCCTTTTAGGTAGCAGAACAATTGTTTACTACAACATTTATTTATTTGGATGTCATCTTTTGAACGGGTGGGGGTTGGGGGTGGGGTTCCAAGTTAAGGAAATGGGAATCAATTAGGTAGTGGCCAACTTTTATTTGGGGAATGACGTTTGAGTCGATGTCTTATTAGCTTATTATGATTTTGGTTCTAGTATATTAAACTAAGCATATTTAAATTTATGAAAATGCTTAAATATGTCATTCACTTTTGAAAAAAGATTTATTTATGTTATTCATTAAAATATGACTCATTTTTTTTGGAAAATGTGAACTAACACAAATATATATGGTCAAAATAATGGAAAAAAAAATGGAAAAACAGTGACACAATTTTTTTTACATGGAAACCTTTTTAAATAAGGAAAAAACCACGGGTCAAGAGGAGCAACTGATATCACTATAGCAAGGAATTTTACACTGTGTAGTCACAAATACAATATTCAAAGTGACTACAACACACTCAAAAAGAATAACACTCTTTTGTTTTACCACCTTACTAAAATATTGGTCACACTCTATTTTTCTTCACATACTATTTTTCTTATATAATCTATGAAATACCTCACTTTACTCTCAATTTTTTTTCTCTATCTTGGTGTATTCTACAAATTAGGAAGAATGTTCTATTTATAAGAAGAGAAAGTCATGCCTATGTCACTGATGGCATAGGCAAATGTAGCAATTTCAAAAAGATTGCAAATCTTACCAATTTGTTAACCACCAAATCTATCATTTTTTCAACTCTTGCACCAATTTCTTTTTCAACATTTGTTGCCTCAACTTCCTTTTAGTTTATCTATAATGGGTATGGACCCTACAAATCTCTCATCCAAACCCATTCACCGGAAGGAGGCATCTTCATTTTCTTTAGAGAGAGCTCATACAGACAAGTTCTTTGCATAACTCTAACTTGTCTTTTGATATCGTCTTGGTCAGCATATCTGCTGGATTTTCACTTGTGTGGATCTCTTTGACGTGAAACGATTCACTCTCCACTTGCTCATGAAATCAATAATATATGGTGTCGATGTGTTTTGTCCTTGCATGGTACATGGAGTTCTTGCTCAAGTCTGTTGCATTTTGGCTGTTACAATAGACAACATACTCCATCTATTGCAATCCAAGTTCTTGAAGGAATTGCTTGAGCCATATCATCTCATTATCGGCTTCAGTAGTCGCAATATATTTAGCATCAGTTGTAGATAGTGCAACACACTTCTGCAACTTCGACTGCCATGATATAACTCCCCCAGAAAAATTAAAGAAATATCCGGTAGTGGATTTTCTATTATCAAGGTCACCTGATATATCTGCATATGTATAGCCCTTTAAGATTGGATTTGATGCTCCAAAACACAAACATTCATCTGAGCTTCCTCTAACATACTTGAGTATCCACTTCAAAGTTTTCTAATGCTCTTTTTGAGATTGTCAAGAAATTTGAATACAACACCAACTCATGAGCAATATCAGGTCTAGTGCATACCTGTCATGATCTGAGCCTATACTCTGGACGTGGCCGACACTCGAGAACCATTGTTGGACCCCAAGAGAACCCTCATCTTGGTTGACTACAAGCGGAAAACTAACTCAAACATCAAATTGAAAGAAAAGTTAAATAGTTTCTTTAAATCTCATAACTCTCTATATAAATATACTAAGTATGCACATAGGTTTTAAATAAACATCTGAAACTGAAAGTCTCTCTAAAACTATTTATTTATGAAGTCTCTACTGTATAAAGATAAGTGTCGGGACAAGACCTGCGACTCCTAAAAAACTGTTACTAATAACTCACAAAATTGGAGTCCTTTGGAAGCAAGGAGGTCTTACTCAAAAGCAGACGAGCGGATGAAATGATCTCAACAGACTCTTGTTGAGGATCCTATGAACATGTATCTGCATCATTAAAAGATGCATGTCGGATGACATTAGCACATTGAATGTACGAGTATGTAATATAGTTGAATAACAAATAACCGAATGAAAGGACTGCAGTAGCACTACAACAAAAATAACTTTTAGCGGCAATAAATAATGATATTAATAAAGAATGCTAAAGTCTTTACCGGCATTAGTTAAGTGCCATTAGAACCAATGTCACTAAAGGCTTTAGGAACATATATACAAAGAGTGCTAATTACCGCAAAAAATATATATTTAGCGGCAATTAATTCATGATCATTTTTTATGTAGTGTAGATAACAATGTACTCAAGTTGAATGTAAAGAACAAAGGATTTAAATCATTTAAAACTTTACAAAATACTTTCTCATCTTTGAACTCAACATAATAAGTGATATATAAAAATACACTTTAACTTTATTGGGAGATTCTCTAACCGACAATCACCACTATGAGATACATGATGATGCAACGTCTCACCCACGCTATCAGAACTGTCCTATACCTTGACGGGGTATAGAACACCTCAACTAAGTGGATCCACTAAGCTATGCTTAAAAAGCAATAAGGAATCATATAAAAAGTATGATCATTTACCCATGTTGGCATACATGGTTTATGAGGACTTTGAGTTGTCTGAACTCGTCTCCATATCAGTGTTCAATACTACTCCCAATAATATATACTCATGCTCATATGTTTAAAAACATAACTCGTCCTCTGATTTGAGATAATTGCTTAAACTATCCTCTTAAAAGAGGTACCTGCTCTTGAAATATCTTTGAGCTTATAACTCATTTAGAAATCAAAGTTTCTCTTTTATCAATGTAAAAATCGATACCTTTGAAAATATTTAGTCCCCTTATACTCTCACACAATTCATACTTGAAAACTCTTTCTCAAAAATATATCAAAATCATATTGTGATGTGATCATTGATGACTGGAGAAGTGATACTACATAAGCATTGATGACATAACTAGATACCATACGGTGGCTAGGCAATTTTCATTGCCATCTTATTTAGTTTTCTCTTTGTCTTTGTTCTCCCTCTTCAACTTTTGACAAAACTTCTTTGTGTGCCCTTTCATGCCACAATGATAACACTCAATATCCTTAAGTATGCCGCTAGATTTGCTCCTGTTTTGTTCTCTATTCTGAGAACCACAAGTTTTGTTTCTCCTCCTAGAGTAAGTCACTAGGACATTCGACGAAGAAGAATCTAGAGATTTTCTTCTCATCTTTTCGTTCAATACACTACTTTTGACGAAATTGATAGAGATCACACCATTTGGAGTAGAATTTGATAAAGACGTTCTAAATGTTTTCCAAGAGTCTCAGAGGGAACCAAGTAGAAGCAAGCATTGAATTTCTTCATCAAACTTGATGTCCATAGCAAATAATTGGTTCATGATCTCCTAAAAATTATTCAGGTGATCTGTCATTGGAGAACCATCATGATATTTTAGATTTAGCATCTACTTTATCAAGAACATCCTACTATTTCCACTTTTCCGAGTATTCAAACTTTCAAGATGCTCTTATAGGATTCGAGCATGTGTTTCTCCATAAATATGGTTCAACACATTATCGTCAAGCAATTGCCTAATAAATCCACAAACTTTTTTGTGCAACAAATTTCACATTCATCTGATTTATTTTCAAGCTTACAGTGGTAAAGACTGGTTGATATCAATTCTTGACACATAGTTGATCTTTCATTTTTTCATAATTGACACCATTCAAAGTAACCATTCTATTTGTGTTGGCTTCCATTGTTTATCCCAAAAAATATAATTCTTTCAAATCAAAGTAAATATTTTCTGATGTGAAAGTTCAGATTGTGCTGCAATCACAAAGCATACTCGGATAAAACTTTGGCTCTGAGACCACTTTGTTGGGAAAATTCAAACTAACACAAAAATATATATGGTCCAAATAGTGAAAATAAAATGGAAAAACAATGACACCAAGGATTTTACATGGAAATCGTTTTAAATAATGAAAAAATCACGGGCCAAGAGGAGCAACTAATTGTAATGATCCTTCTGGTCATTTCTGTGTTTTTACCTTCTGTGTGTCATTTAGAGCATTCATGTAGTGACCCCAAGTCATTTACAACTTGCGGGGACTGATAGTTTGATCACCTGATCGTTCGTTTGGTTTTTATGCAAGTTTTAGTGTTTTTGGAGCTTATGAACTTTGAACGATAATTTTTTATCGAAGGTTCAAGAAGATAACATCTGAATCCAATTCTGACGATTCCATCAGCTTCGAAAGGGTCATTTTAAGCTAATAACATGGTCGGCATGATTCTTGAGGTTTTCAGTTTGAGTCGGTGCGATTAGGCATTTTAACTTTAAAGTTTGAGCCTAAGTTTGACTTTAGTCAATATTCGGAGTAAACGCCCTCGGATGAGAATTCCGTCAGCACGGTTAGCTTCAAAAAGTCGATTTTGGTCTACATTGACTCTTCATTCGTGTCCCGAGGATTCCGAGCCCTTTTGTGATTTTTGACTTAAAATGACGGTTTGGTGTGGGACCTACTTTTTATCAATATGACCTCGTATGGAATTTTCACTGCACCATTGAGTCCAGAATATCGAATTTGATATAATTGCATATATCATTTCTGTGTACGGGATTCCGAACAAGTTCGGAGCTCTCCGTCGGTGTTTTTAAGTTTTCGAAAAGTATGCTGAAGTTCAGCACCCTTTTCAAAACATTAAAACCTCTTATCTCCCTCATCTCTCAGCCAAATAAGGTGATTCGAAGTGCGAAAGCTTCGTTTTTTGGTGTCTTCACTGTAATTGATCGGAAGTTGTTGAGTACATGTCATTCGAGATAAAAATTGCGATAAACCTGACTGTTGTAGCCTTTTTCGAGTTCTTATTTTTGGCTTTCTTGAATTAGTGATATCTTGCTTATTTTAGCTTGGTTTTGAATGATTCAAAGTCCCACATGTCAGTATTTATCGAGGTTACATCGTGGAGTATTCCAGGAGTGCTGGGAACCCTTCGTTTCTTGTAAATTCCGAGTTTAGCCTGCTATATGTTTCCTTTCTATGTTGATTAAAGAGTGACTTTTCTTGCATGTTGGGTTTTGCTGCGTTTTGAGCCCCGAATTGTGTTCCATTTTGGAACACAAGTTTGGGGGTACTATTTTGGGTCTCTTAGCGAAGTTACATCTGAAAAGTTTGGTGCGGGTCCCACGATTCCCATTTTGACTCCAAAATTGACCTATCTCTATTTGTTGTGATTTTAGTGTCTAAACGACCGTACTAATGTTGTGATCCTATATTTAATAGAGTGACAGAGTTCAAAGGCCGTTCGGGAAGGAAAAACTCTGGCAAAGTGATTTGGAGCACGCGCGGTAGGACTAAAGGTAGGCTACGACTTCCTTTCTATTTGATTGAGCTTAATTGTGTAAAAACATGTAGATTGGAGTGAATTGGGGGCGGGTACCAGTTTCTTACTTTACTTTGATTAGATACCCCGTGCTAGGATCAATTGGTCATATTTCGAGTGTAGTATTAGATTAGCCGGGCTAGTAGAATCGCATGCCTATGTGATAAATGCTATTGTATGTTTGTATATTGTATGTTGCATTCTTTGTTCATTCTTTACTGTGAGCATGATGTCCTTAGTCTAGGTTAGGCTAGTGTTGCCTTAGACTTATGACCCGTGTGGACCGAATAGCCTTGACTTTCTGCCGACGTCATTCGAATAACTTAGCTCATTGTAGACTGGAGTAGAAGACTTGAGTCTGATAGTTTGAGCCTTAGATTAGGCGTTATCACTGCTTGTTGCACTTTTGTATCTTCTCCATCTGATTCTGTGGTTTTAACGCATTCTCGAAGGTTCGATGCATCATTAGAGGCGTGGGATTGAGATAGTATAGGCTTGAAGCCTTTTTTGTGATTTCTAAGAGTGGACGATGTTCCACGATGGCTGTTGTTGGATTGGATCCTATTAGAGATACCATCACCTTTGTGGTCGTTCTTTCTAACTGGGATGGGAGTGTATCGCTGGTTGGGTAGACTCGGTTATTTCAGCGATCGCACCAGGCCTCTCTTTCTAGTTGGGCTGGGAGTGTGTTATTGGCTGGGTGTCCCCGGGTCACACTTTTTAGCTGGGCTGGAAGCTGACTGCATGGTAGGACGACTCACGATATCTACCTCACCCTCAGGTCCCTCTTTATAGCTATGATGGGAGTGGGCTATCTGGTTGGGTTTCCCCGGGGTCATTCTTTCTAGCTGGGTTGGGAGTGCACTGTTGGTTGGGTAGAGTTTGATGGATTATCTTGGTTACTTTTGGTTGGGAGCCCGATTTTCTTCTTTCTCAGTAGACTTAGCTATTTTGTGCACCTGTCGGGCTTATGGGGTCCGTTCAAGTTTTATTTACACTTGCGCACGAGAGTACCTTCTGGGCTTATGGGGGACCAGTTAGGCTTAGTTTAGCTGTATTTAGTTTAGTTTTGGTATGCTCATCTGCTTTTTTTCCATATCTGCTTTGACCTATCTGTGTTTAGATTCTATCCTTTCTTAGTGTTTTACCTCTTTTTGCTCAGTCGGCCTTTGATGCCTACTGAGTACCTGTTGTTTTGGTACTCATGCTACACTCTGTATCTATTTCGTGATGTAGGTCCTAGTATCAGTTATCAACGGTGATTAGTTCCAGCCTTCTTTGCAGATGTGACTCGGAGACGAGGGTGAGCGCTTGGCATTTTGGGTTTGTTCTCTCTCCTTTTCTTTTTAGCTAGTCTTGTTGCTTTTGAGACACGTTTTTTATGATCCATTTTTGGGACTTGTACTCTTTATTAGACAGCTTTGTACTCGTGACTTCCACATCTAGGAGGGTTTTCTAAGTATATTTATTTTGGTTTGCTTCCGCCTTGTTGTCCTTGTTTAGATTATTATTTTCGCTAGTTTCTACCCTTACACTCATTGCTTAATGTTCTAGGTTACGGGTTGGCTTACCTACTGGTGGAGTATAGTAGGTGCCATCATGACTCGAGAAATTGGGTCGTGACACTAATATCACTGTAATAAGGAATTTTACACTGTGTAGTCATGAATACAACATTTAAAGTGACTACAACACACTCAAAAGGAATAACACTCTTTTGATTTAACACCTTATTAAAATATCGCTCATACTCTATTTGTGTTCACAGACTATTTTTCTTATATAGTCTATGAAATACCTCACTTTGCTCTCAAATATTTTTTTCTCTCAATCTTGGTGTGTTCTATAAATGAGCAAGAATGCTCTCTTTATAGGAAGAGAAAATCATGCATATGTCAATTATAACATAGACAAATGTAGCAAATTTTAAAAAGGTTGTAAATCTTACTAATTTGTCAACCACCAAATCTATACTTTTTTCAACTCTTGCAGCAATTTATTTTTCAATATTTGTTGTCTCAACTTCCTTTTAATCTATCTATAATGGGTATGGACCCTACACACCTATGTCGTTTCGTTTGAAAAATGGCTCGTCCATGCCATTATTTGTTAACTGAAATGACATAAATGAACCAAATTTTTAACGAATGACATAGATGAACTTTTGCTAAAGTTTGGTGGCAGATTTGAGCCTTTTCCTTTTCAAAACAAATGATTTGATTAATGATGTGGACGAATCATAATTGACCACATGTAAAAAATAATTTTGCAAAATTGAACTGTTTTCAGTTAACAAATAATGGCATGGATGAACCTTTTCTCAAACGGAAATGATATAGATGAGTCACACTTTTAACGGATGACATAAATGAATTTTTTTTGTCAAAGTTCGATAGCATATTCAAGCCTTTTCTCAATGTTTGATGGCATATTCAAACCTTTTCCTTTTAAGCTTTAATCAAGTAGAGAGTGTAATTTTAGTTCTCATCTTATTAGCTTATTCTGATTTTGATTGTTTCATATTAAATTAAACACAATTAATCTTTAATTAAATAGAGTGTATAATTTTAATCCTTATATCTAACTTGATGTTAACACGATTAACTTTTAACTCTCTTTTGTGTTCACAAACAATCTTCCGTATGAATTGAATTTATTCTTAATATTGTTTTGGGGTTTATAATTATTTTCTTATAATGACATAATTATATGGCACTTAATTAGATTTTAATTAAACATGTGTCCAAGAACAAGTGGATTGTGAACAACTCTAGCCAACAATTAGACATCTGGACAATCTTTAATTAGTGTGGGATGCAGGAGCATTCACCAAGATTAAGCTATCATTTGGCCGCAAGTTTTCAAATAATTTTGGAAAATTATTTTTGAGTGAAGTTTATCATGCGTTTGGCCATAGATTTTGAGAAGTATCTGACTTTTAAAAAATATGATTTTTATTCATATGTAAAAATTATTAAAAATATCCATGAATTTGTACTATCTTTTTATAATAAGAATGTTCCTTGAAAAGTCATTACAACAAACATAATTAATATGATTTTTTTTTTAAAAAAAAGGAAGAAAAGGGATTGTATTGCTTAGTTGCATTAAATTAAAATGGGTTTGTTGGATTTTGTTAAATTTTTATGTGGACCAATAAACGAACGTCACATATTTAACTAAAATTTAATCAAATGTCATATAATTATGACGTTATTGAAAGAATAATTTTAAGTTCTAAAATAACATTAGAGACAAATTTAATTTAACCGATAGAGGGAACTTTTTTTTTTAGCTATTTATATATTTTAAGGATATTTTCTATCCAAAAATAGAAGAAAGGACGAATTTAATCCTAAATAGAAGGGCATTTTAAAATCATTTTGAATACAAAAAGAACATTTTGATCATTTTTCATATATTTAGTAGTTGCAATATTATAAAATTAATTTCCTAGTTTTGTTTTTCTTCTCAAGTACACTCTATACCTCTTCCGCGCTTAAGAGGGTTAGCAAGTTTTGTTCTAAATCATTTAGGAGTTCTTTGGTTTGAATTGAAGTTATGATTCGGTTAATTATCATGAGATAAGTTATGATGAAATTAGTTATGACTTATGATGTGATAAGTTATGTTAAAATTATTTTTTATTGAGTGTTTAGTTTGCTGTATTCAAATTAATAAATTGATAAATTTTAAGAACAATTTATTTTCTTACAAAAATAACCTTCATAAATGTGAAAAGTGATATAAAAACGATTTAAAGGGATATTTTTGTTATTTACTTATTTTATCTCAGGATAAGTTATCCCGGGATCACTATACCACCCATGGGGATAAATAACTTATCTTGATACTAATTATTAATTTCGGAATAAGTTATCTCAGACTTACCAATCAAACAACAAATTAAATGACGCTATATTGTAATCTCAAGACTATTTGATGTTATCCTTCGTACAAATGGCCCTTTAAGAGAATAATAGGAATCACTCAATATGTACAGCTGAAAGTTCAATTATAATTTAGGCAGCATTTGTATTTTTTTTCCTTTTCAAAATTCTGCCTCTGCCTCTACTTAAACCGGGTAAGTACTTACACATTGTGTTCATTTTGTTTTATTTAGATGGGAATGTGCGATACAGAAGAGAGGATATTAATATGATAATTTTAAGTGCATGAATTTATGATAACCTCATGACTTTTCTAGGACGAAAGGGAAAGAAAAGGACGCACGCTAGAGGTAAAGTTTTCATGTCACATCATTGTGCAATGACAATGTTGGAGATTCAGAATTGTCTAAGCCAATATGGAATAGTTCATTAATTCACACTCGGATGAGTACTACACTTTTCTCAATGAAGTAGGCGTTTGGTTATGCAATTTCACGTTGATTCTATCTAATGATTTTATATCAAGAGATAAAATATCTTCTCCAAAAATATTAATTTGGGAATTTCATATTATGATTTGAGATTTTTTTCATACAAAATTGACTCACAAATTTATATTTTGTTAAAATAACCCCGCATTTATATCTACTAGTCATTTGTTTTATAGGTAAATAAATTTATAATCATATCAGTACTTTTAAAATTTATTATTCTCACCAACATAAAATTTATTATTACTTTAAATCAATTCCTACTTTATCATTTAATATATTCATCAAATTCATTATTTTTTTTATCAAATTTATTTATCTACCAAATTTATTACTACTACTTTAATGTTTGATTAAAAAATAATTTTTCATCTATATTGAGTGAAAAAGATTAACCACAATGACTTTATAATAACTTATTATGCGATTTTATAAATTTGTATTTATTTGATAAAATTGAATAAACAATTGAGACTATTTTAATAGTTTTAAAATTTATGAGATTTTTTTGTTTATGAGAAAATATACAACACAAAAATTCCAAATCGCATGTCCAAACAAAACTTCAACCCCATCTCATGATTTCATATTGCATAGTCAAACGGGCCTAAATATATGCATTGTGTTATTTTCTATTACTTATATATATATATATATATATATATATATATATATATATATATATATATATATATACACACAATAAATACTTACTTTATACAATATATACGTACATTATACATTTTTATAAATAAACTTTCATATTCAATATATACTTTATATCCATACATTTAAGACAAAACCTATTTATTAAAACATATAAATGATTATGTGCTAGTTCAATTGAAATATATAAAAGCATATACAGTTTATACACAACAATAATAGTACAATTTTTATACACATCCTATACAACCATTAATTGCCCGATTATCTTTAAAAAAGAAGAAGAGAAGAAGCTGGAATCAAAGAAGAAGATAAACTATAAAGATGAGATAGATAGAGCGGGGAGAGAGACACGAGAGAGGGGGGGGGGGCAAGAGTGAGAGGGTCGGAAAGAGGAAGTATTAGTGAGATTGTAGGATTTGGCTATAAGTTTATTTTTTAAATTCATAAAAATTAGGAAAAACTACATAATTAAGCATACTTAACTACCATAGATACATATTTTACCTATAGTTAAATATATTATTCATAGTACCACATTTTAATAATTATATCATATATATTAAAAAGTTAAATTAGATAATTATCTTGAAATTAAAATTCCTTAATTAAAGGTATTTAACAATTGTCCCCCAAACTCCTATGTCAACAATATCTCTCCCCCCGCTGCCCCCCCACCCCATGTTTGTTGGGTATGTAGCAAGAGTTAATGGGAAATAGAGGGAAGATGAAAGAGGAACTTGAAAAAAGTTGGGAACTTAGGAAAGTTGAGAACTTGAAAAGTCCTCTTATGCTTTATTGAAAAGACATTGAAAAGACATTTGTCCCTCATCGGTGGTGGAAAGAAAAATAGGAGAGTTTAAATACGTAAAACACTCATATTAATTGTTAAAAGGGTTGGAAAGAGGGACCCCCCTCGCGCCGTCGTCGTCGCTCGCTCGGCTCGGCTTTGGCTTTGGCTTTGGCTTTGGATTTGGATTTGGATTTGGATTTGGATTTGGAAATCGTTCGTGGAGTTTCTTTTTGAACGAAATTTATTTTAATTGATTATTAATTATTTAATTAATTAATTAATTAATTTAATATTTTCCGACCCGAACCCAACTCGGATCCGCGAAAACCGACTTAACAATTTAAATTTCCTTCCGTTTTAATTTAAAATTTCCCGCCGTTGAAGTGGTCGTTCGAACGAGTTGCAACGCTTGAACGTACATGGCCATTTGAAAGTTTGCAACCTTTCATCAATGGTCGTTTCTTGTCTATAAATACCGCTACTCCTCGATTTTTTATTAACAAAATTTCGATCTTCTTCTTCTTTCGCACAAAATAAATTCGTGTATTTTACCGCTTTGTTGAGTGGTTCGCCGACACCAAGGTTTTGGGTATCAATACACCGGTGAGTAAGATCATTTTATCCCGGGAGGATATATTCCAATTCAAACCTCGGATACTAGAGGGGAATAATTTCCTTAAGGGGACACTTTGTGTATTCAAAGGGACTTGATCTTTTTCTTTTCTGATTTTACAGATTCTGAAATTTTGAGTTTAGTTTGGTTAATTAAATTCTGTGTTTAACTAGTTATTGTTTCTGTAAGTTTATAGTATATATATTTAGAATACAGATTGACTAACAATGTTCTCTATCACCTCTGTCTGCTCTCTCTTCCTTCATCATCAATCTCCTATTCCAAGTTCACCTCACCATTTTCTTTCTTTCTTCCTTCTCCCTCATAGATCTTCTTCACTAAACCATCAGAAACTGAATTGATGGTTTTTCTTATCACATTTTTCTACTGTGAACATTTTTTGTAAAAAAGAAGTTACCTGAAGGGTTCAACGGAAGAGAAAGGCAAGACGAAGTAAGGTATGTTGAGACGAGAATGATAAAGGTGGGAGAACAGTGCAACAAAAGCTTCGGAAAATGAAGAATAATTGTAAAGGATGAGATTTTGGATTTTGTCTTCCGATGCTTTAGCTAATGTTTTCAATGTTGGATTGTTAGAACGGAGAAAAAGAAGTTGAAAGACAAGATCCAGATCTATATCAATGCTGGATTTTAATTTTGAACTTAGTGAACTTACGATAAATTTGTAAAGATACAATGTTTGCTAGACATATCTAAATATTTTTATGTATTTTCCCTTCATTTATGTATCTCTCTTTATTCTACGTATTTATCCTTATATATAAGTTCAATTATATATATATAAAATTTAAAAAAAAAAAATTGAATAATTAGATACATGCTTCAGATATATAACAAGTTTCAAATAAATAGTATGTATCAGGTATAAGTATATAGGAGATATACCTAATGAAATACATTTAATGAAATTAGGTGCATGAATCATATACATAGTGCGAGATACACATTGTTCTCTAAACATGATTTTTTTTTAAAAAAAATCACAAAATTCAAAACAGTAAATCGAATTTCTGAAAAAAGTTGTTCACTTTGTTGTTGCTGGAAAATAAATGGGAAGAAATTAACATACGCATATAATAGATACAGCTAATGAAATTAGATGCATGAATGAAATACATAGTGCGAGATACACATTGCTTTCTAAACATGAAAATTGAAGAAAAAAAATCATAAAATTCAGAAAAATAAATTCGAATTTCTGAAAAAAGTTGTTCACTTTGTTGTTGCTGGAAAATAAACGGAAGAAATTAGATTTTTTTTAGAAGTTGTTAAAATAATTATACTCAAAAATTGTGGGATACATGTATCTGACGGGTAATTATACTCAAAAGAATAAATACTCAAAAGTTGTTAGAGTAATTATACTAAAAAAAAATTATAATTTGGATTTTTTAGGAAACTGGTACTTCCTCCATCCACTTTTAATTGTTATGTTGCGTTTTTCAAATTAAAGTCAATTCGACTAATTTTCAAAGTTAAATTAGATTACATTAATTCAATATTTTAAACAAAAAATTTAGATATTCAAAACTATACGAAAAGTATTATTAATTACAATTTTTTTTTGCATATCAATATGATAAAAAATACATTATAAAATATTAGTAAAAATTCTTATAGTTTGACTCTAAAAAATGGAACCATGACAATTAAAAGTGGATGCAGGGAGATTAGTTAATAGGAGCAAACATAAAAATCATATTTGTATGTTTTAGCTATAGTTTGCATAATTGTGCTCCATAGCAAATTTTATGTTTGCTATGAAGCTTTTGATTTGTATAATTCGCTAGAAACATCCAATTTTATACAAATTGTTCAGTTTTGTATAAATTCATTTATACATTGTAATTTGTATAATAAGATATGTATTTGTATAATTATAAGTGTATAAGACGAAAATATATGTATTTGTATTTGTATATACACTTTTCTCTCGCTTTATACAAACACAAACACATTTTATACATTTAGTGTTTGTGTTTGTATAAAGCGAGAGAAAAGTGTATATACAAATATAAATACATATATTTTCGTCTTATACACTTATAATTATACAAATACATATCTTATTATACAAATTACAATGTATAAATGAATTTATACAAAACTGAGCAATTTGTATAAAATTGGATGTATCTAGCGAATTATACAAATCAAAAGCTCCATAGCAAACATAAAATTTGTTATGGAGCGCAATTATGCAAACTATAATTATAACATACAAATATGATTTTTATGTTTGTTATATGTGAAAGTTAGTTAATATGGAAGGATCATTCAAATCTGTTTTGTTTGTTAATTTCCCATAAGTTACTTCTTTAATTAAGGAAATAAGTTACAACATTTATTTCAAAAGTATTAAATCATGTATCTCGACCTTTTAAACCTGATGGATACATGCATCTGACGGGTTGTAATACATGTATCCTATAGCCGAAAATGATATAGAAAGTAATATAAAAAACTATCGTTCCTAGTAATTATGATTTAAACTAGTGGAATTTATGTTGTTTGTCCTAAAAATAATAGATGAAGTTGAACGGATTGAGTTATGACCTATTATTTAGCACATCTTAACCTAATGTATCTCAGTTCATGCATGTAAGCTTTGGGCAGAGTTCGGCAATGACCAATTTATTTATTCAACTCATACTGACCTGTGCAAATTCAGTTTGAAACCGTCCATTTGCCATCTCTAATTTTGAATATTACAAAAGTGAGTTTGTACATGAATCCCATATTTTACGTATATTTGTCCACATTTTTATGGATAAGAATAGAAGATTTTTCACAAATAGCGGCACATTGTTACATAACAATACTTTTGATAACTACAGTACATTAAAACAGTTCTGAAATTCACATTGTATCTCAAATACAACCTTCTGAAATTTACGTAAATTCATATTGTATCATTGATATAGCCTTTTAAAATTTGTATTGCATCATTCATAGAACAATTTCTCTATATTTGTTTGCTCAATTTTATTGTATATGTTTGTCTAGTTTAGTTGGATATACTACATCAATTTGCTCAACTTAATTGTACCAACATTTTTTCAATTTTGCTAAACACATTGATCTTAAGACAAGTCACTCTATATCAAATATAACACTCATCTGGAGGGATTAACAAACTATTCAATGTTGGTGGATACACGTTCTCAATTTTACTAGATACTCTGATACAACCCAATTAAGACAAAGTATATGCATCAGTAGGTATCACATATAAAAACAGGACTTCTGATACATGTAAATTCCATTTACACACACTAATATTTTATGAGATATCATCATCAAAAATCACCCCATCACCATAAATTCAGATTCAATTTTGTGTATGAACTATGGATCTATAGAAGAAGAGGATAAACCAAGAGAAACTCTTTTATCGGAAAAGTTGCAGCTGTGCTCTATTTCACTAGCTCATCAGGTCTTTCTTATGTTTTTTCGCAGCTTATTTTTCGTCCACTTTGGTCTAGCTAAGTTTTGACAGCGATAGAGAGGATTTTAGAGCCAAATTTTAGGAATGTATTATAAAATCCAAATGTCTACCTGATCCATAATTGAGCAGAAAATAAATTCTATGAGCGGAAAATGAGACAGAATGGTGCATATATCCACTTCTTTTCGTCACAATTTTAAGTATGTTTACATTACTCACTGCTGTTCCTTTGTATAACTAAATGTGTTTTTATCTGTCTCTGACACCTTCCTGATTGCTGTTATGGACTGTGAAGTCCTTGTGGATGCGCTATAGTCACCATACGACGTGTCTTCAGAGAGCATGGAATCATCATTAGCTTTCCATTTTTGCAGGGCTTGAGGAAGGCTCATAGTGAAGTCAATATTGAAACTATCATCTCCAGCAGCAGCAGCGGGAGTCCATTGCTCTACCAGAGGAGCTAAGACATTTACCGCGTGGCCCATATCTGGTCTCTGAGATGGTTCCCTAGCTGCACAATGTCCTGCTAGCTCTGCTACTTTGCATATGCTCTGGTAAGTTTCCTCATCTGGATCCAGGAGGGTCGGGTCGAGCACTTCTACAATCTTCTCTTTGTTCACAACCGTCTTTTTAAACCAAGCCACTAAATGACTTCTGTCTTCTGGTAAGCTCTCATCGAGTGCTTTTCTGCCCGTGAGAATCTCCATCAATATCACTCCAAAGGCGAAGACATCAATCTTCGTAGTTACTCTTCCAGTGGCTAGTTCCAACAAAAGACAGAGATGTCATGAGAATATATAGTTATCATGTGTAAACATAACATATATAGTATAATCATATTCCTAATCAAATACTATGAAATTCTCATTTTACTAGGGATAGTTAAGCTAGTCATGCATTTTAACCATTAAATTTATCATCAAATTATAACGACTCGAGTTAGACATATAGTTCCTTTGTTTGTTCTGTGGTAAGTCAGGTTTAAATTGAACTAATTCATGCAATATAAAAGGAATGTTGTACATACAAGCATACTCTGGTGCAAGATACCCAAAAGTTCCTGCTAGCCTCGTCTCCACAGAGTACTTGCCATCAGGTGCATTTTTAACTAATCCAAAATCAGAGACCTTAGCTCTCATGTCATCCCCAAGAAGTACGTTAGAAGGCTTTAGATCTCTATGTATGAAGCTCTGTTGTGCCAAACCATGCAGATACTCTACCCCTCTAGCAACGTCTAGTGCTATTATTAATCTTTGTTTCCAAGTGAGAGGTAGAAATCCTAGTTGATCATGATCGAACAAGTGCTGGCCTAATGTCCCTTGTGGCATGTACTCATATACTAAAAGCCTCTCATATCCATTGACACAAAACCCATGAAGTGCCACTAAGTGTCTGTGCCTAACCTTTGTGAGTACCTCAATTTCAGCTCTGAATTCGGTTAGACCCTTGTTACTTGCTATAGAAGCTTCCATCCTCTTCACAGCAATCTCTGTTCCATCATGGAGTCTACCTTTGTAAACAATCCCAAAACCACCACGTCCCAATATATTTTCTTCGCTGAAATTGTTTGTCGCCTCTCGCAGAAGTTCCACTGGGATAGTTACATGCCCACCATCATATACATATATTTCACTGTTTGAGGTATCACTTTGACTGGCCGTGCTTGGAATTGCACCATAACCCTTCATATTTTTAGAGGAACCATTCTTCAATTTTTGCTCCTTGCCTTTATTCAGTTTTGATTTTCCATTACACTTGTATTTATATATCACCAAGCACAAAACTAGGATTAAGACAACAACAGCAAGAACAATACCAACAATGACCCATGTAGAGATGGAAGATTTATGTTCATCTTTGGCAGAAGAAGGTGAGTTATTATCTGTCGACGAACTTGAACTTGGTCTTGCACCAGGTGGAGCACTTGGGGGCACATCTTTCCCCATAAATGGATTACCAGATGTTTTCAGTATGACATCGGAACGAAATTTTGGGATCTTGCCAGAAATATTGTTGTTGGAAACATCGACAAGCTGCAGCTCTAGTAAACTGGTGAGACTAACCGGAATAGGACCTGTGAGATTATTATCATTCATGACCAATGATTTGAGACCGGTGAGATTAGCAACAGCAGGAGATATTGTACCAACCCAATTCTGTTTTGCAAAATTGATTACAGTCACAGTTCCCTTAGCATCACATGTAATATAGTTCCAACCTTTACAAGGATTATTCCCCGCCCAAGACTCGGCTAGTATCATCGGACAACCCACAGCTCCAGCAACATCAAGCAATATAGTTACCTGTGGATCACATGGTCCTGGATAAGGATTACAAAAATGGTTTGTGTTTCCAAGGGTCACCTGGACATTTGGTTTGAAACCAGGAATTGGGCCTAAAAATATGTTATTTTGCAAAGACGCGTTAGTTAGCTTAGGAAGGGAAATCAGAGAAGGAGGAATCACTCCAGTTAAGCTATTATCACGAAGCTGGATATCGACCAAATTAGTACAAAGAGAAAGATCAGGAATTGGCCCTTCAAACTTGTTAACATGGATCCAAGCCTGAGTTAACTGTTCCATAGAACCAAGAACATCAATCCTGCCTGTAAGCCCAAGCTTTTGATTATTAAGTACCAAGTTTTGAATCCCAGACTTAGCAAAAGAATACGGCAAGAACCCCGTAAGATTATTATACGAAAGCCTAAGACTCTCCAAACTAGGAAATGACCCAAAAATGTCCGGAATTTGACCCATGATATTCGCATTAGACGCTGAAAAATCAGCCAAGGACGTTGAGTCCGTCAAACTATCAGGAATTGTCCATGGAGGAAGACTAGGATTGTCATCAATGCTAAACTTCTGTAAATTTGTTAGTCCGGAAAGGAAATTAGACGGAACAGACGTAAAATTATTGGAATCAAGATGAACATCTTGAAGAGAAGGAAGGTTTGATAAAGAAGGTAACGAACCGGAAATGCGATTCTTTTGGATATTAAAGGTTTGAAGATTAGAAAGTTGATTAAGATTTGGTGGTAATTGACCTCCTAGAGATTTTGATATGAGGCTAATTGAAGAAACTCTGCCGGAAGAGTCACAGGATACGCCTGACCATTTACATACATTGGTACCTGACCAGCCAGGTGGTGTTGGTATAAGGGACTTAGCCAATTTAGCCATAATAGATGCATCATCAGCAGAACCATCACGGACGACGACGGATAACTCATCCGGTGAGGCAACGGCTATGAGGAGGAAGAAGAGGAGGCAGCAGGGAATTTTTTCATAGAATTTGTACCTTTTTTTACCCATTGTAGCATACCTTTCTCTTTTTCTCTCACCTCATTGTTCGGGCGATTAGGGTTTGTGAGAGAGGAGAAAGAGGACAAGGGTTTGGCTTTCTGTTCAATGCTTGAATTAAGGAAGGAAAGCAGAGAATGTATGGCATGGCGAGAGAGCGTTTAGGCCAACTTTCCATAATAGGAGTAGCTTTTTTGCCTTTTGCTTAAAAATGAAAAAACGACACCGTACTATTGATTATTTTCCCACCAAAAAGGTTGATGACCTGGACGCGTTGTACAGTCATTAGCATGGTTGATGACGTGGCAAATAATGATTGGTCCTCTGGTTCTCTTATTACGTCGGAGATATGTAGTGGGTTATTGTGGATCTACCCTTATATTTACTAGAAGGAAAGAAGGGAAGAGGAGGAGATTTTGCAGTGTGTAGAAACAGAATCGACGATGGAATTCGGCCGCGCATTCAATGCCACTTCAATTTTCATTGTTTTTCTTTTTGTTACTCTAGGTAATCTATTTGAATATTGTTGATTTTTGTATGAGATCTGTAAATGCGCTAAGTTTTTCTCTTGAACTGAAAATGAAATACCAAGTCAAACGTTCTAAATTTCGATTTCTATTTTCCAGTTACCGCTAAGAAGTCCGGCGACGTTACGGAGTTGCAGATCGGTGTGAAGGTAAACTTTTGGCCTTCTTCTATTCTTCGATTCATGTTAGTATAATTGATTGAAGAATGAACTGCGCTTGATCATATATATATAGTTTCGTTTTTGTTTGAACTTTTATAATTAAAGAGAGCTCTTCGTTTTTGTTTCATATGACTTCCGTGACGTGACAATTTAATTGTGGAGTATTGTATTGCAAATTGCTAATATTTCTAATTTCTATAGAATGAACCTCGCGATCTCTTGCTTCTGACCTAGTTTTAGGTTGTAGGCATTTGAATAAAAAAAATGAAAAAAGAGAGCTTAGGTTTAGATTGAAAATGTCATTTCGCTCAACATGCTGCTTTAGACTAATGATTCGACAAAAAATGAATCATATGTGCTCTATACTGTTACCTCTAGCAGAATTGTAGAGAGGGGGAAGTTGTGGTTCTTTAATTGGTTCTAGTGGATTCCCATCCCCTCACTAAGTGTGAGTACGCATCAACTGTATTCTCAGTGAGCTGAGTAGATAGAAAGCATGAATGGAGAATGAAAAGCTAGTCTCTTATGGTGGTTAGCTATGATGACGAGGTGTATTTGACAGAGAATAATTGGTGGATAGGAGAGAATAGCTAGTCTGTTATGCGTCTCTTACATTTCATACTTGTCCCTCGTTTAAATAAATATATTTTGTCATGCTATCACTCACGGAGTATTTGTCTGCTGAAAGTATTGGTGATCCATCTGTGGTAAAACAACTTTTTTGTTGTGTTCATGAAACTGAACTTCTCCTTGAATGAAGTAGGGAAGATATTTATCAAATCCAGTGCCGCAGCTATCTGGAGAAAATCATACTTTATTGATACTCTCATGAAATCTTAGTAACTATTGGTTTTTGAATGTTTACACTGCTTTTGTAGAGTCATCAATCTTTTATGTTTCGTGATGATGATAGTAATGCTTGTATGTCGCTTTCGTTTGGCGATTCAGTAGTCTAAACACTAACCTATTGTCTTCTTCATCCATCTGTTGCAGTTTAAGCCAACATCTTGCGAACTTAAGGCTCACAAGGGCGACAGAGTCTCAGTACACTACAGTGTGAGTTGAAGTGCTTCTCTACTGTAACTATTTAAAAGCTCCTAACTGTGGATGGAGGGAAAGTTACCCACAGGAATGAATTGTTTCTAAATACCTACTGGGCTGGTAGATTAATAAATTGTTGTGCTCACTCCTTTTAGGCAATCCTTACTTACCTTTATCCAAAAGAAAAAAAAGAGCAATCCTTACTTTGATAACCGGGTTCTTTTGTCAATTATGTTGGAGAATTATATTTATGCATATTGGTTTGAATATAAGAATGGGCTAGGAAGGAGAAAGATTTCACTTGATTATTCAGATTTTTTTCCGCTTTTCATCTGCTTTTATTCATATTCCTTGGTAAGCTTAGGGAAGTACGGATCCATACATTTACACTAGAGATAATGTCTTTTTCAGTCATGATATTGTAACATGTCCAATTAAAGAGGAGCTTCTACTAGACATTTCCTATTCCTTAAACTGTTGTACCCTACATGATCCACCTCCCACAGTTAAGGAAATGTCATGTGACAAAGATACTCCTCCACTTTTAAATATAGTGTCATATAGACTGGAATAGAGGGAGTATGAAGGAAATGCCATGTGGCAAAGAATCAGGGTGTGAGCATTAGCATTGGAATATTTCATGAAACAAACATGAAAGGATTGCAGCGAAGTTCCTTGTATTTTTTAAGGAAGAGTCTGATTGATTTTGTTTTTTCAAACTAGAGGTAATGTCGAAGTGATTCACTCAATATCCTAATGCGCCTGCAGGGAAAACTTACAGATGGAACTGTATTTGATTCCAGCTATGAGAGGAATGACCCCATTGAATTTGAACTTGGAAGCGGTCAAGTGATTAAAGGTTTGTTTGTGATTCTTTTAACCAATGCTCATTCTATATCATTTATTCATTTCTAATCCTTCGGAACTATCAAACATGTTATCATTGTGTTGGTGCATTTCTTGCCTATTCTTTTTCTTCTTTAATGGCTTCCCTCTATGATAACTAGCTGCAGTTGTGAGTAGCATATTAGGAGCTAGAATCTTAGCGAAAAGCCATTGAATTCTTGACAATGATAAGCATGAATATTTGCATGCATATGGGTGTAGCGCTAACCAACCAAAAGATGGCTTATTGCTTTTGTCTTTTGCTTTTCAAGATGATTTGGCTTTTTAATACTTTGTGGGAGCTTGCGATTTGAAATTTACCCAAAACACCTTGGACAGTAAACCTTTTTCAGTTGATATGTGTAATAATCTTTATAATACACCAAACAAGTTCCAAAGGGATTTTCTTCACAACAAAGTAAATAGTTGGTAACAAGGAGCTTGTCTGTTACTTAGCAAGAGAAAAGAAAAAAGCAAAAGAGCTAGCATTGTAAATAGAAACTGACAAAATGAAATCCCAACACCATAAAAAGTGTGTGCCTCTTCAATGATATGAGGGATATGAGGCCTTTGGCTCCTCATGAAGTATGAGAACCTCTTTTTTTGTTTCCTGTTCTTCAAGGTAACACATCTACTCATGAAGTAAAACAAGGCTATTGTATAAGTTCCTATAAGCTAGATTTATGCTTCCCTATCCCTTCTATGTAATTCATTTAGTATGCTACAGTCTACAGTGATATTTAAGGACATAGACACAGATTTTGACAGAGATACAAGCGATATGATACTGTATGTCGCTTTGCAGGTTGGGATCAAGGACTTCTAGGAATGTGTGTGGGAGAGAAGCGAAAGTTGAAAATCCCTGCTAAACTTGGTTATGGCGAGAGTGGATCTCCACCAAAGATCCCAGGTAACATCAGCTCTTCTCTAATAACTTAGAAATTCTGCTTAAAGCATTAGCTAAAGCTATAGATCACAAGTGTTAGACATTATCCTTTGTACCCAAGTCAACTATTTTTGTGGTGTCTATTTCTGATTCTGAACAATTAGTTTTAATAGCGTGGCTTCATTAGCCATAAATGTTACTCTCAATCTGGTGGCATGTCATTGCTTCTGGCAAAATCTCTTTAGGTTTTCAAAAAATTGTTTGTTTGGTGAATTTTTCTCTTTTTTGTTATTTTGGAAAATGGGCAATTTGTCAACTCAGAAATCATTTTTAATTTTTGCAAAAACTTGGAAATAAACAAAACCTCAAAAAAATGTTCCAAGAATTTTGTCAAATATTGTGAAGTTCTATGTTGCCAGAATAAATTCTTCTTTGTTGGCGTTGCTTTTGATTTCTCTGTGATTTGCTACAGTAGCAAAAGATGGTAAAGGGTTTTCTTCAAAGGAAGTCAGTTTGTGTCTGTTGTCTGGATTAGTAACTGGCTTGATCTCCATGATTGACATGTATATTTTATTGAGCGGGTAGGGGGTGGTGGGGTGGGGGAGGGGCATTATGTCGTTTAGTGCCTGCTTAAATTCAGATGACGGCTACATCCATCCTTTGTTAACTAGAGAAACACTATGCTGGGGTCATAAATGACATAAGCACATATTTGTCTATTCAGAAATCCATTATTAATTTCGACAATGTAGTTTCATTTTACTTATAGCTTTCATTTCTATATCTGTTCAAACTTATAGGTGGTGCAACACTTGTTTTCAACACTGAGCTGGTTGCTGTGAATGGAAAGAAAACAACAACTGATAGTGAACTGTGATTGCATGTTGTCGCTATGCACTGTTTCATGCAGCTCAAGTATGGAGGAGGAAACTCCTAAGGATCTGTTAATGTTAGAGGCTATCTATTAGTTATATTTGCTTATTTGATAAGTTAGATACTGAAGTATTTGGTCTCTGGCAAAATTACACTAGTTATTTCTTCCGCTAAAGTCAAGTGGATGGACGTTGAACTCCAAGGATGGGTTTCCATCTTACTTTTTACATTATGGTAGTTTTATTTCTTTCTATTTTACCTAAAAAAAAGGTATCTGGTAGTGGTTGTGGATGAAGTTTATTCACGGAGGATACTGAGAATCTTTGACTTTTTTTTAGTTTTTTAACTTATACAGTTGTATTTAGAATTTGAAAAACACTTAAAATCTTATTTTCTTTTCACTGTATTTTTCTAAAGTTTAGCTCAAGTTATTTTGTTATGTTTTTTTTCAAAAAAAAAAGTATATTCAAACAATTAAATATTATTTGCAAGGATTATAATCAAACACTTCATTTTCAACTCCAATTTCAAAATTTTGAAATAAAGTGAAAATGAACATGTCTCAAAAAGTATAACTTTAGTTTTGAACAGAGAAAAGACATAAAATCACCATTAAAGTTGTTCCGTATTTACATAAAGATACCTTAATTTTAACAGTGCTCTATCACCCCATGACAACTTTTAATATCTTTGTAAATGGGTCATTTTTACCCATTTCTTCGTCTGGGTTGTCATGGGTTGTTGCGCGTGATGCTCTCTTTTGTACTATTCGTTCAACCCGACCCTATTCTTTTCAAGAAAGTCTTCTCTGTTCTTTCTCCTGTTCTTCAGTCATTTCTCAACTTTCCCTAAAATATCAAAGTAAAGTCTTCTCGTTTTCTCTTGGTGTTAATCTCGTTGTTGATGTTTCTTGGTGAAGATTCTTCATTGGACAAGAAATTGAAGGTCTAATAGGTTAGGGCTCTACATTATATGATAAAGATCTTCTTTTTTCGATTATTATAATTTTAGGGATTATTATAGTGTAAAGACTGTTGGAGTCGACCTATTATAGTTGCCATTGTTAGGATTTAATAGTGTTTCGTTGTGTTATTGACTAATTGTTACTGTTAGGGTTTTGTGTTATTGACTTAATGCGATTATTAGTGATTGTGTTTTAGGTTAGGGTTTTATGTTATCCACTTAGTTTGAATCTTATTGATTGTCTCTTACGCATTTGTAGACTTCAATTTGTAACTTATCGACTTGTTTACAAGTCTTTTGTTCTGTTAGTGATGGGTCTAAATGCTAGTGTTGTGGTTACTGTTTTTTGTTAGTGCTTTTGCTACTGTTGTTAGTTAGTGCTTCTGTTATTGTTGTTTGTTAGTGATTATGTTTGTTGTGTACAACTTGTTAGAGTTTATTCTTGAAATGTGTGTTTGCATTGTGTTTGTCTTTTTTACATTCTTTTTTAGGATAACTTTTATTCTGATAATTTTAAGATGGTATCATGGGGGGGTTAATAGAATTTAGTCCCCCACCTAATTGGGGGGCAAGTGACAAAATTCCTAGATGTAGATGTTGATAGGATGTCTTACTTTGAGTTGAGGAACTACATAAAGGAACTAGAATATACAATAGATTGTGAGTTTTTTTATTAAGTGGGATGGGTTATTGGTCCTTGTTGATACACCAGAAGAAAGATTGATCGCTTTCGGTAATCCAAGGCTCTATTGCGTGTGCTCGAGGTAGAAGTTTTTTTTTAGAAAGATGTGAATCCTCAACTTTCGTTTTGATTCTTTCTACAATTTAACCTTATCAATATGATAAATGATGGGTTTACAATTGAGGTGTATGTTTTTCATGGGGTTAACGAAGCTAATCAGGCCCCACTTGAATTGGAGTTTGTCCCCAATGTGAGTGACAATGGGGTAGGTGGGGAATCTTTTAATGAGGCTTCTAACCCTAATAATCAGCCTCCTACTTTTACTTTTCCTTCCAACCCTACAACTGGTCTTTCTGAAACTTCCAGCACTCCATTTGAAGATCTTCCTACTACTGTGCCTCCACCATCTCCTTCTTCTACTGTGCCTCCTCCACCTTTATCTGATCCTATAGTAGATAATGATCCAACTGATGATGAAGTGGAGGATGAATCAGGATTTGAAGGGGATACTGATGAAGATATTAAGGTTGATAGTGATGTCCATCAAGAGTATATAGATATAAAGGCAAGCAAGAGGCATTTCAAAAGGTCACAAAGGAGAAGTAGAGGTACTGTTTTGGAAAGTAAAAATGACTTACTTTTGAAAAATCGACTTAACTTATGTTTTGAAGAAAAATCAATTTTCAAAAGAGAGTCGCCACTTAATTTTTAAAAGAAATTAAGAAAACTTATAATTTTTCAAAAAGATTTAAACAAAATAAAATCATTTGAAATCCAAAGGGGGTTCGGGGTTCGATTTACATTCCGAGAAGGTGTTAGGCCTTCAGAATGTCCGCTAACTTGCGGTTGACCAACGATTTGACTAACTTTGAAAATTAAGTATGCAAGAAAACCCATTTTTATTTGGAAAGATATAGACGAAAGGAAGTTTTAAAGAAACTAATTCATATATTAACAAAACAACTAATAGAAAATTCATAAATAAAATATAAATATTTCAATTTAAACATAAGAAGAAGAAATGACTTTCTTTTGAGAATTTAATTAAAAATAAACCAATTCAAATAAAAGGTTAGTCAATACAATAACAAAGAAATAAGGGTAAATAAAAAAAATAAAAAATTTGGGCTTTTGGCCCATATTCAAAATTTGGCTGGTCAACACCCTTTTGTCCCTATCCTATTATCTAAAATTGGCCTGATCATGGGTTTTGGCCCATTTGAACCTCCTTCAACCTGCTGTAATTTCAACTGGGGATTTGGCCCAATTTGCTCCTAAAATCTGGGTATACATTTAATATACTATTGTATACAGGTCGTATGTTGGATCCGTATTTTCGCGTTATCCCTGCATATCAACTTTTGACCTGTATTTTGTCATCGAACTTGTATTCATGTATTTTTTATGACCTGTATGTCATATTTTTGACTGTATACAGTAGGTATATCATCCCTTTTTTGGGCTTTTCGGACACCAAAAATTCAGCTTCCAGCCGCGTATGGCTTTCCCGACATCTGTTCATCAGTTTCAAGGGCTGGCCGACTCGAAGGAAAGGGTTTGAGCCTTCGTGGCTCAACAAGAAAATGCAAGGAGAGGAGTTCATGGCGAACTCAGGCAGATTTCAAATAAATAAGAATAAAAAGATTAAAATTAGTATTGTGGCACCACAACAACCAAAGTGAAAGAATAAGAGAACACAAACAAATGTGCTACTTCATACTAAAAAATGTGGCTACTAAACAAATAAAATTCAAGATATACTCATTTAACTCGATATTCCGGACAAATAGAATTTATCAAGATTAATATGAACTAGCCTAAACTCAATTAATATTGAAAGGAAATATCTTAGCATACCAAGGAAATAAATAATAGGAAAGATTTAACTCCTCTTTTGAATTAATTAGTAGGCAAAAAATCTCAAGCAAAAGCCTAACTGACCAATTCAACCACAAAGAAAAAACTAATCAATCAAGTGTATTTATTGAATGTGTAAGTTTACAACTCTCAATGTAAGTTTACAATTGTCAATGCAAGCCTAAATGTCTTTTGATTTGAATGTGTATTTATTTGACTAAGCAGCCTAGATTGCCAAGTAGAAGAGTCATCAATAATGGTACAAGAGTGACAAAGAGGGCTGATGTTGTTACTGGTGATATTGGCTACACACCAATACGTGGATTCAAATGGAAGGGGAAGACAACTATTACCAGTAGCAACCTAGAAAGAATGAGGGCTGAAAAGGTTATCCAAACTAGGTCTGCAGCTACTGCTACTGCTAATAGTCAAAGCCAAACAAATTCAAGTATGAAGATTCTTGTGCCATGAAAGTAGAGCATTTTGATGTTGTCTTGTTCATTTTGACAAACAAATTTTAATTATGTATATTTTAGTGTTGTTTTGGTTGGAATCAAACTCAATTTTGCGTGTAACCAAACAAAACCTGAATGATTATGTTGCAATGAAGTCCTCTTTTTGATCAGTTTTTTTGTTGCCTTTTTATTTGTAGTTGAACATATTTTTGAAGTTTCTCAAATGGTTACCACAATAATATAGACAACCAAATACATTAACAACTTGTTCAAATCATAACTATTTCGATAACAAAAACCAACAAAAACTTGAGCATTCAACAACTTTCATCCTTCAAGTTACACACACCTACAAGTAGCAAGATCAAGACATTTAGCTTCTAGTTACACACACCTACAACTTCAAAAACTTGAAAGTAACTAAAGATGTCTATGACAATTTTGGTTGCACATACCTACAACTTCTATCATTCACATTCTTGGTTAGACTTAAAAATAGAAAACACACAATAATGATCAAGACAAATTAGCTTCAAGTTACAACATTTGCTCTTCTTTTTCTCCTTCATCACGACTTGGTTACTTTCAACACGACTTGGTTACTTTCAACATGACTTTCATAACATGCCAATGCTTCTTCCAACTCCTTAATTCTCTTTGTCAATTAGCGTGGACAAGACCAAAATCTTCGAGCTGGATTATGCTCCGACTATGAAGTTTGCATTGATAGTAAGTCACTGTGTTTGCATCGCAATTTCACTTGCAACATCGGATCATTCTCATCATTACAAATACGATTCAACATTGAATTTGACATTTTCAATCAAAATCTAATCACAAAATTAAGAAGAAATTAAACCATAAAAAACTTCAAATTAATGCTTTCTACTGGAAATTAAAAGATAAAATGAATTCCTACCTTATTTTCTTGGGGAAGATGATAATTTCGTCAAACAGAGAGCACCAACGTTGATCTTGCTATGGAAAAAAACATGAAATCAAAAAATTAGGGCTACCAACGGCTATTTGGGTTTAAATTTGGGGAAGATGATATAAAGTGATTAAATAATTAATAATAAAGAAAGAAAATGACATGTGACACTTTTAAACTGGTTAATGGCAGTTAAAACACTGCATGACGCACCTCATGTGTGTGGTGACAACCCAGACGAGAAAATGCGTCAAAATGACCCATTTACAAAGATATTAAAAACTTCTGTGGGTGATAGGACACTGCTAAAGTTAAGGTGTCTTTATGCAAATACGAGACAACTTTTATGGTGACTTTATGTCTTTTCTCTTTTGAATACTACAATGAATTCTGAAATACTATAAAACTTATTTTTATTTATTTTTATTTTAAAAATAAATTTATGTTGTTGAGTATAGTATAGTTATTGTTAAGAAGTGATAAACTAAGCTTATCACACCTCCATTAATGGAGGTCACATGAATTGTATGAGAACAAATTTGAGGAGAGGAATGAAATTGAGAGGATTGTTTGGGGAAGAAGAAAAGTATCTTATTCCAAGTAATGGTGCATGCATATACACACATATAAGGATCAAGTAAAAATATCTAGACTACCTAACTAACTCAACGGATTCTGTACACAATGCTTAATTAAGCTCATTTTTCTAACTAACGTTGAACAATGTTAACTAACTAATTGATTAGCCTACATAATATTTCAATAGTTATGACATTGTATGATTAAGGACAAGTTACATGATATAATAAACATGTACTATATATTTATTGTAATTAACTATACTTTAAAAATTAGGGAAAATAATCAAAAATACCTCTGAACTATTGAAAATGAATCAAATATACTCTTCGTTTGATTTTGGGGTAAAAAATAACCTTACTGTTAATGTATTGGTTCAATTTTACCCCTCAAAATTAACAGGTGCCATGTCATCTTAAAAATCACACAAAACAATTTTTTTGCTGACTTGGAAATTCAAATTGACAAAAAGCCTAAAAATTGATTTTTTCCTTGACCCATCTTCCACGACTAATGATGGATGTGAGGTAGTGACAGAGCTACAGTGTCCCGAGAGTGTCCAACTGGACATCCTTCGTCAGAAAATTATACCGTATATATAAGTAAAATATTATGTGTAACGGTTAAATTTAATACGTTAGACACGTTAAACACATTAAGATGTTGCGGCCCAGCGGTGTGAGGCTCTCCTACTCACATTGTAGGTGCGGGTTCGAATCTCCACACAAAGCTGCTAAAAGCGAACAAAAGAACACTTCGTTTGATTCTGTTTTCATTATTCATGTCTCCTTATTGTTGTCATCACCATAGATTAGTGAAAGCTTGAAAGGTAAACATGATTTCATTTTAAGCTTAATCCCCTTCCCCTTTTTTTTTGCTTTGTTCATTCACTTTATATTAAATTAAACACAAATATTAAAGCTAAATATTTATGCAATTTGATTTTTAAAATTTTGGAACATTTATTTGTAAAAAAATGTAATATTAATATTACGTAGTTTAATTTAATATTTTTCAATGCATCCATCGAAAAAAAATTACTTATGTAATACTTGAATACCCTTCATAAAATTTCTAGCTTCGCCACTGATGTGAGACATCTGGTGGAGAGGATAGCGATATTGTGCCTATTCGAATTGTGCAAAGGTCAACAAGGTGAAGTAGCATTCTTTTTGGCTTTGAGCAACAAGATGATAGAGTTAGAAGATTGAACATCCCGTCTTCATCAAGTCAGGCTAACATTAGGACCTTGAAGAAATAATTTCAGATGAAAACAATGAAGAAAAATTTCTTCCACAGTCACATGTTCATTCTTTTCTTCAAAGAAAAGAGAGAAGTGGAAGATGTGTTTTTTTTTTTTTTTAAGGTACTCCAAAAAATATTGTCAAGTAGAAATCCACTCCTAAATGATGGAAACAAGAAGTGATCATCGAATGCTGAATTTTGAGGACAAGAGAATGTTTTTCCATTAGACATTTACTGCACTTCTCTTACCCAAAAATCCAAAAATTAAATTCAATGGTCAAAAAATAATTTTTCATCATCATATTGAGTGGACAATACCAACCACTATGACATTAATTGAAAAAATAATTTTCTTAGCTGCTAACAACTATAACATTACATTATGTTCAATTTTTTTTTATTGAATTTAGTTAAGATTTAATCAATAAATGTTGTATTTTTTTCAGAGTAGTTTTGTGATAGTGTAATATGTGATTTTATATACTTTTGTTTATTTGGTAAGATTGGATAAAGAATTGGGACAATTTTAATAGTTTTACAACTTATGAAATTTTTATGTTTGTGAGAAAACATACAATATCAAAAAGTTCAAATTGCATATTTAAACAAAACTTTAGCTTCATTTCATGATTTCATATTATGATTTCAAATCACGATTTCACATCGCATGGTCAAACGGTCTCTTAGTATGCCTTTAATTTGAACATGTGATTTCATATCATGACATGAAATCATAAAATCAAATTAATATCTGGACATGCAATTTCACGTTGATTTCATCTCATGAGTTGAAATTCCAAATTCTCCAAAAAGTGACCCACAAGTTTATATTTTGTAAAACATAAGCTCACATTTAATTTATATATATCTACTTGCCTTTTGTTTCATATGTAAATTTATAATTCATATCATTACTTTTTAAATTGTTTATACCTCATTTAACGATTATTTTCGCTAATATAAATTTATTTTTACTTCAAAATAAGTTCTTAATTCACTATTTATATTCACCAAATTCAGTATTTTAGATCAAACTTATAATTACTTCATTAAAATCAATTAATTTAAAAAATTCCATGATTTATTGAATGGGACAAGACTAACGACTACGACACTAATTGAAAAAATAATTTTCTTAGCTACTAACAACTTGAACACTACAACTTATGTTCAATTTTAGTTTTTTATTGAATTAAGATTTGACAATAAATGTTGAATGCATATCATGTGATTTTATATTTTTTGCTTGAGAAAAGACATAAGTGACACCTGAAGTTGTCTCAGATTTTCAAAAAAAAAACCTTAACTTTGCGGCCATCTTCTTACCCCACAAAATATTTCAGAATCACAATAAATACACATTTTTTACACAATCTGCATTCTCACTACTTGAGTGTGAATCTCACCCCAATTAATAATATAATTACATATTTTTTTCAATCTATTTAGTAAAAATTGGAAAAAATCTTGACCAATTCACATTTTAATCATGACCCGCTCCATTTAACCCTAAATCCCTTTTAGATTTTCACTCCACTCTCTCTTTGATGATCAAAACCCTAAAGCATTTCAATAGTCACAATAAATTTATTTTGCGGAGATAATTTCTTGAATTATGGAGTCAAAACGAAGAAGTGAAGGCTGACATGTTAATTGTTTCTTGATTTGAATGCAAATTTTGGTTAAAAAAATGTTCTTTTTATATAGTAGTGATTTTTTGTAAAATCATCTTTATAGTGATTTGTTGTTATTTTCTTCTTGTGTTATCTATTATTCATGTGTATGTAGTGTTAGTTTAGGATTGCATTGAGTTTGAATGTTTCTTCACTGATTTAGTTTTTGAAATTTGTTTGCAATTGCACTTTTAAGATTTACAAATTAGTTGATTTCATAACTTTTAAATAAAATAAAAGGAAGAAATTGAAGCTAGTAAAGCTAGATGCTAATTTCATTGAGGATGGGGAATATTTTTTTTAAAATTGTAGATGGAAAGATCTTCAACATCTATCAATGGAGGTTTTGGAGAAGATGGAAAGTGGGTCTTTTAATAAAGAAGAAAATTCAAATTGTCAATGCCACATGCCATTTTTACATTGGTTTGGGGGTGTATTTTTACTCCTCCACGCACCTATCAAATGTGAGAATACAACTATTGTGAAATTGGGTAAAAAAATGTTTATTTATTGGATTTCAAATACTTCCATTGGATAATAGGACTCCTGCAAACTTTATGTGTCTTTTTGAAAATTCACAACAACTTCAGATGTCATTTTATGTATTTTTTCTTTTTGCTTATTTGGTAAAATTGCTTCAACTTGAATTTCCTATTGTATGGTAATTAATTCCCATTTCCCCTTTGTAACTTGAAAATGCCGTCCTTTTTTTTTCTTCTGTTTCTATTCGGTGTCTGGAGCCCACCACATTAGAGTCTCGACTAATTTTTTTTTTGGTTTCCCATCTGATGTCCTAAGCCCGCCACATAGGAGCCTTGACTAAATTCGGATCACGCACTGCTGAACCCATTTGGATGTGGCGCTTCCAACATGATTTTTTTCATACTCAAAACTCAAATTCAAAACCTCAGATAAAATAAGGAAAAACTTCAGAATATGGCAAACATCCATATATATTCAAGAAAAATAGCTACGTTTTTTTTTTATGTTAAGAGATGAGCCTAACAGTGCCCCAAGCCAAAATAGAGAGAGGAGAAGAATGCAACTATCTAATCAGGATCACAGTTCCGACCATTCCTTTGAAGGGAGAATTTTGTTGATAGAGACATTAGATCTGGAGGAAGCATCTGGTCACATATCCCAAAACCTTCACGGGAAAGGAACAGACTCACTCGCCCTATATGGATATAATTAGACTATAAATAGCAAAGTTAATTATATACAAATAAATATTTTTTTTATATGTTTAATATAATAAATAAATATTAAATAGGAAAGTAATTATTGAATGCCTAATTAATTATGGCAGGCACATTTGTGATCTTTTCCCATGTTTACCATCATCAAATTTTTCTCTTTCATCAATATTCATACATCACATATTTTCTGATTCCCCCCCCCCAAATTCATTCAAATTCAAGATCCTTTACATCATTGCAAGAACGATTTTTGTGATTTTGTATCCATCAAGAATCTTCTAATTGCATATTTATCTCATTTTTATGAGCATTATATATCTATACATCTACATTTTCTGGGCCAGCTAATTCAGGAAAAAACTTTCACATGTGCATAGGAAGACTAGAACATGTTTAATAAGCCTTAGTCGACCTCCGGAGAACATTCTATTTTCATAGGGTTTTGATTCAAGAATTTGTTTATCCATTCCAATGGCTAAAATTGATACTCCGAGGAGGGTTACTAGAGGTATACATTTATTTGACAAATTGTTGGATGAACTACCCTCTTTTGATTTGTGTATTACTCAACAACAAGCCAAGAATCCAGGCTCTATTGCTGCAATGTAGAACGAAAGAAGAACAAAAAAGGTTAATGACTATATACCCTTAAATCTGCTTGAAGAAATCGAACATGCAAAATTAATAAAGAGGAAAAAAGGTTTAGAAATGAAAAACTAATCTTGAAAAGAGGAGAAAAGTCAACAATATTGATTCAAGTGGGTGTGAAAAAAGGGCAGTCGAGCAGGAACAAGAGGAAAATGAAATTGAGATTTGTATGCTTTATTGTTTTAGTTTAATGTCATTTACTTATCTATATCAACACATGTATTGTGTGCCATTGTCATTATGGATTGTCCTCTTGTATTGAAATTGTCAGAAAATTTGATTTCGTATGTATATAGTTGTTAAAAAATGAGTACAAGAAGAACAAGAACAAAAAAGAGATTGAGGGTTCTTTGATTGTCAATTTTGTATATAGTAGAATACTTATATACATAGACATTTGTATTATTATATAACCACAAGTTAAACTGTTGATCTGTGAATACAATTATATTTGAATAATACATAAGTACTTTGTCAAATTTAAAAAGTTGATTAGGGAATTCAAGTATAGTTGGAGACATCAATACTATATTGTTGGCCCTTTCAAAATTTTATTTAGAAAAATACTTATACAGTTTGATACCCACAAATTGTATCTTTTTTGCTCATTTTTCTAATGTATCCATACTTATACAGTTAGATACCCACAAATTGTATCTTTTTTGCTCGTTTGTCTAATGTATCCATACTTATACAGTTTGATACCCACAGATTATATCTTTTTTGTTCGTTTGTCTAATGTATTCATATTTTTGCTTACCAATAGTGTTGAAATGTAGTCATATTTATATACATAGATACTTGTATTGTTATATAAGCACAAGTTAAAATGTTGATTTGCGAATACAGTTATATCTAGATAGATAAGTACTATATCCAAGATAAAAATTGATTAGGGAATATAAGTATAGCTGTATCCAACGTATTCATTTTTGTGTTTAACAACAATGTATTCATTGTATTCTATATTGGTGTATTTATTTTTTGTTTAACAACTAGTGTATCTATTGCCATGTCACCTATTCAAAATCGAAATACTTAACCTTCATTCACAAATTCAACAATTTGCTTACATACAATAACTTGAATTAACAAAAAAAAATTATTAATACCTTTACAACGCCAGAATAAGAAATATGGAGACAATAAGAAAATTGAGTATGATGTATCACAATTTTTGTTAAATTAATAAAGAATATGACCTGATATGTCTTTAACAGTGGCGGAGCCACCCTATTATGAGTGGGGTCATCCGAACCCCCTTCGACGGAAAATTATATGATTTATACATAGTTAAAATTTTTTTTTAGGTATATATAATAGATGTTGAACCCCCTTCGGCTACTTCATGTGTCTATTTTTTTAGATTTTGAACCCCCTTAATAAAAATTCTGGCTCCGTCACTGGTCTTTAAATAAGTAATTTTTAGTTATAAAGTCAATTATGGGAAGTTGCTCATTGTATGGACGTAATGTAAGGATAGTGGGTTATATTTAGAGTCAATTCCTTATTTAGTTTGTTGTACTTAAAAATGTATTAATGTATAAATAAAAAAATAAAAAATTATACAAAAATACAACAAAAAAGTGATATAAATTATAGTCATTTATTGTAAATAACATACTAATAGATATTGGTATTCATTAACCCTATAAATATAATTATTTTTATAAGTTGCTCATAAAATAATCACACCACTGCACCGCAACCCATGGTCAGACCAATAGACCCTACTAATTATCATATTTGAAAGGACTGCCGTTTGATTAAGATAAACGGCAGAAACACTAGGTATTAGTGTTTCGTCATAATTCGAGAATCCTCAAAACTCACTCTAAAACCTCATTGGAATCTCTTTACCCGTTCTCTCACGCCACATCACTGCTTTGTTCGAGTGCAGCATTTTACTACTCGAATGGATGAGGATTTTGATATTCCGGGGGCAGAAGGAATGGATGATGACATGGATCTGCCGGACGAAAGTCCGATCATGAAAGTCGGCGAAGAGAAGGAGATCGGAAAAGAAGGTTTAAAGAAGAAGCTTGTTAAAGAAGGCGAAGGATGGGACACTCCTGAAGCTGGAGATGAAGTAGAAGGTAAAATTTCTCTCTATCCATTGTTGTTTCTCTTGCTAAAATCATCTCATTTTGTGATGATTTCATTTAATTCTCAGTTCATTACACTGGCACTCTGCTTGATGGGACCAAGTTCGATTCCAGTCGCGATAGGGGCACTACTTTCAAGTTTACTCTCGGTCAAGGTTAGAAAACGTAACTCTACTTTTTAACATTCACTGCTTTCTCTCTCGTAGAGTTTTGTATAGTGTGTTAATAGTTTTAGTATATCAACAATAGTTAGCTTGCCAGTTTAATATGTTTGCTATTGCTTGGATGGCTCTCTGAAAATCAATCTTTTGATTTAATGAATATGAATCTGAAGGCTTCCCGTATTAAGAAATCTGGCGTCATGTTAGTGCTGGTCACATCCATGAGATGTAATGTATCAAGGTAGCCTGATTTGTCTGTTTTGAGTAATGAGAAGTTCTCGTTCCTTTGAATCTCAATGTTGAGAATTTGGTCTAATGTCAGGTTGTTTTTGTATAATTGGATATTGAAATTAGTTTTTCTAATGGCAACTGGATCATTATAGTACTAAATTTTGTTTTTGAAACCGGTAAGTTTATTATTGTAGTACTAAATTCATATATATTAAAGTGTACATTTTAGTATCATGATTGTGCTGGCTCTTAAAATACTGATCCGTCAATTTGTTTATTTTCTCATTCTTCTCTGGGGTGGAAGTAGCTTGCACTAAGGAAGTGTATAATTAGGCAGCCTTATACCAAGGGTTGAACTATATGATTGCAAAGCTGATCATGAGAATCTGAAATAGTTTTGCTCCTAGGGCTTTGGTCTAGTGTTAAGACTGCAACACTTGATGTGTGGCTTAGGCACACACCAGGGCTTAACACTTCCGTAGTAAAAAGTTTGGTGTTTTGACTGAACTTCGCATTCTGCACTATGATCTCGGTTATAGAAAAACTGAAATAGGTTTACAGCATGTATGTTGATGTTTACCGTGTGTATTCAATATTATATGTGAGTGATAGATAGTTGATATTCACACACATATGTATGTGTTTCTGTGCATGTGTGTATCTGGAAGAGGGTATTAACAGTTTGATTTATAAGCAGTTTATTCAGTGATTCTAGATTTGGTTTTGTTTTTACTAGTTACAGGAGATTATTGATTAATATAAGCTCTATCAAAACCAAGAACTGAAGCTTCTTCATTATTAGGAATTCTCATGTTCCATATATCTTTGTTTTGTATTAAATCTTGGATGAATGATATCTTGGTATGTGCTTTGCTGATGCTTCTGTTCTTTTCTAATAGGACAAGTAATTAAGGGATGGGATCAAGGTATTAAGACAATGAAAAAGGGTGAAAATGCCATTTTCACCATTCCTCCAGAGCTGGCTTATGGAGAGTCTGGTTCTCCTCCAACTATCCCTCCAAATTCCACTCTCCAGTTTGATGTTGAATTGCTATCATGGGTGAGTGTAAAGGACATCTGCAAGGATGGTGGTATCTTCAAGAAGATCCTCACCAAGGGAGAGAAATGGGAAAATCCCAAGGATCTTGACGAAGTTCTAGGTATCTGTCTTCTGTCGTCCTTTTAATTCCATCAGAGGTTTGTGTATTTATTTGGTCAAACAGTGATAAGCATTTGGTTTGATCTTATTGTTCAGTCAAGTATGAAGCTCAGCTTGAAGATGGATCATTGGTTGGAAAATCAGATGGAATGGAGTTCACTGTTCAGGAAGGTATCCATTGAGTCATTGCAGTATCTCGTTCACAAGGTTTATAGATTCACTATCATGCACTAACATTATTATTGTGACAGGACACTTCTGCCCTGCTATTGCGAAAGCTGTGAAAACTATGAAGAAAGGTGAAAAAGTCCAGTTGACGGTCAAGCCACAATGTAGGTGGTCCTTCCAAGAAAGGTTTCTTGTATCTTCCTGTTAAGTGCTTTCACTAACATGTCTAATTTGTTTGCTGCAGATGGCTTTGGGGAGAAAGGAAAACCAGCCTCAGGTGATGGAGGAGCGGTCCCACCTAATGCTACACTGCAAATTAGCTTGGAGTTGGTAACATGGAAGACTGTCTCTAGTGTAACTGACGATAAGAAAGTAATAAAGAAGATCTTAAAAGAAGGGGAAGAATTCGAGAAACCAAATGCAGGGGCTGTGGTTAAAAGTTAGTTACTCAGGATGTCGTAGATTTATGAATTAAAAGCATGATATCTGACAAATGTTTGAATCAACATCTTGTAGTGAAATTGATCGGCAAGCTACAAGATGGCACAGTCTTCATAAAGAAGGGCCACAATGGAGAAAATGAAGACGAGCTTTTCGAGTTTAACACAGATGAGGGTATGGTTTCTGAATTACATTATAGTCGTTACAGCTAAGATATGATTTTGTGACTTTCTGGTTGTTCACTGTTGATCTGCCTTGAACAGAGCAAGTTATAGATGGGTTGGATAGAGCTGTCATGTCAATGAAGAAGGGTGAAGTGGCACTGATAATAATTGCACCTGATTATGCCTTTGGTCCATCTGAATCAAAGCAAGACTTAGGCGTTGTTCCTCCCAACTCAACTGTATATTATGAGGTTGAGCTGGTTTCCTTTGTCAAGGTATGTGATATAGTTTTTCCTTATACTTCGAACTCTTCCCTGTACCAAAGTGTAGTCTCATGTCTTTAATTTGGCCTGCAGGAAAAGGAATCATGGGATATGAATACCCAGGAGAAAATTGAGGCTGCTGGCAAAAAGAAAGAGGAAGGAAATGCTCTCTTCAAGGCTGGTAAATATGCAAGAGCATCAACTAGATATGAGAAGGTGTGTAGCCTCCAAGATATGGTGCTCCTGTGTTAGTGAGAAATTAATTGCTGGGGTCTTTGATCCAGTTTTGCCTGACAGCAGGAATTGAAATAAATGCAGGCTGCTAAATTTATTGAATATGATACTGACTTTAGTGAAGAGGAAAAGAAACAAGCTAAAGCTTTGAAGATCAGCTGCAACTTAAATAATGCAGCTTGCAAGTTGAAACTGAAAGATTACAAGCAGGCGGAGAAGCTGTGTGCCAAGGTTCCACTAGATCAGAACACATCTTCTGGCCTTCTTATTTTCAGTGATCTATTTATATCATTTACTGATTCTGTGCACTTTAGGTGTTGGAAACTGAGAGTACTAATGTTAAAGCTCTTTACCGGAGAGCTCAAGCATATATGAACATGGCAGATCTTGATCTGGCTGAATTTGACATTAAGAAAGCCCTTGAAATTGATCCTAACAACAGGTATTGTGTTATTTCTTCTATACTAGCTGTCCATATATATTACATCTCTTTCGTGTTATTATAAGTTGTATTTTTTTTATGACATGAAGGGATGTGAAGCTTGAATACAAAGCTCTGAAGGAGAAAGCTAAGGAATTCAATAAGAAGGATGCAAAATTCTATGGGAACATGTTTGCTAAGTTAAATAAGTTGGATGCCAACTAGATGTAAGTTTCAGACTCATGATTTCTAGAGTCTATGTAGCTTCATCTTGTTTGATGACCAGCTCATGACACTTTATCTTTGTGCAGAACTCCGCTTCCAAGAACCACAACCAATGAGCTTAGACAGCAAGGCATAGTTGTCTTAAGCAGACAAGTCTTACTTTCATGGCGCCTTGTTAGTTGTCTGTGCTGGATCTCTGGTGCGGGAAAACTACACTGGAATTGTGGAATCAGTCTTAGCTATTAGAAAAACTTAGTCAACGTTTACACTGGATTTGTAGCTGTCAAAAAAACTTTTTTCTCATTTATTTGATCTTATTTGCATGAGGTTAGCTTTGATGCCAAAATAAGGTTCTTGCAGTTGAATTATTGAAGCTCTTCTACATGTTTAGACTTAATGTTGAGAGTCTTAATGGACCTTGTGAAACTGTGTTGTGCTAGGATGTGGATGAAGAGGATGAAAATGTTTTTCTGTTTTCTCGTGGTATCAAATTTGTGGGTCCAAGGAAAAAAAATAATGTGATGTTCTTCATTCAATTTTCTCTCTAGGCGATATGGTTGATGAACCTTTATACTTGAATGTTTTTGTATTACTTAACACTTTGTTAATTAAATCCTTAAACTCGTTAGAATATTATATTTTAAATCCTTTCTTGACAGATCACTGTGTGTGTCAGCCAAACTTTTACACATGTAATTCCATGTCATTTTTCAATGACATGTCAGAAATTAAATATTAAAAAAATAAAAAAATCAAATATTTAATTTTTTGTAAATGTTGAATTTTTTAAAATTATGTTCTTCAATCTTCATATATGCTTACAATTTGAGCATCAAATTCATGTCAAATAGATGAATTTTTTCTTTATTTGACTTGAAATTTTAACTACAAGTTTACAAACACAAATCCAACAAGCCCCAATCACAAATTTAAATTAGTTTCATAGATTCATAAGATCGGTTGTTGTTCTTCAAGCTTTTTCAAGTTTATCAATGGAGTTTTCAACTTCTTCAATAGTCACCATCACTCTTTACGTTAATGCATATCATACCTTCTCTTTGAATCTAACTAACATAAACAATGGTTTCAACTTTTAAAATAAAAACGGAAAAGGGCCAAAAATACCCTTGAACTATTCGAAAATGTTTAAATATATCTCTCATTCACCTATTGGGCTAAAAATATCCCTCATTCCACATTTTTGGTCCATTTTTACCCTTCAAACTAACACTCTTTTATTTTTTTAATTATTTTTATTAATATTTATTATGTGGCTTCTTTCTATTGGATAAAACTAAATTCCAACCCATTAGATTTTCCTCTACCCACTGACCCATATTCATAGCCCATAGCCCATAACCCAAACCCAATTTAAAACCCATTAAAAATAAGGGAAAATTAGCTGTATAGTCATAATACCTAACATATTTAGTCAAAACAACAACACTTTAAAATATTTATTTAAAATGACAAAATATCAATATTTTCAAAAATAATTTGTATTCACATTTTATTATTTATATTACCTTTTATTAATCAAAAGAGTCCATAATTGGATCAAATTCTAACCAATAACAGATTAAAAATAAAAAACAAATACAAAACTATCCATTAATATCTTCTCACATCTTACACGTTTTCCACTTTTCACGTTTCTCAGTTAAAGTTTATATTTTCCCCCAATTTTCACGTTCTAAGATTCTCTTTCTTCAAGTTTTTTGCTCACATTGAAACACAAGGTATTCAAAGCTCGATTCTTCAACAAAATCGGTGGATTAATTCAAGGGATTAATCGGTTGGTAAACAAAATCTAGAGATTAATTCAAGAAATTTTGAATTTGGTAAAGGTAATATCGATTAGTTATTTAGATTTCTTTTGATTTGTTTTCAATATCACCGCTATGGTTTTATTTAGAATTGTACATATTATGGATTTTTAGTTAATTTTTTTGATTTTTATTCAAGTTTGTTTACATATTCATCTAATATTTATGTATTTTAGATTTTTAGTTGTTTAAACAATTTTTTTCGATTCTTTTCTGATTTCGTTTTAATGTTTTAGAAATTCCTCCAAGATGTGATTACTAGCATATGAATGGTGGTCAGAATCTCTTCATGGTATTGACACTAATGGATCTGAGATCAATTTTCAATGGCTCCATTAAAGGTGCCACAAGTTTCCCCCAAGTTATTCTTACTGCAGTTGCTTTCAATAGAACTTTGTGGCATTGGATTGAATCGGCTATTGCAGTTGAGGCAAAGGCTATGTACAATATGAGATTCATTCCAATATGGATGCTAAATTGTACGTCAAATTGATCTGTAGTTCTTGAAGAACCATATTTGTATTCATTTATTTCTTTCAAAATGTAATGTATTTTTTTCAGAATTTTATATCCTTTCCTAAATTGTATTCATTCCACTATGTATGTAACGACCCAAGAGCACCACCTAGTCGTTACCGGCGTATTCAACCTCTTAGAGGTCTTATACAAGCCCTTAGGTCCTTGAATCTTTAAGGACACACCCGAACTTGGGAATAGTAAGCCAAGCTCATCACTTCTAGGAAAGGTCCTTTAGCCACCACCACCTACACTTGGTGTAAAAAGATGAAGAAGAATGGTGTTAGTACAAAAATGCACTAAGTATGATAACCATGCTTTTAAAAGGACATTTAGTTGGAAACCATGCATCATGCCTTTTTAGAGAAACTTCAAGAACATTTAGTTCCATAGGAACAACATAAATCCACATATATCATCATACACATGGAAACCATTCATAATAGCACATAAAGTCACTTATAACATTTTAGGCACATTCCATGCATACCATACATTTCCTTCTTCTTTATCTTAACTCCTTTCCTCAAGCAACCCTTAGGGAATGCTTGGTGCAATGTATCACCTTAAGGTTACCTAGAGTGAACTTACATATAGCCTTTATCAATCCAACCACATATATTCATAGAGTCATAAACATACCATAAGACATAGTCTTCACATAGGAACCATCACCTAAGACAACCCCCAAGACACACTAGTGCAATGTGCAAGTAGCATCCCATAATACTACTCACACCAAGTATTCCTAGGAAGCCACCATAGACTAGGCACATCATATTCAACAAGTCATAACATCTTCATTTAACATTAGACATAAGACCAACATACTTCATAACATCATATAAGGACTCATTCATTTACTACATCATTAGTCATAACCCATTTAGTTCATATCATAGGTAAACCACCCTCACAACCCCTTCCCAAGCTCACTTGTGTAATGTACACATGGAGTCCCATACCCCCACATATACTAAGCAAACCCATTAAGAAGTCATAAGTGTAATTCACATGCATAATCATACTTCATGTCTTGACATACGTAAAGTCAACCTTAACATGCTTTCATATTAACATACATAGACCATAGTCTTCATTACATAAAGAGCCTAATCATAACCTCCCTTAGAGTCCACTTGTGCAATGCATAAGTAGGGTCCATAGTCCTACCTACACTAAGTAACTCTTCAAGAAATCATGACTAGAGTTCATAATCTTATCTTAGTTCATTTCTTAACTTTCGGAAGACATTGCGATAACCGACATAGACCATGTAAGCTACATGAAATCCGGTGTTCTACTCCCACACCGAAAAGAGAGGGTACTACTTGCCAAGGTAGGACCTACATACATAATAGCTATCTAGTGGATCCACTAAGCTAAGACCTATGGGGGCACGTAGTTATGAAACAAGGAGGTTGCTACTAGAAAACCTTGACTTGCTAGGCATGGAGGTTTCCATCTCATGAGACAACATTTATGTTGGGAATCCGGACTTGCTAAATGTGAGGGTCCTCTTGTGGGAAGCCAGACTTACTAAATGTGAAGCCCCCACTCTAATTTTTCATGTTCACTCGGTGCTAAGCTCTAACTCCCTTTTTAAATATCTTTAAGCCTTTATTTAACATATTAGTTCATAAAATAGGCTTTAGGGACTTAATCCCTCATATTATATAGCTCAAAGGTTTCTAAGATGAGAATGACCTTTCATCATAGAACCTACATTATGTGAGAATGTCCTTTCACATAGTCATACCATATTCATACCATAGTCTACTTTAGAGTACAATTGAGGAAACCTTTCAAGAGACTCACTTTCACTAGATTATCATAAACCTTATTCATTCATTCATGTGTGTGTGTACATATATGAGAAAGCCTTTCACATAAACATCTTCATACCACACATATTCATACCTTGCTAATTATACACTTTGCATGCATAATAAAATGTAAGGGTGCATATAAGAGTTAACCTTTCAATAGACACCATAACACATCATATTCATAGCTATACATGTAGAGTGTGTGTATACATATTGGTCCTCATAGTGACATAATAGCAACAACATTGATATTGAGTGCACTTCCCTTCAAGAGATCTCAACACATTCACAATGTCCCCAAGTCATAAGCTATTCACATATAAAGCCTTTAGGGATTCTAGACCACACACCCACACTTCATCATAGAAGACAAGGACACATTCAACATTGAATAGGTACTCCTAACATGTATATGATAACACATTCATATAGGGGTCATATAGGTAGGGGTCATTCCATAATAGTACTTAACATAATCAATCATGTAGACCACACCTTATCCCTAACATTATCATTCACATTATACTCCTCATCATCAACACACTTTAACATCATGCTAGCATTGAGGATTTCATACATAACCTTCATAGCACAACTTCATAAACATATGCATCATAATAATCAATTCACTTCACATCTATTGCCTTCGAGGCCATGATCTCAACATGCATAGATAGACAAGAAGTAAACACCGCCATCATAAGTGGGTCAAACCACACAATATCAATTCCCATACTATAGACTAGAAGTTAGGTCAACTTACCAATTCTCCAAGCCATGATCACCATGGATCAATCCTCAACAATTCATAATCAATTGAGATAGATAGCAATAGGAATCAACAATGTAATTCAATAGCATAAACATAATCTAAGTACAATTCCATAAACAAAGGGATCAACCCATAACTTTGCCCATAAGGCCATAATTCTCAACTCATCAATATACCAACAATTCAACATGAATAAGTATAAATAATCATAGGAAACATCAATAAAATCTAATCTAAACATAATTTCACCAATAGAAATCATATTCACAAAGACCCATATCATATGTCAATTTTTGAGAATTTGGGGATCATGGGTTCTTCAAGAATTCCTTTGAAAATTATCTTCAAAAACCTTAATTCCACATCAATTCATCAATAGAATGATTTAGAAAATTGTCTGACAAAGGACCCATGTTTAGATTGAAAATTGGAAATTTTGGTCTTTGAATCTCTTTTGAAAATCTTTGATAGAACTCCTTGAATGAAAGGTTATTCAAGAATCAAGAGTTACCATACCTTAATTATTGAAGACCCATGAAATTGAAGTAGAAATCAGTTGAAAACCCATCTTCTAGCTTGAGCTTCATCAAGGTCTTCAATGGAGTTTTTGAGAGAATCTACTTTTGAGAGGGAAGGGTCAATTTGAAGAATGGGGTCTAACTCTAGGTTTTGGGGTTTTAACCAACTTAAAATACCCTAAAACAGGTAGAATAACCGTTTATAATAATTTCCCAAAGTACCCAAACTACCCTTCACTTAGTTGGACCTTTTAAACAAGTAAAAACTTGAGTTTTATTTTTGCAGATTTCGTCGGGAAACAAGTTAGCGACGCGGAGGTGTTCCCACAAGTTTCATAAATTAAAATTTGAGACAGTAGAGTCCGCGACGTGGACCAAACTTTTGGCCTTGGTGGAGCTAGTCCGCGACGCGGACATGCTCCCTCCAAGCACAACTTCAAGCTGCCTTGGCAGCTTGCTTGGCCAAGGTTGGGGTCCTCCTCGGGGACCCTTATGATGGCCCCCGGGGCGTCGTATCCAAACTTTTTGACCCTAAAAACATTTATTAAGACACTAGGATCACCTCCACTGATTTTAGACTCCAAACAACACATAAAAACATGAACAACATACTAGAACACACCAACACGTAAAAGACTAATTTCCGAACGTCTTGGTCGTCCTTTGACGTTTGACTTCCAAACTCTTTAAAACCGACTAAGAAGGCTATTCTTCATTATTTTAACAAGTTATTAATGCATAAAACCCATGTGAGGCTCTACTTTATCCTACTTTATTTTGAGGGGTGTTACAATGTATGTATTTGTATTCATTATGGTTTTCATGTTTGGGTTTGTATAATGACATTTGTATTTCTTTATTAGTTTGTATTCATTCTAATAAGTATGCCAAATAAAATACAAATTATTAAAATTTCGTTGACAAACAACTTTGGAAGAAGAATTCCCAACTCGAACTTCGATATAAGCGGTGTTCCCCAAAACTGAAACTTTTATTTTTTTATTATGTTTTCATCATAATTGTATACCAACAACTTTTGCATTTTATGTGCTCACTTTACCATTCAAATTAAAACTTAAAACTGATATTTTACTTTCATAGTGAAATCTAAAAATTGTATCCGAGTGATCAAAATTGTATTACATAACTGCCAAATGTATTTTTCTTTTATTTATTACAAAAATGTTACTGATTGTATCCCAATATAATCTAATCATTACATATAAATATGAATTAAGAAAGGATGCAAACTTATTTGTATTCATTTTGCGTTTGAAATACAAAATGATATTGAAATACATAATTATTTTTGGAATACAAACTGAGCTAGAAAAATAGTTACTACAATTTTAAAGTAAAATACTAATAAAATAACAAAACTGAATATTGTAATATAAATACAATTTTTTTTAATACAACTTATTCTATGTTTTTTGAAAACAATTTTTTCAGTGAAATAATAATAATATAACAAACTGAAATATAAATACATTTTAGTTTGAATACAACTTAATTGTATTCAATACTTAATTGTATCCAACAATCACTACAAGTCAACAAAAATATGTATACAACCACTAGTTAGTTGATGTTTTTTACTCCATAGTTGTACGTTGTCCAGAATTGTTATGCTTGTATCCCTATATTACAGAACATCCGTAAAAAGCTATAAATCCCAATACATACAAAGATTTCACTGATTTAATTAGGAAAAAAAACAACAATTATACTCGACATATGCGAATATCTCATCCAAACAAGAAAAAAAATTGAAAAAAATACCTAATTATTTTTCGATTGTTCATTGGATGCGACAAATTTATGGTCCTCAATTTTGAAAAAATCCGTTTCAAAAAATATGCCGTATTCAACTTGAAGAATCTTTGAAAGTTATAAGATGAATGATTAGGAAGACAAACTAAATTATTTTAATTTTTTTTTTGATGTTTTTAAACAGAAAGAAAAAAAAAAGCCTCGACAGAAAGAAGGAGATTTATAATTTTTTCAAAAGGTAACTGATTTGTATTTAAAACCTTTTTTACCTTTTTTGAATTTTTTCGTTCCATGATTTTCTCTCTTCTGTTATTAATTTTTGTATTCTTTCAAATTAATCAAAAATAAAATAAATACATAACTAATCCATTAACAAACTAAAATAATGACATTTTTAATAAATAATGAAACTGTTGCTAAAGAGTCTCACTAAAAGATAAATATTGTTGTTTTGAAAATTTAGGATATATCGACCTCTTTTTCTCCTTTAATCCTAATAATTTCTTTCAAGAATGAAAATTGTGTACCAAACAAATTTACATGAAAAATAATATACTACACTTAATATCAATGATCACCCACATGCCCTGCTACATAATTAATCAATTGACAAAAAAAAAAGGCTAGCCAACAACTGTATTTGGCCATAATATTATGATAGTTTACTTTCTCCTTGCACCACAAACCACCAAGAACGCCACAACATCTTTTAAAAATTGACAGAGACATGGATTGCTGATACGTAGTTTTTAAGAAAGAAACGTATACATCAAATTAAGTTGCTTGATTCTTTAACTTGGTTCTGAAATAGCTTTAGTGAGAAAGAGAGATGTTTTTTTAAAGGGTCTTTTAATTGAGCTTGGCTCATGGGGCTATAGATATGGGTCGGAGCAGATAATGGAAAATCTAATGGGTTGGAATTTAGTTTTATTTAATAGAAAGATGTCACGTAATAAATATTAATAAAAATAATTAAAAAATAAAGGGTGTTAATTTTAAGGATAAAAATGGACCAAAAAGGTGGAGTGAGGCGTATTTTTAACCCAATAGGTGAATGAGGGGTATATTTAAACCCTTTTTAATAGTTCAAGGGTATTTTTGATCCTTTTCCGAAATAAAAAAATACTAAGAATTTAGAAAAATGGGGGCTGAATAGAAAATAATGGTGGAGTGTTGATTTGTTGCAAAGAGAAGGGTGGGTTGAAGAAAAAGAGAGTGTATGGCGGGTAATTTAGAAGAAAAACAAAGAATGGTGTGGTGAGTGATTTTGTTGAAGAAGAGAAGAAGGTTTAGGGTTAGGGGTGGGAATAGTGTTGGAGAAGAAGAGAAATTGGGGTAGGTGGGAGAGGATTAATGAAGAAATAAGTTTTTTTTAGTAAAAAAAATATTTTAAAATAAAAAATAGTGTATTTATGCACTTGAAAGCAAGTGTATTCACACATTTTTTCAACTCAACAATATTTATACCACATAGATTTGGTCAATAGTCAGAGGGGTTTCAAATATTGTGTTTTAAGAAATTTAAGGATCCAGTTGATAAAGTATCTAGTTAAAGAGTTCATAATACAAACTCATACAATTATAAGGATATATCGAACCATTTCACTTTCTCTCTATTTTAAGAGCAAAACAAATGTATGAAAGAGAAAAAAGAGAAACAAATTGGAATGGGCTTTAAACTTATCTAGGTGCGATTTTTTATGGAAAAATTACATATATAGAGCAAATTTAATTAAGGACAAACTATACCTAGGTGTGAGTTTAAGTTTCATTTGGTTGCATCTCTCACCTTTTACATAGTACGGCATTTTTGGCTAAAATCAATTATCAACTATGACTCAAATCTAATGTACATCCTTATATTATCTAGGTGAGTAAAAGACTTTCTTATACTATCTAAAATAAATAGCAAGAATCATCCTTAAGTTTATTTTTGTTAAGAAATTGATTGAACCAATAAAAAAATATTTTTTAATTTGGTCATGTCTTAGCCACGATGAGAAGATCAAAGTTACCTAAAAAGAATAAGGATATGGATAGGAAATGAATTTTTCATTTATGAAATTTAAATTTTGTCTGTTTTTAGTTTATATGTTTTTTGCATAATCAAGTAAATTGACTTTCAACAATACATAAGTCTTGAAATATTTGTATAGTAGGTTCCGATGGTTAGAAAAATTATGTAAAAATATTCATTTTAAAAATATTACTCTCAACTATTTAGAGATTTTTTTAAATAAAATATTCAGTATGTGTGTACCTTATATACAATGCAATTCATATTTTATACAATGTACAGAAATGCTGAAAATTTAGAAAAATTACATAGGCGTTTAGACATGAAAACAAAAAAAATAATTACTTTATTTAAAAATTTTGAAGTTTGAGTTGTATTTGGCTATACTTTTTACAAAGAATATTTAGAATTTGAATATATTTTGTCTGAATATGATTTAAACCCTCAATTTCTAAAAATTAGAAAAATCATCCAATCTTACTAGCTTAACCATGTGTACATATATTCATTCGACTTGACACATTTTTTTGTTGGTGGCGTGATTTTCTTAAATTTAATGAATCTTGCAACTTTTTGAATAGTGCAAGGATGTTTTTTGTTCACTTATATAATACAAAAATGTACTTTAGATTTAAGGCATAGTTGAAGAATAATTTTAGGCACAACACTTCTCTACCCATTTTCAAACTCCTAATCCTCGCAACATACAGTTATACTCTTAAAAAGTGAAAATAAGTAAGTAAAAGAGGAAAACAATTGCTGGAAAATTCCTTACGCTTCCTTCATAACTTCAAGCCTATATATAGGCAGACACTTAACAAAATAGTTTCACAAAATTATGGCACATATCAGTCCATAAAACAACTTACTCCTAAAAAATAGAACACATGACTCCTAAAAGAGACATAATGCATGACTCCATTAAATCCTAGAAATCAGAACAACATGGGACTCAACTTAAAAAAAAACACAACTCCTAATAGACTAAGTCAATTAATACGGTAAAGTGACAGACTAAAAATTCCAACACATACATCACGTCACGAATTTCTGCCTTAAATTGTGGATCATTTTCAATTAGGTAAATTTTTTGTATAATTATATGTTGGTAAGCGTATTTCATATTTACTATTACTCCGTTCACTTATAGTTGCCGCTTTTTCCTAAAATAGTTATTCATTTTTACTTGTCACTTTTGACCTATCAAGAAAAGATAATAATATTTTTTCATGTTTACCCTCAATATTAAATATTCTTTCTTCAAATCATTTTCCAAGGCTTAATATTAAACATTATTTAATAAGGATAATTTGATAAAATACATGTATCAATTATCATTTTCTTAATGGATATGTCAAGTTAAAATGTGACAAATAAAAGTGAACGGAGAGAATATTAATTTTCAGTTTGAAGCGACCAGCTTTTCTAGGATTTCTGAACAAGTTTTGATTTTCACTTTGTGCATCAATGTCTGATTCTACCCTTCCTAAGACAATTACTATGTTGAAGTTTTTCATATTTTCATTAGAAAAATTCTTTTATCTAATTTCTTCTAAATGCATACCTCTTCAATTACATAAATTTAAATGTTAATTAATTTAGTAATGTCTATAATTCATAACCTTTCATATTCATAACCTTCATATTATTTAATATACAAATTTATAACTCCTTAAAATGACACTTATAAAAACCTATTTTAAGACATGTATGATGATTATTTTATATTCATTTTTCTTATTCTTCATCTTTTGTTTTTTTTGATTGGTCAATTTTTTGTCTTCTTTGATCTGATTTTGCAGGAGAGATATGTATAATGAAGAATGTTAGATATTTTTATGTATTTGGATTTTACGAGGTAAAAGGTTTGCATATGCTTAATATAATTATCACTTTTTTCTACTGTAATTGTATATTTAATTTTTTTTATTCCTGATTATACGAATCATGAGTTATTTTTTGGATTTTTTTTTTCTCTTTGTAGTTTCTAAAGAATATTAATGTTAGACATCCTTGCATAATTTGATTTTGACATGTCTAATACTTATAATTATCACTTTTTCTATTGTAATTATATATTTAATATATTTTTGGATTCTAAATGATACAAATCATGATTATATTTTCAGAAAATGATGTGATTTTTTTCTCTTTTGCTTCTCTTTGTAGTTTTTTGAGATTTTAATTTTTTTCTTGCTTATTTTTGTAGTTTTTAGAGAATATGATTATTTTTGCTCTCTTCTTCTCTTTGTAGGTTTTGGAGAATTGAATTATGTTATGTTGAGAACATGGTCCTTCTTTCCTCTTTAACTCATAGTTAAAAATTCTTTAAAGTTTTTACTTATCGTGTTTTCAAGTCAAGATATTTTTGAAAATAAAAGTAGAAAAGAGAGTTAACATATACATGTATGCTCCTCAATAAAGTATGTAGATAATTTTGTAGTTATGTGGATCAATTTTTATTAGTTATAATGATAGAACATGAAAATGTAAAGTTGATTTATAATTTTCAAGATACAGTTTAATTCATAGAAAAATTGACAATTAATATGTAACTTTGTAGTTTTCATATTTTATTTTATTTTTATTATTATTATTGTTAGAAGTTTTCAAGTTTTGAGATTTTCAGAGATCACTACTATGATTGTTGGGACCGAACTCAAAATGTAAAAGTATTTGGTTAGGATAAAAACAATTTAGTAAAATAGTTTGTCTCTCTCAATCCACTTTCTTTACCAACATATAAATTATCTAGAAAAAGAGTAATATGACATTTTTTTTTTTTACCAAGAATCATATTTATCTTTTTTCGCATTTTCTTGATAATTTTTTTGTTTATATATTTCTTATTATTGTACAAACTTGAATATGTCAATTACTACTCCATTTATTCATATTCTTTAATAGAAAATTTTAATTGTCTTTTTTTCCCTTACTTTCATGATTTTTAAAGATCATAAATCCTAAATTATATTAATAGTCATGTTCATGATATCATTTGATAATTCATATTGTTATCTTATAATTAGAGCTATTATAAAATTTTATTATTAAAATAATCAAATTTATATGTATAATTAAAATTAGAGATTTTATATATATATATATATATATATATATCAATTTTAATTATTTTCCTCTGTTTTATCAGCAATTTTAAATTATAAATGCAGCATGGGATTATTTAGCAATTTTTCTGAATAGATAATATCATAATGGTAACTTAAGTTGTATTTCTCTATTTTATCATATTATTTATTTATTATTTTAATATATTTAATATCTTTTTATGTCCTTGCGAAGCACAGAAAAGTACACTAATTTTGATTAATTTTGAATTGATGAGTAGCACTTTATAAGCAGTCCAAGAAGTAGTTATTTGTCAACTGAATTCATTTTGATATTAGGGATTTATAATTTATTTGGCTAAGTTTTTGGAAATTTAAAAATATCCTTTTTATTTATTTTATAAAAAAATAGTTATTATCGAGTTAAAGTGTTTGATCAAACTTTTAATAAAAAGCAAGTATTTTTTAAGCTTTATCAAATGTTATTTTTTCAAAAGTTGAAAATAATACTAACTTTTTCCTGTACACACATTTTAAAGGCTTGATTAAGCATAACTTTTTAATCTAGTATTAATTTTAAAAAAATAAAATTGATTAGTCAAACACAATTAATACTCTTCAGATTGCTCCTTTTTTTTTTTTGGTCAATTCTCGGCCATGACCTCTTTTCATGAATAAATTTGTACAAATATGCACTCAAGTGAGTCCAAGAAAAACCAAATAAAAGCAAAAAATCAACCTAGCTCAATACTTCTCTCCTTTCTCCTTTCTGGATGGACTCTTCTTTTCATCCTTCTTTTTCTCTTTTGTAGTGGTGTTGTTGTCCGGTGGATAACGTGAGATATTTTTGGGTTCGACAAAGGTGCCTAGTCATGATACTTAGTTGAGCGAGCTCTTTGTAAGTAATCATCTTCGTCTTTCCTTTATGTTATGTTTCTCCTTGTGTTCCTTCAACCACCACAATTTTTGCACCTGAGGTAGTGATGGAGATATTCGCGATGCTCGAACACTTCCTCGTCAAGATCCATTCTCCCAGTCCATATCCGACCCTGGACCTCCATTTTGTTGGCGACTCCTTTTTGTAAGCTAGCATAGGCTAGATAGCTTAAATTTCTCACATTTATGAAGCCCCGTAGATGGATAAAGCAATTGATGTAAATATCATAAGTGTGAGACATGAACTTTCTATGGTAATCTCTCTACATTATTACATGTTGTTTATTCTCCTAGATCTAATTCTTAAAATAAAAATTTGTGCTTTGTCAATGTTTAGTCGTTTTCTACATTCTACTGTTAGCTGTAACCAATTGTTAGCATTTAGGGTAAACTGTACATTTTCTAGCTTGTCTGGAAGTTGATTTGCCTCTCTAAATGCATGTGTAATTGTAACACCTTGGTTTTAGAAAGAGTTAAATCTAGAAAGAACTAAATTGGAAATAGCTAAATTGAGGTTTGTTCAAGATACTCTAAAATTGTGAGTTTTGGGTCAACTTCAACGACCACAACTTTCAGCACAAGATGAGTTAGGTGACCCATGAGATATCAAATCAAAGGTCTTTGAGCCCTCTTTCCAACGCCGTTGAGTTTGCTAAATTTTGAGTTCGGATGAGGGAGATGTTTCCGATTGAGTTCAGCTTGTCCAGTTAAGAAAATTCATCCGAATTAAGGATGGGTATTTTGATCTTTTCCTTACCCCACTAGCCTAGCTCATTTTTGTTAATCTTTTAGGGGTATAAACTGATTGAAATCAGTTTTAGTCCTTCCTAAACACGCTTAGGGTTTTTAGAAGAGTTCAAGAGGAGAAGAGGAGAACGTTCAACATTCTTGCGAGCTTCGAGGATTTTCGCCAAGAATTTGATTCTTTCGAGGTATGTAAGTTTTCATAGTGATGGGTTAGTTCACCCTCATTCCAATCACGAGTTTCCTTATTGAATTCGTCCATGAGATTTTGTGTATTGAGTTCTTGATGAGTTTTCTTGAGGTTTTGTTCTTCATTCGTTATTAATGGAGTTTGATGAGTTCTTGAGGCAAGAGTTTTGAGTTTGAGGGTTGTTCTTGAGGAAATTTGATTAGATTTTCATTTACTTGTGTTGGGTTTACGAATCTAAGTATGTTTGGAAGAAATCAATCGATTCTAGGTAAATTAGGGACAAAATTGAGAAGAAAAAATTATCAAGGTGTTTTGGAAGTTGGCTGGAGCGGCATGCCCTAGGTGCGCCAGGAGGGCTGGCACCCTGTGCCTGTAGTGCGTCATAAACCATCCCTTGTAAGTGGAGGGCTGGCGCGGTGCGCCAAGGATGCGCCAGAGCGTCAGTCATTTTTCCTCTCAGTTTTTCAATCTGTACTTGTTCCTTTGAGTTGAGCTTTCATTCTCTTCTTAATCCTAACTATTTAAACCCTCATTAATCATCGAGAGATCCTTATGTCATTAATAATAACTCTTTAATTCACATTTCAAATTCAAGATAGAGTTAAGAGTAAAGTTCGAGGAAGTCTTTTCGAGTCATTTTGAGAAGTCTTTTACAATTTTTTAAAATTTGTTTGAAGACTTGAGTAATTGAGTATGAGAATGAGGAGAGTTGAATTCATATTTCAAAATGAATAAGAGGGGACTAAGTATTCCCAAGTATGTACCACTTTTACATTTAAAACGAGAATAAACCTTGTTTTCTAAACTAGTTTATGAGGAGTTTTTGAGTTGTCACGCCCTGAGCCTACACCCCGGACGTGGCTGGCACTCGAAGACCATTGCTGGCCTCAAGCGAACCCTTGACCTGACTTACTTACTTAGCGGAAGACTTTAAGCATTAAGAAAAAGTACTCAAATGCAAGATAACTCAACTGTCTCAAACTGAACTCATAATGTTTTAAAAATAAACATTTAACTTAGCCAAAATGGCAACTCAAATATGAACATAAGTCAATAACATAATAAAGACAAATGAACTAACTGGTTGCTTATCTATTAAGCCTCTAATCACTGAGATGGATGTTGGGACAAGACCCCCAACATCCTAATGAACTAAAATGATAAAGTAATGAAAAAGGGGATCCTTCGGAAGCAAAGAGGCTCACCAACAACTCTAAAGCTCAACTGGATCAACGATGCGCTGGATGCTGATCCCGGTTACTTGCGTCTGCATCATAAGACGATGCAGGCCAATTGGCATCAGTACATTGAATCTACGAGTATGCGAGTTGGAATGCTAAACAAGATATAGACTTGAAAAGAATCTGAAAGAAACACTTACCATAACTTTACTCAACTCCTGAATAACTTAACTCAATATAAAACAATAAAACATATGCAATATATAGAAAGCTTGTAAAAACAATTGAAACAACTTAGTTCGTTAAAGAAAGTGCAATAACAAACTCAACTTTACTCATATAGAAAATAATATAGTTTTCTATGGGAGATTCTCTAACCGACAACCATCACTATGAGACTAAGTGGTAATACAACACTTTACCTCACGCTGCCAAGGACCATCATATACTTTGCTAGGGGTATAGGACCTAACTCACTTAGTGGATCCACTAGTCTATGCTAAAAGCATCTTAAGGAGTCATCTAAAAAGTATGATCCATTACTACCCATGATGGCTATATGGTTTATGGAGACTTGAGTTAATATGAACTCGCATCCCTATATCGGTGCTCAATACTACTCCCAAAATATGCTTAGCTCATGTGTTTGTAAACAAAACTCTTTCTTTGGTTTGAGATAATTACTCAAAACTTAGCCTAAAAGCTCTCTTGGAAATCTCAGTTTCCTTTTTTGCTCAAATGTGAAAACATTTACTCTTTAACTGAAAACTAGCTTAAATACTCTTTTGGAAATCAAGGTTTCCTTTCTTCTTTAAATGTGAAAACATTTTACTATTTGGGAGTACATACTCCCAATATACTCTTTTGAAGAAATGAACTTCAAACTTTACTCTTTGCTTAACTTGAAACTTAAGTCTTAAAACAAAGTTAAAACGTTTGTGAAAGACTTTTGAAATACTTTATGAACTTCTCTTAACTGGACTCTTGACTTTTCTTTACTTGACTCTTGACTTTCCTTGAATTGAATTTATGGATTCAAGGATTAAGATTTGTGATAGGAAAGATCTCATGATGTTTATGAATGATTTTAGATAGCTAAACATGAGAAAATATCGAAATATCAAAATCTGAGGGTGGGTCCGCGACGCGATGAGACGTTTAAAATTTAGTTTTGAAAATGACTTTTGAGGCAGAACACTTCGTGACGGCTCCGCGACGCGAAACGAACTTTCCCAAAACTGGGAAGCAGCTTCGCGATGCGCCACCACCATTAAATTTTGACCGACGAAATTTCTTCTTCGTTTCCCAGCCCCAATTCGCCCAAACTCGATTATTTTTCTCAAATTTCTTTTAGATACATATACCCAGCAAATGTACCTAAGAACCTAACACGAAACGACTCTACAATACGATGTAACGATCTCAGAAACTTCCCAATATCAGCCAAATTCAAGAACAACATCAAAATCAAGAATATATATCAAGAACATCAACTTTCAAACTCTTTTAGGCTGAATCCATGCTGAAATAAATATGCTTGGTACGTGGGTGAACGAACCCAATGTTATGATAGCCTCACATACCTTGTAGGGATCACCCCCGACGAAAACCACAAGCTAAACTCGACGATCTTGACAATTTCCTTGCTTCTCCTTCTCTTTTCTCCTCTTCTTTCCTCTTCTCTAAAACCCTAACTCTTTTCCAAAAGCGTAAAACTGACCAAGTTCAGTTTAGACCCTTAATTAATTCACTAAAACAAATTTAATTAATTGGATAAGGAAAATGTTGAAATACCCTTCAAAAATCCGGATTGAACATTTACTTATTTGAACAACCCAACTTCCAAAGGGCATAACTCATTCATACAAACTCGGAATCACGCAAACTTGGCGGCGTTGGAAAGATAAATCCAAGAGCTTTCCTACCATATCTGAAAGTGCTCTTAAATCATCCTGAGCTAGAAGTTATGGCCGTTTGAAATTGACCAAAAACTCACTTTTTCCTAACTTAAGTAAATTTCCAAATTTTAATTCTTTCCAAAAATGATTATTTCCAATTATTGGCTTCTTCCTATTTATTTCAAATTGCAAGATGTTACATGAGTATCATCTCTTTTCAGATAAATCTCTTAAGTAATTATCTCAAATTGAGGAGGAGTTATGTTTTTAAACATATGAGCATGAGTCTATATTTATTGGGAGTAGTATTGAGCACCGATATGGGGACGAGTTTAGACAACTCAAAGTCCTCATAAACCATGTATGCCAACATGGATAAAGGGTTATACTTTTTAGATGATTCCTTGTTCCTTTTAAGCGTAGCTTAGTGGATCCACTTAGTTGAGGATGTCATATACTTGAGTTGAGTATCCTTGAGTTGAGTTGAGTTGAGTTGAGATGAGATGAGGTGAGTAGCTTTTCCTTTTTATCAGTTCAAGCTTATTTCTATGCATTAGAGTTGCCCTTACATGCTCGTAAATTCAATGTACTGATGCCATTCAGCCTTCATCTTTTTATGATGCAAATATAGGTATTTAAGGTCATCAACAGATGCTTCGTTAATACTACTTCCAATCCCAGTTAGCTTTGGTGAGCCCCCTTGCTTTCGAAGGATTTCCACTTTTATTTCCAATCTTGTTAAGATGTTGTGGGTCTTGACCCGACGTCTATCCCAATTATTAGAGGCTTCATAGACAATAGTGTTTTGAAGAGTCTTTTCTATTTCCATTGTTAATGTTTAAGACTTGAGTTGAACAATTATGTATTGAGTATTTCAGAGTATTTTGAGTTAGACTATTTTATTTATGATATCCTTATGAGTTGAGTTTGTTTTGAGATTTCTATTTCAACTGAGTAAGTCTTTCGTTGAGTAATGAGCCAGGCCAAGGGTTTGCTTGGGGACCAATAATGGTTCTCGAGTGTCGGCCATGTCCATGGTGTAGGCTCGGGGCGTGACATTGTGATTGTCTTATGTGTTGTCTTATTTCTTCAATTTGAACTAGTAATTTCCATAGAATCTTTGTCCATTCATCCATAATAATCTTTCTTAAACTGAGTGAGTCAGTTTCAAGAATTATATAATGTAAATTAAGATCGCGACATCTCTTTAATGCCATTAGAACTGTAGTAGTCTTTGCCTCTATATTTGTATCAATTCCTTTCATCGAGCCTTTACACTAATAAGATCTCCATATCCATTTCTAATGCAAAAAGCATATGAACTATTTCCCGGATTTCCCCTACTAGCTCTATCAATATTGCACTTCATCCACCTTTGCTTTGGTAATTCCCATCTTACTGCCAACCAATAAATTTTCGATTTGTATTTCATTAGCTTGACTATTATTCCCTCTCACTCTTTTGGTAGCTCAATCCATGGGTATTTCAATTTGACCAAGCGACATATGGATATCATTATCTGCTGGAGTAGATATTCATATCCCACTTCTTTTCCAAGTCTTCTATTATTTCTTCTCTTCCATAACTATCACATTAACAAAGTAGGGATGACCCTGTATATGTACCTTAATTTAGTTGGGGTTGGTTTATTCCACCGCCTTTTTATTAATTGTTGTAGTTGATCTCCTTCCATGCTAGTTCCTGCATAAGAAGAAAAAAAAATCTCCATAGCTTTCAAGCTAATGGAGTTGTTAGAAATAGGTGGGACATAGTCTCTTGTGTATAACTTTCACAAAAGCTGCATCTTGAGGCCAATGAAATCCTCATCTTCTTCAGGTTGTCTTCGGTGGAAATCCTCTCTTTCCATACCTTCCATTGAATTGTTTTGAAAGGTTTACCTTTCAACCAAATCTTGTCCAACCATTCTTGTGGCCTTCTTTTCCTCACTAGTTCATATGCACACTTTACTGAGAAATTACCATTGGTATTAGGCAACCTGGATGATTTATCACTTTCTCCAGATTTTATTTTAGTGTTGATCTTCTACACCATGAAGTTTGTCATTTCTTTTGATATCATGCTTAATAGGTTTTCTTTATTCCATTCCCATTTCTGATGCATCTTGTAACTTCAATATCTTCCACCTCCCCCTGACATCCTTAGTGAAGTATAATGCTCCTTGTTTGGTTCAGTTATCAAACCAAAAATTGGAGTTTCCTGATTTGATTTTCCACCCTATCTCATGTTATGTGTCATCCCTTACCTCCACCATTAATTTTCATGTATGTAAAACTCCTCTGCCCCCCCTCCCCCACAATAATTGGGTGTTGCCTTTTACAATATTTATTCCACATAAATGTGCTCCATAATGATCCTATCGAGACCTTAAATCTCCACCAAAGCTTTCTAAATAGGGCTTTAGTAAATACTTCATGGAGTGATCTGAAACCCACTCCCCCTTTTATCTTTGGTAAGCACATATCCTCCTACGTAACCTAGTGTTTTTCCCTTTCTCCCCCTGTTCTGCACAAAAAAAAACGTAGCAAAAACTTGTGTATTTGCTTTATGAATCCTCTGGTAGTGTTCATGGCCAATAGGATATATATTGACATATATTGTAGGACATAGCGATTAACACATATCGTCCCCCCAAGGATAAAAACCTATTTTGCCAGCATATGATTCTCTTTGCTATCTTTCTCAATATATCTTCATAGTGTACCTTATTCTTCATCCTATAATAAACATGGCATTCTAGGTATGTAAAAGAGAAGGTTCCCTTTTTTATACCTGTCACGATCCGAGCCTACACCTCGAACGTGACACAATGTACAAAACTCTGAGCCTCATACAAGCCTCATAGCATTCATAACATAAGACATAAGAAAATGGTACGGAATTTTAAAACTTTTATCCATACAATCGATGTCTTTAGTTAAGAACAACAGAAGTCTAACTTTGTCTCACATGGCCATCTAATACAATCGAGTATCAATAATAGGGTTACAACCCTTCAACATAGTCCGAAACATAAAATGACATGAAAGAAACTAGAAAAGAACAACTCTCATCCTCGAACCATGAGGACTCACCACTAGCTTTGGAGAATAGTCAATCCAAGCTTTGAACTGTAGAAATCACCTTAAGATCCGGAACCTACACTTTATGAAAAAGTAGAAGATTATGAGTTAGTACAAAAATACATTAAGTATGATAGCCATGTAAAAATCATGCTAAAAAGGACATTCTAGTTGGAAACCATGCTATATGCCAAGTTTGAGAAACATCTTGAAACCTTAGTGTAAAGGCACAATTCACAAACATATTTATCATACCAACCATTATAACATATAATAGAACCATCTCTTAGGTAACCCTAAGTTATACTCGTATAATGTATGAATGGCATCCCATAATACCATTCACACTAAGTACCCCTTTGAGGCCACTATAGATAAGGAACATTCACATTCAATAAGTCATATCAAAGAAAGCAACTCATAGCTTCAAGACAAGTTAAGCATTCATCATTTCATTTAGCCTTCATGTCAACATTCTCGATAGCATCATTATAAGCATATTTATTTTATTAGACATTATGACATTCGAGGAACACACCATAACCATTCTCAAAGCCTACTCGTGCAATGCATGAATGGCATCCCATACTACCACCCATACTTTATAGAACCTCTTGAGTAACCATATCACATAACTCACATGATGGGAATAAGGTCTAATTGACATAGACCATGTGAGCAAATCATGGAATTCGGTGTCATGTGCTACATTGAAAAGAATTGGTCTACTTGCCTAAGGTAGAACCGGTAACATTTTAGCTTATGTGGATCCACTAACTAATATCCTATGTGGGCACATAGTTATGGGATATGTAGATTATTATTAGAAACCTAGCCTGACATAGGGAGAGCTTCCACCCCCACAATATCCATTCGGTGCTAAGCTTTAAATTTCCATAGAGTAGTTTATTCTCTTTTAGCATTATAACACATGAGAGGGATGCCATTTGGCCTACCGACTTAAGGTACATTGTTACACATGAAAGGGCTACCATTTGGTCTACCGATTCAAGGTACATCGTTAGAATAACTCATTAAATCCTTATGAAAGAGATACCATTGGCCTATCGATTCAAGGTTCATTATTAGTCACTCATGAAAGGAATGCCTTAGGCCTACCGATTCAAGGTTCATCATTACATTAGTTCATTGACTCATCATGAAAGGGATACCATTGGTCTACCGATTCAAGACAAAGCCTTAGGATACTTCATTAGTCACTTATGAAAGGAATGCCATTGGCCTATTGATTTATGGTTCATTATTACACACATGAAGATGATGCCCTAAGCCTACCAATTCAAGGTATATCAATCAATGAGAAGAACCTTCACAACATATAATTATCATTCACAAGTGTATAATTGAGAATAGCCTTTTAATCAACACAACAAGATTATCACAGTCATAGACATTTCATGCATAGTCATGTGTGAGGGTATGGGGAGAAGGATATTTTAACAATACCACAATTACACCATAGTCATAGAATCTTCATTCTAAACATAAATCTTGAAGCACATGCATAATTCTCATGTTCATGTACAAATTCTCATAAGTTACCCTTCAAGAACCATGAATCACATTCAACCCAACATCTAGAATTTCTACATTAGATATGGGTAATAACATAATTCAATCAATTCAATTAATCTAACTAAGACCCATTACATGCTTCTAAAATCAATTAACCCACATTATGATCACAATTTAGCATTACAGGGGATCCATGGGTTCTTGGGGGGAATTTCACCATAATTCAACCATAAATCATCAATTCAATCATAACCCAACATAATTCAACCATTGGAAACGTTTTTAAAGAGAACCCATGATTTTCGAACAAAGCCCTAACTTTTTGGGAAATTGTACGATTTGAAATCAAGTTTTGAAGGGGTTCTATGGGTGGAATCTACCCATAGATGAAAACTACCATACCTTGATGATGAATCCTTAAAGAATTTGATGAAAACCCCTTAATTTCTTCAAGCCCAAGCTTCAATTTTACTCTTCTTCTTCTTGGGTTTTTAGAGAGAGAAATATTGTAAGGAAGATTAACTTTTGATTTTGATTTGGGTCTTTGTGAAAGTGATTTAGTTTGGATGTTTAATGACTTAAAATACCTTATATATTTATTTAAAAATAATATAAAATATACCCATTTAAAATTGGACTTAAAAATAAAATTACAAAATTGCCCCTTTGTGCCCCCCACGTGGACTGCCTAAAAAATCTAAGGCAAAGTCCAAGAGGGTCTTCATGGGCAGTGGACTGCTCCACATACCGTGGTCCCTCACGTGGACTTGATGCCTTTGGCTTTTGAAGCTAAGGCATTGTCCACGAGGGTCTCCACGTGCAGTGGAAGCTTCCACAAGTTGTGGACCCTAGCATGGACCACGCCTACTGCCATGCGACTAAGACATTCACTACGAGAGGCGCTCCACGGGCAGTGAAGTCCTTCACGCCACGTGGACCACCGCGTGAACTGCCTCTATACCAAAAATGGCTAAGGTATTTTTGGTGAAAGGTCTTCACGGTTAGTGGAGTCTTTCACGCTTCGTGAAACCTCACGTGGACTACCCCCCTTGCCTCAAAATGACTAAGGCAAAGTTCATGAGGCTGTCCAAGGGCGATGAGGGCTTTCACGCCCTTTTAACCCTCACATGAACCTGCCTCCTTGCCTACACGACTAAGGCATTGGTTCACGAGGGCTTCCAAGGGCAGTGAAGGCTATCACGCGCCTTGAAGCCTCACTTGAACAATGCCTTTTGCCCACATGGCTAAGGCAAAGTTCAAGAGTGCTTGTAAGGGAAGTGATGTCTTTCACCTTCTTTGAACCCTCACTTGAACTTATACCTAGCCAAATTTTTGGGGCCTATTTTACAACTCTAAACCACATATAAAAATTCAAAACTCACACGTATGGCTCTAGTTTCACTTACAAATTTTTCGGGTGTTACAATACCTATGAGTTTTCTCAATTTGATTCCTACTACTAGAGGTATTTCTTCATGTAGATAGAGAAATGCCTTCTCCCTGATTATCATTTGACCAGACACCTCTTCATACCTCCTAAGTACCCACAACATTTTTATAACTAAGTATCTAGACCCAAACAAAATTGTATCATCAACATAGGACAAATTATTAATATTCGAACTCTACCCTGGCATTCCATATCTTTTATACCCCTCATCTTCATGTAGTTTGCTTAGACCTCTTGCAAGCACTTCAGCAACAATGATAAACAAAGGGGGTGATAGGAGGTCACCTTGTTTTAGTCCCCTTGTTGAAGGCAAAAAACTTTATGATATCTTATTTACTATAACCGAGTACCAATTGTTTGAAATGATCCTTTAAGCCATATCAATAATAACTTCTGAGAATCCAAACTTTCGCAACACCTTTGTTAGAAAAATCTAAGACAGTCAATTATACGCCTTTGACATGTCCAATTTTACCACAACATTACGATACTTGTTTATTCTCTTAATGTAGCGGATAATTTCTTGGTCCAATAAGACATTCTCTGTGATGCTTATCTTCTTTACTAATCTCGATTGGTTTTTGGAGATAATCATTGGGAGCCACTTTGCTATTTTCTCATGAAGCAATATTGATACTATTTTGTTCATGAAGGTGCTCAAACTAATTGGTCTTAGGTCCACAAAGCTTTTAACTTTCCCTTCTTTGGGATAAGTATCAAGTTAGTATGAGTAATGAATCTAGGAAGTTGTTGCCCGCAAAAGAATGGCCTTACTATGTTAGTGACATCATCTTGAAGATTACTCATTTTTTGAAATAGCACAAACAAAATAAATTCTATTAGCTTAGTTTCTAATTACATGCACTCACATCAGTTTAGGAAACTAGCTTCCATACCACTTTTTCTTCATCAGATAGGGAAAAGGCATAAATTCCCCCCTTCCCCCCTGTCGTCCACCTCCTAACGTTTTTCGAAAAGTCAAACGTTCAAATTATCATGACGACTTATTACACGCTTTATTTACTCCCTAAAACTAAAGTGGGAAAAAAAATAAAAGCGTGTGCATCAAAAAAATTAAAGTAAAAGATCAAAATCCTCCTTACAGCCCACCCATCCCACATCTCTTCTTCTTCACACCCCACCTGTTATCATTTCTTCTTCATTTTTTATTTTTCATCACAACCTCAAAACACAACTTATTTTTATTCGCAATTGGGTTAATTTTCTGTAAGATTATTTCAAATAAATTAAAAATACTAATAAAAATTGAATCTTTTTTTCTTTTTACTAACCTTTGAAAATTTGGAACTATGATGTTTAGGCATATGAGGTTCAGAGGATGAAGGGGGTGGGGTGGTGGGAATATCAATATGATAGTCGAATTTCTATTTGGGGTGATAACGAAATAGCATTGGAAAAACTCCCTTCGAACACCATCGTGATTTTCTTCATTTACTCCCCATTTTGAATCTTGATTTCTTCAAAAATCATAAAGAAGAAGAAGAAATATACCTGAAATTTTTAAAGAATTGAACTTTAGTTCAACTACGTTAAAGAATTGAAGGTGATATAGTGATGATGAAGAACAAAAATCAATAGTGAAGGTGACTGGATCTAAGTGATATAAGAGATAAAGTGGGTGAGATTTAGAGATGAAGAAGATATCATTATTACAAAATTTTAATAATTAATTAGGAATTAAGTATAAATTTAGTTCCCAATTGTGAAACATTGAATTACTCGAATCTATCAACGGAATCATTTTCATAATTCTACTAATGATTTTGACCAAAAATCAATTTTTGGGGAGCAACAAGAGTTTGTGGTGCAACAAGAGTTTATATTCTCAAATAATATCAGAGGAATTTTCATGTATTATGGAGGTTCCATTTTCTCTATGATTAATATCTTCTTTCGAAGGCAAAAAGATTTTCATATCTCATAATTTAGGATCTATTCATTCAACGTTTCTTTTTTTTAGAGGAAAATTTTTCACATCTAACTATATATTATATATACTTATATCCTACCCCGTTCATCTGGAAATCTTGGTTCAAACTCTTCGCTATTAGGTAAAAGATGCCTCTTCTTTACATTTATTACGATTCTTTCTCCACAAATATTATGATTTGAATAGTCTTATTACTTCAAAGAAGCCCGATTACTCTTTTTCAAAAATAAAATAGATCACCAAGATTTGGAGATTTGTTGCTGTAACACCTCAGATTTGGAAAGGAAGAAAAATATAGTTTTTGGGTTGGTGTTTGTGTCTACGGGTCTCCTTTTCGGACCTTGGAAACTCTTACGGACCGTTGATGGCAACAATAGAAACTGGGGAAAATAAAATTTTGAAATCAAGTTTAGTACCCTTTTTACGGTTCACCAGGATGATCCGTCATTCTATGTACACGTCTAGATAGGTCTCGTAGGTGACCCCAGACTTGGTGAAATTTTAAAGCTTAAAGTTGGTTTCTACGGTTGGGCATGTACGGACCGTAGATAGACCCATGAACCGTACATGGGTTCCGTAAAAAATAGGTGATTTTAAGGTCCTAGTAACCTATCTGCGGTTGACTAGTACGGTCAGTGGACGGATCTACGGACCATAGGTAAGGCTCAACAATTATTTTAAAGGGTCTTTTGGGTCTTTTTCTAATTGTTTTGAACCCAATACTACATCGTTAACCTTCTACCGTAGGCCCTATATAAACATTTTAACCCTCCAATTGACCCATTTTTCAACGCATTCTTCTAAATTCTCTAAACTTGGCCAAATTCACCCTCCCAAATTCTCTCAAGTCTAAGGAAGAAGAAGAAGAGTTAAGGTTCCAATCAAGTCTCTGAATTCTCCATTTTCTTGGGCTTAAAGGATCAAGATATGTGTATTCACCCATGGGGTCCTTTCCTCCATGGGGTCCCTAAGTATTTCAATTTCCCATTTGAATTTTCAATTGATCAAATTAGGGTTTCAATTCAATGAATGTGGGTTTCACTCAATTATGATTAATTGAGTCTTCTAATGCATTATTTGATGTTAATCTATGATATTTAGTTGAAATTGCATCTACCCACACCTAAATTATGCTTTTCAACCATGATTCTATAATGAACCTATAAACTATGAATTAGGAAGTTATGAAGATATGCATGTTTTCATGAAGTTATTGTAAATGAATTGATGATGTTTTGAAAGGAAAATATTGATGTTATTGTGAAATGATTTCTCACTTACTATGATGATCATGATTGTGAAAGGTAATTCTCACAAATGAATTCACATTGGTGAGAGGTTTTCTCATCTATGTTGAATTATGTTTAAGGAGCTATTCTATGTTTTGATCTTGAAATATGTGGATTGGTATTGATCATTGTCTTTCCTATGTTAAATGATATTTGACTTTTATCTTTTCCATTGGGATTTAGACTTAGCACCGAGCGGGCTTTGAGGTGGAGGCTCAAATAGAGTAGTCTCTAGTAGCAACCTCTAGTCCCAAACTACGTGCCCCGTAGAATTGTCTTAAATGACCTAGCTAGTGGATCCACTATCAAATGATGATATGTACGAATTCTACCTTAGAAAGTAGTTTCTCCTTCTTTTGGTATGAGGGATATACCAGATTCCATGATATAGCTCTCATTGTCTTATTATCGGTTAAAGCTAATACCCCACAAAATGACTAAGTTTTCTTCAACTTATGGCCTTTGTGTTAATATACTTGACCATGCTTTCATGATTTTCATGTCATCTCTTCTTTAAAGCTTTTAAATGTCCCATTATGATCATGTCTACTCGTTTTAAGTTATTTATGTTATCATGCCTATGTTTATGCATATCGCCTCATAGTTAGTACATTTCATTTACTAATGCATATTTGTGCCTACATTGCTTCATTGCTTAACCCATTGGTGGCCCCCTAAAATTGGCATCATATTTCACTTAAACACCTTAACTAGATGATGTTCATTTTAAACACTTTCTGTAGGGTTCTGCTATGTCATTTTGACACCTTTAGCTTACATGGCGTAAAGAGTGTGATTCACTCACTGACTATCACGTGAAATGGTTTTCAGTTAATTTTTAATTATTCTTTTCTTCTTCTTCTCCATTTTTAAGCCACCATTTTTCCCATGTTAAATTCATCCATTGTGAAGGAAGGTTTCAACAAAATGACAGGATGAATTCATTTAAACTAAGCTAAAAAATTTCTTTGAACCAAAAAAGATCTTCCATTCTCTATCAAACGACCCCAAAAGAAAGGAAGTGAGAAAGTTATCGTAAGTTTTTTTGGAAAGGAAAAAGTTTACAATGGTGTTCAAATTTGGTGTATTTAGACAAGGAGGGGGGGGGGGGAGATTTGGTGTGCGTGGGTCGTTAAAGAAGACAACCGGCATTGGGGGTGGAGGCGATTTTCTGCAAAAAGAATAGGGAGAGCTGAGAAGACAACGTTGTAGGGGGTGGGGTTCTTTTTCTTGATTTAAATTTTATTTAATTTTGTAATTATTTGGGTCACGTGTCATTTATTTATTGGTCACTTTTTATTTTTACTTAAAATTAATTATTTAAAAATTACTTTTGACACAAATGACAAATGTCATCGTTTAATTTGTCACTTTACATGTCATCCGTGAGTATAACACACACATTATATATTTTTGTTGATATTAAAAAAAGTGTCAAAATGACACACTGGCACTTTACATGAGGTGTCTAAAATGAACATCGCTCAGTTAAGGTGTCTAAGTGAAACATCGTGCCAACTTTAGGGGGCCACCGATGGGTTAGGCCTTGTTTCACTAATGTAGATCCGACACTTTTATTCCCATACTCGTGGCCAGTTGATTTTCTTGGACATATGAAGATTTGTGAGTCCTCATGATTCGAGGGCTGAGAATCTTTTATTACTTTCATGTCATTTATATTTTAGATTTTATATGTGGTAATATGTTACGTCCCAATCACTTTCCTTATGATGTAATAGATGACTTTGAGACTTGTATTTAGACTTTTGCTTTTGTCAAACTCTTTTGTATGAAAAACTACTTTTAAACCTCTTTTGTTTCTATTATCTTGTATGTTGCTTGCTAAGTGGCTTGTATAGGGCCTCTCGGGGTCTTATATGTCGTATCATGTCTAGGGTGTACTTTGAGTTGTGATAGCTGCCGAATTTATTCCAATTCCAAGAGTTTGGATCGAATTGGTATATCATAAAATAGAGTTAACAAAAGAAAAGTCAATTAATATTAAAAAAGATATAAAAAATTATGATTTATGGCATTGATGTGGTAGCGAGTATAAAACACCACATATTGTGAGAGTGGTATTACATGTCTCAAGGTGGTATTAAAGGTGTGCAATAGGTCACCGTGATAGTTTAAGCGTATAACTGATTCTTCGGGACAAGTTCATGATGAAATTTGTGCATTTTCCCCACTAGATACATGTATCTAGATCACTTAGATACATGCATATTGGATACATGCGGGTCAAAGTAAATATAATTTGTTCTAGATACATTATATGCAAGCGTGATTCATATGTATCTAAGATACACTGTCTCTCTCGATCGCTTGCCTCTCTGCCTATAAATGTATATGGTATCAAAAGATTGTTGAATCTCTCACCCGCCGCTCTCCTTTCTCGCTCGCCTCTCTCCATATGTATTTGTGTTTCAAAATATATTTCATATCAAAACTACATGTATATCTAGTATCAAAGATACATGTAATTAATATAAAAAATACACTAATACATTCTTTAATGTATCGTGCCGTGCATAGTGAAAGAAATAGGAGTGCAGGGTGGGGACAACATAAAGAGAAGGAGAAATCGAGTGATAGGAAGAGAGAAAAAAGAGGGGAGAGAGAGCGAGAGAGAAGGAGAAAACAAGAGGACAAATTGAAGTATTGGTGTATCTAACTTGAAATCTGGTATAATTATTAAATAATGAGATAATATACAATTATTTCAAATTATAAAGTAAACTAGTATTTATGATAGAAATATTTATAGAGAAAATTTCAGAAATAGCAAAAATAAAATAGACATAATAAGACTTGCTATAGTTTTGGTAATTTCCCTCTATAACTGTAATTCCATTTTGCTATGGAGGCCGTAGTTTGTGTATTTCGCTTGCAAATATACAAACAAAGTAAGTATATACATACTATGTATTTATACATTTATGAACTTTTCTGAGCTCCGTTTGTATATTTTGCTTGTAAATATACAAACATAATAATTTATTATAATTTTTTCATAAATCATATATAAATAGCTAGGGTAAGCATATACAAATTCTGAATTTATATATTCAGGAACTGAATTATACAAATTCTGAATTTATACAATTATGAAATCGAATAGCAAATTTTCGCGAAATTGTAGCCACAAAATAATTAAAACTATAACTATATTACGTAATATATGTTTGCCATTTTGCGTAATTTCCCATATTTATATAGTTAGATAATTCCATTTTTCTTTGTATAAATTATAGGAACCACATATTATAAGTACTAAATAACATCCTATCCCTTCTAGTTTTCTATTTACCAAAAATTCCTTAAAAATAATGTTTGCAGAATACATAACGTTGTGCACGGGATACATTATGTTTGATACATTCCACATAGCGGGATACATAGCGTTGTGCACGGGATACATTAGGTTTGATACATTCCACATAGTGGGATACATAGCGTTGTGCTCGAAATACATTAGGTTTGATACATTCCACATAGCGAGATACATAGCGTTGTGCACGAGATACATTAGGTTTGATACATTTCACATAGTGGGATACATAGCGTTGTGTATATAATACATGCGGGATACATAGATAAATAAGGGATTTTTGAAAATTTTGAAATAAATAGGAATAAATGGATATTAAGATAATTAAAGGAGTGTAGTTAAGTAATTTGTCCTTTTTCTTTTGAAAGTTGGGTCAAACGAACGGACTATTATGGCAAGGCAACGAATGAGAATGAATGTAAGGCCCAAGACTGGAAGGCAGCAGCCATAGTAGAAGTAGGGTTTTGGTGTGGTTCTCGTTCCCTACAAAGTGAAAGAGAAGTGCTGTAGTCTGCCTCTTCGCGGCTAAGCTTTCAGCAACCATGGGTATGCATATCAAAGTTCTCCATTTTCTCTCTCTCCCCTTCTCTGTCGATTCATTTTATCTTATCTTTGTCTAGTTTTATTAATTAGTATGCCATTTTTTTTTTGTATAAAATGGATATAAGGTATCTCACGAGACTCTATGCACAAGAGGCGTGCCACTGGTGGCAAGAAGAAAGCGTGGAGGAAGAAGCGAAAGTAAGTCATAGTCTTTGTCTGTTGTGTTTCCTGTCTCCATTCTATGTCTCTCTCTGTCTGCTTATTTTATTTAGCAATTTTCCGTTGTCAGCCACTTCTGCTACTGAAATGGATCCTAAAATAATTGTTGATTAGTTTATATGTTAGGTTGTAGGTTAGAATTGGTTTTCACCTGTAACTTTATATTCATGGATTCATGATTTGACCTGAGAATGAGTTGATGATTTCAAACAGCCATTTGAAGCCTATAACTTGAATGGATTATAACTTGGCTTTTTTTTCCTAATTAAGAAGTGTCTTTCCTACGAGACTTGTAAATTTTATACGAGAATATCCCCTATTGCTGTGCTCTTTTATTTCATCTGTAAGAACAAGGAAATTTTAATTATCCTAATAGTAGCTGAAACCAGGGGTGGACCTACATGGAGTCTAGGGTTCATTCGAACAATATTTTGATTCACATGTATGTACTTACTGATGAACCCCTCAGCATAAGCCAAGGGCTTGGTTCAGTGGTAATGGGGGTTCAAGATTTCATAGAAATGTATGCGGCTTTGCAGGTTCGAGCTGGGTAACAATGTTTTGTTTTCCAGATTTTCATTTTAATTTCTAAATAAATGAAACATCCGTATAGACATTTTACTGGGTATTAAAAAATAAATTTCTTTTCTACTTTTATAAAATTAAGTAAAACTTATAACTGTTTTAAGTTTTCATAATTAAAATTTAAAAAATACATTTTCTCACACTCATTTTAAGTCAAAGGTTTAATTTATATTTGATTAAGGAACAATATAATTACAAGTGAGATTAACTAAATAGGATTGGATTCGGAAGTATTCCTAATTTCAAAATATTGAGTGATGTATATATGCATCTTTGACGGAGACAAGACCCATAATTAACACTAAAAAAAAATGCATTCTCTCGCACTCATTTTAATATTATGTCAAACACATACTTCCTTGGTTTTATTGTTCGTGTTGCGGTGGAGTTGAGTTTTATTTAGTTGCTTATATCTGATCTGACCCGTCCATATATGACCCGCCCGACCTGCTTATTTGTGAATACTATTACCGAGCTTGCTTATCTTTTTGAACCCCTCGATACGCCTCTGGCTGAATTATTCATTAAGAATTGATAGTAAACTTGTCGAGGTCCACAGTGATTTCTTTATAGCTTTTCCAACCTAGGAATTCGGTGCTCTACCTTTTCATGGAGGAACTAACTAGCCTTTGCATGATAAATCTGCTAATCTGTGTATCAGTTGTGGTACCAGATTCTATTTTATTTATAGGAGAGATAATTATGTATTTGCAAAAGAGAGCCTAATAAGAGAATCCAAATAGCAAAAATGATTTAATCAACTGTAACGGGAGGACTTAACTTTCTGTAAATCTTAATGATTTGATAGACTATAAGTAGGCATTGTTAGCTGACTTTCAGGTCGGGCTGGGGCTCTGCGCTCTTTCTTTCTGTGTGGGACGATACCTGGCCATACATTTCAAATTTTTTTTTTTACTTTATATGGAATTTATGAAGTTGGAATTGAAGACGGAGTTGTGTTTGATTATACTTTTTACAAAGTAGAGAAGTGAGCACTTTATATGGAATTTATGATGATGGAGTTCGAAAACTGGTTTGGAACACTTATCCAATTTAGAATATAACTTCAAGTTGGGTTTGTAAATTTTATAACCAAACACTGTTTTTGAAATAAAGTTAAAATGTTCTGGAAAAAGTGGATAAATCTCATGGCCAAACGGCTATATGTCCAGAAAAACTACAAATCAACTTTACAAAAAAGGCTACAAATCATACTACAATTGATTTATTCTAGGATATTTCAATTAATTTGATCTAGTGAAATGGAAGTAAATCAGTTCCTACAGATAATCTGTATAATGTAGCTTGAGCAAAACAAGTTGCAGAAGATGAACATATAGTCTGTTGGAAAATGATGGTTGGATAAGTCATCTTCCTGTAACCTGCAGAACGATGTGTTAAACCAAGCTTTTATCATTTGAATATTATATGGATAAACTATAATGTAAATCACTGTATTTTGGCTGCATTCTCTGAATCTAATCATTTCTTTGAATTATTTGAAGGTATGAACTTGGCCGCCAGCCTGCTAATACAAAGCTCTCAAATAACAAGACAGTCAGACGAATTCGTGTGCGTGGTGGTAATGTAAAGTGGAGGGCACTGAGATTGGATACAGGAAATTACTCATGGGGTAGTGAGGCAGTCACACGTAAAACTCGTATCCTTGATGTGGTTTATAATGCCTCAAACAATGAACTTGTTCGTACACAAACACTGGTCAAGAGTGCAATTATTCAAGTTGATGCTGCACCATTTAAACAATGGTACCTCCAGCATTATGGTGCTGACATTGGTAGGAAGAAGAAGGGGCCCGCTAAGAAGGAAACTACTGAGGTACTCGAAACACATACCATTCATCTTAATTAGTAATTGTTTGAGTTAATTATTTGTGGTGACTACGATTTATGAACTCTGATGACACTGTCTCAGTGTCTACATGCCAAATGATTTGCAAGTGCTGAATGAATTCTTCCAATATATTCTGATACTTCTTATTCTTGGCTGATACAGGAAGGAGAAGGTGCTGCTGCCGCCGAGGAAACTAAGAGGAGCAACCATGTTCAGAGGAAAATTGAGAATCGTCAAAAGGACCGTACACTTGATCCTCACCTTGAAGAGCAATTTGGTGGTGGTAGGCTTTTGGCCTGCATCTCTTCCCGCCCTGGTCAATGTGGCAGATGTGATGGGTAAGCTTTTATTCTCAATACTTTGCTTCGTGCTTCATAAGAATAATGTTCAATATTTTGATTTTCCGTTATGCTTTAATTGAAAACTGATAGGTACATTTTGGAGGGAAAAGAGCTTGAGTTCTACATGAAGAAACTACAGAAGAAGAAAGGCAAGAGTGGAGCTGGTGCTGCTGCTTAACTGGTGCTACCAGAATCTTCAGACTAGTTTCATATTGTTGTAATTCCAATTTTGGGGATATGTGATTCTGTATGCAGTACCTTTTATTTTCTTTCTTGTACTCTTACCAAAGACTACTTTTCTTTATCATTATCAGCTTTTCCATGGTCTGTCCCAGTTTCTCTTGAAGGTTTTTTGGATTAAGTGGGAATGAGATTCATGATCAGTTTTGTCTGATAAGAGTGGTTCCTGCATTTTTATTTAATAGAGCAATGATTAAATGTGGTCAGAAGGAGAGTGTTTTTTTGATTTAGCACCAAAGCTGCAAAGACATAATGATGCTCTAACATGAGGTGGATGATCAATAACTATTCCTAGCATCTAGGATAATACAAAGGCTTTAACATAATCAACCTCTTTAAACTTGCAAGAATGTTTCTTCAAACACTAATTATGTTATGTTTAAATACAACACTTCAATTTCTAATGAGGTGTTCCAATTAGAAATTTTTAGTTCAAATTATTGTTTTTAAGTATGTTTTCACTTGTCTTTCATGCAGTTCAGTTAAATTTTAGACACTTTCTGGTTGAGGATAATTTAATTATCTAATAGGCGAATGAAAATATGATCAATGGTTGTAATTTTAATTGAAAGTGTATAATTGAAATATTTCATTAGGAGTTGAGGTGTATCAATTAGTACTCCATGTGATTTATATTACTTAATCCTTGTTGACCTGAGACTCTTTAAGAAAATGGTAGCATGAATAGAAAAAAAAAAACTCTAGAAAAATAAAATATTTATTTTTAATATAGAGTCTAGCTGACCAAGTAAAAAACGGAGAGTATGACAGTATGTACATAGACAAGAGCATAAAGAAAGACCAGAAGACAATAAGGGGCCGTTTGGTAGAAAAAAAAACCGCATGGATTAGTAATGCAAGGATTAGTAGTGCTGGGATTAGTAATGCAGGGTATATTTTTTAATCAAGTGTTTGATTCATTGCTTTTGACCTCATCTTGTGTTTGGATTAAAATTCTACAAAAAGCTTCTTTCCAATTATACCTTTGCATTATTATGAGATTTTCTATTTTATGTAATCGATCAAGGTATATAATTGTCGGGACAATATTATTTTTTATGACCTTCTAACTAGCTAGGAGAAACAATTTTGTTGTCATGTTTGCTATTTTCTCACTTGAATTATTCGAGGGTAAACAATTATTATCTTAATAAATTAGTCACTTAAAAAACGTTAATTTTCAATTTAGAATAGATAGACCATCTACTTTAAAACCAAAAAGACGGTAAACAATAGTGAAATTGAATAAATCAACTACATTTATACATAAAAATTACAAGTTGTAGTTTTAATATGTATGCAATTTATAAATTGTTCAAAATACAAATAATTAAAAACCACATAGAAATCAATAATTAATATGTTAAATTAAGATCACAAACGTCATGTGGTGATATATTTGCCTTTTCAATTAGTAAATGTTAAAGAACACACATTTTAAATATTGTATTGATATGTATTGCATTTATTTATGAGAAAATACATAATTATCCCATTAAAGTAAGACCTGTTTTTTAAGAAGACACTTCAACTTTGCGGGGGTCCTGATACGCTCAAATTACACTTCCTTACAGAAGTATAAGCGATCGTTATCAAGTAAAGAACCCAACTTGTAGGTTGGGGTCGATCCCACAAGGAAAAATGGTTTAGACTTTATTTTGACCGACAATTATATTCAATTAGTCAAAGAACTTCCAGAAACAAATAATTAAAGGGGGGGTTTGTGCGTATGAAACAAATAAAACGAATTTAGTAAGAAATCAGTAATCAGACAAAAATTAATTTTTTTTTTTGTTGTTATCAAGATGAGAGAAATAACTAGGGCATACGTGTTCCCCATAAGCTCATAACGCAATAATCCTAGTAATAGCAATCCTTTCCTAGTGTATTACATGCAAAGTGATAAGTTAGGTATCTTTAAATTCTTGACCCGGCATCTAGAGAATTTCACCCCGCACCTTGATCCGGCTACGTGTGTATAATTTACTAACCCTTACCTTTACCTCATATTAGACATCATAATCGATGTTTGGCTTAGTTATTACTTCGCACCAATCGACACTAGTCTATTAGATAGTATCATACTAAATCTATGTTGATAATTCTTTTCTTGTTGATTACCTTCTTGATCCGGCAAGTAGCAACAAGACGAGTTCTAACGTTGGCCATTGTTAAAAAGAATTCTAAACGAAAGAATTATCAATGCATGCAAAGCACTATTCACGAATTGCTTATTTACTATTCATATTTTGTTAATCGCTCATGGTTCCCACAACCCTAGTTGTGGATTTAGTTACTCATATTAGCAAGAACACAATTCATAATTTTAGATAAAGAAATCATGAACTTACGTAAAGAGAATAACAAACCCAGAAATTCAACTTGAGTTGCAAAACCAAAAATCTTCAGAACGAACTTGTAAAATTAATAATTGCAAAAGTTGTAATTCAATCTCCAAAGTCAAAAGTAAAACTAGAATAATAATGTCTAACTCTAAAAACGAGGTTTACATGCCCTATTTATAGAAAAACAAATCCTAATTTAAAAAGGCAACAATTTAAGGAAAGTCTGTTCAGGTACGCGTCTTCAATCCACGAGACTGACTTACGGACCGTCGATGGATCTACAGTCCGTAAGTCCCTTTCGTAAGCCAGGACTTAGAAAATATTTTAGCTCCCAAAAATCAGCCTCTCTGACGCAAACGACGGAATGGCAGTACGGTCCGTAGATTGATCTACGGTCCGTCAATCCCCTCCGTAGCTCCATACTTAGAATCTTCAAAAATCAGGTACTGAAACCCTTGCAGTCTCTTTCTACGGTTTGACAGTACGGTCCGTAGACTGATCTACGGACCGTCGATTGACACCGTGGTTCCACACTTGGTCAGATTTCCCTGATTTGTCATCCGTCCCTTGGCTGCTGATCTACGATCCTAACCTACGGACCGTCAATGGACCTACGATCCGTAGATAGGCTCCGTGAATGCTCTTTTTTTGCAATTTGATCAATTGTCTCAATACTTCTACGCCTGTACATCTTTCCTGCAAAAACATAATAAAACACATAAAAATCAATACGATAAGGCCCTAGACACACACAACTTGTAAGTTAAATGTATTAGAAATACCGTAAACTCACGGTATATCAACACCCTCAACTTAAATTCGTTGTTTGTCCTCAAGCGACGCAATACAACTCTAAACGACTCTTGTGTAGAAGCAAGCATTTCAAACCCAAGAAATCACATGGCTTTCTACCCCCCTTACTTTTTAGATGCAACTTCGTTATTTTAGACTCGACAAGCTAATTAATGCAGATCAAACTATGACACAGATCGACCAACTAACACACAACCTGAACCTTATCACTATCACCAAGGCACCAACTTTCTGACAATGTAACTTGTGCCCTTACTTCAAACGAAATCCTTTCTTTCACAAAAATTGAATGTCATTTATGGTGTAAGGATTTATTCAACACTCACGCTCAGAAGTAATTTCAAATACAGTTAGTGTTTTGTACCATAAGCTTGCCCTTATTTTCACTGCTTAGATTCTCCAAACTAGATTCTAGAATCACTATAGGACTTTATTGGCTTGTAACGTAGGCTCAGGGTCAGGTGTGGTATATCTGGGTACTGATTAGTGACTTTCTGCCCTCCTTGACATTATACTTTGGCTTTTAACCTCTTTTTGCCCTATTTCTGGCATCATACCGTTTTACCTTCTTTCGCTTGATTTCCTTCAACCAAGGATGTGAATTCGGAATTTGTAACACTTTATTTTCTTCTCATTCATCTTTGTTTTCTTTTCTCTTCTCTTCTCCTTTTTTTTTTTTTTTTTTTTTTTTTAGCTTTCAACCAATCACATCCTTTCCACACGTTTTCTCTCTTCTTCACCTCACTCTTTTCATACCCATTTTTCTCCTAGTATTTTCTTTCATAGTCACCCTCAACTTATGGATTTTTTCATTAGTTGAGGTGCACAATACCCGTTATCGGGTCAGGGCCAAGATTTGAAGTTACTTTTACATTAGCCACCCTCAACTTAGGCTTTTGGCCTAAATCGAAGTGCACATGTCCAAAGAGGGACCAGGGCCAACGTATTAGATTATGGGAAGGTGAGTTTGGGGTATTAGAAAGAAATGGTTTATTTTAGGCTCAAAGCTGGATTAAAGGAAACAGTTATTTCATTTGGTTGAATCCTTCTAGGCAATTTGCCGACTTTTCAGAACAATGGCCTATGATCACTTCCTAACCTCTAGATTGAGTTGTCTTAGCAGGACTAACCGGACAAGTTCTAGCTTTGCACAAAACTGTTTGAACACAACAATTCTCACCCACTCTTGGCACATAGTTTCATTATCAGATCATTAGATTACTTAGTTCAAGTTTCAGCTCAAGTCATGCCATCAAGTTGATTTATTATGTCATACTCAGAATCAGCACAATCAACTAATCATAGCCTACAACATCTAGCATACATCCTAAAATTTGACGGGTATCATTTTTTATAAGCCATCATGCTTCATTCTGTATCATGCTTCTACACATACAATCCTAAGACATGCCGGTTCAACAGAAATTAAACAGTCCTTTGGAGAAAAAGAACATAGGCAAGAAAACCCCAAAGGAGGATTCCTGAGTTGGGTTATTCAGATTTCACCCTATCACTCACAATCCATTTGCCCCACCCCCAACAAAATAGATGCAGTTGTCCCCAACGCATATAGAAATAGTAAAAGAAAATGGATTGGGTAAAGCAAACCTGTGGTGCAAAGCGCCGGCGAATCCCTAACAAGCAGGGGGATCCGGTTGCCCGGAACCCACTGGAACTCTAGTGGGTGCACCCTCAGTAGTGCTCACATTAGTACCCTCAATAGTGCTATCTAACAGTCTCTCAGCGTCTCCCGAAACAGGTTGGGCCACTACAACTGGGGCAGAGCTCGACGCCTCTGCTACTCGCTCACACTCCCTCTGCTGGCGCAACTCCTCATCGACTATCGACTCCCTCATAGCCTCTTTCTCCTGCCTACGCTGCTTCTTAAGGGCTTTCTTCTCCTCAGTACGATGAGAGCGGTGCCGCTTGCCTTTGGCCTGTGTAAGTGTAAGTCCCTTCTCAGCGGTCCCACTGAATAGGGCGTCGAGCACTGTATCATCAGCCAGTGCAGTGGGGGAAACCTGGGGCTCAACTGCAGGTGCAGCAAGAATGGCCTCAACGTCAGACCGGAGGCTAGCTATGTCGGCCTGCAAAGAAGATAAGTTAATGGCTGGGGCTGGTCGCTTGAGGACTCTCAGCTCGAAGGCGTCTAGGCGATTGTTGACAGCCTGGACCTTCCGGTCCATCATATCCTCCATCCTGCGCTCCACTCTAGCCTCGGACTCAGCGATCGACTTTTGCATCCAGGGCTGAATATGGTGTAGCAATGTGGCCATCTGAGCCTCTAGCTTCTAAACTCTGGCCAAGGGAATAACAGCAGTGCCCAACTGTGGTGTGGACCGGGAGGAGCTAGGGCCCATGCTAGCTGCCTGAGACGAGGAGCTCGGGACAGTGTCTGTGTGATCGGGGCCGCTGAGGTCATCGCCCTGTGCCTGCCCCACTGTGTCTGCAAGGTCGGTACCCAAAGGAGGTACCTCAACCTGAGGCTCTCTGCGAGGTGCTACTACATTCGCCTCATCTTGTATGAGATCGATGTCCAACGCGCCTGTAGGGTGGACTAGCCTATCACAATGCCATATCGGCACTCCAAAGTCCCTACACAACTGAAAAATAAGGCATGGAAAGGGGTAAGTAGTGGAGGTCTTGAATGCCCTCTCGTGTATCTCTGCCAGCAGCATGCGGGCAAAGTCGATCTCTACTCCTGCTACCAATGCCGCTACCATGACTGCTCTGTTCCACGTGACTTGATTATCAGCTTTAGTCGGCGACACCCTGTTACGCACCAGTAACCAGAAGAACTTGGCCACGAAAGTCAATGTCGCCTTCCGGATGCCCAAACGTGGGGCAGCAACCCATTCTGCATGCTCGCCATCTGCAGCAATGTATTTTGCCAACCAATGTATCACAGCCTCTCGCTGCTCGGAATTCCTCTGGAAGGCACCACTCCCCACAATGTCCCATCTGTAGTCAAACTCCACTGTATTGAGGGACCAAGAGTGGCCAGCAGTGGGACCATAGAGAAACTGTCTGATGGTGGTAGGGGATATGTCCACCGGGCACCCTCGAACCAATGTAGAAGTGAGTGGATCCTGAGCTAGGGGCTTCGACCGCTTAGAAATGGAGCCTCGGAGAGTGGCTGCATAGAAAGCATAGAACTCCCGCACAATCTCCTCACTGTACGTCCCTGGGTCTCGAGCCATCCAGTCACACTTATGAAGGTTGAATAACCGGTGAATGTCTGGAACAGTGTGCAAGCTCCCCGTGAGAACTCTCCGCTCCTCTGTGATTAGTCGGGCCATTTTCTGCTTTTCATTTACCATTTTTGCATCCCTGTATATTTGCCATTGGCCCTCGACACACCACCTATTTTGCTCGCCGGCTACAGGAGTGGGAACATCATTCGGGGGCACTGGTATAGACTCTGAACTAGTAGCCTCATCAGATGAGGCTGCTTGATCCTTTTCTCCCGACCCGATGGAAGATTTAGCATGGGACCCTGTATCCTGGGCAGACTCAGATCGTGAAAAATGGGCTGACTGGGAGCCTGAAGCATGGTCTGGTCCCGATCCTGATGCAGACTCCTCTGAACTGGAAGCAGCCCCAGTTGGTGACCCGATCACTGTGTGCTCCTCATCAGACTGAGAGACAGTGACTACGTCGGGAATCACCTTTCGGGGTGTGCCTCTAGCGTGAGAAGTCCTAGTGTTGAGAGGCACGTACGCTGGATCAGTGTCGGTGTCTGTGTCCTCATCAATCAACTGGAAAGTAGGGGCAACAGATTTGGACTTGCCCCTTTTGGAGTAGGTGACCATCTTCTTGGGTGCCATTATACCTGCGGGAACGATTTTAGTGTCCAAAACTAACCAAAACTATACTACGAAAAAGTAAAACGATAAACAAACAATAACAAAGTCAAGAAAAAAATTTGCAGAAACAGACTACAGTGGTCATCCACGGAGGTATCTACGGTCCGTAGACTGAGCTACGGTCCGTGGAACTCTTCCGTGGATCAAGGGACCAGAAAATAGGTTGCAGATGGAAACCACGGATGTGCAGAACGGTCCGTAGATCAATCTACGGACCGTAGTCCACTTCCGTGGTTTTACACTTGGCTAGTTTTTCGTGTATGCATCCAATGACGAACCTCATCTACGGTCCGTAGATGGATTTACGGTCCATAGACGGGGTATCGTGGATGCCATTTGTGCCCAAATTTTACCCTATCTTGCTAATTAGGCATGCAAGGTCCTAAATTTCAACATTAACAAGTCTCATCATGCATTTCAACACTCAATCATGCTAGTTCTTCATTCGTACGATTCCGATTGGTTATTTTAACACATAATTTAGATAAATTCTGGAACTCTAAGTCCAAACTTACATAAAGGCTTACAATCGTATACAATCAAACTACACAATCACTATCTATCAATCTAAGGGTATTTTAACTTGTGAATTAATCATGTAATTACATCAAACAATAACCCTAGGTTAAGACCCAATTCCCGACTTACTATATTCATGCTATGAATCGAAATTCAAAGTGAGGGTCAAATTCATTACCTTGCAAGCAACGAGAAGTGGAGGATTATGTGATGACACGGCTTAGCACGACAATTGAAACACCTCTAGCGCTATCAACCCAACACTGGACCGTAAAGAGTGAAAGATGGGATGGGGAGTTTACTAAATTGAAGGGAGTGTGCTAATATAAGGAAGAGAGTGTGATGTATGGTGGTTATGGAGTGAATTAGGGAGTTGAAAAGGGTGGGGGAAATGGTTATGGAGTAAATGGAGGGAATGGAAATGAGTTTTAAAATAGGGGGTTATTTAAATAGGGGGTTCGGGTCGAGTCAGATAGTCCTAGGGTTTGGACTCACGAGACCCCGTCTACGGTCCGTGAGTCGATCTACGATCTGTAGATGAGGACCGTAGATCACTTCTACAGTTGGAAAAATTTAGGGACTTACCTTGGATCTACGGACACCATTGACGTTCCATGGATCAATCGACGGGCCGTCGATGGTCTCCGTAGACCTCTGCACCAGACCAAATTCTGCAGATTCAACAGGTGGTGTACCTGCACATGTAGCAACCATTAAGCTATTATTTTGTACATTTTCTTGACACTTTTTAGACACGGACCCTATACTAATTCTAGCCAACACTAAGAACTAAATTAATACAAAAAATGCCAGTAATCAAAGAAAACTAAACTATTAATTGGAAAATTGAACCCTATCATTGGCTAGATTGTACATCTTGGGTTGCCTCCCAAGCAGCGCTTGATTTAACGTCGCGGCACGACGCAAGTATCTTGATTACTCAGACTTCATCAAGATTGTAGGCCTCAATCACTTCTTGCACAGTTTCAGCATTTCCCAGATAGATCTTAATCCTTTGCCCGTTCACCACGAACCTTGTTCCATCCTTTTTCTCAAGCTCAACTGCTCCTTGCGAGAGTACTTTCGTGAGCAAAAATGGCCCTGTCCACTTGGACTTGAGTTTGCCTGGAAACAAGCGCAACCTTGAGTTGAACAGCAGCACAAGATCACCAACAACGAACTCTCGCTTTTCAATTCTTTGGTCATGATACCTCTTCATCTTTTCTTTGTACAAGGCTGAACTTTCATAAGCTTGTAGGCGAAATTCATTGAGCATATTCAAATCATTCATCCTTTGGTTAGATGCGGCGCTCCAATCCAAATTTAACTTCTTCATTGCCCATATAGCCTTATGCTCTAGCTCTACTGGAAGATGACAAGACTTCCCATTTACAAGTTGGTAAGGAGACATACCTATGGGGGTCTTATATGCAGTGCGATATGCCCATAGAGCATCATCAAGCTTCCTTGGCCAATCCGTTCTATTAGCATTCACAGTCTTTGCCAATATCTGTTTGATCTCTCTGTTAGATACTTCAACTTGACCACTAGTTTGTGGATGGTAAGGAGTGGCTACATTGTGACGGACACCATATTTCTCAAGTAGTGCCTTAAAGAACCTATTACAGTAGTGAGAACCTCCATCGCTAATTATGGCCCTCGGTGTACCAAATCTGGAGAAAATATTCTTTTTCAAGAATGCGGTGACAGTTTTACCTTCATTGTTGGAGAGTGCAACTGCTTTTACCCATTTCGATACATAATCAACCGCAACGAGAATATACTTCATCCCATATGAACTCATAAATGGACCCATAAAATCAATGCCCCATACATCAAACAATTCTATCACCAATATAGGATTCATTGGGAGCTCTTGTCTCTTTGAAATCCCTCCTTCTCTTTGGCAACGATCACAAGATTTGGCGAAGTCATGAGCATCTTGGTGAATGGTGGGCCAATAGTACCCATATTGCAAAATCTTATGTGCAGTCCGAATACCACTATGATGCCCACCAACAGGTGATGAATGGCATGCTTCAAGTACACTCAACATCTCCACCTCAGGCACACATCGACGAATAATCCCATCAACACAACTACGATACAAGTAAGGTTCATCCCAAAAAAATCTCTTCACATCATGCATAAATTTTCTTCTTTGGTGAAAAGACAAATCGGGGGCACAATGTCGCTTGCCAAATAATTAGCAAAGTCGGCGAACTAAGGAATCAAATCATGAGAAGCAGCCAATACCTTTTCATCTGGAAAAGCATCATTGATTTCAGCCCTATCTCCAAGCTTTAGCATAGCCTCTTCCTCTAATCTTGACAAGTGGTCGGCGACTTGATTTTCGGTCCCCTTTCTGTCTTTTACTACAAAATCAAACTCTTGCAGCAACAATACCCATCTAATCAATCTCGGTTTTGCATCCTTTTTCGCCATCAAATACCGCAATGCAGAATGGTCAGTATGCACTATGACCTTAGTACCAAGCAAGTATGATCGAAATTTCTCGAATGCAAAAACCACTGCAAGAAGCTCTTGTTCAGTCACAGTATAGTTCTTTTGAGCCATATTTAGAGCTTTACTGGCATAGTAAATAGGGTGAAGAATTTTCTCTCGCCTTTGACCCAATACTACACCAAGAGCCAATCCACTCGCATCGCACATCACCTCGAACGGTTGTCCCCAATCCGGTGAAATAATGATTGGTGCTGCAACCAACTTTTTCTTCAACTCTTTAAATGCTCTAAGACAGTCATCATTAAAATAGAACTTACACTCTTTCTCAAGCAATTTGCATAACGGATGTGCAATTTTGGAGAAGTCTTTGATGAATCTTCTATAAAAACCTGCATGCCCAAGAAAACTTCTAACACCTTTTACAGAGATAGGTGGTGAAAACTTTTCTATTACCTCAACTTTAGCTCTATCAACCTCAATACCTTTCTCAGAAATGCGATGACCCAACACTATACCTTCTTTCACCATGAAGTGACACTTCTCCCAATTCAGCACCAAGTTGCAGTCTTCACATCTTTTAAGCACCTCGGACAGATTATCTAGACAATGGTCAAAGGAATCACCTACAACTGAAAAATCATCCATGAACACTTCAATAGCATCCTCCACCATATCTGAAAATATCGACATCATACACCGCTGGAAGGTTCTTTGGAGCATTGCACAACCCAAAAGACATCCGTTTGAAAGCAAAAGTCCCATATGGACAATTGAAGGTGGTCTTCTCTTGGTCTTCTGGAGCTATAGAAATTTGATTGTAGCCAGAATACCCATCAAGAAAACAATACCAACCCTTTCCTGCAAGTCTATCCAACATCTGGTCCTTGAATGACATGGGAAAGTGATCTTTTTTAGTCCATGCATTCAACTTCCGATAATCCATGCAAACTCAACATCCAGTAACGGGCCTCATTGGAACAAGCTCATTCTTTTCATTTGGAACAATGGTCATACCTCCCTTCTTAGGCACACACTGCACAGGACAGACCCAACTACTATCTGTAATAGGATAAATGACTCCTGCATCCAACCACTTTATGATCTCCTTTTTAACTACCTCTTGCATAGGTGGATTTAATCTTCTTTGGTGCTCAATACTGGGCTTATGCTCTGGTATGAGTTGGATTTTGTGAAAGCAAATACCAGGGGGGATCCCAATAATATCTGCAATAGTCCACCCAATAGCTCGTTTGAACCTCTTTAATACAGTCACCAAACACTCTTCTTGCCTTGAGTTCAACTCTGCTGCAATGATGACCGTCAAAGTATTCTCTTCGCCTAAATATACATACCTCAAGTGCGGTGGTAGAGCCTTAAGCTCCAATTTTGGTGCCTCCTCAATAGATGGTCTTGTGGGTGGGGACTCGCGATTCTTCATGTCTAGCTCATACTTCTTTGGTTTGGATCGATATTCATGCTTATCAAGTGCAGCCACCAACTCATTATATTCTTTAATACCATCACCATCGAAATTCATCATGACTGCTGCGAGTGCCTCAACACCTAGTCGCTCTTCAATCTGTACTTCTGATCCACTCTCCACTCTATAGGTGATAGCAGATATTGTTTGGAGCTCACCATTCTGCTTCATGGACCTACAGATATTGAAAGTCGCTTCTTCAGTGTTCAATCTGAACTTCATCTGTCCCTTTTCCATATCAACCAACGCACGCCCTGTAGCAAGAAATGGTCTCCCAAGGATGATGGGAACCTCAGAATCGACCTCACAGTCAAGAATTATAAAATCTGCTGGAAAGATGAAGGACTCCATTTTCACTAGTACATCATGGAGCACACCTATGGGCCTCTTCACAGTCCGATCAGCCATTAGTAACCGCATTGCAGTTGGCTTTGGGTCCCCCAGGCCCAACTTCTTATAAATAGACAAAGGCATAAGGTTGATACTAGCACCAAGATCACACAATGCCTTAGCAAAGTGTAGCAACCCTATAGTACAAGGGATAGTGAAAGCACCAATGTCTTCCTTCTTCTGCACTAGAGATCTTGTAGCAATAGCACTACAATGCTGCAATCTGTCATCATCTTCAAAACTCACAGACCTTTTCTTTGTCACCAGATCTTTCATAAACTTGGCATAACCAGGCATTTGCTCCAATGCTTCTATCAGAGGGACATTGATAGAAAGCTGCTTCAACATAGTGATAAACCTGCGATATTTACCATCTTCAGTCTTCTTCACTAACGTATGTGGAAAAGGTGGTGGCAGTCTAGGTATGGGGACCACTTTCTGAGGTATCTCAACTTCTTGTTCTGTCGCAGTCTCGAACTCCTCTCCAACTTTCACCGCATCATCTGCTTTTCTAATCTCAGTCTCCACCACAGACGGAATAGGTGGATCTATGGTTTGCTTACCTCCTCGAGTAGTGATTGCCATGCAATGACCATCATTCTTGGGATTCTGGATGGTGTTGCTAGGAAGAGTGCCAGGTTGACGTGGGTTCACTATAGTAGACAACTGAGTCATCTGCTGCTCCAGATGCTTTATTGACACTGCATGGGCATCAACCTTTTGACCAATGCCAGATAAGTCATTTCGCATCTCCTTTACATTCTCATCTGTTGCATCAAACCTTCTCATCATCTTCTGCATCATATCTTCAATCCGCGCCAAATTACCTCCAGCTTCCCTAGCACCAGATTCTCGATTTTGAAGAGGAACATAGGGTCCAACTCGATCATTTTTGTTGCCATAATTGTTCCTGTTATAGTTGTTGTCGTGATTGAAGTTCCCATCCCGGACATAATGACCCTCTCAGTTGTAATTTCCATAGTTCCGACCTTGGTTTCCTTGACCTTGGCGCCAATTTTCCGAGTTGGATCCTTGGGCATTTGGTCGAAAACCCCCCGTCTGATCATTCACAGCATAAGTGTCCTCTTCATAGTAACACTCTTCAACTGGTGGTGGAGTTCTTGTCAAGTAGTTCACAGAATACGGTGATTTGGGACACTTCTTACGAATGCAAAGGGAATTGTCCCACGAGCCGCTCACGTGATTCTCCAGGTAATGCTACAAAATTGTTGACCCTATCTTTGTGATTGAGTTTCTTTGACACTGGATAGTACTTTGCTTTGAACACCTCCGCCAATTGGTCCCATGTAAATATTGAGTTATAAGGAAGCTTAGTGAACCATACTGCAGCGTCGCCTGTGAGTGACAGAGAAAACACTCGTAGCCCAATGACGTCCATATCTAGGTCTGGTCTATCCACACAACTCTTGCAAACTACCCTTAGATTGGCTAGGTGAGCATGTGGGTCCTCCGATGGCAATCCTGAGAATAAGCCTCTTGCTGTAAGCATCTGCATCAAACTGCTCGTCACCACAAATGTGTTCCCTGGAGGTAAAGGAGGTAGGACAATGGGTCCATCAGAGTTTTCTATGTTCAAGTCGCCCCGATAGTTTTCATATTGCCATGGGCCTAGTGGATCTTGCGCCCTCAGTGGATCTCCCAATCGATTTTTGGCTGGAGCCTGGTTGTCACCACCTACTGCCCTCTGTTGCTGTAGACCCTCTGCATCATCCAGATTTCCTCCGATAGGATTAATTTGACCTCTTGGATTATTCATTCTTCGTAAAGTGCGGCTTAGCTCTGGATCGTAAGGAGTAAGTGGTTCACCCTGACTCTGTGTACTTGGCATACACTAGAGGTAGAACCTGAGAGAGACAAAGACAAAAAGAAAAAGTAAAATACATAAATATTTGACTAACGTTCAATAATGTAGTTAAAATAAATCTAAAAGCCAAAATTCTCCGGCAGCGGCGCCAAAATTTGATACGCTCAAATTACACTTCCTTACAGAAGTATAAGCGATCGTTATCAAGTAAAGAATCCAACTTGTAGGTTGGGGTCGATCCCACAAGGAAAAATGGTTTAGACATTATTTTGACCGACAATTATATTCAATTAGTCAAAGAACTTCCAGAAACAAATAATTAAAGGGGGGGGGGTTTGTGCGTATGAAACAAATAATACGAATTTAGTAAGAAATCAGTAATCAGAAAAAAATCAATTTTTTTTTTGTTGTTATCAAGATGAGAGAAATAACTAGGGCATATGTGTTCCCCATAAGCTCATAACGCAATAATCCTAGTAATAGCAATCCTTTCCAAGTGTATTACATGCAAAGTGATAAGTTAGGTATCTCTAAATCCTTGATCCGGCATTTAGAGAATTTCACCCCGCACCTTGATCCGGCTACGTGTGTATAATTTACTAACCCTTACCTTTACCTCATATTAGACATCATAATCGATGTTTGGCTTAGTTATTACTTCGCACCAATCGACACTAGTCTATTAGATAGTATCACACTAAATCTATGTTGATAATTCTTTTCATGTTGATTACCTCCTTGATTCGGCAAGTAGCAACAAGGCGAGTTCTAACGTTGGCCACCGTTAAAAAGATTTCCAAACGAAAGAATTATCAATACATGCAAAACACTATTCACGAATTGCTTATTTACTATTCATATTTTGTTAATCGCTCATGGTTCCCACAATCCTAGTTGTGGATTTAGTTACTCATATTAGCAAGAACACAATTCATAATTTTAGATAAAGAAATCATGAACTTACGTAAAGAGAATAACAAACCCAGAAATTTAACTTGAGTTGCAAAACCAAAAATCTTCAGAACGAACTTGTAAAATTAATAATTGCAAAAGTTGTAATTCAATCTCCAAAGTCAAAAATATAACTAGAATAATAATGTCTAACTCTAAAAACGAGGTTTACATGCCCTATTTATAGAAAAACAAATCTTAATTTAAAAATGCAACAATTTAAGGAAAGTCTGTTCAGGTACGCGTCTTCAATCCACGAGACTGACTTATGGACCGTCGATGGATCTACGGTCCGTAAGTCCCTTCCGTAAGCCAGGACTTAGAAAATATTTTAGCTCCCAAAAATCAGCCTCTCTGACGCAAACAACGGAATGGCAGTACGGTCCGTAGATTGATCTACGGTCCGTCAATCCCCTCCGTAGCTCCATACTTAGAATCTTCAAAAATCGAATGCTTGGAACCCACACAGTATCTTTCTACGGTTTGACAGTACGGTCCGTAGACTGATCTACGGACCGTTGATTGACACCGTGGTTCCACACTTGGTCAGATTTCCCTGATTTGTCATCCGTCCCTTGGCTGCTGATCTACGATCCTAATCTACGGACCGTCAATGGATTTACGGTCCGTAGATAGGCTCCGAGAATGCTCTTTTTCTGCAATTTGATCAATTGTCTCAATACTTCTACGCCTGAACATCTTTCCTGCAAAAACATAATAAAATACATAAAAACCAATACGATAAGGCCCTAGACACACACAACTTCTAAGTTAAATGTATTAGAAATACCGTAAACTCATGGTATATCAGGTCCTAGTACCCCCCTTAAACAATTTTAAAGTGTTGTAAATATCCCATTATTCAGCCACCCTCAATTGCAAGAAAGGAAGTGCAATCACGTACCAATTACTATTTGCCACGTGTTAAATTTTAATTTTTAATCTTTATTTTCATTATTGTTTTTTTTTCTTATTTTATTTACTTCATTTCCTCTTTCTTTTTTCTTTTTTCTCTTTCTTCTTCTTTCTTTAGTACCCTCCTTTGCTCTTCTTCGACCCTTCTAGCTACCATTACCAGAATTCCTCGACGTAGTTGCCATCTTCCTCAATCCTCATGAGTAGTCTTCATCATGTCACTATTATAATACAATCTCCACCGTTAATATCATCAAATCATTGTTAAATCAAAATAAAATTACTTACAAATTATAAATTGAAAATCAATAATCACCTCCAATCTACCATCTCCTTTTCAAAATTACAACACTTATGCAGTGGAACTCCATTACGATGAAGGTAATGAAATTCTATAATACTCTCAAATCGAAGAAATTTCTTTATTTATATGCTAAAGAACTACATAACATTTTTTTTTAAAGAACAATGCTATCAAGGAGGTTTACAATTATTATTATTTCGAAAAAAATAAGGGACAAAAGGAGAAAAAAGAACAAAGAGAAACAAGAAGACAAGGAAAAAATGAGTAAAGTAAATGGGTCTTCTAAGTTGAAGAAGTTAAAGAATAGGTAGTTGGTTCTTTTGAAATTTGGGGAAGAAGATAACCAAAAATAAAGAATTGAGAAAGTACAATAAAATAAATAAAAGAAAAGAAAAAAACAATATTTGTAATTAAATAAATTCTTAAATAAATATTTATTTATTTTTTGGTTCAGCTCACTCTCTATGAGAGAGTGAACTACACTCTACATGCCACGTAGGCACGTAATGGGACAATAAATTCATTCTAAATAAAAATAAGGGGGTAATAGGACCCCTACAAAGTTTAAGTGTCTTTTTAAAAAATAGATTGTACTTTAATGAGGTAATTATGTATTTTCTCTTTATTTATTAACAAACAACTCTCTCTAAATAATAAAATTTGTAAGCTAATTTATTTAAATAAATTTTCTAGTACATATAAAACATAAAATCAAGAAAATAAATAAAATGATTAAAATGATTTGAGGGATATTATTGTCTTTACATAGATAATTCCATAGTATTAAATCCAATGTATTACTAATACCACCAAATGAAAGGTATTAATAATACACCATATAATACCATGTAGGGTGTATAACTAATCCATGGATTAGTTATACTTAGGCCCAAAAATTCTACCAAATATAGTACTAAATAATACCATACATAATACATGGACTATTCTCCTAACACCTCCTACCAAACGACCCCTAAAAGGTTATGTTAACACTATCACTCATCTGTTTTCGTTGGGTTCGCCTTTTACACATTTCTTAAGAGACTATTACTAGTAATAAAAAAAGAGTTTTTACTATTATAACCATGTTTATATCTTTCTCTTTTATACTTGCTTTAGTTCCCCCCCCCCCCCCCATTAAAATAAGAGGAACTTTCACATATAGCCACTAAAAAATAGCCTAATTACTCTCCATAGCTATAGTTTAATAATTACAATTCAAAGCTACTTATCATAGAGAGGAGAAAGGCGAGTGAGACTGGGAGAAAGAGGAGAGAGGTGAGCGAGAGAGGGCAAAAAGTGGGAGAGAGGTGGATCGTATATGTATATCGATTAGATAATTGTATATAAATACATATGTATTTGTATATATGCCAATCGAGATTGGGAGAGGGAGGAGAGAGGCGAGCGAGATTGGGAGATGAAGGAAAAAGGCAAGCGAAAAAGGGCAGAAAGTGGGAGAGAGGTAAATTGTATATGTATATCAATTAGATAATTGTATATCATACATATGCATTTGTATATATGGCAAACTAGATTGGAGAGGGAAGAGAGAGGAGAGCGAGATTGGGAGAGGGAGAGGGAGGGGAGAGGCGACCGAGAGAGGGCAGAGAGGTGAATTGTATATGTATATCAGTTAGATAATTGTATATTATACATATGCATTTGTATATTCTGGCGAATTATACATATACAAACGTGACTAATTATACAAACTCGAAGTCAGCCCACATAATTAATGTTTAATGTTAGTCGCGAGTGGTAATTATAGCAAACTATAGCTATGATGAGCAATTAAGTAGTATAAGTTTGCTTAACCATGTAATTTTCTCTTAAAATAATAGAAAATATAAAGTATAGTTTCCGAAATTACCTTTATTTTTAGATGTTTTTTTTGGGAATTAAGTAATATAAAAAAACACTAATTTTTAAAGTTAAAGATATGGTTAGAAACGATGGTAAACATTAATCTTAAATTTTCGAAGTGGTAACTATTGTGAGACAATTTTCTTTTTTTAGCTAATTTGACCGTTAAAATGTGGGTTATTGGGTTAACGTGTTTTTAATGGTTTTATAATTTTTTTTATTGAGTTATCGATTTGGTATTGATTTTTAATATTGAGTTATTGGGTAAACTGATAACCCATTAAGACTAGTAATTTACTAGTTTTACCTGTACATAAATATTATATATTAATTTCAATACTTTACTTGTTACTGTCTTTGTCTTTTAGCCTTCAATTCACACATCGCAGTGAGTTTGAGTTCACAACTTCGCATTATACAAAACGTTAAAATCTAAAGTAAGAACCCTATTCCTCTTAATTTCTCTTTGTGTTACACTTGTATAATTCTTTTCATGCTTGTTATTATTGTTTTTATTTTATCAGCATTTATAAAGTTACATTATTGTGCTTGTAACACCCCGACTTTTCAAAACATCTAAATTAACTCGTATCTTCGTGGAAAGACAAAGAAGATGAATAATAAATTAATAATGATGTGGTATGTCATATTTTAAGTGTTCAAGGGTTGTATCTATTTGAAGTTAGGTAAGTCGCAAAATAAAAGTTGGCGAAAGTTATCGTAAGTTCCTTTTTAAAGATTTCTCTGAAATTTGGGTCAAATGTCTTGGATATTTTCTCCCAATATATAAAGACTTAGAAGGCCTATCACTAATTATATTGAAGGCCTACGAGTCTAGTTTGCAACACATAAAATCCCGTATCCAACCGACATCAGAGTAAAACGTTATGAGGGTTTTACTATGAACTGCTGGCAGAATCCGGGTCGGGTAAAAAAAAAGGGGTATGTCGGCTTACTCAATGTTTTAAGCCATGAAAACATTTCTTTTCACTTCCAAACCAGAAAGAGAGCTTAGGAGAGGGTTCCTATGGAGTTTTTGCATGATGAAGGTTAGTTTTTGACGATTTCTACCATTAAAGGTTGCCCCCATACCTAGAAACGTGATCTCTACACGTGGCAATCATTTTTCCCTTCTATTAGCTGAGTTTGGAGCTAGTTTTTGAAGATATAAACTTGTAGTCATTGGTGTTTCTTCAAGGTTTACACTTGGTTAACTAAGGTAATCATCTCGGGACTCTTTTATGATTGCTTTTATGAATTTCTATGGACATTTCGACAAGTTGGGGCAATATGGCAAATTTGGCGATTTAAGATTAATTATGAACTGGTTATAGGTGCGTACCAATTATGTATGTATAATGTTTGGGAAGCTTAGGACATAAGGAACAACTTTCGTGAAAGAACTACGGTCTCTTAAGCATTTATTGGAAAGGTATGTTAAGACTATTCCCTTCATTCAACATGTTTCCTTAGAGCTTGGGAGTGATATAATAGGGTAGTTAATATTGGTGATCTTGTAGATGTAATTGTGAGTGGTTGGCTGATTGATTGGTTATAAACCCTCATTTTAGGGACTTATAATCTGTTATGAACAACCCTAAGTTAGGAATGACTTGGAGACTATTCATATATATTATTTATAGATAAATTGCTCGCCTTTAACCTATTCAATTGTTTGTTGTCGCCCTTGGGGCTATTGTGGTTAACTGTTAAGCTATGAATTGCCTATGAGGGCTATGATGTTGTCTAATAGAACTATGTTATTGCTAAAGAGGGCTATGTGTTGCCCATGGGGCTATATTGATGCCAAAGAGTGTTATTTGTTGACTACGGGGCTATTTTGACGCCAAAGAGGGCTATGTGTTGCCTACAGGGCAATATTGATGCAAAAGAGGGCTATGTGTAGCCCACAGAGCTCTGTTGTTGCCTAAGAGGGCTATGCGCTGCCCATAGGGCTATATCGTTGCCAAAAAGGGCTATGTGACTTCTTACAAGACATGGAGCTACCGATATGGGTATGTAGATTGATTTGGCACCTTCTGGGCTTATGGGGGCCTAGGTAGGTCGTATGTTGTTTGTACCTGCCGAGCTTATGAGGGCTTGGTTAGGTTGTTGTTTGATCATTTTTGTATTTTTAGATTCATTAGTGGGTTAGCATGCTTATCTAAATTTTGATTTCCTTACCTGATTGATTTTTGTATATTATGATACTTACTTATTTAGTCTATAGCCTTTCATACTCTTTACATTATTTTGTACTGATTCCCTATTGCCTGGGGGACGCTGCATTCATGCATATAGGTCCCGACAGACGACCTAGTAGACCTCCTCAGCAGCAGGATCGACTTCTATTCGGTTGGCTATCCCCTTTCCTTCGGGGCTGCCAGAGTTGGGAGGTTTGCTAGCTTTTGTTGTATATATTTTTATGGGTAGGCTGGGACCCTGTCCTGCAAATCTTTACTACTCTTAGAGGATTGCAGACTAGTGTGTGGGGTGTATGGCTACGTTATGTCCATGCTGGCCTAGTTTGCTGAAGCTTGTGAGCTGTTTGATGTATTGTCTTGATATATACCTGCTTTCAGTTTGGTATAGAGATCATGGTGGCCTCGATGGCCCAATTAGGACTTCTGTGCTAGTTGGCTATTTCTTTATATGAACTCTTGGGAGCAACTGTTTCTTTTCTAGATCTGTTGACAGGGGCCTTGCCGGCCGAAGGCTTAGTTTTAAGACAAGATATACTTGTTTGTTTTCTTCATTGCATGTGGCTGCCATGCGCTAGTAGCAAATGGTTCAGCAGGGTCGGCTCGGGCCTGAGTTTTGGCATTAGGAGCCAGTTGCGCCCCTTGAGTTTGGGGCGTGACAGTGTTGTTGCATCAAATTTAGTAGAGAAGTCATATATTTATTTTATAAGTATTTTCTTATTGGTTAAATCAATAAACCAAAAATCAATAAAAAATATCTGATTGGTTTGGTTATTGGTTTAACGTATTTAAAAACTGAAAACTAATAAACCAAACCGATAATATATAAAACGAACCGATCGATGCACACCCTTACTTATCCACCAATTAAGTGTTTGTACTCTTTCTATTTGTTTTTTTTTTTTAATTCTATGTAATTACTTTTCATTTTTTTCAAGAACAATGTAAGGATAACAAGAAAAGAAATAATTAAGTACATTTTAATTATTAAAACTAATAACTATTTGAATTAGTTACTGTTACACTCTCTTTGGGTCATTGTTACCCATTGTTTCATAATGTATTGTATTCTATTGTACTGCACTGTATGATAGATACAATGTTTGGCTAAATTGTATTGTTTGTTGTTGTTTAATAATATTTTAATTGTTTGGTTTGATTGTATCGTGCTGTTTTGTAATTTATAAATTTACTAAAATATCCTTAATTATTCTAGGGTAGGAGGTTTGACTAGAATTAAATAATATAAGGTAAAGGGTAAAATAGTATTTTGAAATATTATGTAAAGATATAATTGGAAAAAGAAATTAAGTAACAATGGGAACACACCAAATCGGCTGTTCCATAAAATAGGGGTTTTCATTATTATGTAACAACGAAATTTAACAATACAATACAATACATTTTAAGTAACAATCAAAACAAACGTTGTAGGTACAGTAATAATACAATACAATACAATGAGTAACAATGATCCAAATAGAGTGTTAGTAAATGAAGGAATTAGATTCGGGTAAACCATGCGGTCAATCAGAATCTAATGAAGAATATATATATATATATATATATATATAATAAATGAAAAAAAGAGACAAATGTTTAGATTGTTTCTGAAAAGTTGCATTTTTTTAGAATTATAAAAGGATTGTCTCAATTAAATCCAGTGACACCTTTCTTTTGAGAAAAACAACTTTACATACAATCCTCTCTTCTTTCCTCAATCTTCGAAGTTCTTGTGAAAGGATTTCATTGAAGATTCTATTCCAAAATAAAAAACAAACTTTTGTGACAAGATGTGATTCCTAAACTATGATTCATTGGTGTAGTTTGTGTTTATATACACACTACATAAAAAATGATCATTAGCGGCAATTAACACTCTTTGTATATGTCCCTAAAGCCTTTAGTGACGTTGGTTCTAATGACACTTAACTATTGCCGATAAAGACTTTAGCACTCTTTATTAATGTCAATATTTATTGCCGCTAAAAGTTGTTTTTGTTGTAGTGACATGTAATACTAGACTAGTGAAATAAATTCAATGGTCCTACAAATTGTGTTTGATTTATTTTTTCATTGATATCAGAGCAAGATTTTTTTAATTTCGTAGTCATTCATACTGCAAAAAGTTATTTTTTTTACCCAAGGAATATGTCATTGTTGATAATTTTGTCACAACAATCATATGTTGGTAGTTGAACTTTTATGAAATGCTGTGACATTCATATACTAACAAGTAATTGATTTTTTGTTCTTTTCTACGATTGAATTCTTTGTACCAAGGAATATCATATATCCCCTTTTTGACACCATTTTTTTGATGTTGTGTCAGTCACATTTATTGGTAACTTTTTTAGGCGTCAATGATTGCATTTGTAATTCCTCCTCCCTTTTTGATTTTTTTAAAAGAGTTTATTTAATCAAAGAAAGACGGATTTTTTTTTGACAAATTGATGGCTTTACATAAGAACTATTGCACTTCTTTTTATAAGATTAACTAAACGTAAGTGAAAAACAAGCTCAATTAGCACATAAACTCCATTAACAAAAGGAGCTAACATTGAAGGAGAGAATCTTTCATATTTTGAGTTCAACAGACAATGTAATACATAAGGGAAAAGCTAGTATTTATAGCCCATTCCTTTTACAATGAGTAACTAACTTCTAGAACTTACCAACAGAAAGTAGTTATAGCTAACTTTAGGAAAAAGACTAATCTGCCCTTTATTTATCCTAACAGCTTTAACTTGTACTCTTCTTACTTCACTATCAGCTCATATCTCAACACTCCCCTTCAAGCTAGGAGGTGTAAAGATGTTCAACACACCTAGCTTGGATACTAGATGTTCATGTTGTATTCTTGACAACCCCTTTTTCAAAATATCTGCTGGTTGCTCTTGTGTAGGTAGGTAGTCTATTTTGATCAAGCCTTATTGTAATCCTTCCCTTATGAAGTGGCAGTCTATTTCTATGTGCTTTGTACTCTCATGGTATACTGGATTTGCAACAATTCGTATGTCAACTTTACTGTCACTATATACTTGCACTAGTAGCTTAACATCAACTCCTACCTCTTACAACATTCCAAGTAACCATACTAACTCTGAGACTGTAGATGCTAGGCTCCTGTATTCAGCTTCATATGAGCTTTTGGACACTCTGTGTAACATCTCGCTAAGTGAAAGAGCTAGAATTAGAAAGAGTCATTTTTGGAAAGAATGAAAAATCTGGAAAATTGGTTAAGTTATGTTAAGTATGGGTTTTTGGTCAACTTTAAAAGACCATAAATTCTAGCTCAGGATGAGTTAGATGTGCTACTAGATACTGTCTTTGAATTATCTTTCCAACACCGCCGAGTTTGCGTGATTTCAAGTTCGTATGAGGGAGATAATGCTTATTTGAAGTTGGGTTGTCTAGATAAGAAAAGTAAATACCGGATTTTAGAGGGGTATTATGGTCTTTTCACTACCCAATTAATTAAATTCATTTTTGGTAATTAAGTTGGAGTCTCTACTGATGGAATTCAGTTTATGCTATTGAAATTGAGTTAGAGTTTTGAGAGAAGAGAAAAGAAGAGAAGCAAAGAGAAGAAGAAACAAGGATTCATCGCGTTCTTGAAGAATACCTTGTCGATTTCGTCAAGGGGTGATCCCTACGAGGTATGTGAGATCACATAGCATTGGTTTAGTTTACCCACACACCAATCATGATTCAATTCAGCGTAATTGTGTTCTTGAAAGAAAAGATTATGAGGTCTTGGTGAAATTTGTTTAAGTTTCTTGTGGGTTCTTGTTTGTTGAAGGTGTTAAGGAGTTCTTGTGGTTGATTCATGAAATTAGTTGTTGTTTTGATTAGATTCTTACATATTTTGGTTATGTAGTTGAATCTAAGTGTTTGGGAAAAGAACCAATAGAATCTATAGGGTTTAAAGTTGAAAAATGAGTAAGAAAAATCAAAGTTTTTTGGGGAAGGGGTGTGCGGTGCCGTGCCAACCAGAGCTCCCCAACTTGGTCTCTGAAGTTTGGGCTCTGGGGTACCGCGCCAACTAGTGCGCCCAACCTGCTTCTGAAGTTTTGGCTCTGGCTCCCCGTGCTACTCAGAGTGCCAGGGATGCCAGGTCCTCTACCATTTCCCACTTCTTTCCGTTTGAGTTCCCTAGCAATGTACCTAAGTTTTCTAGTTGATTTCTACACTCTAAGGTACATCTAAACAACATGAAATCATCCATAAACATGAACTCATGAGCCTTGAATCCATAATTCAATTCAAGGAAAGTTAAGGGTCAAAGATCATAAACACCTATTTAGTCAGTTCCGGTTGTGAGTGCGTTTCCAGAGGTCGTTATAGATGATCTTTCCAGAGTCCCTCCTCCTAAGAGAGAAATATACTTTGGTATATATATTTTTCCTGATACTTGTCCTATATCTATTCTGCCATATAGAATGGCTCCAGCTGAGTTGAAAGAGTTAAAAGAGTAGTTGAAAGACCTTCTTGAGAAAGGTTTCATTCGACCAAGTGTCTCACCTTGGGGCGCTCCAATCTTATTTTGTGAGGAAGAAGGATAATTCTCTTAGAATGTGTATAGATTACTATCAGTTGAACAAGGTAACTAGCAAGACTAAGTATTCTCTTTTGAGAATTTATGATCTTTTTTATCAACTTCAGGGTGCCACTTGTTTTTCTAAGATAGACCTTAGATCTAGCTATCATCAGTTGAGAGTAAGAGAAAGTGACATCCCTAAGATATCTTTCAGGACCCGCTATGGTCATTTTAAGTTTCTAGTCATATTATTTGGTTTGACTAATGCCCTTGCCGCGTTCTTAGACCTTATGAACAAAGTGTTTACGCCTTATCCTGATATGTTTGTTATCATTTTCGTTGATGACATTCTGATTTATTCGAGGAATGAGGAGGATCATGCTAGTCATCTCAGAGTAATTCTCCAAACTCTAAAGGATAAGGAGTTGTATGTCAAATTTTCTAAGTGTGAATTTTGGCTTGAGTCTTGGCATTTTTAGGCCACATTATTTCTAGTGATGTGATTCGAATTGATACTCAGAAGATTGAGGCAGTACAGAACTAGCATAGACCCACATCTCCAATTGATGTTAGGAGTTTTTTGGGATTGGTTGGTTATTATAGAAGGTTTGTCGAGGGGTTCTCATCTATTTCACCCCTTTTGACCAAGTTGACTAAGAAAATAGTTAAGTTTCAATTGTCTGAAGCTTGTTAGAAAAGCTTTATGTAATTGAAAACTAGGTTGACTACTGCCCCAGTGTTGACCTTAATTACCAGAAGGTACGTAAGGATTTGCTGTGTATTGTGATGCGTCCAGAGTTGGACTGGGTTGTGTATTGATGCAGAATGACAAGGTTATAGCTTATGCCTCTAGACAACTTAAGATTCACGAGAGGAATTACCCAACTCATGATCTAGAGTAGGTTGTTGTAGTATTCTCTTTGAAAATATGGAGTCACTATCTTTATGGTGTTCATGTAGATGTGTTCACCGATCACAAGAGTCTTTAGTATGTATTCAGTCAGAAAGAACTTAATCTCAGACAAAAAAGGTGGTTGGAGTTACTCAAGGATTATGATATGAGTATTCTCTATTACAAGGCTAATGTTGTTGCTGATGCTTTGAGCATATTGTCTATGGGTAGTACCGCCCATGTTGAGGAAGGCAAGAAAGAATTATCCAAAGATGTGCACAAACTTGCACGATTGAGAGTCCGGTTAATGGATTCCAATAAAGGAGAAGTGGTGGTAATGAATGAGGCTGAATCATCATTAGTGTCTGAAGTGAAAGAGAAACAAGATCAAGACCCTGTTTTGCTTGAATTGAAGGAAAATGTTCATAAGCAGAAAGTGATGGCTTTTGAATTAAGGGCAGATGGAGTGTTGAGGTATCAAAGTAGATTGTGTGTACCAAAGGTGGATGAACTCCAAGAGAGGATCATGGAGAAATCTCATAGCTTCAGATATTCTATCCATCCTGGTTCCAGAAAGATGTATTGTGACTTGAGAGAAGTCTATTGGTGGAGTAGTAAGGAGAGGGGTATTGCATAGTTTGTTGCTAAGTGCATGAATTACCAACAAGTCAAGGTAGAGCACAAGAAGCTCGGTGGTATGGTTCAGAATATAGATCTTTTGGAATGGAAGTGAGAGATGATCAATATGGATTTTATTACTGGTTTACCACGGTCTCGTAGTCAACATGATTCAATTTGGGTGATTGTAGATCGGATGACTAATTCAACCCATTTCTTATAGGCAAAACCTACTTTTTTAGTAAAGGATTATGCCAAGTTATATATTCAAGATGTAGTCAGACTTTATGGAGTTTTGGTGTCCATCATTTTAGATAAAGTTGCGCAATTCACCACACAATTTTGGAAGTCTTTCCAGAAGTGTTTAACTATTGTTGTAAGCAAACTCTATTTGGGAGATTCAATGTGAGTTGAATTTGACTGTATTTAGGAGATGCAATGTAAGAAAATTCACCACTCCATGCTAGAGTGATAACTATTGGTGTAAGCAAACTCTATTTGGGAGATTCAATGTGAGTTGTTTGAACTCATTCCCGTATCGGTACGCAATACTACTCCCAATAATATATACTCATAATTGCTCAATGTTTAAAAACACAGGCTCAATGTTTAAAAACACAGGCTCGATGTTTAAAAACACACTCTTCCTCTGGTTTGAGATAATTGGTCAAACTATTCTCATAAAAGAGGTAACTGCTCTGAAATATCTCTGAACTCATTAACTCATTTAGAAATCAAAATTTCTCTTTTCTCAATGTAAAAACTGATACCTTTGAGAATAGTTTGTTCCCTTATACCCTTACTCAATTCATATTTGAAAACCCTTTCCCAAAAATATATCAAAATCATATTGTGATATGATCATTGATGACTCGGGAAGTCATAGTGCATAAAAATTGACAGCATATCCAGATACCATACTGCTTAAACACTGATGACATACTCTATTGTCATATTAATCATGTTTTAAAGACTCTTTCTCAAAACTCATCTTTACTTCCTTAAAAACATAGTTTTAAACTCAAGTGTTGACTTTAAAAAGCTTCTCAAGATTTATAACATAAAATGGGGTTCATGTTGAATTACAGACATGAACAAATCAACTTAAGGATCTTAATAACAATATAGAAACTCAATACTCATAACTCAAGGACTCAAGAACTCAAGAACTCAGAACTCAACAATACTTCTCATCTCAAGAATACTCAATTCATAGGGTTCATACTGAAATATAGAAAAGAACGAATCTACTCAAGAATCTTAATGCATAAAATATAACAATTCAATAATTAGGAATAGAATTTCAAAAAGAATCAGGAACTCAAGAACTCAAAATCAACTCATCTCAAATCGAGGGATAGAAACCGAGATTACTCATTTACTAGTTTGAAAGTAGATGTAGGGCATGAGGACGAACTAGTCCAACACTATGATAGCCTTAAATATCTGAAAGAATAAGGTTCTTGAAGAATATTGAAAAAAGAACTTGATTAGAACCCTTGAAACCCTAGCTTGAAGAAGAACAATCCAGAAAACCTTTCTTGAAATTCTTAAATTAGTTTCTTAAAATCTCTATGAACAAGAATTATGATTTTCATTATAATTCTGTGAAAGAATTTGAGTTTGAAATAATGGAATTCTTGGAGAATGACTTACTAATAAGTTTTTATGTTCCTTGATGTTTTGATGATCTCCTCACAAGTGCAGGTACCTGGTCCTCTGCAGAGTATGAATACTCGTCCAGTGGTCAAAGTGCTGTACAACTGGAAAGCTGTCTGCGTCAGAAGGTTGGTGAAGCTGCAGAGTACTCCACCAATCAGAAGCGACGAGGTTGCTTGTTCATTGAATAATTATTTTTCATGTCTAAATATATCCAAGGAAAAACAACAAACTAATTCATTTATTCAAAAGGAGAGAGCCAACACGTATTCTCAGGAACTTACTAAGAGTAGTTTGCAAGGGACCTGGTCCCTGCAAGACTGCGATGTGAAAGGACGACAAGACATCTGTCAGAAAAGCTGCCACTTCTGATGTGGTAGATGCACAACTTTTCTAAACATCAGGCTCTCAGCCAAAGGGCAGTCCCAAGGAGTTTGTGCTCATTTTAATATAGTCTCTTCTAATAAAACACAAACTCAAGATTTGGCAAACTAAATTTGGATTTTCTCTTAAAATTCATAAGCTTGGTAAGAAGGCCATCTTTAAGGAAGAACATTGCTCAACTCAACAAAGGGACTTGATAGAGTAAAGAAGAGTCTTTGTTGTACTTATAACTTTGTGTCTCATGTGCTTACATTGTAAATCTGATCCTAATCTATAAAAGATTCAGATCTTGTTTCGGTTTCTGAAAGTCTAAGTCATCTAGAGTTAGGTGATTTAGTGGGCAATATTGTTGTTGCTTAGTCAAAATCTAAATTGTCCAAAGGGTGGTGGTTTAGTGGGCGGTGTAGTATCCGCTTAGAAAAATCTATATTAATCGTGAGGGTTAGTATAGTGGGCAGTGTTGTATCTGCTTTGGCTCAGATAAGTGATAGGAGATATTGCTGATTGTGGAGATTAGCAGGCTAATATCATTTTGTAAACTGGCTTTTACTTTTGCTTGGAGAAGATTAGTGAAAGCAGTTTGAAAAGTCCTGGCAGGCCAGGTTGTGGTTTTACTCCCTTGAGCAAGGACGTTTTCACGTAAAACAATTATGCAATCATTACTTTTAGTATTTATTTTACTGTCTGTTAGTGTAATTGTGTTGAGGACCTGGTTGCATCGATAGTTGTGGACGCATACATTCAAACAAGTGGTGTCAGAGCAGGTGCTCTCTAGCTGGTTAACACCAATAGAGATTCCTGTGGAAAGAATGGCTGCTCCACTGAGATGGCAAGAAGGTCAGTCTTCAACAAGGCCACCTTTGTTTGATGGTCAGTATTATCGGTGGTGGAAACATTGCATATTTGACTTCATAATGGATGAAGACTGTGAGCTGTGGGATGTTATTTGTGAGGGTCCCTATGTGCCATCTATAGAAGTAAAATATGGGGATGTCACAAGGGTCGTTATCAAAACTCGACAGCAATAGAATGAATTTGACAAACGGAAAGTTGAGAAAAATCACAAGGCTAAGAAGTTCTTAATGTGTGAAATCGGACCTAATGTATATAATCTAATTTCTTCGTGCGAATCAGCTAAAGAAATTTAGGATCTGCTGAGAACTACCTATGATGAAGCTGAGGAAACAAGGGCAGATCTGACTGGGGATGCTGATCAAAAGGGAGATGCAGAAAGGTATGAATCACTAGCCTCTAAAGTGTCACAATGTGAGAACCTTGAAATAGATGAGACCATGGACTATCTCACTCAAAAATTTCAAAAACTTGTGAGTAAACGTGGATGTTCCATGAAGGAAGAAGCTCATGATAGCGCCATAAACTCTAGTGGCATCTCTTACAAGCGCGATCAACCAGGTCACACCATGAGATACTGTCCTGTGCTTGAAGTTGATCACAAGGAAGTAAAAGACCAAGAGGGGGACCAGGTCCGTGTCAGCAATAACAGAAGAGAAATTTTTTTCCAGATGGTAAAAAGGGAGATGACTGCATGGGAAGAGTCTTCGAGTGTTTCAGATGACTCTGAGCACTCTGATAAAGCCTTTATGGCAAAATCTGATGATGAGAAAGATGAAGAAGAGGTAACCCTTTCTGATCTTAAACAAAACTTGCATGTTTATTGTGTTAAGAAGTCTAGCTGTTGTTTTGATTGACTCTTTCATTGAGTTAACAACTGAAAATGATCTGATGAACAACAGCCTAGATATCCTTTGGGAAGAAAAAGTAGCCTTGGTTGACCAAATATCTATTGTGGGAGAACAATTGATGGTTCTAGAAGCTGAAAATCTAGAACTTAGGGAAAAATTAAATATGTTGAGTGAGAAATGTGGCAGCGGTAAGGGGGAGGCCAACAACTTGCAAATTGAGCTAGAAACTAGTTTGAATACGGCTGACACAAAACTTGTTATGGCCTTGGAGAGAAATAATCAGTTAGAGAGGGACCTGGTCCGTGGCAAAGAAGAACTGAGCAAATCTCTCAAGTGGGCCAACTCATCAAAATTCCTTGCAAAGCTTACCAGCCAAGGTCAAAATGATAGGAAGGGGTTAGGAAATTCAAGCAAAAGCCCTTCTTACAATCTCCATGGCAAAGATGTGTCCATGTTTGATAGTTTGCCGTGTCTCCATTGTGGTCGCGATGAAAGGACCCAAGATAAACTCTCAAAATATTCTAAGCAGAGGAATAGGAAGAAGAAGGGACCTGGTTAATAGAGCAACAAGCAGAAGAAGAGACCTGGTCAACAGAAGAACTGGCAAAAGAAGGGACCTGGTCGTACTCTTATTCCTACGTTGAAAAAAATCAATCTGCCTCATTGGACAAAGAATTCTCTTATCACTCCTTTATCTGCTTACTGGGAACTCCAACTAAACTGGGTTACCAAGGCTAATAAGTGATATGGTATTCTTGTGAGAAGAAGTAGCAGCAGTCAGCGTTGATTAATGAATTGCGGATGCTCAAGGCACGTGACTGGAAAACTGAAAACTTCTTCTCTCTCAAGGAACTTCAAGGTGGAGGTGTCTCATTTGGCGATGGCAGAAAAGGTATGTATTTTGTGAAGGCATGATTGGGAAATCTATGGAACACACTATTGAGAATGTGTACTATGTCATTGGTTGAAGTACAATCTTTTAAGTGTTTCATAGATTTGTGATGAATGAAACAAATTTAAGTTCTAATCGGAAAGAACATGTGGTCACATACTTGCTCTCTCGGGCGATAATTTGATAGAAAAGAGATGCAAGAACATGTGTATTGCTGATCTGATTGCTGTTCATTGTGACAGTCTCACTTGCCTTAATGCTCAAAGTGAGAATACTAAGGTATGACATGAGAGACATGCTCTTATAAATGTTTCTCTACTGCACAAACTTGTGTCAAGGGACCTGGTCCTCGATATGCTCAAAATAAAATTTATCGATGACAAAGTTTGTGATGCTTGTGTTAAAAGGAAGCAGATTAGACCATCCTTCAAGTGGAATATACAAGCTGTTAATTTTACAAAGGACTTTTGGGCTGAAATGGTGAATAGTACATGTTTTGTGACCAAAATGATAATATTGAGAAGTGTAATCTCAATGATCTGGAAAGAGTATTTGTGGGATACTCTTGCTCCAGCAAGGCTTATCCGGTGTATAAACAATGTGTTAAAGAGAGCATGCATGTGACTTTTGATGAGTCTGAGAAAATTGATGCTCATAAGGGAGACCATGAAATAGAGGAGCTGATCAAATAAATGGAAAACAAGGCAATCCTAAATCCTAGAAGCCAACAAGTTGCAGAAGAAAATGGTGCAGATCTCACAGGAGTACCTGGTCCCTCTGTCACTACCCAGGGGACTGCTTCTCAAAGTCTAGAAGATCATGATGCTGAATTTGATGCTGATGCAGAAGAATAGTCGAGTAAAAAGTCCAGATGGAAACATCAATCTTCTCATCCACCGGACAATCTCATATTTCCACTAGACTCTGGAATTCAAACTAGATCCAGGACAAGAAATCTAGTTGCATATTCAGCCATTATATCATCCATTGAACCCAAAAACATCAAGGAAGCCTTGAAGGATGTAAACTGGGTAACTTCAATGCAGGAGGATCTTCATCAGTTTGAGAGAAGCAAAGTGTGGCACCTGGTCCCCAGACCACTCGACAGAACCATTATTGGGATCGGATGGGTCTTCAAAAACAAATTTGATGAGCATGGGATCATTACTAGAAATAAGTCAAGACTGGTAGTACATGGTTACAACCACGAAGAAGGGATTGATTATGATGAGACCTTTGCTCCTGTAGCTAGAATGGAAGCCATCAGAATCTTGATTGCATTTGCTTCTCACATGGAGTTCAAGCTTTTTCAAATGGATGTCAAGAGTTCCTTCTTGAATGGGAATCTGAAAGAAGAAGTATATGTAAAACAGCCCCCAGGCTTTGAAGATGCAGAACTGCCAAATCATGTGCTGAAGTTAGACAAGGCTCTGTATGGATTGAAACAAGCTCCCAGAGCTTGAGGAAAGAAGTTATTGATTGTGCAGGTTTATGTGGATGATATCATCTTTGGAGCCACTACAGATTTACTTTGCAAGGAATTCGCTGATATGATGAGCAGTGAGTTTGAAATGAGCATGATAGGAGAACTTACTTTCTTCCTAGGCTTGCAGATCAAACAAATCTCTCAGAAGCGACGAGGTTGCTTGTTCATTGGATAATAATTTTTCATGTCTAAATATATCCAAGGAAAAACAACAAACTAATTCATTCATTCAAAAGTAGAGAGCCAACACGTATTCCCAAGAACTTACTAAGAGTAGTTTGCAAGGGACCTGGTCCCTGCAAGATTGCGATGTGAAAGGACGACAAGACATTTGTCAGAAAAGCTGCCACTTCTGATGTGGTAGGTGCACAACTTTTCTAAACACCAGGCTCTTAGCCAATGGACAGTCCCAAGGAGTTTGTGTTCATTTTAATATAGTCTCTTCTAACAAAACACAAACTCAAGATTTGGCAAACTAAATTTGGATTTTCTCTCAAAATTCATAAGCTTGGAAAGAAGGCCATCTTTAAGGAAGTACATTGCTCAACTCAACAAAAGGACTTGATAGAGTAAAGAAGAGTCTTTGTTGTACTTATAGCTTTGTGTCTCATGTGCTTACATTGTAAATCTGATCCTAATCTATAAAGGATTCAGATCTTGTTTCGGTTTCTAAAAGTCTAAGTTATCTAGAGTTAGGTGATTTAGTGGGCAACATTGTTGTTGCTTAGTCAAAATCTAAATCATCCAAAGGGTGGTGGTTTAGTGGGCGGTGTGGTATCCGCTTAGAAAAATCTATATTAATCATGAGGGTTAGTATAGTGGGCAGTGTTGTATCTGCTTTGGCTCAACTAAGTGATAGGAGATATTGCTGAGTGTGGAGATTAGCAGTTTGTAAACTGGCTTTTACTTTTGCTTGGAGAAGATTAGTGAAAGCAGTTTGAAAAGTCCTGGCAGGTCAGGTCGTGGTTTTACTCCCTTGAGCAAGGAGGTTTCCACGTAAAACACTTGTGCAATCTTTACTTTCAGTATTTATTTTACTGTCTGTTAGTGTAACTGTGTTGAGGACCTGGTCCCATCGATAATCGTGGACGCATACATTCCAACACTTACCTTGAAGAAGAATCTTGAAAAAGATTTAAAGAAGCTTGAACGGAAGTATTCTAGCTTGATTTTTCCTTAGGGTTTGAGAGAGAAGAGAATGGAGGATGAAAAGATGAAAATATGATTGATTTGGGCCTTTAAATAGTTAAGAAATTAGTTTAGGGTTTTCTTAGAGGTAAAAAGACAAAAATGATCCTTTTTAATGTTTTTCCATCGGCTAATGTGTCACTGCATTGTATCATGTTACTAAAATGGTCATAATTTTTTACTTGTAACTCGGATTGTTGCGAAATTGGTGGCATTGGAAAGAATATTCAAGTACCTTTAATTTGATAGGTTATGGGAAATGTAAATCTTTATAGTCTAAGAGATATGATTGTTTGAAGTTGACCCAAGTAGAATCTTACATCAAAACTTAATCGATATGGAAGCTTTCAACTCAACTTTGTGCTAGGGAGTTCTACTGACCTTAATTCATGTTCAAATCTATTCCTCACTAAATAATTGACCTTTACACACTTTAGTTTAGAAATTTTTGGGGTGCTACACTTAGCTTGTAACAAGAATTTTCGGTTCACAAAAGTTATCAACTATATCAATTAATTTGCAAAATATTATTTTTATCTATAACAGGTTCATAGTCCAAAAGATCCCAAAAAAAATTCATTATACTCAAAGCTATGGATGTCAAATGTGTAGGTTCGGTGGATATTAAAGATATTAAAATATGTTGAAATAGAAATCAAATTGGTCATGACCTGCCCAAATTTACATACGGCTCAAATCAGTTATGCTCAAATGGGCTAAAAAATCAGGTGGACCATGAATTGCCCAATTTTACCCGCTTAATATCGATAATGTTTACATATTGTTATTTAACTTTTATAGCCATAATTTGAATTTCAACTCAAGAAAATAAAAAAATGAGTTAAAATAGATAGATAAATCCTAGAAGATATAAAATAGATAGTAATTCATACCTACAATATGAGAACATACATTACACCAATGCAAATAAATAGTCTTAAAATAGGTTAAAATTGAAGATTAAATTGGCACAACTTAACATTATTTTAAACGGGTTAAGGCTTGAATGAGTTGAGATTGACCCAATTCAAATTATCTTGAGCGCAACCCATAAAATTTCTGGTGGGTTGGACGGATTACCAATATTTAGGCTCATTTTGACACCCATACTCAAAGTCCATCTATATTTAAAGTTTTTCTATATTTTTGAAATATCTCTTATAAAATATGCCGGGATTATTAAAAAAATTAGTATTATCTCTAAAGGAAATTTCCTATAATGGTTATATATATATATATATCTCAGGAAGAGAGTACGTAAAAAAACGATTGTCTCTCATTTCTCCAATGACTAGTTAACGGCTAGTTTGACTTTATTAAGTGTACCAAAAATCATTTACTTAATAATATGTGTATCAACTTTCAAGAGATAGATTGTGTTACCTTAATTTTATCAAACTTTTCCGGTATAAAAACCAATCTCCAATCCAAACCAAGGAAGTATTATTCTTCTCCTCTATCTATTAATAATGAATGATAATGATTTTTCACAGATGGGTTATTGTCGTCCGAGACCATGGGATGACGATGATTTAACAACTTTTCACGGAAAATCACACATCAATGACAACAAGAATAGCGGGGAAAATGAGTATATGATTAATCTTTTAATAAAAAAAGCTTCAAATGTTATTTCAGTACTGGAGGGCACTTTTCCATATTTTTCTAGGGGAATTTATCGTGTGATCGTGAGTGATGAGAGTGGGAGAGAGTTCAGTACAAGGAGGATAGTTGGAAGGCCAGAACCAACGTGGAACGAGTTGATTCAGATACGCTTTAGTAGCTATCCTATTGGTCAGAAACTGAAGTTAAAGGTGGTTCATGAAAATTGTTACAGTGATCCTGGAACTTCTACAAGTGAAGTTGTGGTTGGAAGAGCAATAATTCCTGTGCATGAGAAACTAGAGAAGTATTTTGGAAAAGTAGGAGTTGTTGAATTAGTGAAACTGATTGGGATTGAGAAGAGGGTGGAAGCACTTCTTAGCTTTGAAATCTTTCTCACTACTATGAAGATAGAAAAAAAGGTATTTATTGAAATTTGCTTTTAGTAATTATAGTAATTTTTAGCATAAATATATTTCTAGTTTTAGAATGAATATGAATATTAAATTTTCATTAGATTTCATTTAGTTTGTTAAGGTACTCTATTTTTTTTTCAATTTTAAATTATCTAATTTTTTAATTTTAGTTTGGCTATAAAAAGCTCGCTATGCTTATAAAAATATTAAGAGACATTTTCAACATATACTTTCAATCCCTTTTAGTGCATCATTAATTTAAAAATCAATAGTGATACTGTAACACCTCAAATTCAGGAAAGGCTTAAAAGGGGTCAAGTGGGAAACTCACAAGCCAAAATTGGACCATGGAACCCTCCACAGAGCCCAAGATGGGCCGTGAAGGGGACCACGGTCTGTGAGATGGATCGTTGTAAGTCCCCAGGACCTGTTGTTTAGGCATCCCTCCCACGGAGGCCTAGATTGCTCATGGAGACGTTGATGGACCGTTAAGCAGGTCGCCAATTGGTCGTCAGGAGGGGGCCTTCCCCCCTATCCACTGGTAAAGGACCACAGATCATTAGATGGGCCATGGTACCTATGACGGGCCATGAAGGCCACCATCAAGTGTGTCTATTAGCTTTTAAGTTAGGGGCTTTTGGGTCTTTTCCTAATTGTTTTAATTCAATACTATGCCATTTTAACCTTTACCCAAAACCCTATATAATGATTTTTAACCCTCAAAATCACCAAATTAAAGTCATTCTCTCAATTTCCCAAAAGAAGAACAAGTTCATCCACTCCAATATTTCTCTCTCTAGAAGCTTGAAGAAGAAGACTAGGGTTTCAAGTCAAGTCTCCAAATTCACCATTGATTGTAATCTCTTGGCATCAATGTATGTTAGTCTTCATCTATGGAGTCATTTCCTCCATAAAGTTCCTAAATTCTTTAATTTTGAAATTAGAAATCTCCAATTGAAGTTAGGGTTTTCTTCTATGTCACGGTTTCTTTCAATATTGATATAATTGATTGTTTTATGAAGTGCGCTTGAATTGTGATAATTACATGTTTTTAAGATGAATCCCCATGAACCCATGCTTAACCCATCTTTTCTAGATTTTCATGATTGAAAGTGTGTTTTGAACTATTAAAGGTGAATTATGGAAATATGCATGTTCTTATGAAATTGATGATATGTGATATAATTTGCTTTGAGAGTAAAGCATAAATGATGTTGTTGATTGTTGTGAAAGGATTTATCACATAATTACTCAATACATGAATGTGAAAGGTTTTCTCACATAAAGGATTCTAAGGTTGAAAGGTCTTCTCACCTAAAATGAATCAAAGTTAAGGAACTATTCTAATGATGAGACAAAAGGTGATTACCCCTGTCCTCTAATGGTAAGACTAGAGGCGATTACCCATGTCCGTTAAAGATAAGATGAATATGATTGATGACTATTCTATGGGAATTAAGCTTAGTACCGAGTGGATAAGTGGTGATTACCCGTGTCCTATAAACTATGTGCCATCATAGGTTGTCTAGATATACATTAGCTAGTGGATTTCATGCTTCTTACCTTGGCAAATAAGAACACCTCTTTTCAGTGTGGGGTAAACACCGAATTCCATGTTATAACTCACATGGTCTCTTTCTTGGTTAAGGATAATTTCCCACAACAAGTATAATGATGAACTAAGGTTACTTCAAGAAGTATTTCACAAGTGTTCAAAGATGAGTTTTACTTCCATTTGACCATGATTGCTATGATGTTCTCTAACCTTTTACTTATGGATTTAACTTGGTCTTTGCATGACATGAAATGTCCTTTTTAGCATGATTTTTTATCTCTATACATTGCTATCATGTTTGGTAGATTTTTGTACTATCACATACTCTTGCCTACATTGTTTTCCGAATGTAGGGTCCGACGCTTCAGTTTCTCATCCCCGTGGTTAGAAGTCACTTCAGCTTTATTTAGTAGTGGTGAGTCCTCATGTTCTGAGGATTGAAACTTTTATCGCTTTCAGTCTTTACCTTTTTGATGTTGTGCGTGATACCAGGGTTACATCCCGGTCACTCTTAATGTAATAGATGACTTTTGAAACTATGTAGACTTCCACTTTGTTTTTTTTTCCAAATTCTTTATGATATGAATTGTGTTTTAAATCTCTTGATTTTCAACAATCTTATTTATGCATGCTAAGTGGCTTGTGTAGGGCCTCTTGGGGTCCTATACGCCATGTTACTCCTAGGGTGTGGGTCATGATAGATACCACATGTTGGCCCTCGCATCACCTATCAAATAACTCATTTAACTTTTGTAAGTAAATTTTTATTCAATGATTGCAATTGCATTACTTACTTCAATTATCATGAATGACTAAACCCCATAATCAATGATTGTGGAATCACTGACGATTTGATATAAATAAGGGTGTTTGCAAAATAAAATTTGCATTGTGATTGTATATATTATTAGTTCTTTCTTCTTCCCTAGGTTTGACTTGTTTGGGTAAAAGTGTGTAAAACCTAGGAAAAGAGCTAAATAATGAAGATTCGAGATTTAGAACCCGTCTAATGGTTGATGTTGTAGCAAGATTAATTTACTCCGAGTAAATGTCATATATTTGAGATAACACTTTTAGTTCAAGAGAATAAAAGTGGCATGCGTTTAATTTGGTGGAGAAACGATTAAATATAGTATGAGACTGATAAACTGATAACTAACATTATAAGTTGGAATTCTGTTTTAACCTGAAATAAGTAATACAGTCTTAGTGAACACAATTCTAATTTCTCTTTCTATAAATTCTCAGTACAAAGTAACATTGTTAGAAGTTACAAGTTATTAATCGATACTACAATTATTCAAATACCCCCAAATTTTTCCTTTTCTTTGGAATTAAATAGGTAATAGTAAATAATCGTATTTGGCTTAGTTCTCGCCTTATTTGTTGTGAGATTTGACCCCAACCTTGTAATGTTCTATATTTGATAATGACCATGTTATACTTCTTATTGAAGGTGTACTAGTAGCGTATCAATATCTCGCATGATTCTATTTATGAATGATATTTATAAACATTTTATTTGTAAATTACTTGTATTTTTAACTCATATGTGAATATTTTAGTTCTTATTTGTATACTTTCAAAAATTAAACACTTTTAGGTCTTATTTGTATATTTTTAGCGATCTTATGCCCCTCAAATCATACCTCAAATTAAACACATTTGTATATATGTGTAACGCCCCTCAAATCAGACCTTGAAAAAATTTATTTGGACTGTGTCACGAAAGAGATCTAAAACTCGTAGAATTATCTACGGACCATAGTTGAAATCGTAGAACCATGCTCTAAAAATTGTTCTTAGGTCCAAGTTTTACAAACCAGACTACGAATCGTAGAACCTTCTATGATTCGTAGAAAGGCCTCATGGAACCAAGTCTTGAAAAAACCTCAATAAGCTTTCTACGATTGATCAGGATGGCACGTCAAAGTTCATGGGTACCATAGAAAGGATCCGTAGAACCCAACTTTAGAGATCCAGAACTGAACATGTTTTCTACGAGAAGGTCTAAGGTCCGTAGACTTTTGTACGGACCGTAGATGGTATTCCATACACTACTTTTGTCAATTTTAAGAGAGGTTATTTTTAGTTCTTTCTCACCCTTTCTAAACCTATACCTCAACATTTTTCACCTAATGAAGGTAACAAGAAACCCCTAGCACAAAGTTGAGTTGAAAGCTTCTTTACCGATTAAGTTTAGAGATAAGATTATACTTAGGTCAACATGAAATGATCATATATCTTGGCATATAAAGAATTAGGTGGCCTATGACCTATCAAATTAAATATCTATGAGTTTTTATTTCAATGCCACAAAGTTTGTCACGCCCCGAGCCTATACCCTGGGCGAGACCGGCACCCGGAGACCATTTCTGGGCCCAAGCGAACCCTTGGCCTGGCTTTCTTAACTCACTGGAAACCTAACCCAATAGAATAACTCAATGCAAATGCAAGGTTACAAAACAACTTAACTTATAAAATCTGGCCACAAAGGCAACTCGAATCTCAAAATAGAATATTTACATATATGCATAGATGAGAGACTCAAAACTAACTGACTAACTGTCTATGAATCCTTGATAATACTGAGATGGATGTTGGGACAGACCTCGCAACACCCTAATAAAACAAAACTAAGAACACAAAATAATTGAGTCCTCCGGAATGCAAGGCGGCTCACCACTGACTCTGGAGTGCTCAGCTGGATCAACGGTGTATTGGATGCTGATCCTGGGTACCTGCGTCTGCATCATAATAAGATGCAGGCCAACTGGCATCAGTACATGGAATGTACGAGTATGCGAGCTGGAAAGCTAAACCACAACTTAAGCTTGAAAGGAATACAGGAAAACACTTACCTTGGCTCTGTTCAACTCATGAATAACTGAACTCAATATATAAAGCAATAAGACACATGCAATATATAAAGCTTGTAAAATAGTGTAAACAACTTAGTTCGTTAAGGATAAAATGATAACAAACTAAACTTTACTTATATAAAGTAATATAACTTTAGTGGGAGATTCTTTAACCGACAACCACCACTATGAGCCCTAGTGGTGGTACAACATTTTACCTCACGTTGCCCAAGGACCATCCTATACCTGACCGTGATATAGGAAGCTATCTTTACTAAGTGGATCCACTACCTTAACTTACGGGATCATCTAAAAAGTATGACCCGTTAAATCCCATGTTGGCCGCATGGTTCTTATAGGGAGTTGAGTTAATATGAACTCGTGTCCCCAACTCGGTGCTCAAGACTACTCCCAAAAATATACTTTAGCTCATAAGTGTTTTAAACACATCTTTCTTTAGTTTGAGATAATTACTCAAAATCTAGCCCAAAGGCTCTCTTGGAATCGATGTTCCTTTCTTACTTAAATGTAAAAACATTTAGAAACTTCTTTGGGAAATACATAGTTCCCTAATAACTTTTGAGAAATGAACTCAACTTTATACTCTTTACTCAACTTGAAACTCTTGACTCTTTACTCTTTACTTGACTTGGAACTTGAGCCTTAAAATGAAGTTAAAACATTCAATAAAGACTCTTGAACAACTTTAAAGACTTGCTTTGACTCACTTCTTTAACTTCTAGACTTAACTCTTAACTTCACTTGACTTGGAAACGAACTCTCTTTGAATTGGAATTATGGATTCAAGGTGTTTGATCACGTGTTATGAACGAGTTCTTGACGTTTAGATGTACCTTGGAGCGTTGAAAACAACTATGAAACCTAGGTGCAATACCAAGGAACATGCATGAGAAAGTGGGGAATGAAAGGTAAAGGGAAGGAGTGGCGTCCTTGGCGCTCTAAGAGGCACGGGGCGCCAGCCCTCAAACTTCAGAGGGGCCTACTGGGCGTTCTGCCAGGCGCTCTGCCCCAAGGGGAATGTTCAGCATCCCTTTTTGGGGTGCGCTGGCTGGCGCGACACCCCAGCCCTTTTCCCCCAAAAATCCGACTTTTTTCCCCTTGTTTTTTCCAACTTTAAACCCCTTAACTTCAAAGGTTCCAGCAGCAAACACTTAGAATCATAAAGACCCTTAACATACAATAGATTCAACTCAAAATCACAACCGGAAACATGTCCCAAATCAACAAGGAACTTCAACAACACAATCAACAACATCAACAACACAACCCAACAATTTCAACAACATAACCAATCTTTTCTCGAAAATAAAAAGAATTTGGCGTGTGGGGGAAAGGATCAACCCAACACTATGAACTCACATACCTAGTAGGGATCACCCCCGACGATATCAACGACGATCTTTGGCGGAAACTTGCTTGATCTTCTCTTTTATCTCTTCTTCTCCTCTTCTTCTCCTCTTCACTCAAAACCCTCACTCTCACTCTTTTAAAATGGGACAAACTGATCTAAAAATCAGTCCAACACTTAAATATAGCCAAAAGAATTGATTAGGGAAAAGACGAAAATGCCCTTAAAATTTTTGGAGGATTTCCTTGCCACTGCCTAACTTCCAAAGGGCATAACTCACTCATACGAACTCAGAATCGAGTAAAATTGGTGGCGTAGGAAAGATCGTTCCACGAGCTTCGTGAAAATAATTGGAAATACACCTAAATCATCCTGAGCTAGGATTTATGACTGTTCAAAGTTGGCTAAAAACTCACTTTTTTCCCATACTTAAACCAAATTTCCAGATTTTTGAATTCCTTCCAAAAATAGTTAATTCCTATTCTAAGCCTCTTCATAGCTAATTCAAATTGTTGGATGTTATTTTCCTTATTTTAAGTTCAGAGTAAAAAGTTATGCTTGTTTTCAAAAAAAAATATTTTTTCTTTAAATTAGTTTATGAGGAGAGCAAAACAATTGAGTTTTGAGAAAGAGTTTTCAAATTTGAATTTGTTAAAAGTATAAGGAAACTAAGTATTCTCAAATGTATCACTTTTTACATTAAGAAAAGAGAAACTTTGATTTCTAAATGAGTTAATTAGTTTAGAGTTTCAAAGAAATTACCTCTTTTAAGATGATATTTTGAGTAATTACTTCAAATAGAGCAAGAGTATATTTTTTACATTTGAGCATGAGCATATATTTATTGAGAGTAGTATTGAGCACCGATATGGGGATGAGTTTAGTAACTCACATTCCTCATAAACCATGTAGCCAACATGGGTAAAAGATCTTACTTTTTAGACTACTCCTTATTACTTTGGAGTAGAGCTTTAGTGGATACACTTAGTTGAGATTTTCTATACCCTAGTAAGGTATAGGACACTTCTAGCAGTGTGGGAGAGACACCGTATCATCACGTTACTCATAGTGATGGTTGTCGATTAGAGAATCTCCAAAATAGAGTTAAAATGTATTTTTATCATATCACTTAATATGTTGAGTTCAGAGATGAGTAAGTATTTGTAAATTTTAAATGATTTCACTCTTTTATTTTTTTACATTCAGTTGTGTATCTAGTTTCAGCTTCTTCAGTCCAGGTATTTATTTTCCTCAGCTATATTACATACTCGTACATTCAATGTATTTATGTCATTCTACATGTATTTTTTCATGATGTAGATATAGGTGTTGAGGATCATCAACATGCACTCCGTTGAGATCATTTTACACTTCTTTCTAGCTTTGGTGAACCTTCCTTGCATTTGAAAGAATTACACCCTTGTCTTTCAGTTTAGTAGTTTTGAGGTATCGTGGGTCTTGTCCCGACATTCATGTTTAACTATATAGGCTTCATAGGTATTTAGTGTTGAGTTTCTTCAATTTTTCCTTTGAACTATTTTGGTAAACTATTATTATTTTCAGAGTATTTTTCACACAGTTTTAAGCATACAATTTTGATATAGTTCGAATTTGAGAAGTTTTGAGACTTTTGAATTTAAATTTTGTTTCAAAGCTTAAATTTGTTTGAGTTAGTCTTTCGCTAAGTAGTCAATCATACCAAGGATTCTCTTAGGGATTAACAATGATTCTCGAGTGTCGGCTAGTATGTTTATAAAGTCGTATCAGTAGGATCTTATTTATGTTTGTCAAGGCGCCCACTTTTACAACTAAGGGACTAACATACATGTAAAAAACAATCTTCTTTAATACTCCAAATCATGCAATAGAATTGTTCCATAAGGAACTTATTCATACTTATGCATTTTTCAAATCCATTCGGCTACCCCACATACTCAAGGTGGTTGAAATAGAAAATCTCAAATGCTTATTGATGAGATATCCTTAGATAAAGTCTTTAGAAAGTTAAGAGACTGCAAAGGGGCATGAGAGAAGCCTATTAGTGTGCAATGTATTGATTTGAAAGAATGCACCCTTTTACATAAGAATTGTGTGTTCGAGCTAAAAGCAAGATGTTCTCTCATATTCTCTTCTCCAAACCTTGTTCCATGTGAGACCCTGAGAGGGGAATATGTTCTAGAATGCTTGGGTAGTATTTTTCACCTGAAAGATAGTATTAGTTATGATGTTATAAGCTAGTAGTATAGAAGTGTCTAGAGTTAGAAGTTTGTAGTCATGTACCTAGTAAGTCATTATTGATGAGTTTTTCCCTTATGTGTAGGCTAAGGAGTAGTGATCTTGAGTGGATTTCATGGTAGAAGGTAGAGTAAGAGGGTTAGGATGAGTTAGAATATACTTTAACCAGAAAGGAGTTTATGTCGGTATGTCATTATGTTAGTGAACACCAAGTATATGTGTTGAATAGAAAAAAAAAATATTTATGAGGTGATAGATCTAAGCTAGGCTTATAATTTTTTAAAGGTGATCCCATGATATTCAGAGGGTTATAGAACAAATTAGGCAATGATGTATAATGAATGGGGTAAATAGTACTTAAGTTGAAGGGAACATGACGGTAATCTGCTAGTATGTAGACTAAGAGATAAAATTTGACTAATTGTCTTGAGGTCTTAGTGAGCATCTTAATTATATCTAGTAGTCGTAAGTTAATATAGCACGTGAGAAATTATATTGATATATGTACTTAGTACTAGACACTAAACTTGAATTTGAGATGAGTGTCGTGATAAAAAAGATGGCAACATGAGGATTATGGTGTTAGTTTTAAGATCTGATCTAGTAGTTTGACATAAATTAGGTGAGGAATGAAGGTGTTACTTTTCGATAAATGTGAGTGATACAAATGTAGTATTATGACTCTTAGATAAGAGAAATGAAATGTGGCTAAGTCATTAGATTAGAAAAAGCATTAAGAGGTGTACCCGAGATTGTATTTAGTTAGACAAGGTTCTAATTAAGTTTATGATATTTTTATGTGTGCCTAGGTAGTATAGTTGAGCTGTCAATGTGGGGTAGGCTGATGTAAGCATTATTTATTACCTTTAAGAGTTTGGTAGAAGAGATTTTATATAGCCAAGTCAATGATGAACCTCTCAAATATAGACAAGTTTTCTCCAGTTAGGTAGCTATGAACTTAGTACGGTATTAGTAGGCTAAGAAGGAGAAGCTAGACTATTAAGAGTTAGATTAAGTTGTTTTTATAAGACAATGCGGTTAAAGATTATAGAGAGACTTTTATAGAAGAAAACATAAGCTAAGTGAAGCATCTCAGAAAAAAACCTTAGAAGAAATCTTAGCACCTGCGCATGGAGAGCTCTTTAGCCATGAGATTAGCATTTCCCGAGCATTAAAGTAAAGTGAATATATACTAGTTAAGAGAAAACAGAATAGATCAATAACTTTTAAGTGTCTTCTTCAAACCTAAGGGGGAGATGATAAGATGAGAAACTAAGTCAAGTATGTATTCAGAAAGAGTTATAGTGTTATATCAATCCATTTATACTCTAACGTATTCCTTAAAGTTTAGTCGTTACAATATCCTATTGAGGTTTCTAATATCATAATTGTGTCCATGACCTATGCTCCTACACTTCAAGTAGATTCATATCTATGCTCAGTTTCTAGAACGAAGCGTGAAGACTTTAACCAATTAATCTCAATCTTATTCTATAAAGTTGTGAATATTAGCCTTATGATATGAATCTATTCATATAAACATCATAACTATAGCACTCTCGCGAATTCATGATTTACCCTCAATGTCTAGCAAATAATGTTATGTCATGCATATTCTTATATCAGATTTCTTGAATAATCGTGCTTGTGATCTTTCGCTCTAAGCTTTCCTTGAACGACTAAGTAACATAATTCTCACAAACGTCTAAGTCAAATCGCTTGTTCTTACTGTGTTCAAGCGTAATCTCTAATCCACAAAGTGCCAAAAATAATATGGTTATACTTATCTAAACCACAAGATTCAAATTCTATACCTTTATAGGGAATCTCATCCCAAGAGTACTTCTCCTTATAGTTGTCTTCAACCAACCTTGAGCGCATATCAAGAAACACCTAATGCATCATGTGTTTGTCCACATGTTAACAACACCACATTCAAGACTAATACTATAACCACTCCATGGACTCCTAGTAACCAATCCTTCTAAGAATTTCTCATTCTCAGATCATCTCTACCAACTGAAATTTCACGCATTACTACCAGAAACTAACTAATTGTTCTCATTTAACTATTACTCCTGGTAAAACCTCATTCCCTCCTTCCTCCACATTATAACTTAAGATGGAATAATAAAAAAAATCACCATTACCACAATAAGAAACATCAACTCTCTCCTTTTATCATTACTCAACTACTATTAACAACATCACTATCAAAACTGAAATGGATCACTGAGAGAGCTTTAGGGAGAAAGATCATAAGCACGATTCATTTAAGAGTTCTTATATAAGAATGTGCATGACATAACAATATGTTGCTAGCCATTGAGATCAAATCATAGATTAGCGAGACTGAGCGTACTATGAGATATGAGTGCTTATATGAATATGTCCATATCATGAGGCTGATTTATCCATAGCTTTATGGATAAGATTGAGATCAATGGGCTTAAGTTCTTTCCCCTCATTCTGGAAACTGAGCATCGATGCAAATCTCTCTAAAGGGTATGATCATAGGTCATAGATACAATTATTATATTCGGAATATCAAAAAGATGTTGTGATAACTGAACATGAGGAACACACAAGATTATGAATAGATTGATATATCTCTAAAACTCTTTCTGAAGACATCACTATCTCATCCTAAACACTTGACTTGGTTTCTCATCTTATCATCTCCCCCTTAGGTCTAAAGTTTACACTTGAAAGCTATGGATCTATTCCATTATCTCTAAACTAGTCTACATTCGCTTTACTCCAATATTGGGGAAAGGCTAATTATCTCATTCTTATTGAACTCTCCATAAGGAGGTAATAAAAATCCTTATAAGACCTCTTTCTAAGATGCTTCTCTTAACCTCTTCTCATTGTCTTATAGGGCAACTTAATCTGGCTATTAATAATCTGACTTGTCCTTCTTTAGCCTACCAATATTGTCATTTTAAGTTCATATATAGTTAACTGGAAGAAACATGAACTATATTAAAAAGTCTCATCATTTACTATATATGATCTCTCTAGTCAAAATTTTAAGGGTAATAAATCACGTTTACATTAGCGTACTCCACATTGACACTCAATTATGCTACCTAGGCAATACATGGAAACAATAACTTATTAGAACCTCATCTCACATCGTACGATCTCGGGTACACCTCGTAATACTTTTGTTAATCTAGTGACTTTGTCATACCTCATTTCTCTTATCGAAAAGTTAGAATCTCACACTTGTACCACTCATATTCATTGTAACTAACCTCTTAACTACTCACCTACTCTGTGTCAAGTCTACCAGATCAGATCTCAAAACTAACATCATCACCCTCATGTTACCATTCTCTTTATCACAACACTCATCTCAAATTCAAGCTTAGTGTCTATTACTAAACATGGATATCAATATGTTTGCTCGCTTACTATACCAACTTACAACTACTAGAAAAAATTAAGAAACACTCGCCCACTAAGACCTCATGACAAGTAGTCAAACTTTATCTCTTACTCTTAATAATTACAATTTATAGTCACATTACAATTTATAATTACAATTTTCATAACTCAGGTGCTACTTACCCCTTCGCTATACATTATTGCCTAGTTAGATCTGTAACCCTCTGAATATTATGGGCTCTCCCTTAAAATATAAGCCTAGCTTAGATATATCACCTCATGAATACTCTTAAGTTCTATTCAACACCTATACTTAGTCATCACTAACACAATGACACACCGACTTAAATTCCCTTCTGGTTAAAGTATACTCTAACTCATCCTAACTAGTAACTATTCTTCTACCTCATATCATGAACTCTTCACAAGATTATTATTCCTTAGCCTACTCATAAGGAAAAACTTCTCATTAATACTTACTGGGTGCATGACTACAATAAGATAATTTGCCTCCTCACTATTTCCCTTTCTTAGATTACTGAACCTCTGCATGGACTCTTCTAACTTTGGGCACTTTTACTACTACTGTTTATAACATCATAACTCATACTATCATTTTGGGTGAGAATACTACCCAAGCTCTAAAACAGACTTCTTCATAAGGGCCTCAACTGAAACAAGATTTAGAGAAGAGAGTACATCTCGTTTTTAGCTTGAACACATGATTCATATGAATAAGAGTGCATTCTTTTGAAACTCAACACTTAACTCACTCACAGGCTTCTCTCAAGCCCCTCTGTAGTCTCATGACTTTCTCAAGATTTTTGTTGAGAGTAACTCATCGATAAGGATTTGACTTTGGTTTTCAATTACCTTGAGTATGAAGGGTAGTCGAATGGATTATTAGAAATGCACGAGTTAGAATAAGTTCCTTATGACACAATTCTATTGCACGATTTAGAGTATGAAATAAGAGAAACTTTTCTTAAATGTCTATTGTCCTTCATTTATAGAAGTGGGGCCGGCCCTCACAACCATAAATAAATCCTAACTGACACGGCTTCATACACACCCAAGAACACTTGAAATCTGTGCTCTGATACCAAGTTTGTCATGATCTGAGCCTACACCCTGGACGTGGCTGGCACGTGAGAACCATTGTTGGTCCCTAAGTGAACCCTTATCCTGGCTGACTACAAGCAGAAGACTAACTCAAGTATACATACGCATCAAGTTGAACAAAATGTTTAAAATAGTTTACTGAATCTCAAAGCTAAATTGAATATACTGAGTATGAAACATAAGTTTTAAGTAAGCATATGAAACTGAAAGACTCTCCAAACTGTCTATCTATGAAGCTCTACTGTATAAAGATGAGTGTCGGGACAAGACCCGCGACTCCTCAAACTATTACGAATAACTCACAAAACTGGAGTCCTCAGAAAGCAAAGAGGTCTTACTCAAAAGCTGACGAGCAGATGAAATGATCTCAACGGAGTCTTGTTGAGAATCCTAAGAACCTCTATCTACATCATTAAAAGATGCAGGTCGAATGACATCAGTACATTGAATTGATTCTCCTCGCTTAGCCGTTCAAGGAAAGCTTAGAGAGAAATTATGTCAAACCACATAAAGAGTTTTTGTTTTTAAATTCTAGGGGACAAAGTTGCAAGCCACTATTTAATAAGCATATCGACACATAGAAGGACTTCTTAAAGACAAATAATAGTTCCAGATTACTAATGGGCTGTTGGATCGGGTCAACCCCAACTACACTTCCATGCACAAAGTGATTATACTATCCATTACAGACAACACAATCATAAAGGAGAGTGGCCGTGTTGTTTCAACACACAACTTCTCCGAAAGCTTTGTATCTTTGGAACACGTGGAAAAATTGCCAAATGGTGACATATTCGGTGACTCTTCACATGACTTATTGAAAATTTTCACTTTATGTTACATAATACCTATCACTAATTTACCTCACCTTTATTCAGACTTGCTTTGCGTGTTAGTTATAGTGAATCCTATCATTGTAAAAGGCACTAGCAAAAGACGTGAAATTGTTGTTACAAATGAACTGTAATTTGCCATTATTTCTTCTCTACCATCCATATAAATCTTCCAATGCATTCACAATACTCATCTAATTGATAATCTAGCATGAAGCATACAACAACTACTCTATGGGGAGATTATGCAGTAAAGGGTGGCGCGTTTCTAGAAAAGCTGAAGATGCATGTCAACAATTGAGGAAAAAAGATCTCAGACAAATTTATACAAACCTTTTCGCAACATATTCTATGCATTCAAGCAGATAAACACCTCAGAAACTTCCCGTGCACCAAATGTTGGTTGCCATTGACCTCAATTAAAATGCACCCAGGGGTCTTTACTAGATTCTTGTTCTTAAGAACTTTTCTAACTGAAGCAGCTTGAAAATAATTGCAGTCTGCTGAATAGATGTTTGAAAGTAAAACATAATATCCGACACTTCCTCTATCCATCGCAAATAACTTATCCGAAGCCAAGTGAGCCAAGTCAATATTTTTGTGGACCATGCATGCACCGAGTAATGCACCTGACTCAGCTGGACCTGGTTCAAGAGGCATCTCATAAATAAATTCCAAAGCATTTTCTATTATAAGAAGACAGTGAAGACAGTGTATTCTTTCATTCACCCAAAAAGCACTTACAATCATACTTATGACTTACAGCTAAATCTTTCAAGACTTTGCCATTTTTACAACTACAAAATAGTTTAGCTGCAAAAGAATGGCTCCCAACTGAAAATTTCTCTCGCTAACAGAAGCCATTTGCCTTTTGCAAAATCTCATTGGTGTCAATTGAGGGGTCTGTGGACTTTTGATGGAGTTTTTGGCCTACCCTTTTTTCAGTTAATCTTGACAGTTTAATAATTCCACTGATGGTCTTGTGGCCTAAAAAGGAGTCCCTATTCTTCGAAGTCAGATTCGTTCTGTGCAAACAATAATACTTCTTCAAGTTCCTTGCTGAAGTTTTCATTGTCATCCTGCTCTTCAGCCACTTCTTGTTGGGACTTATCCTGCTCTTCAGCCACTTCTTGTTGGGACTTATCATGCTCTTCGGCCCCTTCTTGTTGGGACTTATCATGCTCTTCTACAACAACATCAACTGAGTCTTTCACAGGCTGATGAAGAATGCCTGTTTTTTGATAAAATAATTCCTTCTGAGCTTTCCAGTCATCAGCAGTCTTCCCGACCACGTCTCCTATCAATGTCTGGTTTTCTGCTATGTGCTTTATACTATCTACATCCACAATGTCACTAGCCTCTTTAAGAAAAAAACAAGTGAAAAGATGTCCTCCTCGACTTTATTGAAGGGGGAGTCAAAACCTTGGATGCAAAAGAAACCTGTGGAATTTATGCATGCCAAATCCCCTGAATCTTAAAACTAAGCTCAAATTTGTGAGGACAGTTTTAGACTGCCTATACCACTATATGAACAATACTTCTGTGAACAAATTCAGGGTAGCTTCACCGCATAAACGTATTCACAGCTACTTCAGTATGTACGCAATGCATAATTTTCACTGTTATTGAATACTAAATATCCTTAATTAGCACATCAATAGTGCTGACCAAGATATATTTCCGTTGTACCTTTAATACTAAATATGCCTTGACACAAAATAGTGCAGACCACATATATAAAATGGCAAAAATATATTTTGATCAAAGCTTAAGAAGCTCATTGAGTTACCTTTAATACTAAATATGCCGTACTCACACATAATAGTGCTGACAATACACAGAAAATCACCAAAATATATGTTCTGTTAAAAGCTTTAAGCTCATAGAAATACCTTTAATAGCAAGATCTTTCGCCCTTGCATAATCTGCTGACTTTTGCTTGAGCAAATCCACCTCAAGCTCCAATCCCTAGGAAAAATGGGAATATGAATTTAGCAGTCTTAAGTCAAAGATGGAGACATGTAATTGCAGGTTAAGTCACAAGAGACCTGATGAAAGGACTAATGCAGCTAGCCTCCCACCTAGCTAACTTGCTATGCTGATCAACTCCAACATTCAAATAATCCAATTAACGGAAAGAATGCCCACATGTCCAAATAATCATCTAACAATATATTTGATTTTGCATCATTTAAAGCTTAAAACCCTCCATTTGAGTTTATCTGATCATAAACAGGAAACTAGTAAAGGGAGGAAACATAAATAACACTAGCATGTGATTCTGAAGATATTTAAACAATTACATTTACAAAAAAACACAGAAACACCGTCATGACAGCAGAAACAATATCCTATTCCAGCAAACACAATTGGTTCACATTTTGGAAGGGAGCAATTCCAACCAAATTAAAGTCACAAGTTATAGAAAGTCGATTGCTCTAAAATAACTAAATATTACTAGTATTTTTTATTTTGACGAAGTTGTCACCTATTATTTTCTTGCAATCAATAGATGTACAGATCTACTAAATATTTCAATCAAAATGGTGCTTGAGTTCAACGAATCCTTGTAACTAGCCACATCAATCCATATGAACACTGTATGCAAAAGTATAGAGCTGGAAGTATATTCTAGAAATCAAACATACCATATCCATGTGGGTGAAATGCTCAATCCGGCTATTTGCAAATAACCAAGGAAACAAGATGAGGGAAGGTTTAGAGTAGACTGTGAAATAACAAGCTGTAGCAGGAAAAGTACTTTTTGCATGCGATTTGGATACTTGCATTTTGTACTTCTGACAGTTCATCTAATCTCTCCGCAGCAGAGCTTTGATTCACATCCACAAACCCAAAAAGAAACATGTTCCTATCTAACATACGCTTGACTACAGCAGGGACTACCTTAACATCTTTGGCCTTTGCCTCAGCAACAACGTTCCTAAGATTCTTTAACTCTCCTGTCAAATGGAATTGATGAAATATCGTCAATCACAGCAAGATAAGTGCATCAAAAGCACGTCAGAGTTTCACAATGAACTAAATTGGTAACCTAACACTAGAAAATTGGTAAACAAAAAATACTAGACGAAGTACCAGATTCAAACCTCCACATATCAATATAAATGGAATCCACAGACATTAATCAGATGGTATACATCCACAGGCAATTCATTTATCACACAGGTGTGGCTACATATCACGAACACTGAATTATGGTGAACCAGTCTAGAAGTGTGAACTAATGCATATTGAATCTGCAGATGATAGTTCAAAAGTACTTATAATGTTTATTGGGGTATTTTTGATGCTGAAGATGCAACGACTTCTCATGAATATAGAACTGCCATAAGGTAATTTGAAAAATGAGAGAGAAAGAGAGCAGGAGATCATTTGGCATCCAAGGAATTTTTCGTAACAAGTCCTGCTTATTATTGTTCTTTAAATAAAATACAACATGTCCTTCAAATGAAATTGAAACTACCACTGAGTAACTTGTCCGCAAAACTATAGTATAAGCTGATATTGTGATTGGTGGTCTCAGTAACCCCAACTTATTCTTCACCTATATTTTCATTTTTCATAAATTATCCAAGAATTCCTTGAATTTTGTGCTTTAACTATTACTATGAATGTCACGACCCAGGGGTACCCCTAGATGTAACACGGCGTACTTGACCCCGAAGGGGTCGCATACAAGCCCTTAGCATATCATTAAGCATAAAACTCATAGAATAATGCGGAATAATTTTTTTTCTTTACAATCAAAGTCTTTCATAAAAGAGAATGGGAATCTAGACATTGTCTCATTTAGCCATCTAAATACAATCGACTAAGAAATAGGGACACAACCCTTACAATAGTTCTCAAATGACATAATAAAGAAACTACTAAGTAAAGATACTTGTCCTCGAATCTTGAGGACTCACCAACTAGCAAGGGTGATTACCTATCCCAAGCTTGAATCAATAGAAGACCACCTTCAAGAGCCAAACCCTACACTTATAGAAAATGTAGAAATATGGGTTAGCACAAGAATATATTAAGTATGGTAGCCATGCATAAAAACCTTTTAAAACATGATAAAAGGGACATTTTAGTTGAAACCATGCAATATGCTAATTTGAACATCATATTTGAAATAGTTGGAGAATGTACTCATAAAACAACTCACATATAGTTCATCATAGCATAAAGGGTAACAACATAAACATAAGCATAGTCTCCAATCATAGACATAGTGCAAATATCAATCATCACAAGACATAATGCACATACATAGTCAAATACCAAGTTCATCTCATCATAATGGAATCATTACCTAAGTAACCCTAAGTTTTACTTGTGCCATGCATAGATAGGATCCCAAAACCCTATCTACACTAAGTACCCCTTTTAGGTCACCATGCTTATACTTGTTATTCACTAGTCTCATCCTTAGTTAATACTCATAGACAAGGAAACATTCATATTCATTAGTTCATGTCAAGGAAAGTCAATCATAACAACAATCCAAATGGAGCATGCATTAATTCATACTTCATCATAATGTAATGGAACCACATCATGGCTACTCTCAAAGTCTACTTGTGCCATGTATGAGTGAAGTCCTATACCCTCACTCATACTAAGTAGATCTTCTTGAGTAGTCATTAGTCATAGCTCATATTTCATGTTCATAGTTCATTTACATAAGATAAACACACCATGGTTACTCTCAAGGTCTACTTGTGCCATGTATGAATGACATCCCATAATACCACTCATACTAAGTATCCCTTTTGAGGAACCATAGCACATAACTCACTTTCTTGTTCATTAGAGGGAATATAGCCTTAATCGACATAGACCATGTGAGCTACATGGAATCCGGTGTCGTGTAACCCCACACCGAAAGAAGGTGTCCTACTTGCCTAAGGTATAACTAACATGTTTAGCTTTTAGGTGGATCCACTAGCTAAAGACCTATGTGGTCACATAGTTATGGGATAGGAAAATTGCTTCTAGAAACCCGGCCTATTGTATTGCCGGGAGAGTTTCCATCTCATGAGATCATTTGAAGAAGACCCAGCCTATTGTATTGACGGGAAGCCCTCTACCTCATTTTCCATATCCACTCGGTGCTATGCATTATTTTCCAAAATTACTTGTTTAGTCTTGAATTGGATTTATATGTTTGAAGGAGTATTTTACCCTTCATTCAACCCAACTCATAAAATAGCTCATACATTCAAGTAGGTGAGAACTAACTTTCAACCTTAGAATCATCATTAGTATGTGAGAGTAACTTTCACACCAAGATCATGTGTTCTCATGAGAATGGTCTTTCAATCAACACAATAGGATCATCATGGTCATGTACATGTCATGCATAATAATGTGTAAAGGTGCATATGAGAACTAGACTTTCAATTGACACAATAGTTACATCATAATCATGTTTATGCATGGAGTGTGTGTGTAATTTTCCTTGCAATGACACAACAACAATATTATCATCATAGACACTTCCCTCTCAAAGTGTTCATAAGCATGTACATATTATCACAATCATGCATAATTCACATTTATTGCATTCAAGGATCATAGACCATATAAATAAACACATCTAACATTCATTATAGTAGACATGTATATAATCCTAATTCAAATAGTTCATCATTCATTGCATGAATAAGCTCATATACTCATATTGTAGGTCATGTGGGTAGAGTCCTTCCACAATAGCACCATATACAATTTAACATGCATAATAGCTTTTTTCTTAGAGCCTCAATATTCATAGTTTATTCCTTTTAGATTTTACCTTTAAAGCCTTAGGAGTCATCTTCATATTATGAGCATTACTCTCAAGCAATACCTCACATGGTCATCATGTAAACCTAATTCTCAAGGTAGACTAACCACATGCTTCATTCTTACTCAATTATAGTCATATAGCATCAAGTAAACTAAATTTCAATACTACTCAACCATGATTCATCATGTAAGACCTAATCAAGTTAGTTCATATCTACAAGCTTTACTTAAAATCAATTCACGTCTAGGTGATCTAATCTAAGGCAATTCATCAAGAAGTTCATCAATTCTAGAAGGTCACATATAAACCCTCAATTAGCCTCTTTCATGACATAGCCCTAATCACATCAATTCACCTTAGAAATCTTAGGTTTATAAAGTATACATGTAGAATCATACTTAAATCATGTAATTATATCATAATCAACTCACATCTAATCAATTGGATCAACTTCCAACAATATTCATAGTGTAAAGAAGAACCATAGCTAGGATTGGGAAAACTCATGGATTCTTTAGGAATTCGAATTAAAATCATATAAAATCCGTAATACATGCATAAACAAACATAATTCATCATTTTAAAAAACCTTTGAAAGGAATCCATGGGGTTGAGTTGAAACCATAGCTATTTGGGTTTTCTAGATTTGAGATAAAATCTTTTGAAGGGGCTCCTTGGGTGATAGCTGCCCAAGGATGAAAACCACCATACTTTAGGTGTAGAATCCAACCAAATTCGTATGAAAAATCCCCCATCTTCAAGCCCTAGTTGATCTCTTTCTTGGTCTTCAATGGAGTTCTAGAGAGAAGAGTTTTGGAGAAAACTTTGGGGGTAGAGTTAGTTATGGTTTGGGGTCTTGGGGATTATGAAGTTAATAGGTTATTAGTGGTTTAAAACACCTTATATAAGTCTAATAAAATGAATTAAAATGATTTTACATTAATATAATCAAATTAGGAATTTCCTAAACTAACCTCACCTTAGGCCGAGTTTGGGGCAGATTGTAGGTGCAATCCACGCCCCTTGACTCACGGACCGTGGGTGCACTCACGCCCCGTCTTGAAATTCCATGGGTGGGGTATGCAACTATTCATTTTGGGGCCTGACCCACAAAACCCCCACCTACGGGGCGTGGGTCAACCTACTGGCCGTAGGTGCCATCCGTAGGTGGCCCCATTTTGACAATTTTTTGGTTTTAGGCACCATTGGTTGGTCATTGGGGGGGTCGTATCTTGACATTTAAACCCTAAACCCCTCAACCTAAGCTCGAGACATCATTTTACAACCTCAAACCAAACATCAAACTCAAAGGCTCACACGTAAGACTCTAGTTTCACCTACTAGTTTCCGTTAGGCTCTAGCTTGGTCTTACTAGTTTTCCGGGTTGGTATAATGAATTACTGAGAAAACTGAATACAATATTGACCCACTTGTGATCTCAACGGACTCTTGTTCAGGATCCTAAGAACCTGTATCTGCATCATTAAAAGATGCACGTCGAATGACATCAGTACATTATGTATGAGTATGTAATATAGTTGAATAACAAATAACTGAATGAAAGAGCTGTAATAGATATAGATATATACTCATCTGGATGTAAAAAATTAAAGTAATGAAATCATTTAAAACTTTACCAAAAACACTTACTCATCTCTGAATCTCAACACAACAAATGATATAATTAAATACACTTTTAACTTTATTTGGGAGATTCTATAACCGATAACTACCACTATGAGCTACGTGATGATACAACGTCTCGCCCATACTGCCAGAACTGTTCTATACCTTGTCGAGGTATAAAACACCTCAACTAAGTGGATCCACTAAGCTCTACCCGAAGGCACTTAGGATTCATCTTAAAAGTATGATCTTGTACCCATGTTGGCATACATAGTTTATGAGGAATGTGAGTTGTTTGAACTCATCCCCATATCAGTGTTCAATACTACTCCCAATAATATATACTCATGCTCAATGTTTAAAAATATACTCTTCCTCTGGTTTGAGATAGTTACTCAAACTATCCTCTTAAAAGAGGTAACTGCTCTAAAATATCTCTGAACTCATTAACTCATTTAGAAGCCACAATTTTTCTTTTCTCAATGTAAAAACTGATACCTTTGGGAAAACTTAGTTCCCTTATACTCTTACTCAATTCATATTTGAAAACTGTTTCTCAAAAATATATCAAAATCATATTGTGATATGATCATTGATGACTCGTGAAGTTATATTGCATAAACATTGATGGCATATCTAGATACCATACTACTTAAACATTGATGGAATACTCGACTGTCATACTAATCTTGTTTTAAAAACTCTTTCTCAAAACTCATCTTTACTTCCTCAAAAACTCAGTTTAAAACTCAAGTGTTGGCTTTAAAAAACTTCTCAAGATTTATAACTTAAAATAGGGTTCATGCTGAATTATAGACATGAACGAATCAACTCAACGATCTCAATAACAATATATAGACTCAATACTCAGAACTCAAGAACTTAGAACTCAACGATAATTCTCATCTCAAGAATACTCAATTCATAGGGTTCATGCTGAAATATAGACATGAACGAATCTACTCAAGAATATTAATGCATAACATATAGCAATTCAATAATTAGAAATCGAATTTCAAAAAGAATCAGGAACTCAAGAACTCAAAATCAACTCATCTCAAATCTAAGGATACAAACCTAGATTACTCATTTACTAATTTGAAAGTAGATGTAGGGTGTGAGGGCGAACTAGTCCAACACTATGATAGCCTTACATACCTGAAAGAACAAGGTTCTTGAATGGAAGTCCTCTAGATTGAAAGAATCTTGAATGGAAGTCCTCTAGATTGAAAGAATCTTGAATGGAAGTCCTCTAGCTTAATTTTTTCCTTAGGATTTTGTCTTAGGGTTTGAGAGAGAAGAGAATGGAGGATTAAAAGATGAAAATATTGATTTGGGCCTTTAATTAGTCAAGAAATTCAGTTAGGATTTTCTTAGAGGTAAAAAGACAAAAACTATCCTTTTTAATGTTTTTTCGTCAGTTAATCCGTCATTGCACTGTATCAGGTTACTAAAATGGTCATAACTTCTTACTTGTAACTCAGATTGTTGCAAAATTGGTGGAATTAGAAGAAGACTTGAGTACCTTTAATTTGATAGGTTAAGGGCCACACAACTTTTTATATTCTAAGAGATATGATTGTTTGAAGTTGACCCAAGTAGAATCTTACATCAAAACTTAATCGGTATGGAAGCTTTCAACTAAAAAGATTTGTGCTAGGGGGTTCTAGTGACCTTAATTCATATTCAAATCCATTTCACACTATATAGATGACCTTTACACATATGAGAAATTTATGAATAACCCGATACGACCTTATATGCAAATAAAGAATAGTTTGGGCCTTAGCTTAGGAAATTTTGGGGTGTTACAATATCTCCCCTGTTGGGATCATTCGTCCTCGAATGACGGTTAAGCATGGGAGGGGAAAGAACTACTCTTACTATCTTATGAACTTGCCTATTAACATAGGCAAAACTGAATCATACTATGGGCTTGGAACTTTCTATAGCACATAAGTCAAGAACGATATGAGTTTGAACATAGTCACGCTTTATCTGAAGCTATTTTTACCTAGAACAAATGTATCTGGGTATGAAGTAAGAATGGGAATAATGCCTTGATTGATATGACTAGAAGCTTTCAAGCTCAGAAACACTTCTCAACTATATTCTCATTTTTTATGACTACACTTCATTAGCTACAACTCCTAGCTCCCCTGTCCAGTTATAGAAAGTTACCTAAATTAGTGAGGGTATTTTGGTCTTTTCCTTAATCCATCATATTAAAACGTTTTTTAGTAATATTTTAGGGTGAAATCTAATTTGGGTCAGTTTTACAAATCCTAAACTACAATTGAGATTTTGAGAGGAGTTCAAGAAGAGGAAAAAGGAGGAGAAAAGGAAGAACGAACAAGATCTCTTGCGAATTGAGGATTTTTTTCGCAGTATTGAAGTATATAAGCTTTCATAGTGTTTGGGTCATTCACCGACACGCCAATCATGTGATTTTTATCTATAATTTCGTTCTTGAGGTTGAATGCTTTGAGTTCTTCAGGTTTTGTGCTTCGTTCTTTGATAATGAAGTTCTTGTTGAGTTCTTGAGGTGAGAGTTGCGAATGAGCGTAGTCATTGTGTGGGTTTTCGATGTAAATGTTCTGGATTATGAGAACTCATGTATTTTGACCTTAGATTTGCAGTGGGTATGAGTTGAACCGAGTTTGGGATGAGAGGAAAAGATCGGGCAAATAATTGCGCTCGTGTCCGCGTCGCAGAGGCGCTTAGAATTTTAGCTCCAGATAATCACTCCCTCTCCGCGTCGAGGAGAGAATACAGAGTCCTCTACCTCAAAAATTATTTCGTGACCAAAAAGTTAATTCCATCTCTGCGTCATGCCAATGTTCTTTAAATTGGGTCTTCACTCGTTCTTATGATCAACTATCTTAACCCTCCTAAATCATTGAGAGGTCCTACATTCCAAAGCATAATTCTTGAATTCACATTTCAAATTCAAGTTATTGCTTAGAGTAAAAATTCAAGGGAGTTCCTTCGAGTCATCTTGAGAAGTCTTTTACAATCTTTTAAAACTTGTTTTAAGACTTAAGTACTTGAGTTTGAGGATGAGTAGAGTTGAGTTTCATTTTTTCAAAATAAATATATGGAAACTAAGTATTCCTAAAAGTAAAGTTTTTTATATTTAAAATGAGAGGAAACACCGATTTCCAAAGGAGTTCATGAGGAGTTTTGAGTACTGTCTCTTTTAAGAGAAATCTTTTAAGTAATAATCTCAAAGTTGAGGATGAGGAAATGTTTCTAAACATATGAGCTAAATAATATTTTGGGAGTAGTATTGAGCACCGATATGGGGACGAGTTCAGATAACTCAAAGTCCTCATAAACCATGTATCCAATGTGGTAGAAATGGTTATACTTTTTAGATGATTCCTCATTGGTTTTTAAGCATAGCTTAGTGGATCCACTTAGTTGAGGAGTTCTATACCCTGGCAAGGTATAAGACAGTTCTAGCAGTGTGGGCGAGATGATGTATCATCACATAGGTCATAGTTGTCGGTTAGAGAATCTCTCATACAGAGTTATTTTGTATCTTTACATACAAACAGAGTTATTAATGTATTTTTAAATACATTGAGTTGTTATCTGTTGTTTTAAATACTTTATATAAATTACACTTTTATCATCGTTTTATATGGCATTAAGTTGAGTATCCATGAGTTGAGTAGAGTAGAGTCGAGGTGAGTATGTTTCCTTTTTATCAGTTCAAGCTTGCAGGTTATGTTAAGTATTCCATTTACATGCTCGTACATTCCATTACTGACGTCAATTTGGCCTGCATCTTTCATGATGCAGATATAGGTAACCAGGATCATCAACCAGCGCATCATTGATCTAGTCGAGTTCTAGATTTGTTTGGTGAGCCTCCTTGCTTCTGGAGGATCCCTCATTTATTTTCTGTTATTCAGTTTGTTAGCGTCATCGAGGGTGTTGTCCCGACATCGAGGCTTCATAGATAGATAGACAGTAGTTCATGAGTCTTTTCATTTTATTTTGTTAATGTTTTAAAATTTTGAGTTGCCTCTTTGGCTAGTGAATGCTTTATTTCTAAAATATTCTGAGTTTACCCTTTTGAGACAGTTGAGTAAAGTTACTTTTGAGTTCTTTTAAATGTTGAGTAAAGTCTTCCGTTGAGTATTGAGCCAGTCCAAAGGTTCGCTTGGGGCCAACAATGGTTCTCGAGTGTCGGCCACATCCAGGGTGTAGGATTAGGGCGTGGCATCTCCAAAATGGTCTATCTATGAAGCCTCGTATAAAGATGAGTGTCAGAATAAGACTTATAACACCTCAAAAAACTACTACTAACAACTCATAAAATTGGAGTCCTCTGGAAGCAATGAGGCCTCACTCAAAAACCGACAAAACGGAAGAAGTGATATCAATGAAACTCTTATTGATGATCATGAACACCTATATCTGCATCATGAAAAGATGCAAGTCAAATGACATCAGTACATTGAATGTACGAGTATGTAAAATAGCTGAGGAAAATAAAAATTGAACTCAAGAAGCTGAAGCAAGATACTCAACTGAATGTAATGACATAAAGGAGTAAGATCATTTAAAATTTACAAATACTTACTCATCTCTAAACTCAATATATTAAGTTATATGATAAATATACATTTTAACTCTATTTGGGAGATTCTCTCAAACCACTGAAAGAGTTCTTGTTTTCAAACATATGAGTTGAGTATTTTGGGAGTAGTATTGATCACCGATATGCGGATGAGCCTTGAATCCATAATGGTCATTTGAAGTTTATCCAAAATTCACAACTTAAGTATAACTTGCAAAATTATCAATTTAGCTATTTCCAACTTAGCGCTTTCTAAATTTAGCTCTTTCTAAGGCGGGCTGTTACAATATCTCTCATTGGGAACATTCTTCCTCGAATAAGATCACTCTAAAGTAGAACTAAGGGTGGAAACATCTAACACCCAACATGCAAAGTAACATACCATTTCAACTTAAGAATTACCAAGAAAAGAATTAGTATCTTGATCTGGAATTTATCCGGACTCAAAGAGATGTGGGTATCTCTTTTTCATATACTCCTCAGCCTCCCAAGTAGCTTCCTCAACAAATTGATTCCTCCATAAGACCTTGACTGATGCTACCTCCTTGGTTCTCAACTTGCGAACCTGATGATCCAGAATATAAACGGAATCTCCTCATAAGATAAGGTATCCTTAATACCAATGTCTTCGGTCGGTATAGTAAGTGAAGGATCACCCATAAACTTCTTCAACATTGAAATGTAGAATACCGGATGAACTGCTGCTATCTCTGACGATAGCTCCAACTCATAAACTACATTGCCAATCCTCTTGGATATCCTGTAAGGACCAATATACAGGGGACTAAGTTTCCCCTTCTTACCAAATCTCATAACACCCTTCATGGTGACACCTTTAATTAAACTCAATCATCCACCTCAAATTCCAAGTCTATTCTCCTAACATCGGTATAGGATTTCTGACGACTTTGCATTATTTTCAACCTCTCTTGAATGATATTTACTTTCTCCATAACTTGATGAACCAAATCAGGTCCTATCAATCCAACTTCACCCACCTCAAACCATCCAATAGGAGACCCACATCTTCTCCCATAAAGAGCCTCATAAGGAGTCATCTGGATGCTAGAGTGACAACTATTGTTGTAAGCAAACTCTATTAAAGGTAAGTGATCATCCCAACTACCCTTGATGCTAGAGTGATAACTATTGTTGTAAGCAAATTCAATGTAGTATTAAGCACTGATACGGGAATGAGTTCAAACAACTCATATTGAATCACCTAAATTGATTTGACTTAGTCATTTTTGAGAAATTATCTCAAACTATAGAAAGAGTTTTTGTTTTTAAACATATGAGCTGAGTATTTTGGAAGTAGTATTGAACATCGATATGAAGACGAGTTCATATAACTCAAGTCTCCATAAACCATCTAGCCATCGTGGGTAGAAACGATCATACTTTTCAGATAACACCTTAATGCTTTTTAGCATAGACTAGTGGATCCATTTAGTTGTGGTGTTCTATATCACGGCAAGGTATAGGACTGTTCTGGCAGCGTGGGAGAGACGTTGTATCATCACTTAGCTCATAGTGATGGTTGTCAGTTAGAGAAACTCCCACAGTATTATATTACTTTATATGTAAACTGAGTTGTTATTGTATTTCTTTAACACATTGAGTTGTCACATACTGTTTTAAATGCCTTGTATAAATTGCACCTTTATTGTTGTTTTACTTTACATTTGAGTTAAGTATCTATGAGTTGAGTACAACTAAGGTAAGTGTTCTTTTCAGATTCCTTTTAAGCTTATGTCATGTTTAGTTTTCCCCTCTCATGCTCGTACATTCAATGTACTGATGCTATTTGGCATGTATCATTTTATGATACAGACACAGGTAACCAAGATCAGCACCCATTGCCTCGTTGATCAAGTCGAGCACTCAAAGTCAATTTGTGAGCCTCCTTACTTTTAGGAGGATCCCTTTGGTTAATTTTTGCTTTATTGCTTTTAGCTATTTCAGTTGTTAGGATGATCGGGGGTCTTGTCCCGACATCTCTCTTAGTATCTAGAGGCTTCATAGACAGTTAGATATGAGTTCTTTAATCTTGATATTTCAGTTGTTTATGTTAAGACTTGGTTTGCCGTTTTGGCTATGTTGAATGTTTATCCTTAAACGCTTTAAGTTTAATTTGAGATAGTTGTTTTAAATATGCATATGATTTTTGTAATAATGCGTAAGGTCTTCCGCTGAGAGTTCAGCCAGGCCAAGGATTCGTTTGGGACCAGCAATGGTTCTCGAGTGCCAGTCCTTCCCAGGGTGTAGGCTCGGGGCGTGACACTGTGGTTTGTTTCTTTGCTTTCCATAACACCTAGGACTTGCCTATCTTGACCATGTACCCTATAACTGACCTTCTAGTAATTGGGCATGAAGCCCAATCAGCATCACAAAATGCAGAGACTTAGGAACTAGCCAGTAATAGGCCTTGACCAGGTTCCTTTTTTAAGTATCTCACCACTCTCAATGCAATATCCATATGTGACTTCTTTGGATGCCGTAGAAATTGACTCAAAGTCTGTGTGCTAAATGATATGTCTGGCCTTGTCATGTTAAGATACACAGCTTCCCAATAAGTTTTTGATACATTGTCCAATCTGCCAATGGATCCTCATAATCATCTCTCAATTTTACCTGCTCATCATATTTGTCTTGATGTTAACTTAACATTGACATCAATAGGGGTTCATGCAGGCTTGGTTGCTGTCATACCAACCTCAGCTATAAGCTCAAGAACATACTTCTTTTGATGCATCAATATACCATATGCTGATCTACTAAACTCAATACCTAGGAAATACTTTAGTTCACCTAGGTCCTTCATCTTGAAAGTCTTTTGTAGTGCCTGTTTAGTGTCTTCTATTAATTCAAGAATGCTGCCAATAATTAACATGTCATCTACATAAACTAGCACAATACATATTCCAACTTCTAACTTGTTGATGAACAATGGGTAATCATACTAACTTTGTTTGAACTTAAGACCAACAAGAGCTTTAGTCAGGTTGTGATTCCACTGTCTTGGAGCTTGCTTGAGCCCATACAGTGACTTTGTTAGTTTGCAAACCTGCTCCCCTTGACTGACAAAGCCTTAAGGGAGCTGCATATATATTTCATCCTCTAGATCACCCTACAATAAAGCATTAAAAACATCTATTTGATGAATATTCCAATGCCTTGAAGATGCAAGAGAAACAATGGATCTCACTGTCACCATCTTAACAATTGGTGAGAAAGTTTCCTTGTAATCAATACCCTCTTGTTGGCTATACCCCTTAGATACCAACCTGGATTTAACCCTCTCAACTTCTCCTGTAGATTTGTACTTAATTTTATATATCCACCTGCACCTTATAGGTTTCTTTCCTTTTGGTAAATCGGTGATCTCCCAATTGTTGTTGTCTTCTAAGGCTTGAATCTCAAATTTCATAGCATCAACCCACCTAGGATCCTTAACTGCATCTGAGTAGGTACAAGGTTCTTTCAAAGATGAGGTAGCAACTATATAACATTGATAGGCAAGAGATAGATGACTATAGCTCATGTAGTTGCATAAGGGATATTTAACATCCTTATTTATGTTGAGAGAGACAAATTCCTTTATCTATAGAGGTTTGTGTGTAGTCCTTGAGGAACTTCTAGTATTAGCTGGTACAACCTACATAGGAACCTCTTAAAGTGTTTCCTCAATGATGTTAGTAGCCTGAGAAGTTGTCAAAGGATCAGGTATCTCTGAATCAAATTCTTGACATGGTGAAGCTGAGATAACTGTATCTTCATTACATCTAGTTGTAATAGGAACCTAGTGAGGAAGGTCTGGAATGGTGAAATCTGTAGCCTACAAATTGTCTAAAAGTATTTGTCACGACCCGATTTCTCAAGTCATAATGGCACCTACTATACCCTACCAGTAGGTAAGCCAACCCGTAACCCAGAACATCAAGCAATAAGCGAAAGGGCAGAAACTAGCGAAAACAATAATCTAAACAAGAATAACAAGGCAGAAGCAACCAAAAATAAATATATACAAAAATCCCTCCCAGAACCTGGAAGTCACTAGTACAGAGCTATCTAATAAAGAGTACAAGTCCCAAAAGTGGACCACAACAAAGTGTGTCTCAGAGGCAACAAGACTAGCTAAAACAAAAGAAGGAGACAGAACAAACCCAAAATGTCAAGTGCTCGCTCTCGTCTCCAGATCAATGCTGCAAAAGAAGGCTGGAACAAATCACCGCTGGTAAGTGGTACTGGGACCTGCATCACGAAATAGATGCAGAGCGTAGCATGAGTACCAACACAACAGGTACTCAGTAGGCATCATAGGCCGACTGAGCAAAAGGGTAAAAATAATAAGAAAGGATAGAATCTAGACACAGAGAGGTCAAAACGGATATGAAAAGAAAGCACACGAGCAAACCAGAACAAACTAAGTACACTAAACTAACCAAATTGGACCCCCATATGCCCGAAAAGTACACTCGTGTGCAAGCTCAAATAAAACCTGAACGAACCCCTATAAGCCCGACAGGTACACAGAAAAGTTAGGTCTACTGAGAAAGAAGAAAACCGGGCTAATAACCCAAAGTAACTAAGTTAATCCATCAGACTCCACCCAGCCAGCAGTGCACTCCCAGCCCAGCTAGAAAGAGTGACCCTAGGGGGCACCCAACCAAACAGTCCACTCCCAACCCCGGCTAGAAAGAGGGACCCGTGAGTGAGGTAGATATCGCGAGTCGTCCTACCATGCAGTCAGCTCCCAACCCAGCTAGAAAGAGCGACCCGGGGACACCCAGCCAGCAGCACACTCCCAGCCCAGCTAGAAAAAGAGTCCCGGGGGTGATCGCCGATATCATCGAGTCTACCCAGCCAGGGATACATTCCCAGCCCAGCTAGAAAGAACGACCCCGGGGGTGATGGTATCTCCAATAGGATCCAATCCCACAACAACCACCGTGGAACACCGTCCACTCTAAGGAATCACAGAAAAGGCTCCAAGCCTATACTATCTCAAACTCACGCCTCTAGTGATGCACAAAACCTTCGAGAATGAGTCAGAACCGCAGAATGCGAGGGAGAAGATACAGAAGTGCAGCAAGCAGCGATAACGCCTAATCTAAGGCTTAAACTATCAGACTCAAGTCCGCTACTCCAGTCTACAAGGAGCTAAGTCATCCGAACGACGTCGGCAACAAGTCAAGGCTATCCAGCCCACACGAGTCATAAGTCTAAGGCAATACTAGTCTAACCTAGACTAAGGACATCATGCTTACGGTTAAGGATGAACAAGGCATACAACACAAAGCATACAAGCATACAATAACATTTAGCACATAGACATGCAACTCTACTAAATTGGATAACATGATACTATACCCAAAATATTGCCAATCGATTCTAACATGAGGTATCTAACCAAAGTAAGGTAGTAAACTGGTACCCACCCCCAATTCACTCCAATCGACATGCTTTTACACAATTAAGCTCAATCTAAAAGAAAGAAAGCCGTAGCCTACCTTAAGGCCGATCGCGCGTTCTCCAAATCACTTTACCGGAGCCTTCCCTTTTCGAACAGTCTCAAAACGCTGCCCCGCTATCAAAAATAGAGTCACAATGTAACTACGGTCATTTAGACACCAAAAATCACAACAAATGGAGACTGGTCAATTTTGGAGTAAAAACGGGAATCGTGGGACCCGCTCTAAACTGTCCGAATTTGACTCCGTCAAGAGGCCCTAAACAGCACCCCAAACTTGTGTTCCAAAATGGAACACAATTCGAGGCTCAAAACACAACAAGAACCAACAAGCAAGAATTCACATTTTAATCAACTAAAAGAAACCCTAAGCAGCCTTCTAAACTCGAAAAAAAAACAAAAATCAAAAGGTGCCCAGCACTCTTTGAACACTCTACGATGAAGTCTCGATAATTCTTAACATGTGGGACTTCAAATCACCCAAAACCGAGCTAAAATGAGTGAGATATGATCAAAACAATAATACCAAAAACAAAGGCTCGAAAATGGTACTGCTACCAGGTTTTATCGCGAAATTACCTCGAACTGAGACCCCAAATCACTATCCAAGCACACCAACGCGTTGTCCTCAAAAAATCTCACAACTTTGCCTTTTGAATCGCTCAAATTGGACAAAAGATGAGAGAGTTATGAGAGGTTAAAGTTTGGAAATTATGTTGAAAAGTGGGTCCCACTTCCAATGGCCATTTTAAATCAAAACCTACAAAACGGCTCGGAAAGATATAGAAAACCTCGGGACACAGAAGGAGGGTCAATCTAGACCAAACTCAACATTCCGTAGCTAACCACACTGACAAAATTCTCATCCGAGCGCGTTTACTCAAAATGTTGACCAAAGTCAAACTTAGGCTTAAACTTAAAGTTAAAACGCCTAATCGCACCGACTCACACTGAAAACCTCGGGAGTCATGTCGACCATGCTACCAGCCTAAAATGACCCTTTCGAAGCTGATGGAATCGTCAGAATTGGATTCTGATGTCATCTTCTTGAACTTTTGATCGAAAATGATCGTTCAAGGTTCATAAGCTCCAAAACACAAAAAAACTCGCACCAAGACCAAACGAACGACCAGGTGACCGAACTGTCAGTCCCAGCAAGTCATAAATGACTTGGGGTCGCTACAAGAATGCTCTAAATGATACACAGCAAGCAAGACACAGAAATGACCTGGAGGGTTATGACAATATCCACTACTAAAAAGGACTTTTGTCCGCGAAAGTAAGGGTCAAGAAGTACCTGAAGGCTCAAACAAGCCGGGAAACTGCTGTCGCATCTCCTGCTCGGTCTCCCAGGTAGCCTCCTCGACTGGACGATGCCTCCAACGGACCTTAACAACAGAAATGGCTCTCTAGCGCAATCTCCTCACATCTCTGGCTAAAATGGCAACTGGCTCCTCTACAAATGTCAAACGATCACCCAACTCGACTGCATCATACTGGAGCACATGGGACTCATCAGGAACATACCGCCGCAACATCGAGACATGGAAAACTGGGTGGATGGCTGAAAATGCTGGAGGTAGGGCCAACTCATAAGCAACTTCCCCTACTGTCCGGAGTATCTCAAAAGGCCCAATGTACCTGGGGCTAAGCTTGCCCCGCCTCCCAAACCTCATCACGCCCTTCATGGGCGACACACGGAGGAATACCCGATCGCCAACAGAGAATCTCAAAGGTCGGCGCCTCCGATCTACATAACTCTGAGCCGTCCTAAGCCTATCCTGAATCACCCTCACCTGATCCAGGGCCTCCTGAAGCAAATCTGTACCACGCGGCCTAGGCTCTGTAGACTCAAACCAATCAACTGGAGAGCGACAACGCCTACCATATAATGCCTCGAATGGAGCCATCTGAATACTAGAGTGGTAGCTGTTATTGTACGCAAACTCCGCCAAAGGTAAGAACTAGTTCCACTGACCTCTAAAATCCATAACACAGGCCCGCAACATATCCTCAAGGACCTGAATAGTACGCTCTGACTGGCCATCCGTCTGCGGGTGGAAAGTTGTTCTAAGGTCAACCCGAGTGCCCAACTCATCCTGAAAGGTCCTCCAAAAGCTGGACGTGAACTGAGAACCCCAATCTGATATAATAGAAACTAGCACCCCATGAAGTCGAACCACCTCCCGAATATAGATACGAGCCAACCTCTCGGCGCTAAATGAAGACCGAACAGGAAGGAAATGTGCTGACTTGGTCAATCGATCAACGATGACCCAAATGCTGTCAACACCTCTAAAAGTTCGAGGCAACCCCACAATAAAGTCCATAGTGATACGCTCCCACTTCCACTCCGGAATAGGTAATCTCTGAAACTCACCACCAGGCCTCAAATGCTCGGCCTTTACCTGCTGGCAACACAAGCAATGGGAAACAAAGTCAGCAATATCACTTCTCATGCCACTCCACCAGTAATGCTACCTCAAATCACGATACATCTTCGCTGTGCCCGGATGGATAGAGTATCTAGACTCATGGCCCTCAGAAAGTATCAACTGTATCAAATCCCCAACTCTCGGAACACAGATGCGGCCGGCGAATCTCAACACTCCATCATGATCTAAGGTAGCCTGACCACCATCACCCGCTAACACCCGATCTCTAAGGGCCACCAAGGCCTCATCCTCAAATTTTCAACTACAGATCATATCAAGCAAGGAAGACTGAACTCCCATATGGGCCAAGACACGTCTAGGATCTGAGATATCCAACCGAACCATGCTATTGGCTAAGAACTGAATGTCCAAAGCCAAGGGTCGCTCCTCAACAGATAAGAAGGCTAGACTACCCATACTCACCGCCTTTCGACTCAAGGCATCCGCTACCACATTCGCCTTGCCCGGATGATAGAGAATAGAGAGGTCATAGTCCTTTAGGAGCTCAATCCAATGACGCTGCCTCGAATTAAGGTCCCTCTGGCTCATGATGTACTGAAGACTCCTGTGATCGGTATAGATCTCACATCGAACTCCATACAAGTAGTGCCTCCAAATCTTAAGTGCGAAAACTACCGCCGCCAACTCTAAGTCATGGGTGGGGTAGTTGCGCTCATGGATCTTAAGCTGCCTCGACGCATAAGCAATAACCCAGCCCTGCTGCATCAATACACAACCCAAACCAACGCCGGATGCATCACAATAAACCGTGAAGCCCTCGCCCTCAACTGGAAGTGTCAATATAGGAGCAGTGGTCAATAACTCCTTGAGCTTCAAAAAGCTTGCCTCACACTCCTCTGACCAAACAAAGGGAACATCAACACGAGTCAACCGGGTCAGAGGTGCTGCCAAGGTAGAGAAACCCATCACAAAGCGTCTGTAGTAGCCTGCTAGTCCGACGAAGCTCCGAATCTCAGTAATTGAGGTGGGCCTAGCCCAATCATGAATAGCCTCAATCTTCGCCGGATCTACCATAATGCCCTCCTTAGATACAACATGCCCCAAGAACGCCACAGAGTCTAACCAAAACTGGTACTTTGAGAACTTGGCATAAAGCCGATGATCTCCCAAAGTCTGGAGCACAACTCTTAAATGCTGCTCATGATCACCCCTACTCCGCGAGTATATCAAAATGTCATCAATGAAGACTATGACGAAGGAATCAAGATAAGGCCTGAACACGCATGTCATCAAGTCTATAAAGGCAGCAGGGGCATTAGTCAACCCAAATGACATCACCAAGAACTCATAATGGCCATAACGAGTCCTAAATGCAGTCTTAGGGATGTCCGCTGCCCTAATCCTCAACTGGTGATAACCGAACCTCAAATCAATCTTAGAGAACACTGAAGCTCCCTGTAGCTGGTCAAATAGGTCATCAATCCTAGGCAGAGGATATCGATTCTTCACTGTCACCTTATTCAACTGCCTATAGTCAATGCACATACGCATCGTACCGTCCTTTTTCTTAACAAAAAGAACGGGAGTGCCTCAAGGTGATACACTAGGTCTGATAAATCCCTTACCCAAGAGATCCTGAAGCTAAACACTGAGCTCCTTGAGCTCTGCAGGAGCCATCTGATATGGTGGAATAGAAATAGGCCGAGTACCTGGCTCAAGCTCAATCAAAAAATCAATATCACGCTCTGGGGGTAGGCCAGGTAGGTCAGTAGGAAACACATCTAAGAAGTCATGAACAACAGGAACTGACTCTACCGGAGGAACCTCCCTACTCACATCACGTACATAGGCTAAATATGATAAGCATCCACTAGCCACTAGCCACTAGCCTCCTAGCACGAATAAAAGAGATAACCCCAACTGGTGTGCTACCACGAGATCCCTGCCACACCACCGGAGGAATACCAGGAATGGCTATGGTAATGGTCTTCGAGAAGCAATCTAAAACAGCGCGATAAAGGGATAACCAGTCCTTGCCCAAAATCACATCGAAATCAACCATGTCAAGCAATATAAGGTCAGCCCGGGTGTCACGCCCCTGGATAGTAACTAAGCAAGAACGAAATACCTGATCCACTAATAAAGACTCACCCACGGGGGTCGACACACGCAATGACGCTACTAGAGGCTCAAACATCATACTCAATCGAGAAGCATAGTAAATAGAAACGTATGAAAAAGTAGAGCCCGGATCAAATAAAGCCAAGGCGGGCTGTTGGCATAAAAGAATCGTACCTGTGATCACATCATCTGATGCCTCAGCCTCCGCCCTCGCTGGAGCTGCATAAAAGTGGCTATATCTTCCTCTGCCCCGACCATCAGACCTACCACCTGACCTGTCTCCTCGGGGACCACCCCGTATACCCTGCTGACTACCTCTACGGTCCTGACCCTGACCACGGCCTCTAACTGGAGGTGCTGGTAAAGTTGGGGGAGCTACATGAGGAGCGGGAGCAATACGACTATGCTGAGGGCAATCTCTGGCCCAATGACCCATCTCACCACACTCATAGCAACCCTGTCGAGGGCAACTCCCAAAAGAACGACTATCATGGCCTGAAGAACCCGACTGAAACACCTCGCGGCCCTAACTCGAACTAGTCTCACTCCGACCACCATATGATGCCTCAAGAGAGGCCTGTGTAGGTTTGCTAGACTGACCCTGTCGAAACCGTCGTCCGGCCCTGTCATGATAATCTCTAAACCTGGGGCGGGAGTCACTGTGGCTGCCCTCATGCCTAGCCCTCTTCTCGCTGCCCCCTTGGGCCTCGCGATGAAGATGCTCCATAGTACTAGCATAGTCAACTACGTCTAAACAAGATCGACCCGCAGAAACTAAGGACTGGGTCTCAAGCCGAAGCTGCAATCTCAACCCACGAACAAAGCACCTAACTCTCTCCTCCTCTGTAGGTAATATCATCTCGGCATAACGAGAAAGCTCATGGAACCTAGTCTCGTACTCCACCACCGACATAGAGCCCTGCTCCAACCTGCAAAACTGATCCCTGAGGCGGTCTCTGACGCTACGAGGGATAAACTTGGCCAAGAAGGCCTCAGAAAACTCATCACATGATACCGGTGGAGATCCAACTGGCCTGGTCTGGATGAAAGTGCGCCACCACTGCCTGGCTAGCCCATCTAGCTGGTAAGCAATGAAGTCAGCCCCTCTAGACTCCACAAGGCCCAAAGAGCGAGGCCTCTCACGACAAGCAGTAAGAAACTCGTGGGCATCCTCACCCATAGCCCCAGAAAACCTCGGTGGTGTCAACCTGAGAAACACACCAAGCATCTTCTGGTCCTCAAGCGGCATAGGTCTATCCGCTGCCAAGGGCTGTACTCCCTCAGGTGATACCTGGACCTGAGGTGCCCTCACTGCAGGCTGATCCTGCGATACTAGTGCTGGTGTAGCTGGGGCAGGTGGCTGCTGCATCCCCCAAGCACACCTAAGAGCTGAGCAATAGCGGCCTGGAGATCTGGAGTCGAACTAGTCCGGGTGGCGGCCGGGCCGGCCCCGCCCCATCGGGCCGATCTCGGTATACGAAGTCTTTGGGGGGTCTCGCTACGGCTGGATCATTCTCTCTCTCCTGGACTGATGATGTGGCCCTCTCTCGACCTCGGGGTCGGCGTCTACCCCAAGCTGGGGCTCTGTCTGCAGGCCTGGGTGCGCCACCCCTGCTGGCCGCGCCACCTCGCGAGCGAGCCATCCTGCGAAAGAGTGAAACAACTGAGATTTCCAGAAACCAATAAGACACGCGCTGCACGAAAGTGAAACAAAAGAGGAAATTTCCTAAGGACATCCTGTAGCTTCCCGAAGATAAGTTACGGACGTCTCCGCATCAATCCGCAGGACTCTACTAGACGTTAGCTTTGTACAAGTGAGACCGATGAACCTGGGGCTCTGATACCAACTTGTCACGACCCGATTTCTCAAGTCATGATGGCACCTACTATACCCTACCAGTAGGTAAGCCAACCCGTAACCCAGAACATCAAACAATGAGCGAAAGGGCAGAAACTAGTGAAAACAATAATCTAAACAAGAATAACAAGGCGGAAGCAATCAAAAATAAATATATACAAAAATCCCTCCCAGAACCTGGAAGTCACTAGTACAGAGCTATCTAATAAAAAGTACAAGTCCCAAAAGTGGACCACAACAGAGCGTGTCTCAGAGGCAACAAGACTAGCTAAAACAAAAGAAGGAGACAGAACAAACCCAAAACGTCAAGTGCTCGCTCTCGTCTCCAGATCACTGCTGCAAGAGAAGGCTGGAACAAATCACCGCTAGTAAGTGGTACTGGGACCTGTATCACGAAATAGATACAAAGCGTAGCATGAGTACCAACACAACATGTACTCAGTAGGCATCATAGGCCGACTGAGTAAAAAGGGTAAAAATAATAAGAAAGGATAGAATCTAGACACAAAGAGGTCAAAACGGATATGAAAAGAAAGCACACGAGCAAACCAGAACAAACTAAGTACACTAAACTAACCTAACTAGACCCCATATGCCCAGAAGGTACACTCATGCGCAAGCTCAAATAAAACCTGAACGAACCCCCATAAGCTGGACAGGTACACAGAAAAGTTAGGTCTACTGAGAAAGAAGAAAACTGGGCTCACAACCCAAAGTAACTAAGATAATCCATTAGACTCCACCCAGCCAGCAGTGCACTCCCAGCCCAACTAGAAAGAGTGACCCTAGGGGGCACCCAACCAAACAGTCCACTCCCAGCCCAGCTAAAAAGAGGGACCCGTGAGTGAGGTAGATATCGCGAGTTGTCCTACCATGCAGTCAGCTCCCAACCCAGCTAGAAAGAGCGACCCGGGGACACCCAGCCAAGAAGACACTCCTCAGCCCAGCTAGAAAGAGAGGCCCGGGGGCGATCGCCAATATCACCGAGTCTACCCAGCCCAGCTAGAAAGAACGACCCCGAGGGTGATGGTATCTCCAATAGGATCCAATCCCACAACAACCACCGTGGAACGCCGTCCACTCTAAGGAATCACAGAAAAGGCTCCAAGCCTATACTATCTCAAACTCACGCCTCTAGTGATGCACAAAATTTTCGAGAATGAGTCGGAATCGCAGAATGTGAGGGAGAAGATACAGAAGTGCAGCAAGCCGCGATAATGCATAATCTAAGGCTTAAACTATCAGACTCAAGTTTGCTACTCCAGTCTACAATGAGCTAAGTCATCTGAACGACGTCGGCAGCAAGTCAAGGCTATCCAGCCCACACGGGTCATAAGTCTAAGGCAATGCTAGCCTAACGTAGACTAAGGACATCATGCTTATGGTTAAGGATGAACAAGGCATACAACACAAAGCATACAAGCATATAATAACATTTAGCACATAGACATGCAACTCTACTAAACCGAATAACATGATACTATACCCGAAATATTGCCAATCGATTCTAACATGAGGTATCTAACCAAAGTAAGGTAGTACACTGGTACCTAACCCCCAATTCACTCCAATCGACATGCTTTTACACAATTAAGCTCAATCTAAAAGAAAGAAAGCCGTAGCCTACCTTAAGGCCGATCGCGCGTTCTCCAAATCACTTTACCGGAGCCTTCCCTTTCCGAACAGTCTCAAAACACTGCCCCGCTATCAAAAATAGAGTCACAACGTTACTACGGTCATTTAGACACCAAAAATCACAACAAACGAAGACTGGTCAATTTTGGAGTCAAAACGGGAATCGTCAAACCCGCACTGAACTGTCCGAATTTGACTCCGTCAAGAGGCCCTAAACAGCACCCCAAACTTGTGTTCCAAAATGGAACACAATTCGAGGCTCAAAACACAACAAGAACCAACAAGCAAGAATTCACATTTTAATCAACTAAAAGAAACCCTAAGCAGCCTTCTAAACTCAAAAAAAAACGAAAATCGAAAGGTACCCAGCACTCTTTGAACACTCTACGATGAAGTCTCGACAATTCTTAACATGTGGGACTTCGAATCACCCAAAACCGAGCTAAAATGAGTGAGATATGATCAAAACAATAATACCAAAAACAAAGGCTCGAAAATGGTACTGCTGCCAGGTTTTATCGCGAAATTACCTCGAACTGAGACCCCAAATCACTATCCAAGCACACCAACGCGTTGTCCTCAAAAAATCTCACAACTTTGCCTTTTGAATCGCCCAAATTGGACAAAAGATGAGAGAGTTATGAGAGGTTAAAGTTTGGAAATTATGTTGCTGTTTTTCTGCATTTATTGCAGATTTCAGCAATAATTTCCAAAACTTAAAACCCCCACGGGGTGCTCCGAACTCGTTCAAAATCCCGTGCACGCAAACGAGATATGCAATCATACCAAATTTGATATTCCGGACTCAACGGCGTAGTCGAAATTTCCATCAAAGGTCATCTCGATAAAAAGTGGGTCCCACTTCCAATGGCCATTTTAAATCAAAACCTACAAAATGGCTCGGAAAGATATCGAAAACCTCGGGACACAGAAGGAGGGTCAATCTAGACCAAACTCAATATTTCGGAGCTAACCACACTGACAAAATTCTCATCCGAGCGCGTTTACTCAAAATGTTGACCAAAGTCAAACTTAGGCTTAAACTTAAAGTTAAAACGCTTAATCGCACCGACTCACACTGAAAACCTCGAGAGTCGTGTCGACCATGCTACCAGCCTAAAATGACCCTTTCGAAGCCGATGGAATCGTCAGAATTGGATTCTGATATCATCTTCTTGAACTTTTGATCGAAAATGATCGTTCAAGATTCATAAGCTCCAAAACACAAAAAAACTCGCACCAAGACCAAACGAACGACCAGGTGACCGAACTGTCAGTCCCAGCAAGTCATAAATGACTTGGGGTCGCTACAGAAATGCTCTAAACGATACACAGCAGGCAAGACACAGAAATGACCTGGAGGGTCATGACAGTATTGGTTGGCTATCAATGGTGTCTGTCTGTGAAAAAGGGAACACATCTTCCTTAAATATGACATCTCTACTGACAAAGAATGATCTAGTAGTAAGATCAAATAAAATGTACCCTATGTATTTCTGAGTATCCCATATGAACTACAATTTTAGACCTGGGGATCATCTTATCATGTTTAGTAAGAATCTTTGCAAAACATAAGCAACCAATAGTTCTGAAGTGTGATAGTTCTAGTTTCCTACCATATAGCTTCTCATAGGGAGTTTGAAAGTTAAGCACACTACTAGGTATCCTATTAATAATATGTGCTGCAGCTAGTACACAATGTCCCCAGTACTTTAAAGGAATGTTTGCCTGAAATCTTAAGGCTTTTGTAACCTCAAGTAAGTGCATGTGTTTTCTTTCAGCCACTTCATTCTGGTGAGGAGTGTAGGGGCATGATCTCTGATGAATAACTCCTATCTCCTTAAACATAGTCTCACACACAGAATTCATAAACTCAGTACCATTATCAGTCCTAATCACTTTGATGGTTTTAGCAAACTGATTATTGACAAATCTTAGAAACAGTTGTATGGACATACTCACATCATATTTATGCTTTAGAAGAAAAATCCAGGTCATCCTTGAGAAGTCATCAACTATTGTAAGAAATTATTTATTTCCATCAAAAGTAGTTGTGTTATAAGGACCCCAGAGGTCAACACGAATCAAATCAAAGTTGTTTGAACTTCTTATGTTACTAGAAGGAAAAGTAAGTCTTGTATGTTTGTCATAAGGACAGACTAAACACTTAGACACTCTACATATACTTTGATTATTCATATCAAATATCCTAGCAAGAACTCCTGAGGACACATGTCCTAGTCTTTGATGCCAAAGCTCCATGTCTAAGTCTATTTTAGCAACTGATCCTTCTTATCAGTGTACAGACATCCCTCTTTTCCACCAAAATGTTTTTGAGTGTACATACATCCTTCTTCTTCACCAATCTCTTTCACCTTTCCACTGTAAAATTCCTGGAAAACACAACAATTAGGAAAGAAAGTGACTGAGCACCCAAGTTCCTTTGTTAGTTTGCTCACTGACATCAGGTTGTACTTGAATTCAAGTAGATAGGAGACATTGGAAATGATACTTCTATCTGAGAATGCACAAGAACCAGCATAAGTCACTTGTGTAGTGTCTCCATTAGAATACACACTCTTAGGAACCTCTAACTTGGTTACAGACCCTTTGATAAACATATCCAACTGAGACACCATGTGGCTTGTTGCACCAGTATCTACAATCCACACTCTACTATTTTCAGAAACAAAGAAAGTTTTACCTGCAGTGTGAGTAGCATGTGTAGGATAACAGTCTGAAGAGGTAGATTCATTCTTGTGCTGAAAACTTTTGAGGATATGATCATATTGTTCCTTTGTAAAAGTACAGCCCTGAAGTAGTTGTTTGACCTTCCTCTCAGTTTGACTCATTGTTTTGGGCACTTTGGAATTTTCTAACACTTCATCAACAACCTGAGTAATATCAGATTTCTTTCCCCATCCCAGAACAAGAACATTGGTATTCATACCATATGAGAAGTGGGCTAGTTGATGGTGACCAGATGAGGTAGAGTCTTAGGAAGTCCCCTATACCTTCCTTTTAGATTTGAAGTCTGGTGGATATCCCACAATCTTATAACAAAATTCTTTGTTGTGACCCTTACAATGACAAAAGTCACATATCAAAATGGAATTCTTCTTGTATTTTTGACTTGTTCCTGAAGAAGTACTAGGTTTAGAGAACATAGCTACAGAATCTGCTCCAATTGAGTTTAATCCCATATTGTTAGTGACTGAAACCATAACCTTTTGACACTCATCTCCCACTATCATAGCATATGCATGTTTAGTAGTTGGTAAGGCATTCATCATCGAGATTTGGCTCCTGGCCTGATGGTAAGACTCATTTAACCTCATCAAAAACTGATATAACCTCTGCTTATTCAAATGAGTAACAAATCCTTTAGACTTGTCACAATTACAAGATGGAGCAATAACTAAAGCTTCAAATTCATCGCATAGTGTTTTGAGCTTAGTGTAGTACACAGACACAGAATCAGTGCCCTGATGTAACGAGGCAATGCACTTATGTAGACTATAGGTTCTAGATCCATCTATCCTGTTAAATCTCTCTTTCAAATCATTCTAGACTTGAAAAGCATTGGATGCAAAAGCAATGCCACTAAGTAGGCTCTTTGACACTGAATTCATCAATCACGAGAGTACAATTGCATTAGCCCTTTCCCATTATCCCCACAGTTCTTCACCAAACGTCTCTTTCATACAGGATCCATCTACTAGCCTTACCTTTTTCCTTCCTAGTAGTGCTAGTGTAATGGAACGATTCCATAGGGTATAGTTCTCAACACCGCTAACTCCACTAATATCAGTAGGACTAAGGAATAAATGATGATTATAATCAATACCTTGTCCAGACAAAGATGCAACATGGAGTGGTGTTGATGTACTTTCATTTTGACCATTGTTAAGGGTTTGATCCAGATCTACAACTGCTCTGTTTGTTTCCATTTCTGTGATACTTCAATCAATTACTTGTCGCGAAAGCAAATAACAACACAACTGAACAATAGATCCTAGTTTAGATTTGTAATTCTTCTGGAAAGATGAATTTGTGAATTGAATACTCAATTATTTTATTCAACACCAATCGCCTTCCACAGAGATCACTGTGGGTAGCTCTGAGACCATGAACGTAAGTGAAGAACAAGCTCAATTAGCACAGAAACTCCATTAACAAGGAGCTAACATTGAAGGAGAGAATCTCTCATATTTTGAGTTCAACAGACTTAAGTAATACATCAGGGAAAGGCTATTATTTATAGCTCATTCATTTTACAATGAGTAACTAACTTCTAGAACTTACTAACAGAAAGTAGTTATAACTAACTTTAGGAAAAAGACTAATCTACCCTTTATTAATCGTAACAACTTTAACTTGTACTCTTCTCTTCATTATCAGCTCATATCTCAACATTAACATATGACATTTTTTTGTCCTTTTTTTCCTTCTGTTTTTTTTTTTAACTATAGGCATTCGTTTATCATAAACTTTAATAGTAGGTCGGAATTATTTTCCTTTGTTAAACCTCACACAAGATTTTTCAATATAAATTGTTGTATAACTTTTTCATACACGGCTAGTTTTAATTATTTTCTGTATGTGCTATAGAAAATCATGATGATGATTAGGCACCCAAATGAGTTTTCAGAAAGCAACAAAAGAATATAGTGAATGTTTTGATTGGCAATTTGGTCAATCTCCCGTTAGAAACCGATGTACAAGATGATGATCTTATACTCTTTGTGGAACACACACATTTCGATAATTAACTAGTTAATTCAAGAAATTATTTGGGCCGAGGGTTTATTAACTGTGAAAAAGAAATACATGACTCTACAGATGATTTTTGTAAAAAATTGCTTGATAAATCTTGGCATAAATTGGATCACCAAATGTCAGGATCTTACCCAAAAAGAATTGAATTCGGGATCCTACTTTACTAACAGGAGATGACAAGAGGGCAGAAGGGAAGGGGAGGAAAGCTATGTGCGCAAACGAGTTTGTACGATCGTTAGAGCGAGTTAGGAATAATAGCCAACCAACAACGACTTCACCGTCTAACAGTCATGATACTTAAGGGGATCGAGTGGAGCACTCTTCTTGGTTGAGGCCTCATCTTTTTCACATGCACATATTAATAGTTTACCATACTCCCTCTTATAATTCATTTAGATTCCACACCGATACAATACTAGTATTACTTTTTCCGTTATTTCTTGAGCTTTGCTTTATATTCTCATATTACGATATTCTTAACTTTATTGTTTTATGATTTTATCTATGGGAACGCGAAGATCATTCTCATATGCGCAATTCTACAATCTACGAAATTTTCGAGCTCTTTTCTTTACTATACTTTATGTTATTTACTTTATACTTGTATATAAAAACTACTAATTAATCAACCTAATCAACAATCTAAATCGACAAGCCATGCCCTTGACCTCTTATAAATTTAATTGTACCATCTTTTTTGGTAAATAAAACGTGTAATTAGTATACAGTAATTACATTATGATAAACAAATAGGTCATCCTAATTATTATAATACGTATTACTACCCTGTTAATTGCACAAATTTTAATTATCGGGTGATTTTTCAAATATAATATTTTGAGTTAAAGGTTATATGCATATGCTACTCCATATCAGATATTTCTCGTAATAACTCATCTTATTTATTTTTTATTTTTATCAACTGATGCATTCTAACTGACAATGTTTTTGCTATACTCCTCTGTTCCTAATTACTTGTCCACTTTTCATTTTTTTGTTGTCCCTAATTACTTATCCATTTTGACAAATCAAGAAAGGACAAAATATTTTTATCTATTATACCCTCAATTAATTAGTTTGAAAAGGATAAAATTTCTTGAAAATCTTAAGTTTTTAATTCACTCACTTCATAATTAATAGGGGTAAAATGGTAAACTCACTATATCAATAATTATTTTCTTAATAGGTGTGTCAATTAAAAAATAAACAACTAATTAGTGACAGAGGGAGTATTTGTTATGGGGAGACGTTTCCAATGAATTGCTATTGTTTCGAGATTTTTCATAAAAATCCTATATTTTGGATACCCAAAAAGCACTATTGGAGAAGATAATTACTACTCCCTCCATTTTATATTAATTGAATTTTTGAGGCATTTCAGTTTTCAAGACTACTTTTTGAGTGTTCTTCCAATTTTATCCTTCATTAGTTAGTAATGGAATTAGTGATTAATTAATATTTAGTTATTTTAATCATAAATTTGACAATAATTAATAAGATTAAAAATGGAAAACTATGTTCAATTTATGTCTAAATCTACTTTTCTTAAAGGGTGTGAAACACCACAAAAATTCAATTAATATGGAATGGAGAAAGTATTAAGAAGAAAAACTGCAGCAACCCCAATAAAACTCGAAATTTAAAAATTAGAATTGAGTAATAAGTGAAACAAAAGTTTGACTATTAAATGAATAAAGTATAATTTCAGGTCTCCACCCTAATTACATAACTAACAAAACTCAAAACCCCAAGAAGAATTCTCAAAAGTTGAAAACTTCCTAGTCCAGAAATTAAGACTTACTCAAAACCAAACTCAATTCCTCTTATAAGCTATGGATGTCGAGAAATATAAGAAGAAACATATTAGTAGAGAGTTAAGAAAAATAAGAAGAAAATTAAACAAATTATATCCGGAATATAAACAACTTAATATCACAAAAACTGATAATGAAAAATTAAATCAATTAATAGATAATATATCTAAAGTACAATATAAATATATTAAATATTTAAAATTACAATGAATAACGAATATAGACAAAAACTTAATGAAATAATTATAGCAAAAAGACAAGAATTAACACATAGGCAAAGTAGACTTAACAGTAATATATTTGCAGGAATTTGTCACAAATCTATAATAGCACAAAGAAAGACTATTTTATATCTAGAAATACAAATAAATAACTTAGAATATAAACTTCAACACAATCTATAAATGAATAAGGAAGAATACGCAATAGATGAAAAAACATATGAAAACTATGACGGATTAAAAATAAAGATAATATTTTCTAATCTAGGAAGAAGATATAAGAAAATAGGTGATAATATAAGTCTAATGTCAGAAAAAGAAACGGTAAAAACTAGAAGATAATTTAACTGTTATGGTAAGAATAACGAAAGAAAATGAAGAAATAAATAGAAAAACGGAAATTGAAAAAATAAAATAACAAGCAAAAAAGGAAGTACAACAATTAGAAGAAGTAAAAAATACTAAAATAAAAGAGCTAGAAAAAGAGCTAGCAATATTAAAATAAATGTATGAAATTAAACAAAAAGAAAAAGAACAAAAAACAAAATTAGCAAATGAGATAATTAAATTTAAAGAAAAATTGCAATTAGAAGATGAATTAGAAGAACTAGACGAAAAAGAAGAAAATAACCTACCCGAAATAAGGGTTGATGAAATAAACGACGATGATCTAGAACAACATTCAGAAACAAGCGAAACATATACGAAACTTTTAGCAAACATAGATAATACAAAAAATTTAGAAATAAATACCGGAGACATATACATGGATGAAAAATCTAGCACATCAGGAGTAAAAAACCCAAAAGATTTAATTTCAAAATATTATAATAAAAACTATGAACAATATGATAGAGAAAAAACTATATGAGATAAAAGATTAAATAAAAAATGGACACCTAAACCAATAACTGAACAACACGATTTTTAGATTTAGACTGTGTAGCAGATATAAATAAAACAATTCAATTATGGATATGATATATATCAAAACACTTAATAGATAACAAAATAGTAATAACAGAGACACCAGGATATATAGAAAGAACGCTTATACGAACAGTAAAATTATGGATACAAAACTTATCAGATGAAAGTTTAAAAACTCTAAGAAGTAATAAAAAATCTAATGGCGAATTAGCTACTACAACTATAGAAATATTATATAAATATGAAGTAGCTATAAGAAATGAATTTAGTAGAATGACAACAGAAGTAGAAGAACAAAATAAAGAAAAATCATAAATCGGAATCTAATGACAAAAGTAGCAATATGTAATATGTGTTACATGGATGAATATATATGTGCATTTAGAGAATACTATTATAAAGGAACATATAACACAGAAGAAAGTAAAGAAATAAGAAAATTATATTTTACAAAATTACCAGAACCTTTTAGTTCAAAAATAATAAAAAGTTGGAATGAAGCAGAATTAACAAATACCTTAGGAGCTAGAATGAAATTCTTGCAACGATGGTTTATGGAACTATGTGAAAAACATAAAGAAGAAATAAAAATGAAAAAAATATTAGTAAAAAACTTGGCATGTTGCAAAAATAAAACAACACCCAATTTGGTTGTACGGATAGGTATTATAAAAATAAAAGGAAATATAATGAAAAATACAGATCAAAATATAAATATAAAAAACCGAGAAGAAGATACTATGTAAAAAACTACAAAACCAAAAGACCATATAGGCCAAAAAAAAACTAATGGAATGTACTTGTTATAATTGTGAAAAATTAGGACATATAGCTAGAGAATGTAAATTACCTAAAAATCCGAAGAAAACACAAATATCAGAAATAAAAATAGACAATGAAAAATATACACAAATAGAATACGTAGATTATGAATTAGAAAGTGAAGATAACATATATGAATGATCAGAAAATGAAATAGACGAAATGAAAAATAATTCATTAACAGAATCGGATAATGAACACTATATAAATGACTGAAAACGAGATATACAAATAATAACTAAAAAAAAATATCAAGATGAAGAATCAGCAGAACAAAAAATAATATTCAATAATAATATATTTGAACAAATAAAAGGAAAAGAATTAGACCTAAGCGTGGCAAAAATATTCAAAATACCAACAATAAGAAATTGGTTTAAACGACAAAAAGAAGAATACTATGTAGTAAGTCAAAGAGAGCATATCATAAATTGCAAATACGCCAAAGGAAAGGCTAAACTACCAAGAATAAAAAAAATGAATAATAAATAAAGAAATACAAGATATTAAGGCTAAAAATCCAATTAGATATGTACATTTAGGAGGAACAGAAATATTAATAAAAGCATGTTTTAGAGAAGGAATAGATACACCTATAGAAATATACTTAGCAGATGATAGGATCCTACAATCTATAGAAAAAAGTATAATAAGCGCAGTAAAAGGTAACCTCATATACCAAAAATTTTAATTTATAATAAGTGTTAACTATTCAGTAGCAGTAAATGACAGAAATAGAGATAAATTATTAGTATTATACTGGAAAATGTCATGAATAGAACTAGCCCGGAAAAGTAAAAATTTACAGCTAGATGTAAAAATTTATATGTTTTAACAACAAAACATAAAATAACAGCAAAAAATAAAATAAAAAAAATAAAAATAGAAGATCCCTTTGAAAGAATAGTTACCGTCATAGATAAGAATGAATATAGTTATAATGAAATTGACATAGAAGAAGATTTAGAAATAATAAAAGAAAGATTAAGCACATCAAAAAGAATAAACTGTGAAATACCACAAATATCATAAAAAATGAGTGCATCAAGAAGAATAGATAAAACTCCACAAAAATCAATGGAAGCTGAAAGAAAACCACATCTTTACTACATAACGGGAATAATGGAACAACGAAAATATTTAATATTAATAAATACAGGAATAGAAGAAAACTATATTACAAGATAATTAGTGACGGAAGATGAAATAATAATTACGGAACAAACATGTCCCGAACTACCAAAAGCATTAACATATACCGAAGAAACTACGGAAAAGGAAATAATCATTGGAGGAATACCAATAATAATAAAGTTTAAAGTATATCAAGGAGATGAAAATATCACTTTAGGAATAAAATGGCTAGAACAAGTAAAACCATATAATCTAGAAGATAAACAGTTGACAATAAATTATAAAAATAAAAGAGTAATAATAAAAAGGACTTTAATATGATAAAAATATGAAAATATATATCCTTGCAAAGATAATAATAGAAGGATATTACAACAGATATTATACACTAATGATAGATACGGGAGTAGAAACTAATATATGTAAATACAATTGTTTACCAGAAGATAAGTGGAAAAAATTAAAAACATCAATAGTAGTAATAGAATTTAATAATGAAGGAAGCATGATCACATATAAGACAAAAAATATAAAAATACAAATATGGGATAAGATATTAACTATAGAGGAAATATATTACTTTGAATTGACTACAAAAGATATGTTATTAGGGATGCCATTTTTAGAAAAATTATACCTACACATAATAACAAAAACACACTGGTGGTTCACAACACCGTGTAAATAAAAAATAGGAGAAAAAAGAGTAAATAATAAAAAATGAAAAACAACAGAATGGATAAAAGGAAGCGAAAAAATTACACAAAAATTAGAAAATATAAAAGAAGGAGACCCTAAAATAGAATTAATTATATTCTCCATAGATAAAGTAAAGATAATCTAAGACAAGTTAGAATTATTATATAGTGATGATCATTTACAAGGATGGGAGAAAGATAAAACAAAAGTAAAAATTGAGCTAATTGATAATAATAGTATAATAACCCAAAAACCATTAAAGTATAACTTTCATGATTTAACCGAATTTAAGATACATATAAATGAATTACTCGAAAAAGGGTATATACAAGAAAACAATGGTAAGCACACAAGCCCGACATTTATCGTAAATAAACATAGTGAACAAAAAAGAGGAAAAAGTAGAATGGTTATTGATTATAGAAATTTAAATGCAAAAACTAAGACATAATTATCCGATACGAAATAAAATACTAAAGATAAGACAAATACAAGGATATAATTATTTTAGCAAATTTGATTGTAAATCAAGATTTTATCACTTAAAACTAGAAGAAGAATCTAAAAAACTAACAGCATTCACTGTACCACAAGGATTTTACGAATGGAATGTATTATCATTTGGATATAAAAATGCACCAGATAGATACCAACACTTTATAGATAACTATTTTAAACGATTAGAAAATTATGTAATATATATTGATGATATATTACTATATTCTAAAACCCAAGATGAACACATAAGATTATTAGAAAAATTCATACATATTATAGAATATTCAGGCATAAGCCTAAGTAAAAAGAAAGCAGACATAATGAAAAGTCAAATAGAATTCTTAGGAATACAAATAGATAAAAATGCAAACGCATATAGTACAAAAAATAATTAACTCAAATGAACAGCTAGATACGAAAAAGAAATTACAATCATTTCTAGGACTAGTAAACCAAGTAAGAGAATACATACCAAAATTAGCAGAGAATTTAAAACCATTACAATAAAAATTAAAGAAAGATGTAGAATACCAGTTTAATAAGAAAGACCAAACACAAATACAAAAAATAAAATTATTATGTAAGAACCTACCTAAACTATATTTTCCAGATGAAAATAAAAAATTACTTATATAGTAGAATCAGACGCCAGTGAAAAAAGTTATGGAGGAGTATTAAAATATAGGTATGGAGAAGAAAAAATAGAACATCATTGTAGATATTATTCAGAAATATTTACTAATGCAGAAATAAGATGGGAAATAAATAGGAAAGAATTATATTCGGTGTATAAATATTTATTATCATTTGAACCATATATTGTATATAACGAATTTATTATAAGAACAGATAATACACAAGTAAAATAGTGTCTAACAAGAAAAATACAAGACTCGGTAACAACAAAAGAAATAAGGAGATTAATATTAAATATATTAAATTTTACATTTACAATTGAAGTAATAAATTCTGATAAGAATGTTATTGCAGACTACCTATCACGACAAAGCTACTCGGAGGCGAGACTGAGGAAGAAGATACAATTGAAAAGATACTCAAAGCCATTACTACACTTTGTACAAAAGTGGATAGTATGGACAACAAGATACAAAAGCTAAAGACTAATGAAGATAATCTGAAGTCTAAAGCTAGTCAGCAGCATGACTATAAAAATGTTAAGCTACGTCGATCGGAAGATGGAAAAAACCCAGAGCTAAAAGGAGACGATGGGAAACTCTTTAAAACTCATAATGTTTGTTTAAATACAGCTGCACGTACAAGCAAACAAGTTAGCGATAAACAACATAACAGTGTGAACCTAAACCAGCTATTCAAAAAATCATTTACCCAAAGGACACCTAGACATATGTCCATGGAACCACAAACATCTACATACACAGATAGTTTGCAAAACCAAAATGAGAAAAACACATATAACTACATCACACGAACCTATATCGAAAATATACATAAAATCCAAACTTAGTTAAACATTAACCCCAAATCAACTACAAAAGAACCAAACCAGGATTATTTGACACAAAAGTTACAAGGATATAACAAGTTAATTGCACAATAAAAAATTAACGCTAATTTAGTAAGAACATGTTACAACTATGGACTGTTAAATATCGTATACACATAAGACGGAGAAGAAGTTAGTGGAATACCGAAACTGCATAAAGCATTCATCACATACAAAAGAGTTACAAAAGAAAATTTATTTTATATAAAATTCTATACAGCACCAGCGGAGATATTATACGAGAAAATAAAACCTCCAATACAGGTTATCAAGATAGGACTAACTAAAGATATGATTATACCCGAGGACATCGGACAACAAGAAGAGATATGCAAAATAGAGATACCAAGTTTTTATGCCAACAAAAGAATAATTGATATATCAACTATCATATAGGAGCTAGCAAATAATTATTTAAACGAAAATGCTATATGGAGCTACTATGCAAGAGATCAGCTAATGATTTATTCCAATTCAAGGGAGATAAGAAAAGCATATATGGATGAAGTCTAGAGATGGATTTTGTCATTACTTAAGCCAGAAGAATAACCTACGACGCGAGCACTAAAAGCAGGATTTATTTCAGCTGAGTTATTAACCAGATATTGCAAGCTAATTGGTCACAAATATCCTGACCACATATGTTCAAAATGCAACGGAAAAGATAACATAATTCCAGACGTCGATTTAGGGTAAAAGAAGACGATGAAGATAAGAACCAGACAGACAAGATAAGATATGGACAAGATAAAAAGAAGATAAGATACAAGATGGCAGATAAAATAAACGTGAATAGATAGATAGATGTAATGTAATGTAAAGCACTTTGTGTAAAGTAAGAATAATAAACGTAGTAGGTGGACATTAAAAGTAAGTAGTAAAAGTCATAAAATAGGTATGGTATGTGTCATAAAGTAGGTGTACAAGTGTAAGGTATCATGATGGGCAAGTGTAAGGGATGGTAGGGGGTGTGATTTATTAGGTAACAAGTGTTAAAGTGAATAGTAGTACATTATTGTAGTGTAGTATGAAAATCCTTCATATATAAAGGAACGGATATGTAACTTAAAGAGGCAGGCAACGCCTAAATAAAAATCCTCTTTCAGAAAACAATCTCTCAAGATAAATATTTAAAATACTAATGGAAAAATCTGAAATCCAATAAGATATTTCAGATAGCATTGCTAAGCAAGAGACAAAGGTATATTGTTCAAAAAATATGCAGAACTAATTTCATATATTCCTGAATATCATATATATGATTGAATAAATTTATGTTAGTTATTATGTATTAGAATTATTTGAGTCATGATTTCTAGTTTATTAGCACACTGGAAACAGGGAGAAAACTTTTATACTATGTCATCCTAATGTTGAAACCGGTAGGCGAGGAAGCCGTTTAGGGGAATAAACAAAGTTGAGGCACTGATAAGAAGGAAGTATCCGCTAAAGTACGATGCTAGTAGTGACAGGAGAACATGATAAACAAATAATCTAGTTTATAATGATCTAATATGAATTTAATCAATTATGAATATGATATGAAGGAATAATTTGAAATAAAAAACATGCATGATAAAGAACATGACTACATACGTTCATGATGAAATGATAAAAATCTATGAAACTTTAATCTTATATATACTTAAAGATATAAAATAATTGAATTAAGAAGAATTATATGGGAAAAAATATTTAATGATAACGATTCAGAAGATATATTAAACCAACAATGGTATGAAATAGACCTACATAATTTAGACTACGAAAGAATAGAATGGTATTATTTAGAAATAAATTCACATTAAAATGAACTATGAATATTTACAATAATGGATAGAATCTATGGAAGAGATAAAACTATTAGAACAATTAATGAAGGAAAATTTATATATGTATCAAAGAACCCAAGATATGTTATAGCTAGAATATATTATAAATAATATTAAATAAATATTTAGATTAAAACAACTATCGGAAGAATATTACAATAAATATTATTACATTTTACCATGAATTTCACACCGAAAGATGGTAGCTTGAGACAGTTAGCAATATAATATTATAATAAAATCTTTAAAATAAATTACTCACCTACCACACTACCACTTTCATAAAACCCTCAACTACCAGTTCCTCACCAAAAAATGGATAGATACACCTATATAAATATACTTAGCAGATGATAGGATCATACAACCTATAGAAAAAATTATAATAAGCGCAGTAAAAGGTAACCTCATATACCAAACCTTTAAATTTATAATAAGTGTTAACTACTCAGTAGCAGTAAATGACAGAAATATAGATAAATCATTAGTATTATATTGAAAAATGTAAAAAATAGAACTAGCCCCGGGAAGTAAAATATTTACAGCTAGATGTAAAAACTTATATGTTTTAACAATAAAACTGCCTTAATATATCTTCTGATTCGTTATTATTAAATATTTTTTCCCATATAATTCTACTTAATTCAATTATTTTTATATCTTTAAGTATATATAAGATTAAAGTTTCATAGTTTTTTATCATTTCATCATGAACATATGTAGTCATGTTCTTTATCATGCAGGTTTTTTATTTTAAATTATTCCTTCCTATCATATTCATAATTGATTAAATTCATATTAGATCATTATAAACTAGATACCATTTTTCGTTGTGGAACTGGTATTTGAGAAATTAATGGAAGTGTTAGTGTGGTAGGTGGTAGTGTGGTAGGTGAGTATTTTATAATAAAGTTTTTATTATAATATTATTTTGCTAAGTGTCTTATTCTTGATAGTTCTTTAATATTATTTTTTGGGGTTACGGAATTCATGGTAAAATGTAATAATATTTATTATAATATTCTTCCGATAGTTATTTTAATCTGAGTATTTCACTAATATTATTTATGATATATTCTAGATATAACATATCTTGGATTCTTTGGTACATATATAAATTTTCTTCCATTAATTGTTCTAATAGTTTTATATCTTCCATAGATTCTATCCAATATTGTATATATTCGTAGTTCATTTTAATCTGAATTTATTTCTAGATCGTACCATTCTATTCTTTCGTAGTCTAAATCATGTAGGTCTATTTCATACCATTATTGGTTTAATATATCTTCTGAATCGTTATCATTAAATATTTTTTCCCATATAATTCTTCTTAATTCAATTATTTTTATATCTTTAAGTATATATAAGATTAAAGTTTCATAAATTTTTATCATTTCATCATGAACGTATGTAGTCATATTCTTTATCATGCAGGTTTTTTATTTCAAATTATTCCTTCATATCATATTCATAATTGATTAAATTCATATTAGATCATTATAAACTAGATTATTTGTTTATCATGTTCTCCTGTCACTACTAGCATCGTACTTTAGCGGATACTTCCTTCTTATCAGCGCCTCAACTTTGTTTACTCCCCTAAACGGCTTCCTCGCCTACCGGTTTCAACATTAGGATGACATAGTATAAAAGTTTTCTCCCTGTTTCCAGTGTGCTAATAAACTAGAAATCATGACTCAAATAATTCTAATACATTATAACTAACATAAATTTATTCAATCATATATATGATATTCAGGAATATATGAAATTAGTTCTGCATATTTTTTGAACAATATGCCTTTGCCTCTTGCTTAGCCATGCTATCTGAAATATCTGATTGGATTTCAGATTTTTCCATTAGTATTTTAAATATTTATCTTGAGAGAGTGTTTTCTGAAAGAGGATTTTTATTTAGGTGTTGCCTGCCTTTTTAAGTTACATATATGTTCTTTTATATAGGAAGGATTTTCATACTACACTACAATAATGTACTACTATTCACTTTAACACTTGTCACCTAATAAATCACACCCCCTACCATCCCTTACACTTGCCCATCATGATACCTTACACTTGTACACCTACTTTATGACACATACCATACCTATTTTATGACTTTTACTACTTACTTTTAATGTCCACCTACTACGTTTATTATTCTTACTTTACACAAAGTGCTTTACATTACATTACATCTATCTATCTATTCACGTTTATTTTGTCTGACATCTTGTATCTTATCTTCTTTTTATCTTGTCCATATCTTATCTTGTTTGTCTGGTTCTTATCTTCATCGTCTTCTTTTACCCTAAATCGACGTCTGGAATTATGTTATCTTCTCCGTTGCATTTTGAACATATGTGGTCAGGATATTTGTGACCAATTAGCTTGCAATATCTGGTTAATAACTCAGCTGAAATAAATCCTGCTTTTAGTGCTCACGTCGTAGGTTATTCTTCTGGCTTAAGTAATGACAAAATCCATCTCTGGACTTCATCCATATCTGCTTTTCTTATCTCCCTTAAATTGGAATAAATCATTAGCTGATCTCTTGCATAGTAGCTCCATATAGCATTTTCGTTTAAATAATTGTTTGCTAGCTCCTATATGATAGTTGATATATCAATTATTCTTTTGTTGGCATAAAAACTTGGTATCTCTATTTTGCATATCTTTTCTTGTTGTCCGATGTCCTCGGGTATAATCATATCTTTAGTTAGTCCTATCTTGATAACCTGTATTGGAGGTTTTATTTCCTCGTATAATATCTCCGCTGGTGCTGTATAGAATTTTATATAAAATAAATTTTCTTTTGTAACTCTTTTGTATGTGATGAATGCTTTATGCAGTTTCGATATTCCACTAACTTCTTCTCCGTCTTATGTGTATACGGTATTTAACAGTCCATAGTTGTAACATGTTCTTACTAAATTAGTGTTAATTTTTTATCGTGCAATTAACTTGTTATATCCTTGTAACTTTTGTGTTAAATAATTCTGGTTTGGTTCTTTTGTAGTTGATTTGGGGTTAATGTTTAACTAAGTTTGGATTTTATGTATATTTTCGATATAGGTTCGTGTGATGTAGTTATATGTGTTTTTCTCATTTTGGTTTTGCAAACTATCTGCGTATGTAGATGTTTGTCGTTCCATGGACATATGTCTAGGTGTCCTTTGGGTAAATGGTTTTTTGAATAGCTGGTTTAGGTTCGCATTTTTATGTTGTTTATCGCTAACTTGTTTGCTTGTACCTGCAGCTGTCTTTAAACAATCATTATGGATTTTAAGGAGTTTTCCATCGTCTCCTTTTAGCTCTGGGTTTTTTTCGTCTTCCGATCGACGTAGCTCAACATTTTTATAGTCATGCTGCTGACTAGCTTTAGACTTCAGATTATCTTCATTAGTCTTTAGCTTTTGTATCTCGTTGTCCATACTATCCACTTTTGTACAAAGTTTAGTAATGGCTTTGAGTATCTTTTCAATTGTATCTTCTTCCTCGTCTCGCCCGAGTAGCTTTGTCGTGATAGGTAGTCTGCAATAACATTCTTATCAGTTTTTATTACTTCAATTATAAATGTAAAATTTAATATATTTAATACTAATCTCCTTATTTCTTTTGTTGTTACCGAGTCTTGTATTTTTCTTGTTAGCCACCAATTTACTTGTGTATTATTTGTTCTTATAATAAATTCGTTATATACAATGTATGGTTCAAATGATAATAAACATTTATATACCGAATATAATTCTTTCCTATTTATTTCCCATCTTATTTCTGCATTAGTAAATGTTCCTGAATAATATCTACAATGATGTTCTATTTTTTCTTCTCCATACCTATATTTTAATATTTCTCCATAACTTTTTTCATTGACGTCTAATTCTACTATATAAGTAATTTTTTTATTTTCATCCGGAAAATATAGTTTAGGTAGGTTCTTACATAATAATTTTATTTTTTGTATTTGTGTTTGGTCTTTCTTATTAAACTGGTATTCTACATCTTTCTTTCATTTTTGTTGTAATGGTTTTAAATTCTATGCTAATTTTGGTATGTATTCTCTTACTTGGTTTACTAGTCCTAGAAATGATTGTAATTTTTTTTCCGTATCTAGCTGTTCTTTTGAGTTAATTATTTTTTGTACTATATGTGTTTGCATTTTTATTCCATTTTTATCTATTTGTATTCCTAGGAATTCTATTTGGCTTTTCATTATGTCTGCTTTATTTTTACTTAGGCTTATGCCTGAATATTCTATAATATGTATGAATTTTTCTAATAATCTTATGTGTTCATCTTGAGTTTTAGAATATAGTAATATATCATCAATATATACTACACAATTTTGTAATCGTTTAAAATAGTTATCCATAAAGTGTTGGTATCTACCTGGTACATTTTTATATCCAAATGATAATACATTCCATTCATAAAATCTTTATGGTACAGTGAATGCTGTTAGTTTTTTAGATTCTTCTTCTAGTTTTAAGTGATAAAATACTGATTTACAATCAAATTTGCTAAAATAATTATATCCTTGTATTTGTCTTATCTTTAGTATTTTATTTCGTATGGGATAATTATATGTCTTAGTTTTTGCATTTAAATTTCTATAATCAATAACCATTCTACTTTTTCCTCTTTTTTGTTCACTATATTTATTTACGATAAATGCCGGGCTTGTGTGCTTACTATTGCTTTCTTGTATATACCCTTTTTTGAGTAATTCATTTATATGTATCTTAAATTCGGTTAAATCATTAAAGTTATACTTTAATGGTTTTTGGGTTATTATACTATTATTATCAATTAGCTCAATTTTTACTTTTATTTTATGTTTCTCCCATCCTTGTAAAGGATCCTCACTATATAATAATTCTAACTTGTCTTGGATTATCTTTACTTTATTTATGGAGAATATAATTAATTCTATTTTAGGGTCTCCTTCTTTTATATTTTCTAATTTTTGTGTAATTTTTTTGCTTCCTTTTATCCATTTTGTTGTTTTTCATTTTTTATTATTTACTCTTTTTGCTCCTATTTTTTATTTACACGGTGTTGTGAACCACCAGTGTATTTTTGTTATTATGTGTGGGTATAATTTTTCTAAAAATGGCATCCCTAATAGCATATCTTTTGTAGTCAATTCAAAGTTATATATTTCCTCTATAGTTAGTATCTTATCTCATATTTGTAATTTTATATTTTTTTTGCCTTATATATGATCATGCTTCCTTCATTATTAAATCTTATTACTACTATTGATGTTTTTAATTTTTTCCACTTATCTTCTGGTAAACAATTGTATTTACATATATTAGCTTCTGCTCCCGTATAAATCATTGGTGTATAATATCTGTTGTAATATCCTTCTATTATTATCTTTGCAAGTATATATATTTTCATATTTTTATCATATTAAAATCCTTTTTATTATTACTTTTTTATTTTCATAATTTATTGTCAACTGTTTATCTTCTAGATTATATGGTTTTATTTGTTCTAGCCATTTTATTCCTAAAGTGATATTTTCATGTACTTGATATACTTTAAACTTTATTATTATTGATATTCCTCCAATGATTATTTCCTTTTCCGTAGTTTCTTCGGTATATGTTAATGCTTTTGGTAGTTCGGTGCATGTTTGTTCAGTAGTTATTATTTCATCTTCCGTCACTAATTCTCTTGTAATATAAATCTAGTCCTATATTTATTAATATTAAATATTTTCGTTGTTCCATTATTCCCGTTATGTAGTAATGATGTGGTTTTCTTTCTTCTTCCATTGATTTTTGTGGAGTTTTTTCTATTCTTCTTGATGCACTCATTTTTGATGATATTTGTGGTATTTCATAGTTTATTCTTTTTGATGTGTTTAATCTTTCTTTTATTATTTTTAAATCTTCTTCTATGTCAATCTCATTATAACTATAATTATTCTTATCTATGACGGTAACTATTCTTTCAAAGGGATCTTCTATTTTTATTTTATTTATTTTATTTTTTGCTGTTATTTTATGTTGTGTTGTGAAAACATATAAGTTTTTACATCTAGCTATAAACATTTTATTTTCCGGGGCTAGTTCTATTCCTGACATTTTTCAATATAATACTAATGATTTATCTATATTTCTGTCATTTACTACTACTGAATAGTTAACACTTATTATAAATTTAAATTTTTGGTATATGAGGTTACCTTTTACTGCGCTTATTATACTTTTTTCTATAGATTGTAGGATCCTATCATCTGCTAAGTATATTTCTATGGGTGTATCTATTCCTTCTCTAAAACATGCTTTTATTAATATTTCTGTTCCTCCTAAATGTACATATCTAATTGGATTTTTAACCTTAATATCTTGTATTTCTTTATTTATTATTCATTTTTTTATTATTGATATTTTAGCCTTTCCTTTGGCGTATTTGCAATCTATGATATGCTCTCTTTGACTTACTACATAGTATTCTTCTTTTTGTCGTTTAAATCAATTTCTTATTATTGGTATTTTGAATATTTTTGCTACGCTTAGGTCTAATTCTTTTCCTTTTATTTGTTCAAATATATTATTATTGAATATTATTTTTTGTTCTGCTGATTCTTCATCTTGATATTTTTTTTAGTTATTATTTGTATATCTGTTTCAGTCATTTATATAGTGTTCATTATCTGATTCTGTTAATGAATTATTTTTCATTTCGTCTATTTCATTTTCTGATCATTCATATATGTTATCTTCACTTTCTAATTCATAATCTACGTATTCTATTTGTGTATATTTTTCATTGTCTATTTTTATTTCTGATATTTGTTTTTTCTTCGGATTTTTAGGTAATTTACAATCTCTAGCTATATGTCCTAATTTTTCACAATTATAACAAGTACATTCCATTAGTTTGTTTTTTTGCCTATATGGTCTTTTGGTTTTGTAGTTTTTTACATAGTATCTTCTTCTCGATTTTTTATATTTATATTTTGATCTGTATTTTTCATTATATTTCCTTTTATTTTTATAATACCTATCCGTAAAACCAAATTGGGTGTTGTTTTATTTTTGCAACATGCCAAGTTTTTTACTAATATTTTTTCATTTTTATTTCTTCTTTATGTTTTTCACATAGTTCAATAAACCATCGTTGCAAGAATTTCATTCTAGCTCCTAAGGTATTTGTTAATTCTGCTTCATTCCAACTTTTTATTATTTTTGAACTAAAAGGTTTGGTAATTTTGTAAAATATAATTTTCTTATTTCTTTACTTTCTTCTGTGTTATATGTTCCTTTATAATAGTATTCTCTAAATGCACATGTATATTCATCCATGTAACACATATTACATATTGCTACTTTTGTCATTAGATTTCGATTTATGATTTTTCTTTATTTTGTTCTTCTACTTCTGTTGTCATACTACTAAATTCATTTCTTATAGCTACTTCATATGTATATAATATTTCTATAGTTGTAGTAGCTAATTCGCCATTAGATTTTTTATTACTTCTTAGAGTTTTTAAACTTTCATCTGATAAGTTTTGTATCCATAATTTTACTGTTCGTATAAGCGTTTTTTCTATATATCCTGGTGTCTCTGTTATTACTATTTTGTTATCTATTAAGTGTTTTGATATATATCATATCCATAATTGAATTGTTTTATTTATATCTGCTACACAGTCTAAATCTAAAAAATCGTGTTGTTCAGTTATTGGTTTAGGTATCTATTTTTAATTTAATTTTTTATCCTATAAAGTTTTTTCTCTATCATATTGTTCATAGTTTTTATTATAATATTTTGAATTTAAATCTTTTGGGTTTTTTACTCCTGATGTGCTAGGTTTTTCATCCATGTCTATGTCTCCTATATTTATTTCTAAATTCTTTGTATTATCTATGTTTGCTAAAAGTTCCGTATATGTTTCGCTTGTTTCTGAATGTTGTTCTAGATCATCGTCGTTTATTTCATCAACCCTTATTTCGGGTAGGTTATTTTCTTCTTTTTCGTCTAATTCTTCTAATTCATCTTCTAATTGCAATTTTTCTTTAAATTTAATTATCTCATTTGCTAATTTTGTTTTTTGTTCTTTTTCTTTTTGTTTAATTTCATACATTTCTTTTGATATTGCTAGCTCTTTTTCTAGCTCTATTATTTTAGTATTTTTTTACTTCTTCTAATTGTTGTACTTCCTTTTTTGCTTGTTGTTTTATTTTTTCAATTTCCGTTTTTCTATCTATTTCTTCATTTTCTTTCGTTATTCTTACCATAACAGTTAAACTATCTTCTAGTTTTACCGTTTCTTTTTCTAACATTAGACTTATATTGTCACCTGTTTTCTTATATCTTCTTCCTAGATTAGAAAATATTATCTTTATTTTTAATCCGTCATAGGTTTCATTTGCTTTTTCATCTATTGCGTATTTTTCCTTATTCATTTATAGATTGTGTTGAAGTTTATATTCTAAGTTATTTATTTGTATTTCTAGATATAAAATAATCTTTCTTTGTGCTATTATAGATTTGTAACAAATTCCTGCAAATATATTACTGTTATGTCTACTTTGCCTATGTGCTAATTCTTGTTTTTTTGCTATAATTATTTCATTAAGTTTTTGTCTATATTCGTTATTCTCGTTATTCATTGTAATTTTAAATATTGAATATATTTATATTCTACTTTAGATATATTATCTATTAATTGATTTAATTTTTTGTTATCAGTTTTGTGATATTAAGTTGTTTATATTCCAGATATAATTTGTTTAATTTTCTTCTTATTTTTCTTAACTTTCTACTAATATGTTTCTTCTTATATTTCTCGACATTCATAGCTCTGATACCATGTACCACTAATATAGTACTTAAAATTTTTGATACAGTACACAAAACATATGTAATAGGTTTGGTAAACGTATAATTGTGCATACAGTTGAAACACTGATATATGTATCACATTCGAAGCTTTAGGTTTGTAGGTGTATCAGTGATGTGTGTCTGAGTGATACAATACTAAAAAAGTTCAACACTATACTAACATGTATCATATTTGGGTAAGTATCAGCAAATGTCAGATGTCTCTTTCCTCTTTCAAACTGTTATAATTAAGGTCCAAACTATAGCTATTTACAAAAATTCCTCTTTAAGAGTGGTACTTTTAGTGGATGCTCTAGAAGTTCTAATTATTTTTTTCCTAAAATAAATAGGTGAAAAACTGAAGATCTTGACAATACCTTTTCATTGAGTTGAAACAATTTTTCTATAAGTGCATCCATTTCCATGGCTACCTTTTCTCAGGCTGCAACCAAATACAAGTTAGCTTTCCGTAAAGATGCTTTTAGTGACCAAATAGAGGTCCTTTATTGACCAAATTTCATGAGAATGGACCAGTATGAACCAAGTTTGTAAACGATCATCAGAATGTACGGTGTAACTGGTGCCTTCTCCCAAAACTTTATAACTATATATATTGTACAAAGTTTGTCAATGACAAAAATAAAAGAATCACAAACTTGACCAAATAAAAACAGACTACTTCATGGTTACACTACTATTACAGGCAAACATTTAATAAATTACATCAAACTAAGTGGTAGGCAAATGACAAATCCTACCAGTATTGATTTTAGTCTCCATCTTGGCATCAATTGAATAACATATGACTGCCAAATAGTGGTATTATGAAGCTTTCGCTAAAATACCGTAGGAATAGGGAGCCAGGTACCACAATCACATGTACAAGCAGTACGGTCTGCCCTTCTGAAAGGATTTGCCACAACTGAATTCGTGGCCAAATATCTTGTAAAAATCTTATGATCAAACTTACCTGTTCGCCAATCAAATCAAGACCGACAACAAGGAAAGTAAACCCTTGAAACAATAGGAAATAGAAGTGAATCCCTTGAGCAGATAACAAACTTCTGACAGAGGCTGTTAATAATATAAATGCAAGGGCAAGCTCTTTCCTGTATAAACGATTTCTCTTCCTCTTTCCCATTTTCTTGGTCATCTCTAATTTGTTAAGTTCAGCAAGGCCTGATTCTGATGATGACCTTGAAACAGTATTCTTCTTCAACAAAGATTCAGATTCATTTTCCACCATCGCAACTAAATCAGCTTCTGATGATCGTCCAGACTTCTTCGTAACAATCCACTCGTAAGAACTTCCTAACTGGAAAAGCCCTGATACCATGGCATTGAATTTGGTCAGAGACATTGTGTTTTCAAATAAAAGATAAGGTACAATAAAAGGGAATGACTGTGGAGCTAGAAGAATATTGAGGACAGACATAAGTCCAGGCACATAGCAGACGACCCAAGCTGGTAACTGGGCTTCTGGGAGGAACATGGTGAGTGGGAGGATGATACAAAAGCGAGTGAATGAATAAAATGGTAGGATGAGCTTCCGCAAGAGGAAAAATAGAAATATTAGGTTGGCTTTCTTGAGCCAGCTAACCTGAAATGAGAAACATATACAAGAATCACTTGAAAAGATATTAATGATCTTTAAACTACGAAAAAAAAGAATAGTGTGTATCCATTAAGCACTTAAGGATTCACACATTAAAATTTAGATGACACATTCCTTGATTAGAAGGAAAGCCTCATAAGTTTACATGTAATGAGACAATAAGGAGGTAATAAAAATTACTTCCCTTACGTATAACAACACATACAATAACCTCTCTTTGGGTAGAGTAACATTAACGACCATCATTATTCAAGTTTTTCCCAAAAATAACTGATGACATACGAGTCCTCCAAGAGAGGAAACTAGGGTACGAAAATATATGGAAGAAGAGGATGATCGGAGGAGAACGAATTTGAGGAAATAAAAGAAAAGTATGTGGTCCTACAGCTCAAGTGGTTTATACGCCCAATGCGAAGATGTAAAAGAGAATACACACCGGAAGTCCTCGCTCTCTTATTTGCTATTGGCCTCCAAAGCAAGCACATAGAGGAAAAATGTTTCAGAAAGAAAAGCTTTTGAAGAGCTTACCCTACCAAAGTACAAACATAGGAAACCAACACTTGAAAAATGATAGGACCTATTTATTTGCAAGAGCAACTACTGTTTCCTACTTAAGTTCTACCATATTCAGCAACTACTCAGACCCAAGTTATTTCCAAAAATTTTGACTATCTGCAACATTCAACCAAAAACTCTCATATTTGCACAGCAAATGGACTTGATGTGGAAGAAACAGATTACCAAAAAAGAAGAAAAGGCAAGATTTCACGAAGTTCTATTTCTTCGTCTTCCAAAATTAAAGTTTTACATGCTTGAGACATGCCAATACTCCCCCCACTTCCCGAACAATTCTGCAACTTTGTTGATCTTCCAACTCTGGAAGCTTCTTCTAAGCTTTATTTCCTATTTTCCATATCTTAAGCACACGGTGATATGATGTCCTGCACTGTCACACTGATGTTGCATAAGTCAGGATGGCCATCGATCCTGCCACAATTTTATCTCCCTTCCCTTCCCTGCTTTCAATTTTACTAATTTGTGGAATCCATCCCATCACATTCTGATATTCTTCAATAAGGTAACAAACACCCTGAGAAGAAGCTACTTTCTGTCTGCACCATGGGCTGTACAAAGCTGTGATTACCTTTCTCCAAGGACCTCTTGCTACTTAGTAAATCTCGAAGCCATTTGCACAACAAGCTTCTATTATGTAATTTAGATTCTTAATCTCAAACTCCTTCATTTTTTAAAGCAATCACTTTGGACAATCTCACAAGATTAATTTGCTATTCTGAGCACTTCCTTCCCATATGAAACTTCTTCTCATCTAGATCAATAGTTTCCGGCATAGAAAATAGTGACATTAGACATGAAGGAATACTCACAAAAGACATGTAGGAATATCCTCTAAAGCATTGCTGATTGGGGTTACACTTCCTTCCAAATATAGGTTTTGTTTAAAGAGGGTCCTTTCGAACGAAATCAACACAAAGAAAAGAGGTCATCTTTATTGTTCTTGATATTCTTGGCTCTTCTGATCCTTCATTTACTTTAGATAAAGAGATGGAGAAAATTGATGATAAAAGTTGTACATATCTATTACAAAGAAGAAAAGAGAGACAAAGATTCTTTCCTTTATCTTTTGTGCTATCTCATGTAGTGATTTTTTTTTAATTGGGCGAGATGGCTGATTGGATTAAAGCGGCGGATTGCTAATCCGTTGTACGAGCTAATCGTACTTTGGGTTCGAATCTTCCAAAGAGCTAGTTTACTTTTAAATTTCTGATGTGCCTTGCCGTATAAACTTCTGCATGTCTTTAGCTCCTAAGAGATCCAAAGATACACCAGCTGGGAGTTGTCCAAATTCCCACATCAAATTCCAGTATGCCTGCTAGCTGCTACATGCTTGTTCAATCATTCAGTGGAAATAAATAACTATTACTATATTATTTATGGAGTGTAGAAACAGCTTCAAAACCTAGATGTACAATTCTCGGAAGACTCAAATCTCTCTGCTTAACACCACAGGATACTAGGATGTTCACAAACATATTTTCCACACACGATTTGAGTGGTTCACCTTACTTAAGAGACAGAGACCCATCCTTTATCCACAGTTTCTCCAATCATCCTACTTAGGCTTACCATTACCATGATGTAAATGAATGGAGAGAGGAGTCACTGTCTCCTCTCAAATCCAATCCACATAATATCCCGAGTTCTTTTTGCCTTGCCTCATTTCTAAACAAACTCTAATTTGTCTACTGTGTACACATGCACTTCAGATTGAGAAATCAATCTCGAAATGACGCTTTTTGATCTTTCATTTGACACCTTGGATATTATTTTGTAAATACTACTCAACAAACTGATAGATTTACAATCTTCAATCTTTTCTTTTTTTGGATCAGAATTTTTTATTACCAATAAAATGGTTGTTAAAGTTTCCTTTTCAATATACCATATAGGTTTTACTAGAGTAAAATCTAGTTTCATATATTAATTTAGCCACTAGGCTCTGATACCATTTGTTTCTGCTGTTTATTTTAAACAGGGTAACGGATAATTATGCATAATTTAATGACTATGCAGTCCAAATTGTATTCCTTTTTAGGATTCTAAGAGCATCTTGATATTCAAAATATTCTTGTATTCTGTATATTTTCATTTCATGTATAGAAAATATTATTGAGTCAAAAACATGGCTAGTATGCATATATACTTGTTCCATTTCGAAGATTGCTTTATCCATATGATATAAAGCTTTTTTATGCTTCCAAGCTCTTTTCTTTATAGCAAGTAAATACTTTTGGTATTCTTTCATTTAATAAAGAAGATACAAATATGAAATGCCCAATAGCATGAATCTTTTGTATAAACAAGGGTTCATTAATTTTTTAATTCCCTATAGGTACTAAGTATTTCTTATGAATGAATGTTAATATTGTCTAGATATAGAATATTTGTGAGCTAAATGATATGTAATAAAAATGTGCGTGTATACCTTTCTTCTTTTTTGTCGATGAATAGTCCTTATTACCACCGCAGCAGTTCTCCCTTCAGGCTATGAACAGTTTTCACCCCTATGACCTCAGTCCGGTTACTTGTTACTGTTCCTCCTTAAGGCTGAAGATCGCAACCTTCACTTAAGACTATTTATGGATTTCAAGAAGAGAAGTATAGAAACAACTTTTATTTCATATCAACTTTTCTTACAAACATACTATATATACAATACTCACACTTACAGCATAATAGAAATACTTTTCCCTGACGGGAGGAAGTACTACTCACAACTCTCCATACTCTTATAGATACCTAACATTTTTTCTTAAGTGGTTTTCTCTCAGAAAAATGTAGTCTGTCCTTCAAGTATGAAGTTCCTCTCCTTTTATAGATGGAAGGAGGGACTTATTACAAATTATAAGTTTATCTTCTTGTCACTTTAGCCCTCCATTATTTGAAGATGCTTTGTCTTCTTTTGTTGATGGCAGACCAGATGTGACTTGTCTTTTTTGAAAAAAGAAAAGATTCTTTTCTTTATCTCTTATCTTCATGACGTAGGTGCTTACGCCATTCTTTTTGTCTTCTTTCATATGACGTAAGTGCTTACGTCATTCTCTTTGTCTTTCTTTCCTGCTACATCACGGATGATCATGATCTAGCATTTTGCATGCTAGCTTCCATGTTTCTTCTGTTGCTCCTAATCTGTGGAGCTCAATGTCAAGGATTCTTTCTTTTAGTTCTGAAGATTTAGATCTTCCTTTGGTAATTAAGACCCAATCATGGTCTTGTTCTATGACTCGACAGTCCTCATTGTAAAATCTCTTAAGGATTGCGTATAAGGCTTTTATTCCTAAAGCTCTCCTTGTTTGGATCCATTTCTTGTTAAGGTGGGATAGTTTTTTGTCTACTCCTGTGGCCTTTGCATTAAAATCTTTAATTTTTTCAATTGTAATATAATTGAGTGTTGGATAATACGCTTGCATGTCTTTGCATTCCATAGAGATGCTAAAAAATCTGCAATAGACACCGTTGCCTTGGGCGTAGTTTTTCACTGCATCGAACAGTTTAGTTGGTAGTTGAGATAACTCCTTTAGATCTGGTTTTGTGTATACTCGATCTAAGTATCCGAATTCAAATAATTGAGCTGTAAAACTCGATAAACCGTTTGGAAAGATTGATATCCTTGAAAACAAACTAGTTGTTCCTAGAACACCATAAGTTTCTCCGCTTTCTTCCGGGAGATTATAGATATATCTTGTAAATGTCAGATATTCTTCTTCTTTAGGGTGCTGTTTTCCTACCTGAAAAGAAGAAAATACTTTTGTTCCCGAAGGAACTGTGTTAGTTTTGCTTTCTGGTTTCCCAGATATAATTTTTTCAACTTTCGCTGAGGATGAGCTTGAAGCTTCATTTTCACGGCTTTTTTCCTCATCTTTCGACTTGGAATTGGGCATATCCGTGTATACCTTCGAGATGTTTTGGGCACTACGTGCTAGTGGGGCATCTCCTGCCACTTTGTTGGGATTGATATTCCCTTTCAGATTTGAATTCTGAATTGGATGTGTGTCTAAATGTTCACACAAGAGTAAAAATTCTCTCATATTTTCAGCTTGAGAAGTACTGAGTTGATTTATTTCGGATTGTAATATCCGAGATTGTTCAGACAATTTTGACAAATCGTCTCTGATTTGGAATAGCCTTTGGCCTTTTTCATCAATGGATTCGTCCACTGTCTTCATCTTTTCATATATCCTGTTTACCAGGATTTTCGTCTGATTTTCCATATTGGGCGTTTCTAGAGATGAAATCTGCAAGAAAATTATCATTTCCTTTAATGTATTCTATTGAGAATGAATAAAAAGATAACAAAACTTGCCATCGATGTAACCTTCTGTATTGTGGTTCCGAAGGAAGTTTATTAAATATTAGCCCTGACACTTGTGTGTTATCAGTTCTAATGATAAATTGTTTTGGCAAAAGGAACGCAGAAAATTTTCTAATTCCTCTGACAATGCCCAATAATTCTTTTTCATTTGTAGAATATCTTGTTTTTGCCTCATTGAAGGTGCCACTTGTATACCTGCAAATCTCATTTAAATCGGTTTGCAATAATGCTCCCCAATGATAATCAGATGCATCAGTTTGTAAAACTAGATTATCACCATCTTCTGGTAGTCTTAGCTTTGGTAGCTTAGCACATTCTTCCTTTAAACCTTTAATACACTGAGTGTGTTCTTCTGTCCATCCAAGTCTATTGGATTTTCTAATTAACTTTTGTAGTATATTCCTTTTTTTTGCTAGATCTGGAATAAATTCTCCTGCGTAGTTTAAGCAACCTAGAAATCTCTGAATTTCTTATTTCGTTGTTAATTTATCAGGAAATTCTGTAATCTTTTTTGAAATATGTGATTGAAGTTCTATTCCATTTTTGAAATAATCATTCCTAAGAATTCTATTTCATTTTTGTTAATGTCGGCCTTTTAAACTTAACACGATTCCATTTTTTAAGCATATTTCTGAAAATTCCTTCAGATGTTTAAGATGTTCTTCATAAGTCTTAGAACATATTAGAATATCATCTATATAGACTATTAAAAATTCTTTTTCTGAAAATATTTTCTCCATTTTCCTCTGAAATATCTGTGGTGCGTTTTTTAACCCAAAAGGCATAACTAACCACTCGTAATGTCCGTTTGGAGTACTGAAAGCAGTTAACTGAATAGAGTCTTCTGCTAATTTTATTTGCCAAAATCCACTTTTACAATCAAATTTTGAGAAGTAGGTTTTTCCTTTTGCAAGGTTTATTAGATTATTTTTATTTGGGATAAAATATCCATCAAATAAACAATTTTTATTTAGCTCTTTATAGTTTATTACCATTCGAGCTTTTCCTCTTTTTATCTCAGCATGATTTCTTACCATAAATGCTGGGCTACTGTTTTAACCCAAAAGGCATAACGAACCACTCGTAATGTCCGTTTGGAGTACTGAAAGCAGTTAACTGAATAGAGTCTTCTGCTAATTTTATTTGCCAAAATCCACTTTTACAGTCAAATTTTGAGAAGTAGGTTTTTCCTTTTACAAGGTTTATTAGATTATTTTTATTTGGGATAAAATATCCATCAAATAAATAATTTTTATTTAGCTCTTTATAGTTTATTACCATTCGAGCTTTTCCTCTTTTTATCTCAGCATGATTTCTTACCATAAATGCTGGGCTACTGTGAGGACTCTTACTCATCCTTATTAATTTTAAGTTGAGTAATTCTTTAATTTGAATTTTAAATTCGTTTTTATCATCTTCATTGTAGAGCATGGGTCTGACTCTAATAATAATACTAGGGTCTTTTAATGTTAAGACTGCTCTTTCATGGCTATGTTCCCATTTTTCTAATGGATTTTCTCCATAAGATTTTTGTAAATTTTCCTTGATCTTTTCTAAATTAAGGCATTTATAAGTGATTTTTCTTAGATTGTCTAAGTATTTTCTCTTAAAATTTTCATTATCTTTTTCAAGATTATATGGATTTTATTTTCTCGGGACTTTTATGAAATGTCCACAAGGGGTTTTAAGGCTTATCATGTATAAGATCTGATGATAGTCCTGAAATTGTTGTAAAAAATCATTTCCTAGCAATAAATCTGTTTCAAATTTATCATAAGCAAATAACTTGTTTATAGAAACAATTTTTGATCCTAAAATTATTTCTACCTTTTCTTTAGATTTGAAAAGCTTCTCTTTATCTCCTGTGATTCCGATCATAGAGATATTGCTTTTGTTTGTATCCCAATTTTTTATTAGAAAAGATTTTGCAAGACTTGCTTCGGATCCATTGTCTATTTGACAACATGTAGTGATTTTCGTATCATAGAGGGTTATTTCTATGAAGACAGAAACTTTGAAATTAGTTTCTTTTGGCATTAGATTTTTTGTATGAAACAGGTTTCTCCTTTGTATATCATTTCGATGCCATTCTTTCCTATACTATAGTCTTCTAGTTTGTTTAGGAATAGATTTCCTAAGATTAGATCCTGATCACTTTCGTGATTTGTAATATAACATGGCACTGTTATTCTTATAGTATCTAGTTGTATAGGCAAATCTACCATATTTTTACAACTAAAGTTATTTCCTTCAAACGTTTGGTAGGTATATTGTTTTCCTTCGTATATTTGTATTCCTTCTATAAGAATACCTTTTATATGGTTAGCTGTTGCTCCTGTTTGTATTAAGATTTCTTGGTTCTTCCAATCAGAACCATTAAAGATTCTTCCTCTTATTTTCGTAATATTTGAAGGTTCTATGGTTTTTATAGAATATCTATTTGAAATGGTCTTTCTAATGGAATTTTTTCCGTATTCTATTGAAAGTCTAGGATTGCTAGTACTTCCTATTTCTTGGGTTTTTCCAAATTGAATTTCATATTCATCTGAAATTTGAGCTTGCTGAATCTCTGCTTCAACTATTCTAGCTATGCCTGAGCATTCTTGATCTATTTCGATCATTCCTTTATTTTTATAGATTTTTCCATAATTTAAATTTGTAACTGTGTACAAAGCTTGGTAATATATACTCATTATGTGATTTCCTGGTTTAAAAAGGTCTTTTCTTTTTATTTGAAAATGTAAACTTAGTGCATCGTTGAAGTCTGCGTCTTTAAGTGAGATACAGTATTTTGGGTAATATGTGAAAAAGAGCTTTGTATAAGCTAGATTTCCTTCCACTATTCCAAGATTACCTTCCCTTGCATTAATGAATCTTTCATCTGATAGATTTATTACTATCGGACAGTTTATACCTTCTTTGAAAGTCGATTTGACTAGTATTTGGATTCCTCCTAAATGAACATAATTCATCTTTTTTTCTTTTCTTTTCTGGAATTTTTCTAAGAATTTGATCTATCATAGGTTTTGTTAAAAGGTTCAGTTTATGTTTTCCTGTTGTTTGGGTAATTTCTATTACCTTTTCTATTTCTTGATATTCATGATAGGAAATTTTATCTCTTGCAAAAATTCTTTGCATTCTACTTAGCAGATTATCTGCTGTTTTTAGATTAAGTTTTAGTCCTTGGATTTTTCTGAAGGTTTCTCCATCAAAGGTTGCTTTTAAAGCATATCCTCTGTGATCTTCTTCCGTTTCCAATATTTGAACAGAATCTTCTTTTTCTTGAATCTCTTTATTCATTTAGTCAGAATCTTCAGAACTACTGGAGTATTCTTCATAGATTTCTTCAAGAAACTCTTCGCTTCCTATAGATTTTATTGATTCTAAGTCTGAATCTATTTCAATTCTATCTATTTTTGAGATTTTTACTCTTCTTTTGTTACATTCGTAACTTTTATGGCCTTCTTCTCCACAATTATAACACTTACATTTGTCATTATCCTTTGATTTCTTAAAATCATTCTTTTTCTTATAATATTTTTTTCTGGGAATATATTTTTGTTTAGAAAAATTCTTTGTTTTTATCAAACCCTTTTTTAGTTTTCTTCTTTTATATGGTTTATCATCACATCCCCATTGGGTAGATGCATTTGTGTCCATACAGTAAATTTCTGTATTAATTCTTTTAGCCTTTCTCTGTATGTTATGTGACATACATAGCTGACCTAGTTTATTTTTTAGAAAATTTATTCTTTGACCTAGAGTGTCTCCTCTTTTATCTTCTTTTTCGTATTCTTCTCAAAAATATTTTGCCCAAAATCCAGGCAACTTTTGATAATATTTTTCCATATATGGTAACATTTCTTTACTACTATCAAAGAGTTTGTAGTAATATTCTTCAAATTCACAAGTGTATTCTTGAATGTAACTCATTTTGCAAATTTGCAATTTTTCTAGCTGTTCTTTAGCAATGATTCTTATCATTTCTTTATTTTGTTGAATATTTCCTTATCCTCCAAAGAATTCATTAGCTAAAAATTGTTTTAAATTTGTAATTCCTTCTTGTACGGAATTTTTTAATCCTTCTAAGGTGTCATCCTTTATTATTTTTTCTGCATCATCAGTTAATCCAGAAAACCAATTGTGTACTTTTCCAACAAAAGTATTTATCATAATGATATATTTTTCTTCATTTGTATAATTGCCTTTTCCGAGTAGGAAATATAAGAGCATATTTTGAGCCCATAAATTTAAACTTTCTTCTGGGTCTCTTTTGCAGTCAAGATCTAGGAACTGAGTTTCAATATCTCCTGTTGGAAGTCTATTTTGCATGAATTTTGCTTTATCATTATTATGAAATTGTTTAATAAAGTCTTGGTTCTTTTTTGCTTTATTAGCAAAATTTTTATCATTTTTTGCAGGATCTTGCCATTCTTCTTTTACTGAAGAAGTTGAGCCTTCAAACTCTCCTTGGGGTCCTCCTGTTTCCCCTTTGTTCATAAATACTTTTAATTCATTTTTTGAAAGATCAAGATCTTCCATAGCATAAACTAGTTCATCTAGTTCATTCATCTTCTTTATCTAAATTAGTTGTTGTGATTTCTTTTAGATCAAGTTCTTTATCTTGATTTTCTTTTATCTTTTGTTTTTCTAGGAATTTTTGGATTAAGATTTCATCCATACTTCCTTTTTGATAAGTGTTTGTACTTGCAACTTTTTTTGCTAAAAGTTCTTTTATATATTTCTGACTTACATTTTTGTCAAACTTTTCTGTTTTTTCTATTATATTTGTTATTCTTTCTGGAAGATTTTCTTTTATAGAAATAATTTCTATTTCTATCATTTTTAACCTTAAAGTTAAATGTTTTTGACTTTCTATTAAGTCTTTCAATAGTTCTGAAATTTCTTTCAGACTCATCTTATTCTGAAAAATAATAGTCAGAAGTATCCATATCTAATCTATAATCATCAAAATTATAGTGTAATTCATATCTTTCTTCTTCAAATTTGTTTCTTTTAGTGATAATACTCACTATTTTTCTTCTTAGATCTTCATCTAAATTTTTTATTACCAATAAAATGGTTGTTAAAGTTTCCTTTTCAATATACCATATAGGTTTTACTAGAGTAAAATCTAGTTCCATATATTATCCAAGTTATGGTTTCAATTCAATCTTTATGTGTTTCACTCAATTATGATTTATTATTGTTGATTAAGTCTTCTAATGTATGATTTAATGTTAATACATGATATTTAGTTGAAATTATGTTGACCCATGTCTAAATTATGACTTTTCAACTATGAACCTATGATGAACTTATGAACCTATGAATTATGAATTTATGAAGATATGAAGATATGCATGTTTTTATGAAGTTATTATAAATGATTTGAGGATGCTTTGAAAGGAAAGTATCAGTGTTATTGTGAAAGGTTTTCTCACACGTTATTATGATCATGATGGTGAAAGGTATTTGTGAAAGGTTTTCTCATCTATGTTGAATTATGTTTAAGTAGCTATTCTATGTTTTGATTTTGAAAAAAAAATGGATTGGTATTGATCATTATCTTTCCTATGTTAAATTGATATTTGACTTTTATCTATTCCGTTGGGATTTAGACTTAGCACCGAGAAGGCTTTGAGGTGGAGGCTCAATAGTGCAGTCTCTAGTATCAACCTCTAGTCCCAAACTACGTGCCCCCGTATGATATGTCTTAAATGACCTAGCTAGTGGATCCACTTTAGCAAACGATGATATGTACAGGTTCTACCTTGGCAAGTAGATCCCCCTTCTTTCAGTATGAGGGACATACCGGATTCCATGACATAACTCTCATAGTTTTAATGTCGCTTAAAGCTAATAACCCACAAAATGACTATGATTTCTTCAAGCTTTTCTTATGTCCCCTATTCCAAATGCATTGACTATATTTTATGGTTTTCATGTTTTGTTTCCTTAAGCCTTTAATTGTTCAAAGAATGATCATGTCTACATGCTTTAAACTATTCATGTTATTATATCAATTTTATGCATATTGCTCCATACTTGGGGGTCATTTGGTTGGGAACAAGTAATCCCAGGATTAGTTATCCTGGGATTAGCTATCCTGGATAACTTATCCCACCATGTATATGGGATAACTTATCCCATCACTATGGTATAAATGGTGGCATAAATTATCTCAAACATAGCAACCAAACAAGACACACAAATTTTATCCCATGACTATTTAATTTTATCCCTCACACCAAACGATTCCTTAGTACATTCCATGTACTAATGCATACTTGTGCCTACAACATCTCATGAATGTAGGGTCTGACGGTCCTACCTCACACACTCGTGGCTAGACATCTATTGGGTGCTTCAAGTGATTGATGAGTCCCCATTTTCCGAGGATTGAGACACTTTATAGCTTTATGTCTTTTCCGTTTTCAAACTTTGTATGTGATGTATGGGTTACGTCTCAATCACTTTCCTTATGATGTATTAGATGACTTTGAGACTTATGTCAGATTTCCGCTTTGTCAAACTCTTTGATATATGAAATGCTATCTTTTAAAGTCTTTATTTTTATTATCTTGTATGATGTATGCTAACTGGCTTGTGTAGAGCCTCTCGGGGTTCTATACGCCATGTTACACCTAGGGTATACTTTGGGTCGTGACACAAACCCTGTTGTCCAATTTCCCCAATTCTCTTAAGGAAGTCTTAAATAAAATTGCAGAATTTCCTTTTTGATTCAGTTAGTGTCTTCCACTAGCTTAAGTTGGCAAGAAAAAACTTCGAGTATAGCTATGGATTCTTTACTGCGACTTCAAGAAATTTCTATCGAAATCTCCTTTTACGGTTTTTTTGCATTTGCTATCACCTAAAAGTTCTTTTTAGTCTCTTTTTCTAGTCAAAAGACACCTTAATTTTTATCTCCATTATTAAGAATCTGTAAATTATTACTCCCTCCGTCCCATTTTATGTGGCACTTTTCGGATTTCGAGATTCAAACAAGTCTATCTTTGATCGTAAGTTTTCATAGATCTTTTAAACATTTTGAATAATCAATTATTGTGACTTATAATACTTTTTAGGTAGTTGACAAATATATAAAATTCAATTCAAAATTTTTGAAGATTCTATGCGCAAATTTCCGGTCAAACTTTAATTGTTTGACTCTCAAAAAATGAAAAGTGTCACATAAATTGGGACAGAGGGAGTAATATGGAAAGAACTCATTCCTTGTAAATATGGAAAAGGGCTAACCTTATAATTTTGTAATTAGAAATACGATCTATTTATTTTTTTGATAAGGTAATGGACTAAAGGTTTAGAAATATGAATTACTTTTCTTTTTTGGAAAAAGGGTCTAATATACCTCTCAACTTTGTCATTTTGAGCTGATATACCCTTGTTGAAAGTGGCTCAAATATACCCCTACTGTTATACAAATGACTCAAAACGGTAGTGGAGAGAAACATAATAACTAATAACAACACAGTGCGAAACATATATGTAAATAACCGTAACAACAACAAGAAGGTGTGGTCACCTAAACACAGTAAACCACAAATGATATGAGATACCTAAAGCCAAAGACTATGAATAGGCTAATACTACAACCAACAACAATGCTCTATACTACCACCAAGCCAAATACAAGAATAGGCTAGTAGTAAGAAGACAACCCTCAATTACCTACTAACCTTCTACCCTTATCTGCAACCTACATACCTCTTAACTAAGATCATGTCCTCGATAAGTTGAAGATGTGTCATATCTTGTCTAATTACCTCTTCCCAATACTTTTTCAGCCTACCTCTGCCTCTTCTCGACCCCACTATATCCAACCTCTAACATCTTCTTGCTGGCATATCTGCATCTTCTCTTCACATATCCAAACCATTTCAGTTTCCCTTCCTTCATCTTGTCCACCACGGAGGCCACTCCCACTTTATCCCAAATATCCTCATTCATGGTCTTATTGCTCCTAGTATGGCCACACATTCATCTCAGCATCCTCATTTCTGCCACTTGTATCTTCTGAAGGTGGGAGTTCTTGACTAGCCAACACTTCGCCCCATACAACCAAGCCGGTCTAACCACCACTATATAAAACTTACCTTCAAGTTGTGTGGTACCTTCCTGTCACACAAGACGCCAGATCCAAGCCTCCACTTCATCCATGCCATACTAATACAATGTGTGACATCATTGTCGATCTCTCCATTTCCTTGGATCAGAGACCCCACCCCAGATACTTAAATCTCTCTCTTGGGGATAACTTGAGTATCAAGTCTCACTTCCACACCTGCATCATGCATCACATCAATGAATTTACATTCCAAATTCTCTATCATAGTCTTTGCTCTATATTGCTTGGACTCTTCAAAAATGCAAACGGGTGCATGTCAGATTCACCAAAAATAGTGTATTTTTGGAGAATTCGAGACGAGTGCGGCATCAAAAGTGAAGAGTCCGCGCAACTAAGGACTCTTGCTCAACCTGAACCCTTTAAACTCTAGAGTTAGTCTCCATACATGGCCAACTCCGCCAAGAGTCTCCTTAATCAAAACAATGTCATTAGCAAATAACATACACCATGACAACTCGTCCTGAATATGCCGCGTCAATTTATCTATCATTAAGGGAAATGGATTCTAAGAGCATCTTGATATTCAAAATATTCTTGTATTCTGAAGAGTTTCTTGAAGAAATCTATGAAGAATACTCCAGTAGTTCTGAAGATTCTGACTAAATGAATAAAGAGATTCAAGAAAAAGAAAATTCTGTTCAAATATTGGAAACGGAAGAAGATCACAGAGGATATGCTTTAAAAACAACCTTTGATGGAGAAACCTTCAGAAAAATCCAAGGACTAAAACTTAATCTAAAAACAGCAGATAATCTGCTAAGTAGAATGCAAAGAATTTTTGCAAGAGATAAAATTTCTTATCATGAATATCAAGAAATAGAAAAGGTAATAGAAATTACCCAAACAACAGGAAAACATAAACTGAACCTTTTAACAAAACCTATGATAGATCAAATTCTTAGAAAAATTCCAGAAAAGAAAAGAAAAAAGATGAATTATGTTCATTTAGGAGGAATCCAAATACTAGTCAAATCGACTTTCAAAGAAGGTATAAACTGTCCGATAGTAATAAATCTATCAGATGAAAGATTCATTAATGCAAGGGAAGGTAATCTTGGAATAGTGGAAGGAAATCTAGCTTATACAAAGCTCTTTTTCACATATTACCCAAAATACTGTATCTCACTTAAAGACGCAGACTTCAACGATGCACTAAGTTTACATTTCCAAATAAAAAGAAAAGACCTTTTTAAACCAGGAAATCACATAATGAGTATATATTACCAAGCTCTGTACACAGTTACAAATTCAAATTATGGAAAAATCTATAAAAATAAAGGAATGATCGAAATAGATTAAGAATGCTCAGGCATAGCTAGAATAGTTGAAGCAGAGATTCAGCAAGCTCAAATTCCAGATGAATATGAAATTCAATTTGGAAAAACCCAAGAAATAGAAAGTACTAGCAATCCTAGACTTTCAATAGAATACGGAAGAAATTCCATCAGAAAGACCATTTCAAATAGATATTCTATAAAAACCATAGAACCTTCAAATATTACGAAAATAAGAGGAAGAATCTTTAATGGTTCTAATTGGAAGAACCAAGAAATCTTAATACAAACAGGAGCAACAGCTAACCATATAAAAAGTATTCTTATAGAAGGAATACAAATATACGAAGGGAAACAATATACCTACCAAACGTTTGAAGGAAATAACTTTAGTTGTAAAAATATGGTAGATTTGCCTATACAACTAGATACTATAAGAATAACAGTGTCATGTTATATTACAAATCACGAAAGTGATCAGGATCTAATCTTAGGAAATCTATTCCTAAACAAACTAGAAGACTATAGTATAGAAAAGAATGGCATCGAAATGATATACAAAGGAGAAACCTGTTTCATACAAAAAATCTAATGCCAAAAGAAACTAATTTCAAAGTTTCTGTCTTCATAGAAATAACCCTCTATGATACGAAAATCACTACCTGTTGTCAAATAGACAATGGATCCGAAGCAAGTCTTGCAAAATCTTTTCTAATAAAAAATTGGGATACAAACAAAAGCAATATCTCTATGATCGGAATCACAGGAGATAAAGAGAAGCTTTTCAAATCTAAAGAAAAGGTAGAAATAATTTTAGGATCAAAAATTGTTTCTATAAACAAGTTATTTGCTTATGATAAATTGGAAACAGATTTATTGCTAGGAAATGATTTTTTACAACAATTTCAGGACTATCATCAGATCTTATACATGATAAGCCTTAAAACCCCTTGTGGACATTTCATAAAAGTCCCGAGAAAACAAAATCCATATAATCTTGAAAAAGATAATGAAAATTTTAAGAGAAAATACTTAGACAATCTAAGAAAAATCACTTGTAAATGCCTTAATTTCGAAAAGATCAAGGAAAATTTACAAAAATCTTATGGAGAAAATCCATTAGAAAAATGGGAACATAGCCATGAAAGAGCAGTCTTAACATTAAAAGACCCTAGTATTATTATTAGAGTCAGACACATGCTCTACAATGAAGATGATAAAAACGAATTTAAAATTCAAATAAAAGAATTACTCAATTTAAAATTAATAAGGATGAGTAAGAGTCCTCACAGTAGCCCAGCATTTATGGTAAGAAATCATGTTAAGATAAAAAGAGGAAAAGCTCGAATGGTAATAAACTATAAAGAGCTAAATAAAAATTGTTTATTTGATGGATATTTTATCCCAAATAAAAATAATCTAATAAACCTTGCAAAAGGAAAAACCTACTTCTCAAAATTTGACTGTAAAAGTGGATTTTGGCAAATAAAATTAGCAGAAGACTCTATTCAGTTAACTGCTTTCAGTACTCCAAACGGACATTACGAGTGGTTAGTTATGTCTTTTGGGTTAAAAAACGCACCACAGATATTTCAGAGGAAAATGGATAAAATATTTTCAAAAAAAGAATTTTTAATAGTCTATATAGATGATATTCTAATATGTTCTAAGACTTATGAAGAACATCTTAAACATCTGAAGGAATTTTCAGAAATATGCTTAAAAAATGGAATCGTGTTAAGCCAGAAAAAGGCTGACATTAACAAAAATGAAATAGAATTCTTAGGAATGATTATTTCAAAAAATGGAATAGAACTTCAATCACATATTTCAAAAAAGATTACAGAATTTCCTGATAAATTAACAACGAAATAAGAAATTCAGAGATTTCTAGGTTGCTTAAACTACGCAGGAGAATTTATTCCAGATCTAGCAAAAAAAAGGAATATACTACAAAAGCTAATTAGAAAATCCAATAGACTTGGATGGACAGAAGAACACACTCAGTGTATTAAAGGTTTAAAGGAAGAATGTGCTAAGCTACCAAAGCTAAGACTACCAGAAGATGGTGATAATCTAGTTTTACAAACTGATGCATCTGATTATCATTGGGGAGCATTATTGCAAACCGATTTAAATGAGATTTGCAGGTATACAAGTGGCACCTTCAATGAGGCAAAAACAAGATATTCTACAAATGAAAAAGAATTATTGGCCATTGTCAGAGGAATTAGAAAATTTTCTGCGTTCCTTTTGCCAAAACAATTTATCATTAGAACTGATAACACACAAGTGTCAGGGCTAATATTTAATAAACTTCCTTCGGAACCACAATACAGAAGGTTACATCGATGGCAAGTTTTGTTATCTTTTTATTCATTCTCAATAGAATACATTAAAGGAAATGATAATTTTCTTGCAGATTTCATCTCTAGAAACGCCCAATATGGACAATCAGATGAAAATCCTGGTAAACAGGATATATGAAAAGATGAAGACAGTGGACGAATCCATTGATGAAAAAGGCCAAAGGCTATTCCAAATCGAGACGATTTGTCAAAATTGTTCTGAACAATCTCGGATATTACAATCCGAAATAAATCAACTCAGTACTTCTCAAGCTGAAAATATGAGAGAATTTTTACTCTTGTGTGAACATTTAGACACACATCCAATTCAGAAATTCAAATCTGAAAGGGAATATCAATCCCAACAAAGTGGCAGGAGATGCCCCACTAGCACGTAGTGCCCAAAACATCTCGAAGGTATACACGGATATGCCCAATTCCAAGTCGAAAGATGAGGAAAAAAGCCGTGAAAATGAAGCTTCAAGCTCATCCTCAGCGAAAGTTGAAAAAATTATATCTGGGAAACCAAGCATCTCTATGGAATGCAAAGACATGCAAGCGTATTATCCAACACTCAATTATATTACAATTGAAAAAATTAAAGATTTTAATGTAAAGGCCACAGGAGTAGACAAAAAACTACCCCACCTTAACAAGAAATGGATCCAAACAAGGAGAGCTTTAGGAATAAAAGCCTTATACGCAATCCTTAAGAGATTTTACAATGAGGACTGCCGAGTCATAAAACAAGACCATGATTGGGTCTTAATTACCAAAGGAAGATCTAAATCTTCAGAACTAAAAGAAAGAATCCTTGACATTGAGCTCCACAGATTAGGAGCAACAGAAGAAACATGGAAGCTAGCATGCAAAATGCTAGATCATGATCATTCGTGATGTAGCAGGAAAGAAAGACAAAGAGAATGACGTAAGCACTTACGTCATATGAAAGAAGACAAAAAGAATGACGTAAGCACCTACGTCATGAAGATAAGAGATAAAGAAAAGAATCTTTTCTTTTTTCAAAAAAGACAAGTCACATCTGGTGCGCCATCAACAAAAGAAGACAAAGCATCTTCAAATAATGGAGGGCTAAAGTGACAAGAAGATAAACTTATAATTTGTAATAAGTCCCTCCTTCCATCTATAAAAGGAGAGGAACTTCATACTTGAAGGACAGACTACATTTTTCTGAGAGAAAACCACTTAAGAAAAAATGTTAGGTATCTATAAGAGTATGGAGAGTTGTGAGTAGTACTTCCTCCCGTCAGGGAAAAGTATTTCTATTATGCTGTGAGTGTGAGTATTGTATATATAGTATGTTTGTAAGAAAAGTTGATATGAAATAAAAGTTGTTTCTATACTTCTCTTCTTGAAATCCATAAATAGTCTTAAGTGAAGGTTGCGATCTTCAGCCTTAAGGAGGAACAGTAACAAATAACCTGGGACTGAGGTCATAGGGGTGAAAACTGTTCATAGCCTGAAGGGAGAACTGCTGCGGTGGTAATAAGGACTATTCATCGACAAAAAAGAAGAAAGGTATACACGCACATTTTTATTACATATCATTTAGCTCACAAATATTCTATATCTAGACAATATTAACATTCATTCATAAGAAATACTTAGTACCTATAGGGAATTAAAAAATTAATGAACCCTTGTTTATACAAAAGATTCATGCTATTGGGCATTTCATATTTGTATCTTCTTTATTAAATGAGAGAATACCAAAAGTATTTACTTGCTATAAAGAAAAGAGCTTGAAAGCATAAAAAAGCTTTATATCATATGGATAAAGCAATCTTCGAAATGGAACAAGTATATATGCATACTAGCCATGTTTTTGACTCAATAATATTTTCTATACATGAAATGAAAATGTACAGAATACAAGAATATTTTGAATATCAAGATGCTCTTAGAATCCTAAAAAGGAATACAATTTGGACTGCATAGTCATTAAATTATGCATAATTATCCGTTACCCTGTTTAAAATAAACAGCAGAAACAAATGGTAGTTAAGAAAAGACTAAATTCACCCTTGTACTTTGCGAAAGTGATCAAATATACCCCTCTACTTTTTTTGTACCCTAATCTCTATTAGGACAAGGGCTATATTTGAACAAAATATAACTACGAGGGAAAATATGACCCAAAAGTATAACAGTGAGGGTAAATATGACCAAAAATATAATGGAGGGTAATATGAACAATTTTTCAAAGTAGAGGGGTAGCAAATATGATCCGTTTCTATTTCATTTAACCTCACTCCCCTACCAACACTATCGTTCTCTAGTATCGCTATTGATAGAATTACGATCTTTTGACTGATATATTGGACCCTTTTGTTCCTTTTTCTTAGTTTTGGTCTTTTTACTTTTTATTTAGTTATTTTTCTTTTTTGGGAGAACTAATGGAAGTGGAAGTTGGAAACCTGAAAAGAAAGAAGTTGAAAACAATTCTAACCATCTGCAATTTTTACAAAGATTTGTGCACATTGTCCTTGTAAGAATTAAAAGAATTTTTATCACAAATGTTAAGAAATCAACCTCAAAATAATAATATTAAAGATGAAAATAAAATAGACAAAATAGGAGAGCTTTCTTCTTTCTTTCTAGTGTACCATACATCAGATCTCATGCCCCTATTTATACTACTCCCTCTATTTCAAAAAAGAATGGACTAGTTTGACTTGGCACGAAATTTAAGAAAATAAAGAAGACTTTTGAATTTTGTGATCCTAAATTAAATTTATGTCAAATGTACAAAATTGCCCTTTAATCTTGTCGCCTTAGACATGTCACATGAAAAACTGAAATTAAAATGTTACCAAAAAAGAAAGAGGTCGTTCTTTTTGAAACATACTAAAAAGGAAAGTGAGTCATTCTTTTTGAAATAGAGGGTAGTTACAAGTTTGTCTTAACCATGACAATAATCATTGAGATCATGGAGAAGGTTATGGAGGTATGAGAGTTACGAAAATAACGGTAGAAATTACACAGTAGTGAGTTATGGACATCCACAAACAATATAGAATTTACAAATTCCCCTTAGACGTCCATTAATAGATAATGTGTCTCTTTTAAAATCTTACTAGAAAAAGACTTCGTAGGAAAAAAAATTAGTGAAGAAAAAAAAGTACACATATCTTGTGATGCATATTATTTGTTGCCTCGTTAAAAACCTTGCCAAGAGAACTCATTATTACAAAAAGGTTGGCTGAGGAAACAGAAGAACAATGCATATTTTACTCCCCCTGATGTAAACATCATTTTGTTTCTCGGAGACAATGCATCCCAATATTGTATATGAACCTCTCAAATGGTGAGGTTGGTAATGATTTAGTGAACAGATCCATCAAATTATCATTCGAACAAATTTTTTAAACATCTATTCCCTATACTTGTACTGAGAAATTTCTCTCTCTCTCCTTCTACATTGTTCATTGTCATAGATTTCTTTATCTCATTTATTAAGAGTGGCAAACAAGCGAGTCGAGTTGAATATGAGTCGATCAAAAACAAGTTAAATAAAAATGGAAAAATTACTCAACTCGACTCACATTTTAAATGGGTAAAAATGAGTTATCCAATAGATAATATGGGTACCCACATTTACCCATATTAAAATAGAAATCTTGTTAAAAGCTTTAAAAACAAAAAAAAAAGTTCTTTTTATCACTTCACTCCACCCCCCTACCCCCTATCCCAAAAAAATGTAAAAACAAGATTAAAAAAGAATTACCACCCCACCCCACCCCCCACACCACATACCCCCTACCCCCTCCCCACACCCTATCCAAAAACAAAATTAACAAAATTTTAAATTTTTTCCATTAAAATATTTTAATTTTTTTATTATTATTAAACTTACCAACCCACCCCTCTACGACCCCCCACCCCCACCCCCCTATATCCCAAAAAAATTAACAAAATTTAAAAAATTTCCATTAAATTTTTTAAAATAAAAAAATTAACCCCCCCCGCTACAACCCCCTTACCCCCTACCCAGTCCCCCCACACCCACCTCATTCCCAAAAAGAAAGTTTAACAAAATCTTAAATTTTTCCATTAATTTTTTTTTAAAAAAAAAGTTTACCACCCCCTCATAGACCCCACCCCCTACAACCCCCCACACCCCATCCCAAAAATATTAACAAAATTTAAAAAAAAATTCATTAAATTTTTTTTAAAAAAAAATTACCACCCCACCCCCCACAATCCCCCTACCCCCTACCAGCCTCCCCCACACCCCAATCCCAAAAAAGAAATTAACAAAATGTTAAATTTAAAAAAAAAAAAAAAAAAATTAAAAAACATTTACCACCCCACCCCACTACCAGCCCCCCACATCCCAAAAAAAAAAATTAACAAAATTTTAAATTGTTTTTACCACCCCACACCCCTACCACCCCCCACCCCCCCTATCCCAAATAAAAATGTAAAAAAAAGTTATCATTTTTTTTATAGAATATTTTTTTTATAAAAAAGACTTGAGCCTGTTTGGATTGGCTTAAAAAAACAGCTTTTAAGTCAAAAATAAATAGTCAAATTGAAATGAAAAAGTAGGGGGGAGACCTAGTTTTGATTTTTGACTTTTTTAAGTCATTTTTTACCTTGCCAAACACTTTTCAACTTATTTTAAGTCATTTTTGACTTATTTTAAATTATTTTTTATATTTGTCAAATACTTCAAAAAGTCAAAAACTGACTTAAAAGTAGGTTTGACCAACTTTTAAGCCAATCCAAACACTTACTACTCCACCCTTTATCACTCTTTTTTGTGTGAATGAACATCTTTTACCCATTTTATCCATTTAACTACCCACTTTTAAATGGGTAATATGGGTATTATTCGTTTTTACCCATTTTTAAATGAGTTGGATACCCAACCCATTTTCAATGGGTAAATATGAATGGATACCCATATTAATTACCCATTCTGCCACCCCTATGACATTTATCATAAACTTTTTTCTCATAAAACAAAAATGTTTTGAAGACAACAGATGGTAGATGCAAGTGAGAATCACCCTCCACCTCCTACCTCCTATTTTGAAGGATTCAAAGTCACCTAGAAAGCAAAGCGAGAATGGGCAAGTGTTGATTTGTTTTTTGAAATTAAGGTTAAGTGTTGATTTTTTGGGGACAATGGTTGAGGAATGGGATAGATGTAGGTCATCATGTTTAAGAATAAGGAAAAAAGCTTTTTTTTAAGATAATACTTGTTAATGTGAAGTTCCTAAATACAAGCAGTAAACAAAAGGAATCTACCAAAAAATACGATCTTCTAGGAATCACTTGATTACCTATGCAAACAGAAACCTCATGGGTGCACCAAAATTTTACTAGGAACAGACTACAAGCCCTCATATGTATAAAAGTACTTTGCACCTTCCCGTTACAGACAAAAGATAAGTTTTATGGTGGAATACAATCCCAGCCTGCATCTGGTGGAAAATTTGTAGAGAGGGAGAGAGTAACCACAGATGCTTTGAAGATTAATCCAACTTCATTCAGAATAATTTAACTACAATCTTTTGTTTACTTCTGGTGTAAAATGGAGCTTGTAAATGAGGCAGAACCAGTTTACCACTCATGTCTCCCTTCAAGTTCAGAAAATGATACACTTTTGCATTTTGTTTTTGCTATTATTGAAGTCTAGTATACTCTCCAAAATCCAAAAATGCACAAAGATTTAAGGACAATACTGGCCATAACTCCCTGTTGTTTATCCAGAAATTACTGATCTTCAAGAATCTGTTTACTTCCTTTTTCCAAAGGAGAAGCTTCACTCGTAGTGGATCAGAATAAAGTGTTCTAGAAAAAGAGTTGTGACCCTGAGCTTGCAAATCTCATTTATTTACCCTTTTAATTTACCGGCCATATTAGACTCTGAGTAACTTGCTGACTAAATTTCAGGTCAGTCATAAATATCGTGACAAAAATGTGCAAGAGTATTTTTTACGATAAATACCCATACAAACCTTGGAACACAATATGTCAGAAAAACACAGGCGAAAAAGTTGCATTGGACCAGAATGCCACCGGTGTTGCTGCTTCTTATATGTCTCGTAAGATTCTGGTAGTTCACAGAGGCACTACAAAAGGAGAACCAAATTTTTAAAAACCTGTTATTTTACAAAGAAACTAATAAACAATCTAGAAACTTACAAACCTTAACGTCATTCACATAGATAAACTTCCATCCACAAAGGTGAGCACGGACAGCAATATCCATATCCTCAACCGTTGTTCGCTCTAACCAGCTTCCGCATTCTTCAAGGGCCTTGATTCTCCATACACCAGCAGTGCCATTGAAGCCGAAGAAGTTAATGAAGCATCCATTGACTTGTTGTTCTACTTCAAAATGAAACGCAAGATTTATGTTCTGCAACCGCGTAAGCAAATTCTGTTCTTGTTCACAAAAGCCCACCTTGTTTGGACAAGAGCGACATCGTCATGTCCCTTCAAGAATGCAACAAGAAAAAAGTCATAGACGTAATTGGAACAACGACCGAAGTGGTCCATGGCAGCCAATTAATGCAGAATACTGCAATTAAGAGGTGGGATGTTCACTATAACAGTACCACCCAAGAGGTAGAAGATAATGTTTACACAACCCTGATTTTCAGCTCAGCATAAAGATAACATGAAATCTTGTGCACTCAATAGAGGATAAATTATTCATCGTTATCCAGAAAGAAATAATTTGATTATACCAAACAAGCCTGCTAATACTGTGCCAATTTTATATCTACAAAAACGAAAGATTATAGCTAGCATGAAAATACATCATGCACATAAGATGAAGGAAATAACACTTCAACACCAATTGTTCTTAGTAAACAGAAAAGAGAAAAGGAAATGAATCAGAAAATCCCTCAAATAGGTAGATCCTAAAAGGAGACTCAAGAACAGATACTTAAATAACCCTCAAGAGAACTTTTGTACAAAAATAGCCTAGTAATTTTTGCAAATAAAGATTGGAACAAACTCCTTTCCTGCCTATCATTGAAGCTTTTACATAACTCCCTCTTCAAAATTTCCGAAAAAAATCTATAGTTCCCCCTGTTAGTGACGTACCCCATTTTTCATTAAGACTCCAATTGCAACACCAACAAATAGAGACAAGCAGATTGTACCAAGATTTCAACTCAGAGAACATTCTAGTGCCTACATGAGCCACCCAGATATGTCTCGAAAAAGCAATCACCTTGAAATAGGGAACAATGTTCTTCAGAAAATCTGGTGTTGGTTGGAAATCTGCATCAAAGATTGCTACAAATTCATAATTTTTTACATAGTCACAACTCATTGCAGATTTGAGATTCCCTGCCTTATAGCCTGTGCGTATAAGACGGTGACGATATATGATGTGCACACCCCTCTGTTGCCACTTTTGTACTTCAGCCTTGATGAGTCCTTGAACACCCAAATCATTGGAGTCATCTAAAATTTGTATGAGCATTCTGTCCTTAGGCAAATCCTGGACGCATACTGCTGCAATCGATTGTTGGTATACCTGAGTAATACCACAATGAAAGAAATTATACTTAGTCAAGGAGTGACTTAACAGAAACACCAACTTACCTATTCAGGGAAATATGTGGATTGTCATAAATACACAACAAAATTAGGACCACCAATGAAAGCATTACAAAAGTTTAACAGATAATAGGTATGGAGTTTCTGTCAAGTACACAACAAAGTGACAATTGTGGGTGATGACCCAAGTTTATTCTTAGAAATTGTTTGCCCGTGAAGATATGCTCTTAAATCTACATTCAAGTTAAGATAGAAAATACATGGTTCAATCAACTGCTCACCCTGTATTTAAGCCAACTACATACTGTGTAAAAAGTCTCAGGCTTGGTAAGATCATCATCTCAAAATTAATCCTAAGTTTCATACTATCATGATTATTACTAATAGTCACCAAGTAACATTTCTACAAAAATAGGAATTTAAATGCATGAAAGATTTTACATGCAAAACATCACTAGAAACTGCAAACTTAGTAAATATTGCACCTCATCATTCGAAACATCACTAAAAACTACAAACTTAGTAAAGATTGCATTCTCATCAATCCTATTTCTAAAAAGCAAGTATAACTACCTCGACACTTGGCTTTGAGAGGGGAAGTTCTACAGAAATGAATAAACTAAGGAAGAAAATTCACTTAGCATGTCATGTTTAGAACTAAAATTATAGATTTTTGGCAGTGAGAACTGGAAAACATACATCGTCTTACCTCCCTCTCATTGCACATTGGTATCTGTAGCAACACCATGGGATAATCCTCTGCATTCAGATTTTCTACATCAGAAGAGTAGTCAATCTCAGCTAAAGGTTTCAGGCCTCGGAACTTAATCCAAAAGCAACCGAGTACAAGAACCACTCGATCTACCGACTGTATTAGGAACAATACAATACACATACTGATCAAGCTCTGCAACGGCGACGCCAAATAGTTGGCTCTAATGACTAGCCAGTTGGCATAGACGTACTCCGCTAAGTCCAGTACCTCCGCCGACGCGGGTTCCATAGTGGGAGGACTGAAATGCCATCCTCTGAAGTAAGCAACAAGCTCAAACACTAACAATATCACTGAAACAGTCAAAAACACCTTAATTACGCGATATAGTCTAGAATCCGAGCGAGGATGAGCCGAATTGGATGTAACGATTCGTCGATTGGCGGTGCGAATGACGGATGTGAAGCCACTTGTGAGGAATGCGATTGAATTAGCAATTTGTTGAAACTTGAGAAGGTAAATCCAGGAGAGTTGGCGAGCACTGCGAGTACGTTCCTTCTCGGCAACGGCTGGGCTGGAGATCCCAACAGTCAAAAAGCGAGAGTTTTCGAAAGAAGAAGCGAAGAGGTCCTCACTGCCATTGGCTGACTGTTGCTTGTTCCACCATTCCTGAAACTCTTGATTAGGAGGCCGAGACATATATATTTACGAAATGGCAGTGCAAGTGAAGCAATTGTCGCCCTCGATACTGATACTTGTTAGATCTCGAATTTGTACCGGCGATGGAACATAGAGAGAGTGTAGTGAGAGTGCCTACTACGATCCGGAAAATGGGGAAGTTAAGCCGGAAGGTAATGAAGCTAAATTTAGTTCAAGTCCAGAAGCTCATCTAAGTTCCTCCCTCTGTTCGACCAAAAAAAAAAATTGAAGCAGACCATGTGCTAAATTACTCGAGAATCTCACGCGCATATAACATAGTATCTTGCACGCTCACCATGTTTTTAACAAGGGAAAAGGATCTGATATACCACTAAACTTTGTCATTTAGAGTTGATATACCTTCGTTATGAAAGTGGCTCATATATACCCCTACTTATATACAAATGGCTCACATTTATCCTTTTCCTCTAACGGAAATGAAAAAAAATAATTCTAATTTTATTTTTTATTATTTTAAATATATATATAATCCCATATGAATATATTTAATCCTCCTCAAACATATATATTTTTTTTGACTTTTTTTTTGTTTCATTGACTAATTTAGACTTATTATTTTGATGGTCAAATTTATTTATGTTTCACTAATATTCTTGTAAAACTTATTATAGATGATCAAATTTTTTTTCTTCAAATAAAAAAATTAAATTACAATATAGACAAAAAAAAAGCTTTAAATTATAATATACCCACAAAAAAATATTTTTTAATTTTTTTCCTTACACCAAGGAATGAAAGAAAAAAATAAAATAAGAATAAAAAGCTCAAAATAATTATAATAAAAGAAGTCAAAAAATAATTTATGTATGAAAAATATTAAAATATACCTTGAACTTTGTTAGAAGAATCATATATATCCCTAAATAATTTTTAAGAAAATTAAAAGTCAAAAATATAAATTTAAAACTAATTTTTTCACTTTCGTTAAATGAAGGGTATATGTGAAGTCATTTTGTAACAGTAGGGGTATATGTGAGTCATTTGTATAATGGTAAGGGTATATATGAGTCACTTTCATAACGAGAAGCATATTAGCTCCAAATGACAAAGTTGAGGGATATATCATGCCCTTTTCCCTTTTAAGCATTTCATTTACAAAAAAAAAAGGGGGGGGGGGGGGGGGAGGGGGTCAAAATGCATTTAAACTCTGTGGAATGAATAAAATGCATCATTTGATAGTTTTTTTTTAAGTATATAAATGCTTTTATTGACAATAGTTTGATCCAAAAATCCTTTTATTGTTACTTAATGGGTTCAAAATGGCTTTTTTTTTTAAAAATAAATAAATTATCTCTAATGGTTTTGACGATGTGCAAGGTGACAATGAATTTGGGGTTAGAAATAGTGCGGTGGATCATCGCTCTTGGATTTTGCTAGAGTTTTTGAGTTGGTGATACATGATACATGATTCATGCTTTTAAAGGAGGATCACTTGATTACCTTCCGTAGCGCAATGGCTAAAACCTAGATAAATTACTTGCTTTTGAGGAAAGACGATAGAAGGCCTTTGTAAGGATCACAAGATTATCCCGAGTGAGAATCTTACTACTCATCACAAACTTTTGGTGATGGACTTAGAGAGTAAGCGAGGTAGGAGGAAGAAAAAATTGTATGGCTAGCCTAAAACTAAATGGGGTGGTTTGACATCTCCCTATCCCATGTGATTGGGGAGAATTTGACGACAATGTGGACTTGGTGGAGTAGTGGAGAGGTAGAAAGTATGTGGGATAAGACAACTAGTTGTATTAGAGAAGCAGCTCGAGAGATGTTAGGGCGGTTGAAGGGCAATTTTAATGGACGGTGGGAGTGGGAGTGGGGGTGGGGGGGGGGGGGGGGGGGGGGGCTTGGTGGAATGAAAAAGCTCAAGGCAAAGTGAAAGCAAGGAAAGTTGCGTATGCAAAGTAAGCGCACCAGCACGATCGAGGATGAGAAGAGAGTAAACAGAGAAATTTATTAGGCATTAAGGACAGAGGCTAAGTTAGTAGTTACAGCACTTAAGATGACAGCTTTTGAAGATTATATATTGAACTAAGGACAAGGGTGAAGATAAGAAGTTGTACAGACTTGCGAAGGCGAGAGAGAGGAAGTCTCGAGACTTGAATCAAGTGAGGTGCATAAAAAATGAAGAAGGTAAAGCATTGGTGGAGGAGACCCACATTAAGCAACGATGACAAGTGCATTTCCACAAACTATTGAGTGAAGAGGGGGGCATAGAGATTGTGATGGGTGAGTTGGAACACTCAGAGATACATCGAGATTTTGGGTATTGTAGTTGTATTAAGGTTGAGGATGTGAAGTGTGCTATTAATAAGATGAGTAAGGGAAAAGCGTTAGGACGATTCTAGTGGGGTTTTGGAAGAACACGGATAAAGAAGGTTTGGAGTGGTTGACTAGCTTGTTCAATGCCATTTTTAGGATGGATAGGATGCCTGAGGAATGGAGGTAGAGTACAATGATTTTGTTGTATAAGATTAAGGGTGATATAAAAAAATTGCAACAATTACAAGGGCATTAAGTTGTTAAGTCACACTATGAAAGTTTGGGAGAGGGTGATGGGGATGAGGATGAGGATGAGAAGGAGTGTGTCTATTTTCGAGAATAAATTTGTATTCATGCCAAGGAGGTCAACCACAGAGGTAAGGTCGTCTTAACTACTAGGCCACTAAAGTCATCGCTTGAGTCCCCATATTTTTGGGGGGCCCATTTAAAAAAAAAAAGTACTTGTATATATACTTAAAAAAATTATATTTACTTTTAAATATTAAAAAAAAACATGCAAGAGTTAAGAAAAAAGTAAAAGTAATGAAGTAATGTTAGTTTTTAATTAGGGAATGGAACAATTTTTGGGAATAATAAACGTGCAAGAATAAAAAAAAAGGTAAAGTGCCGTTAGTTTTTAATTAGGGTCTATGGAATGAAACAATTTTTGGAAATAATTTCCTTGAGTGGGAAATTACGCTTCCTTATTTATCTCCGAAGATTTTAACCATATATTATTATATACCTTAATACTCATCTTTTTTATTCTCTATTTTATTGTTTTTATTCTCACTATTGAACTCTCTCCTGCAGAATCTTTTGATTTACCGTTGCTTACAAGTTACAAAAGAACAAAATTTACTTTTGGATGTCTTCTTCAGATTTCAAAAAGTGCAACAAGCAATCATTATATTGAAGGAGTCAAGAAACACACCACTATTTCGATATTGTTATATCAACTTATCAAATCCATGAGCCAGGTTTTATTATTCTAATTTTTTTTTATAGTTTTTAAAAAAAAAATTGTTATTGTTGATATTTAGTTCATAAGCATATATATTCTTGTTTTAGTTATTATTACAATTTATTTAATTTAAATATGTCAACTAGAAAATATGATTCTGAATTTACAAAAAGAGAGAAAAAGAGAAAACTTGAAGAATTAAATTAATCCCAAAAATAAGCCCTTCATAGATTTTTAAGAAATAATAAAAATTCTGAATAAAAAAATATTGGAGGATGCTCTTCAAATGAACAAGTCACTAATTAAATTGAGTTAGATTATAATAACATCCTAGAAGAAAATCTAGAAGAAGTTGGGGAAAAATGTGACATAATTTCCAATAATCAAGAACTCCTAAGTAATTTAAATAGTTGCATCCCTAAAAATATATATGACCCAAGTCAATGGAATAATATAGATATAAAATTGAGAGATCTATTAGTAGAAAAGGGACCAATTAGAATGACTGATATAAATTTTCCAAAGGATAAACACTTAAGACATTTTTCTACAACACACTATATTTAAAAATTGGCAAACGAGAAAAACATGAAAGAAAATGATTAACTTACTCTAAAGATTTGGATAAAGTTTTTTGTTTTTGTTGTAAATTATTTAGCATAACTTTTGTTGTTTGTAACAATAAACTAGCTAGTAAGATAGTAATGATTGGAGAAATCTTAGTGCTAAGCTTAAAGTTCATGAAGTGACGAACAAGCATATTATTAATATGAGCTCATGGATTGATTTAGAAATGAGATTGCATAAAAACATAACAATTGATAAAGATGTGCAGGAACAAATTAATAGAGATAGAGTACATTGGAAAAATGTGGTGTAAAGAATTATTGTTGTGATCAAAACTTTTGGGAAAAATAATTTGGCATTTAGGGGAACAAAAGAAAAGATCTATCAAGAAAGTAATGGTAATTTTTTAAGACTAAATGAAATGATTGTTGAATTTGATCCAGTTATGCAAGAACATATTCGGCGAATTAAGCACGACGAAATTCATAATCATTACCTTGGACATAATATACAAAATTAATTGATAAACTTATTGGCAAGTGAAGTCAAGAATAAAATTATTAAAGAAAGAAAATATTTCTCAATCATACTTGATTGCACTCCTGATGCAAGCCATCAAGAACAAATGACTTTTATATTACGGAGTGTGGATATTTCAACTACTCCAATTAAAATTAATGAATATTTCTTAGAATTTTTAAAAGAGGATGATACAAGTGGAAAAGATCTTTTTGAAGTTATTATAGATGAGATAAAAAACAAATATTCGACTTGATATTGATAATTTAAGAGGACAGGGATATGATAATGAATCAAATATAAGGGGAAAACATCAAGGAGTGCAAAAAAGACTTCTCGATGTAAATCCCAGAGCATTTTATACACCTTGTAGTTGTCATAATTTAAATTTGGTACTTTGTGATATGGCTAATTCTTATACGAAAGCTGTATGATTTTTTGGAGTGATACAATGTATATATACGTTATTTGCTTCTTCTACCAAGCGGTGAAGTTTTTTAAAAGATTTTGTACCCAATCTAACTCTTAAATCATTGTCACAAGCTCGTTGGGAAAGTCGTGTTGAAAGTATTAAAGCATTAAGATTTCAAGCTCCACAAATAAGAGATGCTTATGTTGGAAAAATATGATATAATAGATGGGAAATATAATATCAAAATATTAATACAAGAATTAGGATAAATACTACTACAATAATATTCTTAAGTAATATATATGTATATATATATTTATATAATACTTGAGTCGTGCTAGACACTGTCCTAAGAAACTATTTCAGCAGTGTGAAATATTTCCCCAGGATTAAACAAGCCTTCTCTAAAATAATTAGAGGACACAGGAATCAACAAAATATAAATGCTACAAAATAAAGCAAGTCGGAAGGGGATATTTGAAATTGGCTAAGTCTTACTCTTCACTTGATTGTCTCTCCTCAAAACCCCATCAATTACTATATATAGAGGAGCATAGCATTGGAGGAAAACATATTACCCAATATAACTTGGTGGCAAAGGGAGCATTACTTGGAGACAAAGGAGTTAAACTTGGGGACAAAGTAGATTAATACTTGGAGATTAAGTTGATGGCATAAGCACATTAATCATCAACTTAATGACATAAGTGCTTATGTCACCAATTAATAGTGTCCAAAATATGTCTTAAATTATTTTAAAATATCCAACACAAAATGTATCTTAAATTAGTTTAAAATATCCAACAATCCCCCATATATTTTAAAATAATTTTGAAATAGAATAACTCGACTTGCTTTATTTTGTATGATCAAAATGTCATAGGTTTGGTGTCTTTCAGACTATGAACCAAACTTAGATCGATAAAATTTAACTTACATAATTATTGGTGAAATATAAAATTTCTATGAACCAATTATTCTTTTGTAAGCCAGAGATTCTATCAATCACATTTTAATCCTCATATTTTGTTGTTCAACGCGGTTTTGCGCCAATAAGCCATGCGTTTGCCATGTATTCATGAGAGCTCTAAAGACTAGGCCAAAATCTCATAGGAGCGGCTTCACTCCACTTCTCATATAGGTGAATTCATCAAGTGTAGATTGCTTTAAATACACCATCCATAAGGACTATGAATTCATTAAGAGTTAATAACTCATACCTCATAATTAGTTGCAGTTCAATCACTCTCAGTTAGTGCGCAGAGTCAATATTGACTTTTTATTACCCATATGAACCTACTTCATGGGATCTCCAATCACATAGGTTGGATTACCATCTCTATTGACAATCATATTGGACTTAACCCCATCTCTTTCGAGCATTGAAGAATTAGCTTTCTTCCCACGGGTTTAGTTAGTGAATCGGCCAAATTCAATTCTGACTTCACATAATCAATGGAAATTACTCCATCCCTCGACAGTTGTTTAACGACATCATGTCTCAATTTCATGTGTCTACTCTTACAATTGTAAGACTTATTCTTCAATAGCAATTGCGGCTTGACAATCACAGTGTATAAAACACATGAGACAATTTATCCTTATTAAAGGGATCATCTGGTAATTCATCCTTCATTAAAGGGATCAACAATTCATCCTTTATTAAAGGGATATTCGCTAAGAAATTTCTTAGCCACTCAGCCTTAGAACTAGCTAGCTCCAGAGCTACAAACTCTGACTTCATAATCGATCTAGCAATGATCATCTGTTTAGCTGATTTTTAGGATATTGCACCACCACTTAAGGTGAACACATATCCACTAGCAAATTTTGTTTCATCTGAATCAGAGATCCAAGTTGCATCACAATACCCTTCTAAAGTAGAAGGAAATCCACTACACATGATATCATAATTCATGGTTCCTCTCAAGTATTTCATCAGTCTATTCAATGCAAATCAATGCTCATTATTAAGATTATGAGTATACCTACTCAATCTACACACAACATAGGCAATATCAGGCCTAGTAAAATTCATCAAATTAAATACACTACCAATAATTTGAGCATATTTAGGCTGAGCAACTAGGTCACCATAATTGAGAGTTAGCATCATAAGAAGTGGTTATGTCACATCAAAAGATTCAAAATAAATTAAGAAGTCTTTTCACATAATTTTCTTGTGACAACATTATACCATCTTCACTCCTTATTACTTTAACTCCCAAAATCATATTTACTTCACCCAGATCCTTCATATCAAAATTAGTAGACAAAAATAATTTGATACTATTAACAATATTTAAACTTGTACCAAATATAAGCATGTCATCAACATATAAACATATTATCACATAATCATTGTCTACAATTTTGGTATAAACACATTTATCCACTTCAACAAATACATAATAGTCTCTCAGTATGACTTGATCTAATTTTTCATGCCACTGTTTAGGAGCTTGTTTTAGGCCATAAAGAGATTTGATTAACTTACAAACTTTATTTTCTTGTCCAGGAAAAATACATCCTTCAGGTTGAACCATATAAATTTCTTCTTCTAAATCACCATTTAAAAAACTGTTTTTACATCCATTTGATGGATAAAAAGGTTATGAATTGATGCTAAGGCAATTAAAATCCGAATAGAAGAAATTCTAGTCACTGGTGCAAATGTATCAAAATAATCAATATTTTCTTTTTGAGAAAAACCTTTTGCTACTAACCGAGCTTTATATTTATCTATAGATCCATCGGGATTAAGTTTCCTTTTGAAAATTCATTTACAACCAATAGGTTTTGCACCAGAAGGTAAATCAGTTAAAATTCATGTATTATTTTTCATAATTGAATCAATTTCAATTTTTATTGCCTCTTTCCAAAATTTAGCATCAGAAGAAGATATAGCTTCAGAATAATTTAAAGGTTCATTGTCAACAAGAAAAGTTTGAAAATCATTTCCATAAGAAAAATCTTCTTTCCTAGGTCTTTTACTCCTTCTTAGTTCTTCAATATTAGAAATAGACTCACTATTTCTTTCAGCAGGTACATGAGAAATTTTATCACATAGTGGAAAAATATGTTCAAAGAATTCAGCATTCTTTGTCTCAATAATAGTATTGCAATCAAGCACATCACTCTTTAAAACAAGAAATATATATGCAACACTATGTTCAACATATCCAATAAGCATGCAATCAGCTGTTTTAAAACCTATTTTCTTCTTCGTAGGTTCAGGCAAGAGAACTTTAGCAAGACACCCTCACACTTTTAAATATTTCAAATTAGGCTTATAACCTTTCCACAATTCATAAGGTGCTTTGCCAGTTCTTTTATGATGAATTCTATTTTGTAAGTGACATGCAGATAATATAGCTTCACCCCACAAATTATTAGGTGCATTAGAACTTATTAACATAGAGTTCATCATTTTCTTTAATGTTCTATTTTTCCTTTCAGCTACGCCATTAGATTCGGGAGAGTATGGTGAAGTTACTTCATGAATAATTCCTTCGTTTTCACAAAAGGCATTTAAGGATAAATATTCTCCACCTCTATCAGATCTAATTCTTTTGATTTTTCTACTAAGTTGATTTTCAACTTCACTTTTATAAGAAATAAAGACATTAAAAGCATCATCTTTATTTCTAAGTAAATATAACTTAGTAAATCTAGAAAAATCATCAATAAAAGTTACATAATATCTTTTACCACCTCTAGTCATTGTTTGTTTTAAATCACCTAAATCAGTGTGAATTAGAGACAATAATTTACTTTCTCTACTTACTGAAAAACATGACTTTTTAGTAATTTTAGCTTCAACACATTTTTCATATTTATTAATATTATTTGAATCTAAGTCAGATATCAAACTAAGGGATTGCATATTTTTTATAAAAGAGAAATTAACATGTCCTAATCTAGCATGCCATATGGAAATAGATTCGATCATGTAAGCAGAAGTAGATGCTTTCACAACATCACAAACATTAAGTACAAAAAGTCCCTGGTTACAATAGCCTTTTCCCACAAACACATTATTTTTTGATGATCTTTTCAGATTCAAATGACACTTTCACTCCAGCTTTATTAAGCAAGGCTATAGAAATCAAGTTTGCACGCATTGTAGGAATATGTAGCACATCCATAAGGGCTAAAGTTTTTCTCGAAGTAAGTTTCAGGAGAACTTTACCCTTACCCAAGACTTTAGTAGTTCTTGAGTTTCCAAGGTATACTACTTCACTGTCATCCCCTATTGATGTATAGGAGGCAAATGCTTCTCGATTTACACAAATGTGCTGAGTAGCCCAACTCTACCACACATTCTTTTATATGTGCTACAATGTTTACGTGAGAAATGACAGCTGCAATAATTTCATCTCCTTCAGCTAAATTAGCCTTGGGAGGATAACACTTTTCTTTTTCATTTTTTATTCTCCTCCTACACTGTGTGACATGCTGACCTGGTTTTCCACAAGTAAAACAAGTGCTTGTCTTTTGCTTAAAATTGGGATTATAAGACTTGTAACCATTAGACTTATTAACATACCTTTTATTGTTACTCCTTCGGTCTTGTACTATGTTTGCTTGTCGTGTTGATTCCTCTTCTTTGAATGACTCCTTTTTGTAGTTTGCTATACCATAAAACATAGATGACAACTCTGTGTATTTAGAAATACAATAGTAACTCTGTGTGTATGCAAATATACAATAAAAACTTTGGATGTATATAAAAATACAAGTAACTCTGTTTATATAATAATACAAAATACTTCTATAGGAGTTTCTCTAACCGACAACCATCACTTAAGAGCTATTGTGATGATACAACGTTTTGCCTCACGCTGTTAGGGCCATCCTATACCTTGCCGAGGGTATCGAACCTGACTACTAAGTGGATCCACTAGTCTATGCTAAAAAGCACTAAGGAATCATCTAAAAAGTACGACCATTATCTACCCATGAAAGCTACATGGTTTGTGGGGGCTGAGAGTTGTCTGAACTCTCCCACATATCGGTGTTAAATACTACTCCCAAAATATAATACTAGATCTTATGTTTAACAACATAACTTCTTTATGTGTTTTGAGATAATTGCTCAAAACTTAGCTCTAAGGCTTTCTTGAAAATCAGTGTTTCCTCTCTTGCTTAATTGTGAAAGTATTTACTCTTTATTGAAAATATCTCAAAGGCCCTTTTAAAAATCTCAGTTTCCTTTCTTGTTTAAATGTGAAAAAAATTTACTCTTGGAATACATAGTCCCGATATACTCTTTTTGAAGAAATGAACTTTAATCTTTAATCTTTACTCAACTCAAAGCTCAAGTCTTAAAACAAAGTTAAAACATTTGTAAAAGACTTTTGGAAGACTCTATTAACTTCTCTTGACTTGACTCTTAACTTTCCTTGAATTGAATTATGGATTCAAGGCTCATGATCTCATGTTATGGATGATTTCATGTTGTTTAGACATACCTTAGAGTATAGAAATGAACTAGAAAATATAGGTACATTTCAAGGGAACTAGTACGGAAAGAAGTGGGAAAAAGTAGAAGACCTGGAGTCCCTGGCGCTCTGAGTGGCGCGAGGTGCCAGAGTTGAAACTTCAAAAAAAGGATTGGGGCGCACTGGCTGGCGCGTTGCCCCAGGGCCCTAACTTCAAGCACTGATGTGGGGAGCACTAGTTGGCGTAGCGTCCCACCCCCATTCCCAGAATTCTAATTATTTTTCTTGGTCGTTTTTCAACTCTAAATCCTCTAAACACAATGGGGTCTTTCACCAAACACTTAGATTCGACTACATAATAAAAATATGCAAGAATCTACTTAGAACGACACCTAATTTCATGAATTGAAATCAAGAACTCCCCAACAACTCCCAAAATCAAGACCCCAATAGAAATTTCAAATGAATCCATCAAGAACTCAATTTCTAAACCTTCAAACATCTAAATTCGCTGAAATAAATCATGATTGGTGTGTGGGTGAATTAACCCAATGCTATGTGATCTCATATAACTCGTAGGGATCACCCCGTGACGAAATCCATAAGCAATTCTTCAAGAACTTGGCAGTTCCTTTTTCCTTATCCTCTTCTTTTCTCTTCTCTCACAACCCTAACTTGTTTTGATAGAGTGTAAACTGAATTCTGTCAGTTTAGACCCTAACTTAATTGCCAAAAATGAAAATAATTAATTGGGTAGCGAAAAGACCATAATACCCTTCAAAAATCCAATTTTGACTTTCCTTATCTAGACACCCAACTTCAAATGGGCATATATACGAACTCAAAATCACTTAAACTCAGTGGCATTGGAAAGATAATTCAAAGATATTTCCTACGGTATCTTGTAGAACACCTAAATCATCCTGAGCTAGGAGTTATGTTTGTTTTAAGTTGGCCCAAAACTCATACTTAGCTTAATTTGTCAAACTTTCCAAAATTAATTATTTCCAAAAACGGTTTCCTTCTATTTCTAGTTCTTTCTAAAGTGGGATGTTATAATATTTCCCCCTTGGGAACATTCGTCTTCAAATGAGATTACTCTTAGTAGGCTAAGGGCGTAATATCTAACATTCATCTCAAACACCCAAATAAAATTGTACTGCCTGCTAGACTTTGGTAAACGTGTGATGAAATCCATATTGATCATCTCCCACTTCCATTTCGTAAGTTCTATATTCTGAGCCATACCACCAGGCCTCTGGTGCTCTACTTTAATTTGTTGGCAATCCGGACACTTAGTAACAAACTTTGCAATGCCCTTCTTCATACTATTCCACCAATATACTTTTATCAAGTCACGATACATCTTTGTGGAACCTAGACGAATAGAATATATGGAGCTATGAGCTTCCTCCATGATCCTCTCTTGGAGTTCATCCACCCTTGGTACACACAATCTACCTTGATACCTCAATACACCATCTCCCCCTTTTTCAAAAGCTATTACTTTTTGCTTATGTACATTTGCCTTCAATTCAAGCAAAATAGGATCTTTGTCTTACTTCTCTTTCACTTCTGAAACTAATGATGATTTAGCCCCATTCATCACCACCACTCCTCGTTTTGTAAAATCCATTAATCAAACTCCTAATCGTGCAAGTCTATGCACATCTCTTACAAAATCTTTCTTATCTTCTTCAAAATGGGCGGTACTACCCATAGATAATCTACTCAACGCCTCAACAACAACATTAGCCTTACCTGAGTGATAAAGAATACTCATTTCATAATCTTTGAGTAACTCTAACCACCCCTTATGTCTAAGATTAAGCTCTTTCTGGCTAAACACATACTGAAGACTCTTATGATTGGTGAACACATCCACATGAACACCATAAAGATAATGACACCATATTTTCAAAGTAAATACTACGATAGCCAACTCTAGATCATGGGTTGGATAGTTCTTCTTGTGAACTTTTAGCTGTCTGGAGGCATAAGTTATAAATTTACGATTCTGCATTAACACACAACCCAGTTCAACTCAGGGCACATCACAATATACAACAAAGCCTTGCGTACCTTTTGGTAAGGTCAATAATGGCAGTAGTTAACCTCTTTTTCAATTTCTGAAAGCTTTTCTCACAAGCTTCAGACAATTGAAACTTCACTGTTTTTTGAGTCAACTTGGTCAAAGGGGACAAAATAGATGAGAAACCCTCTACGAACCTTCTATAATATCCAGCCAACCCCAAGAAACTTCTAATGTTAGTTGGAGATGTGGGTCTTGGCCAATTCTGCACTGCCTCTATTTTCTGAGTGTCAACTCTAATTCGATCACCGAAAACAATGTGGCGTAAGAATGCCATAGACTCAAGCCAAAACTCACACTTGGAGAAGTTCGCATACAACTCTCTGTCCTTTAGAGTTTGGAGAACTACTCTGAGAAGGCTAGTATGATCTTCCTCTTTCCTGGAATAGATTAGAATGTCATCAATGAACACGATAACAAACATATCTAAATAAGGCTTGAATACTCTGTTCATAAGGTCCATGAATGCTGCAGGTGCATTGGTCAAACCAAAGGACATGACCATAAACTCATAATGACCATAACAGATCCTAAAAGCTATCTTTGGAATATCACATTCCCTTACTCTTAAGTAATAGTGGCCTGATCTGAGGTCTTTTTTCGTAAAACAAGTGGCACTCTAAAATTGATCCAAGAGATCATCAATTCTTGGAAGAGGATACTTATTTTTGAACGTAATATTGTTCAACTGACGGTAGTCTATACACATTCTAAGGGACCCATCATTTTTTCTCACAAATAAGACTAGAGTGCCCCAAGGTGAGACACTTGGTCGAATAAAACCTTTTTCTAGGAGATCTTTCAACTGCTCCTTTAACTCTTTCAACTCTACAGGTGCCATCCTATATGGTAGAATAGATATATGACGAGTATCATGAATAATATCTATATCGAAGTCTATTTTTCTCTTAGGAGGGACTACGGGAAGATTATCTGGAAACTCTTTTACTACTGGAATTGACTGAATAAGAGGTATCTCAATACTAGAGTCATTAACTCGGACTAAGTGATAGAAACAACCCTTGAAAACTATTTTTTTGCCTTAAGGTATGAAATAAAATGACCCTTAGGCACTACTGAACTACTCTTCTACTCTATAACTTGCTCATTAGGAAACTAGAACTTGACTACTCGAGTTCTACAATCAACTGAGGCATAATAGACATGAAGCCAGTCTATAAGATGTGTGAATAAAAGGAATAAGCATAAGGAGTTAAAGTATTATATTCGTAGTAATCATATTAATCTAGTAGGTTTAGTTGAAACTAGAGTGAAAGCTCACAAAAGTACTACAATTTGCAATAATGTAGATCCAAACTGGGCAGCCTAAATAACCAACGAAAGGCAACAAATAGACATGTATATCCTATTGTATCCATGATGCTATGATGTTATCCAGATTGAAAAGCAGGCCCAATTCTTACATTGCTTAGTGAAAGGAAGAATTGATGGGTAATCTTGTGACTCGGGGTGAAATATAGGATTTTTGTACAACATTTCCCGAAATGAACTATCTTGGGAAGGAGAATTTTTCACCTGGACAAAACAAGTAAGCATGCGCTAATAAAATATGTAGTAGACTGGATAGGACTCTTGGAAATTTTGACTGGATGATGAACTGGAATATGTACAGGTTGAGTATGACTAGCCAATGATCTATGACCACTCCCTCATGGTTCTTAAATTACACGGAGCACACCCCAGGTTAACAAGACTCTGTTTAGATTCTTCAATGTCCTAGCCGAGCATGAAGACTTATTTCCTATAGTCAATGAAGTGTGGAGACAACAAAAGGATCAATGGAGTATGAAAAATGTATGGCTTAATTTAAGGGAACTCAAACCATTGCTCAAGAATTTGAATAACAGAGAATTCAACAATGTGAGGCTATAAATTTACAATGCTAGGCATAGTTGAAGGTAGTCCAAGCACAACTTACTAGGCAATGTAGTGATAGGCTAATCAATGTAGAAAAGACCCTCCTCTAGAATCTAGAAAAGTGGTCTTTGATAAAAGATAACATTGTGAAGAAAAAGTTTAGAGCAAGGTGGATTAAGCTTGGAGATTCCAACACCAAGTATTTCTCTATTGTTATGAAGGAAAATATTCCAACACCAAGTATTTCTCTATTGTTATGAAGGAAAGGACCCAAAGAAAACAAATATCCAAAATTATGGTGTTGTCAGGAGCAAAGCTTACCCTACCTAGAGATATACAAAGAGAAATTATAGATTTCTACATGAGTATTATAGGTTCAACAACCATTGTATTACTATAAATAGACAAATTGGTGATGAGAAGAGAACCTACACTTACTATAGCGCAACAAACTAGCCTATGTACCGAAGTCACTGATCAAGAGATTATAGACAACCTCCATGGTATTGATGATGACAAGCACCTGGCATTGATGGTTTCAATGCATATTTCTTTAAATAAGCATGGCCCGTAATACATAATGATTTGATGTTAGTTGTTAAAGATTTCTTCCACACAGGAAGATTATACAAAGCCGTCAACTACACTACCATAGCCTCTATCATTTGTGAAGCATAATCTGGATCATTCCTGGGAGATGAATTGTTGACAATATCAGTCTAGATCATGATCTTATTAAAGCTTACACTAGAAAACACATTTCTGATCGATGCATGATTAAAATAGATCTCCAAAAGTCATATGACTCAGTGGAGTGGATATACCTAGAGCAAATCCTAGAGAGCCTAGATTTTTACCTTAATTCAGAGGGTGGTTGATGCAATATATTAAGACTATTAACTATAGTGTGTTGATAAATAGAGAGACTACAAAGTTGCTCAATGCAAAAAAAAGGACTAAGACAAGGAGACCTAATTTCCCTCTTTTTATACCTGAGTAGCATCTAAAAAGTCTCAAAGAGGAAAAAGCTTTTAGATTCCACTCAAGACGCTCCAAGATGGAATTACACACCAGAGCTTTGTTGGAGACCTACTCCAATTTGCAAGAGGAGACATCCCATCTGTTACAGCCTTGTACAAATGCTTCCTCAAGTTCTCCCACATCTTTGGTCTTCAGGAAATTATGAGCAAAAACTGTCTACTTTGGAGGAGTAACTCCAACTGAGAGGAACAAAATACTTCAACCTCTTGGAATTGAAATTGAAGACTTACCATTTAAATACTTGAAAATATTGTTGTCCACCAAAAAGACTACATTAGTGCAATGGCTACTTTTAATCCATAAAATCATTATGAGGATCTCGTCATGGACAATAAAGAAACTCTCATACGCTAGTAGAATACAGTTAGTTCAAACTATGATCTTTGGTATCCAAGCTTATCAGGCACAACTCTATATCTTACCAACAATCATTTCGAAAGTCATTGATGCCTATTGTAAGAGCTCTGTGTGGTCGGGGACAAATGAAGTGACCAAAAAGACGTTAGTGGCTTGGGAGAAGTTATGCTCACATATGGCGTGCGGTGGACTCAATCTTAAAAACCTAACGTTGTGGAATAAGGTTACCATTGCTACAAATTTTTGGGACTTAACCAACGAGAAAGATTGACTATGGATTAGTTAGGTTCATTCATACTATGTCAAAAATAAATGTGTCCTCACAATGGTCATTCCTAAGCAAGCAAGTGAGATGGTAAAACAAATTATTGGTACCAGAAGGATACTTCAAGATAGTCAGTAGTTAGAAGGCTGGATAGAAGCATCATTAGACATATCTATTTCCAACTACTGAACTCAAATGAATCAATAAGGTGGAAATGCATGATGTTCCACAATGATGGAAGTCCAAAATCTAAGTTTACAATGTGGTTACACTTTCATGGGAGGATGCTAGCAGCTGATAGATTGATTAAATGAAGGATAAATGTGGAGCCAAGGTGTGGACTTTGCAGAACTAATGATAAAAGTAGAGATCATTTGTTCCTCTCATGCAGCTATACTCTTCAGTTATTGGTGAGACTCATGCAATGGATTAAAAGACCAATGGTTACTGCTCAAGCCTAGAACAATATGTAGATTGAGCAATTCATAATAGGAAAGGGAGATCACACATTGCCAGACTTTTCATACTGAAGTAATCCATACCATCTGGATAGAGAGATACTTGAGAATTTTCAAAATGAGGAGCAAAGATGCCGAAAGTATAATCAAGGATGTAACGACCCTTCCGAAATAATATAAAGCAATAACTTATGAGATTTATATAAATATATATATATATATATATATATATATATATATATATATATATATATATATATATATATATATATATTGCCCTCACACTAGATGAAAATGACGCAAAAGAATACCACCAACTCGCGAGTACCCGAACTACATCTTTCATGCTTCACACAATCATACAAAATTAGTGATAAATTTAATATATTACAAGACTTGGGATTACACACCCCAAAAAGTCAAAACATAGAGCCATACTTATATAACAACCCATGGCAACATGATCAAATTAGTCCTCAAAATTTCATGTAAATATACAACACATAGATAATGTACAAGTCCCACGGTTTATACAAAATATAGATATCTATATGCAAATGTGATCTTCCTTAAGGCTCTCAAAATTTCCATCTCCAATGGTCAGCTTCATGCATCCACTCGATCATTCCCCTACAATAGAAACAACTATCGCTAAGCATATAGCTTAGTGGTGCAAAACTACAGTTTCGGAGCCATTCGATTCACAAAACATACTTTCTCAAGTCATGGGCAACATAATTGAACATAGTTAATAAATCAAGTAAACAATATATAAAGAGTATCAAGTTCGATATTTAAAGACCCAAATGTCAAGAACGTTCATAACATCATTCTTTTAAGAGATTCAACAACAAGGCTCGCCCAATATGTACATCATGTCATCACACCAAGCACAAGCAAGTATCAGAAGGGTTAACGCCCTATATCAAGAAGGGTCAAAGCCCAATAATCAAGAGAACCAAGAACCATATTAAAAATGGCTTTCTAATTTGTACTTAAAATGGACAACATCCATACTTAAGACGAACTAAAAATCCAAAGTCAACATGGCAAATGATCCGAATCAAGAGGCATGCCAAGAGTGACAAAGTCACAGCCACAAGAAGGACAAGGTCCGAACAAGAGTGCCAGGTGACCAAACAATCCACACAAGTGGGCGAGTTACACAAGCGTCTTTAACGTCTCAAAGGATACCAACATGACAATGCAAAGTGACAAGAGGTAACCAAGGTACCAAGATCCAATTTCAGATATACTAAAGGTTAAAACAGTGCAAGTACAAGTTTATACAGAAACCTCAGTGTTTTAGCAAAAAAACAGTCCAACCAATGTATCAAGGTCCTCAACTTGTTCACGAGTATATACAACCTTTAAAATACAATTAAACAACTTATTTAATCCCTAGCAGCTCAATAATATTGATGTAAAATAGGATCATCATCACAAGTAAAATTAGCCTGGACAAACACAACAATGCTCCTAAAACAGTGATTCTGGCCAACCTAGTACCTCATGTCGCAACTTAGATTTGAAATGGAAAACAGCAAAACTAGACTTTATAACATTCATGAAATATGTAGATACATCTCTTAGGTTTGAAAACAAACAAGAATCACCGCAAAATATATTTTGTACAACAACATATAGTCAAAACACTAACAGTTGTTCATACAGAATTTGAAATTCCAAAATCTGGACAGAACTTGTCCTATGTTGCGTCCCATATTTCGAATCCATAGGTCTACGAATTAGCTTTCCAAATCATATTTACTCACTGTAAACTAAGTTCTAGTGCGAGAGATATGCATAAAATACCAAACACTACCTAGCTCAGAAACAGATTTCGTCAATTACCAAAAAGAAGTGTGTGTTCTTGAATTCTAGCCAAAAGGGCCAAGTTTTTCTTGTGATTTTGAAGAACAATCTACTAAGCTAAGGTTCTAATGTTCTTAGACTTGAGGAAAACGAATTAATTATAGGAGGTGTGAAAATATATAGTTACAAAGGTGATACTTATCATTTGTACAGATGTCACCAAAAAGGGCTGCCCAAACAAAAAATTGGCTGCCCAAAAAGCATACATATATACCTATATGTATATCCCTCATCTCCTTTTAAAGTTAAACATAATTCTAATTAGAATGTTACCTAAACACCCCATCACAAATCCTTAAATTACGATAAAATTTATGCTAAGCAAGTTGGCAATTATCACAACACTTCAAGTTCCCAAAATGAGACTAAAACATATTCTAATAATTAAGCAACGGTAAATCGACATGCGACCCTTGGTTAGTATTTAGGGGTGTTACATTTCTCTCTCCCTTAAAGAAATTTCATCTCAAAATTTATCTTACACTAGTCCCGGAACAAGTGCAGATACTGGGTCCTCATGTCTTCTTCTCTTTCTCAAGTAGCTTCCTTTCTAGAATGGTTCCTCCAAAGTACCTTTACTAAGGGGATTCTCTTGTTTCTAAGTTGTTTCACTTCCCGAGCTTGAATTAAAATAGGTTCTTCATCATACGTCAAGTCAGGATTAACCTCAATAGATTCAACTGGGAGAACATGAGATGGATCCGAACGATATCTTCTGAGCATAGAAACATGAAAGACATTGTGGATCTTCTCCAACTCCGGTGGCAAAGATAATTATATGCAACTGGTCCAACCCTTTCAAGTATCTCATAAGGTCCAATAAATTGGGGACTAAGTTTTCCTTTTTGGCCAAATCTCATAATCTTTTTCCATAGAGACACCTTTAAAAATACTTTATCTCCCACTTGATATTCAATGTCCCGCCTTTTAAGATCAGCATACGACTTTTTTCTATCCGAAGAAATCTTTAGACGATCCTTGATAATTTTTACCTTGTCCTCTGTTTGTTGCGCAATTTCAGGACCAACAAGTTTTCTGTCACCAACTTCACTCCAACAAAGAGGGGTCCGACATTTCCTTCCGTAAAGGGCTTCATAGGGAGGCATTCCAATACTCGATTGGTAGCTATTATTATAAGCAAATTCTATCAAAGACAAGTGTTTGTCCCAACTACCCTCAAACTCCATAATACAAGCTCGAAGCATATCTTCCAAAATTTGTATCACTCTTTCCGACTGGCCGTCCATCTGAGGATGGAACGAAGTGCTAAATTTCAACTTAGTACCCAAAGCTTCCTGCAAGCTACCTCAAAATTTAGATGTAAACCTTGGATCTCGGTCAGATACAATAGACACAGGGATCCCATGTAGTCTTACAATCTCATTAATGTACAATTCAGCTAAACACTCAAGTGAGTAAGCCATATTGATTGCTAAGAAGTGAGCACTCTTAGTTAGCCTGTCCACAATCACCCATATTGCATCATGATTTCTCTGAGTGCGAGGAAGTCTAGAAACAAAGTCCATAGTTATTCTCTCCCATTTCCATTCCGGCATCGACAAGGGCTGTAGTAAACCAATTGGGACCTGATGTTCTGCCTTTACTTGTTGACAAACCAAACATTTAGAAATGAACTCCGCAATGTCTCTCTTCATACCATTCCACCAATAATGTTCTTTGATGGCCTGATACATCTTTGTACCTCCAGGATGCATTGCATATGGTGAAGTATGTGCTTCATTCAATATTTTTTTCCTCAAGTTGTCATCATTAGGGACGCATAACCTATTCTGGTAAAATAAGACACCATCTTCTGTTAATGTAAAATCAAGCTTTTCCCCTTTTTGAACTTCTCTGGTTAATTTTACAAGTTTCTCATCTATCTTTTGTGCTTCATTCACATGTTCATGTAATATTCGCTTTACTTGCAAATTAGCAATAACTGAACCATTTGAATCAGGTGTAAAACAAACATTCATGGCTCTTAATTCAAGAAGCAACGATAAGGACTCAAGGAAATGCTTGCGAAGGATTTTCGACTTAAGGCATCGGCAACCACATTGGCTTTACCTGGATGATAATCAATTGTGCAGTCATAATCTTTAATGAGTTCAAGCCATCTACGTTGTTGAAGGTTTAGCTCCTTCTGAATACATAAGTACTTTAAGCTCTTGTGATCAGTAAATATATGACATTTCTCTCCATACAAATAATGCCGCCATATTTTTAAAGCAAACACTACAGCAGCAAGTTCAAGATCATGGGTAGGATAATTCAATTCATCCTATTTTAATTTTCGAGAGGCATAAGAAATAACCTTCCCTTCTTGCATCAAAACACATTCGAGACCATTGTGAGAAGCATCGTTGTATACTACATATTCTCTCCCTTAAATTGGTAGAGTAAGTATAGGCGCTTGAGTCAACAAGGATTTGAGAGTTTCAAAGCTCTCTTGGCATTTGTCATCTCAAATGAACTTTACTTCCTTTTGCAAGAGCTTAGTCAAAGGAGAGGCAATAATGGAAAAGCCTTTCACAAATCTTCTGTAGTATCCTGCTAAGCCTAAGAAACTTCTTACCTCGGTTGGACTTTTGGGAGGTCTCCATTCAACAACTGCTTGTATCTTACTAGGATCCACCCTCATGCCTTCGGCTAATAGAACATGTCCTAGAAATGTCACTTCATCAAGCCAAAATTCACACTTGGAAAGTTTAGCATAAAGTTCCTTCTCCTTTAAAATTTGCAAAATAATCCGAAGGTGTTTATCATGGTCTTCACTACTTCTAGAAAATATTAAAATATCATCTATAAAAACAACCACAAACTGATCAAGATAAGGCTTGAATACTCGATTCACTAGATCCATGAATACCGCAGGAGCATTTGTCAATCCGAATGGCATCACCAAAAATTCATAATGCCCATACCGAGTTCTAAAGGCAGTTTTAGGAATATCTTCCGCTCTAACACGCAGTTGGTGATATCCAGACCTTAAATCAATCTTTGAGAATACTTTAGCACCCTTCAGTTGGTCAAACAAATCATCGATCCTTGGTAGCGGATATCTATTTTTGATTGTTATTCTGTTCAATTGTCTATAGTCGATGCAAAGCCTAAGAGTGTCATCTTTCTTCTTGACAAACAAAATAGGGGCTCCCCAAGGAGAAACACTAGGCCAAATAAAACCTTTCTCAAGAAGTTCTTGCAATTGAGTTTTCAATTCTCTTAATTCTGCCGGAGCCATTCTATAAGAAGTGATAGAGATAGGGGTAGATCCAGGAATAAGCTCGATTGGAAATTCAACCTCTCTTTCCGGGGGCAATCCAGGAAGGTTTTCTGGGAAGACTTCTGGAAAATCACATACGGCATGTATGTCCTTGATACAAGGACTCTCCAACTGTGTATCAACTATGTGAGCAAGGTATGCCCCACAACCTTGATGCATCAATTTTCTTGCCAAGGCCGCGAAATAATACTAGCTGTCAATGATCTTTCACCTTGTACAATGCTATGTGAAAATGTCAGATTTTTAAAGGTCACATGCTTTGATCTACAATCTACCACTGCATGATATTTATGAAGCCAATCCATCCCGATAATAACATCAAAATCCTTGAAGGGCATTTCAATCAAATCAGCAGGGAAGACTAGGCTTTGAATCACGAAGGGGCAATCATGATAAATTCGATTACACACAACCTGATAACCCAAAGGACTTTCAACCAGCACATCATAAGTAAGTTTCACAGATTTCACATTTTTAGGAAGAACAAGTGATGAACAAATATACGAATATGTAGAATCCGAATCAATTAATGTAAACACACATAAGCCAAATAAGTGAAATTTACCGACAACCACGCCTTGGCCATCTTGATCATCCCTCTGCCTCATAGCATAAGCACGTACAGTAGCCCTTTGTCCACTAGCTTGATTAGCTCCACTTGTACCTGCTGCTTGGGTGTTTTTAGGTCTTGCACCTCTATTAGTTTGAGGAGGATTAATAGAAGGCTTATGAACTGAGCCTTCAGTTCTCAAGGAAGGAGCATTATTAGGATTAGGACAATCATTCACTTTATGACCAAAGCTCCCACAATTGAAGCATGCACCAAAAGCTCTCCTGCAAGTACCATAGTGATTCTTTCCACATTGCGGACAAGTAGGAACGCGAGGCTTACCTTGGCCAAAATTTGGTTTGCTAGCTGTAGAAAAATCTGATCTGCTTTGCTTTTGTTGCGGTGACCTGTTATCACTACTAGACTTAGAGTTATCAAACCTTCCCCTTTTTGATGGCCTCCCAAAATTGGTTCTAGGCTTCCGAAATTTGCTTTCATTTTCTACTAGCTTCTTCTTTATCAAGTCGCTCCCAAGTAAAAGCAGCAGACACTAACTTACAAAAGTTCTCATGTTGCAGGATCGCCACATTCTTTATAATGGAATTATTTAAACCATCTTCAAATTTCCTGCACTTGTCTTTTTCCTCTTTAATAATACCTCCAGCATAACAAGAGAGCCTTAGAAACTTCTATTGGTACTCAGCAATAGACATACCCTGTTGCTTTAAATTCAAAAACTCCTTTCTCTTTGCATCACAATAAGCAGATGGGACATATTTCATACGAAATTCCCTAAGAAAATCATCCCAAGTAAGAACAGGAGGTTTTACCTTGGCATTTGGAACACTTACCCACCAATCATAAGCATCCTTCTGTAATAGTGAAATAGCATACTTAAATTTGGCAACATCAGAACAAGCCAACTGCTCAAACACCCTTTCCATGCGCTCCAGCCATTGTTCAGCATCAGTGGGATCAACGGTGCCTTCAAACTCCACTCCACCCATTTTTCTCATTTTCTCAAAGTTAATCACATTAGGATCATGTATCGCTTCAGCTATGTGGTGGAAGAATTCAGCCATTTGTTGAAAAAAAGGATTCATGGCTTGAGTACCACGGCTCATCTGAGGATGTGAACCCGCTCTTACACCCTGATGGTTTCCCACTTCAGACCCACTAGTGTGGGGAACATATTGATTCGACAAAGGTTCTCCAACCTCTTCTAGTGCATGAGGTTGGGGCACAGAGTTACCCGACCCTTCACGATCAGCTTCCATAGGTCGATCAGAAAAAGAAGCCATAACTTAATCCTTCAAAAGGGAAGATCACATTGCGTTAGGGACATGTACATGATGCATGTGCACTCTACATGCGATAAAAATATTATAAACCATGCAAGTGAACAAATAATACAAATAGAACCGTTTTCAAATGTGAACAAGTATACAAGTAAGTCACAGCAAAAGCCCTAGAACCACAAACCTAGGCTCTCATACCAATAATTTTAACGACCCTTTCGAAATAATATAAGTCAATAACTTACGAGATTTATATATTTATATATATATTGCCCTCACACTAGACGAAAATGACGTAAAAGAATACCACCAACTCCCGAGTACCCGAACTAGATCTTTCATGCTTCACATAATCATACAAAATTAGTGATAAATTTAATATATTACAAAACTTGGGATTACACACCCCAAAAGGTCAAAACATAGAGCCATACTTATATTACAACCCATGGCGACATGCTCAAATTAGTTCTCAAAATTTCATGTAAATATACAACACATAGATCATGTACAAGTCCCAAGGTTTATACAAAATATAGATGTCTATATGCAAATGTGATCTTCCTTAAGGCTCTCAAAATTTTCATCTCCAATGGCCAGCTTCAAGCATCCACTCGATCATTCCCCTACGATAGAAACAACTATCGCTAAGCATATAGCTTAGTGGTGCAAAACTATAGTTTCGGAGCCATCCGATTCACAAAACATACTTTCTCAAGTCATGGGCAACATAATTGAACATAGTTAATAAATCAAGTAAACAATATATAAAGAGTATCAAGTTCGATATTTAAAGACCCAAATGTCAAGAACGTTCATAGCATTATTTTCCAAGAGATTCAACAACAAGGCTCGCCCAATATATACATCATGTCCTCACACCAAGCACAAGCAAGTATCAAAAAGGGTCGACACCCTATATCAAGAAGGGTCAACGCCCTATATCAAGAAGGGCCAAAGCCCAATAATCAAGAGAACCAAGAACCATATTAAAAATGGCTTTCTAATTCGTACTTAAAATGGACAACATCCATACTTAAGACGAACTAAAAATCCAGAGACAAAATGGCAAATGATCCGAATCAAGAGGCATGCCAAGAGTGAAAAAGTCACAGCCATAAGAAGGACAAGGTCCGAACAAGAGTGCCAGGTGATCAAACAATCCATACAAGTAGGTGAGTTACACAAGCGTCTTTAACGTCTCAAAGAATACCAACACGACAATGCAAAGTGACAAGAGGTAACCAAGGTACCAAAATCCAATTTCAGATATACTAGAGATTAAAAGAGTGCAAGTACAAGTTTACACACAAACCTCAATGCTTTAGCAAAGAAACAGTCCAACCAATGTATCAAGGTCCTCAACTTGTTCACGAGTATATAAAACCTTTAAAATACAATTAAACAACTTATTTAATCCCTAGAAGCTCAATAATATTGATGTAAAATAGGATCATCATCACAAGTAAAATTAGCCTGGACAAACACAACAATGCTCCCAAAATAGTGATTCTGGCCAACCTAGTACCTCATGTCGCAACTTAGATTTGAAATGGAAAACAGTAAAACTAGACTTTATAACATTCATGAAATATGTAGATACATCTCTTAGGGTTGAAAACAAATAAGAATCACCGCAAAATATATTTTGTACAACAAGATATAGTCAAAACACTAACAGTTGTTCATACAGAATTTGAAATTCCAAAATCTGGACAGAACTTGTCCTATGTTGCGTCCCATATTTCGAATCCATAGGTCTACGAATTAGCTTTCCAAATCATATTTACTCACTGTAAACTAAGTTCTAGTGAGAGAGATATGCATAAAATACCAAACACTACCTAGCTCAGAAACAGATTTCGTCACTTACCAAAAAGAAGTGTGTGTTCTTGAATTCCAGCCAAAAGGGCCAAGTTTTTCTTGTGATTTTGAAGAACAATCTGCTAAGCTAAGGATCTAATGTTCTTAGACTTGAGAAAAACGAAATTAATTATAGGAGGTGTGAAAATATATAGTTACAAAGGTGATACTTATCATTTGTACAGATGTCACCAAAAGGGGCTGCCCAAACAAAAAGTTGGCTGCCCAAAAAGCATACATATATACCTATATGTATATCCCTTATCTCCTTTTAAAGTTAAACATAATTCTAATTAGAATATTACCTAAACACCCCATCACAAATCCTTAAATTACGATAAGAATTTATGCTAAGCAAGTTGGCAATTATCACAACACTTCAAGTTCCCAAAATGAGACTAAAACACATTCTAATAATTAAGCAACGGTAAATCAACATGCGACCCTTGGTTAGTATTTAGGGATGTTACAAAGGAAGTAGCCTACGTTTGCAATGTTAGATCTGCTCATGGAACTCAATTACTACTCCAAGAACTCCTAATTTGATTCATTGAGCTAGACAGTAAGATTAGGCTGTGTAAATAGATAAGTATGATGATTTAGATAGCTAGTTTGTGTTTGAACTTTGTTATGATGTTGTGATGGATTCATGTGTGATTAATAAGATAAAGTTAATTACCAAAAAATAGTATCATGTAAAGTAACTAACCAAACAATTCCTTTTCTAGTGAGATGCTCTGGAATTAAGATGGAGTACAATGATTTTGTTGTAAAAGGACAAGGATAGTGTCTATAGTTGCAATAGCTACATGGGTATTAACATGTTAATACACATTATGAAAATTTAGGAGAGAGTGGTGGAGATGAGTTTCACGACCCAGACAGTCGTGATTGACACCCACACAAACCCTCCGGTAGGAGAACCATTACTACAGCCCAAACAAACAAATTCTATGAAAACTAAGGCATTTAAAAATATGGAAGTATGTTTAAATGACTATAAAAATGGAGTCCCCATAAACTCTAAGGTTTTAACAAAGAACCAACCAAACTAATATGGAAGAACAACCCCTAGAACCTGAAAGTCATTGTACTAAAACTCTACTAACGACAAGTCTAAGAACAAGGGGTACAACCCCGAAGCTAAACAAAACACCTTAAACAAATAGCCTAAGTCCGAAAAGGGTAGACTTAAACAAGAAGGATCCATGACAGCCTGAAAGAACTGGCTCACCCTTGAATCCGGTCAAGCTCAATAGTCACCTAGCTGAGGTCTATCAATAGCCACCTGAAGATGCCCTGTACTCAAAAAAGAACAAGCAAGTGCAGTATCAGTACACAACCACAGTGTACTGGTAGGATCACGCGGCTATCCCAACAAGTGAAACACATGCAAGTAACCACAACATTATAAAACAGGCATATACCAAACATATACAATATTAGTCATCTTTTTAGGATCAATGTAGCATCCCACATTCTCAATAATACACATTGGTTATCAATTTAGAGAAACATACATTCTTCCAATATCAATCATCATTAGATATGAACGTAATTATCACAAATAAATACACAACACAATTCAATGGTCCTCTCATGGAACCCAATTCAACTGTCCTCTCATGAAACCCACACCCAAACTGTTAGCATACCGAAATGTGGTACCCGATCTAATGTTTATATTGAAACATGGTAACCGATCCCATATTTATACCAAAACGTGGGAACCGATCCCATATTTATACCGAAACGTGGGAACCGATCCCATATTTATGCCGGAACGTGATAACCGATCCAAGTTAGTGTATCAAAACGCAACACCCGATCTATTCAACAAATCACAATCACAATATATATTCTCACAATCATACAACAAGAGGTGATTCATGGCATACAATTATTCAATTATCCTCATTTACGATTAGGGTGATTAATAATGCAATATTCGCATACATATATATATTATAATGAGCAATTTCAAACATATATCACATCAACATGAAATCACAATCATCACGTACCTCGAATCCAAGCTTGAATCCCCCAAGGCACTTGAATTTTCCCTTTTTGGATTCTTCCCGCTTGTTAGTGGTCTAATAACATACAATTAACATAAGGATCAATAAACGAGGCCAAATTACCCGAATTATAATCAATATTATCAACCCTAGGTCAAACCCTCGATCCCCATACCCATATTAGAGTTTCTTCCACCATAAATCACATATCAAAACCCTCCCCCATCGATAATTACCCAAGAAACTAAGTTCTACAAATCAAAAAGTGGATTCGGGGAGTAAAAACCTTACCTTTAGCCTCAAGAATGGTGGAAAACTGCTAAGAAAACTCTAGGGTCATTCCTTAGCTCTCAAAGTTGAAAAGTGCGGAATAAAAAAAATTTGGGGTTTTATTTCCGACTTAAGTCACGTCTGTCCCGCTATGGCAGCACTCATCCTACTACAGCGGCCCCACCCTGGCGGTAGAAATCCTACCCCAGCAACTTGCACAGAATCAGTGAGCTATTTTAATAATTCCAAGACCCCCAACACACCTTTAGCCAACGACGCTCATAAAATACCATTCACACTAAGATCGATTTTGGGAGTTCTACTCACCCGAATTTAATTACGTAAAGTCGTATGTATTCCCTAACAACTTATCTAACTACTCATGTAATCAAAATCATAATTAAATCATCCGATTGTTACCAGATTTTCCTACACCTTAATGACTCTGAATTCGTCCAAATCTGGACTAGGTTAGAAAATTCCAAGTTACTACCAAAAGGTTTCTGACCCCAATTCTTTCTCCATTGGTTTTTCCCTAACGACAGAATCAGGTCGTTTCAATGAGGGTGATGAGGGGTGTGTCTATTTTTGAGAATCAGTTTGGATTCATGTTAGGGCGATCGACCACACAAGTCATACATCCTATGAAGAGACTATGAAAAATAAATAGGTACTTACATATGTTGTTTTATTAACCTTGAGAAGGACAATGACAAAACTTCGAGGGAAGTATATTGTGGAGTTTCCCAAAGGCAAAATGTGTATCAATGGCCTATATTGGGAGATATGCGAAGGAGCTAAATTGAGGGTAAGAATGGTGGGAGAAAACTCAGAGCACTTTCTCATATGAGATGGAGTTACATTAGAGATCAACTCTTATCCATTTTTATTTGTCATGGTTGATGGATGAATTGTCACGAAACATTCAAAATGAGGTATCGTGGTGTATGTTATTTGCGGATGACAGAGTACTAATTGATGATTGATGAGACACACAATTAATACTAAGCTAGAGGTGTGGAGAAAAAATTTGGAGACTAAAGGGTTCAAGTTGAGTAACATCAAAACAAAGTATGTGGAGTGCAAATTCAATGATGTTGTGTGTGAGGAAGGAATGGAAGTGAGGTTTCACACACAAATATCTAGGAGAGACAATTAATTTAAGTATCTAGGGTCTATAATCTAGGAAACTGGGGACATAAATGATATCATGCATCGTATTGATGTGGCATGTATTAGATAAAGTGGAGGCTTGCCTTTGGAGTCTTGCGTTATAAAAAGTACCACTGAAACTCAAGGGTAAGTTCTATAGAGTGGTGGTTAGACTAGTATCGTGTTGGATTCGAAAGTGATTAGGGCGTCACGAAAAAACTTACAATTGCAAATCATAAGGTGATAAATTAGATGACAAAAATTAATACTAAAAACATAATATTATTATATGAAAACTAATATAAAAGAAAAATATTAAAACTGTAAAGAGAAAAATCTCCCCATAAACAAAGCTCTTAAACGTCTATAGGGTGGATTCTATTGTGTTGTGCTATGAGAATAGAGATCTTCAATTTATAGATCTCAAAATTTTTTCCTCTAAGGAAAGAATAAACCAAATATGGAAGAGAATTATATTTTCCTTTCAGAAAAAGTTAAAGCATTTATGGTAATACTTTGACTTTTCTTTTTAAGGAAAAAATAAACTTCAAATAAGGTAAGAAAATCAGGACAAAACCCAAACACATTATTGTATGGGACAGAGTATTGGCCAGTCAAAAACATCCATGTCTAGAAAATGCATGTTGTAGAGATGAGAATGTGAAGATGGATGTGTGCCCATACCGGGAGTGATAAGATTATAAATGAGGCTATTCAAAATATAAAGTGGGAGACTGAGATGGTTTGGACATCTGAAGAGGAGATGCGCAGATGCACCAGTGATAATGTGTAAAAGGTTGGTTATAGAGGGTATGAAGAGAGCCAGAGGTAAGCCGAAGAAGTATTGGAGAGAGGTGATAAAACATGATATGACGCAACTTCAAATTACCGTGGACATACGTGACCTTAGATAGGATGGTGATGAGGATATGCATTAGGGTAGAATGTTAGTAGGTGTGTACTGTTGTCTTGCTGAGGGTGACTGGTATTTTTCATGGTACTAGTTGTATTATTATAGTTTTTTTTATATCGTTGTTTATAATTATTTGTAATAATCTATCCTTATATCTTGTTTACTGTGTTCGATCATCACAATATTTTATTGTTGTTTTCAATTTCTTTCAAGTAAACTTTACATTGTTACCTTGTTGCTTGCTATATTCCCTTCACTATCTACCTGGATTTGTTGCGCTTGAGCTGAGGGTCTTTTGAAAACAATACCTCTACCTTCATGAGGTAGTGATAAGATCTATGTACATTCTGCTTTTTTCAGATTTCACTCGTAGAGTTTCAATGAATATGTTGTTGTTAGTATATCACCGTCATGGGTATGAATTTGGAGTGTCCTCAATAACGGGGATTGGAAAAGGAAACTTGAATGAAAAATTAAAGGGAAATCACTACAATATTTTATCTTTGGTTTGGCATTTTCTGACCAGAAAAGTTAAAATCAATTTTAAGAAGAGACATTCAAGTCCTGCCTGCAAATCTCCCTGAAAATCACCTTATTATTAGTAAATGGAAGGAACTTTGTAGGGTTTCTTCGGCTTTGCTGACAAACTAAATTAATAAATTATTATATACTGCAGAACTTTTTAACAGGATGATTAATTACCGAATAATTATATTTATTAAGAAATGTTCTCGATCTTTGTATCAAAATTTTGTTACACGGTATATAATTTAAAATAAATTTTCTGTAAAGTAGGCAAGATTTGTTTCAATAATATTACCTAATTAATAAGAGATTAATTAGGTAATGATCTATGTAACACCAAAGATTAGTTGTCTTATACCTAAAAAATGAAGCTAGTCTCAATATTCAATAACTTGAAATGGAAATGAATTATTAACTAATGCGAGTCTAAACAACCTAACTTTGTCGTAGTATTTTAATCTTATTCGAACAACGTATTATTCTAGACTCCAGACAGTTATGATTGATCAACCTTATTCAAATTCATCAATCAAAAATCTTATTTACCAAATAATTTTTCTGACAAAAGAGAAAAATTATTTCATTACACGGGAAAAATTGTCTTTAATATTTTAAGATAGTAATAATTAGTACTATACTATTAATTTATTTATTTTTCATACCAGAGAGACCAAATTAAAAGAATCTTTGTGATAATTTATAAAATGCTTGTGAGACCAATAATGGAAGTAACTCTCTTTATTATTAAAATAAAATAAGGCTGCAAAGCAGAAATGTTTTGTTTAACCCCATAAACTTGATTTTTTGCTAATCTCTTTCTATCAAATGATTAATCTATTTCTTTAGGGTATCTTTCCATACCAGAACTCCACTACTCCATTTAACTTTTTCCTGTTTATTGATATTTTTTTAGATTAAGAAGCAAATTAAAGTCCTATCATTCATTGAGTCTAGTCATAATCTCACCTATTAATGCCAACCTGGGATTCTTTTGATGTCCCTCTTAATTTAATCATTTTATTCTTTACTTTTTGTTTTTTCAATTACCACTCTGTCAAAATAGACTGACGGAAGCTTCTGTTTCAAGCTAATAATCAGCAGAAAAAGAAGTTTTATTTCTGTGCTCTATTACCGAGGTAATTTCAATACGTATTTGTGTTCGGATTGTATCACAGATTATATTTGACTCATTGGGTCTCAAGAATTTTACGAATCTCTTTAACATATATGTATAGAGTTCGAATTAAAATTATCAAGTTCAAACAAGTTCATATTTCATTACATCTGCTTTAGCTCAGTCTAGGGGGAAAGCTAGCAAGGGTGGAGGGGTCCTCTTTAGCAGGAAATTACATTGTTGGTAAATAATTAAAATTTAATCAGGAATTTTAACCACTGATTCTTTAAGGAATTTAGAAAGGGGTTAGGAGCCCCACCATTACAGCTGGTTACTACATACCTAAATAATCATAACTAACAGATTTAATTGCTCTATAATTTCACATCAACCATAATCGAATCTTTCAGAAGATTTGAGTATGAGATTACTCAGTGAACTGAACACTAATGGACAATGTCAATGAAAATGAAAGCTGATAATAACATCTTAATTTCTCATTTATTTACAAAGAAATTACATGTGCTCTTTGCACCCAAATGTGAAATGACTCTTGGATCTTAATATTATTATACAATAAATACTCATCACTTAGCAAAACAAAAAATTAGTACAATTAATTATACAAATTAAATTTAGCTAATATTGTCAATTAGTAGTAGTAATTTCTGAAGAAGATTAAACTATAAAATCTCTTCCTATATACAGAAGTCTCTTTCTTTTAATAATTGTAGACAAATGAATGGTGATGACTACATCTCAATTTTCATGTGAGACGTTTGATGAGGCCCTGCATCAAAAGATTAAGAAAACGCACTCATCAATTCATAATCAACTTATATTTTTGACAATTTTAATCACCATCCTGTCAATAACAGAAAAAAAAAAAATCGTCGTGATCCCTCTTCTTACCTTGTGATTGCAGTGTCATATCCTTGTTGGGGTTTTGGCTAAATCCCATCTGCACAAAGCTTTGCAGGTCATCCTCGCATATTGCAGGGAACTGGAGAAATGAAGTTGTTAAAACCAAATTACATGATGAAAAATGTTTGGTTAATACACTGATAATGTAAAATCTTGTGTCCGTATAAATAAGTTAAATCTTGAATTATTATTACCTGATTAAGATATTCAGCAAATCCATCAAGGGGAGGCAATTGCATTCCTAGGCTACGGCATAGTGAGTTATCTAACGTGTCCACTGAGCATCGACTTAGTGCCCCATTAGGAATATCGCTCCGGCCTTGTTGGTAAGAAGATGATGTTTTATCTACTGGGAAAAGAGGATGGGGCAGAGAGCCATTTGGTAGACATATCTGACAGAACACAAGATATTGTTTTAGAACGTCACGTAAAAGAACGGGTTGTTTCATTGACATGAATCATGATACACTTACATCCTTGGAAAGGGGGAAATCCAAATTTGGGTTCACTGTTGCCAACTTCATGGATAGGAACTATAAAATGTTGCAGACAGAAGAATTAGCTGATGAATCACGACACATATTATAGAATGCGTGATTAGGGAAATTGTGATTTACCTCGACTTGTCGTTGGAGTGACTGTACATAATTTATAATTTCATCAAGCATTAGTGCTTTTCCTGTCACCTGGTACACAAATTAATCAATCCGGGTTAGAAGCAGGATTGGTTATGAATCGATAAACCAGAAAGGGAAAAATTGTTGATGTATTTCAGCTAACCTTATTACAGCCTGGTACAAGATCTTGTAACAGCTTCATTCTTTCACTAATCTTCTCTCGTCTCACCTAATTAAATGGGAAAAGAAGATTGTTAATACAAGGATATATGGGGTTTGAAACAACAAAGTGATTGTTAATGCTTACTCTTTCTGCTAGACTATGGCTATCAGTAGCTTGTCCTCTCCTTGCCCTAACATGAATATAGTCCTTTGGTGGTTCAGGAGGCATTTGATTTTCCATAACTTGTTTTTGGGTTTCATCATCCTTTGATTCCTCCATGTTAACTTCTATCCCAGTACTTTCTACTTGTTTACATCGCTTTCCTCTTTCATTATCATCAGTTTCACCTCCCTGAAATGAAATTTTGATTAAGCACTAATAACATCTACTTAATCTCTTTTTCACTGACATAATAATCTTTACCCTGTTTCCATTAGCTCCTTGAGTTGGAGAATCTTCCTTTGTTTTTCCTCTAGAAACTGTTTTTCTTTTTCTAGAACTAGAATTCAATTCAGTTGGAAGTTTTGACCCTGTTTCCCCACTTGGCTCTGAAGCAGACTCATTAGAGTTATTGGCCATCATTTCCATCCGGGTTTGACCCGAATTCTTGATTTGCAAAGGGGATCCACCTTGCTTGAGAGAAGGGCTACTCGAAACTCTAGGCAACTTTCCATTCCCCAATGGTTGAGCAGATCTATGTGATAATTCCGTATTGTTCAACCCCAACGGACTCGTTCTGCCGTTGAAACTACTGCTCCCAAAACAAGAAAATTTAGCAGCTCTTTGAGCAAAACTTGGATCAGCAGGCAATGGAGGAGGAAGTGAACTTCCCAAATTGGGTATATTATCTTTTCCCATCATGGGTATGTGTAGTTTCGGTGGAGAGTTTACAGGTGTACTATAACACGAATTGTTACTGTTATTGTGCAAATTATTGAATACCGGTTGAGGGGAACATTTCCCAACCAACTCAGCAGGGGAAGAAGATACAATTGAGTTCAAAGTTGAGTCAAATTGGTTAAATTGAGCTGTTGAATGGTCCCAGTTGGGGTTAAATAAGCAATCAGAAGATTGCCCTGAATGTAAGGGATTCCATGAAGGGAATGCCATAGTAGGTTCAAACTGAAGGGCTGGATTAGGTATTCCGCCATTCATGAAGTACTCTTTCTCCATGGATAATGATAGATTAAATTGAAGTTCAAAAATATCAACAAGAAGAAGAAAAAAAGGGAGGGGGAGGGAAAGAAAACTAAAGAGAGAGGAAGTTATATAGGAGAAAGTTTGTTTTGACCTTTATTTGTTTGTATATTTATTTAATTTAATGGAAGAAGAAATGGTGGCGTAGTAGTAGGGGCTTTAGCCGGAAAAAGCGGAAAGTAGGGTGAATTGCCGGGCCTTCAACGTCGTCGGACCACCGATTTACTCTATTATTTTACCACCTTTTCCTTCATCAGACCTCTCCTCCTGTACTTACGTGGTGTACAGTATAGGTTCACGTGAACTAAATAACTTTTACAATATTCTTATAATTAAATTAAAGTCATTATAAAAAAATCATAAATTTTAAATTATCAATATGTGTTTTACGTCTAGTCTATAATATAATTACCATAAACTTGAAATAATACTTCGAGAAATAACCAAGTTTCAAACACGATGCTATACCAATTTCTGATGCTCTGTTGCCCAATCCATTTAATTTTATATGAGTTAGTTGGATTTGATATGGAATTTAAAAAGAAATAAAGACTTTTGAAATTTATGATCTAAAATAAGTGATATATATTTGTGTGGGTTTAACTCATTTCATTAAAAGTAAAATGGATATTTTAAAGTTAAATTTTTATTCTATATAAAAATGTATCATTTTTTTAAACAGACTAAAAATGAAAGTAAGTTATAATATAAACCGAGATAGAGAGATGTATTTTTTGGTTTGTTTTCCTCGTGTATTTGCAAATTGAAAGTTTCTACATGACTTTGTAGAAGATTAAGGGTATGCTTGAATTATATTAGACAAATAAGAAACATTATAAATGGTATTAAAAATTAAATATTAAAGATATATATTTTCTTTTAAATATATATTAATTAATAAACATATGTTATTAACTAATATTATGAAAAAAATAATTGAATTATATTTTTCAAGTTAGTATATTTCAATTAAATTAATCATAAAAACTAAAAGTACAAGATTTCTATGAACATCATGAAATACATATTTGATAAAAAGATTAAAATTATAATAAAATGTCATAAATTATTAAAATATTTGACAAAAATATAATCTATCAAAGTTTAATTAAAAAATAAATGACTTGCAATGTGAAATCTCAAGTTAATACTACTAAAACAAATGAAACTGAAAATATAACATAAGTTCTAAATTCAAAACAAAAATTTAACATAATACTTTTATGTTAAATTTCAACATAACATACATGAATATGATTTAAAAGAAAAGGAAAATGTAAGTCTATTACCTTACTCAACAATTAATTCTACTTTAGTTTAAAAATTAGAATACTAACAAAATTATACTAATGAAAAAAAATAAACATGCCATAAAAAATAGATGATACAAAAAGTTGCATGAAATCACGTGAAGTAAATGTTGAGAATGAGAAAGAAATGAAATATAAATAATATAAAATCAAAATCAAAATCAAAATTTTAGAATAATAAAAATAAAAAAAGAATTTAAAATAATAGAAATAAAAATAAACTAAAACAAAAAAATAATAAATATAAATAAAAAATAATAAATTTGTAATTACACCATGTAAATTGGAATTACCAACATTTCACAACTCCTTCATGAGAAATAGATAGTGTAATTATCTCCTGTCAATTTCATTCAATTACTTGCTGATCAAATAATTGCATGACTAATCAAATACACCAGATAATATAATTATATTAAATCTAATTACCAGAGTGACTTTCCAAACAACCCTAAATGAAAATTTGAAATTGTGATTGTTAATTGTTAAGTAAATAAAGCACGTCACCGCACATTACTTTTGATTTTGTTATGATAAAATGGAAAACAAAAGTGTTTGGAAAAGTGATGTGGTTTTGCATAATGTTTGAAAAGCTTACAAATGTGAAAATTATGGTGGTATAATTAAAAACAGAAATTAGTAGGTCCTTAAATTTGAAGTACATAGACGAATATATTCTTTTATTTCGGAAAATTACGCTCTAGATTTACTTGAAATTATTTACACCACATAATTTAGTATAAAATATTTTATAACATTATATTAGGTTCAGTTTATATTTGGGTATAAATACTTTTATACATTATTATACATTTTTATACAAGGTTGATACATTATTTATAATATTTTTTTCAGGTATAATATTGCATATTAGACTACATGGCGTAATACTTTAAGTTGGATAGTATATTTTTGAAAATTTCTCTTTAATTTCCATAATAATTTATGTTAGTTATATTTACACGCCTTTTCACACTATTTTATGCATATTTGTATCATGTTTTAATTTCCATAATAATTTAATGTTAGGTATATTTACAAGTCTTTTCACACTATTTTATCCATATTTGTACCATGTTTTAATTAAAATGAATTCGTAATAAATACATATAATTTATGTTGATTATGATATATTTGGCTAATTCATGTTATTTTTGTGAAGGTAGTTGTTTTGGGGTAAAATGACATAAGAATTGAGGAAACTGATGTCGCCTAAAGTTCACTATTAAATTGGAATTATAACGATTGATGTTAAAATATAGTAACCTAATTAGCAGTGGCGTAGCTACAGCCACTTTAGGATGTCCAACGGGATATCCTTCGTATGGAAATTACGTTGTATATATATTTCAAATTTTACATTTAATGGATATATATTTAGAGTTGGACATCCTTAACAAACTTATACCTTTGGCGCAGTGATAATGTGTGTCCATTTGAATGACGGAGTTTCGAGAACTCCAAATAGCACAATATTTTATTGTTTTATTTTGACAGCCACACACCACACACCATTATTCTTGAACACCCTTAATAAAAATTTTGGCTCCATCACTGCTAATTAGGTCAAAGTTGAATCCCACAAATACCATTGTTATAGATATTTATAATTTACTGATAAAATTATATTAGTAACTACTATTGAGGTTGAGAATTAAGTGGGAAACTATTAATTACTTTAACATTTGAATTTTGATTAATAATAAAAGATGAACTAAGGTTACACTTATAAGATGTCAAAACTCAAACAGATAAATTACTATCAACTTATTCAGTTGTGTTCATTGTGCAAAACTGACGAATCTATATGTCTCCTAAAGTTTCTCGACCAAATTAAGAGAATATCGATTGTCAACACTTGGGTGTCGAATTAATTTGATCATTCATCAAAAGTCTCAGTTTAGTTATTCTATCTTATCTCTAGATCAAGCTATTAGATGGAGGTTGGTAGATCCAAAATCTCTCTTAAGAACCTTTTTCCTATTCTTAACTTCTTATGTCAAGCAAGTCATAGTACAAACGAGTTCTTAATGTTTGTAATCATTAAAAAAACAATCAATACGAAAGAACCTCAATACACAATGATCACCCCTTCAAGATAAGATTTTAATGTAAAAAGAATGTATTATCATCATTCCTACTCTAAGTTTCGTAACCCTAATTATGAGTTTAGCTACTCAATACTAATTGTAAGCAATAACAATTATAATTTAAACTATTAAAGAACATTAATGTAAATGAAAGTAAACAACACATTTGATTAATGCAACTCTTGCAAGAGAATATTGTTCATTCCACAATATTCTACTAAGAATCCATGACAAATCCTAAAAGTTGAAGAACAATGGATCTTCTATGTTATGAGTAATCCCTAACTTCTATAACTAATTCGTATTTTTTTACTAATAATATGTTACCTTTAAAACGCCACCTTAATGGCATATATATAACAACATGGTCAGAATTCAAATTCGAATTAAACTCTATTTTAACTTTGGTCAACTTCAGTCCGACAATACTGGGGGATGCGGTGCAGACCACATTGTGTTACACAAGAGGCTGCAGTGTGGGTTCCATCCCATACTCCAGCCTCCTTCGTATTTCACAAAATAGTCACAAAAAAATTAAGTCTCTAAATCTTGGTCTAAGACAGGTGTGGTACAAGGTCCAACGCAATGTAGGCAACCTCGCACCAGGAACTCCTTTTCTACAAGTTATTTGGCTGCATTTTAGTTTGAAACACTTTGTTTTGCACTCTTATTCATTTTTTTGAGTGTTTTCTTGTTGCTTTTAGCCTAAAATAATCCTAATCATATCTATTAGTGTATCACAATAAATATTCAATAAAAATATGGATATTCATAAGATCATTATACTCAGAACTTAATTAAATTATGGATAATTTTTTATATTTAGATGCATAAATACACCCAGATCACCACCATACACTTAGAGATTTTGTTCATTCCGAACAACTCATTTTATTCACGTCAATGCTAATTGGACAAGATTACTCACAAATTTGATTTATATAAACACGTTAATCATGATTATATTCGAGATTTACTCATTCAAGCACAATCTTTTAACTCCAGACTTCTTACAAACATCATCACTTCTAGACTGACTCTTTATTTATGACATATATAGGGTCAACATGCTAAGATGTAATTACTGTAGTCACTAAATTACCAGTTCTAACTATTAAGTTCACTCATTATCAAAGAATTGTTCTTTTGTTGTACTTTTTCAGCTTTAAAAAGGTGCCTTTTACACTTACATGCTTTACTTTCAGTTGAATTCGTTTTAGTTCCCTTACAACATATGTATTTTAGTTAGTCGATGTTTCATTCCGCTATTTTACATACCGTATATTTCATATACTGGCGTCATTCAATGCTACATCATCTTATGATGCAAATACAGGTGTCCAGGATCGACAATAAGCACTTCGTTGATATCTTCCCTCTATCAGTTTTTGGTGAGACAACCTTGATTTCAGAGGGCTCATTTTCATTTATGTATTTTAGTTTTATTAGACACTTAGTTATTAATCAGGTAGTTGTGGGTCTTATCTCGGCACATATCTCAATTTAATAGAAGCTTCATGGACAAGTTAGTAATTAATTCAGTATTTAATATTCAAATATTTAGAATATTATTACTATTTATATTCAGAGTTATTTTCAAACTTGAGCACAAGTACAATTGAAACTTTTTAAGTTTGATTAAATGATTCTAGATGTGCATCATTTTATGATTCCGCATAAGTGTTTAGTCATGTGCTTAGTAGTCAGCTAGGTAAAGTGTTGTCTGGGACCAACAATGGTTACCAAGTGTCGTCCACGCTTAGGGTATGAAAAACATGGTATCAGAGCACAGAGTTCAAGTGTCCTAGAATGTCTATGAAACTGTGTCTAGTAGAGTCCATCTTATAGGTGTAAAATGCACTACATCTATAATAGAGAGGTTACAGAACATTAAGAAGTACTACCATTCTTTCATATTCTGGTTCGTGTGACAAAGCTTAACTCTATCAAAGTTTCTTCTAACTCGTGCATTAGCGTATTTAAGATCATGCCTCTAAAGTGTAATACCGGTCAAAGAAATGTCGCATGCACTAAGGTTCCCATCGAAACCAATGCAAGCAATCTTCCTCCACCTACTAGAATGCAGACCCTAAATAGAGCTCACTCGACAAATTAGGGTGAAAGTGTTAGGGTTTAATTTGTGCCCGTTAACATAGTCCAGGTTCCACAACCATATGATGCTTAGTGTCCCTATACTAATTTTGAGGCATAGTTTACAACAGTGATTCAGATGCTCACTTAGTTGGTTGCTTTGAGTCAGGCTGTAAGATCACTACAATCACTAACTCTAGTTCACAAGAATTTCCAGTCGTGACAAGAATAAAGGACTTTTTCAGGATGAACCCACTAGTGTTCATAGGGCCCAAAGTATAAGAGGATCCTAAAACTTTATTGATGAGATGTGAAAGATTTTAAAGGTGATGCATGCTACTGAGATTGAGGAGTAAAACTCGTTACGTATCAACTCAAGGATGTAGTGAACATTTGGTATAATCAGTGGGAGAAAGGCCTTGGTGAGGATGTTGATCTAGCTGTTGAGGAAGATTTTGAGGAAGTATTCATGAACCATTTCTTTCTTCAAGAGATGAGAGAGGCGAAGGTGGAAGAGTTCATGAATCTGAAGCAAGGTGGGATGAGTGTGAAAGAGTATGGTCTCAACTTCATTTAACTATCCTACTATGCTCCAGAGATGGTCCTGGATATGAGATCTAGGATAAGGAAGTTTGTCTTTAGATTGGGAAAAACATGTTAAGAAGGAATGCAATGCTACACTATTGATTTTTTACATGGACATCTATAGACTCATGGTACATGATCAATAAGTTGAGAAAGATAAAGCAGAAGGATAGGAAAGAGCACCAGAGTAAGAAGGCAGCATCAGCAGGTCATGAGCCCTATCAATAGAGAAACATAAATGGTAACAATTCTTTCTTCCAGAAAAGGTCGTCGGGACATGCACATTCATTAGCGAGTGCACCTGTTGCACCGGGAACAAAAATGATCAGAGGTTTTAGACGAGTCAGAATTTCAAGGTGCAGGTTCCAGTCACAAAGTAATGTGGCACAAGGATCTACTCGGAACCACCTTGTGTCAAGTGTGGTAGGCCCCACCAAGCGGAGTGCCATGAAGCAAGTGGATGTTATAAGTGTAGGCATTTTGTTCACTTTCTAAGAGATTACCCAATCTGGAAGAAAGGTAATGGGGGCACTAGGGCCCTATCTTCATCATTAGCTCTAGCAGGTATGGTTTCCCAAAAGGGTGCTACATCAGGAACAAGTGAAGGTTCAAACCTTTTGTATCCTATGTCTGGTCGGCATGATCATGAAAACTCTCTAGATGTCGTTATTGGTATTCTAAAAGTCTTCTGCTTAGATGTTTATGCTTTGATTGATCCAAGTGTTAGTTTATATTTTGTGACTCTTTATATAGCCATGATATTTGGGATTGGCCCCTAACAACTTCTACAACTTATAGTGTTTCTATTATTGTTAGTGAGTCTATTCTTTCTAAGAGAATCTATAGAATTTGCACCATTTCAACTCATCATAAAGACACCACAACTGACTTATTTGAGTTAGATATGGTGGATTTTGATGTCATTCTAGTCATGGACTATTATATGTTTGTTATGCCTCAATTGATTGTAGGACTCGAATCGTAAAGTTTCAGTTTCCAAGTGAGTTAGTACTAGTTTGGAAAGGTAGTTTAGGAGTGCCTACATGTCATTTCATCTCAAACATTAAGGCTAGAAAGTTAGTTTCCAAGGGCTGTATCTTTCACATAGTTAGTGTTAAAGATTCTAGTGTTGAGACCCTACCCCTTCAGTTAATTCCTATCGTGAATGAGCTTCAGAAGTCTTTCTTGACAATCTCCCAAAGTCCTTCCGACAGAGAGATAGACTTTTAGATTGGTTTCCTTTTAGATGATCAACCTATCATTATTACTGCATATAGAATAGCCCCATATATTTGAAAAGTTAAAAGAGCAGTCGAAGGATCTCCTTGATAAAGATTTCATCAGACTTAGTGTCTCACCTAGGGGTGCCCCTATTACGACCCACAGTACACCCTAGGCGTGACATGACGTATAAGACCCCCGAGAGGCCCTACACAAGCCACTTGACATACATATAACACAACATAATAGACAAAAGTATAAAATCTTATATGATAAAAGAGTTTGGCATAAAAGTAGAAGTCCACTCATAGTCTTGACAAGTCAATCTAATACATCAAATGAATGGTTGAGATGTAACCCATACACTATATACAAGTCGCAAAAGTAAATGGCATTAACAAGTAAATTCTTCATGGTCTTGCCCTCGAAGTATGATGACTCACCAATCCAAAGAAATAAGTTGTAATCTGTATCTAGCCATGAGTGGGAGGAGAGGAATCGTCGAACCCTACATTATGAGACAATGTAGGAATAAGTATATATTAGCACATGAAATATAATATGTATGAGGGATATGCATAAGAATGTAAAAATAACCATATGGGGACATAATGGAAAACATGATATACATGACCAATGTAAAACATAGTAAAACCTTTAAGGAAGAATCATAAATTATGTACATGGTCAATGCATCTTAAATCATAGTGAAAATCCTCATAGAACCTTTGAATATAAATTTAGTTCGTTTTGTAGGATACTTTCTTTACCGACAATAGACCATGCGAGCTTTAACATGGAATTCTATGTAACTCCCACACCAAGAAGGGAAAATCTACTTGTCACGATAGAACTCTCTATCATTCATTCATATGCTATTTGTGTATCTACTAGCAAGGTTATTCAAGACTATCCTTTGGGGGCATATAGTTTGGAACTAGAGGTTACTACTAAAGACTACCTTATTTAAGCCTTCATCTCAAGTTCTCTCGGTTCTAAGTAAAAATTCCAACAGCACAGTCATATTCATAAACATATCATCATACATGGAATAGTACAATTAAGTTATCAATCGAATCTTAAATCATCATAAAGTAGCTTCTTAAATCATGAATCGTGCATGTGTGAGAAAACCTTTCACCAAGTCTTGATTTCTTAATATGTGAGAAAAACTTTCACAATTTCATTGATGCTTGTATTAAAGCAACCTTAATTCATAAAATATTGTTTATCATAAATCATACATGGCTTTCATAAATCATCATTCATAAGTTTATAGCTTCCTTCATAAATCCATATATTCATAAATTCATAATCAAAATCATAAATAATGCACGAACTTTGTAGAAATCAAACATGAATCATGTAGTTTAAAACGTGCATAGGAAGATTTAAATTGAACAATTAAATCAATATCAAGTAAGACCCATGGAGATTACATGAACCCCTAAGCAATTAAGGTGAATTTGAATTTGGAGAATTGAGATATTTTGGGACTTAATGGATGAATAGAACCTATTTATGAATTCTCATATACATTGATAAACAAACCCCAAAAGCAATGGAGAAAAAGGATACTTGAAGCTTGAAACCCTAGATTTTTTCTTCAACTTGAGAGAGAATTGGAGAACATGAATATGGATGTGAATTGAGGATTTGAGAGAATGAGAGGGTTTGAATAGAATTAGAAATTGAAAATAAGTTATAGGAGTAGCTATAGGTCCAAAATAACATAATATAAGGGTTAACTAGGTAGGAAAAATACCAAAACACCCTTCATTAAAAGCTTTTAGATAGGCTTACGGTTTCAACCTACGGTCCGTAGAACTTTCTACTATCCGAACTGGTCAACCGTAGAATCAACTTCAGAAATCCAAAAATTCAATCATTTCCCATGAGACCTTTTTACGATTTGTCATTCATTCTACGGTCGGTAGACCCCATATGTAGTCCTCAACTTTGAGTGCAAAATTTCACTAAGTGTAGAACCTTTCTACAAAACCATCTTACGGCCTATCCTGGCTACTCGTAGGTCAAACTTAAAAAATTTGAATTTCCCAAATCTCAACTTAGTTCCTACGGATGTCATCTACGACTCATAGATGTTTCTACAAATTGTAGATGGGTCTTGTAGACCCGAGGCAGTAGCCAAAATGAGACCTTCCCTTTCCAAATTTGACTTTCCAATTTCTTAGGTGTTACAACTTATGTCCTTTTTGTGTGAAAGAAAGATGGTTCCCTTAGGATGTGTATCGACTATCGTCAGTTGAACAAGGTCACTATAAAGGATAAGTATCCCCATAATGACTTGTTCAACCAACTTCAGGATACTACTTGTTTCTCTAAAATAAACCTCAAATCCGGCTATCATTAGTTGAAAGTGAGAGAAAGTGACATCCCAAAAATGACCTCCAGGACTTATTATGATCACTTTGAGTTCCTTGATATGTCCTTCAGTTTGACTAATATTCCTATAGCATTTATGGATATTAGGAACAGAGTCATTAAGCAGTACTTGGATATGTTATTATTGTATTCATCAACGACATCCATATCTACTTCAAAAGTGAGGAGGATCATGTCAATCACCTCCGAATAGTTCTCCAAACTCTCAAAGGACTGTGATTTGTTCGCCAATATTTGAAATTATGAATTTTAACTAAAGTCTATGGTTTTCCAAGGTCATATCATTTCTAGTGAAGGTATCCAAGCTAACTCGCAGAAAATAGAGGCAGTGAAGAACTTACCCAAACTCACATCCCCAACTGATATTAGGAGTTTCTTTGATTTAGTTGATTATTATAGAAGGTTTATAGAAGTAGTTTTATCTCTTTCTTATCCTTTGACTAAGTTGACTCAAAAGAAAACTAAGTTTGAATTGTTTGAAGCTTATGAGAAGATCTTTCAGCAGTTTAAAACTCACTTAATTTATGTGTTAATGTTGGCCCTACCCGAGGATACAAAAGGTTTTGTTGTGTATTGTAATGCGTCCAGAGTGGTACTTGATTCTGTGTTGATGCAAAATGGTAAGGTTCTATCATATGTTTTCAGACAACTTAAAATTCATGAGTGAAATTATCCAACTCACGATCTCGAGTTGGTAGCGGTAGTATTTGCACTTAAGATATGACAACACTATCACTATGGTGTTCATGTTAATGTGTTCACTGATCACAAGAGCCTCCAAACTATCTTCAGTTAGAAATAGTTGAACCTCATACAAACAACAATAGCTAGAGTTGCTTAAGGATTATGATATGAATATTCTGTACCATCAAAATAAGTCCAATATTGTTGTTGATGCCTTGAACTAACTATCCATGGGAAGTACCACTCGTGTGGAGGAGGGAAAGAAGGAATTGTCCAAGGAAGTACATATACTTGCACATTTGGGAGTGTGCCTTTTCGACTCGGATAAAGGTGGTGTTCTTGTCCAAAATGGAGCTGAATCATCCCAGTGACAAAACTGAAGGAGAAGTGGAACAAAGACCCCATCCTACTTCAGTTAAAGGGAGAAGTTCATAAACATAAGGTGATGGTCTTTTAACAAAGAGAGATATTGGGATAAAGTACCAATGTAGGTTATGTGTTCCAAACATGGATGCTCTCAGAGATAAAATTATGATAGAGGCTCATAGTTCTAGGTATTCGATTAATCCAAGTTCTACCATGATGTACTATGACTTGAGAGAATTTTATTGTGGAGTGGCATGAAGAGGGATATTGCAAATTTTGTGGCAATGTGTAAGAATTGTCAATAGGTTAAAGTTGAACACCATAAGCTAGGTGGAATCAGGAATGGATCAAAATATAGCTCTCTTTGAGTGAAAGTTAGGATATGATCAATATGGATTTTATTACTAGCTTACCATGATCTCGTCGATAACATGACTCAATTTGGATAATTGTAGATCAGATGTCCAAGTCGGCTCATTTCTTCCTGGTAATTACTACTAATTTAGTAGAGGATTATGCCACATTGTACATTCATGAGATTGTCGAAGTCTATGGAGTTCCATTTTCCATTATTTCAGATAGGGGTTCTTGGTTCACCGCCTAATTTTGGAAGTCATTTCACAAAGGTTTGGGTTTGAAGGTGAATCTCAATACCATTTTCCTCCTCATGTGGTCAAGCAGAGTGTACGTTTTAGACTCTAGAGTATATGTTGAGAGTTTGTGTTATTGACTTCAAAGGCAATTGCGATGACACTTGACTCTCATAGAGTTTGTGTACAATAATAGCTACCACTCTAGTTTTAAGATTGCTCCATATGAGGACCTTTATAGGCGAAGATGTAGATATATGATTGGTTGGTTCGAAGTTGGTGAAACAAAGTTGATTGGGCCAAACCTAGTTCACCAGACCTTGTAGAAGGTCAATACTATTCAAGAAAGGTTGAAGATTGCGCAAAGCCGCCAAAAGTCTTATACTGATGTTAGGCATAAAGACTTAGAATTTGAGGTGAATTATTAGGTTTACTTGAAGGTTTCACCCATAAAGAGTGTCATGAGATTTGAGAATAAATAGAAGATCACTCCCCGCTATATTGGCCCATACCATATTTCGAAAATGATTGGTAAAAGTAGCTTATGAGTTAGAGCTACTAATAGAATTAGCAGCGGTCCATCCTGTGTTTCACATATCCATGCTTAAGAAGTTCATAGGTGATTGATCATTCACTCATTGTGTCCACAAAAAGTATTGGTGTGAAGGATAGCTTGTCTTATAAAGAGATTCTAGTTTAGATCTTTGATAGACAGGTTCACAAGTTGAGGACTAAAGAGGTTGCACCAATCAAAGTTCTATATAGGAGCCAGCTTATTGAAGAGGCTACATGGGAAGTCGAAGAGGATATGAAATATAGATGCCTTCATCTGTTCGTCCCTCCTAGTTATGATATTAGAGGTAATAGTCTTTTCATTATTCAGGTTCAATATTTCAACTTGTTTGTGAGTCTTTCAGTTTTTGCATTGTATTCGTGTCTTGTGTGTTTTCCTAGTTTGGTCATCATTCGAGGAAAAATGATACCAACATATATATATTGTAAGACCTCAGAAAAATTACAAGTTCAGATCAAACCCGAAAAATCTAGAAAAAATTTAGAGTCTACAGAAATTTTGTTTTTTTGAGCACATATACGGACCATAAAAGGATCTATGGACTGTAGATAGTCTCATAGATCAAACTACTGAGACTTTAGTTTTAAGTATGGATTTTATGAACCATTCCACATCCCGTGAAAGGATTTATAGACCATAGAGTATCTAATGAAACAAAAGGAATTAAGTTTCATTTTACAAAACCTTCAACAATCTGAATAAGGATCTAAGAACCATAGATATGGATGTAAAATGGTTTACAACCCGTAAAAGCATCAGTTAGCCAAAACATCAGAAAATCTTGCATGTTTTCTAGTATGACTTCTATGGCCCATAGAAGGCCCTCGTAAGTGGCTCTATCATTTTTTTAGAAGGGCTATTTAAGTCTTTCCTTACCCCCTTCTAAGCGTAAACCCCAATGTTTGGGACCCAATTAAGGTCCTTATCATTAATATGCGTCCAAATTACTCTCATAATCTTTTCCAAATTTAGAACAAGAGTCAAGAAGTAAACCTACGATTTCAAGCATCTCCATCAAATTTTTTAGGAACTCTTGTTCTCCGAGGTATTTAAGCTATCATAGTGATGAAGTAAGTCCTTCCTCATGCCCTACATCTAGAATGTAGTTAGTGAGATTAGAACAAAATGTTTTACCCAAGTTTTATGAATTTGAACTGACTTTACTTCCATATCATTGATTTCTGACTCTTATCATTGAGATTGTAGTTCTCCATGTATTTCTGATCTTTGATTGTTGTTCATGCCTATTTTATAACATGAACCCTAATTAACAAGGAATTGTTAGAAAGCTTTTGTAATTTTACTTTCATGCAATGCTGCAGACTCAAAGTATGTTTCAAGTATTTAAGCTATCATTTAAGACGATTTTTAAGGAAACATTAAGCATTCTAAATTTATAAGTTTCACTGTAAGATCATAAATAGTTTTAAAGAAAGCATCATCGATTTTAGAAAGAAATTTCAGTCAAAGAAAAGTTTAGTATGATTTCAAAGAAGTGATTTTGATTATTAACTCAATACAGAGCATCGAGTTGGATAATGGTTTAGATAACCCAAACTCCCTAACGCCGCAACCGTAGGATATGATCATTTTGTTGATTCAGACAACTCCTCACACATCTCCTGGTAAGGGCTTAGATATGGATCTATAAGTTTATTTCATCCTTTACCCTGTCAAATTATTGGATGACTTTGACAATGTGGGCAAGATATTATATCATCACAAGACTCATAATGATGGTTGTCGGTTAGAAAAACTCCACAAGAAATGTAAAGTGTACTGTTTTAGTCTTTGATATATTGAATTATACTAGTTGTAAAGCTTTGCTTGTTTTCATTTCACTTACATGAATTTTCAGTTGAATTAGTTTTAGTTCCCTTACAACATATGTATTTCAGTTAGTCAATGTCTCATTCAGCCATTTTACATTTCGTATTTAACTTGTAGTCCTTTAATAGTTTTAATCAGCCTTCACACTTTAACAAAATAAGAAGAGAAACTCTCTTAATAACAAAGAAAACATGAGAAGACAACTTAGGGAAAGGTCTGCACCATATTTAAACATGAAAAACATGAAATCTCTTGGGACAATCAAGCTAAACCATATAGTTTCTACTTACCTTAGCTGGAAATTAGGAGGGTTTCTTCAAGAACCCATGGAGTATTTTTGAGGTAGCTGTGATAATCATTGAGAGAAAAAGAGAGTGCTGGAGATAAATTCCTTTTTTCCTATGCAAGAATTAAGATATAAATGAGCCAAATATGACCCTATAATTGTTGGCACTCCACCGCCTCTATCTTCTTCATTTTTGTCCACAAATTGCCAAGTAGGTAATCCACCTACTTGGCCATTTTTAAGTTGCTTATATGTCAAACTAGGTGATACAACTACCTCTTCTTATTAAATCTATAGCTATGGCAGGTGATGCAGCTACTTACTCTTATTAAGTTGGTCAAAAAATCTAAGTAGGTGATGCACATACTTGTCACCTACTAGCTCAATTTAGTCAAGCAAGCACCTCACTTATTTTATCTCATTTTCCAAATTCTAATCTTTTAAATTAAAGTTAACACTTAACTCTAAAATTTAAGCTTAATAACCACCTTACTTCTTGAGTTTAAATACTTTCATCAGTACTAACTTAATCGTATATATGTTGAAATGTATGGGGTGTTACATTTTAGTCAAAGAAAAGTTTAGTATGATTTCAAAGAAGTGATTTTGAGTATTAACTCAATACAGAGCACTGAGTTGGATAATGGTTTAGATAACCCGAACTCCCTAACACCGCAACCGTAGGATATGATCGTTTTGTTGATTCAGACGACTCTTCACACATCTCCTGGTAAGGGCTTAGATATGGATCTATAAGTTTATTTCATCCTTTCCCTGTCAAATTATTGGATGACTTTGACAACGTGGACAAGATATTATATCATCACAAGACTCATAGTGATGGTTGTCGGTTAGAAAAACTCCACAAGAAATGTAAAGTGTACTATTTTAGTCTTTGATATATTGAATTATACTAGTTGTAAAGCTTTGATTGTTTTCATTTAACTTACATGATTTATTTTCAATTGAGTTAGTTTTAGTTCCCTTACAACATATGTATTTCAGTTAGTCGATGTTTCATTCAGCCATTTTACATACCGTATATTCCATGTACTGATGGAATTCAATGTTGCATCATTTTATGATGCAGATACAGATGTTCAAGATCGACAACGAGCATTTCATTGAGATCTTCCATCCATCAGTCTTTGGTGAGACCTTCTTGATTTCGGGGGGCTCCTCTTCATTTATGTCTTTCAATTTTGTTAGACACTTAGGGGTTGTTTGGATTAAGTGTTTTAAATGACTTACAAGTTAAAAGTCATAAGTTTGGAACACCCAACTTTTGACATTTGGCTTTTTGTTGTTGTACTTTTTCAGGTTTAAAAAGGTGCCTTTTAAGCACTTTTTGTGTTACCCCGACACTTCCAAAATGAAAAAAATAGCTTAAAAGCCAAAATCCACTGAAAATAAGTCAATACAAACACCCACTTAGTTATTATTTAGATAGTCGTGAATCTTGTCCCGATACCTATCTCAATTTAGTAGACGCTTCATGCACAAGTTAATTAGTGAGTCAGTTCAGTCTTTAATATTTAAATGCTTCGAACATTATTACTATTCATATTTAGAGTTATCTTCAGACTTGTGCACAAGTACAATTGAGACATTTTAAGTTTGATTAAATGATTCTAAATGCGCACCCTTTTAAGCTTTCATATAAGTGTTTAGTCTTCCACTCAGTCAGTTGAACAAGGGTTCGCTTGGGACCAATAATGGTTTTCGAGTGTCAGCCATCCCTAGGATATAGGCTCAAGGTGTCACATAAGATTTCTATTAATAATTCGTGAATAAATGAAGGAATTTGAATTGGAAAGTTCTAAAATTCTTGGAAGAACTTACCTTGATGAAGCCCTTAACTTGGTGTTTCTTGAAGAATTCTTGAGCATTGAAGTTTAGGAGAGAAAGAGAGGGTTTAATACTGAAATTAACTGAATCCTTACACGTTTAGGGTCATTTAGATAACTTCCCAAAGGTTTAGGACAAAAATACCCTAAAAATAAAAAGAACACATGAATTTTGAGTACAACTCTGCATTGGCTATGTACCACAAAGCTGGAAGATGAAATTTAATTCAAGTGAACGGTGAGTTCCGTTGTTCCGTTTCTTCTCTATGATGCGGACTTGGTCGTGGTAGGCAACACCTCTGGATAAAAAGTTATAACAGTTTACTCTGAACTCATATTGATGAATGGTCAACGATGTTGGAAAGAAAACTCATAGTTCTTTAATTTTATCGGCCACCTAGCTAACTCTTAATTTTTCAATAGATATGATCATTTTTAGTTGACCCTTATATGAACTCATGCGAAAACTTAGTCGATAGAAATGCTTTGAACTTGGCTTTGTGTTAAAGGTTTCTTATGACCTTATTAATGAACCTTAACATGCATATAAAACATAGAAATCAAGGGGTTTGGACCTATACGCATATGAAGAATGGTTCAAATCTTTACTTAGAAGTTGTGGGAGTTACACATTATTATTTATGCTATTAGTTATTTGTGTCATCTTATGAAACGCCTAGGTTGGACTTTCTGCATTTAAGGTTTTAAATGCAGAAACAATAAATTTAAAGCTTATTTTTTAAAAATATTTTTAACTTCAATTTCTTTACCCCACCCTCACCCCTACCCCCAAACCCCCTACCACCACCACCCACCCCAAAAAAAATATATTAAAAGTTGTTTTTAAAAGATATTTCTAATTTTAATTTTTAATTTTTTTTACGCCCCCCCTCACTCCCCTACCAGCCCCCCACCCACCTCACTACCAGCCTCCTCACCCCCAAAAAAAATTTAAAGTTTTTTCAACTTCAAAATTTCATTTTTTCACCCTACCCTCGAACCCCCCACCCCACTCACCCCCTAACAGCCCCCCACCCACCCGGCCCTCAAAATAAAAAATTATAAGTTTGCTTTTAAAAAATATTTTCAAGTTCAAAATTTCAGTTTTTCACTCCTACACTCGACCCCCCCCTACCAGCCCACCCCCCCTCCACCCCAAAAAAAATTAAGTTTATTTTTAAAAAATATTTTCAACTTCAAAATTTCAGTTTTTCACCCCTACCCTCGACCCCTCCAAAAAAAATTTAAGTTTGTTTTAAAAAATAATTTCAACTTCAAAATTTCATTTTTTCAATCCTACCTTCGACCCCCCCTCCCCACCCCCCAAAAAAAGATTAAGTTTTTAAAAAATATATATATTTTCAACTTCAAATTTTTATTTTTTCACCCCTACCTTGACCCCCCACCCCCCAAAAAAAAAATTAAGTCTACTTTAGTAAAAATAAAAGATATTTCTCAATAACATTTTTGATTCATAAATCAAACATAAAAAAAAATATTCCAGAAAATATTTTCTATTCACCAGCCAAACATGAGAAAATAAATAAAAAATCTACTTGTTTTCCAGGAAAACATTTTCCATGGAAAACACTTTCCTTCATACCGAACACACCCTTAGGGACCACGACCTATTAAATTGAACGTCTAGGAGTACTCTAGTTTCCAATGCATCAAATCGTTCATCCATATGACTTAAGAATAGAGAGATGTTCGTATTTTTGTGAGACACATAAGCAGACACGTCAGGTGGGCCCATATTGGTGGAATATATATATTTGATCATTCCACATCGTTTCTTCTTTACTTTTTTTCATATTCCAATTCGTAAACTTGAGAAAATCCAAAATAATCCTTAAAATACTCCATAGATCCTTATGATCTAATCTTGCAAGCTTCGAAAAAAGTTGCACTATGTTGTGAGCTCGTCATTTTGACATAGCTTGCGCATTAATATTGTGATATAGCTTTGGGGTGTTGTGGCAGCGAGGAACTGTCCCTATAGACTGTTCTTGGTGCTATTACGAGGGTATACAATAGAGTAAGAACATCCTTTTATCGATTTATAGCTACTTTAGAGCTCAAATAGTATTTTACAATGAAAATTCATATATTTTCTAGGATTGTCGTGGTGCATTATAATTTTTGTGTATTAATTTAGACCTGTTTTATAGTAGTAATGTGGGTGTGGAAAGAAGTTATTAAGCTGCTTGTAGTCGTCAAAAAGATATGTTTAGGCTATATATTTTTTTCGATATGCTTTCTTAAAGCTTGGGAACAATACTATAAGATTGTTATAGATGTGCATTGTCTGCTGTACTAGCTTTGTTGTTTTGCCTTTTTGACAACGGCTTGTTGGCCTTTACGTATATGTGCGTATATGTTCAGTGTATATGTTTATAGATATTACGGTGACCTCGACGCCCAGACAAGATGTAATTTATATTCTATATGAATTGATGGGATTAGCTGAGTTGACAGCCGATTTTGTTGATAGGAGCCTTGATGGCTGAGGACTTATTTTTAAGCCCATATATATTGATTTGTTTTCTTGATTTTATAGCTGGTATTACGCTGGTATCATAGTTTTTTTGCTATGGTCGGCTCAAGGTCAAGTGTGGCAGCAGCTATCAGTTGCATCCAGTGGCGGAGCCAGGATTTAGATTGAGGGGTGTCAAAATATAAAGTAGTATGCACACAAGTTGTTTAAAAAGTTAAAAAAAAAACGCTGAAAGCCTTTTAAAAAAAATAGGCTTCAGCAAGGTTCAAACTCCCAACGCCTAGGTCAATGACAAGGTGGAACTTTGTAGCCCCTAAACCGCTGAACCAACACTTCAACTTGGTTCAGGAGTGTCAATTCTAATATATATAGGTATAAAATCAGAATTTGACTTACCTATACAATGTAATTTTCCAATGAAGGGGTGTCACTTGACACCCCTCGGGCAAGGGTAGCTCCGCCCCTGGTTGCATCCCTAAATTGGAGTGACATAAACATATGACCATATAATTCATAGTCATATCTCAACGCGAATATCAGCCAGATAATAAATCAAAAGAATAAGCATATAATATTATAAGCTAAAATTAATTAAGAGGAGTAATGTGGGAATGTATGGGGGGCGGATCCACCCTTGACCAAGGGGCGTCAAGCGACACTCCTTCGTCGAAAAAGTACATTATATATAGAGGTCAAATTTTGATTATATATATATATATATATATATATATATATATATATATATATATATATTGACATCTCTTAATACAAGTAAAAAGTTTAGTCTAGTGATTATAGGATCAGAAGTCATATGTTCAAGCCTTGTTGGCCACTGGGAACTTACATAACTGTGCTCATTTTTCATGTACCCTCAAATATGAAACGAAAAAGGGCCTAAAATACCTTCGAAGTATTGAAAATGGTACAAAACTATCCTCCATCCACCTATTGGTTCCAAAATACCCTTGTCATCCATCTTTGGATCCAAAATTGACCACTTATTTAACAGTTTTAAATTTTAACTATTTAAATATTTTTTTTAAATACGTGGCGCTCAACTATTGGTTATAATTTAACATATTAATATAATTTATAAACCCACCTATTACTAATTAAACCCGCTCCAAACCCAATCCAAATCCACCTATTAAACAAAACCCAGAACCTTTCCTTTCCAAAGTAAAGTTATCTTCTTCCTTAATAATATCATGAGAGTCATGAACTTAGATAGTGAAATCATGATGATGTCTTCAATTTAGAGGGGAATTCTAAGTGACTTTGCGACACATTAAAAATAATAGAGATCGAATTTTAATTTTGAAAACAAATAAACTTTAAGTAAAGAATGATTCCCTTTTAATCTTATAAACCTAGGAGAAATTGATTGAGAAGAAGACAGCGTTTCAAAGGAAGGGCTCATGGTTTTGTTTAATAGGTGGATTTGGGGCAGGTTTATTAATTGGGTCGGGTTTAATTAGTAATGGGTGTGTTTATAAATTATATTAATATATTAAATTATAACCAATAGTTGAGCGCCACATATTTTAAAAAATATATATTTAAATAGTTAAAATTTAAAACGGTTAAATAAGTGGTCAATTTTGGACCCAAAGATGGATGATAAGGATATTTTGAAGCCAATAGATAGATGGAGGACATTTTTATACCATTTCCAACACTTCAAAGATATTTTAGGCCATTTTCTGAATATTAAATGCACGTTGCATACTGCAACTGATTTGATTCCGGAACACTCTCTTTGGGACTAAACATTTGAACCTGTACTTATATGCATGTCACTAAATTTTTTTTGCATTTATTACTCTATTCACTTTTGTTTGTTTGACTTATTTTAATTTGGCACCATATTTTTTAATTTTTTTATATATATTATAATATTAAATTAAAAATATACCATAATAATCATTACCCTTGTGATGATATAAATATTATGTGAATAATTGAAATTAAAATATTATTTAAATAAAAAATAATTATACTTTTTTATACATACTGAAAAAGTAGATTATACGAATTGAAATAGAGTGTTTAATAAAATGAAAGATATCTTACGGCAACCGCAATAGATTGAGTTATTAGTGGGTACCATTTTTTCCCGTTGCAACAGGTTTTGGTGATATCACAACTTACGGCAGCCGTACGTAATTTTTAATACTCGTTTTCTAAATTTACTTATGAAATGTTCCTATAATATGTGAATTATTTTATTTCGTATAGTGGCGGAGTTATAAATTTTATTAACGGTGTCTAAGATAATAGTGTATGATGTTAAAATAAAATTAAAAAGGCATAATACATAAACATGACCTTTAACTTGACTTCAACGGACAACTATGCCCTCCAATTTTGAGTGTGCACAAATAGACACTTAAACTTGTATAAAATTGAACAAGTAGACACACGTGTCCTACATGACATAATACATGTAGGATGCCACGTAAGACGTAAAATTGCTATATATGGTGTCATGTAGGACGAATGTGTCTATTTTGTTCAATTTTATACAAGTTTAAGTGTCTACTTGTGCACATCCAAATTTAAAGGTCATAGTTGCCAGATGACGTCAAGTTAAGAGTCATATTTATGTATTATGTCAATTAAAAAATATTGTGCTATTTGCCATCACTATATATATATATATTCGGCTCAATCATGATTTTGCCTGAGCATGCCATCAAATATAAAAGTAAAAAGTATTGAAAACACTACTAAACTCGGCGTGAATTATTAGTTTTATTCTCGAACTATTGACAACTTAAAGACACCCATTTACTTGACTAACTAAACTTAAATACACCCTCAATCTTGCAACACGAGTGAAATTAACCCCTGAATTCTCGCTAAGTTTATGGGTGTTTTCAACACTTCTCTCCGCGTTTTATTAAGAGTCTCATGCTCCTACAAGAGTTTGAAACCACTTGCTATGTCATATGGTAGATTGGGTGTGTATCTACGTTTAGTTAGTCAAGCAAAGAGATATTTTTGAGGTTGTCAATAATTTGGGGATGAAAATAACAATTTACGCCAAATTCAGGAGTGATTTCAATATGTATCTCAATAAAACGAATAGACTACGTTTGCAAAGTTGTTGAAATAAATATCCTAATTTATTCATAATTTTTTTTTACTGTAATATAAATTATCTTGAGATTAAAGTTTTGTTTGAGGTCAAAGGCAAGAATAAGACTTTCTGCTAAGGTAATATTAGATACGTAAAACATTTAATGGAAACATGAATTCAATTTTGGATGACAAAGAAAATTTTGATTCTTTTCCCAAATTTCTATCAGTGTAATTTAGCCGTTGTATTAGTTGGACTCTTCTTGCTTCATAATTAGTACTCCTAATAATTATTTCCAAGGTGATTTTGATATGCAAAAAATATTTATATTTTAAACTCACATAAAAATTCTTCGCACTAATATTTAAGGCTCAATGAGTGTTGTAAAGACCAACCACTTATATTTGTTGGTTATCAATAATACTCCATTTACTCTTAATTACTTGTGCACTTTTCTTTTTCTTTTTTTTAGTTATTTCTAATTGAGAAAATGGTCTAAAACCCTTTCAACCTATACCCGAAATTCCAACTACACACTCCAACTTTACGGGTATCCTAGCATCCCCTTGGACTATTTAAAAATGAAATAAATGAGAATATTTCCCTTTCACTTTGGAGAAGAAGAATCAGCAGTCCCAATCCCATCTTTGATGGTTGATAAATTTTATATTTGTTAGAGACACTCATCGAACAAGCCGGCAATGTCGAGGAAATAATCACTGAAAAAGATGAATTCGTCGACAAATTCAAAAAATCATACTTGAGCTTCGAAGCTCTTTAACAATAAATTTGTATTTCGCCCTTCATTCGTCAATTATTTTTAATTCAAATCAATTTATTTAGATGTTTTCAAACTCAAGAACTCAACAATGGAATTCTCATAAAGGATTCAATTTAATTTCTACAAATTAGTAATTGCAAATGAAGTTTTTCAGATTTAGATTCAAACCCAGAAACCCACATTTCTTTTTTGATTTTGATAGCTTTGTACGTCAATGGAGTTTTCTAGTTTTTGAATAAAATCTTCACACCAAATTCGAAATCAATTAACAAGTAATGTGTAGATTTCATACACCAAACTTAATCACACTCACATATTCACACAAATTCGATGAACACGATTGAGAACAATCTTCAATTTTTCAGATATTAATAAAGCCAAGAAAACAATTGAATGATTTTGAGGCAAGTATTATAGCAATCTAAAATTTGATGAATCAATTTGTGTATATATATCGTTTACAAGTTTTAAAAGAAAAAAGAAAAACTAAAATAGAATAAGGATGAAAGAAGGAACTAATAATTTTTTTTATTTAAATCATTATATATACTTGACAGCTGGCGGTGCGTGTTCACCACCGCAAGTTATGAATGTCGGTGTTCAATTTTAGGGTGTTATTTATTCCATTTAAAAATAGTTCAAGGGCGTAATAGGTCCCCTCTGAAGTATAAGTGTGTAGTTGAGATTTCAGGTATAGGTTGGAGGGGTTTTAGACCATTTTCTCTTTCTAATTACTTGTCTATCTTGACAAATCAAGAAAGGACAATTTTTTTCATCTATTATATCCTTAATTAATTACTTTGAAAAATGTATAACTTTTTGAAAATCCTAAGTTTTGAATTGATAGAGGTTGAATGATAAACTTACTATGTTAATATTATCTTAATAAGCGTGTCAATTCAAAAGTGAATAAATAATTAGGAGAGTTTCTTATTTTGGAAATCGAGATTAAATTGTCACAATTTTAAAAAAATAAGTGAACGCAGGGAAGAAGTAGAAAGTAATGGTCCTCCACTATTATCACAAAAGTGTTACTACTTCAATATACTAAAATAAAACAAAACAAAACAAAAATTGTTACTTGTTCTTTTGAGTCTCCTCCATTTTGCCCACTAAATTAATGGAATTTGGATCTTACTATTTTATATCACAATGATTGGAGTCAACAGCAATTGTCTGCTTAGGGTGAATGGTTAAAAAGTCAAGCTTCGATTAAATCAAAATTAACCACAATGTATGTATAATTTCTTTCTTTCACTTTGCTTTGCTCTTTTCTTGGAGAGAGGGCACTAAATATTTTATTTTAAAACATGGTTGCTGGTCAATCATTGCATTAATTCCAACTTGGCCGGTTAAATAGGCTTTTGTCGGGTTAACAAAGTAATAATATGATAGAAATAATAATACTCTATAGTCTATAACATACAATGTAATTATCCAGCTGATCAGCGCAAAGGAAAGGTAGGCAGAAAGTATAAAGTAATTAAGTCATTTTTTAACTTGTATACAAATGATTTTAAAATTCATAATGAAGAGGCAGTATAAATGATGTCACTAAGCTGATTTGTATCACTATTTTAAATTAACGCAACAGATTGTTTGATAGTTGATTAGAATTATTTAGGCATTTATTTCATCTTATATCATACATAAAATAATATAGAAATAATCTAATAACTTATACAAGTATTATAATTGGTTATATGAGTTTCAAAGTTACAAACCAAACATCGTATTAATTTTATATATGAATAACTTACTTTCTAACTAGATATACAAACATGAGTCATTTGGTATAACTTATGCTTAAATTAATACATGAATAAGTTATCTCCTTACTACCTACCGAATGACTTGGAACTCAAGTGTGGTTGTTCATTATAATTGTGATTGTGCATGTTGTTGTGATTGCTGGTTGACTCAGTTATCACGCCGGTAGAGGTTTACTACTGGTTGTCTCGTGTACCACAACTGGTATAAGATATTTTTTGGTTGGCTCAAGTACCGCATCGGTACACTAACAATTTGTGTGTGGGTTCCATGAGATAACGGGGTATGATGAAACCTTTATCTAGCAGGTCCTTTAACTGATCTTTCAACTCCTTAAGGTAAGCTAGAGACATTTTGTAAGGTGGGATGGAGATAGGTTGGGACTAAAGGTGTATTCCAAAGTCGATTTCCCTTTCAGCAGGAATTCTAGGAAGATCTTCAACAAACACTTCTGGAAATTCATTCACTACTAAAATTGGCTGAAGAGTTGGGATTTCAAAACTGGTATCCTTAACTCGAACTAGATGATAGATACAACCCTTAGAAATCATCTTTCTAGCCTTAAGGCATGCGATAAACCGATATATAGGCGCTGAGGTACTACCTTTCCATTCGATGACTGGTTCAGTCAAAAATTGAAATTTTACGACTCTGGTTCTACAGTCGACTGTCGACTAAGTAGCCAGAAATCAAAACCTACCATATCCAACTCTACTATATTAACTAAGGTGATTTCTAAAAGACTGAGACTAGGCAATTTATGTATACATGTTTAGCTAAAACTGACTCACCAACAGGAGTAGAAACTAAGAAGGGTTCTGATAAGATTTCAAGACTGACATAGGATTTCATTGCAACATAGAGAGTCACAAAAGAAAGTGTGGCTCCTAGATCTAACAATGCATAAACATTCGAATGAAAGACACGTAACATACTAATGACTACATTAGGGGTGTCCTCAACCAAAGCTAGATGAGGTACCTTGCTTAGTCGGGTGACCTGCTAAAGCATTGTCACGCCCCGAGCCTACCCCCTGGACGTGGCCAGCACTTGAAGACCATTGCTGGCCCCAAGCGAACCCTTGGCCTGGCTTACTAACTCAATGGAAGACTCTAAACATTTTTCTATAATCAAATAAACTTACTCAAATAACTTTAGTGAAATAACTCAGAATGTTTAATGGTCAACATTTAACTTGGCCAAAATAGGAACTCAAGTCTTAACATAAGAAATGATAATGTAAAGACGTCTGACTACTAACTGTCTACGAAGCCTCTAAAAGAAAGAGGGATGTCGGGACAGGACCCCTGATCATCCTAACATTTGAAAGACTAGAAAGCAAATAAAGGACTCCTCCGGAATGCAAGGAGGCTTACCAACAGACTCTGAATGCTCAAACTGAATCAACAAGGTGCTGGATGCTGATCCTCGTTACCTGCGTCTGCATCATAGAAGATGCAGTCCAACTGGCATCAGTACATTGAATGTACGAGTATGCGAGTTGGAATCCTAAAACAAGATATATGCTTGAAAGGAATCTGAAGAAAACACTTACCTTGTCTCTTCTCAACTCATGAATAAACTTAACTCAGAATAAAGCAATGAAACACATGCATTACATGAAAAACTTTATAAAACAGTAAAAACAACTTAGTTCATTAAAGAAAATGCAATAACAAACTTAACTTTACTCATACACAAAGTAATATAGTTTAGGTGGGAGTTTCTCTAACTGACAACCACCAATATGAGCCTAAGTGGTGATACAACGTCTTTTGACGTGGGAGTTTCTCTAACTGACAACCACCAATATGAGCCTAAGTGGTGATACAACGTCTTTTGACACACTGCCAGAATAGTTCTATACTTTGCCATCATATAGAGCCTACTTAACTTAGTAGATCCACTAGCTTAACTTATGTGATCATTGAAAACGTATGACCTATTAATACCCATGATGGCTATATGGTTTATGGAGACTTGAGTTAATATGAACTCGCATCCCCATATCGGTGCTCAATACTACTCCCAAAAATATACTTAGCTCATATGTTTTAAAAACAAACTTCTTTCTTTGGTTTGAGATAATTACTCAAAACTTAGCTTAAAAGCTCTCTTGGAATCGATATTCCCTTTTCTTGCTCAAATGTGAAAACATTTATAAACTTCTTTGGGAATAATTGGTTCCCTAATAGCTTTTTTTGAGAAATGAACTCAACTCTTTACTCTTTGCTTAACTTGAAAACTTGAGTCTTAAAATGAAGTAAAACATTGTTAAAGACTCTTGAAAACTTTAGGAAACTTTGCTTTGACTTGCTTCTTAACTTCTAGACTTGACTTTTGACTTCTTAGACTTTGATCTTAACTTTCCTTGAATTGGATTATGGATTCAAGGTTCATGATCTCGTGTATTGGATGATTTCATGATGTTTAGATGTACCTTAGAGTGTTGGAATCAACTAGAAAACATAGGTACATTGCTAAGGAACAAGTACAAAAATATGGAGAGTGAATGGGGAGAACTGGCGTCCCCGGCATTCTGAGAGGGGCGGGCCGCCAACCCTCAACATTCAGGGACTAGTCTGGGGCGCGCTAGCTAGCGCGACGCCCCGCCCCTATACCAAGGTGTTTGACGACTTTTCTTTTCCAATTTTCATCTCTAAACCTTCTAAACTTCCATAGTTCTTTCCCCAAACACTTACTATACCCCGAATCCCCAATAGATTTAACTCAAAAAACAATCCGGAAACACTAATCAAATTAACACTAGGCATTCAACAATCAACCAACAAGAATTCAACAATGTTCTTCAAGAACTTCACTTTCTTAACATTCAAACAACTCAATTTTTGCTGAATTGAAACAAGTTTGGTGTGTGGGTGAACAAACCCTACACTATGTGATCTCACATACCTTGTAGGGATCACCCCCGACAAATTCCACTCGTAAAGCTTAATCGTTCTTGGCGATTTCTTGATTTCTCTCCTCCTTTCTCTTCTTTCTTCTCCTCTCCAAGCCCTATCGTAAATTCTAATTTTCTAAACTGAATAAATTCTTGTTTTACCCCAATTAAATCCTAAAAACGAAATAGGCAAATTAGGTAAGGAAAAGACTAGCTTACAGTTCACAAATCCGGATCAGACTTTCCTTAATCTAACAACCCAACTTCCAAAGGGCATAACTTACTCATACGAACTTGGAATCGCGCAAACTCAGTGGCGTTGGAAAGATCATTCCAAGAAATTTCCAACCATATCTGGAAGTATGCCTAACTCATCCTGAGCTAGGAGTTATGGCCATTTGAAGTTGACCAAAAACTCACTTTTCCTAACTTAAACAAATATCCAGATTTGTCACTATTTCCAAAAACAATTATTCCCTTGGGAACATTCGTACTCGAATGAGATTATTCTTACTAGGCTCAGGGTGTAACATCAAGTTCAAACACCCATCAAGCAAATGCAAACAAACAACATTCTCACTCATAATTTAAAGAGTACTAAGAAGAGAATTAGTACCTTGGTTTGCATTTTCTCTGGACTCAAAGAGATATGGATATCTTTTCTTCATATCCTCTTCAGCTTCCCAAGTAGCTTCCTCAATAAAATGGTTCCTCCAAAGGACTTTGAGTGATGCTACTTCCTTAGTCCTTAACTTGAGAACTTGATGATCTAGGATCTGAACCGGAATCTCCTCATACGATAAGTTGTCCTTAATCTCAATATTTTCAGTTGGTATGATCAATGAAGGATCACCCATGCACTTCTTCAACATAGAGATGTTAAACACTGGATGAACCGCTGCTAACTCTTGTGGTAGCTCTAACTTATAAGCTACATTGCCCATCCTTTTGGATATTCGATAAGCCCCAATATACCGTGAAGTAAGTTTCCCCTTCTTACTAAACCTCATAACACCCTTCATGGGTGAAACCTTTAGATATACCCAATAATCTACTTCAAACTTTAACGTCATTCTCCTAACATCAGTGTAGGATTTTTGACGACTCTGTGCCATTTTCAACCTCTCTTGAATTAGTTTAACCTTCTCCATAGCTTGATGGACTAAATCTGGTCCAATCAACCTTGCTTCACCAACTTCAAACCATCCAATATGAGATCTGCATCTTCTCCCATAAAGAGCTTCATAAGGAGGCTGTTGTTGTAAGAAAACTCAATGACAGGTAGGTGATCATCCCAATTTCCTTTGAAATCAATCACACAAGCCCTCAACATATCTTCTACTAAATAGTGCGCTCTGCTTGACCGTCAGTCTGAAGATGAAAGGCAGTACTTAAGTTCACCTTTGAACCTAAGCCTTTCTAAAAAGATTTTCAGAATTGTGCAGTAAATTATGCACCTCTATCTGAAATAATGGAGACTGGGACTCCATGAAGTCTTATTACTTTCTGAAAATATATCCTGGCATAATCTTCTACTGAATGGGTAGTCTTTACCGACAGAAAATGGGCTAATTTTGTCATTCTGTCGACAATCACCCAAATAGAATCATTCTGTCTGCGAGATCTTGGCAAGCCTGTGATGAAATCCATATTAATCATCTCCAACTTCCATTTTGGAAGTTCTATATTCTGCACCAAACCACCAGTCATTTTGTGCTCTACTTTAACTTGTTGGCAGTTTAGGCACTTAGCAACAAATTTTGCAATGCACTTCTTCATACTATTCCACCAATACACTTTTTTCAAATCACGATACATTTTGGTGGAACCCGGATGAATGGAATATCTGGAGCTATGAGCGTCCTCCATGATCCTTTCTTGGAGTCCATCCACCATTGGTACGCACAATCTACCTTAATATCTCAGTATGCCATCTTCCCCTTGTTCAGAAGCTAATACGTTTTGCTTATGAACATTTGCCTTCAATTCAAGCAAAATGGAATCTTGGTCTTACTTTTCTTTAACTCCATTCGTCACCACTATTCCTCCTTCTATGAAATCCATGAGTCGGACTACTAGGCGTGCAAGCCTATGCACATCTTTTGCTAACTCTCTCTTTTCTTCTTCAAACAAGCGATGCTACTCATAGACAACCTGCTTAAGGAATCAACAATAACATTAGCCTTACCTGGGTGGTAAAAATACTCAAGTCATAGTCCTTGAGTAACTCTAACCACCTTCTCTATCTGAGATTGAGCTCTTTCTAAGTGAACACATATTGAAGTCTCTTGTGATCGGTGAACACATCCACATGAACACCATACAAATAATGGCACCATATCTTCAAAGAGAAAACTACAGCAGCCAACTTTAGATCATGGGTTGGATAATTCTTCTCATGAAGTTTCAATTGTCTGGAGGCATAAGCTATAACTTTGCCATTTTGCATTAAGACACAACCCAAACCAACTCTAGATGCATCACAATACACCACAAAACCTTGAGTACCTTCTAGTAAGGTCAAAACTGGGGCAGTAGTCAACCTCTTTTTCAATTCCTTAAAGCTTTTCTCACAAGCTTCAAACCATTGAAACTTCACCGTCTTCTGAGTCAACTTGGTCAAATGAGAAAAAATAGATGAGAACCCCTCTACAAACCTTCTATAATAGACAGCTAAACCCAAGAAACTTTTAATATCAGTTGGAGATGTGGGTCTAGGCCAATTTTGCACTGCCACAATTTTCTGAGTATCAACTTTAATTCCCTCTCCAGACACAATATGGCCTAAGAATGCCACAGACTCAAGCCAAAACTCACACTTAGAGAACTTGGCATACAACTCCTTATCTTTCTAAGGCTGAAGAACTATTCTGAGATGGCTAGCATGATCCTCTTTATTTCTTAAATAGATTAGTATGTCATCAATGAAGACGATAACAAACATATCTAAATAAGGTTTGAAGACTCTATTCATAAGGTCCATGAATGCTGCTGGTGTATTAGTTAAACCGAATGATATGACCAGAAACTCATAATGACCATAACGAGTCCTGAATATTGTCTTTGGCAACACTCCCTTACTATCAACTGATGGTAACCTGATCTGAGGTCAATTTTCGAGAAACAAAAAGCACCCTGAAGCTGATCGAAAAGATCATCAATCCTCGAAAGAGGATGCTTATTCTTGATGGTAATCTTGTTCAACTGGCGGTAATCTATACACATCTTAAGGGAACCATCTTTCTTTCTCACAAAAAAGACCGAAGAGCCCAAAGGTGAGATACTTGGTCGAATAAACCCTTATCTAGGAGATCTTTTAATTGCTCTTTCAACTCCTTCAACTCTGGTGGTGCCATTCTATATGGAGGAATAGAAATAGGATGAGTATCTGGAATGATGTGTATACCGAAGTCTATTTCTCTCTCAGGAGGGACTCCGAGTAGGTCATCAAGAAAGACTTCTGGAAACTCTTTTACTATAGGAACTGACTGAATGGGAGGTACCTCAACACTTGAGTCATTAAATCGAACTAAGTGATAGATACAACCCTTCGAAACTAACTTTCTCGCCTTAAGGTACGAAATGAAATGACCCTTAGGCACTGCTGAACTACTACTCCACTCTATGACTGGTTCATTAGGAATCTAAAACTTGACTACTCGAGTTCTATAATCTATTGATGCATAACAGACATGAAGCCAGTCCATACCTAGAATGACATCGAAATATACCATGTCTAACTCAACTAGATCAGCCATGGTGTCTTTGTGATTAATGGAAATAACACAATCACGATAAACTCGCTTAGCTAGAATAGACTCTCCAACAGGTGTAGAAACACAAAAGGGTTCACAAAGTTTCTCAGGAAGAACATTAAACTTATTTGCAACATAAGGGGATAAAAAATATAAACCTGCTCCTGGGTCTAGCAAAGCATAAACATCGAAAGTAAAGACTTTGATCATACCAGTAACAACATCTAGAGAGTTCTCTTGCTCTTGGCAACTCGTGATCGCATAGAGGCGGTTTACCCCTTTGCCAGTACCAGAATTAGCTCCCCTAGGTGCAACCCTATCTGGTGGAGCAACTGATGAAGATTGGGCTCTATTGCCCTAATTTCCACTACCTTGCCTATTCTTAGGATACTCCTTCAAGAAATGACCCTCTTACCCACACTTGAAACAACCTGTTTGGCCATCACGACACTTACCTGGGTAGATCCTACCACACTTAGTACATGCATGTGCCCAATTACCTCCTTGTTCCATACTACCTTGAGACTGTGAAGGTCTAGCTCTGAAGTTCTACGAATTCTGGCCATTATACTCACCTTTGTTTTTGGGTGCAGGTGTACTAGCAGATGATGGTGCAGGTCCCTTTTGCTTCTGAAAGAACGAACGGTTCACATTACCTTTTTGCTGCCCAGACTCATTCCCATCTTCGCTTTCTTATTTCTGAATTCTTCCCTGTCTCTTTGCTTCTCTTCCTCAACCTGCTGCACATAAACCATCAACCTCGAAATGTCCATGTCTCCAATAAACATTGTTGCCCAGCCCTCTTTCCTTGATAGACGACCCAACCCAGCAACGAACAAGCTCATTCTACTTCTCATGTCCATATCATTTTCGGAGCATAACGAGATAGTTGAGTGAACTTCAACCCATACTCATACACACTTAGAGAATCCTGCTTGAATGTAAGAAATTCCCGTACCTTAGCCTCTTTCAATTCTCAGAGAAAGAACGTCCCAAGAATGCTCCTTCAAAAGAGGCCCAGCTCACAAGTGGTACATCCTCAGTTCTACCCTCTTTTCACTGATCAAACCAAGTCCTAGCAACATTCTTCAATTGATATGAAACTAGCTCAACGCTCCTAGTATTAGCAACATGCATCACATCGAATACCTTTTTTAGTTCTTCAATGAAGTTCTCTGGATCCTCAGTAGTCCTTGAACCAGTGAAACTTAGAGGATTCATCCTCAATAACTGATGAATCCTTGAAGTGTTAGCCTTTTCTTGTCGAGCTCCTCTTTACTGCCCGACCTGGTTAGTCATAACTTGGCTCAAGATTCGGATAGCCTCACGAAACTCATCATTACTGACTTCTCTTTGAGGTTGCACTTCAGGTGCATTAGGTAACTCTTGCTCTTAGGGTCCAATATTGTGTCTCGCAGAATGACCTCTGACAACTTTTCGTGGAGGCATGATTATCTGAAACACGCGTATACACAAATTAGAAGGAAATTTTTATAGAGATTAACTCTATCGCACGAAATGAATATGAAAGAAATGAGATAGTTCCTAAATGTTGCAGCCTCCTAATTATAGATGTGGTGCGCTTCACACTCATAACTAGGACTCTACAGACACGAATTCATAGACTCCCTAGGACTTTTGAACTCTTGGCTCTGATACCAAGTTTGTCACGCCCCGAGCCCATACCCTGGACATGGCCAACACTTGAAGACCATTGCTGGCCCTAAGCGAACCCTTGGCCTGGCTTACTAACTCAACGAAAGACTGTAAACATTTTACTATAATCAAATGAACTTACTCAAATAACTTTAGTGAATTAACTCAGAACGTTTAATGGTCAACATTTAACTTGGTCAAAATGGTAACTCAAGTCTTAACATAAGAAATGATAATGTAAAGATGTCTGACTACTAACTGTCTACAAAGCCTCTAAAACAAAAAGGGATGTCGGGATAGGACCCCCGATCATCCTAACATCTAAAAGACTAGAAAACAAATAAAGGAGTCATCCTGAATGCAAGAAGGCTCACCAACAGACTCTGAATGCTCAAACTAGATCAACGAGGCGCTGGATGATGATCCTGGTTACCTGCTCTATATCATAAAAAGATGCAGGCCAACTGACATCAGTATATTGAATGCACGAGTATGCGAGTTGGAATCCTAAAACAAGATATAGGCTTGAAAGGAATCTGAAGAAAACATTTACCTTGGCTCTTCTCAACTCATGAATAAACTTAACTCAGAATAAAGCAATGAAACACATGCATTATATGAAAAGCTTTATAAAACAGTAAAAGCAACTTAGTTCATTAAAGAAAATGCAATAACAAACTCAACTTTACCCATACACAAAGTAATATAGTTTAGGTGGGAGTTTCTATAACCGACAACCACCACTATGAGCCTAAGTGGTGATACAACGTCTTTTGATTTGCTGCCAGAATGGTCCTATACTTTGCCGTCATATAGAACCTACTTAACTTAGTGGATCCACTAGATTAACTTATCTGATCATCTAAAAAGTATGACCCATTAATACCTATGATGGCTATATGGTTTATGGAGACTTGAGTTAATATGAACTCGCATCCCCATAACGGTGCTCAATACTACTCCCAAAATATACTTAGCTCATATGTTTTAAAAACAAAATTCTTTCTTTGGTTTGAGATAATTACTCAAAACTTAGCTTAAAAGCTCTCTTGGAATCGATGTTCCCTTTTCTTGCTCAAATGTGAAAACATTTATAAACTTCTTTGGGAATACTTAGTTCCCTAATAGTCTTTTTTGAGAAATGAACTCAACTCTTTACTCTTTGCTTAATTTGAAAATTTGAGTCTTAAAATGGATTTAAAACATTGTTAAAGACTCTTGAAAACTTTAGGAAACTTTGCTTTGACTTGCTTCTTAACTTCTAGACTTGACTCTTGACTTCTCAGACTTTGATCTTAATTTTCCTTGAATTGGATTATGGATTCAAGGTTTATGATCTCGTGTATTGGGTGGTTTCATGATGCTTAGATGTATCTTAAAGTGTCGGAATCAGCTATAAAACATAGGTACATTGCTAAGGAACAAGTATGAAAAGGTAGGGAGTGAATGGGGAGAACTGGCATCCCTGGCGCTCTGAGAGGCACGGGACGCCGACCCTCAACATTCAGGGACTGGTCTGGGGTGCACTGGCTGGCGCGGCTCCCCAAGGGTGAACATTCAGGGAACCTTTTGGGGCGCGCTAGCTAGCGCGACGCACCACCCCTATACCTAGGTGTTTGACGACTTTTCTTCTCCAATTTTCATCTCTGAACCCTTTAAACTTCCATAGTTCTTTCCCTAAACACTTAGGATCATTAGTACCCACAATACCCAATAGATTTAACTCAAAGAACAACCCGGAAACACTAATCAAATCAACATTAGGCATTCAACAATCAACCAACAAGAATTCAACAATGTTCTTCAAGAACTTCACTTTCTTAACATTAAAACAACTATAATTTTGCTGAATTGAAACAAGTTTGGCGTGTGGGTGAACTAACCCAACGCTATGTGATCTCACATAACTTGTATGGATCACCCCCGACGAATTCCACACCCAAAGCTTAATCGTTCTTCGCGATTTCTTGATTTCTCTCCTCTTTTCTCTTCTTTCTTCTCCTCTCCAAGCCCTAGTGTAAATTGTAATTTTCTAAACTGAATAAAGTCTTTTTTTACCCCCAATTAAATCCTAAAAACAAAATAGACAAATTAGGTAAGGAAAAGACTAGCTTACAGTTCACAAATCCGGATCAGACTTTCCTTAATCTAACAGCCTAATTTCCAAAGGGCATAACTTACTCATACAAACTCGGAATCGCGCAAACTCAGAGGCGTTGGAAAGATTATTCCAAGAAATTTCCAACCATATTTGGAAGTATACCTAAATCATCCTGAGTTAGGATTTATGGCTGTTTGAAGTTGACCAAAAACTTACTTTTCCTAACTTAAACAAATATCTAGATTTGTAACTATTTCCAAAAACTATTATTTCAAGTTCTTAGCTTCTTCCTAGCTATTTCGAATTGCGAGATGTTACAAGCATTAGGCTGAGCCTACTGACGAACATTCTTGCCCTTGTTTACAAACGATGGACAAATCCCTAATTTGTGACAAGTCTTACCACATCCAAAACATCCACCAATATTGATCATACACTCTCTCAGATGGTTCTTACCATACTTATGAAAAATAAGCAAAGAATATCCACTAGAAGCATGGTCATATGACATATAGTTTGGTTCCCTATCATTGTTAAACTTATGCATCACAACACTAGAAGAAGAATAGGTCAGGCCTGAGTATTTTTGACGAAACTGAAAATGACTACCACCTCTTGATCTCTAATGCGAGTAGTCACTATTATCTGTTTGAGCCCTCTTGTTATCCCTAGCACTCTCCTTAGGTTTTTCCTTCTCAATATGTTTGTACCAAATCGAAGCTACTACCTTCACAAGAGAATAATCAAATCTCCACTCTAGACTAGAGTCATACCCATAATTTCAATGTTCTTCTAAACGCCCTCAATGGACTCTTGTAGATCTTCATCTACAAAAGGGTTCATCCGAGTGAAGTCCTAGACTCTAGTTGCGGCAGTACTCACATTTGACCATATCAAGTCTTGGAGGTTTTCTTCGAAATGTCACATTCTCTTACTCTGAGTTGATGTTAGCCTGATCTGAGATCTATTTTTAATATTAAGTTAGAACCCTAAAACTGGTAGAACAAGTCACCAATCTTGGGGATATGATACTTATTATTGATTGTAACCTTGATTAACTGACCCTAATTGATGCAAATTCTAAGAGAACCATCTTTCTTCCGCATGAAGAGAGCTAGAGCACCGATGGAGAGATGTTGGGTCTAATGGAAACTTTATCTAAAAGATTCTTTAACTGATCTTTCAACTTCTTGAGCTCAGTTGGAGCCATTTTGTACGAAGGGATAGACATAGGCTGGATATCTAGAAGAAGGTTTATTCCAAAGTCAATTTCCCTTTCAAGATAAACTCTACGATGATCTTTAGGGAACACTTCTAGGAGTTAATTCACTATAAGGACTAACTAAAGAGTTGGCATTTCAGAACTAAAATCCTTAACCCGAACTAGATGGTAGATACAACCCTTAGAGAAATATTTTATTTGGCCTTAAGACACAAGTTAAATAGACCTATAGGAGTTGTGGTACTACCCTTTTATTCAATGACTAGGTCATATAGAACTAAAATTTATGACTCTGGTTCTACAGTTAACTAAGGCATAACAAATGTGTAGCCAGTCCATGCCAAGAATGATGTCAAAATCGAGTATGCCTATTCTACTAGATAAATTGAGGTGTTTTAATGAAAGATAAAAACTTTGAAATTTTTGTGTACTCGTTTAGCTAAAATTGACACACCAACTGGAGTAGATACTAAAAAAGGTTCTGATAAGATTTTGGGACTGATATCAAATTTCATTGCAATATAAGAAGTCACAAAGGAAAGTGTGGCTTGTGGATCTAACAATGCATAAACATCAAATTGAAAAACAAGTAATATACTAGTGAATACATCATGGGAACCCTCCTGATCTTGTCGAGTCAGAAAAGCATAGAACATGTTCTGACATTGTCCACCACCACTACTAGATGAGGTACCTTACTAAGTCGGGTGACCTGTTGAAGCTGATGAGGTGTTAAGCTATGTCTGCTGACGAGAATCCCTACTCTTGCCTATAGTCGATGGGTAGTCCCTCAATCTGTGACTTGTCTTACCAAATGATGAGTCCACAAATTGGACTTATTTAGGGCTTTAATTTGATAAAAATAGTGTCCTTAAATGTTTATTTTGTCTCAATATCTGATGAAAACTCTTAAGTTTCAAGAATTTGAAGTTTTAGTGGAAGAATGAACACTTAGGCGCAAAAACGAACAACAAGGCTGAAAAGAACAAAAAAGCTGAAGCCTGAGCATCGCCGAGTACATTTGCCGATTCGCCGAAGGGACGCACTCCGCCCTTTGTTCCAGTACGTAAAGCACTGAAGGAGCATGATAAAAAAGGTGATGAAAGGAGCAGTCGGCGTTTCACCGAATAATTTCGTGAAGCAGTACTATCTCGCCCAATGACACAAAGCACGACCATGCTAAAGGCTAGTACAAGATGGTGACGAACTACACCAAAGGGAGAATCGCCAAGTTAATCGGCGATTCTAACTAACCTCGCCGAAAGATCCCTCAGCACTATTTTCTGAAGTCTATAAATACTAAACTTGTTGTTAAATTTAAGAGAGTCGAACATTTATTTTAATTTTCACAATAGAATAGTACTTTTTGGGATATTTTCTCTCAAATTTGGAGAGGGTCTTGGGAGACTTGAAGAAAGAAGGATTTAATCTTTCCCAAGTTGGAAGTGGGTCTTCTCCATTCTTCTTCTTCCTTTGTTTAAATCAAGGTTTAATTCCTTATACCCATTTGATTTTAGTATCATTTTAGGTGTATTTTGTTATTTCTTGATGTGTGGCTAACCCCCCCCCCCTAATTCTTGGGGTGTGATTTAGCAAATATGTGTTGATATTATTGTTGGGTGTTGTTTGCTGATAGGTTAGATGTATTTTAATGGTGATTTCACCTAGTGGTTGTGGTTTAATCTAATGGGTTTATAGTTGCAAATACAAACCAATCCATGTGTTTTCGGCTTTTCCGAGAGAGAGGTCGTGAAACCAAGACCGCTAAATTGATGGTCTAAGGAGTGGGTCGACATGAGGTTCAGCTCGAGAGGGTGAGCCCTAGTCCCATATCCTAAAACTCAGCTCGAGAGAGTGAGTGGGGTAAGGCGTAGGCTGGCCTTTATGCGGAAAATGGATGTCCGAGAGGAACACATTTGAAATGGGGTAAGTTGCCTGAGAGGAAACTTATTTCCATCTAAAGCTTAGCCTAGTCACTATTATCTTGCAAATTTCATATCAAAAGCATGAATCCAACAATGTATCTCAACTTGTATTGCAGTCACAACCTAAGAACTTGTCCCCATACTTGATTTTCTTGTTATTTTTGCTTTTTTTACTACTTTTGACAAAACCCTCATTTGATATTTGACACCTTTGTGTCACCCCTTTTAATTTACAATGCTTTTAATCGTTAATGTCTTTAGCTACGACTAGTTAGAACTTAATTTTATTTTTCTATTAATTCTCAAAACCACTTTCTTGGGACACAACCCCAACCTTTGGTTGGATTACTATATTATCGATGATCGTAGACACTCGTACTGTAGGTTAGTGTCATTGGTCACGATAAGCATCAAAATGGCGTCGCTGCCAGGGAGTGGTGTTATTTGAGAATTCTTAGTTAAGTAGAGTTTTGGCTCTTTCTAGTTGTAGTCTGCTTACCTAATTTTCAGTTTTGTTTTGAGTAATTGTGTGTTTCAACAACCATATGAGTGTGAACGACGAAAATAGCTTCCAAGCAGGCAACCCAGGGGGTGATGCTTTTCATCGAGACGATATTGATGATATTAATAGAGTGTACAACCCTGCACAAGTGAGTGAGATGGATGCGAGTTGAATACCACAAGTAGACGGAAATGCAACATTTGAAGTTACTAGCACAACACTCCATCTCATACATTCAAGAGATTTATATGGAGGATTAGAGCATGAAGATTCGTATGAACATATACAAAGCTTCATAGAAGTGTCCACCCCCTGTCATTCAAAAATCTATCGCGTGAGTGCATACGGCTGCGCTTATTTCCGTTATCATTAACTGGGGAAGCCACTAAGTGGTTGATCGAGCTTCCAAAGAACTCCATCAAGTTATGGGAAAAGTTGGTTACGGCTTTTCATGAAAGATTATTCCCTCCATAAAAAATGATGAAACTGAGGGATGACATTCAAAATTTTAATCAAAAGGAGGGCAAACCAAATAACGAATCTTGGACACAATTTAAGAGAATTTTGCGAAAATGTCCATCGCATGGACTACTGTGAGAGTTATTACTCCAATATTTTTACCGTAGTCTGGATTCGGTGAATAAAGGGATAATTGATCAGCTGGTGCGAGGAAGAATAATGTTACAATCATTTTAAGTAACCTCATTTATCCTAGATGGCATGACTAGAGTAAATCAAGCATGATACACAAAAGATGACCAAGTTTCCTCACTGTGCTTCAGATTAACGCAAGAACAACTCGATAAAGAAAGGGAAAGGGACGAAAACATCAAGAAGATGTTGTCCCAAATGAAAGTGATACACGAGCACATGAAGGGGACATATGAAGTATTTCGAGTTGAGGAGGGTTCTCCTTCACGTTATGTAAGACCAGGGGAGAATTAAGGTTAGAACTCTAAAAGAATTAGGGAGGGGGGTATTCTTCATCCGGTTACTTGAGATCGGGAGAGAATCAAGGTTGGGACTTCATAAGACATGAGGAGGGTTTCCACCCACGCTATCAACAGTAGGACGAAATCAAGGTTGGAACCATTACAGGAGTGAAAAACCAAGGAGATATTGCCATGATTGGGCTGAGCAAGATGACCATGAGGAAGACCGTACCCAATTGAGTGAAATCCCAAAATCAAAAGGGAGCGCAAGTAGTCCTCGGGTAAATGATCTATTGTCATGCATACTTGATAAAGTTGAGGGCTCTGATGATCTACTAAAAGGAATGAGAGATGACTTTTCATCACTAAACAGTAGAGTGAATTCACATGCTGATGCCATCAAAACACTAGAAGGTTAATTGAGTCTATTATCAGCTCAATTAACATCCAGGACACTGATGGAAGATAATGAAAGAGGGTTGGTTGTGGTCACCTGCAGTGGAAAGATGGCAAAAGGGAATGTGATGGAGGACGAGGATTCTCGAATGCAGGAAGAGAGCCAGGGTACATAGGAATGAGAATTGCCCATTCCACAAAACCTTGCCAAAGAACCATAAGAGGATGCAGAGAAATATGTTCAAATTCCAAAAGTTACGCACCCTTTACCCAAAATACCTCCACCATTTCCTCAATGTTTGAAAAAGAAAAATGAAGATGATAAGTTCAAAAAAATTTTGTCAGTATTCAAGAATCTATCAATTAACCTTCCTTTGGTGGAAGCATTGTTAGAAATGTCGGGATACACCAAATTCATGAAAGAGTTGATTACAAAGAAAATGAGCCTGGAGTATGAAACAATCGAGGTACCCCATAGTTGCAACGTAATTATGAAAATGAGTCAATCACCAAGAGAGAAGATCCTGGGGCAAGCATTAACTTGATGCCCTATGTAATATACAAACAACTTGGTTTGGGTGAACCAAAGGCAACCACAATGAGACTTCTAATGGCTGATCAATCAATCAAACACCCCATAAGGTTACTTCATGACATATTGGTAAAAGTAGATCGGTTCATCTTTCCAGCTTTGTGATTCTGGATTGTGAGATCATGCTGAAAACCACATTATTTTGAGAAGGCCATTCTTAGCTACTGGAAGAGGATTGGTAGATGTCGAACGCAGGAAATTGAAGTTCCGTGTGAATGATGATGAGGTGAACTTCAATATTTGCATGTCCATGAAGAAACCAAGTAACATCTATGTGGTGTCCACTGAGGATGTTATAGATGAAACAATGGCAAGTGTGAGCCATTTAATGTGCAAGAATGAACCCATTGAATTTGTACTTGCCAATTATGAGAAATCTGAAGTTCAAGGATATGAGGAAGTGGTGACTGCCTTATCAGGATTAGGAGAGTATTCAAGGAATCCAATCAAGTTAGATATCGACCTGAAAAACAGAGAAAATCCTCCAGAGAAGCCATTAACAGAAGAACCACCAAACCTAGAGTTAAAAGCTCTACTCTCTTATCTAAAATATGCTTTCTTAGGAGCCAATAATACTTTACCAGTGATTATCACAGCTGATTTTCTTGAAAGGCAGGTGAAATTGCTCATTGAAGTATTGCAGCAACATTTTAAAAGCTATTGGATGGATAATAGCCGATATAGTAGGAATTCCTCCTAGCATCTGTACTCATAAGATTCGGCTTGACAATGAATGTAAACCCAATGTAGAGCATCAACAGAGATTGAACCCTCTAATGCAAGAGGTGGTGAAAAAAGAGATCATCTAGTGGCTAGATAAGGGAGTGATCTACCCTATTGCGGATAGTAAGTGGGTAATTCTGGTGAAATGTGTACCAAAAAAAGGAGGTATAACCGTAGTCCCAAATGCGAAAGGAGAACTTGTGCCGACAAGACCAGTGACTGGGTGGAGAGTATGCATGGATAATCGGAAGCTTAACTTATGGACTGAAAAAGACCACTTCCCAATGCCCTTTATGGACCAGATACTTGACCAGTTATCAGAAAGGGGGTGGTATTGCTTTTTAGATGGGTATTCTAGTTACAATCAAATCTCTATTGTGCCGGAAGACCAAAAGAAAACCATTTTTACTTGCCTTTATGGAACTTTTGTATTCAAAACGATGCCATTCGGGCTGTGTAATTCCCCAACAACATTCCACCATTGCATGTTGTCTATTTTTGCAGATATGGTCGAAGACTCTATGGAGCTATTCATAGACGACTTCTCAGTCGTAGGGGACACGTTTGAGGAATGCTTGACACACTTAGGACAGGTGCTACAAAGATGCATGGATATGAATCTGGTTCTCATTGAAAAAATGTCACTTTATGGTGAAAGAAGGTATCGTTCTCGGGCACAAGGTGTCACAAAAGGGGCTGGAGGTTGACAAGGAGAAAATTGAGGTCATTAAGAAATTACCCCCACCAATTTCAGTGAAGGGTGTTCGCAGCTTCTTGGGTTGTGCAGGTTTCTACCGAAGGTTCATTAAAGACTTCTCAAAGATTACACATCCACTATGCAAACTCCTCGAGAAAGAAGTAAAGTTCCATTTTGATGATGCTTGTATGATCGCACTTAAGTGGTTGAAGGAAAAATTAGTATCTACCCCAATTATGGCCTATCCTAATTGGTCTGAATCTTTTGAAGTAATGTGTGATGTTAGTGGAATGGCATTGGGAGTAGTGTTGGGGCAAAAGCGCAACAAATTATTTCACCCAATTTACTACGCGAGCAAAACTTTGAATAGTGTCCAACAAAATTATATGGTCACTGAGCAGGAGTTGCTCGCAGTGGTCTATGCATTTGAAAAGTTTCGGGCATACTTCCTAGGAACCAAAGTAGTAGTACACACTGATCATGCTACACTCCGCTACTTACTAGCAAAAAACCATGTGAAATCAAGATTGATAAGGTGGGTTCTACTACTACAAGAGTTTGATTTTGAGCTAAAAGATCGAAGAGGCCGCGAAAATCAAGTGGCCGACAATTTATCGAGGTTGGAAAGAAGGCAAGATGCCGAGCGTGAGGTCAACATAGATGATTCCTTTCCCAATGAACAGGTATTTGCTATATCTCTCAAACCTACACCGTGGTATGCAGACTTTGCAAACTACATTGTGAGTGGATTGATACCTAATGAGCTGACCTTTTACCAACAAAAGATATTCTTGTTTGATGTTAAAAGATACTTTTGGGATGAACCTTACTTATTTCGAGAATGTGCTGACCATGTTATTAGGAGGTGTGTTCCAGAAGAAAAAGTGGTAAAAATTCTCCATGCTTGCCATGCATCTCCAATAAGAGGTCACCACAGTGGTATTTGTACTGCTGCTAAAGTCCTCCAAAGTGGTTATTATTGGCCGTCCCTATACAAAGATGCACATGAATTTGCAAAGAAATGCTCGCAATGTCAGCAATAAGGCGGAGTGTCTAGAAGGCACGAGTTGCCTCTCACTCCTATTTTGGAGATCGTGCTATTCGATGTATGTGGGATCAATTTCATGGGCCCATTTGTGAGCTCATTTGGAAATAAATACATCATGGTGGCCGTAGATTATGTCTCCAAATGGGTAGAGGCCATCGCCCTTCCAAACAACGAAAGAAAAAATGTTGTCCAATTTCTGAAACGCTACATTTTCTCAAGATTTGGCACTCCTAGGGCAATCATTAGCGATGGGGAGCCTCACTTTTGCAATAAGTAGTTTTCAATGGCACAAAGCAAATATGGGGTGAAACACAAGGTAGCAACCCCATATCATCCCCAAATAAGTGGCCAAGTCAAAGTGTCAAATCGGGAAATCAAAAGCATCCTGACAAAGACAGTTAATGCCAACAGAACTGACTGGTCTAGGAAACTCGATGATGCACTATGGGCATACCAGACTGCTTATAAGACACCTATCGGTATGTCTCCATATCAGTTGGTTTATGGTAAGGCTTGTCATTTGCCTGTCGAGCTAGAACACAAGGTATTGTGGGCATTGAAGGCTTTAAATTTGGACTGGTTAAAAGCCTCAAGGGAGAGGGTAGAACAGTTAAACGAACTAGATGAATTTAGACTCAGATCATATGAAAGTTCAGCCATCTACAAGGAGAAGATAAAGAAATAACATGATGCTCGAATACTTAAGCGGGACTTCAAGGTAGGAGATTGGGTTTTGTTATACAACTCTCGACTTAGACTCTTTCCCAGAAAGCTCAAATCCAAATGCTCTGGACCTTTTAGAGTAACATGAGTGTTCACCAATGGTGCTTTAGAAATTGAAGGTCAGGAAGGACCACCATTTAAAGTGAACGGTCAACATATGAAATTATATTTTGGGGATTGTCAAGAGATTTCTTTGGTTGAAGTGGTGTATTTGGAAGACGCCTGAAGGTGCTACTGTGTCGTACCACGACATTAACTAAGGCATTGTTTGGGAGTTAACCCAAAACCCTGTATTACTTTCTTTTTCTTTGATAAAATAATGGTGTGTTGATTGTGCATATGGAAGTATGAAGAGTGAACACAAAGTGCAGATTAGCGAGTGATGAATCCATTTGGTGAGTCAACGAAAGGGTCGGCGAATCCGACCTTATCTGCCATTTGACTCTAGACATCGTCAACATTAGAGTCTATAAAACTCAGCGAGTGTTGGAAATCATTAGCGAATCATTGACCAAGTTAGCGATCTCGATGGAAACTGCCGTTTGGACCCCTGTAAACTAGAGGTTCTGTAAACTTCGGTCGAGAAACCAAACAGCTGGTGTTTCGCCGAGTGAGTTGGCGAAGTTTAACTAATGTCGCCGAGTAGACGGTTTTTGCAAGCCAAAGGGTTAAAAGTTTCAACTTTATTCACCTTCCCTCACTTTTTATTTATTCAAAACACACATCTGCACTATAGTTTTATATTTCTTGCACTTCTGGAGTATTTTGATTCATTGGTTTGTGTGCAGATTTGGATTGCAATTGCCGCCTAGCTTCTCATTAGTATTTCAATCAGTACAAAAGGTTAGTTCCTTAATACCTGTAATTATTTTATCAGCATTCATGCCCAGACAAATAGAAAGAGTACGTAAACATGATTCCTCTTTACATCCCTCTCTGTCTTTCTTTACTTTGCCTTTTGGATTCTGTGTTAATTGCATTTGAGGACAAATTGCTTTTAGTTGTGGTGGGGTGAGGCTCACACATTTTGTGTGGGCCGACAGTTGTGTTTTGTGCATACTCTTTGGGTGTTCTGTTTTTAATTGTGTTGTTAAAACTGCTTTGTGATTGTTTGAGCTTGTGGCTCCGTTTTCGTTTATTTTTAATTGCAAAATGATTTTGACCTTTTCGAAATTTTTTGAATATTTCGCACATTTTTGTCACCTCTCATGTGTTGAATGGGACTATTCTTTTGCAAAAATTTGAGTCTCAGTTTCGATCAATATCGATGATTTCAATAGTGCTTACAATTGAACAAACATTAATGTACGGCTACGATGAAGCCAAATGAAGTTGAATAGACAATATGTGAACTCTTTGCATCTCGTTGTGATTAGCCATTTATCGAATTGATTCTCTTGTAATAACCGTTGCACATTAGCGAAAGTGTGTAGTCTTGCTTGACTTAAGTGTCGATGTCGTGTGTGATGAGCTTACTTTGAACCTTGCATGAATAAATCTAGAGTTTGCCTTGTTAGTCTGATTGATTTAGAAAGGTGTGCTCTTGAAATGATCTTAGGCAACTTTAAAGAGTGTGAACCAATTTGGCATATACCTCTTTTGTGACCTACCCGTGAGCGTGTGAAACCCTTTTGAACACCCTTTGAGCCTTATCTTTCTTTGGAAAAAAACTTGTGTAAACTTAGACCTTTATTCAACCACCACCTATAATCCTCATGCCTTTTGATTTAATGAATAGCCAACTTAAGCTTGGGGGTGTGGTTAAAAAGAAAAGGAGAAGTCAAGAAGTGCAAGAAAAGTCTCCTCAACTCATGATGTTGCGAGAAGAAACAAAAGGAAAACCTCCATATAAAAATAAAAAATAAAATAAAAAAGAAAAGAAAAGAATGAAAAAGAAGATTGTGGAATAAAAGTACAAAAGAAATGGGGTTTCCAAGCAATTCATGGAGTGAAGAATAGGATAACTTAGAAGCACTAGAAGAAATATTGATAGAAAAAGGTGAAGAAAAAGAAGTGTTGAAAGCTCCACAATTCATGAGGATCCTTAGTGACTAAGCCTAAATGACCATACCTTTGCACTCAGCCCATTACAAGCCTTAGAAAGACCTTTTTGATATTGAGCAAGCCGAATCGAAGATTGATTGAAAAATAAGGGCAAACCTATGGGTGAAAACATGCATTGTGTTCCTCTTTTGAGTATGAGCGTTGCATCTGATTCCTGATCTTAAATTGATTTACCCCTGTGTGTGAATATGGAATCATTCTTTGTGTGAGGGCATTCAGATACTGTTGTTGAGCTTGAACTTGCATTAGTAGCAAGTATTGTGAGCATGAGAATTTGGTGTGTCACAACTTGAATCTTTGAGTACACAATTGATTCTTGCATAAGTAAATTGAGTCTTGTTGTTGCATTCATAATTAAGTCTTGTGTAGCACTATTTGGGACATCCTATTTGAACTGCTGAACTTGAGTTTTACTTGAGGACAAACAAACGTTTAAGTTGGGGGTGTTAATGAGTCCACAAATTGGACTAATTTAGGGCTTTAATTTGATAGAAATAGTGTCCTCAAATGTTTATTTTGTCTCAATATCTGATGAAAACTCTTAAGTTTCAGGTATTTGAAGTTTTAGTAGAAGCATGGACACTTAGATACAAAAAGAAACAAGAAGGCTGAAAAGAGCGAAGAGGCTGAAACCTGAACATCACCAAGCACACTTGGCAATTTGCCGTAGGGATGCACTCCGCCCTTTGTTCCAGTACAAGAAGCCCTGAAGGAGCAGGATAAAAAAGGCGATGAAAAGAGTAGTCGGCATTTTGCCGAATAATTTCGTGAAGCAGTACTATCTCCCAATGACACAAAGCACGACCATGCTAAAGGCTAGTGCAAGACGACGACGAACTACACCAAAGGGGGAACCGCTGAGTTAATTTGTAATTCCAACTAACCTCGCCGAAAGATCTGCCAACACTATTTTCTGAAGTCTATAAATACTAAACTTGTTGTTAATTTTAAGAGAGTCGAACATTTATTTTAATTTTCACAATAGAATAGTACTTTTTGGGATATTTTCTCTCAAGTTTGGAGAGGGTTTTTGGGAGACTTGAAGAAAGAAAGATTTGATCTTCCCCAAGTTAGAAGTGGTTCTTCTCCATTCTTCTTCCTTTGTTTAAATCAAGGTTTAATTCCTTATACCCATTTGATTTTAGTATCATTTTAGGTGTATTTTTGTAATTCCTTGATATGTGGCTAAAAATCTCATTCTTGGGGTGTGATTTAGCAAATATGTGTTGATATTATTGTTCGGTGTTGCTTGCTAATAGGTTAGATGTATTTTAATGGTGATTTCACCTAGTGGTTGTGGTTTAATCTAATGGGTTCGTAGTTGCAATTACAAAACCACCCATGTGTTTTTGGCTTGCCCGAGAGGGAGGTCGCGAAACCAAGATCGTTAGACTGATGGCCTAAGGAGTGGGTTGACATGAGGTTCAGCTCGAGAGGGTGAGCCCTAGTCCCATATCCTAACACTCAGCTCGAGAGAGTGAGTTGGGTAAGGCGTAGGCTGGCCTTCATGCGACAAATGGATGTCCGAGAGGAACGCATTTAAAACGGGGTAAGTTGCCTGAGAGGGAACTTATTTCCATCTAAAGTTTAGCCTAGTCACTATTATCATGCAAATTTCCTTTTGAAAGCATGTACGCAACGATTTATCTCAACTTGTATTGCGGTCACACCACAAGAACTTGTCCCCATACTTGATTTTCATGTTATTTTTGTTGTTTTTACTACTTGTGACAAAACCCGCATTTGATATTTGACACCTTTGTGTCACCCCTTTTATTTTACAATATTTTTAATCGTTAATGTCTTTGGCTAGGACTAGTTAGAACTTAATTTTATTTTTCTACTAATTCTCAAAACCAATCCCTTGAGACCATTTTGATGCTTATCGTGACCAACGACTCTAACCTACAGTACGAGTGTTTACGATCTTCGATAATATAGTAACCCAACCAAGGGTTAGGGTCGTGTCCCAAAGCAGTGGTTTTGAGAATTAGTAGAAAAATAAAATTAAGTTCTAACTAGTCGTAGCTAAAGACATTAACGATTAAAAACATTGTAAATTAAATGGTGACACAAAGGTGTCAAATATCTAATGGGAGTTTTGTCACAAGTAGTAAAAACAACAAAAATAACAAGAAAATCAAGTATGGGGACAAGTTCTTAGGGTGTGACCGCAATATAAGTTGAGATAAATCGTTGGGTACATGCTTTCGATAGGAAATTTGCAAGATAATAATGACTAGGCTAAGCTTTAGATGGAAATAAGTTCCCTCTCGGGCAACTTACCCCGTTTCAAATGCATTCATCTCGGACACTCATTTGCCGCATGAAGTCCAGTCTACACTTTACCCCACTCACTCTCTCGAACTGAGTATTAGGATATGGGACTAGGGTTCACCCTCTCGGGCTGAACCTCATGTCGACCCACTCTTTAGGCCATCAGTCTAGCGGTCTTGGTTTCGCGACCTCTCTCTCGAGCAAGCCAAAAACACATGGGTGGTTTTGTATTTGAAACTACAAAGCCATTAGATTAAACCACAACCACTAGGTGAAATCACATTAAAATACATCTAACCTATCAGCAAGCAAGATCCAACAATAATATCAACACATATTTGCTAAATCACACCCCAAGAATGGGGGTTTTTGGCCACACATCAAGAAATAAAAAAATACACCTAAAATGATACTAAAATCAAATGGGTATAAGGAATTAAACCTCGATTTAAGCAAAGGAAGAAGAATGGAGAAGACCCACTTCTAACTTGGGGAAGATCAAATCCTTCTTTCTTCAAGTCTCCCAAAAACCCTCTCCAAACTTGAGAGAAAATATCCCAAAAAGTACTATTATATTGGTAAAATTAAAATAAATGTTCGACTCTCTTAAAATTAACAAAAAGTTTAGTATTTATAGACTTTAGAAAATAGTGCTGGCAGATCTTTCGGCGAAGTTAGTCGGAATCACCGATTAACTTGGCGATTCACCCTTTGGTGTAGTTCATCATCATCTTGCACTAGCCTTTAGCATGGTCGTGCTCTGTGTCATTCGGTGAGATAGTACTGCTTCGCAGAATTATTCGGTGAAACGCCGACTGCTCCTTTCATCGCCTTTTTTATCCTACTCCTTCACACTCGCCAGTACCGGCCATACACTCGTCTGGATCTTTCTTACCACACTTGTGACAAGTAGGGAAAATGTGTCCACTTGTAACACTTCCATGTGACTTAAAGTCTAATGTCCTATATTTGTTATCCAATTTGAACTTACGGATAAGAGAACTAGTATAAGATGGGGTCGGACCTTAATACCTTTGACAAAGCTGAGATCCACTACCGCCTCCTGATTTCTTCTAAGAGTAGTCCACACTATCTATTCTCTCCCTATTGTTATACCTAGCACTTTCTTAGAGTTTTTTCTCTTCAATTTGTTGAACATGAATCATTAAGCGGGAAATATCAATCTCCTTGATCAATATCGCAGTCCTATATTCCTTAAAACCCATCTTAGAAACACTAGAGACAAGCTTGCTCATGCGGGCCCTAGAGTTGGCCACCATAGTCAGAGCATACTTGGAGAGTTGAGTAAACTTCTAAGAATACTCCTTCACCGTTATGTTACCCTGCCTCATATTTATGAACTCCTAGACCTTAGCCTCTCTCATTTTAAGAAGAAAGAACCTATCTAGAAAAGCACCCATGAACTTTCCCCAATCCAATAGGCCTACATCAACAACTATTTACTCTTTCCATTGCTTGTACCAAATTTGGGCCACTCCCTTAAACTATTAAGTAACCAAATCGGTACTCTCAACCGCAATGACATCCATAATTTCAGGGATCCTCATCCACCTTAGAATCATAAAACTCTAGAGGGTTCATCTGAGTGAAATCTCAAGATCTAGTTGCAGTCATACCCACATTTGCATTCATTGGGGCCACAACTTCTTGGTTGACCTGAGTAGTCATAGCTTGGGCTAGAACTTGGAAAGAAGCCCTAAACTCATCCTGAGAGACATATTCAACCAAAGGGTCTATTAGAGCTAGAGGTGCTTATTGCTCCTCATTTCCGTTCCTTCTGACATAGGCTCTTCTAGGAGGCATGGTGTTGTAAATGAGTAAAGCATGAGTTAGAAGGAGACTATATAGAGTTGCACTCTATTGGACAACTAAGAATATGAAATATTTCCTTACATATTTCATAGCCTCATATTCATAGATGTGGTGTGCTTAACACCCATGAATAAGACTCTACTTAATGTGGATTTCAAACACCTTATCTGATATCAAGTTTGTGACAACCCAAGAATACCCCATAGGCGTGACACAATGTTTAGAGCCACAAGTGATCCCAAGCTAACCTCATGGCATGATATGACACTAAGGAGTCATTTGGTGTGAGGGATAATAGCAAATAGTCCTGGGATTAAATTATAGTTCCGCTTATTTTGTTGTTTGGTTGGCAAGTTTGGGATAACTTATCCCAGATTAATAATTAGTACCGGGATAAGTTATCCCTCTCCTTGGGTGGTATAGTAATCCCGGGATAGCTTATCCCGGGATAAAATAGGTAAATGACAAAAATGTCTCTTTCAAACCTTTTGTTATATCACTTTTTACATTAATGAAGGGCATTTTTGTAAACAAATAAATTGTTCTTAAAATTTATTATTTTGAATACAACAAACCAAACACTCAATAAAAAATAATCCCAACACAACTTATCCCATCATAACTAATCCCAACATAACTTATCCCATCGTAACTCATTTTCAAACCAAACAACCCCTAAGATTAATATAAAATAGTATAGAGGATAACTAAATGAGGAATTGAACTAAAATAGTCTAATAGGAATCCAACATTAAAAAGACAAATATGTGAGTACACATGAGCGGATCTAAATAAATGTTTGAAAAGGCTCTACTAATACGAGTTGCTAGGAAAAATTCCATCTAACTCCAACTGTCTTAAACTAAAACTAAAATACTTAAATCAAGGATAAAGGGGTCGCAACAGATAAAGAGGACTCACCAAAGACTGTTGAAATGTTGGCTAGATTAGTACTAACTGCTGACTAGATACTGAGCGTTAGAACATATATTATCAAACAATATAGGTAAAAATTATGTGGTTGGTACTTTGAATATGCTGAGTATGAGAAATATGCATAATAAGCAAAATATCTAAACATACTGAATGTGAAATATGTTAATACTGTGATCAAGTAAATAACATATAAACTAAATAACTTAAATTGAAACATATGAATAATTGATCATGCAATAATAAAACACTGAATGTGGAGATACTAAAACGAGCATAAACCATGTGAGCTAGTACATGAAGTTGTAATGCCCTCATACCAAAAATAGGGTGTCCAATACTTTCCAAAGTAAGCGACCTGAGCTGAGCTAATATGGATATGCTAAGCTAATGTCTATAAATACTAATCTTATGGTGGGAAGTAGTTTTGGGATTTAAGAATTGCTACTAAAGGTTCACAGACGTTGACTAGAATCCTTCATCCCCATATCTACTTAGTGCTAAGTATAACACCCAACGAAAACATGCATTTAAACTAAAAATAGTAATAATTTAATAATACTGAATCATGTTAATAACTAACAAAGAATGAGTAGCTCATAAATCATAATAACTGAAAATATATTGATAAATACTTTATCTAAAAGCATCATATATGAAAATCTGATAATTTGAGACATGCATTTGATTTATCATAATTATGAGTCATAAAAATACTTGTATACTTAGGGTTCATCAAATAACATTGAAATCATGGAATTCATTAGTAAAACATGCAATTAATGGTTAATCATGAAGAATAATTGGTTTACATTGAAAACCCATAAAGTCATAGATATTCTAGTTTTGTAGGAATATAAAAATTGAAAATTTGATGTATGGGTGGATGGATACCCATTGATGAAATCCCATCTAAGAGAGAATAAATTGATTTTGGAAGAGTTGGGAGAAAATGAGAGGTTAGGGTCACTAAGAATCACTTAATCCCCCTTGTAATAGTCCAAAATGACATATTATAGGGATTTAAAAATGGGTAAAAGACAACAATAATCCTCATTAAAAACTGTCAAAGCTTATCTACGAGGGGTGTCTACGATCTGTGGTTCCTTTTACGGACTGTAGAGCGTTGTATGCAGAATTCATGGGTAAGTCATGAGTTTCTAAACTTTAAAAATATGAGTCTTAACAATGACTCGTACTTCCTATTTACGACCCTTCTCGAATGTTCATAGAGATAAGCTAAAATACAGTTTCTAAAGGTTTATCTATGAGATAATTTTATGGTCCGTTGATCAATATATGATCCATATGAAGGAGCTTGTAAAGATCATTCAAGTCTTGAGTTTCTTGGATTTAGGACTTTGATTTACGAGACCTTTCTACAACTCATAAAACCATCTACGGCCCGTGATTCCCACACATCTTATTCAAGTCCAGTTCCCAAGTTTTTGAAGTCTCACCTATGAATTCCATCTACGGCTCATAGTTTATTTTATGGAACATACATGGTGTCTGTAAATATCAAAATTTTGTAGATTTCTACACTTTCTGAACTATTGGTCTATATTGAGGGATTTGGAGGTGTTACGAATGTTGGGGTGGATTATTTGTAAATCGGGGTTGCATGTAAGGGCTAAGGATCAGGGTGTTGGAAGGGGATCTTAGAAGAGTCGACAAGTCGATTAACAAAGATAGTTGATAGATTTGAATTTAAGAATGGAATAAGTAAGGTAATTATAGTTTTAGTGGAATAACTAGGTTCGGGAAGTCTTCATGTGATAGAAGAGTTAGGTTATGGCACTATAGAAGAGTGGAATGGCTCCTAATGGTGGAATTGGCAGTGGAATGAGGTAGTGAGGCTTGGGACAGAGTGAATGACATCAAAGGTAGTATTACCTGGTAGTAAGAATTGGTATTAAATGATCGTGGTTGTATAGCTTCAAGTTATATGTTTCCTTTAATTGTTTATATGATATTATGTGGTGGACTCAGGTTGACCGATGATGCCTACTAGGACATATTATTTGCACTGATACTATTCTTATTATGCCACTTGGTATAATCTGGTTCCACGATAAGTTATGTTTCTTTGGTGAAAATGATGGTGATCCCCAATAGCTTCTACTCCTCTTTTAGCTATGATGGGAGTTGTGTCTAATTTTAAATGTTGTATCTAAATTTAAACTAGTTCCTAGAAAGGGGTTTTTCCTTGTATTTGACAAAAAAAAAAAAACACTATATTTTTAATCAAGGCTGAGAGTAATTCTTTTACTTAGATAAGGTGTTACATTATATTTTTGCTTATTGCCTCATTATTAGTTATTAATTGGTTGGTAAGAGTTTTTTTATCTAGGTATTAGATTAGATACATGCGTGACTCAATATTTGGATCGTGACAAAGTCGCCTCTGTGATGGATAAGATGGTGGAATCAAAGTCGAGATGATTTTAGGCATGTAAAGATATGAGAAGTGTAGACACCCTAGTGAAGAGGTATGAAAGGTGACAATGACAGACATCTAGAAAGGTAGAAGCAGGTCGAAAAATTATTGAGGGAAGTTGATTAGACATGTAATGACCCTCCAGGTCATTTTTAAATTAAAGAATTCATTTCATCGTTTAGAGCGTTCCTATAGCGACCCCAAGTCATTTATGACTTGCTGGCACTGACTGTTCGGTCGCCTGGTCGTTCCCTTGGGTTTTAGGCCCGTTCTCCTGTTTTGGAGATTTTTATAACTTGAAAAGTTGACTTTGGTCAACCTTCTTGGAAGACGTGCTCAGATGAAAATTCGGGCAGCTAGGTTAGCTTCGGAAGATCGATTTTGGTCTGGAACGACCCTTTGTTCACTTCGCGAGACTTTAGATAGCAGTTGTGGAATCTGGCTCAAAATGATACTGGGTGTGGGACCCACTTTTCATCGATGCGAGCTCCAAATGGAAATTTCGCCTTCACCGTTGAGTCCGAAATATCGTTTCCAATCAGATTCCATATAAGGTTTGTATTTTTCCGACTTCGAACGAGTCCGAAACATCGAAATTTAAGTTTGAAGGGTTGTAGAATTTTTGACGCGGCGGTGACGTGGCAGATCCACGTGACGACACGTGGCAGGGGAGTGAAATCTAGAAATTTCCAGATTTTAAAAACGAATTTTGTCCACATTTTTCATCCAACTTCAACTTGAGATTAATCCTTCATTTTGAGTCCAAATTAAGTGATTCAAAAAGCAAACTTCAAGAGAATTTCGAGGGGAATCTAGCGGTGATCTCGGAAACGCGAGGGAGGCTTCGTTTGAGGTAAGAAATCAATTTTAGCCACTGCCAAGGTGATTTTCCGGATGTTTTGTTGTTGAATTTTTGAAATGTGAGATCTTGATCATCGTAAGTCCGTTTTAAGTCATTCTTGGGGCTAACTTGTAGATTTTTTCGCAAGGATCGTCGTGGTATAATCTGTTTGGGTTGAAAGGGTCTCGTTTTTCCGAAAATTGGTGATCAAGGGGCTGCCCTTTTTATTTATTGTGGCTGATTTGCGGTGTTGTAGGCATCTGTTTGTGCTAAAATTTTGGGGTATTAGTTTAGTAAGGTAGTTGGGACGTTTCCACGGATTCGATTTTGAGATTCTAAGTGTGGGCCCCACAATCCCGTTTTAGACCCGATTTTGGGTCCGTCTCCGAAAAATATAATTTTAGTGTCAATATATTCGTAATGACGAGGTGATTAACCTTTTGTTAGCGGGGAAGCATTTGGAGACCGTTCGGAGAGGAAAAGATCCGGTACCGTGAGTTGGAGCACGCGTGATCGGCTTTCAGGTAGGCTATGGTTTTCTCTCGTGAGATTGAGCATGTTGAGGCATTTGTTTATTGATTTGCTTGAGTATGGAGGGGTTCGGGTGTCGAGCATGCTAAATTTCTATAATTCCTGCCTTAGACCTTATTTCGGGAAAGTGTTGGGTTATGACAGGATGTGTCTTGATATTATTGAATATCCATATCTGGTGGTGTATATGATAATATTGAATTGAAGTATGTTTGGCCTTAGTCTAGGCTTAGACTAGTGTTGCCATAGACTTGCGAGATTTCGGATGTCGTTGGGCAGTAGAACTTTTTCCGACGTCGTTTCGAACAGTCAGCTCCTTGTAGACTGATATAGCAGACTTGAGTCTGATAGTCGGTAACTCAGCTTATGACCTTGTACCCATAATGCCCTGTTTTTCTATCGGCTACAAATACCCGGTTAAAGTCCGTGGTCTAGCTTACTCATTATTGGATACTTCCTCGGCGATTTGGGGTATATGAGGGTCGGACTAAAATGATTATTTATGGTAATCGGTGTGGTGATATTTTCCCGCGACGTATGGTTGGATATTGATTCTTAGCTACAGCACCCGGTTAGAGTCCGTGGTCTAGCTTACTCATTATTGGATACTTCCTCAGCGATTTGGGGTATATGAGGGTCGGACTAAAAGGATTATTTATAGTAATCGATTTGGTGATATTTTCCGCGATGGATGGTTGGATATTGATTCTTAGCTACAGCACCCGGTTAGAGTCCGTGGTCCAGCTTACTTATGTCCAGGCTTAGCTACAGTACCCGGTTAGAGTCCGTGGTCCAGCTTACCTGTGATCTGGTTTTAGCTACAGTACCCGGTTAGAGTCCGTGGTCCAGCTTACTTATGTCCAGGCTTAGCTACAGTACCCGGTTAGAGTCCGTGGTCCAGCTTACCTGTGATCTGGTTTTAGCTACAGTACCCGGTTAGAGTCCGTGGTCCAGCTTACTTATGTCCAGGCTTAGCTACAGTACCCGGTTAGAGTCCGTGGTCCAGCTTACCTGTGATCTGGTTTTAGCTACAGTACCCGGTTAGAGTCCGTGGTCCAGCTTACTTATGTCCAGGCTTAGCTACAGTACCCGGTTAGAGTCCGTGGTCCAGCTTACCTGTGATCTGGTTTTGGCTACAGTACCCGGTTCGAGTCCGTGGTCCAGCCCACCCGTGCCCGACCTTTGGCTACAGCACCCGGTTCGAGTCCGTGGTCCAGCCCATATAGGTTGACTCATTAGCTATAGTACCCGGTTCGAGTCCGTGGTCCAGCTTGCACGTGGTGTATTCCCAATTCCTCACTAAAGCTTCAGTTTAGTCTCGATTACTCTCATCTGTAGGTTGAGGTTTTGGAGGTTGGAAAGATTCCGGTTAAAGTCCGGGACGTAATGAGATCTTGGAATATGATTGGGAATGGTTCAGTTAAAAGTCCGAAATTTGGTAATATTGTGATAGACCTTCTAGCTCCATTATTTTACTTTATCTGTCGATGCATCTGCCGGGCTTATGGGGGTCCGTGCAGGTGGTTTCTTTTATTGTGCACGAGCGTACCCGTCGGGTTTATGGTAGCCTGGCGGAGTTAGTTAGATTACTTGTCTTTGTTGCCTGTACGCTCGTGTACATACCCCCATTTACTACTCGTGCACTTGATGTGACCCTTTATTTGCATTTCAGTTTACTTTTGCTTATCTTGCTCGTCGGCCGATGATGCCTACCGGGTACTGTTGTTTTGGTACTCATGCTACGCTCTGCATCTATTTTGTGATGCGGTCCGAGCACTAGTAGCCGGCGTTGATCGAGCTTGGAGTAGACTTATCTGGAGACGGGGTGAGCACACGGCATTCGTACTATTTCGGTCTCCATCTCGTATATATAGACTTGTCTTCTTCCTTTCGAGACAGTCCGTCTCGTTGACCGTTTTGGGGCTTGTACTCATTTTGTAGTAGCTCTGTCCTGGTGACTTCCAGGTTCTGGGAGGGATCTTTATTTGTTTATATTGTTATTTGCCTACTCTTGTTTAATTTCTACCCTCAGACCCATTACTTGTGGTTCCGGGTTACGGGTTGGCTTACCTGCTGGTGGGTTATAGTAGGTGCCATCATGACTTGATAAATCGGGTCGTGACAAAGACAACATCTTGAGCTTATAGAGGAAACAATCTTATATAGAAGGGCTTGTAAGTCATGGTTAGGGTAGAAGGTTAGTTGATAGTTGAGTGAGTCTCTCACTTTCCTTCGTAATAGGCTTTATAATTGTACTTGGACCTTCTCTCTAACCAGTAATATAGGCACTATTCTTTTAGTAGGCATTTCGATATGCGATTTCATCTCGAGATATAAAATCATGAGATGAAATCAACATTTGGACATGTGATTTCATCTTATAACTTCATATAATGAGATGAAATCTCAAATTCTACAAAAAGCTTGATTTCGAAATTTCATATCATGATTTCACTTTTTCTAATACAAAATCGACCCACAAGTTTATATTTTATAAAAAATAACCCCATTATTTTATATCTACATAGTTTTTTGCGAGAATACCAAATGAGTAATGAAATATTTTTGGAATATGAACATGATGATCTATTTACTAATAACATTAAACAAAAAATGGGTCAAAGTAAAATGTAATACACTACAATTAAGGTTCAATTTTACTTTTTTATTGAACTAAAGTTCAACCAATAAATGTTGTATTTACATTTAGATAGTTTTGTGATAGTGTATTATACTTTTATTATGAACTTTTACTTATTTAGTAAGATTGTTTAGATAACTGAGGCAATTTTGATAGTTTTCGCAACTTATGACATTTTTATTTTTATAAGCAAAAATACAACTTAAAAAATCCAAATCGCATGTCTAAACAAAAATTCAACTTCATCTCATGTGTTTTCATATCATGATTGCAAATCATAATTTCATCTCATATGGCCAAATGGGCCATTAGTTTCTTGTTATTTGATTTCAGTTATCACTTGTACTATTTTGTACTTCAGTTACCATTTATTTGATTATTATTATTATTGTTCTTTCTTATGAATGTTGTGTACAACTCTCCATTTCACATTATTTCGTTGTTACTGCTCTCATTTTGGTATGCCCCTTTTCAAATTGTTTAAAAATATGATTTATTTAAGTTGAGGGTCTATCAAAAACTGCATTTCTGTATCTTTACATGGTAGGGGTAAGATCTATGTATACTCTACCTTCTCCATAATCATTTGTGAGATTACATAGAGTCAGTGGCGGATTTAGAATTTTAAGGTTGTGGGTGCTCTGAAAATGACAGAGTCAAAAATGTAAAAAATACATGTTAACAATGAGATTCGAACTTGGGCTCAACAACACTAAAAGAGCCTTAAGCACCCACTCAAGAGTCAATGGGCCAATCAAATCATTTATTCAGTGGGTGCTCTATGTTAATTTTATACAAATACCTCTTAATTTCTACATAGATATATATATTCTGAGACAAGGTTAATGGGTGATCGAGCACCCGACGGACTCCATATGTGTCCGCCCCCCCTGCATAGAGTTTGTTGTTGTTGTAATATTATAAATTCAATGTTTTGGAAAATGCATTAATTATAGTTAATAATAAGGAAAAATTAAATATTAAATTATAAACTATCTCTTAATTTTTCAAACTGAACAAGTAAAAATAAATGGAAGGAGTATGTGTTAACAAAATTATCTTTTTTATTTTTTTTATCACATAAAAGTCATTCTACTTTTAACCAAATTAGCTAAAATATAAATGTCAGCTGAATTTTATTGCTTGTAGAATGTACATATATGTAAGCCTCAAAATCAGTTGGCGCAATGCTTCTAGTGGCTAAATCTTGCCCACAGATGCATGTCATGTTGTGAAATTTTTTATCTCTAGCTACCAATCCTATAACCACCAAATTTTTATATACAACCACAGATCTTTGTTTAGGTAAACTCGATATATTAGTTTATTTTTAAATATTGTTACTCTGTCTCTTTCTAAATATATCATATATAGGAGTACTTAATTCTGACTACAACAACAACATACCCAGTAAAATTTCACTAGGTGGGGTCTGAGGAAGTACTTAATTCTGACTATGAATTCGAATATAGATTCTTTAATATTTTAACAATATATTTTAAATATTTAAAAACTATACAAAAAGTACTATATATAAACTAGTATATAACTAATAATTTAAAATATTTTTTATAAAAAATCCAGAAAAATTATAGTAGTAAAACTTTTTCGGTTAGACTCTCCAAATAGAAATACCTTCACGTAAAATGGAACAGAGAGAGTATATTTATGTCACAACCCAAAATTGGATGTGATGGCACTCGTCGTATCCCACCAAGACAAGTCAGCCTAAAACCCAATTTTTTCGATAAAGTGCGGAAATAAAGCAAAGTTCAATAACAATTACTATTATGAAAACAAGTCAACTTAATTCAATCCCCAAAATCTGGTTGTCACGTGCACAAGCCTCTAATGTAAATACTAGAATTGAAATAAAAATACGCAAGTTTCAAATGACGTTGTCTTTCAAGTAAAAACAAAATCATAAATAGGAGTAAGAAGGTTCGCTAAGATGACAAACAACTACCTCTCAGATCTCCACAGAAAGCCTCGGAAACAAAGAGAACGGAAGGTATTACGAAGATCCGGGCTCGTAGCCTACAAAAGATTGTAGAAGCAAGGGGTGAGTACCAAACCACACGGTACTCAACAAGCAAACCTCTAAATACAAGCTAAGGGTACAGAATACGGGTACTCCTTACACCCCATCCTAACCTCCATAACTATAACCTGCATAAAACCAGCCCAACCTAACAATTCACAATTTACAAAGCATACAACTCAACAACAGCACTCTAACAGATTATATATTCTCAATAACATCTCAATATTCCTCAATAACAAGTTTCACAGAAAGGCACTCACACGATCAGCAGCACACAAGATCAAGTTCATCAATAATAAAAATGTGCAATGCAATGAAATGCAATGTCAAGTATAGTGATGCATGTCTGACCTAATGATACACACCCGCTGTCTCTCAGTCCGGGACCCATGGGGGACATATCTGTCCATGCATCCATCGCGGCGCGCGATACGACCCTCGATAATAGTAACCATCGCAGCGCGCGATACGTCCCTCAAAATATAGTATCCATCGCAACGCGCGATACGTCCCTCAAAATGGTACATCATCTTATCACATAACACTTATCACAATCATGTCTCAGAACAATGCAAAATAACATGTTCACACAAATAATGAGGAGATGACCATTTTCTTAACATTGCACAAATCACAACAACACAATCATGATACAACTTCAACAATGGTTCAACAAGTCTTTCAAACAATTCTCAACACATCACACAAACAATTGATCACATTACTCCCAACCATATACCACAAGGAAATACACGAATTCCATACGCTTAACAAGGGTTTAGAAACCCACTTGCCTCAAATAACCGAACGATCACTCCGAGACTTGAACCTTCCTTTTCGTTGAGCTTCCAAATCAATGCAATCTATTCAAGTACATAGTCACAATAAGATTCCAAAACTAACAACATTCATGTCACTATAGGTTTAGCCTAGACCCAAAAGCTTACCCCAAATCTATAATCAAGTTCTTAAGATTCAAGCCTAGGATAAGTCTCAATATATCAATAACTTAGTTTATAATGTAGTAATTAAGTAACTTGAAAAAAAATGTTTTCTGATCATTAACCACCCATCATATAAATCCAAATATTACCTAATGATTACATTAGCCATTAACAATTTTCCACCAAACGTTAGCATAGGTTATTAAATTCAATTTCTCTTGTTTCTCTATCTAAGCCAATATTGTTATTATAATAATAATAGATTAAATAGAAACATGTGTCAAGTAGTTACCGTGTCAGTAACTCAACTTTGAGAAAACTTAATGTATAGATCTTTAAGCCTAACTACAAACATATATACCGATAATCACCGACCTCTTCTATAAGTATATTAACCTCAAATGATTTTCCATTATAATGAATCAATGATGGGACATAATCATTGCTCAAATTACATATTTTATCCATTACTATTACTCCCTCGAGTCCAATTACACTCCCAGGTTATTGATTTCTCTTCTATAACCAATACAATAATAATAACATTAATATAGTTCATATCAATATATACAATACAACAAGATGTTGGCAATTTTGATGACTTACCTGAAGTACACACGCAATACCCTCGCTGAAGCCGCCACTAAAATTTCAGCGTTCTCTTCTAACCTTTTCTTTTCCCTCTTAAATTATAATCTAAAAGTGTCAACCCTACTAATTATTTTCCTATATGGGTCAAGTTGTATTAACTAATTATAAAATTAACCCATTAAGCATTAACTAAAATTAGTTATTTAATAATTAACCATCAATTAGTTAATTCTAATTTTCAAATAGTTCAAAATTTCCAAAAATGACCTTCCGGGTCATCACAATTTATTCCTTTTGGGTTTTATGAATTGTTGTATGTATAGGAGCTAGAATATTTATGATCTGTTAATATGTCTTTGAAGTTTTAAGTAGAGTAACCTAGGTGAAAAGGGCAAGGTTTGGTTTGGTTTTGTTGCAAGTAGGTTAGAGATACATAGCTCTTGGTCATTTCATTTTCAATCACACCACCCTAGAAAGAGAAAATAAATTCAAGGGAAGTAGATTTTAGTAGAAAATACTAGAAAAAGATAAGGGATATATTTTGTAGAAGGTATGTGGTTAAGTATATATCTTACTAATCAGAGAAGGATGTGTTGCAGTAGATGAGATCTTCTATCTTAATCAAAGGTCTCGATTTTAAATCCTAGCTATGAAAACACCTTTGCTAGGGAACACTTTCTCCCGAATGAGGCCCTGTGCTACGCGACTTCAAATTAATCGGCCTCTGACATTAATACTAGATACCAAATAAAAAAAAGATTAGGTATATATCTTTCAGATAAAGAAAGGATATAGATAGCAGTATATCTTCATATCCATTTTTGGCAGCTATTCATCTTTCTAGTTGAACTAAACAAAAAATTAAACACTATCCAAATGGGATAGTGTTTAATACGACTACGAGTAGAGGTGTACAAAATTGAACCGAAAATTGCATTAAATAATACGACTAGGAGTACTTCCTTTTTACTGATCAAAATATATTAGTGGTTTATGATAATATATGTGTTGGAAATCTGAAAATATTTTATTATGAAAATAGGTTTAGGCGTCTGTGTATCCTCAGGGTTCAGTGAGTTGTTCTACTATAAAATTTGAAGGATAGAAACTAATAAAAAGAAATAATTAAAAAGAGAAAAACCAACATAATATTATATTGAAAGAAAGAAATTTTATTGACATATCAATTATATGTTATAAATGCTAATAAAGGGTTTATTAATATTATAATAATGGTTATTAGGCTAGTGAAGGATAAATAATGATTTATGACTATCGTAAAATATAAGTAATATATATATATATATATATATATATATATAAAGAGTAAAATGTAGAGAGTATTATTTAAATTACTCTTAGTCTGTCTTTTATAAAAGTGAAGAATACTCTTTTATAGGATGTATATAAACCATTCGTAATTAGTTACAACCTTTAAGAGGGACATTACTTAATTAGATGCATGTATACTAAGGAGTTCACGGAATGAGATATATAAAATTAAATGAATTGATAACACTCGCCCTTAGGTGTTTATAGATAATATGTCTCGTTAAAATCTTACAAGAAAATTAGTGAGTAAAAGCCTAGATAAGAAAAAAGAGCACGTACCTATCTTTTAATACACCTTGAGTGCTGCCTTATTTAAAATTTTAAAAAATTCAATCGGAAAAATCTTGGTCAAGGAAAGAAAGAATACAACACATATTTTACTTTCCCTGATGATCTAATCTTTATTTGATATTTTGGATACAACACAATCTTATATTTTAGCTTCTCAAATGTTGATGTTGGCAATGCCTTAGTGAGTAAATTTACAAGATTATCACTCTACCAAAACTATTGAACATCAACCTCACCATTTTATTGAATATCATGTGTGAAATAGAATTTTGGTAAAACAAGCTTTGTTCGGTCCCCGTTGATGTATTGTTTCATTCAATTGAGTTGTGCAAGCAATATTATCTTTCATACAATATTTTTGAAATTTTTGTTTTCAAAGAAGACCACATATATAGAATTGCAAAATATGTTAAGTCATTCACTTTAATCATACACACTCTCAGTTGGCTTCATGAATGACTATTATATCTGTATTATTTGAAGAAGTGACAATCTTTGTTTGTTTCATCAAATGTCACAATATAATTGTACATTCATATGTGAATAAATAGCATGTTTGAGATCGGACTTTATGTAGGTCAAACTAATATTCCGCATCTGCATAGCCAATAATTTTTTTTATTTGAATGCATTAGAATAAAATAGTCTAATATCAATTATTCCTCTAAGATATCTGAATTACGCTCAGAACATTTTTAATGTTCTTTTGTTGGAGAGGAGCTAATTTTTGTCAATAAACTTATTGTAAATAAATATTTTGTAATGATCCTCTAAATCATTTCCTCTTTATTGCACTGTTTTTGGTGTTTAGAGTGTTCCTATAGCGACCAAAAATTATTTATGACTTGCTCGGATTGACATTTCAGTCACCTAGTCATTCATTTGATTTTTATGCAAGTTTTTGTATTTTGGAGCTTTTATACTTGAATGGTTAACTTCAGTAAAAACTTCAGATAGACGGCCTCAGAATGCAATAATGGCGGTTCCGTTAGTTTTGAAACGTCGAGTTTGGTCTAAAAGGACTTTTGGTGCGAACCCTGAAACTTTCGAGCTACCTTGTGGATTTTGTCTTAAAATGGAGTTTGGGTGTGAGACTCCATTTTATCGAGACGACCTCCATTTGAAGTTTTTACATCTCCGTTGAGTCTTGAATACAAATTTTGGTGGGATAGCGTAGTTTATTTGCGTGCATAAAGTTCTGAACTAATCTCAAGTACCCCGTTAGAGAATTTTGGGAGTCGATGTTCTAGCGGATAACGAATCTCAAGCACCTCATCAGAGAATTTGGGACTTGATGTTCTAGTGGATACAACATCATCTTGTGCAGGTGAAATCTCTCATCATGGTCGCAATGAAGTCCTCTGCGGTTGCAAAGGACAGTGTATCTACTCACCGCGGTTGAGTGGCCTACTGATCACGATCGTGATCAGTATTCTGTGTGAGTTGACCATTTTTTGTCGCGGGATTGTAAGGTTTGACCTCCGCAATCGCGATGCCTTGGTTTTGAGTGGTTCACGATCGTGACCCTGGGCGTGGCAATAGCGATGAAGCGCTTCGTCGTTTTTAATGAGACTAGTCCTGAATATTTTCAGCTCATTTTGCAATTTAGTGAAGTTGATTTCTTGATCAATTTAGCTTTAATTGAGCGGATTTTTGTTGCTAATTGCTTGAGCTTTGTGTTGGGACCTTCAAGATTGCTTTGGGGGGATTATATTAGGAGGTAAATTATCGTCACCTCCCTCCTTAGTTTTAATTGGTAAAATGTGCTTCTTCATAGTGCATGATCTGTTTTAACTCGTTGCAAGGCTCAAATTGTGCCCGCCTTTGGGGCACAAGTTCCTGAAGCTATATGGGATCAGTTGATAGAGCCAATTTTGAAATTCTCAATGCGGGTCCCACAACACTGTTTTGGCTCATTTTTCGATCCATCTTCAATTATTATGATTTAGGTATCAAAACGTTTGTACTGCATTGTGATAGATTATTTGTTAAGTGGTTCAGATATAAGGCAGTTCAGAAGGGAAAGTTCTGCTATAACAGATTGGAGTGCGCACTGTCAACTTTGAGGTAGGATACGGTTTACTGATCATTATATTGATCTTGTGCTAGTATATTCATATTGATTAGCTAGTCTTGGCATGAGTGTCTTGTTTGAATTATGTTTAATAGTTAGAACACGTGTCAGAGCCTTATTTTCGGATAGTTTCAGAAAATTGAGAATGCTTACTTTAGTTGCGTTGATCGTATCATGCCTAGTGTATTGTTGATTGTATTGACTCCTGCTTTGTATATATTATTGGTATTTCGCATTTACGTTGTGTTTCTTGTATGTTACTTTAAATTACTCAATGGTTATTGTTTCTGTCTAATATGTTTGTTACTTGTTGTTGCGAGATACATATTGACTTACCTATTGATGGATTATGGTAGGTGCCATCATGACTCGGGGTTATCATATCATGACATATTTAATTGGAAATTATTGGCTAGGTACATTAAAGTTCCGATAGCACTAATATATGAAGTTTCATCACCAAGAAGCTTCTCATCTCTTTTTGAAGTCGGAATGAATCTTTATTTATGCCAAACGATCTTACAATCGTTGGATACTCAATGAAAGTAATTATTTTATGTAAAATCATTCTAAAACCATTTCAGTGTATATTAATTGATGGAAAAATATGTCATGTAACAAATGCTCAATATGTAGGTCAAGACAAAATAGATCTTTCATTTCATTTTCTTTCTTCAATCACTTAATATCTTTTGAAAACTCTTTAGGAGTGTCAATGATGTTCAAGTCATCAAATATACATATATTAAAATAAATTCATATTCCAACCTTTTAATAGAAATACAAGAACAAATTGATTATTTTTGTATCTTTTTTAGCAAATATTTGCTAAGACGATTGTACCACATTTGTCTTTATTGTTTCAATTCATATAGGAATTTCTTAAGTTTTATTGAACAAATTTTTTTATGAACTTTTATATGCTCCAGGCACTTTGAATGTTTCAGGAATTTTCATAAAATTATCATTGTCCAATAAGTCATATAAAAGACTGTGACAATATTCATTAGGCACATTCAAAGCTTTCATGAACTATCAGATTTATTAGATACCTTAAGGTAATTGCATTCATCACAGGAGAATATGTCTCTACAAAATCAATGTCAGGCCTTTGTTAAAATTTTTGTGCCACAAGTCGTGTTTTATATATATTATGACTTCACTTTTAGCATTTCATTTTAGCACAAGAATTTATTTGTATCTCACTCCTTACTTTTATAGTTTTGATGATCAAGTGTATTTTCTAGAGTAGTACATCATTTATTCAAATTGACCTCACACCCACATAATTGAGCAGAGATATAATAAAGCTCTTTGAATGACTTTATATATATTTTTATATTAACCCAAGCAAGCAAAATAGTTACATTTCTATCCTAGCGCTAACCCATATACAAATAAACTCTATTCCCCTCACCCACGTTCCATTCCTAGATTTCTCTTGTCCAATTTCACTAGCAATAATCCATTTAATTTATGGATCACACAATAAAATAATCGATTATAAGATTAAGAGAACAAAATATGTGAGGTAGAATCCATTAAACAATCGTATAATCAGAAGTAAATGTTCATACAGTGGTCGTAACCCTAGAATGAAGTCTTCTACACGCTCATTATCTAATTACACATAAAATAATTCATGAACAACAAAAAAATAACAATAATCTAATGGTAAAAGTTAAAAGAAATCCTCGAATTATGATGAATATGCTTCTCTTTATGCTCCTATAATATTTTCAACTTCAACAAGGGTGAACTCCCACCTAAAAATAAACAATTATGAAATTATTTCTTAATTAAAAACACCTCAAAGGGACCAGAAATCATAATACAAAACTTCCCAAAAATTAGGCAGCGTTGGATGACCTTTGTCACGCCCCGACCCTATACCCTGGACGTGGCCGGCACTTGAGAACCATTTCTGATCCCCAAGCAAACCCTTGGCCTGGCTGGCTATTTAGTGGAAGACTTACTCACGCATAAAGAAGCATTATAACAAAATTTGATCTCAAAATAAGACTCAACTCGAATGTTGTGATTAGTTTTTCAATACTTATTCACTTGACTATGGTTATGATGCTAGTTAATGTAATATAATCTTGATTTTTAACAATTAAATAGTACACATGTCTTTCATCCAGATGCGTACTTGATGAAATGGAGGGAAAGGGTAATGGAGGGGAGCCAAATCCGTGTCTGTTTGCTAAATACGTATGTTGCTTAAAAACCATGGGCGTCGATTAATAATGTCACAATTAAAAAACAATTACAATAAAATACTAAAGTTTATCTTTTGTATGAGACGGAGTAAATTTTTCCACAAGTTGCCTTAGAAGATGATTAGAGGCAATTATGACTCCTAATAAGTCGAACGAAAATACCTAATAATATAAATCTTATAAAATATTATATTTATTCATTCCAATTTATGTAATGTAATTTAGATATTGTATTAAACAAAGAAAATATTTTAAAATTTATGACATAAAATAAGTCATAAATATTATGTGGTCATAAGGTCGTAAATAGTGATGCCGAATACTATTTACTGGGGCACGAGTTGGAAAGCAGCACAAGGCAAATACCTTTTCCGAGAAAGTGGAGTCCGCAGTAGCTGAAATCCAATAAAGCCCAAAAGGGAAGCTTAAAGAGATTATCACAGGCCTAGTGTGCCCGTAGCTGCTTAGAGGGTGGCTATTTAAGACATAATGCTCTAAAAAAAGGAAAAATTACAGAATATGACAAACATCAATATATATTTAAAGCAAATAGTTATAGTTTTTTTTTTTTTTTTATGTTATATGGATATAACTATACAATAAATAGCAAAGTTAATTATATACAAATAATCAAAAAAGTTATTAAATATTAAATAGGAAAATTATTGTCACAAGGATAATTAATTATGTCTAGGCACATTTTATGTGATAAGTTTTTCAATTTTATCCTCATTAATACTTTCTCTTTCATCAATATTCCTATATCACATATTCTCAATATTTTCCTCCCATATTCCTTCCAATTTAAGATCTTTTTGATGATTCTAGGAGCAATTTTTGTGATTGGAATTCATCAAGTATCTTTTAATTGATTTTTTTTTCTCTTTTTTATGAAGATTAAATTGGTATCCATCTATATTTTCATCTATTTTTATAGGGGTTCAATTGAAGAATTATTTTATTTTCTCCATTGCAATGGTTATAGTTATAAAAAAAAAAAGCAGTAAAGGAAGAACATGAGCAAAAAGAGATTGAGGTTTGTGTGATTGTGATTTGAATTCATCAAGTATCTTTTAATTGATTTTTTCTCTTTTTTTTATGGAGATTATATTTGTATCCATATATATTGTCATCTATTTTTATATATAGGGGTTCGATTGAAGAATTGTTTTGCTTTCTCCATTACAATGGTTATAGTTATACAAAAAAAAATAGTAAAGGAAGACCACGAGCAAAAAGAGATTGAGATTTGTGTGATTGTCAAATTTGTATATAGTAGAATACTTATATACATAGATACTTGTATTGTAATATTAACACAAGTTGAAATGGTGATTTGTGCATACAAGTATATCTGGATACATAAGTAATCTATCAAATTTAGAAGATTGATTAGACAATACAAGTATAATTGAATACATTAATCCTATATTTTTTATAAACAAATACATGAGTTAACACCAAACCTCAAGTATTACAGAAAAAACTTGACCAAAAAGAGATTAACGTTTGTTGGATTTATCAATTTTTTATACAAGCGAATACTTACACACTTTGATACCTACACATTTTATTATTTTCCATTTTTCTTGTTTCTATGTTGTCCAATGTATCCATCTTTTGTTTAACAACAATGTATTCATATATATAACCTCAAGTATTACAGAAAAAACTTGACCAAAAAGAGATTGACGTTTGTTGGATTTATCAATTTTTTTATACAAGCGAATACTTACACACTTTGATACCTACACATTTTATTATTTTCCATTTTTCTTGTTCTATGTTGTCCAATGTATCCATCTTTTGTTTAACAACAATGTATTCATATATATATATATATATATATATATATATATATATATATATATACTATATTGTATTCATTTTTTTTAATAACAACAATGTATTCATTTTTCAAATTGTCATGTTAATTGTCATACTTTACCTTGTTTGATATATTAATACATTAAGTTTTTATAAATACTTGTATCCTTGATATATTAATACTTTAAGTCTTATAAATAGAGATACCAATTTGAATTCAAAGTATTCATATGCTACACAATTAATACATGTTCCTTATTTAGTTCATTGTAATTAAAACGGTATTAGTGTATAAATAGAAAAATAAAAATATATAAAGAAATACAGCTAGAAAAAGATATAAATTGTAGTCATTTTTTATAAATAACATACTTATAGCTATTGAACTTCAGTAACCCTATAAATACAGTCATTTTTGTAAGTTGCTCATAAAAAAATGGGTTTAACGGGTAAAAAACTTAAATATACAATTTAAGCAACTAAATAACCTCTATATAACAATAGTTTGACTTTACACCAACATAGCAATAGAATCTTTATAAAATAAAATTAAATTAAAAAAATTAAAAAAATTATCAGAGCTATGGATGTCGAGAAATATAAGAAGAACCGTATTAGTAGAAAGTTAAGAAAAATAAGAAGAAAATTAAATAAATTATATCCGGAGTATAAACAACTCAATATCACAAAAACTGATAACGCAAAATTAAATCAATTAATAGATAATATATCTAAAGTAGAATATAAATATATTCAATATTTAAAATTACAATGAATAACAAGGATAACGAATATAGACAAAAACTTAATGAAATAATTATAGCAAAAAGACAAGAATTAGCACATAGAAAAAATAGACTTAACAGTAACATATTTGCAGGGAATTTGTCACAAATCTATATTAGCACAAAGAAAGACTATTTTCTATCTAGAAATACAAATAAATAAGTTAGAATATAAATTTCAACACGACCTATAAATGAATAAGGAAGAATACGCAATAGATGAAAAAACATATGAAAACTATGATGGATTAAAAATAAAAATAATATTTTCTAATCTAGGAAGAAGATATAAGAAAATAGGTGACAATATAAGTTTAATGTTAGAAAAAGAAACGGTAAAACTGGAAGATAGTTTAACTACTATGGTAAGAATAACAAAAGAAAATGAAGATATAGATAGAAAAACGGAAATTGAAAAAATAAAACAACAAGCAAAAAAAGAAGTACAACAATTAGAAGAAGTAAAAAATACTAAAATAATAGAGCTAGAAAAAGAGCTAGCAATATTAAAAGAAATGTATGAAATCAAACAAAAAGAAAAAGAACAAAAACTAAAATTAGCAAATGAGATAATTAAATTTAAAGAAAAATTGCAATTAGAAGATGAATTAGAAGAGATAGAAGAAAAAGAAGAAAATAACCAAAATAATCTACCCGAAGTAAGAGTTGATGAAATAAACGAAGATGATATAGAACAACATTCGGAAACAAGCGAAACATATACGGAACTTTTAGCAAACATAGATAATACAAAGAATTTAGAAGTAAATACAGGTGACATAGACATGGACGAAAAACCTAGTACATCAGGAGTAAAAAATCCAAAAAATTTTAATCAAAAATATTATAATGAAAACTATGAACAATATGATAGAGAAAAATCTATATGGGATAAAAAATTAAATAAAAAATGGATACCTAAACCAATAGCTGAACGACATGATTTTTTAGATTTAGACTGTGTAGCAGATATAAATAAAACAATCCAATTATGGATAGGATATATATCAAAACAATTAATAGATAACAAAATAGCAATAGCGGAGGCACCAGGATATATAGAAAGAACACTTATAGGAACAGAATATGTGTTACATAGATGAATATACATGTGCATTTAGAGAATACTATTATAAAGGAACATATAGCACAAAAGAAAGTAAAGAAATAAGAAAATTATATTTTACAAAATTACCAGAACCTTTTAGTTCAAAAATAATAAAAAGCTGGAATGAAGCGAATTTACAGACACCTTAGGAGCTAGAATGAAATTCTTGCAACGATGGTTTATGGAATTATGTGAAAAACATAAAGAAGAAATAAAAATGGAAAAAATATTAATAAAAAACTTAGCATGTTGCAAAAACAAAACAAAGACCTCAATTTGGTTGTACGGATAAGTATTATAAAAATAGAAAGAAATATAATAAAAAATATAGATCAAAATATAAATATAAAAAACCTAGAAGAAGGTATTATGTAAAAAACTATAAAACTAAAAGACCATATAGACCAAAAAGAAAACTAACGGAATGTACTTGTTATAATTGTGGAAAATTAGGACATATAGCTAGAGATTGTAAATTACCTAAAAATCCAAAGAAAAAACAAATATCGAAATAATAATAGACAATGAAAAATATACACAAATAGAATACGTAGATTATGAATTAGAAAGTGAAGATAGCATATATGAATTATCGAAAATGAAATAGACGAAATGGAAAATAATTCATTAACAGAATCGATAGTGAACACTATATAAATGATCAAGAGATATACAAACAATAACTAAAGAAAAATATCAAGATGAAGAATCGGTAGAACAAAAAATAATATTTGATAATAATATATTTGAACAAATAAAAGGAAAAGAATTAGATCTAAGTGTAACAAAAATATTCGAAATACCAACAATAAGAAACTGGTTTAAACGACAAAAAGAAGAATATTATGTGGTAAGTCAAAGAGAACATATCATAGATTGCAAATACACTAAAGGAAAGGCCAAAATACCAATAATAAATAAACGAATAATAAATAAAGAAATACAAGATATTAAGGCTAAAAATCCAATTAAATATGTACATTTAGGAGGAACGGAAATATTAATAAAAGCATGTTTCAGAGAAGGAATAGATACACTCATAGAAATATACTTAGCAGATGATAGGATTATACAACCTATAGAAAAAAGTATAATAAGCGCAAAGAAAAGGTAACCTCATATACCAAAATTTAAATTTATAATAAGTGCTAACTACTCGGTAGCAGTAAATGACAGAAATATAGATAAATCATTAGTATTATATTGGAAAATGTCAGGAATAGAACTAACCCCGGGAAGTAAAATATTTACAGATAGATGTAAAAACTTATATGTTTTAACAACAAAACATAAAATAACAGCAAAAAATAAAATAGATAAAATAAAAATAGAAGATCCCTTTGAAAGAATAGTTACAGTCATAGATAATAATGATTATAGCTATAAAGAAATTGATATAGAAGAAGATTTAGAAATAGTAAAAGAAAGACTAAGTACATCGAAAAGAATAAACAATGAGATACCCCAAATATCATCAAAAATGAGTACCTCAAGAAGAATAGATAAATCTCCACAAAATCCAATGGAAGAAGAAAGAAAACCACATCATTACTACATAACGGGAATAATGGAACAACGAAAATATTTAATATTAATAAATACAGGACTAGAAGAAAATTATATTACAAGAGAATTAGTAACGGAAGATGAAATAATAACTATTGAACAATCATGCCCCGAACTACCAAGAGAATTAACATATACCGAAGAAACTACGGAAAAAGAAATAATCATTGGAGGAATACCAATAATAATAAAATTTAAAATATATCAAGGAGATGAAAATATCACTTTAGGAATAAAATGGCTAGAACAAGTAAAACCATATAATTTAGAAGACAAACAGTTAATAATAAATTATGAAAATAAAAGAGTAATAATAAAAAGGACTTTGGTATGATAAAAAGATGAAAATATATATACTTGCAAAGATAATAATAGAAGGATATTACAACATATATTATACACCAATGATAGATACGGGAGCAGAAGCTAATATATGTAAATATAATTGTTTACCAGAAGATAAGTGGGAAAAATTAAAAACACCGATAGTAGTAACATGATTTAATAATGAAGGAAGCATGATCACATATAAGGCAAAAAATATAAAAATACAAATATGGGATAAGATATTAACTATAGAAGAAATATATAACTTTGAATTGACTACAAAAGATATGCTATTAGGAATGCCATTTTTAGAAAAATTATACCCACATATAATAACAAAAACATACTGGTGATTCACGACACCGTGTAAACAAAAAATAGAAGCAAAAAGAGTAAATAATAAAAAACGAAAAACAACAGAATGGATAAAAGGAAGTGAAAAAATTACACAAAAATTAGAAAATTTAAAAGAATAAGACCCTAAAATAGAATTAATTATATTCTCTATAAATAAAGTAAAAATAATTCAAGATAAGCTAGAATTATTATATAGTGAGAGGATCCTTTACAAGGATGGGAAAACATAAAACAAAAATAAAAATTGAGCTAATTGATAATAACAAAGATAATAACCCAAAAACCATTAAAGTATAATTTTAGTGATTTAACCGAATTTAAGATACATATAGATGAATTACTAGAAAAAGGATATATACAAGAAAGCAATAGTAAGCATACAAGCCCGGCATTTATCGTAAATAAACATAGTGAACAAAAAAGAGGAAAAAGCAGAATGGTTATTGATTATAGAAACTTAAATGCAAAAACTAAAACATATAATTATCCGATACCAAATAAGATACTAAAAATAAGACAGATACAAGGATATAATTATTTTAGCAAATTTGATTGTAAATCGATTTTACCACTTAAAATTAGAAGAAGAATCTAAAAAACTAACGGCATTTACAGTACCACAAAAATTTTATGAATGGAACGTATTACCATTTGGATATAAAAATGCACCAGGTAGATATCAACACATTATGGACAATTACTTTAAACAAATAGAAAATTGTGTAGTGTACATTGATGATATATTATTATATTCCAAAACACAAGATGAACACATAAGATTATTAGAAAAATTTATACACATCGTAGAATATTCGGTATAAGTCTAAGTAAAAAGAAGGTCGATATAATGAAAAATCAAATAGAATTCTTAGGAATACAAATTGATAAAAACGGAATAAAAATGCAAACACATATAGTACAAAAAATAATCAACTCAAATGAACAACTAGACACAAAAAAGAAATTACAATCATTCTTAGGACTAATAAATCAAGTAAGAGAATACATACCAAAATTAGCAGAGAATTTAAAACCATTACAACAAAAATTAAAGAAAGATGTGGACTACCAGTTTGATAAGAAAGACCAAACACAAATACAAAAAATAAAATTATTATGTAAGAACCTACCTAAACTATATTTTCTAGATGAAAATAAAAAATTTACTTATATAATAGAATCAGATGCGAGTGAAAAAAGTTACGGAGGAATATTAAAATACGGTGAACATTTAATAATACAGAAATAAAATGGGAAATAAATAGAAAAGAATTATATTCAGTATATAAGTGTTTATTATCATTTGAACCATATATTGTATATAACAAATTTATTATAAGAACAGATAATACACAAGTAAAATGGTGGCTAACAAGAAAAATACAAGATTCGGTAACAACAAAAGAAATAAGGAGATTGGTATTAAATATATTAAATTTCACATTTACAATTGAAGTAATAAAAAAAGTCGGAAGACGGAAAAAATCCAGAGCTAAAAGGAGACGATGGGAAACTCCTTAAAACCCATAACATTTGTTTAAATACAGCTGCAGGTACAAGCAAACGAGTTAGTGAAAAACAAAAGAATATAAACTTAAACCAGCTATTCGAAAAACCATTTACTCCAAGACTAACACCAAAAAACATATTAACTATAGAACCACAAACTTCTACATATGCGGATAGCCTACACCATGACAAAGGAACATACAACCATATTACACGAACCTATATAGAAAATATATACAAAATCCAAACATTTTTAAATCTTAACCCAAGATCTACTACAACCCAAGAACCCAACCAAGATTATTTAACCCAAAAATTACAAGGTTATAATAAACTGATTGCACAACTGAAAACTAATGCCAACTTGGTAAGGACATGTTACAACTATGGACTATTAAATACAGTATATACATATGACGGAGAGGAACTAAGTGGAATACCGAAACTACATAAAACATTTATTACATACAAAAGAGTTACAAAAGGAAATTTATTTTATATAAAATTCTATATAGCACCAGCGGAAATATTATACGAGGAAATAAAACCTCCAATACAGGTTATCAAGATAGGACTGACTAAAGATATGATTATACCCGATGACATCGGACAACAAAAAGAGATATGCAAAATAGAGAGACCAAGTTTTTATGCTAACAAAAGAATAATTGGTATATCAACTATCATACAGGAGCTAGCAAATAATTATTTAAACGAAAACGCTATATGGAGCTACTATGCAAGAGATCAGTTAATGATTTATTCCAATTCAAGGGAGCTAAGGAAAGCAGATATGGATGAAGTCCAGAGATGGATTTTATCATTACTTAAGCCAGAAGAACAACCTACAACACGAGCACTAAAAGTAGGATTTATTTCGGCAGAATTATTAACAAGATATTGCAAGCTAATTGGTCACAAATATCCTGACCACATGTGTTCGAAATGCAACGGAGAAGATAATATAATCCCAGACGTCCAAATGGAGTAAGAGATGAAAGACGGATGAAGAGATAAGAAGAAGAAGATAAAGTCACAAATAAAAGATAAGGAAGAAGATATAGTCATGAAAAGTCTTAAAGTAAATAGTGGAATAAAGACAAAGTTTTTGACTTATTGTAAAGTGTAGTAAGTAGACAAGTGTATGGTGTGTAATAAATAATAGGTATGGTGTGTCATACTATATTAATTAGGCACATTATTATACTATAGAGGTACATTATTAAGTAGTGTGTACGTGTAGTATTGTAAAAGATTGGAAGAAGTGTAGTAAGTAAGAATTCCTCTCTATATAAGTGAGGATGTATGTAAATGAAAGCAGGCAACGCCTGAGTTAATAAAAACTTTCAACTTTCAAAAACTCTCTCCACTAAGATATAGAAATACTTAAAAGTTAATGGAAAAATCTGAAATCCAGTAAAGTTGAGGCGCTGATAAGAAGGAAGTATCCGCTAAAGTACGATGCTAGTAGTGACAGGAAAACATGATAAAGATAATCTAGTTCATAATGATCTAATATGAATTTAATCAATTATGAATATGATAGGAAGGAATAATTTGAAATAAAAAACCTGCATAATGAAGAACATGACTACATACGTACATGATGAAGTGATAAAAAACTATGAAACCTTAATCTTATATATACTTAAAGATATAAAAATAATTGAATTAAGAAGAATTATATGGGAAAAAATATTTAATGACAACGAATCAGAAGATATATTAAATCAACAATGGTATGAAATAGACCTACATGATTTAGACTCCAAAAGAATAGAATGGTATGATTTAGAAATAAATTCAGATTAAAATGAACTACGAATATTTACAATATTGGAAAGAATCTATGGAAGATATAAAATTATTAGAACAATTAATAGAAGAAAATTTATATATGTACCAAGAAACCCAAGATATGATATATCTAGAATATATCATAAATCATATTAAAGAAATATTCAGATTAAAACAACTATCGGAAGAATATTACAATAAATATTATTACATTTTACCATGAACTCCACACCGAAAAATGATAGCTTAAGACACTTAGCAAAAGAATATTTTAATAAAATCTTTAAAATGAATTACTCAACTACTACACTACCACCTAACACACTACCACTTCTATGATACCCTCAACTTTCAAAAATAAATAAATAAATGTTTCAGTGGCTGAAAAATCTCTTTTTAAGGCTTTTTTGTTGTGGTTAATCATGAAAATTTTATTATTTGTAAATTGATTTTGATGAATCATTCATGGCACTAATGTTATTTGTATAATTGTTAAAATGAACATTTTGTATGGTTTGTAGATTATGGTATTATGAATTGTAGGATTGCAAATATAATCAAAACCAATATTAACACCTAATATAACTCAAATTCTATAAATTTACCACTGTTTAATGACAATATTAATATGGAAATCAATGTTAAATAGTAATGTACTCACTTTTTTAATTAATTTGGTTATCCAAAATAATTTGACAAAATTCTTGGTAAGATCATGGTGTAATATTGGTTTAAAATATGTATTATTTATCATATTAAATTATACACCATAATGTACACCATTCAAGTACACTATAATTAATGTGTAAATTTTTAAAAAATAGATATTATATAATGGTATTATGCATTTAATTGATTATTTAATTAAATTTATTATATAAATAAATTAGTTAATTTTGGTTAGTTTGTGGTGTAAATGTTTGGTGTATATATATCATACATTATATATTAGATTGAAATGTACACCAAATTGTCACCATAGTGTACACCTTAATCATATAATCATATGCGCCGTTGGATTGTAACATTTAATCATGTTCAATTTTATCAATCTTCATAAATCAATGTTATATATATAGTTGGTTATAAGTTGGTGTTTGAATTTCATTATAAGAATAATGAATTGGACACCAATTTTTAATCATATTATACACCATTTCGTATATAACTTTTTTTTGGTGATGTAAAAAAAATATGATTGTGTATTTCAAATTCGATTGTTATAATGGTAGTTTAGTAGGTTCTTTTTTTTTTTTTTTAAATGTATTGCAGGAAGGTATGTGGATTTCAAGATTGAAGGAGTGATATGTGACGCAAATACCTTTTTTTAAAGAAAAAAAAATCAAATATCAAAACTTGTACCAAATATCCATATGAGGATTAGCATTGTTGAGTTAATTTTTATTTTTTATTTTTATAACACTTTTTTCTCATAATCTAATTGAATGTTATTAACGGATTTGAATTGTATTGGTTGTTTATTAAACATTTTTTTCAGAATCATATTTAATCATATGATGTAATTAGTTCTATTATTTATGTTGGTTTTCCTTGTGGTATTAAATGTCATTTGGAAAAAAAAGGCACGAAATATCAACTAAATTGGTATATTATATGGGGTAGAATTCAATAATTGTTGGTATATTATATGGTACAATTTTGATATGATGTAGAATTCAATAATTGTTGGTATATTATATAGTACAAATGTTAGTATTATTATATGGTACATTTTTTATATTATAAATTTTTAAAGTTATTCATAAATAGTGTCATATACTTTTAGTGTAATTTCAAGTTCTATACCACAATGTATACCGTTTTAAAGAATCAATTTATATACTAGTAAAATTGTATTTACAAATAAAAAAATATATATTGAAATCATATTTTACATCAATTGACACCATAATAAGATTTCATATTTTCCTTTTTTACAATATTACCTAAAAGAATTCTATTATTGATATACAAATTATTATGCATAAATAATTATTGTGGTACGGAAATGGTTATTATTAGGGCATGCAAATGTTTTTTTTTTATTACTTTGCATATATTGGTACTTATATAATGGAACTTAAATTGGTATTTTTTTTATAAAAAAATTGAAACGAAAATGGAGAGAGAAAAGAACAAATTCAAGATTAATTGTATCAAATAAGGAATGTGTTAAATGGTAGAAATCCTATTAATTAGGCAATAAATTCTCCCCCCAAAAAATCAGCACTAGAATTGAAAAAATCAACCAAAAAAATGAGAGAAAGAAACGTGCATCCTAAAAAATAGAATCTTTAAGTAAAAAAAATCATATTCAACTATAATTGTCATTGAAAATTCCAAAGTAAATACGATATGTCAAAAATTGTAATGTACACCAAATTGTCACCATAATGTATACAATATTAAAAAATTTATATCCAAAAAAACATGTTTATTCCATTCCATATCCTAATTTCCCTATATATATACCAAGAAAAACAACATGTTTATACTATTCTATTTCATAATTTTACCACCATATATATACCAATTTTGCACTAAGAAAAACAAGAAGTTTATACCATTCTATATCATATATTTTTTTTTATCATTATATTATTCTAAAAGTAAAAAAACACGTAATTGAAGAGAAAGAAAAAATAAAATTAGAAGTGTAATTTTATTAAGTAAGAAAGAGAAAAAAAAAAGGCAAAAATAATGTAACCAATTATAGTTGTGATTGAAAATAAAAAAAAAAGTAAAAATAATAAATTATGAAACACATAAAATCAGCCCACTAAGCTAAAAATAGGTAAAAAAAATCGTATAAAGATATGTATATTTATTAAGTTGTCACGTTTGTAATTAAAATGATAATATTGTAAATACAAAGAGTAAATTAACATTATGTAAATTAAAGTCTTAAATTGAATATTCTATTAATTTTCCCTAAAAAAATTATCAAAAATTAATATTTAGTTGTTTCATAATCAACTTCAAATTTATGAGATTAAAGTTGAGAATTTAAGAATGAAGTTATACACTTTAAACATACAAGTTTAAAATCAGATTTGTCAAATCCTAATTTCAAATCTATATATTTGAAGTTATCATATTATATGTGTAGTTTATATGTTTGAAGTTATGATTTTTAGTCCACAATTTCAAACTTATAAATATGAACTCTGAAATTTGAATTGAATATTTAAAGTTGACATTAGTCCATATCTAAAATTATCAAACTCCAACCTAGTAGAAGAATTGAATTGTAATAGTGTACTTGATAGTTAGTTATAGATATCCATTAATTTAAATTTTGAATTATGAAGATTCGGTATACAGTTTACTCTTCTAGGTATAGAGTTTGTTCTTGTAGGAGTTAACCACATCGATTGTTTCTGTATTTTGTATCTATAAAAGCGCACCATGCTCTTTCATTATTTGAATAAGATCGATACTCTATATTTTACCACATTCATCATGATATCAGAGCATTAGTAAACAATGACAAAATAATGATAGAGAACAATAATCAAGCAGCCAATTCCCCATACACGCTGCAACCAATTGATAATCCTAGACTGTCTCTGGTCACATGTTTGCTCACACAAGATAACTATTTGACATGACAGAGGTCCATAAGGAATACCTTGTTGGTTAAGTCAAAGTTAGGTTTTGTTGATGGTAGTCTTCCACGACCTACAACAAGCTTTACAAACAAAGTTACCTGAATTAAGGAAAATTCATGATAATAGCTTGAATTTTTAACTCTCTTCATCCCTCTCTTCACAGTAGTGTAGCCTTTTTTTTTTTTTTTTGATACAATAGGTGAACTTCGAAAAAAAATTAAAGGAGAGATTATCACAAGGGAATGCTCCCCCGAGTTAACCATTTAAAGCTAGAGATCATGCACACACAACAACATGATTAAACAATGAGTGTTTACTACATCAAATTGAAGGGATTGTGGGATGAGTAGGGATTGTGTTATCAATTACCAAATTACAGTTGTGGTGCCATTGAGGATTATGCAACAAAAAGGGAAAAAAAGAAGGTTAATCAATTTCTTATAGGATTGAATGACAAATTTAATGTTATTAGATCTCAGATCTTAAATACTGAATCATTACCAACTCTAGCCCGTGTGTATGGATTAGTTTTGTAACACACTGTATCCGAAAACATACTAACCAGTAGATTTCCAGAAGTTGCTGGTGCCCTCGACAAGCACCACCCACAGATCGTAGGATGACCTGTAGCCCTCCCCAGAAGCAGTTCAAAAATCCAGTTAAGGGTCCACCCACGCCGCGACCTACGTACGAACCGTAGGCAGGCCACGGTCCTTGGTCCAGGGCTGTGGGTCAGCCCCTAACTTTCAGTCCCAGAACCTCCTAGAAAATTCAACCAAGGGTCAACCTATGCCAGGACCTATGGACCGTAGGTCAGACCACGGTCCGTGGTCCATGGCCGTAGGTCGGACCCCAGATTTCAACCCCTAGAACCCCGTCGACGGTTGACCATTACGGACCTTGGGTCAGTTTCGTCAGTGGCCCCAACAACTTTTAAGTCAGGGGTCGTTTGGTCTTTTCCATATGCGTTGGACCCCTAAAATACGTCGTTTAAACCCTAAACTACGTAGTTTTGATTAGTTTTAGCCTAGTAAGCTAATTAGAACCTAACCTAATCAAGAATTCATCAAACTTAGAGCAAATTAGAGAGAGAAGTCGACCAAGCCCTAGTTCAAGAACGTAGCAGGATTTCATCAAATTTAGGCCAAAAAATTGAAAGATTTCTCCGTGGAATTCGTCACTAGGTATGTGGAATTTCACTAGTGGGTTTCTTTCACCCATTATGTCCCTAGTTTTTAGTTAGAATATTGATTTCCTTAATATTATCTATACCTAGGGTTTCTTGAATGTTAGAAATTGTTGGGTTTTAGCTGCTAGAATGATCCAAATGAGATTATCATATTGTTGCTTAGTTTCTTGCACGATACTCAGAACCCTAGCTATGTAGTTCTTTTAGTTCATGAATTACACATGCTAGGTCAGTTATTTCATATATACATGCTTCAGTTTACGAATGTCACATTATTAGTTATAATTGTTGCATTCTCGGAGTTTGCATGTCAGTTATTGAGCTATCCAGTACTTCACATTTCAGCTATAATATTGCTTATATACATTCTAATTGGGAGTAGATTAATATCGAGTGGACTAGGGTCAGTCACTCTCAAGTCCCATATATGGGCATTACATTTTAGTGATCACGCCAGTCATGCCTCTATACCTCTGGCAGGGTATATTGGCTTCTCTCGATAGAGAGTACACATCGGACTCCATATTTAGCTTATGTGGTTTTATGTTGATTATCAGTTATAGTCAGATTTCAGTCTCAGTATGTTATAAACTTGGTCATTGGATTCAGTTATGTCATGTTTAGTAATCTCAGTATAGTATCATGCTTATCTCTTATCATTGCTCAGATATATACTTGTTCAGTTATGTTTTTATTCACCTTTATTATATCCTGCATGCTTAGTACCTTTCAAGTACTAACACATACTCTGCGCTACATCTTCTTGTGATGTTGGTTCTGGTCCTCAGCTTCTAGATTACATATAGATCAGTTCTTGATCTTCAACTCAGCAGTATTCGTGATGAGTACTCATTTTCCGAGCACGACAAATATGTTTCTTTCCTATTTTTAGTCTTTAGTTTCAATTTTGCTAGATTTAGCTGGGGCATCTCCCAACACTTCTAGTCAGTTAGAGGCTTATTTCAGACATAATTAGTTTCAGCTTTAGTACTTGAGTTTGACTTTTCAGTTGTTGTTAAACTTTTAGTTTTCATATATTCAGATAGTTATGGGTATTCCCCATCATTTCATTTCAGTTTATCTTATCATTTAGCTTTTGTACAGTCTTTTTTTACTTCAGTTTATTTAGTATGCTTATGATATGCCAGTAGGGTTAGCTTGGGGTCACTCATGATCCTAGGTCCCGCGTCCACGTCCTGGGGTAGCTTCGGGGCATGAAAAACTTGGTATCAGAGCATTAGGTTTAAGAGTCCTAGGATGTCTGAAAAGCCACACTAAGTAGAGTCATTTTCATAGGTGTGAAGTGCACCACATCTAATGAGAGGGAGGCTACGAAGTGTTTTAGGGAAACTTCATTTTCTTGTTACTCTTATCGTGCGTAAGGTATGATCTGATTCCTCATTTCTAACTCGACGTTATGCACTTTCAGATCATGCCTCCTCGTAGAGCTTACGAAAGGAATGTGAATTCCCACAATGCTAATGCAACTCCTCCAGTCCCAGATCAGGAAGTTTCGAATGCTGAGTTTCGGAATGCCATTCAGCTTTGGCTTAGAGTGTGGCCAACCAGAACAACCAACAGGTTTTAGTTCCTGCAAATGCTTGTGGTTGATCAGTGGCGGCTAGGGTCCGTGATTTTGTTAGGATGAATCCGCCTGTGTTTTTAGGGTCGTAGATTGGTGAGGATCCCCAAAACTTCATAAATGAGGTTAAAAAGATCTTTGGACTGATGCAGGTAACTGTGAATGATATGGTTGAGTTGGCATCTTACTAGCTTAAGAATGTGGATCACATTTGGTTCACTCAGTTGAAGGAAAACAGGGGTATGGATGCAGTTCCTATTACTTGAGAGTGTTTTAGTAAATCTTTTCTGGACAGATTCTTCCCAATAGAGTTGAGAGAGGCAAGAGCTCAGGAATTCATGAATTTGAGGAAATGTTTGTGGAAGGATTTTCATCCATAGCTTCTCCATTGACTAAGTTAACCCAGAAAAGGTTAAGTTTCAGTGGTAAGATGATTATGAGAAGAGCTTCACAGAACTAAAAACTAGGTTGACTACAACTCCTGTTTTGACTCTACCAGAGGGTTCAAATGGCTATGTTATCTATTGTAATGTATCCAGAGTCGGCCTAGGTTGTGTGTTGATGCAGCGAGGTTAGGTTATAACTTATGCTTCTAGACAGCTTAAGGTGCATGAGAAGAACTATCCAACTCATGACGTTGAGCTTGCAGCAGTGGTGTTTGTACTAAAGATTTGGAGACATTACTTGTGTGGTGTTCATGTAGATGTGTTCACTGACCATAAGAGCCTTCAGTATGTGTTCAACTAGAAAGAGTTGAATCTTCTCCATAGGAGATGACTCGAGTTCCTCAAAGATTATGATATGAATATATTTTACCATCCTAGTAAGGCCAATGTAGTAGTTGATTCTCTTAGCAGACTATCTATTGGTAGTGTAGCACATGTTGAGGAGGAAAGAAATGAACTAGCAAAAGATGTTCACAGGCTTGCTCGATTGGGAGTTCGCCTTATGAGCATATCAGATGGTGGTGTAACAGTTCAGAATGGGTCAGAATCTTCATTGACAGCGGAGGTTAAGGAAAAGCAAGACAGTGATCCGATATTGCTTCAACTAAATGGTGCATTTCATCAGCAGAGAGTTGAGGTTTTCTCCCAAAGGGGAGATAGTGTGCTTCGCTATCGGGGTCGATTATGTGTTCCTAAGATGAGTGAGTTGAGACAGTAGATTCTTACAGAAGCTCATAACTCCAGATATTCTATTCATCCAAGTGCCACTAAGATATACCGTGATCTGCAGGAACTCTTTTGGTGGAATGGTATGAAAAGTGATATAGCATATTTTGTGGCTAAGTGCCTTAATTGCCAGCAAGTGAAGGCAGAACATCAGAAACCAGGAGGTATGACTCAAGAGATCAATATTCCTACATGGAAGTGGGAAGTGATCAACATGGACTTTATTACAGGTTTAACCTCATACTCACATACAACATGACTCCATTTGGGTGATAGTTGACAGAGTTACTAAGTCTGCGCGCTTTTTGGCTGTTAAGACTACATATTCGGTAGAGGACTACACTAAGCTTTATAATAATGAAATAGTCAGGTTACATGGAGTTCCTTTGTCTATCATCTTAGATAGAGGTCCTCAGTTTACCTCTTATCTCTAGAAGTCATTTTAGAAAGGTCCCGGTACTCAGGTTAATCTTAGCATAACATTTCATCCACAGATGGATGGTTAGGTAGAGCGTACCATTCATACCTTAGAGGACATATTGAGAGCTTGCGTGATTGACTTCAATGGTAGTTGGGATGATCATCTTCCTCTTATAGAGTTCGCCTACAATAATAGCTACCATTCCAGAATTCAGATAGCCCCTTATGAGGTATTATATGGGCGTATATGTGGATCTTTAGTTGGTTGGTTTGAAGTAGGTGAAGCAGCCTTGATAGGGCCAGATTTGGTTCATGATGCTATGGAAAAAGTACAACATATTAAAGATAGACTTAAGACAACCCAGAGTCGCCAGAAATCCTTTGTAGATGTAAGGAGGAGGGACTTAGAGTTCCAAATTGATGATTGGGTTTTCGTGAAAGTGTCACTTATGAAGAGGGTGATGAGATTTGGCAATAAAGGAAAGCTCAGTCCTAGATATGTAGGACCTTACAAGATCTTGAAAAGGAATGGTAAAGTGTCTTATTAGTTAGAGTTGTCAGTAGAACTAGCAGCAGTGCATCTGGTTTTTCACATTTCGTTGTTGAAGAAGTGTGTGGGTGATCCATCATCCATAGTACCATTAGAAAGTGTGGCTGTGAAAGATAGTCTCACTTATGAAGATGTGCCAGTTGAGATTTGTTGACACCCAATTTTGACTGACCTTTAGCAATTTTGAAAATGCTATTCGATTAAATATGCATTTTTAAAAAAATAAAAAAATATGTCGAGTTTAAAATTTTAATCGATTTTGTCTAAAAATCATATATTTAGTATGCATGATTTATTAAAAATTATTGTAAATACTATTAAAATATTTTTAAATTATTAGTAAAACTCGAAATAATTCAGATGTTTTAAAATTTAAGTAATTTTAATTGGATAGCATTTCTTCAAGTTTTCTCATAATCATTTAACTTTTATCCTATTCTATTCTAATTCATTTCAATTCTAGCCACTTCAATTAGAATTTTTATTTCAATTTTAGCCTTTGCTGATTTCAATTTTGGCCCATTCTTATTTCAATTTCAGATTCCAAGTGATTTAATTCCGTCCGTCCATCTCTAAATTAAATGCTCGATCAAATTCTAGCCACTCATCTAATTCTAATCTAACAAATAAGATCAAAATCTTAACTTTCCTATTTCTAACCCCAAAGACCAAAGCCCAAAAGAGTTGTTAGGTCATGCACCAAAAACCCGTTTTGCAAAAAACGGGGCGCGATAAAATGACGATTGTGCTGGGGATATTAAGTTCTAACCATTACGCGTCTCAGTGATTTATGTGGGGTTTACTTATTTGGTCATTTCATTATTTGTGGTTATCTCCTTGTTTAAATATTATCTTGACTTATTTGTTTAGTTGTTTCCTTGTTTATTGTGTATTTTCCATGTTCCACCCCTTTTCCTCCTCATTATTTGTTTATTTCCATATTTAATCCCCTTCCTTTTTCCTAATTTGTTTGTTCGCATGCTTAATTCTATACCCTCCTTTCTTATCTGCTTGATTCTCCAATATATTTGTATGTTTATTTTCTTTTATTTATGTATGCATTTATTTACTTGTTTATTTATTTATCATTTTTCATAAACTGCTTATGTGTTACTGCTTTTCACCTAAGTGCTAAATGTTACCGCTTTGATAAAACTGACATTCCACTCCTACTTCTACCAATTGGGACCCTCTTCCTCTTTTTATTTTGTTCTCGTGAAGGTGTGTGACTATGCACATCTCACAAATACTTCAATTCTCTTCAAACACCCTGTATTAGAGAGATGACTGAGGCATGGCAGGTGCAGATAATTTTACTATCGTGGAACCATGTGTCTTCTTGCATAAAATCCCTTTCAAGTCCGTGTCAAGCCCACTCTTAGAATTTTCTATTAGGTCATACATGTTGCATAAACCTTAGGTGGTTTGATCCTTGGTGTCAATCCACACAATTAGTAGCCACCATATTGTCTAAAGGGCCCCAACACCCTTTAGACAAATTGCATATTATCTGTCAATGTGATCACAATAACTAAATCAAATCTAATTTATGCCAAATTGGAGTTTAGAACTTGTTTATTGTTTGTTTGCAGTCATGGCCGCTTCCAACTTCCCCAACACGCAAATGGTCACAAAAGCGAACGATCTTCTGAAGAGATGGTGGGTGAATATCAAGAAGGACCATGAGTTTGAAATTCGCAAACTACTGGGTGGATTGACCTTTCTGTTATTTGTTGAACCTAATCACTACATAATCATTGCCCTGGTGAAATTCTGGGACACTGCAAGATTGGTTTTCAAATTTAGGGACTTGGAGCTAACTCTAACACTCGAGGAAATTGGAGGGTTTGTTAACCTTCCCTTTTAAGGGCGGCAAATGATTGTGCCACACAAGCAATCACCGAAGAAGTTTTTGAAGAGTCTAGGATTGAAGCGTAATCGGGAGATGGATTGTTTAGATAAAGGGTGGATTTCAATAGAAATTTTTGTACTACCGCTTTTGTGACGAAAAGGGTCATAAGCATTTCAACAAACAGTTTGGGTGTTCTGCTAGACAATGATAGAAATATCGTCTCAGAGCTTTCGCCATCGCACTACTGGGTTCCTTAGTCTTTTCTATGAAGGAGGGAAAGATTAGCACTACCTTAGGTCATGTGGTCCGAATGTTAGCTCAAGGAGGACAAAATCTTGCTAAGACTATAGTGCCTATGGTATTTGCTGAAATGATAAGGGCTTTATTCGCATGCATCAATGGTAAGAGATATTTTGAGGGCTGTAATCTTTTGTTACAACTATGGGCTGCTGAACACTTTTACAAAAGAGAGGACATGATAGATATCTTGGACGGCATGGGAAGCAAAATCTTTACTCACCCCACAAGAATGTTGGGTTTCTCCGCCCCAATGGGAACGAAAGATTGGTTTAGGTATCCAAGAGGGAGGTCAGGTAATCAAATCCAATGGAAGTATCACTGGTTAGGGTTTCGTCGCGCCACGATTAGAGGACATGAGCTCTATTTCAGCGAGCTTATTGGACTAAATGGAGTTCAACCATATGCACCACTTCGAGCCCTCCGCCAATTTGGACAAGTCAAAATGATACCTTTACGATCTCATATGGGTCATTATGGGTATGATTTTGGGCCATAAACACCACAAGTTGACACCATACTACAAAGGTGGGAATGAGTGAGAACCATTGACATCAGAGAAGATAAACCCTACTGCACACCCAAGTATTACGTATAGATCTTAGAGGATGCTGAGCATAGGGACTTAAGCAAATGAGGCCTTCCTAGTTTTGGTGACGAGATGGAAAGAATATGGGCTCGCAACCTTCTGAACAATGACTATGACATGACCCCAGAAATGATGGAGCAGATTGCACCAAACATTGGAGACCACCATGATTGAAGTTTTTTTTTTGTATTTCTATTTTCCCTATTGTTATCCCTAGCCCTTTAGATTATTTCTAGTTTTGCTTTAGTTTGATGTAATAATTTGAAATTATTCAATAAAGATCGTTTTTTTCTTTATTTCTCTAACTCTAAGCTCTAAATTGGCAAATAAGGTTTGAATTAATTATTATGTATCATTTATATGTCGTCTTAGGCCTACCTCTGGTTCAATAAGGTCCCTTGCATTTAGGGCACTTATTTCAAACAATGTGCTATTATTATTATTATTATTATTATCTGCTCTAATCTCCTAACACGATTGATTCCATTATTTTTTCTCATTCCTAAGGTTAATCTGTCCTTCATTCTGGCATATACACGATCAAAAGGGACCCCCTCTTCTTCTCCTCCTCAAATAACAGACTACAGAGACAAGGGTAAAATGGTTGACAACAACAGCAGCAACGAAAGAGTAGAAACTTCTGAGGGAGGGCAACTTTAAAATGACCTCGTCCTTAGACTTGAGCGCAAGATTTTAGATTTGGAAGAAGAAGTAGCGCATATGCGTGATTTGGCCAAGTTGTTTATTTCTCTCGAAACCCAGTTTGGCAAAAATATAGACAATCCTCCTCACTTTAACCAAACAACCATGCCAAACAATCCTCCAACCAATGTATCCCGACCTGAACTAAAATCCCATTTACCACTACCACCAACAAACTAAGCCAACCATTTCGAAACCAATTCCAAATGCGAACCCTTCATATACTCTCGGAAATAACAACCTCAACCCCATATATGTGGAAACCTCTCCCGTGACCCATAACTACCACGAATCAGAGTCCTCCCAAAAGGACATTCTGATAAAAAACCTAACCGAGAGATTAGATAGCTTAGCCAACAGGGTGCAACATGTGGAGGAAAGGAAGAGGTTGGGAGGACTGAGCTATGAGGATTTGTGTATGCACCTCGATGTAGAACTGCCTGAAGGGTACAAGCTTCCAAAGTTTAAAATGTTTAATGGCATTGGTGATCCCAAAACCCACCTGCGAATGTACTGTGACAAGCTTGTAGGGGTGGGTAGAGAAGAGAGGATACTCATGAAGCTGTTTTTGAGGAGTCTCACTAGGAAGGCTCTATCATGGTATATTGAACAAGACCCTCGGAAGTGGGTTGAGTGGGTGGACATGGCAACAGACTTCATGAAGAGATTTGGATTTAATGTAGAAAATGCACCTGACTGGTTCTACATCCAAAACCTGAAGAAAAAGCCCAGTGAATCCATCCGGATTATGCCATAAGATGGAGGTTTGAGGTGGCCAGGGCCAGACCTCCCATGGAAGAATCTCAAATGAAAGACTACTTCATCCATGCACAAGAACCACAATATTACGATAGGATGATGCTTGTAGCTGAAAAGAGCTTCGCTGAAATTATCAAATTAGACGAAAGAATTGAAGAAGACATAAAAAATGGGACCATCATCAACCTAGAAGCCCTACAACCCACCAACAAAGCTCTGCAATTCGGGGGAATGGTAGAAAACTGGAAGAAAACAAGCTCAGTCATGATGACTTAGGGAACCAGAACCCCTTATATGTACCAATCAACAACCCCACCTCCATCTCCATATCCCCAAACTCTATATCCTTCAGCTCCACCACCTATATCTCCCAACCCCATGCCAGTATATTACCAAAATGTTCCTCCTCAATATCAGCAAACTTCATATCCTGTTTATAATGCCCAACCAACATACTTCCAAACTCCATCACCCACTCAAACACTAAACTACCAAAACAGACCTCCATATGAAAGAAGACCTATAAAAAACTATACTCCTCTGGTTGATCCCATAGCCCAGCTTTATGAGAGACTGAGAGAGGCTGGCTATGTCACCCCAGTTCCTACATTGCCTGTGGATGTCCGCACAAAATAGTATGACCCTAACAAGGTTTGTGTCTACTATTCTGGGATGAAAGATCACACTACTGAAGTTTGCAGAGCCCTAAAAGATATGGTTCAAATGCTGCTTGATACTAAGGCCATCCAGCTCAAGGATCCAACACCAAATATTCAAATGCTGATTGATACTAAGGCCATCCAGCTCAAGGATCCAACACCAAATGTTGTAAACAACCCTCTACCTAATCATCAGGTCAACATGGTAGAAGTTGATGATACCTCGGATTGGGAGAAATCCATCTGGGTCCTTGAGCCAGAAGAATCAATGACTGTTATCGCCCAAACTCCAATGATAGTGCAAAGGCGTGCTCAGTTTGAGGTTAAGGTTGCCATGCCCAAGCCCCCATTCAGCGTCCTCAGAGCTCCTATTCCTCCCCAATTTGATACCTATGCTGTCCCATAGGATTATGGAAAGGGAAAGGCAAAAGTGGAAGAAGCAGACACTGCATCATGAGTGACTAGATTTGGAAGAATTTACACTTCCAAAAATTTGGTTCAAGATAGCTCCAGCAAGTCCAAGGCACCAATTGTAGAGTTTGAAGATCATGGTATCTGGAAGAAGGCACAAGCTAAAGAGTACTCTATTGTTGATCAATTGAGTAAAACCCCGTCCCAAATATCAATCTTGTCATTGCTGCAATCTTTCGAAACTCATCGAAATACTCTATTGAAGGTCCTGGGTGAAGCCTATGTCCCATCTAATATCACTCATGAAGAGGTGGCCCAAATGGTCGGGCAGGTTTTTGAGGCATACCGAATATCTTTTCACGAAGATGAGTTGCCACTTGAAGGAATAGCCTACAATAAGGCTCTATACATTTCAGCTCAATATCAGGACAAGATAATCACCAAAGCCTTGGTTCATTCAGGCTCTGGTTTGAATATCTACCCTCTAGCACGTTGACAAGGCTGGATAGTGCAAAAATCCAAACCTAGAAGATGAATGTGAGAGCTTTTGATGGCTCTCAGAGGGGTACTATTGGGGAAATAACCTTGGAAATGCTCATTGGTCCTGCTACTTTCCCAATACCTTTCCAGGTCTTGGACATTCCATCCTCATATAACTTATTGCTGGGTTGTCCTTGGATTCATATGGCTGGAGCAGTTTCCTCTACTTTTCATCAATGTTTGAAGTTTGAATGGGATCACGAAGAGGTTGTAGTCCATGGGGAAAAGGGACATCTTGTATATGCGATAGAAGGAAAGGGTCATCTAGACGGTGAGATGTACCATACAGTTGAGCTTGTTGGCAACATTGAAGTGCAACCTTGGTTTAGTCAAAAGATCATAGATATGATGGTCTGGTTTGGTTTTAATCTCAGGAAAGGTTTGGGAGCCAATCTACAAGGAATAGTTGAACCTATACAATTCGTTCGTCATTCAACCATTTTCGGCTTGGGATATAAATATACTATTGAAGAGTGGCTTGATTGGCAGCCACCTAGAGATGGGTACTACTATCCATTGAAGAAACCCATACCACCGTTGCACCAATCATTTTGATCGGCAGGTTTCATGGGTCGCATCATTGATGAGGTTCTAGAAGATATGAAAAGTTTGTCTTTAACCAAATAGGAAGGAAAAGGCTGCAATATCGTGATCAACGAGGAGGAGAAAGGGGACCCTAGAGGAAGCAGTGAAGCGAAGATCAGCATCAACATTTGGACCTCAAGTCCATCCAGACCTTGTCGGGCATCTGGGTAGCTTTGGAAGAAGTTTTCCTATCAAATTTTAAAAGTTTTCAATAAACAGTTTTAAATTCCAATTCTCTGTTATTATTTTCAAATGCTAGTATTATGAAACTCTTGAGTTTAATCAATAAAGTTCTTTTCCCATCTATTTAATATCTTATATTTATTTATGCGTTATTCTTTCTTCCAGTAAAATCTGTTATAAAAATGTTAAACCTGAGACTATGGCATATAATGAGATTGCACAGCTTAACATTAATGAGTTAGAGGAAGTCGAAGAAAGTGAGGTCCCTGAAGAGTTAATCAGAAAGGTTAAGGAATTCGAGGAAAAGCCCAACCCAAATTTAGTGGAAACAAAGGTGGTAAATCTGGGAAATTCAGAAGTGGTACAAGAGACTCGAGTAAGCATCCATATGACGAAACATGACAAGAAAGAGTAAACAGAGTGTCTAATAGAGAATAAAGATATCTTCTCCAGGTCCTATGCAGACATGACAGAGTTAAGCACTTCAATCATAGCTCATCGATTGCCCACTGATACAACATGTCTTTCTGTGAAGCAGAAGCTGAGAAAATACAAGCCCGAGTTGACTTTGAAAGTCAAGGAAGAAATATCAAAGCAATTAGATGTTGGAATCCTTCAAGTGACGGAGTACTCAACCTGGCTTGCAAATGTCGTTCAGTGCCCAAGAAAGACGAAAATGTTAGAGTTTGTGTGAATTATCGAGATCTCAACAAAGCTAGTCCCAAAGATAATTTTCCATTGCCCAACATACACATCTTGATTGATAACTACGCTAAGCATGAAACACAATCGTTCGTGGATGGCTTTGCCGGCTATCATCAAATTGAGATGCCCAAGGACGATGCTGAGAAGACTGCATTCATCACACCGTGGGGTGTTTACAACTACAAGGTAATGCCTTTCGGGTTAAAGAATGCTGGGGCTATATACATGAGGGCAATGACCACCCTGTTTCATGACATGATCCACATGGATATTGAAGTTTATATGGATGATGTCATCATCACATCAAAGAAGGGTTCAAATCATCTAGATGATCTGTGAAAGTTATTTGCCAGGCTACGCAAGTATAACTTGAAGTTGAATCCTGCAAAATGTGTCTTTAGGGTTCCTGCTGGAAAGCTTCTGGGTTTCATTGTCAGTCGTCGGGGTATAGAACTGGATCCATCGAAAATCAAAGTCATTCATGATCTACCTCCGCCGAAGAGTAAGAAAGAGGTAATGAGTTTCCTGGGTCGACTAAATTACATCAGTCGTTTCATAGCCTAGTCTACTGTCATTTGTGAGCTTATCTTCAAGCTGTTGAAGAAGGATTCTATGGTGAAATGACGGAGAACCCTGTAGATGATGATTATAGACCGTTGAAGACTTACTTTCTATATAAAGAAGTAGCTTTTGCAGAGGAAGACATTTCTGAAGAATATAATGGTTGGAGGATGTTCTTTGATGTTGCTAAGAACTTGAGCAGATCCGGCATCGGAGCTGTTTTAATCTTACCAACTGGGAAACATTATCCAGTATCAGCCAAATTCAGGTTCCTCTGCTCAAATAATATGGATGAATATGAACTTGCATATTGGGACTCTGACGCGGTATCGACTTGGATATCCAGGAAATGTTGATAATAGGAGATTCAAACCTATTGATTCATCAGGTCCGAGGTGAATGGGCTACCAAGAATCAGAAGTTGTTACCATACTTGGAGTGCGTGCATAGGTTGTGTAAAAGGTTCATCAAGGCATAATTCAAACATGTGCCAAGGATCCAGAATGAATTCGCAGATGCCTTAGCCACCTTGTCTTCCATAATTCAATATCCTAATCATAATTACATTGATCCTATTTACATCCACATATATGAGCAACCAACATACTGTTTTCATGTTGAGGAAGAGCCTGATGGAAAACCTTGGTACAATGTCATTCGAGGATATTTGAAGAGCAGTGAGTATATAGAGGATGCAACAAGTGTACAAAAGCGTACAATTTGGAGGTTAGCGAATCAATTCTTCCGAAGTGAAAAAATCCTTTATAGGAGGACTCCCGATTTGGGGTTGCTAAGGTGCGTCGAAGCTGGAGAAGCCAATAGGTTGATTGAAGAGATACATGCAGGAACATGTGGTCCTCACATGAACGGTTTTACATTGGCAAAGAAGATCCTAAGATCGAGATATTTCTGGCTAACTATGGAGATAGACTGTATCCGCTATGTTAAAAAATGTCACCAATGTCAGACTCATGCAGATATTATTCAAGTTCCTCCCAACGAACTCCATGTTACTAGTTCACCTTGGCCCTTTGCAGCTTGGGGCATGGACGTTATTGGTCCAATCAGCCAGCGGCATCCAATGGACATAGATTCATTCTGGTTGCAATCAACTACTTCACCAAGTGGGTCGAAGCCACCTCCCACAAATCAGTGACCAAGAAGATTGTGGATGACATTGTCAAAAATAACATTATCTATAGGTTCGAGATTCCTGAGTCAGTTATCACTAATAATGGAACCAACCTAAATAGTGATTTTATGAGATCATTGTGTGAGAAGTTCAAGATCAATCATCGAAATTCTATAGCATACATACCACAAATGAATGGAGCAGTTGACACTGCAAACAAGAACATCAAAAGGATATTGCGCAAGATGATCGACAATCATAGACACTGGCATGAAAAGCTACCATTTGCATTGCTGGGATATCGTACCACTATCAGAACTTCTATTGGGGCTACGCCTCTGGTATATGGTAATGAAGCTGTGATACCTGCTGAAGTAGAGATACCATCTCTAAGAATTATTCAAGAAGTGGAGTTGAGTGATGCTAAATGGATACAACTTCGGGCAGAAAATCTGGCATTAATAGATGGAAGAAAAATTAACGCCATTTGTCATGGTCAACTCTATCAAAATAGAATGGCCAGAGCATTCAACAAGAAGGTTAGACCTAAACACTTCTCACCTGGGCAACTAGTTTTAAAGCGGATTTTCCCAAAACAAGATGAAGCAAAGGGTAAATTCTCACCAAACTGGCAAGGTCCATACATAGTCTCTCGGGTATTGACAGGCGGAGCCCTCATACTTGCAGAAATGGATGGAGAAGTTTGGCCCAAACCTATCAATTCAGATGCTGTGAAGAGATATTACATCTAAGTTTGTTTCATGCGCTTTTACTCTGTATTTGGAACTACGTCAGACCTGATTCCCTTCTAAGAGGGGATACGTAGGCGCTCCTATAGAGTTCGGTCATATCATAATAAAAATTTCATTTTCCCCTTTGACTGTGTAACTGGGTAGAATTTTTGAGAGGGTCTCAAAAATTCCATTAGAAAGACATCTTCTTGCAAATCACGATACTAGGGAAGAATTTTTGAAAGGAACTCAAAAATTCCATCAAAAGAATTTCTTCTCACAAATCAGTAACTGGGGAATAATTTTTTAGAGGGTCTCAAAAATTCCTTCAAACGAGCATTTTTTGCACAAACCAAGACTGGGGCAAAAATTTTGAGAGGGTCTAAAAAATTCACAGCAATCAAACTACAATCTTCAACAAAGATCAGATAACAATTTTGCTGCTGAGTCATATGTTGTAAAGTCTCAAACTGTTCCATGGTCAAAGATTCAACGTTACTTTTTACAAATTAATATTTTCAAAAACTTTTTCAAAAAACTCTCTCTCTTTCTATTCTACATTTTTCTTCAAAACAAATGCCCGGAAAGGTCTGGATGGCGAGTCAAAGGGAGTACACCGGACGGAGCATATCAACCTCCCCCATTTTTAAACTCACAATTTTTCTTTGAATACAGAAAAGACAGGTACAAATACAAAAGACAACTTCAACCTAGCCTGATCGCTATTAAGCTCGACGAATCGCCAGTCAAATGGCATACTATCCTTTTGACAGAATTAATGACCAAGTTATTTTGAGCCCGACAAATCGCTAATTATTGGTACATCTTTCCAATTAGAAGAAAGAGTCAAACTACTCCATATCAATCCCGACAAATCAACATTTCTACTGCACCCACTCCTTACAATAGGATGAAGGGTCAAAGCTACAATATTCTGAATTCGTCAACAAATGACACTCAATCCTTCTAAAAGGTGAAGGTTTATTCCCTCAAATAATTATCGCATGAGCCTGAAAACTATATTATGCCCGCAGATTATAGTATGCTCGAGACTGCATTGTGCCCAAGAATTGCATATGCCCGATATTGCATGAGCACGAAGATTGCATTGTGCCCGATATTGCATGTGCCCGAAGATTGCATTGTGCTTGAAGATTGCATTATGCTCGAGAATCGCATTGTGCCCGATATCATATGAGCCCAAAGATGGCATTGTTCCTGATATTACATATGCCCGAAGATTGCATTGTGCCTGATATTGCATATGCCCAAAGATTTGCATTGTTCCCCAAGACTGCATTCTGCCCAAAATTGCATGTGCCTGAGGATTGCAGTATTGCATTGTGCCTGAGAATTACATCATTGCATGTGCCCGAGATTGCATTGAGCTCGAGATTGCATTGTGCCCGAGATTGCATTGTGCCCGAGAATTACATCATTGCATGTTCCCGAGATTGCATTATGCCCGATATCTCATTGTGCCTAAAGACTGCATGTGTTCGATTTGCATTGTGCCCAAAGATTGCATTGTTCCCGAGATTGCATTGTGCCCTAGAATTGCATATGCTCGAATAAATTCCAATCAAGCTACAAGTATTAACAGATGCCCAAATTACAGATACGCTCTCTTTACTCATGATTTATGTTCCAAAGGCATTATGGTCTAAAGGCATCTTTCACGGTTTGCGGACATCATATCATGGCCTAAGGATTTAATTTCTACTTATCATGATCCAAAGGTGTCATAGTCTAAAGACATCATTTTTCATGGCCCACAGACAACATTTTCATGAGCTGAGGATATATATATTTTTTGTGTATCATGGTCGTAGACATCATAGCCTAAGACATCATTTTCATAGTCTTCAGGCAAACATCATGGCTGATATCGGAATTGCATCATGATTACCTTTATCGTTTGTTTAATACATTTGCTCTAATCATCTTACAAGCTACAGATATGCAGAGACTAACATTTTGCAGATAAGACACTTTTCACCTCTCGGCAATTATCGTGCTTACATCTATCGAACGAAGGCCCTATCAAACTCTTTGCTACTCATATCACCATTTTTTGTCCCATTTAACCCTTGGCTACTCATATTACCACTCTCATCGGATTCTACACTCTCCAATTGAAAATCTCTATGTCATGCCTCTCTCGCTACTCTAATCTTATCCATTCAAGCCAATATCGTTCCCGTTCGAATATCATACCGCTCTTGCAATTTTTAGGTTCTTTGTTTGCTCCTGAATCTAGAACTACACATGACCTGATTCTCGTATAATCAGAGATATGTAGGCGGCTTAATACCAAAGTCTCGGTCGTACCCTTTTTCAACTCTATGTCATTTCAAGTGATCCCACTGACATCTCTCGTCAGTCGGACAAAATCGGCTACTAAGTCAACGTTGGTTGCCCGACAATTCATCCTTCATTCTCAAGCAACCAAGGGGCAGCTATTGACACTCAATTTTGACCGACCTTTAGCAATTTTGGAAATGTTATTCGATTAAATATGTAGTTTTTAAAAAAAAATATATGTTGAGTTTAAAATTTTAATCTATTTTGTCTAAAAATCATATATTTAGTATGCATGCTTTATAAAAAATTATTGTAAATACTATTAAAATATTTTTAAATTATTAGTAAAACTTGAAATAATTCAAATGTTTTAAAATTTAAGTAATTTTGATTATAATATTTTATAGTATTTTAATTCGATAGCATTTCTTCAAATTTCCTCAAAATCATATAACTTTTAGCCTATTCTATTCTAATTCATTTCAATTCTAGCCACTTCAATTAAAATTCTCATTTCAATTTTAGCCTTTGCTGATTTCAATTTCAGATTCTAAGTGATTTAATCCCGTCCATCCATCTCTAAATTAAATCCTAGATCAAATCCTATCCACTTATCTAATTCTAATCTAACAGATGAGATCAAAATCCTAACTTTCCTATTCCTAACCACAAAGACCATAGCCCAAAAGAGTTGTTAGGTTGTGCACCAAAAACCCGTTTTGCGAAAAATGGGGCGCGATACGATTCTTGATCGTCAGGTTCGAAGGTTGAGAAACAAAGAAGTCGATTTAGTGAAGGTTTTGGGGAGTAGTGAGTCTGTAGAGGGAGGTACTTGGGAAGCAGAATCAACATTGAAGGCCAAGTATCCTCACCACTTTCCTTTCGATCCTATTCCAGCATGAGTTAATAATTCCTCTGTAATTTTTTAGTCATTCATGCGTAGATTTAGTCTTAGTATCTTGTTCCTTCAATTGTTCTTACATTTTCAGCGTAATTGCATGTTCTTGGAACTCAGTTCAGTCAGATATCAGTTTTAGTACTTAGTGATAGGGATTGTAGCTCCTTCCCTCTATACCTAACTTGTTTAGACTTCATTCCAGCAATAATGTTCCCAAGGGCGAGATAATGTAACACCCCGTATCAAAAAATAGACTAACTAGTAAATTCCAGAAGTTGCAGGTGCCACCGACGGACCGTAGGGTGACCCACAGTGTGTTCTGCTGGTTCGTGGATGGACACCTGTAGCCCTCCCCAGAAGTAGTCCAGAAATCTAGCTAAGGGTCCACCCACGTCGGGACCTACGGACCGTATGTTAGGCCACGATTCATGGTCCAGGGCCGTGGGTCAGCCCCTAGCTTTCAGTCCCAGAACCTCCCAAAAAAGTGAGCCAAGGATCAACCTATGCCAGGACCTATAAACTGTAGGTCAGACCTCGGTCCGTGATCTAGGGCCATAGGTCGAACCCTAGATATCAACCCCCAGAACCCCATCGATGGTTGACCAGCACAGACCGTGGGTCAGTTCCATTGATGGCCTTGACAACTTTTAAGTCAGGGGTCATTTGGTCTTTTCCATATGTGTTGGACCCCTAAACTACGTCATTTAAACCCTAAATTACGTAGTTTTAATCAGTTTTAGCCTAGTAAACTAATTAGAACCTAACCTAATCAAGCAGTCATCAAACTTAGAGAAAATTAGAGAGAGAAGTTGACCAATCCCTAGTTCAAGAACGCAACAAGATTTCATCAATTTCAGTCCCAAAATCAAAAGATTTCTCTGTGAAATTCGTCACCAGGTATGTTGGATTTCACTAGTGGGTTCCTTTCACCCATTAGGTCCTTAATTTTCAATTAGAATTTGATTCCATTAATATTATCTAGACCTAGGGTTTCTTGAATGTTAGAAATTGTTGGGTTTTAGCTGTTAGAATGATCCAAATGAGATTATCATGTTGTTGCTTAGTTTCTCGTACGATACTCAGAACCCTAGTTATGTAGTTCTTTTAGTTCATGAATTACACATGTTAGGTCAGTTATTTCATATATACATGCTTCAAATTACGAATGTCACATTATTAGTTATAATTGTTGCATTCTTAGAGTTTGCATGTCAGTAATTGAGTTATCCAGTACTTCACATTTTAGTCATAATATGGCTTATATACATTCTAATTAACAGTAGCTTAATACTGAGTGGACTAGGGTCAGTCACCCTCAAGTCCCAGAACTACGTGCCCCATAGGTTTATAAGTCCCCTCTGTGGGCATTACATTTTAGTGATCATGCTAGTCATGCCTCAATACCTTTGGCGGGTATATTGGGTCCTCTCGATGGGGCGTATACATCGTACTCCACATTTAGCTCATGTGGTTTTGTGTCGATTATTAGTAGCTCCCACAATCAGATTCCATTGCATTGACCATGTTATTAGTTACAGTCAGATTTCAGTCTCAGCATGTTATAAACTTGGTCAGTGCATTCAGTTATGTCATGTTCAGTAATCTCAGTATAGAATCATGCTTATCTCTTATTATTGCTCATATATATACTTGTTCAGTTATGTTTTTATTCAACTTTATTCTATCTTGCATGCTCAGTACCTTTTAAGTACTAACACATATTCTGTGCTACATCTTCTCGTGATGTAGGTTCAGGTCCTCAGCTTTCAGATCACACATAGATCGGTTTCCAATCTTCAGCTCAGCAGTATCTGTGGAGAGTCCGAGGATGACAGACATGTTTCTTTCCTATTTTTAGTCTTTAGTTTCATTTTTGCTAGATTTAGCTTGGGCATGTCCCAAAACTTCTAGTTAGTTAGAGGCTTATTTCAGACATTGTTAGTTTCATCTTTAGTACTTGAGAGTTTGACTTTTCAGTTGTTGTTAAACTCTCAATTTTCATATATTCAGATAGTTATGGGTATTCCCCATCATTTTATTTTAGTTTATCTTATTATTTAGCTTCCACACAGTCTTTTCTTAGTTCCGTTTATGTAGTATGCTTATCATATGCCAGCATGGTTAGCTTGGGATCACTCGTGATCCTAGGTCCTGTGTCCGCGTCCTAGGGATAGCTTTGGGGAGTGACAAGTTTCACAGAAATAATAACAACAACAACTCACTACAAGAAAATGAAATAATTTATTAGAGGGGGCGACATTTGCTTCAAAAATAAAGACCAAGACTTTCAACTCTTGTCAATTGCCAGGTAACCGTGATGTCTCCAATCTATTTTGTGATCACTATAAACTACGAAGACACAACAAGGATGTGTTTTTAACTACATGGCTATCCATATTGGTGGAAAAAAAAAGAAAGAAAGGGTAGGTTTGCTAATTTCAGTCGAACTTCATAAGTTGGACGTATGGATTCCTCCCCAATAAGTGGTTTATCAAAATAACAATATAACCAACGCATGTCCCTTTTAAGCCTCAATAAATCCAAGGGTATCGATTCAATAACTTTGTTGGTAAGGATGTACTTTTTTTGTCGCTAATTATGAATGGATATTAGATTCGGGAGCGTCTTTAATTCTTATATAACTATTCTTGATGGTTCATTTGTTACCACTAATAATTGTGGAGATGTGATTCTTAATTCTTCAATAAATGTAAATCATGTTTTACATGAATCCATGTTTGCCTCTAATCTTGTTTCCATTAGTAAACTGACACATTCATTAAATTGTGTTGCTTATTTTTTCCCTTCCTTTTGTGTTTTGCAGGACCTAGCCATGAGGAAGCTGATTGGCATGGGTAAACTGAAGAATAACTTTTATTATTTCCAAAGTCAAGCACTAGTTTCAACTCTTTTGTCAAATAATGACCAAACTGTCTTGTGGCATCAACGTCTTGGTCATTTGTCTTTTAGTCGTTTGTCGTTCATTTCGAAACTTCAGTTTTTAAATTTTAATAAGTTAAGATGATTATTGTGATGCTTGCCACCGAGAGAAGAGAATTTGGAAGTCATTTTCTGTTGGTTCTATTAAATCTAATGAAGTCTTTGATTTGTTTCACTATGATTTATGGTCCCTATCATTTACCTTCATTGTCAAAGCCTCATTATTTCTTGACCATTGTGGATGATTTTACCAGAACTACTTAGGTGTATTAGCTCAAGTCTAAAAATTAAGTTTCTTATCTATTAATTTCCTTTCTTTCCATGGTAAAAAGACAATTCAATTGTCTTGTTAAAATCATTCGTAGTGATAACAACACATAAATTACTGATAGTCAACTTCAACAATGTTGTCAGGAAGGAGGAGTTATAAATCAGTTTTCTTATACCTCTACACCTCTACATCTCTACAAAATGGTGTAGTAGAACGTAAACTCTGACATTTACTTGATGTCATTAGATCCTTAAGGTTCCATGCTGATTTACCAATAAAATTTTAGGGAGAATGTGTTCTAACAACAACTGATTTAATAAATTACACACCAACACCCTTTTTATCTGGAAAAAGCTCATATCAGTTGTTGTTTTCCTCAAAACCTTCTTATGCACATTTACGTGTTTTTGGATGTCTCTATTATGCTTCAGTTATTCCACGATCTCAGATAAATTTCATGATAGAGCCACACCTTGTATTTTTCTGGGTTATCCATATGGTCATAAAGGTTACAGGGTCTATGATCTGAAAACACATCAAGTATTTATTTCTCATGGCGTGATTTTTCATGAGAGAGTATTTCCTTATTAAAAAATACTTTTTCTTCTCTTAAAAGCAACCACGAGTGCCTTTTCCATTGTCGATTGATGATCCTACTCAAATTTGTCAAGCCAAAGTCCACCATAAGAAAATCTCAAATTCCGGCACAATACATCAAAAATGGCTCCAAGTGACACTATAATTGTGCAACAATCACAAGATCAGATTATTGAACCATCAGGAGAACCTATTGTTCCAACTTGACCTCAACGCACCAAAACCCAACCAGATCATCCTAAAGATTTTCTGGTCAAACTCCCAAACAATAAAAAGGTTTTTCTTCAAGCTCATCCAACACAGCTTGCTTAGGTATTGGTCCAACTTATCCTTTATGTCGCTATATTTTCTACTCCAATTTTTCCATAACTCATACATATTTTCTTTCGACCATTACCCACCATAGTGAGACAACGTCTTACAAACAAGTAATACAGGTACAACACTAGAATGACGCCATGAGAAAAGAGTTGGACACGCTTGAACAAAGGCACATGTGGACCTTAGAACATCTCTATGTAGATAAAATAGCTATTTGTTGTAAATGGGGTCTACAAAATTAAGTTTAACTCTGATGGATAGATTGAGCTTTATTAGGCCTGCCTTGTCGGTAAATGATACAACCAAGTAGAATGTTTAGATTATAATGAAACGTTTTCTCTATTTGCCAAATTCACTACAGTTCGCACCCTTTTAGTTGTTGCATTTATGAAAAATTGATATCTCCATCAACTAGATGTGCATAATGCTTTTATTCATGGAGATTTACATGAAGAAGCTTACATGCAACAACCACCTGGATATTTCACGGCTGAAGATAATAGAGTTTGTCACCTTTGTCGGTCACTTTATGGATTAAAGCAAGCCTCAAGGCAATGGTTTGATAAGTTTTCTACTGCTATCTTAATTTTTGGCTTTACATAATTCAAGGCTGACACTTCTTTCTGTTTGTATTGACGAGAAAATTTGTTTGCAGTCATTCTTGTATATATAGATGGTGTCATTATTGTCACCAATGATTCATTCAATTTGAAATCTTTGAAGGGCTCTTTAGTATCGTGGTTTCTTATAAAGTATTTGGGTTCTCTTAAGTATTTTTTTAATCTAGAAGTTGCTCACACTTCAGAAGGAATAGTTCTTTCACAGCAAAAATACACGCTGGATATTTTTTTTAAAATGGACATAATGGCATCTAAACTAGTAAAATTTCCCATAGAGCAACATCACTGTTTAGATTTGGATGAAAGTTATGCTCTTTAGGATCTTGGGCTCTTTCACATAGTAGTGGGGAGGCTAATTATCTCTTTGTTACTAGGCCTGATATTTGTTATCTCAATTCATGTACTAGCCTCGACAGAACTATTGGCTAGCTACTCTCTGTATATTGTGTTATTTAAAGGTTTCACCAGGCCAAGGTATTTTCCTTTCAACAACAGGTCCTATGTCTATAAAAGGATTTTGTGATTCAAATTAGGCAAGTTTTCCACTCACCCATCGTTCAACCAGTGGTTATATCATCTTTCTTCACCATTCACCCATTTCATGAATAGTAAGAAACAAGTAACAATTTCACATTCTTCTTTTGAAGAGAATACCGTTCCATAACAACAACAACTTATGAGATCATTTTGTTACTCCAATTACTTTCAGACATATATGTCCCTCATTTGGATCCAATTTCATTATATTGTGATAATCAAGTCGCACGTTATGTTGACAATAATCCAGTTTATCATGAACGAACTAAGCATATTAAGGTGGACGGTCGTTTTGTTCGGGATTTTATTTAACATGGTTTGTTGGTTTGTCATCACATTTCAACACAACGCCAACTTGCGAATGTTTTTACTAAAGCCTTAGGTGCACACCAATTTCAAATATTTATTTCCAAGTTGGGCATTCGGGACCTCCATGCTCCAACTTGAGGGGGCGTAATAGCGTATTTGGTAGTTAGTTATAGATATCCATTAATTTGAATTTTAAATTATGAAGATTTGGTATACATTTTGTATCATATATGACTCTTCTAGGTATAGAGTTTGTGTTCTCGTAAGAGTTAACCACATCGATTGTTCCGGTATTTTGTATTTATAAAAGAGCACATTGTTCTTTCATTATTTGAATAAGATCGATACTAGTTTATACCACATTCATCAATTTGCAAGTAATGAAAATAAAAACTTCTTTTTATGGTTAACAAAATTTTATCACCAATGTGAAAGGCATATAAAATATACTTTATTTATTTATTTTTACTTATCTACTATTATTAAAATAGATTTTTAGTTTTACTTATCACTTATAACATTGTAGATAGTGAAGTTTCATTGATAAATTCATATTAAATTTTGGATTATATCTTAAATTCATGATATGTTGACCAAGTAAAATTATTGATTGATAAAGTTGGATTAATATTTAAGTTGAAATTATATTACTTAATGTCATGACCCAAAGTATACCCTAGACGTCAAATGACGTATAGGACCCTAAGAGGTTCTACACAAGCCACTTGACATATATACAACACATTGAAATAAACAAAAGTAGAATTTTAGTAAAAAGTCTCATATTGTAGAATTGTTTGAACATACGAGCGGAATTCTAATCATAGTTTTGACAAGCCAATTTAATCCATCAAAAGAAGTGGTTGGGACAGAACCCATACACCATATACAATGTCTGAAAACTAAAGACATCAGAAAGCATAGTAAATGTGACACAATCCTTAGAACATGAGAACTCCCCAAGTTTTCGATCGATCAATCAATTAGCCATAGAGGAGGAGAAGCATCAGACCTTACATTATTGAGCAATATAGACACATGAGCATATGAGAACATTAGAACATAATATACATGACCAAGATAAATCATAGCTAAAGCCTTGAAAAGAATCATAAATCATAAACATGGTCAATGCATCTTAAAACATGATGAAAACTTCATAAAACCTTTGAAGTAACTTAGTTCATTTTGTGGAATATTTACCATTAACCGACATAGACCACGTGCACTATAACGTGGAATCTGGTGTCTTACTCCCACACCAAAAAAAAATTCCCTTACTTGCCAAGGCAAGGACCATAAACTTCTATACTAGGTGGATCCACTAGCTATGTCTTTCTAAGAAAAATTCTATGGGGGCAGATAGTTAGGGACAAGAAGATTGTTACTAGAGAACCGACCTCTACTAACGGGAGAGCCTCTATCTCAACGTCCTCTCGGTGCTAAGTAAAATCACAATGAAAATTTTCATTTTTATAAACATATCATCATACTTGGAAAAACACAATTAAGTTACTAATCCAATCTTAGATCATCATAGAGTAGCTCTTTAAATCATAAATCATGCATGTGTGGGAAAACCTTTTACCAATAATGATTTCTTAATATGTGAGAGTACTTTTCACAATTTCATTGATTCTTATCTTAAAAGCAACATTAGATCATGCACATCTTTTTAATAAAACATGCATAACATCCATAAATCATATTCATAACTTCATAGGCTTTCTTCATAAATTCATAGTGAAAATCATGAATAATGCATGGGTCCATATGAATTCAATTGTGTAACGAAATCTAGACATGCATAGGTAGATTGAAATTGAACAAGTAGATTGAACGCAAATAAGACGCATGGATATTGCATGTACCCTAATCAAAATTAAGTGAAATTGAATTGGAAACTTTGAAATATTTTGGGACCCAATGGATAAATGGAATTCATTGGTGAATCCCCACATACCTTGATGATCAAGACCCAAATAAATGGAGGAAAAAAAAGACTTGAATCTTGGAACCCTACCTTTCTTCCTTGAGCTTGAGGGAAAAATTTGAGAGGATGAACTTGGATGAGAATTTGGGATTTGAGAAAATGAGAGAGTTTGGGTAAAATTTGGAGTTAAAAGGTAGTTATAGGTCTTAAAATTAGGTTAAAATGACATAGTATAGATATTAAATGCATAGGAAAAGACTCAAATACCCTTAAGGAATAACTGCCGAACAGTCCTACGGTCCGTAGAACTTTCAATGGTTATTGGTCACTTATAGAACTAACTTTAGAAACCCAAAATTTGGCCAACTTTCCACAAAACACTTCTACGGACTGTCAACATTTCTACTGTCCGTAGACCCCATTTGTAGTCCTCAACTTTGAGTAAAAAATTTCATGAAGTGTTGAGCCTTCCTACAGAACCCATCTACTACTCATCCGATTTCCTACGACTCATCCTGTTCACTCATAGGCCAGACTTCATAAACATGAATTTTCCCAAAACTCATCTCAACTTCTATGACTCACCTTTTACGGGTAACCCGTATACCCTCTTACGGTCCGTAGATGAGACTCGTCGACCACAGTACTAGTGCTAAAACGTGAACTTTCCCTTTTCAATCCAACTTTCCAATTTTCGAGGTATTACAATATCTCCCCTTGGGAGCATTCGTCCTCGAATGAGACTCAAGCTAGCATGAATAGAGTAAGAGAGAAACTAACAACCCCACATGAATGCAAATCACATCATAATGCACATGGACATGGAGAATCACCCCAAGCTAAATTATAACTTCAAAAATCAAGTTTTTCATGAACATACATGCATATGGAAATATGAGAATGACTAAAACGCATTAATCTAAAAGAATAAACCATGAGGAACTAATACCTCAAACTAGAATATGGGTGGATGAAAGAGATGAGGATACCGGGACATCATATTGATTTCGGCCTCCCAAGTAACACCCTCAACTAATTGATTCCTCCAAAGAACTTTCACGAAACCAACTTTTTTATTTCTCAACTTCTGAACTTGACGGTCTAAAATCTCAACCGAAATCTCTTCATAAAAAAACATTCTTTAACTCCCAAACCTTCTAAAGGAACAATGGATGTCAGATCTCTAACAAAAATTTTCAATAAAGAGACATGGAATAACATATGTACCGATGCTAAGCCATTAGGTAACTCTAACTCATAAGCAACCTTGCCAATACTTCTTAAAATCTAATATGGGCCCACATATAAGGAGCTAAGCTTCCATTTATTTTCAAACCTCATCACACCCTTCATAGGTGAGATTTTCAAATAAATGAATCATCGATTTCAAATTTAAGCTCTCTTCTTTTGACATCGACATAAGACTTTTATCGACTTTGAGACATTTTCAACCTTTCCCTGAATAATTTGAACCTTTTCCATAGCCTCATGCACCCACTCGGGCCCTATTGATGCTTACCGTGACCAACAACACTATCCTACGGTATGAGTGTCTACGATCGTCGATAATATAGTAACCCAACCAAGGGTTGGGGTCGTGTCCCAAGGTAGCGGTTTTGAGAATCAGTAGCCAATTAGAATTTCGTTTGAATTAGTCGTAGCTAAAACCATTTGCGATAAAATACATTCTAAATTAAAAAGGGTGACACAGAAGTGTCAAATATCAAAAGGGGTTTTGTAACAAGTGATAAAATAGCAAAATAAACAAGAAAATCAAGTACGGGGAAGGTTCTTGGGATGTGACCGCAATACAAGTTGAGATAAATCATTAGGTACATGCTTTCAATAGGAAAATTTCAAGACAATAGTGACTAGGCTAAGCTTTAAATGGAAATAAGTTTCCTCTCGGGCAACTTACCCCGTTTCAAATGCGTTCCTCTCGAACACCCATTTGCTGCATGAAGACAAGCCTACGCCTTGCCCCACTCACTCTCATGAGCTGAGTGTTAGGATATGGGACTAGGGCTCACCCTCTCGGGCTGAACCTCATGTCGACCCACTCCTTAAGCCATCAGTCTAGTGGTTTTGGTTTCGCGACCTCTCTCTCGAGCAAGACGAAAACACATGGGTGACTTTGTATTTGCATCTACAAACCCTTTAGCTTAAACCACAACCACTAGGTGAAATCACCATTAAAATACATCTAACCTATCAGCAAGCAAGACCCAACAAGAATATCAACCCATATTTGCTAAATCACACCCCACGAATGGGGTTTTTTAGCCACACATCAAGAAATAAGAAATTATACCTAACATGATAAAGAAATAAACTGGGTATAAGAAATTAAACCTTGAATTAATCTACGAAAGAAGAATAAAGAAGACCCACTTCCAACTTGGGAAAGATGAACTCCTTTCTTCAAGTCTCCACAAAACCCTCTCCAAACTTGAGAGAAAAATATAGAAAAATACTATAGACTAATAATAATTTTTTACTCTAAAAATTCCTCTCTCCCAGACTACAACTCTAACTAGTATTTATAGTTTTCACAGATTGTGCTGCGGAGGATCATTCGGCGACATTAGTCGAGATCGCCGATGAACTCGGTGATCAGCCCTTTAATCAGCTCATAGCCTTCAGTGTCTTGCCTTCAGTATCCTCATATTTTAGATCATTGAGCGGTATAGTACTGCTTCATGAAACTAATTGGTGACTCGCCGACTGCTCCTTTCCTCGCCTTTTGATCCACTTCCTTCAAGGCTTCGCGTACTGGAACAAAGGGTGGTGCATGTCAATTCGACGACTCGCCAAGTTGGACTCATCAATCCGCAGACTTTCATTTCTTGTTCTTTTCAGCCCTTTTTACTCCGTTTTGCGCCTAAGTGTCCATGCTTCCAGTAAAACTTCAAATACCATTAAGCATTTTATTCAGGTAAAACAAGCATTCAAGGACACTATTTCTATTAAAATAAAGCCCTAAATGAGTCAAATTTGTGGACTCATCACCTATCAAAGCGACCTTTCCAACTTCAAACCAACAATAGGAGACCTATACCTCCTACCATAAAAAGCCTCAAATGAAGCCATCCCAATACTACAATGATAGTTATAACTATAAGAAAGCTCGATTAATGACAAATGGTCATCCAAATTACCCTTGAAATCAATCATGCAAACTCTTAACATATCTTCTAAGTTCAGTATAGTACGCTTGGCTCTTCCATCAATTTGAGGGTGGAAAGTTCTGCTAAAGTTCACTTGAGTACCAAGATCTTCTGAAATGACTTCCAAAATTGAGACGTAAACTGAGGACCACGATCGGAGATAATGGATAAAGGAACTCCATGTAAACTTATCATTTACCAAATATAAAGCTTGGCATACTTCTCGGGCTGAAAACGAAGTCTTTATGAGAAAAAATGAATCTATTTTATCATTCGATCCACAATAACACAAATCGAATCAAACTAATAACGAGTACGAGATAAACCTGTCATACATGCCATATTTAAATCTTCCTACTTCCACGTAGGAATGCTAATATTTTTAGCCAAACCACCCAATTTTTGATGCTCAACTTTCACTTATTGACAATTTAGATATTTAGCCACAAATTTTACAATATCCTTCTTCATCCCATTCCACCAATAGAGCTCCCGCAAGTCGCGGTACATCTTGGTGTCTCCAACGTGAATAAAATATCAAGAACTGTAAGCTTCTGTCAAAATTTGATTTCTTAACTCATCAACATTTGGGATACATAACCAACCTTGCTATCGAAGGACACCATCACCTCCTTGGGAGAAAGCCTTAATAGCTTTTGTGGAAATCAACTATTTCAAGTCAACCATAATCGGATCAAGATCTTTCTTAGCTTTCACATCTGATACAAGAGATAATTTTAAATCATTTGAACAATGACTCCACCTTCATTGGAATCAGCCGAACACACCAAATCGACCCAATTTATGAGCATCACGAGCTAACTACTTCTTACCATCCTCAACATGAGCAACACTATCTATCGATAGTCAACTAAGAGCATCCGTTACCACATTTGCTTTATCCGGATGATAGAGGACACTCATGTCATAATCCTTTAATAGCTCAAGCCATCTTATTTTGGCAAAGATTCAAATCTTTTTGAGTGAACACATATTTCAAGCTCTTGTGGTCGGTAAACACATCTACATGAACACCATATAAGTAATGCCTTCAACTCTTTAGAGCAAACACTATTGCCGCTAACTCCAAATCATGAGTTAGATAATTTTTTTCGTGCACCTTCTATTGCCTTGAAGCATGAGCGATGACTTTCCCATGTTGCATCAAAATACAACCAAGACCAATCCATGAAGCATCACAATACACTACAAAGACATCTGATCCTTATAGTAATGCCAATATAGGGGCTGAAGTGAGTCTATCCTTCAACTCTTGGAAACTCTTCTCACAAGCTTCCAACCATAGGAATTCACCTTCATTTGAGTTAATGTCGTCAAAGGGGAAGCAATAGAGGAAAATCCTTCCACTAACCTTCTATAGTAACTAGCCAACCCCAAGAAACTTTGTATATCTTAAGTGGATAAAAGTCTAGGTCGATTCTTTACTACCTCAATTTTCTTAGGATCAACTTAAATACATTTACATGAGACAATATGACCAAGGAAAGAAACAACCCTCAACCAAAATTCACATTTGCTAAACTTAGCATACAATTCCCGATCCTTCAGAACTTGCAACGTAATCCTTAAATGTTCAACCTGTTCATCCTCACTAAGTGAGTAAATCAAAATATCATTAATAAATATAATTACGAACATGTCAAGATAATTGCTTGGAGACCCTATTAATCAAATTCATATACACCATCGGGGCATTAGTTAAACTAAAAGACATCACAAAAAACTCATAATGATTATACCAAGCTTGAAAAGGCGTCTTCGAAATGTCCTTTTCCTTCACCCTCAATTGGTGATAACTCGACCGAAGCTCAATCTTAGAGAAGTAACTCGCTTCTTGGAGTTCTCATCTATCCTTGGAATATGATACTTTTTTTTATTGTGACCTTATTCAATTGTCGATAGTCAATGCACATTCGGAGGGAACCATCCTTCTTCCAAACAAACATTATTGGATCACCCTATGGTGAGATACTTGTTTTCAAGTTTTAAAAGAAAGAAAAAACTATTTATTTTTTTTATAAAAAATCAATTCAACTAATTTTTTAAAGAAAAACAAAATTTATATAAGAGTCTCCACTTAATTTTAAGAAAAATCAAGAAAACTTTAAATTTTCAAAAGACTTTAAAACAGAGAAAGATCATTTGAAAATACCAAAGGGGGTTCGGTTTCAAATTTACACTTCAAGAAGGTGTTAGACATGTGAACTGTCTGCTAACGCGCGGTTGTCTTGCGGCTTGACTAAGGGTTTTGACTAACTTTGAAAAATAATTAAGTATAAGGCTATTTTAAAATATCATTTGAAAGGAAATAAACTTGAAATAAATTTTAAGAAATTATTTTTCATTTGACAAACAACATGAATAAATAAGTAATAAATATAACATAAATATTTCACTTAAAAAAAAAAAGGAAAAAGAAGAAGGCCATCTTTGGGAATTTAATTTAATTAAACCAAACAAAACAAAGGTTAGTTAATCCAATAACAAACAAAAATAGAAGAGGAAGAGAATAATTCGAACTTGGGCTCCTTGCCCAAATTCAACTATATTGGGTTTTTGGTCCACCTGTCCTAAGTCTAAAATTTGTTAAAATAATGGACTTTGGCCCATTTAAATTAAAAATTAGTTGTTGGTCATTTCATTGAGCCTTTGGGCCCAATTTTCACCTGGACTGGTTGTGCAAAAGATGGGCTTTAGCCCATTTTTGTGTCCAAAAGATGGTGTATACACTAATTGTATACCATTTTCGTGTTGTGCAAAAGATGGGCTTTAGCCAATTTTTGTGTCCAAAAGCTAGTGTATACACTGATTGTATACCAGTGTATACTGGCTGTATTTTGGCCCCCTTTTTTTTTTTCTGCTTATGGTGATCTATACCAAATGTTTACTGCTTATTTCATCTTCTGAACACCTGTTTTAATTTTTTGGCTCGGTATATCTGTGTATACTACTGTAAACAACATGTAAACAACCCGTTTTGGACTTTCCGAACACATGAAGTTTCAATTTCTAGCTCCATTTGCTGCCTTCAACATGTAATTCTGCTACCAATTTCCAATTTTGACTCCAAAGAGGCAGGCTTGGGAAACATTTGGGTTTCAAACGACCCAAAATGCAAAGGAGAAGGAGAGTCCACAATGGACTAAAAAAATAGAATTTTCACATACAAACGAAGTAAAGGAAAAGAGTTAATATATAATCCAAGTAAGATGAACAGAGAAAAAAGATACACTAATTATATAAAGAGAAAACAATGAGATATATATATACCAAAATATATGCAAATTAATAGAAGTCAAAACGAGACATGTTGCAAATCAAACTAGAGACCTTTAAATCAAATCAAATTACGAAAATAAATTAAGTGTGTAGATAGACTTCTATTGTAAATAAATAGGTCAACACACAACTTATGTACTACATTATGCCACGAAAATTTAAAGGGGATCTTTATACGGTGGTATCTAAATGAACAAAGATAAATATGATCAAGTTCACATTAATTTTAAGAGAAAAATAGTCCGATCTACTTCAAATACCCATTCATCAAGACATGCTAAAGAGACGACGATACTAATACTCATCAGTGCCTTGAACAATAAGAACAATATCTACAACTATACAGTAAGCTAACTAAGAAAATGGAGAAGTAGTTATCAGTGAGCAATCTTAAGATGTAAATGAAGCTGTTTTAAAATATACACAAAGGCTTATATCATTACAGATCTCCAAACCCAAGTCAATCATATAATTGTGAGGAAAACGAAACTACCTATCATATTTTAGCAAACAACTAACGACTAGAAGAATACTAACACAAGACTCGAGAACGGATAAAACACATTTGAAGAAAATCAACCCGAACCTCATGAAAACCCAGGACAAGACAATGATAAGGAATACATGCTATGAAGTTCACATTTCAAACTGCAAATGGTAGGCATTTTCCAACTAAAATCTAAACAAAATGGAGACCTAAATTTAATTCAAACACGACACGCTAAGCAGTGAAAAGAGAGTAAAATCAGAGCATGGAAAAAAAACAGCCAAATATCATTAAATCGAAAGTAACTTAGACGTAAACACTAAAATTTAGTCTTATCTCGACCTAAGGGTAAAGATGATAGAGACATACAAACAATAGTCTAGTTAGGACAAAAGGGACTTTACCAAGGAAAAAAACACAAAAGAATACTCCAGCAGCTTGAAACAGATAGCTTTTCGACTCATTTTAAACTCAGCTTCTAGTTACAACAAACTTGAAATAAAAACTCAGAATGTAGGATAACAAGAATATATGACCAATATTGTTAGAAATAAAGTTTAGAGATGCAAACAACTAATAGATAGACTATACTACTTAATTGAATATAGATGGAGCAAATACCATAAAAAAAAGGAGATAAGGCAGTAAGACTACTCAGCTCACATGATTTTACTAACTAAAACAAATGAAAACCCCCCACATATCAGACTAATAAAACAAGCAATAAAGAGATAATGAAAAAAAACCTTCGTATATCAAATAAAGAAATCAAAATCACCTATAGAAGATGATTCCGAATTTCATGACTCAATCGTAACTTCAAGATGAGAAACAGTGAAATTGTAACACCCCATAAATTTTTTGAACTAAAACTTGAACCATCCTTCGATGTGAGTAGAATTTTATTGAGAAATTTAAAATTTCTTGAGTGTTAAGGTCACTAGATGTAGCACCTTCAGTTACAAAAAGAACTAAAGAGAATTCATTCAAGTCATTCCTAAGTTTTTCTAAGTTTTGGGTCAACTTCAAACGACCATAACTTTTAGAACATGATGAGTTAGGTGGCCCATAAGATATCAAATGAAAGTTCTTTGAATTATATTTCCAACGCCACCGAGTTTGCCAAGTTTCGAGTTTGGGTGAGTGAGATATGCCCTTTTGAAGTCAGGCTGTCCAGTTAAGGAAAGTTACCCGAAAATAGTGAGGCGTATTTTGGTCTTTTCCTTCCCCAATCAGAAGTAATTCATTTTTAGTAAGGGTTTAGGGGTCTAAACTGATTAAGTTCAGTTTTATAATCATAATATACGCCTAGGGTTTTAGTTGATAGTTCAAGAAGAGAAAAGAGGAGAAAAGAGAAAAGGATCAAGGCGTTGGTCGAGATTCTTGAGAGTTGTAGCGGATTTTTGCCATGGGTTTGATCCCTAAGAGGTATGTAGGTTTTCATAGTGTTGGGTTCATTCACTCACACGCCAATCATGAGTTTGTTTTACAAATTTCATCCATAAGTTTGAGTATGTTGAGTTCTTGATAAGTGTCCTTGAAGTTCATTCTAAATCTTATTTTATCGGGGTTTTGATGAATTCTTGAGATGAAAGTCAATGATTTAAGGGTTGTTTTGAGTGGATTAGTGTGTACATATGTTTAGTATTTGATTCTAAGTGATTGAGGAAGAAATCATTCGATTCTAGTCGAATTAAGATTAGAAAACGAGTAGAAAAATTCATTAAAATTGTCTGGGGGAATGGTGGCGCAACGCGCCACAGATGCGTCAGCAGTGCATGAAGATAGTGCCTCTGAAGTTTAGGGGCTGGCGCCCCGCGCCAGCAGTGCACCAAGGTCGCCTGCCCCCACTTCTTTTCTGTCGGTTGTCCCGTTTGAGTTCCTTTGAAGTGTATTTTCACCCCTTGTGATTCTAACTACTCTAAACTACTTCTAAACACCTAGAAATCATTCATAACATTAATCATAACCTTGAATTCATAATTCAAATTCAAGGTAGAGTTAAGAATTAAGTTTTAAGAGTTCTTTCGAACATTTTGAGAAAGTCCCTTTGAGTCTTTTTGAGGAGTCTTCTACAATTTTTAATAACTTGTTTCAAGACTCGAGCAAGTGAGTATGAGAATGAGAAGAAGGTATTCATGAATTTACATTATCATCACGAGATCCTTCATATCATGAACATAACTCTTGAATTCATAATTCAAATTCAAGAGAGAGTTAAGAGTAGAGTTCAAGAAAGTTTTTGAGTTCAATTGTGAATCTTTTGAGATCAACTATTGATTCGAGCTAAGTTTTGAGGAAGTAAGTATGAGAATGAGAAGAGTCGTATACATGAATTTCATATTGTTATTTAGACCCTCGAGTAGAGTCGTTCATGCCCATAAATTCCGCATGAACTTCATAAATTGAGCATCTTTGAGTGTTAAGGTCACTAGATATAGCACCTTGAGTAACAAAAAAATTTAAAGAGAATTCATTCAAGTCATTCCTTAGTTCTTTTAAGTTTTGGGTCAATTTCAAATGATCATAAATTTTAGTACAAGATGAGTTACGAGACCCATAAGATATGAAATCAAAGATCTCTGAGTCCTCTTCCCAACACCACCGAGTTTTCTAATTTTCATGCTCGTATGAGGGAGATATGTTTGTTTGAAGTCAGGCTGTCTATTTAAGGAAAGTTACTTGGGTTTAAGAGGGTTATTTTGGTCTTTTCCTTACCCTATCAGATTTAATTCATTTTTAATAATAATTTAGGGGTCTAAACAGATTAGAATCAGTTTCATTCATCCCCAATACGCTTAGGGTTTTAGAAGAGAGTCCAAAAAGAGAAAAGAGGAAGGGTTCAAAGCGTTTGTCGAGATTCTTTAGTTTCGTTGCGGATTTTCGCCAAGGGATTGATCCCTAAGAGGTATGTGAGTTCATATAGCATTGGATTCATTCACCCATGCGCCCATCATGATTAATTCAATGTAATTTCATTCTTGAAAGTAAGAGATATGAGTTCCTTATGAGTCTTGTTGAAGTTTCATTCATAATCTTGATTTTTGAGGTTTTGATGAGTTCTTGAGATTATCGTATGAGTTTTAAGGTTGTTTTTTAGTAGAGTATTTTACACTAATGTTGGGTATTCGAATCTAAGTGATTGGAGAAGAAACCATTTGATTCTAGGTGAATTGGGGGTTAGAAAACGAGTAAGAAAATTCGTCAAGTTTTCTTGGAAAAGGGTATGCCACTCAGTACACCATGACTTTCCTTCTGTAGTTTTGGCTTTAGGACGCCACACCACTCAGTACGCCATGACTTTTCTTCTGTAGTTTTGGCTCTAGGGCGCCACGCCACTCAGTACGTTAGGGTAGCCAGGTCCTCTACCCTTTCCCACTTCTTTCCATTTGTGTTCCCTAGAATCGTACCTATGTTTTTTAGTTGATTTCTACACTCTAAGGTACGTTTAAACATCAAGAGACCATCCAAAACATGAGATCATAATCCTTGAATCCATAATTCAAATTCAAGGTATAGGTAAGAGTTAAGTCTTGAGAGTTCTTTCAAACATTTTGAGGAAGTCCTTTTGAGTCTTTTTTAGGAGTCTTCTACAACTTCTAATAACTTGTTTCAAGAATAGAGAAAATGAGTATGAGAATGAGGATAATGTATTCATGAGTCTACATTATCATCATGATATCCTTCGTAGTATGAACCATAACTCTTGAATTCATAATTCAAATTCAAGAGAGAGTTAAGAGTAGAGTTCAAGAAAGTCTTTGAGTTCAATTGTGAATCCATTGATATCAACTATTGACTCGCGCTAAGTTTTGAGGAAGTAAGTATGAGAATGAGAAGAGTCATATACATGAGTTACATATTGTTATTTAGACATTTGAGTCAAGTCGTTCATGTCCATAAATTCCTTAAACTTCATAAATTGAGCATCTTTGAGAGGAGTAGTATCTTCAAGTTCTAATTTCTTAAGCATTGAGTTCCTAACCCTTTAGGGATTATATTCCTAATCGTAGGACTACGAAATGTTACCCATGAAGGTCCTTGAGTTGAGTAGTTCATGCCCATAATTTCGTATGAACCCTCCGAGTCGAGCATTCTTGAGATGAGTAGTATCATTGACTCCTTGAATTCTGGAGTTGTTGATTTCCAAGTACTGAATTCTATGCATGTTTATTGAAAACCTTGAATTGAGTCGTTCACGTTCATAATTCGGCATGAACCCTATTCTAAGAAGTCTTTTTACAAATTGTTTTAAAACTTGTTTTAAAGATTTGAACATTGAGTTGAGGAAAAGTAGAGTTGAGTTCATTTTCTTTAAAATGATATATGAGAATTAAGTATTCCCAAGAGTAAATGTTTTTACATTTAAGATGAGAGGAAACTGAGATTACCAAAAGAGTTTTGAGCAGTTTGAGTACCATCTCTTTTTAGAAAAAGATTTTTGAGTAACAATCTCAAACCACAGAAAGAGGAAATGCTTTCTTTAAAACATAATGAGCTAAGTTATATTTTAGGAGTAGTATTGAGCACCGATATGGGGGATATTTCAGATAACTCACAACCCCCATAAACCATGTAGCCAACGTGGTAGAAAGGGTCATACTTTTTAAATGATTCCTTAATATTTTTAGCGTAGACTAGTGGATCCACTTAGTGAGTAGGTCCCTATACCTTGGCAAAGTATGGGACAGTTCTGGCAGCGTGGGCGAGACGATGTATCATCATATAGCTCATAGTGATGGTTGTCAGTTAGAGAATCTCCTACAAAGATATTTTGTATTCTTATATACACAGAGTTTACTTAGTATATTTATATACAAACTGAGTTAATATTATATTCTTCAATACATTGAGTTGCTATATACTGTTTTAAAAGCTTTACATATATTTCATCTTTTATTGTTTTTTACATTGAGTTGAGTATCCAGAGTTGAGTATTACAGAGTCAAGTATCTTATCATTGAGTTGAGTATACTGAGTTGAATATCGTATCATTTAGTTGAGCCCCAATTTCTCTGAGTTGAGTTGAACTATGTTTCTTGAGTTGAGTTGAGTGAGTTGAGAAGAGGTAAGCATGTTTCTTTTCTATCAGTTCAAGTTTATGTTTATGTTTTAGAATTTTCCTTACATGCTTGTACATTCTATGTACTGATGCCATTTGGCCTTCATCTTTTCTGATGCAGATGCAAGTATTCAAGGTCATCAACAGAAGCTTCGTTGAGACCACTTGCAGTTCGAGTTAGCTATGGTGAGCCTCCTTGCTTCTAGAGGGTTCCATTTACTTTCAGTTTAGTCAGGATGCCGTGGGTCTTGTCCCGACTTCCATATTTGTCATTTAGAGGCTTCATAGATAGACAATAGAGTTTGAGAATTCTGTTTCATTTATTTTGTTAAATGTTTTGAAGACTCGTGTTGCCTATTTCAAGCTTGTTGAACGTTCTATTATATTAAGAGTTAATTATTTGAGTTAAAGCTTTGCATTTGAGTTCAATCAATTTAATTTAATATTTAAACTCTTACATGCTTAGGTTAGTCTTCCGCTTGTAGCTAGCAAGGATAAAGGTTCGCCAGCAATGTTTCTCGAGTGCCAGTCACGTCAAGGGTGTAGACTCAGGTCGTGACAAAAATAAAAAGATTCTAACAAGGAGAAATGACCTCGAGACCAAACGGAACCATCAAGCCTTCAAAGAAAATGAAAACAAACAACAACATTTGAATAGCAAACAAGTTACAACACTGATTTGCAGCCGACAAGTCAAAATACTCTAAAAATTCTAACATTCGAACGACTCGCAACGGTCAAGAAGTAAACAGTCCTCACATCAGTTGAATAGAAAGATTACAACATAAAACCATAAAACTAAGCAACTATTAGCTCAAGATGAAAGAAACTAAAATAGGAAATGGAATATTACCTTTTTGAAGGCAGCAACTGAGACAACATGAGCAAGGGAACAGCTTTCGTCGACCACAATGGGAGCTTCTGAGAATTTTTTATGAACGAACAAGAGAATGAAACTAAGATTGAACTGATTCTCTTCTCTATTTTGAATATATTTCATATGTATTTCTATACCTCTTTCTTACTAAGTTGTTCTCTCTGTGTATCCGTTAATGCCCATCGAGAAAAGGAATAGAAGAGGGCTTTTATTGAAGGGAAATTAGGGTTCGATTTTGGGAGGAAAACTGAAGGTATCGAATAAGAATGAGGGCCAAATTGAACTTTGAATTCAAACCTTTTCTCTTTTTGATTAGGAAAAGTTGATCCTTTATCAATTTTCAACAGCTTCCAACGGATTTTCAGGGATTTGGAGGCCAAAGCAAGCAAAGTAGGTGGCTAAAGCTGATCCTTCATCAATTTTCAGCAGCTTCCAACTGATTTTTAGGGATTTGGAGGCCAAAGCAAGCAAAGTAGTTGGCTAAAGCTACTAGTTAATTTTCGAGGAAAGCTGAAAAAAATGTGAGGCAGTGGGAGAGAAGACACGTTGGCATACTGGAATCGTTGTTGTATTTCATGTTCACGTCGTGAACTTCCGTGTAATTTTGCTCTTCGAATTGCTTTGTATTGTTGATGCCATTGTTTGGCTATGAAGACGTCGTGCTTGCCTTTTGTGAATTGTCGTTGCTGCTTAACTCTGTGAAGACATTGTTTGGAATTGTTTTCTTAGTATACGTTGTTAACGTTGTGATGTTGTTGCTTCTGTTTGTGAACGTTGGAGTCAAGGTTTTTGGGATTGAAGAAAAGGTGGGCTGAAGTGTTGAATTAGGAGTTGGGCATCTGGGTTGGCCCAACATGGCCCCTTAATGGTTTAAACAAAAAAAAATATGCGGTTAGATTTGCAAATAAAAGGACTAGGTTTCAAATTAAAACATGTTCATTTGAGTTCGATTATAGCCAATTGGAATTTAGGATTTAACCAAATTGAACTTGATTGACAAATTTAGTTTAAAACTTGAATAAGATGAATTGTTATTAATTAATTAATTAACAAGCTTCTAATCTTAAAAAAATAAAATAATTAATTTAATTACAAACTAATTAACTCAAAATTATAACTATAATTTAAACTAAACTAAATTAATAAAATATGCAACTTAAAAAATGTAAAATCTTTTGAGATGGGTTTTTCAAATATTTATAAAGTATACTAATTATATACATAATTATACGAAGCATATTTATTATTTGAAACTTATAAAATTGACTAAAGTCACTTTAAATATAGAAAAATATTTTGAATTTCTTACAAAATTAATTATTTCAAATCATTTGAAATTAAAGAAGGCTCGAAAATTAATTCATATCGTGGAGGGTCAAAATTGGGTGTCAACAATACTCACTTTAATAAATGCTTCATCCAATAAGTCTTTCAACTGATCCTTTAATTCCTTAGGTTCGGCCGAGGTCATTCGATAAGAAGTAACAGAGATAGATTGCGTATTTGGGAGAAGGTTACTACCAAAGTCTATTTTCCTTTCGAAACAAATACCAGAAAGATTATTGGGAAACACTTCCGAAAACTCATTTACAATCAAACTAACTTAAGAGTAGGGGTTTCAGAATATGTATCCTTAATCCGAACAAGATGATAAGTGCAACTCTTAGAAATCATTTTCCTAGATTTTAGGCAAGATATGAACTGACCCTTAAGAACATAATTTCCAGCTTCCCATGACATGATAGGTTCTTTCTGAACCTTGAATGTGACCAAACGGGTCCTACAACCTATGGAAGTATAACATGCATGAAGTCAATCCATCCCAAGATGATAAATGCAATTCTTAGAAATCATTTTCCTAGATTTTAGGCAAGATATGAACTGACCCTTAAGAACATAATTTCCAGCTTCCCATGACATGATAGGTTCTTTCAGAACCTTGAATGTGACCAAACGGGTCTTACAGTCTATGGAAGTATAACATGCATGAAGTCAATCCATCCCAAGAATAATATCGAAAACATATCAAACTGTACAAGATTAACATGAGTGACTCTATGAGAAATAGAAATATGACGATTTCTATATACTCTCTTAGTAACAATAAAATCACCAATGGGAGTAGAGATAGAAAAGAGATTAGAAAGGATTTCAGGACCAACATAATATATCATGGCCGCATAAGGAGTAACAAATGATAACGTAGACACCATATCAAGTAAAGCATACACATCAAAATGAAATACTTTCAACATACCGGTCGCAACATTCAGAGAACCCTCATGATCTTATCGAGTATGAAGTGCATAGAATTTGTTTTGTATTGGAGCACTTGAACCGGAACCACTAGGCTGAACTTTCCTACCATCCCTTCCCTTAGTAACAAGCAACGAACAATTTCACATCTTATGACCACTCTTTCATAATTAAATCAACTATTTGTACAAGAAAAACATTTGTCATTATTTTTCTTGCCACACCTAGTTCAAGTAGTTATAGAAGATCCACCACCATTACCTCCTTGAGTTTTTGGGTTAGACATCCTATCCTTGTTGAACTAAGAGGTTGGAGAATTAGAAGAATCTTGGCTGGAAAACCTTTACCAGAATTTAGAATTATTATGTCTATCGAACCTTGAATGAGAAAAGTCACCATCAATTGTGCTTGCCTTCTTTGAATCCATATACCTCTCCTTTATCCTTTCCTCTTCGATTTGTTGGGGATGAGTCATCAAACGGGAGATATCCATCTACTTAATCAACATGATGGTTCAGCATTCTTTGACAACTAAATCGGAAACACCCGACACGAACTTAGTCATTCTTGTCCTAGAGTCGGCAACCATTGTCGGAGAATTAATAGCTAGCCAATTAAGTGAGCTTCAAAGCATACTCCTTCATACTCATATTTCCTTAATAGAGATTAATGAACTCAAGAACATTTGCTTCTCTCATGTCAATAGGAAATAATCAAACAAGAAAAGCCCTTTTAACTTTGTCCTAATCTAGAGGAATCGCATCAACCACCCTCTCTTCCTTCCATTGGTTGAACAAAACTTGAGCAACACCTTTGAGTTGGTAAGCGTCCAATTGCGCCTTTTCCACTGTTGGCACTGCATAATTCCCACTCTCTTATAGATCTCATCAATGAACTCTTGTGGAAAATAAATTCGTTAATTAAATAATTAATTTAAGAAGAGCTATGTGATTAAAAAAACAACACAAGTTCTATTTTAAAACAAGCAAGTAAACTATATTTTTAATAATTTAGCACAAGTCTAGGTGATTGGATGATTAAAATAAGCTAACATGTTATCAATTAGTAATAAATAAAAATAGAGACAACCAAAGAGCATTAATTATCTAACTGATTAAAATAAATTATGTAATAAAATATGCAAACTTTATTTAAAGCCATTTGATTGATCTGAAGTTGAGACTTAATGTTTAAATATAAGACAATTATTTTCTTTTCGAAGTGATAATTTTCTTTTGGTGAAGCAGGACCACAAAGACCTCACAAGTAAAGCTGGTGCAGACGAGAAGGAAATATCCAACGTGCAAGGAAGTGGAAAATATTGTCTGAAGTCCATGAGATCAAATCAATGACAAAGAGAAAAAAAGGAAAGGTATGACTCAATCTTACCTTTTAAAACTTACAAATTTCTCTTTGACTGTAGAAATGAGAAGTACAAATCTCTCATGAGGCTTAGCTTTTTCCGTTCAAATTACAAATAAAAAGTGAGGCTACGTATTGTCCTTATAAATTGGATTGGGTTAAGTTCTATCCTTTCAAAAAGTATTCGAGGCTAAGCTTTTCCTTTAGAAGTTGATTGGGTTCAGCTCTACCCTTTAAAGAAGTACATGAGCTAAACATTGTCCTCTAGACGATGAATGGGGTAATCATTGCTTTTTTAAAACAAATATGTTTTCTTATCTCCTCTTGTTATTTATGTTCTCTAACATTATTATTTCTTACCGCATTGGCTATACTTTTCTATTTGTAAGATACTATATTGCATTGCCTATTATATTGCATTTGGCCTACTGAAATTGCACTCAGCCTACTGAAATTTTGTTGCTTACTTTATTGTATTTGGCATAATGAAGTTGTATCGTCTGCTATATTGTATTGCCTACTGAAATTGCATTGCCTACTAAAAATTGTATTCGTTACTAATTGTATTTGGCCTACTGAAAATTTTATTGCCTACTGAAAATTGTATTGCCTAATAAATTGTATTTGGCCTACTGAAATTGCACTGCCTACTCTATTCAATTTGACCTACTCTATTGCATTGCCTACAGAAAATTACATTGCCTACTGCAGTTGTATTGCCTACAGAAAATTGCATTGCTTACTGAAAATTGCATTTGACGTACTATATTGCATTGCTTACTGAAAATTGCATTACTTACTATATTGCATTTGACCTACTATATTGTGTTGCCTACTAATTCCAGTTAGGCATACTTATTTTGCATCTCCTATTAAAAATTATATTGAGCCCTAGAATTGCATGTGTCTGAGAATTGCATCTGCCCAAGAATTTGCATTGTGCCGAAGAATTGCATTGTACTTGAAAATGCTAGTTGTGCTTGAGAATTTGCATTGTGCCCGAGATTGCATTGTGTCTGAGCATTTGCATGTGCCCAAAAATTTGCATTGTGTTTGAGAATTGCATTGTGCCCAAGAATTGAATGCGCCTAAGAATTGCATTGTGTCAGAAATTGCATTGCGCACGAAAATCTGCATAGTCCGAGAATTGCATTGAGATCGAGAATTGCATTGCGCACGAAAATCTGCATAGTCCAAGAATTGCATTGAGATCGAGAATTACATTGATCCCGAAAATTGTATGTGCCCGATAATTGCATTATGCCTGAAATATTGTATGTGCATGAGAATTGCATCTTATTATAATACGTGATATGTCTTATTTTATTAGCTGATATCCTAGTTTATAGGAGCTTGTTGGCAGTATATTTATATTTCATAAGTGTAGTTTCTGTAATTCTGTTTCTAGAGTTTGATTTACAATAAGTAACTTAGTAGAATATTTTATGCTTTAACAGTTTAGCAATTGTTTAACTGCCAGTTACATTGGTTCCTATTTTTCTGCACTTAGTCGTTGTAACTCAGTTGTATAAAGAGAGCTAGCAGTAGTACAATAAAACTACACTTGCTCTATCCTTTTTTGGTTATTCTCTGTCTTTCTACTAAATATTTTGTAACTGTTGACACCCAATTTTGACCGACCTATAATTATTTTCTTGATTTTTTATTCGATTAAATATGTATTTTAATACTTGTTTCTTGTAAAGTTTTATATTTAGTTTTACCCAATTAACTACATATACTTTAGTATGTATAATTTACAAAATTATTATTATTATTATTCCCTCCTTATATATGTGCATTTGTTTATTTAATTTTTAGTTATAAACACTCAAATGATTTTTTTCAATGTTATTGTTCATATTATCGTAAATGTTGGCAGTTTATTTTTTACAATAATATAACTATTGATTTAATAATATTTCTTTTACTTAGTAATTTGACAGTTACCCACTTGTATATTTTTGGTAGATTTTTATTTAAATTCAATTATCCATATTTGGTACATATTTTAAATTTTAAAATTTTAGTTAACAACTTTTCATACCCATAGAATCCTCCTACAAATCATAAAATTTTCTCTTTTATGGAAAGAATATTATTTCCTCACCCAAAATACTTCCTTGAGATCAGCCTTTTTTTTTTTTTTTACTTCCCTTCTTCCAACGTCTTTTTTTTTCCTCCATAAAAGGTAGCCTAGTATCAACCAAGAGGGGGATGGTTATAAATCATTTGTTAGGCCATACTTGAAAGAAAAGGAAGAAAACTTCAACATTTTTAACCATACTATATCTCCACCAAAACCATGAAAAAATCCATGTACCATCGGTTCTCTCAAACCACCAAAAGCCTTCATCTTGGGAGGACGAAGTTTGTCGGAATGCTTAGTTGTTTGTTCCATTCAAAGTCTCCGGCAAGAGCTCCGATCAAGAGCTTTCTAGTCGCTTGAGCTCCGTTAAGATAAGCTCAAGTTCATCTATATAAAGGTCAAATCTTTATCCTTTTCTTGTTCCATCAATACTTCATATACTATGCTTTAATCATTTTTTGTCAATATCATGTTGTTATCGATTTTGTTTATTTTCATGCTATTTTTTGTTTGCTCGTTTATTATTCTAATGAACAATTGACGATAATGAATATCTTATTATTTACAATTTGTGTTCAGTTTGGATTAAGATATTATTAAAAATACATCATGTTTTAAATTTAAAATCTAGTGCTATGTATCATTAATTCTTTTGAGGATTTTTTTTGTAGTTTCATAGTCACCGATCCTAATCACATTTACTCAACTCTGTAGGATAGATCTCGACAATAGTGTGAATTACATTGCAACTAATTTGTAATGAAATGTTCTTCTAAGTGCAAGAATTTATTTAAAGTTACATTATAGTAACTCATGACTATTTGTTACCATGTAGTTTATTCATTCTTAGTAGAAACGTTATATTCTATTATATGTGATCTAGGTGAGAAAGAATTATTTTTTCCACCTTATTTAGCTCACTTTTCAATTTGGTTCTAAGTATCATTTCTCATTTTGTGTGTAGTGCACTATCCTTTTAAGGACTTGATATGATTTCTTCTTAGTAATCCTTTTAAGTATAGTAAATTGTTAGGGAGATATATGTTAATTTATTAATTACTCTCAAGCTTAAACTCACTGCTTGCATCAATTGCTCACTATTAAATGGCCGTATTTGCTTTGGTGTTTGTAAGTACGTTGTGATGGGGTTTAGACTATATTAAGTCAAGGTCAATTAGTTTAATCATAAGAAGAGGGGATGGAATGCAAATTTATGTCAAATCATGTGGTCCGAGAAAAGAGCTGAAAAGTTCTCCTCTTTTTTCATGTGCTTACTGTAATTAAGAGTTTTTTTTTAGTACTCTTATCAATTTATAATTTTTGTTTGATTAGTTAAGCTTTAAGAACATACCTACTTTCACCTCTTTAAATATTATTACATGTACATCCTAATGGAGTGACGTCGGTTGGAATGCAATCACAATGAGTGGGGAATTCAACGCATGAAGACGAGTTCAAGTTGAATCATCTCCTCGAAAGGGGGCATCAGGTACGCCTTGGGAGATGATGAAACAAGACAGGCTATAGTTGATTTCTCGTATGAAGCACTTTACCACTTTATAAGAATAAAACTCATTGTTACTCCTTTCTTATTCTCATTTTATATGTCACCCTTTTAAAAATCTCAAAGACTTGACAACTTTTATATTTTTGGTTAAATTATCAACAAAGTTTCACTAAATAAAAAAAATCAAGTATAAACATTTTTAACTTTTACATGACTCCTAAAATATCAAAATATTTTATTTAGTTCTCCCGAATAATCTCTTTAAGAACTCTTTTCGTCTTGTCTTAAGACGTTTAAGAAGGTTGATCATAAAAAATAGAATAGAGGGAGTAACATCACATTGGGACCATTTTTAGCCTTGTCATGTCTGATCCCGTCTCTCTCTCTCTCTCTCAACTTTAACTTTATGTATTATTGCTTTATTTAAATTTCTATGGTGCGCGATATATTTTAAGCATTTAGCTTGGAAGCAACAAGGTTAGTTTCTCAATTCAGAATCTTCTAATTTTCAATTATGTTTCTCCTTTTATTTATGTTACTTTAAGTATTTTATTGGAAGCAATCAAGTTAGTCTCTTTCCTCTTTTATTAAATTGAATTCGTGAATTTGGTAGCTTTACTAGTTTGTATGTATCATTGATTGTAATCCTTGTCTATAGTCGCATGCTAAATAAATTTATTTTGTCTTATAATGTTATGTGTTTGGGGATAGCTAGAATTACGATATCTTTAGAATATGATGATTTTTGCCCCCATAATAAATTTATAGATTAGTTTAACCTATTTTTAGCATATTAATAAGTATAATTTCTCTTATTTGATTAGTTGACTATTTCAAACCTCTTTAATTAAATTGAGAATTAGGTTCCTTACTTTATCACTTAGTCTAGATAACTTAGTTAATAAATGAATAAATAGAGATCTTAATTGTTACTTGTAACCCCCACATAAATTGCATGAGATACGGCTGGGACCCACATTTATGGACCTCGAGGGATGCCTAACACCTTTCCCTCGAGGTAATTTGAACCCTTACCCTGATCTCTAGTTCGTTGACCTTAGTTAGAATTAGTTAGGTTAGATAGGTGTCCTAACGCACCTTAATTTGTTAGGTGACGACTCTTCAATCACCCAAAAACCCAAAAGAGTTGTTAGGTCGTGCACCAAAACCCATTTTGCGAAAAATGGGGCGCGACAATAACTTTTGGTATCCAAGCCAGAAAGAGAGTTTTTGATATCTACTGTAAGTGTTGGTACTGCATACTGAGTTATTTTTGCAGCACTATTGCAGAAGCAAAAATTACGGCCTCTGAAAATTTTGTTCAACCTACTATTCCAAGCTTCGATGGTCATTACAACTGGTACCACCTTGTTAAAAGTACAAAAAGTAGAGTTGGACAGTCTAAGGTTGAAAGATCTCACGGCAAATAATTATCTTTTCCAAGATATTGATTGCTTAATATTGGATACTATTCTTTGCAAAGATACTTCTAAGCAAATATGGGATTCCATTAAGAAGAAGTATTAGGGAACGACGACGGCAAAAAGGGCATTATTGCAAACACTTCACGCTGATTTTGAGACATTTCAAACACTTCACACTGATTACTTCTCAAGGATTATGGCAATAGAAAATAAGATGTAGATTCATGGTGAAAATATGGAAGATGTCACCATTATTGAAAAGATCTTTTCCTCCATGACATCAAAATTCAACTATGTTGTTTGTTCAACTGAGGAATCAAAAGATACTACTGAACTTTAAATTGATGAATTGCAGAGTTCACTATTGATTCATGAGCAGAAAATGAATCGACAAAGTAGCAAGGAACAAGCTCTTCAAGTCTCATCCAACTATCACTCCTCAAAAGGTGGTGGTTGCGGAGGAGGAAGAGTGAGAGGAAACATAATGTTTCCTCTCAATCTCAATAGTATACAACAATCATGCTTCTTAACAAAACAAGGAGATGACCTGTTGTGGCATATTTGGTTTGGACATCTCAATTTTGTTGGATTGAGAACCTTGCAACAGAAAAATATGGTGATAGGTCTTCCTCAAATTTCATCTCCATCTGAAATTTGTGAAAAGTGTGTGGTTAGCAAGCAGTCTCGCAATCTTTTCCACAAACAGGTTCATGTGGAGAAAAGAAGGCACTTGAAGTTGTCCATTATGATATTTTTGGACCGATAACACCATCTTCTAATTGAGGTAAAAGCTACATAATTACCTTCATTGATGATTTTACTTGAAAAAGTTAGGTATATTTTTTTTAGGTTAAATCTGAAGCTGTTGAAGCTTTTAAAAGCTTTAAAGTACATAATGAAAAAAAGAATTGTAGATCAATAAAAATACTTCGTTCAGATCGTGGGGGAGAATATAACTTACATGAATTTGCAATTTTTTTTGAGCTTTATGGAATCAAGAGGCAACTTACAGCACCCTACTCGCCCTAACAAAATGGGATCTGAAAGAGAAAAAATGGCACTATGATGAATATGGTGCGGAGCATTCTGACAAGCAATGGAGTTTCTAAAAGTTTTTAGCGTGAAGCAGTCAATTAGAGTATCCATATCCTGAATAGGTGCCCCACGTTTGCAGTTAAAAATATGACTTCGGAGGAAGCATGGAGCAGAAAACAACCAGTCGTAGATCAGTTCAGAACATTTGGGTGCATTACATATGCCCATATTCCTGATCAGAAGAGAAAGAAGCTAGACGACAAGGAAAAATGTATATTGCTCAGTGTTAGTGATCAATAAAAAACGTACAAGCTTTATAATCCTAACACTAAGAAAATATTGATTAGTCGAGATGTCATCTTCGATGAAAATCAATTTTTGTAGTGGAACAAAAATTCCATAGGAGAACAGATTCCAGTTTATCTTGATGGAGAGAACAATGAAAAAGCAATTCAACCACAACACCAAGTTCCAGCAGTTGCTCAAGGTGTCAATCCTAGATGTTTTGAAACTTCACCAGTTATAGATGAGCAAATAGAAACCCTAGCTAATTGTCGTGCCCCTCGTGTTCGAAGAAGGCCTTCATGGATGACAGATTATGAGGTAAGATGAATTGATCAATTCACAGATTCTCCCACTTATTTTGCTCTATTTTTAGATTGTGATCCAACAAATTTTGAAAGTGTTGTCAAAGATGAAAACGGAGAAGGCAATGGATGATGAAATTGTAGCCATTAAAAAAATGATACATGGGAGAATGCTAATCTACCAGATCGACACAAGATGATTGGAGTAAAATGGGTCTATATTATAAACTGAAGGATAATTGGGAGATCAATAAGTACAAGGTAGAGTTTGTGGCTAAAGACTACAAACAAGAATTCGGGGTGGATTACAGAGAAGTTTTTGCTCATGTTGTGAGATTTTATACAATCAGATTGGTGATGGCATTGGATGCGCAAAATTCATGGCCTTTTTGTCAATTGTACGAAGTCAGCTTTTCTACATGGAGACTTGCAAGAACAAGTATTTATTGAACAACCTCTTGGTTATCTTAAGATTGATGAAGAGCACAAAATTTGCAGATTGAGGAAGGCTCTATACAGACTAAAACAACCACCTAGAGCTTGGTATAGTCGTATTGATGCTTATTTTAATAAGGAAGATTTTCAAGAATGTCCATATGAACATACTCTTTATACAAAGTGTGAAGATGGAGGGAAAGTATTGAATGTATGCTTATACATAGATGATCTGATTTATACGGGAAATGATAGAGCCATGTTTGAAAAGTTCAAAAGGTCTATGATGCTTGAGTTTGATATGTTTGATCTTGGAATGTCGCATTACTTTCTTGGCATAGTAATAGTGCAATAAGTTTAAGGAATATTTATTTCTCAAAGGAAGTATGTGTGAGAAATTTTAGACAGGTTTCAAAAGAGCAGTTGCAATCTTGTCACTTCACCATCAGATGTTGGCTTGAAGCTTACAAAGGATCTTAGAGGAAAAAGGATCAATGACACTTTTTCCAAATAAAATGTGGGAAGTCTGATGTATTTGACAGCAACAACGCCAGACATCACACATGAAGTAAGTCTCATTAGTAGATTCATGGAGAATCTAAATGAATTGCATCTTTTAGATGCAAAAAGAATCCTTCGATACTTAAAAGGTACTGTCGACTTTGGGTTATTCTACAAGAAGGATGAAAATACATAATTGATTGGCTTTTCTGATAATGATTATGCTGGAGATTTAGATGATCGGAAGAGTACTTCAAGTTATGTGTTTATGTTGAGTTCAGGTGCAGTCTCATGGTCATCAAAAAAGTAGTTAATTGTCACTTTGTCAACAATTGAAGCTGAGTTTGTTGTCGCTACTGCATGTTCCTCTCAAGCCATTTGGCTAAGAAATATTGTTACTGAGTTGAATGTCAAGCAACAAGAAGCAACAACAATTTATTACGACCACATTTCTACTATAAAGTTGTCCAAAAATTCAGTATTTGACGGGAGAAGCAAGCATATTGATGTAAGGTTTCATTTTTAAGAGATCTCACTGAATATGGAGTAATTGATCTTCTCTACTGCAAAAGTGAAGATCAGGTTGCTGACATTTTCACAAAATCCCTCAAACATGTATCATTTATGAAGCTTAGGAAATTACTTGGAGTTTGTACCTTTGTGTAACAGACTTCTGAGAATTAAACTGAATGCTCGAGAACATCAGTTTAAGGGAGGAAATGTTAAAATATGTGATATGTCTTATTCTGGTAGATGCTATCCTTGTTTATAGGAGCATGTTTTGCAGTAGATTTCTATTTCATAAGTCCAGTTCTGTTTCTAGAGTTTGATTTGCAGTAGGTAACTTAGTAGAATATTTTATTTTTAACTGTTTAGCAATTGTTTAGTTATCAATTACGTTGGTTCCTATTTTTCTGCATTTGATCATTGTAACTCACTTGTACAAAGAGAGCTTGCAGCAGTACAATAAAACTACACTTGATCGATTCTTTTTTGGTTATTCTGTTATTCTACTGAATATATTGTAACACATCTATGTTGAGCCCGAGAATTGCATTTGCGTTGAGCTACTGTTGAATCAAGTTATCAAAATCACATTGAGCCTAATGAATACATCTATACGGATTTTTATTGAATGAAGCGACAAGTATCACTTGATGCCCGAATTGTATCGAAACAAATACGTATCACTTAGTTCTTGAATCACATTGAGCCCAATTAATACATCTATATGGAGTTTCTATCGAATGAAGCGACAAGTATCACTTAATGCCCGAATTGTGTCGAAACAAATATGTTCTCTTTAATCATTATTTATGTTCTAAAGGCGTCATTATCTAAAGACACCATATTTACATGGACTTCAGAAATCATCTTATGGCCTAAGGAATTACTTTCTACTTATCATGTTTCAAAGATGTCATAGTCTAAAAAGTGTCATTTGCATGGCCTAGAAACATCATCTCATGGCTTAAGAATTTACTTTTCACTTATCATGTTCTAAAGGCGTCATTTGCATGGCCTACAAACATCATGACATAGCCTAAAGATTTATTTTCTGCATATTATGTTCCAAAGGCGTCATAGTCTAAAGACATCATTTTCATGACCGGTAGACATTACTTCATGACCTAAGGATTTACTTTTACATATCATTGCCCTATGACATCATAGTCTAAGACGTCATCTTTACCATCTTAAGACAAATATCATGATCTAAATGGGAATATGTATTATGTCTATAAGTTATCTCGTCATTTATTTGATATATTTTCTCTAACCATTTTATTTATTTATATTATAAGCTACAGGTTCCAAAGACTCGCACATCACGAGCAATATCAATTCTTCTTCTCATTTCGAAGATACAACCTTTTACTCTAATATATCTATCACTACTTGAGTCATTCTATCTTTTGCTCTATTCATACTATTTCAAGCTTTAATCTTATCAACTCAAGCTATATCTCTTCTATTTAAATCTCATAACATTATTTCATTTTTAGGAATATAATTTGTTCCTAAATCTAGAACTACACACTGCCTAATTCTCGTAAACTAGAGATATGTAGGCAATTTTAAACCAAAGTGTCAGCCACACCATTTTCACAACTCCACATCATTCCACATGGTCACTCTAATGCCATTTCGTTAGTCAGACGAAATCAGATACTCAGTCAATGTTGTTTGCCATTCATCCTTCATTCTCGATTAAACAAGGGGCAGTTATTGATACTCAATTTTGACCGATCTATAATCTTTTTTGGATGACTATTCAATTAAATACGTGTTTTAGAACTTATTTATTTTTAAGTTTATATTTACTTACCCTATTAACTAAATAATTTAGTATCTATAATTTACAAAATTATTATTTTTATCTCCTCTTTCCCTCTTTGTATTCATTTATTTTATTTTAGTTAGTTATAAATACTTGAGTGAATATTTCAATATTATTATTCATTTTATCGTAAATGTTGGTAATTTATTTTTTACAATAATATAAATATTGATTTACTAATATATTTTTACTTAGTAATCTTACAGTTACCCATTTTATATATTTTGTAGATTTTTATTTAAACTCAAATATCCATATTGAGAAAAAAAATAGTTTTTAAATTTGGTTAAATCTTTCCACATTTCTAAAATCCTCCTAAATATGTATTTCCTTTAGATGGAAGAATAAAATCTCTTTCCGAAAATTGCTCCAAAAAGAATTTGTTACCTATTTTTACTCCTCCTCTCAACCCTTATCTATTCCCCCTATTTTTTCCAAGTTCTTTTCCATTTTTTTTTCGGATTCTATTTATTTAGTTTACTTCCTTATCCACAAATTCTTCTAAAAACAAATCAGCCCCAAATCATTTTTCCCCTTTTTACTGAGCTTTTTTCCTATACCACACCAAAAATAACAAGGAAATAAAGAAAAAAGAATAATAAAAATGCAAAATAAAAATAGCTACATGAGATATGAGCTTTATTTATGAATAAAGGGAATACATATATGGCCATAGTTAAGAATAGAGTATAACTTCATGAAATAAAAGCTATATTTCAAAGTAACTATAAATTGTTTGAATTTAATCATTGTGTGATGAAGATTTTTAATCTTATTCAAACATGAAAAGTGTAGTCATTTAAAATTTATTAAATATGAATTTATAAAATGATTCCGATTATATTAAATTTATGAATATATTAGTGCAAATAAATATTATGAATTAATATAATTGAGTTAATTATTTAAATCTAATAAATATAAATTTAATTAAAGCCCGCTCCAAAAAGCCCATATGCCATGTCACTTAAACCTGATTAGCCGAATGGAGTCCTCTTCCAATCACAAATCCTCTATTTTAAAACTATAAATAGGGGTCCTCATAATTCAGAAAAGAGAACTAAGAATTCTAAACAAAAAGCAAGAGAAAGCTCGTGGATCAAAATCCACAAATTTCTCTACAAGCTACAAGTTTAAGAATTCAAGAACTCAAGAGTCAAGAATTCAAGTTTAAGAATTGAAGATTTGAAGAAGTCAAGATCAAGATAAAGTTCAAGTTCAAGAACGATCAAGATCAAGAACGCAAGATTCAAGATCAAGCTCGAAGCCCTTGGATTCAACTAGAAGTCAAGATCAAGATAAAGTTCAAGTTCGAGAACAATCAAGTTCAAGACCGCCAGATTCAAGATCAAACTCGAAGCCCTTGAATTCAACTAGAAGTCAAGATCACGATAAAGTTCAAGTTCAAGAACGATCAATATCAAGACCGCCAGATTCAAGATCAAGCTCGAAGCCCTTGGATTCAACTAGAAGTCAAGATCAAGATAAAGTTCAAGTTCAAGAACGATCAAGATCAAGACCGTCAAATTCAAGATCAAGCTCGAAGCCCTTGAATTCAACTAGAAATTTAAGATCAAGATAAAGTTCAAGTTCAAGAACGATCAAGATCAAGATCAAGACCGCTGGATTCAAGATCAAGCTTGAAGCCCTTGGATTCAACTAGAAGTCAAGATCACGATGAAATTCAAGTTCAAGAACGATCAAGATCACGACCGCCAGATTCAAGATCAAGCTCGAAGCCCTTGGATTCAACTAGAAGTCAAGATCAAGTTCAAGAACGATCAAGATCAAGACCATCAGATTCAAGATCAAGCTCGAAACCCTTGAATTCAACTAGAAGTCAAGATCAAGATAAAGTTCAAGTCAAGTTCAAGTTCAAGATCAAGATCAAGATCAAGTCCAAGTCCAAGTCCAAGTTCAAGTTCAAGTTCAAGTTCAAGTTCAAGTTCAAGTTCAAGATCAAAATCAAGATCAAGATAAATCACAAGTTCAAGATCAAGATCAAGAGCCCTTGAATTATATTTGAAAAGGCGAATTCAGAGGAATCATAGAAATTGTAACACTCACACTTTAAATCAATAAAACAATTGTTGCATAATTTTTTGTTCTTGATTATTGTTTTCTCGACACAAAATTTTATTGTCTACAATTTCTGGCATGCCCAGTGGGACAATCTCTACTTCTCATCTCAACTTTGCAAGTATCAAAGAATATCAAAATGACTTCCACTATAGAAGAACAACTAGCAAGCTTGACAAAAGCAATTGAAGGCTTGACAAAGTGTGCACACGAACAAGATGCTAAACTTTTGAAGTTAACAAATAAGATGGATAACATGATTGAGAGAAGATCAAGTCAAGCACCTCTGAAGCTTCATAAAATTCAAGACGAAGGAGAGTTTTGCATAAAGCAAACAAAGATCAACGAGATTCACCTCTCCATTGATGGTTTGATTCCCATTGATCAATTGAAAGACTTTATCATAGAGGTTCTCAAAGACAAATCTGAGTGTTTATCCAAATTTTCTCCCACATATGCAAAGCCATATACACGAAGGATTGACAACTTGAAAATGCCAAATGACTATCAACCTCTTAAGTTTCAACAATTTGATGGCAAAGGAAATCCCAAGCAACATATAGCGCACTTTATCGAGACTTGCAATGATGCTGGGACGTATTGTGATTACCTCGTTAAAGATTTCGTTTGATCTTTAAAAGAAAATGCCTTTGATTGGTACACAGATCTCAAACCTAATTCTATAGATTGTTGGGAGCGGTTAGAGCAAAAGTTCCTCAATCATTTCTATAGCATGAGACGTGTCGTTAGTATGATTGAACTTACAAAGGCTCGTTAAGGTGAAGATGAGCTAGTTTTTGACTTTATCGATCATTGGAGAAGTCTGAGCCTCAACTGCAAAGATCGCCTTAGTAAAACTTCTAGCATTGAAATGTGCATCCAAGGCATGAATTGGGGTCTTCATTACATTTTACAAGGATTAAAGCCAAATACATTTGAAGAGTTGGCAACTTGTGCACGTGACATGGAATTAAGCATGACTTCAAGAGAAGATCAACGATCTCATGTTTATGAACCTCATGAATATGAAGATATAGAAGAACTACAAATGGGGGCAAGTTTACATCTGAAGATGACTTTGAAGAGTCAATGTATATCTAGACGCTCCTTAACGCATGAGCTTAAACTACAAGTTACAATGCTCCTCATCGCATGAGCCTAAACTACAAGATGAAATGCTCCTAGAGACACGAGCCTAAAATGTATATCATAAAGCTCTTTAAATTTGAGTTAAATCTTTAAGTTAAAATGCTCCTTGAAACACGAGCTTAAACTGTATATCACAAAGTTCTTCAAATTTGAGTTAAATCTTCAAGTTGAAATGCTCCTAGAGACACGAGCCTAAACTGTATATCATAAAACTCTTTAAATTTGAGTTAAATCTTCAAGTTAAAATGCTCCTTGAAACACGAGCTTAAACTGTATATCACAAAGTTCTTCAAATTTGAGTTAAATCTTCAAGTTGAAATGCTCCTAGAGACACAAGCCTAAACTGTATATCATAAAGCTCTTTAAATTTGAGTTAAATCTTCAAGTTAAAATGCTCCTTGAAACACGAGCTTAAACTGTATATCACAAAGTTCTTCAAATTTGAGTTAAATCTTCAAGTTGAAATGCTCCTAGAGACACAAGCCTAAACTGTATATCATAAAGCTCTTTAAATTTGAGTTAAATCTTCAAGTTAAAATGCTCCTTGAAACACGAGCTTAAACTGTATATCACAAAGTTCTTCAAATTTGAATTAAATCTTCAAGTTGAAATGCTCCTTAAGGTACGAGCCTAAACTATATGTCGGCCTACAAGAATATAAATTGTGTATGGCATAACATAAAAAAAAAACTAAAAAAATCATTCACTCTCCCAGAACTACATTGTGACTTGATCCTCTTCACTGAGGTACGTAGGCACTTAAAATCATATTCTAAGTTCAGTCGCATGAGTGTTAAAAAACCACATGTTCCCCCGTGATCTGTCACATGAAAGTTAAAGCTATGAGTAATCTTTCATAAAACTTCAGACTTGCACCAAATGGTAGTGACTCAATGGGGGCAAACTCCTATGAATAAAAGTTGTTTCAAGATGAAGTCTTCAAAAATCTCCAAGTATGCAAGTTGAAGTCATCAAATTCTCTAAGTACACAAGTTGAAGTATTAAAATCTTCCAATTTTACAAGTTAAAGTCTCCAAATTTGTTAAGTCTGCAAGTTGAAGTCTTCAAATTCTTCAAGACTGCAAGTTCAAATCTTCAAATTCTTCAAGCCCAGTCTTTGAAAGATAAAATATCTCGAGAAGACTTGAAGAAGGGGGTATTTGTAGTCATTTAAAATTTATTAAATACAAATTTATAAAATGATTTGGATTATATTAAATTTATGAATATATTAGTGCAAATAAATATTATGGATTAATATAATTGCGTTAATTATTTAAATCTAATAAATATAGATTTAATAAAGCCCACTCCAAAAAGCTCATATGCCATGTCACATAAATCTGATTGGCCTAATGGAATCCTCTTCCAATCATAACTCCTCTATTTTAAAACTATAAATAGGGGTCCTCATAATTCAGAAAAGAGAACCAAGAATTCTAAACAAAAAGCTAGAGAAAGCTCGTGGATCAAAAGCCACAAATTTCTCTACAAGCTACAAGTTTAAGAATTCAAGAATTCAAGTGTTCAAGTTTAAGAATTAAAGATTTGAAGAAGTCAAGATCAAGATAAAGTTCAAGTTCAAGAATGATCAAGATCAAAGCCGCATGATTCAAGATCAAGCTCGAAGCCCTTGGATTCAACTAGAAGTCAAGATCAAGATAAAGTTCAAGTTCAAGAACGATCAAGTTGAAGACCGCCAGATTCAAGATCAAGCTCGAAGCCCTTGGATTCAACTAGAAGTTAAGATCACGATAAAGTTCAAGTTCAAGAATTATCAAGATCAAGACCGCTAGATTCAAGATCAAGCTCGAAGTCCTTGGATTCAACTAGAAGTCAAGATAAGGATAAAGTTCAAGTTCAAGATCAAGACCGTCGGATTCAAGATCAAGCTCGAAGCCCTTGAATTCAAATAAAAGCCAAGATCAAGATAAAGTTCAAGTTCGAGAACGATCAAGATCAAGATCGAAGCCCTTGGATTCAACTAGAAGTCAAGATCACGATAAAGTTCAAGTTCAAGAACGATCAAGATCAAGACCGCTAGATTCAAGATCAAGCTCGAACCCTTGGATTCAACTAGAAGTCAAGATCAAGATAAAGTTCAAGTTCAAGAACGATCAAGATCAAGACCGTCGGATTCAAGATCAAGCTCAAAACCCTTGAATTTAACTTGAAGTCAAGATCAAGATAAAGTTCAAGTCAAGATCAAGTTCAAGATCAAGATCAAGATCAAGTCCAAGTCCAAGTTCAAGTTCAAGTTCAAGATCAAGATCAAGATCAAGATAAAGATAAAGATCAAGATAAATCACAAGTTCAAGATCAAGAGCCCTTGAATTATATTTGAAAAGGCGAATTCAGAGGAACCTTAGAGATTGTAACACTCGCACTTTAAATCAATAAAATGATTGTTCCATAATTTTCCGTTCTTGATTATTGTTTTCTCGATGTGAAATTTTATTGTCTACAAAAAGGTAATTATCATCCCTAATTTAATGTTATAATAAATTATTAAATTATCTTAAGTCAAGAAATTCTTTTCAATTTTCCCCCAAAATAATTATATTGATACATAATCCATGATAGCCTTCTACCACATTAAATTTATTGAATTCATGTGATTTTAGCTGATGCAAATTCTCAAAATAAAATAATAGTAATCAAGATGAATAACACTACAAAACAAATTAATTCAATTTCATTAGATGATGGCTGATCCAAATTATATCAGACTAAATTTAGAAAATAATTATCATGTCAAACTTTTATTAAAAATCGAATGAAGTCCACGATACTAATAAGTTTTGAATTAATAAAATGTACTCAAAGCTTTATAAAAAGCCGGATACATACATAGTTCTAATATTGAAAATTCAACCTACACATTAACTACCTCTAATCATGAAATAAATCAAAAATTTCCTAACATAAATATTAACTACACTATGCATGTACTTTATGTATAACGAATTTATTTTTTATATTAATTAAATAAATATGATACATAAATTAATAAAATAAAATGGTTTTAATATTAAAAAAATAACCTTCACTAAATCTTGAAAACACTTTTAAAGTTAATAAATATATTTATTTATTAATTAAATAATACTTCTGTAAAATAATATTATCTTATGATCTCGAAAATATTAATTTAAAGAGATTCTACTTATTAGATGAAGTTTGTAATTATAATTTAAAAACTTACTCTATTCAAATGTGTAACATCTCGTACTTCGAAAAGTCAACTAGAGATTCGTAAAAGTAAAACTTCAGTTTTTAGTTTTAAGTCAACTTCAAATAGCAATAACTTTAAGTACATAAGGAGTTAGGTAGCCCATGAGGTATCAAATCAAAGGTCTTTGAGTCCTCTTTACAACGCCATTGAGTTTGCTAAATTCCAAGCTCAGATGAAGGAATCATATCCGTTTGAGTGTAGCCTCACTAGTTAAGGCATTTCATCCTTTTTAAGGAGGGGTATTTTTGTCTTTTCCTTACCCCCACTAGGCCTTAACGTTTTTTCCACCCAAATAGGGGTCTAAACTGATTGATATCAATTTCCATTCATTCCAAAACACTTGCAGTTGAGAGAAGGGTTTCAAGAGGAGAAAGAGAAGAAGGTTTCAAACGTTCATTCAAGGTTTGAGGATTTTCGCCAAGAACTTAGTTCTTTCGAGGTATGTAAGCTTCATAGTATTGGGTTTGTTCACCCTCACGTCAAACATGTGATTTCATTCATAAATTCGTTCTTGAAGTTGATGGATTGAGTTCTTGAGAAGTTTTTGAGGTTTTAGCTTCATTCCATAACAATGGAGTCTTGTTGAGTTCTTGAGTGAAGGTTTTGCAAATGAGTGATGTTCTTGATTGAATTTGAGTGGGTTTTTGATTAATTGTGTTGGGATTTATGAATCTAAATGAGTTTGGAGTAAATTATTCGATTCTAGATGTGTTATGCCTTGAATTGGAGCAAGAAAATTCGTCAAAAATTTGGGTAGGCGGTGGGGCGCCGCGCCAGCAGTGTGCCCAAACTACTATTCAGTAGTTTGGGGCCAGGCGTGCCGTACCAGCAGTGTGCCCCAAATTACCTTCAATAGTTTGAGGTCGTGCGCCCTACGCCAGCAGTACGCCAGAGTCGTTAGGCCCCTTCCTGCTCCGTTCTTCATCCCGTATGCGTTCTTTCAAATTGTGTCTTCGCTATCTTCTTAATACTAACTATATAAGCCTTCATTAATAATTGAGATATCCTATATATCCTAATCATAACTCTTAAATTCACCTTTTCAAATCAAGGTAAAGTTAAGAGGAAAGTTCAAGAACGTCCTTTTGAGTTATTTTTTAGAAGTCTTTTGCAATTATCTATAACTTGTTTTAAGACTTAAGTAAATGAGAATGAAGAGAGTACAGTTTATCATTTTAGAATGAGTATAAGGGAACTAAATATTCCCAAGTTTAAAAGAAAGAAACACCGATTTCTAAATGAGTTTACAAGTTCAGAGGAGTTCAGAGAATAACATTTGAGCATGAGTTTATATATATATATATATATATATATATATATATATATATATATATATATATATATAAGTTCAGACAACTCAAAATCCTCATAAACCAAGTACGCCAACATGGATAAAGGATCATACTATTTAGATGATTCCTTATTGGTTTTAAGCATAACTTAGTGGATCCACTTAGTTGAGGTGTTCTATACCCTAGCAAGGTATATGTCAGTTCTGGCAGTGTGGGCGAGACGTTGTATCATCACGTAGCTCATAGTGATGGTTATCGGTTAGAGAATCTCACAAATAAGAGTAAATAGTTTATCATTGTATTTTTATACATATTGAGTTGATATCTACTGTTTTAAAAAACTTTATATATTGTATCTCTTATTATTGCTTCACATTTGAGTTGAGATGAGGTGAGTATGTCTTCCCAGAGTATCAATGAAGTTATCTACTACTTTCAATTTTCCCCTTACATGATCGTACATTCAATGTAATGACGTTATTCGAACATTATTATTTAATGATGCGAATACAGGTGTTCAGGGTCATTAACCGATGCTTCGTTGATCCTATTGCATTCCAGCTAGGTTTGCTGAGCTTCCTTGCTTTCTGGAGGGCTTCACATTATGATTTTGTTTTGTTAAGATGTCATGGGTCTTGTCCCGATATCTATCATAGTTATTAAAGGCTTCATAGATAATAGTAGTATGAGGAGTCTTTCATTTTTCCTTTTTGATGTGTTAAAGACTTCTAGTTGAACATTTATATTTATTTGAGTATTTCGAACAGTTTTGAGTTAAAATATTGTATTATTGAGGTCTCATGAGTTAACACTTGCATTTGAGTTCCTATGTTGTTGAGTAAGTCTTCTGCTGAGTATTGAGCCAAGCCAAGGGTTCTCTTGGGGACCATCGATGGTTCTCGAGTGCTAGCCAGGTCCAAGGTGTAGTCTCGGGGCATGACAAACTTGGTATTAGAGCACAGAGTTCAAGAGTCCTAGGGTATATATAAAGCCGTGTCTATAGAGTCTTGATTATAGTGTGAACCGCGCCACATATATATTTAGGAGTCTACAACATTTAGGAAACATTCACTTCGTGCTTACTCTTTTTCGTGTGATAGAGTTCAACACTGTGAAACTTTCCTTCTAATTCGTGCTTGCGCATATCTTTTTAGATCATGCCTCCACGAAGAGTTGTTCGAGGTCGTCTTGCAAGGAGAAATGATGATCCACAAGACCAAGGGGTACCCAATGCACTAAAAATGCAACCTCCTTAGGGAGAGGTCACTAATGCTGAGTTTTGGGCTGCTATCCGGATGCTGAGTCAAGTTGTGGCCAATCAAGCTGGTCAACAATGAGGGTTTCTTCGGGATGTGGCTGATACATCCAGGATCCGTGAGTTCTTGAGAATGAATCCCCAGAATTCACAGGGTCAAATTTCATTAAGGATCAGGACAACTTTGTGGACGAACTGCAGAAAGCGTTTGAAGTTATACGTATTGTTGATGCTGAGCGTGTAAAGTTAGCTGCATACCAGCTCAAAGGTACTCCTAGGATTTGGTATGATCAGTGGAAGAATAGAGGGGTTGAGGGAGCACCACTTTTGAGTTGGCGGTGTTTGAAAGCGCCTTCTTGGGGAGCTTCTTTCCCCACGAACTAAGGAAAGCAAATGTAAGAGAATTTCTTAATCATAAAAAAGAATCCATAAGTGTGCATGAGTATAGCCTCAAGTTCACCCAGTTTTGCCGTTATGCTCCAGAGATGGTGGCAGATATGAGGAGTATGATGAGTCTATTTATATTTGGGTTGTCGCGCTTGTCAAGTAAGACATGGACATAGCCAGGCTTATGATCCATGTGCAGCAGGTTGAGGAAGATAAGTTGAAAGATAGAGAGGAATATCACAACAAGAGGACTAAGACAACATGTCATGAGTCCGGACAACAGAAGATCGAAAATGTGAACCGATCATATTATCAGCAAAGCCTAACTAGGCCTTCACCATCATCATCTAGTGAACCAACACCAAAGAACATGGGTTATTTCAGGAACCAGAACTCTCAAAATTCCAAAGCTAGACCTACTCAGTCTCAGGGTAGTGTTGCACAAGGGGCTAATTGGACTTTTACATGTGCTAAGTGTAGTAGAAACCACCCAAGAGCGTGTCATGATCACTCCAATGGTTGCTTAAAGTGTCGGCAGACATTTCACTTCAAAAGGAAAACCTGAATCTGATACCAACTTATCACGACCCGATTTCTCGAGTCATGATGGCACCTACTAAGCCCTACTAGTAGGTAAGCCAACCCGTAACCCAGAACATCAAGCAATGAGTGAAAAGGCAGAAACTAGCGAAAATAATAATCTAAACAAGGACAATAAGGCGAAAGCAAACCAAAATAAATATATACAGAAATCCTTCCCATAAGTCACTAGTACAGAGCTATCTAATAAAGAGTACAAGTCCAAAAAGTGGACCACAACAAAGCGTGTCTCAAAGGCAACAAGACTAGCTAAAACAAAAGAAGGAGACAAGACAAACCCAAAAAACACTAAGTGGTCGCCCTCGTCTCCGAATCACAGCTGCAAAAAAAGGCTAGAACTAATCACCGCTGGTAACTGGTACTGGGACCTGCATCATGAAGTAGATACAAAGTGTAGCATGAGTACCAAAACAACAGGTACTCAGTAGGCATCACAGGCCAACTGAGCAAAAAGGGTAAAAATAATAAAAAAGGATAGAATCTAGACACAAAAAGGTCTAAGCAGATATGAAAAGAAAGCACACGAGCATACCAGAAATAAACTAAGTACAACTAAACTAAACCTAACTGGACCCCCATAAGCCTAGAAGGTACACTCGTGCGCAAGTTTAAATAAAACCTAAACGGACCCCCATAAGCCCGACAGGTACACAGAATAACTAAGTTTAATGAGAAAGAAGAAGACCGGGCTTCCAGCCCAAAGTAACCAAGATAATCAATTAGACTCTACCAAGCCAGCAGTGCACTCCCAGCCTAGCTAGAAAGAGTGACCCTAGGGGGCACCCAACAAAACAGTCCACTCCCAGCCCAGCTAGAAAGAGGGACCCGTGAGTGAGGTAGATATCGCTAGTCCACCTACCATGTAGTCAGCTCCCAGCCTAGCTAGAAAGAGCGACCTGAGCACACTCCCAGCCCAGTTAGAAAAAGAGGCCTGGGGGCGATCGCCGATATCACCTAGTCTATCCAGCCAGCAATAGGCTCCCAGCCCAGCTAGAAAGAATGACCCCGGGGGTGATGGTATCTCTAATAGAATCCAATCCAACAACAGCCACCATGGAATGTCATCCACTATAAGAAATCACAAAAAAGGCTCCAAGCCTATACTCTCTCAATCCCACACCTTTAGTGATGCACCAAACTTTCGAGAACGTGTCAAGACTAGAGAGAGAAGATACAAAAGTGCAACAAGCAGCGATAACGCTTAATCTAAGGCTCAAACTATCAGACTCAAGTCTGTTACTCCAATCTACAAGGAGTTAAGTCATCCGAACGACGTCGGCAAAAAGTCAAGGTTATCCAGCCCACATGGGACATAAGTATAAGGCAATGCTAGCCTAACCTAGACTAAGGACATCATGCTTACGGTTAAGGATAAACAAGGCATACAACACATAGTATTTAGCATATAAGCATGAAACTTTACTAAACCGGTTAATATAATACTACACCCGAAATATGACCAATTGATCCTAACATAAGGCATCTAATAAAAGTAAAGTAGAAAACTGGTACCCACCCCCAATTCACTCCAATCGACATGCTTTTACACAATTAAGCTCAATCTAAAATAAAGGAAGTCGTAGCCTACCTTAAGGTCGATTGCGCGCTCCAAATCACTTTATCAGAGCTTTTTCTTCTCGAACGACCCTTGAACACTGCCACTCTATTAAATATAGGATCACAACATTAGTACGGTCATTTAGACACCAAAATCATAATAAATAGAGATTTCTCAAACATGTAAGTTAACGGTAATGAGGGCAATAAAGCCCAATCTTCTTTAGTGGCTCCGGTAGATAGAGTTGTTCTAAGAGGAGCTACTTCAGGGAAAGGCGTACGAGAAAACCTTTTGAATGCTATCACCAGTCTCCAAGAGCGGGAGAATTCACAAGATGTCGTCACTGGTATGATCAATGTCTTTACTTTTTATGTATATGCATTACTTGATCCAGGCGCGACTCTATCTCTTGTGACTCCGTATATTACTATGAGGTTCGATATTCTTCCTGAATGACTTCTTGAGCCCTTCAGTGTTTCCATACCTATTGGTGTGTCGTCTCTGTCAATCACAAGGACAACATGACTGACTTAGTAGAGCTAGACATGGTGGACTTTAATGTTATTCTAGGTATATATTGGCTTCATGCTTATTATGCCTCAGGTGATAGTAGAACTTAAGTGGTTAAGTTCATTTTTCCTAATGATACAGTTGTAGAGTGGAGGAGTAGTTCAACAGTGCCTAAAGGTCGCTTCATTTCATACATTAAGGCCAGAAAGTTAGTCTCTAAGGGGTGCATCTATAATTTAGTTCGATTTAATGACTTTAGTGTTAAGACACCGCCTATTCAGTCAGTTCCAGTTGTGAGTGAGTTTCCTGAGGTTTTTCCTGATGATCTTCCTGGAGTCCCTCCTGAGAGAAATAGACTTTAGAATAAACATTCTTTCTGATGCCCAACCTATCTCTATTCCTCCATATAGAATGGCTTCAACTAAGTTAAAAGAATTAAAATATCACTTGAAAGATCTTCTTGATAAAGGTTTTATTCGACCTAGTGTCTCACGTTGGGGCACTTCGATCTTATTTGTGAGGGAAAAAGATAGTTCTCTTAGGATGTTCATAGACTACCACTAGTTGAACAAGTTCCCTATAAAGAATAAGTATCATCTTCCGAGAATTGATGATCTCTTCGATCAACTTCAGGGTGCCACTTGTTTTTCTAAGATAGACCTCAAATCTTGCTATCATCAGTTGAGAGTAAGAGAAAGTGACATCCTAAAGACAGCATTGCTATGGTCATTATGAGTTTCTTGTTATGTCTTTTCGCTTGACTAATGCACTTGCAACGTTCATGGACTGCCCCAGCGTTCACCCTACTGTAGGGTACATAAGGCTTTATTGTGTTTTGTGATGTGTCCAGAGTTGGACTTGGTTGTGCATTGATGCAGAATAGGAAGGTTATAGCTTATGCCTCCAGCTAACTTAAGATTCACGAGAAAAATTACCCAACTCACGATCTCGAGTTCGCTGCTATAGTATTTGCTTTGAAAATATGGCGTTATTATCTCTATGGTGTTCATGTAGATGTGTTCACTGATCACAAGACTTTTCAGTATTTTCTCAATAAGTAAAAGTTTAATCTCAGACATAAAAGGTGGTTAAAGTTACTTAAGGATTACGACATGAGTATCCTTTATCACCCAGGTAAGGCTTATGTTATTTGTTAATGCTTTGAACATGTTATCTATGGGAAGTACTACGCATGTTGAGGAAGGGAAGAAAGAATTGGCCAAGGATGTGCACAGACTTACACATTTGGGAGTCCATTTGTTAGATTCTAATGAAGGTGGAGTGGTAGTGATGAATGGGGCTGAATCATCATTAGTGTCTGAAGTGAAGGAGAAATAAGACCAAGACCCTATTTTGCTTGAATTAAAGGCAAATGTTCATAAGAAAAAGGTGATGGCTTTTGAACAAGGGGGAGATGGTGTGTTGAGGTATCAAGGTAGACTGTGTGTGCCAAATATGGATGAGCTCCAAGATACAATTATAGAGAAAGCCCACAATTCCAGATATTCGATCCATCCTTATTCCACCAAGATGTATCGTGACTTGAAGGAAATCTATTGGTGGAGTAGAATGAAGAGGTGTATTGCAGATTTTGTTGCTAAGTGCCCAAATTGCCAACTAGACAAGGTAGACCACCAAAGGCCTGGTGGTATGGCTCAGAACATAGATATTTTTGAATGGAAGAAGGAGATGATAGATATAGATTTCATTACTACTTTTTCCATAATCTCGCAAACAACATGATTTAATTTGGGTAATTGTAGATAGAATGACTAAATCAACCCATTTTTTTGCCAAAAAAGCTACAATTCAGTAGAATATTATGCCAGAATATATATTCAAGAAATAGTCCGACTTCATGGAGTTCCTGTGTCTATCATTTCAGATTGAAGTGCATAATTCACCGCTTAATTTTGGAAGTCTTTTCATAAAGGTTTGGGTTCAAAGGTAAATTTGAGTGTTGTTTCATCCTCAGACTGATGGTCAAGCAAAGCGCACGATTCATAACTTAGAGAATTTGTTGAGGACATGTGTCATAGACTTTAAGGGTAATTGGGATGACTACTTACCTCTCATAGAGTTCGTTTACAATAATAGCTATCACTTCAGTATACTGATGGCGCCTTATGAGGCTCTTTATGGGAGAAAATGTAGATCTCTTATTGGTTGGTCAAGGTTGGTGAAGTTGAGTTAATAGAACCAAATTTGGTTCATCAAGCCATGGAGAAGGTGAAGATTATTCAGGAAATGTTGAAGACAATGCAAAGTCGTCAGAAATCCTATAAGATGTTAGGAGAAAAGACTTAGAGTTTGGGGTGGATGATTGGGTTTACTTGAAGGTTTCACCCATGAAGGGTGTTATGAGATTTGGCAAGAAGGGGAAACTCAGTCTCTGGTATATTGGTATTTATCAGATATCCAAGAGAGTTGGCAATTTAGTTTATGAGTTGGAGTTACCGTCAAAGTTAGCAATAGTCCATCCAGTATTCCACATTTCCATGTTGAATAAGTGTATGGGTGATCCTTCACTCATAATACCTACTGAAAGTATTAGTATCAAGGATAACCTATCTTATGAGGAAGTGCCCGTTCAGATTCTAGATCGTCAGGTTCACAAGTTAAGGATGAAGGAGGTTACCTCAGTCAAGGTCTTATGAGGAATCAATTTGTTGAGAAAGTTACTTGGGAGGCCGATGAGGATATGAATATGAGATACCCAAATCTCTTTCTTTCCGGAGAGAGCTCAAACTAAGGAACTAATCCTTTGTAAAGTACTTTTTAAGTTAATATGCTGAGTTATATGAATTGCATGTTGTGCATTTGAGTTGGAGTTGTTAGATGCTTCCCCTTTTCCCATTTGGCTTAGTGTGATCTCATTTGGGGACAATTGTTCCCAAGGGGGAGATATTGTAACATCTCGTACTTCAAAAAGTCAACTAGATATTCGTACAAGTAAAACTTTAGTTTTTAGTTTTAGGTCAACTTCAAATGACCATAACTTTTATCACATAAAGATTTAGGGGGCCCATGAAGTATAAAATCGAAGGTCTTCGATTCCTCTTTCCAATGCTACCAAGTTTGCTAAATTCTGAGCTCGGATGAAGGAATTTTTCCCGTTTGAGTGCAACCTCTCTAGTTGAGGCATTTCATCCATTTTATGGAGGGGTATTTCGGTTTTTTCCTTATCTCATTAGGTCTAAACTTCTTTTCACACAAACATGGGTCTAAACTGATTGAGATCAGTTTCCATTCAAACCTAAATGCTTATGCTTGAGAGAAGGGTTTTAGAGGAGAAAAAAATAAAGGTTTCAAGCATTCAAGTTTAAGGATTTTCATCAAGAACTTAGTTATTTCAAGGTATGGAAGCTTTCATAGTTTTGGGTTTGTTCGCCCTCACTCCAAACATGTGATTTCATTCATAAATTTGTTCTTGAAGTTGATGGATTGAGTTCTTGAGATGGTTTTGAGGTTCTAGCTTTATTCCTTAACAATGAAGTTTAGTTGAGCTCTTGAGGTGAGGGTTTTGCAAATGAGTGATGTTCTTGATTGAATTTGAGTGGGTTTCCAATTAATTGTGTTGGGTTTATGAATCCAAACGAGTTGGGAGTAAATCATTCGATTCTAATTAGGCCTTGAATTGGAGCAAGAAAATTTTTCAAAAATATGGGTAGGGGGTGGGGCACCGCGCCAGCAGTGCGACCCAAACTACCTTCAGTAGTTTGAGGCCTGGCGCCCTGCGCCAACAGTACGCCAGGGTCGTCAAGCCCTTACCTTCTCCATTCTTTGTCCGGTATGCTTTCTTTCAAATCGTGTCTTTGCTCTCTTTTTAATACTATCTAAGACTTCATTAATCATTGAGAGATCCTATATATCCTAATCATAACTCTTAAATTCACATTTTGAAATCAAGGTAAAGTTAAGAGAAAGTTCAAGAATGTCCTTTTGAATCATTTTTTAGAAGTCTTTTTGCAATTATTTATGACTTGTTTTAAGACTTGATTAAATAAGAATGAGAATGAGGAGAGTTGAGTTTCTTATTTCAAAATGAGTATAAGGGAACTAAGTATTCCCAAGTATGTAATACTTTTATAGGTTTAAAAGAGAGAAACACCGATTTCTAAATGAGTTTACAAGTTCAGAGGAGTTCAAAGTGTTACCTATTTTAGGAGGATCTTTTAAGAAATTACCTCAAATGAGAAAGAGTTATGTTTTATACATTTGAGCATGATTTATATATATTATTGAGAGTAGTATTGAGCACCAATATGGGGATGAGTTCAAACAACTCAAAATCCTCATAAACCATGTATGCCAACATGTGTAAATGATCATACTTTTAGATGATTCCTTATAGCTTTTAAGCATGACTTAGTGGATCCACTTAGTTGAGGTGTTCTATACCCCGACAAGGTATTGGATAGTTCTGGCAGCGTGGGTGAGACGTTGTATCATCACATAGCTCATAGTGATGGTTGTTGGTTAGAAAATCTCTCAAATAAGAGTAAATAGTTTATCATTCTATTTTTATACATATTGAGTTGATATCTACTGTTTTAAAAGCTTTATACATTGTATCTCTTATAGTTTCTTTCTTATATGAGTTGAGATGAGGTGAGTATGTCTTCCCAGAGTATCAATTTAGTTATCTACTACTTTTAGTTTTTCCCTTACATGCTCGTACGATCAATGTATTAACGTCATTTGACTTGCATTGTTTCATGATGCAAATACAGGTGTCCTGGGTCATTAACCCGTGCTTCATTGATCCCATCACATTCTAGATAGCTTTGGTGAGCCTCCTTGCTTTTCAGAGGGCTTCACATTATGATTTTAATTTTTTAAGATGTTGTGGGTCTTGTCCCGATATCTATCATAGTTATTAGAGGCTTCATAGAGAATAGTAGTATGAGGAGTCTTTCATTGTTCCTTGTTGATGTTTTAAAGACTTTGAGTTGAACATTTATGTTTATTTGAGTATTTTGAACAGTTTTGAGTTAAACTAATGTATTATTGAGGTCTTATGAGTTAATACTTGCATTTGAGTTCCTATGTTGTTGAGTAAGTCTTCCGCTGAGTATTGAGCCAGGCCAAGGGTTCGCTTGGGGACCAGCGATGGTTCTCGAGTGCCGGCCACATCCAGGGTGTAGGCTCGAGGGATGACAAAATGTTAATAAGCATTATCACTTTACATTTGATTGGGATTATTTCATAAAGAATTTAATGTTTTTTAAAAAATAATTTTACAACAGATTATTCAAATTTTTAATTCTTAAATTTTTAAAATGATTATATCACGTTAAATTTAAGTGATGGTTTAACAAAAAATAATATTTAAGATTTCCTTTTCCAAATTAATATAGTTCCAAATTTCAAATTTAGTTTGATTTATATAAATTAGTGTTTTTGTGTGGTGCATTACTAGTTTAAAGAGCATTAGCATTTCTTTGTTACGGTAGAGATATGGAATAATGCAAAAAATAATAATCACAACGTAAAAATATTACATTTTTTTAATGAGATATTTTAAAAGCTTGCCACTTTAATTAATGTTTGCATTGTTTTTTTTGTAAAGAAATGCAAAATCATCCTTTAACGATTTTTGAGAAAAACTCAAAAGGAAATTCTGCTTTATTTTTCCTCTTTTTCAGTGATCTCTTCTAATTAATCTCGAAAAAATTTACTTTTAAGAGTAGGTAAAATTTAAATACATTGTACTCTTTTAACTTATAATGTATATGTTATTTCAAATTTTAAATTGAGACCAATTCATAGTTTAAATAAATTAATATATCAATTATTGAATATCTAAGGATAAAGTTAGAAATTTATTTTAATCACTTAGGAACATGTAATATTTAAAGTCTATATTATCTTAGTAAATCTAAATTCATATAATTATTCTTCTGCCGTATCAAGAGACGTATTTCTCAACCCCAAAATGAAATATACTTACTTGAAATATAATATATATTGATTAGCAAACATTATCATTCCAAAATTTTAAAACTCAATCACTCTATTAACAATAACAAAAAAATTTAGAGTTTAGTTACTATAATTTTCTGAAATTTATTTTTATTGCATTAAAAATGTGTGTTGAAAAGAAAGTTATTATATATGTAGAAGTTGTATATGTGAAGAAACATTTATAAGTTAAAATCTTTCATAATTCAAAGTCATAAAGATTTTTTTTATATTTTCTTACAAAATTTATATCAAATATATAATAGAATTTAATTCATAGTCTTTAACTCTTCAGAGAAGAAATCAAAACCAAGTAATAGCATTCCTTACATGATCTTTCTTCATCTAGATAAGTAAAAGGCAAAAAAAAAAAAAAAAAACTCAAACCAAATTTATATATAAAAATGGTATGTTCTACTAATTATTATTTTTATAGCATTAGCTAATACCAAGATGGTTGCCAATAAGAAATAGGAGTTGGTATACTTGTGAGTTTAGAGCAATTTCAAGATGATTACGGACTAAAAAAGGACTGAAAATTAAGTAAAATTTAATGTAATGTACCTTATAATGCATTCGCAAACACTTCAAGCACGAAAAGTATCAATAGGTGTACATATACTTAATCAAATAGTACGTGAAATAAATGATCAAGAATTTGAAGAATGGTTGACGATTGAATATCTTTTCGTAGCATATATCAAATGAATCAAAGATTTGTTCTTCGGTGAATTTCACCTACAAATATTCTACTGTTTCTTTGTTGGGTAAAAGATCTGCAGAAAATGTATCTATATATTTAAAAAATGGTAGTTTTTTTCTATAATGATGAAATTTAAAATTGTATTGAACAATTATAATTGATTCCAAATTTTAAGAAGTGTTGATTTGTTGCCTACAATTTTTCGGTTGATATAATATTTCATATTTTTTATGCTATTAAAAGGGAGACATGGACTGTTCCACCAAAAAGGGAGACATGTACGTGTGTTTTCTATAAAGGAGGAGGCAAAATAGAGCAAACATTAAGGAACAGTGACAACAAAATAACTGATTTAAATTCAAATTAAAAAAAAAAGTGTTGGTAGCTTAGTTTTCTTTATTTTCTTCATTATATATTTCAAATTTAAATTTGAATATGTCTAAATTGCATTTTTTTGAAGCATTTCCTTAAACCTCTAAAAATATGCTAAATATAAATAACCAAAAATGTTTCGATTTTCAGTTTTCCTTTTTTTCCTTTAAAATTGAAATTTGAAGCATTTAAGGCGCACTATACCACTGTTCCATTGCTACCGGTAAGCGCACGTTAGCTTTGTGCGGTTTCGTCGGAAATGTCTAGGGGACGGCCATAGAAGGACATGATTGACAAACCTGGACTTGGGAAGACTATTCAAGCTATGGGGAAAGCTAAAGCAGGGAATGAGAAGGGGTCTGCAAGCTCGACCAATGGAAACAAAGAAGACTGGCCCCTCTTTGTCGAGCTCAAATCCTCTGTAGCAACTGTTGGGTTTTACAGGAGATAACAGCAACAACAAACAACTCGAGAACAACTCCAGTTCCAGTTGCTGTAACTGAGATACCGGATATGGGGGGGGGGGGGGGGGGGTGGAAAATTAAGCCAGATCTACAGGAATAACTCCTCCGCAACCAACCCTAGAGCCTCTTGCCGAAAGGAGGGAATGGAAGAAGCTCTTTTCAGGAAACACGATGGGTTCCAGAGGTATGACACACAACTTTGTTCCTCCGACGATCACAAATGGTGCCCAATTTATTGAGTTGAACAAGGATGAAGTAGAGAAGGAGTTAGAGAAGTGGAAAAACGCTTTGATTTTGTATGTTGTAGGACATGAACCTACCATTGTTGCTGTAGATAGATTTATTGCAAACCAATGGAATTTTACTGCCAAGCCTAAAGTATTCTACCACAATGATGGCTACTTCCTAGTAAGATTTAATTCGGAGGAGGATAGGGATGAAGTGTTCCTTACAGGATCATACACACTAAGCAGAGAGAGTTGACAAAATAGCCACCAAAGACTTAATGTGACATTAAGTCACAAGTCTTGAATAATTTGTGGTATACACGCTATTAATGACATCTTCCACATGCCCTAATTGGCACATACAAAAGACCTCACTAAGTTTTCATATCTCCACTTTGGTCCCCTCTTCTTTTTCAACTAATTTGGAATAATATATATCTATTTGCATTTATTAAAAATTATATTAGAAGAGAAAAATGCCAAACGGGAAAGAAGAGCAGCTCGTTTTTGCTGTTGTCAAAATTAACGATTCCGGCGAGTTTTCCGGCCACAATATCCATTTTCAAGATAAAATCATCATCATCATCTCCTACTCCATTTTCTTTCAAAAACCAAGCTTTAAAATGATTTTTCCGCCATTTTCAGAAATTTGAGAAATCTTCCATAATCACTTGATAACTTATTAGTAGATACATTTGTTTAGTTTAAAAGCATTAAAAAAATGCTTCGCCATTGCAGGAACTAAATTTTGTACCCTGATCTCATCCAGTCGCGTTTTTGTACGGATTCCATACCTCATAGACTGATACTATAATCTAGTATCGATATTTGTAGTCTATATTGGCAGTAGCTGAATTTGTTGTTGCTGGTGGAGATTATATGGGAGTATGGGAGGAGACCCCCAAAAGCTAGAATTGAAAATCTTTTACTAAGACTACAGTGCCCATTGGGTTGAGTCACAATGGTTCATATGACAATATGATTGCAAGCTTAATTGAGGTCGGTGTGTTAACTTGCGAGCCAAATGACTTGGTGATTATCTATCAAATGAATAGGAGGGGAAAAATACATCCCACATTCATAAAAAATGATCGGCATGTTAGCCTGTACATGTTAGATATTGGTATTGATGGCTCTAGGCCTACATTGAGGATACATGTCAATGTGAGGCCTCCAATTGAACCAGCAAATTCAATTAACGATGACAATGATTCTATTGGAAATGAAAGATTGGGTGATCATTCAAAGGAGAGCTTGGGTGTTCATTCAAATGAGAGTTTGGGTGATCATTCAATGAATATATGTGACGATCCAACTAATCTGGAAATTCAGCCCGTAGATGCAGAAGATCCCGAATGCGAATGTTGAGAAGAAAAGCATGGAGAACAGGAATTGATATCACAATCCAACCATTCCCTCTCCGATGGAACTAATTTATGCATAAATCAAACTTTCAGTAACAAGAATGAGTTGCAATTGTTATTAGCCGAAGCGGCGGCAAAAAAGTCTTTTGATTTTGCTACTTTGAGGAGTTGTACTAAATATTTAAAGTTGAAATGTGTATCTCAAAATTGTGCATGGATGTTGCTACTTTGAGGAGTTACATCCTCACATCATACTTGTGCTTTCTCAAACATTGTTCTAGGGATGTTGATTGTATAACCACAACTCTTCATCATACATCTCTAATCACCACACCCAATTTATGTGGACTCTTACATGATCATATGACTTATTTAAACTCAATTAATTGGATAAATTTAAAAAATATAATGTATTATTAATTAATTGTTGTCTTTTCTAAATTCTACTAGTTTTGGTTTACATATAAGTGTCAGATTCTAGTAGGTGAAGTATAGACAATACATTAAAATATATATAAACCCGAATATACCTTACTAATGTCAGAGTGTAAATCTCATTGGTCATACATACACCACGCACATAGAGATGTATTGATTGTACAAAGGTCTATATATTTTGATAACCAGTAAATATTTACATATACAAATTTTACAACAGTAACAAAAGTTCAAATTCCACTTTTTCAACGATAATATCTGGTTATTTTTTAGTATAAAAGGAAGGCAATCCCTCATAAATAACTCAAACACCTTCATTTTTACAATGTCTCAAGTATCTCAAACATCCAAAGCAAAAAAGTCTTACAATTGGCATTGTGGTAATCCAGCTACGTTGAGGACGTCACACACCGATACAAATCCAGGTTGACAATTCTTTAATTGTCCAGTTGACATATGCTCATTTTTTAGGTGGCTTGAAAATGAATCATCAATGAGTAGCCCATCAAATTTTCAAGGCTTTGCCAAATTTGAATTATTAAAAAAGCTACAGGAATTCGAAGAAAATAGGGATTTGCTAATGACTTTCTTAAAAGAAGTCGAAGAGCAGAGGAATCACTTAAAAGTGTTGCTAAAAGATGCTGAAAGAGATAGAGATCAACTAAAAGAAAGGTTGATTTTGGCAGAAGAAAAACAAAAACGCCTAAAAACTGTATTATGTGATTTATTTTTGGTGTTTGCTCTTTGGAAATGTGTAATAAAAATGTAGTCTGAATAAATTTATTGCACTCTTATATCTTTCATTTTTAATCGATAATGTTATAATCAACAGTGATAGCAATCTATAGTATTAAACATACAACTTTATTATCGATAATTGACTACTAAATAATTTTACGCCATAATAGTAAGAAACTGAAGTTAAGCAAAAATCACATACTATTAAAGCATAGATTCATAAAACCCCTCTTCAAAATAAAACATGTTAAATTGTTTCTCAAAACTACCATTAACCATATACAAAAATATCTATAATCTTTCAGATGTACATTTTTTTTCCTCAAAACAGTAAAATCACAAATTTCAAAATGTCTTAAAATGTCAATACTTTTAAAAACCATTGCCTTTAAAATGTCAATACTTCAAAAACCATTGTCTTAAAATGCAAAGTGCCACAAAAACCATTGTCTTTAAATGCCAATACTTCAAAAACCACTTCAATTGTTTTTCTCTTCATCATTAATCTCACCATTGAGTTTCATAACGATACTCATCACATCCACTGATCATTTTCAGCACAGTCGTCTTCTTCTTTTTCTTCTTCATCATCTACTGACTTCTCCTTTGTTTTTTCTTCTTCCTTCTGTTCTGCTACTTCATCAATTGCATTACATGTCACTTCATCAACAATATCAACTGTCACTGGATCAACTACACCTGCCACATCATTAACTATCACTGTCACTTCATCAACAACATCAACTGCCACTGGATCAACTGCACCTGCCACATCATCAACTGCACTTGCCACTTCATCAACAACATCAACTGCCACTTCATCAATTGCCACTTCATCAACAACATCAACTGCCACTTCATCAAGTGCCACTTCATCAACAACTGTCACTAGATCAACTGCACACTCTACTTCATCACCTACCACATCATCAACTACCACTTCATCAACTGCAACTTCATCAACATGATCACATGACACTTTATCAACAACAATAACTGTCACTTAATCAACTCCATCCGTAAAGTATTCATCAATTGCAGCAAAGTCTTCATCAACTGCTACAAGGCCTTCATCAATTGTTGCAAAGTCCACATGTACTGTATTACTTTGACAAAAATTATAGGAATAAATTACTTGACACTAACAATGAATACATACACTAATTTAACTTTCTTTTGTTATTTTTTTTTATTCTTTTCAATTCTTCTCAATCTTTCTTCTCGTACATAAGCAACAACTTCCACCATTGATCACTCAAGGGATAGAACATGTTCACTCAGATTTTATAAATTCCCATCATTAGAAGTACTCGATACATTTTTCTGTTTACCAGAAACAGAATTCACACAAGATTGGACAATATTGTGATCACTCAAATATTCATCGTCTGCGCTCTCTACTCCTGAAGTGAGGATGGTCACGCCTTTCAATTGGGCATTTAAGACATCGATGACCGCGTCCTTCACTTCATCTGTATATGGCTTAAATGTTTCCATGTAATTCTGCTCCATCTCACAGACAGTAGGGGTAAGGTATGGGCGCACAAACTAAAAAAAGAATATAAATACTACACAATGTTCACTTATTTTAAAAAATTGTTAGATAATAACAAATAAATGTATATCTTCGTACTTCTTCCTTTGTACTAAAATGGATCACCTTCAACTATAATATTGGTCTTTGATGTGTACCATCTGAGTAAACGGGGAATGGGCAGTGGAGTGTCCAAGGACTTCCCGGCATACTTTCCAAGATATGAAAAAGCCTCATATATCCAAACCTGAAATCCATAAAACAACAAACAAATAAATGGTCTATGAAGTACTACACAAATAAATAAATAAATAAGAGTATCATAAATCGACTAAATAGTTGATAATAAGTACTAGAAATTCCTAGGGAAAACCGTACAGATCATAACATGCATTCTTCTTTTCATTATACATTTCCCCCCTGCTTCCTCGAATTAATTCGATTCTTCAAATAGGTCAATGTTAAATCAAATGACTCTTTTCCCCATGGATAATTGTTGAAGAAATCCAAATCATCTGTCATCTTGATGTGGTTTGAATCCACAATCTTAGACTGATCATGGGCAAGTAACATCGAGTGGACGAACAAAACTAAAGAGCACTTCAATTTCTACTCCTTATTTAATTTGTTACACTTGATTAATCTCATCAACTTTGCACCAGTGATGTTCTTGTTCCTTGTCACTTTGAAATGAAAATTCTCTCCTTTCCTAAGGACTTTGTTCAATTTTGATTCACGGGGTATGCTGAACAATTCAACCCCGTAATCAATGTAAATTCTTCTAAGCCAAAATATGCAGGCTTATCATTCACACAAAACCAAATTTCATGCAATTTTTTGTCATTTCTCACCCGTTGGAACAACATATAATGGACAATATGTCCATTGAACTTAAAATAATCTGAAATATTCCTTAAATGTCCAAAGAAAGTACCCTTAAATTCATTATAAAGTTTTTGTTCAACCAGAATTTTTTTAAAGTCAAGATAAACCCTGCTCTTACAAAGATCTTGGCTGGAAACGATCCTACTTCCTCTAACCACGTTGCTAGGTCATACAACTCACCAAAGATATCTCTTGCACAAATGGGCAAGGATAGAGGATCTTCCTCATCTCTACTACTCTTCTCGCTATCACTTTTCCCTTCACTACTCTCAACATTATCACTTTCATTAGGACTACTGTCCTGATAATTGTCAATCTCCGCCATTATTTTCATTTCTGAATCAGACTCGGGTTCTTCAACTGCATTCTTTTCTTCTTACAAGTTTTTAAAACTTCTTCAGCCTTTCGTTTTTAATGCTAGAAGCAATAGGAACAGATGGTTTAGTTCTTCCACCTCTAGTTTTAGCCATACTTTATAATCTACAAGCAAAAACATATTTATCGACCACTAGTTTATTAACATAAACAGAGCAAACCTCGAATAAAATATGTAAAATAAATAGCAAATCCAACAAAAATCAATAATGTGATTGACAGAAACGCCACTAAAGTCGATCAAAGTTTAGTAAATATTTCAAAATCAATAGGCGAAATAAAGATAAAAATAATTTTAAAAAATAAGCAACCAAATAGGGCTAAATATTTAGATACAAATAAAAGCGTCATTAGAGACAACAAATACACTGAATACAGCGAAAAAACTTCATCCCAAACAAGAACATCAACAAAAATAATCAAGAAAAAGGGGTCATTAATCATTAAACTAGCATAACAAAATAAACAACCAAATATGGACAATCGAAGAACACCATTACAGAAGGTTGAACTTACCAAAGATGAGGGCTTTAATTTGAACTTGGAGAAGAAGATTGAAAAAAATAGATGATGATTTGAGAGGGGTTTAGGACGATGAAAAGTGAGAAAAGTTTGTATAAGTTAATGGAAGAGAAGTGTATGGGGAAGAGTAGCGTATGATTACACTGGAAGAGAAGTGTGTGGGGAAGATGAAAAGCCCTTGAACTTGGAGAAGAAGAAACGTCGGAACATATATTCAAAAAAGGTACCTCGATTTTCATCAATAAATAATATTTTATCAGAATATAATATTTTTTAAAATGTATTGGGATTATAATAAATTTTTGTAAAGTTATATATTTCCCCAAGTTTTAAAAACAATAAACAAGCCCATGACCCCACATTCACAAATATACCTCAAGTTTTAAAAAGGCCAAAGAGACCCATGACCCCACACTTTTTCCTTTTTAAAAAGCCCAACCCTAGAAAATAAAGCAAAAATAAATTAAGTGGATAAGAGTAAATTAAGTTATAAAGGTGTCCCGAATGCCAATTCTTCTCCACTAAGCAATAGGCCCATTATTATGAAGTTGTAGGATGATGACTTCAAATTTCATACAAAAATCCTTCAAATGATTCCCATTTGGGTAAGACTTTCTAATTTGTGATTGAATTGTTGGGAAATGGACTCTTTGAGTAGAATTGGGAGTGGGCTTGGTGTGCCGCTATATGCGGACGATTGGACCACGATAGTAGAAAGGATATCGTTTGCTCATATTTTGGTGGAGATGAATGTTACTAGGCACTCCCTCAATCAGTAAATGTTATGGATCCTAATAGGAGGGGTACACAAAAAGTACACTATGATTGGGTTTCGGAATATTGTGGTACTTGTCTCCAGTTGGGGCAATCATGTAAACAACTTAAATCAGCTACATGAGAAGCAAAAGAGCCACCTAAACCAGCTCACATGGGCAATAAGGGGAAGGTTGTGAAGAAAAATTGGCATAAGAAGTCCCCAAATAATGCTCACAGGAAGGCCATCTCTATGCTTGCAGGCACACTAGTCACTACACAAGAGAAGCAATGGCAGAATGTGAAAGGTAAGTCTAAAACTATCCCTCATCCAGCACAGAATACAGTGGATACCAGAAATGGATTCAACCCGCTGATCATTGGAACCATACCAACGAAACCTCTTAAGAGTATAGGGAAGGACACGAGCCAGGATATAGGGGGTACTTCCAATCAACACGATCCAAAATGAATCTCTTTAGTTGGAACGTTAGAGGTATGAATAAAACTTACAAGATTAGGGAATTTAATGATTTCTTAGGGAAATATAGAACAGGCTTAGTTTCTATTTATGAGCATAGAGTTCAAGAGAATAAAGCGCAAAAAATAATTACTAAGTTTGGCAGAAGATGGTCTTGGTGTCACAATTACATATGTAGTGATAGAAATAGGATTTGCATCCTATAGGACCCAAATCACATTGTTTTTATAGTTGAAGTTATGATGCAATACATTCATGGTAAAGTATGTGTGGAAAACTCTCAAATTGTGTTCAACTTAACTGCAATATATGGGTTTCATACGATGAAGGATAGGAAAATACTATGGTAGGATCTCAGAGAGATACATATGAACCATCAAAGGGCTTGGCTAGCACTGGGAGATTATAATGTTATACCTGATCCTGAAGACAGAATACGATGTAATCCAATTAGAGAAATGGAAATTGTGGACTTTAATGAATTCCTACTTGACACTAGTATGATTGAAATGCAATCAAGTGATAGAAGTTTCACTTGGACTAACAACCATGTTTCTAGCAAGATCCATAGACCTATAGTCAATAAGGGAGTGGATGTTGATGTTCCCACAACTAGAAGTCCATGTTACTGACCCATTTCAAACCATTCTCCACCTAGAGCCCAGATTGCTATGGAAAACTATGCATACCTAAAACCTTTCAGATTCTTGAATTGTATAGCCGATCATGAAAAGTTTTTGGAGGTCGTGCAGAGAGGGTAGCTTCATAGTAGAAGAGAGAGGTTTATGAAAAGTGTTTGGAAGACTCTTAAACGAATCAAGCATGGCCTCAAACTGATTAACACCAAAGCCTTTAGAGGGGTGGGTGATCAACTTAATACTCTGAGACAATAACTAAACAATATCCAAACCACCATGAGACATCATGTACATGATCACGATTTTTTTAGGTGGGAGAAGGACATAAGTTACAACTATAAAAATGGGACAACAATGTTGATAGTATCTTAAACCAGAAATTTAGAATGACTTGGCTAAAATTAGGAGACACAAATAACTCCATTTTTGCTAGCATGAAATCTAGAGTATCCCATAACAGAATCTAAGAGTCTAACTACATTTGCTGGTATTGTCCTACTCAAACAAGATGAGGTCACAAATGAGATAATAAGCTTCTACAGAGGTCTGCTGGGAACTGTAGCTACACACTTACCTAGTTACCTGCCATAAATCCAAATGTGATGAGAAATGGCCCTATGCTGGAGAGACAACATCAACTGAAGCTCATTGAATTTGTTACTAAAGAGGAAGTCCTAAATGCACTTAAAGGGATGGAGGACTCAAAAGCACCAGGATGTGATGGTTACAATGCTTATTTCTTCAAGAAAGCATGGAGTGTCATAGGTAAAGAGGTCACAAATGTTGTCTTGGAATACTTCTCAACTAGAAAAATGTCTAAGGCCGCAAACTGCACAACTATAACACTGATTTCGAAAGTCAAGAACCCAACTAAGATCACTGAATATAGGACAATATCATGTTGTACTATTCTCTATAAGCTCATCTCAAAGGTTCTAACAACTAGGATGAGAGTGGCAATGGATGGGCTAGTGCACGCTAGCCAATCTGCTTTGTTCTCGAGAGAGTGATCACTGATAACATTATCATGAGCCATGAACTCATCAAGTGGTATGGAAAGAAGCATATCTCCCCTAGATGCATAATAAAGATAGATATAAAGAAATCTTATGACTCCAATGAATGACCTTTTCTAGAGCAGGTACTGAAATTTAAGAATTTTCCACCTCTCTTTGTGAATTGGATTATGACTTGTGTTACTACAATATCTTACTCTATCCTCATTAATGGTGTGCCTATTGTCCCGTTCAATGCAAAAAAAAAAAAAAGGCCTTAGACAGGGTGATCCTATGTTTCCTTATCTCTTTGTGTTGTCTATGGAATACTTGAATAGACAACTACAAACTTTGAACAACCAATCCAATTTTAACTTTCATCCCAAATGTGGGGAGCTGTCCATCACACATCTTCCCTTTGTTGACGACTTACTACTTTTTAGTAGAGATGATCTAACACTTGTTCTCATTCTCTATGAATGTTTTAATGCATTATCTAATGCATCTGGTATGGTAGCAAACAATGAGAAGAGCTCTGTCTATTTTGGAGGTGTATCAATGGCTGAGCATGAAGCAATATTATGAAGTTTGGGATTTGTCAAAGGTATCTTTCCTTTCAAATATCTTGGCATCCCTCTCACATCAAAGAAGACAACCATTATCTAATATAAACCACTACTAGATAAGATGCTGGATATGATAAAATCTTGGACATCTAGATTTTGTCATTGATGATCAAAACTATCTTATTTTCTATCAAGTATTTTGGGTGCAAGTTTTCATCCTTCCAAAAAAGGTGATCTAAGTGGCAACATCATTGTGTAAAAAGTTCTTGTGATCTAGTGGAGCTGACACTACAAAGACATCACTGATAGCATGGGAGAAATTTTGCAATCCAAAAGCAGTGACACGTACAAAGACATCACTGATAGCATAGGAGAAATTTTGCAATCCAAAACCAGCAGGGGCACTGGGATTCGTGGATGTTATAGGAATAAAACTGCAATTTACAAATATTTATGGAACCTTTGCTTAAAGAAAGATAGATTATGGATCCAATGGATTCATGCATATTATATCAAGGGGGGGGGGGGGGTATCTGGCATACAAATGCCCCTCAAGCATCTTGGATGAGAAAGAAGGTTCTGAAAGCCAATGATATTTTTGAAGCTACTAGATAAAATGAGCAAGAAGTGGTTGTTATAAATAAGTTCAGTACAAAGCTAATATACTCTAAGTTGAGGGGAACTTATACCAAAGTAGACTGGAAAAAGTGTCACGATCCAAAAATGAATGTGATGGCACTCGTCTTATCCCACCAAGACAAGTCGACCTAAAACTCAAATATCACAAACTATGCGAAAGTAAGACATTGAAATCTCAAAATATTATAAGTGCGGATAACTATGTCAACTTAATAAAATCCCAAAACATGGTTATCACGTGTACAAACCTCTAAAGTCTTACAATTGATTCAAAGAAACACACGAGTCTCAAGTGACATTGTTTCTAGAATAGAACAGGATCATAAATAAGGAGAAATAAGGTCCACTGAGATCACAAACAGCTACCTCACAAACCTCCACAAGAAGCCTCAGACAAGAAGAAAAAAGAAATTATCACGAAGATTGGGCTAGTAACCTACAAAAATGTAGAAGCAAGGGGTGAGTACCAAACAACACCGTACTCAGCAAGTAAACTTCTAAACACAAGCTAAGGGAATAGAATGTTGGTACTCTTTTCACCCCAACCGAACCTCCACAACTACAACCTGCATAAAATCAGCTCAACCTAACAGTTCACAATTTTCTTTGCACGCAGCTCATCAACAACACTCTAACAATTACTTATTCTCAACAACAACTCAATATTCATCAATCAAAAGTTCCACAAAAAGGCACTCACAAGATCAACAACACACAAGATCAAGTTCACTAATGATAAAGATGTGCAATGTAATGAAATGCAATGTCAACTATAGTGATGCATGTCTGACCTAACGATACACACACACTATCTCACAGTCTGGGACTCATGGGGGACATATCTATCCATGCATCCGTCGCGGCGTGGGACACGACCCTCGATAATAATATTCGTCGCAGCGTGCAATACGTCCCTCGATAATAGTAGTCGTCGCGGTGTGTGACACATCCCTCGAAATGGTACAACCTCTTTAATTTTTTATTATTCCTCAATTCACACAACACTTATCACAATCATGTCTCAGAATCAATGCAAATGACATGTTCACACAAATAATGAGGATACGACTATTTTCATAACAATACCCAATTCACAACAACACAATCATGATACAACATTGACAATTAATCAATAAGCCTTTCAAACTAGTCTCAATCCATCACACACCAATAATTAAGCACATTGCCTTTTATTACCCTTTTTTCCATCATTAGAATTATTCAACATGGACAAGTAAATCCATCACCAAGTCCCATTACTCCCCAACACATACCATAAGGAAATACACGATTCTATGCACTTAGCAAGGGTTTAGAAATCCACTTGCCTCAAATAATCAAGCAATCACTCCGAGGCTTGAGTTTTTCCCCTTTCGTTGAGCTTCCAAATTAGTGCAATCTAATCAAATAAATAACCACAATAAGATTTCAAATCTAACAACATCCACTTTACTATAGGTCTAACCTAGACCCCAAAACTCACATAGATCTATAATCAAGTTCCTAATTTTGATGTCAATTAACACATCAACTCTCATATTTTCTAAATCTCAAGTCTATGATTAAGTCTCAATTTTAAAAAGTAATTCCTCAATTCTTAAAACTAACGTAAAATAGGAACTGGCCAAGTATCAAATTAATGGGAAAAAAATCATCAACCTACACCCATATGTCAAGTTTTTCCAGTGATTAGTCTATCATTAACATCCATCATTTCACCATCATTACTGCTCAAATTTCTTAACCACCAAATCAACAATACTACACCCACTAACTTATAATGGAAAATCAACAAAAAATACGTTGTCCTTCAAAAAGGAAACAATTTTTCCTTAGAATAATGGCCGTCTCACATGTGGTACAATTTTCTTATAAAATTTGAGAAATAACAAGGCATCTCAAGAGGATAACCGACTCCAAACTTTCCAATTCTTATCTAAGTTCTAACCTAATTAATTAATATCAATGATATAAGTTCTACCCTTAATACAATACAAGAATGGTGTGGTTTACCTTATGCAAATTGGTCAATAGTTTTGACAATCGCCGAAATTGGACAGTAATTAGTCTCGTTTGAGAATTTGAGCCGAAATTGGCTTATACAACTACTAAAATTATATTAAATCCTATTAACTTAATTTAATACATGGGTCAAATAGTATAGGGTGTTAAATAAATTATGGGCTTGACCCATTAACTAATTATTAAAATTAAAGAATATTAAAAAAATTACCCACTAATTAAATACCGTAGTTGAAAGAGCAAGAAAGGCTAGTGTATAACAATCATGGCACCCCAAAATGAAAGTTTATATTATTCCTAGCTACTTCAAAGAGATTGTTGACCGGAGATATATAGACTAGCCAGATGGAAGACTATTACTGATATATACCTCATGTGTGTTATGTACCAATATAGATGAGACTTTGGATCACATTTTCTACTGCAATACGAGACAAGGTGCTACAATGGATGGACATCCAAAGATGCTCAATGGAATGGAAGGATGAGCTAAGTTGGGCAATTGTATATGCAAATGGCAAATCATCGCAGGCGAGCTTATACAGATTCCCCTAGCATGTTGCTTGTATTCAACATGACATGAGAGGAATATATACCAGGATCTTCCAAATGAAACAAAGATATATCCCAAAGCACTCTTGCGAGAAATCATTCAAACTATCCACTGTAGAGCTGCTGGTTTCCCCGTTTGAGACCAAACCTAAATGGACTTAACTACTATCCTTAGCAGATGAAAAGTTAGGCCTTTACATGTTTAATTGTGACCCTTTGTTGAATACTGCGTCCTGATTTTTGTGGTACTGACATATGATACTTTTTTACCTTTCCTATTATAAATATAGATTTTATTTTATTTAGTTTTAAATACTCGAGTAAATATTTCAAGGTTATTATTCATTTTATCATAAATGTTGTTAATTTATATTTTACAATAATATAACTATTGATTAATAATATTTCTTTTACTTAGTAATTTTAGGGTCACCCATTTTATATATTTTTGTAGATTTTTATTATTTAAACTCAAATATCCATATTGAGTACAAATTTTTAGTTTTAAAATTTGGTTAAATTTTTCCACATCTCTAAAATCCTCCTAATTCCTAAATATATATTTCCTTAAGATGGAAGAATAAAATCTCTTTCCAAAAATTGCTCTCCTCCTCTCAACCTATTTATTTGTTTTACTTCCTTTTCCACGAAATTTTGTCAAAAAAAATCATCCCCCAAATCATTTTTTTCCCTTTTTACTGAAGCTCCTACGTTCTTTTCTTTCTTCTAAGAAAATATTAGTTTTTTTTTTCTTTTTTCCCCCAATATTATGTTCCTCTCCATTATAAATGAACATCAGCATGTAGGGTTGAAACTAGCGTCCATTCACTTTTCAGTTTTCATATTTTTTCCTTTAAAATTGAAATTTGAAACATTTAAAAATCCTTTTAACTTTTTCGTTACAGTTTTTTTTAACCAAACAAAAATCATTTTTTCTATTTTAAACAGTTAGATTAAAATTTATGTTTTTTTAAAATAATAGTTTTAGAGCATTTTAAAAATGTTTTTAAGAAATTAAAATTCTTAAATATTTGTGTTGGTGACATGTGACACTTTTTACCCCTCCTATTATAAATATATAGATAGATTTTATTTTATTTGGTAATAAATACTTGTGTGAATATTTCAATGTTGATAATTTATTTATTTTACAATAATATAACTATCGATTTAATAATATTTCTTTTACTTAGCAATTTTAGAGTTGCCCATTTTATGTATTTTTGTAAACTTTTATTTAAACTCAAATATCTCTAAAATCCTCCTAAATATGTATTTCCTTTAAATGGAAGAATAAAGTGTCTTTCCAAAAAGAATTTGTTACCTATTTTTACTCCTCCTCTCAACCTATTTATTTATTTTACTTCCTTTTCCACGAAATTTTGTCAAAAAAAATAAAATCAGCGTCCCAAATCATTTGTTTCCGTTTTTACTGAAGCTCCAACATTGTTTTGTTTCTTCTAAATAAGATTAGGGTTTTCTTCTATTCTCCCCAATATTATGTTTCTCTCCATTAGAGATGACACACATAGCCATCACCATCACCTATCACCATTCACTAAAGACATAACCAACAATTCCCTATCAATAAATGTTTTTTTTTCTTGGTGAGGAGGATCGATAGCAGCTCCACCCCAACTCCATTATCAAACCTCCGGGCACTAGATGGCATAGGCGAAGTTAGGATTAAGAATTTGGGGTTCTAAATTTCTTTAATAATTGTCAATCAATTTTGTTAAGGGTTCACAAATTGATATACAAATATATTTAATAAACTTTCTAGTATAAGAACCCATGAACCCCAACCTAGCTCCGTATCTGCAGTAGATGGACACAACTCATGATTACAACATGAAAGAATCCAGTTAAGCTGCAGGCAAGGTCTCCTTTATGTCACCATTCATATTGCTTCGAATTTGATATCGAAGAGAGTAAATTATTTTTAACTCACCAACTCTCCATAGCTAATTGGGAATGCTTTTTTCTTTGGCTGATTAATTGATGTTACTTTTTATTTATGACTCACTGGAATAGGGTCTCCGATAAAGAAATCATTTCGAGTCTTTTTTTTTTTTTTTGGTGATCAAAGGATTATATATATATATATATATATATATATATATATATATTAGTTCGAAATATTGTTTTGGGATGGACCCATTACAACTTTTTGTGCCATTGAATTTGTATTATTGTCAATATTACAAGAATTATTTTTTCTAACAAAAGTAGTCCCAGAATGTTTGCCTGTACAGCTTCTATGTCATATACCAGGGGGGAAGTTCCAATAAGGGTCTCTTTGATTTCGAGTCTTGATATTACTTGTCGGGGAATCACAAATAAAATCGGGATGAATATATATATATATATATATATATATATATATAGTTGGAAAACTCCATTACAACTGGTTGTTAAATTTGAGTATTATCTAATTAATTTGGGGGATACAGTGGTTCAAATTTTCTGTCAATTTTTTTTTTTCTAAATGCTTTAGTGGAAATAAGATTACATCTTCTTCAACTCATCTTAGTTTAACTGTAGAACAATTTTCCCATGTTTGTTTGAAGAAATGTCATTGACCATGAAATAAACGCATCAATATTTGAATTAATAATGGGTATAAGTTAGCTATTGATTTTGCATATTTCAACACTTAGTTTCTTGTTTTATACGAGAGTGATCTCTTTTGATTAATGTGTTGTCTTACTATGATGATATGATTGCGTATAATGGTAATTAGTATGATAGTTTTGACATTTTTTTATTAGTTTAACGATAAAAACATACCTACTATCACTTCTTTACATGTACATCACTTTGAGTTCAACCATAACAAATGGAGGATGAATGTGAGAAGCCGAGCTCAATTGGAGTCATCGCCCCCAGGAGGGGTTCAGGTACGTAAGGGAGACAATGAAAAATAGGCAGGCTATAGCTGACTTCTTATATGAAGCGTAGATACAGCTTTATAAAAATAAAGTCACTTGTTACTCCCTTCTTTTTTAATTTTATTTGTCACAATTTTAAAAGTCTCAAAGACTTGACAATTTATTATTATGTTAAATTATCAACATGCTTTCACTAAATTCAAACATCATATAAATATTTTTAAGTTTTTGCATAACTTTTGAAGTATCATAATATTTTATTTAGTACACTTGAATAATTTCTCTTAAAAAATTCTTTTCATCTTGTCTTAAGGCATTTAAAAAAGCCAATCATAAAAAAAAAAGTGGAATGGAGGAGTAACATCGCATTGGGCCCGTTTTCAGCCTTGTCAAATCATGATCTCACTCTCTCTCTCAACTTTAACTTTACGTGTTGTTAATTGTGTGATTTCACTAGCTTTTTGTATGTGTTAAGTGTCAACTCGCATACCAAATCATCTAGTTCTTTAGACTTTGTTTTAATTAACAGTCGATTTCATATGATTAGACTTAATTTTCTTGTTTAAATAAAGAATAAGTTTGCATGTCTAACTATCTTATTCACCTTGATTTGTATTAATAATTAGATAATAATCGATTCATGCTTAGTTTATTTACTTGTCTTATTCATCACCTAACAAATTAAAGGTGTGTTAGACATCATTCTACACAAACTAATTAAATTAAAAGGTCAACAAAATCAAGATTCGAATAAGAGTTCAAATTATCTCAAAAGGAAAGTGTTAAGCAATTTTCGAGGTTCATAAATGTGAGTCTCTACCGTATCTCATATAATTTGTATAGGGGTAAATTTTGGTAGTAGGAAGGTACGATATATGGAGATGTAGGATATGGAGAAGTGGGCTATTGAGGAAGAGGTGGAGTTGTCATTTGGTATTCGGAGGGGTCTTGAGTCCATATACCAGCATCACAGAACCTGTTTCTTTCTTCTTTCGATTCTCAGCCATTCCCCTAGATTGCAAAGCATTGTTGGTGGCTTGTAAAGCCTCCGAGTTAATGATAATTAGGGGTGTCAAATGGGTGGATTGGGTTGAAATTGGAGATATTAAAATGGGTTGAAATTGAAATCGGGTTGGGTTTTGACTCACCCAAGTTTACTTTGGGCTCAAATGGGTTGGGTTCAAATGGGCTTAAAAACGGGTTGGGTCTTGACCCGCCCAATTTGACCCGATTAATCTCAATAATTTGAACATAGTGATACTTAACTTTTATAATCACAATTCGAATTTCAACTCAAGATATTTTTAAAAAAAAAGTAACAAATGGATACCTTTAATATAGGAACATATTTTAGTAAAGAGTTTTAAAACGGGTTGAAATTGGAGATTGAATTAGTCTCAATTGAGGATTCTCTTAAAATGGGTTAGGCTTGAATGAGTTGAAATTGAACCCAATTCAAATTATCTTGATCTCAACCCTTAAAATTCTAGGGGGTTACCTATGTTTGGGTTCATTTTTTACACCCCTAATGATAATTACATTCCTATACCCTCTTCAATTCTCTTACCCAGCTTAATGATGTCGACAAAGCTCTTTTCAGTAACGAGCATCATCCTAACATAATATTGAGTATCTTGGGTGCGAATAAAGTAATCTTTCATCTATGACTCCTCCATAGGAGGTCAAGCTCTAGCAACTCCATATCTCCATCTAATAACATAGTCCAAAAAGGATTCAATCGGCTTCTTCTTTAGAATTTGGATGTAAAATCAAGCCGACGCATTTTCAACATTAAATCCTAATCCGATCATAAAATCTATGGTCATGTCTACCCATTCGATCCATTTGCGAGAGCCTTGCTCAATGTACCATGACAATGCCTCCCAGCAAGACTTCTCATAAACAACTTCATTTAAATCTTGTCATCCCTTCCTACTCCCACAAGTTTATCACAGTACATGTATAAGTGAGCCATAGGGTCTCTAATGCCTTTGAACAACTCAAAATTTGGAGGTTTATACCATTCAGGTAGCTCAACATCCGGATGCATGGAAATGTCCTCGTAACACAGTCCCCCAACCTTTTGCTTCCTTCGACATGCAACACCTTATTAGCCAACTTATCCAACCTCTCCGACATAACTTTTATCAGAATATTCTGTTGGGAGGATTCTGACTCGTGATAGTCACGGGTGAGAGCGAAAGATTCGACATATATTGGATTAAGGGTATAGTTTCCAAGAATATGGGTATATGAGACATTCATAGTGGGTATGTCATGATTAAGTATTGGTTCATAAGTGTTTGTTTTGTTTTGGTGGTGGTAATGGTAAATTGGAATTTTGCATTTGGAGGGGTCATATGTGTAGAGCTTGGTTAGATTTGAGTATTAGGTGGTGGAAGGTGATTTGGATGAGGTATATGATTAGAGCTAGGTCAAGTTATGTTATTCGGTAGAGGGTGATTTTGCAAAGTGGTTTGGTTGGTGGTGGGTAGATTGTCCATGTGTTCCCCAAAAGGGGTGCCAAGAGAGATGGATAGTTTAGTTAGATCGCACATGTTGGACACTTATTCTTTTAACTACATAATCTTACGCTCAAGTCTTAAAACCAAATCATTGGACAATTGTCCTCTCTCAAAAGTCTCCACTCTTCCATTAGTGTTATTATTGTCAACCATTTTTCCTTTTGCTTCATAGCTTAATTTGCGAGGAGGAGAAGGAGAAGGAGGAGCCCATTTTGGGTAGGCCAAAGTGTAAGGACATGTCAATCTTTGGGAATAGGAAAATAAAATGATAAGAAAAATGATGTTAGGAGATGAAAATAATATAATATATTAATAATAATAACAGGTTGTTTGAAGTAAACACATTAAATGCAAAGGACTTGTTGAGGCAAACCAAGGCCTAAGAGGATAAATAAGTGATGCACAATAATTAATTCTAGTCATTGTTTGCCAATTTGAAGTTTAGAGTCAAAGGAAATAAAGAAAATCAAACTTTTATTTATTGAATAAAATCCAATTATTACATCATAATTAAAAAACAAAAATTGAAAATAAACTAAAGGGAAAATAGTGTAACATGGGAAAGTAAGGCTAAATAGAAAAACATCTTCAAAGGTGTTGGTCTCTAATGTTGGGCACAATTTGCTCTCTCATCTCCAGAGTGACATCATAATCACAGCTTAGAAGATTGTGTGCCCATCTCCTCTCTCTTTCATCACCAAACCAATGAAGAACCCCTTTCGCTCAAGTCCTTATGCTAGGCATCTTCTAAGATCCACATGTAATATTTGTGCATATAGAAAGCTCATTGTTCTAGGATATCAATAGTCATCATCCTTTCCTACCTTCGTAGTATAATGTCAACTTGTGGGATGTCTGGCCCAAAGTTATACTTGTAGTAACCCATCTGAGATCGTAAGGGTATCATTTGGATTTGTCTGAATTCACGAAGGACTCGGAGAGGTGCATATTGTTAAACGCCATTCAAGCTAATAAGCTCAATGAAGTAGAGATCATCTCCTTTTATTATGGCATGATGAGGATTCAACCAAAAATATCTCCATTTTTTTGGATGCGATAACTAAAAAGCTCTCTCATATACATGAACCAATCTTCCGCTCCTATAGTGAAAACAAAAAATTTATCCTTTTGGGGTGACTAGCAATTTTGTTCCCCATACCGTTCAGATTATCTATCAAGTTGGCCCTTTTGTAAAAGTGCTCGATGACTCATAGTTGCAACAAAAGGTTGAACCCCTCGGAAAAACTTCTACCCTTGACGCATGCAGACAGACCCCTTATCATTTCTGCTAGTATCATAGGCACTATAGTATTTGTAAGATTTAACATTCCTCGAGCTAAAACGTGGACCACATCACTCAAGCTAGTGTTGATATTTCCTTCCTCCCTAGGAAAGACTAATGAACCCATTAATGCAAGGGTAAAGAGGCATTAACACTATAACTTTTCCACTTTTCAGCGAAGTAGGCGAATTCTCTTCTAAAATTTTATAACCCTCATCATCCCCAAAACGTGGATATAGAAAGTCTATACAAGTCCATCCTTCCCTCAAACAAGTTTACTTTGTATTGTGATGCATTCCCAAATTTGTTAGAAAATACCTTGGTGATTGTTTGTGGGGTACACTCAATTGGCATTTCCGATAAGGAAGGTCAAGGAACCCACCATCTTCTTCAATTGTTGTGTTAATTTGAAGTCTCTGAATTTAAAAACCAAACTTACAGGTCCCAAAACTTTAGCAAGACTTTGATTAGGAAATGATCATGTGTGACAAAGATGAGGAAAGTAAGGCCACCCAATAAATGATGCACCTCTAATTCACGATTCTTCTTAATATTCTTCCACCTATATCTAAGCTTTTGGTTCACACCTACGACTATTCGAGTGTTGGAAAAATCTAGAGAGGCCATGACTCTGCAAATAAAACATTAAACAAATTCTAAACTCCATTTTGGTATACCTTCAGTCAATGTGATCACAATAATTAATCCAAGCCAAGTTATGCCAAAATGGAGTTTAGAATTTTTTTTATTGTTTTATTTTGCAGAGTCATGGCCTCTCTAGATTTTTCCAACACTCGAATAGTAATGTGTGAACCACAAGCTTAGAAGTTGGTGGAAGGACATTAAGAAGAATCGTGAATTAGAGGTGATCCATATATTAGGTGGACTTAGTTTCCTCATCTTTGTGACATATGATCGTTACCTATTCAAGGCCTTAGTAAGGTTTTAGGACCCTGCAAGGTTGGTTTTTAAATTCAGAGACTTTGAATTAACACCAATAATTGAAAAAGTTGGTTGGTTCCTTGACCTTCCTTATCGGGAATGCCAAATGATATTACCTCACAAACAATCATCAAGGTCTTTTCTAAAAGAATTAGGAATGCATCACAATCCATAGTTTACTTGTCTGAGGGAAGGAGGGACTTGCATAGAATTTCTATATGCACGTTTTGGGGATTATTAGGGTTATAAAAAATTTAGAAGAGAATTCACATGCTTCGCTCAAAAGTGGAAAACTATTGTCTTAATGTCTTTACCGTTGCATTACTTGGTTCAATAGTCTTTTCTAGGGAGGAAGGAAAGACTAGCACCAGCTTGAGTTATGTGGTCTGTGTATTAGCTCGAGGAAGGCTAAATCCTACAAATACTATAGTGCCCATGATACTAGCAGAGATGATAAGAGGTATGTCTGCCTGCGTCAAGTGTAGAAGTTTTTTCGAAGGGTGCAACCTTGTATTGCAACTCTGGGCCATCAAGAACTTTTACAAATGGGCCAACTTGGAAGACATTCTGAACAATATGGGGGAACAAAATTGCTACTCACTCCAAAAGAATGAATTTTTTTGCTATATGAGAGAGCTTTTTAGTTATCGCATCCAATGGAGATAGTTTTGGTTAACACCTCATCATGTCATAATAAGAGGAGATGAGCTCTACTTCATTGAGCTTATTGATTTGAATGATGTTCAACCATATGCACCTCTTAGATTCCTCTGTCAATTTGGACAAATCCAAATGATACACTTGCAATCTTATATGGGCTACTATGAGTATAACTTTGGACCAAACATCCCAAAATTCGACATTATACTACAAAGGTGGGAATGGGTGATAAGTATTGATATCCAAGGAAAATGACCTTTTTGTATGCCCGCCCGAATGTTACGTGAGGATCTTGGAAGATGCCAAGCATAAGGACTTGACTTGAGCGAAAGGGGTCTTCCTAGGCTCGGTTATGAAAGAGAGAGGAGATGGACATGCAATCTTCTAAGTTATGATTATGATGTTAGCCCGGAGATAATAGAGAAACTGGTGCCAGCCATTAGAGACCAAAACCTTTGAAGATAATTTTCTTTTTTAGGGTTACTTTCCCATGTTAACCTATTTTCCCTTTTTGTATCAGTTTTTATCTTTTTAAATTATGATGCAATAGTTGGATTTTATTCAATAAATAAAAATTTGCTTTTCTTTATTTCCTCTGACTCGAAACTTCAAATTTGCAAAATATAGCTTGAATTAACAATTGTGCATCACCTGTTTGTCGTCTTAGGCCTACCCCTGGCTCAACGAGGTACTTTGCATTTAGAGCGTTTACTTCAAACGTGTTATTATTATAATATTGTTCTAATCTCCTAACATCGTTTTTCTATTGATTTTATTTTCCTATTCCCAAAGGTTGATATGTCCTTACACTCTGACCTATCACACAAGATCAAACGGGGCTTTTCTTTCTCCGTCTCGCATATGAAGCTACGAATGAAAAGGCAAAGTGGTTGACAACAGAGCCCTAATTAAAGAGTGGAGACTTTCTAGGGAGGATAATTTTCCAATGATCTGGTTTTAAGACTTGAGCGTAAGATTATGGAGTTAGAAGAAGAAGTGGTCAACATGTGTGGTCTAACCAAACTATCAATCTCTCTTGGCACCCATTTTAGGGAACACATGGACAATCTACCCACCACAAACTAAACCACTCTACAAAATTACCCTCCACCCCATAACATAACTCGACGTAGCTCTACTCATATAACTCATCCAAATCACCTCCCACCACCTTATACTCAAATTCAACCAAGCTCCATACATATGCTCTCTCCAAATGCCCAAACTCCAATTTACCACTACCACCACGAAAACAAACCAAACACTTCCAAGCCAATCCTTAATCATGACATGCCCACTACAAATGTCTCATACCCATATTCTCGAAAACCATACCTTTAATTTGATATATATCAAAATTTCCCCTCTCACCTACGACTACCATGAGTTAGATCCTCCCAAAAGGATATTCTGATAAAAGCCCTGTCGGAAAGGTTGGATAAGTTGTTAATATGGTGCAGCATGTCGATGGAAGCAAAAGCTTTGGGGGATGAGTTATGGGGACCTTTGCATGCATCCGGATGTTGAGCTACCTAAATGGTATAAGCCTCCAAAATTTGAGTTGTTCAACGATATTGGAGACCCTAAGGCTCACTTATACATGTACTGTGATAAGCTTGTGGGAGTAGGAATGGATAAAAAGATTCGAATGGAGTTGTTTATGAGAAGTCTTACTGGGTACATTGAGAAATAGTCTCGCAAATGGGTCGAATGGGTAGACATGGATTGGATTCAATGTTGAAAATGTGCTAGATTGGTTTTACATCCAGAATCTGAAGAAGAAGCCTAGTGAAATCCTCCAGTACTATGCTATTAGATGGAGATCTGAAGTGGCTAGAGCTATACCTCTTATGATGGAGTCCCAGATGAAAAATTACTTTATTCGCACCACCCAAGAGCCTCGATATTATTAAAGAATGATGCTCGTTGTTGAAAAGAGCTTTGTCTACATTATTAAGCTGGGGAAGAGAATTGAAGAGGGTATAAGGAATGGAACTATCATTAACTTGAAGGCTTTACAAGCCACAAATAAAGCTTTGCAATCTGGGGATATGGCCAAGAACCAAAAGAAGAAGGAAACAGGTTCTGTGATGATGACACATGGAATCAAAACTCCCTCCAAATACCAAATGAAAACTCCACCTCATCCTCAATATCGCACATCTCCATATCCCGTACCTTTCTACCACCAAAATTCACCCCACAAAAATTATATGAGATACGATCGGGACCCACATTTGTGGACCTCAAAAGGTGTTTAATACCTTGTTTTGAGGTAATTTAAATCCTTACATGAATCTTGGTAAGGGTTCATATAACCTCAAAACAAGGTATTAAGCACCTTTTGAGGTCCACAAATGTGGGTCCCGGCCAAATCTTATGTAATGTACATTGACTATCGTCAATTAAACAAAGTCACAATCAAGAATAAGTATCCCAGCCCAAGGATTGATAATTCATTTGACCAACTTCAGGGTGCTAGTTGTTTTTCTAAGATAGACCTCAGATCCGGCTATCATCAGCTTAGAGTCAGAGATAGTGACATTCCAAGACAACCTTCAGAACTCGATATGGTCATTATGAATTTGTAGTTATATCTTTTTGGACTAACAAATGCTCATGCAACTTTCATGGACTTAATGAACAGGGTGTTCAAATAGTATTTGGACTTGTTCGTTATCGTTTTTATTGATGATCTCCTCATTTATTCTCAGAGTGGGGAGGATCATACGACTCATTTGAGAGTGGTTCTGCAAACTCTCAAAGATCGCCAGTTATTTGCTAAGTTCAGCAAATGTGAATTCTAGCTATAGTCCGCCGCTTTCCTTGGTCATGTGTTATCTAGCAAACGAATTCGAGTGGATTCTCAGAAAATAGAGGCAGTGAAGCAATGGCCCAGACCTACTCTCTAACAGATACCAGAAGTTTCTTGGGTTTGGCCGGTTATTACAAGAGATTTGTTGAAGGATTTTCATCCATAATTTCCCCATTGACCAAGTTAACTCAAAAGAAGGTCAAATTTCAGTGGTCAGATGAATGTGAGAAAAGCTTCTCAGAACTGAAGACTAGGTTGACTACAGCTCCTGTCTTGACTATGCCACATGGTTCAGACGGTTATGTGATTTATTATGATAAATCTAGGGTCAGCCTAGGTTGTGTGTTGATGCAGCGAGGTAAGGTCATAGCTTATGCTTCTAGACATCTTTAGGTCTATGAGAAGAACTACCTGACTCATGACCTTGAACTTGCAGCCGTAGTAGTTGCCTTAAAGATATGGAGACACTACTTGTATGGTGTTCATGTTGATACATTCACAGATCATAAGAGCCTCCAGTATGTGTTCACGCAGAAAGAGTTGAATATTCATTAAAGGAGATGACTTGAATTCCTCAAGGTGACATAAATGTACTTTACCATCCTGGTAAGGTCAATGTAGTGGTTGATGCTCTCAACAGACTGTCTAGGGGTAGGGTAGCACATGTTGAGGAAGAAAAGAAAGAGCTAGCCAAAGATGTTCACCGGGTTCCTCGCTTAGGAGTTTGCCTTACACACACATCAGAAGAGGGTGTGATGGTTCAGAATGGGTTAGAATGTTCATTGGTAGCGGAGGTTAAGAAAAAACAGGATAGTGATCATATATTACTTCAATTGAAAGGTGCAGTTCATCAACAGAAAGTTGAGGTTTTCTCCCAAGGGGGAGATGGTGTGCTTCGTTACCAGGGTCGCTTTTGTGTTCCTAATTTGGGTGAGTTAAGGAAGCAGATTCTTACAAAAGTCCATAATTCCAAATATTCCATTCATCCGGGTGCCAGTAAGATGTACCATGATCTACGAGAAGTCTTTTGGTTGAACGACATGAAGAGGGACATAGAAGATTTTATGGTTAAGTGTCCTAACTGTCAACAGGTTAAGGTAGGTATGACTCAAGAGATTAGGATTCCTACATGGAAGTGGGAAGTGATAAACATGGACTTCATTACGGGTTTACCTCGTACTCGCAGACATCCTGACTCCATTTGGGCGATAGTGGACAGAGTTGCTAAGTCTGCTCACTTCTTGGTTGTCAAGACTACAGATTTTGTGGAAGACTATGCCAAACTTTACATCAATCTAATCAGGTTACACAGGGCCCCCTTGTCTATCATCTAAGATAGAGGTCCTCAGTTTACCTTTCATTTCTGGAAATCATTTCAGATAGGTCTTGGTACTTAGGTAAATCTCAGTACAGCTTTTCATCCGTAGACGTATGGTCAGGCAGAGCGTACCGTTCAGACCTTAGAGGCTATGTTGAGAGCTTGCGTGATCGATTTCAAGGGTAATTGGGATGATCACGTAACTCTTATAGAGTTCGCCTATAATAATAGCTATCATTCCAGTATTCAGATGGCCCCTTATGAGGTACTGTATGGGCGTAGATGCAGGTCCCCGATTGGTTGGTTTGAAGTAGGTGAAGCAGCCTTCATTGGACTAGATTCAGTTCATGAGGCTATGGAAAAAGTTCAGCTCATCAGAGATAGACTAAAGACAGCTCAGAGTCTTCAGAAGTCCTATGCAGATGTGAGGAGAGGTGACTTAGAGTTTGAAATCGATGATTGGGTTTTCCTAAATGTCACCTATGAAGGGAGTGATGAGGTTTGGCAAGAAAGGAAAGCTCAGTCCCAGTTATGTAGGTCCTTACAGAATCCTAAAAAAGGTTGGTAATGTGGCTTAAGAGTTAGAGTTGCCAATAGAACTAGCAGCGGTTCATCTAATCTTTCACATTTCCTTGTTGAAGAAGTGTGTTGGTGATCCGGCATCAATAGTACCATTAGAGAGTGTGGATGTGAAGGATAGTCCCACTTATGAAAAGTGCCAGTTGAAATTCTTGACCGTCAAGTTCGTAGGTTGAGAAATAAGGAAGTCGCTTCAGTGAAGGATTTGTGGAGGAGTCAGTCCGTAGAGAGAGCTACATGGGAAGCATAAGCAACCATGATTGTCAAGTATCCTCACCTCTTTCCTTCTGATTCCGTTTCAGCTTGAGGTAATAGTTCCTCTCTAGTATCTCAGTTTACTCCTAAGTAATTCAGCCTCAGTATCTTGTTCTATCAGTTATTCTTGTATTTCAACATATTTGCATGTTCATAGAACTCAATGCAGTTAGATATCCGTTTTTAGAAGTTAGCTTGTAAGAATTTCATGTGATGGCATATGAAATTCCTTTATTCTTCAGTTTTCTTAATTTTCCGCATGTTTTTAACTGTTGGGATATGAGGGTTCTCCTACTTAGGTGTTAGAGTAGGTGCCCGCACGGCCCGGTGGGTTGGGACGTGACAAAACTGGATTCTTTTAAACTATTAAATCTACTTTTATTGGATGAAGAATTTTCTTTTAAAAAAAAAAAAGCAATATTATAGAAAATAAAAAGGGTAAATTCTTACCGCATCACTATTTGATTACAAAAAAAAAATGTCATGATACAAAAATTTTGTAACAAAATAAATAAAAATAAAACAATTAACGAAAAAAAAGAAGAAGAAGAAAACGAAACATTAGTAAAGGAATAGTTAAACAATAAAATTTAAATTTGTGGAGTAGTTTTTATTTCTTTAGCAACCTAACATATTGAGAAAATTTTCATAAAATGAATAATAACTTGCAAAGTGCTATTTCATGTTTTCATTTTCAAAAAATTTATTTTTATCATTGATATTGTTGCATTATCATAGAAAAGAAGAGATTAATAGTAAATCAAAGGAATAGAAGATGATTAGTTTTTTTCATCTTTCAATTTTTGTTTTGCTCTGCAAATAATTCATTTTATGTGGTATATATTAATTTGATAATTTATTTTTATGTGGTATATATTAATTTGATTATAGTATCTTTTTTTTTTATTGATCATTGAAATTCATTATTTTGTACATCCTAATTTTATGAAATTATATTTGAGTAAATGAAAAATTATTTTAATTTGCAGGATAAAACGAGAGAAGATTGTGGTTGCAACATGCTTTGTAAATTATATTTAGATTTTTAGCTAAAAGTAGAGTTAATATTTTTAATACTAGGTTTTAGATTGATCTATGAACTTTAAATTTAATTAATTAGTACAAATATCAATTCAACACACGCCACATATGCTATTAATCTTCATCATACTAGAAGAAGGAGAAGTTGTTAGAATAATGTTTAAAGTCTTTGATGGACATACCCTTATTACACATAAATTAGGGTAAAATTTGGTTAGCATTATTTGTATATGTAAAATTAAAACATTATGTATGATTATACATGCACTTTTGTTACTCAGTAATAATAATTTGTATTTAGTTATTCATAAATTTTAAAATTATTATATTTTAAAATATATGCGCAACGCACGGGTACGTGTACTAGTAAACATTAAAAATGAAAAGTAAATAAAAGAGAAGTAAAAATAAAGAACTTGAAAAGGAAACACACATCACATAATTTTCCCATCCCCAACTTATAGCAACCCCAAATTCTTATTATTACATAGCATTCATACAACTTACTACAAAATTGAATACATAATTTAAAAGAAGAACAAACAAGGTTGGAAAAATCGTATCTGAGAGCGAGTTTGATCTTACTTGTATTTTGTTGTCCTTTGTAAATCTGTAGCTCACTAAATAAAATGATTAGATCAAATATATATATATATATATATCAAATAGTGACAATAAATTATAAACATAATGCAAATTCCCATTTAGATCATGATATTTGCTCTAAGACGGTAAGAATGATGTCTTAGGGCCATGTTAAGCAGAAATTAAATCCTTAGGCCATGAAAATGACGCCTTTAGATTATGACGTCTTCGAAATATGACAAACATAAATTAAATTCTTAGGGTCCATCTCGAACTTCATCCTCCTTTTTCACGTGAAGTAAAATCATTGCAAGAAAATCAAGTCTCAGAATCTCATATACAAGGCATATGCGGCGCAAGGCCCATCTTAGATAAGTCCACTTCGCGCCACGGAATCCATCTTAGCCTTCACTTTGGGTGTTTTATTTGGGACACTTCAATTTGCGCTGCAATCCATCCTTGGGGTTTTTATAACGTGAAATCATCCTAATCATATTTATCTGTTAGCTCATCATAATATATATATATATATATATATATATATATATATATATATATATATATATATATATATATTCAATAAACACAAGGATATTCATAACATTATACTTAAAACTTAGCTAAAGCTTGAATAAAATGTGGTGTTTGAATGTAACGAGACAAGAGTTGTGACTTGAGTGATTAACATGTGCTAAGTTAGTTATAACTGACTCTTAAATATTAGTTAGTTAGAATTAGCAGATTACAGCTGTCAAAGTAGTTAGGTTAGATCATGTAAATAAGATAGTGAATTAACTAATTCTCAGTTTAGTTTTTTCAATTCATTGTATTTGATTTCATGATGAATGAGAAGAGAACTGCTCTCTTCCAGTTTCTCCTTTAGCCTCAGTCTGCGTTAATTCCTTTTCACAACATGGTATCAGAGCCAATGGCCATTGATATGGTCTAGATTGAGCACACAATAGTAAGATTGAAGTTATTTGAGAAGACAACAATGGCGGCAGGAGCGATTGACAACGAATTGCCGAAAAAACCTAGCCATAATCATCCTCTTTTTCTTAACACTTCAAATACGTCTGGAGTTCTGTTGATTTTCATTCAGCTGACAGGATCTAAAAACTACTTTGTATGGAGTCGATCGATGAGAATAGCCATACTTGGAAGGAACAAGTTAGGGCTAATCAATGATAAATGCAGGAAGGAGAGTTTTGGTCCTAATTTGACTGAGCGATGTAACGCTATCGTTCTCTCATGGATAATGAATTGTGTTTCAAAGGAACTCTTGAGTGGGATTGTTTACTCTTCAGATGCATGTGCAGTTTGGGAAGATCTCAAAGAGGGATTTGATAAGACGGATGGTTTACGCATATTTCAACTTCATAGGGAAATCATCACTCTCGCACAAGGAACACTAGCATAGCAGAGTACTTCACGAAATTACGAATGCTTTGGGCAGAGTTTGATTGCATATCACCTGTTCCTGGTTGTAATTGTGCGCAGTCAAGGGATTTCTTCAATTTCATGAAGCATCAGAAGTTGTTGCAGTTTCTAATGGGCCTTAATGAGTCGTATGAACAAGCTAGACGTCAGATCCTAATGCTAATTCAAATTCCCTCAGTGAATCAAGCATATTCAATGATGATTGAAAGGGAAAGTTAGCGTATCATGGTTAATACTACAGGACCAGCTATGAATCTGGAGATTGCAGCTCTAATGACTTCTCGACATCATCTAAACAAGATCAAAAGGGACTGGAATGATCAATGCGATCATTGTAAATTGATGGGACAGACCAAGGTTGATTGCTATCGTCTGATTGGATATCCTCCGAACTTCAAATTTAAAAAGAAGTTTGGGAACAACACTGATCCACCTGAGAAAGGAGGTGAGTATCGAGGTCATGCTCACAATGTGAAATATAAAGACAATCGACCACACAGTAATGGAGCACAAACTCGAGCTGCTTATGATGATTTCTACAAAGATCTAGGTCCTTCTGATTTCAATAAGAATGCTAGTTTTTCTCATGATTGGCATAGATCTGCAGGTGCTCCCAATTATTCCCAGACTCAGTACAATCAAATGATGCATCACACGGATGGCTCTCATCCCCACAATCAATTCATGAAGGTCATGCCCAAGGCAGATGTGCCTGAGTCCTCATCAAACATGTGCAGACAATCTGATCCAACAAACATGGGAGGTAATGTATTTACTTCACCTGTGCTTGAGAACTCTCACAGGCAATATGTTTGCTTCTTGTCTATCTCACAGTCATAGGGAATGTATAGTTGATACTGGTGCATCTAATCATATAATTTCTCACAAGGAGATGTTAAATTCTAAGAAGCCTACTCCTTCACATAACAAGTAAGTATATTTACCAAATGGAAGGACAGTTGATGTAACACATATTGGTAGTTGTGATTTAATGGATGGCAAGTCTGTAAAGAATGTGCTATACATTCCAGATTTTAGATAGAACTTGCTTTCAGTGTCCAAGATAACTAAAGAGCTCTAATGCTCAGTTAATTTTTTTCCTGACTACTGCATAAGGGTACTGGAGATTGGTAAAGAAAATGAGGGACTCTACCTGCTGAAACACAAGAGAACTGAAACTACTCCATCCATAAAAGGGATGATTGCTACAAGAAATAAACTGGACATCCTTCTTTGGCATAGTAGGATGGGTCATGCTTCTGCTAGAACATTGAAACAAATGTTTAATATTGATGCTGCGGAATGTAAACAGATTCTAGACAAATGTGAAATTTGTCCACTTGCTAGACAATCTAGATTGCCTTTCAAGAATAGTGAAACTAGATCCTCCTCCATTTTTTATTTGCTACACTTGGATGTATGGGGACCTTTTCATGTTTCTACTTTTGATGGATATAAAATGTTCCTGACTATTGTAGATGATCATTCTCGCATGACTTGGATCTACTTGTTGAAGTTAAAAAGTAATGTAATAGTGGTATTAAAGGATTTTTTTTAATAAGTTAGTACACAATTTGGAAAGAGGGTCAAAATGCTGAGATCAGACAATGGAACCGAGTTTGTCAATTCTGTTTGTCATGCTTTATTCACTTCTCTTGGTATTGTGTATCAAAGATCTTGTGTTTACACCCCACAACAAAATAGGGTGGTAGAAAGGAAACACAAATATATTTTAGAGTTAGCTAGGGCCATCAGATTTCAGGGTTCTATACCCCTCAAATTTTGGGGTCATTGTGTGCTTACTGTTGTTTATATGATGAACAGACTGCCTTCTACAACATTACAAGGGCAGTCTCCCTTTGAGGTATTTCATGGGTGTACCATTGATCACCTCAGAACTATAGGTTGTTTATGTTATTCTAAATGTCTACCTCCTGGTGATAAGTTTGAGGCTAGAGCAGTTTTTGCAATCCATATGGGTTATTCAGATGTCACCAAAGGTTATGTGTTGTATAACTTGATCTCACATAATTTTTTCTTATCTAGAGATGTCAGTTTCAAAGAGGATATTTTTCCTTTCAATGATCCATCACCTTCCTCTCCTGTGTTTCTAGAAACTTCTGCAGATTTTTTTGATGATGATCTTATTCTCACCTCTCAGCTGCCTGATCAGCATGTTACTATTCCTATTGATCCTGTCATTGTTCCTGCTGTAGTAGATGCCCCTACTCTTGTTGGTGTTGATGCATTGCCTACTATACCTACTGGGAGACCTTCTAGACAGTCCCAAAGGCCAAGAAAACAACCTACCTAGATGACTGATTTTGTCACCAATGTTGTTTCTGATTCCACAACTTATCCTCTATCTCAGACTTTGGGCTATGCTAACCTTTCTTCCCATTATCAGTCTTATCTGTATGCATTTTCCAGTATTACTGAGCCTCAGTCCTATCAAGAGGCCTGCTCAAATCCCAAATGGATCTCTGCAATGCAGGAGGAAATCCAAGCTCTTGAGGAAAATAATGCATGGCTTTTGGTTCCCCTGCCTCCTGGGAAGAAACATATAGGTTGCAAATGGGTTTATAAGGTTAAGTTCAAGGCAAATGGTGACATTGAAAGGTATAAGGCACGTTTGGTAGCAAAAGATTATAACCAAAGGGAAGGTCTTGACTATCAGGACACCTTCTCACCTGTTGTGAAGATGGTCACAGTGAGAAGTGTTTTATCCCTTGCTGCAGCTTCTTGTTGGCATGTTCATCAGCTGGATGTCTTTAATGCATTTCTTCAAGGTGATTTGAATGAAAAAGTGTACATGTCCTTACCTGAAGGTTTTTCTAGCCAGGGGGAGACTTTGGGGTTAGTATGTAGGCTAGTAAAATCATTGTATGGGATAAAGCAAGCAGGTAGGCAATGGAACGTTAAACTCACTGATGCACTGGTTGATTTTGGGTTCATACAGAGTAGTCTGGATCACTCATTGTTCATCAAAAGACACCATGAACAAATTGTGGTGATTCTGGTGTATGTGGATAATATGCTAGTGGCTGAGAATGATTTAGCCTTGATAGAAGCAGACCAAGCAAGAGTTACATGGTAGGTTCAAAATCAAGGACCTTGGAATTCTAAGATACTTCTTAGGAATAGAATTCAGCAGATCTAATAAGGGAATATTAATGAACCAGAGGAAGTATGCTTTGGAGTTGATAGAAGAAATGGGATTGATTGGTGCCAAACCATCATGGACACCACTGGATAACAACTTGAAACTGACAACTTCAACACTGGATGAAGCAATGGACATTAGAGATGATCTTACATTGACAGACAAAGGTCCATATCAGAGGTTGATTGGAAGGTTGTTGTACTTAACCTTGACTAGACCAGATATTGGTTTTGCAGTTCAGACCTTGAGTCAGTTTTTACAAAGTCCAAAGAAATCGCATATGAAGGCAGCCCTCAAGGTAGTGAGATATGTAAAAAGGGAACCTTCTATGGGTGTTTTCATGAGCATCAAGAAAGAAAGAAAGTTAGTGGCCTTTTGTGATGCAGACTGGGCAGCATGCCCAAATACAAGAAGGTCTATGATAGGTTTCTTGACCAAACATGGAGATTCCTTGATTTCATGGAAGTCAAAGAAGCAAACCACCATGTCGAGAAGCTCAGCTGAATCAGAATATAAAAGCATGGCCTCGACTATTTCAGAGCTGGTGTGGATCATTGCACTATATAAGGAGTTGGGAGAAGAATTGGAGTTGCCAGTGAAGTTGTTCTGTGATAGTAAAGCGGCCCTGCAGATAGCAGCAAACCCAGTGTACCACGAGAGGACAAAACATATAGAGATCGACTGCCACTTCATTAGAGAAAAAAATACAAATGGGACTGATTCAAACATTATATCTAAGAACACAGGATCAACAGGCAGACATTATGACAAAGAGATTGGTAAGACCACAGCATGAGTATTTGATTTCCAAGCTGGGAATTTTAAATGTATTTACACCTACCAGCTTGAGGGGAGAAATGAGATAGGAGTTGTGACTTGAGTGATTAACATGTGCTAAGTTAGTTATAACTAACTCTTAAATATTAATTAGTTAGAATTAACAGATTACAGCTGTCAAAGTAGTTAGGTTAGATCATGTATATAAGATAGAGAATCAACTAATTCTCAGTTTAGTTTTTTCATTCTTTTTCAATTCGTTGTATTTGATTTCATGATGAATGAGAAGTGAACTGCTCTCTTCCAGTTTCTCCTTTAGCCTCAGTCTGCGTTAATTCCTTTTCACAACTGCATGCGTAAATACACTCCAAATCACTAAAGTCTTTAAAGTTTTCTTTTCATTGTTGTTTTGAGTGAAGCCAATCTGAATCAAGCACGTCGTCTCATTCATTGCTCCTAAAATGATAATTTCTTTTATGTCCTTTCCTATGTTTTATTTAATCTATGTTTACATGTTTTATGTCTATATGTTTTAGTTTTGGGATAGCTTTACATTCTCGTTTGATTATGTAATCATTTAAAATTTATTGAATATAAAGTTATAAAATGATTTGGATTATATTAAATTCATAAATATATTAGTCGAAATAAATATTATGAATTAATATAATTGAGTTAATTATTTAAATCCAATAAATATGGATAATTAAAGCCCGCTTCATAAAGCTCATATGCCGCGTCACTTAAATTTTATTGGCTGAAGGAAATTCTATTTCTATCAAAACTTGTCTATTTTAAAACTATAAATATGAGTCCTCATAATTCAGAAAAGGGATCGAAAATTCTAAACAAGAAGCTAGAGAAAGCTCGTGGGACAAACGCCACAGATTTCTCTATTATAAGCTACAAGTTTAAGATTTCAGGTTCAAGAACGATCCCATCGGATTCAAGAACAAGTTCCAATATACTCCAAATCACTAAAGTCTTTAAATTTTTCTTTTCATTGTTGTTTTGAGTGAAGCCAATCTGAGTCAAGCTCGTCATCTCATTCGTTGCTCCTAAAATGGTAATTTATTTTATGTCCTTTCCTATGTTTTATTTTATCTACGTTTACATGTTTTATGTCTATATGTTTTAGTTTTGGGATTACATTCTCGTTTGATTAGTGTAATCATTTAAAATTTATTGAATATAAAAATATAAAATGATTTGGATTATATTAAATTCATAAATATATTAGTCCAAATAAATATTATTGATTAATATAATTGAGTTAATTATTTAAATCCAATAAATATGGATAATTAAAGCCCGCTTCATAAAGCTCATATGTCGTGTCACTTAAATTTTATTGGCCGAAGGAAACTCTATTTATATCAAAACTCGTATATTCTAAAACTATAAATATGGGTCCTCATAATTCAAAAAAGGGATCGAAAATTCTAAACAAGAAGCTAGAGAAAGCTCGTGGGACAAATGCCACAAATTTCTCTATAAGCTACAAGTTTAAGATTTCAAGTTCAAGAACGATCCCATCGGATTCAAGAACAAGCTCCAAGCCCTTGAATTCAAGTAAAAGTCGAAAAAAAGTTCAAGTTCAAGTTCATCGAAGATTCAAGAACAATCTTTAAAGCCCTTAAATCCAAGATCAAGTTCAAGACAAATTCAAGATCAAGCTCAAGAGCCTTTGAATTTATATATGAAAGATGAATTCAGAGGAATCATAGAGATTGTAACACTCAAACTTTGAAATCAATAAATATGATTGTTGCGGTACTTTTCCCTTCTTGATTATAATTTTCTCGACACGAATTTTACCGTCAACAATTAATCTCCCATGTGTTTAGTCTATAAAATTAGTTTCATTCTCTTTTATATTTATGAATTGTTAATAGAATCAGATGTCTATGTTGGAGGTTGTGCTTGTGACGATGTTGTTATCTCCTATGCTTTTAGTCTATGTTTTAAGATGATGTCTCTAACACTTATGACTCAAATTAATTGATCCTTATGATTATGGTATATGTCTTATGTTGACTTCAAGCTAAAAAGTCACAAACTCAACTCCATGCTGATGAACAATTCCCAACTTATGAAGCCTCTCATATCAATCTAGGATGAACTCATATGCATCCTCACGCTTTGATGTAGTATACCTGTGGATAAATAGAAGAAAAAGTTACCATTCTCAAAAAAAAAAAAAAAAGATGTTGAATTTAATTTATAGTTGATACTGTAATACATAGGGGCGTTCGAGCTTGCTATGTAACTTTCTATAAGGCTAACCTTATGTACGTATTTGATACATGCAATGCACAATACATAAAAATTTCCAGGAGCAAATTACCTAGTATTTTTTTCATTTTTTTTGTTTGGGACTAGGTGCCACGTCTGATGCGTGCAGGCCTTGGCTGATGCCGCCTGACGTTGGCCGACGTCGCTTGCCCGATGCCCACATGCCACGTCCGATGCACGCAGGCCTTGGCTGATGCTGCCTGGCCCCAAACGTGGAATGCCCCTGCTGCCTACATAGACCCACACGCCCCTCATCTCAAGAGGAAAGAACCTATCAAGAAAAGCAAACTTGAACTTTCCCATTCTAGGCTGTCACGTCTTGACCCAACACTTGCAAAGTAATCCTAAACTCTGCTTTAAACAGACGCCACTGTACACATATTCCCAAAGCATGAACTCCAAAACTTGAAAGCCAAATTACTAATACACCCCTTTCTAAAAAGACCTATAGTCAAATTACTAAAATACACCTATAAAAGAACCTAATATTAACTTCGATGGCTGACCAATTAAAAACCTTGATAATCGTCAAAAATTTTGCTTAGAAATCCTGATGAATACATGACAATCGCTAAGAGTGCGATTCCAGTTTCAGGCGTAAAAACCATTTTTCTACGATTTTGTTTCCGAGGATGAAACATCAACTCCAAGCTAAAGCTTGTTCAAAACATCATATCGTGTAGTCTATATATTCATAATCAAATGCACATAAGCATGTTGAAATCAATCAAGTTGGGGAAGGGGAGAATATTTGATTCTTTCTTCAGAAACAGAGTAAAATGTTTTCCCCAAAACACTCATTTATGTATTTTAACAAATTTGTTACTTTCTTAGTCTCAATTTATTTGACATATCCAATTTCAAGATTTGACCTTCTAAACTCTAATTGTGAATTCAAACATACAAATATTAAATTAAAACTTACCTCTTTTAATTTTTTTCTGTTTTATTTTGAAACTAAAGAGAAGTTTCTTTATAGAATGGGCATAAACAATTAAATTCCCATTTTTTTTTATAAAAGATTAAAAAAAGAAAACGGAAAAGAAGGGAGTAAATGTTGATAGAAGTACCGGCAGGTCTTTAATAAATTGACCACTTATGAATAATCAACATAACTACAGTTTAAAAAATGGCTGTCTTGTTTGAATAAAAGAAAGAAAAGAAAAAGCTTAGCAAATGGTTATCCATGCACTGTCATTTAACTATGATAAAATTAGTAATGGTCGGATTTAGTTGTTAAGACTTTTTTGAGTATAAGGGATAGACAACAACGGAAAATTTTATGGTGGTTCAGACACAACCAACAATAGTTGTATGAGGGCACCATTTCCTTTTGACAAGTGTTTTTGTGGGTCCCATTTCTTGTTGTCACACTTGCTCTCTCATACTTCCATTTTCTCAAATTTTAGTCCTTTCTTCATATGCATTTTGTTCTTTGCATAAACCCATTTTTATTTTATCTTTGCACTCTTTTTACCAATGTTTCTAAAGCTTTTCTTCTTTGTAAAAAAAATATATATTCATACAACTATTATCTTGTGCTTTCACAAATTTATTTGGTTAACTCTTTTTTTCTATTAATTTTTATAACCCATAATAAAAAGTGAATCTATAAAAAATTCGTTTCACATTTTAAGACACTATACATAAAGAAAAAAAATTTAAAATCTTGAACGATAAACACAAAATTAATATTGGTAATAATTACTCGATACATACTATAGAAGTAAAGAATTTAACAATATGGAAAAGAAAAGATAATTGAGTACTTGATATCATTAATACATTATTATTAATATTAAACATTAAAAACATTAAGTGGTTATAGAATAAATAAAAATAAAAATATATTTGACAATAAAGAATTGAGTGATTAAAATTGAAATCTCAAAAAATAATTCTTTGACTAAAATTTAAATAATTAAAATTAAATTGTGTATTTAAATGTAATAAATAATGTTGATTGAATTTTAGTAGCTCAATTGATTAATTACTTGAATTTTTACTTTGTTCGTCAGAGTTCAATTATTTTTTAAAATTTCACTATCTTCAATTTCTTTGAATTCATTAAGTTTTTTTGGCATATTACTTTAAATTTCACTATTCTTTTTCTTAATTAAAAGCTTATCATGCTAAAACAATAGCTCTAGTACGAAAAATCCAGCCCCTTTCAAAATACATCATTTCTTGTTTTGGCTAAGGGTATCCTATTTGACATAATGTTTCGAAATCTATTTTAAATCCTTCTTGTATGTTTTACTTGACGTGAGGGGGCCGGGGGGAATAGCTCAATATATAGATTTGTGACGTTGTAATTTGGTCAGTTAGAGGCTACATTTGTTTTCCTAAAAAGTTATAACTTAATGTTTGGATATACTGCTTTAAAGTATGTGTTGTTTGGAGTTCATTTTAATATAGCAATTATACCAACTCACTTTATTTCATCTAAATACATGACTTATTTTATTATATTTTTAAAATTATAAAAATCTCTACTCTTTATATTTTTAAAATTATAAAAATCTCTACTCTCTCTTATTCTCTGATACATCATTTTATGTAATATATCAGTTGGATACATCACTTTACACGATATATCGGGACATTGAATGATGCATTCAAAATCAAGACGTGATGTATTAGGACGTTTTGGGATGTGTTCAGATTCTACCAAATTTTAAGGGATTTTTATAATTTGAAATGAATAGGGATAAAATATAATTAGCTCTTAACAATTAACACTGAAGATTTGTGTAAAATTTCATTATTAATTCCTTTCTTTTATTTTTTGTGCATTTTTTAGGATAAATTACATAATTAAGCTAACATTGAATAGTTAATTATGATACATGACTACAGTTTGACTTTAACTATGGAGAACATTTATTGTTTATGAAAATGGCTAAGCTAGGTCCCACTTTTTTTGTATCAGAACATGTAGAATCATTGTTCCTCTTTTATACAAATCTACATACTATCTCTTTCTTCCACACCATTTAATTTCCTCCTTAAATCTCTCAATCCCCCATAAATTACTCAATTGAATCAATGTTCAAATCAAAGTAGTGTGGTGGCACATCGTCGAATCCGGACCCAATCATATCATTGATCCATTCCATGTAATCTTTCATAAGCAAAGTAGTTGTTTGCTATAGTTCAGTGGAGTTGGTTATGGAGTTGCTGGACATCGGTACTATTGGCGGAAGATGATGAATCTGAGTCAATGAACCAAAATTACGGTGAAGAAATTGAAGAATTTTGTATAATTTTTTTTGTATTTTTTTTATGATTTATATTTCTATCCGTATATCAATGTTTATTGCTTTATATTTTTTTAGACCTTAATTGTATATTTTCAATAATTATATACAATTTTTTTGTATTTATATATTATTAACAAGTATACGTTTCAACTATTATTTGTATAATTTCAGCATTATTGAGGTATTTGTATAATTTATTTTGTATATTTTTTTATTTGTATTTCTATCAATAGATTTCACATTCTATTGTATATGATTCTATGGATTTAGCGTAACAATATTTTTTGCTGCTTTCTGACCTTTTTAGACCTTATTTGTATATTTTTCATCAATTATGTACAACTACTCTTTTGTATTTGTTAATTATTAACAATTATACGTTCCAGCTATTTATTTATATAATTTCAGCATTCGTATACATACATATATATATACATATATTTATGTATATAGATATATATATATATATAAAGAAAGAGTCATTTTTTGGCATGTTAATTAGGAAGTTAAATTTATCTTTCTTTGTTTGATAGAAGTCATATTTGGTGAGAAACTCTAATTAGATACAATAATCATGATTTGTGGGATTATTTTCCTTTTTAATAAACTAAATTTTTGCCTCATAAATTAAGTTAAAGTTCCAAGAAAGATATGCAATAGCTACTGAAATTATAGCTACTCTACATAATTACGCAAATTGTAGCTAATGAGGCTAATTATGTTTTAACTCTAAGTTATTTATGAAATTTTTCCGTTTTTATGGGATGTCCAAATCACTACTAATTGACTCTCCCCTCTCCACGTCCTAAAGATGGGGCTTTCAGCCCAACAAACATGGATTTATTAGATTTTCCAGCCCAACATACGTCGGAGGTTCAAGATCTCCTTTGTCCAAATTTGTCCTTTTTTTTTTCACTTGATGTTTGATATCTCTGCATTAGAGTTCAATTATTGCTACATTCGAGTTGTGGGGTGGGGGGAGCATTTCCTACAAGGATATTTCTATACCTATGGCTCAAATCTAAAACCTCTGGTTAAGGAGAACACTACAACAAAAATAACTTTTAGCAGCAATAAATAAATACATTAATAAAGAGTGCTAAAGTCTTTACCGGCATTAGTTGAGTGTCATTAGATCAAATGTCGCTAAAGCCTTTAGAGACATATACAAAAAGTGTTAATTGCCGCTAAAAATACATATTTAGCGGCAATTGCTAATTAATTACCGCTAAAGATCATTTTTAATGTAGTGCGAGTAGGCCCATTCAATACACCACATACATCCTTTGGTGGTAAATCTATCCTATATTTTTTTTAGTTCTTTACATAATTTATTTTAATTTAAATCTTTATTTTTTATTTCTTCCCCACTCCACTCCAATACATTCAAATAGATAGTGTTTGATAAACTCTTGACTCAAATACAATATTCAGAAATGAGAACAATAAATACTTCTTCCGTCCAATAATAATTGTCCACTATGAACTTGGCATATCCCTTAAGAAATAATAAATAATAGGGGTAATATTACTATATTATCCTTTGACTTTAATTTATTAAATTTAATGCTTTGAGAAATGTGTTTTAGATAATAAATAGTATTTAATAGCAAGGGTAAAATAGACACAAAAAGTAAATTATCTTTTGATTTTCTAAATTTGACAAATATTATTAGACAATTATTTTTAGTATAGTAGACAACTATTGTTGGACGGATAGAGTATATAACCAAATCACGGGAAACACAAATAATAATGGCCATCAAAATTGAAATATACTTATCCATGAAATGAATTGAAGTAGCAATGATATCAAGTAATCAAGAATATTATAAGTATTCGATGTTTTATCTCAAATAACAAAGTGCGTCAACTTTTGCTTTCATGAACACGTTTTTATTAATTATCAGTGTGTTCTATAGAATTATCATCTTTAAACCACTACTCTAATATTGTTCTTGTGTTCATTGAACAATATATAATATTGTAAAGCAACTCCATATAATTTTGTTTCGTTATTAAAAAGCATTACCTTTAATGCAACATTTAATAAGAGGAATTTTGGCCCTTTAATTTGGTCAAATTAAACTTAGCCCTTCTCCTATTATTCTCTCTGTCGGGTTAGTCATAAAATTGACCAAATCGGATTCCATGCATATAAGTAAACTTAATTAGAGCAAAAAATTGAATTTTAAAAACTACTAGTTTACGTTTTGGGAAACTTACATAAATATACTATATTAAAAAAATATTTACCATTGATAGCAATAACATTTTCTTTTACAAAGAACAATTAATTATTCACATATAATACAAGATAATACATTTATTACACATTTTGATACACTTATAATACAATGTGTCAATTTCTTACCAAACAAGCATAATATATTTTAAAAAAATAGTTATAATATATATATTGCATACATAATTCACTTTTAATACATATTACAGATTTAACATAATATTATTATGTATTGCTATAAATGGTAATAAATAAAAAGTCTCACTAAAATTAGTCATTATTTATTAAAAGATAATCATCCAAATAATTTTCCCTTAAGTTTAAGATTAAGTAGAAAAGTCAAATTAAACTACAACTTGCAAAAAAAAAAAAATTGTCTAAAAAGGTGCCAAATATTAACTTTAATGGTCTCATGAATTTTTGAATTAATGACGATTTTAAGTATAATACCCAAATTTTAAATTTAATATTCATACATATTTAATGATTTTTTAAAAATTCAAATCCATTTTAGTAAAAGCTATTGAGTTTGGCTAAATCCATATCTGATCGGCTACTAGCTGGGTCGTAGACTTTGATTAGCTCATATTTGCACGGAGTAATCCCATTAAGCCTGGTAGCAGTACCGGTAACGGACCTACCGGACCAGCACCGATCGAAACCGGGGTCCAATGGGCGGGGGCGGAAAGGGACCGGAATCGGACCGGAGCTGTATTTCGTCCCGGACCGGTAACCGGGATAATGACTATTTTTTTTTAAAAAAAATATTAAAATTTAAAAATTAGGAAAATTAATCAATTATTAAAACTTTTATACTTTTAAAGTTTGAAATTTAAACTTTAAAAGTATAAAAGTTTAAATTTCAAACTTTAAAAGTATAAAAGTTTAAATTTCAAACTTTAAAAGTTTGAAGTTTAAATTTCAAACTTTAAAAGTTTAAAAGTTTAAATTTCAAACTTTAAAAATTAAAAGTTTAAATTTCAAACTTTAAAAGTTTAAATTTCAAACTTTTAGAAGTTTAAAAGTTTCTATTTTATAACTTTGTCATTTGAAAATTGAAAATATAATTAAAAAAGACTTTGTATTAAAATTGAAGACAATATTAAAAAAAAAAAGCATTAAGGCGAATAGCCTATAGTTTTATTAATATTAATTAAATAGTGCAATTTGAGTTACAAAATATTAGTAGAGGATTAGATGACCTAATCTACATATCCACCTTCTAGGAAGGGTTCTGTTTGAATTAGACCTCGAATTATCATACTCATACTAATAGTTCATGCTACCAAACCAATCTTTTCTTAAATCATTTAACATTTCTCTAGTAACATGATCTGGAATTGGTTGCTCGGCTAGTTCCTCCAATGCATCAATGTTGTTGTCACTAATATCTTGTAAAATATCATCAATATCATTTTCAAATTTGGTAGGTAAAGTTGGATGCCCATAACTCATTCTCTCGCCATTAATCCAATCTCTAAATAGTATCGATATCTCCAAGCTATCGGTTGCTAATGAATATCTATGCTCTCCAATTTGAAATCTTGTTGCACTAAAAGCGTATTCCGATGCTATTGAAGATGCTTGAATAACTAACACATCTCAAGCCACTGGTTGAAGTTTTGGAAATCTCTTGCCACGATTGCTCCACCAATCTAGAAGATCAAGTAAACCTTGGGAATCCTCAATAGTTTCCGTATTTTTTATTAATATATGCATCAAATTTATTTTTATAATTATGAGAAAGTTCAAGATAACTATCTAGCATATCATCAAGATCATCTTCATCATATTTACACCTAGAACTTTCTAGTTCTTCATTATGTACTACATTTCTTCTATTAGAATTATACAAGTCATTCAATTTTCTAATTTCAATTTTTATACTATCTTTAACTACTTGACAACTAGTTGTTTCAAAATCTTGAATATCTAAATTGAAATATATTTTATCAACCATTCGTGTTGCACCTACATCTTTGTAATGTGGGTTTAACAAACAAGCGGTTAAATAAATTTGAGGAATAGGAAAAAAAATATTTTTAAAATTTTCCAATCATCTTCTTAATAGAATCTTCAAATCTTGGTTTATATTTGAATTTATAAAATTTACTGGAAATAACACAAATATTTGATAAAACAGAGCAAATAGTTAGATAATAAAGTCCTGAAATTTGTTTTGTAGCTAAATAAAAAACTTTTAAGAATTCTAAGTTCGTTTACGTCATTCCAATCATTTTCATCAAGTCTATAGTTCACATTTGAATTATGAGCATTCCAAACCATTTGTAAAGGTTTCTTATATTCATAAGCGACTTGAAACATTTAAAATAAAGAATTTCATCTAGTACACACTGATTTTGGAATTTTTCTAGGTGGAAGATTAAATTCATGACAACGATTTTCAAATTCTCTACGTCTAGACTTAATTTGACATTTAAAAATAAAATGACATGCAGTTTCACATTTTATGCAACCATCATTATACATTGCTATACCATCTCCAACAATCAAATTATATATGTGTGCAACACACCTAATATGAAAACCATCAATATAAACAGAGCAAAGAGTCAATTTTAGTATTTCAACAACATATGTATTATTAGAAACATTATCTAAGGTGACACTAATTATTTTATCACAAATTCCATAGTTTTGTAAAACATCTACAATAGTATGAGCTATGTAACTACCAGTTTTATGCATTTCACAACATTTATAACCTAAAATTCTTTTTTGCATAATCCAATTTTCATCGATCCAATGGGCAGTAATAGTGAAATAATCATTACCATTTACACTACGACCCATATCAGAAGTAATAGCTATTTTAGAAGTATTATAATAAAATAAACAACGAAGCTATTGAAAATGTTGAGCTTGATAATCAAATATAGCCTTTTTAATGGTGTTTCTTGAAAAACCTTTAAAATATGGATTACACACAATTTGAATATAATGAATAAAATTGAGATTTTCAGCAAAACTAAAAGCAAACCAATAACAACAATCATTTTAGTTAATTCTTCAAGATCTTTTTCTCTACTATATGAGCGTTGTGTACTAGGGCCAGAAACATTAGAAGGATTTAATTGCGTTTGGATCATATTAGAGCCCTCTACTCCTAGAGTTGCACTAGGAAGGGCGGTACCATTCTTTTTAGCTTCGGCTACAACTTTAGCATGCAAAAATTCAATTTTACAACATCTCATTAAATGATTACGCAAATGTCCTGTCCCACCCTATTTTCCCACAGTTTTATGATTCATTCTATGTTTACATTTATTAAAAATAGCTTGTATTTTATCTTCACTCTGAGTCATAAATTGTCACACAACTGATTTCTTAGCACATTCTAACTTAAGCCTAGGATGTATGGGGGGATGGGAGCAGAACAACAAAAGGGAGTGGGACTGAGAGCGGGAGTGGGACTAGTAGCCGTAATTGGCTCTGTTTCATCATCATCACCATCATCTTCAACAAAAATATTATTATCATCATTAATATTATCATGTTCTAATTCTTCATCAAAATTACCAAACCTTCTTTGTAAAGCTTCATGATAACGATCTAATCCAATATTACTAGCAATATTAAAAACAGTTTCATCAACATGCATAAAGTATACCATATTTATTCTTACTTGTGCTACTTGTCTAGTTTTAGATTTAGAAGAATTATCGATTTTTTTATTTTTCTTGGAATTTGAGGTAAATAAATTAGTGACCGCATCATATACAATTGTTTTACCTTTGCCAACATTTTTTTTTACCGAAATCCATATTAAAATATGAAAAGTGAGTAAATTATATATAATATGAAAATTAAATGCAAACAAAAAAATAACTAAATAAGTAGAGACTAGAGACTAATTACTCACTAAATAAATAAATAATTAAATGCAAACAAATAAATAACTAAATAAGTAAATTATATATAATACGAAAATAAAATGCAAAAAAATGTGAGTTGAAACGAATGTACCAAACGTCTACTTAAAAAAGTAGACGTGTATGACCAAAAGCTGAAAATTGATAGATGAAGTTGAATTTTGAATCTCCAAAGATGAAGTTGAATTTTGAATCTCCAAAGACCAAACTATTAATCCACCAAATCTTTCAAAGTAATATAATTTGTAATTTAAAAGAGAATAAGAGATTAGAGACTTGAGAGTTGAGAGAGTAGAAGATGAAAAATATTTGTGAGTAAAGATAATGAAATATTGGGGGTATTTATAGTTAAAAAAAAATAGGATAAAAATGTAAATTTTAAAAGCTTGGGGTATTAAAGAAAGTTTGGGAAGGAGGAGGGGGGGGGGGGGAGACGGGGGGTAGGGAATTGTTTTGGGGGGTTAGTGGCTGAAATAGCCGTTGCGTGGGGGCCCAATACATGTTACCCAACGGCTATATTACATTAATTAAAAAAAAGATTCTTGACTCGAATCGGACTAGACCGGGAACCGGAACCGGCACTTTTCGTACCAGGACTAACCAGTAACACCTGGCTTCCATCCCGTTACCCCTCCCGGTTCCCCTTCATAACGGACTCCACCCGATTTTCATCCTATTACCCTTTTTTTTGTCTTAAAAGGTGCCACATATTAACTTTAATGGTTTCATGAATTTTTGAATTAATGACAATTTTAAGTATAATATCCAAATTTTAAATTTAATATTCATACATATTTAATAATTTTTTAAAATTCAAATCCATTTCAATAAAAGCTATTGAGTTTGGCTAAATTCATATCCGATCGGCTACTAGCTGGGCCGTAGACTCTGATTAGCTCATATTTGCACGGAGTAATCCCATAACGAATAATTAAAACCTTTCCTTAAATAATCATAAAAAATCACGGAATATCTTATTTGGACGGTGCTATGTATGCAATATCATTGAAGTTTGAGACATGTATTTTTGTTTCAGCATAACTTAGGCCTTAGCTATTGGAAAAATCCTTTTGGTCAGAAAATTTGGCTAGAATGGTAAAATAACATATTTCACACTATGCTTTTTTTTTTTTTTTAAACCTTTTTGAACATTTTTACCCTTTTAAGTTTAATCCATTTTAATTAAAAAGTGGAAAAAAGATCAATTTATTTAAAATAAAAAGGATGTGATAGACTTTTTAAATTTTTAACTAAATTCTGACCAAATTTTCTGGCCATTTAACATTATCCCTTAGCTATGGCCTTAGGTCATCTATCTAGACATCACTCAAATCTACACACTATTCTTTATAACTTTGTGAGTAATTCCACTTATATAGCAAATTAAATGGCTTCAAAATATCTTTACTATATCAAGACAATCACACATTTTGTAAAACAGAAAAGGTGCACGAAATTTCATGCATTAGTTTCTTCCAATATTGCAATTCTTGTTTCTCTCAGTATTACTTTCCTTCTTGCATAGTTGCATTATATCTAGTATGTGTTTTTATCCCTTTATTTATTTATTTATTCATTTATTTATTTAATTAATATTATTATTTTTCGTTGTTTGCAAGGTTATATAGTTTATCCGAAAGCTTTTAATATTGTTTGGGAAAACGACAATTGCTTTTGGAAGTTGCCCAAATTACGAGTTAGAATTAATGATAGTACCAAATCTAAGATATTAAAATTAAATGTGTGTTACTGCATATATACTACATAGTACATACCTTACAATTGTAAATTGGCTGACATTGTTATTAAATTTACTAGTATTCGTAGAGGAGTGCAAAAGTCGAATCGATCGATAAATCGAACGGAAAAATTATTATTGGTTTATTGTTATTGGGTTATTGGATTAACGATTTTTTTAAAAAAAAAAATATTGGGTTATTGGTTCGGTATTGGTTATTAATATTGTCCATTAAGACTAATAATTTACTACATTTGCTTGTACATAAATATTATATACTAAACTCAATATCTTACTAGTTACTATCTTTATCATTTGGCCTTCAATTCACACTTCAAAGGACTTTTAGTTCACATTCACATTATATAAAACGTCAAAATTTAAAGTAAGAATCATATTCCTCTTAATTTCTCTTTGTGTTAACTGTTACACTTGTATAATTTTTTCATTACATTATTGTGTTGCCACGTCAAATTTACTAGAGAAGTCATATTTTTATTTTATAATTATTTTCTTATTGGTTAAACCAAAAATCGAACCATTAAGGATCAAAATTGATAAACCAAAAATCAATTTTAAAAAAATCTCTTATTGGTCTGGTTATTGGTTTAACATATTTAAAAACCAAAAACTGATAAATCAAACCGATAGTACATAAAATCGAACCGAACTGACCGCTGCATACCCCTAAATATTCGTACCCGCGCGATTCGCGGATAATATCATTTATTATTAATCATGTAATTTGACTTATTTAAACATATAAGATCATAGAGATTTAATAAAATATCAACTGCCATTTCATTATTATATTAACCATTTACATCATCCAAAACATGTTAAGCATCATTATCATTATTATATTAATATTTCGCTTAATAATTTGATGTATTCACCCACTACTGTGACACACATTGTATACGTACATATATATAAATAAAAAGTTTGTATAAATATCAAATCTGGGTAAATAAAATTCTTTGATTATGTTATGGTTTTCTCCCTCTTTCAAACTTGCTTGCACCCAGACGGTAAAGTTTATCATATATTTTTATCTGTAATCTCAGTTGTTTAAAAAAATTAATTTTAGTCTCTAATTGATTAGCTATTTCTAAATTTCTCCTTTTTACATTTTAATTTGAGTTTATGTTCAAACTCTAATATTTCTCACACGCAAGTATATTACTAAAAGGTTTTAAGAAAGCGGGTAATATGTATAAATCAGATAATAAATTATATAACATATTAATCGATACTATTATACTAATGATTCCATCATGTTTTAATTTTCTAATTGTACATATAAAAGCATTTTAATAAATGTGAAGATATGACCTATAATAATTCAATAATAAAAAGAGTGTCAGTATCTATGATTTGTATTAAAAAAATAATATATTAAGAAAGTATTATATTAACATTCACTAAAGTTAAATAAAAATAACATACAATTGGAATAAAAAACATTAATTACAATAAAAGTCATCAAATGTTACAAACGTAATCCAAAGAAACATAGGAAGTTAAATAAAAATAACATACAATTGGAATAAAAAACATTAATTACAATAAAAGTCATCAAATGTTACAAACGTAATGTTGGGTTTTAGCAAGGTGTGAATAGGAAATAAAAAAAAAGAGAAAATGGAAAATGGAAGAACCAATGAAAGTGGGGGAACCAATTTTGGAGGGAAAATGAAAAGTCATCATTGTCATCATTGCAAAAGTGCAAATGAAAGGTAATTTTTACCATATCGGTAGAAGAAAGGAAATTGTTGTCCTTATATTAGAAAACATTTCCTTTACTTCTTAAAGGGTTAAGAAGAAGGTGCCCCTTCGCGCCGTCGTCATCGCTCGGCCTCGGCCTCGGCCTCGGCTTCGGCTTCGGCTTCGGATTCGGCAAATGATGTGAATATCGGTAGAAGAAAGGAAATTGTTGTCCTTATATTAGGAAATACTTCCTTTACTTCTTAAAGGGTTAAGAAGAAGGTGCCCCTTCGCGCCGTCGTCGTCGCTCAGCCTCGGCCTCGGCTTCGGCTTCGGCTTCGGCTTCGGATTTGGATTTGGATCGGATTCGAATTCGGTAAATGATGTGATTGATTGATAATATTTTTGGACAAAATTTATTTAATCAATCTTATTAAATCATTTCCTTTCTTTTATAAATTAATTCAGAATGTTAATTAAATAACAAGAATTAATTTGGCGCAACTGAATTTATTTGAAATTCAAGTGTAACGGTAATCCTTCCAAAAAGTCGTTACTTTTCCCAAACGGTAATCCTTCCGAAAAGTCGTTATTTTTCCCAAAGGACACAATGTTCTGGAAAAAATGAGTCTGAACAGATTTTCTGAACAGACGCGTTCCTTGCTGCAAATGGCTATAAATAAGAGATCTTTTTCATTTTTCAAACACTGAAAAAAATTTCGATCGACTGAGTCTGTGTGTGCTCTTGTTACTGTTCTTGCGTTCGTTGAAGTTATTGAAGTTTGAGGTACCGCTACTTCTTTAACAGGTTAATCCGTTTTATCTTGGGAGAAATTAATCTGCAACCTCAGGTACATGTGGACTCGGATTAAAAATTATTTTGTCAATTTCATCTTTTTTCTGTTTCTGTATTTTTGACTAACCTGAATACAGGAGATAACAATCTTAAGAAATTTATTAGTTTCTGTATTTGAGGTTTCTGGAGATTAAAACCTTTATGGTTTTCTACTCTGTTTGAATTTTCAAAATTTATTCGGTTAACGATTAAAAGAAAATAAAAAATTTATCGTTAAATCAGAGACAGTCTGTGTAAGGATTTAGTCTTTACTGGTAGTATTTCACATACTAAATTGTTTGCCATTTGTGACAGAAAAAATGACTAATTCAAGTCAAGTAAATGCTGGAACAGTAAGTGCTGCAACAACGTCGGTTGCACACAATCGTTCAAATGCTACCCTAGCACCGGCTGAGAAACCTGCAAAGTTTTCTGGAGTCGACTTCAAGAGATGGCAGCAAAAGATGTTCTTCTATCTGACTACGTTGAGTCTGCAGAGGTTCATTAATGAGAACGTTCTTGTTATGTCGGATGAAACTCCGTCTGAAGAACGATTCTTGGTAACAGAAGCATGGACACATTCTAATTTTGTGTAAAAATTATATTCTGAGTAGCCTGCAGGATGATTTGTACAATGTATACAGTAATATGAAAACCTCAAAAGAACTCTGGGATGCTTTAGAAAAGAAGTACAAAACAGAGGATGTTGGAATGAAGAAGTTTATTGTGGCAAAGTTTCTGGACTATAAGATGATAGACAGTAAGACCGTCGTCACCCAAGTTCAAGAATTGCAGGTCATAATCCATGATCTCCTTGCTGAAGGTATAAATTTATTTAATACCTATGTTGGAAATATTAAGTTTATTCTTAATACTCACATAACCTTTGCTGAAGGATTGGTTGTGAATGATGCTTTTCAAGTGGCTGCAATTATTGAAAAGTTACCTCCATTGTGGAAGGACTTCAAAAACTACTTGAAACATAAACGCAAGGAGATGACTGTTGAAGATCTCATGGTAAGGTTGAGAATCGAAGAGGACAACAAGGTTACAGAAAAAAGGTCACGTGGTAATTCAATAATATCTGGAGTAAATATTGTTGAAGAAGATCCCACCAAATCAAAGAAAAGAAAAAAAGCATCTGGTCCAAAGAGCAATCCTCCTTCGAAGAAATTCAATGGAACCTGCTTCAACTGTGGCAAACGTGGTCATAAGGCTACTGAATATAGGGGTTCCAAGAAGGACAAGAAGAAGGATCAAGCAAATTTGGCTGAATCCAAAGGAGAGATGGACGATTTTTGTGCAATGCTTTCAGAATGCAACTTGGTTGGAAATCCAAGAGAATGGTGGATAGATTCTGGTGCCTCATGCCATATTTGTGCCAACAAAGAATTATTTTCATCATATACTCCAGCACCTACAGACGAGAAGTTGTTTATGGCAAATTCCGCTGTTGCAAAAGTGGAAGGAACTGGCAAGATCCTCCTAAAGATGACATCAGGCAAGGTGGTGACTTTGAACAAGGTCTCGTATGTTCCGAAATTGTGAAAGAACCTAGTTTCTATACCAGATCTGACTAAGAATGGATTCATATGTGTGTTTGTTTCTGATAAAGTTGTAGTAAGTAAGAATGAGATGTATGTAGGAAAATGTTACCTCACTGATAGGCTTTTTAAACTCAATGTAATTACAATTGATATGAATAAAGATTCTGCTTCTTCTTACTTGCTTGAGTCTAAATGTTTATGGCATGAACGTTTGGGATACGTTAATAACAAAACCTTGCGAAAACTAATTAACTTAAATGTTTTGCCTAAATTTGAGTGCAATAAATCAAAATGTCAAGTTTGCGTTGAATCTAAGTATGCTAAGCATCCTTATAAATCCGTTGCAAGGAATTCATATCCTTTAGAACTAATTCACACTGACATTTGTGACATGAAGTCAACACCAACACGTGGTGGGAAAAAGTATTTCATAACTTTTATTGACGATTGCACTAGATATTGTTATGTCTATTTGCTAAATAGTAAGGATGAAGCAATAGATGCATTTAGGCAATATAAAACTGAAAATCAGTTGGATAGAAAGATCAAAATGATCAGAAGTGATAGAGGTGGAGAATATGAATCTCCATTTGCAGAAATATGTTTGGAAAATGGAATAATCCATCAAACTACTGCTCCTTACTCTCCACAATCTAATGGAATTGCAGAAAGAAAAAACCAAACTTTAAAGGAAATGATGAATGCCCTACTTATAAGTTAAGGTTTACCACAAAACTTGTGAGGGGAGGCTATCCTTACAGCAAATCGAATATTCAATAGAGTGCCTCATACGAAGACACATATGATTCCATATGAGAAATGGAAAGGTAGAAAACCCAACTTGAAATATTTCAAAGTGTGGGGGTGTCTTGCAAAGGTCCAAGTTCATATACCTAAGAGGGTGAAAATAGGGCATAAGACTGTGGATTGTGTATTCATTGGATATGCAATAAATAGTAAGGCATGTCGATTTTTGGTTCATAAGTCCGAGCATTCGGATATTCATGATAATACGGTAATGAAATCAGATAATGCTGAATTTTTTAAACATATCTATTCGTATAAAACTAGACTTGAGTCATCTAGTAGGGGGTCTAAACAACCTCGAGAAGAACCAAAAGAGAATGAAACCAATGAAGCAAGTCCAAGGCGCGATGCGTCAAAGGAAAGCTACTTCATTTGGATCTTATTTTGTAACATTCCTTCTTGAAAGTGAGCCTCAAACATTCAAGGAAGCAATGTTGTCTAGCGACTCAACCTCTTAGAAGGAGGCTGTCAATAGTGAGATTGAATCAATCTTAAGCAATCATACCTAGAAGTTAGTTGATCTTCCTCCAGGGAACAAACCTTTGGGTTCTAAATGGATCTTCAAAAAGAAGATGAAAGAAGATGGAACTATTGACAAATATAAAGCAAGACTTGTTGTTAAAGGCTTTAGACAGAAAGAAGGTCTTGATTATTTTGACACATACTCGCCAGTGACTAGGATTACATCAATTCGGATGTTAATTGCCCTAGCTGCAGTATACGGTCTTGAAATTCATCAAATGGATGTGAAAACCGCATTCTTAAATGGAGAGCTGGAGGAAGAAATCTACATGGAACAGCCTGAGGGTTTCGTAGTTCTCGGCAAAGAAAAGAAAGTATGCAAACTTGTTAAGTCACTTTATGGACTAAAACAAGCACCGAAACAATGGCATGCAAAGTTTGATCAAACCATGTTGTCAAATGAATTTAAGATCAATGAGTGTGATAAATGTGTTTACATTAAAGACACTATGGGTCAGGAAGTCATTGTATGCCTATATGTGGATGACATGCTGATAATGAGCAAGGACATTGCAAATATAAAAGCTACTAAGCGTATGCTTGCTAGTAAGTTTGATATGAAAGATCTAGGAGTAGCTGATTTGATATTGGGAATAAAGATTCACAAAACTCCTAACGGTCTAGCATTGTCTCAATCTCATTATATTCAAAAGGTACTTGAAAAGTTCAAGTATTTGAATTTCAAAAAGGCAAAGACCCCAATTGATGTGAACCTTAATCTTGCTAAGAATAAAGGTGAAAGTCAGTCTCAATTGGATTACGCCAAAGTATTGGGAAGTTTGATGTATGTCATGAATTGTACACGACCAGACATAGCCTGCGCTATAAGTAAACTGAGTCGATACACAAGTAATCCCAATCAAAATCATTGGTTGGCAATGAAGAGAGTTTTGGGGTACTTAGAAAATACTCAAAACTATGCTTTGCATTACAACAAATATCCAGCAATTCTTGAAGTATATAATGATGCAAATTGGATTACTGGGTCAACTGAATCGAAATCCACGAGTGGATATGTTTTCACTATTGGTGGAGGAGCAATATCTTGGAAATCATCCAAACAAACATGTATAGCTCGCTCTACAATGGAGTCAGAATTCATCGCCTTAGACAAGGCAGGTGAAGAAGCTGAATGGCTCCGGAATTTCTTAGAAGATATTCCACTTTGGCCCAAACCAATGGCCCCTATATGCATACACTGCGATAGTCAAGCTGCAATAGGAAGGGCTGGAAGTGTTATGTATAACGGGAAGTCTCGTCACATAAGACGAAGACATAACTCTGTTAGACAACTACTCTCTAGTGGAATTATCACAATTGATTATGTAAAGTCAAAAGATAATGTGTCGGATCCACTTACAAAAGGCCTAACTAGAGAGGGAGTTGAGAGATCATCGACGGGAATGGGACTATGGCCGAGAACAAGTTATCGTGGCGGTAACTCTACCTAAAAGACTGGAGATCCCAAGATCTAGGTTCAAGGAGATCAAACAAAGTCATAGATGACGGTTCAACATTGTCAAAACATATTTGATGATCCATTCTCATGATGAGACAATGTTCAGTAACCAGGATAAAGGCATAAGGACTTTTTAATGGTTTCTAAGTTTGATACAAGGTATATCAAATAGTGTATCTACGGGATAACACAGTTAGAAACTACCTATGTAAGTGTGAAGTGTAAGCCGCTTCAAGGAGAATCCGGTAAGGCCAGTTCTCTAAGCACTTATTAACCGAGATGTGTTCATGGCTGAAACGAACAAAACAATGAGAATCAAAAACAGTTCAAGGGTTGATTGTGTGACTTATGTTGTCTAGGTATACACTAAAGCTCGACGGTTCAAAGATATCAAATCTACCGATTGACCGAATATATTCGATATATGTTCACTACGGAAAGTTTAAAGGGAAACCTACTTATCCAGATGTGATTAACACTTACTTACGAGTCACACAAGTTTTTCATGCATATGTTTTAACAATAGCCATTCCCCATTCATGTGAGGGATTGTTGGATTTTAGCAAGGTGTGAATGAGAAATAAAAAAAAAAGAGAAAATGGAAAATGGAAGAACCAATGAAAGTGGGGGAACCAATTTTGGAGGGAAAATGAAAAGTCATCATTGTCATCATTGCAAAAGTGCAAATGAAAGGTCAGTTTTACTATATCGGTAGAAGAAAGGAAATTGTTGTCCTTATATTAGGAAACACTTCCTTTACTTCTTAAAGGGTTAAGAAGAAGGTGCCCCCTCGCGCCGTCGTCGTCGCTCGCTCGGCCTCGGCTTCAGCTTTGGCTTCGGCTTCGGCTTTGGATTCAGATTTGGATTTGGATTTGGCAAATGATGTGATTGATTGATAATATTTTTGGACAAAATTTATTTAATCAATCTTATTAAATCATTTCCTTTCTTTTATAAATTAATTCAGAATGTTAATTAAATAACAAGAATTAATTTGGCGCAACTGAATTTATTTGAAATTCAAGTGTAACGGTAATCCTTCCAAAAAGTCGTTACTTTTCCCAAACGGTAATCCTTCCGAAAAGTCGTTATTTTTCCCAAAGGACACAATGTTCTGGAAAAAACGGGTTTGAACAGATTTTCTGAATAGACGCGTTCCTTGCTGCAAATGGCTATAAATAAGAGATCTTTTTCGTTTTTCAAACACTGAAAATTTTTCCTCTCTGCATACATTTTCTTACATAAATAAAATTGTCGATCGACTGAGTCTGTGTGTGCTCTTGTTACTGTTCTTGCGTTCGCTGAAGTTATTGAAGTTTGAGGTACCGCTACTTCTTTAACAGGTTAATCCGTTTTATCTTGGGAGGAATTAATCTGCAACCTCGGGTACAGTGAGGGGATTAAATTTCTTAAGGAAACACAGTGATTTCTGTGGACTCGGATTAAAAATTATTTTGTCAATTTCATCTTTTTTCTGTTTCTGTATTTTTGACTAACCTGAATACAGGAGATAAGACGTAATCCAAAGAAACATAGGAACTCATCTAATATAAAAAAAATTAAGTAGAAAATGTCTAAATTTTTATCTTACTATAATCACAATAATTATAAAGGAATTCTTTAGTTTATCCAACCATTATAAAGAAGAAGCAATTTTGATTTAAAAGTACTTGAAATAAATTAATGTAATTAGAGTAAAAAATCTAGTATATATCATTTTTATGAACTGCTACAAAAGTGAGTGTTAAGTAGATGTTCTCTGTTTAATAGACCAGTTCATGATTTGAATCTATTTGTTAATATGGAAATGACATATTCATGATTTGAATCTATTATATGTAATTATTAATTTATCTTTTAAAAATAAAAATAGTTATTTATTAGTTAATCCTATTATATGTAATTAATTTTAATTATTTAAAATTTTGATTTTTTGTGGTGCTATATTGTCACTTTTACTTCTCTCTCTCTATAGAGAGAGAGAGAGACAGAGAGAGAGAGAGGAAATAGAGATAATAAGTAGAAGAATTTTAGGTAACAACTTTAAATTCTGTGATTAATTTTTATTAGAATAAATTACGTGAGTTGATTACTTAATTTGAAAAATCACATTTAAAATCAGTTTTATTTTTTAAAATATAAAGTATATCTTCCTTTAAACTGAGCAGTTTTGCTAGATGCACAACGTTTTTTATTTTATTTTTTCTTTTCCACTTTTTAAAGTAATAAAGTAATGGTATGTAGAATTCTTTTAATAAAAGTTAATTTCAGTAAGTTTTAAACTGTTATTTTTTAAAATTGTTTTTAAAAAATAAAATAGTATTTTATTATTTAATCCTATTACATGCAATTATTAATTTTTTTGAAATAAAATAGTTATTTGTTATTTAATTCTATTGTATGTAATTAAGTTAATTATTTAGAATTTTTGATTTTTTGTGGTTCTGACATGTGTCAGTTTTTCTTCTCCTAATAGATAGATAGATTATTATAATAACAATAATAATAATAATAATAATGATAATAATAATAATTATCATTATTATTGTTAATATTATTATTATTATTATTATTATTACTATTATTATTATTATTATTTGTTTTGCTATAAATAAGGAGGTTTTTGTCACACCCCGAGCCTACACCCTAGGCGGGATTAGCACTCGAGAACCATTGTTGGTCCCAAGCGAACCCTTGGCCTGGCTTATTAGCCTTGCATGGGTGGTAAAGAATACTCATGTCATAATTCTTGAGTAATTCTAACCATCTCCTTTGTATGAGATTAAGTTCTTTATGAGTAAACACAGACTGAAGGCTCTTGTGATCGGTGAACACATCCACATGAACACCATAAAGATAATGGTGCCATATTTTCAAAGCAAAAACTACGGCAACTGACTCTAAATCATGGGTTGAGTAATTATTCTCATGAACTTTCAACTGTCTAGAGGCATAAGCTATAACTTTTCCATTTTGCATTAATACACAACCTAAACCAACTCTAGACGCATCACAATAGACAACAAAGCCTTGCGTACCTTTGGTAAGGTCAAAACTGGGGCAGTAGTCAACTTTTTTTTCAATTCCTGAAAGCTTTTCTCACAAGCTTCAGACCATTGAAACTTAATTGTCTTCTGAGTCAACTTGGTCAAAGGAGATGAAATAGATGAGAACCCCTCTACGAACCTTCTATAATAGCCAGTCAAACCCAAGAAATTCCTAATATCAGTTGGGGATATGGGTTTAGGCCAATTCTGCATTGCCTCAATTTTCTGAGTATCAACTTTAATTCCCTCCCCAGACACAATGTGGCCTAAAAATGCCACATAATCAAGCCAAAATTCACATTTTGAGAACTTAGTATACAACTCTCTATCTTTTAGAGTCTGGAGAATTATTCTGAGATAACTAGCATGATCTTCTTCATTCCTTGAATAGATTAGTATGGCATCAATGAAGACGATAACAAACATATCTAAATAAGGTTTGAATACTCTATTCATAAGGTCCATGAACACTACAGGCGCATTGGTCAAACCAAAGTACATAACTAAAAACTCATAATGACAATAACGGGTCCTGAATGTTGTCTTTGGAATATCACATTCCCTTACTCTTAATTGATGGTAGCCAGATCTAAGGTCTATCTTAGAGAAATCAGTGGCACCATGAAGTTGATCAAAGAGATCATCAATTCTCGAAAGAGGATACTTATTCTTAATGGTAACCTTGTTCAACTGACAGTAATCTATATACATCCTAAGGGAACCATCCTTCTTTCTCACAAATAAGACCGGAGCGCCCCAAGGTGAGACACTTGGTCTAATAAACCCCTTACCTAGGAGATCTTTCAACTGCTCTTTAAGCTCCTTCAACTCTGCTGGAGCCATTATGGATAGTGGAATAGATATAGGACAAGTATCTGGTGGAAGGTCTATACCGGTCTATCTTTCTCTCAGGAGGGACTCCGGGAAGATCATCTGGAAAGACTTCTGGAAACTCTCTTACTACTGAACTTGACTAAATAAGAGGTATCTCAACACTAAAGTCATTAACTTGGACTAAGTGATAGACACACCACTTAGAGACTAACTTTCTTGCCTTAAGGTATGAAATAAAACGACCCTTAGGCACTGCTGAACTACTTTTCCACTCTAAGACTAGATCATTTAGAAACTGGAACTTGACAACTCAAGTTCTACAATCAACTGAGGCATAACAGGCATGAAGCCAGTCCATACCAAGAATGACATCAAAATCTACCATGTCTAACTTAACTAAATCAATCATGGTACTCTTGTGATTGATGGAAATGAGACAATTACGATAGACTCTCTCTGCTAGAATAGACTTACCAACAGGTGTAGAAACGCTGAAGGGTTCACTAAGTTGCTCAGGAATAACATCAAAATTCATCACAACATACGGAGTTACAAAGGATAAACTCGCTCCTGGATCTAGCAAAGCATAAACATTAAAGTTAAAGACTTTGATCGTACCAGTGATAACATCTGGCGAATCTTCTTTCTTTTGGAGACTATTGATAGCATATAAGCGGTTTGTCCCTTTGCTAGTACTGGAAGTAGCCCCTATAGGTGCAGCTTTGTCTGGTGGAGCAACTGAAGAAGACTGGGCTCTATTGCCCCCATTACTGTTACCCTTGGACATTTTCTCATTAAATGACCATTTTGGCCATACTAGAAACAACCAGTGGAGCCCTCACGACATGTACCCGAGTGGTTTCTACCACACTTAGCGCAACCGGGAAGCTTACTACCCCCTTGTGCCATACTACCCTGAGAATAGACAAGTTTGGCTCTGAAATTCTGACTACTGTACTCATTTTTGTTCTTAGGTGCAGGTGCACTAGAAAATGATGGAGCATGTCCCTTCTGCTTCTGTTGGAAGGATGACCGGTTGGCATTATTCTTCTGCTACCCGGACTCATTCCCTGTCTTAGCTCTCTTATTTTTTAACTCATATCTATCCCTCAGCTTCTTTCTGGATCCTCAGTAACACACTAAAACCTGTGAAGCTTGGAGGATTCATCCTTAAGAACTCGCGGATCCTCGAAATATCAACCACTTTCCTAATTGTTGTAGCCTCCTAATTATATATGTGGCGCGCTTCACACCGATAACTATGATTCTATAGACACGGCTTCATAGACTCCCTAGGACTCTTGAATTCTATGCTCTGATACCAAGTTTATCACACCCCGAGCCTACACCCTTGGTGGGACTGGCATTCGAGAACTATTGCTGGCCCCAAGCAAACCCTTGGCATGGCTTACTTACTCAGTGGAAGTCTTAACTCAACAAAATAAACCGATGTAATAAACTGGAATGTTATAAAGGAACATTCAAGTGGCCATTCAGGCAAACTCAAGTCTCAACATAAGATAATGACAATGAAAAGACTAAATAACTAACAACTGACTGTCTATGAAGCCTCTAAAACAACTGAGATGGATGTCGGGACAAGACCCATGACATCCTCATGAACTAAAGCTACTAAAATCAATAAAAGAGATCCTCTGGAAAGTAAGAAGGCTCACCACCAGACTCTGAGTGCTCAACTGGATCAACTATGCGCTAGATGTTGATCCTGGTTACCTGTGTCTGCATCATAACAAGATGCAGGCCAAATTGCATCAGTACATTGAATGTACAAGTATGCGAGGGGAATTCTAAAACAAGATATAAGCTTGAAAGGAACTAAAGAACTTACCTGGCTCAACTCAACTCAACATAACTGAACTCATTTCATTATAAAGAAGTTTAAAACAAGTGGAATATAAAGAAAAGTTGTTTAAAACATCGATGTCGACTCTGTATGTATGCAAAAAGACAATATAACTCTAAAATGTATGTAAAACTACAAATAAACTGTGTATGTAAGAATACAATTACTTCTGTGGGAGTTTCTCTTACCGACAACCATCACGTAAGAGCTTTTGTGATGATACATCATTTTGCCTCACGCTGCCAGGGCTGCCTATACCTTGTCGAGGGTATAGAACCTGAACTATTAAGTGGATCCACTAGTCTATGCTAAAAATAACTAAAGGAATCATCTAAAAAGTATGACCCTTTTCTGCCCATGATGGCTACATGGTTTATGGGGGCTGTAAGTTGTCTGAACTCTCCCTTATATCGATGCTCAATACTACTCCCAAAATATGATACTAGCTCTTATGTTTAAAAACATACTTCTTTCTGTGATTTGAGATAATTGCTCAAAAACTTAGCTCAAAGGCTACCTTGGAAATCAAAGTCTCCCCTCTTGCTTAATTGTGAAAGCATTTACTCTTTACTGAAAACTAGTTCAAAGGCTGTTTGGAAATCGAGGTTTCCTTTCTTGTTTAAATGTGAAAACATTTTAAACTCTTTGGAAATACATAGTCCCTATATACTTTTGAAGAAATGAACTTCAACCTTTAAGCTTTAATCTTTACTCAACTTGAACTTTAAGTCTTAAAACAAAGTTAAAACATTTGGAAAAGACTTTTGGAAAACTCTAAGAACTCTTCTTGACTTGACTCTTACTTCTCTTGACTTTGATCTTAACTTTCCTTTAATTGGATTATGGATTCAAGGTTCATGATCTCATGTTTATGGATCATTTCATGATTTTTAGACGTACCTTAGAGTGTTGGAATCAACTAGAAAACATAGGTACGTTGCTAAGGAACTAGTACGGAAAGATGGTGAAGGAATGGGGAGAACTGACGTCCCTGGCGCTCTGAGAGGCACGGGACGCCAGAGGGCAAACTTCAGAGCCTGACCTGGAGCGCGCTGGCTGGCGCGGCGCTCTCAGGGTCGAACTTCAGACTCCTCTTTGGGGCACGCTAGCTGGTGTGACACCCCACCCCCATTCCCTAGTTTTTGACGAATTTCCTTGGTCGTTTTCAACTCTAAACCCTCTAAACTCAATTGGCTCTTTCCCCAATCACTTAGATTCGACTACATAACCAAAATATGCAACAATCTATTCAAAACAACACCTAATTTCATGAATCCGGATCAAACAACTCCCCAACAATTGCAATGAATCAAGAATTCAATAGAACTTCAACAAACTAATCAATAATTCAATTTCTAAGCTTTCAAGAACTTAAATTTGATGAAATAAATCATGATTGGCGTGTGGATGAACTGACCCAACACTATGTGATCTCACATACCTCGTAGGGATCACCCCTTGATGAAATCCACAAGCGAAATCCTTACGAACGATGATCTTGGCTCTTTTCTCCTCTCTTCTCCTCTTGCGTTCTTTCTCCAAAAACCTTGACTCTATTTTTCAAAAGCGTAAACTGAATCCTATCAGTTTAGACCCTTAAATAATTACAAAAAAAGAATTAATTAAGCTGGGTATGAAAAAGACCAAACTACCCTTTCAAAACTCCGGATTGGACTTTCCTTATTGGAACAATTCAACTTCCAATGGGCATAACTCACTCATACGAACTCGTAATCGCGCCAACTCGGCGGCGTTGGAAATATTATTCCAAGATCTTGCCTACAATATCTAGAACAACACCTAACTCATCCTGAGATTGGATTTATGGTCATTCAAAGTTGATCAAAAACTCAAATTAACATACTTGACAAATTTTCCAGATTTCAATTCTTTCCAAAAATGATTATTTTCAAATTCTTAACTTCTTCCTAGTTATTTCAATTTGCAAGATGTTACAGTTTTGGAAAGACATTTTAAAATAATTAATTATCAATGCACGTGTATTTGATTGATTTTTTTTAAATTATCCGTAATTCAAAAATTAAAAAGACATAATTTAAACTGATCCCACTAATTTTGAAATAATTAGCTACCAATACACGTGCATTTTTATTTTTCAAATACAATTTTGTAATTTTAAAAATAAATAAATACTATTTTTTATGGCACTGACACGTAGGTGCTATCACTTCTCCTATTATATATACTAGTATATGTGCCCGCGCGATGCACATATATTTTAAAATATAATAATTTTTAATTTAAAAATAATAATATGAATTATTATTGAGTAACATGTGTAATCATATATAATATTTTGATTTTATATATACACTTATGTTAATAAAATTTTAGTTAATTCTATGTGCAGTGAGGATATATTCTTCCAAGACACTAAACAATATTCTAACTTATCCTTCTCCTATTATAAAGAAGATTAATAGCATATGTATTGGATGATGAACTGATATTTGTGCTAATTGATTAAATTTTAAATTCATTAAATAAATTTGAATATAGTATTAAAAATAATGACTATACTTTTAACTAAAATCTTCATATAATTTGCAAAGCATATTGCATTTTCTTTAGCTCACTCCTCTAGTTCAATCCTACAAAATAAAATGATTTCATTTAATTAAATATAATTTCATAAAATAAGGATACATAAAAAAAAATTAAGTAACCAATAAAAAAGTATCATAACTAAAACACACACCACATATATCACATAAAAATATTATCTTATTTATTTGATCAGACTAATATGTTAAAATTTATTTATCAATTGTGAAATGTAAAATGTTTGATCTGCAATTGCTTTTATAAGGCTAGTAGGAGAGGAAAAATCATTTCCTCCTGCTTAAATTGGCCTAAGATTTTGTATTATGTGCAATAAAATTCATAATTTATTGATGAATTCATCAAATATTACTTACCAACATGAAGAAAAAGTACATCTAATTTTAAGTACTTTCGTTGATGTTAAGCTCTTTTTACTTTTATGTTCATTGTGAATGATATTAGACATTTATTTTATATCCCTCAAAGAGGAGAAATTTCGCTCAGGCATAGGGATACTTTGAATGGTGAGAATCATATACGGATAATGTCTTTCGTTATTTGAAGTACAAATGCCAATTGCGTTAATTAAATTTAAAATTTATACATCTAACATCATGTTTATGGTTGAAAAAAAAGAAATTGGCCAAATGTCCCTCAACGTATATCCGAATTTCCAACTACACACTTAAACTTCACGGGAGTCCGATCACCCTCCTGAATTGTTTAACAAATGAAATAATTATACCCTTAAAATGCAATAACTAGATCTATGGTGACATGTGAAAATCACGCATTTGACACGTGGAAAAGTCATCAAATATTTTTTTTTCATTTTAAATATTTTTTACCCTTTTCTTTTATATTTTCACCCATCCCTTCCATCACCAAAGCACTTTCACCATTTTCACCCTTTTCACCATTACTAGAACACCATAAGTTCATCAAAACTGGGTTTTTGAAGAACATAGGTGAATAATGAACTGAGTCTTTGAGGAAGATAGGTGAATGATGATTGCAGAGCTCATTCTGAGATATTCGGACATTGCTCTGAAAACCTAAAAATCAAACTAAAAAAAGTGAAGGAATAGGTGAGAGAGGACGAACATGGAAGAATATTGCCATTAATGGAGGTCACCGTCTCACCGAAGCTCTCGAGGAAGATGAGGAGGAGGAGCCTATGTCTTCCATGTCATCATCGATGGCGACGACAATTTCGAAGAGGAAAAACCTGATTCACTGACGATTGATGAATTAACGAGATTGATAGTGACAATTTCTGAGATGTAGTTGATTGACTGAGATTTGAGATTGATAATTAAGGGATCTATTAGTGAAAAAATTGAATTTGAAGTAAACCCAGATCCCTAAGTTGCTAGTTCTTAAAAGGCAAGAAAGAAGAAAATTGGTGTGCCCCATTCTGCAGTTTCTAGTACTGCCTCCCAAATGAGGTGAAGATACGAACATTTAATTGGTCAACAAATCTGGGAGGAATGTTCAAGAATCCTTGAACTCCATGGAGAGATAAATCACATCGTTGTCAAATGGTTGGAGTCACAATGTGTTCATCTGTAAAATGTGCACTTTTTTATACATTGAAAATTATTTGTAAGAGAATGTGCACTTTGTACCCAAAGAATTCATCAAGTAAATTAATATATTATATTGATTTTTTATTTTATTTTTAATAAAAAGTAAACCTAAGTTGATCTTTCTCAAATTAGATCTAAAGTATTTTAGGGTGATAAAAATATATTAAATTTATCTAAAATTTATTTAGGTTGATTGGTTTTGCTAAAGTTTTACATGAGTTTAAAAATTTGTTTGAAATCAATAATGATAAACTCGGTAGAGACGGTGGTGACAACAATGGCTTAGAGATGGTGAAAGATGGAGAGATTTGATTTATATTGCTATGGAGAAGAAAGAAAACAAATAAGAACAAAAAAAATTTAAAATAAATATATTTATTGAAAAGAGATATTTAAAACAAAATTTTAATATTGATTTGGCTGCTCACTCTCTCAAAGAAAGTGAAATATACTCACTTTTCCAGTTAAGCATTTAAGGAGGTAATAATTCCAGTGTTATAAAATTTAGGGAGGTAATAGGATCCCCGTAAAGTATGTGTGTAGTTGGGAATCCGACTATAGATTAGGGGTCCTTTTGGCCATATTCTGCGACCATTGTTCCTCAATGACCGAAGCCTTCAAGAGACTAAATGCAAAGGTAGAAACTTTACTCCAAGAAAATGCTAAACTAATGGAGCAGGTACAATCACTTAAAGGCAAAGGAACCATTCAAAAGATTCACACCAGTACACAAATTTCAGAATCGAGTTTTCCATCTCAAGATAAAATGGATGAGCAGGGTGTGCATTCCCCAACGAATGCAAAAAGATCCACTGTATCGGATAATAAAGATACAGCTAGTTCGGTTCAAACGATAGCTGGTAAACACACATCAAATCCGTTTAGGGCTGTCATTTTGCCAAAAAATGAAGATGAAGGTTCTTCATCAAGACGAAAGTTACCTAGATCATTTACTCAGATAGAGACAACAACAAAGAAAACTATGCTTCATAAAAAGAAAAAGAATGACAAAATAGAGAGCATAATAAAAAAGACGTTAGAAAAGTTTTTTCAGCAGGATAAACATGTAATTCCTACACCAAATCAAGATTCAGATGGAGACAGATTGGTACCAGATACAAAACGAGACAAATTGATACAAGCTCAAGAAGAGACAGTTCAGGTAATAATAATGTAACCAGATCCCTAAGTTTCGAAGAAGAAGACTATGAAGAACATGCATATTATCAAGATGCTCAAGATCCTAATGAAGATGATGATTCAGGAATGATTTTTGATTCCATAGCTCTACACAACCTTGATACGTGAAGACGAGCGGAAGAAGAACAAGACAACAACAATAGCAACAACAATAGTAGGAATAAAAGTGTGACATGTGGGGATGCCTACATTTGTCGTGTGAGTGCTTACTTTATCACTATCCTCCAAAAGAGCAAAAAACTGATAAGCACGCGTCAAAGTTTGTGTCAATAAGTGAAAATATTACATGTGACGATGGGGTCCAATGTGTATCCGGCATGCATTATTTGAACTTATCTTTAAAAGCGTCGGCCATGTATAGGCCACTACTTTTTATCCCACTATCTTAGTGCGTCGGCCACGTTTGGCCATCAGTATGTTTCCACATCTTGCCACTAGTATTTTCCTCCAACCTCTATAAAAAGACACTACTCCACACTAACAAGAAGGCAAGAAAGAAAAAACCAAAGGAAGAAAAAATATAGAACATATTCCCATTCCCTGCAAATGTTCCAAAAAATCCTCTGCACTACCCAAGCCAAATATCCCTAAAACACTCTCTTGTAATATTCTGTGTGCAACGGTTTGTTTTTAAGTCTGTAAAGGTCAGTTGGGGTTCCCAAAAGGGAAACCTCTCTCCGTCTATATTATGTAAGTCTTTTATGTTTTCCTGTAATTTTTCCTCAAAATAATTATGTAAATTATGTTTGTTTGCATGTATTCAAGCTATATTAATATGTTTGTATTTAAATTATGTTAAAAACTATCCTTAGTATATGGTTAGGCTTTTAACTTCTTAATAACAACGATGAATTAACCTGTAAATTCCTAGGATGCTTTAAAGGCCTTAAAAAGTCCACAGAAATCCCAGGATGTCTTGTTGGCCATCTCCAGGGTGAGGTTAAAGAAGAAGTTATTAAGAACCTAAGTTAAAAGAAAGCGATGAACGGGGTAGTACTAAATAAAAGAGAGGAAAAAACAGGATAAATACATGAGATAAACATGGTAGGACTCTAAGTGAGAGAAGGAGTACTGAGTAGGATTTACAAACATCTGCATTTCTGCTGCAAAATCTGTTTATTAAAAATTTGTAAAACCTGTTTATTTTCTGTTTTAATCTTAATATATTATATGAATTCTGTCTTAATCTTAATATATTATTTGGGAAGTAACAGTTAATGAGAAGACCTCTACGTAGTACACAGATACATTTAGAAACAAAAAGAAAGTTAGAAAGTCTATACTTAGAATATAAGGAACTAAATTGTACTAAAGAAGACAATATAAGGTTAGATTATTTAATAGAAATAATATCTAGACTAGAATATAAATTTATTACACAATTAAAATCAAGACAAAAGATTGTATATGAAAAAGCACCCTTTCGCTAACCAACTAAGACTAAGATATTGGTATTTATACAGAGAAATACAAATAAAATCAGAGTGGTTAAAATTAAAACAGGCTTTAAGTTTATACTTAAAAGTATTGAAAACAAGAGACTTAGTAGATAGACTCTGTAATCACGGAGGCCTATACTCATTAAATAGGCCTACACTAGGTAATCCGGAATTATTAAGTGCTCTAAGGTGGGAATTAGAAAGCATCGATAGTGATATCCAATCCGCAAATAATAGAATAAAATTTCAGAGAAAAAGTATTAGTTAAATAGACATTCCACTATGATAAAAATATAGATCCATTAAAACAATTAGAATACTTAGACTTAAGAATTTATCCTGAAGAGAAATACAGAATATTAAAAGAAAACTCAGTAATCAGGTGCAATTTCAGTCAAGGAAAACACCTTTTAAATTCAGAAGATAAGCAATATAATACTATAATAGATCTTATAGTAAACTTTAGTGAAAAAACACAAGAAAAAGAAAAGAATATAGTAAGATTACTAGAGACAATAGAAATAACTCAAAATAAACATAAAAAGATATTAGAAAGGTTGGAACAAAACTTTGATTTTTTAAAAGCTCAAGAACTAGAACTAGATAGAAAAATCCAATTCTTGAACCATAAGTTTAATATAGAACAAATACCTACAAAGGTTGAAATATGAAAGCTAATAAAGACTATAACAGAAAAGCCTAAAGAATTAGAAATAAAAACAACTGAATTAATTGAAAAAAATACAAAATAGGTAGAAATAGTAACTACAGAGGTTCGTGAATTAAAAAAGACAATACAACAACTAGAGGATAAAATCCTTTCATGAACGACCTATGTCAAGAGCCATCATACACTAAAGCTTTAAAATTCACAGCAAGTATACTACCAGATCCACAAGGAATGTCTGATCATCAATCTGCAAGTAAATCAGACCAAATAATTATTAAACAAAATAACACTATAATAGCACTACTGATAGAATTAAGTAAAAAACTAGATAAGCTAATTAAAGAAAAAGAGGTTATAAGAGAAGAACCAAAGTATTCTGAAATAGAAGAATTAATAACTCAATTAAAAAAATATTGAAATTACTCCACCTAAAGAAAGACCTACAATAGTTAGAAAATCTCAAAAATGGACTTTCTTTCAAGTAGAAGAACAACAGTCGAAGAAAGACCACGAGTAAGTTTTTCTGAAAATCGAATAGGAAATAGCCTTATATCAAGAATATTAACCCGAAATAGACAAGAAGATAAACAAATCCAGGAGTTAAACCAAGTAATAGATGTAGATAAAGACCTAAGAATATTCCAACAGAATCAATTGAACCTACTTAACCCAAAGATATTATATGATACAAGATATTTTGCAAAAACTAATCAGCTATATAGACATTATAGAGAAGAACAAATTTCAGCTATAGGAAAAGAAATAGCTACTATGAATCTAGTAAATCAAGAATCCCTACGAGGAATAATACATAACAAATTGACGTTAATGTATATGGGTTTAATAGTAGTAGGATTAAAAGGATTAACTAGAAAGAATCTAGGAACTAAAGTATTAATAGTAATATACGATGATAGATGGTCTGACTTAAAGAAATCCATCATAGGATTAACAGAAGTAGATATGACTAATAATGGAGGAATATTCTATATTAGCCCGGATTTTATGATTAATTTAAGAGAATTCGGAAAGCACATAAAAATAGGAATACAGACTAAAGGGTACGAAGAAATGAGTAGCGAAAATAATTTACTTATGTGTACAGGTTTCATTGGAAAAGTTGCATCTAGAAGTAATACAAGGTTTAGACTAAAAGTAGAAGATGTAGTAGAAGTAATGGGAAACAAAGGCATAAAATTAATAAAACCAATAAAAATAAATCCAGAAGAATATGCAGGATTAGAATGGAACCTAGAACAATTTAATAAAAAGAAAGTATTCATACCAGAATCTCATCTAATGTATACTAATACAAAAGGAGAAACTTCTATAAGATTCACTGACTATAATTACTCTAATCAAATGAATTTAGACGAAGAATTAGAATTGGAAGAATTGAAAGAAAAGAAGGAGTTTATGAATGTAGAAATAATACAAGAGGGATATGAAGTAGATGAAGCCTTACAAGAAGCTGAAAGAAGGTATAATAACAATAATGATATAACTTTTAAATGTAAAGGATGTAAGATAGGAAGTATGGGTATAGTAGAAGTAGAAAAACATTTTAAAACATGCAAATTCAGAACAGATAATCTTGGATATAGGAAATAATACAATAATCAAGAAAAATTCGAAAGTTTTGAAAACATAATAGAAAATCTATATGAAAGCGAAGATGAAATAGAACGAAATTCTATAGTAAGTAAAAAAGAACTTATGGAATCCACTAGTTTAAGTGCTAGTCCATTCCAACGAACTGCCCAACCACATATGATAGACACAAGTACAGGAAATGTACCAAGGAGACGAGTATTTAGGGTAAATCCAGACACAGTAACTGAAAATGTAAGACCAATGGGTAGAAGGATGCCTATAGAAGAGCCCATTAGATTACAAGAAGGGGGAAGTAAAGGAAAAATATTAAACATAGCAGCACATGATCCTCAAATGTGGAATGCAGTAATAGACTTATGGAAAGGAATAGTAGTAGCAGACTATATAAAAACATACCAAGATGCAGACACAGAAACTATGTATAAATACATGGAAACTTTTCTAGGAGAATCTGCAAAAGTCTTATGGGAAGCATATAAATCTAACTTCCCACAAGAATTCCAAGCATTGGTAAATATGGGAACAAACCCATATAATTTTACAAATAAAATACATAGTCTAATTACAGGGGAAGACCCAAATAGTGGTTTAGTAGTACTACAAAGAAATGCTTTAATAAATCTAGAACAATTAAGCATTATAAGTTGGTTCCACATAAAGAACTTTCTAAAAGATTATTATTATTACTGCACAATTAGTGAAAATTCTTTTGATGAAGAATTAGGAAAGAAGTTATTTAATAAATTACCAGGAGCTTTAGAGAGAAATAGAAGAAAAATGGTATAAAAGAGACGGAGTAATACAAAATCCAGAAGGAAAATGATCTATAGGACACAAAGTACAACATATAATGACAATTTTAACAGAGAAATGTACAAACATATAGATACAAAAACAACTAAAGCAGAATGAAATGGGTTTCTGTAAAAATGTTATGTATACAACCCAAAGCTATGATAAAGAGCAAAGTAAATCAAAGAAAAGATACAAAAAGCGTCGACCCTACTATAATCAGCAATATAATAATAAACGATATTATTTAAGAAAGTCTTCAACCAGGAAGCCATATTTAAATAAAGATAGACATGTTAGAAAATATAGAAACGATAGGAATTATAAAAATAAGCTAGAATGCTTCACATGTGGAAGTATAAAACATTTAGCAAATGTATGTCCTAAAAGAAATAACAGTAGAACTAGAAACTCGCAATTAATAGAAGATTTTCAAGAAACTTTGATTAATGTTGATGAATACATGTCGTATAATGAAAGCATATACTCAATAGTAAGTGTATAAATAGCAGAAACAACACAGTCGGATGAGTCAGATTCAGCTAATGAAGAATTAATAAATGAAATAGGTTTAGAATTACATAATATAGACTTAAACGAATTACAAATGAGTACCATGATGAATATTTCACAAGAATGTACTCATGAGTTTGAAAGAAATAAAGGAATAAATAGCGACCAATGTATTCTATGTAAATGATATCCAAGCAGAGAAAAGAGGGTAAAATGTAAGTTATGCTATGCTGAAGGATGTATCACATGCATAGAAAATCTATTAAAAATAAAGATAAAAGAAGGACGTGAAAATAGAGATGTAAGTAATGATACAATAAATTTACGAATAATAACATTAGAAAGTAGAATAAATGAATTAGAATAAAAGGTAATATTATTAGATAAAGGAAAACAAAAAATTAAAGAAAATATAACTGAATCAGTACAAAAAACAGAAGAATGGGGGATGTGCCAAACATCTGCCCAAGAAGCATAATTAATGAATATAGAAACTATGGTAAATCATTATGAGAATTTAATATGTAACGAAGACAAAAAATTCACTACCATTAAAGTACTGGCCAGACATAGAATATAGGTTATTGAGTTAGAAACGTTAGCATTGGTAGACACAGGATGTACAGGTAGTATAATAAATAAATAAAAATTACCACAAAAACTAATAAAAACCTTAAACAAGCCAATTGCTGCAATGCAAATGGATGGAACGTATAATACATACCAACATTATATAGGAAAGACACAGGTAAGTTTTATTAATACATGTAATGAATTTTATAAACCAATGTATACAATTGATAGGATATGGGTAAGAGATCTTAACATAAATGTAGATTTGTATTAGGATTAAAATTTATGATACAAAATAATGGAGGAACATTAATTACAAGAGATGGGGTAATATTTTTTAGACATCTAACATATACACCAGTACAGACTATAAAATTTGAAACAAAAGGAAGACAAGCTAATATGGCTTCAAACACGCCCGAAGGCGACAACTTACAAACATGTTGTAAAGACTACAAGAATAAAAATCAATGTTGTAAAGATAATAAGGAACAATATGAAGAAGAAGAAGAATATGATATAAGGGGAAAAAATTATACTTTAATAGAAGTAGAAAATGAATTCTATAATTTCCAAACAGGAATCGATAGGATAGGAACAATTAGAAGTCCTAAAGACTTGGACAATATAATTAAAATATTAGACGAGATGGAAATAATAGGACAAAAACTTTTAAAATATTGGGAAAATAATAAAGTAGTATGTAAACTAGATATCATAAACACTGAATACATAATAAAAACAACTGCTATTGAAGCAACTAATCAAGACTTAGAAGATTTTGGTATACAAATAAAAGAATTACTAAATTTAGGAGTGATAAGAAGATCTACTTCTAAACATAGGTCAGCAGCATTCATGGTAAGAAATCATAGTGAAATAGTGTGAGGTAAAGCAAGAATGATAATTAATTATAAAAGACTTAATGATAACTCTAGAACAGATGCATATAAATTACCAGATAAAAATGAATTAATCAATCGAATTCAAGAAAAAAGGGTATTTAGTAAATTCGATTGTAAATTAGGATATTGGCATGTAAAAATGCATGATGAAAACATAGAATGGACAACATTCACTTGCCCCGAAGGACATTTTGAATGGTTAGTTATGCCATTTGGGCTAAAAACTGCCCCGCTCACATTTCAAAGAAAAATGGACAACATATTTAGAGACTATAAATGATTCGTCTTAGTATATGTAGACGATATCTTAGTATTTAGTAAAGACATTAAAGACCATCTAGGACATATACAGACAGTGTTTCGATTATTTGTTAAAAATGGAATAATAGTAAGTAAAAAGAAAATGGAATTATTTAAGAGCCATATAAATTTTTTAGGAGTAACATTAGGCGAAAGAAAAATTAAATTACAACCACATATAACGACAAAAGTATTAGATATGCCTGATAAATTAGACAATACAAAAGATTTACAAAAATTTCTAGGATTGGTAAATTATGCTAGAAATTTTATTAAAGACTTGGGAAAATTAGCAGGACCATTATATTCAAAAACAGGTAGCAAAGGACAAAAACATTTCAACACAGAGGATATAAAGTTAGTAAAACTAATCAAAGAAAGAGTGTAAAATATTCTCGAATTATGTATACCATTAGAAACAGATTATTTAATAATTGAAACAGATGGCAGTTTTCAAGGATGGGGAGCAGTGTTAAAAGCTAGACCAAATAAATACAGTGATAAGACAGAAGAAAAGATCTATGCATATCAGAGTGGGAAATATAGAGAAAAAGGAAATATGAGTAGTATAGATGCAGAAGTTTTAGCAATTATATATGGCCTCAACAGTTTTAAGTTATATGTTCTAAATAAAAATGAAATATTAGTACGGACTGACTGCGAAGCCATAGTTAAATTTCACCAAAAGATAAACCAAAAAGCTAGTAGCAAGAGACGATGGCTAAACTTTATGGATACTATATCTATATATCCAAATGTCATCTTTGAATATATAAAAGAAAAAGATAACAGTTTAGCAGATCAGTTAAGTAGATTAAATATAAAAATAACTTAACTATACATTTGTTTTTCAGCATGAGACCAACCGGTTCCACAGACAAAGGCAAAGGAGTAATCTCAGCTTCAGACACATACGCTCAGACTTTATTAAGTAATATGAAGTTTAGACCTCAGACAACATCAATAGAAATGATGGATCGTATGCACTTCGGTAACCATAATTTAATATGTTACCCAAATTCAAACTTATCTTTTAGAAGAACTACCAAAGTGTGTGTTAGACAAACCTCCGAAATGTTTAGCAGACAATTTATGGACGGCATATAACAAGAAAGATAGTAAATATTTTATAGCATCATTAAATGCATTATGTCAATACTTTACCGACAGAAGTAGAGAGAACAAGTTTAAATATTATGTAGTAATACATGGTAAAACTAATGGCATTTTTCCAACTTGGATAGAAGTATTAGACTCGATAAATGGAGTTAAAACTCATCTTTTTAAAGGTTTCAATGATTTTACTGAGGCATTAGATTATGCAAGAGGGATATTTGGTCCAAATTACTACATCTCTCCAGCCCTCAGACAAAATCCGCAAAAAACCCCACAATACAATATCCAAAAAGACACAAATAAAATAATCTTCTGCGACCATTGTTCCTCAATGACCGAAGCCTTCAAGAGACTAAATGCAAAGGTAGAAACTTTACTCCAAAAAAATGCTAAACTAATGGAGCAGGTACAATCACTTAAAGGCAAAGGAACCATTCAAAAGATTCACACCAGTATACAAACTTCAGAACCGAGTTTTTCATCTCAAGATAAAATGGATGAGCAGGTTGTGCATTCTCCAACGAATGCAAAAAGATCCACTGTATCGGATAATAAAGATACAGCTAGTCCGGTTCAAACGGTAGCCGGTAAAGACACCTCAAATCCATTTAGGGCTGTCATTTTGCCAAAGAATAAACATGAAGGTTCTTCATCAAGACGAAGGTTACCTAGATCATTTACTCAGATAGAAACAACAACAAAGAAAACTATGCTTCATAAAAAGAAAAAGAATGACAAAATAGAGAGCATAATAAAAAAGACGTTAGAAAAGTTTTTTCAGCAGGATAAACATGTAATTCCTACACCAAATCAAGATCCAGATAGAGACAGATTGGTACTAGATACAGAACGTATAAATACAGAATGAGACAGAATTGATACAAGCTCAAGAAGAGACAGTTCGGGTAATAATAATGTAACCAGATCCATAAGTTCTGGAGAAGAAGACTATGGAGAACATGCATATTATCAAGATGCTCAAGATCCTAATGAAGATGATGATTTAGGAATGAGTTTTGATTCCATAGCTCTACACAACCTTGATACGTGAAGACGAGCGGAAGAAGAACAAGACAACAACAATAGCAACAACAATAGTAGGAATAAAAGTGTGACATGTGGGGATGCCTACATTTGTCGTGTGAGTGCTTACTTTATCACTATCCTCCAAAAGAGAAAAAAGCTGATAAGCACGCGTCAAAGTTTGTGTCAATAAGTGAAAATATTACATGTGACGATGGGGCCCAATGTGTACCCGACATGCATTATTTGAACTTATCTTTAAAAGCGTCGGCCATGTATAGGCCACTACTTTTTATCCCACTATCTTAGTGCGTCGGCCACGTTTGGCCATCAGTATGTTTCCACGTCTTGCCACTAGTATTTTCCTCCAACCTCTATAAAAAGACACTACTCCACACTAACAAGAAGGCAAGAAAGAAAAAACCAAAGGAAGAAAAAATATAGAACATATTCCCATTCCCCTGCAAATGTTCCAAAAGATCCTCTCCACTACCCAAGCCAAATATCCCTAAAACACTCTCTTGTAATATTCTGTGTGCAACGGTTTGTTTTTAAGTGTGTAAGGGTCAGTCGGGGTTCCCGAAAAGGAAATCTCTCTCCGTCTATATCATGTAAGTCTTTTATGTTTTCCTGTAATTTTTCCTCAAAATAATTATGTAAATTATGTTTGTTTGCATGTATTCAAGCTATATTAATATGTTTGTATTTAAGTTATGTTAAAAACTACCCTTAGTATATGGTTAGGCTTTTAACTTCTTAATAACAACGATTGATTAACCTGTAAATTCCTAGGATGTTTTAAAGGCCTTAAAAAGTCCACAGAAATCCCAGGACGTCTTGTTGGCCATCTCCGGGGTGAGGTTAAAGAAGAAGTTATTAAGAACCTAAGTTAAAAGAAAGAGATGAACGGGGTAGTACTATAACAAAAAAGGGGGAAAAACAGGATAAATACATGTTATAAACACGGTAGGACTCTAAGTGAGAGAGGAAGTACTGAGTAGGATTTACAAACATCTGCATTTTTGCTGCAAAATCTGTTTATTAAAAATCTGTAAAACCTGTTTATTTTCTGTTTTAATTTGAATTCTATTTTAATCTTAATATATTATGTGAATTCTGTCTTAATCTTAATATATAGAAGTATTAGAATAGGATATTCTTGAGAACATATATTAATATTAAGTTTGTCATGTGCTCATCTACATAAAATGGGAAAATGCATAAGTACCACCAACCTATGCCCGAAATCCCATAGACACACTTATACTATACTAAGGTCCTATTACCCCAAACTTATTTTATAAATATTTTTCTACCTCTTTTTTGTCTACGTGGCACTATCAACAAGATAACTTGAAAAAAATTGTCAACACGCGCTGGGCCAGAAGAGAGTGCCATGTAGACTGAAAAGGGATAGAAAATTATTTATAAAATAAGTTGGGGGGGGGGGTGTAATAGGAGCTTAGTATAGTATAAGTGTGTCTCTGAGATTTCAGGCATATGTTAGTGGGGTACTTATGCATTTTCCACATAATTTTATGGCAAGTTGAACACAATTAAATTGTAGTTTATTAAGAATGTATTGATGAATATATATCAAAATGAAATCGACTGAACGATAATGTGCAAAACTCCACTATTATGTACTGATGAATATTAATTTATGAATATTATCCTTTTAACAAACAAAAAAACAACAACAAATGAACTTAAGTCTAATTAGAATTATTGATTGTAATTAGAATTTATTGATTGTTACTTAAATTTTATTGTATCATTCCATCGTTAGGTAATGAATTTGTTGTGATCGCGTGTTATTTTAATAATTTCTTCTCATTTTGTCTTTACTTATTATTTAATAATTTTATTTTATCATTTATCCTACCTTTTTATATTAGCTTTATTATTGACAACATTTAGAGATAGAACTAATAGAAATTGTTATGAGAAGGTGTGTTTCCACCAAACATTGAATTAACACACTATTGTGTTAGAAAGTAACACCATGTGTTAGAACTAATAGAAAAAGTTGAATTCTAACTTTTTCATTCTGCAAAAATCAACTAAAATTTCATTACATCTTGATGGTGATTGGTCTAATGAGAACGTAGATTACGCAAACAAACACGTTAAAGAATAAACACATTAAAATAGTGAATATTTTACTTGGCTATTAGGTTATTGTTAAAAAAAACAATCCTTATATCAATAGTAAGTTTCATCTCATAAAATCCAAATATTCATAATCAAGAACACATCAATTATGCTGCAATTAATATGTGAAGCATCCAAAAAGTAATGAGTGTATCGAAAACTTTTCTGAAAGAAACATCATGTTACTCGAGCCAAAACTTAAAGACCTTGTAAAATTGAAATATGGGTTTACTCCTTCACTAATATAGAGAAGGATCATAAAATTTCATCAAAATTGAAATAGATGATCATATATTTTACTTACAGAAAATTTTTATCAAAAAAAATTATCACTCCATATAGAATTTTGTCCACTGTCACAATATTGTCTTGTTTTGATGTGCGCCTAGTATAAGTCTATAAAGATCCATTCATATGAAAATTTTCTCAGGCATTTTGTAGAACACAAAATATAAAAGGTTAAATCGAGAAAAACTACTGAATTGTTTTCATAAATGTTCTATAATAATTGAACAGAAAATAACTTCATCTCAATTACTACCTTGTTTATCCATAAATGCCTAAATTCCAATCATATTCATAAATGATATCAACTTTTTGTAATGATCCGAACCTTTGTTATTTAGGAAAAGCAAAACTTCAGGAAAATACTGGGGCCACTGTCCCGCCAGGGTGGGCTGTATGCCGCTAGGGCGACAGCGCCACAACGAGACAAGTAGCCGCTAGAGCGGGATAGGCGAGACAGAGTGTAAATAACGCGAAGTCTTATTTTCTCTTTCTTCCAAAAACACCTAAATTAGACGTAAATCACCCCCATAAACTCTCCAAAAGCTTCTCTAGGCTTGGGAAAGAAGGAGGAAGAGGTCTCTAGCGTAAGGAGATCGTTAACTTGCGGATTCTTGGCCAAATTCACCGTCCTGCCATCCGAAAAACCAGAATTGGAGCTATAAATTTCGTGCAGTTGCTTGGCACCCATGTAGGTAGGTTTATCTATTGAGTAGTTATAAATCTGTTATTCACTATGTAGTATGTTGAAATTGATGGTAGAATTCATGTGTAGGTTTTTTGTGCACCGAAAAAGGGTTGATTATGTATATATTCCTAGCATATATTCCTAAGTGTGACATTAGTCGTACACCGTAGACGAAGGCCCTATTTTTGTGAGTTAGGGTTTTGGAAATAGTTGTGATTTCCTATTTTTGTGGGATGTTGTTGACTGGTGGTTGTATGAAATGTATGCGTATAAGCAAAGTATAACAGTAGTAACAAACCTAATGAAGTTATTATAACAATGTATGTCACGAATCAACTTTTCATTGTATGATTATGAGAATGTACACTGTGATTGTGATTGTGGCTTGATAAATGGATCGAGTGTTACATTCCGACACACTAACTTGGATCAGGTGTCACATTCCAGCGCATATATGGGATCGGGTGTTACATCGAGCACACTAACTTGGATTGGGTACCACATTTCGGTATACTAACAGTTTGGGTATGAGTTCCATGAGAGGACCATTGACTTGTCTTATATGTGTAATTGCTTATATTATTGATAAGGTGGAATTGGACATGTTTCATGTAACGATTTGTGGATTGTTCATTATGTTCTTATATGTGGGGATTGCAATGTTGTAAGTTAATTGGAGATATCTGTTGTGTAATGAATTGTGAATGGTAGAGTCCTAATCCGGATTGTAGTATGGTATAAAGGGATACTAAGGGTCCCGGTGCTATATTTGCTATTTAGAAAGAGGTCATAGGTATTATTGTTGAGGTTAGGGGGTGGTAATATAAATGGATAGTAAGCCTCGATAGGTGTAATACGGGGTCGTAAATTGAGTGGAGATGAGGAAAGCGTACGGGTGTATTGTGAATGGTTGGTTGGGTTGGAAGTAGTATATCCGGAATTTCCTTAAGGGATAGAATGATTATGTATGATCACGAGCAAAGCGAGTAAGGGGTTAGAGGCAAGTATGCTAGTATGATATTGATATCCTAAATAGTAAGGGCAGACAAAATATAAAGTTGGATGAGCGATTAGTTTTATTGCATGTTTAACTAGTTGATTTCTTATATTATGTGGTGGGTATTCAGGTTGACTGATGATGCCTACCAGTACGCGTGGTTGTACTGATACTACTCTTGCTATGAGTTTGGGCATAGTCTAGTTGTAGGATCAGTGATGTTTCATATGTGAAGACGAAGACAAATCTCCAGCAGCTTTTATTTTTCCTTCCGCATGGTGGGAGCTGTGTCTTTCCGTTATTATGTTTTTACTTTGTACTCTTAGTAGCTCTTGTACCTGTTTAGACTAGATCCCTGGGGTGTTAATTACTTTACAAGTCTTAACCGAAATTGTATTTACAAACTCTTGTTTTATAAAAATATTATATGAAATTCCTTTATTCGTCAGTTTTCTTAATTTTCTGCATGATTTTAACTATTGGGAATCGAGGGTTCTCCTACCTAGGTGTTAGAGTAGGTGCATGCACGGCCCGGTGGGTTGGGTCTTGACACTTTTCATTGTCGTCCAATTTGCTGAGTGGAGGTTTTCGGATCTACAACCATAAGATGATAGGTTTTTGAATATTTTGAAATGTATTTATATAGGATAGTAAACCTGTATAACAAATTATACGATTGAGTTAGAGAGTGCCCAATATTTAGGACTTCAACCGTGTAGGAAGTTATAAGTGATTAGAAGTTTTCTGACTCATCAATAGACAACTTTTTTTTAATATCATAAAATATCTTTATTTTTTAAAAAAAAAAATCTAGGAATTTATGGTACTGACATGTGAAACTTTTTCCTCTCCAATTATATATAGATAGATTTTTATTTATTTTTTAAAAGAAAATTCTAGGAATTTTATGGGGCTGACATGTGAAACTTTTTCCTCTCCTATTATATATAGATAGCTGTGAAACTTATTCCTCTCCTATTATATATAGATAGATTGTTAGGGATAAAGTTAGTTATTATTTGAAATTTAAATTTTAAATTAATTGTTTAGATATTTTGTGGTGGCTAATTTTGAGATTTAATTTTTTAAAGGACGTGGTTTCGTCTTCTTTTTCTTTTTTAAACTGGAAGTTGTTTATTTCTTTTATTAAATAAGGCGTGTTGTATAGATAGAATTTAATAAAATTAGAAGAAAGGGGAAAAAAAAAAAGCTATCCCATTTTTCTGACGAAATCAACAGTTTTTAACTTTTTTAAAATTTATTTCTTTATTATAAGATAATTCAGTTATTCTTTTTATGTGTTCTTATTATTTAGGAGCATTTAAAAATTGAATTTTTGAAAACGATAGAAATTTAAAGTAATAGTAAAAAATGGATATTTAGTAATTTTTTTAGTTTTCATTTTTATTATTAATTTTAGATTTTAAATGAATTTTACTAATTAATACATTCGGTTTTTTTGTGGTGCTAACACATAGTATTTTCACGAGTCCAGAGCCAAGAGGGAAATTTTTTTCCTTCAAAACACATAAACATATCAAAAAAAAAAATTAACCAAAAGGTCAAAATCACTCCTGAGGGATCGATATCCTTAAGAGAAAATTAACTCCGTCTACTTCGTTAAAATAAATAAAAATCACAGCCCCAACAACGACTTTGTCAAAAAAAAAATTCCTTAAAATCGCTGCCTCAACACCTAATTTGTCAAAAAAATAATCGCTGCTAGTCTTTTTTTTTTTTTAAATCGTTGCCCAAGCAGCATTTTAAAAAAAAAAATTGTAGCGATTTTCTTTATTTTTTTTAATCGCTGCTCCAACAACGTTTTTTCCACTTGCATATGTTTTAGTTGCACGTGAGAGTTTTGAATCTTGGTCATGGTTTCTCAAATTATTATGGACACATGTTGTTTGTGAGCAACAAGGAAATTGTCTCATTTTTTACCGTCATCAAGGAATCTTGCAATGTATTCAATCTTATGATTGGTTGAGTCCACCCAACTACCATAGATTTTGTGTTCGACACTTAAAAATAAATTTTAATAAAAAAATTGTAAATACGGAACTCGAGAAATTAATGTGGTTGACAATTACAGAGCACCAGAAGAAGAAATTTGTGCAACGTATGCAACAAATCAAAACATTGTCTCCTGCAGCATATGTATGGTTAAATGAATTTCCTTTGGAAAAATGGACAGTGTATAAGGATGATGGTCGTATATGGGGTACCATGACGACAAATGTGTATGAGCCATATAATGGTTTATTGAAAAACGCTCGGAGGCTTCCTATGACTGACATGGTTCGAATGACGTTCAAAGCTCTTGTATTGATTGAACAATCACACTTGCTTTGGAATAAATATATGCTAACCACCCCTAAGGATGTGGCGCAGTGAATAGAGCTGCTTAGGTTTCGAGTTCTAGCTCTGATATAAAAAAATATTTGGAAGGAGTGTTTCTCTAAGTAGGGCCCTACGTGGCGCGAATCTGAAATAGTCAGACTCCAAAGGCAACAAGCCCTTCACTTATTATGCTTTTCTATAGGTTTAATTAGGTATAAATTGATTATTTGCCTCCTTATCACAAAATATCTTATATTAATTATATATTATCTTCCATGTGAAAGGTTGTATAGTGTTACTACCCAGACCATCGTGGTTGACACCCATACTAACCCTCTGGTGGAAGAACCACTACTACAACCCAAGCTAAACAACTTAACGAAAAACTAAGACATTTAAAGATACGGAAGCAGGTTTAAATTCTAAGGAAAAGAAATAGGGAGTTTCCATAAACTCCAAACAAAAGTCTAATCAAAACAAATGCGGAAATACTACCTAGAACTTGAAAGTCAATGTACCAAAACTCTAACAAGGATCATAAGTCTAAGGAAATGGGTACAACCCAATTAAACATAAGAAAATCTAAAGTACTAGTCTAAGTTCGAAGTTATGGGCATAAACGAAAAGAGAACTCATGGCAGCTCGGAAGAACTGACTTACCCATGAATTCGATTGATCGTTGATCTTCTAAGCAAGGTCTGTCAATAGCCGCCTGAAGATGCCATGTACTCAATAAAGAAAGAGTAAGTGCAGTATCAATACACAACCACAGTGTACTGGTAAGATCACGCGGCTATCCAACTAAGTGCACATACATAAGCCATTACAACAATATAATAACATGCATACACCGAACATATACAATATCAACATCGTTGACGAACAACGTACAATTTCACAATTCTCAAGATATATAGTTATGTGAAGTCAATGGTCCTCTTACGGAACCCACACACAAATTGTTAGTGTACCGGTACGTGGTACCTATTCCAAGTTAGCGTGTCGGATCATGACACCCGTTCCAATGTTTATGTCGGTACGTGGCAACCGATTCAGTTAGTGTGTCGAAATGCAATACCAAATTCATTTAGCAAGCCACAATCACAATCACAAAGCACATCATCACAATCATACAATCAAGTCATGATTCATGGCATTCAATTATCCATCCATCCTCATTTACGATTAGTGTGATCAACAATGCAACATTCGCATACATACATGTATCATAATGAAGTAAGAACAAACATATATCACACAACATGAAATCACAACCATCACCTACCTCGAACCAAGCTTGAATCCCCTAAGAAACTTGATTCTTCCATTTCCGAATTCTTTTCGCTTGTTCTTAGTCTACAAATAATCAATATAACACGAGAATTAATAAACGATGTCTAATTACCCAGATTAAAATCAACACTATCAACCCTAGATCAAACCTATGATCCCATTATCCAACCCTTCCCCATCGATAATTACCCACTAGTTTACATTCTACGGATCGAAAAATGAATTCGGGGAGTTAAAACCTTACTTTTAGCTTTAAGAATGGTGAAAAATGGTCAAGAACTCGCCTGGGTTGCTCCTAGCGCTCAAAGTCAAAAAGTGCAGAATAAAATGATTTTGGGGTTTATTTCCGACTTAAGTCGCGTCTGGCTCACCACAACGGTACTCACCCCGCTACAGTGGCCCCGCCTTGGCGGCACCAAATCCCGTCGTAGCGGCTTGCACGGAACAGAGAGATAAATAAATAATTTTCAAACCCCCGTTTCACAACACACCTTCATCCCATGACACTCAAAAACTACCCTCTCATGCTAAGATCGATTTCGGGAGTTCTACTTGCCTGAATTCAATTTTGTAAAGTCATACAGGTTCCTTAACGTCTTAGTTATGTACTCATGTAATCAAATTTATAATTAAATCTCTCATTTGTTACCATATATTCCTAGAACTTACTGACTCAGATTTCTTCCAAATCTAGACTAGGTTGGAAAATTTCAAGTTACTACCAAAAAGTTTTACGGCCTAAAAAAATTTCCCATTGGCTTTTATATAACGAAGAAAACTGGTCGTTACAATAGATACTAATTTATCCATCATTCCTCCCCGAGTTACAAACTAGGAAAAATAGGCTAAAGCAAGAGTGGAGTAGTACCTGAATCGACGAACAACAGGGGATACTTGTCTCACATGTCTTTCTCGATTTCCCAAGTAGCTTCCTCAACTGGACGACATTTCCATTGAACTTTCACGGACTTAATCTCTTTGGTCCTCATCTTTCGAACATCAAGGTCAAGAATTGCAATCGGTTTCTACTCATACTGAAGGTCTTTGTCCAACACCATTGAGTCCCATTTTATGATGTATTCCCCGTCACCATGATATCTCTTCAACATGGACACATGAAATACCGGATGAACTCCCGATAGGTTAGGAGGTAAAGCAAATCTATAACCCACTGGCCCTATACAATCCAGAACCTCCAAAAAGCTAATGTATCGCGGACTTAGCTTGCCCTTCTTGCCAAATCTCACTACCCCTTTCATAGGTGATACCATAAGAAGAACTTTTTCCCAAGTTTGAAATGCCATGTCTCTTATCTTATGGTTTGCATACTTCTTCTGTCTACTTTGGGCCGCTAAAAGCTTAGCTTAAATACTCCTCACTTTATCTTGAGCATCCTTCACTGAATCAACCCCCAAATGTTTCACATCTCCAACCTCAAACCATCCTATGGGTGATCTACATCCCCTTCCATAGAATGCCTCAAACGGTGCCATATCTATGGTGGAGTGATACTATTATTATAGGATAACTCACACAGCGGTAGGAACTTGTCCCAATGCCCTCCAAAATCAATCACACATTCCCTCAACATGTCCTCTAACACCTAAATGGTCCTTTCTGATTGTCCGTACGTCTATGGATGGAAAGTCGTACTAAAAGTGAGTTGTGTGCCCAATTCCTTATGTAATTTCCTCCAAAACTTGGAGGTGAACTGCGTACCACGGTCTGAAATGATAGAAAAGGGAACCCCATGCAACCTCACTATCTCTTTCACATAAACCTTAGCCAATTGTTCGGCATTATAATCTATCTTGACCGGAATAAAGTGGGCTGACTTAGTCAATCTGTCAATCACTACCCAAATAGAATCAAACTTCCCCAAAGTCTTGGGAAGACCAACCACAAAATCCATAGCTATCATTTCCCATTTCCATTCTGGAATTGGCATCCTCTGAAGTAAACATGCAGGACTTTGATGTTCATACTTTACTTGTTGACAATTTTGACACTTAGCCAAAAACTCCGCTATATCATTCTTCATGCCAGGCCACCAATAGATTCACTTCAAATCTCAGTACATCTTTGTCACACCCGGATGAATGAAATATCATAAACCATGGGATTCTGTCAAAAGATTCTGAATCAAGTCGTCAACTCGAAGAACACAAATCCTTCCTTTAAAATTGAACACACCTTCCACATCAAGAGTGGTCTCTTGAGGCTAAAAAATCACAGTCTTCTTTCTAAGCTCATTCAAATTTTTATCCTCAAACTGTTTGGCCTTGATCTCTTCAATAAACGTGGCCCTTACTTCAATGCTAGCTAACGCCCCCACCTTGCTCTGAGATGCCCAACTGCATGAATTTAGACTCCAAGGTTTGGATTTCCTTAGCCAAAGATCGTTTCATTACACTCAAGCAAGCCAAGTTATCCATACTTACCGCCTTTTGACTCAGTGCGTCCGCTACTACATTAGCCTTACCCGAATGATATTGGATGGTCACATCATAATCCTTGAGTAACTCCATCCACCTTTGTTGTCTCAAATTCAGATCCTTTTGAGTGAATACATGGTGTAGATTGCAATGATTAGTAAATACCTCACACTTAACACCATAGAGATAATGCCGTCAGATCTGAAGAGCAAACACTACCGTTATCAACTGTAAATCATGTGTTGGATAATTCCTCCCATGCACATTCAACTATCGTGATGCATACGTTATGACATTCTTATCCTGCATCAACACTGCACCCAAACTAGAATCTGAAGCATCACAATAAACTATAAAATCCTTACCTTCAACGGGTAGTGCTAGGATAGGTGTGGTGGTCTACAGAGTCTTGAGCTTTTTAAAGCTCTCCTTGCATTTTTCAGTCCATTTAAATGGTATCTCTTTTTTTGTCAAATTTGTCAAGTGTGTGGCTATAGAAGCAATGTTCTTCACAAATCGATGATAGTAGCTAGCGATCCCCACAAAACTCCTAACTTCAGTCACAGAGCTAGGATGAACCCAATTCTTAACCGCCTCAATCTTTTGGGGATCTATCATTACCCTTTCTTTTGAAACCACATGCCCCAAAAAGGTAACCGAAGTCAACCAAAATTCACACTTAGAATATTTCGCATGCAACTTTTGTTTCCCAAGAACACCCAGAACAATATGAAGATGGTCGGCATACTCTTTCTCACTTTCGAATAAACTAAGATATCATCAATAAAGACTATGAAAAACGAATCAAGAAATGGTTTAAACACACCATTCATCAAACTCATGAAAGTTGTAGGTGCATTTGTCAACCCAAATGACATAACTAGAAACTCATAGTGCCCATAGCGGGTTCTAAACACCGTCTTGGGAACATCCTCAAGCCTAATCTTTAACTGATGATAACCAGACCTTAGATCAATCTTAGAGAAAACTGATGCACCTACTAATTGGTCAAAAAGATCATCTATCCTCAGCAATAGGTACTTGTTTCGAATGGTGACCCTATTAAATTATCGGTAATCTATACACATCCTCATACCATCCTTTTTCTTAACAAACAAAACTGGAGCACCCCACGGTGAAACACTAGGATGGATAAAACTTTTATCAAGCAGTTCTTCGATTTGAGCCTTAAGCTCTCTTAATTCTGCCGGAGCCATGCGATATGAAGGGACAACAAAGGGTGGGTACCAGGTTCCAAATCAATGCAGAAATCTATATCTCTATCTAGAGGCATACCAGACAAATCAATAGGAAACACTTCTCTAAATTCTAACACCACAGGGATGGACTCAATAAATGGAGACTCAACCTCAACATCCCGAATATGAGCCAAATCAGTCAAACAACCCTGCCCTACCAGTTTCCTAGCCCAAATGGAAGATATCATCTTAGCTTGCTTAGGCTTGTACACAATTTCCCACTCTAACTTTTTCCTTCCCGGAATTTCTAGAGTACAAACTTAGTATTACAATTCAGCACATCAAAATAAGGGGACAACCAAGTCATGCCTAAGATTATGTTAAAGTCAGTCATATCCAAAATTACCAAATCAACCCAAGTCTGAAAACCCATAAATAAGATAGGAAAAGCATGATCAAAAGATGGCTTGTTGCCTACCGAAGGTGTGGCTCCCTAGCTATCCTGAATCATATTTTGAGGTGGATTTCCGGAGTAATTACATGTAGAAGCAGGCATAGTGGACTAAATTGGTCAGGCTGCAAGAGTCGGCCTTCCTGAACCTCTAGAGTAAGAACCCTGAAAGTTGCTTGAATTCTTGGCTTTCTTAGCCAATGCCTTAGCCTGACCGTCTCACCTCACCTTCTACACTTTCTTCACAAAATCCGTTATCTCATTGAAGCTTTTTCCTGCAGAGGTCATGTGAATAAACAGTACCTGCAACTCAAAATTTAGTCCCTTAACAAATAAGCGAATCCTCTCTTTCTCAGTAATCACCAATTGCGTAGCATATCTAGACAAAGCATGGAACTTGACCTCATAAGCAGTCATAAACATACCACTTTACTCCAAAGCCATGAACTAATCCTTCTTGCGATCTCTCAAAGTTCGAGGCACATATTTCTCCAAGAACAGAGCATGAAACTGGGTCCAAGTGAGTGGGGTAAAACTGAACATCTGCATTCCACATAAGCTCTCCACCACCGCTTAGCCTCACCTTGATGCTAAAAAGTCACAAAATCTACTCCATGCTAATGGAAAATTCCCAACTTATGAAGCCTCTCATAACAATCTAGGATGAACTCATATGCGATTTCAATTTCAAGAACTTAGTCAACATCGCATGCTCATTACCAGTCATAACAGGACCCAACAAAAGATGGAAGAAAGCATCATTACCTACAGTTCCACCCACCTTGGGGACAGTGATAGCAATAGGGGGATTGGCGGGAGCTTGAGTTTCTTGAACGGAAGAAAGCACTCCAGGACCAACCAATACTTTCAAGAATGACATGATCTGTTGAGCTAACGTCGGGTCTAAGGGAAGAATACATGTAGTCTTAGCATGTACCTCTTCCTCTTGTCCAATATTCTGCTCCTCTTCAACCTCTACATTCTCTTCTACCTCTTTATGGTGCACAGGAGGGGACTCATTTCTGGGAGCATCTCCAACCGGTGCTCCATCCCTATTAGGTGCAACCCTTCCTCGGCCTCTATCCCTAGCTCTTCCTCTACCCCTGCCTCGACCGCGACCTCTTGTTGTAGATTCCTCAGCTGGAGCGTTGACGGGAGCTACGGGCCTAATGCCGTTGAACCTAGTGTTAACTATCTACGGATAGAAGAGTGAAGGATATTAGATGAACTTAAGGCACCGACATCATTCTTCTGTTAGCCATAGTTTCAAAGAAGTGCATCGTATCTTGATGGTAGAAAATCTGCATCAAAGGTGCATGTTGGATTTCCTTGGCCATAAGACAAATACTCAACATAAGCAATTAGAAAAATACCGCAATCCCTGCATCAAAAATAAAGATTAAAATAGAAAAAAATAGTATCCAGCTATAAGAAGACTATATGTTGGATAAAAATAAATTCAATATAATATATGAACTTACAAGATATTAGTTCCCTACATATGTTCAAATAAATTAATAAACAAATGACTTAATGACTACAAATTTCATTAAACATATATAAATTCTGTTATGGATACAAACTGACTATATACGCTGAAATGAATGCAATTAGAAAAAGGATACTAAATTCTGGAAAACAAGTAAAATGTGACAAAACACTACTACAAAACATGCTTAAATAAATACAAAATTGCTTTGTTTACACATATGTATCTTGTTTTTTATGATGGATACAATATTCAGAAGAAAAAAAAAATAAGAATAGACTCTGAAATATAAAAGGACACAAAAAGATTTATAAAACTGTGTAAAAAACAAACAATTAAATGAATACATATACAAAACAGGACACATAAATAGAAATAATACAATTTCGAGGATGGATACAAATATACACATTATTTGTTATTGTAATGACTCGGAAAGTCATTTTTAGAATTTTTTACAAAATTATCATTTTACCCATCTCGGTCATTGCCCTGAGTCACTTTTTGATCAGTTTATGAAATTGATGGATATTTGTTAAATAATTATTTATTTAGTTGGGGGTTAATGGGTCAAGTCCATAATTTACTTGGTACCCTTTATCACTTGACCCATGTATATAAATAAAATTAGTGAGATTTAACCTTTTTAATTATTTTAGAAAAGAAAAATAAAGAGAATAGGGAGAAACCCTAAGCGGCATCAATGAGCAGCGAGTGCTCTTCCTTCACGTAATTATTTTGGCTGAGCTTTTATTATTGTTGTTTATACATAATTTCTAGTGAAAGAGTTTACACTAAATTGTCCCATTAGTTAACTAATATTTCCCACTAATAATAACATGCATGTGGCGTCAGTGCGATAGTCTTCTTAATGGTGGAAGGAAAAACAGTGAACACTTAATTGTGTATGCTATTAGAATTGGGTCTTAAGGAGCCAAAATGTGAGTGGCAAGTTATTATATATTGATACCAATTGATGAACGAATCTAGGTTTGACATTTTTATTGGCTTATGTCGCATTTTAATGATTATTACTGCAATGCTAGTTGTGAAAGAAAGTAAGAAAATTGAATAGGAAAAGTTGAAACAAAGTCAGTGGCGTATGTATCGAAGTTGGGGTAAGAATATGGTTGATTTCTAATGCCTAATCATTGTCCAATGAGACCTAATCATTGGACAATGATGGCCTAATCATCGGACGTGATTGTGGAGATAATAGTTTAGTGAATTAATGTTTATAGTTGAACATTAGAAATATGTTAATCTGCAAATTGTTTTGAGGCACATCACTAATATTTGACATTAGTTAATATCTAGTTATCACATTATGATTCAAGTTTTGATATATTAAGATGTGAAATTGAATATTGAGTATATTATTATTATATGAAAACTCTCAGGGTTGTAGTGTTTGGAGAAATTATGACTTAACCTTAGACTTGAAATTTAGGAAATATGAGATTTGACCTATTGATTGGAATCAAGATTTAGGAACTTGATTATAAACTTGGGTGAATTTTTGGGTCAAAGCTAAACACATAGTAATATCAGTGTTGTTAATTTTGAAATCTTATTGTGTGTCATTTATTTGAATAGATTGCTTTGAGTTGGAAGTTCAACGAAAAGGGAAGACTCAAGTTTCAGAGTGAATTCTTGATTGATTGAGGTAAGTAGATTTCTAAACTCTTGTTAAGTGTATGGAATTCGTGTATTTCCTTGTAATATGTGTTTGGGGGTAACGAGACTTGGTGATGGATTGACTTGTCCACATTGATTAATTCTAATGATGAAAAAGGGGTAGTAAAAGGCAATGTGATTAAGTGTTTGTGTGTGATGTGTTGAGAATGGCTTGAAAGGCTTGTTGAATCATTGTTGATATTGTATCATGATTGTGTTGTTGTGAATTATGCAATTTATGAAAATGGTCATCTCATTCTTTGTGTGAACATGTCATTTGCATTGTTCTGAGACATGATTGTGACAAGTGTTATGTGAATTGAGAAAGAATAAGAAATTAAAGAGGATGCACCATTTCGAGGGACGTATCGCGTGCCGCGATGGATACTATATATCGAGGGACGTATCGCGCGCCGCGATGGATACTATTATCGAGGGACGTGTCGTGCGCCACGACAAATGCATGAACAGATATGTCCCCCATGGGTCCCGGACTGAGAGACAGCGGGTGTGTATCATTAGGTCAAACATGCATCACTATACTTGACATTGCATTGCACTTCTTTATTGTTGGTGAACTTGATCTTGTGTGTTGCTGATCTTGTGAGTGCCTTTCCGTGGAACTTGTGATTGATGAATATTGAGCTTGTTGTTGAAGAAGATATGCAATTGTTAGAGTGTTGTTGTTGAGGATATGAAACTGTTGTTGTTGTTGAGGATATGAAATTGTTAGAGTGTTGTGTTGAGCTATGTGCTTTGCAAACTGTGAACTGTTATGTTGGGCTGATTTTAAGCAGGTTGTAGCTGTGGAGGTTGTAATTGATGAATATGAGACTTGTATTTTTCTTTTGATTCAATTGTAATACTTTAGAGGCTTGTACACGTGACAACCAAATTTTGGGGATAAATTTGAGTTTATTATAAAAATTTCCTCATTTTATTGTAATGGTTGAGTTTTAGGCTGACTTGTCTTGGTGGGTTAAGACGAGTGTCATCACGTCTATTTTTGGATCGTGACAGTTATCCAATATATATAACTGTGGCTATAATTCCAGAATGGATACAAACTTTATTTATTCAATACAAATACAAATTATGTTATAAACATATAACTCCATCGAAATAGGCATGCATTCACATACTTAACTACAAAGACAACTTCGAAATATTTACTAAAAGTTTTGTAAAACATAGTTAAATACCTTTTTATCGATTTGATGTTCGAAAAGTTGTTCATAAAGCTTATCAACTTCTTTAACATCAACAATTTTTTTGGACTGTTGGATTCATTACTCTTGTGGGTAGGATCATGTCAAAATTTAGATCTGCTCTCTTCAGCCATTTTAGCCGCATACCCTATACGGTTGAAATCGCAAAAAATCAAAACATACAGTTGAAATTACGAAAATCAGAAATACCAATATCCCAAAAATCTCAAAAGATACTTCATGATAATGTATTTACCTATATCAAATGTTGAAAATCTTTTGAATGATTATTGAAATTTCTTAGAAGAATGGATGAATTTCGATTTAAACAAGGAAAAATTTAAGTTAATTGAGGCGAGGGAATATGGTAAACATCGTGAGAGAGAGAGAGAGAGAGAAATTAGAGAATGTAGGTAAAAAATTGAGAGAGAGAAAAGTGGGTAATGAAGTCTCTTTTTTTTCTTCTCTTTCACCAATAATAGAATCAAATTAAGTCAAATGTGGAATCAAGTTGAGAAATAAAAGTAAGGTAAATGAATTATATTAGGATATACTTTATTTGATAAAATATTGACATATTGACATTTTTAATAATTATTTTAAAGTGTAGATATTTTTAATAATTATGTTAGGAATTTTGACTAGTTAGCCATATTTTCCAATTATAAGATGAAGTAGAAAAGTCAAATTATACAATAACTTGCCAAATCTTTTTTCTGAAACTTAGAAGGTAATTTAGGTTCACTAGAATCAAGTGATAGTTGATTTTTTTTTAAAAAAAAAGTTCTAAAAGTAGAATACGTGAACTAATTAAGCAATGGAAACCATATATAGTACAGTAATATTCACCGTGTGAGAATAATACAATGCCAATTTTGTTGTGGATATATTATATTATTCAACCTTTATCAATTTGGCCTCAATCTCTACCTTCATGCATTCAATTTTGACAACTCATTATAGTAAGGAGTATATTTTTAACTTTATTGTCGGTAAGACCATTTTCCGTGTTTGAAATAATTCATCAGTCACAATTTTGATTTTATGGATTCTAAATTTTAAAATGATGATTTTCATTAATAATAATTGAGTTTCTAAATATTTTATATATATATATATATATATATAACTATTGAATTTAGTCAAATCTGTACGCTACTCTGCCCATGACACTCCATAAGGAATAAAACGTTTCCGTCAAATTCAATAGTAACTATTGAATTTAGTCGAATCTAAAAAATGCATGCCAACGTAAATTATTAGAATATAAGATTGGTGTGTTATTCCATTTGATTGGTGATATTGATATTAGCTAAAACGTGTGACTTGATTCCATTTTTATCTCTCTATATATATTTGATTATTGTAGCCAAAATTATTATAAGGCATTCAAATCTCTACATTCTTTATAAATCAACTTATATAGCAAATGGCTTCAAAATCTATTCATTATCAAGGCAATCACAGATTCTCTATAACAGAAAAGGTACATGAAATTTCATGCATTAATTACTTCCAATATTGCAATTCTTGTTTCTCCCATGTTACTGTCCTTCTTGCATTATTACTTATGCTATGTTATTTATTTAATGGTGTTTTTTTGGTTGCTTGCAGGGTTATATAGGTTATCCAAAATCTCTTAATATTGTTTGGGGAAAAGATAAGCGTTATTGGAAGTTACCCAAATACGAGTAAGAATATGACCTTTTTTTTTTGCCAACTAAATATTATATGTTACGTAATTATGTTATAACTGAACTTTGAGATATATTTTGATTTCATAAAGAAATTGAACATAAAATTTTATACAAGGACATTTTGCATTACGAAAAGACAATATAAGAGTGCATAGATCATATAGAGATCAATTTAATTATACTGATCTCTTGTTGTATATACACATAAACGTGAAATTAAAATAGGCGCTAAAATATCTGGAAAAAAAACTTCAAAAACAAATTATGGGTGCACCAAATCTAAGTTATAGTAATTAAACGTGTTACTACATATTACCTTCTAGTTTGGAATATCAGCATGCTAACGTTTTTATTAAATATATTTGAATTACAGAAAGGATCGTGCAAAACTTATGCAAGTAAATTGGCTAGAGGTAACTGGTTGCATCGACAAAATTAATATAGCGAAAAAAACACCATACGATATTGGATTTATAGTTTCATTGATGACTGATGCGTTTGGTTGGAGCGATTCACCAATTTATCTTATGGCTAAATGGGGAGATAACACTCAATTGAAAAAGGTGAATTTGACAACTGAGATTAATGGAAAAAAGATGGTTTCAAAAACTATTACGATAACAAAAGGAAAGGGGGACAATACTGATAAGATTTATTTTGGAATGTATGAAGTTTGGAACAAAAAGTGGAAAGGAGGTCTCAAAATTCATTCTGTAAATTTGAGAGAGACCTAAAAGCTAATTTAGCCTAGTGGAAGAGCAGTATTACAAGAAATTTTAAGATAGAAATACATCGATCATTCATTTGTAAATTAGAGTTTAAAATAGGAGAAACTTAGGTTAAAATCTTATTTTTGTTCATGTATTTTAGAATCATGTGTTTTTTTAAGAAATTAAATTTGTGTTTGTATTTAATAATGTTCGTATCATGAATGAAATTATGATCTTCCTCTCGTATTCTCTCGTTTATGACTTCACACCCTTCCCTTTTGTCGTATTTTATGGATAGTAGTAGGTGATAAGTGCTTATGTTCCTAGATGTTTTGATGATCTCCTCACAAGTGCAGGGACCTGGTCCTCTGCAAAGTATGAATATTCATCCAATGGTCAAAGTGTTGAACAGCTGCAAAAGTTGTCCACGGTAGAAAGTTGGTGAAGTTGCAGAGTACTTCACCAATCGGAAGCGGAGTAGTTGTTTGTACATTGGACAATGGCTTTTCATAGTTGATATATTCAACGCTAAAACAACAAATTCATTATTCATTCAAAGAGAGATATTTCAAGCTTCAAAAACATCAGGGACATGAAAGATTGCTTCATTTGCTTCATGTACCAGATGTTACTTTGTTTGCTTGTAATCGAGCTTATATTGTAGGAATCGTTTCGCTTGTGAAAGAGACAGTTCAATCTTGTGTGAATCATTGTAAGAGCTAGGTTAAGGGTAACTTAGTTTCTTACTCTAAAGTCTATATTAATCAGTTAGGATTAGTATAGTGGGCATTGTTGTATCTGCTCTGGCTCAACTAAGTGATAGGAGGTATTGCTTAGTGTGGAGATTAGCAGGCTAATCTCATTTTGTAAATTGACTTTTACTTTTGCTTGGAGAAGATTAGTGAAAGCAGTTTGAAAAGTCCTATTGAGAACAGGTCGTGGTTTTACTTCCTTGAGCAAAGAGGTTTACACATAAAGTTGATTGTCAATCTTTACTTTCAGTATTTGTTCTTTACTATTTATTACTGTAACTGTGTTAAGGACCTGGTCCTATCTACATAGGTGGACGCATACATTTCAACAAGTGGTATCAGAGCTTCACTTTTCAGTTTGGTTAACACCAAGAAAAGAAAAGATCCTGAAGGAATGGTTGCTCCACCCAATATAGAGGAAGGACAATCTTCTACCAGGCCACCTCGTTTCAATGGCCAATACTATGGATGGTGGAAGAATCGAATGCATGACTATATCAATGCTGAGGACACTAAGTTGTGGGACATTATTCTTGATGGACCTTATATTACTATAAAAGAGGTGAAAGATGGAGAGCTCACCACTACTGTTGTCAAAACCAGAAAGGAGTACAACGAAGCAAATAGAAAGAAGATAGAAAAGAACTACAAAGCAAAAAAGATTTTGGTGTGTGGCATTGGAGCTGATGAATACAAAAGAATCTCTACGTGTGAGACTACCAAGGAAATTTGGAACTATCTTCAAACTGCTCACAAAGGAACTAAGCGAGTGAAAGAATCTAAAGTTGACATGCTCACCACTCAGTATGAGAACTTCCTTATGAAGGAGGGTGAAACCATTTTTGAGACGAACTCAAGATTCACCTCTATCACTAATGAGCTCAGGTGCCTGGGTGAGCCTATCCCTGTTAGAAAGAAGGTTTGTAAAATTCTTAAGGTGCTTCCTAAATCTTGGGAAAGCAAGGTGGATGCCATAATAGAAGCTAAAGATCTAAAGACTCTTTCCATGGATGAACTGATTGGAAATCTTCAAACCTACAAGCTAAACAAGAAACAGGGAACAATGGTGAAAGAAGGAAAAAAGGAAAAGTCCTTTGCCTTGAGAACTTCTCAAACTGAGGTGACTAAGGAGGAGGATGAGAAGGCATATGCTACTAGAAGATTTCAGAATATCATAAAGAAGCATAGAGGCTTGCAAAAGAAAACCCCTGCTAGCAGAACTGTTACTGCAAATTATCTTTGCCATAAATGTGGCAAGCCTGATCACTTCATGGGGGACTGCCCCAGTCAAAAGCAGGAAACTCATGACACCAGACCTCGCAAGAAGGACCTGGTCCCAGACAATGCTCGGAGGAAGGCTTATGCTGATCAGTTGGTGAGAAAATCCTTTGATGTATGGGGAGATGATTCAAGTGAGTCAAAAGAAAATGCAGAAAGCCATGAGGATGTTTCAATGATGGCCATTGAATATGATGAAAGTGTTTTCAACTCCATTTTCTCCTTAATGGCTAAATCTGATGTTGAAGAAGATCCAGATGAGGTAACTTTGTTTTATCTTAAGAATGATCTAGATACTTTTTCTGTTGAAAAATGGAGGAAACTTGATGCCCTGCTTATTGATTTTGTTGATGAATGAACCATTGAAAATTTAATGTTAAATGAAAAATTAAGTTTGTGTGAGTATGAGAACTCAGCTCTCATGTCTCAAGTTTCTGAAATGAGTGTAAGGATAGGTACTCCAGAAACTAGCAACATAACTCCTGAGGAGGATCATGGTACTTCAGTGGGTGGAAAGAGAAAGCTTAGCATCTTTGAGGAAGAATTGGAAGAAAAGCTTAAAATTTCTAAGTCTAAGCTAGTTGCTTCTCTTGAAACTAATTCCCAAGTGAGAAAGGATCTGAGTAGGGTCAAGAAGGAGTTAAGCCACTCTCTAAAGTGGATTGATTCCTCTAAGATACTCTCTAACCTGTCTAATCAGAGTTTCAATGGAAAGAAAGGGTTAGGATGCAGACCAATAGAACCTCCCTATAATCCTCATAGCTAATATGTGTCTGTATCTGACAATCTGTTGTGCACTCACTGTAGCCGTAATAGTCATCTAAAATAAAGTGTGAGACTTTGAGAAAAGCAAAAGAAAAGCATGTGAAATTTGTCAGATCTGAAAACAATGATAAAAGGGAACACAAGGGACTAGGTCTCTGTTATCGTTTCAGTAAGAACACTTTGCCCCCTGGACATGAAGGTTTCTTTTCAAGCCTTTTGATAGTTATTGGGAACTCCGTTTGAAGTGGGTTCCTAAATCTAACAAGTGATTCTTATGCAGAAGAGAGGAAGGAGTCAGTGTTGGTACATGGACAGTGGATGCTCAAGCACATGACTGGAGATACTTCAAACTTCCTCTCTTTGAAAGCACACCATGGTGGTGGTGTGTCATTTAGTGGAGGAAAGAAGGTTATATTCTTGGTATTGGCAGAATAGGGAGATCTGCTGATAATTCTATAAACAATATACACTATGTGGAGGGTCTAAAATACAATCTTTTGAGTATTTCACAAATTTGTGACAAAGGAAATGAAGTCAAGTTCATGGCTGACAAATGTTTGGTTACAAACTGCATTACCAAAAGGGTTGTCATGTCTGCTACTAGAGTAAAAAATATGTATGTTGCAGATCTGGACTCTATTGAGGGAAATGATTTGTCCTGTCTAAGTGCTCAAACTGATGATGCAGATCTGTGGCATCGACGACTAGGTCATGTGAGTACTTCTTTGTTGAACAAACTTGTTACAGGGGACCTAGTCCGTGGATCGCCAAAATTGAAATTTTCAAATGATAAAGTCTATGATGCCTATGCTAAAGGGAAATAAACTAAGTCATCATTCAAAGCTAAGAAGGGAGTCAGTATAAGGAGACCGCTGGAGCTGCTCCACATGGACTTATGTAGACCTATCAGAATCCAAAGCAGAGGAGGTAAGAAATATATTCTTGTCATTGTTGATGATTTTTCCAGGTTTACTTGGAACATGTTCCTGCAGACGAAAGATGAGACAGTTGGACAAATGATCACCTTTGCCAAAGACATCCAATTGAAGATAAATTGCAAGATAGTCAGTATCATATCTGATCATGGTATAGAGTTTGAGAACTCTCAACTTGAAGGGTTTTGTGCAGAAAATGGAATCAACCACAACTTCTCAGCACCAAGAACTCCTCAGCAAAATGGAGTTGTTGAAAGAAAGAACAGAACTCTGATAGAGATTTCTAGAACTATGTTGGGTGATTCAGGACTTGCAATGAATTTTTGGGCTGAAGCAGTTAATACAACATGTTATGTGACAAAAAGGTGTCTTATCAGATCTGTCATCAAGAAAACACCCTTTGAGCTGTTAAATGACAAAAAACCTTCAATTGCGCATCTTAAGCCATTTGAGTGTAAATATTTTGTGTTGAATAATGGAAAGGGTGATTTAGGCAAATTTGATGCCAGGAGTTATGAGGGTGTATTTGTTGGGTACTCATCTACAAGCAAGGCGTACATGGTGTTTAACAAAAGAACTCTTTGTGTTGAAGAAAGCATGCACGTCAAGTTTGATGAATCTGGTAAAAGGAATAAGAACAATGAGGACTACGAATTCGAGGAGCTAACAAACAAACAACACGTTGATCAGGGTACAAAAGAGAAGTATGCAGAACATTCAGGAGGACCTGGTCCCTCAGGTTCATCACAAGAAATATTGTCTCAAAATTTCGTAGAAGATAAAGCTGATTCTGATGCTGACACAAAAGAAGAGATTACCAGAAAGTCTGGATGGAAGCATCAATCTTTGCATCCACTGGACAATCTCATCTCTCCACTTGACTTAGGAATTCAAACTAGATCTAAATCAAGAAATCTAGTTGCATATTTAGCATTCATATCATCCATTGAACCCAAGAACATCAAAGAAGCTTTGCTGGATGTAGATTGGGTAACTTCAATGCAGGAGGAACTTCATCAGTTTAAGAGAAACAAGGTGTGGCACCTGGTGCCCAGACCAATCGACAAAACTATTATTGAGACCAGATGGGTCTTCAGAAACAAACTTGATAAGCATGGAACCATTACTAGAAATAAATCAAGGCTTGTGGTGCAAGGTTACAACCAAGAAAAATGGATTAATTATGATGAGACCTTCGCTTTTGTAGCTAGAATGGAAGCCATCAGAATCTTGATAGCATTTGCTGCTCACATGGAGTTCAAGTTGTTTCAAATGGATGTCAAGAATGCCTTTTTGAATGGGAATCTGAAGGAAGAAGTATATGTTAAGCAGCCTCCAGGCTTTGAAGATGCAGACCTTCTCGATCATGTGCTGAAACTGGATAAAGCTTTGTATAGGTTGAAGCAAGTTCCCAGAGCTTGGTATGAACGCCTTTCAAAGTTTCTGCTAGCCAATGGGTTCAAGAGAGGTAAAATTGATAATACCCTGTTCTTAAAATCTAGAGGTAAGGAATTGTTTATTATGCAGGAATATATGGATGATATCATATTTGGAGCTACTTTAGACTCATTGTGCAAAGAGTTTGCTGACTTGATGAGTAATGAGTTCAAAATGAGCAAGATATGGGAGCTCACTTTCTTTCTAGTCTTGCAGATCAAACAATCCTATCAAGGCAGCTCAATATGTCAAGAGAAGTACATCAAAGAACTGCTCAAGATATTCAATCTTCTTGAGGCAAAGGTGTTGGATACTCCCATGAGCACAAGTGTAAAACTTGATAGAGATGAAAATGGTGTGGAGGTCAATCAGACCATTTACAGGGGAATAATTAGGTCACTTCTGTACTTTACTGCAAGCAGGCCATACATAGTGTTTAGTGTAGGGATGTGTGCAAGATTTCAAGAAGCACCAAAGGAATCTCATTTAAAGACAGCTAAACGTATCTTGAGATACTTGAAGGAAACTCAGGACCTGATTCTCTTTTATCCTACTTGTGACTCGTTTGATCTTATTGGTTATGATGATGCTGATTATGCAGGTTTTTTGGTTGATCGAAAAAACACATCAAGCATGGAACACTTTCTGGGATCATCACTGATTTCATGGGGAACCAAGAAGCAGAACTCTGTGGTATTGTCCACTGCAGAGGTAGAGTATGTGGCTGCTGCATCTTCTTGTGCATATCTATTGTGGATTAAGCAGCAGCTAAAAGACTTTGGTGTACTTACTGACACCATTCCTTTTATTTGTGATAACACCAGTGCAATGAATATGGCCAAAAACCATGTGTAGCATAAGAGGACAAAGCACATAGATGTGAGGCACCATTTCCTGAGGGACAATGTTGAGAAGCAAAATATGGTGATGAAATTCTGCAAGACTGAAGATCAACTGGCTGATATCATTACAAAGCCCTTGAGTAAAGAATGTTTCATTAAAAACAGGATGAGGCTGGAGATGCACAAGATTACTTGATTCCTTGACAAGTTTGCACAAAAATCTTTTATTTTGATTACGTTACGGAGGGTAGGTATCTATACTTGTTTAATGTTTGTCACTTAAGAATTTGCTTCTGGTACCTTAATGCAGGTATACACTCATGATGTGTTTAGCTGAAAGGAAGATCTAATCATACAAGGTTGCAAACTGAAAAGGGGACCTAGTCCTCATGAGGTTAATATCACTTACGCTACACTGCCTGTCTGTCGACATCACTGCCACATGTCTTTCGCCCATTCATCGCGTCAGTTTCAAGTGTCTTTTCACTTTAAAACCAAAGGTCGCTACTGTTGGGGACCCGATACCCTTTAACTCTATCTAAAACTAAGTATTTAGAGACTCAAATTCTTCAAATCTCTTCAGTTATTTCCTTCTGATTCTCTACTTATTTTTCAAGTATCTTATTTTCTCTCCCAAAATGTCGTCTAACTCCGTCTCTTCTTCCCAGATTCTTATCTCCCAAGAAGTTGAAAACCCTAGTTCCTTCAACTTCTCCATACCTCTTCCAAATGAAACTTCTTTGACTCCAATTTGTGGAGTTAGTGAAATGAGTACCATAGCAGCAAGCCGAGTTCAAATGGAAAGGGCCAGGAAAAAGAGGAGGGAAGGTATTAAACCTGAAAAGCCTACCTCTACACCTCTCCCTATCAGATCTAGTGATACTGAGTCAAAGGATGTTGTTGCTTATGTGACTAAGAAAAGAAAAGAAAGTGAGAAAGAAAGGGTTAAATAAAAAAGAAGTCAGAAGAGTGCAAAGAAATCCCTAGTGAAAAGGGAGAAAGTTAGAAAACAAGTGGTTGAAAAATCAAAACCCATAAAGGGACCAGGTCCCAGGGTGAAAAAACAAAGTGAAGAAAAGGAAATGACAAGGGAGGAGCGGATAACGGCAATGGAGAACCAAAAGGTTTTGAATGGCAGAGTCATTGACCCTAACATTCTAACCAAATTTGGCATATCAAATCTTTTTTATGTTGTCTCCATTCAAGGTTGGAACCATCTCTTTGAACCACCAGTTCCATACTTGCACGAACCTGAGATGCGTGAATTTTTCTACAAAATGAAACTTCTGGAAGGTGGTAGAATCGCGATTACTGTCAGGAATGTTGAAACATGTCTGGATGAAGAAATATTGGGGATCATTTTAGGGGTTCCTGTGGAAGGAACTTGAACGATTGAAGCTTGTAAACCATCCAGTGACTTCACAAAACTTTGCACAAAATGTGGAGATGTCAAGACTGTAGGGTTACTGAAAAAGTTTCTCAAAGGCGAATATCAGTTGCTTTTTGAGTTCATCAACAAGGTGTTAGTGCCCAGAACTAAAAAGATAACAGTGGCATCTGCTGCTGATCTTTTTCTAATGGAGTAGCTTGATGAACTTGAAAAGATCAACCTCCCTGCCATTATGCTGGAACACATGCACATGGTAATGACTTGGAAAAGGGTAAAACATAGGATTCTGTATGGTTACTTGCTGAATTTTGTATTCAACCATTTCGAAGTGCCTTTGGGAATGTGAGTGTGTTAAAGGAAAAGCTAGGGGCAGATCTCAAGTGGCAGATGTTCTAGAGCAGCAGACTGCTCATAAATGGGAAGTGATTGATCTTATTGAGATTCTGAATAACAAGGAGATTGAAATCGCTACACTGAAGTCTAAATTACAGAAGGCAGTTTCGAGGGGACCTGGTACTAGTGATGGAAATGAAAAGGTGTTGCAAAAGTTAAGGGATGAAAATGAAAGGATGTTGAAGACAAATATCCCACTCAGTGAGGAAGTTAAGGCTTTCAACAGGCAGCCTATCAAGGCTCATGAGGATGCAAATGAGCGTTTGTCTCTATTTATGCACACCCTCAATTCCCTTCCCCCTTCATCCTAAAAGTGTCTTATTTCCTTAGTTTCCCTCTTTATTCTTCAATCCTGATTAAAACTCTTGTAGTTTTGTGTTGTTTTGACTGACTACAGTGGTCAGTATTTGTGATCTAATGCTATTTATGTTTTTGCCCTTTTCATATGTGGCTTTATCGTCTCTTTTTGCTTTCATACGCATGTTCTGTGTGGCCCGTGGCCCTGAATTCTTAATTGCCCTATGTTTTAACTTGGATATGTTTACTGCTTCACCTCTTCAATGATGTCAAAAGGGGAAAGTTTTGTTGCAATTCGTTCGGGGATCAAGAGGGAACACCAGTTATTGAATGAATGTTTGTTCACTCACTTGAGGAGTTATGCAGGTTGTTTGTCATCATCAAAAAGGGGGAAATTGATAAGTGCTTATGTTCCTAGATGTTTTGATGATATTCTCACAAGTGCAGGGACCTAGTCCTCTACAGAGTATGAATATTCGTCCAATGGTCAAAGTGTTGAACAGGTGTAAAAGTTGTCCGTGTCAGAAAGTTGGTGAAGTTGCAGAGTACTTCACCAATCAGAAGTGACGTAGTTGTTTGTACATTGGACAATGGCTTTTCATGGTTGATATATTCAACACTCAAACAACAAATTCATTATTCATTCAAAGAGAGACATTTCAAGCTTCAAAAATAGCAGTGACCTAATAGAGTGCTTCATTTGCTTCATGTACCATCTGTTACTTTGTTTGCTTGTAATCGTGCTTATATTGTAGGAATTGTTTCGCTTGTGAAAGAAACCTTTCAAACTTGTGTGAATCATTGTAAGAACTAGGTTAAGGGTAACTTAGTTTCTTACTCTAAAGTCTATATTAATCAGTTAGGATTAGTATAGTGGGCATTGTTGTATCTGCTCTGGCTCAACTAAGTGATAGGAGGTATTGCTTAGTGTGGAGATTAGCAGGCTAATCTCATTTTATAAACTGGCTTTTACTTTTGCTTGGAGAAGATTAGTGGAAGCAGTTTGAAAAGTCCTATTGAGAACAAGTCGTGGTTTTACTCCCTTGAGCAAGGAGGTTTCCACGTAAAGTTGATTGTCAATCTTTACTTTCAGTATTTGTTGTTTACTGTTTATTATTGTAATTGTGTTAAGGACCTGGTCTCATCTATATAGGTGGACGCATACATTCCAACAGTAGGGAGTATGAGGGTTAAAATTTTCACGTCCCAAGCCTATCCCTGGACGTGGCTGGCACTCGAAAACTATTGTTGGTTCCCAAGCGAACCATTGGCCTAGCTGACTACTTAGTGCAAGACTCACTCAAGCAAATATAGACTTTAAAACTAAACTAATGTAAGAGTTAGTGTTTCAATTAATGTTGAAACAAATTCATTCGTTAAAAGTTTTGAAATAACAAAATGCATGAATGTGAGTTGTAACATTCATTTTTGTTTTAATTCTACGTTATAGATGTTTTGCAAGACACTTTTAAAATTCTACGTTTTTATTTTCAATTCATGAACCTATAATAAATACTATTTAATTAAAAGTCTTTTTCTTGAAAATTCTTGTCCTATAAATTGAGTTTCTTTTGGTTGAAAAGAAAAGCACTAAAAAAAACTATTTTCCCTTGAAAAACACTTGTGAGACATTAAGCAAAAGGTGAAATCACCAATTCAAGAATAGAAGAGCAACATCCTTGAATGCTACTTGTTTTGTGGCTTAGTTGAATCCCGAAGATAGAATTGTTATTTATTCTTCTGATTGCTCGTGGGAGAGACTCCAACTATCTTCAATAAATGTATTAACGTGCCTCTAAGACAAGCAAGTTTTGTTTTGGATTCCTTTTATTTTTATCATTCTTGTTCAGTTGTTCTAACAACCAAATCATTAAGTCAAAGTACTCAATTATACTATCTGAAAATACTGAATAAAAGCAGTAACAATTTTAATAAAATGTCTGAATAGCAATACAGAAAGACTCTCAATACTATCTATTTATGAAGCCTCTACTATTTAAATATAGGTACTGGGACAAGATCCACGACAACCTTAAACAACTACTAAAAGTAAACTAAAGACTGGAGTCCTCCAAAACCTAGGAGACCTCACTAAAAGCTTACGAGTGACCGGGTGATCTCAACGAAACGCATGTTGATGATCCTGAACACTTGTATCTACATAATAAAATAATGCAAGCCGAATTACATTAGTACATTGAATGTATGAGTATGTAATATGGCTTAGTGAAACAATAAGTGAACCGAGAAGATGAAATATAACTCAACTGAAGTAAAACATAAGAATGAGATGAAATTATTTAAGCTTCACAAATAAAATGCAATTGTAACAAATATTGAACTGAAATATATATGTATATATATATATATATATATATATATATATATATATATATATACACACATACTCTTTACGTTACTAAGGAGTTTCTCTAACCGACAACCATCACCATGAGTCTTGTGATGATACAATGTCTTAGCCACGTTGCCAGAGCCATCCTATACCTTGCCGGAGTATAGAACGTAACTAACTGATGGATCCACTACAAAGGCTTTCTTGAGGTAATGAGGAGTCGTCCGAATGTCGATACGATCCTATCCAACGCTAGCTATGTAGTTTATGGGATTTGAGTTGTCTGAACTCTTACCCCATATCGGTGCTCAATACTACTCCCAAAATTATATATAACTGAAATGCTCACGTACAATATTCTTTGAGTTGAGATAATTTCTCAAAGACTTCTTTAATGAGTGACTAAAGTTGTACTAAGTACTTTTGAATTACTCTGAAAACTCTCTGTACTTTTCTGAAAATAGTGTTTTCTTTTCAAGGTAAAAATGACACTTTTAAAACCACTCAAGTCCTCTTAAATTCTCTTTGAAAATCATGCTTAAAACCTTTCTCTTAAACTCTCTTTAGTTTTTAAAAACAATGTAAGGAACTTACTAATTCAAAATACTTTTAGCAAGATTCAATGTATTGGGTTCATGTGGAGCGACAAGTATGAACAACAATTCAAGGAGTTCAACGTAAAAAGTATCGAAATCTCATAAGGTAGGAACTTCATAAAATTGAGGACAGAAGCTTAGATTCAACTTACTACTAACTGAATTTAAAAGTAAGGCGTGAGAACCAGTCCAACACTATGAATGACCTTAACATACCTTGAAGAACAAAGTTCTTGGTGAAACTGAAAAAATGCTTAAAAACTTTAGCTTTCTCCTCTTGGATCCTTGCTCTAAGACTTGGAAGCATTAATGAACGAAAAATGATTGATTAACACTATTTAAACCCTTAACTGGGTGAAAAATATAATGGTTTTGGCTTAGATTCCCTCTTAAAAACTGATGAAAATCTTTTATCGGTCTATCTACAGTTCGTGGTTTATTTTACGGACCATAGATCCCATCCGTGGAATTTATATTGAATTTTACGGCTCAAAATCTCATTCTACGGGTCCAATCTACAACCCGTAGAAGTTCCTACACCCCGTAGAATGGATCTGTTGGAATTGGACCCCGAAATCTGACTTCTCTGAAGTTTTTGACGAGTTGACAGTACGGGTCATCGAAATTTCCACGACCCGTAGAAGCAAGTCATAGGAATTGTCTTCAGGAAACTCTTATGTGACAGTCTCTAGTAAAACGGTCATAACTCTTTACTCCGAATTTGAAATGAGGCAAACTTGGTGGTGTTGGAAAAAGAACTCATAGAACTTCAACTTGATAGGTCATGGGTCACCTAATTCATTATATGCTAAGAGATATGATAGTTTGAATTTGACCTAAGTAGAATCTTATATCAAAACTTAATCGGTAATGAAACTTTCAACTCAACTTTGTTCTAGGGGATTCTTGTGACTTTAATTCATCTCCAAATTTATTCTCACACTAAAGAATTGACCTTAACACCTAAGTACAATTTAAGAATCACCCCATACGACCTTATATGCCATCAAAGAATGATTCGGGTTTTAACTTAAAAAATTTTGGGGTGTTACAAAAATACTATATTTTGAATACAATTTTTTCAATATTTTAAAACAAAATTTATATTTTTAAAAATTATACGAAAAACCTTTCAAGTTAATACAATCAATGACTCAAAATTTTATTTTATTTTTAAAACTGAGAAAATTATAATTGAAGAAAAATTATTAACTCGCCAAACAATAAGTCTCCAAGACAGCTTCTAAGGGAGATCAAACGTTATTTAGAAGTCGTGCAAAGATGTGAATACTTGTTATTAAGGTCTATTAATTAGCTCAGCGACATTTTAAAATTCACTTAACCAAATGTAATTGTATAATTAGTACTAGGTTCACCCCACAAATTATAAACTACGATCCGACCTATTTTTCGCATATATATATATATATATATATAAATCCGATTATTTCTAATTATATATTTGTTTTAAATCAATTTGAATCCATAATATTGCTCTTCCACTAATAATAAAAGCGTTTGATAACTTGTGAATTTTGTTTCAGTTGATCTGATGATTTAATTTTCATCACTACACCCCTGAATAACCACGACATACTCATTTTCGTGCAAAACATAATTAATCTTCTCTATATTCCAATTACTCTGAAACTCATTTTATTATCATATAATGATTTAATCGAGATTATTTGTGTATTTATTTATCTTACTTATTGAACAATTGATATATCATGTAGTGTACTATTCATTATATTTTTCCAACATTCGAACTTATTTCGATTAATATTTGGTTTGACCATTACTCTTTACAATAATATAATTTAAATCAATTGAAGTTCTTAATATTTTGAAATTCAAATATTTATGATTTTCAAATACCTACGCTACTGATCTTGTATTCATTGAATAATTACAATTGCTTTGTAATAATATATGCCAACCAAACATTAAAGGAAATACACAGTCAGCCGTTATTTAAAACATTATCATGAATGCAACTAATTTAATAAGAGGAATTTTGACCCTTTGTTTTTCCAACTTAGACCCTTCACTTATTATGCTTTCTGTCGGTTTAGGCATAAATTGATTATTTGCCTCCTTATCATCAAATATCAAGTGTTGAAACTTAGAAATCAAAGTAAAAGAAAAAAATGAATTTTAAAAACCACTACAAGATTAAGTAGGAGAGTAAAATTAAACAACAACTTGCAAAATCTTTTTTTTTTAAACTTGGAAAGGGTAATTGGGCTGAGTGACAGTTTATTAAAAAAGGGTCTAAAATTGGAAAATATATATATGAACTAATACTAATAATAAGTAGGGATAATTGTACAGAATGACAAACTTATAATCTAAAATAAATGGAGTAGCTACTATTTGATTTAATTGCTCCTCGTAGCAAACGTTTGTCAGTCGTCTCTCTTCCTCCAAATTCTCGCTCGCCACTCTCCCTTTCTCACTCGCTCCCTCTGTGCTCGCCTCTCTCGCTTTATACAACAGAATTGTATAAATTGCATTTATGTTTGTATAAAGCAAGAGAAAATTATATATACACATGCAAATACATATATATTCGTCTTATACACTTATAAATATACAATAAAAATATTGTCCTGCCCAGTTCTTTTTTGTCTTTCTCTCTTTCTTGTTTTATACAAACACAGATTATACAATATAATGTATAATTTATGTTTGTATAAAGCGAAAGAAAATTGTATGTACACATGCAAATACATATATATTCGTCTTATACACTTATAATTATACAATACAAATATTTCCCTGCCCAGTTCTCTTTTGCCTTTCTCTCTTTCTCGTTTTATACAAACACAGATTATACAAATATAATGTATAATTTATGTTTGTATAATGTATAATTTATGTTTGTATAAAGCGAAAGAGAGAGCGATTTTTGATATACTAATATTTTTGTCAACGATTTATACAAACGAGAGGCTAACAACAATTTATACAAATGGCCTGCCAGCGAAATTATACAAATCTGAAGAGGAGCCAACGAATTATACAATTGCTTCTTTTTGTATATATGTATAGCGAAATAGACATAACTTTCAATTGTATATGTATAGCGAATTATACATATATATGTTTGCTATGGAGCGCAATTATGCAAACTTTGATATAGCATACAAATATGATTTTTTTGTTTGCTAGATGTGAAAGTTTCTCTAATAAGTAATGTTAACGATATAATCATACAATATACAAGTAGTGTAATATTCTTACCGTGTGAGAATATTAAATAGTATAAAGCCAATTTTGTAGTTGACATATTATTCAAGGTTTATCAATTTTGAATCATTCTCTAGCTTCATGCATTCAACTTTTGACAACTAATTATTCTTAACCTTTTGGTCGGTGCGATCATTTCCTACGTTCAAAATTAGTTAATTGGTTTGATTTATGTGTAGAATTACAATTTTAATTTTATAAGTTCTGAATTTTAAAATGATGTATTGAAATAATAATAATTGAATTTTGGATTTAATATTTTGTATATATCTAATAATTATTTTCAATACAAATATAACGACCAGCAAATTGAAACTATTGAGTTAGGTCAAACTTATATTCGAACTACTAGCTTCACCTGGACATTATGATTAATTCAGATTTTCACGAGTAAGCCCATAAGGAATAATTAAAAAGGAAAAATTGTATGAAATAACAAACTATTAATTCAAATTAAATATTATAGCCAAAGTTTATTTTATTTGTAATTCGCAGCAAATATCCCCTTTTTTGTTATCTGATTCAGTATACAATTAGTCATTTTATACATTTCAGTATAAAATGTATAAAATGTGTTTGTGTTTGTATAAAGCGAGAGAAAAGTGTATATACAAATACAAATACATATATTTTCGTCCTATACACTTATAATTATACAAATACAGATCTTATTATACAAATTACAATGTATAAATAAATTTATACAAAACTGAATAATTTGTATAAAATTGGATGTATCTAGCGAATTATGCAATTCAAAAGCTTCATAGCAAACATAAAATTTGCTATGGAGCGCAATTATGCAAAATATAGTTATAACATACAAATATGATTTTTATGTTTGCTATAAATTGTATGAAATAGCAAACTATTAATTCAAATTAAATGTTATAGCCATAGTTTATTTTAACTGTAATTCGCAGCAAACATCCCTTTTTTTGCATCTGATCATTCGATATACAATTAGCCATTTTCGGTATACAATTAACCATTTTGTACATTTCGGTATAAAATGCATAAAATGAAATTGCCTCCATCTTCTCGTACGAGTCGCGTTTAAGGTAATATAATTTTTTCACAACCTCCGAAGAGGTTGGGAATGAAATTGCCTTTCGTTTGTTATCAGGAGTTTGATAGTTTTCCATATTTTATCACAGTTAATGTAAAATGATTATTTGAAATGTTTTGAGTGTGAGGAATACAATTAGCGGGAGTCTTTATTTATAGTCAAAATTTTGGAGCCAAATGTGACCGGTTTGGCTCCAAAAGAAACTTGGGAGCAAATGGTAAAATTAGTATAATAATGTGGTGTTCTCTAAGTTTGCAAATATTATCCAAGTAACTTTGCAAATTAGTGTGATCATAACTTTAATTATTTCACTCTTTCTTTTTTAAGTCAAAACAATTAATTAATCAATTTTATTCGAAGGTAAGAAAATAAAATTTAATTAATTAATTTAATCACTAATATTTTAATATTATTTTTACAAATTTCACTAGATAATTCTTCTCCAAAAATTGTTACTCGAAAAATAAAATAGAAGGAACCAAAATGAGTGAATGGGATTATTGTTGTTGTTCATCTAATTAAAACTACTTGAGTATACCTACCACTTGTTGAAAAGATTTGAAAGAGTTGAATTTTCTTTCACTCTTCCTTTTTAAGCCAAATCCATTAATTAATCAATTTTATTAGAAGTTAAGAAAATAAAATTTAATTAATTAATTTAATCATTAATATTTTTTTGTTATTAATTATTACAGACCTTTAATTATTAATTTCATGAAAAATAAATTTATTACTATATCAAAAAAAATTTAGTCGAAAAATAAAATATAACGAACAGGAACCGACGGAATGGTATTATTAGTTGTTCAAGTCTAAGAGAACTACTTGAGTACACCTAGCATTTTGAAAAGATTTGATTTGATGAGTTAATTTTCTTTCACTCTTCTTTTTTAAGCCAAATCCATAAATTAATCAATTTTATTAGAATTTAAGAAAATAAAATTTAATTAATTAATTTAATCATTAATATTTTTTTGTCATTAATTATTTCAGACCTTTAATTATTAATTTCATGGAAAATAAATTTATTCCTATATCAAAAAAATTTAGTTGAAAAATAAAATATAATGAACGGGAACCGACGGAATGATATTATTAGTCGTTCAAGTCTAAGAGAACTACTTGAGTACACCTAGCATTTTGAAAAAAATTGATCTAATGAGTTGAATTTTCCTTCGCTCTTCTTTTTTAAGCCAAATTCATTAATTAATCAATTTTATTAGAAGTTAAGAAAATAAAATTAATTAATTAATTTAATCATTAATATTTTTTTTCTATTAATTATTTCAAATCTTTAATTATTAATTTGATGGGAAATAAATTTATTCCTATTCAATTTTTAATCGAAAAATAAAATATAACGAACGGGAATGGACAGAATGGTATTATTAGTTGTTCAAGTCTAAGAGCACTACTTGAGTACACCTAGCATTTTGAAAGGATTTGATTTGATGAGTTGAGTTTTCTTTCACTCTTCTATTTTAAGCCAAATCCATTAATTAATCAATTTTATTAGAAGGTAAGAAAATAAAATGTTACAATCGAACTTGCAACCTATTGATTAATCGTTTAAATTTTAACCATTCGCACTGCAATAACATTTGTTCATAATCACGAAATGAAATTTGTTTATTTTTTTCATCCCTTTTTACCAAAAAAATTAAAAATTTGAATATTACTTTTAAATTTTTCACTATATAATTGCTCTCCAAAAATTGTTACATGAAAAATAAAAGGAGAAGGAACCAAAATGAGTGAATGAGATTATTGTAGCTATTCACTCTAATTAAAACTATTTGAGTATACCTACCACTTTGACAAGAGTAGAAGAGTTGAATTTTCTTTCACTCTTTGTAGACAAATTAATCCGATTAATTAATCAATTATATTATATTGTAAGAAAATTGAAATTAATTACTTAAATAAATCAAAATTTACGTGAAAATTTAATTAAATATATTTTTTAGAACTTTAATTACTAACTAATCACTAATTTATTGTTACTTGTGTAAAAAAAAATGAACTACGTATTTGGTAAGACTCACTATTTCTTTATGAAATAAGAACTCTCAATACTAGCTGTCTTTGGGAAGTGTTTCGAAACTTTCTTTAGAAGCTATTAACTTGGGGAAGACAAACACTCAAGTGTTTGTAAGCTTGTCGACTGACGTGTTTTAAGTGACTAGCATTAATTGTTTAGATTTTGATTGATTTTACCATTTTCTTTCATTTAACATATCTTTGTAATTTTACTCATAAATTTGAAATTCATTGTGATATTAATACTACGATGAAACTATATCATCTAATATTTGATAATTATATAAAGCAATATTATCATGTAATATACCCTATATTTAATAAGTATACTGACTTATTTAACTTTTGTGTGATTTTTCTTCTTTTTTTGACATGCATTATAAAACATCATCAAGAATCATAATACAAATGTAAATAAAAGAGAAGACTAAATTAAAATATAATTTAAAAAAAATACGGTACATAAAAACTTAAAATAAAATAGTGAATATAACCCTAAACGGAATTTAAAGCTTCATAAAAAAACAAAGAAACTCTACATAATATTACTGGCACAAACACTGCTGTCAACACTTCCGGCACCACCACCTGGAGCGGCAGTATCCAAGGCATCAACACGACGAGCCAAGACTTCAAGGCGGCGATTCAAACTCCACATTTCACGGCGAAACTATAAAATTTCAACACTAAGGTTCTTCACACTGTTACCTGTTGACACTCAATTTTGACTCTCCACAATTTACTTAATTTTCAAGCTTCTTCAATTTCAAATAATTTGAAATAAATATTTTCAAAAAAAAAAATACTTTCAAAATATTTTTTCAACACATTTTGCCATTTTTCATATATATATATATATATATATATATATATATATATATATATATATATATATATATATATATATATTTATTTATTTATTTATTTATATTTTTTTTCATTTTAATTGAATATTTGAGAAAATCAATTTACCAAAAAATAGTGTTTTAATTGAGTATATTTTATTTCCAAGAAATAAAAAAATTATTAACTAATTTATGATTTAATTGGTATGGTTGATCTTTTATTTCGAAGTAATTATTTTATCTTGTTACATTAAAAAGCTCGATTAATTAATTTTAATTTGCATCGAACCGCATTCTTCAAAATCAATTTCTCAATGAAATACATTTATTTGGATCCAATTATAAGCCTAATTTCTCAATAAACCAGCCCACGCCCTTAATTATTGCCCTATTGTCCTAAATTTCGATTCCACACGCTCCTTTTTCGTATTATTTCTACTCTCCAAAACTCACGCTCTCTCCCTCACGCGTTCCTCTTCTCCTTCACAAGAAGAACGACGAGAACCCAACAATTCCAACGAGTGCTATCCGTAGTTTATCCAATTTTTGGCGAGGAACATCAATCTCATATAGTTGTACCGTTCGTCCTTTCTTATCCAGTGAGGCATACAAATTCAAACGGTAACTCGTCCTTATTTCTTGTCAATTCTTTTTCTCTCGATTTTAACCTCTCTAGTACAATTCGAGGTTTCCAGGCACTTTCTCAAAGAATTTCAAATGCACAGCAGTCCCACATTGTTTTCCCTCTCAAATTCGACCCAGAAGCTACCTTATAAATATCCTTCTTTTGCTCACTGTTCAGGGGGACAAAATTTTGGAGACCAAAGAGTATCCTAAAGTTTTGAGAATTCTTTGTTCAATAGTTCAAAATTTTGTGGCTTTTGTGGTTGTTCGAGTTGAAAGAGGTGGTGGAAACGTCTCCGTCAAACTCGTCGTTCGGTTTGCTGCCCAGAACCACGTAACATTCGTATTCCGTTCTCATCCTTTTAGTTCTCTTAGTTTTTATATGAACTGTTTGTTCTTAATTTGATGTGAAGTGTTTTATTTAGTTTTTTAGCGATTATGTATGCCTAATTTAGTTAACTAAATAAAGGCGTTTAGATTTAACTTCGATGTTTAGCACTCTTTGCTAGTTTTTGATCTTTTCTCTTGTTTTAATCTCAATGCTCAACAATGGAGGCTTGTGTTAGCTTAACATTTTATGAATTAGTTGGTGTTTAACTAGTTACATTAGGTTGTGTTGCTTAGTATTTTACTCGCTTTCCGTTTTAAGGAATAGACATGTTGTCGATAATCAGTGTTTAAATTTGTTTGAAATTCTCGGTAGTATCCAGATTTAAATACCTTATTCAAATACGTATTTTCAATTATGTTGAATTTTTCATCTACTGCTAATATGGTCACAATTTGGGTGTGCATCTATAAAGCTCTTCCTTAAATTGTTTCTGTTAGTTCCTAGTCTCTTAAGTGCTAGCTTATGTCATTCTATCTCTAGTAGATATTGCATTGATAATTAAGGTGAAAACTAGTTGTTGGTTTGCTCCTTTACTATCTTTAAGATGCTTTGATTGATATTTTAATATGAAAATGTTTTTAGTTTCTGCCTTAGTTTCTTTGATCCATTGTTAAGTACTCCTTTACAATATTCCATGGCCATGTTTTTTCTTTCCATAATTTAACATTTGTTTCCTTTAAGTTGCTGGGTGTCTCTTTTCTTTTAGATTTTTGCCTTAAATCCTTTAGGTCAGGCACGTGGCTTTAATATGGGATAGTATTCTAGTGGCAATATATGATCTAAATTTATTCTTCCTTTTCAATTGTCTTGATCTTTGTCATTAGTATTTTATTTTCTAAGTGAAGATAGCTAGATTTACGTTTGGTATTCTTGCCTCTCTTAGAGTGTTAACTTAATTCTTTCTAAAGTTGTCATATCTTGGTGTATCTATATTATTTGGCCAAATGTCCCATGTGTTAACCAAATAACTATATTTCCCTTCAACCTTCTGATCTTTTCTTTACCAATGTGAATCTGTAACTCTAAATGCAACTCTTAAGATTTTTGATAAAATATTTGTTGTCTTTCCTCACTTATTTTTCTGATATTCTTTCTGTGACTGAAATTATAGTTATGGTTTGTCTTAATTTGAGTATAGAGGAAAGGTTTTAGGACCAAATGTTGTCATCTATGACTCTTCTATTAATTCTTTACTTCGAGTAGATTAAACTTGCATTATTAAATATCGTTTGTTTTTAAAGTTAACAGTTGTCCCCTTCTTGATCATTTGTTAATCCTTATCTTTCTTTATTTAACATGAACCTTCTTGTTCGAGTCCAATTGGACTCCCTCTTTTGCATCTTCCTTTCTTTGAGTCGACCTCCGCCAATCTTCCTTTCTTTGAGTTGACCTCCGCCAAAGGCACAAAGGGGAAGCTAATATCTTCGAGTTAAAATTCAAATCAGTGGTAGCAACTCAGTAACAGGGTTACAATAGTTCCAGAGAAGCTGAAAAGATAAATCTTTTGGTTCTAAACCTAATTAGACATGGAGCAGGGAAGTAGTAGTCCAAAAGGGCTAAAAATAGCATTTTTTCGGACTTAAAGAGTTCGAAAATAGAGCCAGCAGCAGCAAGTGGACTTAAAATTGTCCAAGTTCTATTCGTATTTTGTTTTCCTTATATTGTGATTTCGTGATAATTGCCTTTAACTTCTAACTTTTATTTTGTTAATTCAGATCAATCGGGGAAGTTTTCTATTTTGTCACTCATTTTGCTTTAAATATTTAAAATTATCAAACCTGTTTTAAGTTACACAATCTAAGCTTCAAGACTAACTTGAGAATTATCCATATTCTTTCATAATTAGTATTTAGCTCTCAAATCCACGCCAAAGTGATTGTGTTGATTATTCGACTCAAAAAACTTGACTCAGATAAATTGTTAAGTTACAATTTTATTTTGACACTTTAACATTTGAATTATTTCATTATTTGAGATAATACGAATGTATAAGTATCAAAAGATTTCCTTCTTTCAAAAAATAAGAATTTTAAGTAATTTAAGTTTCCTTTTTAAAATTTAGCCAAGCTTTTTGAATTCGTCGATCAACCATGTGTCAATGGATTCTCGAAGATGCCTAAACCCTTACCCGACTTTGGTTTTATTTAAAATGTTCTCTTTCAAAACCCCCTTTTTAAAATGGTTTTCTTAATTTTCCCTAAAAAATTAAGTGACGACTTTCAAATTGTTATTTTTCTTTAATTAATCAAATTTCCAAAGTAGCAAAACGGTTTTAGAACCTTAGTTATCGAAATTGGGTCATAACAAAATAGCGACTCTGCTAAGGATTCATCTAGGTTTTAACCAAAATGATTTTATTATTTGGTAACTATTTATTTGTATTAGCTGTTATTTTTCAATTATGTGTTTAAATTTTAAATATATTATTGTCATTGCAACTCATGTCATACAATTTTGTCAAATAACAAATAAAATGCATTAGGAAAGGATGGGTACGTGGCTATCCGCGGTTGTGCCTTCAGAAAAGATCACCTTGCTTTCGGAAGTAATAAACAAATAGTTGATTCGTGGTCGTCCAACGTCGTTTATTATATTCGCCTCGTAGTTTGTCCAACTCGAGTAACCATGTCTTATTTCAAAACTCACTCTTAGTCAACTAATGTAGAGCGAAACTAAAATCCTCCTTTAGATGTATTAACCTAAGATGACCCAATACTCGAGGTGTATTAGGCTCATTAGAAGATCACCTTGTGCCTAATTGGTCCTCGATCAATACAAGGCGATCATCCACCTATATTTTAAATTTGAAGGATATGTATGTCGATTTGTGTGTGCCATTGTCCTTAGGGTTGAGTTTTTATTTTATAGGTAGTTTCTTTGTTGAAGTCAAAGAAGATCTTCCTCAATCGGAAGAAATTCAAAAGAATCAAGAAGTTTGGGAATGAAGATTTCATATGGAAGCTTAGTTTAGTTTCATTATACCCCTGCGTGAGACTGATATTTATTTCCCTCTCCTCTATTCTGTATCCTCATTTGTTTTATTCATAAGGCTTGTACAAATATTTTGGGGCAATGGAACGTTTTACAAATGATACACACATCCTTCAAACGTTAGGCCTATCTTTGGCTTAAAAGGTCACATGTATGTTAGGAGGCATTGTATTTTGTTTGTGTGTTAAATGTTACTAATTTTGTTTCATTTGTGCTTGCTTGACTTATGTGCTATACATAAGTTTTGCTTCAAACATGATTGGTCTATTATTCTATTTCAAAGTCTCAAAACTTTGTTTGGCATATAAGGTCAATTTTTTATCCCTCTCGAATTACTCTTTGAGTCCATTATCAAAATTTGTTTCGAGTTCGTTAAATCCTCAAAAAGATTGTTGGGTCATCACTTAAATTCATGTTCACCTCATCCTTCTTGAATTTTTTTTTTCACACCTACCTAGTCAGCGTTACTAAATATTTCGTCAATTTCATGTCAAATTTAAGACCTTTTTATTCTCAAAAGGGCTTTTCAATTGAACCTTCCAAAAAGTCAACATTTGAATCTTTACTCAAATTATATAGTTTGCTTTGTTCAAATTCATTTCTTTCGTTAAAATTTTAGTTCACGGAATGATCAAAGATTTCCCATTTGCTCACCCTTTTAGAGTATTTTGTTATTCGAATTTTGGACTAATTTATTTTAAGCAAAACAGATGTTATTTGTTTTATATGCTACGTTGATTATTATGATTAATAGACTAACTCTCTTATTTTTTGAGTTGTTTTTAGAAGATGAGACTGATTTGTGTTGGTAATTAAACTTGCTCACTTCACCAAAGTTTCCGTTGGCAGAACATCCATATTTTACACGGTCTAAGGTGAATGAAATTTCTACAAACTCTTCATTTCTTACTTGGACTACTAAGAGGACTCGTTCAAAAATGGATTCCACTATCAACATAATTGCTTCATCCGACATGATCCCCACTTCATCTGTCGCGGCCAATCCTAGTGCCTCGGTAGCAACAGAATCACCCATGGAAGTCATTGCTCGTTTAGAGCGACAAATTGGAGAACTGAATATCCTGGTAACTCAATACCAAGCTGCTTTTCAGAGCCTACCACATGATGCTCGCCAAAATGATCCCATGCCACTTTCGTTTTCGACTTCAAGTGAACTCAATCAAGAAGATCATTTTACCACCTTTCAGCAAATTCAAAGCGCCTTACTCACTCATTCAACTCAGGATACTCTTCTTGTGTACACATTTGCTCTTTCAAAAGCTTCAACGGTAACACATCATGCTCCGCCAGTGTACACTTATGTCACTGCTCCACCTGTTACCAAGGCTCAAGAGTTTCACCACCAAGATGTTAATCACTATGTTGAAATTAAAAATGATGCAAAATCAATTGATGTTGAAATGATTATTAGAAAGATGAAAAGCTTAGAGGATGCTATGAGAGGTCTTCGTGGATTCGATAGTAGCTAGAGTGTGAGTTATGAAGAGTTGTGCACATTCCCTGAAGTTGAGCTTCCACCTGGTTACAAGATTCCCAAGTTTGAAAAGCAGTGGATCAGAAAATCCTTTCTTCCATTTGAAAATTTATTGTGAAAAATTGATTGGCATTGGAAACAACGAAGGGATAATAATCAAGCTATTCAATCAAAGTCTGGAAAAGCCTTGGAGTGGTACTCAAAGCAAGATGTGACTAAATAACGTACTTGTGATGACATAGCGAACGCTTTTGTGGATCACTACAAGTTTCATGTTGAGATCGCTCTTGATAGAATCTTTATTACCAAGCTAAAACCAAAGTCGACTGAATGCTTTCGAGAATATGCCATTCTTTGGAGGGAAGAAGCTGCTAGGGTGCACCTACCTATGGAGGAATCAGAAATGATCACCTACTTCATTCAATATCAAGACTCAGAATACTATGAATGAATGCTGACAATGGGTGGAAAAACATTTGCTGAAGTTATCAAGGTTGGAGAAATGATCGAAGACGGTCTCAAGACTTGCAGAATAGCAAGTTACACCTCATCTCATTTTGCTAATAAGGCCTATCAAACTAGTTCCTTTGGAAAGAAAAAAGAGAAAGAAGTTATGATGTTAACGACTCAAGGAGCTACCTCATATAATTGTCAACCACTTTCAGGCTATCCTGATTCACGATACTATGTTTGCAACAATCAAGCAACATTTCATTCTCCACGACCAATGCAAAATTCTCGAAACAGTGCACCTTGTCCCAATTTTGAGAAAAAGCCTCCCCAAGTCTTCATTCCATTGTGTGAGACACTGACTCAACTTTTTGGGAATTGAAAAAGGCAGGAATACTCCATCCAGTGAAAGCAAAGACTGTAATACTTCAGTCGAGTGATATGACCCAAATAAGCGTTGTGTTTATCATTCAGGAGTTGTTGGACATGATACCGAGAAATGTATCACTCTCACGCACAAAATTCAAGATCTGATTGACAATGAGGTGGTAAAACTTTCACATGCTCCACCGAATGTGAACACCAATCCACTACCCAAGCACAAGGAGTAGTAATTGGCGTAACCAATTGCGAAGAAGAAGCAAGTTTTTCTGAAAGTCGCACTTTTGGCATCTTTGAGTCTTGTATGTGGAGTTTGTTGCTTTATTTTCTTGTAATAGTACTTTTATCACTGTGTTTTCTTTGTAATCATTTGTTTGGTTTTGATTTCCTTTGTAAGCGTCTTTCATATGTAAATGAACTACGTCTGACCTGAATTCTCAAGAATGAGCTACATAGGCGGCCTATGTCGGCATCGGTTACCTCTTTATCCCCTTTTAATGTTTCCTTGTACTTGAACTATGTTTGACCTGATTTTCCTAGTGGAATATGTAGGCGGCCTTCACTGGCTTTAATCACGTTATCAAAAATATTTTGATTCCTCTTTATGTTGGAACTACGTTTGACCTGATTCCTGCTCAACGGGATACGTAGGAGCCATATCGGCTTGGTCATGTTCTCCGTAAGATTTCTACTATTCTTTATAATGGAAAATGGGGCAGAATTTTGAGAGGATCTCAAAATTCGTTTGAAGAGAACTTTTTTCAACAAGCCAGAATCAAAGATCACTTCAGAGTTGCAATTGGGGTAGAGTTTTTGAGATTCACCCAAAAATTCAATTAAAAACTACAAAAAGTTCAAAAGTTATGTTATGTTTCAAACCGGGGCAGAATTTTTGAGGAGGATTCCTAAAAAATTTCATCAAACGACATTTCGAGATCAAACAAGCTTGTAAACCACACGTCAAAGGAGCATTTGGATGGCAAGGCAAAGCCAACATGAATCAGTCTCTTGAAACTAAGAATTTTTCCTTGGATGCAAGAACTACAAAGTTACAAGGCATCATTGGACCCACAGTGGCCTCGTCATAGCTCAAATGATTTCTACTCTTAATTCATCTTCTAAAGTTTTTCCTTTCACTTTATTGTGACTTACACATTCTCAAATTTACAATTGGAATAGCTTGGCTCAATGGCGAAGACCATAAGACATCATCCAGACCAATATAAGCCGAACAACTTTATTTGAAAACTTCTCTTTTACTTTGATAAGTTTATTTTTTACTACTTACATCTGAACTCTACAAGCGTCGTTAGAATTGGAGTCAAAATTCCAAAAGGGTCTTTTCAATTTTTGAAGGATCAGTCCAGATGTTCACCAGAAGAGGGACATAAATCAATACTTTTCAAAGATGTTATTATGAAAGATTTCCTACACCAAGGATCCAATCCAAGCTGACTCTTATCCTCTATTTTATGTTGAAAAACTTTGTCCTTCATTTTTTCAAATCTCTTGCCTTTTTATGGCAAATCTTATGTTCTCTTTAAATTTTGTTAAGTTTCAGGTTCGAACTACGCCAGACCTGATTTCTTGTTCCAGCAAGATACATAGACAATCCTATATAAGGATTTGGTCTTCCTACTGTTTCAAATTACAGACCTTAGAGGAAACTGGAGCATGTTTTTGAATCAGTCATTCTTCATTTTTTGCAAATTGCTCCAGTTAAGCACCCTTGGACAGGAAGCAGGGGCAACTTTTTGAAACAGTTCAAAGTTCTCAAAATCTCCGCTCAACTTCAAGTTTTAGATATTCTTTTTCAATAAAATTCTCTCTTTAATAAGAGATTTCAGACTAAAAGTAGGGACTCGCTTTATGTGACATCCCTAATCGGCCATTATTGCCTTGTTTCAATGTTAAAAGTTCTCAAAGCATTATTCCAGAATCCCGCGTTCTCTATGCTTACCAGATTGTCATAATGTGTTCAAAAGTCTTGACATGTGTTAATTCTTGTTATCTATTAACAAAATCTTTATGAGCGCAAGAACAACCCTTTTTAGAAAATCACAGATCTTACTAGCTTCAGAAATTACAAGAGATAAACCAAATTACTATGTTATAACCTTACTCCCTATTTTTAAGAGTTGTTCTTTATCATTAGGGTATTATTATTGGAGCGTCACTTCCTTCAACGTGACATGTTATTATTATTGAAGCATCACTTCCTTCAACGTGATACATTATTATATTGGAGTGTCATTTTCTTCAACGCGACATGTTATATTATTGGAGCGTCACTTCCTTCAACGTGACATGTTATTATTATTGAAGCATCACTTCCTTCAACGTGATACATTATTATATTGGAGTGTCATTTTCTTCAACGCGACATGTTATATTATTGGAGCGTCACTTCCTTCAATGTGATACGTTAAATTATTATTGGAATGTTACTTCCTTCAACGTGACACGTTATATTATTGGAGCACCATTTCCTTCAATGTGACATATTATATTATTGGAGTGTCACTTCCTTCAATGTGATACGTTAAATTAATATTGGAGCGTCACTTCCTTCAGCATGACACGTTATATTACTGGAGTTTCAATTCCTTTCACGTGAAACGTTAAATTTTTATTCGAGCGTCAACTTCCTGAATGTGACACGTTATATTATATTGAACAATCACTTCCTTCAAAGTGACACATTATTATTATATTGGGACATTACCTCCCTTAAGCACAAGGTTATATTATATTGGGAAATCACCTCCCTAAAAAATGACACGTCGGGATGTCACCTTCCTAAAAAGTGACACGTTATATTATGTTATTGAATCATCACCTCGTTTAAATTGACATATCACTTTGGATCACCACTTCCTTCAAGAACAATACACTTGAAACTAGATCGTCATCTTCTTCAGTATGACATATTAAACCAGGTTTGCACAAATTATATTTGTATTTATATTACATTTTCTACTGACAATTTTCTCCAAATTTTGAAACACACGAAGTGGACTACGTCAAAAATAGGACGCAACACAATGTGAAATTTTTCTTAGCAGCGAACTGGGACATAGTTTAAAGAGGAATATCAAACTCTTAGGACGCGAGTTGAGGAGCGACTTCCACCACAATCAAACAACATCCATATCCTAAGACGTGTGGTTATTTCTTGGGATTTAATAGTTTCAGTTTCGCCTTCAGTGAAATTTTCAACTCTCACAGGAGGCAAATTTTCAAATTTGAGTGACAATACACCTAGAGCTTTGGAAGTTATGCCCATGTAAGTTCTTACATATGGGTGTGAAGGGTCCCACATTCATAGTTGAGATGTTTGCCTCTTTTCCACACTCAATTAATTTTTCACTCATCGTTAAGCTAAAGGTTATTTATGTATAAGAGATTTCGTTTTCAACCGATTGAGTCGAACTACAAGCAGTCTGATTTCAAAAGTTTAGGGACATGTAGGTGGACTTAATATTGAAAAATCGATTGTACTCCAATAATTCTGTCATCACTCTGTTCTCGAGCTTTTCGGTCTCTCCATACTTTGACATCAAAATGGCATTTGCATTCTTTCAAAACTGTGCTTAAAATCAAGCGTCTTTTGAACTATAAGTGGCCTGAGTTCTCATGTAACCTGAGATATGTAGGAAATCCAATACTAGAGTCCAGCCATAATTCTTCAAAAGACCCTTACCGTTCACCGTTTCGAAGAGATGAATTAGTGGTCAGACAAAATTGGATTCGTCAATTTCGTTTGCCTCGAATCTCTTTCATCGATCCTAAGCAAACAAGGGGCAGTTGTTGACACTCAATTTTGACCTCCACAATTTAATTAATTTTCAAGCTTCTTCAATTTGAAATAAATGTTTTTGAAAAAAAAAACTTTCAAAATCATTTTTCAAGACATTTTACCATTTTTCATATAGATTATATGTTTTTTTATATATATATATATATATATATATATATATATATATATATATATATATATATATATATATATATATATTTATTTTTTATTTATTTTTTCATTTTAATTGAATATTTGAGAAAATCAATTTACCAAAAAGTAGTGTTTTAATTGAGTATATTTTATTTCTCTAAAAAAATTATTAACTAATTCATGAATTAATTGGTACGGTCAATCTTTTATTTCAAAGTAATTATTTTATCTTGTTAAATTAAGAAGCTCGATTAATTAATTTTAATTTGCATTGAACCACATTCTTCGAATTCAATTTCTCAATGAAATACATTTATTTGGATCTAATTTTAAGCCTAATTTCTCAATAAACAAGCCCATACCCTTAATTATTTGAATAAATTACCTATATACACATCTTTATTTTTCATAATTTCCACCATTCCCTACCATTTCAAAATATTTTCAAAATCCCTTATTTTTTTTCAATTCTTAATTCAAACGGATACATAAGTATTTCAGCCTTAACACATGATTTTCTTCCCCTTTTCACTCCTTTAGTCTCTCCCTAATTTCACTCTACAATCTTATCAGTTACAATTTTCATATCAATTTGATTTTCAAAAGGATTCTCTATAATCTTATTAGTTACAATTTTCAAAAGGATTCTCTACAATCTTATCAGTTACAATTTTTAAAAGGATTCTCTACAATCTTATATGTTACAATTTTCATATGAATTTGATTTTCAAAAGGATTCTCTATAATCTTATTAGTTACAATTTTCATATCAATTTGATTTTTTTTTCCTGATTTTTTGTTGTTCATATTTTTCTAATATATATGTGTTCAGATTTTTAATGTATCTAGATGTGTTTGTTTCTTAAATTAATGTGTAATGTCTTCGTTTCAACATTATGATACATTACAATTTCATTATGTACAATGTATCGTGTTCAAATTACTAAATTATTTTACGGTTATAGTTTGGGATACATTAACTAGATTTTTAATGTATCTAGTTAATTTTGTTTCTTAAATTAATGTATAATATCTTTGTTTCAACACTATGATACATTACAATTTTATCATACACAGTATATCGTGTTCAAATATTAATTTTGATACTTGATATAAAATTTCTACTAAATGTATCATTTATCATGTATCTATGTGTTTCTATGTATCGGATACACAACATTCTATTCTTGCATGAACAAATACACATTTTTTTAGACATGATACATAAATTCGAATTTACGCTAATTGTATTTGATACGTAGCAAATACCAAATACATAAATAGTAATGTATTGATAAATCTATCCATCTCAGAAATAAAATTCAGAAAACGATTACACAAAATTATAAAAGGTATGAATGATCCATCAAAGGTATGAATCTCTTTAGAGTTTATGTTTGTTGTATCAATCCATAACGGATACATTGAAAATCCAAACTCTTGAGTCTTCACCTCAACGATGTATCAGATCTCCAAATTTTTCCTCAACTCATCGATCTTTAATTCAGCTGCAATGGTTGATTTGAGATTCACAAATCAATATTTTGACCAACAACCATTTCATCACTTTTGTATCATTCATATCTCACCTCACTTTCTCAGATTTCGAAAGGATTTGCTTCAGATTTCGAAAGAAAATCCTCATTTTCTTAGATTCCGAAAGGATTTCCTTCTACTATATATCGAATTTTCAAGTTTTCCTCATCTCATCGATCTACTGCAATTGTGGATTTGAGATTCATAAAAGAAATTATTTGTCCAACAATTATTCATTATGTATCTTATCAAATTTTTGGTAAATTTGAATCTGATTTGAATGATTATTCGATGAACATGAGACGATGAATAGAGAGAGAAAAATGAATTTGAATTTGTTGATTCTGGAAGAATTTGCTTCTGATTGGATTGTTTGAAGCTAGGAGGATTTGGAAGAGAATTGAGAGAAGAAAATTTGAATTTTGAATTAATTGAAGCAGTTACCATTTGAGAAAGATTGACAACAAATTGATTAGCGTGATTTGGGAAACTCACATTCAAAATTGATTATCTTTCCTTTAAAAGTGTAATTGAATTTATTTTAATGTATTGGAATTAATGTATCCGACTTGTTTGCTATGTATCCGGATAACACTGATTTTGAGGGATTTTTGTAAATTGAAAAAAAGTAGGGATACAATGTAATTTAGCTCTTTACACTATGAGATTTAGGTAAGTTATACTAATTATTTCCCTATGGTCCTAAATTTCTATTCCACACACTCATTTTTCCTATTCTTTCTACTCTCCAGAACTCACGCTCTCTCCCTCACGCGTTCCTCTTCTCCTTCACAAGAAGAACGACGCGAACCTAGCAATTCCAATGAGTCCTAGTCATAGTTTATCCATTTTTTGGTGAGGAACATCAATCTCATATAGCTGTCCCGTTTGTCCTTTCTTATCCAGTGAGGCATACGAATTCAAACGGTAACTCGTCCTTCTTATTTCTTGTCAATTCTTTTTCTCTCGAATTTACCCTCTCTAGTACAATTCGAGGTTTCCAGACACTTTCTCAAAGAATTTCGAATTCACAGCAGTCCCACATCGTTTTTCCCCTCAAATTCAACCCAGAAGCTTCCCTATAAATACCCTTCTTTTGCTCACTATTCAGGGGGACATATTTTTGGAGACCAAAGAGTACCCTAAAGTTTTGGGAATTCTTGATTCAATAGTTCAAAATTTTGTGGCTTTTGTGGTTGTTCGAGTTGAAAGAGGTGGTGGAATCGTCTCCGTCAAAATCGTCGTTTGGTTCGCTGCCCAGAACCTGGTAACATTCGTATTCCTTTTAGTTCTCTTAGTTTTTATATTAACTGTTTGTTCTTAATTTGATGTGAAGTGTTGTGTTTAGTTTTTTATCGATTATGTGTGCCTAATTTAGTTAACTAAATAAAGGTGTTTAGATTTAACTTCGATGTTTAGCACTCTTTGTTAGTTTTTGATCTTTTCTCTTGTTTTAACCTCAATACTCGACAATGGAGGCTTGTGTTAGCTTAACATTTTATGAATCAGTTGGTGTTTAACTAGTTACATTAGGTTGTGTTGCTTAGTCTTTTACTTGCTTTTTAATTTAAGGAATAGACTTGTTGTCAATAATCAGTGTTTAAATTTGTTTGAAATTTTCGATAGTATCCAGATTTAAATACCTTATTCAAATACTTATTTTCAATTATGTTGAATTTTTCATCTATTGCTAATATGGTCACAATTTCGGTGTGAATCTATTAAGCTCTTCCTTAAATTGTTTATGTTAGTTCCTAGTTTCTTAAGTGCTACCTTATTTCATTCTATCTCTAGTAGATATTGCATTGATAATTAAGGTGAAAACTAATTGTTGGTTTGCTCCTTTACTGTCTTTAAGATGCTTTGATTGATATTTTAATATGAAAAATGGTGACTCCCGGTGAGAAAGAGGAAAAACAGAATATGGACTTGGAGAGAGAAGAGAGAGATTAAATTTTGGATAAAAAATAAAATAAAATAGGGCAACTATTTGAGATCTTGCCACATGTTTTTCTATTTAATCAAAGGGTATATATGATCTAAAATTATGACGATGAGGATATGTATGACCCAAAAGTATAACGGAGGACATATACGTACCATTTTTGAAAGTTCGAGGGTATATTTGACCTTTTTCCCTATAAAATAAAATAAAATTTCACTCATTAAATCTTCAGTATTTTTTAAGATACGTATTATAAAACATAAACAAAAAACAAAGTTCAATAACATTATCATAAATTCCGTTCAAAAACTAAAGCTACATTAACATAAAATATACGAGTAAACTAGGGTGCAAAAATAAAGCTAAATAACATAAAAATAGACAAACATTACTAATCATTATTCCCCAACACCTCCGTCAACATATGCACCACCAGTAGCATCCTGTTCATTAAGTTTAGTAGCTAAAACATGAATACGATCTGACAACCTCTAAATTTGATTCTTAAGATTTGAAATTTCATCTTCGAGGCGACTCACTTTGTCACTACTATGCTATATCCCAGACGATATCTCCCAGTCCTGTAATACTAAGATGCCCGTTTATGTTCTTTGAGGAAGACATGTTAGGGATTAAATTATGTTATTTTATGGGAAATTTATGTATTAAGTATAGACGAATGAGGGATAATTTATAATAACCCACAATTATATTTGTTAAGCCAACAATTGATTTGGTTAGCCCAAGAGTCGTCTGTTCAGTATCCCCAAATGTTTCAAATAATAAGATAGAGTCATTTGTTAACCTTGTTAAGTGTAATGAAGTATAAATTAGACTAAAATATAGAGAAATTTCGATAGAAATTAAAAATAAACCACAATAAAAATGAAAATGAAATGAAACATAATACATTACTAAAGACATTAATATCATTACATCAAAAAGAGATGACCACTAAACATTACAAGCACAGCCACCCTCAATATTATCGACCCCACCACCACCCTGAATATTATCGGCACCACCATGGTTATTAAGTTCCAATGCATTATTAACCTGAGTAGAAAGGTTAAGAAAAGAATGAGACAAGGTCCTTACTTTATGCTTAAGTGCTTCCATTGCATGATTGAGGTCCTGTACTTCGTCCTTTAGAAGTTCAATCTCCCAAACCGTGTGAAATCGTCTTCTACGATTATCATGTGCGTTTCTGTTGACTGAAGGAGGAGGCATGGTAGTGATACAAGAACCAAAGAAATATGGATATTTGGTAGAAGATTAAGTTATTGGAAGAATATCTATAGTTGCAACTATTTACAGCCCATCAAGTACAGAAGTAGAATTCATTAGTTCGAACGGTCACATGCGTTCTACAAAGTGTACACGAAAAGTCTTCTGTTTTGGAGCTATCAGAAAACATAGCCCTAGCCTCATTTGACTGAAGATTTCAAAAATATTCAGTCAGTTTAGACTTTTCCGTTTTTTAAAACATTTAAATTTCCTTATTAAATACACGAAACCAATTAAATTATAAAAATTAGACTGAAAATTAAGAAAAATAGAAAACAATCACAAAATATCAAGTCCAATAAAAAACAATTTAATCAATAATTGTCGCAGTGTCGACATCGATGAAATCCAGAAGATGGTGCTCATCGTTTTCTTTGCAAACAACGTCTACCATGTCCTCCTCACTATGATAAATAACAAATTTCAAAACATCCCCCTCAACCAATCTTGCCTTACGAATAAACAAGTTTCAACCATCAAAGAACCTCTGTCGGTTCTTCGAACTGCAGTAGCCTACAATTAAATTGTGTTCATCTGCAAACATTCTATCCGCTCCTATATATATTAACAAAGTATCTGTTGGGTTCTTGGGAAAGTATTGACTTATCGATTGCGGAAGCCACTACATAAAATAAAAATAACAAGACATTAGTTCAAGATGTTTTTAATAAAACAAACAGATAAAGGAAATACAGTGAAATGTTTTACCATTCCATTTAGCGTCACGTATGATCTACTTAGGGTGTGTTTGGTATGAAGGAAAACATTTTTCGGAAAATGTTTTCCAATTTTCTCATGTTTAGTTGGATTAAATGTTTTGGAAAATGTTTTCCAAATCAACTCATTTTCCTCAAATTTAAGGAAAATGACTTCCCTTCAAAACTTAAGGAAAACATTTTCCAAAACTCTCTTCCAACTTCCAATTTTAAAAAAAATGTTGAAAAAATTAATTTATTTGGTCCCTACCCTCAAACTAGCCCCCCAACCATCCCCCCACAAAAAATAATAATTTAAAGTTTGTTTTTAAATTCAATATTTTTACCCCACCCTCACCTCTACTCCCACCCCCTACCATCATCCCTCCCAAAAAAATATTAAAAGTTGCTTTTATAAAATATTTCTAATTTCTAATTTTTGTTTTTTTACACCCGCAGCCCCCTATCAGCCCCCCACCCCCTTTAGAAAAAATATTTAACTTTGTTTTTAAAAATATTATTTCAATTTTTCACCCTTAGCTTCGACCCCCCTACCCAACCCCCACCCACCCCCTACCAGCCCCCACTCCCCAAAAAAATTTAAGTTTGTTTTTAAAAAATATTTTCGACTTCAAAATTTTATTTTTCACCCCTACCCTCGATCCCCCCTCCCCGCCCTACCAGCCCCCACCCTCCAAAAAAATTTTAAGTTTGTTTTTAAAAATATTTTCGACTTCAAAATTTTATTTTTTCACCCCTACCCTCAACCCCCCACCCCCACCCACCCACCCCAAAAAAAATTTAAGTTTGTTTTTAAAAAATATTTTCGACTTCAAAATTTCATTTTTTCACCCCTATCCTCGATCCCCCCCCCCCCCCACCCCCACTTACCCCCCCCCCCCCTCCCCCCCAAAAAAAATTAAGTTTGTTTTAAAAAAATATTTTTTAACTTTAAAATTTCAATTTTTCACCCCTACCCTCGACCCCCCACCCCCCACCCACCCCCTACCAGTCCCAATCCCCAAAAAAAATTAAGTTTGTTTTTTAAAAATATTTTCAATTTCAACAATTAATTTCTACTCTAGTAAAAATAAAAGAAATTTTTTAAAAACATTTTTCATTCACAAATCAAACACTAAAAATATTTTTCGAAAAATATTTTCTACTCACCAACCAAACATGAGAAAATAAGTCAAAAATTAACTTATTTTCCAAGAAAACATTTTCTAGGAAAACATTTTTCATGGAAAATATTTTCCTTCATACCAAACACACCCTTAGTCTCATTTTGAAGTGTGGTAGGGGAGGATAAGAGATTGGGTATTTATAGGAATGTTTAAAATTTCAGAATTCCCACCAAAAGTTAAACTTTTCATTCTTTGTACAGTGAATGATCTTTTTAAGAAGGAATTAATTCGGTCCCGATTTAATTACTATAATTATATTATACAATAGTTAGATACAAGTTAAAGAGTCATGTTATTAAAGTAGAGAAGATAAATAGGAATTTTTTGAAACTTATTATACATAATTAGAATAATAAATATTCTCTTACTCATTTATTCTTTTACTCATAATATTTTATTTATAATGTATATCTATATATATAATAACCTATTACATTAATTGTTAATTATTATTTATATTATTGAGGAATGGCAAAGGTATTACTACTTTGATTAAATATTAAATATGCTTCATAATTACTCCCTCTGTATTCTTTACCCTTATTTAATTTAACCAATATCATTAATTTAGCTTTTCTAAATTGGATGAATGTATATTTTCAACGCTAATAACTAACAAGAGAAAAAAAAGAATGAATATGGTAATTTATGCATTGATTGTATGAAATGAAAAGTATTATGGTTCATAATACTTGTCAACATATTGTTCCTTTTTTACCCTTGAGAGTTATTAGCTTTGAAAATATACATTTGACCAACTTACAATAACCAAGTAAATGATTCATGTTCATTAGTTAAATTAATTAATCAAAATAAATTAAAATTATTCATTGATTGAAAAGTTGAGTTCCAGAAAAGAATTTTTTTACAAGGCAACTACAATAAGATTTTATTAATCAATAGCTATCATCGTTGTATCATCGATGAAATCCATAAGAAGGTGCTCATGGATTTCCTTAGAAACAACGATGTCTATTATGGCCTCGTCACTACGCTAAATAACAAATATTAAAACATCGCCCTCAACCAATCCTGCATCAACAACAAACTCATTCCAACCCTCTGAAAACCTCCACCGGTTGGAAAAACCACAGGTGCCTACAATTAAATTGTATTGATCTCCACATGCAGTAGTAGGACGTACATAAGTTAACAAAGTATATGTTGGGATCGACGGAAAGTATCGACTTACTGATTTTGGAAGCCACTACATAAAACAAAAAATAACAAGACATTAAATACATTATAATTCTATTAAGTCAAACAAATAAACAAATAAAACGAAAAAAAATGAAATACGATAATTTACCATTCCATTTAACGTGACATATGATCTAGTTAGTCTAATTTTGAATATTGGTAAGGGAGGATTAGACACTGGAGTAAAGTCTGTCATTGGTCTATTGAGAATAGAGATTGGTGTAAATCGTGAGATAGTATTGGGTATTTATAGCGTTATTAAATTTTTTGACTTCCCACCACAAATGAAGAAGGTACCAAGTTCTGCTACTACCACTAGGCCATTTGAGTGTAATATTTTTGAATATTAACTATATTAAATATGTTTAGCTCTCTTATTCTAATAGAAAAAAGTACATTATGTTTATATTAAGACTTGCTTTTGCAATTTCTTCAAATTTTGTTTATATTTTTAAGATGAATGAATTATAGTTTAATTTGTTAATTGACAAATAATTTTTCACATTTTTTATAGATAGATTATTTAAAAAAAAAAAAGAAATAAGAAAGAGAAGAACAAACAGATGTTGAAATCACAAGAATAGACACGTGTCAGTATTCCAGGTATAACACACACAATACTCACCGGTTCCGATTATTCAAATGAAGTGTTACCACTTTGAAAGTTGCAACTCTTCATTACACTAATTCTCTATAATTGTTGTTTAAGAAGCCAAATAGCCAAAAATTTAGAGAATTAATCACTTTGAATTGTAACTTGTTTGAATCCAAAAATCTACCTTCAATAAAAAAAATGAAGAGGATACGTTCTTCTTTTGATTGCTTTGATAGGGGGTTGGTTGAAGAAATTGTACAAAGGGTGGCTTCATCATCAATCAAAGATTTAATAAATCTCAGACTAAGGTATCTAGAAAAATTTAACATCAATTATTTACTTTATTGTTTACTCACCCATCAATTTTGTAGTTGCAAACTTCTTAATGATATAGGAAGTCAACAATGGGTATATGGAAAGTTGTCGCTGCAAGACGTTCACATTAATCCATTCATACGCTTAAATGATTTGACAAACATATGATTCAATGCTTTCATGGACAAATGCGTAGACTGTGGAAATAAAGAAGCCATGTATCGGAAAGGCATGGTAATAGTTTATTTTAATTTTTTTTCTTATGTATTGGAATGCTTAATTCGTTATAATTAATAGATGTCTGTTTAATTTTTATTTTTTTTCAGTTTAACTTTTTTAGAAATATAAATCCAGATGTTGCACTAGAATTAATTGACAAAGTTTCGAAAGGAGGACACGATGCTACAACATATGCTTTTGCTTTAATCTCGCTATACTTAGGCGGTGAATATAGCAAACAAGAGGTAAAGACAATTGGCGAATTGAAGGTAACGCAAAAACAAAGAGCGAAAACAAGGCATTATTGACGTAAATTTTAACAAATCTTACATTATATTTTTGTGTTACATCCTTTATTTGATAAAAAAAAAACCCGCGTTGTTGCACTATTAAGCATGTTCCCCTTGTTCGGAAGAATGACTGGGATAGTGCAGAGGATGAGGAGCATGAGAATTGCTATGGTTGTAGCAGTGATGAAGAAATTTGGCACTTCCACAATTATTAGCCCTTTACATAATAATTTATGTTTATAATGTAATATATATTTTGTATTATGTTTATAATGTATTATGTTTACTATGTATTATGTTTATAATGTAAATATATTTTGTGGAATATTACCTATTGGGGATAAATGCATTTATATGAACTATGTTTCTTATTATTTATTTGTCATCATTATATGTTTGAGGTTCTAATCAATTTAATGTTGTTTAACTCAAACGTTCTAACATTTTGACAGTTTTTTCCATCTTGATACTAATTATTTATATTGCTGAAAATAGTTATATAAAATTATTTGTTAATGGGCATTAATTATGATTCATAATTAAGCATATATTTTCAATTCTATTTAGTTTTATATCAGTTATTTAAATTAATTAATCAAAATAAATTAACAATGAATATTAATTAAGGATACGTCTCTTTTAATCACAATCACATTTATGTTGAACATTAACAATGATTAATAATTCATGGTTATTTAACACCTTTGTCAGAAAAAAGTAATATTGAGATCACTAAAACGTTTAAAGTTTAGTAACAAGGCAAATTCAATCATTTTTTATTAATCAATAACTAACTATCAGCGTTGTATCATCGATGAATCCAGAAGAAGGTGCTCATGGATTTCCTTAGAAACAACAATGTCTACTATGGCCTCGTCACTACGACAAATTACAAAATTTAAAACATCTCCCTCAACCAGTGTAACATCTCGCAATTTGAAATGGCTAGGAAGAAGCTAAGAACTGGAAATATTCAATTTTTGGAAATAATGAAAATCTGAAAATTTGTTTAAGTTAGGAAAAATTGAGTTTTGGTCAACTTCAAATGGACATAACTCCTAGATCAAGATGTGATAGGTGTACTTCCACATATGGTTGGAAAGATCTTGGAATGATCTTTCCAACGCCGCCAAGATTGCACGAATCCGAGTTCGTATGAGTGAGATATGCCCATTGGAAGTTGGTTTGTTCAAATAAGGAAATGTCCAATTTGGATTTTTGAAGGGTATTTCAGTCTTTTCCTTATCCAATTAATTTAGTTCGTTTTAGTGAATTAATTAAGGGTCAAATCAGAATGAGATCAGTTTAGTCAATTGGAAATTCACGCTAGGGCTTGGAGAAGAGAGAAAAGAGGAGAAAGGAGAAGAAACGCTCAAGGTTCGCCAAGAACGATTGATTTTGGTTGTGGATTCGCCAAGGAATTCATCTTACAAGGTATGTGAGTATTTCATAGCATTGGGTTCATTCACCCACACTCCAAACATGTTTAGTTCAGCGAAATTCGTCCTAAAAGAGTTTGAAAGTTGATGTTCTTGACATGTATTCTTGAATTTGAATGTTGTTCTTGAATTGGGATAAATTGAGGAGTTTCTAAGATCTTTGAGTCGAATTATAGAGTTGTTTTGAGTTAGGTTCTGGAGTCCATATGCTGGGTATTGGAATCTAAAATGAATTTGAGATCAATAGTTGAGTTTAGGCGAATTGGGGCTGTAAATCAGAGAAGGAAAAAGTCGAGCGTGATCTGGCACACAAGTCCACGTCGCGGACTTGCTCCCCCAATGACCAAAAAGTGTATCCGCGTCACAGTTAAGACGTGGACTCCTCTGTCTCAAAATGTAATTTCTTGAGTAATTATTTAAAACATCTCCGTGTCGCAGACTTGTTCCAAGACGGTGATTTGGTGATTTTTCTCATGTTTAGCTATTTAAAATCATTCCTAAACATCGTGCGATCTTTCCAATCACAAATCACAATCCTTGAATCCATAATTCAATTCAAGGATCAGTTAAGAGTCGAGTCAAGAGCAGTTAAGATCATAGTCAAGAGAAGTTCTTAGAGTTTTCCAAAAGTTTTTTTCAAATGTTCTAACTTTGTTTTAAGACTTAAAGATCAAGTTGAGTAAAGTTTGAAGTCCACTTCTTCAAAAGTATATGGGGACTATGTATTCCCAAAGGGTTTAAAATGTTTTCACATTTAAACAATAAAAGAAACCTCGATTTCCAAAGGGCCTTCAGGCTAGTTTTTAGAAAAGAGTAATTGCTTTCTAAATGAAGCAAGAGGGGAAACATTGATTTTCAAGATAGCCTTTGAGCACTAATCTCAAATCACAGAAGAAGTATGTTTTAAACATAAAGAGTTGGTATCATATTTTGGGAGTAGTATTGAGCACCGATATGGGGGGCGGGGGGGGGGGGGCGTTCAGAAAACCCCCAGCCTCCATAAACCATGTAGCCATCATAGGTAGAAAAGGGTCATACTTTTTAGATGAATCATTTTTGCATAGACTAGTGGATCCACTTAGTGAGTTAGGTCCTGTACCTCCGGCAAGGTATAGGATGGTCCTTGGCAGCGTGAGGTAAAGTTTTGTATCATCACTATAGCTCTTAAGTGATGGTTGTCGATTAGAGAAACTCCCACAACAATATTTTGTAATTTTATATACATCAGTTTATTTGTAGTTTTATATACATCTCAGAGTTATATGTATCTTTGCATACACACAGAGTTGACATCATGTTTTAAACCGTTTTTCTTTATATTGCACTTGTTTTTAAACTATTTTATATTGAAATGAGTTCAGTTATGTTAAGTTGAGTTGAGCAAGGTACGTTCTTCAGTTCCTTTCAGAATCTTTTCAAGCCTATGTTGTGTTTAGCATTCCAATTTGCATACTCAAACATTCAATGTACTGATGTCAGTTGGCCTGCATCTTATTATGATGCAGATGCAGGTAACCAAGATCAACATCCAGCGCATCGTTGATCCAGTGAGCACTCCAGATTCAGTTGGTAAGCCTCCTTGCATTCCGGAGGACTCCTTTTATTGCTTTCAATTATTTTATCAGTTCATTAGGATGTTGTGGGGCTTGTCCCAACATCTATCTTAGTTGTTTTTAGAGGCTTCATAGACAATCAGTCAGTTAGTGGTTGAGTTGTCTTTATATTATCATTCAGATGTTGTTTACAGACTCCAGTTGCTGATTTGGCTAAGTTTATATCTCTTTGAAGTGATGTTTTGGGATTATCTTGTTAAGTTAAGTCTTCCGCTGAGTAAGTAAGTCAGGCCAAGGGTTCGTTTCGGGCCAGCAATAGTTCTCGAGTGCCGGCCACATCCAAGGTGTAGGCTCGGGGTGTGACAAAATTGGTATTAGGAGTTTCTTGGGTTTGGTTGGCTATTATAGAAGGTTTGTAGAGGGGTTCTCATCCATTTCGTCTCCTTTGACCAAGTTGACTCAGAAGACAGTGAAGTTTCAATCGTCTGAAGCTTGTGAGAAAAGCTTTCAGGATTTGAAAAGAGGTTAACTACTGCCCAGTGTTGACCTTACTAAAAGTTTCTCAAGGTTTCGTGGGGGTATTGTGATACGTCTAGAGTTGGTTTAGGTTGTGTGTTAATGCAAAATGGCAAGGTTATAACTTATGCCTCCAGACAGTTGAAAGTTTATGAGAAGAATTACCCAACCCATGACTTAGAGTTGGTTGCTGTAGTTTTTGCTTTGAAAATATGGCGCCATTATCTTTATGATGTTTATGTGGATGTGTTCACCGATCACAAGTCTTCAGTATGTGTTTAGTCAGAAAGAGCTTAATCTCAGACATAGAAGGTGGTTAGAGTTACCCAAAGATTATAACATGAGTATTCTTTATCACCCAGGTAAGGCTAATGTTGTTGCTAATACTTTAAGCAGGTTGTCTATGGGTAGTACCACCCATTTTGAGGAAGATAAGAAAGAGTTAGCAAAATGATGTGCCTAGACTTGCACGATTAGGAGTTTGATTAATGGATTTCATAGAAGGAGGAATAGTGGTGATGATTGGGGCTGAACCATTATTAGTGTTACAAGTAAAATGTGAGCAAGACCAAGGCCTTATCTTGCTTGAATTGAAGGCAAATGTTCATAAGCAAAAAGTATTAGCTTTTGAACTAGGGGGAGATGGCGTACTGAGATATAAAGGTAGACTGTGTGTACAAATGGTAGATGGAACCCAAGAGAGGATCATGGAGGAAGCTCATAGCTCCAGATATTCCATTCATCCGGGTTCCACCAAGATGTACCATGACTTGAAAGAAGTCTATTGGTGAAATAGTATGAGAAAGAGATATCCACAACTCTTTGAACCCAGAGAAATTCCATATCAAGGTACTAATCCTTTTTTAGTATTTATGTATAAGTTGGCATGTTGTTTTGCATTTGCCTGTGGGTGTTGGAACTGAATGTTGTATGTTACACCATTAGCTTAGTAAGAGTAATCTCATTAGAGGACGAATGTTTCCAAGTGGGAGATATTGTAACATCTCGCAATTTAAAATGGCTAGGAAGAAGCTAAGTACTGGAAATATTCAATTTTCCAAAATAATGAAAATCTGAAAATTTGTTTAAGTTAGGAAATGTTGAGTTTTGGCCAACTTCAAATGGCCATAACGCCTAGCTCAGGATGAGTTAAGTGTACTTCAGATATGGTTGGAAATATCTTGGAATTATCTTTCCAACGCTGCCAAGATTGCACGAATACAAGTTCGTATGAGTGAGATATGCCCATTGGAAGTTGGTTTGTTCAAATAAAGAAATGTCCAATCCGGATTTTTGAAAGGTATTTCAGTCTTTTCCTTATCCAATTAATTTAGTTCATTTTAGTGAATTAATTAAGGGAAAAATCAGAATGATATCAGTTTAGTCAATTGGAAATCCACGCTAGGCCTTGGAGAAAAGATAAAAGAGAAGAAAAACTCAAGGTTCACCAAGAACGATCGATTTTAGTTGTGGATTCGCCAAGAAATTCATCTTACAAGGTATGTGAGTATTTCATAGCGTTGGGTTCATTCAACCACGCGTCAAACATGTTTAGTTCAGCGAAATTTGTCCTAAAAGAGTTTGAAAGTTGATGTTCTTGACATATATTCTTGAATTTGAATATTGTTCTTGAATTGGGATAAATTGAGGAGTTTCTGAGATCTTTGAGTCGAATTATAGAGTTGTTTTGAGTTAGATTCTGGAGTCCATATGTTGGGTATCAGAATCTAAAATGAATTTGAGATTAATAGTCGAGTTTAGGTGAATTGGGGCTGTAAAACGGAGAAGGAAAAAGTTGAGTGTGATCTGGCACACAAGTCTGCGTTGCGAACTTGCTCCCCTAGTGACCAAAAAATTTCTCCGTGTCGCAGTTAAGACGCGGACTCCTCTGCCTCAAAATTTAATTTCATGAGTAATTATTTAAAACATCTCTGCGTCGCTAACTTGTTCCAAGACGGTGATTTCGTGACTTTTCTCATGTTTAGCTATTTAAAATCATTCCTAAACATCATGCGATCTTTCCAATCACAAATCACAATCCTTGAATCCATAATTCAATTCAAGGATCAGTTAAGAATCGAGTCAAGAGCAGTTAAGATCATAGTCAAGAGAAGTTCTTAGAGTTTTCCAAAAGTCTTTTCCAAATGTTCTAACTTTGTTTTAAGACTTAAAGTTCAAGTTGAGTAAAGTTTGAAGTCCACTTCTTCAAAAGTATATGGGGACTATGTATTCCCAAAAGGTTTAAAATGTTTTCACGTTTAAACAAGAAAAGAAACCTCGATTTCCAAAGGGCCTTTGGGCTAGTTTTCAGAAAGAGTAATTTCTTTCTAAATGAAGCAAGAGGGGAAACTTTGATTTCCAAGATAGCCTTTGAGCTAAGTTTTTGAACACTAATCTCAAATCACAGAAGAAATATGTTTTAAACATAAAGAGCTAGTATCATATTTTAGGAGTAGTATTGAGCACCGATATGGGGGAGCGTTCAGAGAAACCCCAGCCCCTATAAACCATGTAATCATCATGGGCAGAAAAGGGTCATACTTTTTAGATGAATCCTTTTTGCATAGACTAGTGGATCCACTTAGTGAGTTAGGTCCTATACCCCTAGTAAGGTATAGGATAGTCCTTGGCAGCGTGAGGTAAAGTGTTGTATCATCACTATAGCTCTTAAGTGATGGTTGTCGGTTAGAGAAACTCCCACAACAGTATTTTTTATTTTTATATACATCAGTTTATTTGTATTTTTACATACATCTCAGAGTTATATGTCTTTGCATACACACAGAGTTGACATCATGTTTTAAATAGTTTTTCTTTATATTGGCACTTGTTTTTAAACTACTTTATATTGAAATGAGTTCAGTTATGTTGAGTTGAGTTGAGTTGAGCTAGGTAAGTTCTTCAATTCCTTTCAGAATCTTTTCAAGCCTATGTTGTGTTTAGCATTCCAATTTGCATACTCAAACATTCAATGTACTGATGGCAGTTGACTTGCATCTTATTATGATGCAGACGCAGATAACCAGGATCAACATCCAGCGCATCGTTGATCCAGTGAGCACTCTAGAGTTAGTTGGTGAGCCTCCTTGCATTCCGGAGGACTCCTTTTATTGCTTTCAGTTATTTTATCAGTTCATGAGTATGTTGTGGGACTTGTCCCAACATCCATCTCAGATGTTTTTAGAGGCTTCATAGACAGTCAGTCAGTTAGTAGTTCAGTTGTGTTTATACTATCATTCAGATGTTGTTTACAGACTCCAGTTGTCGTTTTGGCTAAGTTTATATCTCTTTAAAGTTATGTTTTGAGATTATCTTCCTAAGTTAAGTCTTTTGCTGAGTAAGTAAGCCAGACCAAGGGTTTGCTTGGAGCAAGCAATGGTTCTCGAGTGCCGGCCACGTCCAGGGTGTAGGCTTGAGGCGTGACAACCAATCCCGCATCAACAACAAAATTATTCCAAACCTCTGAAAACCTCTGCCGGTTGGAAAAACTACAGTTGCCTACAGTTAAAATGTATTGATCTCCACATGTCAGTACCAAAACGTACATAAGTTAACAAAGTATATGTTTGGTTCGGCGGAAAGTATCGACTTACTGATAGTGGAATCCACTACATAAAACAAAAAAGACACAAGACATTTATTACATTATAATTTTATTAAAACAACTAAATAAACACATAAAACGAAAAACTGTGAGATGCGATAATTTACCATTCCACTTAACGTAACATATGATCTAGTTAGTCTAATTTTGAAGCTTGGTACGGGAGGAGTAGACACTAGAGTGAAGTTTGTCATTGGTGTATATTGTGAGATAGTATTGGATACTTATAGCATAAATAAAATTTTGACTTCCCACCACAAATTTTAACATCAAAATATTTAACTTTACATTTTTTGATACAGTGAATAATCTTTTACTATGGAATTAAATACCATGTACTACTATTAGACTCTTTATGTTAATAGCAATAACATTCTTTTGTGTATTACGAAATAAATTAATTTTATTAATTAACTGTAATTTATATATCACAAACAACTTTTTAATTAGCATTAATAATGATTCTTGAAAGCATATATTTTCAAGAATATTTAGTTTTCCTAGGTCAAAGTATATATTTTCAAGACTAATTAACTACTCTATATAATTTCATTTTTTACTTTAAAAATGTAAATTATTTTTAAAAAAATACTCAAAACTTATTTGCACGTTTAAAATAATTTGCAATTTGTTAGAATAAATGATTTTTTTTAAAAACTTTATATTAGTAAAGTCCTATCATGAAAATGATGGCCAATTTTGCAATGTATACGAAATTCATGGTGTGAGAATTTGATTATAATCACGAAACAAATTAATTTTTAGAATTTGATTTTTCAATAATTTAATATAATATAATATAAAATGCTACACTAATAGTATTTCCCACATAGTTACTCAATTAATGCAGGGTGTCAGAACTAGTTGAAATTTCAACGCGTCTTTTACACACTTTGCATTCTAACCTTCAAAGAAACCGAAAAGCATGAGAAATTTACACACCTTTGCATTCTAACCTCTTACCATAATCATCCTTCAATGAAAAATATGAAGACGATTTCCTCTTCATTTGAATCCCTAGACAGGGGATTACTTGATTGGATTGTAGAAAAGGTGGCTTCTATATCGTGCAAGGATTTGATTAATTTCAGAATAAGGTAATACTAATTTTTTTTTCAAATGTATTGTTTACTTCATGTTTACTAACCCGTCGATTTTTCAGTTGCAAACTTTTTAATGAAATAGGACGTAAACGTTGGGTTTATACAAATCTGTCGTTGTTAGACGTTCCGATTAGTCCATTGAAACTTCCAACGTATGAAAATTACAGAAATTTTGAGTCGTGCATGAACCTTTGCATAGAATGTGGAAATAATGAAGCCTTGTACAGAACAGGCATGGTAATATATAAAAAAAATTTAATATATATTTGTCTGGTTAAAGAATTTTTCCAAGCCTTAATCGGTTCTAATTCATTGTTCGGTGTTAATATTTTCAGAAGAACTATTTCAGAAATAGAAATACAATTGAAGCACTTGAAATGCTTGACAAAGCATCCAAAGGAGGCTACACAGCTGCAAGATATGCGTTTGGCTTAATCTCCATATTCTTAGATAGTGAATCTAGACGAGATGGGATACAAACGATTGGAGATATGAAAGTAACGCAATAACAAAGAAAAATAGCAAGGGAGTGTCGACAACGTCTTCGACAAATCCTAGGAACAGTTTATATCTTTAATCGGCTCCCACGTTGCACTAGACTATTCCATCTACTTACTAATAACCCAGCTGGATTTGATAGTGACGAATATGAGGAAGAAGACCTATGTTATGGTTGTAGTAGTGATGAAGAAGTTACAAAGTTCTGCTACTTCTACTAGGCCATTTTGTAATATTTTTGAATATTAACTATATTATGTATGTTTAGCTCTCTTATCTTATTTTATTTTATAATTAACCTTAAATTAATTAATATTAGGTTAAGAGCACAAATCTTAATTTAACTTAAAATCTAAATTAATATCTCTGTTTGATTTTAACAAATGAACATTATGAATTATCAATACTATAAAGAAAATAAATTCTTAAATTTTTGGCTCTTTGGCTTCTTAAATGACAATAATAGTGATTAGTGTAATGAAGAGTGAAGTATTTCACATGTGTTGTAAGTAAAAAATAATGATGAGAAATAAGTGGAATTGAAAATACATTGGAAGTTGTTCCATAGTTCATTTAATGAAGCATGCTCTTGTTATTGTAATTTGTTAGTTGTCACATACACGTTTCATCTTAAAATCCAATGTTTAATATTTTTTTTCCAAAAATAAAATTGTACATAAAATATTTTTTGGGAATTTTTTCCTTATTTTAAAATACAAAAAAATTAAAGCTTTATATTTAATTATTTCCTCATTAATGAAAATACATAAAAGCTTCAGTTGTAAAATAATTTTAACTCATCATTTACTTTTTAAATATGAATTAATGTTGCCTAGGTATTAATGTTCTATTAGTATGCATTGCACCTCTTTATTAATACGTATTTAATTTGTTGATTTAATTTTCTTTTTTGTTCATTATTTTCTGTAAAATAATGATTCACATACATGAATAAATATTCCGTAAATATTCATGTTGTCTTTTTCATTCATAAATGTGAACTCCCTATAGTGAAGGGGATTGAAAAAGGCCATTTCCGTATAAAATGAATATAGATTGCATTTGGATTGTGTAATTGTAATAATAACAAAAGAGTGGTCCTTCCAATTGCCTAGGTATTCGTTCCAAACAGCTAGTAGTACTCATTTATCTTCTAATTATGTGATCTCTTTTCATTACTTGAGTTTTTAAATAACTATTAATAAAATGTTATTCGGTATTTTTCTTTCAATAATAAGATTTGAAAGTTTAGTGAAACATCATTTTTTTTAAACAGATGATATGATTTATGACGACTTATTATAGTAAATTAATTTTATTAAACTCATTTAATGACAAATAATAAGAATAATATATAATGACAAATAAACTCAACATATAAGCAATTAATTTTATTAAACTCAACATGTAAGTAACTTTTTTAATCCTACCAATTATTTTTTAGGATGTCATCATTACAATTCAACAATCCACATGAAAAAAACATCCATTTTCAATCCAATCCCCTTCCCTACATTCATTTAGAATGAATAAAAGAAGGATAATGGATTTTGGATCACATCATTAAATGCATAATAAATAGCATACATTTTGCCAAAATTAATGAACATCTTTGAGTTCAATGAAATATTTCGGATTCATAACTTATTAATGTAATAAAATCTCTACATTTATTAATACATATAATCATGTATGTATCATTTTTACTTTTTTTTACTTTTCTTAAATCAATAAAAAATGAAGTAACGGGTGCCTTCTTTATTCTTTGAAAATCTAATAACTTCATCTTTAAATTTAAAAAAAGAAAAAGAAAAAGGGTTTCACAAGTTGTGTGACATAGCTCACCCACCACGTGTCACAAAATCTTGAATCTTTCATGAATAACATTTTACAACACTAAAAATTACAACTCACACCCATTCTATTCAAAAATACTCCACGAAACCCTTCCCTTACACAACCCCAAAAATTTCCTAAAACATAAATTATGAAGAAGATTTGTGCTTCAATCGAATCAATTGAAAAAAATATATTGTTAGATATTGTTGAAAGAGTGGCTTTTAGGTCATTCAAAGACTTCATAAGTCTACGATTGAGGTACATAGAAATAAATATATGTAGGGAGATTTCTTAACTTTTGCTTTCATCAATATTTCCCTAATTTATTATTATTTTTCAGTTCAACTATATTTAACACACTGGGAAGTGAAGAAAGCGTTTGCCAAAAGGTATCATTTGAGGACTTCCCAATATTCTCTTTGTCTGTGAGGACAAGAGAAAAACTAAATGAAAGGGCTTCTTTTATGAGTCGGTGCATGAATGCTGGCAATAAAGAAGCTTTGTACAAAGTTGGGACGGTAATTATTTTTTCAACTTGCTATTTTCAGTGAGTTTTTCAGTTTGATTTTGTACTCACAAACTTAAAAATGGTTTCAATAATGTTTATGTGCTTCTTTTGTCAGATTGATTTTTTTAAAAATAATTGCCCGGCGCTTGCATTGGAAAGACTTTGGGAAGCTAAAAAAGGAGGACACAATGGCGCATCATATGTGCTTGCAATTATTTCCATTTTCGCTGAAGGCAGCAACAGTAATGACGCGGTCAAGTTCATTGGCCAAATGAAGGAAAATCTCCCTAAAAAAATAGAAATTAAGGAATGGAGGGTGAGTCTAATCAATATTATAGATAATGTTTGGGTTGGTAATTCAATTTTTTTGACTCAACGACCAGACCGTTGTTGAACTAGTGAACACGAGAATCGTGTTCAGGTGAATGGATGGCCTGTTGATAGTGACGAGGAACTGGATGATCAACCTTGTTATGGATGTGCTTGTGATGTTGAGGTTTATCATGTATTTGATATTTTGCCAAAGTTTGGATTGTAATTTAGCTTCCTTTTTTGAAACTTTTGTTTGGGGCTAAATTATGTGCATAAATTGGTATTTCTAAAGATTTTTTAAGACCAATTTATGTGCTTGTAATTTGGATTTGTAATTATGTGCATAGTTTTTTGCTTATGTTTATGAACTAATTTTATTCGATTTTTTCTTTCTTTCTTATTACTTATTCAACTATTTTGTGTTGTAGTGGATTGTTTGTTAAAATGAAATATGTGATCACAAATTTTTTGATGTTCAGCAAAATAAGACGTTTGAAATACCTAGACCTACAAAGAGTCTATTTTTTTTTATAAAAATAACTAAAATGGGGGGACCTAACCTAGACTCGAACTCGTGACCTATGGACTAATTGTTTAAGCTTTAACCATTCGTGCTGCAATAACATTCGTTCATAATAGCGAAAGGGAATTTATGTATTCTCGTTCATATAAGTTATTTAATGAATATCACTAGGCAATTTAAAATTATTTAAATCCTCAAACCTACAAAGAGACTAATTTAAAATTGGTAACGATTTTATTCATCACATTCAATTGAATTGTATTTGCGAAGGAGTGTCACTCATAGAATAATATATCCTTTAAGTTTATTTTCATCATAGTGATTTGACTTATACTGATGAAAAATCATCATTGGTTATAAAAAAGATCAAAATATAAACTTTTACGCTTTTATTCACCAAAAAAAAATAATAAGAAATTTAAAATTATTTGAAGAGAGTTGTTTTTAAAAAAATAACTAAAATGGGGGACCTAACCTAGACTCGAACTCGTGACATATTGACTAATCGTTTAAGCTTTAATCATTTGCACTGCAATAACATTCATTCATAATCATCAAATGAAATTCATTTATTCTTCTTAATATCAGCTATTTAATGAATATCACTAGGCAATTTATAAATAAGATATTATCAATAAATAGAATCTAATCACTCTTAAAATATGAAAAATAAAGCCCAAAAATAAATTGATCAAATGTTGACATATACCATAACCAATTTTATTAAAATATAACCAATTATATCTTGATCATGATTATATTCATCACATTTAATTGACTTGTATTTTTAAAGGAGCATCACTCATATAATAATATATCCTTTATGTTTATTTTCATCATAGTGATTTGACTTATACTAATGAAAAATCATCATTGGTTGTAAAAAGGATCTAAATATAAACTTTTACACACTTATTCACCAAAAAAAATAAGAAATTTAAAATTATTTGAAGAGAGTTGGTTTATAAAAAATAACTAAAATGGGGGACCTAACCTAGACTCAAACTCGTGACCTATTGACTAATCGTTTAAGATTTAACCATTCGTGCTGCAATAACATTCGTTCATAGTCATGAAACGAAATTCATTTGTTCTTCTTAATATTAGCTATTTAAAGAATATCACTAGACAATTTATAAATAAGATATTATCAATACATAGAGTCTAATCACCCCTAAAATGTGAAAATAAATTGATCAAAGGTTGACATATACCATAACCAATTTTATTAAAATATAACCAATTATATCTTGATCATGATTATATTCATCACATTTAATTGACTTGTATTTTTAAAGGAGCATCACTCATATAATAATATATCCTTTATGTTTATTTTCATCATAGTGATTTGACTTATACTAATGAAAAATCATCATTGGTTGTAAAAAGGATACAAATATAAAATTTTACACACTTATTCACCAAAAAAATAAGAAATTTAAAATTATTTGAAGAGAGTTGTTCTTTAAAAAATAACTAAAATGGGGGACCTAACCTAGACTCGAACTCGTGACCTATAGACTAATCGTTTAAGTTTTAACCATTTGGGCTGCAATAGCATTCGTTCATAATCACGAAACGAAATTCATTTATTCTTCTTAATATCAGCTATTTAATGAATATCACTAGACAATTTATAAATAAGATATTATCAATAAATAGAGTCTAATCACCCCTAAAATGTGAAAATAAATTTGATCAAAGGTTGACATATACCATAACTAATTGTATTAAGATAGAACTAATTATATCTTGATCATGATTATATTCACCACATTCAATTGACTTCTATCTGTGAAGGAGCATCACTCATATAATAATATATCCTTTACGTTTATTTTAATCATAGTGATTTGACTTATACTAATAAAAAATCATCATTGGTTGTAAAAAGGAGACAAATATAAACTTTTACACACTTATTCACCAAAAAATAAGAAATTTAAAAATATTTGAAGAGAGTTGTTTTTTTAAAAATAACTAAAATGGGGGACCTAACCTAGATTCGAACTCGTGACCTATAGACTAATCGTTTAAGCTTTGATCATTCGCACTGCAATAGCATTCGTTTAAAATGACGAAACATATATTATTTATTCTTTTTAAATCATTATCAATTAGTAAATAAAAATACTTATGTCGACAGGCCCAATCCACAATATAAGGACAAATCTAAAAAAAGACCCAATCCAAAATATAAGGAAAAATACAAAAAAGCTCATTCCCAATACACATACAATCCTAAATGAAAATAACATCACAAAATCATCTTAACAAATTAATCTTTCATTGATTTTCCAACAACAAAACCCACAAAAAACATTGCTAACATAAGTATATATGGTTCATTAGATAACAATTTCTTTTCATCCACATGCACAGAATTAGAACATGATTCCCCAAAAGTTTCGTAGCTTAATTTCACTATCGGTTCCAAAATTCTAAACTTCTAAATCTTACACAACATCGTCATAATTCTTGTATTTTCGGTATAAACTACCAGTAACTCCAATGGTCAAATTTGCACATTCTTACCAACTTGAATATATACCTTATTTTTTACCCTTGAAAACAATATACACGTACTTGCCCATGTAATGACAATTATGAAAGAAATAGAGGGTTGTTGCAAATGAAGAAAAATATGATAAAGACCAAAAGTTTGGAACAAATATAGTTTACTCAATATGGTATTGCTGTTGATTTATTTTTAAAATGAAAATTATGAACGAAAATGAAAATAAAGCGCTTTTAAAAATGAAGAACAATGAAGAAAGACCAAGAAATTGGTAGAAATAGAAATACGGAACACATAGAAATATAATGCTCTAAATCTCAATAGAGTATAGGAGTTGATATAAATTTCTTGGGCAGTGTGAATTGAAAAGAAAAAAGTATAAGTTAGACTTTTCAGAAGTGGTTTCAATTTCAAAAGGTAGTGGTTTAATAGTTTTCAAATTGGTTTTACTTTGGAGGCTACTTTGGGTACAACAAATAAATGAATTTACCCAATCACCCTTCCCATTTATGCAAAATTATGACCTTACCCTGAAAAAGTAAAGTCGTGCCATTTCGTGCCAAAAAAGTGTCCTACCAACTATATTTTCCCTTTTCGAAATTATTCCCACAAAATCCAAATTAATACTTTATTAGCCTACTCCCTCAAACATACAATCTCAAAAGATGCCTTGTTGGCACCTTTTATTAACTCTAAATCTATTAACTTGGGCAATAATCTTACCGAAAAATCTAAAAATTCTTTTATGCAGACTAATACCGCAAAAGGAAATCAGGATAATATCCCCTCACCTACTCTACATACATTTACTTCTAACAATAAATTGTTCCCAAATATTCCTAGTACTGATCCTATATTAACTACTGCTTTAGAGCATAATATACAAATTCCTATTTCCTTATATGTAGATTTAACTATTCCTATCCAAAATGCCAAGAATTCCTTTAAACTCTCAGAGGAGAAGAGCAAACTTGAGGCGCTCTCCTCGACGACCGATCCCCATGAACTCCCCTCCCCCCCACTCAATTCAACATGAACCATCAACAACCAACTATATTCCAAACCATACCAATAATAATGGGGGGGGGGGGGGTTCATACCTTTTATGCAACCCAAGCACGGGAACCAAACCAACACCCACACTCTTGGTTGGAACTAAGCCTCCAAGGCTAATCTTTATCCTTCAGTGCGAAAGTGGAAGGGAGGAATGTGGTCGTACTAGTGCAGAACTCGACTTTCCTAGCCCAAGTAGTATCGGAGGGTATGAGGCTTGCAATGGAGACCTACAACAACCATTTATGGTTGTCGACGGTCCTACAACTCCCTCTGAACCTTCCTTTCCCCCAAATTCCTTTTTACCATCACCCGACCTGGGAAATGCCTCTCTTCAACCCCCTCAACCCGATAGCAATAGTGAAACCCATTATTTTTCCACCTTTCTACTTTCTACATCAGGTACCGAAAGCAACAATGTACCACTGGAGCATGTAGGAACCAGTACCAAACTCCCCTCCCACGATGCCTATGGAGGGAAAGGAGAGCCCTCCTCAAGTAGTGCCAGAGTTTGTGGCTTCAACCTCTCAGGTACCTCCCTATCGCAAAACCCTCCCCCCTCCCCCTTCCCTAGTACCATCTCGAGGAGTAACTGTAGATGCACGGGAAATAGAGGGGGCAATCCTACTGATGAGGGAAACACGAACAGAGATAGCAGTTTTAAGAGAAATAAAAATAATGCTATTGAAAAAGAGATACGAAAAAAACACATACTCATTTGTCCCCCAAGGCTGTTGAAAAGCTCAATCGATATAATAACTCCAATAAACCCAAACATACGGAACTATGTAGTGGTGATGAATCCAACACTTGTAATAGAGAATCCTCTGACCAGGGAGGGGAGATTACCAACCAATGCAACCACCCCCCTTAACAAATCAATGAATATCATAATTTGGAATTGTAGAGGGTGTAACAGGAATGCTTTTAAGAGAAACTTTAGGGCCCTACTAGATTGACACAAGCCTTCCTTAGTAGCTCTAATAGAAACTAAGATGGAAGATCATCAACCCCTTCTGGATAACTTTCCCTTTAATAACTAAATTCAAGTCCCTTCTGTGGGAAACTCTGGAGGCTTAGCCCTGCTTTGGGAGGAAGCCATACTAGAACTGGAGACATAACTACAACTGGCCAGGAGATACATGCAATGGTTAAGGTACGTGCTACTAAAGACTCTTGGCTTCTTAGTATTATTTATGCTAGTACGTATAAAAACTCTCGCAAAATCCTATGGAAAACCTTAAAACAATTAAAGAAAATTATAATGGTAATTGGCTATTGGGAGGAGATTTTAATGAAATTCTTAATATAACAGACAAATGTGGGGGCAGACCTATTAATAGTGCCCGTGCGAAAGAATTCTAGGACACGCTAAACTACTGTGAACTTATCGATATGGTTGCAAAGGAAGTAGATATACGTTGTTAAATAAGCATTTTAAAAATAGAACAAAACTTATTTATGAAAGGCTTGATCACTTTCTAGCAAACGAGAATTGGGTCAGAAATTTTCCTAATGCCTAAGTACACCACCTTCCATGCACCCACTCTGATCATTACCCCCTTCTACTAGTCTTATTCCCTCACCATATCCATAAACGAGAAAAAAATATTCAGATTCGAAGCCATGTAGACCTCCTACCCTGACCTTGAAAAAATTATAACTAACTCCTTGGAAGGAGTACATAATATACTAGATGCTATCCCCACGTTCCAAAAAGATGCCATGGAATGGAATCGAACAACATTTGGTAACATATTCCATAAAAATAAAAAAGTATTGAGACGGTTAGAAGAGATCCAAATGTCCAAAAATTACAGCCATAGCCCTTTTCTACCAAATCTGGAAAATGACCTTATCAAGGAATATAACTATATTTTACGTATCGAAGAGGACTTCTGGTAACTAAAATCAAGAGTTAACTGGCTAAATGAAGGGGATGCTAACACTAAATTCTTCCATACAACCACCTTCAATAGAAGAAGAAAGAAAAAAAATTCTAGCCTTACAATCAGATCAAGGTGAATGGACTTATAATCAAGTCAAGATTATAAACTCTACCTATGATTTCTTCAAAAATATAATTACCACCAATAATTTGTTCTCTTACAGGACCACCCAACCACCTCAAACCCCCTGTAACCCCATAGATATCTCTAACTTAGACGATATTCCCACTAAAAAGGAAATATTAGGTGTGGTCCAATCTTTCCAGCCCTTCAAGGCACCTGGACCTGACGGACTTCAACCCTTCTTTTACCAAAGGTATTTGAACACTGTAGGAAATTCTGTCATAAATCTATGCCAAAAATCTTTCGTAGAAGGTCACATCCCCAGAGATCAATGAAATCCATATCTTCTTAATACCAAAAACAAAAAATGCTAATAATTTGAAGGAATTTCGACCTATAAACCTTTGTAACATTGCATACAAGATAATTACCAAAATTATTTCACAAAGGCTTAGGCCCATCATGGTAAAACTAATAGGGCCTTGCTAGGCCAACTTCCTAAAAGATAGGCATGCCTCAGACAATGCTGTCATAGTCCAAGAAATCCTTACACACTTCAATAAGATGAAAGGGAAAAGAGCAAACTTAGTCCTCAAACTAGATTTGGAGAAAGCTTTTGATAGGAATGGTGTTTTATAAAAGAAACCTTGCACTACTTTAATCTTCCCCCAAAGCCATAAACCTAATTATGTCATGTGTTACCACTAGTAGAACAACTATCCTCCTAAATGGATCAAGAACAAATTTCTTCAAGCCATCAAGTGGGTTAAGACAAGGAGACCCTATGTCACCCTATTTGTTTATCATGTGTATGGAAATCCTGTCAAGGAAAATTGATCAGTCAGTTCAGCTACAAAATTTGACTCCCATAAATATCTCGAACAAAGGACCAAAATTTTCCCATTTATTCTCTGTGGATGACCTTATCCTTATATGTTGAGTTGAAAATAAATGTTGTAAACACGTGAGTAAGGTAATTGAAGAATTCTGTAAATCCTCTGGACAAACAGTAAACACCTCTAAATCCAAACTTATCTTCTCTTGAAAGTGCCCAAAAACCTTAAGTCAAAGTATCTCAAGGGAACTAGGGATAAAAAATGGGAGGGAACTTTGGTAAATACTTGGGATTTCTGATAACACAAAACAGGACATCCAGCACAGACTTCCAATCCATATTAGACAACATGCAATCTAGACTAGCTGGATGGAAAACAAAACTTTTGAATATGGCAGGAAGAACCACCTTAGCAAAAGCTTGTTTAAACAATCTTTTTACACACCTAATGCAAGTTACCAAACTACCTTGTAAAATTACTAAAAAGATTGACCAAATCCAGCATAATTTCATTTGGGGTTCGACAACTGCAAAAAAAGAAACTCCACATGATCAAATGGGCAAAGATTACCTCTAAAAAACGGAAAGGGGGCTTGGGCATCCAAAAAGCGGAAATAATTTTTTTAGTTCTACTAGCAAAACTAGCATGGAGGGCTTATAAGAATCCATATTCTCTTTGCGCTTCCTTGCTAGTAAATAAGTATGACAAACATGGAACGCTCAACACCCAAAGTCAGGCAGCTCCCTCTCATAGCAGGACTTGGAAGAACCTTATGCTAGGTTGGAACATATGTAAAAAGGGTATAGGAAGTATCATAGGAAATAGAAAGAACACATCTTTCTGGTTTGATGTTTGGTTACCAAATGGGAAAACAATTAGGAAAAAAATCCAGGGCCCCTTACGATGGAAGATATTAAAATTCAAGTACGCGACACAATACTAGAAAATAAAACTATAAGCCTCTCCTCCATATCTTTCGAATAAACTAGAGATATTGTCCTCCAAATAAATAGTACCTACATTCTCCAGTCAAAAAACAAAAAATATACAACCATCTGGACACCAAATCCATAAGGTATACTAACTACATCCTCAGTTTACAAGTTTCTGGCAAGTGACAGTGTACAACACAGAACAGGGGAAGTTTGAATGGGTGTGGTCCCTAAAGTGCCCAAATAAAATGAAATTCTTCCTCTGGCTATGTCAACATGAGAGACTCCCAATGAGAAACTATCTTCATTCTATAAGTATTAATGTAAGAAACCTCTACCATCTATGCGATAAACCTGAAACTATCAAACACATCTTCATAGAATGCAAACATGTCATAACCTTATGGAAAGAGTTAGGCGTAGTACATTCGGTAAATCAGTTCATCTCTAGCCGGGAATCTGACTGGTTAACTCTCTTAAGAAACTTAAATGTTGTCACAAAACACACTTCCTTGTCATGAAAGTATGTGTTTCCTTTCCTTATGTGGAACATATGGCTAATCACGAATGAAAAATTTCATAAGAACACTAGATCAACTATTAGCCTTAGGAAGTGTATAAATTATGCTAGAGAATTCTTGTCTCTTACAGGTCACAGAGACATCCAAGGCAAGAATATGACATCCTACGTCCAATGGATGCCACCACAGTTAGGTTTTAAACTAAACTGTGATGGCTCCGCAAAAGGAAATCATGGAAAATAGGGAACTGGGTGTCTTTAGGGATGGGAAGTGTAATTGGGTACTTAGATACACGGGTAACCTCCGTATAACCAATAACATTAAGGTTGAACTAACAACCTTACTATAGGGATTGGAGCTAGCTCTAGACAAAGGTCTAATTCCTTTGGAAATAAGTCTAGACTGCAAAAAAATTCTCACTCTAATCACTGATGACCACCCCGTTTACGCTAATATTCTAAATGACTGCAGGGAGCTACTCTAGCAGCTGGGGAACCTCCCCCCCTCCCCATACACCATAATTTTAGGGAAACCAATGGAGTGGTGATGATTCCACAAATTGGACTCATTTAGAGCTTTATTTTGATAAAAATAGTGTCCTCAAATGCTTATTTTGTTTCAATATCTAATGAAAACTCTTAAGTTTCAGGTATTTTAAGTTTTAGTGGAAGCATGGACACTTAGTCTAAAAAAGGAACAAAAAGTCTTAAAAGAACGAAGAAGCTAAAGTATGAGCATCGCCAAGAACCTTTGGCGATTCACCGAAAGGACAGACTCCGCCCTTTGTTCCAGTATGCGAAGCCCTGAAGGAAGAAAATCAAAAAGGCGATGAAAGGAGCAGTCGACGCTTCACCGAATAGTTTCGCGAAGCAGTACTATACCGCTCAATGGTCCAGAACATGAAGATGTTGTAGGCAAGCACTTAACGGCGATGAGATAGAAGAAGGGTGAGTTGCCGAGTCATTCGGCGGACTCGACTAACCTCGCCGAACTATCTGCCTGCACTAATTTCTGATGGCTATAAATACTAAAATCTTTATTAATTTTACAAGTTCCGAACCATTATTATTATTTTCAGAATAGAATAGCATGTTTTTAGATATTTTCTCTCATGTTTGGAAAAGGTTTTGTGGGATACTTGAAGAGAGAAGGATTTCATCTTCCCCAAGTTGGAACTGGGTCTTCTCCATTCTTCTTCCTTTTCTTAAATCAAGGTTTAATTTCTTAAACCTGTTGCTGCACGATCGCCAAAACCCACCACTGTTGCTACTGATTCCTGACTTTCACTCACCCGGGGGTCTCTACTCTGGATGGGACAACTGGCTATTTATGTCGATCGTCGAGCTGCAAACTTAGAGGCCTCTACTCCACACATGATCCGGATTACCTTGATTGATGTTGTGACATCTTTGATCACTACCATTGATACCCTAGAGGCAACAATAGCAATGTGTGAGCATAACCAAGGGTCCACAGATGAGGTGACAACTTTAAAAGCTGTCATTATTGAACTACGAAAATATATAGACCACATGAAGTCCACCGATGTAACGATGGTCTTTGGAACAGTAGAGACTCCAGATATGCCCGAAATACCTCAGATTACCGCAAGGCATGGAAATGGAAGGGAGCATACAGCCGATCCTGAACCAAAGGCAGAAACTGACGAAGAGATATTTGAGGAAGTTACAACGGATGACATAGCTGAGACTGAAGAAATCATGATAAATGCTGCTGTCCAAGCTTCTTTAGTACAGTCTCCTACTACGGGATCCAATGGAGCTGGCCCTTCTAGTGGTCACTCCGGATATTGATGCCATGACAGATGGAGCAATCGTATAGCTAGGATCCCCTCTTTACCTCCTTCTTTGTTCTTAGCTATCTTTCAAATTTTTGGATATTTATTACTTGCATTTGATGACAAATGTTTTTATTTGTGGTGGGGTGAGGCCCACCTGTGTGTGCTACTTTTTGCTTGTGTTTGTGTTTATATCTGGGTTGTTCTGTTTATAACTGTTCTTACACTATTTTTGTGGATGTTTGAGCTCATGGCTCTCTGTTGTTTTTAATTGCAAATGATTTTGACCCTTCCAAAAAAAATTGAATTTTTCGCACATTTTTGCCACCCCTCGTGAGTAGAATGTGGTTGTTCTTTTGCAAAAAAAATTGAGTCTCAATTTTGATCAATACCGATGACTTGAATAGTGCTCTCAATTGAACGAACATGAATGTACGGCTACGATGAGGCCAAATGAAGTTGCATAGACAATATGTGAACTCTTTGCATCTTGTTGTGATTAGCCATTTATCAAATTGATTCTCTTATAATAACCGTTGCACACTAGTGAAAGTGTGTAGTCTTGTTTGACTTAAGTGTCGATACCTTGTGTGATTAGCTTGCTTTGAAACTTGCATGAATAAACCTAGAATTTGCCCTGTTAGTCTGATTGATTTAGAAAGGTGTCCTCTTGAGATGATCTTAGTCCTCTTAAGATGATCGTAGGCAACTTTATAGAGTGTGAGCCAAATTTGACATATACCTTTTTTGTGGCCTACCCGTGAGCTTGTGCAACTCTTTTGAACACCCTTTGAGCCTTACCTTTCTTTGGAAGAACCTTGATGAGCCCTAGACCTTACTTGAACCACTACCTACAATCCTCTTGAGTTGTGGTTTAGCGAATAGCCAACTTAGGCCAAAAACCTAAGTTGGAGGTGTGGTGAAAGGGAAAAAGAGAAGTCAAGAAGTGCAAGAAAAGTCCCCCTTAACCCATGCTATTGCATAAAAATGGAACCCCTTTAATTCAATTAAAAAAAAAAGTGGAATAAAGTATAAAGGGAATCGGGTTTCAAGCAATCCATGGAGCAGAACAAAAAGGTGACTTAGAAGCACTAAAAATAATAATTGATAAAGGAAAAGAAGGGAATGCCTTGAGAATGCCACAACTCACGAGGAAAAAGTAACTGAGCTTAAATGACCATACCTTTGCACTCAGCCCCATTACAAGCCTTAGAAAGACCTTTTTGATCTTGAGTAACCCGAATCAAAAGTCAATTGGAAAATAAGGGTAAACATATGGGTGAAAACATGCATTGTGTTCCTCTTGCTTTAGTGTGAGCGTTGCATCTGATTCCTGATCTTGAATTGATTAACCTCTGTGTGTGAATATGGAATCATTATTCATGTGAGGGCATTTAAATACTTTTTTTTAGCTTGAACTTGCACAAGTAGCAAGTATTGCGAGCATGAGAATCTTTGGTAATGGTGTGTCACAACTTGAATCTTTGAGTACACAATTGATCCTTGCATAAGTAATTGAGTCTTGTTGTGTGCACTCATGATTGAGTCTTGTGTAGCACTATTTGAGACACCCTTTTTGAACGGCTGAACTCAAGTTTGCTTGAGGACATCAATATTTTAAGTTGGGGGTGTTGATGAGTCCACAAATTGGACTCATTTAGGGCTTTATTTTGATAAGAATAGTGTCCTCGAATGCTTATTTTGTCTAAATATTTGATGAAAACTCTTAAGTTTCAGGTATTTGAAGTTTCAATGGAAGCATGGATACTTAGGCACAAAAAGGAACAAAAAGGTTGAAAAGAACGAAGAAGCTGAAGCATGAGCATCGCCAAGAACCTTTGGCGATTCCCGAAAGGACAGACTCCGCCCTTTGGTCCAGTATGCTAGCCCTGAAGGAAGAGAATCAAAAAGGCGATAAAAGAAGCAGTCGACGCTTTGCCGAATAGTTCCGCGAAGCAGTACTATACCGCCCAATGGTCCAGAACGTGAAGATGTTGTAGGCAAGCACTCAACAGCGATGAGACAAAAGAAGGACGAGTCACCGAGTCATTCGGCGGACTCGAATAACCTCGCCGAACTATCCGCTTGCACTAATTTTTGATGGCTATAAATACTAAACTCTTTATTCATTTTACAAGTTTCGAACCATTATTATTATTTTCAGAATAGAATAGTACATTTTAAGATATTTTCTCTCAAGTTTGGAGAGGGTTTTGTGGGAGACTTGAAGAGAGAAAGATATCATCTTCCCCAAGTTGAAAGTGGGTCTTCTCCATTTTTCTTCCATTTATTAAATCAAGGTTTAATTTCTTATACCCATTTGATTTTAGTATCATTTTAGGTGTATTTTGTTATTTCTTTATGTGTGGTAAAAAAAACCCCATTGTGTGATTTAGCAAATATGTATTGATATTATTGTTGGGTCTTGCTTGATGATAGGATAGATGTATTTTAATGGTGATTTCACCTAGTGGTTGTGATTTAATTTAATAGGTTTGTAGTTGCAAATACAAAACCATCCATGTGTTTTCGGCTTGCCCGAGAGGGAAGTCGCAAAACCAAGACCACTAGAATGATGGCCTAAGGAGTGTGTCGACATAAGTTTCAGCCTGAGAGGGTGAGCCCTAGTCCCATATCCTAACACTCAGCTCGAGAGAGTGAGTGGGGTAAGGCATAGGCTGGTCTTCATGTGGCAAATGGGTATCCGAGAGGAACTCATTTGAAACGGGGTAAGTTGCCCGAGAGGGAACTTATTTCCATCTAAAGCTTAGCCTAGTCACTATTATCTTGCAAATTTCCTATTGAAAACATGTACCCAACAATTTATCTCAACTTGTATTGCGGTCACACCCCAAGAACATTTCCCCATACTTGATTTTCTTGTTAATTTCTGCTATTTTTACTACTTGTGACTAAACCCCCAATTGATATTTGACACTTTCGTGTCACCCTCTTTAATTTACCATGTTTTTGTTCGTTAATGTCTTAGCTACGACTAGTAAGAGCTTAATTTTATTTTTCTATCAATTCTCAAAACCACTCCCTTGGGACACAACCCCAACCTTTAGTTGCGTTACTATACTATCAACGATCGTAGACACTCATACCGTAGGTTAGTATCGTTGGTCACGATAAGCATCAAGTGGCAGATGCGCTAGCAAGGGAGGGATCAATGCTGCAACATGATAACTCTTTTTTGTGTTTGGAAGTTCCACCCTTGTTTGTTTCAGATAAAATGGAAACAGACAAAGAAAGAACTCCTTTTATCAGGTAAAAAAAAGCCCCATTTTGCTTCGGATAATTGTAATAGTACTTTTGTTTAAATACCCCCTCCCCCAGACCCCATTATTAGGCATTGCAGAAATGTCATTCCCATGTACTGATGCATATTATATAATATAATATTTCTATTGTTAACCAAAAAAAAAAGTTTTCAATAACAATCTAAATATACATTTTTTATCAAGTAACACATAATATGATAACCATGCAAATCAACTGAAAAAGGACATAGTTGAACAAGAAAAGAAATTCAACGGTTATATTATATAAAAACGTAACAAGAATTCACTCTACAAATTTTCAGCAAAATATTAGATAAAAAATTAGTTACTCATACTTTTATGGGAAACACAATAGTAGAATTAATAAACAATAATGAAAAAGAGCAAGAAAAAGAGAACTTGTTGCCAAATTTTTTTATCTTACTCCACGACGGTTTCTAGCTCTCTCCAGATCAAAAGTTATTTAAAAGTTGTGCAAAAGATGTGAAGATATGTTACTAAGGTTTATGAGCTTAGTGACATTTTAAAATTCACTTATCCGTGTAACAGTATAATTAGTACTAGGCTCACCTAACAAATTATATGCTACGATTCGAACTATCTTTCGTATGTATATTGATCCAAATCCGATAATTTCTAATTGTATGTATGTATCCAAATCACTTCTTAAGTATTGGAAGTGTGTATTATATATGGATTAGAGTCATAAGGAACCTCTGGCATCAATCACCAAGTCGAGTTCAAGCTTTACCAACCAAGTTTTTCCTTGAGATCATGCAAGATTAATTTCAAACGATTATATCTCTTAGTTTCTTCATGGACTTCGTCTAAAGATTTGAGTACATAAAACCATTGTAAAGTGGGCGATACAAATCTCTTTGGATTGTCACGACCCGAGCTTACACCCTGGACGTGGTCGACACTCGTGAACTACTGTTGGCCCTCAAGCGAACCCTCATCTTGGATGACTACAAGCAGAAGACTAACTCAAGCATACATAAGCATCAAATTGAAAGAAACATTTAAAAATAGTTTACTGAATCTCAAAACATTGCTGAATATACTGAGTATGAAACATAAGTTTTAAATAAAATATCTAAAACTGAAAGACTCTCAAAAACTGTCTATCGATGAAGCCTCTAATGTATACAAGGATGAGTGTTGGGACAAGATCCGCGACTTCTCAAGGGAACTACTAGTAACAACTCATAAAACCTGGAGTCCTCCAGAAGCAAGGGGGTCTTACTCAAAAGCTAACAAAATGATCTCAACGGGCTCTTGCTAAGGATCCTAAGAACCTATATCGGCATCATTAAAAGATGGGTCGAATGATATCAGTACATTGAATGTACGAGTATGTAATATATACTCAACTGAATGTAAGGAAATAAAGAAGTGAATTCATTAAAACTTTACAAAAATACTTACTCTGTCATGCCCCGAGTCTACATCTTGGGCGGGACTGGCACTCGAGATCCATTACTGACCCGAAGGAAACCCTTGGCCTGGCTTAAATCTTAGCGGAAGACTTACTCATAATAAAACCACCTTAAAAAGTAACTATAACTCAAATGATAACTTAGAATGTTTTAGAAATAACATTCAACTAGCTAAAGTGGTGACTCAAGTCTCAACATAAACAAAAGAAAATAAAAAGACTCATGAACTAATAATGTCAAACTATTTATGAAGCCTCTAATAATATGAGGGATATCGGGACAAGACCCCCGATCATCCTAACAACTGAAATGACAAAACATAATAAAGGGATCCTTCGGAAGCAAGGAGGCTCACCAACAACTCTGAAGTTCAACTGGATCAACGAAGCATTGGATGCTAATCCTGGTTACCTGTATCTGCATTATAAAAGATGTAGGCCAAATGGCGTCAGTACATAAAATGTACGAGCGTGTGAGGGGAAATCTAAACAAGACATAAGCTTGAACTAAAAAAAACACTTACTTCGTCTCGAGTCAACTCATCTCAATATAAAGCAGTAATAAAGATGAAATATAAAGAAAATCTTTAAAGCATGTAGATAACAACTCATTTTATTTAAAGACACAATAATAACTTAGTTTTGTATATGAAAATACAAGTAACTCTGTGGGAGATTTTCTAACCGACAACCATCACTATGAGCTATGTGAAGATGCAGGTCTCTCCCACGCTGCAGAATTGCCCTATACTTTTCTGGAGTATAGAACTCCTCAACTAAGTGTATCCACTAGTCTATGCTAAAAATCAATAAGGAATCATCTAAAAAGTATAACCCTTTCTACCCACGTTGGCTACATGGTTTATAGAGACTTTGAGTTATTTGAATTTGTCCCCATATCGATGCTCAATACTACTCCCAAAATGTGACTAGCTCATATGTTTAAAAACATGACTTTCTCTGTGGTTTGAGATTATTACTCAAAAACCTATCTCTTAAAAGAGATGGTACTCAAAACTGCTCATGAAAACTTTTTTGGAAATTGATGTTTCCTCTCGTCTTAAATGTGAAAATATTTACTCTTGGGAAATACTTAGTTCCCATATATCATTTTAAAGAAAATGATCTCAACTCTACTCTTCCTCAAACTCAATGCTTAAGTCTTAAACAAGTTTAAAAGATCTGTAAAAGACTTATAAAAATGACTCGAAGAACTCTCAAGACTTGACTCTTAACTCTACATTGGATTTGAATTATGAATTCAAGGTTATGTTTTGTGATAGGAAGGATATCCTGATGATTAAGAGTGTTTTTAGATAGTTAATAATGAGAAACGATAAAAAAACACTTCGAAGAGCAAGTCCGCAATGCGGAGATGCATTATAATATTTGGTCGCGAAATAAGTTTAAAAATAGTGGATTCTGCATTCTCCCCGCGACGCGGAGAGGAAAGTTTCACTCCGAAGTAACAGGTCCGTGATGCGGACCCGAAACTTTGTTTTCTGTTTGACTTTTTCTTTCCCATTTTTTAACCTCAATTCACCTAGAATCGAATGGTTTCTTCCCCAATCACTTAGATTCGAATACTCAATGTTAGTATGCGATAATTTACTAAAAACTACCCTTGAAACACTAACACTTATCTCAAGAATTCATCAAAACCTCAATAATCAAGATTATGAAAGAAACTTCCGTAAAACTTATCAAGAACTCAAATCCTTCAACTTTGAGAAACAAACCCAACGCTATGTGAACTCAGATACTTCTTCGGCATCAAACCCTTGGAAAAAATCCGCAAGAAAACCTTTGATTTCGCAAGAACTTGATAAACGCCTTAATATTTGTCCTCTTTTCTCTTCTTGAAATCTTTTCTAAAACCCTAGCGTAATTTAGGATTGTGTAAACTGAACCAAATCAGTTTAGACCACTAATTAATTACTAAAAATGAATTAAATTTGATAGGGTAAGTAAAAGACCAAAATACCCCTTTTAAATCTAGGTAACTTTCCTTAGACTGACAACCCGACTTCAAATAGTCATATCTCCCTCATACGAGCTCGAAAATTAGCAAACTCGGTGGCGTTGGAAAGAAGATTCCAAGAATTTTCATTTGATATCTTATGGGCCACATAAATCATCCTGTACTAAAAGATATGGTCGTTTGATGTTGACCCAAAACTCATACTTAGCATAACTTTCCAAAATTTCAAACTTTTGCTCTTTCCAATAATAGTTCTTTCTAATTCTAGTTCTTTCTAAGGCGGGATGTTACAATATCTCCCCCTTGGGAACATTTATCCTCGAATGAGATCACTCTAAGTAGACTAAGGGTGTAACATCTAACATATATCTCAAACACCCAACAAGCATTATATAACACAACATTTCAACTTAAAATAAATGCCAAGAAAAAGATTAGTACCTTAGTTTGGAATTTCTCTCCGGACTCAAAGATATGTGGGTATCTCTTCTTCATGTTCTCCTCAGCTTCCCAAATAGCTTCCTCAACAAACTTATTCCTACACAGAACCTTGATTGATGCTACCTCTTTGGTTCTTAACTTGTGAACCTGACGATCTAGAATATGAACAGGAATTTCCTCATAAGATAAGCTATCCTTGATACCAATATCTTCAGTAGGAATGATAAGTGAAGGATCACCTTTACACTTCTTCAACACGAAAATGTGAAATATTGGATGGACCGATTATAACTCTTGCGGTAGCTCTAACTCATAAGCTACATTATCAATCTTTTTGGATATCTTGTAAGTAGGGGTGTACAAGCCAAACTGTAAAGTCAAACCAAATCAAACCAAAAAAAAAATGATTTGTGGTTTAGTTTGGTTGGTTTGGCGGTTGAACAAAAAATTGACCACTCTTGGTTTGGTTTGGTATTAAAAGAAAAAAAAGTTAAATCGAACCCAAATCAAACCGATATAATATTATTTTATTTATAGATAAAAAATATTATTTATAATCTACTTTGTTAATATATTTTTAGTTATTTTATAGTTTTCAATGTTTATAAATTTTATTTCAAATTTGGGACTGTAAAATTTGTAAATATTTTATTTTATATTATGAACCAAAGTTACAATTATATTGTTATAGTTTTTCAAATTCAAAGTTAACAATTTACTTTGTAAATATTTTTTTTGTATTTAGTTTGCCTATAGCTTTTAATCTTATTAATTTAACATAATGAACGTTGATATTTCAAAAAAAAAATTGTACTGATGTGAATTTTACCGTCTTTTCAAAAATTTATATTCAGTTAACATTTTTTAAGTTTAGCTTATCACACAAGTAAGTGAAAATATATTTGATCTCTTTTTCAAATGTCGTATAGTTGTAAAAAATGAAAAAACCGAAAAAACCCGAAAGAACCGACTAAAGTCGAAACCAAAAAACCCGACTTTATGTGGTTTGATTTGGTTTTTAGATTTAATAAATTGACATAATTGGTTTAGGTTTTTTTTTATTGAAAAACCAAACCAAACTGACCTATGTACACCTCTACCTGTAAGGACCAATATATCGGGGACTCAATTTACCCTTCTTACCAAATCTCATACACCCTTCATGGGTGAAACCTTCAAATAAACCCAATCATCTACTTCAAACTCTAAGTTTCTTCTCCTAGCATCTGTATAGGATTTTTTACGACTCTGCGTTGTTTTCAATCTCTCTTGAATAATCTTCACTTTCTCCATAGATTGATGGACTAAGTCTGGTCCTATCAACCTAGCTTCACCAACTGCAAACCATCCAATAGGAGATCTGCAGCATATCCCATAAAGAGCCTCATAAGGAGCCATCTGGATGCTAAAATGATAACTATTTTGTAAGAAAACTCTATGAGAGGTAAGTAATCATCCCAATTATCTTTGAAATTGATCACACACGACCTCAACATATCCTCTAAAGTCTAAATTGTGTGCTCCACTTGACCATCTATCTGAGGATGAAAAGCAGTACTCAAATTTACCTTGGAATCCAAACTTTTCTGGAAAGACTTCCAAAATTGTGCAGTGAATTGCGCACCTCTAGCTGAAATGATGGACACCGTAACTCCATTAAGTCTGACTACGTCTTGAATATATAGCATAATCTTTTGTTGAATGGGTAGTCTTTACCCGTAAGAAATGGGTTGATTTAGTCATTCGATCTACAATTACCCAAATCAAATAATGTTGTTTGCGAGACCGTGGTAAACTTGTAATGAAATCCATATTGATCATCTCCCACTTCCATTCTAGAAGATCTATATTCTGATCCATACCACCGGGCCTCTGGTGCTCTACTTTAATTTGTTGGCAATTCAGACACTTAGCAACGAACTCTGTTATGCCATTCTTCATACTACTCCACAAATAGACTTCTCTCAAGTCGCGATACATCTTTGTGGAACTCGGATGGATAGAATATCTGCAGCTATGAGCTTCCTCTACGATTCTCTCTTGGAATTCATCCACCTTTGGTACACACAATCTACATTGATACCTCAATACACCATCTCCCCCTTGTTCAAAAGCCATTACTTTTTGATTATGAACATTTGCCTTTAATTTAAGAAAAATAGGATCTAGGTATTGTTTCTCTTTCACTTTGGACACTAATGATGATTCAGCCCCATTCATCACCACTACTCCTCCTTCGTTGGAATCCATTAGTCGAACTCCTAATCGTGCAAGTCTATGCACATCTTTTGCTAACTCTTTCTTCTATTCCTCAACATGGGAGGTACTACCCATAGAAAACCTACTTAAAGCATATGCAACGACGTTAGCTTTACCTGGGTAATAGAGAATACTCATGTCATAATACTTGAGTAACTCAAACCACCTCATCTGTCTGAGATTAAGCTATATCTGACTAAACACATACTGAAGAATATTGTGATCGGTGAACACATCTACATAAACACGATAAAGATAGTGACGCCATATTTTCAAAGCCAATACTACAGTAGCCAACACTAGATCATGGGTTGGGTAATTCTTCTCGTGAATCTTAAGTTGTTTGGAGGCATAAGCTACAATTTTTCCATTCTACATTAATACACAACCCAGTCCAACTCTGTACGCATCACAATATACCACAAAACCTTGCGTACCTTTTGGTAAGGTCAATACTGGGGCAGTAGTCAATCATTTTTTCAATTCCCGAAAGCTTTTCTCACAAGCTTCAGACCATTGAAACTTAACTATTTTCTAAGTTAACTTAGTCAATGGGGATTAAATAGATGAAAACCCTCGATGAACCTTCTATAATATCTAGTCGATCCCAAGAAACTTCTAATAACAGTTGGAGACGTGGGCCTAGGCCAGTTCTTTACTGCCTCTATCTTTTGAGTGTCAACTCGAATCCCATCACCGGAAGCAATTTGGCCTAGGAATGCCACAGACTCAAGCCAAAATTCACTCTTAGATTATTTATCATACAACTCTCTATCCTTGAGAGTTTAAAGAACTATTCTGAGATGACTAGCATGATCTTCTTTATTTCTTGAATAGATTAGAATGTCATCAATGAATACGATAACAAACATGTCTAGATAAGGCTTGAATACTTTGTTCATAAGATCCATGAATGTTGCAGGAGCATTAGTCAAACAAAAGAACATATCTAGGAACTAATAATGACCATAGCGGGTCCTGAAAGTTGTCTTAGGGATATCACTTTCTTTTAATCTCAACTGACGATAGTTAGATCTGAGGTCTATCATAGAAAAACAAATGCACCCTGAAGTAGATCGAAGAGATCATCAATTCTCGAAAGAGGATATTTATTCTTGATAGTAACCTTATTCAACGGATGGTAATCTATGCACATTCTAAGAGAACCATCTATCTTTCTCACAAATAAGACCGGGGCTCTCCAAGGTGAGACACTTGGTCAAATAAAACTTTTTTCAAGAAGATCTTTCAACTGCTTTTTTAACTCTTTCAACTTTGCTGGAGACATTCTATATGGCGGAATAGATATAGGATGAGTGTCAGGAAAAATATCTATATCGAAGTCTATTTCTCTCTCAGAAGGGACTCCGGGAAGATCATCCGGAAAGACTTCTGGAAACTCTCTAACAACTGGACCTGACTGAATAGGTGGTGTCTTAACACTAGAGTCATTAGTCTCAACACTAGAGTCATTAACTCAAACTAAGTGTTAGATGCACCCCTTGGAAACTAACTTTCTAGCCTTAAGGTATGAAATGAAACGACCTTTAGGAATTATTGAACTAATCATCCACTCAATAATTGGCTCATTAGGAAACTGGAACTTAACAACTCTAGTTCTACAATCAACTTAGGCATAACATGAATGAAGCCAGCCCATACCTAGAATGACATCAAAATCTACCATATCTAACTCAACTAAATCAGCCAAGGTGTCCTTGTGATTTACGAAAATTGTATAACCACGATAAACTCTCTCAGCTAGAATAGACTCACCAACAGGTATAGAAACACTGAAGGGCTCAAGAAGTTGCTTAGGAAGGATATTAAAATTCATAGAAACATAAGGAGTCATAAAAGATAAAATCGCTCCTGGATTTAGCAAAGCAAAAACATCAAAAGTAAAGACTTTGATCATACCAGTGACAACATCTGGAGAATTCTCTTTCTCTTGGAAACTAGTGATAGCATAAAGACGGTTTGCCCCTCTGTCGGTTCCTGGAGTAGCTCCTCTAGGTGCAGCTCTGTCTGGTGGAGCAACCGAAAAAACTCAGCATTGAAAACAATACATCTACTTTTTCATCCTCAACATTCCTTATGGCAGGACAACCTCAAACATCTCTTTGTGAAGGCATGATTTGAAAGATACGCTCAAGCACGAGTTAGAAAGAAACTTTTATAGAGATAAACTCTATCGCACGAAATGAGTATGAAAGAATTGAGGTAGTTTCTAAATGTTGCAGTCTCCTAATTATAGATGTGGCACGCTTCACACTGATAACTAGGACTCTAAAGACACAGTTTCATAGACTCCCTAGGACTCTTAAACTCTGTGGTTTGATACAAAGTTAGTCACTCCTCGAGCCTACACCCTAAGCGGGACTGGCTCTCGAGAACCATTTTGGCTCCAAGCAAACCTTTGCTCTGGCTTAACTCTTAGTGGAAGACTTACTCATAATAAAAGCACTTTAAAAAGTAACTATAACTAAAATAATAACTTAGAATGTTTTAGAAATAAACATTCAACTAGCCAAAGTGGCAACTTAAGTATCAACATAAATGAAAGGGAATGAAAAGACTCATGAACTAATAATGTCTAACTATCTATGAAGCCTCTAATACCATGAGGGTTGTCAGGAAAATACCCCCGAATCATCCTAACAACTTAAATGACAAAACATAATAAAGGGATCCTCAGGAAGCAAGGAGGCTCACCAACTCTAAAGCTCAACTAGATCAACGAAGCGCTGGATGATCCTGGTTACTTGTATCTGTATCATAAAAGATGTTGACCAAATGGCATCAGTACATGAAATGTATGAGTATGTGAGGGGAAATCTATACAAGACATAAGCTTTAACTGGAACTAAAAGAAACACTTACCTCGTCTCGACTCAACTCATCTCAATATATAGCATTAATAAATTTGCAATATAAAGAAAAGCTTTAAAACATGTAGATAACAACTCATTGTATTGAAAAATACAGTAATAACTTAGTTTTGTATGTGAAAATACAAGTAACTTTGTGGGAGATTCTCTAATCGATAACCATCACTATGAGCTAGTGATGATACATCGTCTAGCCCACACTGCCGGAACTATCCTATACTTTGTCGGGGTATAGGACTCCTCAACTAAGTGTATCCACTAGTCTATGCTAAAAAGCATTAAGGAATCATCTAAAAAGTGTAACCATTTCTACCCATGTTGGCTACATGGTTTATGGAGACTTTGAGTTATCTGAAATCATCCCCATATCGGTGCTCAATACTACTCCCAAAATGTGACTAGCTCATATGTTTTAAAACATGACTTTCTCTGTAGTTTGAGATTACTACTCAAAAATATATCTCTTAAAAGAGATGGTTCTCAGAACTGCTCATGAAAACTCTTTTGGAAATCGGTGTTTCCTCTCATCTGAAATGTGAAAACATTTACTATTGGGAAATACATAGTTTCGATATATCATTTTAAAGAAAATGAACTCAGCTCTACTCTTCCTCAAACTCAATGCTTAAGTCTTAAACAAGTTTAAAAGATTTGTAAATGATTACTTAAAATGACTCGAAGAACTCTCAAGACTTGACTCTTAACTCTACCTTGAATTTGAATTATGAATTCAAGGTTGTGATTTGTGATAGGAAGGATATCGTGATAATTAAGAGTGTTTTTAGATTGTTAATCATGAGAAATGGTCAAAAAAAAATAATCTAGGAGCCAGTCTGCGACGCGGAGATGCATTATAATATTCGGTCACGAAATAAGTTTTGAAACATTTGAGTCCGCGTTCTCCGTGACACGGAAAGGAAAGTTTCACTTTAAAGGAACATGTCCACGACGCAGACTTGGTACTTTGTTTTCTGTCCAACGTTTTCTAACCCCAATTCGCCTAGAATCGAATGGTTTCTTCCCCAATCACTTAGATTCGAATACTCAACGTTACTCAAAACTACCCTTGAAACACTAACACTTATCTCAATAATCAAGATTATGAAAGAAACTTCAACAAAACTTATCAAGAACTCAAATCCTTCAACTTTAAGAAACAAATTTCGCTGAAAATAACAAAATTGACGCGTGGGTGAACGAACCCAACACTATGTGAACTCACATACCTCTTCGGGATCAAACCCTTGGTAAAAATCCGCAAGAAAACCTTCGATTTTGCAAGAACTTGATGAACGCCTTGACTTTTCTCCTCTTTTCTCTTCTTGAATTCTTTTCTAAAACCCTAGCATAATTTGGGATTGTGTAAACTGAACCAAATCAGTTTAGACCCCCAATTAATTACTAAAAATGAATTAAATCTGATAGGTAAGGAAAAGACCAAAATACCCCTCTTTAATCTGGGTAACTTTCCTTAAATAGACAATCTGACTTCAAACAATCATATCTCCCTCATACGAGCTCAAAAATCAGCAAACTCGGTGGCGTTGGAAAGAGGATTCCAAGTCCTTTTATTTGATATCTTATGGGCCACCTAACACATCATGTACTGAAAGTTATGTCATTTGAAATTGACCCAAAACGCATACTTATCATAACTTGCCAAAATTTCCAACTTTTGCTCTTTCCAAAAATAATTCTTTCTAATTCTAGTTCTTTCTTAGACGAGATGTTGCATACTCATATCTAAGCTCAACATAATAAGTGATATAATAAAAATATACTTTTAACTCTATTTTGGAGATTCTCTAACCGACAACCATCACTATGAGCTACATGATGATACAATATCTCGCCCATGCTGCGAGAACTGTCCTATACCTTGCTGGGGTATAGAACACTTCAACTAATTGGATCCACTAAGCTATGATTAAAAAGCACTAAGGAATCAACTAAAAAGTATAATACTTTACCCATGTTGGCATACATGGTTTAGGAGGACTTTGACTTGTCTGAACTCGTCCCCATATCGGTGCTCAATACTACTCCCAATAATATATACGCATGCTCATATGTTTAAAAAATAACTCTTCCTTTGGATTGAGATAATTGCTCAAACTATCCTCTTAAAAGAGGTAACTGCTCTTGAAATATCTTTTGAACTCATCACTCATTCAGAAATCTCAGTTTCTCCTTTATCAATGTAAAAATTGATAACTCTGGGAATACATAGTCCCCTTATACTTACTCAATTCATACTTGAAAACTCTTTGTCAAAAGCATATCTAAATCATATTTTAATATGATCATTGATGACTCGAAAGGTCATACTACATAAACATTTATGGTATATCTAGATACCATACTGCTCATACATTGATGGCATACTCAATTGTCATACTAATCATGTTTTAGAAACTCTTTTCTCAAAACTCATCTTCACTTTCTCAAAACTCAGCTTAAGAACTCAAGTGTTGGCTTTAAAAAATCCTTTCAAAATTTATAACTCAAATCATAGGGTTCATGTGGAATTATCGACATGAACGACTGAACTCAGGAATCTTAATAGCAATAAGGAAACTCAGTACTCAGAACTCAAGACTCAAGAACACTACTCATCTCAAGAATACTCAATTCATAGGGTGTGAAATATAGACATGAACGAATCAACTCAAGAATATTATTGCATGACCTATAGAGATTCAATAATTAGGAATAGAATTTAAAAATGAAACATGAACTGGAGAACTCAACGATCAACTCATCTCAAGAATACTCAAATCTAGGGGTAGAATCCTAGATTTCTCTTTTACTGATTTGAAAGTACGTAGATGTTGGACGTGAGATACTAGAACAGAGAAATGGGATCAGAGATAACTGGTAGCCAAAGCTACAACATAATTGCATAGCCGTTCTTTCAACGTCTAATCCTTTTTAACAAATGCTCATTGGGTCTGGATCCCAAATAAAAGTTTCTAATAGCCCATGGGCCCTTATAGAGTCAGCTTGGTTCACAACATTTGTCACCCCTAGTTTAAGTGTATTTTTTACACTTATCTCATATAAAAATGTGTTTTTCTTTCTTAGACTGACTAAAAAGAAAATTAAGTCATATAAACTAGGACAGAGGTAATATTATTTTACCAAATATCTCTAACTCGTTCTTTTGCCAACATTATAACCCGTAAAAGTCTTTTGATCTTATATTTTTAATGCTTTTATTAATGAATTATGACACTAAGGTAAGCCTATGATACACCTCGACCTGTACATGTTTTTTTTTTAAATATTGGTAATCCATTTGATCACATATTTGTACTATAGTTTTAAGAGTATTTTCTCATATGATCAAATACATATCTGATATACGTATAATATATAACATGATTAAAAAGTATTTTATTGTTTCAGATGCAAGTATAATACTTTTTTGAATACATAGATATTTTTTCTTTTGAATACATTGATATATAATTGACTTATAATGTATGTAAGATCAAATACGCTCACAATACTGCTGTTTGGAAGATGACGTTTTGTTATGGACTTATGACCTGAAAAATGAATCTTGAAATTCTTTTTTTTTACAGCAATTTTTCGAGTGATCTTTTAATTCTCTTCTCAATGACTAGATCCTTCTTGCACCGCTCTTCAAATCTAAGCATTCAACAGAAGACTAGACAGAGTTTGGCATCAAAATAGATGCTTCTTGATAGAGGCGTATTCAAGATTTTGGCAAGCTGAGTGTATAATTACAAAAAAAATACATCTTAAATATAAATTTGATTGGTTTGACTCTTAGGTTCTTAATATGAACCAATTAAATTTTAAAAATTACAGTCCAAAATATACAATACTACTAGTTTTAAATTTTAATATACACATTTGATTTAACTATATAAAAATTTTACAGTGCTAAAATTTTTAGAAAATTTCAATGTAATACACTTGAAAATTTTGAAAGATTAAAGAAAAATAACAAGAGAAAAATTAGTTTCAACGTCAAAAGTGTAGCCGATAACCACTTGGAGAGTTGTTACTCGAAAGGACAAGATAGATATAAGACTTAAATTTTTATCCTCACTTAGAGAGGTACACCCAATCATCATTGTATTATTATATGATACTTTGAACATGGGTTCACACATCTATATTTAAATATTTTTTTAAAAATATAACACTATTATATATGATCTAGAGAGGGGAGCATGGGTTCACGTGAACCCACAACATCCCCTCTAGATACGCCCCTGCTTCTTGAACCCTAAACACTAAAAGGAATCATCTTTAAAAAACACGTACCAAAATGGATAAGCTAACTATAACTACTATCTTTTAACATTGTTATCTCCGTTAACTCCCAATTCATCCAAAACAATATTACATCAACTTTAAAGGTAGTTTGCCCACAAATGAGTGAACTACAATTCTTTTTATTTCTTTCTCAATTTTAAATGTACTGTGAAGTCTTTTTAATACATAAAATCATGACTTTTTTCAATAATAAAAATAAAATAAAAAACTTGAGAATTTTTTCATAAAATAAATTTTATTATTTGCTTACAATAATAGTAGTAAAAAACCTTTGGTGCTATTCAATAATTATTCTGTAAATTGTTATGTGACCTTCTATTTCACTTTGTACATGGTTGAGAGTATGATTCACTAGCTATGTTTACGTGTGTTTTCACTTTTGTGGGTGGATCCTTAGTGGTGGATCAGGTATACCAATCCTGCGATGTTCTCTTGGTAGCATGTGGGGATCATTGGGTCCAATTCTACTGTTCTTAAGGGTAATTTACAATCGCAATTGCTAAATCTAGAATTTCGATAGAATTGTTAGGGGGTTTGTATGCTTGGACATATCCCTCGATGAGTATCTGTTGTCTAAAGACCAATTTTTTGTAACTTAGGCTCATGGAAATTTATGTTAGGAGATGGAGATATTGATAAGAACTATGATTGTTGGATATTATGAGTGTGCGTTGGTTGGTTCAGGTTCACTTCTAATTGTAGCGAGTGGAATTTTATCATGCTTAAGTGCTAAAGAATTCGTCCGGATGATTGTGTTAAGGTCCTTGATAACATGTTGCGGACGTGTGTACGATTAACTTTGGTAGTTGTTGGGAATCGCTTTTGTTGTTAGTTAAGTTTACATACAATAATATTTATCACTCGAGTTTTGAGATGACTTCATTGAGGCATTATATGGGAGGATGTGTAGGTATTCAATTGATTTGTTTGAGGTTGGAGGTGTGAAACCCTTAGGGGGTTGATTTGGTGAAAGATGCTCGAGATAAGGTGAGAAGCATCCAAGCTAAGCTTCTAGCAGTCCATAGTCGACAGAAAAAGTATGCAGACCATAAGGTGAGGACATGGCCTTTCAGGCTGGTGAACAAGTTCTTCTAAAGGTGTCACCCATAAAAGGGGTAATGAGATTCGGTAAGAAGGGCAAGCTTAGTCATCGATATATTGGTCTCTTTTTTAGATTCTTGAATGTGTAGGGCTAGTGACTTATAGATTAGCCTTACCTCCTAGCTTATCTGGATTTCATCCAGTGTTTTATGTGTCCATGTTGAAGAAGTTTCATAGGGACGGATATTACATCATAAAGTAGGACTCAGTGTAGTTAGACAAAGACCTTCAGTATGAGGAGGAATTGATTATAATTCTTGATTGTGATGTCCGAAAGTTGAGGACCAAGGAAATAAAGTCCATGGAAGTTCAATGGAAGCCTCGTCCAGTTGAGGAAGCTACTTGGGAAATCAAGAAGGACATGGAAGACAAATATCCCCAGCTATTCATCGATTTAGGTACTACTCTACTCTTACTTTAGCCTGTTTCCCTAGTTTTTCACTCGGGGACGAATTATGGGTAAATTGGTATCTATTGTAACAACCTATCACCGTCGTTATAGAAAAGCCAACGGAGAAAATTTTTGGGCCAGAAAACTTTTTGGTAGTAACTTGAGAATTCCTAGCCTAGTCTAGATTTGGATGAAATCGAAGTCGGTGAGGTCTAAGAAGATATAGTAGCGAATAAGAGATCTAATAATGGATTTGGTTACATAAGTGGATAGCTAAGACGTTAAGAAATTCGTATAACTTTACGGAATCGAATTGGGGGGAGTAGAATTCTTGAAACTGATCTTAACGTGAGCAGGTAGTTTTTGAGTGTCATGGGATGAAGGTGTGTTGTGAAATGGGGGTTTGAAAATCTTAATTTGACTTTCTGTTTCCATGCAAGCTGCCAGGGCAGAATTATTCCCACCAGGGGGGCCGCTGTAGCGGGATAGGGTCCACTACAGCGGGACAAACGCGACTTAAGTCAGAAATAAACTCCAAAAATGTCATTATTCTGCAAACTTCATTCTTAAAAGTTAGGAGACAACTCCAGACATTTCTTGATTGTTGTCCACTGCTTTTGGTGCAAAAGATAAGATTCTTACTCCCTAATCTATTTTCAATCCGTAGAACTTAGATTCTTGGTTATTAATTATTGGGGGAGGATTTTTAGACTGGAATTGGTGGTGGGAAAAAGCACTAGCTGCATCTTAGGATCAGGGGTTTGGCCTAGGGTTGATAATGTTGATTGTAATTCGGGCAACTAGGCCTCGTTTATTGATCCTCACATTATATTGATTATTTGTAGACCAAGAACAAGCGGAAAGAATCTGGAAAAGAAAGGATCAAGTTTCTTATGAGGGTTCAAGTTTTGTTCGAGGTAGGTGATGGTTGTGATTTCATGTTTATATGATGTATGTTAGTAATTTCTCTATTATAATGCATGTATGTATGTTAATGTTGCTCTATTGATCACACTAATCATAAATGAGTATGAACGAATGATTGTATGCCATGAATCAACACTTGATTGTAGTATTATAAAAATGTACATTGTGATTGTGGCTTGTTGAATGGAATGGGTGTCACGTTCCGGCACACTAACTGGGATCGGATGTCACATACTGACATACATATTGAAACAGATGTCACGATCCAACACACTAACTTGGAACGAGTGTCACGATCCAACACACTAACTTGGAACGAGTGTCACAATCCGGCACACTAATAGTTTGGGTATGGAATCCATGAGAGGACCATTGACTTGTCATATAAATGTATTATTGAGAATGTGGAAATGTACATCGATCCTGAAATGATTACTGATATTGTATATGTTCGGTGTATGTCTGTTTTATTATGTTGTGATTACTTGTATATGTTTCACTTATTGGGATAGCCGCGTGATCCTACCAATACACTGTGGTTGTGTACTGATACTGCACTTGCTCTTTGTTTGTTGAGTAAAGGACATCTTTAGGCAGCTACTGACAAACCTCGTCTAGGAGATCAGTGATCCATCGAATTCAAGGGTGAGCCAGTTCTTTCAGGCTGCCATGAGTTCTCGTTATGTTTAGTCCATTTCTATTAAGACTTAGACTAATACTTTAGATATTCTTATGTTTAGTTTAGGGTTGCACTCATTTCCTTAGACTTGTCATTAGTAGATGTTTTGGTACATTGACTTTCAGGTTCTAAGCATTATTTCCACAATTGTTTTGTTAAACTTTCGGAGTTTATGGAAACTCAATATTTTTCCTTTAGACATTTAAACCTAGTGTCGTATCTTTAAATGCTTAGTTTCATTAATTTGGTTAGTTGGATTGTAGTAACGGTTCTCCCACCGGAGGGTTAGTGTGGGTGCCAATCACGACGATCTAGGTCGTGACACAATTGGATACAAATTGGATATTAGCAGTAATCAGTTTTAGATTGAGATTTTAGTTTGAAATTTTTTTTGCATATACAAAGTAATAAGAATTAAATATCTTAAAATTCTATTTAGATATCAATTGTATACATTGTTATAATTAGATTTTCGAAATGGATATCAATTGGATACAATGTTAATTAGTTTAGATTGACTTACACAGTCGAAATCTTAATCATATTTTATATTTTCAGCTGAATACCAATTTGATACAAATAGACTTACCTTTCCTAGTTGGATATCAATTTGATACCAATTGGACATCAATTTGATACTAATTAAATACCAATTGGATACAAATATACTTAAATTTTTCGATTGGATACCAGTTTGATACCAATTGGATACAAATAGCATATAGTTGTATTTTCAATTTGATGCCAATTAGATACCAATTACATACAATTTAACTTAATAATTCCAATTGGATACCAAATGGCTACCAATTGCCTACACTATTGGACTTAATTTTTTTCAAGTGGATACCAATTGAATATCATATGGATACTAAATGGTTATCACCAGTAATCAGTTTAAATTTTGTAGTCTACATTTGAAAAACACTACATACACATAGGAATAAGTAGTACACAAAAATAAATGTTCTGAATACCAGAATTCTCTAAGTTAAAAGATCAATATATTCAAACGAATGTGTTTGATGCAATTAAACAACTAAACTAAATTAAAAACAAATTATGACTAATTTTCGGCAGGATAATTTGAACATGTCTTTTTGTTGTGTCTCTCCCGACGACATGTATTGCACGTAACTTTAGATCTCTTGAATTTCACATCAACAGATCCTTCTAGCGTTCAATGTGTGGTCTTTTTACCTTTCTTTTAGAAATACGCTACAACAATTTAGGCGACGAGACATAACTTGATATATCTCATATACTCTTGCATGGAAGAGGTTCAACAAGTATTGCATGTGTCTTCAAAATATTTCAAGCTATAAAAGAGAGAGCAATCAGTTGAAATCAAAATTGAATACTATTCTAATTCACTAAATCTAACAAAATTGCATAAAATTATTGATATACACAATACAAAAACACATTCTAAATTAACACTAACCTGGACATTTCTATACCAATTTCATACCAAGACTAACCATTGATTCATACAAAATTCATACCAAGAAGAGTATCAAATTCAAAATAAACACTAATCTGAGCATTTGAAATAAACACTAACATGAACATTTTTATACACATTTCATACCAAGCCTAAACACTAGCTCATACAGTAATCATACCAAGAAGAATATCAAATTTAAACAAGTTAATTGTAAACATTCTTTAATTATAAACTAAAAGTATATCAATTCCATTGCAACGATAACATTATTACTATTTCATACACTGTCATTTATCAAGAAAACAGTATACTCAAATCATTCAAATATAATTCCCAAATCGCACAAACCCATGGTATAAACAGTATACCAATTACAAATAAATTTTATGTATTTTCTTTTTTTACCAAATACCTTAAATTAAAAAAAAAAATCATACCAAAATTTATTCCAGTTTCAAAATATTATTATGTAATCTGAACAAAAGAATGTTCATACAAAAAACATCACAATTTAAATCTATTATACACAAACAAAATCAGAAAATTTCCTTTACATTTTCATTGATCTTATTTTTTTTTACGTTTCAGTAATATAAAAATATATACAAATAATAAATCGCAACGTATACTAACATGAAAGATCCCATCTATCACCATCTGTCCATTACAACAAAATGAAGATTATTGAACCAAAACTAATTGACAGTAGTTGTGAGTGACGACAATTACAGAAAAAAAATTGGAAGAGAGAACGCTTGAACAAAAGAAGAAAATCTTCTTTTTGAAATACTCTTAACTGATTTGAGATAAAAAAAGGAAAACAAATATTCCTATTTTGTTTTGAATCTCCTAAATTTATGGCAATTATTAATTATCATTATTGTATTCAAATTTATTACTACAACTATATCCATTTTTTACCTTTTATTATTTTTTAAAAATTGATTTTTACTATTATTTTAAAGCTCTTTTTAAAAAATAAATGTTAGAACCTGAAATTTTTTATTGTTACAACTTGAAAGAATTATTATACTGTCATAACTTGAAATTATTAGTCCTATACAGTGTTTTCAAAAACATTTTTGGGGCGAGTCCCAGTGCGAGTCTCGGGGAGGGGCGTACCAAAAACGCTCTGGGTCGTAAATTAAAGACGTAGATCCATAAGGCATAAGTGCTAAAATTTGAGGCGTAAGCCCCAAGCATAAAAACGTAAGACCTGGGCGTAAAAACGTATGCCCGGGAGTTTTTAATATATTTTTTAAAACTTTTTTTTCTTTAAATAATATTTTTATTATTGGTGTAATGATATTTCTCAAATAGTAATTATAATACTTTTTTTCTTCATTATTGATTATTAATACTTATCTCAAATAAAAATCATAAATAATTGAAAGGTTTACTTTTGCTTATTTTATTAGTAATAAAATTATAGAATTGAATATACATGAGACTAACCCCGTAGATCCATTGGACTTACGCCTCGTGTCTCGGGGATTATGCCGCGCCCTGTACTGTATAAAACGACTAGCCTCATGCCCCCGCCTTTTAAAACACTGGTCCTATATATGTCATTTATAAAATTTTCACAACAAAAAAATACATCTTAAATATAAATTTGATCGGTTTGACTCGTAGGTTCTTAATATGAACCATTTAAATTTTAAAAGTTACAGGTCCAAAATATATAATACTACTAGTTTTAAATTTTAATATACACATTTGATTGACTATATAAAAAATTTACAGCGCTAAATTTTTTAGAAAATTTCAATGCAACACACTTGAAAATTTTGAAAGATTAAAGGAAAATAACAAGAGAAAAATTAGTTGCAACATGAAAAGTGTAACCGATAACCACTTGGAGAGGTGTTACTCAAAAGGACAAGATAGATATAAGACTTAAATTTTTATCCTCACTTAGAGAGGTACACCCAATCGTCATTGTATTATTATATGATACTTTAAATGTGGATTCACACATCTATATTTAAATATTTAAAAAAAAATATAACACTATTATATATGATCTAGAGAGGGGAGCATGGGTTCACGTGAACCCACAAAATCCCCTCTAGATACGCCCCTGCTTCTTGAACCATAAACACTAAAAGAAATCATCTTTAAAAACACATACCACAATGGATAGGTGAACTATAACTACTATCTTTTAACATTGTTATCTCTGTTAACTCTCAATTCATCAAAAATAATATTACATCAACTTTAAAGGTAGTTCGCCCACAAATGAGCGAACTACAATTCTTTTTATTTCTTTCTCAATTTTAAGTGTACTGTGAAGTCTTTTAAATACATAAAATCATGACTTTTTTCAATAATAAAAATATTTAAAAAACTTGAGAATTTTTTCATAAAATAAATTTTACGGAAAAGGGCCTAAAATACCCTTAAACTACTGGAAATGGTACAAAACTACCCTCCATCAACCTATTGGCTCCCAAATACCCCTAACATCCACCTATTGGCTCCCAAATACCCCTGACATCCATTTATTGGCTCCCAAATTCCCTTTTATCCACCTTTGGGTCCAATATTGACCACTTTTAAAGCGGATTATCATTTAAATATATTTTTTAAATACTTGGCGACCATCTATTGACTATAATTTACAAACTCATCCATTATACTCGATCCAAATTGACTACACTTTACTCAAGTTAATTATACCCGACCCAAATTAACTACACCCGCCCCAAATTACATTTACTCCACCGATTAAAACAAATACACCTTTTATTCCTAACATTTCACTTCCTCTTTCAACCTTACTTCTCCAATATATTCGCTTACAATCTAAAAAAAAACACTACCTAAATACACTCATGTATCACCATAAAAAATTATGAGTGTTTTGGTAATTTCTTATGGTGATACATGTGTGTATTTAAGTATTATTTTTCGAGAATGTAGGCGAATATATTGGGGAAGAAGGTTGATAGATGAAGTGAAATGTTGGGAATGAAGGGTGTATTTGTTTTAATCGGTGGGTAAATATAATTTGGGACACGTGTAATTAACTAATTTGGGTCGGGTCTAAGTAATTTGGGCTGTGTATAATTAATAATGAGTGAGTTTGTAAATTAATTTAAGTAATTAAATTGTATATATCCAATATTTGGTCGCCACGTACTTCAAAAAAATATTTAAATAATAATATGTTATAAAAGTGGTCAATATTGGACCCAAAGATGGATGACAGGGGTATTTGGGAGCCAATAGGTGTATGGCGGGGATATTTGGGAGTTAATAGGTGGATGGAGGGTAATTTTGTACCATTTCCAATAGTTCGAGGGTATTTTAGGCCCTTTTCCGTAAATTTTATTATTTGCTTACAATAATAGTATTGAGGTCGACGGGGACAACGATTCCTCTTATTTCTAGTTTCTCTATATAAACTACATTGTTGTGGCATGCGATTTGGAGCAATGTCCATTTCATTTCTACGATGCCTAGTACAGTTGACTCTGGAAATTCTCAATATTGTGTATTACAAATAAATTGAATGGAAAAGGTGGCCAATAGGACTTATCGCTCCATGAAAAATTGCAGTTTCAAGAGCAATACTCGATTGCAATTTCAATTGAGCTCTTTTTTTTTTTTAAATTATAATTTATTTGGTGTCTAAACCCAAGCTATGGTAACGGTTACTGGGATTGATTATATCCATATCTTAACTACAATTAGTTCTTGTGTAGGGTAAATTAAGAGCCCGTTTTGATTGACTTAAAGAAAAAAGTAGTTTTGAAGTAAAAAATAAAAAGTTAAACTTAAATAACTTTTAGATCAAAAAATAAAATGTTGAGGGAGATCTACTTTTGATTTTTAATTTATTTTTAAGTCATTTTAAACTTATTTTAAGTTATTTTTAATCTCGTCAAACACTTCCTAACTTATTTTAAGTTATATTTGACTTATTTTGCATTATTTTATATTTGTCGAACACTTTCAAAAATAATAAACTGATTTAAAAGTAAGTTTGATCATCTTTTAAGTCAATCCAAACACCCTCTAAATCTAGCACCATTAAAATTTGTTTCAATTATAAAAGTGAATACACGTTTTCAATCAATGGCGGATCCAGGATTTGAAATCAATTAAGCAATATGAAGAATGGACAGCAAGTATATCAACCAAACTAACGCAACAAGATAAGAATAAGCCAATCACACAAGACACAATGATTTACGTGGAAAACCCTTTGATGTGAAGAGTAAAAAATCACAGGACCAAAAGCTCCACTATAAACACCAAGAGTTACAAAATTGTTCTCCAAAATTGGCCACAAAACAAGCGCCAAACAACGAGCAACAACAAATCAAGATTGCACCAAAACTAGAGAATTAAAGAAGATATTTCACCCAAAGCGCGCTACTGTTCACACCCTCAAATCAGAAGCTACAGACCTCCAAATCTGATCTTCACCGTTGAATTTCATAAACCTGATTCTGAAAACTCCCAGTTCTAATTTGAGCACGATCCAACGGTTAATGAAGGGAAAAATCTGTCTGAAGCGGACTGCCTGAGCAGAAAATTTCTAGAAGCAAAAACGGGATCTGTTCTTAGCCCTTTTATATTTGCTTTAGTGATGGATGAGTTGACGCGATCGATTCAAGAGGAAGTCCTATGGTGTATGTTATTTGCAGATGACATAATACTGATTGATGAAACGCGGGACAGAGTTAATGCGAGGTTGGAGGTGTGGAGACAAGCGTTGGAGTCCAAAGGGTTCAGGTTGAGTAGGACCAAAACAGAATATTTGAGGTGCAATTTCAGTGATGTGGTGGAGGAGGCAAATGTGGAACTGAGACTTGCCACACAGATCATTCTTAAGAGAGAAATTTTTAAGTATCTTGGGTCTGTAATCCAAGGAAGTGGTGACATCGATGATGATGTCACACATCGCATTGGGGTTGCTTGGAGGAAATGGAGGTTTGCTTCTGGAGTCTTGTGTGATAAGAAAATCCCATCTAGACTTAAAGGTAAGTTCTATAGAGTGGTAGTTAGACCGGCCTTGTTGTATGGAGCGAAGTGTTGGCCAGTCAAGAACGCACATGTCCAAAAAATGCATGTTGCGGAGATGAGGATGTTGAGATGGATGTGTGGGCACACTAGGAGCGATAAGATTAGGAACGAGGTTATCTGGGAAAAGGTAGGAGTGGCCTCTGTGGTGGACAAGCTGAGGGAAGCGAGACTGAGATGGTTTGGACATATGAAGAGACGGGGCGCAGACGCCCCAATGAGGAGGTGCGAGGGGTTGGTTGTAAAGGGTACGCGGAAGGGTAGAGGTAGGCCTAAGAAGTATTGGGGAGAGGTGATTAGACAGGACTTGGCTCAGTTTCACCTTACCGAGGACATGACTCTAGATAGGAAGGAGTGGAGGTCGCGTATTAAGGTTGTAGGTTAGTAGGGTTAGTGTGGTGTTTTTCCTTGTGAGGGTTTGGGTTGTTAGCGTTTCTAGTAGTCCTAGTCCTGCACGTATAGTTCTTGTCTGTGATACCTATAGCCTTATGTTGTTTACCAAGCCTCACTTCCCATAGTATTTCATTGATGTTATTATCTCCTTGGTTGATTATTCACTATCTTTCTTGTTGGATGTTATGTTTTATACATTGTTCCCCTCCCCTCTTACTTGGATGTGATGTACTTGAGCTGAGGGTCTCTCGGAAACAGCCTCTCTACCTCCACGAGGTAATGGTAAGGTATGCGTACACTCTACCCTCCCCAGACCCCACCTAGTGGGATTTCACTGGGTATGTTGTTGTTGTTGTTGGGCTAAAGTGAGCTGATCCTAATAAAACTTTTATTTATCCACATTGGAAGAGAAAAAAAAGATCCTAAACCAACAGATTATGGGTGCTCACTTCCTTTAGCATAGAAAAAAAAAACAAACATATAGCAATGAGAAGAAAAAAAAACATATAGCAGTGTGGGACTCGAACCCTCACACTTGAGGTCGTCAGCGCAAGCTTTACGTTGCATCTGAGAACCAAAGCGCCCATCAAACCTTTAGATTAATGGATTCTCAAGAATTAATTATATCAACTTTTCAATATTTTCAATGAACATATACAAATTTCCGTAGAAGTCAATGGATGCTCGAGCACCCGATACCTTCAACGTGGATCCGCCCTGTTTTCAATATTATCAAATTTCATTGCTATCTATGTATATTCAGTCTTTCGAATTCCAAAGAGACAGAAGACCCACCCAACACACACTCTAAATGAAATCTAACATACGATGAGTCTTCAATTCATTTAACCACCACGTTCCTTTCTCATGTCAAAGTAGTACAAACACATTCCTATATTACGTGGCCCAATCACTCCACTCCACATAAAGAATAATCTTGTGGATATGCCCTTCATAATCTTTTGTGACTAGTTACTCACTTTTCTTTAAAAAAAAAAAAACAGATAAAAAGCAAAAGGGCATTCCATCTCTTCTCTTTTACTATATACTCACTAGTCAATACAAAGAATAATTGATCACATTCTTCAACTCTGCTTCGAATATTCCCTTTTTTAGTTCCTCCGCAGCATATACCTTTATTATTACTACTAGTACTAGTATTGTTTCTCTAAACCTATATATTATCTTAATTGGATTTAGTTTTTACTTGAACAAAAAAATGCAAGCTTTTCGTAAAATGAAGAGAGTCACTGTCCCGTTTGACGATAAGACGACGAAAGGTTGGATCATTGGACGTGACCAACAAGCTGATCAAATCAGTTATCACGCTAATGATGGTGCTCTCGTTTTTGGTTTGCCGGATGGTGTTGCAGAGAACGATTCAGATTCTGATCACACCCAAGTATCAATGTACAATTCGAGAGAAGTGATTGAAGATGTGCCAATACCGGTCTTCTATAATATCGATTTGGATTTATTCCAGAATTCTCTGTCGACTACGGTTACCAAGGCATTGGAATTGTTTTCCTATCTAAATTCTAATAAGCCGATATTCCAGCAAAATGTAATGAAATATCTTAGGGATTTTGGTTATAATGCCGCCATATGCAAGACAAAATGGGAGAGTTCAAGTGGATCAGTTAAGGGCGGAAATTACGAATTCATTGACCTAATTAGATCGGATTCCTCCAATCAAATGATAAATCGTTACATCATCGACCTTGATTTTGCAGCAGAGTTCGAGATAGCAAGGCCTACAAATCACTACAAGCGCATGTTGCAATCATTGCAGAAGGTTTTTGTAGGCAAAAGTGAAGAAATAAAGCAGATATTGAAGGTAATGAGCGAGGCTGTTAGGCGATCGATGAGAAGCAAAGAGCTCCATATTCCTCCATGGAGAAAACAGGGCTTCATGCAAAACAAGTGGTTAGGTGCTTACAAACGGACAACAAATATCCTGCCGTCTCTAAACTTACCGCCGGTGAAACACACTGATATTGTTGAGTGTTGCTCTGTTGGGTTTAATGCTGCTGTTAACTGCTATTAACTCTTCCCGCAACAACTCGTTTGTACTAGATGATAGCTACAATATGTGAAAATTACTAATCAATATTGTTACTTCAAATGTTTATCTTATTCCATCCCATTTGATACATTTTTTTTTTTAATTTTATCTTTACTATAATTAAAAAATAATAATTAAGATTCTCATTTTTATAAAAAAAAAAATGACTTCCAACTATGTAATATATAGTAAGAATTATATTAGACACAAAGTTTAAAAATCTATTTTTTAAATACCATGTCAAAGTCATTTTATTGGAGTGTACTAATTTGATGAGAAATGTCCTTTTGTGATCATTAGGAAAAAGTAAAAGCTCTTATCCAATTCAGGTGGTAACTGGAGTCTGGAGAACCTATTGATCAAAGAGTATGAATTTCAAAATGTCAATCAGATGGTCCCAATATTATACTTACTAAACTTAAACTTAAAAATAGTAGATTGAAAAAAATAAATTAAAATGATGGACAAGATCCAAATAGATTTTTTAAATTTATTTTTGAAGATATAGGAAGTGAAGGGGTGTGGGAGGGGAGTGTAGAGAGTAGATGTCTAACCTTTTTTTTATTTTAAATTTAATATGAAATTCAAAATTAAATCAATCATGTGAGCTTATATATATTAAGTAATTTCAAATTATTTTAACAGTAAAGGGCGTAAAGTGCTCTTACACTATGAGATTTGGTACAATATTATCCTCCATCCACCTTATGACTATGATCAGTCAGACATAAGGGTTTTTTTGAGCCAAAAGATTGACATCAAGGGTATTTGGGGGCTGAAAGGTGGGATGGAGGGTAGTTTTATACCAAATCAAATAGTTGAGGGGCATTTTAGGCCCTTCTCCGTATAAAATAAATATAAGACTTCTCCAATAATTTAACACGACAACATAATAATGTAACTTTACATAACTCTCATAATATATATATATATATATATATATATATATATATATAGTAATTACTAACATGAAAAGCACTATACAAGTTAAACACAAAGAGAAATTAAGAGAAATAGAGTTCTTCTTTTAGGTTTTGATGTTTTTGTATATTATGAAATTGTGAACTCAAAGTTGAAGTGTAAAATTAAAGGCTAAAGGGCAAATGCAGTAATTAGTAAAGTAGTGAGATTAATATTTAATATTTATGTAGGTGTAAAGTAGTAAACTACTACAATCTTAATGAGTTATTAGTTTACCCTATAACTCAATATTAAAAAATCAAAACCAAATCAATAACTCGATAATTTTTTTTAATAAATCATTAAAACTCGTTAATCCAATAACAATAAATCATAACATTATTTTCGATTCGATGTATCGATCAACTCCATTTTACACCCCCCCCCCCCCCAGCAGTTTCTATTTAAACTGAGGCTACCATTTTACCTTTTAAATAATTGCTTGTCAAATATATGGTGATTGTTTTCTATAATTTTTTTTATTATTATAATTTTATTAATTTCGACATTTAGGTTTAAAAAACTTATTTTTGAAATAAAGTTTTAACAGTCAAATAGGCTTTTTATTTTAAAATTTGTGTTTTTTTTCACTTGATATTCGGAGTCCATATTAGAGTCCCAACTAAATTTGAATCACGCATTGCAGAATTCATTAAGGGTGATGCTTCCAACATGATTTTCTTTTTAATAGGGCTTGAAAACAAGACTTGTGATTAAGAATGACATAGTCTCATGACTGCACCACAATCCCCGAGATGTTAGAGCTCATAAATATGTTGAAGTACTGGTAATAGTTGTGCAGTTCCCTTTCCTTTTCCTTTCCAAGTTAGATATTACTCCCTCCAAGTTATATTATTTATCTGCATTTCTTTATTGTTACTAAATATAAAATATATTATATAAAAGGGTAAAAAATTGTCTTTACACTATGCGAAGTTGAATAAAAATATTATCAGTTAATAGTTTGGTTCAAAATATCCTTGAAGTCAGTAGTTTGATTCAAAAATGTGCATATTTTTACTTCTTTTTTTTATCACTATCTAAATTAAAATTAATGATGGAGTAACTATGATCTTATATATATAACATATATCATCAATTAAAAAAGTACATAAAGTTATTTGTTTTCAATTGATAAAATGAGATTTAAAGAAAATAAAAGTATTCCTACTTATTTATCAGTTAAAATCTCTACATTGTTTTGGTCTGTATTTTTCTTGAGCTGAAGTTCTATCATAAATATGCTCTATACTCCAAGGTATTAGTAAGGTCTTGGTAAACTTTACTTTTTCCAATCCCCACTTTTGTGGGATTACCCTAAGTATGTTGTTGTTGGTTGTTGTTATTGTTGTTTCTGTTGTTGTTGCCATTTTTTCACCCATTAAGTAACAATTGGGATATTTCTAGACCAAACTATTAGCGACAGAGATATTTTGGAATAAACTATTGACTGTAGAGACATTTTTTGTAACGACCCTTTCTGGTCATATGGTGAAAGATTTGGATCAGTGGTGAAAGATTTGCATTAGAAAACTTTGAGTAGTCACTTGAAAATTTTAGGTTAGGCCAGTCTTAGGCAGAATTTGAGTGAGGTGCGGTCTAGGAAAATTCGGAAATGGATTGGGTATTATGTCTAAAATTGGATCATATCTTCTGGTAGTTAAGACATTAAGGAATCCTAGGGCCTTCTGGAAGTGAATTTGGGTATGTAGAACTCTCGATATCGGACTTGACATGAAGGAGTTAGTTTGGAACATCAAGGTTCAAAGGTGTGTTGTGAAACTGGGACTTTGGGGGAGGATTTATGAGTCTCTGCCTCCGTGCAAGCCGTTGTAGTGAGTGTCACACCGCTATAGTAAGATAAATTTATTCTCACTATAGCCGGTGGGACGCTATGTCGATGTTGTTATAGCAGGTCGGGCTGCGATAGCTAGGTTAGTCAGGTTTTTGTGCATAAAAAGTCCCAATAACATTTATTTTTTGCAACTCCATTCTTGGGAAAAAGAAGGACGATTTAGGGCAACTTTCCCCAGTTTTTCCAACAATTTCTTCGATAAAGGTAAGTTAATTACTCCCCTAAAATGTATTTTGATTCTTAACCCTTAAAATCTAGAGTTTTACTCTCGGGGGAGGGTTTTGACTCGAATTAATGGTGGAAAAAACCCTGATTTTAGTAGAATGATCATGGAATTGGCCTAGGGTTAGGATTAAGTAATAATTGAGTCTAATTAGGTCATTGTTCATTAATTATTTTAATTTGATACTATTTTAGACGAAGAACAAGCCAAGACATTAAAAACTCTTGACTTATTCTTGGGGAATGTTTCCACATAGTTGTTTAATGATATAACAGATTTTAGCTTACATGGACTTAATCTATTGTTGTTTAAATTGTTATCTTGGTTGTTAGCTTCTTTCTTAGTACGGGTTGGTTGGTAATTGGTTCTCCCACCGGAGGGATAGTGTGGATGTCACTCATGACGATTTGGATCATGACATTTTAAAACCACACTATCAATTAAAGACATTTTTGTTCAATTTTATATGATATAAAAGCATTCTTTAATCCTTTTATGAATATATTAATTTTATTATTATTAATTAAAATAATATCATATAAGTTGAGATAAAAAATACTTCTATGATGATAATTAAACATAAGAGAGAAGAGTCATTATTCTACTATATATACACTTTAAATATTGCCCCACAAAGAAAATGCTAGTGTGACACTATTTGTTATCCTCTTCGATTCATTTTACTTGTGGTTCTTGTTAAAATTAGATGACTTACTCAATAAATATGGAGAGAAACTAATATGATGCAAAATATAGTATTTAATCGAATCAAATAATAAATAAAGATAATTTAGTCAAATTACCATTTTTGTTAAATCTTCTTAGAGTCAAAACAAAACATGATAAGAAAATATAAATTGACGAGAGTAATATCTTCATTTTATGTGATGGTTCTATGATAAGTGGATGACGTTGCATATTAACTTTCACTACTAAATATTGCTCAAAAAACATTAGTTAAAATCAATGGATAGAATCGGTATACTCGCCCAAATTGATGCCAAATCGACGAACTCAGGGACAATCGACCTTGTCCGCTTTGTCAATTTTAAAAACCTATGGATAAGGTTGGTTTTTTTCAAAAATAGGTTCAGTTTGCAAATTTCTGTTTGACTTTTTGACTTTTTGATTTGGTGAGAATGTTAATCCAAATCAAACTAAAATAAATTTAGTTTTGTTCAATTTTCACAATTTCAATTTGATTTGATTTTGGATATAACCAAGTTTAACAAAAAATGATACAGTTTGAGTTAGTTCATTCTGATCTATGAGATAAATTTTATCTCCATCAGTCGCTGCTTGAAGTCAAAATAGAATAAGAAAAGTGACATAGATATTCAATCAATGCATTATTTAAAACTATATTTATAAAACCTTTAGTTTTAAAACTCAAATTAGCAATAGTCTTGCAACACCCCATATTACAACAACATTAAAAAATTACAAATAAATTTGAGTCGTTTAACAATCAAAGCTTTCTCATGGCACGCATGAGACAACATTTCTCGAAGATCTTTTGCTGAAACAAATTGATTGCGTTAACAATAATCTTCATTTTCACCTAGTGCAATTATCATAAACTACATATATATTGGGTTTGGGTCACTCTAAAATTGGGCCATATTGACATTGGGCTTGGCCTCACAGTCACAATTAAGTCTAGAGAGTTAGTATTACGGTATGCATTAGAATTAAATTCGATTTTTCAGTTTAATCGAATTTAATTAGTTAAAAATTGAAATCGAATTGAATAACTGAAATTTTTAATTTTGAAATCAAAATCAAGTGATTAAACCAAAAAATCAAAAATAAAATAAAAAATTAGTTCGGTCAGTTTTTTTTAGTTTGAACAGGAATATGTCCAACCCTACACGTATATACATGTATTTTTCCTATCAGATACACTAAAGTAGGGAGAGAGGTTGTTAGTTCCTTAGTGTGAGTAAATTCTGATAAATGACACTTAACAAACTACTCACAATTCTCGCAGGCATGGAGATCCAATAAGGAAAGGATCTAAGCAAACAACACCAACATGGAAAGAGATATATTCTGATCCTTACAACTACTACAGAAAGGAAGGGCATAATCAAAGGGATTAAGAATCATTAATAGAATACTGGCAGCAGATCAATCAAGCAAATCGTGATTGATAGGACAAGATCAAGAAATCATAAATCAAGCCAAGAATAGAGCTAAGTCATCAGAAGAAGAAAGGAAATCAGATCAAGCCGAGAGTCAAGATAAATCCTCCAGCCAAGCACAAAATCGAGTCATATCTATCAAGAAGGAAGGAATATGATTTACCATGCACATATCTAATATGGACATGGATCAGCAAATCGCCTCAATCAAGTGATTCCTCAAATCCTTGATTGAAGAATAACTCCCTTGGGCTTTCCTTACAAGAGCACAAGTCTGTTCATATATATACCTCCCTCAAACTTAGGTGTGAAGTACGCAACTTTACTTGAGCTTATAATAAGTGTAATCTTCTTTTATCTTTCATAAAACTTTGTAATCACGTGAGTGAAACAATTGAAAAGAAAAGAGAAAGAAAGATTTTGAGTGTACGTTTACAAGTAGAGAAAGTGTCAAGGTAGAACATCTGATTTACATATCAGACAGGATAAAGTCGTAGAACCCTGTACATCCTAGTTCACTTCAAAGCTCTAAAGGAAACCCTTGAAACCCAAGGGGATTGGAAGTAGGCACCACATTGGTGTTCCGAACCAGTATAAAACTCTATGTGTTCTTTACTTACTGCATATTATTATTCCTGCTTATCTACTCTACTAACATGCAGGTGAGTCGACTGACCATTACAGAAAGTCGACTAAAGGAAATTTTAATTCACCCCTCCCCCCTCTCTTGACTTTCAATTGGTATCAAAGCAGGTCTCACCATTTAAGTGTTTAACCACATGTGAGCAAAGTGCTGATGCCACACTATCAAATTCATGGTGCTCTACTTCAAGATGGACATTCTTCACACCGACCACCATACTTCAATGGACAACATTACTCTCACTGGAAAAGATAGATTCAAAATCTTTATCTCTTCAAATGATCACCAAGCATGGATAGTGATCAAGAAGGACCCACAACCTATTCCTAGATTGACTGACAAAGATGACACTGAAAAGCCATTTGATCCTGAATCATTCGATATCACAAAGGAACAATAAGAGGTAATTCAAACTAATGCTAAAGCTATAAGCTTGTTATATTGTGCAGTGAGTGGAGCTGAATATGACAAAGATATTGGCATGTGAAACTGCGAAAGAAATGTGGGACAAACTAGAAGTGACTTATGAAGGAACCACTAAAGTAAAAGAAGCTTGAATTAGTTCACTGGTAAATGAATATGAGTTGTTCAAGATGGCTGAAGATGAAAACATAGAAGCCATATTCTCGAGATTCATCTGCGAACTTAAATCTTTTGGAATGGTGTATTCAAATGGACTACAAGTCAGAAAACTTGTTAGAAGTCTTCCCAAAGCTTGGGAAGCTAAAACTACTATTATTGAAGATGAAAATATACAGAAAATGACATATGATGAAGTTCGAGGCAACTTAATGTCCTATGAACATAATCATATTAACAGGTACAACAAAGATGATAAAAAAGAAGACGGTGGCATTCACAGCCGAGACAATTGAAGTTGGAGAAGAAACTGATGAATATCAAGATGAAGGAATTGGTTTTATAAATCGGGGAGTAAGACAAATGCTTAGACAGAGAAGACAGAGACCTCAACAAGATCCTAAAAATAGTGAATTCAAGAGATCATGAAATGATGATCAATGTTATTACTGTGGAAAAACTGGACACATCAAGCGAAATTATTCGAAACGAAGAAGAAACAATCGAAGAAATGAAGATCCAAAGAGCCTCGGAGCCTGGGATTAAGGAGAAACAAACGATGATGATCATGATGAATTTGCTAATATATGTTTCATGCCACTAGGTTAAACAAGCGAGGTAAGACCTTATAACTGTTTAAATTGTAATGACTTACAAAACTCCTTGGACATGGTTGATGATGAATTACGAAAGGTTATTGACGAATACAGTAAAATTGCTCAAGAAAAGGACCGGCCGATTCTTCTTAAAGCAAGTCAGATTGAAGTCAACTTACTAACAGAAGAATTGGAGGAAGTAAAAATGCAACTGAATAGCATTAGAAAATCTCCCAGTCATAGTTCTGTTAGATCTAACAGAACTATTGGTTATAGGAGAAATTCTCCTAATCATAGTTCCAACAGATCAAATAGGTCCATTACTAACTCTCATATTCTTGAAACTTTTGTTAAAATTACTTGCTACATTTGTGGTGATCTTGGTCACAAATCTTTTAACTGTAGGAAATATTCTTGGGTACCTAAAAGAAACTAATCTTATTGTTTTGCAGGAGAAATCCAAGAAAACCTACAAAAAGGGAATGTGGGTACTTGACAGTGGATGCTCCAGACATATGTGCGGAAAGAATGAAAATTTCAAAACTATCAAAAGAATCGATGGAGAATGTGTTAGATTTGGAGACAATGCTAAAGGAGAAGTAATTGGAGTTGGAACTATTACTCTCAGCTCATCATGTGATCTAGTCGAAGGGTATTTGGTTGAGGGACTAAGACATAATCTTCTCAGCATTAGTCAACTATGTGACGCTGGATTTCAAGTCACCGCTAGATGCATCATCAAACATCCTGAGAAAAATCTCACTCTCATCGGAGATCGGGTTAATAATATTTATGTCTTAAATAATGTTGATTTTCCATCTCTTACATGTCTTACTGCAGTCTCAAGTGATCCATGGTTATGGCATCGAAAGCTTGGACATGCAAGCATGCATGCCCTTGAGAAACTGATACGCTCAAATTACACTTCCCTACAGAAGTATAAGCGATCGTTATCAAGTAGAGAATCCAACTTATAGGTTGGGGTCGATCCCACGAGGAAAAATGGTTTAGATTTTACTTTAACCGACAATTATATTCAATTAGTCAAAGAACTTCCAGAAACAAGTAATAAAAAGGGGGGGGGGTTTGTTTATATGAAACAAATAATAAGAATTCAATAAGTAATCAGTAATCAAACTAAACTCAATTTTTGGTTGTTATCAAGATGAGAGAAATAACTAGGGAATACGTGTTCCCCACAAGCTCATAACGCAATAATCCTAGTAACACCAATCCTTTCGTAGTGTATTACATGCAAAGTGATAAGTTAGGTATCTCTAAATCCTTGATCCGGCATCTAGAGAATTTCACCCCGCACCTTGATCCGGCTACGTATGTATAATTTACTAACCCTTACCTTTACCTCATATTAGACATCATAATCGATGTTTGGCTTAGTTATTACTTCGCACCAATCGACACTAGTCTATTAGATAGTATCACACTAAATCTATGTTGATAATTTTTTTCTTGTTGATTACCTCCTTGATCCGGCAAGTAGCAACAAGGCGAGTTCTAACGTTGGCCACCGTTAAAAAGACTTCTAAACGAAAGAATTATCAATGCACGCAAAACACTATTCACGAATTGCTTATTTACTATTCATATTTTGTTAATCGCTCATGGTTCCCACAACCCTAGTTATGGATTTAGTTACTCATATTAGCAAGAACACAATTCATAATTTTAGATGAAGAAATCATGAACTTACGTAAAAAGAATAATAAACCCAGAAATTCAACTTGAGTTGCAAAGCCAAAATCTTCAAAACGAACTTGTAAAATTAATAATTGCTCCAATTGTAATTCAATCTCCAAAGTCACAAAATAGAACTAGAATATTAATGTCTAACCCCCAAAAACGAGGTTTACATGCCCTATTTATAGAAAAACAAATCATAATTTAAAAAGGAAACAATTTAAGGAAAGTCTGTTCAGGTATGCGTCTTCATTCCACGAGACTGACTTACGGACCGTCGATGGATCTATGGTCCGTAAGTCCCTTCCGTCAGCTAGGACTTAGAAAATATTTCAGCTCTCAAACATCAGCCTCTCTGAAGCAAACAACGAATGTTCAGCACGGACCGTCGATCGATATATGGTCCGTCAATCCCCTCCGTAGCTCCATACTTAGAATCTTCAAAACTCAGGTACTGGAACCCTCGCAGTCTCCTTCTACGGTTTGAGCAGTACGGTCCGTATACCAATCTACGGACCATCAATTTCCTCCGTGGTTCCACACTTGGTCAAATTTCCCTGATTTGTCATCTATCCCTTGGCTGCTGATCTACGGTCATCACCTACGGACCGTCAATGGACCTACGGTCCATAGATCGTCTCCGTAAAGGCTCTTTTTCTGCATTTTGATCAGTTGTCTCCATACTTCTATGCCTGAACATCTTTCCTACAAAAACATAATAAAACACATAAAAACCAATACGATAAGGCCCTAGACACACACAACTTGTAAGTTAGATGTATTAGAAATACCGTAAACTCACGGTATATCAACACCCTCAACTTAAATTCGTTGTTTCTTCTCAAGCGACGCAACACAACTCTAAACGACTCTTGTATAGAAGCAAGCATTTCAAGCCCAAGCAATCACGTGTCTCTCTACCCCCCTTACTTTTTAGATGCAACTTCGATCTTTTAGGCTCGACAAGCTAATCCATGCAGATCAAACTATGACACAGATCGACCAACTGACACACAACTTGCACCTTATCACTATCACCAAGATACCAACTTTCCGACAATGTAACTAGTGCCCTTACTTCAAAAGAAATCCCTTTTTCACAACAATTGAATATCATTTATGGTGTAAGGATTTATTCAACACTCACGCTCAGAAGTAATTTTAAATACATTTAGTGCTTTACACCATAAGCTTGCCCTTATTTTCACTGTTTAGACTCTCCAAACTAGATTCTAGGATCACTATAGGACTTTATTGGCTTGTAACGTAGGCTCAGGGTCAGGTGTGGTACATTTGGGTACTGATTAGTGACTTTCTGCCCTCTTTGACATTACACTTTGGCTTTTAACCTCTTTTTGCCCAATTTTTGACATACTACAGTTTTACCTTCTTTCGCTTGTTTTTCTTCAACCAAGGATGTGACTTCAGAATTTGTAACGCTTTATTTTCTTTTTTCTTTTTTCTTTTTTTTTTGGATTTTAACCAATCACATCCTTTCCACACGTTTTCTCTCTTCTTCACCTTACTCTTTTCATACCCATTTTTCTCTCAGTATCTTCTTTCATAGCCACCCTCAACTTATAGATTTTTCATTAGTTGAGGTGCACAATATCCGATGTTGGGTCAGGGCCAAGATTTGAAGTTACTTTTGCATTAGCCACCCTCAACTTAGGCCTTTGGCCTAAGTCTAAGTGCACATGTCCAAGGAGGGACCAGGGCCAATGTATTAGATTATGAGAAGGTGAGTTTGGGGTTTTAGAAAGAAATGGTTTATTTTAGGCTCAAAGTTGGATCAAAGGGAACAATTATTTCATTTGGTTGAATCCTTCTAGGCAATTTGCTGACTTTTCAGAACAACGGCCTATGATCACTTCCTAACCTTTAGATTGAGTTGTCTTAGCAGGACTAACCGGGCAAGTTCTAGCTTTGCACAAAAACTGTTTGAACACAACGATTCTCACCCACTCTTGGCACATAGTTTCATTATCAGATTATTAGATTACTTAGTTCAAGTTTCAACTCAAGTCATGCCATCAAGTTGATTTATTATGTCATACTCAGAGTCAACACAATCAACTAATCATAGCCCACAATATCTAGCATACATCCTAAAATTTAACGGGTATCATTTTTTATAAGCCATCATGCTTCATTCTGTATCATGCTTCTACACATACAATCCTAAGACATGCCGGTTCAACAGAAATTAAACAGTCCTTTGGAAAAAAGGAACACAGGCAAGAAAACCCCAAGGGAGGATTCATGAGTTGGGTTATTCAGATTTCAACCTATCACTCACAATCCATTTGCCCCACCCCCAACAAAAATAGATGCAGTTGTCCCCAACGTATATAGAAATAGTAAAAGAAAATGGATTGGGTAAAGCAAATCTGTGGCGCAAAGCGCCGGCGAATCATCAACAAGTAGGGGGGTCCGATTGCCCGGAACCCGCTGGAACATCAGTGGGTGCACCCTCAGTAGTGCCCACATCATCAGTCGTAGCACCCTCAATAGTGCTCTCTCTCAATCTCTCTGCGTCTCCCGAAACAGGTTGGGCCTCTACAACTGGGGCAGAGCTCGACGCCTCTGCTACTCTCTCACGCTCCCTCTGCTGGCGCAACTCTTCATCTACTATTGACGCCCTCCTAGCCTCCTTCTCATGCCTATGCTGTCTCTTGAGGGCTTTCTCCTCCTCAGTACGATGAGAGCGGTGCCGCTTGCCTTTGGCCTGTGTAAGTGCAAGTCCCTCCTCGGTGGTCCCACTGAATAGGGCATCTAGCACTGTATCATCAGCTAGTGCAGTGGGGGCAACCTGAGGCTTAACTGAAGGTGCAGCAATAATGGCCTCAACGTCAGACCGGAGGCTAGCTATGTCGGCCTGCAAAGAAAATAGGTCTATGGCCGGGGCGGGTTGCTCGAGGACTCTCAGTTCGAAGGCATCTAGGCGATTATTGACAGCCTGGACCTTCCGGCCCATCATATCCTCCATCCTGCGCTCCACTCTAGCCTCAGACTCGGCGATCGACTTTTGCATCCATGGCTGGATGTGATGTAGCAGTGTGGCCATCTGAGCCTCTAACTTCTGTACTCTGGCCAATGGAACAACAGCAGCGCCCAACTGCGGTGTGGATCGGGAAGAGCTGGGGCTCATGCTAGCTACCTGAGAAGAGAAGCCTGGGACAGTGTCGGTGTGATCGGGGGCGCTGAGGTCATCGCCCTGTGCCTGCCCCACTGTGTCTGCAAGGTCGGTACCCAAAGGAGGTACCTCAACCTGAGGCTCTCTGCGAGGTGCTGCTACATTCGCCTCATCTCGAATGAGACCGATGTCCAATGCTCCTGTAGGGTGGACTAGCCTGTCACAATGCCAGGCTAGTCCCACGTGACTTGATTATCAGCTTTTGTCAGCGATACCCTGTTACGCGCCAGTAACCAGAAGAACTTGGCCACAAAAGTTAATGTCGCCTTCCGGATGCCCAAACGTGGAGCAGCGACCCATTTCGCACGCTCGCCATCTGCAGCAATGTATCTGACCAACCAAAGTATCACAGCCTCTCGCTGCTCAGAATTCCTCTGGAAGGCACCACTCCGCACAATGTCCCATCTGTAGTCAAACTCCGCTGTATTGAGGGACCAAGAGTGACCTGCAGTAGGACCATAGAGAAATCATCTGATTGTGACAGGAGATATGTCCACCGGGCACCCTCGAACCAATGTGGAAGTCAGCGGATCCTGACCTAAGGGCTTCGACCTCTTAGAAATGAAGCCCGGGAGAGTGGCAGCATGGGAAGCATAGAACTCCCGCACAATCTCCTCGCTGTACGTCCCTGGGTCTCGAGCCATCCAGTCACACTTGTGAAGGTTGAACAGTCAGTGAATATCTGGAACAGTGTGCAAGCTCCTTGTGAGAACTCTCCGATCCTCTGTGATCAGTCGGGCCATTTTCTATTATTCATTGACCATCTTGGCATCCCGGTATATTTGCCATTGGCCCTCGACACACCACCTATTTAGCTCGCCAGCTATAGGAGTGGGAACATCATTCGGGGGTGCGGGTATGGACTCCGAACTAGTAGCCTCGTCAGATGAGGCTGCTTGGTCATTTTCTCTCGACCCGGTGGAAGATTTGGCATTGGACCCTGTAGCCTGGGCAGACTTGGATCGTGAAGAATGGGCAGACTTGGAGCCTGAAGCATAGTCAGATCCAGATCTTGATGCAGACTCCTCTAAACTGGAAGCAACCCTAGTTGGTGACCCGATCAGTGTGTGCTCCTCATCAGACTGGGAGACAGTGACTACGTCGGGAAGCACCTTTCGGGGTGTGCCTCTAGCGCGAGAAGTCCTAGTGTTGAGAGGCATGTATGCTGGATCAGTGTTGGTGTATGTGTCCTCATCAATCAACCGGAAACTAGGGGCAACAGATTTGGACTTTCCCCTTTTGGAGTATGTGACCATCTTCTTGGGTGCCATTGTACCTACGGGAACGATATTAGTGCCCAAAACTATGCTAAGAAAAAGTAAAAAAAACTATAAACAAGCAATAACAAAGTCAATTTTTTTTTGGAGAAACAGGCTACAGTGGTCATCCACGGAGGGTACCTACGGTCCGTAGACTGAGCTACGACCCGTGGAACTCTGCCATGGATTAGGGGACCAGAAATATAGGTTGCAGATGGAAACCACGGATGTGCAGAACGGTCCGTAGATCGATCTACGGACCGTAGTCCACTTTCGTGGTTTTACACTTGGATATTTTTGCGTATGCATCCAGTGATGAACCTCATCTACGGTCCGTAGACGGGGTATCGTGGATGCCATTTGTACCCAGATTTTACCCTATCTTACTAATTAGACATATATGGTCCTAAATTTCAACATTAACAAGCCTTATCATGCATTTCAACACTCAATTATACTAGTTCTTCATTCTTACGATTCCGATTGGTTATTTTAACACATAATTTAGAAAAATTTTGTAACCCTAAGTCGAAACTTACATAAAGGCTTACAATCACATACAATCAAACTACACAATCACTATCTATCATTCCAAGGGTATTGTAAATTGTAAATTTATCATGTACTTACATCAAACAATAACCCTAAGTTAAGACCAAATTCCCGGCTTCCTATATTCAGGCTATGAATCGAAATTCAAAGTGAGGGGCAAATTCATTACCTTGCAAGCAACGAGGAGTGGGGGATTGTGTGATGACACTTCTTAGCACGGCAATTGAAACACCGCTATTGCTACTAACCCAACACCGGACCTTTAATAGTGAAATATGGAATGGGGAGTAAACTAAATTGAAGGGATTTTGATAATATATGGAAAGAAGTGTGATGTATGGGAGTTATAGAGTGAATTAGGGAGTTGAAAAGGTGGGGGAAACGGTTATGGGAGTAAATGGAGGGAATGAGAATGATTTTAAAACAAGGGGTTATTTAAATAGGGGGTCCGGGTCGGGTCAGACAGCCTTAGGGTTTGGACTCACGAGACCCCGTCTACGGTTCGTGAGTCGATCTACGGTCCGTAGATGAGGACCGTAGATCACTACTATAGTTGGAGAATTTTAGGGACTTACCTTGGATCTACGGACACTATTGACGGTCCGTGGATCAATCGACGGACCGTCGATGGGATCCGTAGACCTCTGCACCAGATCAGTTTCTGCAGATTCATTACGTGGTGTACCTGCACATGTAGCAACTATTAAGCTATTATTTTTTTTTACATTTTCTTGACACTTCTTAGACACGGACCCTATACTAATTCTAGCCAACACTAAGAACTAAATTAATACAAAAATGCAAGTAATCAGAGAAAACTAAACTACTAATTGGAAAATTTAACCCTATCATTGGCTAGATTGTACATCTTGGGTTGCCTCCCAAGCAGCGCTTGATTTAACGTCGCGGCACGACGCAGGTGTCTTAATTTCTCAGACTTCATCAAGATTGTAGGCCTCAATCACTTCTTACATAGTTTCAGCATTTCCCAGATAGATCTTAATCCTTTGCCCGTTCACCACGAACCTTGTTCCATCCTTTTTCTCAAGCTCAACCGCTCCATGCGAGAGCACTTTTGTGAGCAAAAATGGCCCTGTCCACTTGGACTTGAGTTTGCCTGGAAACAAGCGCAGCCTAGAGTTGAATAGCAACATAAGATCACCAACCACAAATTCTCGCTTTTCAATTCTTTGGTCATGATACCTCTTCATCTTTTCTTTGTACAAGGCTGAACTTTCATAAGCTTGTAGGCGAAATTCGTCGAGCATATTCAAGTCATTCATCCTTTGGTTAGATGCGGCGCTCCAATCCAAATTTAACTTCTTCATTGCCCACATAGCCTTATGCTCTAGCTCTACTGGTAGATGACAAGACTTCTCATATACAAGTTGGTAAGGAGACATACCTATGGGGGTCTTGTATGCAGTACGATATGCCCATAGAGCATCGTCAAGCTTCCTTGACCAATCCGTTCTATTAGCATTCACAGTCTTTGCCAATATCTGTTTGATCTCTCTGTTGGATACTTCAACTTTACCACTAGTCTGTGGATGGTAAGGAATGCCTACATTGTGACGGACACCATATTTCTTAAGTAGTGCCTTGAATAACCTATTACAGAAGTGAAAACCTCCATCGCTAATTATGGCCCTCGGTGTACCAAATCTGGAGAAAATATTCTTTTTCAAGAATGCGGTGACACTTTTACCTTCATTGTTGGAGAGTGCAACTGCTTCTACCCATTTCGATACATAATCAACCGCAACAAGAATGTACTTCATCCCATATGAACTCACAAATGGACCCATAAAATCAATGCCCCATACATCAAACAACTCTATCACCAATATAGGATTCATTGGGAGTTCTTGCCTCTTTGAAATTTCTCCTTCTCTTTGGCAACGATCACAAGATTTGGTGAAGTCATGAGCAATTTGGTGAAGTCATGAGCATCTTGGTGAATGGTGGGCCAATAATACCCACATTGCAAGATCTTATGTGCAGTCCGAATACCACTATGATGCCCACCAACAGGTGATGAATGACATGCTTCAAGTACACTCAACATTCACTCAACATCTCAACCTCAGGCACACATCGACGAATAATCCCATCAGCACAACTACGATACAAGTAAGGTTCATCCCAAAAGAATCTCTTCACATCATGCATAAATTTTCTTCTTTGGTGAAAAGACAAATTGGGGGGCACAATGTCGCTTGCCAAATAATTAGCAAAGTCAGCGAACCAAGGAATCAAATCATGAGAAACAGCCAATACCTTTTCATCTAGAAAAGCATCATTGATTTCAGCCCTATCTCCAAGCTTTAACATAGCTTCTTCCTCTAATCTCGACAAGTGATCGACGACTTGATTTTCGGTCCCCTTTTCATCTTTTACTACAAAATCAAACTCTTGCAGTAGTAATACCCATCTAATCAATCTCGATTTTGCATCCTTTTTCTCCATCAAATATCGCAATGCAGAATGGTCAGTATGCACTATGACCTTAGTACCAAGCAAGTATGATCGAAATTTCTCGAATGCAAAAACCACTGCAAGAAGTTCTTGTTCAGTCACAGTATAGTTCTTCTAAGCCATATTTAAAGCTTTACTGGCATAGTAAATAGGGTGAAGAATTTTCTCTCGCCTTTGACCCAATACTACACCAAGCGCCAGTCTACTCGCATCGCACATTACCTCGAACGGTTGTCCCCAATCCGGTGAAACAATGATTGGTGCTGTAACCAACTTTTTCTTCAACTCTTCAAATGCTCTAAGACAGTCATCAAAATAGAACTTGCACTGCTTCTCAAGCAATTTGCATAACGGATGTGCAATTTTGGAGAAGTCTTTGATGAATCTTCTATAAAAACCTGCATGCCCAAGAAAACTTCTAACATCTTTTATAGAGATAGGTGGTGGAAGCTTTTCTATTACCTCAACTTTAGCTCTATCAATCTCAATACCTTTCTCAGAAATGCGGTGACCTAACACTATACCTTCTTTCACCATGAAATGACACTTCTCCCAATTCAACATCAAGTTGCAGTCTTCACATCTTTTAAGCACCTCGGCCAGATTATCTAGATAATGGTCAAATGAATCACCTACAACTGAAAAATCATCCATGAACACTTCAATAGCATCCTCCACCATATCTGAAAATATCGACATCATATATCGCTGGAAGGTTGCTGGAGCATTGCACAACCCAAAAGGCATCCGTTTGAAAGCAAAAGTCCCATATGGACAAGTGAAGGTGGTCTTCTCTTGGTCTTCTGGAGCTATAGAAATTTGATTGTAACCAGAACATCCATCAAGAAAGCAATATCAACCCTTTCCTGCAAGTCTATCCAACATCTGGTCCATGAATGGCATGGGAAAGTGATCTTTTCAGTCCATGCATTCAATTTCCGATAATCCATGCAAACTCTCCATCCAAGAACGGGCCTCATTGGAACAAGCTCATTCTTTTCATTTGGAACAACAAATACCTCCCTTCTTAGGCACGCACTGCACAGGACATACCCAACTACTATCTGCAATGGGATAGATGACTCCTGCATCCAGCCACTTTATGATCTCCTCTTTAACTACCTCTTGCATAGGTGGATTTAATCTTCTTTGGTGTTCAATACTGGGCTTATGCTTTGGCATGAGTTGGATTTTTTGTGAGAGCAAATACCAGGGGGAATCCCAATAATATCTGCAATAGTCCACCCAATAGCTCGCTTGAACCTCTTTAATACAGTCACCAAACACTCTTCTTGCCTTGAATTCAAATCTGCTGCAATGATGACCGGCAAAGTATTCTCTTCGCCTAAGTATACATACCTCAAGTGCGGTGGTAGAGCCTTAAGCTCCAATTTTGGTGCCTCCTCAATAGATGGTCTTGTGGGTGGGGACTCGCGATTCTTCATGTCTAACTCATTCTTCTTTGGTTTGGACCGGTATTCATGCTTATCAAGTGCAGCCACCAACTCATTATATTCTTCAATACCATCACTATCAAAATTCATCATGACCGCTGCGAGTGCCTCAACACCTAGTCGCTTTTCAATCTGTACTTCTGACCCACTCTCAACTCTGTAGGTGATAGCAGATACTGTTTGGAGCTCACCATTCTGCTTCATGGACCTATAGTTATTGAAAGTCGCTTCTTCATTGTTCAATCTGAACTTCATCTGTCTCTTTTCAATATCAACCAACGCATGCCCTAGCAAGAAATGGTCTCCCAAGGATGATGGGAACCTCAAAATCGATCTCACAGTCAAGAATCACAAAATCCGCTGGAAAAATGAAGGACTCCACTTTCACTAGCACATCATGGAGCACACCTATGGGCCTCTTCACAGTCCGATCAGCCATTAATAATCGCATTGCAGTGGGCTTTGGATCTCCCGCAACCCTATAGTACATGGGATCGTGAAAGCACCAGGATCTTCCTTATTTTGCACCAGAGATCTTGTAGCAATACCACTACAATGCTGCAACTGTCGTCATCTTCAAAACTCACAGACCTTTTCTTTGTCACCATATCTTTCATAAACTTGGCATACCCAGGCATTTGCTCCAATGCTTCTATCAAAGGAACATTGATAGAAAGCTGCTTCAACATAGTGATAAATCTGTGATATTTACCATCTTCAGCCTTCTTTACTAACCTCTGTGGAAAAGGTGGTGGCGGTCTAGGTATGGGGACCACTTTCTGAGGTATCTCAACTTCTTGTTCTGTCGCAATCTCAGACTCCTCTCTAACTTTCACCGCATCATCTGCTTTTCTAATCTCAATATCTACCATAGACGGCATAGGTGGATCTATGGTTTGCTTACCTCCTCGAGTAGTAATTGCCATACAATGACCATCATTCTTGGGATTCTGGATAGTGTTGCTAGGAAGAGTGCCAGGTTGACGTGGGTTCACTATAGTAGATAACTGAGTCATTTGCTGCTCTAGATGTTTTATTGACACTGCTTGGGCATCAACCTTTTGACCAATGCCAGATAAGTCGTTTCTCATCTCATTCCCATTCTCATCAGTTACATCAAACCTTCTCATTATCTTCTACATCATATCTTCAATCCGCGCCAAATTACCTCCAGCTTCCCTAGCACCAGATTCCCGATTTTGAAGGGGAACATAGGGTCCAACCCGATCGTTTGTGTTTCCATAATTGTTCCTGTTATAGTTGTTGTCGCGATTGAAGTTCCCATCCCGAACATAGTGCCCCTCTCGGTTCCGACCTTGGATTCCTTGACCTTGGTGCCAATTTTCCGTGTTGGATCCTTGGGCATTTGGTCGAAAACCCCCCGTCTGATCATTCACCGCATAAGTGTCCTCTTCATAGTAACACTCCTCAACTGGTGGTGGAGTTCTTGTCAAGTAGTTCACAACATTTACCTTTTCTGCTCCTCCGCTCCTCCGCTCACATGCTTCAGTACCAACCCCAACTCTGTCCTCATCTGAGCCATCTCCTCACGAATATCATCTGCAGAGTTGACAGTTGCATTATGAACGGCAAATGTGTTTCTCCCAGTATCTGCTCTCTCCTAGTGCTCCATGCTTTATTATTGCGAGAGATCCTCTCTAATTTTTCGAAAATCAGTGCATATGTACAATCACCATATGAACCCCCAAAAATAGTGTCAAGGATCGCTTTATTGTTATCATCCTGTCCTCGATAGAAGTACTCCTTCAGCGACTCATCATCAATACGGTGATTTGGAACACTTCTAACTAATGCAGTGAATCTGTCCCAAGAGCTGCTCACAGACTCTCCAGGTAATGCTACAAAATTATTGACCCTGTCTTTGTGATTGAGCTTCTTAGACACTGGATAGTACTTCGATTTGAACACCTCTGCCAATTGGTCCCATGTAAATATTGAGTTATAAGAAAGCTCAGTGAACCATACTGCAGCATCGCCTGTGAGTGACAGAGGAAACACTCGTAAATCAATGACGTCCATATCTAGGTCTGGTCTACCTACACAACTCTTGCAAACTACTCTTAGCTTGGTTAGGTGAGCATGTGGGTCCTCCGATGGCAATCCTGTGAATAAGCCTCTTGCTATAAGCATCTGCATCAAACTGCTAGTCACTACAAATGTGTGCCCTGGAGGTAAAGGAGGTAGGACAATGGGTCCATCGGAGTTTTCTATGTTCAAGTTGCCCCGATAGTTGTCATATTGTCATGGGCCTAGTGGATCTTGCGCCCTCAGTGGATCTCCCAATCAATTTTCAGCTGGAGCCTGGTTGTCCCCACCTACTATCCTCTGCTGTTGTAATTCATCTGCATCATCCAGATCTCCTTCAATAGGATTAATTGGACCTCTTGGGTTATTCATTCTTCGTAAAGTACGATTTAGCTCTGGATCGTAAGGAGTAAGTGATTCACCCTGACTCCATGTACTTGGCATACACTAGAGGTAGAACCTGAGAGAGACAAAAACAAAGAGAACAAGTAAAATACGGAAATATTTGACTAACATTCAATAATGTAGTTAAAATAAATCTAAAAGCCAAAATTTCCGCGGCATCGGCGCCAAAATTTGATACGCTCAAATTACACTTCCCTACAGAAGTATAAGCGATCGTTATCAAGTAGAGAACCCAACTTGTAGATTGGGGTCGATCCGACGAGGAAAAATGGTTTAGATTTTACTTTAACCGATAATTACATTCAATTAGTCAAAGAACTTCCAGAAACAAGTAATAAAAAGGGGGGGTTTGTTTATATGAAACAAATAATAAGAATTCAATAAGTAATCAGTAATCAAACTAAACTCAATTTTTGGTTGTTATCAAGATGAGAGAAATAACTAGGGGATACGTGTTCCCCACAAGCTCATAACGCAATAATCCTGGTAACAACAATCATTTCCTAGTGTATTACATGCAAAGTGATAAGTTAGGTATCTCTAAATCTTTGATCCGGCATCTAGAGAATTTCACCCCGCACTTTGATCCGACTACGTGTGTATAATTTACTAACCCTTACCTTTACCTCATATCAGACATCATAATCGATGTTTGGCTTAGTTATTACTTCGCACCAATCGACACTAGTCTATTAGATAGTATCACACTAAATCTATGTTGATAATTCTTTTCTTGTTGATTACCTCCTTGATCCGGCAAGTAGCAACAAGGCGAGTTCTAACATTGGCCACCATTAAAAAGACTTCTAAACGAAAGAATTATTAATGCATGCAAAACACTATTCACGAATTGCTTATTTACTATTCATATTTTTTTAATCGCTCATGGTTCCCACAACCCTAGTTGTGGATTTAGTTACTCATATTAGCAAGAACACAATTCATAATTTTAGATGAAGAAATCATGAACTTACGTAAAAAGAATAATAAACCCAGAAATTCAACTTGAGTTGCAAAGCCAAAATCTTCAAAATGAACTTGTAAAATTAATAATTGCTCCAATTGTAATTCAATCTCCAAAGTCACAAAATAGAACTAGAATATTAATGTCTAACCCCCAAAAATGAGGTTTACATGCCCTATTTATAGAAAAACAAATCCTAATTTAAAAAGGAAATAATTTAAGGAAAGTCTGTTCAGGTACGCGTCTTCACTCCACGAGACTGACTTACGGACCGTCGATGGATCTACGATCCATAAGTCCCTTCCGTCAGCCAGGACTTAAAAAATATTTCAGCTCTCAAACATCAGCCTCTCTGAAGCAAACAACGGATGTTTAGCACGGACCGTCGATCGATCTACGGTCTGTCAATCCCCTCCATAGCTCCATACTTAGAATCTTCAAAGCTCAGGTACTGGAACCCTCGCAGTCTCCTTCTACGGTTTGAGCAGTACGGTCCGTATACCAATCTACGGACCGTCAATTTCCTCTGTGGTTCCACACTTGGTCAAATTTCCCTGATTTGTCATCTATCCCTTGGCTGTTGATCTACGATCATCACCTACGGACCGTCAATGGACCTACGGTCCGTAGATCGTCTCCGTGAAGGCTTTTTTTCTGCATTTTGATCAGTTGTCTCCATACTTCTACGCCTGAACATTTTTCCTGCAAAAATATAATAAAACACATAAAATCTAATAGGATAAGGGCCTAGACACACACAACTTGTAAGTTAAATGTATTAGAAATACCGTAAACTCATAGTATATCAGAAACTATCTAGACTTGAACTGGTCATTGGTCTGTCAAAATTAAAGTTTGAGAAAAATCACATTTGTGATGCATGTCAATTGGGTAAGCAAACTCGTTCATCTTTTAAAACAAAAGACATTGTAAGTACTTCTAAACCCCTTCAGCTTCTTCACATGTATCTGTTTGGTCCTACTCGAACTGCCAGCATTGCAAGTAAACGATATGCATTCGTAATTGTTGATGACTTCTCAAGGTTTACATGGGTAATTTTTCTCACTCATAAAAATGAAGCTTTTGCTAACTTTGAAATATTTTGTAGAAGAGTTCAAAGAGAAGATGTTACTTCATTACAACTATTCACAATGATCATGGTGGTGAATTCAAAAATAAAGCTTTTAAAGAATTTTGCGCTGAAATGGTTTTTCCCAAAATTTCTCTTCACCTAGATCACCTCAGCAAAATGGAGTGGTAAAAAGGAAAAATCGTTCATTACAAGATACACCAAGAACAATGCTACTTGATCAAAGTCTTCCTGATCATTTTTGGGCAGAAGCAGTAAGTACTGCTTGTCACATTCTTAATATGTGTCTTATTAGGCCTATACTAAAGAAGACTCCCTATGAACTCTGGAGAGGAAAGAAACCTAACATCAGCTATTTTCATCCCTTTGGATGCAAATGTTTCATCCACTATAATGGTAAGAACAATCTTGAAAAATTTGACCCAAGAACTGACGAAGGTATTTTTCTAGGTTATGCTCCTATTAGCAGGGCCTTTCGAGTCTTTAATAAAAGAACTTTAAGTGTTGAAGAATCTGTCCATGTGGTATTTGATGACACTAATCCAAGAATGCAGGAAAGTGAAGCAGACGAGGATGAAATTGAATCATCCAAACCAGCAGAAGATATTCCAAAAATGTCCTCTGAAAATATCACTGAAGAGCCGGCTACTCGAGCTAACAAAGTAAATATTCCCAAGGAATGGAGACACAATGCCAGCTATCCTGAAAATCTCATTCTGGGAAAACCAGATGACAAAATCTAGACAAGATCCTCTCTCAAGAAACAAGCTCCATTAGCTCTCATATCTCAAATGGAACCAAAACGAATTAATGAAGCAATGGAAGATGAGTCTTGGATACAAGCAATGAAAGAAGAATTTGGTCAATTAAAAAAGAATCAAGTATCGACTCTTATTGAAAGACCTAAGAAATGTTCTGTGATAGGAACCAAGTGGGTATTTCGTAACAAATTGGATGAAAATGGAAAAGTTATCCGAAATAAAGCCAGCTTAGTAGCTCAAGGTTACTCACAACAAGAAGGAGTCGACTATGATGAAACCTTTGCTCATGTAGCAAGGTTGGAATCTATTCGAATTCTTCTAGCGTTTGCTTCTTTCAATCGTTTCAAACTCTTTCAAATGGACGTTAAAAGCGCCTTTTTAAACGGTTTTATTAAAGAAGTTTTTGTTAAACAACCTCCCGGTTTTGAAAATCCCTCTTGTCCTGATTATGTTTTTAAATTATCAAAAGCTCTATACGGTTTAAAACAAGCCCCAAAAGTTTGGTATGAAAGATTGAGCACATTTCTTATAAAAAATGATTTTCAAAGAGGGAAAATTGATACAACTCTGTTTACAAAAAAATTTGATTCCTGCATTCTTATTGTTCAAATTTATGTTGATGATATTATATTTGGAAGCTCTAATCTTTCTCTTTGTGAGAATTTTTCAAATCTCATGAAAGGTGAATTTGAAATGAGTCTAATGGGTGAGCTCTCATTTTTTATCGGTCTTCAAATTAAGCAGTCAGAAAAAGGAATTTTTATAAATCAAGGTAAGTATGCAAAAGAGTTGATCAAAAAGTTTGGAATGAAAAAAGGTAAAGCCTTCGGAACTCCCATGAGTCCCTTCACCTGTCTAGAATCTTAAACAACAGGAAAAGCAGTTGACAAAAAACTTTATCGAGGAATGATTGGGTCTCTATTATATCTCATTGCTAGTCGACCAGACATCATGTTCAGCGTTTGCAAATGTGCATGATTCCAATTCGCTCCAAAGGAATCACATCTCAATGGTGTGAAACGAAGTATTCGATATCTCATTGGAACCTCTGATATGGGGTTATGGTACCCTTTTTCTGAAAGTTATTGATTTAATTGGATATCCAGATGCTGACTTTGCAGGTGATAAAAATGACAGAAAAAGTATCAGTGGAACATGCCAGTTCTTAGGAAAATCCCTTATTTCCTGGCATAGTAAGAAGAAGACCTCTATTGCTCTCTCAACTACTGAATCTGAATATCTGACAGTCGGAAGTTGTGGCACTTAACTACTTTGGATGATGCATCAACTCTTGAACTATGATCTATCCTTTGAGGGAGTACCAATTTTTTGTGATAATACCAGTGCCATTAGTCTATCTAAATATATTGTGCTTCATTCCAGGGCTAAGCATATAGATATAAATCATCATTTTATTTATGATTATGTTGAAAATGATGATTTTATGCTTGAATTTGTTGATTCTGAAAATCAGTTAGCCGATATTTTTACAAAATCTTTGCTTGAGGAAATATTTTGTTTCCTTCGAAATTGCCTTGATATTACTTGCTTTAATTAATATTCCTTATTTGTTTAATGTTTTTTCTGTTTTTTATTTTCTAGATTTTTTCAACCATAATATGGCCTGCTCCGCCTCTTCCACTTCCCCATCACCTGTCTTTTCCTTTTTTGACTTCTCCCCTTTTCTCTCTTAAATCTTTTCCTTTTCCTCCTCTCTTCTATGTTTAATTGTTTGTCTCTTTCCTTTCTTCCTCAACCAAATATGATGAGAACTCGTTCAATGGCCTCCTAGAAAACTGCCTCTCCTTCGAGCTATTTCGAAGTAGACATCGTGTCTCTATCTTCTGATTCGTCCGAATCACGAATTTCTCCCTCTCCTTCTTCTTCTAAGAAGAGATATTCTTCCTCCAAGAAAAAGTCTCTGAAGAAACCTCACCATCTTGTGACAGGATCCCTCTCTCTAAAGGACATGCACCGATTCTGGGGTATCAACGTAAGATCAGGTATGACAATTTCAAAACTCATCCTATTGTTCCAAGCCGTGATATCAATCTCAGTCAGCTAAAGGACTCCAATTGTCCGGTAAGTACTTATCTCATGGTTCAAAAGTTATCTCTGCTCTTTACTTTGTATGGTCTTTAATTCTTCGAAGAGCCTGTTAGACTTTTTTATGCGAATCTTCGCATATCCTCTGATAGCGGTGAGTTGGAAACACTGGTGTTAGAAAATCGCATCATAGTCAATGACCTTTTGTTTGAAGATGTTTTTGTACGAAATTTTTTGGTGTGATTCCGTATATGAATGGAATATGGCCTGATGACTTTGAAGTCTCTCTAGAAGGTGCCAAGAGAGCCGTCGTTGAACCCGACTCTGACCTTTCTGATTTTGGGCCTTTGTCTCTTTGCTTCGAGCATTGTATATTGGCTCATATAGTTGCAACCTCTCTCATTCCCAGGAAGGGATCTCTGAGTAATATCTCTACTCGCGATGTGTTTATTCTCTATTGTTTACTTAGGAAGTATCACATCAACTGGGCTGAATAGTTCAAGGAATACATGTGGGAAAGTGTTGAAGACCCTAATCCATCTGCCAATCTGCCTTATGGACTGCTTATATCCCGGATTTTAGTGGATCGTCTGGTAGATCTCTCTATGTTTACACCTATTGTTATTAATGCCACTTATGACTCTTGTACTTTTTCAAGTAGGGGATATATGCAGGTTGAAAACAAATGGATCAAAAAGGACTCTGTAAAGGCAAGAGCCGAGACTTCCAAATCGACCAAAATCTCTACAAACTCAACTGCCCTCCTAATGTAGGACAATGATGAGCTAAAAACCATGCTTTTTGGAGTAGAACGTGGATTGGAGACTCTCCACGATGCTATTGAAAAGGTCTTTCGCTTACAGAAGAACAGTACCACCGATGTCGGTAAACTGCGCATTGCTATGACTGGAATTAATCAGGAAGGGATCTCCACAGTCAATAAATTGATCCGCCAAGTTGACTTTCTCAAAGGTGGAGTCAATTCCTCTAACAATGATCTCGCTGTTACAGTTTAGACCTCTTACTCTAGTCTCTCACGAAGCGTGGAATGGTCTTACAATTCCTTTTGTGGGAAAGTCATCAACACCCTAAAGTACATTTTGGGTGATCGCTAACCTCTGTCTTTTGAATGCTTATTTTAATTGCTCACTTTGGATTTGTTTCAATAGGGGTCTGTCCCTAAAACACTCTTTTGGTCTGTTTCCTAAGGACTATCTTACCTTGGACTACATTGTTTTAAGCTGTTTTTACCTGTTTATATCTTGTGCCTTGTTCTTTTTTATTATGCCAAAAGGGGAAAAAACTTGCCACCACAAAATTTTTAAGACAGGGGAACCAAGTTCAAGTTCAACACATTCATTAGGCCCTCAAGGCAGGGGGAGCCATATATACAGGGGGAGCTACATATACAGGGTAAGCTATATATACAACCATATCTCAGTGAAATATCATTGTCTCTCCACACTCTATTTAAAATTGTGAATTAATTGTCATTATTAAAAAAGGGGAGATTGTTAGTTCCTTAGTGTGAGTAAACTCTGATAAATGACACTTAACAAACTAGTCACAATTCTCGCAGGCATGGAGATTCAATAAAGAAAGGATCCAAGCAAACAACACCAACATGGAAAGAGATAGATTCTGATCCTTACAACTACTACAGAAAGGAAGGGCATAATCAAAGGGATTAAGAATCATTAACAGATGGTCTAATACTAGAAGCAGATCAATTAAGCAAATTTATTATTACTATTTATCTACTCTACTGATGTGCAGGTGAGTCGACTGACCATTACAAGAAGTTGACTGAAGGAAATTTTAATTCACCCCCCTCCTCTTGACTTTCAGAGGCGAGTGAGATAGTTTATGTATCCAAGAGACATGTGAATCACACTAGATATATGAGATACTAGATTTTGTATTTGACATATTAGATACAAGAAAAAAGGCCAGCGAGAGAGGAAGGTGGTGACTGGTGGGTGAGGTAGGCGAGAGACAAGTGAGAGATTCAGATACATGTGAATCCACTCAGATACAGTGTATCTAGAACAAGTTACACATAATTTTGATCCCATATATTCAAGATACATGTATCTGGACGCACAAAATGTATGTATCTGAAGTCAAAATTTTGGTAAGTTTTGTAATAATGAAAAGTGAAGGGAAGGGAGATAATTTTTTTTTAAAAAAAAAATGATTTGGACTCAAGGTCCTTTATTTATTGGGAAAATTAGCAAATTAGTCACAATCCCCAACATAATTAGTAAAAACATCTACACTTTAAAATAATTATTAAAAATGTCAAAATGTCAATATTTTAGAAAATGATTTGTATCCTAATATAACTATTTTCCTTTCCTTTTATTTCTCAAAACAGTCCCACATTGGATCAATTTCTACACCACTAACCGATAAAAAATAAAAAAAATTATATTTATTATCCATTACCCTTGTTTCTAGGTTTTAACTCAAGTCAATATTCTCTCTCTCTCTCTCTCTTTCTTCACGTTTTCCCATTTTTTCTCTCATTCATTGTTCAAGAAAAATTAACTCTTCCTTTTTCTTCCAATTTGTTCAAGAAATCTATCAATTAATTCAAGAAATCTCTCAATTGATAAAGGTTATTTCGAAGTCACCAAAAATTTTGTGAGTTTTCTTCTGATTTTGTTTTCATATTCACCAAATATTTTTGTATTTCAAATTTTATGTATTTCTTATTTTCTGTACTCTTTTCGATTTTTTTGAGAGTTTGTTTAAATATTTGAGATTCAGTAGACTGTAGTAATCCACATTATCATTCATACATCATATATTGTTTACTTTTTTATACATTCATATTTAATAATTTCAAAATTTTCTTATAGGATTACTAATGCACAAGTGAGTACGGATTCAAATTTAGATTTGGTGAAAACAAAATCAGAAAAAAGGAACATAGAAGAAGAAGAAGAAGAAAGAGAGTCAAGGTTGCAAAATTGTATTCACAACAAAATTGTATTCATATTAATTTTTGTTTGTTAATTGGTTTTTTTTACTCTAACATTTGTAAGAAATACATTGTTTTGTCATGAAATACAATATTTTTTGAAATACAAATTTTGATTGTTGCTAAGATTGTAAATTTGTATGGTCTGATGATTGGAATACAAATTTGTTGGAATTTTAAGAAAGAATATACGTTTTTGAAAAATATACAAAATCAATGTTGTATCCTTTCTGAATGAACACAGATTACATAAGTATATATGAATACAAATATTTTATTCATATTTTTATTTGTGGATACAAATATCATTCTAAATTATTAGAATGAATACAAACTAATAAAGAAATACAAATGGCATTATACAAACTGAAACATGAAAACCATAATGAATACAAATACACATATCATCATATTTGAATGAACACAATCAATTACTTTTGAAATTGTAACTGATGAGAATTTTAAGTGATATGTTTCTTTTTAAAAAATATTTTTCCCATAATTTTCTCCTTTCTGTTATTAAATAATTGTATTCTTCAACTCAAACAAATAAAAAAATACATAAATCAGAAAAATAACAAATTAAAATATTGACATTTTGAAAAAAAATCTTTATTTATTCAAGCCAATGGGCTCAAAAAGTTCATAACAAAAAACAAACCTGGTCGGCCCAAAAGTGACAAACCAAGATATATTAAAAAACAAAAAAACATGACCCTAAGAAATGGGTTTCCAAATTGATTCTTCAGCTCCTTCTTTCCTATCTCTTCCGCCTCACTAAGTATGTTCCACCTTGTGCCCGTCAATATTGAACTGCACTAACATTCCCCATCGATGGGTTTCTACTATGATGTCAATATCAGCTGACAAAGGTATTTGTCCTTCACTTTTTTTGATTATTATTATCTTTTTTTCACTTCTCAGTTGAATCGTCTCCTCCTGTAGGTGTACTACCCGCTTTGGATGCTTGGGCTTCTGATGAGTTTGGTCAAGAGTATGAACCCTGTATACCAGCTCTGAAGATATATGTAAGTATGTGCTATCTTGCCTTCCATTTTTGTCCACTAAAATTCTAATTTCCTCCTCCGTTCTGTAGTTGAAGCAGAAGAGGAGAAAACTAATTCGCTCCTGAAATTCTTTTATTATCTCCTAGCTGGATGCACGTTAAGAATGCATATTAATTTGTTTCCCCGTCTTTCATGTTTTGCTGATGCATGTATAACTTTTTGTTGACTATCATAGCTTAGGATGTATAGTTCCTTTACAGCTCTTTTACTCCTGATATAGAAATTATCTAAATTGTAAATATAGTTGTGGGACTCTGTGGCTTCTGTTCTGTATCTAAGCATGTTAATTAGTCGTTGTATCTAAGGGAGATAATTAGGTTCTCAACTAATGAAATTTTTATAACTTACTCAAAAATATATGTCATGTTTATATTTTGTATACTATATATTTCATTGCATTAAGATTATATACAATAACAATGACATACCCATTGTAATACCATTAGTGGAATTCAGAGAAAATATAATGTATGCACACCGTATTCCTATTATTTTTGGGGTAGAGAGAGAATTACGTACATGAAATAAATATAATACACGTGTCATATATATGACATATGATATACAAGTGACATATGTAAGACTATTCTCTTACTTCGAAATTCAATATGAAATTCCATTCAAAACATCACCAAATTCGCACCAAGTAGTCTCAAACTTGGGATATAACTTCCACAAGATGTTTCAAAGCTTTTGGAACAATACCAAATCGAAAATGATTCCGATTTCACACACCCAAATTTCAACTTCATAATAATTTGAACAATGACAACTGACTCTGGTTCTACAAACTCCCTAATATGGGAACCAAAAAAAGGTAAGGAAATCAAAGAGAATTAAGAAGAAGGAAGTACAAAACAAACAAGAAAGAGAAGTTTTTTAAAATTCCTAATTTTATGAATTTTGTTAAGAGGTTAAGTATATTATATGAAAATTTCGTTATTATATTTGAAAGTGGAATAATAGTATGTGTTTTATTTCCTATAGCCATCAAGGATCAACAAAATCAACGTGCCACTTTGGGATAAATTTATATAGCCCATGAATCTATATAGCAACAAAAACCCGTGAATCACATGAATCCTCACGGGTCTATCTAGACTTCTGTCATTATAAAGCCCAATAAAAATTTAATAGGGCTTCTTACCTAACTCTACATGTGATCACAACAAAGTTTCCAACAAAATGGCTGTGTATGTAATTTATAGGGAAACTTTCAATGAAAGCAAACATTAGGCCTTAAATAGGACTCCTTAATTATAATTTTACTAATTACAACTCATAAATTATAGATACACTTTGGTTTGCTACATATTTTATTCGTTGTATTTTTTTGCGGATTATGGAGAAAAAAATATAAATACAAACTGATTTGTATCAAATAAATGCATATTAGGAGGAGAGAGGCGATCCCAGATCGAAAGAGGGAGAAGAGAGGCGAGCCAGATCGAGAAGGAGGAGAGAAGATGAATACATGTTGTATTCTAATTTGTATAACGAATACAATTGATACAAAATACAAATACAATTGATATAAAAATACAGATATAGTTTTTCGAATACAATTGATAAAAATAAGGGATAATGCACAAGTACCCCCTAGACTATGACCGAAATCCCAAAGACTCACCTTAACTACACTAAGATCCTCCTGAACTCATTTTTTTGTTTGTAATTTTGTACATCTTTTTGACTTACGTGACATCCAAACATTTCACATGCGCCTCAACTACGTGGAGTCACAGAGTGTGCCACGTAAGCCAAAAGTTGTATAAAATTACAAAACAAATGAGTTCGGGGGGGGGGGGGAGGGTAATAGGATCTTAGTTTAGTTAAGGTATGTTTTTGGGATTTCGGTCATAGTCTAGGGGGGAATATTTGTGCCTTATCCCTATAAAATACAAAATTCTCACCTATATTGGATTGAATACAATTGATACATAATATATTTGAATGAATTTCTTCTTATTGGCAGGAGAGAGAAAGAAAGAGAGAGGCGCGGGGAGTTTGCTATAAAAACAACATATAGTGGTTTTTCTTTTATATTTATAATGTATCGATATTGTATAAATAGATATATAATATATACATAAGATGTATCGATATTGTATAGATAGTGTATAATTGTGTATATGTGATATATAACTATTTATCAGAGATGTATATACATTCATCTTCCTCATCGAGCTTAATTTTTTTCAATCCTGACCAACTCAAATCTCATCTAAACAATTCAAAATTTAGGTATGAGCTCCCTTGATGTTTCTAAGTATTTTTATTTTCATGTAGCAATATCCCTTTATTCTTCATTCTATATTTTATTAAAATAAATCCTTTTTATCTTAGAAAGACTTGCAAATAGAAAGAAAATATGTCACTGTATATTTAGCAGAGAGCGACACTTTTGAAGATTGACCAATGCACTTCAAAAAAAAAAAGGTATGAATATTGTTTATTGTATGACAATGCACTTTGAAGTTTTGCCAAAATGGAAAATATATGCCAACACACTATGAATATGAACTTGTGTCTAAATATAAGGAATGTTTACGATTCAAAACACTTGTTTTGTTACTTCGATATAAAAAGCTTTCAACATATCCATGTTGAGACATTTGTATACTTTGTTATCATAATATGTGGTACATTTATGATTAATCTTTGATTTTTATTAAATTAGAGAAATTTAATATATTTTTGATGATTTACTGTTTTTGATGTTTAGTGATTATTAAAATGTTCATTGAATCAAAATAACTTAATAATCATTTATTTTTTTTAAAAAATTCGGCCAAACTTATTGCGTAAGAAGTGCATTGATGTGCAATATTTCTTACTTCAAGGTAGACTAAAAACAAATAGCGGTCTAGCCATGGAAGATATATAAAGAGTGACAGGGATATTTGGTGTGTAGGATAACATCAAATGTTTTGGAATTAAATTATAGTATTATTTAATTTGTTGTTTGATTGATAAATCCAAAATATTATGTGGTATTCTGATACTAATAATTAGAACCGAGATAAGTTATTTCTTCTCTTGGGTGGTATAATAATTCTAGGGGTGTATGCAGATGGTCACTGGATTCATGTGAACGCATGCTCCCCTTCCGAAATTATATATAGTAGTGTTATAGTTTTTATAAAATATTTAAATATAGAGATGTGAACCCACACTTGAAGTATCATATAATGCAATGATTATTGGGTGTATCTCTCTAAGTGAGGTTAGAAATTTGAATCTTATATCTATCTTGTTTTATTTTTCTTTCTGAATTTGGATAACATCTCTCTAAATAGTTATTGGTAGCACTTTATATATATAGCTTTAATCTTTCAAAATTTTCAAGCTTGTTACATTGAAAATTCCTAATTATTTTAGCACTGTAATTTTTTAATAATCGAACAAAATGTGTGTGTATATACATATATATACACTATTTGAATAGATAAGAATTAATTTTGGACCTATAATTTTAACAATTTCTAGTGATAAAAATCTAAATGTCAAACCGATCAAAGTTATACCTTAGATCTACCTTTCGGTAATAGTGCACCAATCATCTCAAAATCCTGAATACACCTCTGATTATAATCTCATCATCATTTATCATAGAATAAATTTATTAAATGATAAAATTATCCTTCAAACCCTTTAGCTTTTAAAATGTATTTCACTTTCCTATATCTATGATAATTTTATGACGATTACTTTTAATTTTCTTTTTAGAATCATTTTCGTTTTTTTTTCAAATGAGATTTTTATTGCCACTTACAAGAAGAGTTGCCAAAGGGTGATTATGCCTGACCCTTTGCTACAAGATGTGAAATTCTAGATTGGCAAAAAAGTCTTTCCGCCTACTAAGCAAAATAGAACTAGAAGTGACAAATATAGGTGAAGATTTTTAAAGGGCTTTGAAAATAAGATTCATTTGGGTTAAAGGTCAAACCAAGATTAGTTTACACTATCGATTATATCAATTATATTAACACCTCCAAAATTGACAATAGTTGAATATAAAGAAAATTCATGAGAATTCATACAAAAAAAAGTAATCAAGCTAAATAAGAGGGAGGTTTTATTTTTAAGAATGAATAACTAAAGCTCTACAAAAAGCTAAATAAAGTAGATGATACTTTTGTAAACAAACAACTTATTTTTAAGTAGTAATGAGTATTATTTTTAGTACAACAAACCAAACAGTCAATAGGAAATAATATTAGAATAACTAACTCAATATAATTAATCCCAGTATAACTTATCACAACCTAACTCGTAATATTTTTAAATTCCACACATATGAGTCTAAGAATTAATATTCATACTATTTTGAAATTCCACACATATGATTGGAAAAAAGATGAATTCACGTCTCAACACATGCACTAATGCTTGGAAGGCGATGAATGGCTCAGCGTGTGTGGCCCTATGAGTTTCAAACATATTAAAGTTCAAAGGATCAAGTTTGGATAAGTTTTGGCAACACACGAGTTTGTCATGGTGGAAGACATGTTTTGTCATACAAATCAATTTCTGTCTTTTGAGAATTTCGACTTTATTCATATATAACGTGAACCATGCCAATGCAATTGGATATATCAAGTGGCAACAATTTCATGCTATGTCACGAGTTCAATAGTAATGACTGCATTTTACATAAGTATTTTATACTTACTAAAAATGTTACAGTCGAATTTCTATGAGGGCAAGAGCATGCAATCTAATTCTTTTGAAGTTCGTTTACTAGTGATTGATTTAGCAATACACGAAATAAGTAAAGCGAGATAAAGAGTAAAAAGTACAAATTTGAGTGTTCTGATGTATTCACAGGCTCATTCCGAGGATGTGAAACCACTGGGCTATAATAGTTTCTTATGTTAAGGATATCCAAAATATATTATTTAATTATTTCGTGTATCATTTTACTTGAATATACAATATTTTTTTCGGATGTAGGATTGGACACTCTGACCACCATACAGCTACGCCAACTCTAGCCTTAGCTTCGAGGGTAAAGAAAACTTCGGTAAAGAAAAGATCAGCTTATTGCGCAAGGAAACAGTGTGGTGTTGTTGTATTGCTAAAATTCAGAATGTCTTGCAAATTTATGAAGTAAATTATTTTTAGGTCAATGTCGAGGCACTAGACAAAAAGGAAGCTCTAATTGAGCCCTAAAGTACTAAAACCAATAATCAAGGGACACATGGTAATGCCAACTCATATTAATGCCATGCTCTGGACCATATAGGTTCTACCGCACCTGCCCCTTCTGACACTTTGTCTCCTTTACCTCTTTGTCCACGTCACTGGAGTACGACCTCTCCTCCAACCTTAAGGTGTTTCCAATTTATTTCTTAAAAGACCATTTTTAATTCCACTATATTTTACTCTTTTTTAAATATAATATAACATTTTAAAAAATATATATTATTTAACATATACTATTTTCATTTCAAATTAATAATATTAAATTATTTTTTTTCAATTTTCGTCCCTTTACCAGATAATTTGATATTATTATTGATTTTTACTATGAAGAATGCACAAAATTTAAATGATAAAATGAAAATTTTAATTTAAAAATACAATACATGACATAATAATTTAAATACAAGATAACAATACAATGCATAACATAATGATTTTTAAAATCGCAACAATAATTTAGTAATTCGGTAGGTTGTTTTTAGATTTAACAATATTCGGAAAAAAGATAGTGTATGGTATAGATAATTGTTGTGTTTGTGACTGCGGTTGTGCTTGTTGATATCTTTTTTCAATTTTTCGTAATTGTTCTTTAAAATTTAGAATACAATATAATTTTATACTAAATAAAGAATTTTTAAAAAATAATAATTTTATATTACATGAAAATTATATAGGGTAATTATTTTGAAATAAGAAAGAACGGATTTATATCATGAAATAAGAAAATGAAATAGAAATAAAAATAATAATATAATATTGAGGAAAGAAAAAAAGATTCTATTTTAGAAAGTAAAATAGAGAATTGAGTTGAAGTTGATTGTCTGAAAAGATAGAAAATTATATATTTGGAGAGTAAAATAAAGTGTAGAGTTGAAAATGCCCAAATGATGCCTTTTCAAGGAATTGATCTTCTCGTACCTTTGTGCACACACATGTGAAAGCCAAGTATCTTTATCCGATTCTACCCCATTCAGTTAGTCTGCCGTTTTTCGATTATGGTGTCAAGCACAACGGGGAGACAGAAAGAAATGAGAAATTTGATGGTTCTTTACTTCTCTTCCTTCCTTAAATGAGAAAAAGTGAGTACTATCTCTTATAAACCTTATGACTAAATATTTCATCTATGGCCTACCTCTCTAGACAACACCAATACCCTTCTCCTATAATGTAACACACTGAAACTTCTAAGCAAAGATTTAAACCATTTCTCGTAAGATATAGATCCAAAACCGGTGATTCCTAATTGAACATAAATGTTAAGATAACTTCTTAAGTGTGGAAAGTGTATCGTATGTGTTTCACGGTCATAAGGGACATCTAGCACTAAGTCGAGTTCAAAGCTTTTTTACCGGCTAAATTTTTTGCAAGAGCTCACGCAAGGATCAATTTCAAACAGTCATATCTCTTAGCATATAAAGGGTTAGGTGACCCATCACCTATAATAATAGGTTTTTGAGTCTTCTCTCCAACGCATCCAACCACTTGTCAATTCGACTTTTGAGTAAAAAGTTATTTTCATTTTACTGGATGAATGTCAAATTGATCATGCGCTCCGTGTGCCTGGTAGCGTGAGTGCACCACGCCAAGCCATTTTTCCAATAGTCATGAGGTTAAATTACTCTATTTATCAAGGTAAGTTAGTGGGTCATTAGAAAATTCATCTTGAACGACTTAAGACTTATTTTCTCTCAAATTCTCTCCTCTCCTCCTTCTCCAACACCAAGGTATGTTCCACCCCATGTATCTCAAGTGTTTCCAAAACAATCCTAATCTCTAATAACGAATTCTTAGCAAGACTCTAACATCAAATCTTCCTTCTATATCTAGTGAAAATAAGAACTTATCTCAAGGTTCAAGAAGAGACTTTTGGGGTTTCTCTTCAACGTTAGAGTTTCAATTGGAGTTATTAAAGGTAAGTAGGACTCTATGAGGAATTCCTTTCATCCTCATGTCAAAAATTCTTCAGTTTCATGAATTAAATTCTATAGTTAGGGTTTATAAACCCACTTTCAAATTCACCATTTTTATGATTTAATTGTAAGAGTTTCTTAAATTATTTACTCATGATTATGGGTTATTGACTATTATATTTCTTGTTTATGCTTAACAACATTTTCTATTGTCATTCTTATTAGCTCTTGGCATGATTTTTTTTACGATCCTTGAAGTTTATATTTCAAAGCATGATTTTTTAGCCTTTATTTATTATAAAAGCTATTTTGAGAATCTACAAGTTATGCATGTTATAGAAAACTCTCTCGTGATTTTGAAAGATATGTTTTAGAAAAATATTTTAGCATATGATTATAGAAAGAAATATATGTGTTTCGTCTCGTAGATTTGAGCATAGTTTCACAACAAGATATGTTTTAGAAATAGATTTAATTTTAAGCAGAACTCTTTTATAAGATTTTATAAAATCTTAATAGATATGTTTATGAGATATATAGATGATATGTTTTGGGAGTAGTATTTAGCACCGATTGAATGAGGGTTCTAGATAACCCAAGTTTCAGAACTACGTGCCACCATAGAATTATGTTTCACTACTTTGTTGGTTGATTATTTAGCGTTGAGAGACTCAAACTAGTGGATCCACATTAGAAAGACAAGTCTTATACCCTGACAAGGTACAAGGCACCCTCCTAACTGGAGTATTCGTTGGTGCATCATGAAATCACATAATGTATGTCGGTTAAGAGAATCTCTCATCTAAAATATTTGACTCCATTTTATATTTTATTTGATATAATCATTTTATAAGATTTCAAACAGTATGATTTCAGATATAATAATTTTCAGCTATGCATCCTTTCAATACTGATTTCAGTAAATATAGTCTCAGATTTGTATTTTCTTTTAGATACATTTAATTATGGTCTTTCACTGCATTCTTCCTTAGTTGATATTTACAACTAACTGAAAGACTCTTTATGGTCCCTCTCACAACTTATGATATAGATACTAATTCAACTATATAGTTTTGTTCCTACATACTTAGTATTTTCTCCATATTGATCGCATACCTCTTATGAGCTACATTTTTATGTGATGTAGATACGAGATCATTCTCATGCTCATGGATTAAGAGTAGCTATTCATAGTTCAACAGTTGGTGAGTCCTCCTCATTCGGGGACATAGTTTAGTTTTTTCTATCCTTATTTCAGAGTAGTTTTAGATATCATAATTTTTAGATATGCATCCTCTCTTATATTCTTTTCACCATACAAAAATGTTTTACGAAAGTCTCATCCTTCTTGACCCCAACATTGATCATTAGTGCTCTCTCCATGACCCGTCAGTGTAACATCTCAAATGTGGAAAAGATAAAAAAAAGGGTTAGTTCATAACCCTAAAACACCCTTCACTGAAGCCTAAACGGCTTGTGAAAGGACCATGAACCGTTTAAGGCAAGTGGACTAGCCGTATAGGGCTGCCAAGATTTGGGTGACCTTGACAGCTCCTTAAATGGCCCATCAAGAGGTGTACGGCCCATTTAGGGCCAGTGGCCCAACCATCTAGGGCAGCCCTAAAAAGGGGCCACCTGGACGGTTCCCTAACTGGTCCATCAAGCCCTAAATGGTCCATTTAGGGGTCCATCTAGGGTTACTAGTATGTTTTTAAGCTAGGATCATTTTAGTCTTTCCTCTAAGTGTTTGGTACTTAAACTACGTCATTTTAACCTTTATTTCAACCTATATAAGTGAATTAAGTCCTAAAACTATCCATTCTAAATCATTCACCTAATTCCTAAATTTCCCTCCAATATCACCCCCAAAATCCTCTCAAGAGCCAAGGAAGAAAAAACTAGGGTTTGGATTGAAGAACTCCAATTCACCATAGATTGTGGGAATTGATTTCAAAGGTATGCTAGTTTTCACCTATGGAGTCCTTTCCTCCATAGGGTTCCTAAATTCTTCAAGTTTTATAAGTTAGATTCTCAATTTAAAAGTTAGGATTTTATTCAATCTTCATGGGTTCTTTTCAATTATAATTCAATTACTTATTTCTTATCTTCTAGTGCATGAATTGAAAGTATTTACATGATTTTGAGTTGAATTCATATGAACCCATGCATAATCCATGATATTTAGATTATGAACATATGATGAAGCTTATGAACTATGACAGATGAATTTATGAAGATATGCATGCTTTTATGAAGTTGATATATATGATTTGAGGATGTTTTGAGAGTAAAGAATCAATAATGTTGTTGTGCAAGGTTTTCTCACATACTACTAAGAAAATGATTACGAAAAGTTTTATCACAAAGGAATTATAAGGTTGAAAGGTTTTCTGACTTAAGTTGAATCAAGATTACAGATCTATTCTAAATGAACTTTAACTTGGATTGGTTACGTAAATGTGCCTTTCCATGGATGATATCATGAATGTGATTAATGACTATTATGTGGGACTTATACTTAGCAATAGAGGATATTGGGATGAAGGCTTTCCCTTTAGTAAAGGCTGGGTCTCTAGTAGAAACTCCTTGTCCCATAACTATGTGCCACCATAAGATGTTGTCTTAGATAAACATTAGATAGTGGAGCCACTTTAGCTCAGACTCATGGTTATTACCTTGACAAGTAAGGACATCCTTTTTTGGTATGGGATAGACACTAGGTTCCATGTTATAGCTCACATATTTTATGTCAGTGATATGGTAAACTTCCCACACTAATGAACTACGGTTAAATGTTTTAAAGTTATTTATCTTGAATTTACCATGATTATGACTTTTATTTTCTAACTCTTTTATCTTATGATTTAGTTTGGTCATTGCATGTCATGTAAAGTCCTTTTAGCATGATTTCATAACTCTTATGCATTGGTATCATACTTAGTACATGAAACGCATACTTGTGCCTACATTGTTTCACTAATGTAGGATCTGCCGCTCCTACCTCTCACAGTTGTGGTTAGTTAATCTTTTGGTGTTCAAGGATTTGTGAGTCCTCATGTTTCGAGGATCGAGACACTTTTATTATTTAAGTTTTCAGACTTTTTATATGATGTATGAGTTACATCCCAATCACTTTCATCATGATGTAATAGATGACTTGTTGAGACTTATGTTAGAATTATGCTTTGTCAAACTTTCTTATGATATAAGACTATGACTTTGAAATATTTATTTCTATTATCTTGTATGATGTATTCTAACTGGCTTGTGTAGCGCCTTTTGAGATTCTATACGCCATGTTACGCCTAGGGTATACTTTGAGTCATGACAAACTTGTTATTCAGAGCACAAGGTTTAGAAAGGTCCTAGAATGTCTCATAAGTCACGTCGAGTCGAGTCTTGTTCATGAGTGTGAAGAGCACCACAATTATGAATATGAGGCTATAAGATATATAGGAAACTCCACTTCTTTCATCATTCTAAAGTCGTGCGATAGAGTATAACTCTAATGTCTCTCTCCTAATCTTTATTCGATGCCTTATAGGATATGGCCCCTCGAAGAGCATATGTTAGAAGGAATGCGGGTGAGAATGTGGAACAAATAGCTTCTCAAGTTCCTCAATAAGCTCCTCTAGAAGCCTCTCAAGTTTTGGTCGACCCTTTGGCCGAACAAGTGGCTAATGTGGAATTCCGAGCTACTTTTCAAGTGTTGACTCAAGATATTAGGGGTCAAGCCAATATGAAGGTTGTGATCCGCATGAACCCAAATATTGGTACGGTGGAAACCAGAGTGAGGGACTTCACTAGAATGAATCCCCTGGCATTTCATGGTTCTAAGGTTGAGGAAGATCCTCAAGAGTTCATTGATGAGGTGTATAAGATTTTGATGATAATGTGAGTTACACCGGTGGAGAAGGTAGATTTAGCCTTTTATCAACTTAATGGATTTGCTCAAGTTTGGTTCAACCAATGTAAGAAAGAAAGGCAGTTGATGCGGGTCCTCTTGATTGGAAAAAGTTTAAAGTTGCTTTCCTTGATAGTTTTTTTACCCTTAAGATGAGAGAGGCCAAATTTCTTGAGTTCATTAACCTTCTTTAAGGAAATATGAGTGTGAAAGAATATATTTTTCAATTCACATAATTGTCCAAATATGCTCTTTCTATGGTTGCCAATTCTAGAGCAAAGATGAGTAAGTTTGTTTCAGGTGTGTCCAAAATGGTGGTCAAGGAATATCATACCGCCATGCTCATTAAGAAAATGGATATCTCTCATTTAATGACACATGCTAAACAAATATAAGAGGAGAATCTTACTGAAAGATCTAGGGAGACAAAGAGGGAAAAAATCGTTGATGGTGACTTCACACATTCGAGGTTCGATGGACATGGTCATTCTAGATTTCGACAAAAGTTCTCCGTTGAAGGTTCTTCTAGTGCTCAAGTTCCAAAGTTCAACAAAGATAGAGTGTCTAACCCTAAGCCTTAATAATGGAATGGTGGTGTATTTTCTTTTTCTACCTATATTAGGTGTTGAAGGAAACATGATGGTAAATGCTTAGACGGTATAAATGGTTGTTTTGGTTGTGGTAAGAGTGGTCACAAGATAGGGGATTTTCCATCACTTACTGCTAAGGGAAGAAAAGGTATGCAAGTTCTACCTAGTGGTTCGGGTTCAAATGCTCCAAAGGAAAACATATTTTATGCACTTCAAACTTGACATAAGCAAAAGGGTTCTCCAGATGTGGTCACGGGTATGTTGAAAGTCTTTCATCTTGATGTTTATGCTTTGCTTGATCCTGGTTCGCACTACAAGAAAATAGCAAAATTATGACAGACAATTCTATCACAAATCCGTCACAAATTAACCTTTGTGATGAAAAAATGGACGTCCCAGAACCTGGGGTCATAAACTCATTGTGACGGATTTCAATTTTGTCACAAAATTATTGTGACGGCATAGTGACAGACCTGACGGTGACAATATATATCCTTGTATTTGACTTAAATTCCGTCACAAATTTGAGACATAATTTTGGACGGAATATTTCGTTACAAAATAGTGACAGAATAGTTTCTGTAACAAATTTCTAAATATATTCACAATATTTGTGATGGAATATTTCGTTACAAGTAAATTGTGATGGAATATTTTGTCACAAAATTGCTCTGTTGTAGATATTAGTATCAAATTTAGAATTAATTGTGACAGATTAAATTCGTCACAAATTTGATTTTAATTTAATAAATAATAATTGTTATTTGTAGTAGTGGACAATTATTATATATATATATATATATATATATATATATAGAGAGAGAGAGAGAGAGAGTAAATTAGTCAAAAACATAAAAATAATTAACCACCATGATATAACATAGATAATATTAGATTTATAATATAAAATTATGAGGTTAAAGCATGTCAAAGCACAACTTCAATAAGCAAAAGTGTACAAATATTTAAACACATAAACATTTGGTCATTTCCTATTAAGGAGAAGGATTACTAGATGAGCGTGAGGATAACGCCATCTCGCTCATCATGCGAGACCATCATTCCTCCATAGACTTGAATCGATCATCATTTTGTTGCCTCAAACGCAAGACCGCGTGCTCTACTCGTTGTTGCACCTCTGCCTCTAAACATTCTTGAAGAATTCTCTCTTGATTTTCTCTCATATGCAACACTTCTTCCTCAAGTAGTTTAATGCGCTCTTCAGCAACAATATCATCAGACACTACAGGTAAATTGTGCGAAGTGACAGAATTTTAATCTTGATACAATGCCAAACCTTGAGAGCCTAAACCATACACACGTCATTTTTTTTCTCCACCCACAACATCAAAGAATAAGCTATTTATATCAAGTTCTTGAACTTCTTGTGAATCATTTGAGGAGCTAGAAATAGCAGCAGCTAAGACAACCTCCATTTTATCCTGAAAATTTTCAAACAATCAACCACCAAACACTTAAGCTTTCCACAAATATGTGCATATTAAGTTGCTTCTAGCAACTCTGTAAAAAAATGCACCCAAAAGACAGCACAAACTCTTTAAACAGAACAAAATCTGCCCCCAATATGGCATAAAATCTATATAAAAAAAAAGGCACACAATTTGCTTCAAATTGCATTAATAACTGTCCAAATAACTACTCAACATTTGATGAAAAAAAGTATGATAAAAATCTGCACAAAAAAAAAGCACAAAATCTACCCCAAAAATAGCACAAAATCTATCAAAAAAGACACAAAATCTACTTCATAATTGCATAAAGAAACTGCTCAAATAACTGCAAAACATATGATCAAAAGTATGATAAAAATCTGCTCAAATTTGCACCAAAAATAGCACAAAGAGCTGCCACAAAATCTGCCACAAAAAAAGGCACAAAATCTACCACAAAAGAGCTACCACAAAATCTGCCACAAAAAGGGCATAAAATCTATCCACAATAGCACAAAATCTTCTTCAAAATTGCATTAAAAATTTGCCCAACAAAACAGCACAAAGAGCTGCCCCAAAAATTTGCTCAATTGCAACACAAGCAATTATAGCAAATCTTCTTAATAGCAAGACACACAACTGCATAAAATCTACCTTTTTCTTTTTTAAAAGGTTCACAAAATAAGGATCAGTCCTACAATGTTTGGTTAAAGAAGAGCAACACACACAACTTACATTAATGCATTTAGACTTGGCATCAACAAAGCTGCCATCCTTTCTTTTATGCAACTTCTTAAATATATCCCACGAATTTGGTGGACGACGTAGTTCTATTGCCTAAAAAATAGAGTTTAATATTAAAATAAGAGATAAGATTAGAAAAATATTATAGAAAGTGTTAAATTTGGTACCAATTTTATAGTATGCTCCACTGTTGATCTAGAACCACCGGTATGCTTGCTTGGACCAGTGCCTAGTCCACCAGTCTCACTACATCGATTTCGAGTGGTGATATGAGATTTATCCATCCATTCATCTGAGGCCCAATGCGTCTTCCAACTTCTCCAAATATCCTCCAAAACAAAATTAGGTTTGACTGTACCTTTTCGCCAAATATACATTTTCTTGGAGTATAAAGTGGATGCCACCTTATTCCATGTACGTTCCATTATAGAATTCTCAGTAGGATTCCACTGATATGATTTCTGGAAAAAAATTACTTAGTGAAATAAACACATAGAGACATATATTAAATAAATTACTTATAAATTTTAAATATAAAGCAATAGTTACCAAAAATTCATGCCAATAAAATTTACGAGTTGATTGACTGACATCCTTCCATGAGTAGCCAGTATCATCTTGTCGTTCCTTGAAAGTTTCTGTGATGGTCTTCGAGATAGAATGACCATTAGGAACGAATCTAAAATAAAATTAAAATAAATAACACATTTCATAATACTTATATTAGAAAAAATTAGATCAAGTATACAAAAATATCTTTTCATACTTTTCCGCTACAACTGAGATGACCAACCGAGCAGATGTTGATGAGCAACTAGGAGACCCAATAGAGACATCTAGAGTACTAGGAGTAGTTGGAGTACTAGGACCAGTAGGAGAGCCAATATTTGATGATGGCGTATCACTCATATTCTAAAATTTTAATTACCTAGACCTTGTACAATTGCAGCAACAAAGTTCTTGATAAAAAAATCAACTAGCATTCAAATTATATTAGTTCATTTTGTAGATATATAATATAAGATGCCCAACATAAATCACAAGATATAATAACAAAACTAAGAAAATGAAAGTCACTTGTAGCATAAAACAGTACATTCAACTTTAGATTAATAGAAAAACTAAATTTAAAAACTTCAAGTGACATTAATCTCTACACTTTCTTCTCTTTTTGTTTTGATGTTCATATTCTTCTTTCCCTTCCTCGTTGTCATCCTCATCCTCATCATCATCATCATCATCATCCTCATCCTCATCATCATCCTCCCCCTCCCCATCATCAACATCCTCCTCATTATCATTGTCATTATCCTCATCATTTTATTCCATTTCCCTCTCTTCCTCTTCCCTCTCTCCCTCCTCCTCCTCCATGCCAATAAAAACACCATCTGGATCATTCAATATATGAGGTGTTTCATCTTCACAAATATCAATTTCATGCATTTGACTGTTATCCTCTTGAAAAGCTAGATCATTCAGTGTATGAGGTTTTTCTACTATGTTTGGAACATCTACAATTGAACGTGCCTTTATCTGACAAACAACTAACCAATCATTCTGTGTCCTCTTTACTGAAGGATAGGTTTCAAAATACACCTGAGAAGCTTGCACAACCATAATAAATGGCTCATATTTATTAAAAGTTCTTCTATTAACATCAACAAGATTATATTGTGGATGTACTCTTGTACCATGTTTTGGTGTTGGATCAAACCAAGAACATTTAAATAATACGGTTCGCTTAAATGGTAATGCATGATACTCTAGCTGCAGAATTTCTGTCAATATACCTTAATAATCGATCTCATCTGCACTGTGACTAGAGCCCTTAATGCATATACCACTATTCATTGTAGATTTATTTGAACCGTATTCTTCAGTGTGAAATTTGTAACCATTTACAACATATCCATTAAAGGGTTGAACCTTATGCAGTGGCCCTTCTGCAAGATCTTTCATGAATTGATTGGTAATGCCGGATGAAGGATCACGTGCCTATTGACATTATGAGTAATTAGGCATACATTAAGATTATATTGAATTTACTGTATAGATTAATTTAGATATATTAGTACTTACGTATTGATTAAACCAAGATGCAAACTATGTTTCAAGTTTAGCATCAATCTCACTATCTTGAATACATGGTTGTGTTTGTCTCAAGGTATCCTCAAAAATTCTGAAGAAAAAAAAGCTAATTTATTTCAATAACTTCAAATGTAAATAATATGTATATCTAGATCATGGTAATTAACTTACGTTATATATGGTTTCACTTCATCACAATTCAACAAAATATACGTCCGAGCGGCATGATATTCTCTATCATCTAACCTTTTTATTTTCTTTTTACCAAAACCACGACCAACATGCTTGAAATAGACAACATTTTAGGATGGAGACCCCACCATCATCTGCATTTCGTGGCACTTTTCTATATCTTGTCGAAATGTCTGACTTAAAATAGTGCGTACAAAGTGTTGATGATTCTTTAACCAAACATGTGTTGCGTATACAACCTTCAACTCTATTCTTATTTTTGATATCATACTTCACCCCATGGAGTTTCCTTCAAACATAATGTAAGTATATGTCAATATAGTATCACTAGTATATTTATATATCTTATAATATATAATTAACTTAAGTTACCTTTCACATGGATACATCCATCGTTCTTGAACTGGGCCTGCTAAACGTGCTTCATAAGCTAAATGGATGGGAAGATGTTCCATAGAATCCCAGAAGCTTGGAGGAAAAATGCGCTCAAGCTTAGTCAAGATGAGAGGAATATTTCTTTCTAATTGTCTCATGTGTTCCTCAGTTATTGAGGTAGAAGTGAGATCTTTAAAAAAAAGACTCAACTCTGTCAATGGTTCCCACACATTTCTTGGAAGCAAATCTCGAAATGCAATAGGTATGAGCCGTTGCATAAATACATGACAATCATGACTCTTCATACCAAAGAGTTTAAGCTTGTTCATGTCAACACATCTTCCCATGTTAGACACATAACCATCAGGAAATCTCAACTCTTGCAACCACTTACAAAGCACTTTTTTGGCATTATTATCTAACATGTAACAAGCTTTCAAGTACTTTTTAGTAGTTTCATCCTGATGCAACTCTGGACGATTGCAAAGTACTTTTAAATCTTCTCTAGATTTGGCATTGTCCTTTGATTTTCCCTTGACATTCATGATGGTGTTAAAAATGTTATCAAACACATTTTTTTCTATGTGCATCACATCAAGGTTATGCCTAATAAGATTTGTTTTCTAGTACGGCAAGTACAAAAATATACTTCTTTTCTTCCAACCACATAAGCTACTCTTTGAGATTTTTGCATTCACCTTGTTAGAACAAAGTTCTGTCACTTTCATGAGTCCCAAATCCTCTATCTCCCTAAGTATTTGTAAGCCTGATTGTTCAGTAGATGCAACCTTATGTACTATTTGACCCTTCTTGAACCACTTTTTGTTTTTTCGCCATGGATGATCTGGTGGTAAGAACTTTCTGTGATTGTCAAACCATGAGACTTTTCTACCATTGGATAGTGAAAAAGCATCAGAATCATTCATGCAATAAGGACGAGCTAATTTTCCTGCTGTACTCCAACCCGACAACATTGAGTACGTTGGAAAATCACTTATTGTCCACATCAATGCAACTTGCATTTGAAAATTATTTTTACTTGAAAAATAATATGTTTGGACTCCCACCTCCCATAATTCTTTCAACTCTTCAATGAGGGGTTGCAAAAAGGCATCAATTTTCTGTTTTGGATTTTTTGGACCAGGTATAATCACAGATAAAAACATGTATTCATCCTTCATGCACATCCAAGGTGGTAAATTATATGGTGTAACTATCACAAGCCAAGAGGAATATTGTTAGCCTGATTGACCAAATGGTTGAAATCCATCAGTAGACAAACCCAATCTAACATTTCTAACTTCAGATACAAAATGTGGATACGTCTGATCAAAATGCTTCCAAGCAGGAGAGTCTGAGGGATGATGCATTACACCATCTCTTTCATGCTCTGAATGCCATCTCATATATTTTGTTTTTGCATTAGATGCATACAACCTTTGTAGCCGTAGAGTTAAAGGAAAATAATACATCTTCTTATAAGAAATATTAGTTTTCTTCTTGGAACGTTGATGTTTTGATCTCTTAAATCGAGGATGAGAGTAAAATTTGCAATTGATTAGTTCACTGTCCTCACGCCAATAAAGCATACATCCATTTTTTGCAACAATCAATCTCCTTGACTGGCAAGCCTAATCCCCGCATTAGCTCTTTAGTATCATAGAAGCTATCGATCATTTTGTTATCACTTGGCATCAATTCTGATATAAACTGACATAACTCATTATACAACCTTTTCAAAAAATAATGTTCTGCCTTAAGATTCAACAAACGAGCAACAACAGACAATTGTGTATGTCCATGTGGATTTCCCGTCCAAATCTCTTGTTCCAATGCTTTGAGCATATCATAAATATGTTGTGTTGTTGGATTTGGGTCCTCTTCCACGTTACCATTATAAAAAGGCCCAGCAAAATCAACAACCATTGACCGAAATGCATTATGGGATTGAGGATTCTCGGTTTCACTAGAAGCTTCTTCTTGATGATCATTAAGCACACTTGGATTTGAAATATAACTTTCTCCATGGTGATACCAATGGTAATAATCTGGTACAAAGCCATAAGTTCCTAGATGTGTCATAATTGTAAACTCATCCAAAATATTTTTGTTTCGACACTTACGATGATTACAAGGACATCGTAACTTCTCACCATCCATGCACTGTGGATGTTTTTTTGCAAATGCAACAAAGTTCTCAACTCCATCAATAAACTTTGGATTTATGAATCCATCTTCCAGTATTCTAACATACATCCACTCACGATCAGAGTTACTCATATTATATACTCTAACACAAATAATAAATGTGTTAAAACTTACATGATGACTAATAATTTTTATATGACACTAGCACCTAGAGGTAGCAAAATATAATGAATTCAAATTCGTAAACAATCAATTAATCACCAAAAGTTATAGTAGTTACTGCTATACAATTTAAATGTACACTAGAAATAGTGTACTATTTTATTTTAAATAATACTACATGTCAAGGTGATCATGTAAAAACAGATATGCCAAAGATGCATTCAATTTATAAGCTTCATTCTACTAGTACGACACCAATATCTTTTTTAGTGATAACATCCAAAGTTTTGCAAAATATTCATAGCAAATTACTAATAATGAGTTAGTGCATCTTCACTGAAGAATGAACAAAAGTCCAGCAGAAAACTTTAAAATTTCAGTCTTTGTTAAGTGATATCCAGAAACATCAACAGAAGCAGCCAGAAATAAGAAAAATCTATTAGAAAACTTTGAGATACATTAGCCAAGAATCCAACATCTATTTTGAAGAACCTCAACTAAATAACATTAGGTAGATAATATAAGCAAATGGAATAAATTAGCATAAAAGACAAGCTAGATTAACAATATCTCGGCAGAAACCGTTAAAACAGGGTAGCTGGCAGCGATATTGTTGCAGCATAGTAGAAAATTTTAAAACAAAATTTATGTCATTATGAAGTTGTGTAGAAAATAAAAAACAGAGCCAACATAAAAGATATGTACAGTTGCTGTTAATTTAGAAATTAATGTACTATGTTCTAAATGTTATGCCTTTTTACTTTTATTTGAAGGCAATGCATCAGTCTCTCGACTCATCTCGTCTTGTCTCGTCACCTCACCTCAACTCCACTCCTCATCTAACTGACTTTGTTTAAATAAATTAAGAGTTCAAATGTAACTCCAACTATTCTCCAAACAATCACTAACTTTGCATACAACTATAGATAAGTAGGAGTAGTATTGCTAGGTGCAAACAGAGGTGGGTACCGCCGGAGTCGGGATACAAACTAAACATGGATGGTTTTATAATTAATCTACCAAAAATGGGCTAGTTGGAGGAGTAATGCGTGACAACAACGTCTCTTGGATAACAGGATTCTAAGCAAGAATAAATTTTTTCAACTCTCTACATTCAGAACTACTATCTATGGTAATAAAACTGAAAATGGCGGCTCTACGAAATATCTCTAATCTACAAATTGAAAATGACTCAGCAAAAATAGTGCACTTGATTCATAAAGGTCATGATTCATACAATTAATATAATTTTTGAATGCAGACAGTTACTCCAGAGGCTAGGGAACCTATGGATCAGCCATAGTCGCAAGGAGCAAAACCAGGTGGACTGTAATATTTCTGCTGAGTCAGTTTCAAATGGACTGAATGAATTACATAAAAGATGAGCTGGAGTAACAACATGTTGGCAGAAAACGTTAAAACAAAGTAGATGATTGCAGCAGAGCAAAAAATTAATGTACTATATATGTTCTAAATGTTGCGCCTCTAAGCAGTAACTAATTTTAACTCTAACTATTCTCTAAGCAGTAACTAATTTTACATATATTTATAGACAAGAATCCAACATATATTTTTAGAAACCACAACTTAACAACATTTGGATGGAAATAGAAACAAACGAACTGAGTGAATAACATAAAAGGCAAGCTGAAGTAACAACATGTGGGCAGAAAATGTTAAAAGAGAGCAGTTGGCTGCTATGTATAACAACATGTGGGCAGAAAATGTTAAAAGAGAGCAGCTGGCTGCTATGTATAACAACATATGGGCAGAAAACAAGCTGCATACTTCATGGATAAATGGCCATCTAATAGTACCTTCTTTGACTTTTTCTTATAATTTCTGTTGGAATTACACTTGGATTTCAATGTAACAAATGATCACCTGCTATTCTTTTTTTGTCTTTTTTAAAAATTAACTGAATCTTTAAATCTGTAATTAGACTTAAATGATATCCATCGTAGTAATTTAAACTAATCAATCCCAAAAAGCCCTTCAGATTAAACAAGAGGAATAGATTAATACCCCATTATTGTGAATATGTAAGACTTATAAACAGTGAAACAAAGAGTCATTTCAGATTTAAACGACAGGTTCTCCATAGTCCTACTTCAACCTATGATTCCACAATAACAAAATCAGTCTTTAACATCTATGTTTTTATACTTGGAGTTTCTAATATTTACTTGTACCCAAGAAGACGAGTCATTGAATTACAAGTCATATACTTGTATATTTCTGTATCATGTATATGGTCGCAAAATCTCAACACCCAATAATTTTTGAAGTTGAAATCATTAACCTAATAAATGTTAAAAAAGATGAAAAAGAAGTAACTTGAATACACAAGAAAAAAAATGTTATTCATATAACTTATGAAAGAAACACAACAACTTGATCGGAAGATGAACCCACCAGAAATATTTTCCCAAGCAAAGTTGTGTTGGATTATATTTCGAATAGCGCAACAACAACTCGATCAGAAGAATGAACACACCTGAAATTTTGTCTCGAGCAAAGTTTTAATGGATTCTATTTCAACCAGATTGAGCAGCAACAACACAAGGAAGAAGAAGACACCTTTACCAATTTAATGGAAGAATGTCATTGAGATTAGGGGAGGCAACAATAGCACAAAAAAGAATACACATCTATCCATTCAAGGGGCAAAGCATCACTGAGATTAGCTAGGGCAGCTGGGTTTCATTCATGCTCAATTGTAGTGGTGATCTGAAGAGATTAGGGCAACTTTAAGGACAAGCTTCTATTTTGAGAATTAGTTTTTTACTTTTTACTCTTAGAATTAATTTTTTAGCGCCTCAAATTTTGATAAAATAAAAACTTTTCGTATTGGCGGAAAGACTTTCCCGCTAAAGCCTCAAAATATGCATCCAATTATATTTAGGGACTAGCTAGTAACTTTTTTAGGGACCGAATTTAATGTCTTCACAATAACATATACCAATAAGGACCAAAATATAATCTCCTCCCAATATATATACTTTTAGAGACAAGAATATATATAGACTCGTCCTTAAATATTGGTCTTAATAAAGGCTTTTTCTTGTAGTGAAAACTAAAAGTGTTGAAAATTTTGGGGGAAAGTTAAAAGGTCATCTAATATTTTTTAAAAATTTTGCGGAAAAAATGGTTCATTAAGTTAAAGATTTTATAATTTATTGTCTTTTTATTAAATTGAGACGGAATGTAAATCCGTCATAATTTTTGTGATGATTTTGTGATGACATATATTAATTTATTTTTATTTGCTATCATTTTGTGACGGAAATGTTCTATCACAAAACTTATATTAAATATTTGTTATAAATCTGTCACAAATCCGCCACTATCAGAATTTTAGTAGGTAAAAAAAATTTAATTTTTTTTATTTATATAAGATTAATCTGTCACAAATCCGTCAAAATTTTGTGACAATTTGTGACAGACTTCTCCGTTCCAAATATTCCGTCACAATTTTACTCTTTTCTTGTAGTGTTCTACTTTGTCTTTTGTGATGCCATATTTGCCTATGAGATTTGATTTTTCTCCGGATGTGTTATTAGATCCTTTTTATGTCTCTACTCCTATTGGTGAATCTATTGTGTCTAAGAGAGTCTATAGAAATCGTGTAGTCTCCTTATCTCATAGAGTCACTTGTGTTGATGTTGTAGAGCTTGATATGTTAAATTTTGATGTCATTCTTGGTATAGATTGACTCCATTCTTTTTATACTTCTGTTGATTGTAGAACCCGAGTGGTCAAGTTTCAGTTTCCAAATGAGCCTGCCTAGAGCGGAAAAAGAGAAATTATATGCCTAAGGGACACTTTATTTCTTGTCTTAAACCTAGAAAAGTGATTTCTAAGGTTTGTATATATCATCTTGTTCGGGTTAGGGATATAGATTTTGGAACCCTTATTCGTGAGTTGGTCCCTATTGTAAATGAGTTTTCGAAAGTGTTCCCAGATGATCTACCCGGTATTTCTTCCGAAAGGGAAATAGACTTCAGTAGTGATATTCTCCTAAAAAGATTAAGCGAATGCCTGAACCATTCTTTATTTACATGTAAGGTCATATCGGGTGATTCTTAAATTGATCATATGTGTAAAGGTCAATTATTTAGTGTGAGAATGGATTTAAATTTGAATTAAGGTCATTAGAATCCCCTAACACAAAGTTGAGTTGAAAGCTTCCATACCAATGAAGTTTTGATGTGAGATTCTACGTGGGTCAACTTCAAACAATCATATCTCTTAAAATATAAGACGTTACATGGACCTTAACCTATCCAATTAAAGGTATTTGAATTTTATTTCCAACACCATCAATTTCGCGTCAATTTGAGTTTTGAGTAAAAAATTATGCTCATTTTAGTTATATGATACAGTGCAGAGATGAATTAGCCGATGGGAAAACATTAAAACAAGGCGATTTTCTCTGTTTAACTCTAAGAAAACCCTAAGAAAATTTCTTGACTAATTAAAGGCCTAAAACAATAAGATTTTCATCTCTTAACCCCTCATTCTCTTCTCTCTCAAACCCTAAAGAAAAATCAAAGGCGAAAACTTCTATTGAAGATTCTTTCAATCTTTTTAAAGATTCTTCTTCAAGGTAAGTCCTTCTCCAAGAATTTCATTCTTTCCAACTCAAATTTCTTCATACAATTATAAATCATTAATGAAAATCCTAATTTTTGGCAATAGAGTTTTCAATAAACTAATTCAAGAATCTCACGAAAACTTGTCTTGATTGTTCTCCTACAAGCTAGGGTTTCAAGGCTTCTAATCAAGTCATTTTCAAGAATTATTCTTTCAAGTATGGAAGGCTATTTATAGTGATGGACTGAGTTCGTCCTCACACCATTCAGTCAGTAAAAGTTTAATTTAGGGTTATACCTTTATTTTTGAGAATTCTTGATATGAGTTATGTTATTGATTCTGAGTTCTAAATCCGTGTTTAGGATTGACACCCGAACAAATACGAAGCTTAGTTTGAAACATGATGAAATATAAATGCTCATCAATTGAGTATGTCTATTCCCGCTCAACGATGTAGTTAGACAGTCAATTAGAGTAGGTGATTAGAAGGAGAGACTATGATCATAAAATCGACCATGTATATCAGTAATTTGATAACCTTAGTTAATTCATTAAACAATAGTAGACAAACCAAAAATAAAGATGTACTAGCTAGCCGACGAGGTCGCAACTGAAGACATACCTACTTACAGACAAATAAATATACAGGCCAAGTCTATGGGATGGAGATTGAAACTTATAAAAGAAAACTCAAAATATTTTGTCCACGAGCGCCTCTACAAGTGACATAAGCACTGTCGGGACAAGTCCCCGACTATACCCAAGTTGTATATCAAAGTAAACATCATCTGATAGACCCAAGATAAGATGGAGCTTACTAACTCACAATTGAACCCTAATCCTAGTGGGAGGGTCGATCAGAATCTCTGCCTGAACCTGCTTGCACAAAACAAAAAGTAGCATCCCTAGGCAATGCGATGTCAGTACGAATAAAAATGTACTGGTATGTAAGGCGAAAAGTAGAGTCATAAGTAGCTGTTGTAAAAGGGTAATAGAGGTACCACCTAAAACTGAAACTCAAATAATCTCAATGGTTGACATTTGACCTCCTACTATTTAAATATGCATGGTATGCTTGTATAATCGTATGTCGTGAATACGTATATATATATATATATATATATGCATGACATCCCAACCAAATGCTAGTAATGGTGGTGCTTCTCGGTAGCTAACCAACATCATATTCACCAACTTGTGGCCATCAGTATCTCATACGTATAAATATAGGCAATAGGCCCCATACCTCCCGATTATAGCTCGGGAGTAGAATGCATAGCATGTCATGTTAGGACTCATAATGCATATATGTTACTGTTGTCATGTTTCCAATCTTGGACAGTTTGTGCTCTAGTTCTCATAATCTTGTAATCGCTTTCGTATTACATGTAAATGTCTCATGGAACCTCATATGTTTTTCCGAATAAGATTGAATCTTAACTCGACTTTTAGAAAGATAACCTCACCTTAAAGATGTTCATAAAAAGCTTAAGGTGCTTCACTTACTTCCTTTACTTAGTTCTTGGATAATTTATAAAAGAAAGTTTTTTCAAAAATCAAGTGTTCTAATAGTTTAAACATTTAAGTCATATTTGAGAGTTTTGAAAATCTTGAGTTACTTGAAGATTTTGCATAATAAACTTTAGCGGGGAAAGAGGATTGGTTACAAATAATAAATATCTCCCATAATATTTTTTAAGTCACAACACCCAAAGAAGAATAAGAATTCATGCATATGATTATATATTCAAGGAAACCGATAAAATGACGTGTTGATGTCGAATAGCCCAATTATTCAAATGAGTGAAATATCAAATTATAGCATCATGAAAATAATTCAGCTGATATCCCAATGCCTTTCATAGAAGGTCTTTCTAACAAGAGAATAGAAAAATATCACATTTGGCGTTTTAGGAATTTCCCAGGACTCGTGCTAAAATGAAGGACAAAGCTTAGCCTGAACATACCTTTTCAATGAACGCTTGAATACCCACAGTTTCTTCACAAAAGTTGTTCATTTCGTCCTAAGCTTCGCAAACACTATATATACACAACTGGTACACACCTATAAACAATTTATAATTGAGCTTAAATCGACAGATTTTCCATATGGCCCTAACTTGGCAAAACGTCTGTAGAACTTCGTAAAAACAATCATAAAAGAGTCCCGAGATGATTACCTTAGCAAACCAAGTGTAAAACTTGAAGAAACACCAATGATTCCCAATTTATATCTTCAAAAACTAGCTCCAAATGCAACTAACAGAAGGGGAATATGATTGTCACGTGAATAGATCACGTTTCTAGGCACGGGATAACCATTAATGGTAGAAAGCGCTAAAAACTAACCATCATCATGCAAGAACTCCATTAGAACCCTCTCTTCCGCTTTCTCTGTGGTTAGGAAGTGAAAACAAATATTTTTATGGGTTAATTAAACGCCGAGTAGTCTACATACCATATTTTTTACCTGACCCGGTTCGCGATCCGAATTCTTCCCAGGCAGTCCGTAGTAAAACACTCATAACATTTCACTCTGATGTCAGCTTGATATGGAGTTTTATGTGTTGCAAACTAGACTCGTAGGCCTTCGATTTGATAGCTCATGGGCCTTGTAACTCTTTATATTTTGGGAGAAAAAATCCGAGACATTTGACCTGAAGTTTAGAAATTTTAATTAAAGAAAATTTCGAAAAACTTTTGCTGACCTTTGTTTTGCTAATTTTTTTTACTTCAAAATTTAACATACAACCATTAAGCTATTATAAATACCTCATAACACATATTTTTAGGATGCTAGACAGTTATAGGCTTATCCCCAAGGTATGGGTTAATTTAAACCTTTCAAACGGGCGAAGTGCTACCCGAATGATTTTTTTAATCCCAAACCTTTGTTTGAGGGGTTCCTTTGACCTATAACTTTAGTTTAGTTTCTTGATATTGACACCCATTTGCAATCCTATTCTCCAATGTACCTTACCAAGTCATATACACGTCATATAACCACGCCACACTACGTCACATATATAATGCAAGAATAGAAAAAAAATGGGATCTCACAACAACCAACACCATCATCACACTAATCACTACAATACCATCACAACTATCACAATCACCATTACTAACCACAAACACCAACCATAACCATCACCACCAGAGAAAACATTTTAATCATTCAATATTCAGAATTAGAGACAATATCTTAATTATTCAAATACATTTCTTCATATCCACATGTATTAATCTTGATGAAAACAAATGTAACCTCATCATATGATAAAAATAGAAATTAGGATGGTCATATTTTATCTCTAATTAATGAAAATTAGTCTCTAATCATATTTAAGTAGGTATTACTAAAAAAAATATTGTACTTAGTGATGGATTAGCGAATAATCCACAGCTATTAATAGGTTTATTTGGAGATCTGAATTAAACATATTCCAAAATAAACTTCATTCATTTTGTTATGCTAGTGGCACCTTCATTAATTATATTTTATTTATATTTGGTAAGGTGTCCTTTCCTACTTCAATTTAATGATGAATTCATAAAAGTTGCATCTGGCTGTGCCTTTGTACATGACTGAAAAAGACAAGATTGGATGTCGGAGAGAGAATGACACGTCAAGTACGGACACATCAATCCAAGTTGGCACTACTTACTCAACACTCATTGCACCTTCCCAAATTCTCAAACTAATAATGGAGTATGTCCACACCCACCATTAATATCATCTACTTTTACCGTTTATTACTCTTTCGTTTCAATATATGTGATATATTTTAAATTTCAAAATTTAAATAAATTTATTTTTTATTGTACATTTTTCATATATCTTTTAAAGATTTTAGATTGTCAATTATTGTGATTTATAATACTTTTTACATAGTATACTAATATATAAATTTTATTTAATTTTTTTGGAAGATTTCATATGCAAATTTCTAGTTAAACTTAAATTGTTTAACTCTCGAAAAACGAAATGTCTCACCTGAATTTGGAATGAAGAGAGTACTTGTTATATTTAAATTTGCCATATCTGATAATTTTTTTTTAAAAGTTAACATAATTATTTTATTACACCATTTTTATTAGTTTATATTTAGTATTAGGTCTTGAAAATATAATCTGGAGGATAAGTTATTAATAGTAAGGTTGAAACATGAAAAAAAATAATTGCATATATTTTAAATAATTTAAAAATAATAAATAAAAATAAAAGTTTATTTTTTAAATAATAAACAAGTAAAAGTGCATCGATAAAGTATTTAATCTTTTTTTTTTCTCTCCACATATTTAATTTTCTTTGTTAAGGAGTAGTTATTTGTTTTTTCATTGATGGGATATCTTTGGTTGAATATTTTTACTTCACTATATTATTTTATTTTATTTCACTATATTATTTTATTTTATTTTACTTTATTTTATTTCTCTAATTTGAACTTGCGTCTATATATATATATATATATATATATAATCATACCGAATTTAATCGAATATACGCGTTTTGATTCAGTTCTTTGATTAGTCTCTCTACCTATCGAATTGAATTATTATTTTTTCCATGTGAAGTAAAACAATACTTGATCATATTGATGTTTCTCTATTCTTGATTGAACTATTGAATGAAATTCTTCTAATTGTATTCCTCTTTAAATCTAGTGTTTTAAAATGGAATTTATGAATTATATTCGTGAATCTTTTCAATATTGTTTCGTACTTCCTCCCTCTGTTTTAATTTATTTGTCATACTTTTCTTTTTAGTCAATTTAAAAGAGAATGGATGAAAATCGCATAATTCAAATAATTGAAAGTTAAATGTGTATAGTCAAATAATACAAGGACTAAAACTAGAATCATGCAATAATACATGGACTAAAACCACTATTTATCCTTAATTTTAGCTTTCTATATGACATGTTTAGGACTACCAGATCAAAATACATTTTGTTAAATTTTATTTATCTTTAGTTTAAGACCATAATACTCATGTATAAGTTGTAATGTTTCAAAAAAAATATTTAAAATTTTATGTTTAATCAAAACCAAATAAATAAATTAAAATGGAGGGAGAACCAAAATTAGAAGTTCATTTTACAATGTATTTTCTTATATATATATATATATATATTATTATTATTATTATTATTATTATTATTTGTAAGAAGTAGCTAGAATGAAACTGTGAAAACCTATCGAGTCTAGAACTGCTTTGATTCAATTGAGCTAAGATGTTACTTGGCATAATCTCAAAAAGTGCCTATCTTCCATTTTAAATGTTATTCAACTGGATACAATGTTAAAATAAATTTGATTTATAATATTATATTAGTGGCATATAGTAGAAGTTATTAAAAGAAAAGAGCTATACATATAGTGGGAAAGCTAGTTTAATTTTTTAAAGATATTAAAAAGCTAAATATTAAGTTTTTAATGTCATTTTATATCGTAGTATGTCCATCCCTAGTTCCCTACCTGCGTTTCTACGAGACAAATATTTTTAAGGTGTGGTCTTCATGAGGTGAATTACAAAATGCATTTAAAATGACAATAAAACAAGGAGGAAAACAAATAAAATGTATCAAAAATACATTTTCCAATCCTATATACCCTATGAATTGATGTTTGCTTAGGGATCACATTCATTGCCAATTAATTTGGCCCCCCTTTGTATCATGATCATTACATGTATCCTATTTTCCAATGCATGCATGAGTCTAATCTTTTAATAAATTGGATATCATTGAGCTGTCAAATCTTATTACCATAAAAGAAATTAGAGTTTTGTATATAAAATAGGATCTTGATTTTAATACCATATACGTACCTATGTTAATGCGTACCATGCATGTGCAAAAATTCATTTATTATGACATGCTTTCAATTCATTAAAAAAGAGTAGTAACATCAAGTAAATATTTAATTTTCTAAAATCCAACTGTTGATCACATGCAATTAATCCTATGAATACATAACCATAAATAGTTGAAAGTAAATAGAGGATCAAATCAAAGGTATATCACGTACGCAATAGGAATGGCAAGCCAATTGGTCTTGACTAATATTGTATCAAAGGCATGGCAGGAGCTAAAGTTTGGTGAATATATAGACTATTTGACTATTGAGAAGAACCCTCAATAAGTGTACAAATTTCTGCCAAAATTAGGTTACACTGACGGTGCCTTTTAATAGCTTACACGAGTTTTCATTGACAACCTCTCTTTTTGATCATTCGTACAAAATAAAGTTACACTTGAATATTCTCCATTTAATAATTGTAACAATCAAATCTGCCGTTTTTCAAAGACACCTCGTGCGGAGTTCCAAAATCTTTATGAATTACGTTGCCAATGTAAAATTGGGGTGACACAAAAAAATCTCCATGGGTTTTATTTGATCTTTAGTAAATTGATCAATTTCAATTAGATTGAATTACATATCTTTCAATTGATTTTATATAGACCCATGCATATTCATGATTTTGACGATGAATCTATGAAGATATGAATATGATTTATAAAATTTATGATTAAAAGATATTTATGATCTAAGGTCGCTTTTAAGATAAGCATCAAAGAAATTGTGAAAGGTTTTCTCACATATTAAGAAATCATGATTTGGTGAAAGGTTTTCTCACACATACATGATTCATGATTCAAGGAACCACTCTATGATGACTTTATGATTTGGATTGGTATGTTGATTATTGCCTACCCTAATGTTATGCTTTGACAATTGACTTTTTCGATTCCGTTGGGATTTAACTTAGCACCGAAAGAATTTTAGGTGGAGGCTCAAATAGGATAGTCTCTAGTAGCAGCCTGTAGTTTCAAACTACGTGCCCCCTAGAATTGTCTTAAATGACCAAACTAGTGGATTCACAAATATCATATACTCTCTCTTCTCAGTGTGAAACTTACATATGATTCCATGTTATAGCTCACATGGTCAATTGTCGGTTAACGATATTATCCCACACAAAGCAAACTAAGTTTCTCTCAAATGTTTTATGAACCTTTCATTATGTTTTAAGATTTATTGACCATGTTCATGATTTTTGGTCCTTTCTTAAAGGATTCTCAAGATATTTTAGCTTGGTCATGCATACCATGTTTTCCTTTATGCCCCCTTATGATCATGTTTCAAATTTTCATGCATTCCCCATATTTAGTACATTCCATGTACTAATGCATAGTTATGCCTACATTGTGTTGTAATGTAGGGTCCGACCTTCTCCTCCTCCCGCTCGTGGTTAGTTGATTGCTTGACCGTGAAGACTTGCTGAGTCCACATTTTCTGAGGATCGTGTTATCATTATTATGTTTTCTTATGTCTTTAGGTGGTGTATCAGTTACATCTCAACCACTTATTTTGATTTATTAGATTGGCTTGTCAAGACTATGATTAGACTTCTGCAGTTATGTCACACTCTTTTATGATATGAGATTTCTAACTTTAATTCTCATATTTTATAGTATGTTGTGTTGTATGTATATCAAGTGGCTTGTGCAGGGCCTCTCGGAATCTCATACGCTATGTCACATCTAGAATGTACTTTGGATCGTCAAAAACTTGGTATTTAGAGCACAAGATTTTAGAAAAGGTCCTAGGATGTCTAACAAGCCGTGTTAAGTAGAGTTTTATTCACGAGTGTGAAGTGCACCACATTTATGAATAAGAGGCTACAAAGCGTTTAGTAAACTTCACTTCTTTCACTACTCTTCAGTCCTGCCATATAGTCACAAACTTTTTATGATATGAGCTTTCTAACTTTAATTCTCATATTTTATATGATGTTGTATTGTCTGTATGTCAAGTGGCTTGTGTAGGTCCTCTCAAAATCGTATATGCCATGTCACGTGTAGAATGTACTTTAGATCATAAAAAAATTGGTATTTAGAGCACAAGGTTTTAGAAAAGGTCCTAGGATGTCTGACAAATCGCGTTGAGTAGAGCTTTTATTCATGAGTGTGAAACACGCCACATTTATGAATAACAGGCTACAAAGCATTTAGGAAACTTCACTTCTTTCACTACTCTTTAGTCGTTCCATATAGTTCATCTCTATAAAAGTCGTTCCTAACTCTTATATGATGCTTTTCAAAATATGGCTCCTCGAAGAGCTTATATGAGAAGGAATGCGGGTGAGAATGTGGAGCCTGAGGTTCCTTAAGTTCCGATTGATCCTTAGGCCGAACAAGTGACTCATGTCGAGTTTTGAGTCGATTTTCAAGTGTTGGCTCATGCTATGATGGCCTAAGTTAATAAAGAAGGCGTTCTCCCGTGAACCCAAATATGGGTACGACAACAATAAGGATAAGAGACTTCACTAGGATGAATCCTTTAGAATTTCATGGTTCTAAGGTTGATGAGGATCCTTAGGAGTTCATTGATGAGGTTTAAAAGATAGTGAGAATTATGGGAGTGTCGACAGTAGAAAAGGCAGAATTAGCTGCTTACCAACTCAAAGGTGCTTCTTAAGTTTGGCTCAACCAATGGGAGGAAGAGAGGACGGTTGATGCGGGTCCTCTTGATTGGGATAAATTTAAATGTATTTTTCTTGATTGATTCTTTCCTCTTGAGATTACAGAAGCAAAGGTGCTTGAGTTCATTAATCTACGTTAAGGAAACATGAGTGTGAAGGAGTATTCTTTGAAGTTTACTCAATTGGCTAAGTATGCTCCAACAATGGTTGTCGATACTAGGGAAAGAATAAGTAAGTTTGTGTCGGGTGTTTCCAATTTAGTTGTCAAAGAATGCCAAACCGCCATGTTGATTATGGAGATGGACATCTCCTATTTGATGATACATGCCCAACAAATTGAAGAGGAAAATCTCAAGGAAAGTTCAAGAGAGTCCAAGAGGGCAACGACCAGTGATGGTGACTATTCTCATTCTAGATCCGATGGACATGTATATCCTCAATTGCGGAAAATTTTTTCCAGCTAAGGTTCTTCCAATGCTCCGACCTCCAAGCTAAAAAAAGATAGAATGTCTAACCCTAAGCCTCAGGGAAGTGGTGGAAATAGATCTTCTACTCCTGGTTGCCCAATGTGTGGTAAAAGTCACTCGGAGAAATATTTAGCATGTACGAATAGTTGCTTTGGTTGTGAAAAAAGTGGTCACAAAGTGTAGGATTGTTCGTTGCAAGCTAGAAAGGGTAAAGATGATAGGCAGGCTCAGCCTAATGGTTCTGGGTTGGGTGCTCTTTGTCAGAATAAATTTAACATTCTTCAGACTTGACATGATTATAAGGGTTTTACAGATGTTGTGACCGGTATGTTGAAAGTTTTTCATTTTTATGTGTATGCCTTACATGATCCGGGTGCTATGTTATCATTTTTTACTCCTTATGTGGCCATGGGATTTGATGTTGGTCCCGAAATCCTTTCTTGTCCCTTTCATGTCTCTATTCTCGTTGGTGATTCTATTGTTGCTAAGAGAGTTTATAGAAATTGTCATATTTCCGTTTCTCATAGAGTCACTCATGTTGATCTTGTAGAGCTTGACATGTTAGATTTTTATATTATTCTTGGGATGGATTGACTTCATGCATGTTATGCTTCTATAGACTGTAGGACCCGATTGGTCACATTCAAGGTTCCAAACAAACCTATCATGTCATGGAAAGGGGAAATTATGTTCCTAAGGATTAGTTCATATCTTGTCTAATGGCTAGGAAAATGATTTCTAAGGGTTGCATTTATCATCTTCTTTGGGTTAGGGATACAAATTCCAAAATCCTACTCTTGAGTAAGTTCCAATTGTAAATAAGCTTTCGGAAGTGTTTCCCGATGATATTCCTGATATTCCTCCCAAAAGGGAAATAAACTTTGGTATTGACCTTTTCCTAATTACACATCATATCTCTATTCCTCCTTATTGTGTGGCCCAGATAGAACCTAAGGAACTAATTGATCAGTTGAAGACTTATTGGATAAAGGATTCATTAGACCGAGTATCTTACCATGGAGTGCTTCAATATTGTTTGTTCAAAAGAGGGATGGTTGCCTCTAAATGTGCATTAACTATCAAGAATTGAATAAGGTTACGATTAAGAATAAGTATCCTATTCCAAGGATAGATGACTTATTTGATCAACTTCGAGGAGCGAGTTACTTCTCTAAGATTGACCTTAAGTCAGTTTATCACCAATTGAGGGTGAAGAAAAATGACATTCTGAAGATGACTTTTTGAACCTAGTATGGTCATTATAAGTTTTTGATGATGTATTTTGGTTTGACTGATGCCCCAGCGATGTTCATGTATTTGATGAATAGGGGCTTTAAGTAATATCTAGAAATGCTTGTAATTATGTTTATTGATAATACATTGTTTTAATCACGGAGTGACAATAGACATATTGTGGATTATGTTGAAAATTCTCAAGGATCATGAACTATATGCTAAGTTTAACAAATATGAGTTTTGTTTGAGGTTAGCTTCTTTCCTTGTCCATATTCTCTCCGGCAAAGGTATTTAAGTTGATCCTAAGAAGATCGAGGCTGTTAAGAATTAGCCTAGACCTTTGCCCGCTTCAAATATACGAAGTTTCTTGGTTTTGTCTGGTTATTATAGAAGATTTTTGGAAGGATTTTTCTCTATTGCTTCAAGGCAATTTAAGGTGCACGAAAAGAATTATCTGACTCATGATTTGGATTTAGTGGTTGTAGTGTTTTCTCTAAATATTTGGAGGCATTACCTATATGGTGTTCATATAGATGTGTTTATTGACCACAAGAGTTTGAAATATGTTCACTTAGTAGGATTTGAATCTTCACCAAAGAAGATGGCTTGGGTTATTGAATGATTACGATATGCGTGTCCTCTATCATCCAAGTAAAGCGAATGTGGTGGTAGATTCTCTTAGTTGAATATTGATGGGTAGTGTTGCACATGTTGAGAATAGTAAGGAAGAGTTAGTTTGTGATGTTCATAGATTGTCCTGATTGGGTGTTTGTTTGGTTGGTTCCAATGAGGGTGGAGTCATTGTTCAAAATGGTTCAGAAATGCCTATTGTATCAAATGTGAAAGCTAACCATGATCCAATTATGGTTGACTTGAAGAATTCAATTTTCGAAAAAGCCACTGAGTTTTTCTCCTCGGGGAGATGGTGTCCTTCGATATCAAGGTCAGTTGTGTATTCCAAATATTGATGAGTTAAGAAATAAGATTTTGATAACTCATAGTTCTCGATATTTTACTCACTCGGGAGCCACCAATATTTATCGTGACTTGTGGGAGGTCTGTTGGTGGAATGAGATGAAGAAGGATATTATGGAATTCATGGCTAAATGTCTGAATTGTCAACAAGTGAAAGTTGAGCATTAGAAACCAAGTGGTTTGGCTCAAAACATTAGCATTTCTACATGGAAATGGGAAGATTTGAATATGGACTTTATGACGAGTTTTCCTTGTACTCGTCGTGAGTTTGACTCGATTGGAGTTATTGTGGACTAAATGACGAAATCAACTTACTTTCTTCCTGTAAATACTTCATTTTTAGTAGAGGAGAATGCCAAGATTTATATTTGAGAAATAGTAAGGTTACATGGAGTTCCCTTGTCTGTTATCTACGATCGTGGTACTCAATTTACTTCTCAATTTTGAAAGTCATTTCAGAAGGGTCTTGGTACGCAAGTGAAACTTAAACGACTTTCAACCCACAAACCGATGGACAAGCTAAGTATACTATCCAAACCTTAGAAGATATGTTAAGGGCTTGCATGATTGATTTCAAGGTTAATTGGGATGACCATTTGTCTTTAATTGAGTTTGGTTATAATAATAATTATAATTATAGTATTGGGATGACTCCATTTGAGACTCTTTATGGTAGGAGGTGTACGTCTCCTATTAGTTGGTTTGAAGTTGGTGAGGTCTTTTTGATAGGGCCTGAGTTGGTGCATGAGGCTCTAGAAAAGGTTTGACTTATTCGAGAAAGGTTGAAAATGGCTTAAAGTCGACAAAAGTCTTATGTTGATGTTAGAAGATGAGAGCTTAAATTCGATGTCTATGATTGGGTTTATTTGAAAGTATCACTTATAAAGGATGTGATGAGGTTTGGAAAGAAAGGGAAGCTTAGTCTCTGATATATGGGCCCATATAAGATTTTGAGGTGTATTGGTAAGGTTGCTTATGCTTTAGAGTTACCTAATGATTTAGCATCGATACGTCTAGTAGTCAATGTCTCTTTGTTGAAAAAGTGTGTTGGAGATCAAACGTCTATTATACCTTTAGAAGGTTTGGGAGTTAAAGAAAATCTTTCTTATGAAGAGGTCCAGGTTAAGATTTTAGATCAATAAGTTCGGAAGTATAGGAATAAAAAAGTTGCTTCCGTGAAGGTTCTTTGGAGGAATCAATTAGTTAAGGGTGATACTTGGGAGGCCTAAACCGATATGATGTCCCAATATTCTCATCTCTTTCCCTCCGCTCCTAAGATAGCTAGAGGTTTTAGTTTCTCATAGTTCATTCTTTCGGATTCATGCGTTTTAGTCATTATCATGTTTCCATATGCGTGCATGTTCATGAAAATCTTGATATTTTTTTGTGTTATGGTTTAGCTTGGGATGATTCTCTATGTTTATGTGCATTATGATGAGATTTAAATTTATGTTGGTTTGTTAGTTTCTCTCCTACTCTATTCATACTAGCTTGAGTCCCATTCGAGGACAAATGTTTCCTAGGGGGAGATATTGTAACACCTCGGAAATTGAAAAGTTGAAAGAGAAGGAAAATTATAGATATTTGGCACTGATATAGTGACTACGAGTCCGATCTACGAACCATAGGAAGTCCTACGGGCCGTAGAAGGGCAATCATAGGGCTGAATTCAATTTTTGGAAATTTCAAGTTTCTGAAGTTTGTCTTACGAGTAGCAAGGACAAGCAATAGGAATTTTTACAAGCCCGTAGATGGCACTTGTAGAACTAATCTTGACTTAGTGAAGGTTTGTACTTGAACTTGGGTTCTATGGAAGGGGTTTACAGACTATAGACTGTAGACTGAACAACGGATCGTAGATTGTACTTTTGGAACTTGAAGGAATTTTGAATTTCTGAAGTTGGTTTTATAGTTGACTAGTACAGACCGTTGGTCCAAATGGTAGAAGCCATGTAACAGTTATGTTAAGGGTATTTGAGTTTTTTCCTATGCATTTAATACCTATTCTATGTCATTTTGACCCTAATTCTAAGACTTATAACAACCTGTCAACTTTTAATTCTACCCAAACCCTTTCATTTTCTCAAATCCCCAATTCCCATCCAAGTCCATCCTCTCCAAACTCTCTCAAGCTTTAATGAAGAATTCTAGGGTTCAAGTTTCAAGTTTCCTTTTCCCTCCATTGCTTTTGGGCTTTGACCATCAAGGTATGTGAGAATTCACCAATGGATTCCATTCATCCATTGGGTCCCAAAAGATCTTAATTCTCCAAATTCAATTTCACCTAATTTTGATTAGTGTTCATGCAATTTCCATGAGTTTAATTTGAATTTTAGTTAATTGTTCAATTTCAATCTTTCTATGTATGTTTAGATTCAATTACATATCTTTTAATTGATTTTATATAGACCCATGCATTATTCATGATTTTAACTGTGAATCTACGAAAATATGAATTTATGAAGATATGAATATGATTTATGAAAGTTATGCATGATTTATCATTTAAAAGATATTTATGATCTAAGGTTGCTTTTAAGATAAGAATCAAAGAAATTGTGAAAGGTTTTCTAACATGTTAAAAATTCATGATTTGGTGAAAGGTTTTCTCACACATGCATTATTCATGATTCGAGGAGCTACTCTATGATGACTTTATGATTTGGATTAGTAGGTTGATTATTACCTATCCTAGTGTTATGCTTTGATAACTGACTTTATCTATTATGTTGGGATTTCATTTTGCACGAACTTGAGGTGGATGCTCAAATAAGGTAGTCTCTAGTAGCAACCTCTAGTTCCACACTACGTCCCCATGAAGGATTGTCTTAAATGACCTAGCTAGTGGATCCACAAATAGCATATGAATAAATGATATGGAGTTCTACCTTGGCAAGTAGACTCTCTCCTTTTGGTATGTGAGTTACATCGGATTTCATGTTATAGCTAGCATGATCTATTATCGGTTAAAGCTTATATCCCACACAAAATGAACTAAGATGCATTGACCATGTTCATTGTTTATAATCCTTTTAAGGCTTCTCAAGTGGTTTTCTCTTGTTCATGCATATTAAGTTTCTCTCGAAGGTTTAATGAAGCTTTCATTATGGTTTAAGATGCATTGACCATGTTCATGATTTATGATCCTTCCTTAAAGGTTTCTCAAGATGTTTTTATCGTGGTGATGCATACCATGTTTTCCTTTATGTCCCCTTCTGATCATGTTTCACATTTTCATATATTTCTCGATACTTAGTACATTCCATGTATTAATGCATACTTGTGCCTACATTGTGTTATAACGTAGGGTCCAACACTTTTCCTCTTCCTGATCATAGCTATTTGATTGCTTGATCATGAAGAATTTGTGAGTCCTCATGTTTAGAGGACCATGTTACCTTTATTATGTTTTCTTATGTCTTTAGTTTTTAGATGTTTACGTGGTGTATAAGTTACATCCCAACTATTTCTTTTGATGTATTAGATTGTCCCTTCAAGACTATGATTAGACTTCCATGTTTATGTTAAATTCTTTTATGATATGAGATTTGCTACTTTAATTCTCGTATTTTCCATTATATTGTGTTGTATGCATGTCAAGTGACTTGTGTAGGGCCTCCTGGGCATGTCACGTGTAGGGTGTACTTTGAATCATGACAAGGCAGAAACTCGAAAATGCTAATTCTTTTAATTCTCATCCTCCACCTCAGTGGTAAAATATACGAGGGTTATTTCAAAAACCCTTCAAAAGTTGCTCCAAGATTGGGGAAAAAGGAGAGGAGGGATTCTAGTACATGGTTAACCCATGGATTTACGATCTAGATTTATTAGGATTTTCTCCCAAGAAGCCTGAAGTTTGTGTTCAGAGTTCTTCAATAGTTGCTTGACGTCCAAGTAGGCTAGGCTTTGAATTGAGTACTTAGACCTGTCTTACTTACATCGTATATTGTTGGAGATTGTACATATCACTTCTATTCTCTCAAACTAAATCTGCTGACCATATGAAAAACAACAATCACTATGAATTAGTTAATTTTGCTACAACATCAACCATTTGATGAGGTTTAGAATTCTCGAATTCTTATTGTTAATTCTTTTCCTCAGTTTTATACCTTTTTAGCCAAATAAGTTAAACATGTGATATTTTCTAATGTTTGAAACCGTTAGAAATCAATTCAAACGAAAGAACTAACAATGCATATTTGTACACTATTTAATTTCTATTAGAAATAACCCTATTATTGTCAAATCATCATGGATTCCATAACCCTTGTGTAATGACCTGATCCATCGTTATTTAAATAAACTTCATGTGGAGTTATAAGAATTCCTAAAATTCAGTGCCAAATTCAAATTTGAAGAATATGTTGGAATTATCTAACATTGAATTGATCCAGGCAGACATCAGTTCGCTATAGCGGGAAGCAACCCTCTATGGTGATGCCTCTATAGCTCCTACATGACCTCTATAGTGTGGCTGACGAAATTGGACCCTAATTTAAAGCGATACCTTTTATTTTTTCCCCACTTTCCATGGAGATAACATGTGAGGGTTACTCTAGAAACATCCTCAAGCCACTCTAAGGCCGAGAAAAATGAAGGGGAAGGGTTTTAGAGTAAAAAAGGTGAAAACCCAAAGATTTTTGATCCAGGTTCGTTAGGATTTTCCCTGTAACACCTCAAAAGTTGAAAGGTCGAGAGGAAAGGAAAGATATAGATTTTTGGCACTGAAGCACTGTTCTATGATTCTAAATGATGGACCATAGGAATTCCTATGGGACATAAGAAATGAGTCATAGACTTGGAGATGATTTTTTGGAAATTCAAGTATTTGAAATTTGACCTACGAATGGAAATGATGATTAGTAGAATGCTTGATGAGTCGTAGATGGGTTCCGTAGAAAGGTTACAGACTTGGTGAAATTTTTGGGTTAAAGTTGAGTTCTACAGATGGGGTTTATAGACCATAAAAATTTAGACATATTGTAGGAGTGTATCCGCGGAATTAAGGTTAGTTTTGGGTTTCTGAAGTTGGTTCTACAGTTGACCAGTATGGACTGTAGAAACTTATACGGACCGTAGGTCGAAACAGAAAAAGTCATCTGGCAGTTATTTTAATGGGTATTTGGGTCTTTTCCTATGCATTAAATGCTTATACTATGTTGTTTTACCCTATTTCTAAGTCCTATAATTGTCACGAGCCAAAGTATACCCTCGGTGTAACATGACTTATAGAACTCAGAAAGGCTCTAAACAAGCCACTTAACATACATCACACAAGATAATAGAAATAAAGATTTCAAAAGAAGCATTTTCATATCATAAAAGAGTTTGACAAAGCGGAAGTCTGACGTTGTCTCAATGAGCCATCTAATATATCAAAAGAAAATGGTTGGGACGTAACCCATACACCACATACATCATCTGAAAACTAGAAAGAAATAAAGAAAGTACATGTGTCTTGGTCCTCAAAACATGAGAACTCACCAACTTTTAAAATCCGATAGGATGATCAACTTGCCACACGTGTGAGAGGTAGGAGTGTCGAATCCTACATTAATGAAATAATGTAGGCACAAGTATGCATTAGTACATGGAATGTACTAAGTATGGAGTAATATGTATAAATAAACATGCTAGTATAAAGACTTTAAATATGTAAGGCATGACCAACATTTGAACATTTAAAGTCTTAAAAGAAGCAACAATGTATAAATCATGAGAAATGGTCAATGCATTTAAAATAAGAGACATAAGGAAGTTTTAAAGAAACATATTCGTTTTTGTGGAATATTAGTTTTAACCGACAATAAGACCATGAGAACTATATCATGAGATCTAATATACCCCTCATACTGAAAGAAGGGGATTCTACTTGCCAAGGTAGAATCCGTACACATAATCTTTTGCTAATGTGGATCCACTAGTTTGGGACTAGATGCTACTAGAGACTACCCTATTTGAGCCTCCACCCCAAAACCCTCTCGGTGCTAAGTCTAATCCCAACCATTTAGATAAACTCAAATATCATTATAACATAGGAAATACAATGATCAATACCAATCCATACCTTAAATATCAAAACATAAAATAACTTACAGTAAATATCATATAAATTACATTAAATCATGCAATAGAAGGTTGAAACAACAATTGAATCATGATTGGATAATACCCATGGAAAATTAAGCAGAACCCTAATTTGATCCATTGAAATTGAATTGAGGAATTTATAACCTTGGGGATCCCATGGAGGAATGGACTCCATGGGTGAATACCCACATACCTTTCTTCTCAAAAATGATGAATTGAAGACCTTGGAGTGAACCCTAGACTTTTCTTCTTCCTTAGCTTTATAGGGAATTTTGGGGAATGAATTTGGTTGGGTTTTGGGGAAATAGGATAATGATTTTAAAGTGGGTAGATTTAGGACTTTAAAGTCTTTATATAAGACTTAAGATATATGCCAAAATGATATAGTATAGGCCTAAAACATATAGGAAAAGACCCAAAAGCCGTTAAGAAATAACTGTCGAAACCGGTCTGCAGGTCCAACCTACAAACTGTAAAACTTTCTACAGTTCACACTGGTCAACTATAGACCAGGTACTGGGAACTTAATATTTACCCAACTTTGAAGGGACCCTTCTACGGTCCGTAGGACTTCCTACGGACCATGAATCCTAATCGTAGATCTCAATAAGAAGTTTATTAGAGATCTGACATCCATATTTCCTTTAGAAGGTTTGGGAGTTAATAAAATCTTTCTTATGAAGAGGTTCTGGTTGAGATTTTGGGCTAGCAAATTTGAAAGTTGAGAAATAAAGAAGTTACTTATGTAAAAGTTCTTTGGAGGAATTAATTAGTTGAGGGTGCTACTTGGGAGGCCGAAGCTGATATGATATCTCGATATCATCATATCTTTCCATCTGCTTCTATTCTAGCTTGAGGTATTAGTTCCTCATGGTTCTCTTTTTGGATTCTTGCATTTTAGTCATTTCATGTTTCTATATGCATACATGTTCATGAAAATTTGATTTGTGATGTTATGATTTAGATTGGAATGATTCTCCATGTTTATGTGCATTTTGATGAGATTTACAGTCATGTTGGGTTGTTAGTTTCTCTATTACTCTATTCATGCTAGTTTGAGTCCCATTTGAGGATGAATGTTCCCAAGGGGGAGATTTTGTAACACATCGAAAGTTGGAAAGTCAAGAGGAAAGGGAAAATATATATTTTTGGCATTGGAGTAGGTTCTACGAGTCCAACCTACAAATTGTAAGAAGTATTACGAGCTGTAGAAAGGGAGTCTTATACTTGGAGATGAGTGTTTAGAAATTCAAGTTTTTGATGTTTGACCTACGAATGGATAGGATGGGTCATAGATGGGTTTCGTAGAAAGGTTCATGACTTAGAAAAAAATTTGGGTTAAATTTGAGTTCTACGAATAAGATCTAAGGATCATCGAAATTTAGACAGACTGTAGATGGTATCATGGGAAGTAAGGTGAATTTTAGATTTCTGAAGTTGGTTCTACGGTTGACCAATACGGGCCATAGAAACTTCTACAGACTGTAGGTCAAAACTGTAGACACCATCCGACAATTATTTTAAAGGCTATTTGGGTCTTTCCCTTTGCATTAAATGCTTATATTATGTAGTTTCACCTATTTATAAGTCCTATAAGTACCCTTCTACCCCAAAATTTTCTCCAACTCTCTCATTCACTTGAATCCCCAAATCCCATCCACAATCATCTTTCCCAATTACCTCTTAAGTCCAAGAAGAAGACTAGGGTCCAAGATTTAAGTATTCAATCCTTCCCATTGCTTTTGGGCTTTTATCCTAAAGGTATATAGAGTTTCATCAATGGGTTCTAGTTTCCCATTGAGCCCCAATATTTTCTCAATCCTTTAAGTTCAATTTCATCAATTTGATTAGGTTTTTATTCAATTTTTTGATGGGTTCTAATTGTGTTGATTCAATTATTTGATTTTGATATTATCATGATTGTTTTGACTTAATTAAATGCTTTCCAATTGATTTCACATGAACCCATGCATTATCCATGTTTTTTGACTATGAACTCTTGAAAGACATGAATTTACAAAGAAGCTATGAATCTATGAATGATGATTTCATGAAATTTATGCATGATTTATAAAAAGTAACGTTATATAGCCTATGTAGCTTTAATATAAACATCAATTAATTGTGAAATAATTTTCTCTTCAATTTCGTATGAAAGGTTTTCTCACATTAAGGAATCGTGATTAGTGAAAGATTTTATCATACATGGTTTAAGGAGCTACTCAATGATGTTTTAAGCTTGGATTAGTAACTTAACTATATTTTTCCATGTATGATGATATGCTTATGTTTATGACTAATTTTGTTGGGATTTTTACTTAGCACCGAGAGGATATTGAGATGAAGGCTCTCCCGTTAGTAGAGGATGGGTCTCTAGTAGCAATATCCTTATTTCTAACTACGTTCCCCCTAAGGATTTGTCTTAGAAAGACATGGCTAGTGGATCCATCTAAGCTAGAGTTTAAGGTCTTTTGTAACACCTTGGAAAACTAGTAGGTGAGACTAGAGCCTCACGAGTGTGTTGTTCAGTTTGATGTGGAGTTTTATGTTGTAAAATGGTTTCTCGAGTTTGGATTGAGGGGTTTAGGGTTAGGGGTTAAAAGTCTAGGTACAACCCCCCAAGGACCAACCAAGGGTCCTTGAGGAGGACCCTAAAGCCTAATCCCAAGGCTACCCCAAAGAACCAAAAGTTGTCAAAAACTTAAGAGCTACGGATGAGACCTACTCCCCGAAGGTCCATCCACGCCTAGTGGGGGAGGTCCGTAGGTCAAGGCCCAAGATGTCAAGTTTTTGAACCCACCCACGGATATGCAAGACAGGGCATGAGTGCACCCACGGTCCGTGGGTCAAGGGGCGTGGATCACACTTGGGAATCTACCTAGGCTCGACCAATTAAGGGGCAAGGTGGTAAATTCCTAGGGTGGTTAGTTTAGTTAGGGGTAGGTTTATTTTAATTATTTAGAGTTATTTAAGGATTTTAAAACTATTAACTACCCCTTTACAAATCATAATCCCCCAAAACCCAAAAATAGAAACCATCTCCTCTCCAAATAATTATCTCTAGAAACATCCATTGGAGAAGAAGAAGTCAAGGTTTGGAGCTCAAGTGTTCATATTTTCTCTTCAATTTCGTGGAGGATCTTCAATCAAGGTATGTTGGTTTTCATAAATGGGTAGCTTTCACCAATAGAGTCCTTTCAAAACATGATTTCAAAGCTTCCAAATTCCCTCAAAAGTTAGGGTTTCAATCTAAGTCATAGGTTCAATTTAAAAATATTTTCAAAGGTTGATTTATGATTGATTATGATTGAATTGAGGAATTAATGTTGTTTTATGATGAAATTCCCTCATGAACCCATGATTCCCCCAAACTACTAAATTGTGAATTTATGATGTGGATTGATTGATTATGGAAACATGTTAACTGATTATGTCTATATTGATTGAGTTATTGAATCATGATATTCCCCTTATCTAATGTAGAATTATAGATGTTTGGGTTGAGATTGATTCCTAGCCTTGGAGGGCAAATTATGAAGGATTGATGTATAATCATGATGCTATGTATATGCTTTGTGATTTCAATGAAAGTAATGTGATCATGTATAGAATTCAATTGTGTTATTATTGAAAGGTTATTCTCAATTATACACTTATGAAAGATGATGAAATATGTGAAAGGTTTCTTCAATGTAATGATACATCTTGAATTGGTGAGTTTAGGACATCATCTTCTTGTGTAAATGAAAGTGATCTTGATTATTGTACCTTGAATTGGAAGGCTTAGGGCATCCTTTTCTTGTGTAACTAATGTATCTTGACTTAATGGACATTGAATCGGTAGACCTAATAGTGGTAGCCCTTTTATGTAATGAATAATAAACCTTGAATCAGTAGACCTAATCGTGGTTGCCCTTTCATAAATGATTAATGAAGTATTCTATGGCTATGTCATGAACGAGTAGACCTAATGTTGGTTGCCCTTCATGATGAGTCTATAAACTACTATAATGATTAACCTTGAATCAGCAGGCCTAATGGTGGTAGGCCTTTAATGTGTGAAATGCTGAACCTTGAATTGGTAGACCTAATGGTGGTGGCCCTTTCTTGAGTATTCAATGATCTATCCTAATAATGTACCTTAAATCGGTAGACCTAATGGTGGTGGCCCTTTCATGTGTAATAATGTACTTTAGGTCGGTAGACCTAATGGTGGTGGCTCTCTCAAATATAATAATGTGAATGAAAAATGAACTACTCTATGAGAATGTAAGCTTAGCATCGAGTGGATATGGAAAGATGGAATCTCTCCCTACCTTAGGTTAGGTTTCAATGAACATCTTTATTATCCCATAATCATGTTCCCACATAGGTTATTAGCTAGTGGATCTACCTAAGCTAAAATGTTACCGGTTCTACCTTAGGCAAGTAGGCCAACTCTTTTTGGTGTGGTACATTACACCGGATTCCATGGTTTCCTCTCATGGTCTATGTTGGTTAATGCTTATTCCCATCATGTGAGTTACGTGCTATGGTTACTCAAGAGGTTCTATGAAGTGTGAGTGGTAGTATGTGATGCCATTCATCATTGCACGAGTAGGCTTTGAGAGGGCTATGATGTGTTTCTCTAATGTCTAATGAAATGAATGTACTCATAGCTTTGAGAGGGCTATGATGTGTTTCTCTAATGTCTAATGAAATGAATGTACTCATAGCTTTGAGAGGGCTATGATGTGTTTCTCTAATGTCTAATGAAATGAATGTACTCATTATGATGCTAAATGAGAATGTTGACTTAAAGGCTTAATGTAATGATAGATGCTTAACTTGGAAATGTTAATATGAGTTGCTTTCCTTGTCATGCCTTATTGAATGTGAATGTTCCTTGTCTATGATTATTGACTAAAGAGGAGAATGAAGAATGGTAAGTATGTTATGGTGGCCTCAAAGTTGTACTTAGTATGAATGGTATTATGGGATGCCATTCATACATTGCACATGTATAACTTAGGGTTACTTTCATGATGTCTCTATTATGTTCTAATTACTTATATGATGAATATGCTTATGTCTTGTGTGTTTTTACTAAAGATGTAGGATGATTCTCAAACTTGACATAGAGCATGGTTTCCAACCAAAATGTCCTTTTTAGCATGATTTTAGCATGGCTATCATACTTAGTACGTATTTGTGCTAACCCATATTTCTTCTACATTTTTCTACAAAGTTTAGGGTTTGGATTTGAGTTCTATTCTTGAAAGATTGGTTTCTAAGGTGCAAGGAGTTGAAGATTTGGTGAGTCCTCATAGCTTCGAGGACAAACCCAGCATTTCCTCTATGTCTTTTATTATTATGTTTAGAGCTTTTGTATGGGCTGCATCCCAAATTTTTAGTCTTATGATTCTAGATGGTTTGAGACAAAGTATAGACTTTCACTCATGTTTATAAAAGACTTTGATTGTAAAAGAAAAAGTTTTAAATTTCCGCACTATATTCTATTGTCTTATGTTTTGAATGCTATGAGGCTTGCATGAGGCTCTTTAGATTCTTGTATGTCATGTTACGTCCGGGGTGTAGGCTTGGGTCATGACAAATATGGTATCAGAGCACAAAATTTTGGGATGGTTCTAGGATGTCTCAAACCACATCTAGTAGAGTCTTGTTCATAGTGTGAAGCGCGCCACATTTATGAATAGGAGGCTATTGGATGATAGGGAAACTTCACTTCTTCATTCTCCAAGTCGTGCTATAGAGCTTAACTCTATAATGTCTCTCTCCTATTCCTTATCCGATAGTCTTTGGGATATGACCACTTGAAGGACTTATGCTACAAGGATTGAGGGAGAAAAAGGTTAGTAGTGATGCCAATTATGGCTATATGACTAGATGAGTCTTGATATGATAGGTTTAGATGATATCCTTTAGTATAAATGGGTTGCATTATGGTTATAGGTGTTTGTTGGTAGAAAGTTATGATGAGTTTTGAGGCCTGTTGAAAGGTTTGATGAATAGGGTATTTTAGAAATGCCTAGATGTGTTGAGAGGGTAGACTCCTCTAAGAAAGGTAAAAGTGTTATTCACATTGGTTTAGAATCATCTTGTGTGATGGGTATGAAGATATAGTGATGACTTGCTTCGACCTTAGAATTAAAAGAAAAGAGGATTAAGAGTCCATATAGGCTTACTCCTGATACGCTAAAATTACACCTCCCTAAAGAAGTATAAGAGATCATTATCAAGTAAAGAACCCAACTGGTAGGTTGGAGTCGATCCCACGAGGAATATGGTTTAGACTTAACTTTAACTTACAATTTTATTCGTTTAGTCAACGTATTTACGAGACAAGTAAGTAAAGGAGGGGGGGTTGTGTAACAAATAACTGATTGTTGTTTAGAGATTAATGAGCAAGATTCGAACTTTAGTTGTTATCAATGAGAGAAAGAAACTAGGGTGTATGTGCTCCCCATCAGCTCATAACGCGGCAATCCTAGTAATAGTAATCCTTTACTAGTGTATCACATGCAAAGTGGTAAGTTATATATCCTTAAGTGCTTGGTCCACCGAATAGAGAATTTCATCCTGCACCTTGGTTCGGATATGTGTGTATAATTTACTCTTACCTTTACCTCAGACTAGACATCACATCAATGTATGACTTAGTTTTCACCCTCTTACCAATTGACATTAGACTATTAGATAGTATCACAATAAATCTCTATTGATAATTCTTTTCTTATTAACCACCTCCTTGTTCTGGTAAGTAGCAACATGGCGAGTTCTAACGTTGGCCACCGTTAAAAAGACTTATAAATGAAAGAATTATCAATGCATGCAACAACACAATTCAAGAATTACTTAGTTACTATTCATACTTTGTTAATCGCTTATGGTTATCACAACCCTAGTTGTGGATTTAGTTACCCATGCTAGCAAGAACACAATTCATATTTTTAGAAGAAGAATTCATGAACTTACGTAATGAGTAGAAGAAACTCGTAATCTCCAATTGAAATTCAAAGCAAGAATCTTTATAAACCAAAGTTAGGAAATCAAATTGCTAGAGTTTGCATGTTAATTTCCAAGAAAATATCAAGAACTAAAAGTTAACAATAATGTCTAACCCCTAAAAACGAGGTTTACATACCCTATTTATAGAAAAATATGTCCTAAAAAAAGGAAACGAAATAAGGAAATAAAATTTTCTGGACGCGGCTTCAATCGACGATATAGACCTACGGACCATGGACTAACCTACGGTCCTTAGGTCCCTTCCGTGGCTCAATACTTAGACAATTTCTCAGAAGTTTTGGAACCTTTAACTTCTTGTTTCAATCGACGGACCTATAGAATGGACCGTGGGTCGATCCAAGGTTTTTGGGTCCTCTTCTGTGGCTCCATACTTCGACTTTTCAATTAGGTACTGGAGCTTCAACTTCCAGTTGCAATCGACGGACCTGCAGGATGGCTCGTAGGTTGACCTACAGTCTGTCACTCTCCTCTGTAGCTCCACACTTGGCCAAATATCCGTGAAGATCAGTCCACACCTACCCATTGACGAACTGTGACTGGACCTACGGTCCGTAGGTCACTTCTGTGGGTGGCCACTTCTGCATAATTTTAGTTGTATCTTTCTCGACCTCATCCAAGCCTATTTCCTGCAAATTTAGCACAATAAACATTAGTTCTATCACAAAATGGCCGTAGACACACACAACTCTTAAGTGGAATGTATTAAAAATCCCATAAACTCATGGTATATCAACACCCTCAACTTAAATTCGTTGTTTGTCCTCAAACGACGAACTAAGACTCTAAACGACACTTGTGTAGAAGCAGACATTCAAACTCAAGCAATCACGTGGCTTTCTATCCTGACTCCCTTTTCTAGTGCAAATCTTTTCTCTTTGACTCAACAAGCTAACTCATGCAAATCAAGATTTGACAAAGATCGACCAATAGACACACAACATACATTTTTTCGCAATCACCAAGGTACCAACTATTCAACAATGTAACTAGTGCCCTTACTTCAAACGAAATCCTTTTCACACAGAAGATATGAAGTTAGAGTTTTAGGATTCATTCAACACTCACGCTCAAAAGTGACTTCAGGTACAAGTAGTGCTCAATACCATAAGCTTGCCCTTATTTTCACTACTTAGACTCTCCAAACTAGTTGCTAGGATTACTATAGGACTTTATTAACTTGTAACGTAGGCTCAGGGTCAGGTGTGGTACATTTGGGTACTTTTTAGTGACTTTCTGCCCTTCTTGATGTTACATTGAATTTTTACCTCTTTTCTCAACCTATTTTCGACATCCTTGCATTTCACTTTCTTTCCCTTGATTCTTTTCAACATGGATGTGACTTTTTGACTTTGAGACTCATAATTTTCACTTTTTTATTTTTTTTATTTGTCAGCACTTTTACTTACAATCTTTTTGCTTCTTTTGCACAAAGTCACATCCTCTTCTCTCTTTTCTTTTTCTCTTTTCAATACCAAAATCTTTTCATACCATTTTTTTCTTTCGGTTTCCTCTTTCATACCCACCCTCAACTTATAGATTTTCCATTAGTTGAGGTGAACAATATCCGATGTCAGAACATGGCCAAGATTGAGGTCACTTTCGCATTAGCCACCCTCAACTTAGGCTTTTGGCCAAAGTCAAAGTGAGTTAGGTGAATCAAAAGAAATGGTCTATTTTAGGCTCAAACATTTGGATCACAGGGAATATTGATTGCATTTGGTTGGATCATTTTAGGCTTATGTGGACTAATTTGAACAAGGGCCTATTGTCACCCCAACTTCTAGCCAAGGTCATCTTAGCAGAACCAACGGGGTAAGTTCTAGATTGGCGCAACCTGTCTGAACATTCAACTTTTCTCACACACTCTTGGCACATTGTTTCATTATCAGATTACCTAGTTCATGTTTTAGCTTAAGTCATGAGATCAAATCAGTTCTTATCATGTCATATTGAGATCCAACATATTCAACTCATCAAGACTATAGATCTAGCACAATTCAACATTTTTGGACATGGATAATTTTTTCTCATGCTTTTCATGCCATCATTTTTCTACTTATTCCTACACATACATTCCTAAACATGCTGGTTTAACAGAAATTAAAACAGTCTCTTGGGGGAAAAGAACATAGGCAAGAAAACCCCAAGAGAGGATTATGAGTTGGGTTACTCAGACTTCACCCTATCACTCACGACCCACTTACCTCACCCCAAAAAAAATAGAGTGCAATTGTCCCCAATGCACAAAAAGTAAAGAATAAAGGATCGGGTGAAGCAAATATGTGGTGCATAAAGTCGAAGACCTATCAACAAGCCGGTGAGTCTCGTTTCACGGAGCCCACTGAATTAACACTTGGGTCACCATCAGTAGTGCCCACATCTACCATCTCAGCACCATCAGTAGTGCTATTATTAACTCTTGCCGCACCATTAGTAGTGCTCACGCCAACTCTCACTGCACCATCAGTAGTGCTCAGTCTGCTAGAGGCACCAACACCTACCTCCTTAGCCCTTTACTGCCGCAACTTCTCATCAATGATAGATGCCCTCCGAGCTGCCTCAGTCTCTTGGCACACTCTCTTGCTAACTCTCTCATACTCAATATCATCAAAAGCCCAACTGGAGCGGGGGCGCTCTCCAACATGAGGGGAAGTAGTAGGAGGCGATATCTCATCCCCGAATAGAGCATCGAGCACCGTATTATCAACCAGTGCCATGAGGGATGACTCAGGCTCAGTCTCTGGTGGAGCTAAAAGGGTGTCTAGATCATCCCAGAGACTAGCTAACTCCTTTCAAAAAGTAGAGACATATGTGGTGGGGGATGGTCGCTCTAAGAAATGTAGCTCAAATGCATCAGGGCGTTGGTGAACAGCCTGAACCTTTCGATCCATCATCTGCTCCATCCGCTGCTCAACCCTAGTCGCGAACTCCTCAATCGCACACTGCATCCATGGCCTCAAAAGCTGAAGCAGGATAGCCATCTGAGCCTTAAATTTTTGGACTCGAGCTAAGGGCACGACAACAAACCCTAAAGAGGGGGTGGCTCTGGAGGATCTAGGGGACTGAATGACGATCGAAGAATGAAAAGTCGGGGAATACTCAGTAGTGGTTGGAGGGATAGGTTCCTGACCTTGTATCTGTTCCACATCTTCTACCAAGTCAACTCCCAATGGAGGCACCTCAACCTATGGCTCTCTGTGTGGTGCCGCCACATTGGCCTCTTCTCGAATCAAGCCTATATCGAGTGTCTTGGTCGCTTGGATCAATTTGTCGCTATGCCAAACTGGCATTCCAGCATCCCTGCGTAGCTAAAAAATGAGTCATGGGAAAGGGTAAGTGGTGGTGGCCTTGAAGGTCCTCTCGTGTATCTCCACAATGATCATGTGGGCGAAATCAATCTCAAACCCTACAACCATGACTTTGCGGTCCCAAGTAAAAACATTATCTACCTGCATAGGAGACACCCTATTTCGCACCAATAGTCAGAAGAATTTGTCCACAAAAGTCAAGGTGGCCTTCTTGATGCCCACACCCCGGGTGCTGACCCACTTGGCGCGCTCTTCATCTGTTGCAAGGTGATGGGCCAACCAGCGAAATAAAGTCTTCCTCTGCTCTGCATTCCTCTAGAATGCCCCGTTCCTAATGATGTTCCAACGATACTCAAACTCGTTCATGTTGATAGCTAGAGTGTTGTCCGAACTATAGAGGAATCTGCGGATGGTGGTCTTTGATATATCGACCGCAAACCCATGCACTAGTGTAGATATGAGAGGAGGTTAGGCTGCGGGTTTATCCCGTTTGTCAATGGAATCTTGGAGGGTGGCTGCATAGAAAGCATAGAACTCCCTGATGGTCTCCTAGCTGAAGGACCTTGGGCTACGTGCCATCCACTCACACTTGTGCCGCTGAAAGAGAGCCTAGATGTCAGGAATAGTATGAAGGCTTCCTGTGAGCACCCGGTGCTCCTCGGTAACCAATAGATCCATCTTCTCTTTCTTATTAAGCATCCTAGAGTCGTGGTATATCTACCACTGGCCACTCACACACCATCTCTTAGGATCCCAAAGAACTGGTGCAGGATCGGTACTCGGAGGCATTAGAGTGCCATCTGCACTATAAGCCTCAGAAGATGAGGCGTTGGTGCCATTAGAACTGGAGCCGGATGCGGAGCCGGAGAGGAATCAGAGGCGAACTCAGAACCAGTCGGTGAACCGATCAGTGTATCCTTCTTATCATACTGGGAGGTAGTGACTACGTGCGGAATCACCTGCTGTGCTTGATTCTGTGTGGTGCGGTAGGAATTGTCCTAGTAGTGGGTGGGACATATGCGGGGTCAGTCTCCACATCAGTATCTTGATCAAGTAGCCGAAGGGTTGGTGCCATTGATTTGGACTTGCCCCTTGCGGCGTAGACTGGAGCTTTCCTGGGAGTCATAGTACCTGTGGAAGCTTGGCTAGTACCAAAATAAACTAATAACACACTCGAAAAACTTTTAGACTAAAGAAAGAACCAAAACTAAAAAAGTTATGTACAATAGCATCAGTGTCCACCTACGGATCGTAGGTTGACCTACAGTCCGTGGATCCCCTTCGTAGGTCAGAGATCCCAAAAAATTAGGTATTTGATGGGAACCACGGATGTGCAGACCTACGGACCCTAGTCCACCTCTGTGGTTCCTCACTTACAGAATTTTTCATATGCAACAGACCTACAGACCTGATCTATGCTCCGTAGGTTGACCTACGGTCCGTGGACGAGGTCTCGTAGGTCAGGTCTGTGCCATGTATCAGACATGCCTCCTTTTTAAACCATTTTTTCAACAATTCAAACAATCAACCTAAGTCTAATCATGTATTTGATCAACACAATTTATGATAGTTTGTCATCCCTAGGGTTTCGATTACTCGTTATTTAAATTTTGTATTATACAAAACTAGGAACCCTAAGTCGAAACTGCCATTTAGACTATTTACCCTAAGTTATTTGATTACAACAACAACACAATCACATTCTATCATCCCAAGGGTATTTCTAACTATAGTTTATCATGCATTTTCATACAAAAACAACCCAAGCTCAAGACCCACTTCGTGACTTTATGTATTGAACAATGAATACCAAAATTCAGAGTTAAGGTGAAGTCGTTTACCTTACAAGTATTGGAAGTGGGTGATTGTGTGATGCAATAGATTCCTTAGACCTTTTGCTAGCCTTTCGACCCAAACTCAGACAATGAAATCGCTGGTAAAATAGAGATGAGGATTTGGGAAGAGGGAAGAGTGATAAGGGAATATGGGGAAATGAATGAGGAGTGATCTATAGGATTTAGGAGTTTAATGGAGTGATTTTGGGAGAGGAAGGGGTTAGAAATGGTTGGGAGGGAGTTTTGAATGTGGGGGATGAATATAAAATGAAGGATTTTATTTTTAAAAATGTCCGGGTCGGGTCAGGAAAACCATAGGTTTGGACCCACAAGACCCCGTCTATGGGCCGTGGGTCAACCTACGGACCGTGGGTGTTGTCCGTAGGTCACTCAACACTTACGAAAATTTGAGGACTTACTTAGGGATCTATGGACACCATTCACGGTTCATGGATTGAACCACAGACCGTCAATGGGGTCCGTAGGCCTTTGCAACAAACATTTTTTGCAGATTTGGCTTTTCATCCCTGCAGTAGCAACCGTTATGACTTTCTTTTTACATTTTCTGGACACTTTTTAGACACGGACCCTACGCTATATCTAGCCAACAATAATACAAAAATAAAACACCTATCAAAGTATTACAAAAATTCAAATAAACAAAGAAAACTCCTTAATCGATAAGAAAAACCTATAGTTGGCTAGATTGTATATCTTGGGTTGCCTCCCAAGTAGTGCTTGATTTAACGTTTCGGCATGACGCAGGCCTCTTGATTACTCAGACTTCATCAAGATAGTAGGCCTCAACCACTTCTTGCACATTTTCCTCTTTTCCCAGGTAGACCTTGATCCTTTGCCTATTCACCTTGAACCTTGTTCCCTCATTGTTCTCGAGCTCGACCGCTCCATGTGGGAACGCTTGAGTGACTATGAATGGCCCGGTCCACTTGGACTTGAGCTTGCTAGGAAACAAGCGTAAGCTTGAGTTGAATAGAAGCACCAAATCACCCATAGCAAATTCACGCTTTTCAATCTTTTCATCATGATACTTCTTCATCTTCTCCTTATACACGGCTGAACTTTCATATCTCTTAGGCGAAACTCATCAAGCTCATTCATGTCATTTACTCTTTGACTCGATGCGGCGCCTCAATCCAAATTCAACTTCTTTAGTGCCCATATAGCCTTATGCTCTAACTCTATGACAAATGACAAGACTTCCCATATACAATTGGTAAGGGGACATACCTATGGGCGTCTTGAATGCGGTGCGATAGGCCCATAGAGCATCATCAAGCCTCCTTGACCAATCAGTTCTATTAGCATTCACAGTCTTAGCAAGAATCTGCTTGATCTCTCTGTTGGTCACTTCAACTTTCCCACTAGACTGCAGATGGTAAGGAGTGGATACATTGTAGCGGACTCCATATTTCTCAAGCAATGCTTTGAAAAATTTATTACAGAAGTGGGAACCCCCATCGTTGATAATCGCCCTAGGTGTGCCAATTTTAGAGAAGATATTCTTTTTCAGGAATGCGGTGAAACTTTTACCTTCATTGTTTGAAAGCACAATTTCTTCCACCCATTTCGACACATAATCAACCGCAACAAGAATATACTTCATCCCATGTGAACTCACAAATGGACCCATCAAATCAATGCCCCAAACATCAAACAACTCAATCACCAAAATCAAATTCATAGATAGCTCTTGTCTATTTGAAATTCCTCTTTCTCTTTGGCAACGATCACAAGACTTGGCGAAATCATGAGCATATTGGTGGATGGTAGGCCAGTAATACCCAGATTGGAAAATCTTATGCACAGTTCAAATACCACTATGATGCCTACCAACAGGAGAATAATGACACTTTAGTATACTCATCATCTCAACCTCGAGAAGACAACGACGAATAATCCCATTAGCACAAATACCGAACAAATAAGGCTCATCCCAAAAGAACTTCTTCACTTCATGCATATACTTTTTCCTTTGGTGAAAAATAAATCCGATGGAACCAGATCACTTGCCAAGTAGTTAGCAAAGTCTAGGAACCAAGGAATAAGATCATGCGAAGCCGCCAATACATGTTCATCTGGAAACACATCATTAATCTCAGCCCCATCTCCTAGCTTGAGCATTGCTGCCTTCTCTAATCTAGACAAATGATCGACAACTTGATTTTCTGTCCCCTTTCTGTCTTTCACCTCAAAATTGAACTATTGCAACAACAATACCCATCTAATCAACATCGATTTTGCATCCTTCTTAGCCATCAAATACCTCAATGCAGTATGATCAGTATGCACTATGACATTTAGTACCAAGCAAGTAGGATCGAAATTTCTCGAATGCGAAAACCACAACAAGGAGTTCATATTCAGTCACTGTATAGTTCTTTTGAGCCACATTTAGAGCTTTGCTGGCATAGTAAATATGATGAAGAATCTTCTCTCGCCGCTGTCCCAATACCACACCAAGCGCCACTCAACTCGCATCACACATCACTTCAAACGGTTGTCCCTAATCCGGTGAAATAATAATAGGTGCAGAAACTAGTTTTTCCTTTAACTCTCCAAATGCTCTCGAACAAGCATCATCAAAATCAAACTTACACTCCTTTTTGAGCAATTTGCACAATAGGTGTGCAATTTTGGAGAAATCCTTGATAAACCTCCTATAAAAGCCTGCATGCCTAAGAAAACTTCTAACACCTTTAACAGAGAAAAGAGGTGGAAGCTTTTCTATTACCTCGACTCTCGCTCTATCAACCTCAATATCCTTCTCAGAAATGCGATGACCCAGAACGATTCCCTCTTTCACCATGAAGTGACACTTTTCCTAATTAAGCACAAGATTACACTCTTCACACCTTTTCAGTACCTCGGCTAAATTATTCGAGCAACCATCAAATGAGACATCTACAACATAGAAATCATCCATAAATACCTCAATAGTGTCCTCCATCATATCATAAAAGATCGATACCATGCAACGCTGGAAGGTCACTGGAGCATTACACAACCCAAATGGTATTCGTTTAAAAGCGAAAGTCCCATAAGGGCAAGTGAATGTGGTATTATTTTTGTCTTTCGGAGCTATGTAGATCTGATTGTAGCCCGACTAAGCATCAAGAAAGCAATACCAACCCTTACCAGCGTCCAATATCTGATCCATGAACGACATAGGGAAGTGGTCCTTTTCTGTCCAAACATTCAATTTCTGGTAGTCCAGGCATACTCTCCATCCAGTCATGGGCCGCATCGAAACAAGCTTATTTCTTACATTTGGAATCACAGTAATCCCATCTTTCTTGGGCACACACTAAACAAGACAAACCCAACTACTATCTGTAATGGGATAAATGACTCCAGCATCTAACCACTTGATGATTTCCTTTTTTCACTACCTCTTGCATAGGCAAATTTAGTCTCTTTTGGTTCTCAATACTAGGCTTGTGGTCTGACATGAGTTGGATTTTATGAGAACAAATGCCTTGAGGAATTCCAAAAATGTCTGCAATGGTCCACCCAATAGCCCGCTTGAATCTCTTCAACACAGAAACCAAAGCCTCAACTTGTTCCGCATTCAAATCGACTGCAATGATGATCGGTAAAGTACCATCTCTCCCCAAGAATACATACCTCAAATGTGATGGTAGAGCCTTAAGCTCCAAATTTTGAGCCTCTTTAACATACGGTTTTGCGAGTGGAGAGTCATGATTTTTCATATCTAACTCCAATCTCTTCGGTTTGGAACAAAATTTGAACCTATCAAGTGCGGCAACTAACTCATCATAGTCTTCAATACCATCACCCCCAAAATTCATCATTACCGCTTCAAGTGCATCAACACCAAACCGCTCTTCAATAGACACATCAGAACCTTGACCCACAATATGAGTCACCACAGACATTGACTTGAGATCACTTTCCTGCTTCATGGAGATATTAAAATTTACCTCTTCACTATTCAATTAGAACTTCATCTACCCTTTTTCCATATCAACCAAGGCGCGCCTAGTAGCAAGGAATGGTCTCCCAAGGATGATGGGAACCTCAAAATCAACCTCACAATCAAGTATCACAAAATCCGTTGGAAAGATAAAAGACTCCACTTTCACAAGTACATCTTGGAGCAGACCAATGGCCCTTTTCACAGTTCTATCGACCATGAGCAATCGCATTGCAATCAGTTTTGAAGTCCCTAAACTCTACTTCTTGTAAATGGACAATAGCATCAGATTAATACTAGCACCCAAATCACACAACGCCTTAGCAAAATGTAACAACCTGATGGTACATAGAATAGTGAGGGCACCAGGATCCTTCTTTTTCTGCACAAGTGACCTCGTAGCAATAGCACTACAATGTTGCAACCTATCATCTTCTTCAAAACTCACGGCCCTCTTCTTAGTCACCAAATCCTTCATGAATTTTGCATACCCAACCATTTGCTTCAAAGCTTCTATCAAGGGAACATTGATGGAAAGCTCTTTTAACATAGTAATATACCTGCGGTATTTCCCTTCTTCGTTCTTCTTTACCAATCTCTATGGGAATGAAGGTGGAGGTCTAGGCATGGGGACAACTTTTTGGGTTATCTCTGCTTCCTTCTCTGTAGCATTCTTGGACTCTCCAGTAACCTCAATGTCATTATCATCTCTCTCAACTAAAGGTTCAACCTCAGACGACATAGGTGGATCAATGTTCTACTTACCCCCTCGAGTAGTGATTGCCATACAATGCCCTTCATTCTTCAAATTATTGATGGTGTTGCTAGAAAGTGTACTAGGCTGACGCGGGTTGACTGTAGTGGACAATTGATTCATCTGCTACTCAATTTGCTTGATTGACACTACATGTGTATCAACTTTTTGATCGATTCCAGACAAGTCATTTCGCATCTCCTTCACATTCTCATCAATCGAATCAAACCTTTTCATCATCTTCTGCATCATATCCTCAATCCGTGACATACTACCCCCAGCTTCCCTATTGCCAGATTCCTAATTTTGTGGAGGGATATAAGGCCCAACTCTATCATTTCTGTTGCATAGTTGTTCCAGTTGTAGTTGTTGTCGCAATTGTAGTTCCCATCCTTGACATATTGACCCTCTCGATATAGTTACCATAGTTCCGACTTTAGTTTCCTTGACCTTGGCGCCATTTCCGAATTGGAACCTTGGGCATTGGCTCAAAAACCCCCGTCTGATCATTCACCAAGTAAGCATCCTACTCATAGTAACATTCCTCCTCCGGTGGTGGTGGAGTCCTAGTCAAGTAATTCACTTCATTTACCTTTTCTAGACCTCCGCTTACATGCTTCAATACTAACCCAAGTTATGTCCTTACATGTGCCATCTCCTCATGAATGTCATTGGTAGATTGACTAGGTGCAGCTTGAACTACAAATGTGCTTCTTCCAGTGTCAAACTTTCGAGTGCTCCATGCTTTATTATTTTGGGAAATCTTCTCCAGTTTCTCAACGATCTTCTCAAAAGTGCACTCACCATATGATCCTCCAGCGATAGTATCAAGCACAACCTTACTATTGTCATCTTGACCTCTGTAGAAATATTCCTTTAGTGACTCATCATCAATGTGGTGGTTCAAAACACTTCTAATGAATGCAGTGAACCTGTCCCACGAATTACTCACAAACTCTCTAGGTAGTGCCATGAAGTTGTTGAGTTTATCTTTATGCTTCAGCTTCTTTGACAATATGAAGTACTTGGCCATGAACACCTTGTGCAATTGATCCCATGTATGAATAGAGTTATACGGGAGCTTAGAAAACCGTACAATAGCATCACTGATCAATGATATAAGGAAGACTCTCTACCCTATGACGTTCATGTCCAACTTCGATCGCCCCACATAACTTTTACAAACACTCCTCAACTTGACCATATGCCCATGCAGTTCTTCTGAAGCCATACTAAAAAACAAACCTCTTGCTGTAAGCATCTGCATCAAACTGATAGTCACCACGAATGTATGTCCCAGAGGTAGTGGAGGGAGAACAATGGATCCTTCAGATTCAACAGTATTAAACTCGACCCTGTAGTTATCTTGCAACCTTGGTTCTGGCAGATTTTGTACCCTCAATGCATCTCCAAGTAGATTATCACCATGAACCTAGGCATTCTCATTAACAACCCCAGGAGGCTGCAACTCAACTCCATCACCTAGATTCCCACCAATTGGGTTGACTTGGACCCCTTGATTATTCATCCTTCTCAAAGTTCTGCTTAACTCTAGATCGTATGAGGTCAATGGTTTGCCTCGACTCTATGTACTTGGCATACACTAGAGTAGAAACTTGTAGAAAACAAAAACAAAAATAAAAGTAAAATTAGGAAATAATTGACTAAAGTTTAATAATGTAGTTAAACTTGAATTAAAAGCCTTATTCCTCGACAGTGGCGCCAAAATTTGATACGCTCAAATTACACTTCCCTAAAGAAGTATAAGCGATCATTATCAAGTAAAGAACCCAACTTGTTGGTTGGGGTCGATCCCACAAGGAATATGGTTTAGACTTAACTTTAACTTACGATTATATTTGTTTAGTCAACGTATTTCTAAGATATGTAAGTAAAAGGAGGGGGGGGGTGTTTGTGTAACAAATAACTGATTGTTGTTTAGAGAGCAAGTGAGCAAGATTTGAACTTTAGTTGTTATCAATGAGAGAAAGAAACTAGGGTGTATATGTTCCCCATAAGCTCATAACGCGGTAATCTTAGTAATAATAATCCTTTCCTAGTGTATCACATGCAAAGTGGTAAGTTATGTATCCCTAAGAGCTTGGTCTGCGAAATAGAGAATTTCACCCCACACCTTGTCCGGTTACGCGTATATAATTTACTAACCCTTACCTTTACCTCAGATTAGGCATCATATTAATGTATGACTTAGTTTTCACTCTCTTACCAATTCACATTAGACTATTAGATAGTATCACACTAAATCTCTATTGATAGTTCTTTTCTTATTAACTACCTCCTTGGTCCGACAAGTAGCAACAAGACGAGTTCTAACGTTGGCCACCGTTAAAAAGACTTCTAAACGAAAGAATTATCAATGCATGTAACAACACTATTCAAGAATTACTTAGTTACTATTCATACTTTGTTAATCGCTTATGGTTCCCACAATCCTAGTTGTGGATTTAGTTATCCATGCTAGCAAGAACACAATTCATATTTTTAGAAGAAGAATTCATGAACTTACGTAATGAGTATAAAAAAGCCGTAATCTCCAATTGAAATTCAAAGCAAGAATCTTTATAAACCAAAATTAGGAAATCAAATTGCTAGAGTTTGGAAGTTAATTCCCAAGAAAATACCATAAACTAAAAGTTAACAATAATGTCTAACCCCAAAAAATGAGGTTTACATACCCTATTTATAGAAAAACATGTCCTAAATAAAAAGGAAACAAAATAAGGAAATAGACTTTTCTGGATGCGGCTTCAATCGACGGTACTGACCTATGGATCGTAGACTAACCTACAGTCTGTAGGTCCTTTTCGTGGCTCAATACTTAGACAATTTCTCAAAAGTTTTAGAACTTTCAACTTTAAGTTGCAATCAACGAACTTGTAGAACAGACCGTAGGTCGATCGATGGTCTATGGGTCCTCTTCTGTGGCTCTAGACTTGGACTTTTCAATTAGGTTCTGGAGCTTCATCTTCCAGTTACAATCGACGGACCTGTAGGATGGCCCGTAGGTCGACCTATGGTCCGTCACTCTCCTCCATAGCTCCACACTTGGTCAGATTTCCCTGAAGATCAGTCCACGCCTACCCACTGACGGACCGTGACTAGACCTATGGTCCGTAGGTCACTTTTATGGGTGGTCACTTCTATAGAATTTTAGTTATATCTCTCGACATCGTCCAAGCTTATTTCTTGCAAATTTAGCACAATAAACATTATTTCTAACACAAAATGGCCCTATACACATAACTCTTAAGTGGAATGTATTAAAAATACCGTAAACTCATGGTATATCAACTCCCAAGGGGGAGATAATATGCCTAGATAACAAGGTCATTGAGTGTTCTTGATGTTCATGATTTAGGTTGGCTTGAAATTCTCACCTTAAGAGGTGTAGTGAGTTTGAGAAGTTTAGATCTGGTTTGGTAGACTCATATGAGACCTTGAGTGGTGTTGGTGAGGTTGCTTGTGAGCTAGAGTTTCTTAATGAGAACCCCTCCAATTTAGAAGTACCGGTTGGGATCTTAGATCGACAAGCTAAGAAATAGAAGAGTAAGGAAGCACTTTCATGAATATGCTGAGGAGTAGTATTTTAGTAAGGGTTTTAGTGAAGGTGCTACTTGGGAGGCCAAAGGCCAATGAGAAATCCCGATATCCTCATTCTCTTTCTTCTATTCCTATTAAAGCTTGAGACAAAGAGTTCCTTATGGCTTGTTTCATGTTTTAAAGTCATGTGTGATTATGTGTTTCCATGGTCTCCTTATGTTATGCAAGTTCTTGATGAATTCATGTTTAATGAGAAAATGAGTTTTCATGATTTTTATTCCTCATGTTGATGTGTATTTAATATGAGTTGCCTATATGCTTCATGAGTTGAATTGTTGAACATGCTTAAATATGCTTTTGAGAGTAATTGCATAATTTTCTTTATGATGTTATGATGAGCATGCTTTGAGTTGGAGAAGGTAATTCCTCTAATGAAATGAGAAATGTTGAAGTTTTCATGCATTATGGGTTTGTAGATGTAGTTCCTACTTCCTTGTGTTGCATTGAATATGTTTGAGATGGAGTTGATGTTTCCTCCTTATTTTGTGCATTGCTATGATGTTTCATGCATGATGGGCTGCTAGTCTTGAATTTTTAATTTCATAAGGTGTTTAAAGTGTCATTCGAGGATGAATGTTCTTAAGGGGGAAATAATGTAACACCTCGGAAAACTAGTAGGTGAGACTAGAGCCTCATGAGTGTGTTGTTGAGTTTGATGGGGAGTTTTATGTTGTAAAATTGTTTCCCAAGTTTAGGTTGAGGGGTTTAGGGTTAAACGTCAAGGTACGACCCCCCAAGGACCAACCAAAGGTCTTTGAGGAGGACCCTAAAGCCTAACTCCAAGGCTGTCCCAAAGAACCAAAAGCAGTAAAAAACTTAAGACCTATGGATGTAACCAATGCCCCATAGGTCTATCCACGGCTCGTGGGGGAGGTCAGTAGGTCAAGGCCCAAGATTTCAAGTTGCTGAACCCACCCTAGGACCTGCAGGACGGGGCATGAGTGCACCCACGGTCCGTGGGTTAAGGGGCGTGGATGACACCTGGGAATTATAATCCCCAAAACCCAAAAATAAAAACCACCTCCTCTCCAAATAATTCTCTCTCTAGAAACCTCCATTGGAGAAGAAGTCGAGGTTTAGAGCTCAAGCGTTCATATTTTCTCTTCAATCTTGTGGAGGATCTTCAATCAAGGTATGTTAGTTTTCATATATGGGTAGCTTTCACTAATAGAGTCCCTTCAAAACATGATTTCAAAGCTTCCAAATTCCCCCAAAAGTTAGGGTTTCAATCTAAGTCATGGGTTCAATTTCAAAACATTTTCAAAGGTTGATTTATGATTGATTATGATTGAATTGAGGAATTAATGTTGTTTTATGATGAAATCCCCCCATGAACCCATGACTCCCCCAAAATACTAAATTGTGAATTTATGATGTGGGTTGATTGATTATGAAAACATGTTAATTGATTATGTCTATATTGATTGAGTTATTGAATCATGATATTCCCCTTATCTAATGTAGAATTCTAGATGTTTGGGTTGAGATTGATTCATAGCCTTGAAGGGCAAATTATGAAGGATTGATGTATAATCATAATGATATGTAAATGATTTGTGATTTTAATGAAAGTAATGTGATCATGTCTAGAATGCAATTGTGTTATTATTGAATAGTTATTCTAAATTATACAGTTATGAATGATGATGAAATATGTGAAAGTTTTCTTGAATGTAATGATACATCTTGAATTGGTAGGCTTAGGGCATCCTCTTCTTCTGTAGATGAAAGTGATCTTGATTGATGTACCTTGAATTGGTAGGCTTAAGGAAACCTCTTCTTGTGTAACTAATGTATCTTGACTTAATGAACATTGAATCGGTAGACCTAAAGGTGGTAGCCCTTTCATGTAATGAATAATGAACCTTGATTCAGTAGACCTAATAGTGGTATCCCTTTCATAAATGATTAATAAAGTATTCTAAGGCTATGTCATGAATCGGTAGAACTAATGGTGGTAGCCCTTCATGATGAGTCTATGAACTACTTTAATGATTAACCTTGAATCGGTAAACCTAATGGTGGTAGCCCTTTTATGTGTGAAATGATGAACCTTGAATCGGTAGACCTAATGGTGGTGGCCCTTTCTTGAGGATTCAATGAGCTATCCTAATAATGTATCTTGAATCGGTAGAATTAATGGTGGTGGCCCTTTCATATGTAATAATGTACTTTGGGTCGGTAGTCGTAATGGTGGTGGCCCTCTCAAGTATAATAATGTTAATAAAAAATGAACTACTCTATGTGAATGTAAGCTTATCACTGAGTGGATATGGTAAGATGGAAGCTCTCCCCACGTTAGGTCGAGTTTCAATGAACATCTTTCTGATCCCATAACTAGTTGCCCACATAGGTTATTAGCTTGTGGATCCACCTAGGCTAAAATGTTACTGGTTCTACCTTAGGCAAATAGACCAACTCTTTTCGGTATGGGACATGACACTGGATTCCATTGTTTCCTCTCATGGTCTATGTCGGTTAATGATTATTCCTATCATGTGAGTTACATGCTATGGTTACTAAAGAGGTTCTATGAAGTGTGTGTGGTAGTATGGGATGCCATTCATCATTGCATGAGTAGGCTTTAAGAGGGCTATGATGTGTTTCTCTAATGTCTTAATGTCTAATGAAATGAATGTACTTATGATGATGCTAAATGAGAATGTTGACTTAAAGGCTTAATGTAATGATAAATGCTTAACTTCGAAATGTTAATATGAGTTGCTTTCCTTGTCATGCCTTATTGAATGTGAATGTTCCTTGTCTATGATTATTGACTAAAGAGGAGAATGAAGAATGGTTAGTATGTTATGATTGCCTCAAAGTGGTATTTAGTATAAATGGTATTATGGGATGCCATTCATACATTGCACAAGTATACCTTAGGGTTACGTTCATGATGGCTCTATTATGTTCTAATGACTTACATGATGAATATGCTTATGTCTTGTGTGTTTTTACTAAAGATTCATGATGATTCTCAAACTTGACATAAAGCATGGTTTCCAACCAAAATGTCCTTTTTAGCATGATTTTTTGCATGGCTATGATTCTTAGTACATATTTGTGCTAACCCATATTTCTTCTACATTTTTCTACAGAGTGTAGGGTTTGGACTTGAATTCTATTCTTGGAAAATAGGTTTCTAAGGTGCAAGAAGTTGAAGATTTGGTGAGTCCTCATGGCTTCGAGGACAAACCCACCATTTCCTCTATGTCTTTTATTATTATGTTTAGAGCTTTTGTATAGGCTTCGTCCCAAAGTGTTAGTCTTATGGTTCTAGATAGTTTGAGACAACGTATAGACTTCCACTCATGTTTATAAAAGACTTCGACTGTAGATGAAAAAGCTTTAAATTTTCACACTATATTCTATTGTCTTATGTATGAATGCTATGAGGCTTGTATGAGGCTCTTCGGAGTTATGTACGCGATGTTACATCCGGGGTGTAGGCTCGGGTCATTTCATCATTGCCTTTGAAAGCAAGGGCATCTCTTTTCAGTGTGGGTGAAAGACAACGTATTTTATGTTATTACTCATGTGGTCTATCTCGGTTAATAGTAAATATCCCACATAGTAATCTCCAAACGTGGCATCGGTGTCTTATCCTAGGGAAGTTGATTGTGGATATTCAGATTATGATCAATAACTATTCGACAAGGAAGTCTCCCAGGTAGAGGATGATGGTGTCACGACACAAGGGTACCCCCTAGACGTAACAAGACATATAATACCCCTAAAGGCACCATGTAAGCCACTTACCGTATCACAAAATAAAGCATTAGAACTATAAGAGTAAAACGCATTTCAAGTCTTAAAAAGTTTTCATAAAGCAAAGAAGTCTAGACTTGTCTCAATTAGCCATCAATTACAATCGAAGTATCAAATAGGGTCACAACCCTTAGCACAAAAATACAATAGTCTAATACAGTGAAAGAAAGAAACTACAAGATATCACTTATCCTCGAATCCATGAAGACTCACCACAAGCAAGGAAAATAGGTGAATCCAAGCTTGAATAAAAGGAAGATCACCTCAAACACCGGAACTTACACTTTGTGGAAAATGTAGAAAATATGGGTTAGTACAAAAATGCACCAAGTATGATACCCATGCATAAAAACCTTGAAAACATGCTAAAAAGAGACATTTTAGTTGAAGAGCATGCACATTGCCAAGTTTAAGAATCATCATGTAGATTAGTGTAAAAGCATTAAGCCATAAGCATATTCAACATATAGGTCATCATACCATAATAGAAACATACCATAAATACCCTCAAAGCATACTTGTGCAATGTATGAATAATATCCCATATTCCCTCCCATACTAAGTAAAGCTTCTTGAGTAACTAAAGTTCATATTGCATGTTCTTGTTCATAATATCATAAAGGGAGATTAGCCTTAACCGACATAGACCATGTGAGCTTAACATGGAATCCGGTGTCTACCCCACACCAAAAAAGGGGTTGTCCTACTTGCCTAAGGTAGAACCATACTCTTAGCTTAGGTGGATCCACTAGCTAAAGACCTATGTGGGCACATAGTTTATGGGATAAGGAGATTGCTTCTAGAAATCCAGACTCAACTAAGGTAGAAGGTTTCCATCTCATGAGATACATACTTTGGGAACCTGGACTCAACTAAAGTAGAAGGAACCCATCTAGAAAGCCGGACTCAACTAGTGTAAAAGCTTTCATTGGGAAGACGGACTCAACTAAGGTAAAAACTTCCATCTCATATTCATATCCACTCTATGCTAAGCATAATTCCCATTGATTTCATATTTAGTCTTGAGTTAAGTTCATATTTATGGAAGAGTGTCTTGACCCTCAATTCAACATACTCATACTAAAGCTCATAGATTCGATAGATGAGACTAGTCTTCCAACCTTAGAATCACTACATGTGACAAACCTTTTATATCATATCATATTCATACATAAGTGTGTGCATGAGGATACTCATCTAATCAACACAACAATAATATCATAATCATATTCACTTCACTCTCAGAGTGATCTAAATGCATATACATAAACCTCATAAACATATATAATTCTCATGCTTTACCCTTCAAGGACCATAAATCACATTCAATCAATATGGCTAGAATTACTACATTAGACATGAATGATAACATGATTCAATTTCAATTATTACTATTATTACTATAGGCATAATCTCATAATACTCTTCTTTCCACAATTCACCCACACTTTTAGATCCAAATTGAGAAAATAGGGGAATTCATGGATTCTCGAGGAATTCAACTTAAAATCATATAAAATCATCAATATATCTATAATTAAAGATAATCCAATCATTAAAAATGAATTTGAAAGGAATCCATAAGGTTGGAGTCGAACCCTAGGATTTAGGATTTCTAACTTTGAAATTAGGGTTTTGAAGGGGCTCCATGAGTGAAGGCTACCCATGGATGAAGAGCTACCATACCTTGGTGAAGAATTCCCACGAAATTGAGTAGAAAATATAGATCTTTCAACCTTAGCTTCACCTTTCTTCTTCTTCTTCTTCTTCTTCTTCTTCTTCTTCTTCTTCCTCCTGCTTGGAGTTCTAGAGAGAATATTTTGGAGAGGGTTTTAGTTTTGATTTGGGGATTTATAAATTATGATTTAGACGAGTTAGTTTAGGTGTCTGAAATACTTATATATTTAGTTTATTTTAGTGCAAAACGACACCACTTAATAGTTAATTAAAAAGGAAAATCCCAAAATGCCCCTAAGTGTAATTGCCAAAAGGCAGTTTCTAGGCATGACCCACGACCCCCTCACCTACGGACCGTGGTTGGACCCATGGCCCATGCTGGTGAAGCGTGGGTCGGGGTTCTAAGGCTTGTTTCTTTGGGCTTGACCTACGGTTTCCTACCCACGAGGCGTAGGTGCCCTCCGTAGGTCACTGCTAGGCAGCCTCTAGGAGGCTTTTCCTTAAGGACCCGTGGTTGGTCCTTGGGGTTTAAAACTTGACGTTCTAACACGAAATCATAGATTTTAAGGTACGGGGATGTGCGTTCAAGTCTCTAACCCTAACGTCAAGCTCTAGCTAAGCATACTAGTTTCTGGAGTGTTATAATATCTCCCACTTGGGAACATTCGCCCTCGAATGATGATCTAGAAATCTTATAGAAATAAAAGACTCAAGACTAGCAGCCCATCATGCATGAAACATCAAAATAATTCACAATTCAAAGGAGGAAACATCAACTCCATTTCAAAACATAGTCAATGCAATACAAGGAAGTAGGAACTACATCTAACAACCCAATATGCATGAAACTCAATATTTCTCATATTCATAGGAGGAACTACCTTCTCCAACTAAAATAATGTTCAACACAACATCATGGAGCCAATATGCAATTACTCTCAAAAGCATACTAAAGCATGTTCATCAACACATATCATGAAGTCAAAATAGGCAATTCTTACTAAATGCACAACAATATGAGGAACATAATTCATGAAAACTCATTTTCTCACTAAACATGAATTTCATAAGGAACATGCATAACATAAGGAAATCATGGAAAAATTCATATAACACACATGCCTCCCAAAATACTAAAACTCAAGAGGAACTACTTACCTCAGCCTTGATTAGGAGTAGAAGAAAGGAGATGAGGATATTGGGACTTCATATCGGTCTTAGCCTCCCCAGTAGCCCCCTCCACTAAATGATTTCTCCATAAAATCTTCACGGAAGCTATTTCCTTATTTCTCAATCTCTTGACTTGCCGGTCTAGAATCTCTACCGGGACCTCTTCATAGGAAAGGCTTTCATCAACTCCCAACCCTTCTAGGGGAATACTGGATGTTGGATCTCCAATACACCTTTTAAGATTAGAAACATGGAATACCGGATGAATCGGAGCCAACTCATTTGGTAAATCCAACTCATAAGCAGCGTTCCCAATACGGTTTAAAATTTGATATGTCCCATATACCAGGGACTAAGTTTCCCTTTATTGGAAAACATCATCACACCCTTCATGGATGAGATTTTCAAATAGACCCAATCATTAACTTCAAATTCTAATTCCCTTCTTCTCACATCGGCATAAGACTTTTGTCTACTTAAGTTGTTCTCAACCTCTCTCTAATGAGCCAAATTTTCTCAATGGCTTCATAAATTGATTTGGGACCAATAAGAGCATTTTCACATACCTCAAACCAACCAATCGGGGACCTACATCTCCTACCATGCAAGGCTTCAAAGGGAGCCATACCGATGCTATAATGATAACTATTATTGTAGGAAAACTCTATCAATGGCAAGTGGTCATCCCAATTACCTTTAAAATATATAACACCTGCCCTCAACATGTCTTTTAAGGTCTGAATGGTGTGTTCCGCTTGACCATCCGTTTGAGGGTGGAAAGCGGTGCTAAGCTTCACTTTAGTACCAAGCCCCTTTTGAAATGACTTCCAAAAGTGTGAAGTAAATTGAGTACCCCGATCCGAAATAATGGATAAAGGAACTCCATCTAACTTCACTATCTCCCTTATATACAACTTGGCACATTCTTCTGCCGAGTGAGAAACCTTGACGGAAATAAAGTGGGCTGATTTTGTCATCATATCTATAATGACCCAAATAGAATCATGTTGCCTTCGGGTACCAGCCAAACCCACAGTAAAATCCATATTCACCTCTTCCCACTTCCAAGTGGAAATTGGTATATCTTGCAAAAAGCCTCCCCGACCTTTGATGCTCAACCTTAACTTGTTGACAATTAGGATATTTGGCTACAAATCCCGCAATATCCTTTTTCATGCCATTCCATCAATAGACTTTTCGTAGGTCACGGTACATCTTGGTGGCTCCTACATGAATAGAATATCGAGAACCATGAGCTTATTCTAAAATTTTCTCCCACAAACCATCAATATCCAGGACATATAATCGACCTTGGTACCTAAGTACTCCATCTCCCTCTTGGGAGAAAGTCTCATCGAACTTTTTAAGTAGCGACTCTTTTAACTGAACTGGTAAGGGATCAAGCTCTTGCTTAGACTTCCCATCAATCACAAAGGACGATTCGGAACCATTATGAACCATGACTCCACCCCTGGAGGAATCCACTGGGTGGACACCTAGTCGGGCCAATCTATGCACCTCACGAACCAATTCTTTCTACTCTTCATCTACATGGGCCACACTACCCATGGACAATTTACTAAGTGCATCCGCTACTATATTGGATTTACCGGGGTGATAAAGGACACTCATATCATAATCCTTTAACAACTCTAACCACCTTTGTTGATGAAGATTCAATTCCTTTTGACTAAACACATATTGTAGACTTTTATGATCGGTGAACATATCAACATTCACCCCATATAGATAATGCCTCCATATTTTCAAGGCAAATACTACCGCCGCTAATTTAAGATCATGGGTCGGATAATTCTTCTCATGGACTTTAAGTTGCCTTGAAGCATAGGCAATCACTTTACCGTTTTGCATGAGGACACATCCCAACCCAAGTCTAGAGGCATCACAATATACAACAAAACCATTTGTACCTTCCAGTGAGGTCAACACCGGAGTAGAAGTAAGTCTATCTTTCAACTCTCGAAAGCTTTTCTCACAAGGCTTCGACCACTCAAACTTAGCCTTCTTTTGAGTCAAAGCCGTCAACAGAGAAGCAATGGAGGAAAACCCCTCAACAAACCTCTTATAGTAATCGGCCAAAACCAAAAAACTTCAAATATTTGAAGGAGTTAGAAGTTTAGGACAAATCTTGACCGCATTCGTCTTCTTAGGGTCTACCTCAATACCCTTGCTTGACACTATATGACCAAGGAAAGCCACAGACCTCAACCAAAATTCACACTTGCTAAATTATGCAAAGAGTTGTTGGTTCTTAAGAACATGTAACACAATTCTCAAATGGTCCATATGATCATTTTCACTTCTTAAGTAGATCAAAATATCATCGATAAACACAATCACAAACATGTCTAGGTATTTCCTAAACACTCTATTCATTAGGTCCATAAATGTCGTCGGGGCATTAGTTAGGCCAAATGACATCACAAGGATATCATAATGCCCACACCTAGTCTGGAAATCCACCTTAGGTATATCATCCCCTCTCACCCTCAACTAGTGATATCCCGAACGAAGGTCAATTTTTGAGAAGTAGCTAGCCCCTTGAAGTTGATCAAACAAGTCATCAATTCTCGAAAGGGGATATTTATTCTTGATGGTCACTTTGTTCAATTGTCGATGCACATTCTAAGAGACCCATCCTTCTTTATAACAAACAACATCGGAGCACCCCATTGAGAAATACTTGGTCAGATAAAACCCTTATCTAGAAAATCCTTTAGTTGCTCATTTAACTCATTCAACTCGGCCGGAGCCATTCTATAAGGGTAATGAAGATAGGTTGCGTATCTGGTAAAAGATCAATACCAAAATCTATCTCCCAATCGAGAGGAATACCGGGGAAAACTTCCAGAAACTCATTCACTACCGGAATCGACTCTAGAGAAGGGGTTTCGTACTCAACTTCCAGTACCCTTACAAGATGGTAAATGCACCCTTTGGAGATCATTTTCCTAGCTTTAATGCAAGAAACAAATCGACCTCTAGGGATAGAATTTCCCCCCTTCCACTCTAAACTAGGTTAATTTGGAAATTAGAATTTTACCACCCGAGTCCTACAATCTATATATGCATAACATGCATGCAACCAATCAATACCCATAATCATGTCAAAGTCTAACATGTCTAACTCTACCAAATCCACCAAAGTAACTATATGGGACAAGGAAATGGGGCAACTTTTATAGACTCTTTTCGCCACTACCGAGTCACCAATTGGGGTAGAAACTGAGAAAGGTTCTATTTAAACTTTGGGTAGTATTTCAAACTTCATGGCCACAAAGGGTGTCACAAAGGACAAGGTAGCACCAGGATCTAAAAAGGAATATATATCAATAGAAAAGACTTTTAACATACCGGTCACCATATCCGGGGAGATCTCTTGGTCAACTCGGGATTGAAGAGCATAAAAGTGGTTTTGTTTTTGGGCATTGGAGTTGGAACCGCTTGGAGGAGCTTGTTTATCTTCCCTTACCTTAACCTTGAGCATAGGACAATCTCTCATCTTGTGGCTACTCTTCCCACAACCATAGTACCCATCCGACACAACTAAGCACTTGCCATCATGTTTTCTACCACACTTTGCACAATTAGCCTAGCAACATAAGAACCACTACTATTGCCTCATTGAGGATTAGGGATAGACACCCTATCCTTGTTGACTCTTGGAGAACTAGATGAGCCTTGGTTGGAGGACCTTTGTCGACCTTATCCATCGGACCTAACATTCGAGAAATTCCCATCACCGGTTCTAGCTCTTTTCACCTCCCTATTCTTGTCTTGGAGTTTCTCTTCCTCCATTTGTTGGGCATACACCATGAGACGTGAGATATCCATATTATCATAAAGCATAGCCAAACGACATTCTTTTCTCACCAATCTAGACACCCCCGTCAAATACCTACTCATCATATCCCTTGAATCCGCCACCAAAGTTGGAGCAGACTTGGACAATTGAGTAAACTTTAGTGAATATTCTTGAACACTCATACCTCCTTAATGAATGTTAACAAATTTTTCCACCTTAGCTTCCCTCAACTCTCAAGGAAAGAACCTATCAAGGAACGCTGATTTGAACACTTCCCATTCTATTGGACCCGCTCCCACTAGCCTATTGTTCTTCCATTTAGTATACCATACTTGAGCCACACTCTTCAATTGGTAGGCAGCCGAAGTCACCCTGATGGCATCAATTATTTTATAAACCTCTTCCAAAAATTCTTGAGGATCCTCTCCCACTTTGGAACCAAGAAACACGGGAGGGTTCATCCTTCCAAAATACCTCAATCTAGAAGCCGCGGAACTCATAGTAGGATTGACCGGAGCTACCACTTACCTATTTTCTTGAGCCGTTACAACTTGAGCCAACATTTGGATAGTTGATCGAAACACCATATGGGTCATATTTTCAATCACGGGGTCAACCGGAGCTTGATTATCTTGAGGAGGAGCTCCTTAATTCACATTCTCCCCTTCCACTATTCTTACATTATCCCTTCATGTATTCATTTCCTGAAGAAACAAGAAAAGGATTAGGAGAGGGACTTTTATAGAGTTAAACTCTAAGGCACGACTTAAGAATAATGAAAGAAGTGTAATTTCCTAAACATCTTATAGCCTCTCATTCATAAATGTGGTGCGTTTCACACTCATGAACAAGACTCTACTAGACGTGGATTATGAGACATCATCCTAGAATCATTCTAAATCTTGTGCTCTGATTACCAAGTTTGTCACGACCCAAGCATACTCCCTAGACGTAACAAGGCACATAATACCGCTAAAGGCACTATGTAAGCCACTTAGCATATCACGACATGAAGCATTAGAACCGTAAGAGTAAAAGTGCACTTCAAGTTTTAAGAAGTTTTCATAAAAGAAAAGGAGAAGTCTAGACTTGTCTCAATTATCCATTTATTACAATCGAAGTATCAAATAGGGTCACAACCCTTACAAAAAAAATCTGAAAGTCTAATACAATGAAAGAAAGAAACTACAAGATATCACTCGTACTCGAATCCATGAGGACTCACCACAAGCAAGGAGAATAGTCGAATCCAAGCTTGAATCAAAGAAAGATCACCTCAAACACCAGAATCTACACTTCGTGGAAAATGTAGAAAACATGGGTTAGTATAAAAATGCACCAAGTATGATAGCCATGCATAAAAACACTGAAAACATGCTAAAAGGGGACATTTTAGTTGAAGAGCATGCACATTACCAAGTTTAAGAATCATCATGAAGATTAGTGTAAAAGCATAAGTCATAAGCATATTCAACATATAGGTCATCATACCATAATGGAAACATACCATAAATACCCTCAAAGCATACTTGTGCAATGCATGAATAAGAACCCATAATCCCACCCATACTAAGTAAAGCTTCTTGAGTAACTAAAGTTCATATTGCATGTTCTTGTTCATAATATCATAAAGGGATATTAGTCTTAACCGACATAGACCATGTGAGCTTAATATGGAATCTGGTGTCTACCCCACACCAAAAAAGGGTTTGTCCTACATGCCTAAGGTAGAACAATACTCTTAGCTTAGGTGGATCCACTAGCTAAAGACCTATGTGGGAACATAGTTTATGGGATAGGGAGATTGTTTCTAGAAACCCAAACTCAACTAAGGTAGAAGGTTTACATCTCATGAGATACATACTTTGGGAACCCGGACTCAACTAAAGTAGAAGGAACCCATCTAGAAAGCCGGACTCAACTAGTGTAAAAGCTTTCATTGGGAAGCCAAACTCAACTAATGTAAAAGCTTCCATCTCATATTCATATCCACTCAATGCTAAGCATAATTCCCACTTAAGCTCTTATTTATGGAAAAGTTCGTGCAAATATGAATAAAATCGCATTAAAAGCATCAGTTCTAAAGTAAAGTAACCAAAATAACTACAAAAAGAGCCTTAAATGAGTAGAAATTCACAACTCATAGACACCCCCAACTTAGAAACTTTTCTTGTCCTCAGATAAAGAAAATGAAAAACACAAGAGACTCTTATTTCAACACATAGCGCATATCAATTTCACCACATTCACTTAAGAACAAAGGTAATGGCTTCATTTGATACATACAAAATATTTCACAAAATAAATCCCCTAATTCTCATGACACATTTTCAAGAACCAAGAATCATTAAGTAACAACAACTCAAACTCAAGGAGTGACTCAATTCATTAGTTCTATCACATGTTCACTTGACTTAATTGGGAAGTTTCAAAATTATCATTTTTTGAACTTACATGCCCTCACAAGAAAGAAGTGTCCCAAAATCACACACATATGTACAAGACAATGGACAAAGATGCATCAGTCACACTCACAAGTAAGCATCTCATGCACACAAATGTCACACTATAGGCTTACACATATTTTTAATCAACATTGACTCGACTTCATTTGGTTAGAAATCTCAATGGACTTTGTTAAGCTTGTAATGTAGGTTTAGGGAAGGTTAGGATATTATTTAGGTACAAGTGACTACACTCTCCTTGAATACTACACAACAACTCATCATTTCAAACTTTTCCACTCTTCTTCACTTTTCAAGCTTATGCACATTTCACATTATTTTTCATTTTTCTTCTCTTATTTTCACTCTAGATACTCACATGCAACTATTTTCAACTTTTGGAGGATTCAAGTCTCATTTAATCATTTTCATTATTTTTTTTCACAACTTTTTCTATCTCCATTTTTCTATCAAGCCCTCATGTGGTAAGCATATCTCCATTTTTCTGTCAAGCCCTCATGTGGTAAGCATCTCATCTATAAGTTTCCCATAACACCCCACACTTAGGCTTTTAGCATCAACTTTCGCACTTCAAGTTCAAGGAGGGAAGGGTTCAAAAGAGGGTTACTTTTTTAAAAAAAAAGGATAAGACTTGTAATGTGGGTTCCAATAAAAAGAATTAGGCTCAAAGGGGATAACAAAGGATTTATTTAGTGCAAAGGTTGGATTTTTGGCCAAGTGGACTTCAAGAACATCAAAGAAAGCCTAAGATCATTTTTCCAACCAAACACAATCGAGACCAACTGGGAAAGTTCTGGATAACAAAAGCAAACACAAGGCATTATTCAAAAACTCACCACACATGGCATGAAAATCAATCATGATGGTTCAAAATTTTACTTCTTTCTCAAAATACAAGTGGCATTGGGCATTCAAAACACTAACGAAACAAAAGTCACAAATTAAAGTTGTAAGAGTTGTCACAATTTCATTCATAACATGCTCAACTTTCAAAAATGGAGGGGTATGCTTAACACTACTCTCATGCATGACTATGTTCCTAGTACCAACCAAGTCAAAACCTTTCCAAAAAGACGATGCATTCTCCCTTAAGAAAGTCGTCAACCAATCCATCATGGGGCAACCTCATTCATCTATTCGGGGTCGGCTACTCAGACTTCACTAAATCCAGCACCAATCAAGCACTCACAAGCAATCAATGATTTACCCTTAAGAAAGTCTTCACTCTATCCATCATTAGGCATCGTCAATCCATATCTTATTATTAAAAAAAAGGAAGTTATCAACTACAAAAAACAAAACAAAATAAAACAAACTAACCCAACATAATATATCCAAAATCCCAATGATGGCACATCAACCACAAATAAAAATAAAACAAGTCTGACAAGTGCACAGTCAAATGCAAAACCAATCTAAAATCAGCTCGATAAGGGAGGCACCCCCCAACTAAAAATGTATTTATGTACTCACAGTACCACAGTGAAAATAGAATACGAAGGACTCCCTACAAAGATCATCACTCATCGAAGGAGATATCTAGACCCAAAAGGACATCATTATCATCCTCATCTCCCGAGCCACAAAATTTCCAGAGTGTACTCATCATCTAGTTCAACAACTTTCTCTTCTTCTTTTCATGTTCCTCCATTTTTTTCTACTTCTTCTCCATTTTTCCCTCCTATTTTTTGAGAATATGTTGATCCTACACTAGAGTGGAAAGGGTAGAAGTAGCTCTACCTGAGATAAATGAGCTCTCTCCAGTCCCTATAAGAAGATTCTGAGTTAACTCCTGAATATGCAAGTAAATTTGAGTATGCAAAACCTACATTTCTCCTGATAAGTGGACTAATGTTAGTGGTCCCTTCTGTAGCAACTCAGTTGGAGGAGGGATAGAGTATGAACCCGGTGAAGCAGTGCCCACATCGAATGTGCCAAATCTTTGATCTTAGCAATCTTTCTCTTCTTAGTCACATGCCATAGACCCTTTCTTTTCAGTGCATGGATAGGACCTTCAGGACTCATCATGATATCTCTCTCACCTGGCTCCACCTCATCTTTCATCCATAGATAAGTAATAAAAAATGGTAAAAGAGACTATTTGTACCTACCAAGACAATCTCCTAAATGTGTTGCACAATGATTCGCCCAACATTAACATGAATTCCATCCATGATGGCACCACACATCAATCTCATTCCTCAAAGGAATGAACTTGTTACAAATGATGGAAAGCCACGCCTTGGCTTCAGCTGTGAACTCCGAGGAGTCAAACATGTGGTCATCTCAATCTATTTAGGCCTATGGACACCGTGAAAGTGTCTCACAAACCACTCTTGGCCACTTCCATTGCCCTTGTTGTGTGAACAACATTATTGTCATCGGGCTGACCATAATAATTATTGATCCTTGTGAGGTCAAACGAACTTGTTTGTCTTTAATTGAAACTATCGAGTCATCAGAGAATTTGGTTTAGATGACATTGGCATAGAAATCATGAACCACTGTGTAGTTAGACTGGATAGGCTCATCCACAAAACACAACCATCCGATGGAGTCCAATCGCCCATATAAGTACAACATGCACTCTTGAAGATTTTTTAAGAGAGACCCATCTCCCTTGTAATAATCTTTGTGATGAGGTGGTGATACAACTGGTGACATTTAGCGGACACAAATATCTCACGATCAATGATTTCATCTCCCATGATATTTTTCTTCCATTTGTTCTTCCACTTGGTTGCCGTTGTAGGACATGGTTTTACAAAGGAAAGTAGCTATACAACATGCAAATATGTCAAATGAATGCAAATCTACATAAAGCAATGTATTATCAAGCAATTAGGCCAAGGAAAGGAATGGAAAAGAAATCAAGGGAACGGGGGAGAAACTTCTATTTTTGGTAGATTTCACTACCAAACAAACGACTCATCGCGATCGCGGGATTACACATCGCAATCACGAGCCTCACTTTTTCAAGTCATCTCAATCGTAGGATTATACATTGCAATCACGGAAATTCAAATTTAACACATCGTGATCGCATATAACAAATCAACCTAGAACATTGTTTTCATTTTGGCATTTCATCGAACATGTTGTGAGCAACCTGTTCTCATACCATTTTCAAATAATTCAAGCCCCTAAATCACCCTTTTTAGATAACACCCAATACAACATTAAACAACAACAACAAAACAAAAACACTCAAGATTTCATCATAATTTGAACTAAAAATTCATGGGCAAGAATCACTAATTCTCAAACAACTTACCAACTTAAAAAGTCATCAAGAGTGAGAGGAGGAATCATACCTTGGAAGAAGATGAAAATTTGGAGATGTTTTTCTTTCACTATTGATCAAAGCAATTGATTTTAATGGGGGGAAGGGGGGGGGGGGAGTTTTTGGGACGTTTGAGGGAATGTATGGGACACTAAAATAAAGTTCAGAATTGCTGCCTTTTTAAATTCATACAAGCCATCGCGATCGTGACAACACTCCTCACGATTACGACCTTTATATTTTTCTTACCTTTTGCAAATGTGGCACAAGTCACTTGCGAACGCGTACCTAAGGATTTAATGCATTGCTGTTGCAGCCATAGGCTCTCATGATTGCAATGAGTAACTTAGTGCCAGATGTGCTAAATCTATTTTTGAAGCTGTTTTCACCTCAAACTTCAATCCCAATCAATTTTATGCATTCAAACCTAGTCAAAACACCACCACAAACTTTGAAATTAAAAGGGTTAGTCAAAACGAAATCAAATCTAATCTACAAATCAAAAACTCAAAATTAAACTAATTTTGATACTAATCAATTGCCTCCCATCAAACGTACAATTTAATTTCATAGTGCAATGCTGGGTACATCACCCTTTGTCTTTACACCTTGAGTCAATGAACCTTCTCCTCAACTTTAGATCATTTTCACTCTGAAGAGCATGGGGAGTGCAAGAGAGTATCAAGCATTGCACCCGATCTCTCCACTTTGAAGACTTGAACTTCTTACCAACTTTGCATCATTCTTCCTCTTTGGATACTTGGGCAAGAGTGAGGGTGAGAGAGTTACTAGGTCAATTGAGCATTTCTTTTCATGATTGTTGGCCCTCAATTGAGTGATACTCTATATTTCATATGAACTAGAGTGTCTAATAATGATCTTTTTTGGCTTTTTCTTGCCACTCTAGTATCATGTCATTTATTTTGGCTTCTTGGATTGTTATTAGTTTTGAGTTGGTTGCACAAGCCCATGATATCTTCTATATCCACATCAGTCCCTTCTTGTGCTCTCATATTGGCTTTCAATATTTCAATCTCAAACTTGAGTTGAACTGTCTCATCACACCAAGAAAGGTACAAGTAGTGAGACTTTTCTTTGCTCTTTTCGGTTATTGGATATAGAGGAGTATCCACTGATGGTTGTTCTCACCTTAGTCCTAAGAGTTGCAACTCCAAACTCAAAGTTGACCATATCATAACATCAAATTAGGTGCATTTTGCAAAGACTTTCTTTTTCTTGGGAAAGTAAGCATAGGGCACTCTGTCAAGACTTGGGGTTACCCCCTAGATGTAATACGGCGTACTTGACCCCGAAGGGGTCTTATACGAGCCCTTAGCATAATCATAAACATAGGAAATAGAAATGATACAGAAAATTTAAAACTTTTTACAATCAAAGTCATTTCATAAATCGAATGGAAGTCTAAACTTTATCACATAAAACCATCTAATACAATCGAATACAATCTTAGGGTCACATCCCTTTACACAACATCGTCGCAAAAATAGAAAGTAGGAGATGAACTAAAAATGAACAATCCGTCCTCGAACTTGAGGACTCACCAAGCTTGGGAAGAGCCAATCCAAACTTTACTTAAATGAAGGAAATAAAACTCAATGCCCGGAACCTACACTTGTAAGAAAATGTAGAAATATGGGTTAGCACAAAAGTACTAAGTATGGAAGCCATGCATAAAACCTTTAAAACATGTGATAAGGGACATTTAGTTGAAATCATGCATTTATCAAGTTTAAAAGCCATCATGCACACTTATGAAGAAACATAAGTCAAACCATATCATAAGCAACCCCAAAACTATACTAGTTAAATGCAAAGGTAAGATCCCATAACCCTACCATATGCCAAGTACCACTTTTAGGTCACCAACATCATACATAACATACCTTGACCTCATCATAGCCAATACACATATATAAGGAACCATTCATGTTCATACATGTAGCAAGTAAGGTCAATCTTAACAATCATACATATCATACATACATAATTCAAGAGTCTTCATAGCATAAGAAAAACAACCCCACAACCCCTTTATAAGTCTACTTGTGCAATGTACAAGTGAAGTCTCATACCCCCACTCACACCAAGTAAAACTCAATAAGAAGTCATAAGTATAGTTCATGTTCATATCCTTGTTCTTGTTCATGTTTTTGTCATATAGGGAAATTTAGTCTTACCCGGCATAGACCATGTGAGCTACATCGAATCCAATGTCGTGACCCCACATCGAAAAGAAGTGTTCTACTTGCATAACGTAGAACTAACATGTATAGAATTTAGGTGGATCCACTAGCTAAAGACCTATGTGGGCTTTATTCTATCTTGCATGCTCGAGACCTATGTGGGCTTTATTCTATCATGCATGCTCGATATCCTCCTTGTTCAGTTATGTATGTTTATTCAACTTTATTCTATCTTGCATGCTCGATATCTTTCAAGTACTGATGCATACTCTACGCTACATCTTCTCGTGATGTAGGTTCAGGTCCTCAACTTTTGGATCACGCATAGATCGGTTCCTGATCTTCAGCTCAGCAGTATCAGTGATGAGTCCTCATTCTCCGAGGACGACATACATGCTTCTTTAGCTTTTAGTTTTTAGTTTCAGTCTTTGCTAGATTTAGCTGGGGCATGTCCTAGCACTCCTAGTTAGTTAGAGGCTTATTTCAGACATAGTTAGAATCAACTTTAGCATTTGAGTTTGACCTTTCAGTTGTTGTTAAACTCTCAGTTTTTATATATTCAGATAGTTATGGGTATTCCCCATCATTTCATTTCAAGTTATCTTATGATTTAGCTTCCGCACAATCTTTTCTTACTTCAATTTATTTAGTAAGCTTATTATATGCCAGCAGGGTTATCTTGGGGTCACTCGTGATCCTAGGTCCCATGTCCATGTCTTGGGGAAAGCTTTTGGGAGTGATAAATTTCATCATTCATCATATGCCTCAAGTTAGCTATCTTATCTCTAGCTCAATCTATAAGATGGGGGTTAGTAGCCCAAATCCTTATTAATTATTCCTTTTTCTAAACATAACTTCTTTTTCAAGCAAGTCAAAATGCACATGAGTTCTTAATATTTTCAATCATTAGAAAAAATATCTTTATAATAGAATCTTAATACACAATGATCACAACTCCATTAGAAGATTTTTAATGAAGAAAACTCATTATCCTTATTTCTGTTCGAAGTTCCATAACACTAGTTATGAGATTTAGCTACTCATAACTAGATGAAAATAATAATAAAGTAATTATAATAACTAACGAGCATTAATATAAAAGAAATTAAAGTAAATCTCTAATTAATGAAGCTCTTGAAAGAGTATTTAATCATACCACAAATTTATTTATCTTTTAAAATAAATAATTACCCCTAAAAATTATTCTAAAGTAATTTGCAACAAAGAAGGATAAAAACTACATTCTAATGGTAGTGTGTAACTCTAAAAACATCATCTATATGACCTATTTATAATGTTAGAGTCAGGACCCCAATCCCAGTTAACTCTGCTTTGACAGTGCAAATCTAGATCTGTAAAATAGATTGTGTGGTGTGGAGTCATCTCAACGTAGGGGTGTTCACGTTGCAGGGTACACCGCAAGGCGGGGGGTGTCAACGTCGTAGGGGCCTTCTATCCTTCTTCTATAGGCATCACATGAATTTTTTGTCTTTGAATCTCAAACGACTTAGTGTGTAGTGTGAGATCCAAAACGTGGTGAGTGCTCCACACCGCGAACTCCGCTTCTATAGCATATGCGTCTAAGTTTTAGTCTAAGATGCTACGTTTTGAGTTTCAGTTCATATTTTAGGTCAATACTTGCTATTTTTGCCGAATATCAAGCTTCTCACATCAATTATAAATAAAATGCATGAATATACATGGGTTTATACTCAAAATTTAACTAAATTATGGTATTTGAATGCGTAAATAATCCCAGATTAGTGTTACAGCTGATCAGATTTGTTATTTTTAGTCCACTGCGAAGGACTTTGGGTAACACCCTAAAAAATTTTAAGCTAAGACTCGAACCATAATTCATTTGTGAATAAGATTTTATTGAGTGATTCTAAATTTTCTTAGGTGTTAAGTTCACTAGATGTAACACCTCTAGTTTCAAAAAGAACTAAAGAGAAATTCGTTGAAGTCATCTATCAATTTTTAGTTTGGGTATATAGAACACCCACATGAGTAACCTTAGGCTCCTACTTGTGCAATGCATAGGTAGGGTCCATAGTCCTACCTACACTAAGTATAACTTTTAGGCCACCATGATCATACTTAACATAAGGTCATACTATCACATAAACAATCCAACATCATACTAATCTCATATCTGATTCATTAATAACCAATATGTATAAGAGGAGGTTAGTCATGAACATGAGCTCATATTAAGGAAAACCAACCATAAAACTAATTCATTTTAAAGCATGCATCATTCATAATCATGGAACTAAACCATGACTACCTTAGAAGTCTACTTGTGCCATGTATGAGTGGCATCCCACAATACCCTTTACACTAAATAGGTCTCCTAGAGTAGGCATTAGTCCTAGCTCATGCAACATATTCATATCATACATCCTAGTCATATTTCATATAGTTCATATCATAAGTAAAGCCAATCATAAAATAATGCATAAGCATAGGAGGAACATCTACTCCCCATTAAAGCATGGTCAATACCACACAAAGAAAGTAGGAACTACACCTACAATTCATCATGCATCATACAAATAAACATTTCTCATGTTCATAAGAGGAACTACCTTCTCCTAATCATGACATGATCTTTACCTTTTCATAGGTTCTATGTGAAAGTACCTTACCAAGAGCATTTCTTTTGAGGAATTCTCAACTCCCTTCCACTTATGCTCATAATTCCCTTTTCAAGAAATCTAATTGGCAGCTCATACCAAACACATCACAACATAAAAGTCAATTTCACCAAATTTTCAATTTATTGCACAACACTAGTTTTTTTTTCATGAACATGCATCATTTAAGGAAGTTATTACAACTCACTGGCACACATCAATAATATTGGCTAGGCACACCATTACACCTTAAGAGTGTGCCTATACCACACTTCCAAACATCATAAGATCACATACTAAAAAAAAGGAACTTATCGTTTCTCTTTTAAAGAAATCTCAACACCTCAATATGGGTCAAAATGCCCTTTCATCATAAGCTTAACCAAGCATGTTCATTAAATTACCTCATTGAGTCAAATATGCAATCACATACTAAGATGCACAACAACATGAGAAACATGAAATTTACCAAGAATCCAAGTTTCCATTTACATGAAATAAAAATCTCTTCAAAAGCATGCATAACCTAAGGAGATCATGGAAATTGCTAAGATACACATGACTCCTACACATAATCAAGTCCAAGAGGAAATCCTTGGACTCAAACTAGACTAGGAATAGAAGAAAATACAAGGACATTGGGACTTTTAATCAATGTTGCTTTACAAGCACATGACCTTCCCCTTGGGAATGAGTTCCCTTTTTACAACAACCTCAACATTAAGCCCTTCTCACAAATTCAAAATTTTCCAAGGCTCACTTTTAACCTTTCCGGGCTCTAAATCAATAGAGGTCTAATAACCATGCATCCAAATCCTACCAAGGTTAACAAAAGTAACTCTATGGGACAAGGAATTTAAAGGACACATATAACATTCAACACTCCAAAATCATAGAATGAGTCAAGGAAAGTTAATCATTTTTAAGCTATGGGAGGAATAGAAGGGAACATAAGGGTATTGGGACATCTCATTGGCCCTAGGCCTCCCAATTAAGTACCTTTCACAAGGACCCTTACTCAAATACCACTCCTCACATTCATATAGTAGCAATTGCTTACTCTCCTACTTGTTAACCTTCAGGTCTAAGATCCCAATTGGCACTTCCACATTAGAGAGGTTCTTTTATAGGCACTCTTGGTCACTAGCAACCTTACCAATGCCACTCAAATCTCATAGTAACCTACCATCCGGAATTATAACTTCTCGAACTCACCACACTCCATGAGGTGAGGATTTCAAGTAAACCTAAACATGAACATCCAAAATGCTCAACTTTTCATATTCATCACTCAAGGGGATTCTCTAGATGGAAAAGTTTAAACATGCTTAGCTTATGAAATCAAAGACTCAATATCCTTACAATTTAAGCACATTGTCCCTCATATGGGGTAAGCCTAGACAAGCTCTTTACAATATCACTCTCATAATTTCTAAAGTCAAAACAAGTCATAGTTAAGTTTCCACATTCCTTACACAAAAGGGTTCTCAACCATAGAGGATTTCACTTCTACCCTCATAAAAAGGAGTTTACTAATTCAACATCAATAGGTACCACTCAAGAACCACTATTTATCAAGGTTCATCTCATCATAAGGCTTATAAGAACTAGGTTGGGTTATACAATTCAACCACCTAGGGCAATAACTAAACCCATGAATATTAAGGGTAACCCAGAAGTTCACCATATCATATTTATCCAGTCATAAAAGACAAGTAGTTTCGAATTAGTCCTGCAAGGTTCATCACCTTAGGTACTTCATTTATAGTCTCTAGAAGATCTCAGTTCCTTAGGTCCATAGAAATTCTGGATTCTAATAAAGCATAAAACACATATTGGGACCCTTAAGATCCACTACCACTTACTCTAGAGACTTAGGATTAGACATCCTTTCTTGGTTAACCCTTAGGGGAAACTTAGAAGAGTTTTGACCAAGTAACCCTTTTCTCTTTCACTATAGTTGGATCAAAATAACTCTAGACCATTTCAATCCTTTATCATCACTTTTGGTGGAATCTACCAACCAACCTTGCCTAGGTATTATCTAAGCACCCTACTCCAATGACCATATTAAAGATCAATCTTAAAGGACAACTAACTTTTTTTTAAGTTGGTCAACACCTACACTCTTCTCCCTTACTTTAAGCAGGTAGTACATGCAACCCTCAAGGTCAACTTTAAAGCACAACATAATCTAAACATGACCTCACAATTACCTTTCTACATAGGCACACTATCTCCCCCCTTAGAAGTAAGCCTACACAAGTTCATCTAACCAACACGAGGACAACTATGAAGTATTACTCATACAAAAGGGCAACTTTCAATTCTCACTATTTACCATATTCCTTCAAAACTCCTCAAATCTACACCATAACTTTCTACTATCATTACACATAACCATAAAGCAACTCATCATCCCAAAAAGGACGTCATTCAACTATAACAATTCTTATCATGCTAGAACTACACCATAATAGAATTTCCATATCTACCTTCACATAAGCTCATCTAGTCACAAAACCATAATAAGCATCAAAACTCACCTTTTTCTCCTTCAAACCTTGCAACATCATCCCTTCCAAGTAATCACTTCTAGAAGACCACCGAACAAGGGAAATAAGAGAGAGCTCATATGGATTTAAGCTCTATGGCATGACATCAGAGTAATGAAGAAAGTGAAACTTCTACATCCTATAGCCTCTCACTCATAGATGTGTCACGACTCACACTGATGAACAAGACTCTACTAGACGTGGCCTTATGAGACTTTGAATCCTATGGACCATTTCATAACTTTAGTCTCTGATACCAAGTTTATAACGACCCGGGAGCACTCCCTAGTCATTACGGGCATACTCGACCTCTCAGAGGTCTTATACAAGCCCTTAGCATTCATCATTACATATATAATAGAAAAATAGCGAAAAAATTAAGCTTTTACTTTGGAAGTTCAACTTCCCTTCACATATGAAAAATAGAAACTAACTTTGTCTCAACATACAATCTAGACATAGGAGTATAGAAATTGAGGCTTAGCCCTTACACTAATAGGAAGTCTAGAATAGGAAAATACAACAATGTCTTTCAATATAAGCAAAAGACTAAAGAAAAGCTAGAACATAGGGGTCTTGTCCTCACACACTTGGAGAAGCAAATCCAAGTATCTTGAGAAATAGCCTTGAATCTCGTCAAAGGCCCGAACCTACATTGTTTGGGAAAAGGGAAGAAAATATGGGTTAGTACAACACATGTACTAAGTATGACTACTATGCATAAAAACCATTAAAACATGCATAAAAGGACATTTTAGTTAAAGACATGCTTTTTTCAAGTAAAAACCCATTATGCACATAAGGTAAACATCATAAGCCAAACCAACATACTATCATCCCAACATGTAAACAACCCAAGCAATACTAGTGCAATGCAAATGATAGGATCCCATAAACCTATCAAAAGCCAAGTATCACATTAAGCAACCTACTTCATGCATACATTCATAAGATCATATTTCATCATAACTTACCATATTCATACTGATCATACATAACATAGCTTCAACATACATAAGCCATAATCATCATAATCATAAGAGAACACTACTACAACCATCTCTTAGGATCCCATAAGTGCAATGTGCAAAAGAAGTCTCATACCCTCCCTTACACTATGTAGAAACCCTTAAGAAAGCCCTTAGTAACAGTTCACACTTTTCATACCTTCATTTACTTTTACATTACGGAAATTTTGCAATAACTGACATAGACCATGAGAGCTACACGGCATTCGTTGTTCTACTCCCACACCAAAAAGAGAGGGTTAACACTTGCCTAAGGTGTAACCATTCGTACATAGCTATCTAGGTGGATCCATTAAGCTAGAGTCTTATGTGGGCACATATTTAAGGGTCAGGGAGATTGCTTCTAGAAACCTTAACTTACTAAACGTGGGGGTTTCCATCTCATGAGACAACACATACCGTGGGTAATTCAGACTTTCTAAACGTGAGGGAACCCATGTGGGAAGCCGGACTTACTAAACGTGAGACCCCCATCTCATTTACATGCCCTTTCGGTGCTAAGCATCTAATTTCCTTTAGTAATCATCTTTAGTCATCACATAAGTTCATATTAGCCTTTACTAGACTCTTATGTAGACATCTTACCATAATAGGTCATATGTGTTCATAAGTGAGTAACAATCCTTTTACTTTAGAATCACTTAGCAAGTGAGTCAACCTTTCACTTTACATTACACTATAATCATGAGGACTACCTTTCAATCATATACCAATCATGCCATAACATACATACATACTTCATAGCTAATTCAAGTGTAAAGGGTTAAGGTTGAGGAAACTAGGTCATCAACACCACAACAATACATTAGGTATAGCATCATTACAATCTAAGTAATTCACCTTTCATACTTGAGTTCAAAGAAGAACCAACCTTCATACCTTCTTGCCCTTCATGGGACATTCATACTTCCATTACCAAACAATTCATAACCAATACATAATACAAGGTAATTCATGAAGTAATAACATAATCCACATTAATATAAGCAATTGACATATTCCCGTCATAGCCTTCAAGGCTTCATTCAAACACTCAACTCTAATTTCATAGAAATTATACATAAACTTGGGTAGAATCATCATACAAACATGAATTACATAACATCATATCCAATTCATAGCCTTCAATCAATATCCAACACAAACTAGGGTTAGAATTAGGAAAAGAAGGAAAAACATGGGTCTCATGGGGATTTCTTCAACAAACCACCAATACAACATAAATTCATCCATAATTGTTCATATAACATCAATCAAAGTCAGTTTATAACATCAATTTCACTTTAGAAAGAAGACCCACATTTTTGGATTGAAACCTAGAAATTGGAGGTTTTGAAATTCATCGTGAAGTGGCCTCTTGGGGAAAGGAATCCCAAGAGTGATAAGGAACCATACCTTATTGACAAATTAACCACAAAAATCCGAGTTGAAACCTTGGAGAGTTGGCCTTCTTCTTGAAGCTCCAATCTTCTTCAATGGAGTCCTTGAGAAGAGAGAGAGTAGAGAGAAGAAGGAACTTTAGGTTTTGATCTTTGGGGTTTTGTGTTTAAGTGATAAAAAGTGGGGTAATTTGACTTAAAAATAATTATATAAACGTCCCCTAAAGTACCCTAAATACCCCTCACTTAGTTGGACTCTTTAATGAAGTAAAGATCGATTTCTGAATTTCTGCATTTTTATCGCGGAACAAGTTCGTGACGCGGAGTTGTATCCTGAAGATATTTGGAATTAAATTTTGAGACAGTAAAGTCCGCAACACAACCGCATCGCGAACTAAACTTTTTCTCCTTGGGGGAGCTAGTCCGCGACGCGGAGCTATTCCCTCCAAGTGCAATTTGCAAGCTGCCTTGGCAGCTTGCTTGGCCAAGGTTGGGGTCCTCCTCGGGGCCCCTTAGGGTGGCCTCGAGGCATCGTATTCAAACATTTTGACCCTATAAACATATATTTACCTAATTTACACCTTTTTATAAGATTATACCATCATACGACACTCCCAAACCTGCCCAAAACCTAAGGACACACTAGAACACATTCTTCTCTATTTTCCATACGTCGTGGTCGTTTCTTGACATTTAGACTTTTACTCTTCCAAACCAAGTAAATTGCATTAATTTAGGTTGAGAAACATCATTTTAATTATTTTTAAGCCATTATTCATAAAGTGAGGCTCTAACTTAAGTCATAGAATTTTTGGGGTTTTACAAGATTGTAGGAGTAACCCTTTTCCATTCCAAATCCAACCGTCGTTCGAAGACGAATGATCCCAAAGGGGATATATTATCGCACCCCAAAAAATTTTAAGTTAAGACTTGAATCATTATTCGTTTGTGAATAATATTTTACAATGTGATTCTAAATTTTCTTAGGTGTTAAGGTGACTAGATGTAACACCTCGAGTTTCAAAAAGAACTAAAGAGAAATTTGTTCAAGTCACCCATCAGTTTATAGTTTTTGGTCAAATTTAATCGACAATAACTTTTAGCACATAAAGATTTAGGTGGTCCATGACCTATCAAATCGAAGGCCTTTGAGTCCTCTATCCAGCGCCGCCAAGTATGCTAAATTCTGAGCTTAGTTGAAAGTGTTATGCTCATTTAAGTGCAGCCTCTCTTGTTAAGGCATTTCATCCATTTTAAGAAGGGTCTTTTGGTCTTTTCCTTTACCCACTAGGCTTGAACATGTTTTTCTCACCCAAGTTAGGGGTCAAATCAGATGCTAAGTTAATTTTGGCATTCCAAAATGTTTAGGGATATTAGAACGAAGTTTCAAGAGGACAAGAAGAGGGTTTCAAGTGTTTCTTTCAAGAACTAAGGATCTCGCCAAGAATAATTGTTCTTTCCTGGTATGTGAGGTTTCCCATAGTAATGAATTTGTTTTCCTCCAGCCAAACAAGAAATTCTTCTATTAATTCATCCATGAAATTGTGTGTGTAAAGATTCTTGAGTAGTTCTTGAGTTTTAGCCTCTTTCTTTATCTATGGAGGTTTTTGAGTTCATGAGGTGAGGGTCTTGCGAATGAGTGGTGTTTCTTGATAGAATTTGTGTGATTGTTTGTTAAATTTGCGCTGTTTTTATGAATCAAACAAAGTTTGAAATAAACCAATCGATTCTAGATGAGTTAGAACCCAAAATTAAACAAAAAATTCATCAAATTTCTGGGTTCGGGCTAGGGCAATGCGCCCCCATAGTGCCAGAAGGGCTTGTGCCCTGAACCAACAATGCGCCCCAAAGTACTCCCAGTATTTTGAGGCATGGCGCGATGTGCCACTGATATGTCAGGGTCGTCAGGTCTATTTCTTTTTCGTTCTTCATCCCATATGTGTTTTTTCAAATCGTGTCTTCACTCTCTTCTTGATATTAACTCTTAAAGTCTTCATTAATCCTTGAGAGAACCTCCAAATCCTAATCACATTTCTTAATTTACATTACAAATTAAATTAATGTTAAGAAGAAAGTTAAAGAAGTCCCTTCTGAGTCATTTTGAGAAGTCTTTTGCAATTAACTATAGACTTGAACTAAGTCTTGAGTAAAGGAGTATGAGAATGAGAAGAGTTGTATTCATAAGTAATATATTGATATTGCGATCCTCGAGTTGAGTTGTTCATGTCTATAATACCGCATGAACTCTATGAATTCAGTATTCTTGAGATGAGTAGTATTATGAATTATGAGTTCTTGAGTTATGAGTGTTGAGTTTTATATATTGTTATTAAGATCCTTGAGTTGAGTCTTTCTTGTCCATAATTCCGCATGAACCCTATGAATTGAGTATTCTTGAGATGAGTAGTATCATTGAGTTCTAAGTTCTTGAGTTATGAGTATTGAGTTTTCTTTATGGTTATTGAGATCCTTGAGTTGATTTGTTCATGTATTTATTTCAGCATGAACTCTATTTTGAGTTATAAGTCTTGAGAGTCTTTGAAAGTCAATCATTTGTTTTAAAACTGAGTTTTGAGGAAAGTTTAAAGAGATAGTTTTGAGTAAAGTTTAAGGGAACTAAGTATTCCCAAATGTATCATTTTTACATTGAGAGAAGAGAAACTTCGGTTTATAAAAAGAGTTTATGAGTTCAAAGATATATCATAGCAATCGCCTCTTTTAAGATGATAGTTTGAGAAATTATCTCAAACTAGAGAAAGAGTATGTTTTATATATTTTGAGCATGCGTATATATTATTGGGATTATTATTGAGCACCGATATGGGGATGAGTTTAGATAACTCACATTCCTCATAAACCATATATGTCAACATGGGTACAAGGTCATACTTTTTAGATGAAACATAAGTGCCTTCAAACAGAGCTTAGTGAATCCACTTAATTGAGGTATTCTATACCTCAGCAAGGTATTGGACAGTTCTGGCAGCGTGGGCAAGACTTCTATCATCAAGTAGCTCTTAGTGATGGTTGTCGGTTAGAGAATCTCCCAAATAAGAGTAAAGACTATTTAACTATATTTTTATACATCGTTGAGTTTATATAACCTGTTTTATAATGCTTTAAACATTGCATCTTTTGTCATTACTTTCATATTGGAGTTGAGGTGAGTATTGTCTTTCCATATTATCAGTTCAGTTAGCTATGTTATAGTTTCCCCTTACATACTCGTACATTCAAAATACATACGTCATTCAACCTGCATCCTATATGATGCAAAAACATGCATTCAGAATTATCAACAGGCGCTTCATTGAGATCCCTCTACACTGTAGTTAGCTTTGGTGAGCCTTCTTAGATAGATAGATAGATAGATAGATAGATAGATAGATAGATAGATCATTTGGGGAAAAAAAGATGCGTCAATCACGCATCCTAATTGGTGAGATAGATAGAGAGATAGACAGACAGACAGACAGATAGATAGATAGATAGATAGATAGAGTTTAGGAGTTTTTGAGTATCTACATTCTTTGAAATGTTTTACAAACTATAAGTATTTATATTGAGTATTGTTTGGACTTTTTGAGTTGAGTATTTGAGTTTAACAGATTTAATTCAGTTTTAAGCCAATTATTGCTTGAGTTAGTTTTCCACTTGTAGTCAACCAAGATGAGCATTAGCTTGGGGACCATCAGTGTTTCTTGAGTGTCGGCCATGTCAAGGGTGTAGGCTCAGGTCATGAAAAACTTGGTATCAGAGCACAGAGTTCAAGTGTCCTAGGGTGTCTATGAAGCAGTGTCAGTAGGATCTTATTTATGGTTGTGAGGGGCCCACTTCTATAAATGAGGGACTACAAACATTTAAGAAAAGTTTTCCTTCTTTCATACTCTAAATTGTGCAATAGAACTGCTTTTTAGAAACTTATTCATAGTCGCACGTTTCCTAAAATCCATTCGACTACCCCTCATACTCAATGTGGTTGAAAAGAAAAGTCAGAACGTTATCGATGAGTAAGTCTCAGTAAAAATCTTGAGAAAGTCATGAGACTGCAAAGGGGCTTGAGAGAAACCCGTGAATGAGCTTAAGTGTTTGAATTTTGAAACAAGGCACTATTATTCATATGAATCATGCGTTTAATCTAAATGTGAGATGTATTTCAGACTCTCTTCTTTATGTCTTGTTTCATTAGATACCTTTTAAGAGGGGAGCATGTTTTAGAGCTCAGGTAGTATTTTCACCCGAAAAGATAGTATGCGTTATGAGGTTATAAGTAATAGTAGTAAAAGTGCACAAGGTTAGAAGGATGCATGCAGAAGTATAGTAATCTATTAAAGGGACATAGTGATGAGGCAAATTATGTGGTTACAGTCATGCACCCAGTGAATTTATTACTGATGAGTTTTCCTTTATCAGTAGACTAAGGAATAATAATTTTGTATAGAATTCATGATAAAAGGTAGAGGAGTAGTTACTAGTTAAGATGAGTTAGAGTATACTTTAACCAGAATGGAGTTAATGTCTATGTGCCATCGTGTTAGGGAAGACTAAATATATGTGTAGAATAAGAGAGCAGAGTATTCATGAGGTGATAGACCCAAGTTAGACTTATGATTTTGAAGGGAATGTGACGGTAAACTATAAGTATGTAGATTGAGAGATAAAGATTGACTACTTGTCATGAGGTCTTAGTGAGAGAGTAATTCTTAATTTTATCTAGTAGTTATAAGTTAGTATAGTAAGCGAGCAATCCTATTGATATTTGTGTTTAGTAATAGACACTAAGCTTGAATTTGAGATGAGTATCGTAATCAAAAGAATAGCAACATGAGGGTGATGATGTTAGTTTTAAGATCAAATCCAGTAGGTTTGACATAAAGTATGAGAGAAAATTATAATGTTAGTTGAATTGAATGTGAGTGGTACAAGTGTGAGATTCTGAATTTTGATGAGAGTAATAAAGTGCGGCTAAGTCATTAGAGTAACAAGAGTATTAAGAGGTGTAACCGAGATCGTATGTAGTCAGACGAGACGAGTTATAGTTTTCATGTGTGCCTAGTTAGTATGTTTCAGTTGTTAATACGGGATAGGTTGATGTAAGCATTATTTTTCCTTAAGGGTTAAAGGAAGCGACCTTATAAGCCAATGGAAGAGGTTAAGAGAAGCATCTTAAAGAGAGGTCTTAGAAAAAATCTTAGTACCGGCACATGGAGATTTTAGTAGCTAGGAGTTAAGCCTCTCCCAAGTATTAAAGTGAAGTGAATGTAGATCAGTTTACAGATGATTGAATTAAACCATAGCTTTAAAGTGTCATTTTCAAACCTAAGGGGGAGATGATAAGATGAGAACCAATTCAAGTGTTAAAAATCACAAAATGAGGTGTTCAGAAAGAATTATAGTGTTATATCAATCCATTCATAATCTTATGTATTCCTCAAAGTTCACTCATTCCAATATCTTATTGATGTTCTAATATCTGAATTGTGTTCATGACCTAAGCTAATACACTTCAGAGAGATTCACATTTATGCTCAGATTCCATAATTAGGGGAAAATACTTTAGCCCATTGATCTCAATCTTACTCTATAAAGTTATGGATATCAGCCTCATAATATGAACTTATTCATATAAGCACTTATGTTTGATAGTATACCCAGTCTCGCAAATTCATGATTTGATATTAATGGCTGGCAAAATAATGGTATGTCATGCATACTCTTATATCAGAACTCTTGAATGACTCGTGCTTATGATCTTTCGCCATAAAGCTCTTTCAGTTATCCTTTTTTAGTTTTGAGAGTGGTGTTGTTAATAGTAGTTGTGTAATGATAGAGAAGAGGATTGTTATTTCTTATTGTGATATTGATGGTGTGTTTATTCCATCCAGGGTTACAAAAGTGGAGGAAGGATGAATGAAGTCTTACTATGAGTAATAGTTAAATGAGAAGCAATTAGTCGATTCCTGGTAGTAATGTGTGAATTTTCAGTTGGTAGAGATGATGAAAGAATGAAAAATTCTTAGGAAGTTGGTTAGTAGGAATCCATGGAGTGGCTAAAGTACTAAGCTTGAATGTGGTGTTGTTAACATATGGACAAATGTGTGATACATTAGGTGGTTCTTGATATGAGCTCAAGGTTGGCTGAATGTAGCGGTAAGGAGAAGTATTCTCAGGATGAGATTTCCCTAAAGAGATATAAAGACCGGATCTAGTGGTTTAGATTAGTATAAACATATCATTGTGTAGCACCTTATGGATAAGAGATTAGGCTTGAAAACTGTAAAAGCAAGCGATTTGAGTTAGATGTTTGTAAGAGTAGTCATATACTCTAATAGGAGTTAGAAGTTGTAGCTAATGAGGTGTAGTAATCAGAAAGAAGAGCATAGTTGAGAAGTATTGCTAAGCTTAACAACTACCACTCATATTACTCAAGCCATAGTATTTATATTCTTACTTCATGCCCAGAATTCCTTTTTTCAGATAAGCTAACTTCAGATAGAGCGTGACTTTGTTCAAAACAATATCGTTCTTGACTTATGTACTATAGAGAGTTCCAAACTCTTGGTATGAATCAGTTCCGCCTATGTTAGTAGGCAAGTTCAGAAGTCAGAGAGATTGTACGAGTAACCCATTTCCATTCTCAGTCCAATCGTCATTCGAGGACGAATGATCGCAAGGGGGATATTATAACACCTCAAAAAAATTATGTTAAGATTCGAACCATTATCTATGAATAAGATTTTACAGAGTGTTTCCAAATTTTGTTGAGTGTTAAGGTGACTAGATGTAACACCTCGAGTTTCAAAAAGAACTAAAGAGAAATTTGTTCAAGTCACTCATTAGTTTTTAGTTTTGGGTCAACTTTAATCAACCATATATTATAGCACATAAAGAGTTAGGTGGTCCATGATCTATCAAATCGAAGGCATTTGAGTCCTCTTTCTAACGCCGCTAGGTTTGCTAAAATCTGAGCTCGGCTGAAAGAGTTATGCTCGTTTGAGTGCAGCCTCTCTAGTTAAGGCATTTCATCCTTTTTAATAAAGGGTATTTTGGTGCTTTACTTTATCCACTAGGCTTGACCATGTTATTCTCACCCAAGTTAGGGTTCAAATCAGAAGCTAAGTTAATTTTAGCATTCCAAAATGTTTAGGGATTTTAGAATGAAGTTTCAAGAGGAGAAGAAGAGGGTTTCAAGCGTTTCTTTCAAGAACTGAGGATTTCTCCAAGAACGATCGTTCTTTCCAGGTATGTGAGGTTTTCCATAGTGATGGACTTGTTCATCCTCATGCCAAACATGAAATTCTTCTACTAATTCATCCATGAAATCGTTTTTGTAAAGATTCTTGTGTAGGTCTGGAGTTTTAGCCTCTTTCTTTATCTATGGAGGTTTTTGAGTTCTTGTGGTGAGGGTCTTGCGAATTAGTGGTGTTTCTTGATTGTTTCTTGATAGGATTTGACTGATAGTTCGTTAAATTTGAGTGATAGTTCGTTAATTGTAATACTCAAATATTAAAATCATTAAAAAGTATATTTTTATTAGAATCAATTTTATTTCCAATTTTCCTTTCAAATGTATAAACATATAATATAAATAGAAGAAACCATAACATACATAAAAGTCTTTTTCAAAACTTAAGTTTTCAAATTATAAACCAAAAGTTACATAAAAACATCAACTATATTTTGTTTTAGGTAAATATGAAAAAAAAATATGTATAAAACTAGCTTGTTACTAGACCTTTGACTATATATTTCTTCACCAAGATACTTGTTTATTTAATTAGTTTTTGCTACTCAAGAAATAAGTGAATGAAAACATGATATCAAAGTTTTAAAAAAAACACATCTTATTGTATCATCCAAAAAAAGAATATCAACACAAAAATCAACTTCAATATGTTTATCTACGTATACTCACCAATCTAATATTCTAGATTCATGAAATGAACAGACTAAATAAAATGTTTAGTGAAATATTGATATTCATTTGGTGAGTAGGCATAAATATAATGGTATTCAAATTTTTTCAATCAAGTTATAAAGTTTTTTAAGTTTTCAAGACTCATAAATGCACAAATTAATATTAATATGAAAATAATATGTTCAGTGTATTTGAAAATTTATAGAAAAGGCCAACGGCAAGATATATATGTTTCATTAACGCTTAATTTTTTTCCCGAAGATAACAGAGACGTTGCATATCTTAATGAGTATGGAGCAAGGAAAAAACATTTAAGTCTTACAAAATATAACTACTCTAACAATCCTTATAATCAATACATAAATACCCCGAGCTAAGAAAACTCATATGCATGAAATTTTGTTTCTTCTTCTTTTTTCTCTCAATTGAATTTTATATCGACGTATGATTCTTGTAGATATTTAATTAGTTGAAATGTGAGTGTCATATATTTGTGGTGATTTGTTTTTTTTCTTTTTCTTATGTAATTTTTTTATTTATGATAATTAATTTTCTTGAACGTTTTTAGTCTGTGAAAATGTACTATATTAAATTAAGGAAATTATTTGCAGGCAAACAATAAAAGATTTATAGGTAGATATTTCAATTATTTTTCTCTTGGATATTTTTTGTGATCATATCATCTAACTTTTAAGAATTTAATTATTCATTAAAATATTAAACTTTATTGAAATGTTCAATGAATTACTTTGTAAGACTATCATTTCGATTATATGTGAGTGGATTGTATTCGCAAGAACAAAAATGATATTTCAACAGAGGTATTTTAAACAATGATCTAATACTATATAATGAGGGAAGAATATATAACAAAATTTAAATATTACTTCTATAATTATATACTATAAAGCTAAAAATGCATAACAACTTAACTTTCCTTTGTGTCACTTCATGATATTTTTGGTTTATACTATACTAAAGCTAAAAATGCATAATAACTGAACTTCCTTTTGTGTCACTACATGGTATTTTGATTTATTTGAAGAATTTTATTCCTTAGAACGACTATGATAGACGTCAAGCCTCAATGTTTGAATATTATACAAAGAGATCAATGAATATTGGAATAGAATTAATTTAAAAATAAACATTGTGAATGAAACATATAAAGAAGACAAAATATATAGAAAGTAATACTTCTCCAATAATATTTGAGATTCTTAAGATAGGCATACAAGTATCATATATTTATTTTGTGAAGGTAAATCCAATTAGATGTAACTTTTCAAGAATGAAAACGTGTAGTAAAACAAAACTAAAAAGAGTAATACCATAAGTGAGAAAATAGACAAGAAATGTAGAGAGTCAAGAGAGAGTTTTCTTAGTCTTCCAAGTATATTCAAGTGTTTTCCAAATCTTCAAGTGCATAACACAATCTCAAGACCTCTATTTTATATTGTTATAAAGAGGCATACAAAAAGATAACAATAAGCATGATATTAATTATTGATAATGTGGGGAATATCAAGGGGTGTAGAAGATAAATGAGGAGATGGGTGGAGGTGTAAGTATTTTTGCACATAGTGGTGAAATTACACCTTGAAGTTATGGACAGCTACATTAATAAAATATATTTACAACAAAATATTAATTATACATAAATAATAACTAAATTAAAAATGAGGAGAAAAAACTATAACATGCCCAAAAAAAGAGAAAAAAGATAAATAGGAATGGAGGTCATAGAGAGGTGCCACATCACCGTGTCTATATCTAGCTTTATATATATATATATATATATATATATAGATAATGAAAAATTATTATAAATATCTATTATAAGTTTCTTAATTAAATTTTAGTTTTATTAAATTAAAATATATAAATTTAAATTTTCAATCAATATTATACATAAATAAAAAAATTAAATTAAATATCAATGTATATTAACATGATGATTAAATATAATTAAAAATAACAAAACAATGAATTCAAAATTATTCCACAAATTTAATCACGAAATACAAAAAAAATTAGGGGTGACAATTTGGCGGGTTGGATTAAATTTGGGCAGGTCAAAATGGGTCAAGACAATAAACGGGTCAAGACCCAACCAAACCCAACTCAATTTTTTTTGGGCCAAAACGGATTAGTAACGGGTCATAACTCAACCAGCCTAATTTTTACTAAGTTTTAATAGCTTTTTTTGTTATTTTATAAGTTTTTAGTACCTAATAAAAAATTATTATAATTATATATAACATATAAAATTAAAAAATATTTTGACAAGATTTCTCAAAAAGCAATTTGGGTTACATATCAACCCAATTTTTAATGGCCTTGAAATGGGTTGAGCTAACAAATGGGAGAGTCAATAACCAACCCAAACTTAAATGGGTTGGATCGGGTTGGACGGTTAGGTTTGATTTTTCCACCCCTATAAAAAAATTCACCACAAAAATATATAAAGTCCTAAGTGATATTTCTAATCCTGCAAAAGTATTGTTGTTACCTTTTTTTTATCCTACAAAATGATACGTAAAATAATGTATAAAATATAAAATAATAATATATAAACATAAAATAAAAATAATGTGAAAATAAAAAGTAATTTTTGTAAATAAAACTTAACCAAACTTATGAGATATGTTAATTAATTAATAAGAGGTATATACATATATATGGAAGGGATATTTTGATCATGAAAAAATAATTTTATGCTTCTGCTTTTTTTAAGAAGCAGACATTTTTACTTATTCTCAACAACACTTTCAGTGGCGTAGCCAGAAATTTTACACAGAATGTCCAAAAATTTCATAGCTAATAAAAATAATTTGATGAATGGCACTTAAATTTTGTAAATCAAACTACGTAATATTAATGGTTATTTTTTTAATTAAAAAATATACCAAAAATTTTAAAATAACGTTTATTTGATAGGAAGTGAACAGACAAAAAGAAAAAGAGAGAGAGAAAATCCAGTTTAGAGTGAAATCACTTTTATGCTTCAAGATTTCACGAACCTCTGATGACTAACAACGAGAAATGAAAAATTAAGAATAGAATCAAACGAGTTATATTAAAAGAAATTCTATATGGAGCATTTTCACTTTTAGTAGCTTTATGGAATAAATAAATAAATAGGATTTGCTTATTATCTTTAAATTAAATAATTACTTTTAAATAATGAAAAGAAAAAAACTCAAAAGTCAAATAACTTTTTGAATAATTTTTAAATAATAGATTTATTAACTACGAGGGGAATCGAACTCGCGCACAACAGGTTGCAAAGGGCTTAGCTTGAGTTGAATGACTGAAATCACTAAGCTAAGAAACTTTATTGTTTTTCAAGAGTGTCCAAAATGAGTTATTTAACCATTTAAAGTATCATTTTACATATAAATACGGTGTAATTTTTCGACGAAGGATGCCCAATTGGACACCCTAAGCTAAGGGTAGCTACGGCCCCTAGCACTGCTTCTACCTTCATTTAAAAGCAATTTTACTAATTTGTCTAACACCTTAAAAAAAATTTAAAATTATTTTCTTAATCAAAATAAATGTTTCTAACCTCTAAACGTCAATGTGCAAAGTACTCTAAATCAATTATCCATTTGAAAGGAAGGAAAGTGACAAACACCAATTGTTATACGCATCCATATTAACTCCAAAATCCATAATATATAATACTTAAGGAATTAAATTAAATTTGAATTCAATATAGTGTAGAAATTTGTCTACAACATCAGATAACCTAAAAATAACTTAAATATAAATGTCCATAATATGAGAGTGAAAATAGTAATTTGAAGGAAATATAAGACTATACCTATTACAGTAGGTTAAATAAAATGTTGGCTTTAGTATATTTTACTTCATTAAAATATAAAAATTAAATCAAAACAATAATTTAAAAAGTTTGTTTGGAGTATCAACATCAGATTAAAAAAAATGGTATCCTATCAGAAGAATATTAAAGTAACAAAAGTAGATAATATGGGGTGGAGAATAAATGCTATTCTACAAAGGAGGGCTGTCCTTTTTTTGAGTTAATATCATCTGATGACTCAAAGAAAATTTAGTTAGTAAAGTCATGAAATTTATTTTGTATTCATAAACTCATTTAATTTAAGTATTTGTCTGAATAAAATTATACAACAAAATTTATCATTAAAAAATTAACTTGACAAAATAAATTATCATTTATGTCATACTAATTCACTTTGAAATTTGTAGATAAAAAAATAATAATTAAAAGCAAATTAAGCCTTTTGTTTTTCATAACAGAAAGTCAACTATTTTCTTGTTTTAGAGATTTTGATCATTCAGTCTGTTTTTGTAACGTTCATATTGTGATCATCAATGTTTGAATAAATTAGAATTTTTACGTTTTGAAATATATCTAATTCTATTTAAGTAAATATATCTCAGGGTCGCTTGCGTTTGAGGATTATCTGGTAAAGTCATTTCACTTAATTTCGTATAAAAAAAATCATCCAACTTAAATATTTTATCTTATATAATCATTCAATTAAATTTTTATTAAAAAGAAATCTAACATGAAAAAAATAAATTAAAACTCTATTCCGACATGGACCCCAAAAATAGAACAAGATTAAAGAAGACTAGTATTTTGAATTTATTTAAGTGATTTTTATTGATGCAAATGTCTAAATTGAGTGATTTTATTGATAAAAAATATAGTTTAATGATTTTCTTGATAAATTTTCAAAATTAAGTGACCTTTTGAGATATTAACTTCGTTTTTCTAGGTAAAACTTACTAAGTTTTTTGAGTTATTATAATTAATTGTACAGTATTTTATCATCTCAGATAGATTTAGAGCCTGTTTGGCATTGTTGTTGGGAGGCCAGAAGTGTTTTTGTTTTTTAGAAGAAAACACTTATTTTGAGAAATTTAGTGTTTGACAAATTCTTAAAACTGCTTTTAAATGAAAGCAGAAGCAGTTTTTCTGCTATTGGGAAGAAGCTAAAATTTTCTTCTTTTTAAAAAAAGTAGAAGCAGAATAGAAAATAATTTTTTTAAGACTAAAATATCTCTTACATATATACATATTTATCAATATATCCCTTATTAATTAATTAACATATCTCATAAGTTTGGTTGATTTTTATTCAAAAATTTTAGTTTTTATGTGATAAATTTTTTTATTTTATTTATGTTTTATATTTTTATTTATATATTATATCGTATATGTATATATTAATTTATGTATTATTTTATAGAATTAGAAATAAAAGTAGCAACGATATTTTTGTAGACTTACAAAAAGAGAAAAAGTAACGATTAAAGATTTAGACCCTCCATAAAAAGTAACAAATAACAAATTTTTCTTTTCTTAATTTACATATTATTTTATTTTAATTTAAAAAATTTTAAACTTTAGAGTATTGTAACAAAAAAAAAAGATAATAGCAAAGATTGAATCCAAAAAAATAGGTAACAAATAACAAAAAGATTCCTCTTTTCAATATTTTTCAACAATATTTATCTATGTACAATATTGATTGAAAATTTGAATCTATACATTTTAAATTATTAAATTTAAAATGTAATAAAGTTTTTGTATTAGATGTTTAAAATAGTTTATCTCTATAAAATAATCTTAATAATAAAAGCACATCGATTTTAGCCCTTTTTCGTAATTTGACTCTCAAAAGCAGTTTTTAAAGAAAATTAGTCAAACACAAATTGCTTATCAAAAAAGCACTATTCAAATGAATTTGCCAAACACAAATTGTTTTTTTGAAAAACACTTTTCTAAAAAGCTATTTTAAAAATGCGCTTTTAAAAATAAGCAATTTTTAGCAACAATGTCAAACATGTTCTTAGCCTATTTGTGAATTAGAAATTTTCTTTAAGTCTAAAAATCCCTTTTGGAGCTAAAGAGAAAAGAATACTTGTGTTCATGTCCCATTTCTCTAATCATCAACCATTAATTAACCCATTTAAAATATTATCTTGAAAACATTTAATTAATTAAATCCTTAAGTACGTATATGATTGTCACAAATGAAACTTCACGTTTACTAATTTTAATAGTTGAATTAATCTATCACCAGTAGTGTAGCCAACCCCTAATATAATTATAATTACCAAACTCATTTTGACCAAATCACTCCTTCTCTCATTTTACTTTTCCAAAGGGACCATGTTAGCAAACGTAACCCCATTGACAAAAGAAGCTAAAATATTCTCAACTTTATTCACTAAAGTTACATTGTTTATCTCATCAAAAGAGAATTATTTTTAATTTTACCCTATCATTAAATAGTAATTTTTAAATTTATTGAAGTACTAGTAATCAAATTTCAGATTTTCAAAATATAGTTATAAGTAATCCTTTTATTTTATATTACTTGGCCCCATTATTAACATGACACCTACACGCCTCTTGAGAATCCTTTAATTTGAAATGTATTGTATTGACTAAAAGTAATATCAAGAAAAAATATAATATTCTCTTAATTTGCTAAATGTACAAATAAAATAAAATATTTATTTTTATATAGAGAAATAAAACGAAATAGAGGAAGTATAACATAATAAAATAACTACATAATTAAGGCATACGAAATGCAAATCAAACAAGTAAATTCTACGATGCGATATCCACTTGCATGCGTTTTAATGTAATTATATTAAAAAGAAGAAGAATCATTGGAGACGTGAAAAATTTTAATTCGAGAAATTAATCTTGCCGCATTTTTCAGTAGAGAGTTTATGGATTGGTTTGGGTCGGAGAAAAAATAGTTTAGTCGCCCTTTTAATAATTAAAGTCAAATTAAATCAAATATAATTCATATTCATTAGTTTGAATTTTTTATTTTTATTTTTAAGAAACATAATGATATTTCTCTCTTTTTCTTTCCATACAATTAGAAAATAATTTTTCTACTCACAATCCGTTATTAGTCATTTATTGCGGTGGTTATAATTTTCTTGAATTATGGAGAAAATATCTTAAGATCTATAAACGTTAATTTAGTAATAAAGTTGATAAGAAATACAACAAATAGATATAGGTAAATTACATATATTTATTTAAATAAATGCGTTTAGATTCATGACTTTATATATATATATATATATATATATATATATATATACTAGGAGTTTTTTATTCATTTTTTTTTAATAAAATCAAATCAAATACTAGCGAAAACAGTTTCTATACCTATAAGGTAAGAGTAAGATCTGCTACCCTCCAACATCTCACTTTGTGGGACTATACTGGATAATTGAGTATTTTGTTATTGTTGTTGAAATCCAAACCAAAATCAAATAAAAATTTATTTATATAATCGGATTGATTCAATTTTTTATTTGAATACTTTATTAGGCAAATCATGAACACCCCTATTCATAAGTAACCGAGCCTACACCCTGGGCGAGACTGTCACTCGAGAATCATTGTTGGCCCCAAGCGAACCCTTGACATGACTTACTACTCAACATAAGACATTACTCAACAAAGATAAGTTCATGAAATAAACTAAAATGTTATAAAATAAAACATTCAATTGGCCAATAAGGCAACTCAAGTCTTATATTCAAAACAACTGAAATATCAAGACTAATGAACTAATAAATATATGTCTATGAAGCCTCTAATACTAAGAGGGATGTAGGGACAAGACCCCGATCATCCTAACAACTGAAATGATAAAGTAGTAATAAACGGATCCACCGAAAAGCAAGGAGGCTCACCAAATGACTCTGAAATGCTCAACTGGATTAATGAAGCGCTGGATGCTGATCCTGGCTACCTGTATCTGCATCATAAAAGATGTAGGCCAAATGGTGCCAGTACATGCAATGTCCGAGCATACGAGGAGAAAACTAAACAACACATAGGCTTGAACTTGAATCTGAAAGAAACACTTACCTCAGCTTTACTCAACTCATGGATACTCAGCTCAATGCAAAAATAAACAACAATAAGGATGCAGTTTATATAAAGCATTTAAAACAGTATATAACATCTCAAAGTATTGGAAAATACAATAATATCTCAGTTGTAAATAAGAATACAAAATAAACTCTTTTTGGGAGATTCTCTAGCCGACAACCATCACTATGAGCTATGTGATGATATAGCGTCTCGCCCACGCTGTCAAAATTGTCTTATAGCTTGCCGGGATATTCAACTTCTCAACTAAGTGGATCCACTAGTCTATGCTAAAAGCATTAAGGAATCATCTAAAAAGTATGACCTTTTCTACCCACGTTGGCTAGAAGGTTTATGGAGACTTGAGTTATTATGAACTCGTCCCCATATCGGTGCTCAATACTACTCCTAAAATATACTCAACTCATATGTTTAAAAATATAACTCTTTCTCTGTGGTTTGAGGTTATTACTCAAAATTTATCTCTTAAAAGAGATTGAATTCAAAACTACTCATGAAAACTCATTTGAAAATCGGTGTTTCCTCTCATCTTAAATGTGAAAAGATTTATTCTTTGGGAATACATAGTCCCCATATAAAATTTTAAAGAAATGAACTCGGCTCTACTCTTCCTCAATCTCAATGCTTAAGTCTTAAAACAAGTTTAAAAGATTTGTAAAAGACTTCTTAAAATGACTCGAAGAACCCTGAAGACTTGACTCTTAACTCTACCTTGAATTTGAATTATGAATTTAAGGTTGTGATTTGTGATAGGAAGGATATCGTGATGATTAGGAGTGTTTTTAGATAGTTAAACAGGACAAACAATAAAGAAATCACTGTCTGGGAGCAAGTCTGCCATGCAGAGATACATTTTAATATTTGTTCGCGAATTTGTTTTTAAGGCAGTGGGGTCCACGACCTCTCTGCGATGCAAAGAAAAATTATGTGCATAGGGAGGGCAGGTCCACGACGCGGAGTGGAGTGCCAGATTTTCCCGACTTTTTCCTTCTTTATTTTCTAACCCCCCAATTAGCCTAAATTCGATTCTTTTCTCAATTCCTTTTTAGATTCAGATACCTAGTACATGTACACAATAATCTACTCATAAACTACTCTAAAATCGACATGATTTCATCAAGAACTCAATAATCTCATCCTAACTCAAGAAAGAAAGCCAATTTCAAGAACACAATTCAAGATTATCAACTTCCAACTTTCTAGAACGATTTTCGAAATAAACATGATTAGCGCATGGGTGAACGAACCCAATGTTATTAAAGTCTCACATACCTCTTTAAGGATCAACTCTTGGCGAAATCCACCACGAAATCTTATGATCTTGACGAAACCTTGACCTTTTCTCCTCTTTTCTCCACTTTCTCTTCTCTCAAAGCCCTAACGTGATTTTGGAATACGTAAACTGAACTAACTCAGTTTAGGCCCCAAATAAATTTCAAAAAATGAAATAAATTAATTGGATAATGAAAAGACCAAAATACCCCTGAAAAATTATATTGACTTTCCTTATCCAGACAACCCAACTTCAAATGGGCATATCTCCCTCATAATATCTCCAAAATTAGCAAACTTGGTGGCATTGGAAAGATAATTCAAAGAACTTTCATTTGATATCTTATAGCCCACCTAACTCATCTTGTACTGAAAGTTATGATTGTTTGAAGTTGACCCCAAACCCATACTTAACATAACTTTGCCAAATTTCAGATTTTCATTCTTTCCAAAAAAAATGGTTCTTTCTAATTCTAGCTCCGGGGTGTTACAATATCTCCCCCTTGGAAACATTCATCCTCGAATAAGATTACTCTTAGTTGGCTAAGGGTGTAACATCTAACATTCAACTCGAACACCAAAAAACCAAATCTAACACATTTAGTATATCAATTAAAGAGTACTAAGAATAGAATTACTACTTTGATCTGGAATGTCTCCGAACTCAAAGAGATGTGGGTATGTCTTCTTCACGACCTCTTCAACATCCCAAGTAGCTTCCTCAACAAACTAATTTCTCCATAGAACTTTGACTGATGCTACTTCCTTGGTTCTCAATTTGCGAACTTGGCGATCTAGAATCTGAACGGGAATCTCCTCATAAGACAAGATATCCTTAATACCAATATCTTCAGTAGGTATGATAAGTGAAGGATCGCCCATACACTTTTTCAACATAGAAATGTGAAACACTGGATGAACTGATGCTAACTCTTTTGGTAGATCCAACTCATAAGCTACATTACCAATCCTCTTGGATATTCTGTAAGGACCAATATACCGAGACTAAGTTTCCCTTTCTTACCAAATTTGATAATACCCTTCATAGGTGAAACCTTCAAGTATACCCAATCATCTACTTCAAACTCTAAGTCCCTTCTCCTAACATTAGTGTAGGATTTCTAACAACTCTGGGTTGTTTTCAAGCATTCTTGAATAACTCTCACTTTCCCCTTAGCTTGATGAACTAAGTATGGTGCTATCGACCCAGCTTCACCAACTTCAAACCATACAATAGGAGATCTGCATCGTATCCCATAAAGATCCTCATACGAAGTCATTTGGATTCTAGAGTGGTAACTATTGTTATAAGCAAATTCAATAAGAAGTAGATGATCATCCCAATTACCCTTGAAATTGATCACACAAGTCCTCAACATATCTTCTAAAGTCTGAATGGTGCGCTCTGCTTGACCATCCGTCTAAGGATGAAAAGTACTACTCAAATTCACCTTTGAACCCAAACCTTTCTAGAAAGACTTCTAGAATTATACAGTAAATTGTGCACCTCTATCTGAAATAATCGACACCAGAACTCTATGAAGTCTAACTACCTCTTGAAGATATAACTTGGCATAATCCTTTACTAAATGGGTAGTCTTTACAAGCAAAACATGGGTTGATTTATTCATTTGATCTACAATTACCCAAATGAAATCATGCTGCCTGTGAGACCGTGGTAAACCTGTAATAAAATCCATATTGAACATCTCCCACTTTCATTCTGGAATCTCTATATTCTGAGCCATACCACCGGGCCTTTGGTGCTCTACCTTAACTTGCTGACAATTTGGGCAGTTAACAACGAATTCTACAATACCCTTTTTCATACTATTCCACCAATATACTTCTCTCAAGTCACAATACATCTTTGTGGAACCCGAATAGATAGAATATCTGGAGCTATGAGCTTCCTCCATGATCCTCTCTTGGAGTTCATACACTCTTGGTACACACAATCTACCTTGATACCTCAATACAACATCTCCCCCTTGCTCAAAAGCCATCACTTTTTGCTTATGAACATTTGCCTTTAATTCAAGAAAAATAGGATCTTGGTCTTATTTCTCTTTTACTTCAGACACTAATGATGATTCAGCCCCATTCATCACCACTACTCCTCCTTCAGTGGAATCCATTAGTCAAACTCCTAATCGTGCAAGTCTGTGCACATCTTTCACTAACTCTCTCTTTTCTTCCTCAACATGGGTGGTACTACCCATAGACCACCTACTAAGCATTAACAACCACATTAGCCTTACCTGGGTGATATAGAATACTCATGTCATAATTCTTGAGTAACTCTAACCACCTTCTCTGTCCGAGATTAAGCTCTTTCTGACTAAACACATACTAAAGACTCTTATGATCGGTGAACACATCTACATGAACACCATAAAGATAGTGACACCATATTTTCAAGGTGAATACTATGGCAGCCAACTCTAGATCATGGGTTGGGTAATTTTTTTCATGAACCTTAAGTTATCCGAAGGCATAAGCTATAACTTTACCATTTTGCATCAATACATAACCCAATCCAACTTTGGACGCATCACAGTATACCACAAAACCTTGCGTAACTTTTGGTAAGGTCAATACTGGAGCAGTATTCAACCTAGTTTTCAATTCCTGGAAGCTTTTCTCACAAGCTTCAGATCATTAAAACTTTACTATTTTCTAAGTCAACTTAGTCAAAGGAGATGAAATAGATGAGAACTTCTCGACGAACCTTCTATAATATCCAGCCAACCCCAAGAAACTCCTAATATCAGTTGGAGATGTGGGTCTAGGCCAATTCTGCATTACCTCTATTTTTTGAGTATCAACTCTAATTCTATCACCGGAGACAATGTGGCCTAAGAATGCCATAGATTCAAGCTAGAACTCACACTTAGAGAATTCAGCATGCAAGTGTTTTTCCTTGAGAGTTTGGAGAACTATTCTAAGATTGCTAGCATTATCTTCCTCAATCCTCGAATAGATTATATGTCACCAATAAATACAATAACAAACATATCTAAATAAGGCTTGAATATTCTATTCATAAGGTCCATGAAAGTTGTGACGCATTAGTCAAACCAAACGACATGACCAGGAACTCGTAATGACTGTAACGGGTCCTAAATATTGTCTTAGGAATAGCAGTTTCTCTTACTCTCAACTGATGATAGCCAGATCTAAGGTCTCTTAGAAAAGCAAGTAACACCCTAAAGTTGATCGAAAAGATCATCAATTCTCGGAAGAGGATACTTATTCTTGATAGTAACTTTGTTCAACTGATGGTAATCTATGCATATTCTATGATAACCATCTTTCTTCCTCACAAATAAGACCGGAGCGCCCCAAGGTGATCGAATAGGTCGAATAAAACCCTTCTCAAGGAGATCTTTCAACTGTTATTGTAACTCTTTCAACTTTGTTGGTGCCATTCTATATGGCGGAATAGATATAGGATGAGTATTGAAAAGAATATCTATACCGAAGTCTATTTCTCTCTTAGGAGGGACTCTAGGAAGTTCATCCGGAAAGACCTCTGGAAACTCACTCACAACTGGAACTAACTAAATAGGATGTGTCTCAACACTAGAGTCATTAACTCGGACTAAGTGATAGACACACCCCTTGAAAACTAAATTCTCACCTTAAGGTACTAAATAAAACAACCCTTAGGCACTATTGAACTACTCCTCCACTCTATAACGGGCTCATTAGGAAACTGAAACTTAACAACTCGAGTCCTATAATCAACTGAGGCATAACAGGCATGAAGCCAATCCATACCTAGAATGACATCAAAATCTACCCTGTCTGACTCAACTGAATCAACCATGGTGCTCTTGTGATAGACAAAAATAATACAATCACGATAGACTCTCTCAGCTAGAACAGACTCACCAATAGGGGTAGAAACAGTGAAGGGCTCAAAAAGATTCTCAGGAAGAACATCAAAATTCATCACAACATATGGAGTCACAAAAGATAGACTCGCTCCTGGATCTAGCAAAGCATAAACATCAAAAGTAAAGATTTGATCATACCAGTGACAACATCTGGGAAGTTCTCTTGTTCTTGGAGATTAGTGATAACATAAAGACGGTTTGTTCCTCCGCCTACCCCTGAAGTAACTCCTATAGACGCAACTCTGTCTGGTGGAGCAACTAAAGAAGATTGTCCTCTATTGCCCCTATTTCCAATGCCCTGCCTATTCTTAGGACACTCTTTCATAAAGTGACCCTCTTGATCACACTTGAACAACTAGTGGAGCCATCGCGACACATTCCTGGATGGTTCCTACCACACTTAGCATATGTAGGAGCCTAATTACCTTTTTGTGCCACACTACCTTGAGACTATGCAAGTCTAGCTCTGAAATTCAGTGAATTCTGGTTATTGAAGTCACCTATGTTCCTTGGTGCAGGTGCACTAGCAGATGATGGAGCGGTCCCATTTGCTTATGTTGGAAAGATGACCGGTTGGCATTACTCTTCTGTTGACCGAACTCATTCCCTGTCTTAGGCTTCTTGATTCTAATATCTTCTCTATCCCTCAACTTGTCCTACCTAACATGTTGCACATGGATCATCAACCTTTCTATGTCCATATCTCCTATCAGCATAGTTGCCTTGCCTTCCTTACTTGACAGACGAGACAACCCAGCAACGAATAAACTCATTCTTCTTCTTATGTTGGAAACCATCTCCACAGCATAGCGGGAAAGTTGGGTGAACTTTAGACTGTACTCATGAACACTCATAGATTACTTCTTAAGAGTGAGGAATTCTTGTCATTTGCTTCTCTCAGCTCAAGGGGAAAATACACCCCAAGAAGGCCTCCTCAAACATTTCCCAGCTCACAAGTGGTGCACCTTCAGCTCTATTCTTTTTCCATTGATCAAATAAGATTCTAGCGACACCTATTATTTGATATGCAGCTAGTTACACCCTCTCAACATTGGCAATGTGCATAACCTCAAACACTTTCTGCAGTTCCTTTACAAAGTTTCCCTAATCCTCAGTGACACTTGAACCAGTGAAACTTGGAGGATTCATCCTTAAAAACTCATGGACCCTTGAATTATCAGTCACATCTTGTTGAACTCCTCTTTGCTGCCCAACCTGGTTGGTCACCACTTAGCTTAACATTCCGATAGCTTCTCGAAATTCAGCATTAGTGACCTCTCCTTGGGGTTGCACTTCTGGTGCATTAGGTACCCCCTATTCCTTGACATTCCTCTTAGCAGGACGAGCTCTGAAAACTCTTCGTGGAGGCATGATCTGAAAGACACGCGCAAGCACAAATTAAAAGAAACTATTTAGAGATAAACTTTACCGCACGAAATGAGTATGAAAAAAGTGAGATAGTTACTAAATGTTGCAGCCTCTTAATTATAGATGTGGTGCTCTTCACACCGATAACTATTACTCTGCACACACAGCTTCATAGACTACCTAGGACTCATGAAATCTAGCTTTAATACCAAATTCGTCACTCCTCGAGCATACACCTTGGGTGGGACTAGCACTCGAGAACCATTGATGGCCCCAAGTGAACCCTTGTACTGGCTTACTACTCAGCGGAAGACATTACTTAACAAAGATAAGTTCATGAAATAAACTAAAATGTTATAAAATAAAACATTCAACTGGCCAATAAGGTAACTCAAGTCTTATAATCAAAACAACTGAAATATCAAGACTAATAACTAATAACTACCTGTCTAGGAAGCCTCTAATATTAAGAGGTATGTTGGGACAAGACCCCCTATAATCCTAACAACTGAAATGATAAAGCAATAATAAAGGGATGCTTTGGAAAGCAAAGAGGCTCACTAAATGACTCTCAAATACTCAACTGAATCAACGAAGCACAAGATGATGATCTTGGTTACCTATATATGTATCATAAAAGATGCAGGTCAAATGGCGTCAATACATGGAATGTACGAGCATGTGAGGGGACAACTAAAAAACACATAGGATTGAACTTGAATCTGAAAAAAACACTTACCTCAGCTTTACTCAACTCATGAATACTCAGCTTAATGCAGAAATAAACAACAATAAAGATGCAGTTTATATAAAGCATTTAAAACAGTAGATAACATCTCAACGTATTGGAAAATACAATAATATCTCAGTTGTATATACAAATACAATATAAACTCTGTTTGGGAGATTCTCTAATCGACAACCATCACTATGAGCTATGTATTGATACAATGTCTCGCCCACGCTGCCAGAACTGTCATATAACTTTTTGGGATATTCAACGTCTCAACTAAGTAGATCCACTAATCTATGCTACAAGCATTAATGAATCATCTAAAAAGTATGACCCTTTTTACCCACGTTGGCTACATGGTTTATGGAGACTTTAGTTATTATGAACTCATCCTCATATCGGTGCTCAATACTACTCCTAAAATATACTCAGCTCATATGTTTAAAAACATAACACTTTCTCTATGGTTTGAGGTTATTACTCAAAATCTATCTCTTAAAAGAGATTGAACTCAAAACTACTCATGAAAACTCATTTGGAAATCGATGTTTCCTCTCATCTTAAATGTGAAAATATTTACTCCTTGGGAATACATAGTCCCTATATAACATTTTAAAGAAATGTACTCGGCTCTACTCTTCCTCAATCTCAATGCTTAAGTCTTACAACAAGTTTAAAAAATTTGTAAAAGACTTCTTAAAATGACTCGAAGAACCCTCAAAGCTTGACTCTCAACTCTACCTTGCATTTGATTTATGAATTCAAGGTTGTGATTTGTGATAGAAAGGATATCGTAATGATTAGGAGTATTTTTAGATAGTTAAACAGAAGAAACGATCAAGTTATAATTGTCTGAGAGAAAGTACGCGACACAGAGATACATTTAAATATTTGATCGCGTAATAAATTTTGAGGTTGTGGGGTCCGCAACGCGGAGAAATATTATGTGCATTCCAAGGGCACGTCCGCGACGCGGAGTGGACTGCCAAATTCACCCAACTTTTTCCTTTTTCCTTTTTCATTTTCTAACCCCCAATTCACCTAAATTCGATTATTTTCTCAATTCCTCTTTAGATTCAAATACCCAGTATATGTACACAAGAATCTGCTCATAAACGAGTCTAAAATCGACACGATTTCATCAAGAACACAACAATCCCATCCTAACTCAAGAACGAAAGCCAATTTCAAGAACAAAATTCAAGACCATCAACTTCCAACTTTCTAGAATGAATTTCGCTGAAATAAACATGATTGGCGTGTGGGTGAACGAACCCAATGCTATGAAAGTCTCACATACCTCTTTAGGGATCAACTCTTGGCGAAATCCACCACGAAATCTTAAGATCTTGACGAAACCTTGACCCTTTCTCCTCTTTTCTCCTTTTTCTCTTCTCTCAAAGTCCTAGCGTGATTTTGTAATGCGTGACTTGACGTATCCGAGCACTTAATCCAATACTAAGCGTCGATGGTCGTTCAATAGTAATATAACCCAACTAGTGAGTTGGGGTCGAGTCCCAAGGGAGCGATTTTTAATCGAGTTTAAGAGAAAAGCAAGAAAGTATTCAAGTCAATTATAGTTATAAACCTTTATGAAGAAAAACATATCAAATTAAAGGGTGACACAAGTGTCAATTATCGAAAGGGGTTTTGTAATCAATTATCAATTAAAATGACAACTAAAAACAAAAATGCAAATATGAAAACGGGATTCTTGGGCTGTGAAAGGAATATGGGCTAAAATAAGCAACCGGGTAAATGCTATTGATAGTAAATAGTTGTAAATTGGTAATGAAGCTAGCTTTACTGGGGGTAAATTTTCTCTCGAACAATTTACCCCGAATCAAATTGGTTTCTTCGAACACCGATAAGTGGCAATGAAGCACAACCTTCGCCTTAGTCCATTCACTCTCTCAAGCTAATTGTGTGGGAAAGGGTTTAGAATTCACTCTCTCGAGCTGAACCCACGACAACCCAATAACCACATACAATCGATTCAGTAGTTTTGGTTTTAAAACCTCTCTCTCAAATAAGTCAAAAACACAAAGATAAAATTGTATTTGCTACTACAACCCTATTAAATTCAAACACAACTACTCAACAAAATCACCTTTAAACAACAAATTAACTATCTATCAGCAATACCTAGCAGTAAATTCAACCCATATTCACGTATTCACACCCCAAGCATTGGGGTTTTAGCTATAAACAGTAAAGAGATAGAAATCAATACCAAAAAGTGTTTCCATCAAATGGGTACGATAGATATTGTCTTTAATCACGTCCAAGATGAAAAATCTTCAATACCCACTTCCAATTGCTTAGAAATGGAAACCTTCAAATTTTTAAAGCTAAGGAACAAAGTCTCCAAAACTCTAAGTTCTAAAAACTGAAAATAATGTTTGATACTGAATGCATACAAAATCTGATACTAAGCCAAGAATTTAAACAAGTATTTATAGTTGTCAAAAAAATATGCTGCGAAGGACAACTCAGCGATTAGGATCGCCGATCCACTCGGTGATCCGCCCTTTGGTCTGGTTCATTGCCTTTCTGCATTGGCCTTCAACAAATTCAAGTTCTGTAACATTGGGCGATGGAGTACTGCATTGCGGAATCATACAACGACTCGCCGTCTTCTCTTTTATCTCGCCGATTAGATTTTCTCCTTCAAAGCTTGGCACACTAGAACATTAGGCGAAACCATAGCCATTCAGCGACTAGCCTAATGGTTTAGGTGATCCTTAGGCCGTCTTTTCTTCGTTCTTTTCACCTGCCTTATTTCTTTGTGCCAAATAGTGTCCATGCTTAGTTTCTAACTCCAAATACCTGAAAATCAAGGATTTTCATCAGTTGTTGAGACAAAATATGCATTTGAGGACACTAAATTCATCAAAATAAAGCCCTAAAAGAGTCCAAATCGTGGACTCATCAACACCCCTAACTTAAACTTTTGCTTGTCCTCAAGTAAAATTCAAGTTCAGTAGTTCAAAAAGGATGTCTCAAACAGTGTTACACAAGACTCAATCATGAATGCACACAAAAAGACTCAACTTACTCGTGCAAGGATCAATTGTGCACTCAAAGATTCAAATTGTGATTCACCATTACCAATTAATCTCAAGCTCACTATACTTGCTTCAAATGCAAATTCAAGCTCAACAAAGGTATTCAAATGCCCTCACATAAACAATGATTCCATATTCACTCAATGGTTAAATCATTTAAAGTTCCAGAATCAAGATCAACACTCACACTCACAAAGATAAACACAATGCATGATTTCACCCATAGATTTGCCCTTATTTTCCAATTGACTTTCGCTTTAGCTCATTCAAGATCAAAAAGGTCTTTTCAAGGCTTGTAATGGGGCTGAGTGTAATGTTATGGCCATTTAGGCTTATAGGCTGAAATCTTCATGAAATGTGATGTGAACAACACCTTTTTTCCTTCTCTTTATCATTTTCATTCAAGCTCAAAAGTCACATTTTATTCATCTTCTATAGGTCATTGGAAACCCCATTTTCTTTGTATTTCCACAACCTTATTTCACAACTTTTTCTTTTTCAATCTCTTCTTCTTTTTCTCTTTTTTTTTATATGGAGGGGTTCCATTTTTCTCAAAACATGGGCAAAAGGGACTTCTTTGCATTTTCTTGATTTACCTTTTCTTTTTACCACACCCCCAACTTAGGCTTTTGGCCTAAGTTGGCTATTCACACAAACTACAAGTCATGAGTATTATGGGTAATGGATCAATAAAAGGTCACAATGTTATCAAGTTTCTTCCAAGGAAATGTTAAGGCTCAAAGGGTGCTCAAAACAAGTTCACACACTTACAAGGTAAGCCACAAAAGAGGTATAATGTCAAATTGGTTTACACTCTTTCAAGTTGCCTAAGATCATCTCAAGAACTTGCATGAATTAGTCAACTAGATTAACGGGGTAAATTCTAGGTGTCATCACACATGGTTCACGGTAAGCTCATCACACAAGGCGTTGACACCAATGTCATACAAGACTTCACACTTACGCTAGTGTGCAATGTTTATCACAAGAGACTCAGTTCGATACTTGGCTAGTCACAACAAGATGCAAAGATTTCACATATTGCCTATGCAACTTCAATTGGTCTCGTCGTAGCCGCACATTCATTTTGGTTCGATTATGAGCACAATTTGAGTCATCGATATTGATCAAAATTGGTACTCAAATTTCCAAGAGAACAACCACATTCAACACAGACAAGAGGTGGCAAATTTTTTTTGGAAGGGTCAAAAATCGTTTACAGTTAAAACAAGGAGCCACAAGCTCAATCATCCATAAAAGCAGTGTAAAAACACAATTTTTAGCTCAAAGCCCTAATATAAACAAAACAAGAATTACGAATGTCACACAAAAGGTGGGCCTCTACACACACACCCCCCACAAATAAAAGAATTTGTCCTCAAATGCAAACAAGCTAATAATATCCAAAAATCAAAAGAAATAAAGATAGATAGGGAGGTAAAGAAGGGATCCTATCTACATAGTCGCTTCATCTGTCTGGGCATCAGTGCCTGGTGCATCAGTGCTCGGAGTTACCTCAGAAGGAACAGTAGTGCCAGACCTACCAGAAGTTTCCACAGGTGTATCTGCCAGAAAGGTCCGCACAACTGCATAGACTTCCCAGACCCATGAAGGAATAGAGAGGTCTCTAGGAGTAGTCTTTCTGTCAGAATTTGACCTCTTGCCTTTGCCTTTATCTCTGGGTGGAAGTTTTTGTCTTCCCGTCATAGCGGGCTTTGATCTCCCTTCATTTATTTTGTAATTCCGTGCCCTTATCTCTTGGGGTGGCATGATTCTCCCAGCAACTTTTGGTCTAACCATCTCTACAAAGCATCGAGAAAAAGTTAAGAAAATTGTCAAACAAAAAGCATAAAAAATCAGTTGCGAACAGACTCGCCGAACCAATCGGTGATTAGTCGACTCGCTTTAGAGAGCTGGATCGGGCGTGCCAAAAGGATTGGTTCAAAAGTTTTGGCAGGTCGGCGATGGGAAAGGCTCTTTGGCGAATCGCCGACAATATTCGGCGAGCAAGGTTCAACTCGCTGAAAGTTACAATGCGAAAAGGATTTAGGGCTGCAAACTAAGGGCAATAAAGAAGTCGTTTTGCGAGTCGCCTAGTTCTTTCGGTGACCTCAGGCTTCTCGCTAAAGGTTACAAAATCTAACAATACATAAAGCATAAAATTAAAGGCGAGATGAGGACATTAGGCGAACCGCTGAGTGGTTCAGCGAGCTCGACCTAGCTCACCAAACAACCCAACATTCCTATTTTCAATCAAATTTCTTGAATACAACCTCGCAACCCCCGAAAATAAAATCAAACCATGCACAACTCAAATTCAAACAAGACCCAAAACATACAAGCACTACCCCACATAATTTTAATCTATTTCAATGCACCAAGCTACGGGATTTCAACAATTAAAATACTACGGGCAAGATATTCAAATTAAAACTGGCATTTAAGCATACTAATCCAATCAGAGAGGTCCATCACATAACAACATGGTAAAATTATCTGCACAAGAGTTGAAAATGTCAAAAATAAACTCGGGGATAGGAAAACCAACCTTTAATGCTGATTAAGTTAAGATTTAATTGCTAGGTGGTAATGTAATCCAAATTTTGAGCACAAATCAATGACTAAAACACTTAGAGAAAGCAATAATATAGAGAATAATGTGCAGGTGTGAGTTTGTGAAGTGTTAAAGAGAGTGAAAATGAAGGAGCTTGAGAAATATAACCTTTTGGGCTTAGAAACCGCCTAGTTTTCGCCCATTCGGTGACATTAGTCTTACTGATTCGCTTGGCGAAGCGCCGAGTAGACACCTACCTCGCTAAATTTTACAAGACTTCCAATTGATGTGGAGATCCAAACAGCGGACTATATCAGGGTCACTGACTAGGTTGGCGACTCACCAATAATTTCCTAGTTTTCACCGAAAGTTACAGACTCCAAGTTAAATTTGTCTTGAGTACAATGGCAATCTGAGTCGGGGTCACCGACCCTTTTGGCGATGCGCCAACTGGACCTTTTTCTCGCTAATTTCTCTCTTTTCGGACACTTTCCACACGTTAACCTGCACAACCAACGCACCATTATTCTAAACAAAGAAAGGTAAACAAATAAGAAAACTTGGGTTGCCTCCCAAAAAGCGTCTTAGTTAACATCGCGGCACGACGCAAGTCCACCTTCAACCTTATTCTTGGGGTTATCCATAGTATCACTAGGCAAACCCCCCTGTTGTCTCGGGTTGAGATGAGACGATATATGACCCATTTGGGTCTCCAACTGCCTGATCGACATTGAATAGGAGGTGACGGTCTGGCTAAGAGTAGACACATCTTTTTTCATTTATTTTAAAATTTTGTCTGACCCTTCAACTTTGTTGAGGATATGAGAGAACATATCCTCATACCTACCACCTTTCGATTTCTTTGGCTTTTGGCGCTCATGGGAAGGTACATATTTATCCTTTTCCCCATTCTTCAAATTTGGATTACGGTCCCTCCATTCACGATCTCGATCTTTCCAACCTTCATCCTTAGCCCAACCTTGGTTATCACCCTGGCTCAGGTAGTTTGAACGGTAGCCACCACCTTGGTTGGCTAGGAAACTTTATTATACAAGGCTTCAAACTTGGACTCATCCGGATTAGCACACCCATACCCACGGCATTAACACTCCGAGCACCAGCTCCCATGACATTTTTAAACAAAGTATCAAGCTGTGTCATGATATTGGCCATGTTTTGGTCCCTCTCTTGGAACTTCTCCATCTGTTCCTTAGTCATCTTGAACGTGAGAGGGGAGACCTAATCTTCATGGGTATACCACGCCCTGTTTATGGTAGTCACGCCATCCAAGAGCTGAGCCGCTATCACATAAGGTTGTTGCATCAAACCTCCAAGAGAAAGTTGGTCAACAACACCCTTATTTAACGAGTCCAGACTTTGGTAAAAATACTGCAGCAACACATTATCAGGCAAGCCATGGGTTGGGTATTGAAGAACCAACTTCTTGAATCGCAGCCAAGTTTCATGTATTGGCTCACCTTCTAGATGCTTAAAGCTCTGACTGCTATCCCGAAGAGTCATCATCTTCAAAGGAGGGAAAAATCTCACTTGAAATGTGATAACCAACTCCTCCCACAAAGTGATTGATTCACATGGCAATTCAGCCAGCCACTTGCATGCCTCTCCTATCAAAGAGAACAGGAACAACCTCAATCGGACCGACTCTTGGGAGATGTTCTTGAAGGACAATGGTTCGCATACATCCATGAAGTTTCTAATATGATTATGAGGGTCTTCATGAACCAAACCACCAAAAGCCCCTTTAGTTGCAAGAGTTGCAACATAGTACTCGTGATGTGAAATACCGCATTCCCTTTGGTCAGAGGCAACGAATGGCACCAATACCGCCCATGAGATGGGGATCATTAGCATGAGGCTCGTTGACATCATTGAGGTTTCTGATGTTGTCTTGATGGCCTACTTTGCTGCCGTTTACGCTCATACTTTTTGTTTTCAATACAAACAAGCAAAACAAAACTGAAAATAAAGTAAGTAGAACTATAATTAACAAGCGCAAAATTCAACTTAACTAAAAGTTCTCAATTAACACCACTCCCCGGCAGCGGCACCATTTTGACTTGACGTATCCAGGTGCTTCATCCAATACTAAGCGTCCACGGTCGTTCAATAGTAATATAACCCAACTAGTGAGTTGGGGTCAAGTCCCAAGGGAGCGGTTTGTAATAGAGAATTAAGAGAAAAGCAAGAAACTGTTCAAGTCAATTATAGCTATAAACTTTTACGAAGAAAAATATATCAAATTAAAAAGTGACACAACTGTCAATTATCGAAGGGGGTTTTGTAATCAATTATCAATTAAAATAACAATTAAAAATGAAAATACAAATATGAAGATGAGATTCTTGGGATGTGATAGGAATATGGGCTAAAATAAGCAACCGGGTTACTGTTATTGATAGTAAGTCGTTGTAAATTGGTAACTAAGCTAGACTTTAGTGGGGGCAAATTTTCTCTCTAACAATTTACCCTGAATTAAATTGGCTTCTCTCGAACATCGATAAGCGGCAATGAAACACAGCCTTTGCCTTTGTCAATTCACTCTCTCTAGTTGAATGTGTGGGAGAGGGTTTAGGATTCACTCTCTCAAGCTGAACCCACGACAACCCAATAACCACAGACTATAGATTCAGTAGTTTTGGTTTTAAAACCTCTCTATCGAGCTAGTAAAAAACACAAAGATAAAATTTTATTTGCAACTACAATCCCATTAAATTCAAACACAACTACTGAACGAAATCACCTCTAAACAACAAATTAACTATCTATCAGCAATACCCAATAGTAAATTCAACCCATATTCACATATTCACACCCAAGAATTGGGGTTTTAGCTAGACATTGGAAATAGATAGAAATCTATACCGAAAAGTGTTTCTATCAAATAGGTACGATAGATATTATCTTTACACACATCTAAGATAAAGAATCTTTAATACCCACTTCCAATTGCTTAAAAATGGAAACCTTCAAATCTTCAAAGCTAAGGAACAAAGTCTCCAAAACTCTAAGTTATAAAAACTGAAAATAGTGTTTTGATATTGATTGCATACAAAATCTGATACTAAACTAAGAATTTAAACAAGTATTTATAGTTGTCAAAAAAAAGTGTTGCAAAGGACCACTCGGCGCAGTTAGTCGGGATCTTCGATCCACTCGGCGATCCACCCTTTGGTCTAGTTCATCACCTTTCTGCATTGGCCTTCAGCAAATTCAAGTTCTGTAATGTTGGGCTATAGAGTACTGCATTGCGGAATCGTTCGGCGACTCGCCAACTACTCATTTATCTCGCTAATTGGATTCTCTCATTCATTGCTTGGCACACTGGAACATTAGGCAAGACCATAGTCATTCGGTGACTCGCCTAATGGTTTAGGCGATCCTCAAGCAATCTTTTCTTTGTTCTTTTCAGCTGCCTTGTTCCTTTCTGCCCAATAGTGTTCATGCTTAGTCTCTAACTCCAAATACCTGAAACTTAAGGATTTTCATCAGTTATTGAGATAAAATATGCATTTGAGTACACCAAATCCATCAAAATAAAGCCCTGAAAGAGTCCAAATCGTGGACTTATCAATGCGTAAACTGAACTAACTCAATTTAGACACAAAATAAATTTCTAAAAATGAAATAAATTAATTGGGTAATGAAAATACCAAAATACCACTAAAAATCCCGTTGACTTTCCTTATCCAAAAATCCAACTTCAAATGGGGATATCTCCCTCATACAAGCTCGAAAATTAGCAAACTCGGTGGCGTTGGAAAGATAATTCAAAGTCCTTTCATTTGATATCTCATATCCCACCTAACTCATCTTGTACTGAAAGTTATGGTCATTTGAAGTTGACCCCAAACCAGTACTTAACATAACTTTGCCAAATTTCAGATTTTCATTCTTTCCAAAAATGGTTCTTTCTAATTCTAGCTCTTTCACATAGCGGGGTGTTACAAGTAACCACTTAAGCACGTTTAATTATGTTTAGAATTTTCACTTCAAATTTTGTTGTTTAGAATTTCTTTTTGGGTAATTATGTTTTTGTTGAGCTAGAGAAGAATAAGTTCCTTAACAATGCTTGTTAAACTTCATCATTTATGAGATGAATTGCTAGATTTGATGGAAATCAATATGAAAGTCAACAAAAGAACACAATATCAACTACTTGTATTAAAGAAGTAAAATGTGATTACAACAGAATAAGAAAATATACAATCCTACTTATGATATAATATAGCCTATCTACTTAACTTGGATCCTACCGACTTAAAAATCTAGCTAACTAATATCCTCACAGTTCACTATATTCACAAGTATGTCATTGACTTCTACATTATCATTTAATTTGTCCCCCTTCAAGCTTGGTGCTAGGAAAACATCATTCTTGACATACTTCATCATTCTATAAGTTGCCTCTGAATGAGACTTCCCTAAAGTTTGCATGAACTAACTTCTTGTTAATTTTTTATTATGTTCTAATAATGCCAATACAATTTTAGATCTTGTTAAGTCTAGCTCAGCTATAAGATCTAAATCATACTTTATTTGGACAATAGAATCCACATCTAAGATTTGTACACTTCAATGCCCAAAAAATATTTCAAAGGGCCAAGGTCCTTGATCTTGAAGGCTTTGAAGGGTATATTCTTGGCCTCTTGAATCAAGCTCTCATCATCATAATTAATTCATACGTAATTAGGAGGTCATCTACATAGACAATTATGATAACCTTTCTGCCTTGTATTCTTAGTGTGAACAAGGAATGATCATGTTGAATTTAAAATAAAATCAATTGATAAAAGAGCATTAGTGAACTTAAATTTCAGTATCTTAACGCTTGTAGAAGACCATAAAGAGATTTGAGGATCCTGCCACACATATTTCCTTATTGGCTACCAAATTCAGGATAAAATAACATGTAAACCTCCTACTCAATATCTCATTGAAAAAAGCTTTGTAAATATTCATCAGATATAAACTCCAGTTATACATAGCAACCAAGGCAATGACAATCCTGATTGTCACTGGATATAAGGTGTATTTATGCATTCAATCATCATATTTTACCTATATTTAGCTAAGTTTTGACTATAAACTTATGAATATTCATGTGTTTTATATGTAATTATTGTGATGAATTAAAAGATGATTAAATTGATTTCACGTAAAAAAAAATACCAAGAATGGCCGAAAAGATGGATTCAAACGTAAAGCAAAGTGTCCCTAACGAAGATGCAACCAAAGATAATGTGAAAGTAGAGTCCACAACAAAGGGTGCTTGCCTTGCGATGGTCCCCATTCCACACCAATTGAGAAGTTATATTTTGAAACCAAAATTTCATGCAATGAACTTTCAACGCATGTGAAGGAAGCAAGAGTATGAGATGAATCCTCCAGTGCGCCCCCTATAATCCCCCCCCCCCCCCCGCAAACCCATTATCTTACAAACTTGAGTTGACAAAGCCAAAGTAGAATTCAACTAGATCAGGATTTCAACCCTACTATTATAAATGTTATTAGGACAATGCTTTTTAGGTTACACATTATTCCTAGAAGTTAGTGACTACTCATAGCATAGAAAATATATCATTCATAGTTTCATAGGGTTAATTATTGCTTTCTTAGAAAATTAAAGTGGAATAATCAGTATATTATTGCAAGAGTTGCATTAATCAAAGGTTTTATTTACTTTGTTTTACATTTATGCTTATTAGTTGTTTAAATTCCTTTCATTATTATTTGCATCTAGTTATGAGTAGTTAAACTCATAATTAGGAATATAGAACTTAGAGTAGGGATGATGATAATAGATTGTTTACATTAAAATCTTCTCATGAAGAGGTAATCATTTTGTATTAAGGTTCTTTTATAAAGATTATCTTTTTAATGGTTGCAAACATTAAGAACTCGGTTATATTTGATTTCCTTGAAAAAAAGTTCAGATTGGAAAACAAATCATTAACATGTATTTGGAACTCCAGCCTCCATCAAATATCTTGATCTAGAGATAGTATAGCTAACCCGAGGCATATGATGCATGAACAAATTAATTCAACACCCAATTATCGACAAACACTTAGGGTGATATTCTCTTATTTGGGTTAAGAGGCCTAATGAGACTTGTAGAATCATCTTTTTTATGCAATGAAGTTTCTCCCAATTGTACATGCAAGTGTACGTGGTCGCGCAAGTAATATAGTGGCTTTCAAAAAAACCGAATTATCGAACCCAAAGGACTTGTCACTTAACTATATACTAAATTGTACTAGTCTAATTATTTATTTAAGAGAGTCAAAAGTGTTTGATTTTTATGTATAAAGAAAAGAATGTAGAAATTAAATAATAACATTACTAACAAAGGTTGGAAAATTCCAAGGCTGCAACATGCATATGGTTTCATGTATCACATCTCATGCATGAATTAACTACGTTTATCAAATTACTGATTTACAAGGTTGATTATATGATCATGGTCTCCCGGTCTCTAATGGCCTACTCCAATTAGTTGTCTAACTACATCGTTGAGCGAGGATAGGCAGTCCTAATTGACGAATATTTATATTTTATCTTGTTTTGTAACCAAGCTAGGTGTTCATCCGGGCATCACTCTTAAACACAAATCAACTCAATTTAACGGAAGATCAAGCTTTATGTATCCTTTGGTCTATCTACCTTAGCGTCTCCCGAGTTTAACAGTAGACAATATATTTATCTCTATGGTGATCAAGCATGAAATATTAAAACAAGAATACAAAAGTAATTTAAGCGATAACCAATATTAATTCAAAATAATCGATGTTCAACAATTACTCATAGCCACAGGCCCAAAACAAGGGCTACTAATGTCTAAGAGGAGGAGGACAAGAAGAAGAAGGAGGAAAAGAAGGAGGAGGAGGAGGAGGAGAAGAAGAAGAAGAAGAAGAGAGCCCTAAAAAGTATTGACAAATTTATACTTGATGCCCTATGATTGATCTCCCCTTAATAATTATTTTCATAGACTATTTATAGAGGTAGAAACCCTAAATAAAATAATTGAGTCCAAAATAAATTGGGAGTTCAAAACCCAAATGAAATTGAATTTTGTTTGAACCGTGCTTTGTCCGCCGCCTTCAAGAAATTGTGCGCAACTCCTTGTTTCATATTGTGACACGTGGAAGGTTGCAGGTAATTTCCTTAATTTTCTTTGTTTGCCACATTTCTTTCATCACATTCTTTCAAAGAGGGCTTTTTAAGCATTTTGTAGCTATCATTGATTACCTTTTTATTCAACCATCCGTTTTTCTTCAGAATTAACAATTAGAATAAGTCTATGCTATAATGCTTAAGGAAGTGAGGTGTAAAAACTAGGGATTCAACAAAATAGTTAAGGGCAAAATATGGCTACCAATAAAAGGCTAATGGCTCAAAAAGGCTAACTCGTGATATAATATCTAAAAAGGCTAAAATTTACAAGACAAATCATAGAAAGCTTATATCATCTCCTAAACAAAGCAACACTATTTATTTCGCTTCAATAACATACAGTGCAAGTCTAGAATAAGATGCAAAACATGGAATAAGCAAATTCTCACCACACATGACACAAGTATCAATCAAGATGGATCAATTCCACTTCTAAGAAAGACAGGATCATAACAAACTACATAATAAGATAAGCTATATACAAAGTCACAACCATGAGCTTAGGTGTCAAAGAGTTTGCAATTTCCTTATCAATCGAGCATTCACAAGAAAGTACTACTCAAAAATTAGACCTAAATAGAAAGTCACACCACTCAAAAGGGTATTTTATTTTCTCTCAAAAAAATTAAAAGAAAACTTATTCCTAAAACCTAGAAGATACTCAGTTCAAAGGGTCTATCCTCAGGAAAAGAACCAAAAACAAAAGTCAAGGAACCCATCCTTAAAAAGAAAGGACTCAATAGAATAGTAAAAACTAGAAATTCATTCCTCCACCCCACACTTAAAAAGATGCTATGTCCCCAAAGCATCAAATAAAAATTAAAACAAGGGTTAGGAAAACTCCCTGAGGCCTTTAGGCCTAGCTAGTATCATGTTCTCTTAATTTTCATCAAGGTTCGTACGCACTCCACACTTAAGCTCAGACGTGCTCCTTTGAATCAAATTTTTGGGTACTCAAACTTCCCCTAATCTGCAAAAACAATACCAAAAGAAGAAAAAAAAGTGACACTAATAAAATAAAATAAGAAATTACACTACTAATTGGGTTGCCTCCAAATAAGCGTCAAATTTAACGTCGCGGTACGATGCAAGTAAGTTCACCACTTTTCTTTCCACTTTGAACTTATGAATTGTACCCCTAACTTTGCATCAATTTTTCTTCTTCTTTTTAGGGGAGGTGGTATAAAGATAAAGGAACCAAGTAATAAATGTCGCATCTTACAATTCTTGGCTCTTATGTGAGGAATGTCATTTTGTCTATGTGGACTAAAAAACTTTAGAATGTAGGAGCCCTGTTACTCATCTATACACACATCCATTAATTCAGATGATAAAGAAAAAGTGTTTTGAGTGAGATTCAAGTTGCCTTAACTCCAAAGCAATATTATTTACAACATTCTCACTTTTGTACTGTTTCTCAAACATGGCAGCTTCAAGAAAAGTATGATTGCATTGTATCTCCTCCCGTTTTAAATCCTCAATTTGACTTCTAAGTACCTTTTTAGTCTCACAAAACTAATAATTGGATTGTTGAGCATCAAATGCAGCAACCTTTGCATTCAATTCATTGCTTAAGTTCTGAGTATGCAAGAAAAACATATCAACATCTTCAATGTGCTTTATTTTTCTATCTATAAGGTGTAACAATACATATATGATTCTCCTATGACACTCTTCTTTTTTTCTCTATTAATTGCCTGCAAGAATCCATACAATCAAAGGATAAAGGATTATTAGCATTATCATGAGAGAGTTTTGGAGTAGGGTAGCAACACACGGTATAACCGACCACAAACCATTACAAAATTTATAGGATAGAGGTGGTGCACACAATTGTCCCTTGAGAATACAATGACATTATTACCAAAAGTGAGCTTATGTAACATCTTGCTATTTGAAAGAACTAGAAACAGTTAGAATTGGAAAGAGTCATTTTAGGAAAGAATGAAAAATCTGAAAATTTGTTAAGTTAAGCTAAGTTGAGTTTTTGGGTCAACTTTAAACAACCATAACTCCTAACTCATGATGAGTTATGTGTGCTTCCAGATACCGTAGGAAATATCTTGGAATTATCTTTCAAACGCCGCTAAGTTTCCACATTTTCGAGTTCGAATGAGTGAGATATTCCCAATTAAAGTGGGGTTGTTTAAATAAGGAAAGTTTAATCCGAATTTTGGAAGGATAGTTAGATCTTTTCCATACCCTATTATTTTAAATTCGTTTTTTGGTAATTAGTATTTAGGGTCTAAACTGAACTTGGTCAGTTTACGCTTTTGAAAAGGAGTTAGGGTTTTGAGTGAAGAGAAAAAAAGAGGAGAAGAAGCAAGGATTCGTCATCTTCGTAAGGAATTGATTGCGAATTTCATCAAGGATTTGATCCTACGAGGTATGTGAGAATTTTATAACATTGGTTTCGTTCATCCACTTGCCAAACATGATTATTTCAGTGTGAATTCGTCCTAAAGAGGTTGAAAGTTTGATGTTCTTGATATATGTTCTTAAATTTACCTTTGTTCTTGAATTTGGGCTGAGATTGATGAGTTTTTGAGATTATTGTGTCAAATTATAGAGTTTTGTTTAGTTAGGTTCTTAGGTACATCTATTGGGTATCGGAATCTAAAGAAAATTTGAGTAAAAGAACTAAGTTTAGGCGAATTGGGGAAGGAAAACGAAAAAGGAAAAAGTCGGGCAAATATGGGTATTAAGTCCGCATCGCAGACCTGTTTCTCAGGATGGGAAAATTATTCCTCGCGTCGCGGAGCGGTCACGGACCATTCTACCTCAAAATTTATTTCGCGACCAAATATTTAAATGCATCTCCGCTTCGCGGATTAGTTTCAAGACAGTGATTTCTTGATCGTTTCTTATGTCTAACTATCTAAAAACACTCCTAAACATCATGAGATCCATCCTATCACAAATCACAATCCTTGAACCCATAAATTCAAATTCAAGGATAGTTAAGAGCCAAGTTTAGAGAATTCTTAAGTCATTTCTGAAGTCTTTTGCAAACGTTTTAACTTTGTTTTAAGACTTATGCTTTGAGTTGAGTAAAGAGTAAGAGTAAAGTTCGTTTCTTCAAAAATTTTATAGGAACTAAGTATTCCCAATAGTTAAAATGTTTTTCACATTTGAGCAAGAAAGGAAACACACATTTCCAAGAGAGCTTTTAAGCTAAGTTTTGAGTAATTATCTCAAACCAAAGAAAGAGTTTTTTTTAAAAAACTTATGAGTTGAGTATATTTTGGGAGTAATATTGAGCACCGATATGGGGACGCGAGTTCATAATAACTCAAGTCTCCATAAACCACGTAGCCATAATGGGTAGAAAGGATCATACTGTTTAGATGATTCATTAATGCTTTTTAGCATGGACTAGTGGATCCACTTAGTTAAGGCATTCTATATGACGGTAAAGTATAGGACAGTTCTAGCAGTGTGGGCAAGACGATGTATCATCACTTAGGCCCTAAGTTATGGTTGTTAGCTAGCGAAACTCCCATAATATTATATTACTTTACATGTAAACTGAGTAGTTATTGACTTTCTTTAACAAATTGAGTTGCTACTATTGCTTTAAATGCCTTGTATAACTGCACCATTAATGTTGTTTTACTTTGTATTTGAGTTGAGTTATTCATGAGTTGAGTAAAGTCAAGGTAAGTGTTCATTTCAGATTCTTTTCAAGCTTATGTCTTGTTTAGCATTCCCCTCACATACTCATACATTCAATGTACTGATGTCATTTGGCCTGTATCATTTTATGATGCAGACACAGGTAATCAAGATCAACATCCAGTGCCTCGATGATCCAGTTGAGCACTCAGAGTTAGTTGATGAGCCTCCTTGATTTCCGGAGGACACCTTTATCATTTGCTTTAGTACTTTAGTTGTTAGGATGACCGGGGTCTTATCCCGATATCCCTCCTTGTTTTAGAGGCTTCATAGACAGTTAGTAGTTCAGTTGTCTTTTTATTGTTATTTCTTATGTTAAGACTTGAGTTGCCACTGTGGCCAAGTTGAATGTTTGACCATTAAACGTTCTAAGTTATTTTATTAAGCATTTGAATAAAGATGCATTGAAACCTTGTATTAATGCTTTTAAGTCTTCCGCTGAATAAGTAAGCCAGGCCAAGGGCTCACTTGGGGCCAGTAATGGTTGTTGAGTGCCAGTCCCACCTAGGGTGTAGGCTTGGGGCGTGACAACATTGGTATCAGTGCACAGAGTTCAAGAGTCCTAGGGAGTCTATGAAGTCGTGTTTGTAGAGTCCTAGTTATCGGTGTGAAGCGCACCACATCTATAATTAGGAGGCTGCAACACTTAGGAAATTATCTCACTTCTTTCATACCCATTTCGTGCGATAGAGTTCATCTCTATAAAGTCTCTTTCTAATTCATGTTTGCGCATGTTTTTTAGTTAATCATGCCTTCACAAAGAGCTATCGGAGGTTGTTTTGCTAGGAGGAACGTTGAGGAGCAAGGGGTACCGAATGCACCTGAAGTGCAACCCCAAGGAGAGGTCACAAATGTTAAGTTCATGAAAGAGATTCGAATGTTGAACCAAGTTGTGACTAACCAGGTTGGGAAACAAACAAGAGCAAGACAGAAAGTGGCCGATACTTCGAGGATCCGAGAGTTCTTAAGGATGAATCCTCTAAGTTTCACTGGTTCAAGCACTACTGAGGATCCAGAGAACTTTATTGAGGAGCTGCAAAAGGTATTTGAAGTTATGCACATTGTCGATGTTGAGCGAGTAGAACTAGCTACATATCAACTGAAGAATGTTGCTAGGACTTGGTTTGACCAATGGAAGAAGGGTAAGGCTGAGGGAACACCACATGTGAGTTGGGCTTGTTTTGAGGAGGCCTTCTTAGGCCGGTTCTTTCCCCGAGAACTGAGAGAGGCCAAGGTACGATAATTGCTCACCCTTAAGCAAGATTCACTAAGTATTCATGAGTACAGCTTGAAGTTCACCCAGCTTTCCCGATATGCTCCGAATATGGTTACGGATATGAGAAGCAGGATGAGTCTTTTTGTTGCTGGGTTATCCCATCTGTCAAGTAAAGAGGGCAAGGTAGCCATGCTAATTGGGGACATGGATATAGCAAGGTCGATGGTCTATGTGCAGCAGGTTGAGAAAGATAAGTTGAGGGATAGGGAGGAGTTTAGAAACAAGAAAGCGAAGACAAGGAATGAGTCCGGGCAGTAGAGGAATAATGTGAACCGGGCTTCTTTCCAATAATGGAAAAAAGTACCTGCTCCATCATTTGCTAGTGCACCTGCACCCAGAAACAAAAGGTGAGTACAATGGTCAGAATTCACAGAACTTCAGAGCTAGACCTACACAGTATCATGATAGTGTGGCACAAAGAGGTAACTGGGCTCCTACGTGTGCTAAGTGTGGAAGGACTCACCCAGGACAGTGTCGCGATGGCTCCACAGATTGTTTCAAGTATGGACAAGAGGGTCACTTCATGAAAGAATGCCCTAAGAACCGGCAAGGTAATGGAAATCAGGGTAATAGAGCCCAATCTTCATCAGTTGCTCCACCAGACAGGGCTACACCTAGAGGATCTACTTTCGTACTGGCGGAGGAGCGAACCACCTTTATGCGATCACTAGTCGTCAAGAGCAAGAGAATTCTCCAGATGTTGTCACTAGTATGATCAAAGTCTTTACTCTTGATGTTTATGCATTGCTAGACCCGAGAGTAAGTTCATATTTTGTGACTCCTTATGTTGCAAATAATTTTGATGTTCTTCTTGAGAAACTTTGTGAACGTTTTTGTGTTTCCACACCTGTTGGGTATTCTAGTTGAGCGAGTATATCGTGATTGTGTCATCTCCATCATTCACGAGAACACCATGGCTGATTTAGTTGAGTTAGACATAATAGATTTCGATGTCATTCTTGGTATGGACTGGCTTCATGCCTGTTATGCCTCTATTGATTGTAGAACTCGAGTTGTTAGGTTCCAAATTCCTAATGATCCAGTTATAGAGTGGAGTAGCAGTTCAGCAGTGCCTAAGGGTCATTTTATTTCATACCTTAAGGCGAGAAAGTTATTTTCCAAGGGGTGTGTCTATCACTTAGTCCAAGTTAATGACTCTAGTGTTGAGATACCTCATATTCAGTCAGTTTCAGTAGTAAAAGAGTTTCCTGATGATCTTCCCGGAGTCCCTCCTAAGAGAGAAATAGACTTCGGTATCGACATTCTTCCAGATACTCAACCTATATCTATTATGCCATATAGAATGGCTCCAACAGAGTTGAAAGAGCTAAAAGAGCAGTTGAAAGATCTCCTTGATTATCTGACCAAGTGTCTCACCTTGGGGAGCTCCAGTTTTGTTTGTGAGAAAAAAAGATAGTTCCCTTAGGATATGTATAGATTACTGCCAGTTGAACAAGGTTACCATCAATAATAAGTATTCTCTTTCAAGAATTGATGATCTTTTCTATCAGCTTCAGGGTGCTACATGTTTCTCTAAGATAGACCTCAGATCAGGCTACCATCAATAGAGGGTAAGGGAATATGATATTCCAAAGACAATATTCAGGACCCGTTATGGTCATTATGAGTTCTTAGTTATATCTTTTGGTTTTACTAATGCGCCTGCAACATTCATGGACCTTATGAATAGAGTATTTAAACCTTATTTAGATATGTTTGTTATCGTATTCATTAATGACATACTAATCTATTCAAGGAATGAAGAAGATCGTGCTAGTCATCTCAGAATAGTTCTCCAAACTCTATAGGATAGAGAGTTGTATACCAGGTTCTCTAAGTGTGAATTTTGGCTTAAGTCTGTGGCATTCTGAGGCCACACTGTGTCGGGAGAGGGAATTAAAGTTGATACCCAGAAAATAGGGGCTGTGCAAAATTGACCTAGACCCACATCTCCATCTGATATTAGGAGTTTCTTGGGTTTAGCTGGCTATTATAGAAGGTTCGTAGAGGGGTTCTCATCTATTTCATCGCCTTTGACCAAGTTAACTCAGAAAATAATGAAATTTCAATGGTCTAAAGCTTGTGAGAAGTAGATGATTAGGTATACTTGAAGGTTTCACCCATGAAGGGTGTCATGAGATTTGGTAAGAAGGGGAAACTTAGTCCCCAGTATATTGGTCCTTACAGAATATCCAAGAGGATTGGTAATGTAGTGTATGAGTTAGAGCTACCACAAGATTTAACAGAAGTTCATCCAGTATTTCATATTTCTATGTTGAAGAAGTGTATGGGACATCCTTCACTTATCTTACTAACCAAAGATATTGGTATCAAAGATAGCTTATCTTATGAGAAGATTCATGTTCAGATTCTAGATCGCCAAGTTTGCAAGTTGAGGACCAAGGAAGTAGCATCAGTCAAAGTTCTTAGGAGAAACCAGTTTGTTGAGGAAACTACTTGGGAAGCTAGGGAATATATGAAAAAGATATATCCACATCTCTTTCAGCCTGGAGAAGTTCCAGATCAAGGTACTAGTTCTCTTCTTAATACTCTTTAAATTGATATGATTATTGTGTTTGATTTGTTTGTTGGGTGGTTGAGCTGAATCTCAGATGTTACACCCTTAGCCTACTAAGAGTAATCTCATTCGAGGACAAATGTTCCCAAGGGGAAGATATTGTAACATCTCACTATTTGAAAGAACTAGAAAGAGTTAGAATTGGAAAGACTCATTTTAGGAAAGAATGAAATATCTGGAAATTTGTTAAGTTAAGGTAAGTTCAATTTTTGGGTCAACTTAAACCAATCATAACTCCTAGATCAAGATGAGATAGGTGTTCTTCCAAATACCGTAGGAAAGATCTTGGAATTATCTTTTCAACGCAACCAAGTTTGCACGATTTTGAGTTCGTATGAGTGAGATATGCTCATTTGAAGTTGGGTTGTTCAAATAAGAAAAGTCTAATCCGGATTCTGGAAGAGTAGTTTGGTCTTTTCCATACCCTACTATTTTAATTTCGTTTTTTGGTAATTAGTTGGGGTATAAACTGAACTTGGTCAGTTTATGCTTTTGAAAAAGAGTTAGGGTTTTGAGAGAAGAGAAAAGAAGAGGAGAAAAGAGGAGAAGAAGCAAGGATTTGTTGTCTTCGTAAGAAATAAATTGCGGATTTCGTCAAGGATTTGATCCTACGAGGTTTGTGAGACTTTCATAACGTTGGGTTCATTCACCCACATGTCAAACATGATTATTTAAGCGTGAATTCGTCCTAAAGAGGTTGAAATTTTGATGTTCTTTATATGTGTTCTTGAATTTACCTTCGTTCTTGAATTTGGATTGAGATTGATGAGTTTTTGAGATTATTGTGTCGAAATATAGAGTTTTTTTGAGTTAGGTTCTTAGGTATATCTACTGGGTATCTGAATCTAAAGAAAATTTAAGGGAAAAAACGAGTTTAGGTGAATTGGGGCTGGAAAATAAAGACGGAAAAAGTCGGGCAAATCTAGGTACCAGGTCCGCGTCCTCAGGATGGAAAAATACTTCCTCGCATCGTGGAGCGATCACAGACTGTTCTGCCTCAAAATTTATTTCGCAACCAAATATTTAAATGCATCCCCACGTCGCGGACTAGTTTTCAGATAGTGATTTCTTGATCGTTTCTCATGTTTAACTATCTAAAAACACTCCTAAACATCATGAGATCCTTCCTATCACAAATCACATTCCTTGAATCCATAAATTCAAATTCAAGGAAAGTTAAGATCCAAGTCTAAAGAATTCTTGAGTCATTTGAAAAGTCTTTTGAGATTCCATTCATAAATCTCGCTTTCACTATAAGAGGTGTTTGTTTCATTCCAATCTCTTTCCTCTATTAAAACATCTTAAGGAGTTGGTCTGGGATAATAGTAAGTTTGCATATTAGGATTTCTAGCATATGTATTACCACTATTCTTCTTTGGATAACGATGAAGTTTATTAACTTCCATTTCCACTTGGGTCTTGAAATCGAAAGTGACTTCCATTTCATCTGTAAAATCTTCAGCGAGGCTTATTGGTTTCGCACTTGCACCAAATTCTGAAAACTTTTTATCCAAAAGTCTTTCAAGATCATAAAGAGGTCGAAGAATAAAATCCTTAATCTCAGGAGGTCTTTGAATAGGGACATCAGGCTATTTGGACGTAGAAGCCTATTTAGAAACTTGTTTCGCTGATTTTAACTTGTCATCAATTTGAATAATTAGATGAGTTAGATTATCTATCATCTTATCTAGAGAACAAATATGTTCACCAATGACTTTAACAGGAGTTAATAACCTAGGTTTTGCTTTTGTTGAAAATAGAGAAGACGTTGTTTATACTTTAGTGTTGACCATCCTAGAACATTTTAGTGGTAGATTTACCAATCAATATGAAACCATTAGATATTTACTAAATGGTCTTAGATGTAGACATTTAGGTCAATTCAGATGGTATAAAGACACTTTTTAAGTCGAGTAATGGAACTTCCCAAAAATGGCTTAGAATTATGGAAAGCCAAATTTATTGACAGTTTACCTTCTTTATTTGCAGAAAGAGTGAAAAATACTCTTAGAGATCCGCAAGGAATTATTCCCTATAATAATTTTACCTATGGTAAGCTTATTGGGGATTGTACGTAATAAGGCATAAATTTGCGCAATTAGTTAAAACTCTCAAGACAGCTAAAGATGGATAAGCTTAGAGAAAAGTCTCAATTGGGAGATTTTTATACTCATTTCGATTTACCAGATGCTTCTAAAGGTACCAACCGAGAAACTTCTAAATCAGAATCTCATAGATCTCATCATAAGAAAAAAAGATCTAAGAGAAGGACTAGAGAAGAAAGAGATGAGCGTATGGCTCATCGTAAATCTCATAGATTTACCAAGAATAGATCAAGGAAAGATCTTGATAAGATTAACTGTTATAAATGTGGAAAATTTGGGCATGTAGCTCCAAATTGTAAGCTAGAAAAGCTTAACACTATAGAACTTGATGATGATATTCAAGAGAAGATTTATAGTTTTCTATATACTTCTGATTCAGAATCAGATTATGATGATTCTGAAGCAAGTTATGCAACAGAGGATGAGCAACCTGAGTCCTCTAAGGTTCATCAAGATTCGAATGATGCTTGCAAATGTCATGGTGATGTTTGTCACTGCGAACATAATGATTTCTACAAGCTGCAATCTCAGTTCGAAGATATGAATATGTTCACTATCACTGCAGACAATGTGATAGACCTTTTAAAGGAAGTTACCGATAATACTCTTCGTGAAAAGATCATTCAATTGGCTGCTAGTAAAACTAGCTCTTCAACTAGTATTCCTAGTGATAAAAAGGTAAAGATGAATTTAATTATTCTGCTCCTTACTGCTTGTCTGAAGTTCATAATAGACTCTCTTCTAAACAAAACATGGTTATTCGTGATACCTCTTTTGATGATTTAAAAGGAGAAATTGATCATTTGAAAGAAGAAATTAAATTTCTTAAAACAAAATCATATTATTTCTGATCACCATCTTAATTAGATTGAGTCTGCTAATAGCAAAGGAAAAAATAAGGTTGATGAATCTACTGCTGAAGAAAATACTCTTGCCAACACTTTGAATATTGATTCGAAACAAAATATGTTTTTAGGAATGATTCAAATTGTTACAGCTCATAAATGGTATGTTAAATATACTATATTAATTGATAATACTTTTTCTATAACTAACATTGCTATGATTGATAGTGGCGCTGATGTGAGTTACATTCAAGAAGGTCTTGTACCTACTAAATATTTTGAAAAAACAACTCATATGGTTAAATCAGCATCTGGTTAAACTTTAGATATAAAGTATAAATTATCTAATACTCGTATTTGCTAGAATAAAGTTTGTATTCCTCACTTCTTTTTCTTAGTAAAAAATCAGTTATACCCTCCTATTATTCTAGGAACTCCTTTTATAAATGCAATTTATCCTTTTACTAATATAAATGCTAAAGGATTTTCCGCCACTCACAAAAATAAAGATATTAGTTATACTTTTATTACCGAGTCTATTTCTAGAGATATTAATTCTCTAATTGAAATGAAACAATAGCATGTTGATTATTTACAACTTGAGATATTTAGTATGAACATATTCGATACTTTAAAATCTGCTAAAGTACAGGAAAAGATTAAACTCATTTCTGAAAAAATGGTCATTGATATTTGTACTGATCATCCTAGTGCCTTTTGAAATCGGGAAAAGCATATTGTAACTCTTTCATATGAAGATTATTTCTCTGAGAAAAATATCCCTACCAAATCACGTCCTTGTCAGATGAATACCGAATTGGTTGAATTCTGCAAAAAGGAAATTGATAATTTATTACAAAAAGGTTTGATAAAGCCTTCCAAATCACATGGTCGTGTACTGCCTTTTGGGTTAATAACGCAGCAGAAAAAGAATGAGGTATTCCCAGGTTAGTTATAAATTATAAACCTTTAAATAAATTTTTAAAATGGATTAGATATCCTATTCCGAATAAAAGAGATGTATTAACCAGATTATATGATGCTAATATCTTTTTAAAATTTGGATATTGACAAATCCAAATATTTAGAGACCATTCATATAGAATGGCATTTAATGTTCCGTTTGGACAGTACGAATGGAATGTAATGCCTTTTGGGTTAAAAAATGCTCCCTCAGAATTTCAAAAGATTATGAATGATCTTTTTAATCCATATTTGGATTTTATCATAGTTTATATTGATGATATTCTGGTATACTCAAAGACTCTTGAAATGCATATTAAGCATTTAGACATTTTTAAGAAAATTGTTATTCAAAATGGTTTGGTCATATCTAAACCTAAAATGAGTCTTTTTCAAACAGAAGTTAGAGTTTTGGGTCATTTGATTTGTCAAGGAAAAATGACTCCTATTCAGCAATCTATTGAATTCGCATCGAAAATCCCTGATATTATTACAGATAAGACGCCATTACAGCGATTTTTGGGAAGTTTAAACTACATCTCCCCATTCTACAAGAATTTTTCTCGAGATTTAGCTCCGTTATATGACATGCTAAAAAAGGATCATAAAAAGCCTAGGACTAATAGTCTCACAGATCTTGTAAAGACTACTAAAGAAAGAGTTAAATCTTTACCTTGTTTAACCCTTGCTAATCATACTTGGCCAAAGATTGTAGAGACGGATGCGTCTAATATTGGGTATGGAGGTATATTGAAAATAATTAATCCGCATGATAAAAATGAATATCTTATTCGATTTCATTCAGGAAAATGGAGCGATGCTCAGAAAAAATATGCGACGGTAGCTCATGAAATGTTAACTATCGTTAAGTGCGTATTAAAATTTCAAGATGATTTATATAATTAAAAATTCCTAATAAAAAATGAGGCTCAGTCAGTCAAGTATATGTTTGATAAAGATTTTAAACATGATGCGTCTAAGCTAATATTTGTTAGGTGGCAGGCACAATTAGCTCCTTTTGATTTCGAAATTCAGTATAAAAAGGAAAGTGATAATTTCCTCCCAGATTTCTTATCAAAAGAATATCTTTCTTCTAATGAGTTTTCTTGACTTCTTTCCTGATAAAGATTTGGTTACGATTTTGAAGGCAATTCCTCTTAATAGAGATTTAAAGGAACTTATATTATGAAAAATCATAGACGGAAAGGTGATAGATATCATCAATGATTACATGATTGAACAAGAACTTTATGAAAGATTTTATTGTGATGAAGTTTATAACCTCTTGAATGATTAAAAATATAATCCTTTCAATGATTAAAACTAAATGTTATGTTTGCAGGATGGATCCTCCTTGGATAACCAAAGCTAGAGGAAAAGGCAGCTATACTCGCGGAAGGGGAGGATCATCCCCCAGTTCATCAAGATCATCATCGGATCTTCATCATCTAATACTCCAATTATACAAAAAGGAGGAATGAGTTTATATAACTTAAACTCTAGAGTACAAGAAAAAGCTTCATTATTAATACATCTGGAAGATATTCCAGAAAGTGATCAATTATATGCTAAACTACAGGAGTTTCTAATTCAAAAGCAAGGTGATTCTTTTGCTTCAATCGCCAAAGAAGAAGTTCATGATATCAAAACATATGAAAAGATAGAAAAAAGAGAAATGATATTTCTCTTAGAAAACTCTGACATACAGAGAAGAGAAGAACCTTGGAAGATATTACAGAGGTATTTAGTTAATGGGCTTTATTTCCCGGGTGAATCATACAAAACTCAGAAATATTATGAGACTCTGCTGATAAGCACAGATGTTGAATTTCAACATTTTTCAGGATATAATACAAGTGAGAATGTTTATAACTTCTCTAAACTGATTATAAATTATCTAGAAGAAGATTCTTCGAAATATAAGTCATTACGCAAAATTAGATTCATCAATGTGTAGTGAAACAAGTGAAGATATGCACGAAGCTCAACCATATGAAGAAGAAAGTCTAGTGGATGCACTGAAGAAAGCTGAAGATTTTTTGGCAAAATTAAAGGACAAAGTGTAAAGCTTATGCGCGATGGTAGCGGGCCTACACTACTGTAGCAACACTGTTCACCAACAGTAGATACACTGTTACCAGGACCCAGATAGGGGCTCAGTATCCTGTACAAAGATGCTTTCTTTTTTCTATAAATAGGTTTGTTTTTCTTTAATTGAGGGCATGTTTTAGAAACCCTCTCTCCTTCTTTCTCCTTTCTCTCTCCCTACTTGTAAAATATTTTCAAGTATTGTAAGCTTACCGGACTTTGGCCGAAGGAATAAAGTAAAGTGTGTTGTTTGCTACAAGGTATTTCTTTATTTTCATCTTTTATTTTCTTCTGTTTAAAGTTGTGACTATGTACGGCTAAAAAATTATATCTATGCCGGATAACTAACTTCTCTTTTATATAAACCATGAAAGGGTCTAAGCTTTATTTAAATATAGAAGAATTTTAGTATGGCTTCTCGACTTGGATCTGAGATTGAGGTACAGTCGGATCTTTCATTTATTAAATAAGAGTGATATTGAATTTTATAAATCTCAATATAAGTTCTTGCATATTGGCATGGTTCAAATTGCCTTCAAGCCTTTGACTCTTAAAAGGTTACCAGAGACTTTCTTAGCTGCTCTTCGTGACGCGAGAAATCTTAATTTTCGACAGTCTTTGATGGGTTAGATAGAATCTACAGTTGCCTATGGCCCAGTTTATTTTAATGCTCAACCAAATTTGCAGTTATCTTTGACTGATTATAACATCTTAGATGCTTTAACTTTGAATGTTAAGACACATGGTTATAACTATGCAGCTGGTTCTGAATTAATTTGCTTGTTTTATAGAATCTATTATAAATTACTTGCTATCTTGAATCCTAGATTTAAGTTATATGATACATCTGATCAAGCTATTTTGGTAGAAATTAATTTCGCCAGATCTAAGGTCACTACTAGAAGACCTATAAAATGGGAAGAAATTAATTTTCCTACTACTTGGATTCTAGATTCTGTCGAGTTGCTTCATTGCATACTTTATCAACAATTATATCTGCAGAAAAACAAAAAATTAAAATTGATCCTCGGTTAAACACTATTCAAAAAAATGATAAATCATCTGATGTTTCTGATAAAGATATTCCTTCTGTATCCGAGATGAATTTTAACCTTAATGATACTTAATGATGAGAGAACATCAAATTGATTTTAGTCCAGGTTCACTGGCAAGAAAATATATTCAAAACAAATTTTTAAATGAAAAATGGAACCGGTTTAAAACTTGGTTTTTTGACACTTACAGTAGAGAAGATTTAAATAATATTTCTCAACAATTTTATGAAACTTGTGCATTACATAATCATATTATGTTCTTTGTGCCTTGGTTTATAACCACTTATTTACCTTTATTCATCAATGTTCTTGAACGATCTTACAAAGATGAATCAGGTAATATTATTCAATCCATTTATCCTCCTCAAGCTCCATTTATTTTACCAAATAATACTGGTATTACTTTTACTGCTTTTCATAAATTTATTGATAATGAGGTGGCCGCAGTAAGTATTAATGAGATTAATAGACTTATTTCTCAAAATAATTATTTGGGTTTGTATGTTAAAGTCATTGGTGAACATATTTGTTCTCTAGATAAGAAGTTTGATAATCTAACTCATCTGATTATTCAAATTGATGACAAGTTAAAATCAGCGAAATAAGTCTCTAAACAGGCTTCTACGTCCAAACAGTCTGATGTCCCTATTCAAAGACCTCCTGAGATTCAGGATTTTAGTCTTCGACCTCTTCATGATCTTGAAAGCCTTTTAGATAAAAAGTTTTCAGAATTTGGTGCAAGTGCGAAACCAATAAGCCTCGCTAAAGATTTTGCAGATGAAATGGAAGCCACTTTCGATTTCAAGGCATAAGTGGAAATGAAAGTTAATAAACTTCATGGTTATCCAAAGAAGAATAGTGGTAATACATATGCTAGAAAACCTAGTATGCAAACTTACTATTATCCCAGACCAACTCCTCAAGATGTTTTAATAGAGGAAAGAGATTGGAATCAAACAAACACCTCTTATAGTGGAAGCGAGATTTATGAATGGAATCTCGATGGTTTGACTGATAGACAATTAACTATTTTAGTTCATAGGATGCTTATGTATGCTATCATCTGCACGAGCATTAATAACACCGACAAGACTATTTGCAAAATGATTATTGCAGGTTTTACGGGTCAATTAAGAGGTTGGTAAGATAATTATATGACCATTGATGCAAAGGCAGCAGTCATTAACGCTAAGGCTACAGCCAAAGGAGTTGATAACCTAGGTTTTGCTTTAGTTAAAAATAGAGAAGACGTTGTTTATACATTAGTCTTGACCATCCTAGAACATTTTAGTAGTAGATTTACCAATTAATATGAAATCATTAGATCTTTACTAAATGGTCTTAGATGTAGACATTTAGGTGAGTTCAGATGGTATAAAGCCACTTTTTAAGTCGAGTAATGGAACTTCCCGAAAATGGCTTAGAATTTTGGAAAGCCAAATTTATTGACGGTTTACCTTCTTTATTTGCAGAAAGAGTGAAAAATACTCTTAGAGATCCGCAAGGAATTATTCCCTATAATAATTTTACCTATGAAAAGCTTATTGGGGCTTGTACGCAAGAAGGAATAAATTTGTGCAATGAGTTAAAACTCTCAAGACAACTAAAGATGGATAAGCTTAGAGAAAAGTCTCAATTGAGAGATTTTTGTACTCAGTTCGATTTACCAGATCCTTCTAAAGGTACCAATCGAGAAACTTCTAAATCAGAATCTCATAGATCTCATCATAAGAAAAAAAGATCTAAGAGAAAGACTAGAGAAGAAAGAGATTAGCGTAGGGCTCATCGTAAATCTCATAGATTTACCAAGAATAGATCAAGGCAAGATCTTGATAAGATTAAGTGTTATAAATGTGGGAAAGTTGGGCATGTAGCTCCAAATTGTAAGCTAGAAAAGCTTAAGACTATAGAACTTGATGATGATATTCAAGAGAAGATTTATAGTTTTCTATATACTTCTGATTCAGAATCAGATTATGATGATTCTGAAGCAAGTTATGCAACAGAGGATGAGCAACCTGAGTCCTCTAAGGTTCATCAAGATTCGAATGATGCTTGCAAATGTCATGGTGATGTTTTTCACTGCGAACATAATGATTTCTACAAGCTGCAATCTCAGTTTGAAGCTATGAATATGTTCACTATCACTGCAGACAATGTGATAGACCTTTTAAAGGAAGTTACCGATAATACTTTTCGTGAAAAGATCATTCAATTGGCTGCTAGTAAAACTAGCTCTTCAACTAGTATTCCTAGTGATAAAAAGGTTAAAGATGAATTTAATTATTCTGCTCCTTACTCCTTGTCTGAAGTTCATAATAGACTCTCTTCTAAACAAAACATGGTTATTCGTGATACCTCTTTTGATGATTTAAAAGGAGAAATTGATCATTTGAAAGAAGAAATTAAATTTCTTAAAACAAAATCATATTATTTCTGATCACCATCTTACTCATATTGAGTCTGCTAATAGCAAAGGAAAAAATAAGGTTGATGAATCTACTGCTGAAGAAAATACTCTTGCCAACACTTTGAATATTGATCCGAAATAAAATATGTTTTTAGGAATGATGCAAATTGTTACAGCTCATAAATGGTATGTTAAATGTACTATATTAATTGATAATACTTTTTCTATAACTAACATTGCTATGATTGATAGTGGCGCTGATGTGAGTTGCATTCAAGAAGGTCTTGTACCTACTAAATATTTTGAAAAAACAACTCATATGGTTAAATCTGCATTTGGTCATGCTTTAGATATAAAGTATAAATTATCTAATACTCGTATTTGCCAAAATAAAGTTTGTATTCCTCACTTCTTTTTCTTAGTAAAAAATCAGTTATACCCTCCTATTATTCTAGGAACTCCTTTTATAAATGCAATTTATCCTTTTACTAATATAAATGCTAAAAGATTTTCCACCACTTACAAAAATCAAGATATTAGTTATACTTTTATTATCGAGCCTAATTCTAGAGATATTAATTCTCTAATTGAAATGAAACAAAAGCATGTTGATTATTTGTAACTTGAGATATTTAGTATGAATATATTCGATACTTTAAAATCTGCTAAAGTACAGGAAAAGATTAAACTCATTTCTGAAAAAATGGCCATTGATATTTGTGTTGATCATCCCAGTGCCTTTTGGAATCGGAAAAAGCATATTGTAACTCTTCCATATGAAGATATTTCTCTGAGGAAAATATCACTACCAAATCACGTCCTTGTCAAATGAATACCGAATTGGTTGAATTCTGCAAAAAGGAAATTGATAATTTATTACAAAAAGGTTTGATAAAGCCTTCCAAATCACCATGGTCGTGTACTGCCTTTTATGTTTAATAACGCAGCAGAAAAAGAACGAGGTGTTCCCAAGTTAGTTATAAATTATAAACCTTTAAATAAATTTTTAAAATGGATTAGATATCCTATTCCGAATAAAAGAGATTTATTAACCAGATTATATGATGATAATATTTTTTCAAAATTTGATCTAAAATCTGAATATTGGCAAATCCAAATATTTAGATACACTGTTACCAACACTGTTCACCAACAGTAGATACACTGTTACCAGGACCCAGATAGGGGCCCAGTATCCTGTACAAAGATGCTTTTTTTTCTTCTATAAATAGGTTTGTTTTTCTTTAATTGAGGGTAGGTTTTAGAAACCCTCTCTCCTTCTTTCTACTTTCTCTCTCCCCACTTGTAAAATATTTTCAAGTATTGTAAGTTTACCAGACTTTGGCCGGAGGAATAAAGTAAAGTGTGTTGTTTGCTACAAGGTACTTCTTTATTTTCAACTTTTATTTTCTTCTGTTTAAAGCTGTGACTATGTCCGGCTAAAAAATTATATCTATGCCGGATAACTAACTTCTCTTTTATATAAACCATGAACGGATCTAAGCTTTATTTAAATATAGAAGAATTTTAGTATGGCTTCTCGACTTGGTTTTGAGATTGTGGTACAGTCGGATCTAGTACTACTTTTATTGGCTTTGTCTTTGTGACTCCGTTTGATGAGCCGTGATTTTTAGCCCGAAAAAGAGTTTGATAAGTAGGGCGTCTGATACCCGGTTAGAACTATCAGACACATGGGCTCAATAAAAGTTACAAATAATAAAGATTTAATTAATGATACCATAGAAATAATATTAAAATAATTAAAAAGTGAAATAGAGAGGTAAATAGTAGTTCTCCAAATTTGGAGAACTACTATTCACCTCTCTATAAATGGAGGATAGAGAGTAATATGGAGGGGGTTGGAGAGCCCATTCTCTATTTTACTCTCTAAATATAGAGAATAGAGAGTAAAATAGAGGTGGATTGGAGATGATTTGACAACGCATGCATGAAAGAATCAAGTTAAACTTGAATTAGAATTTTTGATTTCTAAAATAATTCATGTTAAATTGGGAAAACAAGAAACGACTATTCTACTTCTATATTAAACATCAAATTGATGCTGCTAAAGAGAGAAGAATTCAACTACAAAGAAAGAGAATAAGAGCAATGTCTTATCACAAAGTTTCTTCAATTTAAGCTAGCATTTGACTCAAGTTTCCAAGTATTTTTGCCAAATAATAACTGGGCCAAGTTTCCCCAAAAATATTTGACTATTTCAAAAAATATAATTTATACCCATAAATTCTAAAAACTATTAAAAATACTCATAAGTTTGTATTATATATTTATATTGAATATGTTCCATTAAAAATAACACTATAACATAATTGATAACAATCAACAATAATAAAATAACAATATAAGCAAGAGCAATACATTAATGCATATTCAAACTTGTCATTGATTCGGTTATAGTTATAACAACCTCCAATCCGGAGGAGATAGTAACAAACTATTCCTTTATATAATCTTCCAACATTTTACGAGCAATCTCTTCCCGACAAGCTTTCATTTCTAGATCAGATTACTGAGAAGATGAAATAATATTGTTATTCTGAGATTGTTCGTCATATTCGTCAGTAACCATATCATCACGTTCATGTTCATTGAATATTTCATTACTACTTTGATTTTCACGCAAAAAATTATGTAATACGGCACAAGCAACTACTATTTTCACTTGCATGTCTATTCCTATAGATATCTATTAATAGGAAGTAATAAATTATGGGTATTTTTTATAAAATATACAAGTTTTGGGGTAATTTTGAATTTCTTATAGTTCTCAAATATTTTCCAAGTTCCCAAAAACTAATTTTTTCTAGTATTTGGGAACTTGGAATTTTTGGTAAAAAAAAATTGCAAGTTATGTGGCCAAACGCCAACGGTCAAATTTTTCCCAATTTTTCCCCAAATATTTCCAAATAACACTTAGGGCCAAAAGGCTGCTAGGAGAGAACCAACAAGCAACGATAAAAAAAATTCATTCCATTCCAGAATTATTCATAACAAATCGCATTATCATTTGTCAAGTTCAATTATTTGAATTTAGTTATAACTTTTACATTTCTAATGATTTGTATAGGAGTTGTTTAAATTGTAAAACAATTTCTTGACCGCGTAAAGTAATAAAAGAAATGACGTACAATTAGAAAGAATTATAAAAGGAGAAACATGCTATAGTGGTTAATTTCTTAATTATGAAGTTATAACTTTAAATAGAAACCCAAATTTAGTGATAATTTGAGAGAGAAATCCTATGAGGTAAGACACGGTTCTTTGCTTTGAGAAATAAGTTTTTTCACGTAATTTTTTTTTGTGCATCTATTTAATTGTTGTACCATTACTAAAAAAAAATAATCTAATTCTTTATTACAACGATTGCAACTCAAATTAACTTTTTTAAAATCGAAGCAATAAAAATAGGTTCTTTTAAAATCCTAACGCATGGTCTTCACAAAATATCTTTAGAAAATTAGTGCTTACACAACTGTTTTTAGAATGGTACGGCAAAATTTAGTGTGAGAATTAATTCTTCTGATCCTCTTTAAGCGAATTGGTACATAGTACTCTTTATCCCTTTGTTAAGTAAAATTACTTTAATATATATTCCAAATTTTATATTCCTCTTGAAGCATGTTTGACATTACTGTTAAAAATAACTTATTTTTAGAAGCATTTTTTTAAAATGACTTTTCAAAAAAATGTTTTTGCTAAAAAATAAATAATTTGTGTTTGGATAATTCATTTGAAAAATATTTTTTATAAGCAAATTGTGTTTGACTGATCTATTTTAAAAAGTGTTTTCGACAGTAAAATTGCAAAAAAGGGCAACTATTAATGTACACTAATATTAAAATTATTTTATAGAGAGAAACTATTTTATATAATTATTATAAAAAAATAATTAAATTTTTATTTTTATTAAATTAAAATGTACATGTTTAAATTTTCAATCGTATTATATCGTTTTTGGGAGGCTAAAATCTATAATTGTTTTTTTTCTTTTTTCTAATCTTATATTGTTGTTACCTTTTTTCTAATTCTGCAAAATAATACATAAAATAATATATAACATATAAATATATAAACATAAAATAAAATTATAAAATTTATTATATAAAAATAAAAAGAAAAACTCTTAAATGAAATTTAACCAAACTCGTGAAATATGCTAATTAATTAATATAAACTATATTGGTAAATATGTATTTATGAAAATGATATTTTAATCTTGAAAAAAAAATTGTTTTTGCTTCTGCTTTTTAAAAAAAAGCAGAATTTTAGCTTCTTCCAAAATAGCAGAAAAATTGTTTTTGCTTCCATTAAAAAACATTTTTGTTGATTTATCAAACACTTAATTTTTCAACTAAAGTGTTTATTGCTCAAAACAAGTACTTCTCGCATCCCAACAACAATGTCAAATAGACTCTTAGTTTAATTTATTTATTTTAATCCAATTTGACGTAAAATTTAGAAAAGCAAACACATTTTTGAATCATGATCTGAAACTAAAGATATGTATTACATATTAAAATATTTTATAATTTTGAATATATTACATAAAATATCAAAATAAATACATCACGTAAAATATCAAAATTATTAATCACAATAAATCATCAAAAAAAACACCAAATAAAAATTGCAACTCTCAACAAATATTACAAAATTAAATCTTTGAAATTTATAATTATATATTTGAACATGCATTCTAAAAGAAAAATTAGGAAAAAGTGTCAAAATATAATCTGGTCAAATTTCATATCATAATTAAATAAATATTTTTAAAATCTAGATTAGAATATCAATGCAGTTTATTTTGAAAAAAAAATTCGTTAAATAAATTGCAGAAATTAGCAATTTGAAATACATTTTATTTAAGAAAAAATTGAATTTTGTGAGAAAAAGTTTCAAAATATAATCTGGTCAAATTTTATAATTAAATAAAAAAATTTAAAAAAATTGATGATGTTTATCTTGAAAATAAATAGGAAAAAAGAAAGATATGTGGAAAGAGGTAGAAAGAAAGAGAAGAGCGCAGGGGAAGGCAGAAAGAGTTGGATGCTGACGAGTCCATCATAAGACTCTTCCGCGTAGCTGCCAGCTGTCTGGCCACGGATTCCCCTGATATGGACCCCACTTACATACACACACACACTCTTATTAGATGACATAGCCTACTTCTTTCTACCCCCAAAATCCCCAAATATCTATTCTTACGCTATACTCCTCTCTCCCTCTCTACCTCTCTGCCTCTCTGTATCTGTATGTAGAGAGAGAAACTAAGAGTTGTGTGTTGTGGCGATGAAATTGGAAGAGAGAAACTAGTGTTTACATTCTGAAATGTTGTTTTGTTTGTAACAGATCCATCCATCTCTTTCACAGATTTGATTTTTGTTATTTCAATGGCGAAGACTGGTGTTGTTGAAGCAGATCCACTTACGGTTAAAGAGATGGAGTTGAAAAGGGAGTTGCAGAGATTAGTTAAGGCCATTTTGTCTCAAGAGGAGATTAATGTTGATGCTATTGATAAAACCCAGCAAATCCTTCTTGCTTTGAAGGAATTAAAGGTTAAACGACGTTCATCCTCTTTCGATCTTCCTTTTCCTGAGGAATTTCGATGTCCGCTTTCTAAACAACTTATGAGAGATCCTGTCATGCTTGCCTCCGGTCAGGTTAGTACATTCATCACCACAATTTTAATATATGATTTTTTTTAAAAAAAAATTGTTCGGTGTGTTTGATTGATTGATTTTTGGAGGTTTGTGGAATTGTGGTGGGTTTGGTAGATTGAACTTGGAAGGGGTGATTCCTTTCAATTTTGCCATCATTGTAATGAATTGGGGGTGGGGGTTGTACATGGGCTACTGTTAATTACATGATATCTGCTTAATTAGTGTTGTTGTGAGTGTCAATTATAAGGTACAACAGTGTGTATTAATCTTTCTTTTTGATTTATCGTTACAATGCTCCCTTAATTCAGTTCTCATAGAGCACATGTAAATTCTGTTAAGTGGTTTTGTAATTTTCAAGATTCATATACTGTTCTCTGTGTTTTAGTTAGTTGTTGTGAGTTAGTTTTGAGACACATTTGGCTGATATATTGTTGATATTTTTGCAGACTTATGATAGACCCTTCATTCAGAAATGGTTAAAAGTTGGGAATAGGACGTGCCCTCAAACACAACAAGTACTTTCACATACAATTCTTACACCTAATCACTTGATTCGGGATATGATATCGCAATGGTGTAAAAATAATGGGATTCAAATGCCAGACTCTGTTCAGTTTTTGAATGATGAAGGATTGACTGAAGCTGACCGTGATTTGTTCTTGTCGTTGCTTGAGAAGATGTCTTCAACGTTATCTGATCAAAAGGTTGCTGCAAGAGAATTACGTTTGTTAACGAAGAAAATGCCTTCCTTTCGGTCACTATTTGGAGAATCTGCTGATGCAATTCCTCAACTTGTTCGTCCCCTATCTCAAAGTAACAGCAATGTTAATCCAAATCTCCAGGAAGACATAATCACAACACTTTTGAATCTTTCCATCCATGACAACAATAAGAAGCTTGTCGCGGAGACTCCAAAGGTTATTCCACTTCTTGTGGATGCATTAAGATCAGGAACAATTGAAACAAGGAGCAATGCAGCAGCTGCACTTTTTACATTATCTGCGCTTGATTCTAATAAAGAGCTTATAGGAAAATCTGGTGCCCTGAAACCACTGGTTGAACTTCTAGATGAAGGGAACCCAGTCGCAATGAAGGATGTTGCTTCAGCTCTTTTTAGTCTATGCATTATTCAGGACAATAAGGCGAGAGCGGTTAGAGATGGTGCTGTGAGGTCTATACTGAAAAAGATTATGAGTAACGTGCACGTCGATGAGTTACTAGCTATACTAGCTATGCTATCAAATAATCAAAAGGCAGTTGAGGAGATGGGAGACCTTGGGGCGGTTACATGTCTGCTTAATATAATAAGGGAGACCTCGTGTGCTCGCAGCAAGGAGAATTGTATTGCAGTCCTTTATACAATCTGTTACAGTGATCGAACCAAGTGGAAGACATTAAGGGATGAGGAGAAAACGTATGGGACAATCTCTCAACTTGCTCAAAATGGTACAGCAAGAGCCAAGAGAAAGGCTAATGGTATTCTTGACAGACTGAACAGGGCTATCAATCTTACTCATACTGCATAAAAGAAGCCAGCAGTTTGAAGAACAAAATGTGTAAATTCTGGTTTAATCTTTGCCCTCTTTCCTTTCATAAAAAAGTATTTGAGGCATGTTGTGGTTCGTTTGCAACCTTACATTTTGTACATTGTATCTGAGATTTACAAGTAATAGTGATTGTGAATAATTTATTATGAAGGAGTTTTCGTAAAAGTAAGATCCATGGTGTTTTTACTCTTTTAGTTGGATTACGTGGGACATGGTTGGTCTAGGCTATGTTGCTTGGACTCTGATTGTTCAAAGTGGTGTTATTTTTGGAGAATCTTGGACTCTGATTGTTCAAAGTGGTGTTATTTTTGGAGAATCTGACATAGAAAGTGAAGAGTCTGGTATAGGTGATTAATATGTAGTAGTAGAAGAATTAGTGAAGTAATAAGAAGAAGAAATAATTGTTGCACATGGGTGTTGTGTATTAGTTTAAACATGTAATGTGAGGTAGAAGGTGGGGTTGCTGTGATTTGTCTGCAAGGAAGAATGTGATATTTGTAGTGTGGAGGGGCAGATAATGTTCCTTTCTTTTCTCATTAGCAATGGTAAGTACGGTCCACTGACCACATGGCTGGACTGGGCTTCCTATGTATTACCTCTTTGGTGATGCTACTGTTATTCTTAGTTTACACACACTTCTGGCTTTACGTGAAAAGGGATGATTCTCTTTTTATCTAGTATACTCTACACTAACTAGGTCTTATTTGGAACTTAAATTTGTAGTTTATGATAATTCAGCAAAATTTTGATTTCATATCTCATATTCACTTGAAAGGTAGGATATATCAATTCCAATTTTAATTTAAAACTTTGATCTATAAATTTATATGAAAGGGTTATAATATTACAATCAATGTAAAGAGATTGTAATTATGAAAGTATTATATTAAAAAGTAGCTGGTTATTATTATTGTTGATTTATTGGATCAACATGTTTTTGTAAAATTATGTGTGTATGAAAGTTTGTAATAATATATAATCGTGATCTTTTTTTTGTATTAATGTGACTTGTTGGGATTATTGAAATTGGAGTGCTTCCAACTAATTTTAGATTTGCATCGGAAAGTCGAGTAAAATTCTTTCCTAAGAAAGGACTATGGAAGTTGAAACTCATTACTCTTGGGTACTAGGTTATGGAGATTGTTATAGCATCTTGTATTAACATACATATGAAGGTAATGGATAAATGAATGAATGATATATAGCATATATGTAGTTAGTTGGAAAACCTCCAATTCCAATAGGGAAGGGAAAGAATATGGGCATATAATATTGAATGGCCCATCCAATGTGCACCTCATTTCTTTATATCTTCAACAAGAAGACAAAGCCTAGCAAAGTGTATATATGACAAAAAGCAGGCGGCTGACTCTTAAACTCTCTTGCAATATAACTTGTTCCCTTCAAACTTTGTAAATAAAAGTAAAATATTTAGATGGAGCCTAGTCTAGGGATGAACATCTGACGTTATTTTTTTGTTATAAAAGAAATCCTATGAATATACCCTTAATGCATTATCCAACTTGTGCTATTGCCTATTGGAAGTATATGCATGCAAAAATATCCTTAAATCATGTCAAATTAAATAAAATTATCGTCAATGCCAAAAGTATCCTTGCAATTGGTGGCGAAGCATCTAAGTAATTAAGTTTTGTTCCTCAATTCACGTTATTGTTAACTTCTATGAATAAAGAAGCAAGTGGGTAATCATGTGATGCCTTTTCATTGTGTATAAATAAAAGAAAGAATATGGAATACAAGGTTGGTACGGTCAACAACACCTTTATTTTATTACTAGGAAATTCAATATGCTATCGTTTTGATTCTCCATAATCCATACCCATTTTCTTGAGGAAACAAATTAAAATTAAATGACTTATATTTAGGACTTAAGGAGTATAAATTAAGTCCTTCATTTTGGTTATATTTTTTTCTTTTTCTTTTCACCCAATGTTTGGTATCCACATTGAAGACTGCACAGGAAAGTTCCATATTACGGGGGTAAAACCAGTGGCGGAGCCACATGAAGTTGAGGGGTGTCGATCGACACCCCTTCGTCGGGAAATTACACTGTGTAGCTAGAGTAAAAAAAAAATTTATGTATATATATTACATATTGACACTCCTTGATTTCTACACGATTTTACTTTTTTAAATTTTGACACCCATATGTCAAAGTTTTGACTCCGCCATTGGGTAAAACGCTTTCCAACAAAGGCAATTTCATATTCAAAGGACTCGAATCTAAGACATCTAGTTAAAGATGAAGGGGTTCTTACCATTTCATCACAATCCTTGTTTTTTTTTTTCATTCAAAAAGTGGAGTGGAGGAATGAATTACAATGTGGGCGATCGAACCATCACCAACAAAATGAGAGTTCAAATAACCAACCAACTAAACTATTCTGATTTCTTTCTAGGGAAAAGGGTTTAATATACCCCTCAACTTTGCCATTTGGAGTTGATATGCCCCTTGTTATGAAAGTGACTCATATATACCATTACTGTTATACAAACAGCTCACATATTCCCCTACGTTACAAAATGAGCTTACATATACCCTTCATTTAACGGAAGTGAAAAAATTAGTTTTAAATTTATATTTTTACTTTTGATTTTTTTTTTAAATCATTAGGGTTATATATGATTTTTCTAGCAAATTTCAAGGTATATTTTAATTTTTTTCGGACATAAATTATTTTTTGACTTCTTGATTATCATTATTTGAGTTTCTTATTCTTATTTTATATTTTTCTTTCATTCATTAGTGTAAAGAAAAAAAATTTAAACTATTTTTTTTGTTGCTATATTATAATTTTAAACCATCTTTTTTCGGACATCGTCTCTTAGTCCATCGCTTTTTAATTAAAAAAAAAAAATTAAAAAGCAACGGATGGCATCGCTTAGTCCGTCACTTTTTTTCACATATTTTTGCTAATTAATTATTTTATATAGATAGTGACGCAGTCCGTTGCTTTTTATAAAAAATAATTATTTATTAATTTAAAAAAAGTCACGCCATCCGTCACTTTTTATTAATTTTAATTATTTAATTATTTTTTAAATTAGCGACGGACAACATCTTTATGTCCGTCACTTCTTGGTCAAAATATCTGGTCAAATATATTAAGAAAGCGACAGACAATGTCTCTTAGTCTGTCACTTTTTGGTCAAAATGTTGGTCAAACATTTTTAAAAAAAAGTGACGGACATAGAGACGTTGTCCGTTGCTTTTTTAAAAAAATCTGCACTAGCAGACGCAATTTTTCCCATTTCTCCATATAAAAACAAAATTGAGAAATATTTTGATTTAATTTTATTTAAATCGTCTTCCGGAGAATGGTTTTGTGTAAAATAAAAAACAAAAAAAATTATAATACCGACTTCCAGATGTCGGTAAAATTAAATAGTATGTAATAATTAATATTTTCAATTAACTTTAAATAAATCGTCCTCCGAATGACGGTTTTATATAAGTTAAAAAATAATTTAATACAAAATATCGACCTCCCGATGTCAATATTATTTAATTAACATGATTACTTTTTATTTATCTTAAAATTTAATGTGATACCGACCTCATGAGGTCAGTATTTTTTATTATATCTAATTACTTTTAATAAAAGCGACATCCAAAGGTCGGTATGTTTAAAATATTCCTATTAATCATAATTTTGCTATTGTGCATAATATTAAAATTTCATTTTACACCTACGATTAATTGTTCAAAAAGTGTAACAATTTTGTATACTTTTACAAATAAAATGTTAGAATTCGTGAAATAAATAAAAATATATCTATAATCCATATTTAGAATATGAAACTACGTTGATATGAATTAGGAGATAATTATACTTATATTTATAGAGTAATGTACAAATCCTATCAGTCCGTCGTCTAATCATAAACTTAATATCTCATGTCATGATGTAGTAGAGGTGAAGAGCTAACATATAATTCATTCCAGTATGAAATGCGAGATAGTATTATTATATACGTTCGATCTTGAATGAATGTCAAGTGTAGTGATCACCTCCTAATTATGATGACATGTAAAGGATATTTCATCGGAGTATGAAATACGTTAATTAATTATATATATATATATTCCTCGAGTAGTTTAACAAATCAAGTCTTATATACTAGTGGTTCAGCTATGAAATACATTATCAATTAAAGAAATATCGATGATCAATTCAAGGAGATTTATATATTAAATTTGATATTGATAAACTTTTGTTGATCAATAGAATTATATTTATATAATTAGAAGGTATATAATTTAAATTTATAAAATTAACTTGATCGATAAATTAAATTTATTAAATTAAACCTTTGTTGATGTGTAGTTAAATTATGTATATATATATATAGCCAAACACATATACAACCCCTCTAACTTGTCCACATTTTTCATTTTTGCACTTTATCTTAGTCTTGTTCCATTTTAACCCTTGAACTCCATTTTTTATGTTCCATTTTAACACGAAATACTATTTTTATGATTTATTTATTTTTATATATATTCTTCAATTGCAACTTCTTATTTTAAATTGACATGTGTCATTTAATTTTAGTTAAAAAATTAAAAATTAATAAAAAATAATTCTTTTTAAAAAATAATAATTTCTTTTAAAGAGTGTTATGTATTTTTGTGTGAAAAATAACCGACGAAATTGTGTTGGTTTCTTTCTTTAAAATCACTGACAACCTAACAAAGTCAGTCGAGTTTTAACATTGTTTAGTAGTGTTATTAGCAATGAACAAGAGTCTTTTTTTAGTAGTGTTATTAACTAAGTCAATCGAGTCTTTTTGAAGATGGGTTTTTTTATTCGTATTGATTTATATTAAAAATTAAAAGTGAGTATTTGCGTTAAATTTAGATAGCCTAGATGATAAGAAAAAAATAAATAAGTAGTGTTATTTAATTGATTGAATGTTTAAGAAAGAAAATCAAAGAACTTTCGTCAATTTATTTTCATGCAAAAATACAGAGAAATATCAAAAAATAATATTATTGTTTGAAATTTTTTATGTTTGTTCGCGAATGTTTAATTTTTTTAATTAACAGGCACAGGTCTATTTTTTTAAAATAAGAAATTGCAATTGAAGAACATAAATAAAAACAAATCATAAAAATTAGTATAAGTGTTTAAATGGTACAGAAAAAATGGAGTTTAAGGGTTTTAATGGAACAAGGCTAAGTTGGAGTGCCAAAATGAAAAATGAGGGCAAGTTTGAGGGGTATATGTATGCATGTATGTATGTATATGTATGCATATGTATATGTAATTTTAATTAATAAAATCAACCTCAAAAGGTAAGTTTATATTAAAATAAATTAATAAATACCGACCTAAAGAGGTCGGTATATTTAAATAATTATTTTATTTAGAAAATATCGACTTCACGATGTCGGTATATTGACACCCAATTTTGATAGACCTATAACCCTTTCGGAAGTGTTATTTGGTTAAATATGTGTTTTTTTTAAAATATTCCGAGTTTAAATTTTTAATCGATTTTGTCTAAAAATTATATATTTTAGTTTGCATACTTTATAAAATTATCGTAAATATTATTAAAATATTTTTAAAATTATAAGTAAAACTCGGAATAATTATTTTATTCAAATGTTTTAAAATTTAAGTGATTTTTATTATATAAAATGTTATAATATTTGTAGTATTTTAATTGGATAGCATTTCTTTAATTTTTCTCGAAATCATTTAATTTTTAGCCCATTCTAATCTAATTCCTTTCAATTTTAGCTTTTTCCTTATTCAATTCATTGCAATTCTAGCCACCTCAATCCAATTTCGTTTTTCAATTATAGCCTCTTATATCAATTTTAGTTGCAATTTTAGCCATTCATTCATTGCAATCCAAATCTTGAAACATTAGTTTAAATCTTAACCGTCCATCCTTTAAGTGAATCCTAGATCAAATCCTAGCCGCACATCTTAACTAATCCAATGGCTCAAATTAAATCTACCTAACCTTCCTATTTTTGACCTAAAAAAAGACCAAACCCTCTAATTTTGAAAACTCATTCTTTTCTTCTCTCTCAAGCAGCCCAGCCTCCTCCCGTCGCCCTCCTCCCGCCGCCCTCCTCTTCTCATCTCTTCTCTCCTTGCTCCCTCCCGTCTCTTTTCATCCGCGAGACAAATCGCCGCCTCTCTCTCATCTCTCCAATCAGCGAAAGTTCGCTGCTCTGTCTCTCCCTCAACTGCTCCAGCCAGCGAGCTCCAAGAAATCAACATCAGCAGCCGGCGAGGAGAGCAATAACATCTCCGGCCAACTGACCCCGACCTCGATCCACTGCCCTTCTCCTTTAATTGAAGGTTAGGGTTTCATAATATTATTTTTAATTTCTTTCAATTTGAGTATTGAATTTGTTAATTAGTGTATTGAATTAGGTTTTTTTTATTGATTGTTAGTTAGTAAGTGAATGATTTAGGGGTTTTTGATGGTTAGTTTGAATTAGGGATTATTTGATTGTTAGTTTGCATTTGTTGATTGTGAAATGAAAATTTTAATGTTGGGATTTGTTTGAATTAGGGTATCTTAGGATTTGTTTGAAATTTGGTATTTCTTGAGTTAATTAGTTCGATTTTGGAATTGTAAGAGTAGATTGAATTAGGGTATTTAAGGAGTTGTTTGAATTTAGGATTTTAGGACTAGTTTGAATTTGTGATTTCAAGACTAGTTTGAATTTTGAATTTAGGACTAGTTTGAATTATTATTACAGTTGAACTTAGAATTTGAACATGAACATGAACCTGAACTTGAACTTAGAATTTGAAGTTAAACTTAGAACTTGAACTTGAACTTGAATTTAGAACTTGAACTTGAACTTGAACTTGAACTTAGAACTTGAACTTGAACTTGAACTTGAACTTAGAACTTGAACTTGAAATTAGAACTTGAACTTGAACTTAGAACTTGAACTTGAACTTGAACTTAGAATTAGAAATTGAACTTGAACTTGAATTTAGAACTTGAAATTAGAACTTGAACTTAGAATTAGAACTTGAACTTAGAATTAGAACTTGAACTTGAAATTAGAAATTGAACTTGAACTTAGAACTTGAAATTAGAACTTGAACTTGAAATTAGAAATTGAACTTGAACTTAGAACTTGAAATTAGAACTTGAACTTGAAATTAGAATTTGAACTTGAACTTAGAACTTGAACTTAGAATTTGAACTTGAACTTGAACTTGAACTTAGAATTTGAACTTGAACTTGAAATTATAACTTGAACTTGAACTTAGAATTTGAAGTTAAACTTAGAACTTGATGTTGAAATTAGAACTTGAACTTGAACTTAGAATTAGAACTTGAACTTGAACTTAGAAATTAAACTTGAACTTAGAACTTGAAATTTGAGTATTGAATTTGTTAATTAGTGTATTGAATTAGTTTTTTTATTGATTGATTGTTAGTTAGTAAGTGAATGATTTAGGGGTTTTTGATGGTTAGTTTGAATTAGGGATTATTTGATTGTTAGTTTGTGTTTGTTGATTGTGAAATGAAAATTTTAATGTTGGGGTTTGTTTGAATTAGGGTATCTTAGGATTTGTTTGAAATTTGGTATTTCTTGAGTTAATTAGTTTGATTTTGGAATTGTAAGATTAGATTGAATTAGGGTATTTAAGGAGTTGTTTGAATTTAGGATTTTAGCACTAGTTAGATTTTGGAATTTTAGGACTAGTTTGAATTTGTGATTTTATGACTAGTTTGAATTTTGAATTTAGGACTAGTTTGAATTATTATTGAAGTTGAACTTAGAATTTGAACATGAACTTGGACTTGAATTTGAACTTCGAATTTGAAGTTAAACTTAGAACTTGAACTTGAAATTAGAACTTGATATTGAACTTGAACTAGAACTTAGAACTTGAACTTGAACTTAGAACTTGAACTTGAAATTAGAACTTGAACTTAGAACTTGAACTTAGAACTTGAACTTGAACTTAGAATTAGAACTTGAACTTGAAATTAGAAATTGAACTTGAACTTAGAACTTGAAAGTAGAACTTGAACTTAGAATTAGAACTTGAAGTTGAAATTAGAAATTGAACTTGAACTTAGAACTTGCAATTAGAACTTGAACTTGAAATTATAATTTGAACTTGAACTTAGAATTAGAACTTGAACTTGAAATTAGAAATTGAACTTGAAATTAGAACTTGAACTTAGAATTAGAACTTGAACTTGAACTTAGAAATTGAACTTGAACTTAAAACTTGAACTTGAAATTAGAATTTGAGCTTGAACTTAGAATTTGAACTTGAACTTGAAATTAGAACTTGAACTTGAACTTAGAATTTGAAGTTAAACTTAGAACTTTATGTTGAAATTAGAACTTGAACTTGAACTTAGAATTTGAAATTTGAGTATTAAATATGTTAATTAGTGTATTGAATTAGTTTTTTTTTATTGATTGTTAGTTAGTACGTGAATGATTTAGGGGTTTTTGATGGTTAGTTTGAATTAGGGATTATTTGATTGTTAGTTTGTGTTTGTTGATTGTGAAATGAAAATTTTAATGTTGGGGTTTGTTTGAATTAGGATATCTTAGGATTTGTTTGAAATTTGATATTTCTTGAGTTAATTAGTTCTATTTTGGAATTGTAAGATTAGATTGAATTAGGATATTTAAGGAGTTGTTTGAATTTAGGATTTTAGCACTAGTTAGATTTTGAGATTTTAGGACTAGTTTGAATTTGTGATTTTAAGACTAGTTTGAATTTTGAATTTAAGACTAGTTTGAACATGAACTTGACCTTGAACTTAGAATTTGAACATGAACTTGACCTTGAACTTAGAATTTGAAGTTAAACTTAGAACTTGAACTTGAATTTAGAACTTGAACTTGAACTTGAACTTGAACTTAGAACTTGAACTTGAACTTGAACTTGAACTTAGAACTTGAACTTGAAATTAGAACTTGAACTTAGAATTAGAAGTTGAACTTGAAAATAGAAAATGAACTTGAACTTAGAACTTGAACTTAGAATTAGAACTTGAACTTGAAATTAGAAATTGAACTTGAGCTTAGAACTTGAAATTATAACTTGAACTTAGAGCTTGAATTTGAAATTAGAATTTGAATTTGAACTTAGAACTTGAACTTGAACTTGAACTTAGAATTATAACTTGAACTTGAAATTTAACTAATTTTAGAACTTTTCGTGCTAGGCAATTAAGGAAGCTCAACATCTAAAAAAGTTGATACAAGACTATATTGCTTCTTTCATCAAAGTAGGAGATAAGGTTAGTGCTTCTAAATTTCTAAAGTTCAAGTACAATTGTTTTCAATAATGTGTTTGTGTCCATCTAGTATTGATATTTAGCTTTAATTTTATGATAATATTTTGTGTCCATCGATTGTTTGTTAAGCATAAGTACCAACACTAGTTGATCCTATTGATGACAAAATTGATTTTCTTGCAAGATCGATTTGTGTCCATCTAGTATTGATATTTAGCTTTAATTTTATGATAATATTTTGTGTCCATCGATTGTTTGTTAAGCATAAGTACCAACACTAGTTGATCCAATTGATGACAAAATTGATTTTCTTGCAAGATCGATTTGTGTCCATCTAGTGTTGACACTTAGCTTTAAATGTAGAAATAATATATTTGTTAAGCATGAGTACCAACACTAGTTGATCCTATTGATGACAAAATTAATTTTCTTGCAAGATCGATTTGTGTCCATCTAGTGTTGACACTTAGCTTTAAATTTAGAAATAATATATTTGTTAAGAATGAGTACCAACACTAGTTGATCCTATTGATGACAAAATTGATTTTCTTGCAAGATCGATTTGTGTCCATCTAGTGTTGACACTTAGCTTTAAATTTAGAAATAATATATTTGTTAATCAAGTTGATCCTATTGATGAAAAAATTGATTTTCTTGCAAGATCGATTTGTGTCCATTTATTGTTGACACTTAGCTTTAAATTTAAATAAGTTGAATTAAAAAAATGTGGTTTTGTTGATGGATTTAGTTGTTGGAATTAAGTCAAAACTAAACTAGTTAGAGTTGTTAAGTTGTTTAAATAAGTTGAATTAAATAATGTGGTTTTGTTGATGAATTTTGTTGTTGGAATTAAGTCAAAACTAAACTAGTTCAAATTATAAAGTTGTTAAGTTGTTTAAATAAGTTTAATTAAATAATGTGGTTTTGTTGGTGGATTTAGTTGTTGGAATTAAGTCAAAACTAAACTAGTTCAAATTATAAAGTTGTTTAAATAAGTTAAATTAAATAATGTGGTTTTGTTGATGGATTTAGTTGTTGGAATTAAGTCAAAACTAAACTAGTTCAAGTTAAAAAGTTGTTAAGTTGTTTAAATAAGTTAAATTAATTAATGTGGTTTAGTTGGTGGATTTAGTGTTGTATTAAGTCAAAACTAAACTAATTCAAGTTATAAAGTTGTTAAGTTGTTTAAATAAGTTAAATTAAATAATGTGGTTGTGTTGATGGATTTAGTTGTTGGTATTAAGTCAAAACTAAACTAGTTCAAGTTATAAAGTTGTTAAGTTGTTTAAATAAATTAAATTAAATAATGTGGTTTTGTTAATGGATTTAGTTGTTGGACTTAAGTCAAAACTAAACTAGTTCAAGTTATAAAGTTGTTAAGTTGTTTAAATAAGTTAAATTAAATAATGTGGTTTTGTTGATGGATTTAGTTGTTGGAATTAAGTCAAAACTAAACTAGTTCAAGTAAAAAGTTGTTAAGTTGTTTAAATAAGTTAAATTAAATAATGTGATTTTGTCAATACTAAACTAGTTTTAGGACTACTACTAGTAAAATTATTATTAAATTTTATTTATAATATAATTGAATATCTATAATTTTGTAGATGAATCATCGTTTGTGGATGTATAATATGCATTATGAAACTGGTGTTGGTTTGAAACCTGAATTTATTGACGGTGTTAGAAATTTTATTGAACATACAATGACACTTGACATTTTCAAGATTAATGGATTGGTTAGGTGTCCTTGTAGTGCATGTAAGTGCTTAAAATTTTTTAAACCAGATAGAGTTATGGTTCATTTGTACCGTAATGGATTTAAGCCTAGATATTTTGTATGGATTGATCATGGAGAAAATGATGGATTGAATGGTATCTTTTATAATTTGATGTTTGTTGATGTATATAATATGGTTGCACCACATGGCCAAATTAGGGTTGAACAAGTTAGAGTTGAACATGATAGGGTTCATGAAATGATCAATGATGCTTTCGGGGTTCAAGGTGGGATGGAACCAGAACAATATTTTGATGAACTCCTAATGAAGAAGCAAGACGATTTTATAATCAATTAGAAGAGTCTAGTCGTCCACTATGTGAAGGGAGTCCGCATTCTGCCTTGTCAGTTACGGTTAGATTAATGAATATTAAATCAGATTGGAATGTTCCTAATGTTGCTATGGACTCAATGGTTGATCTTTTGGGTGAACTAGTTAATCCGGAGTTTAACATACCAAAAAACTTCTATCAGGCAAAGCGTTTGGTGTCCAAGTTAGGTTTGACGTATGATAGAATTCATTGTTGTGTTAATGGATGCATGTTGTTTTACAAGACTGATAATGAATTAGAAAATTGTAAGTTTTGTGGAGATACTCGTTATAAGAGGACTCCGGCTGGAAAGATGGTCCCAGATCAGGCGATGCATTATCTACCTCTCATTCCTAGGTTAAAGAGGTTGTATGTATCGATGAGGTCTACCCCACATATGAGATGGCATCGTGAATATAGAAGGTCGCTGGGTGTCTTGTCTCATCCATCTGATGGTGAAGCATGGAAGCATTTTGATGATGTATATCTTGATTTTGCTAGTGAACCAAGAAATGTTAGATTGGGGTTATGTTCAGATGGCTTCACACCATTCTCTAATAATGCTTTGCCTTATTCATGTTGGCTGGTATTTCTTACTCTGTATAATCTTCCTCCTGAAATGTACATGACCAGTCCCTACATCTTTCTAAGTTGTGTTATTTAAGGTCCCCGAAATCCAAAAAGTTTGATTGATGTCTATCTACAACCATTGATAGATGAGCTCAAACAATTGTGGTTTGAAGGCGTTTTGACTTATGATATATCAACTAAGCAGAATTTTATCATGCGTGCTTCTTTAATGTGGACTATTAATGATTTTCCTGCATACGAGATGCTGTCTGGTTGGATGACAGCTGGAAAGTTAGCATGTCCGTATTGCATGGAAAATAGTAAGGCATTCACTTTAAAGCATGGCAGAAAAAATACATGGTTTGATTGTCATCGCTAGTTCTTGCCAATGGACCATGAGTTTAGAAAGATGAAAAATGCATTTAGGAAAAATAAGGTTGAAAGTGACCCCCCACCTCCATTACTCACAGGGCATCAAATTTGGGAGAGAATTTCCCAATTATCTAAAGTTACAGAAGCTTCACCTTCTAGACTTCCTAGATATGGTGTTGAACATAATTGGATCAAACAAAGCATATTTTGGGAGTTGTCGTATTGGAAGGACAATCTGCTACGACATAATCTAGATGTGATGCACATTGAAAAAAATTACTTTGACAATTTGTTTAACACAGTGATGAATGTTAAAGGTAAGACAAAAGACAATCCAAAAGCTAGAATGGACATAAAGGAATATTGTAGGAGAAAAGAGTTATGGCTGCAGGAATTACAGAATGGTAAAATAGTTAAGCCCAAAGCCAGCTTTTCATTCACATTGGATGAGAAACGTGAAATTATTGAGTGGGTTAAAAATTTGAGGATGCCAGAGGGCTATGCTTCGAATTTAGGAAAGCGGGCAGATATGAATGAAGGAAAATTGATAGGTATGAAAAGTCATGATTGTCATGTGTTCATGGAAACTTTAATTCCTATCGCTTTTAGCCATCTACCCGAAAGGATATGAAAACTAATCACAGAGATAAGTCTTTTTTTTAAAGATTTGTGTTCTGGAAAGTTGTTGGAGAGTAGTTTAGATAGGATGGAGGAAAATATTCTTGTCACTACTACTAAGTTGGAGAAGATATTTCCATGTGGTTTTTTTGATGTGATGGAGCATCTTTCAATTCACCTTGTACAAGGGTCCCGCCTCGGAGGTTTGGTTCAAACAAGATGGATGTATCCATTTGAAATATTCACTAAGTTATATATATTTGCCAAGTCTTTTATATATTAACATATATATACATATATGCATGCAGAAAAATTGGTAGTTCGAAGCAAACGATTTAGCAAAGAGGAAGGATCGAAGGATCATTTGTTCAAGGTCATATTGGGAGAGAAGCAGGTGATTTTTATTCTTATTACTTTGGTCATGATGTGTCATGTAGGAGAAACAGGCCCAATAGCAATGATGAAGGCGATATTGATTCTTTATTTCCACCGATATCAATTTTTAATCAAAATGGTCGAGGATCTAAAAAGCGTAGAAAGCGAGGCTTCACTGATATGGAAATACAATCAGCTGTGACACATATTTTGCTTAATTGTCCAGAGATTCAATCATATGTCAAGTAAGTGTTAAAAATATGTTATTAAATTACATACTAATAAGTGATCATTAACTAACGAAATACTTGAATGTAAAATGATCAGCTTGTTCGTAAACACATGGGGTAATGAAGCCATCTATACAGAATTTTCCAAATGGCTGAGGAACTATGTAAGTGTGCAATCACTAAGTATTTAATAATATATTCATTTTATACTAAATTATATTACTTGAAATAACAATCGCGTAGGTTTACGATGAATACTCTAGTGTCCAACATTTGCAATTAGTGAAAGAAGTAGCCCTAGGACCTGAATCTCAAGTACTAGCAATGAATAAGTATTGTGTCAATGGTTTTAAGTTTCAAACTGAAGAAGTATCCTGGAACAAGAAAACAAATAATAGCGGTGTCTATATACAAGGTGATGTTGATGGTACTGGTCAAACTATTGAATATTATGGTGTCATTCAAGAGATTATTGAAGTGAGGTATTCAGGTTGGCCTAATAAGAAGATTATATTATTTTGGTGTGAGTGGTTTGACCCATCACATAGAGGCACAAAGGTGGACCATCAACATAATATAATTGAAGTTAAGCACACCAGGAAATACAGAAGTTATGATCCTTTTATTATTGCACAACATGCTAAACAAGTGTATTACGCTTCATATCCATTGCGTAGAGACAAAGCTGATTGGTGGGTTGTTATAAAAAGTAAGCCTGTGGGAAGAATTGAAATTGACAATGTCTTAGATGTGGCGTATCAAAATGATGTTGCAATTGTTCAACAACAAGTTGATATTGAATTGGAAACCACACTACAACATCCTCAACACATATTAGAAGAAGTATCTGATGATGAGATATTGAATGTTGAGGAAGAAATATCCGAGAATGAGGAAAATGAATCATTTGATGATGAAGAATGGGACGATAATGAAAATGAAACAATTGAGGAGGAAGAATGGGAGAATGATGGAATTGAAACAAGTGAGGAGGAATAGTGTAGAATGAAAGCTAGCTAGTACATATGTAAGTGTATTTTACTAATTTTATTTAATTTATGAATTTTATATATATTATACATGTAAATTTGCATACAGATGTCATCAGGCGGTGACGGTGATAGACATCGCAAGCATCTTAGAGTTAGCCAGACTAAACAGGCTAAGAAGAAGAAGTCTAGGAGACCGATAGATCTTGAAGATATTGCAGGATCTATTTCTTCTGTGCCAGAGCGCATCAGCCATGATATTCATTTATTTGCTGTTTCGTTTGGTACGGCGGATCCTTGGCAATATTATCCTAATTATCGTCGACCAGTCGGTGCTTCATCTACTTCACAAGCATTGCCTTCACGACGTTACGAGAACCTACCTTTACAGGCTATTCGTCGAGCACGACCCTTATCGGCAGGTACTCCATCTCCCACAGGTACATTTTCTCAGTTATCTGCCATGAGGCTTGGATATTCTAGTAGCGAGCAGTCAGATGCTATGGCCGGTACGCCTCCATTGACTTAGCGTTTTACGCATCCTGATGTATCACCCTCGTCTACAACTGCACCTAGTGCTACACCACATGATACAATGTCTGCTCTAACTTCTGGCTAGAAGGACAGACTTGGTAGAGTCATAATTGAGCTGGATGGATCATCGTAAGTTTGTTTTGTTATCTATTTGTTAGTTTATTTTATTTGTTTCTTGTACTTTAATATATTATTCATGAACTAACATATTTATTATGTGTTTTGCAGGTGGCATCCTGCAAAGGATGCTGTCCGGGCTTTAAAAGAGTGTGTTAAAATACTTTATACACAAGTTTATCACTCTTGGAGTGAGATTCCAAACAGTATACGCCAGACGATGTTTAATAACTTTAAGGTATATATTTTTTAGTTAAGTTTAGTATACTTTACCTTTTTTTGCTATCGATTTAATTAACGTTATTTAATTTTTTTTCAGACTATGTGTACTTGGGAGTCGAGGTACAATTTGGTCATTAGGACCACATTTGAGAGAAAGGCATCCGCCAGACTGTCTAGCTGGCTAAAGAGCGTTCGGGATAGTGGTGAACATCCCGATTGGATGTTGCCTCATGTTTTTGATGAATTGGATCAGTATTGGAACAAAGACAAGTTTAAGGCAATATCAGATCAGGCCAAAATGGCTAGAGGCAGTCTTAAAGGTGGCTCATTGCACACCGGAGGTGCAAAGACGGTTGGAACAATTGCACGAGAGATGGTAAGTTCTAATTCAAACTTTTAAATAAATAATTAGTTGATACATATATATCATTATAAATTTCAGTTTTTATTTATAGGAAAAAGAATTGGGACACACTCCCATTGAACCAGAGATTTTCAAAAAGACTCATGTCAGGAAGAAAGAAAATGAGTCGGATCCGAATGTGTGGGTGGAGGAAAGGGCCGAGCGAACTTTTGTAAGTTATTTAATATGAATAATATATATCAATAGTGAATATATTTATGATATATATATATATACTGATGTCAATACTTATATTTAATATGCAGAATGACTTTTATAAGTACGTTGCTGAGAATCTAGATAGTTCGGTTTAATTGACACCTGAACTGTCCACTCAGATTTGGAAAGAAAAAGTGGTAGGGGGGATACACAAGGGTAGATGCTATGGTCTAGGCTCTCGCAACGATGTTAGACGCCTTCAGTCAGGCTTAGAAGGTATTGGATCGTCACGTCAAGCTGAGGCACTTGACGGTGTTCAGATTGCTGCTATGTCGGATCAAATAGCTAAACTTACAGCGGCACTAGTAGAGTTGGAGCGGAAAAGAGTAGCTGAACAACAAAGCATGAGTGAGACCGTTCAACAAATCAAAGAACAAGTGATGAACCTCGCTCGTCGACCTACTACTTCGGCTCCCGATGACACCGACAATGAGAGTGATGAGGATGATTATGTAGATCTCACTCCCTAGTTTAGATCTCTGGACATTTATGAACTTTTTGAAATTTTAAAATGAATTTTAAAAGACTTTATCAGTCTTTAATTTATGATTTAGATACTTTTGAATGTTATTTTAAGTTTGTTATTTTATGTTTTGTTTAGATTGTTTATAATTGTGTGTGTTTGATTGGGCTGAATAGTGCAGAATTGAATTGAATTGCATTTGCATGTGGGCAGCAGAAGCTGCGAGCTGTTACTGTAAAAAATATTGCAGAAAAAGCGACGAATGCGTGGTTTAGTCCGTCGCTTTTTTGGGTTTTTAAAAATAAAATTTCCAGAAAAGTGACGGACAGTGTCCTTTTATCCGTCTTTTCTGGGATTTTCTAAAAATAAATTTACAGAAAAGCGACGGACTGCGTCTCCCTTTAGAAATTAAAAAAAATGAAAATTAAAATAGAGCGACGCAGTCCGTCGCCTAAAAAAAAAAGGTAAAAAAGCGACTCAGTTCATCGCTAAAAGAGACGCCGTCCTTCTCTAAAAGCGACGCAGTCCGTCACTTTTTTAAAAACTACGTTGTCCATCTCTTTTTAGCGATGCAGTCCATCGCTTTTTGAAAAGCTTCGAGCTAAAAAGCGACGGAAGTGACTGCATCGCTTTTCCGTCGATTTTGACCAAAAAAGCGACGCAATCCGTCGCTTTTGGCCGTCGTTTTTTGACAATTTTTTTAGTAGTGAAGCACATTGATTTTGCACAAATCTGAAAGCGCCATTGTTGATGTAAGTTGAAGCTTCACTTAGCTGAAAAAAGAGATTAATGGAAGTAATAATAAATCATTACAAAGTAATGAAAATAGAATGAATCGGTCAGAATTTTAGAAGTTAAGAAATTGACCCAAATGAAATAATGAAGATGATGGGTGAATAGTGATTTTTTTTTAAAATGAGGGAAATAAAAATAAAGAAAAAATATTTTTTTTTCAATTATCCGACGTGTCATCGATGTGGCACTTATGTGGCGCGCGTGCATTTCACCCATAAGTATGAAACTTGTACTGTATGTGTAAGGTGCTATTAAATTCACTTGAAATAAGTTTAGGGGGGTAAATAATTACCCGTAATGTTAAGGTACTAAAGTGAGTTTTGCTGCCAAGTTCGAGGGTGTTTTTATGTATTTTCCCTAATTATAATAAGAGTTTACAATTATATAATTATAAAATTACTTAAGCAAATAAAATTATAAAATTACTTAAGCAAATAATAAGATTTTTTTTATGAAGCAATTAAACTATAAAAGAGTCATTATAAAATGTGCACTAATTTTGAATTTGAAAGAAACAAATTTAAAGTGTTATAAAGTTTGTAGTCATGACTTCCAATGCAATAATAGTCATAAGTAAAATTTTACTACATGTGAAAAAAAATATTGATAGTTCTACTTTTGTCTCCATTCTAATTTAACTTGAGATGGTTAAGTAGAAAAATAAAAAATTCTAGTGGCTATTTTATCTTAAACCTTGCTCAAGCTTATAAAAAGGGACACATATAATTTTTTGAAAAGACATCCCAAATATTTCATAAATTGATTATGAAAATATTTCATAAATTGATCCTAGAATACTCATAAAGAGATCAAGACATCAAATACATTATTTTTCAAAGAAATGTCCTTGTGACAAATATATCTCAAGGAGGTCCAAATCGATCAACCTACGTTTGAGAAATATGCTATTAGTGGTCCTCAAATAAGATTTAGAAAAAAAATATTTAAGGAATAAATAAAGTTATACTTGCAATCTTAATGAATAAAATCACTTTTTATTTATTTTGGGATTACAATTTATGAGTTGATAAGAATATGGTCATTATTTTTTATCGTTACTCATGTAACTATTTTTTTTCAAGATCTACCACTAATTAGCCACCACCAACTCATGTTCTACAGTATTATTATGAGGCCCCTATTATTATCCTATATTACTTTGTTATTTAATTCGTAGTAGAATTTTTCATCTAAAAATAGTGATATTTCTTCCTTTGTGGAATAGAATGAGAAAAATGAAATGTGTGGCAAAATATATTAGTGACTAGTGTGTAGTGAAATTAGACTACGGAAAGAAAGAATTGAGACAAAGAAAAATATTGTAGGTCTTCAAAATATTCACTATATATAAAAAAAAACAATAATTTTATATTGAGAAATGTGTTCTTTTGATGAAGTTTTTGACTTTTCAAATAATCTGGAGTAATTATTTGAGCTACACGACGTTGTTGCGCTATTGTATTCTGGAGGAGAACGACAAGTTAAAATTTATATTGCTAGATTGGTGTTGATTATACCGCAGTGAGCTTGAATCTCCTTAAAGAGAGCGAAATATTTACTCCAACCTGAATATTGTTTTATTTTATTTATTTATTCTATTTTCAATTATATTTTATTGTAATTTGTGGTATATACATCAACGTATAGTATTATGAAATATAGTAGGATGAATCTTTATTCTAATCACCTTTTATATTTTTTTGATTTATTATCTTTTAAACAATAAAAATATCTAGAGAATTTTTTATATTCAAGACTCCTAGGTAAAAAAAACACCGAGATTTAATCGAATGGTATGATACCCAAGAGAAACTGAGATCATTGGCATAATTTTGAAAAGGTCAATTTTGTAAAAAAAAATAAAAAAAATAATATGATATAAATTTTATAAAATAACTAACTGAATTGAGCCATTAATTAATAACCCTACCGAGAAAAATAATTTCAGAGCTCCCGGCCATACTTTACGAAGAAGAATTAATTAAGTATTATTTTTTGTTCATACTAATTTTTAGTTGGGTTTCATTTTCTTTATTCAGATATGGATTAACTATACAAATTCACCGTTTGGTCAAGTTCTTAAGTAGTTAGAGAAGTATTGAAAATATTTTTAAATTTAACGTAAATTATTAGTTTTATCCAAAGATGAATTCATGATTTGGAGGTTATGAGTGTCACGTGTTTAAATAAGATAAACGGGTCGGTTCCTTCTATTTACCAATATTTATAAATAACTTGATCAACTATGCATATTTAATAAAAAAATTCTTTTAGATATTTTAATATTATAAATACCTAAGTAGTTCAATTTTATTTTTAGTAGTAATAAGAGATCCTATTCTCAAAACCTTGAGAAAATTAGAGATTCCTCACCTTAAAAATTTAAACTTGTATAAATCATCTAATATCATTACTTTATTATATTCATAAATCATTGTCTCAATGTGTTATTACATATATATAGTTGAGAGAAAATATAAAAAAATTATAGCTTCAACCCAGTTGTCTTCGATTAAGATATATAGTTGATAGAAAATATAAAAAAAATTATAACTTCAATCCGCTTAGCATGATGTAAAAGATCGAAAAAACCTTTAAATTAAAAGAACTCTAACATAATAATATCCATTATTCTTATAACTTTATTTATTTATTTTTAATTAAAATACTATTAAAATATATTTTTATTAATATTTATACAATATTCAAAATTTGCTACTCACTAATAATTAATATAGAATGCACGCGCAATACAAATATCAAGAGATAAATACTTAGTGAAAGAGACAATTTTTTTAAAAACAATTAGGAATTAATTAAAGCAAAAAATAGTCAATTGGATTAACAAATAATAATAGCAAGTAAGGAAGATTTAAAGGGGGGAAAAATTGAAGCCCTGCGCACATTAATGGGAAAAAAGGGCAAAACACTAGGGCTATCAAGGGTTTCAAACCCTCGACACCAACATGGTAAACTAAGTCTTTTAACCCTCACACCATTAAGGATTTTAGTTCATGAGTGACAAGCTTAATATATAACCGATTCGTTATACATACACATATATATATACAAAGTTTTCACCGAGGTCACTGAGTGCCGTGGAACCCCCACCCATGCACTTAGCTCTACCCCTGGTTTTATTTTTGAACCATATATTGACAGTCTTAAAAACATCTCTTAACTTGACTAAATGAACTTAAACACGCCTCCGATCTTGCACATGAGTGAAATACATCTCTAAATTCTCACTAAGTTTATGACTATTTTCATCACTTCTCTCGACTTTTTATTAAGAACGTCATATTTTTACAAGAGTTTGAAACTAGTTGTTATGTCATGTGGAAGATCGAGAGTATATCTAAGTTTAGTTGGTCAAGTAAATAAGAGTTTTTAAGGTTGTCAATATGTCACGTGGAAGATCAGGGATGTGGTTATCAATTTTTATTTTTATTTTAAAAAAAACACTTGTCAAATTAGCTGTTTTTAAAAGTTTGACCAAAATAGAAAATTCACAAACCTACTCCAGCTAATTTGGCATTTAAAAAATGTTGATTAATTTCGAATGGAGAACAAAGGTCAAGTTGATGAATTCATTGGTAATGATTTAGGTGGTTGATTAATTATAATCCATGTATCATGTTTAATTTGTAGGTGGACGCGATTATTGCACTTAACCGCGGATTTAGGGATGATTTAAGCAATACCAAGTGTAGTTAAGACTAATTCTATTTTATTAGTATGTGATTGTTGACCACTTGATTTTGTCCAAAAATCACACCAACGTTTTCTTTTTTCGTCCCAAGTTTCCTAGTGTTGTCTGACACTTAAAAGTAGAGAATGTTGCAAAAAATTAATTATTCTAACTGAAATGCTTATGTGTTATTTATGATAAATGAGTACGTATAAGTGAGAAATGTGTATAATGTGAAAATGCTACTGAGTGATTCTTAATTATTGGATGGATGGTCTACAATCAATTGTTAAATAGTTATGAAATATCATTAACTCAAATGTTGAATAAAAATGAAAACTTTATAGATATATCAAGAGATATTGATAACAACCCTAATTAGATTGATATTAATAATATTTTGAGAGTTTATTGAATATTTGTTACTTTAATTTTGAGAATTTATCTTTAATCTACTTATTTCATTGTTCAAGATACAAGGTAATTTACTCTTATGATATTTTTTATTTTATTTTTATATTCTTTAGAAGATGATTAGTTTCATATATTAATTGTTGTCTTAAGTAACTCAAAAATCTTTTTGTTTTTGTGCATGCATGTGTATTTGTTTATTTTTCTCCTTCTATTATTGTAACTAGGGATGTTCAAAATCGAGTTAAGCCGATAACCTGAATCAAAAATAAGTTAATGGGTTATTGATTTAGCGGGTTTATAAAGTTTTTGCTTCTTTTTTTTTGTTATCGGGTTATCGGTTCTTAATGGATTGCAATTTTTTCTTAACGGGCTAACCGATAACCCGATAGTAAAATAATTATATTTATACCATTTTGTATATAAAGTCCTTGACTTAAGAGTTTAGTTTTCTACTTTTATTTCTGATTGTCCCAAGCTCTTGATTATTCTACAATGTAAAAGTGTTTGCTTTTGAGCAAGATGCAACTTATGAACTCATGTGCATGGTTCATTTAGTTTGTCAGCTTGTTTCTAAGTGATTTTCAATAAAAATTTTGGTGTTAAACCAACAACCGAACCGATATCGATCAATAATCGATAAACCGATAAGTCAATATCTTAATGGTTCTATAACGATTTAACATCTTTACAAACTGATAACAAATAAATCAAATCGATAAACTTTAAAATCGAACCGAACGATAGTAACAAAGTGGAAATGTTAGAAATTGAGCAGAAGTGGGCTCAGAAAACTGTCGGCAGAAGCCAAAAAAGCCTTTTGGGTAGACAAATCAAGAAACATGACAAACTATGGACTTCATTCTTTAAATTACCCTTTTTGGACCACTTTTTCCATCATTTTCTTTCTAGTTGCACTGCCACTATTTATCCCATTGGGAATTTTTAAGGCAAGAGCTAACATCATACTTTATTTTGAAATTGTTATGTGTTTGTTACTACTTCATTTGTGATAAATTCCTATGCTAAGCAAGTCTTTTGCACTTAAAGAAAATAACGAAAAATAGCTGTTGTAAGGAGGGAAAGATTAGTGCTAAATCTTTTTGCACTGTAATTAGACGCGTGATTACTGTGGAAATGAAAGCAACTACTTGGCTGTCCCTTTCTCCAACTATATTTATTATAACTATTTTAGAAATCATTCATATCTTGTTATTACTTATAATTAAATATTCTCCAATTTATTTATTTTATAATTTGCCGACACATAACAGTTAACCTAGTGGACATCTTAATATGTCATACGATAGTGACGTTTCCAGAAAAAAAACACCGACTTATTGTCGCCTCCTAGTGGAATTTGTTAGCTTTACTCCATGCATAAAATACTCAAGTTTCATATTTGTAAATATTTATTTATTTTGTTTACTAGGTAAACAATCTAAGTTCTTCACTATTCGAAATAATAATATTTTTCATTGTCCATAACTTCAACGTGTTAATATTTTTTCAAATCGCAATGAGTGAGTAAAAAAAGTAAGTCAAAAATGGGTCTCACATAATTTGACTTTACAAGTGAGAGAGTAGGGCTTACATATCTCTTGGTGACTGTGCTGCTTTTCTGATAGGGCACATATTACCTGTTTGTTATGATCATAAATAATAAAAGGGAACCTCTTTCGAGCTTGGTGACAAAAATGCAGCTAACAATAAAGTATAATTATGTCTCCCTGTCCCTTGGGTATAATGACTTGAACATTATCTCGGAAACTCGGAACTGAACTGATAGAGCAAGGCAGCCAGCTTGAATGCACAAAGCATTCCGCGTTAACAAGCCCGGCAACCCAAAAAATGAGCACCAAATGGCCTATCATTCTTGTGTGACTGGAACAATCAATATATGTTCCTTTAGTCTCTACGACATTCTCCTGTAAAGTGTCATTGGCATCTAAATCCAATGAGAATAGGGACAACAACAACTTGCCCGACATTTGAAATGCTCAAGTCCAAAATCAGAAACAGAACATAAACACAAGTTGAAACCATAATTGTTGAAAGTATTAACCTAGCACTGTTACATTGACATTAGAGGAGAAGGAAGAAAGCGACTGGAGATATTTTGTGAAACTGCATTACCTTTCATTGATATAAGTGTGTCTATTTATACATGTCACTAACCGACTACTTTATTTACAAAGCTAACTAACTGACTATCAGTTTTAATTTAACAGACTCTGTAACTAATTAGTATTTAAGCTATTCTAATTAAACAACTTAATACAACTGTCACTATTTTCCACACTCCCCCTCAAGTAGGATGGTGAAAAATGTCGAGCAATCCTAACTTGAATAACATCTTAGTGTGCAGTTGTTTTCCCAAAGATTTTGTGAATACGTCTGCCAATTGATCTTTGCTAGCAATGTAGGAAGTTGTAATCAGTCCTTCTTGTAACCTTTCCCTAATGAAGTGGCAATCAATCTCTATGTGTTTGGTTCTCTCATTATACACATGATTTGAAGCTATCGGTAAGGCTGCTTTATTATCACAATGTAACTCCATTGGTAACTCCACTTGAGCATCTAGTTCCTTCATTAAACTCTGCAACCACACTAACTCTGCCACTGTTGTTGCCATACTTCTATACTCAGCTTCCGCTGAGCTTCTTGACACTGTACTTTGTTTCTTGGATTTCCATGAAATCAGTGAGTCTCCATACTTAGTTCCAAAACTTGTCACAGATTTTCTTGATATCAAACATGATGCCCAATCTGCATCACAATAGGCCTTTACCTTTCCTGATTTCTTGCTACTCATAAGTAGTCCCAATGCAGGTTGTTGCTTTACATATCTCACCACATGTGGGGCTGCTTCATAGTGTGATTTCTTAGGTGCAATGCATGAACTGGCTCAGATGTTGTACTGCATAGGAAATATCTGGTCTTGTCATTGCCAAATACAATAACCTTCCTATGAGTCTTTGATATACTCTTTTGTCCTCCAATTCTGCATCATCATCAGTAGACTCAAAAACTTTGTCATACTCCAAGCTTGTCAATTTTTTATTCTGTTCTAGTGGTGTTACAGTAGGCTTTCCTCCCCCTAAACCACATTCTGAAATTAGCTCCAGTGCATATCTTCTTTGATTCATCAAGATCCCTCTACTTGATATGGCAAATTCTATACCAAGGAAGTACCTCAACTCCCCTAGGTCTTTCATTTTGAAATTATGGTTCAGAATTTGTTTAGCATCCTGAATTAGCTTGTTGTCACTACCAGTAATTAACAGGTCATCAACATAAACAAGTATGATAACAATTCCTCCTTCATTCTCTTTTGTAAACAAAGAATAATCCAACCTGCTTTGTGTAAAACCAGACTGAACCAAAGATGTTATAAGCTTCAAATTTCACTGTCTGCTGGCTTGTTTTAAACCATACAGGGATTTGAGTAGCCTACATACCCTGTGCTCCCTCGGCTGCCAAAACCTGGTGGCAAAGTCATATAAACCTCCTCTATAAGATCACCCTGGAGGAAGGCATTGTAAACATCCATCTGGAATAAAGGCCAGTTAGACTGAGCAGCAATAGAAACAACAGTCCTCACAGTGACCATTTTAACCACTGGAGAAAATATGTCATGGTAATCAAGCCCTTCTTGCTGAGTAAACCCCTTGGCAACCAATCTAGCTTTATACCTCTCTATAGATCTATCAGCCTTGTATTTTATCTTGTACACCCATTTACATCCAATAGGAGTTTTACCTGCAGGTAGGTCTACAACTTCCCAAGTGTGATTATCAGTGAGTGCAGCAATCTTTTAGTCCATAGCATAAACCCAAAGCTTATCTTGAGCAGCTTGAGTATAAGAAGATGGCTCAATATTATAAGCAGAAAAGGCTGTGAGGTAGGCTTTGTAAGATGGTGAAACTATAGAATAAGAAAGACAGTTGGAAATTGGATGAGATGTAGATGATTTGGTAATGTAATCAGTGTGCCATATGAGAGGCTTAATAGCTCTGGTGGATTTCTTGGCAGGATGTGGAGATGAAACAACGATAGGATCAGTGGTAGTGATAGGAGAAGTGACATTGAAGGAACAGATGGAAGGGAAGAACAAAAAGGTATGGTCAAGGTGTGATCAGTGGATGACAAGGGCACATCCATAGGATGTGGAAATGCTGAGGTAGGAGGAAAAGTATGTGAAGTGGACAGGGAGTCAGGAACCAAGAAAGTGGACTTGGGATGGTGAAAAGGGAAGATATGTTCTCTGAAGGAAACATCTCTACTGATGAAGAAGGTGTCTGAGAAGATATTGTAAAGTTTGTACCCTTTCTGGGTGGGTGAATAGCCCATGAACATAGAGGGTATGACTTTGGAAGACAACTTATCTGTGAACAGAGGTTTGGTTGCATAACATAGACATCCAAACACTTTGATATGGTCTAGCTTAGGAGGGTGTCCATGAAATACCTCATAAGGTGATTTGTTAGATAAAACTGTGGAAGGCAATCTGTTTATGATAAATGATGCAGTAGTGACACATTCTCCCCAAAATTTGAGGGGTACATGAGCCTGAAATCTAATGGCGCTTGCCATTTCAAGAAGGTGCCTGTGTTTTCTCTCAGTAATGCCATTTTGCTGAGGTGTATACGCACAAGTACTTTGATGTATAATACCAAGGGAAGTAAAAAGAGTATGACATTGGGAATTGAAGAATTCCAACCCATTATCAGTCCTAACAATTTTAACAGATGCTGAAAACTGATTCTTAATGAGATTAAGGAATGAAGTAATGTGTATTATTACATCACTTTTCAATCTTAACAAGTAAATCCATGTCATTCTGGAATGATCATCAACAATATTAAGGAAATATTTGTAACCATTGTAAGTACATTGTTTATAAGGACCCCAAACATCCATGCGAATGAGATCAAAAATATGAACAGACTTCTTAGTACTAGTGGGAAAGGGAAATCTAGTTTGTCTAGAAAGAGGACAAATAGGACAAAAAATAGATGGTGCAGGAAAATTATTGGAGTTGAGTATGGGAATCTTCTGAAGAACAGCTATTGGTGCATGCCCAAGTCTGAGATGCCAGATGGATATATCAGCTTTATCAGCATGAATAGATGATGAACAAGATTGGTGTTCAACTAGAGCACTAGCAGGTGGATGTTGTTGAGTAGAGGAAAGCAGGTATAAGCCCTCTTTTTCCTTACCAATCCCCAACACCTTGCCAGTTGACAGGTCCTGAAAGGTACAAAAAGAGGGATAAAAAGAAACACAACAATGAAGTTCCTTGGTAAGCTTGAAGATGGACAAGAGGTTATATTCAAACTTAGGGACATGTAACACATTGTTCAACACACAATTATCAAAAAATGTTATTGTGCCAATATGTTTAACATATGTTGTTTGGCCATTTGGAAGGTGTACTTGGTTGTTAGAAGGTGGTGCAGATGAGGGATTTAGCAAGGATTTTATATTACAGACCATGTGATTGGTAGCACCAGTGTCAACCGCCCAAGGAGCTGTGTCTAAACCTGCAGAAAAACACCTTGATGTAAAACATGAAGTAGTGTTCTGGGATATACCTGCCATATTAGCTATACTTCCTTGTGGTGAAGAGTCATTTTTCAGCATCCTCATGAGATGATTATACTGATCATGAGTAAATGATGGCACTAACATAGATGAAGAAGAATCACTGCCATGCTCCAATCCATCTAGTTGGCCTGTGTTTTGATTCTGTTGTTGTTTGTTTCCATACTCAGAATTATCAACACATTGTGCATTGTGTGCCTGCTGCCTCTTATTTCCACCAAACCTTTGTTGCCTATCACCTTGAAATCTTTGTCTTTCATCCCCATACTGAGGTTTCTTGTCATTCCTATCCACATTTCTATCCTCAGAATTCCTTTTACCATACTTGTGATCAGCCGGATATCCTACCAACTTATAGCAATACTTGGTGTTATGATTTCTCATATGACAGTGCTCACAGTATAGATCATTAGCCTTCTTAAATTTGTTGTGTTGGACAGATGCTAACGCCGTAGGTTCATTAATATATAATTGTTGCAATGGTATCACTGAAGCAGAAATCATGTTTGACTGGACTCTCTGACTCTCATCTTGCATTATCATGTTGTAGGCTTGGTTCAAGTTAGGGCTAGGAACAATCATCAGAATATGACTTCGAGATTGAGCAAATGTTTCGTTTAGTCCCATTAAAAATTGTATAAGCTTCTGTTTCTCCATATGATCAGCATACTCCCTCTATTTGTCACATTCACAAGCAGGCAATGGTACTAAAGAGACATGTTCATCCCATAGATTTCTAAATCTAGAGTAGTATTCTGAAACAGTAAGAGTGCCCTGACTCATGGTACATATTTCACGATGCAATTGATATATCCTAGTTAGATTTCTTTTATCAAAACGTTCCTTTAAATCTCTCCATACAGTGCAAGCATTAGACGAAAACATGAGGCCATTTGCCAATTCCTTCGAAACAGAGTTAGTAATCCATGACAGAACGAAGGCGTTGCATCTTTCCCATTCATGTGCTAAATCTCCTACATAGTTTTCTTTTCTACAGGATCAATCTACAAATGCAATTTTATTCTTAGCTAACAATGCCACTCTCATCGAATTGCTCCAACCTGTGTAATTCTCTATACCAGTTAGTTTTTGCGAAATCAGAATGCTACCTGGTGTATCTGAAGGATGAAGATACAAGGGATTTCTGGGGTGAATATCGGTGAACTTCTGAACTTGTGTGGAACTTGATGGAGATGGCGATTGTGTTGACAGATCTGCTACATCTACCATTTTCGAGCTCCTTCTTTGGATTCAAAACTGGATTTGACTTCGTACAAATAAAATTGTCTGTAATTCCTCAATTAGTGATGAAATCCCCAAATTTCTTTTCTCGAGTATATGCAGTTGTTTTCTCCAGATCTCTTCTCACGTAAAGATCTATGCAGCAAGATATGCTAGGCTTCAATGGAACCTAGCTCTGATACCATGTTGAAAGTATTAACCTAGCACTGTTACATTGACATTAGAGGAGAAGGAAGAAAGTGACTGGAGATATTTTGTGAAACTGCATTACCTTTCATTGATATAAGTGTGTCTATTTATACATGTCACTAACTTACTACTTTATTTACAAAGCTAACTAACTGACTATCAGTTTTAATCTAACAGACTCTGTAACTAATTAGTATTTAAGCTATTCAAATTAAACAACTTAATACAACTGTCACTATTTTCCACAATAATTCATGATTTCACATGCACCATTCAAGAGAAGTGTTTCTCCACACGGGACCAAATTCAGTTAATGCTTTTAATTTTCCTTTTCATGTAATCAACAAGTTTGCTATAACGCCAGACAAAAAAATGGCTACGGACACTGTACAGATAATGAACAACAGACCATCTTATACAACTGTAAGAACAAATATTACACGGTAAACCAGGGTTAATGCTGCATAAGGCCGGATGTGACAGTCCAATATGAGAGAACTAGTAGACTCACTCCCCCAGCTCCAACCACCCCTCCATCTCTTGGTATTAGTAGCATCAGCAATCACATGCACCAACCAAACCAAGAAAGAGGTTCAACCCATCCTGTTTGCCCAGCTATGCTTATCCAAAAATGCATGTACAGCTTCTTTTATGGCCAAATTTGGCACCAGCTGAGATTCCTTGAGGGGTTGTCGAGTAACCGGGTCAAATTTTCCAACCTTATTTGCCACAGAGAGAAATTAATAGAACATACAATGCAATGTGAGCTCCATTACAGCTAAATCAATGGATGAACCAATTATACCTTCTGCAGATGATCAAGGATCAGTGCCCTTTCATATGTAACCCCACTGGGCGTAATGACGGTCACGTAAAATGTCAAGCGTGACGTTACAGCATAGGTAATCTGGTACCTGTTAATTCTTAGCAGGTGTCAAAGGACAATAGCATACATGCACTATTCAAAGAAATCAGTAAGGAAATAAAGCCAAAAGACTGACCTCGGTAGGAGTATCGTCTTCTGCAGCGATCCTGAAAACCCTGCCTAAGGCATCCAGTTGCTTCAACAGGGATGTCGATCTATTGCCTATGAACCCTTCCATCTGAGAGCAGTGAAGCTCATGTTTGTCCTTGAGAGCTGACTCACAGGCTTCTCTGATGGCATATACAAGAGAAACAATGCTGTGACAACAGGAAAAATAATGCAAATTTATAAGTTTTAAAGCAGAGGCAATACTTCAATATCTTAAGTTCCGAAGTGCGTCTCGAAGATTCATGGTCCCACTCCAAGTATTTTGCTTTTGCAAGCTCCTGCCAGATCTCTTCAACCATGTAACTCTTTGGATTAGCACCTCTTCCGAGATCCAATGCCTACCATTCATACATTAAATACAACAAGATTATTCAGTAAAATGGATGTCCTTGGGATCATTGTTTGAACATACTTAAAATCGGTATAACAGAAAATGCATTCATTCAAACTTCTTTGAAAAGTCATCCCCCAAAAAAGACCAAGAAATCATTTGTGCCAGAACCTTAATGAACAGGAGTTCTGAATTTTTATGGTGATAAATTAGTTATTGGCTTCCTGTGCCAAGAACTAACTCATGATTTAATTAACAAATCAATGTAACATATGCTGCTCAAGGCAACTCAAGCAAAACTTTTAGTTTTAGGCCCAAAATGTAGGACTGTCCTGCTCATATGCAAGATGCTATCTGTCATCAGCCATGGCACTACTGTTAAGGAAATATGACAAAGTATCAGAGGATAATCTCTTAGCAACAAAAGATGCTTTGCTTGAGCCACTGCCTTTGTTCAACACTGTTACTGTGCTAGAATACCCGACGAGTACCAAGAATAGGCTATGACAGTCACCTCAAGATGGATCTAAGGCTAAGGGGGCAGTAAACAAGATGTTCTGTCAATGGGCTTTCTTTTCTATATGCACCAAGCGCACCAAATTTTCCGAGGCAGACGAAAAATTCCCATGCGTTCCTCACACCCTTTATTTCCACAGCATTAGTCACAATTCCACTGAAATAATCTATATAATTTATTTTTTGATAATCATCCATATAGACAATTTTAAAAACTCGGACTCTAGGCACGTGATAACATGCCAATGGAACCACATACATGATCAGACCTTTAGGCTAAGTGTAAGTCTTCATTGTTTGAGAGAGTATTTGTCTCCACTGAGTTTTGAACCACCAAGGCTAGGACAGATGGAAAGAATCACCTAAGTTTTTTTTTTGTCTTTGTCGAGTTTTGAACCTAAGACCTCAAGGTTCTCAACCACTTCATTGACCACTAGGCCACACCCTTGGGTGCTAAAGAATTAAATTTTATCAATTTTAGTTTGATACCTTTAATTAATTAATAGAAATATATACCTTTTTATGTCATAATAAACATTCATTGATAGTATCCTAGTATGTGTATCCACACTTGATCCATAGCCCTGAATCCAAAAAGTTGTGGTGAAAGTCCAACCTCTAGATTTGCACCCATATCGAGTACCCACACTCGAGTTTGAGCAACATAGGGTTTGGTTGTATCCTAGCACGCGTATCCACACTTGATCCATACCCCTGAATCCTAAAAGTTATGTGGTGAAAGTCCAACCACTAGATTCACACCTGTATTGAGTACCCACACCCAAGTTTGAGCAACATATATAGAGTTTGGTAGCTCGCAAGGCTCATAACCTTGAGGGCACGAGTTCAAACCCTCTCTCTACAACTTTTCAATAGACTAGTTAAATAATAACTTACCACAGACTAAGGCCTAAACTAGAGTTAGATTTAAATATTTTTTATAACAAAAAGTTACAAAAGAGCCATAAGCTAGCATAATCAACTTCACGCCACCCCGACTATATCAATCAACTACCTCAGTCTCAAATTAGTTGGGGTCAACCATATAAAACTTTTGTATCCCCCCTAATCCACTTTGACCTATATCATTTCACTACTTAGTAATTTATTTTTTCAAATTAGCTATACTTTAAAACTAGGGATTCCCTAATGCATATCTCCAAATTGGCAAACAAATTTCCAACCCAATTAAAGAAACTTTCGGCAAATGCAAGAGTTGATGTAACATAACAACTGAGTTTCAATTCCAACAATTAGTTTCACATGAATAGATTATGTACTTCCATTGTGTTCCATTACTAGCTAAGTGAGCGTTTGGCCATGAAAACCAAATATTTTTCACCTTATTTGAAAATTTTTAAAGTCGGAGTTGTGCTTGCCCATACCTTTTGCAAAGAATATTTAAATTATGAATGTACTTTTTATAAATATGGTTTATACTCACCCATTACTAAAAACTAGCAAAATCCCCCTACTGGACTAATTCATTTGGAACATACAATCAAATCTGCTCTAAAAGAGTAATATTTCAAAATAGATAGTTATATAGTGGCATATATTAGATTCTATTTATAAGCTACTACATACTATTGGAGATATTTTCACTTTATTTGAAATTTTTGAACTTGGAGTATGTTTGGTTGTATTTTTTTGCAAATAATATTTGATTGTTTGAACATACTTTACCTAAAAATCTTGAAATATAATTTAAATGGGGTCATTTTTTTTTATAAAAAATAAACATTAAGGTGAAATTTGAAAAAAACATATAGTGAAAGTTAAAACAAGTTTTTGGATGTTTTCCAAATAAGTAGCCTTTGTGAAACTCATCCCACAATTTGTGAATGTTTTTGTAAAGGTAGCACCATGTAGTAGTCTTGATGCACTTGATCAAATTTTGACTTGATTACTTCTCTTTCATAATACTGGTTCCTCTTGGTCATATCTCCACAGCCACTTCATCAGCATACACTCGTGATTAGACAAATTCTTGATGCCTAGACCTCCCATTTGGTTGTGACAAAGTTGGTATCAGAGTTTTAAATTCGCTGATCTCATCGTACAAGGACATGTTTAATAGAGCCTTGCGAAGAGATATTTGTACTGCTCTTCGAGAGGCTACAAGAAACTAGAAAAACTCAGTCTTTCCTTTCCTATGGATCTCCTACTGTCCTCACACTCCAGCTTTGTACATATATGTTAACATATTTGATATAGATTAAATTCTTCCTCACACTCCAGCTTCGTACATTTATGTTAAACATATTTGATATAGATTAAATTCTTCTCAAGCAACACTATCAAGGCCAATGTGTATCATGTTAATATTGTTCTTGCTATTCCTATAAATTTACATCAGTCGTCCAAACATATATAAAACATATGTTGTAGATCTACAAGACATATTCAAACTCATTTTAAGTTCCCTTTTAACACTCGATTTTGTGTTGTCACATTTATTACAAGTAAAAGGTAAATTTGAGCTTTGTCACTATTTCAAGAAGTTCTATTGCATGAATCGTACATTTAGGGGTCGTTTGGTAGAGTGTATTAGAAAAAATAACACATGCATTAGCCTTGTATATTACTAGTATCTTGTTTGATATTCTTTTCTAATCTATGTATAACTAATGCAAGCATTAATTATACACTTTATAGTGAATTAAGGTGTGCATTACTAATACCATGAATTTCTAGGTATTAGCAATGCGATGGTTTTAATGCATGCATTAACTCAATTAAAGACCCAATTACCCCTCAAAACCTTTTTTACATCTTTTCCACCATAACAGTAGAGGGTATCTTTGTAAATAATTATTTTATGCAATACATGCTATTTTTAATGTATCAAACCAAACAATGCATAAAAATAATTTATGTATAATTAACGCAAGCATAACTAATACATGCATTACAAATACAAGCATTACTAATACAAGCATTACTAATACACTCTATTTAGCATTATTATTATACACTCTACCAAAAATGACCCCTTAGTACCTAGATCCTACCTTCTTTGTTCTCATATCTCTTAATTATATAAACTATTTTTTTGCTCATTTGGCATCTTTTTGAGAAGGTAATTTTTTTAGTTTTGAGGACTCATTTGGCATCTTTCAGTCTTTAGTCTTTAATGTAATGTCAATTGCTTGGTTAAGCAAACTATACCAATCTCCAGGCACAAACATCTACAGGCTACCATCTAGACCAGAAGATTCAAACCCTTATACTGTGACATCCACAATTCAACAAACCTAATTAATTCTACAAGGCTATCTAAGGCTTTTGTTCTGCATGGATGTATCCATAAAGTTATCCTCAAAATTTGTGTTAAACAATTTATCAAAACTACATTTTCTCTTTCCCTAATTTTAATATCTTTTGTCAAAACTAGTTGCCACCTGGACATGACCATTAATACATTTAACCTACCTTTTGACCTTTTTACCAATGTTCTCTGTTAGTTGTGCTAACTTGTATATTTCTGTCCCTCATTTGTGTGTGTCTCAACTTTTGGTACAAGTCACCTAAAGCTTTACTTTGGACTTTATTAATGCTTTCTTAGCTTCTCTCTTAAGTGCTCTTACACTCTTCCATATCACTCCATCTTCAATTGTTGGTAGATTCTTACACATATCTCTTTTACACCACCCTAAACAGTACAACAACAATGCTTCAATCCCAACTTAAGTTGAGATTGGTTATATGAATCCTCGTTTCTTCATTCGGGCTCATATCATTATCATACTAAATAAAATAAAAGTGAAAATTAAGTGTTATATATATAATATTAAAAATTCTCTAAAAGTCTAAAAAACCTATCATCAACTAGAAGCTATTCCTATATGGATCTATTCCTTCCATTGCGCCCTATCTTTAGCTAAGTTTGCATTGGCTCCAAGCATTTGTAGGTTTTTCGAGACAACTTTCTTAAGTGTAATATAAGGTCTACCCCGTCCCCTTTTAATACCTTCATCTGTGTATCAACACAAGACATACCCAAACTATCTCAAGTGACCTCACATTGTATCCTGAATGTGTGCTACTTGCACCTTCTGATGAATGTGGTCATTTCTAATCTTATCTAATTTGGTATGACTATAAATCCATCTTAGCATCCGCATCTTGTGGATATGTTCGACTTTAGCAACCCAACATTCACTACCATATAACATGATCGGGTCTTACAGTTGTTCTATAAAACTTACCTTTCAATTTGGTAGGCAGTCTTCTATCACATAATACCCCGATAACACTTATCTGTTTCAACAATCCAGTTTTAATACTATGAGTAACATCTTTATCTATCATTCCATCCTCTTGAACTGAGACTAAATGTCTAAATTGTTTACATTTTGGCACCGCAATCCCATCTAGTCTCACTCAACTTCTCTCTTCTCATTCTGACTAAAATTGAAATGCATGTATTCAGTCTTATTTCCACTTATCCTAAAACCTCACTCGCTAACAGTATATATGTAAAGAGTTCTATATTTTATTTTTTATGAAATAGGAAGTCATTGTAGACATTTCTCATATGCATACTACACTCCATCAATTACCTCGACGTTTGTTTATGAGAATTGTCACCTTTTTTACTCAGACTGCTCACCATAATGAATAATCCATTGTATGGACAGCTTCTAGGAGAATCAAGAATAATATTCATGAGCATCAAAAGTTTAGAATATAAGAAAAGTTCTTAACTATCCAAGCACTAATGATGTCTGAAAAGATTCATTAGACTTTAGATAATAGAATACACAAAAATAAATAGACAAAACCAAAAAGGTTCAAAAATCTAGTCTTACGCCAAATAAGCCTACTCATTACTTTCATTATGCACACAGTATAACAAGCAAGAAAGAGCAGTAAAATGGACACTTAAAGATAAATCTGAATACACTGGTTGCATGAGGATTGATTTAGTTAAAATAAAAATGAGGCAAGGAAGTAATAATGTCAAGAGGAATAGCAGTACTGCAGTACAAGAAATGCTTGCTTAAAAAACATGTCGAGTCAACTTGTTAGGAAACGGATCGAACCTACAGCTTAAACCAAGTAATGCATAGAAAGCATAATGATTCACAGGAGACTCAGAGCCATGAATGTCAAAGTTAGGCACCACTGTGATACATTATTGCTATGTAATAGGTGGGTCCAGTGGAAAATAAATGCTTACACAGACAAGTGTCCATACCTTTGCTAATTCTCTTACTCCATCTGCATATTGTTCGTTCTGTAGTAATGCAAGACCCAACATATAGTGCGCCTGCCAAATCATCCTCCTATTATCATCTTTAGAGAACTAAGAATTTCTAGCTCTACAAGCTTAAAAGACTGAAACTCAGGGTTAAGAAGAGACTGAAACAATTTGGACATTGTTTGATTTAGGGTTCTACACTCTAACTAGCTAAATTTATTTTCTAAAATTTCGAACTTACAGATTCCTCAATTTGTCCAGTTAATTTACAAATGAACAATTCTCATGAATTACAATGAATCTTTTCAGTATATTTTTTATGAATGGCAAGTGTGCTGGTCTACTTTATGCACCAAGATTTTCCCCCTCTACCAAAACATCAATCAGCTATGAATAACTCCTTTGGAAACACCCCAATTCCGAGAACCCCATAAATTATGCAAGAGTCGTGGGTTCTAAGAGTTCTTCGGGAGCGAAAAAGAGGATTTGTCTACCCCAGAGATCCCACTGTTGGATTCACCAAGGAAGAACACACAGGGCTAGGCATTCGGTAATTCGGATTTTACAGTATTCAGTTTTCGTAATTGTTGTACCGAACAACGAACTGAATTAATTTGGTTCGGTTTTTTTAAAATTCGGTTTGATTTTTTGTAATTAGGTTTGGTTTATTAAATTCGGTTTTTGTTATGGGCCTGTCAAAATCGCAGCAATTTGAAATCACTGGTCGCATTCGCTGGTCTCGGTCGCTGCCTTGGTCGGCGGTCATTGGAGGCTGCCCTGATCAGCGGTCGAGTGCGGTGGAAATTTGGAATTGGAAGAGACGAAGAGTGCTAAGGGCAAAAAAGAAAATAAAACTTAAAAGGCTTAGTAGTATGAAAAATTACATAATATCTATTATAGTATATATATTAGTGTGTATATGTCGGTTAAACCGAAATACCGAATTTACGAAAAATATGTTACTGAAATACGAACCGAAATATCAAAAATACAAAAACATATCACCGAAAATCGAACCAAAATATTGAAAAAAAAATTGGTTCGGCTCCACACAATGCAAAGCGAACCCAGTATTTAAGTGGAGAAGGGTACAGGGGCGGACCCATTATCCACCGAGTTTAGAAGGCTGTGGATTGGTCCAAAGGGCAGGTCACAGACGGATTTTTCGATTATAAAAAAAAAAATTGGTTTGGTTCAGTATTTTGGGTTTTCGATATTTTATGTCCAGCCCTAGAACACACCCTAATGGTAGAAACTTTTCACCTCAATGATAGGTAAGTTCAAGAAAATTAGACCCTCCATAGATTGCATTTGACTGATTTCAATCAGCCAGTCTCCCTCAAATAGGGTTGGGCATAAATACCGAAAACCTGAAATACCGAACCGAATTGTTTCGGTATTTCGGCTTCGGTATTTAGGTTTTTGGTTCGGTTTTTAGTAATATGTTTTTGTATTTTCGGTATTTCGATTTGGTTTTCGCTAATATGTTTTCGTAAATTTGGTATTTTAGTTTAACCGAAATATACACACTAATATGTATATAATATAATAAACATTATGTAATTATTAATACTACTAAGCCTTTTAAGTTTTATTTCCTTTTTTGCCCTTAGCAACTAATAAGTTAAATTAGGTTTACATTTTTGTTTTTCCCTTAGCATTCTTCGTCTCTTCCAATTCCAAATTTCTGTCGCACTCTTCCAATTCCAAATTTTCAATTTCCGCCACACTCGGCCGCCGACGAGGGCAGCCTACAGCGACCACCGACCAGGGCAGCAATCAGCAACTGCGACCAGCAACCAGGAACCAGCGAGCGCAATCAGCGACCAGTGATTTCAACTTGTTGCGATTTCGACAGGCAACAAAAAACCGAATTTAGTAAACCAAACCGAATTACAAAAAAATCGGTTCAGTGTTTGGTACAACAATCCAAAAACCGAAATAAAAAAAACAAAACCAAACCGAATTACCGAATGCCCAGCCATACCTTCAAAGGAACAATCAAAATAGTAGCCTATGACATGCACCATTTATTTGTTGATTTTGATTTATAAGAGGATCACAAAAACATTTACAGTAGGAATTTTCTTCCTATTTGTGACACGCTAATGATACTCTGGAAATGGACCAAAAATTTCAAACCAAAAAAGAAACATCTTTAGCCCCCGTATGAATACCTTGCCAAGACTCCCATGGCATTTCTTGAATGGGATGCTTTGTGTAGAATTGTGGATCCAATTTGTAATCCTATTATCACAAAGCTACTTTGTCCAAATCGAGACCAACAACTACTAAGGTTAAAGTGGAGATCGACTTGACCAAACTACTTGTTAGAATAGAAATAAGTATATACAATCCTAATTAGAATAGGAATAGGAATTGGAATAAGAATAGGAATACTAGTTGGAAAAGGATTCCAATGTAGTGTCTATAAATAGGGTCTCAATGTAATAACGTAGATACACAATTCAATAATATATTTTCTCCTATATTTCTCACATGGTATATGGTGAGAAAATTAAATCAGTCGTCACTGTGCAATTTTTTGATGACCTAAATTGCTGTCCCAGAAAAAAAAATCAGCAATCATTCCGGCCAATTTTTTTCCAGCAGTTTTTTTTCTAGTGGGGTTGCCTCTTGATTCCAAGGCTGGCCATATAATTTTTTTCCTAATTCCGACCAGTTTTTGGCGACCAGATTATTTTTTTCCAGCAGTCAGATCTTTTCAGCAGTCAGATTCTGGCCCCAAATTTCTATTTTATTTCCAGCAGTCAGATCTAATTTTTTTGTTGTGTGAGAATATTCTAGTTTCACAATATGTCATTTGGGATTGATATTTTTGGCTCTAAAAATATAGGAAGGTCAAGTGCTATGATCACTTCAGAACCATTAATGAGAAGCTCAAACTATTTAGCTTGGGCTTCTTCGGTTGAGTTGTGGTGCAAGGATCAAAGCGTCCAAGATCACTTAACCAATAATGCTTGTGTGGTAGATGAAAAGGCAAAGGCTAGTGAGGTAGATGATAAAGCCAAAGCACAATGGGAGAAGGTTGATGCTCAATTATGTAGTCTCCTATGGCGATCTATCGATTCCAAGTTAATGCCCTAGTTTCGCCCATCCCAGACACGTTATTTAGTTTGGGAAAAGGCACGTACTTTATATACTAATGATATATCTCGATTCTATGATGTGATATCTAGAATGACCAACTTAAAGAAACAAGAATCCGATATGTCTACTTACTTGGGACAGGTACAAGCGATCATGGAGGAATTTGAAACATTGATGCCAGTCAATATGAATGTGGAAAAACAAGAGCAAAGACAGACGTTGTTTCTAGTTCTTACACTTGTTGGACTTCCTCCTGACCATGATTCAGTGTGTGATCAAATTTTAGTTAGTCCTGCAGTACCTACAATTGATTAATTATTCTCTCGTCTACTTCGTCTAGCCGCGCCTCCTAGTCACAAAGTAGTTTCATCATCCACCATTGACTCCTCAAAACTGGCATCTCAAGCCATAGACAAACGAACATATCAGCCTATGGAGAATCGAGGAAGAAGTGGTCGTTTTGGAAGAGCTCGATCCAAGTGTAGTTATTGTCATAAGCTTGGGCACACTCATTTTTTTTTTTTGAAATAGAAGCTTGGGCACACTCGTGACATGTCATATTTTGCATGGTCCACCACCTAGTCATGATCCTACTGCCATAAAGGAATATAATAAGTCCCTTCGGAATCGCGCAAGTAAGCCAACATCTCCACAAGTAGCATCTGTTGCTCAGCCTGATCAACCACCCAATAATGCTCATATTGCTCAGGCAGAATATGCTGAGTTCCTTTGGTATCGAGCAAGTAAGCAAACGTCTCCACAAGTAGCCTCGGTTACTCAGCCTAATGTTCATGTTGAGGGTAATTCTTTTGGTTGTGTTTCAGTCTAGTACTCTTGGATCATGGGTTATGGACTCAGGCACTTCTGATCATATTTCTGGTAACAAATCACTTATGTCTGATATTGTTTATTCACAATTTCTTCCTGCTATTACTTTAGCCAATGGGATCCAAACAGAACCAAAAGGGGGTTGGAAAAAGCCAAACCGCTCTCTTCTGTCCCTCTAGACTCTGTTCTTTATGTCCCTGGTTCTCTTTTCAATCTAGCATCTGTTAGTCGTTGGATGCGTGCCTTACATTGTGGCATAATTTTTTTCGATGATTCTTTTCTCATGCAGGACCGCAGTATGGGACAGTTGATTGGCATAGGACATGAATCACAAGGCCTTTACTATCTTTCCTCTTCAAATTCCTTCACAGCATGCTCCGATCCTCCAGCCATAATTCACAAACGTTTGGGACATTCAAGTCTATCCAAACTACATAAGATGGTGCCTAGTTTATCCACATTAGATTGTGTCGTGTCAACTTGGGAAACACATCCGTGCTACATTTTCCCGTAGTACTGAGGGTCGTTCAGAGTCTATTTTTTCATTAGTCCATTATGATATTTGGGTTCCTAGTAGAGTCAGTTCACCCATAGGTTTTCGTTATTTTGTTAGTTTCATTGATGATTATTCAAGATGCACTTGGGTTTTCTTAATGAAAAATCGTTCTGAGTTATTTTCTATATTCAAAAGTATTTTTGCTGAAATAAAAAATCAGTTCGGTGTTTCTATTCGTACTTTTTATAGTGATAATGCCTTAGAATACTTATCCTCTCAGTTTCAGGAATTTACGACTCACCAACGAATTATTCACCAAACATCATGTCCGTATATCCCTCAACAGAATGGTGTAGCAGAAAGGAAGAATAGGCATCTCATTGAGACTGCTCGCACTCTCCTCATTAAATCCCATGTTCCGCTGCGTTTTTGGGGCGATGCAGTCCTTGCATCTTGTGATTTAATTAATAGAATGCCCTTATCTTCTATTCAAAATCAGGTTCCACATTCCATATTATTTCCTCACTTACATCTATACTCTATCCCCCCTCGTGTCTTTGGGAGCATATGTTTTGTTCATAACTTAGCCCCAGGTAGAGATAAATTATCCCCTCGTGCTCTCAAATGTGTCTTTCTTGGTTACTCTCAAGTTCAAAAAGGGTACCGTTGCTATTCACCTGATCTTCGTCGATACTTTATGTCCGTCGATGTCACATTCTTTGAGTCTCAACCTTATTATACATCTTCTGATCATTCTGATGTCTCTGAGGTCGTACCCATACCTCAGGTCTTGCCTGTACTGACTTTTGAGGAATCTATAGTTACTTATACATCTCCGGTGGTAGTTCTACCACTTCTGACTTATCATCGTCGTCGGCGCGCAACACTAGTCCCAGATGATTCATGTCCTCCTACTGCGGGCTTGCCTTCTCCTAGTCAATCGATTGCACTTCAAAAAGGTATACGATCCACTAGAAATGTTAATCCACATTATACTTTCTTGAGTTATCATCGTCTCTCATCACCCCATTATGCCTTTGTATCATCTTTGTCCTCTATTTCCATTCATAAGACTACAAGTGAGACACTTTCTCATTCTGGATGGAGCAGGCTATGATTGATGAGATGTCTGCTTTACATAGGTACTTGGGAGCTTGTTTCCCTTTCAACATGTATATCTACTGTTGGTTGTCATTGGGTTTATGCAGTCAAAATTGGTTCAGACGGTCAGGTTGATCAGCTTAAGGTTCGTCTTGTTGCCAAAGGGTATACTCAGATATTTGGACTCGATTATAGTGATACTTTCGCTCCCGTATCTAAAATAGCATTTGTTTGTCTTATTTTGTCCATGGTTGCGGTTCGTCATTGGCCTCTGGACATTAAAAATGTTTTTCTACATGATGATCTTGTGGAAGAAGTCTATATGGAGCAACCACCTGGTTATGTTGCTCAAGGGTAATCTAGTAACCTTGTATGCCGATTGCGTAAGTCACTCTATGGTCTAAAACAGTCTCCTCGAGCCTGGTTTGGAAAGTTTAGTAAAGTAATTCAGGAGTTCGGCATAACTCGTAGTGGAGTTGATCACTCTGTGTTTTATCTGCATTCTGCACCAAATCAGTGTATTTATTTGGTTGTTTATATTGATGATATTATTATCACTAGCAATGATCAAGATGGTATCACTAATTTGAAGCAACATCTCTTTAAGCATTTTCAGACTAAAGACCTTGGTAGACTGAAGTATTTTCTAGGTATTGAGGTTGCTCAGTCTAGATCAGGTATTGTTATTTCTCAACACAAGTATGCCTTAGACATTTTTGAGGAGACGGGAATGATAGGATGTAGGCCCATTAACACTCCTATGGATCCGAATGTTAAACTCCTTCCAGGACAGGGGGAGGCACTTAGTAATCCTGAAAAGTATATGTGGAATAAATTAGTTGAATAATTTTATTCATATCTTTCTATGTCATATACAAGGCTTTATATACATGAGAGATTGTGGAACAGAATCACCTAGATCCCATGAAATCATATATTTTACTAAAAAGAAGAAAAAGATATTCTAGATTACAACAATTATCTTTAAGATCTTAAGGGATCAAATCTTGATATGGAGAAATATCCTCTATCAGCCAACACTCCCCCTCAAGCGGGTGAATGGATATCTTTCATCCCTAGCTTGCTTATTAGATCTTGAAACACATTATTTGGCAGTCCTTCTGTTAAGACATCGGCCACCTGATCTTTTGTAGATACAAATGGCGTACAAATAAGTCCGCTATCTAATTTCTCCTTAATGAAATGTCTATCTACCTCAATATGCTTAGTGTGATCATGTTGTATAGGATTATGAGCTATGCTTATTGTTGATTTATTGTCACAATATAGTCGCATAGGTCCTTCCTATCTTATCTTCAAATCATCAAGGATTATCTTTAACCATAACAACTCACAAACTCCCATAGCTATAGATCTAAACTCGGATTCTGCACTTGATCTGGCTACTACATTTTGTTTTTTAATCCTCCAAGTCACCAGATTTCCTTCTAAAAAAGTGCAATATCCAAAACTTGACCTTCAATCTACTAATGAACCAGCATAGTCTGCATCAGTATAAGCCTCTAAAACTATGTCTCCTCCTCTTTTGAATAGTATTCCTTTTCCTGGACTTCCTTCAAGATATTGTAGAATCCTGTTGATAGCTTGAAGATGCATTTCTCTAGGATCATGCATAAATTGGCTAACAACACTTATAACAAATGCAATGACCGGCCTTGTATGGGACAAGTAAATCAATTTCCCTACAAGCCTTTGATACAAGGTTTTATCTACCACAGAATCTTCTGGAGCATTGCACAATCTATGATTATATTCAATTGGTGTAGCCACTGGTTTACACCCTAATTTTCTTGTTTCCTTCAGCAAATCAAACACATATTTTTGTTGGAAAATAAAGATTCCTTGTTTTGAGTGTGCCACTTCAATTCCCAAAAAATACTTTAATTTTCCAAGCTCTTTGATGTCAAATTCCTTGAGTAAACACCTCTTCAAATTTTATAGCTCCTCTGAATCATCACATGTTACTATGATGTCATCAACACAAACCAATAATGTTGTCACCTTTCCTGTTTCTGAGTGTCGTATGACAAGGTATGGTCTCCTTGACTTTGTCGATACCTTACCTTTGTAAATCTTCCAAACCATGCACGAGGTGATTGCTTTAATCCATAGAGTGCCTTCTTCAGTCTGCACACCCTTCCCTTCTTGCTTTCAAAACCAGGTGGCACCTCCATATAGATCTCCTCATCTAAGTCTCCATGTAAAAAGGAATTTTTTACATCAAATTGTTGTTGGTACCAATTAAAAGCTGCAGCCAGTGATAATAAGATTCTCACTGTATTCATTTTTGCCACAGGGGCAAAAATCTCCAAATAATCAATTCTATAGGTCTGTGTATAACCCTTTGCTAGCAAGCGTGCTTTAAATCTTTCTATGGACCCATCTGACTTATATTTCACCGTAAACACCCATCTGCACCCGACCAACTTCTTCCCTTCTGGTAATTCCACAATTTCCCAAGTTCTGTTTTTTTTCCAACGTTTCCATTTCAACCTTCATAGCTTTCTCCCACTATTTGTTTCCTAATGCTTCAGACAAATTTTTGGGGATAGGAATTGTGTGGAGGTTACAGAGAAAAGTTTTATGTTTTGGGGATAGATTTTAATGTCACGAAAAGGCTCAAAAGGTGTTGTGTTCAAGTTCTGGTTCCTTTTCTGAGGGCAACGGGAAGGTCAAGATCATTAGGTTGGTTAGGTTCTTCATGATCCGTTTGGTTTGGTGTTTCTGATGGTTCAACAGGTGCAGGATGGGTACTAGGAGCAGTAACCATAGGAGATGATTGCAGCTGAGTAGTTTGATCAGTTAGCCTCTTTCTTCTGGAATAAACTTGCAATGGTAGATTATTTTCTAGAATTCCATTATCTATATCCAGATTAGGAGACTCAATCAGTTCATTTCGATTTAGAGACTCGGGTGACCAAAGAAATGATGACTCGGGCAAGGATTTGGCATGACCAAAAATAGAAAAATCAAATAGTGACAAGTCTAGAGGTCCCTCTCCCTTCAATGACTCCCTCTGATTGTAAGAATGACCAAAAAAGGATTCACTCTCATCAAATGTAACATCAGCTAAAACAAAGAATTTATTTGATGATGATTGATAACACTTGTAACCTTTTTGAGTAGGAGAATATCCTATGAAAACACACTTAAGAGCATGTGGGTCTAATTTGCCTCTATTTTGAGAATGAATATGAACATAGACAACGCTCCCAAAGATTCTAGGAACCAATTTATTGGAAATTTCAAAATTCGGAAAGAAATTCCTAAGAGTATCAAGCAGACTTTTAAAGTTCAAAATTCTTGATGGCATTCTGTTACTAAGATGTGCAACAGTTAGGACAACTTCCCCCCAATATTGTTTTGGCACCCTTTTATGAAACAATAGTGATCTAGTAATGTCAAGTAACAAACCGTTTCTTCTCTCTGCTATCCCATTTTGTTGAGGAGTATTGACACATGAAGATTCATGAATAATTCCCTATTTTGGAAGAAAAGAGAGAGTGTTTGATTGAAGTAGTCTTTGGCATTATCAGATCGGAATCTTTTAATAGGCACATCATATTGGGTTTTGATCAGATTAAAAAAGGTGGGAAGAATTTGACTAACATTTGATTTTTGCTTTAGCAAATAGATCCATGTTACTCTTGTACAATCATCAATGAATGACACAAACCATCTAGCACCAGAAATATTAAGAATGGGAGAGGGTCCCCAAATATCACTATGTATAAGAGAATGGAGTTTGACTTCTTTTGTGACTAATTGGATAGGAAACCCGTTTGTGTTTTGCAATTTCACAATCATCACAATGAAAAGACTCAACAATCAAATCTTTGAACAAAGATGGAAACATCATTTTGATTACATAAAAGGAAGGATGACCTAACCAACAATGATAAAGCCATACTTTTTCTTTATTGGACATAACAGAATCAGACAAGAATGAACTAGATAAGGAATTCTTAGTTGTATCTCCACCATTGTGGACATCCAAACAATAAAGACCACCTTTCTCACTAGCACGCCCAATCATCTCCTTCGTGTTCTGTTCCTGAAATAAGCAAAATGAAAGGAAGAAAGTTACTTGGCATTTGGAATCTTTGGTGAGTTTCTGGATAGAAATGAGATTTGCATATAACTTTGGGACATGAAGGACATCTTTAAGTATCAAGGATTTACCCAGTGGTATGTCTCCTTGTCCAGCTATAGTAATAACTGAACCATCAGCTATAGTTATTTTTTTATAGCTAGGAGAAGGAGAATATGATATGAAGAGATGAGAGGAACTAGTCATGCGATCAGTTACCCCGGATCAACCACCCATATTGAAGAAAGTTTGTCTGAGATATTAGTAACAAAAGAACAAGAAATACCTGTGAAGGCCAATGAACAACTACCTGCTGAAGTTGAGTGTGGATTTGTTTCATCAGCCTGAGGGTTGCTTGCTAAATATGCCTGCTTTCCATCACTATTGTTTTTGTTTGGAGGTCTACCATTGAGTCTCCAACATCTCTCTCGGGTGTGCCGATATTTTTTGCAATAGGTGCAATAAAGATTGTCCCTATTGAATGGCGCTTTGTATGAACCCGTGGGCTTGATGGCGCTCTCCAATTGTGAAACTTCAGATTCTTTTGAATTTGTCCCTTTTGCTACTAGAGCTGATCCTTCATTAATTTGAGTTTCAAGCATAACACTCCTCCGTCCTTCTTATGTCCGTATTATGGCCATTGTCTCATTTAATGATGGAAGATCTTCTTTTCCTAAGATTTGCACTCTCACGGAATCAAATTCTGCATTTAATCCTACAAGATAATCATAAATCCTTTCTTTTTCAATAAATCTTTTCAGAATTACAACATCATTTTTACAACTCATTTGAATGCATTGATAATGATCCATTTCTTGCCATAACCCCTTTAAAAAGTTAGAATATTCAGTGACAGATCGAGCTCCCTGTTTTGCTGCAGAAAGTTTTGTTTTTATTTCATAGATCCTGGCAGCATCATGTACTTTAGAGTACGTCTCCTTCACTGCATCTCAAATTTCCTTAGCGGTGCTAAAAAACATAACGCTATCGCTAATTTCTGGAAGCATAGAGTTCCATAACCAAGACATCACCATTGCATCATGTTCATCCCATGCATCAAACGTGGGGTCTTCTTTAGATGGTCCTGTACCAAGAAGGTGTCGTATTTTCCCTTTACCCTTTAAAAAGGTACGAACCAGTTGAGCCCATTTAAGGTAATTTTTTCCATTCACCGATAAGAGGCTTGAATGTTTTGCAGATCACCAGATGAAACTGTAGAGTTATTCTCTACAATTGCAGAAACAGTTCCAGAGGCTGGAATAGTTTCAGCAGTCATATTTTCTGGCATGGTTCTTGAATGGTTTCAATCTTTGGGCAGATAAAGATTAAAAAAAATATTTCAAGACAAGATGAATAAAACTAGTACGGAATAAGCCTAAAGCCCTGATACCATGTGGAATAAGATAGTTGAATAATTTTATTCATATCTTTCTATGTCATATACAAGGCTTTATATACATGAGAGATTGTGGAACAGAATCACCTAGATCCCATGAAATTTGGGATTCTATAAAATCATATATCTACTAAAAAGAAGAAAAAGATATTCTTTATTACAACAATTATCTTTAAGATCTTAACAGATCAAATCTTGATATGGAGAATATCCTCTATCAGCCAACAGTATAGACGGTTAGTTGGAAAGTTGAACTATCTCACAGTGACTAGACCTGACATCTCTTTTCCTGTGAATGTTGTAAGTCAGTTTATGACTTCCCCTTGTGATAGTCATTGGGAAGCCGATATATAAAGTCAGCTCCCGATAAAGGTCTACTCTTTGAGGATCAAGGCCATGAGCATATCACTGGATATACCGACGTTGATTGGGTAGGATCACCCTCTGAATAGACGTTCGATATCCGGATATTGTGTTTTAGTAGGAGGTAATTTGGTGTCGTGAAAAAGTAAACAATAGAGTGTGGTTTCTCGATCTAGTGCGGAATCAGAATATCAAGCAATGGCGGTAACAACTTGTGAGCTAGTTTGGATCAAACTGTTGATAGGAGAGCTAAAATTTGGTGAAATCGGTCAAATGGAACCTGTGGGTGATGATCAAGCGGCCTTTCATATCGCATCAAATGCAGTGTTTCGTTAAAGGACTAAGCACATTGAGATTGACTGTCACTTTGTCAGAGAAAAGATACTCTCAGGAGATATTGTTACGAAATTCGTGAAGTCAAATGATTAGCTTGCAGAAATCTTCACCAAGTCCCTCACCGGTCCTCGTATTAATTACATCTGTTACAAGCTAGGTACATATGATTTGTATGCACCAGCTTGAGGGGGAGTGTTAGAATAGAAATAAGTATATACAATCCTAATTAGAATAGGAATAGGAATAAGAATAGGAATCCTAGTAGGAAAAGGATTCCAATGTAGTGTTTATAAATAGGGTCTCAATGTAATAATGTAGATACATAATTCAATAATATATTTTCTCCTATATTTCTCACACCACTCATGTATGAAGTTCAAATTGCAATCAAAAATGCTCGGGGGCATGAGGAGACATCACACAAAAAGTTATATACGAGACCGTCCTAGAATATTGTAACCATTGCAAAATCCAAGGACACAATGATGTGAAATGTAGAATTCAACATCCTGAATTGAGGAAAGAACCTATGAACCCTACTAACATTGAAAGAGATTTGGCTAAGAAGGGTGAGGAGATGATCATTAGTACATCCGACAGAGAGATAGTATGTAGATTGATTTTTTTTTTTAAAATGGTAACGATTATATATATATAAATATAACAGTGCAAAAGCCAAAATGACACTACAAAATCCCAACCAAGCTTAGACTACTGCTTCACAAGGATCCTATCATATCAACTAGTGATTCAGCCTCTTGAGATAGCTTTCTTTACACCAAAAATAAAACAAAAATATACAATTCATCTTTATTTTCTCCACAAAATTGTATTTGTCTTTAAAAGCTCTATAGTTAAATGGTCCACCACATGCAAGCAGGGACAAGGTTGCACCAATTTTTCTGACTAACTACCCCATCATTCTGGTTCCAATATTTCAATAAATCAACACTTGTTGCTGACATTGATCACTGATTCCTACCATGTTCAAGAATAATTGCCATAACTGTCCAGTAACAGGAGAATTAATGAATAGATAACTATTTTTCCCCAGCAGCTCTGCATAAAAAACATCTAGAACATAGTTGGAATCCCCTTATTTGAAGTTTATCCTGTGTGCGGCAAACATTTCTTGTTACTAGCCAAGAAAAGCATACCACCTTAAAAATGAGTCTTCATCTTCTGAATGGATCTCCATGGCCACTGATTAGTTGACTGTTTGTGCCTAATCAGATGTTATAAGCTGAATTTACAGACTAAGTTCCTTTACTAGTGGGCTTCCATATAAGTGAATGTGAGTAGCTTTGAACCCTTGGAATTATAAGGTCTTGAAAAATTCAATAACTCTTTTCAGCTCCCAATCATGCAGTAGCCTTCTAAAAGTAATATTCCATCTGTGTACTCCTTTTGTTGATTCCAGACTGATGTTTGGCATAGTGGCAATGCTAAAGAATTCGGGGAAGAGTTCCTTTAAAGGTCCAAGCCCAAGACAATCACACCAAAAAAAGAATTTTCCTTCCATTGCCCACTCTTAATCTAATTTTTTTCGGCCATCAAAGACTGGAGGAATCTGATTGCTTTCCTGACTCCTACACCATGGCGGATCACAACCACCTTTGAACACCAATGGCCATCCTGACCATACTTGTCATGAATGACATTTCACCATAAAGCATATATTTCAAGATTATACCTCCATAACCACTTCATTAGTAAACTATGGTTGTGAGCATTTAGGTTCATGATGTCAAGGCCACCATCTTTTTTGGATTTGATAAGAATATCCCAATTAACCAGGTGGAGTGGCCTTTTTTCGTTGTTGCCTTGCCATATGAAATTCCTCGTGAACTTGTCAATCCTTTTCCTTACCATGCTAGGTGAAGGAAAAAGAGACATGACTCAAAAGGAAAAGTATCCAAAACACTATTGACTAGTATCACCCTACCACCTAGAGATAAGTATTGTCCCTTCCATATTGCAAACCTCTTTTGCAAGGCTTTACTTTTAGCACCCAAAGATAGCCCCCAATAGGTAGTATGTAGGGAACCCAACACACATCCCAGAACACTTACAAGTTCTTGAAAATTGTCTACTTTATTAACCGGGAAATAACTACTCTTAAGCCAGTTGATATGAAGTCCAGAAATACAACAAGAATACAGGTCCTAATAGCATGAGTCTGCCTCTACCATGGAAGTTGAGAAAATTGATGACAATGAGGGCTGGACCATTGTTGAGAGAGTCAAAGGTGAGAACAAAAAAAGAACAACCACAAAAACCAAGAGCAAAATGCTGAGAAATTTAAAATTACAAATATATTGGAAAACAAAAATTTGTTTGAGACAAAAATTTATGACAAGACGGTTCTAGCCATTTAGAATACCATGGAAGGGGCTACAGAAGTGAAGATAAATAAAGAAGCTTCCGGAGAGCTCTCACAACAAGAGAAATCAATTACTACCAAAGGAAAGACTAAGAAGGTGCAATAGCTCAGAAACAATCCTGAAGGAAGATCATGAGAACTAAAAGATACTCCTCTTTTTGAAGACTGCCCCACCTTATGAAAAGGGAGGAGGGAGAAAAAAGGAAGAAAAGACTAAGGTTGTCCTTTCATTTTGGAGAAGATTCTGATAAACATTGAAGAAACTCCTATCAATGACCCTAACTTCAATATAGATTGCAGAATAATGTTTCTCAACGCAAACCACCCGAGGAAAACAAGATCATTCAAAATATCTCCTGCAATATTGGGAAAGCTGTTGAAGTCCCTCTGGCCAGTGCTCCTATTGTTCCTAAACCTTTTCATATCAACCTTTCTGAAGGACCTTTGAAAGACATAGATGTAAGTGAGAATGTCTATGTTAGAACAGAGGAAATGCTGCCTATGGATGAGGAAATGAGCCGGATAAATATTCACACTTTGAAACAGACTCTGAGGAAAAAGTAGAGGAGACTCAGTTTCACAAAGACCTCAGATTTGCATTTGGTTAATATGTTATAAGGATTATTGACTATCTAGTTCTAGTATCTATTATTTACTTTTAGCTTGAGTCATTTGCGTCCTCTTAAAGTTTGTCCACATATTTTACTTAGATACTTTAATTCAGACTTATACCTATTGAACACCTTAACTATTCAAAAATGTTCCAATTAGACCCAAAACACTGACATGGCAAAAAACATGTTTTTCACTCTCTCTAAGAGAGTAAAGCAATTTAAATATTGTTTTTTTAGCATCTACACCTAAATTCTAACCATAAAAATAAAAAATTAATTAACATTACTAATCCTCAAAAAAGAAAAAAGTAATTAACTTGAAAAAAAAAAAAGAGGAAGAAGACCGCCTTTCTCCTCTATCCCCTCCCAGCAACTTATCTTTTCCTTAGTTGCTTGGACTCCCCAAAATGTTGCCGCACCAGTGTCGAATCCTTCAAAAATACACTGTTTTTGGAGGATCCGCCACGCACCCCTCGACATTTTTGAATAGTCCGAGCAATATAGACCTTTTCCCACCCCCTCCCTTCCTCTCCAATTCTTCTCCTGCATTTTATTTATTTATTTATTTGTATTTATTCATCAGCAAAAGTAGATTTATGCTAACCAAAATAAATCTGGCAATGTTCCATTATTTTCAACAAGAGTGATACAATTCAATTTTATTTTTTTTGAAAATGGTAATAACAAGAGTGATAAAAACTAATTTATTTTTCGGGAGAAAGTCTATTGTTCCTCCTTGTAAATGTGGTAAATGGCTATTAGTTGAAAAGAAGGTGAAACAATAGAATAAGACTTTCTGATCATCTGGTGTGATCAGAATGAAAGGGGAGTGAGGGGTTAGCGTGTGGGTGGGGACGATGGTTTACTATTGGTGGCGACAACGGTGAAAAGGGAAATAGGATAAGAAGAAGGAAAAAATAAGATGTGGGTGGGTGGGGTAGGGGGGGGGGGGTTAATTCAGAAAATAAGTTTTCTTTTACTTAAAAAAAATTGCATTATTTAAATTGAGTTCTAGCTAAAATTGGATCCAATGGCCACATATCATTATTTCTTTGGTCCATCTACTATGTATTCGCATTTGAGATACACGCATCTTTGTCTTTAATTGATTGTTATTTTATGTCAAATAGGTATAAATTTGTTATGGTTAATGTTCAATAGGTACAAGTATGAATTAATGTGTCTAAGTGAAATATGTGGACAATTTCAAGGGGCCGCACATGACTTGGGATTTTACTTTTTAATGTAAGAATTGAAAGATTTGCCTAATATGTTATTTCTATAGGCTCTTGGTTATTTATCTATGCAATTGAATATTTTTCATTTTTGTATTAAATGCGCTTCAGTTGAACAAATTGTGTGATTCACTTCAAGCTTCTCGCCTCAGTGAAGCGAGCCCTCGCTTTTTTCCACTTCTCGCTTTCTAAAACATTGAGTGATGGTGTGATTAGGGACAATGCAGGAGGCTTCCTTTTTTGCTTATAGCCTAGTCTTAGGAAAGGGAACTAGCAATTATCAATAGCCCTACTTTTTGGCATTCAGTGGTGTTTAAGTAATGGTTTGCATGATATAGGAGCTGAAAAAGTGATTCACAACTTCTAGTTGATTGTGTAAATGGGAACAACTGTACTACTTGGAGGCTTTGTGTTACAACCATGTAACGATATGACACCTAGGCCTAACTCAACCTCAAAAGCTAGCTCATGAGGGGAGGTTTGTCTAAGTCCATATAAGGAGACCAAATTCCCATCCGTCTACCGATGTGGGACATCTTAACACAGTTGAAGAGTTCAAGAGGAGAAAGGAACATTCAAGCTTCACTCTCAAACATTGCTACAGGGAATGCAACAAAGTTGCAGATAGTCTGGCTTCTATGAGTCACTCACTGCCTCAGACCAAATTGTATCATGATTTTTGGATTTACCATCTCCTATCAAAGGTCTAGTGATTGTGGATAGATGGAGCCTTCCAGCTACTCGCATTGCCAACATGAAAAAGTCAGAACTGTTTTTTTGAGCTTCCATGATCAATGCAGATCAAGCTTCACAGTTATAGTTGTAGATTTGGTAAGAACTTTTGGAGGTATCCTACCTCTAGTATAGGAATCTCTTCTTTTAGACTATGGTTTAGTCCATTATATTCTTCTGCCAGTAGCATTTACTTCATCTTCTTGTATCATGATAGTTGGTTGGCCATCTATCAAACTAGATAAGGGAGGCCTATATCTTACAGCTCCCTCAAAGCTCATGAATTATCCTTTGGAGAGATGAATAAAAGTTGGTATTAAAAAAGTTATTAGCTTAAAAGCAGCAGATGCTCAGACTAAGAGGGTGTTTAAATTGACTACACTAGCAAGCAACTTCTTTTCCCTTTTCTTTCGTATTCCGGTAAATTTATAGCATTGCATAATTCAAACTAGTTATTGTCATGAGGATTAATCATCACACATTGGGAAGAGCAATCTTTACATGTGCATTAAGGGAAAGTTTATTAGAACTACGTGGCTATCTAGAGTAAGGATCCCGAGAGGTCGTCTTCAGAGAAGCATCGCTAGAGAGAATAAGATCAGGGAGCTATGCCGGAATGACGTGGAGAGAAGGATGATAGGGACAAGAATGTTAGAAGGGCTCAGAAGAGCCTGTGCGAACTAGAGCAGTGCAGAAATATTAGTTGGCACCACCTGTGGCTTTGACACTGGCGCGAAGATATTTGTCTTAGTACTTTATGGCTCTAGTGACACCCTCTTATTGGCCAAAGCGTGATTGTTGCAGCCTATAAACGATTAAGAAATACAACAGCAATTTTATACTTGCTAATAATCTGTATTGCCAGTGAAATGATCTTAAAAAGAATTCAATGCTCTTGACCTCCTACAAATTCAACTACACGGATTTTACGAAAAACAACACGGTCCCCCAAAATGGCAAAAGGAAATAGGAATGTTAATGGAGAAACTAGATAAAGATTCCATTCATCATTGAAACAGAAAGGCGAATGCAAAAAAAAATTACAAGTTCGCACCTTAACAGAACTCTGATCAAGCTGAACAGCCGTCCTACAATCTTCCTCTACGCTTGTCCAGTCACTATCAACCAATAAAGACTATATAAATGAACATTTATAAGATATCACTAAAATCCAGAGGCTGTGGGGCTTACTTGCGTTTCAGATGGCACAAAGCGCGATTGGTCCAATAGATGGGAACGTTGGGGCACAAGGTAATAGCCTAGATAATCCATTCAGAAATTAGAGAACAAAAAAGCCAAAAAAAGAAAGACAACTCTCACCTCCGTGTATGCATGAATGGCAGCGATAAATTGATTACTCTGGAAGAGAACATTGCCATCTTGCTTCCGATGTTCCGCTTGTTTGGCCATCGCACTGGCAGCCATTACTGGTGTCATTTTCCCCTTTTCCTTCGTTCGATCCTTACTTCAAATTCGCACTATCTTTTTGGGAGGGAAAATAAGCAAGGTTATTGCTGAAAATCAAATGCAAATAGGAGTATGTCCTCCTGAACTTTCAAGAACATTCCATAAGATTACAATTTTGAAGTATTTATACCGTCACCTATGGTAGAACAGTCATTTCATTTATCATAGAACTATTTATCTATTTGTTATAAAGAGTTTCTAATTTAAAGTTTATCGTTTTGACTTATTAGTTATCAATTTACAAATATATTCATTTATTACTCTTATAGTTTATTTTTATTTGTCACTTTTTGCTTTGGCACACCTTCTAAGAAAATAATTATTGATATAGGTATTTTAGCACACTATTCCTACTAATTAATGTTTAATATTGGATCTTGAAAAATGATATGAAGAATAATATTTAATGTTATGGGTAAAACATGGAAAAAATAATTATATTTTCTTGATATGTTAAAAGTGACGAGTAAAACATGAAGATATATTTTAGAAATAAGTGACAAGTAAAAGTAACCAAAGGGAGTATACATCTATTAAGATATGAGTTTATCATTATTCATTATTGATTGTTATCAATTCGATTATCGATTTAACTTACATCTATTAAGATGTGAGTTTGTCATTATTCATTATTGATCGTTATCAATTCGATTATCGATTTAACTATTAAGATTTCACATAATAAAAATATTGAAAATCACTTGGAAATGAAGTAACAAATCAAATGAAGCATATACATGAGTTGATAGATTACATTTGCTAAAAACAAACATTAACACATGTATAGACGGTTAGAAATGAAAGTATGAAACTAGTATAAAACTAAACCATGACTTTATATACCGAATGATATAAATATAATTTATTAATTTACTATCGATTTATCAATTAACCTATTCAAAAGATCTCAAACCGTTAAGAATTGATAATCCAATATAAAAAAATTAAAATTATTACTAAAATCGCTAAATCAATAATCCATTATCAATAAATAAAAATAAAATTGAATTTATTAGCCACTTTAGATATAAGTAGTTTTTTAAGAAATAAATAAATGTTGAAAATTATTTTTTAAGGATTTTTTAAATTTAATATGGTGGCAAAAAATGGCCATTTTATTAATATATTTAAAGTTCACAATAACACAAATTAAAGCAAAGCAAAGCGCGGGCCCATCAAAAAATAAAATTTGTACAGAAGTGGCAAATGTCACATCTCCATCTTCATCAACTCCCTTATTTCCAGAAAGAAAAGGAAACCAACGATTCCTTTCAGCTCCTTCCATCACCACTGTAGAGCTTCTTCCATATTTTCATTACTTGGTCAAAAAAACCACTTCTCCCATCTGATCTCTTTTTTGTTGAAATTGTTCTTCTTATGATTTTGTTCCACCACAAAGCAGTCTTCAATAATCTCCATGTTCAAATTCATTTCTCTATGTAAGTTTCGACCATCTTTGAACTTTATTTCTTCCATTATCGCACTTGAATATATCCTTTGACTAAGCTTTATTTTGTGAACTGTTGATACCATCAAATCTGGATATTTGTCTCTTCTTCCATATGTTATGTTGATGTTCCTCCTTGATAGCTTCCTTTTCTTGAGACCACATATTCATTTGATTAAACTACTTGTTGCTGAGCCTCTGTGACTTCATGATTCTTGACATTGGTTCTTTATTCATTGAATGTTGATGCCTTCTTCCTACCTAATTTTGCATTGCTTAAATCTTTTTGTTCTTATCCTCAAATTTGTTAGGGTTTTGTCCTGATTTTTTAAACTTATTTAAAGTTTATTTTTTCTAAAAGAAAAGACAAAACATTATCATAAATATTTTTACTTTTTTTGAAAGGAAAATATAATATTCTTTCATATTTGAGTTATTCTATCCTTGAAAGAAAAGTTTGGAACTCTATAAATTGAAGACCCCTTTTCTCATATAAAAAAAAAACATCTACAATGTAGTCAATAAAAAGTTTTATTTATGGGGAGATTTTCTCCTAAACATATTTATGGGTTTTTAGTATTAGTTTTTGATATATAGGTCGTTTGACCAAACCATATTAATAATATATTTTTAATATGTTTTTAGTTGTCGTCTAATTTATCAATCATATCATGATTTGCAAATTAGAAGTTTTCGCATGACGTCCAATCACCTTTCAGAACCCAACAAGTGGTATCAGAGCACATGATTCATCGATCCCATGGTACGACGGTCCTATGGTTCAATGAGGTTGAAGAAAGGCTCAAGATGGTTTCAAATCAATTTGTAATCAACGTGATGATAATGAAGATTTTTGTGCTATTACATGTGGAGAAAAAAATTCAAATATATTTTCAACAATATCCTGCTTGCTCCATTGTTTAAAACAAAATCAATTTTCAACTCATGTTTATTTTAGAGCAAGGGCTCCAACTTTCAACCTTTGCAAACTTTAATGCTCGGGCTCCACGTTTAACTCATGTATCTTTACTTTTAACGCATGAGCTCTACTTTTAACTCATGCATTTTACTTTTAACGCATGAGCTCCACTTTCAACTCATGCATATTACTTTTAACGCATGAGCTCCACTTTCAACCCTGTTCATCACTTTTAACACAGGGCTCCAATTTTAACTCATATCAATTTTTAAATCATGGTAAGCAACAGTGATACATGAAGATTGTGTGAAGAAAGAGGATCAAGATTATGATGCAAGAAAATTCAAGCCAAAAGGGGAGATTTGTTAGGGTTTTGTCCTGATTTTCTTATCTTATTTGAAGTTTATTTTTTTCTAAAACAAAAGACAACATTATCATAAATGTTTTTACTTTTCCTGAAAGGAAAATATAATATTCTTCCATATTTGAGTTATTCTTTACTTGGAAGAAAAGTTTGGAACTCTATAAATTGAAGACCCCTCTTCTCATATAAAAAAAAAGAACATCTACAATGTAGTCAATAAAAAGTTTTATTTATGGGGAGATTTTCTCCGAAACATATTTATGATTTTTTAGTATTAGTTTTCAATATGTAGGTTGTTTGACCAAACCATATTAATAATATATTTTTAGTATGTTTTATTTGTCGTCTAATTTATCAATCATATCATGATTTGTAAATTATAAGTTTTCGCATGACGCCCAATCACCCTTCAGAACCCAACAAAATTAGCTATTTGTTGCTTGTCTAAGTTGAGAATTTTCTTAGATTTAGTAGGAAGCTCCATGAAACTAGAATAATTGAATCTATTTGTTCTGTTAAAAGCTAGACTAGATTAGCTATACAGTCAGCCATATAATTTCCTTCTCTATAGATGTGATTTAATCTAACTTGACAAATCTGAGTCATTTCCTTGATGTCTTCTATATATTACGGTTGCAATTTGCCATGAAATTTCCCAAATTCCTGATAAGATTTTTACTAAAACTAATGAATCAGTTTCAATATCAATCCACGTGATCCCAATAGCAGTGCAATGATAAATTGCTTCCCTTATTGCGATTGCCTCTACTTCCATATTTGTAGTCTCGTTTATCTCGTCTCCTTGGGCATAAACTAAGTCTACGTCATGATTTCTTATACAGAAACCATAAGAACTTCTCCTTGGATTGCCTTTAGAAGCTCCATCTGTGTTGCATTTTAACTTGCCATGCTCTGATGGTTTCCATCTTACTGCCATGTAGTACAATTTGGGCTTGTACTTCTCCAAATAGTCCACCAATTCTGGCCAGCTGATATGAATCTGCCTTGCCTTAACTTAGGATATATTACTTTGACCATTCTCCAAATATCGGTATTCAAATTGAATACAAGACTATTGTAGGAGACATCCTATAAACGATTGAGAAATACAACAGCAATTTTGTACTTGCTAATAATCTGTGTTGCCAGTGAAATGATCTTAAAAAGAGTTCAATGCTCTTAGACCTCCTACAAATTCAACTACACAGATTTTACGAAAAATAACATGGTCCCCCAAAATGGCAAAAGGAAATAGGAATGTTAATGGAGCAACTAGATGAAGATCTCATTCATAATTGAAACAAAAAGATGAATGCAAAAAAAGATTAAAAGTTCGCACCTTAACTGAACTCTGATCAAGCTACAATCTTCCTCTACACTTGTCCAGTCACTATCAACCAAGAAAGACTATAAATGAACATTCATAAGACATTAGTAAATTAAAGAGACAAAAATGTTGCGTTTCAGATGGCACAAAGCAAGCGCGATTGGTCCAACTCCAATATATTGGGGCACAAGGTGATAGCCTAGATAATCCATTTAGAAATTAGAGCACAAAAAGGCCAAAAAAAAAGAAAGACAGCTCTCACCTCCGTGTATGCATTAATGGCAGTGATAAATTGATTATTCAAATTCGCCTTTACTGGTGTCATTTTCCCCTTTCTTCCGTTCGATCTTTACTTCAAATTCGCACTCAAAGTCCTATCTTTTCTTCTATATCTATATGTCTATGTATATGAGAAAAAATGAAATGAGCCGAATGAAGAAATGTTTTTGGGAGGGAAAATAAGCAAAGGTTTTGCTGAAAATCAAATGGGAATATGTTCCTCCGGAACTTTCCATAAGATTACAATTTGGAAGTATTTTATCAGTTTGTAAACATGTTAAATCATTATAGAATTATTAAGATATTAATTTGTCAATCAATTTAAAAATTTATCTGTTATTAATAGTTTGATTTGATTATATAAGTTGATAGATTGCATTTTGCTAAAAAAACTAACTCCAACACTTTGTAGAGATAATCATAAATGAAAGTATGAAACTAATAAAGTAAAATCCCGACTTTATATATCAAATGGTATAAATTTAATCTATCGATTTACTATCTATTTATTAGTTAACCTATTAAAATAAATCTCAAACTATTAAGAATTGATAATGCGATATAAAAAAGGGAAAATTGTATATAAAAACAAACTATTAATTCAAATTAAATACTATAAATATACTTTGATTTAATTGTACCCTATAGAAAACTATTGCTATTTTTGCCCCTCTCCCTGGTGGAATCTCGCTCGCCACTCTCGTTTGGTGGCAGTCACGCTCGCCTCTCTCACTTTTATACAAACACAAATGTATAAAATGTGTTTGTGTTTGTATAAAGCGAGAGGAAATTGTATATATACATATATTTTCGTTCCCCTCTCCCAGATCTCGCTCACCACTCTCCCAAATCTTGCTCACCACCCTCGCCTCTCTTGCTTATACAAACAGAAACGAAATGTATAAATTGCGCTTCTGTTTGTATCAAGAGAAAATTGTATATACACATGTAAATACATATATCTTCGTCATATACATTTATAATTATACAATACAAATATTTCCCTGCCCAGTTTTTTTTGCCTTTCTCTCTTTCTCGTTTTATACATACACAGATTATACAATTGATCTTTTGTATACAATTGTTTTCTTTTATATATGTATAGCGAATTATACAACTGCCTTCTTTGTATATGTATAACGAATTATACAACTGTTTTTTTTGTATATGTATAGCGAATTATACAACTGCCTTCTTTGTATATGTATAACGAATTATACAACTGTTTTTTTTGTATATGTATAGCGAATTATACATATATATGTTTGTTATGGAGCGCAATTATGCAAACTTTGCTATAGCATACAAATATGAATTTCGTGTTTGCTATATGTGAAAGTTGCTCTATAAAAAAAAAGGAAAGGAGCCTCATATGCCCCTTAAATTTGTCATTTAGAGCTGATATACCCTTCGTTATGAAAGTGGCTCATATATACCCTTACCGTTATACAAATGACTCACATTTACCCTTACCGTTACAAAAGGAACTCACATATACCCTTCATCTAACATAAGTGAAAAGAATAGTTTTAAATTTAAAAAAAAATCATGCAGGGGTATATATATGATCCTTCTAGCAAAGCTCAAGGTATATTTTAATCTTTTTTCATACAAAATTATTTTAGACTTCTTTGATTATCATTATTCGAGTTTCTTGTTCTTTTTTTTTCCTATCATTCTTTAGTGAAAAGATAAAAAAATTTAAACTAACTTTTTTTGCGGCTATATTATAATTTAGTTTTTGTATTTGTAAAAAATATTTTTAAAAAGTGGGGCATCTATGATAAATTTTACAGAAAATTAGTGAAATATAAATAAATTTGACCATCAAAATAATAAATTTAAATTAATCGCTGAAACAAAAAAGTCAAAAAACTTATGTGTGGGTATAATCCATATACCCATGTAGAATTTTTTTTTAAAAAGAATAATTAAAAAATTAAATTAAAATTATTTTTTTCACTTCCGTTGAAGGAAAGGGTATATGTGAGTCATTTGTCTAACATTAGGGGTATATATGAGTCACTTTCATAACAAGGGGTATATTAGATCTAAATGACAAAGTTGAGGGGTATATCAAACCTTTTTCCCTAAAACAATTTACCAAAACCATTAAATTAATAAGCCATTATTAATAAATTAATTTTAAAAATTCAATTCAAATTATTGATTTCTATTTGTTTTGGACAACCCTAATTTCTATTCTAAGCTATGAGCCACTTTAGATATAAGTAATTTTTTAAGTAATAAATAAATGTTGAAAATTATTTTTTAAGGATTGATTTTATGGATAAATAGTTAAATATTTGGATAAAATCAATCTATGAAATTATATCCATGTTTTCCTATATTATTGATAACCAGCGTAAAGACATTTCTATATATATTTTTCGAGAAATATTTAGAATTCTTATTACTTACCTTTTAATTCATCTCTCATCATCAAGTGAAATATTAATAACATGTTCTTCTCTTTTTGAAAGCAAGTGAGCGTTTTATTTTGTCAATATTTGAAACAATTGTTTTCCATATTAGTATAATATATCTTTAGAATCAAAATACACAAATTAATCCCTAAAATTAAACTAATTACTCTAATTTACCTCCTTCTTTAAAAATTTCATCAATACTCAATTAACCCAAATTATTTATCCGAGTTATCTTCTTCATTTGCAAGTTGGAGGAGTGCTCCTTTCTTTTCTTTTTTCCTCTTTCATTTGTTGTTTTTGCTCTTCAATTTTTTTTTTTATCCTTTCATTTTTTCATTTTTATATTTTTCTTATTTATTATTTTTACCCTTTTGTCTTCTTTTATACTTTATTGGAGATATATTTTGTAACACCCCAGAAATATTTTGAACTAAGACTCGAACCATCCTTAGTTGTGAGTAGGATTTTATCGAGAAATTTAAAATTTCTTGAGTGTTAAGGTCACTAGATGTAGCACCTTGAGTTCCAAGAAGAACTAAAGAGGGTTCATTCAAGTCATTCCTAAGTTTTTCTAAGTTTTGGGTCAACTTCAAACGACTATAACTTTCAGTACATGATGAGTTAGGTGACCCATAAGATATCAAATGAAAGGTCTTCGAGTCCTCTTTCCAACGTCACCAATTTTGCTAAAATCCGAGCTTTGAGTAAAAAGTTATGAACTGATCTACTAACAACACTCAAACCTGGCAGCCAATACGGACCTCATTGCCTGTTGGAAAATAATTCCGACTCCCAGCTCATTTTATTTATTTCTTTATGGGTATTTTAGTCCTAAAAACCCTTAGGAGGTCATCTAAATTACCCTAAACGTGTAGAAAAATTAGTTTTCATAAATCAAACCCTCTCATTCATTCCTAAAGTTCTACGCCCAAGAAATTCAAGAAACGCTAAGGCTAGGATTCATCTTCCAAGATTTTCCTTCAAGTTTCTTCAAGAAGATGGTTCTTTCAGGTATGTAAGCTTTCATAGTGTTGGGTTTGTTCGCCCTCACGCCAATCATGTTTAATTCTATCCTTGAATTCGTTTTTGAGATTGAATTATTAAGTTCTTGAGTTTTATCCATTATTGAAGGTCTTTGAGTTCTTGAGGTGTGAGTTTTGCAAACGAGTTGAGTTCCTTGATAGATTTTATATGGATTTTATTGAAATCGTTCTGGGTTTGTGATTTTTTGTGATCTTGGTCGATAAAACTACTTTGGGTGCGAGTTGAATCGATTTTGGGAGAGGAAGAAAAGATCGGGCAAATAATTGCTCCCAGGTCTGCGTCGCGGAGGCACTTAAAATTTTCAACATCCAGTCGGTCAGCCCCTCTCCGCGTTGCAGAGAGGATACAGAGTCCTCTTCCTCAAAAATATTTTCGCAACCAAAAATTTAATTCCATCTCCACGTCGTGCCGATGTTCTTTAATTTGGGTCTTTTCTTTTTGTATATTATATGGATGATTCGATCTGCAAGGACCATGATTGGGAATTGTTTGATTGTCTTTCTCTGTGGAAGAGTCGAAATAGAATCAACTTGAATTCGGGACCGCTATTCGAAATCTTAGTGAAACACTGGATTTCTTATCTCATGTCTGCTTTTCGTGAAAACATACCAATTGAAGTGGAGGGTTTCTTCAAATAACAACGGGTTGGGTCAACTATTCAATCAAATGATATTGAGCATGTTTCCCATCTCTTTTCGAGAAACAAGTGGGCTATTTCTTTGCAAAACTATGCTCAATTTCATATGTGGAAAAACACATACAAGATTTGTCACTACAAAAAGGATAATGGTAACCCTACCATTAACTACTTCATTTATGAATTTCATAGTAATAGAAATACATGTCCTATCGAGACAGAATTTGGAACTTGTTATCCTCTTGCCTAGCAGGCAAAGATTTACCTCTGTGGAAAGGATGATTCATTCGGATCGACATGAGAGTCCAACTACATTGCCAGAATCCATATTGTATATTTGAAAGAGGTTGACCTCTTTGTTTCTCTCATGGTACACTCCTCTTCCCGCCGAGCCCCTTTTCTCCTCGGTCCACAAAGATAAAATGTTTTGCCCGTTCTTGTGATCAACTATCTTAACCCTCCTAAATCATTGATAGGTCCAACATTCTAAAGCATAACCCTTGAATCCATAATTCAAATTCAAGAAAGAGTTAAGAGTAGAGTTCAAGGAAGTCTTTGAGTTAAATTATGGATCCTTTGAGATCAACTATCGATTTGAACTAAGTTTTGAGGAAGTAAGTTTGAGAATGAGAAGAGTTGTACCATGAGTTTTATATTTTCATTGAGACCCTTGTGTCGAGTGTTCATGTTCATAATTCCGCATGAATTCCATAATTTGAGTATCTTTGAGAGGAGTAGTATCTTCAAGTTCTAAGTCTTGAGTATTGAGTTCCTAAACCTTTTGAGATTATATTCCTAATCATGGGACTACTACATGTTACCCATGGAGGTCCTTGAGTTGAGTAGTTCATGCCCATAATTCTGCATGAACCCTATGAGTCGAGCAATCTTGAGGTGAGGAGTATCATTAAGTCCTTGAGTTGAGCAGTTCATGTCCATAATTCCGCATGAACCCTTTGAGTTAAGCAATCTTGAAATGAGTAGTGTCATGGAAGTTCTTGAGTTGTTTAGTTTCGAGTATTGAGTCCTATGTATGGTTATTGAAAAACCTTGAATTGAGTCGTTCACGTCCATAATTCGGAATGAACCCTATTTTGAGAAGTCTTTTACAATCGTTTTAAACTTGTTTTAAGACTTGAACACTTGAGTTTGAGAAAGAGTATAAATGAGTTCATTTTCATCAAAATTATATATGGGAACTAAGTATTCCCAAGAGAGAGGAAACACCGATTTCAAAAGAGTTTTCATGAGCAGTTTTTAGTACCATCTCTTTTAAGAGAAAGATTTTTGAGTAATAATCTCAAACCATAGAAAGAGCTATGTTTTTTTTTTAAAACATATGAGCTAGTTATATGTTGGGAGTAGTATTGAGCACCGATATGGGGGAAAGTTCAGATAACTCACAACCTCTATAAACCATGTAGCCAACGTGGGTAGAAATGGTTATACTTTTTTGATGATTTCTTAATTCTTTTAACATAAGCTAGTGGGTCCACTTAGTAGTAAGTTCTATATCCCGACAAGTATAGGACGACACTGATAGCGTGAGGCAAGACGATGTATCATCACATAGCTCATAATGATGGTTGTCAGTTAAAGAAACTCCCACATATATATTTTGTATTCTTATATACACATAGTTTACTTTGTATTTTCATATACAAGCAGAGTTTATCTGGTATCCTTGCATACAAACTGAGTTGCTTTCTACTGTTTTAAAAGCTTTCCATATATTGCATATGTATTGTTACTTTATATTGTGTTGAGTATCCAGAGTTGAGTACCCAGAGTCAAGTATCTTATTGTTGAGTTGAGCCTTATTTCACTGAGTTGAATATCTTATTATTGAGTTGAGCCTTATTTCACTAAGTTGAATATCTTATCATTGAGTTGAACTATGTTTCTTTGAGTTGAGTGAGTTGAGAAGAGGTAAGTATGGTTCTTTTCCACCAGTTCAAGTTTATGTTTATGCTTTAGAATTCTCCTTACATGCTCGTACATTCCATGTACTGAGCTATTTGGCCTGCATCATTTCATGATTCAGATACAGGTATTCAGGATCATCAACAGCGTTTCGTTGAGGTTATGGGATATTCCAGTTAGCTTTGGTGAGCCTTATTATATTTCGGAGGACTTCACCTTTATCTTACATTTATTAGTTTTGAGATGTTGTGGGTCTTGTCCCGATATCCTTCTATAATAGTAGAGGCTTCATAGATAGACAGAGTTGAGGAGTTTATGTATTTACTTTTATTTTGAGTATTGTACAGACTTTTAAAAAGGTTTAGTATGCGAGTTTATTGAATTTATTTCAGTTTTAAGCTTTTGTATGCTTGAGTTAGTCTTCTGCGTGTAGCCAGCCAGGATGAGGGTTCGCTTGGGGACCAAGAATGGTTCTCGAATGCCGGCCACGTCCAGGGTGTTGGCTCGGGTCGTGATATATTTGAAAGCATTTTTATTATTGGTTTCCTTTTTTTGTATTTTGTTTACTTTTCTTCTTTTTATTTCCCTTTTTTCTCTTAGTTTATTTTTCTTCCTTTTTTGTAAGTTTATCTTCTTTTTAATTTTTTATCCCTTTCTATATTTTTATTTTTATAAAAAATAAAAAGTAAAAATATTTTTAAAATATTAAAATTAAGTCATATTAATTAAGTGGAGTATAGAAAGGGTAGAGTATACACAGATCTTACTACTAGCTTGAGGATGTACGGATATTGTTTTCAAAAGACTATAAGCTCAAGTTCATCAAACTCAAGTAAAGGAGAAGAAATAACGGAAAAAAGATAATTGATATTAAGAAAGACACTGTAAAGTCTACAAGAAAAAAACAATAAAAGCATCAAAATAGTGTGATAATCAAAAAACAATGTACACATCATATGGCAATAACTACGACACAAATAAGCCAAAACCTACGCACAACAAGACATCCCTTCACCCCTACTAGCTATCTACCCTAGCACGCGACCTCCACTTTTTCCTATCTAGAGGCACATCATTTGTAATGTGAAATTGTGTCATGTCCTGTCTAATCACCTCTCTCCAATATTTCTTCGGCCTACCTCTATCCCTTCAGGTACTATCTACAACCAGCCTCTCGCCCCTTCTCACCCGGCATCTATGCACCTCCTTTGCACATGCCTAAATTATCTCAATCTCATTTCTCTCATCATGTCCGTCATAGATGCCACTCTTACCTTTTTCAAGATAACCTCATTCCTAATCTTGTTGCTCATAGTATGCCACATATCCATCTTAACATCCTTATCTTGGCAACATGCATATTTTGAACATGGGAGTTCTTGACTGGACATCCCTCCACTCCATACAACAAGGACGATCTAACCACCACTTTGTAAAACTTACCTTTTAAGCTTAAGTGGTACCTTCTTATCACACAAGACTCTAGAGGCAAGCCTCCACTTCATTCATATTGCCCCAATGCGATGGCAACATCATCGTGGATATCCCCACTACTTTGAAGTGCATGCCTAAGATATTTAAACTTTCACTCTGAGGAATAGTCAAGGTGGAAAGCCTCACTTCCACGTGTGCTTCATCCAACTCAACACTGAATTTTCACTCTAAATACTCTATTTTAGTCTTGCTCAACTTAACACTTTGGACTCCAAAGTCTATCTTCAAACGTCTAATCTAGAATTAACTCTCCTCGTGTCTCATCAACCAATATTATGTTGTTTGCAAATAACATACACCAAAGAACCTCCTTCTAGATTGATCATGTCAACTCATCTATCACCAAGAAAAATAGAAATGGACCAAGAATTGATCCTTGATATAGCCTATTTCAAATGGGAAGGGCTCTGAGTCTCCTCTCACCATCTTAGTCTGAGTGTTTTTTCCATTATTCATGTCCTTTATCATTCTAATAAACACTATCGGGACATCTTTAGCCTCCAAACACCTCTGGAGGACATTCCTCGAAGCTTTGTCATAGCTATTTTCAAGGTCAATGAGCACCATATGAAAGTCCCTCTCTTTTTCCTATACTTTTCCACTAGTCTCTGCACAAAGTGGATGCTTCATTAGTCGTATGCCCTGACATATATCCAAATTGATTCTCCGAAATAGACACCCCTTTCCTCACCCTCATCTCCACCACTCTCTCCCAAATCTTCATAATGTGGCTTAGTAATTTGATTATATATATAGTAAATCATCAATGTTTACATCCCTATGTTTTCAAATAAGACGCAACGTCGTGGTAACTCAAAATTAATATAATTCAAATAAATTAAATTATTAAAGAATTTTAAGAAAATATTTTCCAGGGGTCGCCAACTAATTTTAGGAAAACTATGAAACCAATTAATTAATTAACAAATAATTAGTCTATGAAATCAGTAGATTCTAGGTAATGGTTCACCTGATCCCGACAAGAAGGTATTAACACTCTTCAAAATCTACTACAGTGGGTCCAGACTGAATTCATATTTCAAATTGAGGAGGAGATAAAAATAACGTACAAGTATAATTGTCGCACCCCATTTTCGAACTAGTCAAAATAGTTCACAACAACTATGCCACTGGTTTTGAAAATTGTTTAGAGCCACCATCTAATTTTAAGACAAAGATTAGGAACATCATTTTTTTTTAAATGTAAATATAAACTCTGTTTTGATTTGAGAAACTAGTGAGATTCTAGGTAAGGGTTTTAGTTACTCGGGGAAACGTGTTAAGCACCCCTCGAAGCCTATTCGAAGATCGTCCTTAAACTCAGTTTAGGAAAATAATTAAGAAAACTGTACTTATTTATTTTCTTTAAAATTTGTGATAAATAAATTTCATTCATTCGAGAAAAGAGTAAAACACAAGGGTATATCATACATACATCTATAATAAGTATGGAACAAATTTAATAGTAATATATTTATCATATAATAAAATAAATAAGTAAATAAATAAATATATTTGAAATGTATGAAAATTTTATGTTTTAAAAATATAGATGTGTGTTTAAAGAGTGTGATAATTTATTACTCTAGTTACATATAAATAGATTTAAAATGTCAAAAGCGATAAAATAATAGATTATATAGCAATATATGTGAAAAATGCTAAACAACAACAACAACAACAACAATAATAATAATAATTAAAAAAATGCTAAACGACTATATAAAGTTTGGGATCTTATATGTATTTATTATAAAGTAAATATATACATGTGGGTCGTTTAAACCATATGAGCATTTACTATTTTATTTACATGTAGGAACAAAATGACGATAGATACATATGTAGTAAAATAATATGTATGTTATAGTGTAGGAATTTACAATTGAATTTATATAAAAAGAAATAACATTCATAAAATGATGGTAGGTATGAAAAAAAATAATATGGTATGTATAACAAAATAATACTTTATTGAGAAAAATTAAGAAACAAATAAATGTATACCTTGCTTATGACATATACATGTTGAGTTGAGTTGAAAATATCCTTATCGATTAAGTTTTGATGTAAGATTTTACTTGGGTCAACTTTAAACGATCATACCCCTTAGAATATAAAGAGTTATGTGGTCCATAATCTATCAAATTAAATGTATTTGAATCTACTTTCCAACGCCACCAATTTTGCAAAAATCCAAGTTTTGAGTAAAAAGTTATGACCATTTTAGTAACCTGATACAGTGCAGTCACGAATTAGCCGACGGAAAAACATTAAAAAGGGCCGTTTTGGTCTTTTTACTCTAAGAAAACCCTGAAAGAATTTCTTGACTAATTAGAGACCCAAAACAATTATATTTTCATCTTTTAATTCATCATTCTCTTCTCTCTCAAACCCTAAGGCAAAACCCTAAGGAAAAATCAAAGTAGAAGACTCTATTCAAGATTCTTTCCATCCTTTTCAAGATTCTTCTTCAAGGTAAGTTCTTCTCCAAGAATTCATTCTTTCCAACTCAAATTCCTCCATACAATTATGAATCACTAATGAAAATTATAATTCTTGACCGCAGAGATTTCAAGAAACTAATTCAAGAATCTCAAGAAATGTTTTCTTGATTGTTTGCCTTAAAGCTAGGATTTCAAGGCTTTTTATCAAGTTCTTCATCAAAATTCTTCAAGAACCTTGTTCTTCCAGGTATGTAAGACTATCATAGTGTTGGACTAGTTCGTCCTCACGCGCTACATCTACTTTCAAATCAGTAAAAGAGTAATCTAGGATTATATCCCTAGATTTGAGTATTCTTAAGATGAGTTGATTTTGAGTTCTTGAGTTTCAGATTCTTTTTAAAATTATATTCCTAATTATTGAATTGCTATATGTTATGCATTAAGATTCTTGAGTTGATTCATTCATGTCTATATTTCAGCATGAACCCTATGAATTGAGTATTTTTTTAAGAGTAGTATCGTTGAGTTCTGAGTTCTTGAGTTCTAAGTACTGAGTTTCCATATTGCTATTAAGATCTCTGAGTTGAGTCGTTCATGTCCATAATTCCACATGAACCCTATGAATTGAGTTATAAATCTTGAGAAGCTTTTTAAAGTCAACACTTGAGTTTTAAACTGAAATTTTGTGGAAGTAAAAATGAGTTTTGAGAAAGAGTTTCTAAAACATGATTAGTATGACAATCAAGTATGCCATCAATGTTTAAGCAGTATGGTATCTAGTTTTGCCATCAATGTTTATGCAGTATGACTTCCTGAGTCATCAATGATAATATCACAATATGATTTTGATATATTTTTGAGAAAGAGTTTTCAAATATGAATTGCGTAAGAGTATAAGGGAACTAAGTATTCCCAAAGGTATCATTTTTTACATTGATAAAAAAGAAACTTTGATTTCTAAATGAGTTATGAGTTCAAAAATATTTCAAGAGCAGTTACCTCTTTTAAGATGATAGTTTGAGCAATTATCTCAAACCAGAGAAATATTATATTTTTAAATATTGAGCATGAGTATATATTATTAGGAGTAGTATTGAGCACCGATATGGGGATGAGTTCAAATAACTCACATTCCTCATAAACCATGTATGCCAACATGGGTACAAGATCATACTTTTTAGATGAATCCTAAGTGCCTTCAGGCAGAGCTTAGTGGATCCACTTAGTTGATGTGTTCTATACCCCAGCAAGGTATATGACAGTTCTGGCAGCGTGGGTGAGACGATGTATCATCACGTAGCTCATAGTGATGATTATCGGTTAGAGAATCTCCTAATAGAATTAAAGTGTATTTTTATATATCACTTATTATATTAAGTTCAGAGATGAGAGTGTATTTTGTAAAGCTTTAAATGATTTAACTTCTTTATTTTTTTACATTCAGCTTGAGTACATTGTTATCTATTCCAATCCTTTTTTTTCCAGTTATTTGTTATTCAGCTATATTACATACTCGTACATTCAATGTCCTGATGTCATTCGACCTGCATAAGAGTCCGTTGAGATCATTTCATCAGCTTTTGAGTAAGGCCTCCTTGCTTCTAGATAACTCCAGTTTTTATAAGTTGTTACTAGTAGTACTCTTTTGGAATCGCAGGTCTTGTCCCAACACCCATCCTTGTCTACATTAGGGCCTTCATAGATAGACAGTTTTGGAGAGTCTTTCTGTAACACCCCATATCCAAAAAAGACCTAAATGCAGATATTTTAGAAGTTGTAGGTAAGACCCATGGACCGTTACGGTCCGTTCTGCTGGTCCGTGGTTCACAACTGTAACCCATCTCTAGAATCCCCCCAGAAAATTTAGCTAAGGGTTGACCCATAACCAGGACCTACGAACCGTAGGTGGGACCGTAGATCGTGGACGAGGTTCGTGGATCGAGGTCCCTAGAAAACCCCGACCCACGGCCAGGACCTACGGACCGTAGGTGGGACCATGGTTCGTGGATCGTGGTTCGTAGATCCCAGTCTCTGAAGCTTATCGACGAATAACCAGGACGGATCATAGGTGGGACCACAGTCCGTGGAGCAGATCCTTCGATTGGTCCCAAAATCAGTTAAGGTAGGGGTCTTTTGGTCTTTTCCTTATGCGTTGGACCCCTAAATTACGTGGTTTTGGCTAATTTTTGCCTAGATACATAACTAAAACTTACCTAAGTCAAATCATTCGTCAAAACTTAGAAACTTAGAGTGTAGAGAGAAGAAAAAGGCGACCGAACCCTAGTTCAAGAACGCAGCAAGGTTCCATTAGTTCCACCCTCGAAATCGATAGATTTCTCCCTGAAATTCGTCACTAGGTATGTGGGATTTCACTAGTGGGTTCCTTTCACCCATTAGGTCTCTAGATTTCAGTCAGAATCTTGTTCCCCTTAATATTATCTAAACTTAGGGTTTCTTGAATGTTAGAATTGTTGGGTTTTCAGCTGCTAGAATTATCCAAATCATATTATCACGTTATAATATTATTTTTGCCCAGATTCATGCATTAACTCAGAACCCTAGCTATGTATTCCTTTTGTTCATGAATTATACATGCTAGGTCAGTTAATTCATTTACATATAAACATGCCTTAGTTTTTTAATGCATAATTATCAGTCTATTAATGTTGCATTCTCAATTTGCATGTCAGTTTTGAGCTATCCAGTATTACAACATTTCAGTCATAAAGTATTAATTGCTTAATCATATGGGAAGCTTAATACTAAGTGGACGAGGATCAGTCACCTTCAAGTCCAAGAACTACGCGCTCTGTAGGTTATAAGTCCCATCTGTGGGCATCATTTTAGTGATCATGCCAGTATGCATTTATACCTTTGGCAGGGTATATTGGGTCCTCTCGATGGGGCTTATACATCAGACTCCATATTTAGCTCATGTGGTTTTATGTCGGTTATTAGTAACTCCCTTACAGTTCAGTCAAATTCTATTGCATTGACCATGTTATCATTATAGTTCAAAAATTAGTCTCAACATGTTATAAACTTGGTCATTACATTCAATATTTCATGTTCAGTATTCTCAGTTGGTATATGCTTATCTTATGTCATTGCTCAGATTTATTCTTTGATTTAGTTATGTTATTGTTCAGTGTTACTTTATCCTACATGATTAATACCCTTCAAGTACTGACGCATACTCTGTGCTACATCTTCTCGTGATGTAGGTTTAGGTCCTCAGCAGTCAAATCACACATAGATCGATTCTCGATCTTCAGTTCAACAGCATCGATGGTGAGTCCTCATTCTTCGAGGACTAGTGACATGACACCTTTATCGCTTTTAGCTTTAGTTTTCGATTTTACTAGATCTAGCTGGGGCATGTCCCAACCTTTCTAGTTAGTAGAGGCTTTATTTCAGACATAGTTAGATTTATCTTTAGAGTCGAGTTTGATACTTCAGTTATTTATTAAAAGTCATAGTTTCTCTTTATACAGACAATATTGTGTATTCCCCATCATTTTAATTATTTCATGATCTAGCTTCCGCTTAGTTATTATTGTTTCAGTTTATCTTTAGTATGCTTATGATTATGCTAGCAAGGTTAGCTCGGGGTCACTCGTGATCCTAGATCCCGTGTTGCATCCAGGGGGTAGCCTCGGGGCGTGATAAACATAATATCAAAGCACTAGGTTTAAGTGTCCTAGGATGTCTGAAAAACAGCACTAAGTAGAGTCCTTTTCATGGGTGTGAAGTGCACCACATCTAATGAGAGGGAGGCTACAAAGTGTTTTAGGAAAACTTCACTTTCTTTGTTACTCTTAGCGTGCGTAAGGTATGATCTAGTTCCTTATTCTGACTTGTCATTTTGCATTTTCAGATCATGCCTTCTCGTAGAGCTATCCCAGGAATGATAATGCAGTCAATGCTAACGCAGCTCCTCCAGTCCTAGATCAGGAAGTTTCGATTGCTAAATTTCGGAACGCTATCGAGTTGTTGGCTCAAAGTGTGACTAACCAAAATAATCAGCAGGCTCCAGTTCCCGCAAATGCTAATGTTAGGTCAGCTGTAGCTAGAGTCATGATTTTGTTAGGATGAATCCTCCTGAGTTCTTAGGATAGCAGATTGGTGAGGATCCCCAAAACTTTATTGATGAGGTCAAGAAGATCTTTGGAGTGATGCATATAACTGGAAATGATCGGGTTGAGTTGGCACCTTACCAGCTTAAGAATGTAGCTTATATCTGGTATACTCAGTGGAAGGAGAACAGAGGTACAGATGTAGCTCCTATCATTTGGGATTGCTTTAGTAAGACCTTTCTGGACAGGTTTTTCCCAAGAGAGTTGAGGGAGGCAAAAGCTCAGGAGTTTATGAATTTGAGGCAGGGTTCTATGACGGTCCAAGAGTATGGACTCAAGTTCACCCCACTCTCCAGGTATGCTCCTCACATGGTTGCTGACTCTAGGGCTCAAATGAACAAGTTCATGTATGAGGTATTCGATCTTGTGAAAATAGAGTGTAGGAATGCCATGTTACTTGAGAATATAAACATCTCTAGGCTCATGACTCATGCTTAGCAGGTTGAGGGTGATAAGCTTAGGGAACAGGCTAAGGAGAATAAGAAGGCTAGGACCGACAACTATGACTATTCTCAATAGAAATCGAGTGGTGGTAATTGCTCGCAGTTTTAGCAGAAGTCTTCAACTCCAACACCTTCATCAGTCAGTGTCCCATCTTTCAAGTTCCATAATGATCAGAAAGGTAGGGTGTCAGGCTCTAAGACTCAAGGTAGTGTTTCAGGCACCAGAACCTACCCAACTTGTCCTAAGTGTGGTAAGAACCATTTGGCGAGTGCCTTGCATGAAAGGAATGATGCTTTGGGTGTGGTCAGTCTGGTCACAGGTTGAAGGATTGCCCTTCTAAACAGGGTCAAGGAGGTAACAATGGTAGAGCTCAGTCCACAACTTCAGTAGCACCAACAGGTCGCCTGACTCAGCAAGGTAACTCATCTGGTACAGGTGGCGGTCAGCGTCAAAATAGGTTGTATACTCTCCAGGCTCGCCAAAATCAGGAAGATTCTCCTGATGTAGTCACTGGTACATTACGAGTCTTTGACCTTGATATTTATGCATTGTTAGATCCAGGGGTTACTTTGTCTTTTGTAACTCCTTATATAGCAGTCAAATTCGATGTTAGTCCAGAAACTCTCTCAGAACCCTTCTTAATCTCTACTCTAGTCGGTGACCTAGTTATAGCTAGACGGGTATACAGAAATTGCCCTGTCACTATCTCCCAGAAAGTCACCTCAGCAGATCTTGTAGAGTTAGAAATGGTAGACTTCGATGTCATTCTAGGCATGGATTGGTTACATTCATGTTATGCCTCAGTCGATTGTAGAACTAGGATTGTTCGTTTTTAGTTTCTAGACGAACCAATCCTAGAATGGAAGGGTAGTAGCTTAGCACCTATGGGTCGATTCATATCTTACCTTAAGTCCATAAAAATGATTTCTAAGGGTTATCTCTATCATCTAGTTTGGGTTAAGGATTCAAACTCTGAAACCCCAACTCTTGAGTCAGTTCCCATAGTCAATGAATTTCCAGAAGTGTTTCCAGATGATCTTCCCGGAGTTCCTCCCGAAAGGGAAATCGACTTTGGAATTGATCTCCTTCCAGATACCTACCCCATTTCTATTCCTCCTTACAGAATGGCTCCAGCAGCGCTTAAGGAATTGAAAGAGCAGTTGAAAGACCTTTTAGATAAGGGATTCATTAGACCCAATATTTCCCCATGGGGTGCACCAGTGTTGTTCGTGAAGAAAAAAAATGGTTCTCTCAGGATGTGCATTGATTATAAACCGTTGAACAAGGTCACAATCAAGAATAAGTACCCTATTCCCAGGATTGATGACTTGTTTGACCAACTTCAGGGTGCTAGTCATTTCTCAAAGATAGAACTCAGATCGGGTTATCTCAGCTCAAGGTCAGAGATAGTGACATTTCGAAGACAACATTCAGAACTCGATATGGTCATTATGAATTTATAGTTATGTCATTTGGACTAACCAATGCTCCTGCAGCTTTCATGGATTTGATGAACAGAGTGTTCAAGAAGTATTTAGACTTGTTCGTTATTGTCTTTATTGATGATATCCTCATTTACTCTAGGAATGAGGAAGAACATGTGAATCATTTGAGGGTTGTTCTGTAAACTCTCAAAAATCGCTAGTTATTCGCTAAGTTTAGCAAATGTGAGTTTTGGTTGCAAGCAGTTGCTTTCCTTAGGCATATTGTGTCTAGCGAAAGGATTCGAGTTGATTCTCAGAAGATAGAACCGGTGAAACTATGGCCCAGACCTACCTCTCCTACAGATATCAGAAGTTTCTTGGGTCTAGCAGGTTATTACAGAAGGTTCATGGAAGGGTTTTTATCCATAGTCTCTCCATTGACTAAGTTGACTCAGAAGAAAGTCAAGTTTCAGTGGTCAAATGATTGTGAGAAAAGCTTTGCAAAATTGAAAACTATGTTGACTACAACCCCTGTTTTGACCTTACCAAAGGGTTCAGACGACTATGTGATCTATTGTGATGCATCCAGAGTCGGCCTAAATTGTGTGTTGATGCAGCGAGGTAAGGTTATAGCATATGCTTCTAGACAGCTTAAGGTGCAGCAGTCGTGTTTGCACTTAAGATTTGGAGACATTACTTGTATGGTGTTCACGTAGATGTGTTCACTGACCATAAGAGCCTTCAGTATGTGTTCACCCAGAAAGAGTTGAATTTTCGCCAGAGGAGATGGATTGAGTTCCTCAAAGATTATGATATGAATGTGCATTACCATCATGGTAAGGCCAATGTAGTAGCAGATTCTCTTAGCAAACTATCTATGGGTAGTGTAGCATATGTTGAGGAAGAAAGAAATGAACTAGCGAAAGATGTTCACAGACATGCTCGTTTAGGAGTTCTTCTTATAAGCATATCAGGCGGTGGTGTAACAGTTTAAAATGGGTCAAATCTTCGTTAGTAGTAGAGGTTAAGGAAAAGCAAGACAGTGATCCAATATTGCTTCAACTTAAGGGTGCAGTCCATCATTAAAGAGTTGAGGTTTTCTCCCAAGGGGGAGATGGTGTGCTTCACTATCAAGGTCGATTATGTGTTCCTAAGGTAGGCAAGTTGAGATAGCAGATTCTTGTAGAAGCCCATAGCTCCAGATATTCTATTCATCCAGGCGCCACTAAGATGTACCGTGATCTGTGGGAAGTCTTTTAGTGGAATGGCATGAAAATAGATATAGTAGATTTTGTGGTTAAGTGCCCAATTGCCAACAAGTCAAGGTAGAACATCAGAAATTAGGAGGTATGACTCAAGAGATCGACATTCCTACTTGGAAGTGGGAAGTGATCAACATGGACTTCACATAGGTTTACCTCGTACTCACAGACAACATGACTCCATTTGGGTGATAGTTGATAGAGTTTCTAAGTCTTCACACTTTTTGGCGGTCAAGACTACAGATTCGGTGGAGGACTATGCCAAGCTTTACATTAATGAGATAGTAAGGTTGCATGGGGTTCCTTTGTCTATCATTTCAGATAGAGGTCCTCAGTTTACCTCTCATTTTTGGAAGTCATTTCAGAAAGGTCTTGGTACTCAGGTTAACCTTAGCACAATATTTCATCCGCACACAGATGGTCAGGCAAAACGTACCAGTCAGACCTTAGAGGACATGTTGAGATCTTGTGTGATTGATTTCAAAGGTAGTTGGGATGATCACCTTCCTCTTATAGAGTTCGCCTACAATAATAGTTACCATTTCAGCATTTAGATGACCCCTTATGAGGCGTTGTATGGGCATAGATGTAGATCTCTAGTTGGTTGGTTTGAAGTAGGTGAAGCAGCCTTGATAGGACAAGATTCAGTTCATGATGCTATGGAGAAAGTGAAACTCATTAGAGATAGACTTAAGACAACCCAGAGTCGCCAGAAGTCTTATATAGATGTAAGGAGAAGGGACTTAGAGTTCCAAGTTGATGATTGGGTTTTCCTGAAAGTGTCGCCTATGAAAGGGGTGATGAGATTTGGCAAGAAGGGGAAGCTCAGTCCTAGATATATAGGCCCTTACAAGATCCTAAAAAGGGTTGGTAAAGTGGCTTATGAGTTAGAGTTGCCAACAGAACTAGTAGCAGTGCATTTGGCTTTCCACATTTCATTGTTAAAGAAGTGTGTGGGTGACCAAGCGTCTATTGTGCCTTTAGAAAGTGTGGTTGTGAAGGATAGTCTCACTTATGAAGAGGTATCAGTCGAGATTCTTAATCTTCAGGTTCGAAGGTTAAGAAACCAAGAAATCGCTTCAGTCACGATTTTATGGAGGAATCAGTCCGTAGAGGGAGCTACTTGGGAAGCAGAAGAAGCCATGAAGGCCATGTATCCTCAACACTTTCCTTCCGATTCCATTCCAACTTGAGGTGATAGTTCCTCTTCAGTTTTTCAGTCATTCATGCGCAGTTTTAGTCTTTGCATCATGTTCCTTCAGTTGTACTTGCATCTTCAACGTATTTGCATGTTCTTGGAACTTAGTTCAATCAGAAATCAGTTTCTAGTGTTTAGTGGTAGGGGTTGTAGCTCTCTCCCTCTATTTCAGCTAGTTTGGTCTTTATTCGAGGATGAATGTTCCCAAGGGGGAGATAATGTAACACCCATATCCGAAAATAGACCTAAATGCAGATTTTTCAGAAGTTGCAGGTAAGACCCATGGTCGCCACCCACGGTCCGTTCTGTTGGTCCGTGGTTCGCAACTGCAACCCATCCCCAAAACCCCCAAGAAAAATCAGCTAAGGGTTGACCCACGACCAGGACCTATGGACCATAGGTGGGACCACGGTTCATGGACCAGGTCCGTGGATCGAGGTCCCTAGAAAATCCTGACCCACGGCCAAGACCTATGGACTGTAGGTAGGACCAAGGTCCGTGGACCAGGTCTGTGGATCGTAGTTTACAGATCCCAGTCTTTGAAGCCAATCACCAAATGACCAGGACGGACTGTAGGTGGGACCATGGTCCGTGGACTAGGTCAGTCGGTTGGTCCCGACAACAGTTAAGTCAGAGGTCTTTTGGTATTTTCCTTATACATTGGACCCCTAAACTACGTTGTTTAACCCCTAAACTACGTGGTTTTGGTTAATTTTAGCCTAGAAACATAACTAGATCTTACCTAAGTCAAATCATTCATCAAAACTTAGAAACCTAGAGTGTAGAGAGAAGAAAGAGGCAATCGAACCCTAGTTCAAGAACCCAGCAAGGTTCCATCCGTTCCAACATCGAAATTGAAAGATTTCTCCGTGGAATTCGTCACCAGGTATGTGGGATTTCACTAGTGGGTTCCTTTCACCCATTAGGTCCCTAGATTTTAGTCAGAATCTTGACCCCCTTAATATTATCTAGACTTAGGGTTTCTTGAATGTTAGAATTGTTGGGTTTTCAGCTTGTTAGAATGATCCAAATCATATTATCACGTCATAGTATTGTTTTGCCCAGATTCATGCATAAATTCAGAACCCTAGCTATGTAGTTCCTTAGTTCATGAATTATACATGTTAGGTCAGTTAATTCAATTACATATAAACAAGACTCAGTTTTTGAATGCATTATTATCAGTCTATTAATATTGCATTCTCAGTTTGCATGTCAATTTTGAGCTATCCAGTATTACAGCATTTTAGTCATAAAGTGTTAATTACTTAATCATATAGGAAGCTTAATACCGAGTGGACTAGGGTCAGTCACCCTCAAGTCCCAGAACTACGTGCCCCGTAGGTTGTAAGTCCCCTCTATGGGAATCATTATAGTGATCATGCCAGCATGCCTCTATACCTCTGGCAGGGTATATTGGGTCCTCTCGATTGGGCGTATACATCGGACTCTATATTTAGCTCATGTGGTTTTATGTCGGTTATTAGTAACTCCCTTACAGTTCAGTCAGATTCTATTGCATTGACCATGTTATCATTATAGTTCAGAAATCAGTCTCAACATGTTATAAACCTGGTCATTGCATTAAGTATTTCATGTTCAGTATTCTCAGTTGGTATCATGCTTATCTCATGTCATTGCTCAGATGTATGTTTTGATTCAGTTATGTTATTGTTCAGTATTACTCTATCCAACATGCTCAGTACCCTTCAAGTACTAACACATACTCTGCGCTACATCTTCTTGTGATGTAGGTTCAAGTCCTTAGCAGTCAGATCACGCATAGATCGATTCTAGATTTTCAATTCAGCAGCATCAGTGGTGAGTCCTCATTCTTCGAGGACTAGTGACATGACTATCTTTATCGCTTTTAGCTTTAGTTTCAGTTTTGCTAGATCTAGTTTCCGCTTAGTTATTATCGTTTCAAATTATATTTAGTATGCTTATGATTATGCCGGCAGGGTTATCTTGGGGTCACTCATGATCCTAGGTCCCATGTTGCGTCCAGGGGGTAGCCTCGGGGAGTGACACTTTCAGTTTTCATATGTTTTATTTAAACTTATGATTTATACTCAGTATATTCAACAAAATTTTGAGATTTAGTAAACTGTTTTATTTTAAACGTTTCATTCAATTTAATGTTTACGTATGCTTGAGTTGATCCTCCGCTTGTAGTTAGCCAGGATAAGGGTTCGCTTGGGGTCCAACAATGTTTCTTGAGTGCCAGCCACGTCCAGGATGCAGGCTCGGGTCGTAACAACTTTTAAGTCCGCTCAAAATTGTTTTCTAAATCTTAACTTTATTAGGACAAAGCTAAATTTCAAGTTCAAACTTTTTGGAAATTCATGCTTCCATGACAAAAGAAATGTTTTGTAATGAATAAAACTTAATAAAAAAGTATGATTTTAAGACAAGTGACTATATTAAACTCATTATCTAAAGGGGTGGGAAGCTAACAACTACCTTTTACTATTGTTTTTAGTTGGTTTGTACAAAACCCAAAAATGAAAGCAAACGTAAATGTAAGTGTAAACCTACCAATGTATAAATCATTAATCAAAAGATAACAACATAAATTTATGTATATATAAAAGAAATGTGAAGCTTTGAAATAAGGAGGAAGTGTTGGACTCTTTTGGGGTGAGTAAACTACTCTAGACGCGAGCAAAGGGTAAATTATCGATCGTTTTTCTGATTTGGAAAGAGATGGAGTCATATCATAACTCCAAACGCGCTCTCATGTGTACATATACAAACAAAAAAGATGAAAATTAACACGACCTTAAGCAAAATCAGTGAACAAAGTAATACAAATATTTTTACCATTTTCTGAAATTAAGCAAGGATCCTAACTAATTTAATATGGGTCAGTTATTCACGTTTTGGATAAAAGAAACATCTTACACCATGTACATTAAAGTTGCAAACATTTAACTATCTAACAAATTTACATTTTTATTCTTTATATGAATTACCAAATATATAAAAGTACCAGCAACAGTACATCATAACTAACAGAATACTTATAGCCTAGCAAATATTCTTCTTCTTTTATCAAGCATTTCATGATCTAAACAAGAAACAAATATAAAAGGAGATTAAACATGTGTTCCCGATTTGGGTGGTTTATGATATCAGTTGGTCAACTAAGACGGTATCAACAGAATGTGACAAAAAGAAGCAAGTCATGAATATGGACTCTTTAAACTCAAACATTTAGAGTTTTGATTAAGTATTTTTTTCAGGCAAGCGACTAAAATGAATTTAGACAAAGATATGACATGATTCAATAAATTTCGAATAACTTCCAGTTGTCTAACACATATCTAATGGTTAGCATGAAGCATTTAGTTGTCTAACTTGTTAATACACAGATAACAAAAAAATCATGTATAATTACTCAAGGATACATCAAATTTACTATCGTACAAAGAATGTGACCTTACGTATTCAGACGAAAAGGGACATTTAATTGATTACAACTACTAAGACCTCTTTTTGATGGAGAAAACACAAAAGTACAAACAGATTAATCTAGTGTTTTAGGACACCTAAGAAACACAAGTGTTTAAACGAATTTACTGACAAACTTGCAAATGACAGGATATTTTCACTCATTTATAAATGCCAATTGGTTCAAACTTTACATAGATTAGTGGCCTTTCCCTAGAAGTTCATAATTCAGTTTTGACTCCTCTCATATTGATTTTATGATAAGAACATGTTCTAACAACGATCAATAAGCAAGAGCATTCAACAACTACACTTATGCTAAAAAACGAAAAAGCTATGATAAAATCAGCACAGCTTGTTACTGATCAATCAAGCTCCTCCATTGATGGAGCTTGAACTCACATGAGAGAAGAAGAGAGAAGAAGAATCTAGAAGAGTTGAATGAAAATTATATTTCATTGAATGTGAATTAAGAAAACTGAACACTACAATTGATCATTATATACACACTTTAAGCTAGTAACTAACTAAGAAACTCTCTAACTAACTATGACTAACTAACTGTGTTAACTAAAATGTGAATATATGATTTATATCTCAACACCCCCTCTCAAGTTGGAGGTAATTGAATTTACAGACAACTTGTTCAATAATGTAGCATGTTTAACTCCAGTAAGAGCCTTTGTGAGGATATCTGCCAGTTGTGAATCAGTAGAGATGTGGTGGAGAATGATCAAGCCTTGGTGAAGTTTGTCTCTAACAAAATGACAGTCGATTTCTATGTGTTTAGTCCTTTCATGGAAAACTGGGTTCTTAGCAATGTGGACTGCAGCTTGACTGTCATAGAAAACTTGTATAGGCAAGAGGCATTGTACAGACAACTCATTCATCAGCCTTTCAAACCAAACCAGCTCCCCTACTACCTGTCTCATAGCTCTGTATTCTGCTTCTGCAGAGGACAAGGATACTGTGGCTTGTTTCTTGGACTTCCAGCTGATTGGGCTATCACCCATGAGGACTAGATAACCACTCACTAACTTCCTTGAATCAGAGCAAGCACCCCAATCTGAGTCACAATATGCCTTGACTGTAAGAGCAGGTGTGTTTGAAATGAATATTCCTATTGTAGGATCTTGTCTTAGGTATTTGAGGACATGATAAGCTGCCTTTAAGTGTGGTTCCCTACGTGTTTGCATGAACTGGCTTAGGTGCTTCACACTGTAAGCTATATCCATCCTAGTGTTTGTTAGAAAATTGAGTTTGCCTACTAACTTCCTGTAATGAGTAGGATCAGATACTAACCTTCCATCAGAGGCCTTAATTTTTCAGTATAGTCAAGTGGTGAAGCAACAGGTTTGCAGTTCAGGGAATCAAATTCCTTTAAGAGATCAGTGGTGAACTTTCTTTGAGAAATGAGAACCCCATCATGCATGTATAATATCTCCAAGCCCAGGAAATAATGAAGTCTACCTAAATCCTTTATTTTAAACTGATCATTCAGAAAAGACTTTAGAGAGTTGATCTCCTCTAGATCAGTCCCAGTCAGAATCACATCATCAACATATACAACAACAAAGACCAAAGAACTTCCCTTCTTTTTGTGAAACAGTGAGTAATCACTATGTGAATGTATGTACCCACTAGAACAAAGACTGCTGGACAACTTATCATACCATTGCCTACTAGCCTGCTTTAAACCATATAATGATTTTTTTAAATTTGCACACCATGTTTTGGCAGTCTACTGCAAGACCTGGTGGTAATGTCATGTATACTTCCTCAGTCAAATCACCATGAAGGAAGGCATTGTTGACATCTAACTGATACAAGCCCATTCCCTTCTTAACAACCGGTGTAATCAAACTCCTAACAGTAGTCATCTTTACTACAGAAGAGAAGGTTTCATTGTAATCTATACAAGCCTGTTGAGTGTACCCCTTAACTGCCAGTCTTGCCTTAAACCTTTCTACACTACCATCAGCCTTGTGCTTGATTTTGTACACCCACTTACAACAAATGGCCTTCTTATCCTTGGGCAGAGGTACTAATTCCCAAGTATTATTAGCATATAAAGCTTCAAATTCTTGTGGCATAGTGCCAGGCAGGATACAAGATTGCTTCTTCATATGAGAAAACCTCACAATCATGAGAGATGGTTTCAACTAACTGCTGGCTATCAAAACACAAAATGGTAAAGCAAATGCTATCATGGTTGGTTAGGAAGGATGTAAGAGAAAGGTGAGGATCAGGTGCAGGTGTGAAGGAATGCAAGTTAGGTAAAGTGTATTTATATTCTTTGAGGTAGTTGGGTGTATGAAGTGACCTGGTTGTTCTCCTAAGAGCAGGTGGAGCATCACATGGTGAAACTGGTATGTTTGGGATGGTAGTGCTTGATGTGTGTTCATTTGTATTAGTAGATGTTTGGATATTGGGGATTGTATTAGATGTTGTATCTACTGTTGTTACTTCATTTGTAGTGACTTCATGTGACATGTTAATATTTAGGAAGTCATCATTAGAGAAAATTCTAGTAGCAAGTTAGAGTTTTGGGATGATGGACAAGACACTTTAAGACAGATGCAAAACTAGAATTATCAGGAGCAATGACAAAAAGGAAGACAGACTCATGAAAAGAAATTTCTCTGCATACATGAACTCTCTTGGTAACTAAGTCCAAAACCTTGTAACCTTTTGTATTGAAGGGGTAGCCAACAAAAATGTGTGGTGTTGCCCGTGGCTCAAACTGATCTTTATGGGTTTTCAAGGTAGTGGGAAAACATAAACATCCAAAACTTCTAAGGTGAGAGTATGTAGGTTGTGTTTGGTACAACATTTCATAAAGAGATTTGTTTTGTAGAATCTTGGAAGGTAATCTATTAATAAGGTATGTGGTTGTTAGAACATATTCTCCCCAATATCTCATGGGCAGTTTAGACTGAAATAGGAGTGCCCTTGTAGTTTCAAAGAGATACTTTTGTTTCCTTTCAACTACACCATTTTGTTGAGGTGTGTAGGGACAAGATTTTTGATGGATTATGCCTTTTTCTAGGAAAAAATGGGTGGCTTCATTAGAGGTAAATTCCAGACCATTATCAGACCTGATGGTTTTCAGCTTAGTCTGAAATTGGTTTTCAAGAAGTGAAACAAAAGCCTTAATTGTTTGCAAAGCATTGCTTTTGCACCTAATCAATTGTGTCCAAGTTGATCTAGTGTGATAATCTACCATGGTTAGGAAATAGTGAAAACCATCATGAGTTGGAATGTGGTATGGTCCCCATAAGTCAATGTGAAGTAACTTAAAAGGCTTGGTGGTGGAGGTTGTGCTTTCTGGGAATGGCATTCTTATCTGCCTAGCCATAGGGCATATAGTACAAGTGAAAGGTTGTTTGGTAGAGAAATGACAAGGGATATTGGAGATGCCCTTCATTTTCACAAAAGGTACATGGCCTAGTCTAGTATGCCGCAAAAGATCATTAGTATAAGTGCTATCAGAATTAACAGCAAGAGAAGAACACTTTGAAGTGGAGTAGGAAAAAGAATTGAAATCAGAACAACCCTCTTTATTGTTATGAGAAAAACCTTTTACATTAGAGTAATGAATGTTTGGAACTGGACTATTAGTATATTTAGCTAAAGGAGTAAAATGACTTGAAGTGACATGAGGGTCCTTGGTGCCATCAGGAGAAGAATCACAGTTGTGGCATTCTGTACACAAGAAATAGAGGTCATTCTTTGCTCTACCAAGTTCCAGAGGGCTCTTTAGAGAAGGGTCCTGCAACAAGCAAGAAACACTATTAAAACTGACTATACCTTTAAGTTGTAATGCTAGACAATGAACTGATATGAGATTGAATTTGAAACTAGGTACAAATAGAACTTTCTGCAATGTTAGGACTTGATTTAAACATACATCACCAATTTCAGTCACTTTAACCTTGTAACCATTAGGTAGGGAGATGAGAAAGGGATATGGTAGTGGTCTAATATTTGTGAGAATGGCTTTGTTATATGTCATGTGATGTGATGCCCCTGAATCTATGATCCAAGAACCAACAGTTAATCTTGCACATCTACAAGAAAGGTCCTATCTCAGTAATGGAAGAATAACAAGCAAGTATACCTGCCAGGTTCACAACTCCACTTAGCATACTGTCTGAGTTGGAAGCTTCATGTCCAGCTTGTAGAGATCCCAAGAGATTCAATAATTGTTCATACTAGTTTTTGGACAGGTTCAATGGAATGTGCTTCCTCAACTTAGGATCTTCCTCACAGTGGTTTCCATCAGTCTCACTACTGCACACATTAGCCATTGCAGAATTGGAACTTTTGCCTTTAGAGAATTTGGATTTGGGTGGATACCCATGAAGCTTGTAACATCTTTCCCTGGTATGGCCTGATCTTATGCAGAAATCACAAAACAAAGTAGACCTGCTGGTACTAGAGTTCCCTCTAATCATGTTGGTGTTATTCAGGTTTCCAGAGTTGCCTGTATGTCCCTTAGAAGAACTATAGTTGGTTCTGAGACCTTTTACTCCTGTATTGTTGTGAGTTGAAGCAAAAGCATTTAGGGAAGTGGAATCCAAGCAGTGTGGTTTTGAGGCTTCACTTCTCTGTATTTTTCTTCTTGGGATAATATGGCAAAAGCTTGAGCCATGCTAGGTAAAGGATTCATCATGAGAATGTTGCCTCTGATGACAGTATACATCTCATTTAGCCCCATTAGGAAGTATATAAGTCTTCTATCCTGCTCAGCCTTGATCAATTTGACTTTACCCCCACAAATGCACTCACAATTGCACTAAGAACTCATATCAACTGTGCTCATTTCTTCCCAGAGCTTTTTCATCTTCGTGTAATACCCAGTGACATCTAAAGTGCCTTGAACAAGATCATTGATTTCTTTCTGAAGCTGATACAACTTACAACCATTGGTCTGGTCATATCTTTCCTCTAATTCAGCCCATAATTCATGTGCATTGTTAACATACTGCAGACTATCTCTTAGATCAGGTGACAAGGAATTCAGAATCCAAGAGGTTACCATGTCATCACACCTCTCCCACTGTTGGAAACTAGGATTATCTTGATTGGGCTTTACTATTTTTCCATTGATAAAACTTGTTTTACTCTTAACAGATAAGGCTCTAAGAACAGCTCTCCTCCATGATCTATAACCAGTGCCATCGAAAACTCCAGGCAATAGAGATGAACCTGCATTCTCGGAAGGATACAGATAAAAGGGACTGGCAAAATCCATCCTAGCAGTGGATGTAGAACTAGTCGAAATTGGATCAACTTGATTGTCAACCATGGTGAAATCAGATCGTGATGGGATTCAAAAACATGAATAAGGGACAAATACAATTTGAGTAACAACAACAGAAACTCAAAATTGAGAACGAAAAACTTCAAAAACAAAATCGAGAACAAGAAGAGGAACTCAAGGTTCAAATCATGAACTTGACATCAATATTCACAGTGCAACCTCTTCGAAAGAGAAAATAAAACTCACAGATATGGATGCGAAAAAAAGGAGCAAGATCTACGTCCAAAGCTTTGATACCATGATAAAATCAACACAGCTTGTTACTGATCAATCAAACTCCTCCATTGATGGAGCTTGAACTCACATGAGAGAAGAAGAGAGAAGAAGAATCTAGAAGAGTTGTATGAAAATTATATATCATTGAATGTGAATTAAGAAAACTAAACACTACAATTGATCATTATATACACACTTTAAGCTAGTAACTAACTAAGAAACTCTCTAACTAACTATGACTAACTAACTGTGTTAACTAAAATGTGATAGAAATGATTTATATCTCAACAAGCTGAAATAAAGAAAGAATGTGAGTGTATTCACTGACTTAGCTTATCACAGTTAAAGAACAACACAAGAAACCATAAATTACCATATCGCTTGAGCTTTCACATATTCAAATTTGTGTAAAAAATAGAGAGAAATAAAGGGGAGGGGGGTGCGCAAACATGATATTACAAGAGAATAGTGTACACACCCATATTGAAACAGAACAAAGTGAAAAGATGGACGAAGATTGTACCCTTTTGCGGAGAAGCAAACAAAGACTTCGACGTCAAGGGCTTCAACTTCAAACTCTCTTTTTCAAATTCAAATTCGAGAATCAGAAACCGAAAAAAGAGACAAACAATTCTTGAAATATGATGTTTGAAGTAAATGTGTCGTGTGAAGTATATTTCTCTGTTTTTAATCAGTTATCCTTATAAATTCTTGGATTTTTTTTATTCCTTTTTTGGATGATCTTTTTCATTGCCCTTTTAAGGGTGAAAAACTTGTTATTTATAGGTAAATTCAAACTTGAAAAGTCCGGAGTTGAACCAATATTGAAGAGATTTTCGAGGGAGAACAGGGAGATGATGAAAAAGATTTAAAAAATCTCACTTTTTTATTTATTTTGACCAATTGATTGAATGAAAGTTCTACTAGCAATGGCAGGCAACAGGTTGCGGGTGGAGATGATCACGAACGATGAGCAACAAGGGTGACGCCCTGATTTTATGGAAAAAGGAAAGGAAATAAGAAGAAGGTATGGGTCTCTGAAAAAAATGTCTGGGCGAGTAGCGCTCTTTGGGAAGAAGATGAGTATAGGGGCGGTGGGTTATTATTTTTGGAAAAAGTTTTCTTGTGATTTTATTTGGATCTCATTTGATAGGACGGTTAATATATATATATATATTGGTAGGACAACCAAGGGTAAAAATGTAATTTTATTCTAACAAAAATCTATTAAGAAAGATAACAAGCAAAAAAAATAATTCTAGAAACATCTTTCTATATATGAAGTGAATGATTATCAATGGTAAAAATATAATTTCATGCTAACAAAAATCTACCAAAAATAATAACAAGAAAACTAAATAGTTCTAGAAACATCTTTTGTTATTGTTAGTACTACTAACTCTTTTTTTTTTCACTTCACTTTCTTTTCTTTTATGGTCTCTCGGAAACAGCCTCTCTACCTCCACGAGGTAGTGGTAAGGTCTGCGTACACTCTACCCTCCCCAGACCCCACCTAGTGGGATTTCACTAGGTATGTTATTGTTTGTTGTTGTTTCTTTTCTTTTATGAGTTATTGTGATATCTATTCAGTACTCTATTTTACTATTACTTTAATTAATTCCTAATATTTTTTATATTCATTATGCTTACTAAAAATATCTACTTTAACATAAAAATTCATTACTCTCTAATTAATATACATGAAAAGAAATAAGTGTGATAAAATTAATAATACGTATTAAATTGAAATTAAAGAATAAATAAAAATAATTTCAATACTTTAAAAGATGTTAGAAAGTAACTTTACAAATAAAATGAATGGGATGGTATATTTGCATTTAAAGTAAACTATAAATGTTTAAGTAGACTATAAATGTTTACTAGATTATAAAAGAGTAGTTCTTCATTAAAATATATAATCAAGTTTGTACTTTTACTTGATTTCAAACATATTAATCTAAATATGTAAATTGATGTAAGTTCAATTTAAATTTGAAGTTGCCGGATCAAAACTTGGTATTTTTCTATTATATAGAAATGTGAAGTTGAGGACGATCAAGGGCAATATGGCATTTCATATATATTTCATTTTAAAGTTCTATAAATTGTATTTTTAAACTTGCCAAAATATTTTTTCAAGTGGGTAAATTTCCTCCACAAGTTACATGACTTTTCTAGAAACTATTGTTGACATTCAATTTTGGCTCTCCACATTTGTTTAACTAAAGTTGTAATAATAATAATAATAATAAAATAATATATATATATATATATGTTACAAAATTGTAGGAATACGAAAATATTTTTAATTATTATTTATTTTATTTGATAAATTTATTTCATAAATACTATTTTTATAAAAATTAAATATATGATATAAATATTACTACTTTCTCATTGTTTTAGATTTCACATCAAATGAATATTTTTCTTAAGGGTTAGCTCGATTTTTTCAATTAAATATAATTTCTAATATTGCGATGAATATTTTTGACATTTTTCAAATTAGGAAGGCTTAATTAATTATTGAGTTACTAGTTTATATTAATTTCATTTTTTTTAATTGACTAATTTTATCATTTAAGCTAGTTTTGTAAAATAATTATTTTTTTAATTTAACAAACTAGGGTTATTTAATAAAGAAGATGTTATAATTTAAATAGATTTTAATTTCATTAATTTTGGCAATCCAAGTCCCCTTAAACCGGCCAATCTGTGTGTGCCACGTAGATGAGCACATGGATTGGATTGTGCTTCTTAACTTTTAATCTCAACCCTCTATTTTAATCCAAAAGCTTTAAATTCATCTTTTTATTAATATATATATATATATATATATATATATATATTGTTATTATTAAACATATTTTTAAAATCTTTTATTTTTTTATTAACCGTCCGATCAAACGATCAGACCGTCCAAAAATAACCAAGACTTTTTACCTTTCCCAAAATATTTTGACTCCACCGCCCTATAGTCTGTTTTTGCTCAGACTTCACGTTCTTCTTCCCCAGAGAGAACTTATAAAAAGATCATCCGAGGAACGATCGATCAATGTCCAAAAGTAATCCACAAAACAGAAAAAAAATAATCCAAGAATCGATCAAAAGAAGCAAAAATCGCAGCCACTTCAAGTTTTGTTGGAGTTCGAAAGTTCTTTTCTCTTCTTGTCGTTTGGTTCTCTGTTTTGAATTTGAGTTTGGAGGAAGTTCTAAGTTGGAATCTTGACGTCAAAGCTCTTGTTTGCTGCCCAACGAAAGGTAAAATGTTTTTCAATCTTCATCCCAATTTTTGTCAATGATTTATGTGTTTTAGTTATGGTCCGAATTTATGCTTTGTTTTCTTTGGCATTTTTTGGTCGACTTCATATATGGTTAGTGTTGTTATCATGATCAAGAAATATGTATCTGACTTAGGATGATAACATTTCGATCCGCTCTTTCTTACTTGTTTAAGATGCACTTCCTTCGGTTATCTCGTCCTAAATTTCTATCCAGTTCTTGCTCGTGTTTAGTTGTTTAATCTTTATCCAATTCCCTTCTCGCTCGAGTTTATTTGTCTAGTCTTGAAGGGTTTGATATAGGCAGGGCAACACTTGATTTATACATTTAGTACTGATAACAACTGTTTTGAATCAAATTTTTGCTTTGGACTAGAGTTCCAACCTGTAGTCTTGTTGAAGTTTTTTTTTTAATTCGTCGAAGTTAGTGAACTAGTCGACTGCTTGCCTTAACACAAGCATGAAAGTAGTTCTTCCATTTCCAGCATGCTTTGAAACTATTTGTGGTCATGTTTGCTCTAGAGGTCTGTTTACAGTGTGTTTGAAAGCAGTTGTAGGCCTGATTACTAACTCGTTTTCATGCGATGAATTGCCGCCCTTGTCTAGAACATTTTGGTGATGTGCGATGGACGGATCTTGACATGAATGTTGCATTTTTTGGATCAGCAGATCATATTACTTTCAATTTTATTTAGACTGATTATAAATGTTGAGTTGTTGCTTCTTTTAGATATCCTTTCTTTCCGTAAATCGCTGAATTTTGTTGGGCTTAGTTTTCCAGTAGTTTGTTTGTGCCTAACTCCCTGGAAATTATATCTTGAGGGAAAGTTTGACTCTTTATTTGGTTGTTTCTTTAAGTTCATGATCATTTAAGTCTTCCCCTTTGTATCTGTCAAGTTAGTTTCTATGTTTACTCGTCGGGTCGCAAGTATGAAATTTCCTTAGAGCATGGATTCATTAGTTTTTCTTTCGGAACCTACTCTCCATAAACTGAGTTTGGTGGGAGTTAAACTGCTTGATTGTCTTCAAAGTTATTTGATTATAATAGGTCGAGTATTTTCTATGCTAAAACAAAAAGATTGATTTCGTTCCAAGAAGTTGTCCACATAGTTTAAGAAAGATGGATTTTCTCCTTAAACCCTTTTGATTTTATTTTATTTTACTTAGAAAGGGACTACAGGTAAAGGGAAAATCTGATCCGAATACCTTTCCCTGATATATTGTTCGCATCTTTGGTCGGATGTTTGTACGTCTTGGTCTCTTTTGAATGCGTTATAGCTTGAAGTTCGTGTCTTTAGAGTAATCCTTTGGTTAAGCTCAATTTCAAGAAACCATTGATGGAAATGGCTGAACATTATATTATTAAATTTTCAGTCATTTTAATTTTTCAATTTCAAACTTTATAAGTACTTCAAACAGAGTCATGATTAAGAGTATATACGCGTGCACTTTCGCTTGAATTATGTACACTATATCTCCATGATAAATCTGCCTATACCATTGTGAGATGATTATGCCAAGAAACCTTAGAAATATTATGTAGGCCTTCATGCTTCAACTTATCCATAACTTATATTTCATCTTATAATTTAATTGGACTGAGTTTATTTTAATTAAGTTTTACTTATTACTATTCGAAAAGATCAAATCTTTTTTTACCTTCCATTCCTCATGACAAACAAATACTTTGTAGGAAGGATAAGAGACGGACCTCTTTATACCAATACATGTTGACTGTTCTCTTGAATGATTTAAGACAGAAATACATGCTTCATTAAAGAATAATATCACATCTTTGCTTATGGCTCTTTTACGACACATTGTTTAATTCTTTTATGTTTTTTGGAGTGTAACTTGTATTCATGAGTATCACTTCAAGTTCACATACTTTCTTTGGTTAATCCTTTGCCTCAATATTAAGTCCTTCTAATTCTTTTCCTCTTTTTTATTTTTTATTTTTTATTTTCACATGTACACTCGGGAGCGCATTTGGAGTTGTGATACGATTCCATTCATCTGTCCCAAATCAGATTTGTGCTCATCGATACATTATAAGCTCATGTCTAGCAGCCTTTATCGCGTCAATAGTGTCCAACGCTTCCTTCTCGCTTCAAAGCTTCATGTGCCTTATATACTTATATGTGTTGCTATTTTTGACTAACATTTTCCATATCTTCGTATTTATGTTTATGCTTGCTTTTATTTTGTTTGGTTTGGAACAACCAAGAACGATGGTAAAGTATAGTCGTTCACCCCCACATCCCTTTAGGTATTGGGTTTATTATAGTTATTTAGTTTAGAATGACATTTTTCATCTAAATTTTATTTGTTACTTGACACATTTTGGTGGTTATGAAAACATATCTTTTAAAGAAGTTCACACGGGAATAATATTTCTAACTGTTGTGAATTTATTTTCAGATTTTTCTCTTTATAAACAAGTATTTAAAGTACAAGTTTTAGCAATTTAAAGTTTGATATTTTGGATCTCAAAAGTGCAGATTTTGGTGGTTCAAAGTGCAGATGTCAAGGTTAAATATATTACCTTTCTTGAGAGTCTACGAGTGGTATATTGAGTCTCAAAAGAGTGCCGAATTTGAGCTCAAAATGTACATAGTTTGAGGGTAAAAACTGCAGGTTTTGAGGCTCAAAACACTGCCCTTTTGTGGGCTTTGAAGTGCAAAATTAAAGCTTGAAAAAATACAGATTTTAAAGATAAAAACTACAGCTTTTTAACAGTTTCATTTTTCAGATTTTTAAGTGTATAATGTACAATTTTTCTTAGTTTGAAACCTATTTCTCTTAGGACCTGAAAGTGCACATTTTGAAACTAAAACATTATAGTTTGAGAGATTAAAAAGTGCACTATTTTAAGAGGGCAAAACAAGTATCATAAAGTGTTAGAATTGTTGTTCTTAAAAGAAACGTATGGTTTAAGTTATTGGTTCCAAGAAGGACCAAAACATTCATTAGCTTTATCTATAAACTCTCACTTATGATAAACTCACACTTAGGACTTTATGTTAAGGAAAACTTATCCTTCAAAAACTCCCAAATGATTTTGAAACTAGCATAAGGCTAAAGTTGTTACCGTTTAGAAATGTTCTTTTAAAATAAGTAAATAAATAAGGAAGTAGGTCTATATATTTTATTAAAAAAAATAAAAATAAATGTAACTATAAAATAAGTTTCAATAGTTAGGCCCACTTTATTTTATTTTATCTTTACATCACCCCTTTGTGAAGAAATTATATTTACTATTATTACTGTCTCTATTTTATAAAACACATATTGCTAAAATATTTTAATCTCTTATCGTGCTATTTTCAAGATCTTAGATATGCTAACAGAGTTTACATTTACATATTAAAAAATAGTTTTCCTAATATTTTCCTTAAAATTTAGGTGGCGACTCTAAAACAAAAATACATTTTTTTCAAAATCAGAGTGTCAGCCATATTATGTTGTGAACTGTTTCGGCTGGTTCGAAATGGGGTGCGACAACTATAAATTATAAGATTTTTTTAGAACGAAGTCTATGACATAAATAAATAGACATTAACTCATTCTTCATTTCATTCACTCCTCAATTCTCTCCCTCTCATGTTTTATACCAATAAATTTCTCGTCCTTTATTTCTAATTTGTGTCCTAAATATTATACACTCCGACATAGATCTCTTATTAGGAAGACCAATAATTCAATTTTTTTTCCAACATTAAGAACTTCATTTTTGATCAATTCTCTATATAATGACCCTACCTTTGTAAAATAATTATAAGACAAAAGTAAAATTCAATATTTCTTAGTTGACGTATCACTTCTGTGACTTGTCCATATAGCCAATTTTCAGCAAAATTCAACTATTCCACACTTTTCAAACACCCTAATGAATTAGTTAACATGTTAAATCCAATATCAATCACAATTGCGTTTCTCAAAATGCCTAATCCAAAAGGAATGCAACCACTAAGAGAGCTTTGCAAGAACTAAATTTTTAATAATTTTGGAGTATGTTATGTCCTTTCCTTTGGTTCTCTTCAGACTTTTCAATTTTTTTTGAATTGTAAAGATAATTTTTGAAGTATCTAATATACTTGATTACTCTTTTTATGTATAATCCAAAAACTTTACGTAACATATATGTCAATATATAATTTATTGAAAAACATATATTTATTTATTACTATTAGTTTATCATTAGTTAAAATCATTTTAAGCAAGTTATATAAATTATTATATTAACTACTCTAAAAAAACAACTTTTGTTAATATTTTTAAATTCCCATTCATTTGAGGTAAAACATTTATTCATCATATATATTAACTACTTTAAAATAGTTCTTTCTTTACTATACTAAATTGTTTTTCTAATTTTAATAAATATTAAGACAAGACACAAAGTCATAACTTTTTTTCCCATTATTTTATCACTTTGTAAGGAATGAGATGATTCGTTCTAATTTTCATCAAGTAGGTCATTATTTTTGTTTGTTAAACATCTATTGCGTTTTATTATAATTTACTATCATGTGTATTTGAAAATATCATAATAATTTTTCTTTCCAAAAACTAATCAAATTTCTATTATAAACATATATAAAATTGTAATATTGGGCCCGTAACAGGCCTTTCATTATCTAGTATACTAGATGAGTGTTTCCCGTGCTAAGCACGAGCCCAACGTTTAAAACTTTATCATAATTTTACTTCTGTTTGATTTAACTATGAAATATATTTGAGATCCAACATGGTAAAAAATATTTTAAAATAACCGTAATTTTAAAAAAAACACAATGTCCATCATTTTAGTAACGAATCATATTTCTTAGCCTGCACAATAAAACAATCCACATGGAATAAGATACAAGCGAGAGGCACTATTATTTTTCTTTCAAGTTTCAACAATTAGTTCAATATTAAGTTGGGTAAACATTCACAATTTAGTATCCTTATTCAAAGTTTATCAATATATACATAATAAGAAGGGAATCAATTATTATTACATAGGTATTGAATGCATGAGAGTAAATAAAGCATAGTTCGTTGTTATTCTTTAAGAATTAAGGGTGTGTTTGGTATGAAGGAAAATGTTTCCCTAGAAAATGTTTTCCTGGAAAACAAGTAGAATTTTTACTTATTTTCTCGTGTTTGGTTGGTGAGAAGAAAATATTTTTTAGTGTTTGATTTATGAATGAAAAATATTTTTGAGAAAATATCTTATATTTTTACTAGAATAGAAAATTATTTTTGAATTGAAATTGAAAATAATTTTTAAAGATAAACTTAATTTCTTTTTGGGGAGGGTGGGGTGGTGGGGGTGGGGCAGGCGAGGTGGAGGTAGGGGTCAGATGGGGTAAAAAATTAAAAATATATAAAAACAAACTTAAATTTTTTTTGGAGTGGGGTGGGGTGGGGTGAAAAATTTTAAATTTGAAATTGGAAATATTTTTTAAAAACAAACTTCAAAATATTATTTTGGGGGTGGGGGGGTTGTCACGACCCGATTTATCAAGTCATGATGGCACCTACTATAACCCACCAGCAGGTAAACCAACCCGTAACCCGAAACAAGTAATGGGTCTGAGGGTAGAAATTAAACAAGAGTAGGCAAATAACAATATATACAAATAAAGATCCCTCTCAGAACCTGGAAGTCACTAGTACAGAGCTACTACAAAATGAGTACAAGTCCTAAAACCGGACAACAGAGACTGGACTGTCTCGAAAGGAAAAAGACAAGTCTATATATACAGATGGAGACCGAAATAATACAAAACGCCGTGTGCTCACCCCCGTCTCCAGATAAGTCTACTCCAAGCTCGATCAACGCTGGCTACTAGTACTCGGACCTGCATCACAAAATAGATGCAGAGCGTAGCATGAGTACCAAAACAACAGGTACCCAGTAGGCATCATCGGCCGACTGAGCAAGATAAGCAAAAGTAAATTGAAATGCAAATAAAGGGTCACATCAAGTGCAAAGAGTAGTAAATGGGGGTATGTACACGAGCGTACAGGCAACAAAGACAAGCAATCTAACTAACTCCGCCGGGCTCCCATAAACCCGACGGGTACGCTCGTGCACAATAAAAGAAACCACCTGCACGGACCCCCATAAGCCCGGCAGATGGACTGGCAGTTGAAGTAAAATAATGGAGCTAGAAGGTCTATCACAATATTACCAATTTCCGGACTTTTAACTGAACCATTTCCAATCATATTCCCAGATCTCATTACGTCCCGGACTTTAACCGGAATCTCTCCAACCTCCAAAACCTCAACCTATAGATGAGAGTAATCAAGACTAAACTGAAGCTTTAGTGAGGAATTGGGAATACACCACGTGCAAGCAGGACCACGGACTCGAACCGGGTACTATAGCTAATGAGTCAACCTATATGGGGGGACCACGGACTCGAACCGGGTGCTTTGTAGCCAAAGGTCGGGCACGGGTGGGCTGGACCACGGACTCGAACCGGGTGCATCAGAGCCAAAACCGGATCACGGTAAGCCGGACCACGGACTCTAACCGGCATGCGTAGCTAAGCCCGGACATAAGTAAGTTTGGACCACGGACTCTAACCGGCACCGTAGCTAAAACCGGATCACGGGTAAGCTGGACCACGGACTCTAACCGGCATACGTAGCTAAGCCTCGGACATAAGTAAGCCGGACCACGGACTCTAACCGGCATACGTAGCTAAAACCAGATCACGGGTAAGCCGGACCACGGACTCTAACCTGCATCGTAGCTAAGCCCGGACATAAGTAAGCCGGACCACGGACTCTAACCGGCACCGTAGCTAAAACCAGATCACAGGTAAGCTGGACCACGGACTCTAACCGGGTACTGTAGCTAAGAATCAATATCCAACCATCCATCGCGGGAAATATCACCAAATCGATTACTATAAATAATCCTTTTAGTCCGACCCTCATATACCCCAAATCGCTGAGGAAGTATCCAATAATGAGTAAGCTAGACCACGGACTCTAACCCGGTGTCTTTGTAGCTAAGAATCAATATCCAACCATACGTCGCGGGAAAATATCACCACACCGATTACCATAAATAATCATTTTAGTCCGACCCTCATATACCCCAAATTGCCGAGGAAGTATCCAATAATGAGTAAGCTAGACCACGGACTTTAACCGGGTGCTGTAGCTAAGAATCAATATCCAACCATACGTCGCGGGAAAATATCACCACACCGATTACCATAAATAATCATTTTAGTCCGACCCTCATATACCCCAAATTTCCGAGGAAGTATCCAATAATGAGTAAGCTAGACCACGGACTTTAACCGGGTGCTGTAGCTAAGAATCAATATCCAACCATACGTCGCGGGAAAATATCACCACACCGATTACCATAAATAATCATTTTAGTCCGACCCTCATATACCCCAAATCGCCGAGGAAGTATCCAATAATGAGTAAGCTAGACCACGGACTTTAACCGGGTATTTGTAGCCGATAGAAAAACAGGGCATTATGGGTACAAGGTCATAAGCTGAGTTACCGACTATCAGACTCAAGTCTCGCTATATCGATCTACAAAGAGCCGACTGTTCGAAACGATGCCCAACGACATCCGAAATCTCGCAAGTCTATGGCAACACTAGTCTAAGCCTAGACTAAGGCCAAACATACTTCAATTCAATATTATCATATACACCACCAGATATGGATATTCAATAATATCAAGAGACATGCTGTCATAACCCATCACTTTCCCGAAATAAGGTCTAAGGCAGGAATTATAGAAATTTAGCATGCTCGACACCCGAACCCCTCCATACTCAAGCAAATCAATAAACAAATGCCTCAACATGCTCAATCTCACGAGAGAAAACCATAGCCTACCTGAAAGCCGATCACGCGTGCTCTAACTCACGGTACCGGATCTTTTCCTCTCCGAACGGTCTCCAAATGCTTCCCCGCTAACAAAAGGTTAATCACCTCGTCATTACGAATATATTGACACTAAAATTATATTTTTCGGAGACGGACCCAAAATCGGGTCTACAACGGGATTGTGGGGCCCACACTTAGAATCTCAAAATCAAATCCGTGGAAACGTCCCAACTACCTTACTAAACTAATACCCCAAAATTTTAGCACAAACAGATGCCTACAACACCGCAAATCAGCCACAATAAATAAAAAGGGCAGCCCCTTGATCACCAATTTTCGGAAAAACGAGACCCTTTCAACCCAAACAGATTATACCACGACGATCCTTGCGAAAAAATCTACAAGTTAGCCCCAAGAATGACTTAAAACGGACTTACGATAATCAAGATCTCACATTTCAAAAATTCAACAACAAAACATCCGGAAAATCACCTTGGCAGTGGCTAAAATTGATTTCTTACCTCAAACGAAGCCTCCCCTCGCGTTTCCGAGATCACCGCTAGATTCCCCTCGAAATTCTCTTGAAGTTTGCTTTTTGAATCACTTAATTTGGACTCAAAATGAAGGATTAATCTCAAGTTGAAGTTGGATGAAAAATGTGGACAAAATTCGTTTTTAAAATCTGGAAATTTCCAGATTTCACTCCCCCTGCCACGTGTCGTCACGTGGATCTGCCACGTCACCGCCGCGTAAAAAATTCTACAACCCTTCAAACTTAAATTTCGATGTTTCGGACTCGTTCGGAGTCGGAAAAATACAAACCTTATATGGAATCTGATTGGAAACGATATTTCGGACTCAACAGTGAAGGCGAAATTTCCATTTGGAGCTCGCATCGATGAAAAGTGGGTCCCACACCCAGTATCATTTTGAGCCAGATTCCACAACTGCTATCTAAAGTCTCGCGAAGTGAACAAAGGGTCGTTCCAGACCAAAATCGATCTTCCGAAGCTAACCTAGCTGCCCGAATTTTAAAAAGAGCACGTCTTCCAAGAAGGTTGACCAAAGTCAACTTTTCAAGTTATAAAAATCTCCAAAACAGGAGAACGGGCCTAAAACCCAAGCGAACGACCGGGCGATCGAACAAATCAGTGCCAGCAAGTCATAAATGACTTGGGGTCACTATAGGAACGCTCTAAACGATGAAATGAATTCTTTAATTTAAAAATGACCTGGAGGGTCATTACAATATCCACTACTAAAAGAACTTTCGTCCGCGAAAGTAAGAGTCAAGAAGTACCTGAATGCTCAAAAAAGTCGGGGAACTGTGCCCGCATCTCATGCTCGATCTCCCAGATAACCTCCTCAACTGGACGATGTCTCCAAATCTTAAGTGCAAAAACCACCGCCACCAACTCTAAGTCATGGGTGGGGTAGTTGCGCTCATGAATCTTAAGCGGCCTCGACCCATAAGAAATAACCCGCCCCGCTTTGCATCAATACACAACCCAAACCAACGCCGGATGCGTCACAATATACCGTGTAGCCCTCGCCCTCAACAGGGAGAGTCAATATAGGAGCGGTGGTCAATAACTCCTTGAGCCTCAGAAAGCTCGCCTCACACTCCTCTGACCAAACAAAGGAAACATCCTGGCGAGTCAACCGCGTCAAAGGCGCTGCTATAGTAGAAAATCCCTCAACAAAACGCCTATAGTAGCCTGCCAATCCGACTAAGCTACGAATCTCACTCACAGAGGTGGGCCTGTGCCAATCACGAATAGCCTCAATCTTCGCCGGATCAACCCTAATACCCTCCTTGGACACCACGTGCCCCAAGAAGGCTACAGACTCAAGCCAAAACTCGCACTTTGAGAACTTGGCATAAAGCCGCCGATCTCTCAAAGTCTGGAGCACTATCCTCAAATGTTGCTCATGCTCATTCCGGCTCCGCGAGTATACCAAAGATGTCATCAATGAAGACAATGACAAATAAATCAAGGTATGGCCTGAACACACGTGTCATCAAGTCCATGAAGGCGGCAGGGGCATTAGTCAACCCAAACGACATCACCAAGAACTCATAATGGCCATAACGAGTCCTAAATGCGGTCTTAGGGACGTCCGCCGCCCTAATCCTCAACTGGTGGTAGCCGGATCTTAAATCAATCTTAGAAAATACCACGGCACCCTGAAGCTGATCAAACAAATCATCAATACGAGGCATGGGGTAACGATTTTTCACCGTCACCTTGTTCAGCTGCCTATAGTTAATACACAATCGCATAGTACCGTCCTTCTTCTTCACGAAGAGGACTGGGGCACCCCAAGGCGATACACTAGGCCGAATGAATCCCTTACCCAAGAGATCCTGAAGCTGAACACTGAGCTCCTTGAGCTCTGCAGGAGCCATCCGATATGGCGGAATAGAAATAGGGCGAGTACCTGGCTCAAGCTCAATCGAAAAATCAACATCACACTCTGGGGGTAGGCCAGATAGATCAGTAGGAAACACATCTATGAAGTCACGAACAACGAACCGACTCAACCGGAGAAACCTCCCTACTCACATCACGTACATTGGCCAAAAATGAAAAGCATCCGTTAGCCACTTGCCCCCTAGCACGAATAAAAGGGGTAACCCCAACCGGTGGGCTACTACGAGATCCCTGCCACCCCACCCGAGGAATACGGGAATAGCTAAGGTAACAGTCTTAGAAAAGCAATCTAAAACAGCGCGATGAGGGGATAACCAATCCATGCCCAGAATCACATCAAAATCAACCATGTCAAGCAATATAAGGTCAGCCCGGGTGTCACGCCCCTGGATAGTAACTAAGCAAGATCGAAATACCTGATCCACTACTAAAGACTCACCCACGGGGGTCGACACACGCAACGGCGCTACCGAGGCTCGGACATCAAACTCAATCGAGAGGCATAGTAGACAAAACATACGAAAAGTAGAGCCTGGATCAAATAAAGCCAAGGCGGGCTGCCGGCATAATAACACCGTACCCGTGATCACATCGTCCGAGGCCTCCGCATCTGCTCTAGCCGGAGCCGCATAAAAGTGGGCCCGGACTCCCTACCCCGTGCATCCGCTCCGCCCCCTAATCGCCTCCTGGGGACCACCCCGTATACCCCGGTGACCACCCCTACGGTCCCGTCCCCGGCCTCTCGCCTCTAGCCGGACCGACTAGGACCGGCACTAAAACCAATATGGCGGTGCTGATCACCCTCTGATGCCTGGAGAGAAGCCTGAAAGGGGCTACTAGACTGACCCGACTGAAACCTCTGGCGGGGCCTATCATAAGAGTCTATCCCTCTAGTCTGGGACCCGCTGTAGCTGCCCAGCGAAACAAAAGAGGAAATTTTCCTAATGACATCCCGTAGCCTCCCGAAGATAAGTTACGGACGTCTCCGCACCGATCCGCAGACTCTACTAGACGTTAGCTCATACATGTGAGACCGACGAACCCGGGCTCGATACCAATTTGTCACGACCCGATTTATCAAGTCATGATGGCACCTACTATAACCCACCAAGAAAGAGGTAAACCAACCCGTAACCCGAATCAAGTAATGGGTCTGAGGGTAGAAATTAAACAAGAGTAGGCAAATAACAATATAAACAGGCGGACACAAACCAAAAACATATACAAATAAAGATCCCTCCCAGAACCTGGAAGTCACTAGTACAGAGCTACTACAAAATGAGTACAAGTCCTAAAACCGGACAACAGAGACTGGACTGTCTCGAAAGGAAAAAGACAAGTCTATATATACAGATGGAGACTGAAATAGTACAAAACGCCGTGTGCTCACCCCCGTCTCCAGATAAGTCTACTCCAAGCTCGATCAACGCTGGCTACTAGTACTCGGACCCGCATCACAAAATAGATGCAGAGCGTAGCATGGGTGAGGAATTGGGAATACACCACGTGCAAGCCGGGACCACGGACTCGAACCGGGTACTATAGCTAATGAGTCAACCTATATGGGCCGGACCACGGACTCGAACCGGGTGCCGTAGCCAAAGGTCGGGCACGGGTGGGCTGGACCACGGACTCGAACCGGCACCGTAGCCAAAACCAGATCACAGGTAAGCCGGACCACGGACTCTAACCGGCATCGTAGCTAAGCCCGGACATAAGTAAGCGGACCACGGACTCTAACCTGGTGCGTAGCTAAAACCAGATCACGGGTAAGCCGGGACCACGGACTCTAACCGGGTGCCGTAGCTAAGCCCTGGACATAAGTAAGCCGGACCACGGACTCTAACCTGGTACCGTAGCTAAAACCGGATCACGAGTAAGCCGGACCACGGACTCTAACCGGCATCGTAGCTAAGCCCGGACATAAGTAAGCTGGACCACGGACTCTAACCTGCAGTGCTGTAGCTAAAACCGATCACGGTAAAGCTGGACCACGGACTCTAACCGGAGTCGTAGCTAAGAATCAATATCCAACCATCCATCGCGGAAATATCACCAAATCGATTACTATAAATAATCCTTTTAGTCCGACCCTCATATACCCCAAATCGCCGAGGAAGTATCCAATAATGAGTAAGCTAGACCACGGACTTTAACCGGGTGTCTTTGTAGCTAAGAATCAATATCCAACCATACGTCGCGGGAAAATATCACCACACCGATTACCATAAATAATCATTTTAGTCCGACCCTCATATACCCCAAATTGCCGAGGAAGTATCCAATAATGAGTAAGCTAGACCACGGACTTTAACCGGGTGCTTTGTAGCTAAGAATCAATATCCAACCATACGTCGCGGGAAAATATCACCACACCGATTACCATAAATAATCATTTTAGTCCGACCCTCATATACCCCAAATTGCCGAGGAAGTATCCAATAATGAGTAAGCTAGACCACGGACTTTAACCGGGTGCTTTGTAGCTAAGAATCAATATCCAACCATACGTCGCGGGAAAATATCACCACACCGATTACCATAAATAATCATTTTAGTCCGACCCTCATATACCCCAAATCGCCGAGGAAGTATCCAATAATGAGTAAGCTAGACCACGGACTTTAACCGGGTATTTGTAGCCGATAGAAAAACAGGGCATTATGGGTACAAGGTCATAAGCTGAGTTACCGACTATCAGACTCAAGTCTCGCTATATCGCCTACAAAGAGCCGACCGTTCGAAACGACGTCGGAAAAGTTCTACCGCCCAACGACATCCGAAATCTCGCAAGTCTATGGCAACACTAGTCTAAGCCTAGACTAAGGCCAAACATACTTCAATTCAATATTATCATATACACCACCGTATATGGATATTCAATAATATCAAGAGACATGCTTTGTCATAACCCATCACTTTCCCGAAATAAGGTCTAAGGCGGGAATTATAGAAATTTAGCATGCTCGACACCCGAACCCCTCCATACTCAAGCAAATCAATAAACAAATGCCTCAACATGCTCAATCTCACGAGAGAAAACCATAGCCTACCCGAAAGCCGATCACGCGTGCTCTAACTCACTGGCACGGATCTTTTCCTCTCCGAACGGTCTCCAAATGCTTCCCGCTAACAAAAGGTTAATCACCTCGTCATTACGAATATATTGACACTAAAATTATATTTTTCTGGGGACGGACCCAAAATCGGGTCTAAAACGGGATTGTGGGGCCCACACTTAGAATCTCAAAATCAAATCCGTGGAAACGTCCCAACTACCTTACTAAACTAATACCCCAAAATTTTAGCACAAACAGATGCCTACAACACCGCAAATCAGCCACAATAAATAAAAAGGGCAGCCCCTTGATCACCAATTTTCGGAAAAACGAGACCCTTTCAACCCAAACAGATTATACCACGACGATCCTTGCGAAAAAATCTACAAGTTAGCCCCAAGAATGACTTAAAACGGACTTACGATAATCAAGATCTCACATTTCAAAAATTCAACAACAAAACATCCGGAAAATCACCTTGGCAGTGGCTAAAATTGATTTCTTACCTCAAACGAAGCCTCCCTCGCGTTTCCGAGATCACCGCTAGATTCCCCTCGAAATTCTCTTGAAGTTTGCTTTTTGAATCACTTAATTTGGACTCAAAATGAAGGATTAATCTCAAGTTGAAGTTGGATGAAAAATGTGGACAAAATTCGTTTTTAAAATCTGGAAATTTCCAGATTTCACTCCCCTGCCACGTGTCGTCACGTGGATCTGCCACGTCACCGCCGCGTAAAAATTCTACAACCCTTCAAACTTAAATTTCGATGTTTCGGACTCGTTCGGAGTCGGAAAAATACAAACCTTATATGGAATCTGATTGGAAACGATATTTCGGACTCAACAGTGAAGGCGAAATTTCCATTTGAAGCTCGCATCGATGAAAAGTGGGTCCCACACCCAGTATCATTTTGAGCCAGATTCCACAACTGCTATCTAAAGTCTCGCGAAGTGAACAAAGGGTCGTTCCAGACCAAAATCGATCTTCCGAAGCTAACCTAGCTGCCCGAATTTTCATCTGAGCACATCTTCCAAGAAGGTTGACCAAAGTCAACTTTTCAAGTTATAAAAATCTCCAAAACAGAGAACGGGCCTAAAACCCAAGCGAACGACCAGGCGACCGAACAGTCAGTGCCAGCAAGTCATAAATGACTTGGGGTCGCTATAGGAACGCTCTAAACGATGAAATGAATTCTTTAATTTAAAAATGACCTGGAGGGTCATTACAGGGGTGGTTGTGGGGCTGGCCGGGGGGTGGGGTGGGGGTCAGGGTAGGGGTGAAAATAAAAATTTGACATTAAAGAATTTTTTTTTTAAAACTTTAAATTATTATATTTCTGGGTGGGGGGGGGGAGGACTGGGGGGTGGGGTGGGGTGATAGTAAAAATTTGAAATTGGAAATATTTTTTTTTTAAAAGTTTAAATTATTATTTTGGTGGGTGGTGGTGGTAGGGGGCTGGCGGGAGAGGGGGAGTCGGGTGAAGGTGGGGTAAAAGAATAAAAAAATTGAAGTTGAAAAATATTTTTTAAAAATAAGTGTTAAATTTTTTTTTTCGATAAAAAAATTGATTTTTTCAACAAGAAATTGTAATTTGAAGTTGGAAGAAAGTTTTGGAAAATGTTTTCCTTAATTTTTGTAGGGAAGTCATTTTCCTTAAATTTGGGGAAAATGAATTGATTTGGAAAACATTTTACCCAACCAAACATGACAAAATTGGAAAATATTTTTTGAAAAATATTTCCCTTCGTACCAAACACACCCTAAATTTGATTCTCATGCCAAAGGTAGAACAGTTTGGTGTAACAGTATATATAGCATGCTAATGAACATTTAGTCTAGCTTCCTAATGTTGTGAGTTCTATTTCACCTATAATTAACATCTACCATAAAGAGCTTCTTTTAATGATAAGAAAAAACAGTTCAATTCCAGAAAATGTGAACTCAAACCAGTCAATATTTTGTTATTTTCTTATATAAATCTTCATATCACCCATGAATTTCAGCCATAAAATTAGAAAACACATTAGATAGAATAATAAAGATATCAGCCTGAAAATTGACACATAAATTCAAGTAAATGGTTGAGGTAGGTATATGACATAATAAGAGTATATAGTGTAAAAATAACAGATCATTGCATAAGTTATCTTGCTTTACAGCCACATGTATCTTTTACAAATATCAGATCTAATAGACTTAAAAACACATGAACTTCAAAGTGCAATCATACAAACTAATTTCTCCCATTCCACAAATAACTTTACTGCATACATGTATCTTCTAAATACTCTTCAGTTGTTAATACCAGTCATGCCATGCTCCTAGTCCATACATACGAATACATGTTAGCCAGAAAACATTGTGGCTACTTTCCTTGTACATTTCGATTTCAAACAATAGGATATCAAATCTAGAAAAGTAGTGGCAGTAATGGATGGAGTAACAACACGGTCCCAATGTATAATTTATAATGGACCTAAAATTAATGAGTTGCGTATTAAACAAACAAAATAAAATATATTTCAATGAGAAAAATTACTAATTTTTTAAACACATTATAGCTGCCAAATTTTTTCATTATATATTCATGTGAATGTCATATTACTGAATGTTGAAGTGAGATACTTACATAGTTTAACATTTTCATATGTGGGAGTGCTAATTACATACATTTGCATACTATTTTAAATTAGACAAAAATAGATACATCTTTCATGCTTGGATCTTCTGGACCATCTTTGATTAAAATCACCTGCTACATTAAAATTGAGGGAATAAATGTCAGCACAGAATCACATAACTTATACAACACAGAATCACAGGAATATGACAACATCACGCTTCAACTAAGCCTCGTCCTGAAGCCCTATTTCACCATTATACCATTTTATATAATAACAACAATAAGAATAGAAGCATCTTATTTTTTTTAACTCTCTCATAAGTTGATCACTTAGTAAGATAACAATATCTTGAACAATTATCAATGTAAATAGCACAAATAAAACACTACCTTAGCTTTAAAAAGCCAACCAAAATAGCATAAACACTACATTTTTTAGCATTGGAATAGAAGAATGAATTAATTCTAAAGCATGATGAGAAGTAGTGAAAGAAAATAACAAAGCCAAATGTTTAGAACTTAAAGCATGAATTACAAATGTATGAAATGAGATCTAAGTTAAAGATTAATATTATAGTAAAAGATTGCAAAACACACTTAAGAAAGCACAGTGACAATATGACCAAACAAACTTGAACAAAGCTCAATAGGCCTAAAAAATGACAATACTCATCCAAGATTTTAACCCATATAGACGAAGAAAATCTTGGCAAGCCATAAGACACAACTCAAACTATATTATATATAAGACTAAAGGGGCATTATTCATAGAGAAATTGATTCAAAATTGTGACGGTAATGTCAAAGGATTAATCAATCTGGACAAAATTTATGAAATTTCTTTAATTTACCTTTAATCTTGTCTTGGAGAAATTCAGTTCAAGAGTTTCACATGTAGATCTTGAGCAGAGACTAAATGAACATTTGATCACGACTGTAAGAATCTCAAGTATCGATCAACCATGAAGAGGTAGAAATCAAGTAACTCAACCAAAATTTTAATTCATATAGACAAAGAAAATATATTATGATGCAAAAAAATGTGATAAAAAAGTATAAGAATTCCTTAAGTTTATATAGTCTTGACAAGTTCACGGATTGCATATGGACAAGGTAAGGTAAGTCATATCTCTCGTGAGGAAAAAAAACTATTTTATTACTTGTATGTTATGTTAAATTTTGAGTCATCAAAAGTATTGAAAAAGTAAACAAAATAGAAACAATAACAGGGACAAAAAATGTACAAAAATAGAAATAATCACAAGGACAAAAAAATGTAATATCAAGTAAAATTGCATATTTTTAATCTCATAGCAAGATCAGCTTGAGAAATAACATGGCAGTAGCAGTGTTTGACCAAAGCTTATCTCAGAATTTGGATCAATTTTATTATTTTAATGAGGCTTACTTCATGCACAAAGTGCTAATTCACTAATTTGGAGGATAGGGGGAGAGTGAGTGTAACCATATAGATTTCATCACAAGAAAAATATAAAATAGCATAACTTGTGTAGGGTATATTACTAAGTCCCACCCAGTATTAGCATAAAGCTTTCCCAAGCTTTGCATATAGTAGACATGATTATTCACATCATCTTTTTTTGGATAGTATGAAATCATGGACTAAACATTAATCAAGTATAATCAAAGTCTTTCTATTGTTGAAAGATTCAAATTATAATATAGATATAAGAGGATTAATTATATCTTGTTATTTTTAATTTAGACAGATTTGCATTAGAAAATATAAATCAAAATAGGCAAACAGTTCTACCAAACAGGTTTGATTTCACAAGTTTTTAATTACTAACTGTTATTTCGTATTGTAGTTTTTGATTCAATGAGCTTAATGTGGTTATTCCAACAATATCAATAGAGGAAAGTTACATCATCTTTTAGGAACTAAAACACAAAAGTTTTCAGCGATAACAATAATTATAACACCAGAAAGAATATATTTTCATTTAAGTTGATAAATGGACTATCTGTAAAAATATAACTTTTAACTAACTTGCTATCACAGGAGAAAATATATTCAATTTCCATAAAAGAACAGGAACATAAGGCATCCACATAGCAAAATCAAAATCTTGCAAAACACAACATTCAGTGGCAGCAACAAAAGAGTGCAAAAATGACTGTTTCCAGCACCACAACAATGTGTTCCAACTGCAATTCAAAACAATAAAAGATAACGTATCTAGAGATTGAATTAAATTCATAGAAAATAAATACAAAGATAAGTAAATCCTATTTATATTAGTCAATTGCAAAGGTGAAGTTTTAAATAACGTACAAAATAATTCAAATACCTTTTAATTCGTTTTCATGGGAGGATTTTTCATTTCCATGCTATGTTTGTGGGTGGAAGGATTACATTTGTTTTCCATGCTTGGATATTCTTTTCCCCTGAACTAAGATGTTCAATTTTGCGCTTTTTCACATCTGTAACATTGACTGTCGTAGATGCCATTGGTTTATGAATCACATCTTGTTTCTCCATGTAAGACAAAATGGATAATTTTTGCGTTGCATCCAATTTTTTTGTGAATAGCTTTTTTCATTTGAATGTTGAATATCTTGTTGTTTAATTGATCTTCCACATTTTGGAGCGATAATGTTTCTTTTTGGAAAAATGAAATTTTTTTTGATTAATAATAACAAAAACATTAATATTTTATATTATATATAATAATAATAATAATAATAATAATAATAATAATAATAATAATAATAATAAGAAAATAAAGCGAACAGACAAATCGAAAGAGATCAAATATTTTTATCATAAAAGAAGAAGTTCAACAATAATAGCATATGCAAGGATCATGAATTTTCATATCTAAAGAAAAGTGGATGAGGAAAGAAAAAGTGAATCACAAAAAAATATCAAATTTGTTTTTAAAGGAAAACCAATATCTCTATGTTTATGTATTTACATCTGAACTCAAATTCAATATTAAAGGTCTTTCAACTAATCAGAGTCAACATGCAACAATTCTAGAACGGTCACATCTATTGTGGTAGGTGTGCATGACAGCTTAGGCACAAAGCTCTCAGCCAATGGGTAACCCTGTGAGATGGATAAAAGCCAAAAAAATATATACAATGATAATATTTTTATAGAGAAAGTTAACTGTTTACAACAAAAAGTATAAGTTGGGTGCTGGAGAAAAGAAACACGAACTTAAGATATGAAATTTTGAATGAAAAGAGTACACTGAACACGTTACAGAAGGAGACATTGACGACATAATGTAAGAGATAGACCCAAAGTATGTAAAGTTAAAACCTCTTTTATAGTTAAGGCATGACGTAGAATGACATGTTCCTACTATAAAAGTTTTTATAACTTACATGATACATAAAAATAGATCTTTATTACAAATTCTCTCATGCTAGAGTTCTAAGCTTATAGAGTTATAGTATCCTTTTCAAGTCAAGGAACCCATATGTTCACATGATCATATATACATTCATTTGAAACTCTTGGAAGTTAGATAGTATATTTTTTACGTAATTAAAGAAAGTAATTGACCATAGTTTAACCACATATATACATATCATATAAATATATGATTAGTAATTTGAAAATAAGTAATTAATAATTAATTCACGAGATATTTATCTATTGAAGATAAGTTTCCATTCGCTCATCATCTACAATATTCTATGCTATTTGATAAGGAACTCACGAGATATAGTTCGAAAGTTGTGAGCTTAAGTTCTTCCTACTATAAAGGTCTTCACAACATACATGATACATAAAAAATGAATCTTTATTACAAATATTCTAGAGTTCTAAGCCTATAGAGTTATATTATCCTTTTCAAGTTAAGGAAGTCATATGTTCACTTGTTCATATGTTCATTCAATTGAAACTCTTAAAAGTTAGACAGTATATTTTTCACGTAATTAAAGAAAATAATTGGCCATAGTTTAACTACATATATACATATATGATTTCCTTTTCAAGTTAAGGAAGTCATATGTTCACTTGCTGATATGTTCATTCAGTTGAAACTCTTAAAAGTTAGATAGTATATTTTTCACGTAATTAAAGAAAATAATTGGCCATAGTTTAACTACATATATACATATATGATTAGTAATCCAAAAATAAGTAATTGATAATTACATATCTTCACACGCAAGATAAGATTATAGCCTACTCTATAATGTAGGGTAGGTATTTTTAGGATTACTATTTGCGATGTTATTATGTGCATATAATTTAGACAGTAATGAGTTAGAACATCTCATCGTAGATTCCCTTAACTGTTATAAGCTAGTGGGCAGACTTTATAGGAGACCTTGAGGGAGATTGAACATTGTGTTCAAGAGAAGAAATAAGAAACAATGAAAATAAAAATCACAACAAGTTCTTTGTGATTATTTGGTGAGAAAAAAGTAATATGTACCTTGACGAAGCAAATTTCATAAATTTCTTCTGAAGTGAGGTGCATCATTTTCTCTGCAATTTCATCTGAAACAATAGCTGTTGCAAAACCGTTGTTGTCCTTAATAGTAACTTGAAATTGACATATGTTTTAATAATTAATGAAAAATTTAAAAAATAATGGTTAGTTAAAACATTTATTTCTTTGAAAAAACAAAATAAATAATCTTAATTAGTTATTATTAATTTTGTAGAAGAGCAAATATACATAGGAATAAGATGTGTGGATCGGTGACAACTTGTGTAGTAGATTTCCCTAAGCACGTTATATCTCGTGAACAATTGCTTACAATTTGAGTATGCTAACACACTAAAAAGTGTTGATCCTTACTTGCAAGGGACAATTCAGCCTTAACATTAAATACTTGTCCCTTCAAATTCAATATACCAAATATTATTTTTTACTGTAAAATAAAAAATATACAAAAAAAATAGAATGATATACTTGTTATTCCTATGGGAGGTTGTGCCTGGATGTTAGCCATATATATATAACCTTATCCACAAATGGAATCAACATAATAGAGCCTATTGGAGTTGTACTTTTCATCATATAAGCAACAAGCTCTGTTTCAATTGTTTTGATCCTATAAACAAGTAAAATTATGAAAATTGATTAATATTGGCTCATCCAAAACACTTGTATCATTTTGAAAATTGTAAAAAGGATTGTAAAGAAGTCTACGGTCCATACATTTATAAAAAACAAATAAGAATACTACTATCTTCATTTTATTACATATGTCTTGTAGAAAGATTATGAAAAAAGAAATAAAAGTGAAATTTTAAAACTTTGTGATTGTAAATTTAAAGATGTGTGTTATATCTCAAAATATTCTGGATTTCCGATGCATTAAATAAAAATGTATATTACCACGTCCTTAACTCGGCAGCTTGTGGATATGGAGGATTGATTTCAATTGTTGTATTGAATTTGCTCGTCAAACCAACGAATCTATTCGACGTTCCTACGTGCATTTGAATATGTGATTTTAGTTTCATCATGTCATATATTTTTCAAAAAGAAAAATATAATTTATTTGCACTTTTACCTGAGGATGATTTCCCAATTCTCCTAGCAAGAATGATAGGGTAATCATGAAGTTGGTTGAAAAGTTTTAACTCCCTCATGATCAATAAAATCCTCCCAAAGTGTCAATTTTGTTGGTTTTTTCCTGCATATGATTCGAAGGATATTTTCAAACATTAAATAAAGCTATAGAAGATATGTGATATTATAAAAACATTATAAATAATAAAATCCAAATCAGATTATTATCAACAAATAACAACATTTTTGTACTATAAAAGTCAAAATATAAGATCCATGAACAAAGAAATGAATCCAGCTGGACAACGAAATTAATGAACTTTTTAATCTATCAAAGAACTACAAATATCCAAAGTGATGGTAAATACGTCCTGATAGTTAATCTAATATGGCATTTTCTTGATAAAATTAACTAAATTAAGATAAGTGTACCTTAGAGGAATTTAAAGTTATCGAAAACTGAGATTCACATAGACACTTAGTCTCACTGATTGGGGCTTGTGAAGAGAATGATGAGATGATATTAGTCTATGATTACATGGTTAATGGGACATTGAGAGAGCACCTTTATAAGCACAACAAGCCACTCTTATCATGGAAGCAAAGGTTGGATATTTGTATTGGTGCAGCCAGAGGTCTTCACTATCTTCACACTGGTGCAAGGTACACTATCATCCATAGGGATGTGAAAACTATAAACATTTTGGGGATGACAAGTGAGTGGCAAAGGTTTCTGATTTTGGGCTATCGAAAACGGGACCTAATCTCCAATAAACTCATGTTAGTACAATGGTAAAGGGAAGTTTTGGATACTTTGATCCAGAGTATTTCAGAAGACAGCAACTGACAGAAAAGTCTGATGTCTACTCTCTTGGGGTTGTCCTATTTGAAGTAGTGTCTGGAAGGCCATCTCTAAGTCAGTCTAGCAGATTGGGCATTATAATGCCATAGGAAAAATACTACCACGGAACTTATGGATCCACATATTAAAGGGGAGATTATACAAGAATGTTTGAAGCAATTTATCCATACATCAGTAAGTTGCTTGTCTGATCACGGAACTGATCGTCCTTCAATGGGTTCAGTGCTGTGGAATCTTAAGTACTGTCTTCAGTTGCAAAGTGATCCCGATGAACCAAAAATGGTGGCAGAACAAAAAGCTAATGTTGCTTATGCTATTCATATAGAATTGTTAATGGTTGTCGAAGAAGGTAAGGAGTCAGAGGAGCACACGGCGTCAAGATTTCTTACGAAAGGGTACTAAAGAGGGCAAAAAATATCATCTTGTTAGTTGAAAAACTTCTTAACTAATCAGAGAGCATGATGGACTGCGCTTACTGACTTACTGATGAAATGACTTTGGAGATACAATGGTGAAGATCAAATAATGTGGAGAGAGGTTATCCAATGTAAGTATGGCCAAACAAACCACAAGTGGTGCACTAGTATAGTTTTCAATAATTATGAAGTTGGTGTATAGAGGTCTATTAGGCCATTATGGCCAGTTTTGTCTGAGAATATGCGCTAAAATAACTTGTTAAAGCATCAATAAAAAATATACAGACAGTCTATTCGTCAAAGAGTCGTAATGCATAAAAAGTTTATTCATCACACGACAAATTTGGTACACAAACAACCTAGTTTACCTCTCACTTTCTTAAATACAAATATATATACATCAACAACGAAAATGGAAAAGAAAAAAGAGAACACTATCAACCATTAAGAACCTTTCTTTTTTCACACAAGAAGGAGATATTAGCTGCAAGATATTGATCTACTCCGATCTGAATGAAATTGAAGGAACATATCCTACAGTTTAGCCAACACTACTGTGTGAAGAACTCGTTCTAACCAAAACATGCCGACAAGTAACAATAGTTAAGAGTTAATCACTCTTCATTCGCCTTATATTAATAAAATGAACATAGAACAAACTTGATGAGCTGGCTAGATCAGAAGGGGGAAAGTAAGAGCCAGAAGAAATGGTGGAAAATAGCTTCTGCCTATATTTGGTAGGCTTTGTGGAGGAAGAGAAATGGGAAGTGTATTTATTGAACATAGATCCCTAACTTCAACAGTGTTGGAACATAAAAGTTGAATCAGTTCTCTTTGTGTGGGAGGCAATTCTCTGTTTCAACAAGTGATCTTGAAATCACCTTTATCAACTGAATTTCGAAATAGCAGGTTAAAAGTGCATAAAAAGAAAATACCTATGGGAAAGAAGTGTGCTTTTTGAGTTCTCTATATGTTGTACTTACCACAGTTATCTCTTTTAAGGTAAATAAATGTTGAACATATAACATTTACCTGTTTGACAATATGTGATTTTTCTATAGTTACCATTCAATTCGGTCATCAATTGGAGAATCTTTTCTCACTTATATATAATCTCATAGTCAGCTTATTGGTTGAATATTTTGGTCATCATATATATATATATATATATGATTTGATCTATATGAGTGGTTAGTCAGTAAGAATTTGATCTATCATAGGTTTGGTTAACAGGTTAAGCTTATGTTTTCCTGTTGTTTGGGTAATTTCTATTACCTTTTCGATTTCTTGATATTCATGATAAGAAATTTTATCTCTTGCAAACATTCTTTGCATTCTACTTAACAGATTATCTTCTGTTTTAAGATTTAATTTTAATCCTTGAATTTTTCTGAAAGTTTCTCCGTCAAAGGTTGCTTTTAAAGCGTAGCCTCTGTGATCTTCTTCAGTTTCAAGAATATGAACTGAATCATTACTTTCTTGAATTTCTTTATTCATTAGAGTCTTCTGAACTACTGGAGTATTCTTCATAAATTTCTTCAAAAATTTCTTCGCTTCCTATGGATTTTATTGATTCTAGGTCTGAATCTATTTCAATTCTATCTATTTTTGAGATTTTTACTCTTTTTTTGTTGCATTCGTAACTTTTATGGCCTTCTTCTCCACAATTATAACATTTGCATTTGTCAGCATTCTTAGGTTTTTTAAAGTCATTTTTCTTCTTGTAATATTTTTTTCTAGGAATATATTTTTGCTTTGAAAAATTCTTTCTTTTTATTAAACCTTTTTTTAGTTTTCTTCTTTTATATGGTTTTTCATCACATCCCCATTGGGTAGATGCATTTGTGTCCCTACAGTAAATTTGTGTATTAATTCTTTTAGCCTTTCTCTGTATGTTATGCGACATACATAACTGACCAAGTTTATTTTTTAGAAAATTTATTCTTTGACCAAGAGTGTCTCTACTTTTATCTTCTTTTTCATATTCTTCACGAAAATATTTTGCCCAAAATCCAGGCAGTTTTTGATAATATTTTTCCATATATGGTAACATTTCTTTACTACTATCAAATATTTTGTAATAATATTCTTTGAATTCGCAAGTGTATTCTTGGATGTAACTCATTTTGCAAATTTGCAATTTTTCTAGCTGTTCTTTAGCAATGATTCTTATCATTTCTTTGTTTTCTTTAGCATTTCCTTGTCCTCCAAAGAATTCATTTGCTATAAATTGTTTTAAATTTGTAATTCCTTCTTGTAAGGAGCTTTTTAATCCTTCTAAGGTGTCATTTTTTATTATTTTTTCTGCATCATCAGTTAATCCAGAAAACCAATTGTGTACTTTTCCAACAAAAGTATTTATCATGATGATATATTTTTCTTCATCTGTATAATTACCTTTTCCTAATAGGAAATATAAGAGCATATTTTGAGCCCATAAATTAAGACTCTCTTCTGGGTCTCTTTTACAATCAAGATCTAGGAACTGAGTTCCAATATCTCCTGTGGGAAGCCTATTAGGCATAAATTTGGCTTTATCATTATTATGAAATTGTTTGATAAAGTCTTGATTCTTTTTTGCTTTATTAGCAAAGTTTTTATCATCTTTTTCAGGTTCTTGCCATTCTTCTTTTACTGAAGAAGTGGAGCATTCAAATTCTCCTTGGGATCCTCCTGTTTTCCCTTTGTTCATAAATACTTTTAATTCATTTTTTGAAAGATCAAGATCTTCCATAGCATAGACTAGTTCATCTAGTTCATTCATCTAATTTGGATTCTAAATTAGTTTTTGTGATTTCATTTAGATCAAGTTCATTATCTTGATCTTCTTTTATCTTTTGTTTTTCTAGGAATTTTTGGATTAAGGTTTCATCCATACTTCCTTTTTGATAGGTGCTTGTACTTGCAACTTTCTTTGCTAAAAGTTCTTTTATATATTTCTGACTTATATTTTTGTCAAACTTATCTGTTTTTTCTATTATATTTGTTATTCTTCCTGAAAGATTTTCTTTTATAGAAGTAATTTCTATTTCTATCATTTTTAACCTTAAAGTTAAATGTTTTTGACTTTCTATTAAGTCTTTCAATAATTCTGAAATTTCTTTTAGACTCATTTTATTCTGAAAAGTAATAATCAGAAGCATTCATATCATATTTATCATCAAAATCAAAATTACAGTTGTAAAGTAATTCACAACGTTCTTCTTCCCATTTATTTTTCTTAGTGATGATACTCACTATCTTTCTTCTTAGATCTTCATCTAAATTTTTTATTACCAATAATATGGTTACTAGAGTTTCTTTCTCTATATACCATATAGGTTTTACTAGATGAAAATCTAGTTCCATTAATTTATCTACTAGGCTCTGATACCATTATTTTCTGCTGTTTAAAAAAAACAGGGTAGCGGAATGACACCAGTATAATTACTGACTAAGCAGTCCATATTATATTCTTTTTTAGAATTCTGAGAGTATTTTGATATTCAAAGTACTCTTGTATCCTATGTAACTTCATTTCATGTATAGAAAATATTATAGAATTATGAAAATGACTAGTATTAAAATATACTTGTTTCATTTCGAAGATTGCTTTATCCATATGATATAAAGCTTTTTTATGCTTCCAAGCTCTTTTCTTGATTTCAATAAGATCTCTTTGAAATTTTTTCATTCTTATTTTAATTTAAAAATTTTAATGAATGGAAATATATAGATATGCCTAACATAATCTCATAAATATGCTAAATAGCATGGATGAAGTTAATATACACGATTTTCATCATTAATTTTTTATTCCCTATAGGTACTAAGTACTTCTTTTATGTATAGATATTAGTATAATTTGTGATATATCATATTTGTAAACTGGCTGATATAAAACAAAGAGTATGCGTGTATACCTTTCTTCTTTTATGTCGATGAATAGTCCGTATCACTACCGCAGTAGTTCTCCTTTCAGGCTATGAACAGTTTTCACCCTTACGACCGCAGTCTGGTTACTTGCTACTGTTCCCCCCTAAGGTTGAAGATCGCAACCTTCACTTAAGACTATTTACTGGTTTGAAGAAGAGAAGTATATAAACAACTTTTTATTTCATAACAACTATTTTACAAACACACTACACACATATTATACTAATTCTCACAACATATTAGAAATACTTTTCCCTGACGGGAGAAGTTACTACTCACAATTCTCCATACGTTCTGAAGTACCTAACAATTTTTCTTCGAGTTTTCTCTCAGAAAAATGTAGTCTGCCAATAGACTTAATAGGCTTCCCACAGGAGATATTGAAACTCAGTTCCTAGATCTTGATTGTAAAAGAGACCCAGAAGAGAGTCTTAATTTATGGGCTCAAAATATGCTCTTATATTTCCTATTAGGAAAAGGTAATTATACAGATGAAGAAAAATATATCATCATGATAAATACTTTTGTTGAAAAAGTACACAATTGGTTTTCTGGATTAACTGATGATGCAGAAAAAATAATAAAAAATGACACCTTAGAAGGATTAAAAAGCTCCTTACAAGAAGGAATTACAAATTTAAAATAATTTATAGCAAATGAATTCTTTGGAGGACAAGGAAATGCTAAAGAAAACAAAGAAATGATAAGAATCATTGCTAAAGAACAAATTAGAAAAATTGCAAATTTGCAAAATGAGTTACATCCAAGAATACACTTGCAAATTTAAAGAATATTATTACAAAATATTTGATAGTAGTAAAGAAATGTTACCATATATGGAAATATATTATCAAAAACTGCCTGGATTTTGGGCAAAATATTTTCGTGAAGAATATGAAAAAGAAGATAAAAGTAGAGACACTCTTGGTCAAAGAATAAATTTTCTAAAAAATAAACTTGGTCAGTTATGTATGTCGCATAACATACAGAGAAAGGCTAAAAGAATTAATACACAAATTTACTGTAGGGACACAAATGCATCTACCCAATGGGGATGTGATGAAAAACCATATAAAAGAAGAAAACTAAAAAAAGGTTTAATAAAAAGAAAGAATTTTTCAAAGCAAAAGTTTATTCCTAGAAAAAAATATTACAAGAAGAAAAATGACTTTAAAAAACCTAAGAATGCTGACAAATGCAAATGTTATAATTGTGGAGAAGAAGGCCATAAAAGTTACGAATGCAACAAAAAGAGAGTAAAAATCTCAAAAATAGATAGAATTGAAATAGATTCAGACCTAGAATCAATAAAATCCATAGGAAGCGAAGAAATTTTTGAAGAAATTTATGAAGAATACTCCAAAGTTCAGAAGACTCTAATGAATAAAGAAATTCAAGAAAGTAATGATTCAGTTCATATTCTTGAAACTGAAGAAGATCACATAGGCTACGCTTTAAAAGCAACCTTTGACGGAGAAACTTTCAGAAAAATTCAAGGATTAAAATTAAATCTTAAAACAAAAGATAATCTGTTAAGTAGAATGCAAAGAATGTTTGCAAGAGATAAAATTTCTTATCATGAATATCAAGAAATCGAAAAGGTAATAGAAATTACCCAAACAACAGGAAAACATAAGCTTAACCTGTTAACCAAACCTATGATAGATCAAATTCTTAGGAAAATCCCTGAGAAAAAGAGAAAGAAAATGAATTATGTTCATTTAGGAGGGATCCAAATATTAGTCAAATCGACTTTTAAAGAAGGAATAAATTGCCCGATAGTAATAAATCTATCAGATGAAAGATTCATGAATGCCAGAGAAGGCAATCTTGGAATAGTAGAAGGAAACTTAGCCTATACCAAGCTCCTTTTTACATATTACCCGAAATACTGTATCTTACTCAAAGATGCAGATTTCAATGATGCACTAAGTTTGCATTTCCAAATAAAAAGAAAGGATCTTTTTAAACCAGGAAATCATATAATGAGCATTTATTATCAGGCTTTGTACACAGTTACAAATTCAAACTATGGAAAAATCTATAAGAATAAAGGAATGATCGAGATAGATCAAGAATGCTCAGGAATAGCTAGAATAGTTGAAGCAGAAGTTCAGCAAGCTCAAATTCCAGATGAATATGAAATTCAATTTGGAAAAACCCAAGAAATAGGAAGTACTAGCAATCCTAGACTGTCAATAGAATATGGAAGAAATTCCATCAGAAAAACCATTTCAAGGTATTCTATAAAAAACATTGAGACTTCAAATATTACAAAAATAAGAGGAAGAATCTTTAATGGTTCTGAATGGAAAAATCAAGAAATCTTGATACAAACAGGAGCAACTGCTAACCACATAAAAGGTATTCTAATAGAAGGAATACAAATATACGAAGGAAAACAATATACCTATCAAACTTTTGAAGGAAATAACTTTAGTTGTAAAAATATGGTAGATTTACCTATACAACTAGACATAATAAGAATAACAGTACCTTGTTATATTACAAATCACGAAAGTGATCAAGATTTAATTCTAGGAAATCTATTCCTAAACAAACTAGAAGACTATAGCATCGGAAAAAATGGCATAGAAATGATTTACAAAGGTGAAACCTGTTTTATACAAAAAATCTAATGCCAAAAGAAACCAATTTCAAAGTTTCTGTTTTCATAGAAATAACCCTCTATGATACAAAAATTACTACCTGTTGTCAAATAGACAATGGATCCGAAGCAAGTCTTGCAAAATCTTTCCTAATAAATAATTGGGAAACAAACAAAAGCAATATCTCTATGATCGGAATCACAGGAGATAAAGAAAAACTTTTCAAATCAAAAGAAAAGGTAGAAATAATTTTAGGATCAAAAATTGTTTCTATAAACAAGTTATTTGCCTATGATAAACTAGAAACAGATTTATTGTTGGGAAATGATTTTTTAGAACAATTTCAGGACTATCATCAGACATTATACATGATAAGCCTTAAAACTCTGATTGGACATTTTATAAAAGTCCCGCGAAAACAACATCCATATAATCTCGAAAAAGATAATGAAAATTTTAAAAGAAGATACTTAGACAATCTAAGAAAAGTCTCTTGTAAATGCCTTAATTTAGAAAAAATCAAGGAAAATTTACAAAAATCTTATGGAGAAAATCCATTAGAAAAATGGGAACATAGCCATGAAAGAGCAGTCTTGACATTAAAAGATCCCAGTATTATTATTAGAATCAGACCCATGCTCTACAATGAAGATGATAAAAATGAATTTAGGATTCAAATTAAAGAATTACTCAACTTAAAATTAATAAGAATGAGTAAGAGTCCTCACAGTAGCCCAGCATTTATGGTAAGAAATCATGCTGAGATAAAAAGAGGAAAAGCTCGAATGGTAATAAACTATAAAGAGCTAAATAAAAATTGTTTATTTGATGGATATTTTATCCCAAATAAAAATAATCTGATAAACCTTGCAAAAGGAAAAACATACTTCTCAAAATTTGACTGTAAAAGTGGATTTTGGCAAATAAAATTGGCAGAAGACTCTATTCAGTTAACTGCTTTTAGTACTCCAAACGGACATTATGAGTGGTTAGTCATGCCTTTTGGGTTAAAGAACGCACCACAAATATTTCAAAGGAAAATGGATAAAATATTTTCAGAAAAAGACTTTTTAATAGTCTATATAGATGACATACTAATATGTTCGAAGACTTATGAAGAACATCTCAAACATCTGAAGGAATTTTCAGAAATATGTTTAAAAAATGGAATAGTGTTAAGCCAAAAGAAGGCTGACATTAACAAAAATGAAATAGAATTCTTAGGAATGATTATTTCAAAAAATGGAATAGAACTCCAATCACATATCTCAAAAAAGATTGTAGAATTTCCTGATAAATTAACAACAAAACAAGAAATTCAGAGATTTCTAGGTTGTTTAAACTACGCAGGAGAATTCATTCCAGATCTAGCAAAGAAAAGGAATATATTACAAAAACTAATTAGAAAATCCAATAGACTTGGATGGACAGAAGAACACACCCAGTGTATCAAGAGTTTAAAAGAAGAATGTGCTAAGCTACCAAAGCTAAGATTACCAGAAGATGGTGATAATCTAGTTCTACAAATCGATGCATCTGACTATCATTGGGGAGCATTATTGCAAACCGATTTAAATGAAATATGCAGGTATACAAGTGGCACCTTCAATGAAGCAGAAACAAGATATTCTACAAACGAAAAAGAATTATTGGCCATTGTTAGAGGAATTAGAAAGTTTTCTGCATTCCTTTTGCCAAAACAATTCATTATTAGAACTGATAACACACAGGTATCGGGACTAATATTTAATAAGCTTCCCTCAGAACCACAATACAGGAGGTTACATCGATGGCAAGTTTTATTGTCTTTCTATTCTTTTTCAATAGAATACATTAAAGAAAATGATAATTTTCTTGCAGATTTCATTTTAAGAAACGTCCAATATGGACAATCAGACGAAAATCCTGGTAAACAGGATATATGAAAAAATGAAGACAGTGGATGAATCCATTGATGAAAAAGGCCAAAGGCTATTCAAAATCAGAGACGATTTGTCAAAATTGTTTGAACAATCTCGGATATTACAATCCGAAATAAATCAACTCAGTACTTCACAGGCTGAAAATATGAGAGAATTTTTACTCTTGTGTGAACACTTAGACACACATCCAATTCAGAATTCCAATCTGAAAGGGAATATCAATCCCAACAAAGTGGCAGGAGATGTCCCACTAGCACCTAGTGCCCAAAACATCTCGAAGGTATACACGGATATGCCTATTTCCAAGTCAAAAGATGAGGAAAAAAGCTGTGAAAAAGAAGCCTCAAGCTCATCCTCAGCGAAAGCTGAAAAAATTATATCTGGGAAACCAAAAAGCAGAACTAACGTAGTTCCCTCTGGAACAAAAGTCTTTTCTTCTTTTCAGGTAGGAAAACAGCACCCCAAAGAAGAAGAATATTTGTCATTTACAAAATATATTTATAATCTCCCAGAAGAAAGCGGAGAAACTTATGGTGTTCTAGGAACAACTAGCTTGTTTCCAAGGATATCAATCTTTCCAAACGGTTTACCAAATTTTACAGCTCAACTATTTGAGTTCGGATACTTAGATCGGGTATACACAAAACCAGATCTAAAGGAATTGTCTCAGTTACCATCCAAACTGTTCGAAGCAGTGAAAAACTACGCACAAGGCAACGGTGTCTATTGCATATTTTTTAGCATCTCCATGGAATGCAAAGATATGCAGGCGTATTATCCAACAATCAATTATATTACAATTGAAAAAATTAAAGATTTTAATGTAAAGGCTACAGGAGTAGACAAAAAACTATCCCACCTTAACAAAAAATGGATTCAAACAAGGAGAGCTTTAGGAATAAAAGCCTTATATGCAATCCTTAAGCGATTTTACAATGAAGACTGCCGAGTCATAGAACAAGACCATGATTGGGTCTTAATTACCAAAGGAAGATCTAAATCTTCAGAACTAAAAGAAAGAATCCTTGACATTGAGCTCCACAGATTAGGAGCAACAGAAGAAACATGGAAGCTAGCATGCAAAATGCTAGATCATGATCATCCGTGATGTAACGGAAAGAAAGACAAAGAGAATGACGTAAGTACTCACGTTATATAAAAGAAGACAAAGAGAATGACGTAAGCACTTACGTCATGAAGATAAGAGATACAGAAAAGAATCTTTTCTTTTCAAAAAGCAAGTCACATCTGGTCTGCCATCAGCAAAAGAAGACAAAGCATCTTCACTTAATGGAGGACTAAAGTGACAATGTTATAGAAATATAATTTGTAATAAGTCCCTCCTTCCATCTATAAAAGGAGAGGAACTTCATATTTGAGAGGCAGACTACATTTTTCTGAGAGAAAACCCGAAGAAAAATTGTTAGGTACTTCAGAAAGTATGGAGAATTGTGAGTAGTAACTTCTCCCGTCAGGGAAAAGTATTTCTAATATGTTGTGAGAATTAGTATAATATGTGTGTAGTGTGTTTGTAAAATAGTTGTTATGAAATAAAAAGTTGTTTATATACTTCTCTTCTTCAAACCAGTAAATAGTCTTAAGCGAAGGTTGCGATCTTCAACCTTAGGGGGAACAAAGAGCAAGTAACCAGATCATGGGTCGTAAGGGTGAAAACTGTTCATAGCCGAAAGGAGAACTACTGCGGTAGTGATACGGACTATTCATCGACATAAAAGAAGAAAGGTATACACGCATATTCTTTGTTTTATATCAGCCAGTTTACAAATATGATATATCACAAATTATACTAATATCTATACATAAAAGAAGTACTTAGTACCTATAAGGAATAAAAAATTAATGATGAAAATCGTGTATATTAACTTCATCCATGCTATTTAGCATATTTATGAGATTATGTTAGGCATATCTATATATTTCCATTCATTAAAATTTTTAAATTAAAATAAGAATGAAAAATTTTCAAAGAGATCTTATTGAAATCAAGAAAAGAGCTTGGAAGCATAAAAAAGCTTTATATCATATGAATAAAGCAATCTTCGAAATGAAACAAGTATATTTTAATACTAGTCATTTTCATAATTCTATAATATTTTCTATACATAAAATGAAGTTACATAGGATACAAGAGTACTTTGAATATCAAAATACTCTCAGAATTCTAAAAAAGAATATAATATGGACTGCTTAGTCAGTAATTAACACCCTGCTACTAGAAAGACTTAGAATTAGAACGAAACCATTTTTGGAAATAATCAAATTTGGAAAGTTTGACAAAGTTAAGCTAAGTATGAGTTTTAGGTCAACTTTAAACGACCATAACTCCTAGCTTAGAATGAGTTAGGTGTGCTACAAAGTACCGTAGGAAATATCTTTAAATTATCTTTCCAACGTCCTAAGTTTGCTTGATTTCGAGTTCGTCTGAGGGAGATATACCCATTTGAAGTTGGGCTGTCTAGATAAGAAAAGTCAAAACCAAATTTTAAAGGGGTATTTTGGTCTTTTCCATGTCCAATTAATTTATTTTATTTTTAGAAGTTTAATTGGGGTCTAAATCGAATTAGATCATTTTACGCCTTACCAAATCATGCCAGGGCTTTTGGAGAAAGAACTCAAGAGGAGAAAGGAGAAGAAAAGTTCAAAGATTCGTCAAGTTCTTGCGATTTTGGGTGTGATTTTCGCCAAGGATTCAATCCTACGAGGTATGTGAGTTCACATAGCGTTGGGTTCATTCACACATGCGGCAAACATGTTTATTTCAGTATGATTTTTGTCCTAAAATATTGAGACTTTCATGTTCTTGAATTGCTCTGGTTCTTGAATTTGGGATGAGATTGAGGAGTCCTTGAGAGTTTACGGTCGATTGTTAGAGTTGTTTTGCATTAGATTCTTGTGTACATATACTGAGTATCTGAATCTAAAAATAATTTGAGAAAAAGAATCGAGTTTAGGCAAATTAAGGTTAGAAAATGAAGAAGGAAAAAGTTGGGTGAATCTGGGTACCAGGTCCGCGTCGCAGACCTGTTCCTCAGAATTGGGGAATTCTTAATCTTTTCTCATGTTTAACTATCTAAAAACACTCCTAAACATCATAAGATCTTTCCTATCACAAATCACAATCCTTGAATCCATAATTCAATTCAATGAAAGTTAAGAGTCAAATCAAGAGAAGATAAGAGTCAAGTCAAGAGAAGTTCATAGAATCTTCTAAAAGTTTTTTGTTTTAACTTTGTTTTAAGACTCGAGTTTTGAGTTGAGTAAAGAGTAAAGATTGAAGTTTGTTTCTTCAAAAGAGTATATCGGGACTATGTATTCCCAAAGAGTAAAATTTTTTCACATTTAAACAAGAAAGGAAACTGAGATAAGAGCCTTTGAGCTAGTTTTTAGTAAAGAGTAAATGCTTTCACAATTAAGCAGGAGAGGAAACTTTGATTTTCAAGATAGACTTTGAGCTGAGTTTTGAGAAATTATCTCAAACCATAGAAAGAAGTTAAGTTTTTAAACATAAGAGCTAGTATTATATTTTGGGAGTAGTATTGAGCACCGATATGAGGAAGAGTTCAGACAACTTCCATCCCCCATAAACCATGTAGCCATCATGGGTAGAAAAGGGTCATACATTTTAGATGATTCCTTGTGATTTTTAGCATAGACTAATGGATCCACTTAGTATTCAGGTTTTATACCTCGGCAAGGTATAAGACGACCCTAGCAGCGTGAGGCAAAACATTGTATCATCACAATAACTCTTAAGTGATGGTTGTGGGTTAGAGAAAATCCACAGAAGTATTTTGTATTATTATATACATAGAGTTAATTGTATTTTTATATACATTCAGAGTTTACATTGTATCCTTGTATATATACAAAGTTACTATTGTATTTCTAAATACACAGATTTGATATTCATGTTTTAAAAGCTTTTCTTTATATTGCACTTATATATGCTGCTTTATATTGAAATAAGTTCAGTTCAGTCGAGTTGAGTTAAGACCAGGTATGTTTTTTCAGTTCCCTTTTCAAGCTTATCTCTTGTTTTAGTATTCCCCCTGCATGCTCGTACATTCAATGTACTGCCACCATTTGGCCTGCATCATTGTTATGATGCAGATACATGTAATCAGGATCAGCATCCAGCACTTCATTGATCTATTTGAGCATTAAGAGTCTTGTGGTGAGCCTCTTTGCTTTTCGGAGGATCCCTATTTACATTTCTCTAGTAGTTTTCAGTTGTTAGGATGATCGAGGGTCTTGTCTCGATATCCCTCCTAATTTTAGAGGCTTCATAGATAGACAGTTAGTTAGATCATTTGTCACTATTTTGTTATTGGCTTATGTTTTGAGACTTTAGTTGCCATCTTGGCTAGTTGAATGTTCTTTTAAGACATTCTAAGTTTATTTCATGAGTTCATCATTTGATACTATTTTCTTGTGTTTAAGTCTTCCGCTGAGTAGTACGCTAGGCCAAGGGTTCGCTTGGGGCCAACAATGGTTCTCGAGTGCCAGTTCTACCCAGGTTGTAGGCTCGGGGCGTGACAAACTTGGTATCATAGCACAGAGTTCAAGAGTCCTAGGGAGTTTATGAAGCCGTGTCAATAGAGTCCTAGTTATCGGTGTGAAGCGCACCACATATATAATTAGGAGGCTACAACATTTAGGAACTATCTCACTTCTTTCCTAGTTATAGAGTGTATCTTTATAAAAGTTTCTTCTAATTCGTTCTTGCGCGTGTCATTCAAATCATGCCTCCACGAAGAGCTGTTAAAGATCATCTGGCTAGAAAAAATGTTGAACCACAGGAACAAGGGGTACCTAATGCACCAGAAGTGCAAACCAAATGAGAGGTCACCAATGCTGAATTCCGTGAAGCTATCCAGATGCTAAGTTAAGATGTGACCAATCAAGTTGGACAGAGAGAGAATCAACAGGAAGTGGCTGATAGTTCAATGATCCGTGAATTCTTAAGGATGAATCCTCTAAGTTTCACTGGTTCAAGTGTTACTGAGGATCAAGAAAACTTTGTTGAGGAGCTTCAAAAGGTTTTTGAGATCATGCATGTTGCTGATCTGAGAGGGTGGAACTAGTTGCATACCAAATAAAGGGTGTCGCTAGGATCTGGTTTGATTAATGAAAGAAGAACTGAGCTGAGGGTGCACCACCTGTGAGTTGGGCTTATTTTGAGGAGGCCTTCTTGGGTCGCTTCTTCCCTCGAGAACTGAGAGAAGCAAAGGTACGAGAGTTCCTCACTATTAAGCATCATTCTTTGAGTGTCCATGAGTACATCCTGAAGTTCACACAACTTTCCCGCTATGCTCCAGAGATGGTTACTGACATGAAGAGTAGGAAGAGTTTATTCGTTGCTCGGTTATCTCGCCTATCAAGAAAGGAAGGTAAGGTAGCTATGCTGATAGGGGATATGGACATAACAAGGCTAATGATCAATGTGTAACAAGTTGAGGATGACAAGCTGAGGGATACAGAAAAGTTTAAGAATAAGAGGTCAAAGACATTAAGGAATGAGTCCGAGCAGCAGAAGAGTAATGCGCACCAGTCTTCCTTCCAACATAGGCAAAAGGGACCTACTCCATCATCTGCTAGTGCACCTTCACCAAAGGAAAAAGGTGAGTACAATAGTGAGAATTTTAGAGCTAAACCTGCCTATTCTCAAAGTAGTATGGCACAAGGGGGTAGTAAGCTTCCTGCATGTGCTAAGTGTGGTAGTAACCACTCAAGGATGTGCCGTGATGGCTCCACTGGTTGCTTTAAGTGTGGCCAGAATGGTCTATTTATGCGAGAGTGTCTGAAGAATAAGCAGGGCAACGGTAATGGGGGCAATAGAGCCCAATCTTCTTCAGCTGCTCCACCAGACAAAGCTGTATCTAGAGGAGCTACTTCAAGGGTAGGTGGAGGAGGAAACCATCTTTATGCTATCACCAGTCACCAAGAGAAAGAGGATTCGCCAGATGTTGTCACTGGTATGATCCAAGTCTTTAACTTTGATGTTTATGCTTTGCTAGATCCATGAGTGATTTTATCATTTGTAACCCCTTATGTTGCGATGAATTTTGATGTTCTTCCTGAGAAACTTAGTGAGCCCTTCAGTATTTCTACACCTGTTGGTGAGTCTATTTTAGCAGAGAGAGTCTATCATGATTGTCCTATTTCCGTCAATCACAAGAGCACCATGTGTGATTTAGTGGAGTTAGACATGGTTGATTTTGATGTTATTCTGGATACGTACTGGTTTCATGCCTGTTATGCCTCCATTGATTGTAGAACTTGGGTTGTCAAGTTCCAGTTTCCTAATGAGCCAGTTATAGAGTAGAGTAGTAGTTCATCAGTGCCTAAGGGTCATTTTATTTCATACCTTAAGACAAGGAAGTTTGTTTCTAAGGGGTGTCTATCACTTAGTCCGAGTTAATGGCTTTAGCGTTGAGATACTTCCTATTCAGTCAGTTTCAGTAGTAAAAGAGTTTGCAGAAGTCTTTCCAGATGATCTTCTCGGAGTCCCTCCTAAGAGAGAAATAGACTTCTGCATAAATATTCTTCTTGATACTCGTCCTATATATATTCTGCCATATAGGATGGCACCAACAAAGTTGAAAGAGTTAAAAGAGCAGTTGAAAGATCTCATAGTGGAAGGTTTTATTCAACCAAGTGTCTCACCTTGGGACACTCTGGTCTTATTTGTGAGGAAGAATGATGGTTCCCTTAGAATGTGTATAGATTACCGTCAGTTGAAAAGGGTTACCATCAAGAATAAGTATCATCTTCCAAGAATTGATGATCTATTTGATCAACTTCAGGGTGCTACTTGTTTTTCCAAGATAGATCTCAGATTAGGTTACCATTAGTTGAGGGTAAGGGAATGTGATATTCCAAAGATAGCTTTCAGGACCTGTTATGGTCATTATGAGTTTCTGGTCATGTCATTCGGTTTAATGAATGTGCCTACAATGTTCATGGACCTTATGAATAGAGTATTCAAGCTTTATTTAGATATGTTTGTTATCGTATTCATTGCTGACATACTAATCTATTCAAGGAATGAGGAAGATCATGCTAGTCATCTCAAAGTAGTTCTCCAAACTCTAAAGGATAGAGAGTTGTATGCCAAGTTCTCCAAGTATGAGTTTTGGCTTGAGTCTGAGACATTCTTAGGCCACATTATTTCCGGTGATGGAATTAAAGTTGACACTCCGAAGATAGAGGCAGTGCAGAATTGGCCTAGACTCATATCTCTAACTGATATTAGGAGTTTTTTGGGGTTGGCTGGATATTATAGAAGGTTCGTAGAGGGGTTCTCATCTATTTCGTCCCTTTTGACCAAGTTGACTCACAAAATAGTTAAGTTTCAATGGTCTGAAGCTTGTGAGAAAAGCTTCCAGAAATTGAAAAAGAGGTTGACTACTGCCCCAGTATTGACCTTACCAAAAGGTACGCAAGGCTTTGTTGTATACTGTGATGCGTCCAGAGTTGGTTTGGGTTGTGTGTTAATGCAGAACAGTAATGTTATAACTTATGCCTCTAGACTGTTGAAAGTTCGCGAGAAAGATTACCCAACCCGTGATCTAGAATTGGCTGCCATAGTATTTGCTTTGAAAATATGGCGTCATTATCTTTATGGTGTTCATGTGGATGTGTTCACCGATCACAAGAGTCTTCAGTATGTGTTTAGTCAGAAAAAGCTTAATCTTAGACAGAGGAGGTGGTTAGAGTTACTCAAAGATAATGACATAAGTATTCTATATCACCCAGGTAAGGCTAATGTTGTTGTTATGCCTTGAGTAGATTATCTATGGGTAGTACCACCCATTTTGAGAAAGATAAGAAAGAGTTAGCAAAAGATGCGTATAGACTTTCATGATGAGGAGTTTGACTAATGAATTCCACAAGAGAAGGAGTAGTAGTGATGAATGGGGCTGAATCATCATTAGTGTCAGAAGTGAAAGAGAAACAAGACCAAGATCCTATTTTGCTTGAATTGAAGGCAAATGTTCATAAGCAAAAAATGATAACTTTTGAACAAAGGGGAGATGGTGTTTTGAGGTATCAAGGTAGATTGTGTTATTGATATCAAGGGTAATTGGGATGATCACCTACCTCTTATTGAGTTTGCCTACAACAATAGTTACCATGCTAGCATCCAAATGGCTCCATATGAGGCTCTTTATGGGAGCAGATGCAGATCACCCATTGGATGGTTTGAAGTTGGTGAAGCTGGGTTTATAGGAACAGACTTAGTTCATCAAGCTATGGAGAAGGTGAAAGTTATTCAAGAGAGATTGAAAACTGCCTAGAGTCGTCAGAAATCCTACACTGATGTTAGGAGAAGAGACCTAAGTTTGAAGTAGATGATTGGGTATACTTGAGGGTTTCACCCATAGGGTGTTATGAGGTTTGGCAAGAAGGGGAAACTTAGTCCTCGGTATATGTAGCTTATGAGTTAGAGCTACCACAAGAGTTAGCAGCGGTCCATCTGGTATTTCATGTTTCCATGTTGAAGAAGTGCATGAGAGATCCTTCACTTATCATACCTACTGAAGATATTGGTATCAAGAATAACTTATCTGATGAGGAGATTCCTGTTCAGATTTTAGACCTCCAGGTTCGCAAGTTGAGAACCAACGAAGTAGCATCAGTCAAAGTTCTTTGGAGAAATCAGTTTATTAAGGAAGCTACTTGGGAAGCTGAGGAGGATATGAAGAAGAGATACCGGCATCTCTTGAATACGGAGAAGTTCCAAATTAAGGTACTAATCCTTTTCTTGGTTTTTATTTCAAGTTGGCATGATGTATTTACATTTTTGCTTGTTGGGTGTTTGAGCTAGATATTAGATGTTACGCCAGTAGACTACTAAGAGTAATCTCATTCGAGGACAAATGATCCCAATGGGGAGATATTGTAACACCCCGCTACTAGAAAGACTTAGAATTAGAAAGGAACCATTTTTGGAAATAATCAAATTTGGAAAGTTTGACAAAGTTAAGCGAAGTATGAGTGTTAGGTCAACTTTAAACAACCATAACTCCTAGCTTAGAATGAGTTAGGTGTGCTACAAAGTACCGTAGGAAATATCTTTGAATTATCTTTCCAACGTCCTAAGTTTGCTTGATTTCGAGTTCGTCTGAGGGAGATATACCCATTTGAAGTTGGGCTGTCTAGATAAGGATAGTCAAAACCAAATTTTAAAGGGGTATTTTGGTCTTTTCCATGTCCAATTAATTTATTTCATTTTTAGAAGTTTAATTGGGGTCTAAATTGAATTAGATCATTTTACGCCTTACCAAATCATGCTAGGGCTTTTGGAGAAAGAACTCAAGAGGAGAAAGAAGAAGAAAAGTTCAAAGATTTGTCAAGTTCTTGTGATTTTGGGTGTGATTTTTGCCAAGGATTCAATCTTACGAGGTATGTGAGTTCACATAGCATTGGGTTCGTTCACACATGTGGCAAACATGTTTATTTCAGTATGATTTTCGTCCTAAAAGATTGAGACTTTCATGTTCTTGAATTGCTTTGGTTCTTGAATTTGGGATGAGATTGAGGAGTCCTTGAGAGTTTATGGTCAATTGTTAGAGTTGTTTTGAGTTAGATTCTTGTGTACATATACTGGGTATCTGAATCTACAGAGAATTTGAGAGAAAGAACTGAGTTTAGGTGAATTGGGGTTATAATATGAAGTAGGAAAAAATCGGGCGAATCTAGGTACCAAGTCCGCGTCGCGGACCTGTTCCCAGGATTGGGGAATTGTTCTCCTCATCACGGAGTGGTCACAGACTGTTCTTCCTCAAATTTTATTTCGCGACCAAATATTTAAATGCATCTCCACGTCACAGACTTGCTTCCAGACAATGATTCTTGATCTTTTCTCATGTTGAACTATCTAAAAACACTCCTAAATATCATGAGATCTTTCCTATCACAAATCACAATCCTTGAATCCATAATTCAATTCAAGGAAAGTTATGAGTCAAGTTAGAAAAAGTTCATAGAGTCTTCCAAAAGTCTTTTACAAATGTTTTAACTTTGTTTAAGACCTGAGTTTTGAGTTTAGTGAAGAGTAAAAATTGAAGTTCATTTCTTCAAAAGAGTATATCAGGACTATGTATTCCTAAAGAGTAAAATGTTTTCACATTTAAACGAGAAAGGAAATAAACATTTCCAAAGAACCTTTGAGCTAGTTTTCAGTAAAGAGTAAATGCTTTCACTATTAAATAGGAGAGGAAACTTTGATTTCCAAGATAGCCTTTGAGCTGAGGTTTGAGCAATTATCTCAAACCACATAAAGAAGTTATGTTTTTAAATATAAAAGCAAGTATTATATTTTGGGAGTAGTATTAAACACCGATATGGGAGAGAGTTCAGACAACTTCCAGCCCCATAAACCATGTATCTATCATGGGTAGAAAAGGGTTATACGTTTTAGATGATTCCTTAGTGATTTTTAGCATAGACTAGTGGATCCACTTAGTAGTCAAGTTCTATACCCTCGGCAAGGTATAAGACGACTCTGGCAGCGTGGGGCAAAACATTGTATCATCACAACAACTCTTAAGTGATGGTTGTCGGTTAGAGAAACTCTCACAAAAGTATTTTGTATTATTATATACATAGAGTTAATTGTATTTTTAATTACTGTCACGACCCAAGGCTACCCCCTAGATGTGACACGGCATACAAGACTCTGAAAAGCTTCATACAAGCCTCATAGCATATCATAACATAAGAACATTGGGAAAAAGTGCAGAAATTTAATATTTTTCTTTACAATCGAAGTCTTTTATAAAAATAAGAGGGAGTCTACAACACTATGTCTCAAACCATTTATAAATCTTGAATACAATCTTAGGGACACGACCCTTACAAAATTCTAAAACATAAAGGAAAGACCTAAAGGGAAGAGTGGGTTTGTCCTCGAAGCTATGAGGACTCACCAAATCTTCAACTACTTGCTCCTTAGAAACCTATATTCCAAGAATAGAGAATAGAACTCAAGTCTCCAAACCCTACATTTTGTGAAAAATGTAGAAGCAATATGGGTTAGCACAAAAATATAGTAAGTATGATAACCATGCATAAAAATCCTTAAATCATGCTAAAATGGACATTTTAGTTGAAACCATGCTATATGCCAATTTTGAAACATCATCTTTGAAATAGTTGGGGAATGTAACCCACAAGACAACTCATGTACCATTCATAATAGCATAAAGGATATCAATATAATCACAAACATAGTCTCCAACATAATGCATACACCAATCATCATAAGACATAGTTCACATACATAATTAAATACCAAGATCATCTCATCATAATAGAACCATCACATAGATAACCCTAGGTTATACTTGTGCAATGCATAGATAGGATCATATATTCCTATCTACACTAAGTACCACATTTAGGCCACCATGCTCATACTTATCACGATTTGATCTCATCCATAGTCAATAATCAGAGACAAGGAAACATTCATGTTCATAGCTTATAACAAAGAAATCCACTCTTAGGAACAATCCATATCATACATGCACAAATTCATTATATATATATATATATATATATATATTCATAGCATAAGGAAATCACACCATAACCCCTTTCAAAGTCTACTTGTGCAATGCATAAGTGAAGTCCCATACCCCCACTCACACTAAGTCAAATTCCTTAAGAAGTCATAAGTATAGTTAATGTTCATGTTCATAATTCACATCAAGCATGCATTAACTCGTAATCATCTTGTCATAAGAGAAATATACCATGCACACTCTCAAAGCCTACTTGTGCAATGCATAAATGAAGTCTCATACCCCCATTCATACTAAGTAGAACCCCTTGATGAACCATAATACATAACTCATGTTCTTGTTCTTGTTCATGTAGGTAAATAGCCTCAATCGACATAGACCATGTTGAGCTACATGGAATTCGGTGTCTTGCCCCCACACCAAAAAGAGGTGCCTTACTTGCCTAAGGTATAACTCATGTATTAGCTTTTAGGTGGATTCACTAGCTAAAGACCTATGTGGGCACATAGTTATGGGACAGAGAGATTGTTACTAGAAACTTAGACTAACTGACGTGAAGGTTTCTATCTCATGAGATAAATATTTTGGGAACCCGGACTAACTGGCATGAAGGAACCCATTGGGAAGCCAAACTAACTTGCGTGAAGCTTCCATCTCATTTTCATAGCCTCTCGGTGCTAAGCATAATTCCCTTTAAGTTCATATTAAGTCTTTACTTATGTTCATGTGTATGGAAGAATGCACTAACAATTAATCCAACATTCTATCATGACATAACTCATAGATTCAATAGGTGAGAATGACATTTTAACCTTCGAATCATCAATATGTGAGTAAAACTTTCACATCATATTCATAGTGTGTTCTTGAGAATAGTCTATTATTCAAGACAACAAGATCATCTTAGTCATACATAATTCATGCATCATAATGTGTAAAGGTATAGGGGAGAATGACCTTTCCAATCAATACCACAATTACACCATAGTCATAGGATCTTCACTTTCTAAGCAAATCATAAGCACATACACAATTCTTATCAACATGTACAAACCCTCATAATTTTCCCTCCAAGGGCTATGAATCAAACTCAACCAATACATCCAGAATTACTATATTAGATAAGGGAAATATCATGATTCAATAACTCAATCAACACCTTAGTCACATCATAGTCATGTTCATGCATGGGTGTGTGTGTGATTATCCTTTCAATGACACAACAACAACATTATCCTCATAAACACTTCACTCTCAAAGTGTTCATAAAACATGCACATAATATCATAATCATGCATACCCTTCATAACTTGCATTCAAAGATCATATTAAGTCAACACATCTAGCATTCACTACATGAGACATAGATATAATCATAACTCAGGTAAATAATTGATTTCATGCATAAACTCATGTATTCATATTATAGGTCATGTGGGTCAAGTCCTTCCACAATAATGCCATATACAATTTAACCATACATAATTCCTTCCTTCTTAATCCTTAACATCCTTAGCTTATTCATTTTAGCTTTTACCCTTAAAGCCCTAGAGGTCATTTTCATGCTACAAGCCTTACTCTTAAGCAATGCCTCACATGTTTATCATGTATACCTAATTCTCAAGGTAATCTAACTACATGCTTCATTTTTAATAAATTATAGTCATATATCATCGTATAAACTCAATCACAATACCACTCAACCATGTTCCATCATATAAGACCTAATATAATCAATTCATGTCTAGAAGCTTTACTTTTAAGAAATTCGTATCTAGGTGTTCTAATCTCAAGCAATTCATAAAGAAGTTCACCAACCTTAGAAGATCACACCCAAGCCCTCAATTTACCTCTTTTATGACATAACACTTAGACTACATCAATTTCACCCTAGAATCTTAGGTTAATAAAGAGTTCATGTATAAGCATACTAAAATCATGTAATTACACTATAATCATAGAATCTTCATTCTCAACATAAATATTGAAGCACATGCATAATTCTCATGTTCATGTACAAATTCTCATAATTTACCCATTAAGAATGATGAATCACATTCAACCCAACATCTAGAATTTCTACATTAGATATGGGTAATAATACAATTCAATCAATTCAATTAATTCGTACAAGACCCATTTACATGCTTCTAAAATCAATTGATTCAATTAAGATCACAATTTTAGCAATAGAGGGGATCCATGGGTTCTTGGGCAAATTTCACCAAAATTCATCCATAAATCATCAATTTAATCGTAACCCAACATAATTCAACCATTGAAATCACTTTTAAATTGAACCCATGATTTTCGAATAAAACCATTGAAATTGGGAAAATTGGAAGTTTTGAAATCAAGTTTTGAAGGGGCTCTTTGGGTGGAGTCTACCCAAAGATGAAAACTACCATACCTTAATGATGAATCCTTGAAGAATTTGTTGAAAACCCCTTTCTTTCTTCAATCCCAAGTTTCAATTTTACTCTTCTTCTTCTTGAGTTTTTAGAGAGAGAAATTTTGTGAGGAAGATGAACTTTTGATTTTGATTTGGGTCTTTGTGAAAATAATTTTGATTGGGTGTTTAATGACTAAAAATACCTTATATATTTATTTAAAAGTAATATAAAATATACCCATTTAATTTGGGTTTTGGAATAAATGACTTAATTGGGTGAGTTTTGTGGTTAGAATGACTTAAATAAGGGTCCTAGACTTGGGCAAAACGATATAACTTTGAGTTAAAACAATTGGGAAAAGACCCAAGAAGTTACTTTCTGGAAACTATCGAAATGGCATGACTGAAGCCTTCACGGATCGTCATCATCACCACGGCCCGTCAAACGGGTCGTGAAGAATTTTTAGCCTGACAGTACTTCACTATTCGGGGATAACTTTTTACCCCGAGAACGGAATTGGACAAACTCAATGGCGTTGGAAAGAGGACTCAGAGACCTTTAATTCTATAGTTCATGGTCCACATAATTCGTTTTGAGGTAATAGATATGAATATTTGAAGTTTACCCTATACTCTATGTCTAATGAAAAGCCCTTCACGTGAGGCTCCACGAGTCGTGGTGCCTCTCGTGGTCATGATACAGTAGCTAGGCAACCTTCCCATTAACCCCTAAAAAATCTAAGGCACTACCACGAGCCGTCCCACGAGCCGTGAAGTGGCTCGTGTGAAGGGGGCTGTTTTGGGCAGCCTTTGTTTAGCCACTTCCTAGCCCACCACGAGCCGTGGTAGTGGTCGTGGAAGGTGAGGCAGTGTCCATGTAAGAGTGGACTATCCTAGTCCTCTTCCTTGGCTCTAACCCGCACACGTAGCCCTAGTTTAGTCTACTAGTTTCCGAGGTGTTACAATATCTCCCCTTTGGGAACATTCATCCTCAAATGACACTTTAGATACCTTAAGGAAGTAAAGACTCAAGACAACCAGGCCATCATGCATGAAACATCGTAACAATGCACAAAACAATGGAGGAAAATTTCAACTCCAAGCTAAATATGATCGATGCAAAAAAAAAAAAAGGAAGTAGGAACTACATCTATCAACCAATATGCATGAACTTCTCATAACTAGTCATGTTCAAGGAGGAACTACCATCTCCTAGTCATAACATGCTCAACATACTCTCATGGAGCTCATATGCAATTTACTCTCAAAAATTATTTTATTCAAGGAGAAATCTCTCAACTCCAAACTAAAGCATGCTCACATATTCTTCTCATGAAGTACAATAGACAACTCATACTCAAAGCACTACAACATGAGGAAAACCATTCACATAAACTCATTTTCTTTCAAAACACAAGTTTTCAAGAACATGCATTATATAATGAAGTCATGGCAACACATAAACACATAACAACCTTGCTATCTGGGCACACCATCTCCCCCTTGGAAGTAAGCCTATACAAACTCTTCTAAACATAATCTATCACATAATCATAGGAGGAACTACCTCCTCCAACTAAAAGCAAGCTCAACACAACATTATGGAGCCAGTATGCCATTTCATCAAAAGGATAACAAAGCATGTTCATCAAATCATCTCATGAAGTCAAATATGCCATCATAATACTAATATGCACAACAACATGAGGAATATGTAAATCATGAAAATCATTTTATACAAAACAAGAATTCTCTCAAGAACAAGCATAACATAAGGAGATCATGGAACTTTTCCAAATCACACATGACTCCAAAACATAAAACAAGCCCAAAAAGGAACTCTTGGTCTCAAGCTAGAATAGGAAGAGAATAAAGGGATGAGGATAGCGGGACTCTCAATCAATCTTGCTATCTAAGCATATCATCTCCCCATTGGAAGTAAGCCCCTTACCAAGACCTCAAATACTAATTCTTTCAAACAATCTGAAAGCATGACCAACACTCATAACAACCTTACCGGGTTCTAAAAATAATAGAGGTCTAACAACCATGCATTCAAACCTTACCAAGGTCAACAAGAGTAACTCTATGGGACAAGAAAATTATGGGACACATATAACATCCAAGACTCCACAATCATGAAACGAGTCAAGGAGGACTTATCATCTTCAGCTAGAGGAGGAGTAGAAGGGAATATAAGGATATTGGGACATCTCATTGGCCCTTGGCCTCCCAAGTAGCACCCTCAACTAAAACCCTTACTAAAACCACTCCTCTACATTATCATGGAAGCACTTCCTTACTTTTCTATTTCTTAACTTGCCGGTCTAAGATCCCAATCGGTACTTCTAATTTAGAGAGGTTCTTATTAAGCAACTCTAGTTCACAAGCAACCTTACAACACCACTCAAAGTCTCATATGAGCCTACCAAACCGGGACTAAACTTCTCAAACTCACTACACCTCTTAACGTCAAAATTTCAAGCCAATCCAAATTATAAACATCTAGAACACTCAATGACCTTGCTATCTAAGCACATTATCTCCCCCTTGGGAGTAAATCTACACGGACTTTTCTAAGCACAATTTCTTTCAACTTCTAAAGTAGAAGCAAGTTATTACTCAACTTTTCACATCCATCACACAAGGTGATTTTAAATCATGGAGAATTACACTTCTATCCTCTTTTAAATGAGTCTACTCACTCAATATCTCTAGGCATCACTTAAATAACACCATTTATCAAATCTTCCAACAAAACACATAACCATAAAGCAACCCATCTATACCAAAGGACATCATCTAATTCTATCATATCAAGACTCATCTAGTCACATAGCCATAATTGACATTACCACTAATCTTTTTCTCCCTCGATCCTTGTAGCATGAGCCCTTCAAGTGGTCATATTCTAAAGACCATTGGATAAGGAATAGGAGAGAGACCTTATAGAGTTAAACTCTATGGCACGACTTGAAGAATAAAAAAGTGAGATTTTCCTAACATCCAATAGCCTCTTATTCATAAATGTGGCACGCTTCACACAATGAACAAGACTCTACTAGATGTGGTTTGACACATCCTAAAACCATCCCAAACTCTTGTGCTCTGATACCATGTTTGTCACAACCCAAGGTTACCCCCTAGATGTGACACAACGAACAAGACTCCGAAAAGCCTCATACAAGCCTCATAGCATATCATTACATAAGAACATAGGGAAAAAGTGCAGAAATTTAAAACTTTTCTTTACGATCGAAGTCTCTTATTAAAGCAAGAGAGAGTCTACAACACTATGCCTCAAACCATCTATAACACTTGAATACAATCTTAGGGACACGACCCTTATAAAAGTCTAAAACATAAGAAAAAACCTAAAGGGAATAGTGGGTTTGTCCTCGAAGCTATGAGGACTCACCAAATTATTCAACTCTTTGCTCCTTAGAAACCCATATTCCAAGAATAGAACTCAAGTCTCCAAACCCTACATTTTTGTAAAAAATGTAGAAGAAATATAGGTTAGCACAAAAAAGTACTAAGTATGATAGCCATGCATAAAATCCTTAAAACATGCTAAAAGGGACATTTTAGTTGAAACCATGCTATATGCCAATTTTGAAACATCATCTTTGAAATAGTTGGGGAATGTAACCCATAAGACAACTCATGTACCACTCATCATAGCATAAAAGATATCAACATAATCACAAACATAGTCTCCAACATAGTGCATACACCAATCATCATAAGACATAGTTCACATACATAATTAAATACCAAGATCATCTCATCATAATAGAACCATTAGATAAGTAACCCTAGGTTATACTTGTGCAATGCATATATAGGATCCCATAATCCTATCTACAATAAGTACCACTTTTAGGCCACCATGCTCATACTTATCACACTTTGATCTCATCCATAGTCAATAATCATAGACAAGGAAACATTCATGTTCATAGCTTATAACAAGGAAAGCCACTCTTAGCAAAAATCCATATCATACATACATATATTCATATATATATATATATATATATATATATATATATATATATATATATATATATATATATATATATAGCATAAGGAAACCACACCATAACCCCTTGCAAAGCCTACTTGTGCAATGCATAAGTGAAGCCATACCCCCACTCACACTAAGTCGAACTCCTTAAGAAGTCATAAGTGTAACACCCCAGAAATTCTATGACTTAAGTTAGAGCCTCACCTTATGAATAATGACTTAAAAATAGTTAAAATGATGTTTATAAATCTAAACTAATGTAATTTACTTGGTTTGGAAGAGTAAAAGTCTAAACATCAAGAAATGACCATGACGTCCGGAAAGTAGAGAAGAATGTGTTCTAGTGTGTCCTTAGGTTTTGTGCAGGTTTGGGAGTGTCGTATGACGGTATAATCTGGTAAAAAGGTTTAAAATAGGTAAATATATGTTCCTAGGGTCAGAAAATTAGAATACGACTCCCCGGGGCCACCCTAAAGGGCCCTGAGGAGGACCCCAACCTTAGCCAAGCAAGCTGCCAAGGCAGCTTGCAGATTGCACTTTGAGGGAATAGCTGCACGTCGCGCACTTGCTCCCCCAAGGAGCAAAAATCTAGTTCACGACGCGGTCGTGTCGTGGACTCTACTGTCTCGAAATTTAATTCCAAATATCTTCAGGGAACAACTCCAAGTCCGCGACAAAAATGCAGAAATGCAAAAATCTATTTTTACTTCATTAAAGAGTCCATTTAAGTGAGGGTTATTTAGGGTACTTTAGGGGACATGTATATAATTATTTTTAGGTCAATTTACCTCAATTTTATCACTCAAACACAAAGCCCCAAAGATCTAAACCTAAAGTTCCTCATTCTCTCTCTTCTCAAGAACTCCATTGAAGAAGATTAGAACTTTAAGAAGAAGACCAAATCTCCAAGGTTTCAACTCAGATTTTCGTGGTTAATTCATCTATAAGGTATGGTTGCTTATCACTCTTGGGATTCCTTTCCCCAAGAGGACCCTTCAAGATGAATTTCAAAATCTCCAATTTCTAGGTTTCAATCCAAAAACGTGGGTCTTCTTTCTAAAGTGAAATTAATGTTATAAACTAACTTTGATTGATGTTATATGAACTATTATGGATGAATTTATGTTGTATTGGTGGTTTCTTGAAGAATTCCCCATGAGACCCATGTTTCTCCTTTTTTTCTTAATTCTAACCCTAGTTTGTGTTGGATATTGATTGAAGGCTATGAATTGAATGTGATGTTATGTAATTCATGTTTGTATGATGATTCTACCCTAGGTTATGTATAATTTCTATTAAATTAGGGTTGAGTCTTTGAATGAAGCCTTGAAGGCTATGAAGGGAATATGTCAATTGCTTATATTGATGTTGATTATGTTATTACTTCATGAATTACCTTGTATTATGTATTGGTTATGAATTGCTTGGTAATTGAAGTATGGATGTCCCATGAAGGGGAAAAAGGTGTAAAGGTTGATTCTTCTTTGAACTCAAGTATGAAAGGTGAATTACTTAGATTGTAATGATGTTATACCTAATGTGTTATTGTGGTCTTGATGACCTAGTTCCCTCATCCTTAACCCTCTACACTTGAATTAGCTATGAAGTATGTATGTATATGAAATGACTCAAAAAGTTTCTAAAAATGTGCTTCGGAAGTTACCGGAAACTTGTTTTAGCTATATCTAAAAATCCATTTTGTTTTTTGAAAATCTGACTTCATATTCTTGTTTAGGGGGTCAAATTGAGTGGGGAATGGGTCTAACCCAAATTTTAGAGCAACCATATCAAAATCCAAAATTTCCAAGTAAAGCCTTTTTCGAGGGTCTACTTTGGAGGGTCATATCTCCTAGAACACAAATAATTGGGTGGCCCATAACATATCCATCGAAAGCCCTTTGAGTTAGCTACTCAATGCACTTCGTTTCACCTCATTCGGAGTTCGGACGAAGAAGTTATGCCATTTTCGTAAAATCCGTACGTGCAGAAAATGCAATTTCTAGAGAGCGAATTTACTGTTCATAAGCCTCATTTTCTTTTCTAAGTGTTGGACCCATTTTTTCTTCTCCAAGGACATATTTTATTTCCTATATAGCATTAATTCAATTCCCATCTCTAAAAAAATTTCCCAAAATACCTCTCCATACTTAGACACATTTTCTCTCAAGAATCCTAATCCAAAACCTTCCTCAAGATTGAGGAGATTCTTGCTCCAAGTTCCAAGTTTCCATTGAAAACACTCTCAAGACCTTCATAAAAACTCAAGGTATGTGTTGTTGAACTCATGGGTTCTTCCACCCATAGTGCCTAGACTCTATTCTACTCACTCATTCATGGTTTAAGTTGAGATTCATAAATTAGTCTTATTCCTTGTATAAATTTCCTGCACAGTGAATTCTAGCATGAAAAGTGGTTGTTTTGAGCATGTTGTGACTCTATAACTTGAATCTAAACTTGGAATTGATGTGGAGATTTTTCATGTGGTCTTGTGGATGTTAAAAGGCGTTGTTGCAGGTTGTTCACTGGTTTTGCTGCATAATTACTACCCTATTTTCCATGCTCTTTGACCCCATTACATGCCTTCAAGGTATTTGACAAAATGTCCAATCATGAAGAATTGATGAATTGATGCTTAAGGCTTGAGTTATGAGATGTATGGCATTCCAGAGATGTGTTGATGACAAACTAAGCTTGTGTATATGTTCATTCCATACATGAGATTGCATTAGAGCATAATGTGAATTTCCTATATAAAGTGTTGCATGACCATGCCCGGTCCGGGGGAAAAGAACCGGATAACCATGTGAGGGGTTTATACCTTACCACCTAGGATGCTTGGGGTGTGACCAACATCAACCATGTGAGGGGTTTATACCTCACCACCTAGGATGCTTGGGGTGTGACCAACATCAACCATGTGAGGGGTTTATACCTTGCCACCAGAGTGTCCGGGTGTGAACGACATCCCCCATTCTAAGTTGGGGTTATAGATTGGTTGGATTATGCACACACATATGATATCTACTATTAGTATAGATTTACTTAAACATATTTTGACTTCACTTTGATCATGCATCCTCATATTGTTATTCATTATGCCTATGGAACTATTTCTTGCATTTCGATTGTGTCCTTGTCTATTATTGTATTGCACCCCGCATACTTAGTACATTCCAAAGTACTAACGCATATTTTGCCTACATGATGTCACCATGTAGGGACCGGAGCTACTCTTGATCCTTCTCTCCATTCATGTGGCTAGTACGGTGCTTATTCGAGTTTGTTGGTGAGTCCTTAAGGATTCGAGGGCTATGTTATGTTTCCTACTTCTATGTTTTGAGACTTTAGCTTGCAATTGTATTTTGACTATGAGAGGATCCAGTAGTATGTCATGGTCCCCATCCTATCTATGTATGTAGAGGTGTGTGTTGGACAAGTATTTTGTAAATGAGCTTGACTCTTATTCTATGATGTTATTTTGAAATGGTTTGCCCTTAGTCCCCAATTCCCGTTATTTAATGTTGAATGTACTTCCGCGACCGATGAAGTGTGATGACAAGTTTGAGAGGCTTGTTTGGGGTTCCTTCGGGTTTCTCATTTGCCATGTCACGTTTAGGCCCTAGGCTTGGGTCATGACAAGCTTGGTATCAGAGCACTAGGTTGTTAAATCCTCGGAGTCCAACACACCGCATTGAGTAAAGTCCTAATCATGGTTGTGAAGCGCGCCACGACTATGAATGGGAGGCTACAAAATGTTTTAGGAAAGGTTTCCCTTCTTCATGTTCTATGTCGTGCTTAGAGTGTAATAAGGTGATTCCTCTCTAATGCTTGTTCTTTGGATTGCTAGATCATCATGCCAAACATGAGGGGAAGACGGGCCCGATCACCGGAAGGCCACCCACCAATGGTGAGCTCCGTGATGCACTTACCATGCTTGCACAAGTTGTAGCTAACCAAGTGCAACAAGGAGCCCAAGCTCCTTGAGCTACCACCCCGGGGGAAAGGGTGAGAGATTTCATGAGGATGAATCCTCCGGTCTTCCATGGTTCAAAGGTGGATGAGGACCCGCAAGAGTTCATCGATGAGGTATGCTAAATCTTGACCATTATAGATGTTGGTGCTAGTGAGAAGGCGGAGTTGGCGGCCTACTAACTCAAGGGGGTTGCTCAAATTTGGTTTGATCAATGGAAGGGTGAGAAGGGTAATGGCTATGTGGTGTTGTGGGAGGAGTTTAAACTTGCTTTCCTTAATAGGTTCTTCCCTCTTGAGCTTAGGGTGGCAAAGTTGGTGGAGTTCATGAACTTGAAGCAAGGAGCTATGAGTGTGAGGGAGTTTGCCCTCAAATTTGTCCAACTCTTTAAGTATGCACCTCACTTGGTGGCCGACTCTAGGTCGAGGATGAACAAATTTGTGATGGGTGTATCCGACTTTTTTAGTGAGGAGTGTCGGTCCGCTATGCTCATTGGAGATATGGATTTGTCTTGGTTAATGACTTATGCCGAGCAAATGGAGGAGGAGAAATTGAGGAAGAGAAGGGGGCACGAGGCCAAGAGGGCCCGATTGGAGAATAGGTTCCCTAAGGGTGCTAGATTTCATCAAGGCCGGGGAAACCCTCATGTCAACCGGGAATTTGCTATCAATGTTCCTAGACCTCAAGGGGGAGGTGAAGTGGGTTCTATGGATGTATGCCCTAAGTGTGGGAGGAAGCATGGTGGTCCTTGCATGAAGGGTTCGGGTGCTTGCTTTGAATGTGGAGAAGTGGGTCACAAGAGGTTTGAGTGTCCCAAGATCCACAACAAGGTCCGAAATGCTAACACTACTCCTTTGGGTAGAGGTGCTTCTCAAAGTGGTGCCCCAAGGCACAATCAATTTTATCCCTTGTATGGTAGACAAGGTGTTAATGAGACTCCCGATATAGTGATCGGTGTGTTGCAAATCTTTGATCTTGATGTTTATACTTTGATTGATCCGGGTGCCACCCTTTCCTTTGTTACCCCCTTAGTTGCTAGAAAATTTCATGTCGAGTCGGCATTGTTGCATGAGTCATATGAAGTATCTACTCCCATTGGTGTCTCTATTGTTGCTAGAAAAGTGTATAGAAATTGTCCGGTTTGCATATTGAATAAGTTGTTGCCTTGTGATCTTGTTGAGTTGAACATGGTGGATTTTGATGTTATTCTTGGGATGGATTGGTTGCATGCATATTATGCTTCTATTGATTGTAGGACTCGTAAAATCAAGTTCCGATTTCCTAACGAACTCATCCTTGAGTGGGAGAGTCGGGATGTTGTGGTGAAGGGGAAATTCATTTCTTGCATTAAAGCCCATAGGTTGATTTTCAAAGGGTGCTTGTACCATATTGTGAGAGTCAATGATGTGGAGTCTAAAGTCCCTCCTATTGAGTCTATTCCGGTTGTTAATGAGTTTCTATATGTCTTCCCAAAAGACCTTCCCGGTGTCCCTCCCGAAAGGGAGAGAGGTTTTGGTATAGACATCCTTCCCGATACTCAACCTATTTCTATTCCCCCTTACCGTATGGCCCCGGCGGAGTTGAAAGAGCAATTAAAAGATTTGTTAGAGATTTGTTAGAGAAGGGGTTTATTAGACCTAGTCATTCTCCATGGGGTGCTCCGGTTTTGTTTGTGAAGAAGAAAGATGGGTCTCTTAGAATGTGTATTAATTATCGACAACTTAATAGGGTCACCGTCAAGAATAGGTATCCTCTTCCAAGGATTGACGATTTATTTGACCAATTGCATGGGGCTAGTCACTTCTCTAAGATTGATCTTCGATCCGGGTATCATCAAGTGAAGGTGAGGGAGTGTGATATTCCCAAGATGGCCTTTCGTACTAGGTATGGGCACTATGAGTTTGTGGTGATGTCTTTCGGGTTGACTAATGCTCCGGCTATCTTTATGGATTTGATGAATATGGTCTTCAAACCCTACCTTGATTCTTTTGTGGTGGTGTTTATAGATGACATCTTGATCTATTCTCAGGTGAGGAAGAGCACATGGGTCACTTGAGGGTTGTACTCCAAAGATTGAGGGAAGAGAAGTTGTACGCTAAATATAATAAGTATGAGTTTTGGTTGAAGGAAGTTGCTTTCTTAGGCCATGTGGTGTCGGGGGATGGTATTAAGGTGGATCCTAAAAAGACCGATGTTATTAGGAATTGGCCTAGACCTTTGACCCCGTCGGATATAAGGAGTTTCTTGGGTTTAGCGGGTTATTATAGGAGATTTGTGGAAGGGTTTTCTTCTCTTGCTTCTCCTATGACTAAGTTGACTCAAAAGAAAGCTAAATTTGTGTGGTCGGATGAGTGTGAGGAAAGCTTCCAAACTTTGAAAGAAAGACTTGTGTCCGCTCCTATTTTGTCACTTCCGAATGGGTTAGAAGGTTTTGTTGTTTATTGTGATGCTTCCCGTATTGGTTTGGGTTGTGTGTTGATGCAAAGTGGTAAGGTTATAGCCTATGCTTCTAGGCAACTTAAGGTTCATGAAAAGAATTACCCAACCCATGATCTTGAATTGGCCGCCGTGGTTTTTGCTTTAAAGATTTGGCGTCACTATTTGTATGGGGTGCATGTTGATATCTTCACCGACCATAAGAGTCTCCAATATGTGTTCACGCAAAAAGATCTTAACTTGAGACAAATGAGGTGGTTAGAGTTCCTTAAGTATTATGATATGAGTGTTCACTATCATCTGGGGAAAGCTAAAGTGGTGGCGGATGCATTGAGTAGAGTGTCCATGGGTAGCTTGGCTCATGTGGAAGAAGGCAGTAAAGAGTTGGCTAAGGAGGTCCATCGGTTGGCCAAATTGGGAGTTAGGTTAGAAGGGGTGGATAGTGGAGGAGTAGTTGTTGTCGATGGTTTAAGGTCTTTCTTGGTTGATGAGGTGATAGCCAAGCAAGATCTTGATCCTTCTTTGGTGGAATTAAAGGCTTCGGTGAGTAGTGGTAAGGTGGAGGTTTTCTCCCAAGGGGGAGATGGTGCCCTTAGGTACCAAGGTAGATTATATGTTCCTTGTGTGGATGGTGTGAGGGAAAGAATCCTTGATGAGGCTCATAATTCTTTTTATTCTATTCATCCGGGGTCAATGAAGATGTATAGAGACTTGAGGGATGTGTATTGGTGGGGCGGTATGAAGAAGGACATTGCAAAATTTGTTTCGGGTTGCCATAATTGTCAACAAGTCAAGGCCGGGTGGCCTAACTCAAGACATTGAGATACCTACTTGGAAGTGGGAAGAAATCAACATGGATTTTGTAGTGGGCTTGCCCAAGACTAGAAGAGGTTTTGATTCGGTTTGGGTGGTGGTTGATCGGATGACAAAGTCGGCTCATTTCCTACCGATTAAAACTAGTTACGGGGCTGAAGAGTATGCCAAGTTGTACATTCATGAATTGGTAAGGTTGCATGGGATTCCCTTGTCTATCATCTCGGATCGTGGTGCCCAATTCACTTCTCACTTTTGGAAATCTTTCCAAAGGGGTCTTGGTACAAAGGTAAAGCTTAGCACGGCCTTCCACCCTCAAACGGATGGCCAAGCCGAAAGAACAATTCAAACCTTGGAGGATATGCTTAGAGCTTGTGTCTTGGAGTTGAAAGGTAGTTGGGATGATCATCTTCCTTTGATTGAGTTTGCATACAATAATAGTTATCATTCTAGTATCGGTATGGCTCCTTTTGAGGCACTTTATGGTAGACGGTGTAGATCACCGGTTGGGTGGTTTGAAGTTGGAGAGGTGGTCTTGTTGGGTCCGGATTTGGTCATGGATGCTCTTGAGAAGGTAAGGATGATTAGGGAGAGGTTGAAAATAGCCCAAAGTCGTCAAAAGTCTTATGCCGAAGTGAGGAGAAGGGATCTTGAATTCAAAGTGGGTGATTGGGTTTATTTGAAAGTTTCTCCAATGAAAGGTGTGGTTCGTTTTGGTAAGAAGGGGAAGTTAAGTCCTAGGTATGTCGGTCCTTATGAGGTAATAAGAAGGGTTGGTAAAGTAGCTTATGAGTTGGGGTTGCCCAAGGAGATGAAATTAGTTCATCCGGTATTCCATGTATCGATGTTGAGGAAATGTGTTGGTAATCCTAACGCTATTATACCTCTTGAGGTTGTGGGTGTTGTAGAAGATAATTTGACGTATGAAGAAGTCCCGGTTCAGATCTTAGATAGACAAGTTAAGAGGTTGAGGAACAAAGAAGTGGCGTCCGTTAAGGTGCTTTGGAGAAATCAACAAGGGGAGAGTGCTACTTGGGAGGCCGAAGCGGACATGCAAGGACGTTATCCTTATCTATTCAACTCCCCTCAAGCTTAAGGTATTAAATCAAGTTCTTTGTACTCCATTGAGTCTTACATTTCAGCCCCTAGATCATTCATGTGCATATATGTTTAAATTGATGAGTTATGGATGCTTTAGACTAAGTTTTGAAATCTTGAAGTGATGTTTAAATAAAAATTTTGCATTCATGTTGGGGCTGATATGTTCTTACTAAATCTTGCCTTGTACGTCTCTTCCACATTCGGGGATGAATGTTCCCAAGGGGGAGATATTGAAACGACCCAAAAAGTTCCTAAAAATGTGCTTCGAAAGTTACCGGAAACTTGTTTTAGCTATATCTAAAAATTCATTTCACTTTTTGAAAATCCGACTTCATATTCTTGTTTAGGGGGTCAAATTGAGTGGAAAATGGGTCTAACTCAAATTTTAGAGCAACCGTATCAAAATCCGAAATTTCTAAGTGAAGCCTTTTTCTAGGGTCTACTTTGGAGGGTCATATCTCCTAGCACACAAATAATTGGGTGGCCCATAACATATCCATCAAAAGCCCTTTGAGTTAGCTACCCAACGCACTTCGTTTCACCTCATTCGGAGTTCGGACGAAGAAGTTATGCCCATTTTCGTAAAATCTGTCAGTGCAAGAAATGCAATTTCCAGAGAGCGAATTTACTGTTCATAAGCCTTATTTTGTTTTCTAAGTGTTGGACCCATTTTTTTTTCTCCAAGGACATATTTTATTTCCTATATAGCATTAATTTAATTCCCATCTCTAAAAAAAATTCCCAAAATACCTCTCCCATACTTAGACACATTTTCTCTCAAGAACCCTAATCCAAAACCTTCCTCAAGATTGAGGAGATTCTTGCTCCAAGCTCCAAGCTTCCATTGAAGACACTCTCAAGACCTTCATAAAAACTCAAGGTATGTGTTGTTGAACTCATGGGTCCTTCCACCCATAGTGCCTAGACTCTATTCTACTCACTAATTCATGGTTTAAGTTGAGATTCATAAATTAGTCTTATTCCTTGCATAAATTTCCTGCACAGTGAATTCTAGCATGAAAAGTGGTTGTTTTGAGCATGTTGTGACTCTAGAACTTGAATCTAAACTTGGAATTGATGTGGAGATTTTTCATGTGGTCTTATGGGTGTTAAAAGGCGTTGTTGCAGGTTGTTCACTGATTTTGCTGCATAATTACTACCCTATTTTCCATGCTTTTTGACCCCATTACATGCCTTCAAGGTATTTGACAAAATGTCCAATCATGAAGAATTGATGAATTGATGCTTAAGGCTTGAGTTATGAGATGTATGGCATTCCAGAGATGTGTTGATGACAAACTAAGCTTGTGTATATGTTCATTCCATACATGAGATTGCATTAGAGCATAATGTGAATTTCCTATATAAAGTATTATATGACCATGCCCGGTCCGGGGGAAAATAACCGGATAATCATGTGAGGGGTTTATACCTCACCATCTAGGATGCTTGGGGTGTGACCAACATCAACCATGTGAGGGGTTTATACCTCACCACCTAGGATGCTTGGGATGTGACCAACATCAACCATGTAAAGGGTTTATACCTCACCACCTAGGATGTTTGGGGTGTGACCAACATCAACCATGTGAGGGGTTTATACCTTGCCACCAGGGTGTTCGGGTGTGAACGGCATCCCCCATCCTAAGTTGGGGTTATAGATTGGTTGGATTATGCACACACATATGATATCTACTATTAGTATAGATTTACTTAAACATGTTTTGACTTCACTTTGATCATGCATCCTCATATTGTTATTCATTATGCCTATGGAACTATTTCTTGCATTTCGATTTTGTCCTTGTCTATTGTTGTATTGCACCCCGCATGCTTAGTACATTCCAAAGTACTAACGCATATTTTGCCTACATGATGTCACCATGTAGGGACCAGAGCTACTCTTGATCCTTCTCTCCATCCACGTGGCTAGTACGGTGCTTATCCGAGTTTGTTGGTGAGTCCTCAAGGATTCGAGGGCTATGTTATGTTTCCTACTTCTATGTTTTGAGACTTTAGCTTGCAATTGTATTTTGACTATGAGGAGAGCCGGTAGTGTTTCATGGCCCCCGTCCTATCTATGTATGTAGAGGTGTGCGTTGGACAAATATTTTGTAAATGAGCTTGACTCTTATTCTATGATGTTATTTTGAAATGGTTTGCCCTTAGTCCTTAATTCCCGTTATTTAATGTTGAATGTACTTCCGCGACCGATGAAGTGTGATGACAAGTTTGAGAGGCTTGTTTGGGGTTCCTTCGGGTTCCTCATTCGCCATGTCGCGTCTAGGCCCTAGGCTTGGGTCGTGACAGTATCATATGGTATGATTGCTATATGATTGAAAGGTAGTTCTCATGATTGTAGTGTAATGTAAAGTGAAAGGTTTACTCACTTGCTAAGTGTTTCTAAAGTAAAAGGATTGTTACTTACTTATGAACACATATGAGCTATTATGATAAGATATCTACATAAGAGTCTAGTAAGGGCTAATGTGAACTTATGTGATCACTAAAGATGAATACAAAAGGGAATCAGATGCTTAGCACCGAAAGGGCATGTAAATGAGATGGGGGGGGGTCTCATGTTTAGTAAGTCCGGCTCCCCACATGGGTTTCCTCACGTTTAGCAAGTCCAGATTACCTACGGTATGTGTTGTCTCATGAGATGAAAACCCCCACGATTAGTAAGTTAGGGTTTGTAGAAGCAATCTCCTTAATCTCCTTAACCCTTAACTATGTGCCCATATAGGACTCTAGCTTAGTGGATCCACCTAGATAGCTATGTACGAATGGTTATACCTTAGGCAAGTGTTAACCCTCTCTTTTCGGTGTGGGAGTAGAACACCGGATTCCATGTAGCTCTCATGGTCTATGTCGGTTATTGCAATATTTCTCTAATGTAAAAGTAAATGAAGGTATGAAAGGTGTGAACTCTTACTAGGGCTTTCTTAAGGGTTTCTACATAGTGTAAGGGAGGGTATGAGACTTCTCTTGCACATTGCACTTGTGGGATCGTAAGAGATGGTTGTAGTGGTGTTCTCTCATGATTTTGATTATTATGACTTATGTATGTTGAAGCTATGTTATGTATGATCATTATGAATGTGGTAAGTTATGATGAAATATGATCTTATGAATGTATACATAAAGTAGGTTGCTTAATGTGATACTTGTCTTTGAATAGGGTTATGGGGTTTTATTCTTTGTATTGCACTAGTATTGCTTGGGCTGTCTACATGTTGTGATTATATTATGTTGGTTTGGACTATGACACTTAATTGTGTGCATATTGGATTTACTTGGCAAAAAACATGTTTTGAATAAAATGTCCTTTTATGCATGTTTCAATGGTTTTTATGCATAGTAGCCATACTTAGTACGTGTGTTGTACTAACCTATATTTTCTCCCTTTTCCCAAACATTTAGGTTCGGGCTGTTGAGGATTCAAGATTACTTCTCAAGACACTTGGAGTTGCTTCCCCAAGTTGGTGCGTCCTCAAGTCCGAGGACAAGACCCTATGATCTAGCTTCTATGTTTAGTTCTTCGCTTATGTTGAAAGACATTATTGTACTTCCTATTTGCAAGACTTCTTATTGATGTAAGGGTTAAGTCCTATTTTCGATACTTCTATGTCTAGATGGTGCATTGTGACGAAGTTAGATTATATTTTTCATATATGAAGTGAAGTTGAACTTCCAAAGTAAAAGTTTTAAATTTTCCGTAATTTTATTTTATGATACATGTTATGATGAATGCTAAGGGCTTGTATAAGACCTCTTCGAGGTCGAATACGCGGGTAACGACTAGGGGGTGCTCTTGGATCGTTACAATAAGTATAGTTCATGTTCATGTTCATAATTCATATCAAGCAAGCATTAACTCATAATAATCATGTCATAAGAGAAACATACCATGCTCACTCTCAAAGCCTACTTGTGCAATGCATGAATGAATGAACATACCCCCATTCTTACTAAGTAGAACCCCTTGAGGAACCATAGTACGCAACTCATGTTCTTGTTCTTGTTCATGGAGGGAAATAGCTGTAACCGACATAGACTATGTTGAGCTACATGGAATTCGGTGTCTTGCCCCCACACAGAAAAGATGTGTCGTACTTGCCTAAGGTAGAACTCATGTATTAACTTTTATGTGGATCCATTAGCTAAAGACCTATGTGGGCACATAGTTATGGGATAGGGATATTGCTACTAGAAACCCGGACTAACTGATGTGAAGGTTTCCATCTCATGAGATAACTGTCTTGGTAACCCAGACTAACTAGCGTGAAGGAAACCATTGGGAAGCCGAACTAACTAGCGTGAAGCTTCCATCTAATTTTTATATCCTCTAGGTGCTAAGTATAATTCCCTTTAAGTTCATGTTAAGTCTTTACTTAAGTTCATGTTTATGGAAGAATGCACTAACAATCAATCCAACATGATATCATGACATAACTCATAGATTCAATAGGTGAGAATGGTCTTTCAACCTTCGAATCATCAATATGTGAGTAAACCTTTCACATCATGTTCATAGTGTTTTCATGAGAATAGCCTTTCATTCAACACAACAAGATCATTATAGTCATACATAATTCATGCATCATATTGTGTAAAGGTATAGGGGATAATGACCTTTCCAATCAATACCACAATTACACCATAGTCATAGGATCTTCACTTTCTAAGTACATCATGAGCTCATACACAATTCTTATCAACATGTACAAACCCTCATAATTTGCCATCCAAAGGCTATGAATCAAACTCAACCAATACATCCAGAATTACTACATTAGATAAGGAAAATATCATGATTCAATAACTCAATCAATACCTTAGTCACATCATAGTCATGTTCATGCATGGGTGTGTGTGCGTGATTATCCTTTCAATGACACAACAACAACATTATCCTCATAAACACTTCACTCTCAAAGTTTTCATAAAACATGCACATAATATCATAATCATGCATACCCCTCATAACTTTCATTCAAAGATCATATTAAGTCAACATATCTAGCATTCACTACATGAGACATAGATATAATCATAACTTAAGTAAATAATTGATTTCATGCACAAACTCATGTATTCATATTATAGGTCATGTGGGTCAAGTCCTTCCACAATAATGTCATATACAATTTAACCATACATAATTCCTTCCTTCTTAAGTTTTAACATTCTTAACTTATTCATTTTAGCTTTTACCCTTAAAGCCCTAGAGGTCATCTTCATGCTACAAGCCTTACTTTTAAGCAATGCCTCACATGTTCATCATGTATACCTAATTCTCAAGGTAATCTAACCACATGCTTCATTCGTAATCAATTATAGTCATATGACATCATTTAAACTCAATCACACTACCACTCAACCATGTTCCATCATGTAAGACCTAATCTAATCAATTCATGTCTAGAAGCTTTACTTTTAAGAAATTCGTATCTAGGTGTTCTAACCTCAAGCAATTCATAAAGAAGTTCATCAATCTTAGAAGATCACATCCAAGCCCTCAATTTGCTCTTTCATGACATAGCACTTACTCTGTACTAATTTCACCCTAGACTCTTAGATTAATCAAGATTACATGTATAATCATACTAAAATCATGTAATTACACTATAATCATAGAATCTTCATTCTCAGCATAAATCTTGAAGCACATGCATAATTCACATGTTCATGTACAAATTCTCATAATTTACCCATTAAGAATCATGATTCACATTTAACCCAACATCTAGAATTTATACATTAGATATGAGTAATAATACATTTCAATTAATTCATACAAGACCCATTTACATGCTTCTAAAATCAATGAATTCAATTTAAATCACAATTTTAGCAATAGAGGGGATCCATGGGTTCTTGGGGGAATTTCACCAAAATTCAACCATAAATCATCAATTTAATCATAACCCAACATAATTCAACCATTGAACTTACTTTTAAATTGAACCCATGAATTTGGAACAAAACCCTTGAAATTGGGGAAATTGGAAGTTTTGAAATCAAGTTTTGAAGGGGCTCTTTGGGTGGAATCTATCCAAAGATGAAAACTACCTTACCTTGATGATGAATCCTTGAAGAATTTGATGAAAAGACCTTGCTTTCTTCAAAGCCAAGCTTCAATTTTACTCTTCTTCTTCTTGGGTTTTTAGAGAGAGAAATATTGTGAGGAAGATGAACTTTTAATTTTGATTTGGGTCTTTGTGAAAATGATTTTGATTGGGTGTTTAATGACTAAAAATACCTTATATATTTATTTAAAAGTAATATAAAATATACCCATTTAATTTGGGTTTTGGAATAATTGACTTAATTGGGTGAGTTTTGTGGTTAAAATGACCTTAATAGGGGTCCTAGACTTGGGCAAAACCACATAACTTTGAGTTAAAACAATTGGGAAACGACCCAAGAAGTTACTTTCTGGAAACTGCCGAAATGGTATGACTAAAGCCTTCACGGATCGTCATCATCACAACGGCCCGTCAAACGGCTCGCGGCTCATGAAGAATTTTCAGCCTGACAGTACTTAACTATTTTGGGGATAGCATTTTTCTCCGAGATCGAAATTGGGAAAACTCGGTGGCGTTGGAAAGAGGATGCAAAGACCTTTAATTTTATAGATCATGGCCCACCTAATTCGTTTAGAACTAAGATATATGATCATTTGAAGTTTACCCTACACTCTAAGTCTAATGAAAAGCCCTTCACGTGAGGCTCCATGAGCCGTGGTGCCTCTTGTAGTCTGGATACAGTAGCTAGGCAACCTTCCCATTACCCTTAAAACAAATCTCTAAGGCACAACCACAAACCTTCCCACGAGCCGTGGTCATCACCACAAGCCATGAAGTGGCTCGTATGAAGGGGACTTTTTTGGGCAACCTTTGTTTAGCCACTGCCTTGCCCACCACGAGACACACCACGAGCCGTGGTGGTGGTCGTGGAAGGTGAGGCAGTGTCCATGTAAGAGTAGACTACCCTAATCCTCTTCCTTGGCTCTAACCCTCACACTTAGCCCTAGTTTAGTCTACTAATTTTCGGGGTGTTACATATTCATTCAAAGTTTACATTGTATCATTGCATACATACAAATGTTACTATTGTATTTCTAAATACACAGAGTTGATATTCATGTTTTAAAAAACTTTTTTTATATTGCACAATTTATACTGCTTTATATTGAAATGCGTTCAGTTTAGTTGAGTTGAGTTGAGACCAGGTTTGTTCTTTTAGTTCCATTTTAAAGCTTATGTCTTGTTTTAGTATTCCCCTCGCATACTCGTACATTTAATGTACTGATGCCATTTGGCCTGCATCATTGTTATGATGCAGATATAGGTAATCAGGATCAACATCCAGCACTTCGTTGATCCAGTTGAGCATTCAGAGTCTTGTGGTGAGCTTTCTTGCTTTCTAGAGGATCCCTGTTTACATTGCTTTAGTAGTTTTCAGTTTTTAGGATGATCAGGGGTCTTGTCCCGACATCCTTCCTAGTTTTAGAGGCTTCATTGATAGATAATTAGTTAGATCATTTGTCACTATTTTGTTATTGACTTTTGTTTTGAGACTTGAGTTGCCATCTTGGCTAGTTGAATGTTCTTTTAAGACATTCTAAGTTTATTTCATGAGTTCATCATTTGAGACTGTTTTCCTGTGTTTAAGTCTTTCGTTGAGTAGTAAGCTAGGTCAAGGGTTCGCTTGGGGCCAGGAATGGTTCTCGAGTACCAGTCCCGCCCAGGGTATAGGCTCGGGGCGTGACAGTTTCATAATAAAATAAATGTATTTTTTTAATCATGTAAGGTAGCAACTATTTGAACAATATTAAGCATAGAAGATTGAGAAACTTATACCAATTAGTTATTGAAGGGAGTACACAACACAATACAAGAGAAACTCTTAGTTAGCCTAACATTTTTTAAATTTTTTGCTTAATTGTATTTTTATAGCAAGTTTGTATGCCGACAATAATATATAATAGAGGAGATGACATAGGAAGAGGAGAAGACCGAAAAAAAGTAATAAGATATGAAGATAAATGACAAGAGTGATATTCTATATATACTTACAACTTGTCCATGCCAATAAACTCTTAAATTTTTCTTCCAGTTGTTGTCTTTGTTGAAGTACTGCCATTAATGACAATGCAAGTACTTCTTGCATTAAACAAAAATAAAGAAAGAATAATTAGATCATGAGAACTATTCTACTATACTAACAATTAGATTTTATGTGAATAATAATAATTAAATAAATTTATAAATACCAAATTCAAAGTCTTTGGATTGATACTCAAAAGTGTCAAATGTGGTAAGAGCTAGTCGTATTGGTGGTGGTAATGGATTCTCTGGAGGTTTGACCTTTTCAAGTGGTTCAACAATGGTGTTTTTATCGAGTATCCAAATGAATTTGTTAAGTGGATTTTCGTATCCAAGAGGTGGTTCTCACATGTGCAACAAATACCAAGTAAGTCTTGAAAGGAGCAAATTTGTTTTCAAAATATGTTATATCAGTACTGAAATAGTGGCTTCAATTTGATTCTCCTGTAAAAGAATTTGTAAAAAGTTTGATTAGTTGTGTAAAATTTAAAAGTTATCTTATTATTTTTATATAATTAAAGTAAAACTATAAAATGATGGATCATTTAGTTAACTCAATTAAATTTAGGCTTTTAAAATCAATAATATATTAATATTAATAAAAATAAATACCTCTTCATCTTGCAGAATTAAGACTCGATATTTTGTGGTTTTATCTTTGTTGTCCCTTGGTCGACTTTTATCAACAACTTGGACCTTACAGGTCCAATCTTTAGTAGTTGGAATGATCATATTGATGGTATATCTTTCCGCCATGTTGAAATATTTGCAATTAAAATACATCATAAGAGGATAAACTAAAGGCAAATGTATAATGAAAGCAATATTAACATATAGATAAATTAAAAAAAATAAATATATATATATATAGTATAAGTCAGTTGTATATGAAATTTACCATTGCAAATTATAAAACAAAGTTCAAGAAAAATCCTTTCCAATAATTTCATTATAGACAACATCATATGTCGAATGATCATCATTTTCGTCAATTATAGGTGGTCTAATTAATACTTTGACACTGTTAGAACTTGTGGCTCTTGATAAAGCAACATACAATTGTCCATGAGAGAAGACAAGTTCGCGTAAATATATACCAACAAAATCTAATGTCTGTCCTTGAGCTTTATTTATAGTCATGGCAAAACATAATCGTACAAGAAACTGTATTCTTTTAAAATGAAGAGGCAATTTTTCATCTTCTAAAGTCATGAGTGGTATTCGTGAAATAAATACACACGTATTTTTAAAATCACCGCTAGATATTGTTGCACTGATAACATGAGGTTTAAAATCATTACATATTAAGTGTGTCTCGTTGCATAAACCTTCACAAGGATTTAAATTTCTTAATAACATAATCGGACAATTTCTCTTCAAAGTTAATTTGTATGGAGATAAATCAGTAGGATTTAATGTGTGTAAGAAATCTTCATATTCACTTTGATCCTTTGGATCAATAGTTTCATCTATAGCAATATACACTTTTCAGTGTTTGGAAATTAGAGATCAACATGTCTTTTATTTCATCAACAAGATCATTTTTAGCTGTTAGAATAACACGAGAAGTAACGAACAAAGTTTACATACAACATGTGTATAAATCAGGATAAGTATTTCTAAAGAGAAGATTTAGAGATTCTTTTTCAGAAGTAAAAGGAATAATGAGAGAATGAGGAATTTCAATTTTTCTATGGTCATTTGTTTTTTCTTTTCCATCACCAATTCTCATTAAAAGTTCTCAAAATTCAGGATCTTTAGTTGCACACATATTCTTCAATAACTGTAATTTTTCAAGTTGATTCCAAATTTTAGAACACAATAAACTTTCACGTATAAAATCATCTTTTTTTTCACTACGAACAATAGGAAGAGTTTGTCTGAAATCACCACTACAAACAACTATTTTACCACCAAATAACATATTTATTTCCATTAGATCTCTTAAAAGTAAGTCAAATACTTCAACCATTTTCTTTTTTCCCATTGAAATTTCATCCCACACAATTAATCGTGCATCTCATATAAAGATCCTAGTGAACTTTGTTTACTAATATTGAAAGTAAAATTTTCATTGACATCAATAGAAATTTTAAATCGAGAATGTGCATTTTGACCTCTGAGAAGAAGTGAAGCTGCAACACCAGAACTTGTAGTTGCTAAAGCTATAATCCCTTGTGTCTTACTGTAGCTAATAAAGCATGATATAAAAAGCTTTTACCAATTCCACCAGGACCATCAATAAAGAATGCCCCAAATTTATTTGACAATACTGTATCAAGAATAATATAGTAAGCCTTTCTCCGTTCAGTGTTTAATTTATTTTTTAATAATAAATATTCCTCACTAACAATGATATTTCTTTCATAATGAACTTCTTTAGCTTCTCTTGCTATTGATGAAGGTTTGATATATTCTGAAATTAGTTCAAATTCATTAATGTCATGACCCATTGAATGAAGAATATCATTAATATAATTTAATACTTTATAACGTATTTCTCTTAGATTTATGTTGAAACTTTTTTTGAAATCTTCAGACATTAGGCTTCAAATCTTTCCCATAATTCTCTAGGATTTTTTGGATTACAATAAATCAATAACATAGAAAATGATTGTCTTAAATTGGATGGCATTTGATAACTTGCAGCTTCAGACATGCATTCTACCAAATTATTATCACAAAGTAATAGTTCTTTTTTTCCTGCAGCTTCTCTAAATGAATTATAATGTACTCCATTCACAGTTCACAGATCTTCATATGATTTTGGCCCTCTTAGGTTCATTAAAAGAAGTCTAAGATAGTATATTTCTCCTTCGGTTGAATGACATGTCACTACACGTCTAATAACATGGCCTCGTTTATGACATGTCCACATTTTATCTGTTGTTGACCATACAAAATGTTATGGAAATTCACGATATAATAAATTTAGGTCCATAGCTTCTTTGTTTGATTTATTCATTAAAAATATTCAGTTAACATTGTCTTTCTTATCATGGGATTACTTGCAATTTTACTAATGTTGTCAGTACTTTTGAAGGAAACAAGTTGTTGTCCATCAAGATATAGTTGTAGATGATATACACTTGGACTCATTTCGCTAATAGGAAAATTGAATATTTTCCACGCAGCTTCAGGTGGTGATACCCACCTAGCAGATTGATATTCTTTTATTTCATCTATCTCTAGGTTTACATTATTAGTGTGTATATGAAATGCTATTTTATCATGTACTTTGCAAATGTATTTATAAATGTTCTTAACAACTTTTATATCCGACTCGAGCCTATATTTGGACGTGGCCGACACTCGAGAACCATTATTGGTCCACAAAGAACCCTCATCCTGGCTGACTACAAGCGGAAGACTAACTCAAGCATACAAAGCTTAAAGCTGAATGAAATTCATGAAACTCAAATACAAAGTTTTAACTCAAATGATTTACTCTGAATATAATTTGTGACACCCCGATCCTACACTCTGGGTGGGACTAGCACTCGAGAACCATTGTTTGCCCCAAGCGAACCCTTGGCCTGACTTACTTAATGAAAGACTTTAAGCATTAAGAAAAGAACTCAAATGTAAGATAATCAACTGTCTCAAACTAAACACATAATGTTTTAGAAATAAACATTTAAATTAGCAGAGTAGCAACTCAAATCTGAACATAAGCCAATAACAAGGTAAAGACAAATGACTACTGACTATCTATCTATGAAGCCTCTAAAACTGAGATGGATGTCGGGACAAGACCCACAACATCCTAATGAACTAAAATATTAAAAGCAATAAAAGGGATCCTCCGAAAGCAAAGAGGCTCACCAAAAAATTTGGAGCTCAACTAGAATCAATAATGCGCTAGATGCTGATCTTGGTGACCTATATCTACTTAATAAAATGATGCAGACCAAATGGCATCAGTACATTGAATGTACCAACATGCGAGGGGAATTCTAAAATAAGACATAAGCTTGAAAGGAACTTAAAGAACAAACCTGGTCTTAACTGAACTGAACTGAACTCATTGTAATATAAAGTAATAACATACATACAATATAAACAAAAGCTTTTAAATCATGGATATCAACTCTGTGTATTTAGAAATTCCATAAGACTCTGTGTGTATGCAAAGATATAATATAAACTCTAAAATGTATATAAAAATACAAAATACTGCTATGGGAGTTTCTCTAACCGACAACCACCACTTAAGAGTTATTGTGATGATACATTATTTTGCCTCACGCTACCAGGGTCGTCTTATACCTTGTCGAGGGTATAGAACCTGACTACTAAGTGGATCCACTAGTCTATGCTATAAAACACTAAGGAATCATCTAAAGTATAACCCTTTTCTACCCATGGTGGCTCCATGGTTTATGGGGATTGGGAGTTGTCTGAACTCTCCTCCATATCGATGCTTAATAATACTCCCAAAATATGATACTAGCTCTTATGTTTAAAAACATACTTCTTTCTGTGGTTTGAGATAATTGCTCAAAACTTAGCTCAAAGGCTTCTATTGGAAATCAACGTTTCCTCTCTTGCTTAATTATGAAAGCATTTACTCTTTAACTGAAAACTAGCTCAAATGCGCTTTTGGAAATCAAGGTTTCTTTTCTTCTTTAAATGTGAAAATATTTTACTCTTTAGGAATACATAGTTTCGATATACTCTTCTGAATAAATGAACTTCAAACTTTACTCTTTACTCAACTCAAAACTCAAGTCTTAAAATAAGGTTAAAACATTTGTAAAAGACTTTTGGAAGACTCTATGAACTTCTCTTGACTTGGATCTTAACTTCTTTTGACTTGACTCTTAACTGATCCTTGAATTAAATTATGGATTCAAGGATTGTGATTTGTGATAGGAAAGATCTCATGATGTTTAGGAGTGTTTTTAGATAGTTAAACATAAGAAAAGATCAAGAAATCACTGTGTGGAAGCAAGTCCACGATGCGGAGATGCTTTTATTATTTGGTCGTGAAATAAATTTTTGAGGCAGAACAGTCTATAACCACTTCGCGACGTGGAGAATTCTTTTATTAATTCTGAGGCAGAGGTCTGCGGCGCGGACCTGGTACCCAGATTTGCCCGACTTGTTCCTTCTTCATTTTCTAACCCCAATTCACCTAAACTCAATTTTTTTCTCAATTTCCCTTTATATTCAGATATCTAGTATGTATACATAATAATCTAACTCAAACAACTGAAGGAAACAACATTTTAACCTCAAGAAACTCCGCAATCTCTACCTAGCTCAAGATCGAAGGCTAATTTCAAGAACATCATTCAAGATTCATCAACTTTCAACTTTCTACAATGAACTTCACTGAAATAAACGTGATTGGAGCGTGGGTGAATGAACACAGTGCTATGAAAGACTCACATTCTTCGTAGGGATCACCCCTTGACGAAATCCTCAAGCTTAGCCTCAAGAACGGGATGAATCCTTGCTTCTTCTCTTCTTTTCTCCTATTCTTTTCTCTTCTCTAAAAACCCTAACTCAATATTGTCAAGCGTAAACTGAACCAATTCAGTTTAAACCCCAACTAATTACCAAAAAAATGAAATAATTTACTTGGGTAGTGAAAAGACCACAATACCCTTCTAATACCCGGTTTTGACTTTCCTTATCTAGACAACCTAACTTTAAATGGGCATATCTCACTCAAAAAAACTTAAAATTGCGCAAACTTAGTGGCGTTTTTAAGATAATTCAAAGATATTTCCTATGGTATCTTTTAGCACACCTAAATCATCCTGAGCTAGGAGTTATGGTCGTTTGAAGTTGACCAAAAACTCATATTTTTTTAACTTTGTCAAATTTACAAATTTTTGATTCTTTCCAAAAACGGCTCTTTCTAATTCTAAGTCTTTCTAGTAGCGGGGTGTTACAATATCTCACCCTTGGAAACATTCTTCCTAGAATGAGATTACTCTTAGTAGGCTAAGACGTAACATCTTACACCTAGCTCAAACACTCAACAAGCAAATTGTAAATACAACAGGCCGACTTAAAATAAAAGTCAAGAAAAGGATTAGTACCTTAAGTTGGAACTTCTCAGGGTTCGAAGAGATGTGGGTATCTGTTCTTCATATCGTCCTCAGTTTCCCAATTAGCTTCCTCAACAAACTGATTTCTCCATAGAACTTTTACTGATACTACCTCTTTTATTCTCAACTTGCGAACTTGGCAGTCTAGAATCTGAATAGGAATCTCCTCATAAGATAAGCTATACTTGATACCAATATCTTCTGTTGGTATGATTAGTGAAGGATCTCCCATGCACTTCTTCAACATGGAAACATAAAATATCGGATGGACTGCTGCTAACTCCTGTGGTAGCTCTAACTCATAAGTTACATCACCAATCCTCTTGGATATTCTGTAAGGACCAATATACCAGGGACTAAGTTTCCCCTTATTACCAAATCTCATAATACCCTTCATGGGTGAAACCTTTAAGTATACCAAATCATCTAGTTCAAACTTTAGGTCTCTTCTCCTAACAGCAGTGTAGGATTTTTGACGACTCTGGGATGTTTTCAACCTCTCTTGAATTATTTTAACTTTCTCTATAGCTTGATGAACTAAGTCTGGTCCTATCAACCCAACTTCACCAACTTTAAACTATCCAATTGGAGATCTGTATTTTCTCCCATAAAAAGTCTTATATGGAGCCATTTGGATGCTAGAGTGGTAACTATTGTTATAAGCAAACTCAATGAGAGGTAGGTGATTATCCCAATTACCTTTGAAATCAATCACACAGGCTCTCAACATATTTTCAAAATTCTGAATAGTGCGTTGTGCTTGACCATCTGTCTAAGGATGAAAAACAGTGCTTAAGTTCACCTTTGAACTCAAGCATTTCTGAAAAGATTTTCAGAACTGTGCAGTAAATTGTGGACCTCTATCTGAAATGATCAAAATTGGCACCCCATGAAGTCTAACTACCTCTTGAATATACAACTTAGCATAATCCTCTGATGTTTGAGTAGTCTTTACCGGCAAAAAGTGGGCTAATTTGGTCATTCAATCTATAATCACCCAAATAGAATCATGCTGCCTGCGAAACCTTGGTAAACCTGTGATGAAGTCCATATTGATCATATCCCACTTCTATTCTAGAATCTCTATATTCTGAACCATACCACCGGGCCTTTGATGCTCTACCTTAACTTGTTGGCAATTCGGACACTTAGCAACAAACTCTGCAATGCCTCTTCATGCTACTCCACCAATAAACTTCTCTCAAATCATGATACATTTTTGTGGAACCTGGATGGATAGAGTATCTGGAGCTATAAGCTTTCTCCATTATCCTCTCTTGGAGTTCATCCACCCTTAGTACACACAACCTACCTTGATACCTCAATACGCCATCTCCCCCTTTTCAAAAGCCAATACTTTTGCTTATGAACATTTGCCTTCAATTCAAGCAAAATAGGATATTGGTCTTGCTTTTCTTTCACTTTTGACACTAATGATGATTCAGCCCCATTCATCACCACTATTCCTCCTTTTGTGGAATCCATTAGTCAGACTCCTAATCATGCAAGTCTATGCACATCTTTTGCTAACTCTTTCTTATCTTCCTCAAAATGGGCGGTACTACCCATAGACAACCTTCTCAAGGCATTAACAACAATATTAGCCTTACCTGGATAATTTAGAATACTCATGTCATAATCCTTGAGTAATTATAACCATCTCCTCTGTCTGAGATTAAGCTCTTTCTGACTAAACACATACTGCAGGATCTTGTGATCAGTGAATACATCTACATGAACACCATACAGATAATGACACCATATTTTCAAAGCAAATATAACGACAGACAACTCTAAGTCATGGGTTAGGTAATTTTTCTCATGAACTTTCAACTGTCTTGAGGAATAAGCTATAACTTTGCCATTCTGCATTAACACAAAACCCAAACCAACTCTGGACACATCACAATATACAACAAAACCTTGCGTACCTTCTAGTAAGGTTAATATTGGGATAGTAGTCAACTTATTTTTCAATTCTTGAAAGCTTTACTCACAAGCTTCAGACAATTGAAAATTAACTGTTTTCTTAGTTAACTTGGTCAAAGGGGATGAGATAGATGAAAACCCCTCTACGAACCTTCTATAATTGCCAGCCAACCCCAAGAAACTCCTAATATCAATTGGAGATGTGGGTCTAGGCCAATTTTGCACTACCTTTATTTTCTGAGTGTCAACTCTAATCCCATCACCGAAAACAATGTGACCCAAGAATACCACAGACTCAAGCCAAAACTCACATTTTGGGAACATAGCATACAACTCCCTATCCTTTAGAGTTTGGAGAACTAATGTGAGATGGCTAGCATGATCTTCCTCATTCCTTGAATAGATTAGTATGTCATCAATGAATACGATGACAAACATATATAAATAAGGATTGAATACTCTATTCAAAAGATCCATGAATGATGCAGTTGCATTGGTCAAACCAAAGGACATAACTAAGAATTCATAATGACCATAACGGGTCCTGAATGCTGTCTTTGGAATATCACATTCCCTTACTCTCAATTGATGGTAGCCTGATCTAAGGTCTATCTTAGTGAAACAGGTGGCATCTTGAAGCTGATCGAAAAGATCATAAATTCTCAGAAGAGGATACTTATTCTTGATGGTAAGCTTATTCAACTGACGGTAATCTATACAAATCCTAAGGAACCATCCTTCTTTCTAACAAACAAGACTGGAGAGTCCCAAGGTGAGATACTTGGTTGAATAAAACCTTTCTCTAGGAGATCTTTTAACTACTTTTTTAATTCTTTTAACTCTGTTGGTGCCATTCTATATGGCAGAATAGATATAGGACGAGTATCTAGAAAAAGGTCTATGCCGAAGTCTATTTCTCTCTTAGGAGGGACTTCGGGAAGATCATACAAAAGGACTTTTGGAAACTCTTTTACTACTGGAACTGACTGAATAAGAGGTATCTCAACACTAGAGTCATTAACTCAGACTAAGTGATAGAAACACACCTTGGAAACTAACTTTTCGCCTTAAGGTACGAAATGAAATGACCCTTAGGCACACTACTGAACTGCTACTCCACTCTATAACTGGCTACTTAGGAATTTGGAACCTAACAACTCGAGTTCTACAATCAATAGAGGTATAACAGGCATGAAGTCAGTCCATACCAAGAATAACATCAAAATCAACCATGTCTAACTCAACTAAATCAGCCATGGTGCTCTTGTGATTGACGAAAATGGGACAATCACGATAAACTCTTTCTGTTAGAACAAACTCACCAACAGGTGTAGAAACATTGAAGGGCTCACTAAGTTGCTCAGGAAGAATATTAAAATTCATCGCAACATACGGAGTTATAAAGGATAAACTCGCTCCTGGATCTAGCAAAGCATAAACATTAAAGTTAAAGACTTGGATCATACCAGTGACAATATCTAGCTAATCCTCTTACTCTTGGCGACTAGTGATAGCATAAAGACGGTTTTTTCCTCCGCCTGCCCCTGAAGTAGCTCCTCTAGATGCAGCTCTGTCTGGTGGAGCAACTGAAGAAGATTGGGCTCTATTGCCCCTATTACCGTTACCTTACTTGTTCTTTGGACACTCTCGCATAAAATAACCATTTTAGCCTCACTTGAAACAACCAGTGGAGCCATCACGACATGTTTCTGAGTGGTTCATACCACACTTAGCACATGCAGGAGGCTTACTACCCATTGTGCCATACTACCCTAAAAATAAGAAGGTTTAGCTTTGAAATTCTGACTATTGTACTCACCTTTGTTCTTTGGTGCAGGTGCACTAGTAGATGATGAAGCAGTTCCCTTTTTTTCTGTTGGAAGGAAGACCAGTTCACATTACTCTTATGCTACCCGAACTCATTCGATGATGTCTTAGCCCTCTTATTCTTGAACTCATCTATATCTCTAAACTTGTCCTCCTCAACTTGTTGCACATGGATCATTAGCCTTGCTATATCCATATCCCCTATTAGCATAATTGCCTTGCCTTCTTTGCTTGACAGGCGAGACAACCCAATAACAAATAAACTCATCTTGTTCCTCATGTCAGCAACGTTCTCTGGAGCATAACGGGAAAGTTGTGTGAACTTCAGATTGTACTCATGAACACTCATAGATTCCTACTTAAGAGTGAAGAACTCTCGTACCTTAGCCTCTCACAGTTCTCGAGGAAAAAAGCACCCTAAGAAGGCCTCCTCAAAACAAGCCCAACTCGCAAGGCTTGGTTTTTCTTCCATTGGTCAAACCACATCCTAGCTACAATTTTCATTTGGTATGCAACTAGTTAACTCAGTATCAACAACATGCATGATCACAAAAACCTTTTGAAGCTTTTCAGCAAAATTCTCTGGATCCTTAGTGACACTTGAACCAGTGAAGCTTGGAGGGTTCATCCTTAAGAACTCAGGGATCCTCGAAGTATCAGCCACTTCCTGACAATTCTCATTATATTGCCTAGCTTGGTTTGTCACAACTTGGCTCAACATCCGGATGGCCTCACGGAACTCAGCATTGGTGACCTCTCTTTGGGGTTGCACTTCTGGTGCATTAGGTACCCCTTGTTCCTATGGTTCAACATTTCATCTACCCGGGCGACCTCTGACAGCTTTTCGTAGAGGCATGATCTAAAAGACACGTGTAAGCACGAGTTGGAAAGAAACTTTTATAGAGATACACTCTATCGCACAAAAATGAGTATGAAAGAAGTAAGATAGTTCCTAAGTGTCACAGCCTCCTAATTATAGATGTGGCGTGCTTTACACCGATAACTAGGAATCTACTGACACGGCTTCATAGACTCCCTAGGACTCTTGAGATCTATGCTTTGATACCAAGTTTGTCATTCCCCGAGCCTACACCCTGGGCGGGACCGGCACTCGAGAACCATTGCTGGCCCCAAACAAACCCTTGGCCTGGCTTACTTACTCAGTGGAAGATTTTAAGCATTAAGAAAAGAACTCAAATGCAAGATAATCAACTGTCACAAACTAAAATCACAATGTTTTAGAAATAAACATTTAACTTAGCCAAAGTGGCAACTCAAATCTGAATATACGCCAATAACAAGGTAAAGACAAATGACTAACTGACTGTCTATCTATCTATGAATCCTCTAAAATTGAGATGGATGTCGGGACAAGACCCACGACATCCTAATGAACGAAAATTCTGAAAGTAATAAAAGGGATCCTCCGCAAGCAAGGAGGCTCACCAACAACTCTAGAGCTCAACTATAATCAACTATGCGCTGGATGCTAATCCTGGTTACATGTTTCTGCATCATAAAAAGATGCAGGCCAAATGGCATCAATACATTGAATGTACAAGCATGCGAGGGGAATTCTACAACAAGACATAAGCTTGAAAGGAACTGAAAGAACAAACCTAGTCTTAACTCAATTGAGCTGAACTGAACTGAACTCATTTCAATATAGAGCAATAAGATAAATGCAATATAAAGAAAAGCTTTTAAATCATGGATATCAACTCTATGTATTTAGAAATACCATAAGACTCTGTGTGTATGCAAAGATATAATATAAACTCTGAAATGTATAAAATAAATACAAAATACTACTATAGGAGTTTCTCTAACCGACAACCATCACTTAAGAGCGATTGTGATGATACAATATTTTGCCTCACGCTACCAGGGCCCTCTTATACCTTGCTGAGGGTATAAAACCTGACTACTAAGTGGATCCACTAGTCTATGCTAAAAAGCACTAAGGAATCATCTAAAAAGTATGACCATTTTCTACCCATGGTGGCTACATAGTTTATGGGGGCTGGGAGTTGACTGAACTCTCCCCCATATCGGTGCTCAATACTACTCCCAAAATATGATACTAGCGGGACAAGACCCACGACATCCTAACAACTGATATAACTGAAAGTACAAATGGAACCCTCCGGAAGCCAGGAGGTTCACCATAGCTAACTCGAACTATATGTGGTATCAACGAAGCGCCTATTAATGACCCTAGATACTTGTATCTGCATCATGAAACGATGCAGGCTAAATGGCTCAGTATGTGGAATGTACGAGCATGTAAGGGGAATTTTAAAGCATAACATAATCTTGAGCTTGATAAAATGGAAACATACTTACCTATTCTCAACTCACTCAACTAACTCAACTTAGGAATAAGATACTCAACTCAAAGATAAAATATTCAACTCAGTGAAATAAGGCTCAACTCAACAATAAGAGATTCAACTCAGTGAAATAAGGCTTAACTCAATAATAAGACACTCAGCTCTTTGGTACTTAAACTCTAGATACTCAACTCAATATAAAGCAACAATAAGAGATGCAATATATGGAAAGCTTTTAAAACAGTAGAAAGCAACTCAATGTATTTAAGAATACAATATACTCTGTTTCTATACAAGGATACAATATAAACTCTTTTTGTATATGAAAATACAAGTAAACTCAGTATATATAAAAATACAAATATCTTTGTGAGAGTTTCTCTAATAGACAACCATCAGTTATGAGTTATGTGATAATACAACATTTTGCCTCACACTACCAGGACTGTCCTATACCTTGCCAGGGATATAGAACCTAACTACAAAGTGGATCCACTAGTCTATTCTAAAAATCACGAATGAATCATCTAAAAAAAATGACCCTTTTTTCTACACATGATGGCTACGTGGTTTATGAGGGCTGTGAGTTGTCCGAACTCTCCCCCATATCGGTGCTCAATACTACTCTGTGTATATAAAAACATAACTCTTTCTGTGGTTTGAGATAATTACTCAAAAACTAGCCCAAAGGCTCTCTTGGAAATTAGTGTTTCCTTTCTTGTTTAAATGTGAAAACATTTACTCTTTGGGAATACATAGTTCCCATATACTCTTTTGAAGAAAAAGAACCTCATTTGTTACTATTACTCAACTCAATGCTCAAGTCTTAAAACAAGTTTAAAGCATTTGTAAAAGACTTCTTAAAATAGGGTTCATGCCGAATTATGGACATGAACGACTCAATTCAAGGTTTTCAATAACCATAGATAGAATTCAATACTTGGAACTCAAGAACTTCAATGATACTACTCATTTCAAGAATTCTCAACTCAGAGAATTCACGCGGAATTATGGGCATGAACTACTCAACTCAAGGACTCAATGATATCTCTCATCTCAAGACTGCTCGACTCATAGGGTTCATGCGGAATTATGGGCATGAACTACTCAACTCAAGGACCTTCATGGGTAACATGTAGTAGACACATTATTAGGAATATAATCTCAAAAGGGTTAGGAACTCAATACTCAAGATTTAGAACTTGAAGATATTACTCCTCTTAAAGATACTAAACTTATGGAGTTCATGCGGAATTTATGGGCATGAACGAATCGACTCAAGGGTCTACATAACTCATGTATACAACTCTTCCCATTCTCATACTTACTTTCTCAAAACCTAGTTCAAATCGATAGTTGATCTCAAAGGATTCACAATTGAACTCAAAAACTTTCTCGAACTCTACTCTTAACTCTCTCTCTCTTGAATGTGAATTATGAATTCAAGAGTTAAGGTTCATGACATGAAGGATCCCGTGATAACAAAGTAGACTCATGAATACATTCTTCTCACTCTCATGCTCACTTACTTGAGTCTTTAAAAAAGTTATTAGAAATTGTAGAACACTCTTCAAAATGACTCAAAATGGACTTTCTCAAAATGTTCGAAAGAACTCTCAAGGCTTGACTCTTAACTCTACCTTGAATTTGAATTATGAATTCAAGGTTATGATTCATGTTATGAATTATTTCTAGGTGTTTAGAAGTAGCTTAGAGTGCTTAGGATCAAAGGGGAGTAAAGGTACCCTTCAAAAGAACTCAAACGGAGAAACAACGGAGAACGGGTGGGAGCAAGTGACCCTAGCGCACTGAGTGGCGTGGGGTGCCAGCCCCTAAATTTCTAAGAATTAATCTTGGCATACTGACTGGCATGGCATGCCAGCCACCCCTGGTGTATTGGTGGCGCTTTGCCTCAGGCACCACCCAGAAAACCTGACGACTTTGTTTGCTCGTTTCCTCACCCTAGTTCGCCTAGATTCAAACGGTTTCTTCCCCAATCACTTGGATTCTATTTCTCAACATAAGTACACACTAATATACTCAATACATCCCTCAAAAACATTCACCTTTATCTCAATAAATCATCAAAAGCCCAACAAAACAAGATTTAGAATGAAACTTCAGGAACACTTTTCAAGAACTTAAATCTTTCAATCTTTATGGAAAAATTCAAATATGAAAATCATCTTTGGTGTGTGGGTAAATGAACCCAACACTATAGAAACTTACATACCTTTTAGGGATTAAACCAATTGCAAAAATCCGTAACAAAACTCAAAAACCTCGATGAACGCTTTGATCTTCTCCTATTTTCTCTTTGTTTCTCTTCATGAACTCTCAACTAAAACCCTAGGTGTATATTAGGATTATAAAACTGAACCTAATAAGATTAGACCCTTAAAACCTTACTAAAAATGAATCAAATCTGATTTGGTAAGGAAAAGACCAAAATACCCCTTACTATTTTCGGGTAATTTTCCTTATTTGGACAGCTCAACTTCAAAAGGTCATATCTCACTCATCCGAACTCGAAACTTAGCAAACTGGGTAACCTTGGAAATATAATTCAAAGAACTTTCATTAGCTATCTTGTATCCCACCTAACTCATCATGTACTAAGAGTTATGGTCGTTTGAAGTTGACCCAAAACTTAAAGGAACTTAGGAATGACTTGAATGAACTCTCTTTAGTTATAACACCCCGTATCCGAAAATAGACCAAAATGCAGATTTTGAAAAGTTACAGGGGCAACCCACGGTTACCATCCATGGACCGTAGGTCAGACCACGGCCCGTGCTGGTGGTCCGTGGTTCACCACTGTAACCCCTCCCCAGCCAAGCTCAGAAAATTTGGCTAAGTCTAGACTCACGGACATACCCACGGTCCGTAGATCAGACCACGGTCCATGGTCTGTGTCCATGGATCAAGACCTTCTTTACCCAAACTCTGACACGAACTATGGTCGACCAACACGGACCGTCATTCGATCCACGGTCCGTAGGTCTGACCGTAGATGAGGATCAGCAGCCAGTTAGCTGAAAATTCTGATGGGTCAACTTCAGATGGTCATAACTTTTAGCACAAAATAAATTGTGTGTCCCATTACCTACGATATGATAGATAATTGAATTATCTTTCCAACGCCACTGAGTTTGTTAATTCTGACCTTCGAGTAAAAAGTTATGCCCGTTTTAGTGAAGCCCTGTCGGGCAGAATCGATCGACGGACCCAATCGCCAGACCGTCGATTGAATGATGGCCTGTCAGTCCATTCCATCGATCACTCCGACAATAGTTAATTCAGGGGTCTTTTGGTCTTTTCCTATTTTGTTTAACCCCTTAGCTACGTCGTTTAAACCCTAAATCATGAGGTTTTAATCAGTTTAAACCTAGAAACATAACTAGAACTTACCTTAGTCAAATCATTAATCAAAACTTAGAAAATTAGAACGCTAAAAGGAGAAGAGAGGTCAAGAACCCTAGTTCAAGAACGCAATAAGTTTCCATCAGTTCCAGCCCCGAAATCAAAAGATTTCTTCGTGAAATTCATCACCAGGTATGTGGGATTTTACTAGTGGGTTCCTTTCGCCCATTAGGTCCCTAGAATTCAGTCAGATTCTTGATTCCATGATTATGAACAAACCTAGGGTTTCTAGAATTACAGCAGATCATCATGAATTAGTTATTTAAATGTTCCAAATCAAATTATCATGTTAATGTTCCAAATCAAATTATCATGTTATTGTTCAGTTTATCGCATGAATTTCAAAACCCTAGCTATGTATTTCTTTAGTTCTTGAATTACATATGCTAGGTCAGATATTTCAGTATTCAGTTTTACATGCCTCAGTTAATGAATGCATCATTATCAGATTAATTGTTGCATTCTTAGTTCGCATGTTCAGTTTCGAGCTATCCAATATTTACAGAAATTCAGTCATAACTAGTTAACTACTTAATTCATTGGGAGTAGCATAATACCGAGTTGGACTAGGGTTCAGCGTACCCATATAGTCCCAGAACTACGAGCCACGTAGGTGTAAGTCCCCTCTGTGGGCAACATCAGTTTAGTGATCACGCCAGCATGCCTTTATACCTCTGGCAGGGTATATTGGGTCCTCTCGATGGGGCGTACACATCGGACTCTACATTTAGCTCATGTGGTTTTATGTCAGTTATTAGTAGCTCCCACAGTTCAGTCAAACTCTATTGCATTGACCATATTTCAGTACAGTCAATATTCAGTCTCAGCATGTTATAAATTTGGTCATTGCATCAGTTAGCTCAGTATTTAGTATTTTCAGTATCTATATCATGTTCAGATTATATCATTGCTTTATTGCTTTGTTCAGCTATATGTTATTTCAGCTTTACTCTATCATGCATGCTCAGTACCTTTCAAGTACTGACGCATACGTGCACTACATCTTCTCGTGATATAGGTTCAGGTTCTCAGTATCCAGATCACGCTTGGATCGATTCCCAATCTTTAGTTCAGCAGCATCAGTGGTGAGTCCTCATTCTTCGAGGACTAGTGACATGTTTATCTTTATCGCTTTTAGTCTTTAGTTTCAGTTTTGCTAGATCTAGTTGGGGCATGTCCCAACATTTCTAGTCAGTTTAGAGGCTTATTTCAGACAAAGTTAGATTCAGCTTAGTATTTTGAGTTTTATATTTCTTTTGTATTAAACTCTCAGATTTTATATATTCAGTTATAGTATATGGGTATTCCCCATCTCTTTAGTTTATTTATGATTTAGCTTCCGCATCAGTTTATTATCTTTAGTATGCTCATGATCATGCCAGCAGGGTTAGCTTGGGATCACTTGTGGTCCTAGGTCCTAGGTCCCGTGTCCGCATCTTGGGGGTAGCTCGGGGTGTGACATTAGTTCTTCTTGGAACTCAAGGTGCTACATCTAGTGACCTTAACACCCAAGAAATTTTAATTCCTCGGTAAAATCCTGCTCATAATGAAGGATGGTTCGAGTCTTAGTTCAAATTTTTTTCTGGGGTGTTATAATATCTCCCTCTTGGGATCATTCGTCCTCGAATAATGGCTGGACTGGGTATGGAATGGGGTTACTCTTACTTAGGTTTGAGTCTAATGGTATGCTCTTACTATATTCAAGTTTAACCCAAATCCTTAGGTTTGGGTTCTATACCTCTCTATAGGGAATCTCATCCCAAAACTATTACTCTTTACCGCCATATTAGGCTCATATCAAGAACCACGTAATGTTTAACAACACCACATTCTATCTTAGTACTCTAACAACTCCACCAACTCCTACTAACCAACTCCTTCATAACTAACTAAGGGATCTCATTTAACTATTTCTCAGAGTAAATCCTCATCCTCCTTTTCCTCCTCATTTAAAACCTTAGATGGAATTATCACATCATCATTTTCACGATAAGAACATCAACCTCCTCTTTCTAACATAACTCTATTACTAAAAGGCCTCTGAAAGGATATCTCTCATACTCCTTGGAACTCATTACTATCTTACTCTCAAACACTTGACTTGATTTCTCATCTCGTCATCTCCCCCTTAGGTCTAAAGCTGACACTTGAAAGCTATGGACCTATTCCATTTATCTATAACTGGTCTACATCCTCTTTTACTCTAACACTCGGGAGAATTTTATCTCATGACTATTGAATTCTCAATAAACAAGTACTAATACCTCTTTCTAATGTGCTTCTCTTAACATCTTCTATTTACATACCCTCTCAGTATACCTCTTAATGCTCTTGTTACTCTTGTGACTTATCCCAAACATGATTCTCCATAAGCGCTCTTCATATTCCTCTACTAATTTCCTACAAGAATCCATACTATCAAAGGAACAAAGATTGTTAGAATCATCATGAGAGGGTTTTGGAGTAGGATAGCAACACAAGGTACAACCGAACCACAAACTACCACAAAATTTACAAGATAGGGATGGTGCACACAATTCTCCCTCGGGAATATATTAACATTGTTGCCAAAAGTGAGCTCCTTTGCAATAAGGATAAGGTCTTACCACACATGAATAGTCATCATTCCCCACTATTTCTTACGAAGAGTCCATCCCAAGAAGAGTATTAATTAGCAGAAAAAAATATGTATCAAAATAAATAAATAAATAAAAAGAAAAAGTATAACCTAGAAGAATAGTTAATTTCTAAGTCCCCGGCAGTGCCCCCAAAAACTGGTTGCTTCCAAATGCACACGTAAGTGTACGTGGTCGAGCAAGTAATATAGTGGCCCTAAAAGAGCCAGATTATCGAACCCAAAAGATTTGTCAATTAACTATTTACTAAATTATACTAGTCTAATTATTTATTTAAGAGAGCCAAAAGTGTTTGACTTTTATTTGTAAAGAAAAAAATGCATGAATTAAATAATAAGATTACTTACAGTGGTTGGAAAATTCCAGAGTTGCAGCATGCATAGGGTTTTATGTATGACATCTCATGCATGAATTAACTACGGTTATCAAATTATTGATTTACAGGGTTGATTGATCATGGTCTCTCGACCTCTAATCGCCTACTCCAATTAGCTGTCTAACTACATCGTTGAGCCGGGATAGACAATCCTAATTGGTGCGCATTTAAATTTCATCTTGTTTCTTAACCAAGCTTGGTATTCGTCCGGGTGTCAATCCTAAAAATGAATCTAATCAAGTGATATGCAAGAAAGATCAAGCTTTGTGTATTCTTTGGTCTGTCTACCTCTTTGTCTCCCGAGTCAAAGAATAGACAATATATTTATCGCTATGGTGATCAAGCATGACATACTAAAACAAGAATACAAAATTAATTTAAGCAATAACCAACATTAATTCAAAATAATTGATGTTCAACAATTATCCGCAGCCCCAGAACAAGTGTCGTTAGCTACTAATGTCTAAGAAAAGAAGGACAATAAAAGAACCCTAAAAAATATTGATAATATTTTCTTACAAAGTACCTCCCCCTAATAATTATTCTCATAGGCTATATATAAATATAGAAAACCCAAAATAAAATAATTAAATCCAAAACAAATTGGAAAACCAAAACCAAAAGGAGTTGGTTTCGTAGTTGTACGCGTGAAACTGTTACCGACTCAACAATTTTGTGCATCTCTTCATCTGCTGCCACGTGATAGTGAGGTAGTGAACAGTCAATTGACTCCTTTGATTTCTGCAAAGGTTTGAATATATATATAAATATTAATATAATATTCAATTTAATCTATTAAGTGTCTACTTGATTTTCTTCTATAATCTTCCATCTTTAATTTGTTTTAGCTTCAAATTTTTTTAACTTTACACCAATTTACTTCTACAAATAAAATATACTATTTAGCACAATTCATCAAATTTATGCTCAAAAAGGGCAAATGCAAATAATAAATATAAGGCAACTAATGATTAAAAATATATGTTTTTGGCCTCAAATCATATTTGACAAAATTTATTCTGTCATGTATCCGAGTCTTGTCTTATGTATTTGTCTTCTATCATGCATCTTAATAGTATCATATATATTTGTTATGTTATTTTCGTATTTATCTGAGGTAAATGTTTTTGGATATAACGTATGAAACTGATACTTGATACATATAAAAGATACATGAAATAATATTAGATCATATAAATAGATACATGTAATTAATACTAGATACATATAACAAATACATGAAATTAATACTAGATACTTCTATGATACATATATGTATTTGTATGATACTCATGTATCTAAGTGTTTAGAGATACATTATATATTGATAATAGATACATCAAATTAATGAATTTATTATTTTAAGAGTAATAAAGTGAAATTAATCAAATTACATGACCAAAATATACATATTTTTGTCTTTTATTAATAATATTAATGAATTTATTATTTTAAAGAATAATAAAATGAAATTAATTAAATATAGATACACTCCTTGATTTCCACCTTATATTAAGGGATTTAATTAATTTAAATTTTCAGAATTAGTTGTCCATGTATTTTGAAAATCCTCAATTACTACTCTAATTGGGAAAATTAGTTACAATCAATTAATTTAAACAAATAAATATGTATCTCAGTTTTTAAATTTGACAGATACATGTATATCACAGATTTAGACTCATGTATCCTACGCACGAAATATACTAGAGGAAGTAATATTTGAAAGTATTGAAAATCTTAGTAATTAGGACATAAACTAGTGGAATTTATGTAGTTTGCCCTTAAATTTTTATAAGAAACAATATTTTATGAAACAAATTTGTCAAATGAAATGAAGACGTTTAATTATTTTTCTTCATATTCTTACAAAAGTTTTGTTATATATATATATATATATATATATATATATATATATATATATATATACTCACTTTGTAATACCCTAAAAATTTCTAACCTAAAGTCTAAATCATATTTTGTACGTGTATAAGATTCCTTGTTATTCAAGAATGTTAAGGTGCATTCCTAAGTATAGGAAGTGGTTTAGGGACATTAGAGACCTATAGCACTAAGCTGAGTTTAAAGCCTTTCCTATTCACTGAGTTTTTCTATGAAATCATGAAAGAGTTAACTTCAAACAATTATATCTTTTAGAATATGAAGCGTTAGGTGTCCCATGACCTATTAAATTAAAGGTATACGAGTCTTCTTTTCAACACCATCAATCTTTTATAAATTCAAGTCCAGAGTATTAAGTTATGAGTGTTTTACTAGAGATGTTCCAGAATGAGAATTTTGTTCCAAGTTTCACGAACTGGAAACTATCGTCTGTGAAAGCATTTACGAATCGTGGTTCCTGCTCGTGGAATCGAACAGGCTTGAAATCCTTCCGTAAATTTAATGGAAGCAATCCACGGGACATAGAAAGTCTATAGGCCATGTATACAATCCGTATATCACTGTATTTCAGACATATATTAGTTTTTTCAGATTTTATAAAAACTTTATTTTGAATTTCTTTTATCACCTTTCACTCTTTGGTCAATGCCAATAGCTCCCAAAAGCTTTCTTCAACTCTACCAAGTCTTGGTAAGTGTTTTTCATACTTTTACAATGTAAATCTTAGAATTTCTATAAGATTTTTAACAACAAATTCTCTTCCTATCTTTGGTGTACTTAATTTTAAGGTTCAATACTTAATATATACACCCGATTATATACTATTTGTATATATTGATATATTCATATGATTGTTTTATTAATTTTTTTTTATCAATAATACATTTACGTAAGAACCCTTAAAAATAAGTTATTTATGCAAGACAGTCATTTAGTTAAGGGTCAGAAAAGTCCGTGACATGAGCTTCTAGAATACCACACCGGATTCGAACGTCTTTGACCATAGCGAACACGTCCATTACCTCAACTTTTTCAATTACATTAAAATAATAATCCCCTTTTGACATGGGTATAATAAAAAGAATATATAATCTGTAATTTAAATGATTCATCTAATTATAAATTACTGTATTAAAAAATAAAATAAATATTTTAATATTTAATTATATAAGATGTTATATTTTATTAAAACTAATTATTTCTTCTAGTCCATATTAAGTAAATTATTGAAGTTTAACTCACTCCTAAAGAAAAATATTTTAAAACATAAATTAAAAATTACTTTCTATTATTATTCTTTCAATTTTTAAATTATTATATTAGAAAATATAAAGTAGTGAAAAATCAAATATAAAAAAAAAAGAAGTTCTAACAATTCTCTTGAATTTTAAATAATTCATTTATTTTAAATTATGAAAGAAATCAGAACAACTTAGTTAATACTTTCTCTGTTTTTTTTTAAAGTTGTCATAATTGTCTTTTTAGAGTCAAATAATATGAACTTCGACTTTATATTGATACGAAAGAAATTACAACAATTTATAATACTTTTTTTGTATAATTTTTTATTATTTTAATTTTAATTTTAAAACATCAAATAAATGTAATTTAATTTAATTTTAAAAAATAATTGTATTGACTCTTAGAATACAACATGACAATTAAAAAAAAAACGAAAAAGGTATGAATTAGATGGAGTCAAAGAATATCATATGAATTTGAAATAGAAAAATCAGTCCCACTCCCAATCTTCTCCCGCAAGGAAAAAGAATTAACAATTAATTCTTTAATTGTTAATACCTTAAAAGTCTCACCCTATAAAAGCCCGCAGTAGACTAACAAGTTATGTATGTTGCTCGAGAAACTAAATCGAGTCTCCCCAACTCACAAAGATTCTCCAATCAACATTTTAAACCATAGTATTTTATAAGAAAAGTTTAGCATATCAGGATTTGTGCATCAATCATGTTGCGGTCGTCACCTTCCGCCATGAACAGCCTTGAAAAGCCAGATATTGCGTCGATACAAGTGCGGAGTTTGAAGGTAATTTCCGCCCTTGGCCGCGGAGCTAAAGGAGTGGTGTTTTTGGTTCAGGCAGAAGACGGTGAGTTGCTTGCTCTCAAAACTATTTTGAGAGCTTCAATTGAGAAGAACAAAGCCAGTACGAACAGCGAATACAAACGAATCTACCTCGAGCGTGACGTACTCAATTCATTTCAGCATCCGCTTCTGCCTAAACTCAAAGGAGTTGTATCGACGGATAAGATTGTTGGATATGCCATTGATTACTGTCCTGGTGGTGATCTCAATTCTCTTCGGAAAAAACAAACTGAAAAAATGTTCTCAGACGATACCATAAGGTAATCAATCACTCATTCTGTATATCTGCACATTGCACTACTGTTGTTTTATTCATCAGATTGTGAATTTTTTTTTTCCTAAACAATAGTAATTAAACTGTTGTTTTATTCATCAGATTCTACGCGGCGGAGTTAGTGCTGGCATTGGAGCATCTACATGGATCAGGGATTGTATACAGAGATTTGAAGCCAGAAAACGTGATGATTCAAGAGAATGGTCATATAATGCTAATCGATTTCGATCTCTCTACAAAACTTCCACACAAATCTACTCCAGAAGCCCCGCAAATAGAAACAGCTAGACTATCGGTACAAACCGCGTCGAAGAGCAAAAAGAAGAACCGGTTCTCTCGCTTCAACAAATTTCGCAACTCGGAAATCTCTCCAGACGATTCTATTCACTCAGCTCGACTCGCTCCTCTCGAATTCGATCCGATCGAGAAATCAAATTCATTCGTCGGAACCGAGGAGTATTTGTCGCCGGAGATCATTTTAGGTAACGGCCATGACTTCTCGGTAGACTGGTGGTGTTTAGGAGTAGTATTGTACGAGATGCTGTACGGAACGACGCCGTTTAGGGGCTCAAATCGAAAGGAAACATATTATCGTATACTCTCCAAGGCGCCAGATTTAGTAGGTGAGGCGACGCCATTGAGAAACTTGATAAACAAGTTACTCGAAAAGGATCCGAAGCAGAGGATCTCTGTGGATGAAATCAAAGGTCACGATTTCTTCATATCCGTAGACTGGGATTTGATTGTGCAACTTCCAAGGCCACCGTTTATTCCAGCGCCATTTGATGAGGAGTTGAGTATTTTAAAAGGGAATAAGGAAATTGATGTGGAGTTATTTGTACAGGGAGTGTTCAAAGTTGAAGAGGAGGAACACGATGAACACTGCAAAATGAATTCGCAAGCTAACCATGGTGATGAAATTAATGTCACCCAAGTTGATAAATTTTTGGTCTTTTGATTAATATAGATGCCACTGCAGTATGTTGCAGCCCTTTATCATGTAACACAATTCTTGATTCCATTATAAGAATTAACTATTCATTGTACAAAATATTTACTAAATATAGATTTTAGTGAATATTGACTTTTAAATCAAGTGATTTGGGTGACAATGCCAAAATTGAGAAGGTAAAATTGGTATTTGGACGATTTGAGAGATGTTCAGTGTTAATTTAAAAGGAAATTCTATGACGGCAGATGCTTTTGTTTGTATATATGAACTTTATAGAATCCAAATTTAAAACGAAATGAGCAGTTGATTATGATATTATATGCTATAGCTTCATGCCTCATGCTTCCTTGCATATGAAGATTTAATATTCTCCAATTCCTATATTTGGTTGAAAATTTGAAATGATCGAAATACTATAGCTCGTTTGCCTTACGACTTCTTCTTGCTTCACTTGGAATTCTTTAATTTTCATTCACATAGTCGTCTCATTAGTTTAATACTAATTTCTTTAAATAACTTCATATAATTCAATATTTATATCGTGCTTTATGGAGGACTGTAAATTTTTTTATACAAATAATTACCAAAAGTCCAAAACCTGTCTTTAGATTTGATTTGTAATATATATATATATATATATATATATATATATATATATATATATATATATATATATATATATATATAATTTTCTCTTTAATATATAATATTATACTTATCTTTTTCATTTAAGTTATTACTCTCTCCGTTTCACAAAGAATGACCCCCTTTCCTTTTTAGTCAGTTTCAAAAAAATGACCTCTTTCCTTTTTTGATAACATTTTACTTTTTGCTTTCCACGTGGCATGTTTAAGACCACAAGATTAAGGGCAATTTTATACATTTGACATAACTTTAATTTAGGACCACAAGATTCAAAAGTCTTTTTTAATTTCTTAAACTTCGTGTCAAGTCAAACCAGACCAAAATCATTTTGAAACGGAGGGAATATTATAGTAGTATTTTAATTTATTATAGTAATAATTTTTTTGAAAAAAAACAGAGCAAGTGATTGAAATTTCAATTGGTTGTTGCCGCCTGTCCATACCACTGTTTTGCTAGCGGAAAACTAAGAATTCGAAACTAAAGCTAATCTTTCTGCTTCTTCATTCAATAATATCTAAAGTGACAGTGGATTTTTTTATTAAGAAGGATAAATTACTCAAATTATATTTTTTATATTTTAATAATAAATAGGTTAAAGAACTCAAAAGAAAGAAAATAAGTTAGATTTACTAATCAAATATGAGAAAAGCTTTGTGATTTTTTTTTATTGGCTACTTAATATTACTATACGAAGATAATTCTATTAAAAGACGATTTTTTGCTAATCTTCTCTTTTTTAAATGTATTATGCATTACTTCTTCTTTTTCAACGAATCCTTTTTTTGAGATTTCCATTTCAAAATTAAGATGCACAACCACCATATGACGACACTGGATCCAATGTCAATTAACTAATGTCGATAAATGATTTATCGCTCTTTGTTAATGTGTATATTTATTACCGCTAAAGGTTATTTTTGTTGTAGTGTTCTAATATTTCTCTATCAATCTTTCTATAGATGAAAAAAATTTATAAGGTAGGAGTGAATTTTCTAAACATCTTGGCGGAACTCATAAACATGCCCCTATACTTGTTGGGTGTTTCCCCTCAGGTAACTCAACTACGCCATTTTCCTATTGAATCATTGAACCACCCATAATTTGTTTCTTTTAAACATTGTGGGTTGATGTAGCACAAAATGTGATCTCACGTCGCTTGAGCGTGTGAAAACGTTTTGAAGGTGCTGATGTGGATCCCTGAACCACCCACCAATGCTCTTCTTCCCCTTTTAACCCTAATTTCTCCCCTTTTTCTCTTATTTCTCCTCTTTTCTTTCTCTTCATCATTTAGTTGGAGCTCCTCATCAGAATATATCTCTTCTTCATTGATTTCTTCTTAATTATCAAGTTTCAATGTTGAAGTTATCTTGTTCGTCAATTTCTGCTTCTTCAACTACAAATGTGCTATGTCAATGTGGGGTCGTTGTGGAAATAAAGACCTCATGGACGCAATCCAACCCTGGACGTAGGTTCCTTTGTTGCAAAATTTTAAGGGTAATTCATTTTTACTGTATAATATAGTAAAGAATCCCCTTATTTGTAACTCAATTTTTTCTTTAATTTTGTAAGCACGAGGTGGATGTGGATATTTCTGATGGTATGATGATGAAATGCCGGCTCAATCTAGGAGGGTGATTTGGAGTTTGTTGAAAAGAGTCAAAACATATGAATTGGAGAGGAATCGATCAAGAAAAGTATGGATGATATGCATTGTCGTATATTGGCTACTTGGATTCATGTAACAAAATGATCTTAGTGCTTTGGTTCATTTGTCTTCTACTATATTCCTTCATAATAGTATTTCTGGTAGATTGTAGTCTTCTCTATGAGGGCAATTTTGATCGGGTTTTCTATTGTAATTGCCTTCAGTTGTGTTCTTATTGTACTGATTTTGATTGAAGGAATGAAGACAAATTATGTGTTAGTCTCATTTGTTTTCTAATGTGTTCAAATGACTTTTGAAATAAAACACAATTATTCTCGAACATTTTCACACAAAATGGTGTAAAACACAATTATAAGTGTTCATACACTTTCACTATCAATTGGACTAATGAGTTCCAGAACAATATAAATCAACACAAACATAACTGATCAACCATACCATTAATTTGCTCTAGTGAGCTCTAATCAAACATACCAATCCATGATAAATAATTAAAAGTAGTACTCTATTGTCACCACAAACCAGTTAATGTACTTAAAATATGCCAAAAGACATTTCAAAGCAGTCAATACAAGTTTTTGTTGTTGATTACACATCCAAAAAGTAAATTTTGTGCTGAAATTAGGCATTCCTTGGTTCACTAGATGTTCCACATTTGTTTTTCCTTGACTGACTCATACGTTGCAACTGTGAAGTTATGACAACATCTCCACCATTCCACTTGAGTCCTCGAGGCTTATAACCAATTTCAATATTTGTTGGAGTTGCATCCTTGTAAGCTCCTGGAGTGATAACTCCTTCTCCTGAAGTACCAGGCTGCATATAAATGTCTTAAAATGAGACTTTATAATAGTAGAGTAAGAAATCAATAGAATTATCTACACTTACATTTAATGTTTGACTACCACTTGCATTTGTATAGATTTCAAATCCTACAGTCTTGGTCCTCTTTTGTCTTCCTGTTGATGTTGAATCTCCCATAGCCCTTGGTTGATCAGGTTGCTGACTTGATACACCTCCAGTGCCTCTACCAATGCCACTGCAGGTGGTCTACATGTGCTTCTACTTGTGCCTCTGCCAGTGCCTCTACCAATGCCTCTACATGTGCCTCTGCTTTTAGCAGGTTGTTGCTTTCTTTTAACAGCTGAAAAATCAAAACACATAGAACTACCTTGATGATTGAATACTGGTGGCTGACTTGAGCTTGATTGTTGGCTAAACACTGGTGGCTGGTTTGAGCTTGATGGTTGGCTAAACAATGGTGGTTGTTTTGAGTTTGATGGTTGGATAAACACTGGTGGATGACTTGAGCATGGTTGCCTGCTTGTATGGCCTCTATGTTGTCCCATCCCAGCTATTAATACAATAATAATAATAATAATAATAATAATTGATTACTCTAAATAATTGAAGTTAATTGTAGATGAATTAGAAGAGAAGAATAACTTATCATGGTTTGACAAGATTTTTTGTTGTGGCCTACTTGATGACACTTAGAGCAAGTCATTTTTACTCCTCTTTTGGACAACTTTCCATACTTTTTCCTAGGCTCATTCTTTGCCTTTCTTCTGCACTTTAGTGGCCTACCAAGCATGACTTTTGGTTCAGGAGGTTCAATCACTGCACCACGAGTATGAGGCCACATTTTCATGTTTGGTATTGGCTGGAGAAAGTGGTTATAAGTCTTCAAGAAAATCTCTTTCCTATACCAATGTACCACTTGATGTTCAGGTTATATGCCTTTATATTGATATGTAAGAACAGTATGTTGACATGGTATGTCCCTCAATTGACATGTTCTACATGTACATGTCTCCTTCCTTATATCAACAATATGCATGTACTGACCATCTTTGATTTCATATCCAATATCACCATTGAATCGAACCTCACAAAATCTAGCAGATCTTTATTCTCTTCAAGTACTAGTCTAGCCATATGAGAGATATCTGAAATCCAAGTTTCAGCAAATTGCCTCATTACAACATTTTTGTCCATTATCTTGTTCCTAATCTCCTCTAACATAGTTATGATAGCCTTATGTATAGCAGCTAGTATCTAAAAATTAAATGTCACACATATTGTTTTCAACAATGTCAAAGTTAGAATGTTCCTTAAAATATGCGTTGCACCAAATAGTTTTTTCATAATGCAACAAGTCCTCACAAATGTTCTTACCTAGTTTATTGAGTTTATCCATCTCATCTTGAAATTTCACCTCAAAACTTGACTTTGCACATCTCCAGAATTGGTTCCTTCTTTGTTCACCACTCCATATTTGACAGGTAATCTGATCCTTGAACTTATCTGCAACAAACTTAGATGTACACAACTTATTCTTGGTTGAATGAGCACATACATGCACATGATAATAATTTTTGACAATAAAATCACCAGAATCCTTATCTATATTAGCAAACAACAACCATTTGCATTTCTTGTAACACCCCGTAACTAGAAAGGACTAGAATTAGAAAGAGTCATTTTAGGAAAGAATAAAAATCTGGAAAATTGGCTAAGTTAAAGTTAAGTTTGGGTTTTTGGTCAACTTCAAACTACCATAAATCCTAGCTCATGATGATTTAGGTGTACTTCCAGATATCGTAGGAAAGATCTTGGAATAATATTTCCAATGCCGCTGAGTTTGCGCGATTTCGAGTTTGTATGAGTGAGATATGTCCATTTGAGGTTGGGTTGTTCAAATAAGTAAAGTCAAAACTGGATTTTTGAGGATAGGTTGTCTTTTCCTTACCCTATTATTTTAATTCATTTTTAGTAATTACTTAGGGGTCTAAACTAAACTTGGTCAGTTTACGCTTTTGAAAAGTGAGTTAGGGTTTTAGAGGAGAGAAAAGAAAAAGAGAAAAGAGAAGGAGAAACAAGGAAATCGTCAAGTTGTTCAAGAATAGCTTGTGGATTTAAGTTCTTGAAAGCTTAGAAATTGAGTTCTTGATGGGTTTATTAAAGTTCCTTCGAATTCTTGATTCTTTGAAATTGTTGAGGAATTGTTTGATTCGAATCCATGATTTTAAGTGTGAATTCGATTAGAATCTTTCATATATTGATGGTATAGTTGATTCTAAGTGTTTGGGGAAAGAACCAAGTCGAAATAGGAGGTTTAGAGTTGAAAAACGAAGAAGAAAAGTTAGAGGCACCTGGGCAGGGGCCTGAGGCGCTGTCCCTCTCAGAGCCCCAAGCAAGGCTCTCTAAACTTTGGCCTCTAGGGCGTCGCCCCTCTCGGAGCCCCAAGCAAGGTTCTCTAAACTTAGTGCTCTGGCTCCCCTATGTTTTACAATCGATTTCTATACTTTAAGGTACGTCTAAACATCATGAAATCATCATGAACCTTGAACCTTGAATCTATAATCCAATTCAAGGAGAGTTAAGATCAAAGTCAAGAGAAGTAAGAGTCAAGTCAAGAAGAGTTCTTAGAGTTTTCCAAAAGTCTTTTCCAAATGTTTTAACTTTGTTTTAGGACTTAAAGTTCAAGTTGAGGAAAGAGTAAAGAGTAAAGATTGAAGTTCATTCCTTCAAAGTATAAGGGGACTATGTATTCCAAAAGAGTTTAAAATGCTTTCGCATTTAAACAAGAAAAAGAAACCTTGATTTCCAAAGAACCTTTGAGCTAGTTTTCAGAAAATAGTAAATGCTTTCACAATTAAGCAAGAGAGGAAACTTTGATTTCCAAAATAGCCTTTGAGCAATTATCTCAAATCACAGAAATAAGTATGTTTTTAAACATAAGAGCTAGTATCATATTTTGGGAGTAGTATTGAGCAGTGATATGGGGGAGAGTCCTGACAACTCATAGCCCCCATAAACCATGTAGCCATCATGGGTTGAAAAGGGTCATACTTTTTAAATGATTCTTTTAGTGCTTTTTAGCATAGACTAGTGCATACACTTAGTAGTTCAGGTTCTATACCATCGGCAAGGTATAGGACGGCCCTAACGGCGTGAGGCAAAATGATGTATCATCACAATAGCTCTTACGTGATGATTGTCGATTAGAAAAACTCCCACATAAGTAATTGTATTTTTATATACATAATTTATTTGTATTTTTAGATACATCTCACAGTTATATTGTATCTTTGCATACACACAGAATTGACGTCCATGTTTAAAAGCTTTCATTATTGCACTTGTTTTATACTGTTTTATATTAAAATGAGTTCAGTTAAGTTAAGTTGAGTTGAGTTGAGCCAGGTAAGTTCTTTACTTCCTTTCAAGCTTATGTCTTGTTTTAGAAATCCTCTCGCATACTCATACATTCAATGTACTGATGTCATTTGTCCTGCATCTTATTATGATGCAAACAAGGGTAACCATGATCATCATCTAGTGCCTCATTGATCCAGTTGAGCATTCAAAGTTACTTGGGGAGCCTATTTGCTTTCCGGAGGGCTCCTTTGTTATCATTTGCTTTTAGTATTTTATTTGTTAGGATGATCGGGGATCTTGTCCCAACATCTATTTCAATTGTTTTAGAGGCTTCATAGACAGTTAGATTTTAGTTCTTTAGTCTTTTCATTTTCACTATCTTATGTTGTGACTTGAGTTTACCTAATTGGCTAGTTGAATGTTTTCTATATAACATTCTCAATTTTATATGAGTTATCTTTGATAAGTTAAGTCTTCCGTTGAGTAACTAAGCCAGACCAAGGGTTCACTTGGGGCCAACAATGGTTCTCGAGTGCCAGTCCTGCCCAGGGTGTAGGCTTTGGGCATGACAAACTTGGTATTGGAGCACAGAGTTCAAGATTCTTAGAGAGTCTATGAAGTCGTGTGTGTAGAGTCCTAGTTATCAGTGTGAAGCGCTCCACATCGATAATTAGGAGGCTGCAACACTTAGGAAATTATCTTACTTCTTTCACACTCATTTCGTGCATTAGAGTTAGATCTCTAAAAAGTTTCTTCGAATTCATGCTTGTGCATGTTTTTCAGTTAATCATGCCTCCACAAAGAGCTGTCAGAGGTCGTCCACCTATAAGGAATGTTGAACCACAGAAACAAGGGGTACCCAATGCACCAAAAGTGCAACCCCAAGAAAAGGTCACCAATGCTGAGTTTCGTGAGGCTATTCAGATGTTGAGCCAAGTTGTGACCAACCAAGATGGGCAACAGAGAGGGAATCGATAGGAAGTGGTTGATACTTCAAGGATCAGCGAGTTCTTAAGGATGAATCCTCCAAGCTTCACAGGTTCTAGTGTTACTGAGGATCCAGAGAATTTTGTTGAGGAGCTTCAAAAAAATTTAGAAATCATGCATGTTGCTGATACTGAGAGGGTGGAACTAACTGCATACCAGATGAAGGGTGTCGAGAGGATATGGTTTGACCAATGAAAGAAGAACTGAGCTGAGGATGAACCAGCTGCGAGTTGGGCTTGTTTTGAGGAGGCTTTCTTGGGGAGCTTCTTCCCCCGAGAATTGAAAGAGGCTAAGGTACGAGAGTTCCTCACACTTAAGCAGGATTCTTTGAGCGTTCATGAGTATAGTTTGAGGTTCACACAACTTTCCCGGTATGCTCCGGAGATGGTTGTTGACATGAGGAGCAGAATGAGTTTGTTTGTGGCTGGGTTGTCTCGTCTGTCGAGTAAGGAAGGTAAGGTTGCAATGATAATAGGTGACATGGATATATCAAGGTTGATGGTATATGTGCAGCAAGTTGAGGAAGATAAGCTGAGGGACAAGGATGAGTTTTAGAAACAAGAGAGCTAAGACAGGGAATGAGTCTAGGCAGCAGAAGAATAATGCTAACCGGTCATCCTTTCAATAGAAATAGAAGGGACCTGCTCCATCATATGCTAGTTCACCTGCACCAAAGTACAAAAATGAGTACAATAGTCAGAATTTCAGGGCAAAACCTGCCTATTCTCAGGGCAGTATGGCACACGGGGGTAGTAAGCCTCCTGTATGTGCTAAGTGTAGTAGGAACCACTCAGGCACCTATCGTGATGGCTCCACTGGTTGTTTCAAGTGTGGCCAGAATGGTCATTTTATAAGAGAGTGTCCAAAGAACAAGCAGGGTAACAATAATGGGGTAAAAGAGCCCAGTCTTCTTCAGTTGCCCTACCAGACAGAGCTGCACCTAGAGTGTCACGCCCCGAGCCTATACCCTGGGCGAGACTGGCACTCAGAGACCATTTCTGGCCCCAAGCAAACCCTTGGCCTGACTTACTTAACTCAGTGGAAGAATTAACTCAATGAAACAGTCTCAAATAATAACTTAAAGAATAATAAATTGGCCAAAATGGCACTTAAGTCTTAAACAACATCTGAAAGATAAAGAAAGACATCTGAACTAATAACTATCTGACTGTCTATGAAGCCTCTAAAATACTGAGATGGATGTTGGGACAAACCCCACAACATCCTAATAAATGAAAGACTGAAAGCGAATAAAAGAGTCCTTCGGAATCCAAGGAGGCTCACCACTGACTTTGAGCTGCTCAACTAGATCAACGAGGTGCTCGATGCTGATCCTGGTTACCCGCGTCTGCATCACAATAAGATGCAGGCCAGCTGGCATCAGTACATTGAATATAAATGCGAGTTGGAATGCTAAACCACACATGCTCGAAAGAGATTATGAAAGAAACATTTACCTTGGCTCTTCTCAACTCCTGAATACTTAAATAAACTTATTTCATTGTAAAGCAGTTTAAAACAAGCGCAATATAAAGAAAATTGTTGAAAACATGTTGTCAATTCATAATCATGATACCATAAAAAGACAAATAATGCTTCCTCTTGAAGTCTACTTGTGAAATGTATGAATGAAGTCCCATACCCCCATTCACACTAAGCAGAACCACTTGAGGGACCATGCTACTACTGTTGTGGGAGTTTCTCTAACCGACAACCATCACTTAAGAACTACAGTGATGATACAACACTTTACCTCACGTTGCCGAGGTCCATCCTCTACCTTGCCGTGATATAGGAAGCTAAATCACTAAGTGGATCCACTAGTCTATGCAAAAATGATTCATCTAAAAAGTATGACCCTTTTCTACCCATGATGGCTACATGATTTATGGAGATTTGAGTTAATATGAACTCGCAGCCCCATATTGGTGCTCAATACTACTGCCAAAAATATACTTAGTTTTTTATGTTTAAAAACATACTTCTTCTGTGATTTGAGATTAGTGCACAAAAACTTAGCTCAAAGGTTATCTTGGAAATCTCAATTTCCCTGCTCACTTCATTTAGAAAGCTATTCCTCTTTTCTGAAAACTAGCCCGAAGGCTCTTTGAAAAATCATAGTTCCTTTCTTGGTCAAATGTGAAAACATTTATAAACTTTTTTGGGAATACTTAGTTCCCTAATAACTTTTGAGAAATGAACTCAACTGTTTACTCTTTGCTTAACTTGAAACTTGAGCCTTAAAACAAAGTTAAAACGTTTGTTAAAGACTCTTGAAAACTTTAAGAAACTTTGCTTTGACTTGCTTCTTAACTTCTAGACTTGACTCTTAACTTCTTTGACTTTGATCTTAACTTTCCTTGAATTAGATTATGGATTCAAGGTTCATGATCTCATGTTTATGGATGATTTCATGATGTTTAGATGTACCTTAGAGTGTTGGAAACAACTAGAAAACATAGGTACATCCCTTAGGAACAAGTACGAAAAGGTGGAGAACGAATGGGGAGAACTGGCGTTCCTGGCGCTCGGAGAGGCGCAGAGCGCCAGCCCTTAAACTTCAGAGGGCTCTGGCTGGTGCGACGCGCCAGAGGGCAAAGTTCAGAGGAACTTTTGTGGCGCTCTGGCAGGCGCGACGCCCCAAGCCCTTGCCCAGAAAATCCCCAATTTTCTTCTTCATTTTTCATCTCTAAACCCTCCAATCTTCCCTAGTTCTTTCCCTAAACACTTAGGATCAATTGTAATCTCAATACACCATCAATCTAACTCGAAGAACAGCCTAGAAACATGAATCAAATCAACCCCCAAGCATTAACAATTCAACCAACAAGAATTCTACAATTTGTTCTTCAAGAACCTCACTTTTCAATATGTAAACAACTCCAAACCAAAGGATTGAAACAAGTTGGTGTGTGGCTGAACTAAACCAACACAAAAATATCTCACATACATTGTAGGGATCACCCCCGATGAATTCCATAAGTTAAACTTCGACAATCTTGGCGATTCTTCTTCTTTCTCCTCTTCTTTTCTCTTCTCTCAAAACCCTAACCCTTCTTCCAAAAGTGTAAACTGGTCTAATTCAGCTTAGGCCCCTAATTAATTACAAAAAAAAACAAATTGAAATAAAAGGTCACCCTTTAAAAATCCAATTGGACTTTCTTTATTCTAACAGTCCAACTTCCAAAGGGCATAACTCACTCATACGAACTCGGATTTTCGCAAACACGGCGACGTTGGAAAGATACTTCCAAGAGATTTGCAACCATATCTGGAAGTACACTAACTCATCCTGAGCTAGGAATTATGGCCGTTTGAAGTTGACTAAAACTCAACTTTTCCTTACTTGACAAATTTCCAGATTTTTAATTCTTTCCAAAAATGACTATTTCCAATTATAAGCTTTTTCCTAGTTATTTCAAATTGCGAGATGTTACATAGAGGAGCTACTTTCGGTACTGGCGAAGGAGCAAACCGTCTATATGCTATCACTAGTCGCCAAGAGCAAGAGGATTCGCCAGATGTTGTTATTGGTTTGATCCAAGTCTTTAACTTTACTATTTATGCTTTGCTAAATCCAGAAGCGAGTTTATCCTTTGTAACTCCATATGTTGTTATGAATTTCAATGTTCTTCCTGAGTAACTTAGTGAACCCTTCAGTGTTTCTACACCTATTGGTGAGTCTATTCTAGCAGAGAGAGTCTATCGTGATTGTCCCATTTTCATCAATCACAAGAACACGATGGCTGATTTAGTTGAGTTAGACATGGTAGATTTCGATGTCATTCTTGGTATGGACTGGCTTCATGCATGTTATGCATCTATTGATTGTAGAACTTGAGTTATTAGGTTTCAAATTCCTAATGAGCCAGTTATAGAGTGGAGTAGTAGTTCAGCAGTGCCTAACGATCGTTTCATTTCATACTTTAAGGAGATAAAGTTAGTTTCCAAGGGATGTGTCTATCACTTAGTCCGAGTTAATCACTCTATTGTTGAGATATCTCCTATTCAGTCAGTTCCAGTAGTAAAAGAGTTTCCAGCAGTCTTTCCAGATGATCTTCCCAGAGTTTCTCCTGAGAGAGAAATAGACTTCGGTATAGACCTTCTTCCAGATACTCGTCTTATATCTATTATGTCATATATAAATAATGGCACCAGCAGAGTTGAAAGATCTTAAAGAACAATTGAAAGATCTCTTTGATAAGGGATTTATTAGACCAAGTGTCTCACTTTGGGGCGCTCCGGTCTTGTTTAAGAGGAAGAAAGATGGCTCCCTTAGGATGTGTATAGATTACCTTCAGTTGAACAAGGTTACCATCAAGAATAAGTATCCTCTTCAGAGAATTGATGATCTCTTTGATCAACTTCTGGGTGCCGCTTATTTCTCTAAGGTAGATCTCAGATCTAGCTACCATTAGTTAAGAATAAGGGAATGTGATATTCCAAACATAGCTTTCAGAACCCTTTATGGTCATTATGAATTCCTGGTTATGTCCTTTGGTTTGACCAATGTGCCTGCAACATTTATGGACCTTATGAATAGAGTATTCAAACCTTATTTGGATATGTTTGTTATCGTCTTCATTGATGACATACTAAGCTATTCGAGGAATGAAGAAGATCATGCTAGTCATTTCGGAATAGTTCTCCAAACTCTAAAGGATAGAGAGTTGTATGTCAAGTTCTCTAAGTGTGAGTTTTGGCTTGAGTCTATGGCATTCTTAGGCCACATTGTGTCTGGAGAGGGAATTAAAGTTGATACTCAGAAAGTAGAAGCAATGCAGAATTGGGCAAGACCCACATCTCCAACAGATATTAGGAGTTTCTTGGGTTTGGCTGGCTATGTAGAAGGTTCGTAGAGGGGTTCTCATCTATTTCATCCCCTTTGACCAAATTAGCTCAGAAAATAGTGAAGTTTCAATGGTCTAAAGCTTATGAGAAATGCTTTCAGGAATTGAAAAAGAGGTTGACTACTGCCCAGTTTTGACCTTACCAGAAGGTACTCAAGGTTTTGTGGTGTATTGTGATGCATCTAGAGTTGGTTTGGGTTGCGTATTAATGTAGAAGGACACTCCGGACAATTGAAATTTCATGAGAAGAATTACCCAACACATGATTTAGAGTTGGCTGATGTAGTGTTTGCTTTGAAGATATGTCGTCATTATTTGTATGGTGTTCATGTAGATTTGTTCACTAATCACAAGAGTCTTCAGTATGTATTTACTCAGAAAGAGCTTAATCTCAGACAAAGGAAGTGGTTGGAATTACTCAAGGATTATGACATGAGTATTCTTTACCTCCCAGGTAAGGTTAATGTTGTTGTTGATGCCTTGAGAAGGATGTCTATAGGTAGTACCTCCCATTTTAAGGAAGATAAGAAAGAGTTAGAGAAAGATGTGTATAGACTTACACGCTTAGGAGTTCGACTAATGGATTCCACAGAAGGAGAAATGGTGGTGATGAATGGGGCTGAATCATCATTAGTGTCAGAAGTGAAAGAAAAGCAAGACCAAGATCCAATTTTTCTTGAATTGAAGGCAAATGTTAATAAGCAAAAAGTAATGGCTTTTGAACAAGGGAGAGATGGTGTATTGAGGTATCAAGGTAGATTGTGTGTACCAATGGTGGATGAACTCCAAGAGAGGATCATGGAAGAAGATCATAGCTCCAGATATTCCATTCATCCAGGTTCCACAACGATGTATCACGATTTGAGAGAAGTTTATTAGTGGAGTAGTATGAAGAAGGGTTTTGCAGAGTTTGTGGCCAAGTGTCCGAATTGCCAATAAGTTAAAGTAGAGCACCAAAGGCCAAGCTGTATAGCTTAGAATATAGAACTTCCGAAATGGAAGTGGGAGATGATTAATATGGATTTCATCACAGGCTTACCAAAGTCTCGCAGACAATATGATTCTATTTGGGTGATTATTGATAGAATGACAAAATCAGCTCACTTTTTGCCAGTAAAGACTACCCATTCAACAGAAGATTATGCTAAGTTGTATATTCAAGAGGTGGTAAGACTTCATTGGGTTCCGGTCTCCATTATTTTAGACAAAGGTGCGCAATTTACTGCATAGTTTTGGAAGTCATTCCAAAAGGGCTTGGGTTCAAAGGTGAACTTAAGTACTGTCTTTCATCCTCAGACAGATGTACAAGCAGAGCGTACTATTCAGACTTTAGAATATATGTTGAGGGCCTGTGTGAATGATTTAAAAGGTAATTGGGATGATCACCTACCTCTCATTGAGTTCTCTTAAAATAATAGTTACCACTCTAGCATCCAGATGGCTCCTTATGAAGCTCTTTATGGGAGAAGATGGAGATCTCCTTTTGTATGGTTTGAAGTTGGTGAAGCAGGGTTGATAGGACCAAATTTAGTTCATCAAGTTATGGAGAAGGTGAAAGTGATTCAAGAGAGGTTGAAAATGGCGCAGAGTTGTCAGAAATCCTACACTGATGTTAGTAGAAGGGAATTAGAGTTTGAAGTAGATGATTGGGTGTACTTGAAAGTTTCACCCATGAAAGGTGTTATGAGATTTGGTAGGAAGGGGAAACTTAGTCCTCGGTATATTGGCCCTTACAGAATATCAAAAAAGGTAGCTAATGTAGCTTATGAGTTGGTGCTACCACAAAAGTTAGCAGCGGTTCATCCGGTTTTTCATATCTCCATGTAGAAGAAGTGCATGGGCGATCCTTCATTGATCATACCAACTGAAGATATTGGGATCAAGGATAGCTTATCTTATGAAGAGATTCCGGTTCAGATTCTAGAGCGCCAAGTTCGCAAGTTGAGGACAAAAGAGGTAGCATCAGTCAAAGTTCTTTAGAGGAACCAATTTGTTGAGGAAGATACTTGGGAAGCTGAGGAGGATATGAAGAAGAGATATCCACATCTCTTCAAATCCAGAGAAATTCCAGACCAAGGTACTAATTCTCTTCTTAGTACTCTTTAATTTATAAGTTAGTATGTTGTAATTGCATTACTTGTTGGGTGTTTGAGCTGAAAGTTACATGATACACCCTTAGCCTATTAAGAGTAATCTCATTCGAGGATGAATGTTCTCAAGGGGGAGATATTGTAACACCCCGTAACTAGAAAGGACTAGAATTAGAAAGAGTCATTTTGGGAAAGAATAAAAATCAGGAAAATTGGTTAAGTTAAGTTTGGGTTTTTGGTCAACTTCAAACGACCATAAATCCTAGCTCGTGATGAGTTAGGTGTGCTTCCAGATATCGTAGGAAATATCTTGGAATAATCTTTTCAATGCCGCTGAGTTTGCGCGATTTCGAGTTCGTATGAGTGAGATATGTTCATTTGAGGTTCGGTTGTTCAAATAAGAAAAGTCAAAACCGGATTTTTGAAGGGTAGTTTAGTCTTTTCCTTACCCTATTATTTTAATTCATTTTTGGTAATTACTTAGGGGTCTACAGGAGAGAAAAGAAGAGGAGAAAAGAGAAGGAGAAACAAGTAAATCGTCAAGTTCTTCAAGAATCACTTGTGGATTTCGTCAAGGGGTGATCCCTACGAGGTATGTGAGATCACATAGCATTGGGTTAGTTCACCCATGTGCCAATCATGATTTATTTCAGTGAATTTAAGTTCTTGAAAGCTTAGAAATTAAGTTCTTGATGGGTTTGTTGAATTTCCTTTTAATTCTTGATTCGTTGAAATTGTTAAGGAATTGTTTGATCTGAATCCATGATTTTAGGTGTGAATTCAATTAGAATCTTTCATATATTGATGGTATAGTTGATTCTAAGTGTTTGGAGAAAGAACCAAGTCGAAATAGGGGGGTTTAGAGTTGAAAAATGAAGAAGAAAAGTTGGAGGCACCTGGGCAAGGGTCTGGGGCGTCGCCCCTCTCAGAGCCCCAAGAATGGCTCTCTGAACTTTGGCCTATGGGGCGTCGCCCCTCTCAGAGCCCCAAGAAGGGTTCTTTGAACTTTGTACTTTGACGCCCGCGCCTTTCAGAGCGCCAGGGACGCCAGTTAACCCCATTTTCCCCCTTCTTTCCGTACTAGTTCCTTAGTAACGTACATATGTTTTACAATCGATTTTTATACTCTAAGGTACGTTTAAACATCATGAAATCATCATAATCATGAGATCATGAACCTTGAATCCATAATCCAATTTAAGGAAAGTTAAGATCAAAATCAAGAGAAGTAAAAGTCAAGTCAAGAAGAGTTCTTAGAGTTTTCCAAAAGTCTTTTCTAAATGTTTTTACTTTGTTTTAAGACTTAAGGTTCAAGTTGAGTAAAGAGTAAAGAGTAAATATGGAAGTGCATTCCTTCAAAGTATATGGGGACTATGTATTCCCAAAGAATTTAAAATGTTTTCGCATTTAAACAAGAAAAGGAAACCTTGATTTCCAAAGAACCTTTGAGCTAGTTTTCAGAAAAGAGTAAATGCTTTCACAATTAAGCAAGAGAGGAAACTTTGATTTCCAAGATAGCCTTTGAGCTAAGTTTTTGAGCAATTATCCCAAATCACAGAAAGAAGTATGTTTTTAAACATAAGAGCTGGTATCATATTTTGGGAGTAGTATTGAACACCGATAAGGGGGAGAGTTCAGACAACTCACAGATCCCATAAACCATGTAGCCATCATGGGTAAAAAATGATCATACGTTTTAGATGATTCCTTTAGTGATTTTTAGCATAGACTAGTGGAGCCACTTAGTAGTTCAGGTTCTACACCCTTGGGGTATATGATGGCCCTGGCAGCGTAAGGCAAAACATTGTTTCATCACAATAGCTCTTACGTGATGGTTGTCGGTTAGAGAAACTCCCACATAAGTAATTTTATTCTTATATACACAATTTATTTGTATTTTTACATACATCTCAGAGTTATATTGTATCTTTGCATACACACAGAATTGGCATCCATGTTTTAAAAGCTTTACTTTATATTGCACTTGTTTTATACTGCTTTATATTGAAACGAGTTCAGTTAAGTTGAGTTGAGCCAGGTAAGTTCTTGAGTTCCTTTCAAGCTTATGTCTTGTTTTAGAATTTCCCTCGCATACTCGTACATTCAATGTACTGACTCCATTTGGCCTGCATCTTATTATGATGCAGACACATGTAACCATGATCATCATCCAATGCCTCGTTGATCCAGTTGAGCATTCGGAGTCAGTTGGTGAGCCTCCTTGCTTTCCAGAGGGCTCCTTTATTATCATTTGCTTTTAGTATTTCATTTGTTAGAATGATCGGGGGTCTTGTCCCGACATCCATCTCAGTTGATTTAGAGACTTCATAGACAGTCAAATGTTAGTTCTTTAATCTTTTCATTTTCATTATCTTTTGTTGAGACTTGAGTTTGCCTAATTGGCGTCTTTAATCTTTTCATTTTCATTATCTTTTGTTGAGACTTGAGTTTGCCTAATTGGCTAGTTGAATGTTTTCTTTATCAAATTCTAAGTTTTATATGAGTTATCTTTGATAAGTTAAATTTTTTGTTAAGAAGTAAGTCAGGCCAAGGGTTCGCTTGGGACCAACAATGGTTCTCGAGTGTCAATCCCACCCAGGGTATAAGCTCGAGGCATGACATTTCTTGTCCTCACATTTAACTCTAACCCTGCATTTGTCATTAAGCTTCAACTTTAACCTAATTTTATATTCCCAAGAATAGTCTGCAACAACTTTTCTAAATTGTTCAGCACTTTCAAATACCATACCAAGCTCAAAAATAGGTAGAACACAATTATGATCAAATCTTAGCTTTTAAATTTTTCTTCTTGCTGGTAAATCAACACCCCTCACAGCATCTAGATCCAATTCATCCCTACTGTCATCACTATCCAGTTCTGAGCTATCTATATATTGCTCATCACCCCCTGGTCTTCCGGTGTGTCTAGCAGCCTTATTCCTTCATATGTCTTCAAATCCTCTATCAATACCAGTTGTTCCAAGCTTTATTTCCTCAGTTTGAACAGATTTTTTTCTTTTTCACTTTGTTTCTCCTTTCATTTCTTAGAGATCTTAACACTTCATCAAGCTCAGAGTCATCCTCATCAGGAATAACATCCTCTTGAGAGTTAGTACTGCTTTGATTTGATTCAACCCTTACCTCTCCTAGATCTGATACATCCCTTAGCTCAACTTCAACATTAACATTTTCAGATTCAGCCTCATGAATCAACCCTTCACCTGCAGTCACATTTACATCTTGTAAGTCTTCTTCACCAACCACATTCTTATTTTTTTCAACTATAGATCCACAAAGAGATCCAATTGTGACCACTTCTACCTCATCCATCACATGTTTCACATAAAGGTCTAAAAAGTCACCATCCTTTAGGTCTTTCACAAGATTTTGTAAACTTAAATCAATAACCACCTCAATAAAGTCATTTTTTGTGGGATCTTTAAAACAGAACCCACCAACAGTAATATACCCAAATTGTTTAGTGTAATAAGGTAATTCAATTATTGAGAAGCGGTCCTTGTCGATACTAACATATTCCACCTCGTTTTTTCCATTATAAGTAATCCCATTTTTGTCCTGAATAAATTTTTCACCATGGTGAATACGTGTTATAATAATGGTGTCCATAAGATTTCCTGAAACCAGGCGAAAGCCCCAAAATTTCCTGACACGTTATGAACAATAAGAACCAAAAAAATCCTAACTTTATTTCAGATATTAACAACACACCATCACATTAAGATACTACTAAAAATGCAATATATATCACGTTACAACAATAAAAGTGACATAGAAATTAGAGAATGAACTTACCTCACTAGATAAAACTCGAAAATTGTGATTGAACTCCAAAATCCTCTGCAATCTTCGATGATACCTTCAACAAAAAACACTCAAAATCACTTCAAAATATGAGAATTTTAGTTGTAAATAGCATAAATGTCACTAAAATAAGACCAATTTTTAGGGTTTTCTCGTCTAGAACCACAACACTTAGGGTAAGAAGTGTTTTTGGGGGGGAAATGAAGGGGCTTTAGGTTTTTAGGTTTGGGAAATGAATATGTGGCGCTGACGTGTAATTGGATTGAAGTTTGATTGGTTGCAATTTCCACGAGGGAAAGGTGGATCTCACGCCCACACTCAACAAAAAATATTTGCGGAAGTTTTGTGCCACATCAGCCCACGGTGTTTAAAATGAACAAATTATGGGTGATTCAATAGGAAAAATGCGTAGTTGAGGTACCTAAGGGGAAAACCCCAACAAGTTTAGGGATTTGTTTGTGTGTTCAGCCAAACATCTATTACTCCCTCTATACCTATTTATATGTCACCATTTTGGATTTCACGTGCATTAAGAAACTAAGTAAGTTTACTATTCTACCCTTATTTAATTTTTTTGGAACTCAAGTTTTCAATCAATGAATATGAATTAATTTATTTTAATTAATTAATTTAACCAATAAACATGAATCATTTATTTAGCTTTTCTAAGTTGATCAAATGTATATTTTCAAGGCTAATAATTCAAAGGGTAACAAAGAAACAATATGATAATTTATACATTGATTTTATGAAATAACAAGTATTATGGACTAACTATTTATAGAAAGAGATGACATATAAAAAAGAACGGAGGGAGTATAAGTCTTCAAAAGTCATAATGAAAATCTGAAAGTCATAAGAAAAGCTAAAAGTCACGAGGAATAAATTTGTGACAACAAGGCTCGTTATTTCCTTTTCATTGCTTTCGCCTAACGAGGAAGTTTATTTAATTATAGGAAAATTGAATACATGAAGCAGAGAGAAAGAGAGTTTGCACAAGATGAAATTAATAAAAAGTGGACCACCTACAAGTACTATTTCTTAGTAGCAATTTATTTAACTCTTAACTGGGATTTTATGAGTTGTTTGCTATGAAGACGAAGAACCAATGGCCGCAGAATTAGGTCCAAAAATTAAGAAGTTAGAACCACAAAGAAGTTTCTAAATTTGGCCAAATTTTTAAATTTGTGCACTTCCATAAAATTCAAAATAATAGACAATAAATTCTTTGAAGAAAGCGCAAAGGGTGACTGAATTAGTTGGGTGAGTGGTTGGTTTTCTACGTGTGAGATGTGAGATAGATTTTCCACATCAATAACCTTTTCAATCAGAGCTCATAATAACGGGGTTATTTACTACGATTTACATCTTTTGTATGACTTGTGAGCTATTGCAAATATATAAATTTATATCAATTGTGCACCCAAAGAGTAATAGTCGTTGCGAGTTTTCCTCAAGGTTCTAAAGCTAAGAAAAATTACTTCCAGATATGATCAGTTTATATTTAGCCACATAAATTAGAAAATTGCCGTAGCTAAATTCAGAAAAGTAGTTTTCAACATGGAAATTCGAAAAAGGATTTACATCCACTTTGCTATTAGTATTATCTATGTAAATTTAATTTAGTTTTTAGAAATTTATTTGACTAAAATGTAGAGTACAAAATAAAATCACAAAATAGAGAAGAGAGTATGTTGTGTAAAATAGAAGGAAGGGAGTAATTTGATTGGTTGATAGAGATGGATTAACATCTACTGTACTAAGCGCACGAATCGCCTTCATAAAATGTCGTTGCCATTTTTACCCTTTGGAAAGAGATTTTAGGTTCGAAAAAAAAAATGTCATTTAGTTATTTTATCTTAATATTTAGGATTTTAAAATTAATTAAAGTAATATATATTAAATTTTCCCTTTTAAGACTTTGAAATTAAGTAAACTTTTGCTTATTAACTTTTTTCTTATTTGAATTATGTTGAAAGTTCTAATATTAAACAATTTTATATCAATTAACATTTTAATAGCGTATAGAAATCCTTTGTTAAACTAAAAATTAGGGTGTACATGATCGGATTGGTTCGGGGTTTTCAAATATCAAATCAAACAATTTGTGTAGAAATTTTAAATTTATAAACCAAACCAAACTAATAAAATTCTGATTTTTTTGGGTTTTTCAACCTCGGGTTGGTTCGGGTTTTTCAAATACCAAACCAAACCATTGTGTCGAATTTTTAAATTTATAAATCAAACCAAACTAATAAACCTTGGATTTTTCAGTAAAGTTTGCATACAAACATATAATTAACTTGTGCTTCAAATATTTCTTTAGTCCAATCAAAATATAATTATCTAAGATGTTTCTTAAGAAAATAACACAAAATATGAGATGAGTTTTTGAGATGTCATGAAAATTTGACTTTTAAAATGATCATATGACTCATTTAGGCCCAATAAAATTATCGAGTTCGAGGTTATACGCATGTTATGTTAACATCGTAAGCTAATTGCTTAACTTATAAAATCTTGATAGTGTCTGTGACTGTATAAATAAATTTGCTTGTGATTTGAGGTCAGTTTTTTCTAAATTTTCAATCTCTTTTTAAAGTTAAATAATAATAAATGATCTTGTATTCTTGACAGACAATTGCAATCTCACTTACTAATTCAAAAATACGCTAAATAATATAATTATGTGCACACGCACAAGAGTAATTTATTACATTCCGAAAAGTCATACGCCTTTGTCATTGCAATTCAGCTATGAGTTTTTCTTTTTCTTTAGATATTTGACCTTGAAATTGAGATTTTTCAAGCTATCACTTTACTTGAATTATAGGCTAATTTAACTATTTTACCTTTCTTTTTCTTTGATATTTATATATCATTTGATTTGTTTTAATCCGTCGTGATGAAGCAATCAAAGGAGTACAACGTTACGTTATAATTGTCTCTTTTTTTTTTCTTTTCTTTTTATATTTTGCTGAAATACGCATAAATCTTATGATTAATTAAAAAGATGACAAGTTAAATAATCTATAAATAATTCATTGTTTGATATTACAAACAACATATACAATGAACTACATTGAGATAATGGTAAAAATAAAATAATGGTATGTGTGTTATATTGTGGTGTCGTTATAATATACATTTGCTTTAATGTTCGAGTCTATAGGTTTAAATATTTCTTTTTAAATCTTCTTTTAGATAGATTTGCAAAAAGTTTGATTGATTCCTATAATCTTAAGTATTAAAACAGTTGGTGCACACTTTAATTTCACACACTTGCAAGGACAATTGAAATAGACTTGGCAAATAAATGTGTGTCAATTTACAATTTAAGAAGATTTCTTTCTCAATGGATAATAAGAATTTTACTTGTTCAAAGTCATTTAACAAATAGACTTGAAGATGAAACAAATCAAAACCATTGACTTCGTCCAAAGATGAACTACTAATTGAATATTAAGTTCTGAAAAAGTTAGTTAGTGTTTGAAGGATTTATAAACATACGTGTTGAAAATAATATCAATATTGCTAAGAATTGTAATTTCTAACATAAGATTATGAACTTTTTCGACACTTATAAATTGGTTCAGAGATTTTGAAATCTATTGGTATGTATAAATTTTTAGTCGATTAATTAGTTATAAATAATTAATTTTAGAACTTGCTAATTTTTATAGTACAATGCAAACATATCGTTTAAATAATATTTATGTTGTTGTTATTATAAGGTTGTTTTTAACATTAAAACTAGTAAATAAAAAATAAGAAAAATAGAACATGAGTCATGTTGCAGCCAGCAAAGCAGAAAATTGCAATTTTTGACTACCAAACATTCATTAAATAGTGGTACAATCACCATGACTTGTATGTCTATAGTGCCAGCCAAACTAATAGTTTAGGCACATGTGAACTACTAAAGTAATTACCTGCCCCTCACCGTTTTCTTCAATGTTCTTCTCATGATATTGGAGGTGTTTGTGGTCAGTGGCGAACCCAGGATTTTTGCTCAGGGGATTCGAAATATAAAGAAGAAGTTCAAGTGGTAATGCAAGTGTGCGGTGAGCGTAGTAGCCCCTTGGCATGCTCTTTGTACAAGAACCATAGATATTTTATTGGTTTTTAAAAGTAAAGACTAAGCTAATTAAAGATATTGAAAACAAAGTTGCATTGATAAGAGTTTTAGTGGATCGACTGTATTATATAAGTTAATTCCTAAAACACATGAAAATTAAATGATGAAAAAGGGAGCGAGACGGGGAAGAAAAATATTTACCTTATCATGCTAAATTTAACTCACTTTATCATACCGTATTAAACATTTCTTTTTACTTTTATCATGCTCCATCGAGCATTCTTAAAATTTCTTGTGCTTTTTATACTTTTATTTTGTAATGTTTTACTTTATATTTCACTTTTTAAAAATTTTAAATTAATATCCATTCAATCAAATATTACTATAAAATCGTCAAGATTCTCTAAAAGTGTGTAAGAATAGAGTTACTAATATTATAATGCATATTATTAATATAAATAAATATCATCGTCAATTTTTTTAGTTCATATAGTTCAATTTACTAGGTTAGTCATAATTTGTAAAAAAATAAATAAATAACGAATAAATCAAATAAGTTTAGTTTTCATCCCACTAAAATAGAATTAAAAATATAAAAGAAAATTCATGAATTCTATTAAATTAATATTTTTAAAAGGACGTTGACGATATTTAAGTTTCTTCATTCAATTACATCTAATTTACATTTTTTAAAAATAAACTATATTTCTATCTCAATTTCAAGTTAAATATAATTCATCATTTTAAAAAAAAGTTATTCAAACATATATGAAAAAAGAGTTACGTTGAAACTAAATGAATAATAGATATAAAAAGAATAAAATATAAGAATAAAAAGAATGTGTCAAATAAATTTAAACAAAAATAAATTAAAAAGAAGAAATGGAATAAAAGGAAAAAATAATGAAAAAGAAGAAGAAGGTCTAAGCCCAAAAGTTCCATTTTCCAAAGCTAATATTAATAAAGGGAAAAAATGTTGCCTTTGGGACTTGAACCCATGACATAGGGGCACTACATGAACCACTTATCCATTGAGCCAAGCCTGTCCTTTGTTCTCAAGGGGTTCATTTTAATATATATACACATAAAATTAGAATTTGACGTTATATATACAGTGTAATTTTTTGACGAGGGGGCTCACCTCTACCTAGGTCCGCCCCTGTTTGTGGTGTGGTTTAGGTTCATTGGAACTCCCCTTCTTGAATAGCTTTCATATTCACAAAGATATTACTCTCACATTTCTTTTTTTGAAAAAAAAAAATCATAAACAAAAAGTTAGTTTACTCTTAACTTTATTCAATGTAATCAATACTTTTTATTTATAAAAATAATTAATTTAAAGAATAAACTAAAAAGTTAATTTATTCTATTTAAGTTTATAAATTAATAGATATTTTGAGACGAATTTGTATCCATCTAGAGGGGATACATTAAAATTAGTAGGTATTATGAGACGAACTTGTATTCTGGAGAATCAAATTTCTTATAAAACAAAGTTTACTAGTAGTATGACAATTTGGTATGTCATTCATGACTAAAGGCCTAATAAAGCTATTATGTTATAAATCATGATTAAGATGCTTTAGATTAGTGTCTCGTATGAGTACGTTATGAATCATGATTTAAAGGAGGTATTCTTATTATTATGAAGTTTATGAATATGATTTGGTATTACTAGATTCTTACCACTTCAAAGATTATGATTATGATATGACTATGCATATCTTTCATTGGCAGTTTACTTAGCATCGAGTGAACTTTGGGATGGAGGCTCACCCATTAGAGATGACAGAGTTCTTTAGAAACAATAGCCTCGTCCTATGACTATGTGCCCCGAAAGGCTATTTTAATTTATCTTAGCTAGTGGATCCACTTTAGCTCACTGGACGTAACAGTGTCCTTACCTTGGCAAGCTTGGATCCTCTCTTTCAGTGTGGGAGGTTTACACTAGACTCCATGTTCTAGCTCACATGGATTATGTCGGTTAATGATATCTCCCACCACAGTTTATGATTTCCTCAATAGTTTATAATTTCTACTTATGATATGATTTTCAAAATATGGCATTGACCTTGTACTATGTTTAATGAATTCAACTTATTAGATTATGTCATGTTTTACTTGGTCATGCATTATCATATTTTTAGACTCATTATGCTACTACGCAAACTCATGCATTTTTCCTCATCCTCGGTACATTCCAAGTACTTGTTAGGGTTTGCCCTGATTTTCTTATCTTATTTGAAGTTTATTTTTCCTAAAGAAAAGACAAAACATTACCATAAATGTTTTACTTTTCCTGAAAGGAAAACATTATTTTCTTCCATATTTGGTTCATTATTTCCTTAGAGGAAAACTTTGGAGATCTATAAATTGAAGATCGCTATTCTCATAACATAACACAACAGAATCTACAATGTAGACATTTAAGAGTTTAGTTTATGGAAGATTTTCTCTCTACAATTTTAATAATATTTTATTAATTTTTAATATGTAGGCCAATCGGCCAAATTCCATATAATGATATTTTGATCTTTAGTATATGTTTTTGTCTTCTGATTTATCAACCATATGATATGCAATTGTAACCTTCCGCATGACACCCTAATCACTTTCGAACCCAACAAGTGGTATTAGAGCACTTGGTTCAATGATCCAATGGAACAAAGTTGAAGACATGTTCAAGCCGATTTCGGATCCAGATTAATTTGCAATCAACGTGATGATAATGAAGATTTTTGTGCTACTACATGTGGAGAAACTTTTCAGATATATTTTCAACAATCCTGCTACTCTATCCTTTAAAACAAAATCAATTTTCAACCCATGATTATTTTAACTCATGGGCTCCAACTTTCAACCCCTGCAAACTTTTAATGTTGGGCTCCACTTTTAACTCAGGCATCTTACTTTAAACGCATGAGCTCCACTTTTAACTCATGCATCTTATTTTTAACGTATGAGCTCCACTTTCAACTCATGCATATTTAACATATGAGCTCCACTTTCAACCCTGCTTGTAACTTTTAACACATGACTCCAATTTTTAACCCATGTCAATTTTTAAATCATGGTAAGCAGCAGTCATACATGAAAAATTTGATAAGAACAAGATTATCAAGCATATGAAAAAGACGGATCAAGTTTTGTCAAGAAAATCCAGCCAAAAGGGGAGATTTGTTAGGATTTTGCCCTAGTTTTCTTACTTTATTTGAAGTTTATTTTTCCTAAAAGAAAAGACGAAATATTACCATAAATGTTTTTACTTTTCCTGAAAGAAAAACATTATTTTCTTCCATATTTGGTTTATTCTTTCCTTAGAGGAAAAATTTGGAGATCTATAAATTGAAGATCCCTATTCTCATAACATAACACAATATAATCCACAATGTAGATGTTTATGAGTTTAGTTTATGGGAGATTTTCTCTCTACAATTTTAATAATTCTTTATTAGTTTTTAATATGTAGGCCAATTAGCCAAATTCCATATAATGATATTTTGATCTTTAGTTTAAGGTTTTGTCATCTGATTTATCAGCAATATGATATGCAGTTGTAAGCTTCCGCATGACGCCTTAATCACTTTCGAACCCAACAATACTGATTGCATACATTTCTTGTGCATATATTGTTTTATAATATAGGTCATGACACACATTCATCCAGTTGCGGTTAGCTCCATCAGCCTTTAAAGTTTTGGTGACTCCTCATGGTTAAGGGCATGATCACCACATTATATTATGAGATCTAACACTTTCAGTTTTCATATTTATTTCGTGAGTTAGAACTTGTCCTAGCCACACCTATGTTGTAATAGAGACTTATGCCAGATATAGTATTTTCCGCGTTAAGGTCTTGTACTCTGATTTTGGTATCATATTAAGTTGAGACTAATATTCCACCTATTCTTTATTTCATCTATGTTGTTTATCTTAGTGTTATGCTATGTCAAATGGCTTGTTTAGAGTCTTTAGGGATTATATTCGTCATGTCATGTCTAAGGGATAGTCTTGGATCGTGACACCCATGGAATCAAACTATCTCTTAGATTTACATAATTGCTAACCATTCTGAATTGTAAGTAACCTAATCAGAATTTAATAGGCGGATTTGGTCAATCTATCAATATTGACCTAAATATCATCAAATTTCCACAAAGTCTATAGCAATCCTACCATGAAAGTCATAACAAATATGCTCCTACTTCCACTTAGATATAAGGATCCTCTGAGTCATCCCATCTGGACTTTGATATTCATACTTCACCTATTGACAATTCAAGCATCGAGACACATGTTCCATGATGTCCTTTTTCATCCTATACCACTAATATTGTTGCTTCAAATCAAGGTACATCTTTGCATCCTAGATAGATAGAATATTTAGAACTCTGAGCTTTCTCTATGATCTCTGGTAAAATCACCAATTTTAGGAATACAAACATATCCCTTGATCCCCAAGGAACACTACAGATCCATTTAAAACCATTTTTTTACATTACCAACGTGAGGTAAAATTGAGATGATTAGTTATTCAATCAACTAATTATGTGTATTGACTATAACCGAGTAAAATAGTTATTTGCAAAAGAAGACTAATTACAACAATACAACAATTAATCGTGAATGATCTGAATTTGTAAAGTGAGATACATACTTAATTAAGCACATGCTTTTTTTATATAAATTATTTTTTAAATCAATAAATATTCCTAACATAATTTATGATTAATTTATAAAACATAAGTAACTTAAAATTACATGTAAAATACATATTTTAGAGTATTTTTGTCAAACAAAATGGGAAAATAGTACCAAATAATTTAGAAAATAATTTTGACCTTTCAGACTCTCTCTCTCTCTCTCTCTCTCTCACCTCTCAAATCTTCGAACTCTTTTTCAGCTTATCTGTGATTTGTCTCGATTGGATGATAGTGGGTTTCGCTGGAAAATCTTTATGGAGCTTGAATGTTGATTTTACAGTCTTTTGGAGACGATTTTGAGTTGAATTTCATATTAAAAATTCAAGGTTAAAGACAACAAACATATGTTTATCACCACTATATCCCATGTATATCATATATATTTGTTTAATCCATGAAAATCTCTATAATATATACACGTATATACATGATATACAATGTGTTATATGCATGCGGCAATGTTGCCCATGAAAATTACACTAATATAACATGATATACACACACTGCAGAGACATTTTTGATGTGTTACTACTATTTTGTAATTTTTCGAGGACGAAGCTTTTATAATAATTGATTGGATGAGTTGTTGTGACTTCTTCAATGGACGAATCCAATTTTCCCTCGTCGTCTTCTCTACAAATGGAGGCTGGAGCTCTCCGCTTTTGTATTATTTGAACAGTAAATGCATAGACGTCGGTTATACTGGGGAATTGGCTATAAAAGTGCCAATTTTTTTTAAGCTTATGTTGACAAACCTATAATATATTTGGTAAAAAGTATGTCCATACCAATTGGAGGTTTTTTTTTGTGTATTTAAGTGTCAATATCCCATATTTTTTATATGGTGAGTTAACATACTTGGACCTTAGCAAGATATTTGTAACCTTGGGCCTTTACTAGATGTGGCATGTGTTCTATTTTAATTTAGATGGTCCACATTCTTGCTTGTTACTGGGCTGTTAATGACATATTTGTACCAGTCCACTTCACGTTTGGTTAGGGAAAATTACACGGATAAAAAACCATATACTAGTTAATTAGTTAATATAGTTACAGTTTGTCTTAATTACAATTTGTGACTTGCTTTTAGTTATAATTATGCAGCTTAGTGTTTTAATTTGTATAATTCGTCATGTTTGTATAATTTGCCACATATGTGTAATTTGTCACTAACAATTCTCCGTTTGCTTTGTATTTGTATATGACGGTGATTTCCTCTGGCTTTTCAGTTTTATCATCAAATACAATCAATCTTTTTTGTATAACTTTTTAAAATTTGTATAAACGTGTAGTTTTCAAAATTTGTATAATAAAATCTATATAACTTTTGTATAACTGTTAATGTTCATAAGATTGCGTTAAAAATAACTTAATTATATAAATACACACAAATTATACAAACATACCCGTGAATTATACAAATGAGGTATGAATTATACAAGCAAACAAGCTATAGCTACAGTCTATAAATATGCAAATTATAGCTAAGGAGCCTAATTAATACTGATGGTCAAACTTGTATTTGCACAAACAGTCAAATCATATTTCCTCATCCCTGTTCCCTTCTACGCTTTCATTGTTCATTTATTTATTTAATTTAAAATTTCACAACTAGTAGTTGATTATTTAAACTTTAACTTCTTTAGCTTTGATTCTCACATTGTAATCGATTATTTTATTTTATTTTTTAATTAAAAGCTATCCTCTTCCATTTGCCCATACACTACACTAGGGCTGGCAAGGGGACGGGGACTGGGGGATGGGACGGGACTGGGGACGCGGCTGGGGGGATTTGGCCGGGACCGGGATTGGGGGAACAAAAATAAGTCCCATCCCGTCCCACTATATATACGGGATGGGACGGGTTTTGGAGGAACGGGACGGGAGATTTTTTATTTTTTATATACTTATTTATTTTTATTGAAATTATATGTTATTGAATAACATTTTTAGTTTATTTGATTTTTTTAATAACATTTTTAGCTAATAAATAATGCTTAAGTTTCAAAATTCAAATTTCAATTTCAAAATTCAAATTTCAATTTCAAACTTCAAACTTCAAATTTCAAATTTCAAATTTCAAATTCCAAATTCAACTTTCAAATTTCAAACTTCAATTTTCAATTTTCAATTTTCAAATTTCAAATTTGAGAAGTTCAAATTTGTATTTTAAATATTTTAAAGTAATTTAAACTTGAAATTTTGATTTTTAAATTAAGTATTTTAAAATTAGTTTAGTATATATGTAAATATGTATGAATATATTAAAATAAAAATGCAAGACAATAGTTATATAAAAAAGACTTAATAAAACCTTCAAATTTATTCAATAAAAGCTAATTGTAACTTAGAACTTAGAAGTTAACAATTTACAAATATTAGTGGAGTAACTAATCTACGCAGCCACCTTCTAGGAAGGGTTCTGTTCAATAAGTTCTCATATGTAAAACTAATATTTGTTACAAATATTAGATGAGTAACTAATTTACGCAGCCACCTTCTAGGAAGGGTTCTGTTTCAATTAGTTCTCGGATGTAATCTAATATTTGTATTCTCCTTTAAAATTTAATTCTAATTGTCGCATCATATCGACGGTAACATCCTCCGGTGTTGGCAAACTTGCTAGAAACTCTTGTGACTCTAATTCATCATCACTAGATCCAATTACCGCATTAATCCAAGCTTTTTGTTTGGAACTTAACTTTGGCAAATTATAATTTCTCCTCTCGGTGTTGAACCAATCTCTAAATAAAATTGATATTTCCAAACTGTCTTCCGCCAATGAATGTCTATGATCATCAAGTTGAAACCTTGCCGCACTAAAAGCAGCCTCTGATGCAACTGATGAAACTTGAATAGCTAGAACATCACGAACCATTTTGCTCAAAATTGGAAATGCAACGCTCCGCCTCCTCCACCATGCTAATAATTCTTCGTTGCCATCTTCATCTTCCACTGTTTCTAAAGATTGATTAAGATATTCTTCAAAATCATCACGGTTAGTAGAATTAAGACCAAGAAAATCTCGTATATAACTTGAAATTCGAGCTTTACTCTGAGGATTAGAAGTTTGACCAACTTCTTGAGTATTTCCTGTAGTTCTATAATTTTCATACAAAATTTTTGCTTCTACTTTTATGCTAGACTTACACATTTCACAAGTTGAATTTATTTCCGGTAAAATTTCTAAGGTTTCATAAAAAGTGTCAACAAGTCCCTGTACACCTTGTAATTTATAGTCAAGATGAAGTAAAGTAGCAGTTAAAAAAAATTGAGGAATAGAAAAAATATATTTTAAAAATTTTTCAATCATACCTTCAATTGCAACTCTAAATTTTTCAATTTTTTTGTATTTAGAAAATTGAATTGAAATAGCACGAATATTTATTAATACTGATGAAATAGTAGGATAATAAATTTCAGAAAACATGGTTGTAGCATTATAAAAAAGTCTTAAAAATTCTAATAGTTCATTAGTTTCTCCCAATCTTCTTCACAAATTCTGTCTAATGGGTCAGCATTATGAGCATTAAATACTATTTGTATGGGTTCTCTATATTCGTAAGCAACTGAAAACATTTCGTAAAAAGAATTCCACCTTGTTTTAATATGTCTTGGAATTTTTCTTGGTGGCAAATCACATAGTACACAACGCTCATTAAATTCCCTAATTCTAGCAGCTCTATTAGCATAAAAAATTCAGGCATACTAGCAAAAATTGCATTATTAGATGCATTATCTAATGCGACAGACATTACTTTATCTATAAGCATGTAATAATCTATAACACTCAAAATATTTGAAGCTAAATATGCACTAGTTTTTTTCTCTATACATTCTTTATAACTTAAGATTTTTTTTGCAAATTTCAGTTATGATCAATCCAATGTGCTGTACTAGTTAAATAATCATGTCCATTAACACTACGACCCATGTCCGAAGTTATAGACACTCTACAATCTAATATGCTAAATATACAACGAAGGTATTGATAATGTTTACCTTGATATACAAAAACATCAGATTTAACAGTATTTCTTAAAAAACCTCTATAATTAGGATTATAAGTTTGTTGAATATATTCAATAAAATCGGGATGTGAAGTAAAACTATAAGGTAAACCACAAACATAAACCATTTTAGATAAATTTTCGCGATCTTTTTCCTTATTATATTTGTGTTGTGTTAGTGGACCACCGCAGTTAGAAGGATCTAATGTTTCTTGAACCATGTTAGAAGCCCCTATCGATTCATTAACATTAATATCAAAATCATTAACTTGAATTCCTTTTTTTCTATCGGCTAATGATTTAACTTCTTTATATTGAATTGACACACAAGATAACAAATGTCTATTTAAGCCCCCCGTCCCACCTTGACCTCCATCTTGTTTATGTATAAAAAGTTGCTTACATTTATTACAAATAGCAATAGAATTTTCCTTATCTAAAGTCATAAATTGCCACACAACAGAAGTTTTAGGGTGTTGATACTTCACCTTCTCCCTCGTAGGAGGTATAAGGGGTGGGCGTCCAGAATTTTGCTCCGTTGAATTTGTAGTTTCATTTGGAACATTTGTCACCGGACTAGTAGGTGTATCTTCTAATTCATCTTCTCCCGAACCAACTTCTACTTCTTCACCTGAATTTTCATCAAGATAAGGATTAATATCACCATAAATTTGTTGTAAAAGTTCACAATCGAGTTGAGTATTTGAATCAATATCATAAGAAGTATCATCAACATAAGTAGAATCATTTGTATTAAATCTAACTCTAGAAGTACCACCACATTTACTCTTATTTTTTTCCTTACTACTTTTTTTATTAAAATTAAATAATCTACTAATGCCACTTGGTTCTTTCTCTTTTCCTTTACCTGTATCTTTTTTGTTAGAACTCATATTTAATTATATGTAAAGTATAATATAAAAATAATAATAACACAAAAATTAATGACAAAAAATAAAATATAAATATTATGAAATCTATGTACCAAATGTCTGCGTTAATAGCAGACGTTATAACCAATTTTTGAAGCTTGTAGTTTGTTGTAACTTGTAATTTGGAACTCCAATATTTGATAGCAAATATGAGAATTATATATATTATTATATATAATATGAAAACTTAGAATTGAAATATATGTATTATGATATAATATGAGACTTAACTAGAATAAAAGATTGAGACTTGAGAGATATAAAAAATAGATGAGAGAATATATGATTTTGTAAGAAATAATAAGGGATAGAGGGGTATTTATAATATTAAAAGTGGGTTAAAGTGTATTTATGATAACATGAGGGTTTAAAGTAAAGTATTAAAAATAGGGGTGGTAGGGGGTGTTGGGGAAGGGAAAAATCAGTCAATAAATTCGTTGGGGGGGCCCACTAGCCGTTACCCAACGAATATAATTTAAAAATAAATAAATAAATAAAAAATATATATTAGGGGATCCCGCGAACCGGCCGGTTCATCCGGGCCAGGACCGGGCTGGGTCGATCGGGCCCAACGGGTGAACCGGCCCCTAACCGGTCCCCATCCCGAACCCCCCCAAATCCCCAAAAATAAACGGGACCGAGTCCGGCGAGTCGGTTCTCGAACCGGTCTCGGGGCAGGGTGGGCCGACCCGGTCCCCCTGCCACCCCTACACTACACTCAATTTTCCGAAAAAAAATTTTAAAAATATCAATAAGAGTTTGTTCCCCATATGATGAAATTCTCAAAAATTTGAAACTTCCTCAATTTCAATTTGTTTGACCTATTTTTCTTTTTAACCTGCTTAAAAAGAATGATTATTCTCTTTTTAATAACTCTTTAATTCCAATTTTCCACATGACATGTTTAAGACTACAAGATTAAGAATATTTCGCACAATTGACATACTCCCTCCATCCCATAGTAGATGGGCATGTTACTAAAAATAATTGTTCCATATTACTTAATCACTATATAATTAATTGATATTTTTCTCATTTTACCCCTATAATTAAAATGTCATTTTGAATGCGAATAATTCTCAATACTAGATATACCTATACTCAATGTGTATTTTTATGTATATTTTTTCTAACTTATTTTTATATGTATTGATATGAACAAAGAATTAAATAGTAAAATTATTCAATCTATTAATGATTTCTTAATTATCATGCAAATTTAAAAATTTGGTAATCTAGTATGGAACAAATTAAATGGTGTATCTTATATTTAAAACAATAAAATTGAAAATTTCCATTAATATTTTTAAGGAAAACTACATAATTAGACATACTTAACTGTCATATATACATAATTTACCTGTAGTTTAAAAACATTATTCATAATATCACTTTTTAATAATTATACCATATATTTTAAAAAGTTAAATTAGATACACAAATCTCTTAAATATGATATTGAATAATTATCTTAAAATTTAAACTCCTTAATTAAATGTATACTAACAATTCAACCTCCCTCAATCTCCTCTGCCAACAATATCTCTCCCCCCACCCCCCATGTCCTCCACCATTTTTTCTCTTTTCCTTCATCCTCTCAACCCATAATTTTTTTCACAATATCTATCAAAAATGAATTTTTGTTTCATTAGCAAATATATTTCTCTCTCATCAACCTCCTCCAATCTCCTCCGCCAACAATATATCTCCCTCCCATCCCACATTAAAATTACACGTTCGTAAATATGATATTGAATAATTATCTTAAAATTTGAACTCCTTAATTAAAGGTATATTAACAATTCAACCTCCCTCAATCTCCTCTGCCAACAATATCTCTCCCCCCACCCCTCATGTCCTCCGCCATTTTTCCTATTTTCCTTCATCCTCTCAACTCATAATTTTTTCACAATATCTATCAAAATTAATTTTTGTTTAATTAGGAAGTATTTTTCTCTCTCATCAACCTCCCCCAATCTCCTCCGCCAACAATATCTCACCCTCCCACCCCACATTAAAATTGTACGTTCTTGACACACCATTATATTAAAGCAGGCACTCATGTTGCAAACCATACTACTTGTAATTTATCTTTATTCTTTCTTTCCTGCATTTTTACTACCATCACCATTTCTATTTTTCTGTTTAATTTTGGAGTGGGATGTGACAAACTCAATGTTAAAAGCTCGTGATTTTTTCAGAATAACTATAAAAAATGATTCGGTTCATCAACAATATATTTAGAAGTTTGTTACTATTCAACCATCATTCTTTTTATGTATCGAATGAGTGAGGCTATTTTCCTGCCTCCTTGTGCCCTAGTTCAGGATCTATGGCTTGAGTACTAGCAATTGTATTGGCGTTTTTATGTCATGTATCTGAGCATGTTATTTTATGTATAAGGGATCTTTCTGTCATGATGTAGTATCTTTTTTAGTGTATTTGAGACGATTTTGTCATGTATCTGGTCATACTTTAACAAGATCGTTATAGATCACATTTTTATGAAATTACAATGGTCACAAATTTATTGATGGCGCAGTTAGCGATAATGAAGAACCATAAAAGTCGAAACACACTGTAATACCCCATATTTGAAACAGACCAACAATACAGATTTTGAGAAGTTGCAGGTGCAACCCACGGACCGTAGGTTAGACCACGACCTGAGCTAGTGGTCTGTGGTTCACCACTGCAACCCCTCTCCAAACCCAATTTAGAAAATTGGCTAAGTCTCGACCCACGGACAGACCCACAGTCCGTAGGTCAGACAATGGTCCGTGGTCTGTGTCCGTGGATCGAGGCCCCCTTTACCCAGCCTCTGACGTAAACAACGGTTGACCAGCACGGACCGTCGTTTGATCCACGGTCCATAGGTCTAACCGTAGGTGACGGTCATTAGCCAGTTAGAGGAAAATTGTTGATTTAGGTCAACTTCAAATGGTCATAACTCTTAGCACAAAAGTAATTATGTGTCCTATGACCTATGATATGATAGATGATTGAATTCTCTTTCCAATGCCACTGAATTTGCTAAATTCTGACCTTTGAGTAAAAAGTATGCTCGTTTTAGTGAAGCCATATCGAGCAGATTTGACCTACAACCTCAATCTACGGACCGTACATTGACCTACGGCCCGTAGGTCCCGTCCATCGATCACTCTGACAACAGTTAAGTTAGGGGTCTTTTGGTCTTTTTCTATTTTGTTGGACCTCTAAGCTACATCATTTAGACCCTAAATTATGAGGTTTTAGTTAGTTTAAGCCTAGAAACATAACTAGAACTTACCTAAGTCAAATCATTAATCAAAACATAGAAAATTAAAAGTAAGAAAGGAGAAAAAGGTCAAGAACCCTAGTTCAAGAACGCAACAAGGTTCCATTAATTTCAACCCCAAAATCTAAGGATTTCTCTGTGGAATTCGTCAACAGGTATGTGGGATTTCACTAGTGTGTTCCTTTCACCCATTAGGTCCCTAGTTTTCAGTCAGTTTCTTGATCCCCTTATTATGACTAGACCTAGGGTTTCTTAAATGTTAGAATTATTGGGTTCTTAGCTGTTAGAATGATCCAAATCATATTAGTATGTTAATATTCAGTTTATTGCATGAATTCCAGAACCCTAGCTATGTATTTCTTTAGTTCTTGAATTACACATGCTAGGTCAGATATTTCAGTTATTCAGTTATACATGCCTCAGTTATTAATGCATCAATATCATTTAATTGTTGCATACTCAGTTTGCATGTCCATTTTGAGCTATCCAGTAACTTACAAAAATTTAGTCATAATCTGTTAAATACTTAATCCATTGGGAGTAGCATAATACCTAGTTGGACTAGGGTTCAGCATACCCAAATAGTCCCAAAACTACTAGCCACGTAGGTCGTAAGTCCCCTCTGTGGGCATAATTTAAGTGATCACGCCAGCATGACTATATACCTCTAGCAGGGTATATTGGGTCCTCTCGATGGGGCGTATACATTGGACTCCGCATTTAGCTCATGTGGTTTTATTATCGATTATTAGTAGTTCCCACAGTTCAGTCAAATTCTATTGCATTGACCATTTATCAGTATATCTAATATTCAGTTTCAACATGTTATAAATTGGTCACTGCATTCAGTTATCTCAGCATTCATTATCTATATCATGTTCAGATTATATCACTGCTTATTTGCTTTGTTCAGTTATATGTTATTTCAGCTGTATTTTATCATGCATGCTCAGTACCTTTCAAGTACTGACGCATACTCTGTGCTACATCTTCTCGTGATGTAGGTTTAGGTTCTCAATATCCAAATCACGCTTAGATCGATTCCCGTTCTCCAGTTTAGCAGAATCAGTGGTGAGTCCTCATTCTCCGAGGACAATAGTCATGAGGTTCTTTTCAGTATTTTTAGTCCTTTAGTTTCAGTTTTGCTAGATTTAGTTGGGGCCTATCCCAGTATTTCTAGTCAGTAGAGGCTATTTTCAGACATAGATAGATTCAGCTTAGTATTGAGTTAATATCTTCCTTGTATTAAACTTATCAGTTTTCATATATCTCAGTTATCGTACATGGGTATTTCCCATCTTTACATTTTGTTTATAATTATAGCTTCCGCACAGTTTCTATTATTCAGTTTATATTTAGTATGCTCATGATCATGCCAACAGAGTTAGCTTGGGATCACTTGTGGTCCTAGGTCCTGTGTCCACGTCTCGGGGGTAGCTCGGAGCGTGACAAACTTGGTATTAGAGTACTAAGTTTAAGTGTCCTAGGATGTCTGAAAAGCCACACTAGGTAGAGTCATTTTCATAGATGTGTAGTGTGCACCACATCTAATGAGAGGGAGGCTACAAAGTGTCTTAGGAAAAATCTTCATTTTCTTGTTACTCTTATCGTGCGTAAGGTATGATCTAATTCCGTTTTAACTCGATTCTACATTTCAGTAATCATGCCTCCCCGTAGAGCTAATGCCAGGAATGCGAATGCCAGGAACACAAACGCAGCTCCTCCAGTCCCTGATCAAGAAATGTCGAATACAGATTTCAGGAACGCCATTCAGATGTTGTCTCAGAGTGTGGCCAACCAGAACAATCAGCGGGCTCCCATTCCGGTAAATGCCAATGTTGGGTCAGTTGCAGCTAGGGTGCGAGACTTTGTTAGGATGAATCCGCCAGAGTTCTTAGGATCGCAAGTTGGAGAAGATCCCCAAAACTTCATTGATGAGGTCAAGAAAATCTTTGAAGTGATGCAGGTAACTGGGAATGATCGGGTTGAGTTAGCTTCTTACCAACTTAAGGATGTGGCTCATATTTGGTATACTCAGTGGAAGGAGAACAGGGGTACATATGCAACTCATATTACTTGGGATTGTTTCAGCGAAACCTTTCTGAATAGGTTTTTCCCCATAGAGTTGAGAGAAGCAAGAGCCCAGAAATTTATGAACTTAAGGTAGGGTAACATGATGGTCCAAGAGTATGGGCTCAAGTTTAACCAACTCTACAAGTATGCTCCTCACATGGTTGCTGACTCCAGGGCTCAGATGAATAAGTTTCTTTATGGGGTGTCAGACTTAGTGAAAACAGAGTGCAGGAATGCTATGTTGTTGGGAGACATGAACATCTCTAGGCTCATGACTCATGCTCAGCAAGTTGAGGGTGATAAGCTTAGGGAACATGCTAAGGAGACTAAGAAAGCAAGAACATGTAACTACGACTATTCCCAACAAAAATTGGGTGGTGGAAATCACTCACAGTTTCAACAGAAGTCTTCGACTCCAGCCGCTTCATCAGCTAGTGTTCCATCCCCTAAGTTCTGTAATGATCAGCAAGGTAGGGCGTCAGGCTCTAAGTCTCAAGGTAGTGTTTCAGGCACCAAAACTTAGCCAACTTGCCCGAAATGTAGTAATAACCATCTGGGCGAGTGCCTTGCAGGTAAGGAAGAATGCTTTGGGTGTGGTCAGTCTAGTCATAGATTGAAGGGTTGTCCTTCTAGACAGGGTCAAGGAAGAAATAAAGGTAGAGTTCAGTCTACAACTTCAGCAACACCAGTAGGTCGCCCGACTCAGCAGGGTAACTCATCTGGTACAGGTGGAGGACAATGCCAAAACAGGCATTATGCTCTTCAAGCTCGTCAAGATCAAGAAGATTCTCCTAATGTAGTCACTGGTACGTTACGAGTCTTTGATCTTGATGTTTATGCATTGTTAGATCCAGGGGCTACTTTGTCTTTTGTAACTCCTTACATAGCAGTCCAATTCAGTGTTAGCCCATAAACTCTTTTAGAACCCTACTCAGTATCTACTCCAGTCGGTGACCCAGTTATAGCTAGACGGGTATATAGAAATTGCCCTGTCACAGTCTCAGAAAGTCACCTCAGCAAATATTGTAGAGTTAGAAATGGTAGACTTCGATGTCATTCTAGGCATGGATTGGTTACATTCCTGTTATGCCTCAGTCAATTGTAGAACTAGGATTGTTTGTTTTCAATTTCCAGACGAACCAATCCTAGAATGGAAGGTTGGTAGCTTAGCGCCTATGGGTCGATTCATTTCTTACCTTAAGGCCAAAAATATGATCTCTAAGGGATATCTCTATCATCTAGTTCGGGTCAAGGATTCTAACTCCGAAGCCCCAACTCTTGAGTTAGTCCCTGTAGTCAATGAGTTTCCAAAAGTGTTTCCAGATGATCTTCCCGGAGTTCCTCCCAAAAGGGAAATAGACTTTGGAATTGATCTCCTTCCAGATACCCAGCTTATCTCTATTCCTCCTTACAGAATGGCTTTAGATGAGCTTAAGGAATTGAAAGAGCAGTTGAAAGACCTTCTAGATAAGGGTTTTATCAAACCTAGTATTTCGCCAAGGGTGCACCAGTATTGTTCATAAAGAAGAAAGATGGTTATCTCAAAATGTGCATTGACTATAGGCAGTTGAACAAAGTCACAACCAAGAATAAGTATCCCATCCCCAGGATTGATGACTTGTTCGATCAACTTCAGGGTGCTAGTCATTTCTCAAAGATAGACCTCAGATCAAGTTATCATCAGCTTAGAGTCAGAGATAGTGGCATTCCGAAGACAACCTTCAGAACTCAGTATAGTCATTACGAATTTGTAGTTATGTCATTTGGACTAACCAATGCTCATGCAGCTTTCATAGATTTGATGAATAGAGTGCTCAAGTAGTACTTGGGCTTGTTCGTTATCGTCTTTATTGATGATATCCTCATTTACTTTAGGTATGAGGAAGAACATTCGAGTCATTTGAGAGTTGTTCTGCAAACTCTCAAAGATCGCCAATTATTTGCAAAATTTAGCAAGTGCGAGTTTTGGTTACAATCAGTTGCCTTCCTTGGGGATATTGTGTCTAGTGAAGGAATTCGAGTAGATTCCCAGAAGAATTGGCCAGACCTACTTCTACTACAGATATCAGAAGTTTCTTGGGTCTAGCGAGTTATTACAGACGGTTCGTGGAAGGATTTTCGTCCATAGCCTCACCATTTGACTAGGTTGACTTAGAAGATGGTCAAATTTCGATGGTCAGATGATTGTGAGAAAAGCTTCGCAGAATTGAAAACTAGGTTGACTACAGCTCCTGTCTTGACTTTACTAGAGGGTTCAGATGGTTATATGATCTATTTTGATGCATCCAAGGTCGGCCTAGGTTGTGTGTTGATGCAGTAAGGTAAGGTTATAGCTTATGCTTCTAGACAACTTAAGGTATATGAGAAGAATTATCCGACTCATGACCTCGAGCTTGCAGCAGTGGTGTTTGCACTCAAGATTTGGAGACACTACTTGTATGGTGTTCATGTAGATGTGTTCATAGACCATAAGAGCCTCCAGTATGTACTCACCCAGAAAGAGTTGAATCTTCGCCAGAGAAGGTGGCTTGAGTTCCTCAAAGATTATGATATAAGCGTGCATTGCCATCTGGGTAAGGCGAATGTAGTAGCAGATGCTCTTAGCAGATTATCCATGGGTAGTGTAGCACATGTTGAGGAAGAAAGAAGAGAGCTAGCAAAGGATGTTCACAGACTTGTTTGCCTAGGAGTTCATCTTATGAGCATATCAGATGGTGGTGTAACGGTTCAAAATGGGGCAGAATCTTCTTTGGTAGTGAAAGTTAAGGAAAAGCAAGATAGCGATCCGATATTACTTGAACTCAAGGGTGCAATCCACCAACAGAGAGTTGAGGTTTTCTCCCAAATGGGAGATGGTGTGCTTCGCTACCGGGGTCGATTATGTGTTCCTAATGTGGGCGAGTTGAGACATCATATTCTTGCAGAGTCCCATAATTCCAAATATTCTATTCATCCAGGTGCCACTAAGATGTACTGCGATCTGCGAGAAGTCTATTGGTGGAATGGTATGAAAAGAAATATAGCAGATTTTGTGGCTAAGTGCCCCAATTCAGCAAGTCAAGGTAGAACATCAGAAACCATGAGGCATGACTCAAGAGATTGACATTCCTACTTCAAAGTGGGAAGTGATCAACATGGACTTCATTACAGGTTTACCTCGTACTCGCAGACAACATGACTCCATTTGGGTTATTATTGATAGGGTTACTAAGTCTTCTCGCTTTTTGGCGGTCAAGACTACAGATTCGACAGAGGATTATGCCAAGCTTTACATTAATGAGATTGTGAGGTTGCACGGGGTTCATTTGTCTATCATCTTAGATAGTGGTCCTTAGTTTACCTCTCATTTCTGAAAGTCATTTCAAAAAGGTCTTGGTACTCAGGTTAACCTTAGCACAACATTTCATCCACAGACAGATGGTCAGGCAGAGTGTACCATTCATACCTTAGAGGACATGTTGAGAGCTTGTGTGATCGACTTCAAGGGTACTTGGAATGATCACCGTCCTCTTATTGAGTTCACCTACAACAATAGATACCATTCCAGCATTAAGATGGCCCCTTATGAGGCATTGTATGGGCGTAGATGTAGATCTCCAGTTGGTTGGTTTGAAGTAGGTGAAGCAGCCTTGATAAGACCAGATTCAGTCCTTGATGCTATAGAGAAAGTGAAACTCATTAGAGATAGACTTAAGACTGCCCAGAGTCGCCAGAAGTCTTATGCAGATGTGAGAAGAAGGGAACTAGAGTTCCAAGTTGATGATTGGGTTTTCCTGAAAGTGTCACCTATGAATGGAGTGTTGAGATTTGGGAAGAAAGGGAAGCTCAGTCCCATATATGTAGGCCCTTACCGGATCTTGAAAAAGATTGGTAAAGTGGCTTACGAGTTAGAGTTGCCAGCAGATTTAGCAGCAGAGCATCCAGTCTTTCATATTTCACTTTTGAAGAAGTGTGTGGGTGATCTAGCATCCGTAATGCCATTAGAGACTATGGCTATAAAATATAGCCTTTCTTATGAGGATGTACCAGTTGAGATTCTTGATCGTCAAGTTAGAAGGTTAAGAAACAAATAAGTCATTTCAGTTAAGGTTTGGTGGAGGAGTCAGTCCGTAGATGGAGCTACTTGGGAAGCAGAAATGATCATGAAAGCCAAGTATCCCCACCTCTTTCCTTCCAATTCCACTCCAGCTTGAGGTAATAGTTCCTCCTCGGTTTTTCAGTCATTCATGCGTAAATTTAGTCTTAGAATCATGTTCCTTCAGTTTGTACTTGCATTATCAGCGTATTTGCATGTTCTTGAAACTCAGTTCAGTCAAAAATTCAGTTCTCAGTGTTTAGTGGTAGGGATTACAGCCCTCTCCCTCCATTGCAGCTAGTTTAGTCTTCATTCGAGGACGAATGGTCCCAAGGGAAAGATAGTGTAACACCCCGTATTTGAAACATACCAAAAATGCAAATTTTGAGAAGTTGCATGTGCAACACACTGTTGCAATCCACGGATCATAGGTCAGACCATGGTCCGTACTGGTGGTCCGTGGTTCACCACTGCAACCCCTCCCCAAACCCAGCTCAGAAAATTGGCTAAGTCTTGACCCACGAACAGACCTACGGTCCGTAGGTCAAGCCATGGTCGATGGTCCGTGTTCGTGGATCGAGGCCCCCTTTACCCAGCCTTTGACACAAACGATGACCGACCAACACGGACCGTCGTTCGATCCACGATCCATAGGTCTAATCATAGGTGAGGGTCAGCAGCCAGTTAGAGGAAAATTGTTAATTTGGTTCAACTTCAAATGGTCATAACTCTTAGCACAAAAGTAATTATGTGTCCCATGACCTATGATATGATAAATAATTGAATCCTCTTTCCAACACCACCGAGTTTGCTAAAATCCGACCTTTGAGTAAAATGTTATGCTCGATTTAGTAAAGCCATGTCGGGCAGACTTGACCTACGACCTCAATCTACGAACCGTAGATTGACCTACGGCCCGTAGGTCCCGTCCATCGATCACTCTGACAACAGTTAAGTCAAGGGTCTTTTGGTCTTTTTCTATTTCGTTGGACCTCTAAGCTACATCGTTTAGACCCTAAATTATGAGGTTTTAGTCAGTTTAAGCCTAGAAACATAATTAGAACTTACCTAAGTCAAATAATTAATCAAAAGATAGAAAATTAGAAGCAAGAGAGGAGAAAAAGGTCAAGAACCCTAGTTCAAGAACGCAACAAGGTTCCATCAGTTCCAGCCCCGAAATCTAAAGATTTCTCTGTGGAATTTGTCACCAGGTATGTGGGATTTCACTAGTGGGTTCCTTTCACCCATTTGGTCCCTAGTTTTCAGTTAGTTTCTTAATTCCCTTATTATGAATAGGCCTAGGATTTCTTGAATGTTAGAATTATTGGGTTCTTAGCTATTAGAATGATCCAAATTAGATTAGTATGTTAATATTCAGTTTATTGCATGAATTCCAGAACCCTAGCTATGTATTTCTTTAGTTCTTGAATTACACATGCTAGGTCAGATATTTCAGTTATTCAGTTATACATGCCTCAGTTATTAATGCATCAATATCAGTTAATTGTTGCGTACTCAGTTTACATGTCCAGTTTGAGCTATCTAGTAACTTACAAAAATTTAGTCATAATGTGTTAATCACTTAATCCGTTGGGAGTAGCATAATACCGAGTTGGACTAGGGTTCAACGTACCCAAATAGTCCCAAAACTACTAGCCACGTAGGTTGTAAGTCCCCTCTGTGGGCATCATTTAAGTGATCATGCCAGCATGCCTCTATACCTCTAGCAGGGTATATTGGTTCCTCTAGATGGGGTGTATACATCAGACTCTACATTTAGCTCATGTGGTTTTATTATCGGTTATTAGTAGCTCCCACAGTTCAGTCAAATTCTATTGCATTGACCATTTATCAGTATATCCAGTATTCAGTTTTAGCATGTTATAAAATGGTCACTGCATTCAGTTATCTCAACATTCAGTATCTATATCATGTTCAAATTATATCATTGCTTATTTGCTAAGTTATATGGTATTTCAGTTCTATTCTATCATGCATGCTCAGGACCTTTCAAGTAATGACATATACTCTGCGCTACATCTTCTCGTGATGTAGGTTCAGGTTCTCAGCATCCAAATCACGCTTAGATCGATTTTCGATCTCCAGTTCAGCAAAATCAGTGGTGAATCCTCGTTCTCCGAGGATAATAGTAATGAGGTTCTTTGCAGTATTTTTAGTCCTTTAGTTTCAGTTTTGCTAGACTTAGCTGGTGCCTGTCCCAACATTTCTATTCAGTTAGAGGCTATTTTTAGACATAGATAGATTCAGCTTAGTATTGAGTTAATATCTTCCTTGTATTAAACTCATCAGTTTTCATATATCTCAGTTATAGTATATGGGTATTCCCCATCTTTTCATTTTGTTTATGATTATAGCTTCCGCACAGTTTCTACTATTCAGTTTATATTTAGTATGCTCATGATCATGCCAGCAGGGTTAGCTTGGGATCACTTGTGATCCTAGGTCCCGTGTCCGCGTCTCGGGGGTAGCTCGGAGAGTGACACACACATTTATTGATTCAAATTCCATTGAAAAGATTAATATCGAATAATTGGATACATAATTCAGATACATAAACAAGTTTCAAATATATATCGACTATATGCTACATTTAACTGGTACATAATTAATACATCTAAGTCACTAAGTATGTATCAGATACACGTATATAGTAGATACACCTAATGAAATGAAATGCATGAATTAGATACATACTTCAAATACATTAGTAAAAGGCACATATCCTGGTCAAGATAATTAATGATTTTGATTTATATAAGATTTTCAAAACAAGGTCCGTATTTTGTTCCAAAATAACAATATACTTTTATCAGATTATTCAACAAAGTAACAACCAACCAGAGTGCGAGAAACACGTTATTCTCTAAACATGAAAATTGAAAATAAAAAATCTCAAAATTCAAAGAAATAAATTCAAATTTCTGAAAATAAAAGTTTTTCACTTTTTTTGTTGCTCAAAAATAAATGGAAGAAATTAAAATATTTTTGAACTTTTTAGAAGTTGTTAGACTAGATATATTCAAAATCTGTTAATGAAGTGATTTCCTCCCTAAATCAAGCATTTTAGTTAGAATGCTTAATTAAACATGTATCCTGCTTTGTCAATTCCTTGGATACATATATCTGTTGAATTAAGATACATGTATCCAACCAACGAAATGTGATAGAGGAAGTAACACTCGAAACTATCCTGAATACTTATAATTAAAATCTAAACTACATAAATTTATGTTGTTTACCCAACCCAATGTAAAATCAATATATGATCAAACAAATTAAAGAAGTGAGTGTATGTTATTGACTTTTCTTTGTGGATTAGTAATGTGAAAAACAGAATCCGAGCATTACGGAGTAACAAGATTGGGTATTCCAAATCCTGCGGAAAGTAGATCACATTCAGATTTACAAGTTGCACACAAAGCAAAGCACTAACACATGGGTACTTATTGACAATAATGTGAAATCGCTTTTACTCTTTCTAATTTACTTTTTCCGTTTTTCTCAATATCATATCTCACTACGTTTACTAGTAGTACTTCTCAAAACAACAATAACTAGAAGCAAGCGCAAATCATTGCTCAATTACACTCCTTTGTAGTACCTAGGAGCTAGGATGTTCACGATTTGGATAAAAATTGATTCAAATTGAAAAAATTGAATCAAATTGACAAAAATAAATTGATTTTATTTAGATTTTGTTTGGTTTTAGATTTTAAAAAACCAATATTATTTGGTTTGGTTACGATTTTGTTCATAAAAATCGAAGAAATAATCAAAATGAAACGATAAATTATATACATATATTTTATTCTTATACATACATAGTAATATATTATTTTTACAAACAATTTTTACAATCTTATAAATGTCAGTCATTCTAATCATTTTTCATTTTGAATGGATTGGTTTGATTTTGCTAATTTTAAAATCGATCAAGTTAGTTTGATTTTGGTTTTTATTAATAACCGATCTCAATCAACCCGTGAACACCCCTAGTAGTACCATATACTCCTTCCGTTCCTATTTACGTCCTTACTAAAAATAGATGTTCCTTAATACTTGTCATTTCATAAAATCAATGCATAAATAACAATATTCCTTCTATTTTACCCTTTAGAGTTATTAGCCTTAAAAATATGAATTTGATCAACATAGAAAAACTAAATAAATAATTCATGTCCTAACTTTTTCAGGTTCTATAAGTTTCTGACATAATAAAAAGACTCATAGTTTATATAACGTATTAACGTCACTAAATATTAATTTATTATACAATAAGACTTTTCTATAATAGTCAGTTTTATTATATTTGTCAAAAAATATTCTTAAGATGTCTCACATCGGTAGAAGGATGGAAATTTGGTCTCATTATATGGATTTGGACAAACTTCCCCTCATGAGCTAGTTTTTTAAGTTGAGTTAGGTCAAGATGTCATATTAGTATAATAAATGATATTACAGATAAGTTTGAATATGTATCCCATCAATAACTAGCTCCTTGTTATTTTCTTTTTCTTTGAAAAGTATAGATTGACCCGTTTTCGTGCTAATTTATGAATGTTAGGTTGTTGTGGTTTTGCAACTGACGCATACATACATATTCAAAATTTGAAAGTAGCACTCTATAGTCAATGCTTTACTTATCACTCTATCATTAACTAAGTAACTCTTTCTTTTTAACAAATACGCTAGCTGTCCACATTCAATGTTCCATCCACCTTTGACTTTCTCACTCACCAGAATGTTTAGTATTGTTTCCACTCAATTCTTCTTTCATTTTCATGAATAAAATAGCAATATTTAACTACAAAATTAGATATACTGTATCAAAGACTGCGTATAGTAGTTAATAGAAAAGTTATATATGGGATTTTTATTCTCTGTCATTTAAAAATGTTTCAAAAATCCCCTCTCGGATACATCACTCTCCTTTCGTTGATACATCCCTATCCCCCTCTCGGATACAACCCTCTCCTCTCTGATACATCCCTCACATATGTATCCGGATGTCAACTGATGTATACGAAAGTCTAGTGATGTATTTGGATGTCCTATCCCCTATCTGATACATCCTTCCCCTCTCTGATACATCCCTTACCTATGTATCCGGATGTCCAGTGATGTATCTAGAAGTCCAGTGATGTATCCAAAATTCATAAATTTTAAGGAATTTTTGTAATTTGAATGTAATAACTCTTAACACTATGAGATTTATGTAAATTATAATTTAAATTTTTAGTTTAAATTTTGTGGGTCCAATTTGATTTATAATGTCGGCTGAGAGGCGTCATTTAATAGTTGTATATACTCCAAAATATAATACTAGTAGTGTAGTACTAGTAATTAAGTACTCACTCTGTTTCTATTTATATGTTACCATTTTAGATTTCATATCTTTTAAGAAATTATTTAAGTTTATTATTGTACTCTTATTTAGTATTTTCTTAAAGTCGAGTTTTCAATAAATGAACATAAATTAATTTATTTTGATTAATTAATTGATAATGAACATGAATTAATCATTTAGTATTTAATGTTGGTCAAATTCATACTTTCAAAGCTAATAACTCTCAAGGGAAAATATGAAGAATAATGTCATTTATGCATTGATTTTATAAAATACTACCTCTGTCCACAATTGTTTGTCAGGGTAAGGTCATGCACATCCCTCAAGGAAAATTTAATACATGGTATAATTTGACTAATATAACCCTGCAATACCAAGAATATCAAAAGTCCACATAACTTTTCAATTGAACTACACTATCATTAAGGGCAGAATTGGAAAAAAGTGACTAATTATTTCTTGATTGTTTAAATTGACAATTAATCTTGGACATCTATTTTTAGTATACATGCCAAACAATTGTGGACGGGGGGAGTAACAAATATTAAGAATTATCTATTTTTAGTAAGATCGACATATAAAAAGGAGTAGATGGAGTACTACTTTTACTATATTTCCAAAGAAATTAGCACAACTTCTTAGAAACATTTATCCCATTCAGCTATTCATTACTCCCCCAGTCCATTTTTAATTGTCATGTTACGCTTTTCGAAAGTCAATTTGACTAATTTTCAAATTTAAATTAGATTACATTAATTCGATATTTAAAAAAAATAGATATTCAAAAATTATACGAAAAATACTATAAATTACAATTTTTTACAGATCAATATGATGAAAAATAACATCATAAAATGTTAGTCAAATTTCTTATAGTTTGACTCTAAAAAAGGAAACCATGACAATTAAAAGTGGACAGATGTAGTAATATTAATACTTCCTCTCTCCCAATTTAAGTGACACATGTTATTTTTCGAGAGTCAAACAGTTTAAATTTGATTGAGAGTTTGCTCATGGAATCTTTAATTTTTTAAAATTAAATTTTTATAGTTGTAAATTACGTAAAAAGTATTATGAGTCTCAATAATTGACCATTCAAAATATTTAAAAGATATATGAAAATTTTACGATCAAAGATAAACTTGTTTGAATCTGAAAATTTGAAATGTGTCACATAAATTGGATATAGAGAATATTGTTTTTGTTTAAATTTATTGATTTTATTTCATTTTTATATTTAAAGTTTATATGTAAAGTTACTGAAAGAATGAGTATTATAAATCACTACAATAATTAACAACTTGAAATATTTAAAAACTCTATAAAAGTTGAGTTGACTTTGCATTTCATTTGTGCCGTATAAATTAGGATCGAAGAATAATATATGTATATATATTATTTAAAATAACATAAAAATATTAATAAGTACAATAATTAAATTTAAAATATTTCAAAAATATTTTATAAATTGGCTAACTGTCCAAATTTAATGAATATCACATATTGAAAAATAAAAAATAATATATATTGCACAAGCCTCTATATTCGTTTGGCCATGCGATATGGTATCATGATATAGAATCATGATATGATATCATAATATGGAATTATGAGATGAAATTAAAGTTTTGTTTGGACATGCGATATGAAATTTTTGTATTGTATATTTTTCATAAACATAAGAATCTCATAAGTTGTAAAACTATTAAAATAGTCTCAATTGTTTATTCAATCTTACCAAATAAACAAAAATTTATAAAATCGCATAATAAATTATTACAAAGCTATTTGTTCTTCACTTAAGTAACTATTTCATCTAACTTTAATTCATCAAACTTTAATTCAATAAAAAAAATTGAACATAAATTGTAGCGTACTAGTGTTTAATATTATTCAACAATCGGTTAGTGTGAGTTAAAGTGACTATATGTTGGTGAGAATAATAAATTTTAAAAAGTAATGATGCCATTATAAATTTTATTTACATATAAAATAAATGGTTAGTAGATATAATTGTGGGGTTGTTTTAACAAAATATAAACTTGTGGATAATTTTTTGTATTAAAAATATCCCAAATCATGATATGAATTCTCATATCATGGTTTTTGGAGAATATGAAATCACATCTCATGATATGGAATCATGAGATGGAATCAGCGCAAAATCGCATGTCCAAACGTTGATTCCATTTCACGATTTCATATCGTGATATGGTATGCATGGCCAAACGCCTACTTAGTGTATAAAATATACTCCCTATGTCCAACAATACTTGTTCACTATTAGCTTTACACACTTCTTCAGAAATTATAAATAGAAGAGTAATTTTACTATATCACTATTTGAATATACTCCCTTGGCCATAATTACTTCTCCAATTTTCCTCTTTTACTTGTTCATTTTGACAAATCAAGAAAGGACAATTTTGTTTACCTATTATACCATTAATTAATTACTTTGAAAAACTTGCAAATCTTAAATTTTTAATTCATCTTATTCATAATTAATATGGGTCAAATAGTAAACTCACTATGTCAATCATTGTTTTCTTAATAAGTGTACCGATTCAAAAGTTGATAAATAATTAGGGAAGAGAGTAATAAATACAATGTCTAGAAAAATATAATAGAAAAATAACTATGATTAATGATAAGGATAAATTAGGAACTAAGTGTAAAACTAATCACTAATTTCATAAAATAGACAAGTATTATTAGACATTCCAAAATAATATAGAGGACAACTATATTGTTGATAAGAGGGAGTAACTAATACAAACTTTTAACCACTCAAGTCACATGACAATACAAACTTTTAACCACTCAAGTCACATTACAGCTTTAAATCTTTCCCTTTCATTAAATCGTAGATGTAAAAAAAATATTATATCTTTTTATTTTTTTCTGAAATTAATTATATTAAATATAAACCCTTGTAATATGAATCAATTTCAAACTTTTTGTATTTTAAAATTAAATATTTATACTCTATATATTATGAAAATTCGATGCTTACACACTCTGAGTGATTATGCTAATGATTAAAATATCAAGTACATAAATGGATACTAAATGGTTATTGCGGTCATTTCGTAACTAAGTATATTAAAGTAGTAAATAATTTTATTTTTTATATTTTTTTATGAAATTTAAATAAGAAAATACATATATATCCATGTCTTTAATAAAAATAAAGATATTTTTTTCTATAATATATGTCTTTTGAAATTCTTAAATAAGAAACAAACACAAATTACTTGACAAGATGACTAAAATTTTACATATTCAAAAAAAGAGAGAATAGTTTCGTATTTGGAAAATCTTAAATATAATGATGTCATTCCTATTTTTTAAATGATATTTAATCCTCTTATATGATAAAAATCCTTCATAAATGGAACTTCATCTATAAATTTATTTTCAAGTATTACTATGTGGATAGTATTATTACTTCTTAAATGATTAATTGATTAATCATGCAATGTATGTGTTCTTCTTTCAATAAAAAGAACAAATAAAATTATGTATCTTAAATAGGAAACATAATTGATAATGAGATATTTTAAACCTTCAATAACACACTAAAGTTTATATATAACTATTGCTCTAAATAAAAACTAATAATACATGGTTAGGCAATTGATAAAATTATTTCACGATTTTTTTAATCATAAACACAAGATTCAACCACTTCAATATTAGTAAAAATTAATTAAGAGAATTTTGTGTGTATTTTCCTGGATTATAATTTGATACCTAGGTAAATTCATATGAATAATACTCATTTAAAATCGCAACAATAAATTCTGCAAGTAATTTCCTTGGTAATATATTCCCAGGTAAATTTCCATGAAACATTTCCCATATAAAATCGCAGCTATAATATCCCTAGCCAAACATCAGTTCAATCCCATTCTATTTTACTCTCTATTCTCTATATATGGAGAGTAAAATAGAGAATGAGCTCTCCAACCACCCTCCATTTCACTCTTTATTCTCCATATATAGAGAGTTGAACAGTACTACTATTCACCCTCTCTATCTCACTTTTTCATTATTTTATTATTATGTCTATTATTTTGTAATTTAACATATTATTTTTCATAAAAAGCTATGAATTAAATTTCTAATATTTGTAATCCGTTTTAAATGTAATATAATGTTTTTAAAAATATTTATTATTTAATATTTACTACTTTCATTTTGAATTAATAATATTTCAACTTTATAATTCTTTTTTTGTCAATTTAATATAATTTGATTTTATTATTAATTTTGTATAATATGAAATTAATGATATTAATAAATATCAAATTTTGTATAGAATATATTGTAATCCTTACCAAATTTGGAGAGTAGTTTTCTAAAATTAGTTGACTTAACTATGGTTATGATATTTGTTCATGTGATATAATCTTGACCTTTAAACTTTAAATATGACAGATGTCTCTAATCTAGGCGTGCACTTGACGAAATGGAGGGAAGGGATAATGGAGGGGAGCCGGATCCACATATTCACTTTAATTTTCCAATAATAATAATAATATTCATGCTTCTTAATAACTAATATAATATACGAATAGTAAAGAAGAATTAGTTAGGTTTTTACCCGAAATAATTAGTAATCTCCAAGTCCTCGCGGAAACAGTGAAAATTTCCTTCATCGACCGCAATATTTTTTCTTCTTCTTTAATTATGACTCAAAAATAATTAAACCCCCAATTAGCTTTTTTAATCCATGAGCCAAGTAGTATACAATATTAAAATAAATTTAGATTTGGCCCATTAGTTATCAAATAAATTAATTATTTAAAAGTTATATATCAATTAAAGAACCATAGTTAATCGAATAGTCTAAAATTTCTATCTAAAATTTGCGAGAAGAGTTAAAACACTACTAGAACTCAAAACGATTTAATGGATTGTTACATCATCTACCATTAAAAAAGCATTCGTCCTCGAACGATAAAAATAATAGAATGTTCTTGAACGCTTACAAACCACTAGGATATCTCTTATGCATGTATGACTCAGTCTGCCAAGTAGTTTCTTCAATCGGGTAATATTTTCACTAAACCTTTACTAAAGCAATTTCTTTCAACCTTGACTTTCGAAGCTGCCTATCCAAGATGGTTACCCGCTCCTTTTCAAAAGTCAAATTCTTATCAAGTGACATTGAATCTCATTGACTCACACGAGCACCATCTTAATGATACTACTTTATCATTGAATATGAAATATATGATGAGCATACGATAAACCAAGAGGAAAATCCAACTTGTAAGTCACCTAACCAATACAATAAACAATCTTGAAAAAGGACAATTATACCTTGGACTCAACTTACGCTTCTTTCAAAATCTTACCACACCCTTCATGTCACGACCCAGGGGTATACCCTAGATGTAACATGGCGTACTAGACCCCGAAAGGCCTAACACAAGCCACTTAACATAACATAACATAAAGTAGATAGAAATGATGCGGAAATTTTAAAACTTTTCTTTACAATCGAAGTTTTTATAAAAGCAAGCGGAAGTCTATAACACTTTGTCTCAAACAATCTAAAACCACTTTGAATAAACTTTGGGACGCAGCCTATACAAAAGTCTAAATCATGAAAATAAAAGACATAAAGAAAGGTGATCAATCCTCGATGCTATGAGGACTCACCAAATCTTCAACTCTTTTGCACTTCTAGAAATATTTCCTCAAGAATGAAACTCAATAATCGCCGAACCCTACATTTGATAAGAATGTAGGCAAGAGTATGCGTTAGTACGAAATGTACTAAATATGTTAGCTAGCATAATCTCCAACATAGGCTTAATATAAGTATAAGTCAACATAAGGCATAATCCAATGACATAGGAAATACCACATATTCATAAGCATAGTCCATACTCAAATCCTCTTAACATAGGAGAAACTTCATAAGTAACCTTCAAGTTATACTCGTGCAATGCGTAGATGAGACCCCATAATCTCATCTGGGCTAAGTACCCCTTTTAGGCCATCAAACCTCTTTATCATATTTGATCTTATCTTTAGCTTACTTCTCATAGACAAGGGAATCTCTGACCTTTAGTCAATAATATCATGGAAGACAACTATAGCAACAATCCATCTAAACATACACCATACACAATAAACACTTCTTAGGTAGCCTTAAGTCATCATGCATATTGATCATCTATTTGATCTCATGTTTAGTTCATCATAAAGGACAAGGGAACACCCACCTTTAGTCACACATGCATTGGAAGGGCCTTTCAAGCTACAATCCAAACTAAGCACACATCATAAGCATAAGTCATAAACATAGGTCATCATATCATAAAAGGAACATATCATAACTACCCTCAAAACATACTTGTGCCATAAATGAATAAGATCCCTTAATCCTATCCATGCAAAGTAAAGCTTCTTGGGTAACCATGATTTATAATTCATAATCATATTCTTGTTTTGGAAATTAGCCTTAACCGACATAGACCGTGTGAGCTTAACATAGAATCCAATGTCTACCCCACACCGAAAATGGGTTGAATAACTTGCCTAAGGTAGATCCATACTCTTAGGTAAGCCAACCTCATCTACTAGACTCAACTCTTATACTCGTAAGACTGATTAACCTTGCGCTTTGATACCAAGTTGTCACTACCTAAAATCACAAGTCGTAATACACCTCAAAACCTTAAAATATGTCCAAACCCTTGATGTCCCAACACCAAAGTATGCTATGATACGAAATCGATAAAACAAATTATACCATGATGTCGAGCTCAACGCATAGAATAACTTTTGTCAAGGACTTAAGTTGAGAAAATATATAATTTGGTTGATCCTAGAAATGAGTTTTCTAAGTTTTTAGATTCTTAACTAAAAAAAATGAAGAAAGATTCGAAGAAGAAGATATACAAAAAGTTCCACTGACCTAGGGCCCCACCTCACATGCCTTCTTTCACAGTCTTGCAAAAATGCGAACATCTCTCTATTCTGAAGTTGTATGAACAAACAGTTTGATGCATTGGAAACTAGACTTGTAGATCTTAGATTTGATAGGTCGTGGGCCCCATAAATCTTTATAGATTGGGAGAAAACCTCCGAGACATTTGACCTAAATTTTAGAGAAATCTTTAAAAAGGAACTTACGATAACTTTCGCCAACTTTTATTTTGCAACTTACCTAACTTCAAAAATTGAGATACAACCCTTGAACACACTACAAGAAACATCATTTTCTGTGACGACCTTTTGTGGCGACACATTTAGTTGCAACAAAATATAAGGTTTTGTGGCGACCTCTTATGGTTGCCACAAAAGCTTAAAGTTTTAGGGGCGACCCGTGTAGTTGCTACTATAAATAAGACATATAGTGGCGACTTTGGTTAGATCGTTACAAAATGTTCTATTTTTTTCTATTGAATCATGGAAGAAAACATATTTGTGGCGATTTTTATATTGTCGCTCCTAAAGATACATTTTTGTGGCGACGAAAAGTTATCTCTTGCAACAAGTTTTTGGTTGCCACTAAAAGCGTCTTTTTTGCAATAGCAACTAATTATTTTCTTTGATATTTAGTCTAATTAGTATATAGATCAATTCTTATTAAAATTTTAAAGATGTTTTATATGTAATTTTGTTTTTTTATTAATAGTTATAAAGATGTATTTGTGATAAATAAATATTTATTATTACATAAATCTAATCACATCTTTTAAATAAGTATTCACAAGTACATGGAGTAATTTGACATGTCCAATAATATTTACTCTACGTACTACACAAATAATTAGTTTAACAACATCTTTTATTAAGTTTTGAAATATATATAAAAGTAAATTTCAATGATGATAATAAAAATACCCTTTATTGATCACACCTATTATTTATTATTTTCGTTCTCATTTAATTAATTAGTGAAGTTTCTTTAATCTCATAAAGGTGAAACAAATATTTACAAAAAGCCAAGTTACTTTATATATATATATATATATATATATATATATATATATATATATATATATATATATATATATATATTATTATTATTATTAATTTTGAAAATTAATTTACTTCAAAAAAAATTTAAAAATTAGTCAAGCATGTATTTTATTTTGTCAAAATAAAGGTCATTTATGATTTAATAACTATAATTAATCTATTTTTGTATATAGTTATTTTACTCTATTAAATGTTAAAGCTTAATTAACTAATTATCTCCTTTTCATTGCAAAATCGTATTTATTTGGCCACATTTTAGATGTTATATTATAATGCCACAATTTCTCAACTCCCACAATCACTTCTAAAATACCCGACCCAAACATAAGCCTTTAAACCTCCAAACCCTTTGTACTTCTTCATTTCCACACCATTAGCAAACAAAGCAGCCCCAATTTCACTCTCGATGACGCCGTCTGCTTTGAAATCCTATCCATGTTACCATCCGTATCTGGGAATACCCAATGAAAACTCACCTAGTACGATGAAGGACTTGTCAAAAGTTGTATTTCTTCATACGCATCTTGCGAACTTTGGTTGTCCAAAAGCTTGTTTCGACGGACGATCTCAAAATGGTATTTCTTCACTTTCGTTTTTACCTTTTAAACACTTCATTTTGATTTTTTCGTACAAAACTTCTACTGGAAGAGTTTTTCTGAACGGATTTATAAGTCCAAATCTGCCCCAAATTGATTGTTTTTTATTCGAATCCTAGAATTGCGTATTATTTTCATTAAGGTCAAGAACAATGCTATTACAGAGTGGGCATAAAAAATTGTCTGACCTAAAAATCTTGCACTATTTCTTTAATTTTCTTTCATGTATACAATTCGTGATTTGCTTGTGGGGATGATCATCAAGCTCGGTGTCTCAATTCGGTGCCCTAGAGAGGTAATCTTATTCCCTTTTCAATTTGTTTACTTATATATTGTTTGTTTATATTTCAGTATTAGAATAGTTTAAGTTTCATGTTTGCATGGTTTCACTTCTGTTTAGGTGTAATTTGCATCTTGTCTTAGTAGTTTTAGTTCTGCGTATTATATGTGTGTTTAAATTAGCGTACTTTAGTTTAGTTTAGTCGTTGTTTGAGTTACATAAGTAATGTTACCCCTATTTTAGTGTTATTATGTTCATTTCTAATCAGTTTCTATTTCATGTAGATTAACTTAATTATAATCTTGTTTGAGTTATATAACCAATTTTCCTTTTTATGAAAGCATGAGGTTAGCTATTAATATGTTCTCCCTTTGTTTTCCTTTATTTAGCCTATTGTTAATTCCTATGTTAGCAGTAGTTGTAGGTCAAACAAAATAATTTTTAAGAAATGAAAACTTTATGTCTTGCCTTCTTTAATCGAAAATAGAGCTAAGTATGATCAAATTGTCACTTTCCGTTCTGAATTTAGATTAAATATTAAGTCATTGTTGTTGAGTAATGTTCATGATATTGACTGGTTGGTTAATACTTAAAGGTTCAACATGTTTGGTATTTAAAGTTGTGAGGCTACAAATAGGTGTTTGTCCCTTTAAAATTCATTTTTCTTTAAAATATAAGATTCTTCCTAAGTCATGTATTCAACTCATATATTGGGTTAATTTTGAGACAATTTTAGCCTCTTAAATGATTTTCAAACCTGCTTTCTTCTTTTTCAAACTCAAATTTGTTTCTCGTTTGTAATTTTATTTTCTTTTGAGATGTTTAGTTCTACGTTCAGTTTCTTGGAAATTTATTCAAGATGTTTTTAAAATGAAGTTGATTTAATTGTTCTTAAATCTGAAATTTCTCACTTCTAAAACATTGTTCTTCTAGTTCTTAAGAAGACCAACTTGTCGTTAAAAAAATTATTGCAGTTTTTCTTTTCTTATAAAATCTGAATTCTGATTTTTAAAACATAAAAGTTTTACTTGTGCTTGTATTTTACTCTCATAAAGTTGAGTATTATGGCTGACTGTTTATTAAAGCTTTCACCATGTGTAAAATCTATTTCAAATGCTTATGTTGTTTTAATTTCGTTTCCACGTATCTTTGTTTTTGTTTTAAATAAGTGTCATTGTCAATGTTTAGCTTGATAGTCATTGGTGATCACTCATATTCTTGTAGCTGTAGCTATTGTAATTACATCATTTTTTGAGTTTGTTTAAATGAAAAATATGTTAATATGTAGCTTATCTTATTGTTGAAATGAGAATAATCCATCATGAGACAAAGGAAGGAATAGAGGACATCATTAATTTGTCTATATCTTATATTAATCTTCTAAGAGGTTTCAACATAAAGACTAGGTCTTGTTTAGCATGTTTTTGGAATTGAATTTGATATTTTTAAGTAGGCAAAACAATCTGTTTCTTTTGTTTAAATTGGGTCGTTCAAAATTTTTTTTCCTCTTGAAATCAAGAACTAGTTTTGTATCATTTAATGTTAAGATGAGAATTCCATTATGATAATTCTTCATTCGGTAATATCAGTTTTTTTGCATATGTAAACCTTTGACACTTTTTTAAGATTTGTGCTTAGTATACTAGGATGAACATATAATTTGATTTGTATAGGAGAAGTGATTCACATATTATATCAGCTATTGCTTCACGTACACTACAACATTAATCCTTGAGTTGCTTTTATATCAAATACCTTCTTGTCGCTATCGATTGTAATCTCTGATTTGTATCGTAGAAAAAATATGATTGTCGTGCAATGTTGTTGAAAACAGTGGCAGGTGTACCTTGAATGGTGGGAGATATGTTGTTCATGTTCTAAAAGAATGGTCTGATAGTAGTTCTTGATTTTTTTTGGTAGGTAGTAGCTGTTCTGTTCGAAGTATGCCTAAAAAATAATGATGCACCTTTCTATGGAACAATATAAAGGAGTAACACTTGCTGAGGGGCTAAGAGGTTGTTACTTACATTCAAGGTGGAATTTATTTTAGATAAGGAACGTTTTTTTTTATGTTCAATGTGCTTTTCATGTGTATGCACAATTACTCTATGCTATGAGTTATGAAAGTTTCCAGTATCATTGTTTGGGAAATTTCTCTAGTTGTCACTTTTATTTTCAATAGGTTGTTGACTTGTGTAATACAATTGTGCAAGTATAATTAAAAATATTGTGGCATCATATTTTTTTTCAAAACAAAAAGGGTATTTGTGGCGACTAAGGTCGTCACTAATATTCAGTTATTGTGGCAAAGTTACTTGCCACTAAAACAATAATAGTTATAGTGGCAGAAACTAGTCGCCTCTAATATTCAGTTATTGTGGCGAAGTTACTTGCCACTAAAACTATAATAGTTATAGTGGCGAAAACAAGTCGTCTTTTAAATGTCATCCTCCTACAGATATTTGCTTACCTTTAGAGGCGATTATGTCGCCACTATATATGCACTTTTTGTGGCGACATCAATTGCCGTCACTAATAACTTTTAGTTATGGAAGTACTTGCCATGGCCATAAGGTCGCCACTATATGTGTTTAGCAACGACTTTTTGGCCTTTTGTAACGACTTTTGGCGCCACAATATGTCAGATTTCTTGTAGTGACACTTCAAATATGACATACCACATCATTCTTAATTTATTACTCACACTCTTTGTCTTTCCACCAAGGTACGAGTTAATTTAGACGTTTTGAAAAGTCGGAGTGTTACATGTAATGTCCAACACCAATGAAACACATATTCAAGCAAGAATGAAGTATGTAATGAGATGCAATGCAATGCAACACAATGAAATGATATGCCTCAAATTCCAAGTACTCTCTCAACCGTATATACATGATACTTCTCGGAAATACATCGAGAGTTCATGATCACGGGGGACTCACTAGGTCCATATACCGATAGGGACAATCTCTACGTGTCTGTATGGACGATCTAAATATACTGTCATAAAATGAAACAATTCCCAGCACATACGATCTCCACGTGCCCAACCTATAATCATTAAATCTCACAATCCTTAGTACAGATGATCTCCACGTGCCCAACTTATACTCAATCTCATGTCAATTCATGTGCACAATATACTTTCAAAAAAAGGGGATGATGATGCATCTCAATCAATCAAATATCGGTATGATATATAATCACCTCAACTATCACAAATATACGGGTTCAATAAAGAACACAATCACACAATAGAAATCAAGTCAATAATACATAAGCTAATGCCCATATGCTTTGGCATTCTCAAATTACAATCCGTCATTCTATAGTAATAAACTTTCCTTTTATAATACCGGTACTCCTACCAATGCCTGTCACACCATTGGTACGAGACCCCCATCTTTCGTCCTTACCCATTGTCTATTCTATTTTTATCTTTAATTAGAAAAATGTCCTTTAACGAAGTCTAAAAGACTTAACATACCTCGAATGTCGAACATGTGCCACAAATCCTCAAGATTTTGTCTTTCCCTTTTGTAAAGCTTCAAGATGTTTACCATCTTTCACATATGCATTATTCATAAGTAAACGAATTTATAGACACCTATATTGCTATACCTCCATCCCGAACCCCAAAATATGAATCTAGTTTCATAAGGATAAATAGAAATTTTAGTAAAACTATATCACCCATAAATCGTAAAGCACGAAATTATAATTAAGTTACTAATTTTGATGCCAATGAATATGTCAAGTCTCATATTTCTAAATTTTAAGCCTATGGTTAAGTCTCAATTCCTCAAAATATCATAAATTTAATTATATTTATATAATATAATACACTTAATATTTAATTACATATCTTAATATATCGAAACTTAAATCATAATGTGATAACAAAATAATAATATTTAAATTTGAAGCCACTGGCTACAAAACCAGTGGTGACAGCCATGAACCAAACTGCCAGCGATCCTTACCCCTTTAAATTTGAACCAAACTGCTAGCAATCCTACCATTTAAATTCTAAACCCATTTATATGATAATTTACCACTAAAAAAAATACACACAATTTCAAGGACCCATGTGAACATTCACCATATTCACTTCAATTTTTGAAAACTTTAACTAGATACAGCTATTGCGTTTGATTTCCATTGAAATCACATCAATCAAGTTACAAAAGAAGAAATTGAAGGAGAAAGTTTATTGAGAAAGAGAAGAAGAAGTCTCGATTGAGAGAGCGGTTACACAATACATCTGATGATCAATGAATGTTTTGGAAATATCCTATAAAATGTAGGGTGTGTTTGGTATGTAGGGTGTGTTTTCCATTTTTCTCTTGTTTGGTTGGGTTAAATGTTTTGGAAAATGTTTTTCAAATCAATTCATTTTTCTCAAATTTAAGGAAAATGACTTCCCTTCAAAACTTAAGGAAAACATTTTTCAAAACTCTCTTCCAACTTCCAATTAAAAAAAAATTGTTGAAAAAATCAATTTATTTTGTTCCTATCCTCAAATCAGCCGCCCAATCACCCCCCAAAAAAACAATAATTTAAAGTTTATTTTTAAATTCAATATTTTTACCCCACCCTCACCCCTACCCCCACCCCCTACCACCACCCCTCCCAAAAATATATTAAAAGTTGTTTTTAAAAGATATTTCTAATTTCAATTTTTTATTTTTTTAGCCCCCTCCCCCCACCCTTGCCCCCAGCCCCTATCATTTACCCCCTTCAAAAAGAAAAAATTTAAGTTTGTTTTAAAAAATATTATTTCATTTTTTCACCCTTACCCTTGACCTCCCTACCCATTCCCCACCCACCCCCTACCAGCCCCCACTCCCCTAAAAAAAGTCTAAGTTTGTTTTAAAAAAAATATTTTTGACTTCAAAATTTCATTTTTTCACCCCTATCCTCGACCCCCCTACCCACCCACCCACCCCCTACCAGCCCCCCCCCAAAAAAAAAATTCTAAGTTTATTTTTAAAAAATATTTTCGACTTCAAAATTCATTTTTTCACCCCTACACTCGACCCCCGCCCACCCGACCCCTACCAGCCCCCACCCCCTCAAAAAAAAATTTAAGTTTGTTTTTAAAAATATTTCTAACTTTAAAATTTCAATTTTTCACCCCTACCCTCGACCCCCCCATCCACACCCTACCCGCCCCCCCCCCCCCCCCAATTTTTTTTAAGTTTTTTAAAAAAAAAATATTTTTAACTTCAAAATTTCAATTTTTCATCCCTACCCTAGACTCTCCCACCCCCTACCAGCCCCCACCCCCAAAAAAAAAATTAAGTTTGTTTTAAAAAATATTTTCAATTTCAAAAATTATTTTCTACTCTTGTAAAAATAAAAGAAATTTTTCAAAAACATTTTTCATTCATAAATCAAACACAAAAAATCTTTTCCGAAAAATATTTTCTACTCACCAACCAAACATGTGAAAATAAGTCAACAATCAACTTGTTTTCCAAGAAAACATTTTCTAGGAAAACATTTTCCATGGAAAACATTTTCCTTCATACCAAACACACCCGTAATCTACTTATAATAAGTGTTGTAACTAACTCTGACAGCTCACTAACTAACTAAATATCTAACTAATCATGTACAACTAATACGCAGTTTTCACTCAGTGTACCACACTGCATTGCATATTGGAATTAAGTCACATCAACACATTTAGATAACTCTTTAACACCCCTACAAGCTAGGGGCTATAAACAAATTCATCATCCTTAACTTGGACACAAAGTAGGAATGTTGAATTGTGGTAACACCCTTAGGCAAAATATCAGCCTGAACTTCAAGTATTAGAGAGAAAGGGCCTTGTCCAAGACAAACTCCTTAACTTAATGCTTGAAGAAGAGAATCTTTCCTCTATTATTATATTAATGAAAAGGACCCAGGCAGAGCATTCCCAGGGCTTTTTAAAACAAAAGCACCAAGCCCAATTGGAAATGCACCATCGCCGAGAGTTAGTTGAGTTATGGAAATCCCTTGAGAGAAGGAACACTTTTCTAAGCGAAGAAAACGCCTCTCTAAGAGAAAAACTTTTTCTTCTCGACAGGGAAGCCCCATAACATTATTTTTTCATAGTAGTAGACAAAACAATAGTCTCAATATGACCTTGCAAGATCTTTTCACAGATGAAATGACAGTCTATGTCAATGTGCTTCGTATGTTCATGAAATTTAGGGTTAGCTGCAATTTGTACAACTGACTTGCTATCACAATGCATAGGGACATGAAGTGCTAGAGTAATGCCAGTTCAATAAACAATCTCTTCTATGCCTCTATACTTTGCTTCTACTAAGCTTCTGGAGATGGTAGGTTGTTTCTTGGCTTTCCAAGATATAAGAGAGTCACCAAACTTCACCAAATAACCAGTAATAGACCTTCTAGTATTAGGGCATGAGGCCCAATCAGCATCACAAAAGGCCTGTAATTTTGGAGATGCTGAGGCTGAAAGAAAAATCCCAAGACCAGGAGACTGTTTGACATATTTGACTACTCTTATAGCTGCCTTCATGTGGGATTGCTTTGGCTGATGCATATATTGGCTAAGACTTTGCAATGCAAAGGAAATACTAGGTTTTGTAACTATCAAATACAACAACCTTCCAACCAACCTCTGGTATTCACATGGATCTTTAAGAAGCAAATCAATACTTGATCCAACATGCTTATCAAATTCCACTGATGTGAGCTTATGATTCAGTTCAATAGGAAATCCACAAAGTTGTGAACCAGAAAACCCTAAATCTGAAATGAGTTCCAATGAGTACTTTCTCTGATGCATCACAATACCATCTTTGTTCCTGGCAAATTATATTCCAAGAAAATATCTAAGCTCCCCTAGATCCTTTATCTTGAATCTGGTTTGAAGCAAAAGTTTAGTCTCTTGAGAGTTCTTTCGAGTCCATTTGAGGAGTCTTTTACAAATCTTTTAAAACTTTTTTTAAGACTGGAGTACTTGAGTTTGAGGATGAGGAGAGTTGAGTTTCATTTTTCAAAATGAATATATGAAAATTAAGTATTTCCAAGAGTAAATGTTTTTACATTTAAAATGAGAAAAAATATCGATTTTCAAAGGAGTTCATGAGGAGTTTTGAGTACCATCTCTTTTAAGAGAAATCTTTTGAGTAATAATCTCAAAGTTGAGAATGAGGAAATGTTTTTAAACATATGAGCTAAGTTATATTTTGGGAGTAGTATTGAGTATCGATATGGGGACGAGTTCAGATAACTCAAAGTCCTCATAAACCATGTAGCCAACATGGGTAGAAAGGGTCATACTTTTTAGATGATTTCTTATTGCTTTTTAAGCATTGCTTAGTGGATCCACTTAGTTGAGGAGTTCTACACCCCGACAATGTATAGGATAGTTCTGGCAGCGTGGGCGAGACGATGTATCATCACATAGCTCATAGTGGTGGTTGTCGGTTAGAGAATCTCCCAAACAGAGTTATTTTGTATCTTTAGATGCAAACTGAGTTATTATTATATTTTTAAATACATTGATTTGTTATCTACTATTTTAAATGCTTTATATAAACTGCACTTTTATGGTTGTGTTATACTGCATTGAGTGGAGTATCTATGAGTTGAGGTTGAGTTGAGTAGAGTCGAGGTGAGCATGTTTCCTTCTTTCCAATTTCAAGATTTCATGTTATGTTCAGTATTCCCCTTACATGCTCGTACATTCAATGTACTGATGCCATTTGGCATGTATCGTTTCATGATGTAGATACAAGAGATCATGGTCATCAACAGGCGCTTCGTTGATACAACTTGTAGTTCCAGAGTTGTTTGGTGATCCTCCTTGCTCTCAGGGGATCCCTTATTTATTATTTCAGTTTTGTTTGGATGATTAGGGGTCTTGTCCCGACATCCCTCATAGTATTAGAGGCTTCATAGACAGTAGCAGTTGAGAAGTTTATTTCATTTTCTAATGCTAATGTTCTGGACTTGAGTTGCCCTTGTGGCCAGTTTGAATATTTTTAAATGTTCTAAATTAAGTATTTGAGAGTTTTGAGTTAAAACGTTATATTTAAGTTTATCTAATGTTGAGTAAGTCTTCCACTGGGAGAAGAGTAATGGTTCTTGAGTGCCAGCCACGTCCAGGGTGTAGGCTCGGGGCGTGATATGAATACCCATGTATCTTAATGCCAAAAATCCCAAGAAGAATGGAGGATTGGAAAATTGAATGAAACCCTAACTCTTCTTCTTTTTCCTTAGCATTGAGAGAATTTGAGAGGATGACTTTGATGAGTTTTAGGGAATTTAGGAGGATGAATTGGAAGTGGGTAATTTGGGGTTTAAACATTTATATAGGACTTAGGGTAGAAGGAAAACGACATCATTTTTTCTTAAAACGATTAGGGAAAAGACCCAAAACCCCTTAAAATAGCTGGCAGAGCCCTTGGTTTGGACCTACTATAGACCGTACTGGTCAATCATAGAAAAGTTCAAAAACATACATTTTGACCAACTTTTGACGGAGCCTATCTACGGCTCGTAGGTCTTCTTACGGTCCATAGATATCAATCGTAGAAACCAATTTCAATCCTCAAAATTTCACTAAGTCTGGGACTCTCCTACGAGACCTATCTACGACTTGTACAAGGAATATCAGACCATTCTGGTGAACTGTAAAAAGGGTACTGGGACAAATTTTTAGAAAAATATTTTCCCTCTTCCTACGGTTGCCATCTACAAACCATAGAAGCTTTTAACGGTCCGTAGATTGGAACCGTAGACACAACCTACAACCCAATTTTTCCCCTTCTTTTCCAAATTCGAGATGTTACATCATCATTTTGGGATTTTACCTATTTCAGAATTTGTTACTTGATGACTGGATGCGACAACTTCAGGTGTCTTTGTTGGTTGTTGTCTGTCGTTTTATGTCTGTCCTTGGCTTCCCTTCCTCCCATCATTTCCTCCTTTTTCACTTGTAGCTTTACGTGTTTGGTTTCTTCGTACTACAACTCTGCATTTTTTATTTGAGTGTCCCTTCATCATGAAATGACTGTAAAATTCTGGTAGGTCTTCATATTCTACCATTTGAGTAAACCTTTGTAAACCGCCTTCTGCATTTCTAATCTTAACTACGACCACCCTTATTTTGAGTTTGGCTAAGTCCAGTTCTACCCTAAATTTATCTATAGTTGGTTTGCTTTTTATAAATGTGGCTTTGTCCATGGTTAAAGAATAGCCATTAGGGTCCACAATTCTACAGAGACATTCCACTAAAAGAATTGCAAGGAGAGGTCCGGGAGCGTAACCCATACCAAGTTTTGGCCTATGTTGTTGTCTGGTGCAATGTCCACTTTTGCGATAACCACAATTGCTGCAAAAAAATCGCATCTGTGATATCTGACATTTATTTGGCAGACCCCCCAAATAAGGATTATTGAATTTTTAGTCTTGAAATCTCATTTACCAACAAATTTCAATAACTAAAATATATGATGAGATGAATGTGATATCTCTATCACTTACTAGCATTTTTGGGTTGGTGCTTTGACAATAAAAAAACCTTATAGGGCCTGTTTGGAAGGACTCCTGGTAATTGAATTTGGTGTAATTGAGTGTGATTACACTGTCTGTCCTGTTTGGTTGGATAAGTAATTACTTGGTCAACAAGTAATTGGTGTAATTGGTAGGGGTAATTACACTCTCCAATATAATTCACAGGCAGATGCTGTGAATTGCTGGTAATTACATAATGTAATTACCAGCTGATTACTTTTTATTTTATTTTTAATTTCTATTTTTAATTTTTTTGTTTTAATTTTTTTACTTCTATTATTTTAAGTTTTTTTTTTTGTTATTATTCTAAAAATTTCTAAAAGTTTATTTTTTATTATTATATTTCATTTTCTTCTCGTTCTCAACCTTAGTTCATGTTATTTTATGCAATTTTTTCGTATTATCTATTTCTTTATGTCATGCTTATTTTCTCATTAGAATAATTTTATTAGTATTCTAATTTTTAAATTAAAATAGAATTTATTGTTAAGTAAGGTTATAGACTTACGTTTTAAAAAAAAAAAAATCATAGTTATGTATGCTATGTTGAAATATGCAATAAGTTAAGAACATATGTTTATTAATTAATATATTTTTAAAAAATAATATATATCTTAAATATTTAATTTAATATCATTTATATAGTTTCTTATTTGTCTTGTATAAATTTTAAATAATTAATTTTTATTTTTAAATTTAATATAATTTTATGATTGCAATTGTGCATCCAAACACAACATGTGTAATTACACTGTGATATTCAAACAGGACATGTGTAATTACACTGTGACAACCAAACAAGTTAGTGTAATTATTAGATTGGATAATTACTAGACTGCTAATTACTACCTTAGTAATTACACAAATTTTAATTACCTAGTGGCTTTCCAAACAGACCCTATTAGTGGATAACACTTTTCCTTCCTACATCATGGAGAAAATATAATTGAACGAGTAGGAAAAAAAATAGGAGTAATAAATAGAGGAGAGGTTGTTAAATATTTCCCTCTCCAAACTTAAAATTATGGATTTGAGTCATTGAGAAAGCCGAGCAAAAAGGTAGATGCTTCCATACATAGGTAAAAAAGAAAAAAAATGGTGCAATACTACTAAATACAAGAATACAAAAAGAAAAAGGGGAATGTGCATTTGCTTGTATTAGATTCCGTTCCTTAGCGAGGAATTTAGTCACATGATGTTGTTTAATTTGAGATGTTGTTCATAATGAAGATGCAGAAATTAATTAAATCGTGGAAACTTAAGACCAAAATTAAACAATTTTGAATTGTACATGTTGGTGGCATATCCACTTGTGTCCTTCGTATTCCCTTCCATCCTATCATGTGGTGTAGCAGCTAATGGCTTCAACGCTTCCAACTGGATCCCCAAATTTCCTATAAAATCCCCCAATATCCCAAAATATCCTGTTAACACTCTTCTTTCAACACACCTCAAAAATGGCATCTCATTTTATTAACCTTTTCTTCACCTCTTTACTTGTTCTTCTCTTCCACATCTCCCCTTCCACATCTCTCACATGTTCCTCTCAAACTTTCTCAGCCAACACTCGTTTCACCAATTGCACTGATCTACCTTCTCTCAAATCTTTCCTTCATTGGACATTTGATCCAGCCAAATCGACTCTCTCTGTCGCTTTCCTCGCATCTCCAGCTTCCCCTGATGGCTGGGTTGCTTGGGGAATTAACCCGGTTGCACCAACTATGGTTGGAACACAATCATTTATCGCATTCAAAGATTCCAAAGGGGTTATGACTGTTAAGACTTACAATCTTACATCTTACAAATCAATTACAGAGTCTAAGCTTATGTACAATGTTTTGGATTCAAAAGCAGAGTCAGCTGATGGGGTGATGAAAATCTTTGCTACGCTACAGTTGCCGGCGAATACGAAGACGGTGAATCAGGTATGGCAAGTGGGATCGGCGGTGACTGATGGAATGCCCCGGATACATAAGTTTGAACCTGATAATTTGAAATCTAAAGGGATTTTAGATTTGGCTACTTCAGGTGCTGCTGCTGGTGATGGGGGTAAGAAAACAAATGCTACTTCTTCTTCTGCTGCTAGTAGTGGACAAAGTGGAAATGAAACTGGAGGATCTTCAAGGATTTTGAACACTGAAACTACTTTTTTTGCCTTTTTGTTTTTCTTTGGAGTTGGGCTTTTGCAGCTTTAATTTAGATGTCGTTCAAGTTTTTGCCCTTTTTTCTTCCTCGATCTTCAGTTTCGTCGATGTAATAACGACTGTTTAATTAGTGGTAGTCCAAATTTATGTTTGATTATATACATTTTGTAATAATGTTCTTCTTTATCTAATGTGTTCAGAAACTCATTTCTTTGTTATAATTTGTTTAGAAAGAAGAAAAGTTATCTGCTTTTTACCTTATTTTTCTTTAATTTTATCTCTAATGGTTTAATAATATCTTTTAAAATTATAAAAACATTTTTTCATGTTTGTCAAAAAAGGATTTTCTGACACTTGACATGAAGTTTAGAGGCAGAAAGTGCTGCTCATAGGCGTATGTTGGACATAATTTGATTTCAGCTACCAATCGAGGCTCAGGGGAAGAATAACGACTTGGGTGGACTTATAAAAAGTAACATATGAATTTAAAAGTTCATATCTATTTTTGATATTTTTAATTTAAAAGTTAATGCTTAAAAATACTTTTTAACTTTTTCAAATACCACTAAAACTAAAAAAATGTTTAAAAGTCAAAAGTTACTCAAAGTAAGTTAATTCAGACGGAACATACATACCTTTCATTTCATTTGCGCTTTCTATTTCAGTCGATTTTTTCTCGTAGAAACTTTAACATTAACTAATGTTACATTTGGATCAATTATTCAACATCACTTCTTTGTTACTATAATTGCTTTGCATATTTGTTTTTTTTTTTATGCCTTACTTAAGCTATAGTCTATTGAAAACATCTTTCCGTCTTCACAAAGAAATGATAAGTATACGTAAACATTATCTTTCTTAGACTTTACTTGTGAAACTATATTGAGTATGTTATTGTTTTTGTCTCTCTTTTTTTTCTGGTAGAATTACTAGTTTTTTTTCTTTCCTTTTTCGAATTGCAAACGCGGAGAAGATGACCTATAACTATGGAAAAGGACAAAGATTAATATAAAAGGCCTCAATTACGCATTTTAAGAGTGTGTTATCTAGTTATGATTAAGTGAAAATGCCCTTCATATTTGTATTCATTGATTTTATATAAATGTAATTAACATTTTATCAGAATACTATTATCGGTTGGGTACAGATCTTGTTTTGAGATATAAGATAGGTGTGCTGTGGAATTAATTACTAGATCCTACCTACTCAATCGTCTACTTTACTACTAATATTAATGGTGTTTATAATATTAGTTGTTGATGAAGTAAATAATTCATTATGTATTGACATCTTCTTTTTCTTTAATTTAAATTAAAGAAAGAAAGAGGCATCTCAAAGTTGATCTTTCCACCAAAAGAGGAGACAGAGAAGTGATAATACAATGCTTCTTTTATGGAAAAAAGCAAAAAATGAAATATCACAAGACCCTATTATGTCTTGCTCACTATTCTTGATTTACATTGATGACACAAGCCACAAGAGAATGTTATTCTGTTGATCATCTTCAATTCTAAAATTAGTGACAACTTTTTTTTTCTTTCTATCAATGATAGAGGTAAATGGAAAAAAGAAGAAGACTGACAACTTTTTTTCTTATAATTGACTATAACGACTTGTTATAAATTTGAGTCATAGAGACTGTTTGCTTTTCAATTATAGACTATTGAATCATGTGGCATTAACCTTTTCTTCACGTACTATCCGGTAGTCAAGCAACGGTAATTTTGCACTTCTATGCATGTGCTTACAAGTATTCCACATTGTATAATCTTTGTATAGGACTTAAATCCAACAAAATATCACTTTGTAGTTAACATTGAGTAAATTTTAGGTTTAGCAAATATAAAAATCATATTTGTATGCTATTATTATAGTTTGTATAATTGCACTCCATAATAAACTTTATGTTTGCTATGGAGCATCAAATTTGTATAAATTGCTGGCAGCCTTTCATTTGTATAAATCACTGGTAGCCTCTCAAATCAATTGGATATATGTAGCTACTATGTATATGTATCAATGATTGTGTTTGTATATCTGCATAAAATTTAAATTTGTATACAATTGAATCAAAATAAAACATTTGTATAATATCAAATCTCTCTCTCTCTCGCTATATACAACAAAAAATATATATTGTAATTTGTATAATTTGTGTTTGTATAAAGTTAGAAAGAGAAAAAGTCAAAAGAGAACTGGTAGGGGAAGATACAATTTTACATCTCACTTTGCATAATTATAAGTGTATAGGATGAAAATATATGTATTTGTATATACAATTTTCTCTCGCTTTATACAAACACAAACACAATTTATACATTTGTGTTTGTATAAAGTGAGAGAGGCGAGCGAGATTAGCTGGGGAGAGAGGTGAATGACAATCGTTTGCTACGGGTTACAATTAAATGAAACTGTGGTTATAACATTTAATTCGAATTAATAGTTTGTTATTTTATACAATTTTCCCTTTAACATTATTTATTGAGATTTAACTCTTTATCGACTTAAAACAACAGTAACATATCCAGTAAAATCCCACTAAATGTGGACTACTGAGGGTAGAGTGTACGTAGACTTTACCACTACCTCATGAAGATAGAAAGTCTATTTTCAAAAGACACTCGATTCAAGTGCATTAAATCCAAGTAAAAGAAGAAGAAAACAATGAAAAAAGTATAACCGTTAATAAGACGAGCAGTGTCTACAAGAAAGAAACAATAATAATAACAAAATAGTGTGATAATCAAAACATGTACAATAAATAACATATTACAAGAACTACAAGGGCATAACTAGTACAATGACATACACTAATAAGCCTAAGCCTATGCACGACAAGACAATACCCATGCCTACTAACCTTCTACCATAATACACGAACTCCACCCTTTCCTATGTAGAGTTATGTCCTCAATAATATGAAGCTACATCAATTTCTGTCTAATCACCTCTCCCCATTACTTTTTTGGCCTAATTTGATCCCTCCACGTGCCCCCTATAATCAAGCACTCTCACCTCCTCACTAGAGCGTCAACACACCTCCTCTACACATGCCTAAACCATCTCAATCTTGCTTCCCTAATCTTCTCTGCCACAAAGGCCATTCCAACCTTCACCCGAATAACCTCATTTATAATCTCATCACTCCTAGTATGCCCACACATCCATCTTAACATCCTCATCTTCGAAACATGCATCTTATGACCATGTGAGTTCTTGACTAGTCAACCCTTCACTCAATAGAACAAGGACAGTCAAAACACCATTTAGAATTTACCTTTTATTTTAGGTGGTACCTTATTAACACACAAGACTCTAGAGGCAAGACTCTATTTTATCCATGTCACCCCATTACGATGTGTGACATCATCATTGATGTCACTACTACCTTTGAGTACAAACCCAAGATACTTAAACTTTTCTCTCTTGAGAATAGTCTTGTGGAAAATCTTACTTCCGCGTATGCTTCATCAAACGCAACACTAAATTTGCACTCTAAATATTCTATTATGATCCTGCTCAACCTGAACCCTTTGAACTTTAGAATTTGTCTCCAAACATCCAACCTAACATTAACTCTGTGTCACGATCCAAGCTACAATCTAGATGTGACATGGAAAATAGAGTCCTAAGAGAACCTAAACAAGCCACTTGACATAAGCAATAATAAAAATTGAAAGAAAACAAGATAATATTCTCATTCAATATTCATTGATACCAAAAAAAAAGTATAACTTATAAGCGAAAACATCTAATGTCTGATATAAACTTCTAACCTTATAGTACGTGGATAGGACAAACTCCTAACTCACAGAATGTAACACCTCGGAAATTAAGGTTGAGTTGGAAAGAAAAGTTGCATAAAAATGCACTAAAGCGGTTTCTATGAGTTCACCTATGGACCGTAGGAAGTTCTACGGGCCATATAAAGGCTGTCATAGGAGCTGGATGAGTTTTAGAAAATGTCAAGTCTTTGAAGATGGTCCATGAGTGAGAAAGAAGGATCATAGAAAGTGCCTGTAGAAGTTGTTGAGACTTAATGAGATTTTGGAATGGTTTCTAGTTCTACGACTAGGCCCTACGAACCGTAGAAACTTTCACGACCCATAGGAAGGGTTTTGTGGAAGTTTGGCCAATTAATGAGCCCCAATAACAATTCTATGGTTGACCAAGACAGTCCGTAGAAAGTCTTACGGACTATAGGTCCAACGGTAAACACTATTCGACAATTTTAATTTATGGTGTTTTGGTCTTTTCCTAACTAATTAACCCCTAAACTATGTTGTTTTGGCCCTATGACTACCCATATAACTGGATTTACTCTTCAAAACTTAACTCATTCCCTTCCATACACTCAAACTCACAAATTCTCTCAATGATTTCTTCTTCACATCCTCTCCAAGGATCTTCAAGGCAAGCTAGGGTTTCTTCAAGCTTCAAGGTATCTTCCTCCATTGCTAGGGATTTGATTACCCAAGGTATGTGAGAATTCATCAATGGATCCCTTTCTTCTATTGGGTCAAATCTCAATTCCATTTCACCCAAATTACCTAGGGTTTCATGTTATTCTTTATGGGTTTAAATTATTATAATTCAATTATTATTATTTAACCTTATTATGAATGATTTGATTCAATTATATATTTTCTAGTAATTTCATATGGACCATGCCTTATATTTGATTATGAGTATGAACTTACAAACTTCAATTTATGAATTGATTATGGATACAACATGTTTTATAAAATTGATAATTTATAACTAAATGATATTTTAAGATGAAAATGGTCAATGATTTGTGAAAGGTTTTCTCACATTTAAAAGGAAATTATTATTTAGATGCTTAACTAGGTAAGTGTCTTATGAACAAGTTTATGAAATCATGGTTTTGAAAGACGCTATTCTAATACGAACTTATGATTGGATTGATTGTCTTTATATTAATTTTTGCCTTTCCAAGTATTTTGATATTGATTATGTCTTTTTTGTTGGTATTTACTTAGCACCGAGATGACTTTGAGATGGAGGCCTTCCCATTAGTAGAGGTCGGGTCTTTAGTAGCAATCTTCTTGTCGCAAACTACGTTCCCCTGTAGGATAATCTTAAATGACCTAGATAGTGGACCCACCTTAGAAATTATGAATAATACAGAGTTCTACCTTGGTAAGTGGACTTTCTCTTTTTGGTGTGAGGGTTACACTGGATTCTATGTTATAACTCACATGGTCTTACTGTCGGTTAACGGTAAATATCCCACAAAATGAACTATGTTTTCTTCATAAGTATTCTTAAAGATTTTCTATGGTTTTATATACGCGGTGACCCTGTTCATGATCTATGATTTCTCTTTAAGGGCTTTTATTACGTTTTACTTGGTTATGCATATCATGTTTAAAGTTCATCATATTACCATGCCTACATTTTATGCATTTCCCCATACTTAGTACATTCATAATACTAACACATATTTGCGCCTATATTATCTCAAAATATACGGTCTGACACTCCTCCTCATGGACATGGTTAGTATCGAGATTTCTCCGCAGCTTTAATTGGATTGGTGAGTCCTCATGGTTCGAGGATAAGGCCATTAATGCTTTATTACTTATATTGTATTTTTAGTTTCAAACTTGTATGTGGTGTATGGGCTACGTCCTAACCACTCCTATGATGTTAGAAAAGCTATATTAGACAGAGTGTAGTCTTCCACATTTATGTTTCAGTCTTGTACTATTACAAATTCTCTATATGATCTAGACTTTACTTTTAAGACTTTAAGCTATTATGTTGTACTTGATAGTATATCATCTTTTTTACGTCATGCTTATGTCAAGTGACATGTTTAAGATCTCTTGAGGTCTTATTAAGTGTGTCACACCTAATGATACTTTGGGTCGTCACACGGAATAAGTCTGGAAACTAAAAGACATGAAAATAAAGTAACATAAGTGACTAGGCCCTCAGAATATGAGGACTCATCAATCGTCAAAGTTGAATCAACCCACTAGCCACGAGTGTGTGGATAAATGTATGATCCTATATTATAAGACAATATAGACACACGAAAATAGTATGCGTTAACACATGAAATATACAGAGTATGATAGAATGCATAAACATGAACATAACATGCTACGTATGGAAAACGTGATAATGCATGACCATGTATAAGATACCAAAACATGATAAGGTAAAATCATAAGACATAAGACCAAGTCAATGCAAATCTTTATAAAATCCTTTTCATAAGTTGAAACATAAGCTTTTGAGGAAAAATTAACATAATCATTTGTGAGATACTTTATCGATAACCGACGAAGACCATGTGAAATATAACGTGGAATTTAGTGTCTTTCTTACACAGAAAATAGATGTCCTAATTTTCTAAGGTAAGGACCATAAACTTCTAACTTAGGTGGATCCACTAGCTATGTCTTGTTAAAACAAATCCTATGGGGGCACACAATTAGGGACTAGGAAATTACTTCTAGAGACCCGACCTCAACTAACAGTGGAGCCTCCATTCCAAAGTCCACTCGGTGCTAAGTAAATCCCCAATGGAAATAAGTATAATTATATCATAATCATAATATTTGGAAAGATAAGAATCTAGTAATATCAATCCAATCATAACTTCATAACATAAAATAGCTCCTTTCAAAACCATGATTTCATAGCATGTTCATAAGACACTTGTCAAAAGCATAACAAATCATGATCATCATTCATATGGAAAACAATTCAATTGAGAAGCAACACTTTCATAAAAGCATATTGATACTTCATCAAAACATCCTTAGTTCATAAATTCCTCTATTTCATGATGCATGCATAGTTCCCAAAGCATAGTTCATATCCATAAAAATAGGCATAGGGAATGATTCCATATTAAATTCATTGGAAACATGAGATTTAGATAGAATCATGCTTACGAAGATCAAATAGGATGAAATTAACCATAAATAATTAAAATGCAAACCCTAGAAATTTGGGTGGAATTAATTGAATAGAAGTGGATAAATCTTGGGACTCAATGGATGAAAGAATCCATTAATGAAGTCCCTCATACCTTAGATAATCAAAGCCCTAGAATTTCCAAGAGGAGGATACCTTGAAGTTTGAAACTCTAGCTTTTTCCTTGGGAGTTTGACAGAGAATTTGGAGAAGAATAACTTTAGAGATTTTGAGGTTTTGAGTGAATGAGAGGGAATAAGTTGATCTGAAGAGTGAAATTAGTTATAGAGGTAGTTATAGGGTCAAAGAAATATAGTTAGGGGTTAAATGGGTAGGAAATGACCAAAAAATCCTTAATTAAAAACTGTCGAACAGTCCCCACAGATCGATCGACGACTTGTAGAAGCTTCTACGGGCCATCCTGATCTTTCGTAGAAAAAGATACTGGATACCCAAATTCCAGCCAAGGACCATGAAACCCTTCTACGATCTGTAGAAATTTTTACGGCCTATAGACCCTTCTTGTAGTAACCTATTTCCTAAATATTTCACTAAATCTGGAACCTTCTACGGACCCCTTTTGACGGGCCGTAGAAACTTCTGCAGACCATTCTTGTGGTCCGTAGGAAAAGTTAAGAAATCCAATTTTCACCATACTTCAGGGCCCTTCCTACGACTTCCTTCCATAGGTGATTTTCGTAGAACCTGAACCAGTGCCAAATGCAATTTTCCAATCCATTTCAACTTACCAAGGTGTTAGACCTTGTCCATGTCTCATCAATTAGTACTATGTCATTCATAAATAACATACACCATGAAACCTCTTCCTAAATAGACCCGCGCCAACTCATCCATCACTAAGAAAAATAAGAAAGGGCTAAGAACTGATCCCCGATGTTGCCCTATCTCAATTGGAAAGTTCTTTGAATCTCCTCCCATTGTTCTAACCCGAATCACTTCTCCATCATACATGTATTTTATCACTCTAATATACACCATGGGGACACCTGTAGGCTGTAGCCTCCAAAACAGCTCTAGAGTTTTGAAGACAATTGTGGCGTTGGGCTCAATACGTGGACATGGGTTTTGCATCATCGAACCCATAAACTGACTGTGTGCTCCTTTCCCTACACTTATGTGTTTATATGCATGCTTCCTACTTTGCTTAATACCTTAAAGCTTCAAAACACTCAAATAATTATTACAAAGATGGGTTGCCTTTCCATAGAGCACCTTAGTTTTGGTCTAGACACGATTCATATTTTATATTTTTCTGATTCCTACACTATTACAATTATAGTTTGCCTTTGAATAGAGATTGATTTGATATCATGGAAAGATGAATGTTGTCTTTGTCAGTCACTTTATGGATCAAATGATCCCCCACAATGGTATCACTTTAGTAGTGTACTCCTATTATATAGGATTTCTTTCATTACCTTTCTAAACTTGGTGTTCCATTCATGCCCAGACAATGTCTGGTTACATAATTCATTATCTTTGTGACTTCCTTCTTAGACATGTTATTTGTCACCCCCCGAGACTACTCCCTAGACGCAACACAGTTCTTAGAGGGTTACAAGTGACCCTAATCTAACCTCATGACATCACATGACACTAAGATTAACATAAATTAATAGAAAAACTAGAAAGTAAACACAAAAGCTAAATCTAAAATATCTGAATAAAGCCCATAACAATGAGATAGACTAATATCTTAAAGATATAGCACAAGCAGAATTGATATATGATTGCCTGAAAGCCTCTACTAATATGAGTTGCTAGGACTGTCTGAACTCCAATTGTCTGAAACTAAACGTGTAACACTGAAATCAAGGATAAATGGATCGTCCTCGGATAATGAGGACTCACTAAAAGCTATTGCAATGTTGACTGGATTTATACTAACTACGAGCTTCATCCTTGGGTAATGAAGTCTCACTTTTACTCCCAAATGCACATGCAAGTGTACACGGTCGCTCAAGTAATATAGTTTCTTGTAGAAATGAGTTTTCATTCCCAAGGGACTAATGATCAACTTATACTTAGTAACTTAATTCCACAATTCGATAAAAGTAACCTTTCTAAAGAGTTTGAATGTTGTTAACTACTACTATGACTTATGCAATAAATAAATGTAACTAATGTGAACGACTTCAAATTGATGTTTTAAGCAAGTAAGAGACAATTCTAGGGCTGTAGCATGCGTTGTATTTCATGTATCATATATCAAGCAATGAACTAATTTAGGTTATCAAGTTACTGATTTATAAGGTTAATTATATGATTATGGTCTCCCGACCTCTAATTGCCTACTCTAATTAGCTGTCTAACTACATCGTTGAGCGGGAATAGGCAGTCCTAATTAACGAGCATTTATATTTCATCTTGTTTATTAACCAAGCTAGGTGTTCGTCTGGGTGTCACTCCTAAACACAAATCAACTCAACTTAATAGAAGATCAAACTTTCTATATTATTCAGTCTATCTGCCTTAGCCTCTCCCAAATTTAAGAGTAGACAATATGTTTATCTCTATGATGGCCAGTCAAGAACTACTAAAACAAGAAGATAAAAGTAGCTTATAAACGATAACCAAGAATTAATTCAAATGCCTTTAATATTAAACAATCAATTCGTAGCTATAGCCCCAGAACAAGGGCGTTTAGCCACTCATAATATTCGAAAACCGCAAAATATAATTGTTCATGCGATTTCCAAAATAAAGAAGAGTCGGAGAATCAAAACCTATTACAAAACTCGAATTCTTGCTCTTGCACATCAAAAAGTAGTCGACAACTTACAAAATAACCCTAGGGTCCTATTTATAGAATTTAGGAAAATATTCTTCAATTCTAGCCTAAAAAGGAATCCTACTTGAATCAATTTTTGCCAAAACACCCGTAAAACCTTGGGCATCGCATCAAAATCGCACCTGGCAGGCCGGGGTGCCGCACTACCAGTGCACCCAAAATAAGCCTTTGAACTTTTGTCCTGGCACGTCATACCCTTGCTGCGCCAGTGATGCTGGGGCACCGCGCTAGCTCTTGTTATGGGCGTTACTTGTCGTCCTTGATTCGTTTCCTTCCTTAATTCAATCACTTTTCTAAGGAACCCACAAAATAGCTAATCATGTATATTAGTATGCAATCATCGCAATCGTAAGTCAAGCATGTTAGTTAGATTAGTGAATTTTCTTAAACTTATCTTAAATATGGGTTATTTGTAATAATTTGCATATAAATATGCCTAAGATCACTCACCAAAAGGTGATGCAATATTGAATGGATCTGTACTAACTACGGATTGGATACTAAGCGTCAGAACCTATATGATCAAATAATATAAGCATAAAGTATGTGGTTAGTACTTTAAATTTACTGAGTATGAGGAATATGCATAATAAATATGATATCTGAATATACCGAATCTGCAAAACATGTTGGTGCAATGACCAAGTAAAATAAATGACAAATCTGAAATATACTGATCTGGAATACATAAGTACAAGGTCATGCAATAACTGAAGATCTGATTGTGAGAGATACTAAAACAGATATAAATGATGTGAGCTACAATATGAAGTTCAATATACTACCTCCATACTGAAAAGATGGTGTCCAATACTTGCCATCGTAAGAGACCTGATAACTGAGCAAAGTGGATCCACGAGCTAATATCTATCTGAGATTTATATTATGGTAGCATGTAGTTCTTGGACTTAGAGATTGCTAATAGAGGTCCATCTGACCAGAAACCTTCTGTAGCGACCCTCTCGAAAGGATGCTACTTCTTGAAAAGAAAGCTAATATAATACATAGGACATTTAAAAGACATTAACATAAGACATATTAATTATAATCTAATAGAGGAATTAGGCCCATAAAAATAGTGAATGATGTGAAGTTTTGTCATTCAGAAATTTTAAATTTAAATAAGGTATGAATTTCAATTTTCAGTGGAGGAACCTTTCCAAATAATTTAAGTAAATACCTTAAGAGATATCCATGTATATATCATCCTTACTCCTACAACGCACATTACAAATTATTACCAGCTTCCAATTATCAAAATTAATATTTCATGCTTCATACAAATATCATAACAACTAGTAGATTTAGTATATTACAAGACTGGGGTTTACACACCCCAAAACAACAAAACATATCACCAAAATTATGTTACAACCCATGGTTTCATGATCATACAAGCCTTCAAAATTACATGTAAATTTACATCTCATGGATCACATATGAATCCCAAGATTTCTAAAAAATATAGATACTTATAAGTGTAACACCCCAGAAAATTTACAAACTAAGACTCGAACCATCCTTCGTAGTGAGTATGTTTTTACCGAGGAAATTAAAATTTCTTGAGTGTTAAGGCCACTAGATGTAGCATATTGAGTTTCAAGAAGAACTAAAGAGAGTTCATTCAAGTCATTCCTAAGTTCCTTTAAGTTTTAGGTCAACTTCAAACGACCATAACTCTTAATACATGATGAGTTAGGTGGGCTACAAGGTATCCAATGAAAAGCCTTTGAATTATCTTTCTAATGCTACCGAGTTTTCTAAGTTTCAAGTTTGGATGAGTGAGATATGCCCTTTTGAAGCCAAGTTGTCCTAGTTAAGGATAGTTACCCGAAAATAGTAAGGGGTATTTTGGTCTTTTCCTTATCCAATCAGATTTAATTCATTTTTTGTAAGGTTTTAAGGTTCTAATCCTATTAGGTTCAGTTTTATAATCCAAATATACACCTAGGGTTTTAGTTGAGAGTTTAAGAAGAGAAAAGAGGAGAAAAAAGGAGAGGATCAAGTGTTCGTCGAGATTCTTACGTGTTGTTGCGGATTTTCGCCATGGGTTTGATACCTAAGAGGTATGTAAGCTTCCATAGTGTTGGGTTAGTTCACCCTCACGCCAATCATGTTATTTTCAGTGAAATTTCATTCTTAAAGTTGAAAGATTAGAGTTCTTGATGCGTTCTTGATAGGTGTTCTTGAAGTTTATTCTAAATCTTGTTGTGTTGGGGTTTTGATGATTTCTTGAGATAAAATTTAGTGATTTGAGTGTTGTTTTGAGTATATTAGAGTGAAATTATGTAAAGTAATCAAATCCAAGTGATTGGGGAAGAAATCGTTCAATTCTAGGCGAGTTAGGGTGAGAAAACGAGCAAAGAAAGTCGTCAAAGTTTTCTGGGCTGGGGCTTGGCGCCCCACGCCAGCCAGAGCGCCTCAATCACTTCTCTGAAGTTTAGGGGCTGGCACCCCACTCCACTCAGAGCGCTAGGGTCGCCTTCCCCCACCCGTTCTTCATCGTTTCATCTGTTTGAGTTCATTCAAAGGTACCTTTACTCCCTTTTGTATCTAAACACTCTAAACTACTTCTAAACACCTATAAATCATTCATAACATGATCATAATCTTGAATTCATAATTCAAATTCAAGGTAGAGTTAAGAGTTAAGAGTTAAGTTTTTGAGAATTCATTCGAACATTCTAAGAAAGTCCATTTGAGCCCTTTTGAGAAGTCTTGTACAACTTCTAATAACTTGTTTCAAGACTCGATCAAGTGAGCATGAGGATGAGGAGAAATAATTCATGAGTCTACTTTGTCATCATGAGATCTTTCATATCATGAACCATAACTCTTGATTTCATAATTCACATTCAAGAGGGAGTTAAGAGTGGAGTTCAAGGAAGCCTTTGAGTTCAATTGTGAATCCTTTGAGACCCATCATCGATTTGAGTTAAGTTTTAAGTAAGTATGAGAATAGGAATAGTCGTATAGATGAGTTTCTTATTCATATTTTAACCCTTGAGTCGAGTCGTTCATGTCCATAACTTCCGTATGAACTCCATCCGTTGAGTACCTTTGAGAGGAATAGTATCTTCAAGTTCTAAGTATTGAATATTGAGTTCCTAATCCCCTTTGAGATTTTATTATAATCATGGGACTATTACATGTTACCCATGTAGTACTTGAGTTGAATTTTTAATTCCCATAATTCCGCATGAACCCTATAACCGAACATTCTTGAGATGAGAAGTATCTTTGAGTCTTTGAGTTGAGTAGTTCATGCTCATAATTCCGCATGAACCCTATGAGTTGAGCATTCTTGAAATGAGTAATATCATTGAAGTTCTTGAGTTCTAAGTATTGAGTTCTATCTATGGTTATTGAAAACCTTGCATTGAGTTGTTTACGTCCATAAATCGGCATGGACCACATTTAAAAAAGTCTTTTACAAATGTTTTAACTTTGTTTCAAGACTTAAGCTTTGAGTTGAGTCAAGAGTAAGAGTAAAGTTTATTTCTTCAAAGATTATACGGGAACTAAGTATTCCCAAGATTTAAAATGTTTTCACATTTGAGCAAGAAAGGAAACATCGATTTCCAAGAGAGCCTTTGAGCTAGTTTTTGAGTAATTATCTCAAATCACAGAAAGAGTTTTGTTTTTAAAACATATGATCTGAGTATATTTTGGGAGTGTTATTGAGCACCGATATAGGGAGGCGAGTTCATAATAACTCAAGTCTCCATAAACCATATAGCCATCATGGTAGAAAGGATCATACTTTTTAGATAATTCCTTAGTGCTTTTTAGCATAGACGAGTGGATCCACTTAGTTAAGGCGTTCTATTTGGCAGCAAAGTATATGATAGTTATGGCAGTGTGGGAAAAACGATGTATCTTCACTTAGGCTCATAGTGGTGGTTATCGGTTAGAGAAACTCCCACAGTGTTATATTGTGTTTTTTATATACACATTGAGTATTATTGTATTTTTCAATACATTGAGTTGCTATCTACAGTTTTACAGCTTTTCATATATATTGCATCTTTTACTATTGTTTTATCCTTGAGTATCATGAGTTGAGTCTTTCGAGTTGAGTATCTTGAGTTGAGTACCTTCGAGTTGAGTATCTTGAGTTGAATTGTGCTTCATTTAGTCGAGTACCTTATTGTTGAGTTGAGGCCCATTTCATTGAGTTGAGAACCTTATTACTGAGTTGAGTATCTTATCCTTGAGTACTTCTGAGTTGAGTAAGTTTGAGTAGTTTTGAGTATTCCTTGAGTTGAATAAGTTTGAGAAGAGGTAAGTATGTTTCCTTTTTTATCAAGTTTCAAGCTTATGTTATGCTTTAGAATTCCTCTTACATGCTCGTACATTCCATGTACTGAGCCATTTGTCCTGCATCCTTTCATGATGCAGATTCAGGTATTCAGGATCATCAACATGAGCTTCGTTTATACCACATGGAGTTCGAATTAGCTATGGTGAGCCTCCTTGCTTCTGGAGGATTTCATTTACCTTTCAGTTATATCAGTTGTTAGGATGCCATGGGTCTTGTCTCGACTTCCATCTTTGTCATTTAGAGACTTCGTAGATAGATAGTAGAGTTTGAGAAGTCTGTTTCAATTATCCTATTAAATATATTAAAGACTTGAGTTGCCTATTGTTGGCTAGTTGGATATTCTATTTTTATTCAGAGTTATTCATTTGAGTTAAAGATTTGTAAATTTCATGAATTTTTATTTAGTTTTTAAGCTTTGTATGGTTGAGTTAGTCTTCCACTTGTAGTCATCCAGGATGAGGGTTCGCTTGGGGACCAACAATGGTTCTCGAGTGCCGGCCTTGTCCAGGGTGTTTGCTCGGGTCGTGACAATAAGCAAATGTGATCTTCTTTAAAGCTCTCAAAAACTCTATCTCCAATGTACAACTCTATGTATCTCCTCGGACAATCCCTAAGAAACAACTATCGCTAAACATAAAGCTTAGTGGCGTAAAAACTATATGTTTGGAGCCAACATATTCTTCAAGTTACCTTTCTCAAGTCACGAGCAGGATAATTGAAACATAATAAATAAATTAAGTAAACAATATATCAAGAGTATCAAGTTCGATATTTAAAGATCTGAGTGTCAAGAACGCTCATAGCACCATTTCTCATTAGATCCAATAACGAGTCTCGCCCAATATATATCATACCATCACACCAATAATAATCAAGTATCAAGAAAGATCAAAACCCAATAATCAAGAGGATCAAGAACCATATTAAAAATGGATTTCTAGTTCGTACTTAAAATGGACAACTTCCATACTTAAGATGAACCAAAAATCCAGAGTCAAGATGACAAAAGATTCGAATCAAGAGGCATTCCAATAGTGACAAGGCCACAACCACAATAAGGACAAAGTCCCAACAAGAATGCCAAGTGATCAAGCATTTCGTACAAGTGGACAAGTTACACAAGTGAGAGGATACCATCACAACAATACAAAGCGACAAAATATATCCAAGGTACCAAGAATAACTTTGAATATACCAGCATGTAACAAGATTACAAATACAAGTTTATACACAAACCTTAGCCGATTAGCATAAAAATAGTCCAACACAACTTCAAGAGTTTGAACCGTAGACCAACCAATGTATCAAGGTCCTTAACTTATACATGAGTATATAAAACCTTAAAAATTCAACAAAAAATAGCATCTAGTAGCTCAATAATGTTGACATTAAACATGATTTTCATCACAAGTAAGCCTAACCTATACAAATACAACTATGCTCCTAAAACAGTAAATCTGACCATCCTGGTACCTCATATGTAACTTAGTTTTGAAAAGAAAAATGACAAAACTAGACTGTATACCCTTCATGAAAGATTTAGGTATATCTCTTAAGGTTACAAATAATCAAGAATCACCACAAAATATATTTTGTAAAAATATATATAAACAAAACACTAATAGTTGATTATACAAGATTTCTAAATCAAAAATCTTGACATAACTTGTCCTATATTGCATCCCATATTTCTAATCCATAACAACAAAATTATATTTTCACATAAGCCTAAGAGTTTTAGTTATATGGATAGCTTTTCAAATAATATTTTTTTCATTGAAAGCAGAGTTCTCCAGAATGTGATATGCTCAAAATACTAAATATTACCAGATCACAAAAAAATTAGATCACTTACCACAAAGTAAGGTGTCTTCAGTTTTAGTCAAACGAAATAAGTTTTTCCTTTTGATTTTAGAACTTATAAAGTTATGATAGAGTTATTCAGGTTTCCTATTCTTAAAGAAACTGAAACCTATAGAGGAGGTGTGATGTTCCTAGATAAATATAATAGAATAAAGGATGGGCTGCCCAAAATATAAGGTGGCTGCCCAAAATCCTAGAAACATCTCACTTTCTTTACTATTATTAGAAATGTCATATATATATACATACACTAAATTACCCTAATACAATCATTTCTAATACAATCACAATTAAAGAAAATCAAGTTTTCTCACATCACAAAATTCGAGTTAAGGAATTGCAAAGTAGGAGTTGATCCTAACATCAAGGAATGACTTGTTAGGGTGCCAATATTATCTTAAATAACTGGGGTGTTGCACCTCCATCCCTAAAGTCTATTCAGTGCTAAGTATAATCTCAACGAAAACATGCATATCCTTGAAATAGTTGTAATCCAATAATACTGAATTAAATTGATAACTAATACATACTGAGTAGCTACTAAATTATGATAATTGAAAACATACTAAGAGATACTTTATTTGAAAGTATCTTATATCATGATAATTTGAAAATAATCTGAAAGATACTTTTATTAAAAGCATTTGATAAATCCGAGTCATGACAATACTTGCTTGCTATGGGCTCATGTAATTATTATTATTGAGAACATGGAATTATACATGAAATATTGCAATTCATGAGTAAAACATGCAATTAGGGAATGATTACAAAGAAACTAGATTTACGATAAAAACACATGAAGATCATACAAAATTATTACTTGCAGAAATCACGATCTTGAGAAATTAGGGGTTTCTTGGGACTCAATGGGTGAAGAAATATCCATTGATGAAATCCCACATAGATGGATTAGAAATCTCAGCTTGATTCTTGGAATGAATCCTTGAAGCTGATACGCTCAAATTACACTTCCCTGAAGCAGTATAAGCGATCATTATCAAGTAAACAACCCAATTTGGAGGTTGGGGTCAATCCGACGAGGAATATGGTTTAGACTTAAACTTAACTCACTATTATATTCGTTCAGTCAACTTACTTCCGAGACAAGTAAGTAAAATGGGGTTTTTGTGAAAAATATAACTTATTGTTGTTAAGTAATAAGTGAGCAAGATTCGAACTTTGTTGTTATCAATGAGAGAGAGAAACTAGGGTGTATGTATTCCCCATAAGCTGTTAATGCAGTTATCCTAATAATAGTAATCCTTTCCTAGTGTATCACATACAAAGTGGTAAGTTAGGTATCTCAAAGTGATTGGTCCTCCAAATAGGGAATTTCACCCCGCACCTTGGTCCGACTACGTATGTATAATTTACTAACCCTTACCTTTACCTCAGATTAGACATCACATCAATGTATGTCTTAGTTTTCACCCTCGCACCAATTGACATTAGACTATTAGATAGTATCACACTAAATCTCTGTTGATAATTCTTTTTTATTAACTACCTCCTTGGTTCGACAAGTAGCAACAAGGCGAGTTCTAACGTTGGCCACCGTTAAAAAGACTTCTAAACGAAAGAATTACCAATACATGCATCAACACTAGTCAAGAATTACTTAGTTATTATTCATACGTTTTTAATTGATCATGGTTTCCACACCCCTAGTTGTGGATTTAATTACTCATGCTTGAAAGAATACAATTCATATTTTGATATAAAGAATTCATGAACTTACGATTAGAGGAGAAGAAACCTGAAATTTCAAATTGAATTCCAAAGCAAAAATCTTATAAACCGAAATTAGGAAATCAATTTGCTAAAGTTTGCAAGTTAATTTCCAAGAAAATACCAAGAACTAAAAGTATACAATGGTGTCTAACCCCCAAAATCGAGGTTTACATACCCTATTTATAGAAAAATTTATCCTAAACAAAAAGGAAATGAAATAAGGAAATAAAACTTGTGGACGAGGCTTCGATTGACGAGACTGACCTACGGACCATGGATCGACCTACGATTCATAGGTCCCTTCCGTAGCTTGATACTTGGAACTTTTCCACAGAGGCTGGAACCTTCAACTTTTAGATACAAACGACGAATGTACAGTACAAACTGCAGGTTGACCTACGGTCCATGGGTCCCTTTCCGTGGCTCCACACTTAGAACTTTTCATCGGGTATTGGAACTTTAACTCGTAGTAATCATTGATGGATGTGCAGGATGGACCATGGGTCGACCTATGTTTCGTCACTCACCTCCATAGTTCTACACTTAGTCAGACTTCCCTTATGATCATTCCATGCCTACCCACGACAAACTGTGACTGGACCTACTGTTCGTAGGTCTCCTCCGTGGGTGGCTCCTTCTGCAGAATTTCATCTGTCATCTCTCTCGACCTTGACCAAGCCTATTTCCTGCAAATATAACACATTAAACATTAGTTCTAATAAAAAATGTCCCTAGACACACATGACTCTTAGGTGAAATGTATTAAAAATACCGTAAACTCACGGTATATCAACACCCTCAACTTAAATTCGTTGTTTGTCCTTAAGCAACGCACTAAGACTCTAAACGACACCTGTGTAGAAGCATACATTTAAACTCAAGTAATCACATGACTTTCTATCCCGACTCCCTTTTATAGTGCAATTCTTTTCTCTTAGACTCAACAAGCTAACTCATGCGGATCAAGATATGACAAAGGTTGACCAATAGACACACAACATACACTTCTACACAATCACCAATGTACCAAATTTCCAACAATGTTACTAGTGCCCTCACTTCCAACGAAATCCTTTCCACACCGAAGATATGAATTTTGAGTTTTAGGATTCGTGCAACACTCATGCTCAGAAGTGACTTCAAGTACAGATGGTGCTCAATACCATAGGCTTTCCCTTATTTTCACTGCTTAAGACTCTCCAAACTAGTTGCTAGGATCATTATAGGACTTTCTTAGCTTGTAACGTAGGCTCAGGATCAGGTGTGGGACATTTGGGTACGTTTTAGTGACTTTCTGCCCTCCTTGACATTACATTGGCTTTTTACCTCTTTTCTCAACCTATTTTTGATATCCTTTCATTTTACATCCTTTCCCTTAACTCCTGACTTTCAACATGGATGTGTCTTTTGACTTTGTGGCTCTTATTTTTTTTTTCACTTTATTTTTCTTTATTTTTCAGCACTTTTATTTATCATCTTTTTGCTTCTTTTGCACAAAGTCACATCCTCTTCTATCTCTTCTTTTTCTCTTGTCAACACAAAACTCTTTTCATACCCCTTTTTTTTAGTTTCCTCTTTCATAGCCACCCTTAACTTATGGATTTTACATTAGTTGAGGTGCACAATATCCGATGTCGGACCAGGGCTAAGATTGAGGTAACTTTTTGCATTAGCCACCCTCAACTTAGGCTTTTGGCTTAAGTCAAGGTGCACATGTCCAAGGAGGGACCAGGGCCAAAACACTTATTTTAGGGAAGGTGAATCAAAAGAAATGGTCTATTTTAGGCTTAAATATTTGGATCAAAGGGAACATTGATTTCATTTGGTTGGATCCTTTTAGGCTTAAGTGGACTAATTTGATTAAGGGCCTATGATCACTTCGCAACTTCTAGCCTAGATCATCTTAGCAGGACCAACGGGGAGAGTTCTAGATTGGCACAACTGTCTGAATATTCAACTGTTCTCACACACTCTTGGCACGTTGTTTCATTATCATATTATCAAATTACCCAGTTCAAGTTAGCTTAAGTTATGAGTTCAAATTGGTTCTTATCATGTCACGTTGAGATCCAACACATTCAACTCATCAAGACTATAGATCTAGCACAATTCAACATTTTTGGACAATGAACATTTTATTTTTCATGCTTTTCATGCCATCATGCTTTCATTTCTCTACTTACTCCTACACATACATTCCTAAACATGCCGGTTCAACAAAAATTAAAACAGTCTCTTGGGGGAAAAGAGCATAGGCATGAAAACCCCAAGAGAGAATTATGAGTAGGGTTACTCAAACTTCACCCTATCACTCATAATTCATTGACCCTACCCCCAACAAAATAGAATGAAATTGTCCCCAATGCATAGAAAGTAAATAATAAAAGATCGGGTGAAGCAAACCTCTGGTGCATAGCGCCGAAGACCTCTCAACAAGCGGGTGGGTCCGGTTTCTCGAAACCCGCTGGATCAACACTTGGGTCACCATCAGTAGTGCCCACATCTACCATCTCAGCACCCTCAGTAGTGCTAACATCAACTCTCGCCATACAATCAGTAGTGCTCACATCAACTCTCAGCACACCATCAGTAGTGCCCACGCTGCTAGAGGCAACAACATCTACCTCTCTAGACTGCTACTGATGCATCTCCTCATCAGCTATAGATGCCCTCCGGGCTGCCTCAAGCTCTTGACGCTCTCTCTTGCAAGCTCTCCTAGCCTCAGTATCATCAGATGTTCGACTAGATCGAGGGCGTTTCCCAGCATGATGGGAAGAAGCAGGCAATGGAATCTCATCTACGAATAATGCATCTAACACTGTATTATGAATCGGTGCCGTAGGGGATGACTCAGGCTTAGTCTCTAGTGGATCTAGAAGGGTATCAAGATCAGCACGGAGACTAGCTAACTCCGTCTGGAAAGTAGAAAAATTAGTGGTGGGAGCTGGTCGCTCTAGGACTCTCAACTCGAATGGTTCCAAGCACTCATGAACGGCCCGGACCTTCTGGTCCATCATGTGGTCTATCCTAGCCTCGGACTCCACTATCGTATGCTACATCCACAACCTCACATGCTCAAGCAGGGTAGCCATCTAGGCCTCCAACTTCTGGACACGAGCTAAGGGCACGACAACATACCTTGAGGAGGAAGTGGTTTTGGAGGAGCTAGGTGCCTCACTGGCGGTCGGAGATGGGGAAGCCGGGGCATCCACGGTAGTGGCTGGAGGAGCAGGCTCCTCACCCTGCCTCTGCTCCATATCTTCTACCAAGTCCGTTCCTAATGGTGGCACGTTAACCTGCGGCTCTCTGTGAGGTACAACTACATTGGCCTTATCTCGAATCACGTCGATATCTAGAGTCTTGGTCACTAAAAGAAACGTGTCATAGTTCCAAACTGGTACTCCAACATCTCTGCACAGCTGGAAAATGAGGCATGGGAAGGGTAAGGTGGTGCTGGCCTTGAAGGCCCTCTTGTGTATCTCCACAATCAGCATGGGGAAAATTCGACCTCCATCCCAACAACTAAAGCTGCAACCATGACCGCCAGGTCCCATGTAAGTACATTATCTGCCTGAGTAAGAGACATATGGTTCCACAACAGCAACTAGAAAAATTTGGCCACAAATGTCAGGGTGGCCTTCTTGATACCCAAGCTAGGGGTGCTGACCCACTTGGCACGCTCTCCATCTGTAGCAAGATGACGGACTAACTAGCACAAAAGAGTCTTCCTCTAATGAACATTCCTCTGAAATGGCCCACTCCTAACGATGTCCTAGTGATAGTCGAACTCGGCCTTGCTGATTGGCAGAATGTGGACCTGACCGTAAAGGAACCTGCGGATAGTGGTCTCAGATATATTAATTAATAACCCGCGCACTAGTGTAGCCTTGAGTGGAGGTAGGGCGGCGGGCTTGGCCCGTCTTTTAATCAAACCTCTGAGGATGGCTACGTAGGAAGCATAGAACTGCATGACTATCTCTTCACTGATGGGCCATCCACTCGCACCTGTGCTTTTTGAAGAGATCATGGATGGCGGGCAAGGTGTGGAGGCTGCCTATGAGAACTCAGCTCTCCTCGGTGACTTATCGAGCGATCCTTTCCTTTACAGTCAGCATGCAAGCATCTCTGTATATCTATAACTGGCCACTCACACACCATTTATTGGGTTCCTCAGCAACTAGTTCAAGATCAGTGTTTGGTGGCATTGGAATGTCCCCCGTACTAGTAGCCTCAGAGGATGAGGCGGTGGTGCCATTGGAGCTGGAGCTAGATGTGGACTCAAAGCTAGCTGGTGAACCGATCGGTGTATCCCCCTCATCATATTGGGGTGAAGTGACCACGTCGAAAATCACCTGCCTGGTTTGATTCCATGTAGTATGTGGTGCAGTGGGGGATGTCTTGGTGGGAGGTGGAACATATGCAGGGTCAATCTCCGCATTAGTATCCTCATCGATCAGCCGAAAAGATGGTGCCACTGATTTTAACTTGCCCTTCGCGACGTAAGTCGGAGCTTTCTTAGGAACCATGGTTCCTGTGGAGGCTTAGTTAGTACCAAAACAAACCAATAACACACTCAAAAAAATTTAGAACAAGGAACGAATCAAAATGAAAACTAAAAAAAATAATTGATAGTAGCAACAATGACCACCTACAGTCCATAGATAGACCTACATCCCGTGGGTCCCCTCTGTAGGTCAGAATTCCCAGAAGTTGGGTCTCTGATGTGAACCACGGATGTGCAGAACGGTCCGTTGTTAGAACGACGGGCCGTAGTCCACCTCCGTGGTTTAACACTTAATGATTATGTCATGTGCAATAGACATACGGACCCGACCTACAGTCCGTAGATTGACCTACGATCGGCGGACGGGGTCTCGTGGGTTAGGTCTGTACTAGGTATCAGACATCCTCATTTTTGTACCCATTTTTGCAAAAAATCAAACAATCAACCTAAGTCTATTCATGCCTTTCAACACAATATATGATAGTTTGTCATCCTTAGAGTTCTGATTGCTCACAATTTTAATTTTTGTACATACCGAACTAGGAACCCTAAGTCGAAACTTCCATTTAGACCTTTTACTCTAATTCAGTTAAGTTTAAGAAACTACACACTCATATACCATCATACCAAGGGTTATTCTAGCATACAATTCAACATTTAATGCTACAATTAACAATCATAAGAACCCAAGGTCAAGTTCAAATTTCGTGACTTCATAATACAACAATGAACAATGAATTCAAAGTTAAGGTGAAGTCGTTTACCTTTCAAGCAAGCAAAGTGGGGAGTGTGTGATTCAATGAACTCCTTAGACTTTTTCTAGCCTTTTGACACCGAACCCAGATCGAGAATTCTTTTATGAAGAGAGAATAAGGTGATTTTAGGGGAGAAGAAGAGAATTATGGAGTGGATAGGATAATTATGGGAGATTGGAGTGATATGGGGATTTAATATGGGAGTTTTGGATTTGGAAGGGTTAGAAATGGTTATGAGGGAATTTAGGGTATTTGAAATGAGGGGTTTTTATTAAAGGGGGGTTCGGGTTGGGTCTCCAAAAACCCTAATTTAGACCCACAAAACTCTATATACGGGCCGTAGGCCAAGTCCATAGGTCACTCTTACACTTACACCTCTGCACAACCTGTTTTCTGTAGATTCAGTTGTTTGTCCCTGCACATGTAGCAACCATGAAGTCTTTATTTTTACATTTTCTGGACACTTTTTAGATACTGACCCTATTCTATATCTAGCCAACATTAATACAAAAAATAAAATACCTATCTAAAGAATTACATAAATTAAAATAAAAGAAGAAAACTCCTAATAACGAAAAGAAAAACCTATAGTTGGCTAGATTGTACATCTTGGGTTGCCTCCCAAGCAGCGCTTGATTTAACGTAGTGGCACGACGCAGTCCCCTTGATTACTCAGACTTCATCAAGGTAGTAGGCCTCAAACACTTCTTGCACACTCTCATCTTTACCCATGTAGACCTTGATCCTTTACCCGTTCACCTTGAACCTTGTTCCATCTTTGTTCTTGAGCTCAACCACTCCATGTGGGAACATTTGAGTGACTATGAATGGCCTGGTCCACTTGGACTTAAGTTTGCCTGGAAACAAGTGCAACCTTAAGTTGAATAGAAGCTCTAGATCACCCACGACAAATTCACACTTTTCAATCTTTTGATAATGATACTTCTTCATCTTCTCCTTGTACAAGACTGGACTTTCATTAGGTTTTAGGCAAAACTCATCAAGCTCATTCATGTCATTCACTCTTTGACTTGATGCGGCGCCCTAATCAAAATTCAACTTCTTTAGCTCCCACGTAGCCTTATGCTATAGCTCTACTGGCAAATGGCAAGACTTCCCATATACAAGTTGGTAGGGGGACATACCTATGGGAGTCTTGAATGCGGTACGATAGGCCCATAGAGCATCATCAAGCCTCCTTGACCAATCAATTCTATTTGCATTCACAGTCTTTGCAAGGATTTGTTTTATCTCTCTGTTGGACACTTCAATTTGCCCACTAGACTGCAGATGGTAAAGAGTGGCTACATTGTGACGAACTCCATATTTCTCTAGCAATGCTTTGAACAACTTATTATAGAAGTGGGAACCTTCATCACTGATAATCGCCCTAGGTGTACCAAATCTGGAGAAGATATTCTTTTTCAGGAATGCAATGACACTTTTACCTTCATTGTTTGAAAGCATAATTGTTTCCACCCATTTTGACATATAATCAACCGTAACAAGAATATACTTCATCCCATGTGAACTCACAAACGGACCCATAAAATCAATGCCCCATACATCAAACAACTCAATCACCAATATTGAATTCATAGGTAGCTCTTGCCTCTTTCAAATTCCTCCTTCTCTTTGGCAACAATCACAAGACTTGGCGAAATTGTGAGCATCTTGGTGGATGATATCCTAATAGTACCCAGATTGCAAAATTTTATGTGTAGTTTGAATACCACTATGATGCCCACCAATAGGCGACGAGTGACATGCCTCTAGTATGCTCATAATCTCAACCTCGGGCACACAACGATGAATAATCCCATCAGCACAAATACGAAACAAATAAGGCTCATCCCAAAAGAACTTCTTCACGTCATGCATAAATTTTTTCCTTTGGTGAAATGACGAATACAATGGAACTAAATCACTTGCCAGGTAGTTAGCAAAGTCGGTGAACCAAGGAATAATCGTCTGGAAAAACATCATTAATTTCAGCCCCATCTCCTAGCTTGAGCATCACTTTCTCCTCTAATCTAGACAAATGATCAGCAACTTGATTTTCTGTCCCTTTTTTGTCTTTCACCTCAAAATTGAACTCTTGCAGAATGGTCAGTATGCATTATGACCTTAGTACCAAGCAAGTAGTATCGAAATTTCTCGAATGCAAAAACCACATCAAGGAGTTCTTGTTCAGTCAATGTATAGTTCTTTTGAGCCACATTTAGAGCTTTACTGGCATAGTAGATAGGATAAATAATCTTCTCTCGCCTCTGTCCCAATACCACACCAAGCGCCACTCCACTCGCATCACACATCACTTCAAACGCTTGCCCCTAATCCGGTGAAATAATGATAGGTGCGGAAACTATATTTTCTTTCAACTCTCTGAATGCTCTCAGACAAGCATCATCAAAATCAAGATGACACTCCTTTTCGAGCAATTTGCACAATGGGTGTGCAATTTTGGAGAAATCCTTGATAAACATCTTATAAACGCCTACATGCCCAAGAAAACTTCTAACACGTTTAATAGAGATAGGTGGTAGAAGCTTTTCTATTACCTCAACTTTCACTCTATCAACCTCAATACGCTTCTCAGAAATCCGATGACCCAGAGTGATCCCCTCTTTCACCATGAAGTGACACTTTTCCCAATTGAGCACAAGATTGCATTTTTCACACCGTTTAAGTACCTCGACCAAATGATCCAAAAAACCATCGAATGAGTCACCTACCACAGAGAAATCATCCATAAATACCTCAATAGTGTCCTCCACCATATTAGAAAATATCGACATCATGCAATGTGAAAAGTCACTAGAGTATTACACAACCCAAATGACATTCGTTTGAAGGTGAAAGTCCCATAAGGAAAAGTGAATGTGGTCTTCTCTTGGTCTTTTGGAGTTATGGAGATATGATTGTTGCCCGAATAACCATCAAGAAAACAATATCAACCCTTACCAACAAGGCGGTCCAACATCTGATCCATGAACGGCTTAGGGAAGTGATATTTTTCTATCCAAGCATTCAATTTCTGGTAGTCCATGCATACTCTCCATCCAATAACTGGCCGCATCGAAACGAGCTTATTTTTCCCATTAGGAACCACATTAATCCCACCTTTCTTGGGCACACACTGAACATGACAAACCCAACTACTATCTGCAATGGGATAAATGACTCCAACATCCAACCACTTGATTATTTCCTTTTTCACTACCTCTTGCATAGGTGGATTTAGTCTCTTTTGGTGCTCAATACTAGGCTTGTGATTCGGCATGAGTTCAATTTTATGAGAACAAATGCCAGGAGGAATCCCAATAATGTCCGTATTAGTCCACCCAATAGACAACTTGAACCTCTTTAACATAGAAACCAAAGCCTCAACTTGTTTCGCATTCAAATCGGCCGCAATGATGACCGGTAAAGTACAATCTGCCCTCAAGAATACATATGCCAAATGTAATGGTAGTGCCTTAAGCTCCAATTTTGGAGCCTCTTCAACGACGATTTTGGGAGTGGAGAGTCGCGATTCTTCATATTTAACTCTAATTTCTTTGGTTTGGAACGAAATTTGAACCTATCAAGTGTGGCAACTAACTCATCATAGTCTTCAATATCATCACCCTTAAAATTCATCATTACGGCTACAAGTGCATCAACACCTTATCTCTCTTCAATAGACATATCAGAACCTCGCTCCACAATATGAGTCACCACTGACACTAACTTGAGATCACTTTCATGCTTCATGGACCTATAAATATTAAAAGTTACCTCTTCACTATTCAATCAGAACTTCATCTGCCCTTTCTCCATATCAACCAAGGTGCGCCCAGTAGCAAGGAATGGTCTTCCTAGGATGATGGGAACCTCAAAATCAACCTCACAGTCAAGTATCACAAAATCAGCCGAAAAAATAAATTTCTCCACTTTCACAAGCACATCTTGGAGAACACCAATGGACCTTTTCACTGTTCTATTGGCCATGAGTAGTCGTATTGCAGTCGATTTTGGAGCCCCTAAACCAAACTTCTTGTAAATAGACAATGTCATCAGATTAATACTAGCACCCAACGCCTTCGCAAAATGCAATAACCCAATGGTATAAGGAATAGTGAAAGCACCAGGATCCTATTTCTTCTGCATAAACGACATAGTAGCAATAGCACTGCAATGTTGTAACCAATCATCATCTTTAAAACTGACGTCCATTTTCTTAGTCACCAAATCTTTCATAAATTTTGCATACACATGCATTTGCTCTAATGTCTCGATCAACAAAACATTGATGGAAAGATGTTTCAACATAGTAATAAACCTGTGATATTTCCCTTCTTCATTCTTCTTTACCAACCTTTATGGGAATGGAGGTGGAGATGTAGGGATGGGGATAAATTTCTGGGTTATCTCCATTTCTTTCTTTATAGCATTTTTGGACTCTCTAGAAACCTCAATCTCATTATCTCTTTTTCAACCACAATTTCAACCTCAGACGGAATAGGCGGATCAATGGTCTGTTTACCCCCTCAAGAAGTGACTGCAATACAATGCCCATCATTCTTCAAATTCTGGATGGTGTTGCTAGGAAGTTTTCTAAGCTGACGTGGGTTTACTATAGTGGACAATTGATTCATCTGTTGCTCGAGTTGCTTAATCGACACTACATGTGCATCAACTTTTTGACCAATTCCAGACAAGTCATTCTGCATCTCCTTCACATTCTCATCATTTGAATCGAACCTCTTCATCATCTTCTGCATCATATCCTCAATACGTGACATACTACCCCCAGCTTCTGATTTGCCAGATTCCCAATTTGCAAGTGGAACATAAGGACCAACTCTATCATTTTTGTTGCCATAGTTTTTTCGATTGTAGTTTTTGTCGCGATTGTAGTTCCCATCCTAGACATATTAACCATCTCAGTTGTAGTTGCGATAGTTTCGGCCTTGGGTTTTTTGCCCTTGGCGCCAATTATCCAAGTTGGAACCTTAGGTGTTGGCTCGAAAACCCCCCGTCTGATCATTCACCAAGTAAGCATCTTCCTCAAAATAGCATTCCTCAATCGGTGGTGGTGGAGTCCTAGTCAAATAATTCACTGCATTACCTTTTTTGGACCTCCTCTTGTATGTTTCAATACTAACCCAATTTTTGTTCTTATCTGAGCCATCTCCTCACGAATGTCATCGTCAGATTGACTAGGTGTAGATTGAACTGCAAAAGTGTTTCTTCCTGTGCCTGACTTTCGAGTGCTTCATGCTTTATTATATCAGAAAATCTTTTCCAGTTTCTTAGTGATCTCCTCAAAAGTGTACTCACCATATGATACTCCAGTGATAGTATCAAGCACAACCTTACCATTGTCATCTTGACCTCTGTAGAAATACTCTTTCAGTGACTCATCATCAATACGGTGGTTTGGAACACTTCTCATGAATGCAGTAAACATGTCCCACAAACTACCCACAGACTCTCTAGGTAGTGCCACGAAGCTGTTGAGTTTATCTTTGTGGTTCATCTTCTTTTAGAATGGAAAGTACTTGGCCATGAACACTTTGTGCAATTGGTCCCATGTATGAATCGAGTTGTACGGAAGCTCAGAAAACCATACAACAGCATCACCGATCAATGATAGAGGGAAAACTCTCAATCCTATGACATTCATATCCAACTCCGGTCGCCCCACACAACTCTTACAAACACTCATCAACTTTTCCATGTGCCCCTGCGGATCTTTTGAAGCCATACCAGAAAATAAACCTATTGCTATAAGCATCTATATCAAACTGCTACTCACCACGAATGTATGCCCTGGAGGTAGATGATGAAGAACAATGGGTCCTTCAGATTCAATAGTGTTGAATTCGACCCTGTAATTATCACACAGTCTTGGTTGAGGTGGATCCTGCACCCTCAATGCATCTCCCAGTAGATTACAGTCATGATCCTCAGTGTGCTCATCAACAACCCCAAGAGGCTGCAACTCAACTCCATCACCTAAATTTCCTCCAATTGTATTGACTTGGACCCCTTGATTATTCATCTTTCGCAAAGTTTTGCTCAACTCTGGATCGTATGGGGTCAATGGTTCGTCTCAACTCCATGTACTTGGCATACACTAGAGTAGAAACCCGTAGAAAACAAAAACAAAAATAAACATAAAATTAGGAAATAATTGACTAAAGTTCAATAATGTAGTTAAACTTAATCTAAAGGCCTTATTCCCCAGCAGCGGCGCCAAAATTTGATACGCTCAAATTACACTTTCCTAAAGAAGTATAAGCGATTGTTATCAAGTAAAGAACTCAACTTGGAGGTTGGGGTTAATCCCACTAGGAATATGGTTTAGACTTGAACTTAACTCAATATTATATTCGTCTAGTCAACTTATTTCCGAGACAAGTAAGTAAAAGGGGGGGTTTTTGTGAAACAAATAACTTATTGTTGTTAAGTAACAAGTGAGCAAGCTTCGAACTTTGTTGTTATCAACGAGAGAGAGAGAAACTAGGGTGTATGTGTTCCCCATAGGCTCTTAACGTGGTAATCCTAATAATAGTAATCCTTTCCTAGTGTATCATACACAAAGTGGTAAGTTAGGTATCCCTAAGTGATTGATCCTCCAAATAGGGAATTTCACCCCACACCTTGGTCCAGCTACGTGTGTATAATTTACTAACCCTTACCTTTACCTCAGATTAGACATCACATCAATGTATGACTTAGTGTTCACCCTCGCACCAATTGAATTTAGACTATTAGATAGTATCACACTAAATCTCTGTTGATAATTCTTTTCTTATTAACTACCTCCTTGGTCAGACAAGTAGCAACAAGGTGAGTTCTAACGTAGGTCACCGTTAAAAAGACTTCTAAATGAAAGAATTACCAATACATGCATCAACACTAGTCAAGAATTACTTAGTTATTATTCACACGTTGTTAATTGCTCATGGTTCCCACAACCCTAGTTGTGGATTTAGTTACTCATGCTTGAAAGAACACAATTCATATTTTGATAAAAAGAATTCATGAAATTACGATTAGAGTAGAAGAAATCCGAAATCTTAAATTGAATTCCAAAAGAAAAAACTTATAAACCAAAATTAGGAAATCAAATTGCTAAAGTTTGCAAGTAATTCCCAAAAAAATACCAAGAACTAAAAGTATACAATGGTGTCTAACCCCCAAAAATGAGGTTTACATACCTTATTATGGAAAAACTTGTCCTAAACAAAAAGGAAATGAAATAAGGAAATAAAACATCTGGATGCGACTTCGATCGACGAGACTGACCTACGGACCGTGGATCGACCTACGGTCTGTAGGTCCCTTAGAACTTTTCCATAGAGGTTGGAACCTTCAACTTTCAGATACAATTGACGAATGTGTAGTATAGACCGTAGGTTGATCTACAGTTTGTAGGTCCCCTTCCGTTGCTCCACACTTAGAATTTTTCATCAGGTACTGGAACTTCATTTCCCAGTGATCATTGAAGGATGTGCAGGATGGCCCGTTGGTCGACCTACGCTCCGTCACTCGCCTCCGTAGTTCCACACTTAGTCAGACTTCCCTGATGATCATTCCAAGCCTACCCACGACTGATCGTAATTGGACCTATGGTCCGTAGGTCACCTTTGTGGGTGGATCCTTCTGCAGAATTACAGCTGTCATCTCTCTCGACCTCGTCCAAGCCTATTTCCTGCAAATATAACACAATAAACATTAGTTCTAATACAAAATGGCCCTAGACACACACAACTCTTAAGTAAAATGTATTAAAAATACCGTAATCTCATGGTATATTAGAAGCTTGGAACCCAAGTTCTTACTTTAAGAGAAGACTTGAGAGATAAGAACTCTAATTTGGGGAGGTTTTGAGTGAATGGGGAGTTTTGGGCTAGTAAAATCTCTCTAATCCAACTTAGAATAGGTTAAAATGAATTAATATAGGAATTAAAAGAGTAGGAAAAGATTAAAATAAACCCGACTTAAAACTTAATAGGCCTATTCACGAAAGCCTTCCACGGGCCTTACAACACTTTATGATTTGTTGGTTTCTGAGGTGCCCGTGAACGAAAGGGAGTTCTAGGGGTCTAAGGACCGCTCTACGGAAGCTTGTATATTCCGTGGATCAATTCACGGGCCACAAGCGTCCATGAAAGATAGAAGTTTGAACCATTAGGCCTTTGAGTTTATGGGGCATTCCACGGTCTGTGGAAGTCTTCAGGGTCTGCGAACGATCTCGTGAAACTCTTCCAAATTTACCAATCTTTTGAGCTCTAATCTGGGCTTAGGAACGTTTGGGGTGTTACAATATCTCCCCTTTGGGAACAATCATCCTCGAATGAAGTCTAATTCAGCTAAAAAAAGTCGGGAAATATATGCAACTCAATACTAAAAGCTAAACACTAAAAACTGATAGAGTGACTAACTCCAACATAAAATAGGAATATTGATTTGATTTCGTAATCATCTATGCATACTGAGACATGAGAATACCGAAAGACATGAATCCAAGAGACTACTGACGAGGAACTATTACCTCACGCTGAAACTACGATAGAAGAAAAAAGATGGGGATACTTGGACATCACATCTGCTTCGGCTTCCCAAGTAGCTCATTTTATTACTCAACTTACGAATCTGACGATTAAGAATCTCAATTGGGACCATGCTTTGTAAGAGTGACTTTCCTTCACATCGACACTTTCTAAAGGCACAACTAAAGCCGAATCACCTATGCACTTCTTTAACAAAGACACATGAAACATTAGATGCAATGATGTTAATTGTGAAGGAAAACTCATAAGACACATTACCAAAACGCCTCACAATCTGGTTAGGGCCTACATAACAGGGATATATTTCCTTTCTTACCAAACCTCATCACCCTCTTCATGGAGGAAATCTTCATATAAACCCAATTATTTACATCAAATTGAAGCTCTCTTCTCCTCACATCTGCATAAGATTTCTGTCTACTCTGGCTTGTTCTGAACTTATCTCTAATAAGTCAAACTTTTTCCATGGCCTCATGAACTGACTTGGTCCCTATCAAAGCCATTTCAACAACTTCAAACCAACCTATATGATATCTACACCTCCTACCATAGAGCGCCTCAAATGGAGCCATCTGAATACTAGAGTGATAACTACAAGTATGCAACACAGAGTCAATGCAGACATACCTTGCATCATTCTTTTCCTAGGCCGCGTCCATCTTTGTGACATAAAGTAGAATCGAACTCCACTGGTCTATTCATATTAAAAGGTGAAATTTTCTCTCCCAGCTTCGTGATACAGAGTCAACATAGAGCTGGGTAATTTTTTCTCCAAAATTTCTTTTAGCATTACCACTTTCTTGTTTTCTCATTTCTAAGACTCAACTTCATCTTCTATACATTTCTTCTCCATTTAGGTGTCCATTCCACACAATTTTCCTCCTACAAATACCTAATCACATCAGTTAGCAACCTAACATAACATGGCCAAACATAAGTGGACATGGCAGATTTTATTCTCGAATTTAGCTATACTATGGGTTTCACCTGGATTTTAAGCATACAAATACGCCCACGATCACCTACATAGCTGACTGGTGCCAAATGAACTGGTTTCTTAGAAAAGGACCCACTGGGACTGCCACCCTTCTTGGCTTTCTTTTCTATAGACTTAGCAAAAAACTACTATTTCACACCTTCTATCAGAACAAACCATCTCTAGAGTTACAAATTTAAGTCACACATTCAGACCCTCAATAAAGTATCTAGTCCTATCCTCTTCTATGGATGGTAGTTTTAGAGCATATCAGGATAAAGAGTGAAAATGAGCCTCATAAGCTGTGACAAAAAGACTTCTTACTCAATATTAGAGAACTCATTACGTCTTTGGTCTCGAAGAGCATTACAAATGTTTTTATATCATTCTGTAAGACTCTACTAGATATGTTTTAGTACGACGAGATCGATGAATATAGAGCTCTGATGTCATCTTTGTGACGATTCAAACCACCATGACTAACACCCAGACCAACTTCTACGTGGGTGAACCAACTCAACATCCTACTCATACATCATCTAATAATTCTAGAGAAAATATGAAGGAAAAACAAAGATAATTCCAAGTCTCAAAACAAATCAATAAAATAACAGAAGTCTAAATTATTACTATCCCAGAATCTCAAAGTCGTCGTACTAAAACATCTTACTTAAAAGTCTAAGAGTAGAAATAACTAAATAACAAATAATAGTCTTAATGTCTAGAAAGAAACACATAATAATAAAGAAGATATGCAACAACCCGGACATAAACAGCTCACCCTTAGATATGAATATAGCGCTACAAAACATTGAGTCTCGTAAATGCTTATAGATCACATTTTTCACTAAAAAAAAGTGCAGGAGTAGAATCAATACAAATACTATACACTACTAGGCATCTGATTAAGATTAGTAACGAATATATAATCATAGACATAAAGTAAGTAGACAAGAATCACATAGTCAACACATAAATTACAAGTCAATAAAGTTATCTCAAGTCACTAACATATTTGTGTATAACTATAAAGGGTTTAGTCTTGACCATCTAGTCATTGACGTTCAATGAACCGTAAGTATCCATGTACTGTACCAGCATGATAAGCGATTCAATCACACACATAACCACTCATTCATATTATCACATCAAATTGAATTTACTCATCATTCGAATAGTACATGTATTCTCATTGTATCTACATATTTTAATATGCTGGCCTCTCTAGTTACCTCTCAGATAATACAATAAGTATAGAATATTCACAAGTTTATATTTTATAAAATCACTCAAAATAGATAGCTAAAAATTTTACATGCTCATTCATCCCATCAACACTTAATTCAATCATAAATCATATCAACTATGTATGAAGACCAATTTACTTTCTCAAACGAAGATCTTGGATATTCAAACCTACCTAATTATATTTTTTAAGAGGTCTTACTAACTATTTAAAGATTATTTCATCAAACAGGAGGTTTTCATGATCAACTCAATCTTATTCCTGGAATTTTAGCTCCATCAACCTCTCTTAAGAAGTTCATATGCTCAAAGAACCCATTTTATGAGATTTTTAGATTCTGGTTCCGGTTGCAGTAAATGTCTCAAAGCTAGACTCCGTACTGAGTGGATAGGTTTATGCTAAAAGATATAATTTAATGAACTAAAATTAAAATAATGCATAATTATAATTTTTCTATATTCTACTCAATAATTAAATAACCCTAGGGTTCAAGCCATAAAGTTTCGCAAAGAACTCACTTTTCAATTTTGTGAAGAAGGTAATTAAAAAAGGGAAAGATGGATTGGAAGCAATTACGTCAAGAGAGACAAGTCCTAAGTCTTGAAAAAGTTGCTCCTCAGGTTCTCTGATCGAATATTCTAAGTTATGATCAAAATTGGGTGAAAACTAACTTAAAAAGTTGAGGAACTGTTTCCCAACCTTCGCTCTTGCCATTAAATCCTTATCTATAGAGAAGTCACGTGACGTCACTGCCTTCATTATGACAATGCCTCCCTTTGCTATTCCTCGTATATAGATTGAAATCCATATATTTAAAAAATGTGCAAGATGTAAAGATCTTACATAACAAAAACATAGTCATGTTGCTAGTTTGAATAGCTACCTTTTGAACTGAATGGAGTTGTTTTCTTATTCCTTCTGCAATTTCTCAACATCTAATTTTCCAAAGATCATATAAGCACTTGTCCCCTCGAATAAATTATGAAGCAAGTTTAAGCAACTGAAATGTTGACGAACAAGCTAAAGAACACGACATATCTATTTCTTGTTCTTTCAGTTGTTTTAATATTTTTTATTTATACATGTCACAATTCTAATTTTCCTTGTAAAAAATTGAGAAATATATTGATATACAAGTTCAATTGATATTTTTTTTAATGATGCTTTTATGCTTTATAATTAACTATGAAATTATATATAAATATTGATTATTCCATATATCTTTATATATAAGTGCACGTGAGCATATGAAACACTTATAATAACGATTAGGTTTATTGTTGAAATTTGGAAGTTTTTATGATTGAAATGATAATCCGCGAATGAAATATTTGGTCTCTAAAATGAGGTTTAACGATCAAATTATTTATTATCTCTAAATAATCTTTAATGATCGGATTGAGAATCTGGTTGTTAACTTTCAACCTCAAAGCTTTTAGGGATTGGTGACGATCAATTTTTTTTTGGTCGTTATTAACCTATAACGATTGGATTTGAACTTATAACGACTGGATTTTTTCTCACTAAAAGACTTTTTGCTTGTAGTATAATGTGAGTTTGAGTAATGTAATGTGTGATATATTGATATTTGTTGTTCTTATTGACTTTTATAATGTGTGGCGTGAAACTAATTTTAGTTGACCTATGATGCTTACCAGTATGTATGTTGTACTATTACTAGTACTCTTGTTACACTTTTTGTGGGGTGTAAGTATCTTTTAGGTCGTTTAAAAGTGTGGGGATAGTGTACACTAATCACCTGCTTCCGCCTACTTTTTTCTCCAGTGAAAGTTGTGTTTGTTATTTTATGTCAATACAATGTATCGAAGCTCCTACACATATTTAGACTAGGTCCTTGAGTAATGTTGAAATATTTTTGTAAATAAAAACAAGTATGTTATAAAATAAAGTATTAGAAATTAAATAACAAAGAAATGGAGAGAAAGAGTAGTAATGTTTTTCTTTCAATCTTTCAATGCATGTGTGTCTACATATAAGATGAGTATATATAGAAAGAAAGTATATCTCTAATTCTTCAAAGTCATGAAGGAAATCTCTTAAAGTCATGATTAAATCCCTTAAAGTCATGCTTAAATCCCTTAAATTCATGAAGTGTGGATTTGTTACATGGAATCCACATTTCATTATTTACAACACTCCCCCTTGGATGTCCATGTACAAAATAAAATCTAGAAGAAGAAAATAGAGTGCACATAGTTATTCTTAATACGCATTGTTTGCTGCCTCATTAAAAACCTTATCAAGAAAAAATCCAGTGGGACAAAAATCATGATTAAGGAAAAAAGAGTGCAATGCATATTTACTCCCCTTGATGAAAACATCATTTAATATCTCAAAGACGACGCATTCTAATTTTATATCTCAATTTCTTAAAGGTTGAAGTTGGCAATGCCTTAGTAAACATATATGCTTATCACTTGAGAGAACTTGTTGAACATCTATAATACCCTTCTTTTGAAGATCATGAGTGAAAAAGAATTTTGGTGAAATGTGTTTTGTTCTATCTCCTTTAATGTATCCCCCCTTTAGTTGAGCTATACTTGCAACATTGTCTTCATACAATATTGTTGGTGTGTGTTGAGTTATTGATCTCAACCAAATGCATTATCGACTTGCTTCATGAATGGCTATTAACTCTGCATGATTTGAAGAAGTAGCAATCGTAGTTTGTTTTGTCAAACGCCATGATATAACTGTACCACCACATGTAATTAATTAAATAGCCAGTCTGCGATCGACCTTTATGGGGATCAAACAAATATCCTGCATATGCATAACCAATCTATTGTGACTTTGATTCATTTGAGTAAAATAATCCCATATCAATAGTCCCTCAGAGGTATCTGAATATATGTTTAATCTCATTCCAATGTCTTCGTGTTGGATAAGAACTAAACCTTACTAACAAACTTATCGAGAAAGCTATATCTAGTCTAGAATTATTAGCAAGATACATTAATGCACCAATTGCACTAAGATATGGTATTTCAACACCAATAAGTTCTCCTTCATTTTCATGAGGTCGAAATGGATCTTTATTAATATCAAGAGATCTCACAACCATCGGACTACTCAATGGGTGTGCTTTATCCATGAAAAATCTCTTTAATATATTCTCAATATATGTTGATTGATGAACAAATATCCCATTTTCAAAATGTTCAATTTGTTGTCCAAGACAAAATTTTGTCTTTCCTAGGTCTTTCATTTCAAATTCATTTTTTAGACATATTAATGCCTTCGAAAGCTCCTCGGGAGTCCCATTGATATTCAAATCATCAACATATACAACTATTATGACAAATTTAGATCCAGGCCTTTTCATGAAGACACAAGGACAAATTGGATCATTTTTAAATTCCTCTTTTCACAAATATTCACTATGGCGATTATACCGTATTCACCTAGACTGTTTCAATCTGTATAAGGATTTCTGAAGCTTTATTGAACAATTTTTCGAGAATCATGGTATGCTTCAGACACTTTGAATCCTTTAGGAATTTTCATAAAAATATCATGATCCAATGAGCCATATAAATAGGCAGTGACCATGTCCATTAGGTGCATTTCAAGATTTTCATGAACTGCCAAGTTCATTAAATACCTGAAGGTAATTGCATCTACCACAGGAGAATATGTTTCTACATAGTCAATGCCAGACCTTTGCGAAAATCTCTAAGCCACAAGTCATACTTTATATCTTACAACTTCACCTTTTTCATTTTATTTTCGAACAAAATCCCATTTGTACCCCATTGGCTTGACACCTTCAGGTGTTCAGATTATTGATCCGACAACTACGTTTTTCAAGTGAAAGTCAACTCTGTTTGAATTGCGTCCTTCTATTTTTGGCCAATCATTTCTCCATCTATATTCATCAACAGATTTTGGTTCATGATCCTCATCTTGTTACATTTTTTCAATAGCAACATTATAAGCAGAAATGTTATCAACCAAAACATCATTTCGCTTCCACCTTTTTCCAGTCGAGACATAACTTACTGAGATCTCTTCATTTTCATTATTTCTAGATATCTCAACATTTTCTGTTGTCTCATCATTTGTTATATCTTGAGGTTCTCCTTGAGCACTCGCTTTCATATTATGGTCTAGACTCATTTGCATTAACAATTTATTCTATCGAAATATCAACCCGAACTGGAGCATTTGGAGCTAGAACATGAGATTTAGTAACCCTTGAAAGGTTAGTAAATACATCTAGCAATTGATTTGCAATATTTTGGAAATAAATCATCTTTTGAACCTCTTGTTCACATTGATTTGTTCGAGGAACTAAATGAGATAGTGATATTGCATTCCAATCTATCTCATTTTTCAATTGCTTCTGTTTTTTCCCTAATGTTGGGTATTCAGATTCATCAGAATGACAATCAACAAATATAGCTGTAAATAAATCTCCAGTCATAGGTTCCAAATATTTTATAATAGAAAGAGATTCATACCAAACATATATACCCAACCTTTTTTGGGGACCCATCTTTGTGCGTTGCAGTGGAGCAATTGGAACATATACCGCACATCCAAAAAATTTAAGATGGGAAATATTTGGATCCTTTCCAAAAGCCAACTGTAATGGGGAGAAATCATGAAAATTGGTTGGCCTCATGCTCACAAGTGATGCTGCATGAAAAATAGCAATCCCATAGAGAAAGTTTTGTCCTCATTAGTAATGGTCTAGCTATCAACTGAAGACATTTAATCAATGATTTTGCTAGACCATTTTGAGTATGAACATGAGCAACCGGATGTTCAACTGTTATTCCAATGGACATACAATAATCATTAAATGATTGAGATGTATATTCACCAGCATTATCAAGACGATCTGTCTTTATAGTATAATCTGGAAATTTTGCTCTCAACCTTATAATTTGACCAACAATCTCGCAAAAGCCATGTTGCGAGTTGATAATAAGCACACATGTGACCATCTTGTAGATGCATCTAGCAAGACCATATAATATTTAAATGGTCCACATGAAGGGTGATTTGGTCCACATATATCACCATGTATATGTTCCAGAAATGTAGGGGATTCAATCCCAACCTTAGTTGCTGATGGTTTAATAATCAGTTTTCATTGGGAACAAGCAACACAAAAGAGTTCTTTAGATTGAAGAATTTTCCGATTCTTCAAAGTGTGCCCATATGAATTCTCAATAATTTTGCGCATCATATTATAATCGGGATGGCCCAACCAGTCATGCCAAATGATGAAATAATTAAGATTAATAAACCTTTTATTCAGCATGACATGTGATTCAACCACATCAATACTTGTGTGGTACAACCCAGAAGAAAGTACAGATAATTTTTCATGCACAAATCTTTTTCCTTCTTTTATTGTAGTAATATAAAGGTATTCAACATTTCCTTCATTAGAAGCCTCAATATGATAGCCATTTTGGCAAATAACCTTAAAACTTAACAAGTTTCTTTGAGACTTACTACAATACAAAGCATTATTAATGGTCAATATTGTTCCCCCGAGTAGTAATAATAATGCTCTCCCAGAGCCCTCAATTATTTTTGTACTACCCGATATTGTATTAACATTGACCCCTTTCATAATTAAATGAGAGAAATATTTCTTTTCTCTTAATATAGTGTGAGTTGTAGCACTATCCAGAAGGCACATATCTCCATTACTCATCTTGGATCCAATTGAAGACTGAGAAATTTTATTTATCTTATAAGAGACTTCGTGTTGATAACGTGTTATAAAATTAAGTATTAGAAATTAAATAACAAAGAAATGGAGAGAAAGAGTAGTAATGTTTTTCTTCCAATCTTTCAATGCATGTGTGTCTACATATAAGAGAAGTATATATAGAAAGTAAGTATATCTCTAATGCTTCAAAGTCATGAAGGAAATCTCTTAAAGTCATGATTAAATCCCTTAAAGTCATGCTTAAATTCCTTAAAGTCATGAAGTATGGATTTGTTACATGGCATCCACATTTCATTATTTACAACAAAGAATTGATTATTTACTTATTATGTAATCATAGGTGGTAAAAGTTTACCTATCAAATTGAAACCGAGTAGATATTCGCATGATCTGATAATATGAATCGTGACAGAAAACATCAGCAAAACAACACTCAATAATCATTTCTTGCTCTCTCTCCCCTCATGTTCTCCCTCTTCCTTCACTGCTTTAAATTTCTCCTTTCTAAACTGTATTAATTAATTTTGTTAGATTTATGTATCCTCTTAATTAGAGAAGAGTTAGTTAATTTTTAGAAAATATTTCACACTGCTAAAATAATTTTTTTAAGGATATTGTATATAGCATGATTCAAGTATTATTCATCTACTACTTAAGATATTATCGTAGTCACATTTATTTAATTTTTAGTAGCATTATTTTACCAATAAGTAATTTTATTATTGTATTTTTACCATTGTTTCCCAACATTAAGTAAAGCATTGTGAATTGGGACATTGAGCTTGTGAAAAAACTTGATATGACTTTTTGGAACTATTAATTAATACTCTAGAATAAATTGCCAACTAGATTTTTGTTATGTATCTAGACTCTGAAATCATCCTTAGAGAAATATAAATCGGGGTGTAGAGTGTTCTTCTGGATTTATAATTAAGTTAAAATTGAAATAACATTTATTAATTTAACTAAGTTCTCCTAACTAATTTTGCTTCTCTTTTAAGACTTCATCTTCCTTAAATAAATATTTTAGTTAATTATCAATCTAGGGTTATAGGTCTTGATTTGTATTTTCTGCTACCACTTTAGTACGTAAGCCTCGTTTAACATCAATGAACTGTTAATTAAACTTAGCTTGTTTACTAAACACAAGGATCATAGCATAAGGATTTTGCTTTGGTAACTCAACTTAATTACACATAAAATATATATTAAATTAATATAAATCATAAATTTAATATTAAATAATTTTTTAACATAAATTTGGCATTGTTCAAACGTACTTTATTAATTTATATGAAAATGGTCCCAATTAATTGACAAAGAATCATTACTTTTGGTGACTAATGGTACATTGGGATAGCAAAGTTTGGACACAAAGTGGGTTATAAGGACCCATTTATATTAATTTGGTCATCCTAACATCATCATGACATGCAGAATAAAATAACAATTCATTTCCTTAAAAGAGGAAGCAGTACCTTCATATACAATCAAGGGGCGTGTGTACTCAGAGATTCATCTGAATCCCATTTCACGAAAAATTATTTTATTTATACGATAGTTATTTAAACCTTCTTCAGCTAATTCGTGTGTCTACTTCATTAGATTTTGAACTCCTTAGTAAAAAGTTTGACTCCGCAACTGCTTATAATGACTTGAATCTTTGATCTTGTTATATGAGTGTTTTTGTTCATTTTGAAAAAATGAGGTCACCCCATGAAAGAATAAACAAATGCCAAATTCATTGGTGCCTCCTAAGTTGGTATGAAGTAATTTCACTTAGACATCTTAACTGGGAGATGTTAAAATGACACAGTGAAATTGCCTAGTTGAAATGTTTAAAATGAAACTTTGTGTCAAGTTTAAAGGGCAACCCATGAGTAGGGGTGTACAAAACCGAACCAAACTGCAAACCGAGTCAACCCAAAAAAAAAAAACCCGACTAGTGATTTGGTTTGACTGGTTTGGTTTTGGAAAAAAAACCCGACTATATTTGTGTTGGTTTGGTTTTAACTAAAAAAAACCAACCCGAGACCAAACCAACCCGAATTTATATACATAATTTTAAAATTTTATTTTATACATAAAAATATTTACTTTGATATAATTTTTAAATATTTCTTATACTTTTCCATAGTTTTTATCTTTTAATATATTATTTCAAGTTTGAAACTTAGAATTATGAATGGGCCAATAAAGATTATAGTCCATAGATATTGGTAATTATAATAAAGCTTAAATCAAAATCAAATTAATACTAATGCAAAAAGAAAATCAATTCAACACTAAGAATGACAATAATATTGAATATTTGTTCTTTAATTTTACATTGGTTTAGACAATTAAAATACATAATCTAATTTTAATTTTCTTTAATATTTAGTCATGTAACTAATGCTTATTAAACTTAATTTTAGCATGATTTAGTACTTTTAAATTATGATAATTTTCATTGTGACTTGTTAATTTGCAATAATTGTTTTACGCAATTTCATTATTATTATTTTTGTTGGATATTTTAGTGGCATTAATCATATTATATTGTATTATATTTTAAAGAAACATCTTAGATAGTTGTATTTTTGTAGGACTAAAGAAATATTTGAAGTACAAGTAAATTATATGTTTGTATGAATACTTTACCGAAAAAACCCGAAACAACCCAAAAAACCAAAAATCCCGAAAAAACTCGAGGTTGAAAAACTTGAGTTTTATTGGTTTGGTTTATAAATTTAAAAATCCGACACAAATGGTTTGATTTGATATTTGAAAAACCTGAACCAACCCGGCCATGTACACCCTACCCATGAGTTTGAATATAAACAAATGAAGTTAAAATGCCATATAAAATATCAGAGCTATGGATAATAAGAAACATAGTAAGAAACATACTAGTAGAAAGATAAGAAAAATAAGAAGAAAATTAAACAAATTATATCCGGAATATAAACAACTTAATATCACAAAAACTGATAATGAAAAATTAAATCAATTAATAGATAATATATCTAAAGTAGAATATAAATATATTCAATATTCAAAAATTACAATGAATAACAAGAATAACGAATATAGACAAAAGCTTAATGAAATAATTATAGCAAAAAGACAAGAATTAGCACATAGGAAAAGTAGACTTAACAGTAATATATTTGTAGGAATTTGTCACAAATCTATAATAGCACAAAGAAAGACTATTTTATATCTAGAAATACAAATAAATAACTTAGAATATAAACTTCAACACAATCTATAAATGAATAAGGAAGAATACGCAACAGATGAAAAAACATATGAAAACTATGACGGATTAAAAATAAAGATAATATTTTCTAATCTAGGAAGAAGATATAAGAAAATAGGTGACAATATAAGTTTAATGTTAGAAAAAGAAACGGTAAAACTAGAAGATAGTTTAATTGTTATGATAAGAATAACAAAAGAAAATGAAGAAATAGATAGAAAAACGAAAATTGAAAAAGTAAAACAACAAGCAAAAAAGAAAGTACAACAATTAGAAGAAGTAAAAAATACCAAAATAATAGAGCTAGAAAAAGAGCTAGCAATATTAAAAGAAATGTATGAAATAAAACAAAAAGAAAAAGAACAAAAAACAAAATTAACAAATGAGATAATTAAATTTAAAGAAAAATTGCAACTAGAAGATGAATTAGAAGAAAAACAAGAAAATAACCAAGATAATCTACCCGAAATAAGAGTTGATGAAATAAACGACGATGATCTAGAACAACATTCGGAAACAAGCGAAACATATACGGAACTTTTAGCAAACATAGATAATACAAAGAATTTAGAAGTAAATACAGGAGACATAGACATGGATGAAAAACCTAGCACATCAGGAGTAAAAAGCCCAAAAAAATTTAATCCAAAATATTAGAATGAAAACTATAAACATTATGATAGAGAAAAAACTATATGGGATAAAAGATTAAATAAAAAATGGACACCTAAACTAATAACTGAATGACATGATTTTTTTAGATCTAGACTGTGTAGCAAATATAAATAAAACAATCCAATTATGGATAGGATATATATCAAAACAATTAATAGATAACAAAATAGTAATAACAGAGACACCAGGATATATAGAAAGAACGCTTATAGGAACAGTAAAATTATGGCTACAAAATTTATCAGATGAAAGTTTAAAAACTCTAAGAAGTAATAAAAAATCTAATGGCAAATTAGCTACTACAACTATAGAAATATTATATAAATATGAAGTTGCTATAAGAAATGAATTTAGTAGTATGACAACAGAAGTAGAAGAACAAAATAAAGAAAAAATCATAAATCAGAATCTAATGGCAAAATTAGCAATATGTAATATGTGTTACATAGATGAATATACATGTGCATTTAGAGAATACTATTATAAAAGAACATATAACACATAAGAAAGTAAAGAAATAAGAAAATTATATTTTACAAAATTACCAGAACCTTTTAATTCAAAAATAATAAAAAGTTGGAATGAAGCAGAATTAATAGATACCTTAAGGGCTAGAATGAAATTCTTGCAACGATGGTTTATGGAACTATGTGAAAAACATAAAGAAGAAATAAAAATGGAAAAAATATTAGTAAAAAACTTGGCATGTTGCAAAAATAAAACAACACCTCAATTTGATTGTACGGATAGGTATTATAAAAATAGAAAGAAATATAATAAAAAATACAAATCAAAATATAAATATAAAAAACCGAGAAGAAGATACTATGTAAAAAACTACAAAACCAAAAGACCATATAGACCAAAAAAAAACTAACGGAATGTACTTGTTATAATTGTGAAAAATTAGGACATATAACTAGAGATTGTAAACTACCTAAGAATCCAAAGAAAAAATAAATATCAGAAATAATAATAGACAATGAAAAATATACACAAATAAAATACGTAGATTATGAATTAGAAAGTGAAGATAGCATATATGAATTATCAGAAAACGAAATAGACGAAATGGAAAATAATTCATTAACGAAATCGATAATGAACACTATATAAATGACTGAAACATATATACAAATAATAACTAAAGAAAAATATCAAGATGAAGAATCGGCAGAACAAAAAATAATATTTGATAATAATATATTTGAACAAATAAAGGGAAAAGAATTAGACCTAAGCGTAGCAAAAATATTCAAAATACCAACAATAAGAAATTGGTTTAAATGACAAAAAGAAGAATACTATGTAGTAAGTCAAAGAGAGCATATCATAAATTACAAATACACCAAAGGAAATGCTAAAATGCCAATAATAAACAAACGAATAATAAATAAAGAAATACAAGATATTAAGGCTAAAAATCCAATTAAATATGTACATTTAGGAGGAACGGAAATATTAATAAAAACATGTTTTAGAGAAGGAATAGATACACCCATAGAAATATACTTAGCAGATGATAGGATCATACAACCTATAGAAAAAAGTATAATACGCGCAGTAAAAGGTAACCTCATATACCAAAAATTTAAATTTATAATAAGTGCTAACTACTCAGTAGCAATAAATAAATAAAAATATAGATAAATCATTAGTATTATATTGGAAAATGTCAGGAATAGAACTAGCCCCGGGAAGTAAAATATTTACAGCTAGATGTAAAAACTTATATGTTTTAACAACAAAACATAAAATAACAGCAAAAAATAAAATAAATAAAATAAAAATAGAAGACTCCTTTGAAAGAATAGTTACGGTCATAGATAAGCATGATTATAGTTATAATGAGATTGACATAGAAAAAGATTTAGAAATAGTAAAAGAAAGATTAAGCACATCAAAAAGAATAAACTGTGAAATACCACAAATATCATCAAAAATGAGTACCTCAAGAATAATAGATAAAACTCCACAAAAATCAATAGAAGAAGAAAGAAAACCACATCATTACTACATAACGGGAATAATGGAACAACGAAAATATTTAATATTAATAAATACAGGATTAGAAGAAAACTATATTACAAGAGAATTAGTGACGAAAGATGAATTAATAACTACTGAACAATTATGCCCCGAACTACCAAAAGCATTAACATATACCGAAGAAACTATGAAAAATGAAATAATCATTGGAGGAATACCAATAATAATAAAGTTTAAAGTATATCAAGGAGATGAAAATATCACTTTAGGAATAAAATGGCTAGAACAAGTAAAATCATATAATCTAGAAGATAAACAGTTGATAATAAATTATGAAAATAAAATAATAATAATAAAAAGGACTTTAGTATGATAAAAATATGAAAATATATATACTTGCAAAGATAATAATAGAAGGATATTACAACATATATTATACACCAATGATAGATACGGGAGCAGAAGCTAATATATGTAAATACAATTGTTTACCAGAAGAAGATAAGTGGGAAAAATTAAAAACATCGATAGTAGTAGCAAGATTCAATAATGAAGGAAGCATGATCACATATAAGGCAAAAAATATAAAAATACAAATATGGATAAAATATTAACTATAGAGGAAATATATAACTTTGAATTGACTACGAAAGATATGCTATTAGGAATGCCATTTTTAGAAAAATTATACCCACACATAATAACAAAAACACACTGGTGGTTCACAACACCGTGTAAACAAAAAATAAGAGCAAAAAGAGTAAATAATAAAAAATGAAAAACAACAGAATGGATAAAAGAAAGCGAAAAAATTACACAAAAATTTAAAAATATAAAAGAAGGAGACCCTAAAATAGAATTAATTATATTCTCCATAGATAAAGTGAAGATAATCCAAGATAAATTAGAATTATTATATAGTGAGGATCCTTTACAAGGATGGGAGAAACATAAAACAAAAGTAAAAATTGAGCTAATTGATAATAATAGTATAATAACCCAAAAACCATTAAAGTATAACTTTAATGATTTAACCGAATTTAAGATACATATAAATGAATTACTAGAAAAAAGGTATATACAAGAAAGCAATAGTAAGCACACAAGCCCGGCATTTATCGTAAATAAACATAATGAACAAAAAAGAGGAAAAAGTAGAATGGTTATTGATTATAGAAATTTAAATGCAAAAACTAAGACATATAACTATCTGATACCAAATAAAATACTAAAGATAAGACAAATACAAGGATATAATTATTTTAGCAAATTTGATTGTAAATCAGAATTTTATCACTTAAAATTAGAAGACGAATCTAAAAAACTAATAGCATTCACTGTACCACAAGGATTTTACGAATGAAATGTATTACCATTTGGATATAAAAATGCACCAGGTAGATACCAACACTTTATGTATAACTATTTTAAACAATTAGAAAATTGTGTAGTATATATTGATGATATATTACTATATTCTAAAACCCAAGATGAACACATAAGATTATTAGAAAAATTCATACATATTATAGAATATTCAGGCATAAGTCTAAGTAAAAAGAAAGCAGACATAATGAAAAGCCAAATAGAATTCATAGGAATACAAATAGATAAAAATGGAATAAAAATGCAAACGCATATAGTACAAAAAATAATTAACTCAAAAGAACAAACTAGATACGAAAAAGAAATTACAATCATTTCTAGGACTAGTAAACCAAGTAAGAGAATACATACCAAAATTAGCAGAGAATTTAAAACCATTACAACAAAAATTAAAGAAAGATGTAGAATACTAGTTTGATAAGAAAGGCCAAACACAAATACAAAAAATAAAATTATTATGTAAGAACCTACCTAAATTATATTTTTCGGATGAAAATAAAAAAATTACTTATATAGTAGAATTAGACGCCAGTGAAAAAAGTTATGGAGGAGTATTAAAATATAGGTATGGAGGAGAAAAAATAGAATATCACTGTAGATATTATTCAGGAACATTTACTAATGCAGAAATAAGATGGGAAATAAATAGGAAAGAATTATATTCGGTATATAAATGTTTATTATCATTTGAACCATAGATTGTATATAACGAATTTATTATTAGAACAGATAATACACAAGTAAAATGGTGGCTAACAAGAAAAATACAAGATTCGGTAACAATAAAAGAAATAAGGAGATTAGTATTAAATATGTTAAATTTTACATTTACAATTGAAGTAATAAAAACTGATAAGAATGTTATTGCAGACTACCTATCATGACAAAGCTACTCAGATTGAGACTGAGGAAGAAGATACAATTGAAAAGATACTCAAAGTCATTACTACACTTTGTACAAAAGTGGATAATATGGATAACGAGATACAAAAGCTAAAGACTAATGAAGATAATCTGAAGTCAAAAGCTAGTCAACAGCATGACTATAAAATGCAAAGCTACGTCGATCGAAAGACGAAACCCAGAGCTAAAAGGAGACGATGGAAAACTCCTTAAAACCCATAATGTTTGTTTAAATATAGCTGCAGGTACAAGCAAACAAGTTAGTGATAAACAACATAAAAATGCGAACTTAAACCAGCTATTCGAAAAACCATTTACGCAAAGGACACCTAGACATATGTCCATAGAACCACAAACATCTACATACGCAGATAGTTTGCAAAACCAAAATGAGAAAAAGACATATAACTATATCACACGAACCTATATAAAAAATATACACAAAATCCAAACTTATTTAAACCTTAACCCCAGATCAACTACAAAAGAACCAAACCAAGATTATTTGACACAAAAGTTACAAGGATATAACAAGTTAATTGCACAGCCAAAAACTAATGCTAATTTATTAAGAACATGTTACAACTATGGACTGTTAAATACCGTATACACATACGACGGAGAAGAAGTTAGTGGAATACCAAAACTACACAAGGCATTCGTCACATACAAAAGAGTTACAAAAGGAAATTTATTTTATATAAAATTCTATACAGCACCAGCGGAGATATTATACGAGGAAATAAAACCTCCAATACAGGTTATCAAGATAGGACTAACTAAAGATATGATTATACCCGAGGACATCGGACAACAAGAAGGGATATGCAAAATAGAGATTCCAAGTTTTTATGCCAACAAAAGAATAATTGGTATATCAACTATCATACAGGAGCTAGCAAATAATTATTTAAACGAAAACGTCATATGGAGTTACTATGCAAGAGATCAGTTAATGATTTATTTCAATTCAAGGGAGCTAAGGAAAGCAGATATGGATGAAGTGTAGAGATGGATTTTGTCATTACTTAAGCCAGAAGAACGACCTACGACGAGAGCACTAAATGCGGGATTTATTTTGACAGAGTTATTAATCAGATATTACAAATTAATTGGACATAAATATCCTGATCACATATGTTCAAAATGTAACGGTGAAGATAACATAATTTCAGATGTCGATTTAGAGTAAAAGATCAAATAGCAGACAAAGTGACAAAAAAGATAAAGTAAATAACGTAAAGTAGTCAAAAAGATGTAGATAAGATGTAAATTAGTCAAGTATGCATTATTATGTATGTGCATATTAAAGTAAGTAGATAGAAATGGTGGACAAGTGTAAAGTAAGGTATCGTATGTCATAAAGTAGGTGTACAAGTGTAAAGTAAGGTATGGTGTGTCATAAGTAGTAGTGTCATACTATATTATTAGGCACATTATTATACTATATAGGTACATTATTAAGTAGTATGTACGTGTAGTATTGTAAAAGGTTGTAAAGTAGCAAATCCTTTCTATATAAAGGAAGGCATATGTAAATGAAAAGGCAGGCAATGCCTAATATATAAAATTCTCCTTTCAAAAACTCTCTCAAGATACTAAATACTTAAAAGTTAATGGATAAATCTAAAATCCAATTAGATATTTCAGATAGCATGGCTAAGCAAGAAGCAAAGGTATATTGTTCAAAAAATATGCAGAACTAATTTCATATATTCCTGAATATCATATATATGATTGAATAAGTTTATATTAGTTATTATGTATTAGAATTATTTGAATCATGATTTCTAGTTTATTAGCACACTGGAAACAGGGAGAGAACTTCTATACTATGTCATCCTAATGTTGAAACCGGTAGGTGAGGAAAGCCGTTTAGGAGAGTAAACAAAGTTGAGGCGCTGATAAGAAGGAAGTATCCTCTAAAGTATGATGCTACTAGTGACAGGAGAACATGATAAACAAATAATCTAGTTCATAATAATCTAATATGAATTTAATCAATTATGAATATGATAAGAAGGAATGATTTGAAATAAAAAACCTGCATGATAAAGAATGACTCCATACGTTTATGATGAAATGATAAAAAACTATGAAACTTTAATCTTATATATACTTAAAGATATAAAAATAATTGAATTAAGAAGAATCATATGGTAAAAAATATTTAATGATAACGAATCAAAAGATATATTGAACCAACAATGGTATGAAATAGACCTACATGATTTAGGCTACGAAAGAATAGAATGGTATGATTTAGAAATAAATTCAGACTAAAATGAACTACGAATATTTACAATGTTGGACAGAATCTATAAAAGATATAAAACTATTAGAATAATTAATGGGGGGAAAATTATATATTTACCAAAGAACCCAAGATATGTTATATCTAGATTATATCATAAATAATATTAATGAAATATTCAGATTAAAACAACTATTGGAAGAATATTATAATAAATATTATTCCATTTTACCATGAATTTTGCACCCCCAAAAAATAATATTAAAGAAATATCAAGATTAAGACAGTTAGCAAAAAATAAAATCTTTAAAATAAATTACTCACCTATCACACTACCAATAATATGAATTCACCAACTACCAATTCCTCACCTACCAGTAAAATGAATTTCGCATTAACAATATTAAAAGAAATGTATGAAATAAAACAAAAAGAAAAAGAACAAAAAACAAAATTAACAAATGAGATAATTAAATTTAAAGAAAAATTGCAACTAGACGATGAATTAGAAGAAAAAGAAGAAAATAACCAAGATGATCTATCCGAAATAAGAGTTGATGAAATAAATGACGATGATCTAGAACAACATTCGGAAACAAGCGAAACATATACGGAACTTTTAGCAAACTTAGATAATACAAAAAATTTAGAAATAAATACAGGAGACATAGATATGGATGAAAAACCTAGCACATCAGGAGTAAAAAATCCAAAAATTTTTAATCCAAAATATTATAATGAAAACTATGAACAATATGATAGAGAAAAAAATATATGGGATAAAAGATTAAATAAAAAATGAACACCTAAACCAATAACTGAACGACATGATTTTTTAGGAGGAAACGAAAAAGAAGAAGAAGCACAAGACTGAATTATGTCTTTCTCAATCAATATCAATTATCAGGACTATGACTACTCTTAAATCGTAGTATTTGTTATTACATTGATGTAACATTTGCTTGAATTCCTTTTCCAAAACCCTTTTAAACCTTTTATTTGGCGTACTCTCCGGAGGCCAAATAATTGGAGATGCTGTAATTATTTACTGGATTCTTGTAATTTAGCTAGTGTTTGATCATCAAATTTGATAAGATTTTTGAAATCTAATCTCTAATTTTTTAAAATTTTCAAAAGCAGCCTCAAATTAGCTTTAGGAGAAATTTTACTTTCACTCACAAAACTTTTAAATTTTTTTTTCAAGTAAAATATATGTCTAAACACTAATTCAAGTTCCAAAAATCACAACTTAAAATTGTTTGACTGCTTTTTTTTTTTTAACTTGAAATTTGAATTTTTGTAAATTGAAGTTGTATTTTGACATGCATTTTACTTGAAATTTTGTGTGTGAAATTAAGTTCCAAAACTAGTCTTCGAAACTTGAAAATATTTGAAGATTTTCAAAGAGTGATAAAATTTCATGGCGAAATAGATAATTGAAAATAAATTTTCAAATTTTGTTCTAAAATATATGATAAAACGCTAGCCTAGTTGCACATTCAACTTTAAACTCTATGTCTGAATGGGAGCTAACAATTCATTCCTTTGTAATCCCCCTTAGACAACTAATTAAATAAGCATAAGAAAATCTTGGCATAGGATATTAACCATGGATTACAAAAGGCACAAAGTAGTTGCATTGGATAGCCAATTTACAAAAGGCAATTAATTTTTGTATTGAATAACCGGCTATGTACGTATTTCTTAAAAATATCTAGTCCTATATATTGATTAAGTTTCTAAGCTAATCATCTATAACAGAATAATTAACCGATTTAAGCTAGACTAACTGCTACTAAATCTAGTCTAACTAACCAGGGGCGGAGCTACCCTTGCCCGAGGGGTGTCAAGCGACACCCCTTCATCGGAAAATTACATTGTATAGGTAAGTCAAATTCTGATTTTATACCTATATATATTAGAATTGACACTCCTGAACCAAGTTGAAGTGTTGGTTCAGCGGTTCAGGGGCTACAAAGTTCCGCCTTGTCATTGACCTAGGCGTTGGGAGTTTGAACCTTGCTGAAGCCTATTTTTTTTAAAAGGCTTTCAACGTTTTTTTTTAAAACTTTTTAGACAACTTGTGTGCATACTACTTTATATTTTGACACCCCTCAATCTAAATCCTGGTTCCGCCACTGTAACTAACTATATAACATATTACAGCTAAGGCAAAACTGTAAAAGTGGTTGATTCCTCAATACCTTCCCTCAAGCTAGGTGTTATGAATTATTCTTCATGCCGAGCTTGTTCATCAAGTAGGAATGATGTACATGAGTAAATCCTTTGGAATGAACATGCACAAGGTTTTGTTGAATTCTGTCACGATCCGAGTCTACACCCTAATTGAAACATGATACTCCAAACCACGAGTGACCCAAATTAATTTTTGGCATAACATATCAACGCATATTATATGAAAACTAAAGCGGAAGCTAAAACATATACATTCGAATGACAAAAAGATAACCCAGGTAGTAAATACTATTGTCTAAAATAGCCTATACTATTTTGGATGAAAGAATAAGTTTGCCAGGACATGGACCCCAACTACCTCAAAATTAAAGACAAAATAAAAGAAAGACTAATAAACTAAATCCATAGAGTCCCCAAATGAGGAGAACTCACCAAATGCCGACTGGAAGTGTTGCAACCTAACTAGCCACAAGTCTAAGAACATGCGCCAAAATCTACAACATAAAAGAATGCAGCACAGAGAAAAAGTATCCGGCCGGTACATGGAATGTACTGAGTAGGTAAGGGACACTAGCATAGTCATATAAAATGAAATATACAAGGAAAGGGAGGCGAGTTTTCCAAGATCATATAGATAGCGAAAGAACTGATGGAAAAACAGTTGGATTCCATGAATAACTATCATTAAAAGATAATCTTCTTTCAAAAGCACATATATATAGTTGAGTCTAACTCAGTAGCCTTGCATAATCATATACATAAAATAACATACTTAAACTAAACCATATAAAATTAAGAGAGTATCGTAAAAATGTGCATAAACTATGGAATTTCTTATAATCAACATACATCATGTTATTGGGAGATTTGTTGGGTATTAATTGCCCTGAATTTCTTACCATAAATAGGTTTCCTTTTTCTCAAAGAAAAACATAAAGTTTCCATATTTGTCTAGTCCTTTATGTTAGCCTCATAGGATCCTGATTTTGATAAACGACAATTAACAAATATATGATCTACTTGCAGGAAATCAAGGAAATCAAAAATGAAGGAAATCACACATATCACATGGCAGTCTGTGAAGCAATACAAAAAAGGGAGAAGGACATAATCAAATCAAGATAGCCAAAATCCTAGCCATGATTCATGAAGCAACGCACAAAAGGCAAAGAAACTCAAGTCAAGCAATGCAACACCTGAGGAAGGAAAGAGACAATCGGTTCTTCAATCAAGAAAGAATATATTCTGAAGATCAACTAGATCAGCCAAGATTCAACATCACAAGGAGATCATAAAACAAAGGAAGAAATCGATTTACTAATGCACATATATGATATGGACATGACTCAGCAAATCAATCAAAATAAATCAAGGACTCAATCTAAGATCCTTGATTTAAACACCCTTGGGTTTCCGTAAAAGAGTAGTCCTCCAAAACTATATAAACCTCTCTTAGCCTTAGTTGTGAAGTACACACTTCACTTGAACTTGTACTATTATCTTCTGTTGTCTTTCATAAAAGCATTGTATTCTCGTGAGTATACAACTAAAAAAGAAAAGAGAAAGAAGAATCTTAGTGTAGGTTATACAAGTAGTGATTATGTCAAAGTAGAAGTTCTAATTTGCACATCAGACAAGATTTACAGTCGACATACTTTTTACTGCCCAAGTTCTCTTCAAGCTCTTAAGAAAACCCTTGAAAACCAAGAGGACTGGAAGTAGGCATCACACCGGTGTTCTGAACTAGTATAATACTCTTTGAGTCATTCACTTACTGTACTTACTATCACTTTATACTTGTGTTACTAACTTGTAGGTAAGTTGACTGACCAATACAGGAAGTCGACTAAAGGTATTTTAATTCACCCCCCTTTTTTGTCTTTCAATTGGTATCGAAGCAGGTCTTACAGATAAAAAGTGTTTGACCACACATGAGGAAAGATCCATGGAAAACTATCAAATTCCCGGAGCTCTACTTCAAGACGGACATTCCTCAAACCGCCTACCCTACTTCAATGGTCAGCACTACTCTCACTGGAAAGATAGGTTCAGACTCTTCGTGACTTCAAATGATGTACATGCATGGATTGTAATAAAAAAGGATCCAAATACTATTCCCGTACTCACTGGAAAAGACGCTACTAACAAACTTTTCGATCCATAATCCTTTGATGTTACAAAGGAACAACACCTTTATGATCACGTCTCATGTTTTATTGTATTCCCCTCATACTTAGTACGTTCCAATTACTGATTCATACTTGTGCCTACATTTTTTCACTAATGTAGGGCTTGACGATTCGTATCCTTTCGTTTGTGGCTAGTTGATTGTATTAGAGATTTAAAGACTTGGTAAGTCCTTATAATTCGAGGACGATGTCACTTTTATAGTTTTTTTGTCATTTTAGTTTCAGACTTTGTATGTGATGTTGGGTTACATCCCAATCACTTTTCTTATGATGTATTAGATGGTTTATTGAGACAAATGTTAGACTTCCTCTTTTGTCAAACTCTTTAGGATATAAATACTATATTTTGAACTCTTTTAAATTCGATTATCTTGTATGATGTATGTTAAGTGGCTTTTATAGGCCCTCTCGGGGTCTTATACACAATGTCACGTATAGGGTGTACTTTGCGTAGTGACAAACTTAGTATCAAGACCACAATATTTAGAAAGGTCCTAGGATATCTCCTATGCCACATCGAGTAGAGTCTTGTTCATGAGTGTGAAATGCGCCACATTTATGTCTAAGGGCCTATAAGAAGTTTAGGAAACTTCACTTCTTTTATTACTCGAAAGTCATGCCATAGAGTTTTACTCTATAAAGGTCCTCCTCTCCTAACCCTTGTTTATGCTTTATAGAATAGGCCTATACAAAAGAACCCCATGAGAAGGAATAGGAATTTTCATGAAAATGTGAGACAAGACGTTCCCCAAGTGCCGGTCAACCCTTTGGCCGAGCAAGTGACTAATGATGAATTTCAATCCGCATTTCATGCATTAGCCCAAACTATGACGGATTAAGCAAATAGAGAAGTTGTGGCTCATGTAAACCCAAAGTTGGGTACAATAGTAACAAGGGTGAGAGACTTTACTAGAATGAATCCTCTAGAATTTCATGGGTCTAAATTTGAGAAAGATCCTAAAGAGTTCATTGGTGAGGTCTATAAGATAGTGGAAACTATGGGTATTACTTTAGTATAAAAGGTAGAATTGTCTGCTTATCAACTTAAGGGTGTTGCTAAAGTTTGGTTTAACTAATGGAAGGAAGAGAAGGTGGTAGATGCGGGTTCTCTTGATTCGGAGAAATTTACGGTTGCTTTTGTTGATAAATTCTTTCTCCTTGAGATGAGGGAGGCAAAGGTACTTGAGTTCATTAACCTTATTCAAAGGAATATGAGTGTGAAGGAGTATACTTTGAAATTCACACAATTGTCCAAATATGCTCAAACTATGGTTGCCGATACAAGGGCAAGGATGAGTAAGTTTGTATAGGGTGCTTCTGACTTAGTGGTCAAAGAATGCCTATTCGTCATTCTTGTTTAGGAGATATATGTCTCCCATTTCATGGTTCATGCACAACAAATAGAAGAGGAGAAACTTAATGAGAAAACTAGGGATTCAAAAAAGGCAAGAAGGGATGATGGTGATTCCTTACATTCAAGGTCCAATAGAGGTAATCTTTCTCAAGGTAATGGTTCTAGTGAGAAAATGATATATGAGTGTCCAAAGTGTGTAAAAAGACATAGGGGTGAATGTCTAGCCAGTTCTAATGAATGTTTTGGCTGTGGAAAAATGAATCATAAGATAAGGAATTGTCATATGGTTGTTATGGATGAGGAAGATAATCATCGGTGGGCTCAACCTTACCCTTCTTCAGGTCCTAGTGGTGCTTAGAAACAGAATAGGTTTTATGCTCTTCAGCCTCACAAGATCACAAGGGTTTCTCGAATGCGGAAATTGGTAAGTTATGGTCTTTTAGCTTGTAGTTATGCATTGCTTTATATTAGGTATTTCGTTGGCTATGGTAAGACTCCATGTGTGGTTAGTGTGTTTTAGGTCGATGTTGAAATATTTATGGCAATTCCTTAAGTGTTTACTCGCATTAATAGTTCTATAATGGTTAAGACTTTGGTGTTATGCTTGGGTTGAGGGAGATGAATTTGAAAACACTAGAGAGGTTTGCTCCCAAGGGGGAGATGGTGTGCTTCATGGTTGGTGTGTGTGGGACTATTTAAATTTATGAAAGGGTTCCTTGCTTTGGGTTGGTATGTGAAAGGCTGGAGATTGTATGGTGTCTTAGTATCCCTATCTCTTTCATTTATCTTCGGGTCTTGTTGAGGCATTAGCCCCTCATGTTCACTCTTCAGGATTCTTGTGTTTTAGTCATTCCCATATTTCCTCATGCATGCATGCTCATTAAAAATTTAATTTTCAAATATATGAGTTAGCTTGATTGATTGCTTCATGATTATGTGCATTGAGTATGATTTTGCATGTTTGTCTTATACAAAGATGTTTTAAAAGTATTTTTTAGCTTCGAGTCGAGGTTCCTCCTTGGTTATGTGCATTTTGATGAAATTGAATTAATGTTGGGTTGTTAGTTTCTCTCTGACTCTTTTTGTAATAGTTTGAGTCTCATTCGAGGACGAATGTTCCAAAAGGGGAGATAATGTAACACCTTGGATTTTAAAATATGGAAATATTTTAACTTTTTCTAGAACTGGTATGCACACCAATAGAACCATCGATGGTTTGTGGATTGACGTACATGTTGTAGGTGAAGCCGTAGGTGGCAAGTCCAAATTTTTCTAAAAATGTCAAAGTCTAGTACTTATATATTGTATATCAGAACGGTCCGTCATTCAATGCACGAGTTGTAAATAGGTTCCATAGGTGAGTCTTAGACTTGGTGGAATTTTAAGAAATTTCAGTTAGACTCATGGTGGCCATTTAAGTACTGTAGGTTGACTAACGGACCATAGTGGGTCCATTCAGATGGTCCAAGAAACAAGTTTCTGAACCCATCGACGGTTGACATGGACGGTCCATAGGTTGTCCCACGGACCGTAGGTCCCCACCATTGATGGGGTCGACAATTCTTTTTAAGTGAGGTTCATATGGGTTTTTCCCAATTGGTTTAACTCAATACCATATCATTTTACCTTCTACCCCAGGCCCTACATAAACAGTTTTACCCCCAAAATCACCCAATTCAATTCATTTTCCTAAATTCCCTAAACTTGCACCAAATTGATACTCCCCAAAAAATTTCTCTCTAGATCAAGAAATAAGAATAAGCTAGGGTTCTTCAAGTTCATGTCTCATTTCTTCATCACTGCTTAGGGTTTCAATCAAGGTATGTTGGGAGTTCATTAATGGGTTCAATTCACCCATTGAGCCCCCAAGGTTTCTTTAATTCTCCAATTCAATTTCTAAAGATTTAATTAAATTTTCACTCAATTCCTCATGGGCTCTATTTGTATGGATTCAATTGCTTTATTATGATCTTACTTTGATGATTTAAACTTAATTACATGCTTTTGAACCAACTCCATGTGAACCCATGCATTGATCTATGAAATTTCACAATGAACCCTAATTTACATGAAGAAGATTGAATCTATGAATATGTTTTATGAAATTATGCATGTTTTTATGAAAGAAATATTTATGACTCAAGTAAGCTTATAGATGAAGGTATATATATGTTCTATGAAGTTTGGCCAGATGACATGAATGACATCTAGATTTGCCCTCAATGCTTTTTGGGCTATTTTCCTAAACTCGGTCTTAATAAGTATAGTATTTGGGTATGCCATCAATGATTATAAATCACGCTTTCAAAACTATTTCCATTAGTAGTAGGGAATTTCTAGCATGAAGTGAATGAATATAGGCCTTAAAAGCTATTACGAAAAGATCATGGATGGTTAAAGGTTTTCTCATTCATGGTCTAAGGAGCTATTCAATGATGTTTCTAGATTGGATTAGTATCTTAATTGTATTTTTCCATGGATTATAGGACAAGAGGCGATTACCCATGTCCCATAATGATAAGATGAGTTAATATTAATGACTATTTCATGGGATTTATGCTTAGTACCGAGAGGATATTGAGATGGAAGCTCTCCCGTAGCTAAAGGTCGGGTTTCTAGTAGCAATGTATCCCATACCTATGTGCGCCCATAGGATGACTGTCTTTGATAGACATTAGCGAGTGGATCTACATAATCTAGAAGTTCATAGTCCTTACCTTGACAAGTAGGACATGCATTTTCGGTGTGGGGTAGACACTAGATTTCGTGTTATAGCTCGCATGGTCTATATGTCAGTTAACGGTACACTTCCCACAAAAAGAACTAAGTTGATTTATAATGTGTTATGAAGCTTTCCTTATGATTTAAAGAAGCATTGACCATGTTCATGATTTATGAAGCTTCCCTAATTTAAAGATGCATTGGCCATGTTCATGATTTATGAATCTTCTTAAATGATTTTACTATGTTTTAACTTGGTCATGCATTCCATGTTTTCGATTTTGTTCCTTTATAATCACATCTCGTGTTTTATTGCACTCCCCTCATTCTTAGTACATTCCATGTAGTAATGCATACTTGTACCTATATTGTTTCACTAATGTAGGGCTTGGCGATTCTTATCCATCCGTTCGTGGCTACTTGATTTCATTAGAGATTTGAAGACTTTGTGGGTCCTCATACATCGAGGACGATGTCACTTTTATAGCTTTTTTTGTCATTTTAGTTTCAGACTTTGTATGTGATGTTGGGTTACGTCCCAATCACTTTTCTTATAATGTATTAGATGGTTTATTGAGACAAATGTTAGAATTCTGCTTTTGTCTATGTTTATGATATAAAAACTGTCTTCTGAACTCTTTTAAATTTTATTATCTTGTATGATGAATGCTAAGTGGCTTGTGTAGCGCCTCTCAGGATCTTATACGTCATGTCACGTCTAGGGTCTACTTTAGATCATGACAAACCTCACTAGCTACGAGACTAAGAATGGGCTCCGAAATCTATATCATCAAAGTATGTAGCACATAGAAATGTATGTGGTCAGTACATGGAATGTATTGAGTAGGTAAAAGATACTAGAATAATCATATATAAAATGGCATATACGAAGACAGAGAGAGATAAGTTTTCCAAGTTCATGTACACAACGAAAGAACTGAAGGGAAACTAGTTGGAGTCGACAAATAAGTATCATTTGAAATCTTATTTCAAAAGCGCACGCGCGCACGCTTACACACATAAAATAGGAAACTTAAAACGAACCATATAAAGTTAAGAGCATATCATAAAATGATGCATAAGCTGGGGAGTTTCTTATAACCGACATAGACCATGTCAATTCATGATGTCCAACATAAAATCCTAGTTGGAAAGGCTTTCCTATATCTTGACAGAGTATATAAACTATTTTTTATGTGGATCCACTAATCTAAGCCTCTCAAGGTTAAATGAAGTTGTCCGACAAAGCGGTATTCTCAAATCCTATGGTGGCACGTAGTTAAGGGACATTAATTTTTTAAATCCGCATCCTCTCAATTTTAAATAGTTCTCCAAAAATAACATACATACATATTAATGCTCATAAGTATAAAGAATATCCATCTATCTCAATTATTTATGAGACTAAGCTCAAAAGTCATAGCTAAAATAACATGTATTGAGGTTAAGATTCATGTCATGCAAATTTTCATACTTGAAAGACATAAAGGTTTAAACGAATATAAAAATCAGGCTATATCAATACTATGAGGTTTTAAAGGCTAAAATAAATTAAAGGAAACACAAATTTGTGAGGAAAATTGTAGTCCATATGGAAACCCTAACTTTAATTCGCATAGTTTCACAAAATCCTTGAAACCAAAATATATTAAACATGAAAGTGAAGGAATACTCTCATTTAAGTCTTACATACCTTAAACACTCCATGAATCTTGAAGAAGAACTCAAACTTGATGAAGAACGATCAATAAACCCTTTCCTGAAATTCTTGAATACGTTTCTTGAAAATTCTATATTTTGATCGAAATTTTTTACTTAGTATACATAACTATATGTTATAATTACTAGAAAATTATGAGAATATTCTTACCTTTATATGGAAGGAAGAATTATTGATGGACTTCTTAAAAATAAACTCTTGAACGAATTGAATTCTTGATTTCATTAGAGATAGGAGGATAAGCTGATACTAGAATCTTGTATATATTCAAGAATTTATATTGTAACGTCATGGAAAATACTTAGCAAGACTTATTATGATTAAAGAGAGACTTTTGGGGGTTAAGGGGGGGGGGGGTCAACCAAGGGGTAAAAAGTGAGAAAACAAATTGAAAATTGTGTTTTTATGAAATCTAAAAAATTGATATATATTTAATATGCATGATATATGGGAAATATACATGGTATACAAACCATTTTACGACTTGTGAAGTGATACAAGGACTGTGGATTGGGTCCGTGAAATTTAAAAAAGAATTATGAGGCTTTGATTCAAATCCACCAGCAAGAATTACGACCATTTTAGGGCTCGTAGATCAACTTTAGAGAATTGGATTTTTGGTTGAACAGGATGAAAGGTTTTACAGATCGTTGAAGGTTATATGGGTGGTATTTGGAATTCATAAACCAAACTTCAAAAACTCATAAATTTCCTCTAAGTTCTACGAACAAAGTTCTATGGTTCATAGATGGAACCACAGACGGTAGATGCCTTCCAACTGTTTTAATTAGGGTTTTCTTGTCATTCTTTTAAGAGGTCCCTTCTTTTAATCCGTATACTTCATTATTTTGGACTTTTCTAATTAAGGGGTATATAGTGACACTTGCCTCTCATTCACTCCTAACTTTCCCAAATTAATTTTTTCTCTCTCTCAAGTCTTCTCTTAACCAAGAACAACAGTTCCAACTTCCAAGATTTTGTCTCCATTCAGGAGATTCAAGCTACTGATTCTGTTCCATATATTTGGTATTTCATCAATGATTTTCCCTTCATCCTTTGAGTCCCAAGAAAAAGCTCATTCTTCAGTTTATGAGTTCTCCAAACCTAGAGTTTCGATAATCTTAATGGGCTTTCGATACAAATCAGTTCTTCTCTATGAATAACCCTTAATTTCATATCTTACTTATGAATTTCAAGTTTAAAATGATATTTTCATGAACCCTAAGTATACATATATTTTCATGGCTCAAAACTTTGCTATTTTAGATGAATGTCTCAGAATATCAGTTTTTCATGATTTATGATGCTTTCAGATAAAGTATCCTTCGGTATATCTTTAATTATCATATTTATGAGCTATTTATCAATTTTCATATGATTCAGTATTATCAGATTATTACTGTCTTCATTTATATGCATATTTATGTTGGTAAGTTATACTTTACACCAAGCGGATTTAGGAATGATGGATCTCGATCAACGTCCATGAACCTTTAGTAGCAATCTCTGAGTTCCAAAACGACATGCCATCATAGGTTTTCATGTAGCCCAAGATGGCACATCAATCTAGTGGATCCACATAGCTATCAGGTTCTTATATTGACAAGAGACACCCTCTTTTTGGTGTGGGGGCAGTACACTAAACTCCATGTAGTAGCTCACATGCTTTATGTCAGTTTTATTATCTCCCACAGTTAAACTTTCTGTTGTTGCATGAGCATATACTTATGTATCTCAGTTTATTAAATCCCTTTTTGTATTATTTTCCTTTCCCATTACATCATCATGTTTTACGGATTTAGTATGTTCAGTTATCACATTTATCATGCATTATCTTACATACTTAGTATATTCAAAGTATCGATTGCATACTTTTGGCCTATATTATTTGATAAAATAGAATCTAACGCTCATTTTCCATCTTACGTTTAGTACTATCTCTTATCAGCTAGCAGTGATGTTTGATGAGTCCTCATCTTTCTGAGGACAATCCTTATATTTCTTTCGGTCACTTACTAACAATTTCAAATACTTGGAGTTAGCTAGGTATTTGTCCTAGCAACTCATTATAGTAGAGGTTTTTACGTAATTAGTTGAGACTCAACTTATGTTTTCAAATGTTGTCTATTTGATTTAATAGATCACTTTCATACTTAATTTCTGCATTCAGTATTTTTTTGTCATATCCTGTGGATCTTAGTTTCATGCCATAATATGAGGTTAGCTTGGGGTCACTTGTGGCTCTAAGCCTCGTGTCACACCAAGGGATAATCTCAGTTTGTGACACATATCTTCAAATGTACGCAAATTTAGAGATCAATATACCTATCAAAATAAAGGCGTATGATTCTAGTTACATAAAAAAAATTACTCGTCAACTTTGGAATAAAATGTCATGCCCATTTTACTATTGCAAACACAATGCAAAGGCTATCCACGGGATAAAGGTACGTCCATACTTTGGGATATGAAAAAAATTAGGGAGGTGTTTTATTATAACCACCAATCCACATTGGTATCAAGGATCCATAGACTTAATGCACATTAGGATTTATTGTTGCTCCCAATTGCACACGCAAGTGTACGCGGTCGCGCAAGTAATATGGTTTTTTAAGAAATGAGTGTTCATTCCCAAGCAACTTATGATTAATTTATATTCACCGACTTAATTCCACAATTTGACAAAAGTAACTTTTAAAAGAGTTTGCATGTTGTTGATTACTACTTCAAGTTATGCAATAAATAAAATAACTAATGTGAATGACTTCAAGGTGATGTTTTAAGCAAGTAAAAGAAAATTCCAGGGCTGCAACATGTGTTGAATTTTATGTATCGTATCTCAGGCAATGAACTAATTTAGGTTATCAAGTTACTGATTTACATGGTTAATTATATAATTATGATCTCCCAACCTCTAACCGCCTCAACACCATTGTTACATCAATTGCTGCCACATGGCAACAAGATTCTCTTTGTTTCGTTGTTTGTTACAAAACTTTTGAATATATATAAATATTAATATAATATTCAAGTTAATCCATTAACCTGCTTGATTTTCTTCTTTAACATTCCATCTTTAATTCGTTTTAGCTTCAAACTTCTTCAACTTTACACCAATTTACTCCTATAAATAAAATACACTATTTAGTCTAATCCATAGAATTCATGCTCAAAAAGGGAACAAAACAAATAATAAATGGGAGGCAAATAATGATAAGAAAATATATTTTTGGCCTCACATCAACACCTCACACTTAAACTTTTGCTCGTCCTCGAGCAAGCATTAAAGTTCATCTCAAATAAATCATACTAGGAATGTCATCACTTTGGTTAATACAAATAATTAGGCCATATACCAATTTAAAAATATCAAGTACACTTCTCAATCATTATGCAAGACATCCCAATAAACAACAAACCTCTAACCTCCTAACCTCAAGGAAGGACTTTGAACTCATCAAATTTAAGTTTGCTCACCTATTCTCATCAAAGAAAGCTAATAAAATTACCTATCTATCATGAAACAAGTGCCCTCACAGAAAGAAATAGTTCACACACTCAATTTAAAAGATTGAATATAAATTAAGGACTTAGCATCAAGGAACAACTCTCACACTCATAAATAAAATTCACGTGTATGCACAAAGAACCATAGGCTTGCCCATTATGTACATCTCCACTAATTAAGCAGGCTTGAATAGAATCAAATAGGACTTTAACAGGTTATAATGTAGGCTAGGGGACAGGTAGGAAAACTATATAATAGTGACTTACACTTCCTTAAAGCACTTTGCACTTTAAGACTTTATCACCCATCATTTTTTTCTCTTTATTTTGAGCTCTCTTTGCAATAATTATCTCATAAGTAATTCTCATCATCTCAAGAATGCTTCTATCATTTTTTTTCTCTTTTCTTTCGGAGGATTTTTTGTTCATGTCACATTCTTTTGTTCTTCTCTTCTTCTTTTTTCATATCACATGATTTTAAAGGGGACTTTTTAAGCACTTTGTAGCTATCATTGATAACCTTTTCGCTCAATCAATCCCTTTTTCTTCAGAATTAACAATTAGAATAAGTCTATGCTATAATGCTCAAGGAAGCAAGGTGCAAAAACTAGGGATTCAATAAAAATAGTTTAGGGCAAAATGTGGCTCCCAACAAAAGTTTGTAGGCTCAAAAGGGCTAACTAGTGATATATTATCTGAAAAGGCTAAAATTTACCGAACAAATCAAACAAAAATTATTATCATCTCCTAAACAAAGCAACACTTTTTATTTCGCTTCAATACCATGCTTGCAAGTTCTAGACTAAGATGCAAAACATGGAATAAACAAATTCTCACCACACAAGGCACAAGTATCAATCAAGATGGATCAATTTCACTTCTAAGAGAGACGGGATCATAACAAACTATAAAATAAAATAAGTTATATACAAAGTCACAACCCTGAGCCTAGGTGTAAAAGAGTTTGCAATTTTATTAGCAATCAAGCATTCACAAGAGAGTACTGCTCAAAATTATGCTCAAATAGCAAGTATCACACAACTCAAAAGGTTCTTTTCTTTTCTCTAAAAAAAAAAAAAAAAAATTCCTAAAAAAAATAGAAGATACTCGGTTCAAAGGGACTATCCTCTGGAAAAGAACTAATAACAAAAGCCAAGGAACCCATCCTAAAAAAAAGACTCAATAAAACAGTAAAAACTAGGAATTCATTCCTCCACCCCCACACTTAAAGAGATGCTACGTCCCCAAAGAATCAAATAAAATTTAAAACAAGGGTTAGAAAAACTCCCTGGGGCCTTTAGGCCTAGCTAGTAGCATGTTCTCTTAATTTTCATCAAGGGTCATACGCACCTCACACTTAAGCTCAAACGTGCTTCTTCGCTTCAAACTTTTGGGTACTCAGACTTCCCCTAATTTGCAAAAATAAGACCAAAAGAAAAGAAGTGACACTAATAAAACAAAATAAGAAATTACACTACTAATTAGGTTGCCTCCCAATAAGCGCTTAATTTAACGTCGCGTCACGACACAAATAAATTCACCACTTTTCTTTCCAATGTGAAGTTATGAATTTTACCCCTAACATTGCATCAGTTTTTCTGCTCCTCTCAAGGGTGGTGGTATAAAGATAAATGAACCAAGTAATATATGTCGCATCTTGCACTTCTTGGCCCTTATGTGAGGAATGTCCTTTTGTCTATGTGGACTAGAAAATCTTAGGATGTAGGGGACTTGTTCCTCATCTATACAGTTCTCCATTAGTTCAGATGACTCAAATGATACATCAGCATCTAAACATAATGTTAAAAAGTGATTTGAACGGGGTTCCAATATGTCCCTCTTCCAAACTTACACCAAATGCAACATGCTCACTTTTATACTCCTTCTCAAATGTGACATCTTCAAGAAAAGTCTGATTGCATTGTATATCCTCCCGTTTTAGATCCTCAATTTGACTTCTTAGTGCCTTTTCAGTATCACAAAACTCATAATTGGATTATTTAGCATCAAACGCAGCAACCTTTGCATTCAATTTATTGCTTAAGTTCTGAGTATGCAAGAAAAACATATCAACATCTTGAAAGTATTTCATTTTTCTATCTATAAGGTGTGACATCACATATATGATTCTCCTACGGCGCTCTTCATATTTTTCTATTAATTTTCTGCAAGATTCCATACAATCAAAGGAACAAAGATTATTAGCATCATCATGAGAGGATTTTGGAGTAGGGTAGCAACACACGGTACAATCGACTCACAACCCCCTACAAAATTTACAGGATAGTGATGGTGCACACAATTCTCCCTCGGTAAATAATGACATTGTTGTCAAAAGTGAGCTCCTTTGCAATAAGGAGAAGGTCTTAGCACACATGAATAATCCTCATTTCCGTTCATCCCAAGAAGAGTATTATGTAGTGAAAAAAAAAATATCAAAATAAATAAACAAATAAATAAATAAAGAGAAAAAGTATAACCTAGAAGAATAGTTAATTTTGAAGTCCCCTATAGCGGCGCCAAAAATTTGTTGCTCCCAATTGCACACGCAAGTGTACGCGGTCACGCAAGTACTATAGTTTCTTTAGAAACAAGTTTTCGCTCCCAAGAGACTTATGATCAACTTATATTCAGTTACTTAATTCCACAATTTGACAAAAGTAACTTTTAAAAGAGTTTGAATGTTGTTGATTACTACTACGACTTATGAAATAAATAAAATAACTAATATGAACGACTCCAAGGTGATGTTTTAAGCAAGTAAAAGACAATTCCAGGGCTGCAAGATGTGTTGGATTTCATGTATCGTATCTCAGGCAATGAACTAATTTAGGTTATCAAGTTACTGATTTACAAGGTTAATTATATAATTATAGTCTCCCAACCACTAACCGCCTCACCATGCATCAATTGCTGCCACGTGGCAGCAAGATTCTCTTTGTTTCGCTGTTTGTTACAAAACTTTTGAATATATATAAATATTAATATAATATTTAATTTAATCCATTAACATGTCTGCTTGATTTTATTCTTTAACCTTCCATCTTTAATTTGTTTTAGCTTCAAACTTTTTCAACTTTACACCAATTTACTCCTACAAATAAAATTCACTATTTAGTCTAATCCATAAGATTTATGCTCAAAAAGGGAAAATATAAATAATAAATGGGAGGCAAATAATGATAAAAATATAAATATTTTTTACCTCACATCATCTATGATAGCAAATTTTAAAAACTTAAAGAATGTAGTCTGAAGCTCATTTCACCTCATTTTCTTCTCATATTTAACCCATAATCTATCTGAAGGTCCTTAAGAGATCCAAAGTTTAATATAAAGATTTCTCAAGGTTCAAGCTTTGGTTTTTCTCTCTGTCATCACAATTTCTAACTAGAATTTCTTCTCCGCCTCTAGTTTTTGAGAAGAGATTTTGAAGCAATATTTAGATAAGGAAATAAGTAGTATTTGTCTACTAAAGGTAAATGTATAACTCCTCTTCATCTATAAATATTATGAGAGCGTTCCTATGTTATTTGTCAAAGAACTTTTGAGACGGTGTTTGGAAGTCAAGGGTTCAAATTTTTATGTTTGTTAAAGGTGAGAAGGGGTATGCATATGATGAATTAAGCATGGAGTGAGTTATATTAACCTCATATAAAAGGTAATAATCTCATTTGGAAAGCATCTTTAGAGAGCATTGTGGTAATACATTATTTACTTATCGTATTTATCGAGCTTATCGCTCATGAGTTAGTATTGTATTGCCGACACTGTCGTATTACTAGTTTTCTACTTATACTTCAATGTATGACATTATGTTATAGATAAAATTATTAGATAAAGTACGTTGACAATACGGTGTTAGACATAAAAGGCTGAAATAAGATATGTAAAGCTAAAACCTCTTTCCCCCGTTAACACACGGTCCATAATCACATGTTCCTCCTATAATGGTTCTCAAAGCTTATATGATAAATGAATAAGAATTCTTATATTAAAATTTCTCATGTTAAAATTCATAAGATATAAAGTTAATTGTAGTACTCTTTTCAAGTTACATGATATATATGTTACGTAATTGACTACGATAGAGATAAATATGTAGAGATCACATAGGCGTATGATTATTTAGATTAAAGTAAGTAATTTATAATCAGATCACGAGTTATATATTTTATGAGATACAAAAAAGCTTTTCATTCTATTGTGCCAGATTTAGACGATTAGTTGCTTATTATAAGCCTTTATAGTGAAAATGAGATTATTGCCTACTTTGTAGCATGGGGTGGACATTTTATGGATACTATGTGTTACTCTATTTGTTTTACATTCCAATTCATGTTTTATATGTAATGACATTTATATTTCTATGGAGCTGCATTTCTGTAAATGCAAGAACATGTACACATGACGACATGCATTCTCAGTAGGTTTAGTACCTTCTAGTTGACTAGTTTGTAAGCTCCACCTCTAACTAGAGATGGCATATGTATAGAGCCTATGTATGTTTTGGCTATATATTTATCATATAGTTGGATATATCGGGTCACCAAAATAATATATTTTTTTGAAAATTTACATAACTAGTATAAACGTATTCTTGCGTAATGTTTTAGGCTATATTTTATTAAAAAAAAAATTGACACGTAAAATATATGGGTTGACAACGTTAAATAAAGAAACGTTATTGGTGGTAACGTTTTAAGCATAAAACATTACTATCAAATACGTTTTATGAATCGTTATTCGGAGGCACGTTTTATAGCTAAAATGTTACTCACAGTAATGTTTCCTTTAAAATTTAGGCATAGTCTTTTAGTTTTCTTAGTACGTTTCTTATTAATGTATCGGTTACTTTTTAACTGTTCACGGATTTTAGTTGTGTTAGTATCCTTTCAATTAGTTGTTGTAAGGTAACTTCAATCCAAGATACCAACAATGCACGATGTTTATTTTTTTCGTTCTTGTCCCTTTTGAATAAGCTATGTTTGTGAGCATAATCATGTTCTATTAGATTTTTCTTGTGAAAATCAAGTGAACAAAAAAGGATAAAACAAATAAATAACAGTGATGATTTTTCTTTCAATTTTCTGCCTAGCGTTCGATAAATTATAGTGATAAATTACCACCTCAAATTAATATCCTAGCGAGAGAAAATTACTCTCGAATTAGAAACCCAACATTATACATGTAGAGAATACTAAGAAAAAGGAGAGTAAAGAACCAACAGGCAAATGCATATTTTTAATGACAGCCATTATAGTGTCATTATAATGTCAATGATATTTGATCCATTAATTTGCAAATATGGTGAGCTGATCAAGTTTTCTAGCAGCTAGGCTTCTTGAATTATAGTGATAAATTAGTTATATCTATCATATGTGAAAATGTTTTATACAGTGGAGTTTATTGGCTTTGATTTTGTACAGACATACATTTGAATTCCTGTACATTTTGCTAAAAAATAGAATGTTTGTTGACTTATTGACAATGGCTTTTAGTTTTCTTAGGACGTTTTTTGTTAATGTATCGGTTATTGCCTTATTGACAATGGCTTTGTCATTAAAAATATGCATTTGTCTATTGGTTCTTTACTCTCTTTTTTTTTAGTATTCTCGACATGTATAATGTTGGTTTTCTAATTCGAGAGTAATTTTCTCTCTCTAGGATATTAATTTGAGGTGGTAATTTATCACTATCATTTATGGAAACACTAGGCGGAAAGTTGAAAGAAAAATCATCACTATTAATATTTCTTTGTTTTATCCTTTTTTGTTCACTTGATTTTCACAAGAAAATTTCAATAGAACATGGTTATGCCCACAAACATAGCTTATTCAAGAGGGACAAGAACGGAAAAAATAAACGTCGTGCATTGTTGATATCTTGGATTGAAGTTACCTTACAACAACTAATTGAAAGGATACTAACACAACTAAAATCTATGAACAGTTAAAAAGTAACGGATACATTAACAAGAAACGTACTAAGCAAACTAAACGGCTGTCTGAATTTTAAAGAAATGTCACTGTGAGTAACGTTTTAGCTATAAATCGTGCCTCCGAGTAATGAATCATAAAACGTATTTGGCAATAACGTTTTATGCTTAAAACGTTACCACCAATAACGTTTCTTTATTTAACGCCGTCAACTCGTGTATTTTATACGTCAGATTTTATTTTAATAAAATATAGCCTAAAATGTTACTCAGGAATACGTTTATACTAGTTCTGTAAATTTTCAAAAAAACATATTATTTTGATGAATTGATTTAAATAATTGCTTACTTTGGTAAAAAAATCCTTATTTTTGTATAAGTTGAACAGTTAGCCCGATAATGGGCCTTCTGTTTATCTATGCTTCAGTATATATGTATACAAATCATAGTATATGTTTTGTTGTTTATGAGTTTTTAGTTTGAATATGAGTTATGGTATATGTATAGAAAGTGCTCCAAGATCCTCGATATCTGCCCCCTGCCGGGCTAGGGGCATGATAGAGGTCGCTAAGTGAGGAAGGGAGAAAGAGAGACATGGGGGTTCCAGAGGATTTCGAGAGGCGCGGACAACTCATGTGGTGTAAAGAAATGTCTCAAATGTGTATTTTGATTTATAAAATACTAACTTACGAGGTCAAGTTTTTTGGTAAATATCGTTGACCAATATTTGACAAAATTGCGAACCCATAAGGGTAATAACTATAATTTTTCAAATTTTAGATAATACTGGCCTGAGAGCCTTGTGAGGTCGCCATAATTATTAAAAACATAATTTTTAAAATTCCTTATTCTAAGCTCTTGATGTCTCTGTACTTTCTCATGTGGTCAGTATTAGTATTTCATAGATTTTTCTAATCACCTATAAATCCTCAATTTCACCTTTCATGGCATAAACCCACATAACTTCAATTTCACCAATTAGTCTAGGGTTAACCATGGAAAACACATAAGATATGCATAATGACATAATTCAATACTAAATCAATCATAAGCAAGTACTATCCACTCAATTGGAATCATACTCAACACTACCCACAACATAGGAAGAAACTCTAGCTAGAATTGGGTTCATCTTCACAATTGGGGGAATTCTAGGGGGCTCCATGGATGGAAGAATCCAAGGATGAATAATCTATAATACCTTGGATATAAAGCCCTCACAAAAGCTTGTAACAATGGAGGAATTTGACCTAGCTTTCTTCTCTTCTTCTTCTTCACTTTCTAGGGAGAGAATTTCTTGGAGGGAATTAGGTTTGCTTTGGGGTCTTGGAAAAATGACTTAATTTATTTAGTTTAGGGGTCTATTGTATTTATATAGGTGGTCTAATTACTAATAAAACGACCCTACTTAACCCCTAACTAATAATGAATTAACCCCCAAGTCCCCAACTTAAAATGACTTAACTTCAAACAGCCACACCCATGAGACCCCGACCCACAGACCATGGGTGGGTCTACGGACCATACTGGTCCTTCATGGGTGGTGGCCTTCAACTCTAAAAATGGGGCCTTGACCCACGACCCCTTCCCACAGGTTATGGGTCCACCTACGGGGAGTGAGTCTCATCCGTAGGTGGCAGCTTTATGGGCAGCTTTTAGGGACTGTTTTGGGTCCCCCTCAAGGACCCTTGGTTGGTCCTTGGGGGGTCGTACCTTGACGCCCTAGCCCTAAAACCTTCATTCTAAGTACGGAAAGTCATTTTACGATTCTACCCCTCACATCAAACTCTAGAACTTCCACGTAAAACACTAGTTTAACTTACTAGTTTTCCGGGTGTTACACGAACTCATTTTGGAGTGAGGCGTTATTGACTGATGCACATGATATTAATCTATATCCTGCTATTGCTTTGCAAAGTGATGTTCCAAATAGAGTTTGGTATGGAAAGGATTTTCCTATGACCATTTGAGAGTATTTGGTGGCAAAGTTTTTTTACATGTGCCGAAAGATGAGAGGTCAAAGTTAGATGCCAAGACAAGGCAGTGCATCTTCATTGGATATGGTCTTTATGAATTTGGTTACAAGCTATATGATCCAATTGAAGAAACTTGTGAGAAGCCCCAATATTATTTTCTGGAGAATAAAATAATTAAAGATATTGACAAAGAGGAGAAGCTATAATCTTCAAGTTTTGATGGCATAGTTCATCTAGATGAAGTTCCTCACACAAGTGTCCATGATGTTGTTGGGCTTGATAATCATGGTGATACCCAGAATCATATATCAAATCAACAAGTTGATGTTGATAATTACAATGATTTTGTTAATGATGATCCTCTTGCTCATGTAGTTGTGAACGAATCAAATATTCTTCTTAGGTCCACAGGACAATGGGTTCCTTCCTCTCATTATTCACCTAATGATTTTGTGTTACTCACTGATGCGAGAGAACCTGAATGTTATGAGGAGGCCATGGAAAATGAGCACAAGGTTCAATGGATTGAAGTCATGCAAGATGACATGAAATCTTTGCATGAGAATCACACTTATGAGTTGGTGAAATTGCCCAAGGGCATGAGAGCATTGAAGAACAAATGGGTGTTCAAAGTTAAAGTTGAAGAAAACAACTTGAAGCCCAGGTACAAAGCTAGATCGATTGTTAAGAGATTTGGTCAAAGCAAGGGTATTGACTTTGACGAAATATTTTCTTATGTCGTGAAAATGTCCTATAATCATACGGTTCTAGGTTTGGCTGCTAGTCTTAATTTAGAGATTGAGTATATAAATGTGAAGAAGACTTTCCTTCATAGTGACCTAGAAGAAGTGATTTGTATGGAACGACCTGAGGGCTTCAAAGTAGATGGTAAAGAAAATATTGTGTGCAAACTCAGAAAGAGTCTCTATGGCCTAAAGTAAGCTCTTAGACAGTGGTACAAGTAGTTCGAATATGTTATGGGGGAGCAATGCTATAAGAAGACTTCTTCAGATCATAGTGTATTTGTACAAAAAAATTCTGACGATGATTTTATTATTAATTTTCTGTAGAAGGATGATATGTTAATTGTGGGCAAGAATACTTCCAAAATGGATGAGATGAAGAAAAAGTTGTTTAAGTATTTTGCTATGAAAGACTTGGGTCATGCCAAGCAAATTTTGGGCATGAGTACTTGTCTCAGAGATGAAAGGAAGATTTATTTGTCACAGAAAAAGTACATTGAACATGTAATAAAGCGCTTCAATACGAAAAATGTTTAGCCTATTAGTACACCTTTTGCTGGTCATATGAAGTTGAGTAACAAGATGTGTCCTATAGCTAAAGAGGAAAAAGAGAGCATGGCCAAAGTTCCATATTACTCAGTCATCGGAAGTCTAATGTATGCAATGGTATGTACTAGACCTGATATCACTCACGCAGTTGGTGTAATTAGCAAATTTCTTAACAATCCCGAAAAAGAGCATTGGGAAGCTGTGAAGTGGATACTCAGGTATCTTAGAGGAAGCTCGGATGAATGCTTGTGTTTTTTAGCATAAGATCCAATCTTGAAGGGCTACACAGATGTTGATATGGCATGTGACCTTGATAACAGAAAATCCACTACTGGATATTTGTTTACTTTTTCAGGGGGAGCTATATCATGGCAGTCGAAGTTGTAGAAGTGTGTTGCACTATCTACGACTGAAGTTGAGTATATTGAGGCTATTAAAGCCGGCAAGGAGATGATATGGCTAAAGTGATTTCTTCAAGAACTTGGATTGCAACAGATGGAGTATGTTGTCAATTGTGACCGTCATAGTGCAATAGACTTGACAAAATACATCGAAGTCAGATATCATTTGATTCTTGAGGAAGTGGAAAGTGAATCATTTCACTTCAAAAAGATCCACACAAGTGAAAATCCTGCAGATATGCTGACCATGACGATACCAAAAGACGAGTTTGATTTATGCAAAAAACTTGTGGGTATGAGCTCTCTCTAAAGATGAAGATACCTCCTTCTGGTGCATGTGACTGGAGGGGGAGATTTGTGGGGTCCAGCCCCTATATTGACTCAACTATTGTTGCATGCAATTGTCAAAGGTTGGCAGCAAATGTTGAGAAATACAATAATTGAAAACTTCCGGTGGCACAACTTTGACATAGTGTGAATAGTTACAGTTGTATATTTCTTCTATAAAAGGAGCTCATTAGCTCATTTGTAAGATACACCAATTCACTGAGAAAGAAAAATTTAGGGAGTTGTGAGGTTTCCATAGACTATACAAGAAAATAGTGTGTGAAGAAAAATAGTGTAAGCGATATTTTTTAGTAAGATAGAAAATACATAGAGTGTTATTCCTTTTGAGTGTGTAGTAGTCACTTTGAATATTGTATTCGTGACTACACAGTGTAAAAAATCTTTGCTATAATGATATCAGTTAGTCCTCTTGGCCCGTGGTTTTTTTCCCTTATTTAAAAGGGTTTCCACATAAAAAATTTGGTGTCATTATTTTACCATTTCATTTCCATTATTGCGACCATATATGTTTTTCTTGTCCGCGTTTTCCCAACACTTCCTTCTAGACGGACTATGTAGTGGTTCAAATTTGTATTTAGTTCTTCTCCTCTCTTGTATTAGTGTAACTAGTTATTGAGCGTTGTACGATGATTTTCACTTATTTTGTCTATGAAATTCACATTTAAACTTATCTCATGTTTTTTATTTTATTTGTTAGAGTTTTGGGTGCTGGCAATCTCCATTTTAAGATCAGTTAAAAGAAAGTCATAATTGATGAAGCATAGCAGCCAACATCATGTTATTTTGTGTTTCAAACAGAAATGAGTACAATATCGGACATGCCTCGGACAATCAAAGGTCATATGCATGGGCAATCATCATTAGTCGTTGAGTTTAATTAAGTTGCGTGTACTCATAGTGAGCAAGTATTTTAGAAAAAATTACATGGTTAATCAATCATATATTCTTTTTGTGTATAATTACTCGAAAATAATGATAGATATGATGACTTTACCATTTTACCCCTGTTAATTATGAAGTGAATGAATAGAAAATTTAACATTTTCAAGAAATTTTATATTTTGAAGATTAAATAATTGAGGGTATAATAGGTAAAACAAAATATGTTTTCTCTTGATATGTCAAAATGGATAAGTAAAAAGGGACAAGTAAAAAAAGAAAATTGAACAAGTAATTAGGGAGATAGGGAGTACTAGTTAATTAGTCATCATAGCTATAATTCTAGTTAATTATCACTCGCAACCAACATTCACTTATAATTATGTGGGTTGGGGCTTTGAGTTTGTATAATTTGCACGTTTGTATAATTCGAAATTTGTATAACTTTTATATAATGTAATTTTGTATAATATAATTTGTATAACTATTTAAAGTTTAGATGTTTGTGTTTGTATAAATTCATTATTTTGAGTTTATACAAAAATAGCTTAATTATACAAATGTACCAGCGAAATATACAAACGAGATAGTTTAAACTGTTGCTACAATCCATAAATATGCAAACTATAGCTATAAAGCATATTAAATTTATTATAGTGGTTATTTACGAAAATTTCCCAAAATTTTATAGCAACGTGTGATTAAGTTTTCCTATGATACTAGATAAATTTTCATAGATAATATGGTCTCTAGAAAATAATAACTTAATTACAATAATAAAATAACTTGATAGACCAGAAAAATAATAACTTAATATATATATATCATTTTCACCTTCCAATTTTTTATTTTAAAAATCAAAATCTCCTTTCAATTTTTAACAATAATCAACCCCCCTTTATCCTAATTCCTATGCATTGTTGATTTACCATTGCTATATCACAATCACAAATATGTAATACTTGTATATATTATATATAATTTATTTTTAACCTATGTATTTATAATTAAAAAAAATTCTTTAAGTTCATTAACATTATAAGTAAAATAATATTTTTATGAATTTGTAAAAGAATTGATATTATTTATATGACTGTTATTTCTATATAATATAATATATACATTAGATGTGTGTATGTGTGTGTATACATATATTTTGTATTTCTCCACTCTCTTACTCCATGTTTCATATGGCACCCTTTTAAAAAAATAATTAAAGATATATTTTACTAAACTAACATTATTAATAATGTTTCAGAACTTTAAGTTTGACTATTACAACTTTATACAATTATTTAATACTAAAGGTAGAAAAAAAATATCTTTTTTATTTCATAAATTGGACAAGTAAATTAAAACAACTATTTTTGGAATGAGGGTCAAGTAATATAAATGCCTCGGGTATTCCCTATTGTCTAAACAAGTTTTGATTGTCATTGACAAAATATTACATACATTATAATTTAAAATCTAAATCAGTATAATTTTAAAAATTTGGCCTTAATAAATTCATTATTTTATTATATCCTACATTGAAATATATTTGTGTAGTTATTATTCTCTGTTATTCTCGCTTGTTTAAATAAATATTAGAATTTTAATTATTATTAATGTTCAAGAGGGGGTGTTTGATTAGTTAGAGGGTGAAAATGATTTTCTGTTGAACTTATTCAGACTTGTACAAAATTACTGGAGAGTACAAGTTACAGTTTATTATTACTATATTTTAAAAAAAAAAAACATATTTCTCTGTTTTCACTCACGGATTTCTCTGTCAAGGAATCTTGTTAAAGTACTAGAAATGGGTAGCCCGTGCTCAGCACAGGCCCAATCACTATTATTTGAAATTCGTAATTTTTACTTATGATATTTTTAATTTTTAAATTATAAATATTAATTTTTTTTCTTCTTATAATAGCAACGATCTAACATTAACATTAGAACTCAAAGGAAATTTATAGATAAAAAGATAGAGAAATAATAAGCAAATGTATTACTTAATTAATAATGATAAAATATGATAGAATTTTGAACAATTAAACCAAAAGTTTAAATTTAAATCATAGGTATATTTACTACATTTTAGGCAGTACGTATTTAACATGATTTTTTGATAATGTAAAATTAGAAAAATGCATAATTAATATATGTATAAATTATAAAAAATTATATATTATTTTATGTCAGATAGAAGATGAAATATTAAAATAGAAATAAGTAATATATAAATAATTAAACTTTCATAACTAATAATTACTTGAAATCACATAATTAGCATATCAAGGTTTTTTTCCCTATATTTTGCCCTCAACATTTATTACTGATTTCCAATCATTTCTTAAAATGTATAATTATATATCAATTAATATGAATATTACAATAAAATAGTCATATTAATATTTGAAAAGGCATGTAAATTTAAAATGAACAAATCGAATAAATTGTAAATATTCACTGAGTTCACAATTGCAAGGAAATGGACAATATTCAAGTGGCTCCAATATTTTTTGCTATGTAAAAATAGGTATTACTAATATAAGAAATGCAATTGCAAGTAAATTTAAGTGGCCCCCAATATTTTTTGCTATGTAAAAACATGTACTACTATATAAGAAATACAATTGCAAATAAATAAGAGTGGGCTCAATTTTATTTGAAATGTGAATAAGCAACCATGTTGACGGAGTACTGCTTGCTTATTCACATTTCTCACAATTGCAAGGAAATGGACAATATTCAAGTGGCTCCAATATTTTTTGCTATATAAAAATATGTATTACTATATAAGAAATACAATTGCAAGTATATTTAAGTGAGCCCCAATATTCTTTGCTTGTGAAAATTTCATAAATGACATATATAAGACTAATAATTTCAAGTTATGACAGTATAATAAAACTTTTAAGTTGTAACAATAAAAAATTTCAGGTTGTAACAGTTTATTTTTTAAAAAAAAGTTTTAAAATAATAATAAAAAATGAATTTTAAAAACTAATAAAAAGTAAAAAACAAAATTTAGTTGTAGTAATTAATTTGAATACATTAATGATAATTCATAATTGCCATAAATTGATTCAAAACAAAATAGGAATATTTGTTTTTCTTTTTTTACTCTAATCAGTTAAAAGTATTTCAAAAATCAAATTTTCTTCTTTTGTTCAAATTTTTCTCTCACCTCAAATTATTTTTTTTGTATTTCAAATTTTCTTCTTTTGTTTTACATTGCCAAATTCGTTTCTTCGAATATTTATACAGGTTGGATACCAATTTCATACATTTTTATTTTTTTAGTTTTTGTCTTAGATTATGAAGTAAAAAAAAAACAATCATATATGAATTGGATATCAATTTTATACAAATTGAATACCAATTCTATGACACTCTTATTTCATGTAATCTAAATTGTTGTTCATTTGATTTTCAATTAATATCCCAAACTAAAACTATTTAATTTTGAACCCAATTGGTATGTAGTTTTTATATAATTGGTATCCCGAAATTATAATAGACAATATGTAATTCATATGTTAAGTGTAACAATGAATATGAATTATTTGCTACTATGTTTATGTGGTCCTTTTCAAACTAAAGTCCAATAAAAATGTTGATATCCAAATTGTGTACTGTTAGTATCCAACTTGTGAAAACAGTGCATATTATATATAGTTGGAAGAAAAAAGTGAAAATTATATATCATCCAAAACATAAAATAGTAGGAAAAAACAAATATATATCATCCAAAAATTAAAAAAACTTCTAATACTTAAGAGTCTAAGCTCCAATCAACTATCTCAAATTAGATTTTTCTGATTTTGGTGTAGGATAATTACTGGTAGTCCGAGCATGTTCTTTTGCTATGCGGGGTCCACCAAATTTGCTAGTAACAATTTCAGTTGTTTCACTCTCACTAAATCGCACCATCATCGTTCTTTATTTTTCCGTACTTTCATATGATTGTGGCGTACCTTTGACGGTGATACTTTGCATCGATATCAATGGAATCCATATTAAAAACTTCATTGCTAATGTATTCAACAAATAAACATGTGTACATACCACAATCACTGAAACAAAAATGAAAGAAAAATAATTTTAAGAAATAAAGTGAATTAATTTTTATGATGAAATCACTAAAAGATAGAAATACATACTTTGAACTTGACTCTTGTTGAGGCACATTTGTCAGATGGATGACTTCAAGTATTAAGACAGTTTCATACCAATAGTATTCCTGTTTCATACCATACTCATATACAGATATTAGTTAGATGACAAACTTCATACAATATTAAGACAGTTTCATACCAATATTATTTATGTTTCATACCACATTTATATACATATATGAGAGATTTTAAATAATAACTTCCCTGCTAAAAGGTGTATCAACTTGATACCAAAATTAAATCAGTTTCATACCAATGTTAAAACATACTGCATACCACATTCTTAAATCAATATTAAGACATTTTTCATACCAATATTATTCATATTTCATTCCACATTCATAGACATAATGAGAGATGTTGAATGATAATTTTCTTGCTAAAAGGTATACAAAGTTCATACCAAAACTAAATAAGTTTCATACAAATGTTAAACATACTGCATACCACATTCATAAACCAATATTAAGTCAGATTCATACCAATCTTAAACATGCTTCATACCTTTTTTGATAAAAATAATAACCAAAGTAATATCAATTCCATGATAGTAACTATACATATGTATGCTTATGTCACAACAATTTCATGTCAAACATCAAAACAAAATTCATGCCACAAATAATATGCATAAATAAACTGTTATAACAAAAATTCTACTAAATTTAATAATTGAAAAATAAATATAAAATATTTACCCTAACCACTTTTTTTACCCTTTTTGATATTGGGATTTCTGAAGCCTCCTTCATTGTTGCTCTTCTTTTGGAGGGTTTTGATGACTGACTTGTTTCTACATTTGTTGATTTTTTTATTTTTTTGATATTTTTCTCGCTTACAAAATATGAGTCTGAATCAGAAGGCTACACCATTTTCCCCTTCCTCTTTTGTCCCTTCTGATTTGAAAGACTTTCAATTTTCTTTGCTTGAGTTTTCTTCTCCTTTTCTGTAATCTGCTTTTGCTTGAGTTTTCTTCTTCTTTCTTGTAATCTGCTTCTTATTTTGAGAGGTATCAAGCTTTTTCGTTGGAGTTGCATTCTTGTTATGCGGTGGCGTTTGAGTCAATACATTAAATGTCGAAGGTTCTATTCCAACAGTAGAACTCGCTTCTACTAATCTAAGACTTTTTCTAGAAGTATGTTCTGATTTCTGACATGTTTTAACGAAAATCTTGAAAACTTGATTCTTAGTATTGTGAAATCACCCTTTCTTTCTGATTGTAGACTGAATATTTTCTGATTTAGGAGGTGATTTGAGATGTAGAAACGGTTTGAATGGAAGATGATTGATGAGGTGAAAAAGGAATGGGTAATTGTTACAACGGAAAATTTTACTTTTTGAACGTAGGGGTGGTGGGTTACTGACTAGAAGAGGCGTAGTGACATTAGGGGTGTGGGTTTGATGTGTAAAAGTAAAAAAGGAACAAGAATCAAGGTAAATTTCCTATAGATTTGTAAGAGATAATTATGGTAGATTATTTATTTATATCATTTAATAATAAATATAAAATTATAAAATACAATTTATTTAATAAAGTAAAAATGTAATTGATTTTTAAATAAAATGTGATCTGTTATAACCCGTAATTAAATTGTTATAAGAAAGAATATTTTAAAAGTAGCTTTAAAACTCGTAATATTATCTCTTAAATATATATATGTGGGGTGATTTTTCTTTTTTGCTATGCAAAACTACTATATAAGAAATACAATTACAAGTAAATAAGTGTGGGCCCAAATTTGTTTGAAATGTGAATAAGCAACCAAGCATGTTGACGAAGTGTTGCTTGCTTATTCGCATTTCTCACAATTGCAAGGAAATGGACAATATTCAAGTGGCTCCAATATTTTTTGTTATGTAAAAATATGTATTACTATATAAGAATTACAATTGCAAGTAAATTTATGTGGGCCCCAATGTTTTTTACTATGTAAAAACATGTACTACTATAGAAGAAAGGCAAAATGATCTGGTGGATACTTGTACTTGTATGTGTTTGTATTGTGAACCCTTCTGCTTTCCCTTTGTCATCTAAACCCCTGAACCCATCGAAACACAACATTTTAAACATATTTTTTACTACTCAATTGTGTGTATCACAAACGCCTGACACATAATTTTAAAAATAATTATAAAATGACACGTATGGTTATAAAATGACACACATATTGTCACGACCCAAAAATGGATGTGATCGCACTCGTCGTATCCCACCAAGACAAGTCAGCCTAAAACCCAATCTTTTCGATAAAGTGCGGAAATAAAACAAAGTTCAATAATAATTACTATTACAAAAACAAGTCCACTTAATTCAACCCCAAAACCTGGTTGTCACGTGCACAAGCCTCTAATGTAAATACTAGAATTGAAATAAAAATACGCAAGTCTCAAATGACGTTGTCTTTCAAGTAAAAACAAAATCATAAACAGGAGTAAGAAGGTTCGCTAAGATGACAAACAGCTACCTCTCAGATCTCCACAGAAAGCCTCGGAAACGAAGAGAACGGAAGGTATTACAAAGATCCGGGCTCGTAACCTACAAAAGATTGTAGAAGCAAGGGTGAGTACCAAACCACACGGTACTCAACAAGCAAACGTCTAAACTCAAGCTAAGGGTACAGAATACGGGTACTCCTTACACCCCATCCTAACCTCCATAACTACAACCTGCATAAAAAGCATCCCAACCTAACACTTCACAGTTTACAAAGCATACAGCTCAACAACAGCACTCTAATAGATTATATATTCTCAATAACAACTCAATATTCAGTAATAACAAGTTTTACAGAAAGACACTCAGAAAATCAGTAACACACAAGATCAAGTTCATCAATAATAAAAATGTGCAATGCAATGAAATGCAATGTCAAATATAGTGATGCATGTCTGACCTAATGATACACACCCGCTGTCTCTCAGTCCGGGACCATGGGGGACATATCTGTCCATGCATCCATCGCGGCGCGCGATACGATCCTCGATAATAGTAACCATTGCGGCGCGCGATACGTCCCTCGAAATATAGTATCCATCGCGGCGCGCGATACGTCCCTCGAAATGGCACATCATCTCATCACATAACACTTATCACAATCATGTCTCAGAACAATGCAAATAACATGTTCACACAAATAATGAGGAGATGACCATTTTCATAACATTGCATAAATCACAACAACACAATCAGGGTACAAGTATACAATGGGTCAACAAGTCTTTCAAACAATTCTCAACACATTACACAAACAATTGATCACATTACTCCCAACCATATACCACAAGGAAATACACGAATTCCATACGCTTAACAAGGGTTTAGAAATCCACTTGCCTCAAACAATCGAATGATTACTCCGGGACTTGAGTCTTCCCCTTTCGTTGAGCTTCCAAATCAATGCAGTCTATTCAAGTACATAGTCACAATAAGATTTCGAAACTAACAACACCCACATTACTATGTGTTTAGCCTTGAACCAAAATTCACCCAAATTTATAACCAAGTTCGTAAATCTTGATGTCAATTAACATTTCAACTATCATACTTTTCAAGATTCAAGTCTAGGGTTAAGTTTCAATATCTCTAAATAACATAAATTTAATGATCTTCATATACTACGATACACCCACTACTATCTCAATATACCAAAACTCTAATCATAATATGATAATTATATAAAATCTAAAATCGAAACTCACTGAAGAAACAATACTTCAACGTGAAACTAATAGGCAGAACGTTGTTAGGGCCTTTATGCTATACTATAACATCCTCCAATCATTGGTTATAATTACTTCATGATTACTTACTATGACCTATGAATAGTAACCCATATAATAATACTTAACATTAATTTGAAAAATCAATATTGCAGCAACCAAAAAGAAATCCAATTCACTACATACCAACATATAATATTATATAATACTACTTTCCCTTCCAGAACAAAGAACAACTTAACATATTTAGCAATATATTGCGTACTCAAAGAATCAAAATTTTGAACTTCTCACCTGAATTCGTTGTCGGCCGCCGCAGGTAGTATTTCAACCCTTCTTTTCCTTTTTCAGTTATGACCAAAATATTAAACCCCAAATAATTTAATTCATTTTAATCTATGGTCAAGTGGTATAGAGTCTTTAATAAATGATCACTTTAACCCACTAACTATCGATTAATTAACTTAAGTTAAATGAATAGTTTAAAATTTCCAAAAATGACCTTTCGGGTCATCACACATATATATATATAGTCACTCCACATCATTTTTCCTTTTATTATATTAGATTAATGTAGCAACACTTTTCTTTTCAATTTTTATTTCTTTTTGCTATAACTGTCTCCATCCCCACAATTTCACTCCATCCCTTCTTCTAATCTTCCTTACCTTTTCCTTTTTCCTACTTCTTCTACTCTTTCCAATGAAGTAAAAAATGTTGGCATGACTTTTGATTGTTCACAATCTCATCGAAGTTCGGAGTTGATTTTGAATTTTATCAAATTGGGGTTTTGGTGGTGACCGGTGGCCTAAGGAAGAGTGGGGGTTTGATTGTTTCGACTTGTTCACAATCTCGCTGGAGCTCGGGATTGGCGGCTTTAGGAAGGTCGAGACTTATTGGCGGAGTATTGGTTTGGTATTTTTGTTGTTGTTGTTGGTTCTCGCTTATAGTTGTTGGTTGAAGCTTGTTGGAGGTGGTGAGAATGAAGGTGTTTTGGTCGGAGAAGGTAAAGAGGACGAGGGGAAGGCAGTAAGTTTGTGTTTGGTTGGATCTGAAACAGGGGTCTGACTTAAATAGGGGTCAATTTCAAAAATTATTTGAGTTTTTTTTTGTTGTTGTTTTTGTTTGATTTTCAACTTATCTAGGTAGATTTTTCAATTTATTTTTGAATTTATTTGTTGTTTAATCTAAATTTAATCTTTTATTTGTGTCTTTGTTGGTTTTGGGTTTTAGTCAATTACATTATTTTTCTTGAAAATTTTGCTTTGTTTTATGCTTAATGTTAGTGTAAGATGTTTGGGAATAGTGTTTGCCTTTCATTGCATGTTTCATAATAAAGAGAGCAGTATAATGACAATAAACAATAGAGAAGAAATTTGGGGGGAAAAGATAAAAAAAAATGAAAGGCCAAGAAAACCTCAAATTCTATCCAACAATGGTGTTAGATCCAACTAGGAAGATGATGGCTATATAAAAGCCCTAAGGTGACTTTTAGACCCTTTCCAAGGGTCTCATACTCCTAATAGGTGTGTTCTACACGCACTCTGGTATTAGATGCTACATAGTATGCCAAGTTAGAAATAGTGTTTAAAATATTGTGTTTCAATAAGTTTAGGGGTTCATATGACAAATGGGCAAGTAGAAGGGTTCACAATATAAATACATACAAGTACAAGGGTCCACCAGACCATTTTACCTATAAGAAATACAAATACAAGTAAAGAAGAGTAGGCCTAATTTTGTTTGAAATGTGAATAAACAAGCAAGCATGTTGATGGAATGCTGCTTGCTTATTCACATTTCTTATATAGTAATTTTAGATAAAAGGGTCAAATTTACACTATTAAAAAAACAGTGAATATCGACCTACAGATACCAACCTCCGGAGGTCAGTATTCCTTGAAATACCAACCTAAAACTAACATTCCAGCTTAAGTCGGAAAATGCTTGGTCGCTATTCAATACCAACCTCTGGAGGTCGGTATTGACTGAGCTCTCGAGGTAAGTTTTTATTTTATATTAGAATATTCATTTTTTTAAATTCCGACCTCTGGAGGTCGATATTTTTATTTTTGCATTTTGAGATTCTGACTTCTGGAGGTCGATATTTTTATTTTTATAATGTTGAAATTCTGACCTCCGGAGGTCGGTAATTTTATTTTTGTAATGTTGAAATTCTGACCTTCGGAGGTCGATATTTTTATTTTTGTAATGTTGAAATTCCGACCTCGGAGGTCGGTATTTTTATTTTTGTATTTTTGAAATTCTGACTCCGGAGGTCGGTATTTTTATTTTTGTAATGTTGAAATTTCGACCTCCAGAGGTCGGTATTTTTATTTTTTGTATTTTTGAAATTCTGACCTCCGGAGGTCGGTATTTTTATTTTTGTAATGTTGAAATTCCGACCTTCGGAGGTCAGTATTTTTATTTTTGTATTTTTGAAATTCTGACCTCCGGAGGTTGGTATTTTTATTTTTGTAATGTTGAAATTCTGACCTCCGGAGGTCGGTATTTTTATATTTGTATTTTTAAAATTTTGACCTCCGTAGGTCGGTATTTTAAATTTTTATTTTTGAAATTTTGACCTCCGGAGGTCGATTTTCTGCTACAAAACAGGCAGCAAATTGCTGTAATTTTTAGTTGCCCATCTGCATAGTTATACCAAAACAACCCAAAGCCAAATAAATTTCATCCAACCAAAACAACCCAAAGCCAAATAAAATTCATCCAACCAAAACAACCCAAAGCCAAATAAACTTCATTCAACCTAAACAACCCAAAGCCAAATAAACTTTATCCAACCAAAACAACACAATATTTTCAACATATTCATTAAACTATTTCAAAATAAACTTCATCCAACTTCAAAATAAACTAAAATACGATCAAATTAAACAATTCCAAAAATATAGAAGTCTAAAATGTCAAATAGATACAACTACTCCTCATCACCCTCACTCTTCATATCAGACTTACCATTCTCATCACCCTCACTTTCCTTATCAAACTTATCATTCTCATCACCCTCTTGATTAGATCCATCACTGCTGGCCGGACAAGGAGGAAGAATATTTCCTGATTCAAAAAGAAAAGTTAGTTGTGTCTAAAGCGCTGCATACCTCTTGTTCTCTACCTCCTTTGTTGCCGCAATCTCCTCCTCTCTCTTCTTCTCTCTTGAAGTTAAAAAATCATCAAGTGTCTTTGCATGATTTATAAATCTAGTGACATCTTCTGCGAATTCTGGAATCATACCCGCTCGACCAGGATTGCTTCTATTATACATCCAACTATGATCAGGATCCATCTACACAAACAATAATGATAATTTTAATTAACTTTAACTACATTAGTTTTGACTTAATTCCAACAACTAAATTCACTAACTAACCCACATTATTTATTTTAACTTATTTAAACAACTTAACAACTTTTTAACGTTAACTAGTTTAGTTTTGACTTAATTCCAACAACTAAATTCACTAACTAACCCACATTATTTATTTTAACTTATTTAAACAACTTAACAACTTTTTAACGTTAACTAGTTTAGTTTTGACTTAATTCCAATAACTAAATTCACTAACTAAACCACATTATTTATTTTAACTTATTTAAACAACTTAACAACTTTTTAACTTTAACTAGTTTAATTTTGACTTAATTCCAACAACTAAATTCACTAACTAACCCACATTATTTATTTTAAGTTATGTAAACAACTTAACAACTTTTTAACGTTAACTAGTTTAGTTTTGACTTATTTCCAACAACTAAATTCACTAACTAAACGACATTATTTATTTTAACTTATTTAAACAACTTAACAACTTTTTAACTTTAACTACAATAGTTTTGACTTAATTCCAACAACTAATTATCCACTAACTAAACGACATTATTTATTTTAACTTATTTAAACAACATAACAACTTTTTAACTTTACCTAGTTTAGTTTTGACTTAATTCCAACAACTAAATCCACCAACTAAATCAATTTTATCATCTACAGGATCAAATAGTGTTGGTACTTATGCTTAACAAATATATTATTTCTAAATTTAAAGCTAGGTGTCAACACTAGATGGACACAAATTGATTTTGCAAGAAAATCAATTTTGTCGTCAATATGATCAACTAGTGTTGGTACTTATGCTTAACAAACACATTATTCCAAAATTAAAGCTTAATATCAACACTAGATGGACACAAATCGATCCTGCAAGAAAATCAATTTTGTCATCAATAGGATCAACTAGTGTTGGTTTCTTATGCTCAACAAATATATTATTTCTAAATTTAAAGCTAAGTGTCAACACTAGATGGACACAAATCGATCTTGCAAGAAGATCAATTTTGTCATCAATAGGATCAACTAGTATTGGTACTTATGCTTAACAAATATGTTATTTCTAAATTTAAAGCTAAGTGTCAACACTAGATGGACACAAATCGATCTTGCAAGAAAATCAATTTTATCATCAATAGGATCAACTAGTGTTGATACTTATGCTTAACAAATATATTATTTCTAAATTTAAAGCTTAAGTGTTAACACTAGATGAACAGAAATTGATCTTGCAAGAAAATCAATTTTGTCATCAATAGGATCAATTAGTTTTTGGTACTTATGCATAACAAATATATTATTTCTAAATTTAAAGCTAAGTGTCAACACTAGATGGACACAAATCGATCTTGCAAGAAAATCAATTTTGTCATCAATAGGATCAACTAGTATTGGTACTTATGCTTAACAAATATATTATTTCTAAATTTAAAGCTAAGTGTCAACACTGGATGAACACAAATCGATCTTGCAAGAAAATCAATTTTGTCATCAATAGGATCAACTAGTGTTGGTACTTATGCTTAACAAATATATTATTTCTAAATTTAAAGCTAAGTGTCAACACTAGATGGACACAAATCGATCTTGCAAGAAAATCAATTTTGTCATCAATAGGGTCAACTAGTGTTGGTACTTATGCTTAACAAATATATTATTTCTAAATTTAAAGCTAAGTGTCAACACTAGATGAACAGAAATTGATCTTGCAAGAAAATCAATTTTGTCATCAATAGGATCAATTAGTTTTTGGTACTTATGCATAACAAATATATTATTTCTAAATTTAAAGCTAAGTGTCAACACTAGATGGACACAAATCGATCTTGCAAGAAAATCAATTTTGTCATCAATAGGATCAACTAGTGTTGGTACTTATGCTTAACAAACAATCGACGGACACAAAAAATTTATCACAAAATTAAAGCTAAGTATCAATATTAGATGGACACATACACATTATTGAAAACAATTGTACTTGAACTTTAGAAATTTAGAAGAATCAACCTTATCTTCTACTTTGATGAAAAAAGCAATATAGTCTTGTATCAACTTTTTTAGATGTTGAGCTTCCTCAGTTGCCTAGAACGAAAAGTTCTAAAATTAGTTATTATAAACTTCAAATCCAAGAATATTAGTGTTATATATATATATATATATATTCAAGTTTTAATAAGTTCAAGTTTTCAATTCAAGTTCATATCTAATTTCTAAAATTAATTAGTTATATATTCAAGCTAATTAGTTCCTATTTGAAGTTCTAATTTCAAATTCAAGTCTAAGTTCAAATTTCTAATTTCAAGTTCAAGTTCTAAGTTCAAGTTTAAATTCTAAGTTCAAGTTCTAATTTCAAGTTCAAGTTCAAATTCTAAGTTCAAGTTCTAATTTCAAGTTCAAGTTCTAAGTTCAAGTTCAAGTTCAAGTTCAAGTTATAAGTTCTAAGTTCAAGTTCAAGTTCAAGTTCTAAGTTCAAGTTCAAGTTCAAGTTCTAAATTCAAGTTTAAGTTCTAATTTCAAGTTCAAGTTCTAAGTTTAAGTTCAAGTTCAAGTTCTAAGTTCAAGTTCAAGTTCTAAGTTCAAGTTCTAAGTTTAACTCCAAATTCTAAGTTCAAGTTCAAGTTCAAGTTTTAAGTTCAAGTTCTAAGTTCAAGTTCAAGTTCTAAGTTCAAGTTCAAGTTCTAATTTCAAGTTCAAGTTCTAAGTTTAACTTCAAATTCTAAGTTCAAGTTCAAGTTCTAAGTTCAAGTTCAAATTCTAAGTTCAAGTTCAAGTTCTAAGTTTAAATTCTAATTTCAAGTTCAAATTCTAAGTTCAAGTTCAAGTTCAAGTTCAAGTTCTAAGTTCAAGTTCTAAGTTCAAGTTCAAGTTCTAATTTCAAGTTCAAGTTCTAAGTTCTAAGTTCTAAGTTCAAGTTCAAGTTCAAGTTCTAATTTCAAGTTCAAGTTCAAGTTCTAATTTCAAGTTCAAGTTCTAAATTTAACTTCAAATTCTAAGTTCAAGTTCAAGTTCTAAGTTCAAATTCAAGTTCTAATTTCAAGTTCAAGTTCCAAGTTCACGTTCAAGTTTTAAGTTCAAGTTCAAATTCTAAGTTCAAGTTTAAGTTCTAAGTTCAAATTCTAATTTCAAGTTCAAATTCTAAGTTTAACTTCAAATTCTAAGTTCAAGTTCAAGTTCTAAGTTCAAGTTGAAGTTCTAAGTTCAAGTTCAAGTTCTAATTTCAAGTTCGAGTTCTAAGTTCAAGTTCTAAATTCAAGTTCAAGTTTAAATTCTAAGTTCAAGTTCATATTCTAAGTTCAAGTTCAAGTTCTAATTTCAAGTTCAAGTTCTAAGTTTAACTTCAAATTCTAAGTTCAAGTTCAAGTTCTAAGTTCAATTTCAAGTTCTAATTTCAATTTCAAGTTCCAAGTTCACGTTCAAGTTCTAAGTTCAAGTTCAAATTTTAAGTTCAAGTTCAAGTTCAAGTTCAAGTTCTAAGTTCAAATTCTAATTTCAAGTTCAAATTCTAAGTTTAACTTCAAATTCTAAGTTCAAGTTCAAGTTCAAGTTCTAAGTTCAAGTTCAAGTTCTAAGTTCAAGTTCAAGTTCAAGTTCAAGTTCTAATTTCAAGTTCAAATTATTAGTTCAAGTTCAAGTTCTAAGTTCAAGTTCTAATTTCAAGTTCAAGTTCTAAGTTTAACTTTAAATTCTAAGTTCAAGTTCAAGTTCTAATTTCAAGTTCAAGTTCTAAGTTTCCGTTCAAATTCTAAGTTTAACTTCAAATTCTAATTAAGTTCATGACATTCAAACATTCATCATCTAAATTAATGACATTCAAACATTCATTTTCTACTCATAACACTCGAATTACTAATTTCTAACTTCAAATTAACACTTTACTAACTAGTCCTAAAATCAAATCCAAAAAAATCCCAATTCAACCTCAAATTACATATTCTCAAGTTTAAACTAGTCCTAAAATATAAAAATGCTAATTCTTCACTAACTAACAATGCCCAATTTAAAAATGCCTAATTTCTTTTTAAAAAAACCTTAAAATAAAAATCTTCAATTATCTATACCTAACTAACAATAATCAAATCAAATTAACAATTGAATAACACAACCAACAAACAAAAACAAAAACAATAATATACTAACAAACAATCAATTATAATCACTAGAATTAAAACTAAGTATTAATACTAGATGGACACAAACACATTATTCAAAACAATTGTACTCGAACTTGAGAAATTTAGAAGCACCAACCTTATCTCCAACTTTGATAAAAGAAGCAATATAGTCCTATATCAACTTTTTTACATGTTGAGCTTCCTCAGTTGCATAGCACGAACAATTCTTAAATTAGTTAAATATAAACTTCATATCCAAGAATATTAGTTTTATATATATATATATATATATATATATATATATATATATATATATATATATATATATATATATATATATATATATATTTCAAGTTTAATAAGTTCAAGTTTCAATTCAAGTTCATGTCTAATTTCTAAACTTAATTAGTTATATATTCAAGCTAATTAGTTCCAAGTTCAAGTTCTAATTTCAAGTTCATATTCCTAATTAAGTTCTATTTATAGTAAATTCAAGTTATAATTAATTATAAGTTCTAATTAAGTTGTAATTTAAATCCCTAAAATTCTAAATTCAAACTAGCTAGCTAGTGTCCCAACTTCAAACTATTAATTAGTCCTAAATTATCAAATATAATTCAAACTATTAGTCCTAAATTCCAAATTCAAACTAGCCTTAAAATCACAAATTGAAAGTACTCCTAGAATTCAAAAATCAAACTATAGTGCTAAAATCCTAAATTCAAACTATTAATAGTCCTAAAATCTCAATAATAATTCAAACTAGTCCTAAATTCAAAATTCAAAATTCAAAATTCAAACTAGTCTTAAAATCACAAATTCAAACTAGCCCTAAATCCCAAAATCTAACTAGTACTAAAATCCTAAATTAAAATTGGCTAGCTATTCCTAATCCCAAATTCAAACTACTAGTCCTAAAATCTCTATAATAATTCAAACTAACTCAAATAATACCCAAATTCAAACAGCTCCTTAAATACCCTAATTCAATCTAATCTTACAATTCCAAAATCAAACTAATTAACTCAAGAAATACCGAATTTCAAACAAATCCTAAGATACCCTAATTCAAACTAACCCTAACATAAAAAATTTCAATTCACAATCAACAATCAACAAACACAAACTAACAATCAAATAATCCCTAATTTAAACTAACAATCAAAAACCCTAAATCATTCACTTACTAACTAACAATCAATCAAACTAAGTAATTAGTACTCTAATTTTGAGATACTTCAACTAAATAGAAACAAAACTAATCTTTTATGGAGGTTCTAAAAATTCACCTTGAGTAAGAAGGTCGAGGATGGTGGCGCGAACTGAGAAAACTGATATGGAGGCGGCGTCGGTCGGGATGGAGGCGGTGTCGGTCGGGATGGAGGCGGTGTCGGTCGGGATGGAGGCGGCGCGACCTTCCTCTGCAGCTGCGCGCCCTCTGTAGTTGCGCACGATCTCCTCTGCAGCTGCGCGCGACCACCTTTACTGCTGCGACGGTGGCGCCGGTCCGGGATGGTGGGTCGCCGATCGGGGATGGGTGGGGGTGGGGGTGGGGAGTAAGACTTCACTTAGGTTTTGAGACTTTACTTATAGTGAGACTTGATATTATCATTCTTTTCTTAAAAGAATTGTTTAATTTACCGACCACGGGATGTTGGTATTTTTTAAAATAATTATTTATATTTAAAATTTTTTAATAAATACCGACATCTTGAAGTCGATATTATTTAAATAAAATAATAATTTAAATATACCGACCTCTTTAGGTCAATATTTATTAATTTATTTTAATATAAACTCAACTCTTGAGGTTGATTTATTAATTAAGCATACACACACATATATATACATATATATATATATATATATATATATATATGAAATACATTAAATTTAATTTTATTGATCATAAAACGTTTATTAATATCAAATTTAATATATAAATCTCCTTGAATTGATCATCGGTATTTCTTTAATTTATAATGTATTTCATATCTAAACCACTAGTATATAAGACTTGATTTGTTAAACTACTCGAGGAGTATATAATTAAATATGTATATAATTAAATATGTATATATATATATATATATATATAAAATTTAACTGCACATCAACAGAAATTTAATTTAATAAATTTAATTTATCGATAAAGTTAAATTTATAAATTTAAATTATATAACTCCTATTTATATAAATTTAATTTTAGTGATCAACAAAAGTTTATCAATATCAAATATATATATATATATATATATATATATATATATATATATATATAATTTAACTACACATCATTAGAAGTTTAATTTAATAAATTTAATTTATCGATCAAGTTAATTTTATAAATTTAATTTATATAACTCCTAATTATATAAATTTAATTTTATTGATCAACAAAAGTTTATCAATATCAAATTTAATTTATAAATCTCCTTGAATTGATCATCGATATTTCTTTAATTGATAATGTATTTCATATCTAAACCACTAGTATATAAGACTTGATTTGTCAAACTACTCGAGGAGTGTATATATATATATATAATTTAGCTACACATCAACAGAAGTTTAATTTAATAAATTTAATTTATCGATAAAGTTAATTTTATAAATTTAAATTATATGACTCCTAATTATATAAATTTAATTTTATTGATCAACAAAAGTTTATCAATATCAAATATATATATATATATATATATATATATATATATATATATATATAAAATTTAACTACACATCAACAGAAGTTTAATTTAATAAATTTAATTTATCGATCAAGTTAATTTTATAAATTTAATTTATATAACTCCTAATTATATAAATTTAATTTTATTGATCAACAAAAGTTTATCAATATCAAATTTAATATATAAATCTCTTTGAATTGATCATCGATATTTCTTTAATTGATAATGTATTTCATATCTAAACCACTAGTATATAAGACTTGATTTGTTAAACTACTCGAGGAGTATATAATTAATCAACGTATTTTATACTCTGATAAAGTATCGTTTACATGTCATCATAATTAGAAGGTGATCACTACAGTTAACATCCATTCAATTAGATCGAACGTATATAATAATACTAGCTATCTCGCGCGCATTTCATACTCGAATGGATTATATGTTAGCTCTTCACCTCTACTTCATGACATCAGATATTAAGTTCATGATTAGACGAAGGACTGATAGAATTTGTACATTACTCTAGAAATATAAGTATAACTATCTCCTAATTCATATCAACATAGTTTCATACTCTAAATATGGATTATAGATATTTTTTTATTTATTCCACGAATTCTAACTTTTTATTTATAGAAGTATACAAAATTGTTACACTTTTTAAACAATTAATTGTAGGTGTAAAATGAAATTTTAGTATTATGCACAATAGCAAAATTATGATTATTAATAGGAATATTTTAAACAAACCAACCTCCAGATGTCGCTTTTAAAGTAATTAGATTTAATAAAAAAATACCGACGTCATGAGGTCGGTATCACATTAAAAAGTAATCATGTTAATTAAATAATATTGACATAGGGAGGTCGGTATTTTATATTAAATTATTTTTTAACTTGTATAAATTACCGTCATTCGGAAGACGATTTATTTAAAGTTAATTGAAATATTAATTTATTACATACTATTTAATTTTACCGTCTTTCAGAAGTCGGTATTATAATTTTTTTGTTTTTTATTATACACAAAATTGTCCTATAAAATTAAATAAAAATATTTCTCAATTTTTTTTTAATATTTAATTGAGAAAATAATACCGACATCAAGAGGTCGGTTTTTATTGTAATTCATTTTCTGGGAAAAATTCTGACCTCCTGAGGTCGGAATTTGGTTTTCCCGCTTTATTTTGCATAAAAAAGTAGTCGGTTTTCATATCAATGTAATTTCATAGTATACAAAAATTGTTATAGGTGTAAAATGAACAACAAACCGACCTCCGGATGTCGCTTTTAAAAGTAATAATAAAAATACTGACCTCCGAATGTCGCTTTTAAAAGTAATAGATGAAATAAAAATACCAATCTCTGGATGTCGCATTTAAAAGTAATAGATGAAATAAAAATACCGACCTCCGGATGTCACTTTTAAAAGTAATAGATGAAATAAAAATACCGACCTCCGGATGTTACTTTAATTAATAGTAATTAGAAAAAATACCGACCTCATGAGGTCGGCATTTTAATTACATACTATTTAATTTTGCCGACATTCAGAAGTTGGTATTATAACCAACATCAAGAAGTTGGTTTTTATGCAAAATAACCAAATTCCGACCTCAGGAGGTCGAAATTTTTCCCAGAAACAAAAACCGACCTCTTGATGTCGGTATTATTTTCTCAATTAAATATAAAAAATACCGACCTCATGAGGTCGGTATTTTATATTAATTTATTTTTTACATACTATTTAATTTTACCGACAAACAGAAGTCGATATTATTTGTTATTTGTTTAATACCGACATCAAGAGGTCGGTTTTTATTGTAATTCATTTTTTTTCGGGAAAAATTCCGACCTCCAGAGGTTGGAATTTGATTTTCCCACTTTATTTTGCATAAAAACCGACTACTTGTAAATACCGACCTCCATTTGAGGTCGGAAATTTTTAGGTCAGTATTCACTGTTTTTTTAGTAGTGTTGATGAGAAAGAATCATTAAAGTTGGTGACAAATGGGTGATGGAATGATGAGGTACCTAAATGTAGACTCAAAGGGTTTTATATTGAAATTAAAAGTGGCCAAATTTGTTCTTGTATTCAAAATTGAGCAATTTCTTTTAACTTTAAATTATAATCCAACATTCAATCGTAAATTTTAAATAAAGTCCTAGAAATAATTAAATAGGTAGAGCTCATTAATTTCACTCTGTACTTTTGTTAATGATCGTAGAAACGATGACTGGGCATGACTATGAGTGGACCAACAATATAATCGAATTAAAAATTACGTAATTTCAAATGATATTAAAATAGGTAGAGTTCGCTAATTTCACTCTCAAAATTTTGTTAATGATCAAAGAAGCGCCGACTAAGCATGACTATGAGTGGACCAATAACTTAATCGAAAGAAAAATTACGTAATTTTAAATGATACAAAAATAAATTTAAACATTTTTCATATAATATTCAACTATCAATACAATTATACCTTACACGTTATTTATCATTTTGTAAGTAACCATACCATGTTTGCTATCACTTGTTACACGTGAATAGTTTCAAGTACTTAGGCATTAATTTAATAACCCTAATATCATAAAATAACTACTCCTTTCTCGATCATGGCATATTGGTCCGTCTCGTGGGGGCTACAAGTAGGCATTTCCCCTCCTTAACACATGGAAGATTAATCATATTTTAACTCGTAGCTTCTTTAATCCTTTTTGACTTATAAGAGCCTTTCTTTTATTTAATTTAATAGTATAATAATAAGGAGGTGAAGTTAAGCTTAATTAACACTTTTCATATCAAAATCCATTATTGGGAGATGCTTCGTCCGAATAGGTCTACTTTTCCACGATATTATTCTATGAAAATATCTTTTTGTCTTTTTAAATCATAACATTTTGCTTCATCAAAATTAATTTGACTAATTTTCGTAGTTTATTTGAAGTAGATTAATTCAATATTTAAAATATAAATTTAGATGTTCAGAAATTATTTAAAAAATAGTATGAGATATAATTATTTTTATATTAATATGAAAAAATATACATCTTAAAATATTTATCAAAATTCATACATTTTGACTCTCGAAAAGTAAAACATAATAAATAAAAATAAAGAATATGGTGATATAAAACCAAGCTCAGAACAATATAACTATAAAAAGAAGAAGAAAAGATAAGTCGATGAAGGAGAAAACTTTTCTTCTTATTCAAGTGTATCTTACAATGGTGAATGATATCTTTATTTATAGGTTGAGAAATCAATTCAAATGTCACTATATTGAATGTCAAATTAATAGATACATTGTTATCTAAAAAAGGGTTCATATCACCTAGGGAATACACATACATAATAAGTATAAGTTCATGAATAAACTCAATGGACAATCCACTAAGTTCAATGGATTTATAACACTTCCCCTTGAATGTTCATAGATGATGTGCCTCGTTAAAACCTTACTAGGAAAAACTCTATGGGGAGAAAATCCTAGTGAAGGGAAAAGAGTACACATATCTTTTAATACGCATTATTTGTTGCCTTATTAAAAACCTTGTTAGGAAAACCCAATGGAACAAAATATTGGTCAAGAAAAAAAAGTGCAACGCGTACTATACTCCCCCTGATTAAAACATCACTTAATTTCGTGTGATGATGTCATCCAATCTTATTTATCAGCTTCTCAAAATGTTGATACTGATAGTGTCTTTGTGATCAAATTACATTCACAGAGATGTTGCATCCTTCAACTCATACTGATATATTATTTTCTAGTTTCATGGATATTATGAGACTTTGACCTTAGCCGAATACATACTTGATAATCATTTATTCGTGACTTTCTTGTTGCAAGTAAATTGCTTATCCAACTTGTCATAGCAACAATCATCTTGTAGACACTTTCATTTGCAATTGATTGTCTTGTAGGATAAGTTCATATATATCCTTGATGTCATTTCAGCGTCTTCTCGTTGGGGAGGAGCAAAATCTTGTCAATAAACTCGCTACAAAATATTTGATCATATATAGCAAGCTTCATTAGTGTCCCAATTGACTCATTTATGGAGTTTCTTTCATCACTAAGAAACTCTTCATCCTTCTCTTGAGATCCAAGTGGATCTTTATTTATGTCAAATGATCTCATAATCATTGGGTACTCAAGAGAAAAAAATTTCTTATCAAGATCTTTTCATTTTAGATTCCATTTTGAAACATTCAACAATTTTTTTTAAAAACTTTTTAAGTGTGCTAATAATGTTCAAGTCATCAACATATACAACTATTATAATAAATTCAATACAAAAAATAGGGTCATTTTTTTATACCCTTTCTTCCTTGATTATTTCAATCCATATAACGATTCTTGAAGCTTTATTGAAAAGGTTTGTTTCAAACTTTTATATGCTTCAGGCATCTTGAATGTTTCAAGGATTTTTGTATAACTTTCATTGTCTAACTAGACATGACAATTATTCATTATGTGCATTCAAGTTTTTCATATATTGTCAGATCAAAATAAACCTCATTGCATCCACCATAGGAGAATACATCTTTAATAACATCAGAATTTTTGTGGAAAAACTTTTATGCCCCAATGCACAAGCCGTACTTGATATCTTACGATTATACTATCGCATACTAATTTATTAGTACCCCACTGACATTATACCTTAATCTGTGAACTATCAGTTTAAAACGTCACTTTTCTAAGTTAATACAAATATACTTGAATTGTGCATTTCATTTGGTTAATCATTTATCTATCCATATTATATGACAAATGTGAATTCAAGATCCTCGTCACCATTTATATCATTGAACGCTACTCAAAGATATCGTCTACTTTGATTTAATATTGATTCAATATGACATCACTTATCGAGATCTCTTCATTTTTCATCATTTCAAATACATAAATTTCTGTCAATATTTTATGAGGTTTTATATCATCATGTTCCGTTAAAGCACTTGCGTAATTATCATGACCATCTTGATCATTTTCTCCTTTTCTTTATCAAAGACTTTTATATTTAGAATCAATCGGTCTATCACACTTCAAGGGTGACTTTTCACTGGAGCATTTATAGCTAAATTATAACATAAGGTTAGTAAACTCATCCGACAATTCCAACTTTATGTAAATGAATTATCCCTTGAACTTCAAGTTCACATTTTTTTTCTAATGAGGATCTGGATAATTCATCTCTTACATAATTTTCAGTTATCAATCATCTCTCTCCTTGATGTTCGAATATCTTACATTCATCCCAACCTTATTTGGGGATCCATCTTTGTGTATAGTGGATCAATTAAATCATAACCGCACATTCAATGTTTTAGATGAAATCATCTGGTTCATGACCCTGAATCAATTTTGATAGAGAAACATTGTTGGCTTAATGCATACAAGTGTTGCTACATGTTAAATAAATTCATCTCATACCAAACTTCTTTTGAGAAATTTATTCTCGTGACCATTAGTTTAAATTGGAGGCATATATCTTTTGCTAAACCAACCAACATTATCAACATAATTTTATAATTTGAAATTATGCTCATAATTTAACAATTCAAGCAAATAACCTTACAAAAATCAAATTGCAAGTTGATAAAAATGTACATGTGACCATTCTATAGATGTATCTGATGTTTGCCTAATCAAGACACAACTTTTGATTTAAGTGTCTACGATCGTACAATAGTTTAGCAACCCAACCAAGGGTTGGGATCGTTCCCTAGAGAGTGTGCGTGAGAATTAGTGGTTAAGGGAGAAAGTGATCAAGCCAATCGTAGCTAAAGACTTTGGCGAATAAAAACATAAAAAAATAAAAAGGGTGACTCAAGCGTCAAGTATTAAATGGGGGTTTGTAAGCAAGAACAACTAAAATAGTTAAAATAAGGAAAAAACAAGTATGGAGACGAGATTCTTGGGATGTGATAGGAATATGGGATAGACTAAATCATCGGGTACATGCTTTTGATAGTAAATTCACTGAGTATTTGTGACTAGGCTAGAAATTAAGGGGGATAAGCTCTCTCTCGAGCAACTTACCCCGTTTCAAATGTGTTCCTCTCGGACACCCACTTGCCGTATGAAGAACAACCTACACCTAACCCACTCACTCTCTCGAGCTGAGTGTGTGGACATGGGACTAGGGTTCACTCTCTCGAGTTGAACCTCATGTCGACCCACTTACACTGGTCATCAATTTAGTGGTCTTAGTTTTATGACCTCTCTCTCGAGCAAGCCGAAAACACATAAATAAACTTGTATTTGCAACTACAAATTCATTAAGTTCATCCACAACCACTAAACGAAATCACATTTAAATTACGAATAGACTATCAACAAGCAAGACCCAACAACTAATCTAACCCATATTCACAAAATCACACCCCAAGAATTGGGGGTTTAGCTACGCATGTAAAAGAGATAAAGACGTATACCAATATCAATTTCCATCAATGGGTATGCAAGATTAAGTCTTAAACCACACAAAGAGTGAAGAATCCAAAAGACTCAAGTCAAATTCCTTGAATTTGAAACCCTTTGACAGCTCCAAATTCTTCAAAACCCTCTCCAAAACTTAGAGAGAATATCTCTAAAACTCTGTCTCAAACTTAATAATCTAAAAACTAGATAAAATAGGATAAAAATTCACTTCTAAGAATTAAAACTGAACTAGTATTCATAGTTTTCAGAACATGTGCTCTGAAAGATCTTTCTGCGACGTTAGTGGGAATCGCCGATGCATTTGGTGATCCACCCTTTGGTCTACTTCATCGCCTTTCATCAGTTGCCTTCAGCATCTGTGTGTCCTAGATAATTGGGCGATGTAGCACTGCTTCACAGGGTCGCTCGATGATACACCGACTGCTTCTTTTCACCGTCGATTTACTTATTTCCTTCAGGGCTCAGCACACTGGAACAAAAGGCGAATATGCGATCTATTGGCGATTCGCCAAATGGATTCGGCGAGACGCAGATGTTTATTTATTCGTTCTTTTAGCTTCTTTTGCTCTTTTTTGCTCGATAGTGTCCATTCTTTCTCTCAACTTTCAAATACCTAAAACTTAAAGGTTTTCATCATATATCAAGATAAAACATGCATTTGAGGACATTAATTTCATCAAAATATAGCCCTAAATGAGTCCAAATCGTGGACTTATCAACACCCTAACTTAAACTTTTACTTGTACTCAAGCAAACTCAGGCTTAGCTATTCAAAAAGGGTGTCTTGAACAGTGTTATACAAGACTCGATCATGAATGCACACAATAAGAGTCAATTTACTTATGCAAAGATCAATTGTGCACTCAAAGATTCAAGTAGTGACTCACCAATATAAAAAAATCTCACGCTCACAATACTTGCCTCAAATACAAGTTCAAGCTCAACTAAAGTGTTTGAATGCCCTCACAGAAAGAATGATTCCATAATCGCTCATAATGACTTAATTATCTGAAGTTCAAGAATCAGATGCAACGCTCACACTCACAAAGATGAAAACAATACATGCTTTCATCCATAGGTTTGCCCATATTTTCCAATTGACATTTGTTTCCACTTTCTCAAGATCAAAAAGGTTTTTTCAAGGTTTGTAATGGGGCTGAGTGCAGAGGTATGATCATTTAGGCTTAGTGGCTTTCATCCTCATGAATTGTGGTGCTCACAACACTTCCTTCCCTTTTCCTTCATCGTTTTCTTTAGTGTTCATAAGTCATCCTATTATTCACTTTCCCATAGTGTATTGGAAACCCCCTTTCTTTTGCACTTTATTCCGCAACTTTCCTTTTCATTCTTTTCTTTTCTTTTTTTTCTTTTTTTTTTTATATGAAGGGGTTCCATTTTTCTCTACACCATGGGTTAACAGAGACTTCCTTTGCACTTCTTGATTTTCCCTTTTCTTCTCACCACACCCTAATTTAGGCTTTTGGCCTAAGTTGGCTATTTATTAAACAACAAATCAAGAGGATTAACGGTAATGGAGTAAGAAAGGTCTAATTTTCATCAAGTTTTTTCCAAAGAAAGTTAAGGTTCAAGGGGTGTTCAAGAGAGGTTCACACACTCACAAGGTAGGCCACAAAAATGGTATATGTCAAATTGGCTCACATTCTTCAAAGTTGCCTAATATCATGTCAAGAGAAAGTTTTACTTAGTCGATCAGACCAACGGGGCAAATTCTAGGATCTATCATGCATGTTTCAAAGTAAGCTCATCACACTAGGCATTGACACTATAGTCAAACAAGACTCCACACTTTCGCTAGTGTGCAACGGTCATTACAAGAGACTTGATTCGATACTAGGCTAGTCAAAACGAGATGCAAAAAGTTCACATATTGTCTATGCAACTTCATTTGGCCTTATCATTGCCACACATTCATGTTCGTTCGATTTAGAGCACTATTCAAGTCATCGGTATTGATCGGGATCGAGACTTAAATTTTGCAAAAGAACAGCTACATTCATCACACAAGAGGTGTAAAAAAATTTCAGAGGGGTTGAAATCATTTTGCAATAAAATAAATAAAAGGACCATAAGCTCAATCATCCATAGAAATAGATAAAACACAATTTTAAAGCAGAACAACCCAAATATATACACAAAATACAACTATCAACACAAAAGGTATGGGCCTCACCCCACCATAATTAAAAAGTATTTGTCCTCAAATGCAAATAAATTATCCAGAAGTAAAAATATAATTAGACAGAGAGGAAGGTAAAGAAAGGTCCTGTCTATGCAGTCTCTCTCTCTGTCGGGGTCTTAGTGGCTGGTGTAGCAGTCTGTAGTTGGGCATCAGTGCCCGGAGTAACCTCAAATGGAATAACAATGCTAGATCCACTATAAGCTGTTGTGGACGTCTCAGTCGGCAATGTCTGGATCACCGGCTTCACAACTGTCTTTATAAGATCTGGCAAGTCTCTGAATATGCCCTTATCTCTACTCTCCTCAACATGAACTAATATCAACTCCTCGTCGGTCTCTACATTCGACTCTACATATGTTGTGCCATCCCCATGCACATCTCCGGTGGTAGCCAAAGGAATCCCTGAGGTCTCAGGAGCATCCCTGTCCTCAGTAGTCTCTAGTAGTGAAGTAAAGTCAGTAGACTTAAGATAGTCTACGTCCTTCCTCAAACTCGCAATCTTGGCTTTTAAAGTCGTCACCTCGGAGGCCTCTTCTTGTCTATTCTCACAAGTAATGACTCTCACTGTCAAGGCATCAACAGAAGTCTGAAGGGGGATAAGTACTGCTAGTATGGCAGTGTCAATCATCCCCGGGATGGATCTCTCCAATCGGGTAGCTCTCACATAAGCTGAATAAGCCAACTGCCTCATCTTCAAGATCATGTCCTGAGTAATCCTGGCAGGCTGGGAGGATGGGGAAGCACCTGGAGCCTGTGAGGAAGAGGAGAAAGGAACAGGTATCCCTGAGGGCTCAGAGGCCGGAGTAGGCGAAGGTGCCTCTGCTGGTAATGAGTCAACATTGACCTCTGGAGAAGTATCTGCAGGAGCTGCTCTCCTCCTGTCAACCTCCTCTCGTGTGAACTCATCCTCAATATGCCAGATGTTCGTGGATAATACACGATGACCTCTATATCATTAATAGGATCCCAAGGTACTCTGACACGCTGGCATAACTCAGTGATCAAAATTGGGAATGGCAGAGAGGTAAGTCTCTGCTTGGCTCTCATGACCATCTCCTGCGAACTCAGCAGTCCTAGGTCGATCCGCCTCATGGCCATGATAGAATCGATGCAAGCCGCATTAGGATGGCACATAATAGACTCGTTCTGGGATGGCATGATAGTGATACTGATGAAGCCAAACCAGAACTGGGAGGTGATGTTCATGTCCCTCTTCTGAATGGGAGCTCCTGCATCCATCCACCTCGGGGTGGTGTTAGAAATCATTGGACCCAACCAATCCTTCAAATCATCCAGGGACTGAACAATCGGTAACCCCTCATAAGGGAGTGTAGAGTGCAGTGGTCTACCTAATACAACATTAATATGATCGTTGGCACTACACCTCATTACCTCTCACCATGATCGATTTCATTGGTCGAAACTCACTTGCCTTTTTCTTGTTTTTAGGCACTAACTCCCCATAAGTTGTGTAGAATTCCCTAACCCAAGACGGAATAAAAGGGCTTCGGAGCCTTGTGAACTGTTCAAACCCATGGTATCGAAGCGTGTCAAGCACATCAAGATGCTTGCCTTCTAGGCCCTCCAAGGATAGTAATTTCTCCTCTATGATGGTTTGTAAACCATCACCTTTCAATTTGTTTAATAGCCTTGGTGGAGGAACTATAGGGAGTACGGAGGTAACTGGAGGTGCCTGAGCTGGCACTGATTCAGTGATAGGTGGGATAGCAACTGAGGAGGCTTCGATGGGGGTAGGTTGAGATCTAGTCTGGTGTCTGCTACTGCGGTGAATCAAGAGCTCCTTATCTTCCGGTTCAAAAAAATATGGCTCAATAGCTGCCCCTTTCTTAGCGATATGTTTCTTTCGTTCGCCTTTATCTCCCAGTAGGAGATCTTTCTTTCTTTTCTGTGAAGGATGTGATCCTTCTTTATTTATCGTAATTCCCTTTGACTTTTTTTGATGTGGCTCGATTGGATTGGTGCGTACCATATCTGCAAAAGATCGAGAGGAAACTTAAATGTAAGCACATAAAAGTTATTGCAGACAAACTCGCCGATCCAGTGGTGAGTCGCCGAACCTCTTTGGCAAGCTAAGTCGAGCTCGCCGAAGGGATTGGCTTAACAATTAAGGCAAATCGGTGATAGGAGTGTCCCTTCAGCGAATTGCTGACTACTTTTGGCGAGCAAGGGTTTGTCCACCAAAAGTTACAGTGTATAAGGGTCTCAGGGGTGCAAATAAAGAGCGATAAAGAGTACTTTCGGCGAGTCGCCGAGTGCCTTCGGTGAACTCAGGCGTCTCGCCGAAAGTTACAAACACAAACCACAAACTTGACATAAAATTAAACGCGAGATGAAGAACATAGGCGAACCGCCGAGTGATTTGGCGAGCTTTACTCAGCTCACCGAATGACCCAACGTGCCCATTTTCAACTCACCTCCTAGGATTTAACTTCGCAACCCCCAAAATTGAAATCAAAGCACGCACTAATGAAATAAAAACAAGACCCATACTACCCATCATCCCGAAATACTCAGACTTCTCTCGGATTTGTCGAATTTGGCCATTTGACGATATTTGCTCTTAAGAGTGGTGTCACTTGCTCTGTCATTGCGTAAATTTTTGATATTTAGCACAAACGCGGGCTACTCAAACTTCACCCAATCAATTAATCAACACACAATCACAATCTAACTCATTAAAAAGCACAAAAGCTATGGACATTTGACCATAAAACATTATGGGCAAGATTTTCAAGTTAAAATAGGCATTTCATCATTCTAATCTTATCAGAGAGGCCTAACACACATCAATACAATACTATTATTGCAAAAGAATTCAAAATTTTCAATAATAAATTTGGGGTTCGGAAACCAACCTTAGATGCTGGTTAAATTTCGATTGATAAGCTAGGCGGCAAAGTATTCCAACTCCAAGCACAAATCAACAAACTAAAATGCTATAAAAACACAAAAACACTACCTTGGTGTGAGTCTAGGAGATTTAAGAGTGAGGGAAAGTGAAGAATTTAAAATTTGAAGTCTCTTGGCCATTATAAACCATCCAGTTCGCGCTTGTTCGGCAACGTTAGTCGCACTCGCCGATTCACACGGTGATTCGCTGAGTGATCACTTGCCCCGCTGATTGCTAAAGTTCTTTCAGTTTCTTGGGGTCAAGATGGCAAACAACATCGAGGTCGCTGACCTGGTCGACGACACGTCGAAATGCTTCGTAAGTCCACCGAGTTTTACAAGCTCTGACTTAACCTTGAATTGAACCAAACGATGGGTCAAGTCGGGCTCACCAACCTCTTCAGCGATCCACCGGCTGACCATTTGCTTCCCAATCTGTATTTTTCACCACTTTCCTCATTCAAACCTGCACCACTAACACACCATTATTTATAAAAGCAAAATAAAGCATTTAAAACCTTGGGTTGCCTCCTAAGAAACACCTTATTTAATGTCGTGGAATAACATGAGTCTTTACTCACTCCCCATTGGTTGGATTGGTCCTGGTGTTACTAGGTAACCCTAATAGTTCGTTTAAGTGAAGAGGAGGCATCACATAATTCAGGAGTGTCCTAATCAGCTGGATCGATCTAGAGTGAGAGCCAACAATTTGATTCAACACTTCAATACTCTCTTTTATCTCTACCAACATTCGATCTTGTTCGGTGATCTTTTGGAGAATGATTTGAAGTGTGTCCTCGACTCGATTGTTCTCCTTGTCTATAGACTGCTTCCTCTTGTGAGGAGGTATGTACTTCCCTTGACTCTTGCACTGGTTTTCCACCTCTGTTATTTTGGTGGACAACTCGTTCAGTTGAGTTACTAGTGCGGTTAACTGAAAGTACCTCTCAACTTTTTGGCTCGTCTTAGTCGAGTTGTCACCATTTCCCCTAGTCATGCTTAAGGTACCTGCCTACATCAACAAATTCAAAGGACAACAAAACTAAAAATAAAGTTAGTAAACTACGACTACCAAAAGCAAAATTCATCTTAAACCAAAAACTTTCACGTAACACCACTCCCCGACAGTGGTGCCATTTTGATATTTGTGTAATCAAGACACAACTTCCGATGCAAGTGTCTACGATCGTACAATAGTTTAGTAACCCAACCAAGGGTTGGGATTATTCCCAAGAGAGTGGGCGTGAGAATTAGTGGTTAAGGGCGAAAATGCTCAAGCTAATCATAGCTAAAGACTTTGGCGAATGAAAACATAACAAATTAAAAAGGGTGATGCAAGCGTCAAGTATTAAAGGGGGGTTTATAAGCAAGAAACAACTAAAACAGTGAAAAAAGGAAAAATACAAGTATGGAGACGGGATTCATGGGATGTGAAAGGAATACGGGATAGACTAAATCATTGGGTACATGATTTTTATTGTAAATTCATTGAGTATTTGTGACTAGGCTAGACTTTAAGAGGGATAAGCTCTCTCTCGAGAAACTTACCCCATTTCAAATGCGTTCCTCTCAGACACTCACTTGCCGCATGAAAAACAGCCTACGCATTATCCCACTCACTCTCTTGAGCTGAGTGTGTGGACATGGGACTAGGGTTTACTCTCTCGAGCTGAACCTCACGTCGACCCACTCACACTGGCCATCAATTTAGTGGTCTTAGTTTTATGACCTCTCTCTTGAACAAGCCAAAAACACATAAATAAACTTGTATTTGCAACTAAAAATTCATTAAATTCATCCACAACCACTAAACGAAATCACATTTAAACTACGAATATACTATCAACAAGCAAGACCCAATAACTAATCTAACCCATATTCACAAAATCACACCCCAAGAATTGGGGTTTTAGCTATGCATGTAAAAGAGATAAAGATCTATACCAATATCAATTTCCATCAATGGGTATGCAAGATTAAGTCTTAAAACACGCCAAGAGTGAAGAATCCAAAAGACCCAAGTCAAATTCATTGAATTTGAAACCCTTTGAAAGCTCCAAGTTCTTCAAAACCCTCTCCAAAACTTAGAGAGAATATCTCCAAAACTCGGTCTCAAACTTAATAATCTAAAAACTAGATAAAATAAGGTAAAATTCGCTTCTAAGAATAAAAACTGAACTAGTATTTATAGTTTTCAGAACATGTTCTCCAAAAGATCTTTCAGCGACGTTAGTGGGAATTACCGATGCATTTGGTGACCGGCCCTTTGGTCTACTTTGTCGCCTTTCATCAGTTGCCTTGAGCATCTTTGTGTCATGGATAATTGGGTAATGTAGCACTACTCCGCGGGGTCGCTCGGCGATACGCTAATTGCTCCTTTTCACTGTCTATTTGCTCCTTTCCTTCAGGGCTCAGCACACTAGAACAAAAGGCGAATATGTGATCTATTGGCGATTCGCCAAATGGGTTCAGCAATTCGCAGATCTTCATTTCTTCGTTCTTTTAGCTTCTTTTGCTCTTTTTTGCTCGATAGTGTCCATGCTTTTCCTCAACTTTCAAATACCTGAAACTTAAAGGTTTTCATTAGATATCGAGATGAAACATTCATTTGAGGACACTAAGTTCATAAAAATATAGCCCTAAATGAGTTCAAATAGTGTACTCATCAGCATCTATTAAATCATAATAGTAAATGGTCCACATGACAGGTGAACAGACCCATATTCACCTTTTTGTATGTTCCAAATAATTTCAGGAAATACAATCTCAACCTTAGCTGGTATAATGATAACGTTATCATGAGACAAGCAACACAAGATAACTCTTGAAAAATATTTTATTTCTTCAATATATAACCATGTGAATTCTTAATTATTTTTATATTATGTTTTAATCGAAATGACCAACTGATCTTTATTCCAGTAAACTTCTAGTTTACTTTTGCATGTGATTCCATTATTAGGTTCATATATGTATACGACAAACAAGATGAAAATGTGGATAACCTTTTACATAAATATTTATATCCCGCTTTGATTTACTAATATGAAGATATTAAATCTTCTCATTTATAGTCTCAATATAATAATTTTTCTTTTTCAATTCCTCGAAACTTAAAAAGTTTCTTTTGAGACTTACTACAACCCTAATATTATTTATAGTACCATAATAGCTCCTTAGAGCTTGCAATTAATTTTGTGTACTATTGCATATTTCATGACAATATCCATATGATGAACATCTCCTTCAAAGAGAAAATTTAGTATTGTTATGGTCATACATTAATATAGGCAAGACATGTTTCTTGCTTTACTTTTGTTGTACCATAGATACGCAATCAATGACAAATGTATGCTGCCACATAATAATATTATTTTGATCATGATCACAACATTTATAGGCAAGAATCATTTTTTTTATTTTATCCTTTCGGTAGTTCATAACGAAACATACCATAATATTTATGGTGTACTCAAAGTACATGACTAAATGACAATTTATGTCAAAATATTGTTTTTATTCTCTCAAACTTCCGATAAAGGTGAGATGTAATATTTATCCAACCAAAATATGTCCTTATCCGCATTTTTATCATATTTTGACGCATTTACTTTCAAAAATGGACAAGCATTCACGATGCTTGTTACAAGTCATAATCTCTTCAAGGAGTTGACTATAACTATTTATACGTGGCATACCTTTATATTTGACATATTTACACGATCCATCTCAATATCACTAGGAAAGGTTAGGTGTACCACCAGTTTATCTTCCTTTTATTTGATGAAGGATTTATAAACTTATCAAATTAATAGGTTATAAGAAAACCATATATCCAATAACCTTTCATATTATTTTGATGACAAAAATTACCTACACATTTTGAAGGATTATTTAGAGAACTCGTAGTGTTCTTTTCACCATAATATTGACTATTATTATTTTTTTCTTTCCATGCCCTTATTCATACATTTAATTTGTTTCAATATAGCAGTTGTGCAATGTTTATAACACATTGACTAATTTGTTTCAATATATAGTGTTTCAATGCTTTAGTGTCTACAAGTACAATGTGTTTAATATTTTGAATGCATAAAGACAAAGTGTTTGTCGTCATCAAAAAGGGAGAATTTGTTGGGGCTTATATAGTTTTGATGATTGACAAAGAAATATGAGACACGTCGGTCAAGCTGGTCCAAAGGAACACTGCCTCAAGTAGCTAAATTCAGAGCAAATTCATAAAATGCATAAATGCAAGATTGAAGACAAGAATGCAAAAATTCAGGAATAGATAAAGGTTAATTTTGATACACTTAAAGGCAGTAAACAAACGTTGAATTGAAGAGTTGTAGTTCGACTATAACACCAATGAAGTATGATTGCTTTGAATAAGGAGTCTCCTTGAAATATAACTTTAGGTCGAGAAAGTTCGAGTTGATAAGAAGTTTGAAGTAAAGAACAACTCTTTGAGGAGTTGTGATTAAATAGTGCTATATGAATATTGAGGAAGCTCATTGAAGAACCAGGTTCTATATATTATAGAGTTTCTTTGAGTTGTAGGAATGATGTATCCTTAGTTTCAATGAGTTATAAATTGAATTAGGATTATAGTCTTCAAGTTGAGACAACTCGAAGTCTTAGGAACACATATCTTGGGTTTGTAATCTTTTGTTGAAAGACTCATTGATTTAGTGAAAATTGGGTGTAAATCCTGTAGAGGTATATGTCGTGATTTTTACACCTTTTGTGAGCTGGTGTTTCCACTTAGAAATAGTGTGTTTTTACTTTTCTTACTGTTTTGTTGGAACACATTAGACAACTTGTTTCCCTAAGGCAAAAATTTTAATTAACTAACTAAGATCTAGGTCATATATATGTGTGTGTGTGTGTGTGTGTTGTCTTTCCTTTCTCTGGCTTTCATTCCATGTTTGGTTGAGTAAGAATCTTCCTTAAATTTGGAGGAGTTGTAGCGGGAGAGTTGCCAAAATAGCCACTCTCCAAACTTAATTGAACATTAAGACAAAAGTCTTGAATAATTTGTGGTATACCCACTATTAATGACATCATCCACATGCCTTAATTGTCACGTACAAAAGACCTCACTAAGTTTTCTTATCTCCACTTTGGTCCCCCCCTTCTTTTCCAACTAATTTGGAATAGTATATATCTATTTTCATTTGTTAAAAATTATATTAGAAAAAAAAGAAAAAGCCAAACGGGAAAGAATAGTAGCTTGTTTTTGTTGTTGTCGAAATTGACGATTTCGATGAGTTTTTCAGCCAAAATATCCATTTTCAAGGTAAAAATCATCATCATCTCCTACTCCATAGTCATGTTTACTCCATTTTCTTTCAAAAACCAAGCTTCAAAAAGATTTTCCCGCCATTTTAGAAATTTGAGAAATCTTCCATAATAAACACTTGATAACTCATTTTAAATACATTTTAGTAGTTTAAAAGCATTAAAAATTTGTTTTGCCATTGCAGGAGCTGCATTTTGAACCACGATCTCATTCAGTCTCGTTTCTGTACGGATGTCGTACCTCATCGATCGTTAACGACTAATATTGTAATCTAGTATCTATCTTTGTAGTCTATAATAACAGTAGCTGAATTTGTTGTTGCTGGTGGTGATTATATGGGAGTATAGGAAGAGACTCCCAAAAATTGGAATTGAAAATCTTTTAGTAAGACGACAGTGCCCATTGCGTTGCGTCGCAATGATTCATATGACGATATAATTGCAAGCGTAATTGAGGCCAGTGAGTTAACTTGCGAGCCAAATGACTTTGTGATTAGCTATCAAATGAATGGAGGGTAAAAATACATCCCACATTCATAAAAATGATAGGCATGTGATCTTGTACATGTTAGATATTGGTATTGATGGCTCTAGGCCTACATTGAGGATAAACGATAATGTGAGTCCTCCAATTGAACCAACGAATTTATTTAACGGTGACAATGATTTGATTGTAAATGAAAGATTGGGTGATAATTCAAATGAGATTTTGGGTGATCAATCAATGAATATACATGAAGATCTAACTAATGTGGAAAATCAGCTAGTAGATGCAGAAGATCCCGAACCCAAATGTTGTGAAGAAATGCAGGTACAAAAGCAATTGGGATCACAATCCAACCATTCCTTCTCCGATGGAACTAATTTATGTACAAACCAAACTTTCAGTAACAAGAATGAATTGCATTTGTTAGTAGCCGAAGAGGCGGCAAAAAAGTCTTTTGATTTTGCTACTGTGAAAAGTTGTACTAAATACTTAAAGGTGAAATGTGTATCTCGCAATTGTGCATGGATGTTACGGGCGAGGAAATATGAGTGTTCAGATAGATTTCGTATCTATAAGTATATTGGCAAACATAGTCGTGGCGTTGAACATGCCAACAATAGCCATAGAAAAAATTCAATCAAAGTCATTGCTTCACTTTGTGTAAATATGTATCGTGAAGGCAAGGGTCCAAATGTTAAAAGATTGAAAGAGCTATGTTTAATTGTTTTCATTGTAGTCCAAGCTATTGGAAATGTTGGAAGAGGGTGTGGTTGCTAAGGAAATGGTCCGAGGGACAGCAGAGAACGGATATTCATGCTTACTGGCTTTTTTCTACATGTTCGAGACACTTAATATTGGTTCTAGTTACTGTCTCATGGTAAACGAGGATAGTCATAGGTTCATGTATTATTTCTTGGCATTTGGTGCTTGCATTAAGTGATTTGTCCACATGAGAATTGCGGTTGATGGCACTCATTTACATGGTAAATACAAGGGCATGTTGTTAAGCGTTGTTGCACAAGATACGGAGAATCATGTTTATCCAATTTTCTTTTGTGTCGTGGACAAGGAGAATGATGCATCTTGGACATTCTTCTTTGAGAAATTGAAGGAGATTGTGGTCGATGAACCAAATTTGTGTTTTATCTCCGATAGACACAAGAGTATTGCCAACGGTATTGTGAACGTTTACAATCATGCTCACCATATATACTGTATAAGGCACCTCGGTGAAAATCTCTGCGTAAATCATCTTTGTGGAGATTACCATTATCTTTACTACAATGCGGCAAAGGCTTATTCTTTGGAGGAGTTTAACAATCATTTTGTAGAATTCAAGAACAAATGCCTCGCTGCAGCCGTCGTCCTTGAGCATGAGATTGGTTTTGAGAAGTGGAGCAGGGCACATTTTTCTGGCAATATATATGATGTTATGACCACAAATATCGTTGAGTCACTCAATGCTATATTGATAGACGAAAGAGAGTATCCCGTGGCATCTATATTTAATTCGATTACTTAGCAGTTTGGAGAATTGTTTAGGGAGAGGCATGCATATATCCTCAAATCAATGGGTAACACTACTAAAAAAACAGTGAATACCGACCTAAAAATTTCCGACCTCAAATGGAGGTCGGTATTTACAAGTAGTCGGTTTTTATGCAAAATAAAGCGGGAAAATCAAATTCCGACCTTTGGAGGTCGAAATTTTTCCCGGAAAAAATGAATTACAATAAAAACCGACCTCTTGATGTCGGTATTAAACAAATAACAAATAATACCGACATTCGTATGTCGATAAAATTAAATAGTATGTAAAAAATAAATTAATATAAAATACCGACCTCATGAGGTCGGTATTTTTTATATTTCATTGAGAAAATAATACCGACATCAAGAGGTTGATTTTTGTTTCTGGGAAAAATTTCGACCTCCTGAGGTCGAAATTTGGTTATTTTGCATAAAAATCTACTCTTGATGTCGGTTATAATATCGACTTCCGAATGTCGATAAAATTAAATAGTATGTAATTAAAATACCGACCTCATGAGGTTGGTATTTTTTTCTAATTACTATTAATTAAAGTGACATCTAGAGGTCGGTATTTTTATTTCATCTATTACTTTTAAAAGTGACATCCGGAGGTCGGTATTTTTATTTTATCTATTACTTTTAAATGAGACATCCAGAGGTCGGTATTTTTATTTTATCTATTACTTTTAAGAGCGACATTCGGAGGTCGGTATTTTTATTATTACTTTTAAAAACGACATATGGAGGTCGGTTTGTTGTTCATTTTACACCTATAACAATTTTTGTATACTATGAAATTAGGTTGATATGAAAACCGACAACAAGTAGTTGGTTTTTATGCAAATAAAGCGGGAAAACTAAATTCCGACCTCAGGAGGTCGGAATTTTTCTCAGAAAATGAATTACAATAAAAACCGACTTCTTGATGTCGGTATTATTTTCTCAATTAAATATAAAAAAAAACAAAATTGAGAAATATTTTAATTTAATTTTATTTAAATCGTCTTCCGGAGGGCGATTTTGTGTAATATAAAAAACAAAAAAATTATAATACCGACTTCTGGAAGACGGTAAAATTAAATAGTATGTAATAAATTAATATTTTCAATTAACTTTAAATAAATCATCTTCCGAATGACGGTAATTTATACAAGTTAAAAAAATAATTTAATATAAAATACCAACCTCCCGATGTCAATATTATTTAATTAACATGATTACTTTTTAATGTGATACCGACCTCATGACGTCGGTTATTTTTTATTAAATCTAATTACTTTAAAAGCGATATCCGGAGGTCGGTTTGTTTAAAATTTTCCTATTAATAATCATAATTTTGCTATTGTGCATAATACTAAAATATCATTTTAGACCTACAATTAATTGTTTAAAAAGTGTAACAATTTTGTATACTTCTATAAATAAAAAGTTAGAATTAGTGGAATAAATAAAAAAATATCTATAATCCATATTTAGAGTATGAAACTACGTTGATATGAATTAGGAGATAATTATACTTATAGTTCTAGAATAATGTACAAATTCTATAAGTCCTTCGTCTAATCATGAACTTAATATTTGATGTCATGATGTAAAGGTGAAGAGCTAACATATAATCCATTCGAGTGTGAAATGCGTGCGAGATAGCTAGTATTATTATATACGTTCGATCTAATTGAATGGATGTTAAGTGTAGTGATCACCTTCTAATTATGATGACATGTAAACGATACTTTATCGGAGTATAAAATACGTTGATTAATTATATACTCCTCGAGTAGTTTAACAAATCAAGTCTTATATACTAGTGGTTTAGATATGAAATACATTATCAATTAAAGAAATATCGATGAGCAATTCAAGGAGATTTATATATTAAATTTGATATTGATAAACTTTTGTTGATCAATAAAATTAAATTTATATAATTAGGAGTTATATAAATTAAATTTATAAAATTAACTTGATCGATAAATTAAATTTATTAAATTAAACTTCTGTTGATGTGTAGTTAAATTTTATATATATATATATATATATATATATATATATATATATATATATATTTGATATTGATAAACTTTTGTTGATCAATAAAATTAAATTTATATAATTAGGAGTTACATAATTTAAATTTATAAAATTAACTTTATCGATAAATTAAATTTATTAAATTAAACTTCTGTTGATGTGCAGTTAAATTATATATATATATATATATATATATATATATATATACACACACACACACTCCTCGAGTAGTTTAACAAATCAAGTCTTATTTACTAGTGGTTTAGATATGAAATACATTATCAATTAAAGAAATATCGATGATCAAGTCAAGGAGATTTATATATTAAATTTGATATTGATAAACTTTTGTTGATCAATAAAATTAAATTTAATGTATTTCATATATATATATGTGTGTGTGTGTGTGTGTGTGTTTAATTAATAAATCAACCTCAAGAGCTGAGTTTATATTAAAATAAATTAATAAATACCGACCTAAAGAGGTCGGTATATTTAAATTATTGTTTTATGTAAATAATATCGACTTCACGATGTCGATATTTATTAAATATTTTTAAATATAAATAATTATTTTAAAAAATACCGACATCCTGTGGTCGGTAAATTAAACAATTCTTTTAAGAAAAGAATGATAATATCAAGTTTCACTCTAAGTAAAGTCTCAAAACCTAAGTGAAGTCTTACTCCCCACCCCTACCCATCCCCGACCGGCGACCCACCATCCCCGACCGGCGCCACCATTGCACCAGCAGAGGAGATCGCGCGCAGCTGCAGAGGCTGCGCAGCTGCAGAGGCTGCGCAGCTGCAGAGGAAGGTCGCGCCGCCTCCATATCAGTTTTCTCAGTTCGCGTCACCATCCCCACCTTCTTACTCAAGGTGAATTTTTAGAACCTCCATAAAAGATTAGTTTTGTTTCTATTTAGTTGAAGTATCTCAAAATTGGAGTACTAATATACTTAGTTTGATTGATTGTTAGTTAGTAAGTGAATGATTTAGGGTTTGTAATTGTTAGTTTGAATTAGGGATTATTTGATTGTTAGTTTGTGTTTGTTGATTGTGAATTGAAAATTTTAATGTTAGGGTTAGTTTGAATTAGGGTATCTTAGGATTTGTTTAAAATTCGGTATTTCTTGAGTTAATTAGTTTGATTTTGGAATTGTAAGATTAGATTGAACTAGGGTATTTAAGGAGTTGTTTGAATTTGGGTATTATTTGAGTTAGTTTGAATTATTATAGAGATTTTAGGACTAATAGTTTGAATTTGGGATTAGGAATAGCTAGCTAATTTTAATTTAGGATTTTAGCACTAGTTAGATTTTGGGATTTAGGGCTAGTTTGAATTTGTGATTTTAAGGCTAGTTTAAATTTTGAATTTAGGACTAGTTTGAATTATTATTGAGATTTTAGGACTACTAGTAGTTTGAATTTAGGATTTTAGCACTATAGTTTGATTTTTGAATTCTAGGAGTACTTTCAATTTGTGATTTTAAGGCTAGTTTGAATTTGGAATTTAGGACTAATAGTTTGAATTATATTTGATATTTTAGGACTAATTAATAGTTAGAAGTTGGGACACTAGCTAGCTAGTTTGAATTTAGAATTTTAGGGATTTAAATTACAACTTAATTAGAACTTATAATTAATTATAACTTGAATCTACTATAAATTGAACTTAATTAGGAATATGAACTTGAAATTAGAACTTGGAACTAATTAGTTTGAATTTATAACTAATTAAGTTTAGAAATTAGATATGAACTTGGATTGAAACTTGAACTTATTAAAACTTGAATATATATATATATATATATATATATATATATAAAACTAATATTCTTAGATATGAAGTTTATATTTAACTAATTTAAGAACTTTTCGTGCTAGGCAACTGAGGAAGCTCAACATGTAAAAAAGTTGATACAGGACTATATTGCTTCCTTCATCAAAGTTGGAGATAAGGTTGGTGCTTCTAAATTTCTCAAGTTCAAGTACAATTGTTTTGAATAATGTGTTTGTGTCCATCTAGTATTAATACTTAGCTTTAAGTCTAGTGATTATAATTGATTGTTTGTTAGTATATTATTGTTTTTGTTTGTTGGTTGTGTTATTCAATTGTTAATTTGATTTGATTATTGTTAGTTATGTATAGATAATTGAAGATTTTTATTTTAAGGTTTTAAAAAAAAGAAATTAGGCATTTTAAAATTGGGCATTGTTAGTTAGTGAAGAATTAGCATTTTTATATTTTAGGACTAGTTTAAACTTCAGAATATGTAATTTGAGGTTAAATTGGGATTTTTTTGGATTTGATTTTAGGACTAGTTAGTAAAGTGTTAATTTGAAGTTAAAAATTAGTAATTGAAGTGTTATGAGTAGAAGATGAATGTTTGAATGTCATGAATTTAGATGATGAATGTTTGAATGTCATGAACTTAATTAGAATTTGAAGTTGAACTTAGAATTTGAACGTGAATTTAGAACTTGCACTTGAAATTAGAACTTGAACTTGAACTTAGAATTTTAAGTTAAACATAGAACTTGAACTTGAACTTAGAATTTGAACTTGAACTTCAAATTAGAACTTGAGCTTGAACTTGAACTTGAACTTAGAACTTGAACTTAGAACTTGAACTTGAACTTAGAATTTGAACTTGAACTTGAATTAGAACTTGAACTTGAACTTAGAACTTGAACTTGAATTTGAACTTAGAATTTGAACTTGAACTTAAAATTAGAACTTGAACTTGAACTTGAACTTGAACTTAGAACTTAGAACTTGAACTTGAACTTGAACTTGAACTTAGAACTTGAACTTGAAATTAGAACTTGAACATGAATTTAGAACTTGAACTTGAACTTAGAACTTGAACTTGAACTTGAACTTGAACTTAGAACTTGAACTTCAAATTAGAACTTGAACATGAATTTAGAACTTGAACTTGAACTTAGAACTTGAACTTGAACTTGGAACTTGAACTTGAAATTAAAACTTGAACTTGAACTTAGAACTTGGACTTGAACTTCAACTTAGAATTTGAAGTTAAACTTAGAATTTGAACTTGAAATTAGAATTTGAACTTAGAACTTGAACTTGAACTTAGAATTTGAACTTGAACTTAGAACTTGAACTTGAACTTGAAATTAGAACTTGAACTTGAACTTGAAATTAGAACTTGAACTTGAACTTGAACTTGAAATTAGAACTTGAACTTGAACTTAGAACTTGAACTTGAACTTGAACTTAGAATTTGAAGTTAAACTTAGAATTTGAACTTGAAATTAGAATTTGAACTTAGAACTTGAACTTGAACTTAGAATTTGAACTTGAACTTAGAACTTCAACGTGAACTTGGAACTTGAACTTGAATTTAGAACTTTAAAACTTGAACTTGAAATTAGAACTTGAACTTGAACTTGAACTTGAACTTAGAACTTGAACTTAAAATTAGAACTTGAACTTGAATTTAGAACTTGAACTTAGAACTTGAACTTGAACTTGAACTTGAACTTGAACTTAGAACTTGAACTTAGAACTTAGAACTTGAACTTGAACTTGAACTTGAACTTGAACTTGAACTTAGAACTTGAACTTGAAATTAGAACTTGAACTTAGAATTTGAAGTTAAACTTAGAATTAGAATTTGAAATTAGAATTTGAACTTAGAACTTGAACTTGAACTTAGAATTTGAACTTGAACTTAGAACTTGAATGTGAACTTGGAATTTGAACTTGAATTTGAACTTAGAACTTGAACTTGAACTTGAACTTAGAATCTGAACTTGAACTTAGAACTTGAACTTAAAATTAGAACTTGAACATGAATTTAGAACATGAATTTAGAACTTGAACTTGAACTTAGAACTTGAACTTGAACTTGAAATTAGAACTTGAACATGAACTTAGAACTTGAACTTGAACTTGAACTTAGAATTTGAAGTTAAACTTAGAATTTGAACTTGAAATTAAAATTTAAACTTAGAACTTGAACTTAGAATTTGAAGTTAAACTTAGAATTTGAACTTGAAATTAGAATTTGAACTTAGAACTTGAACTTGAACTTTAACTTAGAATTTAAACTTGAACTTAGAACTTGGACGTGAACTTGGAACCTGAACTTGAACTTGAACTTAGAACTTGAACTTGAACTTAGAATTTGAAGTTAAACTTAGAACTTGAACTTGAAATTAGAACTAGAACTTAGAACTTGAACTTGAACTTAGAATTTGAAGTTAAACTTAGAACTTGAACTTGAAATTAGAACTAGAACTTAGAACTTGAACTTGAACTTAGAACTTGAACTTGAACTTAGAACTTGAACTTGAAATTAGAACTTGAACTTGAACTTGAACTTGAACTTAGAACTTGAACTTGAATTAGAACTTGAACTTGAACTTGAACTTAGAACTTAGAACTTAGAACTTAGAACTTGAACTTGAACTTGAACTTGAACTTGAATTTAGAATTTGAACTTGAACTTAGAACTTGAACTTGAAATTAGAACTTGAAATTAGAACTTGAATTTGAAACTAATTAGCTTGAATATATAACTAATTAATTTTAGAAATTAGATATGAACTTGAATTGAAAACTTTAACTTATTAAAACTTGAATATATATATATATATATATATATATATATATATATATATATATGGAACTAATATTCTTGGATTTGAAGTTTATATATAACTAATTTTAGAACTTTTCGTTCTAAGCAACTGAGGAAGCTCAACATCTAAAAAAGTTGATACAAGACTATATTGCTTCTTTTATCAAAGTAGGAGACAAGGTTGTGCTTCTAAATTTCTAAAGTTCAAGTACAATTGTTTTCAATAATGTGTTTGTGTCCATCTCGTATTGATACTTAGCTTTAATTTTGTATAATTTTTTTGTGTCCATCGATTGTTTGTTAAGCATAAGTACCAACACTAGTTGATTCCATTGATGACAAAATTGATTTTTTTGCAAGATCGATTTGTGTCCATCTAGTGTTGGCACTTAACTTTAAATTTAGAAATAATATATTTGTTAAGCATAAGTACCAACACTAGTTGATTCTATTGATGACAAAATTGATTTTTTTGCAAGATCGATTTGTGTCCATCTAGTGTTGGCACTTAACTTTAAATTTAGAAATAATATATTTGTTAAGCATAAGTACCAACACTAGTTGATCCCATTGATGACAAAATTGATTTTTTTGCAAGATCGATTTGTGTCCATCTAGTGTTGGCACTTAACTTTAAATTTAGAAATAATATATTTGTTAAGCATAAGTACCAACACTAGTTGATTCTATTGATGACAAAATTGATTTTTTTGCAAGATCGATTTGTGTCCATCTAGTGTTGGCACTTAACTTTAAATTTAGAAATAATATATTTGTTAAGCATAAGTACCAACACTAGTTGATCCTATTGATGACAAAATTGATTTTCTTGCAAGATCTATTTGTGTCCATCTAGTGTTGACACTTAGCTTTAAATTTAGAAATAATATATTTGTTGAGCATAAGTACCAACACTAGTTGATCCTATCGATGACAAAATTGATTTTCTTGCAAGATCGATTTGTGTCCATCTAGTGTTGATATTAAGCTTTAATTTAGAAATAATGTGTTTGTTAAGCATAAGTACCAACACTAGTTGATCCTATTGATGACAAATTGATTTTCTTGCAAGATCGATTTGTGTCCATCTAGTGTTGACACTTAGCTTTAAATTTAGAAATAATATATTTGTTAAGCATAAGTACCAACACTATTTGATCCTGTAGATGATAAAATTGATTTAGTTGGTGGATTTAGTTGTTGGAATTAAGTCAAAACTAAACTAGGTAAAGTTAAAAAGTTGTTATGTTGTTTAAATAAGTTAAAATAAATAATGTGGTTTAGTTAGTGAATTTAGTTGTTGGAATTAAGTCAAAACTATTGTAGTTAAAGTTAAAAAGTTGTTAAGTTATTTAAATAAGTTAAAATAAATAATGTCGTTTAGTTAGTGGATTTAGTCGTTGGACTTAAGTCAAAACTATTGTAGTTAAAGTTTAAAAGTTGTTAAGTTGTTTAAATAAGTTAAAATTAATAATGTGGTTTAGTTAGTGAATTTAGTTATTGGAATTAAGTTAAAACTAAACTAGTTAATGTTAAAAAGTTGTTAAGTTGTTCACATAACTTAAAATAAATAATGTGGGTTAGTTAGTGAATTTAGTTGTTGGAATTAAGTCAAAACTAAACTAGTTAAAGTTAAAAAGTTGTTAAGTTGTTTAAATAAATTAAAATAAATAATGTGGTTTAGTTAGTGAATTCAGTTGTTGGAATTAAGTCAAAACTAAACTAGTTAACGTTAAAAAGTTGTTAAGTTGTTTAAATAAGTTAAAATAAATAATGTGGGTTAGTTAGTAAATTTAGTTGGTGGAATTAAGTCAAAACTAAACTAGTTAATGTTAAAAAGTTGTTAAGTTGTTTAAATAAGTTAAAATAAATAATGTGGGTTAGTTAGTGAATTTAGTTGTTGGAATTAAGTCAAAACTAAACTAGCTAAAGTTAAAAAGTTGTTCAGTTGTTTAAATAAGTTAAAATAAATAATGTGGGTTAGTTAGTGAATTTAGTTGTTGGAATTAAGTCAAAACTAAACTAGTTAACGTTAAAAAGTTGTTAAGTTGTTTAAATAAGTTAAAATAAATAATGTGGGTTAGTTTGTGAATTTAGTTGTTGGAATTAAGTCAAAACTAAACTAGTTAACGTTAAAAAGTTGTTAAGTTGTTTAAATAAGTTAAAATAAATAATGTTGGTTAGTTAGTGAATTTAGTTGTTGGAATTAAGTCAAAACTAAACTAGTTAAAGTTAAAAAGTTGTTAAGTTGTTTAAATAAGTTAAAATAAATAATGTGGGTTAGTTAGTGAATTTAGTTGTTGGAATTAAGTCAAAACTAATGTAGTTAAAGTTAATTAAAATTATCATTATTGTTTGTGTAGATGGATCCTGATCATAGTTGGATGTATAATAGAAACAATCCTGGTCGAGCGGGTATGATTCCAGAATTCGCAGAAGGTGTCACTAGATTTATAAATCATGCAAAGACACTTGATGATTTTTTAACTTCAAGAGAGAAGAAGAGAATGGAGGAGATTGCGGCAGCAAAGGAGGTAGAGAACAAGAGGTATGCAACGCTTCAGGCCCAACTAACTTCTGTTTTTGAATCAGGAAATATTCTTCCTCCATGTCCGGCCAGTAGTGATGGATCTGATCAGGAGGGTGATGAGAATGATAAGTCTGATAAGGAAAGTGAGGGTGATGAGAATGGTAAGTTTGATAAGGAGAGTGAGGGCGATGAGGAGTAGTTGTATCTATTTGACATTTTAGACTTCTATATTTTTGGAATTGTTTAATTTGATCGTATTTTAGTTTATTTTGAAATTCGATGAAGTTTATTTTGAAATAGTTTAATGTATATGTTAAAAATATTGTGTTGTTTTGGTTGGATGAAGTTTATTTAGCTTTGGGTTGTTTTGGTTGGATGAAGTTTATTTGGCTTTGGGTTGTTTTGGTTGGATGAAGTTTATTTGGCTTTGGGTTGTTTTGGTTGGATAAATTTTATTTGGCTTTGGGTTGTTTTGGTTGGATGAAGTTTATTTGGCTTTGGATTGTTTTGGTATAAATATGCAGGTGGGCAACTAAAAATTGCAGCAATTTGCTGCCTGTTTTGTCGCAGGAAATCGACATCCGGAGGTCGGAATTTCAAAAATAAAAAAATAAAAATATCAACCTCCGAAGGTCAGAATTCCAAAACTAAAAAATAAAAATATCGACCTCCGGAGGTCAGAATTTTAAAAATACAAAAATAAAAATACTAACCTCCGGAGGTCAGAATTTCAACATTACAAAAATAAAAAAATCGACTTTTGGAGGTCAAAATTTTAAAAATACAAAAATAAAAATACCGACCTCCAAAGGTCGGAATTTCAACACTACAAAAATAAAAATACCAACCTCCGGAGGTCAGAATTTCAATAATACAAAAAATAAAAATACCGACCTCCAGAGGTCGGAATTTCAACATTACAAAAATAAAAATATCGACTTTCGGAGGTCAGAATTTCAAAAATACAAAAATAAAAATACCGACCTCCGGAGGTCGGAATTTCAACATTACAAAAATAAAAATATCAATCTCCGGAGGTCAGAATTTCAACATTACAAAAATAAAAATACCGACCTCCGGAGGTCAGAATTTCAACATTACAAAAATAAAAATATCGACCTCCGGAGGTCAGAATCTCAAAATGCAAAAATAAAATACCGACCTCCAGAGGTTGAAATTTTAAAAAATGAATATTCCGACATAAAATAAAAACTGACCTCCAGAGGTCGGTATTGAATAGCGACCAAGCTTTTTTCGACCTAAGCTGGGATGTTAGTTTTAGGTCGGCATTTCAGGGAATACTGACCTCCGGAGGTCGGTATTTGTAGGTCGGTATTCACTGTTTTTTTTAGTAGTGTAATCAAATGGTGTCGGCTATCAAAAAAATCGCAAGAAAAAAAATGATCGAGGGCGACTCCTTGTATGTGGAGAATGTAACCGGGGACAACAATCAATTTACTGTGTTCGGTGCAGGTGTTACTGCCTATGTGGACCTACTGGAAAAGTCATGTTCATGTAGGAAATATGACTTGATCAAGATTCCTTGTGCTCACGCAATGACCGTTTTGCGATTGAAGCATGGCAATGAGTATGGTATGAGCATCTATGATTACTCTTGCCTTTGTATAAAGTTGAAGCATACTTCTTGCATACATGAATTCTATTAATATTGTCCCTCTCGATTCGAAATGGTGTGTTCTAGAAGAATTGCTTAATGTGAAGATTTTTCCGCCTCTTGTCGATACCAAGCTTGGAAGAAAAAGAAAAAAACGTGTCAAAGGCATCGATGAGAAATTCAAGAGCAAGAGAAGGAACAAATGTTCGATTTGTAAGATAACCGGACACAAGAGAACTACATGTGTGAACAACAACAAATCTTAAACAAGCTTGATTGAATTTGTTTTTGTAATCAAGCTACTATTTTTTTTTCTACTGCCAACATTTTGGTCAATTTATTGTCATCTATTATTGTAATTACTCATGATCTAATATAGATCAACCAAAAGATGACATATATTTTGTACACTATCTATTAAGCTGTGTATTATTAATATATGAAAATTCATGGTATTTGTAATGCAACGATTCTAATGCATGAATTAGAATATAATTAAGAATTAGAATTAGAATGAATTAGAATGATATTTGTGACTATTTTTAATGCACCAAATCAAACAATGCCTAAACAAGCTTGATTGAATTTGTTTTTGTAATCAAGCTACTGTTTTTTTTTTGTTTTTTTTTTTTGCTTCTGTTATCAAGCTACTGCCAGCATTTTGGTCAATTTAGTATCAGCTATTATCGTAATTAGTCATGATCTAATATAGATCAATCAAAAGATGACATACATTTTGTATGCTACCTATTAATGTTTATTATCGAGTCCACCCATCTCTATTAGATGGTGTATTATTAATATATGAAAATTTATGATATTCGTGATGCAATGATTTTAATGCATGAATTAGAATGATTAAAGAAAGAAGTGTTGTAAAAAAGGGTCATGATCTAAGTTTGTGTATTTTAATGCATGTGTATCTATATGTGTATGATATGTTACTGTTGAAATTTGTATATAAAAAAATCAAATGTTACTTGTGAAATTTGTATATGAAAATATGTATTGGTTGTCAAAATATATAGACCCCTTATACAATCAATGCATCTATATGTGTGTGGTGTGTGCATGATCAATGAGATTTACACTCTGACATTAGTAAGGTATATTCGGGTTTATGTCTATGTTAAAGCATTGTCGATACTGCACCTACTAGAATATGATACTTATATATAGACCAAAACTAGTAGGATTTAAAAAAGATAATAATTAATTAATAATAAATTATATTTTTGAAATTTATCCAATTAAATAAGTTTAAACAAGTCATATGATCATGTAACAGTCCACATAAATTGGGTGTGGTGATTAGAGATGTATGAGGAAGAGTTGTGGTTATACAATCAACATCCTTAGAACAATCTTTGAGAAAACTTAAGTATGTTGTAAGGATATCACTTGTTTAACCACACATTGTTGATTGCCACCCCAATTTATGTAGACTCATACATGATCACATGCTTATGTTCTAAAGATGTTGATTGTATAACCACATATAACAAGTTACATTCTTATATCATACTTATGCTTTCTCAAATATTGTTATAAGGATGTTGATTGTATAGCCACAACTCTTCTTCATACATCTCTAATCACCACACCCAATTTATGTGGACTCTTACATGATCATACGACTTGTTTAAACTTATTTAATTGGATAAATTTCAAAAATATAATTAATTAATTATTGTCTTTTTAAAATTCTACTAGTTTTGGTCTATATATAAATGTCATATTCTAGTAGGTGTAGTATCGACAATGCTTTAACATAGACATAAACTTGAATATACCTTACTAATGTCAGAGTGTAAATCTCATTGATCATACACATACCACACACATAGATATGCATCGATTGTTTAAGAGGTCTATATATTTTGACAAGCAGTACATATTTTTCATATAAATATTTTACAATGGTAATAAAAGTTCAAATGCTACTTTTCAACGGTAACATTTAAATTTTTTTATTGTATAAGAGGAAGGCAATCCCTCATAAACAACTCAAACCCTCATAAACAAGTCAAACACCTTTTACAATGTCTCAAGCATCTCAAACATCCAATGCGAAAAAGTCTTACAATTGTCATTGTGGTAATCTAGCTACGTTGAGGACGTCACACACCGATACAAATCCAGGTCGATAATTCTTTAATTGTGCAGTTGGCATATGCTCTTTTTTTAGGTGGTTTGAAAATGAATTATCAACGAGTAGCCCATCGAATTTTCAAGGCGTTGCCAAATTTGAAATATTAAAAAAGCTATAGAAATCCGAAAAAAATAGGGATTTGATAATGACTTTCTTAAAAGAAGTCGAAGAGCAGAGGAATCACTTAAAAGTGTTGCTAAAAGATGTTGAAATAGATAGAGATCAACTAAATAAAGGTTGATTTTGGCAGAAGAAAAAGAAAAACGCCTAAAAGCTATATTGTGTGGTTTATTTTTGGTGTTTGCTTTTTGGAAATGTGTAACAAAAATGTAGTGCTGAATAAATAAAGTATTTCTCTCTATTTATTGCACTCTTATTTCTTTTATTTTTGATCGATAATGTTATAGATCATCAGTGATAACAATCTATAGTACTAGACATACAAGTTTATTAAGACATAGATTAATAAGAAATCTAAGGCCCGTCAAAATAAAATATGTTAAACTGTCAGATGTACATTTTTGTCATAAAAAACAACAAAACAACAAACCACTTTAACCATGTTCTTAAAAACCAACTTATCAAAAACCTATTGTCTTAAAAAATCATATCAAAAAACCAATTGCCTTCAAACCAGAGAAAACTCACCTATCACAAAAATCAATTGTCATAAAAAATGAACAATTTCAAAAATTGTCTTAAAACACCAGGGAATAACCATCACAAAAACCACAACTGCCCTTACTCATCACCACCAACTTCACCATTAAGCTCCATCACAATATCCATCACGTCTATTTCTTTTTCCACTTCTGCCACATTAGTGGCCAAGCCTTTTTCTTCCAACTTTTCCTCTTCTTCATTCTCTGTTATCTTCTCCTCTTGTTGTCCTTTCTCTTCTTCTCCACCTGCTTCATTTTCTTCATTTTTCTTCTCTTGCAGATTCTCCTGTTCACTTTCTTCTTTCTTTTCTTCTAGTTTCTCCTCTTCTTTTTCTTCATCGTTCTCTTCCATCTTATCTTCTTCTTTTTCTATCATCTTCTCCTCATCTTGTTGTTTCTCTTCTTCTTTCATATCCTCTTCCTTCATCTCTTCATCAACTTCTTCAGCAAAGTGTACATCAACTGCAGCAAGATCATCATCGACTACAGCTAATGGAAGGATCTCGTCATCAACTGTTGATGATGAAAAGCTGTCATTATCTACTGCAAGATCCATGGCTAAGCATTAATACAAATAAATTATTTTACACAAATAATATATAAGTTTATCTACCTTTCTTTTTCTTTTTCTTTTTCTTTTTCTTTTTATTTCTTCTCAATTTCTCCTCTCGTACAAAAGCAACAATTTTCACCATTGATTGCTCGAGGAATGCAACACGCTCACACAGACTTTCATCTTTCGAAGTACTTGGTACAGAATTCTCACAAGGTTGATTAGGATTGTGATCATTTGAATAATCATCCTCCACATTCTCTACTGCATAAGTAAGGACAGTGACACCTTTCAAACTGGCCTTTAAGGCATCAATGCTTGTGTCCTTCACTTCGTCCGTATATGATTTTAATGTTGCCATATAATTTTGTTTTGTCTCACAGACAGTAAGTATGAGGTATGGATGCACAACCTACAAACAAAATATAAATAGTACAAGACCTTCACTAATTTACAAATATTCCTAGATAATAATAAATTAGTTTATACCTTTGTACTTCTCCCTTTGTACTGAAATGGATCACCTTCGACGATATTATCGCTCTTTGTCATGTGCCATCTAAGTAAACTGGAAATTGGCAGAGGAGAATCCAAGGACTTCTTTCAATAATTATCAAGATGAGAAAAAATCTCATATATCCAAACCTGAAATTAATAAAATAACAAATAAATAAACAGAGACTATGAAATACTATTTAAATATATAAGAGTTTAATATTAATCACGTACATAATTGATAATAAGTACTATAAATGCCCAGGGAAGCCATAAAAAGCATATGATGCATTCCCTCTTTCCTTGTAGACTTCACTTTGTTTCTTCAAATTAATTTTGTTCTTCAAATACTTCACTGATAAATCAAAACACTCTTTTCCCCACGGATAACTCTTGAAAAAATCTAAATCATCGACCATCTTAATGTGGTTTGAATCCACAATCTTAGATCAATCGTGGGCAAGCAACATCGAGTGGATGAACCAAACTAAAGAGCACTTCAACTTCTACTCCTTATTCAATCTGGTACCCTTAATAAAGCTCATCAACTTTATACCAGTGATATTCTTATTCTTGGTCACTTTATAGTAAAATTTCTCACCTTTCTGATGCACTTTTTTTCATTTTTACATCACGGGGATATGCTGAGCAATTTAGCCCCGTAATCAATGCAAATTTTTTAAAGCCAAAACAAGCAGGCTTATCATTCACACAAAATCACATCTCATGCAATTTTTTATCACTTTTTACACGACGCAACAATATGTAATGGACCATTTGTCCATTGAACTTGTAATGTTCTAGATTATGTCTTAAATGTATAAAACAAGTACCTTTAAAGTCATTATAAATTTTTTCTTGAACTAAAACATTTCTAAAATCACGATAAAGAGTCATTCTTGCTCTCACATAAATTTTCGCTGGAAAAGATCCTAACTTATCCATCTATGTGGTTAGATTATAGGACTTACCAAAGATCTTTCTTGCACAAGTTGGCAAGGACAGAGGATCATCATCCTCATCTCCAGTATCTCAGCTATCTCTACTACTCTCCTCATCTCCACTATCAGTGTTTTCTTCACTAGACTAAACATCATCAGTAGCCTGGGTACTACTATCCTCACAGTTGTCGACTTCAGCCATCGTATCAGAATTCGAGTTAGACTTAGGTTCTTCAACTACTATTTTTTTCTATTTTGAAAATCTTGAAACTTCTTCAGCCTTTCTTTTCTTTTCTTTAGAAGGCTTAGAAACAGATCTTTTAGCAATGTCGCCTCTAGTTTTAGGAGCCATACTGTATTATATTCAAAAACATAATTTTCATATCAAAATATCGACAAGTAGTCTATTAATACAAACAAAGTAATGCTAAATAAAATATGAAAAAAGTACCAGTTCCAACAAAACTCGACAATGCCATTGACATAAACACCATTATAGTCTCCCAAAATACAGTAAAAACTTTCAAATCGATAGGCCAAATAAACATAAAAAATCAAAAAATTCTACGCATTATCCAAATCAAAACGTCAGTAATGATTCCGAATAAAGAGCATGAACTAAAACGAGTCAGATTTTTAGAACTTTAAGCAAAAATCTAAAATTCGCTACACTATCGCAATAAAAACATCAAATAGGCTAAAACTTATTGAAAACACGATTAAACTTACTTGAGAGGAAGAAGATTCCAAAAAGATCCAACTAAACTTGGGAAGAAGATTCCACTGACTTGGGGAACAAGATTGATAAAAACAAAATAAACTTCACTTCGTTTTTCAAGAACGATTATAGGATCTAACAATTATACGATTATAGGAAGATGGAAGTTTTGTTAGAGAATGATCAATTTTTTTTATGGAGGTTGATGATTTCGTAAAGAGGGTTTATGGAAGAAGACGAAGCGTTCTCCAAGAGTTCTTTGAAAGGTTCTGAGGTTTCCTCGGAAAATGCATATACCTAATATTATTAAATATTTTTTTATACTTCTTGGGATTGTAATTTTTTATTTTTTATCATCAATAAATAATATTTTATCACAATATAATATTTTTTAAAATGTATTGGGATTATAATATATTTTTGTAAAGTTATATTTTTTCCCAAGTTTTAAAAAATATAAACAAGTCCATGACCTCATATTCACAAATATACCCCAAGTTTTAAAAAGGCCAAAGAGACCCATGACCTCACACTTTTTCATTTTTAAAAAGCCCAATCCTAGAAAATAAACCAAAATTAAATGAGCAACTTTCACATATAGCAAACACAAAATTCATATTTGTATGATATAGCAAAGTTTGCATAATTACGCTCCATAGCAAACATATATATGTATAATTCGCTATACATATACAAAAAAAAACACTTGTATAATTCGTTATACATATACAAAGAAGGCAGTTGTATAATTCGCTATACATATACAAAAGAAAGCAGTTTTATACAAAAGATCAATTGTATAATCTGTGTATGTATAAAATGAGAACGAGAGAAAGACAAAAGAAAACTGCAGGAAAATATTTGTATTGTATAATTATAAGTGTATAGGACGAAGATATATGTAATTACATGTATATATACAATTTTCTCTCGCTTTATACAAACAGAAACACAATTTATACATTTCGTTTCTATTTGTATAAGCGAGAGAGGCGAGAGAGATTTGGGAGAGTGGCGAGCGAGATCTGGGAGAGGGGAGAGAGGGGAACGAAAATATATGTATATATACAATTTCCTCTCGTTTTATACAAACACAAACACATTTTATACATTTGTGTTTGTATAAAAAGTGAGAGAGGCGAGCGAGACTACCACCAAACGAGAGTGATGAGTGAGATTCCACCAGAGAGAGTGGCAAAAATAGCGATAGTTTGCTATAGGGTACAATTAAATCAAAGTATATTATAGCATTTAATTTAAATTAATAGTTTGCTATTATATACAATTTTTCCAAATTAAATTAAGTGGGTATAGAGTAAATTAAGTTATTAAGGTGTCCCAATGCCAATTCTTCTCTTGTAACTATACTGTTCTCTGGCTTCTTTCCATGCCTGGCTATGTAAGAATCTTCCTTGAATCTGGACAACCTTCCTTGTGTGATTGTTTCCATCCTTAATACGTTGTTGTCTTTAGTAACCGCCATCATTAAAATCAGGTGCAATAATTAAAGGCTTGCAGCATTAATTAAATAAACATTTTAATAAAGGAGGTTTCGTGTGAAAATAGGATTTTGAGTACATGTAACATAGAATTTGAACCACTTTTCAAACTTATCCGTGTAATTGTAACGTGTTAACTTCATACAAAAAAAAAAGAAGAAGTAACGGACGCGTGACAAGATTATCTAACAACCCTCTATTGACTCGTGAGTGCAATGAAATAAAAGGTTAAAAATGAAAGCACTAAAATACCAGAATCCATAAAGAAAAAGTCTGAAAGAGGAATAGCAATAACAGCATAAAGGTGGAGAATGATGAAAAGATGAAAGCATTAGGAGACAATTCAAAAGCTATGGGACCACCATTATTCCATTTGTTAACTTCAAAAAACATCTGAATTTGTCATAAATTATTAGTGTTGTCTCCGAACTGTTAACAACTTTAATACATTTGTACTTCACTATCTAAACTTAGATACACCCTTGATTTGTCACACGACATAGCAAGTGATCTTAAACTCTTGTAGGAGCATGCGACTCTTAATAAAAAATTGAGAGAAATCTAAAAACACCCTTAAACTTGACGAGATTTAGGAGTGTATTTCACTCATGTTGCAAAATTGAAAGGTGTATTTTAAGTTCAGTTAGTCAAATTAAGAGGTGTTATTTAGATTATCAATAGTTCCAAAACTAATCATTCACATTAAATTTATACTTTATTTTCAATAGTTCTCTCTATTAAAAAATGGTCTTCATATTAAAATGAAAAATACCCTACAAACTTTAGTAGCAATAATTCTTTAACATAGCCGACGAAAAAGTGAAGAGTTTACTTGGTTTCTAGTCTAATTCAACATAAAGAGAAAATTCGACATCTTTTATTCGTTTTCAAAATCAGTATTAACTTTCTAAGTAGCAATACCTCTCGTCATCAAATATTAATCGTGTTGTCATTGTTTTAAAATACTATTTGATATTTGAGAAATGCGGTATGTTATTTATCACTGCTTTTATTTTTGTCAAGTCGTCCTTTACTTTTGGGATAGATAGAAGGAAATATGGTCAAATATATTGTGGATTATTTAGAATGGGGCAGTTTTATTTTACATTTTTGAGCTCAAAAATATATTTAGTGTTAAATATTTTAATTTAAAAATATCCTTTAAAAACAAAATAATTTAAACATACCCTTCTTTCTAATGATTGCTCCAAGATTAAAGAAAAATGGATCAATGTTTTTTTAATTTTGGGGGATGGGTTTTGGGGTTGAATTTCTGGTACAAATATTAACATAATATAAAAAGGGAAAATACTAAAATATGTTATTGAACTTTTAGAAAAGGTTTATTTATATCATCAGTTAAAAGTTTGGCTCATATATATCATTACCGTTTAAGAAAAGACTCATTCATGCTTCTTTTTTTTTAATTTCAAATTTGCAAAATCATTTTTTACACCCCAAACAACTTTTAACGGTTATTAATTGGAGTTTTGGATCAAATGTACTCTTTTTCTTCTTCCTCAAGAACACATGAAAACATAAACAACTCCCAATTTTCAACAACTTCAATTTTTCATGAAATCATCTCAAATTTTGACCACATCATTAATTTATTTATTTTTAAAACCAAATTTTTAAAATTATTTGTAGAGTTTAGAAAATTCACCTCTATAAAAAAATATATTCCAAAAAAAAGAAAATCAGTCCCAAAATTTTAGAATTTTCCTTTGATTCATGTTTTTATATTTGTTTTTGACATTAGATTTTTGTTTCCTAGTGTTTTTTGAGTGTATGTTCAAAATTTCAAATGATTTGAAGTTGTGGAGAAAATTCTACCATTAAAGAATGTTGGAAGTTTGAAACTTTGAAAAATTTCAAGTGGGTCTTATTGCGTTAGGTTGAATTTGAGCTCATAAGATATTGAGTTTCAATATCTAGCTCGGAGCAAAGCTACTCTTGAATTTTGAGGTGATTTTGTGAAGAATAGAAGAAGATTGAAATTCAGGACTTGACAATGTTCTTGGTGTTCTTAAAGAAGAAAAACAAAAATAGTACATTTAATCCAAAAACTGCAATTGAAAAGTGTTAAATATTGTTTGGGGTGTAAAAATGGTTTTAGCAAAACCAGAGTTTAAAAAAAAGGCATGAATGAGCCTTTTCTTTAACATCAATGGCATAGATGAGCCAAACTTTTAACAGATGACATAAATGAGTCTTTTCTGAATGTTCGATGGCATGTTTGTGCCTTTTCCCGATAAAAAAAAGTAGTTTAAACACATCCCATTTTAACAAATAAAAATGATGATGTATAGCATTTTGGGTTAATAGTAAGGGAATGCTTTACCCCCAATATGAAACTTCCCGCATGAATCTAGATTTAATTGAGCTTCAATGTGTATACTGGTATCCGAGTGGAAAACGAATAAAAAAAGATTATTAAACCTGCTTTTTAAAGAACACGAAAAACTTTGAAAGACAAATATTATGGCTTCTTATTAGGACATCCTCTTCCATGCTCACTGATCCACTCACCTTAAAAAGTCAAAAAATATTTAGTAGCAATTAAGATGCTTGAGTTGTGCTTTGCAAAGAAATTAAAATATTTTGTAGAAGTGAGAAAGAATGGAAGTTTGTCACATGGCAGGTTAGTGCTTGCTTAGTCAACTATATTGGCACCAAATGTGATTGCTAATTTTATAGCACATTCATTCACGTGCCAAAGTGGATGTACAATGTCAACTCTGCCTCTATGTTGTTCTTGACTCTCCAATTATACTTCCACATCTCGTGTTAGATCCTCCAAAAATACATCGTTCTAGGAGGACCCGTCGTACATTTATCAGCAATTTTGAAGAGTCCACACAGAGGAGAAGTTGAAGGAAAGAAAACGGAGGGCAGCTTCAGCATATGTTTCAAGCAATCCCCATCAAACACACAATTATCATTTTCTAGGGCCAACAATAGTTGTCACATGAAAAACAAGAGCATATAAGAAAGGCTCCAAAATGACCTAAAAACATCCACAAAGTGTGTTCTGCAATTGAAGTGATCAAGTCACGTATTTATACACAACATGTTGTCTTTCGAAGCCATTCTACAATGAGGAAAACAGAAGAGCTAGGGATAAAATAAAAGAATCGCTTCGAGCAAATTCTAGTATATATATAGAGACTGATTTAGACAGTGATAACAATAGCAACTGTTCATGAAGTTCAAAGTTTGTAGCTTCCCTGTCCCCATCGAGAAAATCAACCATCCTATGGTTTGGTTGATTTGTTAGATTTCCTCTTTAACACAACAATCCAGGTAACCACTTCCAATAATAGGGCGATTACTCCTAACACAACTAGTATGCCAATATATGCAGACCTCCACTTTGTCGCTGGATCTAATATGTCGAGACCTTTGAATACATTAACCAAGCTGAGGATAAGCATAGTATAGCCAACTCCATGATGGTAGATATTCCAGTAAAATCTGTACATATGATCCTTCTTCGGCCTCAACAACAAGGCAAAAACCTACCGACAAACCAAAGATAAGCATATACACAGAGAAACCAACTTAAGTTCAAAGAATTTACCTATCTAAGGTGCGCATATGACAAGTTTCTGTAGCATAAATGATATAATGAATAGTTAAACGTAATGATGATTCAGGTCTCAGGAACACAGAAGCATTACCTGCAATGTTGCAAGACAGAAAAGTGCAATCCCAATATTGCGATGGACATCATAGGTGATACCCTTTGATTCACTTCCAAGCTTAAGACCAGTTGCCCATCCAGCAACTCCAATAACATAAGCAGAACATTGGCAGGAAATATGAAGATAAAACCATGCTGGATCAGCAGACTGGAATGTTCTCATGTACCTCGCAATGATGATCCCGACTGGAAACAGAAATCCCCAACTAATAGCATTAAGGATTCCATGGATCTGCAGTACGAGTTACATAACTTTTTAAACACTTCCAGGTAATGGATCCACCATCAACTAGTCCAATTCAATCAAAAAAAACTTTTTTCTTTTAAACAATTCAACAAACATCAATTGAATATCCAGTAAAAGCGACTAGTATTGTTTCAAGATTCCTCGAAATAATACTACATTATTTCGGAGCCCTAAAATCTTTGTTGAACCCTTAAATCTTATTCTACTGCTTGAACATGAAAAGGGCAAATATAAACAAAAGCTAGCGACAAAAGGGGAAAAAACTCAACAGATGCTATATGAAAAAAGCCCAACATAAACTAAACTAATTCACATAAAAAAATAATCTGCGTTTACTCAAAAATTCAAAAAAATTTGACCATCTTAGGTCCATCCTTAAACCAAATTTTACGGTGAGATTGACTAATATTAAAATCAAAGCAGGATCTGAAAAACTCACATTTTTTCTACTGACCCTAGAATCGCCAGAAGCGCTGGTTTTACTTTCTCCACTCAACAAATCAAACGTTCCTTTCGAGTTCAGATTAGCTGGCTGAAAACCATGTTTTGCAGGAAACCCACCGGTAACAGAGGGTCCCACCTGCCATACATGATTCAACGTCGTTTTCCCCTTTTCCGGTAGCACAAGCGTCGCAAACAACCGCATCAATCCGCCGGAGAATTCAGCGGCAGTCTCTTTAACATCGAACCACAATTTAGACGACTCTTTAATTGAAGAATAACTCGAAATATCATACGTTTTCACCACCATTTCTCCTTTGGAATTTTTGAATGCAAACAATGTTTGCGCCCCAACCATTCCAGGAGCATTAGGATTAATAGCCCACGCAATCCATCCGTCAGGTTTGTCAGGAGGTGCAACGAATGCGACAGAAAGAGTGGAATTATCAGTATCGTATGTCCAATGAAGGAATGATTTCAGTACCGGAAGATCGCTACAACGAGCATAAACCTTGTTGTTGGTGAATTTCTGTGATGAACATATTTGGGATAGTGACGGGGAGATTAAAGAAGCAATGACAAGAATAACGGCAACCAAAACGGCCGGCGAAGACATCGTTGCCGGAGATTAAGATTTTTCCGGCGTTCTTTTGTAACGACAAGATTCCGGCGATTGTGGAAAATATATATATTCACAGGAAGGCGTGTATGAGAACCTCCAAATTTGGAAGGTTATAAATATTTTTCCAAGAAAATGTACTAATATGCTTTTAATTCTTTTTAACAAATTCAATTCGAGAAAATGATCAAAATGGTCTTTAATGTATGGCTTTGATTCCATTTGGTCCTTAATGTATGGACTTGATGGAAATGGTCCTTTATGTATCATTAATTGTAATCAATTTGATCCTTAATCCTAAAATTAATATTTTATTTTTTTTACCGTCAAAATACACGAAATATGTAAAAGATGCGCTCGTTCAAGACTTTCCTTCCCCTGTTTCCAAAAATTCCAAAATGGCACATCAATTTTTTTTTAACCAAAAGGGCAAAATCGCTCCTGACGGAGCGATTTTCTTCTGACAAAATTGGCGCTGTTACTTCTTTAAAAAACATAAAAATCGTTGCCGGTCCAATTTTTTTTCTTCTTTCTTCAAAATCGCTGTTGTGAATTTTTTTTAACAGCGTTGCCCCAGCAGCGTTTAAAAAATAGAAATAGCTGCTATAACAGCCATTTTCTTAAAAAAGTTTTAATTTTTTTAATTAAAATTTTTCGAGTCGAGGACTGCTTAAAAAATAATGAGAAATCGCTCCACGTGTAGCGATTTTAGTTAAAAAAAAAATTTTAATAATCGCTGCCATTAAAATTTTAGGGTTAAGGACCAAATTTATCACAATTTATAATACATAAAGGACCATTTCTATTAAGTCCATACATTAAGGACCATTTTGATCATTTTCTCAATTCAATTCACATGGCAAACTCATGTTGATATACACCCATGCGTAGGCGTGCGATCATCAAATTAATTTTAATTTTTTTTTGTTGTTATATTTGAAAACTTTTGAAGCTGGAGTTATATTTCGTTATATTTTTTCTAATAAATATTTAGGATTGAATGCATTTTTCAAAATAATATGAAATGTAATTTAAATGAGTTTATTTTATAAAAACAAAAACTTACAATAAATTTGAAAAAGAAAATTTTATAAATGTGAAAACAGGGTTTTGATTGATTTTCAAATTCGAAATACAACATTAAGTTGGAATTTGAAATTTTTATTATTGTACACTTATTTTCAAATAAAGTAAAAAAAAAAGGAATTTTTTTTCTCATAGTTAAAGGGGTCCTAAATTTGTTATTTAATTATCAATTTTGGCATAGAATTACATATAAAATGTTTATTTTATTTCCAAGCGTTGAATTACATATAAATCTGTCTAATTGTTTGATTTCCAATTTTGGCATATAATTCCTTATTAATCCGTGTGATTATTTGATTTATAATTTTGCCATATAATATATATAAATATGTATGATTATTTGATTTTCAATTTTAGCATAGAAATTACCAATAACAACAACAAAAAGGGATAGTGGTTGTACCATCCAAAAGCTCGGGTTGAATCAAGAAAAACAATTAGTACCTTGGTCAAGATACAATACTTGAAACTACAAGTGAATCCAAGCTAATCATTGGCGTAACATATTTATGCATATTAGATGAAAACTAAAGCAGAAGTTGTAGACTAAATCATAATTGAAATAGATTTCAAGAATAAGTCTATTACAATTGAATACAAATGTTTGAAAGCTTTTAAATTGAATAGAACACTTTATCGGGACAAGGCCCCCAACTAGTCATAAAACAAATTTGAAATAGGGATAGAACAACTAATGTATATCCCTAAATGAGGAGGAATCACCAATTATTGTATTATGAATGGCCACTCTCAATCTACGAGCCCGAGAATGATCACTCATATCTACATCACATGAAAAATGTAGCGCAAAAGAGGTATATAATCAGTACGAGAAAGGTATTGAGTATGTATGAGTGAAACTAAATAGTTAAATTTATATCTATATCATAAGCTGTGAGAAGGACTATAATGAATCTTTCAATTGTACATAAATATCAACCAAGGAAGAATGCAATGAAAGATCATAAATAGATATTTCTGAAAGAAAATGTATATCTGAGACTATACTTTCGAAATCATATTTGAAAAAATACATATGTGAAAATCATTCTATCTTTCTTCATATCTATGACTATATACATGATCATATCGATTCAAACTATAAAAAATATAATGTCTAAGTGGAAAGTTTCTTATAACCGACATACTCTATGAGCTCATGATGCGCCAACTTACAATCTCAATTGGGGAGGATGTCCCTATACCTTGCCAGGGTATAGAACCTATCTATCTAATGTGGATCCACTAATCTGAGCCTCTCAGGGTCAAATGGTCAACCGACAAAGTGGTGAAACATAATCTTACAGTGGCACATAATTTTAGAACTTGGGCTATCTAGAACCCTCATTCGCTCGATATTAAGTCCTACTCTCACAATATATTATTTATATAGCTCATAGCAGATCTAGAAGCTTATAATGAGTCTTATTCAAAAAAAAAAGTAGCGAGATTATGTTTAAATCTTTGAGATGAAGCTCAAATCTTTCTTTCTAAAATTAAATACTGAAATTTTCTTCTAAAAGATATCTTTCAAATCATGAGAAAATTTTCTAAAACATGCCTAATTTGTAGATTTTCAAAATTAACTTTTATAATAACATAAAGCTCTAAAATCAATATAAGCTTTAAGAATCATAGATAAAATTATGTTAAGAATTAATAAGGATGACAATGAAAAACCTTGCTAAGTATAAAAACGCAATACAGTAGTCAAAACTCATAATCATGAATAAGTAATTGAAGAAATCATGCAATTGAATCATAAAAATTGTAAATTTGAAAGTGGATTTTGTAGATCCTAACTATAGAATTGAATTCATGTAAACTGGGGAGTTTTGAATATAAGGATGAAAGGAATTTATCATTAAAGTCCTACATACCTTAATTGCTCCAATTATTAAAAAAAATGGTCTTGAAAGATGAAGAACTGCAAAACCTTTCTTGAATCTTGAAAATAAAATCTTGAAGAATTTTCTTGAAAATCTATGAATTTGATGAGTAGGAGATATTAATTGGTGTTAAGATGAAGACATTATGACGTTTTATTGTCAAATTTGATAGATCCCTTGAGGAAGTTAGTTTATTGAGACCTTCTCTCTTTCTAGGGTAAATTTTTGAACTAGGGAGGTGAAACACGACTTTGAAGTCTTTTATTAGCATTTTTGACGTGCACTAGCAAATAACATCTTGGATGTACAATCGGTGCGCAGAAAAGTAGTCGTTGCTGCCTCAATACGCTATAGTGCAACTTGCACACAACAAGGCACTATCTAGTAAATACAGGCACAACTTCATTCACAAATATCAAATTGAGAAATGGTTTAATGTGTCAGAAACTAGACTCAAATACCTTTAATTTGATAGGTCATGGATCACCTAACACTTCATATTCTGAGAAATATGGTTGTTTGAGGTTTAACCCTTGTATGAACTCTTGCAAAAGACTTAGTCGATAGAAAAATTGCGAACTCGATTTAGTGCTAGAGGTCCCTTATGATCCTAAACCATATCTGATACACTTCATGCGTGCACTTAGGAATGGACCTTAAGCACATATACAAATTAGAAATCATTAGGTTCAACCTTTACACATGCGAAAAAGTATTCGTATTTTTATTTAGAAGTTGCGGGGCATTACAATATCTTTTCCTTGGGATCATTTATCCTTGAATGAAGATCAAATCTAGAATGGATATATGAATGGAGTAAGCCAGTATTTCTTTGGGCTATTTTTACTATATACACTAGCATAAACTAAATTGTACTAATAAGAAACATAGACGCACAAGCTAAGAACTTAAGAATTAGCATAGACATGAATAAAATAAACAAAGAAATGAACTTGGCCTCTATTGTCTTTGTACGACTTGAAAATGGAACTCTTACAACATTTCATGGGAAGGAATCATTGGAACCGACATGAGTTCATAAAGTATGAACGGTGTAGATTTGAACATGGGTCACACACAATCTAAAGATACTTTACATAAAACATGGGTACCAAAATCATGAGGTAAGAATAGTGTTACTATGCCTTAAGAGATGCGAGTGATGACTTTTAAGCTTAGTAACACTTCTCAACTACCTTCTCCTCTTAAATAGCACCCTTCATCAGCTACAACATATAACCCTCACAAAGGTACATGTGACTACTTCGACTCATGTTTGAGTCTAACTACATGCTCTCACCATATTCAACTCTAACTTGGAGTCACAAGTCTCTACACATAAGATGAACGTACTAATCATATATTTCTATATGAAATTTCATTTTAAGAATACTAATTATTTTTACCACCTCAATTAACCTCGAGTTCAAATCAAGAAGCTACTAGTGCATAATGCATTCACCCCTATGTTATGAACCTAATATTCAAGCCTACCATTATAGCCATTTTATGGACTTCAAGGTAACCCATTTCTCTAACAATATTTAGATTTCATAACATCTTTACAAGATAATTTTTTCAAGGACTACTATCAAAAGTAGCGCCCTTTCATCTACATATTTCGTATAATAGATCCTTGATCTCCTTTACTTTTATAACCTTAGGTAGAATAATTATACACCGATCTTCCCAATAAGGTGAGGGTCTTCTAAATAAAGATAAAAGACAGGTAATTGAATCAATAATCGTAGTTACTAGACTAGTTGTCCTTTCTCATCTAAAACTATCATTCAACTACTACCAACACCACTATCGTAACACAGGGAAGATTACTTAAAGAATAAAAGTATGAGAAACTAGAATAAAAGATATATTGTTAAATCATAGTTTATATTTATCATGATTTTAACTATCACGCCCTGAGTCTATACCCTTGGTGTGGTCGGTACTCGGAATCATTTATGGCGCAAGAGAACCCTTGGCCTGGCATGCTAGAACATTGAACATTAACTAATGTGGAAGTAGAGATTTATAGTAATAGGATAAGGTACAAAATGCTGAAATAATCTTTTATAATAAAGAGCACTGAAACATCTGAACAAAAGTTTGAAATAAAACTAAGACTACTAATGTCTATGACTCGCAACTATGTCTAATGAAACCTCTAAAATAATTAAGCTAGATAAGTCTATTGGGACAAGACTCTGGGCTTATTGAAAGCTAATACAAATAAAGTGAATAAAATATGTTGAATCATAACTGAAGTCCTATGAATGTGGGGGAGACTCAGAACAAGTTGAAAGTGGAGGAACTTAGTGGAACGTTTTTTCATGAATTTGAATCAAAGTACTAAACTCTAAATCATAAAATGATGCAACACAAGTAGTAGTATTATATGGAATGTATTAGTATCTAAGATAAGGTCCGAGATCAACAATTATAAAAACAACTGAAAGAACTATAAATCTTGATCATGAGTAATACATATACGATAACTGAAGTACAAAAAATCAAAATTGTGACATATGGCATAATATTTCATAAACAAAAAATGTATATCGGAGACCATATTTTCTGAAATCATATCTAAAAGGATGCATATATAAAAATTATGTTATCTAATATCTTACTAACTAAAATCTTATAATGATTATATTAAGAAAATATAACCATGAGTTTTATCTTTTGGCGGCGGTTTCTCGTAACCGACATACATCATGTGAGCTCACGATGCACCAACTTACAATCTCAGTTGATGAGGGTTTCTCTATATTTTTCTAGGGCATAGAAGTGGATTGACTAATTTGAGCCTCTTAGGCATAAATGGTCAACCGACAAAGCAGGAAAATATAATCATGCGGTGGTGTAATGTCCCATATCTTGTGATTTTATTTTTAATTATGAAATGACCATTTTCCCCCTTTTCATAGTATTTTCATGCTTATTTTGTATTTCAGAAATGGTTGGTATTGTCCCCAATGTGATCAGGTGTATTTTTTGTGATTTGACCCCTCTTGAATTGAGAATTCTTGATAGGATTGACTTCGATCAATATTTTGAGTTTCGAGCGTCGAATGAGAATTTCCCCAATTTCATCACCTTTGTAACATTGAGTTTGAAATACTAAAGTGGTTGGTAAGTTTTCTGAAGTCTTATGTTAAGAGTTGAGTGTTCAAGTGAGAAGTTGAGTTTTAGGCCTAAAGAGAGGTTTGAGAGGGTATTTCTGTCAAAATGATATTTTTTTCAAAAATCTGACGATTACATTGAGTTTGGAATGTCAAATTTAGTGGGGATAGCATATTTGGTTTATTTTTATCGGGTTTCGAATGAATCCTACAGGTCCATCCAGAGACTTTAATAAGTTAGGAAATTAATTTTGTTATTGTTGTCCACGGTCAATGTGGTCAAAGAGTCCATTTACATGGCTAAATCAGCCCCCTTTCTTCCATTTCACTATTTTTTCTCCATTCTTTTCATATTGGGAGCTTGGAAGGGAGACTTTGGAAGCATTTTCTTGAGAAAAACTTGTGTGGATAAGTCTCTTTATAGATTTTATATCATTTTCTTCAAATTTCTCTTCCAAAACAGTTGAAAATCAAGATTTCAAATGTGGGTTTTGGGGGGGGGGGGGTTTCCCCTAATTTAAAAATGAGTAATTTCTTGATTTAGAGCTCAATTCTTGCTTGTTTTAATGGGTTTTTCAACCACGAACTCCTCTTGACTTGTCAATTTGATTTTCAACTAAAAATTTTATTTTACTCTTTTGATTTCCGAAGTAATTTTTGGATTATTTTGCCTCTGGTTCAAATCCTACCAATATGGTATCATTGGACTCCTTTTGATGAACTCTTTTCATTACTAATAGTTGAGGATTGTTCCAGTTAGCTTGTAGGTGAGGATTTGCTCCGGTAGAGTTGTTCTAGTGAAGTTTCAGCCTTGAGGTAAGTTTGGCTATCCCTCTTTTAGACTAAGATAAGTAATTAACTTGTTTTTAGGAAGTCAACTGTGAAATGAGTTGTAATATGTGTTTTAGAGGCTGGTAAGTGTTGATCTTTCTGTTTTAATTCATATGATGCCTATTTGTGTTGCTTAGCATGTGTGGAGGTTTGTGTGATGTTTGTAATTGTGTTAGGAATTTTGTGATATTTGAGTAATTGCCCAAGAGAGGGGTGTGTGACTTCTGTTTATATTTGACGTGGAAATTCCTGAGTAGGGATTTGAGTTGATTTTTGGACCACCTTAAAAAAGAACCAAAATGCTTTCTAATTGGTAAAATATTGGTTTTAAATGGTTTCCTCCACTACCCCTATCCTTTGAGAACATGTTTCATGACCTATTGAGTTTGGAACTTGATTCTATTTGAAATTCTTGATGAGCTGATTATGTCCTTGTGTTATATGTGTTGGGAATTATTTATCCTCATGCAACATATCATGGTTCGTGAAAATATGAGAAAGTGGAGAAATATTATCTTTTTGAGAAAGAAAATGTGAAACCTTATTTATATCCTTGACCACGTTGAGCTGGCAAGTTGATGAAACATTAATATATTGAGATAGATATATGGACTGCGAGTCCCCCATGGGCCCTAGTCTTGAATCTAGAGGCCCCGCAAGGTGTATATGCCAGGTTGTGTGATGAACTTGGTACCACAACATTATTCTATCGTTTCATCATCTTTGCATCGCATTGGCCAGTCTTGTTGTGTTGTGTCACTTTTTTTGTGTTGATTTAATTATTATTTGTACTCTTATGTGTTTACTTTATGCACGCTATTCTATATAAATTGGCGGCACCGATGCCGGAATGAGACTTTTTTGCGTGTAGGTGGAAACGTTTCATAGTGTATTTCTTCGGTCTGTTTAGTTACTTATACTAAGTTGGGCCAACCTACTGAGTAGATTTCGATTGTACTCACCCCCTAATTTGATTATCCCTTTGATGGAGATCCTAGTCAAGGTGGGCCTCGTATCAGTTTATTAAATCTAGCGGAGTTCTCTCTTTAGGAATTGTGGTGAGATTCTACATTTTGGATCGCCATTAGTATCCATCTATCAGTTAACGTCTTTAACTTACTTTTTGAAGACTACTGATGTAGTTCAGATTTTAAAAATGTATTAGATGCTTTTTATACTTATGCTACCAGGTTTTGAGATATTCCTTGTTGTTTTTCTATCATTTGTGGTCTGACTTCCCTTTGGAAGTCTCGTATGTGTGATTTTTTAGGCTTACACACCATTTTGGGGTTCTCAAAGTGTGTGCCATCATGACCTCGACTTTTAGGTCATGACAAATCGGTATCACAACACTAGGTTTACCGATTCCATAAGTTAAAAAGCAGGGCATCTAGTAAAGTTTTGTTGATCGGTATGTAGACGTCTGTACTTATCTTCGAGAGGCTACAAGATACCTAGTAGGAGAAATTCATTTCCTTTGATTTCTTATCATTCAAGTTATTCATATCAAGTGTTGTAAACTTCTAATCTATTCTTTCCATATTAAGAGGTGATAGTCAGGTTTAAAAGGGCAGCTCCTGCTTGAAGACAAGCTAGGAAGGCATCACCCGAGCCCGTATAAGCATGATGATGTGATTGGGCAGCAGACTGAGGTGGGGGGACCAACCCAGCCCCCTTCGACTCCAGACAACACTTCCATGCTTAATGAGTTGATTGTCAGGTTATTGTCTAGATTGGATAGTGTCCCTCCTTCTGGTGTTCGTCCCGGTACTTTAGGTTCTCCTATTACAGTGATGCTACACCTCTGTTCTGGGACCTAGTATGGAATTTCAGACACCTAAATCTTCTTCAGTGCCTTCTATTGCACCTCCAAGATTCGCAGCTCCACATACTTATTCTAGTGCAGCCAAGTATGTTGCTGAGCAGAAGAGTTCTGAAAGATTCGTTAGATTGGTACCTCACAAGTTTGACAACACAACTGGAGAGAAGGCTTATGATTTCTTGACCGAGTGTCAGGACAAGTTGTTCAACCAAGGTATTCTAGAGGCTCATGGGGTGTCCTACACTTTTTATCAGTTTTTAAGAGTGGCCAAAAAGTAATGGAGATCAGTTCTTTCTTGTAGGCACGTTGGTTCTCTTGCTATGGGTTGGGAGTAGTTTACTGAGGTATTCCTTAAGAGGTTTGTGCCCTACAACCTTCAAGATCAAAACAGGGATGAGTCTGACAGATTGGAGTAGGGATCATTATCAGTTTCTAAGTATGAGGCTCATTTCCATGAGTTGTCTCGTTATGCCATGTCGAGTATTCCCACAGAGTTTGAACGGATCTGTAAGTTAATTATGGGATTTGCCAGTTATCTCCAAGAGATCACAGTATCTTTTGTACTATCAAGTGGTACATTTCAGAGTATTATTGATCATGCTAGGATGATTGAGAGTATTTTGCATGCTAGACAGGGCAGTTGTGCGAAGAAGTTTCATCTCCAGGGTCAGTTTAGCAGTCATTCATCCAAAGGTAAAGATTATTCAGGTCAGGGTTTATAGGGTTATTAGGGTAGACCAGTGCAGGCCGCCATTCAGAGTTCAGATGGTGTTAGTGGATCCAAGCCTAGTCAGACCGGTTAAGGTACACATAGTAGATCCTCAATTTAGGGAGGGTGTGCAGACTCTTCTGGTTATGCTCAATGGAATTCTGGTCCCTGTGGTTGTTTTGTTTGTGAGGAGTTTAGGTACAAGGCAAAGGATTTCCCCAGACGTGCTTCTTTTACTGCCCAGTTTGTATCATAAGCTACTTATTCTACACGAGCCACATCGGCACTAGGCACTTCTCATAGTGCTAGAGGCAGTGCCAAGGGCACCAAGGGTGAAGTTGAGGGAGCTCGAGGTGGTGCTCATAATGGCTCTCAAACTAGTGGTGACCACAAATAGGTCTATGCTAAATTGAGTAGATCTGAGGTAGAGGCTTCAAATGTAGTGATCACAAGTAGCGTTCTAGTCTATCATCGTTTTGCTACAATATTATTTGATCCCAGGTTGACTTATTCTTATATGTTTACTTATTTGTTATGGGCATTGACCATGTGTGTGAGTCTCTTGATGTGCATATTAGTGTATCTACCTCGGTAGGTTATTCTTTAGTGGTGGATCGGGTGTATAGGGGATGTGTAGTGACATTTGTTGATAATGAGACTCAGGCATACCTAATTTTGCTTAATATGCTTGATTTTGATATGATATTGGGTATGTACTAGTTATTTCATTATCAAGCGATCCTTGATTGTTATGCTAAGACTGTGACCTTAGCTTACCTCGGTTTACCTCGATTGGTGTGGAAAAGTGCTTCCAATTCGTATTCGAAGGGATTGATATCCTTTCTTCATGCTCTTTATATGATGGGGAAGGGATGCCTATCTTATTTGACCTATGTTCGTGATCTTACTAAAGATCCATCCCCTTTAGAGGCCATGAGAGTGGTAAAACAATTCATGGATGTTTTCCTACAAACTTACTGGTGTTCCTCTTGACCGTGATATTGATTTTGTGGTTGACTTGAAGCCGGGCACCAAGCCCATTTCTATCTATTCTTATTGGATGGTTCCGCGGAGTTGAAGGAATTGAAGGCTCAATTGGAGGACTTGTTGAAAAACGGGTTTATTCGGCCTAGTGTATCACCTTGGGGAGCACTGATGTTATTTGTGAAGAACATGGATGGTAGTATGAGGATTTGTATTAAATATCGATAGTTGAACAAGGCTATAGTCAATAAAAGGTATCCTTTTTCCCACATAGATGATTTGTTTGATTATCTTCAGGGTGTGTCTCTGTTCTCTAAGATTGACTTGAGGTTAGGCTACCATAAGTTGAGAGTTCGAGATTCTAATATTCCAAAGACTACTTTCAGGACTCGCTATAGGCATTATGAGTTTGTAGTTATGTTCTTTGGATTGACTAATGCCCCAGGTGCTTTTATAGAGTTGATGAACCAAGTATTTCAGCCTTATTTGAATTTCTTTGTGATTCTGCTTATTGATTATATCTTGGTTTATTTCAAGAATGAGGTCGATTATGTTCAACGCTCGAGGATCGTACTTCGAATATTGAGGGAGGAGAAGTTGTATGCAAAATTCTCTAAGTGCGAGTTTTGGCTTGTGTCCATGGCTTTATAGGGTAATGTGATGACCAAGAAATGTATTATGGTTGATCCGGCTAAGGTTACGGCAGTTCGTCCTCTGCTCGAAGACTAAAGGTGTCTTGATGGTTTATAATAGGGAGATAAAGTTCATGTACAATGGACCCAAGACTCGGGATTAGAATGGCGGGAGGAGACTTTGAGAACTTCGTAGTGGAGATAGGACTCTATCAGGGATCACTTCTTAGCCTTTTATTATTTGTCTTGGTGATGAATAAGATGGCGTGATCTATTCAAGAGGAGGTTCTATGATGTATGTTATTTGTTGATGATATAGCATTGCTTGATGAGACATTGAATAGAGTTAATGCTAGGTTGGAAGTTTGGAGACAAACTCTAGAGTCCAAAGGATTTAGGTTGAGTAGGACTAAAATAAAATATATAGAGTGCAAACACAATGTTGTGTTGGATGAAGTAAATGTGGAAGTGAGACTTGTCACATAGACTATTCTTCAGAGAGAAAGTTTTAGGTATCTTGGGTCCGTAATTCAGGATAGTGGAGACATTGACGATGATGTCACACATTGCATTGGGGAAGCATAGATAAAATGGAGGCTTGTCTATGGAGTCTCGTGTGAAAAAAGTACCACCTAAAATTAAGGGTAAGTTTTACCAAGTGGTAGTTAGATTGTCCCTGTTGTATCGGCTAGAGTGTTGGCCAGTCAGAAGCTCATCTATTCATAAGATGCATGTTGTAGAGATGAGGATGTTGAGATGGATGTGTGGGCATACTAGAAGTGACTAGATTAGGAATGGGGTTACCAGGGAGAAGGTGGGAGTGATCTCTGCGGTGGACAAAATGAGGGTGTTAGGGTTATACCCTGATTTTCTTACCATTTTTTAATTTTATTTTTCTTAAAAGGAAAGTCAAAGCATTATCATAAGTACTTTAACTTTACAAAAAGGAAAATATAATTCTCTTCCATATTTGATTATTCTATGCTTAAAGAAAAAGTTTGGAACTCTATATATTGAAGGTTCCTCTTCTCATATCAAAAACACAGAAATCTGCAATGTAGTCTTTTAGAGAGTTTTGTTTATGATGAGATTTTATCTCTACAATTTTTTATGTTTTTTATTAGTTTTTAAATATGTAGGTCAATTGGCCAAATCATATAATAATATTGTGTTTTAGTATAAGTTTATGTCATCTAATTTATCACCAGCATGATTTGCAATTATAAGCTTCGCATGACGCTAAGATTACTTTTAACCCAATAGAGGGAAATTAGACTAAGATGGTTTGGACATGTCAAGCAAAAGGTGTGCAGACGCCCTAGTGAAGAGGTGCAAGAGGCTGATTGTACGAGGTACACAGGGGTAGAGGTAGGTTGAAAAAGTATTGGAGAGAGGTGATTAGACAAAATATGACACATTTTCATATTACCGGGGACATGACTCTAGATAGAAAGGAGTTGAGGTCGTGTACAAGGGTAGAAAATTAGTAGAGTATTTTCTTGGCTTACAAAGGTTTTGGATTTTTAGTACATGTCATAGTGGTACCCGTGTAGTTATGGACATATATTGTTTATTATTTCAATTATCATACTCTTTGCTTGTTTTAATTTTCCTTTCTTGTAGACTTTACATTGTATTTCTTATTAACTGATAATGTTTTCCTTATTATTTTCTTCTTCTTTTACTTAAATTTGATGCACTTGAGCTGGGATTTTTAGGAAGTGAACTTCAAAAAACAATCACAAAGAAAGCCTAAGATCATTTCTCCAACCAAGTTCAATCAAGACAAACATCTCAAAACCAACCAGGCAAGTTCTAGTTAACACAAGTGAACACAAGGAACTATTTTCAACAACTCACCACACATGGCATGCAAACTATTTAAGATGGATCAATTTTTCTTCCAAGTCAAGAACAAATGAGCTATTTTTGACATTTACCACCTAGTAAGTTGGAGTCACAAAAAGAGTCATAGCACTGTCACAAAGTCATTCACTTCCACAATTTTCCTTTTTCACAAAATTTCAGTGGGGTGCCCATTTATGATTCACAAGGCTTAACTAAGTCTATTGGTACCAAACAAGTAAAAATCTTACATCAAGGAACCAACAAACACTCAACAAAATGACAATTTGCCCTTAAAAATGTCATCACACAATCTATCGTTGGGCAAATTCAAGCCTTTTCGTTGAGTTTTCACAAGGGCTTCCAATCTCACAAGCTACGGGTACTCAGACTTTCTGTGCTTTAAGGCATACAAGAAAGAAACACTACCATGACAATTTTTTATCACAAGAATAAACCAACAAAAGAAAAGTAAAACTATAATTAAAACAACCAATCCACACAATATAAACAAAAGCCCGACAAGAACAGTCAAAAACACCAATCCATAATATCAATCCAAGGCACCAATAAAACAACAAAAACAACCCAAAGGGGAGCACCCCCAACTAAAAAGGTATTGTGTCCTCACAGTATAACTATGAAAATCATAAAGAGAATACGAAGGGCTACCTGGGCTGCCTCAATCATCCTCACTATAGTGGCCTCACTGTCCTCAACTCCCTCATCACCGGTCCACGCAATTGGCTCATCTCTATCCTTATTCCGCCTCGAAGTCGGGAGTGGCTCATTTATCTTCAAAACCTTCCAAAGGCCTTTGACCCCTCCACATCCGCGTAAAGAACTTATCCCTACTCTTCTCCCACTTTTTCATTTCTCTATGTGAGATACTTAACTCACCATGTGACTAGGACAAACTGGCGTATGCCTTTTCCAAATTGTTAAGCTGAGTTTTATGCTTCTCTTGACCTCTCAAGTATGCATCAAACTCACACGATGACACATATGATACAGGCCCAGAAGATGACTCGCCCTACCCTTGAGGTAGCTTCGTCATAATTTCCTTCCCATTTTTCAACTCACTGGCCAAAGATTCATATGGCCCCAAAATCGTTGGTATAGGAAAGTCCTCTTCCACCTGCACCGACTTCCCCACATCAATCTTCCTTTTCTTGATCTTGACCATGGTGCCTTCAGCTTGCATCTTTAGAGGAAAGATTTGATTTTGGGTTCCACCCAAGTACACTTCCACTTCAGCCCATTTGCACAACTATGTGATAATGGAAGGGACAATAAGAGAGAGGCAATCATGGAGCTTGAACTCCCAGAACTCATTTATGATCAAGTGGCCTACACTCAAAGGGACGTCACCAAGTACACAAGTCATGATTTGTGCCTACAACATCAAAATATTGCTAATGCTCCCATTAGAGGAGATTCAGCTGCATACAAAGGTCATTCATATTCTTGCCTCGGCCATCAAATCAGAGCATAGAATTCTGACCTTTGTAGTAGCCCATGGGACATTATTGCCCACGCATAGCTTTGATGCTATCCAAGTGCCCGATTTACAATCCTTGGCCTTGAAGGCCTCAATGTTGTGATCTAACAATCCATATAATGCATTGATTTTCTCCGGTCCATAATCAACGACCTTGCCCCAAATAGTGATCAACCTTGTGACATGTCACTTTTCATGAGGTTGGCATAGAATTCCCTCACCCATTGCTCGTTTGCATTGCATGTTTCAACATTGAAGCAAATCCATTCGGAGTTCTCCAACCTTTGGTAGAAGTTTGGAAGCATCTCAACCACCTTATCAAGTGTGATGCCTCTCTCATGGAGCAATTTCTTTTTAATCAGACCAGAATAGTAGTTCTCTGGAGCTCAAAGAGATACGAATAGGTGTTGGTCATAGTAAACCATAACTTCTTTTTCAAAACCAAGTTGTTGTGCCATTCTTGACTTTTAGAAATCTGAAATCACAATAGCATGACAGTGTAAGAAACTCATGTTAAACAATGCTATTTTATTGGTAGAAGTCAAAGAAAGGGGTTAGGAATCAACGGGGATAAAAAATATGCCTACTGAAAAATTGAAAATGGGTAGAAAATGGTCTCTGATCTTGTAAATTTGTGACCATGTTCGCTAAGTGAACATCGCAAAAGCGACCAGGAGGCACTAATGTGGAAATTACAAAAGTGAAGAGGGGTCGGTAAACAGATGTTCGCTTTTGCGACAGTGAGGTCATTTTCGCAATAAATCGCCTTCTCAATATGAATAACCAATATCTATTACACATTTTTCGCATAAGAATCAACTTTCAATAGTTAAAATCTAACAATAATCAAACAAGAAATTAAAAACCTGAATCATTTCGGCACAAAAACTTTGAAAATCATCTTTGCATTCCTATGGGCATTTTATCATAAAAATGGTCGACAACCTATTTCTTCATCATTTGGAACATGAAATGGGTACTCAAAACTTCCTCAAATACGCTAAATCAACCCACACAAATGCATTTAACAAATATTAAACAAGATTCAGCCAACATATACAAAAATTTAACCCCCTGAGTTTGAGAAGTTTTCACCCACATAATACACCCAACTTTCAATAAAGCAACAAGAATTCAAGAAACAGTTTACCATTTTAAGATAGTAAGAGTGAGAGAGACATACCGGATTTTTCTTTCACAATGAAGACCAAGATTTTTTAAGTAGATTTGAGAACGATTAGGAAGAAAGCAACAATTTTGGACTTTTATTTTGGTTTTCAAATCGTTTGGCTTCTGCAATCTGACTTTTCAAAGCCTTATCTTCGCTTAAGAAACATTCTAGTCACTTTTGCGACCTTTCATTAAAGGGCGGTTCGCTTTTGTGAGTGCCCCTCCACTTAAGCGATGTTCTCTTTAGACAAAGGGTGATGCTTTTACAGACCTTGCTTAAGCACACCTCTGCTCGCTTTGGCGACTTCGGAGAATAATTTTTACAGGTCGCTCACTATCCATTTCAACAGATTTAAGACCCCATGTGTGATCTACCTAGCCTCATTGGGTGAGCCTGGGCACCCAAAAAGTTCCCAAGTCATATTTTGAAGGGGTTCTAGCCCCAAACTTCATTTCCTTCAAGATCCTTGCCTCCAAACATATTACAAATTAACTCCAAAGACTCTAAAATCAAGAGGATTAGTCAATAATAAAATCTGATCCAATCTAATATTCAAAAACACCAAAATTAAACTATGAATCAAATATATTTAGATATTGATGGATTGTCTCCCATCAAGTACAAAATTCAACATTGCGATGCGATGTCGTCTACGCCACCCTTTGTATTCCCACTTCGAGGCAATGAACCTTCTCCCTAATTTTAGAACAATTTCTCTCTGAAGATCATGGGGAGTACAAGAGAGCATCAAGAGTTTCACTCGATCTCTCCACTTTGAAGACTTGAATTTCTTACCCAACTTTGTATAATTCTTTCGTTTTGGATCCTTGGGCAAGAGTGAGAGAATCACTAGGCCACTTGAGCACTGATTTTCATGATTTTTAACCCTCATACTCTTGATTCCACATGAACTAAAGTTGCCATGAATGATCTTCTTGGCCATTTTCTTCCAACTTGAGTATCATCTCATTTATTTTGGCTTCTTGGATTGTTATTGGTTTGGATTGGCTGAAAAAGCCTAAGATATCTTTTATGTCCACAACAACCCCTTTTGTTTGTTCACGTATTAGCTTCCAAAGTTGCAATCTCAAACTCGAGTCGAACCATATCATAGCACCTAGTTAGGTGCCAGTTGTGAGGCTCTTTTTCACTCTTTTCGGCCATTGGATAAGCAGTAGCATCTACCTCCATTCTTGTTCTCACCTTATCCTTAAGAGTTGCGAGTACAAACTCGAATTTGACCATCTTATGGCACCGAGTTAGGTGCATGTTGGGAAGCTTTTCCTTTTCTTGGGAAAGTAGATGTAGGATTTTCCCACCCCAATTGAGATTTTTGTTCGCGACCTGAGCCTAAATTGACTTATCACACAAATATGATCGTGAGGTCATGGGTCGATATAGGGTATACCACTCCCAACCATAATTTAATCAAGAAAAGCCATAAAAACAAAGCAACAGAAAGTAAAGTCAACTATTCACTATTTAGATAGAAACAAGTAAACTAGAAATCTTAAATCAATTCAATACACCTAATCGTTCCCTGACAAACGGGACCAGTTTTGATAACGCTCAAATTACCCTGAAAACAAGTTCAAATAGTAAGCGGTCGTTAGCAATAAAAATATCCAAGAAGAGAGTCGGGGTCGCATCCCAAGAGGAATAATTTGACGGCAATTGAAAAGACAAAGAATTACAAGCTACTAGTTTGAACCTAAACTTAAGAATACACAATTATCAATAAGATTGGTTTTAGGTAATACAATTGAGGTTGGGCAAAGTTCTAATCAAGCAAGAAATAATTGGGAAATTTGGAACTCAATACTCATTCAAAGATCCATTGCAATCTCAACACATGCTAATTCAATCATAGGTAGGCCTAGGTCATCTTCAACGACACAAATCTTCTTTCGATCACATTGTGCTATATAATGAAATATCCTTTCGGTCTCATTCATGTAATTCAAAAAACAACCTAATAGCTTAATTCAAACCTCTCTTTCGAGCAAGCCTTGCATTCAACAATGAATACTTAAATCTCTCTTTTGAGCAAACTCACAATTCAAGGCTAATATGCCATTATCAGTCTAATTCTCCACTTCACGAATTATCTTTTGAGTAACCCACAAAGATCGGGAGCTAGATTTGAGCATGCACTCTCAAATCATAAATTCAAACATGAAAATAATATTAAAGCCTTTTCTTAAATATTAAGCATGAAATTAAATACAAAAGCGATAGGATGAGAAATTAAAGATTCAAAGGAGTTGTCTATTTCTAGCACAAAACCCCAAATCTCAATTAGCAATTACACCCACAATTAATGCAGTATGAAAGAAGATAGGATAAACATAATACTATTTAAGAACACAATTTTTGATCAAAAGGATGAATTATGAGGTAACTTACCTTTAAAGTTTGTACCCAAAATATTCAATTCTAACACAAAGAGTTCTTCCTTGGTCTAAGCTAAGCTAAAAGATAAAGTTCAATAATCTCGAATTGTATGGAATTATCTGATCGAATGGTGTTTCCCTTTAGCCCTTTGTGAGAATTTTGGATCTCTGAGAATTTCCAATTCTGCCCTTAGCCAAATAGTCAGGTCTTACTGAAGCGGCTGGTAGTTTGCAAAAGTTGATGTCACCAAAGTGAGCATCATATCGCTTAAACAAACCCTGCCTTTTGTGGTCTGTTCACAAAAACGATCCCTACATGGTCACTTAAGCAACCAGTTAACCTTGTGTTGACCATTGTAGAAGTGACCAATGCTTCACAGGTGCGACATCAGAGGCAGTTTTCCTGCCAGGTTCAACTCATATTTCCACTCTTTTCCATCATGTTCCTTCCAAACAACAAATACCTAAAATCATAATAAGTCAATGAATAATTATCCTCTTTCTCTACTTCAGTGCCACAAAATCATAAGTAAACATCCTCAAATGAGTGGAAATTCACCACTCATCACCTACGGGTTGGACCTACAGTTTGTAGAACTTTCTACGGCCCGTACTGGTCAATCATAGAGCCAACTTTAGACACTCTAAAATCCTTCCAACTTCCATTATTCTATGGAACCCGTCTACGAAACATGAACAAACTATGACCCGTCATTCCCCTCTATAGGCGTGAGGTTTCAAATTAAATCTCTCAATCCATTCTACGAGTGCCATCTATGGCCTATCAAACTCCCTATGGCTCATCCTGTCATTCTATAGGTCAACTTATTGGGACTTATATTTCCAAAACTCAAATCATGATCCTATGACTTCATTTCTATGGCTTGTAAGACTTCCTACGGTCCGTAGATAGGATGCGTAGTTCCTGCACTAGTTCCAAAATCTAAACTTCCCTTTTCAAATCTAACTTTCTCAGATCCAACATTCAAATTTATGAGATGTTACAATATCTCCCCCTTGGAATATTCGTCCTCGAATGGGATTCAAGCTAGCATGAATAGAGTAGGAGAGAAACTAACAACCAAACATAAATGCAAATTTTATCAAAATGCACATAAATATGGAGAATCACTCCAAGTTTAATCAAAACATCAAAATAAAGTTTTTCATGAGGATGCATGCATATGGAAACATGAGAATTACTAAAACGTATGAATCCAAAAGAATGACCATGAGGAGCTAATACCTCCAACTAGAATAGGAGCGGAGGAAAAGAGATGAGGATACTTGATCATTATATCGGCTTTAGCTTACCAAGTAGCACCCTCAACTTGTTGATTCCTCTAAAGAACTTTCACGGAAGCAACTTCATTATTTCTCAACTTCTGCACTTGTCGGTCTAAAATCTCAACCTGAGTTTCTTCATACGAAAGACTTTCTTTAATTCTCAAACTTTCCAAAGGTACAATGGACGTCAGATCTCCAACAAACATTTTCAACAAAGAAACATAGATTACTAGATGTACCAATGCTAAATCATTAGGTAACTCCAATTCATAAGCAACCTTGTCACACCTTAAAATTTGATATGGACCCACATATCTGGAACTAAGTTTCCCTTTCTTTCCAAACATCATCACACCTTTCATGGACAAAATTTTCAAGTAAACCTAATCATCAACATCAAGTGCAAGCTCTCTTCTTCTAACATCGGCATACGACTTTTGTTGACTTTGAGCCACTTTCAACCTCTCATGAATAAGTCCAACCTTTTCTATTGCCTCATGAACTAACTCGGGCCATATCAAATCAACCTCACTAACTTCAAACCAATCAATAGGAGACCTACACCACCTAGAATAGAGAGCCTAAAATAGAGCCATTTGGATACTTGAGTGATAATTATTATAAGCAAACTTGATCAAGGGAAAATGATCATCCTAACTACCCTTGAAATCAATCACACAAGCACTTGACATATCTTCCAAAGTCTGAATTAGTACGCTCGTCTAGTCCATTTGTCTAAGGATGAAAAGTCGTGCTAAGCTTCACTTGAGTACCAATACCTTTTTGAAATGACCTCCAACATTGAGATGTAAACTAAGTACCACTGTAGAAGATAATGGACAAGGGCACTCTATGCAACCTCACCATTTCTCGAATATAAATCTTAGCATACTCTTACATTGAAAATGAAGTCTTTACGAAGAAAGTGAGCCGATTTTATCATTCGGTCCACAATAACCCAAATTGAATCAAATTGACAACGAGTATGAGGTAATCCTTAATGAAGTTCATATTCAAATTTTCCTACTTCCAAGTAGGAATTCTAACGTCATGAGCCAAACAACCCAGTTTACGATGATCAACTTTCACTTGTTGATAATTCATATATTTAGCCATAAACTTCGCAATATCCTTCTTCATTCCATTCCACCAGTAAAATTTTGGCAAGTCACGATACATCTTGGTGGCTCCCGGGGAAATAAAATACTAAGAACTATGAGCTTCTATCAAAATTTGATTTCTCAACTCATCAACATTCGGAACACACAATTGACCTTGGTATCAAAGGACATCAACTCCCCCTTAAGAGAAAGCCTTAATTTCTTTTTCAAAAACTGACTTCTTCAATTCAACTAACACTGGATCAAGATCTTATTTAGCCTTAACATCATATATAAAAGACGATTCTAAGCCATTTGGAACAATCACACCACCTTCATTAGAGTCGATCAAGCAAACACACAATTGGGTCAACCTATGAACATCACAAACTAGATCTTTCTTACCATCTTTAATATAAGCAACGCCTCCCATCGATAGCCTACTAAGAGTATCCGCCACCACATTCACTTTGGTTGGATAATAGAGAACACTAATGTTGTAATCTTTCAATAATTCAAGTCACCTTCATTATCAAAGATTCAAATACTTTTGGGTGAAGACATACTTCAAGCTCTTGTGGCCGATAAACACATCTGCATGCACACCATATAGGTATTGTCTCCAAATCTTTAGAGCTAACACTATTGACGCTAACTCCAAATCATGAGTCAAATAATTCTATTCATGCACCTTCAATTGCTTTAAAGCATATGAGATGACTTTCCTATGTTGCATTAAAACAGAACCAAAATTAATCCATAAAGCATCACAATAAACCGCAAAACCATCTGATCCTTCCACTAAGGTCAATATATGGGCTGAAGTGAGTCTATCTTTTAACGCTTATAAACTCTTCTCACAAGCTTCTAACCATAGAAATTTTACCTTTTTTGAGTCAATGTTGTCAAAGGCAAAGAAATAGATGAAAATCCTTCCACAAACCTTCTATAGTAATCGGCTAAATCCATGAAAATCCATATATCTGAAGTGGATAAAAGTCTAGGCCAATTCTTAACTACCTTGATCTTCTTTGAATACTTTAACCAGAGACAATGTGTCCAAGGAAAGCAATGGACCTCAACCAAAACTCACATTTGCTAAATTTAGCATACAATTCCATATCCTTAAAAATTTGCAACACAAACCTCAAATGCTCAACACGCTTATCCTCACTCCGTGAGTAAATCAAGATATCATCAATAAATACAATCACAAACATGTCCAGACATTTCTTAAAGACCCTATTCATCAAATCCATGAACAGTGCCGGGGCATTAGTCAAATTAAATAGTATTACTAAAAACTCATAATGACCGTACCGAGTTAAAAAAGTCATCATCATAATGTCATTCTTCTTCACCTCAATTGGTGATAACCCAACCGAAGGTCAATCTTAGATAAGTAATTGGCTCATTGGAGTTGGTCAAACAAATCATTTATGCTTGGAATATGATACTTATTATTAATGGTAACATTATTCAATTACCGATAGTCAATGCACATTTAGAGGGAACCATTCTTATTTATAACGAACAACACCAAAGCACCCTACAGAGAAATACTCAGTGTAATAAAACCCTTATTTAGTAAATCCTTCAATTGGTTGTTTAATTCCTTAAGTTCTGTCAGGGCCATAAGGTAATGTGGAATAGAGATACGTTGCATATCTGAAAGAAGGTCAATACCGAAGTCTATTTCCCATTCGAGAGGATACCGAGAAGATCATCAGAAAATACTTTTGGAAACTCATTTACAATCACAACTAACTTAAGATTAGGGGTTTTAGAATATGTATCCCTAAACCTAACAAGATGATAAATGCAACCCTTCGAAATAATTTTCCTAACCTTAAGGAGAGATATAAAACTGACCCTTAAGAACATAATTTCCCTATTCCCATGACATGATAGGTTCGTGTGGAACCTTAAATGTGACTAATTGGGTCCTACAATCTATGGAAGCATAACATGCATGAAGCCAATCTATCCCAGAATAACATCAAAATCTAACATATCAAGCACTACAAGATCAACATGAGTGACTCTATTAGAAATGGAAATTAGATAATTTTTATAAACTCCTTTCGCAATAGTGGAATCACCAACAGGAGTAGAGACATGAAAGGGGTTAGAAAGGATTATAGGGTCAACATCAAATATCATGGCCAGATAATGAGTAATAAATGACAATGAAGCACCCGAATCAAGTAAAACATACACATCAAAATGAAAAAATCAACATATCGGTCACCACATCCAAAGAACCTTCATGATCTTATTGAGTCTGAAGAGCATAAAGCATATTCTAACAAGGACAATCTGAACCAAAACCAATAGGTTGAGCTTTCCTGCCATCCTTTCCAACTCAAGCTTGAAACAGACAATCCTTCACTTTGTGACCGCTCTTTCTACAATCCAAGCAACTATTTGTACCGGCTAAGCATTTTCCCAAGTGACTTTTTCCACCACTACTTCTTTGAGGCTTATCTTAGGTTTAGACACCCTATCTTTGTTGAACTTAGGAGCCGAACCATTTGAAAAACCTTGATCGAAGAAATTTTACCAAAATTGAGAACGACCATGTCCACCGTACCTAGAATGAGAAAAGTCACCATCATTGGTCCTTGCCCTCTTGGAATTACTAGACTTTTCCTTTAGCTTCTCCTCTTCAATTTGTTGGGCATGTATCATAAAATAAGAGATATCCATCTCCTTAATCAACATGGCAGTACAACACTCCTTAACCACCATTTTGGATACACCTGACACAAACTTACTTATTCTTGCCCTAAAATCGACACCGTAGTTAAAGCATACTTAGTCAATTGAAAAAAACTTCAAAGCGTACTCATTCACACTCATATTTCCTTGATGAATATTAATGAATTCAAGAACATTTTCCTCCCTCATCTCAAGGGGAAAGAAATGATGAAGAAAATCTCCTTGAATTTCTCTGAATCAAGAGGTCTTGCATCAATAACCCTCTTTTCCTTCCATTGGTTGAACCAAACTTTGGCAACACCCTTGAGTTGATAAGTGGCCAATTCCACTTTCTCCACCATTGATACTCCCATTATCTCTATTATCTTATACGCCTCATCAATGAACTTTTGAGGATCCTTATCAACTTTTTACCCATGAAAGTCTAGGGGATTAATCCTAGTGAAGTTTCTTATCCTTGTTGTCGTCGTACCCATATTTGGGTTCATGGGAACAACGACTTCTCTATTAGCTTGGTCGTAATAGCTTGATTCAAGAGTTGAAAAGTAGCTCTAAATTCAACACGTGTCACATGCTCGACCAAAGGATTGATCGATGCTTGAGGAACCTCAGGCTCCACATCATTAGCCATATCCCTTCTCACATAAGCTCATTGGGAGGCCATATCCTGAAAAGCAATGGACAAGAGTTAGGAGAAGGACCCTTATAGAGAATAGCTTTATGGCACAACTTTAGAGAGTGAAAAAGGTGAAGTTTTCTAAAGGCTTTGTAGCCTCTTATTCACAAATGTGACGCGTTTCACACTTATGAACAAGACTCTACTCGACACGGCTTGTTAAATATCCTATGACCTTTTTCTAAACCTTGTACTCTGAATACCAAATTTCACGACCGTATATAAGACGCTGAAAGGCCATACATAAGCCATTTGACATACATACAAAACAACATAATAGAATGTACAAGAATTTCAAGTGAGATGTCTCATATCGTAAAAGAAGTTTTGAACATAAGTGCGGAATCATAACTAAGTCTTAACAAGTCATTCTAAAAATCAATAAAGTGGTTGGGACGTAACTGCTAAGTGGTGAATTTTTACTGATTTGAGGCTCTTTTCTTAGTTATTTTGGCTTGCTTTAGTTTAAAATCGATTCTTTTAATGTGTTTTTCTTTATATTGGCAGGAAATGAAATGGAAAATGGATTTAGAAGACCTTTGAAGAAACCAAGTGGAATTGGATCAAGAAGAGGTCAAATTGGAAGAAAGTAGAATTGGTAGAGAATTACGCATTGCGACCGCGTGATGAAGAGGTCATGATCACATTGCACAAGTAATCTAAATCTCATGATCACGTAGTTAGGGGTAATGATTGTGTGACCCAGCGACACTGCTCATCGCGATTGCGTAAGCTAGTTATCACGACTGTGAAGGGTAAACTACCTGGCACCTGGGCAGATTGGGAATTTCACCAAATCTATTCCCAAAACCCTTTTTACAATGATGAGCAGTCATTGTTCAAAAAAATAAAATCCTTATTAGATTAGAGAAGATTTCTTCATCTCTTAGCTTAATATTTGAAAACTAATTTGTAGATTTTAATTCGGGGATAAGGCATTGAAAGCAAGTTGCCTAACATTTCATTTATGGATTTGGAGATTGTGTTCTACATTAGTAAATTTATTTTACCCTTCTTCATTTCTTTGTTCTTAATTGCTAGAAATGTGAGTGTAATTACCTATATGAAATTGGGACTTTTGTGTTTGAAATTGACAAAGCTATTAGGGTTTTCAATTTATTGCTCTATTGATTTTGTGAGTCCTTGTTTCCATATTTGATTTCATGAAATAGGTTCAATCTAGTTTTCATGTTTGAATTTATGGGTTGAGATTGCATGCTCAACCTTAGCTTCCGATCATCATCGGTTTCTTGAAAATAAAATCTGTGAAGTGGAGAATTAGATTGATAATTGCATTTCCGCTTTGAATCTTGAATTTGAGATAGAAAGATGAAAGTTTAGGGTTTCAGTGTTGGGTGCCGGGCTTACTTGAAAGAGAGGTCTGGGTTAAGATTTTGGGTTGTTTAATTTGGCATATAGATAAGACCGAAAGACGATTCTATGAATAGACGCTTTGAGATCGAAATATAATTAGTGTAATTGAAGATGACCTAGCCTACCTATTATTGCTTGATTCTTGGATTGAATTGAAATGGATCATTGAGTTTTAATTGAATCTCAAGTTTTTCCAATTCCCATACATCCTTTTTTTTATATTGTCTTTGCCCCTATTAGAAGTGTAGTTATAAAAATTGACTTCTATTTGATATTTTGTACCTTGTATGTTTAGATTCAAACTAGTATCTAGTTAGCCTTTATCTTTTCAATCGCAGTTACATTGTTCCTTGTGGGATTTGATCCCAACTCTTAGTTGGGTATTTTTATTGACGATGACCGCTCACTCTTTTGATTAGTTTTGAAGAGTGATATAAGAGTTATCAGTAACCCATGCACCACGTACAAAGTCAAAAGGGAGAATCATAAAAGCAATAAAAATCTTTGTGGCCTTGCCCTCGGAGTATGTGGGCTTACCAATCCAAAAGCAAAAGAGAGATCCAAGATAGCCACAAGTGGAAGAAGGGAGAGATTCAGACCCTACATTATGAAACAATGTAGGTACAAGTATGAGTTAGTACATGAAATGTACTAAGTATGAGGAAAATGCATAACATTTTTATATAAGGACATTTAAACATAATATGCATAACCAAGCTAAAGATTAATAGTAAAACCTTCAAAGATAAGTCATAAATCATGAACATGATCAATGGCTACTAAAAATCATTTGAAAGCTTTCATAGAACCTTTGAGGGTAACTTAGTTCATTTTGTTGGATATTAGTTTTAACCGACAATAGACCGTGTAAGTTATAACATGGAATCAGATGTAACTCCCACATCGAGAAGGGAGAGTCTACTTGCTGAGGTAGAACTATGTATCATATTATTAATGATATTGTGGATCCACTAGCTAAGTCACTTAAGACAATTCTGCGGGGGCACGTAGTTTAGAACTGCAGGTTGCTCCTAGAGATGACCCTACTAGAGCCTTCACCACAAAGTTCTTTTGGTGCTAAGTTAAATCCCAACAAAATTTGTCATAAACATATTCATATCATCATACTTGGAAAGGCACAATAAAACTACCAATCTAATCATAAATACATTATAGAGTAGCTCATTTAAATAATGATTCTTAAATATGTAAGAAAACCTTTCACAACCATGATTTCATAATATGTAAGAAAACCTTTCACAACCAATTGATACTTATGTCAAAAGCATCCTTAGTTCCTAAAACATTATTTTTATAAGACATGCATAGCTTTCATAAATCATACTTCATAAGTTCATATGCTTTCTTCATAAATTCATCATCATAATCAAGTAAAAAGCATGGGTCCATATGAAATCAATTGAAAACCTTTTAATTGAATCAAATCATGCATAATAAGATTGAAATCAAACAACGGAATCATAACAAGTAGGACCCATGAAGATTTGCATAACACCCAAGATAATTGGGATGAAATTAGCTTTTGGAGATTGAGATTTCTTGGGACCCAATGGATGAATGGAATCCATTGGTGAATTCCCATACAGGAGAAAAAAGAGGTTAGAAGCTTGGAACCCTAGCTTTTTTCCTTGAGCGTGAGAGAGAATTGGAGGAGATGAATTTGGATGGTTTTTGGGAATTTGAGAGAATGAGAGGGTTTGTGTAGTTTCAAGAATTGAAAGGTAGTTATAGGACTTAGAATTAGGGTCAAAATGACACAGTGTAGGTATTAAATGCAATGGAAAAGACCCAAATATCCTTAAGAAATAACTGTTAGAGTGGCCTATAGGTTGGACCTATGGTCCGTAGAATTTTTTACGGTCTGTACTCGTCAATCGTAGAACCAACTTCAGAAACCTAAAAATCCTTCCAATTTCCATGAGACCTTTCAACGGTCCGTCATCTCATCTGTAGTCTGTAGACGTCTCCCGTAGAACCCAAGTTAAAGTCCAAAATTTTACTAAGTGTAGACCATTCTACAAAATCCATTTACGACACGAAAAACCAACTACGGCCTGTCATTCCCTTCCGTAGGTCTGAGGTTTCAAATTAATTCTCTAAATCCATTCTACGAGCGCCATCTATGACCTGACAAACCTCCTATGTCTTGTCCTATTATGTCGTAGGTCAACTTACTGGGACTAAAATTTTCCAAAGTCAAGTCATGATCCTACGACTTTCTTTTTATGGCCCGTAGGTCTTCCTATGGTTCGTGAATAGGACACCTAGTTCCTAGACCAGTGCCAAAATCTGAACTTCTTTTTTCAATCCAACTTATCAATTTCCAAGATGTTACAAAAATCTTTTGGCAAAGCCTCTCTCAGAAAAGCACCACTACTACTTTTGTCGACACCTTCCATATGACCTTTACTAACTGGACTATAAACTGGAGCTCAATCAGAAAGTCCAAGTTTAATCAATGGCTACCCTGGGATAATATCATCCTATTCAGCCTTTGGAATCTCTGGATTAACAGGAATGATAACGTCTTTAATAAAAATAAGCACCATGTTCAAGTTAACCATGTTATCGCCAAAGATACTGAATATCATTTGCTATTAAGTAATGAACATCCAAATCATTAAAAAGGGTTGACATCCAAGTCAAATGGATACCGCCAATGCAAGACATCTACAAACTAAACACTGATGGCGTAACAGGTAAGGAACCAAGTCCAGGTGAGATAGGAGGGGTGATCCGTGATCACCATGAGCAATGGATTTGGGTTTTCACCAAGAAACTCAAACACACTACTGCTCCTCAAGAAGAACTAAATGGAATTATGCAAGGCTTAAAGCTTGCTAAAGTCAAGAACCCAGTTTCCTTAGAACTAAATACTGATTGTGCTAACATTGTCTCAATGATTCAAAACGGTTACTTTTCATATGCTAACATAATATCTAAATACAGGTCACAGATGAAGAACCTAGGAATCTCAACGGTGATGTATGTGTATCGGGAGTAGACCAGGGTAGTTGATGCATTGGCTATGGAAGGAAGGAGAAGCGGAAGTTTGGACAAAACTATCTTTTTTAGATTCCCTATGTATGCTAGACTAGTACTAAAAGCAGACATCACATAATATTTTTTTACCAAAAACATCCCCTACTGTAATTTTGCCACTCATGGTCGAGCTCTAGAACATAGTTAGAATTTAGGAACCCCAAAGAATGTTGTAATAAAAGTTAGGTTCTTCGTTATCCTAAAATTCTGAGATCCTTACACCGAACACCAATGTCAAGAACTGAACTTTGAAAAAACAACACCAATACCAAATCGAAAAATAGAAGAACTAAGATCGAAGAACTAAATTAGTTCAATTTAGTTCAATTTTTTATTTTCTGATATTTATGTCCAATCTAGTGAGAGAGTTATTTTATGGAAGAATAAAAAAGAATGAAAAAGTTTAAAGAAGAGATAAGAAAGAAATACCCAAAAACTAATGAAAAAATAAACTAATGAAAAAGTTTAAAAAGAGAGAATAAAATGAAATGGATATACACATAAATTAGAAAAAAAAAAGTTAAAACATATAAATAAGTTATTTACTAACTCTAAAAAGTGTGAAAAGTGTTATAAAATAAAGATATTAGAAGTTAAATAAAAAAAAATGAGAGAAAGAGTAGTAATGTGTTTCCTTTCAATATTTCAATGTGTATCTTTATGTAGGTAAGAGGAATATATATAGAAGGTAGAAGTGTATTTGTATCCTTCAAAGTAATGACTAAATCCTACAAGTCATGAAGTGTGGATTTTCTACAGGACTTTCACATTTCATTATTTATGACACTCCCCCTTTGATGTATGTGTATAAAGAAATTCTAGATAAGAAAAGAGAGTGTACATTGTTATTCTTAATAACAAATTATTTATTGTCTCTTAAAAACCTTATCAAGATATCAAGATATCTCACAACCATCAGACTACTCAATGGATATGTTTTATCCATTAAAAATCTCTTTAATATATTCTCAGTATATGTTGATTGATGGAAAAATATTTCATTTTCAAAATGTTCAATTTGTAGTCCAAGATAAAATTGTCTTTCCGGGGTCTTTCATTTTAAATTTTATTTTCAGACATTTTTACTGCCTTTGAAAGGTCATTGGGAGTTCCAATGATAACCAAATCATCAATATATACAATTATCATGAAAAATTTAGATCCAGACCTTTTCATGAAGATAGAAGAACAAATTGGGTTACTTTTAAATCCTTCTTTTCGTAAATATTTGCTAAGGTGATTATACCACATTTATCCCGATCGTTTCATTTTGTATAAAGAAGCTTTATTGAACTAGTTTCTTGAGAATCATTGTATGCTTCAGACCCTTTGAATCCTTCAGAAATTTTCATAAAAATGTCATGGTCCAATGAGCCATATAAATAGCTAGTGACCATGTCCATTAGGTGCATTTCAAGATTTACATGAACTGCCAAGTTTATTAGATAACTGAAGGTAATTGCATCCACTATAGGAGAATATGTTTCTACATAGTCAGTGTCAAATCTTTGTGAAAAAAATTTGGACTACAAGTCATGCATTATATCTTACGACTTCACCTATTTTATTTCATTTTTACACAAAAATTCATTTATTCCCCATTGGATTGACATCTTCAGGTATTCGAATTATTGATCCGAAAACTTTACGTTTTTCAAATAAAGTCAACTCTGCTTGAATTGCATCCTTTCATTTTGGCCAATCATTTTTCTGTCTACATTCATCAACAGATTTTGGTTCAAGATACTCATCTTGTTGCATTATTTCAATAGCAACATTATAAACAAAAATATTACCAACCACAACATCGTTTTGGTTCCACCTTTTTCCTGTTGAGATATAACTTACTGAGATCTCTTCATTCTCATTATTTTTAGATATCTTTATCTTTTCTGTTGTCTCATTATTTGTTATGTCTCGGTGCTCTCCTTGAGCACTCACTATCATATTATGATCATTTTCTTCTCTTTTTTCGGGGATTTTTATCCATAGAACCAATTGGTCTACCACGTTTAAAATGTGGTCTAGACTCATTTACATTAGCAGTTTGTTCTGAATATATCGATTTGAACTGGAGCATTGCATCTGGAACATGAGATTTAGTAACCCTTGGAATGTTAGTAAATGCATCTGGCAGTTTATTTGAAATATTTTACAAATAAATCATCTTTTGAACCTCTTGTTCACATTGATTTGTTCGAGGATCTAAATGACATAGTGATACTGCATTCCAATCTATCTCTTTTTTCAATTGCTTATGTTTTTCCCATAATGTTGGATATTCAAATTCATCAAAATGACAATCAGCAAATCTTGCAATAAATAAATCTCTAGTCATAGATTTCAAATATTTTATAATAAAAGAAGATTCATACCCAACATATATTCTCAATCTTCTTTGGGGATCCATCTTTGTGTATTTTGGTGGAGCAATTAGAACATATACCGCACATTTGAAAATTTTAAGATGAGAAATATTTAGCTCCTTTCCAAAAGTCAACTGTGGTGGGGAGAAATCATGAAAACTGATTGGCTTTATGCGCACAAGTGTTGTTGCATGCAAAATAGCATGCCCCATACCGAAAGAGAAAGTTTTGTGCTCATTAGTAATGATTTAGCTATCAACTGGAGACGTTTAATCAATAATTCTTCTAGATCATATATTTTGAGTATGAACATGAGCAACATGATGTTTGACTGTTATTCCAATGGACATACAATAATCATTGAAGAATTGAGATGTAAATTCATCGGCATTATCAGGACGGATAATTGTGCTCTCAACCTTATAATTTGAGCCAACAATCTCGCAAAACTCATGTTGCGAGTTGATATTAAGCACACATGTGACCATTTTGTAGATGCCTCTATCAAGATCATATAATATTTAAATGGTTCACATGAAGAGTGAATTGACTCACATATATCTATATACATTTTAGAAACGCAGGGGATTCAATCCCAATCTTAGTTTCTGCTGGCTTAATAATCATTTTCCCTTGGGAACAAGCAACATAAGAAAAGTCTTTAGATTGAAATTTTTTATGATTCTTCAAAGTGTGTCCATGCGAATTCTCAATAAAGAAGACAATTATGGAGGGAGGTGAAAAGTTGATTGAATAAATATTTTTTAAATTATAAAAAATAAAATAAGTAAATAAACTTTTCTCCCATCTTTTAACATATGAAAAATTAAATAATGAAAGTTATAAATATGGTAGATTAGATAGTAATGAGTATTTTATTAATATAATTAAGACTATCATTTATAAATATGTAGAGGTGTGAGTTATTGATGTTTGCGTAATCAAGACACATCTTTCAATGCAAGTGTCTACGATCGTACAATAGTAAAGTAACCCAACCAAGGGTTGGGGTTGAGTCCCAATGGAGTGGTTTTGAGAATTAACAGAAAAATAAAATTAAGTTCTAATTAGTCATAGCTAAAAACATTATCGAATAAGAACATGTGCAATCTAAGGGGTGACGCAAGCATCAATTATCAATGGGGGTTTGTCACAAGTAAACAAAAATCAGCTTAAATATAAGGAGTACTAATCAAGGAGATGGGATTCTTGGGATGGTATAGAAATACAGGATAAATTAAACTATTGGGTACATGCTTTTGATAATAAATCTGTTGAATATTTGTAACTAGGCTAGACTATAGTGGGAGAAAATTCTCTCTCTAGCAACTCACCCCGAATCAACTCAATTTCTCTCGAACCCCGAGTTGCTCCATGAAGAACATCCTCCACCTTAGCCCACTCACTCTCTCGAGCAAGTGTGTGGGAGAAGGACTAGGGTTCACTCTCTCGAGTTGAACCTCATGTTGACCCAATCCCACCGGCCATCAATTTAGTAATCTTAGTTTTACGACCTCTCTCTTGAGCAAGCAAAAAACACAAAGGTGAAATCGTATTTGCAACAACAATTTCATTAAGTTCCACCACAACTACTAAATGAAATCACATCTAAACAACAAATAAATCATCAAGAAGCAAGACCCAATAGATAATCTAACCCATATTCACAAAATCACACTCCAAGAATTAGAGTTTTAGCTAGACATGTAAAAGAGATAGAAATTTACACCAATATGAGTTTGCATTCAAATGGGTATGAAGATTTTAAGTCTCAAAACAAGGAAAGAGCGAAGAATCCACAAGACCCACGTCTAAATTCTTGGAGTTTAAACCATTTGAATCTTCAAGTTCTTCAAAACCCTCTTCAAACTTAGAATTCAAAATTCTGTATTAAAAATCTGATATTAAGCTACAACTCTCAACGAGTATTTATAGTTTTTAAAATTTTGTGCTACAGTGAATCATTCAGCGTCATTAGTCGAGATCGCCGATCAACTTAGCTATCCGCACTTTGGTAGGTTTCATTGCCGTTTTGCTCTATCTTTCAGCATCATCGTGTTTTGGATCATTGGGCGGTTCATGGAACTGCTCGGCGACACGCCGACTACTCCTTTTCACCGCCGATTTGATCCTTTCTTTTAGGGCTTAGCACACTGGAATAAAAGGCGAGGATAAGACCTTTTGGCGACTCACTGAATGGGTTCGGCAATTCTCAGATCTTCATTTCTTCATTCTTTCAGCTGCCTTTGTTTCTTTTTGCTAAGTAGTGTCCATGCTTTCCCTCCAACTCCAAATACCTGAAACTTAAGGGTTTTCATCAGATATTGAGACAAAATATGCATTTGAGGACACTAATTCTATCAAAATATAGCCCTAAATTAGTCCAATTTGTGAACTCATCAATTATAAAGATGGAATTTTTTATATTAATTAATTGTAAAAATCAAAAATCATAATAAAAAAAGGAAGAAAAATAAAGATAAAAATAACTTTGCTTATATCTGATTTTATATATATATATAACAATTACATTTGTATTATTTTAATTACAATTATATTTATAAATGTTTTAAATTAAATAAAGAAGGCAAAAGAAGGAATCTTGGAGATATAAATAGTATAATATTAATGAGGAAAGAGAAAATGTAAGATTAGTTATTTTCTGAAATTTTTAAAAGCGTAATTATTTTGGGGAAAAAACAGAAGATAAAGTTTTGGCCGAGTTTTTAAAATTTGCACATATATCATAGAAAGAATAGAGTTGATAAGCCAACTTCACTCTGTTTTGGACTACCCAGCTCAGGAAACGATATAATGCCAACAATAAGCCCATAAAGAGCCAAAACTTCAGCAAAAATGAGAATGAATATCATCCCCGTTTACACCAAATTTTGACCCTCTACAATATAAATTAATCATCTTGTTTCTTTAATTTTAAACAATTTGAAATAATTAGTTTTATAAAATTCAAAATATTTTTCTTGTTATATTTTATGTAATTTTGTCATTTTAAAAATAAAATATATGTTTTTATATAATTATGTATATAACTAATACATTTTATGAATACTCAAAAATCGTCTCAATTTTTTTTTGTTAATTAGTATTAGTTTGTCAATAGTTATTATTTTTTAAGATAATTGGTTAATTATTTTATTTTGTTAAATATTAAGAAGCTCGTTAGTTAATTATATTAATTTGTTTCATTCATTTTTTAGCCGAAATCACTAATTAACTCAATTTGGCTACATTTTACACTTCACGTTTTCGAGTCTGGATAGCATCCTTTTTTTATCACATTTTATTTTTTGAACCCTCTCAATGAAAATTCTGCATCTGACACTATTTGCAACAATAGTATAGAAATTTTGTTTTGATGTTTTGATGCCACTCTTTCTATGCTTCTTACATTGATTTAATGTATCGACTCTTGTACATGTATATTTTCTGTAATTCATGTGACATTAATTCAAGTCCATTTTGAACTCATTCCTTGCATTTTATATGGTTGCATTCAGAATTTGAGTTAGCCTTACGATGTTCGAGTGAAAGGGAAACTGAAATTTATGTGCATCATATTATAATCGGAAAGGGCCAATTGGTCCTGCCAAATGATGAAATCATTATGATCAATAAACATTTTATTTACCATGACATGTGATTCAACAACGTCAATACTTGTGTGGTACAACCCAAAAGAAAGTGCAAACAAATTTTTCATGCACAAATCTTTTTCTCTTTTTATTGTAGTAATATAAAGGCATTCAACCTTTTCTTCATTAGAAATCTCAAAATGATAGTCATTTTAGCGAATAACCTTGAAATTTAACAAGTTTCTTTGAAACTTACTACAATACAAAACATTATTAATGGCCAATATTGTCCCCCATGTAGTAATAAGGTTGCTCTCCCAGAGCCTTCAATTATTTTTGTACTATCAAATATTATATTAACATTGACCCCTTTCATAATCAAATGGGAGAAAATTTATATTCTCTTAATATAGTGTGAGTTGTAACACTATCCAGAAGGCACATACCTCTATTACTCATCTTGGATCCAATTAAAGATTGGAAAATTTTATTCATCTTCATAAAATAAAAGTACATCATAACAGATAAGATGACTAGCAACATTGCAAGAAAACTTAAGTCTTTATATTATTTTATTGTAAAATTTTAAAATAAAAGAAACGTAAAAAAAATAAAATCGAAAGCAAATAAAAAATCAACAACATATTGTTTATCATAACATAAAATCAAACATCAGTTACGATCCCCAAAGAAGTCTTCAACCTCCAAATAAATAATATCATTGAGGTCATCAAAATCATCATTCTTCAAAGCTAAATTCACTTCAATATTATCATTGTACATTTGCTAAGGTCTTGCCTCAACATTATTTTCAAATGTCAAGTGTGATTCCATTTGAGCCTTGGAATAAGGTATACCACCTTTATTTGCCCTTTTTTTTAAAAAGAAATTTTGATAAATCCTGACAAAATGTTGAAGTGTCCGACATTCATGCTTCCAATGGCCTTTCATGCCACAACGATGACAGTTGCCTCATAAAGGACTACCTTGAGAACACATATTGTTCTCTCTTTTATAATGACCACCACTACGATGATTATTATGTCGTTTTCTGCTATTGCCACATCCACACACATTATTATGGCCCCAATTTTTATTTTGTCTTCTTTCAAATTGACCATATGCTTCTACCACATTTACTTTCGATAATGGAGCAGTTTCAGTGGGACGGGATTCATGATTGTTCAACAAAATAGTATTATGTTTCTCAGCCGCAAAAAGGCATGAGATTAAAGCAGAAGACTTTTAAATCTCATTTATGGTATTGCTGCTATAACACCAGATTTTGAGGCATGAAAAGTAGTAAGTCTTTTTCAACGTATCTTTATCTGTTATATTTTTCCCACATAATTTTAATTGTAAAGTTATTTTATATAAAATAGAATTATAGTCATATACAGTTTAAATCAGTCCACAATTCAAGTGGATCTCTCACTGTCAAATATTCGGCATTTTTCATCCAAATGATGACGAAAAAAATCATAGCATTTGCTCTGTCCTGACTCGATGTTGCATTACCCTCAGTAATGGTGGTACCAAGACCTTTAGCGTCTAGGTGAATTTCAGAATCGGGTACCCTTGATAAATAATTTTTGCAAAAATATCAAATGCCACAAATTTCAATTTTGACAAATTTGACATGATGAAAACTACCATAAAAAGAGTCAAATTATATTAAAATAATAAATTGTTAACCATTGAAAATTAAGAATATCATATACAATATTCTTTAATAAGAAATTTAATTTTCATCAATTAATAAAGTTTATTACCACCTTATATTTTTTTTTAGAGAATATAAAAACTGACAAATTCAAATGTATACTTGTGTTAAGAATCTGAAAATAAAAATAGTTATATCACCAAAACATATCTTATAAGAGACTTTGTAGAAGTTAAATAACAGAGAAAAGAAGAGAAAGAGTAGTAATGTGTTTCCTTCCAATATTTTAATATATATCTTTCTGGAGGTACGAGGAATATATATAAAAGGTAGGAATGTATTTGTATTCTTCAAAGTCATGAAAGGAATCTTCAAAGTCATGTCTAAATCCTAAAAGTCATGAAGTGTGAATTTGCTACAAGACATCCAAATTTCATTATTTACAACAAAAAAGTCATTTTTCGTCAAAACAATATACCAATTTTATTTATCAAAACTCTACATACCTTGCAATTTTTTTTACTATTATATTATGTCATACTCCTTCCGTTCATTTTTACTTGTCACCACTTGATTTGACACACCCATTAAGGAAATAATTACTTATATAAGTATTTACCTACACGATATCTATTAAATGATGCTTAGTATTAGGTCTTGAAAAATGAGTTGAAGAATAAGTGTTTAATGTTGAGGGTAAAGCATGGAAAAAACAATTGTCTTTTTTTTTTTGGTAAATATAACTTTGTATTACCGGGAAAGAATATGTAGAAATAAAGCATAACCCAAGAAGTCAAACATGTTCGACTTCAGGCCAACACATATCACTTGCTTACAACCAAAAAGAAAAAAAAACTAACGAACCAAACTACTTCATCGTTCTTCATAGCAACTAATCCTACATTATTAGGAAAATTCAGCTTGGATAGAAATTCATCTGTCTCAGTTGGTATGCTAACTAGGGCTGGACATAAAATACCTAAAATTGAATTACCGAATCAAACCAAAATTTTTGGTAATTTGATTGGCAATTGGTATTTGGTATGGTATTCGAGAGTAAAATTTTAGAATTATGGAATTCGGATTTGAGTTTGGTATGAGACATTAGTACCATTTGGTATTTGGTATTTTCAGAATACCAAATTATTTACTTAATGAAGGTCATATATCAAGATATCCATTAATCATTAATACAATTCCAAAAAGAAAATTATAGAATAAGCATGAACAATCCAAATACATGTTTTTTAGTTGTATCAATTTGTTTTTCTTGATGTTTTCTTACTTGTTGATCTTTTATTATACCGTGCCTCCACATAAAAAAAATAGAAATAATTGGAGAAATAGTATTAACTTTGTAATACAATCCGCTATAACTTCAATACAGTATTATCGAATATCGTACCAAACCGAAGTTTAATTTACCGTTTCTCGAATTATCAAACCAAAATTTTAAACTTTGGTATTTAATATCTACTTTAAACTACCAATTACCAAATTAACAAACTCGAAATTTGAAAAACTCGAACCGAATACCAAATGTCAACCCGTAGTGCTATCTTTAGAAACAAATAGCCTCTATCATGAATGTCTTGTATAATACTTCTAGTGAGTTTCTTTGCAGACCTTTTCTTTCCTTGAAATTGTATGTGCTTCCTCTCTAACCATATGTAATACACACAAGCAGCAAGTGTCATATGATAGATTCCAGTCTTAGTACTTTGTTCCTTAACATTAGTCCTTGTCCAGTCAATCTCTTGTTTCCATCCCATTAGATTTCTATCAATCCCTTGCCAAAGGAACGTGCTTTCCACACAATTTTGGAGAAGATTGATGAATCCAAGATTTTAACTCATTTAGGGCTTTATTTTGATAGTTTTAGTGTCCTCAAATGACTAATTTATGCTCTAAAATGATGTTAAGGTGTTGATTTGCAACAATGAAGGCTAAGGAGCAAGGCAAGGACACTATCGGACAAAAAGGAGCAAACAAACTAAAGAAGTGAAGAAAAGTGATCCTGGTGATTGCCAAGACCACTCGGCGAACCGTAGAGTGGCTCTTTAGCTCGCCCAAAGTTGCAGTGTGCCAGCCCTTGGGAAGAACCAATTTGGCAACAGAAGTGGGCAGTCGGCCAATCGCCGAATGACTACATGATGACAACCTTGATCGCCTAAAGTCACAGAACCCTGAAGACAAAAGGCCAATGCAAACCGGCGATGGATTGGAGCAAAGGGCGGATCGCTGACTGGTTCGGCGAGGGCTGACTTACTTCACCCAATGGTCTTTTAGGCCAAAAATTGGGCAACTACAAATTGAAATTTTAAATGAAATTTTGGAAGTTCTTCCAGTTTTGATTCACTGAGTTTGAGTTTTTAAGTTTTTCTCTGAGTTTTGAGTTTTCATTGGAGACTTTGAAGCTTTTGAAGCCTAAACTTGAATATTTACAAGTGGGTTTTGGAATTTATTCAATTTAGACCATTGTAAAGACTTGGGAACCTTTACCCAGATCATGGCTAATGTGTTAGGTAACTGTTTCTCTCTTTATATGATGTGTAGCTAAAACCTTAATTCTTGGGGTGTGATCATGTGATTATCAGCTTAATTATATTATGGGTATTGTTGGTTAATGATTTAATTGCTATTTTAATGTAGGTTTAATTGTTAGTTGTGTTTTAATCCATGTAATTGCAAATGCAATTCTAGCTTAGAGTTCTTGGCTTGCTTGAGAGAGAGAGGTTTTGGAACCAAAGCTTTCGATTAATGATTGTAGGTGTTGGGTTGATATCGATTCAACTCGAGAGAGTGAATACTAAACTTAATTCTACTTATCTAGCTCGAGATAGTGGATACATTAAGGTTGTGGGATATTTATATTGTTAAGCTTGTCGAGGTTTGAGAGAACTCACCTGAACTGTAATATTTGTTTGAGAGAAAATTATTGCACTTATAGCCTAACCTACCCACAATGCTCAACTCTTCATTGGGTTTTATACTAGATAACGATTGCCCACACCTAGTATTAGATGAGGTGTGGTTGAGCGTTCATAAAAAATGGTGGCGCTGCTAGAGAGTGGTGTTGTTTAGAATTCTATTATTGAAGTTGAATTGTAATCTTCTTGTGTTGTAGTTGAATCAACTTACTTTATTTTGTGTTTGTGATGGTGTGTTTGAATAGTGGAAGGAATGAGTGTGAATGAGAGTAATGGTAGCCACGTTGGCCACCACGATGATATTGGGAATCTTAACAATGTGAATAACCCAATTCAATTAGGTGGTGTTGGTGCAATACGTATACCTCCAGCTAAGGGGAATGTCGTCTTCCATGTCACTAGCACAATGCTACAACTATTACAAATGAAAGGGCTATATTGAGGGCTAGCTCATAAGGAACCCCATGAGCATATTCGGAACTTCGTGGAAGTATGTGGTCCGTTCTCATTCAAGAACATCTCTCAAGAATCAGTACGTCTCTTATTGTTCCCATTCTCTTTGATGGGTGAAGCTACCAAATGGTTAGTTGATCTACCGAGGAACTCCATCACCACTTGGGATGAGCTTACCACAACGTTCCATATGAGATTCTTTCCCCCCTCAAAGATGATGACGCTCAGAGATAGTATCCAAGGTTTCAAATGCTTGGAAGGTAAACCAATCCACGAGACGTGGCTGAGATTTCAAAAGTTGGTGCTTCAATGTCCAACTTACGGACTACCAAACCACATATTGCTATAATAATTCTATAAGAGTCTTGACTCAGTGAACAAAGGTGTTACTGATCAACTTGTTCCCGGAGGTATAATACAGTAGCCTTATGAGGTAGCGTCTCAACTCTTTGATGGCATGACCAAGATCAAAAGAGCGTGGTACACTCGTGAGGACCAAGTGTCTCCTCTCACTTTTAGGATGACGAAAGAGCAGATTGAGAAGGATCAAGAGAGAGACCAAAACATGCCAAAATGATGACCCAACAGGATATCTTGGTGAAAAATGTGATGGGTAGTGGTTTGAAGAGTGTAAATGTTATTGGTATTGGTGGAGCAAACCCTGTAGAAGCGCAATTTGAGGTGCTGTATAATGACAAAGTGAACTTCCTTGTAAATCAACGAGGAGATTTTGGTCAAACTATCCAAGGACGGGTGGAAATTTAGAATGGAATAAAGATGATGGATGGAGAGATCGTGATAGGGAATGGCGTGATCATAATGCTACTTGGAAGGAAAGGAATGGTGAAAAGGAAAGATACATCTCACCGCATGAACGCCAAAAGCCTAAAGAGCAAAGAGCTGACCCGAAGAACTTTCGTACGGAAGACATGCTTACACGCATTCTTAATAAGGTAGAAGGGTCGAACAAAATGTTGAAAGAGATGAAGGAAGACGTCTCAACTCTCAATTAGACGGTGACTTCTCAGTCAGTCTCTATTAAATAGCTGGAGACACAAATGGGTCAAATCTCGACTTATTTAAATCCAAGGTCAAAAGGAGGGTTACCTAGTGACACAATGGTCAACCCCAAAAATGAAGCTTGAATTGGTATTTCCATCATGCTAAGACGTTAAATAAGGCACTTGTTAGGAGGCAACCCAAGTTTTTGATGTTTTAAATGTTGTTTTTGAATAATGGGTATTGATTTTGTAGGTTGAAAAGTGAAAGTGTTGGAAAATGGGCAATATGCGAGCTAAAAGTCCAATCGGCGACACGCTAAACAGGTCAGTGTGCCAGATTTGGACTGCCGTTTGAACCACCCAACTTAATGGGAGATTCTGTAAAACTTGACGAGCCAAAAGCTCAGTCGGCGACTCACTGAACAGATCGGGGAGCCCAACTTTGTCCATCATTTAAACCTCCAAATTACTGGGAGTTCTATAAAACTCGGCGAGCCAAAATACCACTCAGCACATCGCCGAGTGGGTCGGCGAGCACGACTTACTCCACCGACTGGCGCGCGAACTGAAAGGTTTTAAAGGTCAAACAGTTTAAAATTTCAAAATCCTTTCACTTTCCTACTTTTTAACACCCGCATTCTCTCATTCGATACTAGTTCTTTCATATTTTTGCATTTTTACTCTTGTTTTATTGAGAGCTTTGCTCGGGATTAATTTTGGGATTTCGTTGCCGCATAACATTTCAAATCTATTTCGGCATAAAAGATTGGTTTTTCGAACCCCAAACTCTATATGTGGTTGAACTCGAATGAAATTGGTATTTTATTTTTGATATATTTGTTGAGTATTGTTGGATTGATAATGTGATTGTTGGATTGCATGTATTTAAATGAATTCATGCCTAATTGATTGTAAATGGTTGATTCCCGTGTCTAAAAATGATTAAATAGTTGGGTTGTGTTCAATATATCGTGGTTCTAGCAGGGTGAAGTCTGAGTAACTCCAAATTGTGCTAATTGTCATAGTTTACCCGATGATAGAGCGATTGACGTCATTCTTAAGGGTTAGACGTCAATTAGATAATTTTCACCAAATCGAGGGAAGTATGAGTATTCCAAGGGCATGGGTAGTATGGATTTTGCTTTAATTTCATAGTGTAAGTGTTTGATTTTGTTGTCGTGGGATGCGGATTTGATTTTGACGAGTAGGGTGAAACACTAGCATGAATGGCTATTTGGCGAGCTGGGTCGAGCTCACCGAGTGGTTCGATGGTTTACCAAACATCCCTTTGATCACTCTTAATTTCCCTAAAATGTTGAGTTTTATTCTGTAACTTTTGGCGATACACCTGGGATCGCCAAGTTCACTCAGCGACTCGCCAAAAGTACTTCTTGATCGCCCTTCTGCACCCTTATTTCTTTAATTACATTGTAACTTTCGGCGAGCTACTTCTAGATCGCTGATTGGTGTCGGCAATCTGCCGAATGGCCCTGGACATTGTCGACAAACTTTGAATTTTTGAAAATTTTTGTTCTGGAACTTTCGGTGAGCCCAACCTGGCTCATCAAAGTGGTTCGATGACTCGCCGATTGGTTTGGCAAGTCTTCCTACAGCAGTTTTTCTAAAAAAAATTGAATGTTTTTCGTGTTATTTTGCAGGCATGGCTAGACCCAAGGTAGCAGGTAGAGACGTACCGCCCTGGAAGTGGGCACGCGAAATTACCATCAATGAATATGCCACTGCATCCCGAGCGAAGGCGACAAAACTACCTGCAAATGGAGGCAAAATCAAGGTCAAGGCGCCCGTGGTTGAGACACCAGAGGCAAGCTCCGACAGTGAGGGAGTATACGAGACACACCTCACTAGCTCTGACAATAGGAGTGACTTTCAGAGTGATTCTCCGGCTGCCATCTCTGAGCTAGAGGATGACCAACTATTACAGGCCCGGAGAGAGGAGTTACGCTCCAAGTCCTTACATGATCCGACTAGGGTTCCGGAGCCTACTGCCCTAGCTCCCACAACTTTAGCTCCTCTTCCAGCACAACCAGTTGTCCAGGCACCACCAGTACAAAGTCCTCCTCCCCAGTCACTAAATTGACTAAAGGCCAAGGGTTTGAGGACCATTTTAGAGGAGAAATGATTATCTACCGATGGTGTGGTGTACAGATACCCAGAGGTGTGGAGAACTCTAAAATATCACAAGTTCTCTTCACAAAACCTCGGGGCCCCTACATTCCCAATTAGGTCTGGGAGTTTTATTTGGTCTATGGTGAGCTGGTCCCTAAGGGGAAGAAGAAGGCTAGCATATTCAGGTCGATTGACTTTATGATAGTTAATGACAAGAAGGTTAAATGTCGTTGTTCAGACATAAATGCGGTATTGGGCTGCTCTTTGGATATTATTCATAGGTACATTGACTTGGTCTAAACGAAGACCTTGAAGGACCTTAAGGGGTAGTTGGCTCCTCTTATCTTCGATGTCACCCAGAGGTGGATACATGCAGGTGCCCCGATAAAGAAGAAGGACCTGAATGTTGCCGCCAAATACTGATTCGGGTTCATCAGTAGCACCATAATACAATCCCAGAATGAGTCCATACTTAGACACCCGAAAGAAGCCTATCTAAGGTCTATCATTACTCGCCAGGAGCTGAATTTGGGGTAATTGATTAAGCAGGAGATGACCATGAGGACCAAGCAAAGACAAACCTTGCTCTCATTCCCGATGTTGATCACCGAGTTGTGCAGGCGAGAACATGTTCCTAGATATAAGAAGACGGATGTGGAGGTGACACTCACCTCCTTTACTAATATCCGGTGTATTGAGGTGAGTATTTACGGGATGAGGCTAACAGGAGGAGGGCAGCACCGGTGAATACTTCCCCGGAGGTTGACGTTGACATGTTGCCGACAGAGGAAATTATGCCCCCTCAGGCTAGTGGGCCTTCAGGTACTTTTGGACATTCTACTTTTGAGACTCTGAGTTTATCTATTGCACCCCCTCCCCCTAGATCTTCTAATGCTTCTGTTTCTGCTTCCCGACCCCTATCACCCAGGTCATGTTATATAAAATGGGCCATCTGGCTCATTTAACCGATGTGCGTGCCTCCCGGGTTGAGGCTTCTATGCTTGGGATGATAAAGAGGGTGATAGTTGTTGCCTTGGCCCTACTAAGGATTGAGATAAGGGATCACAAGTTGGCACTAGATGTCCTTACAGTTAGAGTCGCAGCTTGTAAGCAGACCTGTGGTGCTATAGAGGAGGTGACGTCCTTGAATGCCGATATTACTGGGTTGAGGAAGGATGTGGACCAGCTGAAGTCCACTAATTTAAATATGTTGTTTGGGACGGTGGAGATTCCCAATATGCCGAGTGTAGATATTCCAGCTTGTTCTGAGGTGCCTCTAGCTACTACCGGAGATGAGACTATAGCTGAGCTGCTGAGTCAAAGGTCGAGACAGATGAGGAGCAGCTTGGTGTTCGTGAGGAGACAGTCTATGATAATCTGGTTGACTTGGAGGGTGCCATGTTTGAGATTGCTAGGCAGGCATCGCTTCAGGACGCACCTATGGTGAGCTCTAGTGGAGCCAATGATGCTGAGATACCGGGCACTAATACCCCAACAGAAGGAGTTGTAGATATGCTGACTTCACCCTAGGCCTAGCTTGGCAGGATGATTTTCTTATCTTCTTCTCTATTACTTTCTAGACTGTTTTTGTTTTTTGTTGGATTTGAGGACAACTACGTATTTTGTTGGTGGGGTGAGGTATTTTCATACCTATCTCTTGTGGCTGTTTTATGAATATTGGAGTTTATTGGTTTATATATATATCTTGGTTGTTGGATTGTGGTTGTGGATAAATTGTGGCCTATTGTTTTAATTTGAAAATGGTTTTGAACTGAGTTTTAAAATTTTGACACCTCTTTTGTGAGTGATTGTGGTTGTTCTTGTGCAAATTTGAGTGTCGGTTGTGGTCAATACTGATGACTCGAATAGTGCTCTTAATTGAACAAAATGAATGTGCTGCTACTATGAGGCAAATTAAGTTACATAAGCAATATGTGAACTTTTAGCATCTCGTTGTGACTAGCCGGTTATCGAATGAGTCTCTTATGATGAACATTGTATGCTAGCTAGAAAGTGTGGAGTCTTGTTTGATAATTGTATTAATACCTTGTGTTGTGAGGTTACCTTGAACATTGTGCTTGATGACACCTAGAATTTGCCCCGTTGGTTCGATTGATTGAGTGAAGCAAGCAATTGAAATGATCGTAGGCAAGAGTTTTGAAGAGTGAGTCAATTTGACAATATACCTCTTTGTGGCCAACCTTGTGAGAAGTGTGAACCTTGCTTGGCACCTTTTGAGCCTATCATTTTCTTTGGAAGAAACTTGAACAACTTTGACCTCTTTATCCCATCACCCATAACCTTCATGAAGTATTTGTTCGTTTGAATAGCCAACTTAGGCCAAAAGCCTAAGTTGGGGGTATGGTGAAAAAGAAGGAAAGTCAAGAAGTGTGAAAAGTCCCCCTTTGATGGATTGTTTTGAAAAAGATAAAACCCCTCCATATAAAAAAAAAAAAAAAAGAAGAAAGAAAAGCAAAAGACTGAAAAAGAGAAAAAAGTTGTGAAATAAAGTGTGTGAAAATAGTGAAAGAAATGGGGTATCCAGTGATTCATGTTTAGTTGAATAATGGGGTGGATTATGAACATATTTGAATGTGAAAGAGAAGGAGAAAAAGTAAATTTTAGTCCATACTTCATGAAGGTAGAAGCCACTAAGCCTAAATGACCATATATTTACACTCAGCCCCATTACAAGCCTTGAAAAGACCTTTGTGATTTTGAGTGAGCTAAAACGAATGTTGATTGGAAAATAAGGGCAAGCCTATGGTTGGAGTCATGCATTTGTTCATCTTTGTGAGTGTGAGAGTTGTATGTGATTCCAGAACTTTAAATTGTTGAGAAATTTTGTGTGATTATGGAATCATCTTTGTTGTGAGGGCATTTGAGTACCTTTATTGAGCTTGAACTTGCATTTGAAGCAAGCATTTTGAGTTTGAGTACACTTGATAATGGTGAGTAACAATTTGAATCTTTGAGTGCACAATTGAGCATTGTATGTGTAGTTTGAACCTTTTGTGTGCATTCATGTTGAGTCTTAAGCATCACTGTTTGTAGACATCCTTGTTGAACCGATTAATCTTGAGTTTTACTTGAGGACAAGCAAAAGTTTAAATTGGGGGTGTTGATGAGTCTGAGATTTTGACTCATTTAGGGCTTTGTTTTGATAGTTTTAGTGTCCTCAAATGCCTAATTTATGCTCTAAACTAATGTTAAAGTATTGATTTGCAGCTATGAAGGCTAAGGAGCAAGGCAGGAACACTATCAGACAAAGGGAGCAAACAAGCTAAAGAAGTGAAGAAAAGCGATCCTGGTGATCGCCAAGACCACTCAGCGAACCGTTGAGTGGCTTTTTAGCTCACCCAAAGTTGCAGTGTGCCAGCCCTTGGGAAGAACCAATTTGGCGACAGAAGTGGGCAATCGGCGAATCGCTGAACAACTCCACGATGGCAACCTTGATCGCCTAAAGTCACATAATCCTGAAGACAAAAGGCCAATGCAAACCGGCGATGGATTGGAACAAAGAGCGGATCACCGACTAGTTCGGCAAGGCCTGACTTACTTTGCCCAATGGTCTTTTAGGACAAAAATTGGGCAATTATAAATTGAAATTTTAAATGAAATTTTGGAAGTTCTTCCAGTTCTGATTCCCTAAGTTTGAGTTTTTCTCTGAGTTTTTGAGTTTTCATTGGAGACTTTGAAGCTTTTGAAGCCTAAACTTGAAGATTTGCAAGTGGGTTTTGGAATTTATTCAATTTAGACCATTGTAAAGACTTGAGAACCTTTACCCAGATCATGGCTAATATGTTTGGTAACCGTTCTCTCTTTTTATGATGTGTAGCTAAAACCCAATTCTTAGGGTGTGATCATGTGATTATTAGCTTAATTATCTTATGGATATTGTTGTTTAATGATTTAATTGTTGTTTTAATTTGGGTTTAATCATTAGCTATGTTTTTATCTATGAATTGTAGTTGCAAATGCAATTCTAGCTTAGAGTTCTTGGCTTGCTTAAAAGAGAAGTTTTGGAACCAAAGCTTTAGATTAATGATTGTAGGTATTGGGTTGATATGGGTTTAGCTCGAGAGAGTGAATCCTAAACGCAATTCTACCTATCTAGCTTGAGAGAGTGGATGCATTAAGGTTGTGGGCTATTTATCTTGTTAAGCTTGTCGAGACCGAGAGAACTCGCCTGAACCGTAATAGTTGTTCGAGAGAAAACTATTGCACTTATAGCCTAGCCTACCCACAATGATTCAGTAAATTATTGTTAAATTTTAATTACCCATTTAGTGTAATTAGCTTATAATCAATCACATCCCAATAATTCCTCTTAATCTTTGTTGAAACCCCTGTTTTAGTAATTGTCTTAGTTGTTACTTGACAAACCAAATCCCCTCAATCTGACATTTGTTGCCACTCCTTTCAATTTAATCGTATGTTTTCGATAATTTCTATTCCTACCACCAATTAGATTACATTCATAACTTTGTAACTGAATTCAAACTTGTACCGCTCCTTGTGGGTTTGACTCCAACTCTTCGTTTGATTTTATACTAGATAACGATCGCCCACACCTAGTATTCGATGAGGTATGATTTAGCGTTCATCAAAGATGCATTGAAAGAACAAGTGATCAGTTGTTTCATCCTCTACCTCACATGGGGCACAATTCTTATTATGTATCATACCCTAAGTAGCAAGTTGACCCTCAGTATATAATTTTCCCAACATTGCTAATTGTAGTATGAATAACCATTTTGGACCGCCATCGTTGTTACATGTGAGTTTCCACCACTCCACTTTTGGGAAGTCCCCTCTTAACTTGTGGTACATATGTTTAATCGAATAATGCTCCCGCCTAATAACGTCAACGTAGGAGAGTCCAATCCTTGGTTTCGCCTTCAATATCTATTTTACTACCCATGATGCTTGTCTTGGGTTAGTATCCCATGTATTTCCTCCTTTGATGTAGTAGATGTAGAGACCCATTGGATCCATAATCTATTTTTTTTATTGCACAGGTTCCAGAGATGTTTTTCAATAGCCGCTTGATTACAAGTTTCTAAGTGCATAACATAACAATTGATGGATTATTTTAGAAATAAATGACAAGTAAAAGTGAACGAAAGGAGTAATAATTATAAATTATAATTTATATTATAATACTAATAATAAACAAACTTGATGGACTATTATGAATTATCCGAAACAAGATTCATTTTTTGCTTATCCTACGACAAAAAGGAAAAATTACTTGGATGAGTATCTTTTAACAAAATAATTACTGATTTTAGTGATATTTTTTATTTATTACCATTTATAGCAATACTATGTTAAGTCTACAATATGTATTAAAAGTGAATTATGTATGCAATATATGTGTATTATAGTTTATTTATTAAATATATTATGCTTATTTGGTAAGAAATTAACACATTGTATTTATAAGTGTATTAAAATATATGATAAATGTATTATCCATCAATAAAACTTGTATTATATGTAAATTTTGTAATATGTATTAAAACTATATTATAAATGTATTAAAAGTGATCAAGTGAAAAAAAAATATTTATTGCTATAAATGGTAAATATTTTTTTAATATAGTATATTTATGTAAGTTACCAAAAAAAAAGAGAGGTTCCTTCTAGAAAAAAGCAAAAGAACAGGTTTTTTAGTTTTGGGCATATGCGTTAACGATATCATTCTGATTCGGCATCACAATCGGGAGTTTAGACGCAAGCCGCCGAGATATTCTTCAACAGAGACGCCGTTGTCCTGGCGATTAATTAAAGTGTGATTAGGGTTCCTGAACAATGGAGTCTTTACAACGCAGAGTTGAATCATGGATCAGAGGCCAAAAATCGAAGATGTTGAAAATCACTTGGCCACAGCAATGGAAGATGGTTGTGCGGTGGCCTTGGGCCGATGCCAGAGAGCAGAGGAAGCTGATGGAGGATGAATTCAAGAGGAGGAAGAAGCAACTTCAGGATCTCTGTCACGCTGTTAAAGCTGAATCTGTCGCTGACTTGCAAGATATCCTTTGTTGCATGGTGCTTTCTGAATGTGTATATAAGGTAAATTTGATTTCCTTTACTCGAATGTTCACTTTTGGCCTTTGAATTCTCATAACTAACCTGTTCTAATATAGTTACACTTCACTCTGACATGCCCAGATGATAGCAGCAGTATCAATATCATAAATAACTTAACCCTTAAGAGCAATCACTGAGGGAGAAAAGTTAAAAATTAAGACACTTTATCAGAAAAGTAAAACACTCACACTCTTTCCGCATGAAAGCTCACAACACATTAATATTGAAAGTATTCGAAGAACTTCCTCTTTACTTACCTTCTAATTGAGCTCTAATAGATTGATATTCACATCAGAATGTCTCTTGTAAGAAATGGGATAGTGAAGACAAGTAAGTTTAAATGAATAGTTGTAGTCATCACTTAGAGGACACAACTTCGACAGAAGAAGTGATGCAGATGCAGTTATCTGCGAGAATTCTTAACCATATCTTACCATTTCTTTGGAAATATCCGTTCATAGCACAATGGAAACGTCCAATTATAGAACGATGTGCTTTGCGGTTCCAGCTAGTGTTTCCCCGACTTAAACAGATGTCTCAAAGGCAAAAAGGATATAAAAGCTCCAATCGTATGCAGTGCTTTAAGTGTGAAGTACAATTAAAGATTGATTTTAGCGAAGAAAGTGTTGATGAAGAAAAATAAAAAAGTATGCATATATAATGCAAAAAGAACTGTAAACACAAACAATGCTATATGAACCAAGGAAGTGATAAAATTCCAACTAAGTAGAATATATGAAGTAAAAACCATGCTAATCAAGTCCAGAACTATTGCAAATTTATGATTAGGATACATCTATGCAATTTAAGTTTTTAATTCAGATTAACGATTAGCTTTTTTGTACTAAATTCTTACTATCTTTTTTCTGATAAAGTAATAATCTTATTGATTTGGGACAAACTGTGTACAAGCGGTATAATACAACTATGAAATTTTAAGTTTTAATTCAGATTAAAGATCTATTTCTTATACTTAATATCTGTTTTTACTTTTTGACAGCAACATAGACCTTACCCTTGTGAGGTAGAGACTGTTTCCGATATATACAAACTCCATATACAATCAATAATTCAATATACTAAAAAACAGAGAACATGCACAAATTTGCAGTTCTCTAGGAGACTCCCAATTTATACAAACAAGCACTTCGTGCATGTAACAAAAATTAACCAACAGAAGGAGGGTATTTCCGAATGTACAAAGTTATTTCTACCCTTCAAAAGTTCTCATGTTCCTTTTCTTCCAAAGAACCCACATGAGAGCTAATGGGGCTACATTGATTCCCTGTATCTTCTTCTCTCCAGTTATGTGCCCTTCAAATTGAATCCAGCATTGTCCACTTCATGCCAGATCAGTTCCAAGCTCCAACAGTCTACCACAATTTGGTGCAACTTGCAGTGCACTAGTAAATGGTCCTTGTCTTCTCCCGATCATCTGGCACATGAAGCACCATTATTTTTCACTTTTCCATTTTATTTACCAACATCTTCATAAATAGTGTGTCTGTAGCAATTAATATGTGCACTTTATTAGCATTACTCAATTGAAGATAAAGCCTGTGTACCTTGGTGCTTCACAAATTGTCACCTAAGAGAGTAGAAGTATCTAGCTCTACACCTCTACTCAAAAGAAAAGTATCTAACCTACAATGCACCTAGTTTTAGGACTTAGCATTCATTAGGAAACTGTTGTAAGAAAAATAAAAGCTTCATACTTATCATGAAGGTATGCAAAGACATGTGGATGCACACCTGAATCACATCAGCTGCTCAACATGTTCAAGGAGCTCCTTATTTTTCATGCTATCTGAGCTCCGATAAATTTGTAATCATGTTCTTTCTCATGCAAGATTTTCAAATATAAAAGGCTTTACGCTTCTCTTGGTTGGTGGCAAGAGAGTCTTCTTCTAACCCAAGAGAATTTGACAAGAAGGGGTTTTCATTTATGCTCTAAATGCTATCTATGTGGCTCAGAATCAGAATCCAATAGCCATTTATTTCTTCATTGTCCTTTTGTGGAAGCTGTTCCTTAACATTGTGGGTCTCAAATTGTCATAAAAAAAAAAAGAACATTGTGGGTCTCAAATGGTGTATGCTCTCTTAACACTTGTGACTTATTAAGGAGCTGGAATTATAATTGGGGGCATGGTCAGACAGAAGAAATGGTGTAAATTGGTTCCTGCTTGCATATGGTGGACAATACGGAAGGAGAGAAACTCTAGAATTTTTTGAAAACAGAGGCAGCTCCTTACAGAATCTTGAAATGAAGTGCTTTCTACTGTTTTACTTTTGGTGTATAGAAGGTTTTGTAGAGGAGGCTGAATCATTAGTAGATCGGATAGGCGCTCTGTAATTGTTAGATTACATAAACTGGTTATGCTCTCCTCTTTCCCTGTAAATATGGTTGTGTCACTACCCTAGTGCTTATTTTAATATAATGCGTTCTAAAAAAAGAAACAGCAGATAGAGGCCACAATGGGGAAACTGAAAAATATTTATCTTGATCAGTTTCAAATGAAAAATATTGAAGTAGTCGTAGACCATTTTTGTTGCTTAAAAATGTAACATCCTCTCATGACAGAGACCTGAAGCTGAAATGGTGCGGGCAGTGAATAAATTTAAGGCCGACTTCGGAGGAGAAGTTGTTTCCTTAGAGCACGTTCAACCTTCTTCAGAACATGTTCCACACAGGTTCTTTTAGATCATAGTAATCACATTATTGTTTTCATTTTTATTTTTTCTTTCTCCTGTCTCAGTGGTATTTTGAGTTGGAATTGACTGGTTAGAGCCGTTATTATATAAATAGCTGGATAAGATGGTTTGTTTATTTGTAAATTATTGATAAGTTGAAGGGTTGAGCATTCAGTGGCTTCATAAGATGTGAGAACTGGTAGTGGTTGTCATGCAAACAAATCTGTGTTACAAAAGTTACTGCACATGGTTCTGTGTTTTACTTGGATAGTTGTGCCTGTTTCCGGAATCCGGATAACATGGAGAGGTTTATGATAAGAATGCCAGGAAGATGATTGATGTGCATCGTAAGTGTTATGTTTCATCCAATCTATAAAATTCATTGCGCAAAGTTTGATGAAAACATGTTCATCTGTGAGTGCTTAACATAATATATTTTGAACTTCTTTTCTGCGATAGAGAAATCAGGTAGTAATGGATGTTTCAATCTTATTTCAGATTCCTTGTAGACAGATGAAATCAAATAATTCAATTTATCTCCGTGGCCCCCACTTTTCTCACTCCTGTTTGACATCTACACCTGCTTGCAATATTTCCTTTCCACTTTGTGTGGCCCTGCTACCCCAGTGGGTTGTTGAGTAGGTAAGGGAGGGGGAAGGATGATGGTTCCTGGTGTGTTAGTGATGTAGCTGGTAACCTAAAAAAGCTGTTTCCCATTACGAGAATTGATTTCTCAAAATTCAATTCAAGATCAATTACCATCTCTTTGCATTTTCAAAAATAAAATAAAATCAATTACCATCTTTTTGCAGTTATCTTTTGTTGCATTTTCTGACCATATATTTTGTTTAATGCATTGCCAAGCAAAAAAAAAAAAAAAAGAAAGAAAAAGATTTGTTTTTGATATGTGAGGTTTGCTGACATGGAAGCTACACTATTTCTCTTGCATCTCAGTGTTTTTCTTTTCCTATTTTGCCTTTTCTTTTATAGGTATCTTTTGGCGGAAGCAGGAGATACGTTATTTGCTTCCTTTATTGGGACCAAACAATATAAGTAAGTTTGCATGTTTGTTCTAGTTCAGATGCACCTGTATTTCTTGTGTTGTGACATAAGCTCTTTACACTTTCATTTTCTTTTATGCCTTTTTTTCCGATTATGAAGGGATGTCATGGCTGATGTGAATATATTTCAAGGTGCCTTATTCCACGAGGATGCTGTTGAAGATATTCATGGACTTGAACCTATTGAGTCTGGTCAGGTGGTCAATCAAAGGAGCAACAGAGAGAGTCACTCTCAACTTTTGGAATCTAAGTCTAGGCCAACAAATCTGACTCAAAAACCTGCTGCTCATAGGGTATTAGAGCTCCCATTTGCATGTCATTTTCGCGTGCCCCTCTCTCACATACACATACACGTTGTTTCTTCGAGTTTCCAGTTTTCTTTCTTTGCTCCTTAAATTTTGGCAGCTACTGTCCTTAGGGTTTCATGGCACGTGCTAAAGGCATACCTGCATTGGAGCTTTACAGGCTTGCCCAGAAAAAGAAACGCAGACTAGTATTATGTGGGCATTCACTTGGTGGAGCAGTAAGTTAGCTTTTTCTGAATCCGCGACATTTGCTCGTGTCATAGTATGTGTGTCTGTTGTTTTGTTTGGAAAAATTGATTTAGGTGTTATCTTTACAGGTAGCAGTCTTAGCGACCCTTGCAATTCTGAGGGTTTTTGCTGCTTCATCAAAAGATAATGAAAAAGTTCAGGTGAAGTGTATCACGTTTTCCCAACCACCAGTGGGAAATGCCGCATTGAGAGAGTGAGTTTGATATTAATCTTTCTTGTTATTTTCTGTTTTTCCCAAAACGTAGTTTCTGGCATCTTACTTGATTCTCTCCAGCTATGTGAATGAGAAAGGTTGGCAGCATTATTTCAAAACCTACTGTATTCCTGAAGATCTGGTGCCCCGCATCTTATCTCCTACTTATTTTCATCATTATAATGCATGGTCTCTGCCAATACCTTCTGATGGTGGAGCTTCTGTATCTATGTCAAAATCTAGTGAATTGTCGCTACTGAAGCAGAAAACTGAAAAAGCAAAAGATGATGAAGGAGAGCAACTGGTGTTGGGTGTAGGTCCAGTGCAGAATTCTTTTTGGAGGCTTTCGAGACTTGTGCCTTTAGAAGGTGTTAGGAAGCAGTTGTATAGCTACAGAGGAAAGAAAGTTGAACCTCTCGAGACGCCTACTGATTCTGATCCAATGCCATCAGTCAATGATATAGCTGATACCCCTCAGTCTCTTGAAATTCAAGAAGGTTCTGATGGCATTTCTCTCCGACCATTGCCTACAGATCAAGATATTCTTGGTGAAGGTAATCTGGGTAAATCTGTAGCTGAAAGTAATATCAACAATGGGGACAAGAAGGGGTGGCGTCGCATGCCTTACTTACCATTGTATGTACCATTCGGTCAGGTTGATTTCCCATCTATTTTGCTTTTTTGGTGATTTATTCTGCACTGATTATTACATGCATGAATTATTATGCTTTTTCTGCAGTTTTCTTGTCTATACTCCTGATACATGACTTATAATCTTCTACTGTTTCTTCGTTGTTTTGTTTTCCTTATTCTTCAATTGCCTTCTTGTAATCTGTTACTCTTTTTGTTCCATTTTATATGGTACCCTTTCCTTTTTAGCTGATTCCAAAAAGAATTAAAACATTTTTATTATCAGAATTCTTTACTTTTTTTGTGAAACCGGTAACTTTTTGTATTCCTCAGCATTAAGGGCTATGCTGGCCACCTCCAAAAAACTCTTACAAGAAAGGGAAAAAAACTAAAAAGAAATACTTACAGAGAACCTATGAAGTTGACTAATTGGAACTCCTCTTCTATATCATGTTCTTTACACCAAAAACCTAAGAAGATCAGAGGTGTGTTCAGCATAGTTCAATATTCATTGGCTATGCTTGTAAACAGAGCCCACACCCGAGCAGTTACCTCACAGTGCATGAATAAGTGTTTGTTAGTCTCCAGAGCTTCTTTACAAAGGAGGCATCTGGATACTATGTTGATGCGCCTCTTCTGCATTGCCTCATGAGTCAAACATTTTTTCCTAGCAACCAACCAAGTGAAGCACTTCACCTTGGCAGGAGCCACACTTTTCCATATTGTGTTCCAAGGTCCAATGGATCTTCCTGCACTTCTTTTAAGCCCCCAGTTGTATAATCTATTCACAGAAAATACCCCATCTTTGTGATGTCCCCATGCTAATCTGTCTGGCTCTAGAGTAGTACCTGGGAATCCACCAATCAAGCCCAACAACTCCATCATTCCATCAATCTCCCAGTCATTTAGTAGTCTTCTAAATATTAAATTCCAACCTTGTGGTGACCACATCTCCTCTATCTTGTTGTTGGTATTTGTGCATATTGAGAAAAAAATAGGGAACAAGTCCCTCACAATCCCATTTCCACACCAAGCATCTAACCAGAACTTTGTTTTGTCACTACTCCAAGATGGAATTTAACCATATAGCCAATTTCTTCTCTGTTTTCTCAATAATGCCATCCCAAATTTTTTCTGCTTTGTGCTCGGAGCCCAAAGGCATACCAAGGTAAACGGTTGGGAGCTTCTCTATCTTGCACTTCAAAATACTTGCAAGATCCTCAATCTGTTGCACTTCCTTAATTGGAAAGATGCTACTCTTTCTCCAGCTTACTTTTAATCTTGAGCAAGCCTCAAAAACCACCAGGATCACTCTTAAGTAGCAAATTTGTTCCTGCTCAGCTTCACAGAATACCAATGTGTCATCTGCATACAAAAGATGTGTTAGTTCAATTGTATCATTTACCCTATTCTTTATGGAAAAGCCCCTTATCCAGTTATTCTGAGAAGCAACTCTCATCAACCTATCCAAACCTTCCATGGCTAAGATAAAGAGAAAGGGGGATAGTGGGTCCCCTTGTCTCAGGCCTCTTTCTGCTGGAAAAAAACCAGCTGGTTCTCCATTTACTAGTATGGAGAACTGAGTGGTTTTAATGCAGAAATTTATCCAGCTTAATTATCAGAATTCTTTACTTTGAACTTCCTTTTTACCCTTAATGTCATACTTTAAAAGTCATAGAAATATCATGGCATGTCTAATGCCACAAGTTATAAGGGTACTTTTGATATGCACACAAATCTTTGTTTCTTTCTTAAACTTATTTACCCAGTCAAAGTGTCAAACACTGATTTATAGAATAAAAATGAGGGAGTATTATATCTTGTCATAGTTCTATGCATGTGGAAGTCTTAAACTTGTTGTATTTGTTATTGATTTTTCTAGTTGCTTTTCTCTATTTTGTCTTTTGGATTGGATGAATATTCCATGTTTTAAGCTTGGGCAATGTGGTAGGGTTAAATTCCATCTTGGAGTAGTGACACCAAGCATCTCCATGATATATACTATGTACATTAGCATAGGGCGGTAAAAAGGCTTAATGATCTAAATCTATAAAAACGGACATTATCATGTGCAGGCAGTATTCCTAGAAGTCATCCCTTTGTCCCTTAAAATGATGAAAGATGTGAAGTTAGGAGGTAAGACCATGCCCTGCAGAGAAGTGTGTTCCAAAGAATGACACAAAGGGATTGTGAGAAATATTGGAGAAGAATATTATTGAATTGTTGTTTTAATTATTACATAGAGAACCCTATTTATAGACACTACAATACAATTCCTTACCAAATAGGAGACTATAAACTATTCCTATTTTGTGTAGGATTGTGTGTACATATTCTATTCTAACACCCCCTCAAGCTAGTGCATACAAATTATATGTACCTAGCTTGTTACAAATGTAATTAATACGAGGATCGGTGAGGGACTTGGTGAAGATATCTTCAAGTTGATCATTTGACTTCACAAATTTAGTAACAATATCTCCTGAGAGTATCTTTTCTCTAATCAGTGTTTTGGACGGCGAGAGGCGACAAAAGGCGACAAGGGCCTGCCTTGCCACGCGGCGAGGCGCTCGCCTTTTTGAATTGAGGCGCCAATTAATACCAAAAATTAAAAATATTTAATTGCATATATAAATATCCAAATCTCAATGGCAATAACATATATTAGCAAATATTTCAATTCAAAAACTAAAAGTAGATACTAAAAGTCTAGAACTTTAAAGACCCAATAATTCAAAAGACAATACTAGAACTCTAAAAGTCTATTCTTCTTCAAAACTATCCAACTCTTGAAGATCAACATCCTCTACATCATTATATTGATCCTCATCTTCTTCCTCCTCATAGTCTTCATCAATTAGTGTCCGAGTCCTACTTGAAGTTGAACTTGTAGATGTAGTTTCTACTCCTTTGCCTTTGTCAAGTGCTCTTGATCTTGAAGAAAGTCCCCTAAGATGATAGATACTCTCATCAGCTCCAATTGCCGTAGCAACACTACCCCAAGTAAGATCATCATCCTCATATACTAGTTCATCTTCTTGATCTTCGAGGCATCCAACTAACCATTCATTTGAATCATCAATGTTATCCAAGCGAATTGGATCAATGAGATCACGAGCATCATAACGACGTTTCAATGTTCTATTGTACTTAATGTACACTAGATCATTGAGACGCGATAGTGCAAGCCTATTCCTCTTTTTTGGAATGAATATGCGCATAAGTTATAGAAATTAACTAATAGATATTGATAATAATATAATATGGAAATTATGATATAATTTTTTTACTTGCGTGTTCAAACACACTCCAATTTCGCTCACATCCGGATGAGCTACAAGTTAGGTTTAATACTTTCATGGCAAACTTTTGCAAGTTTGGTGTTTCACTACCAAATAGTGACCACCATTCAACTATAATAAAATAAATTTAAAGGTTAATGAGTATAAATAAGTCAAATAATTTAAGAGCTAAATCAACTCACTTACCCGGTGACCTTGTGTCTCTAGCTCTTTTAGCCGGACCACAACCAAATAGTCCATCCGCCATTTTGTACCTAGGAAGCTCAACGACTAGTAAATCTTGTATTGTTGTATCAGGGATCATCTTCTCAACACATGCATAATACTCAATCCACAAACTCTGTAGTAAAGTTCCCTCTTCTTGAGCTTTATAATTCAATCCGGGGTTCAAAACATGGCCTGCAACATGCAAAGGCCGATGGAGTTGGTCTGACCACCTTGCATCAATAATTTCAAACACTTTCTCATATTGCTTCTTAATTCCACGAAAACCCCGTTCAATAGTTTCTTTGGCTCTATCCATTGCTTCATAAATATAGCCCATTGGTGGTTTTTTCTCCCCATCACCAAACGAAGCACTTTTGTCAAAGGGCCACAAACGTAAGTGCTCGAACAACATCATCCCAAAAGTGGGCGAAATAATAAGATTGGCAACTTCTTTCCCCAAAGTTTCCTTTGCAAATTTACTTGAAGTCCATTCGGTTGAGAGGACTAAAGTTCTCAAGTTTTTTCTTTGTATGTACATAACTCTCAAAGTTAAGAAGGCCGTTGCAAATCTTGTCTTGGCCAGTTTCACCAAATTTCTTTCCTTGGTGAATTTTCTCAACAAGTTTAACAACAATGGCCTTTGACTAATGTAAGAATGGATTCTGATGGCCTTCTTAAAAACTGTTAAAGTAAGATTATAGTAATTAGTAGCTAATAAACATTAAATATTGACTATAAAGAAAGTTAGAGGATTAGGAGAGTGATATTACCGGAAGCATATGGCTTAACCTTGAATATGTCACCAAACATCAAGTTGATGCAATGAGCGGCACATGGAGTCCAATAAATGTGTGGCTACGCACCCATCATCATGCTTCCCGCTTTAACATTCTCACTAGCATTATCAGTGATAATTTGTACAACATTTTTCGGTCCAATTCTTTCAATAGTGCTTTCAAACAACTTGTACATTTTGATGGAATCGGTAGATTCATTGCTAGCATCAATAGAACCAAGAAATACACTACCGATTGGAGAATTCACCAAAATATTGATGATCAGTTTACCATTTCGTGCCGTCCATTTGTCCATTGCACTTTATGCTCATCAACAATTTTTTCCACTTTCTCCACCTCTTTTTTTAGGTGAGTAACTCTAACTTCATGGAATGTAGGAGGCTTCATTCCAGGGTCATGTTGTCCTACTGTCTCAATAAATTTATCAAATGATTTGTGATTGACACAATTAAAAGGGAGCCCCGCATCATACATCCATATTGCGAAAGCACTTACCGCACGCTCTCTTAGAATTTTTTTTGTTTCATCAATTCCCCCTCCTTTTTCAAAGCCTCCTTTTTGTGTTGATTTCTGCGGAAAATAGAGATTCATAGGGCCTTTCGTCACATTCCGCGCGGTGGATGATGCACCTCCACTAGAAGATATCTTTGGAGTTTTGGAGGGAGGCATCATTTCTGCATATTCATCCATATCATCAACATCATCAATATCAATATACTCTTCCGGCTGCCTCACTTGAAATTTGGGATTATTAGCGATTTTATTTTGCATATAAGCCCTTGCTTCTTCTCTAATCGCCGACGGACAAGCTGTACATTTTTTAACATTCTTGAAACCACCCACTAAATGTTGCTTGTGTCGAGTTATTCCACCATTAAAAGTACTCCCACAAAAGTTACAATTAACCGAATCTTTCGTTGCTCCTTGTGTACCATAATTCCATCCAATGTCCCTCTTTTTGCTGGCATCCGCCATTGAATTCAGTCAATTCATTGTTTATGGACAAATGAATAAATAATTATAGAAGAATTAATTTATTTATTTTTAAAATTATAGGCAGTAGCAGTGAAATGTGAACAATAAAACAGAGCAGTGAAGGCAGCTGTATCTCAAAAAGAAAGAAGCAACAGAAACAATACGAAAAAAGCAGAGAAAAAGAAATCTGAGCAAGAACTGAAGAAGAAGAAGAAAAAAAAGAGGTCACCTGGCAGCAACTCCTGCAATGAAGGAGGAGAAGAGACGCGAGGCCGAGGGGAAGAGGAGCAGCAACTGTGCGATGAAGGAGGAGAAGAGACGCGAGGGGAAGAGGAGCAGCAACTCGATCGACTGAAGGTGGAGAAGAGATCGCAAGGAGAACGCGACTGAAAGTTTGAAAATGGAAAAAAACCCTAATTTTGACTAATATTATTAAGTCAAATCTTTTTAAAAATTAAAAATCCAAAATGGCGCTGCCATTTACGTCGCCTTCTGGTCGCCTTAGGTCGCCTTTTTGATGTCGCCATGCCTCAGTGTAGAATGGCGAGAATGGCTCGCCTTGCCTCGCCATATCGTCTTTGGCGAATGACGCTCGCCATTCATAACACTGTCTCTGACAAAGTGACAATCAATCTCAATGTGCTTAGTCCTCTCATGAAACACTGGATTTGATACGATATGAAGAGCTACTTGATTATCACACACAAGTTCCATATGACCGATTTCTCCAAACTTCAATTCTCCAAGCAACTGTTTGATCCAAACTAGCTCACAAGTTGCTACAGCCATTGCTCGATATTCTGCTTCTGCACTAGATCGAGCAACCACACTTTGTTTCTTACTCTTCCATGACACCAAATTTCCTCCTACTAAAACACAATATCCGGATGCACACCTCATAAAAAATTGGTTAAAACTAGAAATAATACCAAGGGTGCAAGTAACACACATAGAGGATATAGTGAGAGAAGGTGGTCATATGATTTATTTGTCCATAACCTACGTAAACCTCTAATGCTCCAGTTTGTAGGTTTGAGACTCCATGGTGATTGAAGGTGATAAAAGGGGATCAAATAGATCTAAAATCACATGGAAAAAAGTTGTCTCAAAAGATCTACAATTTCTCTAAAATTAGCCATTTAAGTCTTTACCAACTAGTTAGGATTAAGCTTAGTTGGTGTTACATTTACGTTTGATCTGGAAAAGGATTAGTGTGATATCTAGAAAACTTCTAGTTGTAGAGAACTGTTAATTTACTTTAAATACAATTCACTCACCAGTATGGAATGAAATAGGCCTGAGTATACAGTATAGCAGAATGCATAGAGCGGATTTTGTCATAGTCCCCAGTCGGGGTTGAGACATAGTTCTTGCTATCTTGCCATATCAGCATGGACTGGTCTCATACTAAGTTTATCATATTGGTTATTTTGACTTATTTACCTTGAAGATAAGTATTATTTGGTGAGTGCTACATATGTGAATTCAACAGCTTTATCTCCTGGAGAATTCATCTGTGGAGTTTCTATCTGGCGCAGAATACTCAAAATTGACATCGGTATGAGTTCTATCTACCTTTGAGTTTTAAACTTTTGATAAGTTCTTGGGGTTAAATTCAGTAGGAATGCCATCATCTCTCATCCTCCTCTTCTTGTAAAGGAAGAAAAGGTAAAAAGTCTCTCAAACCAGTGGAAAGATGAGTGAAGTCAAACATTAGAGGCAGTGTATTGTCTATTTACCCTTATCTCCCACCACATGCATGATGCAAAAGACCCTGCTTAAAGTTTTTGCCTGGGCAGTTTTTCTGTTTGAAAAGATATGTTTGATGACTTTTAGAGGGTGTTTCGATTGACATAAAAGTTGGTCAAACCTACTTTTAAGTCAGTTTTTGACTTCTGGAAGTGTTTGGCAAATATAAAAAATAACTTAAAATAAGTCAAAAATGACTTAAAATAAGTTAAGAAGTGTTTGGCAAGGTAAAATTGACTTAAAATAAGTTTAAAATGACTTAAAATAAGTCAAAAACCAAAAGTAGGTCTCCCTCTACTTTTTATTTTTTGACTTAAAAGTCATTTCAGTTTGACTTTTTATTTTTGACTTAAAAGCTACTTTTTTTAAGCCAATCCAAACGGGCTGTTTCTCATTTTGGTTGCTTCTTATGGCAAAGACATTTCCAGGTCAGATCTGTACTTGCTGAAGTAAAGGAAAGGTTTCAATCACATTCGATGAAGTCATACAGGTTCCGTTTTCAAAGGTAACATGTTATAATTTATAAGTTTGCTTTATCCACGTCTATGCTTATTTGTGAAAGGTGAGAATTATGTGGTCATGTTCTTCACCCTAAGGTGGTCTAGTGATCCATGGAGTAGGAGGAGAACAGTGAGGACTTGTGATCAAATTCAAATACCTGTGGAAAAACACTTGGTGATTCTTCCATCCGCTTAAGCTTTGGTGGGCAGAGTTATGATACCTGTGTTGGTGGGAGGTAGTTGGTACCAGGTTGAATATTCTGCGTGTGAATTTGCATCGCCCTTGCGGGTGCTCTTAAAGTTCCCTTGTGTGATTTAGAGGGAGGGAACCTTTTGTTCACTATTATTCATATAAGTTCAGGGTGGGAGAGAGGGAGGAAGAGAACCTTTTGTTCACTATTCGTCATTCAAGTTCGCTTTGCCCCATGATATTTCTCCGCTCATGTATATTTATATTGCAATACTTTTCCTGAACGTTTAAACTCATTTTGCACCCCATGCTCACTTCTGTTAGTCCTTGTTTGTCTATTATTGATTAGTTTATGTTACCTCAAATCAACAAAAGGAAAGGTTATTCTATAATAAATAATGAAATCATTGCTAGAATATGTTTAAGAAAGGCTAATCAATTGGAGCGGGTAAGATAACTTTTATATCTTCTCCAAATGTGTTCCTTAGTTTGGGGGGGGGGGGGGGATGATGAAACCATGTTGTAATTCATCATATTGCAGAAGTGTGCAACTTGTTGGCAGGTACACCCTTTTTTGAGTGTATGTTTTAGGATGTGGAGTCAACTCTCTTGGGATACTCATTCATCCCTTGTTTTCCAAAACCTGAAAGAAATAATGATGTGGTAGATGCATCTTTTTTATTTTTTATTTGTGTGTATTTTGTATTTATACCTATTTATTTATTTTTCTTTCTAATTAACTTGGTGCGATATGATTTTGGATGGTTACCCTGTTTCAATTTTAATTTACAGAATCTATGAACTTTGCATGAGCGATGACACAATACCTTTCCTGGGGATTGAACAAGTGCAGCAATTTCCACAGTTACAGAAATGGTTAGGCATTTCTGTTGGTGGAACTGTTGATCTTGGGCACATTGTGGAGTCCCCTGTCATCCGTACTGCCACTTCCCTTGTTCCACTTGGATGGAGCGGTATTCCATGTGGGAAGAATACAGATCCTTTTAAAGTTGACATATCTGGTTTTGGGTTACATCTGTGTACACTTGTTGAAGCTCGAGTAAATGGGCGCTGGTACACCCTACATCCTGCTATAAGTGCATGATTATTGACATTTTTGTAAATTTTATTTTAACCATTTCGTTATACTAAATTACATCTGTGAGCTTCTATCTGATAGTTGATTTTTGTAAGACAACTTTTATTTTGTGAAGTAGCTGTTTACTTTTCAATGAATCTTGACACACTGTAGCTGAATCCTCTAGGTTAAACATATGTTTTTCTGTATATGTATGTTAATAGGAGCTGGTTGCAATGTGTTTTAAGTGGCTTGTTTTCCTTACCTTTTGGATCAATCCTTATTTGTACATATTGAACGTGTTATGTGTCTTCTATGGAAACACAACAACGTACCCCGTGCAGTCCCACCAAGTAGGGTCTGGAGTGTAGAGTGAGCACACACCTTACCCCTACCTACCTTAGAGGTATAGAGGTTGTTTCCGATAGACCCTCGGCTAAAGTAAAAAGAACATATAGTAATAGAAGTATAAAAATAACAGATAGTAACTGTACAATACTACAACGAAATAATATGATAGTTGAAGTACAAGAAACAACAAATAGTAACTGGAAACAAAGGACAAGAGTAATACAACTAGTATAGATGAACAAGACAATGCATTCTTACTTACTAACCTTCTACCCTTATTCGTGTCCTCTACATTCCTTATCTAAGGCCTTGTCCTCGATAAGCTAAAACTACATCATGTCCTGTCTAATCATCTCTTTCCAATACTTCTTCGGTATACCTCTACCTTCCTTGAAACTATTCATAGCCAACCTCTCACAGCTCCGCACTGGGGCAACAGTGCGTCTCCTCATTATATTCGTGCGTCTCCTCATTATATTCCCGAACCATCTCAACCTTACTTCCTGCATTTTGTCCTGCACCAATGCCACTCCTTGTCTTGGATGTCATCGTTTTTAATTCTATATCTCCAAGTATTTCTACACATTCATTGCAACATCCTCATCTCTGCCACTATCATCTTCTAAACGTGAGACTTCTTGATTGGCCAACACTCTGCCCCACACAACTTAGTTGGTCTAACCACCTCTATAGAACTTTCCTTGTATGTTTTTGGTGCCATTTCCTCATCACACAAGACTTTGGATGCGAGCCTCCATTTCATCCACCTTGCACCAATATTGTGAGTGACATTCTCATCAATCTCCCTATTTCCTTGGATAATAGACCCAAGATACTTAAAAACTACCTCTGTTTTGGATGACCAGTGCACCAAGCCTCACTTCCACATTAGTCTCATGTATTACGTTACTAAACTTGCACTTCAAAGTATTCAGTTTTGGTCTTACTCAATCTAAATTCTTTAGGGGTCATTTGGTAGTGTATTAGCAAAAATAATACATGTATCAACTCTATGTATTAATAATACGTTGTTTGGTTCACTTTTCATGCTATGTATAACTAATGCTTGCATTAGTTATACACTCTTTTGTGTGTTAAGGAGTGTATTGCTAATACCATGAATTTCTAGGTATTAGTAATGAAGGGGTTTCAATGCATGCATTAGCATGGTTAAAGACCCCATTGCCCCTCAAAATCTATTTTACATCTTTTCCAGCATTATTGTGAAGGGTGTCTTTGTAAATAAATATTTTTATACAATGCGTGTTTTTTTAATACACCAAACCAAACAATGTATAAAAATTATTCTATGTATAGTTAATGCAAGCATTACTAATACAAACATTATTAATGCAAGCATTACTATTGCAAACATTATTAATGCAAGCATTACTGATACACTCTATTTAGCATTTTTCTTATACATCCTACCAAACGACCCCTTAGACTCCTGGGTTATTCTCCAAACCTCCAACTTAGAGTCAACTCCGCCGCGAGTCTCGTCAATCAAACTATGAGGGTGTTTGGATTGACTTTTTAAAAGTAGCTTACAAGCTAAAAGGCATAAGTTGGGAATATCTAGCTTTTGACTTATTTTTATACTTTTGTGGCCTAAAAGTAAGTGCTTAAAAACACTTTATCTTTCCCAAACACCACAAAAAGTAGAAGAGCTTGAAACCCAAAACTTAAAATAAGCCAATCCAAACACCCTCTATGTCAACTGCAAATAATATACACCATGGTACCTCACCTTGAATTTGTCGTGTCAATGCATCCATCACCAAGGAAAATAAAGGTGGGCTTAGGGTTGATCCCTGGTGCAACCCCATCCAAACTAGGAAGTGCTCCAAGTTTCCTTACATTGTCCTTATCGGGTCTTGGCTTCATCGTAGATATCCTTGCTTCGCCCTATTGTATGCCACATGTACACCTCTAGCCTCCAACCACCTCTATATAATCTCCCTCCCTGGGACTTTATCATAAGCCTTTTCTAGGTCGATGACATCATGTGTAAGTCCTTCTTCCTCTCCCTATATTGCTCTGCCATTCTCCTTTTGAGCAGAAGTTGAGCGCCCCAACATGAATCCGAATTGGATCTAGGAAATAGCCATGCCCTTCCTCACCCTTATCTTCACCACCGTCTCCCACACCTTCATAGTGTGGTTTAGCTGCTTGATACCCTTATAGTTGTTACAATTTCGAATGTGACCCTTGTTCTAGTACAACATAATCGTTGTACTCTCAATCTACATACTTCAGACATCTTCGCCGTCTTGAAAACAACATTAAACAACTTAGTCAGCCACTCCAGACCTACCCCGTCTATGCTCTTCCAAAATTCCACTTGTCTGGCCTTTCGATCTACCCCTATGCATCCTTGAACAACACCCTTAACCTCCTCAACCTTTATACGCCTACAATACCCATTACCCACAACCTCAACACCTCTTTGCATGCTTCAAATCCTCCAGCACAATTCCTCTGTCTCCCTCTTCATTCAAGATATGGAGTATGTCTGCCATCTCCACCACCAATACTTGTCGTCCTCATCTATAATGCACTTCACTAAGTCCAGATCACGTGCCCTTCCCTCTCTCGCCTTGGCTAGCCTGTATAACTTCTTATCCCTGCCCTTGTCTTCTATGGAAACCTTTTGAGTATAAGCAATGCTTAAAGGTGGAGGTGATGGGTGGGGTGTACCTATTGTGACTTGACGTTTGTATTTTTAAGAATTAAAATAGACATAATAAGAGAGCTAAGAGGTAAGGTACAAAGATTATCAGTAAAGCCTAGGGTGAAGTTCTAGATGACTTGTACCAAAAGTTTGGACATGAGCCAAAAACATGTCTTAGTGCATTTTGTTCTTTGTTGTTCCTGTCCCATAATTGTTATTCAAATTTGTTCTCTGCGGTTGGATTTTATGCTGGAGTCTTTATCATGTTTCTGCTTCTTCAGCTTGGCAGACCATTGGCTCCTACCTGGTCAGTCAAGACTAGGCCAAAAAAGATCTAAAGTAAGGAAAGGATAGATTAGTGAGGTTCCAAAAAGTAGTTTACTTATATTCTTTTTGAGCTCCAATGACATGTTGAATGGATATTATAGGTTGTGGTTACCAGAAAAGTATAGCAACTTATGGTAATATTGAGAATTGCTTACCTAATGAATGTCTTAAACACTGTGGAGATGCATTATATGTCTCTTCTGATTAGATTGTATTTATTGTTAAAACATTAAATTTAGGTGTTCAACCTCCGTGGAGTCTTTTCCATCACCCCCTGTTCACTCACCAGATCATGGGGAACAATCAGAAGTTCAAAATATGCGAGTACTAGTTGGAGGTCCACTGAAACGACCCCCTAAGCACCATATGGTGGAGGATATACCTATGTTCTCTTCAATTGATTCATCCTATGTTGATACGAAATTGAAGCAAAATGTGTTCAAGGTAGAAGGGAGGAATCTCGTACTCCCAGATGGTTTAGATGATTTTGTCATATACTGTACGACTGATTTTTCTACTGTCTGGAAAGAGGTTAATCTGAGAACCCGTAGGATTAGGTTGATTGGCCTTGAGGTATGATCAGTTTTAAATTAGATTTGAGACTTGATGAAGCTTTAGATTTCCTTGTAACTAATACTTGTGAATTTGTAGGGCTCTGGTAAAACCTCTCTTTTAAAAGCAATTCTGGATCGAGGCCGAAGTGCCTGCACCGAGAGTATTGAAAATCTAAATGCAGATGATGATGTTCAAGATGGAATTGCTGGTGGCTTGTGTTACTCTGATTCAGCTGGAGTTGATCTGCAGGTTCCTTTAACTTGTGTGCTCCATCTCTCTTCTTTGGGTGGTTCTCAGTATGGAAGACTTAAATACCTTCGTAATAATGTGTTGCTAATTTTTTTGTTTGTTTTGAGAATGGCAACATATATATATGTAAAAACAAGGAACTACACCAAAGGGGTATTCCAGTAATAATTAGAAGTAGTAGTCAAAAGAGCAAAAACCCACCACCTATTTACTCATAAGTAATCACAAACACAAGAAAGTCCTCAGCTTCTAAAGGATATTCATGCTTACACCAAAGAAGAAAAGCACTATACAGTCCTTTTTTAAGATCTGAAAAGTACAACTCTTATATTCAAAGCACCTCTGATTCCTCTCAGTAAATAGTCCACCATATGCAAGCTGGGACACTCTCCCATCTCTCCCTTGTGACCTGACTGATTGCCATCTCTATTCCAACAAGCTAAGGCTTCATGAATATTCCTTGGCATTGACTACCTGATACCCCCTAGGTTGTTAAAAAATTGTCATTGTTTCTCAGTCACTTTACAGTGTAAAAAAGAGATGATTTATTGTCTCAGCCTCATCTCCACAAAAGAAACATCTAGAACACAAGTGAAGACCCCTTTTCATAAGATTATTTCGAGTTAAAGCAGTCTGTTTAGCCAGTAACCATGTGAAGCATGCTACCTTGAATGGATTCTTTACTTTCCATATTATCTTCCAAGGCTAACTACCAAGTTGTGTATTAGATCTATGCAAACACTTATAAGCTGATTTAACAGAAAATCTATCTTTCCTGTCTCTTGTCCAGACTAAGTTGTCCTCCCTTGTATTTAAGTCTTGGAACTGTTCCAGGATGCTATTGAGTTCTGTCAACTCACCCACTTCCCAATCATTTAGGGGTCTTCTGAACCTGAAGTTCCATCCTATGTTATCTCTCACCTCATTAACTGTTGCCCTTCTCTGTAGGTTCAAATTTTATAAAACAGTAAACCTGGACTTCAAAGTTTGATTGCCAACCCAAATATCCTCCCAAAATAAGGTCTTCCCTCCATGACCTACCTTGATTTTGGAATTGTTAATGATCTTGGGCCACAGATTCCTAATAGTTCTCCATACAGCAGTTCCATAAGGATGTAGTACAGTCATGCTAGTCCAAAAATCTGCACCAACTTCGACAAGTAAAAAGAAAAATATATTTTTAGTATAAGGGACTTTAAGTCTTCCAATTTGACCATCTGAACCAACACTGACTGCATACACCCACCTGACCTCCAACAGTGCCTATGTCTGCTTTTCTAATTGTCCAGAAAATGCTGAGACTTGTAAGCCCTGACTGACTTCCAATATGAAGAAAAACTATTGAAACTGAAATAGGAACTTGCTGGGAATTGCAAAGGCTGGATATCGTTGGAGCTGGCAGGAACTTGGATGGATCTGGTTGGATTTGACCACGCGATCCCCAGAAAAACAAGAGATCTGCGAAGATGGAGATCGAAAAGTGTCTCATGCGCTTGCTATATAGACTGACGCATCGCCGGAGATCCTATTGTTGTCGGCGCGTGAGAGTGTGTGCGAAGTCGATTAATGATGGGTTTTCTGGGGTTCTGTGAACAAAGTAATGTTGTTGGTTGTGGTGCAATAACCACAGTTACTGGCAAAAAACCTGAGTCTTTGGAAGGACGTACAGTTACAATTTATTTTTTTTCTGGTCGCTGGGAAATGCACCACGATTAAATGTTCACACTAGCTTTGATACCATGTGAAAAAGCTCAAGAAAATATTATTATTCAAGGTGATTGGGTCCTTGGGATACAAACAACTGCATCCCAAAAGGATGGAACCGGGAGAGGAAGATGAAGATGCAAGAGTGATCATGACTAAATCTCAGATAATGGAACTGGTAACACCTCAGAAATATCTAAGTCATCACTTGGGTATGTGAATATGGCTGGTTTTTAAAGACGGTAACATCAGTCAACATAAGAGATACCTGTCCAGGTCAATTGGGTGTATGCAGTCAAAGTTGGTCCAGATGGTCAAATTGATAGACTTAAAGTCACCTTGTTGCCAAAAGTTATACTCAGATATTTCATCTAAACAAAGCCTTTACCACCATTTTTACTGCTGAACAGTACCTTACTTCAACCCCACAATAGGATAAACTCAATTTCATCCCCATAGCTGTCCACCATCTTCTATCCTCATCTCCTCCAATCCACCTTAAATAAATTGACCACCCGTTGACCCAAAAATCAATTTTCCACCACTGCCACAGCCTCTCCAATAGACCAGATACCACCAACCAAAGATCTCCTCCACTTTTCTACCACCTTTACCATAACCCCACAGATTTCCAAAAACCGCAACTGTCACTCCATCTCAAACCACCCAAGGACCCCCCCCCCCCCTTCATCAACACCACTTTCAATCTCTCTTAAGAAAAGTCCCTCTTGACCACCGTGTTTACCTCCATAGCCACCACTAATCTCTTCACTTTTCATCTCCTCCAATGCCCGCTGGCTGGTCCTTCACCTCAACTACCAGTAAGCACCTCTGTTCCCCTTCGTTAAATTGGATTTCCAGAAAATGGAGAATTACTCAACCGCCTATAATCATCAGCTTATTCCAATGAAAGGTGAAAGAATCCCGTTTTCAACTAAAAGAAATTCCAACAATGAGGAAAGATATTGAAAACCATTAACTACAGATCAAGGTTCGATTATACTTGAATCTGTCAAAGAAAACCCCAGTTTGTCGATATTCAAGACCTTTATCAAAAACCCATGCGTAATGCTTGAACCTTGACTTAAAACCCAGATGTAGACATGTATAACCTGAAGCAAAAATTAGATCAATATAAGCTTCAGGATTAAATTCAGAAGAAACCCACCTTTTTCGAATTTGCTCCTCCACTAAACAATCATACCGAATGGGGTTTACAAATAAAGTATTATATTCCCACGCCGCCACACACTCTCTTCAATTTTCAATAATTTCCAAACCAGAGATTAAATTTTTAATGAAAATTGAAATCCAAAAGAAAAAAGATGTTTTTTTTTTCCTTTTTTGGGACAGGTCAGAATCTGGGAAATAGAGTAATTTTGGAGATGCTTACAGGAGGAGGAGGAATGTGCTGAATAAATTTGGGGTTCTTGATTTGTTATTTCTTAAAAATCTGTGTAGTTGGAGGCTGTCTTTGGTTATTGGTGGAAGGAGGAGGTGAATCAGCAGTTATTTTTATGAAGGTGTTGGACTGGAGGGGCGAGGAGAGCTGGTAAGGAAAGGGGTGGGTTGAAATTTTATCATGTCGGGGACACATGGCAGCCCCAGTTGCTAATCACTATGTTAAAAATCTTATTAGGACCAACTAACACTCAATCTGTGAATAAGGGCATAGTTGAGCAGTTGAGCTCATTTGGTAACTGCAGGGTAACAGGGTACATTTGACCCCAACTATTAATGGGGGATAATGTTTGATGATTTTGCATAATTGAGGGGGAAATTGTAATTTCATGCACCTTTTCAAGGAAAAAAAAGTAAACCTTTGAAAGTTTTGGCATAACTTTGAGTTTTTTTTTTAGGAGAAACTTCTATCTGGTAATCTATTTTTATACGCTCACCGCTCCTGTAATATGAGTTTTGATTTTGCATTTTTTTCCTCAATCAATTTATGTATGCTTGGTATTCCTGTCAGAGTTATGATTTTGCAAGTTATATCTTGGGTGCCATTTGAGTGGGAAAACATACCTAGTTAAACAAAAAACACATCATACATCTTCCAGTATCCAGAAGCAAGCATTTTATTGCAGCAAGGGTTTAGAGAGAGTGGGTAATCATGAAGAGGAGCTATGAAAGGGGAAAGAATATTGCCCGAGCAATCTTTCTTAGATATGTTGGCTAAGTTTCCTTGGAAACGTTCCTAAATAGGAAGTTCTTAAAAAATACAAAATTTCTCACGTACATTGTCTTTCTACATGGATGGTCATGTATTCATTGGTATCTTGCTTTATTTGTCATTGCTTGGATTTATTTGGTTTTATTTTTTTCAAGTGCTCAAAGTCTTGGCCTTATGTTTTGTTTTGTAGAATCTGAACATGGAGGCAACACATTTCAGGGATGAACTGTGGAAAGGAATTCGTGATCTTTATAAGAAAACCGATTTGATTATACTTGTGCATAACCTATCTCATAAAATTCCTCTCTACAACGACTCAAATGCCTTGCAACCACAACCTGCCATGTGCCTTCTCCTTAATGAGGCAAAATCTCTTGGAATACCTTGGATACTTGCCATTACAAACAAGTTTTCTGTCAGTGCACACCAGCAAAAGGTAGCTATTAATGCTGTTGTGAAGGCGTATCAAGCATCTCCTAGCACAACTGAGGTTGTCAATTCATGTCCTTATGTTACGTCCAGTGCTGCTGGTGCTCCTCAATCTTGGTATACAGAAGGGAAAGATCCAGAGTGGATGTTTGGTGCCCAAAAGTTAATTTTTGCTCCACTTGAACTAGTCCGAAGGCCTTTCCAGAAGAAAGCAGCTGTTCTCCCCATTGATGGGGTATCTGCTCTGTGTGAGCTTGTCCACCATGTACTTAGGAGCCAGGAAGAAGCTGCTTTACTGGTAAGGAGTTGAAAGTGAACTTCTTAATCCTCCTCCCCCCACCCAGTTGTTCATGACACAGATGCGTGGTTTTGTTGTCTCTAGGAGTTTGCCAGAGATAGGCTTTTTGTGGAATTGGCTCGGGAGAGAGCAGTTGAAATTCAAGATTCCCAGACAAAGGTCAATCCTCTGAATGCTGCGGCTGTTGGTGCTTCACTTGGTGCTGGTTTGGGCCTTGTATTAGCTGTTGTCATGGGTGCAGCTTCTTCTTTGAGGAAGCCATAAAATCTTCTGTTGGGAGCTGTGGCCCGTGGGATCGGCTATTTAGGGTGTATAGGAAGGTTTAGTTGCCTTAAATCTGTCGTGGATATGTAGCCATTCTTTTAATTTTATGACTACACAATATTTAATGATGATTGATTTTTCAGTAGATTCTTTGTTTATATTTCTTAGGCCTCTATTGGAGCAGATCTAGTAGTATAGATCTGGGCTCAGATGAACCCATAAAACTATTAGCCAAGACACAGATTTGTCTATGTAGAACACACTGGAATTGCTGAAATGTTAAACTGTGATAAGGCGATGGATTCAATGGTTAGAACCTGAATCCAATAAATTGTAATCTTGAGTTCGCCTCTGCATTTTTGTGATTCACTGCTAGGTGAAATTAAAATCCTTATCTTTAACCTATAGATGCGCTCTTGCTAGCTTATCTACTCATGTTCCTATCGGATCAAACTAGTTGAAAAAGACTGTCTATTGATTTTTTGAAGGTTTGCGTTTGAATAACCATCGAAGATTGTTAGAATTAATATTAAAAGGTTGTATACCAAATTACCAATTTTAAAGAAAAAATGTATTGGAAATCTTTTTACACAGCAATAGCCAGATTTGGCAATATAAGGATTTTACAAGAAATGCTAACATTTTTGTGACAAGTTTTACCCGTCCTTGGTCACAAGTCATAACTTGCTGCAAAATCTTGGCCACAAATCCATTCTTGCAAAACTTTTTCTAACATGATCACAAGGGTCATTGTCTCAACGAAGGATTAGAACTTGACGAGTCATGTAAAACTCAATCATTTCTCAATAATATTTATCTCGTAGCCTTGTAAAGATACAATTATAACCTATTGGGGTTATTGTGTACTGCTCCCCTTAGTTGCAAGACTGCAAGTAATACAACAATTAACTAAATGCAAACAAGGCACGCCCTTGAGCAACTGCCCAGCTTAAACTGAGGGCAGCGCAGAATATAAAGGTAAAGAGAGAAAAGATCAACATAATGAGTTATGGAACAAAACTAGCTGGAACAGCACGACATTTTTTGCTTTGACATGTCGGTTCCATTGGCAAGGCTAACCCGATTGACAGATAATTCTGCCTTGTCTGAATCAGAGTTGAGTACTTTTCTGCTCAAGTTTTTGTATATCTCACGGATGACAATTTCAAAGGCTGTTTTCACATTAGTAGAGTCGAGAGCAGATGTTTCAATAAAGAACAATCCTTCCTCTTCTGCAAGGTTTTTTCCGTCCTCTACACTCACATCTCTGATATTCTCCAGATCACACTTGTTCCCAACAAGCATTCTTGCAACTGTTGTATCACAATGGGCTGCATTACCACTCAAGATGTGTCAGATGAATTTCCAAAAGGGGGCAAGGCAACAAAATTAATTCGGGTATGATTCCAAGTTGAGAGAAACAAAATTTGATCTGAGCATCCGGTAAGATAGCAGGAAGAACAATTGAGGATTTATTTGAATATTTGAGTTACCATGTTGAATACTGCAGTGTATGTGCAGAGCTGTAGTGCGCGGGAAGATTCAAATATTGAGGGGATAAGACAAATTGTCTTCTAACGAGATGATATTTAATGTGAAGCCTGTGAACAATTGAATAAAATAACATGGAATATATAGCATCATGCTATCTATGGGAAATTTCAATCTGCAATTCTTTTGAAAATTAGCTCATAAGATGTTAGAGCTTAAGATTTTAGTCACTTCAACAACTCAATTCAAACTAGATGGGGTCGGTTGTATGAAAATCAGCTCATAAGATGTTAGAGCTTCAGATTTTAGTCACTTCAACAACTCAATTCAAACTAGATGGGGTCGGTTGTATGAAAATCAGACAAGTCCACGACTTCCAGCAGAATTTTCTTGGTAGCACAACTTCAAGTGGAAGATGAGCAACTTTTAAAGCAATGCAGCTTAAAGCCTCCGCAATGCCAAAATTCAAACTTATAGTTTGCATTTCTTCTCAACACAGAAGCACAGGGAAGGCTGGAATAGGAATCTCTTCACCCTAAATATTGATACACCTAATTCTCTAGAAACTGTATATTTATAGTTATTTTCAAATCCGGCAAGCTACACACGCACAATGGCCTTACCAGTTTCATTACATTTTCGCAATCATACCTAGCAAAAATTTGTCTTGACACAATGAAGTCAAAAGTATTTTACAACCACCAACCTAAAATCAGCTCCCTCCAAAACAGGAAACACATAATATGAACAAATGCCTCAAACCTACAACATGATCAGCTTCAAGAAGTAAGACATGAGCTCATACACGCAAAATCAGTGCTCAGGAGTGAAATTAACAGCATAATAGCACTCTTTTCCGGTAATCCGTGGCACAATTGCCAATTGATACTCTTATAACAAGCTTATTACACTTAAAACTTATGTAATAGTACACAAACTGCTACTTCCGCAGAATCAGAAAAAAACCCTTTATACTTTCCATGTCTAAACAATTGGGTAAGCAATTTAGTTAATCAAGAATGCATACTCCCTATGGGATTGCTGGACACCTTTTCCAGGTAACAGCGATGAGTTATGCCCAAAATTTTTGAGAACTAGATAGAACCCACGTTAATTGGTCTACAAATGAACAAATCCATGAACCAAAAAGGGGGAGAATTGCAATGCTATTCGAGTTCATAAATCAACAAAGCAGAGAAGCAATGAATCCAGATCAGGCAAAACAAAATAGAAATACAAAGAAAGCAAAAGGGGCTTACTGTTGAGTTCATCAAGCCATCGTTTGATATTGTCGAAAGTAGTGCTCCTAGTGATGTCATAAACAATGAGAGCACCCACAGCGCCTCTATAATAAGCAGAAGTGACAGCCCGAAAACGTTCTTGACCAGCAGTATCCCAAACCTGGGCCTTAATTTCCTTACCATCAACTTCAACAACTTGCGTTTGAAACTCAACTCCAATGGTGGCCTTAGAGTTATGGTCAAATTCATCACGGGCAAAACGGGACAACAAGTTGGATTTGCCAACAGCAGAATCCCCAATCACCACAATCTTGAACAGATACTCTTGTTCTTCCTCCATTTTTCTTCTCCTCTTTGTCGGTCGGAACTACTTAATGCTCTACTCAATTCTACTCTACTCTACCACTAGTGTGAAATGTGAATGGTGTAGACAGAGATGTTAAGATAAATAAAGGGGTGGAAGGTTATGGCACTACTTATTTATATAAGAGAGAAAGTATTGAAAATATTTGAGTTTAGCATTAGTTTCAACCCTAAATTATTGAAAATACCTATTAATTAAACTTATATACACCTCAATCCCACGTGACATAACAAGTGATTTTAAGCTTTTGTAAGAGCATGAGACTCTTTATAAAAGGTCGAGAGATCAAAAACATTCTAAACTTAACGGTAATTTAGGAGTGTATTTCTCATGTTATAAGATCGGAGGTGTATTTAAGTTTAATTTCAAGTAAAAGAATGTTCTTAAAACTATCAATAATTTGCGTCAAATTTAGGAGTATGTTCAATACATTTCATATACTCCATCCGATCCTATTTATATGCTATACTTACTAAAAATAGATGATTCTTAATACTTGTCATTTTACAAAATAAATACTACATAAATAATAATACTCTTCATATTTCACTCTCAAGAGTTATTAACCTTGAAATTATGTATTTGACCAATATAGAAAAATCAAATGAGTAATTTATGTTCATTGGTCAACTTAATTAATTTATATTTATTTATTGAAAACTTGACTTCAGAAAAACATTAAATAAGAATACAATGATAAACTTACTTGATTTTGTGATATCTAAAATAATGATACATAAATAAAAACGGAGGGAGTATATATATATATATATATGGAATTTAATATAAAAAGAAAACAGGAAGAAAAATGTTGTGCTTTGAAACGCGTGGACTTTGGGCAGATGAGTGAAGTTAGCAGCGATACACTGCGCAATTGACGACATTAATGGGAACCGGTTGTCTGATCACTCTTCGTAAGTCACGGTCACCCAAATTAGGGGGTGTTCACGGAATTTAATAATTTTTAAATTATTAAAATCAAATTAAACATAATATATATTTATTGATCGATTGTTATCATTATTCATTCAATTTGATTTGGTTATTCGGTTATTAGTTATATATAAAAATAAAAGGGATAAGGGTCTGAAAAATATCCCCAACTTTGACCGAAATTGTTGTTACGATCAGTGGCGGAGCCACATGAAGTTGAGGGGTATCGACCGACACCCCTTCGTCGGAAAATTACATTGTGTAGTTAGACTAAAAATATTTTTTTTATGTATATATATTACATATTGACACTCCTTAACTTCTACGCGATTTTATTTCTTTATATTTTGACACCCCTTTATCAAAATTCTGGCTCCGCCATTGGTTACGATACCAAACTTTATGGAGAACCTATTACCCCCTGAACTATTTAATAGTGTATTTTTTATCCCCTGAACTATTTAATAGTGTATTTTAAAGGTATATATGTGCTCACGTGGACACATTACTATTTATAATTATGCATTATTTTTTTATGTTCACGTGGACAAATATATATGTTTAAAATACAGTATTAAATAGTCTGGGGGTAATAGATCCTCATTAAAGTTTGATATTATAACAACAATTTCGATTAAAATTGAGATATTTTTCAGATCCTTATCCCAAAAATAAAATTAAAAGATGAAATAGGGAAATAGAAAAACGTACATATTCAGGATACATATATGTTTAGAATACTTTTTGATCGGAATACATACATGATGTTGGAAGTTACTTTTTGTTTTCAACCTTTTTACTTTCATAAATAAATAATAAATATTTTTTTATGAAAACATATAAGATATTTAAAATTATTCATAAAAATAATATATTATGTTTTGTTTTGGACTTTTTTGCTTTTATAAATTAATTATCAATAAATTTTGATGAAAACATATATACGATATTTAAAATTATTCATAAAAAATAATATATTATGTATATATTATAATAGAAATATGTATATAATTTTTCGATTCACTTATAATTAGTAAACAGTATCGATATTTATAGAAGAATAGATAAAAAACTAATTATCATTCATGTAAGTAAGTAGGGTATATTCTTGACTCATTGGTTTAGACTAGTTTTAAGCTAGAAGAGGTCTTAGACTCTTGAGTTCAACTCTACTTAACCACAATTTTAAGCATAAGTATGATATATTTTGCAAAAAAACATGCTTTAATTTGGTTTTGAACCTCCATACTCAAACATCAAACTCAAGAACTGAACCAACACACCAATGAATAACTTCTATCAAGTAATGTTATTTCGTTTAATATATATATATATATATATATATATATATATATATATATATATCTTGATGCATAGCATTATATGTATGTATTGAGTAAAAATTTTCGAGGAAGGGGTGTCACTTGACACCCTTCCATCAACGTGGGTCCGCCCCTGACCAAATCAAACTCAAACAAAATTAATTTATTTGATTAGGCTGTCTATAGTATTTTGCTATGATTGTTTTCATTTTCGTTATTTTTTTTCTTTATATTACTTTGGACTTTTCTTTTTCTTGAGCCCAGGATTTATTGGAAACAACCTCTTTACATCTAAGGTAGTGATAAGTGTAAAACCTCACAAATTATGTGCTACGGATCCGAACCATTCATTGTAAGCATATAAGCTTGAACAAGATGATCTCTTACTTGTACATTTGTTTTAATGTCCTGTTACAAGTGTAGAAAGTGTATCAAATGTGATTTAGGGTCATAATGGACCTCTAGAACTAAGTCGAGTTCATAACTTTCCTATCGGCTAAGTGATACTCCCAAATTACACTTCCCAAAAGAAGTATAAGTGGTCATTGCCAAATAAAGAACCCAACTTGTAGTTTGGGATCGATCCCACGAGGAATATGGTTTAGACTTAAACTTAACTTACGATTATTTCTTTTTAGTCAAACTATTTTCGAGGAAAGTAAACAAAGGGGGGGGGGGGGGTTGTAAATAAAATAACAGTTTATTAGTTTGAATTAATAAGTAACAAGTAAGCAAGATTCACAATTGAGATATCAATATAAGATGAAAACTAGGGTATATGTGTTCCCCACAAACTCTTAATGTAGTATTCATAATAATTGTAATTCTATACAAGTGTTTGACATGCAAGGCTGATAAGTTAGGTATCCCTAAGTGATTGGTAATCCAAGTAGGAACTTTCAATCGTAACTTGGTAAGTCTACGGGTATGTGCTTTGCTAACCCTTACCTTTACTCCGGTTTAGTTATCGTGTCAATTGAATTGGGTATTCACCCTCACATCAACTGATTAAAGTCAGACTATTAGATAGCAGCAAATCCTTAACTAAATCTCCGTTGTTTAATCCCTTTCTCATTCATTACCCCATTGGTAAGACAAGTAGGAACAAGGCGAGTTCTAACGTTGTGCACTGCTAGAAAGACTTTTAAATGAAAAGATTAACAATACATGCATAAACACTTTTCAAGAATTACTTAGTTATTAATCATATATTGTTAATTGTTCATGGTTCCCACAACCCTAGTTATGGATTTAGCTACTCATGCTTGAGAATTCAAAATTCATATTAGGGTTACTAAAAGAAATCATGAACTTACAATTAGAATAGATGAAAACCGAAATCTTGAATTGAAATTAAAAGTGCAAATTGCATAAACTAGCTTCCGGAATTAAAGTGCCAAATTGTTTGCAAAATAATTCCAAAAGACCAAAACAAAAGTCTCCAATATTGTCTAACTCCCCAAAGCGGAAATAACAACTAGTATTTATAAGAACTAATGCTAAACAAAGAAGGAAAACAAAATAAGGAAAATCGGGTCAAACACGATTTCAATTGACGACACGACCTACGGACCATGGATCAGCCTACGGTCCTTGGTTCACCTTCGTGGTTCAACACTTAGAAAATATTTCAGGACCTTCAAACGATGGTCCCACCTACGGTCCGTGGATTTTACTACGGTCTATTCTATCCCTCCGTGGTTCAAGTACTGGAAATCAACTTTTTGATCAGAAACGACGGTCGTGCAGGACAGTCCGTCATTCACTCTACGGGGTGTCGTTTGCCTCCGTGGTTCCACACTTGTTCAGACTTCCTTGAACTCACATCCACGAGCCTTCACCTACGGCCCGTCACTGGACCTACGGTCCGTGGTTTGGCTTCGTTGACTACTACTGCTGCCACTTAAGTTCTTTTCCCTCTCAACCACTTCCGAACCAATTTCCTGCAAAGATTACATAAAACCATTATATTTACTAACAAAACAGCCCAAGACACACACAAACTCTAAGTGAAATGCATAAAAAATATCATAAACTGATGGTATATCAACACCCTCAACTTAAACTTGTTGTTTGTCCTCAAGCGACACATTAAAAACTCTAAACGACACTTCATGTAGAAGCAAACATATAAACTCAAGGAATCACATGGCTTTCTCAATCAATCCTATCACTTAGTGCAAATCTTTTCATTTAGACTCAACAGGCTAACTCATGCGGATCAAAATATGACATACACAGACAAATTGATATCACCACATACACTTTCAACAATCACCAAGGTACCAACGCTCCAACAATGTAACTAGTGCCCTCACTTCAAAGAAATCATTTTCACACAACAACTCTGATTTTTAAGCTTAAGGAATTGGTTAACACTCACGCTCAGAAGTGAATTCAAATATAGTTAGTGCTCAATATCATAGGCTTGCCCTTATTTTCACTGCACATACTCTCCAAGCTAGTCACTAGGATCACTATAGGACTTTATTAGCTTGTAACGTAGGCTCAGAGTCAGGTACGATACATTTGGAAACTTTTAGTGACTTTTTTGCCCTCCTTGACATTACATTGGCTATTTACCTCTTTTCTCAACCAATTCTGGCATAATTTTTTATTTTCTACTCTTCTCTTTGCTTTCTTCAACATAGATATGACTTGACTTTTTCATTCTTCTTTTTCCACTTTTTCTTCTTCTTTCTTTGTTTTTCAGCATCATTATCATTCTTTTTGTTTCTCTTGAATTTAGTCACACCTTTATCTATCCCTTTTCTTCTTCTATACACAACTCTTTTCATACCCTTTTCTTTCAGTTTCCTTTTTCATAGCCACCCTTAACTTATGTATATTGCATGAGTTGAGGTGCACAATATCCGAGATCGGACCAGAGTGAAGATTAAAGTAACTTTTGAATTAGACACCCTCAACTTAGGTTTTTGGGCTAAGTTAAGGTGCACATGTCCAAGGAGGGACCAGGGCTAAAACAGTCTTTAAGGGAAATGAGTTAGGTGTATTGAATGATATGGTATTCATTAGGCTTAAACAATTAGATCAAAGGGAGCATTTATTTCTTTTGGTTGGATCTTTCTAGGCTTAAGTGGACTTATTTGAACAAGGGCCTATGATCATTTCCCAATTTCTAGCCTAAATTAGCTTAGCAGGACCAATGAGGCAAGTTCTAGATTGACACATACTGCATGAACATACAATTTCCTCACACACACTTGGCACGTTGATTCATTATCGAATTATTGAAGCACCTAGTTCAAGTTTTGCCATGCTATTCTACTGGTTCCTATCATGTCACATCCAGATCCAACACATTCAACTAATAAAGCCCTTAGATCTAACACATTTTAAAATTTTTGGACGGGTATCAATTTCATGCTCTTATGACATCATGTTTTCATTCTTTCTATCTACTTCTACACATACAATCCTACACATGTCGGTTCAACAGAAAACTAAAACAGACCATTGGGGAAGAAAAACACAGGCAAGAAAACCCCAAGGGAGGGTTATGAGTTAGGTTACTCAGACTTCATCCTATCACACACAACCTATTTACCCCACCCCCACGAAAAAATGGCGCAATTTCCCTCAATGCACAAAAAAAGAAAAATAAAGCATAGGGTAAAGCAAACCTGTGGCTTATACGCGTTGATGACCCATTAAGAAGTGGGTGGGTCTGATTTCCTAAAACCCACTGGATCAGCAATAGGAACGCCATCTGTAACACCCTCATCAACAATGGGAACATCCTTAGTAGTTCTCATCGACCCAAATTGGCCAACATCTATCTCACGGGCCCGTTGCTGGCGCAACTCCCCATCAATAATGGACTGCCTCTAGGCTGCCTCCAACTGTTGTCGCTCTCTTTTTTTTGTCCGTCGGGCCTCCTTAGTGTCAGAAGTATGGTCAGAAGAGTAGTGGCGCTTCCCAGCAGCATGGGAAGGGTCGAGTAGTGGCATAGTGTCGCCAAAGAGTGCAGTTATCACCACCTCAACCTCAAGTGCGGTCTTCGGTACAGTCTCAGCAGGGGATAGAAGAGCATCAACATCAAAACGGAGCCTAGCCAACTCCATCTGAAAAGTGGTAACATCAATGGTGGGTGCATGCCTCTCCAAGACTCTCAACTTGAATGCATCTAGCCGCTTGTGGATCGCCTGAATCTTCGTGTCCATCATCCGCTCCATACGAGCCTTTGACTCCTCAATAGATCGCTGCATCCAAGGCCTCATGTGCAGCAAGGTAGCCATATTCTCCCAAGACACCCAATGCTTGCTTCTACCTTCATTCTTGTTATTCCAAAAGAATCCAACAAATAATTTGTGAAGGTCATGAACAGCACACTTGGGTGGGTTTATAATTGAAAGGAGATGAATTGGCATATTCGGGTTCATTTGCAATTAGCACAACCTTACCTCCATAAAAAATAATGTTTCCTTTACAAGCTTGAAGCTTGTTATTTACCTTTTTAATGATATCATTATAGAAAGATATTTTTTTCTAGCATGAAAGATGGGACACCCAAGATATAATAAAGGAAATTGACCTCTATTGAATTCAGTGATCTCTGAGACTTGATTGACTATGTTGCCAAAGACCTTGTTGTACATGTAGAAAAAGCTTTTCTGGTGATTGATTTTCTGACCAGATATTCCTTCATACTCATTTAAGGTATTCAAATCTAACGTCAGAGAATACTCATCGGCAGACACAAATAGCAGACACAAATATTAGGGTATCATCAGCATATGCTAAATGGTTTAAGTCAGAACTCCACTTTGGCATTCCAAACCCTCTGAAGGATATTCTCCCTCTATCTCTAATTACTTGTCCACTTTTGAATTGACACACCTATTAAGAAAATAATGATTGACAGACTGAGTTTATCATTTTACCCCTATTACTTATGAATTAGATGAATGAAAAATTTAAGATTTTCAAGAAGTTCTACCTTATTAAAAGTAATTAATTGAGGATATAATAGGTATAAAAAAATTATTTTTTCAAAATAAACAAGTAAAAAAGAAAAATTGAACGAGTAACTACGGACATAGGGAGTACTATAGAAGTGTGTCTATTTTTATTTTATATTTACTTTTGAGCTATTTTCTTTTCCAAATTAGCCAACGACTTTGAGATCATACGGCTGCAATTCAGCAAAAATGACTCCAAAAGGTCACATGGTAAGAGAAATTATCACTTCTTTCTTATTTTGTACTCATAAATTCATCAAAAACACAGCCCCCAAGGCCTAGCTCGAGTGACAAAGGTGGAGGATTTGTGGTTCAGGTCACAAGTTCAAGCCCCACACCAAGCAAAGCGAAACCCAGTATTTAAGGGTAGAGGGGCAGGCCCGTTATCCATCAAGTTTAGAAGGCTGTGATTGGTCCAAAGGACGGATCACAATCGAATTTCTCGGTTATAAAAAAAAAATCACCAAAAACACAAAAAATTACTACTCCCTCTGTCCCATTTTATATGACACTTTTCGAATTTCGAGATTCAAACAAGTCTATCTTTGACAATAAATTGTTCATAAATCTTTTAAGCATTTTGAATGATAAATTATTGTGACTTATAGTACTTTTTACATAGTTTACAAATATATAAATTTCATTTCAAAAAAATTGAAGATTTGAAGCACAAATTTCCGATCAAACTTAAACTGTTTGACTCTTGAAAAACGAAAAATGGCACATAAATTGGAACAGAGGGAGTAATTCTTTTGGTTCCATTTGCTGATGATTATCGATTTAGTGTTTGGGGAATTTAAATGTACTCAAACAAACTCATAACGTCTTTTCTCCAAAAAAAAATATAAAATGAATTATCAAACTATCTCAAAATGTAAACATGTATTGTCCAAAAAATATTAAATACAACACAAAATTTTGAAATATCTAAATATTTTAATCTGAACTATAATTTTATTTTTATTTCTACCCATGTTCGTGTCCACATTGGAGTCCCAGTTAAATTTAGATTGCGCACTGCAAATTTGAGGTTCTTGTTGCATTAAATTTAGATTGTGCACTGCACTTTCTATTGACATGTACCAAGAATAAAGAAAGAATATCAACTCCCAACGCACTTCCAAGCGACCCCTAGCTCAAAATATTCAATTCCCACACAATTTCAAGCCCAATCGAACCTTTAATGGGATAGAAGTCTTAGAGAAATGAGGAATCCAACAATATATAGGCCTGTGTGACCCAAAGATCCGATCACGATGGTCAAGAAAATTGACATACAGGAGTGCGGCTCCAAGCTCGAGAACGTGAAGAGCAAACCATGGTGCACCAACAAAGGTTGCACCAACTGAAGCTTGAAGTTGAGAAACATTTAGACGGAGTGCTCGTTATTCATTCAAAACCTTGTGCACATAAATGAACTTTGCTACCCTACCAAATTTGATATGTTGTCATGTTTGGAATAACTTATCCCACCATTTGTAGCATAGAGATGGGATAAGTTCTCCCATATACATGGTGGGACAAGTTATCGCGGGATAACTAATCCTGGGATAGCTTCTTCTCAACCAAACGACCCCTTAAGCGTGCTATAGAGCCAAAATTGGCCAAGTTCTTATTATAGCATACTGTGTGCATTCAGAGTTCATAGCAACTATGATCTTTCCTTACAATTGTTAGTTTGTAGCCACGTAAAAAGTGCTGTAAATGAATTTGTAATTACTCCACATTTTCATGAAGTTCAAAGGCTACAACAGATGATCTTTCCTTACAATTATATTATGTGTTTCTATTTCAAAGCTAATCAACATTTTTTTCAAGTTGAATATCTGAATAAAATGAATATAATGGCTTTGATTATGATCCGTTAGCATTTTTGAAAAGGCTGGAGTTGTGACACATGGTGGACTCGTGAGTTCATATGCCCGCCTGAAACTTCTCATCGGGCATGAATTACTCTGTCCAAAGCAGTTTTTATTGAACATGCATCACTCTCTCCTACACGATTTTTATATCGAGCTATCACATGTAAGAGTGCTCCATATAATATGAATATCAATCAACCATATCAAACGATCTGCCAAATCACAATTTCGTGAATCATCACAGAATGTAAGTACGGATGATCATATATATCATGAACATATGCCCCCATGTGGCAAAGAAGCTGTACTAAAAAGTTAACCAAGGCAATTCAAGTATTTCAAATGTATGAGATACTCAGAGTGATGCATAAACAAACAATCAATTGATCTGTATATATCACCTAGTACCCGTAGGTGTTCGTCACCTCACCTATATGGTACCCCCTTATCATTATTTACAAAAATATCTCTCAACCGGAGTCTAAAAAGTCTAAAACTTACCGCAATATGAAGCACCGTAAATCATAAAACAGTCTTCCCCTTTGTCAGTGCCTCTGACCGCTCCCAATCTATCAAATACGAGTTCTACATAAGTATTCGAGTCCATTGATACCCATATTGGCATAAATGAACCAATAAAAAAATCAACTGCACATCATACTACCAGAACTACTAAACTCATAATATTGCAAATTTATGCTTAATAAGCAACTAGTATTTTTGGGAACCACACTATTATCATCATCAAATTTCAACCAAATATTTTAGCTCAAAATGCAGCTAAGGGCTCAGAAGAATTTATAATTAAGAGACCTTACTTCTTTTCAGATACTTTCACAACCATGGCTTTCTGCTGCTCCATCACTTTTGATTTCTTCAACGGCAGTGAAAGTTCAGCCTTATCATTCACTGAAGAACATCATCTTCTACATTCTGTAAATAGAAACTAGCTCCATTAACACAAACAATTGAAAAAAAAAAAACAGTACTCCTCGACCCTCCCCCTCCCAAACCAATAGAAAGGACCAAGAATAGCATTTTACAGCCAAAAATAATAAAAGGAAAAGACATAAAAAAAATTCCAAATGGGTATCTGACAAATTACTTATTCACTATTCTACATTCTGCAAATAGGTTCATTAATGCATAAATGTGATAAAATCAATACCCCTCAACCTCCATCTACCCACACCTAGAAAAGATAATCAGGAACCAACATTTTGAGACCAAATGGGAAAGAAAAAAGCATCTTTCCAAATGGATAACTGTTGAACTACTTATTTATCTGCCTAATTCCAAAGGTAGAAAATAGGTCCATTTTTCAATAAATATAAGTGAAGTAATCACATCATTCAACTCCCAACCCAACACCAGAATCAAGAAACAACATTATGAAGCAAAAATAAGGGAAAAAAGACAATATTTTTCAATTGGATATTTGAGATCAGGTGAACTATTGAGAAACAAACCAGAGTCAGATGAGCCTTTGAGGTATCTCAATAAATGTAAGGCAACTTGCATGTGGGGAGCACAAGAATGCTGCATAAAATGGCTCAAGTGTGTGTAAAGAAGTTTAGCTTGCCAATCAAGATCCTGTAAACTCAACTCTCTTTCACTACTCTCAACTCTCTCTTGATTTTGAAATGGTCATGAAGAAAGGGCATGAGAGCATCTGTTTCAGTTAAATCAGTGCTAGTGAGAACAATATCATCTACACATACAACCCCTACAATAAAAGAGTCCCAGACTCCAAAGGCTGAGAAAGCTTAACATACCACTGTCTGGAAGCTTGTCTCAGACCATATGGACTCTTTTGTAATAACAAACTGAAGGATCAGAAAAAGAAGGGGGAAGAAGGAACCGAGAATAGGAGGAAGTTTCATAAAGACTTCCTCATCCAATTCACCATGTAAGAAAGCATAGTTGACATCAAGCTGAAAGAGAGGCCACTGTTGTTATATGGCAACACCAATTAGACACTTGACATTGGACATCTTAACAACAGGAGAAAAAGTGTTACGAAAATCAACCCCCTCAACCTGTATCCCCCCTGACCACTAATCTGGCTTTATACCTCTCAATGGTCCCTTCAGCCCTACATTTGGCTTCTTCTTTTTTAAGGCTGGTAACATTAGTCTATAGATATCCACAGGTATACTACAACCAAAAGTGTAGTTCCCCTTCAAAAAAGTATTATATCTTACAGAATCTTTGACTTAATCAGATTGATGCCTATAAACAATCTAGTACATCAAAGATGTCTTCTGTTCTAGCTAAAATATCTTGTTTACACCAAAAATAGAAAAGAGCTACGCAATTCATTCTAATCTTCTGAAGGCTATTCTGTACATTCTCAAAGCTCCTATTGTTCCTCTCTTTCCAAATTGTCCACCAAATGCATGCTGGGACAAACTTTCATCTCCTTCTTCTTTGAAGCATGGTCATCCCTAATCCAGCTACTTAGAACTCCTTTGCTGCTTCCTGGTTTCACCCATGTAATTCCTTTCAGGCAAATGAACATTCTCCATGGTTGCTCAGTCCACTTACAGTGTAAAAAAAGATGATTGATTGTCTCTGCTTGCTCTCCACACAGAGTACATCTAGAGGCAAATCGATATCCTCTTTTCTTCAGATTTTCATGGGTCAGAACTGCTTCTTTTGACAGCAACCACAAAAAGCAATTCACTTTGTAGGGCACCTTTGGTTTCCCGATCATCCTCCATGGCCAGTCCGTCTCTTGGTCTGCAGTCTTGAGTGCCCTATATGCTGAATTGACTGAGATTTTACCATGAATGTCACTCTGCCAAACCAGTTGATCCTTCTCCTCAGTAAGATTGTTAAAATTATCTACTGAGTTCTGGAGTGCAATTACCTTCTCTATTTCCCAGTCATTTAGGTGTCTCCTTAGGAACAAATTCCAGCCTTGACCAATCCACATTGTGGCCACTGTTGCCTGTTGTTGTTGACATAACATGTATAGGTCCGGATGCAGTTGTTTCATGGGTGTTGCTCCATTCCATTTGTCCTCCCAGAAGGAGGTCTTTAGACCATCTCCCACTTTGATTCTGGATCTGAAATACAACATAGGCCACAGTTCATGATTGCTCTCCATACAGTGCAGTTGTATGGAGGGTTAACCACTTTTGTCATCCACTTGTCCTCCAAGCCATACTTTGCTATGATGACCTCCTTCCAAAGCATATGATCTTCATTGGCAAATTTCCACAGCCACTTCAACATGAGGCTTTGGTTTTGCTTCCTTAAGTGCCTGATGCCTAGGCTACATGTATCCTTGTTCACTATCAGTTCCTGCCATTTAACTAGGTGGAACTTCTTTTCGTCTACACTCCCTTACCATAGGAAATTTCTCCTAAGGGCATCAATGCTATTAGATACACTTGCAGGCATTGGAAGTACTGACATCATATAGGAAGGTAGTGCATCAAGGACACTATTGATTAAAGTTAGTCTGCCTCCCAAGGAGAGATACTGACTTTTTCAGTTGGTGAGTTTCTTTTCACATTTCTCTAGGACCCCATTCCAAATACCTTTGGACTTGCTTTTAGCTCCCAGAGGCATGCCTAGGTAGGTTATAATAAGTTCCCCAATTTTGCCTCCTAGCTTACTAGCCAATCTTTCCATCCCTGTCACAGTGCTGATAGGATAGATAAAGCTCTTTCCCCAATGGATATGGAGTCCAGAGACTGCCTCAAAAATTACAAAAATAATCCTCAAAATAAAGATTTGGTCTGTTTTTGCTTTACAAAACACCAATGTATCATCTGCTTATTGAAGGTGAGTTACCTCCATGTGCTTGGAATCATTTGATTCATCCTTTCCCTTTTGCTGTGTTGATCAAGTTACTCAACCCTTCCATGGCTATAATGAACAGAAAGGGAGATAGTGGGTCCCCCTGTCTCAATCCTCTTTGAGAAGCAAAAAATCCAGTAGGTGCTCTATTGATTAGGATGGAGAATCTCACAGTGCCAATACAATGTTTGATCCAGTTGATCCATTTAACTACAAAACCCATTCTAACCATTTACAACCAATAGGTTTCTTACCACTAGGTAACCCCACAATAGACCAAGTGTCATTTGCAGCTAATGCCTCAAACTCCTTACTCATAGCCTCCTAACACTCAGGCATGACACTCAGGCACAGTAGCAGCTTGAGTGTAAGTGCAGGGTTAAAAAACATGATGCTGACTAAGAGTCTAAGACTAGATGATTCAAAATGGGAGCAATCAACAGACTGAAAAGCATTACAAAGATACTACTGGAGGTAAACACGTTGATGAATGGCCTTAGTAGATATTCTAGGTGCAAGAAACGAAAGAGGAGCAGAGAAAGAAGAAATGGGAGGAGTAGAAGAGAAAGGAATGGAAGCAGCAGAACAGGAGGAGACGTATGTGGACATGAGGGAGAAAAGGAATCTGAAGGAGGATCAAAAGAAGGAAAAGAAGAAGCAAGATGAGTGGGGTCATAAAAACAGAAAGAGAAAGGAAAAGGACATAACTGAGAAGATTTAGAAGACTGAAGAGAGTGAAAAGGTGTTCATGGAAAATAACATCCCTGGAAATAAACAAGCCTTGGTTTCTAGGTTATAAAGCTTGTAACTTTTATTGGCAAAATGATAGCCAACCAAGATGCAAGGAATACCTCTAGGTTGAAATTTATCCCTATGAGATTAGGGAGTGGTAGAATAACAAAGACAACCAAAAGTTCCGAGATGAGCATAAGTAGGTGGCTGCCCATAGAGTAACTGAAAAGGGTTATTGTGATTCAGAAGATGAGACGGGAATCTGTTTATGAGATATGCAGCAGCGAGAATGCCCAAAATCTGATAGGGAGGTGAGATTAAAAAAAGTAATTTCCTGGCAGTAATCAGTATCAAGAAAGTGTCTAGGCATCCTCTCTACCACCCCATTTTGTTGTGAGGTGTGTGAGCAGGAAATCTCATGCACAATCCCTCTATCAAGAAAAAAAAATTAGAACCAGAAATAGAGCTCCCAAGTTATAGTGCATTGTCACTTCAGACAATTTGGACTTTGGTATGAAATTAGGTGTCAACCATGAAAACTAGGACCTTTAAGATATCAAAGGCATTAACTTTGGCACCCAATAATGAGTCCATGTTGCCCTGGGGTAGTCATCAAACAATGGTTAAAAAGTATCTTGGCTCATCATAGGTAGGAACATGGTATGGCCCTCATGTGTCAACATGAATCAGTTGGAAAGGGGTGGTAGTTTGTATAGAGCTATTAGGGAAAGGTAGTCTGGTTTGTTTGGCTAGAGAGAAAATGGGCCATGTGAAATATTGTTTAGAAGACAAAGAAGTACCAAAGCCCAGAAATATATTTCATTTTAGAGAAACGCATATGCCCAAGTCTTTAATGCCAAACAATATCCACTTCATTAATATCAGCCAAATGTGCATCAGAGCTATGTTGCTTAGACTCGGGTGCAGGTACCCGAAACGGGTGCGGATCTGAGAGTCAGATTTGGCAAAAGCTAAATTTTAAGATTCAAGGTTACGAATCCTAGTATAAATACAGGGCCAGGAATTAGGCTAAAAATTAAGCATTATAAAAATAGTGTTATAAAGATATTCTAAATTTGAGAGATATTTTGTAGAATTCAATCTTTTATTTATCCTAGTCTTATCTCTTAACAAATTATAAAGCTAAAAAATTATATGTAGATGATACATATTGAGATTTGTGGTCCCAGTGAATACAAGTCCAACGAAGTGCAGAATACTGATTATACAAACAATAGTCCCATGAAAGGTAAAATGTCATTAAAAGTGGTCAGGCCCAAATGTCGAAATAATTTTAGTTGCAACATGCAGACCCATGTAAATCTTTAAAAAACCCTAGTTTCATATATTCTGTTTCATGCACAGTTCACACGCCACTGCCTCTACGAAATACTTCAAAACACCAACCCTAGCTCTCATACTCCCTCTTTGCCAAAATGCAGCCGACGTTCAATCCATCTCAAATCGTCGAGGTTTCTGTCCGAGTCACCGGAGGTGAAGTCGGAGTGGCAAGTTCACTCGATCCATCGCAGATCTTCGACGTCTTTCCCAAAGAAATATAAAAATATAAGGACAATAGTATGTCCAAAATGGAAAAAATATCAATAACTTCCAAATTTTGGTTGCAGTGTTGTAACATTTTTTTTTTGATAATCGAGAAATCCGTCTGTGACCCGCCCTTTGGACCAATCACAGCCTTCTAAACTCGGTGGATAATGGGCCCGCCCCTCTACCCTTCAACACTTAAATACCAGTCTTCGCTTTGCATGGTGTGGGGCTTGAACTTGCGACCTAGGCCACAAATCCTCCACCTTTTGCCACTTGAGCTAGGCCTTGGGGGCGTGTTGTAACATTTGAAAAAGTTACCATAACAAGACGTGAAATTTACATTTCTAAAGGTGAGCATTGGCCTACAAATTCTTCATATAGTTTTCAGAGTTTATATGTACAATTCAATCTCATTTAATCGCTCCAAACAAATCAAATGGGAGAAGTTGACCTTTTTATTAGGTAAACAATATTCACTTCATTAATATCGGCCAAATGTGCATCAGAGCTATGTTGCTCGGACTCGGGTGCGGGTACACAAAATGAGTGCGGATCTGAGAGTTGGATTCGACAAAACCTAAATTTTAAGATTCGGGGGTACGAATCCTAGTATGGATACGGGTGCGGGGATTCGGATAAAAATTCAACACTATAAAAATACAGTTATAAAGATATTCTAAATTTGAGAGATATTTTGTAGAATTCATTTTTTTATTTATCCCAGTCTTATCTCCTAACCAATTATAAAGCTTAAAATTTATATGTAGATGATACATATTGAGATTTGTTGTCCCAATGAATTTTTACACTACACACTAGTCCAACAAAGTGCAGAGTACTGACTCTACAAACAGTAGGCCCATGAAAGGTAAAATGTTATTAGAAGTGGTTAGACCAAATGTTGAAATAATTTTAGTTCCAACATGCAGGCCCATATAAATCGTTGAAACCCTTAGTTCATAAATTTTGTTTCATTCACAGTTCACACGCCAATGCCTCTTTGAAATCCACCAAAACCTCAACCCTAGCTCACCTACTCCCTCTCTGCCAAAATGCAACCGACATCCAATCCATCTCAGATCGAGGTTTCTTTCCAAGTCACCGGAGGTGAAGTCGGAGTGGCAAGTTCACTCGATCCATCTCAAATCATCGAGGGTAAGATACCCCAAATTTTTTCTCGACTATAGTAAAAGTATCCGTATGGGATTGACCAAATCTGACACATACCTCGCACCCACACCATCCCCAATGTCACGTCGAGAAGGGTTCGGCAGCAAAATTGAAGGGTCGGTGCAACATAGCATCAGAGGCTACATTTTTATACTCGTGTGAAAAATCTATGCCAGGAACAGTTGGGACAAGAGAAGAAAACACAGTTCAAGAAGCATTAGAAGAGATAGAAGGGAAAACAATAGAGATTTAGAAGAAATACTAGGAGCAAAACTGCAAGGAATATGAGAAAGCTGGTACAGTCCACACTCTGGTCTACCAAAAATAATATTTGGTGAAGGGCCTCTAAAGTGCAACCAGAGTTGGTGAACTAGACAATATTCCCAGAAGGTTCAACAAGTTTTGAATCAGAAATGAGGTTATGCTAAAAGGTAGGAATGTATAATACATTGTACAAAGTAAGATCAAGAAACAGTGTTAACGAGCCAATGTTAGAGACTTTAACTTTGTATCCATTTAGAAGTGAAACAGGACAAGGAATAGGTAATGTTACATGTAATGTTAGCAGATGCTATGAGGATTACTGAGTGGTAAAAGATGAGTGTGCTGCAAGTAGGACAGTATGTGGAAGTACTCATCTTTAGTCAGACTAGCAACAATGACTGGTAGGTTAGAAACACCAGATAAACCAGAACCTAAGATTGTGCCCCTGTATGACCAGGACTAGAAGTCTCAAATTCAGCATGTGCTGCTGTCTTCCTTGGACCAGTATTCTTAGGGTCACCAGTATTCTCTGAACTTTAAATGACAAGGATAATAATTTAGCCTGTAACATTTCTCAGTGGTGTGATTTGTTTTGCAATACAAAACAAAAGAAGTTGTGATGATCAAACGAGACTTTGGACTGGAACTGTGCTTTGGAGACTCTAGCAGTGAAAGAAGAAGAATTGAATCCAAAATGAGAAGCAGAGGAGACTTGTATCTGTTTCTATTCAACCAACAAGGAAGTGGATTCATCATAAGAAGTTAAGAACAATCCTTCTCACTTGTAGATAAGTCTAATTGAGTCCATTAAAAACGGAACCTTTTGTTCCCCTTCAACCTTCTTGTTACCACCGCAAGTACACACGGTCAAATGATTTGCAGAAATAGAATATCTCATCCCAAAGCTTTTTGATTTTTTTATAGTAAGTAGCAATGTATAAAGATACTTGAGAAATGCCTACGAGCTCTTCTTAAGCTAAAAAATTCTAGTAACATCAGTCTTACCATATCTTTCTTCCAATTCATTCCAAATATCTCTAGCAAGTTCAAATAGTCAACACGCTGAGAAGTTCCTTTGGTGAGGGAATTAGTTAACCAGGTTCCTACTAAGTCATTGCAACATCGCCATTGTATAGACAAAGGAGAGTAATCAAGAGGTCTAGTTGAAGTTCCAGTGATGAAACCCAACTTGTTTCAAACAGATAAAGCTACTAATACTATACGTCTCAAACTACTATAACAAGAACAATCAAAAGGATCAGAAACCAAAGAAACCCCCAAAACATCAGACGGATGAGCATAAAGAGGATGGCATATATGCATATAATCAATCCTTGGGGTGAAATACAACACTTTCATGTTTTACTTGATTTCGCTTTATGACTTAAAATGAATTGAGTAATATTTGGAGTTTGCCTATGGGAGGGTAAGCACCTTCATGGCTAGCTTGTACTTTTGGATCATGACAATTTGGTATCAGAGCATGGTTCACATGTCTCATGAATACAAGATCAATGTCTAATACAGTCTTGCAAATTGTTATAAAGACATTTGTACTTATCTTTGAGAGGCTACATGATATTAAGAAAATTTATATTCTACCACTCCTTATTGTGCGTAGTTTACTTTATCAAATTATAAATCTCTTAGTTTCACTCTTCTACAGATGGTGAGAATCTGTGCATTTGGAGCTGGAGGCCAGGAGCCTACACAGACACCTATTACCAGGGTCGTGGAAGGTGGTAGAGTCGGATCCCTAGTCGCAACACTAGTGAGAGGTAGAGTATGACAATTGCTCAGGGCTCGACCAACATCCCAAGATATTTATGATATTCTAGATAATGAGACTATTCCACCTAGATTTATTGCTATGCTAGTACTTCAAGACACTCTTGTCCACATGATTGGATTCCTTGAGGGATGGCGTAGGCAGATATTCTACTAGTTACAATAGATGGCTCGTAGACTAGGATGGGAGGTTAGATTACTGATCATATGACTGCTCTAATGTTCCATCCTCTCGGGGCTATGGGTTTACATGCACGTTTGTATCGCTATCATTACCTCTAACCCAAATGAGTGTAATGACAGCGGCGTCGGTGGTGATTTTGATTCTGCTCTTTTGTTTTTCATGTTTCTTACATTTTTAACCGACTTTGAAGGTCTTGGTAATGGTATGCTTAGTGTGCTTGAACCTACTGCAGCGTATGTCTCTTTTTGTTGATCTATTGGATGAGATAGAACATGATTCATGAATTCTCGATAGCCTCTACAATTTTGGGACACAGAGGACATTGGAGTAGCAAGAGATGAGTCGACATTTCATAAACCAAAATTGAAATGGCAACAGCATCAACAATATTATTATTTGTGGTCAAACAACATAAAAATATTACCTAAAAAATGGTCAACTCACCTATTTGATTTGTTCGGAGTGATTAGATGAGACTGAATTGTACATATAAACTCTAGAAACTATATGAAGAATTTATAGGCTTGTACTCATCTGCAAACCTGTAGATTTCACATATCTTGTTATGGTAACCATAGATTTCCCCTTTTGGTTGCAAAGCTATAACTTTTGAAAAAATTACCATAACAAAACATCTGAAATCTATAGTTCTGAAGGTGAGCAATGGCCTAAAAATTCTTCATACAAGTTTTTCAGAGATGATTGCTCCAAACAAATCAAATAGGTGAGAGTTGACCTTTTTTTAAGGTAAATTTTTTATGTTGTTTGACTTCAAATAATAACATTGTTGATATTGTTTCCATTTCAATTTTGTTTTACAGTATGTCAGTCATCTTGCACTGCTCGAATGTCCTCAATGTCCCAACATTGTTTAGGGCTATCAAGAATTCATAAATCATGTTCTATCTCATCTAGTAGATCTACAAGAAGAGGCATACGTTGTAGAAGGATCAAACACACTAAGAATACCTTCACCAAAACCTCTAAAGTTTGTTCTCAACTTGTAAGAACCATGAGAAACAAAAGACCGAAATCACAATCACCCCGCCACCACCAGTGTTATCAAAAGCGAGAAAAAGCGCGCTTTAAGCGCAAAGCGAGGCGAAGTGCACCTACTGCGCTTTTCTTCCCTGAAGCGAAGCGACAATCAAAAAGTGATCGCTTCAACAGTTGAAGCGAGAAGCGCAAGAAAAGAAAAAGCGCACTTAACTTTAAAAAGCGCTAATTAGGGTTTTTTTAAAATTATAAGTTTTTTCTTTTTTTTTTTGAAATATACCTTTGCTACTTAAAATGTTTCCTTTTGCGACTTCAAAATATTTCCTTTGGACTGCTGCGAGAATGTGACTGCTGCAAGGTAAGTTCTCTTCTTCTCTTCTTCTTCTTTTCTTCTTTTCTTCTTTTTGGTTGTTGTATCTGTGATTGTTTTTTTCCTATTTCTGGTTGTTGCTATGTTTTTTTCGCTTCTCGCTTCAGTGAAGCGAGCCCTCGTCGCTTTTTTCTGCTTCTCGCTTCCCAAAACACTGCCCCCCACACACACACATCCCATCAGCATTTCATCCATTCTGGGTTAGAGGTAATGATAGTGGTAAAAATATGAGAGTAAACCAACAGCTATCACCTATGTCGCTGCCACCACCACCATCCTCACATCCTGCCCGTTCAGTTCGACGTAAAGAAGATGGAAGAGGTGAGCATACAAACCAACAGCTACTAGCACCTCCACCACCCTCATATCATGCCTATTCGGTCAAAGGTATCAATGATGGCAAAGGTGTGCATACAAACCATCAGATACCACCACCACCACAAGCATATCGTCCTCCCTCACTTAAAGAAAATGCTTATGGCGAAGGTGTACAAGCAAACCAGCAGCTACTACCACCACCACCACCCTCATATCGTGCCAACTCAATTAGAGGTAACAACGATGGCAGAGGTGTGCATACAAACCAACATATACCACCACCTTCATATTGTCATATCGACCTCCTTCACTTAGAGGAAATGATTATGGCGAAGGTGTGTATGCAAACTAGAGGCAACAAATGTTTCAATCGACATGAATGGCCTATGTCTGAGGTTCAAATTCAATAGCTATTAACCAAAATGAAGATGTCCCTATTTTGGATAAATCTTATCCATCTGAGTCGAAACTCAAACCTCAATTAGTTTGTGATAACGAAATTAGTGGGTTGGATTTAGCCTTAAGGCTTTAAAGCCAAGAGTATCCATGCTTAAACCATTTGCGTCTTTTCTATCAAAAATTGTCTGAATCAGTGTTCTTAATGGCGCTCGCCATGAATGGCGAGGCGAGGCGACCATGTCACGCCATTTCTCAATGAGGCGCGGTGAGATCAATTAGGCGACGTGAGGCGACGTAATGGCTACCGTAATGGCGGCACCTTTTAGTTTTAAAATTTTAAAAAGGTCTTGACTTAATAATATTAGTCAAAATTAAGGGTTTTTTTTCATATTTCCAAACTTGGGACTCAGTCGCGACTTGCGTTTCTTTTCCTCAACCTCGCGATTATCTTCTTCTCCTTCAGTCGACTCGCGCGAATTGAAAGGTATGGCCTCTTTTCTTTCTTCTTCTCTTCTTTTCTTTCTTCTTCTCTTCTTTTCTTCCCTTCAGTCCTCTTCTTCTCTTACTTTCTTCTTTTCTTCTGTTCAATTTCTTGTGAAGTGAATCGGAAATTCTGAAATCTGAAGTTCTGAACTGCCTTCTCAAAAAAAAAAAAATTGAGGTACTACTGCTTGCTGTCTTCTCTGCCTTCTCTGCTCTGTTTTCTTCATTGCTCTGTTTTTTTCCTCTGTTTACTTTGTTTTCTTTGTTCACTGTAAAGTGCTGCTGAATGCTACTGCTTTCACAGTGCTGTCTATTATTTTTTTTTAAAAAATTAATTCTTCTATTAATTATTAGTAATTAATATAGTATCTGTTGTATTGTACAATAGTGAATTCAATGGCGGATGCTAGCAAAAAGAGGGACATTGGATGGAATTATGGTACTCAAGGAGCAACGAAAGATTTGGTTACTTGTAACTTTTGTGGGAGTACTTTTAATGGTGGAATAACTCGACACAAGCAACATTTAGTGGGTGGTTTCAAGAATGTTAAACAATGTACAGCTTGTCCGTCGGCAATTAGAGAAGAAGTAAGGGCTTATATCCAAAATAAAATCGCTAATAATCCCAAATTTCAAGTGAGGCAGCCGGAAGAATATATTGATATTGATGATGTTGATGATATGGATAAGCGGAAATGATGCCTCCCTCCAAAACTCCAAAGATATCTTCTAGTGGAGGTGCATCATCCACCGCGCGGAATGTGACGAAAGGCCGTATGAATCTCTATTTTCCGCAGAAATCAACACAAAAAGGAGGCTTTGAAAAAGGAGGAGGAATTGATGAAACAAAGAAAATTCTAGGAGAGCGTGCGGTAAGTGCTTTCGCAATATGGATGTATGATGTGGGGCTCCCTTTTAATTGTGTCAATCACAAATCGTTTGATAAATTTATTGAGACAGTAGGACAACATGGCCCCGGAATGAAGCCTCCTACATTCCATTAAGTTAGAGTTACTCACCTAAAAAAAGAGATGGAGAAAGTGGAAAAAATTGTTTATGAGCATAAAGTACAATGGACAAAGTTTGGATGTTCCATTATGATGGACAAATGGACAGCACGAAATGGTAAAATGATCATCAATATTTTGGTGAATTTTCCAATCGGTAGTGTATTTCTTGGTTCTATGTACAAGTTGTTTGAAAGCACTATTGAAAGAATTGGACCGGGAAATGTTGTACAAATTGTCACCAATAATGCTAGTGAGAATGTTAAAGCGGGAAGCATGATGATGGGTGCGTACCCACACATTTATTGGACTCCATGTGTTGCTCATTGCATCAACTTGATGTTTGGTGACATATTCAAGGTTAAGCCATATGCTTCCGGTAATATCACTCTCCTATCCTCTAACTTTCTTTATAGTCAATATTTTATACTCATTAGCTACTAATTACTATAATCTTTACTTTAACAGTTTTTAAGAAGGCCATCAAAATCCATTCTAACATTAGTCAAAGGCCATTGTTGTTAAACTTGATGAGAAAATTCACCAAGGAAAGAAATTTGGTGAAACCGGCCAAGACAAGATTTGCAACAGCCTTCTTGACTTTGAGAGCTATGTACATACAAAGAAAAAACTTGAGAACTTTAGTCCTCTCAACTGAATGGACTTCAAGTAAATTTGCAAAGGAAACTTTGGGGAAAGAAGTTGACAATCTTATTATTTCTGCCCACTTTTGGGATGATGTTGTTCAAGCACTTACAGTTTGTGGCCCTACTTCGTTTGGTGGATGGGGAGAAAAAACCACCAATGGGCTATATTTATGAAGCAATGGATAGAGCCAAAGAAACTATTGCACGGGGTTTTCGTGGAGTTAAGAAGCAATATGAGAAAGTGTTTGAAATTATTGATGCAAGGTGGTTAGACCAACTCCATCGGCCTTTGCATGTTGCAGGCCATGTTTTGAACTCAGGATTGTATTATAAAGCTCAAGAAGAGGGAACTTTACTACAGAGTCTGTGGACTGAGTATTATGCATGTGTTGAGAAGATGATCCCCGATACAACAATACAAGATTTACTAGTCGCTGAGCTTCCTAGGTACAAAATGGCGGATGGACTATTTGGTTGTGGTCCGGCTAAAAGAGCTAGAGACACAAGGTCACCGGGTAAGTGAGTTGATTTAGCTCTTAAATTATTTGACTTATTTATACTCATTAACCTTTAAATTTATTTTATTATAGTTGAATGGTGGTCACTATTTGATAGTGAAACACCAAACTTGCAAAAGTTTGCCATGAAAGTATTAAGCTAACTTGTAGCTCATCTGGATGTGAGCAAAATTGGAGTGTGTTTGAACACGTAAGTAAAAAAAATTATATCCTAATTTCCATATTATATTATTATCAATATATATTAGTTAATATCTATAACTTATGCGCATATTCATTCCAGAAAGAGGAATAGGCTTGCAATATCGCGTCTCAATGATCTAGTGTACATTAAGTACAATAGAACATTGAAGTGTCGTTATGATGCTCGTGATCTCATTGATCCAATTCGCTTGGATAACATTGAAGATTCAAATGAATGGTTAGTTGGATGCCCGAAGATCAAGAAAATGAACTAGTATATGACGATGATGATCTTACTTGGGGTAGTGTTGCTACGGCAATTGGAGCTGATGAGAGTATCTATCATCTTAGGGGACTTTCTTCAAGATCAAGAGCACTTGACAAGGGCAAAGGAGTAGAAACTACATCTACAAGTTCAACTTCAAGTAGGACTCGAACACTAATTGATGAAGACTACGAGGAGGAGGAAGATGAGGAGCAATATAATGATATAGAGGATGTTGATCTTCAAGAGTTGGATAGTTTTGAAGAAGAATAGACTTTTAGAGTTCTAGTATATGTTATTGACTTATTGCTATTGAGATTTTAGATATTTATATATGCAATTAAATATTTTTAATTTTTGGTATTAATTGGCGCCTCGATTCAAAAAGGCGAGCGGCGAGTCGCCTCTCGCCGTCCAAAACACTGGTTTGAATCACCAATTGCTTAGATGTTTTTTTTAGGTTTTCTCCTTATTTATAGAGTTGTATTCCCCTAGAATTCTAATATAACTTTTGTTTGTGTCATTGATTTTTTTTGTGTATTCACGATATACTTAAATCTAGTATCACATCTATTGGTACCATTTATTTAGAATTTTGTAGGGCACATAATTTTTTCTGAAAACATATAAAAACATCAAATAGAAGCCATCATGATCTATGTCAAATGTAAGGTGTTAGTATGCATATATACCACCCTCTCCAGATCCCACTCGTGGGATTACATAGAGTATGTTGTTGTTGTTCTTTTAAGTAATATCCGCATTGCATAAAAATTTACACGTCTAACCACCTTTGAACAACTCAAATATGTAGCGACTAATAGAAGACTTCACTAATTTCATGTCTAAAATTGTTTCGAAGTGGTCAGAAGTGCATAAAAAAGTTTAGTGTTGTAGTGTTGTAACATTTAAAAAAGTTACCATAACGAGACATGAAAATTTACAATTCTAAAGGTGAGCACTAACCTATAAATTTTTCATACAATTGTCAGAGTTGATATGCACAATTCAGTCTCATTTAATCGCTCCAAACAAATCAAATAGGTGAAGATGGCCTTTTTATTAGGTAATTTTTTTATATTGTTTGACCACAAATAATAACATTGTTGATGTTGTTTCCATTTCAATTTTGTTTTACAGAATGTTGACCCATTTCTTGCTACTCCATCACCTACTACCACCACCACCACCCTCATATCGTGCCAACTCGATTAGAGGTAGCAACGATAGCAAAGGTGTGCATACAAACCAATAGATAACACCACCACCACCATATCGTCCTCCTTCACTTAGAGGAAATGATAATGGCTAATGTGTGCATGTAAACTAGAGGCAACAAATGTTTCATTCAACAAGAATGACCTATTACCGAGGTTCAAATTCAATAGCTATTAACCAAAATGTACCTATTTTGGTTAGATCAAAGCCATGATCCATTTGAGATGAAATCTGAACCTCAATTAGTTTGTGATAATGAAACTAGTGTGCTAGATCTAACCTTAAAACTTTAAAGCTAAAAGTATCCATGCTTAAACCATTTGCTTCTTTTATTAAAAATTGTCTGAGCAATCAATTGCATTGATGTTTTTAAGCTTTCTCGTGTTTTACAGTGTTGTATTCACTTTTCCCATGAAATTTTGATATAGCTTTTCTTTGTGTCATTGAAATATTTTTTGTATTCACTATAAACTAAAATCTATTATCATATCTAGTGGTACCATTTATTCAGAATTCTGTAGGTCACATGATTTTCTTCTAAAACAGATAAAAACACCAAATTGAAGCCACCAGCATCTATGTCAGACGTAAGGTGTTAGTATGCGTACACACCACCCTCTCCAGACTCCACTTGTGGGATTACATTGAGTATGTTTTGTTCATTTAAGTTATATCCGCATTGCATAAAAATTTACAAGTCTAACCACTTTTGAACAATTCAAATATGTATTGATTAAGATTAGGGTTTACTAATTTCATGTCTAAAATTGTTTCGAAGTGCAAAAAAAATTAAAAAGTAGTACAAACTAAATAGTGAAGTCCAAATAACGTACTCATGAAATTGTGTCACATGACATAATTTGGATATTGAAATGAAATAACATACTAATAGATTTTAGTCTTGAAACCAATTATGCGCATGAAATTAGACTCAATGGCATGTCTTGAACACAGCTTACTCCATGGGCAATCGTTTCAAGATCAAAAGTGAAAACTAGTTGAACTTGTAGTTTTGTCCATGGGACAAGCAAGGAGAAAAGTTTAAGATCACTCACCTTCAATGTCATTCTTAAGAGGGAGTTTGGATTGACTTAAAAGTTGGTCAAACCTACTTTTAAGTCCGTTTTTAACTTCTGGAAGTGTTTGGCAAATATAAAAATAACTTAAAATAATTAGAAAGTGTTTGGCAAGGTTAACAATGACTTAAAATAAGTTAAAATGACTTAAAATACGTCAAAAACCAAAAGTAGGTCTCCCCCTACTTTTTTTTTTTTTTGACTTAAAAGTCATTTCAGTTTGACTTTTGATTTTTGACTTAAAAACAATTTTTTTAAGCCAATCCAAATGGCCTCTAAGAATCACTCAATCAAGTGAGTTAGATATTGCAAAGTCCAATTTAATGGCCAAGATAAAATAGGACTTTAAATTTTGTTTAAATACTAGATAAGTAATTGCATGTGTAAGCATAGGCCCAATAATGCAAATCTTTCCATAGCTCCTTTTCCTTTTATTTTTATTTGAACTAATTCAATTAGAATTTCTGCCTCATATGTTTTACTGAAAATACCTAAAAACAAAGAAAAACATACCATAAGAGTTAAGTTGATTATCCTCTTTATAATTTAAAGGAACAATATATATTGATACTCACATAGAGTGGGCCTTAAGTAATGGATACAATTTCCTCTTTGCACTTACTAACTAGGTCTCTTCTATATCTTTATGGACCAACATATTGATACAGCTCGATAGTAATTGGGCATCTAGCTGTCTTTGTAGACCCAAGAAGCAATCTCATGCACTGTTGCACCTGAATTTCAAGCTTGTTCACTCCAAATATTGTTTTGGTCAACCCTTAGGCTTTCCAAGTTTCTAGTTTTTGGTTTTCTTCATTGGCACGCATGTGATTGCCTCGAGAACCATACCACTAGTCCCAACAAGTCATAAACACGGTTTATGTCTATGTAAAAGGTCATTTAAGGGAAAGGATCGTAATACTCAAAATGAATAGACAGGTCGTTACATATAATGTTTGTTAGTAATCAACCAAAGCTTGATGTTAGTTTTCTTTTTATTTCATCATTTTCCAAACGACTCAATTTCTACTAAGGCCACCAGGATACTCTAAATATCCTATTCATCAAATTTGTCTAGGTCCAGATCTTCAGCATGGTTTAGTGAAAATAGTCAGATTTACATTTTTTTTTCTCATGGAACAATGCCTAGCATACTAATCATCCACTATTTATTTCCATCATTTTTTTCACAATTTGATTACCCTTTTCTTCAACATTTTCCACAATATGATTGACAAACAAACTGCAAACATGTGTACAATTTCGTAATATCATACATAGTAATTTCACTAACAGGTTAACTTGAAAACATTCAATCCAGATCAACTGCACGTCATACTACCAAAACTACTAAGCTCATAATCTTGCAAATGAATGCTTAATAAGCAACTAATATTTTTAGGACCACGCTAACAATAGAATCAAATTTCAACCCAAAAAATTTAGCTCAAAATTCAGCTAAAGACTCATAGGCATTTATTATTAAGAGATCTTACTTCTTTTCAGATATCTCCACAACCATGGCATTCTGCTTCTCCACAACCTCTGATTTCTTCAACGGCTGTGAAATTTCACCCTTATCAGTCATTGAAGAACGCCATATTTTACATTCGGTCAATAGAAATGAGCTCCATTAACACATACATTTGAGAAAAAAAAAACAGTACTTCTCGACCCTCCCTCCCCAAAACCAACATAAAAAACCAAGAGTAGCTTTTGCACCAAACATGATAAAAGAAAAAGACATAATTTTTCTCCAAATGGATATCAGATAAACTACTAATTTACTCTACATTCTGCAAATAGGTATCATTAACACATACAAGTGATAAAATCAATACCCCTCAACCCCCATCCAGCCCACAACATTTTTGAGACCAAAAGAAAGGAAAAAGATTCACTTTTTCCAAATTGGTTTCTTTTTTTTTGAGAAAGGTAACATTTACTTCTATAGATATACTACTTCAAAGTGTAGTCCCCCTCCAAAAAGTTTTACTTGCATCATTCCTAAGATCTTCTAGTTACAGTCAATAATATTAAACACATTTTCAGCATCTCCTATCACTACTTGCTTACACCAAAAATAGTAAAGCCCTAGGCAATTTGTCTTTATCTTCTGGATATTGTTATGTTTTCCTTCAAAACATCTTTGAGTCCTTTCCTTCCGAATTGTCCGCCAAATGCAAGCTGGGACAATCCTCCATCTCTTCTCTTTTTTCCTGCATTTCCATCCTTGTTCCAGCATTGTAGGACTTCTATAATTCTCCCAGGATTTGTCCACTTAATCTTCCACTTTTGGATGAACATCTGCCACAATTGATCTGTCCATTTGCAGTGTAAAAAGAGATGGTTCCTGATAACCTACTTATTCACTCTTATACATTCAAACAATAAAATCAATACCCCTCAACCCTCATCCACCCACACCAACATTTTGAGACCAAAAGAAAGGAAAAAGATTCACTTTTTTCCTAAGTGGTATCTAATAAACTACTTATTCACTCTTCTACATTTTGCAAATAGGTTCATTAACACATACAAGTGATAAAATTAATACCCCTCAACCCCATCCAGACATCCACCCCACACCAACATTTTGACACCAAAAGAAAGGAAAAAGATTCACGTTTTTTCAAAGTGGTATCTGATAAACTACTTATTCACTCTTCTACATTCTGCAAATAGGTTAATTTAAAACATACAAGTCATAATATTAATACCCCTCAACCCCCATCCAGGCATTCACCCCACACCAACATTTTGAGACAAAAAGAAAGGAAAAAGATTCACTTTTTCCAAATTAGTATCTGATAACCTACTTATTCACTCTTCTACATTCTGCAAATAGGTTCATTAACACATACAAGTGACAAAATCGAACCCCCTAAACCCCCATCAACCCCAGACCAACATTTTGAGACCAAAGGAAAGGAAAAAAGATTTATTTTTTTCCAAACTGATATCTGATAAACTACTTATTCACTCTTCTACATTCTGCAAATAGGTTCATTAACACATACAAGTGATAAAATCAATACCCCTCAACCCCAATACAGGCATCCACCCCACACCAACATATTGAGACCAAACAAAGGAAAACGACTCACTTTATCCAAATTGGTATCTGATAAACTACTTATTCACTTTCTACACTCTGCAAATAGGTTCATAACGCATACAAATGATAAAAACAATACCCCTCAACCCCATCCACCCCACACCCAACATTTTGAGACCTAAAGAAAGGAAAAAGATTCACTTTTTCCCAAATTGTTATCTGATAAACTACCTACTCATCTGCCTAATTCTACCAACAGAAAAAAGGTTCACTTTTTAAACAAAATCCAAGTGAAATAATCAAATCCCAACCCAACATCAGAATAAAGAATCAACATTCTGAGGCAAAAATGAAGGGAAAAAGACAATATTTTTTAAGTGGGTATTTGATAAATTACCTGCAATGTTGATCAGCGATCGCAATTTGGGTGAAAGAAGACGAGAGATGGACAATATGCTCTCCCATTTCTCACAGGGAGAGAAAGCAACAGCAGAGGGTTTTGGCGAGGTTTTAGGATACTCAAAAGTCAGAACAAGATACACAAGTAAATGTAATGAACTACTTCCTCCGTCCCATATTTTATGTGGCAACATTTGACTGGACACAAAATTTAGCAAATAAATGAAGACTTTAAAATGTTTATCAAATTGTCGTAGACTCACCTTTCTTTCTCCTCATAAATGTATTAGAGTATTATCTTTAAGATTAAGTGGGATCAACAAGGGTAAAATAGGAATTGTACCTTTAAATATTTACCACATGAGAAAATGTGACATTCTTTTTTGGATTGACAAAAAAAGAAATGGTGTCACATAAAATGGGACGGAGGAAGCATGTAAATACCCTTTTGCTTAATATGTTAGTATTTGGCTTAATTTAATTTATTATTGATAAAATTCAAATAAAATAGGCACAATCTTTGCTTGGGAAGTAATGTTTGATAATATCAATATAAATTATTTCTTTTTATTATATTAAATAATTGATTTAATGTTTTTGTTCATTTTTCTTCTTAAATGATTGTTTAAATATTTTGATTTTATTTTGCTTTCATGTGCACAAGTTCATCATTAGTAAGCAATGAAAGTTGATTCGTCTTTTGGTTGTGACTAGTGAGTAAATAGCTTATTAAAAAAATGTAGTATAGGTCATGATTTTGAGAGTCACAAGCTTGATAGCATATAATAACGAAAATTTGTAGTTGATTATGTGATTTGAAGTACGCGGTGAATTGAGTAAAGGGATTAAAAAATACAAAAATGTTACATTTGGATTTAAACTAATAGTACAAAGTGATTTTAAACTTCTTTTATCATCTATATCTATATTACCTTAAAAGCATGAACTCCTAACTTGAATGTTAAATTACTATAATATCCCTAACTTAGATTGTGACATTTTCGATGAGTTGTGACTTTTTTCTTAAGGGTTCTGATTTTTTAATGAGTTATGACTTTTCCAAAGAGTTGTGACTTTTCTAAAGGGTTGTGACTTCTCGGGAAGGTCAGAACTTTTCAGATAAGACACAAAAAATAATTGTTTATACTATTCTTTGTTGACTATAAATAGAGGGATTTTCTCTCATTTTTCAACCACAATTTTTTTTGTGATCTTCTACTCTTCTTCTTCTTGCATTTTAAAATTCTTTGTGTGATTTATTGTCGTTGAGTAAGTTCAAAGTTTAGCGGAATATGGAATACCACTATTGAAAGTTGAATTACAAAAATACCCTTTATAAGTTTAATTACCTATATCTAAAAGTAAAATTATACTCTACTGCAAATTATTTGCTTTAAATTGTTTTTATTAGAAAATTACTCCCTATCAAAATTAGTATTTAATATTTATTTAACAGTGAACATACATCCTACGTTTCAAAGCTTCTGGTCTTTTGGTTCTCTTCCGTTATTAGGAGTAATTGAATTTTTCAATTTATTATGATAAAAATTCTATATTAAAAAAAAAAAAAAAACTTATAAATGGGAATGCACATAACCTTCACGTTGCAATATACATTAGTAGAAACCTCCAAAATTATTAGGTATATTCTTTTTTCGATTTATATATTATTTGCACTATTTTTGTTTTTAATTATTTTCTTATTTGCTTTAAATACTCATTTTCATAATCCATATTTAATTACTTATTTAATTGTTACTTTTAATATTTATAACTCTCATGCTTTTCATATTCATAACTTCTAAGTATTTTATTTAAAACTTTCTTATTTTTTCTAATACTCCTCCATTTTCATCTATCTAAATTCATCTTACGGGTTTTATGAGACCCCTATCCAAGATTATACATTTCATTCAACAATAAAGTAGTGAAATACTTATATCATTATTGTACTATTTGTCATTTGATCATGTTTGAATTTGATTCAATGAAGAAGACATAGAATTTTGATTGGTTATGGGAGAAGGTGTAGACAAGACTCAGAAAATTATGTACTAATTCTGTATTTATTTCACATCTATTATATTCTTTTGAATAAAGTCTTAACTAGGATGTGTATGTTGTATTATTATTTTTTGTATTTTTGTCTCTATTAAACTTTTTTAAAGTTGATTTCTATGAATTTCTGATCATACTAAGTCTATTTTATTTTTGGCTCAAATTAGTCATTAATGACTTTTTATTAGAACTGTACTACTATTAACTTCTATTCAAATTAACAATTTATTGCTTAAAATGAACTATGTTTAAACATTATCATACGGCCCTCGTTTGGTGTTTCTTCTCACTGTTTTAAAGATTCATTTTTAATTAATATATTTTATTACTCATTACATATATATTTTCATAAAATTTTAATCCATTTAATGAATTTAAAAAATTTACATTGGATACACGTGCAACGCATGTGCCCATATACTAGTTATACTAAAAGTTAAAATATGTTTTCCCTAACCACACTGTATGTCTCTCTATGGACGGACTATGTCACGACTCTAGACTACCCCAAGTCATAACATGCTACTTAGAGCCACAAGTGACCCCAAGCTAAACCATGGTATGGCATGACAATAAGATTCATACAAATAATAATCAAAGATAACTGATGCCGAAGCTAAACTGAAATAAATTCACAACAATTGAATGATCAAAATAGAATTCATTTTAACAAACTATAGAGCTGAAACTATTGTCTGTCTGAAAGCCTCTACTAAGATGAGTTGTTGGGACAAGCCCCCCAACTAACTCTAACTATCTGAAACTGAAAGATTAACATAAAGAAATAACAATAACCTTTGTCCTCAAAAGATGAGGACTCACCAAGCTCAGCTACTGAGATGATACATAAATTGCACTAACTGTGAATTGGATACTGAGTGTCTGAACCTATATTATAAAATAATATTGAGTAAAGGATTATGTGGTTATTTTAAATATACTGAATATGTGAGATAAACACAATAGTCTAACAAGTTTAATATGATAAATCTCATATGTTGAACTAAATATGAAATTGAAGTAAATGAATTGATGTAACGACCAAGTAATAAGCATGTAACTAATCAACACTCTACTGATACAAGGTTATCAAATATCTGAGACTGAACTGTGAGAGATACTATTAACCAACATACCCTATCTTGAGTTAAACGGAGTCCAACCTATACCTCAGTTGGAAAGGTGCTTTGTACTTTGTCAGGGTACGAACATTGTCTAATGTGGATCCACTAAGTTGATGCCCAAAGGGAACTAAGGTGTCAGGTCTGGCATGTGACCCATAAAACCTAGGTGGGCACGTAGTTCTGAGACTTAGGGATTGCTACTAAAAGTCGCAGTCCTAACTATCGGGTGATCCTTCATTCCTATATATGCTCGATGCTAAGTAATATTCCAACTAAATTATATGTGTAAACTACATAATAGACAATACCAAGCTCAATAATACTGAAATAATAAATGTTTTATATGAAAGCATCATATACATGTGAAACCGAAAGATTGACGGTACAACTGATCATAACAAATTCTACCATTCTAAATAAAGCATGTAATTTAAGTAATATAATTTTAAAGACACAAATTTTCCCTATTCTGAGGGATTACGAAAATAATCATATAAAACAATTGAATTTTAGGTAAAAACATGTATTCATTGGCTATTCATGAAGAAAAATTGAAATAAGATATAATTCATGTTTTTCATATGAACCCTAGGTTCTGTAGAATTTGATTAATTGAAGAATAAGGTTTTCCTTGGGTTTAATGGATGAAAAGATACCCAACAATGAAATTCCACATACATGGAACAAAAAACCTTGCTAAATTTTAGGAATTCTTGGAGAAAAGCTTTGGACTTGGGAAAGGTTAATAGACGTGGTTTAGGATTATGGGATGAGGAAAGAACGAAAACATCCCTCCTAGAATATGAAAAGAAGAGAACACTAAAAGAAATTTCAAAGGACGTGCGCGGTCGCGGAGCTAAAGCCTTGTCCGCGCGGCACTTCGCGCACACCTAATACTGGCACTGATCTTCCTGCGCAGTTGCCCAGCGAACGTCCACTTTGTGCGGTGGATCGTGTAGAAAATGTAATACTAGTAAAATAGGCATAACTTTTAGCACATAACTTGGATTGATGAACAGTCAAAGGCATTGGAAAGAAAGCTTCATGACCTTCCATTTTCTTAGTATTATGGCATAAAAACTCTTCATATACTAGTAGTCCCGTGTAACCTTAGTTCACATCCAATATAATTCTCACATTTAAGAATTGATCTCAACACATATACATACAATTATAAATCATCGAGTTCGAGCCTATACTCATACGGAGGATGGTTCGAATCTTTGTTTAGAAGTTGTGCGGCATTACAATATCCCCCTGGTATCATTCGGCCTTGAATGAATATCAAAACTAGAATAGACATGTAAATAGAGTAAACTAAGATTTCTTTGGGCTATTTGTGTTGTATATAATACAATAAATTGAATTTTACCAACAATAGGTGTCTAGAGATCAACAATAAGAATGTAAAACCACGAGCTCAGAGCATAAGAACTAGCATAGGCGTGAAGAACATAAACAAGGAGATAACCTTAGTCTTTGTTGGCCTTTGAAGATTTGGAAAGAGAAACATTTCGAGGGAAGGAATCATAGGCATAATTCATGTGAGACACCTATATAGATTCATAAAGTATGAATGCTATATACTTGAACATGGGCGACACACCATCATAAACTACTTGGCATGTTATGTGGGTACCATAGGCATAAGATACAAATAATTCTACTATGCTTAGGTGATATGACTGCTGACTTTTAAGATTAGAAACACTTATTAACTGTAACATCTCGCTATTTGAGAGAACTAGAAAGAGCTAGAATTAGAAAGAGTTGTTTTTGGAAAGAATGAAAATCTGGAAAATTTGTTAACTTAAGTCAAGTTTGGGGGTTTTTTAGGTCAACTTCAAACAACCATAACTCCTAGCTCAAGATGAGTTAGGTGTGTTCCTAGATATCGTAGGAAAGATCTTGGAATAATATTTTCAACGCCGCCGAGTTTGCGCGATTCTAAGTTCGTATGAGTGAGATATACCCATTTGAAGTTGGGATGTTTAATTAAGGAAAGTCTAATTCGGGTTTTAGAAGGGCATTATGGTCTTTTCCATGCCCCATGACTTAATTTCGTTTTTTTGGTAATTAATTGGGGTCTAAAATGATAGGATTCAATTTATGCTTTTACAATATGAGTTAGGGTTTTAGAGAAGAGAAAAGAAGAAGAGAAGAGAAGAGAAGAAGTAAGAAATCATCAAATTCTCGAAGCTAAGATGGTGGATTTCGTCATGGGGTGATCCCTACGAGGTATGTGAGTTCACACAGCATTGGGTACATTCACCCATGCGCCAAACATGTTTATTTCAATATGATTTTCGTCTTAAAAGATTGAGACTTTGATGTTTCTTGAGTTGTGTTCTTGAATTGCTTTCGTTCTTGAATTTGGGATGAGATTGAGGAGTTCTTGAGAGTTCAAGGTCGATTTTAAAGTTAGGTTTAATTAGATTGTTGTGTACATATGTTGGGTATCTGAATCTAAAGAGGAATTGAGAAAGAGAATTGAATTTAGGCGAATTGGGGTTAGAAAATGAAGAAGGAACAAGTCTAGCAAATCTGGGTACCAGGTCTTCGACGAGGACCTGTTCCTCAGGATTGTCAAAATTTTCTCTGCGTTGCGGACCGTTCTTCCTTAAAATTTATTTTGCGACCAAATAATTAAATGCATCTCCGCGTCGTGGACTTGCTTCCAGACATAAATTTCTTGATCTTTTCTCATGTTTAACTATTTAAAAACACTCCTAAACATCATGAGATCGTTCTTATCACAAATCACAATCCTTGAATCCATAATTCAATTCAAGGAAAGTTAAGAGTCAAGTCAAGAGAATTTAAGAGTCAAGTCAAGAGAAGTTCATAGAGTCTTCCAAAAGTCTTTTACAAATGTTTTAACTTTGTTTTAAGACTTGAGTTTTGAGATGAGTAAAGAGTAAAGTTTGAAGTTCATTTCTTCAAAAGAGTATATTGGTACTATGTATTCCTAAAGAGTAAAATGTTTTCACATTTAAAGAAGAAAGGAAACCTTGATTTCCAAATGAGCCTTTGAACTAGTTTTCAGTTAAAGAGTACATGTTTTCACATTTGAGTAAGAAAGGGAACATCGATTCCAAGAGAGCTTTTAAGCTAAGTTTTGATTAATTATCTCAAACCAAAGAAAGAAGTTATGTTTTTAAACATATGAGCTAGTATATTTTGAGAGTAGTATTGAGCACCGATATGGGGGAGAGTTCAGATAACTCACAACCCCCATAAACCATGTAGTCATCATAGGTAGAAATGATCATACTTTTTATATGACACCTTAAGTGCTTTTTAACATAGACTAGTGGATCCACTTAGTTAAGGCGTCCTATATGACGGCAACGTATAGGACAGTTCTGGCAGCATGGGCAAGACGTTGTATCACCACTTAGGCTCATAGTGGTGGTTGTCGGTTAGAGAAACTCCCATAGAAGTATTTTTGTATTCTTATATACATTGAGTTAATTGTATTTTTATATACATCCAGAGTTAATTTGTATCTTTGCATACAAACAGAGTTATTATTGCATTTCTAGATACATAGAGTTATTATCCATGTTTTAAAAGCTTTTCTTTATATTGCGTTTATTTTATTCCTTTATATTCAAATGAGTTAAGTTGAGTTGAGCCCAGGTATGTTCCTTCAGTTTCTTTCAAGCTTATGTTTTGTTTTAGATTTCCCCTTGCATACTCGTACATTCAATGTATTGATGACAGTTGGCCTGCATCTTACTATGATGCAGACATAGGTAACTAGGATCAATATCCAGTGCCTCATTGATCCAGTTGAGCACTCAGAGTCAGTTGGTGAGCCTCCTAGCTTTTTAGAAGATCTTTTTTATTGTTTTCAGTATTTTAGTTCATTAGGATGTCATGGGTCTTGTCCCAACATCCATCTCAGTTGAATAGAGGCTTCATAGACAGAGTTAGTGATGTTAGTTCACGAGTCTTTACTTTCCCTTTTCAGTTAAGTTGAGACTTGAGTTGCCAATTTGGTAGTGAATGTTATTTATTACATTCTAAGTTATTTATTGAGCAGTTAAGTTTATTCTTTTAAAGTATATTTATCTTGAGTAAAGTCTTCCGTAGAGTAAGTAAGCCAGGCCAAGGGTTCGCTTGGGGCCAACAATGGTTCTCGAGTGCCAGTCCTGCCCAGGATGTAAGCTCGGAGCATGACAAACTTGGTATCAGAGTACAGAGTTCAAGAGTCTTAGGGAGTCTATGAAGTCGTGTCTGTAGAGTCCTAGTTATCGGTTTTAAGAGCGCCACATCTATAATTAGGAGGCTGTAATATTTAGGAACTATCTCACTTCTTTAATACTCATTTCGTGCGATAGAGTTCATCTCTATACAGTTTCTTTCTAACTCGTACTTACGCGTAACCGATTGTGAGTTAAGGCAGTTTTTTTTTAGTGCTTTCCTGGGGCGTTTCCTTCTCCGTGAGCTAAGAGAAACAAAGAGATGGTTGCTGACATGAGGAGCATGATAGGTTTATTCGTTGTTGGGTTGACTCGTCTGTCAAGTAAAGAAAGTAAGGCAGCCATGCTAATAGGTGACATGGGCATAGCAAGGCCGATGATCCATGTGCAACAAGTTGAGGAGGACAAGCTGAAGGATAAAGAAAAGTTTAAGAATAAGAGGGCTAAGACATCAGGGAATGAGTCCGGGCAGCTAAAGAGTAATGCAAACCGGTCTTCTTTCCAATAGAAACATAAAGGACCTGCTTCATCATTTGCTAGTGCACCTGCACCCAGAAACAAAGGTGAGTATAATGGTCAGAATTCGCAAAACTTCAGGGCTAGACCTGCCCAATCTCATGGTAGTGTGGCACAAGGAGGTAACTAGACACATGTATGTGCTAAGTGTGGTAGGATCCACTATCACAACCTGGGGGTACCCCCTAGACGTAACATGGTATACTTGACCCCGAAGGGGCTCATACAATCCCTTGGCATAATCTTAACATAAGACAATAGAAAAGTATGGAAAATTAGAAACTTCTTTAAAACCATACAATCAAAAGCATTTTCATAAGCAAGCGGAAGTCTTTACTACAACTTTGTCTCAAACCATCTATTAAACTCTTGAATAAAAGACTTAGGACGCAGCCCATATAAATGTCTAAAACATAAAGAAATGACATAAAGGGAACATAATAGGTTTATCTTCGAAGCTATAAGGACTCACCAAGTCTTCAATCTTCTTGCTCCTTAGAAACCTAGCCTTCAAGCAACTCAATCTCTGAAACCCTACATTTGATTAGAATGTAGGCAATATGCATTAGTAAAAAATGTACCAAGTATGAAAACTAGCACAACATCATAAGAGCATCTCAAAATGATTAGCCAACATAAGACAAAGGCATAAGAGACAATAACGTAACCATAGTATAATCTCCAACATAAGTATCATATCATCACAAGTCAACATAAGACATAGTTAATGAGCATAGGAGATAAATCATATTCATGGCATAGTATCTACTTAGACTTTTCATATTTACATACTTCAACCTTTGTCTTTCATATTACAAGAGAACTACTTCACAAGCCACCTCAAAGCATACTTGTGCAAGGCAAGGACAACATCCCATAATACCATCCAAGCTAAGTACCTCTTTTTAGTCATTCTTGGGCATAGTTCACATTCATAGTCAAGACCTAGGTTTTCATGTCATAAGAGTTCTATACTCCTAAGTAACCTCAAGGAACACTTTTGCAATGTATGAGGGGCATACCATAATACCACTCACACTAAGCATATCTTGAAGTCACTCTATTCATGCCTACTAATCATAAGTGTCTTTCTTGACCTACTTCATATAGACAAGGAACTACCATCTTAAGTCAATCATAAAATGGAAGGCTATAGCAACAATCCAAGTTAAAACATACATCACCTAATAGGACACTTCATAAGTAGCTTCAAGTCATACTTGTGCCATGTATGAATGGCATCCCATACTACCACTTACACTAAGTACTCCTTTAGGTTAGATTACTCAATGCTTACTATTTGCCATACTAAACTATCAAAGAATAACACCCTACTAGGCTAGACCTAACTACTATGGAAAACACCCTATCATGAAATCCAAGCTATCCAAGGAAGAATACAAGTTTCCCACCTAGCTATTATGCAACCATAAATCATGATGCAAGCTACCCTTAGGGGAGCATGAGCCATCAACCCTAAGCTATTCTTAGGAGAGTATAAATCCTCAATCCTAAGCTACCATTATATGGTCTTGGCCTAACCAAGTCAAGCTACCATGAAGGCATTCTAACAATGTTAGTTCAAGCTACCCTTAGGAGAGTATTGATCCTCAATCCCAAGCTACCATGCCTATACTAATGCAAGCTACCATGAATAGCACCCCACAAATGCTAATTCAAGCTACCATGAAAAACATCCTTGCAATGCTAACTCAAGCTAACCTTAGGAGAGTATGGTTCCTCAATCCCAAGCTACCATGAGGACTTCTAACTCATGCTGCACAAACAAGTTATACATGAAGGGATCATATATCACAACCTCAGGCCATTATATTCTAACATGCTTTGATTCATTTTAGATAATTAACCTTTCATTCTAGAATCATTTTATGTGAGAAGACCTTTCACATTCCACATACATGCATTCACTTGGTACAAGATAGGTCATGTGGGTATAAGCCTTCCACAACAACTCTAATCTCTAGTGTATCATTTATATGCAATCTACTCATCATTTTAGACTTACTCTATAAGTCCTAGTGATCAACATTATGACTTCAAGTCTTACTTTCAAGCTTTACTCAACAATTATCATACTAGGCTAGATCAGAAAACATATTATTCATAAGCCTTAATCATAGGCAATTCTAAGCATAATTGATCATAAAGTCCAAATTCCAATCATTACAATTCATGGTCTATCATACATTCATAAATCTAGTTCAATTCATGATTTCATATTCCTATTCTTGAATAAGTTCTATGTATGATAACAATTCTAAAGAATCTATCAAGAATCATCAATTTCTCATCAAAAGACCTAAACCCACATACTTTGATTTCTAGGGTTAATAATGGAATTCACATAAATTCACCATAATGTCATTAATAAACACTAAATTAATCATATATAAGCATTATCCAACCAATTGGGATCATACCCATCTAAAACCCACACATTGGAAGTAACCCTAGCTTAGATTGCAGTTCTTCTTCACAAATTAGGGGAAATTCTAGGGGAATCTATGGGTGGAAGAACCCCTAGATGAAGAGCTAAAAATACCTTAATCAATGCCCTAGAACAATCCTTTAGCAATGGAGCCTTTGTTCTTGACCTTAGCTTCAATCCCATGTTTCTTCTTCAATGGAGATCTTTCTAGAGAGATAAATATTTGAGAAATGAGTGATTTGGGGGGTTTTGATTCTAAATGACTTAATTGGGGTGGTTAATGACTTATAATATATATATACATATATACATGCATATATGTATACATATATGTGTGTGTGTATAAAACCCATATAAAATGACCCCCACATAATACTAATTAAATAGGAAATTACTTAAAAACCCCTCAACTAGGCAGCCCCATCCAGGCACCACGGCCACTTAGAGGGTTTATCAAGGGCACCACGGCCCGTGGTGGTGCCCGTGGTCCCTTGAACAGTGGCCCTCCTCAACGTGTCAAGCTTCCTTAAACTAAGGCATGACCACGGGCCTTCCCACGAGCCGTGGTCATGACCACGGGTCGTGAAGTGATGTGTGGTCCCTTAGGCAGTAGCTTGGCCTAAGGACCTTGACTCCCAAATGGCTAAGGGGTCTTCACGAGCCGCTTCACGGGCCGTGGTCAAGACCACTGGCCGTGAAGGTGGCCGTGGACCCTTAGGCAGTAGCTTGCCAAGGTTGGGCAGCCTTGTCCCCTTGGTTTAGGCTTGCCCTTTTACCTTGGCACTTGCCTTTCCCATGCTCAACCAAACTCTAAATGGTCTTCCATTCTACGAGGTCTAACATGTACCTTGACATTCAACCTCTAAACCCTTCATTCTAAACACGTAAAGGCTCATCTACGACTCAAATCCTTAACATCACACTCTAGAACCCTAACTCTTGGCTCTAGTTTAGTCTACTAATTTCTAGGGCGTTACACCCACCTAGGTAAATGTCGCAATGGATCCACAGGTTGTTTCAAGTGTGGACAAGAGGGTCACTTCATGAAAGAGTGTCGTAAGAACCGGCAAGGTAACAGTAATGGGGGTAATAGAGCCAGTCTTCTTTAGTTGCTCCACCAGATAGAGCTGCATCTGGATGAGCTACTTTAAGGGCAAGTGGAGAAGGGAACCATCTTTATGATATCACTAGTCACCGAAAGCAAGATGATTTGCCAGATGTTGTCACTGGTATGATCCAAGTCTTTAATTTTAATGTTCTTCCTGAGCAACTTCTTGAGCCATTCAGAGTTTTTACACATGTTGGTGAGTCTATTCTAGAAGAGAGAGTCTATTGTGATTGTACCATTTTCCTATGACTAACTTAGTTGAGTAAGACATGGTAGATTTTGATGTCATTCTAGGTATGTACTGGCTTCATGTCTTATGCATCAATAGATTGTATAACTCGAGTAGTCAAGTTCTAATTTCCTAGTGAGCCAGTTATAAAGTGGAAGAGCAATTCAGCAGTGCCTAAGGGTCGTTTCATTTCGTACCTTAAGGCGAGAAAATTAGTTTTCAAGGGGTGTATCTATCACTTAGTCTAAGTTAATGACTATAGTGTTGAGATACCTCATATTCAGTCAGTTCTAGTAGTAAAAGAGTTTCCATAAGTCTTCCCAAATGATCTTCCCGAAGTCCCTCCTGAGAGAGAGATAGACTTCGATATAGTTATTCTTCCAGATAATCATCCTATCTCTATTCCACCATATAGGATGGCACCAACGGAATTGAAAGATTTAAAAGAGCAGTTGAAAGATCTTTTAGAGAAAGGTTTCATTCGACCAAGTATATCACCTTGGGGCACTCTGGTCCCATTTGTGAGAAACAAAGATGGTTCCCTTAGAATGTGTATAGATTACCGTCAGTTGAACAAAGTTACTATTAAGAATAAGTATCCTCTTCTGAGAATTGATGATCTTTTCGATCAACTTTAGGGTCCCTCCTGTTTTTCAAAAATAGACCTCAGATCAGGTTGCCATAAGTTGAAAGTAAGGGAATGTGATATTCCAAAGACAGCGTTCAGGACCCGTTATGGTCATTATGAGTTTCTGGTTATGTCGTTCAGTTTAACTAATGCACCTACATTGTTCATGAACCTTATGAATAGAGTATTCAAGCCTTATTTAGATATGTTTGTTATCGTGCTCATTGATGGCATACTAATCTATTCAAGAAATAATGAAGATCATGCTAGTCATCTCAGAATAGTTCTCCAAACTCTAAAGGATAAGGAGTTATATGCTAAGTTCTCTAAATGTGAGTTTTGGATGGAGTCTGTGGCATTCTTGGGCCACATAGTTTTCGGTGATGGAATTAGAATTGGTACCTAGAAAATAGAGGCAATGCAGAATTGGCCTAGACCCACATTTCCAACTGGTATTATGAGTTTCTTGGGATTAGCTGGCTATTATAGAATGTTCGTCAAAGGGTTTTCATCTATTTCATCTCCTCTGACTAAGTTAACTTAGAAAATAGTGAAATTTCAATGGTCTGAAGCTTGTGAGAAAAGCTTTCTGAAATTGAGAAAGAGGTTGACTACTACCCCAATATTGACCTTACCAGAAGGCACGCAAGGCTTTGTTATATATTATGATGCGTCTAGAGTTGGTTTGGGTTGTGTGTTAATGCAGAATGGAAAAGTTATAGCATATGCCTCCACACAACTAAAGGTTCATGAAAAGAATTACCCAAACCATGATCTAGAGTTGGCTGCCGTAGTATTTGCTTTGAAAATATGGCGTCATTATCTTTATGGTGTTCATGAGGATGTGTTTGCCGATCACAAGAGTCTTCAGTATGTGTTTAGTTAGAAATAGCTTAATCTTAGACAAAGGAGGTGCTTAGAATTACTCAAGGATTATGACATGAGTATTCTTTATCACCTAGGTAAGGCTAATGTTGTTGCTGATGCCTTGAGCAGGTTATGTATGGGTAGTACCGCCCATTTTGAGGAAGATAAGAAAAAGTTAGCAAAATAGGTGTATAGACTTGCACGACTAAGAGTTCAACTAATGGATTCCACAGAAGGAGGAGTAGTGGTGATGAATGGGGTAGAATCATCATTAGTGTCAGAAGTAAGAGAGAAGTAAGACCAAGATCCTTTATTGCTTGAATTAAAGGCAAGTGCTCATAAGCAAAAAATGAAGGCTTTTGAACAAGGGGGAGATGGTGTTTTAAGGTATCAAGGTAGATTGTGTTATTGATTTCAAGGGTAATTGGGATGATCACCTACCTCTCATTGAGCTTGCTTACAACAATAGTTTCCATTCTAGCATCCAGATGGCTCTTTACGAAGCTCTTTATGGGAGAAGATGCAGATCTCCTATTGGATGGTTTGAAGTTGGTGAAGCTGGATTAATAGGACCAGACTTAGTTCGTCAAGCTATGGAGAAAGTGAAAGTTATTCAAGAGAGATTAAAACAACCCAGAGTCGTCAGAAATCCTACACTGATGGTAGGAGGAGGGAGTTAGAGTTTGAAGTAGATGATTGAGTTTACTTGAATGTTTCACCCATGAAGGGTGTTATAAGATTTGGTAAGAAGGGGAAGCTTAGTCCCCGATATATTGGTCCTTACAGAAAATCTAAGAGGATTGGCAATCTAGCTTATGAGTTAGAGCTATCACAAGAGTTAGCAATAGTCCATCCGGTGTTCCATATCTCCATTTTGAAAAAGTGTATGGGCGATTGATGAGTCCACAATTTGAACTCATTTAGGGCTTTATTTTAATTGATTTAGTGTTCTCAAATGCGTATTGTGTGCCAATAACTGTTATAAATCCTTGAATTTCAGGTATTTGGATTAAGGAACAAAGCATGGACACTAATGATAAAAAAGGAACAAGGCAGCTGAAAAAACAAAGAAAATAAGGCCTGAGAATCGTCTAAACCATTAGGTGAGTCGCTGAAAGGCCATGACCTTGCCTAATGTTCCAGTGTTCCAAGCCCTAAAGGAGAAAATCAAGTTGGCGATAGAAAGGAGCAGTCGGCGAGTCACCGAATGGTTCCACAAAGCAGTGCCATATCGCCCAAAGTTACAAATCTTGAAGTGCTGAAGGCCAAAGTGAAAAGGCGAAAGGAGTGACCAAAGGGCGGATCGCCGAGTAGATTGGCGATCCCGACTTATTGCGCCGAATGGTCCTTCGCAACATATTTTTTTGACAACTATAAATACATGTTTGAATTTTTAGTTTAGTATCTGATATCATTTTTATGTCATCTTGAATCAAATTTTTAGAGTTTAGGGAGACAATATTTCCTTAGCTTTGAACATTTGAAGATTTCCATTTTTGAGAAATTAGAAGTGGGTGTTGAATATTCTTCATCTTAGACCTTTGTAAAGACAATATTAAGCGTACCCAGTTGATGGAAATGCAATTTGGTATCGATTTCTACCTTTTTACTATGTCTAGCTAAAACCCCAATTCTTGGGGTGTGATTATGTAATTATGGGTTGATTTACCTATTGGGTATTGTTAGTTGATAGTTTATTTGTTGTTTAAAGGTGATTTCATTCAGTAATCGTGGTTGAATTAAATGGGTTGTAGTTGCAAATACAATCTTAACTTCGTGTTTTTGGCTTGCTCAAGAAAGAGGTTTTAAAACAAAAATTACTGAATCGATGGTCTGTGGGTATTGGGTTGTCATGGGTTCAGCTTGAGAGAGTGAATCCTAAACCCTTTTCCACACATTCAGCTCGAGAGAATGAATGGACTAAAGCAGATGTTGTGCTTCATTGTTAATTATTGGTGTTAGAGAGAAACCAATTTGATTCGGGGTAAATTGTTCGAGAGAAAGTTTACCCCCACTAAAGTTTAGCTTATTCACTAATTTACAGTTGTTTACTATCAATTATCCGGTTGTTTACCTTCGCCCATAATCCAATCACATCCCAAGAATCCCGTCTCCATATTCGTAATTTCGTATTATTTGTTGTTTTAGTAGATAATTGATTACAAAACCCCCCATTTAATATTTAACACTTGTGTCACCTCAAACTTGCATTATGCTTTTATTCGTAAATATTTTTAGCCATGATTGACTCGAGCATATTCACACTTGGCTATTGATTCTCAAAACCGCTTCTTTGGAACTCAACCCCAATTCACTAGTTGGGATATATTACTATTGAATGATTGTTGATGCTTAGTATTAGATGAAGTATCTTGATAGCGTTCTCTTTACATCAAAATGGCGCCACTGCCGTGTAGTGGTGTTATTTGAGAATTTTTAGTTAAGTTGAATTTTTTTCCTGTTAGTTATAGTTGAACTTACTTTATTTTTAGTTTTGCTTTTTGTGTTGCTATTTTGAGCAGAAAATTGGAGCATATCTAGTAGCAACAGTGATCCAATTGATCACCCTCTTTTGAGATTTTTGAATCTTAGGGATAACCTCCTAATGTTCAAGCAATTGGGGGGTGAGACTATCCATGAGATGTGACCGAGATTTAAGGCATTACTACATTAGTGCCCAACTCATGGAATGCCAGACAAATTGCTACTGGAATGTTTCTATAGAGGTCTTGGTCCTGAAAATAGAAGCGTTGCTGATCAACTTTTTGCAGGTTGTTTGATACAACAACCCTATGAAGTAGTAGCCCAACTCCTTGATGACATGATTAAAGCTAAAAAGGAAATAGAAAAAGACCAAGAATGGACCACATTGTTGACTCAACTGGATGTCTTGTCCAAAAAGGTCATGGAGTTGGAGGCAAGGTCCAAAAAGAAGGACAAATACCTTCCCCTCATAGGTGTCAATAGAAGAAGCAACAAGAGGGTGGACAAAAAGAAGAGGCCCTCTCACTCATTCTACACAAAATCAAAGAACAAGATAAAGTGTTGAATGAGATAAAACATGATGTCTTAATGATTAATCAGACGAAAACCTCTCATTCCATGATCATTCAGTTGTAAGATGCCCAGATAAACCAAGTGATGTCGTGTCTCTACCTACAACATAAAGAGGGGTTGCCTAGTGATACTATGGCCGACCCCAAAGATGATGTTTGAGTGGGGACTTGCATCGTGCCATGACGTTAACTAAGGCGCTTCTTGGGAGGCAACCCAAGACCCTTTTATTTCTTTATTTTTGTTTTAGAAATAATGGTGTGTTGATTTTGTGGGACGAAGTGTGGAAGCTGTTTAAAATTTGCAGGTTGGCGAGTTAAAAGGTCCAATTAGCGAATCGCCAAAGAGGTCGGCGACCCCAACCCACACCGCCGTTAGACTCAAGAAAATTTTATATTGGAGTCTATAAATCTCGGCGAGACTAGGAAATTATTGGCGAATCGCCTACCAGGTCGGTGATCGCGATCGAAATCGCCGTCTGGACCCCCACATCAACTGAAGGTCCTGTAAAACTTGGCGAGGTAAGTGACCACTCGGCGTGTTGCCGATTGGCTCGGTGAGCATGACTAATGTCGCCGAATTGGCAAGAACTGGATGGTTTTTAAGGCCAGAGGTTTAAAAGTTTCAAATTCATTCAGTTTCCCTCACTTTCTATCTTCCCAAACTCACACCCGCACTCTAGTCTCTATATTTTTGCATTTTTAGAGTAGTTTGGTCATTGATTGGTGCTCGGATTGTGGATTACTTTGCCGCCTAACATTTTAATCTTTATTAATTGGCATCAAAGGTTGGATTTCCGAACCTCAAGTTTATTTTATAGAATTTGTACTGATTTGCTAATGCTCTTATCGTGTCGAAGTGTGTTGGGCCTCTACGATAGATTAAAATGTTTGAATGCCTATTTTCATTTGATAATCTTGCTCATATTATTTTGATTGTTGAAATCCCGTATTCTTGTGCTTTAAAATGAATTAAATTTTGTGGGGTTGTGCTTGCATGTTGTTGGGTCTAGTTGGGTGAAGTTTGAGTAGCCCGTATTTGTGATAAATGACGTGAATTACCCAATGATAGAGCGGGTGATGCCATTCTTAAGGGCAAATGTCGTAAAATGGCCAAATTTGACGAAATCGAAAGAAGTCTGAGTATTTTGGGGTGATGGGTGTTACAGTTCTTTCTTCAATTTGATTAGTGCATGCTTTGATTTTGTTTTCAGGGGTTACGAGGTTGAATTTGAGAAGTTGGGTTGAAAGTAGGCACGTTCGGTCGTTTGGCAAGTTGGGTCGAGCTCACCGATCCACTCGGCAGTTCGTCGAAGGTCCCCATCTCGCCTTTAATTTCGTGCTTTATTTGATGTTGGGTTCTGTATCTTTTGACGAGAAGCTTGAGTTCACGAAGGCATTGGTGACTGACCGAAAGTTTTTTTGATCGCCCATTGTCTACACCCCTGTAGCTTAAATTGCACTATAACTCTCAGCGGGCTAGTCCTTGCTCGACGAAAGCTATCGGTGATTTGCCGAATGGCCCTGCCCATCACTGACGTGCTAAAACTTTAGAGTCAATCCTTTTGGCGAGCCCGTTCTAGCTCGCCAAATATATTCGACGACTCACCGATCGGTTAGGTGAGTCTATCCGCAACTATTTTTCTTTACTTTTATATGAAGGTTTTCTAACTTTTTCCTTATGTCTTTTAGATATGGTAAAGACCAATATTAACATGCCACCCTGAAAACGAGTACGGGGTATCACTATAAATGAAGGGGGATCAAATCCTCCAAAGAAGTGCAGACAAGAGTCTCCTCCAGGTGACAAAAGCAAGGGCAAGAGACCCATATCCGATAGGGTAACTACTGGTTCCCAGGCTACTTTATCTGAGTCTGATGATGACAACCCTTACAGTCCCAGAAGGCTGAACTCCGGGCTAGATCTGGACCTGACTCAGCCAGAGTCCCTTCTACTTCCACACTAGCAGACTTAGTGCAAGCTCAGGCACATCCTGTATCTCCAGTACCACCAATTATCCCTCTTCCCAGGCTTCTGAATAGATTAAAAGGCGATGCTTTATGAACTATCCTCTAGGAGAAGTTGTTGTCGATAGAAGGCCTGGAAGGCAAATACCCAGATGTGAGGGATACCCTCCAGTACGAAAGATTTGAGTAGTTCACCAAGCCCTGAGGCCCTTATATTCCTTCATGGGTCCGGGAATTCTATACAGCCTTTGGTGACTTGGTCTCGAAGAGCAAGAAAAAGGCGAGTGAGTTTAGACCAGTGAAATCTGTCATGGTGCGGGGAAAGGAAGTTGGGTGCAATATTGAGTACATAAACACTGTACTGGGTGATCCAGATATCGCTGACCGAGACGTCTATGGCAGCTCCTAGTAGGTCTGGTACAACTTGTACTTCTGAGGAGACTCCGGGCACTGATGCACCGAGTACTGATTCCCAAATAGATGGAGCATCTGTTTAGACATGATTTCTCTTCACCTCCCTCTCTATCTTTTTTATTTGACATTTGGATATTTTATTATTTGCATTTGAGGACAAATGACTTTATTTGTGGTGGGGTGAGGCCCACCTTTTATGTGATTTTTTCTGTGTATATTGGGTTTTGAGCTAAAATTTGTGTTGTACACTGCTTTTTGTGGATAATTGAGCTTATGTCTCCATGTTTTAAATTTATGAATGATTTTGACCCTTTCGAAATTTTGCCACCTCTTATTTGTGTTGAATGTGGCTGTTCGTTTTCAAATTTGAGTATCGGTCTTAATAAATACTGATGACTTGAATAGTGCTTATAATCAAATAAAAATGAATGTGCGGCTATGATGAGGCCAAATGAAGTTGCATAGACAATATGTGAACTCTTTGCATCTCGCTGTGACTAGCCAAGTATCAAATCGAGCCTCTTGTGATGAATGTTACACACTAGCGAAAGTGTGGAGTCTTATTTGACTTTGGTGTTAATGCCTTGTGTGATGAGCTTACCGTGAACCATGCATGATGAAAGCTAGAATTTTCCTCGTTGGTCCGGTTGACTAAGTGATATGAACTCTAGAGATGATCTTAGACAACTTTGAAGAGTGTGAAACAATTTGACATATACCTCTTTTGTTGCCTACCTTGTGAGTGTGTAAACCTCTTTTGAACACCTTTTGAGCCTTAATCTTTTCTTGGAAGAAACTTGATGCAAAATGTGACCTTTCTTTATCCATTGCCCATAATCCTCATGATTTGTCGTTTATTTGAATAGCCAACTTAGGCCAAAAGCCTAAGTTGGGGTGTGGTGAAAAGAGGTGATAAATCAAGGAGTGCAAGAAAGTCCCTTTTACCCATGGTTTTGAGAAAAATGGAACTTCTCCATATAATAAAAAAGAGAAAAAGAAAAAAGAAAGAAAAAGAAAAAAAATGAAAAAGTTGTGAAAGTAAAGAGAAAATGGGGTTTCCAATAGTCCATGGAAAGTAAATAATGGGATGACTTGTGAGCACGAATGAAAATGATGAAGAAAAGAAAATGAAGTGTTGTTCACACCACATTTCATGAGGACTATAGCCATTGAGCCTAAATGACCATACCTTTGCACTAAGCCCATTACAATCCTTGTAAAGACCTTTTTGATCTTGAGTGAGCTGAAACAAGTGATTTATTGGAAAATATGGGCAAACCTATAGGTGAAATCATGCATTGTGTTCATCCTTTTTACGGTAAGGTTTGCATTTGATTCCGGAGCTTTAAATTGTGAACCATTGTGTGTGAATATGGAATCATTCTTTGTGTGAGGGCATTTGAGTAGCTTTGTTGAGCTTGAACTTCCATTTGAAACAAGTATTGTGAGCTTGAGATTCTTTGATAATGGTGAGTCACAACTTAAATCTTTGAGTGCACATTTGATCCTTGCATGAGTAAGTTGAGTCTTTTTGTGTGCATTCATGATTGAATCTTGTGTAGCATTGTTTGAGACATCCTTTTTGAACTGCCGAACTTGAGTTTTACTTGAGGACAAACAAAAGTTTAAGTTGGGGGTGTTGATGAGTCCACAATTTGGACTCATGTAAGGCTTTATTTTAATAGAATTAGTGTCCTCAAATGCATATTTTGTGCCAATAACTATTGTAAATCCTTGAATTTCAGGTATTTGGATTAAAGAACAAAGCATGGACACTAATGATAAAAAAGGAACAAGGCAACTGAAAGAACGAAGAAAAGAAGGCATGAGGATCGTCTAAACCATTAGGCGAGTCGCCGAAAGGCCATAACCTCGCCTAATGTTCCAGTGTGCCAAGCCCTGAAAGAGAAAATCAAGTCTACAATAGATAAGAGCAGTTGGCGAGTTGGCGAGCGGTTCCGCGAGGCATTGCCATATCGCCCAAAGTTACAAAGCTTGAAGTGCTGAAGGCCAAAGTGAAATGGCGATATGAATGACCAAAGGGCGAATCACCGAGTGGATCAGTGATCCCGACTTATTGCGTCGTATGGTCTTTCGCATCATATTTTTTTGACAACTATAAATACTTGTTTGAATTTTTAGTTTAGTATCTGATATCATTTTTATGTTATCTTGAATCAAATTTTTAGAGTTTAGAGAGACAATATTTCCTTAGCTTTGAAGATTTGAAGATTTCCATTTCTGAGAAATTGGAAGTGGATGTTGAAGATTCTTCATCTTTGAAATTTGTAAAGACAACATTAATCGTACCCAATGGAAATGCAATTTGGTATCGATTTCTACCTTTTTACTATGTCTAGCTAAAACCCCAGTTCTTGGGGTGTGATTATGTTACTATGAGTTGATGTAACTGCTGGGTATTGTTAGTTGATAGTTTATTTGTTGTTTAAAGGAGATTTCGTTCAATAATCATGGTTGAATTTAATGGGTTGTAGTTGCAAATACAATCTTAACTTCGTGTTTTTGGCTTGCTCGAGAGAGAGGTTTTAAAACAAAAATTACTTAATCGATGGTCTGTGGGTATTGGGTTATCATGGGTTCAGCTCGAGAGAGTGAATCCTAAACCCTTTTCCACACATTATGCTCGAGAGAATGAATGGACTAAAGCGGAGGTTGTGCTTCATTGCTGCTTATTGGTGTTCGAGAGAAACCAATTTGATTCGGGGTAAATTATTCGACAGAAAGTTTACCCTCCACTAAAGTCTAGCTTATTCACCAATTTATAGTTGTTTACTATTAATTACAATTACCCGCTTAGTCCATAATCCAATCACATCCCAAGAATCCCGTCTCCATATTTATAATTTCGTATTATTTGCTGTTTTAGTAGATAATTGATTACAAAACCCCCTTTGATATTTGACACTTGTGTCACCTCAAACTTGCATTATGCTTTTATTCTTAAATATTTTTATCTATGATTGACTCGAGCATATTTGGACTTGACTATTGATTCTCAAAACCACTTCTTTGGGACTCGACCCCAACTCACTAGTTGTGTTATATTACTATTGAACGATCGCTGATGCTTAGTATTGGATGAAGTATTTTTGATAGTGTTCCCCTTACATCAACGATCCTTCATTGATCATACTAACGGAAGGTATTGGAATCAAGGGTAGCTTATCTTATGAAGAGATCCCTCTTCAGATTCTAGATCGCCAAGTTTGCAAGTTGAGAACAAAAGAGGTAACCGCAGTCAAAGTTCTTTGGAGGAACTAGTTTTTTGGGGAAACTACTTGGGAAGCTGAGGAAGATATGAAGAAGAGATATACACATCTCTTCGAATCCGGAGAAGTTCCAAATTAAGGTACTAATTTTTTTCTTTGCTTTTATTTATAAGATTAGCATGTTGTAATTGTATTGCTTGTTGGGTGTTTGAGCTAAATATTAAATGTTACACCCTTAGCCTATTAAGAGTAATCTCATTTAAGAACTAATGTTCCCAAGGGGGATACATTGTAAAATCTTTCTATTTGAGAGAACTAGAAAGAGCTAGAATTAGAAAGAGTTGTTTTTGGAAAGAATGAAAATCTGGAAAATTTGGTAAGTTAAGTTTAGGGTTTTTTTTGTCAACTTCAAATGACCATAACTCCTAGTTCAGGACGAGTTAGGTGTGTTTCCAGATATAGAAGGAAAGATCTTGGAAAATCTTTCCAACGCCAGTAAGTTTTGCGCGATTCTGAGTTGCTATTTATGAGATATGCCCATTTGAAGTTGGGATGTTCAATTAAGGAAAGTCTAACCCAGATTTTAGAAGGGCATTATGGTCTTTTCCATGCCCCATGACTAAATTTCATTTTTGGTAATTAATTGGGGTCTAAACTGATAGGATTCAATTTATGCTTTTACAATATTATGCGTGTTTATATGTATGATAAATTACATGTGATTTGCATCATTCCATACATTCATCTTTTTATGAAAGATGGATCCCTAAATTATAAATAAAAGTGGTTGATGCATACTTAATCATTATGATTCACCACTTAACACATTGTATACATTCTTTTAATGAATACTAAATTCATCCTAAGATGTTTCATCTCTTAAGTTAAATCGCCAACTTCTCAGGTAGAGCTAATGTCATTTTATGTATGCTTTCCTTATAAATGAACTACCTTTACTTTCTTTGTATTCATATATAATAGATTATATATAACTTGTTTGGATATATAATTCGATTTATGATGTTTACTCAAACTTTATTCGTTTGTTATAATATTCACATTTATCTAGTTATTTATGTTATGTCTTGTGAAAATAGATTTAATAATAAATGATGGTTTTGCTTGGAGGATAGATGTTCAATTGGTTGTGCATAACGAAAATTTGGATTGAGATACAAACAATTTAACTAGAAAAATAGATAGGGATGGAGAATAGACAGGTCATGAAGGTAGTCATGGAGGCACATAGTTCGAGAATCGATGTGTATATTGTTATGTTTTTTTAGGTAGAAAAGAGGTTGAGGCTTCAAATGCGGTTATCACATGTACTATTTCATATTTCTATTGACAAACTCTTATGTTATTTGATTAGGGATCTACTTATTCTAGTGTGTCTGCCTATTTTGCTACGTACCTGAATAAGATGTGTGATTCCTTGGTAGTACATATACATGTTTCTACTCATGTATGTGATTTATTAGTGTTGTCGATCTAGTGTTCTGACCTTGTTGGGGTATGATACATGGGTGGACCTTATTATTTTTGATATATTGAATTTTGATGTGATTTTGGATATGAATTGGTTATCTCTTTATTATACAATTTTGGATTGTTGTGCAAAGATTGTTATTTTGGTTATGTCTGGTGTTCCTCATTTGGTGTAGAAGGGTACATTAACCATGCACCTAAGAGGGTGATATCATTTTTAGAGCAAGGAGGATAGTAGAGAAGGAGCTTTTGACTTACTAAGGACACATTCAGGGATACTATTGTAGTGGAGTAAGATCATCCTTTTAGTATATCACGATTTCGCTCATTGTAGTAGATACATTTTCAAGAATTAAAAAGCTTGCAGTATCAATTTGCAAATATCTCTTATTGAAGGAATATTAAATGACTGGTCATAAGTATTTAATATGAAATTATTGTGATAATTTAATTTGAATTTCATAAAGATTGGAAGGTACATCTTTGTAAAAAGAAAAAAAAGGGTAAATCTAATTGGTGCAACAATATCATTTTCTATTAAATCATGATAAATTATGTTTGTTATGGTTTGGTAATTAACACAAAAACCAGAATAAAAATCGTTAATTGTTATACAAACAAATATTATAGAACTCAGAAGTCAAGTTTCATTCAATTAGTTAATAATTAATTGTTTTGACTGACTATTTTTACATAAACAATAAGTAAAAGAACGGTAGGAACTAGAATATTGTACAATAGCAATAAATACAAGAAATCTTTATTTAAAGAATGACTTTAGTTTGTTAGTGCTAATTTTCTTTTGAGAAATGAAAATTTGAAAGGGGAAAAATATTTTTCTTGCAATATATAGATTTTTTAAATAAGTTAACTAATATATATAAATTAGAGAAATCTATTTATAATAACAATAGGACAATAATCATTAGGGATAATTTCAGATACCTCCCTCCAGATTTCGCTTTGTAACATTCACCGCCATAATTTAATATATTGCGTCTACCTCCCTTATTTTGATTTTTGGAAAAATTCATTATGTATGAGGCATGCCAAGCCATATTTGTATGAGGCATTATTTGATTGACATATGGACTGGGACCCATCTTCTATATGACAAAGGGCATCTATTAAGCCTTTTGTTTTTACACTTATTTCAATATATTTTTCGTTTTCATTTTTTTAAAATGTTTTTTTCATTCTCAACTAATCTAATTAGTTTATTGTTTTTTTTTCTTTTACACTTATTTCAATATATATTTTGTTTCCATTCTTTAAATGTTTTTTTCATTCTTATATAATCTAATTAGTTTATATTTTTTCTTTTTTATGTAGTGAATTTTGATTTAATTTTTTATGATCACTGTATAAGTTTTTATTCTATTATATTATTTTTTTCCTATTCTATGTTATTTATTCATATTATAATAAATAGTTGTTTGTATTTAATTTTTAGTTTATAAAATCAAGATATAAGTAAAAAAAATTAATTCTAACAATTATTTTTTATTAAAAGTATAAATAGAATTTGTAAAGTCGCAACTTTTAAGGAATAAATTAGAAAAATTATCATTTTTTTTATAATTTCACAAGAAACGTGTAAGGAAAGTAGATAAATGAAATATTTATTAAATTTCACCTAGCTTGAATTTAAGGAATAAAAAATATCGTAAACTGACGGAAAAATTATGTATTTATGTAGGTGTTTATGGATATTTTTCATTTTTGAATTCAAAACTTATGTAATTGTTTGTCAAGTTCATTGATTCTCTTTCCGTTATATTTTTTTATTGAAGAGTATTTGATGGATTTAAGTGCTTATGAAAACATGAAAATGTCGAGAGAAGAATAAAAGAACAAATTAATTTTATACCGTCTTTGTTTTCATATTAATAGACTACTTTTTCTTTTATGAATTTCTTAAGAAATCATAAATAAAATAATAATTTTACTAATTTATACCTTTATTTTTTTTAACTTTATAAATTTTATCTATACTTTCAAACAGAATTAATTGTTATAATAACATAGAATTTTTTTAATTAATTATATCTTAATTTGTAAATTAACAAATAATTTTATATAACTATTATTAGCAATATAAATAATTAGTATCGAGATAGAAAAATAATGTCAAAATGTTAGAAACAGAATGACTCAGGCAAGAATTTTTTTATTTTATACTTTCCATGAATAAAATTATTAAAATATGGTGGTGAAATATTTTGAACAATTTGAAACAGAAATCAAACAAAAATAAAAATAAAAAGTAAGAGAGAGGGAAAATGTCATAAATGAAGAGAGAGAAATATGAGTTTGGGCCAGTTTTTGAAATGGGACCCAATTATCCACTTATCAAAAAATAAATGGAGCATCATACAAGTATTGTCTACCACATCATATTTGTGCCTCATTCATAATAAAAAAAATTGATTTTTTGATAACCATTCTTTAAATCTATTTAAAATAAATATAAATTAATTATTATTTGAAAAATTTACCCTTTATATTAATTTTTTCATATTAACACATATTATAAAAAAATGACTTATTTAATAAATAATAATTTAAAAATAAAATCAACACAAAATGAATAAATAGTGCAGTAGCAATAAATGCAAGAAGTTTTTATTAAAAAATAATTTTAGTTTGTTAGTACTAATTTTCTTTTGAAAGATGAAAATTCAAAAGAGGAAAAAAAAAATTCTCGCAATATTTAGATATTTTAAAATAAATTAACTAATATATATAAATTGGAGGAATCTATATATAATAACAAAAGTACAATAGTATCATTAATAATAAAACAACATCAATAACTTTCAAGTTTTGGTTGCCAAGTTGTCACTTTAACAAACTTATCATATAATAGATGTGAAATCTACAGGTTTGAAGGTGAGTCTTCGACATATAATTTTTTTATATAGTCTTCATAATTTAGATGAACAATTTAGTGTTATCTCCTCATTCTGAAAAAATAAGATAGGTGAAGTTGTCCTCTTTTTGGGGTAAAACTTTTATGTTGTTTAACCTTTAATATCAACATTTTTGATATTGCTTCCTTTTCAATTTTTATTTTTCAGAATGTCGACTCATCTAGAACGGATCAAGGGTCTTTTATGTGGGGGAATTGTCCACGGCTATCAAGAATTCATGATTTATATTCAATCTCATCCAATCGACGAAATGGAGATAGACATTGTAGAAGGTTCAAACAACTTAAGTGAACCATTACCAAGACCTTCTGAATCAGTCCAACATGTAAGAATCTTGAGAAACAAAAGAGCTAATTTACAATCACCATCACCATCATCGTCATTTCATCCTCGGTGGGTTAGAGGTAATAATAGTGATACAAATGTACTTGTAAACTAACAAAAACCATTGTTGCTGCCGACGTCGATGGCACCACTACCACCACCATCCTCATATGATACCCATTTTATTAGAGATAATGATGATGACAAAGGTGTGCATACAAATCAACAACTACCACCACCATCCTCATATAGTGCTAGCTCAATTAGAGGTAGTAATGATGGCAAAGATGTGCATACAAGTTAACAACTACTAACACCACCACCATCATATCTTCATCTCTCAGTCAGAGAAAATGATGCTACCATAGGCGTGCAAGCAAATCAATTTCAACATACACTTCAACCAACAAAAAAGACATGTGACGAAGATTAAATTCAATAGTTATTGACCTAAATGAAACCCCTCTTGAATTTGAAGGACCGGCTATAAATGAGATAAATTTTCTATTTTGGATAGATTTGATCCATCTCAGTTGAAATTCAAACCTCAACTCATTTGTGTAATGAAACTAGTGAAGTGGATCTAAGTTTAAAGCTTTAAGGTCAAGAGTATCTATGCCTAAAGCATTTGCATCCTTTTTGATGATCGTAAATTATTTGAACTGCCAATTGTTTGTATATTCTTATTTTTTTCATTATTTACAAAATATTACTCCCCTTGAAATTTTAATACGCCATTCCTTGGAGTCATTTTTTTGTGTGTGTATTATCACTATAAATGTCACTTCCCGAGTCTACACCCTAGACATGGCCGGCACTTGAGAACCATTTTTGATCCCCAAGTGAACCCTTGGCCTGGCTGACTACTTAGCGGAAGACTACTAAAGCGATAAAAGGCTTCAAACATAATTTATCTCAACATAACTCAGCTGGAATATCTGAAAATACTCATGGCAATAGTCATAATAGTTTGCAAACCATATTTAATATAAAAAGGGAAAATACTGAGAGACTCCTCAACTCTAACTATTTATGAAGCCTCTAATACTAGGATAGATGTCGGGACAAAACCCACAACAACTCAACAATGACAAGAAAATAATTGTGACATCCTCCAAAAAGTAAGGAGGCTCACCAAAGTTATCTGAAGTGCAAAGTGATCTCAACGAAATGCCTATTGATGATCATGAACACCTATATATGCATCATAAAAAATGCAGGTTGAATAACATCAGTACATTTGAATGTACGAATATGTAATATAGCTGAGTAAAACAATAACTGAACTGAGGGAATAAAATCAACTCAACACTATACCAATACATGAATGTGAAGTGAAAACCCTTTAAACTTTACAATAAGATATGCAATAAAAGCAGTATGAAAATAATATACTTTACTTGTGGGGAGTTTCTCTAACTGACAACCATTACTATGAGCTTAACAATGATACACAGTTTCTCCCACGTTGCAAGGGCCATCATATACCTTGTCGGGGTATAAGATGATACTGTAACTATGGATCCATCTAATAGGCATTTTCTAAGGTAGTGAAGAGTCGCACGAAGAATCAATGTTATCCTATCTTCTCCTATCTTACGCTTGCTACATAGTTTTTTGAGACTTTTGAGTTATAATAGACTCTTACCCAATTCGGTGCTCAATATTACTCCCAAAATAATTAATATAACTTTATGCTCAATTCACCCTTTACAAAGAAAGGGGCTATTACTTTACTTGCCAATTTGCTTTTCTGAAGCATTTTTCAATACATCAACTATGCTCTTTCTCAACTGTCAAATGGTACATATGAAATCTTTTCAAGGATTCTATTAAAAACTTACACTTTTAAAACGTATGCTCACGAACTTATCTTTCAAGCCCAAAATCAATATATGAGGAACTTTCATGCAATTTTCTTTGAAAACATAACTTTACTAAATCAATAGGGTTTATGTGATACTAAGCATGAACAACATTATAACATTCACATGTAAAATAGGAATCAAAACCTCATCTGTTAAAGAACTGAATTCAAATACCAAGAACTATGAATAGATTCTTTAGATGTAACGATTTTTGACTAAATTAAGGTGTAGGGCGTGAGGATGAACTAGTCTAGCACTATTAGTAGCCTTACATACCTAGAAGAATGAAGTTTTTTGGCGAAATCAAAGAAGCTTGAAGAACGCTTGAACCATAGCTTTTCTACTCTTGAAACCTCGCTCTAATGTCTTAAAGTGTTAATGAACGTAAAAGAATTGACTAACACTTTCTAACCCCTTAATAAGGCATAACATTTTATGGTTTAGGCTTAGAATAAAGGTTAAAACGACGTAATTTAAGTACCAAACACATAGGGGAAAGACCAAAATGACCCCAACTTTTAAAATTGAAAAGGTGCCTAAAACAGGCGATTTCACAGACTGTTTAAGGCTTCACAGTCTGTGAAACTTTTCACGGGCCGTCTAGCCGGTCATGAAGCTTTACTTGCCCGACAATGCGTCACTAAAACGAGCATAACTTCTTACTCCGAACTTGAAATGAGGCAACCTTGATGGCGTTGGAAAGAGGACTCAAATACCTTTAATTTGATAGGTCATGAACCGCCTAATTCAGTTTTGCTGACATATATGATCGTTTGAAGTTGACCCAAAACTTAAAACTGTTGAAGACCCTTTCATCGACAGCTTCACGGCCCGTGTGAAGCTTCACGGACCATCCAAGTGTTTATGAACCCTCATGGGGGTTGGTTCAACTTCACAGGTGACTTCACCGTCCGTGCCAAGCTTCATGGCCTGATCCATGGCCCATGCAACTCCAAACAGCTCGTAAAACCTTTCGTAACAAGACATTCAAGTTTAACTTTCATTTCCAATTTCTAAGGTGTTATAATAAATTAAAATCTATTGTCATTTATGTTGGAACCATTCATTCAGAGTTCTATGTATTACGTAACAGTTTTTTCTATAATAGATAAATTATTGTTTAATTAAATAGAAGCCATCAAAATGTCAGTTTGTGGTACTTGTTATAATCATAACTAAAATAAAATATATAGTTTAATTGAACGAGATTGACGTATAATTTCTCCACCCTATGGATATTCTTAATGTTGTTTCAAAATGAAATAGCTCATTCTCTAATGAAGGAAAATAAATGACTTATCCTAAGTATGTACTATGTCAACTATTCTCATCATTTTAGTTCTAAATTCAATTTTATGTATTAACTTAAACAAATTATTATATAAAAACTAACATTTCTAAATACATGAATTTCCAATTTAATTTTGTTGGAATCCATCAAAAATTGACGTGTCAAAAATATCTCTGAAGTATTTTTTTTTTATAAAAATCTCATCTTTACTATGACATTCCAATGGACACTCTCGCCGAAAATTCACAATTTTAGTAGTGTAATATACAACAATGTCATTTCTTATTAAATTCATTGGATTTTTTTTTTGTTGTAGTGTAACTTTGTTGCAACAATGATTGATCATAATTTAGTGTTGTTATTTCTTTACAAATAAAATTCTAAGATTTATTTTTTTAGAACTTTATTTTTATTCTTTAGAACAATTACTCACTTGAAACTGCTCCAATGTCCCTTATGTTATTAATAACATTTAAATTCACTCTTCAAACAGAGAAAGTGTATACAATCGTATGCAATATAATTTGCCCAACTATGAGTCGAGATCGAATCTTAAATAGAACAATATATAGGTGCTCTATGACTAGCTTGGGTATTTGATTTGATATAATTGTAACACCTAATACTTTCATACTAATACATATTGAAGATATAAATCATGATGAATTAGGATGAGATGTGTGACAATAAAATGAGTGTACTGCCATGCTCGATATATCGTAATTTTATTTTGGATTTCAACACATCTAACACTTGTCTATCTGGGTTCAATAGAAGATGTTGCACAAGTTCTACCTAAGGAGACAATATATTTTTTAAGTGGTGGCACACCATCAATGAGTATGATGTGGTACCCAAAACATTAAAGTTCACCGTGATAGGCACCATGCCACGGTGAAAGAAATAAAGGATTCTGAGATTTATACTAAGAGTGGGACGTACTAGACACCACAATGCGATGCTCAATGTAGTAAAGTTCACTATAACGGTCACCATGTTGCATTGAAAATCATTGGGAATAAGAGTTTGGAGAAATAGACCAAGTATATATATGCAATAGGCCCTGCCACACGACAAACTTAGTAGTGAAGGTCAACGCGATGGTCACTACAGCACACTACCCAAGCCACTGCAATGATGACCGTGACATGGTGAATGCCCGAGCGTAGTCCAAGTCTAAAATTACTACTTAGTTTGAACTTTTCAAACTTTGCACTTGTCCTTTTTTGGAGAGCTAACACGAGTATTCTCTCATCTCAACACTTTTCCACACTACGGTAAGTCTTCATACGCTAATCTAAGTGTTTTTAACACCATATACAAATTTGTAATGCATTTCTAATCAATTATCATAGGATCCTCGAAGTAATTATTCTAAAAAATGTCAAGCTTAGAGGTTGGAGAATATTGATTCTTTATCCATAATAATAAATGATTTGAAGTATTGAATGATCTCTCTATGTACGACAATATCTTTATTTTTTCCCACGCTATGTTATTTATGTCTATGAGTTTTCCCGTAGAAAAAATTAGGATCGATGATGAAAATCTTACGTATCTGTTCTTGGTGATTCGTTATGAACTTCAGGATCTCTCTATGTTATTATTTATTCTTTATGATATTCTTGTTCAAAGAATCTATTCACTTTCACTATGAGGTTTTACAAGTATGAATTATTATTTTATATTTTTTCTTCAAAAGAAAGAACACCATGATTTCTCTTTAGAATATGAAATTTATGACTTATGACATGACTTAGACCACTTCAACTTATGAAATATGATCTATAAACTTATGGTCATTGTAACATAAGGTATATGAAACTAACTATGATTTATGAGCTATTGCACTAACTATGATTTTTAGCTTATGAAGCTAAATATGGTTATGACCTAATCTATATATGCATTGAACAAGAGTAGTATTGATAACCGAGAAGACATAAGTCTACAAGACAATGACTAAAACTACGCAAACAAATGTATGATTAGAACCATTATTGGTTCGAATGAATAGTACATAATACCTTGAGGTGTGACTTGTTATAGATCCTTTGCTAGCAAAATATATTATGTATGTCTCATACCCCGTTAATGTATGAGATGGTTTAGATGATCAAGTAGAGATTAGACTCCATGTTCTTACATGATGGATTTAGTTCGGTTAGATTGAAAATCTCTCATAATGAGCTTAATGATGATAAAAGATATACGTGAAAGTAAACCTGATGATGATATGAACTTTTTTTTCTCAAGATTTGACTATGTTTTCTTGAGCTGCCATCTTCTTTAGTTACGCTTGATATTTCATTCATCTCTTTTACATACAATACAATTTCAAATTTACTTACGTCCCTTGTCGGAGACGCTGCATTTTAAATAATGCAGATTTAGGTACTCAGACAGATGATCGAGCAACGTGCTAGGTTCTACTCACTCAGCTATTGGTGAGATCCCTTTTCTTTTTGGGGCATGACAATTATTTCATCTTTTTAGTTGTGCTTATAGGTTTGGTCTTTCCCCCGACGAAAGAATTATTCGTATTATGTTAGAGACTTCATAGATTGGTCTAGTCTAGTACGTTCATTCATGATGTAAACTTAATTTTTTTTATGTATGGAGTATTTTAAATTTTTTTAATTAAATAAAGGCTTACCAATGAAAAAGAATTGGTCTTATTACATGCATTGTAACACCTTATTCTTCTGCATATGCTAAAAGTTATGTCATGTAGCTGGTTCGCTTAGGCAAATTAAGACATCAAGTGTTGATCTCACCTAGGCCCATGGTCGGGGCGTGACACCAATATTTTCTCCAACCTTATTTAATTTATGTAATATTCACCTTCACCTAGTTATTGATGTTATGCTTTTTGAAATGATGATTAGATGACAAAGGATGGAATTTACTTAGTGGGTAGATGTTCAATTGCTTGTCTTAATTACACAAATTTGAATCGTGATAAATAATTTTTTTAGAGATGGAAATAACATGTGAAAAGTATTTTTGTATTTTTATGTACTAAACATTCATAGGTATAGAAATCATTTTATCAAAAAGAAAAATATTTAATTTTCTACTTTGAGAAAAAAGAACGAATTCAGAAAAGGTTGAGTAGATTGTCATTTTAGTATATTATGACGTCATTTCTTTTGGTAGGTACATTTTTATAACTAAAAAGCTTGTAATATTACTTCAATCTTCATAATTACTCATAATGGAAGAATAATAAAAGACTTGTCATGAGTATTTACCACAAAATTATTGTGATAATCTATTTCTATATTCATCAAGATTGGAAGGTTTTGAAAAAAATTCAAACGAGGAAAAAACATTCATCTCACAATGTTTAGATTTTTTTTAACAAGTTAACTAATATATATAAATTGGATAGTATATCTATAAAGGAAAATGAAATATTATAAATCTCAAGTTTTGATTACAGAGCTATCACTTTAATAAACTTACCATTATAAGAGATGGAAATATATAGGTCCAAAGGTGAGTAGAGTCTGAGTTCCTGCTTTCAACGAGACGTTCTTAACTTGTCAAACTTTCTCTCCTTCACACTCACCTATAAATTCCTCGTACAGTCTCTGGAGTTGTCATGCACAATCTAGTCTCATCTCCTTGTTCGGAGAAAATCATATAGGTGAAGTTAACCTCTTTTTAGGTAAAAAGTTTATGTTGCTTGACCTCAAATAATAATATTATTGACATTGCTTCCTTCTCTATTTTGATCTTTAAATGTTAACTCATTTATCCCTACTCCATTGTCATTTCTGCGGGCCAAATTTTTTTACGATTATCAAGAACTATTAAAACATGTTAAATATCATCAAATACAACAATAAAAGGAGATTCAGACTATACAAGGTTCAGACATACTTAGTTTACCATTATTAAAACCTTCTAAATCGGTACAACATGTAGGAATCATGAGAAGTGAAAGAGCTAATTCACGATCACCACCACCACCACTATCGTTACTTCATCCCCGTTGTGTTAGAGATAATGATAGTGATACAGATGTGCATGGAAACCAACTACCACCACTATCACTACCTCCACTACCATCCTCATTAGATAGTTAAAGTTGCCCTCTGTTAAGGTAAAATTTTATGTTGTTTGACTTCAAATATTAACATTTTTTTATGCTGCTTCCTTTTCAATTTTGTTTTTCAGAATGGCATTAGTTCATTTCCTTTATGTGACAAAAGTGTTTACGACTATCAAGAATTTATGAAATTGTTCTATCTCATCTAGTTGACTATCACATGTAGATAAACGTTGTAGAAGGTTCAAACAATCTAAGTGAACCATCACTATAACCTTCAGATTCGGTCCAACATATAAGAACCACGTAACACCTCGAAAGTGTAAAAGTCATTAAAAGTTGAAAAGTTTTAGAAAGTATTGTTGTTTTAGGTTTGTACTAAGCCATGTATGTCCATGTAAGGTTCTACGGCTCGTGAATGCCCAATTGTGGTTAGTGCTTGAGAATTTCATAAAATTTCAAGTCTCAGATCAAATTATATGAGCCACCAATATGACTTGTGGATAGATTGACAAGTCGTAGTTGGTCTCGTGGTAATAGCCTTCAGAAAGTTGAACTTTCAGGACTTGAGTTTTATGATTGGCCAGCACGAACCATAAAAGGAAATTCAGCCTGTACAAAGCAGTTTGTTGTTCAAGTCGTGAGCTCAAGTGGTTTTCTAGACCATGAGTATACGAGGAAGTTTGACAGGTCGTCGAATGGAATACGATTCGTGGACCTTAGTTCATGAATTTTTATTAGAGAGGTGGCTTTTAGTATTTTCCCAATAAAATGGACAATACGGCCCATAGTGATGTATACGAACCGTACAAACTGCTTATGGAATTTCCCGACAATTCTTTTCTCAGAGTTATCTTTGTCTTTTCATAATCTTTCATTTCATATACTACGTCGCTTCTAGCCTATTTTGAGGACCTATAACCGTTTCTAAGACTCAAACCCTCCCCATTCACTCTCATTCTCTCAATAACCTCAAGTCTTCTTTGAATTCTCCAAGCTTTCCTTCAAGGTGAATCAAGGATCCTCAAGCTTCCAGTCTCCTTTCCAGATTTCATTCTAGGGTTCATTAAGGTATGTGGAAAATTCATCATTGGTTCCTCTTCATCCATTATGTCCCAAAGAAACCTCAAATTTTTCCTTTTATGATTCTTGCTCAATTCTAAGGTTTCATGATGTTCTTATGGGTGAAATTGTATATAAGTCCATTCATCATGATCTAATCATATTTTAATGTCTTCAATGATATTTACGTAACTCATGCTATATAAGTATTTTATAATTATGAACTAAGCTATTTTGATATGCATGCATTATGATTTAAAGATTTTATGAATCAATGATAATTTTAGATAATGTATCAAACATGTTTTATGAAATAGAATGCTTCGGATTTAATTACTTCTCATTATGAAAGATGACATGATTTAGAAGCTTTAGTTAAGTGTCTGTTATGTTATGAAATCATGGTTGAAAGGAGTTATTATATGATTATGAAGTTTATGAATAATTTGGTATTATGAGATTCTTACCATTTCAAAGATTGTGAATATGAATATCATATAATTATGCATGCCTTCCATTGGGAGTCCACTTAGCACCAAGTGGACCTTGGGTTAAAGGCTTACCTGTTAGTAGAGGCCTGAAACTTTTAGAAGCAATTCTCTTGTCCCAGAACTTTGTGCCATAGTAGGACATTTCTTAGATAGACACTAGATAATGGATCCACCTAAAATCATGTTTATGGTCCTTACCTTGGTAAGTAGGACACTCTTTTTTTCGGTTTGAAAACAATACACTGAACTCCTTGTTATAGCTCACATGGTTTAGATTGTATCTCTCACAAAAGATTATGATTTACTTATGCTATGATTATGTGTCACAACCAAAAGTACCCCTAGTCATGACACGGTGAATAGAATCCCGAGAGGTCCTAAACAAGTCACTTGACATAATCATGACGTAAAATAAATTACAATAAGAGATAATAGTCAATCAAAGTCTCGTATCATAAGAAATCTAATCATAAGTGTGGAATACTAAAACTATGTCTAACATAGCCTTTCTAACATCATAAGAATTGTTGGGATGTAACCCGTACACCATCTACAAGTTGAAACAAAAAAACATAAACTGAAAGAACTAAAATATCAATGATATTGTCTTCAGAGCATGGGGACTCACCAATCCAAGTAGTCAAGCTGAGTAGTCTCGATCTAGCCAAGAGTGGGAGGAGAAATGTCAGATCCTATATTATAAAATAATATAGGCACAAGTATGCATTAGTACATGGAATGTGCTAAGTATGGGGAAATGCATGAAAACATAAACATGATCATTTGGGTATTTTAAACATGATATGCATGACCAAGCTAAAACATAGTAAAAACCATTAAAGAGAAATCATAAATCATGAACAAGGTCAATTCATACTTACAACATAATGAAAACTTTCGTAAAATCTTTTGAAGGTAACATAGTTTTTTTTGGTGGAATATTATCTTTAACCGACAATAAACCATGTGAGCTATAACATGAAATCTGATGTAACTCCCACACAGATAAAGGAGAGTCTACCTGCCAAGGTAGAACTCTGTATCATATCATTAATAATATGTGGATCCACTAGCTAGGTCATTTAAAATAATCCTACGGGGGCACGTACTTTGGAACTAGAGATTGGTACTAGAGACTATTTATACGGACTTAAAATTCCAGTAACGCTACATGCGGAACTTGACAACTTACTCACGAATCTTTTATGATCTTGTAAGCTCAAGTTAGCACTTTGAAACTCAAATCGCTAAAAAAAAGAAGAAAGACAAATAGAGCTTTTAAAGAAGGCATTTTTGTATTACTTGGAAAATGATTTACACTTGGGTGGTTCTTGCTTTACAAATGAGAGCCCCTCTATTTATACTACTCTCCTAGGGGTTAAAGTATAAATAAAAATTACTATACAAGTCCCTATATATTTACAATCTAGTCCTTCTTCTAGAATTCTCTCAAGCCTTGAGAATTCTAAAGCTTTCCAAGAACATATCTTGAATATTCTAGAGTATTTTGCAAACCTCTCCAAGACTCTAGATTTCCCCCTTAGGCTAGCTCACTTATGCTTTGATTTTATGCCTAAGTGATATAAGAAACTGGTCGGCCATGACACTCTCCCCACCTAATGCTGCGACAACCTCGACGCATTGATGTTGTATGAACAACCAGATCTAGCCTTCTTGCAAGCGCGGCCAGTATGGCATTGACTCAATCAATGCCTCTGTATAACTCTTTAGAAATCATGTCGTTATCCTCTTCCAGGACCTTTATGCATGGTGGAAAATTCCCTTTAGAATTATTATCTTTAGTCACATTTGCAATAGTGGTAATGAACGTCAACTCCTTCTTTTTGAGGCCCTTCATAAGCTGCATGGTCTATAGTTGAGCTTGTTCTTCCGTCTTTGGTACCTTAATGAGCGGCACCATACATGATTCTTCTTGCTCTATGACCGTGAGTCGCTGGAGGTAAGGATCGGTCATTAAGTGACACTTCTAGAATAACTCCTACCCAAGAATGATATCAAAGATATCTAAAGGGGTGACAATAAAGTTGGTTTTACCTTGCCACATGCCTAACGTGATGCTTACTCCATGAACGACTTCGTACATAAAGTTGGTGGTACGTTGACCGTATTTAGGTAGGTGTTATCTGGGTTGTAACTCAATCCCAACTTTGTTGATGTGGTCTTGTTTATGCTGATGGCCTCCTCACTTGTGTCGACCATAACATGAACGGGTCGTCCATTGATCATTCTACAAATTGTGCGTCGTATTCTTTTGGCCTCTCTGATTACTTTGTGATAGCTCCGCATAGTCTAATCAAGCCCAACTCCATTGTATCTGAACCTTGCCCTGGTTCTTATGCATTATTCTCCTTCCATTCCCGTAATATGGCACCAAGGCTTTTCAGTTCAAGGCATCTTGCATAGCCATGCAACCCACCGTATATGTAGCAACCATTTCTCTTTGTAGTCTCTACCTTCCTCTCCATATCGTTTTGACGTCCAGACTTCTTGCCATCAAACTTACATGTTTCATGATTCTTAGATGTAGCTGTTGTTCCTTGATTTTTCCATGATCTCCCCCAACTTGGTCATGACTACCTCTCATCTCCACTCCTTTGGCTCCATCAATAGTCCTGACTTGTTAGCGTTCTAACTCCGTCCTGGCCAAATTTTGCAGCCCATCCATGAAGTGAAACATCATATCTTCATCTATGAGGTTGGGAATATAAAATGTGATAGTGGTGAACTCTTTCACGTACGTTTGTGTGCTACCCGTCTGCTTCAACTCCCTAAACTTGTGCTTGGGCTCATAGATGACGTCGTTAGGGAAGAAAACCTTCTTGAACTCCACTTGGAATTGCTCCCATGTGTTATTAGTGCAAAGTTGTTCCCCTATTTCTGACTCTTTACGCCTCCACCATAGCATGGCCATCTCCGAGAGGTACACCACCACAGTGTTGATCTTGTTCTCATCACTCTTCACCCTGTTACACTTGAAGTAATTCTCCCAATGCCACTGAAAATTCTCCACCTCTTGCGTGTCACATGCACCTTTGAACATTTGTGGCTTGGGAACCTCGATCTTGGCCTCCCTATCCTCATTGGGTAGCAGATCCTTCAGTTTTCATTCCTCCCTTGAGTGTTTCCATCTCGACCTTCATGGTTTCAGTCATGTTTAACGCCTCCATGAGCCGAGACTCCAAGAAAGTGGTGATTTCCTTTATTTCATACTCTACATGCCTACCCATCTCCAACTCTTTAAGATGTTGTCATTCTCTTCAAGGGTGAAATCCTCGAGAATCTTAAACTTGTCATTAACATTGTTCAAGCGCTTGCCTAAGATCTCCATAGCCTACCTTACCGTTTCAACCTCATGATCCATTCTACTTCGGGCGTGCACGTCAATGTCTTCCTCACCATGTTCATTGTCACTTGCTTTAGTGGTCGAAGATGGTTGAGATGTAAGAGCTTTACTTGTTGTAGGATCGATCAACAATTCCTCACTGCTCTTAAGGTGCTTCCTTCCCTTTTGGTGCTTCTTTACACCATCCAGCCTGATGTTGGTGGTGCTAGCAGCATTGCCGTCTCCTTAGTTGGCCATTCCCTAAGTGTCAACCTTTGCTCTAATACCACGTTGTCATGAATTTAGACTTTTACTAACGCTCCGTGCGGCACTTGAAAACTTACTCACGAATCTTTCAAGATCTTGTAAGCTCAAGTAAGCCCTTTGAAACTTAGATTGCTAAAAGAACAAAGAAAGACAAAGAGAGCTTCTAAAGAAGACTTTTTGTATTGCTTGGAGAATGTTTTACACTTGGGGTCGAAATATGGCTTTCAAATTAAGTTTTGAATTAGTGGATGTTGCCAAAGGGAGTGGCAATGCCATACACAAAAAGGAAGAAACTCATAGAATGGAAGAGGTACTTTATTTGAAGACGGTGATAATGCAAATACATTTTGTGCTTTTAACCCAACTTAAGTCGAAGAAACTTATTCAATGGTCACCGCTAACCGCTTTTGGTCCCAAATCTTTGGGATTGCTTTTTTCAATAAACGTTGGTTACATTTCTTTATGTTATTTGTACCAGTAATCAGTTTATGGATAAGTGCTCTTGGAGTAGGTTGGTTCTTGCTTTGGTTGCTTTACAAATGAGAACCCCTCTATTTATACTACCCTCTTAAAAGCTAAAGTATAAATAAAAATTACTAGCCAAGTCCCAAAATATTTACAATCTAGACCCTCTTCTAGAATTCTCTACAAGCATTGAGAATTTTAAAGCCTTCCAAGAACATATCTTGAATATTCTAGAGTCTTCTGTAAACCTCTCCAAGACTCTAGATTCTTTCCCCTAGGCTAGCTCACTTATGCTTTAATTTTATGCCTAAGTGGGATGAGAAAGTGGCAGGTCATAACACTACTCTATTTGAGCCTCCACCTGAAAGTCCTCTTAGTGTTAAGTTAAATCCCAATGGAATTAGTCATAATCATATTCATTTTGTCATACTTGGAAAAACATAATTAAACAACCAATTCAATCATAAGTCATCATAGAGTATCTCCTTTATATCATGATTCATTACATATGTGAGAAAACCTTTCACAACCATGATTTCATAATATGTGAGAAAACTTTTCACAATTCATTGATACTTGTCTCAAAAGCATCCTTAGTTCACAAAACATATTTTTCGTAAGACATGCATAGCTTTCATAAAACCTAATTCATAAGTTCATAAGCTTTCTTCATAAATTCATCATCTTAATCAAGTAACAAGCATGGGTCCATATGAAATCAATTGAAAATCATGTAATTAAATCAAATCATCCATAATAAGGTTAAAATCAAACAATTAAATTATAGTTAATACGACCTATGGAGATTTGCATGAAAACCCTAATTAAATTGGGTGGAATTGAATTAAGAGATTGAGATTCTTTTAGGACCCAATGGATGAATATAATCCATTCGTTAATTCCCACATGCATTGATATCAAAGCCTAGCAAAACAATAGAAAGAGAAGACCTTGAAGCTTGAAACCCTAGCTTTCTTTCTTGAAGTTGAGAGAGAATTGGATAGGATGAACTTGGATGGGAATTGGGAATTTGAGAGAATGATAGGGTTTGGGTATTTTTAGGAATTAAAAGGTAGTTATAGGACTTAGAAATAGGATTAAAAGACATAGTATTGGTATTAATTGCATAGAAAAACCCCCAAATACTCTTAAGAAATAATTGCTAGACGTGACCTACTGTGTGGACCTACGCTACGTAGGTCTTTCTAAGGTCCGTCATCTAGTGTACGGTCTGTAGACCCCTTCCATAGAACCAAAGTTCAAGTCTAAAATTTCACTTAGTTTGGGTCCCTTCTACGGGCGATTCCTACAACCCGTCAAACTTCGTATGACTCGTCCTGTTCACTCATAGGTCAAACATCAGAAACTTGTAATTTTCAAAACTCAACTCAAGTTCTACAAATCACCTTCTACGGCCCGTAGAACCTCCTACAGTCTGTAGATGGGACTCGTAGACCACAACATCAGTGCCCAGAACTGACATTTTCCTTTTTAATCCAACTTTCTAATTTTTGAGGTATTACAATATCTCCTCTTTGGAAATATTCGTCCTCAAATAGGACTTAAACTAGCATGAATAAAGTAAGAGAGAAACTAACAACCCATCATGAATGTAAATCTCATCATAATGCACATAAACAAGGATAAATCACTCCAAGCTAAATCATAACATCAAAATCAAGTTTTTTTCATGAATATGCATGCATATGGAAACATGAGAATGACTAAAATGCGTGAATCCGAAAAAAGGAACCATGAGAAACTAATACCTCAAGCTAGAACACAAATAGAGGAAAAAAGATGAGGATACTTGTACATCATATAGACTTCGATCTCTCAAGTAGCACCCTCGACTAATTGATTTCTCCAAAGAACTTTCAGGAAAGCAACTAGTTTATTTCTCAACTTCTGAACTTGTCGATTTAAAATCTCAACCGGTCATATGAAAGACTTTCTTTAACTCTTAAACTTGCCAAAGGCACAATGGAGATAAGATCTCCAACACACTTATTCAATAAGGAGACATGAAATACCGGATGTACCGATACCAAGTTAGGTACCTGAAGTTCATAAGTACCTTTGCCAATACACCACAAAATCTGATATAGGCCCACATATCGAGGACTAAGCTTCCCTTTCTTTCCAAACCTCATCACACCCTACATGGATCTACATGGATGAAATTTTCAAGTAAACTCAATCATTAACATCAAATTCAAGCTCTCTTCTTCAAACATTGGCATAAGCTTTTGTCGACTTTGAGACGCTTTCAACCTTTCATGAATAGTCAAACCTTTTTCATAGCCTCATGCACCAAGTCGGGCCTTATCAAAGAGAACTCACCAACTTCAAATCGACCAATAGGAGACTTACATCTCCTACCATAGAGAGCCTCAAATTAAGTCATCTGTTATTATTATAAGAAAATCAATCAAAGTTAAACGATCATCCCAATTTCCCTTGAAATTAATTACGCAAGCTCTCAACATATCTTCTAAAGTTTGAGGATGAAAAGTCGTGCTAAGCTTCACATGAGTACCAAGAACTTTCTAAAACGACATCCAAAACTGAGATGTAAATTGAGTACCACAATCGTAGATAATTGATAAAGGAACTCAATGCAACCTCACCATTTCTAGGATATAAAGCTTGGTGTACTCTTCGACTGAAAATGAAGTCTTTACGGGACGAAAGTGAGCTGATTTTGTCATTCGGTCCACAATAATCCAAATTGAATCAATCTAATGGTGAGTACAACATAAACTCGTAATGAAGTCCATATTCAAATCTTTCCACTTTCATGCAGGAATACTAATGTCTTAAGCTAACCACTGAGTTTCTGATGCTCAACTTTCACTTGTTGATAATTCGAACATCTAGCCACAAATTTCACAATATCCTTCTTCGTCTAATTCCACAAATAGACCTCTCGTAAATCGTGGTACATCTTGGTGGCTCTCGGGTGAATAGAATACCAAAAACTTTGAGCTTCTGTCAAAATCTAATTCCTCGACTCATCAACATTCGGAACACATAATCGACCTTGGTATCAAAAGACACTATCTCCCCCTTGGGAGAAAGCCTCAATGACTTTTTCAGATACCAACTTCTTTAAATCAACCATAATCAGATAAAGATCTTGCTTAGCCTTCACATCCTATAAAGATCTTCTCAGCAATCACACTTCTTTTATTATAATCAACCAAGCGAACACCCAATCGGGTCAATCTATGAACATCACAAACTAACTCTTTCTTACCATCTTCAACATGAGTAACACTTTTCATTAATAGTTGACTAAGAGCATCCGCCACCACGTTTACATTACCCTTATGATAAAGAACACTCGTGTCGTAATCTTTCAATAACTCAAGTCAGTTCAAGAAATCACATATCCACAATTCTCTTACTTCTACCAACATCAAATTACTCTGTAATATTTGATGTAGTCATCCAACCCCAATAAATTGGTGCATACAACATTGTCCACTTTTCATATCCCACCGCCTCCAAGTATTTCTTCACCCTAATATCATTTGCTCAATCTTATTCATTACCCTAGAAAAATCATATTGTGTATATGCATTCATCATAATGTATAATACCTCACTCCATTGTTAATTTGATTTTCTAAATTCTTGCATACATTGGCCCACAAGTGTCATATGCATGCATAATGCTACATATTATTGTATACTTTAGAAACAACCTTTATAATGCTCTTATTTTGTTGGATACAACAAACATATTCTCTCTTTCTTCATATGTTTCTTTGAATTGTTCAAAAAAACACGTCCAGGCAACATCATTTTCGAAAACAATGAATTTGTAGGGTAGAGGTAATATATTACATGTTATACAATAGCAATGTTATGTTCAAATTTTAAATCTCATGACATTGTATTCACATATAACAAATACATGCTCCATTTCTAGATGAAATGAAAGCACCAGTATATGTTGATTTTAGGTGGCTCGCATCTACAACAACGATTGTCCTACAATAATCGAACTCCTTTATAGAAGCATGCAATGATATAAGCAAATACAAAGATTCATTTACAGGTGTTTTCTTCATCCGAATACAAGGTATGTTTTATCCGATATATACAAGTATCCAGGAAACTTCTTGTATGAGGCAACTAGTTGCCCCATCATAGAATCCAATGCCTTTTTCTATGCTTGCCACGCCCAAATGTAGGTAACGTCAACCCCCAATTCCAATTTCATGTCGTCTATGATATTCTTTGGATTGTACTTCCTCTTCTGATTCCTCAATTTAGGTGTGATAATGCCTTCTTCAATCAATCCACTTGTTGCCGGTCCTTGTGAGTATATCCAATCTTTTAAAGGACATGCTTGATAATTGTTGAAAATTTTAATTCTAAACATTTTGGACTTGTTAATACTGGGTACCTTTATTAACCATTTGCATTCTTTAGAATTACATACAAGAGTATAACTACAAATACAATTTGAAAATATTTGGTGTCGACTAGTTACTATGTTCAATAATGAATAAATTTCAATTCAATAAAATATAATGACAATTTACCTAATAGAGTTTGATCTCTCCACCAAGAATTGGAACCTATTCTCAATAGAATACTTTGTCATCGCATCCTTCAATGTTGACTTGTCAATGTATATTTGATCTACCATTACTTCCTATTGATTTCTGTTGGTAATGATCAAATTGTTGACACCATCAAATACATCCACTGAGTTATCGCCTATTGTTTCAATCAAAGACAATGTATCACTTGTATCAATTAATCCACAATTTTATTCAAGCCGCATCACATCTCCTTAAATAGTAGTTTCCCCAGATTCATAGTAAACTATATCCATATTGAAAGTACTTACACACAAGGGATATACTTCAAATCTTGTGCTCACCTTTTTAACTGAGCATATATTCTGACATCCATGTCATTGCACATTTCCATAGGAGCATCATTATCTTCAATCTTTTATTTGATTTTGATACACCATGTAGTTAAATCTATATTTAATTTATTCGAAATTAGATTAACTAAATCAGAATACGAAGCATATTCCGACAGCACTATACCATCAATAGAATATTTGATGTAGCAATTTTTTTCATTCCACTTTTCTGAATGTCTGATCAATACAATTATTCTTGTCATTGAATTGATCTATTCAAAATCAACATAATGCAGGTTCATAATTAAATATTAATCTTCCACAAAATCAATGAATCAATTTATCTAAACCAAATTTTGGGAATACCTATATGACACCTAGAAAAGAACAATGTAGACAGCTGAGGATTTTGAATATCTTGTATCTCAAATTTTGTCTAAATTGATAAGAATCCAAGCAGATATCACGTTAATGAGTGATTTTTAGTTGTTAATTGAATAATGGGAAGCTGAGAGTTTAAGGGACATAATTAAAGGGATTTCCGTTATTAAAACAGAATATACCTTATTTAGTGCTAGCCAACTACAATTGTATAATTGTATAAAAACAGAATAACTAAATTTATACAGTTAATACAGCGAGTTATACACATAATTTGTAGTCATTTTTCGTAATTATCATACTTATAGTTATTGAACTTTAATAACCCTAAAACTACAGTCATTTTGGTATGTGTTACTTTTATTTATGAAATTTTCCTTTTTTTTTCCTATTGATTGTTGAAGATCAAATAATTCTTAACTTAATCTTATTTATTGGATTCTTTCAAATGAATTATTTTCTTTGGAACTTATCCAACCATCTCGAGAATAGTGTCACCAATCTCCCCAAGTCATAAATCACATATAGAAACTACAAGAATGATTAATATGGAGAAAATAGATACAAAATAACTAGGGTAGTCGTTATATAACATATACATTTAACAAATGTTTATAGCAAAATAAATACAAAACTAAAAATATTTGTTTTGATTTTGGTCCGGTTTTTCTTGTTTAATACTAAACTAAATTAAATATCATGAGTATTTCAAATTTATCAAAAATTTAAACTAAACCAAATCAAAATCATTTTTTATTTCAATTTGTATGCTATGTTTTTCCCCAATTTGAATATAACCCCCGCGAGTTTCCAACCTTTGAAGAATACCAAACCTTAGCCTCCTTCATAACCCTTTTCCTTCTTCCCCAAACTTCCTAAGCAATTTCTTTCGTCTGCAACTCCTCAATGTCTTCTCAAGCAAAGAATCATAATTCTCCAATGTTTCTTCAATATAAATCCGTACCCCATCAACACTACACCTTCAACAACTGTACATTTCAGTTTTTTCTCCTTCTTAAACTCGTTTACATAACATTCAGAATATGGATTCGAAACAAGCACCGGTGGTTGAGTGCTCGAAATACACGAAAAGGGTGATGTTGAAAACTTTATTAGGACGCAGTGATGGTGGGGTGGGGTTAATTGGTCAGAGGGTTGTAATTGGAGGATGGGTTAAGTCCTCCAGGGAGATTAGGAAGCAACCTGTAACGCCGCATTCTGTACCGGCACAGGTGGTGAGTACAAAAGATGTTACATGTTCTGAGGTTCTTCAATCTCGCATTCCATTACTCAGGTCTATTATGAAGGTCTTTGGGGCAGGGGAATATCGTGTACGTGAAAAAATTAATGTTGTTTTTCAGCCACAATCTTCGGTGTCAATATTGCAAGTTAGTGATGGTTCTTGTGTGCCCAGTCTTCAGGTACATTTTATGATTTTTATCTGTTTGTTGAAATGTCTCGTTTTCAGAATGTCTGGTATAATGCTAGGTTGGTTCATGATCAATCTTTCAGGTTCTTGTGGACTCCGCACTAGCGACTCTGTGCCAAGTTATGGCTACGGGGACATGTGTATTAATTGAAGGTATGCTGCAGCAGCCATCACTGCAGGGGAAGCATGTTGTTGAGCTCCAAGCAGAGAAAATCCTACATCTTGGTTTGGTGGATCAATCTAATTATCCGTTATCTAAGAAGCGATTGCCTCTTGAATCTCTAAGAGATTGTTCCCACTTTCGGCCTCGGACAACCACGGTGATACTTTCTCCATTTTACATTTTACTGCCTTTTTTCTCATGTTAATTGGGTGCCTCCCTTTTGTCTTGGGTTTATAGCTACTTTAGGAATTTTGTGCACTTGATAAAATTGGATGGTAGTTCATACTTTCTTGTAGAGATAGGTACATAACTTGTTTTGAGCCTTTTAATTATGAATCTTGAAATTGGAGTACTGTATGGTGTCTCAAAATCGAATTTTGAACTTCTTTGATCAGTTCATTTTAAGTTCTTTGGTAAGCGTATATTACCTTTTTTTAATTGGATTCTCTTCTTTTTGTAGGTGGCATCGGTCATGCGAATTCATAATGCACTTACTTGGGCAACTCATGGATTCTTCCAAGATCAAGGGTTCCTTCACGTTCAAGTACCCATACTTACAAGCACTGATTCTGAAGGTTTTAGCGAGAAATTTGTTGTTACAACTCTTCTTAACAAGGGCAAAAACTATGACCAAATTAGTTCCACCGAAAATGCTGGAGTGAGTATTGAAGCCATACGGGCTTCTATAAAAGAAAAATCTAAGAAAGTTGAAGAACTTAACAGAACCAATAGCAATAAGGAAGCTCTATTTGCTGCACAACAGGACTTGAAGAAAACACAGGAGCTAGTTTCACAGTTAGAATCTAGGCAAAAAGCAAACTCTGGAGTCACAATTGAAACAAGAAAATTTGACTTCTCTAAAGATTTCTTTGCACGCCAGACTTACCTAACAGTTTCTGGTCGTCTTCATCTGGAGAGTCAAGCATGTGGTCTTGGAAATGTCTACTCATTTGGCCCCAGATTTCAAGCAGTGAAATCAGAATCGAAAAAGTCATTAGCTGAGACATGGATGGTAGATGTTGAAATGGCCTTCACAGAGATAGAGGTATTTGTGCTACTGTCTAATTGCAGATATTTCCCATGTTTCTCTTGTTCATCATTAAGGTTTCTACTTTTGCCATAACTACATGGCCACTTTAATTTCAGGATGCCATGGAATGCGCGAACGACTTTTTGAAGTTTGTATGCAAAAAGATTTCGGAGGGTTACATGGAAGATCTACAATTTATCTTGAAACGGATAGACAAAAAAGTTATGGAGCGTCTTCAGTTAACACTATCAAGTTCATTTGAAAGGATTTCCTATGCCGAAGCCATAGAAGTTCTGAGACAGGTAAGTATTTTTGCCACAATTTCTTGAACGTGTGGCTAAATTTTTGAAGATGGGTATCTCACACTTGTATAATGGCACGAGAATAGGTTCCTGGCAAGAGATTTCAGGGTAAGATAGAATTTGGAGTTTCATTGACTGAAGAACATGAAAGGTATGCATTAGTAACTTCCCTGAGTAAATTTGATATTAAGGGCGAACACGCTCATTAGTTTCTTATCTCTTGGTTGCAGTTATTTGGTTGATGAGATATATAAAAAGCCAGTCATTATATACAACCATCCAAAAGGACTTAGACCATTTTATGTCCATTTGAATGATGATGGGATGACAGTTGCAACATTTGATGTGGTTTTACCAAAGGTAATGTCGGACCATTTCATTAGGGATTGCAGTCGATTGCAGAGTAGAGGCTGTGTACTTGTAGTTAGTTCCTAAGAATGTGAACATAGTCCTAATAACAGTCTGAATTGGTAATGATGCTAAAGTTAAGTTTGTTTGCAGGTAGGAACTCTGATTAGGGGAAGCCAAAGTGAAGAACGCTTCAATGTGCTGAACTCAAGGTAATAAACTGTGTTTGCTTTGAAGTTCAGATGTATTGTTTTAGCCCTTCATAGATATCCAGACACGTTTTCTTTCGTTACTTGAGCATTGGAACTCAGGGCAATTGATTTTGTGCTAAGCCGTTCAATGTTCTTTGTTATCAGGATGGAAGTATTGGGCTTGCAAAAACAGCAGTACGAATGGTATCTAGATCTTCGCAGACATGGCTCTGTCAAAACCTCCGGTTTCAGCCTAATGCTTGAACGTTTGGTGCTTTATGCCACTGGCCTGAATGATGTCAAAGATGTTGTCCCTTTCCCTAGAAGTTTCGGCAGAGCTAGTAACTAAGTCCTTAAGAAAAGGATAGACCACCGAATCATTCAAAAGCTTGCTACTTAAATTGATCAATTTGTAACACATATCACATACATACCAGTAAAGCTTTTCTCTGAGCAGACAAAACATTTATGGAACTGTCTGCACTGAGTTTGCTCATACATTTGTAATTATTTGAACTGATACAATGAAAACAGAGACTTGTAAAAGACATTTCAAGTTCTTAATACATAAAGTAATACTACACATTAATTACCGATTAAGGTTTAGACATTTTGAATGTGTAGTAGTCCATTGATACATTGGCCAATTTCTCTTTCGGTTCTAAGGGAAAGAAAAATGGGTAGAGTTCATAACGAACATAGCAACTGCTATACAGGACTCGACATCCTTTCCTGTTTAAGCAAGTAGTGGGAAAATTGCCAACTGCTACGGCCAGGCACTGGGCACAGTCTATCTTTGGTAGGTCCCTTGTGCATTGCATCAAGGCATACAATGTGAGAAAAGGTGAGATTTTACTCTTGCCTTTTCCGAGCCCTTTGTTCATTGGCACAATAGCATCTGCAATTAGTTGATTCTTGAGTTGCGCTAGCTTTTTATTGAAGAAGCCGGGATCAGATACAAAGTCGATGTTCCAGTAGAATATACCAGGAACTGTTTCAACTTGTCCCAAGAAATTCTTAGCTTGGTACCTCAAGAAACAATAATCATACCAAATTCTGGCATCAGTCTGGTCCGGACAGCTTTTCCGAATCTCCTTTGCTGCATCACGGATGCAACTTAAGCAGTCATTGGTGCTAACATCTCCTCTGCATTGGTAGAGGCCATATACTTGGTTCTTAGCATCACCGTACGAGGTAGTACTGAAGCTATTTTTAGCAGAAACTGACACTAATTCAGCCAACACCTTTCCAATATTTGCTGATGTTTTAGAATCATTGGATTTGGTTGCGTCGTCGCAAAAATTTCCCAGAGGATTGACAGACTCTGCAGTGCAAATGCAGACGACAAGTATGAGAAGAAAACTATAGTGTAAGAAAGCCATCTTCTCTTGCATTTCTCCCAAGAGAGTAGTAGTTTTTTTATACAAGTTGGCAACTGGATAATTTGGTTGACTTGGTTGACCCACAATTGCCTCCTAATTGATGAAGTTGGTTATATTCAATGAAAAAAGGGTCAAATATACCTATATACTATCGAAAATAGTTTAAATATATCGTTGTTATACATTGGATTCAAATATACCCCTTCAATTATACTTTCTGTCCAAATATATCTTTCTCATCATACTTTGAGACAAATTTACTCTTAATTTTATCGAGGGATATACCCTTAATCTATCATAAAAATTTACCCTTGAATAGATTCTTTTGTTGCAGTCGCCTTAAATCCGCGTAAGAGGATAATGTTGTAGGTTGGTTAGTCCTACTCCCTAGTGAATACCTTAACACATGTTGTTTGGCTTGTTGGCTGTTACTACATGATGACGGTCAAAAAAAGAGGCAAGCTAGTTGGCATGCATTTTATGGACCTCATTGGTCATGAATATTTGCCAAAATGTCTAGAAGGAATCATAGAGGGACCACTATGCTAATTCCAAGAGAAGATATTTTCCACATTATGAAATATTTTTGGAACTTTTTTAAAGAAAAATTCTTTTTGGAGTTTTCATAATGTATATTATTAAGTTACAATTAATGTACATGTATACATAATCTCATAATTAGACCTATCAAAACATTGTAACAAAGCCAACGGCACGCTTTTAACAAGAAACATCACGGTTTATTCGAATAATATAAATTTTAAGCAAAATCACAATTCACTAAATTCTAGATACATCTATATGCCCAAATAAGAAAAAAAAAAAAAAGAAGAAGAGAAACTGTTATAATACATGATACATCTTCCCCATATATACACAATGTTAAATTTAGATTGTTATTTCCTTTTGGCACTAGAGTTGTTTTCCTGAGGCGAACCTTGTTCTTTAGACACTTTACAAGTGTATTTTCCCAAACTTTGTTTCCCCGAACTGAACCTTGACTTTGGCATTCGAAAATGTAGCATCCAAACAGTGCTCAAGCTTTTTAATTCTATTTTCAATGTTCATGGTGTTAGCACCCAAGCTTATGGAGCAACACACACAACTCAAGTGGTGGAGCCAGGATTTTCAATAAAGGGGTTCAAAATTCGAAGGAGTAACATACGAACTAGTCTAAGGAGGTTCGACATCTATTATATATATCTAAAAAAAAAATTTAACCATGTATATATAATAATATTTTCCGCCGAAGGGGGGTCAGATGACCCCCTAAAGCCATGCTGGCTCCGCCGACACAAGTTTATATTCCTATAAAACCACAAACTAGGAAGATGTAGCACTACATAGACTAACCAATAACCATCTTCACTAATATAAATAGTTCAAACTAAAATATTCAAATTCACAGAGAGCACCATGGAAATTAAGAACATGTTACACCATGACAACAATCAGAATAAAAATTGATAGGAACTTAAGTTACACAGAGAGCAAAATTTAGTATCTTAGTGCATGCATATGTACTTTGGTAATGAGAAATGACAGGATAATCAGATTTAACAATCACAAAATGCTTATACTTTTCCTAAAATAGGAGACAGTCCTACAATATCTAAAGACAGTGCAGTACGAACAAACGGGGATGGATCTGATGATAGTACCTGAGACAAAATTATGTAACTCTTATAACTAATTATTGAAAGCTCCTTTAATTTGAACAGTTAAATAGACAGCCTGAGGAAAGGAAATAATAATAATACAACTCACAAATAATGATAAGAGCACAAACTTGATCCAACTGTGTGACATATATAGTTCAAGAAGTTCATTTGCAACCATGCAACGAACTCGCCAAGCTTTATCCTATTAACTAGGGAAAATGGCCTGTGTCAGCACGGATCCAACATTATATGTATAGTTTATTAATATTCTAAATTTATCTAATTATTTAGGAGTATAGTACGCATTTGTGAAAGTGCTTTTGGATCTTGATAGTCAAATTTTAGAAATTAAAGTAATAACCACATTGAATTGTACCAGATCAATTATTAGGTTTCTTTAATTAAAACTATAGGTTAGATATATTTTTATTTTATAAAACTAAATATAAACTATTATTAAAATTGACAATTAGTATTTCATATAATAATTACTTAATGAAAAAATATATTATACGAGTTTTTTTTCCTTAATTTGCTAAAATGAACAAGTGTAAGAGAATTTTTTTAATATAAGATTCAAATTTAAAAAATAATTATTTATGCTATTAATTATAATTAATTGATTTCATAAAAAATCCCAACAAATTGCAGGGTAACATTTTTATCGATCTGTATTATTAGTTCTCCTCATTATTTATTTATTTCCACAAATTACTTTCTCAGTATAACTTTGAAGTGTATTCAATTCTATTTATCATATTTATCCATTAAGAAAATAATGATTAATATGACTATTTTATCACATTACTCCTATTAATTAATATTTAATATTAGGTGTTGAAAAATAATTTAGAGAAAAAGTAATTAATATTAAAAATAAAATACAAGAAAATAATTGTCCTCACTTGGCATTTTAATTTTAACAAGTAAAAATAAAATTTATCTTTATAATAATGAACAAATAAAAATTAACACAGAAAAATTAATGGGACCCATCCTATCTGCAGCTTCAATGGAATTTTAGGGGTATGGTTTGTAATTAAATGATAAAAGAATGGGCTTTTCTTAGAGCTCTTGATGGAGTTCAATTAACAAAGCATAAAAGACAACTTTGCTAAGCGAATGGGCTTTTCTTAGAGCTCTTGATGGAGTCCAATTAACAAAGCATAAAAGACAACTTTGCTAAGCAACTTTATTTTGTAAAACTTTGTAAAGACTTTAATATCCTTAAACTTTTATTTAATACCAATAAACTAACATCTTTGTAATTAAGTGATAAAAGGATGGGCTTTTCTCAGAGTTCTTGATGGAGTCCAATTAACAAAGCATAAAAGATAACTTTACTAAGCAACTTTATTTTGTAAAACTTTGTAAAGACTTTAATATCCTTAAACTTTATTTAATATCAATAAACTAACATGTTGAAACTCTTTTCTACTATGTATATACTAGGGAAAATGGCCCGTGTCAGCACGGGCCCAACATTATATATATATATATATCAATAAACTAACATGTTGAAACTCTTTTCTACTATGTATATACTAGGGGAAATGGCCCGTGTCAGCACGGGCCCAACATTATATATATATATATATATATATATATATATATAATGTTCTAAATATAGCTAAATTTCTAGTTGTTTAGGAGTATAGTACGCTGTGAAAGATGTTTTTCAATCTTGATAGTCAAAATTTAGAAACTAAAGTAATACCACATTGAGTGTAACAGATCAATTATTAGGTTTCTTTAATTAAAACTATAGGTTAGATAGATTTTTATTTTATAAAACTAAATATAAAATATTAATAAAATTGACAATTAGTATTTCATATAATAATTACTTAATGAAAAAAAAAATATTTCTTAATTTGCTAAAATGAACAAGTATAAGAGAATTTTTTTACTATAAGATTCAAATTTAAAAACAATTATTTATGCTATTAATTATAATTAATTGATATGAATTAATTTCATAAAAAATCCCAACAAATTGCAGGATAACATTTTCATCGATTCGTATTATTGGTTCTCCTCATTATTTATATATTTCCACAAATTACTTTCTCAGTATAACTTTGAAGTTTGAAGTATATATTCCCTTTTTCAATTTTATTTGTCACATTTATCCATTAAGAAAATAATGATTAACATGACTATTTAATCATATTACTCCTATTAATTAATATTTAATATTAAGTGTTGAAAAATAATTTAGAGAATAAGTAATTAATAATAAAAATAAAATATAAGAAAATAATTGTCCTCACTTGGCATTTTAATATTAACAAGTAAAAATAAAATTTATCTTTATAATAATGAACAAATAAAAATTAACACACAAAAACTAATGGGACCCATCCTATCTGTAGTTTCAATGGAATTTTAGGGGTATGCTTTGTCATTAAGTGATAAAAGGATGGGCTTTTCTTAGAGCTCTTGATGGAGTCCAATTAACAAAGCATAAAGACAACTTTGCTAAGCAACTTTATTTTGTAAAACTTTGTAAATACTTTAATATCCTTAAACTTTTATTTAATACCAATAAACTAACATCTTTGTAATTAGGTGATAAAAGGACGGGCTTTTCTCAGAGCTCTTGATGGAGTCCAATTAACAAATCATAAAAGATAACTTTGCTAAGCAACTTTATTTTGTAAAACTTTGTAAAGACTTTAATATCCTTAAACTTTATTTAATACCAATAAACTAACATGTTGAAACTCTCTTTTCTACTATATACTAGACACATGTGCCCGTGCTAGCACGGGCCCAACACCATAAGGAATTGTTTGGTAGAATTTATTTAAAATAGTCCTTGGATTAAAATTTAGTCTACCTAATACAATTGGTAGCACAATTCAACTCAAACACACCTAATACATGGATAACTTAATACACCATATGTGGTCTTATCTATTACCAAGAATATCTAGGGATTACTAATCCCAGGTTTAGTAATACTTGGATAAGGAAACAAAATGACTAAATTGCCCTTCAATTTCTTTATACAACCTTTACAATTGGTAAAAGAAAATCACTTTCTGCTCTTTGGCAACTTCATTGTTTTCATCAAAGTGATACAATTTTTTTTGGACAAGAAAAAATATGTACAGATTTTTTAGTTAAAATATCTGACCTCCTGAATTTTTCTCTTGTTTGATTGGAAAATTATACAATCCACCAGCCATTTTCTCGTCCTTAAAACTCCCTCTCATAAATTCCAAAGCATAACATTTTGTAACTGTGAAGCAAACTCAAAACATTTTCTCCTCTCTCATCTTGTAACACTGCTACTATTTGATCTGCATTACTGCTATTTCCTCACAAATTGAGTCATTAAAATCAATAAAGTTTTGATCTTTGTGCAAGTTCTTTAGTTTTATTTTAATATTAGTAGGTAAGAAGATTACATGAGAAAGCAAAGTAGATCTTGTTGGCTACTGTTTTTTCCTGTTTTGTTAAGAGAGACGGGAAGTAAGGATTGGATCGTGAATGTAACACCCCGTATGCTAGAAAGACCAGCTTGCAGAAATCAGAAGTTCCAGGTGCCACCGACGGAGCGTAGGGTGACCCACGGACCGTAGGTCAGACCATGGGTCGTGGTCCTGGTCCTGGTCTGTGGATCGAGACCCCCCATAACCTATTCCTTGAAGCCAAATGATGGTTGATCAGGACGGACCATGGGTTAGTCCACGGACCGTCGGTGGCCACGATAGCTTTTAAGTCAAGAGTCGTTTGGTCTTTTCCCTATGCTTTGGACCGCTAAACTACGTCGTTTTGGGCAATTTTAGCCTAGTAACTTAATTAGAACTTACCCTAGTCAACTCATTCTCCAAAAATTCATCAAGTTGAACGAAAAAAAGGAAAAAGAGTTGACCAAGCCCTAGTCCAAGAACACAACAAGTTTTCTTTAGTTCCAGCCTCGAAATGGAAAGATTTCTCCGTGAATTTCTTCACCAGGTTTATGGGATTTCACTAGTGGGTTCCTTTCATCCATTAGGTTTCTAGAATTCAGTCATACTCGACCTAGGGTTTCTAGAATTTCAGATTTATGTTATGATTCAGTTGGTAAACTAATCCAAGTCAGATTATCATGCTTTTGAGGAATTGTAGCTTAGCTTTTTTTCATGAAACTGAGAATCCTAGTTGTGTAGATTCGTTTAGTTAATGAATTATATTTACTAGGTCAATTTATTCAGTTGTACATGCCCAGTTAAGAATGTTTCATTATCAGCATATTAATGTTGCATTTTCAGTTAGCATGTCAGTATCTTGAGCTATTCACTATTACAGATATTCAGTCATAATGTGCTAATTACATAATCAGTTGGGAGTAGGCTTAATACCGAGTGGACTAAGGGCCAGTCACCTTCATAGTCCCAAAACTACGTGCCCCGTACGTAAGTACCCTCTGTAGGCATTATACTTAGTGATCACGCCAGTCATGCCTCTATATCCTTGACAAGGTATATTGGGTCCTCTCAATGAGGCATAAACATCAGACTCCACATTTAGCTCATGTGGTTTTATGTCGGTTATTAGTAGCTCCCATAGACAGATTCTAGTGTATTGACCAAGTTATCAGTTACAGTTCAGTATTCAGTCTTACTATGTTACAAACTTGGTCACTACATTCAGTTAGTTCATATTTAGCATGTTTAGCATATTTATCATGTTCAGATTATATCATTGCTATATCTCTTTGTTTAGTTATATGTTTTATTTAACTTTATTCTATCATGCATGCTCAATACCTTTCAAGTACTGACATATACTCTGCGTTACATTTTCTAGTGATGTAGGTTCAGGTCCTCAACCTTCAGATTACCATAGATCGGTTTCCGATCTCCAGTTCAACAACATTAGTGGTGAGTCCTTATTCTTCGAGAATGAGTGACATGTTATCTTTCCATTTTCAGTCTTTAATTTCAGTTTTGCTAGAGTTAGTTGGGGACATGTCTCAGCATCTCTAGTCAGTAAAGGCTTTTTTCAAACATAGTACTAGATTCAATTTTAGTTTTGAGTTTGATCCCCAGTTATTATTAAACTCATAGTCTTTTGTTATAATCAGATCAGTATTGGGTATTACCCACTTTAAGTTATCTACCGTTTTAAGCTTCCGCATAGTATCTCTTTATTTAGTTGTTATAGTATGCTTATGATATGCCAGCTTCAAGGTTAACTTGGGGTCACTCGTGATCCTAGGTCTCGTGTTACGTCAAGAGGGCAACCTCGGGGCATGACAAACTTGGTATCAGAGCATTAGGCTTAAGTGTTCTAGGATGTCTGAAAAGCCGCACTAAGTAGAGTCCTTTTCATGAGTGTGAAGTGCACCACATCCAATGAGAGGGAGGCTACGAAGTGTTTTAGGAAAACTTCACTTTCTTGATATTCTTATCGTGCGTTGGTATGATCTCTCTTTCTAATCCATCATTATGCATTTTCAGATCATACCTCCTCGTAGAGCTTACGAAAGGAATGTGAATGCCTGCAACGCTAACACAACTCTCCAGTCCCAGATCAAGAAGTTTCAAAACATCATTCAACTTTTGGTTCAGAGTGTGACCAACCAGAACAATCAGCAGGCCCCAATTTCTACTAACACTAATGTTGGGTTAGCTGCAGCTAGAGTTTGGGATTTTGTTAGGATGAATCCACTTGAGTTTCTAGGGTTGCAGGTTGGTGAGGATCCCCAGAACTCCATTGATGAGGTTAAGAAAATCTTTGAATTAATGTAAGTGACTAGTAAAGATAGGTTAGAGTTGGCATCCTACCAACTTAAGGATGTAACTCACATCTGGTTTACTCAATGGAAAGAAAACAGGGATACGGATACAGTTCCTATCACTTGGGGAGTGATTTAGTGAGACTTTTCTGGACAGGTTCTTCCCAAGAGGGTTGAGGGAGGTAAAAGCTTAGGAGTTCATGAGTTTAAGGCAAGGTAGCATGTCAGTCCAAGAGTACGGACTCAAGTTCACCTAACTCTCCAGGTGTGCTCCTCACATGGTTGTTGATCCAAAGGCACAAATGAATAAGTTTTTTGTATGGGGTGTCCGACTTAGTAAAAATAGAGTACAAAAATGCTATGTTGCTGGAAAATATGAATATCTCTAAGCTTATGACGCATGCTCAATAGCTTGAGTGAGATAAGCTTAGGGAACATGCTGAGGATAATAAGAAGGATAGGACAGACAACTATGAGTATTCTCAACAGAAATTGGGTGGTGGAAATTGCTCTCAGTTCCAGCAGAAATCTTCAGTTCCAACACCATCATCAGCTAGTGCTCCATCCTCCAGGTTTCAACAGGATTAGAAATGTAGGGCATCAGGATCTAAGTCACAGGGGAGTATTTCAGGTAATATATCCTACCCAACTTGTCCTAAGTGTGGTAAGAACCATCCGATCGAGTGTTTTGCAGAGAAGGAAGGATGTTTTGGGTGTGTTAGACTGGTCACAAGTTGAAGATTGTCCTTCTTCTAAGCAGAGTCAGGGAGGTAACAATAGTAGGGCTCAATCTACAACTCCAGTAGCACCAGCAGATCGCCCAACTCAGCAGGGTGTTTCATCTGGTACAGGTGGCGGTCAGCGCCAGAACAAATTGTATGCTCTCTAGGATCAAGAGGATTCTCCTAATGTGATTGCTGGTACGTTGCGAGTCTTTCATTTAGATGTTTATGCTTTTTTAGATCCAGGGGCTACTCTTTCCTTTGTAACTCCCTATATAGCAATAAACTTCTATGTTAGTCTAGAAACTCTTTCAGAACCTTTCTCAGTCTCTACTCCAGTTGGTGACCTAGTTATAGCTAGACGGGTATATAGAAATTGCTCTGTCACAGTTTCTCAGAAAGTCACCTTAGCAGATCTTGTAGAGTTAGAAATGGTAGACTTCAATATCATTCTAGGCATGGATTGGTTACATTCTTATTATGCCTTAGTCGATTGTAAAACTAGGATCGTTCATTTTCAGTTTCCAGAGGAACCAATCTTAGAATGGAAAGGTAGTAGCTCAGTGCTTATGGGTCGATTCATTTCTTACCTTAAGGCCAAAAAGATGATTTTTAAGGGTTGTCTCTATCATCTAGTTCGGGTTAAGGATTCTAGCTTCGAAACCCCAACTCTTGAGTCAGTTCCAGTAGTTAATGAGTTTCCAAAAGATCTTTCCAGAGTTCCTCCCGAAAGGGAAATCGACTTCAGAATTGATCTCTTTCTAGATACCCAGCCTATTTCTATTCCTCCTTACAGAATGGCTCCAACTAAGCTTAAGAAATTGAAAGAGCAGTTAAAAAACCTTCTAGATAAGGGCTTCAACATACCTAGTATTTCCCCATGGGGTGCACCAGTGTTGTTCGTGAAAAAGAAAGATGGTTCTCTCAGGATGTGCATTGACTATCGACAATTGAACAAAGTCACAATCAAGAATAAGTACCTTATCCCCAGGATTGATGACTTATTTGACCAACTTCAAGGTGCTAATCATTTTTCGAAGATAGACCTCAGATTCAATTATCATCATCTCCGAGTCAGATATAGTGACATTCAAAAAATAACCTTCAGAACTCGATATGGTCATTATGAATTTGTATTTATGTCATTTGGACTAACCAATGCTCCCACAACTTTCATGGATTTGATGAACAGGGTGTTCAAGCAGTATTTGGACTAGTTCGTTATTGTCTTTATTGATGATATCCTCATTTACTCTAGGGATAAGGAAGAACATGCGACTCATTTGAGGGTTGTCCTGCAAACTCTCAAAGATTGTCAGTTATTCGCTAAGTTTAGAAAATGTGAGTTTTGGTTGCAATCCGTTGCCTTCCTTGGGCATATTATGTCTAGTGAAGGGATTCGAGTGGATTCTCAGAAAATAGAAGCAGCAAAACAATGGACCAGACCTACCTCTCCTTCAGATATCAGAAGTTTCTTGGGTTTGGTAGGTTATTACAGAAGGTTTGTGGAAGGATTTTTATCCATAGTTTCTCCATTGACTAAGTTGACTCAGAAAAAGGTTAAGTTTCAGTGGTCAGATGAGTGTGAAAAGAATTTCGTAGAACTGAAAACTAGGTTGACTACAACTCATATTTTAACTCTACTAGAGGGTTCAGCCGGTTATGTGATCTATTGTGCTGCATCCAGAGTCGGCCTAGGTTGTGTGTTGATGCAACGAGGTAAGGTTATAGCTTATGCTTCTAGACAACTTAAGGTGCATAAGAATAACTATCCGACTCATGACCTCGAGCTTGCAGTTGTAGTATTTTCCCTTAAGATTTGGAGACACTACTTGTATGGTGTTCACGTAGATATATTCACAGACCATAAGAGCCTTCAATATATATTCATCTAGAAAGAGTTGAATCTTCACAAGAGGAGATGGCTTGAGTTCCTCAAGGACTATGATATGAATGTACTTTACCATACTGGTAAGGCCAATGCAGTAGAAGATGCTCTTTGCAGACTATCTATGGATAGTGTAGCGTATGTTGAGGAAAAAAGGAAAAAACTAGCAAAAGATGTTCACCGGCTTGCTCGTTTGGGAGTTTGCCTTATGAGCATATCAGATAGTGGTGTAATAGTTCATAATGGGTCAAAATCTTCATTAGTAGTGGAGGTTAAGGAAAAGCCAGTGATCCAATAATACTTCAACTAAAGGGTGCAATCCATCAACAGAGGGTTGAGGTTTTCTCCCAACGGGAGATGGTGTGCTTCACTATCAGGGTCAGTTATGTGTTCCTAAGGTGGGTAAGTTGAGGCAGCAAATTCTTGCAGAAGCCCATAACTCCAGGTATTCTATTCATCCAGGCGCCACTAAGATGTACCATGATATGCGGGAAGTCTTTTGGTGGAATGGCATGAAAAGGGATATCACAGATTTTATGGCTAAGTGTCTTAATTGTTAACAAGTGAAGGTAGAACATCAGAAACCAGGGGGTATGACTCAAAAGATCAACATTCCTACTTGGAAGTGGAAAGTGATCAACATGGACTTCATTACAGGGTTACCTCCTACTCGCAGACAACATGACTCCATTTGGGTGATAGTTGACAGAGTCACTAAGTTTGCGCACTTTTTAGCTGTCAAGACTACAGATTCAGCGAAGGACTACGCCAAGCTTTACATTAATGAGATAGTTAGGTTACATGAAGTTACTTTGTCTATTATCTCAGATAGAGTTCCTCAGTTTACCTCTCATTTCTGGAAGTCATTTTAGGAAGGTCTTGGTACTCAGGTTAATCTTAGCACATCATTTCATACAAAAACGGATGGTCAGGTAGAGCGTACCATTCAGACCTTAGAGGATATGTTGAGAGCCTGTGTGATCGACTTCAAGGGTAGTTGGGATGATCACCTTTCTCTTATAGAGTTTGCCTACAATAATAACTACCACTCCAGTATCTAAATGTCCCCTTATGAGGCATTATATGGGAGTAGATGTAAATCTCTAATTGGTTGGTTTGAAGTAGGTGAAGCAGCCTTGATAGGGCCAGATTCGGTTCATGATGCTATGGAAAAAGTTCAGCTCATTAGAGATAGACTTAAGACAGCCTAGAGTCTCCAGAAGTCTTATGCAGATGTAAGGAGAAGGGACTTGGAGTTCCAACGTGATGATTGGGTTTTCCTGAAAGTGTCACCTACGAAAGGGGTGATGAGATTTGGCAAGAAAGGGAAGCTCAGTCTTAGATATGTAGGCCCTTACATAATTTTGAAAAGAGTTAGTAAAATGGCTTATGAGTTAGAGTTGCTGGAAGAACTAGTAGTAGTGCATCCGGTATTTCACTTTCATTGTTGAAGAAGTGTGTGAGTGATCCAGCATATGTAGTACCTTTGGAAAGTGTGGCAGTGAAAGATAGTCTCACTTATGAGTATGTGCCAGTTGAGATTCTTGATCGTCAGGTTCGAAGGTTGAGAAACAAAGAAGTCGCTTTAGTGAAGGTTTTTTGGAGGAGTCAATCCGTAGAGAGAGCTACTTGGGAAGCAGAAGAAACCATGAAGGCCAAGTATCCTCATCTCTTTCCTTCCGATTCCATTCCAGCTTGAGGTAATAGTTCCTCTCAAGTTTTTCAGGTACTCAGGTGTAAATTCAGTCTTAGTATCATGTTCCTTCATCTATACTTGCATTTTCAGCATATTTGCATGTCCTTGGAACTTAGTTCAGTCAGATTTCAGTACTTAGTGGTAGGATTTGTAGCTCATTCCCTCCATTTTTTAGCTAGTTTACTCTTCATTCGAGGACGAATGTTCTCAAGGGGGAGATAATGTAACACCCCGTATGCTAGAAAGACCAGTTTACAGAAATCAGAAGTAGCAGGTGCCACCGACGGGCACCACTCACGGATCGTAGGGTGACCCACGGATCGTAAGTGGGGTTCCGTGGATGGCCACCTGCAACCCTTACTAGAAAACTCAGACATAATATTCTAAGGCACGACCCATAACCAAACCCACGAATCGTAGGTCAGATCACGGGCCGTGGTCCTGGTCCGTGGATCGAGACCCCAAAACCTAGTCTCTAAAGACAAACGACGGCTGACTAGGACAGGCTGTGCTATAAGAAAAAAGGCATTTCCCAACAATTATTTTTGTTGCCATATATAGGATGTTGTTGCAAAAAGTACTTTTGGCAACAATATAAAGGTTGTTGCATGTTGTTGCAATAAACACTGATGCGAAAAGTTTTTACAACAACAAAATATATTGATGCCAAAAACTAACTTATTGCAACCAAAATAATTGTTGCCTTACATTAATATAGTTGTGGCATATAAAAGTCTTCGCAACAAAATTTAATGTTGCCACAAATTAACTTTTTTACCAACCATATCAGTTGTTGTAAAAAATTGACAAAAAATTAGTTAGTAATGTGTTGTGAAAACTTTTAGCAACAATAAATTTTATTGCAATAAACATATTTATTATATACCTTTAACAACAATTTGTGAGTTGTTGCTACATACATAATACACATTTTCTTTTGAGAAATATTATACAAATATTTTCTACACTTTTAGCAACAATTTGTGAATAGCTACTATATACACAATACACTTTTCTTTTAGAATTTTTTCACAAATATTTATATTAAGAATTATATAAATTTGCAAAGGTCAATATAAGATTGATATTCCAAAGAACTAAATACTTCTACATATGTTTGTACTTGTAAGAAAAAATAATAAGCAAGTCATTAATTATATTTTAATCCTACTAGTTATAACTTTTGAATAGTCCGATCTTCCAATAGTACTTGTATTGAAGCACTGGTTCAATTATGCATGTTCATCCTGCAAATAAAAGATAAATATTATTATAATTTGACAAAGTAAGTTATAAAATACACAAATATAAATCTAAAAAGCAGAGATATTCACATGAATGCGCTCACTAATACACCCAAACACACTTTAATCTCCTGATAAATCTCCTTAATCAAATGAAACTAATACCTTTGAAGCTTGGTCTGACCCTCTAGATGGAATATTCTCAAGAGGTAACCTGCTCCAGATTTGGCTTTCCTTTTGATTTGCTTCAGCCAAAATCTTCTTCTCAAGGTCAAAATTAACCTGAAATGTGCATTGAGGAACGTCTCCTTGTGGAGCCAATGGGGGCTATAAGAACCAAAATTGAAAAAACACTATATCATGCCCAAATATGTTCTTCAAATTCCTCATTAATCAACCAACTATTACTACATCGCGAATTGCGATCACAAGCTAGTTTGGCCGGGACATGCAAGGAAAATACAATATGTGCATGACATGTCACATGTGTGTTCTAAGTTCTATATAATGAACTATACAAAAGGTCAATTTTAGAGGCGGTTGATAAACAGAATCACAGGTTTCATACTGGAGTCGTAATTTGAAAATGACCAAAATTAGAGACACTATAAATTATCTACAGAAGAGAGAGTGTGATGTTCCAGATTTGGCAAAGGATCATCCGTTCACTTCCTTCAACCCCAAGAATGCACTGGCTTATGAATTCAACTCGATATACTTACTTCTATTTGGACGTCTATTTTGTGGGCTTGGTTCGGCAAGGGTAGTTAATTGGCGTTATATCACTGATTGTGTTCCTCTGCACTTGCGAATGAAGGTTTCAGCTTGTTTGTAAGTGCAAGTGCACTTGGAATGGCATGTTGTCCAACTGTTACCTACTTGTTTCAAATTAACTTTAAATTCCTGAATATCACTTTTAACTAAGAAACTTTACCAGGATGGATAATGGCTCTTGCATGGTTTGTTACCTGTTATGCTTGTGGACTACCTTTAGAGAACCTCTAATCCTGGAACTAGAGGATGTTCTGCTACCAAAATCCAATAAGGGGAAAATTGAAAATGGCTTAGTGTAGAAAGGTATTACCTAGCCATTACTTTTAAGAGCAGAAGAGACAAAACAAGGCGAAGATGACGATCAAGATTGCGATAATAGTGAAGAATCTGCAGAGGAGATGCAAAAATATGTTACATCCATCGTCTCTGCGCATTAGTTGCTTACCCCATCAGAAATCTTGGTGTGCTTGGGAATAGTTTTGAGTTTCCATGTTGCAATTCCTTATTCTGTACCACAATATGCATGTTCAGCTCTAATCACATTTGTAGCTGCTGAAGTACTCAAAGATGTTAACCTTAACCTTCTATCTCGAGTCATGTCTTCAAAGATTTCTAAAGGAACCTATAATGGTGGATTACTTTCAACAGAAACTGGAACTTTAGCTCAAGTATTTGGTCAAAAACTAAATTCCGTAAAACTTTAAAAGTCAACAGCATACACTAACCTAAACAGATCTTGCACATAAAAGAAAAAAATAAGACACACACATTAATCAATAAATAAATAACAAAGCATACATGATATTTTAAGACAAACACATTAAGCTACAGCCGAGACAGTCTTGCAAATCATAGAACTGTATAGAAGTATTGACGCATCTGTCTCTTAACCCCTTTGAAGTCAATACTTTGCTATGCCCATCTTTCCCTCCAGATGCACGAGAAACTCTAACAATTCTTGATGTTAGACATATGATGGAAAAGCTCCCTTATGGTTCTAAACAACATATTCGTTAAACTTGAAGATGACCAAAATATCTAAGTTCAGTAAATAATAAACTGTAGAAGCTTTATAGGTGATATATAAAAATAAAAAGAGTTGAGCATTCTATTGGAAGAGAAACATAACAAAATGCCAAACATCTCATATTCTTACAATTCTTGTGGACTCAAATTATATGCTATAGATTCTACCACATACATGCAAGGAAACGGAAGCTTAGGAGCCAAAATTGGCTATTACACACATCTTTTCATGGTCATCTTTCTTATAAAACTAATATCTAACAGTGCTACCAATATAGAAATTGTCCCAGTTCTCTATGTTCTTTTCACTTTTTTGGTTTAAACTTGTTGTGATTTTATAAATACACTCCAATGATGTTATGCAAATTGACTTTGAAGGAGGAAAAAAGGTTACTAGATTATTCCTCCAATGAGTTCTCCTAAGTATTGTAATGTCAAACAACAAATGATTGATTATAATAATGAAACTTAACTCAGAAGTAAATGAAAATAGAAATGTGAATTGGCGCACACAGATGCGAATGAGTTGATATTCTCATCAAACATAGAAGCCAAATTTTGGCCTTTGTTCAAATGTCAGAACACCTTCTTTTTTGCAGTGCTAACAAAACAAGTCCTGTGTTTTTGTTCAGAACTCAGAACCGCACACAAAAATAATAATCAGAAGCACCCAAATAACTAGTACTAGTAATTTTGTTACTAAATCGTAGCTACATGTCTCCAGAGTCAGCTATGATTCAATGCTCAGTTCTATGTAACATTTTTACCCAAATCGTAGCTCAGTTCTACGTACTTGTATGGATGCAGTATTGGAACTCTGGAGACATGTAGCTGTCGTTTCCCAAAATCTCAAGTCCTTGTTCCGCAGTGCACTTCCTACCGTTGAAAGTGCTATTGGCAATCCCTTCTATTCCTCAACAATTTTCTTCCCTATCTCTTCAAAACAAGATAATTTCTACTGGAAAGTATCAGAAACAAAAGGCAATTGAAATTTGACAATTGAAAGTATCTGAAGCTCTTCCTTTACCAACTTCACCACCTCACCTCACCTCATCTTCCTTATTTTATAAAGTAGCGTATTTCATTATGAGTACTTATTCGTTTAACACTGTTAAGGCACATAGCTTCATTTAATATTTTTTTTCATGGATCTAAATGTATGTAATGGCTGATTCAGCTGTAGATGGACAAGGATTTGTAGCAATGAACATTACGTTTAAGAACACAGCAGGAGCAGCAAAGTTCCTAGTTGTAGCCATTTGGAATAGCGCTGATCTATCCGCATTCTACTACTGCAGCTTTGAAGGCTACCAAGACACACTTTACACACATTCTCAGAGACAATTCTACAAGGATTATAATATCTACGGGACTATAGATTTCATTTTTGGGAATTCAGCTGCTATTTTCCAAAATTATAACATATATGCGCGTCTTCCATTGCCCGATTAGTTTAATGCAATTACAGCACAGGGTAGAACAGATATTAACCAGAACATAAGCAAATTATTAGAAGAAAAATCTGAATTGCAGTCTCTCTTCTACTTCATGAACAACACATGATAATAATTTATGCAATTCCATCCCACTAATCTCACCAAACATACTAAATCAAAAGAAATTGAACTTTAACAAAGCAATTGAAATTTTACAAAATAACCTAGGAGACTAAATCATAACATGATCATAGGCAAGAATTCACTGAACTTTGTGAAAAGAAATTAACTCATAAAGAAAACTCACCAGAGATGGACTTCAAGAACAACGTTCTTCTTCAGTGAAACAGTGAAACAGAAAACCTAGTTTCAATTTTTCCCCAAAACTGAAGAACCGCTACTTGTGGCAAAGGAAAGTAAAAATTGTTGAACTTCTATTTGGCGGAAACAAAAAAAACCTCGTGATTCTATTGGCGGAAAACTTAAAAAAATAATCTATTTTTTGCCACAATGTATACGATATTGTCTAATTAAATATATTAGCAACAATAAAAAAAATTATTGTTGCCAAATATTTTTTAAGATAGAAACAAATTGATTAAATTGTTGCCATTATTTAAGTTGGGCAACAATGTCATCATTTTTACAAAAACGTTGTTGCAATTTTTTAATATTTGAAATTTATTATATTAATTATTATTAACAATATAATATCGCAACAATATTAACATATTTGGCAACAACAAAAATATTGTTGTTAAAAATTAAAAGATATACCAACAATTAAATCAAGTTGTTGTGATTTATCAATATAAGCCAACAATAATATAGTTGTTGCTAATTCCATTATTTCTTGTAGTGGTGGGTCAGTCCACGGACCGTCGGTGGCCCCGACAACTTTTAAGTCAGGGGTCGTTTGGTCTTTTTCCTATGTGTTGGACCCTTAAACTACGTCGTTTTGGATAGTTTTAGCCTAGTAACTTAATTAGAACTTACCCTGGTCAACTCATTCTCCAAAAATTCATCAAGTTGAACGAAAAGAAAGAGAAAGAGTCGACCAAGCCCTAGTCCAAGAGCACAACAATTTTTCTTCAGTTCCAGTCCCGAAATCGAAAGATTTCTCCATGAATTTCGTCATCAGGTATGTGAGATTTCACTAGTGGGCTCCTTTCACCCATTAGGTCCCTAGAATTCAGTCAGATTCTTGATTCTCTACATCATGCTTAGACCAAGGGTTTCTAGAATTTTAGATTTATGTTATGATTCAGTTGGTAGACTAATCCAAGTTAGATTATCATGTTTTTGAGGAATTGTTGCTTAGCTTCTTTTATGAAACTTAGAACCCTAGTTGTGTAGATTCGTTTAGTTCATGAATTACATTTGCTAGGTCAGTTTATTCAGTTGTACATGCCCAATTAAGAATGTTTCATTATCAGTATATTAATGTTGCATTTTCAGTTAGCATGTTAGTATCTTGAGCTATTTAGTATTACAGATATTCAGTCATAATGTGTTAATTACATAATCAGTTGGGAGTAGGCTTAATATCGAGTGGACTAAGGGTCAGTCACCCTCATAGTCCCAAAACTACGTGCCCCGTAGGGAAGTCCCCTCTGTGGGCATTATACTTAATGATCACGCCAGTCATGCCTCTATACCCTTGGCAAGGTATATTATATTGGGTCCTCTCGATGGGGCGTATACATCGAACTCCACATTAACTCATGTGATTTTATGTCGGTTATTAGTAGCTCCCACAGACAGATTCTAGTGTATTAACTAGGTTATCAGTTACAATTTAGTATTCATTCTCAGTATGTTATAAACTTGGTCACTACATTTAGTTAGTTCATATTTCAACATGTTTAGCATATTTATCATGTTCAGATTATATCATTGCTATATTGCTTTGTTCAGTTATATGTTTTATTCAGCTTTATTCTAACCTGCATGCTCAGTACCTTTCAAGTACTGACACATACTCTGTGCTACCTCTTCTAATGATGTAGGTTCAGGTCTTCAGCATTCAGATCACGCATAGATCCGTTCCCGATCTCCAGTTCAGTAGCATTATTGGTGAGTCCTCTTTCTTCGAGGACGAGTGACATGTTATCTTTCCATTTTCAATCATTAGTTTCAGTTTTGTTAGAGTTAGCTTCAACATCTCTAATCAGTAGAGGCTTTTATTTAGACATAGTACTAGATTCAATTTTAATTTTGAGTTTGATCCTACAGTTGTTATTAAACTTATAGTCTTTTGTTATATTCAAATCAGTATTGAGTATTTCCCACTTTAAGTTATCTACTGTTTTAAGCTTCCGCATAGTATCTCTTTATTCAGTTGTTGTAGTATGCTTATGATATGCCAGCTTCAGGGTTAGCTTAGGGTCACTCGTGATCCTAGGTCCCGTGTTACGTCAAGGGGCAGCCTCGGGGCGTGACAGTGAACTTCGTGTTCAAGTTTTAAACTGCAATGAATATGGTAATTACATGAAATAGAGAACATAATAATTCAAGGGTAAAATTGAAAAAAGAAAATTTTGTAGAGCTTTAAACCAAACATAAGATTAGGTGAGATACGATGACCAAACACTTGATTAAAAATAATTTTTGTATTACTAATCCCTGCATTGTTAATTCCTACGTTGCTAATCATATGCGTTGCTAATCTTTGTACCAAACGACCCCTAAATGTTTAGTATATGAGTATTACTATGAACTATTAGAGTGTATAATTTGATATTGATATTGATATTGGTTGAGTGACTCGATTGATGAGTATGTATTATAATGTTTGAAGTGTAATTATAGTAAGATGTACATGGAGGAAATCATAAATATACTAATTTTTTTGAAAAGATAGAACTTTATAAACTTTTTACATAAGTTTAATAAGATAGTTCTGTACATTTTTTTTACATGATAAGAACGTGTTAGGCATCGTGTTGAAGGTTAGTTAAGGTGTATTGTTGATTGTTCCATTAAAACCTGTTACATAAGGCACAAGAGATAATGTATTAGCATTCAAAGAATGAAATATTCAATAAAGTAGTTAAAATCATGTATAAAAATATAGCAGGGTAACTGAAAAATATGTCATAACAATTTAGAAAGCGAATAAAAATAATAAAACAGTAACATTGATTCTTACTGTTCATTACAAATTAACAAAGCATCATAAAAAATAAATAAAGAATACAATAACAAAGCATCACATATCTTATTTCTATGCTTAATAGAATAGCTTTGCTATAGAAGCAAAGGGAAACTGTCAAGAGCAATACTTAACTAATAACGTTTTGTTATTCTTCATCCAAAAAAATTAGGGAATTCTATTCTTGTGCTGCCAAAAGAAAGGGGAAATAAATGTCAATTATCTATTTTCCTTGTCAAGCGTTTTGCTTGTGATTAGAAAATTAAAGCTGCATGTTTTTTGGGCTATCAAATCTGTAATTTTTGTACATTTGTTCATCTTTTCACCTTAAATTTGCAGATGTAACAAAGACCCAAAAATAAGAAATTATCTATGTACTTTAGTTAGAGGGTAAAATAATCGAATTGAGACCTTTTCCATTAGAAATTCTCAAATATGGAGTGATCAAACCCCAAAGTAAAACACAAAAAATAGAACTCTATGGTTAAAAAACGAAAGTAACAAGTTTCTGGGTTATCAGATCTGTAACTTTTCTACATTTGTATATCTTCTCACCTCAAATTTGAGGAACCAACAAAAACCTTTAAGAAATTCTCAATCTACTATAATTAGAGACACAAGAATCAAATTGAAGGTTCTTCCATAGGAATTCTCGAAGATCTAGATGAATCCCAAAACAAAACTCAAAAAATAGAACCTAATAACATAAGATTTGGCATAATCTTTTGGCAAAAAAACATACCTTTATAGAGCAATACTACCGCAGAGAGAATAAGGGAGTTCTAGCTTATACGGACACACACAAAAGAGAAAACAGAGAGAATAGATAGAAATCTGAATGCTACGTGTTTATTTCATAGATGCTACGTGTGAGCTTTACAATTGGAGTAGGACACGTAACATAAAGATGAAACAATGAAACATATTAGATTAATGGCAAATGATTGAAATACCCTTATTTTCAAATTAAATGAAAAATAGTAGACATGTTGAAAATGTCTCTTCTAATATACAGAAATATATAATATACATATAATATTTTTTTTGGATAAGCAGGTAATAAGAATATGATATACTCAAACTCGTGGCTACAATTGCTTCTGTAAAGCTACACAAATCTTGACAGCAAATAAATGAATAGAATTTTGATCTGAGTTCCATAAACCTTCATTTTATCTTAAATTCATTCATATTAAAAATAACTTTGTGATTAACTTCATTCATATTAATTCCTATTCACAGAGATAGGAATAAGATAGCAATAGATTGGACATGATGGTTCAAGGTGGTCTCTTCAATGGTATACCCATTAGAAAGTGACTAACTTCATTTATCTTTCAAATAACCTAGTGAGCTCAATATTCACGTGGATTGGAATATCGGGGTTTTTGTAGTTGACAGAAAATAAAAATAAATAGCGGGGTTTAAAACTTCCGCCATCTGAAAAAAGAAAATGTAAGTAAATAGCAGGAATTTTAAACCTCCCCATCTGAAAATATAATTTTTTAATACAAAATACAAAATCGACATCTATATTTTATGCTATATGTTTTTACTTATTTTTCATTTCCAAAATATAAATCACTCTCAACTATTTTTAATTCAAAAATATACAAAACACAAAAAAAAATCATTTTGGGAAACTTCACCAGCTCCCTCACTTCTCCTCTACATTTCTCTCATCAGTTCATCACCATTTCTCCGCCATTTCTCCATCACTTCTTCAACTATCTAAACTTCATCTACATTACGAGATTCGGAATCGAGATAGCCATTTTAAGGTAAAAAAAATCACTTCTCTCCCCTTTTTTATTTTCCTCATCTCAATCTTCACAAATCGGAAAGTTTTCTACAAATTTCTGATTGTATTCACTAGGTAAGTTCAATAGTTTGTTGTTTGTATAGATGCATGGAGGTAGAATTAGATTAATTGTACTTTCGTGGATGAAGAATTCGAAATTGTCAAATTTGCCAAATAATGAACTGTATTAGCCTACTCTTTTTGTGTATTTTGTGGTAGAATTAGGTTTATTTGGTTGTACTTTTAGTGGTTTAGTTATCTGCTAGTATTTGTGGTAGAATTAGTTCTTTTTCCCAGAGCACTGTTCATTTGTGGTAAATTTTGTAGGTCACGGGTTCGATTGGCGGAATTAATGGCTAATGCTTAAGCCAGGATAGATTGCTTACATTTCACCCCTTGGTGTACGGTCCTTCATGGACTCCCTCGACATAAGAGAAGTTTGTAGTATAATGTAAAAATTGCTTAAAATTTGTGTTAAGTTAGATTCTTTGGCCCAAAAAACAAATTTTCTTTTCTTGTTTGACTTTCTAATGCGTCGAATGAGTAATCCTGTTATGAATTACATTATATTGTCACAGGGAATGGGTATACCAGTATGGAAATTGGCTCTGTATACTGTATTCGTAGGAGTCAGACCTTCAGTGGTACCAAAACTCGTTACAACTTATATATTACTTTGATTTTGTAACTATGAACATCTTATCGTTTTGCTTCGCATGTGCAGTGTTTACCTACAACCCTTGATGTGGGAACAAATAATGAGCAACTATTGAAAAACGAGTTCTACATTGGACTCAGACAAAAAAGAGCAACGAAAAAGAGCTACTGGCGAGGTCAATTTTATAATAGCATAACTCTATATCGTACTTGTTGTAAATATAAATTGCGATTTGCAGCTTGTTCTTAAGACATGTCTGTTTCTTTTTTGCTTCTTGTAGGAATACTTTAACTTTCTTGATGAATTCATGAAGGTTGTGAAGCAAAACTACGGCGAAAAAGTTCTTGTACAGGTTAGGGACCAAATCACCTTTCATGTAGCGTCTAAGTCTGATATTTGTAACGTCATCTGCAGTATGAAGATTTTGCGAATCACAACGCTTTTGAGCTGTTGGTGAACTATGGTACCACACATTTGGTATTCAATGATGATATGCAGGTATGCTGCATTTCTTTTGGCTTATATCACCGAACATTTGTGTTCGTTCAAGTTTCTGATCCCATTAATGCTGCAGGGGACAGCTGCTGTGGTACTTGCGGGTCTTGTTGCATCTCTTAAGCTGCTTGGAGGGTCCTTAGTTGACCATACATTTTTGTTCTTTGGTGCTGGAGAAGTAAGTCTAGACTTTCTTTTAAAGAGTCAAGTTTTCAATCGTTTCGGTAGACGAGCTATGTCTAACAGCATGTAAGAAAGGATACAAATGGTAGCAATGAGTTGATATTATGGGAATTCAAGAAATAAGAAGAGGATGGATGGATCCAAGAAAGAATTAGAGGTATATAACAAGAAAGAATTAGGTCAGGTTTATTATAGGTATGAAAAAGAAGAATGTGAAAGAGGCAATTTATGTTGGAATTTGAGTTGCCGCATAGGTTGTTTGTTTAAAGAAGAATATATAATGCTCCATTTACGTGCATGTTCCTGCCAATTCCCCTCAGTTACAAAGGGTATGTTATATCATATTCATATATGTGTAGATCTATTTGCCCAGATTATTTATTTTATATATGTAGGGGACTAACAGTTGATGTATATTATATAGGAGTTGAAGTTTCAAAAGGTAGAATTATTCCCCAAAGGAAGTTGTGTTTTCCAAGGCAGAAATGGAGTGTATCAATAAGGTACATAATTGCAGCCTCGTCACTACAATGTGAAATCGATGGTTTATGGATGACACAACTCAACGCATTCTATCAATTTTCTCGCCCACACACTATATTTGGAACTGAGTAAATTCTTTCTGTTATTTCCATTTTCATTGTTGCTACTCATCCATCCTCTTCTTATTTCTTGAATTCCCATTTGTAGCATCCATCCTCTTCTTATTTCTTGAATTCCCATTTTCATTGTTGCTACGTCTAACATTCATGACGCGATTTACATTTGGAGGAGATATTATGCATCTGACATCATATAATCTTTTTTCCTCTACTCGTGTCGATAGCAGATATGGATGGATTGTTTTCATTAGAACATATTGAAACAATATTAAAGTCATTACATTGTGCTTCATGTCGATCTCTCCGTGATCACAGGCTGGAACTGGTATATTAGAATTCATAGCACTTGCAATTTCAAAGAAAGTAAAAGATTTAGGTTGCCAATGGTTTTTCAAAGTCGTATTCTCGTTTAGTATGTTTGATCACTTGATAAATTGTGTTTGTTATCTGTAGACAAATGCCCCTGTGGAGGAAGCGCGTAAATAATTACTGATCTTGCACTTTACTTGAATATGTGATGCCTAACCATGGGGAGCCAGCTATAGCGTCATTACCCAGATTGGTTAGCTCTAACAATTAAGTCTAACTTGATTTGGTGAGCTTTATTCTGATCTTTCTGCTTCTGGATAATATAGATCTTCTTTAGTAACCTCTGGTAAACTTGGAGCTCTAGCTTCTCCAGGACAAGATAAATGCCAGACCTTAAAATCTGGACTTCATGTTCCTGCAGAGCACGTCGAAGAAGTCGTAGATCCCCCCTTCTAAGAGCAAGCACAATGTTGTTGTACTCAGTCAAATTGTACTTCTCCAAAAGCGAAGTTTTAGGTAAGATTCCGATTGAGAGCTTCATAGTTATCAGATATTTTAGTATCATCCTTATATTTCTTTCTTTCCGAGGATTGCAATGGCTTAGAGCATATGATAGCTTATGATCAGCAGTGGAGAAATTTTCATTGTACACCTCCAACCGTCCAGTATAATACATGCAAGTAACCTTATCCCTAAGAGGAAACTCCTCAAAATCGAAAATGCAGAAAACTTCAATGCTTTTTGTAACACTTTTACACAAGTGAATTGTCCCGAGCATAAACTAAATTTTGAAAAGCTGGCAGGTCACATACAAAGCTCCAACACGTTTTTATCCTTTTCCAGCAAGGACTCCAAACACTTTCATGAGAAATGAGCCAGCCCCTTTCAACTTTTTAGGAGTTTTTCCATTAGAAGCAACTCTCTATCTGCCCTTTCCGTTAGAATTCTAGTTTCATAGGCAATGACATAATGGGCTTCCAAAGCCCAATCTGATTCCCAGTTGTGGAACTCTTGAGTAAATGCATTGGCAGCTTTTTCAAAAGCCTGGTAAGATTCAACCAAGTTTTTGAGTCGATAACTTTGTAAGGCACGAAATGGAGGGAGTAGTATATCCGCATACTGAGAGTATCTATCAGCCTTTCTCATTACTCTGCCAGAATTCTGGAAAGTGATGAGGGCATTGGATAGAGAAACGAGAAAAGATGAATTTGAAGAGATAGAAAAAACAAGGCATAGAGACTTGGCATCTTGAGATGAAACAACATCAGAGAAGCGATTTAGGAAGTCAGTAATATGTATGTGAGCTTCTCCCATGCTTAAATAGGCTGAAGCCATTCTTTCTTCTTCAATCCAATTGAAGCTTTTGGTTTTGAGCAGAAACCCAAAGAGGTTTATGTCTTTCTCCGCGACTCACAACAACAAGGACACCACCCTCTTTCTAAGGCTAAAGTTATCTCCTTCAATACCCATTTATTGTTTATTTTCTTTTGCAGCCAGGTGATGTTCCATGAACTGTTGCATGTCCTTTCTTGAGTTTGGATGCTAGTGAAGACTTTTCATCAATAAAAGCAAGATTAACCAACAGTTTTCATAGTGATTTCTAGTTCCTTCTAATCGTAATGGTTGGGGTGAATCACACATTTCAATATAGCTTGTAAAACTAATAGTAATGATATATTTTTGTGTTTGAAATATGTTTTATTTCTTAATACTAATATGTACTTTTAGATTTGGACTATGATGTACATTAATTAGTCATTAATATTTAAAATTGAATACAATTAGCTGAATGCTGTAAAAATTTACATGTTCATGAATTGCAGGGGTTTGAAAACTCCTGTTAATTTTAATATGAAATTCATAAATTGTGGGGGGTTTTCGACTCCCAGACTCACAAATTGTTGGAGTTCTGATTCTCAGAATATGAAGTGCAGGTTTATTGATGTCAATTTGCGGGGTTCAAAATCCCCGCTAATAATCCCCTGCTACTGGTAACAGGGGTTGGTGAAAAACCCCTGTGACTTAATTGTGACAAACCTAACAGCAGGGGTTTTTGCAACTGTCGTTGCGCTGTCGTTGCGGGGGTTACTGACCGCTGGAATATGTAATTTTAACCCCTGCAATTTGAACATTTTCTTGTAGTGATTGGTTGGGTTCTATGGAGTCATTCTACGAGTCGTAGAAGCTTCTACAGACCGTAGAGTACATCCGTAGGAAGTAGGTCAAGTTTTTTGGAAATCAAGCCCCAGTAACTCAGTAACTCATTTTATGATTGATCAAGACGGTTCGTCGAATGGACTATGGACCATAGGAAGATCCCGTAGAAAGGTCCCAAACTTAGTGAAATTTTGAGTTGAAAGTTGAGGTCTACGGACCATAGGAAGTTTGACAGTCCGTAGAAACGAGTCGTAGGAATTGCCCCAAAATTTAGTCCCAGTCACTCAACCTACAGTTGACCAGTATGGTCCGTCGGTCTCAACTGTAGGGTTGATTGATAATTATTTTAAAGGGTGTTTTGGTCTTTTCTTATGCACCTAATTTCTATTCTACGTCGTTTTGCCTATAAATAAGCCTTTATGACTGACTTTAACCCTAAATCTACTCATTCCAAAATCAATCTCTCAAAATTTCCAAAATCCTCTCAAGCTTTTTTCTCAAGGAGCAAGGAAGAAGAAGCTAAAGTTTCAAGTTAAGTCTTTTTTCCTCCATTGATTTTAGGCTTTGATCCTCAAGGTATGTAGGGCTTCATCAATGGGTTCCATTCACCCCTTGAGTCCAAAGGTTTCTAAATCTCTTAAAGTCAATTTCAATTAAGATGTTTAGATTTTCACTCAATTCCTCATGGGTTCTATGTGTATGTATTCAATTGATTGATTATGATCTTATTTTGATGATTTAGTATTGATCATGATTTTGACTATGAACCCTAATTTGCATGAATTTGAAAAACTATGAATCAATGAATGATGTTTTCATGAACTTATGCATGATTTATGAAAAAATGATTGTTTATAATCTAGTGCTTTAAGATAAGCATCGATTAATTGTGAAAGGATTTTCTCACCTATGTATGAATTGTGAAATGTTTTTTTCACATTAAGAGATCATGGTTTGGTGAAAAGTTTTCTCACTCATGCATGATTCAAGATTTAAGGAGCTATTCTATGATGTTTTAGCTTGGATTAGTAACATAATTGTATTTTTCCATGGATGATGATATGTTTATGTTTATGACTAATTCCGTTGGGAGTTTTACTTAGCACCGAGAGGATATTGAGATGGATGCTCTCACGTTAGTAGAGGCCGGGTCTCTAATAGAAATCTCCTTGTCCCTAACTAAGTGCCCCTGTAGGTTGTCTTAAGTGACATAGCTAGTAGATCCACCTAAGCTAGAATTTAAGGTCCTTACATTGGCAAGTAAGGACATCTCTTTTTGGTGTGATAGCGCAAGACACCGAATTTCATATTATAGCTCACGTGGTCTATGTCGGTTAATAGTAAATATCCCACAAAATGAACTAAACTTTCAAATATTTTATGAAGTTTTCAAGATGATTTTAAGATGCACTGACTATGTGCATGATTTATGATGTCTCTTTAAAGGCTTTTACAATGTTTATTTTGGTCATGCATTTCATGTTTTCGATTATGTCCTCTTATAATCATGTTTCATGTCTTATTGCATATCCCTCATACTCTGTACATTCCCTGTATTAATGCATATTTGTGCCTACATTGTTTCACTAATTTAGGGATTGACGATTCCTCTCCCTCCCTTCGTGGCTAGTTGAGCACTTAGAGAGTTGAAGACTTGGTGAGTCCTCATACTTTGAGGACGATTTCACATTTATTGCTTTCTTATGTCTTTATATTTTTGGATGTTGCATGTGGTATAAGGGTTACGTTCCGACCACTCCTTTTGATGTAATAGATGGCTTGTCAAGACTATTTAGACTTCCGTTTTCTAGTGTCAAACTGTTTCATTGATATGACATACTTTACTTTTGTCTATTACTATGTGTACATGTATGTCAAGTGGCTTGTGTAGGGCCTTTCGGGGTCTTATATGCCATGTCACATCTAGGGTGTACTTTGGGTCGTAACAGAAATAAATTGAAATGGTTTGAAAAGTTTAGGCTTAAGGACCAGAATTGTTAGGTAGCCTTATATAAAACGAATAACAACAACTAGAAAGTTATCCAAACTTCGTCATAGAAAAATGGAACCAACACGCTAAGACTGAAGGCTTCTCAAGGTTAATGGTAAAATTTTGCGTACACTCTATTCTCCACCAACATTGTTGTAAAGTTGAATATCTTGACTTAGTCTTTTAGCTTCTAAATTAGTTGACAAAATACATTTTAATTGACACAGAAAAATCATCAGTCAAATTTACATTTCTTAAGGTATATGTGTTTTACTACAGTCTCAACAAACTGGGAAATAAAAAAATAGAACAGAGAAAACAATTAAAAAGCTAAGAAAAAATTGTTGAACATAGACAATAAAAAGAGCAAACCATTGAATTTTTTTTTACAAAACAGAGAAAAATATTTCAGAACAGAGACAAAAAAAAAAGCAAAAAAAAAAAAGCAAAGCATAATCACCTCTACAATGCTATGAACAAGGAAAAAAAACCTTGATTTCTATTCCTTTAGAATGAAGAGACTATCTCCTTATAAGGTTACAAGAAAATTATACATGATAAAATATTATACATGGTAAATATAGTTAAATAATATTCTATATTAATATTATGTAATCAACTAGAACACATAAACTTGCTGAAATTTAATTCAAGAATTACCTCTTGAAGCGTGAGTAGATACCTTCAAGCGAATCTACAAGTTAGACAGATCTTCAAGCGAATTCACACGATAGACAACAACTTTACAATCTTCTACAATGATCCCAAGCTCACATCCGAACTCTCTTAATACTTGGATGGACAAGTATCATATATAAAACTTATTCACTTTCTAGATTAGAAGAACCCCTACATATAGAGATATCTTCCTAATTCAAAAGGCAGAAAAAATTACGCGGTCCTTTTCTTGAACAAGAAAAAGCAATGCTATTTCTCTTTTTTCCTAGAAAATATGATTCTGAGTTCTAATTAAATATGGACACTATAGGGACCACAAAATTAATTACTGATGCTTCCTATTATAGAAATAATTCTAAATAATTAATTTGAATTATTCTTACCATAATAAGTTACAAATCATTCGACTAGAAATTCGTAATTACATTCCTCTATTTATATTTCGAAATTCCCTATTAAAACTTATGTAATTCCTCATGTTAAGATTACAAATACTAGTCAATAAATTAAATTACTGACGAATTTAAGTAAACGATTAAGTTCCTTTAGAGCACTGTTTAACTTATTTCATGTGTCGGATTCATAAATCCACTTGCAATGTTTGACACGATGAAAACTTATAAGCTTCTCATAAATGCATATTATCAATCTCTATATCGAGACATGAATTTCATCTACTAACTTATTATTTCACCAATATATATTATTATTATCTAATCTACCAAACATATTGACCCATCTCAAAATCTCACATTTTAATAAATCAAAACAATAATTAATATTGTAACACCCCGACTTTTTAAAACGTATAAATTGACTCGTATCTTCGTGGAAAGACCAAGAGGGTGGGTAATAAATTAAGAATGATGTGTTATGTGATATTTTAAGTTTTCAAGTGTTGTATCTCAAGTTTTGAAGTTAGGTAAGTGGCAAAATAAAAATTGGCAAAAGTTACTGTAAATTCCTTTTTAAAGATTTGTCTGAAATTTAGGTCAAATGTCTCAGACATTTTCTCCCAATCTATTAAGAGTTATGGTCCTCGCGACCTATGAAATCGAAGGTCTACGAGTCTAGTTTCCAATGCATCAACACGTTCGTTCATACAACTTCAGAATGGAGAGATATTCAAGTTTTTGCAAGACTGCGCAAACAGACAGGTGAGGTGGGTCCCCTAGGTTGGTGGAACTTTATATATATCATCTTCTTCGACTTTTCTTCATTTTTCTTTCATTTTCCTTAGTGGAGAACTAGAAAACTCACAAAACCTACAAAACCCACTTCTAGGATAAGCCAAGTTACTGATTTTCGTGACTTAAGTCCTTGACCAAAGTTGTTCTACGTGTTGAGCTCGTCAACATAGTATAATTTGTTTTATCGATTTCCTGGCATATCGTACTTTGGTGTGTGGACAACAGGGGTTTAGGCATATTTTAAAGTTTTGAGGTGTATTACAAACTTATAATCAAGGTAAGACCCTTCTTTCATCGACTCTAGCTTTGATAAGTCGCAAATAACAATTTGCGATGGAAATACATATTTTTTATCGGATTTTCGTTGTATCTTCTATTCTTTTGTGTTGATTATGATCCTACCTTGTTGTAGTATCAAAGGGGGTTGTGATTAAAGTTATTAGGACACGTGAATTCAGCGAAAAAGGTATGTTAATGTTATTCCCTACTTATGGCATGTTCCTTAAAGCTTAGAAGCAATGTATTTGGGTTGTTATCCTTGATATACTTGTAGCCGTGATTGTTGATTGTTGGCTGCTCGAGTTGATATTATCCTCCCTTGTCGGGATTCTTATTCAGTTAGTAGTGTCCCTATGTTGGACACGACTTAGAGGCTATTTGTATAGGTTGCTTATAACTAAATTGCTCGCTTTTAGTGATTGGATTGTTATTGTTGCCCTTGGGGCTATTGTGGTTAGCTGCAGGAATGTGATCTATGCCTAAAAGAGTTATGTTCTGCCTACAGGGCTATATGGATGCCTAAAAGGGCTATGAGTTGCCTACGGGGCTATATTGATGCCTAGAGGGTCTATGAGTTGCCTACAAGGCTATATTGACGTCTAAGAAGGCTATGTGCTTCCTACAGGACAATGTTGTTGCCTAAGAGGGCTATGAGTTGTCTATAAGCTATGTTGATGCCTAAGAGAGCTATGTTCTGCCTACGGGGCTATATTAATGCCTAAGAGAGCTATGTGACTTCCTACGGGGCTAGGGGACTACCGATAGATGTATATAGGCTGAGTGGCACCTTCCGAACTTATAGGGGCTTGAGTAGGTGATTTTGTGTGTTGTTTGTACCTGCCGAGCTTATAGGGGCTTGGTTAGGTTGTTGTTTTATTATTTTTGATAAGTTTAGATTTAAGAGCAGGTCAGTACACTTATCTTATCCTTGATTTTTTTATCAGATTATTCCAGTATATCAGGATACCTTATCATAGTCTATTGCCTTTCATACTGTGTACATTATTTTGTACTGATGCCCCATTGCCTTGGGGGAGATGCATTTATGCATGTAGGTCCTGACAGACGACTGAGTAGACCTCCTCAGCAACAGGATTGACTTTTATTCGGGTTGGCTAGCCCCTTTCCTCCAGAGCTGCCAGAGTTGGGAGGTTTGTCACCTTTTGTTGTATATATCTTTATGGGTAGGCTGGTGCCTTGTCCCGCTAATCTTTACTACTCTTAGAGGAATGCAGACTACTGTGTGGGGTGTATAGCTACGTTATGGCCATACTGGCCTATGTTGTTGGTTTGCTGAAGCTTGTGAGCTGTTTGATGTATTGTATTGATATATACCTGCTTTTAGTTTTGGTATAGATATCATGGTGGCCTCGACGGCCCAATCAGGACTTCTGTGCTAGTTAGCTATTTATTTATATGATCTCTTGGGAGTAGTTGTTTCTTTTATAGATCAGTTGATAGGGGCCTTGCCGATCGAGGGCTTAGTTTTAAGACGAGATATACTTGTTTGTTTTCTTGATTGTGTGTGGCTGCCATGAGCTAGTAGCAAATGGTTCAGCAGGGTCGACTCGGGCATGAGTTTTGGCATTAGGAGCCAGTTGTGCCCCTTGAGTTTGGGGCGTGACAAATATATACATATCATAATAGTTATATCAAGATTAAGAATATAACTACATTTAATAGCTTAGAGAATATGCTTTTGTCAGCCAGTCTAAAACAACTATCTCTACTCGGTCCCGTTCAATACATACAAAATGCACTTGCACAAAAAATTGAAGTTGTACTGTTCCCATAATTAAGATAAAATATATATAATCTTGTGATACAATTGTACGAATGGCATGTACAATTTCCATCTTAGATTGTGAACAATTTTTTTTATATTTATAAGAACCAATGGTTTAATCCTATGTGTATAAGCTAAAACTCTATACATAGGGTCGTTTGGTAGAGTGTATAAACATAATACCCAATAGAGTGTATTAGTAATACAAGCATTAGTAATGCATGTATTAGTTATACTTGGATTAGTTATGCATAGATTATTTCTTATGCATTGTTTGGTTTGATGTATTAAAAATAGTATGCATTGTATAAAAATATTTATTTACAAAAGTATCATTCACAATTATGGTGGAAAAGATGTAAAACTACTTTTGAGGTGTAATTGAGTCTTTAACCATATTAATGCATGTATTAAATCTTTTGCATTACTAATACCTAGAAATCTATGGTATTAGTAATACACTCCTCAATACACAATAGAGTGCATGATAAAATGCACCAAACAAGGGATTACTAATACATATTATAATTAATGCATGCATTAGTTTTGCTAATACAAATCATCTACTATAAAAGTAAACAAATACTATAAACGAATATATGACCTATTAAAACTTTTATTAAAACTGAATAAATAATTATTCTATAATAAATATTATATTTAAACAAATGGTTAATAGTATATATCCAAATAATATATATCACTCTTAATATGCACAGAGTTAGTAATTAGGAGAAAATTTACATTCATTATTCATAAAAACTTATACTTTTATTATTTCATTATAATCATTTACTTAAATATTTTATTTAACAATATTAATATTATTTTTAAAAATATGGTACGTGTACCAGAACAAGTATTATTACATATACACATGACTATTTCTATTCAATTTTTTCTTATTGCCTGCACATTTAAGTAAAAGAAACCCTTTTATAAAAACTCATGCCCAAATTAGTTTAGTTGTCCTAAAAAAGGAAAGCTAGTTTTGTCACACAATTAGACAATTGACCAGTTTGAGGGTAATTCCCAAGACTTTAGGTTAAGTCAAACTCAGATGTTGACGAGGCTAATACAATTTCAAGTAAAAACCAATTAGTCTTTTTCATTCCCTTCGTTTTTCTAAGTTCTCACAGATACTTTTTTCTACAGAGTACAATATATTCCATTGGCCAATTCCCTTCACAGTTCTCAAAGATAAGCAAAAATAAAGTTTTGATTATTCTACTGTTTTCCAACTTTTCATTTCTCTATTTTCCAATATGGTGCTCTAATATGGCAAACAAGTAATTAGCTTCTTTGAATCATATCCACCCGTGATTGGAGTAGTGGGGGAATTATTACTCTCTCTAATCCATATTAATTGAATTTGTGCGATTAGAGGTGTTCATGGTTCGCTTATCGGTTATTGATTAAAACCAAAATCAAACTAATTTAGTTGGTTTTTAAATTTCTAAAACCAAATCAAATCAAACGAAAAAAATAATCATCGGTTTGATTATTGTCAATTTGTTTTTTTCGATTTGAAAGTAATTGTTTTTTTGAGGACATAGGTATCTTGATAGACACAGACACCTAGTACATGAACAATCCACATGAAAGCTACTGTAGATTCAATTAAGCAATACTATAGTTATTATTACACGAACAAAGTGATTCAGTGAAGAGAAAGTGTGATTATCTCATGTGAGGTAGGGTAGGTAAATACTAAAGTGATGGATTTTGATGGACTTGGACTTAGAGTTGTAATAATTGGGCTAAAATTTAAGTATTGAACTTGAGAAAATGGTAAAGTTAAAGACTAAAAAGTTAGTTAAGATTTAACAAAATATTTATATATTATTTATGAATAATATATAAAATATTGTACAATTTATATATCTAATTTCTCGGTCCGATTTGGTTATTTTTGCGTTTTTTAGTAAAATCAAAATCAAACCAAAAAATATCGATTTTCAAAATTTAAAACCAAATCAAACCAAATATCAATTTTTTTAATTGGTTTGATTCGGATTGCGGTTCGGTTTAAGGTTTTAATCATAACCATCAACAACCCTATGTGCGACAATGAACACATATTAAGAAAAATATTCAAAGACATAATTTAGACTATAATATTCACTATTTTTCTTTGTGAAATCATAAATATAATTTTGTAGGTAGTGTAATTTATCTCCTAGAAAATATAAAAGTTCAATAAATAAAAAGACATAGAAAAATAGAAGTAAGGAGAAATTCTTAAAAGAAAATATTAGTATATGACACCTTAAATTTGAACTTATATTAATGGATAATATTGTGTGAGAGTATATCTATACCACCTACTATGATAAATATTTACTTAATGAAGTACTCCCTCGGTTCATGGTAGGTGGCACCCGTTTCATTTTAGTCCGTCTCACAAGAATTTCACTTTTCTATAATTAGTAATAATTTAACTTTAAAATATTTTTTTATCTTTAATGAAATGATTTATAATAATGCGAATATTTAACAATTATTTTATACCATAGATTTTTTAAAAAAATATCCAAGGTTTACATTCTTTTCTAATCCTTTTCATTCTTTATATATTGTACTACCTTTTTTATTTTATTTTTTATAAAAAAACATTAGTATTTAAATTTGACTCGAAAATCAGCTTGAACAAAATTTTGTCTAAGACCATCTCCAACTCAACATCAAATCCTAAATTTGGTGTTTTGAGCTCCAACCCACACCAATTTTTACACCAAATTTGGCGTGTGAATAGTGTTACATCAAATTTTGATGTAACACTATTCATCACACCAATTCACTTTTTGAATATATTAATATTATTTCATTACACAAACTTTTAATTAAACATTATATAAATTATATGTTTTAATTAAATCTCTTGTATATTTAATTATTTTTTATGTAATATTTTTATAATATTAATTTTAGATATAAACTTTAGCTTTTTTATAAATTAATTTTTCTATATATGACTTTTAAAAAAAAATTAAATTTATGTTAATTCTACTATAAATTATTATTGGATATAACTACAATTAACCCTCACAAAAATTAAAAATGCAAACATATAAATTTTTAAACAAATAATACAATGTACTTAAAATAACCGAAAATAATAAACATTCAACAAAGTAGTAATTGACATACATCAAAATTGAAATATAAAATACATAGTAATTTTAAAAAGTACAAGAAAACATAATAATTTAAAAAAATTACAACAATAACTTAATAATCTGACAGATTTTTTTCGGATCCATCAATACTATTAAAATATGAATTGTATGGGGTATAATAAAGTATACATCAATACTTTATTTAATTGTATTTCATTAATGATTTCATTTTATTTGTATTATCCATTATTATGTATAATGTATAATATTTGAAAAAGTATAGTACAAAATAATTTTATATTAAATGATTATAAAAGGAGATAATATGAATTATATATGGTGAATGTTTTAGAAACAATTTGTTTTATGAAATAAGAAAATATAAATGAAATAATAAATAATAATAGTATAATAATAAAGAGAGAGAAAAATCTTCCTTTTTGATGTAAAATTTGATACATTAAATTGAAGCTAACTACACTAAAAATATTGCTGATACCAAATTTAATAAAATTTAGTGTTTGGATTGAAGATGCCCTAAATTGACATTATAATTTTCAAACCCAGAGTTAGTTTTTATCTATTACGTAATAATTTACTGAAATAAACAACACATCTAGCTGAGTTGCTCTGTATTCAAAACCTGCCAATTTCCCTTTACTGTTTTGACTTTATAAATAGTTAAGTTGACTTCCCCTATTCTTTTTTTAAAAAAAGAAAAGAAAAGGAATTACGTGTGAATAAAGAAAAGAGTAGTATGAAGAAATATATATATTACGACAAGAAATTAATCAAATTTCAGTCTGTATTAGAGACACTTACACAACTACAGTTCTTTTATTGTGTTAAAAAGAAGTTAAAAAGTTATTTTTTCTGAATATTCTTCCAAATTTTGATAATATCCTACTATTTTTTTTTTCATTAGAACAAGATTATTACTGAAGTATCACTATTTTTTTTTAAAATAAAATAAAAATACTCCTTTGTTTACTTTTACTGGTGCACTATTTTAAAAATAGATTTTTACTTTTAGTTGTCATTTTTAACATATCAATAAAAAAAAAAAACCTTGTATACTAGCTTTAGAAGGTGGAATTTGATAATAACCTAGACTAAGGGCCCGTTTGGCCATCATGATACGGTATCATGATATGGAATCATGATATGGTATCATGATATAGAATAATGAGATGAAATTGAAGTTTTGTTTGGACATGCGATATGAAATTTTTGTGTTGTATATTTCTCATAAACGTAAAAATCTCATAAGTTGTAAAACTATTAAAATAACCCCAATTATTTATTCAATCTTATCAAATAAACAAAAATTATAAAATCACATAATAAATTATTACAAAATTATTTGTTCTTCACTTAAGTAATTGTTTCATCTAACTTTAATTTAATTAAAAAAATTGAACATAAATTGTACTTAATATGCTCATATCTCTCAACTACTCTTACAAATAACCTATAAAGTAGAAAAAAACATACATTAGTGAGTAAATATTAACTTAGAAGTTAAATACACTAAGATAAAAATTAACAAACATCACCGACTTCTAACTATTTACAAGAAAAATCAATAGTTAAATATTATTGAATAATGAAATTTTAAAAAGTTACCACAAGTTTGAGTCAAAAACACTTCTAATAAAATTTAATCAAAAAAATTATAACTAGTCCACTTGACTAAATATTAATAACTAATTGATCAAATTTTCCCAAGTCCTCAATCAATTGGACTTGATATTCTTCAGTCATGTGAACGACCATTTTGCGAATACTAAGATTAAGAAAGTGCGGCACCTCCAATGAAAATTGTCTTTAATCAATATTATGCTTAGTCATAAGATTAAGACGTTCTTTTTTATTATGAAAAATAAAAAAAAGTATTACTCCCTTCGTTCTTATTTATATTCACCAAATGAATTTCTACTTTATCATTTATATTCACCAAATTTAAAGTAATAATAAATTTTATATTGGTGAGAATAATAAATTTTAAAAAGTAATGATGTGATTATAAATTTTATTTACATATGAAACAAATGGTTAGTAGATATAAATGTGGGGTTGTTTTAACAAAATATAAACTCATGGATCAATTATTGTATTAAAATATCTCAAATCATGATATGAAATCACATGGTGATTCCATATCATGATTTTTGGAGAATATGGTATCACCTCTCATGATATAAAATCATGAGATGGAATCAGCGTAAAATCGCATGTCCAAACGCTGATTCCATCTCACGACACCATATCGTGATATGGTATCACATGGCCAAACGCCTACTAAGTCAATACAGTCTTGGCCAACACAATCCTGATTTCTCTCTCTATAATTCTCTGTTTAAATTAACATTGTTGGAAGTTACCAGTTCTTAATTAATACCGCGAGCATTCAAACTGCCCCAAACTTTCCCTTTCCTTTGGAACTAAATAACTAGTAGTAAATAATTACAAATGGTTTAGTTCTCGCCTTATTTTACGAGTGATTTGACTCCAACCTTGTTGAATTCTATATTTTAAAATGATTGCATTATACTTCTTTATTGGAGGTGTAATTTGAGCGTATCAAATTTTGGTGCCATTGTTGAAAAAATAGTAGTCAATTAAGTCAAGTGTGTATTATTTCACTCTCAGTCTTATTACTTAATTATACTTTTTTGTTTGTTATTTTTCTTCATGAAAGGTACATGTTAGTGCATGTCAAGTACTCATAGTAAGGGTGAACCGTTAGTTTGTTACAACCAAAATCCTGAGAAATCCATTTGAAATAAAATGAATAACCAAGAGCGTGAAACACTGCGACTGAGACAGATTGATGAGTTGTAGTACAAGGAAATGGTAACAATAATAATGTTAGGAATGAGCCTGGTGATAAGGAAGTTGATAGGGGCTCCAGTGAATCGACATTTATTTCCGAGAGGTAGAGGGCAACAAAGATAGGTTGAGCACATTGATTTTGATCTGGATGAAGATGAAGCTGATATGGATGGAGTTTGATCAACCGAGCTATTGTTATCCCACCTTTAGCATTGGGAGTAAAGTTTACCATTACATGTACCATGATCCATCTGTTGAACTTCAAAGGGATTGTTTAGAGGAGTAGATATGGATGATCTATATCTTCATCTATTGAACTTCATTAGTACATGTGAGTCTTCTAAGATCCTTGGAGCCAGTCAAATAGTTATTCATTTCGGAATGTTCCGGCTGTCTCTACTTCAGAGAGACAATAATGTGGCTGAATGAGTTGCCACATGACTCAATCACCATTTAGAGACAGTTGGAAGAGGCTTTCCTTGATATGTTCTTTCCACCATCAAAGAAGTTGCATATGAAATATGAGATTAACAACTTCAGACAGTTACCTACCGAAGCATTACATGAGACATGACTAAGGTTCAAATTATAAGCTGAATGAGGACCATGTGGTGGAGACTTTATATAGATCTTTGAACTCGCAACCAAACGCATTATAGATGCAATGGTTGGGGTTCGTTCATTGATCAAACATTCACGTATGTAGAAATTATGCTAGAACGAGTATCAAAGAACAACATGGCCTGAAAACTCGAGATTCTAAGGTTTCAAGAAAGACCTATGTAGTTGGTTCATTTGCTAAGTAATGTCGACAAAAAGAGGAGTGAGATTAGGATATGGCTCACATGGAAATACATATGGATGTGTTGACCAAGCACTTTTTAGCTAGTGGTGCTGAAAAAGTTAATGCAGTAGGAGCTATAGGTAGACATGAAGAGATTGATTTTGATTATGATTAAGAGGCAAAGTATCTGAATAATCAAGTGGTTTTTTGGAGCTATGATCCAGGAAATCAAGGTTGAAATTATCAGAAGGATGGCTATTATGATAGAGCTGGAAATCGTGATTAAGGAAATAAAAACAATAAGGAAAACTTCAAAAATGATCGTAGTAGAGTTTATATGCCTTCTACAAATAAATATATGTATGGTAATGGAACATGTATGTCACGACCCATGGTGTACCCCATAGGCGTAACATGGCGTATAAGACCCCAAGAGGCCCCATACAAGCCACTTAGGATTCATAACATAAGAAATAGAATGAAAGAGATAAGGAACAACATTTCAAGTCCAAAAAGTTTTATAAAAGAAAAACAGAAGTCTAAACACTTTGTCTCATTAGTCATCTAGTACATAAGAATGAAATTGGGCCTAGCCCATACATCATGTCCAAAACTTAAAGTAAGAAAGAAAACTGAAAACAATAAAAATCCATCCTCGAAGCATGAGGACTCACCAAGCTCAGAATCTCTCAAATCAACCTCTAGCCTCGAAACTGAGAACTCTGACTGTCGGACCTTACATTTGGGAAAATCTAGCCAAGTGTATGCGTTAGTACAAACTATGTACCAAGCATGATAGCCATGTATATAAACATTTAAATCATGATAAAATAGGACATTTCATGACCAAGCTAAAACATGATGTAAAAAGGTTTGAAAAGTCATAAGTCATAAAACATGGTCAATGCAAGCTAATCATCATTAAAACCTTTGAACACATAGGAGATACTTCTTGAAGTAACCTTAGTTCATTATTATTGTGGGAAGTATCCTTAACCAATATAGAGATCATGTGAGCTATAACATGATCCTCGGTGTCTCCTACACTGAAAATGGTGTTCCTACTTGCCAAGGTAAGGACCATGAACTTCTAGCTATTTGTGAATCCACTAGCTAATGTCTATCTAGACAATCATCCTATGGGGGCACATAGGTAAGGGATAAAGAGATTGCTTCTAGAAACCTGGCCTCTACTCACGGGAGAGATTTCATCTCAATATCCTCTTGGTGCTAAGCATAAGTCCCACGGAATAGTCGTATTCTTACATGTTCTTATTATCCATGGAAGGGCACGTCATCTTACCAATCCAAGTTAAGTTATAAGTCATCCATGGAAAGGTATCATTCAATAACCAATCCAAGCGATGTTTCATTATGATATCTTCTTATCTTTAATTCATTTAGGTGAGAAAACCTTTCAACCTTAGAATCCTTACTATGTGAGAGAACCTTTCACAATCATACTTTCATGTGTATATGAGAAAATCCTTTCAACAACACAATAATAACATCATCATCATTGATACTTCACTCTCAAAGCATCCTTCAAACATTTACATAAATTTCATAAGAATATGCATAATTCAATAATTCACCCTTTCAAGGTTCAAAACCCACTTTCAATTCAACATCTAGAAAACATGGGTTCATAGAAATTCATCATAATTTCATGTAATTTTATCAATTCATGCTTAATTTCATATAAACTTCTTTCATAATCCAAGATCCACATCATATCATCATAATTTGGAAAATATGTGGACTACATGGGTTCATGGGGAATCATCATAAAATCATGAGATTAACTCAATTCATGAATCATAGATCATAAATCAATCAATTAGATTAATAATTAAAAGAACCTACAACATAGAAGAAACCCCAACTCAATTGAGGAATTCTAACTTTGAAAAAAGGAGAATTTGGGAGCTACATGAATGGAAGGAATCCATGGATGAAAACTATCATACCTTAATGCCAAAAGTTTGCCTTCAACGGTGGAATTGGAGACTTGCCTTGAAACCCTAGGTTGAACCCTACTTCTTCAAATTTTTATTTTGGAGAGGAAGAACTTGATCTTCTTTGGTAAATTTAAGAAAATGACTTGAATGGGTAAGTTTTGAGGTTACAATCACTTATATAGGGGTTCTAGGTAAGGGAAAAATGACATAGTATCAAGATAAACTAAATAGGAAAATGCCTAACTTTCCTTAACTTATAGCTGACGCGAACCTCTGGATGGAGCTGTTAAGGACTTCACGGGCTGTGGTGGCAGCCGTGGTCCTTGACCAGTGGCCTGGAAAACTTGCCCCAAAATTCCCCTCACCTCACGACCCACTCCACTAGTAGTCATGTCCCTCACGAGCCGTCTAGTGGCTCGTGTGGAGGGTCAGCCTTAGAGTGGCTACTGCTTTCCTTTCACGACCACCACTACGGGTCGTGTGGCATACCATGAGTCGTCTAAGGGCTTGTGGGAGGGGCGCCCCTCTTGGAAAAACACTGGAAGGCAGCCACGAGCGCCACCGCGAGTCGTGGAGCCCTTCATGACCCGTCTGGCGCTCCATGAAAGGTGCCATGGCTCAGTCATAGGCCAGCGACCTTCTACTTTGATCCTTTGCTAGACTTCTAATTTCTGGGTGTTAAAATGTAGCTCCACAATGAGAGATATATTAGCCAAGGTACTGCAGATGGTGGAATCTATAGACTTTGGAGTTGAATATCTAAAAGGTGATTTATCAAACATTAGTCAATGAGTGGATTCACACTCAAAATCTATAAAGTAGTTGGAGCACCAAATAGAGAAATTGTATGCAACACTAAATTAGAGAAATGATGGTACACTTTCTAGTGATACTATGAGAACCCAAGGGTGGATGGACAGTGTATGACTACTACTACAAGAAATTTCAAGAGACTCCTAGATCTAGTGCTTGCAAGTATTGAGCATGAAAAGGATGGTGATTTCAAATCTAAAACTAGTGTTGAGTTAGAGGTTGATCAAAAGGTCCTTGTTGATTCGAAAGAGTCGAAGAGTATGAAAGTCACCTCAGAAATAGAGGTTTCACAACCTCTAACACCGATTCCTATACCACCACCTCCATTTCCGCAAAGGTTGAAGGAGAAAGCTGAGAATGGTAAGTTCTTGAAATTCATTTCTATGCTTTGATAACTTTTAGTGAATAACCCTTTGGTGGAAGTTTTGTATCAGATGCAAGGTTATTCCAAGTTCACGAAATAACTGGTTACAAAGAGATGACAGTAATCTGTAAGCTAGTGGATAATCTACATCATTGTAGCACTATTGTTACAAGATCCTTGGTCCGGAATAGGAAGATCTTAGAGTGTTCACTATCACGTGTATAATTGGTGTATTCAATTTTCCAAAAGTGTTGTGCGATTTAGGGGCTAACATCAACCTTATGTCATTTGCCATATACAAACAATTGTTCTTTACATCCCCGAAGCCAATTACTATGAGGTTATTGATGGTTAATCAATTCTTCAAGAGGCCAGTGGGTATTATGTATGAAGTGCCGGTAAGGGTTGAAAGTTTCATTTTTCTATTAGACTTTGTTATTTTAGATTGCGAGGTGGAATTTGGAGTTCCTATAATTTTGGGGAGGCCATTCTTGTCCATAGGTAAAGCATTGGTAGACATGGAAAGTGGTTAGCTCAAGTTTAGGTTGAACAATGAGGAGGTGAAATTCAATGTTTGTCAATCAATGAAGCAACCACAAAATATTAGTGTTGTATCATTGATTTATGTAGATGAAGAAGAGGTCTCTGAGCATCTTTGGAGGAAAGGTTAACAGTTAAGGCCTTAGTTATCGTGATAGTGAGCTTTGATGATGAGTTCATTAAAGGCTACATGGAAACTTTAAATAATTTATAGGGCATGGGAGCATATCCTTATGCCCCAAAGAAGCTGGACCTAGACTTGAAGAACATACCAACTCCTCCAGCTAAATTAAGGAGCCATTTGTGTTAGAGTTGAAAGAGTTGCTCGGTTATCTTAAGTATATGTTTTGAGGTTAGGGAAATACTTTTCCTATTATTGTGGTTGTAGATTTAGTTGATGAGTATGTACAAGCACTGGTGGTAGTGTTGAAAGGTTCACGAGAGCAATTGGTTGGATCATTTCTGACATAATTGGCATACCACCTGGAATCTACACACACAAGATCTAGTTGAAGAAAGATTGTAGCCTGAGTATAGAGCACCAAAGGAGGCTAAAACCACCTATGCAATAGGTAATGAAAAATGATATCATCATATGGTAGGATACATGTAATGTGTATCCCATCTCAGATAGTAGTTGGACTATAGAAAGTTGAATAGATGGACCCTAAAATACCATTTTCCAATGCCTTTTTTAATTGGATGCTAGATAGGTTGGCAGGTAGAGGCTCGTACTGCTTTATTCTAGCACTCTTACATTCAAATGCATGTCTTTTGGGTTGTGTAATGCACCAACCATATTCCAAAGGTGTATGATGTCTATATTTTCTGACATGCTGGAAGATACACTTAGGCTATTTATGATGACTTATCTATAGTTGGTGATTATTTTGACAAATGTTTGATGAATATTAGAAGGTAACTACAAGGACGTGAAAATGTCAATCTGGTACTGAATTGGGAGAAGTTTCACTTCATGGTGAAGAAGGGCGTTGTGCTTCGCTACAAGATTTCTGAGAAGGTCTTGGAGGTGGATATGGAAAAGATTGAGGTTATTGAGAAATTCCCCCCTCCCATCTTAGTGAAAGGAATCCAAAGTTTTCTGGGTCATGTTGGATTATACCAGTGATTTATCAAGGACTTTTCCAAGAATTCACACCCTTTGTGCAAATTGTTGGGAAAAGAGATGAAGTTTACTTTTGATAAGGCTTTCTTGAAAGCTTTTGAATGTCTAAAAGAGAAGTTGATTTTGGCTCCAACCAGCATTGCTTAAGATTATTCTAAACCTTTTGAGGTAATGTGTGATGCTAGTGGTATATAATTAGGTGTAGTGCTGGGAAAAAAGTTCAACAAGATCTTCCACCTCATTTATCATGCGAGTAAGTCACTTAATGGGGCACAAAAGAACTACACAGACATAGAGCAAGAGTTGTTGGTTGTTGTCTATGCTTTTTGAGAAGTTAATGGCGTATATTTTGGGTACAAAGGTGATAGTGCACACTGATCATGTTGCACTGAGGTATTTGACTTTGAGCTCAAAGAAAGAAAGGGTTATGAAAATCAAGTAGTTGATCACCTATCCATTCTTGAGGCTGAGAAAAGAGATATTGATGAGCTAGAAATTGATGAATCATTTCTAGATGAACAAGTATTAGCCACAACTCCTGACCTTATTCCTTAGTTTGCTGACTTTTATAACTACCTTGTTAGTGATGTTATATCGAAAGACTTGAGCTCCCAACAAAGAAAGAAGTATTGGCATAATATAAAAAAGTATTTCTAGGATGATCCATGTTTGTTCAACTTGTATGCTGATAATTTAATTAGATGATGTGTCCCTGAAGCTGAAATGTTAAGTATCGTAGAGGCTTGTCACTCCTCCCTAATTGGAGGGCACGATGGTGGGGCTCGCACTGCTAAAAAGTACTTATGTGTGGTTACTACTGGCCTACTATTCACAAAGATACATATGATTTGGTGAAAGATTATGATAAGTGCCAAAGACATCGAGAAAGTTGCCTAAGACTGCAATCTTAGAGGTGAGGTTGTTCGACGTATGGATCATCGATTTTATGGGACAATTTGTGAGCTCCTATGATCATAAATACATTCTTGTGGCAGTTGATTATGTCTCCAAATGGGTGAAAGTTGTAACATTAGCAAACTATGATGGTAAGAGTGTTGTCGGATTCTCAAAGAAGAATATTTTCTATAGGTTTGGTACCCTTAGAACAATTATTAGTGATGTGGGGGGGATAGTTTTGCAATAAAGTCTTCAATACCTTATTGACAAATATGGAGTGAAACAACATAAAGTGACTACCCATACCATCCTCAGTCAAGTTGAAGTGTCAAATTGGGAGTTAAAGGCGATATTGACAAAGATTGTAAATACCAATATGACTGACTAGGCAAGGAGGCTTGATGATGCACTATGGACATACCGAACAACTTTCAAGGCACTCATTAGTATGTCAGCATACCAGTTAGTGTTTGGAAAGACATGTCATTTTTCTGTGAAGCTAGACCATAAGGAATAGTGGGGATTGAAGAAGATGAATCTGAGTTGGAATGAGGTTGGATCAAATAAATGAGACAGATGAATTCCAGTTGAGGGTGTATGAGAGATCTGCTCTCTAAAAGGATAAGATGAAACTATACCATGCTCGGCGGATTGAGAAAAGGGAATTCAGTCCTGAGGACTTGGTGCTCTTGTTTAACTCGAGCCACTAATTATTATAGGGCAAATTGAGGTCCAAATGGTTTGATCAGTTAGATAGGCACAAGTTTTTCCATTCAAAGCTTTGTTTCACGACCCAAAAATGGAGGTGATGACACTTATCTATTTCCACTAATACAAGTCAGCATCAACCCAACGAAATGAAAGAAAAATAGAAAATAAAGCAAGAACAAGATAAAAGCGAAAAATTTATTCATTCTATTAACACCCCTAAAACTTGGTTGTCACGTGTACAAGCCACTACATAAAGTGCAGAATTAAGAAATAAGTACAAGTCTCAAGTCTTTCTTTCTCAAATAGAAAAAGCATAAAAAAAACTAGAGGGCCCGCCAAGATGACAAGTAACTACCTCTCAACAATTATTTGACAAGCCTTGGAGATAGGAGAGAAAGAGCAATCATATGATACTGGGCTCGAAACCTACACAAGTGTAGAAGAAATGGGTGAGTACTAATAACACGGTACCCAACAAGCAACCAAATAAATAAGGCAACTAGCTAGAAATCAAATACTCCTTTCATCGCAACCGAACCTTCTCAAACTACAACCTATACAGAAATCAACCCAACTTAACAGTTCTACAATACACCACTCACAAGGCTCAATAATCACAGTCCAATAGTTATAATTCAACAACCAACACGTATCAAGTAAGTCAATCTCAATATCAAGTAGATCAATCACAAGTAACAAGTGTATCAATCACAATTAACAAGTAAATCAAACATAAGCATCATAATACATCAAATCACAATAATCAATCACTAGCCGAAACCATTTCCCATAGACTTTAATCATGTCACTAGCAGGAACCATTTCCCATCGGCTTTATATCATGTCACTAGCTGGAACCATTTTCAACCGGCTTTATATCATATAACTAGCCGAAACAATTTCTCTTCGGCTTTATATCACTAGCCATAACCATTTCCCATCGGCTTTATATTATATCACTAGCTGGAATCGACCTCGGCTCATATCAATCGCTAGCCGAAAATGACCTCGCCTCATATCAATCACTAGCCGGAAATGACCTCGGCATCACAAGCTATCACATGTCTCATTACGATGTTCCAAATAAATGCACACAAACAATATCACACCACACGAAATAATATATATACAATTCAAGTTCATTTTCATGCTATCGAGCATCTCATTAATCAATCAACAAGGGTTACAATAAGGCAATTCACAAACATCATGGTCATCACCTAGTCTTTTCAAATTCACCCCCTTTTTATTCATTAAAATTACCAAGTATAAAATTAATCATTCACCTCATTCTCATTACTACCAACACACAAGCAACATTCTACTAGATACAAAATTTAGGAGATCACTTGCCTCGATTCTAGCATACAATCACTTTGTAACTTAAGTCTTCCCTCTTCGTATGACATCCAAATCAAAGTAATCTAATCAAATAAGGATTCACAATAAGATTTCAGAACTAACAATAGCCATATCAATTATTTTGAGAACCTGGCCAAATTGGCCCCAAAACCCATTTCTGAAAACGAGGGATATTTCTAGAAATTTGTATAAAATCACATTACCCATAGGTTTTGAAACTCTAGAGTTAAAATCCCATTGAATAATGAGTTGAAATCATGCTCAAAACTCTAATTTATTTAAAGCACAAGTTCATGAGAAAAACCCTCAATACCAGATCCGAAATCCCGACTCGAATTTAAAATGTTTCTTGAAAAAGATCTTAACATAATTAGGGAAGTTCATATATGAAATTTCATCAAAAAATGGAGCTAAAATCGGCCTTGAAATCCTCAATTTATAAAACTTTAACTTAACCTAGGAAAAACTCAAATTCTCAAGATTATACACAGTTAATATGATGAAAATAATTGATGAATCAACAAATTTATGTCAAAATCAGTTTACCCATAACATAAGGATCCTAAATTTACATTTTTCATCAAAATCCATGTTTAAATCAATAAAACCCTATTCCCCCAAGAAATACACGGATAAGGAAAGAAAACCAGATAAAGAAATCATTAGAAAATACTGAAATGAGGATTGGATACTAGCCCCCATATTAAATCAAGAATAACACCACAAGAATCACTTCATTCTGAGCTCTAGAACTCCCAATATGCTTAAATTATCAAATGAGGATTGGATACTAGCCCCCATATTAAATCAAGAATAACACCACAAGAATCACTTCATTCTGAGCTCTAGAACTCCCAATATGCTTAAATTATCAAATGAACATAGTCTGAAATTTTAAATAGCTAAACAACAGCAGTTCCATCAACTTTTATTTCACTAAAAAGGCCATAAATTCCTCATACGATAGGGAAATGACCCGATTCTTTTTCCTAAATGTCTTAAATAATGATACAGACCTGCTCATTCAGAGGAAATTCAATTTCATGCCCATTTGCCTAGTCAAATATCATTTCTGCTCGGTAAATAATTATTTCATAATCGCGATAAAAGTCCAATTTCGGGTTAGTAAAAATGAACCAAACTTTACAAATCATTCCTATAATTCATGCTCAAACTTTCAGATGTTTCAGAATAATTTGTGATCGTTAAAATTAATAATGAACCGCCAAAGCAACCTCCAAAAGCTTAAAAACTCACTCAAACATCATCTGGAACCTCTCAAACACAAACCAGTTATGCTAATAGCATGAAAATGATATTTTGGAGTTAATGACGTCATCGAAACACCAAAACAAGGTCACATTAACCCGATATTGACCAAAGTCAACTTTAACTTAAGAATCTCCAAATTTCAAAGTACAGACATGAAACTCATCCAAAAGCTTTGGGAAGTGAACCAAACCTTCAACTAGAACAAATATCATCATTTGGACCAAGTGGTATCATCAAAACTCAAAAATGACCTTTCTAACCTCAAGCATTGACTAAAGTCAAATTTAACCTTCACTTTTTCCGCATCTCTTCTAATGAGTCAAAATCAAACCAAAAGCCTTGGTACCCAAGCCAATATTCTTACTAACCCAAAAGTCATGTTTCAATGCTGATGGAATGGACATAATTCCATTATAAGACTTGTAGCTCCGGTTGTTATCAAAAACCACTTTTAACAACTTTAACTCTCAAAAACTCAAAAACTTCCAAAAATCAAAACTTTACAATCAAATTTCAAAACCAACTTCATAAACCGATCAAATAAGATTCGAGGTAACTACCAAAAGGGGTAAAATAGTAATTTTCTAAAAATTTATAAAAATGACTTTCAAGGTCATTACACTTTAGAATTGAAGAACAAAAAAGCTAAGCACTTCAAGGTGTGCGGCCAGAGGATTCAGAAATATAAAAAGGTGCCAGAAGAGGTTAAGGCAATGGATTTGTGTACCTTGATGAAGTCTGAGTAATCAAGATACTTGAGTCATGTCGCGACGTTAAATCATGCGCTATTTAGGAGGCAACTTAAAATAGTTGTACATATTTACCGTTTGTAGGTTTTGTATCTTATTGATATGTTTGAATGAGTTATTAAGTGTGCAAGTGTAGTACGACTGAAGTTTACTATTAGGGAATGATGGGCTGATATGACGAAGTGCTGGGCCTCTAACGATTATATGCCATAAAAAATGACTAAAAATTAAGCATACTATTTTGGAATAATGGAAAGGGTGACGGGACGTCATACCTCTAACGGACTGTCACACTTGATATTTGTGGATGCTTGACGAAGGTAATAGAATAAATGATGGACGATCAGAGGTTTGACAGATAGTCATGTGAATCGTCACACCCAAGTAAGCTATTTTAACCCTAACTTCAAACATGAACCCTATCCTACCTAAAAACAACCAATCTACCTAGAACCTATAAACCTAACCTTATTTGACCCTCTAACCCGACCCACCGACCTTGAATCCATATAACCCTAATCCAATTAATTTGGGTAACCAAAATACCCAAATCACTTCCCAAACAACAAAACATCTGATTCCCTATATTATTAAACCATCATCCTCCACTTCTTGACCATTACACGCCACATCTTTTCCCTCTAACTTCCCATATCCACAACTCAAATAACAAGAACAAAAAGAGGATCAATTAAATTGGAATTGAAGCTTCATAAAAAAATTATTTCCATATCAATTGCTCATCTAAAAGGTTTATTGCTTGGTTTGAACTTGAATTAACTAATTGTAGTGTGTTCTTATTAAGACATTAGTATTGCATGGGGGCAAAGTCTGAGAAACCCCAAGTGATTAAATATTAATTTTTAATGTTTGTTCATGTGGGTGTGTGTGAATTCGTACCTGTATAGATAAATATGTAAAAAAAATCTCTCTCTCTCTCTCACACACACATATATACACACACAAACAATACTTGAAAATCCCAAAAAGATTTTGAATTTGAAGTGTTACGTGACGGTTCCCAATGATAGATTGAGTGATGACATTCTTAAGGAAAATCGTCATTTTTATAATTGTATTGTTGTAAAATAAATGAAAAGTCTGAGTACCATTAAATATTGTCGAGTGAATTATGAGTGAGGTCTGAGTAACCCTCGGTGTGTTTAAATGATGTTAATATTTGTCGGACCAACACACGTCTGACAAATCTTCAGAGGCATTGTCAATAAACCTATAAAATTAAGGTTACTCATAAAGCCTTGGCAGTTTGTCCAACAAACTATCATATATGTGATGAGTCGTCAAACAAACCAGTAGAAATGGCAAAATAAATTAGTCACTGAAAGATAATGATGGTGGCTTTGACGACCTATCAAGACTACCGTCACATGTGTTCTTTATTACTGAGCACCATTGACAAATAATGTGATAGTTTGTCTCACTTGTGTTGGTCCACCACTGGTAACTAGTGGTTTTAATTATCGCTTTTTCATATGTGCTTTTCTATAATTGTGTACTAATATTTTCCTAAAATGGTACTTATGGTGTAACACCTCAGAAATTGGAAAGTCGAAAGGAAAAGAAAAAAAATATGAATTTGGCCTCTGAGGCAGGTTACGAGTCCTTTCTACGGACCGTAGGAAGTCTTACCGGCCGGAGAAAAGGAATCGTAGACTTGGGGTGAGTTTTTGAAATTTCAAGTTTCTGAAGTTTAACCTACTAATGGACAGAACGAGCTATATGAAGTTTGACAGCTTGTAGATGGGTTTCGTAAAAGGTTCTAAACTTAGTGATATTTTGGACTTAAACTTGGGTTCTACAGATGGGGTCTACGGACTATAGGAATTTAGAAGGACTATTGGAAGGTCTTGTGGGTAGTAAGGTGAATTTTGAGTTTCAAAACATCTACGGTTGACTAGTACAGTAAGTAGAACTTCTACGGGCCGTAGGTCTGAACCATAGAAGCCATCTGACAAATATTTTAAAGGGTATTTGGGTCTTTTGCTATGTATTAAATGTCTATACCATGTCATTTTACCTCTGCTTCTAAGTCCTATAACTACCCTTAAACCCCTAAAATTACCCCATCTCTCTCATGTACTCAAATCTCAAAATCTCATCCATATTCATCTTCCCCAATTATCTCTCAAGTTAAAGAAGAAGACTAGGGTTTCAAACTTCAAGTCTCATATTCCTCCATTTATTCTTGGCTATGATCCTCAAGGTATGTATGGTTTCATCAGTAGTTCCATTAACCCATTGAGCCCCAACGATTTCTCAATTCTTCAAGTTCAATTTCATCAAATTGATTAGGTTTTCAATCAATTATTCTTGGGTTCAAATTGTATTGATTCAATTATTTGATTTTGATCTTATTATGTTTGTTTTGACTCAATTACATGCTTTCCAATTTTATTCACATGAACCCATGCATTATTCATGATTTTGACTATGAACTCTTAAAGGCATGAATTGATAAAGAATTATGAATCTATGAATGATGTTTTCATGAAAGTTATGAATGATGTTTTCATGAAATTTATGCATGATTTATGAAAAATAATGTTTTATGATCTAGTTTGCTTTGAGATAAGCATCAATGAATTTGTGAATTATTTTCTTAGATATGCGTGAATTGTGAAAGGTTTTCTCACATTATGAAATAATAATTGGTGAAAGGTTTTCTCACACATGATTTAAGGAGCTACTTTATGATGTTTTAAGCTTGTCTTAGTAACTTAATTGTACATTTCCATGTATGATGATATGTCTATGTTTATGACTATTCCATTGTGATTTTTTTACTTAGCACTGAGAGGATATTGAGATGGAAGCTCTCTCGTTAGTAGAGCTCAAGTCTCTAGTAGAAATCTCATTTCCTAACTGCGTGCCCCCGTAGAATTTGTCTTAGATAGACATAGCTAGTGGATCCACCTAAGCTAAAAGTTAAGGTCCTTGCCTTGACAACTAAGGACATATCTTTTTACTGTGGGAGTAAGACACCAGCCGGTATATCTCACATGGTCTATGTCAGTTAATGGTAAATATCCCACAAAATGATCTTTGCTTTCTCTAAAAAATTTATGAGGATTTCATGGTGATTTTAAGATACATTGACCATGTTCATGATTTATGATTCTTCTTTAAAGGGTTTACTATGTTTTAGCTTGGTCATGCATATCATGTTGTCATTCATGTTCCCTTATGATCATGTTCTATGTTTCCATGCATATCCTTCATACTTAGTACATTACATGTACTAATGCATATTTGTATCTACATTGTCTAATAATGTAGGGTGTGACACTTCTTCTCCCCCCACTCATTTCTAGTGGCTTGATCATTCAAAGTTCGAAGAGTTGGTGAGTCCTCATGTTCAGAGGACCATGTCGCCTTTACTTGATTTCTTATATTTTAGTTTTCATACATTACGTGGTGTACAAGTTACATCCCAACCATTTTTTTTGATATATTGATGAGTCCGAGATTTCGACTCATTTAGGGCTTTGTTTTTATAGTTTATTGTCCTCAAATGCCTAATTTATGCTCCAAACTGATGTTAAAATGTTGATTTGCAGCAAAGAAGGCAAAAGGAGCAAGGCAAGGACATTACCGGGCAAAAAGGAGCTAAAAAGATGAAAAAGGCTGAAGATAGCCAAAGCCACTCGGTGACTTGCCGAGTGGTACTTTAGCTCACCTAAAGTTCCAGAGTGCCAACCCTAAGGAGAAGCCAACTTGTTGATGGATTTTGACCTTCGGTGAACCACCGGCCGGATTGGTGACATATCCTAGATTGCCTAAAGTTACAGAACCTTAAGGATAAAAAGCCAAAGCAAAACAGCGATGGAAAAGAGTGATTGGTGCGTCGCCAACCTAGTCGGCGATGCTCGACTTACTTCGTCTAATGGTTATTGCAGCCAAAATTTGGGTGTCACGCCCCGAGCCTACTCCCTGGGCGAGATTGGCACTCGAGAACCATTGCTGGCCCCAAGCAAACCCTTAGCCTGACTTAACTTTTAGCAGAATACTTAAATAACAAGAAACAGTCTCGAAAGATATCTCATGAAGTAACTTAGAATGTCTTAAAAGAACATTCAACTAGCCAAGATGGCAACACAAAATTCAACATAAGCCAATAACAAGATACTGACAAATGAACTAACTGACTGTCTATGAAGCCTCTAACAACTGAGATGGATGTCGGGAAAAGACCCACCACATCCTAATGAACTAACTATAAAGTAGTAAAAAGGGGTCCTCTGAAAGTAAGGAGGCTCACCAATAACTCTAAAGCTCACCTAGAATCAACGAAGCACTGGATGTTGATCCTGGTTACCTGTATCTGCATCATAACAATGATACAGGACAAAAGGCATCAGTACATTGAATGTACGAGCATGCGAGGGGAATTCTAAAACAATACATAAGCTTGAACTGGAATCTGAAAGAAACACTTACCTCAACTTTATTCAAACTCATGGATACTCAACTCAAATGTAGAATTAAACAACATTAAAGATGCAGTTTATATGAAGCATTTAAAACAGTAAGAAACAACTCAATATACATATATAATAAAGTAATATATCTTTGTAGAAGTTTCTCTAACCGACAACCATCACTATGAAGAACGTAAATCAGTGTTTCTTCTCTTGTTTAAATGTGAAAATATTTACTATTTGGGAATACTTAGCTCCTATATACTCTTTTTGAAGAAATGAACTTTATTCGTTACTCTTACTTTACTGAAAACTCAAGTCTTAAAAAAAGATTAAAACATTTGGAAAAGACTTCTTGAAAGGACTCGAAAAACTTTCTAGATTTGACTCTTAACTTTCTTTGAATTTGAATTTAGGGATTCAAGGTTATGATTCATGTTTATGAATGATTTCTAGATGTTTAGATGTCATTTAGAGTATTTAGAATGAATATGAAGTGTTAGTACCCTTTAGAAGGACTTAGACGGGCTAAATGACGAAAAACGGGTGGGGGAAGATGACCTGGGGGCATTTCTGGTGCTCCGCGCCAGCCCCAAATTACTGGAACACATTTCTGGTGCATTGCTAGCGCGTCACCCCAGCCCTCCTGGCACTACGGGAGCGCATCGTGCCAGTATCTCCCCAGGCAAAATTGATGAATTTTTCCCCTCGTTTTCTTACCTTAATTTGATTAATTTTGTTTCTTTTTCTCAATATCTCTTTAGATTCAGGTACCCAAAACATATCCATAAGAATCTAACTCAAGGAAACTCTAATAATCGACATTAAACTCTCAAGAACTCCTCAATCTCAGCCCAAATTCAAGAACGAAAGCAATTTAAGAATACAACTCAAAAACATCAAATTCTCAATATATTTAGGACGAAAATACAATGAATTAAAAATGTTTGGCGCATGGGTGAACGAACCCAACTCTATGTGAACTCACATACCTCGTAGGATCGAACCCTTGGCAAAATCCACAATCAAATCCTCATGAAAACGATGAATCTTGACTTTTCTTTTCTCTTCTCCTCTTGAGTTCTTCTGTCTAAAACCCTGGCGTTAATTTTCAATTGTGTAAACTTAACCATATCAGTTTAGACCCCAATTTAATTACCAAAAATGAATTAAACTAATTGGGTAGTGAAAACACCATAATACCCTTCTAAAATTTGGTTCTGACTTTCCTTATATATACAGTCCGACTTCAAATGGACGTATCTCCCTCATACTAACTCGAAAATGAGAAAACTCGGTGGCGTTGAAAATATAATTCAAAGACCTTTCCTACGATATCTTTTAGCCCACCTAAAGCATTCTGAGCTAGGATTTATGGTCGTTTGAAGTTGACCCAAAACTCATACATAGCTTAACTTTGTCAAATTTTTCAAATTTGATTATTTCCAAAAACGATTTCTTTGTAATTCTAAGTCTTTCTAGTAGCGGGGTGTTACAATATCTCCCACTTGGGAAAATTCTTCCTCAAATGAGATTAATATTAGTATGCTTAATGCATAATATGTAACACCTAGCTCAAACACCCAACAAGCAAATTGTAAATACAACATGTCAACTTAAAATAAAAGCCAAGAAAAGGATTAGTACCTTAATTTGGAACTTATCCAGATTCGAAGAGGTGTGGGTATCATTTCTTCATATCCTCCTTAGCTTCCCAAGTAGCTTTCTCAACAAACTGATTTATCCATAGAACGTTGACTGATGCTACTTCTTTAGTTCTCAACTTGTGAACTTGGTGATCTAGAATCTTAACAGAAATCTCCTCATATGATAAGCTATCCTTGATACCAATATCTTCAGTAGGTATGATAAGTGAAGGATCTCACATGCACTTCTTCAACATGGAATTAGGAAATATCGGATGGACCGCTACTAACTCATGTGGTAGCTCCAACTCATAAGCTATATTACCAATCCTTTTGGATATTCTGTAAGGTCTAATATATCGGGTGCTATGTTTCCTCTTCTTACCAAATCTCATAACACCCTTCATTGGTGAAGCTTTCAAGTATACCCAATCATCTACTTCAAACTCTAACTCCCTTCTCCTAACATCAGTGTTGGATTTCTGATGACTCTGCGCTGTTTTCAACCTCTCTTAAATAACTTTCACTTTCTCCATAGATTGATGAACTAAGTATGGTCCTATCAACCCAGCTTCACCAACCTCAAACCATCTAATAGGAGATCGACACCTTCTCCCATAAAGAGCTTAATAAGGAGCCATCTGGATGCTAGAATTGTAACTATTGTTATAAGAAAATTCAATGAGAGGTAGGTGATAATCCAAATTACCTTTGAAATCAACAACACAGTCCCTCAGCATATCTTCTAAGGTCTAAATGGTGCGCTCTACTTGACCATCTATCTGAGGATGAAAAGCAGTACTCACGTTCACTTTTGAACCCAAGCCTTTTTGAAAATATTTCTAGAACTGTGCAGTAAATTGTGCACTTCTATATGATATAATCGAAACTGGGACTCCATGAATTCATACTACCTCTTGAATGTATAACTTGCCATAATCCTCTGCTGAATGGGTAGTCTTTAGTGGCAAAAAGTGGGCTGATTTGGTCATTCGATCCACAATCACCCAAATAGAATCATGTTTCCTGCGAGACCATGGAAAACCTATGATGAAATCCATATTGATCATCTCCCACTTCCATTCCGGAAGTTCTATATTCTGAGCTATATCACCAGGCCTTTGGTTCTATACTTTAACTTGTTGACAATTCGGGTATTTAGCAACGAACTCATCAATACCTTTCTTCATACTATTCCACCAATATATTTCTCTTAAGTCACGATACATTTTTGTGGAACCCAAATGAATGGAATATCTTGAGCTATGAGCTTCCTCCATGATCCTCTCTTGGAGTTCATCCACCCTTGGTACACACTACCTACCTTGATACCTCAATACACTATCTCCCTCTTGTTCAAAAGCCATTACTTTTTGCTTATGAACACTTGCCTTCAATTTAAGCAAAATAAAATATTGGTCTTGTTTCTCTTTAACTTCAAACACTAATGATGATTTAGCTCCATTAGTTAACTCCTAATCGTGCAAGTCTGTGCACATCTTTCACTAACTCCCTTTTTTCTTTCTCAACACGGGCGGTACTACCCATAGACAACCTGCTCAATGCATCAGCAACAATGTTAGCCTTACCTGGGTGATAGAAATACTCATGTCATAATCCTTGAGTAACTATATCCACATCCTTTATATGAGATTAAGCTCTTTCTGACTAAACACATACTAAATACTATAGATCATGGGTTGGATAATTCTTCTCGTGAACTTTCAGCTGTCTAGAGGCATAAGCTGTAACTTTACCATTCTGCATTAACACATAACCCAAACCAACTCTGGACGCATCACAATATACAATAAAGCCTTGCATACCTTCTGGTAAGGTCAATACTGGGGCAGTAGTCAACCAAGTTTTCAATTCCTAAAAGATTTTCTCACAAGATTTAGACCATTGAAACTTCACTATTTTCTGAGTCAACTTGGTCAAAGGGGATGAAATAGATGAGAACCCCTTTACGAACCTTTTATAATATCCAGCCAACCCCAAGAAACTCCTAATATCAGTTGGAGATGTGGGTCTAGGCAAATTCTACACTACCTCTATTTTCTGGGTATCAACTCTAATTCCATCATTGGAAATAATGTGGCCTAAGAATGCCACAAACTCAAGCCAAAACTCACATTTAGAGAACTTAGCATACAACTCTCTATCCTTTAGAGTTTAGAGAACTAATATGAGATGGATAACATGATCTTCCTCATTCCTCGAATAGATTATAATGTCATTAATGAACACGATTACAAGCATATCTAAATAAAGGTTGAATACTCTATTCATAAGGTCTATGACCGATGTACATGTGTTAGTTAAACAGAACGACATGACGAGAAACTCATAATGACCATAACGGGTCCTGAAAGCTGTCTTTGGAATGTCAAATTCCCTCACTCTTAACTGATAGTTTCCAGATCTGAGGTCTATCTTCGAGAAACAGGTGGCACCCTAAAGCTGATCGAAGAGATCATCAATTCTTAGAAGAGGATACTTATTCTTGATAGTAACCTTGTTCAATTGATGGTAATCTATACACATTCTAAGGGAACCATCCTTCTTCCTCACAAATAAGACCGAAGCGCCTAAGGTGAGACACTTGGTCGAATAAAACTCTTCTCAAGGAGATCTTTCAACTGTTCTTTAAGCTCTTTTAACTCTGTTAGTGCCATCCTATATGGAAGAATAGATATATGACAAGTATCGGGAGGAATATCTATAACAAAGTCTATTTCTCTCATAGGAGGGACTTCAGGTAGATCATTTGGAAAGACCTAAGGAAACTCACTCACAACTGTAACTGACTCAATAGGAGGTGTCTCAGCACTAGAGTCATTAACTCAGACTAAGTGATAGACACAACCCTTGTAAACTAAATTTCTCGCCTTAAGGTACGAAATAAAATGACCCTTAGGCACAACTGAACTAATCCTCCACTCAAAGACTGGCTCACTAGGAAACTGGAACTTGATGACTCGAGTTCTATAATCAATGGAGGCATAACATGCATGAAGCCAGTCCATACCCAAAATAACATCGAAATCTACCATGTCTAACTCGACTAAATCAGCCATGGTGCTCTTGTGATTGACGAAAATGGTACAATCACGATAGACTCTCTCAGCTAGAATGGACTCATCAATAGGTGTAAAAACACTAAAGGGATTACAAAGTTTCTCAGGAAGAATATCAAAATTCATCGCAATATAAGGAGTAGTAAAAGATAGACTCGCTCCTGGATCTAGCAAAGCATAAACATCAAAAGTAAAGACTTTGATCATACCAGTGATGACATCTAGAGAATTCTCTTGCTCTTGACGACTAGTGATCGCATAGGTTTTCTCCTCCGCCAGTCCCTGAAGTAGCTCTTCTAGGTGCAACCCTATCTGGTGGAGCAACTGAAGAAGATTGGGCTCTATTTCCCCTATTCCCATTTCTTTGCATGTTCTTAGGACACTCTTTCATGAAGTGACCCTCTTGACCACACTTGAAACAACAAGTAGAGCCATCACGACAAGCACCTGGGTAGTTCCTACCACACTTAGTACATGTAGGATCCCAAGTCCCTCCTTGTGCCACATTACCCTAAGATTGAGCAAGTCTAGCTCTGAAATTATACGAATTTTGACTATTATACTCACCTTTATTCCTTTGTGCAGGTGATGAGTCAGAGATTTGGACTCATTTAGGTCTTTATTTATAATGATTTATACCCTTATATTCTTATTTTGTGCCAACAACTGATGTGAGACCCTTGATCTTCAGATATATGGATTGAGGAACAAAGCTAGAACAAAAATGGGCAACAGAGGCAATACGAGCAAAAAAAGAGAAGGGAAAAATAATCCTAATGATTGTCATGTCACTTATCGACTCGCCAAGTTGCCACTCTATCGCCGAAAGTTACAGAACGATGAGGCTGGATTAAGAGTAGCTTCGACGAGTAGTAGTTCCATTCGGTGCGTTGCCGATCGCATCGGCGATGGATGACCAGGTCGCAGAAAGTACTGATGGAGATCCAGATAAGTGCTGGTGGGCGAGATGAAAGGAAAAAGGGTGCATCGCAAAATGAGACAGTGATCCTGATCTGGCTCGCCTAAAATTACAGTGGTTAGACTGAGAAGAAATGAAAAATAAAGGCGAGATGAAGGAAAATCGGTGAGTCGCTGAATGGTCGGTGAAGCTCGACTTATCTCACCAATTGGTCCCAAACAACCACATAATAGAATTGCATAAATTGATTTTTGGAAGAGAGAGAAGGCATTGAGAAACGTAAGGAACAAAAGATTGAGAGCAAAAAAACTACCCTTGTGGATTTCAAGTGATTTTAGCAGGGCTTCCCATTTGAATTTTGTAATAGAGAAGATTTTAGTTAATTTTAACTTTCAAATTTTGTTTACCCAGCTATGGAAAATGAGGCAGGTATTGAATTTCATATTTTCACTATGATTGGCTAAAACCCTAACCTTAGGGGTTTGACAATGTGACTAATTATTGAATTTTGCTAAATGGGTGTTATCGATTAGTGATTTTTGATGTTAATCTGAAGCGGGTTTAAATTACTATGGTGGTTTAATGTCCATATTACATATTTAGTGTGATAGATTCAGAGTTTTGTGCCTGCTCAAGAGAGTACATAACCAACGTAGTAATTTGGCATCCTTAGTAGTGGGTCTTGACGGTTTAAGCTTGAGAAAGTGAAATCCAAGAGCTAGCCTTTGTATCTAGCTTGAGAGAATAGATTTAATGAGAGCGTGGGCTGATCATTTCATAGATGTTGTTAAGGTTCAATAGAGCTCAATAGAAATGAGGTAATTGTTCGAGAGAAAGTTGCCTTACTTATAGTACATTTTACTTGTGACGAATGACCATTATCGGTAATGAGATACACCCATTAAGTTGAATTCAACAGTTGGTTAGTCAACCCCCACCCCCTAAGTGTTTCCTAGTTATCTGATTGTTTCTTGTTGATAATTTGAAGTGGGTTGGTAACAACATCTTGAAATTTAACTATTTAACAATTAAGTGTTGTGTTTCTCAGCTGCAAAGGTCATTGTCATACTTTCATATTTGAATTCAAAGAAAGCTACTCTCTATGGGATCGACCCCAACTCAGTTGTTTGGGTTATATACCAACTAACAATCATTGACACATAGAATTGGATGAAGTGACTTTGAAACGTTAATCAAAATGGCATTGGTGCTGGGGAGTAGCATTACTTAGAGTTCTTTGATCAAAGATTTGACTTGTGAATCTGTTGGTTATAGTTGAATCGACTTAGAATGCATTGTGTAGTGTTGGTTGGACTAAATAGAAGTAAAAATGAGTGAGAAAAAGGTGAATGGTAGCCAAGCAGGTCATCGGGACAGTATCGATGATATCAATAGTGTTTACAACCCATCTCAACCAGGTGAAATGGGTGCAATTTGCTTACCACAAATTGATGGGAATGCAATATTTGAGGTCACTAGCACGACTCTTCATCTCCTCCAAATGAGGGGACTCTGTGAAATGCTAGAACATAAAGACCCACATGAGCATGTAAGAAATTTTATAGAGGTGTGCAGCCCATTTTCATTCAAGAATGTGTCACAAGAGTCAATCCGACTTAGGTTATTTCCACTATCTTTGACGGGAGCAAGTGGTTGTCTGAGACACCAAACAATTCCATCACATCATAGGAGGAGATGATTATAGCATTCAATGCAAGATTCTTCCCCCCATCAAGGATGATGAAACTTAGAGATGTCATTCAATGTTTCAAGTGATAGGAGGGTGAACCCATCCATGAAACGTGGGTGAGGTTTAAGAAACTCTTACTTAAATGCCCAACTCACGGGCTACCAAATGATTTGCTACTCCAATATTTTTATCGGAGTCTTAATTCGGTTAATAAAGGAGTGGCTGATCAATTAGTACGAGGGGGAATAACGTATCAATTATTTGAGGTGGCTTCATTTCTTCTTGATGACATGATGAAAATAAATCAAGGTTGGTACACTCAAAAGGATCGAAGTCTTTTTTTTTTGTTTTAGAATGAAACAAGAACAACTTGATAAGGAAAGAGAAAGGGATGCAAACATCTAGAAGATGTTGACCCAAATGGAGCTATTACAAGAGCATATGATGGAGAATGTGGGAAAGCCCAAGGGGACAAGTGGAGTGTTTAGAGTTGAGGAGGGTTCTTCCTTAGGTTATTCTAAGCAGGGGGAGAATCAAGGTTGGAACTCCAAGAGTTATGAGGAGGGCTTCAACCCACGCTATTTACAACGATGTGGGAATCAAGGTTGGAACTATCACAAGGGGGAAGAGCAAATAAGATACTATCAAGATTGGGTTGAGAAAAGTGATTATTAGAAAAGGGAGGATGGCCATGAAGAGGACCACATTCACTCGAGTGAGAGCTCAAAATTGAAACGAAGTGCAAGTAGTCCCCGGGTGAATGATTTGCTGTCACACATCCTTGATAAAGTTGAAGGTTCGGATGATTTTTGAAAGAGATAAAAGCTGATTTTTCATCATTTAACAATAAAGTGAACTAGCACACAGATGCAATCAAGATACTTGGAGGTCAGTGAGTTTACCTTCAGCACAGTTGAAACCAAAAATCATAATGGAAGATGATGATAGAGGGATGGTTGTGGTTACTCGTAGTGGAAAGGTAGCAATAGGTGATGTGATAAGAAATGAAGAAGCTCAAATGCATAAAGAAGACAAAAGTATAGAGGAAGAAGAGACACATATCCATCAAAGCATTGCTAAAGGACCATAAAAATATGTGGAGAAACACAATCCAATCCCATATTATACAACCTTTACCTAAAATATCTCCTCCATTTCCCCAACGTCTCAAGAAGAAGAATGAGGATGAGAAGTTCAAGAAGTTTTTATCGGTGTTCAAGACATTATCAATTAATCTCCCTCTAGTGGAAGCATTGTTAGAAATGTCGGGTTATGCCAAATTTATGAAGGAGTTAGTCACAAAGAAAAGGGGCTTGGATTTTGAGACAATCAAAGTTTCTCATAGTTGTAGTGCAATTATGACTAAGGAGCTGATCAAAAAGAGAGAAGATCCCGAAGCGTTCACCATCCCTTGCACCATCGGTATGCTCCAATTTTCTAAAGCCCTATGCGATTTGGGAGCAAGCATCAACCTAATGCCATATGCGATCTATAAACAACTTGGGTTGGATGAACCGAAAGCCACAACAATGAGACTCATGATGGCGGACCGATCAATTAAACATCCTGTGGGGATACTATATGACTTCTTGGTAAAGGTTGACCGATTCATTTTCCCGGCTGATTTTGTCATTCTTGATTGTCAAATAGATGCTGAAATTCCCATCATTTTGGGAAAAACATTCTTGGCAATCGGGAGAGCGTTGGTGGATGTTGAAAGTGGAGAATTGCAGTTTCAGGTGAACGAAGATAAAGTAACATTTAATGTTTGTAAGTCAATGAAACACCCAAGTGATAGTCACATGGTCTCCACTGTTGATGTTATTGATGAGGTGGTGGCAAGCGTGAGCCATTTGATGTGTGTGAGTGACCCACTTGAAGTTGTGCTTGCTAACTATGATGAATTCGAAATTCAAGGCTATGAAGAGGTAGTTGCTGCTCTTTCAGGCTTGGGAGGTATTCAAAGACTCCATTGTAGTTGGAAATTGATCTAAAAAATCAAGAAAGTCCTCCCGCAAAGCCATCAATGGAAGAACCACCAATCTGGAGTTGAAAGTACTTCCCTCCCATCTCTGATATGCTTTCTTGGGGTAAATAACACCTTACCAATGATCATTCCAGCTGACTTACTTGAATGGCAGGTAAAATTGCTCCTTGAGGTGTTGAGAAAGCATATCAAAGCTATAGGTTGGACTATCCTTGATATAGTCGGCATTCTTCCCGGTATTTGCACTCACAAAATTTAGCTTGATAGTGATTATAAACCGAGTATTGAACATCAGGGAAGATTGAACCCACCGATGCAAGAGGTGATGAAAAAAAACATAATAAAGTGGTTGGACGCAGGTGTGATCTACTCTATTGTGGATAGCAAATGGGTAAGTTCGGTACAATGTATACCAAAAAAGGGAGGCATCACAGTAATCCCAAATGAAAAAGGGGAGCTTGTATCTTTGAGACCGATGACCGGATGGAGAGTATGCATGGATTATAGAAAGTTAAATTCGTGTACTGAAAATGATCACTTTTCCATGTCTTTCATGGATCAAATGCTTGATCAACTCTCTGAGAGAGGTTGATATTGCTTTTTAGATGGGTATTCCAGTTATAACCAAATCTCCATTGCTCCGGAAGACCAGGAGAAACCACCTTTACCTGCCCATATAAAACTTTTCCCTTCAAACAGATGTTGTTTGGGTTATGTAATGCTCCGGCAACATTTCAACGTTGCATGCTATCTATTTTTTGTGACATGGTGGAAGATTCAATAGAGGTATTCATAGATGACTTCTCGATTATGGGTGACACTTTTGAAGCATGTTTAGCACACGTAGGACAAGTTCTCCAAAGATGTGTGGAGAGAAATTTGGTCCTAAATTGGGAAAAATGCCACTTCATGGTTATGGAAGGTATAGTTTTGGTTACAAAGTGTCGCAAAAGGGGATGGAGGTTGATAAAACGAAGATTGAAGTAATTGAGAAGTTACCACTACTAATTTCGGTGAAGGGTGTTCGTAGTTTCTTGGGACATGCCGATTTTTACTGGAGGTTCATCAAAGACTTCTCAAAGATTGCACATCCTCTATGCAAACTCTTGGAGAAGGAGGTGAAATTCCACTTTGATGATGCTTGCATGGTGGCTTTCAAGTGCTTGAAAGAAATATTGGTCTCCACCCCGGTTATCATTAGTCCCGATTGGTCAGAATTCTTTGGAGTAATGTGTGATGCAAGCTGTACGACATTATGTATTGTATTGGGGCAAAAACGCAATAAACTATTTCACCCCATTTACTACACAAGCAAAACTCTAAATAGGGCTCAACGTAACTATATAGTTACAGAACAAGAATTACTTGCGGTAGTTTATGCATTTGAGAAGTTTCGGGCATACTTGTTAGGTATTAAAGTGATTGTTCACATTGATCATGTTGCACTGCATTATCTGATTGCAAAGAAGGATGCCAAACCAAGATTGATAAGGTGGGTGCTACTATTGCAAGAATTCGACTTTGAAGTCAAAGATAGGAGAGGTTGTGAAAATCAGGTGACTGACCACTTATCAAGGTTGGAAGTCAAGAAAAATGAGGAGCTGGAAATTGACATAAATGATTCTTTTCCCGATGAACAGGTATTCACGGTAACTCTCAAACAACCTCCTTGGTATGTTGATTTTGCCAATTACATAGTGTGTGGATTAATGCCGGACGAACTAAACTTCTACCAACAAAAGAGGTTCTTGTTCGATGTTAAGAAGTACTTTTGGGATGAACCATATTTATTCAGAGAGTGTGCAGACCATATCATTAGGAGATGTGTTCTGGAAGAAGAAGCCATTGAAATTCTCCATGATTGTCATGCTTCACCAGTTGGGGGTCATCATGGTGGTGTACGTACAACTGCTAAAGTCCTCCAAAGTGGCTACTACTGGCCGTCCCTCTACAAAGATGCTTATGAGTTTGTTAAGAAGTGCTCTCAATGTCAAAAACAAGGTGGAGTGTCCAAAAGACACAAGCTGCCTCTTACGCCCATTTTAGAAGTTGAGCTATTTGATGTTTGGGGAATAGATTTCATGGGACCATTTGTGAGTTCGTTTGGTAATAAGTATATCTTGGTGGCCATAGATTATGTTTCTAAATGGGTGGAACGCTGTTGCACTTCCAAACAATGAAGGGAAAAATGTTGTTCAATTCCTGAAACACTACATCTTTGCTAGATTTGGTACTCCTCGGGCTATTATTAGTGATGGGGGATCCCACTTTTGCAACAAGTGGTTCTCAGCCGCATTGAGTAAGTATGGAGTGAAACACAAAGTAGCAACTCTGTATTATCCCAAACGAGCGGCCAAGTTGAAGTGTCAAATTGGGAGATCAAAAACATCTTGGTCAAGACAGTGAATGCTAATAGGACTGATTGGTCTTGAAAGCTTGATGACACGCTATAGGTGTATCTCACCGCATACAAAACACCAGTAGGTATGTCTTAGTATCAACTAGTTTTTGGTAAATCTTGCCATCTACCAGTTGAATTGGAACACAAAGCAATATGGGCATTGAAAGCTCTAAATCTGGTCTAGACAAAGACTTCAAAAGAGAGAGTAGAGCAGTTAATTGAGTTGGATGAATTCAGGTTCAAGGCTTACAAAAGTTCAGCCCTTTACAAGGAAAAGATGAAGAAATGACATGATTCTAAAATCCTTAAGAGGGAATGGAGAGTGGGAGACTGGGTGTTACTTTATAACTCTCGACTTAGAATCTTTCCGGGAAAGCTCAAGTCCAAATGGTCAGGGCCATTTAGAATGAAACGAGTGTTCAAAAATGGTGCCATCGAATTTGAAGGTCAAGAAGGACCTGCATTCAAGGTGAATGGGCAACGCTTGAAGTTATACTTTGGCGAGTGCCAAGAGGTTTCTCTGATTGAGGTGGTGTACCTGGAAGATGCTTGAGAGCATTCCACATTGTGCAACGATGTTAAATAAGGTACTTCTTGGGAGGCAACCCAAGTGTTAATGTTTCAAATAATGTGTGTTGATTTTGCAGGTGCAAGATATTGTGTGAAAAGAAAATGCTATTGGCGGATCGCCGAATTGGTTCGGCGAGCACGACATAGTTTACCTTATGGACTTAAAAATAGAGGTGAGATACTAGAACATTTTGTGGGAGATCTTCATCACTTGGTGAGTCACCGATTTACTCAGGTGACATAATTTTTCCAGCTCTTCTACTCCAGCGCTAATAGCTTAACTCAATAATTGTTCGGTGATATTACAAGTCCATTATGCGAATCGCTAGCCTATTTGGAAACCTCTTTCATCTCCGCCGATTTGCCCCTTTCTGAGAGTGTCGCACACTGGAACATAGGGCAATATCTGGACCATTGGGCGCACCACCGAGGCATTCAATGACTGTTTCATTTTATCGCCAACTGGGCACTTAGTGAAAATTCCTCGTCACCTTGATATGCATGTTTACATACTAGAATTTTATCTTTATTTGTTAGTTTTTATTTTTTATACTTATTTTTATTTGTGGGAGTGTCCATTCTCTAATCACATTGGGGACAATGTTGAATGCTTTTGGTAGGGGTGTGTGCTTGGTCAGTGTGTCCTTTGTGTGCTTGGACCCTTCTGAAAAATAATTTGGCCACCTCTTGTGTGTTTAATTGTGGTTCCTCTTCTGCAAATTTGAGTATCGGTTATGATCAATAATGATGACTTGAATGGTGATCTTAATCGAACAAAAATAAATGTGCTTCTATTGTGAGGCCAAATGAAGTTGCATAGACAATATGTGAACTTTTTGCATCTCATTGTGACTAACCGATTATCGAATTGAGTCTCTTGTGATGAACATTGAACACTAGCAAAAGTGTGGAGTCTTGTTTGATATTAGTACCAATGCCTTGTGTGATGAGCTTACCGTGAACCATGTGTGATAACACTTAGAATTTACTCCGTTGGTCCAGTTGACTAAGTGATGCAAACTCTTGAAATGATCTGAGGCAACAATTTTGAAGAGTGAACCAATTTGACATTATACCGCTTTTGTGGCCTACCTTGTGAGTGTGTGAACTTTGCTTCCCCATTGAGCCTGTCCTTTTCTTGGAAGAAACTTGAGCAAATGAGACCTCTCTCTATCCTTTCACCCGTAATTCTCATGAAGTGTGGTTTGTTTGAATAGCCAACTTAGGCCAAAAGACTAAGTTGGGGGTGTGGTGAAAAGAGAAGGTCAATCAAGAAATGCAAAAGAAGTCCGCCTTGATCCATGGTTGTGAGAAAGATGGAACCTCTCCATATAAAAAAAGAGAGAAAGAAATGAAGAATGAAAAAGAAAAAGAATGAAAAAGTTGTGAAATAAAGTTATGAAAGTTACAAGAGAAATGGGGTGTTCGATATTCCATGAGAAGCGAATAATGGAGTGACTTGTGAGCATGAGTGTAAATGTTGAAGAAAACAAAGGAAAGTGTTGTTCATACCACATTTCATGAGGATAGCAACCACTAATCCTAAATGACCATACCTTTACACTCAACCCTGTTTCAAGCCTTAAAAAGACCTTTTTGATCTTGAGTGAGTTGAAATGAATGTTAAGTGGAAAATAAGGGCAAACTTATGGGTGAAGACATGCATGTGTTCATCTTTGAGAGTGTGAGAGTTGTATGTGATTCCGGAACTTTAAATTGTTGAAGAATAGTGTGTGAATATGGAATCATCTTTGTGTGAGGGCATTTGAGTACCTTTATTGAGCTTGAACTTGCATTTGAAGCAAGTATTGTGAACTTGAGAATCATTGAGAATGGTGAGTCACAACTTGAACCTTTAAGTGCACAATTGATCCTTGCATGAGTAAGTTGATTCTTGTTGTATGCATTCATGATTGAGTCTTGTGTAGCACTATTTGAGACATCCTTTTTGAACTGTTGAACTTGAGTTTTACTTGAGGATGAGCAAAAGTTTAAGTTGGGGGTGTTGATGAGTCCGAGATTTGGACTTATTTAGGGCTTTATTTATAATGATTTAGTATCCTCAAATGCTTATTTTGTGCCAACAACTGATGTAAAACCCTTGATCTTCAGATATATGGATCGAGGAACAAAGATAGGACAGAGATGCGCAATAGAGAACACGAGCAAAAAAGAGAAGGGAAAAACAAGCCTGATGATCGCCGAGGTCACTTGGTGACTCGCTAAGTTGCCACTCTACCACTAAAAGTTACAGAACACTGAGGTTGGATTAGGAGTAGCTTCGGTGAGCAACAGCTCCACTCGGTGCGTCGCTGATTGCATCGTCGATAGATGACCAAGTCAAAGAAAGTACTGATGGAGATCCAGATAATTACTGAAGGGTGAGATGAAAGGAAAAAGGGTGCATCGCGGAATGAGACGGCAATCCCTATCTGGCTCGCCTAAAATTACAGTAGTTGGACTAAGAAGAGGTGAAAAATGAAGGCGAGACGAAGGAAAATTGGTGAGTCGCCGAACGGTTGGCGAAGCCCGACTTACCTCGCCGATTGGTCCCAAACAACCACACATCAGACTTGCATAAATTGATTTTTGCAAGAGAGAGAAGGCATTGAGAAATGTAAGGAACAAAAGATTGAGATAAAATACACTACGCTTGTGGATTTCAAGTGATTTTGGCAAGGTTTCCCATTTGAATTTTGTAATAGAGAAGATTTTAGTTAATTTTAACTTTCGAATTTCATTTACCCAGCTATGGAAAATGTGGCAGGTATTGAATTTTATCTTTTCACTATGATTGGCTAAAACCCTAACCTTGGAGGTTTGAAAATGTGATTAATTGTTGAATTTTGCTAAATGGGTGTTATCAATTAGTGATTTTTTTATGTTAATCTGAAGCAGGTTTAAATTACTATGGTGGTTTAACGTCCATATTGTATATTTAGTGTGATAGATTTTAGAGTTTTATGCTTGCTCGAGAGAGGAGTACAGAACCAACGTAGTAATTTGACATCCTTAGAAGTGGGTCTTGACAGTTTCAGCTTGAGAAAGTGAAACCCAAGAGCTAGCCTTTGTATCCAGCTTGAGAGAGTGGATTTGATGAGAGTGTGGGATGATCATTTCATAGGTGGTGTTGAGTTTCGAGAGAACTCAACAGAAATGAGGTAATTTTTTGAGAGAAAGTTGCCTTACTTGTAGTCCACTTTACCCGCGATGAATTAGCATTATCGGTAATAAAATACACCCATTGAGTTGAATTCGATAGTTGGTTAGTCAACCCCCCAAGTGTTTCCTAGTTATCTGATTGTTTCTTGTTGATAATTTGAAGTGGGTTGGTAACAACATCTTGAAATTTGACTGTGTAACTATTTAGTGTTGTGTTGCTCAGCTGCAAAGGTCATTGTCATACTTTCATATTTGAATTCAAAGAAAGCTACTCTCTGTGGGATCGACCCCAACTCAGTTGGGTTATATACTAACTAATGATCGTGGATACTTAGAATTGGATGAAGTGTCTTTGAAACGTTAATCAACAGGTGCACTAGCAGATGATGGAGCAGGTCCCTTTTGCTTATGTTGAAAGGAAGAACATTTCACATTACTCTATTGCTGCCCGGACTCATTACATGTCTTAGCTTTCTTGTTTCTCAATTCTTCTCTACCCCTCAGCTTCTCTTCCTCAACCTGCTGCACATAAATCACAAGTCTCGCTATGTCCATGTCCCCTATTAGCATAGCTGCCTTACCCTCCTTACTAGACAAACGAGACAATCCAGCAACAAACAGACTCACCCTTCTCCGCATATCTGCAACTATCTCTGGAGCATATCGAGAAAGTTGGGTGAACTTCAAACTGTACTCATGAACACTCATAGGTTCCTGCTTAAGGGTAAGGAATTCCCGTACCTTGCCTTCTCTCAGTTCACAGGGAAAGAAACGCCCAAAGAAAGCACTCTCGAACACAGCCCAACTCTAAACCGGTGCATCCTCAATCCTACTCTTCTTCCACTGGTCAAACCAAGTCCTAGCAACACTCTTCAGTTGATAGACAGCTAGTTCCACTCGCTCAGCAACGGTAACATGCATAACCCCAAATACTTTATGTAGTTCCTCTACAAAGTTTTTTGAATCCTCTGTGGTTCTCGAACCAGTGAAGCTTGGAGGATTCATCCTCAAGAACTCACAGATCCTAGAAGTATCAACCACTTCCAGCCGAGCCCCTCTTTGTTGCCTAACCTGGTTAGTCACAGCTTGACTTAGCATTCGGATTGCTTGTCGAAATTCAACATTGGTGACCTCTCCTTGGGGTTGCACTTCTGGTGCATTAGGTACCCCTTGCTCCTCAATGTTCCTCCTCTAAGGACGACCTCAGACAACTCTTCATGGAGGCATGATCTGAAAGACACGCGCAAGCATGAGTTAGAAGGAAACTTAATAGAGATTAACTCTATCGTATGACATGAATATGAAAAAAGTGAGACAGTTCCTAAATGTTGCAGTTTCCTAATTATAGATGTGGCGTGCTTCACACTGATAACTAGGACTCTACATATACGGCTTCATAGACTCCCTAGGACTCTTGAACTCTATGCTCTGATACCAAGTTTGTCACGCCTAGAGCCTACACTCTCGGTTGGACTGGCACTCAAGAACCATTGTTGGCCTTAAGTGAACCATTCATCTAGCTTAACTATTAGCGGAAGACTTAAATAACAAGAAACAGTATCAAAATATATCTCATGAAATAACTTAGCATGTCTTTAAAGAATATTTAACTAGCCAAGATGGCAACACAAAATTCAACATAAGCCAATAACAAGATATTGACAAATGAACGAACTGACTATCTATGAATCCTCTAACAACAGAGATAGATGTTGGGACAAGACCTACGACATCCTAATGAAGTAGCTATAAAGTAGTAAAAAAGGGTCCTCCGAAAGCAAGGAGGCTCACCAACAACTCTGAAGCTCAACTAGAATCAACGAAGTACAGGGTGCTGATCCTGGTTACCTGTATCTGCATCATAACAACGATGCAGGCCAAATGGCATCAGTACATTGAATGTATGAGCATGCGAGGGGAATTCTAAAAAAATACATAAGCTTGAACTATAATCTAAAAGAAACACTTATCTCAACTTTACTCAAACTCATGGATACTCAACTCAAATGCAAAATTAAACCACATTAAAGATGCAGTTTATATGGAGCATTTAAAATAGTAAGAAACAACTCAATATACATATATAATAAAGTAATATAACTTTGTGGGAGTTTTTCTAACCAACAACCATCACTATGAGCTATGTAATGATACATTGTCTCGCCCACGCTGCCAGAACTATCATATAACTTATCGGGATATAGAATGCCTCAACTAAGTGGATCAACTAGTCTATGCTAATAGAATTAAGGAATCATCTACAAGGTATAACCTTTTTTACCCTCATTGGCTACATGGTTTATAGGGACATTGAGTTGTTATGAACTCGTCTCTACATAGGAGCTCAATACTACTCCCAAAATACTCAACTTATATGTTTAAAAACAAAACTCTTTCTGTGGTTTGAGATATTTACTCAAAACTAGCTCAAAGGCTCTCTTGGAAATTAGTGTTTCTTCTCTTATTTAAATGTGAAAACATTTACTATTTGGGAATACTTAGTTCCCATATACTCTTTTTGAAGAAATGAATTTCATTTGTTACTCTAACTTTACTCAAAACTCAAGTCTTAAAACAAGATTAAAACAGTTGAAAAAGACTTCTTGAAAGGGCTCTAAGAACTTCCTAGACTTGGCTCTTAACTTTTCTTGAATTTGAATTTATGGATTCAAGGTTATGATTCATGTTTATGGATGATTTCTAGAAGTTTAGATGTCATTTAGAGTAGTTAGAACCAATAGGAAGTGTTAGTACACTTTAGAAGGACTTAGACGATTTAAACGACAAAAAACCGATAGGGGAAGACGACTCAGGCGTGTTCCTGGCACGCAGTGCCAACCCTAAAGTACTGGAACCAATTTCTGGCGCACTGTTGGCGCATCGCCTCGGCCCTCCTGGCGCTACGGGGGCGCGTCGCGCCAGCATCCCCCTAGGCCAAAATGACAAACTTTTCCTCTCATTTTCTTACCTTAATTCGATTAATTTTGATTTTTTTTTCTCAATATCTGTTTAGATTCAAGTACCCAAAACATATCCACAAGAATCTAACTCAAAGAAACTCTAATAATTGACATTAAAATCTCAAGAACTTCTCAATCTCATCCCAAATTCAAGAACGAAATCAATTTAAGAACACAACTCAAGAACATGAAATTCTCAATCTTTTTAGGACTAAAATACACTGAATTAAACATGTTTGGCTTATGGGTGAACGAACCCAATGTTATGTGAACTCACATAACTCGTAGGATCGAATCCTTGGAAAAATCCACAATAAATTCCTCACGAAAATGATTAATCTTGACTTTCCTCTTCTCTTCTCCTCTTGAGTTCTTCTCTCTAAAACCCTAGCGTGAATTTTCAATTGTGTAAACTGAACCAATTCAGTTTAGACCCCAATTTAATTACCAAAAACGAATTTAATTAATTGGGTAGTGAAAAGACCATTACCCTTCTAAAATATGGATAAGACTTTCCTTATCTAGACAGTCCGACTTCAAATGGGCAAATCTCCCTCATATAAACTCAAAAATGAGCAAACTAGGTGGCATTGGAAAGATAATTCAAAGATCTTTCCTACATTATCTTGTATCCCACATAACACATCATGATCTCAGAGTTATGGTTGTTTGAAGTTGACCCAAAACTCATGCTTAGCTTAACTTTGTTAAACTTTCCAAATTTGATTATTTCCAAAAATGGTTTCTTTCTAATTCTAAGTCTTTCTAGTAGCGGGGTGTTACAATATGCCCCCCTTGGGAACATTCGTCCTCGAAAGAGATTACTCTTAGTAGGCTTAAGATGTAGCATCTAACACATCGCTCAAACACCCAACAAGCAAAATGTAAATACAACATGTCAACTTAAAATAAAAGCCAAGAAAAGGACTAGTACCTTAATTTGGAACTTCTCCGGATTCGAAGAGATGTGGGTATCTCTTCGAATATCCTCCTTAACTTCCGAAGTAGCTCTATCAACAAACTAATTTCTCCAGAAAACTTTGACTGATGCTACTTCTTGAGTTCTCAACTTGCGAACTTGGCGATCTAGAATCTGAACATGAATCTCCTCATATGATAAGCTATCCTTGATACCAATATCTTTAGTAGCTATAATAAGTGAAGGATCTCCCATGCACATCTTCAACATGGAAATATGAAATACCGGATGGACCGCTGCTAACTCTTGTGGTAGCTCCAACTCATAAGCTACATTACCAATCCTTTTAGATATTCTGTAAAGGCCAATATATCGGGGGCTAAGTTTCCCCTTCTTACCAAATCTCATAACACCCTTCATGAATGAAACTTTCAAGTGTACCCAATCATCTACTTCAAACTCTAACTCCCTCCTTCTACCATCAGTGTAGGATTTCTAACGACTCTACGTTGTTTTCAACCTCTCTTGAATAACTTTCACTTTCTCCATAGCTTGATGTGCTGAGTCTGGTCCTATCAACCCAGCTTCACCAACCTCAAACCATCCAATAGGAGATCTACACCTTCTTCCATAAAGAGCTTTATAAAGAGCCATTTGGATGCTAGAATGGTAACTATTGTTATAAGCAAACTCAATGAGAGGTAGGTGATCATCCTAATTACCTTTGAAATCAATAACACAGGCCCTTAACATATCTTCTAAGGTCTGAATAGTGTGTTCTGCTTGACCATCTATCTGAGGATGAAAAGTTGTACTCAAGTTCACCTTTGAACGCAAGCCTTTCTAAAAAGATTTCCAGAACTGTGCAGTAAATTGTGCACCTCTATCTGATATAATCGAAACAGGGACTCCATGAAGACTTACTACCTCTTGAATGTGTAACTTGGCATAATTCTCTGTTGAATAGGTAGTCTTTACCAACAAAAAGTGGGTTGATTTGGTCATTCGATCCACAATCAACCAAATTGAATCATATTGCTTGCGAGACTGTGAAAAACCTGTGATGAAATCCATATTGATCATCTCCCACTTCTATTTCTGGATGTTTTATATTCTGAGCCATACCACCGGGCCTTTGGTTCTCTACTTTAACTCGTTGACAATTCGGGCATTTAGCAACAAACTCAGCAAAACCTTTCTTCGCACTATTCCACCAATGTACTTCTCTTAAGTCACAATACATCCTTGTGGAACCCGGATGAATGGAATATCTTGAGCTATGAGCTTCCTCCATGATCCTCTCTTGGAGTTCATCCACATCCTGAGAATTTCTTCATACTTGTCTAATCCCCTCTTTCATGATTATTGTAGTTATTAATGGATATCTTTAAACCCCTCAGCTTACATTGATTGTCAAACCCTTAACTTAGTTTGTTTGATTTAGACAATGTCTACTTTTATAACCAACTAAACCATAAGCTTTAGTTCCTAATTGAATTTGATACGGTATCGCTCCCTGTGTGTTCGACCCCAACCTTTTGTTGGGTTTATACTAGATTATAATCGCCTACACCTAGTATTGGATGAGGTGTAGTTGAGCATTTATCATATATCAGAATGGCTTGTCAAGAGTATGATTATACTACCACTTTTATGTCAAACTTTTTTAAGATATGAGATGTTCTTCTTAAATTCTCATATTTTCTATTATGTTTTGTTGTATGTATGTGCGTCAAGTGGCTTGTGTAGGTCTTCTCGGGGTCTTATACATCATGTTACGTCTAGGGTGTACTTTGGATGACAAACTTGGTATTCAAAGCATAAGTTTTAAGAAGATGTCCTAGGATGCCAGATGCTTTTTAGGATATGCTATAAAGGTCCTTCTTCTTATTATTATCAGATGCTTTTTCGAATATAGACCCTCGATGATCTTACTTGAGAAGGAATGTGGAGCCCGAGGTTCTTCAAGTTCTGGTTGATCCTTTGGGTGAGCAAGTGACTCATGTCAAATTCTTAGACACTTTCCAAGTGTTCGCTCAAGCTATCACAGCCCAAGCAAATAGAGAAGTCGTTGCTCCTGTGAACCCAAATGTGGGTATGATGGAGACAAGGATAAATCCTTCGGAGTTCCATGGTTCTAAGACTGATGAGGATCCTCAAGAGTTCATTGATGAGGTGTATAAGATAGTGTGGATTATGGGATTTTCTACAATGGAGAAGGCAGAATTAACCGATTACCAACTCAAAGATGTGGCTGAAGTTTGGTTCAACCAATGGAAGGAAGAGAGGGTGGTTGATGTGGTTCCTCTTGTTTGGAATAAATTCAAAAGAGTGTTTCTTGATAGTTTCTTTTCCTTATAGATGAGAGAAGCAAAGGTACTTGAGTTTATTAATCTCAGTTCGACATTATTCAATTACGAGAGATTTCGACTGAGGTATTCTCAATTTCAGATATTGAGGAATTGGAGAGGGAGGAGAAATTTACTGACCTATTGGGTATAATAACTAAATCATTGGTAAGAATCCATTGGAAGAGATTATTACAAAAGGGGATTGAAGAAAATAAGGCATTGAGAGAGAGACCTTGAGCGGGAGAAGACAGAGAAGGCCTTACAGAGTTCACAACTCGAGGCGACACTGAGAGATGAGGAATTATGAGCCCGTGCATCTAGGTATTCCACTAGTGAACTACCATTCTTTCTAAACCGAGCACTAGAGTTGACATTGCAATGGAGTCACAGTGTCATGACCCAAGGTACACCCTAGACGTGACATGGCGTACAAGGCCCCGAAAGACCCAATACAAGCCACTTCTCATACATCATACAAGATAATAAGGTTTAAAAGATTTAAAAGACAGTTTCAATATATAAGAGTTTTATAGAGAAAACCGGAAATCTAAACATCATCTCAAAGCTATCTAGTACATAAGAGTTTATCGGGATGCAGCCCATACATCAAGTCCAAAATTGAAAGTAAAGACAAAAGGGAAATCAAGCTCGGTCCTCGGAATATGAGGACTCACCACAACTTGGAATCTATTTAACAACTTCTAGCCAAGAAATTGAGAACCCTGAACGTCAGCCCTACATTTGGAGAAATGTAGGTAAGAGTATGCGTTAGTACAAATATGAACTAAGTTTGATAGCCATGCATAAAAGTCTGAAATCATGCTAAAACGGATATTTCATGATATGCAAAGACCAAGTCAAACATAAGATAAGAAGGTTAGAAAACATAAATCAAAATCATGATCAATGCAAGTAAAACCGTCTTTGAACACATGCAAGATACTTCTTGAAGTAACCATAGTTCATTATTTTGGGAATTAGCCTTAACTGACATAAAGACCATGTGAGCTATAACATGATCCCCGGTGTCTTCCATACCGAAAAAAGGTTGTCCTACTTGCCAAGGTAGGACCATGGTTAACCTAAAATGGATCCACTAGCTAATGTTTATTTATTCAATCATCCTATGGGGGGTACATAGGTAAGGGATAAGGAGATTGCTACTAGAAAATTCAACCTCAACACGGAAAGAGCTTATGTCTCAATATCCTCTCGGTGCTAATTTTGAATTGTCTCATGAACCATGTAAAGGGACAATTAAGTAACCAATCCAAGCTAAAGTCATATTATCATCCATGGAAAGGTGTGATTAAGCAACCACCCCAAGCTAGAGACATCATAGGATAGCTCCTTAGACCATGCGTGAGAAAACCTTTCACTGTCCATTATCCTTTCATAATAGCTTTTAAGACCCACATTAATTCACGTCATGCTAGAGATGACCTACTAATACTAATGGAAATAGTTTTGAAATCGTGGCCTATAATCATTGATGTCATATCCGGATACCATACTAATCAAGACCTAATTTAGGAAAATAACCCGAAAAGCATTGAGGGGAAAACTAGATGTCATTCATATCATGTGGCCAAGCTTCATAGAACATATAGACAATATCATCTATAAGCTTTCTTGAGTCATAAACATACTTTCATGAACATTCTTTCTTTTCAATAATTCATAAGCTTCATCATAGTTTCAAAGTCAATGAATCTTCAAATTCATTTACATCAATTTCATAAAGAGAAGACATGCATATTTTCATAAATTCATCTTTCATAGTTCAAGACCCACATTATATCAACATAGCTTAGAAAACATGGGTTATGCATGGGTTCATTGGAAATCAACTTAGAAACATACAATTACTTCAATTCATGCATAAAAGTTCATAAATCAATCATCAACATTGAAAGGAACCCATGACATGGAAGAAAACCCTAACTCAATTGGAGAATTCCGACTTTGTAAATTGGAGAATTTGGGAACTCCATGGAGGAAAGGGCTCTATGGATGCAAACTATCATACCTTGATGCCAATATCTTGGAAGCAATGGAGGATTAGGAGGCTTTATCTTGAAGCCCTAGCTTTCTTCTTCAACTTCTAGAGAGAGAAATATTTGAGAGGATGAGCTTGATCATCTTTTGGAAATTTAAGAGAATGATTTGGGTTAGGGTGATTTGGGGGTTTAAAATCATTATATAGGGATTCTACTAGAGAGAAAAACAACATAGTATTGAGTTAAAACAATTGGGAAAAGACCCAATAACCCCTGACTTAAAAGCTATCGAATGCCATCTACTACGGGACTGATGAACCGTCGTTTGGAGTACCGTCTGTCAGCTGGGTCCGTCGTTAATGGACTTCCTAATAGTATTTCACTAAAACTAGTATACTTTTTTTACTTAGGTCTTAGATTTTAGCAAACTCGGTGGTGTTCAAAAGATTATTCAATTATCTTTAATTTGATAGGTTATGGACCACCTAATTCATTTTGTGCTAAAAGATATGACTGTTTGAAGTTTACCCAAAATCCCTTTCTTTCCAAATAACTGCCAAACCCATCAATAGTGGGGACCTACGGTCTATGTGTCTACCTACAGACCATCCTGTCTCTCCGTCGATTTGTTTAGAGACTTTATTTAGGAACCACAAATGACGGATCCTACCTACGGTCCATAGTTCAATCGACGGGTCGTGGGTCGCGACCGTCGTCCTCAACTTATGATCCTGAAATCTTTCTAAGTTTGGGACTCACCTAAGAAACCTATCTATGGCTCGTGGAATGGATGACAGGCCATCCCGGTGAACTGTCGCAAAGTATTGAAACTAGACATCTTTAGAAAAATCCAACTCGTGGACCACACCACCATCGACGGACCGTCGTCCCACCTATGGGTCGTGGATGTTGTCTTCGGTCTTGACACTAGATCTGAGAAAAACTGAAATTTTCTTGCCTTTTTTAATCTGAGGTGTTATATTGTCTCTTCTTTGGGAACATTCGTTCTCGAATGGAACATAAGCTAGCACAAAAAGAGTAGGAGAGAAAGTAACAACCCAATCATCAATGTAACTTCATCAAAATGCACATAACCAAGGAGGAACCTTGACTCCAAGCTAAAACATTTTCTAAACATCATAAGGATGATAAGAACTATACCTAGCAGCCCAACATGAATGCAATCACATAAATGCACATATCCGAGGAGGAAACTTCATCTCCAAGCTAAAGCATAATTTTTAAAACATCTTTTCATAAGACAAACATGCAAGAACCTACTCTAATGCACATAATCATGAAGCAATCAATTAAAGTAAATCATATTTTTGAAAAAAAAAACAAATTTCCCATGAGTATGCATGCATGAGGAAGCATGAGGGTGACTAAGACACAAGAATCCTAAAGAGTAAACCATGAGGGCTAAGTCCTCAAGCTAGACACCAACATAGAAGGAAAGAGATAGGGATACTAAGAAGTCACATCACCTCCAAACTTTCACCCACCAAACCATAACAAGGAACTCTTCCAAAACCAACATAGTTCTACTCACGCACCAACCATGAAGCACACTATATCCCCCTTGGGAGCAAACCCCTCTAGTCTTTTCAAATTCATCTCCCTCAATATAACCATAACACCAACGTCTTAACAACCACTAAACCATTGATAAAAGTAAACACTTAAGAAGTTTCCACATGGATTTCAAGGACTAATCGAAACACAATCTCTATACATGGAGTCTTACCATATCTAAAGAAACACTCAACACCAAGCAATACATAACCACAAGCTAAAAGACCTTAATTTGCTAATTACCTCATATGTGGAACCTCGTGATCTTATCTTGTTGAGTTTGTAGAGCATAGAACCTATCTTGTTTCCACCACCACTAGGACCGGAGGAAAGGTAGGGTTGAGCCCATCGATGACTATCTCCCTTATTTCTAAAAATCGAAAGACAATTTCTTATCTTGTGGTCCATCTTACCACAACCAAAGCAAGCATTGGAACCTACTAGATACTTGTCCTCGTGTTCCCTTCCACACTTAGAACAAGTAGGCAATGAAGACCCTCTACCATTTCCTCATTGTTTCTTAGGGTTAGACACCCTATCTTTGTTGAACTTAGGCGGAGCATTGATCGAAACCACTAGATTGAACTTGCCTGCCTTCCCTTCCTTTAGTATTAAGAACTAGGCAATCTCTCATCTTGTGTCCACTCTTTCTACAACCAAAACACGCGTTTGAACTAGCTAAACACTCTCCCTTATGTCTTCTCCCACACTCCGACATTCGGGCCATATTTTTTCACTACCACCCTTACCTTGAGAACGATTTCCTTCATCGAACCTTGAATATGAAGACTCACCATCATCCCTTATTTCCCTCTTTGAATCCCTAGTTTTCTCCTTAAGTTTTTCTTCTTCTATTTGTTGTGCATGTATCATCAACCGAGAAACATCCATCTTCTTAACAAGAATGGCGATTAGGAATTCTTTGACCACTAAGTCGGAAGCACCCGACACAAACTTACTCATCCTTTTCCTTGGATCGGCAACCATCGTTAGAGCATATTTAGGCAATTGCATGAATTTCAAAGCATATTCCTTCATACTCATATCCCCTTGACGAAGGTTAATGAATTCAAGTACCTTTGCCTCTCTCATCTCAATGGGAAAGAACCTAGCAAGAAAAGTAACCTTAAATTTCTCCCAATCAAGAGGACCCTCATATACCTCCCTTTCATCTTTCCATTGGTTGAACCAAACTTGAGCAACACCCTTAAGTTGATAAGCAGCTAATTCCACTTTTTTCACCGGCGTCACTCCCATGATCATCAACATCTTATCAATGAAATCTTGAGGATCTTACTCAACGTTAGACCCATGAAATTTTGGAGGATTCATTCTAATAAAGTCCCTCACTCTAGTTGTTGTCATAACCCCCCCCCCCATTTTGGGTTCACGAAAGCCACAACCTCCCTATTTGCTCGAGCCATTATAGTTTGGGCCAATGCATGAAATGCGGCTCGAAACTCATCATTTTGTCACTTGCTCGGCCAAAGGGTTTACCGACACTTAGGGAACCTCTTGTCTCACATTTTCACGAACATTCCTATTCCTTCTCATGGGATTCCTTCGTGGAAGCATACTCTGAAAAGCATAAATAGGGGTTAGGAGAGAGACACCTAGATTTACACTCTATCGCACGAGTTTAGCGTAATGAAAAAAAGTGGAGTTTCCTAAATATCTTATAGCCTCTTATTCATAAATGTGGAACGCTTCACACTATTGAGAAGGACTGTACTCAATGTGGCTTATGAGACATCCTAGGACCTTTTCTAAAGCCTGTGCTCTGAATACCAAGTTTGTCACGATTCAAGGTACACCCTAGACGTGACATAGCGTACAAGACCCCAAAAGGCCCCATACAAGCCACTTAGCATACATCATTCAAGATAATAAAGTTCAATAGATTTAAAAGATAGTTTCAACATATAAAAGTTTTATAGAGAAAAGTGGAAATCTAAACATCATCTCAAAGACATCTAGTACAAAAGAGTTTATCGGGACAGAGCTCATACATCAAGTCCAAAATTGAAAGTAAAGACAAAAGGGGAATCAAGCTCGGTCCTCAGAATATGATGAATCACCACAACTTGGAATCTCTTTAATAATTTCTAGTCACAAAATTGAGAATCCTGAATGTTAGACCCTACAGTTGGGAAATGTAGGCAAGAATATGTGTTAGTAAAAATATGCACTAAGTATGATAGCCATGCACAAAAGTATGAAATCATTCTAAAATTAACATTTTCATGATATGCAAAGACCAAGTCAAACATAAGATAAGAAGGTTAGAAAACATAAAATGAAATCATGATCAATGCAAGTAAAATAGTCTTTGAACACATGTGAGATACTTCTTGAAGTAACCTTAGTTCATTATTATGGGAATTAGACTTAACCAACATAAATAACATGTGAGCTATAACATGATCCCCGGTGTCTTCCATACCGAAAAGGGTTGTCCTACTTGCCAAGGTAGGACCATGGTTGAGCTAAAGTGGATCCACTAGCTAATGTCTATTTAAAAATCATCCTATGGGGACATATAGGTGAGGGATAAGGAGATTGCTAGTAATAAATCTGACCTTAACACAGAAAGAACTTCCATCTCGATATCCTCTCGGTGCTAAGCATAAATCCCATGGAGTAGTTATTAATCTTGAATTGTCTCATCATCCATGGAAAGGCACAATTAAGTAACCAATCCAAGCTAAAGTCATATTATCATCCATGGAAAGGTGCGATTAAGCAACCAACCCAAGCTAAAGTCATATTATCATCCATGGAAAGGTGCGATTAAGCAACCAACCCAAGCTAGAGACATCATAGGATAGCTCCTTAGACCATGCGTAGGAAAACCTTTCACCATCCATGATCCTTTCATAATAGATTTTAACGCACACATTCATTAACTTCATGCTAGAGATACCCTACTAATACTAATGGAAATAGTTTTGAAATCGTGGCCTATAATCATTGATGTCATATTAGGCTACTATACTAATCAAGACCTAATTTAGGAAAATAGCCCAAAAAGCATTGAGGGAAAATCTAGATGTCCTTCATGTCATGTTGCCAAGCTTTATAGAACATATATGCAATCTCATTTATAAGCTTTCTTGAGTCAGAAACATACTTTCATGAACATTCTTTCTTTTCAATAATTCATAAGCTTCATCATAGTTTCAAAATCAATGCATCTTCAAATTCATTTACATCAATTTCATAAAGAGAAAACATACATATTTTCATAAATTCATCTTTCATAGTTCAAGACCTATATTATATCAACATAGCATAGAAAACATGGGTTATGCATGGGTTCATTAAAAGTCAACTTAAAAACATGCAATTACTTCAATTCATGCATAAAAATTCATAAATCAATCAAATAAATCAACATTGAAAGGAATCCATGACATGGAAGAAAACCCTAACTCAATTGGAGAATTCTAACTTTGTAAATTAGAGAATTTGGGAACTCCATGGAGGAAAGGGCTCCATGGATGAAAACTATCATACCTTGATGCCAAAAGCTTGGAAGAAATGGAGGATTAAGAGGCTTGATCTTGAAACCCTAGCTTTCTTCTTCAACTTCTAAAGAGAGAAATATTTGAAAGAAAGAACTTGATCATCTTTTTGAAATTTAAAAGAATGATTTGTGTTTGGGTGATTTGGGGGTTTAAAATCATTATATAGGGCTTCTATTAGATATAAAAATGACATAGTATTGAGTTAAAACAATTAGGAAAAGACTCAATAACCCCTGACTTAAAAACTGCCAAATGCCTTCTACTATGGGACTGATAGACCGTCGTTTAGACTACCATCCGTCGATTGGGTCCTTCGTTCATGGTCTACATGACAGAATCTCACTAAAACGAGCATAATTTTTACTTAGGTCTTAGATTTTAGCAAACTCGGTGGTGTTCAAAAGATTATTCAATTATCTTTAAGATGATAGGTTATGGACCACCTAATTCATTTTGTACTAAAAGATATGACCGTTTGAAGTTGACCCAAATGCCCTTTCTTTCTAAATAACTGCCAAACCCATCAATGGTGGGGACCTACGGTCTATGTGTCTACCTACGGACCATCCTATCTTTCTGTCGATTTGTTTAGAGACTTTATTTAGGAACGACGAAGATGATCTACGGTCCGTGGTTCAATCGACGGGGAATGGGTAGCGACCGTCGTCCTCAACTTATGACCCTGAAATCTTTCTAAGTCTGGGAATCACCTACGAAACCTATCTACGGCTCTTGGAATGGATGAAGGGCCATCCTGGTAAACCGTAACAAAGTATTGAAACTAGACATCTTTAGAAAAATTCAACTCATGGACCACACCACCATCGACGGACCATCGTCCCACCTACAGGTTGTGGATGGTGTCGTCGGTCTTGACACTAGGTCTATGACAAACTGAAAGTTTCTTGCATTTTTGAATCCGAGGTGTTACACACAGACTCTTATTACTCTACCATCAGCTGTGACGGCTCTTGTCGAGGTAACATTAAGCATGTCAATCATCATCGACACTACTATAGAGATTACTGGGGCATCTAATGTCCCACCATGGATGCCGGACTCCAAAGCCTAGGTCTTCACCAATAAACCCTACTCTTAGATCATTATTGTACTTTTTATGCATTGGGGACAATGCATATCTTTTTAGAGGAGGGGTGCACCTGTGAGTTTGTCATACTACTTAGGGTTTTTTGTTTCCGTGTTTGTTTTCCCTTAGATGTTATATGGTAGAATCAACATATTTAGGAAGTGTCATTTAAAAAAAAGAACATGGTATGTAAGTTTAGTATGTGTCTGTAAAAAGAAGTATGTACTAAAAATATTTGCAGCAATTAATATGAAAGTATTCCACATTTTGTAGTGTATCTTGGTTATAGTGACCGTTTAGGATCTTTGTGTTGTATATGATGAATATGAATAAAATAAATGTGCTTAAGCTATGTGTATGAAACTTTATATTTAGAAGTTAATAGTGCTGACTATGTCGTGTGATATGAGCATTTTGTATTATTCTTGCCTTGTGTATGCATCTAAAATTTATTTGGTTTATGTTGCACTGATCAAAAGATAATGGATTAGGATAAGATCATATGTTGTTTTTAAATTTAGCCCACTCACCCTATAAGACTAACCAAATGATGATATATTTCTTTGATCTCTAATTTTGAGCTTGAATAAAATATGTATGTTGTTAACTTGTTTACCTATCCCGTTTATTTTGAAATAACTTCTTCAGCCCAGATCTCTCCTTGGCTATCGTGTACCTCAATTCAAGTAAAATACCCAAATTAAGGCTGACTACTGTGAATAAGAGTAAAAGCGCAATGGGGTATGGAAAATGATGGCCAGAAATGATCAGAACATGTGGATGTGGCGCATTAATAAAGGTTGAATGTGTTTTTTCACTAATTAAAAAAAAAAAAGAACAAAAGGGGAGATGCATCCAAAACATCATAAATTAAGAAATAGAAGGAAGAGAAAAGGTTGGCTAAGAATAGAAAAGGAAGGCAAGGTTAAAATGTTTTCAAGGAAGGCGTAGTCACTACTTCTAAAGGTATCTTACCTTTACTATTACCCTACCTTACAAATCGAGAACGTCACATAGTGATCCTAGACTAATTGTTTGTAAAGTTGGTGTGAAATAATAAGGGCAACCCTATGAGATGTGTAAATAAGATTTCAAATTTCATTTTGAGAGTAAGTATTTTGTATTGTCCCTCATAAATAAATCTTGATATATGAGTGATATGGGTTTCTTTGTGGTAAGGACATTAAGATTGTACTATCAATGTCTGATTGTTGAGAAAATTGTTAATGGTGTATGCCAAGTTGCTTTTTGATGTCATAATATCATCCTTAGATCCTCTTGCGCTAATGTGTTAACTGATAGATATATGCACGCTTTGTTAAAATGTTGTTTTGAAACTATTGTGACTATTGAGAGTTCATGGGTCATTAAATATAGTGTTAGGTGTTTTTTGAAGACATATGCAGACATTAGACGACATATTTGATGCTATTAGCTATAAACAAATGCTAGTTCTTAAGCAACATTAATGTTGTTCAATTATTTTCTATTATGTTAGATAGAAAATCATGAAAAATAGAAAAAAGCCAAGTGTTGACAAAAGAAATTCATGATGGGAGAACTGACAGACCATCACATCTCTTACAGATCACCAGCTTTAACAGTGGAGACTAATAGAAGAGATGCTAAAAAATGGCTTCCGATGGTCTACCTTACGGACTGTCACACCTCTAATAGGCTTTCAGGCAAACGGTCGTGAAAGATATTTCTTAGCAACCCACAGACAAGGGACGACGAAGTAAGCGACGAACTTTCACACTTGTGACAGACAATTTGACGAAGTATCAGGTGAACCTCAGGGAGCAAATTTTCTTATTTTTAAATTCCAAACTTCTTGGAACTATAAATAGTATTTTTAAGGTTTATTTTATCATATTTTTTAGCGAAGAACATTGTACACTTGAACAAGAGTTTATTCAAAGTTTACTTGATTTTTGAAATCAAAGATTGTGTGATTGCCTCAATATTTGTAAGTAAATTCTTTCAATGAATGCAATGCATACTATATTTCAATTATTATGAGTGGCTAAAACCCACAACCTAGGGTTTTAGAATCCATGACAACTAAACCTAAACAAAGGTTGCTTATCGAATAAAATTGATATTGTGATTGTATCTCTTATTAGCTCTTTTATCACAATTGATTTCTAATTGTTGTAGACATTAGAACCCGCACTAGGTTTGACTTTTTTGAGTGAAAAGGTGTATAACCTAGGAAAAAATTTAATACCGAGGATTTGGGATTTAAAAACTCATTTAATGGTTGATGCTCTAGAAAGAATAACCAAGTCTGTGTAAATATCATTGATTTGAGGCTATCACATTTAGTTCTAGAGAATACAAATGACATGCATTTAATTTGATTGAGAAATGATTAAATGTGGAATGACATTGATAAACTGGTAAACTATCTTTAAAAGGTTGAATTTCGTAATAACCAAAGATAAGTCATACAGTCTTGGTGAACATAATCTTATTATTATAAATTTTCAATTTAAATTAACATTGTTGAAAGTAACTAATTATCAGTTGATACTGCAAAGCATTCAATTTCTCCCAAACTTTTCCTTTCCATTGGAAATAACTAACTAATAGTAAACAATCACATATGACTTAGTGATCGCCTTATTTCCTATGGGATTCGACTTTAATCTTATTAGGTTTTATATCTGACAACGATCATGTTATATTTTTTTATTGGAGGTGTAATTTGGGCGTATCAGTATTCTTTTCCTAAAACCTTTGGAAAATTTTATAAATAAATTTTGAACATCTTATGAAGGTTAGACAATCAGTTTTCATCGTTCAAGATCCTTTCATCCTCTTCTCAAATTTCAACGCTGTAGACTCTTCAAAAAAAAACTAGGGTTCATCATCTCCAAGCTTTGAGTTCAAAGATTTTATCAAGATTTTTCCTTTTAGCTATGTGGAATTTCATCAATGGATATCATTTCACCAATTGAGTCCCAATGAAGACTTTATTCTTCAATTAATTAAATTTTATAGAATCTAAGGTTCCTATGAAAAGCATAAATTATTTCATATTTCAGTTTTTCTTCCTGAAAAGTCCATGAATACATGTTTTAACCTAAAATTAAGTATTTTTATATACATATTTTCATGAGATCTCCGAATAGGAAAAAATCATGTCTTTCAGCTCGTATTGATCAAATTACATGCTTTATTCAGATTGATAGAAATTTTCATACTTAGTTGTACCTTTAATGTTTTAGTTCCAGATGTATATGATGCTTTCAAATAAAGTAATTATTATTTCAGTCTCAAATTTCAGTGTTATTAAACTATCCAGTAATATTAGTATTATGCATTTTACTAAGATAATTTAGTTGGGAGTATTACTTAGCATCAAGCGGATATAAGGATGAAGGTTCACTCTTCAGTTAGGACTGAGACCTTTAATAACAAATCCTAAGTCATAGAAGTACGTGTCACCGCAGGTTTTAAGGGTCACCCGATCATACCAGAATTAACACTTTACTCTTTTTGTAATATCGGCTTAGTGGATCCATGTTAGACAGTGTTCGTACCCTGGCAATGTATAAAACTTCCTCCTAACTAAGTACAAGTTGAACTCTATTTAGCTCAGACGGAGTATGTCGGTTAGATATTGGATGACCTTGTATTTTAGTTGCTCAATTAAGTGTTGATTAGTTACATGCTTATTACTTGGTCAGTGTATCGACTTATTTATTTAAGTTTTATATTCAGTTCAACATATCATATTTATCATACTCAATTTATTAGATTATTTTGTTTATCTCACATACTCATTACATTCAAAGTATTGATCACATAGTCTCTTGCACTATATTAGACGTTTGGTATTCAAGTTGTGGTTAGTATGATTTTGTATCCTCTCAACAGTAGAGTTTGGTAAGTCCTCATCTTTCGAGGACAAGAACTATTGTTATTTCTTTAATTTATTATTTTATTTTCAAATTGTTAGAGTTAGCTGGGGGCTTGTACCATCAACTCATCTTAGTAAACCTTTCCAAAAGTCAGATAATAGTTTTTGCTTTATGGTTTATTCAAATGAATTCTATTTTGACTATTCAGTTATTTTAGATTTATTCAGTATTAGCTTTCACTCAGAAACTTTCAGTTGTTATATGAATCTTATTGTTATGACAGACTATGGCTTAGCTTGGGATCACTTATAGCTTTAAATAATTTATTACGACTAAGGGATAATCTCGGATTGCGACAATTTAAATCATTATGTATAAAGATAACACTACACGTATATGTAACACCTCTGAAATTGGAAAGTCAAATATAAAGGAAAAGTTGCAGAAAAGTTTCTTGAAGTAGGTTCTACAAGTTGACCTACAAACCACAGAAAGTTCTACGGGCCGTAGGAATTAATTTGAGGTTTTAGAAAATGTCCAGTTTCTGATGATGTTCTACAGATGAGCAAGATATATTGTAGGAATTGCTAAGGTTCGTAGAAGGGATTCGTAGAAGTTATCCAAACTTGGTGAGATTTTTGGTACAAACTTGGGTTCTACGAATTGGTCCAATGGACCATAACAAGTAACACGGCCCGTAGAATGGGTCTCATGGAAATGACCAAGATGTTGAGTTCTAAAAATGGTTTCTATGATTGAACAGGAAGGTCTGTAGAAAGTCTTACGGATCGTAGGTCCAAATGTAGACCTTGTCAGATAGATTTATATTAAGGGTGTTTTGGTCTTTTCTAAACCAGTTAACCCCTAAACTATGTCATTTTTTCCTTATACCTATCCCTATAAACATTTTTACTCTTCAAAACCTAACCCATTCCCTCCCATCACTAAAATTCACAAATTCTCTCAAAGGGGTTTTTCTCTAATTCTCTATCAAGATCCAAGGAAGAAAACTAGGGTTTCAAGAGCTTCAAAATTTCCTTCTCCATTGATTTTTAACTTTGATTACTAAGGTATATGGGAATTCACAAACGGATCCCTTTCATCCATTGGGTTCAAAAGGAAAACTCAAATCTCCAATTCAATTTCATCCAATTCTCTAAGGATTTTATGTGATTCTCCATGGGTTCAATTCATTGTGATTAAATTAGTTTTCTTCAATCTTATTATGCGTGATTTGATACAATTACATGATTTTTCATTGATTTCACATGAACCCATGTCTATGCCTATTTTATGGATATGAATTAAGCTTATGAACTGATGAATTATGATTATGAATTTATGCATGTTTTATGAAACGTATGAGGTATGGCTAAAGGATTCTTTTAGATAAAGTGCCAACAATTTGTGAAAAGTTTTATCACATATGAAAGAAATCTTGATTTAGATGCTTGAAAAGGGAGTATCGTATGAACTAATTTATGAAATCATGATTTTGAAAGGAGCTACTCTATTATGAACTTATCATTGGATTGGTAGTCTTAATTATTGCATTTCCAACTATTTTGATACGATTATGGTTATGACTTTTCTGTTGGGGTTTACTTCGCACCAAGAGGACTTTGAGATGAAGGCTCTCCCATTAGTAGAGGCCGGTTTCTAGAAGCAATCTCCTTGTACCTAACTATGTGCCCCGTAGGATTGTATTAAATGACCTAGCTAGTGGATCCACCATAGAAATAATAAATGAGACGAAGTTCTACCTTGGCAAGTAAATTCCCCTTTTCAGTGTGAAGGTCATACTAGATCTCATGTTATAGCTCACATGGTCTTATTATCGATTAATGATAAATATCCCACAAATGAACTATGCTTTCTTCAAAAGTCTATTCAAAGCTTTTCTTTATAATTTTAAATTATGCATTGACCTTGTTCATGATTTATGAATTTCACTCTCTAAAGTCTTTTATTACGTTTATTTGGTCATGCATATCATGTTTAAAGTTCTACATATCATCATGCTTATGTTTTGTGCATTTCTCCATACTTAGTGAAATTCAATGTATTAATGTATATTTGTGCCTATATTATCTCATAATATAGGGTGTGACGCTCCTCCTCCTAGGCATTCTTAGATCAGGGTTGCTCTGCTTAAGCACTTAGATTGGTGAGTCTTCATGGTCCGAGGGAAAATCCATGGATACTTTATTTGCTTTTATAACCATTTTGGTTTCAGACTTGTACGTGGTGTACGGGTTATGTCCCAACCACTCCTATGATGTTTGAAAGGCTTATGTAAGACTTAGTAGTATTCTGCGTAGTTCTTATGTACAATATTGGTATCGTTTATGTCATCTTATGATTTGAGACTTATATTGATTATATCTCTTGAATTACATTTTATTAAATCATATCTATGTCAAATGGCTTGTTTAGGGCATGTCGGGTATTATTCTCCATGTCATGTCTAAGGTGTACTTTGGATCGTGACAAACAAGGTATTCTGAGCATCGAGTTTTAGAAAAGGTCCTAGGATGTCTGACAAGCCGAGTCAAGTAAAGTCTTGTTCATGAATATGAATCGCACCACATTTATGAATATGAGGCTACAATGCATTTAGGAAATTTCACTTTTTTTCACTACTCTAAAGTTGTGTGATAGATCTCCTCTATAAGGTCTTTCTCCTAACTTTTGTCCGATGCATTTCAGGATATGCCTCCTCAAAGAGCTAATGCAAGAACAAATATAGGTAATGATGTGAAGACCGAGGTTTCTAAAGTGTCGGCCGATCCTTTGGCTGGAATAGTCTCTTATGCCGAATTTCTAACAGCTTTGTAAGTATTGGATCAAGTTATGACAATCCAAAGTAATAGAAAGGTCATTGGTCCTGTGAACCCAAATGTGGGTACGAATGCAATAAGGGTGAGGGACTTCACTAGGATGAATCCCTCAGGGTTCTTATGGTCGAAAGTTGTGAAGATCTAAAAGAGTTTAACGTGGAAATCCACAAGTTGGTGGAGATTATGGGAGTTTCACTGGTAGAAAAGGAAGAATTTATCGCCTACCAACCTAAGGGTGTTTCTCAAGTGTGGTTCAACCAATGGAAGGAAGAGAGGTCAATTGATACAAGTTCTCTTGATTGAGAGAAATTCTAAGGGGCTTTACTTGATCGTTTCTTTCCTCTTTAGATAAGGGAAGCGAAGGTGCTTGATAGATCATCAATCTTTGTCAAGGGAATATCAATGTGATAAAGTATGCATTGGAGTTCACTTATTGTCTAAATATGCTCTTACCTTGGTTGCCAACTCTATGTGAAGAATAAGTAAGTTTGTGTCTGGAGTGTCTTAAATGGTGGTCAAAGAGTGTTGTACTACCATGTTGATTAAGAAGATAGATATCTCTCGTTTGATGATACATTCCCAACAAATTGAAGAGGAAAATATAAACAAGAAATCTGGGGAGTCTAATAGGGAAGGACCGATGATGGTGACTTTTCTCATTCAAAGTCCGGTGGGTTTGGTCGTCCTCAATTATGGAAAAATTTCCCTGGTCAAGGTTCTTCACATGTTCTGAATCCAAAGTTCAAAAAACATAGGGTGTCTAACCCTAAGCCTGAAGAAGATGGTGGTAGTGGACCTTCTATTCTAGCTTACCAAAAGTATGGCAAAAGTTATTCGAAAAGAGCTTATCTGGGTGGGAAGAATGGTCACAAGGTGAGAGAGTGTTCTTTTCTCACTACTAAGGAAAATGATGGTAGGCATGCTTAGCCTAGTCGTTCTAGTTTGGTTGCTCATCGTCAAAATATGTTTTATGAACTTCAGACTCGATAGGATCATGAGGGTTCTCTGGATGTTGTGACCGCTATGTTGAAAAATTTCATCTCAATATATATGCTTTATTTGATCCAGGGGCTACATTGTCTTTTATGACTCTTATGTGGCCATGAGGTTTGATGTTAGTCCTGAAATTCTTTTAGAACCATTTTCAATCTCTACACCGATTAGTGATTCTATTATTTCTAAACGAGTTTATAGAAATTGTCTTGTTTCTATTTCTCATAAAGTTACCCATGTTGATTTGGTAGGTATTGATATGTTAGATTTTGATGTTATTCTTGGGATGGATTAGCTTCAATCTTTTTATGCTTCCATAGATTGTAAGACCCAATTGGTCATATTTTAGGTTCCAAACAAACCTATCTTAGAATGAAAAGGGGGAAATTCGGCGCCTAAGGGTCAGTTCATATCTTTCCTAAAGCCTAGAAAAATAATTTTTAAGATTGCATTTATCATCTTGTTTAGGTTAGGGAAACAGGTTCTGAAACCCTACTCTTGAGTCAATTTTGATCGTAAATCAGTTTCTGGAGATATTTCCTGATGATCTTCTTGGTATTACCTCTCAAAGGAACATAGACTTGAGTATTGACCTACTTCAGATACATATCCTATCTCTATTACTCCTTACCGAATGACTCTGGTAGAACTTAAGGAGTTAAAGGATTAATTGAAGGATTTGTTGGATAAGAGTTTCATCAAAGTATCTCACCATGGGGCGATCCGATGTTGTCTGTACGAAAGAAGGATGGTTCGCTTCGCATCTGCATTGACTATCGACAATTGAAAAAGTTTATCATAAAAAAATAAGTATCATATTACATGGATTGATGATTTATTTGATCAACTCTAAAGTGCGAGTTTCTTTTTGAAGATTGGCCTTTATTCAGGTTATCACCAACTGAAGGTAAAGGAAAGTGGCACTCTAAAATGCCTTTCAAACTCAGTATGGTTATTCTAAGTTTTTGGTGATTTTGTTTGGTTTGATTAATTCCTCAGTGGCATTTATAGACTTAATAAATAGGGTTTTCAAACAATATATTGATATGTAATTAATTGTGTTTACTAATGATATTGTGATTTATTCTCGGAGTGAAGATGATCATGTTGAGCATTTACAAATTGTGTTGCGAATTCTTAAGGATAGTCAATTGTTTGCTAAATTTAGAAATGTGAGTTTTGGTTGAGGTCAGTTGCTTTCCTTGGCATATTGTCTCCGGTGAAGGTGTACAAGTTGATCCTAAGAAGACCAAGGCAGTTAAGAATTGGTCTAGACCTTTTTCTGCTTCAGATATAGTCTTAGGTTTGGCGGGTTACTAGAGAAGGTTTGTGGAAGGAGTTTCTTCTATCGCTTTGCTTTGACGACGTTGACCCAAAAAAGGTGATATTTCTACAGTCGGAAGCTTATGAGAAGAGTTTCCAGAGTTGAAGGATAGACTCACTTCACCCCCTATATTGACCTTACCGAAAGGATCTGATGGTTTTGTAGTGTATTGTGATCCTTTAAGAATTGGTCTTGGTTGTGCCTTGATGCAACATGGGAAATTCATCGCTTATGCTTCAAGGCAACTGAAGGTGCATGAAAATCATTTTTCGATCCATGATTTGGAATTGGCGACGGTTGTTTTTGCTTTAAATATGTGAAGAAATTACTCTTATGGTGTTCATGTGGATGTGTTTATTGACCACAAGAGTTTGAAATATGTGTTCACCCAAAAGGGCGTAAATCTTTGCCAAAGGAGATTACTTGAGTTATTAAAAGATTACGACATGAGTGTCCTTTATCATCCGGGTAAAACAAATGTGGTGGTAGATGCTCTTAGTTGATTATCCATGGCAAGTGTTGTTCATGTTGAAAATAGTAAGAAAGATCTAGTTTGTGATGCTCATAGATTGGCCTGGTTGGGTGTTCACTTGGATAAATCTGACGACGGTGGTCTGATTGTTCAAAATGGTTCAAAATCGACTCTTGTATCGAATGTGAAGGCTAAGTAAGACCTTGATCCGATTATGGTTTATTTGAAGAAGTTGGTTTCCAAAAATGCCATTAAGGCTTTCTCCTAATGGGGAGATGGTGCCCTTTGATACCAAGGTCGATTATGTGTTCCGAACATTGATGAGTTGAGGAATCGAATTTTACTGGAAGCTCATAGCACTCGATATTCTATTCACCCAGAAGCCACCAGGATGTATCGTGATTTGCGAGAGGTCTATTAGTGAAATGGGATGAAGAAGGATATTGTAGAATTCATGTCTAAGTGTCCTAATTGTCAACAAGTAAAATTTGAGCATTAGAAACTAGGTGGTTTGGCTCAAGACATTACCATTCCTACTTGGAAGTAGGCAGATTTGAATATGGACTTATTTACAAGTTTACCTCGTACTTGACGTTGGTTTGACTCAATTTGGGTTATTATGAACAAAATGATAAAGTCGGCTCATTTTTTCTTGTGAAGACTTAATTTTTAGCTGAAGATTATACCAAGCTTTATATTCGAGAAATGGTAAGGTTTCATGAAGTGACTTTATTATCTCCTATCGTGGTACTAAATTTACGTCTCAGTTTTGGAGGTCTTTCCAAAAGGGTCTTGGTACTCAAGTGAAGTTTCTCACAAGGTTTCATCCTTAGATTGATGGACAAGTCGAGCTTACTATTCAGACTTTGAAAGATATGTTAAGAGCTTGTGTGATTGACTTAAAGGGTAATTGGGATGATTATTTGCCTTTGATCGAGTTTGCTTACAATGATGGTTATCCGTCAAGTATCCAAATGGCTCCATTTGAGTTTCTCTATAGTAGGAGGTGTAGGTCTAACATTGGTTGGTTTGAGTCTGGTGAAGTCTCTTTGTTATGTCCTAAGTTAGTGCATAAGGCTATGGAGAAGGTTCGACTGATTCGAGAAAGGTAAAAGATGGCTCAAAGTCGACAAAAGTCTTATACAGATATTAGAAGAAAAGAGCTTGAATTTGATATTGATGATTGAGTATATTTGAAAATCTTACCCATGAAGAGTGTGATGAGATTCAGAAAGAAAGGAAAGCTTAGTCCCCGATATGTGGACCCATATCAGATTTTAATGGCGTGTTGGAAAGGTTTCCTATGAGTTAGAGTTACCTACCGAGTTAGTAACGATACATCTGGTATTTCATGTCTCTTTGTTGAAAAAGTATGTTGGAGATCTGACGTTCATAGTGCCATTGGAAATTTTGGGAATTAAGGAAAGTCTTTCGTATGAAGAGGTTCTGATTGAAATTTTGGAATGTCAAGTTGGAAGTTGAGAAATAAAGAAGTTGCTTCCGTGAAAGGTCTTTGGAGGAATCAATTAGTTGATGGTGCAACTTGGAAAATCAAAGTCGATATGTTGTCCAAGTATCCTTATTTATTTTCCTCCGCTCCTATCCTACCTTAGTATTGGTTCCTCATGGTTCATTCTTTTGGATTTATGCGTTTTAATCATTCTCATGTTTCCATATGCGTGCATGTTGATGAAAAATTGATTTTTGAAGTTATGATTTATGTTAGAGTGATTTCTCTTTGTTTATGTGCATTTAATGTGATATGCATGCATGTTGAGTTGTTAGATCTCTCTCCATACTCTATTCATGCTAGTTGAGTCTCTTTTGAGAACAAATTTTTTTAAGGGGAAGCTATTGGAAGACCTCATAAATTGGAAAGTCGAATTGAAAGGAAAAGTTACAGAAAATTTTGTTGAAGAAGGTTCTAAGAGTTGACCTACGGAACATAGAAAGTTCTATGGATCGTAGGAACCAAATTGAGTTTTTGTAAAATTTCAAGTCTCTGATGATGTTCTATGGATGAACAGGAAGAATCATAGAAATTCATGCTACGGGTAGTATTAGTGATCCAAACTTAGTGAGAGTTTGGGCACAAACTTGGGTTCTACAGGCTGGTCCTATAGACCATAGAAAGTTCCACGGCCCATAGAAAGGGTCTCGTGGAAATGGAAACAATGTTGAGTTCTAGTAACGGGTTCTACGGTTGACCAGGATGGTCCATAGAAAGTCATACGGACCATAGGTCCAACCGTAGTCCCTGTCCAACAGATTTGTATTAAGGGTGTTTTGATTTTTTTCCTACCCAATTAACCCCTAAATTATGTCGTTTTGGCCATTTAACTACCACTATAACCATTTTTACTCTTCAAAACCTATCACATTCCCTCCCATGCACTCAAATTCTCTCAAAGAGTTTCTTCTCCAATTCTCTCTCAAGCTCCAAAGAAGAAAACTAGAGTTTCAAGAATTTCAAGATTTCCTTCTCCATTGCTTTTGGGCTTTGATTTCTAAGGTATGGGGGAATTTACCATTGGATATCTTTCATCGATTGGATTCCAAAAGAAAACTCAAATCTCCAATTCAATATCACTCAATTCTCTTAGGGTTTTATGTGATTCTCCATGGATTCAATTTATTGTGATTCAATTACTTATCTTTAATTTTATTATGCATGATTTGATACAATTACATGTTTTTTCATTGATTTCACATGAACCCATGCCTATGCCTATTTTATGGATATGAATTATGCTTATGAACTTATGAATTTTGATTATGAATCTATGCATGTTTTATGAAAAGGATAAGGCAGGACTAAAGGATGTTTTTAAGATAAAGTGTCAATGATTTGTGAAAGGTTTTATCACATATGAAAGAAATCATGATTTCGATGCTTGAAAAGAAAGTGTCTTATGAACAAGTTTATGAAATCTTGGTTTTAAAAGGAGCTACTCTATTATGAACTTATGATTGGATTGGTATTTTTAATTGTTGTATTTTCAAGTATTTTGATACGATTATGATTATGTCTTTTTCGTTGGGATTTACTTATAATCGAGAAGACTTTAAGATGGAGGCTCTCTCCTTAGTAGAAGTCGAGTATCTAGAATAATTCTCATTGTCCCTAACTATGTGTCCTGTAGGATTGTCATAAATGACCTACCTAGTGGATCCACTATAGCAATAATGAATGAGACGAAGTTCTACCATGGCAAGTAGAATCTCATTTTCGGTGTGAGGGTCATACCGAATTCTATGTTAACATGGTCTTATGCGGTCAACGGTAAATATCCTAGAAATGAACTATGTTTTATTCAAAAGTCTATTCAAAGCTTTTCTTTATGATTTTCAAGTATGCATTGACCTTGTTCATGGTTTATGATTTTCTTTCTCTAAAGGATTTTATTACGTTTACTTGGTCATGCATATCATGTTTAAAGTTTCTTATATCATCATGCTTACATTTTGTGCATTTCTCCATACTTAGTACATTCATCGTACTAATGTATATTTTGTGCCTATATTGTCTCATAATATAGGGTGTGACTCTCCCCCTCCCGGACGTGCTTAGATCAGGATTGCTCCGCTTGATCGTTTGGATTGGTGAGTCCTCGTGGTCCGAGTGGAAAGCCATGGATACTTTATTTGCTTTTATAGCCATTGTGATTTCAGACTTGTACGTGGTGTATGAGTTACGTCCCAACAATTCATATGGTGTTAAAAAGGCTTATGTTAGACTTAGTAGTGTTCTGTGTATTTTTATGTACTTTGTTGGTATCATTTATGTCATCTTATGATTTGAAATTTATATTGATTATATCTCTTAAATTATATTTTATTACATCATGCTTATATCAAGTGACTTATTTAGGGCTTCTTGGGGTCTTATTCATCATGTCGCATCTAGGGTGTACTTTGGGTCGTGACAGTATAGCTCGATAGAAGAATGATACATCAAAAGAGACCAGACAAAACATATGTCACCAAAGTTCTTTTTCTCACACATGATCTTCAATAAAATTGTGAGATAGAAGTTCAACAGACCCGTTCAAATTACAATCTTGCAGACTTATACACTAAGGCATTGCCAATATCAATATTTGAGAAGTTGAGATATAAGATTGGAAATACGTATCTCCAAGATATCAAGTAAAGGTTTCATCATAGGAGTGAAATACACATTGTACTATTTTCCTTAACCATGGTTTGTCCCAATTGGATTTTCCTAGTAAGATTTTTAATAAGGCAACACTCAAGACATATTATGATATGTGTGTACTCTTTTTCCTTCACTTAGATTTTTTTTCTATTAAAATTTTAACGAGACACATTATATATGGATATCTTAGGAAAAGTGTTATAAATTCATTGAAATTTGAATTGTTCATTTATTTAATATATGAATTACTTATATCCATCCTAAGATACACTTATTGACATTTGAATAAGGACATCTCTAATTATATTCTACATATCTTTGATCTATATTTTTTTATAGTATATTGTTTATGTCTTGTAACAATTTTAAACAGTTTTATGAGATTGCACTATAATATAATTCTCTTTTATTTATTTAAAATAAAAAATAAGGGGAACAAGCATGCAAAGTAAAGTCAGGCGAAAAGTGAATAAGATAGTTTTCATCTTTACTTTGTGACGCTATTTTCTGTTTTTTTTTTTCAAATTTTATTTTATTAGTTTTTTTTTTAATTTTATTTTATTAGTTTTCAGTAGTGGTTTCAAGGATTGTATTTCCGTATTCATTCAATTTTACTTGTTTATTAATTTTGAGAAAAAAATATTATCATAGTAAATATTATCACAATATTCATATTAATTATTATATAATTTTAAATCTTAAGAAATAATTTTAAAAATAAATAATCAGGAATCATTTGGTGTAAGGTACAAGGTATAATAATTTCAGGAATAAAATGCAGAATTATTTTGTCTTGCATTTGGTTAGAGGTACTAAGCAATCATGGAATTATTTATATAACACTGTTTATGCCTTAGTGATGAGATAAATTAGCTCTCATATATTATAGGATAACTTACCCGAAATAACTTATCCTGAAATAATTAATCCTGTGATAACTTGTTCCCAACTAAATGGTCCCTTAGTGTTAAATATGAAACATAAAATAAATATAAGTAAAAAATGACAACTAAAATGAAAAAAATATATATTTATAGTATTTTCTACTCACTTGTTCAACAATAGTTGATCACTATTGACTTGACACATCCTTAAGAAACAATAAATAATAGAGGTATATTACTATATTATCATTTGACATTATTAAATTTAATGTTTTGAGAAACATGTTAGATGATAAATAATATTTAATAGCAATGGTAAAATGGACACAAAAGGTAATTATCTTTTGATTCTCTAAATTGGACAAATATTGTTGGACAACTATTTTTTGTATTGTGAATAACTATTATTGGACGAATGGAGTATTTCTTAATTTTTGTGTCAATAATAGAAACTACTGTTAAAGAAGGAAAATATTATACTCCCTCCGTCCAATAATAGTTATTCATTATACTAAAAATAGGGATCCAACAATATTTGTCCAATTTAAAAAGTCAAGAGCTAATTTACATTTTGTGTCTATTATACTCTTGCTCATTGTTTTAAAAAACTCTGTTGGGCTGGCTCCGGGGCTTGCCCTAGGGCTAGGCTCTAACAAAACGCCCAGAGACTCAAGTGTGGGGATTAGTTCTCTAAGACTTATGCCCTAAGCAGCCCCAACGTCCAACGCTCGAGGCTCACCTAACAGATCTTACACAAATTATGTGTTAAAATCTTTAGTTAGCATTATTGACCCTCATAATTCTTGAATGATACTTAATAATTTTAATTTATAGAGATAAGAGATTGATAATAACTCAAAGAACACGTTTTAGTATCGCATCTTTCCTATTTGGTAACACTGTAAAAGTAATTATATATTATGTAACATTTCTTTTAAAAATACTTCACAAAATTTTACTTTTTTACTTATCATTGGTCTTTATAGTTTTGTCATATGTCTCAATATCATTTTTTATTTAGCTATTTGAAAGTAATTTTATTTTTATTCATGATTGACTGATGTGTATATTATAATCCTAGTAAAGTTTACTTATTTTTTTTAGGGGGTAAATTGTATTTTATGATAAAAAATATTTTTGAGAAATAATGATTTTTTTATTATTAAAAAGTTAAGACATTAGATTATGTATACTTGTATAATCATGTTAGAACTTTTATTTTCCATTAGTTTATTTAATCATATTTGTAATTATTTAATACTACTGATTTATTTTTATAATTTAGTGTTATTATATTATTATACTATATTATAAATTAAAAATTTTAAGATCCATAGGGCTTACGCTCCACGTCTTGAGGCTTACACCTCGCCTTATACTAAGTAAATGCCTCGCCCCACGCCCTTGCCTTTTAAAACACTGCTCTTGCTATTAGATACTCCCTCTGTCTCATTTTATGTGAGGTACTTTGACTCGTCACGGAGTTGAAGAATGAAAAGAAAACTTTTAAAATTTGTGGCCTAAAATGAATGATAGAAATTTGTGTGACTATAAATCATTTCATTAAGGGTAAAATGTATATTTTAAAGTCAAATTGTTACTTAATATAGAATGTGTTATTCTTTTTTGGACTGACTAAAAATAAAAATAAGTCATATAAATTGAGACAAAGAGAGTACTATTTATTATATAACATATTTCTCAAACTATTAAATTTCATAAAGTCAAAGAATAATATAATAATATTATCCTTATTACTCTATTTATTATTTCTTAGGAAATATATTAAGTTAATACTGAACAACTATTATTAGATCGGGCCGAGGGAATAACAAAAATAGGGCACAAAACACAAAGCATTTTACCTTGAGGCGTGTAGGTTTAAAAAGTCTACTTCAACTTTATAACTTTTTTATTTAATGACTATGTTGTGTGTGGCTGTTTTGCTTTTTGACGTTTGCTTGGAGATGGGAGAATCAGAATTAGCAGTTAAAAGAAAAAGCACTTTAATTAATTGTTTTGGTGTATACCTTGGAATATGCACCGTCTTAGAAAACTGCAAACAAACTGTTGTAATAAATAAAATGGGTAAGGTTAAATGGTCAGAAAATTTAGTCAGAAATTTAAAAAATTTATAATATTTTTTTTATTTTAAAATAAATTAATTTTTTTAATTAAAATATATTAAAGTCAAAAAAATGAAAATGTTCAAAAATGTAAAATAACATAGGTCAAATACTATTCTGGCCAAATTTTTTGACTAAAAAGATTTTTCCAAATAAAATATATTTTTTCATATTAATTATCCACTTTTTTCTTTATATGCTTTTTAAAAAAAACTCATTCCCTTGTTCTTTAAAAAAGTCATAAATAAGAACAACAATTATTTTGATTTACTCTTTTAAATTATTATTTATTTGTGACTTATTTACACTTTTTTACAAAAAATAAAATTAAAAAATATAAGAGCAAGATGAGAATATTTTATTTAATTTTATCCTAATTTTATAAATTAACAAGTAATTCATAGTAAGGTAAACAACTAATATAAAAAACTATGTTAAGAAATATACTCACGCATTAGGAAATAAGAATTATTTTTATTAACTTGTTCTTAACTAAATGGGATCTATTTAATATAATTTCTTGATTACATAAGAAATCACTTATTGAAATCGTGATAAGTTTGCAAAAAATAATTCATATTTTTATAGCATAATATACCACTTATTTTAAACCAAAATAATAAAGTAAAAACACCAAATATAAATCGGAGGGAATGTGCTGTATTTTAGCTGGATATAAATTTAAGATTTTCTTTTGAAATTTATAGTTTAATACTATATATTTTTGTACCTAAAAATTATCTCACTAAAATTTAATGAGAATTTAAAATTAAATTACATTTTAGACATTAAAAATATGTGGATGAAATGAGCTAGTAGTAGGTAATAGAGTAAATAGGCGTTTGAACATGAACCTGGTAAGACTGGGGAAAATATTGATTTGGAAAAGTAAGTTAAATTTTTTTGAAATATAATTATATTTTACATGCATTTTGTTTTAAAAATAGTAAAGCTTTGTGAGAGAATTTTCATTGAACTTGTAAATTAGTTGTGTACACTTTGGTCTTGAATTGGGGATGTCCAATTCAATCTACGAGTTGAGAAGGCACGGTGGCACAATATAATTGAGATTTAGGGTGTGTTTGGTAGGAAGGAAAATGTTTTTGGGAAAATGCATAAGTACCCTTCAACCTATGTTCGAAATCTCAGAGACACACTTATACTATACTAAGGTCCTATTATTCCCCGAACTTATTTTATAAATAATTTTCTACCCCTTTTCGGCCTACATGGCACTATCTTCTGGGCCCAGTGCGTGTTGACAATTTTTTCAAGCTATTTGATTGATAGTGCCACATAGGCTGAAAAGAGGTAGAAAATTATTTATAAAATAAGTTCGGAGGGTAATAGGACCTTAGTATAATATAAGTGTGTCTCTGAGATTTCGGGCATAGATTGGAGGGGTACTTATGCATTTTCTCAATGTTTTTTCATGTAAATTTTTTTTAAGAAAATGTTTCTTGGAAAACAAGTGGATTTCTAACTTATTTTTTCATGTTTGTTTGATGAGTAGAAAATATTTTCTGGAAAATATTTTTTAATGTTTGGTTGGTGAACGAAAAATATTTTTCAGAAAATATCTTTTATTTTTGGCTTGAGACTAAAAATTACTCTTTAGGAAAATAATTTATGATCCGAAAATCAACCCCGATAATTGATCTAGGACCCAACCCTGACACCCAAACTAGGACAAGACCACGATGACCGTTCCAAAATTTGACCTTGAAATCTGACCCAAAACCTGACCTAGAATTTCGACACAGGAAAAAAAATTGACGGGATCACGGGGGGAGGAGGGCGGCTCGGGGTGGCATAAAAATGAAATTTTTAAAAATTTAAAATATTTTTGAAAAACATATTTTTTTAAAAAAAATTGATGGGGGTGGCCTGAGTGAGGGTGGCACGGAGTGGTGGGCGTGGGGGGTAGGGGTGGTGTGGCGTAAGAAATGAAATTTTTTAAAATTTGAAATACTTTCCAAAAATAAATTTTTAAAAAAAATTATGGGGGTGGCGGGGAGGGGTGGCCTGGGTGGGGTGGTGGGGGGAGCGGTTCCAAAAATGTTTTATTGGGGTGGGGGTGGTAGGGGTTGGGTGAGGTAAAAAAAAATCTTAAAATATGAAACATTTTTCAAAAATAAATTTTAATTTTGTTTTTTATTGAAGGGGGGGGGGGTAGTTTGGGGGTAGGGATAAAAATATATTTGAAATTCAAAAAATTTTAATTTTTTTTTTTTTTTGAATGGGGAAGTTTGGGTATGGGGTATGGTAGGGTAAGAAAAAAAAATTAAAGGATGACGTAGAATTTTGGAAAATATTTTCCTTAAATTTGGAAGGGAAATCATTTTCTTTAAATTTGAGAAAATTAGTTGATTTAGAAAACATTTTCCAAACATTTTAAACCAACCAAACATGAGAAAATTGGAAAAAACATTTCTCCATACTTAACAGACCTTAGTGTATTCTTTGAGCTTGTTTGGAAAGGCGCAATATATTATAGGGAAAAAGGACAAATATATCTCCGAACTATCGTAAATGATATCTACATACCCTTTGTTATACTTTTAAGACACTGATGACCCTACCGTCCAAATTTTGGATTGTATATACTCTTTGAACTAACGAAGAGACACGTGTCAAAATCTTAACGGCCTATCCAAAATTTATTTATTTTTTATCCCTAACTAAAAAAATCACCCATAAACCCACCCAGATATCTATAACCCAAACCCACTCCCACCCAAAAAAAAAAAACACAAATCCTAAATAAACTCCAATTTCTTCATTGTTCCACCAACCATCAGCAACCAATTAACACCCCATTGAACCCACGCCGGAACTCCACCACACCGCCGTGACTCAACTTCTCTGATGAAGTTCCACAACAAAACCACCTCTAATTGCTACTAAAATCAACCTCCCTCGCTTTGGGCGAAATCAACGATGCAGTGACCCTTCGACCACCATGAAACTTTACCATCATGAACCTGTCTCTCCTTCTTCCCTGCACCAATAGTATCGGCAAATAGAATCAAAAAGCTTCGAATGGATTTACAATTGCAAAAATTATAACCTTTTTTTGCCTTATTGAAATTCGAAGTTATAAACATCTGGGTGTTGTCAATTTTGATAGTTGGTGATGATTTCTAAATTAAAATCTCTTACCAATACCCCACGAGTTCAAAATAAATCGATAAATCTATTTGTCCTTTCTCTCATCTTTCTGGAAATCAAACATATTGTTATTGACTCACGTTTGTGCTACCTTCATTAGGTTTATTGATCACACAAGAGAGGAACATACATGTATACTGAGAAGGTTTTGGGTTATAATATGTGTGTGGGTCTTTTTTGTTTTTGGGGCTTTGTCGGTGAATATGAAGTTGTAGTGGTGTGGTGGAGTTCTAGTGTCGATCTATTTTGTGGGGTGTTTGGATGGTGGAACAATGAAGAAAGGGAAAATGGGTTTATTTGAGTGTGGGTCTGTTTTTTTTTTTTTTGGGGGTTATACATATCCAGGTGGGTTTATGGGTGGGCTTTTTAATCAGGGATAATAAATAAATAAATTTTGGATAGACTGTTAAGATTGTGACATGTGTTTCTCTGTTAGTTCAAAGAGTATATACAACCCAAAATTTGAACGATAGGGGCAAGTGTCCTAAAACTATAACAAAGGGTATTTAGATACCATTTACGATAGTTCGGGGGTATATTTGTCCTTTTTCCCTATATTATATCTCATTTCCTTCTCATTCTCGTCTTTACTTTTTCATGTGATTCCATTCAATTTTTCATATCATCTATTTTTTTTTATTAGCATAATTTTGTTAGTATTCTTATAATAAAATTAAGGTAAAACTCATTGTTAAATAAGATTACAAACTTATGTTTTTCTTTTCTTTTAAATCATATTTATGTACGTTGTGTTGAAATTTGACATAAGAGTATTTTGTTAATTTTTTTTTGTTTTGAATTTAGAACTTATGTTATATTTTCGATTTCATTTGTTTTAGTAGTATTGACTTGATATTTCACATAGCAAGTTATTTATTTTTGGAGAAAATGACAAATATATCTCCGAACTATCATAAATAGTATTTAAATACCCTCCATTATACTTTTAGGACACTGATGCCCTTACCATCTAATTTTTGGAATGTATATAACCTTTGCATTAATGGAGGAACATATATCTCAATCTTAAAAGTTAACCCAAAATTTATTTAATTTTTACCCATAATTAAAAAACTCACTCAACTAAGTAAAAATCCACCCAAATAACTAGGATCCACTTCCAAATTATAACCCAAAATCTTCATATGCCCATTTCAAAAATAAAAATAATTTTCATTCCTAAAAAAACTCAAGGCTTAAGTCATCTGCGGCCCCTTAAAGTTGTCCGCATAATTCACTTAGATACCTCAACTAAGGCTAGTACCTATTGAACACTTTTATCTATTCAAAAAGTTAAAAAAACAAAGTGTGTGTAATGCACTTGTTGTGATGTGGCAAAATGACTAATTAAAAGATAACATGTGGCGTAGGGTCCAACAATTATAGAAAAAAAGAATTTTATGTTAAAAAGAATGAAAATTATTTCAAATAAATTTTTCCATCTAATTTTTAAAAATAAATAAATGAGAAGCCCAACCCTACCCAACCCCTTTTCTTCTTCATCTTCTTCCTAACAAGATTTTTTTTCTCAAACGACAAAATTCAATATCCTTGTTAATTGCTTTTATAATTATTTTTTATTCCTAATACGTGAGAGAAAAAGATATTCAAAGAAACTGATATAAGAGCGATGAAGAAAGAGAGTCTTTCAATCGTCTTGAAATCGAAAGCAAAGAGAAATCGAGAGGACCTAAATTTTTTTTATTGAATCAATCTGATATTATTTTTGATAATTTTAATGGGTTTACATTTTAATTTGACCGAGATGGACGTCGATCGGCTAATTTTTTTCAGCTCGATGTTCTCTTCTTTTCCCCCTTCAAATTCAATTAGCCGATTTCAATTTTTATTGTTTTTAATAAATATTGAAAAGAGATAGAATAGAAAAAGAAAGAAAAAACAACAACAGTGTGCAGGTCTTCTTAGGTGAAGAAGACAACTTGAAAGGGGTGGGGTGGGGGACTTTTTTTATTTTTTCTTTTTGTTTTTTTTTAAGAATTAGTATTACTTAAATTATTTTAAAAAAAATTAAACTATTTAAATGCCAAGTGGCAAAAGTATTAAGTTTTTTTGAAAAAATAAAAATAAAATAATATTTAAGGTTTTTTCATGCTCAGCTGAAGTGAAAAACACTTTTTTTGCCACATCAATATTTTGTGTTTAATAGGTATACTTTATGAACTATTTAGGTGTTCAATAGGTAATAGTCATAGTTAATGTGTCTATGTGAAATATGCAGACAACTTTAAGGGGATGCAGATGACGTAGAATCTTGATATCACAGCATACATCTCAAATGAAAAAGTAATACATCGAAACATATCAAAGCATCAAATCAGAAAAAAAAATTAACATCAACAAACTTTCCAATTCTATGAGAAAAAATCAATCTTGGAGTAATAACTCACTCTACTTCAACCAACAAATTTCAAGTCCTAATATGCTTAAAGAAGAAATGGAACACTTCGAAGACCAAATTGATGAAAAGATCAAAACTTTATCAGAAATCTCAACAACATACTATCATCACAAATCTAAAACCCATCACTGAATTAAGAAGACAAATTCAAAAATTGAAATGCTCCCAAAAAAACTAAATTGAGCACTTTGAAATCTAGATTGATGAGAAGATTCAAACGTTATCAGAAATCTCAGAAAACTTAAACACATAATCTTTGCCTAGTTCTATTTTCATGGCAGTTGAAGCAAGACACCTCAGTCCTTTCAATGAAATGGGTTTTCCTACAATACCCAAATGGAACTCTTCTCTTTGTCGTTGCCGACCGAAATGTTTTTTCCCTTTCATTAGAGTTTGATGTGTGATTCCGTTCAGACTAAGGGGCCATTTGGCCATGCGATATGGTATCATGATATGAAGTCATGAGATGAAATTGAAGTTTTGTTTGGACATGCGATATGAAATTTTTGTGTTGTATATTTTCTCATAAACATAAAAATCTCATAAGTTGTAAAACTATTAAAATAGTCTCAATTGTTTATTCAATCTTATCAAATCAACAAAAATTTATAAAATCACATAGTAAATTATTACAAAGCTATTTGTTCTCCACTTAAGTAATTGTTTCATCTAACTTTAATTTAATAAAAAAAAAATATGAACATAGTAGTGTAGTAGTCTTTAATATAATTCTCCCACATAGTACAAATAATTTTCTCACGTTGAACTTGTATTTCTCGATCATGTTACTGAGAAGATGAACCAACGTTGTTACTTTGAGCCATTTGTTGGTTAGTATCATCCGCAATTATATTTTCATGCTCATAGACCATAAATATTTCATCACTTTAACAATCGGTTGGTGTGAGTTAAAGTGACTATATGTTAGTGAGAATAATAAATTTTATGTCGGTGAGAATAATAAATTTTTAAAAGTAATGATGTGATTATAAATTTTATTTACATATGAAATAAATGGTTAGTAGATATAAATGTGGGTTGTTTTAACAAAATATAAACTTGTGGATCAATTTTTGTATTAAAATATCTCAAATCATGATATAAAATTATCATATAATTCCATATCATGATTTTCAGAGAATATAGAATCACATCTCATGATATGGAATCATGAGATGAAATCAGCGTAAAATTGCATGTCCAAACGTTGATTTCATCTCACAATACCATATCGTGATATGGTATCGTATGGCCAAACGCCTACTAAAATGTCTCATGAAATTTGATATAAGGTTTGATTAAGGAAATTAAATGACTAATGAAAGTGAAGATTTTTGGGGTGTTTTGGATTATAATTTGAATGTGGGTTTCAAGTTATTTCGGTGGGTTTTGAATTTGTTGGGGGAATCTTTTAATTATGGGTGAAAATCAAATAAATTTCGGTAGGCCTTTAAGATTGTGACACGTGTCTCTCGATTAGTCCAAAGGGTATAAACACCCCAAAAATTAGACGGTAAGGGCATCAATGTCTTAAAAGTATGACAGAAGGTATTTAAATACCATTTATGATAGTTAGGGGGTATATTTATTCTTTTTCCCTTTATTTTTTAGTTAAATTTGATAAATTATATTTTTGTCAAATGTTTTAATAATTTTATGACATCATATTTATAATATAAATATTTTTTTCAAATGCATTCATAGAAATCTTGTGCTTTTAGTTTTTATGATTAATTTAATTAAAAAAATACTAATTTGAAAAATATAAATCAATTACTTTTTATAATATAAATCAAGAACATATATTTATTAATTAATATATTTTCAAAAGACAATATATATCTTAAATATTTAATTTAATATCATTTACAAAGACCCTTATTTGTCTAATAAATTTTTTTTAAAATTTTAGATAATTAACTTTTATTTTTAAAATTTAATATAACCTTGTGATTGCACTTGTGCAACCAAACAATACACTTGTAATTATACTTTAATTACGTTGTGACAAACAAGCATGTCAACATAATTAGTAGACTATATAATTCCTAAGCTAGTAATTACACCAATTTCAATTATCACGTGGCTTTCCAAACAGACCCTTAATGTATTTTCTACTACATGTCCTGCCAACTTATCCTTTTTAAATAAATGAAAAGTGACTTATATATAATTAAAGGAAAAATTATGTAATTAGCTAAATATATGATATGTATTTACAATAAATCATTATAGTTTGAAAAAATTATAATTTGAACTATAGTTAGAATTTTGTAGATATTTTCTCTCTCCTCTCTCTTTTTGTGCTCTGGCTCACCTCTCTCTCTCATCTCTCCCTCACCTCTATCTTATTCCTGACCCCCTCTCTCTCCCCACTCTCCCTCGCCTCTATCTTATCCCTGACCCCCTCTCTCTCCCCGCTCTCTGCCTCCTCTCTCTCAATACAAATACAAATACAAATTCAAACGATAACAATCAATTATACAAATATAAATGTTAATCGTCAAATATACAAAGAAAAATAATAACAATCAATTATATAAAGAGAAAATACATAATTACCCCATCAAATTATACCTGTTTTTCAAGTAGACACTTAAAGTTTTCGAGGGTCCTATTACCCACGAAACCATTTTCAATCATTAAAAATATACCATTTTAACCCTTTTTCATAGAGGATGTGATATCACGTTTGAGAAGCACGTGTATGACTAAAATTCAGCTCCAAACCAGTGCAAAAATGACGTGTGGCATTGCCAATTTGAACCCTCAATTATTGCATCTTCTTTATTTAAGGAAGAAAGCAGCAAAGTTGAAGAACTTCCAAAACCTCAGCAAAAAGGCTTTAGCGGAGTTGAAATAGTTGTTAAGGCGCTCTCATTGCTCCACCGCCACCCCCATCGGCCAAGGACGAGGAGAAGAAATCATAAACTGGCGTTGTCACAGAGGAAATCAGCTCGTTGTCGATGAAATTCTTCTCCGATGACGGACCAAAAAGGTGATTTTTTGATGGACTTAGACTTTGTTATTCAATTACAATTGAGTCTCTCAGCCAAAATCCAATCTGAAACAACAACAAAAAACTACCCATAATTTAAATAGCAGAATTTTATGAATTTACAACTTAGACGTCAAAATTTCTAAAGATATAAACAAAATTGAAGCCATTAGAGAGTGATCATTTTTTGCAGTATATGATTAGATATAAAATGTGTTGAATAAGCTTTTTGAATCAACATCCATGAGTAATTGATAATCCACAAATAGATACAAAATGTGTTGAATAAGCTTTTCGAATCAACACCCATGTCCAATTGATAATCCAAACATCAACTTTATTCATTGATTTTCTATAATTTGCAATTGATTGTTTCTTGTTCATGGTGAACTTCGTAAAAGAAGAAAACGTTTCATTGAGTGAAAAGAAGGAGAGAGGGGAGAGTGAAATGGGTGGTTTGATTACATTTGAGGGTTAATATGTGAATAGTTTGGGTATTACCCGATTCTTTATTAATGGATAGAAATAAAATAAATTTTATTTGAGAGTGAACACACGCGTAAGGTTTGAGATTAACGTTGTTGTCAAAATGATATATTTATAATAGTTGAAAATGGTTTCGTAGAGTAATAGGACTCTCGCAAACTTTAAGTGTCTACTTGAAAAATAGGTATAAGTTTAATGGGGTAATTATGTATTTTCTCTTATATAAATACAAATGATTAGTGTCAACTATATAGATCATTTGCAGTGATACAAAATATAAATATGCATGTATTTGATACAACATTGATACAAAATGATAGCAATCAATTACACAAATTCAAATGTTGATTTGATACAACATTGATATAATAATATTCGCTCATACAAATTATTCATTGATACAAATTATATTTTTTAATACAATTGATACACCATTGATACAAATGATCACAATTAATTATAAAAATACAAATATTAAACTTGATTCAACATTGATACAGTTGTATTCGTTGATACAATTTGTTCACTTTTACAAATTGTATTCGGGTATAATCAATCAAGTCATGAGAAGTTTCAATAAAATGAAGAGCAAGCCAATTTCAATAGGTTATTTAACATCTTCAAGCTACACATCGACATACCAGTTATAGACGCAGTGAGATACATGTCAACATAGAAAAGTATTTACAAGAGAAACTGATATGGAAGAGAGGTATTAGAAAAATTAAATTAATATTAATCACTGATGAGTGTAGTTCTAGAGTGATGAGTAGGCTTCCTAAAAAGCTTGATGATCTAGGGAGTTTTGCACTCGCGATACAAATTGGTGAAAGGAATACTAAACATGCATTTTGTGATTTAGGGCAGGAGGGCAAGCATAAATTTGATGCTCTTATCTATGTTCAAAGCACTTGGCTTGGAAGAACCACACCCAACTGACGTCACCTTATTATTAGAAGACAAATCTCATTGATCTGGGGTGTATTTATGCATTCAAACACCATATTGAAGCTAGGTTATGAGTTTAATCATGTGAATATCCTTTATTTATGTAGGATATGATGTGATGAGTTAATAGACATGATTATCTTGATTTCAAGCTAAAATAACTACGAATGACCCACCTAATGGATTGGATCGCACAATGGAGTAATCAGGGCTAAAATGAAGAAAAAATAGTTATAGAAAGGACCGTGACATGAGCCTCACGCCACACTTATTTGGATAGTAAATTGTAAAGACTCAACAAAAGAAGGCCAAACTCGATATGGGACCCGCACCATGAAGTAGGGATCCTCGTGATGCACCTCGCGTCGTGGCCCTTTTGTCTATCAAATTTGATTTGACCTAGTCAAAGCAGAGTGCAATTTGGATTAGGATTTTGACACTATTATTATTTATATGTCTTTTTGACAATGTTTTTTAGGGTCACAAATTATTTCTACGATTACAACTTAGTTTAGATAAGAATTCATTGTTTCGTAGTTTCTAGGGTTTATTTTACCATTTTAGAAGATTAATTTGGAAAAAACAAGATTTTCTTGCAAGTGTTGCTTTAATAAAATGTTTCATAGTTTCTAGTGTTTATTTTACCATATTAGAAGATTAATTTGGAACAAACAAGATTTTCTTGCAAGTGTTGCTTTAATCAAATGTTTCTATTACTTTCTTCTATATTCATGTTTTCTAGTAGTTGAAATTATCATAGTTATTATTTATGTTAGTTATAAGTAGTTAAATTCATAAGTAGGGTTATGCAACTTAGATTAGGGATGATGATAATAAGTACTTTACAATTAATATATTTTCATGAAGGAGTGATCATTGTGTATTAAGTTTCTTTCATACTTAACGTTATTCGTGAATGGTTAATAGACATTCTACAGAAACTCACCCGTATTCTGACATGCTTGACCATACAGGTACAAATTAGGAAAAAGATTCATTAACAATGATTTGATTCTACCAACCATCATCTAATAACTTGATCTAGAGAGAGGATGGTTAACTTGAGATTTTTGATATAGTAACAAATTAATTTGATGCTCAAGTGCTTGAGAAGGACATAGAGTGATATTCTCTTAATTGGACCGAGAGGCTTTAGGAGACTTTAGATTCGTCAGTTTTGCACAAAGAACACACCTTAATGAATGGATAAATAAAGTATTTATTTGAGCTTCGATATCTAACAATTGTAATCATATTTCATCTTTATTATTGACAAAATCCAAGTAGTTAAGTAGTTAGTAGACTATAATTTGAAAAAAATATTCTTCCAATATTAGTTGTTGATTTCAATCTCATAATCCAATTATAAAAGAACTCTAGTACGCCCTCTAGGAAGTTCAACCTCAACCTAGTTGGGTTATTCTATTTTTCATTGTCCGCTTTAATCCCCTAAAAGAATGTAGCTTGGGCGACATAAAAAATTTAGCATAGTTTCCAAGAAGTGTAGTTTAGAGTTTTATAATTTATAGAAATTCATAAGTAGCTATTGTTTTCTTTTTCAAATTACACTAATTGTTGTTTTTGTCCATTACATGTTTTTCCACTATTTATGCTCAATACTAGGAATGAAGGATCTTTCTTGATTTCAATTGACCTAGAAATAAAAGTAACATTAAGCCGGTTGAATTTTGCAATGGGTGACGAACACGATCATGGGTTAATAGTTAAGGTTGCATTAAAAGTGGGACATGTTGAGGCCATTAGACCTCCACTGGTGGTGAGAAATGCTACTTTCAACTTTGCTAGTACGCTATTGCATTTACTAGGTATGGAAGATTTATTCGGTAGTCTACTTCTTGAAGATCCGAATAAATACCTTAAAGACTTCACAAGGATATGTGTAACTTATAACCTATAACCTACCATGTATCTCTAAAAGGAATTAAACTAAGGTTTTCCCCAATCTATCTAAATGGTGAAGCAATTGCATGACTTATAGAGTTACCAAAAGAATCCATCACTACCTGGACCGAACTTACAAGTGCATTCTTGGAGAGGTTCTTTCCTCCAAGGAGCCGTATCCAACTTAGGAATGAGATTCACAACTTCAAACAAGTGTCAGGTGAGACACTACATGAAACTCGGCTAAGTTTAAAAGAAAGGTAGTTTAGTGTCCGAATCACAATCTATCAAATGAGGTATTGTTAGAAAGCTTCTACAAATCGTTAGATGTTGTCAATAAGTCTGTCGCCAATAATGTTGCAGAGGATCACTGGTGTAACATACTTATGAAGAGGCCAACTCTTTGCTTGATATAATAAATAAGACGAATAGGGATTGTCATACTAGAGAAGCTGAGGTGGTAAGTAGTACACAATGTAACACAAATTTACGGTACTTATAATGCTTTAAACTTGAGATTTTGATTGTGTTTTTATCTTTATTTTGTAGGAAAATAGGTTTTGGCAGTTGAGAGAGTTGATACAGTGTTAGCAACAAAATTTCAGCCTTCCAAGAGCTAATTTACAAGTCGTGGTCACTTTCACAAGCCGTAGGTGACAGTCATAGATGAAAGAGCAGTGAAACTAAAGTCTAGTCTGAAGCCATGAGGAAAAACTACGAGTAGTAGGAACTTCTACAAACGGTAGATCAAAGGTGGCAGGTGATTAATAAAGAATGAAGATTTAGGACTTAGACTATGGTTGAAAAGGAAGGACCGCACACTGGTCTACGGACCGTAGGGCCTGTCCGTATGATGAGTTCTTGAAGGTGATTGAATACTTCTTTTCACGAACCGTACAAGGACCTACGGTCTGTAGGTCATGGGTTATATGATAGTGTCGAATCCTATTTTTCCTAGTTTTATTTTGGTTAGGATTAGTTTTCTATAAATATTTTCCTTGGACTCTATTTTTTTGTTGTTATTCATTTTTGGAGCTTAAGAATTTTTTTGTGAACTACTTTTGCAAGAATTCTTGAACTTATTAGTCTTAATTACATCCTTGATCATTGGGTATTACTTTGCAACTTCAATTCAAGATTTTCATACATTCAACTTGTAAGTTCATGATTTATTTTAACCTAATCATTATGAATTGTGAAAAAACAACTATGAGTAACTAATTCCACAACTAGGGTTGTGGGAACCATGAAGAATTAATAATGTAGAGCTAATAACTAGTAATTCTTAGATAGTGTTCATGCATGTATTGTTTTCTTTTTGATAATGTGCAACTTTAGAACTCACTTTATTCCTACTCACCGGACAAAGGGGATAACGAATGGAAAAAGAGATTATACAATGGAGATTTGAGGCTATCAACCCCATCTAATAGCTTGAACGGACCAAGAGATAGCTAATTTGAGATCAAGGGTAAAGGTTAGAAAAGCATACAATTGTAGACATACCAAATAGCATGGTGAAATTCACTTATTTAGGGAACCAACCACTTAGGTAATATGTAAATTACCGATCGTCCATGCTAGACACTAGACAAAATTACTACTATAAGGTTTACTGAGTTAAGGATTAATGGGAACACATATACCCTACTTTCATCTTATATTGATTCTTGCAAACATAAATCCTACTTACTTTGATACTTATTACTTCCAATCACTCCAATCAATATTTGTTACATAACCCCTATCACGACCCAAAGTACATCCTAGTCATAACATGACGTATAGAACACTGAGAGGCGCTAAACAAACCATTTAGCATGCATCATATAAGATAATATAATTTAAAGAGTTCAAATGACAGTTTTATATCATAAAGAGTTTGACAAAAGCGGAAGTCTAACATAAGTCTTAAAGCAATCTAGTACATCATAAGGAAAGTGATTACGATGTAACCCATACATCACATATAAGTTTGAAAAATGGAAATGACATAAAGCTATAAAAGTGACATCATCCTCGAAGTATGAGGACTCACCAAGTCTTCAAATCTCTAATGCAATCAACTAGCCATAAGCGCAAGGATAAGAATCGCAAGCCCTACACTAGTGAAACAATGTAGGAACAAGTACACATTAGTGCATGGAATGTACTAAGTATGATGAAAATGCAATAAAACATGAGATGTGATCATAAGATGGACGTAATAGAAAACATGAAATGCATGACCAAGTTAAAACATAGTAAAATCATTTAAGAAGATTCATAAATCATGAACACGTTCAGTGCATCTTTAAATCATAAATGAAGCTTTATAAAACATTAGTAATTTACTTAGTTCATTTTGTGGGAAGTTTACCATTAACCGACATTTAGACCATGCGAGCTATAACATGGAATCCAGTGTTTGCCCTACACCGAAAAGGGGTGTCCTACTTGTCTAGGTAAGGACCATAAATCTGAGCTAAAGTGGATCCACTAGCTAATGTCTATCTAAGAAAATAATCTTAAGGTGGCACAAAGTTATGACAAAAGGAGATTGCTACTAGGAACCCGACCTAAAGCTACGGTAGAGCTTCCATCTCAATATCCTCTCGGTGTTTTATGAGTCTTAGATTTTGACTCACTTTGGGCTTTGTTTTCATAGTTTTATTGTCCTTGATGCCTAATTTATGCTCTATATTGATGTTAAAGTGTTGATTTTCAGCAATGAACGGAAAGGACCAAGTGTCACGGCCCAAGTGTAACACCCCAACTTTTCGAAATGTCTAAATTAACTCGTACCTTCATGGAAAGACAAAGAGGGTGAGTAATAAATTAAGAATGATGTGGCATCTCAAGTTTTGAAGTTAGGTAAGTCACAAAATAAAAGTTGGCCAAAGTTATCGTAAGTTCCTTTTTAAAGATTTCTCTGAAATTTGGGTCAAATGTCTCAGAGGTGTTCTCCCAATATATAAAGATTAATGAGACCCACAAACTATCTAATCGAAGGTCTATGAGTCTAGTTTCTAGCGCATCAAACCGTTTATTCATATGACTTCAGAATAGAGAGATATTCCCGTTTTCACGAGATCGCGCAAGCAGGTACGTGAGGTGGGTCCCCTAGGTCGGTGGAAGCTTATAAGATAGCATCTTCTCATTTTTCTTTGTTCCAACTCGTAACAAACCCACAAAAATCAGAGAATTACTCCTCAAATCTTGTGTGTTCACGATCTCTTCTTGGCTCCTTATAAAATATTGCCCTACGTCGCAAGCTCGTCATTTTGGTATAATTTTCACGGTGAATTGAGAGGTATAGCTCCGTGGAGGTTGTGGCATCCGGCTTTTTTCCCCTAGTGTTTTGATTTATTCAAGTGTTCTAGGTGTGTATACAAAGATAAGAACCATCTTTTTAGTAGTTTACGAATACTTTAGGTCTGGATAGTAATTTATGATAGGAATCCATATCGATTGTCGAATTGTCGTAGTAATTTTATCCTTAATTATTGATTGATTTTACCTTTGTATTTAGTGTTGTAGTGGTGCGGACAGAGGTATTTTCAGTATAAATTATAAAGGAAAAGGTATGTTAAGGCTACTCCCTTCGTTCGACATGTTTCCTTAGAGCTTGGGAGTGATATAGTAGGGTTGTTAATGTTGGTGAACTTGTAGATGTAATAGTGAGTGGTTGGTTGATTGAGTGGTTATAAACCCTTATTATAGGGACTCATAATCTATTAAGAATGACCCTAAGTTAGGAACAACTTGGAAACTATATATATATTATTTATATCTAAATTACTCGCCTTTAGTTTATTTAATTGTTTGTTGTCGCCCTTGGGGCTGTTGTGGTTAACTGTTGAGCTATGAGCTGCCTATGGGGGCAATGATGTTGTCTAATAGAACTATGTTATTGCCTAAGATGGCTATGTGTTGCCCACGGGGCTATATTGATGCCAAAGAGTGTTATGTGTTGCCTACGGGGCTATTTTGACGCCAAAGAGGGCTATGTGTTGCCTACAGGGATATGTTGATGCAAAAGAGGGCTAGTGCAACCCACAGAGCTATGATGTTTCCTAAGAGGGCTATGCACTCCCTACGGGGCTATATTGTTACCAAAAAGGGCTATGTGACTTCTTACAAAGACAATGGGCAACCGATAGGGTTATGTAGATTGATTTGCCACCTTCTATGCTAATGGGGGCCTACGTATGGTATGTTGTTTGTACCTACCGAGCTTATGAAGGCTTGGTTAGGTTGTTGTTTGATCATTTTTGTATTTTTTAGATTCAGTAGTGGGTTAGCATGCTTATCTAAATTTTGATTTCCTTACCTGATTGCTTTCAGTATATTATAATACTTGCTCATTTAGTCTATAGCCTTTCATACTTTGTACATAATTTTGTATTGACGCCTCATTGCTTGGGGATGCTGGATTCATGTATACAGGTCCCGACAGATGATCCAGTAGACCTCCTCAGCAACAGGATTGATTTCTATCTGGTTGGCTAGCCCTTTCCTCCAGAGCTGCCAGAGTTGGGAGGTTTGCTAGCTTTTGTTGTATATATTTTTATGGGTAGGCTGGGACCCTGTCCCGCCAATCATTACTACTGTTAGAGGCTTTCATACTAGTGTGTGAGGTGTATAGCTATGTTATGGCCATGTTGGCCTATTTTATTGGTTTGCTAAAGCTTGTGAGTTGTTTGATGGATTGTCTTGATATATAGCTGCTTTCAATTTTGGTATAGAGATCATGGTGGCCTCAACGGCCCAATCAGGACTTATGTGCTAGTTGGTTATTTCTTTATATGAACTCTTGGGAGTAGCTGCTTCTTTTATAGATATGTTGACAGGGGCTTTGCAGGTCGAGGGCTTAGTTTTAAGCCAAGATATACTTATTTGTTTTCTTGATTGCGTGTGGCTGCCATAAGCTAGTAGCAAATGGTTTAGCAGGGTCGGCTTGGGCCTGAGTTTTGGTATTGGAAGCCAGTTGCTCCCCTTGAGTTTGGGGCATGACAAACTTGGTTCAGAGCAACGTTGTATCTTAGGGAGTCTACAGGCCATGTCTAGTAGAGTCTTGTTTATAAATGTGTTGTGCACCACATTCGATAAGCAAGAAGCTACTGGGAATGTTAGAATTACTGTCCTTCTTTTGCTTACCCCGTGCTATTGAGCGGTGTCTTAAGGGTTGAGGGTGTCAAATAATAATTGATATTTGTATGCAGCTAGAGATGTCTAACACCAGAAGACCACAACTAGCCAGGGGCTACATACAGCTGCGGGCGAGGGTACTGGCAAGGTACCACAGGTGGAGGTAGCCCATTGTGAGACCCAGGGGGAGACATTTTCTCAGCCCCCTATAGCTTCTCCACCACTTCAGGAGCCTCCGAGGGCTACAGGACCCCGACTCTACCAGCAGTACTACATCTAGTTCCTCCTATTCCATCTGACCAGGATTTCAAGAGTGCAGTATGTATGTTTGCACAGTTAGTAGCTGCATAGTGCTGGTCAGTTGCGCCAGATGTTGCCGAACCTTCTGAAGGACCCGAAAGTTCAAGAGGTCATGAATTTCTTGCCTTGAATCCTCCATAGTTTACAGGGACAGGTCGCAGAGAGGACACTCAGCATTTTGTTGATCAGATTCATAGGATCTTCAGAGTCATGCATACCTCAGCGACTGAGTTAGTTGAGTTAGCAGCATTTCGATTGCGTGATGTTGCAGTATTTTGGTATGAAAGTTAGGAGAGATCTAGGGGAAAATATACATATCTACCCACTTGGAATAACTTTACAGAAGCTTTCATAGATCACTATTTTCCTCGAGAGATTAGAGATGGCCAGGTAGACCAATTTCTGAACCTCCGACAGGGCAAAATGAGTGTCTGAGAGTACGGGCTAAGATTTGATTCATTGGCTAGATATGCACCAATATTTTTTGATACGATACATGATAGGGTGCGTAGATTTGTGGGAGGGCTTGACTTAAACTATATCGATGCTTGCTCTACCACTGCACTAAATGATAATATGGATATCTCGCGAATTTTGGCATTTTGCACAAGGTATATAGGATAGCCAACATCTACAGTATATGAGTGAGAGTGTCGAGAGAGAGAGCCAGAAAAGGGCTAGGCTCGTTGGTTCACCGAGAGATTTTTAGGGTGGTCCCAGACCCCGATATTCTAGTAAGCCACCTAGACCTCCACCACAGTAATTCCAGGGTAGTAGATTTGATCGTCAGGGACAGTCAAGCCCAGGTGAGGGTTCACAAGCATCAGGCTCTCAGCAATAAAGGGGTTCAGGCCATGCTAGGACAGCACCGCCATGTTGCGCTACTTGTGGTAAGATGCATTTCGGGAGGTGTAGGCAGGGTTCCACATGTTTTTATTCTTGTGGACAGTAGGGGCATGAGTGGAGGAACTACCCGACCATAGGTCATAATGGTATAGGTCAGTCGATCAGGTCAGAAGTAGGTTCTTTTTCATCAGCACAGTCTATAGGGTGTGGACCCCAGACTTTAGCAGGTAGAGGCAGAGGCAGAGGCAGAGAGGGAGCATCTAGTTCTGGTAGTGGCCAGAACCATACATTTTCACTAGCCGGCCGACAGGTCTCAGAGACATCACCAGATGTTGTTACAGGTGCATTCATTGTTTGCTCTTATTGTGTTTATGCTTTGATAGATCCTGGATCTACTCTATCTTATGTTACCCTATTTATTGTGGGAAGTTATGTATAGTAGCACAGTCATTAGATCGACCCTTTATTGTATCTACACCAGTTGATGAGTCTATTATTGTCAGGAGAGTCTATCGAGGTTACACAATAGAAATTATCGACCATTAGACCTTTGCAGACATGGTAGAGTTAGAGATGGTCAATTTCGATGTCAATATGGGTATGGACTGGTTAGCGTCTTGTTATGCTAATGTTGAGTGTCGGACAAAGATTATTAGATTCCACTTTCCAGGAGAGGTAGTTCTTTAATGGAAAGGCGATACAACAACGCCGAAAGGTAGGTTTATTTCCTATCTTAAGGCAAGGAAGATGATTACTAAGGGTTGTATTTATCATCTTGTTCGTGTTCATGATATAGATGTAGAACCACCGACTCTTCAGTCTATAATGATAGTTAATGAGATTCTAGATATATTTCCAAATGAGCTTCCTGGTATCCCTCCAAATTGGGAAATTGATTTTGCTATCGATATTCTGCCATGTACATAACCCATATCTATCCCTCCTTATAGAATGGCTCCTGCTGAGCTTAAGGAGTTGAAGGATCAGCTAAAAGATTTGCTTGATAAAGGCTTTATTAGGCCTAGTGTTTCACCATGAGGTGCACTAGTATTATTTGTGAGAAAAAATAATGGCTCGCTGGGGATGTGTATCGATTATCGACAACTGAACAAGGCTACTATAAAGAATAGATATCCCCTTCCGAGGATCGATAACTTTTTTGATCAACTACAAGGTGCTAAGTACTTCTCAAAGATTGATTTGAGATCAGGGTACCATCAGGTACGAGTTTGGGGGAAAGATATTTCGATGACTACTTTTGGAACTAGATATGGGCATTTTGAGTTTTTGGTTATGTCTTTTGGATTGACCAATGCCCTGGCAGTGTTTATGGACCTGATGAATACTATATTCAAGTTGTATCTAGATACGTTTGTGATTGTATTTATTGATGATATTTTGGTCTATTCGCATTCAAAAGTTGAGCATGCAGATCATTTACGAGCAGTCCTTCAGGTTCTTCGAGAGAAGGAACTTTATGCAAAGTTCTCTAAGTGTGAGTTCTTGTTGAGCTCTTTAGATTTCCTAGGCCATATTCTATTAGATGTAGGCATTACGGTTGATACACAAAAGATTAAGGCCGCAAAGACTTGTCCCAGACCTATGACTCCGACTGAGGTTCGTAGTTTCTTAGGATTAGCTGGGTACTATGAAAGGTTTGTAGAGGGGTTTTCTTCACTTTCGGCACCATTAACAAAGCTGACTCAAAAAGCAGCTAAGTTCCAGTCGACTGAGGGTTGCGAGCATAGTTTCCAGAAGCTGAAGGACATGTTGACATCAACACCAGTTCTAGCATTACCAAAGGGATCAGAGGGCTATGCGGTGTACTGCGATGCTTCTGGTGTTAGGTTGGGATGTGTTCTAATGCAACATGGTAAGGTTATCATATATGCTTCAAGGTAGTTGAGGAAGCATAAGAAGAACTATCTGACCCACGATTTAAAGTTAGATGCAGTTGTGCATGCGTTAAAGATCTGGAGACACTATTTGTATGGCATTCATGTTGACATATTCACAGATCATAAAAGCCTTCAATATATCTTTAGATAGAATGAGTTAAATCTGCGACAACGTTGGTGGATTGAGTTACTGAAAGACTACGACGTGGATATTTTATATCATCCAGGAAAGGATAATGTGGTAGCCGATGCCCTCAGTCAAAGATCTATGGGTAGTTTATCCTATTTAGGTGTTGATAAACGTGAGCTAGTGTGAGAGCTACATCAATTAGCTAGCTTGGGAGTCAGATTATTAGAGGTAGACGATAGTGGGGTCACAATTCAGGACACAACCGTGTCATCTCTAGTTATGGAGGTAAAAGCACGGCAATATGAGGATCCTATTAGAGCAGCTCAGAGCCAACGCTCAAGATTAGCAGTCTTTAGCATTTGATATAGCAGAAGATAGAGTCCTCAGATATAGCGGTCGATTGTGTGTTTCGGATATTGCAAGGCTTCGACATCAGATATGGAAGAGTCACATCATTCCCATTATTCTATTCACCATGGTTCGATGAAAATGTACCATGATATTAAGGAGATCTATTGGTGGAGTGGGATGAAGAAGGACATTGTTGAGTTTGTGGAACAATGTCCTAACTTCCAATAGGTGAAGGTTGACCACCAAAAGCCCGGTGGGCTAGTCCAGGAGATATCCATTCCTTTGTGGAAATGGGAATCAATTAATATGGACTTTGTTACAGGGTTACCTCGATCGCATCGTAAGTTTGACTCTATTTGGGTAATTGTTGACAATGTAACAAAATCAGCCCACTTCTTACCAGTCAAGACTACTTTCACAGCTGAAGATTATGCAGGGCTTTACATCTGGGAGATTATTAGGTTGTATGGCGTCCCAATATCTATTATCTCGGATAGAGAAGCACAATTTACCTCTAACTTTTGGAAGTCATTCCAGAAAGGATTAAGGATGCAAGTTAATCTCAGTACCTCATTTCACCCTCAGACAGATGGCCAAGCTGAATGCACCATTTTAACACTTGAGGAGATGCTACGGGCATGCATGCTATACTTTAATGGAAGTTGGGATGACCACTTACCTCTTATTGAGTTCGCATACAATAATAGTTATCATTCCAGCATCGGGATGACACCTTATGAGGCTTTGTATGGTCGAAAATATAAATCCCCTATTGGATGGTTTGAGGTAGGTGAGTCAGGGTTGATTGGACCTGATTTAGTACAGCAGACAGTGGAGAAGATTAAGATCATTCGGGAGAGGTTGCTAACAGCTCAAAGCCGACAGAAGTCATACTCAGATGTGCGACGAAGGGACTTGGAGTTTTGTGTCGATGACTGGGTATTCTTAAAAGTCTCGCCTATGAAAGGTGTTATGAGATTTGGCAAGAAAGGAAAGCTTAGTCTAAGATTCATTGGGCCATACCGGATCCTTCGAAGGGTAGGACGAGTGGCTTATGAGTTAGAATTGCCTTCGGGGATAGAATTTGTTCATCCATTTTTCCATGTATCGATGCTACGGAAGTTCATAGGAGACCCTTCTCGGGTTGTCCCACTTGAGGATGTTTAGATCACAGAGGAGTTGTCCTACGAGGAAACTCCAGTTTCCATATTAGATAAAGAGGTCCATAAATTTAGGACCAAAGAGGTGGCTTCGGTTAAAGTATTGTGGAGAAACAAGAATAGAGAAGAGGTGACCTGAGAAGCTGAGGATGGCAAGAGGTCCAAATATGCTCACTTGTTTCATACCCCAGGGTGATGGCATATCAATTTATATTAGTGCAGTGAAGTAGGATACCTATCTGATTTTTTATATTATTGCTTATTATTATGGTTGTTGTCATTGTATTTTGCTCGCACTGTTATTGCAGAACTATAAGGCTTAGCTATTTATGTCGTCCTGTGAGACACCTAGATTAGAATTTCTGCGTTTCAGGTTCCTGGATAGTCACATTTACAAAGGATACTCTGCCTAAATTTTGGCAACTCCAAAGGAATTAACCGCGTGACTCAGATTTTTCATTCGAGGATGAATGTTTCTATAGGGGGAAGAATGTAACGCCCCGACTTTTTGAAACGTCTAAATTAACTCTTACCTTCGTGGAAAGACAAAGAGGGTGAGTAATAAATTAAGAATGATGTGGTATGTCATATTTTTAAGTGTTCAAGGGTTGTATCTCAAGTTTTGAAGTTTGGTAAGTCGCAAAATAAAAGTTTGCAAAAGTTATCGTAAGTTCCTTTTAAAATATTTCTCTGAAATTTAGGTCAAATGTCTAGAGGTTTTCTCCAAATTTATAAAGTGTTATGGGGCCCATGACCTATCGAATCAAAGGTCTATGATTCTAGTTTCCAACGCATCAAACTGTTTGTTCATACAACTTTAGAATAGAGAGATATTCGCATTTTTGCGAGATTGCGCAAGCAGACACGTGAAGTCGGTCCCCTAGGTCCGGCGAAGCTTATAAGATAGCATCTTTTTTATTTTTCTTTATTCCAACTCATACACGAAAATCAGAGAATTACTCCTCAAATCATCCTTGTGTGTTCATGATCTCTTCTTGGCTCCTTATCGAAAATTGCCATACGTTGCGAGCTCATCGTTTTGGTATAATTTTCACGGTGAATTGAGCGGTGTAGCTCTGTGGAGGTTGTGGCAGCATGCTTATTTTTCAATGTTTTGATTTATTCAGGTGTTCTGGGGGTGTAAAGAAAGGTAGGAACCATCTTTTTAGTAGTTTACTAATACCTTAGGTCTTGGATAGTAATTTACAATAGGAATTCGTATCGATTGTCGAATTGTTGTCGTAATTTTATCCTTCATTACTAATTGATTTTACCTTTTACTTTAGTGTTGTAAGGGTGCGGACAGAGGTATTTTCAGCATAAATTATAAAGGAAAAGGTATGTTAAGGCTATTCCCTTCGTTCGGCATGTTTCCTTAGAGCTTGGGGGTGATATAGTAAGGTAGTTAATGTTGGTGAACTTGTAGATGTAATTGTGAGTGGTTGGCTGATTGAGTGGTTATAAACCCTCATTATAGTGACTCATAATCTGTTAAGAATAACTCTATGTTAGGAACAACTTGGGAACTATATATATATATATATATATATATATATATATATATTGTTTATAACTATATTGCTCACCTTTAGCTTATTCAATTGTTTGTTATCACCCTTGGGGATATTGTGGTTAGCTGTTGAGCAAAGAATTGCCTATAGGGGCTATGATGTTGTCTAATAGGACTATGTTATTGCCTAAGAGGGCTATGTGTTGCCCACGTGGCTATATTGATGTCAAAGAGTGTTATGTGTTGCCTACAGGGCTATTTTGACGCCAAAGAGGGCTATGTGTTGCCTACAAGGATATGTTGATGCAAAAGAGGGCTACGTTCAGCCTACAGAGCTATGATGTTGCCTAAGAGGGCTATGCACTGCCTACGAGGTTATATCGTTTCCAAAAAGGGCTATGTGACTTCTTACAAAGACAATGGGCAACCGATAGGGTTATGTAGATTTATTTGCCACCTTCCGGGCTTATGAGGGCCTACGTAGGTGGTATGTTATTTGTACCTACTGAGCTTATGGGGGCTTGGTTAGGTTATTGTTTGATCATTTTTGTATTTTTTAGATTCAGTAGTGGGTTAGCATGCTTATCTAAATTTTGATTTCCTTACCTGATTGCTTTTAGCAGATTATGATACTTGCTCATTTAGTCTATAGCCTTTCATACTCTATACATTGTTTTGTACTGACACCCCATTGCCTGGGGGCGCAGCATTCATGTATGCAGGTCCTGACAAACGATCTAGTAGACCTCTTCACTAGCAGGATTGACTTATATCTGGTTGGCTAGCCCTTTTCTCCAAAGCTGCCAGAGTTGGGAGGTTTGTTAGCTTTTGTTGTATATATTTTTATGGGTAGGCTGGGGCCCTGTCTCGCCAATCTTTACTACTCTTAGAGTCTTGCAGACTAGTGTGTGAGGTGTATAGCTACGTTATGGCCATGCTGGCCTAGTTTGTTGGTTTGCTGAAGCTTGTGAGTTGTTTGATGTATTGTCTTGATATATAGTTGCTTTCAGTTTCGTTATAGAGATCATGGTGGCCTCGACGGTCCAATCAAGACTTTTTTGCTAGTTGACTATTTATTTATATGAACTCTTGGGAGTAGATGTTTTTTTTATAGATCTGTTGACAGGGGCCTTGCCGGCCGATGGCTTAGTTTTAAGCCGAGATATACTTGTTTGTTTTCTTAATTGCGTGTGGCTGCCATAAGCTAGTTGCAAATGGTTCAGCAAGGTCGGCTCAGGCCTGAGTTCTAACATTAGGAGCCAGTTGCGCCCCTTGAGTTTGGGGCGTGACACCAGAGGTACACCCTAGATGTAACATGGCGAACTTGACCCTGAAGGTGTCTCATCCAAGCCACTTAGTGTATCATAACATAAAGCAATAGAAATGATGCGAAAATTTTAATTTTTTTTCCATACAATCGAAGTCTTTTAAAAACAAGCAGAAGTCTCAAACCATCTAATACAACCTCATGAACTCTTGGGACACATCCCATACAATAGACTAAACATAAAAGAAAGACATAAAAGAAAGGTGATCACATCCTCGATGCTATGAGGACTTATCAAGTCTTCAACTCCTTGCTCTACTAGGAACTTAGCCACAAGAATGGAACACAATATCATCGGACCCTACATTTGATAAGAATGTAGGCAAAAGCATGCGTTAGTACAAAATGTACTAAATATGATAGCTAGCATAACATCATAAGAGCATAACATAAGTGTTAGTCAACATAAGACATAAGCATGATCTCCAATATAGACATAATATAAGCATAAGTCATCATAAGGCATAATCCATAAACATAAGAGATACAACATATTCATAAGCATAGTAGATCCCTAGATCTTCATAACATAAGAGAACTACTTCTCACTAAACCTCAAAGAATACTTGTGCAATGCATGAATAACACCCCTTAATCTCATCCACACCAAGTACCACTATTTGGCCATCCTAATCATACTTACCATCTTTTGATCTCATCCTTCGCTTAATCCTTATAGACAAGGAACCTTCACATTTAGTCAATCATACTAAGGAAGGCAACTATATCAACAATCCAAGCTATGCATACAACATATAAGAGAACACTTCATAAGTAGCTTCAAGTCATACTTGTGAAATGCATGAATAAGACCCCATAATATCATCCATCCTAAGTACAACTTTAGGTCATCATACATACTGATCATCTCTTTGACCTCATATTTAGCTCATCTTTTATAAACAAGGGGAATCACCTCGAGTCATACATATATTAAAAGGGCCTTTCAAGATACAATCAAACTTAGCATACATCATAAACATAAGCATATTCATTACATATATCATCATAACATAAGAGGAACATAATATAACTACCCTCAAAGCATACTTGTGCAATGCATGAGTAAAACACCATAAATCTCACCCATGCTAAGTAAAGCCTCTTGAGTAACCATAATTCATAATTCATATTCTTGTTGTGGGAATTAGCCTTAATCGAAATAGACCATATAAGCTTAACAATCCGGTGTCTACCCCACACCGAAAAGGGGTTGTCCTACTTGCCTAAGGTAGAACCATACTCTTAGCTTAGGTGGATCCAATATCTAAGTAACCTACGGGGGCACATAGTTTATGGGATAAGGAGATTGCTACTAGAAACCTGAACTCAACTAAGGTAGAGGTCTCCATCTCATGAGATACATACTTTAGGAACCCGAGCTCAATTATCGTAGAAGGAACCCATATGGAAAGCCGGACTCAATTAGTGTAAAAGCTTTCATTGGGAAGCCAAACTCAACTAGCATAAAAACTTCCATCTCATATTCAATATCCACTCGGTGCTAGGCATAATTCCCATTGAGTTCATATTAAATCTTGAATTAAGTTCATATTTATGGAAGAATATCTTGACACTCAATCCAACATAACTCATACTATAGCTCATTAGATCATGCATGAGAATTAACTTTTCACCGTCCATGTCTTCATATAAATTCATTAGGTGAGACTAGTCTTACAACTATAGAATCATCATATAGTGAGAAAACCTTTCACATCATATCATAGTAAAACATAAGTGTGCATATGAGAATATCCTTTCAACAACACAACAACATATCATAATAATAGACACTTCATTCTCAAAGTGTTCATAAAGCATTTTCATAGATTTCATAAAACATACATAAATCTCATACTTTACCTCTTTGAGGTTCAAATCTTTCCTTTAATCATCATATCTATAATTCTAACATTAGACATGGATATCATCATAACTTAAGTTATTCTATTACTTCATACATTCAATCATTCATAAGGTAGACTAGGTGGGTAAAGTCCTTCCACAACAATTCTATCTAGTAGTCTACCATTATTTTATAAGCTTCACTCTTAAAGCCTTAACATACATAGTTCATCATATTAGCTTTACTCTAAAAGCCCTAGCAATCAACATTCATGTCTACACGCCTTACACTCAAAGCTTTAATTCTTACAATCATCATACATACCTAAATTACAAGGCATTCTAATCACATGCTTCATTCTTAAGTGATTCTAATCATATATCATCATAAAGGTTCAATCTCAAGACTTACTAGTCATGATTCATCACATATACTTTAATATAATTCAATTCATGTCTATATGATTTCACTCTCAAGCAATTACTACACATATCATCAACCCTAGAAGATTATCTCTAAATCCTCGATTTCCCTCTTCAAGGCATAAACCAACATTATTTCAATTTCATTAATTAGACTAGGGTTAACCATGAAAATTATGTAAATTCATCATAATAACATAATTCACTACTAATTCAATCATAAACAATCAATATCCACTCAATTGGATCAACATACAACATAACCCATTACATTGAAGAAACCCTAACTTGAATTGGGGAATTCTTCATCAAATTGGGGGAATTCTAGGGGGCACCATGGATGGAAGAATCCATGGATAAATAAGTTATCATACCTTGGATACAAAGCCCTCACAAAGCTTAGAATATTGGAGGAATTTGACCTAGCTTGATTCCCTTCTTCTTTTCCTTCTTCTTTTCATTCTTCTTCTTCTTCTCATTTTTCTTGTCCTCCTCCTTCTCCTTTTCCTTCTCCTTCTCCTTCTTTTTCTTCTTCTCTTCCTCCTCCTTCTCCTCCTCCTCCTCCTCCTTCTTCTTCTTCTTCTTCTTCTTCTAGAGAGAGAATTTCTTGGAAGGAATTGGGTTTGATTTGGGGATTTAGAAATAATGATTAGGATGACTTAATAAAGGGTCTAAAGTCTTTATATAGGTGGTCTAAACTAAGTTAAAACGACACCACTTAATCCCTAATTAATTACGAAAAGTTCCATAAACCAACACTTAACCGACTAAATCATGCCCACTGCCTCACCCACGAGACCACGCCCTTGGGGAGTCTTACCTTGATGTTCTAACCTAAAATCCTTCATTCTAAGTACAGGAAGCTAAATTCACAACTCTAACCCTCACGTCAAGCTCTAGTTTAGCCTACTAGTTTCGGGTGTTAAGAAGGTCACAACTCTAGACTAGACACTCATCATGCACACAAATCATCTAAATGCACATAAACAAATAAGGAAAACTTCAACTCCAAGATAAACAAACTAAATGCAACACAAGGGAGTAGGAACTACATCTAACAACCCAAAATGCATGAAATTCTCATAACTAGTCATGTTCAAGGAGGAACTACCATCTCCTAGGTTAAACATGCTCAACATACACTCATGAAGCCTTCATGTAATTTACTCTCAAAAAGCATCTATTCTTGGAGGAATCTCTCAACTTCGAACTAAATCATGTTCATCTATTCATCTCATGAAGTTCTATAGGCAACTCTACACAATGCACTACAACATGAGGAAATAAATCATGTAACTTCATTTTCTTTTAAAACACAAGTTTTCATGAACATGCACCACATAAGGAAATCATGCAACCAAACAAATCACACATGACTTCACATAAAGAACTCATCATCTTAATGCTAAAGGAGGAATACAAGGAAAATGATGAGCATATCGGGACTTCTTATTAGCCCTTGGCCTCCCAAGTAGAACCCTTACCTAAAACCCTTACTCAAAGATCACTCCTTAAGACTTTCATGGAAGCAACTTCCTTACTCTTCTATTTCTTAGCTTGCCGGTCTAAGATCCCTACCGGTATTTCTAAATTAGAGAAATTCTCATTAACTCTCAACTCTTCTTAAGGAATTTATGAATGTCGGATTTACAACACCCTTCTATATCCAAGAGACATGGAAAATCGGATACACCGGTATCACTCATTAAGCAACTCTAGTTCACAAGAAATCTTACCAACATCACTTAAGATCTCATATGGGCCTACCAAACTGGGATTAAACTTCTCAAACACACTATACCTCTCAAAGTGATAATTTCTAGAAACATAAATCATGAACATCAAGAACATTCCACGACCTTAGTATCTAAGCACATCATCTCCCCCTTGAGAGTAAGCCTATATAGACTTTTCTAAGCATCATTTCTTCAACTCTAAGGTCGGATCTAGTTACCACTAAACTTTCATGTCTATCACACAAGATGATTCTAAATTATGGAGAATTACACTACTACATTTTAAAGAAGTCTACCCATTCAACACCTCTAGGCATTTACTAAAATACCCTCTTCACCAAATCTATCAACATACCTGAAAAACTCATCATGACTAAGTCGGGTTCCACCATCAAATACAGATAACCATTACAACCAATCTATCCCAAGGATGACATCAAAGTATAGCATATCAAGTCATATCTAATCACATAGCCATAATTGGCATCACAACTAACATTTTCTCCCTCGCTCCTTGTAGCATGAGCCCTTCGATTAGTCATATCCTGAAGACCATCAGATAAGGAGTAGAAGAATGACCTTATAGAGTTAAACCCTATGGCACGACTTAGAGAATGAAGAAGTGAAGTTTCCTAAACATCTAATAGCCTCTCATTCATAAATGTGACGCACTTCACACTTATGAAAAAGGCTCTACTAGACGTGGTTTAAGACATCATAAAATCATTCTAAACTTTGTGCTCTGATTACCAGGTTTGTCACGACCCAAGGGTACACCCTAGATGTAGCAAGGCGTACTCGACCTCGAAGGGTTCTCATACAAGCCACTTAGCATATCATAACATAAAGCAATAGAAATAATGCGGAAATTTTAAAACTTTTTCCATACAATCAAAGTCTTTTAAAAACAAGTGGAAGTCTATAGTACTTTGTCTCAAACCATCTAATACAACTTGAACAACTCCTGGGACACAACCCATACAATAGAATAAACATAAAAGAAAAACTTAATAGAAAGGTGATCACATTCTCGATGCTATGAGGACTCACCAAGTCTTTAACTCCTTGCTCTACTAGGAACCTAGCCACGAGAATGGAACTCAATATCGCCGGACCCTACATTTGATAAGAATGTAGGCAAGAGTATGCGTTAGTACAAAATGTACAAAATATGATAGCTAGCATAACATAAGTGTTAGTCAACAAAAGACATAATCATGATCTCCAACATAGACATAATATAAGCATAAGTCATCATAAGGAATAATCCATAAACATAAGAGATACAACATATTCATAAGCATGGTAAATCCCTAGATCTTCATAAAATAAGAGAACTACTTCTCAAGTAACCTCCACGCATACTTGTGCAATGCATGAGTAAAACCCAATAAATCTCACCCAAGCTAAGTAAAGCCTCTTGAGTAAGCATAATTCATAATTCATATTCTTGTTGTGGGAATTAGCCTTAACCGACACAGACCATGTGAGCTTAACATGGAATCTGGTGTCTATCCCACACCAAAAAGGGGTTGTCCTACTTGCCTAAGGTAGAACCATACTCTTAGCTTAGGTGGATCCAATTGCTAAGTAACCTACAGGAGCACGTAGTTTATGGGATAAGGAGATTGCTACTAGAAACATAGACTCAACTACGTTGGGAACCCGAACTCAACTATCGTAAAAGGAACCCATTCGAAAAACTAGTCTCAACTAGTGTAAAAACTTTCATTGGGGAGCCGGACTCAACTAGCGTAAAAGCTTCCATCTCATATTCAATATCCACTCGGTGCTAGGCATAATTCCCATTGAGTTCATATTAAGTCTTGACTAAAGTTCATATTTATGGAAGAATGTCTTGACACTCAATCCAACATAACTCATACTATAGCTCATTAGATCATGCATGAGAATAACCTTTCACTATCCATGTCTTCATATAGATTCATTAGGTGAGACTAGTCTTCAACCTTAGAATCATCATATAGTGAGAAAACCTTTCACATCATATCATAATCATACATAAATGTGTATATGAGAATATCCTTTCAAAAATACAACAACATATCATAATCATAGACACTTCATTCTCAAAGTGTTCATAAAGCATTTTCATATATTTCATAAAACATACACAAATCTCATACTTTACCTCCTTGAGGTTCAAGTCTTTCTTTTAATCGTCATATCTATAATTCTAACACTAGACATGGATATCATCAAAAGTTAAGTGATTTTATCACTTCATACATTCAATCATTCATCAGGTAAATTAGGTGAGTAAAGTCCTTCCACAACAATTCTAGCTAGTAGTCTACCATTATCCTATAAGCTTTACTCTTATAGCCTTAACATACATAGTTCATCATATTGGCTTTACTCTCAAAGCCCTAGAAATCAACAGTCATGACTACAAGCCTTATTCTCAAAGCTTTACTTCTTACAATCATCATACATACCTAAATAACAAGACATTCTAATCACATGCTTCATTCTTAAGTGATGCTAATCATATATCATCATAAAGGTTCAATCTCAAGCCTTACTAGTCATGATCCATCACATATAATTAAATCTAATTCAATTCATGTCTATATGCTTTCACTCTCAAGAAATTTCTACACATATCATCAACCCTAGAAGATTATCTCTAAATCCTCAATTTTCCACTTCAAGGCATAAACCAACATTATTTCAATTTTATCAATTAGACTAGGGTTAACCATGGAAAATATGTAAATTCATCATAATAAAATGATTCACTACTAATTCAATCATAAACAATCAATATCCACTCAATTGGATCAACATACAACATAACCCACAATATTGAAGAAACCCTAACTTGAATTGGGGAATTCTTCATCAAATTGGGGGAATTCTAGGGGCCTCCATGGATGAATAAGCTATCATACCTTGTATACAAATCCCTCACAAATTCATCATAATAACATGATTCACTACTAATTCAATCATAAACAATCAATATCCACTCAATTGGATCAACATACAACATAACCCACAATATTGAAGAAACCCTAACTTGAATTGGGGAATTCTTCATCAAATTGGGGGAATTCTAGGGGCCTCCATGGATGAATAATCTATCATACCTTGTATACAAAGCCCTCACAAATCTTGGATGATTAGAAGAATTTGACCTAGCTTGATTTTCTTCTTCTTCTTCACTTTCTAGAGAGAGAGTTTCTTGGAGGGAATTAGGTTTGATTTGGGGATTTAGAAATAATGATTAGGATGACTTAATTAAGGGTCTAAAGTCTTTATATAGGTGGTCTAAACTAAGTTAAAATGACACCGCTTAATACCAACTTAATTATGGAAAGTTTCATAAACCAATATTTAATCGACTTAAACATGCCCACTGCCTCACCCACGAGACCATACCTATGGGCCGTGGCTGGATCCATGGGGCGTGCAGGTCTTATATGGGTGGTGGTCTGCAAGTGAAATTTTGGGACCTTGAACCACAAGGCCATCCATGAAGTGTGCCCCCTATGGGGTGTGGGTCCCTTCGTGGGTACACTGCCTTGGGGCATATCCTAGGGTGGTGTTTTAGGGTCCTCTCAAGGACCCTAAGTTGGTCCTTGGGGAGTCGTACCTTGACGTTCTAGCCTGAAATCCTTCATTCTAAGTACGGGAAATTAAATTCACAACTCTAACCCTCATGTCAAGCTCTAGTTTTGCCTACTAGTTTCTGAGGTATTGCAACAAGGCAAGGACATTACCGAGCAAATAGAAGCAAAAAAGATGAAAAAGGTTGAAGATAGCAAAAATTGAAAATCACCAAAGACATTCAGTGACTCACCGAGTGGCACTTCAGCTCGCCTAAAGTTCCAGACTACCAGCCTGGGGAGAAGCCAAATTGGCGATCAATTTGGACCTTCGGTGAACCGCCGTACAGATCACCGATACAAACTTGGATCACCTAAAGTAATAGAGCCCTGAGGTTAAAGAGCTAAGGCAAACCGGTGATGGAATGGAACCATTGGCGCATCGCCGACTTGGTTGGCGATGCTCGATTAACCTCGCCCAGTGATCCTGAAGGCCAAAATTTGAGAAGGTATAAATTGAATTTCAAAAAGCAGAAAAAGGGTTCCAAGTCTTAATCCAGTCATTTCCTAAGAAATTTCTCCACTGTAGAACTTAGAGTTTTTGCTTGAGACTTTGTTTTACTAAGTTTAAGGAGTTTTCAAGTAGATTTGGAGTTAGATTTTTGATATTGAGCATTTTGGATCACTGTAAAGATGTGAATTGCAATACCTAAATTATGGAGAATGTAATTGGTATTGATTTATTCCCTTTTATCATGTGTGGCCAAAACCCCCTTTCTTGGGGGGTGTGATCATGTGATTATTTGCTTTAATTAGCTTATGGGTATTGTTGATTAATGATTAAAATGTTGTTTTAAAGTGAGTTTGATTGATAGTTGTGTATTAACTCATAAATTGTAGTTGCAAATACAATTTTAGCATAGTATTTTAAGCTTGCTCGAGAGAGAGGTTATAGAATCAACGTTATCCATTGATGATTATAGTGATTGGGTTGTTGTGGGTTCAGTGCGAGAGAGTGAATTTCAATTCAATCCTACCTCTCTAGCTCGACAGAGTAGATAAATTAAGGTTTTGAGTTGTTTATAGTGTTAAGCTTGTCGAGGTTCGAGAGAACTCGCTTGAATCGTAATAGTTATTTGAGAGAAAATTATTGCATCTATAGTCTAGCCTACCACTGAGACTGAGTAATTTATTAATAAACATAAATTACCCATATAGTGAAATTAACCTTTAATCAATAACATTCTCGGGAATCCCTCTCTACTTATCTACTTCCCTATTTTTGTGATTATTGTAGTTGTTAATCGACACTCTTAAACCCTCATCTAACATTCGTTGTCAAACCATTAATTTACTTTGCTTGGTTTTGATAATGTGTACTTTTATAACCGATTAGAATCATAACTTCTACTTCTTAATTGAATTCGATATTGTATTGCTCCTTGTGGGTTCGATCCCAACTCTTTGTTGGGTTTTATACTAGAATACGATTGCCTAAACCTAGTATTGGATGAGGTGTAGATGAGCGTTCATCATAAATGGTGCCGTTGCCGAAGAGTGGTGTTATTGAATTCTCTTTTTGAAGTTGGTTTGTGATTTGATTATGTTGTAGTTGAACCTATTTACCTTTTGTATGTTGTTTGTTGCCTTTGAGCAGGTGAAGAAATGAGTTTCAATGGAAGCAACACCATCCAGCTGGGCCAAAATGATGACATCGGTAATTTGAATGATGTGAATGAAGTACTGATGAATGTGGTACATTTGGGTGGTGTAAGTGCTATCTTGTTGCCTCAGGTTGGGAGAAATACGGTGTTCCACGTGATAACCATGATGCTACAACTCTTGCAAATGAAAAGGTTATTTGGAGGCTTTGTTCATACGGATCCCCATGACCATATTTGAAAATTTTTGGACGTTTGTGGTCCCTTCTCGTCCAAGAACATATCCCAAGAGTCATTTCAACTTTGATTGTTCCCTTTTTCCTTGATGTGAGAGGCTACCAAGTGGTTAGCCGACCTACCTAGGGACTCAATTACCACTTGGGATGAATTGACTGAAGCTTTCTACATAAGGTTCTTTCCTCCTTCGAGGATGATGTCATTGAGAGATAATATCCAAGGTTTCAAACGCTTGAATGGTAAGCCAATCCACGAGACTTGGCTATGGTTCCAGAAATTGCTACACAAATGTTCGACTCACGGATGCCCAAACAACGTCTTGCTACAGCATTTCTATCAGAGTCTAGACTTTGTAAACAAAGGTTTAGCTGATCAACTTGTTTAATGAGGTATCATGCAGTAGCCTTTTAAGATCGCTTCTACTTTACTTGATGGCATGATTAAAATCAATCGTGTTTGGTATACAAGAGAGGATCAAGTGTCTCTTTTAACCTTTAGGATGACCAAGAAACAAATTTTAAAGGACCAACAATGGGATCAAAACATGGCTAAAATGATGACCCAAATGGACTTGTTGTCAAAACATGTCATGAGAAGTGGTCCAAAAAATGTGAACGTCTATATAATGAGAAAGTGAGTTTCCTTACAAACCAAGGTGGTGGTTTCAGTCTGAACTATCCAAGGTCGGGCGAGAATCAAGATTGGAATAGAGAACATGATGATAATTGGAGAGACTGTGATAGGGAATGGCGTGATCGTGGAACTAATTGGAAGGAGAGAGATAGGAAAAATGAGAGATATGTACCTCTCCATGATCGTCAAAAGCGAAAAGAACAAAGGGTTGACCCGAAAAGTTTCCACACTTATGATATGCTCTCACGCATTCTCAACAAAGTGGAAGTGTTGGACAAAGTATTGAAAGAAATGAAGAATGACGTCTCAATTCTAAATAAGATTGTCACCTCTCACTCGGTGTCCATTAAACAGCTAGAGACATAATGGGTCAAATCTCGACTCATTTAAATCCAAGGCCAAAAGGGGGACTACCGAGTGACACCATGGCCAATCCCAAGAATGAATCTTGAATGGCTATATTCATCATGCCACAACGTAAAATAAGGCACTTCTTAGGAGGCAACTCAAGTGCTTAATGCTTTAAATATTTTTTTTGAATAACGGGTGTTGATGTGCAGGTTGAAAATGTAAAATTTTGGGAAAAGAGCAGCTAGGCGAGCAAAAGGTCCGGTCAACGAGCCCGACTTGGACTGCTGTTTAAACCACCTAACTTACTAAAGGTTCTGTAAAACTCAGCGAGCTAAAGTGCTACTCTACGCATTACCGAGTGGGTCGGTAACATAAGTCGTTATAGCTGACTGACGCGCGAACTGAAGAGTCTTTAAGGCCAAACCATTTTTAAATTCAAAAATCTCCCCCATTTCATACTTTTTTGACTTCCAAACTTTCACACCCGTGTATCTTATTATTCTCGTACAAGTTTACTTGCTTTTTGTGTGGAATCTATAACTCGGGGAGGATTTTTGGATTCATTGATAGCCTAACATTTCAAATTTTTGGCATATAAGGTTGGTTTTCCGAACCCCAACTTAACATTTTGGTAAAAAATCAAGTGTATGATCATTGTGTAGTTGTTTTTTTGTACGTAATTGTGATTTTTTGAATGTGCTGTTATTGATGTATGCCCGTATGTAGTTTAAATTGTTGTTAATGAGCCTTAAATCATAAAATCTCATGTTTAGCATATTTAATTTTGTTGGTTGTGTTGATTTAGTTGTGGGTCTAGTTTGGGTGAAGTTTGAGTAACTCGAAATTGTGTCGATTATTGGATTTTGCCTAATGATAGAGCGGTTGACGTCATTCTTAAGGGCAAAAGACGTCAATTGGCCAATTTTGGCCAAATTGAGGGAAGTTTGAGTATCCCTTGGGCATGGGTAGTATGGGTCTAAGCCTAATTGCATAGAATAATAGTTTTATTTTGTTTTCGTGGACTGCGGGCTAGATTTTGTAGATCGGGGTGAAAAACTGGCAGGTTGGACTATTCGGCGAGCTGAGTCGAGCTCGCCGAGTAGTTCGGTGGTTCACCTAAAGACCCCTAGGTCGCCTTTAAATTCTCTATTTTTGAGGTCTAATTTCTGTAACTTTCGGCGATATGCATATGCTCGCCAAATTCACTCAGCAACTCACTGAAAGCTCCTTCTGATCGCCTTTTTATGCCCCAAATTCATAAAAATGTTCTATAACTTTCAGTGAGCTACTTCTAGTTCACCGACTAGTGTCGGTGATCCACTGAATACATCTAGAAATCGCCGACCTGTGCTTAATTTTGAATGATTTTATTATGGAACTTTCGGTGAGCCCAACTGGGCTCACCAAATGAGTTTGGCGACTCACCGACCGGTTCGGGGAGTGTTTCTGTGCAGTTTTCAAACTGTGATATATTTCTTGAATTGCATTTAACGTGCGTGCTTTTATTTTGCAGAAATGGCTAGACCAAAGGTCGCAGGTAGAAATCAACCGCCCCGAAAGAGGGCAAAAGAGATCGTTATTAATGAGGAGGCTACAACCTCTCGGTCCCCGACTACCAAACTTCCTCCAAAGGTGTAGGGCCCCATGGAACCTACACCAGTGGAGGGGAGCTCCAACAGTGAGGGAATTTATGCCACTCACCTCACCACTTCTGAGAGTGAGTACCGCTCTGAAGGCAGTTCTCTGACATCCATCTCTTAGCCGAAAGATGACTAACTCCTACAGGCTAGGAGAGTAGAGCTACGCTTCAAGTCTATGAATGATCTATCTAGGAGCACGGTGCCTCCTACGCCTTCTCCACCTCCAGCTTCAGATCAAGTAACAGTGTAGACACCACCTCCGGTTCATGTTCCTCCACCCCAGTCACTCAACCGACTAATGGCTGAGGGTCTGAGGACAATTTTAGAAGAAAAGAGGTTATTTACTAACGGCGTGGTAGACCGGTACCCAGAAGTGTGGAGCACTTTGAAGTTCCACAAGTTTGAAATATATACGAAACCCCGAGGCCCTTACATTCTCACTTGGGTCCGGGAGTTTTGTTCAGCATATGGGGAGTTGGCACCAAAGGTGAAAAAGAAGGCCAGTGTGTTTGAAGCGATAGATTATGTGATGGTTCGGGGCTGGAACCTCAGATATTACTGAGGTGCTCGGGTGTTCCTTAGACTTCATGCATTTCTATATTGATCTCATCAAGAAAAAGACCTTAGATGATCTAAAGGGTTGGATGGCGCCCCTAATTTCTAATGTGACACTGAGGTGGATCGAGGTCGGTACATGATGAGTCCGAGACTTGGACTCATTTAGGCTTTATTTGGATAGATTTAGTGTCCTCAAATGCTTATTTTGTGCCCATAACTGATATAAAATCCTTGATTTCCAGGTATTTGAATTGAGGAACAAAACAAGGACAACACTAAGTTGCAAAAAGGAACGAAGCGAGCTGAAAGAAGGAAGAAAATAGTGTCTTTTCGAGATTTGGATTCATTTTGGGATTTATTTGGATAGATTTAGTGTCCTCAAATGCTTATTTTGTGCCCATAAGTGATATAAAATCCTTGATTTCCAGGTATTTGGATTGATGAACAAAGCAAGAACACTAAGTTGCAAAAAGGAACAAAGCGAGCTGAAGAAGGAAGAAAAGAGAGTCTGGTGATCGCCAAGTCCATTTGGCAAGTCACCGAATGGCCATTACCTCACCTAAAGTTCTATTGTGCCAAGCCCTTAAGGAAAAAATCAAGTTAGCGAGAGAAAGGAGCAGTCGGAGGATCGCCAAGTGGTTCCACGATGCAGTGTTAGATCACCCAAAGTTACAGACCTTGAGGATGCTGAAGGCCAAAGCAAGAAGGTAATGGAATGGGTCAAAGGGCGGATTGTCGAGATGATTGGCAATCCTAAGTTACTGTGTCGAATGGTCCTTCGCAGCATATTTTTGGTGGCTATAAATACATTTTCAAAAATTAAGTTTATTAATCAGATTTTATAAAATTTTATTCTGAATATTCAGTAGAGTAATTTTTGAGTTTGAACTCGGAGTTTTTAGAGACATTTTTCCCTTAGCTTTGAACAATTGAAGTTTTCCATTTTTGAGAAATTGGAAGTGGGTCTTTGAGATTCTTCAATTTGAACCTTTGTAAAAATGAAATTAATCTTATCCAGTTGATGGAAACACAATTTGGTAACGATTTTTTATCTTTATATGATGTCTAGCTAAAACCCCAATTCTTAGAGTGTGATTATGTGATTACGGGCTGATTTAGCTTATGGGTATTGCTAATTGTTAGTGTAAATGTTGTTTAGAAGTGATTTCAATCAGTAATTGTGGTTTAATTTAAGGAATTGTAGTTGCAAATATAGTTCTACCTTTGTGTTTTTTACTTGCTCGAGAGAGATGTTTTAAAACCAAGATTACTAAATTGATGGTCTATGGGTATTGGGTTGTCATGGGTTTAGCTCGAGAGAGTAAATCCTAAACCCTTTTCCACACATTCAGCTCGAGAGAGTGAATGGACTAAAGCCTAGGTTGTTCTTATTTGCATGCTTGTCAATGTTCAAGAGAAATCGACTTGATTCGAGGTAAATTGCTCGAGAGAAAGTTTACCTCCTCTAAAATCTAGCTGATTCACTAATTTACAGCTATTTTCTAACAATTGCAATTACCCATTTGTCTACATTAGTCTATAATCAAATCACATCCCAAGTACCCGTCTCATTATTGTTATTTTTGTGTTGGTTGCTGCTGCTGTAGTTGATAATTTGAAACCAAACCCCCCTTGTTATTTGACATTCGTGTCACCACTTAATTTAAATTATGCTTTTATTCGTAAATGTCTATTCATATTGCTAATTTGAACATATTCGCACTTTCCTATTGAATCTTAAACACGTACAACCCCCTGTGGGATTCAACCCCAACTCATTTAGTTGGGTTATACACTGACTAATGATTGTTGACTCTTAGAACTAGATTAAGTGTCTTTGATAGCGTTATTCAATCAAAATGGCGCCGCTGCCGGGGAGCGGTGTTGGTTAAGATTCTTTAGTTAAGTTGAATTTTGTTCTTATTAGTTATAGTCGAATCTACTTACTTTAAGTTTTGATTTACATGTTGCTTGTTTAAAGCAGAATAAAGGAGCATGTCTTGTAGCAACGGTGACCAAACGGACCACCCTCCTTTGAGAATGATGATTCTTAGGGATAATATCCTACGTTTCAGGAAAATTGAGGGTGAGCCAATCCATGAGTTGTGGCTGAGATTTAAGTCACTATTGTTGCAATGCCCAACTCATGGAATCTCATATAATATGCTAAAGGACTGCTTCTATAGAGGTCTTTGTCCGGAGAATAAGGTAGTGGCTAACCAAATTTCTTCAGGTGGTCTCACACGACTACCATAGGCAATAACAACCCAGCTCCTTGATCATATGGCCAAGACCAATAAAGAGATTTAGAAGGACCAGATCATGGCCACACTGTTGACTCGGCTGGATCTTGTTGCCAAATAGATCATAGAATTGGAATCACTAGACAAAAAGAAAGACCGGTACATTCCCCCTCATAAGCATATATAGCCTAAAGAGTACAAGGGTGGACAAATAGAAGAGATATTCTCACTCATTCTTCACAAAGTTGAAGAACATGAGAAAATGTTGAATGGGATAAAAGATAATGTCTCACTGTTGAATTAGATGACTGCTTTCCATTCCATATCTATTCAGCTACTGGAGGCACAAATGGGTCATGTTTTTTCTCCTCTCTACCCCATGACTCAAAATTGAGTGGGGAAATGCGTTGTGCCACGACGTTAACAAAAGCGTTTCTTGGGAGGCAACCCAAAATTTATTTGCTTTCTTTTAAACTTTGAAATAATGGACTCAAGCAAAAATCCAGTCGGTGACAATCCGAAGAGGTCAGCAAGCCCGACTTGAACCTCCATTGGACTCAAGGAATATTGAAATTTGGAGTCTGTAAAACTTTGCGAACCCAGGAGTAAATTGGCGTGTCGCCGAACAGGTTGGCGATCGCGACTAAATCCGCCGTTTGGACCCCAACATTAACTGGAGGTCCTGTAAAACTCGGCGAGGCAATTTCTCACTCGGCGTGTCGCGAGTGGGTCGGTGAGCAGGACTAATGTCGTCGAATGGGCGAGAACTGGTCTGTTTTAAAGTTTAAAAGTTCAAAATCTTTCATATTCCCTCACTTTTCCACTTTCCAAACTCACACCTACACTTTATTTTCCCAATATTCTAGTGTTTTTATCGTGTATTAGTCATCAATTGTGTGTTCGGAGTGGATATCATTGCTGCCTAGCTCTACAACTTATATATTCGGCATTAAAGGTTGGTTTTTCGAACCCCAAACTTGTATTTAACGATTTTTACTCATTTGCAATTGTTCTTATCTTAGTGATGTGTGTTCGGCCTCTCTGATCGTAATTGTATGCTTGAATGCATGTTATAATTTGAATTTCCTACCTAAAGTGCCTAATCGTTGATTTCCCAAAATTTGCATAAAATTGATCAAAATTGTTGGGTTGTGCTAATTTGTTGATGAGTCTAGTTGGGTGAAGTCTGAGTAACCTGCATTTGTGCCAAATGACATATTTTTCCCAATGATGAAGCGGTTGACGTCATTCTATAGGGCAAAAGTCATAAAATAACCAAATTTGGCCAAATCGGGAGAAGTCTGAGTTTCATGGGACCATGGATCTTATCAGTCTAAGTTTAATTAAATGAGTGCATGTTTTGATTTTGTTTTCCAGGGTTGCGGGGTTGAATTTGAAAGTCGGGGTTGAGAGTAGGCACGTTAGGTCATTTGGCGAGTTGAGTCGAGCTCGCCAAACCACTTGACAGTTCACTGTATCCCCCTAGATCGCCTTTAATTTCATGCAAAACTTGAGTTTGGGTCTGTAACTTTTGGTGAGAAGCCTGAATTCGCTGAGCCAAGTGTACTCGGTGACTCGGCGACTCGCCAAAAGTACTTCCTAATCGCCCTTTCTGCGCCCTTAACCCTTAAAATGCACGGTAACGTTCGGCGGGCTAGTCCTTGCTCGCTGAATGTTGTCAACGATTCGCTGAAAGGTCATCCCCATCACCAACATGCCAGTTTTCCTATAAAAATCTGAAGCCAATCCTTTCGGTGAACCCGATTTGGCTCGCTAAAGAGATTCGGCGACTCGCCGACCAGTTTGGCGAGTTTCTCTACAATAGTTTTCCTGCAAATTTTCTAGAACTGAAGCTAACTTTTTTTGATGATTTTGCAGATATGGCTAGACCAAAAGTGGTTGGTAGAGACATGCCGCCCCGCAATAGGGCCAAGGGAATCAAGATCAATGAGGATGCAGCTGCATCCAAAGCTAAGGCTACCAAACATCCCACCAAAGGTGGGAAAGGAAAGGAAAAAGGCAAGGATCCTGCACCAGCATCATCGGAGGCCAACTTTGACAGTGACGACATCCATGCCACTCACCTCACCACTTATGAGAGTGAGGGTGAGCACCAAGAGCATTAGGCTACAACTTATGAGCTTGAAAATGAGCTACTAGCAGCCCAGAGAGCGAAACTGCATTCCAAGAGGCTCAATGATCCGTGTAGGATCAAGATCCCCCAGACCACTACTCAACCCCCACCCCCGCTCACTTAGGTTACATTACTACGGATGGGGCAGCTAACTCATTTGGATGATTGACGTGCCACCTGACTTGAGGCCACCATTCCTGGCATGATCTAGAGGTCCCTCGCCGATACTGTGACACCTCTGAGTTCCACTATTGATTCCTTTGCGGCAAGGATAGTGGTGTGTGAGTGTGGCTAAGGGGCCACTGAGGAGGTGACGGCCCTAAAGGCCGTTACTGCAGATCTGAGGAGTGATGTGGACCAGCTGAAGTCCATTGACATGTCGATGATTTTCGAGACAGTAGAGATTCTAGATGTGCCATTTGAGCCAGATATGCCTCTGGTTACCACCAAAGATGATGTTTGAGCTGAAGAGGTAGTTAATCTCGAGTCTGAGGCGGACACGAATGTGGAGATGCTTGGGGTTGCTGATAAGGTTGCTTATGAGCGCCTTACAGAGACTGATAAGGCCATAGTACATGCAGTTGTGTAGACCTCTTTGGCAGACACACCCTCGGCTGACCCTAGTGAATCTGGTGCTATTGATGTGACTCTGAAAACTGATGCCCTAGATCTGAGTGTTGCACCGGGCATTGATGCCTCAACAGATAGAGCGACTGTTTAGATAGGATCCCTCTTTACCTCCTTCTCTGTCAGTTTTATTGATTTTTAGATGTTTATTGCACTTGAGGATAAATTGTTGTTTGTTTGTGGTAGGGTGAGGTATTTCCATACCTACCTCTTATGATTATTGTTTCTGTTTATATATTGGGTTTGGTGCTATATATTATGTTTTGACATTATTTTTGTGGATGTTTAAGCTTGTGGCTCCTTATTTTGAATGTAAATGATATTTGGACCCTTCCGAAATATTTTTCCACCTCTTGTGTATTTAATTGTGGTTGATCTTGTGCAAATTTGAGTGTCGGTTGTGATCAATAACGATGGCTTGAATAGTGCTCTCAAGCGAATAAACATAAATGTGCAGCTACGATGAGGCCAAATGAAGTTGCGTAGGCAATATGTGAACTATTTGCATCTCGTTGTGTCTAGCCGATTGTCCAATTAAGTCTCTTGTGATGAACATTGCACACTAGCGAAAGTGTGGAGTCTTGTTTGATATTGGTTTCAATGCCTTGCGTGATGAGCTTATCGTGAACCATGTGTGATGACACCTAAAAATTTTCCCGTTGGTCCGATTGACCAAGTGATGTGAGCTCTTGAAATGATCTTAGGCAACAATTTTAAAGAGTAAAACAATTTGACAATATACCTCTTTTGTGGCCTACCTTGTGAATGTGTGATCATTGCTTGAACACCCTTTGAGCCTTACCCTTTTCTTGGAAGAAACTTAATGAAATTGTGACCTTTCTTTATCCCTTCACCCTTAATCCTCATGAGATGTGGTTTGTTTGAATAACCAACTTAAGCCAAAACACTAAGTTGGGGGTGTGGTTAAAAGAGAAGGTAAATCAAGAAATGTGAAGAAATTCCCCTCTACCCATAGTTTTGAGAAAGATGGAACCCCTCCATACAAAAAAAAACAAAAAAAAAGAAGAATGAAAAAGTTGTGGAATAAAGTGGTGAAAGTTGAAAAAGAACTGGGGTGTCCAAAGTTTCATGGAAAATGAATAATGGGGTGAATTTTGAACATGAATGAAATTGTTGAAGACTAGGGAAGAAAGTGTTGTTCATACCACATTCCATGAGGATAGCAGCCGCTGAACCTAAATGACCATACATTTACACTCAGCCCTGTTACAAGCCTTGAAAAGACCTTTTTGATCTTGAGTGAACTGAAACGAAGGTTAATTGGAAAATAAGGGCAAGCCTATGGGTGAAGTCATGCATGTGTTCATCTTTGTGAGAGTTAGAGTTGTTGTGATTCCGGAGCTATAAATTGTTAAACAAATTGTATGTGAATATGGAATCCTTTTTGTGTGAGGGAATCTGAGTACTTTTGGTGAGCTTGAACTTGCATTTGAAGCAAGTATTGTGAACTTGAGAATCTTTAATAATAGTCAGTCACAACTTGAATCTTTGAGTGCACAATTGATCCTTGCATGAGTAAGTTGAGTCTTGTTGTGTGTATTCATGGTTGAGTCTTGTGTAGCAGAGGCATCCTTTTTGAACTGCTGAACTTGAGTTTTACTTGAGGACAAGCAAAAGTTTAAGTTGGGGGTATTGATAAGTCCGAGATTTGGACTCATTTAGGGCTTTATTTGGATAGATTTAGTGTCCTCAAATGCTTATTTTGTGCCCATAAGTGATATAAAATCCTTGATTTCCAGGTATTTGGATTGATGAACAAATCAATGACACTAAGTTGCAAAAAGGAACAAAACAAGCTGAAAGAAGGAAGAAAAGAGAGTCTGGTGATTGCCAAGTCCATTTGGCGAGTCGCCGAATGGACATTACCTCGCCTAAAGTTCCAATGTGTAAAGCCCTAAAGGAGAAAATCAAGTTGGTTAGAGAAAAAGAGCAGTCGGCGAATCGCCGATTGGCTCTGCAATACAGTGTTAGATCGTCCAAAGTTACAGACCTTGAGGATACTGAAGGCCAAAGCAAGAAGGCGATGGAATGGGTCAAAGGGTGGATCACTGAGATGATCGACAAGGCAGACTTATTGCGTCGAATGGTCCTTCGCAGCATATTTTTGGCGACTATAAATACATTTTCAAATATTAAGTTTATTATCAGATTTTATAAAATTTTATTCTGAACATACATTCAATAGAGTAATTTTTGAGTTTGAACTCTGAGTTTTTTGAGACATTTTTCCCTTAGCTTTAAAGAATTGAAAGTTTTCCATTTTTGAGAAATTAGAAGTGGGTTTTTGAGATTCTTCAATTTGGACCTTTGTAAAGACGAAATTAATCTTGCCTAGTTAATGGAAACACAATTTGGTAACGATTTTTATCTTTTTATGATCTCTAGCTAAAACCCCAATTCTTAGGATGTGATTATATGATTATGTGTTGATTTAGCTTATGGGTATTGCTAATTGTTAGTTCAAATGTTGTTTAGAAGTGATTTCAATCAGTAATTGTGGTTCAATTTAAGGAATTGTAGTTACTAATGCAGTTCTACCTTCGTGTTTTTGCCTTGCGAGAGAGAGAGGTTAAAACCAAGATTACTAAATTGATGGTTTGTGGGTATTGGGTTGTCATGAGTTCATCTCGAGAGAGTGAATCCTAAACCCTTTTGCACGCATTCAGCTCGAGAGAGTGAATGGACTAAAGCATAGTGATATGACATATTCGGGAGCCTCATCAAATACTAAGCGTCCACGGTCGTTCAATGGTAATATAACCCAACTAGTGAGTTGGGGTCAAGTCACAAGGGAGCGGTTTGTAATCAATAATTAAGAGAAAAGCAAGAACTTCGCTCAAGTCAATTATAGCTAAAGACTTGTATGAAGAAAAACATATCAAAGTAAAGAGTGACACAAGTGTCAATTATCGAAGGGCTTTTGTAGTCAATTATCAACTAGAAGCAGCAAATAATATAGAAATATGACTATGGAGACGGGATTCTTGGGAAGTGATAGGAATATGGGCTAAAGTAAACAACCAGGTAAATTCTATTGATAGTAAATCGCAGTAAATTGGTAACTAAGCTAGACTTTAGTGGGGGTAAATTTTCTCTTGAACAATTTACCCCAAATCAAATTGGTTTCTCTCGAATACCAATAAGCGGCAATGAAGCACAACCTTTGCCTTAGTTCATTCACTCTCTCGAGTTGAATGTGTGGGAGAGGGTTTAGGATTCACTCCCTCGTGCTAAACCCACGACAATCCAATAACCACAAACTATTTTCTCCTTTATCTCGCCGACTCGATTTTCTCCCTCAAAGCTTGGCACACGAGAACATTAGGTGAGACCATAGCTATATGGCGACTCCCCTAATGGTTTAGGCGATCCTCAGGCCGTCTTTTCTTCATTCTTTTCAGCTACTTTGTTTCTTTCTGCCCAATAGTGTCCATGCTTAGCCTCTAACTCCAAATACCTGAAACTCAAGTTATTGAGACAAAATATGCATTTGAGGACATTAAATCTATCAAAATAAAACCTTAAAAGAGTCCAAATCGTGGACTCATCAACACCACCAACTTAAGCTTTTGCTTGTCCGCAAGTAAAACTAAAGTTCAGCAGTTCAAAAAGGATGTCTCAAACAGTGCTACACAAGACTCAATCATAAATGCACACAAAAGACTCAATTTAATCGTGCAAGGATCAATTTACACTCAAAGATTCACGCTGTGACTCACCATTACTAAAGAATCTCAAGGTCACTATACTTGATTCAAATGCAAGTTCAAGCTCAACAAACGTATTCAAATGCCCTCACACAAAGAATGATTCCATATTCACTAAACGGTTCAATCATTTAAAGTTCAGGAATCAAGATCAACACTCACACTCACACTCACAAAGATAAACACAATGCATGATTTCATCCATAGGTTTGCCCTTATTTTCCAATGAATTTTGCTTCAGCTCATTCAAGATAAAAGAGCTCTTTTCAAGGCTTGTAATGGGGCTGAGTGTAATGGTAAGGTCATTTAGTCTTATAGGCTGAAATCCTCATGAAATGTGATGTGAACAACACCTTCTTTCCTTCCCTTTATCATTTTCATTCAAGCTCAAAAGTTGCCTCTTGTTCATCTTCCATGGGTCATTGAAAACCCCATTTTCTTTGTATTTCCACAACCTTATTCCACAACTTTTTTTTTTCAATCTTTTCTTCTCTTTTTTTTATATGGAGGTTCCATTTTTTTTCTCCAAACATGGGAAAAAGGGACTTCTTTGCATTTTCTAGATTTACCTTCTCTTTTCACCACACCCTAACTTAGGCTTTTGGCCTAAGTTGGCTATTCAAACAAACCATAGATCATGAGGATTATGGGTAATGGGTCAATAAAAGGTAGCAATGTGATCAAGTTTCTTTCAAGAATAGGTTAAGGCTCAAAGGGTGCTCAAAAGAGGTTCACACACTCACCAGGTAAGCAACCAAAGAGGTATAATGTCAAATTGGTTCACACTCTTTAAAGTTGCCTAAGATCATGTATAGAAATTGCATCACTTAGTCAACCGAACCAACGGGGCAAATTCTAGGTGTCATCACACATGGTTCACAGTAAACTCATCACACAAGGCATTCACACTAATGTCAAACAAGACTTCACACTTTTGCTAGTGTGCACTGTTAATCACAAGAGACTCAATTCGATACTTGGCTAGTCACAATGAGATGTAAAGAGTTCACATATTGTCTATGCAACTTCAATTGGCCTCGTCGTAGCTACACATTCATTTTTGTTCGATTGTGAGCACTATTTGAGTCATCGGTATCAATCAAAACCAGTACTTAGATTTGCAAGAGAACACCACATTCAACATATAAAAGAGGTGGCAAAATTTTTTGGAAGGGTCAAAAATCATTTACAATTAAAAACAAGGAGCCACAAACTCAAACATCCACAAAAACAATGTAAAAACACACTTTTTAGCTCAAAGCCCAAATATAAATACAACAAGAATTACGAATGTCACACAAAAGGTGAGCTCACCCCACCACAAATAAAAAATATTTGTCCTCAAATGCAAACAAGATTATCCAAAAGTCAAAAGAAATAAAGACAGAGAGGGAGGTAAAGAGGGGATTATGTTTGTGCAGTCGCTCCATCTGTCAGGGCATTGGTGCCCGATGCATCAATCTGGTCTGAGGCCTCAGTACCAGAGTTACCTCAGAAGGAACAGTCGTAGCACTAGGGGCAACCAAGAGAGTATCTGCTAAGGAAGCCTGCACAGTAGCATCTATCATGGCCTCTCTGGTCTCAGTAAGGCCCTCATATGAAGCTTCCTCAACTCTACCCTCATCTTTAGTAGTAGACGAAGGCATCTTTCGTACATCTCGGATCTCAACCACCCCGAAGATCATGGACATATCGATAGACTTCAGCTGATCCACATCGCTCTACAACACAGCTATAGCGGCCTTTAAGGCCGTCACCTCCTCGGTGATCCCTTGGCCACGCTCGACACCGCTATCCTTGTCACAAGGTCATTAATGGAAGCACTCAATGGTGTCACAGCATCAGGCAGGGTAGTCTGAATCATGCTTGGAATGGAGGTTTCTAGTCTAGCAACTTGACGATTAGCAGAATGGGCAAGTCTCCCCATCCAGAGTAATGAAGCCTAGGTGTTCGAAGTTTGAGAGACAGCAACAACAGTAAGTTTAGGAGGTAGTGAAGCAACATAAGAACTAGGGACATCAGAAGATACAGCACAAGGAGTACCTAAGGGCCCAGGGGGCGGAGTAGGCAAATATGTTTCTGTAGGTATGGAATCTATGTCCACATCCAGGGAAGGGTCCATTGGGGCTGCTTTTTGCATCTTCTCTGCCTGATCCTTAAGATATTCAGCTTCTATCCTTCGGATATCAATGGTGGATGTGGAAATCAGTTCCACATCCTTCTTTAAATCTCTATGTACCTGAGCCCATCTACACAACTCGGTGATCAATACCAGGAAGGGAAGTGAGGTCCGGTGCTGCTTTGCACGCATGAGAAGTTCATGTGCTATGGTGATCCCCAGATTTATCCTAGTTTCCTTTATAATGCAACCCAAATAGGCTGCCTTAGCAAGGCGAAGGATCGACTCATTCTGGGATGGCATAATTGTGCTGCTGATAAAGCCGAACCAGAATCTTGCAGCTACATTCAGATCTTTCTTTTCAATCAGAGCCCCTTCAGCCAACTACTTCAGAGTACCATATGAAATCAGTGGGGCTAACTATTTTTTAATCTTTTCCAGCTTCTCTATTCTGATCAAGTGCTGGCAGTGATCATTAATACGCGTGAACATGCCCAAGACTATGTTGATAGCAGCACTATCACAATTTACCTTTCGGCCTTTGACAACTACGTAGCCAACTGCTTTGAAAGTATTTGCTTGTTTCTTTCTCTGGGGTATCAATGCACAGTATGCACTGTAGAATTCTTTGACCTGGTTTGGAATATAAGAGCCACGGGGTTTGGTGAAGATTTGGAACTTGTGGTATTTCAGGCAATCCATTATCTCCGGGTACCCTTCGATCACTATATCCGTAGACAGATATTTCTCCTCAAGGATCGTCATCAGCCCCTCAGTCTTTAATGTGTTCATGGACTTAGGAGGATGACCCTATATTAGTGGTGCAAGCACCATTTCTTGCTCTGACCTAGAAGAGGAGGGGCAACCTGAGCAGTCCAGATCCTAGATGAATCATTCAACTTTTTAGATTATAGCTCTGTCTTTGGCGCTGCTACAAGCTCATCATCACCAGACACCATAGTTTGAGGCTCCTGATGCTCACCCTCACTCTCAGAGGTGGTGAGGTAAGTATCATAGATGTCGTCACTGTCGGAGCTTACCTCTGGTGATGCAGGTGCTCTGCCTTTACCTTTGCATTTCCCACCAATCGTGGAAAGTTTCATAGCTTTGTCCATGGAGGCAGTTGCACTCTCATTCAGTGTAATCCCCTTTGCTTTCCCTCGGGGTGCCATGTTTCTTCCAGCAACTTTAGACCTAGCCATGTCTACAAAACATTTGGAAAAGTTAGATAAGTTTCAATCAAATTCATAGGAAAAATAGTTGCAGAAAGACTCGTAGTACCAGTCGGCGAGTCGCCGAATTGCTTTGGCGAGCTAGGTCAGGCTCGCCAAAAGGATTCACTCAAAATTCTAGGCAGGTCGATGAATGGGAAGGTCTTTCAACGAATCCCCAATAGCTTTCGGCGAGAAAGACTTAGCTCACCGAAAGTTACATTGCAAAAAAGGTTTTGTGGTAGAGAAAAAGGGCGATCAAGAAGGCCTTCGGTGAGTCGCTGAGTGCCTTCAGTAACATCAGGCTTCTCGCTAATAGTTCCAAAATATAACAACACATAAGGCATGAAATTAAAGGTGAGATGGGAACATTAGGTGAACCGTCGAGTGGATCGGCGAGATCAACCCAGCTCGACAAATGACCTAACGTGCCTATTTTCAACCCAACTTCTCGAATATACCCCCGCAAGCCCCAAAAACAACATCAAAACATGCAATAGTTAAATTAAGACAAGACCCATAACACCCATTACCCCGAGATACTCAAAATTCTTCCAGCTTTGCCAAATTTGGCCAATTGATGACATTTGCCCTTAAAAACAAAATCACCCGCTCTCAAGGGCGGACCCATGTATTCAAGCTCGGGTGCTCGAGCACCCACTGACCCCGACGAAAACATTATATATGTATATAGAAAATACTAGAAAATTGATATAATAAATTCGTGAGCACCCATTGAACAAAATGCTTCATGGGTTATTTGGTTCTAAAGTGGCATTCAAAGATTGTTGTTACCCCTCAAACTAGGATTTGAGTCCTGGTAACACCTTATATTTTTGTTGAAAAAAGTAAACAACAACTTCTTCATAGTTTTTTTACTTATCTTTTTATACACATCTTTTTTCAATTTTTTTATTTTTCGTGCTTCATTTACTAACTAAACTATAAAAATATTTGTAAGATTCTAGAAAGATTTATTTTTTTTTGGATTGAGCACCCATGACTATCAAATTTTGGATCCGCCACTGCCCACTCTATTATTAGGCAAATTACATCGTTTGACACAAATACGGGCTACACAGACTTCACCCAACCATGCCAAATAACATGTGAGCACAACCTCACACAATTTACTTCATTTTAGAGCACAAAAAGATGGGAATTTAACATTGAAAACATTACGGGCAGGATTATCGAATTACAAACAGGCATTAAAACATTCTAATGCTATCAGAGAGGCCTAGCACACATCATCATCATAATATTGCTTGCATAAGAGTACAAATTACTAAAAATAAATGTGGAATTCAAAAAACAAACCTTAAATGCCGATAAAAATAAGATTGAAAATCTAGGCGGCAATGTAATCCAAGTCCAAGCACCACTCGATCAACTAAAATACTTATAGAGTGCAAAAATATCGAAAATACTAGATAGGTGCGAGTATGGGGAGATGAAAAAAAGGGAAAAATGAAAGAGTTTGAAATTTAAACCTTTGGCCCTTGAATAAACCGTCCAAATTTTGCCCATTCGGCGACACAAGTCGAGCTCACCGACCCACTCAACGACACGCCGAGTGGTCACTTACCTCGCCAAGTTTTACAAGACCCTCAGTTGATGTGGGGATCCAAATGGCAGACAAGATCGAGATCGCCGACTTGATTGGCGAATCGCCAAGAATTTTTTGGTCTCGCCGAGTTTTACAGACTCTACCTTAAAGTTGTCTTGAGTCTAACGACGGTCTAGGTCGGGGTTGCCAACCTCTTCGGTGTTTCACCGACTAGACTTTATCTAAACAATTTGCACTTTTCAAACATTTCCCACACTTTAACATCCACAATCAACACACCATTATTCTAAATAATAATTCAAAGTGATAAAACCTTGGGTTGCCTCCCAAGAAGCGCCTTATTTAATGTCGTGGCACGATTTAAGTCAACACCTAAACTTCATTTTCACGGTCGGCCATGGTGTCACTAGGCGACCCCTCTTTATGCTGTGAGTAGAGACACGACAGCACTTGGTTTATCTGGCATCCTATAGATAAATAATCATGGAATGAGAGGTTGTTATCTAATTCAGCATTTCGATATTCTCTTTTATCTCATTCAACACCTTATCTTGTTCTTTGATCTTGTGTAGAATGAGTGAGAGGACTTCCTGATTTTGTCTACCCTCCTACTTCTTCCCCTTTTTACGCTTGCAAGGGGGGAAGTGCTTGTCCTTTTTTATGGACAGTGCTTCCAATTTCGTGACTCTCTTGGACAAGACATCCATCTAATTAAGTCAGTATTGCAGCCCATTCTTGATCCTTCTTTGTCTCCTTGTTAGTCTTAATCATACCATTAAGGAGTTCGGCTACCACTTCATAAAGTTGTTGTGCCAAACAACTTGCAAAGAGTTGATCAACAACGTTTCTATTATCAGAACCAAGACCCCGATAGAAGCATTCCAGCATCAATTTATCGAGCATTCCATGAGCAGGGCACTGCTGTAGTAATGCCTTAAACCTAGGCCACATCTCATGGATACTTTCATCCCCCACTTGCTTGAACGTTAGGAGGTTGTCCCTAAGATTCAATAATTTCAAAAGAGGGTGATTCATTTGATACCCATAGTTACCATTCACACTCATCTTTCATGTTGCAATACACAAACAAGCAAAAAAAAATTAAAAGTTAAAAAAGTAGAACTATAACTAACAAGAACAAAATCCAACTTAACTAAAAACTCGCAATTAACACCACTCCCCGGCATTGGTGCCATTTTGATTTGACGTATTCGAGAGCTTCATCTAATATTAAGTGTCCACGATTGTTCAATAGTAATATAACACAACTAGTAAGTTGGGATCGAGTCCCACGGGAGCGATTTGTAATTGAGAATTAAGAGAAAAGGAAGAACTTCGCTCAAGTCAATTATAGCTAAAGACTTAGATAAAGAAAACCATATCAAAGTAAAGGGTGACACAAGTGTCAATTATCGAAGAGGGTTTTGTAGTCAATTATCAACTAGAAGTAGTAAATAATATAGAAATATAACTATGGAGACAGGATTCTTGAGATGTGATAGGAATATGGGCTAAAATAAACAATCGAGTAAATGTTATTGACAGTAAATCATTGTAAATTAGTAACTTAGCTAGACTTTAGTCAGGGAAAATTTTCTCTCGAATAATTTACCCTGAATCAAATCAGTTTCTCTCGAACACCAATAAGCGTTAATGAAGCACAACATTCGCCTTAGTCCATTTATGCTCTTGAGTTGAATGTGTGGGAGAGGGTTTACGATTCACTCTCTCGAGCTGAACGCACGACAACCCAATAACCACAGACAATCGATTGAGTAGTTTTCATTTTAAAACCTCTATCTCGAGCAAGTCAAAAACACGAAGATAAAATTGGATTTGCAACTACAACCCCAATAAATTCAAACATAACTACTGAACGAAATCACCTTTAAACAGCAAATTAACTGTCTATTAGCAATACCCAGTAGTAAATTCAACCCATATTCACATAACCTCACCGCAAGAATTGGGTTTTAGCTAAACAGAGTAAAGAGATAGAAATCGATAACGAAAAGTGTTTCCATCAAATAGGTATGATAGATATTGTTTTTACACACGTCTAAGATAAAGAATCTTCAATACCCACTTCCAATTGCTTAGAAATGGAAATATTCAAATCTTCAAAGCTAAGGAACAAAGTCTCCAAAACTCTAAGTTCTAAAAATTGAAAATAATGTTTGATATTCTAAAATTCGATACTAATTGCATACTAAACTAAAAATTTAAACAAGTATTTATAGTTGTCAAAAGGTGTGTTGCGAAGGACCACTCGACGCAGCTAGTCGAGATCGCCGATCCACTCAATGATCCGCCCTTTGGTCTAGTTCATCGCCTTTCTGCATTGTCCTTCAGTAAATTCAAGATCTGTAACATTGGACGATGGAGAACTGCATCACGGAATCATTCGATGATTTGCCAACTACTCTTTTATCTCACCGACTCAATTTTCACCCTTAAAGCTTGGCACACTAGAACATTAGGTGAGACCACAGCCATTCGGTGACTCGCCTAATGGTTTAGGCGATCCTCAAGCCGTCTTTTCTTCTTTCTTTTCAGCTGCCTTGTTCCTTTCTACCCAATAGTGTTCATGCTTAGTCTTTAACTCCAAATATCTAAAACTCAAGGATTTTCATCAGTTATTGGGGCAAAATATGCATTTGAGGACACTAGATCTATCAAAATAAATCCCTAAAATAGTCCAAATCATGGACTCCTCACGTAGGTTGTTTTTATTTGCATGTTTGTCAATGTTTAAGAGAAATCGACTTGATTCGAGGTAAATTGTTCAAGAAAAAATTTACCTCCTCTAAAGTCTAGCTTATTCACTAATTTACAACTATTTTCTAACAGATGCAATTGCCTATTTGTCTACATTAGTCTATAATCAAATCACATCACAAGAACCCGTCTCATTATTGTTATTTTTATGTTGTTTACTATTGTAGTTGTAGTTGATAATTTGAAATAAAACTCACCTTGTTATTCGACATTCGTATCACCCTTTAATTTGTATTAAGCTTTTATTCGTAAATGTCTATTCCTATGGTTGATTTGAACATATTCATACTTTCCTATTGAATCTTAGACACGTAACACTCCCTGTGGGATTCGACCCCAACTCATTTAGTTGGGTTATATACTAACTAACGATCGTTGACTTTTAGAACTGGATTAAGTGTCTTTGATAGCGTTAATCAATCAGTGCATCGATTAAGAATAAAGACATGAACGTGGCTATGAGATACTGGTTTGGGTTTATTAGCAACACCATTATGCCTTCACAGAATGAGTCGATCCTCCGACATTTTAAAGTTGCATGTCTAGGTTCTATTATAGATTGGTAGAGACTGAATGTAAGTCTGGTCATTGAGCAAGAGATGGCCATGATGGCCAAACAGAATCAGACATATCTTTCCTTTTCGGTGTTAATTATCGAGATGTGCAGGCGGGCTCGTGTCCCTATGAATGAGAAGATGGATGTGGACATGACCCCACCTTTTCTACTGACATCTGATGGATCAAGGCCGAGTACTTGAGGGATGCGGCCGACAGGAGCAGGGCTGCACCGATGGATACGTCCCCGGTAGTTGATATTGATATGTTGCCGACGGAGGCAATACTACCCCCTCCGACTAGTAAGCCTATAGTTACCTCTAGTCCTTCTGCTTCTGCTACTCCTAGTTCTACTGCTACACCCCCTCCCACTACTACTACTACTGCTGCTGCCTCCCGACCCTTTATCACCCCGGCCATGTTATACAAGATGGGCCATCTGGCTTATTTCACTGATGTGCATGCCTCCCAGGTAGAGGCCATTGTGCCTAGGTTAATAGAATGGGCAATTACTGTCGCCTTAGCCCCGATTAGAGCTGAGATGAAAGAGCATAGAAAGTTGATTGATGGCCACAGGCTTGTATTGGATGCCCTTACTATAAGGGTTGAGGCCTGTGAGCAAGGTCGGGGTGATTCAGCTACTGTGATAGACTTGAAGGCTGATGTTGTTGAGCTATGAAAGGATTTGGACGAGCTGAAGTCCACAGATTTGTTGTTGTTCGACACAGTTGAGATCCTCGATATTCCGAGCACTGATGTTCTAGCCAGTTTTTAGGTTCCTTCGGCTACTATTATCGGAGATGTTGTTATAGATGCGGTTAAGGCTGAGTCTAAGGCTGAGACCGATGAGGAGAAGTTAGGTGTTAGAGACGCAGTTATGTATAATGACTTAGCTGACCTTCAGGCAACAATGATTTATACAGCGGTTGAGGCATCGCTTAGAGTTACGTCGATGGTGGGCTCCAGTAGAGCCAAGGATAATGTTGCACCGGGCACTGATGCCAAGATGATGAAGTCAACGATATGTAGAGTTCACCCCAGTCTTATCCTGGATGGATGTTTATTTTGACTCCCATTCTGTTTTTGTTTCTCTATTTCTTTGCATTTGAGTACAACTGCTTGATTAGTTTGGTGGGATAAGGTATTCCCATACCTACCTCTTTTGGGCTATTTTGTGGATATTGTTGTTTTTGGTTTTGTGAATGTTGGATCTTGGCTTTTGATCCATAGAGTTGGTCCATTGTTCCTAATGTACAAATGGTTTTAAACCGATTTTAAAAATTGACACCTTTTGATGTGTGTGAATGTGGTTGTTCTTTTGCAATTTTAAATGTCAATTTTGGTCAATATCGATGACTTGAATAGTTCTCTTGTTTGAACGACAAGTATATGCAAATCCGATAAGGTGAATTGAATTGCATAAGTCATATGTGAACTCGTAGCATTACATTGTGACTATGCGATTTGTTGAGTGGAACTCTTGTGATTATCGTTGCATGCTAGCGAAAATGGTAACATCTTGTTTGATAATTGTGTTGAATGTCGTGTGTGGTAAGGTATTCTTCAAATGCATGCTTGGTAATACCTAGAACTTTCCCCGTTGATCCAATTGGCTAGTGTGAGTAAATGATAGAGATTATACTTCTTTGAGACTACCTTGTGAGAGTGTGAACCTAGCTTGGCACCACTTAAGCCTATCCTTTTCTTTGGAAGAACCTTGAACACAAATGACCCATTTTTTCCCACCTATAATCTTCATGGAGCATTGGTTGTTTGAAAAGCTAACTTAGGTCAAAGTCTAAGTTGGGGTGTGGTGAAAAAGGAGGCGAATCAAGAAGTTTGAGAAATTCCCCCCTTGAAAGATTGTATTGAAAAAGATGGAACCACTCCATATAAGAAAAAGAAATGAAAAGAAGAAAAAGATTGAAAAGAAAAGAATTGTTGAAATAAAGTTTGTGCAATCAGCAAAGGAAATGGGGTGTCCAATAAGTTATGCTTAAAAGAATAGGGTGTGGATTTTGAGAATCAAAAAGTATTATAAAGAAAGTGAAAGAATGAAATGCAGTCCATGATTCATGAAGGTAGAAGTCACTAAACCTAAATGATAATACCATTACCCTCTTCCCCATTACAAGCCTTGAAAGACCTTTGTGATCTTGAATGAGCTTATTATCATGTTGATTGGAAAATACGGGCAAGCCTATTGAAAAAGATCATGCATGTGTTTTCCTTTGAGAGGCTAAGAGTTGTTTTTTATTTCAAAATTTTAAAAGTTGATGAGCTTTGTGTGAGCATGGAATCGTTTCTTATGTGAGGGTATTCTAATGCTTTTGTTGAGCTTGAACTTGCATTTGAAGCAAACATTGTGAGCTTGAGTCCATTTGATGATATTGAGTCACAATTTGAAACTTAGAGTGCACAATTGAATATATCTTGTGTAGTTTGAACCTTTTGTGTGCATTTATATTGAGTCTTGAGTAGCACTGTTTGTAGACATCCTTGTTGAACTAGTTGATCTTGAGTTTTACTTAAGGACAAGCAAACATTTGAGTTGGGGGTGTTGATGAGTCTTAGATTTTGACTCATTTTGGGCTTCGTTTTCATAGTTTTATTGTCCTCGATGCCTTATTTATGCTTTAAACTAATGTTAAAGTGTTGATTTGCAGCAATGAAGGCAAAGGAGCAAGGAAAGGACATTGTCGGGCAAAAAGGAGTAAAAAAGATGAAAAAAGCATAAGATTGCAAAAGCTGAGAATCACCTAAGCCACTCGGCGACTCGCCGAGTAGCACTTCAGCTCGCCTAAAGTTCCAGACTGCCATCCTGGGGAGAAGCCAAATTGGTGATAGATTTGTACCTTCAACGAACTATCGAACGGATCGGCGACACAAACTTGGATCACCTAAAGTAACAGAACCCTGAGGTTGAAGAGCCAAGGAAAATCGGCGATGAAATGGAATCGTCAACTTGGTCAGCGATGCTCGACTAACCTCGCCCAGTGATCCTAAAGGCTAAAATTTGAGAAAGTATAAATTGAATTTCAGAAAGTAAAAAAAGGGTTCCAAGTCTAAATCCAGTCATTTTCTAAGTAATTTCTCCACTATAGAACTTAGAGTTTTTGCTTGAGACTTTATTTTACATAGTTTAAGGAGTTTTCGAGTAGATTTGGAGTTGGGTTTTTGATATTGAGCATTTTGGATCATTGTAAAGACGTGGATTGCAATACCCAGATTATGGAGAACATAATTAGTACTGATTCTTCCTTTTTATGATGTGTGGCTAAAACCCCCTTTCTTGGGGTGTGATCAAGTGATTATTTGCTTTAATTAGGTTATGGGTATTGTTGTTTAATGATTTAAATGTTGTTTTAAAGTGGGTTTGATTGATAGATGTGTATTAACTCATAAATTGTAGTTGCAAATGCAACTTTAGAATAGTGTTTTGGGCTTGCTCGAGAGAGAGAGAGGTTCTAGAACCAAGGTTATCAATTGATGATTGTAGTGATTGGGTTGTTGTGAGTTCAGCTCGATAGAGTGAATATTAATTCAATCCTACCTATTTAGCTCGAGAGAGAGAGTAGATACATTAAGGTTTTGGGCTGTTTATAGTGTTTAGCTTGTCGAGGTTCGAGAGAACTCACTTGAATCGTAATAGTTGTTCGAGAGAAAGCTATTGCATCTATATTCTAGCCTACCCACTGAGACTCAACAATTTATTAATAAATTTCAATTACCCATATAGTAAAATTAGCCTTAATCGATCACATCCCCGAGAATCCCTCTCTACTTATCTACTCCACTATTTTTGTGATTATTGTAGTTGTTAATCGACACTCTTAAACCCTCCATCTAACATTCGTTGTCAAACCATTAATTTACTTTGTTTGGTTTTGATAATGTCTACTTCTATAGCTTATTAGAATCACAACTTCTACTTATTAATTGAATTTGATAATGTACTGCTCCCTGTGGGTTCGACCCCAACTCTTTTTGGGTTTTTATACTAGAATACAACCGCCTACACCTAGTATTGGATGAGGTGTAGATGAGCGTTCATTAATGTTAAGCATAAATCCCATGAAATAGTCATTAATCTTAACTTGTCTTAAGGGCACATCAAGTAGTCAATCCAAGCTAGAGTCATATTATCATCCATGGAAAAGTACAATTAAGCAACAAATCCAAGCCAGAAACATCATAGGGTATCTCCTTAGACCATGCATGAGAAAACCTTTCAGCATCTATGATCTTTTCATAATAGCTTTATAAGGCCCATAGTCATTAATTTCATACTACAAATGTCCTACTACTAATGGATGTAGTTTTGAAAGTGTGATCAATAATCATTGATGACATATCCGGATACCATACTAATCAAGACCAAATTTAGGAAAATCGCCCAAAAAGCTTTGAAGGCAAATCAAGATGTCATTCATATCATGTGGCCAAGCTTCATAGAACATATAGATACCTTCATCTATAAGCTTACATAAGACATACACATTTATTTCATGAAAATATACATGATTTCAAAAAAATACATTCATCGGTTCAAGCTTCTTCATAAATTCATGTAAACTAGGGTTCATAGTAAATATTTATAAATCAATGCATCGGTTCACATGGAATTGGTTGAAAAGCATGTAATTAAGTCCAAATCATCAAAACAAGATAATAATAATAAAGCAATTAAATCCATACAAATAGAACCCATGAGGAATTGAGTGAAAACCTAATCAAATCTTCGGCAATTGAATTGGAGAATTGAATAAACTTTGGGGGCTCAATGGGTGGATGGAACCCATTGATAAACTCCCTACATACCTTAATTGAAACTCTACGAAATGATGAAGAAATGAGACTTGAACTTGAAGAACCCTAGCTTCTTCTTCTTTCTTGATCTAGAGAGAAGATTTTTGAATATGATGAATTTAGTCGAGTTTAGGGAATTTAGGAGAACGAATTGAAATTGATAGTTTTAGGGATTAATTCACTTTTATTGGTTTTGAAATAGGGTATAAAATGGCGTAGTTTGGGTACCAAACACTTTGGAAAAGACCAAAATGACCCTAACTTAAAAACTAACGAGGTGCCTAAAAAGAGGGGCTTCAGGGACCATCTAAGGCTTCACGGTCCATGAAACACTTCATGGGTTGTATAGTCAGTCGTGAAATTGCACCTTCCCGACATGGCTTCACTAAAATGGGAATAACATTTTACTCTGAATTCGAATTGAGACAAACTTGGTGGCATTGAAAAAGAAGACTCAAAGACTTTTAATTTGATAGGTCATGGGCCACCTAATTCATTTTGTGTTGAGAGACATAATCACTTGAAGTTGACAAAAAATTTAAAAACTGATGGGTGACTTGTACGGACCCCTAAGCAAGCCATCCAAGTCACCACGGACCGTCTAGGGTCCCGTGTAGGTGACCCCTGCCTAAGAAGCCTTGGATGGTCGTTCACGATGCCCAAGACGGGTCGTGGACCCAGTTGCGTCCAAATGCACAAGTAAGTGTGCGTGGTCGCGCAAGTAATATAGTTTCTTTTAGAACTAAGTTGTCGAACCCAAGGGAGTTACGATCAATTTATATTAACTCAATTATTTCCACAATTCAAAATAAGTATCTTCAAGAGATTGTGATTTTTTGTTTACTACTACTATGAACAGTTTAATTATTAAAGTAACCAACAAGAACTACTTCTATTTGATGGTTTAAACAAGTAAGAGCAATTCCGGGGCTGCAACATGCATCATGTTTCATGTATCGCATCTCAAGTAATGAACTAATTAAGGTTATCAAATTAATGATTTACATGGTTGATTTTATGATCATGATCTCTTAACCTCTAGTCGCCTACTCCAATAGGTTGTCTAACTACATCATTGAGTGGGGATACACAGGCCCAATTGGCGAGCATTTAAATGCTATGGAAGTAGTTTGCTAATTTTGCAGGGATAAATGTTGTAGGACTTCAATTACACCAGCTGGTCAAGGAGTGGTGGAGTGTGGATACAACATATAAGTTGCGGCAAGTATATAAGGCAATTCCAACCTTAATTGTATGGGAATTGTGGAAGAAAAGGAATACTAGGGAACATGGAAAAGATACAACCTTTAGTGTAATGGTGCAACACATTCAGACAACCATACACCATATGATTAAAGGTCTATATCCATAGTTACGAGTACAAGGACAGGAACGGAAGGAGATACTCAACACATAGAAAAGATATAAGCCAAGTTGTATCATAATGTGGTGAAATGGGAATTACCAATACAAGGAGGCATCAAGTGCAATACAGATGGGGCAAATTAAAGGAAATCCTTGGCCTAGTTCTTATGGGTTCTGCATAAGGAATCATCATGGTGATTTATGTTATGTGCACGCTGGTGTACTAGGACAAGCTATGAATATACAAGAAGAAGCTAAGGCAATATTGGAGGCGTTAAGATTTTGGGAAACTATAGTAGCTGCAGAGAAAGTCATAGAAACAGACTCCCTTGTGATGATTACGATCATCAAGAAATATGGAAAGTGCCTTGGGAAGTAATACAGGCGGTAAAGGAGATCAAAGAGGCAGTGTCAAAACAAAGTGTTAAACTACAACATATCTTAGAGAGCGCAATCAACTAGCATATTATCTAGTTAATAATGCAGAGAAGAAAGGTAGAAGGATGGAATTTCAGAGTTTTAAAGAACTTCCTATCTAAGGTAGAAAGATTCTTAATGCAGAAAAGTATCAAAGACCTACGATAAGGGTACGAACAAGAAAGATTATAGCACAACAACCATGAGATATCATAAAAGTCATTTGTATGAAATTAGAAGGGATTGCAACACATCAAGATTCAACAATAGTGTTAAATACAAAAAGGTATGTTGTAGACACACACACTTTAAAGAGGCAAAATAGAGGAAGATAACGAGAAGAAAAGTGTACTGTTGGAGAAGATGCGACCAAACAGCTACCCCCTGCAAGGTCATATGAAAGTGGAGAAATTACAAATACATAGAGGAAAAAGGTATCACAAAGAGGGAAAGGAAAAATATAGAAGAATGAAGATGAAATGCTTACCTTGTCTCAGTGAAGATTCTTATGTGCAAAGGATAAACAATAGACGGAGGAGCTTGTCACTCCCTAAACTCGAGGGGCACAAGTGGCTCCTAATGCCAAAACTCAAGCCCGAGCCAACCCTACTAAACCATTTGCTACTAGCGCATGGCAGCCACACACAATTAAGAAAACAAATAAGTATATCTCGGCTTAAAACTAATCCCTCGGCCAGCAAGGCCCCTGTCAACTGATCTATAAAAGAAACAGCTACTCTAGGAGATCATATAAATAAATAGCCAACTAGCACAGAAGTCCTGATTGGGTCGTCGAGGCCACCATGATATCTATACCAAAGCTAAAAACAGGTATATATCAATACATTACATCAAACAGCTCACAAGCTTCAGCAAACCAACAACATAGGCCAGTATGGCCATAATGTAGCTATACATCCCACACACTAGTCTGCAAGCCTCTAAGAGTAGTAAAGATTAGCGGGACAGATCCCAGCCTACCCATAAAAATATCTACAACAAAAGGTAACATACCTCCCAACTCTGGCAGCTCCGGAGGAAAAGGGCTAGCCAATTGGATAAAAGTCAATCCTGCTGCTGAGGAGGTTTACTCGATCATCTATCAGGACCTGCATGCATGAATGCGACTCCCTCAGGCAATGGGGCATCAGTACGAAATAATGTATTCAGTATGAAAGGCAATAGACTATGAGGAGGTATCATGATCTACTGGAATAATGTGATAAATAAATCAAGGATAAGATAAGTGTACTAACCTGCTCCCAAATCTAAACTTATCAAAAATAATATAAGAACAACCTAACCAAGCCGCCATAACCTCTGCAGGTACAAACAGCACACAAGACCACCAACTCAGGCCCTCATAAGCCTGGAAGGTGCCAATCAGCCTATATACCCCTATCGATAGTCCCCTAGCCCCGTAGGTAGTCACATAGCCCTCTTAGGCATTAATATAGCCCCGTAGGCAGCACATAGCTCTCTTAGGCATCAACATAGCTTATAGACAACGCATAGCCCTCTTAGGCAACAACATGGCCCTGTAGGAAGCACGTAGCCTTCTTAGGCATCAATATAGCCCTGTAGGTAACTCATAGCCCTTCTAGGCATCAATATAGCCCCGTAGGCAACTCATAGCCCTTTTAGGCATCCATATATCCATGTAGGCAGAACATTGCCCTTCTAGGCATAAATCACATTCCTGTAGCTAACCACAATAGCCCCAAGGGCAACAATAACAATCCAATCGCTAAAAGCGATCAATTTAGTTAAAAGTAACCTATACAAATAGCCTCTAAGTCCTTTCCAACATACGGACACTACTAACTAAATAAGAATCTAGACAAGGGAGAATTATATCAACTCGAGCAGCCAACAATCATCAATAATGGCTACAAGTGTAACAAGGATAACAACTCAATTACATTGTTCCTAAGCTTTAAGGAAACATGTCGTAAGTAAGAAATAGCCTTAACATACCTTTCCAATGAACGCTCGAAAAACTATAGTTCCTTCACGAAAGTTGTTCCTTCTGTCCTAAGCTTCACAATCACTATATATACACAGCTGAAATGCACCTATAAATAGTTCATAACTAATCTTAAATTGGAAGATTTGCCATATTGCCCCAACTTGTCGAAACATCCATAGAAATTCATAAAAACAACCATAAAAAGGTCCCAAGATGATTACCTTAGTTAACCAACTGTAAACCTTGAAGAAACACCAATAACTACAAATTTATATCTTTAAAACTAGCTCCAAACGCAGATAATATGAGGGAAAAATGATTACTACATGTAGAAATCGTGTTTCTAGGCACGGGGGTAACCTTTAATAGTAGAAATCGTTAAAACTAACCTTCATCATGCAAGAACTCCATAGGAACCATCTCTTAAGCTTTATTTCTGGTTTGGAAGTGAAAAGAAATGTTTTCATGGCTTAAAACGTTGAGTAAGCTGACATACCACGTTTTTTACCCGACCCGAATTCTGCCCTGGCAATCCGTAGTAAAACCCTCATAACTTTTTACTCCAATTTCGGTTGAATATGGGGTTTTGTGTGTTGAAAATTAGACTCGTAGCCCTTCGATTTAATGGGTGATAGGCCTTCTAACTCTTTATATATTAGGACAAAACATCCAAGACATTTGACCCAAATTTTAGAGAAATCTTTAAAAAGGAACTTACGATAACTTTCGCCAACTTTTATTTTTCCACTTACCTAACTTCAAAACTTGAGATACAACCCTTGAACACTTAAAATTTGACATACCACATCATTCTTAATTTATTACTCACCCACTTTGTCTTTTCACTAAGATACGAGTTAATTTAGACATTTTGAAAAGTCGAGGTGTTACAGAGCCACAAGAGGAAGCGACGAAAATGGAGATGTCGATGACTGTGGAGGTGTCGAAAACTGTGGAAGCATCTTGGGATTGTTGAGGAATTTAGAAAGGCATCTTAAAATAAGGAAAGTATATAGAGGAATAGATGGAGCTGGTCATAGTGGACTGGATCAAACGATTTATAAGTTTTGAGATATGTATTATTTAGTTTTGATTATGAATAAAATGGTGTAACAACCACCAAAAAAAAAAAATTAAAAAAGCTTGGTGTTCGTTTGGGTGTCAATCCTAAACACGAATCTAATCAAGTAATATGCAAGAAGGATCAAGTTTTTTGTATTCTTTGGTCTATCTACCTTATCGTCTCCTGAGTCGAAGAATAGACAAGAGATTTATTCCTATGATGGTCAGTCAAGAAATACTAAAATAAGAACAAAAAAGGAATTTAAATGATAACCAAGAATTAACTCAAAACTGTTGATGCTCAACAATTACTCATAGTTATAGCACCAGATCAAGGGCCTTTAGCCACTCATAATATTCATAAACTCAAAAATGACTTTGTTCAGGCAATTCAAAATTAAAGAAAGAGTACAGAATTGAAACCTAAGGAAAAGTGTAAATCCTTGCTCGTACACACCAAAAAAAAAAAAGTTGAACCCCTTAAAAATAACCCTAGAGTCTTATTTATAGAGTTTAGGAAATATTTTCCCACTTGTAAACTAATTTGGAGTCCTAAATTAACCAAAATCTGTCAGGACTGTCGGGCAGGAATTGGGGCTCCGCACTAGTAGTGCGCCCAGTGCGGCACTATGCTTCTTCAATAGTTTGGGCCATGGCGCCCTGCGCCAAGGGTTTGTTGGGCCTATTTCTTCTTTGTTTCATCCGGTGGTGCTCCTTTGAGATGTCTCCATGCTTCCCTACTCCGTGTTCGCTCCTATAGACTCCATTCACCTCTGAAAATTCTTGAACAATCTAATTACATGTCTTAGTGAACATTCATCACAAGTTAGACAAAACATAACCAATAGCTTCAAGATTATTCTTACACTCAAGGCATTATGTTGGCAATTATTAGTAAATTCGCATATAAATAAACCTAAGATAATACCTTTAAATAAACCGTCTAGGATGCCATGAAGGTCCATGGTCCATTTTGGGTTCGTGGACTTGCCCGTTTGTCCTTTTTAGCCATTTCTCCAAGTCCGATGTGTTACCCCCCCCCCCCTTTTACAAAAATAACCCGATTAAAAGTACAAGTAATAACAATTAAGCTAAGTTTGAAATTCATTCCTCGTGAGACTAACCCTAACCTTTGTTAGGTTCTTTATTTGGACAATGACTGCTTTATACTTCTATCTGCAGTGTAATCTAGGTGTATCAAATTTTGACGTCACTACCGGGGAATAAGATTTTTGGATTAGACTAATTGTGTTATTAGATTATTAGTCATTATTTCATGAATTACGTTTTTCTTTCTATTTTTGTTCATATTGGTTAATGTATGCCAAATATGCGGAGTCAAGGTATTCCATTGATTATGTTCAATCCTGAAATTCAAAGAGCTCTTCGACTTATGGCTAACACTAGTGGCCATCAAAATCTAAAATGAAATGCAGAAAAAGTTGGAATGGAAGAAGAGAATGATCACCAAAATCTCCCCTAGGGTGACCAACAGGCACCGAAGAATAATTGAAACAACCAACTGATGGTAAGAAATCAACCTCCACCTAGACAGACACCAGAGTTCAGTGTTTGGAACAACTATGTGGTCGATCATAATGTTATAAGGACTATGGGTGCTATCGTGTTACCTCATTTGCCACCCAGATTGAAGTTTGTTATCTCTAGTAGTTTAATGCAAATGCTCACCACTTAAAGATTGTTTGCAGGCACGCTATCGAAAGACCCATAAACTCATCTTAACAAAGTTGTCAGCATTTGCATGAGCAGTATAGGTAGGCCAGATTTAGACGTAGATGTCATTGGGTTACGTGTGTTCCCATTATCATTAACAGGCGAAACAACTCTATGGCTAGCTGACCTTCCATATAACTCACTGAGGACATGGAGACAATTGCATTAAGCATTTCTAGAAAAATACTTCCCATTATCTAACAAGTTGAGCTAAGGGATAAAATCAAAAAATTTCAACAAGCACCTGGAGAGTCAATAACCGCTGCATAGAACAGATTTACAAGATGCCTGAGAAGTGTGCCAAACCACAAAATAGATGACCATTCACTTCTTGAGATCTTCTACAGAGAAATGGATGACAATGAAAAAGCAATGGCGATTACTATCACTAGTGGATCATTCATGACAAATACTTTTGAGAAAGCTACGAAAAAACTTGATTGGGTTGCAAAAACAAATAGACTATGGAGAAATAGGGATACAGAAACCTTAAGAAGAACCTTTTCAGTAAGTGCAAACCAAAATTCAATGCGAGGGCATGAAGAGATGCTCCAAGAATTTGCATAGTTACGAACATAGGTTAACCTGACACCAAAACAAAAATGCCTTGGTTCAGAATGAGTCAATGCAGTCGATTATCATGGTAGAGAACCAACACATGATGATTATGGATATGAGAAAGATGCTTATTATGTGAATGATCAAACAAGGGCTTTCGGACTAACGCCCAAGCTTCCGATCAGGACACTTGGCGCCAAGGTCAAGAGAATAACGGTCAAAACTACAATCGAGATAAAATTTCAATCGAGAGGGCCATTATAACTGTGACAACAACCAAAATGGGTACAATGACCAGAATCAGGGCCAAGACAGAGAAGGTGACTGGACAAGGAAAGATAATAACAGAAACGAAAGGAGTGGTGCATATGTCCCACCAGATAATAGAGATGGAGGATCGCAGTTTGCAAGGCTTGAAGACATGATAACCACAATGATGAAAAGGTTTGACTCATCTGATAATAATATCAAGGAATTACGCAATGATCTATCGGGTATGAATCAGAAAGTAAAAAATTGCATGCTACATCCATCAAGAGAATTGAGCAACAGCTGGATTAGATTTCCTCATCCTTAAATCATGCCAAAAAGGTACACTTCCGAGCAATGCAATCCAAAATCCTAAAAATTATGGAAAGTGCATAAAAGTCACTACACGGGATGGAAAAGAAATCATAAATCCTCCAATATCAATAGTTGTGAAAAACCCAAAGGAACTTGAAATCATCAAATATGAACATATGGGGGAACCAAAAGATCCAATCGGGTGGGGGTGGGGTGGGGGTTAAGGCAGGAAGCCGCTTAAAATATAATTCCTATGCCTAAACCTCATCCACCCTTTCCACAAAGACTAGTCAAGAAAACCGAGGAAGGCAAGTATCGCAAGTTTATGCTCTTAATTAATATTATAAAAAATAATTGATTTATATTTTTCAAATTAGTATATTTTAATTAAATTAATCATAAAACTAAAAGTACAAGATTTCTATGAACATCATGAAATGCATGTTTGAAAAAAATGTTAACATTATAAATATAATGTCATAAAATTATTAAAACATTTGACAAAAAAATAATCTATAAAGTCTAACTAAAAAAATAATTGACTTGCAATGTGATATATCAAGGCAATATTACTAAAACAAATTAAACCAAAAATATAGCATAAGTTCTAAATGCAAAACAAAGAAATTTAGCATAATACTCTTATGTCAAACTTCAACATAACATACATAAATATGATTTAAAAGAAAAGAAAAACGTAAATCTATAACTTTATTCAACAATGAATTCTACCTTAATTTAAAAATTAGAATACTGACAAAATTATGCTAATGAAAAAATAGAATAAATAAATAAATAGATAATACAAAAAATTGAATAAAATAACATGAAAAAGTAAAGTTTGAGAATAAGAAGGAAATGAAATATAAAAAAAAATATTAGAATAACAAAAAATAATAGAAATAAAAATAAATTAAAATGAAAAAAATACAAATATAAATAAAAGGAAGAGATTTTTTTTAAAAAAAGGCTTTAGGTAATTACATGGTGTAATTACACCAATTTCTAACCATCCCTTAAGAATTGAAGAATGTAATTACTATCCTTCAATTACATTCAGGGTGTGTTTGGTATGAAGGAAAATGTTATCCTGCAAAACAACTAGATTTTTTACTTATTTTCTCATATTTGGTTGGTGACTAAAAAATATCTTCTGGAAAGGTTTTTTTAGTGTTTGATTTATAAATGAAAATTATTTTTGAGAAAATATCTTTTATTTTTACTAGAGAGTAGAAAATTATTTTTCAATTGAAATTGAAAATATTTTTTAAAAATAAACTTAATTTTTTTTGGGGGAGGGGGGAGTGGTGGGGCTGGCACGGAAGGGGGGGGGGGTAGGGTGAGATGGGGTAAAAAAACAAAAATAGAAATTAAAAATATTTTTGTAAAATAAACTTAATTTTTTTTTTTGAGGGGGGGGGGGTCCTGGGTAGGGTGGGATGGGGGCTAGGGATGAGATGGAGTAAAAAAATAAAAAATTGAAATTAAAAATATTTTTTAAAAAACAAACTTAATTTTTTTTTTTGGGGGCGGAGTGGGGTGAAAAAATAAAAATTTGAAATTTGAAATATTTTTTTAAAACAAACTTTAAATTTTTTTTAATTTTTTTTTTTTGGGAGGGGGTGGTAGTGAGGCTGGCCGGGGGGTGGGGGTCAGGGTAGGGATAAGGTGGGGGGTGAAAAACAAAAATTTGAAATTGAAAGTATTTTTTAAAACAAGCTTTAAATTATTATTTTTTTTGGGGGGTTGAGGGTAGGGGTGGGGTGGGGTGAAAATAAAATTTTGAAATTGGAAATGATTTTTAAAAACAAACTTTAAATTATTTTTTTTTGGGGGGGGGGGGTTTGAGGGTAGAGGTGGGTAGGCTGAAAATAAAATTTTGAAATTAGAAATAATTTCTAAAAACAAACTTTAAATTTTTTTTGGGGAGGGGTGGTAGGGGCTGGCGGGAGGGGGGGTAAAAAATAAAAAAAAATTGAAGTTGAAAAATATTTTTTTTAAATGCTTTAAATTTATTTATTTTTTTAACAAAAAAAATGATTTTTTCAACAAAAATATTATTTTGAAGTTGGAGGAAAGTTTTGAAAAATATTTTCCTTACATTTTGAAGGAAAGTCATTTTCCTTAAATTTAAGGAATATGAGTTGATTTGAAAAATATTTTCCAAAACATTTTACACAACTAAACATGAAAAAAATTGGACACACCCTCAATTCCTCTCTTATCAAGCAATTATTTGGTCTACCAAATATGTCAAAGAATGTAATTATATCAAATTGCGCAAAATCTCAATTACATTGTGCCTTTTTAAACAAGCCCATAAAATTTTGGCAAGTACTCCTTCTGCTCTTAATTACTTATTTACTTTTGAATTGACACACCTATTAAGAAAATAATTATTGGCAAGTGAGTTTACCATTTTATCCCTATTAATTATGAAGTGAATGAATTAAAAACTTAAAATTTTCAAAAAGTTTTACTTTTTTCAAAATAATTAATTGAGGATATAATAGATTAAAAAAAAGGTCATTTCTTGATTTGTCAAAATGGACAAGTAATAAAAAAATAGACAAATAATTAGGGACATATGGAGTATTATATTTTCACAAGAAAAGTTTGTGAACACGGCAGGGCAAACCACATTTATTAAGGTGGATCGAGCGTAATTTTGTATTACTCTTTCCGTTTCAATTTATATAACTCATTTTTTTTATTTAATCCATCAAAAAAGAATGATATATTTTTATATTATGTAAATATTTATTTTATTTTAATTAAATGATTTATAATCACACAAATATCTATTATTTATTTCAGGTTATAACTTCAATTTTATTTTATTTTATTTTGTATAAAATCAAACTAATTAATATAAAATGAAATCGAGAAAATAGTTCCTCTCGGCCCCTGTTGTCTATTTGTCACAGTTTTTGGATACGTGGGCCCCTTTGCTTTCTCTGTTCTCACCTTCTTTCTTCTGTTCCTTTTCCTGTATTCTACAACTTCACATCCCAGTATCTCTTTGAATCCCCCTCACTACCCCACTTCCCTACGCCCTACTGATTCTTTTGCCTTTATAAACCCCACTGAACCAACGACCCTTTTATAATAGACCTCCCCTTTTCATATATTCATATAGTCCTTGTTGATTTAATAAACAGTAACTTTGAACTCTCTGAGGAGTCCATTGTGAGGTCAATCTCCAATATTCTACAGTCCCCAAAATGGATGTAATGGTTAATTTATTTTTTGCTTTATTTTGGATCGCTACATTTTAGTAGTTCTTATTCTGATTTCTTCTTCTTCTTTTTTTGATAGGAGAGCAATTATTACTTCATGAATAGGGGCCACATTCCAGCATTTGGTAGCTGGGACTGTAACAATGATTTCCCAATTCCTTTCACTCAGTGCTTTGAATCTGCTAGACAAGCTGGGTTGCTCAGATACAGCTACTCTGATGACCGTGATTTGTATGTCTCCGGAGATCTATACCAGAATGATATCCTCACTCCAGCCATGATCGTCGTCCCTCGTGGTAAGGTAATACTCACTCTACTCTATATTAAATGAATTATTGCGATACGACACTAAGCTATTTTCTCTAAAATGTAAAATAATTAATATTTACCTTTTAAAAAAAAAGATAAATAATGAAGAACAAAAAAATTATAATAATTCACTTTTGAAAAAATTGTACTTATTTTAAATTTTAAATTTAAAATGGAGTCTCAATAATTTACTGAAGCAAGGGTATCAGTTGTTTTTTTCTTTTAATCGGTGGGGATCGAAACTCTATTGTCATTTACTGAGTACTTGCATAATTATTAAAGAGGGGACTTTCTTCTTTCTATCTGTAAATAAAATAAATGGAGGGTTGAACATGTGAAAACATTAAATGGTTTTGGTTTTGGTTTTGCTACTTCACACGCAAGCCTTCATTAAATACTCCATTAATGTTCTTCATCTTTTGTAAGAATGTACAGAGCCCATTCTATGAATTTTAATCAAAGCACAACCTTTTTGTTCTATATTTAATTACTTTTGTGCCAGCAATTAAATGACCTTTCTGTGCCTAGTTTTAAATGGTTACTATTACTAGTAAAGTAAACTCAAGTGAGAAGCATGATTATTTTGTTTTTTACAGAGAAAAGCAAGCATTACTAATGAAGGTGTTGGAAAAGCAAGAAAGGAGGGGTGGGTGGTGTGCAATTGTGAATATGATGAAGAGAAAAAAGATACAAGCACTGTTCCACCATCTCCACCTCCACCTAAAAGAGCACCCAAAGCAGTAGATGAAGATCTCTACAAGATTTCCCCTCAATTCCTCCACTCTAAGCCTACAAGGGTAACCCATTCTTCTCCTACTGTTGCCTTTCTTATTATGCCCTTTTTTACTCACTTTTTCATTATCCCTCTTCTTGGTTTTTTTTGTTTTTCATTTATTATTCAATACTTTTTTTAATTGATACTCCCTCCGTTTAGTTTTATCTATCATACATTTATTCGGCACACTCATTAAGAAAATAATTTTTGATATATGTATTTTATCAAACTATTCCAATTAAATGATGTCTTGAAAATTGATTTGAAAAATAAGTATTTAATGTTGAGTGTGAAACATGGAAAAAAATTATTGTCTTTACTTGATATGTCAAAACTGACGAGTAAAAATGAAAATCTAATTTTGGAATAAGTGACACATAAAAGTGAACGGAAAGAGTATAAAAAGAATGATCTGTTTTAGTCTATTTAAAAAAGAATGATCTCGTTTAATTTTTTGAAAAATTGTAATTTCAATTTTTCCAATGACATGTTTAAGGTTATAAAATTAAATGACATTTTGATACATTTAACATAATTTTAATCTAAATTTGCAAAATTGAAATTTTTTCCTTATTTACTTAAACATGGTGTCGCCAAGTCAAACTAGGTCAAACAGAGGGAGTAAAAAGAAAACCTCAATAGAAGAGTACAAACAAAAGGGTTAGATCTTACCTTACTAATTTTAATTGTATTCAGTACCCATATTGAATTCTGGCTAAATTTGAATTCTCACCGAAAAGTGACATATTGAAGGTCAAATATTTTCTAACAAAGACGACTCAAACCCGAAACCTTCTATTAAAATAAAATATATTTATAATTTCATCACCACTGCTCTGGGTCCTCCTATTATTAGAGGGCAATGTCCTATGTCTACCTTCAAAGGGAAAGTCATCGCCTTACTTTTATGTACTTTGTTTTTTTCTATTTATTTTTTGTTTCTCTTGTGTTGGAGATGTGGAAATGCAAAATCTTTGGGAAACGCTTCTTTTTTCTGTGAAATCTGTGCCATTGATTATGAATACCCAATTTTAAAAAAATCTAAAGGAGCTAGCAGATATTGTCATTTTACTACATTAATGTGATAGGACTTTTTAAAAAAAAACTAGTCTCTCGTTTAGTTTTATTTGTCTTTTTTTTATTTGACACATATATTAAGAAAATAATTATTAATATAAATATTTACTACACTATCGTATTAATTAATGATATAAAAAATAATATTTTTTTATATATAAAAAATGATAAGTAAAAGTGAACAATGGGAGTAATACCTTCAGATTTTCTTGTGGCTAACTTTTTGGTTTTAGTACTTTTGGTCACTTGTTGCAGAAAGGTGTTAGGGGATTCTTTTCGAGCTGCTTGCTGCCAACTTGTGCTTCTTGATCCTCAAATAAGAGAAGATTGACAACATATATAGGACTAGTAGTGTCGTATTAATAGTTGGTTTGTGTCTATATTAGAACTTATTAATTTAGTGTTTGGAGTATTTTCTTGGGTTTTTAGCAGTAAATTGGTTTTTATAAACAGAAAGATTTTGGCCAGCCCAAGAAAAACAAATATCCACCATTAGCTTATGATGGTGAAAATTAAGAGAATTCTTTCTCTACTCTATTGCTAGTATGTTCCCCTTTGGAAGTATTTGTGTGTCAACTTCTCAACTAGCTAATGCACTTCTGTTTTGCTTCTTTAAATTAAAGAAAGTAACCCTCATTTGATTTGGCACCGTGTTAGGAAAAAAAAATAAAAAATTGAAATTTATGGTCTAAAATAATTCTTAGATATTTGTGTAATTGTAAATTATTTTAATAAGAGTAAAAAGAAAAAATTTAAAACTAAATACTTTAAATTATATTTTTGGATGGATCAAAAAGAAAAGAATGTCATATAAAGTGGACAAAGAGAGTATAATGGAAGGTTATTTACAAAAACAAAAACAAAAAAGTATAATGGAAGGTTAGGTTGGTATTAAAGTTCTATTCATTAAAAAGAAAAATTCACTTTAAGCGGAAAAAAGTGAAGGCTCCCTCGTGTTTTCATTATGCTGCCTGGCATGTGTCCTCCTCTGGTTTTTGTTTCTTTAATTCTTTTATGTTTTTGTCTTGTGCTGTAACTTTAATTGACTACAACTAGTCAAGAGTAGTAATCTGCTAATTGTGGTTACCTTTGAAATGTCAACCATTAATTACATTTCCTTAGACAAGGTTATAACTTATAACCATATATATACTCGTAAATTGCACCAATTAAGTAGGGTAGTTTGTTACGTCTCCGTTCAATAATAATTGCCCATTATATTAAAAATAGTTGTTCAACAATACTTATTCAATTTAGAAAAATCAAGAGATAACTTATTTTTTGTGTCTATTTTACCCTTGCTATTAAATATTATTTATCATCTAACACATTTTTCAAAATATTAAATTTAATAAAGTCAAAAGATAATATAATAATATTATTTTTATTATTTATTACTTCATCCGTCCACTTTTATTTGTCATAGTTTTTTTTAGTCAAACTATAAGAACTTTGACTAATATTTAACGGCGTATTTTTTCATCATATTAATATGCAAAAAATTGCAATTTATACTAATTTTCGTATTGGTTTTAGATATCTATTTTTTTTAAATATCGAATTAATGCAATCTAATTTAACTTTGAAAACTAGTCAAATTGACTTTCAAAAAATGCAACATGACAATTAAAAGTGGACAGAGGTAGTATTTCTTAAGGGGTGTGTCAAGTCAATAGTGGACAACTAATTTTGACTTTTTATTTGTCATTTTGGACAAATCAAGAAATGACAATAATTTTTACCTATCATACCCTTAATTTATTTAGACAATTAATGTTGTTGAAAAAAGGTAGAATTTATTTAATGAGTAAATTAATTATAGAATTCTATCAATTAATAGCGATGAAATGATAAATTTACTGTGTTAATTATTATTTACTTAATAAATATATCAAGTAAAAAATAAATAAATAAATAGAGACAGAGGAGTAGTTCTTCATGGTAAATAATGGGCTTGCATGCCAAAACTAGGTAGCTAACTTGGGTGAGTATGGTGAATTAAAAGTCTTGGTCAAGAAAAGAAAAAGAAGTGTACTCGTGTTTTGCTAAAGTTAGTTTCTCTCTAAATGCAGAGTAGAGGTGGAAACATCCACCGCAAAACAATGATGATAAATATAAAAGGAGAAGAAAAGTGCAAGCAATAAATAATCTGTACAATGTTATACTCCATGAAATGGTCAAAACGAATGCGCCTTTTACTTCTCAGACATACGATAAATTTTTATGGTCCGATCTTTTTCTGAATCTTGCTCATAACAAAAATTTAGTGCACTTAGGGTGTGTTTGGTATGAAGGAAAATGTTTTCCATGGAAAATGTTTTCCTAGAAAATGTTTTCCTGGAAAATAAGTTGATTTTTGACTTATTTTCTCATGTTTGGTTGGTGAGTAGAAAATATTTTTCGAAAAAGATTTTTAGTGTTTGATTTATGAATAAAAAATATTTTTGAGAAATATCTTTTATTTTTATTAGAGTAGAAAATAATTTTTGAAATTGAAAATATTTTTTGAAAACACTTAAAAATGTTTTGGGGTGGGGGGTTGTAGGGGGTGGCGTGGGGGTGGGGGTTCAAGGGTTGGGGTGAAAAAATGAAATTTTGAAGTTGAAAATAGTTTTTAAAAACAAACTTAATTTTTTTGTTTTTTTTTTTTTTTTTTTGGGGGGGGGGGGGGGGGGAGGTCGAGGGTAGGGTGAAAAAATAAAATTTTGAAGTTGAAAATATTTTTAAAAAACAAACTTAATTTTTCTTTTGGGGTAGGGGTGGCGAGTAGGGGGTGGGTGGGGTGGGGTGGGGGGGTCAAATGTAGAGGTCAAAAAATAGAATTTGAAGTTGAAAATATTTTTTAAAAACAAACTCAATTTTTTTTCGGGGGGTGGGTGATCGAGGATCGAGATGAAAAAATAAAAATTTGAAGTTGAAAATATTTTTTAAAAATAAACTTAAATTTATTTCTTTTTGAAGGGGGTTTGGGGGCTAATAGGGGACCGATGGGGGAGGGAGGGTAGTGGGTGGGGGTAAACAAATAAAAAATTGAAATTAGAAATATCTTTTAAAATACAATTTTTAATATTTTTTGGGAGGGGTGGGCGTAGGAGTGAAGGTGGGTTAAAAAAATTGAATTTAAAAACAAGCTTTAAAATTATTTTATTTTTTTGGGGAGGGGGGGGGGGAGGGGTGTGGTTTGAGAGTAGAGACAAAATAAATTGATTTTTTCAACAAAAAAGTAATTGTAATTTGAAGTTGGAAAAGAGTTTTGGAAAATGTTTTCCTTAAGTTTTGAAGGGAAGTCATTTTCCTTAAATTTGAGAAAAATGAGTTGATTTGGAAAACATTTTCCAAAACATTTAACCCAACCAAACATGAGAAAATTGGAAAACATTTCCGGAAAATGTTTTCCTTCATACCAAACACACCCTTAGTTTGTCTTTCTTTTCCTATCATATGCATCCATTCTTGACATGGTATTGTTATCTCTAGCTAAATAAAAGTAAAAGTATGTATGAAGGGACATAGTGCTGAATTTGTTGCTAAACAAATCACGGACACTCTTAATTTGGCAAGTTGCACAACTATTTGTAAATGATCTCATGACATTAAAACTTATCGTTATATATACTACATACTTCCTCCGTCCCATATTATAAGTCATCCCTTTTTAAAATAGTTGGACCACAATATGTCATTTTATAAAATTTATGCATAAATTACCATATTTTTCCCATTATACCCTTGATTGATTAATTAATTAATCTTTAAAATGTAATTACTTTGACTAACCTAGGAAATCTACAAGTAATTAATTTCATTGGGAGAGTACTCCATTCATTAATTAACTACTTTCTTTATTCACTACTTATTCTATAAAATCTGATTTTGAAAAAAAATATCAACAAACAAATTAAAAATAAAAGATGAAAAAATATTCAAAAATAATCTTGAAAGTTGAAGCTTCAACAAATTTTATCAGGGAAGATGGCATTTCAAAAAGTTCAAAGGATGTAAAAATAGAAGATTCAACCAAAACATGTGAAGGCCAAATTGAGAAAAATCAAGATCCAAATAAAGGAGTTATGCACCATTTAAATAAAAAAACAAATGATTTGTCAAACTAGAACTAAAATTCATTTGTCGTCTAATTTCATTATCAATAACATCAGATTTAGCAGGAAAATTTAGATCAATTTGAAGTAATGAAATTTGAATATTTTGCTTTAAGAATTTATATATAAACATATAAAAAACATTTTACACAAAATATATAGGAAAATTGAGGTGGGAAAAACTTGATTTTTAAATTTTTTGGATCAATTGGTGAAAAAATTTGGCTCCAAAAAGTAAAATTTAAATGGTCATTCAAATGCATTTATATTTTTGAAATCTAACATTTCATCATTTATTACAAAGTTGTCATAAACAAATATTAAATAAGGATATAAGGGTAAAATTATCTTATTTCTTAATGCAAGTGGAAAAGGTGACTTATAATATGGGACGGAGAGAGTATATCTTATAAACTCTTATGCAAGACTTGTTGGGATGAATATACCAAACTTCTAAAATGATCAATAATTGCAAACGGTATTCAAAATTTCTTATCTTATTGATTAAATCGTGTCACTTCTTGTATAGATGAAACACTCCATTTAATTATTGTATTATACTACACTATGTACGGGGTCGTTTGGTAGCTAGATAAGGTTTGTGTTATTTCTGTATTAATCTTTGTTATGATTTATATGACGTTTGGTAGGTAAATAGGAAATACGTTATTTATGCATAAAATTAATACAATTTTTGGTTCAGAATTTGAAATCCGCATAACTAATGCATGCATAAATTATGAGGGAATCTATGCATTACTTTATACATGATAGAAGATAGGATAACTAATACATAAATGACTAATCTCTGCATATATAACTAATACTTAAAATAATACATAGATATAGTCATTACTAAACCCAACTTTACTAATATCTACATAACTCTAATCAACTATCACACTACCCTTCTTAACCGATGCAAAAGTGGATGGAAGTACCTATGCAAAACCATTGCCAAAAGCGAAAAGAAACATTGGTAGAAGTAAAAATGAAATTATTTAAGTTTACTCGTCGAAATTAGGGATGGTAATGGGGCGGTGTGGGGCAAGGGCGGGGTGGGTTGAGCTTAACCCGTAATGAGGAACTTTCGCACATAGTCACTCAAAAATAGCCTAATTACACTCCATAGCTATAGTTTGATAATTACAATTTGTAGCTACATGCTATAAGGAGGAGAGAGGCGAGTGAGAGACAGAAGAAAATGGGAGAGAGGTGAATTGTATATGTATATTGGTTAGATAATTGTATATTATACATATGTATTTATATATATGGCAAGCGAGATTGGGAGAGGGAGGAGAGAGGAGAGCGAGAGAGGGTAGAGAGTGGGAGAGAGGTGAATTGTATATGTATATCGATTAGATAATTGTATATTATACATATGCATTTGTATATATGACAAGCGAGATTGGGAGAAGGAGGAGAGAGGCAAGCGAGAGAGGGCAATAATTTGTATAATTCACGTGTTTTTGTATAATTGAGTGATATAAAGTCTGGAATTATACAAATATGATAAAACTTGAAATAACAAATTGCTACAAACATAAACATATGAACTTTAAACAGCTATACAAAATATATTATACAAATTACATTATATAAATTATATTATACAAAATTCGAAAACTACACGTTTATACAAACTTTAAAAAGTCATGCACAAAAAGAATGAATGTATATGGTGACAAAACTGAAAAACCAAAGGAAATCATCGTCATATACAAATATAAACTATCGTATATACATACAAATCAAACGAAGAATTGCTAGTTGTGAATTATACAAATGTGGCGAATTATACATATACAAACGTGGTTAATTATACAACTCGAAGTCAGCCCACGTAATTAATGGTTAATGTTAGCCGCAAGTGGTAATTATAGCAAACTATAGCTATAATGAGTAATTAAGTAGTATAAGTTTGCTTAACCGCATAATTTTTCCATTTTTAATCTACCCCACCCCGCATAGCAACTTTTTTCATTTACATCCGCCCCACCCCGCATAGACCTGCCCTGCATGAATCCACCCTGCATAGTTTTTTAAATATTTCTTTTTTCTAGTTAAGTTTGATACTAAAACTCAAATTCATAAAAATAAATTCATTTTTTCACTAAGTTTTATTAATTTAATAGGATAGTGACTTAAAAATTTAGTTTTTGGAGGTCAATTGGGAAACATGTAAGAAATTGTATTATTTTTGTTGAACCATTTTCATTTTCTATCTTAAATATTTTAATAGTTTTAAAGAAATTATCTTAATAAATAATGTTCTATCACTCTTATAACATGTAAAAAGTTAAAATTAAATTTGAATTCACATAAAATCAAATATACCCATAACCCACCCTGCATTAATTTAAAAAAAAGGGAAAAGGCTCAAATATGCCATCGAACTTTCAGAAAAGGCTCATTTATGCCATCCGTTAAAAGTTTGGCTCATCTATGCCATTACCGTTTAAGAAAAGGCTCATTCATGCCATTATTTTTTAACAGTGGTTTTGCAAAACCATTTTTTACACGTGGCCAATTATAATTCGGCCACGTCATTATTTTTTTCAGAATTTTGATTTTTTATTATAAAAAAATAATGACGTTGCCGAATTATAATTGGCCACGTGTAAAAAATGGTTTTGCAAAAAATTTTTGTTCAGAATTTTAATTTTTTATTATAAAAATAATAATGACGTGGCCGAATTATAATTGGCCACGTGTAAAAAATGGTTTTGCCAAACCACCGTTAAAAAATAATGGCATGAATGAGCCTTTTCTTAAACGGTAATGGCATAGATGAGCCAAACTTTTAACGGATGGCATAAATGAGCCTTTTCTAAAAGTTCGATGGCATATTTGAGCCTTTTCCCTAAAAAAAAAACCACTACAATTTGTCCTATATTCCACCCACTCCGCACAACCTTAAATCCGCCCCACTCCACATAAGCCTTAAACCCATTCTAGGCGGCATCCACCTCGCCCCATTACCACCCCTAGTCAAAATGGGTCTAAACAAAGTAGAACTTGTGGTTTTTGTGATTGACTCTGCTCTGTTCGACTATGTTGGGCCAATGACCTCCCAACAATTAATACTTGGTCATAGGCTCATAGCCCATATCTGAAATACAATTACTAAAAATAAACTCTCCAATAAAATAACCAAAATAAACGTGAAAAGGCATTTTTGATCTTCACTCTTCATCTCCTCAAGGGAGATTTACACAAGTAGGATAATATAAGACCCCCTTTTTTTTTTCATTCATGAATTTTGTGCAAATGTGGACTTGAACACTACTTATTCAGAAAAATGAAAACAATACGCTTTCACAAGTTATGTCAATAACACATGATTTTAATACGATCTTTGTTCTACTTATCATTGGAATTATTCACAAGTGACATTAGTAGGGTATGACTTTAGTACGATCTACTGTCAACCTATCTTAAAATAATTCACAAGTCTTGCCAGATTGCTAAATGTTGTTAGGATCACAATAACCAAGAGCAGGGGCGGACCCACCTTATACCAAGCGGTGTCACCCGACATTGCTTCCTTTCTAAAACATTGCGCATCTTTGTCTTTCTCTAGAGATATGTATCTCTTATCAGCAATCACCTTCACGATTATATTCAGAGTTAATTTCTCGAACCATTTATTGATATTAATCGTGTTTGAATTTTCACCCTTACCACACATATTATACAACTCTTTGATGCTAATTTCCACCTCGGATATTCAGAGATGTTTGACTCTTTCGAGTCTAGTGCTAGAAAGAACATTTTGTAGCACGAGTTTTCGTACATGACAATAATATGGACCATAATTAGCGAAAGAAAATCTCGCATAATTATAGCCATAATGTTCAGCTGCTAGACTAATTAGTCAATTAGTCTAGCAGCGTGTTCTTTATCATTAATTGTGAAACAATCTTTCGCTGCTTCCCAATTATTTCATTATTTTCTTTTTGATTATGAACTTAATTTCATGAAAACTTTTTGTTAAGAATTGCAATAGTTTACTTGATTTATATTTTATTAGTACGTCTTAGGTAATTTTTATTAATATAATGTTATGTTTTTTTTAAATGTCAAAACCGCTTATAAAAATCTTATGTACGCTACTGAGTCTAAGAGTCACTACATGAAATTTGACTTTTAGTGGCGACGAAAGTTGCTACAAATTAAAACCCAAAAATGTCGTCCTTAAAGGTTTCAAGTCGCGACCTTCACGTTGTTGCAAGTGTTGGAAATCTTTTTTAAAATACTTCATTACAAAAACCTGTAGAAAGTCTACGTAGCTTGAAATATATCAATGACACTATCTTTAAGAATATTTTCCTTTGGTTTCGACTTGAGCTAATGGAAAAAATCAATTATTTCGATAAGATAATAAGATAATATATTTTTTTGAAGACCCCTATATAAATATATGGTCCCATTAATATTATAAATTGATAATTCTTTAAAAGTACAAATATATCTAAGACAATTCAGTGAAATGTGATTCTATTGTGTTTTGTTTTTTTTGTTAAACTTTAAATCTAGTTGAAGTTAATCTCTATCTTTTCTTATTGCATCCAAAAATTCCGGTGTTATCTTTTCGATTTGCACCATAAAATTGTGAAGAGTTCTAGATACGATAAGTGTTCCCTTACACGTAATTGGTTCCAAAGGTATTGTATCATCTACAACTTCATCATCAACATTGTTTTTTTATGGTATCCACAATTTTCTAAACTCTGGACTTCTGAATATGTATAATTTTCACCTGGATAATCCAATAGATTATTAACGTCCATTTTATTGCGGTAATCGAGATCACTAATCATAATCTCAATGAATGACGTTTTCACAAGTGGGTTCATTCAAATTCTTTGAGATTTCATCCTCCAAACAAATTTTGCAGCGAAAACAATTTGTTGTTGTCTTTTGTTGAACATTTATCGTCCAAGCCGGGATTGCAAAATTAATAGCATCCAAAACATTAATCAATCCTCGATCAATTTCATGTCCCACTTCATAGCCTTCTAATATCTTACAATAAAATCTGTTTCGAGAATACATTTTGCAAATTCTTATTATCCTAGCATCACAAGGACATTGAATCTCAAAATACTCTATAAACTAATAATTATTAATTTATTGATTAAATAATACCTATATAAAATAATAATATTTTACAGTCCTAGCTATATTAATTTAGTAAGATTTTACTGTATAAGCAACTAAGAAAGAGTATAATGATGTATTTATTTGGTCAAAATAACATTTAGAGAGCTTTAATATTTTCTCATTAACCGTTCATTCCAAGGCTAATTAATGGCATATTAAAATGATGAAATGATAATATTGGATTAAGATATTTTTTGAGATACTAAAATATTTTCCCAACAATCCCTCCCATATATCTCAAAAAGAATATCAAGGATTATAATAAAATAAAATTTGGGTTTTCACATATGATATGTACAATGTGTTGAATCTAGTGTCTCGTAGACTATGAATCAGACTCAGATAAAACAAAAGATTAAGCTTATAGAACAATTGGTGAAATTTGGAGCTTCTATGAATCAAGAATTCTTTTGTAAGTCTAGGGTCTTATTCTATCATATTATACTCGCACAATCTTTGTCGTTATCACAGATATGCGCTAAGAGGCTACGCGTGTATCCTAGTATTCATGAGTGCTCTAGAATTTATTACAATTTCATAGGAGAGGCACCACCACACACTCATATAGGTCCAATCATCAAGTATATTCTGCAGAGTAATACACCACCTATAAAAGAATATGATTTTGATTAAGAGTATGACTCAACCTCACTTTATCTTGCACCATCACACTATATTCACACATTATAGGAGAGACATAATTTTATAGTACTTACTTGATCAAGTAATGATTTGTTATCATCCATTTGAATCTAATTCATGGAATCTCCAATCACATATATTGAGTTACCATCACTGTTGATCTTCTCAAATTGACAAAAGTCTCACTCCCCTCGATATTTTACTTAGTCTATGAGTTAATCTGATTCACTTCTGACTACATATAATTTACGTAAACAGTTTCATCTCGCAACAACTGCTTTATCACATAATGTCTCAAATTGCCAATGAAAATTCATATTTTACTATACGTTTTTCTTTTTGGCTATCACAATATATAAACACAAACATATATGTTGATTTATTCCAATTGGAATACTCACTAAGAAGTCTCTTAATCATTTAGTTTCAATATCAGTCAAATCCTAAACAACAAAATTTGTTTGGCTATTTTTCATCTTGTGACACTCTGTTAAGGATAGACACATAACCATCAATGACTTTTGAAATTCATTTTACATCATTGTACCCCTTAGTTCCACAAAAAAATCACTTTATTTAGTTTCAAAATTCTGGCACCTCTCATATATTATCAATGTCTTCTTTTCAAAATAATGCATCAAAAATTATTTTTCTATGCAGTATTTTTCTTGTTTTAACATTAACGGAAAAAAAAAATATCAATATTTTTATATGTGAGTTTAGTAAAAAAGAATTTTATCATTCAAAGAACTCAAAAGATCTATTAACACCAATATAAGCAAATCGTTTTTCTCCTTCAATTTTAGTTGAGAACACAAAAAATGGCTACAACTCAGAGCTATCTCTCACTGTAACACCTGAAAAGTGCCTAACTCAGAAAATTCAAGAAAGTGCTAAAGAATTATGAAAGTTCACAGAATTTGGCTTTTATGGAAAATATTTACGGACCGTACAAAGTTTCACAGATTGTATATGACATCCATGGATTGGACTTCAGAAGTAGAGTTTTAGGTTTTAGGTTTACTAGAGCCTTTACGGTCTGTATAATTTTTCACGGGCTGTAGACCTACTCGTAAATCGAAAGTTCAGAGAGTTGAAATTTTGGAACTTGAACAGGACGAGTGGAATTTACGGGCCACTGAAGGATTTATGGATCGTAAACATGTCTGTAGACTAAAGTCTCGAAACTTCAAAAATTTAGAGAAATCTCTGACTTTAACGGACAACTAGGATGGGCCGTAGAAATCTTTACGGACCATAGATCGGTCTGTAGAGTCAAACTTTAGAAATCAGAAAATTACCCTGATTTCTACACACCTATTCCACAGTCTGTGGACCTTTCTACGATTTGTCAAAAGTGTCAATAGATGACCTCCGACGATTTTTAATGAAGGTTATTTTGATCTTTTCTAACTTTTTAATAACTATATTATGTCTTTTTGAGCTAATCTAAGTAGGTATAAATGATCCTTAAAGATCGTAATCTTTCCATTCACTCTCATTCTCCCAAGTTTTATCTCAAGCCAAGAACTAGAGATTCAGCTTCAGGCCTTCCACCCCAGATTCAAGCTAGGGTTTCATTCAAGGTATGTGAGAACTTCATCAGTGGGTTCTTCTTCACCCATTGAGTCTCAAAGAAACCTCAATTTCTCAAATTAATTTCCCCAAAACTAGGATTTATGTGATCTTCATGAGTTCATGTTGAATTTTAATTTTTTCTTCATGATTGATCTTAAATTGCATGAATTGATTATAATTCAATATTTTCAATGACATTATCATGAACCAATATCATGCAAATATTTTCATGATCATAACTATGTTATTTTCACATGCATGTCTCAAATTATTAGATTTTCATGAATTATGATGATTTTGAATAATATCTCGCTGCATATGATTATCATGGTTTAGATACTTTCGATTAAGTATTTTTCAGATTATGTTCATTTATCATGATTTATGAGCTATTGAGTATTTTATCAAATTATTAGTATGATTCAGTGGTATAAATTATTATTGTTTATGTATTTATGCATGATTCTGTGTATACTTAGCACTGAGTGGACCTAGGAATGAAGACTCACATACTAGTTGAGGCATGAGACCTTTAGAAGCAATCCATTTGTCCCAGAAATAGGCCCTCGTAGAATTTATCTCGAATAGACATTAGCTAGTGGATTCATCTTAGCTCAGATATCAAGGTCCTTATCTTGGCAAGTAGGACACTCTCTTTTTAGTGTGGGAGTAGTACACTAAACTCCATGTAGTAGCTCAAATAGCTTATGAAAGTTATTAGTGTACCTCCCACGTTATGATACATTTTCAGATACTTCAGGACCTTATACTATGTATTTCACCTCAGATCATCAGTTTTCATGTTATGTTATTTGGTCATTTCATCAGTATGTTTTACAGACTTATCATATTTTATGCATTTCTCCATACTCAGTACATTTCAAGTACTGACCGCATACTTTTTTGCCTATATTATTTAATAATATAGGCTGTGACACTCATCATTATGCCAGTGGTTAGTACAGATCCAGTCAACCTTGCTAACTATTAGTGAATCCTCATGATTCGAGGATGTCCCTTTATGTTTTCCTTCAGTACTTCATTTTAGTTTTTAGACCTTTTAGAGTTATCTAGGGGTTGCCTAAGCAACTCATTTTGAGTAGAAGCTTTCAAACAAACAATTTAGTTTCTTTCATGTTATGTTGTCTCTCAGATATTAGTCATTTTTTAGTGTTATGGTCTTATTAAGATATTTCAGTTTTACCTTCTACATGTATATCTCAGTTTTGTGTTGATATATTATTCTTAGTGCCATGATATGTCATGAGGTCAGCTTGGGGCCACTTGTAGCTCTAAGCACCGTGTCGCATCTATGGGATAGTCTCAAAGGCTGACACTCGCTCTCACACACTAGCCACAAGATTTGTGTCACAACCCAGATCGTCGTGAGTGACACCCATACTAACCCTCTGGTTGGAGAATCAACTACCAATCCAAAATTTAACCCAACGTGCCATATTCGATTCTAGGAGTTCTACTCATCTAAATTTGATTCTGTGAAACCCTACAGGTTTCTTAATGTCTCGGCTACCATAAAATATAAACCAAGCCTAGACATATCATCCCACCCATTCCTAGATGTCCCTATATTTGACCTCACCTCACCCAGATTCCATCTAAGACTGACCTAACCTAAAAAATTGAAGTCAATACCGAGAAAGTTTTCTTGCCTGATTTATTTAACTATTGACCACTCATAACGAACGAGTTTGGTAGTTATAATCTATACAATTAACCCATCGCTTGTCCTTAGTGATTAAATAAGAAAATATGGGCTAAGTTAGAAAAAAGGTATTGCTTGAATCCTCAAACAAGTGAAGGTACTTGTATCACATGTCTCTCAATCTCCCAAGTAGCCTCCTCAATTGGACGATGTCTCCACTAAACTTTTACTGATTTGATATCCTTTTTTCTCAACCTATAAACATCCCAATCAAGAGTCACAACCAGATCTTCTTTTTACTGCAAATCCTTGTCCAAATCTATTGAGTCTCATTTGATGATATAATCCCTATCCTTATGGTAATTCTTTAGCACAAATGCATGAAAAACTAGGTAGACTCCAGACAAGTCTGGTGCCAGTGTTAGCCTATAATCCACTGGCCCCACACTTTCAAGAATCTCAAATGGACTAATGTAGCAAGGGCTAAGCTTACCCTTCTTACCAAATCTAATGACTCATTTCATAGGCAATGCCTTCTTAGGTAGTCCCGTAACAAAATTCATAGCTATCTTTTCCCACTTCCACTCAGGAGTAAACATTCTCTGAAGTAAATCTGCAGGACTTTGATGTTCATACTTCACCTATTGGTAATTTTGACATTTGGAAACATACTCAATAATATCTTTCTTCATCGTAGGCAACAAATAAAGCTGCCTCAAATCCCGATACATCTTTGTCACTCCTAGATGAATAGAGTATCATGAACCATGAGACTCTACCAACACACTCTGAATCAAGTCACCAACTCGAAGAACATAAATCCTTCCACTAAAATTGAGTACACGTCCTGCATCGAGAATGGCCTTTTGGGTCTCCCCAAATACCACCTTATTTTTTAGGTTATTCAAATCCACATCCTCAAACTGCTTAGCCTTAATTTCCTCTAAAAGGTGGGCTTAAACTCAATACAAGCTAACACCCCACCTTTTTCAGAGATGCACAACCACATGAACTTAGACTCCAAAGCTTGAATCTCTCTGGCCAAGGGTTGGAACCCCAAGCAAGCCAAACTGCCTATGTTAATCGTTTTTTGGCTCAATGTGTCTGCCACCACATTGGTCTTCCTTGGATGATATTGAATGGTCACATCATAATTCTCGAGCAATTTCATCCATCTCTTCTGCCTCAGATTTAGATCTCTCTTAGTGAACACATGTTGCAAGCTGCGATGATCAGTAAATACCTCACACTTCACTCCATAAATATAATGTCGCTAGATCTTGAGAGAAAATACTACCGCTGCAATCACCAAATCAGGGGTGGGGTAGTTCCTCTCATGAACCTTCAATTTTCTGGAAACATCAGCTATAACATTCTTGTTCTGCATCAACACAACACCCAAGCTTGAATATGAATCATCACAATAAATCATGAAGTCCTTACCTTCCACCGGCATTGTCAAGATAAGTGTTGTAGTCAAAAGGTTCTTAAGATCTTGGAAACTCTCTTCTCACTTCTCTGACCACTCAAATGGTACCTCATTTTGAGTCAACCTGGTCAAATATGTAGCAACAGAAGCAAAGTTTTTCACAAACGTGCAATAGTAGCTAGCAAGACCTATAAAACTCCTAACTTCTGTCATAAACTGAGGCCGAACCCAATTCTTATTTGCCTCAACCTCTTGGGGGTCTACCAATACCCTTTCTTTTGAAACCAGATGCCTAAGAGAGGCAACTGAGGGCAACTAGAATTCACACTTAGAAAATTTAACATAGAATTCTTGTTCCCTAAGATATCCGGAACAGTACGAAGGTGATATGTATGCTTCTTCTTTCCCTTGGAGTAAATCAATATATAAGCTATAAACACAATTACAAAGAAATCAACGAATGGTTTAAACACCATATTCATCAAACTCATAAATGATGTAGGTGCATTGGTCAACCCAAACGACATTGCTAACAATTTATAGTGCCCATACTGAGTCCTAAATGTTGTTTTAGGTATGTCCTCGGGTCTAATCTTTAACTGATGGTACATCAACCTCAAGTCAATCTTAGAGAAAATAGAACCACCCTGCAACTCGTCAAACAAATCATCTATACGTGGTAACGGGTACTTATTTCGGATGGTGACCTTATTCAATTGTCAGTAACTTATGCACATTCGCATGCTAGCATCCCTCTTCTTTACAAACAAAATAGGACCACCCCAAGGAGGAGCACTAAGATGAATGAATCCCTTATCAAGAATTTCCTAAATATGGGTCTTGAGTATGATTAACTTTGTTAAAGCCATGCGATAGAGAGCAAAAGCAATTACGCGAAGGCTCGGCTCCAAATGAATACAAAAGTCTATGTCCTTATCCGAAGGCATACCAAGCATATACCTCTGGAATTTCGAAACCACAGGGATAGAATCAATGGAAGGGGACTCTACACTAACATCCTGAGTAAGAGCCAAGTAGGCCAAACAATCTTACTCCACTAGTTTGTTAGTCCGAATAAAGGATATGATCTTTGATGACTTAGGCTTGTACACCCCTTTCCACTCTTATCTTTGCCTAACCGGGATCTCTAGAGTCACTGTTTTAACATTACAATTTAGCACAACAAAATATGAAGACAACCAAGTTATATCCAAGATCACATCAAAGTCTAGCATATCCAATATGACTAAATCCATAAAACTCTGCAGACCCATAAATTAAACATCATAGAACTATTACGATACACATGGGCTACTACTACAGACTCTCCAACTGGATTGAAACATAGATAAGGGAATCAAGGGTGTCACAAATCAAATCAAATCCCAGAGCAAAACTAACATATACATAAGAATAAGTAGAACTCGAAACAAACAATAGTGTAGTCATCCAATCATAGATAAGAATAGTACTTGTTATTATGGCGTTTAATGCCTCAACCTCTGGTCTGCCCGTAAAAGCATAACACTGAGCTCTGTTATCGTTATGGAAACTATCTTCCGGTGTATGTCGCTCCTCTCCCTGCATTACCATTTCCCCTGCCTTCACGACCTCCCTAATTACCTTTTCGCCCATCTTGTGAATGTCATATACCATTATTACCTCTACCCAGTGGAACCACTTCTCTAGCCTGTTGTTGAACCTGGTCAACCATCTGCTTGTGCATACATTCCCTCTTGAATTGTCCCGGATCACCACAATTAAAATATATATGGTCAAGTGAGGGCATGTTGGTTGATGCATAAGAAGCTCCTTGACCACCTAAGTCAAAGACTGTTGTCAAACCTTGAATGACCACTCGTAGAAGTTGACATAACAAAATGAATTGGACAAGCTGAATACACTTGTGAACCGGAAACCTTAAAATACAAACCACTGTAGTTGCCCACATTTTCGAACCTCTTAGTAAATGTTTTGGCCTGCCTAACCTGTCGAACTCCTTCTACTTTGTTCACAAAACCAGTCAACTCATTGAAGCTCTTACGTGCAGAGGTCATATGCACATACAAAATTTTCAATTCAGAATTCAAACCTTTAACGAACAAGCGAATTCTCTCTTCGTCAGTGTTCACCAACTGTGTAGCATAATGAGACAAGGCATGAAACTTAGTCTCATAAACAACCATAGTCATGTTGCCCTACTCAAGAGCCATAAAATCATCTTTCTTTATATTTTTCAAAGTACGAGTCACATATTTCTCCAAGAATAAAGCATGAAACCATGTCCAAGTTAGTGAAGGAAATCCCAATGATCGATGATGTGAGGCAAAAAATATATATTTTTAATCATTATCTGCCTCATATTAAGTATTTTTATTTGTCCTTTTTGAGCATGGATTATATGGATTATGCTTAATGGTATATTTTATTTGTAGGATTAAATTGGTGTAAAGATGAAGAAATTTAGAGCCTAAACGAATTAAAGACGAAATATTATAGAAGGAAATCAAACAGGCAACTTAATGCATTAAATTGAATATATATATCAGACAGAAGAAAATAGAATTGCAATATGAATTTGCCATGTGTCACAAATTGAAAGCATCAGCAACCATTGAATGCGACAGACTGAGCAGTATTTCACATGGAACCCAATTCCTTTAGGTTTTGGGTTCTTCATTTGTTTTGGACTCAATTATTTTATTTGGAGTTTTTTTATATCTATAAATAGTTCATAAGAATCATTCTTGAGGGGAGGAGGACGCAATGTAGAAAATCATTCATCTTTTCTTCTCTTATATTTATTTTACATCTTTTCTTTGAATGATTTGTTATAATTGTTCTATGTCTATGTGGAGTTAAACTTCTCATTCTAGGATTATGTTAACTTATAAAATGATTGTTTAGTATTTTTGGTTCGGCATACTTGCTTATCATATTAGTTGTTCTTATACTCTTGAATTACTATTTTGATGCTTTATCACTACTGTAATAAATTTATTGTATGTTCTTGAACTCGGGAGAGGAATTGAGAAATAGTACGTGGAATACAAGGAGCATGATATTTTCTTGTAATAAAAACTAGCATTGATTTGTATCTAGGATAGAGATATACCTAGTTGTCTTGCTTTGTTCAAATAGATGAAGACAACGTAATGCTCCATAGTTGGTTCGGTCTATTCCTGCTCAACGATGTAGTAAGACTGTTAATTGTGGTAGACTGTTAGAGGTCGGGAGATCAGGACCATATTATCAACCCCGTGAATCAACAACTAGATAATCAAATAAGCTGATGAAATTAATGTTAAACATGATTGTTAGTTAAATCATAATCCTAGATCGATTCATTCATTGATTGTGTTAACAAACTATCTTTTCTTGGTTAATTGTTTCTTAGTTATTTTACCTTTATTTTTAGTTTAGTTAATTTATATTCATCTTTGAAATCCTCCCCTTGAATAAATAATCAGAATTAGTATAATGTAGTAAATAGTTAATTGATAAGTCATTTGGATTCGATAATCCGGCTCTTTTAGAGCCACTATATTACTTGCGCGACCGCGTACATTTGCGTGTGCATTTGGGAGCAACAAGTTTTTGACGCCGTTGCCAGGGATTAGAAGTTAATTATTCTTTTAGGTTATACTTTTTCTTATTATTTATTTAAGTTTTTTAATTATTTTTTTAATTATTATTATTATTTTAACAAAAAAAAATTCTCCCCTTTTAATAATTTGGTACTCTTAGTGATATGGATGATTGGGATAAATGGTTGTTAGGTGATGGGTATCCTTGTATGTATTGTGATGGACCCCACTTGGATATCAAGTGTCCTATATGTCTTATATGTGGTGGTCAAGATGGCCATGAGAATGGTTGTCCTAAGTCTTATGCCCCTCCCATGAGCCCCTATTATGATTCTTCTGTTATTTGTGATGTTGGCAGGAGTGTTGAAGTGGAGAATGTGAAACAAGAGGCTCACATTATGAATTTATTTGAGAAACTAGTGGAGCAAAAAGAGGAATGCCAATCATTCAATTACACTTTATTCCTTAGTGTTGATGCTGAGAAGGAGTACTGTCACGACCCAAGCCTAAGGCTTAGACGTGACCGGCGAATGGGAAACCCGAGGGAACCCCAAACAAGCCTCATAGCATATCATTACACATCCTTGGTCGCGGAAGCAATTAAAATGACCATAAGCGATAAGCATAATCAAGGGGAAATTGGGACTAAGGGAGCAAGAGAAAAAGAGAATAATACATAAATACCATAGATGAGTCAAGCTCAAACATAATACACAACTTGTCCAACACCACCTCTAAACATGGATACTTAGCGGGGCCGAGACAAACTACCGGGCTCACCCTCATAGTCAAAATATAATTAAAAAGGAAAAGTCTTATACATAGCATGAGATCATAAGCAACGTCCCCGGATGGAGGACTCACCAATAAGCTCACTAGAAAATCGAATTAGCCACGCGGAGGAGGATGGTCGACGGTGCTCCGGTCCCTACATGGTGACATCATGTAGGCATAGAGTATGCATTAGTACATTTGAATGTACTAAGTATATGGGATGCAATGCAATGCAACAATGGATGGACATCATAGGCAAAATGCATAATCGTACCCGATAGATAGCATATTAATGAGATGATATGTATAATGATGCTTATATAAAAATCATATTTAGTAGGGCATAGTATATGTGTAGTGAGTGACCATCAATATAGTATTTCCAAGGCCTATCACCCCCTTGGAGAGGCGAAAGAGGTACAAACCCCTCAATGTGGTTACCCGGGCCTACCACCCCCCGAGCTAGGGACCAAGGTACAAACCCCTCGATATGGTTATACGGGCCTACTACCCCCGTACTAGGCAACCAAGGTACCAACCCCTCGATATGGTTATACGGGCCTACTAACCCCCCGTACTAGGCAACCAAGGTACCAACCCCTCGATACAGTTACCCGGGCCTACAACCCCCCGAGCTAGGCTTGGTCGACTCACACACTATATAGAGAAAATCATATACATGTATCCATTTCATCATCATTTCAATATTTGTATAATCATCCGACTCATAGGACGTACATTGAACCTTCCATTTCATAAGAATCCTATAAATGACATTTTATCAAACATATGGTGGGCTACTTGTTCATGTAAATAAAATCATGTGTTTCAAGAGTGCTAAGTCCCACCAATTTCAAAATCTATATAAAACAGCCCACCAACAACGTACATATATATATACATATATAACAACCTTCATAATTTGATCATGGAGGCATGAAAACCATAAACATCACATAATAATACCATTTCATGATAATATGCAAGATAGACCTTAATAGGGTGTGTAGTAGTGATTCCATACTCAAGAGTTCTTAAATAAACATAAGGACCCATAAACTTGAAGTAGTAATAGAGGATAAATGGTTGGACTTGTGGAAAGGAAGGTTTCCACAATCAAACCCACATACCTCAACTTTGGAGAATTCTTGATGAAGATTGGAATGGAGAATTGCTTGAGATTGAATCTTGAATCCGGAATTAAAGCTTGGGATTCTTGAATTTGGTGGATGATCTTGGTGGAATTTTTGAAGAGGGTTTAGAGAGTGCTTTTGAGTGTTTTGAAGTTAAATGACTAAGTATGGATATGTCCCCTTTTTATAAAAAAACGTCCCAACACTTCGAAAAAAAATGAGGCGGGTGAACAGTGTTTTCGGTTACTGGAAATTGCATTTTCTGCCAGACAGATTTTACGAAAATGGGCATAACTTCTTCGTCCGAACTCCGAATGAGGTGAAACAAATTGCGTTGGAAAGCTAACTCACAGAGCTTTAATTTTGATAGTTTGAGCTCCTTCCAGTTCCTTGTGTGCTAAGATATATGCCCCTTTAAAGTTGACCCTCAAAATCGCATTTTTGCGATTTTCGAATTTTGATACGGTTGCTCTAAAATTCGGGTTAGACCCATTCCCCACTCAATTTGACCCCCTGAATAAGAATATGAAATCGAATTTCCGAAATAATGCACGAATTTTGAGATATATGGGAATTACAATTTTAGGTGTTTCCGAAGTATATTTTCGGGCATTTTTGGGGTCGTTTCAAGTACAAAAGGGAGAATGCTATAAATAAGGTTGCTTTGGAGTTGATGCATATTGGACCTCATTCAAATATTTTTCTACATTATGCTTGGATGACAACATGAAATTCGAGTCATCTGAGCTAATGGAGGAGTGTCTAGATGAGGAACAAGGTCCTTACATCCTAAAGTTTTTCGATCCACATAGACAAAACGACATTCCTCTCATAAGGATCAAGAAGTGCAAGATGCGCGACATCTGTTACTTGGTTCCTTTATCTTTATACCACCGCCTCTTGAGCGAAACAAAAAAATTGATGCAAAGTTAGGGGTGCAATTTATAAGTTCAAAGTGGAAAGAAAAGTGGTGAACTTAATTAGGTTGTGTCGCGACGTTAAATCAAGTGCTTATTGGGAGACAACCCAATTCGTAATGCAACTTTTTTTAATATTTTTTTAGTGTCTTTTTTGTGTTGTTTTTGCAGATAAGGGAAAGTGTGAGTACCCATGATTTGAAGCAAGGAGCATGTTTGAGCTTAAGTGTGGGATGCGTAGGACCCTCGATGAAAATTGAGAGAACTTGCTACTAGGTAGGCCTAGAGGCCTCAGGAAGTTTTACAAATTCTTGTTTTAAATTTTAATTTATGTTTTGGGGATAGAACTATTTTTCAAGTGTGAGTTGGGGTTCTTCCACATATGTTGGTTAGGTGAAGTGTGCTTTAGAGTTGTTCAATATTGTTCTTTTTTTAAAAAAAATAATAAGTAAAAAAAAATTGACAGTAAAGTCCATATCTAGGCCATATCATGGACCTCGGTACAAAAACAAATTCGTAAAAAAAATATTCTTTAGTAGAAGCACACTTAGACCACCCTTTATTATTTTTCATGTCATAGGGATTAAGAGAAAGTTCTTTACGTCCACAAAAGCTCTCCACTACTGCTTCTCTTCACCTGGAAAGTCATAAACTCAACCCCGTGATGTTACACAATACCCAACTTATATAGCTTCTCATATCAATCCAAGATGAGCTGAAAGGCATCTTCACTCTCGGAACCATGTAACACTGGAGTCTTTAAATTCAAAAACTTTATCAACATTTCATGCTAAGTGTCAATCATCACAAGGCAAAGTAATGGATTGAAAAACGCATCAGTTCCCGAGTCTCCATCCATCTTAGAGACCATAGTAGCAACAAGTAGAGTAACTGGAGCTTGAGTACCCTACATTGTGGGAGTGGCACAAGTACTTGCCTATCCACTCAGAAAAGCTAATACATGTTGAATCAACCCAGAGTTCATAGGGGGAAGACCTACAACCCCAACCTTTGTTCTCACCTCTAGCTCAATCTATATCTCAACCTATTCTTCCACATGATCCTATGGTGGGGGTGGGGTCGTTTCCCATGGTACACTCTGCAAACAGAAGAGTGGAAGAAGTTAGATACCAACTTGGTTCGTCAGATACCAATTGAAATCAAGTTATAGCACAAAGAAAGAAAGAAGAGAGAACGTTCCTACAGTCTTGTAGCCTATTGCAAAAAAGTATAGACGTCTCCGATGGGACTCTACTAGACTTGTTTTGATACAAAGAGATCAACGAGCCTATGAATATGATACCAACTTTATCACGATCCATAATGTCATGAGTGATACCCAGACTAATCCTCCGGTGGGAGAACTAACTACCAATCCAAAACATAATCCAACGCGCCATGTTCGATTTCGGAAGTTCTACTCGCCCAAATTCGATTTCATAAAGCTTTATGGGTTTCTTAATGTCTTGGCTACTAGAAAATACAAACCAATCCTAGAAATATCACTCACTCATTCCCATATGTCCCTAGACCTCACCTCGCCCAGATTCCGTATGAGACTAGCCTAACCTAAAAATTTTAAGTCACTATCCAAAAAGTTTTCTGGTCCAATGTCTTTCACCATTGACCTACTAATAACAATCGGGACGGGTCGTTACAATTCACTTGAGAAACGACCAAAACAATTAAATTATTCACTTAGTCATATTTATCTCTACTTAGCGGTATTGTTATTTCTCCAAATCTTCTTCTACATTGAGGAGTATATTGACCCAATTTGCCACTCACAAATATATTAAAATTATAGACATATAGTATTGTCACATATCTTGTTATATCGTTGTATTTTTCTAATTAAGTATGACATACACAAAGTTGATGAAGTAGACAAACCAGCGTAGTTTCAAATAGTGACAGCCGTGTAGAAGAGAGTAACGAAATATAACTTATGTTCATCATCTTCTGACACTTGAACCCTCTGCCTCTCTCACCAAAATATATCCATTGCACTCAATGCAGAATTATTTCAAATGTCAATCTTTCACGTCCATCTCCTTAAGACTAATTCTTCGTCTTCTTGCATTTTATCATTTTCTAATATTATCTCGGAACCAAATTGTTTTTCTCTCCTCTTCATCCATAATATCCATTATTTTCCATAATAACATAGTATGATGAAACATTCTTACGATTGTTGGAAATCATATGGAAAACACTTTATCACGAAATCTTGAAGAAAATTATCATAGCTTGAGTCGTGTCAAAGATAATGTCCTTAGGGATATTTCACCCAATATGCGTATATTCCTCAAGATTCAACAAACTCTTCTACTATAAAATTAGAAGCCAGAAACTAACAGAGATTCCTTTCAAAAGAACAATATATATGAGGAAGAATTTGTAATAGGACGTGTTTTTCTCTATGCATAAGATGAAGATATCATCTTTTGGTCCTTGTGAAAAGATTTAACAAATGAACTCATATTAATAATACGAAGAATATATGCAATTATGAAGAGTATAATGATTTATTTATTTGATCAAAATAACATTAGAGAGCTTAAATATTTCGTCATTAACTATCCATTCAAGACTAATTAGTGACATATTAAAATGATGAAAAGATAACATTGGGTTAAGGTATTTTCTTGAGATACTAAAATATTTTCCCAACAGCGAAGTGCTTTCATTATTGAATGTTATTTGTGACGACTATTGATAGTCAGTTAGTCACCACTAAAAAAACACATTTTTAATACTATTGAAGATATAAATAATTCTAGATATTTAGTGAAGTTTTTAGAATTTTATAGAGTAATATCTTTAATATTTTTTATATTTAAAACATGTATAAATATTTTAGAGAGTTAGATATTTGTAGTAAATGTTAGAATAGTATAAATATTGTTGTATCTTGAATCACCCCAGTATAAATAGGAATTAGCAGTCATTTGTAAGGAACCTAATTATAAACTCGACTCAAGAAGTCTTGTTCCATAATTAAGTTCTTCTATCCAAAATCTTCTAGCAATTTTTTTTGCTTTACTTGAATTTTTCGATCTTAATTAATGATATAAGATTTTTCTAATTGATATCATCTTCTGTTAATTTCTACATAATTTTCTCTATCAAAATGATAATCATATGATTACTTTTGAATTTTATTTTAAGGTCATATTAGTGGCAACTTCAACTAATTTTTCGAAAACCTAATTATAAACTCAATTCAAGATGGCTTCTTCCATAATCAAGTTCTCCTATCCAAAATCTTCTTTTTATATTCGTAGTAATTTTTTTCTTTACTTAAATTTTTCGATCCTAATTAATGAACTAAGGTTTTTCTATTTTTTATCGTCTTCTATTATTCTCTACATGATATCAAAACGATAATCATAATCATATGATGCCTTCTGAATTTTATTTCAAGACCAGATTAGTGGCAAATTCAATTGATTTCTCGAAATCTATTTAAGCGATCGTGCTAATGGACTAGGAATGGAGTTGTTGAACTAATCCAACTATAGCGATCGTGCTAATGGACTAGCAATGGAGTTGTTGAACTAATCCAACTATATGGGTAGAGCCGTCAAAACAGGTTTCGCCCATGGGGTCAGCCCAATCCAACCCATTATTGGGGTAGGGTTGGGATAAAAAATTTCAAGTCCATTCCATCCCATATAAGCCATTGGCCCTTGAGGCTTGATTGGGGCCGGACTGGGGTCTGCCCCTGGGCCAAAACATTTTATGTAAGGGTAACCTATAATAATCTCACTACTATATAATCTAATTACTTAAATACACACAATGTTGTAATATTATGAATGAATCTTACCAGATTTTTTACAGTCCAGATACATGTATCTCAGAATATATGGGCTCAAAATTAGGTTAATTTGTTCTAGATACACTCTATCCAAATAGATTTGCATGTATCTAGGATACATAGACAAATCTCGCGTTCTCACTTCACTCACATCTTGCTTGTCATTCTCTTATCTCGCTCGCATATCTGGTATGCGAGATACATGCTAATTACATTAGATTTCTTGCTAGTGTTACTGAAACAACACAATTGTTTGTCATATTTGATTTGAAAATCTTCTCATTTTCTTGATGTTATAGAATTATAAGTTTGAAAAGAAAGAAAATGAAAAAAAGAAAAAAAAAAAGAAGAAGGGCTAGCCTGCTCCCACCCTCAACCCTACTAGGATTGGGCTAAGTTAAGAATTTTCAAGCCCTTCCAAATGAAGGGCCGACCCACCCTAGCCCTTCAAATTCCTTGACTCTAGAGGCTTGGGCGATGAGGCTGGGCCAGCCCTTTTTGACAGCTCTATATATGGGGTGGAAGTTGACTAAAGGAAAGAAACATACGTCTTCACTTCTTACCGATAGATGATGTTGCCAAAGATGTTGCCCAAACTATACTTTTTTAAAGAGTTAAAACTGATAAGGTTGCAATTTTAGATATCAAAACTCCAATAAATACTTTCTTTTTAAATTTATGATTTTAATTATAAAATATTTGTGTTGTTTAATTTTGAAGTAGGGAAGACAAGTGAATGCTCAAGGTTAAATGGCTAAAACATTGCCTTCTCCCAATAATTGTTGGCTGCCACTGCGGGATTAAAATTATTGAACTTGAAGCAAATAGAAAAAAAAAAATTCTTTGTTCAAATTATAAAATATGTTTATTTCAATTTTTATGTTTAGTTAAACATTATGATAAATTTGTTCCCATTTTATTTCTCATTTGCAGGGAAAACCTGCTTTAAAAACATCGAACCCCACCGAGTCAAAGTTGAAAAATCGAACCAAAATATTTGGTGGACACTTTTTCAAAATCAAACTAAAATTTGATAAACTAAAATTTGATAAAACACCCGAAGAACCGAACTGCCACCCATACTACTTACCCATATTATTACAAGTTAAATATGGGCTAATGCCCAATTTTTACCTCCTTTAAAATATCACTCTCCAACCAGTTAGAATATGGATGGATTGGGCGTATAAAATGTAGTCTCATTTTACCAGCACTAAATGTGGTGCTTCGCTGAATAGAATTGCCAACATGAGAGGTTTTGCTAAACACCCCAAACAGCATAACCATTATTGCTCAGTTGGGAGCAATGCTCCCTTTACAATCCCAAGCTACATTGCTTCAAAAACAGGCTGTAAGAAATCTCAGCCTTCCACAGGTAGAGCAGTAGAAAAGTAACAGAGTAGAGAAGTCTGCTTCCGAATTATACAGGAGCACTAAGCACACCCCTTTATGGATATCTGAATTGAGTTCATGCAGGTGATTTCGAAGGAATTTATTGTACATTTTCAACATTGGTCTCTTTCTTCATGCAAGTCTACTAGTTGATCGAGAAAGCCCCATAAACTTTGTTGTGTTGTAGCAATGCCCTGCTTGTACACACATTGAGTTATCATCTGTGTCATGTGAAAGTTGCTCGCAAACAAAAGAGAATTGATGCTAGTTTCTGAAAGGTGGCTGTCTTTTCAGTCAGTCAATGTCACTATCACTGTCAGAGATGTATCTCCGACTATCAGAGGCCTGGTACTTCGGAGTTGAGTAATCCATACCAATGTTGTTTGATGCACTCATAGGTGCAAATGCTGTAAATTGGCCACAAGAAAATAAAAGATCAGTACTTAGGAAGTAAGCAGTAGTCAAATATATCAGTAGATTCATTCCCTTTGTTGTGCATTTGAGATGAGGGACATTATTGTTCATACATAAATCTATCAAGACGATGGAGACTTCTTCACATGTAATGAACAGAGTGCCAGTAATAAATAGAGATGGCAAACAAGCAAACACCGTATCACTCAAGTCAGAGCACGGAGATGATATAAACGAACCAATGCTAATTGGTAGATATTCAAAACGAAGGCCACCAGAAATTACAATAATAAGTAAATGTACCCACAAAAACTTTCAAGAAGAAAAGGGATGAGAAAAAGAAGTAAATGAAAAGAACACCAGGCAGAGCAAAAAAATAAAACAAAATGGTGTTGTCAAATTTTACCAACAGGAAACAATTGAAACCAAATTGGAGGGAAAGGAAATGCTCACATTTCCTGCAAGGTAGATTTGGAATTGATGCCTACATAGTTTCCACAAAAAGGAAAAAAAAAAGATAGTACAGTACCAGGATATAAGTACGTCAACATAGGACCCAACATGCAAAAAGAGGATAAGTTACATGTAAGTTCTCTCAATAAGTAATGTTTTTTCTCTGCTATAACTTTCCAACTTCTCCAGCAAACTATAGTAGCAAACAAGTCAACAAATATAGTGTATTCAGAGAAGAATGCTGGACTAACCTTTTTCTCTCATTCTTCTCTCTCTGTCGTACTCAAATTTATCACGGATTAGGCTAACCTTTTCCCAATTATCACCTTGTCTGTTTCTCCCTGTACCTGCTCCCTGTTCCTGCAATTGAATGAAAGGCCAGGTGGAAAGGCAATCAATAAACTAGTGGACATGGAGAGAGTTAAAAAATGATCTTGCACATTGCAGCTTGGGAAGCCATGTCAAAGACATTTTCAAGCAATGGCACAAATTATATATGAGCTACTACTTTAAAAAGGAAAAAGAAAAACATGAAAATGAAAAAAATTAAGACATAAAAAGAAAAAGTAAAGGGAGCGTGCAGCCAGGAAATTTAAGAAAAATATTAGCAACTTAGCTATTAGCAATCTAAATGAATCACTCCAAAATAAAGAACAAAACGTGCTAGTATACAAAACCGAGGTCTAAGTCAAACCAAAGAAAGATTACTTTTTCATTATTTACTGCTTGCCGTAAAAAATGCATCATCCGAAAACCAATCACTAAAAGCCAAAACATAAACATATAAAAAGCTTAACCACCCACATATTATTACTATATATATTTATAATGGAAGAGCAACTTAGGGTCAATCGGTCAATTGACCGATTTTCCCTTCTCCTCAAATTTCCTCTATTTTATATTTAGTATTTCTTCATTTATTTTCTTTGTTAGTATATTATGTATTCAAGCCCCACACCATGTAAAGCGAAGCCTGGTATTTAAGTGGAGAAGGGTAGAAGGGTGGGCTTGTTATCCACCGAGTTTCAAAGGTTGTTATTGGTCCAAAGGGCGGGTCATATCTGAAGATTATGGAAGACTTTTGCAAGGTTTTCTCTGCAAAAATGTGGACTTTCAGAATCGAGAACTCCCTTTTGAATCAGTTTCTATTGGAATAGGATATATCCTGTTGCAAAGATTTGGAGATATGAGGTTCCCAATTATGCTCCGGGAGATAACTTCATGTAAAGGGATTTCGAATTATGCTCCAGATGTTCTTTTTGTGAATGTGAGCTGGAGACAATAAATCATCTCTTTCTACACTGTAGAGAGACAATGAAATTTGTGGCATATTTTCATCAACCTAAGGGGCATTAGCTGGGCTATGCCAAGAAACATAAAGGAAGCTTTAGCTTGCTGGAATAGGGATGGGAATCAGCCAGAGCACAGATAGAGATGAAAGATTGTCCCAGCTTGAATACCTTTAGTGTATTCCTTTGCTTAAAATACATGTTACCTTTCACAAAAATGATTTGGAGATATGGGCAGTCCCATATTTGGAGAAGAATGATGTAGAGTAGAGATGAGATGGAATATTTCATCCCATGGAAAGTTGGAAATGGCGAAGCCTCCATTTGGTGGGATAACTGGACTCGCATGGGAGCATACCACTAGCTAGATTAACTAATATCAGACCTACCCCAAGAAGTATCAAATTAAAAAAAACTATTGTCAATGGCATAGATGGAGATGGGATAAGTTGAGCCTCTTCTTGCCTGCTTATATTGTCAAAAAGAGTTTTAAGCGTAGAAATTGAAGTTGGCAAGAAAGATTGGGCTTGCTGGACCTTGGAGAATTCTGGCAGTTCACTACAAAGTCTACATGGAAACAATTGAGAAGAGTTCACGATGAAATTTTATCCGGTAAACTAATGTGGCATAGAAGATCACCTTCTAAAATTTCCTTTTTTATGTTGAGGCTTTTTCATGGAATAGCAGCAACTGATGACACAGTTCAAAAGGAGGGGTGTGGTGCTTTGTTCAAGGTGCAACTGTTGTACCAACTATGAACTGAAGAATATCCCCCATTGGTTTGGTAAAAGCTTAATTGCAAAATGGGTATGGTCTTAGTTCAGCAACACTTGGTTGTATCAATTTTCTTCTGGGTCCTCTTAAGACAATTGCTATGAAATGGTGGCTGACTAAACAACAAATGACATGAAGTCTTTATACAGTGTGTTCCAATTCTTGTCTGTTGGGAAATTTGGAAGAAGAGGTGTTTGTCAAGATTTGAGAATATGAATGTCTGACAGGTTCATTATTCATCAAGTCTGTTCACTACATGAATCTCATCTTCCAAACTCGGTTCCCTGAACTTCAACTTCCCATAAATTGGGAGGAAAATGTGTTCACTTGGAAAATTTGCACCAATCCATCAATAGTCAACTGGTGAAATGGCATAAACCAGAAGGAAGAGCGGGTGGAATTAAATGTGGATGGATGCTCAAAAGGCAACCCTAGGAGTGCTGGAGGCGGTGGTGTCATTAGAGATCATCGTAGAATAGTTATTAAAGGTTTTTTTATTACTATGGAATGTGTTCCAACAATATTGCAGAGGCTACAACTCTTTTACAGGGAATCAAGTTGTGTATTGATATTGGAAAGGGGTTTGTTGTTCGTTGTGGTATTGGACTCTCTACTAATAATGGAGATTATCAATAAGAGTCTAACCACCTTGGCATATTAGAAGCATTATTGAGAATATTTGGAGGTTGACTAGAAATGGCAACTTCCATTTTTCTTCATGTTTTTAGAGAGGGTAATACAGGCGAGGATCAGTAGGCTAATATGGGAGAAAGTGAATGGGAACTTACGGTCTAAAATGAGGTTCTTTCCTAGCCTGGTGAGTTAGAGCTACAATGAAGCAAGATCAAGATGAAATTCAAACTTATGGTTCAAAGTTAACAAAGAAAAGTTTTAAAAGCTAATGATGTTGTCCAAACAAATCTTTTTGCTGGAAATATGCTGGCGGTAGTTTACCTAATAACAATGTACTATAGTAATTCAGATGTAATTATGGTAGAAAAAATTACAAATGTGTAGTACTTTTTCAGCTTGCATCATCCTTAGAGTGACTAATTTCACTCTTAATTTTGTGATGGAGGTTAAGGTTTATGTCCTCCTCCATCTTCTTCTCTTGTTCGATATATGAAATTGATTAGGGTTATTCCTAACCTCCACCTAGTAAGGTGGACTTTTATTTTTAAAAATGAGCAATCGTATGGGTGAGAACACTTAGTGGAGCTATGGAGGAGGTTCCAATAACTACAGGTTTACACCAAGGATCTACCTATAATCTGAAATTGTTTACACTAACTACAGATGAGCTAATCAATAATATCTAGGGAGAGGATCCGTGTTGCATGCTTGACGAAATTAGCAAATGTTGGAAGTTGGAACTATGCAGAAGTACTCTAGAGTGTAAGGCTTTAGAAAAGTAGCAAATATTTACACCACAATTCTAGCTATTGTATGAAACATGAAGGTGAAGTGAGATAAAATAAAATTGACTGCCCAAAAACAAGACTATTCAGATATCTAAACTTAGTTTTCCATGAGAATAGGATAATAAATGAATATGTAATTTGTAGGATTACATAGGATGGTTGAAGTGCTACTCAAGTTTTATGATAGGTAAGATAGGCAACAAGGTAAAACGAAAGTTTTCTAGTTTTTATGAGTAATAAAGGAATATTATTGATGTGAAACAAACCAGCATTAAGGAAATGTTGGGGCAAAAGAACATCCAAAAGGGAATTTCACAATGTGTGTAAACAACTAAGAAAGTCAACAATAGCTTCCGACTCTAAAGCATATCTCGTAGTATCGTTGCGCCAGAGACTAAGCAAAATAAACACTTGAGCTATAGATTAATTACATTGTTGATCTTGTCTTCAAAAAACTCTCGCATTTCTTTCTCCATATGACCCTAGAAAAAATTCCACGGTGTTGTTTGCATACACCATTTTTTTTTTGAAACAGGTAACTTTGTATATTACTACAACAGTACATAGTAGCCATATTTACAATAAGATCATCAAATCCAGCTATCTAATCCTAAATTGAGTCTAGTACACCAATTAGGGAGATAGTGTCATTGGAGTATAATTGATTACACCAAAAACACAGTAGCAACAAGCAATTAAGCTTGACTTTTTACATACTGTTTTCTATACTATCAAAACATCTGGAATTCCTCTCCTTCCATATTGCCCACCAAATGCTAGAAGGGACAATTCTCCATCTCTCTCTGCTCATAGACTGCATTCCAGCTTCTTCCCAACTCTGAATGGCTTCAGTGATCTTGCTTGGCATGACCCACGACATGCCCTTGAGATTTAGGAATAGTCTCCAAAGTTGGCTAGTTACTCTACAGTGTAGAAAAAGATGGTTAACTGTCTCAGCAGTTTCCCCACAAAATAGACACCTTGAGCACAATGGAATCCCTCTCTTCATTTGGTTGTCTGGGGTCAAACTGCTTCCTTGGCCAATAACCACACAAAACATGATACTTTGACGGGTGTTTTGGATTTACAGATTCCTTTCCAAGGTCAGTTACTTGTCAACTGGTAGGAGTTGTTCAACCAGCTATAAGCACAATTCACCTTGAAAATACCTTTTTTGTTGCCCTTCCATTATAAAGTATCCTAATCATCCTCCAATCCATTGAGTGGACCAATGGTGTTGTAAAAATCAGCAACTCTCTGAATCTCCCAATCATTTAAGTGTCTTCTAAAAATGAAGTTCCACCCTTGAGGAGACCAGTGATCAGCTATGGACTTGTGTTGGTGTGACACTAAGGTACTAATATATAGAAACAAATTTTCTAGCCTGCCAGCCTCATGCCATACATCCATCCAGAAGTCAGTTCTTTCCCCATTTGCCACTTTGATCCTTGTATTTTTTTTGAAATCATCCCACAAGGATCTAATGGACCTCCATACACTTACTCCATAAGGTGTAGTAACAGTTTTGGACATCCAGTAATCTTCCCCTTCATACTTAGCACTAATGACTTCCTTCCCATAGGATTGATTTTCATTGCAAAACCTCCACAACCATTTCATTGTGAGAGCCTTGCTCTGATTTTTCAAGTTCTTAATACCCAATCCCCCTTGTCTCTTACCCACTGTTACAACATCCCATTTGACCAGGTTAGAACTCTTCTTCTCATTATTTCCCTGCCACAAAAATTTTCTTCTAATTTTGTCCAATCTGTCAAATGACTGTTTGAGGAATTGGAAACACTCACATCATATAATTTGGGAGGGCATCAAGGACAGAATTTATCAAAGTAAGTCTCCCACCACTGGACAGATATTGTGATTTCCACCTTGCTAACTTCATCTCACACTTTTCTACCACCTTGTTCCAGATCTCATAAGACTGAGAACTAGCTCCCAAAGGCATCCCTAAATATGTTGTTGGCAAAACACCTATTTCCCCACCCAATATTGTATTTAGATACTCCATGTTTTGCACTTCATTGATAGGGTACAGATAGCTTTTCCTCCAATTGCATTGATGTGCAGACCTGAGAACCCCTCAAAAAGCACCAAAATCACCCTTAAAATCTTGTGTTGGCCTTCTTCAGCATCACATAGAATAAGAGTATCATCTGCATATTGCAGATGAGTCACTTCCATACTGTTATCTCCATTTCTGCCAACCTCAAAACCACTCAACCATCCCCTCAACTTTGCAGTTTTAATCATGCTATTCAGACCCCCGCATAACAATAAAAAAAGAAAAGGAGATAGGGGATCTCCTTGTCTGAGTCCCCTCTGTGCACTGAAGAATCCAGCCGGGGATCCATTAATGAGGACTGAAAACCTCACTGTGGAGATGCATTGTTTGATCCACTTCCTTCCAAAACCCATCCTCTCCGAAGTGTTCAACAAGTATTCCCAATATACATGATCATATGCCTTCTCCATGTCAAGCTTACATAAGATTCCTGGCTTCTTTTGTTTCTGTCAAGAGTCCAGTCTCATTAGCAATTAATACCGCATCCATGATTTGTCTACCTTTGATGAAAGCCATTTGCTGAGAATCCACTAGTTTGGCCATGACCCCTTTCATTCTCTCTGTGAGAACTTTGGCAAACAGTTTGTAGATGCTTCCAATCAAGCTAATAGGCTTGAAGTCTTTCAATTCTTTGTCACCTTTCTTCTTAGGAATCAAGGTTATGAAGGTGGCATCAAACTCTTTTCAAAAACTTCCTGATCATAGAAGTTTTGAAAAGCTTTCATGATATCACCCTTCACCACCTCCCAGCATTTAAGGAAGAATCCCATAGTGAAGCGATCGGGGCCGGGGGCTTTATCGATTGCACACATCTTCAAACAGTTTAGAACTTTACTTTCCTCAAAATTTCTTTGTAAATGCATTTTTCCCTCCTCATTAAGTGTGGGACAATTGTTGTTCCTGAAAGCAGGTCTCCAACTGTTTGTTTCAGTGTACAACTTCTTGTAATACTTTACAATTTCCTCTTCTATTCTTGAAGGATCCTGAGACAGTTCCCCTTCTATTACCAATTGATCGATGTTATTGTATCTTTTGTGAGCACTGGCCATTTTGTGGAAGAACTTGGTGTTCCTATCCCCTTATTTGAGCCATAGTGATCTGGATTTTTGCCTCCATGAGATCTCCTCATTTTTTAGTAACTCCTCATATTCTAGTAAAGTTGAATTCTTGCTTGAAATCTCCCATTCTGATAATCCTCTGCCCTTCATGATCTCATCAAACTCAGATAGCTTTTTAAGAAGAACTCTCCTTTTAGATCCTAGATTCCCTTGTTCACTCATGCACCAATCCTTAAGTTTGGTTTTTAGAGCCTAAAGTTTTTAAGCGAGAATAAAATCAGGTCTCCCAGAGAAGTTAAAAGAGTGCCACCAACTACTGATTCTATCAGTGAACCCTTCTGTGCCAAGCCACCAGTTTTCAAACTTAAAGTGGTTCTTCTTTTTGTTCCATACACCCCCTTGTAACGCCACAGGACTGTGGTCTGATACAAGTCTCTGTAGAGCATTTTGCTTTATGTTATTGAAGCTTTCATCCCACTCTTCTAATATCAAAATTCTATCAATTCTAGAGGCTGCCTCGAGATTGTCCCCTTTGAACCACGGGTAATTATTGTCTTCTAGTTGTAGGTCTAACAATTTCAGGTCATCAATAACATCTGAAAATTCCTTCATGCCTCTGGTTCTTCTCACACAATTTCTTTTCTCTAAGATAAACCTTACTACATTGAAATCACCACATACAACCCAAGGTCCTTCTATTATTCCCCTTATAGCCCCCATTTCCTCCCAAACAGACCTTCTTTCTAAATAACAATTAGGGGCATACACCCCTGTGATATGGCAAGAGTAGTTTATACAATTGGGACTCAAATTTACAAGTTAGAGTGTACATACCAGTTTCCACAATGTCGCCTTTCCAAACCCTATTGTCCCATAACATTAAAATTCCCCCTCTAGTTTCACTAGCATCCAAACTTGCATATTTGATCCATCAACCTCCCCAAATTTGCCCAACTTTTTCTTCCATATTCCCCTCTAATTTGGTTTCTTGCAGACAAATGATATCTTTGCATTCCACCCCTCCATCACACCCTTAACCAATCTTCTTTTGTCTCTATCATTCAGTCCCCTTACATTCCATGTGACTAACTTGAATTTCATCTATGACATATAATCAAATTTCTCCCCTTACTCCTATTCCCACTATTTTTGAACTTAACATCAAAATTCACTAGGCTTTTCAATTCTTGGGAGCATCGGAGTCTTGTTTTCTTGCACATTGTTTCTGGTTCCATTCTTCTTGCTTGTCTCGCATTGTCCACTTGTAATAGTAGTTCAAGGGAAATCAGCCCCCAGAAGCTTCCCCAACTTGATTAAGTTTTGTTGTACCCATACTGATGTCTCCCTTTCTTTATTTCTGACCACTTTTTGTTGTTGAGCCTGTAGTGGTTCTGCCTCTTCTATCTCCCACTCCCCACTTCAGTTATCGATCTTTGGTCTCCTGTTTTTGAAGTTCTGATGTCCTCCACTTCTGTATCTATCATGTTCATATCATTCTCTTCTATTTCAATCAGGTGGTGCAGTGGTTCAATTATTGTTTCTCCCATCATGTTTGCCATCTCCCTTTCCTCATGAATAATCTGATCAGCCCTCTGCATGTGTGTATTTTTTGTTTCTCGACAGCGTCGCGATTCAAGAAAATCAAGAGATATATTACAGCTTTCATCTTCTGGTCTTTCTGGAAACTCTTTTCCTTGTATTGGGCTGCTGATGGAGGCCCAATATTTCCCCCTCATTTAAATGGGGCATGTGCCTCTCACATGCTTCCCTTCTTTCTTCATTGCTAGTTGTGAGTCAGGATCCACCCACATGTTCTCTAGCTGGGAAATCCCTTGAAATAAGGGATTGAGTACCCTTTTTGCAGGCTTAGCAGACTTTTCAAGCTTTGCATCCTATGGACCTCTGGGTAAAGGGGGGATTGTACTTCTCTTGTTTTCTTCTCCAACAGCTCCAGGATCACCTTTCCCAACTTCCGACAGCACCTCAACTCTCACGTGACTCTCCGCCCATATCGGGAAATGGTAAACAACCCCATACCTGGAGATAGAGACTTCTTTGTGTATGTTTCTTCCATCATTTTCTACCATGATTCTCGCCCACATCATATGATTCTTCAGTTCTGTCTCCTCCTCTGTAGCTACCCATCCTCCACAAAGGTTTCCAATTTCTTGGAACACTTGACTTGACAAAAGATGGAGAGGAATACCAATGATTCTAACCCATGTTTCCTTTGTCAGGATGTTGTTGGGGATGCAACCTACCAACAGAAACCACCATTCCAGGTTGAACCTTTGGTTCTTCCAATTTCACTTCCCTTGTAAGGTTTGTTCTGCCATGTTCCTGTTGGGGAATTCAAATAGAAACTTTCCTCCATACATCTCATAAATGTTAACACCAAAAGCCTTTTTCCTTAACAAGGATGACCATCGTCTAACCTCTAACAGTGTAGATTTCTCCTTATTTCCCCCTTCCAGATGTCCCACTAGACATACATCTCTCCAATAGCCTATTCTCATGACTTTCCATTTGAGATACTACTTCAACATTTTCCTCCAAGCTGTTTGTCTTTGCCTCTCTGATGGATTTTGACAGCCATTTACTATCCTTGACAGCTCTAGCGTAGGGGTAGGAAGCTTCAGTAACTCTTGGTGGACCTGCCTTTTCCAAACTTTTGGGGCATTTAATGAAGCTTTCAATTTTGAGAGTTATGTCATACCACCCTGCATTCATGGCAACTCAGGAATAACAAGGACAGATCTCCCCCCATTATTAATTGATGTGATACTCATAAATCTCCCATGTTCGTTGTATTTTCTGGTGCAAAAGTGTTCCGCCTCTCTTTCTGCAGTTTTCCGTCTCCTAATCAACTTTCTCTGATCACTGGATGCTTCTCTGAGGGTGAAGCAAATCCATTCCATGATTTTGTTGCTCATGGAGGATCTTCTCATCATGTTTCTACTCCTTTCAACCCATTCATACCACACTGTTCCTTCAGATCTCCAAGTAGTAATATCATATGATTTGAAGCCAACATTGAAATAAATCCTATTTTCCCCCAATGATAAGAACCAGTAATTAACAGACTGAATCTAAGAGAAATAAACTATCACATAGGTAATAGTTCAAGGAAGAAGACAAGGACTGAAATCGTATTCCGGCCAAAGTACACCGGAAAGAGGGGGGGCCCTCCCCTAGGAAGTAGGGAAGAGAGTTATCTCGGGGAAAGTGCCTGAGAGCATTTTAAGTTGAAATTCTTTTGAGTGGTAATTAAGAGTGAAACTATCCTCTTGCATACACCATTGGATTCCCAGAATGCTAAAAAGGCATGCTAGTAAAAGGGAAATTCTATGTAACAATCTTGAGATCACTAATTCTATAAGGGAGTGAATATTGAGTCACTAATGCATAACATATCCACAAGATGAACATTGTAAGAGAAAAGTTGAGTTAAGATGTATGTTCGGACATGCTAGATTGGACAGGATTCAATGATCATATCTGATACACGATGCAACTAGCAGATATAGAGGGTAAAATGAGAGAAAATAGCCTAAGATGGTTTGGCCATGTCTTATGTACCATCAGATGCAATAATTCCTAAGTGTGATAATAAGATGACTAATGAAAAAAGAGTGAGTAGATCTAAAAGCCCATGGAGGGAAGTCGTCTTACAGGAAAATAAAAGAAGAAACTCCAAGAAGCAATGCAGATTGCTCAACAAAGACAGTGAAAGCAAGGGATCAAGCTAGGAGTTGTAAGTGGTGACTGATTGAATGTAAAAGTATGGGATGGGATTGTAAGTGGTGGCTGATTGAAAGTAAATGTATGGGATGGGTTGTAAGTGTTGACTGATTGAAAGTAAAAGTACGGGATGGGGTTGTAAGAACAATCATTTTGGTTAAGAATTTCTGATTTCAATCGATCAGTGATTACTCAAAACATCTAATACTTAGGAAGAACTTCGACTATGGATTGTAAGATCCACAAAATATTTTGGATATCTCTGTTAGTATGGGAGAACTATCAATGGGGCTTAAAACTCAAAGCTTTTAGCAACTTATGACAAACTGGAACTTATCAAAAGGGCACCGTAGCTTTATCTTGCCAAAGGAGGCAGAAATGTACAAATGGAAAGACATGCTATTAGAAAAATGTAAATGTGGTAATGCAGTAGAGGATTTTTATAGTTACCTTCATTTGGTCAGCATTAGGTCTACTTCTCCTGAAAGAACAAATACAGATAAATTTAGATATGCATAACGGATCAATAGGTCACTCTTCTTAACAACATTAAATTAGATTAATGACACAATTAAGAAGGGAGAAAGTGCTGAAAAGTGTAGTTCATGAAACAGTTAGTGTCCTCCCAAAACTAATAACAATTGAGTGTATGATAAAGGAATGCAGAAAGGAAGAAATAAACTAACCTGTATGGAGAGAAATCTTCATCATCGTCTTCAGCAGAATCATAGTTTGCATGATCTTGAGCAAGCTTTTTGGAATAACCCTCATCCCAATATAGCCTCTCCCAGTTCTCTCTCATCTCGTTATACAATTCCATATATCTTTTGCACCATGGTTCATGCTCCTTCAATTAATAAAGTTGTAAAACATCAAAACGAAAAGTAAACACAATCCCAAAGTTAGAAGGGAAAAAGGAAATTCCTAACATATTCACAGGTTGGAAAATATCCAAGTCAAACAATGTTCAAACAATAAGAAATGATAGTCGCAATACGATGAAGCAGTACTTCAACATAGTTTGTATCCATATGGAGATTAGTATGCTATGGTAGGAGTAATACTCTACATTAACAATCCGACTTTGGTTTTGTGGGAAGACATAATAAGACTATTTACATCGCTCTAAAAACTATTGTTCTTCGACACATCCCAATAGTGAGGCAGTCAAATCTATGTTGCCTTTTCAAAAAAAAACCATGCATCCTTGCCTCCAATTCATTCGTGTCCTGTGTGGTTTGCGAGTTATTACACTAGGATGAAGTTTACCCTCACCCAACCAAATGGGTAATCGCTGCGGTTTTCTCTTCATGATTAAAAAAACCTATGTTGGCCCTTTCCTAATTGATATATTTCCCCAGAAGAGGTGCAAACTAGCAAAAAAACAGATATTTTCGTGAGAAACACATATCTGAAATTGATCCCTAGCAATAGTAGAGGCAAAGTATGATAGATACTAACAGATTCTTTAAGGACTAGGCGAGTACAGCGCATGAACTGTTCGCGCAGCTGCTTACGACGCTTGTTAGGGATGTTCTGTCTTGGGATTACGAATCTCTCTCTGGGTGGTATATTTTCACCAATTTCGTGCATTTCTCCGTCGACAACCCACCAATCTGACTTGTCGTCGACTTTCTTCAACATTGTTGATGGAGAAAACTTGGACCGCCGCCGCCGAGGTGGGGATGAACTTCCGGCGGCATGAGCAGACCGGAGTTGGAGACCAATGAATTGGAGGCAAGGATGTGAACTTTGAACCCGTCGAGCGATTGAAAGCATGATAGACTCTGGAATTTTGCTCAGTCTATTTTTGCTCAGTTACTGGAGAGTTCTTAAAGCATTTTTGTCCTTTTAAGTTTATCACAAGTTAACAAAAATGAAAACTTAAATATGTAAAACTTAACAATTTGATCCTTCAAGTTATCAAATATTAGCACTTTTCATCTCTAACAAATTATTTGTTCAACTCTTTCTATTAAATTTATCAGAAACTATTAAAATAAAAAACATCAAGCAATCACATCAAATTCTAAATACAAAAATACGGAATAGGAGAGAAAGGAACGAATGATCAATTTTGTACGATATGAACATTTTCTTGAAAAAGTTTGAAAACATACATATGAAAATATTCAATATAATTCCACAAATTATTTGAAAAGAAATATAAAAGGAAACTTCACAAAAATAGTCAATCAAATTTCATTTTTATTTTTTCTAACCGAGATATACAAATAAATAATTATATACATATTATACATAGATTATATATATTGTAAATTGGACAATTATTTTTAATTTAACCAATGGGGTGAATAGCAATTCAGGCATCCATCTAAAAACGGTTATATAAGTTGATTGATTGATTGGTATTTTAATTATTACTTACTAAGAAGAGAGAATAAACACACGTCTCCGTCAACGTGTGTGCTTTTCGAAATTTAATTTGAGTTTAGGAAATTTTTTTCATTTATAATTTTTAACGTTATTATTTTATTTATCTATTTTATCAAATCAAGACAAGTTTATTATTTTTATTTAATACTATTTTTATCATTAAATAACTTCACAAAGTAATAGTAGTCAAATTTTAAATTTTAAAATATAATTAATAAAATTGATTTGTTTTATCAAAATAAATATTATAATATATTTTAATACAATTTTTGATAGAGTAAATATAATATCTAATTGATGGAAAAAAGATATAAAGAATGACTTAGTCAAATAGTTTTAGTAATCGGTTCGATTAAATGATTTTTATTATAAGTGATGTCACATTATATGAAAGAATTAGATTGTCAATATATATAAGTTTGAAATAAACTTTTTAACTCATTTTAATTAGCACGATCGACTTGAAAAGAAAGTTCTAACTTTTATTTAATAAATTGAACTAACAAAATCATGAAATGAAGTAATATTTTGATGAAAAGTACTATTATAGATTGATTATAATTTTAAAAAGTAGAGTAGTAACATGAAGTTAACAATTAAGATGTTTATTGTGAAAACTAACTTTGGCCTGTAAATAAGATAAATCATCTTTTGAATTTTGAATTTTTCGTAAGCAAATAATAATTGGCGATAACTTTAAGGAGATCAATTCAAATAATAATTGGCGATGCCTTTAAAGGAGATCAATTCAAAGGTGCATGTTGCTCCCAAAGGCGCACGCAAGCATATGCAGCCGCGCAAGTAATATAGTGACTCTAAAAGAGCTGAATTATCGAACCAAAGAAATTGCCAATTAATTATGTACTAAATTATAATAATCCTGATTATTTATTCAAGCGCATCAAAAGAATTTACCTTATTAGAATGCAAGAATAAAAGACGTATACAATGATTGGAAAAATTTCAGGGCTACAACTTACTAAGAACTCATGCATAATATCTTCTTTTATGAACTTCAATTAGTTATCAAATTGATGATTTGCAAGGTTGAATGTATAATCATGGTCTCCCAACCTCTAATTGCCTACCACAATTGGTAGTCTAACTACATCGTTGAACGGGAATAAACTAAACCAATTGCGGAGCATTATGTTTTCATCTTGTTTAGTAACCAAGCAAGGTCTCTAGGTATATCCTTATCCTAGATACAAATCAACTCTAATTTCTAGAGAAGATCATGCTCCTTTTGTCCCATATTTTATCCTCATATTCCTCTCCTGAGTTCAACTTGGACAATGAGTTTATTTCAATGGTAGTCAATCACAAAATACTAAAATAAGAACAAAAGAGCAATTTTTGCGATAACCAATCTTCAATCCATAAAATTCAATACTAAACAATCATTCATAGCCACAACCAACAAGGGTCTTTAGCTATTAATGCCTAAGAAAAGAGAAAGAAGAAGAAAAAACCCTAAAAAGTAGGGGTGTCAATGGGATGGTTTGGTCGGTTATTTTTAAAAAAATTATATCATTCTAATTTTTCGGGTATTTATAATGCATAACCAAAATTAAATTTTTTAAAACCATCTCAATCATATCGGTTTCTCTTCAGTATCGGTATCAGTATGGTTTAGTTAATTTTCAGTTTTTTTACTTTTAAAATGTCACCTCAAGATATATTATACTTAAAATACTTCTTTCTCAAATATGTTCTTGAAGAATCACTGCAATTCTTCACCAAAAAGTCAAGAAGTAAAACCTTGTTGCAATATTGATCGATTTTAAACATTTAATAGGAGTGCTTGCATAGGTTTTGCCGTATTGTTTGATATAATATCTATTATAGTATCTTTTAATTTTAAACTTAATTAATTAAAAACTAATTAATGAGCAAACTCCAAAGTCGTCTAGTCACCAGAGGTCTAACACCTAAATAATATTTATATTTGAAAATATTATAAAATTTAACATATATTTACTATATAAAATATATTTGCATACATGCAAGGTTATTCGGATCGGAATTTTTTTGTTTTTTTCATAAATTATAAAGACGATCTCAATTGTTCAGGACAGTTATACACTTAAATAAAAAGTCCACAATTTTATTGAAAAAATGGCATAAATCGGTTAGGTTCGTTAGGTTCGATCGGTTTTTCATATTCTATTGACACTCCTACTAAAAAATATAATACTTTTTCCTCCAAAGTATCTTTCCATTCCAAGAATAATTTAATGGACTATTTTTAAATCTGAAAAACTCTAAATAAAATAATTGAGTCCAAAACAAATTAGGAACTCAAAACCTAAAAGAATTTGATTCTGGCGCTGTATGCATGAAACTTCACCGACTCAATCTTTTTGCAGCTCTTGTTTGCTGCCACGTGGCAGCAATTCATATTCAAATTCAACTTTCAGTCATCTCTCCTTATAAATATATATATCATATATATTCAATTTAATTCATTAAGTTGTCGGCTTAATTTCCTTCTATACTTTTCATCTTAAATTTATTTTTTCTCCAAATTTCTTTATCTTCACACCAATTTAATCCTACAAATAAAATATACTATTTAGCACAATCTATAAAATGCATGCTCAAAAAGGACAAGTACAAATAACAAATGTGAGGCAAATAATAATTAAAAATATGTATTTTGGTCTCACATCAGTGCAAAACACCACATTTTGTAAATCTTTTAAATATATACACTTAACTATTTACCCTTAGAAGCTATAGTTAAATTTGTAACTGATACACTCCCGTCTACATTCTGAGTGTGGTTGGTATTCGATGTCATTGTTGGTTCGAACATCTAACACCTCGAAAGTTGAAAAGAAAAGATGCAAAAGATTTACTGGTATAGGTTTTCACGAGACTAGTATGAACCGTACAAAGTCCTGCAGTCCGTAAGAAGACAGTTGTGGAATGAATCTTGAAAGTTAGAAATTTTCAAGGTCTCTATTAAATTTGTACAAGCCAACAAGATGGCTCGTACATAGAACGATGGCTCGTGGATTACTAGTCGTAGGAATGAGTTCTTGTCATGGGTTGTACGAGAGGGTTGACGGATCATGAACTAGTTTATGGCTCGTGGAAGTAGGTTCGTGGTTTGTGATCAGAGATGTGGAGTTCTATTTGGTCTAAGGATGACCAGTATGGTCCGTGGAAGCATATACAGACGGTACATGGTGTCGTAGAGTCATTCCATCACTTTTAAGTGAGGATCAATTGGGTCTTTTTCTATCCTTTTAATACCTAAACTACGTCATTTTAAGACTATTCCTAAGCCCTATAGCTGATTTTACACTTCAAATTTCTCTCATTTCCCCTTGTCCTCTCAAAACCCCAAAATATCTCAAGTCTTCTTTTCCAAGAATCCTCTCAAGGTGATCTAGGGTTTCTTCGAGCTTCAAGCCTTCTCTTCCAAGTTTAAGTCTAGGGTTCATCAAGGTATGTGAAAAATTCATCAATGGATTTCTTTCCATCCGTTAAGTCCCAAAGAATCTCCTATTTCTCTCATATGATTTCAATCCAAATTCTAATGTTTGCATGATTTCTTATATATGGGTTCGATTGCAATTGTGTTTGTTCTTCATAATTGATCTTATTATTCATGATTTGATCATAATTACATGTTTTCACTGATTTTCACATGAAGATATGCATGCATTATGACTTGAGGAATTTATGAATCAAGGATGCTTTTAGATAAGGCCAAACCCATCAGTGGCCCCCTAAAGTTGGCACCAAGTTTCACATAGACACCTCGACTGTGCGATATTCATTTTAGACACCTTATGTAGGGTCCTGCTATATTCTTTTGGCATTTTTTTTACAATAAGAAAAAAGATGAAGGAGAGTGTAATACACTCGTTGATGACGAGGCAAACAATCAATTAAATGATTACATATGTTATTTTAAGTTAAAATTTATTTTAAAATTTATTTAGTAAATAAAATAAAAATATTATTCTAAAAAAGTCAATTTTACCCCTCCCCCATGGTAGTTGTCTTCTCTACTATACCCAACAATTTTCTTAATTTGCTCTTTAAAATTGTTTTAGATTTTTTTTCTTTCTATTTTAGTGTTTTTTTTAGAGAAAAAGAGAGGAAGAGGAGGGAGACAAGGAGAGAAATAAAGAAAAATGATAAAATATAAGTGTTGATATCCATTTTTTCTGGCGAAAAAGGTGGAATCGGAAATCGTATTTTTTCATTACACTCTATATATCTTTTGTGCTTTTTTTTTTTAAAAAAAACTTTTCTTTTACTATTTTTCATATTTATTTCTTTCTTCTTTTTAGTGTTGTTTTGTGGGAAGAGAAGAGAGAGAGAAAGAGAGATCAAATATGAAATATGGGTGTTGGTATCCATTTATCCAGCAAAAAAAGTAGAGGGAGGTGATGATACAATGAAGAAGAAAAAAATGACTTAAAAACGGATTTGGATAAAAATTTAGACCTCTATTGAAGGAGTTTAAGCTTGAAAAAATGGTGGGAGGTGGTGGCTTGAAAATTGGAGAAGAAGAAGAGAAAATAAAATAAAAAATTAGCTAAATTAAGCATTTCGTGTGCTATTGTTGAGTGTATCACACTCACTTTGACATGTCAGCAAAAGTGTCAAAATGACACAACGGGACCTTACATGAGGTGTCTAAAATGAACATTTCCTAGTTAAGGTGTCTAAGTGAAATTTGGTGCCAACTTTAGGGGGTCATCGATGGGTTTGACCTTTAGATAAAGTGTCAACATATTTTATAAAAACTTGCTTTCAATTGAAGTATTCTCATTATGGAAAGATGATTATGATTTAAATGCTTTAGATAAGTGTCTTTATGAGTATGATATGAAATCATGATTATGATACGAGCTATTCTAGGATATGAAGTTTGTGATTGGATTGGTATTACTAGATTTTTATAATTTCAAGTATTATGAAATGATTATGCACATTCTCATTGAGAGTTTATTTAGCACCGAGTGGACTTTGGGAAGGAGGCTCACCCGTTAGTAGAGGTGGAGCTCTTTAGTAGCTATTTTCTTGTCCCATAACTACATGCACACGTAGGACTTTGTCTTAGAAGGATATTAGCTAGTGGATCCACCTAAGCTTAAGAAAATATGATCCTTACCTTGGCAAGTAAGACACTCTCTTTTTAATGTGGGAGTAGTACACCAAACTCCATGTTATAGCTCACATGATTTATGTTGGTTAACAATATCTCCCACAAAAGAATATGATTTTCATTTATGACTTCATCAAAGATTATAATTTAAGCTTATGTTGTGATTTTAAGTATTTCGTTGGCCATGTTTTATTCCTTATAATTTCAGCTTATCAGATTTGAGATGTTTTACTTGATTATGCATTATTATGTTTTTAGATTTATCACATTATCATGTTTTACTCATGCATATTTCCTCATACTCAGTATATTCCGAGTATTGACACATACATTCTCTTGTGCCTATACTATTTTATAATATAGATTCTGACGTTCCTCTATTTGATTGTGGCTAGCATTAGATTGATCAACGTTGCTTAGCTCTTGGCGAGTCCTCATGATTGGAGGACCTTACCATGCATGCCTTTTATTGTTTTATTTCATTTCAATTTTCAGAATATTTGTGAGCTAGGGCTTGTCCTAGTCACATCTATGATTAGTAGAGGCTTGTTGTCAGACTTAGTAAATTTTCGCATTTTACAATCTTTGTATTCTGATTTTTGTATCTTACGAGATGTAGCTTTGAGACTTATATTCCTCTTTTATTGTTTATTACAATTATGTTGTTATCTTAGTATCATGCTTATGTCAAGTGGCTTGTTTAGAGTCTTTCGAGATTCTATTCACCATGTCACTTCTAGGGGTAGTTTGCATCGTGGTAGAACATATTCATACATGGCAGAAAAAATGAGCATACATTTAAATATAAACGGAAACATAGTTTAAAAGTATTTAAGAATTAAGTCTTATAAAAGAAGTATATTTTGTAAAGCACTACAAAGATCGAAAACTAAAATACATAAATTATTGTTTATCTAAGAAACCTCTAACATGACGGAGTAATATCTATTGGGACAAAGGTTTCGACATACCTTAAGCAACTAACATGAAATTTTAAAAAAAAACATAGACTAAGCCCATGTGGATCAAAAAGGGCTTCATTAAAAATTGAGAATGTAAAACTTAGTTTGTTACATGATCTCGTGTCTACATGCATTAGTAAAAAGATTCAACCCCCCCCCCCCCAACATATGAAATAATATTGTATGTAAAATGATGAAATGAAACATTAAAATGTATATAGTTATGAGAAATAAGAACAACCAACATAATAATATTCATGAAAAAGAAAGAATTGATAGATCAAATCAATAAGGTGTCTTTAAAGAGTATGTACATAAGCTATCCAATTAATCTCAGTGTCCCTTGCATCACTTAAGCTATCCAATTAAGTAGTGTCATTGTAATATCAACGACAACATATCTTGTATAATCTATATGTGTGATCTGAAGAATATAGATTGTAAGCAATGTCATTGCACATCGCTTTATTCATTTTATTTATGACTAACAACTTGTAATATTTAACATGTTTCACATAATCTTTTCCCACAAGAAAATAAAGGTTTTGTTTGATATACCACCTAGAAATTTTTCACAAGGTAATATAAATTTTCTAAACTTTGAAAATAATTTCACAAGGTGATATAGTATATCACAAAGTTTTTCATTTAAAATGGTAAAATATACAAATTAAAACTTAGCATCAAGTAGATGTTGTGATAATTAGTTATACACATAACTATGCCTTTGAAACAACATATAATTCTGCCACTAAAAACCTACTTTCTACCATCGTGTATTGCCACACCGATCTTCGGCAAACCCCCACCGGGGGTTGGTCTATCTGATACAACACATTTGACCCTTAACATCACCATCAATACTCCCAACTATGTCGTGCACAATATGCAACCACCTAAATAGCTTATGGATATCAAATCGGGTATCTTCTTCCATTGAATCGATGATTACTAGAACGATAAAATAATTTGACAAATTAACAACAAGGCAAAATTTACAGTTTGCAGTGGTAGCTAAATTCTCTTTTGGCCGTCCAAATCTATATGAATTAAGGAAGGTAATTGCAATCCAATTGGAGATCAAATGACCATGTAATATTGGATTTCTAGAAGATATATACATCTTAATTAGACTTCCACTAATGGAGGACTACACTACTTTAATGTCCAAAGCATGGGAAGTACAAGTAAGAAATAGATACTATCCACTAATATTTTTAAAGTGGGATCATTGATTTAATTCGGGTGAAGAAATTTCTATTGCAATTACATGAATATCATTTCTAGGAATGCCTACAAACCTAATTGATAAAGAATTCATGTTCTCCATGGCAAATTCAGTAGGTTAGTGTCATGACCAAAAGTACACCCTAGCCGTGACATGGTGTATAAGACCCCGAAATGCCCTACACAAGTCATTTGACATGTATACAACACATCATAATAGAAAATATGAGAATTTAAGAAAAGAGTCTCATATCATAAAATAGTTTGACATAAAAACGGAAGTGACATCATAGTCTCGACAATCCAATCTAATATATCAAGTGTGGTTGGGACATAACCCATACACCACTTACAACGTCAGAAAACTAAAACATAAGAAAGCAAAGTAAATGTGACGTGGTCCTCGAAACATGAGGACTCACCAAGTTTTTAATCTACAAAGCGATCCACTAGCCACGAGCAAGAGGAGGAAGATCGTTGGACCCTACATTAATTAGACAATGTAGGCACAAGTATGCATTAGTACATGAAATGTACTAAGTATGAGGATATGCATAAAAACATTAAGCATGATCATAAGTGGATATAAAGGAAAACATGATGTGCATGACCAAATTAAATCATATTAAAACCTTTTGAAGAAGAATCGTAAGTCATGAACATGGTCAATGCATCTAAAAAACATATTGAAAGCTTCGTAAAACCTTTATGAACAACTTATTTCATTTTGTGGGATAATTACCGTTAATCGACATAGACCACGTGAGCTATAATGTGGAATCCGGTGTCTTGCTCCCACACCAAAAAGTGTTGTTCTTATTTGCCAAGGCAAGGACCTTAAAATTTTAGCTTAGGTGGATCCACTAGCTATGTCACTTAAGAAAATGTTATAGGGGCACGTAGTTAGAGACAAGGAAATTGCTACTAGAGATCCGGCCACTACTAACGGGAGAGCCTCTATCTCAAATCCTCTCGGTGCTAATTAAAATTCCAACAGAATAGTCATAAACATATACAATTCATCATAAATGGATTTAAAACACAATTAAGTTACTAATCCAAGCTTAAAACATTATAGAGTACCTCTTTAAACCATGTGTGAGAAAACTGATCTTAGGCGTATTTATATGCCTAAGAACCATATAACACCCGCATTTTAGTAAGTTCAAAATCATTTGCTATTAACTGATAGTAGTATCGAGTTATTTGAATTCAATTATAATAACCAACATGATTAGTTGTGTAGGTGAGCTTAATTAAAGGAACGAGCACTAAAAACAGGCATTGGGAAGCACGAAAGGATCCAAGTAATAAAGCAGCAAGAAAGAAGAACGGAAAATGAATAACAAGGCATAACCATATCCTCTCTGCATTGCGGAGAGGGATCTAAGTATTTGTTGGTGAACTATAAGTTGAGACATAGCGGTCTGTATCCTCTCTACGTCGCGAAGAGGGATTTTTATTTTTGTTCGCGAACTAGAATATGAGACAGAATGGTTCGTATTGTGCTCACGTAGCGGAGAAGAGAAGATTTCCACAAACTGGATTTTAAAGAAAGTCCATGTCGCGCCCTGGATTTCCAGTTTTGGTCGTTTCCACTTATATATAAATAGACTCATATTTTATTTTATTATTATTATTTTTCTGGGTTGGTAGAACGATGATTTGGAAAGCTTTTTCATCGATTCTTAGGGTTCATTCCCAAACTCTTTTATTTTCGATCTCTTTATGCTATTTAAACATTGCATAATCGAGATTCTTGATATGAGTAGCTAATTTCCCTAGTTCTAGGGTTGTGGCTATTGTATGATTGCATTCTATTGAAGTTTTATGGATTGAAATTAATTATCATATGAATCACTCTTATGTTCTTGTTTTTCATATTTCGTGCTTGATCACCACTGAAATAAACATCTTGTCTGAATTGTAACTTGGGAGAGGAATAAGAGGATAGAACGTGGGTAATAAGGAACATGATTTTCTCTTAAGAATTAGAGTTAATTTGTTTTTAGGATAGGGATATACTTAGACACCGTGTTTGGATATTAGACAGGAAGAAATCGTAATGCTCAGTAATTTATCTAGCATATCCCCGCTCAACGATATAGTTAGGCTGCCATTTGTCGTAGGCGATCAAAGGTTGAGAGACCATAATTATATATTTAACCCTATGATCATTGATTCAATAGTTAATTAATATCTATTCAACAAGATAGTATGCATGAATCTTGAAGTGACCTGCAACCCTGGACTTTACCCAATCATTGTTCAAACCCTCTCGAAATTGAATTGCATTAGTTAAACTCTTAATTAGATCTTAGATTATAAAATCATTCACTTCATTACTCTTAATAGCATTTTTTTCTAATTGAAAGTATTGGTAGATCAAATTATTTTAATCTTAAGTCCTTGTGGGTACAATACCTGGCTCTTAATAAGAGCTACTTTAATACTTGAATGACCATGTACATTTGCGTGTGCGATTGGGCGCAATAAGTTTTTGGCACCATTGCTGGGAACTTTAGAAATAGAAAATATTTGATTTGTCTAATTTCTGAAGTTAGAAAGCAAGTGTTGACAACTTGATCTTAGCTATTCATTTTGCAGGTTGTGTTGAAATCGCAAACTGGAAGACGATCAGGACTTGGTGGAGCCTCTAAGTGAACCGGAAAGATTTGTTCATTACTGGAGAAAGCAAATACGACTCACTTACCCAGTCCCTCTTGTTGCTAGTGAACTAGTAACTCCTGTAGCAAGAATTGAACGAGAAGAACCTGTAGTGATGGCTGAGATGAAAGTGAGAGAAGTGGCAATCCCACGTACCACACCAGTGTTACTTCAATCATTTAGAAACCTGAGGCTGATGGAAGATTTGAACTGAAGCAGAGCATGGTGCAACTATTGCACACAAATGGACAGTTCACTGGTTTATCGCACGAGGATCCACAAGTTCACATCAGAAATTCCTCGAAATCAGTGACACCTACACTCCAATTGGAGTGAACGTAGATTACGTGAGGCTTACTTTATTTCCCTTTTCTCTGCTAGGGGAAGCAAAAAGATGGTTGAATTTTGAGCCCACGAATTCTATAACCTCATGGGACGATCTTGCAAGGAAGTTCCTTATCAAGGTTTTCCCATCTGGAAAAATAGTTAAGTTAAGGATTGACATATTGAGCTTCCAACAAAAAGGAGGAGAGAACTTGTATCAGACATAGGATAGGTTTAAATCGAGGTTATTGAGTTGTCCGCACCATCATCAGGCTAACGAGGTGTTGGCCAATACCTTCATTGAAGGATTGGAACCTAACACCAAAATTTTACTTGATTCAGCTGCAAGTGGACAGGCTTTGGAGAAGACTTATGCTGAGTTTTCACCCTGCTGAACAGGATTTCGCAAGGTAACCCTGCTTGAATGTTGGAGATAGATGCAGTAACAACGTTAACTGCACAAATTGTTGCGATGTAGAATATGATGAATACACACTTTAGCAACCTATCGCTGGGACAACAACTAGCTCAGGTAAATGCAGTACAACAACCACCCATATGGTGTGAGATTTGCGAAGGAGGAAACCTAAATGCATATGTATGTGGGGCAAAATCGAATTCTATAAATTTTGTATGTAATGCACTACGTGGGGGAGGTCATCAGAACTATGGGAACTCCTACAATCCCAGTTGGCGAAATCATCCAAATTTTTCCTAGGGAGGAAATCAATATCAGACTCAAGGTTAGAATCGATATAGACCCCAGGGGAATGCACATGGTTATCAACAACAGGGCCAATGAGAGCAACCCAATAATCAGCAAAGTAGCATGATCATGGAGGACATGCTGAAGAAGATCATGGTTGATCAAGCTCAACTAGCGGCTGATTTGAGAAATAACCAGTTAGCTACCCAGAACCTAGAGAAACAATTTTGGCAATTTGCTAGTGCCCCAAAACTCAAGACCTCAAGGAGGTTTGCCAGGAAACATTGATCCTAATCCCAGGCAAGTGAATATGGTAGGTACGCGTAGTGGGTTGCAATTGGAGGAGTTGGCTCCGAAGAAACGAAATGTTGAATCTGATAGCAAAAAGGGTGAACCCAAGAAGAGTGAGATTGTTGCACAAGAAGAAAGAGTGCATCCAATAGTGAAACCACCTCCACTATTTCCTCAGAAGTTTAAAAAATAGAAGAAGGATGAATGTTTTGGTAAGTTTCTCTCTCTTAAAGCAAGTTCACATTGATTTGCCGTTGGTAGATGTTTTGCAGGGTATACCCAGGTATGCAAAGTATGTGAAGGAGATCATGGCGAATAAGAGGAGGTTGACATAATACGAAACTGTAGCACTTACTGAATAGTGCAGCTTTAGAATCCTAAATAAGTTGCCCACTAAATTGAAAGATCCGAATAGCTTTACAGTTCAGATCTCTATAGGGAAGAGCATCCATGCATGAGGATTGTGTGACCTTAGAGCAAGTATAAACCTGATGCCAACATCACTATATAAAAAGTTAGGGTTGGGTAGTCCTAGGCCCACCACCATTATCTTGCAGTTGGCAGATCAGTCCAAAGGGTGTTGTGGAGGATGTCTTGGTCCAAGTAGGATCTTTGATATTATCGATAAATTTTGTGGTACTGAATTTTGATCTCCTGAGGTTCCTTTCATCTTGGGAGGACCTTTCTTGGCCACAGGGCGTGCTATGATAGATGTAGCAACTGGTCAAATGACTATGTGGGCGCATGACAAAGTGAAAGTGTTTGATGTCTACAATGCGTTTAAACTACCAACCGTGTATGCAGAGTTGTCTGCTATAACAGTGATACATCTTGAAGAAAAAGCTCATTACATTGCATCTAAAGACCTGTTGGAGCGTGTACTAGTGGGACATGATATCTAGCACATGAGATGGTACAGTTTGTGGATGTGTCGAGTGTGGGCATATCAAGAGATCACTGGGAACTATTGAATAGGGTTTTGGGTCCTCCACCCAAACCTTCCATTGAAGAAGCACCCAAAATAGAGCTAAAAACATTGCCAACTCACCTCTAGTATGCATTTTTAGGTGAAAGTAAGGCCTTACCTGTTATTTTGTTTACAGACTTGTCTGAATCACAGGTGGAAGCAACATTGAGTATTCTGAGGAAGAGAAAAGTAGCTCTAGGCTGGTAGATGTCTGACATTCATGGGATAAGTCCAACATTGTGTATGCACAAGATTTACATGGAGGAAGGTCACAAGCCAAGTGCACAACACCAATAGAGACTCAATCTAGTGATAAAGGATGTGGTAAGGAAAGAGGTGATAAAGTGGTTAGATGCGGGGATAGTGTACCATATATCCTACGGTGTTTGCCCAAGAATGGAGGTATGACAATGATAACAAATGAGAAGAATGAATTGATCCCTACAAGGACGGTAACTTGGTGGAGTATCTGCATGGACTACTAGAAGTTGAATGATGCCACCAGGAAGGACTATTATCCGGTGCCATTTATTGATCAGATTTTGGACAGATTGGCAGGACAATAATATTCTTGCTTCTTGGATGACTACTCAAGTTATAATCAGATAGTCATTGCACCAGAGGATCAGGAGAAGACTACCTTCACTTGTCCGTATGGCACCTATGCATTCAAACATATGCCATTCGGATTGTGCAATGCGCTGGGGACATTCCAGAGATGCATGATGGCAATCTTTCATGACATGGTGGAGGATTTTATTGAGGTGTTCATGGATGACTTCTCAGTGTTTGGTGAGTCTTTTGATCTTTGTTTGACTAATCTTGACAGGGTCATTACAAGGTCTGAAGAGACGAATCTGGTGTTGAACTGGGAAAAGTGCCATTTCTTAGTTCGAGGAGGGATTGTAGTGGGGCACAAAATCTCAAGAAATGGGCTAGAAGTTGATAAAGCTAAGGTGAAGGTCATTGATAAGTTGCCACCGCCCATCACTGTGAAGGGAGTTCGAAGTTTTCTGGGACACGCCGGATTTTATAGAAGATTTATTAAGGACTTCTCTAAGACTGCAAGACCCATGTGCATCTTATTGGAAAATGAGGTGAAATTTGTATTTGATGAAAGTTGTTTGCAGGCTTTTGAGCTATTGAAGAAGAAGTTGATCGAAGCCCCTATTTTGATTGCTCCTAACTGGGAGCTACCCTTCGAGCTCATGTGTGATGCCAGCAATACAACGGTTGGTGCAGTGCTAGGCTAGCGTAAGGATAAGATGTTTCACTCCATCTATTATGCTACCAAGACCCTTGATGCAGCCCAATCAAACTACAGTGTCACAGAAAAGGAGATGCTAGCACTAGTATTTGCTTTTGATAAGTTCAGGTCTTACTTGGTAGACACCAAGATTGTTGTTTACACTCATCATGCTGCGATCAGGTATTTATTCAACAAGAAGGACGTGAATCCAAACCTGATCAGATGGTGTGAAGGTGTATAGCTGAACTTGAGGCATTGTAAGTGTTGGAGAGTTGTCACTCTTCACCATATGGTGGGCACCACGGAGGCGAGCGCACGGTGCATAAGGTATTTCAATCTGGATTCTTTTGGCCTACTTTATTTAAAGATGCTGCAATTTTTGCGAAGGGTTGTGATCAGTGTTAACGGATGGTCACTATTTCTATAAGACATGAGATGTCGTTGAGCAACATCCTCAAAGTTGAGATCTTTGATGTATGGGGGATTGACTTCATGGGACCATTCCCATCTTCTAACGGAAATCAATACATCCTAGTGGCAGTAGACTATGTGTCCAAGTGGATGGATGCGGTTGCTCTACCTACTAATGATGCGAAGGTGGTAGTAAAGTTCATCAGGAAGCACATCTTCACCAGGTTTAAAACTCCAATGGCCATGATAAGTGATGGAGGTAAGCACTTCATCAACAGTTCAATGCGGAATCTGCTAGCCAAATATGGAGTACGACACAAGGTAGCCACAACTTATCATCCTCAAACTAGCGGGCAAGTGGAAGTGCCCAATAGGGAAGTAAAGCAAATTCTGCAAAAGACTGTGAATGCACAAAAGAAAGATTGGGATGAAAAGTTAGACGATGCTTTGTGGGCATATAGGACTAGAGACTTCTCCCTATCGAATGGTGTTTGGAAAAGCTTATCACTTTCCAGTGGAATTGGAGCATAAATCGTACTAGGTGATCAAGAAGTTGAATCTAAATCCTGAGTTGGTAGACAAGAAAAGAATAACACAACTGCATGAGCTAGATGAATTTAGGCTCCACGCGTACGAGAATGCCAAGCAATTCAAAGAGAAAACCAAGAAGTGGCATGATAAGCAATTGTGTCACACTTTTGAACCTAGTCAATTGGTGCTTCTATTTAATTCAAAACTGAAATTGTTCCTCAAAAAACTTCGATCTAAGTGGAGTGGGCCGTTTGAGGTAGAAAGGATGACCCAATATGGAGTTGTGGAGCTAAGGAACAAGGATAAAAGCTTCATTTTTCTTGTAAATGGGCAAAGAGTGAAACACTACTTCGGGAATGACATAGATCGTGAGCAGGAATCGCTAAATTTGAATGAAGAATGAGTCATGATCTGGGTTGTGCCGCGACATTAAATTAGGCGCTACACGGGAGGCAACCCGTGACACCTTATAATAGATAGGATTTAAATTTTTCCATTTTGTTATTTTAAGTCATAGGAATTAGTATAAAAATGTGTGATATATCAGAGGCCTCCGTAACGGAGCCGCGTCATGGAGCAGGTAAGCTTGTTTAGTTTTTCATTAAAAAAAATGGGTCTGACCCATTTTCTTCCAAAAAACCCCAACCCAATTCCCTTTTTAATCCCAATTTCATCCCAAATCCCATATTATTCTCCCATAAGCTGCGACTTTTCCCCTCCTTTTCTCCCCTTGTGATTTTTCAACTCCAATTTTGTAACATGGAGACGATTTCTGCTCTCAAACTCGATTCTCTCTTTCCCCATCTCATGTATGTATTTTGCTCTCTTCTCACTTAATTGGTAGTATGTGATGTGAGTTGATGGAGTTCATTAGTGTTTGTGTGTTGTGGTAAGCATGGGTATAACGGGTTGGGAGTGAAACTGATGTTTGTTGATGTTTTTATGGGTATTTCAAATTCTTGAGTAGAAATTTCTTGTGGGTGATATTGTGGGAGTATTGGGAAAACTAGGATTGTTCAAACAAGGTAGGGTAAATAATTTGGGTTTGTTGATGACTACGATCATTTGTTTCATGAATGTTGAGGATATCAGTGTGAAGTCTTGAATAACACTGATAGTATACCGTTATGTGGAGTTGTGAGTTGTTATATACATGTCTTGGGATTGAGGTTGTTGTACTTAAGTATGATATGGTGCTTAAGGGTGAAATGTGAATGGGTTCTTAGGTTGTTGTGTTATGGTCGTGGGTGTGTATATTGCCTATAGGGAAGTCTGAGTACCATATGGTAAGGCACGTTTGGAATAAGTATAGGGTGATGTCTGCGCAACACCCATAACTCGTCGTGTTTTGTCTATTGTTTTGTGATGAAATATATTATGTTTGCAGGCAATCATGTCAGTTACCCAGTGACCCAAAAAGAAAGTGGCAACTACAAGCTAGAGGAAGCTAGTCTATAGTGGGGGGAATGTACCTCCCGCACCAACAATCCTACGGGGGAAAACTAGGAGATTCGGATTGCGAGCAGTAGTCAAGGAAGGTAAAGTGTGGTGGAAGAAGCATACAGAGGCACAATATTTCTCTGATGTGTGCATTGAAAGATATAGTCTAACACGGGAGTTTCCCTGAATCATGAGGCGTATCTAAGAACTTCAAATGGAGTTCATTTTTGCTGAGCCAAATGAGTGCAACTTGCACATGGTTCGAAAGTTCTATGCCAACTAGACGACGGAGTCCATATCTCATTTTATGAAGGTGCGGGGAGTTAATGTGACTCTCACTCCTACAGTTCTAAATGACATAGTTGGCACTTCACCTGATGCTGACCCATTGGTACTGACAGGGATGAACATTTGACCACCTTATCGAGCTATCCAACATACACTTTGTGGACCTCAGTCTATGGTGCAGTAGATTAAGCACAGCACAAAGAGGTTCCACCAATCTATTTCTTACGCGCACATGATCCAAGAAGCTTGGGTCCGATTAAAAATCGTAATGAATTATTTGATACCTGGGTTACACTACACAAATATCTCCCGGGATAGATTGTGCTTGGTTTACGCCTTGATGACTCCCACTGAGTTGAATATTGGTGATGTGTTGAAATCAGCTATGAGGAAGGCTCAGGTTCACAAAGGGTACATATACGCATTTGGCGGTATCATTACTCAACTATGTCATGCTGCAATGGTACCAGAGGAGAGCTTGGACTATATGGCACCAATTTTCCCAAATTACCCATGAAATCAATTACACAAGCTCTATCTTCTAAAGTCTGAATGGTACGCTCGGCTTGTCCATCGGATTACGGGTGGAAATTCGTGCTAAGTTTCACCTGACTACCAAGACCTTTTTGAAACAACTTCTAAAACTGAGTACCACTATCAGAGATAATGGACAAGGGCACTCCATGCAACCTTATCATTTCTTAAATGTAAATCTTTGCATATTATTTAGTCGAGAATCAAGTCCTTACGAAAAGAAAGTGAGCCAATTTCGTCATTCGATCTATAATAACCCAAATTGAATTAATTGTCGATGAGTGCAAGGTAAACCTGTAATGAAGTCTATATTCGAATCTTATCATTTCCATGTAGGAATATAATGTCTTGAGCATAACCTATCGGTTTCTGATGTTCAATTTCACTTGTTGACATTCGAACATTTAGCCACAAATTCTGCAATAGCCTTTTTCATTCCATTTCACTAATAGACTTCCGCAAATCATAGTATATCTTGGTGGCTCTTATGTGAATAGAATATTGAGAACTGTGAGCTTTTGTCAGAACAATATTTCTCAACTTATCAACATTTGAATAGCATAACCGACCTTAATATCGAAGGACTCGATCTCCCCCTTGGGCGAAAGCCTCTATGGCTTTTTCAGAAACGTCTTCTTCAATTCAACTAGCACCGAATCAAGATATTTCTTAGCTTTCACACATTATACAAAAGATGATTTGGAACCATTATAAGCAACTACATGACCTTCATTAGAATTAACCAAGTAAACACTCAATCGATTCAATCTATGAACATCACGAACTAACATTTTCTTACCATTCTCAACATGAGCAACACTACCCATGGATAGTTGACTAAGAGCATCCGCAACCATATTCTCCTTTTTGGGATGATATAGGGCACTCATGCCGTACTTCTTCAACAACTCATGTGATCTCCTTTGATGAAGATTCAAATCCTTATGAGTGAACACATATTTCAAACACTTATAGTCAGTAAACACATCTACATGAACACTATATAGGTAATACCTCCAAATATTTAGAGAAAACACTGCTGCTGCTAACTCCAAATCATGAGTCAAATAATTCTTTTCATGCACCTTCAATTGCCTTGAAGCATGAGCAATTACTTTCTCATGTTGCATCAAAACACATCTAAGACCAATCCGTGAAGGATAACAATAATCTATAAAACTATCCGATCCTTTCGCTAGGTCAAAATAGGGGCCGAAGTGAGTCTATCTTTCAATTCTTGGAAACTCTTCTCACAAGCTTCTGACTATAGGAATTTCACTTTCTTTTGAGTTAATGTCGTCAAAGGCAAAGTATTAGAGGAAAATCCTTCCATGAATCTTCTATAATAACTGACCAAACCTAAGAAACTCCGTATATCTGAAGTAGAAAAAAGTTTAGAATAATTTTTAACTGCCTCGATTTTTTTAAGATCAACTTGAATACCTTCACCGGAGACAATATGGACAAGAAAAGAAACAGACCTCAATCAAAACTTACATTTGCTAAACTTAGCATACAACTCACAATCCTTTAGAATTTGCAACAATCTTCAAATGTTCGACATGTTCATCCTCCCTTCGAGAGTAAATTAAAATACCATTAATAAATATAATCACAAACATGTCAAGATATTGCTTAAAGACCCTATTCATTAAGTCTATAAACATCTTTGGGGAATTGGTCAAACCAAAAGATATCACTAGGTTCTCATAACAACCATACTAGGTTCGAAAAACTGTCTTTGGAATGCCCTTTTCCTTCACCCTTAATTTTTGATAACCCGACTGGAGGTCAATCTTAAAGAAGTAAATCTCTCGTTGGAGTTGATCAAACAAATCATCAATTCTTGGAATATGAAACTTGTTCTTAATAGTAACCTTATTCAATGGCTGATAGTCAATGCACATTCGGAGAGGAGCACCCCATGGTGATACACTTGATCTAATAAAACCCTTATCCAACAAATTTTTCAATTGATCCTTTAGTTCCTTAATATTTACCGGGGCTATACGATAAAAAGAAATAAAAATATGATGCGTATATGGGAGTAGGTCAATACTGAAGTCTATTTCCCTTTCAGGAGGAATACCTGGAAGATTATGGGGAAATACTTTTGGAAACTCATTTACAATTGGAACTGACCCAAAGAGTAGGGGTTACAGAATCTATATCTCTAACCCGAACAAGATGATAAATGCAATCCTTAGAGATCATCTTCCTAGCCTTTCGGCAAGATATAAACTAACCCTTATAAAAATAATTCCCCATCCCATGACATGATACATTCATTGGGAACCTTGAATGTGACCAATTGGGTCTTACAATCTATGGAAGCATAACATTGATGAGTCCACAAATTAAAATCATTTAGGGCTATGTTTTGATAGAATTAGTGTCCTCAAATACATATTTTGTCTCAATATCTAATAAAAACCCTTAAGTTTCAGGTATTTGTAGTTTGAGGGAAAACATGGACACTAGTTAGCAAAAACGAACAAAGGCAGCTGAAAGAACGAAAAAATGAAGATCTGAGAATCGCCGAATCCATTCGGTGAGTCGCCAATAGGTCTTATCCTCGTCTTATGTTCCAATGTGTTGAGCCCTGAAGGAAAGGATCAAATTGGTGGTGCAAAAGAGTAGTCGACATATTGCCGAGCACTTTCGCGAAGCTGTACTATATCACCCAATGATCTATAACACGATGATATTGAAGGCTAACGTAAGACGGCGATGAACTAGACCAAAAGGCGGATCGCCGAGTTGATCGGCGATCCCGACTAACTTCGCCGAGTGATCCTTCGCAGTGCATTTTTTGAAAACTACAAATACTAGTTCAGTTTTTATTCTTAGTAGCCAGTTTTAGTTTTATCAAATTTAGAATACAATTTTGAAATATAGAATATTCTTTCTAAGCTTGGAGAGGGTTTGGAAGAACTTGAAGATTCAAAGGGTTTCAACTCCAAGATTTTGGACTTGGGTCTTGTGGATTCTTCACTTTGACTTGTTTTAAGACTTAATCTTGCATACCCATTGATGGAAACTGAGATTGGTATACATTTTTACCTCTTTTACATGTGTAGCTAAAACCCCAATTCCTGGGGTGTGATTTTGTGAATATGGGTTAAATTATTTGTTGGGTCTTGCTTGTTGATGGTTTATTTGTTGTGTAAATGTGATTTAATTTAGTAATTATGGTGGAACTTAATGAAATTGTAGTTGCAAATATGATTTCACCTTTGTATTTAACTGAGACTACTAAATTGATGGCCGTTGGGATTGGGTCGACATGAGGTTCAGCTCGAGAGAATGAACCCTAGTCCTTCTCCCACACACTGAGCTCGAGAGAGTGAGTGGGCTAAGGCGGAGGCTACTCTTCATGCGGCAAGTGGGTGTCCGAGAGGAACCCATTTGATTTGGGGTAAGTTGTTCGAGAGAGAATTTACCCCCACTATGGTCTAGCCTAGTCTCAAATATTCAATGAATTTACTATCAAAATCATTACCCAATGATCTAGTTTAACCCGTATTCCTATCACATTCCAAGAATCTTATCTCCTTGATTAGTACTCTTTGCATTTTTGCTGATTTTTGCTTACTTGTTACAAACCCCATTGTTAATTGACACTTTTGTGTCACTCTTTAGATTTAGCATATTTGTATTCAAAAATGTTTTTAGCTATAACTAATTAGAACTTAATTTTATTTTTCTATTAATTCTCAATCCCACTCCCTTGGGACTCGACCCCAACCCTTGGTTGGGTTACTTTACTATTGTACGATCGTAGACACTTGAATTGGAAGTTGTCTTGATTACGCAAACATAAAACATGCATAAAGCCAATCCATCTCAAGAATAACATAAAAATCTAACATATCATGATTTACAAGATCAACACAAATGACTCTATGAAAAACAAAAATAGGAGTACAATTTCTGTAAAATCTCCTAGCAACAATAGAATTACCAACGGAAGTAGAGACATGAAAGGGATTAGAAAGGATTTTGGGACCAACATGAAATCTCATGGCCGCATACGGAGTAACAAGCGATAAGGTAGCACCCAGATCAAGTAAAACATAAACATCAAAGTGAAAAATTTTCAAGCTACCTGTCAGCACATCTGGAGAATACTCGGGATCCTATCGAGTTTGAAGAGCATATAATTTGTTTTGCTTCGGGGCACCCGAGCTGGAACCACTAGGCTGAACTTGCCTACCATTTCCTTTCTTTGGTAGCAAGCAATGGAAATTCTCTCATCGTGTGACCATTTTCCCACAATTAAAGCACCATCTGTGTTAGTCAAACATTTGTCATCATGTTTCTTACCACACTTTGTGCAAGCAGGGATAGAAGATCCATTACCAATTCCTCCTTGAGGCTTACAGTTAGACACCTAATCAGAGCACTGGAAGAACCTTGACCGAAAAACTTTTATCGGAATTGAGGATGTCCATCGGACCTAGAATGAGAAAACCATCACCGGTTCTTGCCCTTTAGGACTCCCTTGCCCTCTTTTTGAGATTTTCCTCTTCAATTTGTTTGGCATGTATATCAAATAGGAGATATCCATATCCTTTATCAACATGGAAGTACGACACTCTTTGACCACAATATCAGACACACTCGACACAAACTTACTCATCATTGCCCTAGAGTTGTCAACCATAGTTGGAGTATACTTAGCCAATTGAGTAAACTTCAAAGCATACTCCTTCACACTCATATTGCCTTGGAAAAGATTAATGAATTCAAACACTTTTGGTTCTATCATATTAAGAGGAAAGAAACAATCAAGAAAAACTCCTTTGAATTTTCCCAATCAAGAGGACCCGCCTCAATCGCCCTCTCCTCATTTCATTGATTGAACCAAACTTGAGCAACACCCTTGAGTTGATAAGCTGCTAACTCCTACTATCTTGTACACCTTATTAATGAACTCTTGAGTATCCTCATAAACCTTGGAGCCATAGAACTCCAAAGGATTCATCCTAATGAAGTCCCTTATCCTTGTTACCATCGTACCCACATTTGGGTTCACGAGAGCAATGGTCTCTCTATTAGCTTAGGCCATCATAGTTTGAGCCAACACTTGGAAAGTGGCTCGGAATTCGGAATGAGTCACTTGCTCGACCAAAGAATCAATCGGGACTTGAGGAACCTCGGGCCCCACATTCTCACCCCCATTCCTTCTCACGTAATCTTTTTGAGGGGTCATATCCTAAAAAGCATCGGGAAAGATTTAGGAGAAGGATCTTTGTAAAGATAAACTCTATGGAGCGATTTTAGGGTAATTAAAGAAGTGAAGTTTCCAAAACTCTTTGTACCCTTCTATTCATAAATGTAGAGCGCTTCACACTTATGAACAAGACTCTACTCGCTGCGGTTTGTCGGACATCTTAAGACCTTTTTTCTAAAATCTTGTGCTTTGAATACCAAGTTTGTCACGACTCAAAGTACACCCTAGACGTGACATGGCATATAAGATCCCGAGAGGCCCTGTATAAGTCACTTGATGTGCATACAACACATCATAAAAAAAAAATGATAATTTAATAAAAAGAGTCTCATATTATAAAAGAGTTTGACATAAAAGCGAAAGTGATATCATAGTCTCGACAAGCCAATCTAATACATCAAGAGTGGTTGGGATGTAACTCATACACCACATACAAAGTCAGAAAACTAAAACATAAAAAGCTAAGTGAAGGTGACATGGTCCTCGAAACACGAGGACTCACCAAGTCTTCAAACTACAAAGCAATCCACTAGCCACGAGCGGGAGAAGGAAGATCGTCAAACCCTACATTAATTAGACAATGTAGGCACACATATGCATTAGTACATAGAATGTATGAAGTATGAGAGATATGCATAAAAACATGAAACATGATCATAAGAGGACATAAAGGAAAACATGATGTGCATGACCAAGCTAAATCATAGTAAAACCTTTAAAAAAGAATCATAAGTCATGAACATGGTCAATGCATCTAAAAATCATATTCAAACCTTCGTAATACCTTTAAAAACAACTTATTTTATTTTGTGGGATATTTACTATTAACCGACATAAACCACGTGAGCTATAATATGGAATTTGGTGTCTTGCTACCACACCAAAAAAAATGTCCTTACTTGCAAAGGCAAGAAACTTAACCTTCTAGCTTAGGTGGATCTACTAGCTATATTACTTAAGATAATCCTATGTGGGCACGTAGTTAGGGACAAGAAGATTGCTAGTAGAGACCCGACCTCTACTAACGGGAGAGCCTCCATCTCAATATCCTCTCGGTGCTAAGTAAAATCCTATCACGACCTTAGGGTACCCCCTAGATGTAACATGGCATATAAAACCCCGAAGAACTCCATACAAGCCACTTAGCATATCATAACATAAAGTACTGGAATAATAAATAGTACAACAACAATAATTTCAAGCGGAAGTCTAACTCATGTCTCAATATATCCATCTATTACAATAGAATGAAAGTGGGCCTATCCCATACATCATGTTCAAAAAGGAAATATGAAAGAGAAACTACAATAAGGAAAGTCTGTCCTCGAACCATGAGGACTCACCAAGCTCGGAAAGAATCAAAGTCCAAGCTCTAGCCACTAAAATGGAAACCCTGCCTGTCGGACCCTACATTTGGGAAAAATGTAAGCAAGAGTATGCGTTAGTAAAAAATGCACGAAGTATGATAACTATGGATAAAAACATTTAAAGCATGCTACGAAGGACATTTCATTTCATGACATGCAATTTGACCGATAAAACATGATATAAGAGGGTTAGAAAACATAAGTCAAACCATCATAGTCAAAGCAAGCTAAATCACCTTTTTAAGCCTTTGGACACATATAAGATACTTCTTTAAGTAACCTTACTTCATTAATCATTTGTTGTGGTAAAATTAGTCTTAACCGACATAGAGACCATGTGAGCTAAAACATAATCACTCGGTGTCTCCCACACCGAAAAGGGTTGTTCTACTTGCCTAAGGTAGAACCATGAACATCTAGCTTAAGTGGATCCACTAGCTAATCAACCTATAAGGGCACTTAGTTTAAGGGATAAGGATATTGCTACTATAAACCCAACCTCTACTAACGAGAGAGCTTCCATCTCTTGAGACTTCTTCTAAAAGCCCGACCTCTACTAACGGAAGAACTCCTATCTCAATGTCAATATCCACTCGGTGCTAAGCATAATCCCTACGGAATAGTATTTCCTTACTTATTTCATTATCAATGGAAAGGCATGTCATCTTGCCAATCCAAGCTAGTTCATTAGGATAACTCTTATTCATTGATTCAATTAGGTGAGAATAACCTTTCAACCTAAGAATCCTTTCTATGTGAGAAAACCTTTCACATCATAGTTGTAAGTGTTTTATGAGAATAACCTTTCAACAACACAACAACAACAACAACATTGTCACTTTACTCTCAAAGCACCCTCAAAGCATTTATATAGGTTTCATAAGATCATGCATAAGCTCATACTTTGCCCTTTCAAGGTTCAAAGTTATTTTCAATCACCAAATCTAGAATTCTAACCTTAGATAGGGATTTTATCATAAATTCATGTAATTCTATTACATCATGCTTTAGAACGGAGGTAACTTCCTTGTTTCTCAACTTTTTGACTTGCCGGTCTAAAATCTCAACCGGTACCTATTCATAAGCAAAATTCTCTTTAACCTCCAAACCTTCTAAGGAAATTATAGATGTTGGATCCCCAACACATTTTCTTCAACATTGAGACATGGAAAACCGAGTGCACCAATGCCAACTCACTTGGTAAATCTAGCACATATGCAACCTTGCTGACCTGCCTCAAACTCTCACATGGGCCTACAAAGTTAGGACTAAGCTTCCCTGTCTTCCCAAACCTCATAACACCCTTCATGGGTGAGATTTTCAAATAAACCCAATCGTGAACCTCGAATTCAAGATCCAACATCGGCATAGGACTTTTGCCGACTTTGGGTCTTTCTCAACCTTTCTCTAATAAGCCAAATCTTCTCTATGGCCTCATGCACCAATTTTGGACCTATGAGAGACACTTAGCCCCACCTCAAACCATCCTATAGGAGATCTACACCTCCTACCATAGAGAGCGTCAAAGGGAGCCATGTCGATACTCGAGTGAAAATTGTTATTATAAGCAAACTCAAGTAACGACAAGTGGTCATCCCAATTACCCTTAAAATCTATCACGCAAGCCCTCAACATGTCTTCTAAAGTCTGAATGGTATGCTCCGCTTGCCCATTGGTTTAGGGGTGGAAAGTTGTGCTAAGATTAACCTTGGTACCAAGACCCTTTTGGAATGACTTCCAAAACTGTGAAGTAAATTGGGTACCTCGATCGGAAATTATGGACAAGGGTATTACATGTAACCTTACCATCTCTCTCAAATACAACTTAGCATAATTTTCCGCCGAATAGAAAACCTTAACGGGAATGAAATGAGCAGATTTAGTCATCCGATCCACTACTACCCAAATCAAGTCATGTTGCCGCCGAGTACGTGGCAACCCTACAATAAAGTCCATGTTCACATCTTCCCACTTCCAAGTAGGTATACTAATGTCTTGGGATAAACCTTCCAGTTTATGATGTTCAATCTTCACTTGTTGACAATTAGGGCACTTAGCTACAAATCCCGCAATAACCTTCTTTATCCCATTCCACTAATAGATCTCCCGCAAATCACGGTACATCTTGGTGGCCCCCGGGTGAGTAGAATACCGAGAACTATGAGCTTCTGCCAAAATTTGTTCCCTCAAGTCATCAACATTAGGAACACATAACCGACCTTGGTATCTAAGTACCCCATCTCCCCCTTGGGAGAAAGCCTCTATGGACTTTTTGAGCACCACCTCTTTCAATTCTACCAAGACTGGATCATGACTTTTCTTAGCCTTCACATCCATCACAAAAGATGATTCGGACCCATTATGGGCCATAGCACCACCCTTGGTGGAACACACTAGATGAACAACTAATCAAGCCAATCTATGAACATCTCGGGCTAACTCTTTCTTTTCATCCTTCATATGAGCAACACTACTCATTCTTAGTCGACTAAGAGCATCCGCTACCACATTTGCTTTACCGGGGTGATAAAGAACACTCATGTCGTAATCTTTCAATAATTCTAGCCACCTCTTTTGGCGAAGATTCAAATCCTTTTGACTAAACACATATTGCAATCTCTTATGATCGGTGAAAACATCAACATAAACCCCATACAAATAATGCCTCTATATCTTTAAGGCAAAAACAACCGCCGCTAACTCAAGGTCATGGGTAGGATAATTCTTCTCATGGATCTTAAGTTGCCTCGAAGCATAGGCAATGACCTTACCATGTTACATAAGCACTCATCCCAACCCAACTCTAGAGGCATCACAATACACCACAAAGCCATATGTACCTTCCGGTAAAGTCAACACCGGAGCGGACATAAGTCTATCTTTCAACTTTTGGAAACTTTCCTCACAAGCTTCCAACCATAAAAAATTAGCCTTCTTTTGAGTCATAGCTGTCAAAAGAGAAGCAATGGAGGAAAACCCCTCAACAAACCTTCTATAGTAACCGGCCAAACCCAAAAAACTTCTAATATCGAAAGGAGTTAAAAGTCTAGGCCAACTCTTGACCGTATCCGTCTTGATAGGGTCTACCTCTATACCCTTACTTGACACAATATGCCCAAGAAAAGCTATAGACCTTAGCCAAAATTAACACTTGCTAAACTTTGCAAAAAGTTGTTGGTCCTTAAGAACTTGCAACACAATCCTCAAATGATCACTATGCTCATTCTCATTCCTTGAATAGATCAAAATGTCATCAATAAACACAATCGCAAACATATCAAGGTATTGTCTAAACACCCCATTTATCAAATCCATAAATGCCGCAGAAGCATAAGTCAACCCAAACGACATTACCAAAAACTCATAATGACCATACCGAGTTCGAAAAGGTGCCGTCTTCGGAATATCACTATCCTTCACCCTCAATTGGTGATAACCTGAATGAAGATCGATCTTAGAGAAATAACTGGCCCCTTGAAGTTGATCAAATAAATCATCTATTCTTGGGAGAAGATATTTGTTCTTAATGGTCACTTTGTTCAGTTGCCGATAATCAATACACATACGGAGTGAACCATCTTTCTTCCTAACAAACAATACCAGAGCACCCCATAGAGAGAACTTGATCGAATAAAGCCTTTATCTAATAAATCCTTTAATTGATCTTTTAACTCCTTAAGTTTCGCGAAAGCCATTCTATAAGGAGAAATAGAGATAGGTTATGTATCTGAGAGAAGGTCAATACCGAAGTCTATTTCCCTCTTGGGAGGAATATCGGATAAATCATTGGGGAAAATTTCTGAAAACTCATTAACTATGGGGACCGACTTAAGAGCAGGGGTTTCAGAATCTGCATCCCTCACCCTAACTAGATGATAAATGAAACCCTTCAAGATCATTTTTCTAGCTTTTAGACAAGAGAAAAACTGCCCCTTGGGCATAAAACTTTCCCTCTTCCACTCTAGGATAGGCTCATTTGGAAACTGAAATCTAACCACTCGAGTCCTACAATCTATGGAAGCATAACAAGAATGCAACCAATCCATCCCAAGAATCACATCAAAGTCTACAAGAGTAACTCTATGGGATAAGAAAACGGTACACTTTCTATAAACCCTCTTAGCCACCACAGAATCACCAACAAGAGTAGAGATAGAAAAAGGTTCTAACAATATATCGTGGAGCACATTAAACTTCATGGCCACAAAAGGTGTTACAAAGGACAAAGTAGCACCGGGATGAAGTAAGGCATATACATCATGTTGAAAAACTTTTAAAATACCGGTCACTACATTCGAGGAACTCTCTTGGTCACCTCAGGTTTGGAGAGCATAAAAGCAGTTTTGCTTTGGAGCATTAGAATTAGAACCGCTAAGAGGAGCTTGCTTGCCCTCTCTCCCTTTAGCCGCAAGCATGGGGCAATCTCTCATTTTGTGTCCACTCTTCCCGCAACTAATACACCATTGGTGCAGGCTAGGCGCTTACCATCATGTTTCCTCCCACATTCAGCAGAAGTAAACCTAGCCAAAGAAGAGCCACCTCCATTACCTCCTTGAGGTTTAGGGTTAGACACCCTATCCTTATTAAAATTAGGTGGAGCATTAGAGGAACCTTGACCAGAAATCCCTTGAAGAAACTTAGGACGACTATGTCCATCGGATCTAGCATGTGAGAATTACCATCACCGGTCTTAGCCCTTTTTACCTCTCTAGACTTTTTCTTGAGTTTGTCATATTTGATTTGTTGTGCATGCACCATGAGACGAGAGATATCTATGTCACTAATGAGCATAGCGGTACGACACTCTTTAACCATCATTTCGGACATACCCGATACAAACTTACTCGTTCTAACTTTTGAATCCACAATCATTGTTGGATCATATTTGGACAATTGAGTGAAATTTAGAGCATATTCCCTAACACTCATGCTCCCTTGACAAAGGTTAATGAACTCTAGCACCTTGGCTTCCCTTATCTCAAGGGGAAAGAACTTGAGTAACACCTTTCAATTAATAGGCGGTCAATTCTGCCTTTTCCCCCGGATTCACTCCCATGATAACATGTACCTTACATACCTCATCAATAAACTCTTAAGGATCTTCCCCAACTTTGGAGCCATGGAATTCTGGAGGGTTCATCCTCATAAAATCCCTCACTCTTGATGCCAATATACCCACACTTGGGTTCACGGGGACTACCACCTCTCTATTGGCTTGAGCAGTCATGGCTTAAGCCAACACTTGCAAAGCCGATCTAAACTCCGCATTTGTAACTTGCTCGGTCAAGGGATTAATCGAAGCTTGAGATGGAGCTTGGGGAGGAGATTCTTAATCCACATTCTCCCTCACATTCCTTCTAGTATAAGCTCTTCGAGTAGACATATCCTGAAGAACATAAGATAAAGATTAGGAGAGAGACTTTATAGAGTTAAGCTCTATGACACGACTTTAGGGTAATAAAAGAAGTGGAGTCCTAATCATCTTGTAGCCTTTCATTCATAAATATGGTGCGCTTCACACTCATGAACAAGACTCTACTAGACGTGGCTTATGAGACATCCTAGGACCATTCTAAACCTTGTGCTCTAATTACTAAGTTTGTCACGACCCAAGGGTACCCCCTAGATGTAACAAGGTATATAGAACCCCGAAGGACTCCATACAAGCCACTTAGCACATCATAATATAAAGTACCAGAATAATAAAGAGCACAAGTCCAAGCTCTAGCCACTAGAATGGAAACCCTACCTGTCAGACCCTATATTTGGGAAAAATGTAGGCAATAGTATGCGTTAGTATAAAAATACACTAAGTATGATAACTATGCATAAAAACATTTAAAACATCCTAAGAAGGACATTTCATTTCATGACATGCAATTTGACCGATAAAACATGATATAAGAGGGTTAGACATAAGTCAAACCATCATGGTCAATGCAAGCTAAATCACCTTTTTAAGCCTTTGGACACACATAAGATACTTCTTTAAGTAACCTTACTTCATTAATCATTTGTTGTGGGAAAATTAGTCTTAATCGACATAAAGACCATGTGAGCTAAAACATGATCACCCGGTGTCTTCCACACCAAAACTGGTTGTTCTACTTGCCTAAGGTAGAACTTTGAACAACTAGCTTAAGTGGATCCACTAGCTAATCAACATATGAGGGCACATAGTTTAAGGGATAAGGAGATTGCTACTAGAAACCCGACCTCTACTAACTTCCATCTCATGAGACTTCTTCTAGAAACCCGACCTCTACTAACGGGAGAGCTCCCATCCCAATATTAATATCCACTCGGTGCTAAGCATAATTCCCATGGAATAGTATTTCCTTACTTATTCTCATTATCAATGGAAATGCATGTCATCTTGCCAATCCAAGCTAGTTCATTAGGATAACTCTTATTCATTGATTCAATTAGGTGAGAATAACCTTTCAACCTAAGAATCCTTTCTATGTGAGAAAACCTTTCACATCATGGTTGTAAGTGTTTTATGAGAATAGCCTTTCAACAACACAACAACAACAACATTGACACTTTATTCTCAAAACACCCTTATAGCATTTACATAGGTTTCATAGGATCATGCATAAACTCATACTTTTCCCTTTTAAGGTTCAAAGCTACTTTCAATCACCAAATCTAGAATTCTAACATTAGATAGGGATTTTGTCATAAATTTATGTAATTCTATTACATCATCTTTTGGATCATAAAACTCCTTTTTCATAATCAACAACCCAGCTCTATGAGATCACAATTTGGAATACATGGGGGTTTACATGGGTTCATAGGGGAAACATCATAAAAACATTGTAAATCATCAATTCATGCATATTTAGACATAACTAAACCATTAAGATCAATAATTCAAAGAACCCATGGCGTTTAAAGAAAACCCTAGCTAATTGGGGAATTCTACTATTTGAAATAGAGGAATTTGGGGACTCCATGGGTGGAAGGATCCCATGGATGAAAGCTACCATACCTCAAGTCTAATTGCTTATATTCTATGGAGAGTTTGGATCCTTAGCTTCAAACCCTAGCTGAATTTCTTCCCTTAGCTTCAAACCCTAGCTGAATTTTCTTATTCTTCTACAAGTTCTAGAGTGAATATTTGAGAGGAGGTTTTGGTTTTTTTTTGGGATTTAGGAAGTATGAATTAAGTGGGGTGAATTTGGGGGTAAAAAGACTTATATAGGGGTTCTAAATATAGGCAAAACGACATAGTATATGAACTAATTAATTATAAAAAGACCCAAATGCGCCTAAGTTAACTTCCAGTTGCCACTTACCTGCTAACCGATGGACCCGATCGATAGACCTTAGATGGACCTACGGTCCGTACTGGTAAACTGTGGTTGGTGGTCAGAGACTTTTGTCCTGACCTACGATGCGTGGACCACGAGGAGTGGACCGACCTACGGTCCATGGGTCCCGCCATGATCCATGTCTGGACAAATTTCAGAGTGACCCACCGACGAGCCGTGGTTGACCCACGGACCGTCCTGGTGGACCGTCGATCCTGGTCAGAAAGTTGAAATTTTGGGGATCCAACCACGGACCACACTTACGTTCCGTGGTCCACTCCACGGGCCGTGGGTGGTCGGCGTGGTTTGGCTGCTACAACACCTGGAAAGCTGCTATTGCCATTTTTTAGGTACGGGGCGTTACAAATCCCGACAGAATAGAAATAAACATATGCATATCATCATACATGGAAAAACATAATTAAGTTACTAATCCAAGCTTAAAACATCAAGAGTACCTCCTTAAACCATGCATGAGAAAATCTTTCACCTAATCGTGATTTCTTAATGTGAGAAAGCCTTTCATAATATCATTGATGCTAATCTTAAAGCAACCGAGATCATAAAACATTAATTTTCATAAATCATCCATATCTTTCATGAAAACATCATTCATAGATTTATAACTTCTTTACAAATTTATGTCATTAAGAGTTCATAATCAAAATCATAAATATTACATAAGTTCATGTGAAATCAATTAGAAAACATGCAATTGAGTCAATATAATCATAATAAGATCAAATTCAAATAATTGAATCAACAGAATTATAACCCATGAAGATTTGAATGAAAACCTAATCAAATTGATGAAATTGAACTTGGATATTTGTGAAACCTTTGGGGCCCAATGAGTGAATAGAACCCATTAATGAAACTCTACATACCTTGAGAATCAAATACCAGAAGCAATGGATAAATCAGAGACTTGAAGCTTGAAACCCTAGTTTTCTTCTTGGACTTGAGAGAGAATTGGGGAAGATGAATATGGATGGGATTTGGGGATTGAGTGAATCAGAGAGTTGGGGTAATTTTAGGGTAGTTACAAGACTTAAGGGGTAAAAATTACACACTATATGCATTAAATGCATAAGAAAAAACCCAAATTGTAACACCTCTCAACTAGAAAGAACTAGAAAGAAGTTTAAAATCTGGAAATAGTCATTTTTGAAAAGTATAAGAAAATCTGGAAAATTTTAAGTAAGTTAAAGTGAGTTTTGGTCAACTTCAACCGACCATAACCCCTAGCTTAGGATGAGTTATGTGTAGTTCCAATATGGTTAGAAATATCTTGGAATGATCTTTCCAACGCCGCCAAGTTTGTACGATTTCGAGTTTGGATGAGTGAGTTATGCCCTTTGGAAGTTGGGTTGTTGGTTTAAGGAAAGTCCAAATCCGGATTCTTGAAGGGTAGTTTGATCTTTTCCTTACCTTTTAATTTTAATTCATTTTAGTGAATTAATTAAGGGTCTAAAATGAACTGGGTGAGTTTTACGCTTTTGGAAAAGAGTTAGGGTTTTAGAGAAGAGGAGAAAATAGAAGGAGAAGCAAGGAAATCATCAAGATCGTCGGGTTTAGCTTGTGGATTTCATTGGGGTGATCCCTACTAGGTATGCGAGATCACATAGTGTTGGTTTAGTTCACCCACGCACCAAGCATGTTTAATTCAGCGTGGTTTTGTCCTAAAATGATTGATAAATTGATGTTCTTGATAGTTGTTCTTGAATTGATTTCGTTCTAGAATGAGTTCGGATTTATGAGTTTCTTGATGATTAAGTGTTGTTTCCCTGAGTTGTTTGAGTTAGATTTGGTGTATATGATTTGAGTACATGAATCTAAAGTGAATTTGGGGAAAAAAATTGGATTAAAACAATTTAGGGTCAGAAAACATGATCAAAAGTTCCTCTGAATTTTGCCTGAAAGGAGGCTAGCGAGACACGCCCCCATAGCGCCAGGAAGGCTGAGGCGGCGTGCCAGCAGTGTGCCAAATGAGTCCCAGAAGAATGCGGTCTGGCGCGGCGCGCCAGGGACGCGCCCGAATTGGCGTTATTCACTAGTTTTCGTCTTTTAGTCTATTTAAGTTATTCTAAATTGTCCTACCACTTTCCATTGATTCTAACTACTCTAAATGACTTTTAAACACCTAGAAATCATCCATAAACATGAATCATAACCTTGAATTCATAAATTCAAATTCAAGGAAAGTCAAGAGTCAAGTCTAGGAAGCTCTCAGAGTTTTTTCAAGAAGTCTTTTGCAAATGCTTTTTAACTTTGTTTTAAGACTTAAGTTTTAAAGTTGAGTAAAAAGTAAGAGCAAAGTTCATTTTATTTAGGGAACTAAGTATTTCCAAGAGTAAATGTTTTCACATTTAAGATGAGAGGAAACTGAGATTTCCAAAAGAGTTTTGAACAGCAAAAGGGAACATTGATTCCAAGAGAGCTTTTTAAGCTAAGTTTGAGCAATTATCTCAAACCAGAGACGAAGTTATTTTAAAAAAATATGAGCTAAGTATATTTTGGGAGTAGTATTGAGTACCGATATGGGGACACGAGTTCATATTAACTCAAGCCCCTATAAACCATGTAGCCATCATGGGCAGAAAAAGGATCATACTTTTTAGATGATTCCTTAGTGCTTTTTAGCATAGACTAGTGGATCCACTTAGTAGTTCAGGTTCTATACCGATGGCAAGGTATAGGATGGTCCTTGGAAACGTGAGGTAAAACGTTGTACCATCACTTAGGCTCATAGTGATGGTTTTCGATTAGAGAAACTTCCACAGAAGTTATTGTATTTTTATATACATCAGTTTATTATATGTTTACATACATTTCAGAGTTATGGTGTATCCTTGTATATACACAGAGTTGACATCATGTTTTAAATAGTTTTTCTTGATATTGCACTTGTTTTAAATCTGCTTTATATTGAAATGAGTTCAGTTATGTATTCATGAGTTGAGAAGAGCCAAGGTAAGTGTTTCTTTTAGATTCCCTTTCAAGCCTATGTTGTTTTAGCATTCCAACTCGCATAGTCATACATTCAATGTACTGATGTCAGTTGGCCTGCATCTTATTATGATGCAAACACATGTAACTAGGGTCGGCATTCGGCATATCGTTGATCCAGTGAGCAGTTCAGAGTTTGTTGGTGAGCCTCTTTGCATTCCATATGACTCATTTTCATTGTTTTCAGTTTTAGTATTAGTTCATTAGGATGTCGTGGGCCTGTCCCGACATCCATCTCAGTTGTTTAGAGGCTTTATACAGAGACGGACAGTTAGTTAGTTAATTCAGTTGTCTTTACTTTTCATTTCATATGTTAAATACGTGAGTTTGCCTTAAAGGCCAGTTAAATGTTCCTTTATAACATTCTAGTTACTTTATAAATGTGTATGTGATGAGTTAAGTTTTCTGCTGAGTTAGTAAGTCAGGCCAAGGTTCTCTTGAGGCTAGCAATGGTCTTCGAGTGCTAGTCCCGCCCAGGGTATAGGCTCGGGGTATGACACAAATACTCTTAAGAAATAACTATCAGACAACCCTACGGTTTGGACCTATAATCGATACTAGTCAACCGTAGAACCAACTTTAGGAACCCAAATTCACCTTACTTCCCATGAAACCTTTGTACGAGTCGTCGACTTTCCTACGGTCCCTAGACCCCATCCGTAGTTCTTAACTTCTAGTCCAAAATTTCACCCAAGTATGAAACCTTTCTACGAAACCCATCTACGACCCGTCAAACATCCTACGACCCGTCAAACATCATTCAACCCATCATGTTCATTTGTAGGTCAAACTTTAGAAACTTGAAATTCCAAAAATTCATCTCCAAATCTATGACTCTCTTCCTACGGACCGTAGAACTTTTTACCGTACGGTCTGTAGAAAGGACTCATAGAACCTTCTTCAGTGCCAAAAAATTAGAACTTTCCTTTTCTTTTGACCTTCTAATTTCTGAGGTGTTACAATTAGCCCTAGTGATTGCCAAAGCCACAAATAATCTAACTAGACTAAGTTGTGCTCAGGTGAAAGTGAAAGTCGGTCTACTAAAAATACCACCTAAGAGAATTCAAATAAATTGTGTAGAAGAGGACATAGCATAGAGAAATCCAAATGATAGAGAATTCAGTATGACTATCTTCCAAAGTATTGCACACACTATAGAATTATCAAGGAGCCACCATCATTACTAATCCAGAAGATCAATACTAGTAAGAGTCCCATAGCTACACTAGTTTTTTAGGTAATCCTCACCCTAGGAATGAATTTGTTCAACCTGTCTTGATTGTCTAGCTAATGCTACCATCGCAAACAACCTCACAAAGAATAGAGAGTGAACGACCCTTCTATCTAGATCGTTGATTCTGTTCGGCTCACTGTAAACTTCAAGGTCATGATATGCAAGGATGTTAGGTTTACACTTGGAGAACATGTCAAAAAATAACACACTCAAGAGGATAAAAAGACAACTAACAAGGAAAAGATGAAAATAACATAGATATATACATACAATCTCTTATTAAGAGTTAAATGAATTGTGAAGTGATGACGTAAACACTTTTAATTCATCAAAGGGTGAAATGTTTACACTTATAATTCATCAAATGATTATATGTATATGTATCACCAGTGATTGTTTATGTATGAAATTCATACTCCCAATAATTTGAGTATGAAGCTAAAAAAAAAAGAGAGAGTTTATGTGTGTTTTTGCTACTTATGTCAATACAAAATAAAAAAATAAGAAGTTCTTTTTTTAGAAAAAATAAAAATAATTAAAAAATATTTACACACATGGTAGCACGTGTTATACACTCAACCAATTTTAATTGGCGAAATCCATCGATGGCCACCTAATGTTGGCACCAACTTTCACTTAGACATTTCAATCAAAGTTTGTTCATTTTAGACACTCATAGTAACATTCTGTTGTGTGATTTTGACACTTTTGTGCACGTGAAAAGCTTGAATTTTGCAAAAATATACATTATTTTTTCATTTAACTAAAAGAAAATGCAAATATTTGAAAATATACTCCTATCTTCCTCACCTTTCCAAACAAAAATCAGTTACCACCAATTGAATACCAACAATCGCTGAAAAATTCTTCTCAGTATTTTTTACCATAAAATCCTACAACCTCTTCGTTACCAACAACCAAAACAAAAAAGACACACACAAAAAACTTTTAACCATCACTTAGAAACATCAAATTTCATAACTCATCATACACAAAATTATTATAATTTTTTTGGAGTTTTATATAAAAAAAGAACTATGTTAGAAAAAATGGAGTCATGGACATCATCAAAGATTGAATTTATCATCTTTCTTCTTCTCTACATCTTTTTCACCATCTTCACTTAATTTGCGTTTTTTCTTATTCGAACATGTTTTTTGTTTTCGAAATAGGGTAAAAAATGCCCTTAAACTATGTGAAATGAACAAAAATGCCCTTAGTTTATAATTTGGCTAAAAAATGTCCTTGTTGTCAATACTTTAGTCCAAAAATGCCTTTGACGTTGATAGTTTGGTCCATAAATGCCCCTATAGTTACTAAATGGGTCAAAAATGCCTTTTTTCGAATAAATATATATGTGTTTTCTTTTTAAACGCATCCCGTTCCTAATAAAAATATTATTAAAGTACCTTATTCTTGTTTTCTTTCTTTTAAAATCATTTTAACTAATAAAAATGAAGGAAATGATTTTTTTCTTCTTAATCTCATTTTATTAATTAAAATAAAATAACTTCATGTACCCTTTTAACAAATAGTATATGTCATCCATATATATAAGATCATAGTAAATCCATCATTAATTTTTATTTATATAACGATAAAAATAATTATAATAAAATAAGAAATATTTTTATTTTTATTTTTTTTCGAATTGAAGTAGGATAAATATTTGCTAATTTAAAAAGTATGATTAGAAAAAGAATGTGTGAAAAAAATTAAATAATTTTTAAAAAATGACATTTTTGACCCATTAAGTAACAGTAAGGGCATTGTTGACGGCAAAGACATTTTAGATCAAACTGTAAATGGAGGACATTTTAGTTCATTTCACATAGTTTAAGAACATTTTGACCCTTTTTCGTTTTATTTTTTATAATTGTTTTAGATCTGTCTTTTCTTTCATCTCTTTTCATCACAATTTCAAACTACATTCAGTCATCTTCAACAACCTCCTCTTCTTGTATATATCGACATCAATCTAAATAAAAAGGAAGATGAGGAGTAAAGTGTGTGGAGAAAAAAAGTGGGAAGGAGGGAGGTGAACGTTCAACAAAGAGAAAGACGAGAGGAGGGATTGTTGCAGTGGAGAATTACAGGGTTTTCATTAATGGAGACAAATAAAGGGTGATGGTGGTTAAAGGAAGAGGAGATGTGAAAATGGTGAAAAGAAAAAGAAAGAGGCTATTCCAAATTTTTTTTGTCTTTTTTTAATTATTGAAATATGACTTTTTTCTAAGTAATTAACTAAATAGTTTAACAACAATTTTTTTATTCACAATATCTTTTTAATATTTATTTTTGGTATATGTCACATGTCTTTATTTAATTTTTCATTCTTATACATTATTGGCAAATGTGTTACACTTTCTTTAAGATTTTTGCTCAATATTTAAAAAGTGTCAAAATGATACAATGATGCCTTAATATAGGTGTCTAAAATGAACAAATCATAGTTGAAATGTTTAAGTGAAAGTTAATTCCAACTTTAGATGGTCACCAATAAATTCCGTCATTTTAACTGATTGAAAATATCATGTGAGCACAAGATAGTATAAAAATATAAGGAAATTGAATTCGAAAAAACAATATGACCTGAGTTAAGCTACAAATTCCCTTAAATATAAAATTAGAACTTTGCCTAATGATTTAGAAGTCAAAATTCACTTTGAAATTACGAGTTCAAAAATTTAAGAATATTTTACGACACTTTCCTATTTTCCCGACAAAGAGAGGATTTGGGAATGAAGGATCTCAAATCTCAAGAGTGAAGGTAGTTTGCTACTCTAATCTAAGGCTGGCAGGGGGATTGGGTCTGCCCGCCCCGGCCCGAGACCGGTTCGAGAATCGGCTCGACGGACCCGGTCCCGTAAAGTTTGGGGGTTTGGAATGGGTTTGGGATAGGGGGCCGGTTCACTCTTTGGGCCTGGTTGACCTGGCCCGGTCCCAGCCCGGCTGAACCGGCCGGTTCGCGGGATCCCCTAACATGTTTTTTTTTTTTTTTGAATTATATCCGTTGGGCAACGGCTAGTGGGCCCTCCCAACAGATTTATTGACTGTTTTTCCCTTCCCTAACACCCCCTACCACCCCTACTTTAAATACTTTACTTTAAACTCTCAAGTTATCATAAATACACTTTAACCCACTTTTAATATTATAATACCCCTCTATCCCTTATTATTTCCTACAAAATCATATATTCTCTCATCTATTTTTTATATCCTCTCAAGTCTCAATCTTAAGTCTAAATCTTTTATTCCATTTAAGTCTCAAATTATATCATAATACATATATTTCAATTCTAAGTTTTCATATTATATATAATTCTCATATTTGCTATCAAATATTGGAGTTCCAAATTACAAGTTACAACAAACTACAAGCTTCAAGAATCGGTTATAACGTCTGCTATTAACGCAGACGTTTGGTACATTCATTTCATAATATTTCTATTTTATTTTTCGTCATTAATTTTTGTGTTATTATTATTTTTATATTATACTTTACATATAATTAAATATGAGTTCTAACAAAAAAGATACCGGTAAAGGAAAAAAGAAAGAACCAAGTGGCATTAGTAGATTATTTAATTTTAATAAAAAAAAGTAGTAAGGAAAAAAATAAGAGTAAATGTGGTGGTACTTCTAGAGTTAGATTTAATGCAAATGATTCTACTTATGTTGATAATACTTTTTATGATATTGATTCAAATGCTCAACTCGATCGTGAACTTTTACAACAAATTTACGGTGAGATTAATCCTTATCTTGGTGAAAATTCAGGTGAAGAAGTAGAAGTTGGTTCGAGAGAAGATGAATTAGAAGATACACCTACTAGTCCGGTGACAAATGTTCCAAATGAAACTATAAATTCAACGGAGCAAAATCCTGGACGCCCACCCCTTATACCTCCTACAAGGGAGAAGGTGAAGTATCAACGCCCTAAAACTTCTATTGTGTGGCAATTTATGACTTTAGATAAGGAAAATTCTATTGATATTTGTTATAAGTGTAAGCAACCTTTTAAACATAAACAAGGTGGAGGTCAAGGTGGGACGGGGGGCTTAAATAGACATTTGTTATCTTGTGTGCCGATTCAATATAAAAAAGCTAAATCATTAGCCAATAGAAAAAAAGAAATTTTAGTTAATGATTTTGATATTAATGTTAATGAATCGGTAGGGGCTTCTAAAATGGTTCAAGGAACATTAGATCATTCTAACCCCGGTGGTCCACTAACACAACGTAAATATAATAATGAAAGAGATTGCGAAAATTTAGCTAAAATGGTTTCTGTTTGTGGTTTACCTTATAGTTTTCCTTCACATCCCAGTTTTATTGAATATATTCAACAAACTTATAATCCTAATTATAGAGGTTTTTTACGAAATACTGTTAAATCTGATGTTTTTGTATATCAAGGTAAACATTGTCAATATCTTCATTGTATATTTAGCATATTAGATTGTAGAGTGTCTATAACTTCGGACATGGGTCATAGTGTTAATGGACGTAATTATTTAACTGTTACAGCACATTGGATTAATCATAACTGGAATTTGCAAAAAAAAATCTTAAGTTATAAAGAATGTATAGAGAAAAAAACTGGTGCATATTTAGCTTCAAATATTTTGAGTGTTATAGATTATTACATGCTTATAGATAAAGTAATGTCTGTCGCATTAGATAATACATCTAATAATGTAAACGCTGCTAGTATGTTAAAAACTAGATTATATCCAATTGATGTTAATTCTTTTCATGTTAGATGTGTTGCACATGTATTAAATTTAGTTGTACAAGATGGTATTTCATTATTTAAATGTGGTTGTATGAAAATTGAATATGTTGTTGCCTGGATTTTTTATGCTAATAGAGCTGCTAGAATTAGGGAATTTAATGAGCGTTGTGTACTATGTGATTTGCCACCAAGAAAAATTCCAAGACATTAAAACAAGGTGAAATTCTTTTTACGAAATATTTTCAGTTGCTTACGAATATAGAGGACCCATACAAATGGTGTTTAATGCTCATAATGCTGACCCATTAGACAGAATTTGTAAAGAAGATTGAGAAGAAACTAATAAACTATTAGAATTTTTAAGACTTTTTTATGATGCTACAATCATGTTTTAAGAATTTATTATCCTACTATTTCATCAGTATTAATAAATATTTGTGCTATTTCAATTCCATTTTCTAAATACAAAAAAATTGAAAAATTTAGAGTTGCAATTGAAGGTATGATTGAAAAATTTTAAAAATATTTTTTTCCTATTCCTCAAATTTTTTTAACTGCCACTTTACTTCATCCTGACTATAAATTACAAGGTGTGCAGAGACTTGTTGACACTTTTTATGATACCTTATAAATTTTATCGGAAATAAATCCAACTCGTGAAATGTGTAAGTCTAGCATAAAAGTAGAAGCAAATTTTTTGTATGAAAAATATAGAACTACAGGAAATACTCAAGAAGTTGGTCAAACTTCTAATCCTCAGAGTAAAGCTCGAATTTCAAGTTATATGTGAATTTTTCTTGGTCTTAATTCTACTAACCGTGATGATTTTGAAGAATATCTTAATCAATCTTTAGAAACAGTGGAAGACGAATATGGCAATGAAGAATTATTAGCATGGTGGAGGAGGCGGAGCGATGTATTTCCAATTTTGAGCAAAATGATTCGTGATGTTCTAGCTATTCAAGCTTTATCAGTTGCATCAGAGGCTGCTTTTAGTGCGGAAAGGTTTCAACTTGGCGATCATAGACATTCATTGGCGGAAGACAGTTTGGAAATATCAGTTTTATTTAGAGATTGGGTCAACACCAAGAGGAGAAATTATAATTTACCAAAGTTAAGTTTCAAACAAGAAGCTTGGATTAATGCGGTAATTGGATCTAGTGATGATGAATTAGAGTCACAAGAGTTTCTAGCAAGTTTGCCAACACCAGAGGATGTTACCGTCGATATAATGCGACAATTAGAATTAAATTTTAAAGGAGAATACAAATATTAGATTACATCCGAGAACTAATTGAAACAGAACCCTTCCTAGAAGGTGGCTGCGTAAATTAGTTACTCATCTAATATTTGTAACAAATATTAGTTTTACATATGAAAACTTATTGAAACAGAACTCTTTCTAGAAGGTGGCTGCGTAGATTAGTTACTCTACTAATATTTGTAAATTGTAACTTCTAAGTTCTAAGTTGCAATTAAATTTTATTGAATAAATTTGAAGGCTTTATTAAGTCTTTTTTTATATAACTATTGTCTTGCATTTTTATTTTAATATATTCATACATATTTACATATATACTAAACTAACTTTAAAATACTTAATTTAAAAATCAAAATTTTAAGTTTAAATTACTTTAAAATATTTAAAATACAAATTTGAACTTCTCAAATTTGAAATTTGAAAATTGAAAATTGAAGTTTGAAATTTGAAATTTGAATTTGAAATTTGAAATTTGAAATTTGAAGTTTGAAATTGAAATTTGAATTTTGAATTTTGAAAACTTAAGCATTATTTATTAGCTAAAAATGTTATTGAAAAATATCAAATAAACTAAAAATATTATTTAATAACATATAATTTCAATACAAATATATAGTGGGACGGGACGAGACTTATTTTTGTTCCCCCAATCCCGGTCCCGGCCAAATCCCGCCAGCGCCGTCCCCCGTCCCATCCTGTCCTCCTTTGTCCTGTCCCCATCCCCCGTCCCATCCTGTCCTCCTTCGTCCCGTCCCCGTCCCCGTCCCCTTGCCAGCCCTACTCTAATCAAACGGCCTTAGCCAATTGCACATTCCGTACAATTGCCAAATTATCCTTTATGGGTTCCCTATTCTCTTCCCGCCTTTTGGTCTCTTGTTCACCCCTTCCAGCACAGAATCGAAACGAAGAGCAAAAACACAAGTCGCCGATTAACTGATGTGCGGAAGAGCTCGGTGTTCTCTCAGGCCCGATGACATTTCTCGGGCTTGTAACCTCAACGGTCGCCGCGTCCGGCATGTTGACATGAACCGGTAACCGCTTTCAAATTATCTCAACCGTTTAATGAGATGTTCCTAAAATATTGATGTTTTTGAACCAAATATTAGAAAATTAAATTGTGTGAACTTATTTTTAGGTATCGGCCGTCGTATAATGTGTCGCCCGGGTTTAGTGTACCAGTGGTAAGGAGAGAAGATGAGGCCAACGACGAAGGCGCTGTTCTTCATTGCATGAAATGGGGTCTTGTTCCCAGCTTCACTAAGAAAACTGAAAAGCCTGACCATTACAGGATGGTAAGTGGAAATTTGTCACTGATTGAGCACTTCTTTCATTTTCATTTTGAGAGTTGTTTTGATTTTGTCCAGAACTGATTACAGATTTAATGAGTTATAGGGGTCAAATTGGTACAAACTGAAGATGATATTAGGAGTGAAGTATGAGGATAACTATTGATACAATATTGAGATTATGATTTGGTTCATTGTGATAAAAATAGGATATATTATATAAAAAATTGATCTTGTTTTTTGGTTTGCTAAGTGGATTAACTTGTGTTCTCATTAGTGCCTTTGTAGAATACTTTGTCACATTCTAAGATGTGATAATTAATACTTATCTTACTAGATTATCACTGTAAATTTATTCAGGAAGTATAACTTAAAGTTTTCGTTACTTGAAGAATTCTTCCAAAATATTTGGAAACAGGCTAAAAATAAGGTCTATATTTTATGAAGTAAATAAAATTATAAATTTATGAAACTAAGAACTTAAATTATACTGAACGACACACTGATTTATGTACAAGTACCTTTAATTACTTTGAAAGTTAAAGCTGTTTCGCCTTCATCGCACCGCCCTGCATACGACTTCTTATATTTAAACCGAAATACCTCAACCTGATGAGTTCAAAACAACAAACTTGTTAATTTTCATTTGAGATTGTTTTTAAAAAAATTGTTCTAACCTGCTCCACCCTGTTTATGATTTGTCTTAGTTTTATGGTTTAGTGGGCTGCCTCATGATTAATGGAAGTCGAAGGTAGTAGAGGGAAAGATTGTAGGTAGGATTGAGAGCCTACACCACTTTGGTGTAGGATGGAGTTGTAATTGTTAGGCTATAATTCTTAGCCCTAAAGTAGTCAATTCCTAGCTGAATATAAGGAATTTCTAGTACCCCAATTGACAATACCACCCTTGTTGAGATATTGAATAATGCTTGGTATGGTGTTTGACAACATGAAACCTAAATCCATGTACCAAACAGTGGATTATTCAGCGTCATGTCTGATATGATATGGTGTCTGCACCAAGTTCCCCCTTAATCAGTTCTATATTTTTATTTTTGTTTGTTGAAGACTTTCCAGGGCATAAAGATACCACATCCTCATAGCTTTTAAATCAAAATTTCAAATAAACTCTTGAACTTATTTTAGCTGCAGGTGCTGAAATCTCGTGTTTGCTTCACATTTCACACTACCTGTGTCTACTTCTATTGGCAATCTGTTGATCTTTTCTGTAAAAGAGTGATTTTATCTTTGATGACGTCTAAATTTTCCACTAACTTTTCTCAACAATTTCTGGTATTTTTGACCTGCTCATTTTGCTCTCCTAGGAGTCCAGTCACCTGACTGGGAAGATTATGTCTGTTGATATTTTGGTTATTTTTGTTCCTAGTTATCATTTGTTTAAACTTGTATTTTTCCTATAAATGTATGTTTGTTCAACTATCTATCAAGCTTAGAGTGATGTAGAATTTCAGTGTCAAATATCATATAATTTCCTAATTTGTAACTTTTCTTTTAGCTGTGGAATCAGTCAATATATCACTTTGTTGAACTACTGCATGAGTGACGGTTTGAATACGCCATAATGTCTTCATCTGCTTCTAGTACCTGTGGGGTGATGGGAGTGGGTTTGAGAAGAGAAATAGAAAAAAAATAGAGATTATCTGGTGTAGTTTGTTTGATTTTATTAAGAATTGTTAGAATTATTTTCGGGGAAGAGGATAGAACATCTAGAATATAACCATTTACAATATAATGATATTTTCTCACTTAGATTTGATCACATAATGCGTTACTTATATATGGATTGAACATCTTGCTGTCTTGGCCACACATAACAGTATATGACCATGGTTGTTTGCAGTTTAATGCTCGGTCTGAGACAATAAAGGAGAAGGCTTCATTTCGCCGCCTTATCCCAAAGAATAGGTGCCTGGTTGCAGTTGAGGGGTAGGTTTTTTCTTCAGCTATACAAGTCTATCAGAGTATCCATTTCTGTGTCCAATCTGCTTTTATCTGTTTCTTTTCACAAAGCTGACTTGTAAAACTGAGATCTTCTTGATAAAGGTCACGCCATCAATAACTTCCAGTGAATGGAGCTTACCTAAATTTGCTTCCTTCCAAAAAACAAAAGAAAAACTGAGTAGAATTATTATAAATCAAAGCACATATTAAGTTACCAATTTTAAAAAAAAAACTCAGAGCACATTTTGGAGAAGCCAAAGCTTCTTTCATGTAAGTTTCTCATTTATTGTCAGAATAGCTGAATGTGTCTCAATTGCAATATCAATGGTTCTCAGTGATGCAATTTTCTTCAGATTTTATGAGTGGAAAAAGGATGGGTCAAAAAAGCAACCTTATTACATACATTTTAAGGATGCCCGGCCCCTGGTGTTTGCTGCCCTTTTTGACTCTTGGAAGAATCATGAAGGTGAATTACTGTTTTTTTAGGGTGACAAATAGTGTGTTACTAGTCACAATTATTAACATCAGTCTCATTCATGATCTGTTTATTTTTTAATGTTCTTATGGCATCCAAAATTGATTCTGGAACAAGTTTGATTATCTTGGCAATGACTAGTCTTGTGTCCTTTTCTTATTTTACATGTGAGCCAGATTACAATCGGCAGATTTATATTAATTATGTACATATCTTTTGGATTTGAAATACTGCACTTGTGAAGTATAGGATATTGCTACAACCTAATGTGTTACTTTGTACTTACTTTAGTTAGCAAATTACATCCATTGGACAACTTGAATACTGCCATTGAGATTTGTTCTGTCTCCTAATACAGGTGACATTATTTATACATTTACTATATTGACAACTTCGGCGTCCTCATCTTTAGAATGGCTCCATGGTTAGTTTTCTTTTATTGACTGTTGGTAGAATTCCTTTGTTCTTGATGTACATTATACTCTAATACTTGACCTTATAGCATTATTTTTACTTCTTTTTTACAATCTATTTTAAATTTTTAACAAGAGTGTCTTGATATTGCTCCAATTTCAATTATTTAATCTTATAATTCTCTGGTTTGGTTGAGAGCAAGAAAAAGTTTAGCTGTTTGTGTAAAACTGATGCGTAGCTCCATACACACTTCCATTACATGTTCCTTAAGAGTAAATCATCTAATCAGTTGATACGCCAGAATCTACGGAAAATTTACCTTTGAAATGGTTTAAGTATGTCTTTCTCTAAAGTTAATGATAATAGATGGTACCTTGAATCTATGAACTTTCCTTCCAAAAGTACGGTAATCAGCAAGTCATTTCAAGGAAAAGAAAGTTGACTAGCTTTGCGCTTTTATGACATGGAGGGAATCATCTTATTCATGTTGCAATATAGCAGTTAGTGTTTTGAACTTTTTGCACGGATTGCTCCGATTTCGGGGTGGTTTTTAATTTTTTCCCTCAATACGGTGGTCTTTAATTTTTCCCCTAGTGCTCATTCAATGAAAATTTGTGGGCTAAAGTATCCTTATCGATGACCTAATTTCGCTCAACATAAGTTCAAAGAACTTTTGCCTTGGACGGCATAAGTTTTGTGGGAATTAAGGTATCCGGCATAAGCTGCGTAGTACCTAATTCACTCGGCATAAGTTGTGTATTACCTAATTTGCTCAAAGTTTAGAGAATTTTCGCCTCTATCGGGTGTATTTACAGCCACTGTTTTTGTATTGAAGGCATAACTTGAGTTATATTATGATACGAAAATATAAACTTATGCCAAACAATATTTTTTTGCTGGAGTCGGGTGTATTTACAGCCACTGTTTTTGTTATTTAAAGTGCTGAAGGGAAAAAAAATTACAACAACATACCCAGTAAAATCCCACTAGGTGGGGTCTGGGGAGGGTAGGGTGTATGCAGACCTTACCACTACCTCATGGAGGTAGAGAGGCTGTTTCCGGAAGACCCTCAGCTCAAGTACATCAAATCCAAGTACAAGAAGAAGGGAAACAGTGTATAAAACATAACATCCAGTAAGAAAATAGTGTATAATCAACAATGGAGACAATAACATCAAGAAAATAATGTTAGAAGTGGAACGCAGTACACAACATATAGCTATAGGTATCACAGACAAGAACTACAGGTGCAAGGCTAGGACTTCTACAAACGCTAACAACCCATACCCTCGCAAGGAAAGACAACACGCTAACCCTACTAACCTTCAACCTTAATACGCGCCCTCCACTCCTTTCTATCTAGAGTCATGTCCTCGGTAATGTGAAGCTAGGCCAAATCCTGTCTAATCACCTCTCCCCAATACTTCTTAGGCCTACCTCTACCCCTCTGCGTACCCTCTATAGCTAGCCCCTCGCACCTCCTCACTGGGGCGTCTATGCATCGTCTCTTCACATGTCCAAACCATCTCAGTCTCGCTTCCCTCAGCTTGTCCACCACAGAGGCCACTCCCACCTTCTCCTAGATAACCTCATTCCTAATCTTAGCGCTTCTAGTGTGCCCACACATCTATCTCAACATCCTCATCTCCGCAACATGCATTTTTTGAACATGTGCGTTCTTGACTGGCCAACACTCCGCTCCATACAACAAGGCCGGTCTAACTACCACTCTGTAGAACTTACCTTTAAGTTTAGGTGTAATTTTCTTATCACACAAGACTCCAGAGGCAAGCCTCCATTTCCTCCAAGCAGCCCCAATGCGATGTGTGACATCATCGTCGATGTCTCCACTTCCTTGGATTACAGACCCAAGATACTTAAAACTTTCTTTCTTAGGAATGATCTGTGTGGCAAGTCTCACTTCCACATCTCTCATCCAACGCATCACTAAATTTGCACCCCAAATATTCAGTTTTGGTCCTACTCAACCTGAACCCTTTGGACTCCAGTGTTTGTCTCCACACCTCCAACCTCGCATTAACTCTGTTCCGCGTCTCATCAATCAGTACTATGTCATTCGCAAATAACATACACCATGGGACCTTCTCCTGAATAGACCGTGTCAACTCATCCATCACCAATGCAAATAGAAAAGGGCTAAGGACTGATCCCTGGTGCAACCCCATCTCAACTGGAAAATGTTCTGAGTCTCTTCCAACCGTTCTAACCCGAGTCTTGGCTCCATCGTACATATCCTTTATCGCCCTAATATAAATCATCGGGACACCTTTAGCCTCTAAGCACCTCCAGAGGACATTCCTCGGTACTTTGTCATAGGCCTTTTCAAGGTCAATGAACACCATATGCAGGTCTCTCTTCCTTTCTCTATATTTTTCTATCAGTCTTCGCATAAGATGAATGGCTTCGGTAGTCGATCGTCCCGGCATGAATCCAAACTGATTCTCAGAAATGGGCACCCCTCTCTCACCCTCGTCTCCACCACTCTCTCCCAAATCTTCATAGTATGGCTTAGCAATTTGACACCCCTATAGTTGTTACAGTTTTGGATATCACCCTTGTTTTTATACAACAGAACCATTGTACTCCACCTCCATTCATCAGGCATCTTCGCTGTTTTAAAAATAACATTAAACAGCCCAGTTAACCACTCTATACTTGCCTTGTTCGTGCTCTTCCAAAATTCCACCGGAATCTCATTGGGTCCGGTCGCTCTTCCCCTGCTCATCCTACTAATAGCACGTAAGACCTCCTTGATCCTAAAACACCTACAGTACCTAAAGTCCTGAAGTCTTTCAGAGTAGGCCAAATCACCCAACACAATGTCTCCGTCCCCTTCTTCATTTAAAAGTTTGTGAAAGTATCTTCACCATCTTTGCTTGATGGAGGTCTCTTCCACCAATACTTTGCCTTCCTCATCCTTGATACACTTCACTTGGTCCAAGTCGCGAGCCCTCAAAGACCACAAATTTGAGGGGCAAACATCATCCCAAGAAAAGGGCAATCTTGCTAATGACCCAGAGTTTTCCCCTCTGAAATTTTTGGGCCTAGCATCGTTGACTTTGTTGGATGCTAGACACCTAAAAGAATAGACTTGATGGGAGTTTAAGGAACTGCATGGGCATACTTGAAAGAAGGGTTTTACACATTGGTAACATGTGAATAGACAAGAACAATCATGCATATATATGCAGGGGATGACATACTGATAAGCATCTGGTTACTTGAATAAAAAACAAGAGGATAATGTGGAAACAAGAAGTGCTAGGATTAAAGACTAGAAAAATTAAGATAGGTGAAATTCAAGAAATAGATGCCCAAACCTAAAAACTAATTGCTAAAATTCTTAATTGATTGTAGTGGACCTAATTAGTGGATTGGGGCTAATCACGTTTACTAATTGATTCAATTCAAGAACGTAGATCAAAATAATTCACACCCCTAATTGAATAACTAAAGGCAATAATTAGTATAAGACTAGTTACCTTCTTAAGTTAACCGAATAAGATCCATAGATATCAAACAAAGAATTAATCTTAATTTTTAATAGAAATCATTATTGTAAGGTTGTAGGATAAATACCTAGTAGCCAATACACAAAGGTGTAAAGAAAATAACTCCCAATAATATTGATGATAATGTTGTGTCAAAAGGACAAAATTCACCTCTCTATATATTGGAGAAATTTCGAACACCTTAGCATGAGATTCAAATTCTACTTTTATGGAAATAATTAAAGGGAAAAGGGTCAAAATGCCCTTAGACTATGTGAAAGGAACAAAAATGCCATCCGTTTATACTTTGGCTCAAAAATGCCGTTATCGTCAATACTTTGGTTCAAAAATGCCCTTAAACTATGCGAAAGGAACAAAAATGCCCTCCGTTTGTAGTTTGCTCCAAAAATGCCCTTGTCATCAATACTTTGATCCAAAAATGTCCTTATTGTTATTTAACAGTTCAAAAATGCTCATTTTCCAAATAAATATATTATTTATTTTCTTTTTAACACATTCTTTTTCTAATAATGTTTTTTTAAAGGGAAAAATGACAAATATACCCTCGAACTTTGATAAATAGTACGTCTATGCCCTCCGTTATACTTTGCGTCCATCTCAGCTCCTGCTGTTCAATTATCGGTGCACATATGTCCCTCTCACTAACGGCACCCGCATTTTGTACACGTGTTTAAAACCTAAGCAACTACCTGATTTTCCATTGCTTTTAACCCATAAACTAAGATCCCGCCCCATAAACCCAATACCTACCCGATTTGTATCTAAAATATCCTAAGTCAAAATTAAAAGACCCAAATATTCTAAGTCACTTTCCTATCTCACAAACCCTAGCCTCCATCAGTAAAGTTTGTGATTCCATAGTTTGTTGGTTGATTTCACCGCGTCTTCGTCAATTCCATCGTGTGTTCTTCATATCACTGAGATCCAGTCGGAGGTACTCACGATTTCACGCTGTTCATTCCACATATATTGATTTTTTTTTTGTTTTCGATTTTCATCCGTAGGTAGTATAGAAATTTGTTGTTCGTCATATCACTGAGATTCGATTGGAGGTACCCCGATTTGTATCTAGAATATGCTTTTTATAGTGAAAATGTAGGGGTTTGCTCATTTTCTAGGGTTTCACTTTTGAGTCTTAGTCTTTTTATGCGGTTTGTTAGGCTTTATGTTAAAGAATTGTTTTTTTTTTTGTTTGTATTTAGATGTGTTGAGTTGGTAGTGTCATTTTCTCTTCATTTTCTGTTCCTTTTGTCTCCCTTGTGTTTAGATGCTTTTTGTCAGTTTGTCTTTATGCCCTTTCTTCATGCCTTTATGTTGTAGGTCCATAAGAAATAATTGATAGTTGTTATTAATTTCATTCTAACTGTAGGATCACTTGTTTAATTGTTAACTAGTTTAATATTATTTTAGTTAGTTCATTTGTGAGTACTTATTAGGGACTGACTTACTAATTGAGTTACTTGTTAAATGATTTTCAAGTCTAATTTTTGTAACTTAATAACTAATAAATGCTTACTTAAATGAATTACTAACTGTGACTTACTAACTAAGGTAACTTGCGTATATGACTTACTATGTGGCTGTGACTTACTAACTTTCTATGTGACTGTGACTTACTAACTTACTATGTGACTGTTACTAACTAATTCCTAATTGACTTAATAACTAACTAATGTGACTTACTTATATGACTTACTAACTGTGACTTGTTATTAACTTGTGTTATTTACTAACAATGTGACTGCCTTATGCTTACTAATGTGACTGTGACTTACTTACTATGTGATTGTTACTTACTAACTAATTCCTAATTGACTTAATAACTAACTAATGCGACTTACTAACTGTGACTTGTTATTAACTTGTGTTATTTACTAACAATGTGACTGTCTTATGCTTACTAATGTGACTGTGACTTACTTACTATGTGACTGTTACTTACTAACTAATTCCTAATTGACTTAATAACTAACTAATGTGACTTACTTATATGACTTACTAACTGTGACTTGTTATTAACTTGTGTTATTTACTAACAATGTGACTGCCTTATTCTTACTAATGTGACTGTGACTTACTTATATGTCTTACTAAATGTGACTTAGTGACTAATTAACTTACTTTAATCCTAATGTGACTTAATTACTAATTAACTTATGTTATTTACTAACAATGTGACTGCCTTATGCTTACTAATGTGACTGTGACTTACTTATATGTCTTACTAAATGTGACTTAATGACTAATTAACTTACTTTAATTCTAATATGACTTAATGACTAATTAACTTGTGTTATTTACTAACAATGTGACTGCCTTATGCTTACTAATGTGTTGTGACTTATATGTCTTACTAAATGTGACTTAATGACTAATTAACTTACTACTTACTATGGCACTGCCGTATGCTTACTAATGTGACCTAATACTTATTTATTTCCTATTGTTACTACAATTCAACAACATATATTCCTCATGCTAGGAGCATAATGCAGTCACATTGTAAGCATAAGGCAGTCACATTGTTGGTAAATAACACAAGTTAATAACAAGTCACAGTTAGTAAGTCATATAAGTAAGTCACATTAGTTAGTTATTAAGTCAATTAACAATTAGTTAGTAAGTTTCAATCACATAGTAAGTAAGTCACATTCACATTAGTAAGCATAAGACAGTCAAATTGTTAGTAAATAACACAAGTTAATAACAAGTCACAGTTAGTAAGTCACATTAGTTAGTTATTAAGTCAATTAGAAATTAGTTAGTAAGTAACAGTCACATAGTAAGTTAGTAAGTCACAGTCACATAGAAAGTTAGTAAGTCACAGCCACATAGTAAGTCATATAAGCAAGTTACCTTAGCTAGTTAGTAAGTCACAATTAGTAATTCATTTAAGTAAGCTGCATTTATTAGTTATTAAGTTACAAAAATTAGACTTGGAAATTATTGAACAAGTAACTCAGTTAGTAAGTCAGTCCCTAATAAGTACTCACAAATGAACTAACTAAAATAATATTAAACTAGTTAACAATTAAACAAGTGGTCCTACGGTTAGAATGAAATTAATAACAACTATCAATTATTTCTTATGGACCTACAACATAAAGGCATGAAGAAAGGGCATAAAGACAAAGAGACAAAAAGCATCTAAACACATGGGAGACAAAAGGAACAAAAAATGAAGAAAAAATGACACTACCAACTCAACACATCTAAATACAAACAAAAAAAAAAATTCTTTAACATAAAGCCTAACAAATCGCATAAAAAGACAAACTCTAAAGTGAAACCCTAGAAAATGAACAAACCCCTACATTTTCACTATAAAAAGCATATTCTAGATACAAATTGGGGTACCTCCGATCGGATCTCAGTGATATGACGAACAACACATTTCTATACTACCTACGGATGAAAATCAAAAACAAAAAAAAACAATATATGTGAAATGAACAGCGTGAAATCGTGGGTACCTCCGACCGGATTTCAGTGATATGAAAAACACACGATGGAATCGACGAGGACGTGGTGAATCAACCAACAAACTATGGAATCACGAACTTTACTGATGGAGGCTAGGGATTGTGAGATAGGAAAGTGACTTAGAATATTTGGGTCTTTTAATTTTGACTTGGGATATTTTAGATACAAATTGGGTGGGTATTGGGTTTATGGGGCAGGTTCTTAGTTTATTGGTTAAAAGCAATAGAAAATCAGGTAGTTGCTTAGGATTTAGACGCGTGTACAGAATGCGGGTGCCGTTAGTGAGAGGGACATATGTGCACCGATAATTGGACGGCAGTGGCTGAGATAGACGCAAAGTATAACGGAGGGCATAGACGTACCATTTATCAAAGTTCGGGGGTATATTTGTCCTTTTTTCCTGTTTTAAATTAGCAAATATTTATCTTACTTCAATTAAAAAAAAATGAAAATATTCTTCTTTTATTATCATTATTTTTTATCGTTATATAAATATAAAGTATGATGGATATACTGTGATCTTATATATATATGACATATTATTTGTCGAAAGGGTACATGAAGTTATTCTACTTTAATTGATAAAATGATATTAAGAAGAAAAAAATATTTCCTAAATTTTTATTTGTTAAAGTGATTTTAGAAGAAAGAAAACAAGAGTAGTGTTCTTAATAATATTTTAATTAGGAAGAAGATGTGTTTAAAAAGAAAAAATAATATATTTATTTGGAAAAGGGCATTTTTGACCCATTTTGTAACTATAGGGGCATTTTTGGACCAAAGTATTGACTGCAAGGACATTTTTGAACCAAAGTATTGACGGTAAGGGCATTTTTGAGCCAAAGTATAAACGAAGGACATTTTTATTCCTTTCACATATTTTAAGGGCATTTTTGACCCTTTTCCCATAATTAAATAGTAAAACTTAACTGGAAAGCTTAAGTCACACTTCCCAAACTACCTAACAAAAAATTAGGAAAGTAACAATTTTGGCATCAAAAGATACGCCAATTTTCCTTAGTTTGGATGTGACTTTCCAGCCCATTTTTGGCAAAAATTTTAGCCCCTCTTGGGTTCCATTTGAGCCTCAATCTTCCTCTTCTTGGACATGAACTTGGACCATGTAGTGCGTGCAGCACTTAGCTCACTCCTCACCATAATTCTTGGGCTCATCTTTCATGATAAGCATTGTCTTGATCTCCCATTGAAGCTCATGAACATTGTCTTGCATCTTAGCTTCCAAAACATCATTCAAGTCCTTTAATGGAGGTATGCCATTGCCACCATGGATGCTATTACATGCACGACTCCTATGTAAGGAGTTTGTCTTGATCAAATTCAAGACAAGTTCTATCTCATCTATTTTATTGTTTGACAAAGTGAAAAGGAAATCTCTATCTCAAAGTCATATCAGGGATATGTGGAAAGATAATTTTTTGGTACCACGATGGTCGTCCTTTCTAGCTGACTTACATAGTATTTTTGGGTTAGAAATTGGAGAATGATTTAAATGGAAAATAAATCTTCAATTTGGTTTTGAAGATGACTTGTTGCAACTTCTTGTGATCAATTTGTGAAGATACATAATTTTCTCACATGCCAATAATTTTTTTCTCAATGTCTTTGACTTTTGAGACCTAGCAGATTGATTTGAAGCCAGATTCTATTTGCTATGTTTCTACTTTGAATTACACCTAAATTGTCTTTTAGATAGGATGCCTGTCATTCTTGGAAACATGGATGCTGCTGATATGTGGTTGAGTGGTTCTCCTTCATCCAACATTGACACACTATTAAAACCATATGAAGAGTCAGATTTGGTGATATTTCTAAACAATCAATATTTAGGAAAAGAAACTAGTGTTGTGGACTTGACATGTAGTTGCCTTAAACGTTATCTTCGTTGCAGGCTTGGTACCCTGTGACAGCTGCAATGGGTAAGGCTTCCTTTGATGGACCAGAGTGCATCAAAGAGGTACTGATTGCATTATTATTTTTGGTCATACATTTCATGTTGTGAGCCAACCCTATATCAGCTGAAGTCTTATGCTAAATATATTTGTCAAACTCTATATGTATGCAAGAGAACACAGTGCTTGGATGACCCCCAGGCCTTTGATTTGACGGCAAAATTAGTGTAATCTGAGATCTGTGGTAGTCAGTACGTCATGAGTCCAAATCCTATCTCATGAGACATTATCCGCTAAGTTTCGTAATTGGGAAATATGAGATTTCTGCTTGGACGAATCTATAATGCTTGTCACAGATTTGACTTCCCATAATTTCAACTCACCAGCATCGTCAAACTTATTTGTGCTTGAGTTTTCCTTGTATAATACCCAGTTGCTAGCTCTCAGTTAACTTTTCTTTTTAAGTTTTTATCTTCTCAATAATGCGGTCTCATAGCATCATTTATAAGTTTTCTTCTGATTATTATCTACTACATGATACATTCTCTTTTCTTCCAATGTATTTGTCTACTGATGATAGCAAACATCCATTCTGTTTCTGTCCTTGAGACACTAAATTATGCCCTTTTACCCTCTTTTAGTCCTACTTGATGCAAAGCTTGGATAATATTCCAGGCTATTTCCTTGTTCATGGTTCATTAAATTTAGGAGATGTGGAGTTGATGATCAATTAATTCTATTGTTTACACTTAAAACTGTAGTTGCAGCTCAAGACTAATGAGACCAGATCAATACCACAATTTTTCTCAAAGAAAGGAGACAAAGACCAACAGGGGCAGAAGTCTCATAACAAAGTTGCAGAGGAAGAGATTCTGAATACTGATCAGACAGAGAGCTTGATACAGGAACCTCAATCAGACCATGTGGGTCATCTGTGTTCCCCAGTCCAACCGGAGAGTTTCACTTCTACTACGGCCACAGACATAAAAGTTGAGCAAGATTTCGATGAGTCAGGTAGTAAACAGTCATTGACTGGTCAAACCGGAAATCCACCTGAAAAAGTAGGTACTCATGCTAGCGATAACGTGAAAAGCTTGAAAGAGGAGTCTGAGGATATTAAACCAAAGGGCATTTCTCTGCCTCAGGAGGAAAGTGGGGATTCTAAAACCAAGAGATACTATGAGGAGCTCTCAGGAGATGCAATGCCACTTCCCAAGGCGGTCAACATGCACATAAGACCATCAAAAAAGAAAGCTAAAGGAGCTGATGACAAACAACCGATTCTATTTTCTTACTTCAGAAAAGGCTAGTCACATGAAGTACAATGCTTAGACAAGTTCTGTATAATAGTGAAGTTGGTATATCCGTTGCTTAAAAACAAAATGTTGGAAGCATAGGATTTTGTTTGAGGATCACCTCTCATCCTTGGCTTTTAGTTGTAGGCATGTTTGCAGATTTGTATTGATGAAGTTTTTTGTAACCAAGGAAAAAAATCGTGGACTTCACATAGGATATTTTGATGGAACTAAAGTGGTTGTTTAGTATATTTAGGTCATGGTATTGTCTCAGTTGGACTTGATTGTTAGAATTTGGTTGGCTGCCTCCTTTACGTTTCACCCTCTAAAAAGCAGGGGCCAGTTTATCTTCACTGAAGCTTACTGATCATCGCGGTGTGCATCCTGCTGTATACGGTTGATTCTCGTATGTTCTATACAGCTGCATGTGTTTTTTTTCTTTTCACGATGAGGTAGTACGGTGCATAATCCATAGAGCAAAAGGATTACATACAATGATACAACCGTTATTGACTGCTCTAAATTGTACAAGTCTTCGGCTCTCAGCTTTTGAAATATGATAGCCAAGAACCATTTGAAGCAATAGAAAAGTTAAGCTAGTAAACTTTAACAATTACTAATAGTACTGCACAAATGTTAAGTTACCAATATCCAAAAATGAATGGATCCTATTAATTAGAAACCAAAATCATTGAGAAGTGATGCCAGCTACCTCACCATAGAGAGTTTTGCCAAGTCCAGGACTCACGAATTAGCAGTTAAATATCCTCAATTGGCACCTCAACAAAAAATAAATAAATCGCCCAGTTGATATCATCAGGACAAATGAGAATCCTTAGTGTCATTTGGTTTGAAGACAAGTTATGATGTGATTAATTATGTTTGGACTAGTTATCATGACACTTTTTTTATTGAATGTTTGGTTTGTTCTATTAAAAATAATATGAATTGCATAATATCTTAGAATTGTTCGTTGCAAAAATACCCTCCATAAGTGTAAACTGATGTATAAAAGGGGCTATTTATATTTTAACTACTTTATCTCAAAATAAATTATCCCAGGATTATTATTCCACGCAGAGGCGAAGATAACTTATTCCAGTACTAATAATAATCATGTGGTGAGTTATCCCAAACTTTGTAACCAAACAAGGGATTAAGAGGTATTAAATATTTATTTCAAGATTATCTTTGTTTATCCATCACACTAACTAAAGTTATTATTGTGCTCCCAATTTTCAGCTAATGCGATTTCTTGCCGCCACCATCTTCTAGCTGTAGTTTTCCGATCATGGCAACTTCGGTCACTAGTCAGTCGGCTTTCAAGACTGACCAGTCCTCGCTTTCTAATACTGATAGGTTATTTCCACCTCTAACACACCCTAATGATGCTTCGTCATCGAACCCTAGTTTGCCTTGTGTGCCTAAAGAGCCTAACGGTAACACTGATAGGGTAGGGGAAACTGTTCCTAGATAAATATGCTAATATTCTAAGGCTGATAATTGACTCATGAATCTGAAGGTTACTGTTGATCCTATTCTAATGAAAAAAATTGACATTCATTATTGGAGTTCCTAGAATTGTTTGGACGGAGGAGTGATGAAGGTTGCTGTTTTTGTATGTGATGCTAAGTGTTGTCGTGTTAGTACTTTTGTCTTGATATTTTTGTTATAACTTTTGAATTAATTTTAATACAAAGTTCTAGAATGTAGAAGATATTGTAATATGTGGTGGAGCTTGATTTAAGCACAAAACAGAGAGTCAATTTCCAGTATTTAGGGGATTTGACACCACTTTATGTATCTATATATGTAGTAAGCATTGCTGAATGAAATGACCTACTCCCCTTTCTCCAAATTATCTCTCTATTATCATATTTGTCTTATGTTTCTTTCCTTCAATTGGCATCAGAGCTAAATTGATCTTTCAGGGACTATTTTGAGAGAGAAAAAAACACAGCAAGATCACCATACAAGTTTAACTTGGTCAGGTCTTTTTTTGTTCAGTTTCCTTTCACATGGCCTCTAGCAGCTCTCCTCTTTCACCCGTATCTTTAATGGTGAGAACTACCAAGTTTGGGCAGTGAAGATGAAAACATACTTGAAGGGGGCATGGATTATGGAAGTATATTTGAGGAAGATAGCGCTCCAGAATCTTTGAGAGCAAACCCAACTCTTCAGCAGGTCAGAAGTCATGAAGAAGAGATCACAAAAGGTCCAAAAGCCCTGTCTTTCATTCACACAGTTGTCTCAAATTCAATTTTTACTAGGATCATGACATGTGAATCTGCCAAAAAAGTTTGGAATATGCTGAAGTAAGAATTCCAAGGGAGTGATGGGATGAGGCAAATGCAAATATTGAATCTAAGAAAAGAATTTGAGATGTTAAGAATGAAAGAGACTGAAAAGGTGAAAGATTATATTGATAGAATCATGAAAATTATCAATCATATCAGATTGTTAGGGAAAAAAGTAGAAGAGCAGAGGATTGTTGAGAAGGTGATGGTGACACTTCCAGAAAAGTTTGAAGCAAAATTTTTCTCAATTGAAGATACTTGGGATATGTTTCGTGTCACATTGAATGAACTATCCAACACTCTTCTAGCTGTGCAGAAAAGGAAAGCTTTTAGAGAGGAAGAGAGTACAAGTGAAATCACTCTTGTGGTTGTTCAAAGATCTAAAGCTCAGTTGAATGGTGAATAAAAAAGGCAACAAAATGGAAGACATGGCAAGGAGAAGAACGAGCAGTATAACAACCGAGGGAGATAGAGAAGATCCAAGTATCCACCTTGTCCCTATTGTAAAAAGACCAATCATACATACAAGTTTTGTTGGTACAGACCTGGAGTTCAATGCAAGTTGTGCAAACAATTTGGTCATGTGGATAAGGTGTGCAAAACAAATCAAAATCAGCCAGCTCAAGTTCAAGCCCAACCAGCTCAAGTTACTGAAAATGTTGAAAATTCTGAAGAGAAGTTGTTTGGTGCTTCTATTGCTGGAGAATGCAATGTAGCACCTCAATATCATTATGTGTGGCTTGTTGATAGTGGATGCACGCATCACATGACAGTTAACTTGAACATTTTTGAATGGCTGGACAAAAATTATTTCTCCAAAGTCAGACTTGGAGATGGCAGACTTGTAAATGCAAAGGGCAAAAGAGCAGTTGATGTTCAAACTCCCTCAGGTATGAAGATTATATCTGATGTATTATTTGTTGCTGAAATTAGCCAAAGTCTTCTTAGTGTTGGCCAATTGCTTGATAAAAATTATGCCCTGTTATTTAAAGATAAAACATGTGAAATCATGGATCCAACTGGTATAAAATTGCTCTCAGTCAAAATGAACAATAGAAGCTTCCCTCTTGATTGGAAACATACTGACATTGGAGCTTATGTCAGCATACAAGATGAAACTTATGTTTGGCATATGAGGCTTGGTCACATCAATTTTAAATCTTTAAAATTGATGCAAAATAAGGATCTTGTGGCATATATGCCTTCCATAAATGAAACCTAATGTATGTGAGGTTTGTCAAATTGGGAAGCTAAGTCAATCACCATTTCTGATTAATCAAGCCTGGAGAGCTACTGAAAAGCTCCAACTAATACACCCTGATGTGTGTGGACCTATGAGCACTCCTTCTTATAACGTCAACAAATATTTTCTTTTATTCATTGATGACCTTACGAGGTTTTATTGGGTTTACTTTCTGAAACATAAATCTGAAGTGTAACACCCCAAAAAAATTTCTAAGTTAAGCTCCTAACCATTCTTGAACTGCGTATAAGGTCGCACTAATTGACTGTTAATTTTCTTAGGTGTTAAGGTCAATTCTTTAGTGTGGAAATGAATTTAGATATGAATTAAGGTGACAAGAACCCCTAGCACAAAGTTGAGTTGAAAGTTTCCTAAACGATTAAGTTTTGATGTAAGAATATACTTGGGTCAACTTCAAACGACTATATCTCTTAGAATATAAAGAGTTACATGGACCAGAACCTATTAAATTAAAGGTATTTGAATCTTCTTTCCAATGCCACCAGTTTCGCGTCAATCCAAGTTTCGAGTAAAGAGTTATGACCATTTTAGTAACCTGATATAGTACAACGACGAATTAGTCGACGGAAAATCATTAAAAAGGGTCATTTTTGTCTTTTTACCTTTAAAAAAATTCTAAACGAATTTCTTGACTAATTAGAGACCCAAAACAATTAGATTTTCATCTCTTAATCCATCATTCTCTTCTCTGTCAAACCCTAAGGTAAAACCCTAAGGAAAAATCAAAGTAGCAGACTCCATTCAAGATTCTTTCAATCTTTTACAAGATTCTTCTTCAAGGTAGTATTTCTCCAAGAATTCCATTCTTTCCAACTCAATTTAGAGTTTCAAGAAACTAATTCAAGAAATCTCAAGAAAGGTTTTCTTGATTTTTCTCCTTCAAGCTAGGATTTCAAGGCTTCTAATCAAGTTCTTTTTCAAGATTCTTCAAGAACCTTGTTCTTCCATGTATGTAAGACTATCATAGTATTGGACTACTTCGTCCTCACGCCATACATCTACTTTCAAATTAGTAAAAGAATAATCTAGGATTCTACCCCTAGATTTGAGTATTCTTGAGATGAGTTGATTTTGAGTTCTCGGGTTCCTGTTTCTTTTTGAAACTCTATTCCTAATTATTGAATTGCTATATGTTATGCATTAAGATTCTTGAGTTGATTCGTTCATAGCTATATTTCAACATGAACCCTATGAATTGAGTATTCTTGAGATGAGTAGTGTCCTTGAGTTCTAAGTATTGAGTTTCCATATTGCTATTAAGACCCTGAGTTGAGTCGTTCATGTCCATAATTCTGAACGAACCCTATGATTTGAGTTATAATATTTGAAAAGATTTTTAAAGGCAACACTTGAGTTCTTAAACTGAGTTTTTGAGAAAGAAAAGATGAGTTTTGAGAAAGAAAAGATGAGTTTTGAGAAAAGAGTTTCTAAAACATGATTAATATGACAATCGAGTATGCTATCATTGTATGAGCAGTATGGTATCTAGATATACCATCAATGTTTATGCAGTATGACTTCTTGAGTCATCAATCATCATATCACAATATGATTTTGATATATTTTTGAGAAAGAGTTTTAGGTATGAATTGAGTAAGAGTATAAGTTAACTAAGTATTCCCAAAGGTATCCATTTTTACATTGATGAAAGAGAAATTGAGATTTCTAAATGAGTTATAACTTCAAAAGATATTTCAAGAGCAGAGGGTAGTTTGAGCAATTATCTCAAACCAAAGGAAGAGTTGTGTTCTTAAACATATGAGCATAAGCATATATTATTGGCTGAGCTGGCAAGTCTGACTAATCCCAATCTTTGAAGAGAGTGCAATCCAATTGGCTGAGCTGGAAAGTCTGACTAATCCTCCTAACCTTTAAAGCTCAATAACTCGCGATCAATCTTGACCCTCAACGTGGCAATTATTATGACTAAATTCTAAATAAACCCCAACTCATGACACCTTGATGAACTTAGGAGACAAATCCCAAATAATGCAACATGAAGGGTGAGTGTAAGATTGGATTATTGCGTAACAAATATGTATTGATGAGATTTTGTCACGACCCAAACCATTGTGATTGGCACCCACACTACAACCCAACCAACCAAATTAACGAAAACTAAAGCATTTAAAGATATGGAAGTAGATTTAAATGTCTAAAAAAAAGGAAATAGGGAGTTCTCATAAACTCCAAAATGTCTAACAACAAATGCAGAAATAATGCCTAGAACCTGAAAGTCAATGTAACAAAACTCCAACAAGAACCATAAGTCCAAACAAGAAGGGTTCCAACCCCACACTAACACAAGGAATCTAAAGCACTAGTCTACGTCCGAAGATGTGGACATAAACAAAAGAAGAACTCATGGCAGTCCAGAAGAACTGGCTTACCTTTGAATTCGATTGCTCACTGATATTCTAAACGAGGTCTGTCAGTAGTTGCCTGAAGATGCCATGTACTTAACAAAGAAAGAGAAAGTGTAGTATCAGTACACAACCATAATGTACTGGTAGGATCACGCGGCTATCCCAATCGATGAAACATATGCAAGTAACCACAACGTTATAAAACATGCATATACAGAACATATACAATATTAGTCATCATTTCAAAATCAATGTACAATTCCACATTCTCAATAATACTCATGTATGCCAAGTCAATGGTCCTCTCATGGAACCTATACCCCAAACTGTTAGTGTTCCAATACGTGATATCCGATCCAAGTTAGTGTGTCGGACGTGACATCTGATCCCATATATGCACTAGAACGTGGCACTCGATCCAAGTTAGTGTGTTGGAACATAACACCCGATCCATTCAACAAGCCACAATCACAATCACAATGTACATTCTCATAATCATACAATCAAGAATTGATTCATGACATACAATTCTTCATTCATACTCATTTACGATTAGTGTGATCAATAATTCAACATTCTCATACATACATGCATTAAAACAAAGTAATTACTAACATACATCACATCAACATGAAATCACAAACATCACCTACCTCAAACAAAGCTTGAATCCTCCTAAAATACTTGATTCTTCCCTTTTTAGATTCTTTCCGCTTATTCTTGGTCTACAAGCAATCAATATAACACGAAGATCAATAAACGAGGCCTAATTACCCTGATTACAATCAAAATCATCAACCCTAGGCCAAACCCATGATCATAATATGCATATAGGGCTTTTTTTCACCATCTAAATCAGTTCCAAAATCCTCCCCTAACAATTATCTCCTATGAATTTACATTCTACGGATCAAAAAATGGATTCGGGGAGTAAAAACCTTACCTTTAGCTTTAAGAATGGTGAAAAATTGTCAAGAAGTTGCCCTGGTTCGTCTCCTAACTCTTAAGAACGAAGTTTTCAAAATAATGGCATTTTTGGGGTTTATTTCCTACTTAAGTCGCGACTGCCTCGCTATGGCGGCCCTCATCCCGCTATAACGGCCCCATCCTGGCAGGAATAATCTCGCCCTGGCGGCTTGCACAGAACCAGTGAGTCGAAATAAGAGTCCCAAACTCCCAATTCACAACACACCTTCCTCCCATGACACTCAAAAACTACCCGTTCACGCTAAAATCAATTTCGAGAGTTCTACTCGCCCGAATTTCATTCCGTAAAGTCGTACGGGTTCCTTAACGTCTTAGCTATCCACTCGTGTATTCACATTCATTATTAGATCTCTCATCTGCTACTAGATTTTCCTAGACTTCATTGACTCTGAATTCATCCAAATCTGGACTAGGCTAGGAATTCTCAAGTTACTACGAAAACATTTTCCAGCCCAAAATTTTTCCCCGTTGGTTTTTCTATAATGAGGGGAGCAGGTCGTCACAGATTTAGTAGACAAGATGACTTTATAAGTATGATGGGTAAGAATAGCTACTATATACTGTCTAAAGATGGATATTCACATCTCATGAGGCCATTAATCTATGATGACAAATTTAGTGTTGAGGGGGAGACAACACATGCAATAGCATGGATTTCTTTTTCGGATTAAAGGACAATTTATTTTCTTAAGGAATCCATCTTTTCACTAGTTGCTGTAGTAAGAAAACCTCTTCATTTAGACACGGCTACTATAAATAAAACTCGACCAAGTTGTGCTAGGGTCAAGGTACATATTGATTTGTTGTGAGAATTTCCAAAGTATGTGGAGATGGGGATTGTTAATGAAAAGTCATCAAGAGTTAAGAAGGTACATATATATTATGACATGTTACCTAAGTATTGCAAGGCATGCAAGTTGCAAGGTCTTGAAGAGATAAAATGTCTAGATAACTCTTCATATTCAATAAGGGGTGCTTGTTTGAAGTTGACCCCAATAAAAACTTATATATCGGAAAGGACGCTTTCAACTCAACTTTGTGTTAGGAACAACCTATGACCTTAGTTCATATCTAATGCACTCCCACACTATATTATATGAATACCATGTGGAGAATGATGACAAAGGTAAACTGAAAATGGTGGAGAATGGTTCCATGGAAGCACCCTGTGCAACACAAAAAACACCGCAATCCAACACATAAAGTTATCACCAAAGAGAATAATGCTATAACGAGTGACAAGGCAAAAACACCTGAGAAAGTTGTCACAACTAATAATGCTTTTGACGCTTTTGATAATAGAAGAGCCATGCCATGAGCAACAAGGTAATAAAGAGGCAGAAAGGGAAGAAGCATCATGAGATAATACAATTGCTCATACAACTACTATAGATGGATTTATAGAGTTAGGGCAAAATGTAGCAAATTAGGCATCAATTGTGACACATTTGCAAGTAGAAGTAAAGAAAGAGAGCAAAGGAAGAGCAATACTGAAATACAAGTTTATAATACAGAAGCATCATTACAAAATACACAACAAGAGGAAGACATACAAAATGGAGATAAGAGCCATAAAGTGGAAACCAGACAGGATAGTCAACTAAGAAGTAGCAATCACAATAATGATGATGTGTTTTAGACAAACACAAATGAGGAGCAACAAATAGTCAGCCTTAGTGAACAAGCAATTCAACAGGATCTAGTTAGAGCTACTTTTCAAGTCTCTCATCAGATAATTATGAAGAAAAGTCAACAGATCAACAACAACAGTTACAATCAGTAGAAGATAAGGAGGAGGAAAACAATCAGAAAAAGGAGGATCAAGTACTGAGAGTATTGGGGTGTCTACATATGCTTTAGCAAAAGGAAGCAAAGCCAAAAACAAAGTGGAGAACAAACCAATTAGGGTTAATCTAGCGTGAAGTGTCAGATCAAGTTTTAAATGAAGATGAAAGGAGTATTTTGGAATGTGAGGTCTTTTAGAACTCAAAATTCATTCCATAGAATACAAATGCTACATAGGTATCACAAGTTCCCTATTATTACTTTGATGGAAACTTTTCAAGAGGCGAGATAGATTCACAAGTTTAAAAGAAGTTTGGGGATGCAATATGGCTAGTGATGCCCGTTTGGTTATGAGTATGTTGATTCAAAATGGTAAGGGAGTACTTTTTGAAGGTTTGGAATCGTTGGTGGGCATTGGAGGGGGCATTGGTTACGAAATGGAGATATTAATGGAGAATTTAATCGAAACATATGAGAAAAAGAAGTACTTATAGCATGTAAATATGAGAATAACAATGGAAGAAGACAGTTACGGTAGTTACAATGGAAGAAGACGGTTACGATAAGTAGTGGCATTTTTGCTTCAATGTAAACTTGATTTTCTTGTTTATCTCTCTTGTGCTATACTTGATGCAAAAGCTATATAATGGACTTCACCTTGCCAGTAGACAAGGTGGAGAAGAGTTGAGATCTTCGTGGGGTTTATTTTTGTGTTACATAACAAGCCTATTTGGTGCTACTTCAGCATCAAATTGAACTATCACAAAAGCTGAAAGTTTAGATAATCAAACAAATAATAAAAAGAGTCATTTATGTGCCAATCAATTTGTTGGGATGTCGGGAATCGAACTCTCACACAAGATGAAAGTTTAGATAGCCAAACAAAGGGAAAATGCATAAGTACCCCCCAGCCTATGCCCAAAATCCCTGAGACACACCTAACCTTTACTAATGTCCTATTACCCTTGAACTTATTTTATATATAATTTTCTACCCCTTTTTGGCCTACGTGGCACTATCCTTGAAAAAATTGTCAACACGCGCTTCGCCCACATGATAGTGCTACGTAGGCAGAAAAGGGGTAGAAAATTATATATAAAATAAGTTCGGGGGGGGGGGGGTAATAGGACCTTAGTAAAGGTTAGGTGTGTCTCAGAGATTTTGAGCATAGGCTGAGGGGGTACTTATGCATTTTCCCCCAAACAAATAATAAAGAGTGTCATCTAAAAAACATTTGGTAAATAGAAATTCTTGTTATATAATACTCTCTAAAGTGAACCTAAATTGTCTATCTGAACTTTCACCTTATTAACGAGGATTCAATTTCCCACCCCTCTCTCATTTCTCCTTTTCCTTTCCCCATTTATTTTATTTTAAAAAAAAGATTTCGTGGGTTTATTTATCTTTGTCTTGTAGTGGGCAGTAGGAGTAATAATTTTAGACCGTTATCTAGTATTTTTAAAAATATGATTTTCAATTTTTTCGAAAGGAATCTTTAGACTATAATATAAAAGATCATAAATTACACGAAGAATAAAAAGAGATTTATTCACCAAATAGCTATGCGAAAAAGTGAAAAAGGTCTAGTTCCAATGCCAGGCACCAACAATCAATCATCATAAAAGTTGCAATCAATCATCATAAAAGGCTCCTTTATTTTTACCATATAAAAAAGAACAATGTTCATATTGCCATTCACAAGATTTCTTTGCTTTCTAATATTACCTTATTCTAAAAATTCAAAATGCAATTTTAATTTGGACTAGTTACTAGTACAAGATTATATTAGGGGTAAACCTCAATAACAAACCTTAATCCCAAGATATGACTAATCTTGTAGTGACTAATTCTAGAATCAGAGAAGTGTTTTGCCCATTCTTGTTCATTTCTTTCTTTTCCAGAAACATGAACCATCATCAGTACATTTGAAAACAATTGAGTTTCGAATGATTTGTTATCTCTTTTCTTGTTTCAATCACAATGTCAATCACAATCACCTTTCCTCCATTCTCCTTACTTGGAATCGCTTCTTTACATTTCTTCAATATTTTAACACAGTCTTCGTCACTCCAATCATGTAATATCCACTGCTTGTCATAAAAAAAATATTAACATAAAAACAAGACAAATCGAACAAAAGATAGTAAAATCAACATAACTTTTAGTAGCACATTCAATCCATCTCATTCTAAACAAGTTGAGTGATGATCTATTTGTTGACTTGACGTAACAAATTGAACTTAAAATGACTCATCAAATTATAGGGTAATAACGAGTGAAATTGCAATTCATACTATTATCATGGTCCGTCGTTTGATTACTTTTGACCCCAATTCATTTTGACGCAAGCAAATTATGAATGGACAAGTACATTAGTTCCGATTTATACCTTTAGCAAAATTGCATGAGCAGAAGGAACAAACTTAAACATATCTCCACCAATATAGCTCAAGTTGTTTCCCCCTTCCAAGCCTTCGACCAGATGATGCAGATCGAAAACAGAGCATTTCGATTCTGGAAATGCATTAGAAATGGCTTTAGCCACAGTTCCAGTGCTGCCTCCAACGTCTACCAACGATTTCAATCCTTCAAAAACTCCCTTACCATTTTTGATCAACACACTAATGATCAATCGGGCATCACTACCCATAGCTTCGTTCAATAAATGGTTAACCCTTGGGTCATCCCCTACATATTCAAACAACGGCTTCCCATGAGTAATCGCGAATGGGGTAGAGTCCTTGTTCGTGAACCATTCATGAGTGAGTGCCACAGATCCATTAAAATTGGATCCAATTGTGCTTGAACAAACGGAGCTAGACTCAACGACTCATTTTTAAGAAAAAGACGTGAAGTTGGAGTAAGTAAATAACCTTCTCCTCCTTGAATAAAGATGCCATCATGAATTAGAATACGCATGAGACGATAAATACAATCGTGACCTTTCAATTTGTTGATAGGGAGAGCATTCAATAAATCGGATAGAGTCATGGCTTGACCATGGCTATAAATGATATTTGGAATTTCGAGCTGAATTGCACATTTGAGTGACATAAAAATGACGTAATTCAACACATGGTTCAATATGTGTGCTTGAGCAGCAAGGACTTCACTAGTTTCGTCTCCAATATTATTAGGCAATGCCATTTTTTTTAGAATTTTGCTTTGATATGTGTTGTGATTATCAAATCTATATTTATAAGAGAAATTGGAAGACATGTGATAAATAAGATGTCATATTTAGAAGAAATGAGGAGATGCACAATTTGATTTGTTAAGATATGATAACTATTGTGACAAATCAAATTATTTGAATTCATCTATTGGAAATTAAAGTCATTTATATTTAATGATTCTCCTTCCAAATATGAAATGTTGTCTTGATATATCATTCACATTTTTACAAAAAAATTTCCAGCCCGAAAATTGTAAAACATTTATTATGATATCTAATCTTCATAATTTTTCATGATTAAAGACGATTTTAATTTGTATACACTCTGCATTAGGATCATCAACAAATGTCAAACATGAAGAATACACCGCGAACCTAAGTTGATCTCAAGACACAAACAACGTTTTAATCTTCTGGCTTTTCAGGATTATATACAAGAGGTCGTTCTGATCCTTTGTTAAGACATAGGGAGATGAAGAATAACATTTTACATAACACACAAACAGGGGAACATGAGATAGAGTATTAGCTTTTACTATATGTTATGGGAACATTACATAATTTGGCCAAGCCTTCTGTTATTTGAACTTTTGTGATAAAAAAGAGCATAGATTAAGGATAAACCTCAATCACAGATCTGAATCCCAGTAAAGACACAATGTTGTAGTCACTAAAACCAATGAATATATGAAGTTAAAAGTACATCAAGTCATCAACCAACCTCCTCTTCTGAAGGCGAAAAGAGACATAAGTAATACATGTGATTCAGCAAATTTGACAGTTTGGACCGTAGCTAGACCAGCCAGATCATGCTCCTTGTACTCGAAAACAAGGTACAAACTAGACGACATTCTTGAAGTTACCAAACCTTCAAGTTTGGTAACATTGGGATGGTTCAATTTTTTCAACACATGTATTTTCTTTACATACATTTCTATCTGTTCCTTGCCCAATCTGAATTCACAAGTACAACTACCAAAGCCTATTGTATCAATTCCTTGAAATCCAACCCTAGGCCCTAAAAAATTTGCATTCCTTAGTTTGTATTTAAGCATTCATTATTGCAATACAATTAAGAAACATTATTAGACACACGTCGTTACAGTACCCTATTAAAACATAGTACATTGCACTAAAACAGTGAAATATATATGAGGCATTAATGAAAAAGAGTGAGTTGATTGACTAAGAAAGTTTCTTGAAGGTATTCGCTCAGTGAGGAGTCCAATCTTTTATAGCATCTCTGGCAACAGGAACCAGCCACGACGGCCACCCTTGCTGATTCGTCGCAAAAGAGTTTCCCGATGTTCTGAAACTGTAATACTCAAACACTAAATTTATGTGATTCGGTCCTTCTGCCTCTGTCGCTGTTGGTGGTGGAGTTTGAGTGATCTTCACCTCATTCCCTGGAGTTTCAACACCGTATGAAGCAGTCCAATTATTAGAATCAGTGAAATAAGTTTAACCAGTCATTTTTGGTGTATATTCAATGTCACCAAAAAAAGGGCTGATGAAAATAGCTAGATTTTTTGTTAGCATTTATTGCAAGAGTAATGCTGCTTGTCACAACTCAAATTGTCACAACTTAACCGAAAGTTAAGAAAGCCCCTTTGCCTCCAAAACCGCCCAAACTTTCCCTCCAAAATCAAAACCACCTTTGACTTGTATTTCTTGTTTTTTCTTCCAACACAACCATTGTACTTTAACTCTATAACTTTCCTTCCTCCTTTACCTATTCTAAGTGAATATCTCATATGATTCTAGGTCTTACATTTTTGTTTGGCCATTTTTAATTTAAGACATAATTTTAATAAAATGGATCATAATAATGAGAATAGTCAGTTAAGACAAATATTGAATAATGTTTTGGGGTTAGATGATGGTGATAGTTTGCTCTCTAATAATAATCAACACGATGACGATTCAGACAGTGGCCATGGTGATGATCCTCATCCATATTTGGATAGTGATTATGAAGATCTACTAAACTTGCTCCATGAAGAGATGAATATGTCTAATCAAGCGAAGCAAGACGAATCTTTAAGTGTTTCGAGCAGAGAAGAATATGGATATGACGATGAATGGGCTAAAGATGAAGATGCAAATGGGGACACCTTTACTGACCAACAATATATTCAAGGCCCTGTTGAAGGTATGATTTTTGGTAGTGCTAAATTCGTGATCGCATTTTACAAAGAACATAGTCGTCTAACTGGATTTGGTGTTATTAAAACGGGTTCAAACAAAAAAGGTGGTGAAAATGATAGTTGTGTGTCATTTGCTTGCAATACGACTAGAAAACCAACACCTAGGAAGCTAAGTAAAGGGTTGATTGCAAAGCAAAAATTAATTGTGCAGTGCTGCCTAATGGTTCATGTCAGATTTCAAGAGTTTTGACAGAGCACAATCGTAAATTGAATTCTTTTTTGTCACGTTTTTTTCACTATCACAAATAATTAAGCAGGACATTGAAGAGAAGTCTAGAAGCTCATGACATTGTAGGAATAAGACCTTCAAATAGCATACGATTCTTGAAAGTTGAAGTTGGTGGTCCTGATAGAATAGGGTGTACTCCTAAAGACTGTAGAAATTACATTGTTCAATAACGGAGGATGAAGACATTGTCCAGGGATGCTGCAACAATATATAAGTTCTTTTTTGATATGCAGATGAAGGATGATGAATTTTTTATGCAATGAATAATAGTGCAGGACTTCGCAATGTGGTATGGGTTCACAAACATTGCAATTATGTGTACCTCGAGTTCACTGATGTTATTTGTTTTGATACAACCTACCTTGTGAATCAATGTCGCATGCCATTTGCTTCATTCATAGGTGAGAATAACCACAAACAATCCATTCTTTTGTGCACTTTGATCACAAGTGAGGATATTGAGACATACAAGTGTGTATTTTCTACATGGCTCGCGGTCATGGGTAATGCACCTCCAACTGCTATCTCCACAGACATATGTGAGAGTATCAAGGGATCAATTAGAGAGGTCTTCCAGACAACTATCCATAGATATTGCATTTGACACATCATGACAAAGCTACCTGTAAGGCTAAAGGGTGTGACCAAATATAGGTCTGTCAAGGCCGAATTCAAATCCATAATCTTTAATAGCATCATAATAGATAAATTTGAGGAAAAGTAGACTGCACTCATTGAAAAGTATGAGCTGGAAGATCTACATTCGGAAAAGGAAAAATGGGTTCCCATATTTCTCAAGCACTACTTTTGGACTGATATAATGTCAACCAAAAAATGTGAGTCAATGCATGAGATTTTTGATGGATATATTAATGGATGAAGCTCTAAAGCAATTAATTGAGAAATATGAGATAGCCTTGAGATACAAATTTGAGAAGGAACTACATGCAGAAGCAGACGCAAGAAAGATACATTCGCCACCTGGTAGTGGGTTTGATTGGGAAATGCAGGTTCAAACTCATTACACCTGAAATATTTATGATATTCCTATCACAGAGAATTTAAAAAGGTTGTATCATTGTGAAATATATAGACATGTTGATTTTGATGCAATGGAGAGAGTTGAGAAGTACTGTGCAACTGATTATTCAATAAGGAGTGATTTTCATGGCAATCAATTTGTTTACACTATGGATTATAGAATAGACAACTAATATCTTGAATATAATTGCAAAAACTTTGAAAGTGAAGGGATTGTTTGCTGCCACATATTGAGGACGATGTCTCACAAAAGGATTAAGAAATTTCACGGCAAGTATATTTTGCGTTGGTGGAGAAGAGATGTAATCCGTCTACACATAAGAAAATTCTTTCCAGGAGGCTACCCAACAATGACTTATGAGTACAAAATGTACAAATGTACAATTCCTTGAAGGAATGGTTTGATAGGAACTATGATCTTGTGTGGACAACAATGTTAATTATGTAGACTTCAAAAATCTTTTGAAGCTCGTTTCAATGCATATTAAGATTAGAATGATGACATGCTCATCCCAAGAGTTGGTGATACTGACTCGGACAATGATGTAACATTCATTAGAAATTCGAGGGAAGTCTGTTTACGTTGAAGACATCATATGAACAAAAAATAGATTTACACATGATAACATATTTATGATAGGAGGTAGATGATGAAGTACATCTTATTATGATGCATCTCATGAGGTGAGACTAAGGTAGGAGGGGTGGTGGGAAATGTGGGAAAGTATGAATGTGAACTATGTTGATGGATTCAATTAGGGTGGTAATAGGAGAGGTATAGGGGTGGTATAGGCAGTCGAAGTGGTGGTGGTGTATGGTGATAGAGGAGGTAGAAGTGATGCAAATATTGATGTAGGAAGTAATCCTATGATGGCGTAGCTAAATCTTTCCTATATTTGGATGATTGGTTGGGTGGTTAGATAGTGTAACACCCCGGAAATTTCTAAGCTAAGGCTCGAACCATTCTTTATTTGCATGTAAAGTTGTATCGGATGATTCTTAAATTGCTCATATGTTAAAAGGTCAATTATTTAGTGTTGGAATGTATATGGATATGACTTAAGGCAACAATAAACCCCTAGCACAAAGTTGAGTTGTAAGCTTCCTTACCAATTAAGTTCTGACCTAAGATTCTACGTAGGTCAATTTCAAACGATCATATCTCCCAATAGATAATGAATTAGGTGTCCCATAAACTACTAAATTGAAGGTCGTTGAGTCCTCTTTCAAACTCCATCAAATTTGTCTTAATTCGAGTTTAAAAGGAAAAGGTCATGGTTGTTTTACCAGAGTCTGTCATATCAGAGTTGCCTGAAGTCAGTTCCTACGACTTGCTTCTATGGGGCGTCAAATTTCGATGAACCGTACTCTCAAGTCGTCTAAAACCTCAAAGAGTTTGATTTTTTGGGGTCCAATTCCTATGGATCAGTTCTACAAGCTGTATGAACTTCTATGGGCCGTAGTTTGGACCCATAAAGTGGATTTTTTAGCCTAAAAATCGTATACAGTCTACGGATTGGACCCATATAATGAAATTTTGACCCTTAAATTCAATATAAATTCCATGTATGAGATCTATGGTCTGTAGAACAAACCACGAACCGTAGATGGACATTTAGACGATTTTCGTCAATTTTTAAGAGGGGTAAGTTAGTCTTTTCCCACTCCTTCTAAGCCTAAACCCTGACCTTTTTACACCTAGTTATGGGTTTAGAAAGTGTTAATCAGTTCTCCCAAATTCATTAACACTTCAAGTCTTTAGAGCAAGGTTCCAAGAGTAGAAAAGCTAAGGTTTCGAGTGTTCTTATCAATGTAAAAGTAATACATTTGGGATTACTCAAAAATCTCTCTTTAAACTCTACTCAAAACTCTTCTTCACTTTCTCAGAAAATCAGTGTAAGACAATTGTTTGGTTAAAAGTATTCTCAATAATAACTAAATAAATGCTCAATTATAACTCAAAAATAGGATTCATGCTGAAAAATGGACATGAGCAATCAACTTAAGAATCTCAATGCAAGATATAACAACTGAATAATCAGGAAATGGGATTCAAAACGGATCAACAATTATCAAAACTAAGAATGTAACCCTAGATTATTATTTACTAATAGAAGGTAGATGTAGGGCATGAGAATGAACTCAATTGATCACTATAATAGCCTTACTTACCTGGGAAGAACAAAGTTCTTGGCTAAATCGACGAAATTCAAAGAACGCTAGAAAACCTTAACTTTTCTCCGCTTAATTCTTTGCTCTAAGTCTTTGAAGTGTTAAAGAACATAGATTAATGTTTAACACTATTTAGACCCTTAATTAGGTGAAAAAAAGGGTCATACTTAAGTTGGGGTTGGAAAAATACTAAACTACCCTTCTTAAAAACTGACGAAAACCTTCTACGGTTCCATCTACGATTTACGGTTTATTCTACGGACCATGGATCCCATCAGTAGAATTTATTTTGAATTTTAAGGCTCAAAATTTCATTCTATGGACCCAATCTATGACCTGCAGAAGTTTCTAGTGAAACGAGATCCAATCCGTAGACTTTATACAATTTTGGGCTCAAAAGTCCATTTTACGGGTCTAAACTAGTACCCATATAAGTTCCTACGACCGTAGAATGGATCCGTAGGAATTGTACCCTAAAATCTGACTCCCAGTACTTTCCCTATGACGTGATAGTACGGGTTGTAGTTCAATCTACGGCCCATAGAATGAATCCATAGTTCACAAACTCAGAAAAATTTGATATGGTAGTCTCTGTCAAAACGGTCATAACATTTCACTCCGAACTCAAAATGAGACAAAATTTATGGTGTTGGAAAAAGGACTTGAAGACCCTCAATTGGTTGGTCATGGGCCACGTAATTCATTATGTTCTTGGATACATGATTGTTTGAAATTGACCTAAGTAGAATCTTATGTCAAAACTTAATCGGTAAGGAAACTTTTAGCTCAACTTTGTGCTAGGGGGTTCGTGTGACCTTGACTCATATCAAAATCCATTCCAACACTAAATAATTGACCTTTACACACATGAGAAATTTAAGAATTACCCGATATGATTTTACATGCAAATAAAGAATGATTCGGGCCTTAGCTTATATATTTTTGGGGTGTTACAATATCTCCCGCTTAAAATCATTCATCCTCGTGGAGGAAATGAGCATTAAAAGGGTAGGTAAGTGTTTAAAATTCCAATTTAGTGCAAAATACACATAAAACTCATGAACTCCAAACACTGAAGGAGGTACTGAATCAAATGAGTACTTTTGGAAGAGTAAATACCTTGGACTGGAACTAAATCATAGGAAAAGATATGGGGGTATTTCTTCTTTATATCTTCCTCAGCCTCCCATGTATCTTCCTCAACAAACTGATTTCTCCCCAAGACTTTGATCGGTGCAACTTCTTTGGTTCTCAACTTGCAAACCTAACAATCAAGGATCTGAATGAGAATCTCCTCATAAGATAGGTTGTCATTGATACCAGTATTCTCGATAGGCACAATAAGTGAAGGATCACCCAAACACTTCTTTAGCATAGATATGGAAAGTACTGGATGTACTACTGCTAACTCGGGAGGTAGCTCCAACTCATAAGTGACATTACCAACTTTGTAAGATATCCTGTAAGGACCAATTTCCCTTTCTTACCAAACCTCATAACACCCTCATGGGTGAACATTCAAAGGAGACCCAATCATTAACCCTAAACTCCAAATATCTTCTCCTAACATCTGTATAGAATTTCTAATGGCTCTGCGGTGTTTTCAACCTCTCTTGGATAATTTTCATCTTCTACATGGATTGATGAACTAAGTCTGGTCCTATTAACTCAACTTCACCAACCTCAAACTATCCAATAGGAGATCTACAACTTCACCCATAAAGAGCCTCATAAGGAGCCATCCCAATACTGAAGTGATAGTTGTTATTGTATGCACACTGTATAAGAGGCAAGTGGTTATCCCAATTCCCTTTGAAATCCAACACACATTTTCTCAACATATCCTCTAAGGTCTGAATTGTGTGCTTTGCTTGACCATTTATTTGAGGATGAAAATCAATACTAAGGTTTACCTTCGAACCCAAGCCTTTCTGAAATGACTTCCAAAACTAAGCAGTGAATTGCACACTCTTACATGAAATAATGGAAAAAGGACTCACTATCTCATAGATGTATAAACATGCATAATCTTTTGCTGAATTTGTAGTCTTTACCGATAAAAAATGGGTTGATTTAGTAATTTTTGTCTACAATCACTCAAATCAAATGCGAGATCAGGGTAAGCCAGTAATGAAATCAATATTAATCATCTCCCACTTCTACTCTGTAAGAGCTATGTTCTTAGCCACACTACATGGCCTTTGGTGTTCCACCTTGATTTGTTGGTAGTTTGGGCACTTAGCAACAAAATCTACAATACACTCTTTATACTATTCCAACAATAGACTTCTCTCAAGTGATGGTACATCTTCATGTAACCCCATATGGTTTGAATATTTGGAACATTGAGCTTCTGTCGTGATCTTCTCTTGTAGTTCATCCACCTTTGGAACACACAATCTACCTTGATATCTCAACACACCATCTCCCCTTTATTAAAAAGCCATCACCTTCTGCTTATGAACATTTGCCTTTAGTTCAAGTAAGATGGGGTCTTTGTCTGGATTATCCTTCACTACTGATACTGATGACGATTCAACCCCATTTATCAAACAACTCCACCTTTACTAGAGTCTAATAAATAGACTCCCAAACGTGTAAGTCTGTGAACTTCCTTAGCCAACTCTTTCTTAACTTCCTCGATATGAGCAGTAATCCCCATGGACAACCTGCTCAAGGCATCAACAACAACATTAGCCTTACTTAGGTGATAGAGGATACTCATGTCGTAATCTTTGAGTAACTCTAACCACCTCTTTTGTCTGAGATTAAGCTCCTTTTCACTGGAAACATACATGAGACTCTTTTGATCGGTGAACACATCCATATGAACACAATAAAGATAGTGACGCCATATCTTGAGAGAAAAAACTACTGCTACTAACTTGAGATCACTAGTTAGGTAGTTCCTCTCATGAATCTTAAGCTTCCTGGAGGCATAGACTATAACCTTACCATTCTACATCAATACACAACCAAGCCCTACTCTGGACACATCACAGTAGACAACAAAACCTTGTGTACCCTATGGTATTGTCAAGATTATAGCAGTAGTTAATCGAGTTTTCAATTCTTGAAATCTTTGCTCACAAGCTTTAGACCATTGAAACTTAGCTATCTATTGATTCAATTTAGTCAATGGGGATGAAATTGATGAGAACCCCCTGATAAATCCTCTATAGTACCCTACCAACCCCAAGAAACCCCTTATATCAGTTGGGGATGAGGGCCTGGGCCAATTCTACACTGCCTCAATCTTTTGTGTGTCGACTCTAATTTCTTCGCTAGACATAATGTGGCCTAAGAATGCCACAAATTCAACCAGAACTCACACGAAGAAAAATTGGCGTAGAACTCTAGATCTTTGAGAGTTTGAAGGACTATTCTGAGATGACTAGCATGGTCTTCCTCATTCCTCAAATAAATCAATATGTCATCAATGAACACAATCACAAACATGTCTAGATATGGCTTAAATACTATGTTAATAAGATCTATGAATGCTGCATGAGTGTTAGTCAAACCAAAGGACATAACTAGGAACTCATAATAATTATAACGGGTCCTGAAAAGTGTCTTCGGGATGTAACTTTCTCTCATTTTCAATTGATGATAGCCAGATCTAAGGTCTATCTTAGAGAAGCAAGCGGCACCCTGAAGTTGGTCGAAAAGGTCATCAATTCTCAAAAGGGGATACTTATTCTTTATGGTGACCTTGTTCAAGTGGCAGTAATCGATACGCATCCTAAGGGCACTATATTTCTTTCTCATGAATAAGACTGGAGCGCTCAAATGTAAGACACTTGGTTGGATGAAACCCTTATCAAGAAGATCTCTCAACTACACTTTTAACCTAAGTGTAGATATTCTATATGGCGCAATTGAAATAGGTTGAGTATCAGGAAGAATATCTATTCGAAGTCTATTTCTCTTTCAGGAGGACTCCGAGAAGTTCATCTCAAAATTCCTTCGAAAACTCACTCATAACTGGAACTGACTGAATAGGTGATGTCTCAACACTAGAGTTATTCACTCAAACTAAGTGATAGATTCACCCCTTAGAAACTAACTTTATGGCCTTAATTTATGAAATGAAATGACCGCTAGGCACTGCTGAACTACTCCTCTACTCTAAAACTAGCTCATTAGGAAACTAAATCTTGACTACTCGAGATCTACAATCGATTGAGGCATAAAAAGCATGAATCCAGTCCATAGCTACTTGACATCAAAATTCACCATATCTAGCTCAACTAAGTCAGCCATGGTGTCTTTGTGATAGATAGAGATGGTCCAATCACGGTTGATTCTTTTTGCTAAAATATACTCACCAACAACTTGAAGGGCTCAAGAAGTTGTTTGGAGAAATGCTGAACCTCATAGCTACATAAGGAGTCACAAAAGACAAACTCACACTTGAATCAAGTAAGACATAAACATTAATAGAAGAGACTTTAAGCATATCAGTGACAATATCTAGCGAGTTCTCTTGATCCTGGTGACTAGACATAGCATATAGACGGGTTTATCCTCCATTTTTCCTTGAAGTAACTCCTCTCGGAGCAGCTTTATCTGCTAGAGCCACTGAAGAAGATTGGGCTCTGTTGCCCTCATCACCCAGCCTGTTCTTAGGGCACTCTCTTATAAAATGACCTATCTGACCACACTTGAAGCAACCATTGAAGCCATCATGACATGCTCCTGTGTGGTTCCTACCATACTTAGCACATGTAGGGGGGTCCAATAATGCCCCTGTGCCAAACTACCCTGAGACTGAGTAGGTTGATCTCTGCAATTCTGATTTTGGTGATCATTCTTGTTCCTTGGTGCAGGTGCATTAGCATATCATGAAGCAAGTCTAGATGATCTCTGCTGAAATGATTACTGATTCCTATTTTTGGTCTTTTGTTGGACAGTTCATGACTTGATGTCTTGGCCCTCTTGGTGCGAACCTCTTTTCTGTCCTTTAACTTATATTCCTCAACCTGCTGAACATGAATCATGATCCTGTCTATGTCCATGTCCCATATTAACATAGCTGCCTTACATTCCTTACTCAATTAGTTGGATAGCCGAGATACGAACTAACTCATCCTGCTCCTCCTATTCGCCACCATCTTCGAAGCATAGCGGGATAGCTGAGTAAATTTGAGGATGTACTCCTGCACACTCATAATTTCCTCTTTGAGATTCAGGAACTCTCTCACCTTAGCTTTCCTTAGCTCTTAGGGAAACAAACGCCCCAAGAAAGCATTCTCAAACACAACCCAACTTAAAATTGGTGCCCCCTCTGCTCTGTTCTTCTTCCACTAATCATACCATATCCTAGCAACTCTTTGAGCTGATATGAGGCTAACTTCACACACTCTGCATTAGCAACACGCATAACCTCAAACACATTTTGAAGCTCTTACACAAAGTTATTTGGATCCTCGTGATCTTTGACCTTGTGAACTCTAGGATTTATCCTAAAAAACTCACGTATCCTAGATGTATCAGCCACATCCTGATGACCCACTCTTTGTTGACCAACCCAATTTGCCAACACTTGAGTCAATACCTGAAAAGCATTCCTGAACTGTGCATTGGTGACATCTCCAGTTGCACTCCTGGTGCGTTGGGAGCTTCTTGACCTTGAGGAATAGAATTCTTCCTAGCAGGACGTTGAACAATTTTTCATGGAGGAATGATCTAAAAAGACACGTGTAAGCACGAGTTAGAAGAAAATTTTATAAAGTTGAACTCTATCGCACAAACATGAGTAAGAATAAGGTGAAAGTTCTTAAATGTGGTAGCTTCTTCATTATAGATTTGGCACGCTTCACACCGATAAGGACTCTACTAGACACGACTTCATAGACACCCTAGGATTCTTGAACTCTATTTTTTGATACTAAGTATTTCACACCTTAAGCCTACACCATAAACGTGGTCGACACTCAGTAACTATTGTTGGTCTCAAAGCAAACCCTTAGCCTTGCTGACTACTTAGCGGAAGATTGACATAGGTATTTAAAGGCTTAAATAGTAAGTAAATCATTAAAATTTTAAAATGCTCAACTCATATTGTCTAAAAAATACTCAATACAATTATAATAGTTTGCAAAACATCTCAAAGGAAGAGAAAGTATTGAGAGACTCCTTAGCTATATCTATCTATGAAGACTCTATAGTTCAACATGGATGTTGGGAAAATACTCACGACACCCTAGAATGACTAACTGAAAAGAAAAGTGGAGTCTTCTAAAATGTAAGGAGGCTCACCAAAAGCTAACTGGAGAGTAAAATGATCTCCACGAAGCGCCTGTTGATGATCCCGAAGACTTGTATCAGCATCTCAATAAGATATATGTCGAATGACATCAATATATTGAATGAACAAATATGTAATAAAGCTCAATGAATAAATAACTGAACTAATAAGGCTGAAGAACTACTCACCTCAACTCATCTCAGCTCAACTCAAAGCATAAGTAAAAGATAAAATGTTTAAAACTTTAGAAGTAAAAGAGGCTAGATCAAGGATGTATAAGAAAATACAATAAAATACTCTTTAAACAATTATGGAGATTCTCTAACCGACAACCATCACTATGAGAAATGTGATGATACATCATCTTCACCATGCTGCCAGAACTGTCCTATACCTTGCTGGGATATTGGACACCTCAACTAAGTGTATCCACTAATAGTTTGCTCGAAAGCAATATGAGTCATCTAAAAAGTATGATCTTTACCCATGTTGGCTGTATGGTTTATGAGGATTTTGAGTTGTTTGAACTCATCCCCATATCAATGCTTAATACTACTCCCAATAAATATACATAATCATGCTCAAATGTATAAAGCATACTCTTTCTCAATTTGAGGTAATTGCTCAAATTATCCTCTTAAAAGAGGTAACTTCTCTCAAGTATCTATGAAAACTCTTTATGAAAAATAAAGTTCTCTTTATCAATGTAAAAGCAATACATTTGGGAATCAATTAGTTCCCTTAAATTTTACTAAAAAATATCTATTTATACTCTACTGAAAACTCTTCTTTACTTTCTCAGAAAAGCAATTTCAGACAATTGATTGGTTAACACGAGTCTCAAATAAATGCTCAATTATAACTCAACAATAGGGTTCATGCTAAAAATAGACATGAACAATCAACTCAAGAATCTCAAGGCAAGATATAGCAACTTAATAATTAGGAAATTGGATTCAGAACTCATCAACGAAACTCATCTAAAAATTATTAAAATTAAGGATGTAACCCTAGATTATTCTTTACTAATAAAATGTAGATTTAGGGCATGAGGACAAACTCAGTCCATCACTATGATATCCTTACATACTTGAGAAGAACAAAGTTCTTGGCGAAATTAACCATATTTGAAGAATGCTAGAAAACCCTAACTTTTCTCCTATTGATTCCTTTCTCTAAGTCTTTAAAGTGTTAAAGAACATAAACGAATGTTTTAACACTATTTAGACCATTAATAAGGTGAAAAAGGGCCACGATTTAGGCTTAGAACGGGTGGGAAAAGACTAAACTACCCTTATTAAAAACTGACGAAAACCTTTTACGCGTCCATCTACGGTTTGTGGTTTGCTATATCGACTGTAAATCCCATCCGTGGAATTTATATTAAATTTTAAGGCTTAAAATTTCATTCTATGGGTCCAATCTACGATCCATAGAAGTTTCTATGGACCGTAGATCCAATCTGTAGATTTTATACAATTTTCAGGCTCAAAAGTCCATTCTACGGGTCCAAACTACGACCCGTAGAAGTTTTAACGGCTCGTAGAATGGTCCCTAGGAATCGGACCCCAAAATCTACTCCTATTACTTTTTTTTATGACTTGATAGTATGGGTTGTAGTTCAATCTACGGCCCATAGAAATAGTTCACAGACTCAGATAACTCTGATATGGTAGTCTTTGGTAAAATGGTCATAACTTGTTACTCCAAACTCGAAATGAGGCAAAATTGGTGGAGTTGGAAAGAGGACTCAAAGACCTTAAATATGGTAGTTCATGGGACACCTAATTCATTGTGTTCTAGGAGATATGATTGTTTGAAGTTGACCTAAGTAGAATCTTATGTCAAAACTAAATCAATAAGGAAGCTTTCAACTCAACATTGTGTTAGGGGGTTCGTGTGACCTTGAGTTATATCCAAATCAATTCCAACACTAAATAATTGACCTTTACACACATGAGAAATTTAAGAATTACCCATTACTATTTTACATGCTTATAAAGAATGGTTCGGGCCTTAGCTTAGAAATTTTCGATGTGTTACAACAAGAATCCTCTAGCACAACGTTGAGTTGAAAGCTTCCTTACCGATTTAGTTTTGACATAAGATTCTACTTAGGTACACTTCAAACAATTATATCTTTTAGCACATAATGAATTACATTTCCCATAACCTATGACATTTAAGGTCTATAAGTCCTCTTTCCAACGCCACCAAGTTTGCCTCATTTCGAGTTCAGAGGAAAAAGTTATGAACATTTTACCAGAGACTACCACCAGAGTTTCTGAGTCAATTCATACGAATTACTTCTATGAGCAATAGAAATTTCTACGACCCATACTTTGAACTCGTAGAAAACTTTAGAGAAGTCAAATTTTGGGGTCCCATTCCTATGATCCATCTGTGGTTCGCATTTTGGACCCGTAGAATGAACCTTTGAGCCTTAATTTCAATATGAATTCTGTAGATAGTATCTACAGTCCGTAGAAACTTATTTTGGTCATAGTTTGGACCCACAAAATGAATTTTTATTCCTTAATATTTATTATGAATGCCACAGATGGTATCTATAATCCATAGAACAAACCATGAACCGTAGATGGCCTTGTGAAAGGTTTCGTCAGATTTTTAAGAGGGGTAATTTAGTTTTTTTCTCCCCTCCTAAGCCTAAATCACACCATTTTTACACCTAATTAAGGTTCTTAATAGTAATAATTGACCATTATACTCTCATTAACGCTTCCAAGACTTAGAGCAAGGATAAAAAAGGAGAAAGCTAGGGTTTTCAAGTGTTCTTCCAGTTTCACCAAGAACATTGTTCTTCAATGTATGTAAGGCTATCAAAGTGATGGATTGAGTTCTTCCTCACGTCCTACGTGTATATAAATTTAGTAAAAGCGTAATGTAGAGTTTCTCCTGGATTTTGAGTATTTTTGGGATGAGTTGTATTGTTGTATTATGAGTTATTGATTTTTGAGTATTGAGTTTTCTATATTGTTATTGAGATCCTTGAGTTGATTTTTTCATGTCTATATTTCACCATGAACTCTGCTTTGAGTTATAATTTTTGAGAATCTGGTAAAGCAAACATTTTTGTCTTATACTGATTATCTAACAAAGCAAATATGAGTTTTGAGAAAGAGTTTTAAACATGATTTGAGTATGAGTATAAGGGAACTAAGTATTTCCAAATGTATCACTTTTTATATCTAGAAACAAGAAATTTTGATTTCTAAAGGAATTTATGAGTTTAGAGATATTTCAAAACAGTTACCTCTTTTAAGGGGATATTTTGAGCAATTACCTCAAATTGAGAAAGAGTATATTTTATACATTTGAGCATGAGTATATATTTATTAGAAGTAGTATTGGGCATCAATATGGGGATGAGTTCAGCCAACTCATATTTCTCATAAACCATGTAGCCAACATGGGTAAATGATCATTCTTTTTAGACGAGTCCTTATTGTTATCAAGCATAACTTTAGTGGATCCACTTAGTTGATATGTTCTATATCAGAAAAGGTATATGACAATTTGGCAACGTGGTTGAGATGGTGTATCATCACGTTGATCATAGTGATGGTTGTCGATTAGAGAATCTTCCAAATAGAGTTAATGGTGTATTTTATTTATCATATTACATAATATGTTGAGTTCAGAGATGAGTAAGTATTTGTAAAGTTTAAATGATTTCACTCCTTTATTTTCTTACATGAAGTTGAGCATATATATTTATATCTATTGCACTCTTTTCATTCAGTAAATTTGCTTCGTCTATATTACATACTGTTGATATACCGTGAGTTTACGATATTTCTAATACATTTAACTTACAAGTTGTGCGTGTCTAGGGCCGTATCGTATTGGTTTTTATGTGTTTTTATTATGTTTTGCAGGAAAGATGTTCAGGCGTAGAAGTATGGAGACAACTGATCAAAGTGCAGAAAAAGAGCCTTCACGGAGCCTATCTACGGACCGTAGGTCCATTGACGGTCCGTAGGTGATGATCGTAGATCAGCAGCCAAGGGACGGATGACAAATCAGGGAAATCTGACTAAGTGTGGATCCACGGTGTCAATCGACGGTCCGTAGATCGGTCTACGGACCATACTGGTCAAACCGTAGAAGGAGACTGCGAGGGTTCCAGTACCTGATTTTTGAAGATTCTAAGTATGGAGCTACGGAGGGGATTGACGGACCGTAGATTTATCTACGGTCCGTACTGCAAGTCCGTCGTTTGCTTCAGAGAGGCTGAGTTTTGGATGCCAAAATATTTTCCCAGTCCTGGCTGACGGAAGGGACTTACGGACCGTATATCCATCGACGGTCCGTAAGTCAGTCTCGTGGATTGAAGACGCGTACCTGAACAGACTTTTCTTAAATTGTTTCCTTTTTAAATTAGGATTTGTTTTTCTATAAATAGGACATGTAAACCTTGTTTTTGGGGTTAGACATTATTATTTTAGTTCTACTTTGTGGTTTTGGAGTTTGAATTACAATTTTTGCAATTATTAATTCTACAAGTTCGTTTTGAAGATTTTGGCTTTGCAACTCAAGTTAAATTTCTGGGTTTATTATTCTCTGTTTGTAAGTTCATGATTTCTTTATCTAAAATTATGAATTGTGTTCTTGCTAATATGAGTAACTAAATCCACAACTAGGGTTGTGGGAACCATGAGCGATTAACAAAATATGAATAGTAAATAAGCAATTCGTGAATAGTGTTTTGCATGCATTGATAATTCTTTCGTTTAGAATTCTTTTTAATGGTGGCCAACGTTAGAACTCGCCTTGTTGCTACTTGCCGGATCAAGGAGGTAATCAACAAGAAAAGAATTATCAACATAGATTTAGTGTGATACTATCTAATAGACTAGTGTCGATTGGTGCGAAGTAATAACTAAGCCAAACATCGATTATGATGTCTAATATGAGGTAAAGGTAAGGGTTAGTAAATTATACACACGTAGCTGGATCAAGGTGCGGGGTGAAATTCTCTAGATGCCGGATCAAGGATTTAGAGATACCTAACTTATCACTTTGCATGTAATACACTAGGAAAGGATTGCTATTACTAGGATTATTGCGTTATGAGCTTATGGGGAACACGTATGCCCTAGTTATTTCTCTCATCTTGATAACAACCAAAAATTGATCTTTGTTTGATTACTGATTACTTATTGAATTCTTATTATTTGTTTCATATAAACAAACCCCCCATTTTTATTACTTGTTTCTGAAAGTTCTTTGACTAATTGAATATAATTGTCGGTTAAAGTAAAGTCTAAACCATTTTTCCTTGTGGGATCGACCCCAACCTACAAGTTGGGTTCTCTACTTGATAACGATCGCTTATACTTCTGTAGGGAAGTGTAATTTGAGCGTATCAAATTTTGGCGCCGCTGCCGGGGAAATTTTGGCTTTTAGATTTATTTTAACTACATTATTGAACGTTAGTCAAATATTTCCATATTTTACTTTTTCTTTTTGGGTTTTGTCTCTCTCAGGTTCTACCTCTAGTGTATGCCAAGTACACGGAGTCAGGGTGAACCACTTACTCCTTACGATCCAGAGCTAAACCGTACTTTACGAAGAATGAATAACCCAAGAGGTCCAATTAATCCTATCGGAGGAGATCTGGATGATGCAGATGAATTACAACAGCAGAGGGTAGTAGGTGAGGACAACCAGGCTCCAGCTGAAAATCGATTGGGAGATCCACTGAGGGCGCAAGATCCATTAGGTCCACGACAATATGACAACTATCAGGGCAACTTGAACATAGAGAACTCTGATGGACCCATTGTCCTACCTCCTTTACCTCCAGGGCACACATTTGTGGTGACTAGCAGTTTGATGCAGATGCTTACAAAGAAGAGGCTTATTCTCAGGATTACCATCGGAGGACCCACATGCTCACCTAGCCAAGCTTAGGGTAGTTTGCAAGAGTTGTGTAGGTAGACCAGACCTAGATATGGACGTCATTGGTTTACGAGTGTTTCCTCTGTCACTCACAGGAGACGCTGCAGTATGGTGCACTGAGCTTCCTTATAACTCAATATTTACATAGGACCAATTGGTGGAGGTGTTCAAAGCAAAGTACTATCCAGTGTCCAAGAAGCTCAATCACAAAGATAGGGTCAGCAATTTTGTAGCATTACCTGGAGAATTTGTAATCAGCTCTTGGGACAGATTCACTGCATTTGTAAGAAGTGTCCCAAATCACCGTATTGATGATGAGTCGCTGAAGGAGTACTTCTATCGAGGATAGGATGATAACAATAAAGCAGTCCTTGACACTATTGCTGGGGGTTCATATGGTGATTGTACATTTGCACAGATTTCTGAGAAATTGGAGAGGATCTCTCGCAACAATAAAACATGGAGCACTAGGAGAGCAGATACTGGGAGAAACACATTTGCCATTCATAATGCAACTGTCAACTCTGCAGATGATATTCGTGAGGAGATGGCTCAGATGAGGACAGAGTTGGGGTTGGTATTGAAGCATGTGAGCGGAGGAGCCGAAAAGGTAAATGCTGTGAACTACTTGACAAGAACTCCACCACCAGTTGAGGAATGTTACTATGAAGAGGACACTTATGCGGTAAATGATCAGACGGGGGGTTTCCGACCAAATGCCCAAGGATCCAACACAGAAAATTGGCCCCAAGGTCAAGGAAACCAAGGTCGGAACTATGGAAATTACAACCGAGAGGGTCACTATGTCCGGGATGGGAACTTCAATCGCGACAACAACTATAACAGGAATAATTATGGCAACAGAAACGATCGGGTTGGACCCTATGTTCCCCCTCAAAATCGGGAATCTGGTGCTAGGGAAGCTGGAGGTAATTTGGCGTGGATTGAAAATATGATGCAGAGGATGATGAGAAGGTTTGATGCAACTGATGAGAATGTGAAGGAGATGAGAAATGAATTATCTGGCATTGGTCAAAAGGTTGATGCCCATGCATTGTCAATAAAGCATCTGGAGCAGCAGATGACTCAGTTGTCTACTATAGTGAACCCACGTCAACCTGGCACTCTTCCTAGCAACACCATCCAGAATCCCAAGAATGATGGTCATTGTATGGCAATTACTACTCGAGGAGGTAAGCAAACCATAGATCCACCTTTGCTGTCTGTGGTGGATACTAAGATTAGAAAAGGAGATAATGCTGTGAAAGTTAGAGAGGAGTCTGAGACTGCGACAGAACAAGAAGTTGAGATACCTCAGAAAGTGGTCCCCATACCTAGACCACCACCACCTTTTCCACAGAGGTTAGTAAAGAAGGCTGAAGAGGGTAAATATCGCAGATTTATCACTATGTTGAAGCAGCTTTCTATCAATGTTCCTTTGATAGAAGCATTGGAGCAAATGCCTAGGTATGCCAAGTTTATGAAAGATATGGTGACAAAGAAAAGGTCTGTGAGTTTTGAAGATGACGACAAATTGCAGCATTGTAGTGCTATTGCTACAAGATCTCTGGTGTAAAAGAAGGAAGATCCTGGTGCTTTCACGATCCCATGTACTATAGGATTGCTACACTTTGCTAAGGCATTGTGTGATCTTGGTGCTAGCATCAATCTCATGCCTTTGTCTATTTACAAGAAGTTGGGTCTGGGAGATCCAAAGTCCACTGCAATGCGGTTATTAATGGCTGATCGGACTGTGAAGAGGCCTATTGGTGTGCTCCATGATGTGCTAGTGAAAGTGGAGTCCTTCATTTTTCCAGTGGATTTTGTGATTCTTGACTGTGAGGTCGATTTTGAGGTTCCCATCATCCTTGGGAGACCATTTCTTGCTACAGGGCATGCGTTGGTTGATATGGAAAAGGGACAGATGAAGTTCAGATTGAACAATGAAGAAGCGACTTTCAATATCTGTAGGTCTATGAAGCAGAATGGTGAGCTCCAAACAGTATCTGCTATCACCTACAAAGTGGAGAGTGGATCAGAAGTACAGATTGAAGAGCAACTAGGTGTTGAGGCACTCGCAGCGGTCATGATGAATTTCGATGGTGATGGTATTAAAGAATATAATGAGTTGGTGGCTACACTTGATAAGCATGAATACCAGTCCAAACCAAAGAAATATGAGCTAGACATGAAGAATCAATCGCGAGTCCCCACCCACAAGACCATCTATTGAGGAGGCACCAAAATTGGAGCTTAAGGCTCTACCACCGAACTTGAGGTATGTATACTTAGGCGAAGAGAATACTTTGCCGGTCATCATTGCAGCAGATTTAAATTCAAGGCAAGAAGAGTGTTTGGTGACTGTATTAAAAAGGTTCAAGCGAGCTATTGGGTGGACTATTGCAGATATTATTGGGATTCCCCTTGGTATTTGCTCTCATAAAATCCAACTCATGCTCGAGCATAAGCCCAGTATTGAGCACCAAAGAAGATTAAATCCACCGATGCAAGAGGTAGTTAAAAAGGAGATCATAAAGTGACTGGATGCAGGAGTCATCTATCCCATTGCAGATAGTAGTTGGGTGTGTCCTGTGCAGTGTGTACCTAAAAAGGGAGGTATGACTGTTGTTCCAAACAAAAAGAATGAGCTTGTTCCAATGAGGCCCGTTACCGGATGGAGAGTTTGCATGGACTATCGGAAGTTGAATGCATGGACTGAAAAAGATCACTTTCTCATGCCATTCATGGACCAGATGTTGGATAGACTTGCAGGAAAGGGTTGGTATTGTTTTCTCGATGGGTATTCTGGCTACAATCAAATTTCTATAGCTCCAGAAGACCAAGAGAAGACCACCTTCACTTGTCCATATGAGACTTTTGCTTTCAAACGGATGCCTTTTGGGTTGTGCAATGGTCCAGCAACCTTCCAGAGGTGTATGATGTCGATATTTTCAGATATGGTGGAGGATGCTATTGAAGTATTCTTGGATGATTTTTCAGTTGTAGGTGATTCCTTTGATCATTCTCTAGATCATCTGGCCGTGGTGCTTAAAAGATGTGAAGACTGCAACTTGGTGCTGAATTGAGAGAAGTGCCATTTCATGGTGAAAGAAGGTATAGTGTTGGGTCATCGCATTTCTGAGAAAGGTATTAAGGTTGATAGAGCTAAAGTTGAGGTAATAGAAAAGCTTCCACTACCTATCTCTGTAAAAGGTGTTAGAAGTTTTCTTGGGCATGCAGGTTTTTATAGAAGATTCATCAAAGACTTCTCCAAAATTGCACATCCGTTATGCAAATTGCTTGAGAAGGAGTGTAAGTTCTATTTTGATGATGACTGTCTTAGAGCATTTGAAGAGTTGAAGAAAAAGTTGGTTACAGCACCAATCATTATTTCACTAGATTGGGGACAACCGTTCGAGGTAATGTACGATGCGAGTGGATTGGCGCTTGGTGTAGTATTGGGTCAAAGGCGAGAGAAAATTCTTCACCCTATTTACTATGCCAGTAAAGCTCTAAATATAGCTCAGAAAAACTATACTGTGACTGAACAAGAACTTCTTGCAGTGGTTTTTGCATTCGAGAAATTTCGATCATACTTGCTTGGTACTAAGGTCATAGTGCATACGGCCATTCTGCATTGCGGTATTTGATGAGAAAAAAGGATGCAAAACCGAGATTGATTAGATGGGTATTATTGCTACAAGAGTTTGATTTTGTGGTAAAAGACAGAAAGGGGACCGAAAATCAAGTCGCCGACCACTTGTCGAGATTAGAGGAAGAGGCTATGCTAAAGCTTGGAGATAAGGCTGAAATCAATGATGCTTTTCCAGATGAAAAGGTATTGGCTGCTTCTCATGATTTGATTCCTTGGTTCGCCGACTTTGCTAATTATTTGGCAAGCGACATTGTGCCCCCTGATTTGTCTTTTCACCAAAGAAGAAAATTTATGCATGATGTGAAGAGATTCTTTTGGGATGAACCTTACTTGTATCGTAGTTGTGCTGATGAGATTATTCGTCGATGTGTACCTGAGGTGGAGATGTTGAGTGTACTTGAAGCATGTCATTCATCACCTGTTGGTGGGCATCATAGTGGTATTCGGACTGCACATAAGATTTTGCAATGTGGGTACTATTGGCCCACCATTCACCAAGATGCTCATGACTTCGCCAAATCTTGTGATCGTTGCCAAAGAGAAGGAGGAATTTCAAAGAGGCAAGAGCTCCCAATGAATCCTATATTGGTGATAAAGTTGTTTGATATATGGGGCATTGATTTTATGGGTCCATTTGTGAGTTCATATGGGATGAAGTATATTCTTGTTGCGGTTGATTATGTATCGAAATGGGTAGAAGCAGTTGCACTCTCCAACAATGAAGGTAAAAGTGTCACCGCATTCTTGAAAAAGAATATTTTCTCCAGATTTGCTACACCGAGGGCCATAATTAGCGATGGAGGTTCTCACTTCTGTAATAGGTTCTTCAAGGCACTACTTGAGAAATATGGTGTCCGTCACAATGTAGCCACTCCTTACCATCCACAGACTAGTGGTCAAGTTGAAATATCCAACAGAGAGATCAAACAGATATTGACAAAGACTGTGAATGCTAATAGAACGGATTGGTCAAGGAAGCTTGATGATGCTCTATGGGCATATTGCACTGCATACAAGACCCCCATAGGTATGTCTCCTTACCAACTTGTATATGGGAAGTCTTGTCATCTACCAAATTTGGATTGGAGTGCCGCATCTAACCAAAGGATGAATGACTTGAATATGCTCGATGAATTTCGCCTACAAGCTTATGAAAGTTCAGCCTTGTACAAAGAAAAGATGAAGAGGTATCATGACCAAAGAATTGAAAAGCGATAATTTGTGGTTGGTGATCTTGTGCTGCTATTCAACTCTAGGCTGCGCTTATTTCCAGGCAAACTCAAGTCTAAGTGGACAGAGCCATTTTTGCTCACAAAAGTGCTCTCGCATGGAACGGTTGAGCTTGAGAAAAAGGATGGAACAAGGTTCATGGTGAACGGGCAAAGGATTAAGATCTATCTGGGAAGTGCTGAAACTGTGCAAGAAGTGATTGAGGCCTACAATCTTGGTGAAGTCTCGAGTAATCAAGACACCCGCGTCGTGCCGCAACGTTAAATCAAGCGCTGCTTGGGAGGCAACCCAAGATGTACAATCTAGCCAATGATAGGGTTAAATTTTCCAATTAGTAGTTTAGTTTGCTCTGATTACTTGCATTTTTGTATTAATTTAGTTCTTAGTGTTGGCTAGAATTAGTATAGGGTCCGTGTCTAAAAAGTGTCAAGAGAATGTACAAAAATAATAGCTTAATGGTTGCTACATGTGCAGGTACACCACCTGATGAATCTGCAGAAATTGTTCTGGTGCAGAGGTCTACGGATCCCATCGATGGTCCGTCGATTGATACACGGACCGTCATTGGTGTCCATAGATCCAAGGTAAGTCCCTAAAATTTTCCAACTGTAGATGTGATCTACGGTCCTAATCTACGGACCGTAGATCGACTCACAGACCGTAAACGGGATCTCGTGAGTCCAAACCCTAACGCTGTATGACCCGACCCGGACCCCCTATTTAAATAACCCCTTATTTTAAAACTCATTTCCATTCCCTCCATTTACTCCATAACCGTTTCCCCCACCCTTTTCAACTCCCTAATTCACTCTATAACTACCATACATCACACTCCTTTCCATATATTACCTAAATCCCTTAAATTTAGTTTACTTCCCATTTCATATTTCACTCTTAAACGTCTGGTGTTGGGTTAGAAACAATAGCGGTGTTTCAATTGTTGTGCTAAGAAGTGTCATCACACAATCCCCCACTCCTCGTTGTTTGCAAGGTAATAGCTTTCCCCTCACTTTGAATTTTGATTCATAGCCTGAATATAGGAAGTTGGGAATTTGGTCTTAACTTAGGGTTATTGTTTGATGTAATTACATGATGGATTTACAATTTACTATACCCTTGGAATGATAGATAGTGATTGTGTAGTTTGATTGTATGTGATTGTAAGCCTTTATGTAAGTTTCGACTTAGGGTGCCCGAAATTATCTAAATTATGTGTTAAAGTAACTACTCGGAATCGTAAGAATGAAGAACTAGCATAATTGAGTGTTGAAATGCATGATGAGGCTTGTTAATGTTGAAATTTAGGACCATATATGTCTAAGTAGTAAGATAGGGTAAAATCTGGGCACAAATGGTATCCACGATACCCCGTCTACGGACCGTAGACCCATCTACGGACCGTAGATGAGGTTCATCAATAGATGCATACACAAAATATATCCAAGTGTAAAACCACGAAAGTGGACTATGGTCCGTAGATCGATCTACGGACCGTTCTGCACATCCGTGGTTTCCATCTGCAACCTATATTTTTGGTCCCCTGATCCACGGTAGAGTTCCACGGACCGTAGATCAGTCTACGGACCGTAGGTACCCTCCGTGGATGGCCACTGTAGCCTGTTTCTGCAAAAAAAAATTGTCTTTGTTATTGTTTGTTTACAGTTTTTACTTTTTCTTAGTCTATTCTTGGTTAGTTTTGGGCACTAATATCGTTCCCGCAGGTACAATGGCACCCAAGAAGATGGTCACCTACTCCAAAAGGGGCAAGTCCAAATCTGTTGCCCCTAGTTTCCGGTTGATTGATGAGGACACAGACACTGATACTGATCTAGCATATGTGCCCCTCAACACTAGGACTTCTCGCGCCAGAGGCACACCTCGGAAGGTGCTTCCCGACGTAGTCACTGTCTCCCAGTCTGATGAGGAGCACACACTGATCGGGTCACCAACTGGGGCTGCTTCTAGTTCAGAGGAGTCTGCATCAGGACCTGGATCTGACCATGCTTCAGGCTCCAAGTCTGCCCATTTTTCACGATCAGAGTCTGCCCAGGCTACAGGGTCCAATGCCAAATCTTCCACCGGGTTGGGAGAAAATGACCAAGCGGCCTCATCTGATGAGGCTACTAGTTCGGAGCCTATACCCGTACCACCTAATGATGCTCCCACTCCTGTAGCCGGCGAACCAAATAGGTGGTGTGTCAAGGGCCAATGGCAAATTTATCGGGATGCTAAGATGGTAAATGACAAACAGAAAATGGCCCGACTGATCACAGAAGAGCAGAGAGTTCTCACGGGGAGCTTGCACACTGTTCCAGACATTCACCGGTTGTTCAACCTTCACAAGTATGACTGGATGGCTCGAGAACCAGGGACGTACAGTGAGGAGATTGTGCGGGAGTTCTATGCTTCCTATGCAGCCACTCTCCGAGGCTCCATTTCTAAGCGGTCAAAGCCCTTAGCTCAGGACCCGCTGACTTCCACATTGGTCCGAGGGTGCCCGGTGGACATATCACCTGCTGCGATCAGATGATTTCTTTATGGTCCTACTGCAGGTCACGCTTGGTCCCTCAATACAGCGGAGTTTGACTACAGATGGGACATTGTGCGGAGTGGTGCCTTCCAGAGGAATTCTGAGCAGCGAGAGGCTGTGATATATTGGTTGGCCAAATACATTGCTGCAGATGGCGAGCGTGCAGATTGGGTCGCTGCTCCACGTTTGGGTATCCGAAAGGTGACATTAACTTTTGTGGCCAAGTTTTTCTGGTTACTGGTGCGTAATAGGGTATCGCCGACCAAAGCTGATAATCAAGTCACGTGGGACAGAGCAGTCATGGTAGCGGCATTGGTAGCAGGAGTAGAGATCGACTTTGCCCGCATGCTGCTGGCAGAGATACACGAGAGGGCATTCAGGACCTCCACTACTTACCCCTTTCCATGCCTTATTTTTCAGTTGTGTAGGGACTCTGGAGTGCCGATCTGGCATTGTGACAGGCTAGTCCACCCTACAGGTGCATTGGACATCGGTCTCATTCGAGATGAGGCGAATGTAGCAGCACCTCGCAGAGGGCCTTAGGTTGAGGTACCTCATTTGGGTACCGACCTTGCAGACACAGTGGGGCAGGCACAGGGCGATGATCTCAGCGCCCCCGATCACACAGACACTGTCCCGGGCTCCTCTTCTCAGGCAGCTAGCATGGGCCCTAGCTCTTCCCGGTCCACACCGCAGTTGGGTGCTGCTGTTGTTCCCTTGGCCAGAGTTCAGAAATTAGAGGCTTAGATGGCCACACTACTACACCACATCCAGCCCTGGATTCAAAAGACGATCGCCGAGTCTGAGGCTAGAGTGGAGCGCAAAATGGAGGATATGATGGACCGGAAGGTCCAGGCTGTTAAGAATCACCTAGATGCATTTGAACTGATAGTCCTTGAGCGACCAGCCCCGGTCATATACCTATCTACTTTGCAGGCCGACATAGCTAGCCTCCGGTCTGATGTTGAGGCCATTCTTGCTGCACCTTCTGCCGAGCCTCAGGTTGCCCCCACTGCACTGGCTGATGATACAGTACTCGATGCTCTATTCAGGGGGACCGCCGAGGAGGGACTTGCACTTACACAGGCCAGAGGCAAGCGACACCGCTCTCACCGCACTGAGGAAGAGAAAGCCCTCAAGAGACAGCGTAGGCAGGAGAAGGAGGCTAGGAGGGCATCGATAGTTGATGAGGAGTTGCGCCAGCAGAGGGAGCGTGCATGAGTTTCAGGGGCATCGAGCTCTGCCCTAGTTGTAGCGGCCCAACCTGTTTTGGGAGACGCAGAGAGATTGCTAGAGAGCACTACTGAGGGTGCTACGACTGATGATGTGGGCACTACTGAGGGTGCACCCACTGATGTTCCAGCGGGTTCCGGGCAACCGGACCCCCCTGCTTGTTGATGATTCGCCGGCGCTTTGCGCCACAGGTTTGCTTTACCCAATCCATTTTATTTTACTATTCCTAGATGCGTTGGGGACAACTGCATCTATTTTTGTTGGGGGTGGGGAAAATGGATTGTGAGTGATGGGGTGAAATCTGAATAACCCAACTCATTAATCCTCCTTTGGGGTTTTCTTGCCTGTGTTGTTTTTCCCCAAAGGACTGTTTTATTTCTGTTGAACCGGCATGTCTTAGGATTGTATGTGTAGAAGCATGATGGCTTATAAAATGATACCCGTCAAATTTTAGGATGTATGCTAGATGTTGTAGGCTATGATTAGTTGATTGTGCTGACTCTGAGTATGACATAATAAACCAACTCGATGGCATGACTTGAGTTGAAACTTGAACTAAGTAATCTAATAATCTGATAATGAAACTATGTGCCAAGAGTGGGTGAGAATCGTTGTGTTCAAACAGTTTTCGTCCAAAGCTAGAACTTGCCCGGTTAGTCCTGCTAAGACAACTCAATCTAGAGGTTAGGAAGTGATCATAGACCATTGTTCTAAAAAGTCAGCAAATTGCCTAGAAGGATTCAACCAAATGAAATAACTGTTCCCTTTGATCCAACTTTGAGCCTAAAATAAGCCATTTCTTTCTAAAACCCCAAAGTCACCTTCCCATAATCTAATACGTTGGCCCTGGTCCCTCCTTGGACAGGTGCACTTCGACTTAGGCCAAAAGCCTAAGTTGAGGGTGGCTAATGCAAAAGTAACTTCAAATCATGGCCCTGACCCGATATCGGGTATTGTGCACCTCAACTAATGAAAAATCTATAAGTTGAGGGTGGCTATAAAAGAAGATACTGAGAGAAAAATGGGTATGAAAAGAGTGAGGTGAAGAAGAGAGGAAATGTGTGGAAAGGATGTGATTGGTTGAAAGCTAAATATAAAAATAAAAAATAAAAAATAAATAAATAATAAAGCGTTACAAATTCTGAATTCACATCCTTGGTTGAAGAAAATCAAGCGAAAGAAGGTAAAACTGTATAATGCCAGAAATAGGGCAAAAAGAGGTTAAAAGACAAAGTGTAATGTCAAGAAGGGCATAAAGTCACTAATCAGTACCCAAATGTACCACACCTGACCCTGAGCCTACGTTACAAGCCAACAAAGTCCTATAATAATCCTAGAATCTAGTTTGGAGAGTCCAAGCAGTGAAAATAAGGGCAAGCTTATGGCATAAAGCACTAACTGTATTTGAAATTACTTCTGAGCGTGAGTGTTGAATAAATCCTTACACCATAAATGACATTCAATTTATGTGAAAGAAAGGATTTCGTTTGAAGTAAAGGCACAAGTTACATTGTCAGAAAGTTGGTGCCTTGGTGATAGTGACAAGGTGCAGGTTGTGTGATTAGTTGGTCGATCTGTGTCATAGTTTGATATGCATGGATTAGCTTGTCAAGTCTAAAATCACGAAGTTGCATCCAAAAAGTAAGGAGGGTAGAGAGCCATGTGATTGTTTAGGCTTGAAATGCTTGCTTCTATACAAAAGTCGTTTAGAGTTGTATTGCGTCGCTTGAGGACAAACAATGAATTTAAGTTGAGGGTGTTGATATACCGTGAGTTTACAGTATTTCTAATACATTTAACTTACAAGTTGTGTGTGTCTAGGGCCGTATCGTATTGGTTTTTATGTGTTTTTATTATGTTTTGCAGGAAAGATGTTCAGGCGTAGAAGTATGGAGACAACTGATCAAAGTGCAGAAAAAGGGCCTTCACAGAGACTATCTATGGACTGTAGGTCCATAGACGGTCCGTAGGTGATGATCGTAGATCAGCAGCCAAGGGACGAATGACAAATCAGGGAAATCTGACTAAGTGTGGAACCACGGTGTCAATCGACGGTCCGTATGGAGTTGCTCCCATCAAGTAGTCAAAAACTTTTGGGCATCCTCACCCACAACTCCAGAAAATCGCAATGGTGATAGCCTCAAGAATACTCCAAGAATTTTTTGCTATTCTAGAGGCATGGCTCCAGCCATAATCACGGGCTTGGTACCTCTAGGCAGCACTTGATCCCAAGGTTCTACTGCTACAACTTGATCCTGCTAACCTGGTGTTGGTGTTGGTGCAAGTGCAGGTGTTGGTGCTGTATCTAGGGCATGCACATGCCCCAAGTACAGTCAGAAGTGATGTAATATCACAAGTAATTCACACAACATGAAACAATACACATAAAACCCCAACTATCATGGTACTACCCTCGAAATAGTATCGATAAATCCTAAAATATGGTTTCTAGGTGGAAAAGTAGAGATAACTAGGTACCGCCCCCAATTCTTTCTAATCATAACGAATTCACACATTTATGCTCAATATAATTAGAAAGCAAGTCGTAGCCTACCTGTAAGCCATCCATGTGCGCTCTAAATCACACGGCCAGAGCTTTTCCTTTCTGAATGGCCTCCGAATGCTGACACGCTATAAAAATAGGATTACAATGTTAGTATGGTTGTTTAGACACCAGAATCACATAAAATAAAAATGGACCAGTTTTGTAGTCAAATGGGAATTGTGGGATCCACACTATAATTTTCAGAACAAACTCTGTCAAGAGGTTCTGAACTATACCTCAAAGATTTATTCCAAGATTGGATACCATCCTAGGCTAGGATTTCCACAACTACAACTACAACATGCAATAGTTCATAATTTAAACACCAAGAAAGAGGAGGGACAACAACTTCAAAGCAAAATTCCCTACGGATGAAAGTTCCTCAATGCAATCCAATGACTTTACCATGTAGTATCAACAAATATGCCATTGGATACAATCCTTGTATTTTGAGGTCATCTACTTAAACTTCTGATACAAAATGACCGCTCAAGGTTCAGAAGCTCAAAAATGCCAAAACTCGCATAAAAGCTAAACGAACGACCAGGTTACCGAACTTTTAGTCCCAACAACTCATATATGACATGGGGTCACTATAGGAAAGCTCTAAATGATGAACAAGAGGCATAGACATAAACATGACCTAGAGGCCATTACACCATATAATAACTTTCTCCATAGAGAGCATTGCCTTCCACATTAGTAAATAAATAGTAATTACTCCTTCTATTTTTTAAACAATGACCTCATATAATTTGGTCCGGAATATTAAAAAAACAAGAAAATTTTCAATTTTATGGTCTTAAATTATTATTATGTCAAATGTACCAAAATCTTTTATAATTTTGTTGTCTTGAACATACCATGTGAAAAACTACAGTTAAAGTGTTTCCAAAAATAAATATATCATTTTTTAAACAGACTGAAAATGAAAATAGTTCATTCTTTTAGAAACGGGGAAATATATAAACTAACAAGGAATATATTATATTGAAACCAAAAGAGAAAAACACTACAAAATATCCATAAAACAAATATAATAAAACTTGAATGTACACAATTGGCGATACTTCAACATCATCTACACATCAACACGTCAAAAAAATAATACTAAGAAACATTGTTGAAGTTTTGATCAAGAATAAAAATCTATATCATCTTCCCCTTGTGGTGGAAGAAAACTTGGATTTGGAAAAAGATACTTCGCCATAGGAACCACATCCTCTCCTACTTGTCCATCTGAAATATTGTCCCAACACCCTCCTCTAGTGTTACAACAGTAGTAGCAACAACCTCTCTTCCTTGTGTTTTTGTAGCCATAGGAGAAGATATGGACAGATCAACAGTCAATCATCTTGGGGGAATTCTTGTATTTATATTTTAAAAGTCCAGTTATAAAATAAGTATTTTGAATCTAATAAATAAATGAGTTATAAATTTTAATTTTCTTTCTTACTATAGTTATATGAATTTTGATAGGAGTGTATCTTATTCCCACACAATGATTGATGTGGATAGGTGTCCTTTCGTGCAGGTACCTAATTTTTTTCGTTGTAAGTAATTTTGACCGTTCTAATTGGCCACCCTGTGTGTGATGGATCACCAAACACATCACAAAACCTGTTACATGGAGTGTATGTGTGTGGTCTATTACCAAACATATAGGGCAACCTCTTAGCCATGGCCTGAATGTTCTCTTTTATTTCTGCTTCCTTTTGTTGTTTTGTAGCAGCAACAACAACCTCTTTTTCTTTTGCTGCTTCCTCTTTTGTCTTTTCGTTCAAAACCTCCTTCGATGCTTTATCATTGGTAGATCCATCCTTGTTAGACACTAGAAGAGGATGTAATTGAGATCCATGTGTGGGTAGATCAACAGTCCATTGTATTGGGGAAATTCCTGTATTTATATTTTAAAGCACAATTATAAAACAAGTATTTTGAATCTAATAAATCAAAGTAGTTATGATTTCGAATTTTCTTTCTTTCTAGAGTAATATAAATTTTGATAGGAGTGCATCCTATTCTCAATCAAGGGTTGATGTGTTGCAGGCACCTGATATTTCGTGTTGTAAGCAACATTGGCTATTCTAGTTGGCCGCTTAGTACGAATGAGTACTCTAACTGATGATGTGCGTGATTCATAACCAAAAACATCATGTGACTGATTAGCCATGACCTGGACATTCTTTCTTATTTGTGCTTTATTTTTCTGGTATTTCACATATTTGATTTAGTTGAAAACAAAATGAAAACAAAGAGAACTTTATTTCTAAGTAGATAGATAGATCCTATGTAGCATCATTAGATAATCAAATTAGGAAAACTTATCCTTTTCTTGTTTTTTATCATTAGCTGATCTTTTCCTAATTGAAGCACTATATATATGAATATAATTTATAGCAACTCACCTGTTCAAGAACTAGTGTGTATGTATATATATATATATATATATATATATATATATATATATATATATATATATATCTACCTGTAAATATAATTAATAGGTTAGATGAAAGTTATACAAATTATTCATGTGGTTAACTCTATTTTTAAACTTAAGCATATATAAAAAACTAATATATTTGAACAATCCTCCTCTACTTAATATGTTCAATGTTAATAGAAATAGGGTTGCCACTACAAGTTTCCAATGATTAGATGTTTGAAACATTGATGATTTTTTTTAATATTCATAATATTAAAGATAAAAAAATTACTTTGGTTGATTTAACATGATGTCGAGAGAAAATAAACCTTAAATAAATAAAATATTTCAATTATAAAGTAATTTTAGTGTGGAAAAATTAGTTTATTGGGATGAACCCGGGAAAACATCAGATTTTTATAAATACTATTAGAAAAACTTTTTTTTTTTTGTGTTACTTATAATTAGGATTTAATTTTCCTTTAATATTCTTTTCGTCATATATAAATTAAAATTATACAATAAAGGTAAATATGTTACCCTTGGAATCACTTCATAGTACAAAAAAGATGTACATCGACGATGCGCAAAGCTTAAACTCTATGTAAAAAGATAATAACTTACTATAGATGGTCAATGTTATCCAATGACGTAACAAAATTATACAGTAATGGTGTAAAAATATTATAATAATTTTTATATTCAAATATTCTTATTAGTTTACATGTAATTTCGATTCATTAATGTTATAATCCTTAATTAATTGCTTTTGTAAAGAAGTTTTAACAAAATATAAATTTTAATAAAATTACATTAAATATGAGAAGTAGATCTTATGAATATTTGGAAGGGTGTCAACTTTATAATTACTACACATAACAAATTAGATTGCAAGTGAGAGCTATAAATAGGACTTACATTACTGATTTTTCCCATCCCATCACTCATTTAACAACAATAATCTTGCTTCCTAATTCTTTCAAATTAATTAAGTAGTTATGAGTTCATCAACAAGATCTGAGTCCGACAATAGTTCTTCAATTGAGTACAGTTCCTTTGAGGATACATACAATGTAAGTTTTTCTAGTTTGACTATCTATATATATAGAAAGTTCTCATTATTTTCATTTCATTCTCAATTCAAATATGTACGACGTTTACTAATATACTATTTTTTTTATATATATATGAAAAACAAGAGCGACGATATCAATGATGATGGAATGGTCATCAATTTTACTTACAATGAGAATGGTTAGATGCCAGCAGAAAATTACAGTTACCCAGTTAAACCCTTGTTTGGGAATATGATGTATTACTGAGTTCAAAGTACTTAGGGGTCGTTTGGTTTGAATATAAGTTATGCTGGGATACGTTATGATGAGATTAGTTATATTGGGACTAGTTATCCTGGTTATTTCTTATTGATTTTTTGGTTTGTTGTACTAAAAATAATAACCATTGCATACTTCCTAAAAATAAGTGGTTTGATTACAAAATACCCTCTTTTTTTAGCTTTTTGTATATATTTTTTTAGTAGAGTTTTAGTTATTCATTCTTAAAAACAAACCTCCACCTTATTTAACTTAATTATTTTTATGTATGAATTCCCATGAATTTTCTGTGTTCAATTATGGAGGTATCAATAATCCACGCTAAAGAAAATGGAGCTAAAGATTTTCCATCCAAAATCACTATATTTGTATGACAATACCATATGTCCAAGTCCAACAAATGATAAACTTTAACACAATTTGTTTGGGGGTTGGAAGGGAAGAGGGGAATTGATCTCTTCTACAAAAGAACCCCAGAAAGATCTATCTAAATGTTCATCACTACAAATTATAGAAGTAAACTTGTGTCTTGTGTAAATAAAAGTTGAAACATTAGAGAGAGCCAGCCATTTCCCATCTTAATAGTAGTGTATATATTGGGTGATTGACCTTTTCATCACAACGAGCTAGCAGAAGCACGAATAGGCAAAGTCATTCGTAATGAAATATGTAGTCAGTTGAAGAAACAGAGGAACTAGAAATATCAGCAGGAACTAGTATTTGAAGGGCAGTTTTGTCATTTAATAAGTTTTATCCCATGAAAAATTATGATGGGATTATTATACCACCCCTTGGGAGGGATAACTTATCCTGGTACTATTTATTAATCCCGAGATAAGTTATTCCAAACTTTCCAACCAAACACTAGATTAAGTGCCACTAAATATTTATCCCAGGACTATTTGTGTTTATCCTTCACACCAAACGACCCCTTATTGTATAACTGAATACTTAAAATATAACTATAGGTAATCCCAAAATACACTTGAACATTGATCTACCCATATATTGTAACGCATCGCTATTTCAAAGAACTAGAAAGAGCTAGAATTAGAAATAGCCATTTTTGGAAAGAATGAAAAATCTGGAAAATCGGTTAAGTTAAGAATGAGTTTTGGGTCAACTTCAAACAACCATAACTCCTAGTTCAAGACGGTTTAGGTGTGCTTCCATATACCATAGGAAATATCCTAAAATTATCTTTCCAACGTCGCCGAGTTTGTATGAGTGAGATATGCCCATTTGAAGTTGGGCTGTTCAAATAAGGAAAGTCCAATTCGGATTTTGGAAGGGTATTTTGGTCTTTTCATTACCCAATTAATTAAATCCATTTCTAGTAAATTAATTGGGGTCTAAACTGAGTTAGTTTAGTTTACGCTATTGAGAATTGTGCTAGGGCTTTGAGAGAAGAGAAGAGAGGAGGAAAGGAGAAGAAAAATCAAGATTTCGTTGTCTTCGTGAGAAATTGATTGCGGGTTTTGTCAAGGATTTGATCCTACAAGGTATATGAGACTTTCATAACGTTGGGTTCATCCACCCACATGCCAAACATGTTTATTTCAGCATGAATTCATCCTAAAAAGGTTGAAAGTTTGATGTTCTTGATATGTGTTCTTGAATTTACTTTCGTTCTTAAATTGGGCTGAGATTAAGGAGTTCTTGAGGTTATTGCGTCGAATTATAGAGTGGTTTTTAGTTAGGTTCTTAGCTACATTTACTAGGTATCTGAATCTAAAGAGAATTTGAAAAAAAAAAACTGAGTTTAGGCAAATTGGAGCTGGAAAATGAAGAAGGGAAAAATCGGGCGAATCTGGGTACCAGGTCCACGTCGCGGACTTGTTCCTCAAGATGGGAAAATTCTTCCTCACGTCACGGAGTGGTCACGGACCGTTCTGCCTAAAAAAAAATTCGCGACCAAATATTTAAATGCATCTCTGCGTCGCGGAGTAGTTTCTAGACAGTGATTTCTTGATCGTTTCTCATGTTTAACTATCTAAAAACACTCTTAAACACCATGAGATCCTTCCTATCACAAATCACAATCCTTGAATCAATAGATTCAAATTCAAGGAAAGTTAAGAGCCAAGTCTACAGAGTTCTTAGAGTCATTTCAAAAGTCTTTTGCAAACGTTTTAACTTTGTTTTAAGACTTGAGTTTTGAGTTGAGTAAAGTGTAAAGATCAAAGTTCTTTTCTTCAAAAAGAGTATCTAGGAACTAAGTATTCTCAAAGAGTAAATGTTTTCACATTTAAACAAGAGAGGAAACACTGATTTCCAAGAGACCTTTTGAGCTAAGTTTTTGAGTAATTATTTCAAATCAAAGAAAGAGTTTTGATTTTACAGCATATGAGCTGAGTATATTTTGGGAGTAGTATTGAGCACCGATATGAGTATGCGAGTTCATAATAACTCAAGTCTCCATAAACCATGTAGCAGTCATGGGTAGAAAGGATCATACTTTTTAAATGATTCCTTAGTGCTTTTTAGCATAAACTAGTGGATCCACTTAGTTGAGGCGTTCTATATGGCAACAAAGTATAGGACAATTTTGGCAGCGTGGGCGAGACGCTGTATCATCACTTAGGCTCATAGTGATGGTTGTCTTGTATAAACTGCACCATTATTGTTGTTTTACTTTGCATTTAAGTTGAGTAAAACCAAGGTAAGTGTTCCTTTTAGATTCCTTTCAAGCTTATGTTATGTTTAGTTTTTTTCTCGCATACTCGTACATTCAATGTACTGATGCCATTTGGCCTGCATCATTTTATAATGTAGACACAGGTAATTAGGATCAACGTCCAGGGCCCCGTTGATCCAGTTGAGCACTTAGAATCAGTTGGTGAGCCTCTTTGCTTTCTAGAGGACTCTTTTTACTTTGCTTTCTAGTATTTCAGTTGTTAGTATGATCGGGGGTCTTGTCCCGACATCCCTCCTTGTTTTAGAGGCTTCATAGACAGTTAGTAGTTCAGTTGTCTTTACATTGTTATTTTTTATGTTAAGACTTATGTTGTCACTTTTGCCAAGTTGAATGTTTGACCTTTAAATGTTCTAAGTTATTTTATTAAACAGTTGAGTAAAGATGCATTGAATCTTTGTATTAATGCTTAAAGTCTTCTGCTGAGAGTCTAGCTAGGCCAAGGGTTTGCTTAGGGCCAGAAATGGTTCTCGAGTGCCAGTCCCGCCCAGGGTGTAGGCTTGGGGCGTGACATATATGATGATGAAGCACCAAGTGGAGATGCAGAAGAGGTTTTGGAGGACTACGAAGCACAAGTAGGAGAGGCAATTGTTGGTGATGCTCATGTGGAAACACGTCCAGTTATACACAAAGACATGGTTTTTGTTGTGGAGTGTTATTGTCTAGATCTCAACCTTCCTCCACCAGAGGAAAATGATAAAGATAGTTACTAATTGAAACATGAAACAATGTATTTCTCAATTATGTTTTTTAATTGTGATGAAGATTCTCTAGTCATGTACTTTCAAGTTTTTCATTTGTTTTTTTATGGATACTTTTTAGTGTTACGTTCTTTTTGTTATGGTAGCTATTTTCATATTTTGTTTCAATATAATTTCTTGTTTTAGTTTATACAATTACTAGAGCACAAGGCAATGCACTACACGGTTTCTTTAGATTATCTAAAGTATGATAATCCCTTGAACTTGTTTATTTGATAGTCTTTACACCCCTTAAATATTGATGCAGGAAACACTATCAAATAGGAAGATTTAAGGGGTGATTAATACAACTTATAGTTTAGAAAGGAATATGAAAAAAATGCACCGGAAGTCTATAGATATTGTCATGACCCGACTTCTCGAGTCTTGATGACACCTACTATAACCCACCAACAGGTAAGTCAACCCGTACCCAAAATGACAAGTAATGGGTACAAGGGTAGAACTTAAAGAAATAACACTAATATAAGAAAATAGACAGAAGAAAAGCAAACCAAAACTATATATACAAGAAACCCTCCCAGAACATGGAAGTCACGAGTACATAGCTTTTTAGTATGAACAAATACAAGTCCAAAAAGTGGACTACAACAAGCCGTCTTAGAGGTAAAATACTAGCTAACATAAGTAGAAAAGGAGACAGGATGATCCAGGAAGCCAAGTGTTCACTCTTGTCTCTGATATCCCAAGGCTACAAAAGATGGAACGAACGATCACCGTTGCTAGCTAGTACTAGATCCTGTAACAAGAAAAAGATGCAGAGTGTAAAATGAGTACCAAAACAAAGGTACTCCGTAGGCATCATAGGCCAACTGAGAAAAAAATGTAAAGAGAATTCTAAAAGAAAGAATCTAGACACACACAACGATCTAAAGGGGAAAATAAAGAAAGCACACGAGCGCACACGAGCATACTTGAAGAAAATCTAAGTACAACTAACTAAACCTAACTGGACCGCATAAGCCTAGCGGACAGACTCATGCGCAAGTGTAAATTAAAACCTGAGCGGACCACCATAATCTCGACATGTACAAAAAATAGCTAAGACTACAAGAATGATGTGTATCTCAGATTCAAATCCAAGAATATCATCCGGGATCCTAGCCCAAGTAACCACGAACCAAGAAACTAATCAACTCCCAACCTAGGTATCAAGAGTTAAAACCAATCCACGCGCCCAACCATACAAACCATTCCCTAAGGCATAAGACGCTTAGCTAGCAAGAGTGACCTAGGGGCATGTCGACTCCGTAGAGGATCTCACATATCAAGCTTGCCAAGCTAGCCAGTCCACTCCCGAGAATGTAAGCCACCCAACTAGTAAGAGTGACCCGGGGGTATGTCAACATTGAAGAGGATCTCAAGTAGGCCCCAATCTACCATGGATTGATGTCCACTCCCAAATAATAATAAAAGGCTCCATGCCTGAAATACACTAACTTCGAGAAGCACACAACCTCTAGTAACACATCAGAGACATAAAAATATGGAGAGAAGATAGAAGGTCTAACAAGCTGCACAAACGTCTAAACTAGGGTCCATACTACGAGACTCAAGTTTGTTATTTCAATCTACAAGGACCTTATCCATTCGAAGTGACATCGGAAACATAATAAAGCTACAAGGCTAGCGGGTCTAAGTCATCACTAGTCTATCTTAAAAGAAGGCTTGAAACAACTACAACAATAACCATGCAGTTTAAAATAAACCCAAGCTAGGGAAGCCTATAAACTCAAAATTTCACTTAAAATGGAGGCTCTTCGACATCTCCCAATCACAAACTTTAGTAGCCACTCTCCCAACAATTACACAGGACTTTGAATCGCTGAAATCGAAGCTTGAGAGCTGAAGAAATCACCAAAACAAACTAAGATAAAAAGCAGAAAATCGCAACTAAGTCTTTTATTCGAGACTTTCGACCTTCGCTTAAGCGCCCATGAAAGTCATTTAAGCGACATGCATCAATAAGGTGGGCCTCACTTTTGCAAGCTCATGACCGCAAAAGCTAGACTCACTGAAGCGAACACAATCATCAATAATGAGGTCCCTTAAAGTGAACATATGGTCGCTTTAACGACAACGGCTTGCATGGCTGGGCTTGCTTAAGTGGATCCCTAGTTTCAATGCTTTCACTTAAGCGAACCTAATGGCACAAAAGCAGCCACCCTAGACATCAGGCATTGAAATATTTTAGCAAAGTCCAGCGGACTTCGATCGGGGGCTTAGGATTGGTTCAGAACCCTGTAAACAAAAATAATATGAAAACCACTCAAATTTGACATTTGGGACTCAATAGAGCAGTTAAAACTTCCATACGAGGTCATCTTGACAAAATATGGGTCCCACACCCAACTCCAATTTAAGCCAAAATCCACAAGAGGGCTCAAAATAGGCCCAAAAGCCTCATGACCTAAATGAAGGATCATTTTAGAGCAAATTCAATATTCTTGAGCTAACCACATTGACAAAATTCTCATCCGAGCTCGTTTACTTAGAATGTTGCTAAAGTTAAACTAGGCCTTAACTTGAATGTTAAAACACCTAATCACATAAACTCACACTAAAAGCCTCAGGAGTCGTGTTGACTATGCAACTAGCCTAAAATGACCCTTTCAGAGCTGATGGGATTGTCCAAATTAGATTCTGAGGAACTTCTAATAAAAATGACCTTTCACGATTCAAAATCTCCAAAACACTAAACCTCACATAAAACTAAATAAACGACCAAGTGACCGGACTATCAATCCTAGCAAGTCATAAATGACACGGGGTTGATACAAGAAAGCTCTAAATGCTAAAAAGAGGAATAAACACAAAAATGACCTAGAGGTCATTACAACATCCACTACTAAAAGGAATTTCTTCCGTGAAAGCAAGAGTCAATAAGTACTTGAAGGCTCAAACAAGCAAGGAAACTACTCCCGCATATCATGCTCAGTTTTCCAGGTAGCCTCCTTAACTAGTTAATGTTTCCAATGGGCCTTAACCATATGAATGGCTCTTGAATGCAACTGTTGCACATCTCTGGCTAGAATGAAAATTGGCTCCTCCACGAAAGTCAAGCGATCATCCAAATATACTTCATATAACTAAAGTACATGCGACTCATCTGGACCATACCAACACATCATATAAACATGAAAGATTTGGGGGATAGATGCGAACATCGAAGGCAAAACTAGCTAATATGCAACCTCTCTAACTGTCTTGAGGATCTCAAAAGACCTAATATACCTAGGGTTAAGCTTTCCCTTCCCGCCAAATCTCATCCACCCTTCATGGGCGACACACGAAGGAAGACTCTATTACCAAATGGAAAAAAACCCTCAAATGTTGCCGTCTACGATTTGAATAACTCATGTGCCTGCTCTAACTATCTGAAGCCTATCCTAAATCACCCTCACCTGCTCCAAAGCCTCTGAAATCAAGTTTGTACCATGCAGTTTAGGCTATCTAGACTCAAATCAACCAATTGGAGAGCAATAATGCCTATTATATAAAGCCTCAATCGAGGCCATATGGATGCTAGAATTATAGTTATTATTGTATGCAAACTCTGCCAAAGGTAAGAATTGGTCCCATTGACCTCCAAACTCTAAGACACAAGCCTGTAACATGTCCGTAAGAACATGAATAGTATGATACGACTGATTATTAGTCTGCGAATGGAATGTTGTGCTAAGGTCAATATGAGTGTCCACATCATCTTGAAAAGTCCTCCAGAATCTAGAAGTAAATGGAGCACATTGATCTGATATAATATAGTCTGGCACACCATATAGATGATTCAACTAATAAATGTAGATACGGGCCAATCTCTTGGTGTTGAATGAAGACTGAACAAGGAGAAAGTGTGTTGATTTGGTCAATCGATCAATGATGACCCAAATACTATCAACACCTCTAGAAGTCCAAGGCAACCCTACCACAAAGTCCATAGTGATGCGATCCCACTGCCACTCTAGAATGGGTAATATCTGAAACTCATCACCAAGTCTCAAGTGCTCACCTCCTTACAACTCAAATAATGGGACACATAATGCTACTCAATGTACGATTCAGCTTTGCGGTTCTCGGATGGATAGATTATCTAGAATCAAGGGCCTCACAAAGTATCAACTGAATCAAACCCCAACTCTTGGAAAATAAATATGACCTTTAAACCTCAAAATCCCATCTAAATCTAGGAAATCTTACAAGCATTCTTGCTAACACTTGATTTTGAAGTTCCATCAAGGCCTCATCCTCAAACTGATAGCTACGGATATAATCAAGTAAAGAGGGATGGACTCCCACATAGGCTAAAACACACCTAGAATATGAAACATCCAACCAAACCATGTCATTAGCTAAGGATTGAATGTCCAAAGCTTAGTGTCACTCCGTAGTAGATAAGAAGGCTAGAAACCCATACTCATTGTCTTCTAACTCAAGGCATCTGCTACCATATTCGCCTTGCCCGAATGGTAGAAAATAAAGAGGTTGTAGTCCTTAAAAAGCTCAATCTAGCAATGCTGCGTCAAATTAAGGTCCCTCTAGCACATAATATACTGAAGAATCCTGTTGTCATGACCCAAAGTATACCCTAGGCGTAACTTGGCATATAGAACCCTGAGAGGCCCTACAAAAGCCATTAAGCATATATCATACAAGGTAATATAAATAAAGACTTTAAATAATAACATTAACATATCAAAGAGTTTGACAAAGGGGAAGTTTAACAAATGTTTCAAAGCTATCTAATACATCATAAGGAAAGTGATAACGACATAACCCATACATCACATACAAAGTTGGAAAAGGGAAATAACATAAATCTATAAAGAATCTCAGTCCTCAGAACATGAGGACTACCAATAAACTTGAAGCACTCAATCAATCTCTAGCCACGAGTATGCGAGGTAGGAATGTCGGACCTTACATTCATGAGATAATGTAGGCAACAATATGCATTAGTACATGGAATGTATTAAGTATGGGGAAATATGTATAAACATGGACATCATAGCATAATGGTATAAAACATGTAGACATGATCAATATTTGGACATTTTAAACATTAGGAAGTCAAACATGAAAATCATAAGACATAGTCAATGCTTTTGAAATAAAGACATACAAAAGTTTTGAAGAAAACAAAGTCATTTTATGAGATCTTAGCTTTAACCGACAATAAGACCATGAGAGCTATATAATGGAGTTTGGTATATCCATCATACCAAAGGAAGGGGAATCTACTTGCCAATGTATAATCCGTACATATCATCATTTGCTAAAGTTGATCCACTAGCTAGGTTATTTAGGACAAACCTACAGGGGCACATAGTTTGAGACTAGAGGTTGCTACTAGAGACTATCCTATTTGAGCCTCTACCTCAAGGCCCTCTCGGTGCTAAGTCTAAATCCCAACGAAATGGATAAAAGTCAATTATCATTATAACATAGGAAAGGCAATGATCAATACCAATCCACATCTTTCAAGACCAAATCAGAGAATAACTCCTTACACATAATTTAAGATAGATGAGAAAATCTTTCACCAAGGTGAATCCATATGTAAGAAGTACCTTTCACAATAATGATCATTATAACACGTGAGAAAACCTTTCACAATAACATTGATACTTTTTTTTTCAAAACATCCTCAAATTATTTATAATAACTTCATAAAAAGATGCATATCTTTATAACTTTATAACTCATAGGTTCATGAGTTAATCACAGGTTCATAGTGGAAAATCATAATTTAAGCATGGTCAGCATAATTTCAACTAAATACCATGTATTGATATAGAATCATGCATTAGAAGACTTGTTTAGCAAAAATCAATCACAATTGAAAGAAACCCATAAGGATTTAATTGAAACCCTAATTTAAACAATTGAATTTGAGATTGAGAATTGGAAGCCTTGGGGACCATGGTGGAAAGGACTCCATGGGTAAATACCCACATGCCTTGATCCTTTAAACCCAAAAATAATGGAGGAGTGGAGCCTCGGATGGACACTAGATCTTCCTCTTCTTCCTTAGTCTTAAGAGAATTTGGGGAATGAAATTGGGGGAATTTAGGAGAATGAATAGAGAATGGTTATCTAGGGCTTAAAATTGTTATATAGGGATTAGGGTAGAAGTAAAATGACATAGTTTTGATCTAAAACAATTAGGGAAATCACCCAAAAGCCCTTGAAAATAACTGTCGGTCTTGGCCTACGGTTCCCACCTACAGACTGTAGAACTTTCTATTATCCATACCGGTCAACAATTGATCAAGTACTGGGACTATGATTTTACCTATCTTTTGAGAGAACCTTTCTACAGCTCGTAGGTCTTCATATAGTTAGTAGACAGCAACTGTAGAAACCAACTTTGACCCTCATAATTTTATTAAGTCTGAGACTCACCTATGAGACCTATATATGACTCGTACATATGATGATAGATCATCCTAGTGAACCATAAAAAAGGTACTAGGACTTGGTTTTGGAAAATTATTTTCCCCCTTTCTACGGTTGCCATCTACGGCCCGTAGAAGATTCTATAGTCTGTAGATGATTTTATGGTCAGTAGATGGGACCCTTAGACATAACCTGAAACCCTAAAAACTACTGTCACTCAGTGTACATCTCGCAACAAATTCCATACAGGTAGTCCCTCCATATCTTAAGCACAAAATCTAATGTCGCCAACTCAGGGTCATGATGGGATAGTTGCACTCATGTATCCTAAGCTGCCTCAATTCTTAAGCAATAAACTCACCCATGCATCAAACCACAACCCAAACCAATGCCGGATACATCACAGTAGACCGTGAAGCCCTCGCCCTCAACTGAAAGAGTCAATACAAAAGCAGTAGTTAGCGACTCCTTGAGATTCTGAAAGCTCAACTAACACTCCTCAGACCACTACAAAGGATCATCAAGGCAATTTAACCGGGTCAAAGGTGTTGTGATTGTGGAGAATCCCTCCACAATCCATTAATAGTAGTCTACTAATCAAATGAAGCTCCGAACTTCAGTAACTGAAGTGAGCCTAGACCAATAACGAATAGCCTCAATATTTGCAAGATATACCATGATGCCATCCTTGTATACCATGTTCCCCAAGAATTTTATAGACTCAGGCCAAAACTCACACTTTGAGAACTTGGAATAAAGCTATTGATCTCTTAAAGTCTGAGAAACACAATCCTCAAATGTTGCTCATGATTAGTCCTACTCAACGAGTATACCAGAATATCATCTATGAAAAAAATGATGAACAAATCATGAAACATCCTTGATGTGAGGCCAAATATATATATATATATAATCATTATTCGCCTCATATTTATTTTTTATTGTCGTTTTTAGCATAAATTTATGAAATGTTCTTATTCTATGTATTTTATTTGTAGGATTGAAGTGGTGTGAAGATGAATAAATTTGGAGCACAAATAAATTAAAACCAAGAAATCATAGAAGGAAATCAAGATGACAGCTTAACAGATTAAATTTAATGGAATAATATATATATATATATATATATATATATATATATATATATATATATATATATATATATATATATATATAGAGAGAGAGAGAGAGAGAGAGAGAGAGAGAGAAAGAGAGAGAGAGCAACAATCTTCAAATTGAATTGCAATTGAGAGACAAAACTATTGTTGAGGTGGCGAAAAAAAGAGACTTGCAGAAACAACAAACAATTGGAACCCAATTCCTTTCGATTTTTGGTTTCCTAATATGTTTTGGAGTCAATTATTTTATTTTTGATTTCTATATTTATAAATAGTCCATAAAGATATCCAACCAACAGCCAATAAACAATACACAATATACAACTTAGAGCTTATAACTTGAGAACTTTGGAAGAGTCGTCGTGAATGCCTGAGAACTTCAGTTTATTCTTTCTTCTCCTTTATTATTTATTTTTATTTGTGATTATTGAAAGATATTTTCACTATTGTCCTTAAATTTTCATGATTAACAAGCTATGTTATGAAATCATGGGGAACACATTCCTAGTTATTTCTAATAATCTAAATACAAATAAATACTTAGTTCCAAGATATTTTTATTCTTTTTATTTTTGTTTCAATTTAAATTCTCCATATTTTAAATAACGACTGTCGAGTTAAACATTGCTATTGATAATATTCTTTCATATTCTCTGTGGGATCGATCCTGACTCATAGTTGGGTAAATATATTGTATATGATTGCTTATATTTCTTTTCGAGAAGTATATTTGGATGTTATAGAAAATGGTGCCATTGCCAGGGAATGTGGCATATAAATTATCTTTAGTATTTATTTTGACTTGTAAACATTATTTTATTTTAATTTTTTTTTTATTATTTTTACTCTTCTTCAGAGGTCATTAAAAAATCATGTAGTGATAAGTGTTCTTGTATTTCTTGCACTTTTGATATTTTGGATTCTTATAGGTTAGTTTTTTCTCAACAAAATAATCTATATGGGGACATGGAAGATTTGCTGATACTCTTTATAAAACCATAATTAAGCGTATGTATGAGGTTAATATGTTTAGGTGTGATATATAAAATTTAAATGTTTAGTTAAATGCAAAGATTGATGCGTATGATACCCTGCAATTTAGTAATAACATGTGTGTGGAAGAAAATATACTTATAAACTAACTTGAGAAGCTAAAATTGGAGGGCGAATTACTTGATCATACTTTTATTGATGTTGTCATTGTTGAGTAGAGTACACTAGAGTTATGTGATGAAGTATATAATATTATTCTTAAAAGCTCTAATGTGTGTAAATATGAGGGTGTAAATAATAATACAATTCATGAGTTAGGACACATTGAACCTCATTCCAATAATTTTTCCACATTATGTTTAGATGATGAGATATTAATCGAGCTATCTAAACCTATAGAAAAGTGTATATGGGGGGGGGGACAATGTGTCTATATTATTGAATTTATTATTCCAAAATCATATAATTTCATATCTCACTTAGGATCCAGGAACTGCGAAATGCGATATCTATTGCTTGGGACCTTAATTTTTGTCCCACCACCCCTTGAACGCAATAGAAAAATTGATGCAAAATTAGGGGTGAAATTCATATCTTCAAAGTTGAAGGAAAAATAGTAAAATTGATGGTGTCGTGTCGCGATGTTAAATCAAGTGCTTATTAGGAGGCAACCCAATTCGTAGTGTAGCTTCTTATTTTTTTTTAATTTCTTTTTAGTCTCACTTTTTTTATTGTTTTTGTTTTTACAGATTTAGGGAAAGTCAGTATACCAAAATTTGAAGCTAAGGAACACATTTTGAGCTTAAGTGTGGAGTGCACACGACCCTTGATGAAAGGAGAAAAAAACATGTTATTAGCTAGGCCATAGAGGTTTGATGGAGTATTTCTAACCCTGCTTCTTCTTCTTCTTCTTCTTCTCTTTTCTATAAATTGTTTGGGGACAAAACATGATTTTTAAGTGTGGGGTGAAAATTCTTCTGATAGTTGTGAGCTTAAAAGTGAATATGACACATGATTTTTTTAATGTAAAAAATACAAGGATTTTCTTTATTATTTTTTTATTTTATTTGAAATAAAACTGAAAAAAAATCTTTATTATTCTTTTTACTGTAGGTTTTAGTGGCATATCTCATCTACCCCTTGGTTTTTATTATGGCCTCGGTTCATTTTTGAGTGGGAGCCCTTTGAACCGGGTATTAGTTTTTTTTAGAGTAACTTTTATTTTATTTTATTTTGTTTGGAGAGAAAATAAAAGACCTTTCTTACTTGTTTGATAGTAGCAATTTAGTCTTGAGTTGAGTGTTACTTTTCTGTCAGTGCTTGAGAATAAAATTTAAAATAGATTTTTTAACACCTAGGTTCATGGTTGTGACTCTATATATATATTTATTCATATTTTATAGGTTGTAATGACCCTGTCTCTCTTAGAAGTAGAATTAATCCAACTTGATTGAGACTTGTGTCATGTATGGTGAGGTTGTTTGCTTATATTTCATGTTTTGCATCTTAGTCTATAACTTACCCTGCATGTTAGTGAAGTGAAATAAAAAGTATTACTTTGTTTAGAAGATGATAATAGACTTTCTTTGATTTGTCTTGTATGTTTTAGCCTTTTCAGCTATTATATTACTAGTAACCCTTTTGAGCTTGTAGCCTTTCATTTGGTAGTCTTATATTTATCTTGATCCATTTTTTTGAATCCCTAATTTTTTGCACCTTGCTTCCTTGAGCACTGTAGCATGAATTGTGATAAAATTAGTATGTTTGAAGAAAAGGGATGATTGAGTAAGAAAAAAACGATCAAGGATAGTTACTTGTGATGAGAGGGCACTCTTAGAAAGAGTGTTACTTGAAATACAAAATTTTGAAGAAAAATTATTGAAGCATTCTTGATATGATGATAATTACTTGTGAATAATTTTTGAAGAGAGGTCTGAAAAAAAGTGATGAAAAAAATCGTTGCTCAAACAAAGGGGAGTTTCAAGTCACAATTATATAGTTTCTTACCTTTCCTATCGCATACATTACAATCTTTTAAAGTCCTATTTGATTCTATTCAAGCTTGCTTAATTAGTGGAGATGTACATAATGGGAAAACCTATGGTTCTTTGTGCATACATGTGAATTCTTTTGTGAGTGAGACAGTTTTTCTTTGATGATTAGTTTTTAATTTATATTATATTCTTTAAATTGAGTATGTTGACTATTTCTTCTTGTGAGGGCACTAGTTTCATGATAGATAATTGATTTTATTAGCTTTTGTTGATAGTAGGTGAACAAACCTAATTTGATGAGTAGAGTCTGTCTTTGAAGTTAGGAGGTTAGAAGTTTGTTGTTTTATTCTATATCTTGAATAATGATTGAAATAAGTACTTGGTATTACGATTTATGGCTTAATTGTTTTTATGAATCAAAGTGGTGGTATTCCTAGTTCAATTTTTTAGATGAGCTTCATGGCGTTCTTGAGGAGGAACAAAAGTTGAAGCGTGACGTATTGATGTGAGGCCAAATATACATATGGCAGTAGTGGCAAGATTTTAAAGAATGTTGACTTTGTTACTTGCACAAGCGAAGGAAACAAACATGCAAGACTAAGTTGGCGACGTATTGTTGACAAAGCTAAGGTGTGCACAATGACACCAAGGCCAGATTCTGAAGTGGAAAGAGAGGGCCAAGGACTTGAAGGCAAGACAACTTGGTGAGGACTGGACTAGGTGAAGTCTTAACAATGTTGTGAGGGCATGACATTGATATTCAAAGAAATGGAAAGGGCAAGATGACCGGAAAAGTTAAGGTAGCAAAGAAATGGGAATTGATGCCAACATGAGATAAAGGAATGGCATGAATTTGTACATTACCATGGCACCATTGAGTGGGAGCAAAGAAAGGCTGAAATGTTTAAGTTAAGATGTGGTATGTGCATGAGCAGCTCGACCAGCAGACCAACTAAAGAAAATTTGCCAGACGGTTACACAACACATGCTAGACATATGATTGCCAGTTACAAAAAGTGTAGCATCGTCTTATATCAGCTAAGGCTGGTTTTTGGTGCCTTGTTTTAATTAATTTGAATATCCCAAGAAATTGTGGGTTGTGAAATTCTTAGGATAGGATCAAGATAAGGAAGCCAAGTATTTCTATCCTTGTAAGACACTTGTCGGCAGATTGGTTGTCCCGTGATTTATAAATGTGCATGCTGACGTAGTGTCAAAAATAGATTGTGTATTTTAAGTATTAGGGAATACTAAAATAGAGTGCAAAATCTAAGTGTAAGGTCTAGGGTTAACTCATAGTTCCAAGGTTGGTACAAATTGAGAGTGTTCTTGCGTTTACTTCAATAATACAAGTTGGAAATTAAGTTTTCTGTAAATTTCTTGTGTTTTCTTCATTCCTATATTTCGCTGTCTTTATTATATAGTTTCTTGCATTATTAATCCTAAGTCCTAGATTTTTTCTTCCTAAATTTGAGTTAAACAAAAATTCTCCTAAATTTGGCTAAGTGTTGGGAAGGCTGAAGTCAACATAGACGTTGGCTGCCAAAGAGGGTTAAATCAGTGAACTACTTAGTAGTCAAAGATCAACCCCCTAACTATTGGTATCAGAGAGTGGTGTTGCAAGGAATTGAAAGATGGTGACGAATGCTGAATTGGGGGAACATGTGCGCAGAATCAAAGCTTTCATTGGCCTGACGGATGAACGACTTGATGATTCAACTTCGGTGGATCTGCTCACATAGATTTATGGAATGAAAAAGGGAATTTGAAACTTTTCATTTAGAATTGGGTTTATATTGGGCTAACATCGAAGACCAACTAGTAGAGAGTATGAGTTTTCGTTAGGCAGTGACATTGCAACTTGACGGCGTGATGAAGGATAATGAAGCCCTTAGAACTAAATTTAACAAAGTATTGAAGGAAAAAGAAATCCTTCACGCAGAACTATCCATCTTGCATTTGGCTATTGCTGCTCGTAGAATAACTCGTGGGGAAACTTCTAAGGTGAAAATTCCCAAGCCTAAGGCATTTGGGGGCATAAGGAGTGCAAAGAAACTCGAAAACTTCTAATGGAATATGGAACAGTATTTCATTGCACCCCATGTACGTGATGAAGATAGGTGTCAATCACTGCTATGTATCTTGTGGATAATGCAGAACTGTGGTGGCGTAAAAGAATGGCTGAACAAGTGAGTGTTGAACTTCCTAAGATTTATTCGTGCTAACTTCTGAAAAAAGAGTTGAAGGATCAATTTTTCCCTCACAATGCAGGCTGGATTGCTAGGGACCGTTTGAAGACACTAAGGTAGACCAGATCTGTTAAAGACTATGTCAAAGAATTTTCTTCTTTGATTCTAGATATTAACAACATGTCCAAGGAGTATAAGTTGCATAATTACCTCTATGGATAACAGAAGTAGGCACATAATGAACTATGAAGGCAGAACATTAAAGATCTTCCCAGTGCAATTGCGGCGGCAGATGCATCGTAGATTTTTGTTTGGGACGAGATGATGCTGAAAATTCTTCTATTTCTTCTAAGTCTAAGTTAAAAGACAAAATGAAGGATCGGAAGAAAAAGAAAAAAGATCAAAATATTGAGGACAAGACCAAGAATTATAGAAAAAGAGGAGGCTGGATCGTCCAAAGGCAAAGAAAAAGCTAAGTTTGATGATTGTTTTATTTGTGATAGACCACACATGGCAAGGAACAGTCCAATGCGGGAAAAAATTGTCAATTGTTTACTAGCTGAGATAGATGATGTAGAACCAGAAGAAGACCCAATGGCGTATGTTAATACTTTAATTGTTTTGTTATCCAAAAAGGAGGCTGCTCTATCTCAATTTATTTCGGCGAGAGCGCCAAATCAAATTGGTAGGGGTGTTTTGCTAGAGCCATGATCTAACGATTCAGTTAGATGGCAGTAGTAGAAAGGTTTTAAAGCATGTTGACCTTGTCACTTGCATAAGACAAGTATAAAAACATGCAAGGCTAAGTTGGCGACGGACTGTTGACAAAGCTAAGGTGTGCGCAATGGCACCAAGGACTGATTCCAAAGTGGCAAGTGAGGACCAAGGACAAAAAGGCAAGACAACTTGGTGAGGACTTGACAAGGTGAAGGCTTAACAATGTTGTGAGGGAATGACATTGATTTTCAAAGAAATGACAAGGGAAAAATGACCGGCAAAGTTATGGCAGCAAAGCAATGGGCATTGAAGCCAACGCGAGATAAAAGAATGACACGAATTTATACAGTAGCATTGCAGCATTAAGTGGGACAAGCGCAAGGTTGGAAAGTCTAAATTAAGCTTTGGTATGTGCATGAGCAGCTCGGTCATTAGACCAACTAAGAAAAATTTGCCCGGTAGATTCACAACACATGCCAGGAAAATGACTTGCGATTTCAAAAAGTGCAGCATTGTCCTTTTTCAGCTAGGGCTGATTTTTGGCGCCTTGTTTGAATTAGTTTGAATATCCCAAGCAGTTGTCAGTTGTCAACTGCATAGGACAGGATCAAGCTACGAAAACAAAGTGTTTCTATCCTTGTAAGACATTTGTTGGCAGATTGGTAGTCACATGATTTATAAATGTGCAGGCTGCCTTAGTGTCAAAAAAGGGATTGTGTGTTCTAAGTACTAGAGAATACTAAAATAGAGTGCAAAATCTAAGTATAAGGTCTAGGGTGATCTTATAGTGCCAAGGTTCGTACGAATTGAGAGTGTTCTTGTATTCAATTTTAAAATACAAGTTGGAAATTATGTTTCTGTAAACTTCTTGTGTAGTCTTCATTCCTATATTTCGTTGGCTCTATTATAATGTTGCTTACATTGTTAATCCTAAGTCCTAAAGGACTGCTGCCTAAATTCGAGTTAAACTAAAATTGTCCTAAATTTGGGTAAGTGTTGGGAAGGCTGAAGTCGACATAAGTGATGGCTGCCGAAGAGGGTTAAATCAGGGAACTAATTAGTGTTCACAGATCAACCACCTTACAATGTCTGTTAGACTCCTGATCTTATGACTCAGTTAGATGTCAGCAGTGGTAAAGTTTTAAAGCATGTTGACCTTGTCACTTGAATAAGCCAAGGAAATAAACATGCAAGGCTAAGTTCGCGATGGACTATTGACAAAGCTAAGGTGTGCGCAATGGAACCAAGGCTTGATTTTGAAGTGGCAAGTGAGGACCATGGAATTAAAGGCAAGACAATTTGGTGAGGACTTGACAAGGTGAAGGCTTAACAATGTCGTGAGGGAATGCCATTGGTATTCAAAGAAATGACAAGGGGAAGATGACCGACAAATTTAAGGCAGCAAAGCAATGGGCATTGATACCAACGTGAGATAAGGGAATGACACGAATTTGTACATTAGCATGGCAACATTGAGTGGGAGCAATGCAAGGCTGAAAATTCTAAGTTAAGCTCTGGTATGTGCATGATTAGCTCAGCCAGCAGAAAAACTTTCATGACCCAAAGTCGGGCCATGATGGTGTCCACTATAACCCACCTAGTGGACAAGCCTAACCGAAGAACACTCTAAGTGGAGACACAAAATATATAGAACATAAATATTTAAGCGAAAAGAAATGATTAATATATAGAAAGAAGGGCTATATCATATATATTTATATTTGTAATACGATACAGAATGTACAAAATAGGCCCAAAAGTGACCCAAGGATAAACTAACACAAGATGCCAATACAGAAGCTACTACAAACAAAAGGTGATAAATATATATAGAGAGCTGACTAATCCAAAATACAAAATGAAAGTTAGTACAAAAAGAGGACAACAACAATCCAAGTCTGGATGACCACTAGAGATCTAAACGGTCATTAATGAGGGTGGCTCGAATAGGAAGCTGCATAAAAAAAATGTAGAAGTGTAGCATTTGTACTAAACACGGGTTACCCAGTAGGCATCATTGTCATGCCCCGAGGCTACCCCCTTGACGTAAACACAGAACCTAGGATCACGAGTGACCCTAAGCAAACCCTGAAGCTGGCATATCATAAGCATACCAAACAACTGAATAAAAGATACTCTACAGAAGCTGAAAACAATAGATAACTTAAAGTGGGGAAAACCCAAAACTGATCTGAATATATATAAAGTAGTACGAATTTAGTGATACTGAACAATCACTCAAAAGCTAAAGGTGAATCTAATATTATGTCTAGAAAAGCCTTTAACTGACTAGAGTTACTGGGACATGCCTCCAACTAACCCTAGCAAAACTGAAAACTGAAAATTGAAATGAAAGACTAAATCTGAAAAAAAAAACATGTCTATTTTCCTCGAAGTATGAGGACTCACCACTGAAGCTGCTGAATACGGATCGGGAATCGATCTATGCGTGATCTGGATGCTGAGTACCTGAACCTACATCATGAAAGGATGTAGCACAGAGTATGCGTCAGTACTTGGAATGTACTGAGCATGCATGATATAGAGTATAACTGAATAAAAAACATAACTCAAGAAATTATATTGAGCAATAACATAATCCGAACTGAATATAAATGCTGAAATATACTGAAGGCTAAGCTAAATGCAATGACCAAGTACTAATCCTAAACATGACAAACTGAGACTTAATGCTGAAATATAACTGAAGACCTGGTCAAATACATTGAATTATGACCGTGGGAGCTACTATTAATCGACATAAAACCATGTAGCTAAACGTGGAGTCTGATGTATACTCCCCATCGAGAGGACTCAATATACCTTGCCAGGGGTATAAAGGTATGAATGACGTGATCACTAAAGTTGATGCCCAATAGAGGGTACTGATAAACCTACGAGGCACGTAGTTCTAGGACTATGAGGGTACGCTGAACCCTAGTCCAACTCGGTCTAATCCTACTCCTAACTGGAATGTGTATGATACAACAAAACTGAAATACTAGATAGCTCAATGTTCTGGCATGCAAATATGAGAATGCAATATTTAAATACTGGGAATGAAACATTCTTAACTGGAGCATGTATATCTGTTTAAACTGACTTAGCAAGTGTAATTTATGAAATAAAAGAATATACACAACTAGGGTTCTGAGTTTCATGCAAGGAACTAAGCAACAGTGTTAAGAAAACATGATAATCTGATTAAGGACACTATAACAACAAAATCACAACAATTTTCTAACATTCTAGAAACCCTAGGTCTAAACAAGATAAAGGGAATCAAGATTAAGGAACCCACTAGTGAAATCCCACATACCTGGTGACGAAATCTATGGAGAAATCCTTCGATTTCGAGGCTGAAACTTTGAAGAACACTGCTGCTTGTTCTTGGGAGTTTTGGTCTACTTTTCCTCTTCTTTTTGCTCCAAATTTTGGATGATTTTAGGTGAATGATGGTTCTGGGAAAGTCTGATTAAGTTATAAGGCTTAGACTGAGTAAAACGATGTAGTTTAGGCATAAAATGATGAAGTTTATATGTCTAACACATAGGAAAAAGACCTAAATGACCCTAACTTAAAAGCTGCCGAAGGCCACCCGCAGAGGGACCTACTGACTGTAGGTCGACCTGCTAGTCGTAGGTGGGGTCGTCAGTCAAGTCTGCCTAACACGGCTTCACTAAAATGAGCATAACTTTTTACTCGGAGATAAGATTTTAGCAAACTCAGTGGCATTGGAAAGAAGATTCAATTATCTATCATTTGGTAGGTCATGGTCCACTTAATTCTTTTGTTGCTAAGGGTTATGACCATTTGAAGTTGACCTATCAATACTTTTCCTCTAACTGGCTACTGACCTCACCTACGGTTAGACCTACGGTCTGTAGGTCCAACCACGGACCGTACTGGTTGACCGTGGTGGGATCAGAGACTATAAAGATTTGGGCCTTAATGACGAAACCACACCTATGGTCCATGGTCTTACCTATGGTTCATGGGTGGTTCCATCGGTACTGGCACAAGCTTTTCTGAAAACTAGGATTTTTTTCATTTTGAGACCTGAAGTGTTACATTATCTCCCCCTTGGGAACATTCATCCTCGAATGAAGTCTAAACAAGTTGAGTATGGAGGGAAGGAGCTATAATCCCTACCACTGAGTACTAGAAACTGATATCTAACTGAACAGAGTTCCAAGAACATGCAAATATGCTGAAATGCAAGTACGACTGAACGAACAAGGTACTAAAACTGAATTTACGCACGAGTAAACTGAGAAACTGGAGAGGAAACTATCATCTCAAGCTGAAATGTAATCGGAAGGAAATATATGAGGGTACTTGGCCATCATAGCTACTTCTGCTTCCCATGTAGCTCTCTCTACGGATTGACTCCTCCAAGTTGGTCAAATCTCATCACCCCCTTCATAGGTGATACTTTCAGGAAAACCTAATCATCTATCTAAAACTCTAAGTCAATTCTCCTTACATCTGCATAGGACTTCTATCTTAAATCTATCTCTGATGAGTTGAATGTTATCCATAGCATCATGAACCAAAATTGTCTTAATCAAGGCTGTTTCACCTACTCATCCCCCTTAGGAACACATAATCGACCATCTCCCCATTGGGAGAAAACCTCTACTTTCTGCTGATGAACTACACCTTCCAACTTGAGTAATATAGGATCACTGCCTGTTTTTCCTTAACCTCCGCTACCAATGATGATTTGGATCTATTCTGAACTATCACATTAACATCTGACATGTCCATAAGACCAACTCCCAAGCGATTTAGAGATCATCTTTATAGCCTTAAGGTAAGAGATAAATCGACCTATAGGCACTGAGCTACTACCCTTCTATTTTAAGACTGGATCGTTTGGAAACTAAAACCGAACAATCCTGGTTCTACAATCAACTGAGGTATAATAGGAATGTAACCAATCCATGCCTAGAATGATATCTAAATCTACCCTTTCTAACTTCACAAGATCTGCTAAGGTGACTTTCTGAGAGACTGTGACAGGGCAATTTCTGAATACTCCTCTAGCTATAATTGGGTCACCAACTGGAGTAGAGATTGAGAAGGGTTTTGGAAGAGTTTCTAGTGTGACACCTAAGATTACTACTATAAAGGGAGTTACAATAGAAAGAGTAGCCCCTAGATCTAACAATGCATAAACATCTAAATGGAAGACTCGTAACGTACCAATGACCATATCAGGAGAATCTTCCTGGTCCTGACAAGCCTGGAGAGCATACAACCTATTCTGGCGCGGACCGCCACTTGTACCAGATGACACACCCTACTGAGTTGGGCGACCTGTTGGTGCTGTTGGAGTTGTAGACTGAGCCCCACTGTTGTTACCTCCTTTCCACTGCTTGGTAGAAGGGCAATTCTTCAACCTATGACCAGACTGACCACATCCAAAACATCCATCCTTTCCTGCAAGAAACTCTCCCGGATGGTTCTTACCACACTTTGGACAAGTTGGGTAGGTCCTATTTCTAGAAACACTCCCCTGAGAATTAGAGCTTGGTGCCTTACTATTCTGATCATGTTGAAACTGTGAGTGATTTCCACCAACTCGATTTCTACTGAAAGTACTCATAGTTCCTTGTTCTAGCTTTCTTGCTTTCCTTAGCTATTTCCTTAAGCTTATCTCCCTCAACTTTCTGAGCATGAGTCATGAATCATGAGCCTAGAGATATTCATATCCTCTAACAACATAGCATTTCTGCACTATGTCTTCACTAAGTCGGATACTCCAAACAGAAACTTAATCATTTGTGCCTTTGGATCAGCCGCCATATGTGGAACATACTTGGAGAGTTGGGTGAATTTAAGTCCGTAATCTTTGATTGACATTGAACCTTGTCTCAAATTGATAAACTCTTGAGCTTTAGCCTCCCTCAACCCTTTCGGGAAGAACCTGTTCAGAAAAGCTCTAGCAAAACATTCCTAAGTCACAAGAGCTACATCCACACTCTTGTTTTATTTCCACTGAGTGTACCATATGTGATCCACATCCTTAACCTGGTAGGATTCCAACTCTACCCTATCATTACCAGTCAATTGGATCACTCGAAAGATTTTCTTAACCTCATCAATGAAGTTTTATAGGTCCTCACCAACTTGCGACCCTAAAAACTCAGGCAGATTCATCCTAACAAAATTTTGAACTCTAGTTGCCACTGATCCCCCATTTCTATTAGTAGGATCTAGAACCTGCTGATTGTTCTGGTTAGTCATACTCTAAGCCAAAAGCTGAATCACATTCCAAAACTCTGCATTTGAAACCTCATTGTCTGGGATAGGAGGGACAAGCTTAGCATTATGGGCGTTAGCATTGAAGCTCTATGAGGAGGCATGATGTGAAACACATAATGTCAAATTAGAAAGGAGATCAACCTACACACGATAAGAATAGCAAGAAAGAGAAGTTTTTAACACTTCATAGCCTCCCTCTCATTAGATGTGGTGCACTTCACACCGATGAAAGAGACTCTACTTAGTGCGACTTTATGACATCCTATGACTCTTGAACCTAATGCTCTGATACCAAGTTTGTCACACCCCGAGGCTACCCCCTTGATGTTGACATATCATAAGCATACTAAGCAACTAAATAAAATATACTATTCAAAAGTTGAAAATAGTAGATAACTTAAAGTGGAGAATACCCAAAACTGATATGAATATATATATATATATATATATATATATATATATATATATATAAAGTACTATGGGTTTAATGATACTAAACAATCACTCAAAAGCTAAAGCTAACTCTAATATTATGTCTAGAAAAGCCTCTAACTAACTAGAGTTGTTGGGATATGCCCCCAGCTAACCCTAGCAAAATTGAAAACTTAACTGAAAGATTGAATCTGAAAAAAACATGTCTATCATCCTCAAAGTATGAGGACTTACCACTAATGCTGTTGAATATGGATCGAAAATCGATGCGTGATCTCGATGCTGAGTACCTGAACTTACATCATGAAAGGATGTAGCGCAGAGTATGCGTCAGTACTTGGAAAGTACTCAGCATGCATGATATAGAGTATAGCTGAATAAAATACATAACTGAACAAAGCATACTGAGCAATAACAAAATATGAACTGAATATAAATGCTGAAATATACTTAAGGCTGAGCTAAATGCATTGACCAAGTACTAATCCTAAACATGACACACTGTGAGACTGAATGCTGAAATAGAACTGAAGACCTGGTCAAATGCATTGAAGTCTGACTGTGGGAGCTACTATTAATAGACATAAAATCATGTGAGCTAAATGTGAAGTCCGATGTATACGCCTCATTGAGAGGACCTAATATACCTTGCCAGGGGTATAAACGCATGAATGGCGTGATCACTAAAGCTGATACCCAATAGAGGGGATTGATAAACTTATGGGGGCATGTAGTTCTGGGACTATGAGGGTACACTAAACTGTCATGACCCGAGCCTACACCCCAGACGTAACACGGTGTACAAGACTCTGAAGAGCCTCATAACATTCATAACATAAGACATAATAATATGGTACAGAAATTAAAATTTTTATCCATACAATCAAAGTCTTTTTATAAAGATGAGCACAAGTTTTTACTACACTTTTGTTTCAAACCATCTAAACTAAACCTGAATTAACAATCTTTGGGGCGCTGCCCATACAAAAGCTCTAAACATAAATTAAAAGACATAAAAGAAGTAATGGGTTTGTCCTCGAAGCTATGAGGACTCACCAAATCTTCAACTCCTTGCTCCTTAGAAACCTATCTTCCAAGAATAGAAGTCAATTCCAAACCCTACACTTTGTGAAAAATGTAGAAGAAATATGGGTTAGCATAAAAATGCACTAAGTATGATAGCCATGCAAAAATCATGCTAAAAAGAGACATTTTTGTTAAAAACCATGCACTTGACAAGTTTGAGAATCAATATGTACTTTTAGTATAAAGACATAAGACATAAGCATATTCATCATGTAAGTCATTATAACATATTAGAACCATCATCTTTGATAACTCTAAGTTATACTAGTGCAATGTATGAATGACATCCCATAATACCACACATACTAAGTACCATTTGAGGCCACCATAAACATACTTACCATTCTTCATTCTAATATTTAGTTAATACTCATACACAAGGAACATTCTTATTTAACAAGTCATGACAAGGAAATCGACTCATAGAAACAATCCAAGTTAAGCATTCATCTTTGCATTTGGCCTTCATATCAACATTCTCATTAACATCATTATAAGCACATCCATTTCAGTTAGGCATTATGACATTTGAGAAACACACCATATCCACTCTTAAATCCTACTCGTGCAATGCATAGATGGCATCCCATACTACCACCCACACTTCATAGAACCTCTTAAGTAACCATAACACGTAACTCACATGATGGGAATAATCCCTAACCGACATAGACCATGTGAGCAAACCATGGAATCCAGTGTCATGTTTCACACCGAAAAGAGTTGGTCTACTTGCCTAAGGTAGAACTGGTAATTTAGATTAGGTGGATCCACTAGCTATAACCTATTTGGGCACATAGTTATTGGATAAGGAAGGTGTTCATAGAAACCCAGCCTAACTTGGGGAGAGCTTCAGCCTTACAATATCCACTCGGTGCTAAGCTTTAAATTCCTATAGAGTAGTTCATTCTCATTAACATTATTATACTTGAGAGGGTTACCACCATTAGGTCTACCGACCCAAAGTACATTATTACACACATGAAAGGGCTACCACCATTAGGTCTACCGATTCAAGGTACATTATTAGGATAGCTCATTGAATCCTCATGAAAGGCTACCATCATTAGGCCTACCAATTCAAGGTTCATCATTATAGTAGTTCATAGACTCATCATAAAAGGTCTACCACCATTAGGTCTACTGATTCAAGACAAAGCCTTAGAATACTTAATTAATCATTTATGAAAGGGCTACCACCATTAGGTCTACCAATTCAAGGTTTGTTAAGTCAAGATACTTTAGTTACACAAGAAGAGGATGAGCCTACCAATTCATTGAAATCACAAAGCATATACATAAGCATCATGATTATACATCAATCTTCATAATTTGCCCTTCAAGGCCATGAATCATAATTTACCAACACACCTAGAATTACTACAATTTAGTCATGAATAATGACATAATTCAAGTAACTAAACCATTACAAGACCAATTGCATAGTATTCATCTTACTACAATTCACCCACGTCACATAGTCATAAAAATTAGGGTTATGGGGAAATCATGGATTCATGGGGGATTTTTATCTTAAAACCACCATAAAACCAAAATTAAATCTTAATATATGATAACTAAACCATTAAAAACGTTTTGAGAAAGAATCCATGATTTAGAATGAAAACCCTAGGTTTTGGAGAATTTGCTTCTTTGAAATTAAAAGTTTGAGGGCTTCATGGAAGAAAGATTTCCATGAATCAAAACTACCATACCTTAGATGAATAAATACTATCAAAATCGTGAGAGAAATATCCCTTCTTCAAGCTCTAACTTGACCTTCTTCAATGGAGTTCTTGGGAGAAAACTTTGGGAGTAAAGGTGGTTATGATTTGGGGTAGCTGTGATTTATGAAGTGTAAGGGTTAATTAATAGATTAAAAACCCTCATATAGGTCTAAATAAACAATATAAACCTACTTTACTTCAATATAACTAAACTAGGAATTTACCAACTTACCCTTCATTTTGCTGAGACTAGGTAGCAACACAGGCATGACTCACGCCCTATGACCCACGGATCGTGAGTGCTTCTATGCCCCGTCCTGCAGGTTGTGGGTGGGTGGTCTACAACCTAACATTGAGGGCTTGACCTACGAAGCACCCCCACGAGGAGTGGATGGACTTACGCCCCGTAGGTCCCATCCCTAGGTCTCACCCCTTTTAGCAGCTTTTGACAGATTTTGGGTTCTTGGTGGTTAGGCTTTAGGGTCCTCCTCAGGGACCCTTGGTTGGTCCTTGCGGGATCGTACCTTGCCGCTTAACCACTAAACCCCTCAACCTAAGCTCGGGAAACCATTTTACAACATCAAACCTCACATCAAACTCAAAAACTCTCATGTAAGGCTCTAGTTTCACCTACTAGTTTTCCAAGTCGTAACATGAACCCTAGTCCAACTCGATCTAGACCTACTCCCAAATGAAATACTAGATAGCTCAATGTTTTGACTTGCAAATCTGAGAATGCAACATTTAAATAATGGCAATGAAACATTCTTAACTGGAACATGTATATCTGTTTAAATTGACCTAGTAAGTGTAATTAATGAACTAAAAGAATCTACATAACTAGGGTTCTGAGTTTCATGCAAGGAACTAAGAAACAATGTTATGAAAATGTGATAATCTGATTAAGGACATTATAATAGCTAAATCATAACAATTTTCTAATGTTCTAGAAACCCTATGTCTAAACAAGATAAAGGGAATCAAGAGTGTGACAGAATTCTAGGGACCTAGTAGATGAAAGGAACCCACTAGTGAAATCCCACATAACTAGTGACGAAATCTACAGAGAAATCCTTTAATTTTGGGGCTAAAACTTTGAAGAACATTCCTACTTGTTTTTGGGAATTTTTGTCGACTTTTCCTTTTCTTTTCACTCTAAGTTTGGGTGATTTTCGGTGAATGAGGATTCTGGGCAAGTCTGACTAAGTTATTAGGCTTAGACTGAGTAAATCGACATAGTTTAGGCATAAAACGACAAAGTTTAAGTGACCAACGCATGGGAAAAAGACCCAAATCACCCTAACTTAAAAGCTGCCTAAGCCCACCCATAGAGGGACCTACCGACTGTAGGTCAACCTACCAACCGTAGGTGGGGTCTTTAGTCAAGTTTGCCCGACAGGGATTCATTAAACTGAACATAACTTTTTACTCGGATATTAGATTTTAGTAAACTTGGTGGCGTTGGAAAGAAGATTCAATTATTTATCATTTGGTAGGTCATGGTCCACCTAATTCGTTTTGTGCTAAGGGTTATGACCATTTGAAGTTGACCCATCAGAAATTTCCCTCTAACTGGCTACTGACCCTCACCTACTGTTCGTAGGTCTAACCACAAACCGTACTGGTCGACCGTGAGTGGGATTCGAGACTATAAGGATATTGGCCTTAATATTGGAACCCCACCTACGGTCCATGGTCCTTTCTACGGTCTGTGGGTGGTTTTGTTGGTAATGGTACCAACTATTTTGAAAACTAGGATTTTCTTCATTTTGAGACCCGAGGTGTTACAATCATAGGTTGACCGAACTCAGAAATATCAAATATAAATAAGAAGCCCGATGAATTAACATGGCAAGGGAAAGCTGATGCAAAATTAAGTTAAATACACATAACAAGTAAGATATAATCCATAACCAGCAATAATACACAGAACCAAATAACAACCGCATCCAAAGAAACTCATACAAAACCATAATGTCAAACTGCAAAACAAGTACATATCATAAGCCCAGAAGAAACATGTCACGACCCGAGCCTACACCCTGTACATGGCCGGCACTCGAGAACCATTGCTGATCCCCAAGCGAACCCTCATCCTGACTGACTACAAGCGGAAAACTAACTCAAGAAAAATAGGCTATAAAACAAATTTTATTCTCAAAATAAAACTCAACTCAAATGTCAGAAAGTACTCATTACAATAGTCATAATAGTTTTCAAAACATATTTAAAGACAAGAGGTACAGAGAGACTCCCCGTCTCTTTCTTTCTATGAAGCCTCTACTATTACATAAGGATATCTGTACAAGACCCACACTACCTCAAAACTACTAACTAGAAGGTAAATGTGATGTCTTCTAGAATATAAAAAGGCTCATCAAGGCTAACGGGAACATCTAATGATCTTAACAAAGCTCGTGTTGATTATCCTGAACACCTGTATATGCATCATTATATGATTCATGTTGAATAACATTAGTACATTGAATGTACGAGCATGTAAGGGAAATCTGAAACATATTTAGCTAAACTAGTAACATGGCAGGATAATACTCACCTCAACTCAACTCCAATAAGAAAGAAACAATAAAGGATGATATATTAAAGCTTTTAAAATAGTAGATATCAACTCAAAATGGATAAAAATACAATAACATATTATTTACTCTTATTTGGGAGATTCTCTAACCGATAACCATCACTATGAGTTGTGTGGTGATACGACATCTCACCCACACTGCCAGAACTGTCCTATAACTTGCCGGGGTATAGAACACCTCAACTAAGTGGATCCACTAAGTAATACCCGAAGGCACTAAGGATTCATCTAAAAAGTATGATCTTTTACCCATGTTGGCTACATGATTTGTGAGGAATGTGAGTCGTCTGAACTCATCCCTATATCGGTGCTCAATACTACTCCTAATAATATATACTCATGCTCAAATGTATTAAAAAACACTCTTTTTCTAGTTTGAGATAATTACTCAAACTATCCTCTTAAAAGAGGTAGCAACTCTGAAATATCTTTGAACTCATACATTCTTTTTATAATTTGAAGTTTCTCTTCTGTTAATGTAAAAATGCTACACTTGGTAATACTTAGTTCCTTTAAACTTTACTCAAAAATGTCTCTTTAAACTTTCCTCAAAATCTCAGTTTAAAACACAAATATTGGCTTTAAAGGATTCTCAAGATTTATAATTCAACATAGAGTTCATGTTGAAATATAGACATAAACGAAGAAACTCAAGGATCTCAATGATAATATAGGAACTCAATACTAAGAACTCAAGAACTCAGAACTCAGAACTCAACGATTCGACTTATCTCAAGAATACTCAATTAACAGGGTTCATGCTGGACTATAGACATGAACAAATCGACTCAAGGACCTCAATGCAATACTTAGCTTCCTCATATTCTTTTTACAATCATGAATTCAACCTATCTCGTTCTTATATTTATTTTCTTAAGTCTTAGTTCAAATCTATAGTTAACTGCGAAAGACTTCTTAAAATGACTCAAAAAGGACCTCTTGAACCTTTCTCTTAAATTTTCCTTAATTTCAAAAGTAATTTAAGATATGTGATTAGTACATGAAGGATCTCTCAGGGATTAATGAAGACTTTAAGAATTAATATCTGATGAGTCGAGAATTTTGACTTATTTAGGGCTTATTATTTAATGATTTAGTGTCCTCAATGCCTATTTGTTCTCATAACTGATGTTAATATTTTTTGTATTATTATTTTAATGACCTTTGGGGGGGGGGGGGGGTCAGGGGCTTAGCAACACCCTCAAGCCTTAGCATAAATAAACAAAATAGCAAAATATAAGGAGGGGGACATAAACCTTACCTCCGATCCTATGTTGGTTCCTGAGTCGACCTTCCTACTAAGGATAGTCAGTTCATCTCCATTCTAGAAAATGAAAACTAATAACTAAGCACCTAGAAGAGATGACTCCTCTTGATACAATGAAACTAGGAAACATAATTAACGGAGACTCTCCCCTTACAATGTAAGAAGAAAATAAAGCTAAATCCTATTCAAAGAAGCTATATCTCAGAAGATATAGCTTAGATGAAGAGGTTAAGACAACCTAAAGATATAGAGAACTTTATATTAGAAAGAAAAACAAATTCAAGGATGTTGTTTTATTCTTCTGAGCTTCTTCCTTCTAAAATTTAATATTCCCATTTTCTCCAGTAAGTACCTTCCTCTAGCTGCAATAGGGAGCTGATGGTGAATGTAGTAGTGGTGGATGATATCTGATTTGTGACTTTGTTTTGAAATAAAATTAGCTGTATAGTTTGCTTCTCTCTCTATATATCTATGCTTGCATTGGAAAAGTTCCAGGTGATTGATGAGGGTGAAAAGGTTTCTGATATGTTGCTGTAGATTCCAGGGAGGTTTAAGAGCTTGAGTGAGCCATTTTGTGAGCAATTATGAGTCAACTTCCAGGCTGATCCTTTTGTATCCATGTTGTAGGCACCAGTGAATTCCATGAGATGTTGCTAGATTTTCAGCTTGATTGTTAGTACTAATACCTAATGGGATAGCAAATGCATAAATCATATCTCCAGCTGAATCCCTCAATGTACCCCCTCCTCTAATTTTTCCAGGATTCTTAATAGCACTACCATCTGTATTCAACTTGAAGATTGCATTAGGAGGTTCAACCACTTTATTTCCTTGATATAAACTTCCTGGCAGCATCCTTCAATTTTTTCCAGCAGTTTAGAGCAACAGTTAGCCCACTGTATGTAGGGGTAGACTACATTGAGAAGATGGTTGGTATCTTTAAAAATTAAGTACTTGACTTTAGTTATGCTGGACGATTTGTCTCCATACTTGGCAGAGCACGTATTCTTCCAAAGGTTCCAACACACTTTGATGTGAAAGACCTGTAAAATGAGCTTATGAGCCTTATTTTTTGGTTCCAAACTCCACCCTCTCATCAGGAGATTCTTCAGATGAACAGGTTTGTGAATAGTACTTAGGAGAGCAAAAAATTGGGACCAAATATAATTAGCAAAATGCCATGTCACAAATATATGTTCATTGTCATCCCTGACTGGTTCTTCTCCAAAGTTAATAGTTCTGTCATTGGTAGGAGCTCCATAGCAGAAAAGAGGTTTTGAAAGGAATCTTTTTGTGCCATGTGTAGGTGTTAATTTTGATTCTGGATTTGTATTGTCTTATGAGATTCCAAGCGGAAGAACAAAAGAAATTGCCACTGTCATTGGGGGTCCAGATTGCCTTATCATGTTCATTCTCTTGGAATTAGATAACTGTGGTCAGAATTTTTGGAACCAAACTTGGAGGAACATGTTGCAATGAAGGCTTAAGAGTGAGGAAAGGACATAATGATGTGAAAAAGTTGGAAAATCTGAAAAAAGAACAAGTTAGAGCTCGCAAAAGCCATTCGGCGACTCACCGAGTGAACCTCCAGCTTGCCTAAAGTTCTAGTGAAGTAGCCCATGTACCAAACCAACTTGGCAAGCAAATGATGATTCAGTGGCACGTTGAATGCATCGGCGACCATGATCTAGCTCGCCAAAAGATCCAAGACCATGGGATGTAGGAGCATATTTAAAAGGTGAGAAAAAGAGCAACTAGGTGGATTGCCAAGTAGATCGGTGATCTCGACTAACTTCACCGTGGTCTCTGTGTTGAGTTTTTGGGAATGTATAATTTTTTTTTTTTGAAATATAAATGGAGTTCCCACATTTGTTGAACACTTTTGGAGAAGATTTGGATCTCCGATTTGAGGTTTCAAGAATCTAGCTTTAATTTTGGCATTGGCTATTTGTAGATTGCTAATAATTTGGATGGATACTCTATTCAGTAACGTTTCTTATTTTTTGCTATGTTTGGCTAAGATCCTTTACCTTAGGGGTGTGATCATGTAGTCGAATGCTTTAATTATCTAATGGGTATTGCTAATTGCTGAATTTAATGTTGTCTTGACATGGGTTCAATTGTTTGTTCATGTTTTATTTGATGAACTGAAGTTGCAAATTTGGTTCTAGCTTTTCTCTCTATGCTTGCTTGAGAAAGAGGTATTAAAGTAGAATAAATGATCGGTAGTTGTATTGATTATGTCTTTAAGATCCAGCTTGAGAAAGTGGGTTTGATTGCGTCTTTACCACCCAGCTTGAGAAAGTTGGTTAATTAAGGAATTGAGTTATTTGGTATTGTGAAGCTTGTTGAGGTTCGAGAGAACTCACTCGAAAGATGATAGTTGATCGAGAAATAGCTATCGTATTCAAAACCTAGCCTACCCATTACAATTCGACAACTTAGAGCAATTGGTAATTACCCATTATGCAAAATTGACATTTGATTAATCACATTCCTAATGCCTCCTCTCTTACTGTTTAACCTTCATGTTAATTCGTCCTTGTTTACAATTGGTTACTTAATTCCCCCCAATTGATATTGATCACTAAAATTTATTGATGCAACTTATGTTGCGTAGTTTCCTTACACCTACAAATTATTAGAACACGTCTTTACTTCATAATCGAATTCTTAACCATATCAGTCCCCATGGGATCGACCCCAACTCATCATTGGGTTTATACTTGTTAGTGACTGCCTACACTTTGAATTGGAAGAACTGTAGTTGAGCGTTATCAAAAATGGCACCGCTGCTAGGGAGTGGTGTTTAGACTTATTTTATTGAAGTGTTCTTGTGGACTAATTTTATTGTAGTAGAATTTTCTTACTTGTGTTCTTGCTGATTGCTCTAAAACAGGTGAAGAAATGAGTGTGAATGGGAGCGATTCAAGTCAACTTGGGAACAGTGATGATTCAAGTCAAATTGGGAACAGTGATGACATCAGAATCTTTCATGATGTCAATGTGGATCAGCTGGGAAGTAACGGTGCTATTCGATTGACTTCAATTGTAGGCAATGCGGTGTTTCATGTGACCAACATGATATTACAGCTGTTGCAAATGAAAGGTCTCTTTGGGGGACTTGGTCATAAGGACTCATGATCACATTCACAACTTTGTGGATGCGTGTGGATCGTTTTCCTTCAAGAACGTTACTCAAGAGTCAATCCAACTTCGTTTGTTTTCATTTTCTCTAATGGGGGAGGCAACACAGTGGCTGAATAAACTTCTAAGGAAATCTATCACTTCTTGGGAGGAACTCAGAGAAGTGTTTTACAAAAGATTTTTCCCTCCCTCAAAGATGGTAAAGTGGAGGGATAGCATTCAAAAAATCAACGGGATTAAGGGTGAACCTATTCATGAAACATAGTTGAGATTTCAAAAGTTGCTTCTCAAATGCCGTAATCATGGTTTGTTGGACCATGTGCTTTTGCAATATTTCTATCGGAGTCTTGACACCGTCAACAAGGGTGTCACTGGCCAACTTGTTCGGGGTGGAATCATGAGACAACCATTCTTCATAGCATCGACTTTGCTTGATAAGATGACCAAAATTAATCGTGCATGGTACACAAGGGAAGATCAGGTTTCTCTTTTGAATCATGGTTTGACTAAGGAACAATTGGAAAAGAACCAAGAGCGTGATGAGAACATCTCCAAGATAATGACCCAGATGGACCTATTGATGAAAAATGTCATGGGAAGGGGTTATAAGGCTGTGAATGCAGTTGGTGCAAGTAGTCAAGTTAGCCCGGATGATGCCCAATTCAAAACCATGTACAATGAAGAGGTACAATTATTGTCAAACCAAGCTGGGGGTTCTCATCCGAGCTATCATAGGCCGAGCGGGAATCAAGGTTGGAATAGAGATTGTTATGATAGTTGGAAAGATCGAGATTGAGAATGGCGTGACTGTGGTGAAAGTTAAAGAGATATAGATGGTGAAAAAGATCGCTATGTGCCTCCTCATGAACGTTCGAAGCCAAAGGAATCCAGGGATGATCCCAAAAGTTTCGGACCAAGGATATGCTTTCCTGTATCTTGAACAAGGTGGAAGGATCAGACAAGGTACTCAAGGAGATGAAAGACGATGTCTCTTCTTTAAATCAAATGGTGACATTTCACTCGTTGCCCATAAAGCAACGTGAGACTCAAATGGGTCAAATCTCACCTCACCTAAATCTAAGACCAAAAAGGGGTCTTCCTAGTGATACTTTAGTCAACCCAAAGAATGAGGCATGATCACATGGCCACGACATCAAATAAAGCATTTCTTGGGAGGCAACCCAAGGTTTACTTTTTATCATTTTAATAACGTTTGTTGGATGCACATGTTGAGATTCAAATTTTGGAGAAAAAGGCAAGTGGTGAGCTAAAGTCCACTCAGTGAGCTCGATATAGATCGCCCTTTGGAAAAAATAAATGGCCGAGTTTCTGTTAATTTCGGTGTTAATGAACCTCACTGATTGATGCGCAAACTGAAGGGTCAAAAACCTTTCAACCATTTTAAATTCAAATCCTCTCCTTATTTTGAACTTTTCAACTCTTGCACTCTTACAATCAAATTTTAGATCATAGTTTTAACTTCAATTTTTATGGGTGTCCTTGTGTGGTCAAAATCTGAAGCGTTGGCTATCCTTTACTCTTTGCATTAGTGTCTCGTGTCTGCAATTGCATTTAGTTGCCTGAATTTGTTTTAAATTACATGATTTGTGTTGAGCATCTGTGGGAGTAGTTCATAGATCTATTATTTGCCTAGATTTTGTCCCTAATCGCTCGTTGAATTCTAAATTGAAATCAATCTTGCTCGATAACTGGTTTAGACTAAATTAGTTTGAGATTGACATTTAAATTGTGTAAATTACGGGTTTGCATGTTGGGTTTTGTGTGGGTGAAGTCTGACTAACCCAAATTCAACCAAAAAACTTTGATTTGCCCAATAAGGGATTAGGTAACATCGTTCTTAAGGGCAAAATCGTTGTTTGGTTGAATCTAGATCAATTGGGGGAAGTTTGAGCACCCTGGGTTTGATAATCATTATGGGTAGGCTTGAATTGCATCAAATTGTCATTGAAATTGGTTGCCGTAGGTTGTGCGTTGAGAATTGGAATTTGGGTTGGGAATCTGGCACGTTGGGCCAAATGGCGAGTTGAGTCAAGCTTGTAGAGTGCTCGGTGATTTACCAATTGATCCCCTTATCACCTTTTTGACTTGAAATATTGGTGAATTAATTTGTAACTTTTGGTGATATGCGTGTGCTCGCCGAGTTGACTCGACGACTCACTGAATTGCTTTAGCCTTGCCTTTCTGACTTCCTTTATGGTTGTTTTTCTCTATAACATTCGGCGATGTTCCCTCTCATAGCCGATTGGCCTTTTGTCTCACCCTTTTGTGCTGAATTATTTGCTGTTTTGTTCTATTACTTTCGACAAGTCTTTTATTGCTTGCCGAACGGTTTGACAAGTTTTACTGTAATTTTTTTGAAAATGATATTTTTCTAACCCTTTGCCACCACATGTGTTTTGTTCGTGTTTTTGTATAGATATGGCTAGACCAAAGATTTCGGTGAGAAGTCCAACACCGCGGAAGAAGGCCACAGGGGTTGTCATTGGAGCGGAGGTCACACCTCCCCATGCCACACGGTCTAAACCTCCTTCGAAAAGGGCAAAGCGAAGAAGAAAGTGGTGGAAAGTTCTAGCTCGAGTTTGAGTTCATCGAACAACATGGGCATAGACTCCACTCGCCTTACCTCATCAAAGTCTGAGAGGGAGAAAGTCACAGGGTCTAGGACTCTAGTACATACATCAACTGAGGGGGAGTTGCTCAAATGGAAGCGATTAGAACTACTCTCTAAAGCAGTTCATGATCCTTTGGCTAGACTTCCAACACTCCCGACACCTTTTGCACCTACTACCACCGTGTTTACGTTAAGGTAGTGGGTTATTTTGGAGTGGTTTGATTGAGACCGAAAGGAGATATCACCATAAAATACTTTGTGATCGAAAGATAATTAGGGTAATTGAAGATGACCTAGCGTACTTATTAGTGATTGATTCTGGATTGAATTGCAATGGATAGTTGATTGTTGAATAAATCTCTAGTTTTCCCAATTCACATACATCCCCTTCTTGATATTGTCTTTGCCCCATTAGAAGTGTAGTTGTCAAAATTGCCTTCTATTTGATACTTGTATAATTTGCATGTCTGGATTAAAACTGGTATCTAGTTAGCCTTTAGCTTTCAATTGTTGTTATATTGTTCCTTTTGGGATTTGTCCCCGACTCTTAGTTGGGTATTTTTATTGACAATCGCTCATTCTTTTGATTGGTTTTGAGCAGTGATTTGAGTGTTATAAAAAAATGGCGCCGCTGCCAGGGAACAATTAGGTGTATTGAATTGATTTAGGATTTCTAGTTTACTTGTTTCTATCTAGATTGCAAAAAGCTGCCTTTATTTTGTTTTGTTTTGTTTCTATGGCTTTTTGTGATTATTGCATCTTTGGGGATTTGTTTCCCTATAACGACTCATGTCATTGTGGGGTCGTGTATGCCAAGCTCATTTGAGGTGACAAAGTCTTACACCAATCGTTCAATGTGATGGAAACTCTTAAAGAAGTGTTACTAGCTCAATGCTATGATGTGTTCTACTTTGGGAAGAAGAGTCTCATGACTTGCAACTTTCTTGGTGTGATGATATGAGCCAATTCATGTTCGAAGTTGAATGGTTTGAAACCGAGCCAAGCGAAGAGGTAAAGGTGGATATGGAAGATATCTTGAGTTTGTGCAACCAACCCAAAGCAATAATAATCCGAGAAGCCAAATAAGTAGCATGTTACTAAAGTTGCAAGAAAAAGCAAAAAAGATGATAATTGACAACTCTAGTTGATGTGAAGATGAGAGTGTCACTCACTTGAAGGCCAATAATTATGAAGTTCGATGCTCGTGTGGCCTAGTGACTCTTTTACTATTTCCCAACGATCCAAACCAAAAGCATGATGCGAAGTTGGGTAAGAATATCAAGTCTTCAAAGTGGAGAGATCGGGTAAAACACTTGATTTTCTCTTGTACTCTCCATGCTCTTTAGAGTAAAATTGATCTCAAGTTGGGGAGATGATTCATATCATCAAATTGGAAACACAAAGTGTGATGTACCCAGCGTCACACTGCAACGTTAAATTGTGCGCTTGATGGGAGGCAAACCATCGGTATCTAAATTAGTTTAATTTTGAGTTTTAAATTTTAGAATAGGTTATGCACCAAATTGATTGGGGTTGAAGTTTGGGTGAAAACAACTATGGAAAGTGGGAGTGGTGGGCATATTTTGGATGTCTAGGTGCACCTAAGGGACTGGGAGAAATCACCCATTTCCCATTACCATCGTCCAAATGAGCTTCAGCAAATGTGGAACCCAGTTGCGCATCGCAATCGCAAAAGCCTCTGGCCTCGATCACGATGTGTTAAATTCTCAGGCTCGTTATTGCGAGTGACATGTACCGTAATCGTGTAAGGTAAAATAGTTGTTGGTCGCGATCGGGAGGCTGCACGTCGTGATCACGATGAATTCATAAAGGCAAATGTTCAAAAATCAGATTCTGTTTACCATTCTCTCCCTAAAAACGACCCAACAACTTCTCCCTGTATAAAATCAATTGCTCCAATGAATCATATTTTGCAAGAATCTCCTTCAAGAATTTGTTCTTCACTCAAAGTATGACTTCTCCTTTACTTTCTTGATTAATGTTTGAAAATGGTAAGTAGTTGCCAAAGGATTGAGTTTCACCCTTATTTTTTAATCATGATTGGTGTTGAAAAACATTAATTTTGTGGAGGTTGTTGTTGTTTAGTGTAGTTTATGGGTGTTAAATGATTGGTGGGGGAAATAGAGAACTTGAACTTGTTGAAAATTGCATGAGAATTGGTTGCCCATAACCTATTGGATGAAATACCTAAGTGAAAAAAAATCTTGGCTGAGTTTCTTTTTCGTGATCGCGATGTCTAAACTCGTGATCGTGATGTTAACAATTTGAAAAATCCGCAATCGCATTGTCTCATTTCATGTTGCGATGGCTTGAAAAGGTGAGGCTCGCGATCACGTGAATCCTTCTCTCGATTGCGATGAGTCATTCTCTTGACAGTCAGCATTTTCGAAAACATTTGCTTCGCCCCCGCTCCCTCGATATCTTTTTCACTCTTTTCTTTGGTCTAATTGTTTCATAATACAATGTTTTACGTACCTTTGCATTCTTTTGAAATGTTTGAATCTTGTTTAGGTACTATATTTGAAAAAGCATAGCCGATAACGTCAACCATGCCGAAGAACAAATTCAAGAAAATATTTTGGGGGATGAGATTTTTTATCATGAGTGGTTTGTGTTTACCAACTTCCACCGATTGCATGACCACTTTCTCACAAAGAATATCATAAAGTAGAGAGGCATGCTTTTGGATAACTTGGAAGAGTGCATGCTCGGTTTATATGGACGATTAGAGGCAAGCAGTTGGTTGCGCTACAAAGCTGAGCCTATAAAGGCTTATTACTCATGGGTGCACAAAATCTATGCCAACGCCACCGAATATAACTTTGAGACCTACTTTGTAGTCATTGTCTAGTCCAAGCAAGTACTTTTAGACCCTATCAGGATCATTACATGCCTTCGTGATAATGACAATGAAGTTCACTTTGCACGGGCACGGGAAAAAGGAAAAGATTAGTTCGTGCGACATCTTCATAATAGCCATAAGCCAAAGTGGATTGAGAACAACACCCGGATAGAGTCCACCGAGTTCACCATCTATCATGGAGGGACTTCTGGTTGATGTTGGCAAGCTGATTGTGCAACATATGCAAGATGTGGTTATTCAAGGTACAAAAAGTCTCATGTTCCTTCTTTGATCACTTATTTGTACCAGGAAGCCGGTCTAGACAGTCAGGATGGAGATCGCAAGCGATATCCAGAGAAACCTATTCATTCATTCAAGAAGAGGGAACCAGGGAATATGCTTACGAAGTGGAAGATTAATGTTAATGATCCGACATTTGGTACTTTCGCCGAGAGCAACACTTTACTCAGCCAGGGTGCCATTTCAAGCTCTATCAGGCCACTTCAGAGATGGCCCTCTGACTTAGTTCACATATCCGGACTTGTGTACAAACTTGATGCACACATCCACTCTCATATTCACGAGTTAGTGCGGCACCTTCCCATTAGCCTCGAAGAGAGCTCATTGGCTTTAGGCATTGTTTCTTCCACTTTGACCACATTTATGCATGTTCAAACAATTCATAAGGAAAGGATGGCAAGGATGGAGAAGAGGCATGAGTAGATGAAGGATCATGAAAAGAAGAAGACCAAAATTTTGAACAAGATGATGGATACGCTCCAGAAATTCTGCGAGTCCGGTGATGACACTGATGATGTACTTTAAACCCAATACCTCCGATTCTGAGTGAGATCATTACAAGGAGCCCTTGTAGTCTCTTTTGATTGTAGTTTTATGAGGACACAACTACATTTTAAGTTGGGGGTGCCTCCCTTTACGGGTTTATTTTGTTTATGTTTTGGATCTTATGTTACCCTTGGCGGGTTTATTTTGATACTATGGTTTTATTTTGGATTTGTGGATAATGTGCGCTTGTAAGGCTTGTTGATATGTTATGTTGGGTTGGAATCGTGAGGTTTCCTAAAAGAGGTTAAATGACAGAATTACCCTCCCATCCACTCTTAAGGCTAAAAACTAAACTTCTCACCCAAACGCCCAAAACTCAACTTAAGGCCTTAGAAACTTTACCAATCACCCTACTAGCTCCAACTCTACGTTCTAGATGCGATGGAAATGGCAAAATTCCCATCCGACTCTCGGAACTCAAAATGTTGACTGATGTAAACCCTATCATGAATTCTTAACTCAAGAGAAATCAAATCACAAAAAACACACCTGATCGCATAGGGGACCACACCAACCACTCCCGAAACACCAACTATGAATGAAAACTCTAAGGGAAAGTGTAAAATGGTTATTTAACAATTAAAAGCAAATTCACAAGAAATGGGACATTACAATCATGATGACCAATTCAAACAAAGCTACATGATCCCGAGGGCCGACCACGCGATCGTGATTTACAACACACATAGAAAATCGCAATTGCATGGGTTGGCCCGTGATCACAATGAACAATATACACTGCACCAAAGCTGAACACCAAAACCACACAAGGCATAAAATATTTCCAAAATAACCCTCGAAATTTGTTTAGAATCTCGTACAAACAAACCATATATACAATTTGACTATACTCAATGCTTTAGACACAATGAAATAAGTAAAACACGAATTCGATGTCTTCTTGACCTGAAACTCGTAAAATCCACAAGGAAGGAACATACTGCCTAAAAGGCCAAATCAAATTTGGGACTTCTAAAAATTCAACCAAGACCTCACCTAGGACTAAAATAATCACCTAATCCAATGGAACTCTCGAAATTCTAACTCAAGCATCTGAACCCCGTATTTTGACCAAAGTCTATTCAAATGCTAAAATTTCAAAAATTTCCAACTTTGGATCTCAAATCCATGAAAGGACTTCAAGTCGAAAACCGAAAACTCCCTTAGAAAAATTCCACATTTTGGAACTAATGGAATAGATTAAAATAGATTTCGATACTCGAAACTCCAAAGGACAAAAAATAGCTTTTTAACAACTTTAGCCTTTCAAATTCAAGAATTCCCAAAATTCACAACTGTTGACTTAAAACTCAAATCCAATTTCAAAACTCACTGAAATATGAAACTAGGTCCATACCAGGAGGGGTAAAATGATAATTTTATAAAAAAATTATAAAAATAACCGACCGGGTCATTTCATTAAAATTTCTCTTGAAGGGGTAATTTTACAATGAAGAGAACCCTCTATTTATAGGGGAAAATTGACTTAGTCCCAAAGTTAGGGTTCCTAAATTTTCTCTAAAAGATAGACATTCACTATATATAACACTCCCCCTTGAATGTCTGATTAGTAGATGATATGCCTCGTTAAAAGCGTATAAGTAAAACCACTAGGAAAAACCTCGTAAGGGAAAAAGAGTACATGTATTAACTCCCCCTAATGAGAACATCCATCCAAAGACTTGAATCTTTGCATTTCAAGATTGTGCACTATCTTCTAGAAAGTAGTAGTTGGTAGAGACTTGGTGAAAAATTAGCCATATTATCACTCGAACGAATATTTTGCACATGGGTATCATCATTCTTTTGGATCTCATGTGTGTAGAAAAGCTTTAGCGAAATGTGATTCAAAGTATCTCTTTTTATTAACATCCTTCATGATCAAAGAATTTTTCAAGTTCCTCTCTTCAATTTCTTTAAGTAAATAATTTATTGTTTTTTGGATACTCTTCAAAAGTTCAATTCAAGTTATTAACTTGCATGACAATACAAAAGATTCTTGATTGATTTAATGCATATGAGGATTATAAACAAGTTTTTTTGTAACTTGCTTATGCTTCATGCATTTTGAATCTTTAAATTATTTTCATATCAGTTTTTTCAAGTGTCAAACACCCAATATTGAATGTATGACATCTTCTAGTGTCTAGGCTGCAAGGAAAATAAGCTTTATGCTTACCAAGATGTATCATTTCACTTTTCACTTGATACTTATTTCTATGTTAGCATGCTTTAATGGACTGTATACTTGAGATCCTTAAAATATTTTACAATATTGCACTATATTGTATCAAAGATATCATCAATAAGCCATCATTTTGTATCAGTTCACAATAGGACATAACTTATTGAGATCTTATCACTTCATTATTTTCAAGTACGTACCCCTATCATGAGGTTTCATGATACGTCATAAGATCTTCCAGAGCACATTACATCCTTATAATGATCGTTTTGATTTTTTGGTCTTGCAACACCTCAGAAGTTGGAAAGTTGAAATGATAAAAAGTGGTAGAGTAGAAATTTGTCTGAGAACTAGTTTTACGAGTCCAACATCCTACGGGTTGTAGGAAGTGAAACCTAGAACCATGGTAGAGGTTTTGAAAAATCAAGTCCCAGTACCTTTTGTAAGATTGACCAGTAGAGTCCACCAACTGATCTATAAGTCGTAGATAGGTCTCGTAGGTAGCTCCTAGACTTAGTGATACTGTAAGGCCTAGGTTGGGTTTTTACGGTGGGTGTCTATGGTCTGTAGATGGGTCTACGAGCCGTAGACTATGTCCATCAAAAGTTGGTTAAAATTTAAGGTCGCTGATCAGTTCTAAGGTTTACCAGCTTGGTTCATAAAAAGATCTACGGGCTGTAGGTTCAAATTGTAAAGAGGGTCAACATTTTTTTAAGGGGATTTTAAGTCTTTTCCCTAATTGATTAATGCCTAAACTAGGTTATTTTGATCCTAATCCTAAGACCTATATAAGCCCTTTGAGTCTAAATGTTGCCCATTCTAAACCTTTTTCTCCTAAATTCCTAAATCCCCCCCCCCCCTCCCAAATTTCCTTTCAAGATCTAAGGAAAGAGAAATCTAGGATTTGGCTTGAAGAACTCCAATTCACCATTTATTTCTAAAGTATGTTAGTTTTCACCTATGGAGTCCTTTCCTCCATAGGGTTCAAAAAGTCTCCAATTTTACAAGTTAGATTATCAATCAAAGTTAGGGTTTTTATACAATCTTCATGGTTTTTTTTCAATTATAATGCAATTGATTTATTTAAATCTTTTTATGCATGGATAGAAGGAGTCATATATTTGTAAAAATATTTCTCATAAACTACTAAAAACATGATTGTGAAAGTGTTCTTTCACAAAAGGATTCATAAGGTTGAAAGGTTTTCTCACCTAAGATGAATCAAGATTTAGGAGTTATTCTAAATGAACTAGACTTGGATTTGTTGCCTTATTATGCCTTTCCATGGATAATGAAATGAATAATATAAATGACGATGTTTTGCTTAGCACCGAGAGGATATTAACATGGAGGCTCTCCCATTAGTAGTAGTCAGGTCTATAGTAGCAATCTCAGTGTCCCTAACTAGGTGCCCCCATTAGTTGTCTGAAGTGACATAGCTAGTGGATCCACTTTAGCTCAAATGTATGGTTCTTACCTTGACAAGTAAGGGCACCCCTTATTAGTATGGGGTAGAAACTAGATTCCATGTTATAACTCACATGGTCTTTGTCGGTTACATGGTGAACTTCCCACTATAATTAACTAATGTTACTTCTAAAGTATCTCATAAGTATGATTTAAAGATGTTTAGCTTGCATTGACCATGCTTATGATTTCTGTTTTCTACACATATTATTATGAGATGAAAAATATTTGGTCCCTGACCATAAACCAATTGAGAGAAAAATTGATCATACAATATTGGTCTGATGCATACAATTACATTATTATGTAATACATTATATTTCACACTATGAAACTTTACTCTAATATGCAATGATTTGCTATTTATCTGAGACATTTAATGTCACATAAACTTGAAAATTTCTCAATATTATCAAGATGAGTTGTCTTGATTTCATGTTCTTAATCTTTTTCTCTTAACTCAAATTTCATACACAAATAATTTTGCGAATGTCAAATTGAAGGCTGACAATAAACACACACATGATTATCTTATATATGCATCTAATTCAACAAATCACATGGCAGGTGAATGTCATATTCACCTTTTATACTTTCAAAATTTAGGGATTTAGTTTCAACATTTTTCAATCCAATAAACTTATATCATGAGAACAAGTAACAAACAAAATTCTTGAAGAATTTTCCAGTTCTTCAATATATGTTATATGTTAAATATTTAATATTCACATCTTTCGGATGACCAAATTTTGTCATGTCAACTAATACAATTATTTGTACAAGTAAACTCCAAGTTTACCATTATATGTGTCTTTTTATTTATTAAATTTCTTGATTACTATTATATGAGAAAATTTTAGATTTATTTCTTTGGAAGTAAATTTTAAAGTTCTACTACTTTAGAAGTAGATTTCAGATTTATTTCTTCTCAATTACTTAATCTCTTCTGGAGGTGAGTCGCAATCCCATCACAATAAAATGCACATCTGTATTGAGAAGATTTATTTCCCACTATCACATTCACTTAAGTATTGGGTTTATCTAATCACAATGGATAGGAAATTATTATTTATCAAGACGAATGAGCTCAATCAGATTAGCATAAATCTATGTCCATATTCATAGTATTTGTGCCAATAATTTTGTAAACACAAAATTACGAGATAACAATAGGCACACATGAGACAATCTATAGAAGACATATATCAGGACCATGAAATATCTAAACAACTCAGTAGGTGGGTAAATATGTCAACAACTATCGCCATGCATACACTTCAAGAACACATAGGACACAATCCGAACTTTCATTGATGATGGTCTCACAATTAACTTGCCTTCATAACAAGTAATACACAAAAATTCACCATTTAAAAGAATCTTTAGGTTCTTTAATGGATGTCCATTTGAATTTTCTATAATTCATCTCATCATTATTAGCTCAGGATGTCCCACACAATCTGAGTATTGGAATTAGTAAACTTTTGATTCAATATAGAATGTATCTCAATTGCACTAATTCTTGTCCAATACTAGCGAGAAGATAAAGTAGAGGACTTTTCTATAACACATATCTACACACAAACATTCTTGGTGATACCACATCCATGACAAGGTCGTGCCCTTTTCCATTCATAGAATGGTGGACATACACCTCATTTAATTCATAAAACAAATCCGTATTTTAAGCATTTATCAAAAGTTCTCATTCTCCCTTAATGAAACACAATCATCTAAGAATATATATCAAATTATAATAACTTAGTAACTCATTCCACATTCATGTTCATGATTCAATAACTTTTCTTTTTTCAGACATATTATGCACTGCTACCACATTAACTTTATGGAATGAAGTGATTTCAATGGAATAGGTTTCATGACTATTTTTATCAAAAGCACATAGTTTAATTTAATAGTCAATATATCATTAATACAGTGCATTGGTACTTAAATCTAGTGTCTTACACATATAAAGGTGTCTTAGGCCATAAATTTGTAACACCTTGGATCTCAAAACGGAGAAAATGCTAGTTTTCAGAAAACTGGTGCTAGTACCAACAGAACACCCACGAACCGTAGGTGGGGTTCCATCACTAAGGTCCAAAATTTCATGGTCTATTATCCCACCCACGGTCGACCAGTACGGTCCGTGATTGGTCCTACAAACCGTAGGTAAGGGTCAACAACCAATTGGAGGAAAATGGTTGTTGGATCAACTTCAAACAGTCATATATTTCAGCACAAAATGAATTAGGTGGCCCATGACCTATAGAATTAAAGATAATTTAATTCCCTTTCCAACTCCACCGATTTTGCTAAAATCCAAGCTTGGAGTAAAAAGTTATACTCGTTTTAGTGAAGCCTTGTTGGCAGACCACGATCCCAGTCGACGGTTGGTAGTCCAAACGACGGTTCGTCAGTCCCTCCGTGGATAGCCTTCATCTGCTTTTAAGTCAGGGTAATTTTGGTCTTTTCCCTATGTATTGGGGCATTTAAACTACCTCGTTTGGTGCCTAAATTATGTCGTTTTACTCAGAATAAGTCTAATAACCTAGTAAGACATACCCAGAACCCTCATTCTCCAAAAATCATCCAAATTAGAACAAAAAGAAGAGAAAGAGGCGCCAGTTTCTTTCAAAAACAAGCAGAAGTGTTCTTTATGTTTCAGCCCTGAAATCCAAAGGACTTCTCCATAGATTCGTCACCAGGTACGTGGGATTTCACTAGTGGGTTCCTTTCATCCACTAGGTCCTTTGAATTCAATCAGTTCCTTGATTCTACATAGCTTGTTTAGACCTAGTGTTTTTAAAATCTTGGGAATTATATTATGATTTCTGTTGCTATATAATTCATAGTCTAAATATAATGTTCTCCTTGGGAACGTTGTTTAATTCCTTGTATGAAACTCAGAATCCTAGTTTGTGTAGATTCTCTTAGTTCAAGAATTACACTTTCTAGATCAGTTAAACAGATGATCATGCTTCAGATTTTCAATGTGATATTATCAGTATATAAATATTGCATTTTCAGTTAGCATGTTAGTATTTTGAGCTATTCAGTATTTCAGTTACATTTTAGTCATATACATATTTATTTGGGAGTAGACTTAGCACCGAGTTGGACTAGGGTTCAGTGTACCCTCATAGTCCTAGAACTACATGCCCCCGTAGGATTATAAGTCCCCTCGCATCAGATTTAATGATCACGCCATAGTCATGCCTTTATACCCCTGGCAAGGTATATTGGGTCCTCTCAATGGGGAGTATACATCGGACTCTACATTTAACTCACGTGGTTTATGTTGATTAATAGTAGCTCCCACAGTCAGACTCTTATGCATTGACCAGGTTTTCAGCATTTACATAAACATACAACTTAACATGTAATCTTCATGAATAGTACTTGGTCATTGCATTAGCTTAGCTTTTCAGTTTTATTCTAGTATCTATATCTCTGCTCAGATTATATCATTGCTCAGTTATTTATTGTTCAACTTATATATTTTGTTCAACTTAGTATATTTATATCTTGCATGCTCAATACATTCCAAGTACTGATGCATACTCTGCGCTGCATCCTTTCATGATGTAGGTTCAAGTACTCAGCATGTAGATCAAGTTTAGATCAATTCTCCGTCCGCATTTAGCGATTTCAATGGTGAGTCCTCATATTCCGAGGACAACAAACATGCTTTCATTTTAGTCTTTGCTTTAAGTTTTCAGTTTTGTTAGAGTTAGCTGGGGGGTATGTCCCAACAACTCAACTCAGTTAGAGGCTTTTCAGACATAGTAATAGATTCAACTTGAGTTTTTAAGTGGTTGTTTCAGTTATCACTAAACTCTTAGTATCTTTTATATATTCAGACTAGTTGGGTTTTACCCTATTTTTAGATATCCACTGTTTTAGCTTCCTTATAGTACATGTCTTACTCAATAACTTTTATGGTATCTTATGATTTGCCAAACTCAGGGTTAGCTTTGGGTCACTCGTGATCCAAGGTCTCGTGTTAAGTCAAGAGGGTAGCCTCGGGGCGTGACAAACTTGGTATTACAATATTACGTTCAAGAGTCCTAGGATATTTGAAAGCCGCACTAAGTAGTGTCTCTTTCATGGGTGTGAAGCGCCACATCTATGAGGGGGAGGCTACAAAGTGTTTTAAAAAAAACTTCACTTCTTGGCTATTCTTATCGTATGTGAGGTATGATTCAACTTCTCCTTTCTAATCCGTTGTTATTCATTTTAGATCATGCCTCCTCGTAGAGCTAACACACGGAATGCTAATGCATGCAATGCTAACACAGTTCCCCCAGTCCCGAACCATGAGGTTACGAATGCAGAGTTTCAAAATGTGATCTAGCTCTTGGTTCAGAGTGTGGCCAATTAGAACAATCAGTAGGTTCACGCTCCTGAAAACACTAATGGTGGAGCTAGGGTTCGAGACTTTGTTCGTATGAATCTTCCTGAGTTTCAAGGGTCGAAGGTTGGTGAGGACCCACATAACTTCATTGATGAGGTTAAGAAGATTCTTCGAGTAATGGAAGTGACTGGTAGTAAGAGTGTTAACTTAGCATCCTATCAACTCATAGATGTAGACCACATTTGGTTCACGTAGTGGAAGAAAAACAGGGGCTAGAATACAACTCCTGTGACATGGGATTGTTTTACTGGAGCTTTTCTGGATAGGTTCTGTAACATCTTGCAATTTGAAATAGCTAGGAAGAAGCTAAGAACTGGAAATAGTCATTTTTGGAAATAATGAAAATCTAAAAAATTGTTTAAGTTAGGAAAAATGAGTTTTTAGTCAACTTCAAACGGCCATAACTTCTAACTCAAGATGAGTTATAAGTACTTCCAAATAGTATAGGAAATCTCTTGGAATTATCTTTCGAACACTGTTGAGTTTGCGTGATTCCTAGTTTGTATAAGTAAGATATGCCCTTTAAAAGTTGGGTTGTTGGAATAAGGAAAGTTCAATCCAGATTTTTAAAGGGTAGTTTGGTCGTTTCCTTTCCTTATTATTTTATTTAGGTTTTGGTAATTAAGTTAGGGTCCAAACAGAATTATATCAGAGTCTTAACATAATTAGATCAGTTTATGCTTTTACCAAAATACACTAGGGCTTGGAGAGAGAGAAAAAAAGAGGAGAAAGGAGAAGAAAAGAAAGATTCGTCAAGATCGTCGAGTTTAGCTTGTGGATTTCATCGTGGGTGATCCCTACAGGGTATGTGAGATCACATAGCATTGGGTTAGTTCACCCAGGCACCAAACTTGATTCAATTTCAGCAAAGTATATTGATTTGAAATTAAATCCCTAGAATTCTTGATAAAGTTTGTTTTAATCTTTATGGGTTGTATTGTTGAAGTTTCTTGAGATTGATTCACGTTTTTATTTGTCTTTTCGAGTAGAATCTGATGTATATTGAGGGTATAGACAATTCTAAGTGTTTAGGGAAGGAACCAATGGAGTTTAGAGGGTTTAGAGCAGGAAAACGAAGAAGAAATTTTGTCAGTCAAAATTTCACAGTATCTTCATGTCGCGAAGCTAGTCCCCAGATTTGGGAAAAGTTATTTCGTGGAGCGGAGCGAACACGGAGCTTTTTGCCAAAAAATTTAATTCGCGATCTAAGATTTTAAATCACCTCCGCGTCGCGGAGCAGCTCCCCCTAATCGATTTTTGATTATTTTCCCATGTTTAGCTATCTAAAATCATTCCTAAACATCATGAGATCTTTCCAATCACAAATCACAATCCTTGAATCCATAATTCAATTCAAGGACTAGTTAAGAGTCAAGTTAAGATCAGTTAAGAGTCAAGTTAAGAGAAGTTAAGAGTCAAAGCAAGAGAAGTTCATAGAGTTTTTAAAAGTCTCTTACAAACGTTTTAACTTTGTTTTAAGACTTGAGTTCAAGTTGAGTAAAGAGTAAAGAGTAAAGATTGAAGTTCATTTCTTCAAAAGTATATGGGGACTATGTATTCCCAAAGGGTTTAAAATGTTTTCACATTTAAACAAGAAAAGGAAACCTTGATTTCCAAAGAGCCTTTGAGCTAGTTTTTCAGTAAAGAGCCTTTGAGCTTGTTTTTTTTAGTAAAGAGCCTTTGAGCTAGCGTTCAGTGAGTAAACGCTTTCACAAAAAAGCAATAGAGGAAACTTTGATTTCCAAGATAGCCTTTGAGCTAAGTTTTTGAGCAATTATCTCAAATAACAGAAAAAAGTATGTTTTTTAAAAACATAAGTGCTAGTATCATATTATGGGAGTACTATTGAGCACCGATATGGGGGAGAGTTTAGTCAACTCACAGTCCCCATAAACCATGTAGCCACCATGGGTAGAAAATGATCATACTTTTTAGGTGATTCCTTTAGTGATATTTAGCATAGATTAGTGGATCCATTTAGTAGTTCAGGTTCTATACTCATGGTAAGGTATAGGACGTCCTTGGCAGCGTGAGGCAAAATGTTATATCATCACGATAACTCTTAAGTGATGGTTATCGGTTAGAGAAACTCCCACAATAATATTTTGTATTTTTATATACATTAGAAATATTTGTATTTTCATATACAAACAGAGTTCATATTGTATCTTTGCATACATACTTAGTTATTATTGTATTTCTAAATACATAGAGTTAAAAACCATGTTTTAAAGCTTTTATTTATACTGTATTTATTTACACTGCTTTATATTAAAATCTGTTCAGTTCAGTTCAGTTGAGAAGAGCCAAGGCAAGTGTTTCTCACAGAATCTTTTTAAGCCTATGTTATATTTAGCATTCTAACTCGCATACTCGTACATTCAATGTACTGATGCCAGTTTGCCTGCATCATCTTATGATGTAGACGCTGGTAACCAAGATCAGCATCCAGTGCCTCGTTGATCAGGTTGAGCACTAAGGGTTAGTTTGTGAGCCTCCTAGATTTCAAGAGGATCCTTTTTATTGCTTTCATTATTTTAGTTCATTATCATGTCGTGGGTCTTGTCCCGGCGTTCATCTTAGTTTTTTAGAGGCTTCATAGATAGAGTTAGTGATGTTAGTTCATGAGTCTTTACCTTTACTTTTCAGTTAAGTTGAGACTTGAGTTACCACTTTGGTAGTGAATGTTATTTATTACATTCTAAGTTATTTATTAAGCAGTTCAGTTATTCTTTTTAAAGTATTTATCTTGAGTGAAGTCTTTCGCTGAGTACGTAATCCAGGCCAAGGGTTCACTTGGGGCCAGCAATGGTTCTCGAGTTTCGGCCACGTCTAGGGTGTAGTCTCGGGGGGTGACAAACTTAGTATGAGAGCCCAGAGTTCAAGAGTCCTAGGGAGTCTATGAAGTCGTATCTGTAGAGTCCTAGTTATATCGTGTGAAGCACGCCACATCTATAATTAAGAGGCTGCAACATTTAGGAAATTCTTTCACTTCTTTCATACTCATTTCGTGCGTTAAAGTTTTATCATAAAAAGTTTCTTTCTAACTCGTGCTTGCGTGTAACCGATTTTGAGTTGGACTATTTTGAGAGTGCTTTCATGAGGCATTTCTTTCCTTGTGAGCTAAGATAAGAAAAAAGATGGTTGCTAACATGAGGAGTAGTATAGTTTATTTGTTGCTGGGTTGTCTCGTCTGTCAAGTAAGGAAGGTAAGGCAGTTATGTTAATAGGTTACATGGGCATAGCAAGGCTGATGATCCATGTGCATCAAGTTGAGAAGAACCAGCTGAAGGATAGAGAAGAGTTTGAGAATAAGAGGGCTAAGATATCAGGGAATGAATTCGGGAAGCAAAAGAGTAATGTAAACTGGTCTTATTTCCAACATAAGCAGAAAGGACCTACTCCATCATCTTCTAGTGCACCTGCACCAAGGAACAAATGTGAGTACAATAGTCAGAATTCCAGAACTTTAAAGCTAGATCTGCGCATTCATAAGGTAGTAAGGCACAAAGGGGTACTAAGAATCCTACATGTGCTAAGTGTGGTGATGGCTCCACTAGTTGCTTTAAGTGTGGCTAGAACTATTATTTTATGAGAGAGTGTCCTAAGAGTAGATAGAGTAATGGTAATGGGGGCAATAGAGCCCAGATTTCTTCAGTTGCTCCACCAAATAGAGCTATATCTAGATAAGCTACTTCAAGGGCTGACGGAGAAGGAAACTGCATTTATGCTATCACTAGTCACCGAGAGTAAGAGGATTCGCCAGATGTTGTCACTGGTATGATCCAAGTCTTCAGTTTTGATGTTATTCCTGAGCAACTTAGTGAACCATTCATTATTTCTACACCTATTGGTGAGTCTATTCTAGCAGAGACAGTCTATCGTGATTGTCCCATTTTCGTCAATCACAAGAGTACTATGGCTGATTTAATTGAGTTAGACATGGTAGATTTTGATGTCATTCTTGGGATAGACTGGCTTCATGTCTGTTATGCCTCAGTTGATTGTAGGACTCGATTTGTCAAATTTTAGTTTCCAAATGAGCCAGTCTTAAAGTGGAAAAGCAGTTCAGCAGTGCCTAAGGGTCGTTTCATTTTGTACCTTAAGGCAAGAAAGTTGGTTTCTAAGGGGTGTTTCTATCACTTAGTCCGAGTTAATGACTTTAGTGTTGAGATACCTCATATCCAGTCAGTTTCAGCAGTAAGAGAGTTTCCAAAAGTCTTTCCAGATGATCTTCTTGGAGTCTCTCCTGAAAGAGAGATAGACTTTGGTATAGACCTTCTTCCAGATACTTGTCCTATATCTATTCCACCATATAGAATGGCACCAATAGAGTTGAAAGTGCTTAAAGAGCAGTTAAAAGATCTCTTAGATAAGGGCTTTTTTCGATCAAGCGTCTCACCTAGGGGTGCTCCGATCTTGTTTGTGAGAAAGAAAGATGGTTCCCTTAGAATGTATATAGATTACCACCAATTGAACAAGATTAACATCAAGAACAAATATCCTCTCCCAAGGATTGATGATTTATTTGATCAACTTCAGGGTGCCACTTGTTTCTCTAAGATAGACCTCATATCTGGCTACCATCAATTGAAAGTAAGGGAATGTGATATTCCAAAGACATCATTCATGACTCGTTATGGTTATTATGAGTTTTTGGTCATGTCATTTGGCTTGAATAATGCACCAATAACGTTCATGGACCTTATGAATAGAGTCTTTAAACCTTATTTAGATATGTTTGTTATCATCTTCATTAATGACATACTAATCTATTCAAGGAATGAAGAAGATCATGCTAGTCATCTCAGAATAGTTCTCCAGACTTTAAAAGATAGAGAGTTATACGCCAAATTCTCTAAGTGTGAGTTTTGGCTTGAATTTGTGGCATTCTTAGGCCACATCTTGTCTGGAGAGGGAATTAAAGTTGATACCCACAAGATTGAGGTAGTGCAGAATTAGCTTAGACCCACTTCTATAAATGATCTTAGGAGTTTCTTGGGTTTAGGTGGCTATTATAGAAGGTTTGTAGAGGGGTTCTCGTCCATTTCGTCCCCTTTGGCCAAATTGACTCAGAAGACAATTAAGTTTCAATGGTCTGAAGCTTGTGAGAAAAGCTTTCAGAAATTGGAAAAGAGGTTAACTATTGCCCCAGTATTGACCTTACTAGAAGGTACACAAGGCTTTGTGGTGTATTGTGATGCATCTAGAGTTGGTTTGGGTTGTGTATTAATGCAGAATGACAAGGTTATAACTTATGCCTAAAGATAATTGAAAGTTCATGAGAAGAACTACCCAACCCATGATTTAGAATTAGTTGTTGTATTATTTAGTTTGAAAATATGGCGCCATTATCTTTATGGTGTTCATATGGGAAGATGTAGATATCCTATTGGATGGTTTGAAGTTGGTGAAGCTGGGTTAATAGGACTGGACTTAGTTTGTCAAGCTATGGAGAAAGTGGAAGTTATTCAAGAGAGATTGAAAACAGCCCAGAGTCATCAAAAATCCTACATTGATGGTAGGAGAAAAGAGTTAGAGTTTGAAGTTGATAATTGTGTTTATTTACAATTTTCACCCATGAAGGGTGTTATGAGATTTGATAAAAAGAGAAGCTTAGTCCCTGGTACATTGATCCTTACAGAATATCCAAGAGGATTGACTATGTAGCTTATGAGTTAGAGCTACCACAAGAATTAGCAGCAGTCTATCCGGTGTTCCACATCTCCATAATTGAAAAGTGTATGGGAGATCCTTTGTTGATCATACCAACGGAAGATATTGGAATCAAGGATAGCTTATCTTATGAGGAAATTCCTATTCAGATTCTAGATCGCCAAGTTCACAAGTTGAGAACAAAAGAGGTACCATCAGTCAAAGTCCTTTGGAGGAATCAATTTGTTGAGGAAGCTTCTAGGGAAGCTGAAGAGGACATGAAGAAGGGATATCCACTTCTATTTGAATCTACAGAAAGTGCAGACCAAGGTACTAATTCTCTTCTTAGTAGTTTTTAAATTATGAGTAAGCATGTTGTTTGTTTGCATTTGCTTGTTCGATGTTTGAACTTGATATTACATCATTAGCCTAATAAGAATAATCTCATTCGAGGATGACTATTCCCAAGGGGGAGATATTATAACATCTCGTAATTTGAAATACCTAGGAAGAAGCTAAGAAATGGAAATAGTCATTTTTGGAAATAATGAAAATGTAGAAATTTGTTTTAGGAAAAGTGAGTTTTTGGTCAACTTCAAATGGCCATAACTTCTAACTCAAGAGTTAGAGGTACTTCCAGATATTCTAGTAAATCTCTTGGAATGATCTTTCTAACTCCGCTGAATTTGTGCAATTTCGAGTTCATATGAGTAAGATATGCCCTTTGGAAGTTGGGCGGCTGGAATAAGGAAAGTTCAATCCGGATTTTTAAAGGGTAGTTTGATCTTTTCCTTGCCCCATTTTTTATTTTATTTTTGGTAATTAAGTTAGGGTCTAAACAAAATTAGATCAGTTTAATATTTTACCAAAGTACGCTAGGGCTTGAAGAAGAGAGGAAAAAAGAGGGGAAAGAAGAAGAGAAGCAAGATTCATCAAGATCGTCGAGTTTAGTTTATAGATTTCGTCGGGGGTGATCCCTACAAGGTATGTGAGATCACATAGCGCTGGGTTAGTTCACCCATGCGCAAAACTTGATTCAATTTCAGCAAAGTATGTTGATTTGAAAGTAAATCCCTAGAATTCTTGATAAAGTTTGTTTGAATCCTTGTGGGTTGTATTGTTGAAGTTGCTTGAGATTCATTCACGTTTTTAGTTGTATTTTTCAGTAGAATCTGATGTATATTGAGGGTATAGACGATTCTATGTGATTGGGGAAAGAACCAATGGAGTTTAGAGGGTTTAGAGCTGGAAAACGAATAAGAAATTTCGTCGGTCAAAATTTGGTAGTGTCTCCGCGTCTCGGAGCTAGTCCCCAGATTTTGGAAAAGTTATTTCACGTCGCGGAGCGGACATGGAGTGTTCTACCTAAAAATTTAATTCGCGACCTAAGATTTTAAATCACCTCCGTGTCGCGGAGCAGCTTTCCAGAATCAATTTTTGATAATTTTTTCATGTTTAACTATCTAAAATCATTCCTAAATATCATGAGATCTTTCCAATCACAAATCACAATCCTTGAATCCATAATTCAATTCAAGGACCAATTAAGAGTCTAGTTAAGATCAATTAAGAGTCAAGTCAAGAGAAGTTAAGAGTCAAAGCAAGAGAAGTTCATAGAGTCTTTCAAAAGTCTCTTCCAAACGTTTTAACTTTATTTTAAGACTTGAGTTCAAGTTGAGTAAAGAGTAAAGAGTAAAGAGTAAAGATTGAAGTTCATTTTTTCAAAAGTATATGGGGACTATGTATTCCCAAAGGGTTTTAAATGTTTTCACATTTAAACAAGAAAAGGAAACCTTGATTTCCAAAGAGCCTTTGAGCTAGTTTTCCAGTAATGAGCCTTTGCTCTAGTTTTCCAGTAAAGAGCCTTTGAGCTGGTTTTCTAGAGCCTTTGAGCTAGTTTTTCAGTAAAGAGCCCTTGGGCTAGTTTTCAGTGAGTAAATCCTTTCACAATAAAGCAAGAGAGGAAACTTTGATTTCCAAGATAGCCTTTGAGCTAAGTTTTTGAGCAATTATCTCAAATCATAGAAAGAAGTATGTTTTATAAAAACATAAGAGCTAGTATCATATTTTGGGAGTAGTATTGAGCACTGATATGGGGGAGAGGTTACACAACTCACAACCCCCATAAACCACGTAGCCACCATCGGTAGAAAAGGGTTATACTTTTTAGAAGATTCCTTTAGTGCTTTATAGCATAGACTAGTGGATCCACTTAGTAGTTCAGGTTCTATACTCATGGCAAGGTATAGGACGACCCGAGCAGCATGAGGCAAAACGTTGTATCATCACGATAGCTCTTAAGTGATGGTTATCGATTAGAGAAACTCCCACAACAGTATTTTGTATTTTTATATACATCAAAGATATTTGTATTTTCATATACAAACAGAGTTCATATTGTATCTTTGCATATATACAAAATAAATATTATTGTATTTCTAAATACATAGAGTTGAAAACCATGTTTTAAAGCTTTTCTTTATATTGCATTTATTTACACTGCTTTATATTGAAATTTGAGTTGAGTTGAGTTGAGAAGAGCCAAGGTAAATGTTTATTTCAGAATATTTTCAAGCCTATGTTATGTTTAGCATTCCAACTCGCATACTCTTATATTCAATGTATTGATGCCAGTTGGCTTGCATCGTCTTATGATACAGACGCAGGTAACCAGGATCAACATCCAGCACCTCGTTGATCAAGTTGAGTACTCAGAGTTAGTTGGTGAGCCTCCTAGCTTTTCGGAGGATCCTTTTTATTGCTTTCAGTATTTTAGTTCATTAGGATATCGTGGGTCTTGTCCCGACATCCATCTCAGTTGTTTAGAGGCTTCATAGACAGAGTTAGTGATATTAGTTCATGAGTCTTTACCTTTCCTTTTCAGTTAAGTTGAGACTTGAGTTGCCACTTTGGCAGTGAATGTTATTTACTGAAAAGTTCAGTTATTCTTTTAAAAGTATTTATCTTGAGTAAAGTTTTCCGCTGAGTAATTAAGCCAGGCCAAGGGTTTGCATGGGGCTAGCAATGGTTCTCAAGTGCTGGCCACATCCAGGGTGTAGGCTCGGGGCGTGACAGGTTCTTCCCAAGGGAGTTGAGAGAAGCTAAGTCACAAGAATTTATGAAATTGAAGCAAGGTTCAATGTCGGTCCAAGAGTATGAGCTGAAGTTCACCCATCTCTCCAGGTATTCTCCACACATGGTTGCCGATCCAAGGGTGCAAAGGAGTAAGTTCTTATCTGGGGTATCTGATTTGGTGAAGACCGAGTGCAAGAATGCTATGATTCTAGGGGATACAGATATCTCCAGACTAATGACTTATGCTCAGCATGTCATAGCTTATTCTTCTAGACAACTTAAGGTCTATGAGAAGAACTATCTAACTCATGACCTCAATATTGCAGCCGTAGTATATGCCCTAATAATTTGGAGACATTACTTGTATAATGTTCATCTTTATGTGTTCACATATCATAAGAGCCTCCATTGTGTGTTCACCCAGAAAGAATTGAATCTTCGTCAAAGGAGATGACTTGAATTACTCAAGGACTATGATATGAATGTGCTTTACCATCCTAATAAGGCCAATGTAGTGGCTGATACTCTTAGCAAACTGTTGATGAGTCCATAAATTGGACCCATTTAGGGCTATATTTTGATAGAAATAGTGTCCTCAAATGCTTATTTTGTCTCAATATCTAATGAAAATTCTTAAGTTTCAGTTATTTGAAGTTTTGATGGAAGCATGGACACTTAGGCACAAAAAGGAACAAAAAGGCTAAAAAGAACGAAGAAGTTGAAGCCTGCATATCGCCAAACACACTTGGCGACTCTCCGAAGGGACGCACTCCGCCCTTTCTTCCAGTACGCGAAGCCCTAAAGGAGAAGGACAAAAAAGGCAATGAAAGGAGTAGTCGACGCTTCGCCAAATAGTTTCACGAAGTAGTACTATACCGCCCAATAACACAAAGTACGATGATGCTAAAGGCTAGTGCAAGACGGCAACGAATTATACCAAAGGACGAATTGCCGAGTTAATCGGTGATTCCGACTAACCTCGCCGAAAGATTTGCCAACACTATTTTCTAAAGTCTATAAATACTAAACTTGTTATTAATTTTTAAAGAGTCGAACATTAATTATAATTTTCAGAATAGTATAGTACTTTTTTGGATATTTTCTCTCAAGTTTGGAGAGGGTTTTGGGAGAGTTGAAGAAAAAAAGATTTTATCTTCCCCACGTTGGAAGTAGGTCTTCCCCATTCTTCTTCCTTTGCTTAAATCAAGGTTTAATTGATTATACCCATTTGATTTTAGTATTATTTAGGTGTATTTTATTATTTCTTGATATGTGGCTAAAACCCCCATTCTTAGGGTGTGATTTTGCAAATGTGTTGATATTGTTGTTGGGTCTTGCTTGCTGATAGGTTAGATGTATTTTAATGGTGATTTCACCTAGTGGTTGTGTAACGAACCGAGAGCACCCCTAGTCGTTACTAGCGTATTCAACCTCAAAGAGGTCTAATACAAGCCCTCAACATTCGTCATAGCATGTATCATAGAATAAAATCACTAAAAATTTAAAACTTTCACTTTGGAAGTTCAACTTCACTTCATATATGAAAAACAAAATCTAACTTCATCACAATGTACCATCTAGAAATAGAAGTATCGAAAATGGGACTTGGCCCTTACATCAATAAGAAGTCTTGAAATAGGATAGTACAACAATGTCTTTCAACACAAGCAAAGAACTAAACATAGAAGCTAGATCATAGGGTCTTGTCCTCGGACTTGATCACTCACCAACTTGGGAAAGCAACTCTAAGTGTTTGGAGAAGTAAGCTTGAATCCTCAACGGCCCGAACCTAAATGTTTGGTGAAAAGGGAGAAAATATGGGTTAGTACAACACACGTACTAAGTATGGCTACTATGCATAAAAACCATTGAAACATGCATAAAAGGACATTTAGTCAAAACATGCTTTTTACCAAGAAAATCCAATATGCACACAAAGTAAGCATCATAGTCCAAACCAACATAATATCATCCCAACATGTAGACAACCCAATCAAAACTAGTGCAATGCAAAGAATAGAACCCCATAACCCTATTCAAAGCCAAGTATCACATTAAGCAACCTACTTCATGCATACATTCATAACATCATATTTCATCATAACTTACCATATTCATAATGATCATAGATAACATAGCTTCAACATACATAGGTCATAATCATCATAATCATAAAAGAACATTACTACAACCATCTCTTAGTATCCCACAAGTGCAATGTGCAAGGGAAGTCACATACCCTCCCTTACACTATGTAGAAACCCTTAAGAAAGCCCTAGTAAGAGTTCACACCTTTCATACCTTCATTTACTTTTACATTAGGAAAATATTGCAATAACCGACATAGACCATGAGAACTACGTGGAATCCAGTGTTCTACTTCCACATCAAAAAGAGAAGGTTAACACTTGCCTAAGGTGTAACCATTTGTACATAGCTATCTAGGTGGATCCACTAAGCTAGATTCCTATGTGGGCACATAGTTAAGGGTAAAGGAGATTGCTTCTAGAAACCCTAACTTACTAAACATGGGGGTTCACATCTTATGAGACAACACATACCGTGGGTAATTCAGACTTGCTAAACGTGAGGAAACCCATGTGGGGAGTAGAACTTACTAAACGTGAGACCCCTATCTCATTTACATGCTCTTTCGGTTCTAAGCATCTAATTCCCTTTAGTAATCATTTTTAGTCATCACATAAGTTCACATTAGCCTTTACTAGACTCTTATGTAGACATCTTACCATAATAGCTCATATGTGTTCATAAGTGAGTAACAATCCTTTAACTTTAGAAACACTTAGTAAGTGAGTAAACCTTTCACTTTACATTACATTATAATCATGAGAACTACCTTTCAATCATATAGCAATCATACTATAACATACATACACACTTCATAGCTAATTCAAGTGTAGGGGGTTAAGGATGAGGAAACTAGGTCATCACACCATAACAACACATTAAGTATAGCATCATTACAACCTAAGTAATTCACCTTTCATACTTGAGTTCAAAGAAGAACCAACCTTCATACCTTCTTGCCCTTCATGGGACATTCATAATTCAATTAGTAAACAATTCATAACCAATACATAATACAAGGTAATTCATGAAGTAATAACATAATCAACATCAATATAAGCAATTCATATATTCCCTTCATAGCCTTCAAGGCTTCATTCAAAGACTCAACCCTAATTTCATAGAAATTATACATAACCTAGGGTAGAATCATCATAAAAACATGAATTACATAACATCACATTCAATTCATAGCCTTCAATAAATATCCAACACAAACTAGGGTTAGAATTAGAAAAAGAAGGAGAAACATGGGTCTCATGGGAAATTCTTCAAGAAACCACAAATACAACATAAATTCATCCATAATTGTTCATATAACATCAATCAAATCCAATTTATAACATAAATTTCACTTTAGAAAGAAGACCCACGTTTTTGGGTTGAAACCTAGAAATTGGAGATTTTGAAATTCATCTTGAAGGGGAATCTTGGGGAAAGGAATCCCAAGAGTGATAAGCAACCATACCTTATTGACGAATTAACCATGAAAATCTAATTTGAAACCTTGGATATTTGGTCTTCTTCTTGAAGCTCCAATCTTCTTCAATGGAGTTCTCGAGAAGAGAGAGAGTAAAGAGAAGGAGGAAGTTCAGGTTTTGATCTTTGGGGTTTTGTGTTTGAGTGATAAAAGTGAGGTAAATTGACTTAAAAATCATTATATACATGTCCCCTAAAGTACCCTAAATACCCCTCACTTAGTTGGACTCTTTAGTGAAGTAAAAATTGATTTATGAATTTTTGCATTTTCGTTGCAGAACAAGTCTGCGACGCGGAGCTGTTCCCTGAAGATATTTGGAATTAAATTTTGAGACAATAGATTCCATGACATGACCGCGTCGCGAAATAATTTTTTTCTTCTTGGGGGAGCTAGTCCGTGACGCGGACCTATTCCCTCCAAGTGCAATTTGCAAAAGGCAGCTTGCTTAGCCAAGGTTGGGGTCCTCCTCGGGGACCCTTAGGGTGGCCTCGGGGCATCCTATTCGAATGTTTTGACCCTATAAACATATATTTACCTAATTTAAACCGTTTTACAAGATTATACCATCATACGACACTCCCAAACCTGCCCAAAACCTAAGGACACACTATAACACATTCTTCTCTAGTTTTCGGATGTCGTGGTCGTTTCTGACGTTTAGACTTTTACTCTTCCAAACCAAGTCAATTGCATTAATTTAGGTTTAGAAACATTATTTTAACTATTTTTAAGTCATTATTCATGAGGTGAGGCTCTAACTTAAGTCATAGAATTTCCGAGGTGTTACAGGTTGTGGTTTAATTTAATGGATTTGTAGTTGTAAATACAAAACCACCCATGTGTTTTCGGCTTGCCTGAGAGGGTGGTCGCAAAACCAAGACCACTAGATGGATGGCCTAAGGATTGGGTCGACATGAGGTTCAGCCTGAGAGGGTGAGCCCTAGTCCCATATCCTAACACTCAGCTCGAGAGAGTGAGTGGGGTAAGACATAGGCTGGCCTTCATGCGGCAAATGGGTGTCCGAGAGGAACATATTTGAAAAGGGGTAAGTTGCCCGAGAGGGAACTTATTTCCATCTAAATCTTATCCTAGTCACTATTATCTTGCAAAATTCCTATCGAAAGTATGTACCCAATGATTTATCTCAATTTGTATTGCGGTTACACCCCAAGAACTCTTCCTCATACTTGATTTTTCTTGTTATTTTTGTTGTTTTTACTACTTGTGACAAAACCCCCAATTGATATTTGACACTTTGGTGTCACCCCCTTTAATTTACTATGTTTTTACTCGTTAATGTCTTTAGCTACGACTAGTTAGAACTAAATTTTATTTTTCTATCAATTCTCAAAACCACTCTCTTGGGACACGACCTCAACCTTTAGTTGGGTTACTATATTATCGATGATCATAGACACTCATACCGTAGGTTAGTGTCATTGGTCACGATAAACATCAACTGTCTATGGGTAGTGTAGCACATGTTGAGAAAGAAAAAAGAGTGTTAGCCAAAGATGTTCACCGGCTTGCTTGCCTAGGATGCCTTACAAACACATCAGAAGGTGATGTGATTGTTCAGAATGAATCAGAATCTTCATTGGTAGCGGAGGTTAAGGAAAAACAATATAGTGATCCTATATTACTTTAGTTGAAAGGTGTAGTTCATCAGTAGAAAGTTGAGGTTTTCTCCCAAGGGAGAGATGGTTTGCTTTGTTACCAGGGTCGCTTATGTGTTACTAATATGGGTGATTTGAGGAAGCAGATTCTTATAGGAGCCCATAATTCCAAATATTCCATTCATCTGGGTGCCTCTAAGATGTACTGTGATCTACGGGGAGTCTTTTGGTGGAATGACATGAAGAGAGACATCATAGATTTTGTGGCTAAGTATCCAAACTGTCAATAAGTTAAGGTCAAACATCAGAAACCAGGAGGTATGACTCAAGAGATTAACATTCCTACATGGAAGTGGGAAGTGAGAAACATGGACTTCATTATTGGTTTACCTCGTACTCACAGACAACATGACTCAATTTGGGTGATAGTGGACAAAGTCACTAAGTCCGCTCACTTCTTGGTTGTCAACACTACAGATTTAGCGGAGTACTACGCCAAACTTTACAACAATGAGATAGTCAGGTTACATGGGTTCCCTTGTCTATCATCTTAGATAGAGGTCCTCAGTTTACCTCTCATTTCTAAAATTCTTTCAGAAAGGTCTTGGTACTCAGGTAAATTTCAGTATGGCATTTCATCAACAGATAAATGGTCAGGCAAAGTGTACCATTTAGACCTTGGAGGACATGTTGAGAGGTTGCGTGATCGATTTCAAGGGAAGTTGGAATGATCACCTACCTCTCATAGAGTTCGTCTACATTATTAGCTTTCATTCCAGTACTCAAATGGCCCCGTATGAGGTACTATATGGACGTAGATGCAGGTCCCCAATTGGTTGGTTTAAAGTAGGTAAAGCAGCGTTGATTGGGCCAAATTCAGTTCATGAGGCGATGTAGAAAGTTCAACTTATCAGAGATAGACTAAAGATAGCCTAGAGTTATCAGAAGTCCTATGCAGATGTAAGGAGAAGAGACTTAGAATTCAAAATCGATGATTATGTTTTCATAAAGCTGTCACCTATGAAGGGGGTGATGAGATTTGGCAAGAAAGGGAAGCTCAGTCCTAGATATGTAGGTCCTTACAAAATCATGAAATTAAAAAGGTTGGTAAGGTGGCTGATGAGTTAAAGTTGCCAGTAGAACTAACAACAGTTCATCCAGTCTTTCACATTTCCTTGTTGGAGAAGTGTATGGGCAATCTGACATCAATAGTACCATTAGAGAGTGTGGCTGTGAAGGATAGTCTCACTTATGAAGAGGTTTCAGTTGAAATTCCTAACTGTCAGGTTCGTAGGTTGAGAAATAAGGAAGTCGCGTCAGTGAAGGTTTTGTGGGGGAGTTAGTCCGTAGAGGGAGCTACTTGGGAAGCAGAAGCAGCCATGATGGCCACGTATCCTCACCTCTTTCCTTCCGATTCCGTTTCAGCTTGAGGTAATAATTCCTCTCTAGTCTCCTAGTTTACTCTTGTGAAATTTAGTCTCAATATCTTGTTCCCATAGTTATTCTTGCATTACAATATATTTGCATGTTCTTGGAACTGAGTTCATTTAGATATTAGTTTCTTGTAATTAATAGTAGGGATTCCAGCTCCTTCCCTCCATACTCAGCTTGTTTATCCTTCATTTAAGGAAGAATGTTCCCAAGGGGGAGATAATGTAACACGTTAGATCTTAAAATGGAGAAAATCCTAGTTTTCAGAAAACTAGTGCCAGTACCAACGGAAGCACCCACATACCATGGTAGAACAAGGGATAGTAGGTGTAGTTTCGTCGTTAAGGTCCAAAACTTGATGGTCTTTGATCCCACCCATGGTCGACCAGTACGGTCCATAGTTTGACCAACGGACTGTAGGTGATGGTCAACAGCCAATTGGAGGAAAATGGTTCTTTGATCAACTTTAAACGGTCATATCTTTTAGCACAAAATGAATTAGATGGCCCATGACCTATCAAATTAAAGATAATTGAATCCTCTTTCTAATGCCATCGAATTTGCTTAAATCCAAGCTTAGATTAAGAAGTTATACTCATTTTAGTGAATCGTTGTCAGACAGACCATGACCCCAGTCGACGGTGGGTAGTCCAAATGATGGTCCATCGGTCCTTCCGTGGATGGCCTTCATCAACTTTTAAGTTAGGGTCATTTTGGTATTTTCCCTATGTGTTGGGGTACTTAAACTACGATGTTTGATGCTTAAACTATGTCGTTTTACTCTAGAATAAGTCTAATGACCTAGTCAGACATACCCAGAACCCTCATTCTCCAAAGATCATCCAAATTTAGTACGAAATGTAGAGAAAGAGCCTCCAGTTTCTTTCAAGAACAAGCAACAACATTCTTCAAGTTTCAGTCACGAAATCCAAAGGATTTTTCCATAGATTTCGTCACCAGGTATGTGGGATTTCACTAGTGGGTTCCTTTCATCCACCAGGTTCCTAGAATTCAGTCAATTAATTTCATTGATTCTACATAGCTTGTTTAGACCTAGGGTTTTTAAAATTTTGAGAATTTTATTGTGATTTCAGCTACTATATAATCCATATTCTAAATATCATGTTTTTCTTGGGAACGTTGTTTAATTTCTTGTATGAAACACATAACCCTAGTTTGTGTAGATTCTCTTAGTTCGTGAATTATACTTTCTAGGTGAGTTAAACCGATAATCATTCTTCAGATTTTGAATGTAACATTATCACTTAGCATGTCTGTATTTTGAGCTATAAGTATTTAGTTACATTTAAGTAACATACATATTCAATTAGGAGTAGACTTAGCATCAAGTTGGACTAGGGTTCAGTGTACCCTCATAGTCCTAGAACTACTTGCCCCGTAGGATTATAAGTCCCCTCTATTGGGCATCAAATTTAGTGATCATACCACAATCATGCCTTTATAGCCCTGACAAGGTATATTGGGTCCTCTCGATGGGGTGTCTACACCAGAATCCACATTTAGCTCACATGGTTTATGTTGGTTAATAGTTGCTCACACAATCAGACACTTAATGCATTGACCAAGTTTTCAACATTTATATTAGCATACAATTCAACATGTCATCTTCATGACTAGTACTTGGTCATTGCATTTAGCTTAGCTTTTCAATTATATTTCAGTATCTATATCTTTGCTCAGATTATATCATTGCTCAGCTATGCATTGTTCATCTTATATATTTTGTTCAGCTTAGTATAGCTACACCCTACATGCTTAGTACACTCCAAGTATTGACACATACTCTGTGCTACATCCTTTCATGATGTAGGTTTCGGTACTCAACATCCAGATCACGCTTAGATCTATTCTCAGTCCGCATTCAGCAACTTCAGTGGTGAGTCCTCATATTCTGAGGACAAGAAACATGCTTTCATTTTAGTCTTTGCTTTCAGTTTTTAGTTTTGTTAGAGTTAGCTGGAGGGCATGTCCAAGCAATTCAACTAAGTTAGAGGCTTTTTAGACATAGTAGTAGATTCATCTTGAGTTGTTAAGTGGTAGTTTCAGTTATCACTAAACTCTTAATATGTTTTATATATTCATACTAGTTGGGTTTTTGCTCATTTTTAGATATCCACTGTTTTAGCTTTCGCATAATACATGCTTTACCTAGTAACTTTTATAGTATTCTTATGATATGCCAGACTCATGGTTAGCTTGGGGTCACTCATGATCCTAGGTCTTGTGTTACGTCAAGGGGGTAGCCTCGGGGCGTGACAAAATTGATGGGACTTGAATCTAATATCTTATCATCATAGTGCACCAAAGTTTTTAATTCGATGACTTATCCTATTGGTTAGATTGGACATAAAATCTATCGTCTTACCCTCTTTGGGAGACATGACTTGAATCCTTCGTGTTACCCTCCATTAAGATTCACTCTAGAGCCTTTATCACCACAAAGAAAGAAGTTGCGATGAAAATTTATCATGGATCCACGGTAAGAAAACATGTTCTAAAAAAAAAAAATCTACAAGATCCCAAATTTGTAGTTTAACAATATACTTTAACAAAAAATTCAATTTGAAATTAATGGCACTCACTTTGAATATCGACATAATTGATTCAAATTATAACACTCATAATTCATTGATCTTATGAATCTAGTATTTCTTTTCAAAAAAAAATAATTCTTTTGTGAGTAGATAAATGTGCTAAATAATGATTAGTATATACATGCTTGCATACTAAGTAACTGATGACAAAAAAATATTTTAAGAAATACACAGTAGGAATAATATGTACCAAGCACTTATTTAAGATGCTAGAAATCCATACCTCATAATTCATATGGGTTGTGATCTTTGTTTGAGAGATCATGTATGCCTTATACGTTTAAGGGATATGGTTTTAAAGGTTAGAGACTCATGCTGATAACGTATTATGAAAGTTTATAAAACAATAAGAACAAAGATAGGAGAAGCGAGAAGACTTATTATTTCTCTTGAAGGGATGTTTTTTCAATGAAGAGAACCCTCTATTTATAGGGAAAATTGACTTGGTCCCAAAGTTAGGGTTCCTAATTTTTTTCTAAAACATAGACATTCCCTATGTTTATAACACCTTTTACTTTATCCATTTTTATTTAAACTATTTATCTTTGGAAAATTACTTTTACATTTTCCTACATTATTATTAAAGAAGAAGCTCCATGTCATGCCTCGAGACTACCCCCGAGACGCGGACACGGGACCTAGGACCACAAGTGATCCCAAGCTAACCCTGCTAGCCTAATCATGAGCGTACTAAACAAAATAAACTGATGCGGAAGCTAAATCATAAATAAAAATGAAAAGATGGGGAATACCCATATACTATAATTGATATAAATGATAATTGATGAGTTTAATACAAAGAAGATATTAACTCAATACTAACCTGAATCTAACTATATCTGGAATAAGCCTCTAAACGGACTAGAAATGTTGGGACATGCCCCAACTAGGTCTAGCAAAACTATAACTAAAGACTAAAAGTGATGAAGGTCCTCAAAGAATGAGGACTAACCACTGATGCTGCTGAACTGAAGATCGGGAACCGACCTAAGCATGATCTGGATGCTGAGAACCTGAACCTACATTATGAGAAGATGTAGCGCACGTATGCGTCAGTACTTGAAAGGTACTGAAGCATGTAGGATAGAGTAAAGCTGAAAGAACATATAACTGAACAAAGCAATAAAACAATGAAATAATCTAAACATGATATAGATGTTGAAGACTGAGTTAACTGATTGCAATGAACAAATTTATAACATGCTGAAACTGAATACTGACTGTACTCTAAATTAGGTCAATGCAATAGAATCTGAGTGAACTGTGGGAGCTACTGATAATCGATAATAAAACTACATGAGCTAAATGTGGAGTCCGATGTATACGCCCCATCGAGAGGACCCAATACACCATGCCAGAGGTATAGAGGCATACTAGCGTGATCACTGAAATGATTCCCACATAGGGGACTTACAACATACGTGGCTAGTAGTTCTGGACTATTTGGGTAGGCTGAACCCTAGTCTAACTCGGTATTATGCTATTCCCAATGGATTAAGTAATTAACACATTATGACTGGATTTTTGTAAGTTACTGGATAGCTCAAACTGAACATGCAAACTGAGTATGCAACAATTAAACTAATATTGATGCATTAATAACTGAGGCATCTATAACTGAATAACTGAAATATATGACCTAGCATGTATAATTCAAGAACTAAAGAATTACATAGCTAGAGTTTTGAAATTCATGCAATAAACTGAATATTAACATACTAATCTAATTTGGATAATTCTAAAAGCTAAGAATTCAATAATTCTAACATTCAAGAAACCCTAGGTCTATTCATAATAAGAGAATAAATAAACTGACTGAAAACTAGGGACCTAATAGGTGAAAGGAACCCACTAGTGAAATCCCATACACCTGGTGACTAATTCCACAGACAAATCTTTCGATTCCAGGGCTGAAACTGAAGAAAACTTGTTGCGTTCTTGAACTAGGGTTCTTGACCTTTTTTCTCCTCTTACGCTCTAATTTTTCTAAGTTTTGATTAATGATTTGACTTAGATAAGTTCTAGTTATGTTTATAGGCTTAAATTGACTAAAACCTCATGATTTATTATCTAAACGGCCTATCTTAGGGATCCAACGAAATAAGAAAAGAACAAAAGACCCCTAACTTAACTGCTGTCAGAGTGACCGACAGATTGGACCTACGAGCTGTAGTTCAGTCTACGGTCCGTAGATTGGGGTTGTAGGTCAACTCTGCCTGACAGGGCTTCACTAAAACAAGCATAACTTTTTACTCGGAGATCGGATTTTAGCAAACTCGGTGGCGTTGGAAAGAGGATTCAATTATCTATCATATCATAGGTCATGAGACACATAATTATTTTTGTGCTAAGAGTTATTAGCACCTAAAGTTGACCCAATCAACAATTTTCATCTAACTAGCTGCTGACCCTCACTTACGGTCAGACCTACGGACCGTGGATCGAACGATGGTCCGTGTTGGTCGACAGTAGTTCATGTCAGAGGGTGGGTAAAGGAGTCTTGATCCACGGACACAGACTACGAACCGTGGTCTGACCTATAGACCGTGGGTCGAGACTTAGCCAATTTATAGAGCTGGGATGGGGAGGGGTTTGTAGTGCTGAACCACGGATCACCAGCACGGGCCGTGGTCTGACCTACAGTCCGTGGATGGAAACCGTGGGTTGCACCTGTAACTTCTCAAAATCTGCAATTTTGGTATGTTTCAGATATGGGGTGTGACATTCCACTTTTAAAGGGCAGCATAAAGGGGGTTCAACTTTGTAGATCTTGTTTAGTATTTTAAATTATTTTCTTGAGCTTCCAATTTTTAATCAATTACTAGAGAAACAAAATGAGCTCAAATGTTGATCAAAGTTGATACAAATGATTCATAGAGTAAAATCCTAATAAATAGTAATATTTTTGAATTGTGATAAACAAATTGCTATTGAGTTAAAAGAAAAAATTGAACAATAATTCTCAACCTATTGTTTTTTATTTGTTTTCCTTGACCATAAGTGGGCCAAAACATATATTACCATTGATGTGGACCCTATATATGAATATAAGAAAATGTTATAATATTTTTTATAGTTAAATATTCTTACAGTTTGGATGTGACTCAATTTAATAATGTAATAATCTGTTATTAATTGCTTTGGAAATCACGTTTAACAAACTATAGATTTTAATAAATGTATATATCAAATGAAATTAATGGCACAACAATCTTATGAATAATGAGAGGAATAAATAGGACTCATACAATATTACTGATTTTTCACATCTCATCACTCGTTTAGCAACACTAATCTTGCTTAGCTTCTTCATTCAAATTAATTAAGCAGCTATGACTTCATCAAGAGGATCTAGTTTATATATATATATATATATATATATATACGAGTTCTCGAACACGTGCATTGCACGTGTATTCCATGTTTAATGGTATAAATATTTAGAATTTAAAGTATTTAAATTATTTTTTAGATCTTATATGAATATGTGAATAAAATAACTACATTTTATTTTTTAGAACTATTTTTCTATACATTAATTTTAATTTTATAAGGTACATAATAGATAATGTTCTTGTTGTGTGTTCTCGTATTTGACTTCTCGATTGAATGTTTACATAAATCAAAAATAGTTAATTGACTTTCATTTCTCTTTTTCTTCATTGATAAATTAAAAGTTAACATAAAAAATATGTCCAATCTGTGAAATCATATATATAATCACATTTTTACCTTAAACCCAACAAAGATATTGTTCGTATCCTTGTATATGATGTTTTAATTTATTCAACAAGGCATGATTCGTTTAAGGGTCAATAACAACATTGTGTTATCAGGTATTTAGGGGTGATATAAGAATGTGAAAAGTTATTGGGTAAAAAGTTAATATAAGGTAAGATGAAAGATAGAAATAGTTAATGTAATAAATAATGAAATTCATAATTATATATCTAAAGAATGTCAAATGGTGTGAATAACATTTGTAATAATTAATAATAATTGAGAGAACTTATACTTCCATGATTATAGAATTACAGTGCAATAGCCAAATTTCTTATTTATTTTGTATTTACTTAAATAAATATGACTTTTAATTAATTTTACTGTTTATTTTGATAGTTAATTAGTTTTTAATTTAGTGTAGGGGTAAAATAGTAATTCAACTTTGCACATTAAAACTTAAAGAAGATCTTGATAAATTGATGATACATTCTTGATATATATAATACTTTAATTTAAATACAAATACATACCCAAATATATATCTATATATAAAGATTTGCATAAATAAAAATATTTACCTCATAAAAATTAGTAATTAAATAAAACATAAAAATTAAACTAATACACGCTTCAACCCATCGTCATTATAAACCATATGAATTTTCTTTTGACAAAATATCTAAATATTTTAAGAAAAAAAGTAAATAAGTAAATTGAAAGGGAAATGTTTATATAATAGTAATTATTTTGAACAGAACTTCCTGACAATCTCAATCACATAATAGCCTTGTAAGTGAAGTCATTCTTACATTTTGAGTATCAACAAAACAACTCTTGACAATTCTCTGACTCATGAGAGATTCAATAATTTTTTTAAATAGATATTCAGAAGCATATATCGGCATCATAGGAGAAACTGTTAGAAAAAATAAATAAATGTTGACTACTTTGCGTTAGCTTCATATATTGGAGCATTACATACTACTGTATATATAGTAAAAAAGAAAAACAAGTATTATATCACCAAATATTTTTCCCTCAAGTACTAGAGGTTCTAGAATATATCCTTTAAGGATAGAATAATTTACTTCATTAGAATAGTGGTACCTCAAATTCCGCTGATCTTCAAACTCACTCAAGTATAATAAATCACACACAAAATTTTGAAGTGTAAAAAGAAGAAGAGTAGAATTTTAGAAAATTTTTGTGGTTGAAAAATTAGAAGAAATCCTTCTATTTATAGCCAACAAAGGGTAGTATGAACAAGAGATTATTGTGCCTTATCTTAAAAGTTATGACCCTTCAGAAAAGCGACAATCCTTTGAAAAAGTCACAATTTATCGGAAAAGTCACAACTCTTTGGAAACCATAACTCATGATCTAAAAAGTCACACTCTTTTGTAAAAGTCATAAACTTTTGGAAAAGTCACAACCCTTTGGAAAAGTAACAAAAAATTGAAAAAGTCATAACCGTTCAAGAGAACATATGCTATTTAAATAGATATAGATGGGCGTTTTAAGTAAGTTTGTTATAGTAGTTTACCATTCAAGTTAGGGAGTTCATGTTTTTAATGTAGTATAGAGGATAGATATAGATAAATAGATAGATATAAAAGATAGTGTAGTGACCCGTTAGGTCATTTTGAAAACTAGTCATCTTTTTATCCTTTACGTATATTTTTAATTGAGAATTTGAACTACTTGTTTAACTATGTTTATTTAATTAGCAGGTAAATTTTAAATAAGTAATTTTATTAAGTGGTTAATGGGAAAAATCCTTAATTTATTTAATACCCTACACTACTCAGCTCATATATTGAGATAAGTTAAAAGGTTTTAACATTTTTTAGATTATAATTGAGGGGAAACAAAAAGAAAAAAAAAACAAGAGCGTGATAGAGAGAAGGAAATCGTGGTGTAAGTAAGGTTCTTTTGTTTTAAGAAATTGTGGTTGGTAAATTGGATGACCTGTAAGTTTTTCTTAAAATTTTGTTGGTAAATTTGATACGTCCAAACTTACACCTAAATTAAGAGGTATAATCAGTCGAAGTCAATTTATAGAACTCAATGTGAGTTGAGGTTGATCCCACAGAGAATTTCTTCACAAAAATAATTTCACTATCGCATTTTACTCAAATATAGTTATTATTTCCTAAGGAAACAGTTACAGAAAGTAAAATTGGGTTTAGCTATACAGCTCTAGTAACCACGGTTGCTAACTAAGATCTAATGTAGCAATTAACATAATATCAATCCTAAAGTTGTTTCGATAATTAAATGAAACTAGGATTGTGTTCCCCATAACGTTGCATCTAATATTATTCCATATTTGAGTTCCAGGCAATTCATCTCTACAAAATACAGGCGAGCTAAATATATTTGAAACTTCTCAGTCTAATCAGATAATTTTCACTCAAGTTCTCTTCGTCCCAGAGTGCTACACGTTTTACCCTCTCTTACAATAGTGTTAAAGTTCTTTTCTTTTGTACTCGAACTTTGACTCCATTTCTTTAGGTTAATTTAGCATTTTCCTAACTATCATTTTTATCTTGAACAAATGATTGATACATGCTCACCCTAATGCATGCACTCATTAGAATACATGAATAACAAAAGCTAAATTATACTTTGCAAATGTAAATCACCTTTCACTCATCTTACATAATTACACTTTTATTTACGTCATAGATCCCATAATCCCTGTTGTGGTATTTAGCCACTCATGATTTCTCGTAAACATTCAGAAGAATATAATGAAAACATGATGAGAAAAATACTTACAAAAATAAGCATATTGATACGTACTTTGATAATTCAAGAACCGAAAATTTAACTTCCAAACTTAATTCGATGTTAATCTTCAAAACCAAAATCTAAGAATGTTTAAAATTCTTCGTTCCGCATAAAATGAGATGAAACGTAAAAATGACCTAACTAATTCAAACAAAGTGTTTTAAAAAGAGTCCTGCTTGAAGTAGGACTGAACTGTTAGACACTTCACGGGGGTAACCACAGTCCGTTAAGGGCTTCACGATTCGTGAAGCCCTTCGTGGTCTTCACTTAGAGTTCCCCAAGCTTGGGTCATCAATGCTTGAATATTGGCTTATTATCACAGGAAATACCACAGATCGTGCTAGCGACCACGGTCCGTATAGATGCCCGTGGTCTTTCCTTGGTCACTTTCCAATTCAGCTCCTCGCGACCTAAGAATTGGATAATCTTCATGATCACCACCACGGCCCGTGGGCCATCCATGGTCTTTACTTGGTTGCCTTTGCACTCTATCTTCCCAAGGCCCAAACACTGACTCGACTTCACGATCATAACAACGGACCATTATAAGGACCACGGTCCATGAGGTTAGCTATGATCTTTACTTGGTCCAACCTAATTTCAACTTCTCCAAGCCTTCATACTGTAAATGCTTCACTACTGGCACCACAGTTCGTGACAAGGACCACGACCCGTCTAGGTGCTCGTGCTCTTCACTTTATCATAAAAATCTTTCACTTCTTTTTCCATTTTTCCCACGCAAACATGAATCTGTCTACACATTCAACAAACACATCAAAGCATACAAAAATACACTCAGTTCTAGCATTAATCCTTAGTTTTCAAGCATCAAATGTGCTAAGATTTCGCGGCATATCAACACCCTCAACTTAGAACCATTACTTGTCCTCAAGTGATGATAAAGCAATACATTATGTCCTCAAATTATTCAAACACTTTTGAAACTACGCAGCAGCCATCTCAAACATAATTTATATCCAAAACCATTAATCTAACATGAAAGGATCAATATATGACATCTCATTACTCACAGTCAATCATGCTTATGCCTGTAAACTATCAGGCAACACAATCTACTCTCAAATGCAATCACTGTGTCCTCACACCAAAGAAGTCCTTCACTCATGATAATTGGGACTAAGTACTACACTCACACTCTCAAAGAACTTCTAACACAAATGTCATGAACCAATTTCTCAGGTCATGATGGCGCCTGCTATATGACCCACCAGTAGGCAAGTCGACCCATATCCCGGAACTCGAAGTAATGGGATGTTAGGGTAGAAAACCAACCAATCAACCTAAAATAGTAATAAATATAACAAGAACATGCAATAACCGGGCGGAAGCGACTAGACATATACACACAAAATGAATCCCTCCCAAAACCTGGAAGTCACAAGTACAAAGCTACTAACAAAAAGTACAAGTCCCAAAAGTGGACTACAAAAATAAGCTGTCTCAAAAGGCAAAAGACAAGCAAAAGTAAGTACAGGAGAGACAGGAAAATCCAGGACGTTGTGTGCTCACCCTCGCCTCCGATCACGATCGCAGCTGGCTTGAATCAACGTCAGTAGCTAGTACTCGGACCTACATCACAAAAATAGATGCAAAGCATAGTATGAGTACCAAAACAACAGGTACCCAGTAGGCATAATAGGTTGACTGAGCAAGATAAACAAAAGTAAACTGAAATGCGAATAAAGGGTCACAATCAAGGACAAAAGAGTAGTAAAAGTGGGTATGTACATGAGCATACAGACAACAAACACAAGAAATCTAACTAACTCCACCGGGCTCCCATAAACCCGACAGGTACGCTCGTGCACAATAAAAGAAACCACCTGCACGGACCTCCATAAGCCCGGCAGATGCACTGGCAGTTGAAGTAAAGAAATGGAGCTAGAAGGTTTATCACAATATTACCAATTTCCAGACTTTAACCGAACCATTTCCAATTATATTCCAAGATCTCACTACGTCCCGGACTTTAACCGGAACATCTCCAACCTCCAAAACCTCAACCTATAGATGAGAGTAATCAAAGACTAAACTGAAGCTTCAGTAAGGAATTGGAAATGCACCACAAACTTAAACCGGGTACTGTAGCTAATGAGTCAACCTATATAGGGTGGACTACGGACTTGAACCGGGTGTTGTAGCCAAAGGTCGGGCACGGGTGGGCTGGACCACGGACTCGAACCGGGTACTGTAGCCAAAATCAGATCACAAGTAAGCTGGACCACGGACTCGAACCGGGTACTATAGCTTAGCCTAGACATAAGTAAGCTAGACCACGGACTCTAATCGGGTGCTGTAACTAAGAATCAATATCCAACCATACGTCGCGGAAAATATCACCAAACAGTTTACCATAAATAGTCATTTCAGTCCGACTCTCATATACCCCAAATCGTCGAGGAAGTATCCAAAAGTGAGTAAGCTAGACCACGGACTTTAACCGGGTATCTATAGCCGATAGAAAAGCAGGGCATTATGGATACAAGGTCATAAGCTTAGTTACCGCCTAGCTAAGGCTTAAACTATCAAACTCCAATCTGCTATATCAGTCTACAAGGAGCTAACCATCCAAAACGACGTTGGAAAAAGTTCTACGGTCCAACGGCATCCGAAACCTCACAAGTATATGGCAACACTAGTCTAAGCCTAGACTAAGGCCAAACATACTTCAAATCATTACTATAATATACACCACAAGGTATGGATGTTCAATAATATCAAGAGTCAAGCTTTCATAGTCCAACAATTACCCGAAATAAGGTCTAAGGCATGAATTATAGAAATTTAGCATGCTCAATCTCATGAGGGGAAACCATAGCCTACCTGAAAGCCGATCACGCGTGCTCCAACTCATGGTACCGAAGCTTTTCCCCTCCAAATGGTCTATAAATTCTTCCACACTATCAAAATATTAATCACCTCATCAATACGAATATGCTGACACTAAAATTATATTTTTCAGAGACGAACCCAAAATTGGGTCTAAAACGGGATTGTGGGACCCACAATTGGAATCCCAAAAACGAATCTGTGAAAACGTCCCAAATACCTTACTAAACTGATATGCCAAAATTTAGCACAAATAGATGCCTAAAACATAGCAAATCAGCCCCAACAATTAAATCATCATTAAGTCCTAACTTAAGACTTGGCAGCCCCTTGATCATAAAATTCTGGAAAAACGAAACCCTTCTAACCCAAACAAATTATACCACGACGATCCTTGCGAAATACTCTACAAGTTAGCCTCAAGAATGACTAAAAACGGACCTAAGATGATCAAGATCTAACCTTTCAAAGTTCAATAAAAATTCATTCCGAAAATCACTCTAGCAGTAAATGAATTCGATTCCTTACCTCAAACGAAGCCTCCCCTCACGTTTCTGAGCCCATCACTAGATTTCCCATGAAATTCTCTTGAAATTAGCCTATTGAATCATCTAATTTGAGATTAAAATGGAGGAGATATCTATGTTTGAAGATGAGGAAAAAGAATGGACGAAAATCGTCCTTAAATCTGGAAATTTCCAGATTTCAACACGCTACCACGTGGCGTCGCGTCGGTCAGTCATGTGGCTCTACCACGTCACCACCGCGTTAGAATTCAACAACTCTTCAAACTTAAATTTCGAAGTTTCGGACTCATTCGGAATCAGAAAAACACAAACCATATATGAAATCTGATTGGAAATGATATTTCGGACTCAACGGTGAAGTCAAAATTTCCATTGGAGATCGTTTCGATAAAAAGTGGGTCCCACACCTAGTATCGTTTTGAGCCAGATTCCACAACAGGCATCTAAAGCCTCGGGAAGTGAACAAAGGGTCGTTCTAGACCAAAATCGATAATCCGAAGCTAACCAAGCTGTCAAAATTTTCATTTGAGCACGTTTTCCAGGAAGGTTGACCAAAGTCAACTATAGGCCAAATTTCAAGCGCAAAAACGTCAAATGGCCTTAAACTCATATCGATTGCCTCGATACTCGTGTTGACCATGCTACTAGCCTAATTTGGCCATTTCGGAGCTGATGGAATCGTTAGAATTTTATTTTGAGGTCGTTTACCTGAATTTATGACCGAAGTCAACTTTTCAAGTTATAAAATCTCCAAAACAGGGAAACGGGCCTAAAACCCAAACGAACGACCAGGCGGCTGAACAATCAGTGCAAACAATTCATAAATGACTTGGGGTTGCTACAGGAACGCTCTAAACAATAGAATGAATGCTTTAATTTAAAAATGACCTGGAGGGTCATTACAATATCCACTACTAAAAGAACTTTCGTCCGCGAAAGTAAGAGTCAAGAAATACCTGATGGCTCAAATAAACAGGGGAACTGCGCCCGCATCTCATGCTCGGTTTCCCAGGTAGCCTCCTCAACTGGACGATGTCTCCAATGGACCTTAACCACATGAATGGCTCTGGAACGCAACCGTTTGACATCTCTGGCCAAAATAGCAACTGGCTCCTCAATGTATCTCAAACTATCATCCAAGTCAACTGTATCATACTGAATCACATGGGACTCATTTGGAACATACCGGCTCAACATCGAAACATTAAAAACTGGGTGAATAGATGAAAAGGCCGGGGGCAAAGCTAACTCATATGCAACCTCCCCAACTGTCCTCAATATCTCAAAAGGACCTATATACCTCGGGCTAAGCTTGTCCCGCCTCCCAAATCTCATTACACCCTTCATGGGCAACACATGGAGGAATACTCTATTACAAATAGCAAATTTCAACGGTCGACGCCTACGGTCTGCATAACTCTGATGTCTACTCTGGGCTGTCCTGAGCCTATCTTGAATCACCCTCACATGATCTAAAGCCTCTCGCATCAAGTCTGTACCGCACGGCCTGGGCTCTGTATACTCAAACCAACCAACTAGAGAGCGACAATGCCTACCATATAAGGCCTCGAATGGGGCCATCTGAATACTCGAGTGGTAGCTGTTGTTGTACGCAAACTTTGCCAAAGGAAAATACTTGTCCCACTAACCCCCAAAATCCATAACACAAGCCTGCAACAAGTCCTCAAAAACCTGAATCGTACGCTTCGACTGACCATCAGTCTGCGGGTGAAAAGCTATGCTAAGGTCAATACGGGTACCCAACTCATCCAAGAAAGTCCTCCAGAAGCTAGATGTGAACTGTGGGCCCTGAGATGATGGAAACAGGCACACCATGAAGATGAACCACCTCTCAAATGTAGATACGGGCTAACCTCTCAGCACTGTAGAAAGTATGGACAGGAATGAAGTGTGCTGACTTGGTCAATCGATCCACAATGACCCAAATACTATCAAAACCATGGAAAGTGCGGGGTAATCCTACAACGAAGTCCATGGTGCCCCTCTCCCATTTCCATTCAGGAATGGGTAATCTTTGAAGCTCGCCACCAGGCCTCAAATGCTCGGCCTTAACTTGCTGACAACTCAAGCAACGCGATACATAATCCGCAATATCTCTCCTCATATCACTCCACCAGTAGTGCTGTCTCAAGTCCTGATACATCTTAGCTGTGCCCGGATGAATAGAATATTTGGAGTCATAGGCCTCGGTAAGAATCATTTGAATTAAACCCCCAACTCTTGGAACACAAAGTCGATCACCAACTCTTAAAACCCCATCTAAATCTAAGGTAGCCAGGCCAGTGTCACCTCCCAAAACTCGATCTCGAAGTGCCACTAAGTCCTCATCCTCAAATTGACGGCTGCGAATCCGATCCAGCAGAGATGACTGAGCATCCACATACTAGTACACACCGGGAATCAGAGATATCAAGCCGTATCATCCGGTTAGGTAAGGACTAGATGTCCAAAGCTAATGGTCGCTCCGTAGTAGAAAGAAAGGCTAGACTACCCATACTCATCGCCTTTCGACTCAAGGAGTCCGCTACTACATTCGCCTTGCTCGGATGGTAGAGAATAGAGAGGTCATAGTCCTTCAGGAGCTCAATCCAACGGCACTGCCTCGAATTAAGATCCCTCTGGCTCATATTGTACTGAAGGCTCCTGTGATCAGTATAGATCTCGCATCAAACTCCATACAAGTAATGCCTCCAAATCTTAAGCGCAAAAACTACCGCCGCCAACTCTAAGTCATAAGTGGGGTAGTTGCGCTCGTGCGGCTTAAGCTGCCTCGACGCATAAGTAATAATGCAGCCCTGCTGCATAGTACACAACCCAAACCAATGCCGAATGCATCACAATAAACAATAAACCCCTTGCCCTCAACTGGAAGAGTCAATATAGGAGCGGTGGTAAGCAACTCCTTAAGCCTCAGAAAGCTCCTCTCACACTCCTCTGATCACACAAACGGAACATCCTGGCGAGTCAACCGAGTCAAAGGCACTACTATAGTAGAAAATCCCTCAACAAAATGCCTATAGTAGCCTGCCAATCCAACGAAGCTACGAATCTCAGTCATAGAGCTAGGCCTGGCCCAATCACGAATGACCTTAATCTTAGCGGGATCTACCATAATGCCATCCTTAGACACCACGTGCCCCAAGAATGCTACGGACTCTAGCCAAAACCTGCACTTTGAGAACTTGGCATAAAGTCGCTGACCTCTCAAAGTTTGGAGCACTATCCTCAAATGCTGTTCATGCTCCTCCCGGCTCCGCGAGTATACTAGAATGTCATTTATGAAGACTATGGCAAACGAATCCAAGTACGGCCTAAACACCCTAGTAATCAAGTCCATGAACGTGGCAGGGGAGTTAGTCAACCCAAAAGACATCACTAAGAACTCATAGTGGCCGTAACGAGTCCTCAATGCAGTTTTAGGGACATCCGCTGCCCTAATCCTTAGCTGGTGGTAGCCGGATCTCAAATCAATCTTTAGAAAATACCACGGCACCCTGAAGCTTGGTCAAATAGATCATCAATCCTAGGCATGGGGTAACGGTTCTTCACCGTCACCTTGTTTAACTGCCAGTAGTCTATGCACAATCACATAGTACCGTCCTTCTTCTTCACGAAGAGCATTGGGGCACCCCAAGACGATACACTAGGCCGAATGAATCCATTATATAAGAGATTCTGAATCTGAACACTGAGCTCCTTGAGCTCTACTGGGGCCATACGGTACGGTGGTATAGAAATGGGCTTAGTGCCCGACTCTACTTCAATAGGAAAGTCAATGTCACGATCAGGAGGGAGACCAGGCAAATCGACAGGAAACTCATCTGTAAACTCTCGAACAATAGGTACTGAATCAATGGTAGGAACCTCCCTACTAACATCTCTAACATAAGCTAAATAAGCCAAACATCCGCTAGCCACCAACCTCTAGGCCCGAACAAAAGATATTACCCCAACTGGCGTGCGACTACAAGAGCCCTACCACACCACTGGTGGAATACCAGGCATGGCTAAAGTAACGGTCTTGGCATAGCAATCCAAGACCGCACAGTGGGGGGATAACCAATCCATACCCAAAATAAATCAAAATCCACCATGTCAAGTAAAATGAGATCAACCCTAGTGTCTTGCCTCTTAATAGTCACCACACAGGATCTAAATACCTGATCCACTACTAAAGTATCACCTACCAGGGTCGAAACACACGTCTCAACTAATAGCTTTGGGCTCATACTCAATCGAGGAGCACAATAAATAGATATATAAGAATGAGTAGAGCCTGGATCAAACAAGGCGGATGCGGGCCGATGGCATAATAACACTGTACTAGTGATCACATTGTCTGAGGTCTCAGCATCTGCTCTAGCTGAAGCTGCATAAAAGTGGGTCTGGGCTCCCCTACCCTGTGCATCGACTCTGCCCCTTGACCTGCCTCCTCAGGGAACACCTCGTATACCCTGGCAACCACCCCTACGGTCCTGTCCCTGGCTTCGGCCTCTAGCTGGAGGTGTTGGCGCTGGCGCATGTCTAGCTGCCTGTGGAGCGAGTAAGGCTAACCTGCTATGGGGACACTCGTGGGCCCAATGATCTAACTTCCCACACTCATAGCACCCCTGGGACTATCGATTGAGAGCTGGAGGTCGGCTACCCCAGCTAGAAGAACCCATCTGTGAACCACCTTGGCCCTGACTTGGACCGGCACTAAAACAAATATGGCGGTGCTGATCACCCTCTGATGTCTGGATAGAGGCCTGGAAGGGGCGACAAGATTGACCCGACTGAAACCTCTGCTGAGATCTATCATAAGACACTCAGGGTCTGAAACGGTGCCTATCATGGCTATCCTCCTATCCAGCTCTCTTGCCGCTGCCCCCTTGGGCTTCGCGACAGAGATGTTCAATAGTGCGGGCATGGTCCACTACATCCAGAAATGAGTGGCCCGCTGAGACTAAAGACAAGTCTCAATACGCAACTGTAGTCTTAAACCCCGAACAAAACAACGAACCCTCTCCTCCTCAGTAGGTAATATCATGGAGGCATGCCTGGAAAGTTCGTGCAATTGGGCCTCATACTCTAATATTGTCATGGAGCCCTGCTCTAACCGAGAAAACTGATCTCTGACCTGATCTCTGATGCTCCTGGGAATAAATCGGGCTAAGAAGGCCTCTGAAAACTCAGTCCATGTGACTAGTAGAGACCCAGCTGGCCTGGTCTCTAAGTATGTACGCCACCACTACCTAGAGGGACCGTCTAGCTGGTACGCCGTGAAGTCTGCTCCTCTCAACTCCACTAAACCCAAAGTCTGTAGCCGCTCGCGGCAAGTAAGTAGAAACTCGTGGGCATCCTCACCCACAGCCCAGAAAACCTCGGCGGTGATAGTCTAAGGAACACCTCAAGCATCTTTTGCTCCCGAAGTCGCATGACGCCCTCCAAATCTCAGGCTGAACAACCGGTGCCGCTGGCTGCTGAACAACCAATGTCGCTGGTGCAGGTTGGCCCTACGGTACTGGAGCGGCTGGAGCTGGGGACTGCTGCATACTTCCAATGGCAGCTAGTATTTGGACGAGTATCGCTTGTATACTTGGAGCTGCCACAGGCTCGGGCGGTGGCTGGGCTGGTCCCGGGCCCATTGGTTGCTGTTGTACTGGAGCTGCTGGTGGCTCTATCACTGGCACCGGAGTTTGCTCTCGGTCCTGGGCTGGTGCTGTAGCTCTTGCTTGACCTTGAGGTCGGCCTCTACCCCTAGCTGGGGCCCTACCACGCGTGCGAGCCATCCTTGTAAAAGAGTGGAACAAGTAAGATTTTCAAAAACCGATAAGACATACAATGCACGATAGTGATACAAAAGAGACACGTTCCTAAAGACATTCTGTAGCCTCCCGAAGATAAGTAACGGACGTCTCCGCACCGATCTGCAAGACACTACTAGACGTTACCTTTGTACAAGTGAGACCGACAAACTTGGGGCTTTGATACCAATTTGTCATGACCCAATTTCTCAGGTCATAATGGCGCCTACTATATGACCCACCAGTAGGCAAGCCGACCCATATCTCAGAACTCGAAGTAATGGGATGTTAGGGTAGAAAACCAACCAATCAACCTAAAATAGTAATAAATATAACAAGAACATGCAATGAATGGGCGGAAGCGACTAGACATAAATACACAAAATGAATCCCTCCCAAAACCTAGAAGTTGCAAGTACAGAGCTGCTAATAAAAAGTACAAGTCCCTAAAAGTGGACTACAGAAACAAGCTGTCTCAAAAGGCAAAAGACAAGCAAAAGTAAGTACAGAAGGAGACAGGCAAATCCAGGACGTTGTGTGCTCACCCTCGCCTCCGATCACGACCGCAGCTGGCTTGAATCAATGTCGGTAGCTAGTACTCAGACCTGCATCACAAAAATAGATGCAGAGTGTAGTATGAGTACCAAACCAACAGGTACCCAGTAGGCATCATAGGCCGAATGAGCAAGATAAGCAAAAGTAAACTGAAATGTGAATAAAGGGTCACAATCAAAGACAAAAGAGTAGTAAAAGTGGGTATGTACACGAGCGTATAGGCAACAAAGATAAGAAATCTAACTAACTCCATTGGGCTCCCATAAACCCGACGGGTACGCTTGTGCACAATAAAAGAAACCACCCACACGGACCCCCATAAGCCCGGCAGATGCACTGGCAGTTGAAGTAAAGAAATGGAGCTAGAAGGTTTATCACAATATTACCAATTTCCAGACTTTAACCGAACCATTTCCAATTATATTCCAAGATCTCACTACATCCTGGACTTTAACTGGAACATCTCCAACCTCCAAAACCTCAACCTACAGATGAGAGTAATCAAAGACTAAACTGAAGCTTCAGTAAGGAATTGGGAATGCACCACGTGCAAGCTGGACCACGGACTCGAACCGGGTACTGTAGCTAATGAGTCAGCCTATATGGGCTGGACCACGGACTCGAATCGGGTGCTGTAGCCAAAGGTCGGGCACAGGTGGGCTGGACCACAGACTCGAACCGGGTACTGTAGCTAAAATCAGATCACAGGTAAGCTGGACCACGGACTCGAACAGGGTACTATAGTTAAGCCTAGACATAAGTAAGCTGGACCACGAACTCTAATCGGCTGGTATAGCTAAGAATCAATATCCAACCAAACGTCGCGAGAAATATCACCAAACCGTTTACCATAAATAATAATTTCAGTCCGATCCTCATATACCCCAAATCGCCGAGGAAGTACCCAAAAGTGAGTAAGCTAGACCACGAACTTTAACCGGGTATCTATAGCCGATAGAAAAGAAGGGCATTATGGATACAAGGTCATAAGCTAAGTTACCGCCTAGCTAAGGGTCAGACTATCAGACTCCAGTCTGCTATATCAGTCTACAAGGACCTAACCGTCTGAAACGACGTTGGAAAAAGTTTGATGGCCCAACGGCATCTGAAACCTCACAAGTCTATGGCAACACTAGTCTAAACCTAGACTATGGACAAATATACTTCAAATCATTACTATAATATACACCACAAGATATGGAAGTTCAATAATATCAAGAGTCATGCTTTCATAGTCCAATAATTTCCCGAAATATAGTCTAAGGCATGAATTATAGAAATTTAGCATGCTCGAAACCCAAACCCCTCCATACTCAAGCAAATCAATAAAAAATTGCCTAAACATGATCAATCTCACGAGAGGAAATAATAGCCTACCTAAAAGCCGATCACGCGTTCTCCAACTCACGGTTCCAGAGCTTTTTCCCTCCGAACGGTCTCCAAATGCTTCCACACTATCAAAAGGTTAATCACCTCGTCAATACGAATATGTTGACACTAAAATTATATTTTTCGGAGACGGACCCAAAATTGGGTCTAAAACGGGATTGTGGGACCCACAATTGGAATCCCAAAAATGAATCAGTGAAAACGTCCCAAATACCTTACTAAACTAATACCCCAAAATTTAGCGCAAATAGATGCCTAAAACATAGCAAATCAGCCCCAACAATTAAAATCATCATTAAGTCCTAACTTAAGACTTGGCAGCCCCTTGATCATCAAATTCTGAAAAAACGAGACCCTTCCGACCCAAAAAAATTATACGACGACGATCCTTGCGAAAAAATCTACAAGTTAGCCTCAAGAATGACTAAAAACGGACCTAAGATGATCAAGATCTAACCTTTCAAAATTCAATAAAAATTCATTCCGAAAATCACTCTAGCAGTAAATGAATTCGATTCCTTACCTCAAACGAAGCCTCCCCTCACGTTTCTGAGCCCATCACTAGATTTCCCATGAAATTCTCTTGAAATTAGCCTATTGAATCATCTAATTTGAGATTAAAATGGAGGAGATATCTATGTTTGAAGATGAGGAAAAAGAATGGACGAAAATCGTCCTTAAATCTGGAAATTTCCAGATTTCAACACGCTACCACGTGGCGTCGCGTCGTTCAGTCATGTGGCTCTACCACGTCACCACCGCGTTAGAATTCAACAACTCTTCAAACTTAAATTTCGACGTTCCAGACTCATTCGGAGTCGGAAAAACACAAACCATATATGAAATTTGATTGGAAATGATATTTCGAACTCAACGGTGAAGTTGGAATTTCCATTGGAGATCGCTTCGATAAAAAGTGGGTTCCACACCCAGTATCGTTTTGAGCCAGATTCCACAACGAGCATCTAAAGGCTCGGGAAGTGAACAAAGGGTTGTTCTAGACCAAAATCGATATTCCGAAGCTAACCAAACTATCAAAATTTTCATCTGAGCACGTTTTCCAGGAAGGTTGACCAAAGTCAACTATAGGCCAAATTTCTAGGGCAAAAACGTCAAATGGCCCTAAACTCGTATCGATTGCCTCGATACTCATATTGACCATGCTACTAGCCTAATTTGGCCATTCCAGAGCTGATGGAATTGTCAAATTTTTATTCTGAGGTTGTTTACCTGAATTTATGATCGAAGTCAACTTTTCAAGTTATAAAATCTCCAAAACAGGGAAACGGGCCTAAAACCCAAACGAACGACCAGGCGGCCGAATAGTTAGTGCCAGCAAGTCATAAATGACTTAGGGTCGCTAGAGGAACGCTCTAAACGATGGAATGAATGCTTTAATTTAAAAAGGACCTGGAGGGTCATTACAACAAACAACCAACTACCATAGGTTTGCCCTTGCTTTCTACGCTCTCTCTTTCAAACACCCGAAATAGGATCATTGTAGGAATTTATCTGCTTGTAACATAGGCTCAGGCTAGGGAATGGATATTTGGGCTTGTGAGTGACTAGTCTCCTGATTCTCCAAAGTTTCAATTGCACACAACTCTTTTTTGAGCGATTCCCTCTTTTTCTTTATTTCAACACCTCCCAAAAGCCATTATTTTCTTCTTCTTTTCTTCTTTTTCTTTTCTTTTCTTTTCTTTTTTTTATATGTATTTAGCTCACTAGTTGAACCTTCTTTTTCACTTCTTCTTTTTGCTCGGATTGCAATTACCCTCAACTTAGGATTTTGGCCTGAGTTGTGACATCGTATCTTTGAAGACCAAGGGATATAATATTTACTGGGTAAGAACAAAAACTAGTTTTCAGGCTCAAATAGGGTTCAAGTGATAAGCTTTTTATTTGGTTGCTTTATTTTTGGCTTTTTTTTATGGCTTAACAAAGATGGCCTACTGATCCTTTCCTATTCGGTTATTCTCCAATTTAAGGAAGACTACTTGGACAAGTTCTAGCTTCTTCTCCTAGCATTAGACCTATAGAAAACCTCACAAGCACACGACACAGGACTACATTCTCCAGTTTCTTTGTTCACCAATTTATTTCCAGATAAGCAATGTTCAACACGTGAGTAGCTAAAATGCCATCTAAAGATCCAAACAGTTAAATCTCAGATCAAGGTAATCATTTCATACAAATTAGTTGTTGTATAACTCAATAAACAAACACAAAAACAAAAACAAAATAAAAATAGTTTTCACAGAGTCAACCTCCATTCACCCTAACAGCTAGAATGGCAGGTTGCTTACCACTCCCTCCCCAAAAAATGACTTTTCTAAGTCAAAGAATAAAAACAAAACAAGGCTATGAGAAGGGGTCATACCTACGACTCTTTAGGCACCGGTAGCTGGATCAGCGTCGGCACCCTTATCAATGGGTGCACTCTCAGAAACCAGCGCAAGATGAGGTTGGTTACCACTCACTGGAATAGGTACTCCGCACCAGAAGCTCCAACTAACACTATATTGCGCTATTGTTGCTCAAGTGCTTCTTTTTCTCTAGCTTTGTTCATTGATTCCCTTCGGGATTTTTTGTGTTGCCTTCATTCTTCTCTGGAAATTTTAGCAGGTAGTTCCTCATCAGATTCTCTGGCTTTTTGTTTCATCTTTCCGGACTTACTCTTGGGCAGTTTACCTTAGAAATCGTCAAGTGATTGAGTGGAGGGTGCCTGACTGAGCAATTGCATCAAGGAATCTAGCATGCTCAGAGTGGGCACCTATACTGAATTTTCATCTAGTTTAGCAACTTGAGCTCACATCCCAGCCAATTGTGTCTGGAAATCATCAGTGTTGACTAAACCAGTAGCTCACAATCAATCCTGGACAAGGATCTTCACACCATCCATTCTGTCTTTTAAGACAGCCAGCTCGTTCCGCATCTTATCTTTTATCCTCTTCTCTATAGTTAACACGTCTCTCTCTATTAGCTGGGGCATCTGGTGTACAATCTGGTCGACTAGGGACATGGTCTGGAGATGATCTGCAACCAATTTATCAAGGAATAGAATAGGATTAGTGACATAGGTACCTGGAGCTTGTGAGCCTGAAGGTGGTGGTGGTGGTGGTGGTGGTGCCTCTGTAGATGGCTGTGACAAATCCCTCTGTTCTGGACCTTTATTCGTATGTGGGATGTCAATTGGCACGTGAGGAACAACAACCAAAGAACCAACAGCTCTAGATTTTGCACCAAAGAGATGGTTTACGACATCTTTGACTTTAGAGGCTTAGGTGAGTCTGAATGCTACACCCCATTTGTCGACTAGCCTGTTTGGGGGAATGTTCGCTTGTCGACATAATTTCCCTATTAGACAGGGAAATAGAAGTATGACTCTCATTTAGTACCCTGTCTCTCATCTCGATCGCTATAATCCGCCCCACATTTGCTAGGTAATCAACCATGAGGCATGCTACCAAAGAATCTAGTGAAGGAGACAATGTATTATCATTAGCTTTAGGTCTCAATAGTGTACAGACAACAGCCCACCAAACCTTGGTTGGAAAAGATAGTAAAGCTTTAGTAAAGAGTGTTGGCATTGTTGTGACTTAAACTACATTCTCCCCATCTCCGACAATTTGCCTCGCAATCCAGCACAAGACCCTCTCTAGAGAACTCTGAATCTCCATCTCAGTACCACTGGTGACCACATGATGTTTTCCCTTAAAAATGACAATTGAATCTGGTGCAGTGTATTCCCGGCCATGCATCATCTTGTTGATAGTAGCCTCGGAGATATCTATCCATTTACCCCGAACCATAATTGAGTTGAGTGGACCCCAGGTACTGGCAATGTCTTTCTTCCCCCATTTAGTTGTCTCAATTTCTGCAGTAAATTTCATCAGTGTAGCTACATAAGACTTATAAAAATCTCTAGCTAGGTGGCTAGAATATTCTCCAGGTGCATTGTTCATCTAGTCAAACTGATGAAACTGGAAGATCCGATAAATGTCGGGGAATGCTTTGATATCATCCACCACCACTCTGGTCTCAGGCATGATTGACCTTTTCTTGAAACTACCAGAATTGTTCACAATTCAATTATTAAAGAAGTCCTCGTACCTATCCACAATCCACATAGAGCGGAAACAGTTAATCAGCTGATGTCTCGCTGTGGGATCAACTTCATAGATGTTCACATATTGCACCATGGTGTCATCAGTGGTGATCTCTTCATCTTCTCCTAATGTACGTGCCTCTTCCTACGCCCTAGTTTCAGCTTATGTGTTTACTGCAGGTGAAGGTGTGGTTGTATATTCGTGAGAGCCACTGCAGACTCTGAACTTCCTCTCAAACCATCATCAGAATGGCTACTTGAATCAGCATCAGATTTACTTCTCGATTCCTCTCTGCTACCGGAACTACTACCTCCCTCTTCAGACTAGGGAGGTGTCCTGGAGAATTTCCCTCCTTTTTTGGGATCTAGTAGCTCGAGGTGAGTGATTCTCAATGGTGGTATTTATTTGCACCTCAGAATTACTAGACTCGGAATCGTTATGACCTTCTGATTGAGAAGCAGTGGGGGTGGAATGTTTGTTTGCGTTCTTTCTTCGGGGAGCCATAGTACCTGAGAATTAGAAAAACCCATTAGTACGGAAAATAGTAAAGTGACACACTATCGGGTACTCAAACTTCCCCTGTGTAACTACAACGTGACGCCTTGCGTTAAGAATGTCGTCACATAATCTATCATTGGCAAGGGACACATAATGAAACTAAGAAAAGATAATAAAAATACAAAAACAATCTTTTTTATATACATGGAGAGCTACACATTTCGTGGTGGTTACCACGATCCGTAGAGACTCTCGTGAACATGCCTTGCACACGGGTGCATACAGGGTTTACACTGGTCAAAGTTCACGGAAGGCTTAATGGACCATACTGTGAACCACAAATTGTGAAAGTAAACCGTGTGCAATTCATATGCTAAGTGTGGACCATGATTGGTGTCACAAGCCATGGTAGTCATCACAGTCTGTGAACCGTATCGTGAACTTACACTTCACATATTTTTAGTCCCTTTATCTCCCACAATCAATAGGTGCTCAAGCTCACCAAAATCAATCCCGTAACAAGTAGTTGCCCGACCTTTTTAGCACATGAGTTTAACTAGTGTACCCACAATTACCCATTTTCATTCAATCAAGAACACTTGAAACCTAGTGCAAACATTTTCACTTGCATATGAGTGTAAACTCGCAATTTCAACAATTTCATTTTCACAATTCTCTCAATCATATAATTTGCTCAATAATAGGACTCAAACACAGATTAATGTCATAGTTCAACAGCAGTTCCCCAAGGATCCATCATACCCATGTACAAAACCCATCAAATTTATGCAATTCAAACAAACCCACAACAAGTCAATATCAACCAAGATCGTTCATCACATGATTATGCTAATTTCGACTGAATCAAAGTAATTCTAACTTGCTTTAAGACAGGATCAAACTTATAACAAGTTATGAAGTGACTTACTTGGAATTAATGCAAAATTTTGCCCAAAAAGAAGAGTAAGATGAACTTTGTCTTTAATTTTTTGACACAAAAGATAAGGGTTTCGAATTTAGGAAGAAATTTGGAATCGATGGATGTTGAAAACCCCCTATATATATATATATATATATATTGTGTGTAACCATTATGGAAGAGAGAATTTGAGAAATTTGACCTTTGGCGCTTGAAAAGGACTAAATATATTACATCAGAATCCTTTAAAATGGTGGGTCGGGTGAGGTTTTAGACCTTCTGGGTTAGGGACGACGGAACGTGAAGTGGCCCATGAAGGGTACCACGGTTCGTAGAGTGGTTCGTGAACATGACTTGAACAAAGTGCACTTACCTTAGGTTCACGAGAGGCTAGACAGTTCGTACAAACTATGACGTACCGTGAACCCTTCCATAAACCACTTTATGGTAATTTCAAGTAGCCTCCTTTGGCTGCTGAGGATGACGGGCCATGAAGTTGCCCGTGAAGGGTACCATGGCCCGTGGGACTGCTCGCGAAGAGTTGTTTGCACTCAGTTCCTGCAATTCTTAGTCCAAATCCTTCCTGCACACATCAACACCCAGTGACTATAAAAACAAAGAAAAATGAGAAAAAAGAAAGTACCTATTACAATTACAATTTTGGGTTGCCTCCTATGCAACGCACAATTTAACGTTGCGATGCAGGTTACTTGATTACTTAGACTTCATCAAGTTTTCTTTTCTCCACAATCTTCACTTCTTCTAGAACCCCCAAGTATGCCTTGATTCATTGGACATTAGCCTTGAACCTCTCGTCCTTATCATTTTCAAGATCAATAGCACTCGACTAGAACACCTGAGTTACCTTAAAAGGTCCAGACCATTTGGATCTCAACTTTCCCAGAAACAAACGAGTCTTGAGTTGAAAAGTAACACCAAGTCACCAGGAATAAAGGTTCTCTTCTCAATATTCTTATCATGATACAGCATTATCGTCTCCTTGTATAGTGCAAACCTCTCATATGCTCTCAAACGAAACTCGTCCATCTTATTAATCTGATCCAGTCTCAGGTTTGCTATTTCACCCCAACGAAGATTCAGCTTCTTCAAAGCCCAAAGTACTTTATGCTCAAGCTCAATCGGCAAATGACATGCCTTTCGAAACACTAATTGATATGGAGACATACCAATAGACGTCTTAAAAGCTGTCCGATATGCCAATAGAGCATCATCCAGTTTTCGTGCCCAATCTGTCCTGTTGGCATTCACTGTTTTAGCTAGAATTGCCTTTATTTCTCTATTGGACACCTCCACTTGGCCACTAGTCTATGGGTAATATGGTGTTGCCACCTTGTGATGTTTAACCCCATATTTGGACAGAAGCGTGCTGAATACTTTGTTGCAAAAATGGGAACCGCCATCACTGATAATGGCTCTGGGTATGCCAAACCTTGAGAATATATTCTTCTTCAGAAAGCCAGCAATACTCTTACCATCATTCTCAAGCAAAGTAACTGAATCAAGCCATTTGGAAACATAGTCCACTGCCACCAATATATACTTTTGCCCATAGGAGCTCACAAATGGGCCCATGAAATCAACTCCCCACACATCAAACAGCTCCACCTCCAGAATAGGTGTCATGGGTAACTCGTGGAATCGAGAGATAGCTCCTTGTTGTTGGCACACATCACAACTCCTTACTATGTCCATCACATCCTGATGAATAGTGGGCCAATAATACCTACACTGCAGTACCTTGTGGGCTGTCCGAGCACCTCCATGATGGCCACATACTGGAGAGGAGTGACAGGCCTCTAGAATGTGCAACATCTCAGCTTCAGGGATCCATCGCCTGATGATGTTATTAGCACACACCCTGTATAAATAAGGTTCATCCCAAAAATACGTACCCACATCATGTAGGAACCTCTTCCTTTACTGAAATGTCAACCCCTCATGTATCAAGTCACTAACAAGGAAGTTAGCAAAATCAGCAAACAAAGGAATAAGATCAAGAGTAGAGGCTAATACCTGCTCATCTGGGAATGAATCATTGATTTTGAGATCCAGTTCCTCTTTTTTTTTCAGCCTCCAACCTAGATAGGTGATCAGCCACCTGGTTCTCACAACCTCTCATATCCTTAACCTCAAAATCAAACTCCTGAAGAAGTAATACCCATCTGATCAACCATGGCTTGACATCTTTCTTGGCCATGAGGTATCTCTGCATGATCCGTGTGGACTATTACTCTAGTACCCAGTAAGTAAGCTCTAAATTTCTCAAAAGCGTACACCACAGCCAGTAGTTCATGTTCAGTAGTTGTGTAGTTTCAATGTGCTCCATTTAGTGACTTCAGGAACGATTGATATCTGGTTGTACCCAAAGTATCCATCTAAGAAATAGTACCACCCTTTTTCAGCCAACCTACAAATCATATGGTCCATGAATGACATTAGGAAGTGATCCTTCAAGGTCCACTTGTTCAGCTTCTTGTAGTCCATGTACACTTGCCATCCAGTGACTGGTCTTTATGGGACCAACTCATTCTTTGCATTCGCCACCATTGTCGTGCCACTTTTTTTGGGCACACATTGCACTGGGCTGACCTAATGACTATCAAAAATGGGGTACACCACCCCAGCATCTAACCACTTGATGATCTCCTTTTTTACCACATCTTGCATTGGTGGGTTTAACCTCCATTGGTTCTCAATATGCTTGGGATACAGTCCTTCATAAGTTGGATCTTAAGAGTGCATTTACTCGAAGGTATCCCAATGATATGTGCAATGGCCCATCGAATTGCCCTTTTGTATCTTGTCAACACTTTGATCACATCTTGAACTTGTTCATTATTTAAATCTACAGCCAAAATCACAGGAAAAGTATTGTTAGCGCCTAAAAATACATACCGATAATTATTTCAATTCTAGCACAGACGGCTCTTCAATGGATGGATTCGCTGGAGGGCTTGGCCTATTTTTTAAATCCATGTCAAATTTCTTTGGAGCATAAGAGTGTGCTCCCATAACATGTTAAGGCATTTACAGTTTCCACATAGTCAATCCAGAAATCTGCTTCAAAATTCATCAACACGATTGCTAATGTTTCAATAGCCAACCTCTCGTCAATGGTTTCTCTCATCTATTCTTTATCAAAAACCTCTACCGTAGACACTACATTTATGTCATGTGGCTGTTTCATTAACTTGCAAATATTAAACTTTACATTTTCGTTGTTGAGTCTTAACTTCAGTTCTCCTCTCTCAACATCTACCAATACTTGTCATGTGGCCAGAAATGGTCTTCCTAAAATTATGGGAACCTCAAAATCCACATCATAATCCAAGATCACAAAGTCTTCTAGAAAGATGAACGTGTCCACCTTTATGAGCACATCACATAGGATGCCCACAGGTCGCTTCATTAACCTATCTGCCATCATCAACCTCATTGATGTGGGGTTTGGAACTCCTAACCCCAGTTGCTTGTAGATGGCCAGCAGCATCAAGTTTATATTGGCCCCTAATTCACACAAGGCCTTTGCAAATTTGATTGATCTGATGGTCCACGGTATGGTGAATGCACCCGAATTCTCCTTCTTCTATACCAGAGATCTGGTAGCAATAGCACTGCAGTGATGAACATTGTTAGTCAAATCAATACTTACATCTCTCTTCTTTGTAACCAAGTCTTTCATGAACTTGGCATATCCTGGCATCTGCTCAAGAGCTTCCACTAATGGTATGTTCACTGACAGCTGTCTCAACATGGTGACGAACTTCATAAATTTTCCATCTTCGACTTTATTTTTAAGCCTTTGAGGGAAAGGAGAAGGTGGTCTTGGTATTTGCTGAAGAGGCATAGTTCCCTCAACCTCTTTCTCCTTTCCTCTTGTTGGATGTGCTCTTGGTTAAGCATTCTCCAAGTCATCTACTGGTTCAGCTTCAGCCTCTTCTCTTTCCGTTTGCTCCACCACCTGTTCATACTCAACACCTATAGAGATTTTGTTAATAAGAACATTACCACTCCTGGTGGAGATAGCCATGCAATGTCCGTCCTTGTTAGGATTTTGAATAATATCATTAGGTAGTGACCCATTCTCTCTCTGGTTCAATGATTATGAAAGTTACCCCAACTGCTGCTTTATTTGCTTGATCAAGGTAGTGTGAGAATCTACCAGTTGACTCATATTGAAGAAATCACCTCTCATATCATTCACCCCTACATCAGTTGACTCAACTTGTTAGAGCACCTTAGCCATCATGTCTTCCAGCTTAGACCCACTGGAACTACCACTTGCCCGATCTCTATTACCTGGTGGCACATATACACCACTACGATCATTTATATACCCATCTCTATTCCACCAGTTTCCCTACTCTCTAATTGCCGACCTGTTATACTGACATTCCCTTGAGTAGTTCCGACCAGCATTTCCAAAATTGTAACTTTGGTTTCCCGAGATATAATTCTCGAAACCTCCTTGGTTTGCCTAAGTATTTAGCCTCCTTATCTAGATCAATGTCTTGATATTAATACTTGTTTGGAGTTCCTACATCATTTACCTTTTCAGAACTTGCGACAATATGCTTCGTGAGCAGATCTATCTGGGTCCTCATATGTGCCATGTCCTGATCTCTTTCTTCTTCTCTTTTCCTTTGTTCGGATGAAAGTTCAAAAGTGAACCCAAGATCCTTACTTATGCATCCCTGGTGTACCATGCCCTATTATTCTTAGACACCTCATCCATCAGCTACATTCTCTCTGAGAATGGCTTCCTCATGAATAACCCTCCTCACACCGCATTAGCAGCAAGTTTAGTAACATAATTTAAGGATTTATAGAAATCTTATTTTAGATGTCTCTCAGTGAGAACATGGTTTGGGTACTTCTTCGGCTTTTGGTTGAATCTCTACCAAGTATCACATCGCTTCCCCTGGTAGTTGCTTATGGGCACTTATCTCATCCTTCATCTGCACCTCTTTTGATTTCAGAAAGAATCATTCTAGGAAGGCCTCCTTCAACTCAGTCCACATCTTAATTGAGTCATCTGGCATCTCATTCAACCAGTTGATTGCCTCTCAAGGAAGAGACAATGGAAATAACCTCAATCTCATCGTTGTTTTGCTAACTCCAGGAATTTCTTGCAATTTGCAAATCACCGCAAAGTTCATTAAATGTTGATTTGCATCATCACTAGCTGCACCCCTGAACATACCTTTCAGATTCAGCAGTTGAATCATAGTGCTAGTGATTGTGAATTTCACACCTGGAGGTAGTACAGGTAACACTATCGCTCCAGTGGCTCCAGCTCCATCCAAGACTAAGTCATCCTTCATACATCATCTGAGCTTGATGTTGTGCTCTACCCCTTGGAACTATTGATTGGCGGTGGGGAGGGATGATTTCATCTACCGCAGTGTTTTCTTCCACCACCCTAGGCGGGTTGTTCACAGCATTCTACCGAACACCTCTTGCAGCGGTTTCAGCTTCCAGTCCCAGTCTTTGCCTCTGAGCCTCAACTTCTTGTGCATTCAGCATTTTGCGGAGTGTCTTCCAAAGTTTTGGGTCATATGGGATCATTGTGGCTCCCTTACTTTTGGTATTTGGTATACACTGTCGAACTCACCTGAAAGAGACACAGACAAACAACAAGAGGTCAAATTAGGAAATATAACTACACGTCGAATAAAAGCTAGTAAAACACTTCTGAATTGAAATTCCCATGCAGCGGCGTCAAAATTTGATGCGTCCAAACTTACACCTCAATTAAGAGGTATAAACAATCGAAGTCAATTTATAGAACTCAACGTGAGTTAAGGTAGAACCCACAGAGAATTTCTTTACATAAATGACTTCACTGTCGCATTTTACTCAAATGTTATTATTATTTCCTAAGAAATCAATTACGGAAAGTAAAATTGGGTTTAGCTATAACGCTCTAGTAACTAAGTCTATTAACTAAGATCTAATGTAGAAATTAACATAATAGTAGTCCCAAAGTTGTTTCGATAATTAAATAAAACTAGGATTGTGTTCCCCATAACATTACATCTAATGTTCTTTTGTATTTGAGTTTCAGGCAATTCATCTCTACAAAATACAGGCGAGATAAATATATTTGATACTTCTCAGTATAATTAGATCATTTTCACTCAAGTCCTCTCGGACCCAGACTGTTGCACGGTTTACCCTCACTTACAATAGTGTTAAAGTTCATTTCTCTCGAACTCGAACTTTGACTCCATTTCTTTAAGTTAATTTAGCTTTTTCCTAACTATTATTTTTCTCTTGAAAAATGATTGATACAGGCTCACCCTAATGCGTGCACTCATTAGAATACATGAATAATGAAAGCTAAATTAAACTTTGCAAATGTAAATCGGCTTTCACTCGTCTTACGAAATTACACTTAGATTACGTCATAGATCCCACAATCCCAGTTATGGTATTTAGCCACTCATGATTTCACATAATGTTCAAAAGAATATAATGAAACCATGACAAGAAAAATATTTACGAATATAAGCAAATTGATATGTACTTTGATAATTCAAGAACCGAAAATTCAACTTCCAAACATAGTTCGATGCTAATCTTCAAAACCAAAGGCTAAGAATGTTTAAAAACTTGTTTATCTTTCCAGATAAATGACATCAACGTAAAAATGACCTAATTAGTTCAAATAAAGTGTTTTAAAATGAGTCATACTCGAAGTAGGACTGAGCTGTCGGACACTTCACAGGGGTCACCACGGTCCATCAAGGGCTTCACAGTCCGTGAAGCCTTTAGTGGTCTTCACTTAGAGTTCCCCAAGCTTGGGTCTTCAATGCTTGAATATTGGCTCATCATCACGGGCAATACCACGGATCATGCTAGTGACCACAGTCCGTATAGATGCCCATGGTTTTCCCTTGGTCACTTCCCAATTCAACTTCTCGAGGCCTAACCACTGGATCATTTTCATGATCACCACAATGGGCTATTATGGGACCATAACTAGTGGGGCCTTCCGTGGTCTTTACTTGGTTTGCCCTTGAACTCTATCTTCCCAAGGCCCAAACACTGACTCAGCTTCACGATCACAACCACGGACCGTTATAAGGACCACGATCCGTGTGGTTAGTCGTGATTTTAACTTGGTCCAACCTAATTTCAACTTCTCCAATCCTTCATACCGAAAATGCTTCACGACTGGTACCACGGTTTATGACAAGGACCATGACCCGCCTAGGTGCTCGTAGTCTTCACTTGATCACAATCATCTTCTGCTTCTTTTTCCATTTTCCCCACGCAAGCAAGAATTTGTCTACACAATCAACAAAAACATCAAATCATACAAAAATACACTCGATTCTAGTATTAATCCTTAGTTTTGAAGCATCAAATGTGCTAATATTTCGCGACATCAAAATTTGATGAAGTCTAGCACTTTGGATAATTCTTATTGGTTAGAAAATTAAGGTTGACAGTAAGTGCCTATAGTTATGTTCACTTAGAGAGGAAAATAATGAAAAACCAAATTAATGAGTGTCGTGATCATGAGGCAATGATTGGAGATGATGATTAGGTATTATATATTATTTCAAAAGGTATCTATTCTTCTCATAGGTTTTACAGTTACAACTCTTGATATTATAAGTTAGCTCTGGGTATTATTTTTGTAGTTAAAATTTCATGGTACAATATGAACCAAATTTTGGCATATTGAGATATGTAATTAAATATTAGGTGTATTGTATCATATGATATCATTACATTTATATGATACTTGGAGAAAATTGAAAGAGTTGACATGATAATTGACATCAAAATTTAGGAACATGATTTTAGGTTTGTGTGAGATTTTGGGTGTATGCTAGAGCTATAGTAATATGGGTGTTTTTAGTTTCAAAATCTTACTATGGTTATTTATTTAAATAGATTGCACTGATTTGGAAGCACAACAAAAAGGGAAAACTCAAGTCCCGGAGTGACTATTCGATTATTTGAGGCAAGTGAATTTCTAAAATCTTGTTAAGTGTATAGAATCTATATTTGTTTGTGGTATGTGTTGGAGAGTAGTGGGACATGGTGATGAGTGGACTAGTCCATATTGAATAATTCTAAGGATGAAAAAGGGGTGATAAAAGACAATGTGATTAATTATTGTTGTGTGATATGTTGAGAATGGTTTGAAAGGCTTATTGATTAATTTTTGATATTGTATCACGATTGTGTTGTTGTGAATTATGCATTGTTATAAAAATTGTCATCTCTTCATTATTTGTGTGAACGTGCCATTTGAATTGGTTTTGAGAGATGATTGTGATAAGTGTTATGTGGATTGAGTAAGACTACAAAATTAAAGAGGATGTACCATTTAGAGAGACGTGTCACGTACCGCGATGGATACTATATTCGAGGGACATGTTGCACACCGTGACTTATATTATTATCGAGGAATGTGTCACACGCCACAATGGATTTTATTATCGAGGATTGTGTCGCACATCATGATGGACACATAGACTGATATGTCCCACATGGGTCCCAGACTGATAGATAGCGGGTGTGTATCGTTAGGTAGGACATGCATCACTGTACTTGATATTGTTTTTCATTGCATTGCACATCTTTATCATTGGTGAACTTGAGCTTGTGTATTCTTAATCTTGTGAGTGTCTTTCTGTAGAACTTGTGATTGATGAATATTGAGTTGTTGTTGAGGATATATAATTGCTAGTGTTGTTGTTGAGCTATGTGTTATATGAATTGTGAACTATTAGGTTGGACTGGTTTTTTGCATCTTGTAGTTGTGGAGGCTCGGTTGGAGTGTAAGGAGTACCGTATTGTATTCCCTTAGCTTGTGTTTATAAGTTTACCTGTTGAGTACCATGTGGTTTGGCACTCACCCCTTGCTTCTATATTTTTGTAGGTTATGAGCTTGGATCTTCATGATACTTTCTATTCTCTTCATTTCTGAGGCTTCTTGTGGAGATTTGTGAGGTAGTTGTTTGTCATCTCAATGGACCTTCTTACTCATGTTTATGATCTTGTTCTACTTTAGTGTCAACATTATTTGAGACTTGTGTTTTTTTTCAAAAACATTTTAACATATTAGAGGCTTGTACACGTGACAACCAAGTTTTGGGATTTAGTTAACTTAACTTATTGTCTGCATTAGTAATTGAGTATAAAACTTCTATTTTTATTTTATTTCCACATTTTATGGCAATGGTTGGATTTTAGGCTCACTTGTCTTGGTGGGATAAGACGAGTGTCATCACATCCTTTTTTAGGTTGTGACAAATGGTATCAGAGCCTTTGGTTCGTAGGTATTATGTGTCTACGATTCGAGTCTAAGTAGAGTCTCAATGATTGGTACGAAAATGTATGTACTTATCTTTGAGAGGCGATATTGACCTTTAGGAAAATTCTTATCTTTTTGAATCTCTATCATGTGTCCTTGGTCGGACTTGATTTCTATCCCTGAATTCCACACTATGTATTATAGTGATGACTTGTGTGTGGCCCTTCATGTGAGTAGTTGGTGTGCCATGTATGACTTGGATGTTAGATCTAGTACTAAGGTGGAAGTGATGTACTTATGAAAAGGATGTGTGATCTTATTCGAAAGGGTTGAGTAAGGTAATGACTCGACTATGCATTTTAAAGATTTTGAATGATGAGATTGAACAATGGTTTAACGGACTTCATGAGCCTCTATCCTTTTTTTTGGGGGGGGGGGGGGGGGGGAAGGGGTAATCATCTTACAGTGGGATCAATACTTGTGTGGTATAGGCAATATCTGGAGTGGTTTAACAATTTGAAGTGGAATGATTAAAGGGATGGATAGATAATGGACATTGTAACTTTGTAAACTACGGTTAGTAAAGTAATCATAAAATGTATGAGTTGCTTAGTGAATGATGTTGCGCCAATTGATGTCACAATCTTTACTGTAGTTTCATAGAGTAAGTGTATATCAAAGAGTGTCATGATAAAACCACTATAATGGTGTTGATTCTTATCTAGTTAGAGTTATTGAGTGTATTACTTATGTTATCGACCTAATTTACGAAGGAATGCATATCGCTTGGGCTAGAGGCAGAGTAGATTTACTAATATTTTGCACATATTCAAGGGGTATAAATGAGCGGGCTTTTGGGTACAATCTTTTTTATAGGTATCATGTATTCTAGTGGTGGATCTTCAAAACTTCAACATGTGATACTAGTGATATATGAAAATGAATACGTCAATTGTCAAGTGTGAATACTAACTACTTAAGGAGTTATCAGTTGCAACACATGTTTATATAATGAGATTCGATATTGCATTCACATTTGAGAAACCAACTAGTTTGTTACTACGGACGTTTGGGTTAAGCATTATTTTTAAGGAAGCTTTAAGTGGTGGATCTTTGGTACGGTATTAATGTGTTTAGGTTTTGAAGTGTATCTCGAGGATTTTAAATAAGGACTAGTGATTTCATAGTAAGCTCTAAGGGAGCTGATCGATATCAAAATGACAAGCTTATGGGTAAAGGAAGTCCCAACTAGCATACTTGTGTGAAGGCAATTGAGGATTTTAGTAAGAAAGTGCGTATAAAATTAGGTTTAGCCCTTTTAATTTAGTTAAAATAAGTGAGCTTAAGGTATCATGTCGATGATAAGGTTGACTTTGTGGTGATGACAAGAGCTACTAAGCATGATGGCAATAAGATTTCGGGATGGACTGTGATTGGGATGCAACTATATGTTAGTGATTATTCGTTAAAAAGATGTGTATGGTAATGACGACTTGCGAGTATCTAAGGTTGTGAATTACAACTATTTGGTGAGTAGGATGGTTGTATGGAAAGTTGTGGGAGGTGCTGGGACATCACTGAATAGAATTGTAGGAACTAGATTCATAATGAAAAAAATTAGTGGGATGTATTGTAGCCTTCGGAAGGAGGTGAGAGTAAAGATATTTACTCTGATTGCAAGGGACAAAGATGTATCTTTAGAGGATTGAAAATTCGGTGCAGAGACATGTGGTTCCATCTGTTTGCTCTGGTTATAGTAATAGTGTCACATGTTCATTAAATAGGTTAAAAAATTGTTGGTAAGATTTGAAAAAAAAATCTACATATGTTTGACTAGAGGGTGGTTATAAGTTCTCTTATGGTTTCGGGTTGGTTATTTAGTACAATTTAAATTCTAACGATGAATACAATCGTATTTTGTTTCAATTGTACTGCTGTGAGGACACAACTGCATTTTTAGTTAGGGGTGCCTCCCTTTACGGACTTACTTTATTTAGGTTTTGGATCTTATGTTACCCTTGGCGAGTTTATTTTGATACTATGGTTTTATTTTGGATTTGTGGATGGTGTGCCCTCATCGGGCTTGTTGATATGTTATGTTGGGTTGGAATCGTGAGATTTCCTAAAAGAGGTCAAATGAGAGAATTACCCTCCCAACCACTCTTAAGACTTAAAACTAAACTTCTCACCCAAACACCCAAAACTCATCCCAAGGCCTTGCAAACTTTACCAACCACCCTACTAGCTCCATCTTGACGCTCTAGATGTAATGCAACTGGCGAAATTCCCATCCGAGCCTCAGAACTCAAAATGTTGACCGATGTCAACCTTATCATGAATTCTCAACTCAAGAGAAATCAAATCACAAAAAACACACCCAAATGCATCAGGGACCGCACCAACCATTCTGGAAAAACCAACTATGAATGAAAACTCTAAGGGGAAGTGTAAAATGGTTATTTCACAATTAAAAGAAAATTCACAAGAAATGGGACATTACAATCATGATGACCAATTCAAACAAAGATACATGATCCTGAGGGCCAACCACATGGTCGTGATTCAAAACACACAAAAAATCACACTTGCATAGGTTGGCCCACGATGACAATGAACAATATGCACTGCACAAGAACTGAACTCCACAGCCACATGAGGCATAAAATATTTCCAAAATGACCCTCAGGATTTGTTCAGAATCTCTTACAAAAAAACCATATGTACAATTTGACTATACTTAATGTTTCAGACACAATGAAATAATCAAAACACGAATCTAATGTCTCCTTGACCTGAAACTCGTAAAAGCCACAAGAAAGGAAGATACCGCCTAAAAAGGCAAAATCAAACTCGAGACTTTAAAAAATTCAACCAAGACCTCACGTAGAACTAAAATTATCCCCTAATCCAATGAAACTCTCGAAATTCTAATTCAAGCATCTGAACCTATAAAGTTGACCAAAGTCTATCCAAAGGCTAAAAGTTCACAAATTTGCAACTTTTGATCTCAAATCCATGAAAAAACATCAAGTCGCAAACCGAAAAATCCCCTAAACAAATTTACACACTTTGGAACTAATGGAACAAATAAAAATATATTCTGATACTCGAAACTCCAAAGGACACCAAAAATAACTTTTTAACAACTTTAGCCTTTCAAATTCCAGAAATTCCAAAATTCACAAATTTTGACTCAAAACTCAAAACCAATTTCAAAACTCATCGAAATATGAAACGGGGCCCAAACCGTGAGGGGTAAGATGATAATTTTATAAAAATTTACAAAAATAAGTGACCGGGTCATTTCATTAATATTTCTCTTGAAGGGGTAATTTTACAATGAAGAGAACCCTCTATTTATAGGGGAAATTGACTTGGTCCAAAAGTTAGGGTTTCTAAAAATTTTCTAAAATATAGACATTCAATCTATATATAACAACCCCCCCCCCCCAGTTGAATGTCTGATTAGTAGCTGACGTGCCTCGTTAAAACCTTACTAAAAGAACTTTTAAAAAAGAAAACTCTACTGAAGGAAAAAGCATACACATAATACACATCGAAGTTGCCTCATTAAAAACCATATAAGTAAAACCACTGGGAAAAACCTCGTAAGGGAAAAAAAGTACAACATGTATTAACTCCCCCTGATGAGAACATCAATCAAAAGACTTGAATCTTCGCATTTCAAGCTTGTGCACTATCTTCTAGAAAGAAGTAGTTGGTAGAGACTTGGTGAAAAAATTATCTGTATTATCACTCGAATGAATCTATTGCACATGGATATCACTATTCTTTTGGATCTCATGTGTGAAGAAAAGCTTTGGCGAAATGTGATTCAAACTATCTCCTTTTATGAATCATTCTTCAGGATCAAAGAATTTTTCAAGTTCCTCACTTCAATTTCTTTAAGTAAATAATTTATTGTTTTTTGAAAATTCTTCAAAAGTTCAATTCAAGTTATTAACTTGCATAACAATATAAAAGATTCTTGATTGATTTAATCCATATGAGGATTATAAACAAGTTTTTCTGTAACTTGTTTATGCTTCATGCATTTTGAATCTTTAAGATATTTTCATATCAATTTTTCAAGTGCCAAAAACCCAATATTAAGTATATGACATCTTTTAGTCTCTAGACTGCAAGTCAAATAAGCTTTATGCTTACCAAGATGCATCATTCCACTTTTCAGTTGATAATTATTTCTATGTTAGCATGCTTTAATGGACTGTAGAATTGAGATTCTCATAATATTTTACAATATTGCATTATATTGTATCAAAGATTTCATCAATAAGTCATTATTTTGTATCAGTTTACAATAGGACATAACATATTGAGATCTTATCAATTCATTATTTTCAAGTACGTACCCCTATCATGAGGTTTCATGAAGTGTTACGTCATAAGCTCTTCCAGAGCACATTACCTCCTTATAATGATCATTTTGATTTTTTGATCATGTAACACCTTGGAAGTTGGAAAGTTGAAAGGAAAAAAAAAGGTAGCGCAGAAATCTGTCTGATAACTGGTTTTACCGATCCAACCTACGGACCTAGGAAGTCCTATGGGCTGTAGGAAGTGAACCCTAGAACCAAGGTAGAGTTTTTGGAATTGTAAGACCTAAGGTGGGTTTATACAGTGGGTTTCTATGGTTTGTAGATGAGTCTATGAACCGTACACTATTTCCATCAAAAGTTGGTTAAAATTTAGGGTCGCTGATCATTTCTATGGTTGACCAGCTTGGTTCGTAGAAAAATTTACAGGCCGTACGTTCAAACTGTAAAGAAGGTCGGCATTTTTGTAAGGGGATTTTAAGTATTTTCCCTAATTGATTAATGCCTAAACTAGGTCGTTTTGATCCTAATCCTAAGCCCTATATAAGTCCTTTGAACCTAAAAACTACCCATTCTAAACCTTTTTCTCCTAAATTTCTAAATCCCCCCCCCCCCCCAAATTTCCTTTCAAGAGCTAAGGAAGGAGAAATCTAGGATTTGGCTTGAAGAGCTTCAATTCACCATTGATTGTGAACATTGATTTCTAAAGTATTTTAGTATTCACCTATGGAGTCCTTTCCTCCATAGGGTTCCAAAACTCTCCAATTTTACAAGTTAGATTATCAATCAAAGTTAGGATTTTATTCAATCTTCATGGGTTTTTTAAAATTATGATGCAATTGATTGATTTCTATCTTTTTATGCATGAAATGAAGTAATCATATGTTTTTAATTTGAATTCACATGAACCCATCCATGATATATCACTTTTAGACTACAATAATATGATGAAGCTTATGAACTATGAAATACAAATTTATGAAGATATACATGTTCTTTTATGAAATTGATATAAATGATTTAAGGTTGCTTTGAGAGTAAAGTATCAATGTTGTTGTGTTTTTTGTAAAAATATCTATCACATACTACTAAACACATGATTGTGAAAGTGTTTTCACAAAAGGATTCATAAGGTTAAAAGGTTTTCTCACCTAAGATGAATCAAGATTTAGGAGTTATTCTAAATGAACTAGGCTTAGACTTGTTGATTTATCGTGCCTTTCCATGGGTAATGAAATGAATAATATAAATGATCATTTTGTGGGATGTTTTGCTTAGCACCGAGAGGATATTAACATGGAGGCTCTCCCATTAGTAGTAGTCGGGTCTCTATTGTAAAACTCATTATCCCGAAGTACGTGCACCTGTATGTTGTCTTAAGTGACATAGCTAGTGGATCCACTTTAGCTCAAATGCATGGTTCTTACCTTGGCAAGTAAAGGCATCCCTTTTCGGTATGAGGTAGAAACTAGATTCCCTTTTATAGCTCACATGGTCTATGTCAGTTACATGATGAACTTCCCACCATAATGAACTAAGGTTACTTCTAAAGTATCTCATAAGTGATTTAAAGATGTTTAGCTTGCATTGACCATGATTATGATTTATGTTTTCTAACCATTTTATCTTATGATTTAGCTTGGTCATTGCATGCCATGTAAAGTTCTTTTGCATAATTTCATAACTCTTATGCATTGCTATCATACTTAGTACATTCCACATACTAATGCATACTTATGTCTGTATTGTTTCACTAATATAGGATCAGACGCTCCTACTTGTCACACTTGTAGGTAGTTGATCCTTTGGCTATTGAAGATTGTTGAGTCCTCATGTTCTGAGGACCAAGGCACTTTTATTGATTTCTGTATTTTGGTTTCAATCTTTGTATGTGATGGATGTATTACATCCGAGTCACTTCTAATGAAGTAGTGCATGACTTATTGAGAGTTATGTTAGACTTCCCCTTTTGTCAAACTCTTTTATGATATAAGAGTGTTTTATATGAAATATTTATTTCTATTATCTTGTATTATGTATGCTAAATGACTAGTATAAGGCCTCTCAGAGTCTTATACGTCATGTTACACCTAGGGTATACTTTGGGTCGTCGCATATCCTCCATCTTTTCAAGGATTATTTTATTTAGAATTGATTATTCTATCATGCTTCATGCATTTCGTAAACTTTATCCTTAAGGGACATTCAATAAGATCATTTACAACTCTTGGATTGCTTTTTTTCTCCCCCTTATATTAGACAAACTAACATATATCTCAATTTATTTTAGAGAAACCACATTTGTGCATCATGGTATATTCATTTATCATACACTACACATATAAATTATGAGATAAAAAATATTTGGTCCTTGACCATAAATCAATTGGGAGAAAAATTGATCATACAATATTGGTCTGATGTAGACAATTACATTAGTATGTAATTCATTATATTACAAACCATGAAACTTTATTTTCATATGCAATAATTGACTATTTATATAAGAGATTTAGTGTCACATCAGATTGAAAATTTATCGATATTATCAAGATGAGTTGTCTTGATTACATGTTCTAAATGTTGTGCTCTTAACTCAATTTTCATGCACAAATAATTTTGTGAATGTCAAATTGAAGGTCGACAATAAACACACATATGATTATATTGTATGCATCTAATTCAATAAATCACATGAAATGTAAATGGGCCCATATTCACCTTTTATACTTTCAAAATTTAGGGATTTAGTCTCAACATTATTTTATCCAATCAACTTATATCATGAGAACAAGCAACAATAAAAAATTCTTGAAGAATTTTCCAGTTCTTCAATATATATTGAATAATTAATATTCACACCTTTCAGATGACCAAATTTTGTCATGTCAACTAATAATATTATTTGTACTAGTAATCCAAGTTTACCATGATATGCGTCTTTTTATTTATTAAATTTCTTATTTACTATTATAAGATAAAATTTTAGATTTATTACTCTAGAAGTAAATTTTAAAGTTCTACTACTACAGAAATAGATTTCAGATTTATTTCTTCTCAATTACTCTACCTCTTCGGGAGGTGAGTCGCAATCCTGTCATGATAAAATGCACATCTTGAAATAAAAAATTACGAGATAACAATAGGCACACATGAGACAATCTATAGAAGGCATCTATCGAACCATGAATTATCTAAACAGCTCAGTAGGTGGATCAATATGTCCACAAATATCGCCATGTATACATTCCAAGAGTGCAGGGGACACAATCCCAACTTTCATTGATGATGGTCTCATGATTAACTTGCCTTCATAATAAGTAATACATGAAAATTCATCATTTAAAAGAATCGTTAGGTTCTTTAATGGATGTTCATTTGAATTTTCTATAATTCATCTCATCATTATTGGCTCAGTGGCGGAGCCATAAATTTCATCCAGGGTGTTCAAGAAAAAAAAAAATCAATAAGTGAGTTGAATGTTGTTTGTTTAACCTAGGGATTTTACCATGAACGATCTGAACATTTGTCATTATCAAGTATAAACATTATCAAGTATAAACAATCGAGTTTTTTTTTTCTTTTTGATGCATTGATTTTATATGATAAAAATATATGATTATTGTTTTTAAAGTTAAATATTGATGGAACAAATGTGTCTTGCTTTACAAAACATAAATCACACCGTAGAAAAAAACAAATCTTAAAAAAAGAAGAAGAAAAAATGCATGTATTGATTTTAGCTTTGGGTTTAAAGTTGTTAACATATATAAACACAAATTTTTAAATTAAAATGTTGGCTCTTTTGTTTCCACCATTCGAAAGTGTATTATATCCTAGCTATCAAAATAAAACCAGAAAGTGTATTATATCCTAACTCTCACAAAAAAACCAAAAATGTTGTGAGCTCTGTGGGATTCGAACCCGCACACCTAAGGTGAAAATGAGCAGACTTAACCACTACACCACGGAAGAGTTTATGTTAAGGTTGTTCAACATTAATTATTTATCCCAAAAATTCAAAATTTGATCTCTCTCTATATGATGTAATTTTCCGACAAAGGGTGTTCAACTGACCACCCTTGGATGGCAGTATCTCCGCCCCTGTATTGGCTCAGGATGTCCCAAATAATCTAAGTATTTGAATTAGTAAACTTTTGATTCAATATAGAATGTGTCTTAATTGCACTAATTCTTGTCCAATACTAGCGAGAAGATAGAGTAGAAAACCTTTCTGCAACACATGTCTACACACAAACATTCTTGGTGAAACAACATCCATGACAAGGTTGTGACCTTTTCCAAGCCTAGCATGATGGACATACACCTCATTTAATTCATAAAATGGATCTGTATTTTTAGCATTAATCAAAAGTGTCATGCCCCGAGCCTGAACACGACTGGCACTCGAGAACCATTATTGGCCCGAAGTGAACCCTTGGCCTAGTATAACTCTCAGCGGAAGACTTACTCATCCATAAAAGAACTCAAAATAAAGAGTTAACTCAGAAGTCTCAAATACTTAAACTCAGAATATTTAGAAAAAAACATTCAACTGGTCAAAGAGGCAACTCAAGTCTCAACATAAATAATGGAAATGAAAGGAACTAATGAAACTACTACTGTGTATCTATTTATCAAGCCTCTAATACTATGACGTAAGTAGGGACAAGACGCTTGATCATCATAACAAAATTGGAATGACAAAATATAAAAAAGGGATCCTCCGGAAGCAAGGAGGCTCACCAAACAATTCTAAAACTCAACTGGATCAACGAAGTGCTGGTTGATGATCCTGGTTACCTGTATGTACATCATGAAAGATGCAGGACAAATGGCGTCCATCCATGGAATGTACAAGCATGCAAGGGGAAATCTAAAACAAAACATAAGCTTGAACTAGATCTGAAGGAACAACTTACCTCGTCTCAACTCAACTCAACCTCAAAGATACTGAAACTTACTCAACTTATTTCAATATAAAGTAGTAGTAAAGATGCATAGTAAAAAATGCTTTTAAAACAATAAATAGCAATTCAATGTATTGAAAGATACAACAATAACTCAGTTTGTATATAAAAATACAAAATAATTTTATGGGAGATTCTCTAACCGACAAACATCACTATGAGCTATGTGATGATACATCGTCTAGACAACACTGCCAGAACTATTATATACTTTGTCGGGTTATAGAGCTTACTCACTAACTGGATCCACTAGTCTATGCTAAAAAGAAATAATGAATCATCTAAAACGTATGACCCTTTCTACCCACGTTGGCTACATGGTTTATGGGGGCCATAGTTGTTAGAACTCTCCCCATATCGGTACTCAATACACTTCCAAAATATAACTTAGCTCATATGTTTTAAAGAAAAAATTTCCTCTTCCTCAAGCTTGAGGTTGTTACTCAAAAACATTTCTCTTAAAAGAGATAGTACATAATACTGCTCATGAACTATTTAGGAAATCAGTGTTTCCTCTTATCTTAAATGTAAAAACATTTACTCTTGGGAATACTTAGTTCCTATATATCATTTTAAATAAAATGAAGTCAACTTTACTCATCCTCAAACTCAAGTACTCAACTTTTAAAACAAGTTTTAAAAGTTTGTAAAAAGACTTCTCAAAATGACTCGAAAGACTCTCTCAAACTTGACTCTTAACTCTATCTTGAATTTGAATTATGCATCCAAGAGTTATGATTTGTGTTATGAAAGACCTTTTAATGAATAAGTGGGATCTGGATAGTTCATAAATGAGAAACGAGTGAAAAGGCTATCTGGAGAGAAAAGGCGCGACGCGGAGAAGGTGTAATTTATTTGGTCGATAAAATTTTTTTGAGACAGTGGAGTCTAATCTCTCTCCGCAATGTGGAGAGAGAGATAATTCTCTGAGGGAGCAACTCTGTGACGCAGACCTGGGCCACTATTTTTGTGCGATCTATTTTTTTTCCCAAACTCAATTGAACTCATACCCACTTAACTTATATAGTAAAAACTCTTGAATTCTTGTAACCTAGAACAATTTCAACAAAACCCATTCAAGAATTATCAATTTACTCAACTCTTAACATAATTCTCGCCTCAAGAACTCACCCAAACATCAAAATTAAAGAATGGAGAGCAACACTTCAAGAATACTCATCAGGAACTTAAATTTCTCAATCTTTATGGATGAATTCAATAATGTAAAACATGATTGGTGTGTGATTGAACGAAGCCACCACTATGAGAACTTACATACCTCGATTTGGTGAAACAATTCCTCGATTTCGCAAGAAACCTCAATCGTTCTTTCTTTTCTCCTCTTTTTCACTTCTTGAACTCTCTCCTAAAACCCTAAGAGTAATTTAGGATTTGTAAAAAATACCCAAATAATTTTTTACCCCAAAATATTAACTAATTTCATTTTATTCTGAAGGGGTAAGGAAAAAACCAAAATACATTTCATTAATTTGGGTAACTTTCCTCAACTGGACAGGCAGATTCAAAATGGGCATATCTCTCTCATCTAAACTCAAAACTTAGAAAACTCAGTTGCATTGGAAAGAAGAATCCAGGACCTTTCATTTGATATCTTATAGGCCACATTAATCATCATGTACTTAAAGTTATAGTCATTTGAAGTTGACTCAAAACTCACAACTTAAGCATAACTTGAAAATTTTCAAATTTAGCTATTTCCAATTTAGTGTTTTCTAAAATTAACTCTTTATAAAGAAGGTGTTACAATATCTCCTCCTTAGGAACATTCATCCTCAAATGAGATTACTCTAAGGAGGTTAAGGGTGGCAACATCTATCACCCAGCTCAAAAACCCAACAATCAACTCAACACAACATAGCATATACATTTAAAATAGTGCTTTTTAGACATCATTACCTTGGTCTGGATCTTTTCCAACTCAATTAGATGTGGGTATCTCTTCTTCATATCCTCCTCAGCCTCCCAAATATCTTTCTCAATAAAACTGGTTCCTCCATGAGACCTTGACTGATGTTGCCTCATTAGTCCTCAATTTGTGAACCTGATGATCTAGAATCTGGATGGGTACCTCCTCATAAGATAGGTTGTACTTAATACCAATATTTTTAGTTGGTATAATGAGTGAACGATCGCCCATACACTTCTTCAACATTGAAATATGAAACACCGTATGGACTGCTGCTAATTCTTGCGGTAGTTCTAGCTCATAAGCTACATTACCAATCCTCTTGGATATCATGTAAGAACCAATATACCGGGGACTAAGCATCCCCTTCTTACCAAATCTCATAACACCTTTCATGGGTGAAACCTTCAAATTAACCCAATCATCCAACTCAAACTCTAAGTCTCTTCTCTTAACATCTATATAGGATTTCTAACGACTGTGCTGTTTTCAACCTTTCTTGAATGACCTTCACTTCCGCCATAGCTTGATGAACTAAGTTTGGTCCTATAAACCAAGCTTCATCGACTTTAAACCATCTAATAAGAGATCTGTATCTTCTCCCATAATGAGCTTTATAAGAAGCCATTTGGATGCTAGAGTGATAACTATTGTTGTAAGAAAACTCTATGTGAGATAAGTGATCATCCCAATTACCCTTGAAAGTGATCACACATGCCCTCAACATATCCTCTAAAGTATGAATCGTACCATCTACTTGACCATCAGTCTGAGGATGAAAAGTAGTACTCAAATTCACCTTGGAACCCAAACCTTTCTGGAAAGACTTCCAAAATTGGGCAGTAAATTGTGCATCTCTATCTGAAATGATGGACACTGGAACTCCATGAAGTCTGACTATCTCTTGAATATACAATATGGCATAATCTTTTGCTGAATAGGTAGTCTATACTGGTAAAATGTGGGCTAATTTAGTCATCTGATCTACAATCACCAAAATAGAATCATGCTACCTGCGAGACGCGACAAACCAGTAATAAAATCCATATTGATCATCTCCCAGTTCCATTCTGGAATCTCTATATTTTGTGCCATACCACCGGGCCTTTGGTTCTCTACTTTTACTTGTTGAAAATTTGGGCACTTAGCATCGAACTCCGCAATACACTTCTTCATACTACTCTATCAATAGACTTCTCTCAGGTCACGATATATCTTGGTGGAACCCGAATGGATAGAATATCTGGAGCTATGAGCTTCTTCCATAATTGAAGTTCATCCACCCTTGGCGCACACACTCTACCTTGATACCTCAATAGACCATCTCCCCCTTGTTCAAAATCCATCACTTTCTGCTTATGAACATTTGCCTTCAATTCAAGCAAAACATGGTCTTGGTCTTGTTTCTCTTTCACTTTGGACACTAGTGAAGATTCAACCACATTTATCACTACCACTCCTCTTTATTGGAATTCATTAATCGGACTCCCAATCGTGAAAGTCTGTGCTCTTCCTTGGCTAATTCCTTTTTTTCTTCCTCAACATGGGTAGTACTGCCCATAGACAACCTACTCAAAGCATCAGCAACAACATTAGCCTTACTTTGGTGGTATAGAATACTCATGTCATAATCCTTGAGTAACGCTAACCACCTCCTCTGTCTGAGATTTTCTGATTGAATACATATTGAAGGCTCTTGTGATCGGTTAACACATGTGCATGAACACCATAAAGACAGGGATTCCATATCTTCAAAGCAAATACTACAGCAGCCAACTCTAGATCATGGGTTGGGCAATTCCTCTCGTGAATCTTAAGTTGTCTGGAGACATAAGCTATAACTTCGCCATTCTGCATCAATACACAGCTCAATTTAGATCTGGATGCATCACAATACACAACAAAGCCTTTTGTACCCTCCGGTCAGGTCAACACTGGGGCAGTAGTCAACCTACTTTTCAATTCCTGAATGCTCTTCTCATAAGCTTCATACCATTGAAACTTTGTTGTCTTCTGAGTCAACTTGGTCAACGGGGATGAAATAGATGAAAACCCCTCAACAAATCTCCTATAGTAACCATCCAATCCCAAGAAACTCCTAATATCAATCGGAGATGTAGGTCTAGGCCAGTTTTGCATTGCCTCAATCTTTTGATTGTCAACTCGAATCCCATCACCAAAAACAATGAGGCCTAAGAATGCCAAAGACTCACGCCAAAACTCATACTTAGAGAACTTAGCATATAACTCTCTATCCTTAAGAGTTTGGAGAACTGCTCTGAGATGACTAGCATGATCCTCATCATTCCTCGAATAAATTAGAATGTCATCAATGAATACGATAACAAACATATCAAGATAAGGCTTAAATACTCTCTTCATAATATCCATGAACGTTGCACGAGCATTAGTCAAACCAAATAACATGACTAGAAACTCATAATGATCATAACGAGTCTTGAATGTTGTCTTAGGGATGTCACTTTCTTTTACTCTTCATTGATGATAGCCTGATCTTAGGTCTAGCTTAGAAAAATAAGTGGCACCCTGAAGTTGATCAAAAAGATCATAAATCCTCGGAAGGGGATACTTATTCGTTATGGTAACCTTGTTGGTGATAATCGATACATATCCTAAGAGAACCATCTTTCTTCCTTACAAAAGAGATCGGAGCGCCATGGTGAGACACTCGGTCGAATGAAACCTTTATCAAGAAGGTCTTTTAACTGCTCTTTTAACTCTTTCAACTCAACTGGATCCATTCTATATGGTGGAATAGAGATATGACGAGTATCATGAAGAATATCTATACCGAAGTCTAATTCTCTCTCAGGAGGGACTCCGAGAAGAACATCTGGAAAGACCTCTTGAAACTCACTCACAACTGGAACTGACTGAACAGATGGTCTCTCAACACTAGAGTCATTAACTGGGACTAAGTGATAGATGCACCCCTTGGAAACTAACTTTCTCGCCTTAAGGTACAAAATAAAACAACCCTTAGGCGTTGTTGAACTACTCCTCCACTCTATAACTAGCTCATTAGGAAACTAGAACTTAACTATTCAAGTTCTACAATCAACTGAGGCATAACAGGCATGAAGCCAGTCCATACCTAGAATAACATCAAAATCTACCATGTCTAACTCGACTAAGTAAGCCATGGTGTCCTTGTGATTAAAAGAAATGGTACAATCACGATAAACTCTCTAAGATAGAATAGACTCACCAACAAGTATAGAAACACTGAAGGGCTTAAGAAGTTGCTTAGGAAGAATATCAAAATTCATAGCAATATAAGGAGTCACAAACGATAGACTCACTCCTGGATCTAGCAAAGCATATACATCAAAACTAAAGACTTTGACCATACCAGTAACAACATATGGTGAATTCTCTTGCTCTTGGCGACTAGTGATAGCATACAGACTGTTGATCCTCCACATGTCCCTGAAGTAGCTCCTCTAGGTGCAACTCTGTCTGGTGGAGTTGCTGAAGAAGATTGGGCTATATTGCCCCCATTTCCATTTCCCTGCCTGTTCATAAGGCACTCTTTCATGAAGTTACCATTCTGACCACACTTGAAGCAACTAGTGGAGCCATTACGACACACTCATGGGTGGTTCCTACCACACTTAGCACATGCAGGAGTCCCATTACCTCCTTGTGCCACACTACCTTGAGAATGTGCAGGTCTAGCTCTGAAATTTTACGATCTTTGATTCTTGAATTCACCTTTGTTCCTTGGTAAGGTTGCACTAATAGATGATGGAGCAGGTCCATTTGGCTTTTGTTGATAAGATGATCGATGCACATTATTCTTCTGCTGCCCGGACTCATTTCCTGTTGTTTTAGCCTACTTGTTTCACAACTCTTCTCTATCTCTCATCTTATCTTCCTCAACCTATTGCACATAGATCATTATCCTTATTATGTCCATGTCCCCTATCAACATCGCAGCCTTACCCTCTTTGCTTGACAGACGAGACAACAAAAATACAAATAAGCTCATCCTACTCCTCATATCAGGAACCATCTCTGGAGCATAGCGGGACAGTTGAGTGAACTTGAGGCTATATTCATGCACACTCATAGATTCCTGCTTAAGAGTGAGGAATTCTCTTACCTTTTCCTCTCTTAGTTAACAAGGAAAGAAACACCCCATGAAGGCCTCTTAAAATACAGCCCAACTCACAATTGGTGCACCTTCAACTCTACTCTTCTCCCATTGGTCGTACCACACTCTAGCAACACCCTTTAGTTGGAATACAACTAGTTCCACACGCTTAGCATCTACACATGCATTACCTCAAAAACTTTGTGCAACTCTTCCACAAAGTTTTTCGGATCCTCAATGACATATGAACCAGTGAAGTCTGGAGGATTTATCCTTAAGAACTCACGGATCCTGGATGTATCAGCCACATCCTGTCGAAGCCCTCTTTGTTGCCCAGCTTTGTTGGTCACCACTTGACTCAACATCCAGATAGCATCCCGCAACTCAATATTAGTAACCTCCCCTTGGGGTTTCACTCCAGGTGCATTGGGTACCCCTTGATCCTAAGGATTAACATATCTCCTAGCAGGACGACCTTGAATAGCTCTTTGTGGAGGCATGATCTGAAAGATACATGTAAGGACGAATTAGAAAGAAACTTTATAAAATTAAACTCTATCGCACAAAAAGAGTATGAAAGAAGTGAGGTAGTTTTCTAAATGTTGCAACCTCCTAATTATAGATGTGGCGCACTCCACACCGATAACTAGGACTCTACAGACTAGAATTCATAGACACCCTAAGACTCTTGAAGTTTGTGCTCTAATACCAAGTTTGTCACACCTCGAGCCTACTCCCTGGACGCGACTGGCACTCAAGAACCATTGTTGGCCCCAAGCGAACCCTTGTTTTGGCTCAACTCTGAGCGAAGAAAGTATCATCAATAAAAGAACTCAACTCAAACACTTGAACTCATAATATTTGGAAATAAGCATTCAACTGGCCAAAGAGGTAACTCAAGTCTCAACATAAACAATGAAAATGAAAGAGACTCATGAAACTACTACTGTTTATCTATCTATGAAGCATCTACTACTATGAGGAATGTCGGGACAAGACCCCCGATCATCTAACAAAACTGGAATAATAAAACATAAAGAAGGGATCCTCCTAAAGCAAAGAGGATCACCAAACAATTCTGTAACTCGACTGGATCAACGAAGCACTGGTTGATGATCATGGTTACTTGTATCTGTATCATAAAATATGCAGGCCAAATGGCGTCAATATATAGAATGTACGAGCATGCAAGGGGAAATTTTAAACAAGACATAAGCATGAACTGGAACTGAATGAACAATTTACCTCGTCTCAACTCAACTCAACCTCAAAGATACTCAAACTTACTCAACTTATTTCAATATAAAGTAGTATTACGGATGCATTATAAAGAAAAGCTTTTAAAACAGTAAATAGAAACTCAATGTATTGAAAAATACAATAATAACTCAGTTTGGATATAAAAATACAAAAAAACTCTGTGGGAGATTCTCTAACCAACAACCATCACTATAAGCTATGTGATGATATGGCATCTAGCCCACGCTGCCAAAATTGTTCTATACTTTGACGGGGTATAGAACCTACTCACTAAGTGGATCCACTAGTCTATGCTAAAAAGCAATAAGGAATCATCTAAACATTGTGACCCTTTATACCCACATTGGCTACATGGTTTATGGGGGTTGTGAGTTGTTAGAACTCTCCCCCGTATTGCTGCTCAATGCTACTTCCAAAATATAACTTAGCTCATATGTTTTAAAGAAAACGTTTCCTCTTCCTCAACTTTGAGATTATTACTCAAAAACATTTCTCTTAAAAGAGATGGTACTCAAAACTGCTCATGAACTCTTTTGGAAATCTATATTTCCTCTCATCTTAAATGTAAAAACATTTACTCTTTGGAATACTTAGTTCTCATATATCATTTTAAAGAAAATTAACTCAACTTTACTCATCCTCAAACTCAAAAACTTAAGTCTTAGAACAAATTTTAAAAGCTTGTAAAAAGACTTCTCAAAATGACTCAAAAGACTCTCAAACTTGACTTTTAACTCTATCTTGAATTTGAATTATGAATCCAAGAGTTATGATTTGTGTTACGAAAGACCTCTTAATGAATAAGTGGGATCTGGATAGTTTATAAACAAGAAACGAGCGAAGATGCTATTTGGGGAGCAAAGGCGCGACGCGGAGAAGGTGTAATTTATTTGGTTACGAAATAATTTTTGATACAGTGGAGTCTGCACTCTCTCCACGACGTGAAGAGAGAGATAATTCTCTAAGGGAGCAAGTTTGCAATAAGGACCTGGGCCACTATTTATGTTCGATCGTTTCTCTTTCTCCAAAACTAGATTCAACTCATACCCTATCTTCAACGGTAAAAGCTCTCAAATTCGTATAACCTAGAACGATTTCAACGAAATCCACACAAGAATTATCAATTTATTCAACTCTTTACATAATCCTCTCTGTAAGAACTCACCCAAACATCAGAATTCAAGAATGGAGAGCAACACTTCAAGAACACTCATCAAGACCTTAAATTTCTCAATCTTTATCGATGAATTCGATAATGTAAAACATTATTGGCGGGGTGAATGAACCCAACACTATGAGAACTTACATACATCGATTTGGCAAAACAATTCCTCGATTTCGCAAGAAACCTCGATCGTTCTTCATTTTCTCATCTTTTCCTCTTCTTGAACTCTCTCCTAAAACCCTAAGCCTAATTTAGGATTTGTAAAACCGGCCCAAATCAAATTTGACCCCAAAATATTTACTAATTTTGGTTTAATCTGAAGGGGTAAGGAAAAGACCAAAATACCCTTCATTAATTCGGGTAACTTTCCTTTATTAGAGAGACAGATTGCATATGAGCATATCTCCCTCATCTAAACTCGAAAATTAGCAAACTCGGTGGCATTGGAAAGAGGATTTCAAGACCTTTCACTTGATATCTTATCGGTCACCTTACTCATCCTGTATTAAATGTTATGGTCATTTGAAGTTGATCCAAAATCACAACTTAAGCATAACTTGAAAATTTCAGATTTAGCTATTTCCAAGTTAGCGCTTTCTAAAATCAACTCTTTCTAAGGCGGGATGTTACAAAAACTTCTCATTCTCCATGAATGAAACACAATCATCTAAGAATATATATCAAATTATGATAACTTAGTACCTATTCAACATTCATGATCATGATTCAATAACTTGTCTTCTTTCAGATATATTATGCACTGCAACCACATTCACTTTATGGAATGGAGTGATTTCAATGGAATAGGTTTCATGACTAATTTTCATCAAAAGCACATTGTTGCTTTAACAGGCAATATACAGTGCATTGGTACTTAAATCCAATGTCTTACCTATATAAAGGTCTCTTAGGCTATAAATTGATGGGACTTGAGTCTAATATCTTATCATTATAGTGAACCGAAGCTTTTAATTCGATGACTTATCCTCTTGGTTAGATTGGATATACATCCATTGTCTTACCCTCTTCATGCAACATGACTTGAATCCGTCGTGTTACCCTCCATTGAGAATCACTCTAGAGCCTTTCTCACCACAAAGAAAGAAGTTGTGATGAAAATTTATTACGGATCCACAATAAAAAAACATGTACTAAAAACAAAATTTCTACAAGATCCCAAAATTGTAGTTTAACACTATACTTAAACAAAGAATTCAATTTTAAAATAATGGCACTCACTTTGAATATCGACATACTTGATTGAAATTATAACACCCATAATTCAATGATCTTATGAATCTAGTGTTTCTTTTCCAAATTTTTTCAATTTTTTTGTTAGTAGATAAATGTGTTAAATAATGATCAGTATATACATCCTTGCATATTAAGCAACTGATGGCAGAAAATTATTTTAAGAAAAACACGGAAGGAATAATACGTACCAAGCACTTATTTAAGATGCTAGAAGTCCATACCTCATAATTCATATGGGTTGTGCTCTTTGTTTGATAGATCAAGTATACCTTATACGTTTAAGGAATATGGTTTTAAAGGTTAGAGACTCGTGCTAATAACGTATTATTAAACCATATAAAAAAATAAGAATAAAAGTCAAGAGAAGCGAGAAGACTTATTATTTCTCTTGAAGGGATGATTTTACAATGAAGAGAACCCTTTATTTATAGGGAAAATTGACTTGGTCCCAAAGTTAGGGTTCCTAAAGTTTTTCTAAAACATAGACATTCCCTATGTTTATAACACCTTTTATTTTATCCATTTTATTTAAACTATTTATTTATGGAAAATTACTTTTACATTTACCTACATTAGTATTAAAGAAGAAGTTCCACTTTTAAAGGGCAGCATATAGGGGGTTCAACTTTGTAGGTCTAATTTAGTATTTTAAATTATTTTCTTGAGCTTCAGAGTTTTAATCAATTACTAGAGAAATAAAATGAGCTCAAATATTGATCAAAGTTGATACAAATTATTCATAGAGTAAAACCCTAATTACTAGTAATATTTTTGAATTGTGATATACAAATTGTTATTGAGTTAAAAAGAAAAAGTTGAACAATAATTCTCAGCCCAGTGTTGTTTATTTGTTTTCCTTGACCATAAGTGAACCAAAACATATATTACCATTGATGTGGAACCTATATATGATTATAATAAAATATTATAATAATTTTTATAGTCAAATATTCTTACAGTTTGGATGTGACTCAATTCAATAATGTAACAATCTGTAATTAATTGCTTTGAAAATCACATTTAACAAACTATAAATTTTAATAAATGTATATATCAAATAAAATTAATGGCACAATAATCTTATGAATAGTGAGAGCTATAAATCAGACTCATAAAATATTACTGATTTTTCCCATCCCATCACTTGTTTCACAACGCTAATCCTGCTTAGCTTCTTTATTCAAACTAATTAAGCAGCTATGAATTCATCAAGAGGATCTAGTATATCTATAGGAATTCTCGAACACGTGCGTTGCACGTGTATTCCATGTTTAATGGTATAAATATTTAAAAGTTAAAGTATTCAGATTAATTTTTTTAGATGTCATATCTATATGTGAATAAAATAACTGCATTATATTTTTTAGAACTATTTTTCTATACATCAATTTTTTTTATAAGGTGCATAATAGATGATGTTCTTGTTGTTGGTTTTCGTATTTGACTTGTCGGTTGAATGTTTACGTAAATAAAAGAGAGTTATTTGACTTTTCATTTATCTTTAACTTCATTGATAAACTAAAAATTAAACATAAAAAATATGTTCAATCTGTGAAATCATATATATAATCACACGTTTACCTTACACCCAACAAAGATATTATTCGTATCCTTGTATATGATTTTTAATTTATTCAACAAGGCATGATTCTTCAAGGGTCAATAACAACATCGTGCTATTAGGTATATAGGGGTGATATAAGAATGTGAAAAGTAATTGGGCAAAAAGTTAATATAAGGTAAGATGAAAGATAGAAATAGTTAATGTAATAACTAACGAAATTCATAATGCTATTTCTAAAAACTATAAACTGGTGTGAATAACATTTGTAATAATTAATAATAATTGAGAGAACTTATATTTCCATAACTAAAGAAATAAAGTAATAGCTGAATTTCTTATTAATTTTGTATTTACTTAAATAAATATGACTTCTAATTAATTTTATTGTTTATTTAGATAGTTAATTAGTTTTTAATTTGGTGTAGGGGCAAAATAGTAATCCAACTTTGCACTTTAAAACTTAAAGAAGATCTTGTTAGCTTGATGATACTTTCTTGATATATACAATACTTTAATTTAAATACAAATACATATCCAAATATAAATATCTATATATAAAGATTTGTATATAATAAAAATATTTATCTCAAAAAAATTAGTAATTAAATAAAAAATAAAAATTAAACTAATACACACTTCAACCCACCGTCATTATAAACCATATGAATTTTCTTTCGACTAAAATACCTAAACATTTTAAGAAAAAAAAGTAAATAAGTAAAACGAAAGGGAAATATTTATATAGTAGGAATTATTTTGAACCAAACTTCCTGACAATCTTAATCACATAATAGCATTGTAAGTAAAGTCATTCTTACATTTTGATCATAAAAAAAATAACTTATGACAATTCTCTAACTCCAATATTTTTTTAAAAAGATATTCAGAAGCAAATATCTGCATCATAGGAGAAACTGTTAAGAAAAAAAATAAATCTAGACTGCTTCACCTTAGCTTCATCTATTGGAGCATTACATACTACTGTATATATTAAGTAAAAATAGAAAAACAAATATTATATCACCAATTTTTTTCCTAAAGTACTCGAAGTTCTGGAATACATCCTCTAAGGATAGAATGATTTATTTAGAATAGTGGTACCTCAAATTCCACTGCTCTTCAAACTCACTCAACTATAATAAATTATACACAAAATTTTGAAGTTTAAGAAGAAGAAGAGTAGAATATTAGAAAATTTTTGTGGTTGAAAAATGAGAGGAAACCCTTCTATTTATAGCCAACAAAGGGTAGTATGAACAAGTGACTATTGTGCCTTATCTTAAAAGTTATGACCCTTCACAAAAGTTAAAATCCTTTGAAAAAGTCACAACTCTTTGGAAAGCCACAACTCTTGATATGAAAAGTCACACTCTTTTGTAAAAGTCACAAACTTTTGGAAAAGTCACAACCCTTTAGAAAAGTAACAACAAATCGCAAAAGATACAACCGCTCAAAAAGTCATAACCTTTGTACTTTTAGGTTTTTTACCCAAATTTTATCTTTACCTTTAAACCCATTTCTTCAACTCTTGCGTCCCTTGAGACTTTTGTATCCTTTCGTTTGTGCCTCTTCAGGAACTACCTATAAAAACTAGACAAAGCATACCCATTGTTGTATCTTCTTCTTCATGAAAAATTCATCCCTAATTTTTGTGAAACCTCGTCAATTCCTTGGAAATCTACTTTGAATCTTCACCAAAAAATGACACAAAACTATAATTTCCTTATAGTTTTTTTCCTCCTTTCAACATGTCAAAAGAAGAACTATTTCAACTATTCAATTCTTGAACAACTGACAATTATTTGGCAAGTACCTACTTCTTTTTGTGGGCTTTTCCCTTTCGTCATCATTTTGTTGGACATCTTACATTAGTATTTCATTCAATGATCTGTAAAGTTTTATATTTTATCAATTTGTAAGTCACGACTCTTTGAAAAGTCACAACGCTTAAGCGGTGGCTAAGAAGACGAATGAGCGTGAAAAGAAGAAGACCAAATTTCTGAAGAAGATGATGGATATGATCTGGAAGTGCTGCGAGTTTGGTGATGACATTGATGATGTACTTTCAGACCCGATACCTCCGATTCTGAGTGAGATAATTCCAAGGAGCCCTCGTATTCTCTTTCGATTGCAGTGTTGTGAGGACATAACTACATTTTTAGTTAGGGGTGCCTCCCTTTATGGGTTTACTTTATTTATGTTTTGGATCTTATGTTACTCTTGGCGGGTGTAACACCTTGGTCCTAGAGAGAGATAATTTTAGAAAGAACAAAATTGGAGAGAGCTAAATTGGGATTTGTGCAAGTTATACTTCAATTGTGAGTTTAAGGTCAACTTCAAGCGACAACAACTTTCAGCACAGGATGAGTTAGGTGGTCCATGAGATATCAAATGAAAGATCTGTGAGTCCTCTTTCCAACGACTCCGAGTTTTCTAAATTCCAAGATTTGATGAGGGAGATATGCCCGTTAGAGTTCATCCTATCCAGTTAAGAAAATTCATCTGAAATATGGAGGGGTATTTTGGTCTTTTCCTTACCCCAATTAGTCCACACATTTTTACACCCAAATTAGGGGTCAAAGCTTATTAAAAACAGTTTACACTAAAGTCTAAAAATGTTTGGAAGGTTAGGGAAAAATTTCAAGAGGAGAAAAGGGAGAAAAACTTCAAGCATTCAAGAGTTCTTCCAATCTTTAACGATTTTCGCCAAGGATTCAATTCCTTTGAGGTATGTAAGCTTTCATAGTGTTGGGTTTGTTCATCCTCACGCCAATCATGTAGACTTGTACCCATGAATTCGTTCTTGAAGTTGAATTATGGAGTTCGTGAGTATTTTCTTGAGTTTAAGTCGGTAATGGAGTTTGTTTTGACTTCTTGAGGCAAGGGTTTGCAAATGAGTTGAGTTATTCAATTAGTTCTTTGTGAGGGTTTCGCTGAAAAAGGTTCTGGGTTATGAGAATTCATGAATTTTGACCTTAGATTTGCAGTGGGTATGAATTGAATCAAGTTTGGGAGAGGAAGAAAAGATAAGGCAAAATTATGCGCCGAGGCCTGCGTCGTAGAGGCGCCTCAAAATTTCAATACCCAGACGGGCACTCCCTCTCCACGTTGTGGAGAGGATACGGAGTCCTCTGTCAAAAATTATTTCGCGACCAAAAATTTAATTCACCATCTGCGTCACACCAATGTCCTCCAGTTTGTGTCTTTGCTCGTTTCTTATTGTCAACTATCTAAACTTCATCTAATCATTGAGAGTCATATATCCTAATCATAATCATAATTCTTGAATTCACATTTCAAATTCAAGATTGAGTTGAGAGTAAAGTTTGAGAGAGTCCTTGAGTCATTTTGAGAAGTCTTTTGCAAACTTTTAAAAATTGTTTTAAGACTTAAGTACTTGAGTATGAGGATGAGGAAATTTGAGTTTCATTTTTCAAAATGAATGTAAGGGAACTAAGTATTCCCAAGAGTAAATACTTTTAAATTTAAAATGTCGGGAAACCTTGATTTCTAAAAGAGTTCATGAGGAGTTTTGAGCAGTATCTCTTTTAAGAGAATCTTTTGAGTAATAATATCAAAGCTGGGGATGAGGAAATGTTCTTAAACATATGAGCATAAGTTATATTATTGGGAGTAGTATTGAGCACCGATATGGGAATGAGTTCAGACAACTCAAAGTCCTCATACACCATGTATACCAACATGGGTAAATGGTCATACTTTTTAGATGATTCCTTAGTGCTTTTAAGCATAACAAGTGAATCCACTTAGTTGAGGATGTCCTATACTTCGGCAAGGTATAGGAAACTTCAGGCACCATGGGTGAGACATTGTATCATCACATAGCTCATAATGATGGTTATCGGTTAGAGAATCTCCCAAGAAAGAGTAAAAGAGTATAATTGTATTTTTAAATACATTGAGTATTATCTATTGTTTTAAAAGGCTTTCTTTATAATGCATCTTTATTGTTGCTTTTATATTGAACTGAGTTGAGTATTTTTGAGTTTAAGTATCTTTGAATATCTTTGAATATCCTTGAGTATCCTTGATTTGAGTTGAGATGAGATGAGTATGTTTTTCCTTTTTATCAGTTCAAGCTTATGTATGTGCTTTAGAGTTCCCCTTGAATCCTCGTACATTCCATGTACTGACACCATTTGGTATGTATCTTTCATGATGCAGATACAGGTAACCAAGGTGATCAACAGGCGCTCTATTGATACCAGTTGCAATTCCAGAGTTGCTTTGGTGAGTCCCTTCCTTTGGAGGGTTCCACATTTACTTTCAGTCATATTAGGATGTCGTGGGTCTTTTCATGCCTTCCATCCATCATAGCTGTTAGAGGCATCATAGATAGTAGTATTTTGAGGAGTCTTTTCATTTCTACTGTTAAATGCTTAAAACTTCAGTTGCCTTCTTTTTGGCCAGTGAATGTTTTAATACATTTATGAGTAATTTCTTTTAAGACAATGAGTAAAGTTATGCTTTTGAGTTCATCTATTTGTGAGAAAGTCTTCCACTGAGTATTGAGCCAGGACAAAGGTTCGCTTGGGGATCAACAATTGTTCTCGAGTGCCAGTCGCGTCCAGCGTGTAGGCTTAGGGCATGACAAACTTTGTATCAGGGCACAGAGTTCAAGATTCCTAGTGTGTCTATGAGTCGTGTCTATAGTGTCATGGTTATCGGTGTGAAGCGCGCCACATCCTTAATTATGAGGCTGCAACATTTAGGAAACAGTTCCCTCCCTTCTTACTCTTTCGTGTGATAGAGTTGAATTCTATAAAAGTTTCTTTCTAATTCGTTTTTACGCGTATCTTTTTAGATCATGACTCCACAAAGAGTTGTTCGAGGTATTCCTTCCAGGAGGAATGTTGATCCCAAAGATCAAGGGGTAACCAATGCACCTAAAGTGCAACCCCAAGGAAAGGTCACTAATGCTGAATTTCGGGATGCTATCTAGATGTTGAGTCAAATGGTGGCCAATCAAGCTGGTCAGTAGAGAGGGGTTCAAGAGGATGTGGCTGATACATCCAGAATCTGTGAGTTCTTGAGGATGAATCCTCCAGACTTTACCGGTTCAAGTGTCACTAAGTATCCAGAAAACTTTGTGAAAGTGTTGTAGAAAGTGTTTGAGATAATGCATGTTGCAGATGTTGAGCGTGTGGGAACTAGATATGTACCAGCTGAAGGGTGTTTCTAGAGTCTGGTACAACTAATGGAAGAAGAGTAGAGTTGAAGGTGCACCAATTGTGAGTTGGGCTGTGTTCGGAGAGGCATTCTTTGGGTGTTTCTTTCCACATGAGTTGAGAGAGGCGAATGTAAGAGAATTTCCAAACTTGAAGGAGGAATCCATGAGCGTGCATGAGTACAACTTCAAGTTCACTCTATTATCCCGCTATGCTCCGGAGATGGTTGCTGACATGAGGAGCAAGACGAGTCTATTTGTATCTGGGTTGTCTCGCTTGTCAAGTAAGGAGGGCAAGGCAGCTATGTTAATCGGATATATGGACATAGTCAGGCTTATGATCTGTGTGCAACAGGTTAAGGAAGCTAAGCTGAGAGATAGAGAAGAGTTTCAGAACAAAAAGACTAAGACTACAGGTAATAAGTTCGTATAGCAGAAGACCATAAATGCAAACCGGACATCTTTTCAAGAAAGGCCAACTGGACCTACTCCATCATATACTAGTGCACCTACCCCAAAGAATAAGTGTGAGTTCAAGAATTAGAATTCACAGAATTTTAGAGCTATACCTGCTCAATCTCAGAGTAGTGTGGCACAAGGGCCAACTGAACTCCTACATGTGCTAAGTGTGGTAGAAACCACCCAGGAGCGTGTCATGATGGCTCCACTAGTTGCTTCAAGTGTGGTCAAGTAGCTCACTTCATGAGATAGTTCCCTAAGAACAGGCAGGAAAGTGATAATAGGAAAATAGAGCCCAATCTTCTTCAACGGCTCCACAAGACAGAGTTGCACCTAGAAGAGCTACTTCAGGGACAGGCAGAGTAGCAAACCGTCTGTATGCCATCACTAGTCGCCAAGAGCAACAGAATTCACCATATGTTGTCACTGGTATGATCAAAGTCTTTATTTTTAATGTATATGAATTACTTGATCCAGGTACGAGTCTATCTTTTGTTACTCCGTATGTTTCTATGAGATTTGATATCCTTTTTGAGCAATTTTTTGAGCACTTTAGTGTTTCTACACCTGTTGGAGAGTGATAATGTTCAACTACACTTCATCTAATTCTAAGTGTAGGAGGTCGCAATCAATTATAAACCCAATGAAGAGTTGGGGTCGATCCCATAGGGAGTGATACGAAATGGAATTCAGTTATGAAGTAAAAGGTGTGGTCTAGTCGTTTGTAGAAGTAAACATTATCGAAATGATTAAAGTAAATTTAAGGTGTTGACAACTAGTGTCAAATGGGTGGGGGGGCGTTAGAGTGACAATTAATAACTAAAAAAATAGGGGAGTAATCAAGTAGAGAAGAATTATCGGGGATGTGATCTATTAAACACTAATTTCGCTATATGGGTGATTATAATTTACTAAAAGGCGTTGAATCTTAGTGGGTAGGCTAGGCTTTAAATGTAATAACCATCTCTGGATCAACTACCAGGATGCAGGCGAATTCTCTGGAACCTCGACGAGCAAAACAATATGAACAACCCAAAACTCAATTAATATACTCTTTCAAGCTAGATTGGTATGATCGAATTCAGGTTCACTTTCTCAAGCTGAATCAACAATAACCCAATCACTGCAATCATCAATCGATAGTCTTAATTATAAAACCTCTTTCTCAAGCAAGCCTACAACACTAAGTTAGAAATGCATTTGCAACTATAATTCATGGATTAAAACACAACTATCAATCAAACTCACTTCAAATAAACATTTAAATCAGTAAATACTAACACCCATAAGCTAATTAGAACATTTAATCACATGATCACACCCCAAAGAATGGGGTTTTAGCCACCATTATAAAAAGCAAGAAAATATAACCAATTATATTTTCCATCATCAGGGTAACAAAATTCAAGTCTTCACAATGCTTGGAATCAACTTAAAATCAAAACCCAATTCAAATTTATACTCAAAATCTACTAAGAACAGTGCTTGGATCAAAACCTCAGAGTTAGAATGTGTCTCAACTTTCGGAACACCAAAACTCTAAAAAACTCTCCAAAAATCTTTTAAAAATTACATTTATACTCTTCTAGATTTTCAGCTTAAGGACAGATTGGTGGAATAAGTCGTCCATCGCTGACTTGGTCGGCGATTTTTCAAGTGCCCCCTTCCATCGCCTTCTTGAACTGACTCTTCACCATTCATCTTCTGTAATATTAGGCGATCAGGATCCTCTTCGCCGATCCGTTCGGTGCTTCACCGAGTTGCACCCTTCATCGCCGGTTGGCTGTCTCCTAAAGCTGGCCTTCTGGAACATTTGGTGAGCTGAATGACCACTCGGCTGTTCGCCGAGTGGTCTTGGTGATCATCAAATTTGCTTTTCTTCAAATTCTTTAGCTTTTATGCTTCCTTTTGCCCGATAATGTCCTTACCTTGCTCTTTTCTTTTATTTTTTGCAAATCAACACTTTAACATTAGTTTAGAGCTTAAATTAGGAATTGAGGACAATTAAACTATGAAAATAAAGCTGCAAATGAGTCGAAATCCACGACTCATCAACACCCCCAACTTAAACTTTTGCTTGTCCTCAAGTAAAAACACAAGATCAATCAGTTCAACAGAGATGACTATAAATAGTGCTACCCAAGACTCAACATTAATGTACATAAGGTTCAATCTACCCATGCAATGTTCAATTGTTCACTACAAGTTTCAAACTGTGACTAGCCATTATCAAATAGAATTCAAGTTCACAATGCTATCTTCAAATGCAAATTCAAGCTCAACAAGAGTATTTGAATACCCTCACATCAAGAATGATTCCATGCTCACAGAAAGCTCATCAAACTTTCAAAATTTCGGAATCAAAAGCAATTCTCACTCTCTCAAAGATAAACACATGTATGATTGTTCCCCATAGGCTTGCCCGTATTTTCCAATCAATATGATATTAAGCTCAATCAAGATCACAAAGTTTTTTCAAGGCTTGTAACGAGGTTGAGGGTAAAGGTATGATCATTTTGGCTTAGTGACTTCTACCTTCATAAAGCATGGCCTACATTTCACTTTTTTCTCCTTCTCTTCCACTCTTTTTTATTTTCATAATCCACCCTATGTTCTTTTAAGCATGACTCATTGGATACCCCATTTCTTTTGCCTATTGTACAAACTTTATTTCAACAATTATTTTCTTTCTCAATCTTTTTCTTCTTTCACTATTTTTTTTAATATAAATGGGGTTCCATCTTTTTCAACATGATCCTTCAAGGGCGCATTTCTCAACTTCTTGACTTTTCTCCTTTTTCACCACACCCCCAACTTAGGCTTTTGGTCTAAGTTAGCTATTCAAAATAACCAATGCTCCATGAAGATTTTAAGTGGGAAAGAAAGAGGCCAAATGTGTTCAAGTTTCATCCAAAGAAAGGGATAGGCTCAAATAGTGCCAAGCGAGGTTTACACTCTCACAAGGTGGTCACAAAGAGATAATGGCAATTTTGGTTAACTCTCCACAAATGGTTCCTGAGATCATCTCTATCATTCGCCTATATTAGTCAATTGGACAAACCAGGCAAGTTCTAGGTATTATCAAGCACACATTTAAAGACAACTTCACCACACATGGCATTCAACACAATCATCAAATAAGAATCCACAATTTTAGCTAGCGTGCAATGATCATCACAAGACTTATTTCAACAACCAACCAATCACAATAAGATGCTAAGAGTTCACATATGACTTATGCAACTCAAATTTGCCTCATCAGAATCACACACGCATGTCAATCAATTAAGAGCTCTATTCAAGTCATCATTATTGATCGCACCCGACACTAAAATTTGCAAGAGAACAGCCCCACAATCACAAACATCAAGAGGTGACAAAAAATTTAATTCGGGGTCAAAACCAACATTAACATTAAAACTAATGGATCAAAAACCAATATACCAACAAAATTCATCATTCACATAAACATGCCAAAACAACAATACAATCTATAAAACACCCCGAAAGAGGTAAGTATAAATGTACCTCACTCCACCAAACAAAACAAAAAATTTGCCTCAAATGTGAAACAAATAAAAATGTCTTAACAAAAAATTGATAAAGAGTCAAAATCCCCCTGTCAAGCTAGGCCTGAGGTGAACTCTGAGTGTCAGTGATTCCCTCAGTCTGGGCATCAATGCCCGGCTAACATCATTCTTAGCTCCACTAGTGCCCACCATCGATGTATCCCTCAAAAATGCCTCCATAGTTGTCTGTACCATAGCCCCCTCGAGGTTCTCTAGATCATCATATACATCTGCATCTCGAACACCTAACTCATCCTCATCAATCTCAGCCTCTGACTCAATATCCACATCAGCCTTAACAATATCTTCGATCGTAGTAGCTAGAGGGATCTTAGAACTAGCCGGGAGATTTGTGCTTGGAACCTCAAGGAGGTTCACTATGCTGAATAGCATCAAGAGATCTGTGCATTTCAGCTCATCCACATTGCGCCTCAATCCCATAATATCGGCATTCAAAGTCATCACGTCCTCAGACTGCATCATACCCTACTCACAAGCCTCCACTCTCACCGTGAGGGCATCCAATGTAAACCCATAGGAGTCGATCATCTCCTGGTGTTCTCTCAAGTCAGCCCAGATAGGAGCTAAAGAAGTTGCAATGACCCTCTCAATCATCCCGATGACAGCAGCCTATACCTGGGAGGCACGAACATTAGTAGAGTAGGCCAGGTGGCCCATCTTATACAACATAGCTTGGGTCAACGGGGGTCGAGAGGAAGCAGCAGTAGCTGTAGGGGGAGGAGTAGCAGTAGAACTAGATGGAATAGAAGTGGAGGTGCTATGGGTACCTGTAGGCTTATCGGCCTGAGGAGGAAGGACCTCCTCTATCAGCAACATCTCTACATCAACAACCGGGAAAGTATGCACCGGTATAGCTCTCCTCTTGTTGGCCTCATCTCTCGTATAGTCAGCCTCTATCCTCCGGATATTAGTAGAGAAAGTGGGAGTCACTTTCACATTCGTCTTCTCAATCAGAGGCACTCGGGCACGCATGCCCAGCTCCATAATCAGGACTGGAAATGGGAGAGAAGTCTAACTCTACTTGGCCCTCATGGCCATCTTTTGCTCAATGATCGGGCCAAGATTTAGCCTATCCCATTTCATGATACTACCCAAAAATACAGCCTTCGGTTGTCGAAAGATCGACTTGTTTTGTGATGGCATCAGGGTGCTGCTGATAAATCCAAACCAAAATCTAGCAGCTATGTTCAAATCCTTCTTCTTGATCGAAACACCCCCCTCAATCTATTGTGGTGTGATATCATAGATCAATGGCACCAACCCACCCTTCAAGTCATCAATGGTCATCGTTTGTATCTTATCCACAAAGAGGTGGACTATATTCATTGTGCACCCTAGCACCTCATTGATTTCGGTGTTGCTGCACTCCACCTCCATGCCCCTGTCACTCCCCGAGCCTACACCCTGGACGTGGCCGGCACTCGAAGACCATTGCTGGCCTCAAGTGAACCCTTGTTCTGGCTTACTTAACTCAGCGGAAGACTTAAACATAAGAAAATATAACTCATGCATACTTAAGAAATAATAGTTTAGCCAAAATGGCAACTCAGTCTTTAAACAACATTTGAATGATAATGTAAAGACAACTGAACTACTAACTATCATTAAAGCCTCTAAACAATTGGGATGGATGTTAGGACAAACCCCATAACATCCTAATGAACTAAAGTATAAAGCGAACAAAAGGGGTCCTCCGAAATGCAAGGAGTCTCACCAACAGACTCTGAATGGTCAAGTTGGATCAACAAGGCGCTGGATGCAGATCCTGCTTACCTGCGTCTGCATCATAAAATGATGCAGGCCAACTAGCACCAGTACATTGAATGTACGAGTATGCGAGTTGGAATGCTAAACAACAACTTAAGCTTGAAAAGAGTAAGAAGGAACACTTACCTTGGCTCTGTACAACTCATGAATAACTAAACTCAATATAAAGCAATAAGAACACATGCAATATATATATATATAAAGGTTGTAAAACAGTGTAAAGAACTTGATTCGTTAAAGATAAAGCAATAACAAACTCAACTTTACTTATATAAAAAAGTAATATAACTTTTGTGGGAGATTCTCTAACCGATAACCACCACTATGAGCCTAAGTGGTGATACAGCTTCTTGCCCATGCTGCCAGAACTGTCGTATACTTTACCGTCATATAGAACGCTTAACTTAGTGGATCCACTAGTCTATGCTACAAGCATCTTAAGGAGCCATCTAAAAAGTATGATCCTTTACTACTCATGATGGCTACATGGTTTATGGAGACTTGAGTCAATATGAACTCGCATCCCCATATCGGTACTCAATACTACTCCCAAAATATACTTAGCTCATATGTTCGTAAAAACAAAATGCTTTCTTTGAATTGAGATAATTACTCAAAACTTAGCTTGAAAGCCCACTTGGAATCGATGTTCCCTTTTCTTTATCAAATGTGAAAACATTTATAAACTCTTTGGGAATACTTAGTTCCCTTCTAGCTTTTTGAGAAATGGACTCAACTCTTTACTCTTTGCTTAAATGAAACTTGAGCTTTAAAACGAAGTTAACACATTTGTTAAAGACTCTTGAAAACTTTAAGAAACTTTGCTTTGACTTGCTTCTTAACTTAGACTTGACTCTTAACTTCTTTGACTTTGATCTTAACTTTCCTTGAATTAGATTGTGGATTCAAGGTTCATGATCTCATGTTTATGGATGATTTCATGATGTTGAAATGTACCTTAGAGTGTTGGAATCAACTAGAAAACATAGGTACATAGCTTAGCAACAAGTACAAAAAGGTGGGGAAAGAATGGGGAGAACTGGCGTCCCTGGCGCTCTGAGAGGTGTGGGGCGCCAGCCCTCAAACTTCAGAGGAGTTGCTGGGGTGCTCTGGCTGGCGTGTCATCCCAGAGGGTGAACTTCATAGCCCCTTTTAGGATGCGCTAGCTGGCGCGACACCCCACCCCCTTTCCCAGGTTTTTGACGATTTTTCTTCTCCATTTTTCATCTCTAAACCATCCTAACTTCCATGGTTCTTTCCCCAAACACTTAGGATCATTAGTACCCTCAATACCCAATATATTTAATTCTAAAAACAACTCAGAATCACGAATCAAATCAACACTAGGCATTCAACAATCAACCAGCAAGAATCCAATAATGTTCTTGAAGAACTTCACTTTCTTAACATTCAAACAGCTCCAAATTTACTGAATTGAAACAAGTTGGTGTATGGGTGAACTAACCTATCACTAAAATATCTCACATACCTTAATAGGGATCACCCCCGACGAATTCCACTCCAAACGCTTGACGTTCTTGGCAAAATCTTGGCTTTTCTCCCTTTCTTTCTTCTTTTCTCTTTTCTCCAAGCCCTAAGCGTGAATTTAATTTTCTAATCTGACCAAAAATAAGTTTTTAGCCCAATAAATCCCTAAAAACGAATTAGGAAATAAATTAGAGAAAAGACTACTTTGCCCTTCCCTAAATCCGGATTGGGACTTTTCTCAATCCAACAACCAACTTCCGAAAGGCATATCTCACTCATATGATTTCGAAATTGTACAAACTCGGCGGCGTTGGAAAGATCTATCCAAGGGATTTCCAATCATATCAAGATCTACTCCTAACTCATCCTGATCTAGGATTTATGGCCGTTTGAAAATGGCCAAAACTCACTTTCTTAACTTAGACAAAATTTCCAGATTTCCTTATTCTTTCCAAAAATCAATATTTTCATATTTTAAACTCTTTATAGTCATTTCTAGGTGTGAGATGTTACAGCCCCGCACTACCACATGGTCCACCGTTGTCAACAAGTTGGCCTTTTTCTTCCCCTTAGGCACCAGCCGCCCATATTCTACGTAAAACTCCTAAACCTAAGAAGGAATGTAGGAGCCTCGGGGATTTGTAAAAATCTTGAACTTGTGGAACTTGATTATGTTCCACACTACAGGTTATCTGTCAAATACACCATTCGTAGACAATCTCTTCTCCTCCAAAATAGTCCTCAGTCTCGTGGCCTTCAGACTATTCAATAACCGGGGAGGAAGAGCCTGAACTGGGTGGACTTGTGGTACCTATTATACAACATGTGCTGGAGGCATCGGGATCCGAGTTGGATCATGTAAAGAAATGGAGTGTAGCTCCGCTCTCCTAGTCTGAAGGATCTGATCATCCTCTGCCTCAGATACGGAGTTTGGTGATCTAGCCCCTGAGTTGCCCTCACCAATGGACTCCGAAGTGGTGAGGTGGGTGGTATAGACACCCATACTGTTGAAACTCTCCTCAACTGGTTTTGGCACATCTGGCCCCTTTCCTTTTCATTTCCCCCAGTTGGGGAAAGTTTGCCATGTGTAGTCTGGGAAGGTGTAGCACCCTCATTGATAACAATACCCCTTGCACGCTTACGGGGTGGTTGATTTCTCCCTGGTACCTTTGGTCTAGCCATACATGCAAAACAAAGTCAAATACGTTAGAAGCAATTTGAAAATCCATCACCTTTGAAAAGTATGCACAAAAGCTCGCCGAGTCATTCGGCGAGCCAAGTCGGGCTCACCGAATGTTCCAGACTAAAAACTTTTAGAAATCAGCATAGGTCAGTGATATCCAGGGCCTTTCTATGAATCGCTAACACCATTCAATGAACTCAAAGTGGATTGCCGAATATTACAGAATATTTTTCAAAATTGGGGCGCAGAAGGGTGATCTAACATACATTTGATGAGCTCAGGAGTATCGACAAATGTTACAGAATCATTTAAGCAATATTGAAGGATAAGAAGGCGATCCAGGGGTCATTTGGGCAAACCACCAAACCATTTGGCAAGCTCAATCCAACTTGTCGAACGGTCCATTATGCCAGATTTTGACCCCAACCTTCAATTTCTAACTTGCAGCCTACAAAACAAAATTAAAGACATATTCTATGAAATTAAGCCGTGATCCATAATATTAATGACTTTGGGGTACTTAAACTTCCCCCAATTTGTCCAAAATTGACCAATCGACGTCTTTTGCCCTTAAGAATGATGTCATCCACTCTATCAATTGGCAAAATTAGTCGATCAGTACACTTGGGGTTACTCAGGCTTCACCCACACTAGACACAATAATTTAACAACACAACACATACTATTAATCATGTAAACACGTGGGTTTTCACAAATATAGGCCAACAAATGCACATTGAGACCTCACGGGCACAAATTAACAACAATCATTCCAAACAAGCAACCAATATTACACAAAAAATATAATAGAACAACGATCATGCATTCGAGGCTATGAAAATTTAATGGCGGGGTTCGAAAAACCAACCTCAAGAGTAGAATATTGAATGCTAGGCTAGAAAATCAATACGCGAAAAGAACAAACTCTTTTTCCCAAATAATTAATCCCACGCAAAATAATAAAAATAGAAATCTAAAATTGAGTTGTGAAAGTGCAAAAGTTGGAAAATAGGAAATGAAGGGAGTTTTTAAATTTAAAAACAGTTTTGGCCTTTTGACCATTCAGTTCGCACGCCAGTCGACGACGCTCACTTATTCGTCGACCATTCAGCGATGCACCAAAATGCTCTTTTGTTCACCGAAATCTACAGAACCTCCAGCCATTTTGCTGGTCCAAATGGCGATCCAGATCGGGCTCACCGATCGATGCTAGGGCTTATCTAATTGCTCCTTTCCAAAAAATTTGAATTTTCAACCTGCACATTCAACACTCATTATTCAAAAAATAATATTAAAATCTCAAAAACTTGGGTTGCCTCCCAAGAAGTGCCTTATTTAATGTCGTGGCACAACGTGGATACTCATTCAAGAATCATTCTTTGGGTTCATGAAGGTATCACTTTGTAGACCCCCTTTTTGCCTCGGTTTTAAATGGGATGAGATTTAGCCCATTTGTGTTTCCAGCTTTCTGATGGACACCAAGTGAGAAGTAACCTCCGGTTCAGAGATGAGATGTCGTCTTTCATTTCTTTTAGCACTTTGTCCAACCCTTCCACTTTGTTGAGAATACGTGCAAGCATATCCTCCATGCGAAAATTTTAAGGATCAAACCTTTGCTCCTTTGGCTTTTGGCACTCATGAAGGGGTACACAACGATCCTTATCGCCATCCCGCTCCTTCCAATTAGTCCCACAGTCACGCCATTCCCTATCACGATCTCTCCAACCTTCACCACGCTCTCTATTCCAACATTGGTTCCTGCCCAACCTTGGATAGTTCGGACAGAACCCTCCTCCTTGATTTGCCAGAAAATGCACTTCCTCATTAAATAAAGCCTCGAAGTGTGCATCATCGGGGTTCACCCCACTAACTCCAACCGCATTCACAGCTTTAGAACCACTACCCATGACATGTTTTGACAACAAAATAATTTGGGTCAGCATCTTGGCCATTTTTTTATCCCGCTCGTAGTCCTTTTTAATTTATTCCTTTGTCTTTTTAAAGGTCAAAAGAGACACTTGATCTTCCCTAGTGTACCAAGCATTGTCGATCTTAATCATTCCATCAAGAAGAATGGATGCGATTTCAAAAGGTTTGTGCATAATTCCTCATTGGACAAGTTGATTAGCCACACCCTTGTTGAATGAATCTAGACTCCGATAGAAATGTTATAACAAGATGTTGTTCGGGAATCCATGCGTTGGACATTGGAGTAGAAACTTGTGGAATCGTAACCAAGTCTCGTGGATTGGTTCACCATCCAATCGTTTGAAACCCTGAATATTATCTCTTAATGCCATCATCCTAGAGGGAGGAAAAAATCTTATGAAGAACGCCTTAGTAAGCTCTTCCCAAGAGGTAATTGAGGCCCTTTGGTAGGTCGGCTAACTACTTAGTTGCCTCCCCCATCAGAGAAAAAGGAAACAATCAAAGTTGGACTAACTTCTAGGAGTTGTTCTTGAAAAAAAATGGACCACAGACATCCACAAAATTCCAAATGTGGTCATGGGGATCTTCATGAGCTAAACCTCCGAACAAACCCTTCATTTGCAACAGCTACAACATCGTGCTAATCACATGAAAAACCACATTTCCCACTACTAAAGGCAACCAAATAGCACCCACACTATGCAACTAAGTTTCATTGACATCGTTCAAGTTGTCGATTGCGTCATTGTGTCCAAGCTAACTAGTGTTGCTTTCGTTGACACTCATTTTGTCACATGTTCAAAGGCAACCAACAACAAACAAAAGTAAATTGATTCAACTACAACACAATAAAATCACAACCAAACTTCACTAAAAGAATTCTAAACACCACTCCCTGGCAGCGACGCCATTTTTTAGAATGCTCAACTACACTTCATCCAATTCTAAGTGTAGGCGGTCACAATCAAGTATAAACCTAACAAAGAGTTGGGGTCGATCCCATATGGAGTGATTCAGAATGGAATTCAATTATGAAGTAAAAGATGTATTCTAGTTATTTGTAAAAGTAAACATTATCGAAACGATTAAAGAAAATTTAAGGGGTTGGCAACTAGTGTCAAATGGGGGGTTTAGAGTGACAATTAACAACTACAAAAACAGGGGAGTAACCAATTAGAGAAGAATTATCGGGGATGTAATCTATTAAATGCTAATTTGTCTATATGGGTGATTATAATTTACAAAAAGACATTGAATCTTAGTGGGTAGGCTAGGCTTTAAATGTAATAACCATCTCTCGATCAACTACTACGATACAGGTGAGTTCTCTCGAACCTCGACAATCATAACATTATGAACCGCCCGAAACCTCAATTAATCTACTTTCTTAAGATATATTGCTAGGATCAAATTCAGATTCACTTTCTCAAGTTGAATCAACAATAACTCAATCACTACAATCATCAATTGATAGTCTTAATTCTAAAACCTCTTTCTTAAGCAAGCCTAGAATACTATGTTAGAATTGCATTTGCAACTACAATTCATGGATTAAAACACAGCTATCAATCAAACCCACTTCAAATCAACATTTAAATCAATAAATACTAACACCCATATGCTAATTAGAACATTTAATCACATGATCACACCCCCAAGAATGGAGGTTTTAGCCACACATTATAAAAAGCAAGAAAATATTACCAATTATATTCTCCATCAGCTGTGTAACAAAATTCAAGTCTTCACAATACTTGGAATCAACTTAAAATCAAAACCCAATTCAAAATTCTACTCAAAACTACTAAGAACAACGTTTGGATCAAAACCGCAGAGTTAGAATGTGTCTCAACTTTTGGAACTCCAGAACTCAAAAAAAAACTCTTCAAAAATCTTTTAATAATATCATTTATACTCTTCCAGTTTTTTAACTTCAGGATTATTGATAGAATAAGTCGTCAATCCCCGAGTGTCCTCTTCCATCGCCTTCTTGAATTGACTCTTCACCATTCATCTTCTGTAATTTTAGGCTATGATGATCCCCTTCGCCGATCCGTTTGGCGCTTGACTGAGTTGCACCCTTCATTGCTGAGTTAGCTTTTTCCCAAGGCTGGCCTTCTGGAATATTTGGCAAACTGAATGACCACTCGGAGGTTCATCGAGTGGTCTTGGCAATCATCATATTTGTTGTTCTTCAAATTCTTCAAATTTTTCTCACCTGTTTGCCCGGTTATGTCCTTGCCTTGCTCTTTTGCCTTCATTGCTACAAATCAACATTTTAATATCAGTTTAGAACATAAATTAGGCATTAAGGACAATAAAACTATGAAAATAAAGCCTTAAATAAGTCAAAATCTCTGACTCATCAGTGAGTCTATTCTAGGTGAGAGAATTTATCATAATTGTGTCATTTCTGTCAATCACAAGGATGCCATGGCTAACTTAGTCGAGTTAAACATGGTGGACTTTGATGTTATTCTTGGTATAGACTGGTTTCATGCCTTCTATGGCTTAGTTGATTGTAGAACTTAAGTTCTAAAGTTATTGTTTCCTAATGAGCTAGTTATAGAGTAGAGGAGTAGTTCAGCAGTGCCTAAGGGTCGTTTTATTTCATACCATAAGGACAAAAGGTTAGTTTCTAAGGGGTGCATGTATCATTTAGTCTGAGCTAATTGCTCTAGTGTTGAGACACCGCCTATTCAGTCAGTTCCAGTTGTGAGTGAGTTTCCAGATGATCTTCCCAGAGTCTGTCCTAAGAGAGAAACAAACTTCGGTATAGATATTCTTTCTAATACTCGACCTATCTCTTTTCCGCCATATAGAATGGCTCCAGCTGAGTTGAAAGAGTTAAAAGAGTAGTTGAAAGATCTCTTTGATAAGGGCTTTATTCAACCTAGTGTCTCACCTTGGGGAGCTCCAGTCTTGTTTGTGAGGAAGAAAGATGGTGCTCTTAAGATGTTTATTGACTACCGCCAATTGAACAAGGTTACTATCAAGAATAAGTATCCACTTTCAAGAAGTTATGATCTATTTGATCAACTTCAGGGTTCCACTTGTTTTTGTAAGATAGACCTTAGATCTGGCTATCATCAATTGAGAGTAAGAGAAAGTTACATCCCTAAGACAGCGTTCAGGACCCGATATGGTCACTATGGGTTTATAGTTATGTCTCTTGGCTTGACTAATGCTCTTATAAAGTTCATGGACCTTATGAACAAAGTATTTAACCCATATATTTACATGTTCGTCATCATATTCATTGATGACATTTTAATTTATTCGAGGAATGAGAAGGATCGTGTTAGTCATCTCAGAATAATTCTCCAAACTCTCAAAAAGAAAGAGAGATGTATGCTAAATTTTCTAAATGTGAGTTTTAGCTTCAGTCCCTTGGCAATCTTAGGCCACATTATTTCTAGTGATGGGATTTGAGTTGACACTCAAAAGATTGAGGTAGTGGAGAACTGGCCTAGACCTATATCTCTGATTGATATTAGGAGCTTTTTGGGATTGGTTGGTTATTATAGGAGGTTTTTCGAGGGGTTTTCATCTATCTCATCCTCGTTGACTAAGTTGCCTCAGAAAATGGCTAAGTTTCAATGGTATGAAGATTGTGAGAAAAGGTTTCATGAGTTGAAAACTAGGCTGACTACTGCCCTAGTGTTGACCTTACCGGAAGGTACGCAAGCCTTCGTTGTTTATTTTGATGTGTCTAGAGTTGGAATTGGTTGTGTATTGATGCAGAATGGTAAGGTTATAGCCTATGCCTATAGAAAACATAAGATTTATGAGAAGAATTACTCGACTCATGCTCTAGAGTTGGTTGTTTTTGTATTTGCTTTGAAAATATGGTGTCACTATCTTTATGGTGTTGATGTACATGTGTTAACCCATTACAAGAGTCTTCAATATGTATTCAATCAGAATGAGCTTAATATAAGGTGGTTAGATTTGCTCAAGGATTATGACATGAGCATTCTCTATCACCTTGGTAAAGCTAATGTTGTTGTTGATGCTTTGAGCGGGTTATAAATGGGTAGTACCGCCCATGTTGAAGAAGGCAAGAAAGAATTAGCAAAGATGTGCACAGACTTACACGCTAGGGAGTCCATTTATTGGATTGCAATGAAGGTGGAGTAGTGGTGATGAATTGGGCTGAATCATCATTATTATCTGAATGAAGGAGAAATAAGACCAAGACCCTGTTTTGCTTGTATTGAAGGTAAATGTTCATAAGTAGAAAGCGATGGATTTTGAACAAGGGAGAGATGGTGTGTTGAGGCATCAAGGTAGATTGTGTGTACCTCGGGTGGATGAACTCCAATAAGGGACCATGGAGGAAGCTCATTGCTACAGATACTCAATCCATTTTGGTTCCAAAAATATGTACCATAAATTGAGAGAAGTATATTCGTGGAGTAGTATGAAGAGGAGTATTGGAGAGCTCGTTGCTATGTGCCCGAATTGCCAAAAAGTCAAGGTAGAGCACCAAAGGCCCCGTGGTATGGCTCAAAATATAGAAATTCCAGAATAAAAGTGGGAGATGATCAATATGGATTTCATCACTGGTTTGTCGCGGTCTCACAGTCAATATGATTCGATTTGGGTTATTGTAGATCGGATGACTAAATCAACCCATTTCTTACCGATAAAGCCTACTTATTCAATAGAAGATTATGCCAGATATATATTCAAGAGGTATTAAGACTTTATGGATTTTTTGTGTTTATCATTTTAAATAGAGGTGCACAATTCACCGCATAATTTTAGAAGTCTTTTCAGAAAGGTTTGGGTTCAAAGGTGAACCTTAGTACCGTTTTTCATCCTTAGACTGATAGTCAATCATAGTGTATGATTCACACTTTAGAGGATATGTTGAGGGCTTGTGTGATTCATTTCAAAGGCAATTGGGATGATCACTTACCTCTCATAGAGTTTGCTTACAACAATAGCTATCACTTTATCATTCAGATGACTCCTTATGAGGCTCTTTATAGGAAAAGATGTAGATCTCCTATTAGATGGTTTGAGGTTGGTGAAGTTGGGTTGATAGGACCAAACTTAGTTCATCAAGCTATGGAGAAAGTAAAGATCATTCAAGAGAGGTTGAAAACAACGCAAAGTCGTCAGAAATCCTATACATATGTTAGGATAAGAGACTTGGAGTTTTAGGTGGATGATTGGGTTTATTTGAAGGTTTCACCCATGAAGGGTGTTATGAGGTTTGGCAAGAAGGGGAAATTTAGTCCCCGATATATTGGTCCTTACAAAATATCCAAGAGAATTGGCAATGTAGCATATGAGTTGGAGCCACCGCGAGAGTTAGCAGCAGTCCATCCAGTGTTTCACATTTCACATTAAGGAAATCCTATCTTATGAGGAGATACCCATTAAGAAACTTGATCTTCAAGTTTGCAAGTTGAAAACCAAAGAGGTAGCATCACTCAAGGTCTTATAAAGGAATCAATTTGTTGAGGAAGTTACTTCGTAGGCTGAGGAGGATATGAAGAAGAGATACTCACATCTCTTTAATTCAAGAGAAATTCTAGACCCACGTAATATTTTTGTAAAACACTCTTTAATTTGATATGATATGATGTGCTAAATTGCATATTGGGTGTTTGAGCTGGGTGTTAGATGTTGCCACCCTTAGTTCTAATTAGAGTGATCTCATTTGAGAACGAATTTTCCCAAGGGGAGATATTGTATAACCTCGGTCCACGGTCTTAGAGAGAGCTAAGTTTAGAAAGAACTAAATTGGAAAGAGCTAAATTGGGATTTGTGCAAGTTATACCTCAATTGTCAGTTTATGGTCAACTTCAAATGACCATAACTTTCAGAACAATATGAGTTAGGTGCCCCATGAGATATCAAATAAAATATCCTTAAGTCCTCTTTCCAACGCCACTGATTTTGCTAAATTTTGAGTTCAGGTGAGGGAGATATCGCCATTTTAGTTTAGCCTGTCCAGTTAAGGAAATTCATTCAAATTATAGAGGTATTTTTGTCTTTTCCTTACCCCACTTAGTACACTCATTTTTACACCCAAATTAGGGGTCAAAGCTGATTAAAATCAGTTTATGCTAAAGTCTAAAACGTTTGGAAGGTTCGGGGAAAGTTCAAGAGGAAAAAAGGAATAAAAACTTCAAGTGTTCAAGAGTTCTTGCGATCTTTGAGGATTTTTGCCAAGGATTCGATTCCTTCGAGGTATGTAAGCTTTCATAGTGTTCAGTTTGTTTTCCCTCATGCCAATCATGTAAACTTGTACCCATTCATTCGCTCTTAAAGTTGAATTATGGAGCTCTTGAGTATTTCTTGAGTTTAAATAGGTAATGGAGTTTGTTTTGAGTTCTTGAAGCAAGGGTTGCGAATGAGTTGAGTTATTTGATTAGTTCTTTGTGTGGGTTTCGCTAAAAATGTAATGGGTTATGAGAATTCGTGAATTTTGACCTTAGATTTGGAGTGGGTATGAATTGAATTGAGTTTGGGAGAGGAGTCCTCTGTATCAAAAATTATTTCGTGACCAAAAATTTAATTCATCGTCCGCGTCACGCCAGTGTCCTACAGTGTGTCTTCACTCGTTTCTTCTTATCAACTATCTAAACTTCATCTAATTTGGGAGATCCTATATCTTAATCATAACTCTTGAATTGACATTTCAAATTCAAGATTGAGTTGAGAGCAAAGTTCGAGGGAGTCCTTGAGTCATTTTGAGAAGTCTTTTGCATACTTTTAAATTTTGTTTTAAGACTTGAGTAATTGAGTATAAGGAAGAGGAGATTTGAGTTTCATTTTTTCAAAATAAATGAAAGTGAACTAATTATTCCTAAGAGTAAATACTTTTACATTTAAAATAAGAGGAAACCTTGATTTTCATATGAGTTCATGAGGAGTTTTGAGCATTATCTCTTTGAAGAGAATCTTCTGAGTAATAATCGCAAAGTTAAGGATGAGGAAATGTTTTTAAACATATGAGCATAAGTTATATTATTGGGAGTTGTATTGATCACTGATATAGGGACGAGTTCAGACAATTCAAAGTCCTCATAAACAATGTATGCCAACATTGGTAAAGGGTAATACTTTTTAGATTATTCCTTATTGCTTTTAAGCATAGCTAGTGGATCCACTTAGTTGAGGATGTACTATACTCCGGCAAGTTATAGGACAGTTTTGGTAGCGTGGGGGACATGTTGTATCATCACATAGCTCATAATGATGGTTGTCGGTTAGAGAATCTCCCAAATAAGAGTAAAAGAGTATTATTGTATTTTTAACTACATTGAGTATTATCTACTATTTTAAAAGGCTTTCTTTATAATTCATCTTTATTGTTGCTTTGATATTGATCTGAGTTGAGTATTTTTGAGTTTGAGTATATTTGAGTATCTTTGAGTATCCTTGAGTTGAGTTGAGATGAGGTGAGTATGTTCTTCCTTTTTATCAGTTCAAGCTTATGTCTTTTCTTTAGAGTTCCTCTTGCATTCTTGTACATTCCATGTACTAACGTCATTTGTCCTGCATCTTTCAGGATGCAGATACATGTAACCCTTCATCAACAGGCGCTCCGTTGATACCACTTGCAGTTCCAGAGTTGCTTTGATGAGCCTCCTTGCTTCAGAGGGCTCCACATTTACTTTCAGTCGTTTTAGGATGTCGTGGGTCTTGTCCCGACTTCCATCATAGTTGTTAGAGGCTTCATAGACAGTAGTGTTTTAAGGAGTCTTTTCATTTCCATTATTAAATGCTTAAGACTTGAGTTGCCTTCTTTTGGCCAATGAATGTTTTAATACATTTATGAGTTATTTATTTTAAAACAATGAGTAAAGTTTGCTTCTGAGTTCATCTATTTGTGAGAAAGTCTTCCGCTGAGTATTGAGTCGGGCCAAGAGTTCGCTTGAGGATCAACAATGGTTCTCGAGTGCCAGTCGCTTCCAGGGTGTAGGCTTGGGGCGTGACAATGGGTTTATTTTGATATTATGGTTTTATTTTTGATTTGTGGATAGTGTACCCTCGTCGGGCTTATTGATATGTCATGTTGGGTTGGAATCATGAGATTTTCTAAAAGACGTCAAATGACAGAATTACCCTCCCAACCACTTTTAAGGCTTAAAACTAAACTTCTCACCCAAATTCCAAAACTCAACCCAAGGCCTCGGAAAATTTACCAACCACCCTACTAGCTCAATCTTGACGTTCTAGATGCGATGGAATTGGCAAAATTCTCATCTGGCCGAAACTCAAAATGTTGACCGTTGTCAACCCTATCATGAATTCTCAACTCAAGAGAAATCAAATCACAAAATACACAGCCGATTTCATCGGGGACCACACCAACCATTCCGAAAACACTAACTATGGGTGGACACTCTAAGGGGAAGTGTAAAATGGTTATTTCTTAATTAAAAGCAAATTCACAAGAAATGGGGCATTACAATCCTGATGACCAATTCAAACAAAGCTACATGATCCCGAGGGCCGACCACACGGTCGTGATTCACCACACATACAAAAAATCACAATTGCATGGGTTGGCTCGCGATCACAATGAACAATATACACTACACAATCCCGAGGGCTGACCACACAGTCGTGATTCACCACACATACAGAAAATCAGATTTGCATGGGTTGGCCTGTGATCACAATGAACAATATACACTACACAAGAGCTAAACACCAAAACCACACAAGGCATAAAATATTTCCAAAATGACCCTCGAAATTTGTTCAGAATCTCGTACAAACAAACCATACATACTATTTGACTATACTTAATGTTTCAGACACAATGAAATAATCAAAACACAAATTTGATGTATCCTTGACTTGAATCTCGCAAAAGCCACAAGAAAGGAACATACTGCCTAAAAAGGCCAAATCAAACTCGGGACTCCTAAAAATTCAACCAAGACCTCACCTAGGACTAACATAATCCCTTAATCCAATGGAACTCTCAAAATTCTAATTCAAGCATTTGAACCCCGAATGTTGACCAAAGTCTATCGAAAGGCTAAAGCTTCACAAATTTCCAACTTTGGATCTCAAATCCATGAAAAGACTTCAAGTTGCAAATCGAAAACTCTCTTTGACAAATTTCCACATTTTGGACCTAATATAATAGATAAAAATACATTATGATACTCAAAACTCCAAAGAACACCAAAAACAACCTTTTAGCAATTTTAGCCTTTCAAATTCCAGAATTCCCAAAAATCACAACTTTTGACTTAAAACTCAAAACCAATTTCAAAACTCATGAAATATGAAACGGCGCCCATATCGGGAGGGGTAAAATGATAATTTAAAAAAAAATTACAAAAATAACCGACCAGGTCATTTCATTAAATTTCTCTTGAAGGGGTGATTTTACAATGAAGAGAACGCTCTATTTTGTCACGCCCCGTGCCTACTCCTTTGACGTGGTCGGCACTTGAGGGCCTTTTCTTTGCCCCAAGTGAACCCTTATCCTGGCTGACAACAAGCGGAAGACTAACTCATGCATACACAACCATCAAACTAAAAGAAATGCTAAATTAATAGTTTACTGAATCTCAAAACTTTGCTAATATACTTAGTATGAAACATAAGTTTTAAATAAAACATTTGAAGCTTAAAGACTCTCCAAAATTGTATATCTATGAAGCATCTATTATGTATAGACTAGTGTCGATACAAGACCCACGACTACTCAAACTACTACTAATACTAACAACTCATAAAATTGGATTCCTCTGGAAGAAAGGAGACCTCACTCGAAAGATGACAAGCAGATGAAGTGATATCAACACTCTTGTTGAAGATCCTAAGAACATGTATCTGCATCATTAAAAGATGTAGGTCGAATGACATTAGTACATTGAATGTACGAGTATGTAATATAGTTGAACAACAAATAACTGAATCAATACATGAACATAAAGTGCAAAACCATTTAATATTTACAATGAAAGCAAGGTGAAAATAATATACTTTACTTGTGGGGAGTTTCTCTAACTGGCAACCATTACCATGAGCCTGGCAATGATACAATGTTTCACCTCATGTTGCCAGGGCCATCCTATACTTTGTCGAGGTATAGGATGATATCGTGACTATGGATCCATCTAATTGGCCTTCTCAGATGCATTGAGGAGTCACATGAAGAGTCAAGGATGTCCTATGGATACGTAATTCTATGGGACTTCCAAATCATAAAAGACTATAACCCAATTTGGTGCTTGATACTTCTAAAATAAGTAATATAACTTTATGCTCAATGTTCAAAAACATACTCTTTCTCTGATTTGAGATACTTGCTCAAACTATCCTCTTAAAAGAGGTAACTGCTCTTCAAATATCTTTGAACTCATAACTCATTTAGAAATCAAAGTTTTTTGTTTATCAATGTAAACACTGATACCTTTGGGAATACTTAGTTCCCTTATACTCTTACTCAATTCATACTTGACAACTCTTTCTCAAAAATATATCAAAATCATATTGTGATATGATCAATTATTCATACTGCATAAACATTGTTGGTATATCTAGACACCAAACGGCTTAAACAATGGCATACTCGATTGTCATACTAATCATGGTTTAAAAACTCTTTCTCAAAACTCAGTTTAAAACTCAAACATTGGCTTTAAAAAGATTCTAAAAAATTATAACTCAATTCATAGGGTTCATACGAAAGTGTGAACATGAACGACTCAATTCAGTGGTCTTACTAGCAATATGGAAACTCAATACTCGAAACTCAAAATGCAAGAACTCAAGGACACTACTCATCTCAAGAATACTCAATTCATAGAGTTCACGTTGAAATATAGACATGAATGAATCAACTCAAGAATCTTAATGCATAACATATAGCAATTCAATAATTAGGAATAGAATTTCAAAAAGAAACAGGAACTCAAGTATTCAAAATCAACTCATCTCAAGAATACTCAAATCTAGGGATAGAACCTAGAATACTCTTTTACTGATTTGAAAGTAGATGTAGGTTGTGAGGATGAACTATTCCAACACTATGATACCCTTACATACCTGAAAGAACAAGGTTCTTGAAGAATCTTAAAGAAGAACTTGATTAGAAGCCTTGAAACCCTAGCTTGAAGGAAAACAATCAAGAACACCTTACTTGGGATTCTTGAATTAGTTTCATGAAATCTCTATGAGCAATTATTATAATTTCATTAGTGATTCATAATTGTATGGAGGAATTTGAGTTGGAAAGAATGAAAGTCTTTGAGAAGGACCTACCTTGAAGAATAATCTTGAAAAAGATTGGAAGAATCTTGAATGTAAGTCTTTTACCTTAATTTTTCCTTAGGGTTTGAGAGAGAGAAGAGAATACGAGATTAAGAAATGAAAATCTAATTGTTTTGGGCCTTTAATAAGTCAAGAAAATTGTTTAGGGTTTTCTTAGAGATAAAAAGACAAAAACGACCCTTTTTAATGATTTCCCGTTGGCTAATTCATCACTTCACTGTATCAGGTTACTAAAATGGTCATAACTCTTTACTCAAAAATCGAATTGACGCGAAATTAGTGGTGTTGGAAAGAAGATTCAAATACCATTAATTTGATAGGTTATGTGCCACGTAAATCTTTATATTCTAAGAGATATGGTCGTTTAAAGTTGACCCAAGTAGATTCTTACATCCAAACTTTTTTGGCAAGGAAACTTTCAACTTAACTTTGTGCTACGAGATTCTAGTGACCTTAATTGATATCCAAAACCATTCCCATAGTAAATAATTGACCTTTATACATATGGGCAATTTAAGAATCATCGGTGCAATCTTATTCACAAATGAAGAATGGTTCGGGTCTTAACTTAAAAAATTTCGGGGTGTTACATATTTATAGGGGAAAATTGACTTGGTCCAAAGTTAAGGTTCCTAATTTTTTTCAAAAAGATAGACATTCACTATATATATAACATTCCCCCTTGAATGTCTAATTAGTAGATGACGTGCCTCGTTAAAACCTTACTAAAAAACTTCTAAAAAAGAAAATTGTAGTGAAGGAAAAATCATACACATATTACGCATCTAAGTTACCTCATTAAAAACCATATAAGTAAAAACACTGGAAAAAACCTCATAAGGGAAAAAGAGTACAACATGTACTAACTGTCCGTAATGAGAACATCAATCCAAAGACTTAAATATTTGCATTACAAGCTTGTGCACTATCTTCTAGAAAGTAGTAGTATTATTCAAGTTCCTCACTTCAATTTCTTTAAGTAAACAATTTATTATTTTTTGAAAACTCTTCAAAATTTCAATTAAAGTTATTAACTTGCATAATAATACAAAAGATTCTTGATTGATTTAATCCATATGAGGATTATAAACAAGTTTTTTTGTAACTTGCTTATGCTTCATGCATTTTGAATCTTTAAGATATTTTCATATCAATTTTTTCAAGGACAAGCACCCAATATTAAATGTATGACATCTTCTAGTGTCTAGACTGCAAGTCAAATAAGCTTTATCATTACCAAGATGCATCATTCCACTTTTCACTTGATAATTATTTCTATGTTCGCATGCTTTAATGGACTGTAGAATTGACATCTTCATAATAATTTACAATATTGCACTATATTGTATCAAACATATCTTCAATAAGTCATCATTTTGTATAAGTTCACAATAGGAAATAACTTATTGAGATCTTATCACTTCATTATTTTCAAGTAAGTATCCCTATCATGAGGTTTCATGAAGTGCTACGCCATAAGCTCTTCCAGAGCACATTACCTCCTTATCATGATCATTTTGATTTTTTTATCCTATAACACCTCGGAAGTTGGAAAGTTGAAAGGAAAAAAAAAGGTAGTGTAGAAATCTATCAGAGAACTATTTTACGGGTCCAAGCTACGGGCCATAGGAAGTGAACCCTAGAACCATGGTAGAGTTTTTTTAAAAATCAAGTCCAGTACCCTTTCTAAGATTAACTAGTACAGTCCGCCAATAGATCTAAGAGTTGTAAATAGGTGTCGTAGGTAGCTCCCAGAGTTAGGGAAATTGTAAGGCCTAAGGTGGGTTCCCTAACTCTGGGAGCTACCTACGACACCACCAGGAGCCGTGGTGCCCCTCACGACCCGTACCAGTGGGTGTGGTCCCTGACGGGGTTGCCCAAATTAAGGGCTTTTGAGTTATTTCATTTTATTTAATTAAAGTGTGGGGTTGATTTTAAATGGTTTATATCACTAGTATATATAGTTTTAGGTCCTAAAATAAGTCATTAACTCCTTATTCCTCTAAAACCCAAAGAAGTTCTTCTCCTCTCAATATTTCTCTCTAACTCAAGGAAGAAGAAGAAGTGAGAGTTAGGGTTTGGATTCAAGGCGTTTCGTCATCAAATTTCTTGGGGAATATTAGTAAAGGTATGGTGATCCTTCATCTAGGGTTATATTTCACCCTAGAGTCAATTTCAAAGAAGTTTTTTAAAGTTTTAAAGTTCATGAAAAACCTAGGGTTTTACTCAATCTCATGGGTTCTTTCTTCAAACAATTTAAAATGGTTTCTAATGTCATATAGGCTTATGGCATTACTTTCATGAGTATAAGCATGTAATGAGGAACCATGAATCGATAGGCTTGTGGCATTCTTTTCATGAGGATTCTAGAGCTATCCTTGAATGTACCATGGATCGATAGGCTTATAGCAGTCCTTCCTTGGGTAATGATGTATCATGGATTGATAGGCCTATGGCATTCCTCTCTAGTACACTAATGTAATGTAAATGAAATAATCTATGAGAATGTAGTTTAAGCACCGAGTGGATATGGTTAGATAGAAACTCTCCCAATGTTAGGTTAGAGTTCCAAGGAACATCTTCCTATCCCATAACTATGTGCCCACATAGGATATTATCTAGTGGATTCCATCTGAGCTAATGTTACCGTTCTACCTTAGGCAAATGGAAAACCTTTTTACGGTGTGGAGCTATATGACACCGGATTTCATGTCTAGCTTGCATGGTCTATGTCGGTTAAACACTTATTCCCATCATATGAGATGTGCATTATGGTTTCTTGAGAGGTTCTATGAAGTGTAAGTGGTAGTAAGGGATGTCATATAGACATTGCACGAGTAGGATTTGATAGGGTCATAGTGAGTTCTCTAAGTCTTAATTACTAATGTATAAAGGTCCTCTAAATGAAGTAATTGAAGAATGTTGACTCTTAAATGCTTGATGTGAAGTGCATGCTATGCTTGGGTTATATTATGAGTTATTTTCCCTTGTCATGCCTTATGAAATGTTATGTCTCTTATGTATAGATATTGTGTATAGGTGAAAAGGAAGGAATGGTAAGTTCACTTTAGGTGACCTTAATGTGGTGCCTTGGTGTGGATGGTGATATGGGACGCTATCCATACATTGCACAAGGTATAGCATGAGGGTTACTTGAAGTGAAGTTCTAAGGAAAAGGTAATAGTTTACATGTTCATATTGTTCAAATGTGATAATATGACTTGTATGATGATTATACTTGTATTGTATGTCTCTTATGCTATTGTACATGATATTTCTAAAAAGTGGCATAATGCATGGTTTCCAACCAAATGTCCCTTTTAAAGCATGTTTTTGCATGGTCATCGTACTTAGTACATTTTTGTGTGCTAACCCATATTTCTCTTATTTTTACTACAAGTGTAGGTCCTGGCAAGTGATTGATTCTAGCTGGGATTTGAAGTGCTTGGATAGAGTTTCTTCCAAGACTTGGTATGTCCTCATGGATTCGAGGACAAGAACTCTTATGTTTCATCTCTTCATGTAATAGACATTTAATAGTTGTTTGATTGTAAAGGGTTGTGTCCCTACTTATGTTTTGGAGATTGTGTCTAAGATGGTCGTGTGAGACTCAGACTTTCGTTGTGCCTTTTGAAAGCTTTTATGAGTATTTTGAGTGCTTTGAATCGTATGGTTTTAAATAAAAAGTTTTAATTTCGTACTATTTTTATTGTCTATGCAATGAATGAGCTATGAGGCTTGTATAAGACCCCTTCGGGATTGAGTACGTCGTGTCACATCTAGGGGCTAGCCTTGGGTCGTGACAATACTCAACTCAAGATACTCAACTCAAAGATACTCAAAAATAAAGCAACAATAAAAGATGCAATATATGGAAAGCTTTTTCAAATAGGTAGGTACTACCTCAATTATATGTAAATATACAATAATAACTCTTATTTGGGAGATTCTCTAACCAACAACCATCATTATGAGCTAGGTGATGACACAACGTCTCGCCCACGCTGCCAGAACTATCTTATTCCTTACTGGAGTATAATACATCTTCAACTAAGTGGATCCACTAAGCTATGCTTAAAAAGCAATAAGGAATCATCTAAAAAGTATGACCCTTTCTACCCACGTTGGCATACATGGTTTATGGGGGTTGTGAGTTGCCTAAACTCTCCCTCATATCGGTGCTCAATACTACTCCCAATAATATAGCTCATGCTCATATGTTTAAAAAACATTTCTTCATCATCAAACTTTGATATTATTACTCAAAAGGTTTCCCTTAAAAGAGATTATACTCAAAACTCCTCATGAACTCATTTGGAAATCGATATTTCCTCTCGTTTCAAATGTAAAAACATTTACTCTTGGAAATACTTAGTTCCCATATATTCATTTTTTTAAAATGAAACCCAACTCTCCTCATCCTCATACTCAAGTACTCAAGTCTTAAAATATATTACAAATAATTGTAAAAGACTTCTCAAAATAGAGTTCATTACAAATTATGGACATGAACAACTCGATTCAAGGATTTCAATAACCATATATAGAACTCAATACTTGAAACTCAACTCCAGAATTCAAAGACTCAATGATACTACTCATCTTAAAAATGCCCAACTCATAGGGTTCATGGAGAATTATGGGCATGAATAACTCAACTTAAGGACTTCATGGGTAATATGTAGTAGTCCCATAAGTAGGAATATAATCTCAAAAGGGTTAGGAAGTCAATGCTCAAGAACTTAGAACTTCAAATATACTACTCCTCTCAAAGATACTCAATTTATGGAGTTTATGCGAAATTTATGGGCATGAAGGACTCTACTCAAGGGTCTAAATATCAATATAGAACTCATGTGTATGACTCTTCTCATTTTCATACCTACTTCCCCAAAACTTAGCTCAAATCGATAGTTGATCTCAACAGATTCACAATTTAACTCAAAGACTTTCTTGAAATCTACTCTTAACTCTTTCTTGAATTTGAATTATGAATTCAAGAGTTATGATTCATGATATGAAGGATCCGTGATGATTAAATGTAGTTTAGAGTATTTAGCATCATAAAGGAGTGAAGGTACACTTTAAAAGGACTCAAACGGGACAAACGACGGAAAAAGAGTGGGGCAGGCGACCCTGGCGCACTGCTGGCATGGGGCGCCAACCCCTAAACTTCAGAGACTGAATCATGGCACACTGCTGGGGAGCCGCCCCAGCCCCTCCCCAGAATATTTTGATGAATTTTCTTCTTCGATATTTGTCCCTAATTCGCCTAGAATCGAATGATTTCTTCCTAACTCACTTAGATTTGAATACCCGACATAAGTACAAGAAAATCTACTCAAAACAACCCTCAAACTCCTAACATTCATCTCAAGAACTTATCAAACTCATCAATAACGATTAAGAACGAATCTTAAAGAAACTCTTCAAGAACTCAAGTCATTCAACCTCAAGAACGAAATTACAGATTTAAAATTAAATGATTGGCGTGTGGGTGAATGAACCCAACACTATGAGGGCTTACATACCTCGATTTGATGAAACAAATCCTTGATTCGCAATAAACCTCGATCGTTCTACTCTTTTCTCTTCTTGAACTCTCTTCTAAAACCTTAAGCGTAATTTAGGATTACAAAATATTACCCAAATCAGTTTAGACCCCTAAATTATTCATAAAAACTTTTTAAGCTGAAGGGGTAAGGAAAATACCAAAATACCCCTCACTAATTTGGGTAACTTCCCATAACTGGACAGACTAACTTCAAACGGGCATATCTCCCTCATCCAAACTTGAAACTTAGCAAACATGGTGGCGTTGGAAACAGGATTTCAAGGCCTTTCATTTGATTTCTTAAGGTCCACCTAACTCATCCTGTACTAAAAGTTATGGTCATTTTAAGTAGACCAAAAACTTAAAAGAACTTACGAATGACTTGAATGAATTCTCTTTAGTTCTTATTGGAACTTAAGGTGCTACATCTAGTGGCCTTAGAACTTAAGAAAATTTATATTTCTCGGTAAGATCTTACTCACAACAAAGAATGGTTTGAGTTTTAGCTCAAAAAATTCTGAGGTGTTACATTATCTCCCCTTTGGGATCATTCGTCCTCGAATGACGACTGAACTGGGTATGGAATGAGGTTACTCTTAACATCTCCTCTGACTCATTAACTTGCCTTCTAATAGCGGTTGAACTGATTCATACAAGGAGTTGGGACTTTCTATAGCACCCAACTCAAGAACAGTGTTGTTATGAACATAGTCTTGCTCTAACTTCATCTGAAACAAAGGAAGTCTAGGCATGAAGTAAGAATAGGAATACCATGCCTGGGGTAATGTGACTGCTAGTTGTTAAGCTTAGCAACACTCTTCAACTACGCTCTTCTTTCCTTATTACCATACCTCATTGGCTGCAACTCATAGGTCTTACATAGGTACATGACTTCTCTTACCAAGGTCTTAGCTAATGGTATGCTCTTACTATGCTCAAACTTAACCCAAAAACCTAAGGTTCGGGTTCTATACCTCAATAGGGAATCTCATCTCAAGAGTATTACTCTTTACAAGCACATTTAATCAATATTGGGCTCATATAAAGAGCCATCTAATGTTTAACAACACCACATTCAAGCTTAGTACTCTAACAACTCCATAGACTCCTACTAACCAGCTCCTTAAGAAGTTCTCATCCTCTTATCATCTCTGCCATGCCAACTAGAATTTCCCGCATTACTACTTGGAACCAACTAAGGGCTCTCATTTAACTATTTCTCATAGTACAACCTCATTCTTCTCATTTATAACCTTAGATGGAATTATCACACCATCATTATTACGATAAGATCATTAACCTTCTCATTTTAACATCACTTCACTATTAAAAGGACCTCTGGAAAGATATCTCACATACTCTTTTGAACTCATTACTATCTTATTCTCAACACTTTACTTGATGTCTCATCTTATCATCTCCCCCTTAGGTCTACAGCTCACATTTGAAAGCTATGGACCTATTCCACATTGACAACTCAATTATGCTATCTAGGCACACATAGAAAATTATTAACTTAATTGAAAACTAATTTGGTAACATACCATCTCGGCACACTTCTTAATGCTCTTATTACTCTTTTGAATTAGCCACATCTCACTGCCCTTATCTAAATATTAGGATCTCTCACTAGTACTGCTCATATTCATTGGAGCAAACATCTCAATTTCTCACCTACTCTATGTCAAATCTACCAGATCAACTCTCAATACTAACATCATCACCCCATGTTTCCATTATTTTGATCATGATACTCATCTAAAATTCAAGCTTAACATTTATTACTAAACCCGAATATCAGTATGATTACTCGCCTACTGTACTAACTTACAACTACCAGATACAAATTAATAAACACTCGTCCACTAAGACCTCATGACAAGTAGTCAATCCTTAACTCTCAGTCTACCAACCTATAGATTACCTTCACCTTCCATTTCACAACTTAAGTACAATTTACTCACTTACTACGCATTACCTCTCAAATAATTCTACCATCCTCAGAATACCATGGGGTTTCCCCCTTCAAAATTCATAAGTCTAGCTTAGATCTATAGCCTCATGAATACTCATTCTCTTCTCTTAAACACTTACATTTGGTCATTACCAACACAATTAGACCTCATCATAAACTCCTTTCTAGCTAAAACATACTCTAACTCATCCTAACTTGCAACTCTTACTCTACCTCCTATCATGGAATCTTTACAACTCATCATTTCATAGTCTACCCATAAGGGAAAACTCTTCATTAATAACTTACTAGATGCCTGACTATAGTAACATAGCTTGCCAAAACAACATCTCCCTTTCTTAGATGACTAAACTTCTGCTACTTCCTCTAACTCTGGTCACTTTCACTACTACTACTCATGATCTCGTAACTCATGCTACCTTTTAGGGTGAAAATATTACCCAAGCTCTAAACAGACTTCCTTATGAAGATTCAGTTGAAACAAGGCATAGGGAAGAGAGTACAACTCACTTTTAGTTCAAACGCATGATTCACATGAATATAGATGCATTCTTTCAAATCTCAATGGTTATTAACTTACTCACATGCTCCTCTCAAACCCATCTACAGTCTCATGACTTCCTCAAGATCTTTGCTAAGAGCAACTCATAGATAAAGAACTGACTTTGCTTTTCGACAACCTCTAGTATAAGGGTAGTCAAATGGATATGAGAACGCACAAGTTAGAATAAATTCTTTACGACACAGTTCCACTGCACGATTTAGAGTATGAAAGAAGGAAAACTTTTCTTAAATGTTTGTAATCCCTTGTTTATAGAAGTGGGGCCTTCACAACCATAAATAAGACTCTACTAACACATCTTCATAGACACACTAGAACACTTGAACTCTATGCTCTGATACCAAGTTTTTCACGCCCGAGCCTACACCCAGACGTGGCTGGGACTCAAAAATCATTGTTGGTTCCCAAGCAAACCCTTGGTATGGCTCATTACTCAGCAGAAGACTTACTCAAGCAAAATGAAAACTCATGATGCAAAAATAAAACTTCAAAAACTTAATTAAACTCAACTCCAATAATCGTCTGAAAATAGTTTAAAAAGTATTAGTTAAATGTCTCATGAACCTCAAACATTACAACAACAAAGGAAATAATGATAGACTATTCGACCTTTAGACTATCTATGAAGCCTCTACTATTACAAAAGGATTATCGGGACAAGACCCATGACATCCTAACAAACTAAAAGTAAAAGTGGGACCTACCAGAAGCAAGGAGGCTCACCATAGTTAACTGAAACTGCAACTGGTATCAACGAAGTGTCTGTTGATGACCCTAAATACCTATATCTGCATCATAAAAAGATGCAGGCCAAATAGCATCAGTACATGGAATGTACGAGCATGTAAGAAGGATTCTGAAGCATAAACATAAGCTTGAACTGATAGAAAAGAAACATATTTACCTCTTCTCAAACTCACTCAACTCAACTCAAACTCTCCTTAATGATAAGATACTCAACTCAAGGATAAGATACTCAACTCAAAAATAAGACACTCAACTCAAAGGTAAGATACTCAACTCAAAGATACTCAACTCAAGATACTCAACTTAAAGATACTCAAAAATAAAGCAACAATAAAAGATGCAATATATGGAAAACTTTTTAAAACAGTAGGTAATAACTCAATTGTATGTAATGATACAATAATAACTCAATTGTATGTAAAAATACAATAATAACTCTTATTTGGGAAATTCTCTAGCCGACAACTATCACTATGAGCTATGTGATGATACAGCGTCTCGCCCACGATGCTAGAACTATCCTATACTTTGCCAGAGTATAAGACATCCTAAACTAAGTAGATTCACTAAGCTATGCTTAAAAATCAATAAGGAATCATCTAAAAAGTATGACTCTTTCTACCCACGTTGCATATATGGTTTATGAGGTCTGTGAGTTTCCTAAACTCTCTCCCATATCGGTGATCAATACTACTCCCAGTAATATAGCTCATGCTCATATGTTTAAAAAACATTTCCTCATCCTCAAACTTTGAGATTATTACTCAAAAGGTTTTCCTTAAAAAGAGATTATACTCAAAACTCCTCATGAACTTATTTGGAAATCGATGTTTCCTCTCGTTTTAAATGTAAAAACATTTACTATTGGGAATACTTAGTTCCCATATATTAAGTTTTGTAAAAATGAAACTCAACTCTCCTCATCCTCATACTCAAGTACTCAAGTACTCAAGTCTTAAAATAAATTATAAATAATTGTAAAAGACTTCTCCAAATAGAGTTCATGCCGAATTATGGACTTGAACGACTTGATTCAAGGGTTTCAATAACCATATATAGAACTTAATATTCGGAACTAAACAACTCCAGAACTCAAGGACTCAATGATATTACTCATCTTAAGAATGCTTAACTCATAGGGTTCATGCAGAATTATGGGCATTAACAACTCAACTCAAGGACTTCATGGTTAACATGTAGTAGTGCCATAAGTAGGAATATAATCTCAAAAGGATTAGAACTTAATGCTCAAGAAGTTAAAATTTGGAAGATACTACTCCTCTCAAAGTTACTCAATTTGTGGAGTTCATGCGGAATTTATGGGCATGAATGACTCGACTCAAGGGTCTAAACAACAATATAGAGCTCATGCGTACAAATCTTCTCATTCTCATACTTACTTCCTCAAAACATAGCTCAAATCGATAGTTTATCTCAAAGGATTCACAATTTAACTCAAAAACTCTTGAATTCTACTCTTAACTCTTTCTTGTATTTGAATTATGAATTCAAGAGTTATGATTCATTATACGAAAGATCTCGTGATGATTAAATGTAGTTTAGAGTAGTTAGAATTATAAAGGAGTGAAGGTACACTTTAAAGGTACTCAAACAGGACAAATGGTGAAAAAATAGTGGGGACAGGCGATCTTGGCGCACTGTTGGTGCGGGGTGCCAGCCCCTAAACTCCAGAGACTAAATCTTGGCGCACTTCCGGGGTGCGCTACCCCAACTCCTCCCCAGAATATTTCGACAAATTTTCTTCTTTGATTTTTTACCCTAATTCGCCTAGAATTAGATGGTTTCTTCCTAACTCACTTAGATTCGAATACCCAACATAAGTACACAAAAATCTACTAAAAAACAACCCTCAGACTCCTAACATTCTTCTCAAGAACTCATCAATAATGATTTAAGATTGAAACTTCAAGAAACTCTTCAATAACTCAAGTCATTCAACCTCAAGAACAAAATTACGGATTTAAAATCTAAATAAACCCAACACTATGAGAGCTTACGTACCTCGATTTGGTGAAACAAATCCTTGATTCGCAATAAACCTTGATTGTTCTCCCTTTTCTCCTTTTTTCTTTTCTTCAACTCTCTTTTGAACCCTAAGGGTAATTTAGGATTATGAAAACTGACCCAAATCAGTTTAGACCCCTAAATTATTACTAAAAATGTTTTAAGCTGAAAAGGTAAGGAAAAGATTAAAATACCCCTCATTAATTCGGGTAACTCTCATTTAACTGGACAAGCTTACTTCAAATGGGCATATCTCCTTCATCCTAACTCAAAACCTAGCAAACTCATTTGCATCGGAAAGAGGATTCCAAGACCTTTCATTTGATATGTTATGGGTCACCTAACTCATCCTGTACTGAAAGTTAAAGTTATGGTCATTTGAAGTTGATTGAAAACTTAAAAGAACTTACGAATGACTTGAATGAATTATCTTTAGTTCATTTTGGAACTTAAGGTGCTACATTTAGTGACCTTAGCACTTAAGAAAATTTAAATTTCTTGGTAAGATCTTACTCACAACGAAGAATGGTTCGATTCTTAGCTCAAAAAAAATTTCGGTTGTTACAACACTAAGAGCAGACTGTTTAACTTAGACATTGGTAAGAGTAGTCATAAATCCTTATAGGAGTTACGAGTACAAGTTATGAGATGTGGTATTCATAAAGGAGGACATGGTTTAGAGGTGTTACTAGACTTGATAGCTAGCAGTTGTATTGCCCAAGGCAATGTATTCCTTTTCTTACTTCATGCCCAGATTTCCTTTGTTTCAGACAAGATAACTTCAGAGAGAGTGTGACTTTGTTCAAAACAACATCATTCTTAAATTATGTACTCTAGGGAGTTCCAACTCTTGGTGAATCAGTTCTGCCTATGTTGATAGGCAAGTTTAGAAGGGAGGGAGATAGGAAGAGTAACTCCCTTTCCATTCCTAGTCAAGCCGTCATTCGAGGATGAATGATCTCAAGAGGGAGATATTGTAATAATCAAAAAAAAATTAAGTTAAGACTCGAACCATTCTTCATTTATGAATGAGATTTTACCAAGTGATTATAAATTTTCTTATGTGTTATAAAACTCAAAATAATATGTTTGTTCTTTAAAGACTATCCCATCTATAGTATAATCGATGTAACAATTTCGATCGTCCTATTTTTCAGAATGGATAACCAAAATAGATAAGGAAGACATTCTTCTAGAGATTTTGAATATTATAATCATTTATCAAAAATTAATATACTATTTAACATGTGTTTATACATATTCATATCCACAAATAATACGTATATATATATATATATATATATATATATATATATATACATAAAGCAACACATTTGTATATTAACAGAGTTATACATATGCCAAAAAAAAAAAGTTACACATAAACAATACCTTTATAATCAAGATATTTATACAATCAACCACAAATCCAATATTACTTAAATGTATTTTCAAATCTAACCACACTACTTACATATGTACATATTATAAATTAAAAAATATATACAAATTTTACACATTTTGTAACGTCTTGTTCCCGTCGTTAGATAAAAGTCAATAAGGGAAAATTTGGGGCCAGAAAAACTTTTTCGTAGTATTCGGATTTTCCCAACCTTCTCCAGATTGAGATGAATTCAGAGTCTTTAAGGTGTCGGGAAATATGGTAACAATCGGGTGAATCATTTATGATTTTGATTGTATGAGTAGTTAAATTATTCATTAAGGAATCCATACGACTTTATGAAATTGAATTTTGGGTGAGTAGAACTCCCGAAATCGATCTTAGCATTAAGGGTATTTTTCTGAACATCGTTGGTTAGAGGTGTGTTGTGAAATGGGAATTTTGAATTTCTCAAAATAGCTCTTTGGTTCGTGCAAGCCACTTTGGCGGGGGTTTTGGCCGCTCTAGCGGGGTAGCTACAGCGGGAAGAGAGCCGCTGTCGCAGGCTCAACGCGACTTAAGGTTGTTAATAAACCCCTAAACAATCTTATTATGCATTTTTTGACTTTTAGAGCTAAGCAACGAACCCCAGGCGACTCCTACTCATTTTTCACCATTCTTGAGGCTAAAGGTAAGTTTTTCACTCCCCGAATTCATTTTTCGATCCGTAGAACATAATAGAATGGGTGAATATTGATGGGGGAGGGTTTTGTAATAGACTATTTGGTGGAAACAATCCTAATTGGGATTATGGGTCTGATCTAGGGTTCATAGAATTATTAGTAATTTGGGTAATTAGTGATTATTTATTGATTCCCGTATTATATTAATTGTTTGTAGACCAAGAACAAGCGAAACAAATCCATAAAGGGAAGGATCAAGTTTCTTAGGGTTTCAAGCTTGTTTCGAGGTAGGTGATGGTTGTGATTCTATGATTGTGTGATGTATGTTTGTTCTTACTTCATTACGATACTTGTATATGTATGAATGTTACAATGTTGATCACACTTGTTGTAAATAAGATAGATGAATAATGATTACCATAAAATCATGACTTAAATGTATGATCTTGATGATATACTTATGATTGTGATTATGGTGTGTTGAATGGATCGGTTGTCACGTTCTGCCATAACTAACTTGGATCGATTGCCACGTTTTGGCATAACTATGGGATCGGTTCCCATATTTTGGCATAATTATAGGATCGGATACCATGTTTCGGTATGCTAACTGTTTGGGTTTTGGTTCCATGAGAGAACCAATGGTTTGATATAAAATGTGAAGGTGTTTGTTGTTCGTTATTCGTAATTATTGATAATATTGTATATGTTGATATATATGCATGTGATTATATTGTTGTGATGACTTATGTATGTTACACTTAGTGGGATAGCCGTGTGATCCTACCAGTACACTGTGGTTGTGTATTGACACTGCACTTGCTCTTATTTTTGTTGAGTATAGGGCATTTTCAAGTGGCTACTGACAGGCCTCGCTTAGAAGATCAGTGATCATTCGAATTCAAGGGTGAGCCAATTCTTTCGAGCTGCTATATGTTCTCTTTCATCTATGTCTACCATTTTTGGACTTAGACTATGTTTTAATCAGTTGATTAGTTCATTAGATTGGGGTTTTATCCGTTCTTGTTTAGCCTTGTTGAATTTTATATGTTTTGGTACATTGACTTTCAGGTTCTAGGCATTATTCCGCATTGTTAGTTTATTATTGTTAGACTTTTGTTAGAGTTTATAGGAACTCTATTTATTTCCTTTGTATTTAACTTGCATCTGTAACTTAAATGTCTTAGTTTTGGTTTGAGTTATAGTAGTGGTTCTCCCACCAGAGAGTTAGTGTGGGTGCCAATCACGATAGTCTAGGTCGTGATAAAGTTGGTATTAGAGCCTAGGTTCGTTGATCTCGTTGTACTAAAACTTGTCTAATAGAGTCTCGTGGAACTGTACGGGTATGCCTTTACTTTTCTTTGAGAGGCTATAGGACTTTAGGAAATCTCTATTTTTCTTTTGTCTCCTTTCGTGCTATAACTTAATTCCAATTGGTATCTATCGATTCAAATCGGTATCTAACCTCCTTCACTTTTCTATCTGCAGATGGCTAATACTAGATTTAATGGTGTTAGGCCCATATCTCCTGTCAAGCCTCCTGTGTTTCTTGGTTTTGAGAATGAGGATGCTTATGAGTTCATCTTAGATTGCTATGAGAGGCTTCATAAGTTGGGAATTGTCCATCAGCATGGGGTTGAGTTTGTGTCCTTTCAACTTCAAGGTGAGGCTAAGCACTGATGGAGAGCTTACATGGAATGCAGATCTTCTACTTTACCTCCACTTACTTAGAACCAGTTTCATGCTCTGTTCTTAGAGAAATATATGCCTAGAACTTTGACGGATCGCAAGAAGGATGAGTTCATGACTTTGGAGCAAGATGGTATGACTGTGGCTGCTTATGAGGGAAAGTTCCATGTTTTGTCTAGACATGCTACTCAATTGGTAACTACTAAGGAAGAGAGAATCTGGTTATTTAAAGGGGATTAAATTCTGAGTTGCAAGTATTATCTGTTTATATGACTTCTGCAGAGAGGAGCTTCAATGAGGTAATAGACTATGTTAAGAAAGTGGAAGGGTAAGGCGAGATGGTCAAGCTAAGGCATGGGCAAAAGGGCCAAGAACTCGGGTAACTTTCAAGGTTCTTATTCCAAGGGGCCAGAAGGCCAACGCTTGCAGCCAAGCTAATTCAATCCGATATGCCCGCTTCTACAGGTAGTTACTCGAAAACTTGATCTCATAATTTTCAAGATAGCAGGGAGTCACGCCTTCGACGGGCAGTAGTCCATCTGTTGATTTTACTTGTTACAATTGTGGACAACCTGGGCATATAAGGAGAGATTTTCCCCACCCACGTGTGTTAGATTCTGCACAGTAGCAGTCTAGAGCAGTGGGACCCGCGGGGAATGGTAATAATGGTAGAGGGCATCCATAAGGTGGGCGAGGAGGTAATCAGTGAGGTTGTGGAGGTATAGGAAATGGTAATGCAGGCAGAGTTAATGTGCAACTAGACAGGGAAGTGGTTCGTTAAGATGATAGGGCTTAATGTTATGCCTTTTTGGGCAACAATGAGGCAGAGGCGTCTGACGCGGTGATCACAGGTACTATTCTTGTATGTGACCGAATGGCAAACGTGTTATTTGATCTGGGTTCTACTTATTCTTATGTATCTGTGCGATTTGCCTCAAAGTTTGATATGATTTGTGATATACTTTATGCCCCTATCCATGTTTGTACACCAATTGGAGAGCCAGTCATAGTTACTCATGTCTATCATTCTTGTCCTATTTTGTTTATGGGTTTTCAGACTTGGGCTGATTTGATAATTTTGGATATGACTGACATTGACATAATCTTAGGCATGACTTGGTTGTCCCCCTATTCTGATGTGCTTAATTGTAATACAAAGTCTGTAACTCCAGAAATTCAGGAAAGGGAAAAATTAGAGTGAGAAGGGGTGTACAAGCCTAAGTGAACTAAGATCATATCCTCCATTTAGGCTAAGAAATTGATAGTGCAGGGTTGTTTGGCTTTATTTGGCTCATATTAGGGATGTTGAGATTGAGGCTCCATCCATTGGGTCTATTCCTGTGGTGTCGGACTTTATAGAAGTGTTTCCTAATGATTTGCCCGGTATGCCTCCGGATAGAGATATAGATTTTTGCATTGATTTAGAGCCTGGTACGCATCCCATTTTTATCCCTCCATGTCGCATAGCTCCGGCAAAATTAAGAGAGCTTAAGGCTCAAATCCAAGAGCTTCTTGATAAGGGATTTATTCGTCTTAGTGCTTCCCCATGGGGTGCTCCAATTTTGTTTGTTAAGAAAAATGTTGGTAGTATGAGAATGTGTATAGATTATCGACAATTAAATAGGGTCACTATTCGACATAAGTATCACTTGCCTCGAATAGATGATAGTTTTGACCAATTGCAAGGTGCATCAGTTTTCTCTAAGATTGATCTAAGGTCTGGCTACCATCAATTGAAAATTAGGCCTGAGGATGTGCCCAAGATGGCGTTTAGAACTCGCTATGGGCACTATAAGTTTTTGGTTATGTCTTTTGGTTTGACCAATGTGCCTACAGCTTTTATGAGTTTAATGAATGGGGTGTTCAAGCCATTTCTTGATTCTTTCATCATAGTCTTTATTGATGATATTTTGGTCTATTCGAAAAGTGAGTAAGAGCATGCCAACCATCTTCGTAGTGTTTTGGGTGTTCTTGGAAAGCAAAAGTTATATGCTAAATTTTCTAAGTGTGAATTTTGGTTGAAATCGGTTGCATTTTTTGGGGCATGTAGTTTCAAAATAAGGGGTAATGGTAGATCCCCAAAAGATTGACGCGGTTAAGAATTGGGTTAGGCCTAGCTCTGTGACAGAAGTTAGGAGTTTTGCTGGGCTCGCTAGCTATTATCGTCGACTTATGAAGAACTTTGCTTCTATCACCACGCACTTGACTAATTTGACCAAAAAGGAAATACCATTTGAATGGACTAAAAAATGTGAGGAGAGCTTTCAAAATCTCAAGACTCTTTTGACAACACATCTATTCTAGCATTACCGATTGAAAGTAAAGATTTTATTATTTATTGTGATGCTTCACATTCTGGTTTGGGTGTTGTGTTGATACAGGATAAGAATGTTATAGCTTATGCCTCACGTCAATTGAAAGTGCATGAGAGGAATTATCCAACGCATGATTTAGAGTTGGCAGTGATAGTATTTGCTTTTAAGATATGGCGGCATTACCTCTATGGTGTTAAGTGTGAAGTGTTTACTGATCATCGTAGTTTGCAGCATGTGTTCACTCAAAAAGATTTGAATTTGAGATAGCGAAGGTGGATGGAGTTATGATGTGATCATTCAATACCATCCGGGGAAGGCTAATGTGGTGGCAAACGGTTTGAGTCGAAAAGCAGTGAGTATGGGTAGTTTAGCTTGCTTGAGTGTATCCTAGCGACCTTTGGCTAAGGAAATTCAGACCTTAGAGTCTAAATTCATGCAGTTGGGCATCTCAGAAAAAGGTGGGGTGTTAGCTAGTACTGAAGTGAAGGCCACATTCAATGAGGAGATCAAGGCCAAACAATTAAAGGATGAAAATTTGGAGGAGCTTAGAAAGAAGATTGCGAATGGTAAGGCATAAGAGATCACTCTTGATACGGATGGTGTGCTCAACTTTAAAGGAAGAATTTGTGCTCCTAGAGTAGATGACTTGATTGAGAAATTGTTAGCGAAGTCTCATGGTTCGCGATATTCTATTCATTCGGGTGTGACCAAGATGTATCAAGATTTGAAGCAAATTTATTGGTGGTCGGGCATGAAGAAATACATAGCGGAGTTTGTAGCGAAGTGTCAAAATTGTCAACAAGTGAAATATGAACATCAAAGGCCTGCAGGTTTACTTCAAAGAATGCCAATTCCGGAATGGAAAGGGGAAAGGATAGCCATGGATTTTGTGGTTGGTTTTCCCAAGACTTTGGGAAAGTTTGATTCCATTTGGGTAGTGGTTGATAGATTGACTAAATCAGCCCATTTCATTCCGGTAAGAATAAATTATAATGCTAAACAATTGGCTACGGTTTATGTAAAAGGGATAGTGAGGTTGCATGGGGTGCCCCTCTTTATCATCTCAGACCATGGTACCCAATTCACATCCAAGTTTTGGAGGAAATTGCATGATGAATTGGGTACCCAACTCACTTTTAGTACAGTCTTCCATCCACAGACAGATGGATAGTCAAAGAGGACTATTTAAGTGTTAGAAGACATGTTGAGGGTATGTGTGCTTGATTTTGGAGGGCATGGGGATAAATCCATACCTTAGTGTGAGTCCTCCTATAATAATAGTTATCACTACAACATTGATATGGCACCATTTGAGGCACTCTATGGGAGGGGATGTAGATCACCCATAGGATGGTTTGAGGCTGGAGATGTGCAACCTTTGTGAAGGATGCTCAAGATAAGGTGAGGAGTATTCAAGCTAAGTTTTTAGCAGCCCAGAGTAGACGGGTCATAAGGTAAGAGACATGGCGTTTCAAATCGGTGAGAATGTTCTTCTTAAGGAATCACCCATGAAAGGGGTGATGAGATTTAGTAAGAAAGCTAAGCTAAGTCCTAGATGCATTGGTCCTTTTGAGATTCTTGAATGTGTGCGACCGGTAGCGTATAGATTGGCTTTACCTCCTAATCTATCAGGAGTTCATCTGGTATTTCATGTGTCCATGTTGAAGAGACATCATGGTGATGGGGATTATATCATAAAGTGGGACTCAATTGTGTTAGACAATGACCTCCAATATGAGGAGGAACCGATTGCAATTCTTGATTGTGATGTGCGTAAGTTGAGGACCAAGCATATTAAGTCTGTGAAAGTTCAATGGAAGCATCGTCCAGTTGAGGAAGCTACTTGGGAAACTAAGAGGGACATGCAAGACAAGTATCCCCAATTGTTCGTTGATTCAGGTACTACTTCATTCCTTCCTTAGCCCATTTTCCTAAGTTTTGTCACTTGGGAACGAGTGATGGATAAATTGATATCTATTGTAACGACATGTTCCCGTCGTTATAGAAAAGCCAACGGGGGAAAATTTGGGGCCGGAAAAACTTTTTTTATAGTATTTGGATTTTTCCAACCTTGTCCAGATTTGGACGAAATTGGAGTATTTGATGTGTAGGGAAATCTGGTAACAATTAGGTGAATCATTTATGATTTTGATTACATGAGTAGTTAGATAACTCATTAAGGAATTCGTACGACTTTACAGATTTGAATTCGGGCGAGTAGAACTCTCGAAATTGATCTTAGCGCTAAGGGTATTTTTTTTAGCGTCGTTGGTTAGAGGTATGTTGTGAAATGAGGATTTTGGATTTCTCAAAATAGCTCTCTGGTTCATGCAAGCCGCCTTGGTGGGTGTTTTGGCCGCTCTAGCGGGGCCGCTACAGCAGGATAAGGGCTGTTGTGGTGGGCTCGACGCGACTTAAGGTCGTTAATAAACCCCTAAACGACCTTATTATGCACTTTTTGACTTTTAGAGCTAAGGAACGAACCCCAGGCGACTCCTACTCATTTTTCGCTATTCTTGAGGCTAAAGGTAAGTTTTTCACTCCCCGAATCTGTTTTTCGATTCGTGAAACGTAATAAAATGGGTGAATATTGATGGGGAAGGTTTTTGTTATAGATTCTATAGTGGAAACAACCCTAATTTGGATAATTGAGATCATGGGTATGATCTAGAATTCATAGAATTGTTAGTAATTCGGGTAATTAGTGATTGTTTATTGATTCCATATTATATTGATTGTTTATAGACCAAGAACAAGCGAAACAAATTTGGAAAGGAAAGGATCAAGTTTCTTAGGGTTTCAAGCTTGTTTCGAGGTAGGTGATGGTTGTGATTCTATGATTGTGTGAAGTATGTTTGTTCTTACTTCATTATGATACTTGTATATGTATGAATGTTGCATTATTGATCACACTTGTTGTAAATGAGATAGATGAATAATGATTGCCATGAAATCATGACTTAAATGTATGATCTTGATGATATACTTGTGATTGTGATTGTGGTGTGTTGAATGGATCAGTTGCCACGTTCAGGCATAACTAACTTGAATCGGTTGCCACGTTCTGACATAACTATGGGATCGATTGCCATGTTCCGGCATAACTATGGGATCGGATACCACGTTCCGACGTGCTTACTGTTTGGGTTTAGGTTCAATGAGAGGACCAATGATTTGATATAAAATGTGAAGTTGTTCGTTGTTCGTAAATGTTGATAATATTGTATATGTTGATATAAATGCATGTGATTATATTGTTGTGATGACTTATGTATATTGCACTTAATGGGATAGCCGCGTGATCCTACCAGTACACTGTGGTTGTGTACTGATACTGCATTTGCTCTTATTTTTGTTGAGTACATGGCATCTTCAAGCGGCTACTAACAGACCTCGCTTAGGGATCATTTGAATTCAAGGGTGAGCCAATTCTTTCGGGCTGTCATGGGTTCTCTTTCGTCTATGTCCACTATTTCCGGACTTAGACTATGTTTTAGTTAATTGATTAGTTCATTAGATGGGGTTGTATCCCTTCTTATTTAGACTTGTTGAACTTTAGATGTTTTGGTACATTGACTTTCAGGTTCTAAGCATTACTACCGCATTGTTAGTTTATTATTGTTAGACTTTTGTTAGAGTTTATGGGAACTCTATTTATTTCTTTAGTATTTAACTTGCTTCCGTAACTTAAATGTCTTAGTTTTGGTTTAGTTGCTTGGTTTGAGTTATAGTAGTGGTTTTCCCACCGGAGAGTTAGTGTGGGTGTCAATCACGACGATCTGGGTCGTAACACATTTATATACACAAGTTCATAAATTCAATAATTCATCAAACAAAATCATACCCTTCTAACTTATACATATACAATTTATATATACATATGCAACATATACATTCGAGCATAAATTCATTGCCTACAAAGTAACATACAAAAGGTGTCATATAAATTTTCAAACCAGCGATTCAAAAATTGAATGGTTAGTATACAGATCAATATGTTTATATACAATAAAGTATAAAATTTCCAACTGATTCATGAAAAAAAACAACAAATTCATTGCTCATAATTTTAATTATATACAGTAAATATCAATTGCATTCTATCTTGCCGCTCAAAAAATGAAATTTTCTTGAAAGAAATGTTTACCTGGAGTTGAATAATCAAGACTATAGATCAATCAATTTTTGTTCGTTTAATGAAGCTTCAATGGTATGAAGAAGAGTTATGGAGTTTCGAACTCATTTTGGACAATATTTTATTAAAAATGATTAGTTTGAATCATGGGATTCTGTAAAAAAATTATTACCGTAATTAGCGCCCGTGTATATATATATATATATATATATTAAACCAAAAAAAAGATATACAAATCTAAGGCTCTGTAGCAAACTAATTTATACCCATGGAGCGTTATTATATAAATTATAGCTATAGAGCGTTATTTGCTTAAATATGTTTGCTATACATGAACTTGGGAAGTATATATATTGCTCCTTAATATAAACCTTTGCTTCTATACATAATAAATAATTGCATCTATCACTTTATTTTTGTGAAACAAGAAGTTTAGATATTTAAATGGTTGTGTTTAAATTAAAATAACAATCCCGTTTTATTATCTCAACTTTACTTTGTACTTTTTGATCAATTGAATGTGTAGACGATAGTATATATACTCAATTTTACTTTAACTTAACCTAAAAAAAAAATTGTCACTATATTTTTTCTCCACAATTCAAGTTTTGATTGACATTGTTGTTTGTTTCGTCAATTGGAACAATATCGTTAACAAATAGTATTTATATACATGAGACTTCATCCTATATTTTGTACATATCTTTTCCATAACTGGGATTTAGGGTAAATAGATAAGTAGTAATTATCGAACCCGCAATTACAAAAAAAATCCTTAATTTGTAGTTAATCTCAACTACAAATCCTACTAATATAATAAGAGAAAGGAACGATTTCGGAAAAACTTACACATAATACTGTCAAACATAAAATATTATGTTACATAGCTTAGTAATTAGTATATATTATAATGCTATTGAAACCGTCTCTCTATGGTACACTTCACATTTTTTTATAATTCTTGTAAAACTACACAATTACTTTATTGTTATTTGTCATATTTTATATTAAGTTATCGTAACATAAATATTTTCTCTAACAGATAATTATCTCAAAGATTTATCAGGAAATCTTGACGTAACTGATAAAATCATTGTCATGTAACTAATATCATGAGTTCAAACTATGAAAATAATCTTTTTGGACTGATTATAATAGACACTTACAGTCAGACCCTTCTCGAACTCGAGCACCACAGCTTTAGTGCACCTTTGACTGATTATAATAGATGCTATGGTTCAACCCATCTCGATCTCGAGCACCATCAGCTTTAGTGCACCGAGTTGTCGTATATTTATCATCGCAGATCGATCCCAGATCCTTTTTTTTCCGAGATGATGAAACCCAGAAACTCAATCGCAAAAAACAATATTCCAAAAATTCAAGAATGTCAGTAATCCCAGAAAACCCCCATTTTTATCATCATCAATTTTGGAATCAATTCCAAAGGAGAAAGTTGATTGTTTCGTGATTGGGGCTAGTTATAGTGGGCATTGCAGTAGCTAAAGAGCTTAGTGTAAATCATGGTAGACAAGTTTTGGTTTTGGATTCTACCCCAATTTTTGGAACTGGTACAAGTTCTCATAATAGTGAAGTTATTCATGCTGGCATCTATTACCCTACTAATTCTCTCAAGGTTCTTTCTTGTTTTCTTATTTCTAAGTCCTATTGTGAATCTTCTTGTTTTTTAGGCATACCCATTTAAGGATTTTGTTAATAATCAAATCTTGGGGTAGCTTATTGGTTGAGTTTTCACGTTTTAGCTGATAATGCTTTGTAATTAAGGGTGTGTTTGGTATGGAGAAAAATTTTCAATTTTCCCATGTTTGATTGGCTTAAATGTTGGGAAAATATTTTTTCAAATCAACTAATTTTTCCCAAATTTAAGAAAAATGACTTTCCTTTCAAAATTGAGGAAAACATGTTTCAAAACTCTACTTCAACATTTAGAGCCCGTTTGGATTGGCTTAAAAAAGTAGTTTTTAAGTCAAAAATAAAAAATCAAACTGAAATAACTTTTAAGTCAAAAAATAAAAAGTAGGAGGAGACATACTTTTGATTTCTGACTTATTTTAAGTCATTTTTTACCTTGTCAAATATTTCATAACTTATTTGAAGTCATTTTTGACTTATTTTAAGTTACTTTTTATATTTATCAAATACTTGCAAAAGTCAAAAACTGACTTAAAAGTAGGTTTGACCAACTTTTAAGTTAATCCAAACACCCTCTTAATTATTTTATTCCTTACCCAATCCATATCTCGTACCCGACCCTTCCCATTCAAAAAAAGTTAAAATTTTCTTATTTTTAAAATTTCAAAGATATTTTTATCCCTACCACCAACCCAGCCTCCCCGCCCCCCCTCAAAAAAAATTTAAAAGTTATTTTTCGAAAAATACTTTAAATTTTTAATTTTTTTACCTCATCCAACCCCTACCAACCCTATTCCCTACCCCCCAAACCCCCAAAAAAATTATTTATGAAAATATTTTAAATTTTATTTTTTACGCCACTGCCCCCCCCCCCCAATAAGGCCACCACCCTTCCCCGCCCCTGCAGTCAATTTTTTCTTTAAAGAAAATAATTTTGGGAAATATTTCAAATTTAAATTTTTTATTTATTTTTTAAACCCCCCTACCCCCCCCCCCCGCCACCCCAACTAATTTTTTTTTTAAAAAAAAAAAAGTTGTTTTTGAAGAATATTGCAAATTTCAAAAAAAAAATCATTTTTTATGCCACTCTCACCCAACCCAGGCCATCACCATCAAAAAAAAATTTAAAAGAAATATTGTTTTTGAAAAATATTTCAAATTTTATAAAAAATCATTTTTACTCCACCCCCTACCCCTACCCCCCAACCCCCAACCCCTACCAGACCATTCCCGTCAAAAAAAAATTAAGAAAAACTGTTTTTGGGAAATATTTCAAATTTTAAAAAATTTCATTTTTTATGCTAACCCCCCCCCCCCCGTCCCCCGTGCCACCTTATCAAAAAAATTATTTTTGAAAAATATTTCAAATTTCATTTTTATATTACCCCTACCCCCAACACCCCCCTCCCCGTCAATTTTTTTAAAAAAAAAATGGTTTTGGAAAAAAAAAATTGGGTCGAAAGTCTGGTCAAGTTCTGGGTCAAATCTCAGGATCAGATTTTTGAATGGTGAGGGTCTTGTCCTAGTTTGGGTGTCGGGGTCGGGTCTTAGATAAATTATCGAGGTTGATTTTCGAATCATAAATTATTTTCCTAAAGAGTATTTTTTAGTCTCAAGCCAAAAATAAAAGATATTTTCTAAAAAATATTTTTCATTCACCAACCAAATATTTTTGAGAAAATATTTTCTACTCACCAACCAAACATGAGAAAATTAAAATCCACTTGTTTTCCAAGAAAACATTTTCCTTTCATACCAAACACACCCTAAGTGTTACTGGAAGTCTGGATTTTATTTTTAGGCATGATATGTAAATAGACACTTAAACTTGAGCTCTGCTAGCCAAGTAATCACTTTAGATAATTTAACTTGTCTCCATTGTGTTAGTTGAACACTAGAACTTATAAAATGATCATTTAGATACCTCCATAATTTATGTGTCACGTTTGCATTGAGTGTCCACTAGAAATAGTGAGGACGAGTTGAAGTGCTTGGTTGCCAATTGAGATTAAGTTTAGGTGTTTAGACGTGCACTTTCAAAGTTGGAGTGTTTACTTGCAGAGGTCTATGGGTCTAGTTTAAACCATTCATCAATCCAACATCCGAGAAAGTTATGCACATTTTAAGAAAGTTCTGTCAGTGAACTTTCCAGTTACGGCAAGGAAAGCTGAGGCTTAGTTTTAGTGTTTGTCTATGTATTATGTCTTATTTTTATGAATACCCCATTTAGCATTTGTTTAAAGTTTGAATTATGATACTGCTTGTAATGACTCTTCAGGTCATTTTTAAATTAAAGAATTCTTTTCCTCGTATAGACCATTCCTGTAGCGACCCCAAGTCATTTATGACTTGCTGGCACTGACTGTTCGGTCGCCTGGTCGTTCGTTTGGATTTTAGGCCCGTTTCCCTGTTTTGGAGATTTTTATAACTTGAACAGTTGACTTTGGTCAACCTTCTTGGGAGTCGTGCTCAGATGAAAATTCTGACAGCTAGATTAGCTTCGAAAGATCGATTTTGGTCTAGAACGACCCTTTGTTCACTTCCCGAGGCTTTAGATGGCAGTTGTGGAATCTGGCTCAAACGATGCGGGTGTGGGACCCACTTTTCATCGAAGCAATCTCCAAATGGAAATTCCGCCTTCACCGTTGAGTCCGAAATATCGTTTCCAATTAGATTCCATATATGGTTTATATTTTTCCGATTCCGAACGAGTCCGGAACATCGAAATTTAAGTTTGGAGGGTTGTAGAATTTTGACGCGGCGGTGACGTGGCAGAGCCACACGACGCCACGTGGCAGCGGCTGGAAATCTGGAAATTTCCAGATTTTAGGACGAGTTCGTCCAATTTTTTCCCTCAACTTCAGCATCAGATTTCTCCTTCATTTTGAGTCCAAATTAGGTGCTTCAAGAGGCTAACTTCAAGAGAATTTCGTGGGGAATCTAGCGGTGATCTCAGAAACGCGAGGAGAGATTTCGTTTGAGGTAAGGAATCGAATTTAGCCACTGCTAGGATGATTTCCGGATTGAATTGTTGTTGAATTTTGAAATGTGAGATCTTGATCATCTTAGGTCCATTTTGAGTCATTCTTGGGGCTAACTTGTAGAGTTTTTCGCAAGGATCGTCGTGGTATAATCTGTTTGGGTTGAAAGGGTCTCGTTTTCCAAAATTGGTGATCAAGGGGCTGCCCATTTTAATTATTGTGGCTGATTTGCTGTGTTTTAGGCATCTATTTGTGCTAAAATTTTGGGGTATTAGTTTAGTAAGGTATTTGGGACGTTTCCACGGATTCGATTTCGAGATTTCAATTGTGGGCCCCACAATCCCGTTTTAGATCCGATTTTGGATCCGTCTCCGAAAAATATAATTTTAGTGTCAATATATTCGTAATGACGAGGTGATTAACCTTTTGTTAGTGGGGAAGCGTTCGGAGACCGTTCGGAGGGGAAAAGATCCGGTACCGTGAGTTGGAGCACGCGTGGTCGGCTTTCAGGTAGGCTATGGCTTTCTCTCGTGAGATTGAGCATGTTTAGGCATTTGTTTATTGATTTGCTTGAGTATGGAGGGGTTCGGGTGTTGAGCATGCTAAATTTCTATAGTTCCCGCCTTAGACCTTATTTCGGGAAAGTGTTGGATTATGACAAAGATGTCCCTTGATATTATTGAATATCCATATCTTGTGGTGTATATGATAATATTGATTTGAAGTATGTTTGGTCTTAGCCTAGGCTTAGACTAGTGTTGCCATAGACTTGCGAAATTTCGGATGTCGTTGGGCAGTAGAACTTTTTTCGATGCCGTTTTGAACGGTCAGCTCCTTGTAGACTGATATAGAAGACTTGAGTCTGATAGTCGGTAACTCAGCTTATGACCTTGTATCCATAATGCCCTGCTTTTCTGTTAGCTACAGTACCCGGTTAGATTCTGTGGTCCAACTTACTTATGTCCAGACTTAGCTACAGTACCCGATTCGAGTCTGTGGCCCAGCTTACCTGTGATCTGGTTTTGGCTACGATGCCGGTTAGAGTCCGTGGTCCAGCCCACCCGTGCCCGACCTTTGGCTACAGCACCCGGTTCGAGTCCGTGGTCCAGTCCATATAGGTTGACTCATTAGCTATAGTACCCGGTACGAGTCCGTGGTCCAGCTTGCACGTGGTGTATTCCTAATTCCTCACTAAAGCTTCAATTAGTCTTGATTATTCTTATCTATAGGTTGAGGTTTTGGAGGTTGGAGAGATTCCGATTAAAGTCCGGGACGTAATGAGATCCTGGAATATGATTGGGAACGGTTCAGTTAAAAGTCCGGGAATTGGTAATATTGTGATAGACCTTCTAGCTCCATTATTTTACTTTATCTGCCGATGCATCTGCCGGGCTTATGGGGGTCCGTGCAGGTGGTTTCTTTTATTGTGCACGAGCGTACCCGTCGAGTTTATGGGAGCCTGGCGGAGTTAGTTAGATTACTTGTCTTTGTTGCTGTACGCTCGTGTACATACCCCCATTACTACTCTTTGCACTTTATGTGACCCTTTATTTGCATTTCGAGTTCACTTTTGCTTATTTTGCTCGGTCGGCCTATGATGCCTCTCTTGGGTACTGTTGTTTTGGTACTCATGCTACGCTCTGCATCTATTTTGTGATGCAGGTTTGAGCACTAGTAGCCAGCGTTGATCGAGCTTGGAGTAGACTTATCCGGAGACGGGGGTGAGCACACGGCATTTTGTACTATTTCAGTCTCCATCTGTATATATAGACTTGTCTCTTTCCTTTCGAGACAGTCCAGTCTTTGTTGTCCAGTTTTGGGACTTGTACTCATTTTGTAGGTGCTCTGTACTGGTGACTTCCAGGTTTTGGGAGGGATCTTTATTTGTATATATGTTTTGGGTTGGTTCCGCCTGTTTATATTGTTATTTTCCTACTTTTGTTTGATTTCTACCCTCGGACCCATTACTTGTTGTTTTTGGGTTACGGGTTGGCTTACCTCTTTGGTGGGTTATAGTAGGTGCCATCATGACTTGATAAATCGGGTCGTGATAAATTGGTATCGAGCCCCGGGTTCGTCGGTCTCACTTGTACGAGCTAATGTCTAGTAGAGTCCTGCAGATCGGTACGGAGACGTCCGTTACTTATCTTCGAGAGGCTACAAGATGTCTTTAGGAACGTGTCGCTTTTGTATCACTGTCGTGCATTGTGTGTCTTATCGATTTCTGAAAATCTTACTTGTATCACTCTTTTATAGGGATGGCTCGCATGCGTGGTAGGGCCCCAGCTAGGGGTAGAGGCCGACCTCGAGGTCGTGCCAGAACTACAACACCAGCCCAAGACCGAGAGCAAACTCGGAGCGGGTGATAGAGCCACCGGCGGCTCCGGCCACGGCGGCGGCCGATGGGCCCGAGACCAGCCCGGCCACCGCCCGAGCCTGTGGCAGCTCCAGATATCAAGCGATGCTCGTACAGATACTAGCTGCCATTGGGGGTATGCAGCAGGCCCCAGCTCCAGCCATTCCTGTACCGCAGGGCCAGCCTACACCAGCGATACCGATTGTTCAACAGCTAGCGGCACCGGTTGTTCAGCCTGATGATTTAGAGGGCGTCATGCCACTACGGGAGCAGAAGATGCTCGGGGTGTTCCTTAGACTATCACCGCCGAGGTTTTAAGGGGGCAGTGGGGGAGGATGCCCACGAGTTTCTAGTTACTTGCCGCGAGCGGCTACAGACTTTGGGTTTAGTGGAGTCGAGAGGAGCAGACTTCACCGCGTACCAGTTAGACGGTCCCGCCAAGCAGTGATAGCGTACATACTTAGAGACCAGGCCAGTTGGGTCTCCACCGGTCACATGGACTGAGTTTTCAGAGGCTTTCTTGGCTCGATTTATTCCAGGAGCATCAGAGATCAGCTCAGAGATCAATTTGCTCGGTTAGAGTAGGGCTCCATGACAGTATCAGAGTATGAGGCCCGATTCCACGAGCTCTCCAGGCATGCCGCCATGATATTACCTACTGAGGAGGAGAGGCTTCGTTTGTTTTTTCGGGGTTTGAGATTACAATTGCGGATTGAGACTCAGTCTTTAGTCTCAGCGGGCCGCTCATTTCTGGATGTAGTGGACCATGCCCGCACTATCGAGCAGCTCCATCGCGAGGCCCAAGGAGGCAGCGGCAAGAGAGCTAGACAGGAGGATAGTCATGATAGGCGCCGTTTCAGACCTCGAGAGTCTTATGATAGATCTCAGTAGAGGTTTCAGTCGGGTCAGTCTAGTAGCCCCTTCCAGGCTTCTCTCCAGGCATCGGAGGGTGATCAGCACCGCCATATTGGTTTTAGTGCCGGTCCTAGTCGGGGCCGAGATAGTTCACGAGATGGGTTCTTATGGCGGGGTAGCCGACCTCCGGCTCTCGCCGACAGTCCCGGGGTGTTATGAGTGTGGGGAGTTAGATCATTGGGCCCGCGAGTGTCCCCATCGCGAGTTAGCCTTACCCGCTCCACGGGCGGCTAGGCATGCGCCGGCTTCTCCAGCTAGAGGCGAGAGGCCGGGGACGGGACCGTAGGGGTGGTCACCGGGGTATACGGGGTGGTCCCAGAGGAGGTAGATTAGGGGGCGAGCCGATGCACGGGGTAGGGGAGTCCGGGCCCACTTTTATGCGCTCCAACTAGAGCGAATCTTTGAGACCTCGGACGATGTGATCACGAGTACGGTGTTATTATGCCATCGGCCCGCATCCGCCTTATTTGATCCGAGCTCTACTTATTCCTATATATCTGTTTATTATGTTCCTCGATTGAGTATGATCCCGAGCTATTGGTTGAGCCGTTGCGTGTTTCAACCCGGTAGGTGATTCTTTAGTAGTGGATCGGTATTTAGATCCCGTGTGGTGACTATTCGGGCGAGACACTAGGGTTGGTCTTATTTTACTTGATATGGTGGATTTTGATTTGATTTTGGGTATGTGGTCTCCCTCCTGATCGTGACATTGACTTTTCTATTGAAGTAGAGCCGGGCATTAAGCCCATTTCTATACCACCGTATCGTATGGCCCCCGTAGAGCTCAAGGAGCTCAGTGTTCAGATTCAGGATCTCTTAGATAAGGGATTCATTCGGCCTAGTGTATCGCATTGGGGTGCCCCAGTCCTCTTCGTAAAGAAGAAGGACGGTACTATGCGATTGTGTATTGACTACGAGCGGCTGAACAAGGGGATGGTGAAGAACCGTTACCCCATGCCTCGTATCGATGATTTATTTGATCAGCTTTGGGGTGCCGCCGTGTTTTCTAAGATTGATTTGAGGTCCGGGTACCATCGGGCGAGGATTAGGGCGGCGGACATCCCTAAGACCGCATTTAGGACTCGTTATGGCCACTATGAGTTCCTTGTGATGTCTTTTGGGTTGACTAACGCCCGCCGCGTTCATGGACTTGATGACACGTGTGTTCGGGCCATACCTTGATTTATTTGTCATTGTCTTCATTGATGACATACTTGGTATACTCGCGGAGCCGGAGTGAGCATGAGCGGCATTTGAGGATAGTGCTCCGGACTTTGAGAGATCGGCGGCTTTATGCCAAGTTCTCAAAGTGCGAGTTTTGGCTTGAGTCTGTAGCCTTCTTGGGGCACGTGGTGTCCAAGGAGGGTATTAGGGTTGATCCGGCGAAGATTGATGCTATTCGTGATTGGCACAGGCCCACCTCTGTGACTGAGATTCGTAGCTTCGTCGAACTAACAAGCTATTACAGACGCTTTGTTGAGGGATTCTCTACTATAGCAGCACCTTTGACTCGGTTGACTCGCCAGGATGTTCCGTTTGTGTGGTCGGAGGAGTGTGAGATGAGCTTTCTGAGGCTTAAGGAGTTGCTTACCACCGCTCCTATATTGACTCTTCCAGTTGAGGGCGAGGGGTTTACTATTTATTGTGACGCATTCGGCATTGGTTTGGGTTGTGTACTGATACAGCAGGGTCGCGTTATTGCTTATGTGTCGAGGCAGCTTAAGTCGCACGGGCGCAACTACCCCACTCATGACTTAGAGTTGGCGGCGGTGGTTTTTGCGCTTAAGATTTGGAGGCATTACTGTATGGAGTTCGATGCGAGATCTATACCGATCACAGGAGCCTTCAGTACATTATGAGCTAGAGAGATCTTAATTCGAGACAGCGTCGTTGGATTGAGCTCCTGAAGGACTACGACCTCTCTATTCTCTACCATCCGGGCAAGGCAAATGTAGTAGTGGACGCCTTGAGTCGGAAAGCAGTGAGTATGGGTAGTCTAGCTTTTCTTTCTACTACGGAGCGACCATTAGCTTTGGACATCCAGTCCTTAGCTAACCGGATGGTACGACTTGATATCTCTGATTCCCGGTGTGTACTAGCTTATGTGGATTCTCAGTCATCTCTGCTGGATCGAATTTGCAGTCGTCAGTTTGAGGATGAGGACTTAGTGGCACTTCGAGATCGAGTTTTGGGAGGTGACACTGGCCTGGCTACCTTAGATTTAGATGGGGTCTTAAGATTTGGTGATCGACTTTGTGTTCCAAGAGTTGGGGGTTTGATTCAGATGATTCTTACCGAGGCCCATGATTCCAAATATTCTATTCATCCGGGCACATCTAAGATGTATCGGGACTTGAGACAGGGTGGTTCGTCTTCATGGTGTGCTGTTTCCATCATCTCGGATCGGGGCCCACAGTTCACATCTAGCTTCGGAGGACCTTCCGGGATGAGTTGGGTACCGTGTTGACCTTAGCACGGCTTTCCACCCGCAGGTGATGGTCGGTCGGAGCGCACGGTCGGGTTCTTGAGGACATGTTGCGAGCTTGTGTTATGGATTTTGGGGGTCGGTGGGACCGGTATTTGCCTTTGGCGAGTTTGCGTATAACAATAGCTACCACTCGAGTATTCGAGATGGCCCCATTCGAGGCCTTATATGGTAGGCGTTGTCGCTCTCCGGTTGGTTGGTTTGAGTCTGAGCCCGGGCCGCGCGGTACGGACTTGATGCGAGAGGCTTTAGATCATGTGAGGGTGATTCAAGATAGGCTCGGGACGCCCAGAGTAGACATCAGAGTTATGCAGACCGTAGGCGTCGACCGTTGAAATTTGTTGTTGGTGATAGAGTATTCCTCCGTGTGTAGCCCATGAAGGGTGTAATGAGATTTGGGAGGCGGGGCAAGCTTACCCCCAGGTATATAGGTCCTTTTGAGATATTGAGGACAGTTGGGGAGGTCGCATATGAGTTAGCTTTGCCCCGGCCTTATCGGCTATTCACCCAGCTTTTCATGTTTCGATGTTGCGCCGGTATGTTCCGAGATGAGTCCCATGTGATTCGGTATGATGCGGTTGACTTGGATGACGAGTTTGAGATACATTGAGGAGCCGGTTGCTATTTTGGCCGAGAGATGTCGGACGGTTGCGTTCCCGAGCCATCCCCGTGGTTAAGGTCCATTGGAGACATCGTCCGCCTTGAGGAGGCTACCAGGGAGATCGAGCATGAGATGCGGGCACGGTTCCCGGCTTATTTGAGCATTCGGTACTTCTTGACTCTTACTTTCGCGGACGAAAGTTCTTTTAGTAGTGGATATTGTAATGACCCTTGGTCATTTTTAAATTAAAGAATTCTTTCCCTCGTATAGAGCATTCCTGTAGCGACCCCAAGTCATTTATGACTTGCTGGCACTGACTGTTCGGTCGCCTGATCGTTCGTTTGGATTTTAGGCCCGTTTCCCTGTTTTGGAGATTTTTATAATTTGAAAAGTTGACTTTGGTCAACCTTCTTGGGAGTCGTGCTTAGATGAAAATTCTGACAGCTAGGTTAGCTTCGAAAGATCGATTTTGGTCTAGAACGACCCTTTGTTCACTTCTCGAGGCTTTAGATGGCAGTTGTGGAATCTGGCTCAAACGATACTGGGTGTGGGACCCACTTTTCATTGAAGCAATCTCCAAATGGAAATTCCGCCTTCACCGTTGAGTCCGAAATATCGTTTCCAATTAGATTCCATATATGGTTTATATTTTTCCGATTCCGAACTAGTCCGGAACATCGAAATTTAAGTTTGGAGGGTTATAGAATTTTGACGCGGCGGTGACATGGCAGAGCCACGCGACGCCACGTGGCAGCGGCTGGAAATCTGGAAATTTCCAGATTTTAGGACGAGTTCGTCCAATTTTTTCCCTCAACTTCAACATCAGATTTCTCCTTCATTTTGAGTCCAAATTAGGTGCTTCAAGAGGCTAACTTCAAGAGAATTTCGTGGGAAATCTAGCGGTGATCTCAGAAACGCGAGGAGAGGTTTCGTTTGAGGTAAGGAATCGAATTTAGCCACTGCTAGGATGATTTCCGAATTGAATTGTTGTTGAATTTTGAAATGTGAGATCTTGATCATCTTAGGTCCGTTTTGAGTCATTCTTGAGGCTAACTTGTAGAGTTTTTCGCAAGGATCGTCGTGGTATAATCTGTTTGGGTTGAAAGGGTCTCGTTTTCCAGAAATTGGTGATCAAGAGGCTGCCCATTTTAATTGTTGTGGCTGATTTGCTGTGTTTTAGGCATCTGTTTGTGCTAAAATTTTGGGGTATTAGTTTAGTAAGGTATTTGGGACGTTTCCACGGATTCAATTTCGAGATTCCAATTGTGGGCCCCACAATCCCGTTTTAGATCCGATTTTGGGTCCGTCTCCGAAAAATACAATTTTAGTGTCAATATATTCGTAATGACGAGGTGATTAACCTTTTGTTAGTGGGGAAGCGTTCGGAGACCGTTCGGAGGGGAAAAGATCCGGTACCGTGAGTTGGAGCACGCGTGGTCGGCTTTCAGGTAGGCTATGGCTTTCTCTCGTGAGATTGAGCATGTTTAGGCATTTGTTTATTGATTTGCTTGAGTATGGAGGGGTTCGGGTGTTGAGCATGCTAAATTTCTATAGTTCCCGCCTTAGACCTTATTTCGGGAAAGTGTTGGATTATGACAAAGATGTCTCTTGATATTATTGAATATCCATATCTTGTGGTGTATATGATAATATTGATTTGAAGTATGTTTGGCCTTAGTCTAGGCTTAGACTAGTGTTGCCATAGACTTGCGAGATTTCGGATGTCGTTGGACAGTAGAACTTTTTTCGACGTCGTTTCGGACGGTCAGCTCCTTGTAGACTGATATAGCAGACTTGAGTCGATGATAGTCGGTAACTCGGCTTATGACCTTGTATCCATAATGCCCTGCGTTTACATTAGCTACGGTACCCGATTAGAGTTCGTGGTCCAACTTACTTATGTCCAAAGCTTAGCTACGGTGCCCAGGTTCGAGTCCGTGGTCCGGCTTACCCGTGATCTGGTTTTGGCTACGCATGCCGGTTAGAGTCCGTGGTCTAGCCCACCCGTGCCCGACCTTTGGCTACAGCACCCGGTTCGAGTCCGTGGTCCAGTCCATATAGGTTGACTCATTAGCTATAGTATCCGGTTCGAGTCTGTGGTCCAGCTTGCACGTGGTGTATTCCCAATTCATCACTAAAGCTTCAGTTAGTCTTGATTATTCTTATCTGTAGGTTGGAGAGATTCCGATTAAAGTCCGGAACGTAATGAGATCCTGGAATATGATTGGAAACAGTTCAGTTAAAAGTCCAAAAATTGGTAATATTGTGATAGACCTTCTAGCTCCATTATTTTACTTTATCTGCCGATGCATCTGCCGGACTTATGGGGGTCCGTGCAGGTGGTTTCTTTTATTGTGCATGAGCGTACCTGTCGGGTTTATGGGAGCCCGGCGAAGTTAGTTAGATTACTTGTCTTTGTTGCCTGTACGCTCGTGTACATACCCCCATTTACTACTCTTTGCACTTTATGTGACCCTTTATTTGCATTTCAGTTCACTTTTGCTTATCTTGCTCAGTCGGCCTATGATGCCTACTGGGTACCTGCCTGTTTATATTGTTATTTTCCTACTTTTGTTTGATTTCTACCCTCAGATCCATTACTTGTTGTTCCGGGTTACGGGTTGGCTTACCTGCTGGTGGGTTATAGTAGGTGCCATCATGACTTGATAAATCGGGTCATGACACTGCTATTATTCGAGCTTCTTGTTTCTTTATGCTGATAAGGACTATATTCCCTACTAAGAGTAACTGGAAGTTTCAATTTTTATACTGCTAGTCAATCCAGTTTGTTGTGTTTTGTCTTTCTAATAACCATGTTGTTCGAGCTTAAGTTTGGATTTTGATACTACCAATCAATCCAGTTTCTAGTATTCTTCTACTGTAATCTTGCTTCAGAAGTCAGAACATTCCCAATCAAGATTGAATTGAAAGTTTGAATTTGATTCTGCTAATCAGTCAGGTTTCTTGTCTCTGGTAATGTTGCTTCTATAGTTACTGAGTAAGCATGAATGGGAACTTTGAATTTTTATACAGTTAATAATCAAGTGAGTATTTCCTGCTATTTGGAAGAGGAGAAATAAGAGGCAACTCTTAAGCTTTAGTGGTGAAAGTTGAGTGTCTAACGAACTGGGAATACAATTGGATGCAACATGGTGAATTGTTCTACAAGTATTGCAAGGACCATGAAATTCCAGACAAGTAGATAGGCAAGCTAATGGTTGCTACTGGATTATCAGAGGTTCCAAGGTTGAGCGCTCTCATGACTCGAGGAATTCAAAATGGGGTTGAGGGTCCGAGAATGATGGAGGGGCATGAAGCTACTACACTGGAACCCGAATTGCAATGTTTTATTAAAGCTTTATGGTCGCCTTCCTCGGGAATAGTGGATAGTCATTCCTTGATGCTATCATTGGTGGTAATGCTTCTCATCATTCAGTCTCCAAATATATTATGTCATATTGACTGTTTGCTAATCAACATCCAAAGAGCTCATTTTTTTTAGAACATTGGGGAAAAAACTCTCTTTACTTAGAAGAGCTTGATTTATCTTTATTTGTTTACCTTTATAGAATCATTGATGTAATATTGACAGGACTATGACCATACCATGGGTTTAGGGCGAAGCTGAAAGTCATGGGACGACTTTTTCTTACAATACTACTGTTATTGGTGGTCATATTGAAGGAAATCAAATTCAAATTCATGTTTTTGAGAGCAATGTCATTGCAAGCTGGAATGGGAGCTCTGAATTGGACTCTGAACTAATTCTTATTCCCAAGGTTGTAGTGAATTCTGCAGGTTTAAGCGCTCCAGCCATTGCAAAACGAATGAAAGGTCTACCTGACTGTATTATACCTGCTTCTCATTATGCTTGTGGTTGCTACTTCACACTTTCAAACACGAAATCCCCTTTCAAGCACTTGATTTATCCTATACCTGAGGTTGGTGGCCTTGGAGTGCATGTTTCCTTGGATTTGAATGGCCAAATCAAGTTTGGTCCTGATGTCGAATGGATAAAAGGAATTGATGATATTCCGAGCTTCCTCAACATGTACTCTCATTGATAATGTAAATTTTTGCATATTGAAGGTTGGAAAACATGTTCTCATTTTCATCGTGAAATGCAATTAGCAGATGTTGCTAAGTCTATCTCTATACATTGCACATGGTAATAACATTAGTACATCACAAATGAACTGTAAAAACAAGGGAAAGCCCACGTTTCTTCATTGCACTCCATGCAGTTAGCAGGGGTGGATTAGTTGTTCCGTTGTTCCTAACATAGTTGTTTCACTTCCTGAAAGTTCAATAATACAGAAAAAATTGCAAAAAAACCTCACTGACATCTCATATGATAAGTAAAAGCAGGGTAGATCTAGAAAGCAACACATGAAGAGCTAGCTCCGGCACATTTTACATTTAACATGTACTAAACACAAGCTGGCCTTATTTGAGCAAAGAGACGAGCTCCATTTCCCAACATTTGAGAAATATCAAAGGTGCTTCAGTTCACGTTCTAAATAGTGAAGATGAACAAATATAAGGTAGTTAAGTAATCTCAAGTCTAGACTGCATGAAAGCGGTGCACAAATGGTTTGGCGTAGTCTATTTAAAAATAGCAAAAGAAAATAAAAACTTAAGAAAGGGTCACAAGATATACTCGTGTTGATCCTCATGCAACATATTGACCCGCCCAAAATGGGTGATTTGATTCAGAGCTGGAGCACTTCACAGAAAGCATGACCCTCCACAGCTTCATCAAATCTAACTCTCAAGAATTTCCACACACAAACCTTTTGGCTTTTCAACATTTGTCCCTCATATTGTTTCCACAAAATGTACAATTAAAGTTACCTCAGTTACGACTCATTTCACCCCTCTTATTGTTCCCTCAGTTACTGAGTAAACATTTGTCCCTTGTATTGTTCCCTCAAATTAGTGTCAGACAAAGGATTGAAATCAACAAAGTGAACCACAAGAATTAGCATCCATATGTACCAACTTCTTGAAATGATTTTCCTAAAAGGATTAGCAAAATTTCCTTGTTAGTACATACTCGGCTACATTGACTTTGGTCAGAAGTCACAAAATCATGCTAGTACATTGATATCAGACAAAATAGACGTTCCGTAAAATGCATTAAACAAGGCTATTAATTTCTTACTTGGTAATACATCACCATAGCACTTGAGAGTTCTTAGAAAAGTCAAGTTACAGATACAATTTGCTACACTATTTGGCAACAAGATAGAGAATTCTTTATAGCAGGGACACATCTTATTTAAAATAACAAAGACGAAAAGAGTTGAACTTCAGTAATTAGAAGACAGCATCATCTTAAACAAAGATTTAAATCCGTCTTTTTCCCTATTAAGTTTCACCTAAGAAGACAAGCAAAAGTACACCCGAGATCAAACACTACCCCAGCAAGGATTAGGCACATTCTGCTGCCATTATTTCCATGTCCCTGGTCCTCTTTATGATTACTCCATCTAGAGGCAAAATAGACTCGGTCAAGAGCACCAAAATTAGTCCAGAAGAAAAATATTGATAGTAGGTAGACCGTAAGACCTGAAGAAAAATACAGCTAGTAACTAGGAACAAGGACAAAATCAATAGTAGTCTAGAAGAAAATAAACAGTTAGCTACCTATTAGCAGCAGCAAGAAAAGCCAAAATCAGTTACTAGGCAGACCATAATACCCATTCCAGAAGTTTATCTTTTTGCCTTATTAAGTTTAACCTATAAAACATTAATTAAAGAAGCCCCTAGATCAAACAATAACCCTGGGATGCATTCACATCTTAAACAAAGCTTTAGATCCCAATCGATTTCTCTAGATTCCCCTGTTCATTGGTATCTCCAATCTACTCGCGTGATCATAACAACTTAATGTGTTTCCTCAACAGCTTTCTCCTTCCAACCCACTTCATGTCAACTTTAGTACCAAACTGAAAGAAGATTCACATTGACTAAATATGCAACAGAATGAAAAGATAGTCCTTGAGATAATTAACAGTAAGATATAAGCAGCAAGGAAAAGGACCAAACTAGATAGTATGTCTTACTTTAACTCTTATTCAGTTATTCCCGTATTTCGTCTTTTCCCTATTTAAGTTTCACCTAAGAAGACAAGTAAAAATAAGCCCGAGATCAAACACTACCCTAGCAAGGTACTCCCTTATAAAGTGGCTCAAGAACACCAAAACAAGTCAAGAAGAAACATACAGATAGTAGGTAGACCGTAATACCTGAAGAAAAACACAGCTAGTAACTACGACTGTAGGAGCAAGGACAAAATCAAAACTGGTCCAGAAGAAAATAAACAGTTAGCTACCTATTAGTAGAAGCATGAAAAGCCAAAATCAGATACTATGCAGACCGTAATACCTATTCCAGAAGTACCGATTTTGCTCTTTTTGCCTTATAAAGTTTCACCTATAAAAGATTAATTAAAGAAACCCCTAGATCAAACAATAACCCTGGGAAGGACCTCAGCATTATCGGTGCATTCACATGCCACAAGTTCTATGTTCCTGGTGCTCTTTAATTTTTACTCTGTCTAGAGGCATAACATTCCTTTAAAACACTGTGGAACAAGAGAAAAGATGTCTAACATCACTTAGTTCATAGTTGAAGACAAATTTATTGTTCCTTGAAAATAGTGCATAAAGGGAAAATGACTAACAAAATCTCCAAGCAATACGGTTTAAAGATGTCCTTTTATATGACTTGTCTTGTTCTATATGTGAAATAACAATCAGAATTTACCAGAACTTGAGAAAACAAGTACTCTTGCAAGTTATTTGTTACTCGGTTTTCTTGATCTGAGCTTTTTCAGCCTTTTGTCTTTTGTTGCATCCATAACACCTTATCTAGAAAAAGGACAAACTAGACTTTCAGCATAGAGTGCTACCTTAGGATAGTCTTAAAAGTTGATAGCCTTTGAATATCTTAATGAAGCATCCTTCGGGTTGCATATCACAGAAGCTGAAATAAACACGACCAAAATTTCACCTTTATTTGAAATGAAAGAAGGCCGAGAAAGTGCATGACCATACTTGATGGTAAACATTTTTGTCCAAGATTCTCTAACCCCATACTCTTTCATGACCCAAACATCTACATGAGAGCTACTATAATCACAAAAAACAGAATGATCACTTCCTAACACTCCCAGGATCAAAGCGATATCTCCCTCTCTATAGCAAGGATGCTCCACTTCTCCCCATTTCTCATTAGCCAAATCAAAAGAAATGATATTCCAATCCTTGTAGTTAATAATTAGATGATCAACAGTAGCTGTAGGCCAGTGAAGTTTCCCCTTCACAAACTTACCTGAAACATCGATTTCGTCCTGACTTTGACGATCATCAACACTTCCCCAAGAATCACTATTTAAACTATATATTTTGAGCCCACCTAGACCGGATTTGTCATCACTACAAAAGCCACCCACTAGCTTATAGTCATCATGAAACTCATCATCTCCAAAACCATAAATTCGCCACTGCTCAAACCACATTGTAGATGTAGGATCAGGCAATTTCTTGTACTTTCTATTTGATGGATTCCATAGAAACAAATCATATCTCTCACCCACAAGACAAATCAATCCATTTACGGAACCTAGAATCATTACAGAGTGAGGCCATTCGTTATACAATCCATCAGATGTCATGCGATAATTCAAGTCAAATACCTCCGTAACAGACTCAGAAAATAAAGAACTAAGAGTTTAATCTTTAAGCTCTAATGTACCTCTAAAACTACGCATCACCCTGTGGTGAGTGTAATCTTTGTTATTAGCAGATACACTAAGATGGCTCTTGACAAATTCAGGGCTAGAGATCAAAGCAAGCCAAGACTTCGAAACAGACCTGAATTTCAAAAGGGGTTCCACTGGAAGCCTTAAGAGGATTTCAGTGATGAGTTCTTCTGGAAGAACAGGAGTTGTCAAGAAGGAATCTTTCTCTGAAGTTGAAGAAAATTGAGCTTGTTTTGTAGGTCTACTCCATTTTGGGGGTTGATGGGTGTCTTCATCTCCCTCAGATTCCATTTGGGTTTCCACAAACTAGAGCTCCGTATGCTTACCGAGACTGAAATTTTCCCAAAGTGTACTAGTCACAGCAGCTGTGGAGTGTTTTTTCAACAATATATTTTAACCCTAGAGAGGATGACAACCTTTTGGGCTTTAATTTTGATTTAAAATATTGTTACTCGTTTTTGGAAAAAAAATATTTTCAAAAAGCAAAACCTATATATATATATAGAGAGAGAGAGGAAAAGCTCAAAATAGTCCTCCATCTTTGAATTTAGAATCAAAGTAATCCTTGTCTTTTAACATGGAGCACTAATAGTCCTCCATGTTTCAACAATTGGCGCATATTTAGTACTCTCCTAAGCAACCGTCTAATTTTTGACGGCACTTTTCTTTGCACGTGAGAAATGCTTTCTGAACTCAAACCTTCCCCGCTTCGTTCTCCTTCAAATAGTATCAGTACCTAATTTATCCACCATAGTTATGTTTCTTTCATCTATTTGCATAAATGAAACAGACCGAGAAGTAATATTCAATATGTCAGCGGTGTTTCAATGATTTTGAGGAATGCCTTATTTTTTGTTGATCTCCTTCAATGGAAGTCTCAGGCAGAAGAAAAAATCTTCATTTGCAAAGCATTCTTCATCATTATTGATATATGTGCATCTATAGGCAAGGTTTTTGCACACCAGATATTCGACCAATTGTCACATTGATCATTTTTATTGTCCCAATTATGACATATACATGCTAAACATCAGTGAGCTCGAAGACAATTAGAGGCACGCGATAATCTAGAAGAGAAAAGATCGAGGCAGATTCAAGCTCTACCTAGCGGAAGTTTATCAAATGCAAGTTTTGATAGAGAATCTGAGATAAGAGGCGGAAAAAATAAGCCAAGAGTAGTTGAGATCAAATAATTAAAAAATGGATGTTTCGAAATGCGATCACATGTTGACATAGTATAGAATAATGTATCTTGTTATTTTTGCAATGTAATAAATTTTGCTATGGAGCAAATATGATGTATGTTTGGTTTCAAATTTTTTGGTCCCTTGAATCTTCACAAAGAAATTTCCATATTTCAAATCAAAATTGCATCATATTTGCACTAAAATTGCACCAAAACAGCAATAAAAAAGCACCCAAACTGCATTAGAAATTCACCAAAACTGCACTAGTAAAGCACCAAAACAGCACCAGAATGAACCATACCTGCAGCTCCTAATTTGCACTAAAACAACACTAGAATTGAACCACAAACAATAGCAGATTCACACAAAAAACTACACTAGAAAAAAATTTGAAAAACAATAACAAAATATAGTTTCTACTTGAAAAACAAGAGGTGATCTATTTTTTTGTAAAAAAAAAAAATTGATCTTTAAAATGTAACTACATTTTGTTGGATTGGTAGTATTTTTTCTTGTCCAACTTCAACATATCTCGTCCACATGTTGAATTATTCCGTCGTCGATCGAGTTTGTTCTAGGTTGTTATTTTCGTCTTTCTCTTCTTCTTTTTCTATCACTCAAACCTGGTTCATTGTAGGAAGTGAGAGACAGGGGAAATAGAGATTCAGTTTTGAGGGGAGAACTTCTCACGTGGACAGTTCCGTTAAATATTAGACAGTTGTTTGATGAAGTATTAAAAGTGTACCAATTCTAGAAACATGGAGGACTATTAGTGCTCCATGTTAAAAGATAAGGATTATTTTGATTCTAAACTCAAAGATGAAGGATAATTTTGAGCCTTTCCTCATATATATATAAAGTTGATTATAAACTCTCAATGATCATCATTTTTATTTATTTATTTTCTTCTTTTTAAAATATTTTTAATTTATTTTTATACCTAATCTACTAATTAAATAAACTAATAAAAGACTCGTCCAATAAATACATAATCAAGTCGTGTAGTAATCAAGAATGATTTATGACCTCTCTTAATTCATCATTAAAGACTGAATAATGAAAGAATATTATTGTAAACAACTGTCCAAATGTTTTTACTTATTTAAAACCTTCACAAAAAAATGTTAAAATTAATCCTTACGATGTATAATAAGAAAAACCTCTTTATTTTTATCAGTTACAACATAATAATTCTGCATTATTTAATTATAGAATTTGAAAGGAACCATTAAAATGAGAAAACAACTATATAAACAAAATATATTCACTATCTTAGTTTTTTCATGAATCAATATAAACTTTATGCAGTATAAATCTACAAAAGTAGGTACAATAGAAAGAATGAGTCCAAGAGAAAAGACCATAGCGATTCACGATTATTTTATAATCTCAATACATCATCAATACTACTATCTTGCGTTCTTGTAGTAATGTTGGATCAGGATAACTCTTCATTGATCACCGTTTAAGATACCAAACACCATTTACGTGATATAACAAAAGGAATCATCGGGCTACTGCTTATTACAAATGAAATTAGTGTATATTATTTACTGCTTTCATTGTTTTACTGAGTTTTACTAAATCTAGGTGTTTTTTCCTATATTTTTGGGATAGGCTAGAGTCAATAACAAAGTATATTAGTACTTTGATATGGGAATATTTTCTGCACCTTTTTAAGAGTCAAATTATACTACTTTTAGGAGTCAGTTATAGCTTTAGAGTTTAGTTTATAAATTTCTCTTTTCGACTGTATTTTCATTATAAGATTTTAATAAAAAGGTTTAGTTATTCTCTAGATCGTTTGCTTCTTCTCATCATTTCAATAAGAATTTTCTGTTCAACTCTTTGTTTTATGGTATCAGAGCCAGGTTGGAATTCTTCAATCTCTGTTGTTGTTCTGTGAGAAAATTCTTGTTGTGTAATATGGATCAATTTAATGGGGGGAAGTGGTGCAAATTCATAGCATGGTGTTGAGAAACTTGTAGGAATTAACTACAACTATTGAAGGATATGTATGGAGGTTTATCTTCAAGGTCAAGACTTGTGGGAACTGGTAGCTAGTTCAAATACAGAATTTCCAGCAGATACTCCTGATAATATTGAACCACGTAGGAAATGGAATATCAAGTGCGGAAAGGCTCTATTTGCGTTAAGGATGTCGATTAGCAAAGAGTTTATTGATCACGTCTATGATGTTGGTTCTCCACAACAAGTCTGGGAAACTCTTGAAAGGTTATTTTCCAAGAAGAATAACACAAGATTACAATTCTTGAAAAATGAATTAGCAATGATGATGCAAGGAACCATGTCAATTTCAGAATACTTCTTGCAAGTGAATAATATTTGCGCTGAAATTTCTGAACTAGATGCAACCGAGAAGATTAGTGTAGCCCATTTTAAGGAGATTTCTTGTTCATGGTTTAAATAAGGAGTATACACCATTTGTCACCTCCATTCAAGGATGGGCACAACAACCATCGGTTGAAGAACTGGAAAATTTGGTGGCTAATCAAGAAGCTTTGGCTAAACAAATGGCCAAAAATTTCAATTATGAACATGGATGTGTTCTTTTTTCAAAAGGAAAGTTAAATGAGGACGATCTAGAGGAAGGTTACTGATAATAGTTCACAAGGATACAAATCAATCAGGTGTCATAGGTGTGGGAAGATTGGACATATTTAAAGATATTGTCGTGTTAAGATCTCCAAAGCAAATGTTGCTTGTGAAAATGAAGCACTTCCCAAGTTCATTGAATTTAGCACCATTGTAGAAAAGGAGTTTGGGCAAAAAATAAAGTGTTTGAGGAGTGACAATGGTGGTGAATTGATGTCAACAAAGTTCTTTCAATTTTTTTTTGTGAAGAAAATGGCATTCAAAGACAAATGGCATGTCCCAATACCCCTCAACAAAACGGGGTTGCAGAGAGAAAGTTGTCACATCTTGTTGGGTTCGAAAGTGATTAGAACGTCATGCGGAAGCTTACAATTACATATCATATGGTTGATAAATCAAATGACAAATAAAACTATACTAAAAGACATAATATTATTATATGATATGACCAATTAGCCTACATAATTAAAAACTAATTAAAAGCATAAAAACTGTAAAGGAAAAATCTCTACATAAACAAAAGTCTCTAAACGACTACATTATGGAATCTATTGTGCTCTTGATATGAGAAGAGAGGCTTTCAATTTAAAGAGTTCCAAAATTTTCCTCCAAGGAAAGAATAACTCAAATATGGAAGAATATTATATTTTTCTTTCAGGAAAAGTAAAAACATTTATGGTAATATTTTGTCTTTTCTTTTTTTTAAAAATAAACTTCAAATAAGGTAAGAAAATCAAGGCAAAACCCTAACAAATCTCCCCTTTTGACTGGATTTTCTTGATATCACTGCTACTTACCATGATTTAAAATTGATATGGGTTAAGAAATTGGATCCCTGTGTTAAAAGTTATGAACATGGTTGAAAGTAAAACTCATGCGTTAAAAGTAATATGCATGAGTTGAAAGTGGAGCTCATGAGTTAAAAGTGGAGCTCATGCATTAAAAGTAAGATGCAAGATTTAAAAATAGAGCCCGAGCATTAAAAGTTTGTTGGAGTTGAAAGTTGATTTTGTTTTTAAGAATAGAGCAGCATGATTGTTGAAAATATATTTAAAAAATTTCTCCACATGTAGTAGCACAAAAATCTTCATTATCATCAAATTTGTTGCAAATTAATTTGAAACCACTTGAACTTGTCTTCACTCTTGTTCGACCATTGGATTATTGAATCATGTGCTCTGATATCACTTGTTGGGTTCGAAAGTGATTATGGCATCATGCAGAAGCTTACAATTGCATATTATATAGTTGATAAATCATATGACAAATAAAACTATTCTAAAAGACATAATATTATTATATGATATGACCAAATGGCCTACATAATTAAAAACTAATTAAAAGCATAAAAATTGTAAAGAGAAAATCTCTCATAAACAAAAGTCTCTAAACAATTACATTATGGATTCTATTGTGTTCTTGATATGAGATGAGGGGCTTACAATTTATAGAGTCCCAATTTTTTCTTCCAAGGAAAGAATAACTCAAATATGGAAGAATATTATATTTTCCTTTCAAGAAAAGTAAAAAACATTTATGATAATGTTTTGTTTTTGAAAAAAATAAACTTCAAATAAGGTAAGAAAATCAGGGTAAAACCTTAACACATCTCTCTTCAGCAAGTCTTTCATGGCTACACGATAAGAGTCTACCTCACGAGCTATGGGAAAAAGCATTTCAATGTGCATGTCACATCATAAATCATTTACCTCCTTAATCTGATAAGGAAAAGACTCCTTTTGAATTTCTATATGATCAAAAGTCAAATAAAAGAAAATGCGATGTTTGAATTGGCACCACATAAATCTCATATCAATTATGTTTATTTCAAGGAGTGGATTGTTGATTCTGGTTGTACACACCATGTGACTTGCGATGATTCCTTTTTTTCAACGTTGCGACAACATAAAGGAGAAAGAGTTATTGTAACGGCTGATAACCCAACGTATCCAATAATAAAGGAAGGTGTGGTTGAAATTGGTATTAATGATACACACATCAAGCTAAATTATGTCTATCATTTTCCAAGTTTGAAGAAGAATCTAATTTCAGTCTCTCAAATTACTGATTCTAGAAAATATGTTTTGTTTGGTTCAAATGATGTGAAAGTACTTGGTAACATGAAAAATATTGAAGCTGATGTTCTGTTTGCTGGTAAAAAAAGGATCCTTCTTTTTCATGTCAGCAGAAGAGGCATATGTGAAGAAAACAAGACAAATAGATAATGCAGCGATATGGCATGCTCGGTTGGGGCATTTAGGTTTTCAAATACTACTAAAGATCTCTTCAGATAAACTCTTAGATGGCATGCCACCTCTGAAAAATGGACAGGAAATGGTTAGAGGATCTTTGAGGGAGAAAAGGCAACCAAACCATCTCAAAGATTATCAAGTGAAGTTAAATCACTGCACTATGACTTCGTGTTTCTTTACTGGAGCATTTGATAAAGAACCTACATGTTATGAAGAAGTTAAGGGCTGCCAAAAATGAGAAATAACAATGAAAAAAGAGATTGATTCCTTGAGGAAGAATGATACATGGGAGCTTGTACCAAAGCCAGAAAGCAAAAAACCAATCACTTGTAAGTGGGCCTATCGATTGAAAAAGAAATCTGACTACACAATCGAAAGATATGATGCAAAGCTCATCTCATTGCTCGTGGATTTTCACAAAGTTATGGTCAAGACTATGAAGAAACCTTCAGTCCTGTGGCGAAAATGATAACTGTGAGATCAATCTTCTCACTTGCTGCTTTTAGAAATTGAAAGTTATGGCAACTTGATGTAAATAATGCATTTCTTTATGGAGAGTTGGATCATGAAGTTCTAATGGAGCAACCTCAAGGGTTCATCTCTAAACAATTCCCCAATCATGTTTGTCTATTGAAGAAGGCATTGTATGGCCTCAAACAAGCTCCGCGTGCTTGGTATAGCAAAATTGCACAATATTTTTTTTTTGTGAATTTAAAGTTTCTGATTGAGATTTTAGTTTGTTTGTAAAATTAGAATCACAAATCCATTTGTTGATTTTATTATACGTGGATGATATTATAACTACTGAAAGTGATGAAGAAGAAATATCTCGATTGAAGGATGATACGTCAATTCAATTTGAGTTGAAGAATCTAGGTGAAGTTGAATGTTTTCTTGGTTTGGAAGTGGAGAAAACCAGCCAAAGGTACTTTATATGTCAAAGAATATATGCTAAGAATTTGTTGACGCATTTTAGCATGGGGGAGGCAAAAGAAATGGTAACTCCAATGGAGATAAATCTTAAGATGAAAAAAGATAAAGGTAAGTTGCTGAAGGATGCTAGATCATTTTGATAGCTTGTTGGTAGTTTAATTTACCTAACTATCACAAGGCTGGAAATTGCATATTCTATTAGTGTTGTTTCTCAATTTATGCAGGATCCAAGAACTCCTCATTTAGAGGCAACAAAAATAATTCTACGTTACATTAAGGGTTCAGTTGATTACGGTCATATGTATGAGAAAGGGAGTGATTTTGTGTTGCAGGAATTTACAGACGCAGATTGGACAGGTGATATGGCAGATCGTCGTTCAACTTCAGGGTATTGTTTTAATCTTGGATCTGCGTCTGTTTCTTGGTGTAGCAAGAAGAAGGCCATTGTTGCTTTGTCCAGTACAGAAGCAAAATATATAGCAGCGACAATGGCTGCTCAAGAATGCATTTGGCTAAAATGTTTGATAGGAGATATTTTTGACAAAGTGGACTATGTTGTGCAAATTCAATGTGATTATGAAAATGCCATCAAACTTGCTTCAAATTCAATTTTTCATAGGCAAACATAACGCATAGAAGTTCGTCACCATTTTATTCGAGAGAAAGTATTGAATCAAGAAATTGAGTAGAAAAGAGTTCATACCAATAAACAAGTAGCAGATATCTTTACAAAAGCTTTAGGGAAGCCTGATTTTGAAAAGTTTAGAGTTGCTCTTGGAATCATTGACAGTAAATATGCACCAAGGGGGAGTATAAATGAGAAAAGACATAAAGTCACCACTAAAGTTGTCTCGTATTTGTATAAAGATACCTTAACTTTGGAAATGCCCTATCACCCCACAGAACTATTTAATATCTGCGCAAATGGGTCATTTTGACCCATTTCCTCGTCTTGGTTGTTACCACGCACATGAGGCGCGTGACCCAGTCTTTTCATTGCCATTAACCAGTTTTAAAGTGTCATGTGTTGTTTTATTTCTTTATTATTAATTATTTAATTAATTTACATCATTTCCCCATTATCTTCTTCACCCAAATTCAAAATGCAATTATCTTTTCTTCATCTTCTTCAACTTAGAAGATCATTTACTTCATCCATTTTTATCACGTTTTTTGTTGTCTCTTGCTTTTCTTTGTTTCTTTTTCTTCTTTTATCCTCTTTTTTAAAACAAAAACAAAAACAAATGTGAACTCCATTGATTAGAGAGTACTATGAAACTCCATTTTTTTTTTATCTCATTACCTTGCTTTAGTAACTTGAGAGTTGAATTGATTTTTTTTAGCGATGTTTTAGTGGTGAAAATAGTGTTGTAACAGGGAACCATCATGGAGGCTATGTTGAAGGCGACAATGACTGCTACTTTTGGAGGATTTTACAACAAAGATCAAAGGATTTGAGTTATGAAGATTTAAGAAGAAAGAGGGAAAAAATGAAAATAAAGTTAATAAAAATAGAAAAATGAAAATGAAAATGAAAATGAAACTAAAAATTAAAAATTAAAAGAATTTAATACGTGTCAAACAACAATTGGTGCGTGATTGCCCTCTTTTCTTGCAATTGAGGTTGGGTGAAAAGTGGGATATTTATAACACTCTTAAATTGTTCAGTGGGGAAATAGGACACCCACAAAGTTAAGGTGTCTTTTTGAAAATTCGAGACAACTTTAATGGTGACTTTATGTCTTTTCTATATAAATTAGTGTATATTATTTATTGGTTTCATTGTTTTACTGAGTTTTACCAAGTCTAGGTGTTTGTTCCTATATTTTTGGGATATGCTAGAGTCAATAACGAAGTATATCCGTACTTTGATATGGGAATATTTTTTGCACCTTTTTAGGATTCAAGTTATACTACTTTTAGGAGTCAGTTATAGATTTAGAGTTTAGTTTATAAATTTCTCTTTTCTGCTGTATTTTCATTATAAGCTTTCAACAAAAAGATTAGTTATTCTCCAGATCATTTGCTTCTTGTCATCATTTCAATAAGAATTTTCAGTTCAACTCTTTGTTTTACTGCTAAGTATTTGAAATTTGACCGACATCCGAGAGTAAAGCAAAAGAAGAAAAGATGCAGGAATTAAAACTTTTGAAGAAGTTTTAGCCTCAATCTACGACTAAATTGATAGGTATAATTTTCAACCCAAACCCTTGTATGAGTATTATAATTATTTTTCTTCATCTGTCATCTTATCCTTTTTTTCATTGAGATACTTTGAATTTGTATGACAAAAAAGTGACAATATTTCAAAAAAAATTTGATATTGAGGGATTTTGCTTAACATTAAGAAGAGACAAAAAGGAAATATATAAAGTACTGCGGGAGACAAAGAAAAATGAAAACAAATAAAGAGGGATAAGAAAAATAAAGATATCAAGAAAAAGAAGAAAAAAGGAAAATGCTCCATATATATATACTAGTAAAATTACCCGCGCTTCGCTCGGGAATTTATTATCACTAAATTTATAAGATAATACTTAAAACCTATCAGTCATTAAAACTAAAACGCTATATTATCTTACATACAAGATTACGTAGCAATAAACATTAATAATACAAAGGAAAATGAAAATTATTACATCTTATCATTTATCCTTAATAACATAAGCATAAATTAATAATTGTAAAAATACATAGCAGGATCTGTAACATAAGCAATAGTGTCAGGGAGCCACTCAACATGAAAAAAGTACACAAATATTAATTGTAAAGAAGAAGAAGAAGAGGTTCAGAATTTTCGTTATTTTAAAATGAGAGGAAATCCCTCTATTTATAGGCAATAGAGGGTAGTGTGAACAAATGTTTATTAAACCTTATCAGAAAGGTTACAACTATTTGAAAAAGTTGCAGCCCTTCGGAAAGGTCACAACCTTTCATAAAAGTCACAACTTTTCATAAAAGTCGCAACTCTTCATTAAAGTCACAACTTTTCATGAAAGGGAAAGGTTAGTTTTGAAAATAAATAAATTAATAGGGAATTCTGATTTTTGGTGGCGCCACGTAGGCGGACTTAAGGTTCTCTTTTATATATATATATATATATATATATATATGATTGTAAAATTAAAATTTAATATACAAAGAATGATTCATTTATTTTGTTCCATATATAAGTTTCAGTATGTTTACCAAATCAAAATTTAATATTCAAAGAATGATTCATTTATATTATTCCATATATAAGTCTTAGTATGTTCCATATATATTCTCCTTAAATTTATAGAGAATAATAGTAAATTATTTAAATGACAAGAGATATTATTTAAAACAAAAAAGAGGGTATTTTAATTTTTATTCATTATAAGTAGAATAAGAATGTCACTTCTCTAATATAGTCATGGACTGAATTAGAAGGTCACTTCTCTAATATACGTGGATTGGTTCTTACAAAGGAATAAAATATTTATTAATTTAATTAGTTAGTACATAAAGTGGAGAAATCAAGAAAAAAAATACTTAAGGAATGGAGAAAAAATAAAACCTCTACTGGAGTGTATATATATATATATATATATATATATATATATATATATTATGAACATGACTATTAATATAATTTAGGAGTTATGATCATCAAAAGTCATGAGAATTATGAAATAAAGACAATTAAATTTTTATATTAAAGTATATAAATAAATGAAGGAGTAGTAATTGAGACAATCATTTTTGTATGAAAATAATAAGAAATTAAATTGAATAAGAAAGGAAATGGTTTTATTTTGAGAGAGAACTTTGAAAATAAAAGTTATAATTAAGAAAGACACATAATTAATGTATAAGGAAAAAAAAACTAGATTGTATCATTTCCTTTTTGTTCTATTTCTTTTTTAGTTTATTTCATGTTTTATTTTATTAAACTCAAATAAAAGAAACTATAGGGTTAGATGCATGCAAATATATTAATGACGATTAAATTTTCAAATAAGTATACTTCACAAACTTGATAAGTACTTGGTATATAGTACAAAAAAAAATTTGGTATATAGTATTATATAACAAAATAAATAAAAGATATAATTGAATACATTTAAAAAATATTAGTAAACACTTAAAAGACTAAAATTTGTAGATATTATACTTAACAAATTTATCAATACTATGTGTTAGTATCATATAACAAAGAAATTATAAATAAAAATACTTTTATTTGTGTTCTTTAGATAATTTGATGAATGAATTCATTTTGATATCGTATGAATTTTATTTGGTAAACTCATTGATGTTTGTAATTTGTATAAAATTGATTTATAGAGGAGTGATAATGTAGTAGTACCTTCTATAGGCAAAAGAGAGTTGGTTATTTTATTTTATTGATAACTTTATCTTCGTTCTTTTCATTTTATTCGTTTTTTTTTAATTCGACACCATTTTTTAAATAATTTACATTTATCAATTACTCAAATATATATTGTATAAAAGTTATTTTATTTTCATAAAAAGAGGATATAATTAATTTAGATAACTTTTTACGACCGCGCAAAGCGCGGCCATATTCACTAATTTTCTAGTAAAACTAGTAAAGATAGCCATGTGCATGGGCCAATAAATATTTTGTTAAATATTTAAAATACAAATTTATTTTATTATAAAAAAAAGTTCACAAGTTTGTTGGTCAAAATTACTAGCTAAAGGTTAAAGTTCAAAAGAAAGTTAACCTTTTATTTAAGTCACCCAAATTATAATGAGTTGAAAAGATTCTTGTAACTTTAATGTGTTGATAATCTAGTTCTTATTACAGTATCTAGTGTAATGCCACGCACTTATAAAAAAATTATTTGATAAAATGAAGGGAAAATTGTATATAATAGCAAACTATTAATTCAAATTAAATGCTATAAATATAGTTTGATTTAATTGTACCTCATAGTAAACTGTTGTTATTTCACCTCTCTCCTGGTGAATCTCGCTCGCCACTCTCGTTCTCTCCCTCGCCTCTCTCATTTTTTATACAAACGCAAGTGTATAAGGTGCGTTTGTGTTTGTATAAAGCGAGAGAGAAATTGTATATATACATATATTTTCGTTCTCCTCTCTCCTCTCTCCCAGATCTCGCTCTCTCACTCGCCTCTCTCACTTTATACAAAAAAACCCAAATTGTATAAAATGCGTTTGTGTTTGTATAAAGCGAGAGAAAATTGTATATATACATATATTTTCGTTCCCCTCTCTCTCCTCTCCCAGATCTCGCTCGCCACTCTCTCAGTTCTCGCTCTCTCACTTGCCTCTCTCACTTTATACAAAAATGCAAATGTATAAAATGCATGAAAATTGTATATATACATATATTTTCGTTTCCCTCTCTCCCCTCTCCCAAATCTCGCTCGCCACTCTCCCAGATCTCGCTCGCTCACTCACCTCTCTCACTTTATACAATTGATCTTTTTGTATATGTCTACTAAAGCAGATTATACAACTACTTTCTTTTATATATGTATAGCAAAATATACATATTTATGTTTGCTATGGAGCGCAATTATGCAAACTTTGCTATAGCATACAAATATGAAATTTGTGTTTGCTATATGTGAAAGTTGCTCTAAAATTAATTACTAACATTATCTGACTAAGTTATTCTTTAAAAAAATTTCATGTCAATTAGAATTTACTTTTTAGCCTCTCTTTTTCTTGTCTTGTAAATATTTTAAGTTCTTAATTATTTTAATTTATAATACTTTTTATGTAATTTTTAAATAACATATGTTACTTTTCATGTTTTAATTTATGTGACATTGATAGAATTTCGAGAGTTAATCAATTTTTTATGTCTTTAAAATATTTTAAGTGGTTAATTATTGTGATTGATAGTAATTTATAGGTCATTTTCAAATAATATATGTTACTTTCTCAATCCCATTTTATGAGGCATAATAGAATTTTGAAAATCAACTATATTTTATGTATTTTAAATATTTTAAATTATTAACTATTGTAAAGTTTTTTTTATTCCTTTGTTTCGAACTTCGTGAAGAACTCCATTAATCTAGAGTATTATTTTTGTATTCTCAAATTTATAACAAACTAAGAAAAATAAGACAAACAAATTTAAATGGAAAACAAAAAATAACACAAATTAAATGCCTAAAGAAAGCAATATATGTCACGATCCAAAAATAGATGTGATGACACTCGTCTTATTCCACCAAGACAAGTCAGCCTAAACCCAAATAATACAATCTAATACTATATAATAATGCGGAAATTCATAATTAGCTTAAATATACCCCCAAAACTTGATTGTCACGTGCACAAGTCTCTAATGTATTACACTAGAATTGAAAGAAAATGTAAGTCTCAAATGATGTTGTCTCTAAAATAGAACAAGATCATAAATAGGAGTAAGAAGGTCCGTTGAGATGATAAACAATTACCTAACAAATCTCCATAGAAAGCTTCAGACAAGGAGAGAATAGAGAGTATCACGAAGATCCGAGCTAGTAACCTACAGAAATGTAGAAGCAATGGATGAGTATCAAAACACATGGTACTCAACAAGCAAACTCATAAACGCCGAGCTAAGAGTATAAAATACGGGTACTCCTTACGTCGCATCCGAACCTCCACAACTACAATTTGCATAAAAATCAGTCCAAACTAATGGTTCACAATATACATAGCACATAGCTCAACAACAACACTCTAACAATTACATATCCTCAACAACAAGCTCAACATTCATCAATCACATAAATGGACTAACAAGATCAACAACACACAAGATCAAGCAAGTTCACTAATGATAAAGATGTGCAAGACAATGAAATGCAATTTCAAGTATAGTGATGCATGTCTGACCTACACTACTAGAAAACAATAAATTACCTGGAGATTTTACTTGGGGATTATTTTCGCAGAAATTTCCTACGAATTTTTATGCAAAAATATGAAATTTCTAAATTATGGACTTTTTTACTTGCGAAAAATATTTCCCCAAAAAAATTGGTATGTAAATTTGGCGTCCTTTTCATAAAATTATTACCTGGGGAATTATTTGGGGCAAATAATTTGCAAGTACCATTTTCATAGGTGATTTCGCAAGTAATGAAAAAAAAACTATTTTTAAATTTATTTGAAAGAAAATTTCTAAATAAATTATTTCCCGATCCAGCTAGAAATAATAACTTCAAAAATTATTTAGAAATAATTTTATATGTGGTATTACCTAGGGATTTATGTTCTACGAATTTTGTTTGGAATTTATTTCGTGAGGATTTACTTGGGATTTTTTTTACTTGTAGAATTACTTGGGGATATTATTATTGTGAATTTGATTGGAGATTTTTTGAGGAATGCATACTTAAACTTTTTTAAATATAATTTAACTGATTTTTTTTTTTAATGTAAGAACTTGTTTTATTTGAAAACTTTGAGGAATATTTTCTTTTAAATATATTTAACCAAATAAAAAATTACAATAATATAAAAAATAACAATGACATTAGAATGAATTTTATTGTTAAATATTTACTCTACTTTTAAATTAAATAATTATTATACAATAATATCAATCTAATACGGTGATGGAACATTGATACAAATGTCATTATCAATATTTTTAACTTATCACAAGAAATCAATGATGCGTTTTTTTTGTTTTTTTTTTTTCAATTTAAAAGATAGAAAGCATTAAAATTATATGGCTACTTATTTATCCAATAGGAAAATAACTATCATAAATGTAATTAATTTTGATTTAATATTATTTATATTAAATTGTGTATTATTGAATAAGTCGAGCCTTATATTAAAGTATAGAAAAATTTGATGATATACATTATTAATGTTAAGTTTAATTACCCTTCATTGATAAAATTATATTAAATGAAAAATAATTAAATTTTACTGGTATATCCAATTGATATTTTTTTTATAAGCATTAAAAATGACATAATTTCTATATATATATATATATATATATATATATATATATATATATATATATATATATATATATATATATAGTAAGTTATTAAATGATATTTATTTGCAAATATATAATTAAGTATGTTAAAATATAATTATTAAAATATAAATTATAATTAAAAATACCCAAAATACCTAATAAGATATACTATCAATTACTGATTATAACTTTCTTGCACTTTAAACTTATAAATTTATTTATATTTTCATTATTTATTTATAAAAACTTTGTATGTATAATTTAAATTTTGTCTATGTTTATTATGCTTAGTTATGGACATTATCTCATAGAAAGTGTAAGCATAAAATTTTCATGAATGTTGGGTGGTAGTGGTTTATTTTAAATATATAAATAATTGTCGTATTTCACTTTTTAAGAATCAAATTACATGAACTTTAGCCAATATTTAACATATATTTTATTATCATATTGATATGAGATGAATTAAGAGTACTTTTGTAGAATTTATGAATATCTAAATGGTATTTTAAATACTCAATTAAATTAATGAAAAAATCCTGTTGGCTAGAAAATTTTGACCATAATGGCCAGAATGGCACATTCACACTATAAACAAGTTTATTTTTTTGACATTCTTACCCTTATTCAAATTTAAATTTATTCATTATTTTTTAATACATGACAAAGTTTCCCAATACATGGAGAATAGACTTATTCCTGAATTCTCATAATCTCCATAAATACATACTAATTTCAATTTCTTTTAAAAAGACTAAAAAATGATGGCCTGAATAATTTATTTTCTTCCCTCTACTTTCCAATATAAATTATAAAGAACACAAATTTGACTTTACAATTAAGAAATAAAATTTAAATGGCAAGATAAACACTAATAATATTAAATTTAAAATAAATTTAACTCACACTCAATTCAAATTCAAGATTCATAAAATAACTTAACAAGTAAAATTATTAATAAAAAATGTCATATATACTGGCCATTTATATGATACTACTACTACTAATAATAATAATAAATTAGATTTCTCAATTTTGTGATTTAGAGATAATATATTTTTTGTGAAAAGAAATTGGCTCACATTTATTTCAATTGTTACATATATAACTATGATATAGCTAAAATCTATTTTAGCTAATGGAAGTGAAAAATTTGATTCAAAATTATTTATTGATAAAATAAAAATTATACAAGGTATATTTGATCCTTCTCGCAATATTTTTGAGGTATGTTTGTAGAGCCAAGATCATTTTTGGCTGACGGAAGTGAAAAACTTATTAAATTTTTTTAACAAAATAAAAATTATAAAAGGTATATTTGACCCTTCTCGCAATATTTTGAGGTATATTTGATCCTCTTTATACATGAATTTTCGTCTCTTTTTTTGTTTCAATCTTTTTTAATTCAATGACTAATTTTGATTTACTATGTTCATAATCAAATTTAATTTTTCACTCATCTTCTTGCAAAGTCTATTATAGATGCATCAACTTTTTTTACAATTACAAAAATTAAATTCAATATGACCGCAACAAAAATTAATTTGTTTACCTTTTTAAAAAAATATATTTTTATTTCGTTGATTGTTTCTTTTTATTTCTCATGTTTTCCACACTAAAGAATGAAAGCAAAAAATTATATAGGAAGAACAAACTCAAATAATGATAAACAAATATATTCATGACCGAGATAATTAAGACCCAAATTAGCTGTTGAATTAAAAAAAACTCAAAAATAAAATCACGTGAAAAACTATCTGATTACCTCTATATGAATATTGTTTGATTAAAAAATAACTAAAATAAATAAATTAAAAATCAAAATTTTAACTTTCGTTTTGAGAGGATATATGAGTTATTTAATTTGCACATGTAACAGTAAAAGTATATGTGACATTGTTTTACAGAATATATATTATCTCTATATCACAGAATTAAGGAGTATATCAAATTTTTTTATCCTAATAATAATCCAACATAATATGGACAATATTATTATTATGAAGATCAAACAAACAATTTGGTATAGTAATGAAGTGTAAAAAATATTCTGAACTTTATTTGATTACTAGTGTACTTGGCTGCGCTTCGCGCGGTCCTAAAACAGTATAAAATATAAATAAATATTAATTATTCTAATTTTATAAAGAAATTGTAATTATAATGAAACTTTTTTCGCGATTTTTTTCATGATCCTTTATATATATATATATATATATATATATATATAGAGAGAGAGAGAGATATGGATATTTGACCGAATGAATATGTGTGAGACATTAAAGTAATTCATTTAAATTAATTCATACTATTAACTTAACTAAGAAATTTTTAAAAAGTAATGGAAGAGAAAAGAAAACGTCAAAACTTGATAATGCAAGTCTAAGAGATAATGCTCTCATTTCGTGTAATGTCGTATGTATGATAGAAATAGTGTGATGATTGAATCATTTATAAATGATCTAATATGATTTTAAGATGTAAAAAAAAAAAAAAAAAATCAAAAATATAAATCACCCTAATTATCAATTAACATGTTGATGGGAAAAGTCAACATATTAGTGAAATTATGAAATGATTGTTAGCAACTTATCATTCAATAATGAATTTACATGGTTTTTTAAAAAAAACTTTTGATCAAGAAAGTTTTAGGATTTATAAAAATAAAAGTAAAATTAAAACAACTAAAATTTAATAAATTAAATTTTTAGTTGCATATAATATTAAGAAATAGTATATAAATTTATAGATATCGTCTTTTAAACTAAAATCAAACCTTCAAAATATGCAAAATAATGAAAATAAAATATCTTTTCAACTCATTTTTGTAGACATTTTGTTTCGACGTTTTTATTCTTTGATATAGTTCATCACATCTCCAATAACACCTATCCAAACGGAAAAAAAATATTTAGCTAGGTAAAACAATAAATGCAAAGGAGATCAACCAAAAATATATATATTCTAAATAGAACTCCAAAAAGTAATTATTATAAACAAAATTAAGTAAAAAATTAATGAGTAATTTTAAAAATATTATGCACACTAAAAATCATTGAAATTAAATGTCTTTCTTGGATTGGCGCTAAGGAACAATTTTATAATTTTGCTTTAGGAGTTATTGCACAAACGTGAACCAACTTGTGGGAAGAAGTTTGCTTTGTACGTGGTTTGACTCTTGTGAAAAGAAATTAATTTATTAATATAATCTTGTTGGTAGGTTTGTTGTAATTAAGGTAATTTAATGTGAATTATATAATTTATTAGTTAATTAATAGAAGAAGTTATGAAGATGAATATGAATCTCTAAAACAAATAATTAAGAAAAAAAAGAGGAAAAAATAATTAATTTCTAATGAAAAAAAGTGTCATGTCACTCTTCTTTTGCCAAACTTATATATATATATATATATATATATATATAAGTTTGAAATGGAAGAAATATTCACAGTTTCTAAAGATGTGATTTGTTTTGCGAGAATTTACAAAATCGCACTAATGCTTTTATTTAATAACTATAACTATAATGAAATAATAACCAAAATTCAATATGAAAATAATATAATTATTTCTAAAATTATAATAAGGCATTTATCTTAGAAAATATAAAATTGTTGCATTTCAATTCACATTATAACTATGTACAAGTTTACAACAAATAAAAAAATAATAAAATTTGGTATATTGCTAATGATAACGCATTCTTCACACCTGTAAGAATTTCCAAAATTCAATATGAAATTAGTATTATTGTTTCTACAATGTATAGTAGGTTATTTACCCCACAAAAAATAAATCTATTACATTTAAATACAAAGTATAATTTTGTACAAGCTTGCAATAAATAATAAAAATAATAAATTTGATAAATTGCTAAAAAAAAAATGCCATATGCTAGTCTACTTTATTTCCCAACATATAATTTTTTGCACCAGCACACTATATAAAACTAATAATTGTGGAAAAAGATTTTTTCCAAGGAAAAAAGAGCAAATCAATAATAGATAATAATGAAAATTTAGAAGAAAACCATGGAATGGAAAAGGAAGAATGTTATGCCATATGACTTTCTTTAGTATTTATAGTACCCAAAGAAGTAGTAACATAACATTAAAAAAAAACTAACGGATTTGAGTAATTATAAATAAATGAGTATTAAGTGTAGTAATTAATTATGGATAATTGGATTATTACCGTAAACAGCTTAAAATCAGAAATGAAGGGATACTGCAACGTTTATAAATAAATGAGTATTAAGTGTAGTAATTTACTATGGCTAATTGGATTATTACCGTAAACAACTTAAAATCAGAAATGAAGGGATACTGCAACGTGGGCTGTAAGTTTAAATTGGGCTTTTACTGCATTTGGTTGACATGCTTAATTGAGCTTTATGAGGTTTAGGAGTCATCCTTTAATTAATAGCATAAATTAACCAAAATATGCAATAAAAAAATCAGAAAAATATGTCAAAAGAATGAGAAAAAAGATAAATACAAATGTTGTCCATAGAAAGGTGCCACATCACCTTTTTTATATTCAGCTTTATATTTATATATAGATTCTATATCAATGTTAGTATTATATTAAAAAGAGAGTAGTCAACCTTGATATTAAGACAATTATATTATAAGAAATGACTTCTTTTTTTTCAAGACATCACTACAAAAAATGCATTATTATTAATATTTATTTAAAACATCTAAGTCCCAAAATTATATTATTATTTTTCTAAAAGAAAAACACACACGATGTATGAATGTTTAATTAAACAATTAAGAACCGTATTAATCATTAATCATTCAATTGTAAATTTTAGAATCCATATTTAATTTACTAAAGTATATTGTATATTGCTGAATTCCCGAGAGTAACGTGCTAATGTTAATTATAGTCTTGTACCAACACTATATTACGTCAATTTGATAACTTATAGATCATTACTCATATTTGTTATTAATATGACGTCTAAGTATATAATTTTATTAATTATTATGTTTAAATAAATTTAAGCTATTTATTTGAATATTTTAAAATTATATTGATAACGACAATCAAAACTTGAAACACTTTAGAGATGGTAGATATCAAAATATTATAAAAATCATATAGTTCATCAGTGTCGACCCTATTTAACAACAATCATATCGAATATGTTATATTCTTGTGCCCTTATATTATGTTGACTTGAAAATATGTGAACTATTACTTATTTATTATTATTAATATGAGTTCTAACTAAGGCCTCATTTGTTTTCATTAAGATTAAGACATCTGAATCTGAATACACGTCTGAATATTAAGATTTGCATTAAGAGCTAGGTGTCTAGATCTGAATACACATATGAATATTAAGATGTGGTCTCCAAATCTGAACACTGAATGATTATTGTTTGTTTTCAATATCTGAATGTGCTCAAACATTATATTAATATAATGTTATAAAAAAATCATTTCAACAAAAAATATTACTTTTTGATTAAAAAAATATCATAATCAACAAGCATAACATATAAAAAGTCACGAGTAAAAAATATTTTATAGACACAATATAATATCAAAAAGTTCAATAAGTATGATAGATACTAGTCGAAAAATAATAAATAAGGTATCACATTATCAACGCCTAACATATATTTTGGCTAATTAGAAAAAACTAAAGAATTCTTATTTTTTTTTCCAATAACCTTAATCCAATTCTCTAACTTGTGAACCTCTAACATCAATATTTCTTTTTTGTAGCGGACACTTTCATAAAATATACTAACACATGTATTGTATAATGACTCTTCCCGTCCGAGTCCATCTAATTTTTCCATATATTCTTCAAATTAGGTGCACTATTTTTTAATCAATAACTCTAGAGTAGTATTCATCTTCTCATCAATTTCCAATTCATTTGAATATGTTTTTTTTCTTCCCCAAAACATTTTTTTTTCCAGCTGAAACTGAAAATTGGGATGGAGAATTATTAGGAGCTTCATTATTTTTGTCACTAACTAGTTCAACAACAATAATATATTAGTGTAATCTACCAAGCAGGCTTGATGATCAAAGAGTCTCAATAAAATTATTGGCCTAAGAGAAAATTCTAATAAGAGACCTCAAATATGTATACATAGTTATTATTTTTAATTATTAATAGTATTTTTTTTCACTCAAAAACCTTGATGAACATCAATACACTAAAAATATTATTGCAACAAGTGTTCTTGACAAACATCAATATACCTTAAGAAAATTATTAATATGAAAAAATACTTGTAAAGATTATGAAAACTTACCAGTTCAAGAGGAAAAAATTGGTGTTTAATTGAGAAAAGAGAAGAAGAAAGTTTGTAGTTGTGAGAGAAAAAGTCAGGCAAAGACGGAGAGAGCCGATACAATATTATTTTATAGCTTATTAAATAAGTCTGAATGGTGTTAAGACTCTCCTGCAGATCTGATCCGTTCAGACCTTTTCAGGTTCATTAAAAAGCTTTTTGAAAAAAGAAACAAATGGACTTAATGGGTTGAATCTGAATCATTCAAATTCAGACCTAAAAATCAAACACACTTAATGGGCTGCATCTGAATGATTAAGATTCAGACCTCCATTAAGTGCACACAAATGAGGCCTAAGTAAGTTTATGAATTTGCATTTGAATAAATTTAGTACATAAAGTGCAAATGTTAAAGTTTGAAATATAGAGAGTGTATTTAAAATTGAGTCATATTACAAAAAATAATTAATGTATCAATTATTTATCCGTAGAGAATTTGACATTAAATCAAATAAATGATGATTTTTTTTGTGCTCTTAAAAAAATGTTTTACATTGATGAAGTTCCATTAAATACATAAAGTAAATATTATTTTCGTTTCATTTCATAGGATGAATTTAACCTATTTGAGTGCTTAAATATAATTATTTATTTTCACCATATTCTTGTTTTTTTTTTTTTATAAGAAGAGCCAAAAAAAAAAAAAAGAGTCAAGAAGGAGAAGTAAATTGACCAAAAAAAAAAAAAAAGAACTGAAGAAGGAATAAGGCATGGGACCGCGAAAATTCATCTTATCAAGATAATAAATGCTCAAACTATTTAAAAAATATCAAAAAGTAAATTTTATTTTGGAGGGAAAAGGCTATAACAGTCTTTTTCACTTTTCAGGCCAAATTTTTCTAGCCATTTAGCACTTTCCTAAATTAATTAAATTTTGCTTTAAACATTAATCAAATTGGAGAAAGACACAAAAATTAGTGTAGTGTCATTGTGTCTTTTGTACCACATCGGAAAAAAAACACCAAAAATTTAGCATTTATAATGCTATGACTTAGAATATAGGTAGAATGGAATTTCAAGGAGCAACTATAAATGAGTAGGCATGAAATCTCATGAAATGAGTAGGCATGAAATCTCATGGGACTTGACATTAGGAGGGCAATTAAATTGAATCTCATGGGGGATTGGGCACTTGTGAAATTGTGCAATGGGTGGGTAGTTGTGTGAGAATTATGGATAGGTAGGTAATGTCACGATCCAAAAATGGACGTGATGACACTTGTCTTATCCCACCAAGACAAGTCAGCCTAATACCCAATTATTACGGTGAATGCGGAAGTAAAAACAAGAAAAAGAGACTAACAACATCTACTAATGCGGAAATCATAATCCACTCAAAATAAAATCCTAAAGTCTGATATTCACGTGTACAAGCTTCTAAAGTATTACAATTGAATAGAAAGAAAGATAAAAGTCTCAAATGACATTGTTTCTAGAATAGAACAAAATCATAAATAGGAGTAAGAAGGTCCGCTGAAATGACAAGCAGCTACCTCACAAACCTCCACAAGAAGCCCCTCAAAAAAATAGGAGAATAGAGAGTATCACGAAGATCCAGGATAGTGACCTACAAAAATGTAGAGGCAATGGTGAGTACTAAACCATACGGTAATCATAATCCACTCAAAATAAAATCCCAAAACCTGGTAATCATGTGTACAAGCTTCTAAAGTATTACAATTGAATCGAAAGAATGATAAAAGTCTCAAATGACATTGTTTCTAGAATAGAACAAAATCATAAATAGGAGTAAGAATGTCCGCTGAAATGACAAGCAACTACCTCACAAACCTCCACAAGAAGCCTCGAAAAAATAGGAGAATAGAGAGTATCACGAAGATCCGGGCTAGTGACCTACAAAATTGTAGAGGCAAGGGGTGAGTACCAAACTACACGGTACTCATCAAGTAAACTTCTAAACACAAGCTAAGGGAACATAATACGGGTACTCCTTACACCCCATCCGAACCTCCACAACTGCAACCTGCATAAAACCAGCCCAACCTAACAGTTCACAGTTTACAAAGCACACAGCTCAACAACAACACTCTAACAATTTCATATTCTCACAACAAACTCAATATTCATCAATCACAAGTTCCACAGAAAGGCACTCATAGGATCATTAACACACAAGATCAAGTTCACCAATGATAAAGATGCACAATGCAATGCAATCTCAAGTATAGTGATGCATGTCTGACCTAATGATACACACCCGCTGCCTCTCAGTTCGGGACACATGGGGGACATATCTGTTTATGCATTTATCGCGGCATGCGATACGACCCTCGATATATAGTATCCATCGCGACGCGCGATACGTCCCTCGATATATATAGTATCCATCGCGGCGCACGATACGTCTCTCAAATTGGTACATCCTCTTATCACATAACACTTATCACAACCATGTCTCAGAACCAATGCAAATGACATGTTCACACAAATAATGAGGACATGACCATTTTCATAACAAGACACAATTCACAACAATACAACTGTGATACGACATCAACAACTAAGCAATAAGCCTTTCAAATCATTCTCAAATATCACACACCAATAATTAATCACATTACCTTTTTATTACCCTTTTTTCATCATTAGAATTATTCAACATGGACAAGTCAACCCATCACTAATTCCCATTGCTCCCGAACATATACCACAATGAAATACACGATTCTATGCACTTAACAAGGGTTTAGAAATCCACTTGCCTCAAATAATCAAACAATCACTCTGGGACTTCAGCCTTCCCTTTTCGTTGAACTTCCAACTCAAAGCAATCTATTCAAATAAATAACCACAATAAGATTTCAAAATTATCAACACCGATATTACTATGTAGTTAGCCTTGACCCAAAAACTCACTCAAATTTATAGTCAATTCCTAATTATCTCCAACCATTTTAAAGCCCACGTCCAGTAACACCCTTAATGGAAGGAAAGTGGCTCTAAAGCCAATTAGATACTCACCCTAGGATATCCTCCACTCAAAATCATATAATTAGGTGTATGGAAATAAGAAGTAGCGGCACTTTTTGGTTGCATATTTCCCTTCCAAATCCAATTCTAATAATATATATATGATTATATATACACAGTAACTAACCCCTATAATAAATTATTCAATCATATATTTAGTCTATAATATAATACTCTCAATGACACGACCTAAATCCCAATGCCGCCTCAAATCAACAAGATTGGTACGGTGAACAACAATTCCAATTCCACTTCCTCAATAATCATTTTTGTATAAAATTGAGTTTCATTATATTTTCAGCAATTAGAAATTATTAGTTGCAGGCATATAGTTGCAATTCCATTAAATTTACTTACTTGAGAGTTGAGTGTTGCCGATCTCTCTCTATTATGTGTTCGCCGCACGCACATGTTAGGTCTTCCTTCTCTTTATTTTCTTTTTCTAAATTAATTAAGTATTAAAAATGGCAAATCCTATTAACTTATTTTAATGTATATGGGTCAAGTGACATGGAATGCTAAATAAATTAAGGGATTGACCCATTAACCATCAACTACATGAATGTGAAGCGCGCCACATTTATGAATAAGATGCTATAAGATGTTTAGGAAGTTCCACTTTTTTCATTACTCTAAAGTCATATAGTAGAGTGTAACTATAAGTGTCTTTCTCTCCTAACTCCTATTTATGCTTTTCAAAATATTCTTCCATGAAGGAATCCCATAAGAAGGAATAGGAATGTTCGTGAAAATGTGAGACAAGAGGTTTCCCAAGTGTCGGTCAGCCCTTTGGCCGAGCAAGTGACTAATGATGAGTTTTGAGCCGCATTTCATGTATTGGCCCAAGACATGATGACTTAAGCAAATAGGGAGGTTGGGGATCTCGTGAACCCAAGGGTGGGTACGACAACAACTAGAGTAAGGGACTTTATTAGGATGAATCTTCCAAAATTTCATGGGTCTAAAGTTGAGGAAGATCCCCAAGAGTTCATTGATGAGATGTATAAGGATTTGATGATAATGGGAGTGACGCCGGTAGAAAAGGCGGAACTACTGTTTATCAACTTAAGGGTGTTGCTCAAGTTTGTTTCAACCAATAGAAAGAAAAGAGGGCGGTAGATGAGGGTCCTCTTGATTGGAAAAAATTTAAGGTTGGTTTTCTTGATAGTTTTTTCCCATTGAGATGAGAGAGGCAGAGGTACTTGAGTTCATTAACCTTCATCAAAGGGATATAAGTGTGAAGGAATATGCTTTGAAATTCACACAATTGTCTAGATATGCAACAACTATGGTTGCCAATCCAAGGGCAAGGATGAGTAAATTTGTGTCGGGTGCTTCCAACTTAGTGGTCAAAGAATGCCTAACCACCATGCTTGTTAAGGAGATAGATGTTTCATGTTTGATGATTCATGCACAACAAATAGAAGAGGAGAAGCTTAAGGGGAAAACTAGAGATTCAAAGAGGGTGAGAAGGGATGATGGTGAGTCTTCACATTCAAGGTACGATGGAGGAAATCATTCTCAAGGTAAGGGTGGTAGTGAGAAAATGTTGCCCGAGTGTAGAGAGTGTGGGAGAATACACGAGGGTAAATGTCTAGCCGGTTCTAATGCTTGCTTTGGTTGTGGTAAGATGGATCATAAGATAAGAAATTATCCTTCGGTTGTTAGAAATGAGGGAGATACCCATCGACGGGCTCAACCCTACCCTTCCCCCGGTCCTAGTGGTGGTGGGAAATAAGATAGTTTCTATGCTCTTCAAACTCAAGAAGATCACGAGGGTTCCCAGATGTGGTAATTGGTAGGTTAAGGTCGTTTAGCTCATGGTTATGCATTGCTTGATATTGAGTGTTTCGTTGGATATGGTAAGACTCGATGTATGGAGATTATGTTTGGAGTAGTCTTTGAAATCCTTGTGGAAACTTCTTAGGTGTTTACTTGTATCAATGGTTTAGTGGTTGTTAAGACATTGGTGTTATGTTTGGGATTGATGGATATGGATTTGAACTAGTAGGGTTTGCTCCCAAGGGGAGATAGTGTTCTTCATGGTTGGTACGTGAGTAGAACTATGTTGGTTTTGGAAGAGTTCCTTGTTATGGGTTGATGAGTGAAAGCTTGGAGGCGATGTGACTTCTTAGTATCCCTATCTCTTTTCTTCTATCTCCGAGTCAAGCTTGAGGTCTTAGCCCCTCATGGTTTACTCTTTAGGATTCATGTGTTTTAGCCATCCCCATGATTCCTCATGCATGTTCATGAAAGTTTTGATTTTCAAAAATATGATTTAGTTTAATTGATAGATTTCTTCATGTTTATGTGCATTTGAATATGAGTTGCATATAGACATTATGAAAGGATGTTTTGAACATGCTTTAGCTTAGAGTTGAAGCTTCCTCCTCGGATATGTGCATTTATGTGATTGCATTCATGTTGGGTTGCTAGGTCTAGTTCCTATCTTCCTTATGATGTTCTGAGTATGTTTAAGCTTGGAGTCCAGGTTCCTCCTTGGTTATGTGAATTTAGATGAAGTTGCATTAATGATTGAGTTGCTAGTTTCTGTCCTACTCTTTTCGTGCTAGTTCGAGTTCCATTCGAGGACAAATGTTCCCAAAGGGGAGATAATGTAATGATAACGTCCAAATATACTTTTTGAAAAGAAATATAAATGGTCGTATGCAATATATTTACCCAACTATGAGTCGGGGTCGATCCAACAGAGAATATGGAAGAATATTGTCAATAGCAAATATTTAACTCGATAGTCGTTATTTAAAAAAGGGGGGGATTTAAATTGAAATAAAAATAAAAGAGTAAAATAGATTTGAACTAAGTATTTATTTATATTCAGCTTATTAGAAATAACTAGGAATGTGTTCCCCATGATTTCATAAAATAGCAAGAATATTGTACTAGTGATCTATTTCAATTTTTAGCATGCAAGGTTGGTAAGTTAGGTATCCCTAAGTGCTTGGTCCGCCAAATAGAAAATTTCACCCCACACCTTGGTTCGGCTACGTGTGTATAATTTACTAACCATTATTTTTACCTCAGATTAGACATCAAATCAATGTATGACTTAGTTTTCACCTCGCACCAATTGACATTAGACTATTAGATAGTTTCACACTAAATCTCTATTGATAATTCTTTTCTTATTAACTACCTCCTTGGTTCGGCAAGTAGCAACAAGGTCAGTTCTAACACGTGCACTCGATAAAAAGACTTCTAAACGAAAGAATTACCAATACATGCATCAACATCATTCAAGAATCACTTTATACATAAACTTACTTTAAAAATTCATCATGGTTCCCACAACCCTAGTTATGAAATTTAGCTACTCATTATCTCAAAAACACAATCAAAATTTATTAAAATAAATATGTTTGTGTTAATCATAAAAATTTAAGAACAATAGCTAAGATATCTTTTATTAATCACGAATACAAATAAATAATAAAGGAGAAGAAAGAATAAACCACAATTCTCCGACTTCCACGATGGCTCTTCCAAAGTTCCTAAGCTAGAAGAAAATCTATATTGTGTATTGTTTCTTGGTTCTTGGCTCCCCAAAGAATAATTTTTCATCCCATATGTATAGATAGAGAAACCCTAAATAAAATAATTGAGTTCAAGAAAAATTAGGAAAACAAAACCCAATTAAGTTGGGTTTGCACTGTACGCGTGTTTCTCCAAATTGTTGGCGACAAAGGGGAGCCGGTCAGCTGACACGTGGCAGCATCAAGCCTTATTCAAATTGAATTGGCGTTCAACTTTGCACCATATATAGGAATATATTATTTTAATAAATTTGATCCATTAAGCTGTCTGTTAGATTTCCTTCTTCAATTTTTCATTTTTAATTTGTTTTAGCTCTAAACTTCTTCGCTTTTCCACCAATTTAATTCTACAAATAAAATATACTATTTAGCACAATTCATAAAATTTATGCTCGAAAAGGACAAATATAAATAATAAATGTGAGGCAAATAATGATTACAAATATATATTTTTGGCCTCACATCAACACCCCACATTTAAACTTTTGTTCATCCTCGAGCAAACATTAAAGCTCATCTCAAAAACTCATACTAGCAATGCCAGCACTTTGGTTAATACAAACAATTAGGCCATTTACCAATTTCAAAACATTAAGTATAATTTCCGCTCATTATGCAAGACATCCAAATAAACAACAAACCGCTAACCTCCTAACCTCAAGGAAGGACTTTGAACTCATCAAATTTAATATTGCTCTCTTACTCTCATCAAAGAAAGTTAATAACATCACCTATCTATCATGAAACAAGTGCCCTCACAAGAAGAAATAGTCCACACACTCAATTCAAAAGATTGAATATAAATTAAGGACTTAGCATCAAGAACAACTCTCATACTCACAAATAAAATTCACATGTATGCACAAAGAACCATAGGCTTGCCCATTATGTACATCTCCACTAATTAAGCATGCTTGAATAGAATCAAATAAGACTTTAACGGGTTGTAATGTAGGCTAATAGATGGGTAAGAAAACTATATAATAGTGACTTACACTTCCTTAAGCATTTTGCACTTTATGACTTTATCACCCATTATTTTCTTCTCTTTATTTTCAGCCCTCTCTACAACAATTATTTCACAAGTAATGCTCATCATCACAAGAATGCTTCAATTTTATTTTCTTTTTTTTTAATCCCTTTTTTTAGAGGTTTTGCACAAGTCACCCTCAACTCAAGCCTTTGAGACTCAAGTGAGGTACACAATATCCTTGGTAGGACTAGGGCCAATGTTTTATTCATACTTCTGAATTAGCCACCCTCAACTTAAGTTTTTAAGCTTAGTTGAGGTGCACAATATCCACAAGGGACTAGGGCCAAAACAGAGTTTTCACACTTTTCTTCATTCTTTACACATCAAGTATTTTCATCCATTTTTACTTCTACCAATGTTTTCAACTTTTCTTCTCAACATAGTGCATTGAGGATTTCTTTTTGGATCAAATAGAATTATGGTATCAATAAAAATGGATTTGACTCGATCATGTGGTTATTGAAAAAAATATAGGCTAAATGGCTCAAAAGGGTTAACTAGTGATATAATATCTGAAAAAGCAAAAATTTACGAGACAAATCAAAGAAAGCCTATTTTCATCTCCTAAATAATGCAACACTTTTTATTTCACTTCAATAACATGCAGGGCAAGTTCTAGACTAAGATGCAAAACATGGAATAAATAAATTCTCACCACACATGACACAAGTATCAATCAAGATGGATCAATTCCACTTCTAAGAGAGACAGGATCATAACAAATTATAAAATAAAATAAGCTATATACAACGTCACAACCATGAGCTTAGGTGTCAAAGAGTATGTAATTTCCTTATCAATCAAGCATTCACAAGAAAGTACTACTAAAAATTTAGGCCTAAATAGCAAGTATCACACCACTCAAAAGGGTCTTTTCTTTTCTCTAAAAAAAAATCAAAAGAAAACTTATTCCTAAAAAAGTAAAAGACACTCGGTTCAAAGGGACTATCCTTAGGAAAAGAACCGAAAACAAAAGCCAAGAAACCCATCTTAAAAAAAAAGAAAAGACTCAATAAAACAGTAAAAACTAGGAATTCATTCCTCCATCCCACACTTAAAAAGATGCTATGTCCCCAAAGCATTAAATAAAATTTAAAACAAGGGTTAGGAAAACTCCTTAAGGCCTTTAGGCCTAGCTAATAGCATGTGCTCTTAATTTTCATCAAGGGTCGTCACCCCACACTTAAGCTCAAACATGCTCCTTTGCTTCAATTTTTTTTGGGTACTCAGACTTTCCCTAATCTGCAAAAACAAGACCAAAGGAAAAAAAATTGATACTAATAAAATAAAAATAAAATAAAATAAGAAGTTACACTACTAGTTGGGTTGCCTCCCAATAAGCGCTTAATTTAGGTCGCGGAATGACACCATCAATTTTATTATTTTTCTGTCCAGTTTGAAGATATGAATTGCACCCCTAATTTTACATCAATTTTTCTATTACGCTCAAAGGGTGGTGGTACAAAAATAAAGGTCCCAAGAAATAGATATCGCATTATGCACTTCTTGGATCCTAAGTGAGGGATGCAACTCTCCGATATTGGAACAATAAATTCAAGAATATAGACACATTGTTCCTCCCCCGTACTATCTTCAATAGACTTAGATGAATCGATTAATATTACATCAGCTACACATAATGTGGGAAAATGATTGGAATGAGGTCTAGTGCGCCCTAACTTATGAATTGTATTATTATTTACACCCTCATATTTACCGTTGACACCCAATTTTGACCGACCATTAACCCTTTTTTGGGAATGCTATTCGATTAAACACATATTTTTAAATATATTTTGAGTTTAAAATTTTAGTCGATTTTGTCTAAAATTATACACTTTGGTATGATTTGCTTTATAAAATTATCGTAAATATTATTAAAATATTTTTAAAATTATTAGTAAAACTTGAAATAATTATTTTTATTTTAATAATTTAATTTTCTTTATAAAAATATTATAATATTTATAGTATTTTAATTGGATAGCATTTCTTTAATTTTCCTCCAAATCATTAAAATCATAGCCCATTCTATTCCAATTTATCACAAATCTAGTCATCTTTCTATTCTATTATAGCCAATTTTAATTTCAATTTTGACCCATTCTTATTTCAAGACTCCAATTCAATTAAATCTCAGCCTTTCATTTATTCAATTCAACTCTAAGATCCTATCCTAGCCACTCACATAATGTGATCCAACGGATAAGATCAAATCTCCCATCTCTTTCCTTTTTAATATCAAAAGATGACAAGCCCTAAAAATTGTCATTACTCTTCCTCTTTCTATTTGGAGTCGCCGCCCCTCTCTCTTCTCTTTTTTATCTCACCGGCGAGGACCACCAAGTAGCAGCAGCGCCTGGCGAAGTGCACACCACCAATTACCAGTAGCGGCAACGAGGCAGCAACCTTACAAAGTCGAACCCGTCACCGGTAAGAAGGGTCACCGATTTTCTTCTCCCCTTTTCTCACTCTCCTCGTTGCTCTCTTCTTCCTCTCCTTGTGAGCTGACAAGAATCAGTGAACTCCAACATCAACCAGCGAGAACGAGTAGCCTCGACCTGTAGCCAGCCACAGGTGAACTCCGACAAGCAAGCGGCGTAGTGATGAGGAAAAGAAACAGTGCTCAAAACCTCAAATTTTTAGTTGGTTTGATGACGGATCTGCTAAGATCCAGGTCTGTCCTCCTTTTAGTTTTTCCTAATCTGACCATAGAATTTATTATTTGTATGCTTATGCCATATGAAAGACAACTATGTTTGGGCAAGTTCATCTTGAATGGGTCAAGTTCCTTGTTATTTTTTTTATAATTTCTTTAAACTAGTACCTTTTCAAAATGTCATGCCATATTTAGTTTGATTTCAGTATATGAGTTTAGTGTTTTGTGTGTTTGAATGTGGTTAGTTTTGCTGCTGTGCTTGAATCATTTTGATTAATTCCAGCGAGGTTTTGAGTCTTGAATTGGCTTTATTTAAATTATCCTCTCGGATTCATAATAATTGCTGATTGTTTGTCATATAAGCATTACTAATTGACCGCCTCTATGGTATAAATTTGCCCCAACTTTTGCTCCATTTGTATACGTTAATGGGTTGATTAAGTGATGCCTATCGAATTGTCTTGAAATGGTAATCTTGATTACTTTCCTGAAATTACTTATTAACTAATTAATTTAGCATTATTCTTTGCTGGACTACATGACTGATGCATCGAATTGATATTCTTGCCATAATATACAAACTTGTCCATATGCAGTAAAGTCTAGTTATTGTGAGCTTTGGAATATTGACTGGAATTATTTTTATCCTTTTCCCTTAAATAGTTATGTCTTTTGCCCGATGACTTGCAATATTGATTGTTAACTTTAATTAATAATGCTTGTCTTAATTATTTGTAGACATATTTTGACATGTTAATTTTGGTAAGGTATTGCTTATTTGGTAGAATTTGACTAAATTCTTACTTGATTTGTATTTGGTGATTGTGTGATTAATTTAGGTAAGAATTTGTCTACTGATTTTGCTCTTTAGTTGTTAAAGGAAAGTAATTTTTCAATTTTAGATCTCCTTTGAAATAAGGAAAAAATAATATTAATTGATTCCTTCAAGATATTTCTTTCCCTTATATGTGCCCCTCTTCTACTATATAAATAGAACACTCTTAACAATCAAACACCTACACATTCTCACATTGCACACATTGTCCATACTTGAATACTAAAAAATATTTCTCTCTACTTTAAAAAAAAGAATTAAGTTTTTCGGTAAACGCATTAAAGCTCCTTTACTTGCTATTTTTTGTTGTGTTCGTGTCGGTTATTGGACTAAGTGTTGGTCTTCATTGCTGTTAAATATTTCTGCTTTAACTGGTTAGTTGTTCTTCCATTAGTTTAATTTCATCCTGCATTAGTATTTTGGATATTGTTATGTGTTTGAATGAATAAAAGGAAGCACCCAGGTTAGTTTTCGTTTTTCCTCTCTGTGTGACATTATTGTTGTTATGCTTACTTGTCCAAATTCTTGTTTGTCTACTTATAGCTAGATGTATAAAATAAATTTGTGTATGATGAATCTGTCCATAATTGATAATCTTTTACTTATATTATATTGTTTCATATGTTATATTTGTTTGTCTCTTACTTTAGCAGGTTTGAACTTGGGTTCTAGTTTGAAGAGTCAGAAGAGTTACTGGACAAGATCTAATTTTGTTCATAATATTTGTATTATTTTATTTACTATTTTGGGTTTGTAATAAATTTTATAATAACTATCTCTATATAATAATAAATATTTGGAGATCGTGTAAAGGGGGAGGGATCTACGTGCTACTTGTTTATTTTATCATAACCTATTTGTGCTAGAAAATATGTCTATACGATTGTTGATTATGTGATTGTTCGCCTCATAATAGCTCTGTTTAAATCTAGCCTAAAAAAAAATTTAAAATCAACCTTTTGTCATTGAGCTTATTGTCTTAAGGGCATTCAACCATACACTCCTCTTCGAGTACTCCGCCAATTTGGGCGAACTCAAGTAATACCACTCTGGTATGACATGGAGCAGTTTAAGTATGAATTTGGATTAGATAAACCACAAGTCCATAACATACTTCAAAAATGGGAGCGGGTGTTGACCATTTCTATGGGTGCACGACAGGCCTTATGCACACGTGAGTATTACATATGGATCCTAAAAGAGGCTAAAGACAGAAAAATGAGTAGAGTAGGATACTATGGGCTCACTAATGAAAGGAAAAACTTATGGGCACGCAACGTGTTGAACATCGAGCATGAAGTCAGTCCCTATACAAGAAGTTAATTGGCGCCAAGCTCTTGGAACCGATATCTTCAAGATTTTCAGAATTTAGGATGACTTTCCCATTTGTTACCCCCTTTCCCTTAGTTTATTTCAATTTTTTGTTTTCCAATTATGATGTAATGTTCGAATTTTATAATAAATAAAGTTTGTTTATTTTCTTTACTCTAAACTCCAAATTGGCAAATAAGGCTTGAATTAATTATTGTGCATCACTTATATGTCGTCTTAGGCCTGCCTCTGGCTCAACGAGGCTCCTTGCATTTAGGGCGTTTATCTTATTGTTATCTCAATTTATGCAACACTCTAACATGGGTTTTCTTTTGCTTTTACTCTTATTTTACCCTTCCCCAATGGTTGATCTGTAGACCATGGTTTACCACATACGATCAAATGACACTCTTCCTTCTCTTCCCGATGAGAACTGCAAAGGGAAGAGGAAAATGACTAATGAGAAGGTTATGAGTAAGACTATCGAAAAGAAGCATCCTTCATATGAGTTGGTCTCAAGCCTGGAAAAGAAAATAAGGGAATTAGAAGAAGAAGTGTTTGATATGCGCGGGTGGGTCAGGTTGTTACTTTCTGTCGATCCCACTCTAGAGACAAACATAGATAAGCCACCTGTCACAAGTCAAGCCACTCTCTAAAATAATCCCCCACCCACTCACCCTACTTCTCAAAATCAACCAAGCTCCATTCAAATGCCTCCAAAGAACACCCACTAACCCATATCCTCCTCAACATTATGCTTATGCTTCCAAACCTCTATATCTTACTCTGAGTTTGCCAAGTCCTCCCTTACAAGCCCCTCAATATCAAACACCTCTACCCCAAGTCCCTTGGTATTGTGCGCCACTCATACCATATCAAATTCCTTCATATCAAATGCCTCCATATCAAAAACCTACTTATCCTATTCACAATGTCAAAACCCTCGCTCAAAAGCATATTCGCAAAAACCTATTCAATGTTGAGAAGAGGCCCATTAAAATTTACACTCCTTTGACTGAGCCTATAGATAAATTTTATGAAAAGTTGAGGCTTCTTGGTCACATCGCTCCTATCAGTGAAATAAGGATGAATACACGTTCAAGGTGGATTAAACCCTCAAAGGTTTGCGCTTATCACTCAGGCATGAAAGGACATACCATAGAAGAATGCCGTGATCTGAAGGACAAGATTCAACAATTGATTGATACCAAGATCATATGCTTAGAGGACTTCAAGCTAACGAAACCCTAACAGTGAACATAACAAAGTTCATTTGCAGCAGTTTCCAATAAGAGGGTTGCGCCGTTTAAGTTTATGTTTTCTACATTCAGGTACCCGTAGTAGCATATGGGTAATAAAGTTGGTCAGAATCTATCATTTAGTTACTGCTCAAGAAGGTTCTTTTAAATGTCTTGCTTATGCTCTTTGAATTTGGAACTACGTCAGACCTGATTCCCGTTTAAGAGGGGATACATAGGAACTCTTATGGAGTTCGGTCTTTATCCAAATAAAATTTCATTTTCCCCTTTGACTATATAACTGGGGCAGAATTTTTGAGATCTCAAAAATTCCATTAGATGAACATTTTCTTGCAAGTGATGATACTGGGGCAGAATTTTTGAGAGGAACTAAAAAATTCTTTCAAAACCATTTCTTCACGCAAATCAGTAACTGGAGCAGGGTTTTTGAGAGGGTTTCAAAAATTCCTTCAAAAGCATATTTTCTTGCAAATCAAGACTGGAGTAGAATTTTTGAGAGGATCTAAAAAATTTACAGCAATCAAGCTAAAATCTACAACAAAAATTAAAATAGCAGCAGTTCTACACTGGGGTAGAAAATTTTGAGGAGACCTCAAAATTTTTGGCAACGCTTCAAAGGATATTCTAGCAGACGTCAAAGGAGCATACTGTGGCTAGTCAGGGATACATATCAACCTCCCCTTTTAACCATTCTTCTTTGAATGCAGAAAGGACAGGTACATATACATGAAGCAACTTCAACACCGCTTGAAGGATCCATGTGTCGTTATATTCGTCAAATCGCTAATCAATGGCATTTCGTCCTTCTGATAGGAAGAATGATCAAGCTACATTATTCATAGATCGAAAATCGCCAGTCAAACGACATACTATCCTTCCAACAAGGCGAAGGACCAAACTACTCTATACTGAGCCTAATCGCCAGTCAAATGGCATACTATCCTTCCAACATGATCAAGGACCAAGTTATTTTAAGCCCGACAATCGCCAGGCAAATGGCATATTGTCCTTCCGAAATGATAAAGGACTAATCGCCATTTAACGACAACCTCTCCTTTCTAGGATGGAAGGTCAAGCTACAATATGCCGAACTCAAAATTTGTCAACAACTGACACTCAATCCTTCCAATAAGGCGAAGGTCTATGCCTTCAATCAACTATTGCGTGAGCCCGAGAAGTATATTGTGCCCGATGACAGCATGTGCCCGAAGACTGTATTGATCTCGAGATTGCATTGTGCCTAATATTACATGTGCCCGAGAATTACATCATTGCATGTGCTCGAGATTGCATTGAGCCCAAGATTACATTGTACCCGATATTGCCTATGCCCGAGAATTACATCATTGCATGTGCTCGAGATTGCATTGATCCCGAGATCATATTGTGCCCGATATTGCATGTGCCTAAGAATTACATCATTGCATGTGCCCGAGATTACATTGACCTCGAGATTGCATTGTGCCCAAGAGTTACATCATTGCATGTGCCCGAGATTGCATTGAGCCCGAGATTGTATTGTGCCCGATATTGCATGTGCCCGAGAGTTACATCATTGCATGTGCCCGAGATTGCATTGTGCCCGAGATCGCATTGTGCCCGAAGATTGCATATGCCCAAATTGCATTGTGCCTGAAGATTTCATGTGCCCAATACAACATTATGCCCGAAGATCGCATTGTACCCAAAATTGCATGTGCTAGAATAAGTTCAAATCAAGTCACAAGTATTAATAGATGCCCGAATTACAGATACGCTCTCTTTACTCATTATTTATGTTTTGAAGGCGTCATGGTCTAAAGGCATCTTTCATGGCCTATGGATATCATATCATGGCCTAAGAATTTACTTTCTGCTTATCATGATCCGAATGTGTCATAGTCTAAAGGCATTATTATTCATGACCCACAGACAACATTTTCATGACCCGAGGATATAATATTTGCGTATCATGGCCCAAGACATCATAGCCTAAGACATCATTTTCATAGTCTTAAGGCAAACATCATGGTCGATATGGGAAATTGCATCATGTTTACTTTTATCGTTTGTTTGAAATATTTGCTCTAATCATATTACAAGCTACAGATTTGGAGAGACTAACATTTTGCAGATAAGACAGTTTTCACCTCTCGGCTACAATTATCGTGCTTACATCTATTGCAACAAAGGCCATATCAAACTCTTTGCTACTCGTATCATCGCTTTTCATTTTAATCCCTGGCTACTCATATTACCTCCTTCTCATCGGATTCTACACTCTTAAACTAAAAATCTCTCTGTTATGCCTTTTTCGCTACTCTAATCTTATCCATTCAAATCGATATCGTTCTCATACGAATATCATACCGCTCTTTCAATTTTTAGGAGTTTCGTTTGCTCCTAAATCTAGAACTACACACGACCTGATTCTCGTATAACCAAAGATATGTAGGCGGCTTAATACCAAAGTCTCGGTCGTACCCTTTTCCAACTTTTTATTTATTTCAATTGATCCCATTGACATCTCTCGTCAGTCGGACAAACTCGGCTACCAAGTCAATGTTGGTTGCTCGATAATTCATCCTTCATTCTCAAACAACCAAGGGGCAGCTGTTGACATCTAATTTTGAACGACCCTTAACCCTTTTTTGGGAATGCTATTCGATTAAACATGTATTTTTAAATATATTTTGAGTTTAAAATTTTAGTCGATTTTGTCTAAAATTATACACTTTGGTATGATTTGCTTTATAAAATTATCGTAAATATTATTAAAATATTTTTAAAATTATTAGTAAAACTCGAAATAATTATTCTTATTTTAATAATTTAATTTTCTTTATAAAAATATTATAATATTTGTAGTATTTTAATTGGATTGCATTTCTTTAATTTTCCTCCAAATCATTAAAATCATAGCCCATTCTATTCCAATTTATCACAAATCTAGCCATCTTTATATTCTATTATAGCCAATTTTAATTTCAATTTTGACCCATTCTTATTTCCAAGACACCAATTCAATTAAATCTCAGCATTTCATTTATTCGATTCATTTCTAAGATCCTATCCTAGCCACTCACATAATGTGATCCAACGGATAAGATCAAATCTCCCATCTCTTTCCTTTTTAATATCAAAAGATGCCAAGCCCTAAAAATTGTCATTACTCTTCCTCTTTCTATTTGGAGCCGCCGCCCCTCTCTCTTCTCTTTTTTATCTTGCCGGCAAGGACCACCAAGGAGAAGCAGCTCCCAGCGAAGTGCACACCACCAACGACCAACAGCGGCAACGAGGCAGCAGCCATACAAAGCCGAACCCGTCACCGGTAAGAAGGGTCACCAATTTTCTTCTCCCCTTTTCTCCCTCTCCTCGTTACTCTCTTCTTCCTCTCCTTGTAAACTGACGAGAATCAGTGAACTCCAACAATGACCAGCAAGAACGAGTAGCCTCGACTTACAGCCAGCCACAGGTGAGCTCCGCAAGCAAGCAACGTAGTGATGAGGAAAAGGAACAGTGCTTAGAACCTCAAACTTTTAGCTGGTTTGATGACGGATCTGCTAAGATCCGTCCAGGTCTGTCCTCATTTTAGTTCTTCCTAATCTGACCATAGAATTTATTATTTGTATGCTTATGCCATATGAAAGACAACTATGCTTGGGAAGTTCATCTTGAATGGGTCAAGTTCCTTGTTATTTTTTTATGATTTCTTTAAACTAGTACCTTTTCAAAATGTCATGCCATATTTAGTTTAATTTCAGTATATGCGTTTAGTGTTTTGTGTGTTTGAATGTGGTTAGTTTCGCTGCTGTGCTTGAATCATTTTGATTAATTCCAGCAAGGTTTTAAGTCTTGAGTTGGATTTATTTAAATTATCCTCTCGGATTCATAATATTTGCTGATTGTTTGTCATATAAGCATTACTAATTGACCGCCTCTATGGTATAAATTTGCCCCAACTTTTGCTCTCTTTGTATACGCTAATGGGCTGATTAAGTGATGCCTATCGAATTGTCTTGAAATGGTAATCTTGATTACTTTCCTGAAATTACTTATCAACTTATTAATTTAGCATTATTCTTTGCTGGACTACATGACTGATGCATCGAATTGATATTCTTGCCATAATATACAAACTTGTCCATATACAATAAAGTCTAGTTATTGTGAGCTTTGGAATATTGACTGGAATTATTTTTATCCTTTCCCTTAAATAGTTATGTCTTTTGCCCGATGACTTGCAATATTGATTGTTAACTTTAATTAATAACGCTTGTCTTAATTATTTGTAGACATATTTTGACATGTTAATTTTGGTAAGGTATTGCTTATTTGGTAGAATTTGACTAAATTCTTACTTGATTCGTATTTGGTGATTGTGTGATTAATTTAGGTAAGAATTTGTCTACTGATTTTGCTCTTTAGTTGTTAAAGGAAAGTAATTTTTCAATTTTAGATCTCCTTTGAAATAAGGAAAAAATAATATTAATTGATTCCTTCAAGATATTTCTTTCCCTTATATGTGCCCCTCTTCTACTATATAAATAGAACACTCTTAACAATCAAACACCTACACATTCTCACATTGCACACATTGTCCATACTTGAATACTAAAAAATATTGCTCTCTACTTTAAAAAAAAGAATTAAGTTTTTCGGTAAATGCATTAAAGCTCATCTACTTGCTATTTTTTGTTGTGTTCGTGTCGGCTATTGGACTAAGTATTGGTCTTCATTGCTGTTAAATATTTCTGCTTTAACTGGTTAGTTGTTCTTCCATTAGTTTAATTTCATCCTGCATTATTATTTTGGATATTGTTATGTGTTTGAATGAATAAAAGGAAGCACCCGGGTTAGTTTTCGTTCTTCCCTCTCCGTGTGACATTATTGTTGTTATGCTTACTTGTTTAAATTTTTGTTTGTCTACTTATAGCTAGATGTATAAAATATATTTGTGTATGATGAATCTGTCCATAATTGGTATTCTTTTACTTATATTATATTGTTTCATATGTTATATTTGTTTGTCTCTTACTTTAGCAGGTTTGAACTTGGGTTCTAGTTTGAAGAGTCAGAAGAGTTACTGGACAAGATCTAATTTTGTTCATAATATTTGTATTATTTTATTTACTATTTTGGGTTTGTAATAAATTTTATAATAACTATCTCTATATAATAATATATATTTGGGGATCGTCTAAAGGAGGAGGGATCTACGTGCTACTTGTTTATTTTATCGTAACCTATTTGTGCTAGAAAATATGTCTATACGATTGTTGATTGTGTGATTGTTCACCTCTTAATAGCTTTGTTTAAATCTAGCCTTAAAAAAAAATCAACCTTTTTTCATTTGTCACCTATTTAAGCTTTATCTAATTATTCTTAAACATGTGGAGATAATTTGACTGCTCATTGTAATCTGTTTATATGATTTGCATATCCACCTCTTATTCCTAACAATGAATAATGTTTGTTCCATGCGTTATTTGGCTCACTATCAACCCCATTATATAATAAATAAATAAGCAGTAACATTTTAACAACTTGTTCGTACCAGATTAGTTTTTTTTGTACCATTTGTATTTAATTAAATTTTCAGCATATTAATGGGTTAGAAATCCATGCATATAGGCTTAAATTTTAGTAATACCTACAAAGCATGTCTATAGATTTTTTTTTTTATAGTTAGTTACCTTTATATATAAATCACGCTCTTGAGTAAAATTAGAATTTATGTTGTCCGGTTATAATGTTTGTGTGATATAAATGTGTTTTGCCATTTAGATGACTGCCTATAGGATTTTTAATAATCTAATAATTTTGAACAAATCAGTTGGCTTAGTCTGTCAGCATGTTAACTTATTTAGAAGACATGTCTTTAGGTTTTGATTAATTTCAGCATGTTAAAATTGAAACAAAATTTGTTTTGATTGTTTTGTGCTCACTATTAATATTTTCCGCATTTGTAACATATTTTGCCACTTAAATTAAATCAATTAATTGCTAGCATGTTATTTAAAATTTGCCTGTTTTGTTATTGCAGCATGTAATTAATCAACTAGCATGTTAATCACTTAGATAGCACGCCTATAGGTTTCTGCTAAATTTTGTTGCATGTTTTAAAAAATAGAAATAAATCTGTTATGAATATTCTTTGCTCAAAATAAGTATTTTCTGTATCAATGATAAAAATCTGCTATTGTTTTCTGCATTTGCTACGTGTTTATCATGATTAAAATCAGCTACTGATTAAATTTTGCAATAACAATTAAATCTGCTACTGCTCTAACCTATTTCTGCATTTGTGAATATTTTTACCACCTTTTAATAATTAATTAATAAATTATTCTCTGCATACAATAATTTTTCTGCCCTCTAAAATCAGTTAAATAACTATCTCTATGCTAAAAATGTCTGTTAATAATTGTTTGTTCAAATTGTTACTGTCGTTATGCTGCTTGTTTGTATGTCCACACACTTTTCATGCGACCCTTTCACAATTACGTGTGTTTGCTAGCATGCTAATAATAAAATCTAGAGGACAACTTGAGACTATAAGTGCTAAATGATCGCCCAACTTGTTTTGCTTGGTGTCTAGGTGGGCCTAATTAGGAGTCCTTATTTTACTTTAGTCTAAATCTACCTTAATAGTAGTCCAATGCCTCTTGAACCTTAAGCAGGAACGCTAGACACCTTTTAGAGACGAAAAACATGAGGTGGTGGGGTAGGGGTAGTTTAGGCCCTACGGAGATGATGACAGCGACTCAGGTTTAAAAGACAAACATTGGTTTTGTCTGTCCCTATACGGATGCCTATCGAAAAATAAAAAAAAGTCAAGTGTTGATCCGTAAATTCCTTCAGAGTCTCCCTTTTCCTTTTGTCCCTTTATCTGTTTATAATTATATTTATTTGGGGTAGCTTAAATAAAAACAAAAATTGTTTGTTTATCTACTTGTGCAATTTTTGTCCCCACGCTTATCTCTTTATTAATTATTTAATATTTATTTGTTATTATATCACCACCAAGTTTTGCATGCTTAACCAATTAATTAAAATAAATAAATTGATCTTAATTGTTTAGTATTAGTTATCACCTAGCAATCATGTTTAATAAATAACCAATAAATGAAATGACCTTAAATGATACTTGTAACCCCACATAAGTTGCGTGAGATACGATCGGAACCCACATTTGTGGACCTCGAGGGATGCCTAACACCTTCCTCTCGAGGTAATTTGAACCCTTACCCTGATCTCTGGTTCATTGACCTTTAGTTAGAATTAGTTAGGTTAGATAGTGTCACGACCCGATTTATCAAGTCATGATGGCACCTACTATAACCCACCAGCAGGTAAGCCAACCCGTAACCCGGAACAACAAGTAATGGGTCTGAGGGTAGAAATCAAACAAAAGTAGGAAAATAACAATATAAACAAAGGAACCAACCCAAAACATATATACAAATAAAGATCCCTCCCCACGAACCTCGGAAGTCACCAAGACAGAGCTACTACAAAATGAGTATAAGTCCCAAAACTAGACAACGAATCTTTGGACTGTCTCGAAAGGAAAGAGACAAGTCTATATATACGATGGAGACCGAAATAGTACAAAACGCCGTGTGCTCACCCCCGTCTCCGGATAAGTCTACTCCAAGCTCGATCAACGCCGGCTACTAGTGCTCGGACTCGCATCACAAAATAGATGCGGAGCGTAGCATGAGTACCAAAACAACAGTACCCGGTAGGCATCATAGGCCGACCGAGCAAGATAAGCAAAAGTGAACTGAAATGCAAATAAAGGGTCACATCAAGTGCAAAGAGTAGTAAATGGGGGTATGTACACGAGCGTACAGGCAACAAAGACAAGTAATCTAACTAACTCCGCCGGGCTCCCATAAACCCGACGGGTACGCTCGTGCACAATAAAAGAAACCACCTGCACGGACCCCCATAAGCCCGGCAGATGCATCGGCAGATAAAGTAAAATAATGGAACTAGAAGGTCTATCACAATATTACCAATTTCCGGACTTTTAACTGAACCGTTCCCAATCATATTCCAGGATCTCATTACGTTTCGGACTTTAATCGGAATCTCTCCAACCTCCAAATCCTCAACCTACGAGATAAGAATAATCAAGACTAACTGAAGCTTTAGTGAGGAATTGGGAATACACCACGTGCAAGCCGGACCACGGACTCGAACCGGGTACTATAGCTAAGGAGTCAACCTATATGGGCCGGACCACGGACTCGAACCGGGTCTTTGTAGCCAAAGGTCGGGCACGGGTGGGCTGGACCACGGACTCTAACCGGTACTATAGCCAAAACCCGGATCACGGGTAAGCCGGACCACGGACTCGAACCGGCATGCGTAGCTAAGCCTCCGACATAAGTAAGCGGACCACGGACTCTAACCGGTACACGTAGCTAACGAAAAGCAGGCATTATGGATACAAGGTCATAAGCTGAGTTACCGACTATCAGACTCAAGTCTGCTATATCAGTCTACAAGGAGCTGACCGTCCGAAACGGCGTCGGAAAAAGTTCTATTGCCCAACGACATCCGAAATCTCGCAAGTCTATGGCAACACTAGTCTAAGCCTAGACTAAGGCCAAACATACTTCAAATCAATATTATCATATACACCACAAGATATGAATATTCAATAATATCAAGAGACATGTTGTCATAATCCAACACTTTCCCGAAATAAGGTCTAAGGCGGGAACTATAGAAATTTAACATGCTCAACACCCAAACCCCTCCATACTCAAGCAAATCAATAAACAAATGCCTAAACATGCTCAATCTCACGAGAGAAAACCATAGCCTACCTGAAAGCCGATCACGCGTGCTCCAACTCACGGTACCGAATTTTTTCCTCTCCGAACGGTCTCCGAACGCTTCCCCACTAACAAAAGGTTAATCACCTCGTCATTACGAATATATTGACACTAAAATTGTATTTTTCGGAGACGGACCCAAAATCGGGTCTAAAACGGGATTGTGGGGCCCACAATTGGAATCTCAAAATCGAATCCGTGGAAACGTCCCAAATACCTTACTAAACTAATACTCCAAAATTTTAGCACAAACGAGATACCTAAAACACAAAAGAAATCAGCCACAACAATTAAAATGGGCAGCCCATTAATCACCAATTTCTGGAAAAACGAGACCCTTTCAACCCAAACAGATTATACCACGACGATCCTTACGAAAAACTCTACAAGTTAGCCTCAAGAATGACTCAAAACGGACCTAAGATGAGCAAGATCTCACATTTCAAAATTCAATAACAATTCAATCCGAAAGTCATCCTAGCAGTGGCTAAATTCGATTCCTTACCTCAAACGAAGCCTCCTATCGCGTTTCCGAGATCACCTCTAGATTCCCCACGAAATTCTCTTGAAGTTAGCCTCTTGAAGCACCTAATTTGGACTCAAAATGAAGGAGAAATTTGATGTTGAAGTTGAGGAAAAAAACTTGGACGACTTGTTCTTAAATCTGGAATTTCAGCCGCTGCCACGTGGCGTCACGTGGCTCTGCCACGTCACCGCCGCGTCAAAGTTCTACAACCCTTCAAACTTAAATTTCGATGTTTCGGACTCGTTCGGAATTGGAAAAATACAAACCATATATGGAATCTAATTGGAAACGATATTTCGGACTCAACGGTGAAGGCGGAATTTCCATTTGGAGATTGCTTCGATGAAAAGTGGGTCCCACACCCAGTATCGTTTGAGCCAGATTCCACAAATGTCATCTAAAGCCTCGGGAAGCGAACGAAGGGTCGTTCTAGACCAAAATCGATCTTCCAAAGCTAACCTAGCTGTCAGAATTTTCATCTGAGCACGACTCCCAAGAAGGTTGACCAAAGTCAACTTTTCAAGTTATAAAAATCTCCAAAACAGGGAAACGGGCCTAAACCCAAACGAACGACCAGGCGACCGAACGGTCAGTGCCAGCAAGTCATAAATGACTTGGGGTCGCTACAGCAATGCTCTATACGAGGGAAAGAATTCTTTAATTTAAAAATGACCAAGGGTCATTACAATATCCACTACTAAAAAGGACTTTCGTCCGCGAAAGAAAGGATCAAGAAGTACCGAAGGCTCAAACAAGCCGAGAAACCGCTCTCGCATCTCCCCGCTCGGTCTCCCGGGTAGCCTCCTCGATCGGACGATGCCTCCAACGGACCTTAACAACAGTAATGGCTCTCGGCGCAATCTCTTCACATCTCTCGGCTAGAATGGCAACCGGCTCCTCTACAAATGTCAAACGATCATCCAACTCGATCGCATCATACTTGGAGCACATGGGACTCATCGGGAACATATCGCCGCAAAGATCGAAACATGAAACACTTGGGTGGATGGCCGAAAATGCCGGAGGTAGGGCCAACTCATAAGCAACCTCCCCAACCGTCCGGAGTATCTCAAAAGGCCCAATGTACACTGGGGTTAAGCTTGCCCCGCCTCCCAAACCTCATCACGCCCTTCATGGGCGACACACGGAGGAATACCCGATCACCAACAGAGAATCTCAAAGGTCGTCGCCTCTGATCCGCATAACTCTGGTGCCTACTCTGAGCCGTCCTGAGCCTATCCTGAATCACCCTCACCCGATCTAGGGCCTCCCGAAGCAAATCGTACCACGCGGCCTAGGCTCTGCCAGACTCGAACCAACCAACCGGAGAGCGGCAACGCCTACCATATAAGGCCTCGAATGGGGCCATCTCGAATACTAGAGTGATAGCTATTGTTGTACGTAAACTCCTCTAAAGGCAAGAACTGGTCCCACTAACCTCCAAAATCCATAACATAGTCCCGCAACATATCCTTAAGGACCTGAATAATACGCTCCAACTGGCCATCCATCTGTGGGTGAAAAGTTGTGCTAAGGTAGATACGGGTGCCCAACTCCTCCTGCAAAGCCCTCCAAAAGCTGGAGGTGAACGTGAACCTCGGTGCTGAAAATGATAGAAACAGGCACGCCATGAAGACGGACCACCTCCCTAATGTAGATACGAGCCAACCTCTCGGACCGAAAGTAGTATGAACAGGAAGGAAGTGTGCCGACTTGGTCAATCGATCCACGATGACCCAAATGCCGTCAACACCTCTAGAAGTCCGAGGCAACCCCACAACGAAGTCCATAGTGATACGCTCCCACTTACAGTCTCGAATCCCGAATCTCTGGAGCGCCCCACCAGGCCTCAAATCCTCGGCCTTTACCTGCTGGCAGCACAAGCAACGAGAAACAAAGTCAGCAATATCACTCCTCATGCCACTCCACCAGTAATGCTGCCTCAAATCACGATACATCTTCGCTGTGCCCGGATGGATAGAGTATCTAGATTCATGGGCCTCAGAAAGTATCAACTGTATCAAATCTCCAACTCTCGGAACACAGATGCGGCCGGCAAATTTCAACACTCCATCAAGATCTAAGGTAGCCTGACCACCATCACCCGCTAACACTCGATCTCTAAGGGCCACTAAGGTATCATCCTCAAACTGGCAACCACGGATCCTATCAAGCAAAGAAGACTGAACTCCCATAAAGGCCAAGACGCGTCTAGAATCCGAGATATCCAACTGAACCAAGCTTTTAGCTGAGGACTGATTGACCAAAGCTAAGGGTCGCACCACAACAGATAAGAAGGCTAGACTTCCCATACTCTCTTCTTTCCGGCTCAAGGCGTCCGCTACTACATTCGCCTTGCCCGGATGATAGAGAATAGAGAGGTCATAGTCCTTCAGGAGCTCAATCCAACGACGCTGCCTCGAATTAAGGTCCCTCTGGCTCATGATATACTGAAGACTCCTAAGATCGGTATAGATCTCACATCGAACTCCATACAAGTAGTCTCTCCAAATCTTAAGCGCGAAAACTACCGCCGCCAACTCCAAGTCATGGGTGGGGTAGTTGCGCTCATGGATCTTAAGCTGCCTCGACGCATAAGCAATAACACGGCCCTACTGCATCAATACACAACCCAAACCAACGCCGGATGCGTCACAATAAACTATGAAGCCCTCGCCCTCAACTGGAAGAGTCAATATAGGAGCGGTGGTAAGCAACTCCTTAAGCCTCAGAAAGCTCTTCTCACACTCCTCCGACCACACAAACGGAACATCCTGGCGAGTCAACCGAGTCAACGGGGCTGCAATAGTAGAAAAGCCCTCAACAAAGCGTACGTAATAGCCTCGCTAGTCCGACGAAGCTCCGATCTCGAATCGAAGTGGGCCTCGTGCCAATCACGAATAGCCTCAATCTTCGCTAGATCAACCCTAATACCCTCCTTGGACACCACGTGCCCCAAGAAGGCTACAGACTCAAGCCAAAACTCGCACTTTGAGAACTTGGCATAAGGCCGCTGATCTCTCAAAGTCTGGAGCACCAGCCTTAAATGCTGCTCATGCTCACTCCGGCTCCGCGAGTATACCGCATGTCATCAATGAAGACGATGACAAATAAATCAAGGTATGGCCCGAACACACGTGTCATCAAATCCATGAAGGCGGCGGGGGCATTAGTCAACCCAAACGACATCACCAAGAACTCATAATGGCCATAACGAGTCCTAAATGCGGTCTTAGGGATGTCCGCGCCCTAATCCTCACCGATGGTACCCGGATCTCAAATCAATCTTAGAAAACACGGCGGCACCCCGAAGCCGATCAAATAAATCATCAATACGAGGCATGGGTAACGGTTCTTCACCGTCACCTTGTTCACCGCCCGTAGTCAATACACACCGCATAGTACCGTCCTTCTTCTTTACGAAGAGGACTGGGGCACCCCAAGGCGACACACTCGGACGGATAAACCCCTTACCTAAGAGATCCTCTAACTGAGCACTGAGCTCTCTGAGCTCTGCATGAGCCATCCGGTAAGGCGGAATAGAAATAGGACGAGTGTCAGGCTCCAAATCTATGGCAAAATCAATATCACGATCTGGAGGTAGGCCAGGGTAGGTCTGTAGGGAACACATCTCGCAAACTCTCTAACCACGGGAACCGAGTCAACCGAATGGCCCTCCCTACTCACATCTCGTACATAGGCTAAATAAGCTAAACACCCGAAGCAACCAACCGCCTAGCTCGCATAAAAGAGATGATCCCCGTCGGTGTGTGACTATAAGCACCCTGCCACAACACTGGAGGAATGCCAGGTATCACTAAGGTAACAGTCTTGGCGTAACAATCCAAGACCGCATGGTAAGCGGATAACCAATCCATGCCCAGAATCACATCAAAATCAACCATATCTAGCAAAATAAGATCAACTCTAGTATCATAACCCTGGATAGTCACTAAGCAATATCGCAATACCTGATCCACTACTAAGGACTCACCCACCGGGGTCGAAACATGAATCGGCTCTGCCAAAGACTCAGACCTCATACCCAATCGAGGAGCAAAATAAACAGATACATACGAGAATGTGGATCCGGGATCAAATAATACTGTAGCAGGCTGATGGTATAATAAAAGCGTACCTGTGATAACATCGTCAGATGCCTCAGCCGTCGCCCTCGCCGGGGCTGCGTAGAAATGGCTCTGAGCACCTCTGCCCGATGCATCTGATCCACCACCTAACTTGCCTCCCCGGGCTCCGCCTCGGTACCCGTCTGGCCGTCCCGACGACCCTGGTCCTGACCACCACCTCTAGCTAGAGGGGGCACTGCTGAAACTGGTCTGGGTGCAAGGGGAGCTGGTACAATCGCTCCTCGCCCTCGCCGGGGGCACTCTCTGGACCAATGGTCAAGAGCACCGCAATCAAAACACCCCGAAGCTGAACGCCCTGAAGCAACCCGACTGCGGTAGGAAGGGAGGGAATCTGATCCCCTCGAACTCTCGCCCGTACTAGGACCACCCTGGTGATGCTGGCCTCCCTCGGGAAGCGAGGTAATGCCGCCCGAACAGGCCGACCGGACCGACCTGCGCTGGAACCTCTGGCGTGGCCTATCATAGAGGTCTCTCCCTCTAGTCTGGGACCCACTGTAGCTGCCCTGGTAGCGTCCCCTCTTATCGCTGCCCCCTTGGGCCTCGCGATGAATATGCTCCATAGATCGGGCATGGTCGACCACATCAAGAAATGAATGGCTGGCCGAAACCAAATGCTCTGTGTCAACCCTCAGACGGTACCGCAACCCACGTACAAAGTAACGATCTCTCACCTCCTACATATCTCTGGCCGATGCTGCGGCCCTGGCTCATATTCGGTGTCAACGTCTACCCCAAGATGGGGATCTGTCTGCAGGCCCGATTGCATCAGCCACGATCGCGCCGCCTCGCGTACGAGCTTTCCCCCGAAAGAGTGAAGCAAGTGAAATTTCCAGAAACCAATAAGACACAAGTTGCACGAAAGCGAAACAAAAGAGGAAATTTTCCTAAGCACATCCTGTAGCCTCCCGAAGATAAGTTACGGACGTCTCCGCACCGATCCGCAGGACTCTACCAGACGTTAGCTCTGTACAAGTGAGACCAATAAACCTGAGGCTCTGATACCAATTTGTCACGACCCGATTTATCAAGTCATGATGGCACCTACTATAACCCACCAGCAGGTAAGTCAACCCGTAACCCGGAACAACAAGTAATGGGTCTGAGGGTAGAAATCAAACAAAAGTAGGAAAATAACAATATAAACAGTCCAAGCTCGATCAACGCCGGCTACTAGTGCTCGGACCTACATCACAAAATAGATGCGGAGCGTAGCATGAGTACCAAAACAACGGAGTACCCGTGGCATCATAGGCCGACCGAGCAAGATAAGCAAAAGTAAACCGAAATGCAAATAAAGGGTCACATCAAGTGCAAAGAGTAGTAAATGGGGGTATGTACACGAGCGTACGGAGTGCAACAAAGACAAGTAATCTAACTAACTCCGTCGGGCTCCCATAAACCCGACGGGTGCGCTCGTGCACAATAAAAGAAACCACCCGCACGGACCCCCATAAGCCCGGCGGATGCATCGGCGATAAAAAGTAAAATAATGGAACTAGAAGGTCTATCACAATATTACCAATTTCCTGGACTTTTAACCGAACCGTTCCCAATCATATTCCGGGATCTCATTACGTTTCGGACTTTAATCGAATCTCTCCAACCTCCAAAACCTCAACCTACGAGATAAGAATAATCAAGACTAATCAAGCTTTAGTGAGGAATTGGGAATACACCACGTGCAAGCCGGACCACGGACTCGAACCGGGTACTATAGCTAAGGAGTCAACCTATATGGGCTGGACCACGGACTCGAACCGGGTGTTTTGAGCCAAAGGTCGGGCACGGGTGGGCTGGACCACGGACTCTAACCGGGTACTATAGCCAAAACCGGATCACGGGTAAGCTGGACCACGGACTCGAACCTGCACGTAGCTAAGCCTCGGACATAAGTAAGCCGGACCACGGACTCTAACCGGCATCAGTAGCTAACGTAAAACGGGGCATTATGGATACAAGGTCATAAGTTGAGTTACCGACTATCGACTCAAGTCTCGCTATATCGCCTACAAGGAGCCGACCGTCCGAAACGGCGTCGGAAAAGTTCTACTGCCCAACGACATCCGAAATCTCGCAAGTCTATGGCAACACTAGTCTAAGCCTAGACTAAGGCCAAACATACTTCAAATCAATATTATCATATACACCACAAGATATGAATATTCAATAATATCAAGAGACATGTTGTCATAATCCAACACTTTCCCGAAATAAGGTCTAAGGCGGGAACTATAGAAATTTAACATGCTCAACACCCAAACCCCTCCATACTCAAGCAAATCAATAAACAAATGCCTAAACATGCTCAATCTCACGAGAGAAACCATAGCCTACCTGAAAGCCGATCACGCGTGCTCCAACTCACGGTACCGAATCTTTTCCTCTCCGAACGGTCTCCGAACGCTTCCCCACTAACAAAAGGTTAATCACCTCGTCATTACGAATATATTGACACTAAAATTGTATTTTTCGGAGACGGACCCAAAATCGGGTCTAAAACGGGATTGTGGGGCCCACAATTGGAATCTCAAAATCGAATCCGTGGAAACGTCCCAAATACCTTACTAAACTAATACTCCAAAATTTTAGCACAAACAGATACCTAAAACACACGAAATCAGCCACAACAATTAAAATGGGCAGCCCATTAATCACCAATTTCTGGAAAAACGAGACCCTTTCAACCCAAACAGATTATACCACGACGATCCTTACGAAAAACTCTACAAGTTAGCCTCAAGAATGACTCAAAACGGACCTAAGATGAGCAAGATCTCACATTTCAAAATTCAATAACAATTCAATCCGAAAGTCATCCTAGCAGTGGCTAAATTCGATTCCTTACCTCAAACGAAGCCTCCTATCGCGTTTCCGAGATCACCTCTAGATTCCCCACGAAATTCTCTTGAAGTTAGCCTCTTGAAGCACCTAATTTGGACTCAAAATGAAGGAGAAATTTGATGTTGAAGTTGAGGAAAAAAACTTGGACGACTTGTTCTTAAATCTGGAATTTCAGCCGCTGCCACGTGGCGTCACGTGGCTCTGCCACGTCACCGCCGCGTCAAAGTTCTACAACCCTTCAAACTTAAATTTCGATGTTTCGGACTCGTTCGGAATTGGAAAAATACAAACCATATATGGAATCTAATTGGAAACGATATTTCGGACTCAACGGTGAAGGCGGAATTTCCATTTGGAGATTGCTTCGATGAAAAGTGGGTCCCACACCCAAGATCGTTTGAGCCGATTCCACAAATGTCATCTAAAGCCTCGGGAAGCGAACGAAGGGTCGTTCTAGACCAAAATCGATCTTCCAAAGCTAACCTAGCTGTCGAATTTTCATCCGAGCACGACTCCCAAGAAGGTTGACCAAAGTCAACTTTTCAAGTTATAAAAATCTCCAAAACAGGGGAAACGGGCCTAAACCCAAACGAACGACCAGGCGACCGAACGGTCAGTGCCAGCAAGTCATAAATGACTTGGGGTCGCTACAGGAATGCTCTATACGAGGGAAAGAATTCTTTAATTTAAAAATGACCTGAAGGGTCATTACAGATAGGTGCCCTAACACGCCTTAGCTCGTTAGGTGGCGACTCTTCATTTTTCAAAGCCCAAAAGAGTTGTTAGGTCGTGCACCAAAACCCGTTTTGCAAAAAATGGGGCGCGACATTTACACATACTAGATTTAAAAAAATAATATTATCTACTTCATTGCATAACTCTAGTGTACTCTTCTCAACAATGCCAACATCAATAAAAGTATGATCAAGCAATTGACCCTAAATTTTAGCTCTTCAAGTTGACTTATAAGTATCTTTTCTTCCTCACACATATTATTACTAAATTGTTGTGTGTCATATGATTTAATCTTTGCACTCAACTCACAATCAAAATAATAGAGATCAAAACCAAAGATATCTTCAAGCATGCGCTTACATATTGATTTATAGGAAAGTATTAACAAATCTTCCATGTCCCCATACAACTTATCTTGTTGAGAAAAAAATAACCTATAAAGAATCTATAATATCAGAAGTACAAGAATTGCAAGAACACTTATCACTACATATCTTTTCAGATGGCATCTCAAGAAGAGTTACAGAAATATGATAATAATAATAAAAAAACTAATTTAAAACTAATCCTAAAAAAACAAAAAAGGACTACTAGTCAAAATAAATACTAAAGACAATTTCTAAGCCACATTCCTCAGCAACGACGCCATTCTTGATAACGTCCAAATATACTTTTTGAAAAGAAATATAAACAGTCGTATGCAATATATTTACCCAACTATGAGTCGGGGTCGATCCCACGGAGAATATGGAAGAATATTGTCAATAGCAAATATTTAACTCAATAGTCGTTATTTAAAAAAGGAGGGATTTAAACTGAAATAAAAATAAAAAGAATAAAATAACTTTGAACTAAGTATTTATTTATATTCAGATTAGTAGAAATAACTAGGAATGCGTTCCCCATGATTTCATAAAATAGCAAGAATATTGTACTACTGATCTATTTCAATTTTTGGCATGCAAGGTTGGTAAGTTAGGTATCCCTAAGTGCTTGGTCTGCCAAATAGAGAATTTCACCCCGCACCTTGGTCCGGCTACGTGTGTATAATTTACTAATTGTTATCTTTACCTCAGATTAGACATCACATCAATATATGACTTAGTTTTCACGCTCGCACCAATTGACATTAGACTATTAGATAGTATCACACTAAATCTCTGTTGTTAATTCTTTTCTTATTAACTACCTCCTTGGTCCGGCAAGTAGCAACAAATTGAGTTCTAACACGTGCACTCATTAAAAAGACTTCTAAACGAAAGAATTACCAATACATGCATCAACATCATTCAAGAATCACTTTGTACATAAACTTACTTTAGTAATTCATCGTGGTTCCCACAACCAGGGTTGTGAAATTTAGGTACTCATTATCTCAAAAACACAATCAAAATTTATTAAAATAAATGTGTTTGTGTTAATCATAAAATTTAAGAACAATAGCTAAACTATCTTTTATTAATCACGAATACTGATACCATTTTTCGATGTGGAATTCATCTCTTTGGTAGATGAGGGATTCATGATATTTTTGGTAGTGTGGTAGGTGTGAAATTCATGACTTTTTTGGTAGGTGTACCACTTTTGGTAGGTGAGTAGTCCATTTTAAAGATTTTATTATAATATTCTTTTACTAAGTGTCTTAATCTTGATATCTCTTTAATATTATTTATGATGTATTCTAGATATAACATATCTTGGGTTCTTAGGTACGAATATAAATTTTCTTCCATTAATTGTTCTAATAATTTTATATCTTCCATAGATTCTGTCCAATATTGTAAATATTCGTAGTTCATTTTAGTCTGAATTTCTTTCTAAATCATACCATTCTATTTTTTCTAGGTTTAAATCATGTAGGTCTATTTCATACCATTGTTGGTTTAATATATCTTCTGATCCGTTATTATTAAATATTTTTTTCCATATTATTCTTCTTAATTCAATTATTTCTATATCTTTAAGTATATTTAAGATTAAAGCTTCATAGTTTTTTATCATTTCATCTTGCACGTGTGTAGTCATGTTCTTTATCATGCATGTTTTTTATTTCAAACTATTCCTTCATATCATATTCATAATTGATTAAATTCATATTAAATTATTATGAACTAGATTATCTGTTTATCATGTTCTCTTGTCACTACTAGCATCGTACTTTAGCGGATACTTCCTTCTTATCAGCGCCTCAACTTTGTTTACTCCCCTAAACGGCTTTCCTCGCCTACCGATTTCAACATTAGGATGGCATAGTATATAAGTTTTCTCCCTATTTCCAGTGTGCTAATAAACTAGAAATCATAATTCAAATAATTCTAATACATAATAACTAACATAAATTTATTCAATCATATATATATGATATTCAGAAATATATGGAATTAGTTCTGCATATTTATTGAACAATATACCTTTGCCTCTTGCTTATTCATGCTATCTGAAATATCTGGTTGGATTTCAGATTGCTCCATTGTTTTTAGTAACTTAATATTTATTGAGAATATTTTTGTGTACAAAGAAGGCTTACTTTCCGTCGAGAAAGTCTTGCCTTAGATATGCCTAATGACTTGTTATTTATGCTAGTAAAGTTTTTCCACCCTTTTTACATGTGTCTTTATACTATTTACTTTATACTATTCCTACTTTACACTTGTCTCCTACTTTATGACTTTACATCTTTACATTTGTCTTATGCTATTTACTTTATACTATTCCTACTTTATATTTGTCTTTTATTTTACGACTTTACATCTTTTCTACTTTACAATAAGTTTACAAACAAACAACTTTACTATTCCTACTTTACACATGTCTGCTACTATTTCTAATAAGTTAAATAACTTTATGACTTTTATATCTTTTTAATACGTAGATGACTTTAGCTTTCTTGACTTCTTATCTTGTCCATCTTCCTTTGTCTCCTTTTATCTTTCATTGTTATCTTCGTTTCTATCTTCATTATTATCATTCCAAGTCTACATCTGGAATTATGTTATCTTCTACGTTGCACTTTGAACATATATGATCAGGATATTTATGTCCAATTAACTTGCAATATCTGGTTAATAACTCTGTTGAAATAAATCTTGTCTTTAGTGCTCTCATCGTAGGTCGTTCTTCTAGTTTTAATAATGATAAAATCCATCGTTGGACTTCATCCATATCTGCTCTTCGTAGTTCTCTTGAATTTGAATATATCATTAATTGATCTCTCGAGTAATAACTCCATATAGCATTTCCGTTTAAATAATTATTTGCTAACTCTTGTATAATAGTTGATATACCAATTATTCTTTTGTTAGCATAAAAACTTGGTATCTCTATTTTGCATATTTCTTCTTGTTGTTCGATGTCCTCGGGTATAATCATATCTTTAGTTAGTCCTATCTTGATAACTTGTATTGGAGGTTTTATTTTCTCGTATAATATCTCTGCTGGTACTGTATAGAATTTTATATAAAATAAATTTCCTTTTGCAACTCTTTTGTATGTGATGAATGCTTTGTGTAGTTCTGGTATTCCACTAACTTCTTCTCCGTCGTATGTGTATACAATATTTAACAGTCTGTAGTTGTAACATGTTCTTACTAAATTAGCGTTAGTTTTTGGCCGTGCAATTAACTTGTTATATCCTTGTAACTTTCGTGTCAAATAATCTTGGTTTGGTTTTTTGTAGTTGATCTGGGGTTGCAGTTTAAATAAGTTTGGATTATGTGTATATTTTCGATACAGGTTTGTATGATGTAGCTATATGTCTTTCTCTCATTTTGGTATTGCAAACTATCTACGTATGTAGATGTTTGTGGTTCTATGGACATATGTTTAGGTGTCTTTTGGGTAAATGATTTTTCGAATAGTTGGTTTAAATTCGCATTTTTATGTTGTTTATCGCTAACTTGTTTGCTTATACCTGCAGCTGTATTTAAACAAACATTATGGGTTTTAAGGAGTTTCCAATCGTATCCTTTTAACTCAGGGTTTTTTTCGTCTTTCGATCGACGTAGCTCCGCATTTTTATAGTCATGCTGCTGACTAGCTTTAGACTTCAGATTATCTTCATTAGTCTTTAGCTTTTGTATCTCGTTGTCCATACTATCCACTTTTGTACAAAGTGTAGTAATGACTTTGAGTATCTTTTCAATTGTATCTTCTTCCTCAGTCTCAGTCTTAGTAGCTTTGTCGTGATAGGTAATCTGCAATAACATTCTTACCAGTTTTTATTACTTCAATTGTAAATGTAAAATTTAATATATTTAATACCAATCTCCTTATTTCTTTTGTTGTTACCGAATCTTGTATTTTTCTTGTTAGCCACCATTTTACTTGTGTGTTATCTGACCTTATAATAAATTTATTATATACGATATATGATTCAAATGATAGTAAACATTTATACACTGAATATAATTTCTTCCTATTTGTTTCCCATTTTATTTCTATATTAGTAAATGTTCCTGAATAATATCTACAATGATGTTCTATTTTTTCTCCATCGTAGTTGTATTTTAAGATTCCTCCATAATTTTTTCACTAGCGTCTAATTCTACTATATAAGTAATTTTTTTGTTTTCATTCGAAAAATATAGTTTAGGTAGGTTCTTACATAATAATTTTATTTTTTGTATTTGTGTTTGGTCTTTCTTATCAAACTGGTATTTTACATCTTTCTTTAATTTTTGTTGTAATGGTTTTAAATTTTCTGCTAATTTTGGTATATATTCTCTTACTTGGTTTACTAGTCCTAGAAATGACTGTAATTTCTTTTTCGTATCTAGCTGTTCTTTTGAGTTAATTATTTTTGTACTATATGCGTTTACATTTTTATTCCATTTTTATCTATTTGTATTCCTAGGAATTTTATTTGGCTTTTCATTATGTCTACTTTCTTTTTACTTAGGCTTATGCCTAAATATTCTATAATATGTATGAATTTTTCTAATAATCTTATGTGTTCATCTTGGGTGTTAGAATATAGTAATATATCATCAATATATATTACACAATTTTCTAATTGTTTAAAATAGTTATCCATAAAGTGTTGGTATCTACCTGGTGCATTTTTATATCTAAATGGAAATATTCCATTCGTAAAATCCTTGTGGTACAGTGAATGCTGTTAGTTTTTTAGATTCTTCTTCTAATTTTAAGTGATAAAATCTTGATTTACAATCAAATTTGCTAAAATAATTATATCCTTGTATTTGTCTTATCTTTAGTATTTTATTTGGTATCGAATAGTTATATGTTTTAGTTTTTGTATTTAAATTTCTATAATCAATAACCATTCTACTTTTTTCTCTTTTTTGTTCACTATGTTTATTTACGATAAATGCCGGACTTGTGTGCTTACTATTGCTTTCTTGTATATACCCTTTTTCAAGTAATTCATTTAAATGTATCTTAAATTCGGTTAAATCATTAAAATTATACTTTAATGGTTTTTGAGTTATTATACTATTATTATCAATTAGCTCAATTTTTACTTTTGTTTTATGTTTCTCCCATCCTTGTAAAGGATCCTCACTATATAATAATTCTAACTTATCTTGGATTATCTATACCCTATCTATGGAGAATATAATTAATTCTATTTTAGGGTCTTCTTCTTTTATATTTTCTAATTTTTGTGTAATTTTTTTGCTTCCTTTTATCCATTCTGTTGTTTTTCATTTTTTATTATTTACTCTTTTTGCTCCTATTTTTTGTTTACAAGGTGTTGTGAACCACCACTGTGTTTTTGTTATTATATGTGGGTATAATTTTTCTAAAAATGACATCCCTAATAGCATATCTTTTGTAGTCAATTCAAAGTTATATATTTCCTCTATAGTTAATATCTTATCCCATATTTGTATTTTTATATTTTTTGCCTTATATGTGATCATGCTTACTTCATTATTAAATCCTGTTACTACTATCGGTGTTTTTAATTTTTCCCACTTATCTTCTGGAAAACAATTGTATTTACATATATTAGCTTTTGTTCCCATATCTATCATTGGTGTATAATATCTGTTGTAATATCCTTCTATTATTATCTTTGCAAGTATATATATTTTCATATTTTTATCATACTAAAGTCCTTTTTATTATTACTCTTTTATTTTCATAATTTATTGTCAACTGCTTATCTTCTAGATTATATGATTTTACTTGTTCTAGCCATTTTATTCCTAAAGTGATATTTTTCATCTCCTTGATATACTTTAAACTTTATTATTATTGGTATTCCTCCAATGATTATTTCTTTTTCCGTAGTTTCTTCGGTATATGTTAATGCTTTTGGTAGTTCGGGGCATGATTATTCAGTAGTTATTATTTCATCTTCCGTCACTAATTTTCTTGTAATATAGTTTTCTTCTAGTCCTGTATTTATTAATATTAAATATTTTCGTTGTTCCATTATTCTTGTTATGTAGTAATTATGTGGTTTTCTTTCTTCTTACATTGATTTTTGTGGAGTTTTATCTATTCTTCTTGAGGTACTCATTTTTGATGATATTTGTGGTATTTCACAGTTTATTCTTTTTGATGTGCTTAATCTTTTTTTTACTATTTCTAAATCTTCTTCTGTGTCAATCTCATTATAACTATAATCATTCTTATCTATGACCGTAACTATTCTTTCAAAGGGATCTTCTATTTTTATTTTTTTTATTTTGTGTTTTGCTGTTATTTTATTTTTTGTTGTTAAAACATATAAGTTTTTACATCTAGCTGTAAATATTTTATTTTCCGGGGCTAGTTCTATTCTTGACATTTTCCAATATAATATTAATAATTTATCTATATTTTTGTCATTTATTGCTACTGAATAGTTAACACTTATTATAAATTAAATTTTTTGGTATATGAGGTTACCTTTTACTACACTTATTATACTTTTTTCTATAGGTTGTATGATCCTATCATCTGCTAAGTATATTTCTATGGGTGTATCTATTCCTTCTCTAAAATATGTTTTTATTAATATTTTCGTTCCTCCTAAATGTACATATTTAATTGGATTTTTAGCCTTAATATCTTGTATTTCTTTATTTATTATTCGTTTGTTTATTATTGGTATTTTAGCCTTAATATCTTATATTTCTTTATTTATTATTCGTTTGTTTATTATTAGTATTTTAGCCTTTCCTTTGGTGTATTTGCAATCTATGATATGTTCTCTTTGACTTACTATATAATATTTTTTTTTTTGTCGTTTAAACCAGTTTCTTATTGTTGGTATTTCGAATATTTTTGCTACGCTTAGATCTAATTCTTTTCCTTTTATTTGTTCAAATATATTATTATCAAATATTATTTTTTGTTCTGCCGATTCTTCATCTTGATATTTTTCTTTAGTTATTATTTGTATATCCGTTTCAATCATTTATATAGTGTTCATTATCTGATTCTGTTAATGAATTGTTTTCCATTTCGTCTATTTCATTTTCTGATAATTCATATATGCTATTTTCACTTTCTAATTCATAATCTACGTATTCTATTTGTGTATATTTTTCATCATCTATTATTATTTCTGATATTTGTTTTTTCTTTGGATTTTTATGTAATTTACCATCTCTAGCTATATGTCCTAATTTTCCACAATTATAACAAGTACATTCCGTTAATTTTCTTTTTGGTCTATATGGTCTTTTGGTTTTGTAGTTTTTTACATAATATCTTCTTCTCGGTTTTTTATATTTATATTTTGATTTGTATTTTTTATTATATTTCTTTCTATTTTTGTAATACCTATCCGTACAACCAAATTGAGGTGCTGTTTTATTGTTGTAACATCCCAAGTTTTTTACTAATATTTTTTCCATTCTTATTTCTTCTTTATGTTTTTCACATAGTTCCATAAACCATCGTTGCAAGAATTTCATTCTAGCTCCTAAGGTATATGTTAATTCTGCTTTATTTCAACTTTTTATTATTTTTGAATTAAAAGGATTTGGTAATTTTGTAAAATATAATTTTCTTATTTCTTTACTTTCTTATGTGTTATATGCTCCTTTATAATAGTATTCTCTAAATGCACATGTATATTAATCTATGTAACACATATTACATATTGCTAATTTTGTCATTAGATTTTGATTTATGATTTTTTCTTTATTTTGTTCTTCTACTTCTGTTGTCATACTACTAAATTCATTTCTTATAGCTATTTCATATTTATATAATATTTCTATAGTTGTAGTAGCTAATTCGCCATTAGATTTTTTATTACTTCTTAGAGTTTTTAAACTTTCATCTGATAAATTTTGTAGCCATAATTTTACTGTTCCTATAAGTGTTCTTTCTATATATTCTGGTGTCTCTGTTATTACTATTTTGTTATCTATTAATTGTTTTGATATATTCTATCCATAATTGGATTGTTTTATTTATATCTGCTACACAATCTAAATCTAAAAAATTATGTCGTTCAGTTATTGGTTTAGGTGTCTATTTTATATTTAATCTTTTATCCCATATAGTTTTTTCTCTATCATATTGTTCATAGTTTTTATTATAATATTTTGGATTTAAATCTTTTGGGTTTTTTTACTCCTGATTTGATAGATTTTTCATCCATGTCTATGCTTCTTGTATTTATTTCTAAATTCTTTGTATTATCTATGTTTGCTAAAAGTTCTGTATATGTTTCTCTTGTTTTCGAATGTTGTTCTAGATCATCGTCGTTTATTTCATCAACTCTTATTTTGGGTAGATTATCTTGGTTATTTTCTTCTTTTTCTTCTAATTCATCTTCTAGTTGCAATTTTTCTTTAAATTTAATTATCTCATTTGTTAATTTTGGTTTTTGTTCTTTTTCTTTTTGTTTTATTTCATACATTTCTTTTAATATTGCTAGCTCTTTTTCTAGCTCTATTATTTTGGTATTTTTTACTTCTTCTAATTGTTGTACTTTCTTTTTTGCTTGCTGTTTTATTTTTTCTATTTCCGTTTTTCTATTTATTTCTTTATTTTGTTTTGTTATTCTTATCATAACAGTTAAACTATCTTCTAGTTTTACCATTTTTTTTTCGAACATTAGACTTATATTGTCACCTATTTTCTTATATCTTCTTCCTAGATTAGAAAATATTATTTTTATTTTTAGTCCGTCATTGTTTTCATATGTTTTTTCATCTATTGCGTATTTTTTCGTATTCATTTATGGATTGTGTTGAAGTTTATATTCTAAGTTATTTATTTGTATGTATAGATATAAAATAGTCTTTCTTTGTGATATTATAGATTTGTGACAAATTCTTGCAAATATATTACTGTTAAGTCTATTTTGCCTATGTGCTAATTCTTGTCTTTTTGCTATAATTATTTCATTAAATTTTTGTCTATATTCGTTATTCTCGTTATTCATTGTAATTTTAAATATTGAATATATTTATATTCTACTTTAGATATATTATCTATTAATTGATTTAATTTTTCGTTATCAGTTTTTGTCATATTAAGTTGTTTATATTTCAGATATAATTTGTTTAATTTTCTTCTTATTTTTCTTAACTTTACAGTAGTATGTTTCTTCCTATGTTTCTTATCATCCATAGCTCTGATACCATTTTTTGTGCGGAATTCATCTTTTTGGTAGGTGAGGGATTCATGATATTTTTGGTAGTGTGATAGGTGTGGAATTCATGACTTTTTGGTAGGTATACCACTTTTGGTAGGTGAGTAGTCCATTTTAAAGATTTTATTATAATATTCTTTTACTAAGTGTCTTAATCTTGATATCTCTTTAATATTATTTATGATGTATTCTAGATATAACATATCTTGGGTTCTTAGGTACGTATATAAATTTTCTTCCATTTATTGTTCTAATAGTTTTATATCTTCCATAGATTCTATCCAATATTGTAAATATTCGTAGTTCATTTTAGTCTGAATTTATTTCTAAATCATACCATTCTATTCTTTCTAGGTCTAAATCATATAGGTCTATTTCATACCATTGTTGGTTTGATATATCTTTTGATCCGTTATTATTAAATATTTTTTTCCATATTATTCTTCTTAATTCAATTATTTCTATATCTTTAAGTATATTTAAGATTAAAGTTTCATAGTTTTTTATCATTTCATCTTGCACGTATGTAGTCATGTTCTTTATCATGCATGTTTTTTAATTCAAACTATTCCTTCCTATCATATTCATAATTGATTAAATTCATATTAGATTATTATGAACTAGATTATATGTTTATCATGTTCTTCTATCACTACTAGCATCGTACTTTAGTGGATACTTCCTTCTTATCAGCGCCTCAACTTTGTTTACTCCCTAAATGATTTTTCTTGCCTACCGGTTTCAACATTAGGATGACATAGTATAGAAGTTTTCTCACTGTTTCCAGTGTGCTAATAAACTAAAAATCATGATTTAAATAATTCTAATACATAATAACTAACATAAATTTACTCAATCATATATATGATATTCAGGAATATATAAAATTAGTTCTGCATATTTTTTGAACAATATACCTTTGCTTCTTGCTTAGCCATGCTATCTGAAATATCTAATTGGATTTCAGATTTTTCCATTAGTATTTTAAATATTTATCTTATTTGAGAGAGTGTTTTTACGGAAGAGGATTTTTATTATGTTAGTCGCTGCCTGCCTTTTCATTTACATATACCTCTCTTTATATAGAAAGGAATTGCTACTTTACAATCCTTCACAATACTACACGTACACCTACTACCTAATAATGTGCCTATAATATAATATAATATAGTATATCTACTTTATGACACATCTACCTACTTTATGACACAATGACACACTTTATGACTTTTTACATATCTTACTATACACTTTATGACTCTTGAGTCCAATTACTATACACTTTACTATTTGCTTTTTGTTTTGTCGTCCAAAAGTATCTCTTTTTCTCCTCTTCTTATCTCTTTGTCTTCCCCTTCATGACTTTCTTTGTACATGTGTCTATTTTACTTTTTTGTCTTTTTCTTATTTTCTTCCGTCTCTATCTTATTAGATCATTCTAGTTGTATATCTGGAATTATATTATCTTTTCCGTTACGTTTTGAACATATGTGGTCAGGGTATTTATGACCAATTAGCTTGCAATATCTAGTTAATAACTCTGTCGAAATAAATCATACTTTTAGTGCTCGTGTCGTAGGTCGTTCTTCTGGCTTAATAATGATAAAATCCATCTTTGGACTTCATCCATATTTACTTTCCTTAGCTCCCTTGAATTGGAATAAATCATTAACTGATCTCTTGCATAGTAGCTCCATATAGTGTTTCCGTTTAAATAATTATTTGCTAGCTCTTGTATAATGGTTGATATATCAATTATTCTCTTATTGGCATAAAAATTGGATATCTCGCTTTTTTTTATCTCTGGTTGTCATTCGATATCTTCCGATATTATCATATTTTTTGTTAGTCTTATCTTTACCACTTGTATCGGAGGTTTTATTTCCTCATATAATATCTCTGTTGTTGCCGTATAAAATTTTACATAGAATAAATTTCCCTTAGTAACTCTCTTATATGTAATAAATGCTTTATGTAGTTCCGGTATTCCACTTAGTTCCTCTCTGTCATATGTATATACTGTATTTAATAGTCCATAGTTATAACATGTCCTTACTAAGTTGGCGTTAGTTTTCAGTTGTGCAATTAGTTTATTATAACCTTGTAATTTTTGGGTTAAATAATCCTATTTGGGTTCTTGGGTTGTAGTAGATCTGGGGTTAAGATTTAAAAATGTTTGGATTTTGTATATATTTTCTATGTAGGTTCGCGTAATATGGTTATATGTTCTTTTGTTATGGTGTATGCTATCCGCATATATAGAAGTTTGTGGTTCTATAGTCAATATGCTTTTTGGTGTTAGCCTTGGGGTAAATGGTTTTCGAATAACTGGTTTAAGTTTGAGTTCTTATGTTTTTCACTAACTCGTTGGCTTGTACCTACAACTGTATTTAAACAAATGTTATGGACTTTTAGGTGTTTTCCAACGTCATCTTTTAGCTCTGGATTTTTTCTGTCTTCCGATCGACATAGCTCCGCATTTTTACAGTCATGCTGCTGACTTATACTAGCTTTAGACTTCAGATTATCTTCATTAGTCTTTAGCTTTTGTATCTCGTTGTCCATACTATCCACTTTTGTACAAAGTGCAGTAATAGCTTTGAGTATCTTTTCAATTGTATTTTCTTTCCCAGTCTCAGTCTGAGTAGCTTTGTCGTGATAGGTAATCTGCAATAACATTCTTATTAGTTTTTATTACTTCAATTGTAAATGTAAAATTTAATATATTTAATACCAATCTCCTTATTTCTTTTGTTGTTACTGAATCTTGTATTTTTTCTTGTTAGCCACCATTTTACTTGTGTATTATCTGTTCTTATAATGAATTCGTTATATACAACATATGGTTCAAATGATAATAAACACTTATATACTGAATATAATTCTTTTCTATTTATTTCTCATTTTATTTCTGTATTATTAAATATTCCTGAATAATACCCACAATGATGTTCTATAGTATTGGCATCATACTTGTATTTTAATATTCCTCTATAACTTTTTTCACTCGCATCTGATTCTATTATATAAGTAAATTTTTTGTTTTCATTTGGAAAGTATAGTTTAGGTAAGTTTTTACATAATAATTTTACCTTTCGTATTTGTATTTGGTCTTTTTTATCAAACTGATATTCTATATCTTTCTTTAATTTTTGTTGTAATGGTTTTAAATTCTCTGCTAATTTTGGTATGTATTCTCTTACTTGATTTACTAGTCCTAAGAATGATTGTAATTTCTTTTTTGTGTCTAGTTGTTCATTTGAGTTAATTATTTTTTGTACTATATGTTTTTGCATCTTTATTTCATTTTTATCTATCTGTATTCCTAGGATTTCTATTTAGCTTTTCATTATGTCTGCTTTCTTTTTACTTAAGCTTATCCCCGAATATTCAATGATATGTATGAATTTTTCTAATAATCTTATGTGTTCATCTTGGGTTTTGAAATATAATAATATATCATCAATATATACTACACAATTCTCTAGTTGTTTAAAGTAGTTATTCATAAAGTGTTGATATCTACCTGGGGCGTTTTTATATCCAAATGATAATACGTTCCATTCATAAAATTCTTGTGGTACTGTAACTGCTGTAAGTTTTTTAGATTCCTCTTCTAACTTTAAGTGGTAAAATCTTGATTTGCAATCAAATTTACTAAAGTAATTATATCCTTGTAGTTGTTTTATCTTTAATATTTTATTTGGTATTGAGTAATTATATGTTTTAGTTTTTGCATTTAAATTTCTATATTCAATAACCATTCTACTTTTTCCTCTTTTTTGTTCACTATGTTTATTTACTATAAATGTTGGGCTTGTATGTTTACTATTGTTTTCTTGTATATATCCTCTTTCTAGTAATTCACTTATATGTATCTTAAATTCGGTTAAATCATTAAAATTATACTTTAATGGTTTTTGTGTTATTATACTATTATTATCAATTAGCTCAATTTTTACTTTGGTTTTATGTTTTTCCATCTTTTTAAAGGATCTTCACTATATAATAATTCTAACTTATCTTGGATTATTTTTACGTTATATATAGAGAATATAATTAATTCTATTTTAGGGTCTTCTTCTTTTATATTTCCTAATTTTTGTGTAATTTTTTCACTTCCTTTTATCCATTCTGTTATTTTTCATTTTTTGTTATTTACTCTTTTTGCTCCTAGTTTTTGTTTACATGGTGTTGGGAACCACCAGTGTGTTTTTGTTATTATATGTGGGTATAATTTTTCTAAAAATGGCATCCCTAATAGCATATCTTTTGTAGTCGATTCAAAGTTATATATTTCCTTTATAGTTAATATCTTATCTATATTTGTATTTTTATATTTCTTGCATAATATATGTGATCATGCTTCCTTCATTATTAAATCTTGTTACTACTATCGGTGTTTTAAATTTTTCCCATTTATCTTCTGGTAACAATTGTATTTACATATTTTAGCTTCTGCTCCTGTATCTATCATTGGTGTATAATATGTGTTGTAATATCCCTCTATTATTATCTTTGCAAGTATATATATTTTCATATTTTTATCATAAGCAAGTTCTTTTTATTATTATCTTCTTATTATTATAATTTATTGTTAACGGTTTGTCTTCTAGATTATATGGTTTTACTTGTTCTAGCCATTTTATTTCTAAAATGATATTTTCATCTTCTTGATATACTTTAAATTTTATTACTATTGGTACTCCTTCAATGATTATTTCCTTTTCTGTAGTTTCTTCGGTATACATTAATGCTTTTGGTAGTTCGGAGCATAATTGTTCGGTAGTTATTATTTCATCTTCCGTCACTAATTCTCTTGTAATATAGTTTTCTTCTTGTCCTGTATTTATTAGTATTAAATATTTTCGTTGTTCCATTACTCCTGTTATGTACTAATGATGTGGCTTTATTTCTTCTTTCATTGATTTTTGTGGGATTTTATCTATTCTTCTTGAGGTACTCATTTTTTATGATATTTGGGGTATCTCATTGTTTATTCTTTTCGATGTACTTAGTCTTTCTTTTACTATTTCTAAATCTTCTTCTATATCGATTTCATTATAACTATAATCATTATTATCTATGACTGTAACTATCCTTTCAAAGGGATCTTCTATTTTTATTTTATCTATTTTATTTTTTGATGTTATTTTATGTTTTGTTGTTAAAACATTTAAATTTTTACATTTAGCTGTAAATATTTTACTTCCTGGGGCTAGTTCTATTTTTGACATTTTTCAATATAATACTAATGATTTATCTATATTTGTGTCATTTATTGCTACTGAATAGTTAGCACTTATTATAAATTAAAATTTTTGGTATATGAGGTTACCTTTTACTACACTTATTATACTTTTTTCTATAGGTTGTATTATCCTATCATCTGCTAAGTATATTTCTATGGGTGTATCTATTCCATCTCTAAAACATTCTTTTATTAATATTTCCGTTCCTCCTAAATGTATATATTTAATTAGATTTTTAGCCTTAATATCTTGTATTTCTTTATTTATTATTCGTTTGTTTATTATTGGTATTTTAGTCTTTCCTTTGGTGTATTTGCAATCTATGATATGTTCTCTTTAACTTACTACAGAATATTCTTCTTTTTGTAGTTTAAACCAGTTTCTTATTGTTGGTATTTCGAATATTTTTACTACGCTTAGATCTAATTCTTTTCCTTTTATTTGTTCAAATATATTATTATCAAATATTATTTTTTGTTTTGTCGATTCTTCATCTTGATATTTTTCTTTAGTTATTATTTGTACATCTGTTTCAGTCATTTATATAGTGTTCATTATCTGATTCTATTAATGAATTATTTTCCATTTTGTCTGTTTCGTTTTCTGATAATTCATATATGTTATTTTCACTTTCTAATTTATAATCTACGTATTCTATTTGTGTATATTTTTCATTGTCTATTGTTATTTCTGATATTTGTTTTTTCTTTGGATCTTTAGGTAATTTACAATCTCTAGCTATATTTCCTAATTTTCCACAATTATAACAAGTACATTCCGTTAGTTTTCTTTTTGGTCTATATGGTCTTTTGGTTTTGTAGCTTTTTACATAGTATCGTCTTCTTGGTTTTTTATATTTATATTTTGATCTATATTTTTTTATTATATTTCTTTCTATTTTTATAATACCTATCCGTACAACCAAATTGAGGTGCTGTTTTATTTTTGCAACATGCCAAGTTTCTTACTAATATTTTCTCCATTTTTATTTTTTCTTTATGTTTTTCACATAGTTCTTTAAGCCATCGTTGGAAGAATTTTATTTTGGCTCCTAATGTATCTGTTAATCCTGCTTCATTCCAACTTTTTATTACTTTTGAATTATAAGGTTCTGGTAATTTTGTAAAATATAATTTTCTTATTTCTTTACTTTCTTCTGTGCTATATGTTCCTTTATAATAGTATTCTCTAAATGCACATCTATATTCATCTATGTAACACATATTACATATTGCTAATTTTGTCATTAGATTTCGATTTATGATTTTTTCTTTATTTTGTTCTTCTACCTCTGTTGTCATACTACTAAATTCATTTCTTATAGCTACTTCGTATTTATATAATATTTCCATAGTTGTAGTAGCTAATTCGCCATTAGAGTTTTTATTACTGCTTAGAGTTTTTAAACTTTCATCTGATAAATTTTGTAGCCATAATTTTACTGTTCCTATAAGCGTCCTTTTTATATATCCTGGTGTCTCTGTTATTACTATTTTGTTATCTATTAATTGTTTTGATATATATCCTATTCATAGTTGGATTGTTTTATTTATATCTGCTATACAGTCTAAATCTAAAAAATCATATCGTTCAGTTATTGGTTTAGGTATCAGTTTTTTATTTAATCTTTTATCCCATATAATTTTTTCTCTATCATATTGTTCATAGTTTTTATTATAATATTTGGATTTAAATATTTTGGATTATTTACTCCTGATGTGCTAGGTTTTTCATCTATGTCTACATCTCCTGTATTTATTTCCAAATTCTTTGTATTATCTATGTTTGCTAAAAGCTCCGTATATGTTTCGCTTGTTTTCGAATGTTGTTCTAGATCATCGTCGTTTATTTCATCAATTTTTATTTTGGGTAGATTATCTTGGTTATTTTCTTCCTTTTCTTCTAATTCATCTTCTAATTGCAATTTTTTCTTTAAATTTATTTATCTCATTTGCTAATTTTGTTTTTTGTTCTTTTTCTTTTTGTTTAATTTCATACATTTCTTTTAACATTGCCAGCTCTTTTTCTAGTTCTATTATTTTAGTATTTTTTACTTCTTTTAGTTGTTGTACTTCCTTTTTTGCTTGTTTTATTTTTTCTATTTCCGTTTTTCTATCTATTTCTTCATTTTCTTTTGTTATTTTTATCATAGCAGTTAAATTATATTCTAGTTTTACCGTTTCATTTTCTAACATTAAACTTATATTGTCACCTATTTTCTTGTATCTTCTTCCTAGAGTTGAAAATATTATCTTTATTTTTAATCCGTCATAGTTTTCATATGTTTTTTCATCTATTGCGTATTCTTCCTTATTCATTTATAGGTTGTGTTGAAGTTTATATTCTAAACTTTATATTTGTATTTCTAGATATAAAATAGTTTTTCTTTGTGCTATTATAGATTTTTTGCAAATTCCTGCGAATATGTTATTATTAAGTCTATTTTGCCTATGTTCTAATTCTTGCCTTTTCGCTATAATTATTTCAGCAAATTTTTCTTTATATTCATTATTCTTGCTATTCATTATATCTTTAGATATTGAATATATTTATATTCTATTTTAGATATATTATTTATTAATTGATCTAATTTTTCGTTATTAGCTTTTGTGATATTAAGTTGTTTATATTCTGGATATAATTTGTTTAATTTTTTTTTTATTTTTCTTAACTTTCTACTAATATATTTCTTACTATGTTTCTTATTATCCATAGCTCTGATACCATTTGATAATAATATATTTGAACAAATAAAAGGAAAAGAATTAGATATAAGCGTAGCAAAAATGTTCGAAATACCAACAATAAGAAACTGGTTTAAACGACAAAAAGAAGAATATTATATAGTAAGTCAAAGAGAACATATCATATATTGCAAATACACTAAAGGAAATGCTAAAATACCAATAATAAACAAATAAATAATAAATAAAGAAATACAAGATATTAAGGCTAAAAATCCAATTAAACATGTATAGTTAAGAGGAACAGAAATATTAATAAAATCATGTTTTAGAGAACCTCCACGACGGCTCTTCCAAAGTTCCTAAGCTAGAAGAAAATCTATGTTGTGTATTTTTATTTTTTTTTGCATTATGAAAAAACAAATTACAAAAGTTGGAATAAACTTCCATACTAGTACAAGAAAGAGATAAAGAAATAGTAGTACCACAATAAATAGTTGTGTATTATTTCTTGGTTCTTGGCTCCCCAAAGAATAATTTTTGCATCCCCTATTTATAGATAGAGAAATCCTAAATAAAATAATTGAGTTCAAGATAAATTAGGAAAACAAAATCCAATTAAATTGGGTTTGCACTGTATGCGTGATTTCTCCAAATTGTTGGCGGCAGAGGGGAGCCAGTCAGCTTACACGTGGCAGCATCAAGCCTAATTCAAATTGAATTGGCGTTCAACTTTGCACCATATATAGGAATATATTATTTTAATAAATTTAATCCATTAAGCTGCTTGTTTGATTTCCTTTTTCAATCTTTCATTTTTAATTCGTTTTAGCTCCAAACTTCTTCGTTTTTCCACCAATTTAATCCTAAAAATAAAATAAACTATTTAGCACAATCCATAAAATTTATGCTCGAAAAGGACAAATATAAATAATAAATGTGAGGCAAATAATGATTAAAACTATATATTTTTGGCCTCACATCATATAACACCTCAGATAGAGGAAAGGCTAGAAAGGGGTCAAGCGGGCAAGTCACAAGCCTAAAACTGGACCATGGGACCCTCCACGGAGCCCTAGACTGGCCGTAAAGGGGACCACAACCTTTTTTGTTGCTTGTGAAGTCGTTCCAGAACTTGCCCAAAAAGGTTCCCCTCCCACAGACCCTTAGACGACTTGTGGTGAGGATAATTGGCCGTACAAGTGGTCGTGAAGGGGGTCAAGTTAGTAGGGGTCCTCCCCTAGCCATTGGTCAAGGGCCACGGGAGTCAAAACGGCCCGTGAAGACGTCCGTGAAGAGGTTTCATTAGACTTAGAGTTTAGGTTCAACTTCAAACAGTCATATATTTTAGCGTAAAATGAATTATGTTGTCCATGACCTATCAAATTAAAGGTCTATAAATCCTCTTTCCAACGCCACCAAGTTTGCCTAATTCCAGCTCAGAGTAAAAAGTTATGCCCGAGATAGTGAAGCACTGTCCAGTAGAATGTCTTCACGACCCGTGGTAGTATGACAACCCGTTTTGGTCTCCATGATGCCAATTTGGCAGTTTCCAATCAGGAACTCTTGGGTCTTTTCCCCCAATTGTTTTAACTCAATACTATGTTGTTTTTCCTTCTACCCAATGCCCTATATAATGATTTTAAACCTCCAAACCACCCAAACTCAATTAATTCTCTTAAATTTCCAAAAGAAGATCAATTTCCTCCTCTTAAATATTTCTCTCTCTAGAAGTTGAAGAAGAAAGCTGGGGTTTGAAGATCAGGGCTCCTAATCCTCTATTGTTTCCAAGCTTTTGGCATAAATGTATGAAAATTTTCATCCATGGAGCCCTTTCCTCCACGGAGTTCCAAATTCTCCAATTTTGTAACGTTAGATTCCCCAATTAAGTTAGGGTTTTCTTCAATTGCCACGGGTTCTCTTCAATGTTGATTTAATTGATTGTTTTATGACTTTTTATGCATTAATTGAAGTAATTGCATGCTTTTAAGTTGATTTCCCATGAACCCATGCATAACCCATGTTTTATAAGCTATGTTGATATAATATGGGTCTTGAATTATGAAAGATGAATTTATGAAAATATGCATGTCTTCTCTTTATGAAATGGATGTGAATGAATGTGAAGATGTTTTTAATTTGAAAGTATGATGGAGTTTATGAATTATTGAAAATAATGCATGTTCATGAGTGTTTAAGCCATATCTCGACATATTTGTAATTGTATTCATTGATGATATATTGATTTATTCGAGAAGTGATGAGGATCATCCTAATTATCTCAGAACAGTCCTCCAAACTCCCAAGGATAGAGAGTTGTATGCTAAATTTTCTAAGTATGAGTTTTGGATTGAGTTTATGGCATTCTTAGGCCACATTGTATTTGGAGAAGGGATTTGAGTCGACAATCAAAAAATTGAAGTAGTGCAAAATTGGTCCAAACCCATATCTCTAATTGATATAAGGAGTTTCTTAGATTGGCTGGTTACTATAGGAGGTTCGTCGAGGGATTTTCATCTATTTCATCCCCATTGACAAAGTTGACTAAGAAAGCAGTTAAGTTTCAATGGTATGAAGCTTGTGAGAAAAGTTTTTAGGCATTGAAAGCCCAGTTATCTACTACCCAGTGTTGACCCTCCCAGAGGGTACAAAAGTCTTTGTGGTGTATTGTGATGCATCCAGAGTTGGACTAGGTTGTGTATTGATGCAGAATGGTAAGGTTATAACATATGCCTCCAGACAGCTCAAGCTTCGTGAGAAGAATTACCCAACTCATAATCTAGAGTTGGCAGCGGTAGTATTTGCCTTGAAAATATGGTGTCACTATTTCTATGGTATTCATGTAGATGTTTTAACCGATCACAAGAGTCTCCAATATGTTTTCAGTCAAAAAGAGCTTAATCTCAGACATAGGTGGTGTTTAGAATTGCTTAAGGATTACGACATGAGTATCCTGTATCACCCAGGTAAGGCTAATGTTGTTGTTGATGCTTTAAGAGAGTTGTCTATGCGAAGCACCACTCATGTTGAGGAAGACAAGAAAGAATTAGCCAAAGATGTCCACATACTTGCACTTTTGGGAGTCCGTTTGTTAGATTCCAATGAAGGTGGAGTGGTGATGATGAATGGGGCTGAATCATCACTAGTGTCGGAAGTGAAAGAGAAGTAAGACCAAGACCCTCTTTTGCTTGAACTAACGTCAAATGTTCATAAGAAGAAGGTGATGACTTTTGAACAAGGGGGAGATGGTGTGTTGAGATATGAAGGTAGACTGTATGTGCCGAAGGTGGATGAGCTTCAACAGAGAATCATGGAAAAAGGTCATAGTTTGAGATATTTAATTCATCCCCGTTCCACAAAGATGTACAATGACTTGAGAGAAGTCTATTGGTGGATTAGTATGAAGAGGTGTATTGCAGATTTCGTTACCAAGTGCCCAAATTTCTAACAAGTCAAGGTAGAGCACAAAAGGCCTGGTGGTGTGGCTCAAAATATAGCTCTTTCAGATAGGAAGTGGGAGATGATCAATATGAATTTCATCATTGGCTTGCCATAATCGCAGACAACATGATTCGATTTGGGTGATTGTTGATTGGATGACTAAATATGCCCATTTCTTGTCGGTGAAGACTACCAATTCAGCAGAAGATTATGCTAGATTGTACATTCAAGAGATAGTCCAACTTCATGGAGTTCATATGTCCATTATTTCATATAGAGGTGCGCAATTCACCGCTCAATTCTGGAAGTCTTTTCAGAAAGGTTTGGGTTCGAAGGTAAATCTTAGTACCACTTTCCATACTCAAACTTATGGTCAAGCAGAGCGCACAATTAAGACCCTAGAGGATATGTTGAGGGCATGTGTCATAGAATTCAAAGGTAATTGGGATGATCACTTGCCTAGCATAGAGTTTGCTTGCAATAATAGTTATAACTCAGTATCCAAATGGCTCCTTATGAGGCTCTTTATGGACGAAGGTGTAGATATCCTATTAGTTAGTTTAAGGTTGGGAAGCTGAGTTAATAGGGTCAGACTTGGTTCATCAATCTATGGAGAAAGTAAAGATCATTCAGGAAAGGCTGAAAACATCACAAAGTCATCAAAATTCTTATATAGATGTTAGGAGGAGAGACTTAGAATATGAGGTTGATGATTGGGTCTACTTGAAGGTTTCACCCATGAAGGGTGTTATGAGATTTGGTGAGAAGCGGAAACTCTGTACCCGGTACATTGGTCCTTATCGGTTGTCCAAGAGAATTGACAATGTAGCTTATGATTTGGAGCTACTGTGAGAGTCAGTAGCAGTCCATCTGGTATTCCACATTTCTATGTTGAAGAAGTGTATGGGCGATCCTTCACTTATTGTACCTACTGAAAGTATTAGTATCAAGGACAACTTATCTTATGAGGAAGTGCCCGTTCAGATTCTGGATCATCAGGTTTGCAAGCAGAGAACCAAGGAGGTTGCATCAGTCAAGGTCTTATGGAGGAATCAATTTATTGAGGAAGCTACTTGAGAGAATGAGGAGGATATGAAGAAGAGATACCCACATCTCTTTCCTTCTGGATAAATTCTAAAATAAGGTAATAATTTTCTGTCAAGTATCACTTAAGTTTCCACATTAAGTTTATGTTGATTGTTTGTAGGGTGCTTGGGTTAGGGTTGTTAAATGCGTCCCACCCATGTCTGTTTAGTGTGATCTCATTCGAAGACGAATGTTTTCAGGGGGAGATATGGTAACACCTCAGAGTTCGATCAATTTTTAATCTTGGATCAACTTCAAACTAACATATCTTTTAGCACATGAAGAGTTAGGTATCCCATGAGATATCAAAGTGAAGTTCTTTGAGTCCTCTTTACAACTGCATAAAGTTGGCTAAATTTCGAGCTCCGAGTAAAATGTTATGGTTATTTGAGTGGAGCCTCTCTATCTAAGGCTTTTCATCCGTTTAAGGGAAGGGGTATTTTGGTCTATTCCTTACCCCACTAGGCCTAAAACGTTTTTCCACACCCAAATTGAGGGCCTAATCAGACACTAAGTTATTTTCCACTTTCCTAAATGCTAAGAGTTTGAGATAAGGGTTTCAAGAAGAGGAAAAAAGAGTTTTCAAGCATTCATTCAAGGGTTGAAGAATTTCGCCAAGAACGAGGGTTCTTTCGAGGTATGTAAGCATCTCATAGTGTTGGGTTTGTTTGCCCTCATGCTAATCATGTAACTTCATTAATGAATTCATCCATGCGATTGTTTATATTGAGATTTTTGCGATGTTCTTGAGTTTTAACCCCATTCTTTAACAATGGAGGTTTTGAGTTCTTGAGGTGAGGGTCTTGCAAATGAGTGGTGTTTCTTAATAGATTTTGGGTAGAATTTCGATAATTTCATGTTTGGTTTGTTAATCAAAAGAAGTTTGGAGGAAATAATTTGATTCTAGATAAGTTAGGACTTGAAAAACTGAAGAAAAATTCATCAGATAGGCACAGGTGTGGGGCAGCGCTCCGCCACTACGCCAGAACTACTGTCCAGTAGTTTGGGGTCTGGCGCGGCATACCACTCAGTGCGCCCTAAATAGTGTCTAATAGTTTTGGGGTTGGCGCCCTGATCCATTCAGTGCACCAGGGTCGCCAGGTCCCTTACTCTTCGTCCTTTTTTCTGTGTGTGTTCTCTCGAATCGTACTTGCATTATCTTCTTGATATTCACTCTTAAAGTATTCATTAATCCTTGAGAGATCCTACATGTCTTAATCACATGTCTTAATTCACATTTTGAATTAAAGTAGAGTTAAGAGGAAAGTTCAAGAGATCCTTTTGAGTCAAACGTGAGAACCCTTTTGAAATTAACTAAAGATTTAAACAAAGTCTTGAGTAAATGGGTATGAGAATGAGGAGAGTTGAGTTTCATCTTTCAAAATGAGTGTAAGGTGTAATATCTCGGAACTTAAAATACATTTGTGACTCGTAAACACCAATGCACATATATGATATCAGGGGAGGTATATCATTGAAAATGGTTAAGCATACCATGCAACCCTTATATTTATTCATTTGAAGAGTTAAAGAAAAGTTTTAGGTCAAATATATCATTAAAGAAAATATTAAAGTTTAAAGGTTCATTGTGGAGGAATACTACAAATGATCTCATTTCTCATCCGACTAGGAACGAGCATATCTCCTAATATATAACGAATTAGAGGGCCTACAACCTATCCAATTGAAGGTATTTGAGTCTAGTTTCCAGAAAAACAACCTACCTGTTAAAACAATATCTAAGTGAAAAGTTATGTTCATTCTACGACAAACGTGTGCACTGCCCAATCACTGCGGGACATGTGGCACTTTAGAGAAAGTCGACCAAATTTGTTGTTTTTATATTAGAAGTTTGGGATATACTTTCTCATATACTCAAGAACGTGTAAGGACTGGTTTCAAGTTATTTCTTCATATTTTTCTCATCTTCAATCTACCAAAGCTTAAGGTAAGTTGGTTTCTTCAAGAATCAAGTGTCTTCCTCTCCATAGACCTATAGATATACTTAGCTAAATGTTTTCTTGAAGGAAAAAGTATTGTTGTTGGAGAATAAAGAAGGGCAGGGGGTGCTTTTCTTTGATATATAGATATGAATCCTTTTCTATCTTCATAAATAGTATTCCAAGGATGCTTTAAGTATAATTTACAGGTAGGACTTACGGGACAGTGATAGGAAGCCGTGAGTCCATGTTTTACCCATTGTATTTGATGTTTTTGTGATGAGGGAGTTTGTAGAAGGTTGTGTTGGCTGTTGTTTTGACCAAATAAGGGGTCAATGGTATTGTATTGGGGAAGTAAACTGGTTACATTAAAAAGGAAGGCGAGGTATAGAGAACGCAACTATTATAGTTCTTGAAAGTTTGTTGCTCAGCAAGTGTTTGATGAAATTCCTAAGTCGCTAAGAATATGTTGTAGCTGGTTATATGAGCTCCTATTATTTTAATTTATGGCATTAGTTATCTACCAACTTAAACTATGAGCTTATAAAGGAATTTGACATCGTTAACAAGGAACCGGTGGGATGGTGATCGGAGGCCATGAGTTTTACTTTTATGTTAAGTGTGGATGATTAAGGGGGCTAGTTCTCTATGGTTAAAGGATGAGGAGTAATATTGAACATGTAAATAAGTCGTAAGACTACTTGGAAAGTAGAGAAAGAGAAGGGTGTGGTGATACACCACTCATCTATGGTAATTGTTGAGATTGTTGCTCGCGAACCATTAATGTGTTTTTGGCATTGTTGTGACTCTTGATTAGTTTCTAATACTATACATTTTATGATTTTATGTTATAGATAAAGTTGTCAGCAAAGGATGACGTAAGATAGTAAGTCCCGAATTAATGTATGTAAAGCTAAAGCCTTTTTTTCCCTTAAGGCATGACCTAAATTCGCATGTTCTTTTGATAAATATCACTATAGATTCTATGATACTTGAAAGAAAGTTATCCTATTTTATAAACCCTCTCATGTTGAGTCCCAAACCTATAGAGTTATAGTACTCTTCAAGGATGCAATATGTTTCACACAACTACATTTGTCTATAGTTGGAACTCTTAGAAGTTATCGGTGTACATGTTGCATAAATTTAAAGAAAGCAGCCAGCCTTAGACTGTTCATAAGTGCATAGGTCACAGGATATATGATTCTCAAGCTAAAGAATGTAATCACGAATTGTATCACGAGCTATGTGATTAATGAATTAATTATTATAAATAATTGCAAGTAGTTGAGATTATAGACTACTCTGCAGTGTAGGGTGGGTATATTTAGGGCCACTACATGCGACGCTACTTTGTGCACATAATTCAGATATAGTCAGTTGGAATTTTTCGGTTGTGGATTCACCTGACTGATACAATCCTGGGGACAGACCATACAGGAGCCCTAGGGGGCGTACCTTGATAGACCTCGTTACTAGACTATGAGATTTTACGTGTGGTAGTGACAGTGGGCTGCAAATACCATACAGGGTTCACTAATCACCTTCAGTAGGCCATCATGTGATTCCATGACAGTTAGCTTTACAAAGGGCAAATAAGCGATATAATGAAGTAAATATATCACTTAGGAAAATTATAGGTATTATATATATAAATGACTAAGCCATGAAACGTTGGATGAGGACCCTTGAGGTTGGTCACAATTCTAGTTACGGATTATTTCTCCTGCGTACAGATGCTCAGATTTGCCTAACATGATATTCAATGTCTACTTGTTATTCAGTTTGCTTTACATACCAATACAAGTTTTGTATGTACTAACGTCCCTATTATTTTGGCATTTCATTTGGATCACTACAAGCTTAGGAACTCAGGACAACAAGTATTTTCAGTAGACTAGAGATTTCCAGTTTAGCAGTTGGTAAGCTCCACCTCTACCTGGAGCTATCAGATATTTAAAGCCTATATTTTGCTACTTATGTACATATATCATAATGGGTATGTCGGGGCCCTGTCCCGACCATTTGTCAGATTCTCAGAGGCATACCCTTTAGAGGCTTCGTAGACTTAGTCTTGTTTCCGTTGTAAAGTAGCCCAACGGGCCTTTTTACTATCTATTTTTTAGTATGTGTCTTCATATAGGTTCCGCTGCTTATGAATCTTCATCTTTGGCATGAGATTAGTAAGATATTTAGTAGGTGCTTGTGTATATCCTTGATGTCTGCCCCTTTCTAGTTAGGGGTATGACAAACTTGGTATCAGAGCCCAAGGTTCAAGTGTCCCACGGAGTCTATGAAGCCGTGTCTAGTAGTAGCTTTCTTATAAATGTGTTGCGCACCATATTTATAATTTAGGCATTACATAGGCATTTAGGAATTAGACCTTCTTTTATAATCGAGATCGTGCGATACAGCTAAGTCATAGAAAGTTAATTCTGAGTCAAACTCTTTTTTCATTTGTGATTCAGATCATGTCTAGTATGGACAAGGATAAAGAAGGCTCGAGGTCCATTGCTAGTACTACTCAGGAGGCATCCATTTTAGAGTAGGCCCAACTAGTAGGTGATTAGAAAAGTGGTCAGCAGAGCTTGCCATGTCCTATGCTTCTAGGTCCTCAGATTCCCATGACAGAAGGAGCTGCAGGAGTTCCTACAACTCCAGTAGTACCAACGATAGTTCATTTACCGCCTGTATCGCCACCAGGTGCCTCAGAGCAAGATCTTAGAGGGGAAATACAGTTACTCACTCAGTTGGTAGCTACTCAGGTCCAAAGACAAAATGCAGCAACACCTAGTACGGTTCAGGAAGAGGCAGCTTGATCTAGAGTACGTGATTTCCTCCATATGAATTCCCCGGTATTCACAGGATCTAGGGTGAAAAAGGACCCACAACGGTTTATAGATTAGATCAACAGAATTCTTAGGGTCATGCATATCTCTGAGACTAAGGCAGTTGAATTAGCCTCCTATCAGCTGGAAAGATGTCGCCATTGCTTGGTACGAGATGTGGGTGGACTCTAGGGAATAAAATGCTCCTCCAGCAATTTAGAAGGAGTTATCTAAGGCCTTTTGAGAGCACTTTCTTCCACTAGAGCTTAGGGAATTGAGGGTTGATGAATTTTTAAACTTTCGATAGAATAACCTTAGCGTCAGGGAGTATTCCATGTGATTCACTTAGTTGGCTAGATTTGCTCCTGAGATGGTTAGCACCCAAAATGCTAGGATGCATCTCTTCATTGGTGGACTTGGGGATCATTTGATTGGCTCTTGCACCGTTGCTGCATTAAATCAGGATATGGATATTGCAAGACTTATGGCACATGCTCAGTAAACAAAAGACCGCATACAAAATCGTAGGGCTGAGAGAGATAGGGAACAAAATAAGAAGGCTAGGAGTGTTGAAATATTTCAGGGAGATACTAGAGCTTACTCCAGTAGAGGTCCTCCCAGACAGGCTCAATCACTAGACTAGTCAACTGCTAGTGCCCCAACTCAGTCATCGAGACACAGGCAGGAGCAGACTCAGACCTCGAGGGCACCTAATCTAAACTATCAAAGAGGTGCTAGTCGAGGACTACCGCCTCGACCTACTTGCAGGCACTGTGGTCAATCTTAGTTAGGAGAGTGCCGATATGGATCTACCGCTTGGTATGGGTGTGGAGTTGAGGGTCATAAGATACATGTCTGATGCTTCGAGTAGAGGGTAAAGGTGATAGGCCATAATATACTGGCTCTGCAGGAGCATCCTCATCATCAATGCATTCTTCATCATGTGGCCCTCAACCACCAGCATGGAGAGGTACAGGCAGGAGTAGAGGACCCGGTTTTGGAGCTGGCCCAATCGGATGTATGCACTAGCAGGTCGTCAGGATTCAGAGGCATCCCCAGATGTGGTTACATGTACCTTATCTATCTTCTCTTATGATGTATATGCATTGATAGACCCAGGGGCTACCCTATCATATGTTACTCCATTTATTACTAAGAAATTTGGAGTAGAGCCAGAGTTATTACATGAGCCATTTGTAGTATCGACTCTGGTAGGAGACTCTGTTATAACTAGAAGGATCTATTACGGGTGCCTAGTAACAATATGTGGTCATGACACATTGACAAATTTGATAGATCTAGAAATGGTTGATTTTGATGTCATTATGGGGATGGATTGGTTGTCATCTTGTTATGCAATAGTTGATTGCCGAGCCAAAGTTGCTCGATTTCATTTCTCGGGCGAGCCAGTCCTAGAGTGGAAGGGTAATGTTATAATGCCTAGAGGAATGTTTATTTCCTATCTTAAGGCACAAAAGTTGGTGTTGATATCACCTTGTCCATGTAAGAGACTTACAAGCTGAGAAACAGATAACGACTCTTCACTCTGTGCCCGTTGTGAATGAATATCCAGATGTTTTTCCTGACGAACTTCCTAGACTACCTCCAATTAGAGAGATTGATTATGGTATTGGCGTAGATCCCGGTACCCAGCCTATATCCATTCCGCCTTATAAAATGGCCCCAGCAAAATTGAAAGAGTTAAAGAAGTAGCTGAAAGATTTACTTGACAAAGGTTTCATTCACCCTAGCATATCCCCTTGGGGTGCTCCAGTACTATTTGTACGCAAGAAGGATGGAACGATGCGGATGTGTATAGATTATAGACAGCTTAATAAAGTGATGATAAAGAACAAATATCCGCTTCCAAGGATAGATGATCTATTTGATTAATTGCAAGGAGCTAAGTGCTTTTCAAAGATTGACTTGATATCCGGATTTCATCAGCTGAAGATTCAAGAAGTAGATATTTCCAAAACGGCCTTCCGAACGAGATATGGACACTTTGAGTTCCTTGTCTTGTCATCTGGACTAACAAATGCTCCAGCAGCCTTTATGGATATGATGAATAAGGTTTTTAAACCCTTTCTTGATATGTATGTAATTGTATTTATAGATGACATCTTTATATATTCACGTGATGCCAGAGAATATGCAAATCACTTGAGAGTTGTCCTACAAACATTCAGAGAGCACCAACTATATTCCAAGTTCTCTAAATGTGAATTGTGGATGAACTATGTGGCTTTTCTTGGCCATGTGGTCTCTAGTGAAGGCATTAGAGTAGACTCCTAAAAAATTGAGGCTATAAAGAGTTGGCCTCGACCTACTACTCCGACAGAGGTGCATAGTTTCTTGGGACTTGCTGGATATTACCGCAGGTTTGTAGAGGGATTTTTCTCTATTTCTGCACCATTGACCAAGTTGACGCAAAAGGCTGTGAAGTTCTAGTGGTCCGATCCATGTGAGAAAAGCTTCTAAGTGCTGAAAGATAGGTTGACGAAGGCTTCAGTATTGGCCTTACTAGAGGGTACAGAAGGGTATGTAGTTTATTGTGATGCTTCAGGCATTGGCCTAGGCACCGTCTTAATGCAACAAGGGAAGGTGATAACATACGCTTCTCGACAATTGAAGAAACACGAACAAAACTACCCCACTCATAATTTGGAGCTTGCTATAGTGGTATTTGCGCTTAAGATTTGGCGACACTATTTGTATGGGGTACATGTTGATAATTTTACAGATCATAAGAGTCTCCAATATCTTTTCAAGAAAAAATATTTGAATATCAGGCAGAGAAGGTGGTAAGAGTTGTTGAAGGACTATGATGTGAACATCCTCTACCACCCAGGTAAAGCTAACGTGGTAGCAGATGCTCTTAGTCAACTATCTGTGGGAAGTCTAGTACATTTACCATGTGTACAACAGGAAGTAGTATGAGATGTTCCCAAATTAGCTAGCCTGGGAGTTCGACTTCTTGAAGCAAAAGATAGAGGCGTAGTCGTGCAGAATACTGTCGAATCATCATTAGTGGCATTGGTGAAAGAGAAACAGTATGACGATCCAATATTCTTACAGTATCGAGAAGGGATTCGTGAGCACTAAATTACTGCATTTAATTTAGCAGAAGATGGCACCTTGAGATGCCAAGGCAGACTGTGTGTTCCAAATATAGATGGGTTAAGGCAAAAAATCATGGATGAAGCACATTGTTCCTGATACTAATTCATCCAGGCTCCACAAAGATATATCATGACCTTAAGGAGGTCTACTGGTGGAATGACATGAAAAGGAATATTGCGAAATACGTGGCACAATGCTCCAATTGCCAACAAGTTAAAGCAGAACATCAGAGGCCTAGTGGCCTAGCTCAAACTATGGACATTCCAATATGGAAATAGGAGGCAATTAATAAGGATTTCATTACAGGTTTGCCTTTCTCTTTTAAGTGCCATGATTCCATTTGGGTGACCATTGATCGGTTGACGAAATCAGCCCACTTTTTGTCAGTTAAATCCAGCAGCACAGCCACAAAATATGCCAAGCTATATGTAAGGGAAGTTGTTCGCTCGCATGAGACTCCACTATCTATTATTTCATATTGGGGTGACCAATTTAAGGCACATTTCTGGAGATCATTCCAGAAGAGTTTGGGCACACAGGTGAACCTTAGCACTGCATTTCACCCGCAAACAGACGGCCAAGCCGAACGCACTATCAAACACTCGAAGATATGTTGAGAGCATGTGTTTTAGACTTTAAAGGTAATTGTGATGATCATATGCCCTTGATAGAATTTGCCTACAATTATAGTTATCATTCAAGCATTGGCATGGCTCCATTTGAAGCCCTCTATGGGCATCGGTGCAGATCGCCTATTGGTTGGTTTTAAGTAGGTGAAACTCAAATATTAGGACCAGACCTTGTTCACCGAGCCGTTGAAAAAGTAAAGTTGATAAAAGAGCGATTGAAATTGGCTCAGAGCCACTAAAATTCATATGCAGACATACACCGTAGAGACATAGAGTTCCAGGTTGATGATTGGGTATTCTTGAAGGTATCCCCTATGAAGGGAGTTATGAGATTTAGGAGGAAAGGTAAGTTGAGCCCCAGGTATATTGGGCCATATAAAGTTATAAGTAGAGTTGGCCAAGTAGCCTATGAGGTGGATTTGTCTTGAGAGTTAGCTACAGTACACTCGGTCTTCCATGTGTCAATGCTATGCAAATGCTTGGGTGATCCTATACAGGTTATTCCCATAGAAGGTATGGAATTCTCAGAACACTTATCTTATGAGGAAGTCCTAGTGGCAATATTAGACCGACATGTCAGGAAGTTGAGGACAAAAGATGTGGCATCAGTTAAGGTACTTTGGAGAAGTCAGAATATAGAAGAAGCCACATGGGAAACAGAGGCTGACATGAGGGCCAAGTATCCCCACTTATTTCAGTAGCCACACAAAGGTTCTTAAAGTCATAACTACTCTCATTTGAGTATCTGTTTTGCCTGTACTTTGTAGTACTACTTTATTATATATTATATGTTCAGGAAATTGATACAGACACCACATGTTCCTCAGAGTTGAAACATCCAAAGTATAAGGTATATTTTATTAGTTAGTGTAGTTTTAATTCGTATAAGGCCAAGCAGAGCCTAGTGAATATCTGTTGCATATTATTATGTGGTGATGCTCTGTAAAGCATTGTGTGTGTATTTTTGTTGCATGACAGGTTTTGGATAGGCATGTTTACAAAGAAAACTCTGCCAATTTTTTTTTAAATTCATTCGAGGACGAATGATCCAAAGGGGGGGATAATGCAATAACCTGTAACTTAAAATACATTTGTGACTTGTAAACACCAATGCATAGATGTGATATAGGGGGAGGTATATCATTGAAAATGGTTAAGCATACCATGCAACCCTTATATTTAGTCATTTGAAGGGTTAAACAAAAGTTTTAGGTCAAAGAGATCATTAAAGAAAAGATTAAAGTTTAAAGGTTCATTGTCGAGGAATACTACAAATGATATCATTTCTCATCCGACTTTGAACGAGCATATCTCCTAATATATAACGAGTTAGAGGGCCTACAACCTATCCAATTGAAGGTATTTGAGTCTAGTTTCTAGTAAAACAAACCGCTCGTTAAAACGATATCAGAGTAAAAAGTTATATTCATTCTACAACAGACGTGCGCACTGCCCAATCACTGCGAGACATGTGGCACTTTAGAGAAAGTTGGCCAAACTTTTTGTTTTTATATTAGAAGTTTGGGATATACTTTCTCATATACTCAAGAACGTGTAAGGACTGGTTTCAAGTTATTTCTTCATGTTTTTCTCATCTTCAATCCACCAAAGCTTAAGGTAAGTTGTTTTCTTCAAGAATCAAGTGTCTTCCTCTCCATAGACAAATAAATATACTTAGCTAAATATTTTATTGAAGGAAAAAGTATTGTTCTTGGAAAATGAAGAAGGGCAGGGGTGCTTTTCTTTGATATATAGGTATGAATCCTCTCCTATCTTCATAAATAGTATTCCAAGGATGCTTTAAGTATAATTTGCAGGTAGGACTCATGGGACGGTGATAGAAAGCCGTGAGTCCATGTTTTACCCATTGTATTTGATGTTTTTGTGATGAGGGAGTTTGTAGAAGGTTGTGTTGCCTGTTGTTTTGACCGAATGAGGGGTCAATGGTATTGTGTTGGGGAAGTAAGCTGGTTACATTAAAATGGAAGGCGAGGTATAGAGAACGCAACTATTATAGTTCTTGAAAGTTTGTCGCTCAGCAAATGTTTGATGAAATTCCTACGTCGCTAAGAATATATTATAGCTGGTTATATGAGCTCCTATTATTTTAATTTATGGCATTAGTTCTCTACCAACTTAAAATATGAGCTTATAAAGGAATTTGACATCGTTAACAAGGAACCGGTGGGATGGTGATCAGAGGCCATGAGTTTTACTTTTATGTTAAGTGTGGATGATTAAGGGGGCTAGTTATTTATTGTTAAAAGATGAGGAGTAATACTGAACATGTAAACAAGTCGTAAGCCTACTTGGAAAGTAGAGAAAGAGAAGGGTGTGATGATACACGATTCATCTACAGTAATTGTTGAGATTGTCGCTCCCAAAACATTATTGTATTTTTGGCATTGTTGTGACTCTTGATTAGTTTCTTATACTATTCTTTTATGATTCTATGTTATAGATAAAGTTGCCAGCAAAGGAGTTTGACGATGTAAGATAGTAAGTCTCGAATTAAGGTATGTAAAGCTAAAGACTCTTTTGCCCTTAAGGCACGACCTAAACTCGCATGTTCTTCCGATAAATGTCACTATAGATTCTATGATACTTGAAAGAAAGTTATCCTATTTTATAAACCCTCTCATGTTGAGTCATAAACCTATAGAGTTATAGTACTCTTCAAGGAAGCAGTATGTTTCACACAACTACATTTGTCTATAGTTGGAACTCTTAGAAGTTATCGGTGTACATGTTGCATAAATTTAAAGAAAGCAGCCAGCCTCAGACTGTTCGTAAGTGCATAGGTCACAGGATATATGATTCTCAAGCTAAAAAATGTAATCACGAATTGTATCACGAGCTATGTGATTAATGAATTAATTATTATAAATAATTGCAAGTAGTTGAGATTATAGACTACTCTGCAGCGTAGGGTGGGTATATTTAGGGCCACTACGTGCGACACTACTCTGTGCACAGAATTCACATATAGTCAATTGCAATTTTCCCATGTGGATTCGCCTGACTGATACAGGCCTGCGGGCATACCATACAGGAGCCCTGGGGGGCGTACCGTGATAGACCTCGTTACCAGACTATGAGATTTCACGCGTGGTCGTGATAGTGGGCTACAAACTCCATACAGGTTTCACTAATCGCCGTCAGTAGGCCATCATGTGATTCCTTGACAGTTAGATTTACAAAGAGCAAATAAGTGGTATAATGAAGTAAAGATATCACTTAGGCAAATTATAGGTATTGTATATATATAAATGACTAAGTCATGAAAAGTTCGATGAGGACCCTTGAGTCACAATTCCTGTTACGGATTATGTCTCCTGTATACACATGCTCAGATTTTCCTATCATGAAATTTGATGTCTACTTGTTATTCAGTTTGCTTTACATACCGGTACATGTTTTGTATGTACTGACGTCCCTATTATTTTGGCGTTTCATTTGTATCACTACAAGCTCAGGTACTCAGGGCAACAAGAATTTTCAGTAGACTAGAGATTTCCAGTTTAGCAGTTGGTAAGCTCCACCTCTACCTGGATCTATCATATATTTAGAGCCTATATTTTGCTACTTATGTACATATATCAGAATGGGTATGTTGGGCCACTGTCCCGACTAGTTATCAGATTCTCAGAGGCATACTCTTTAGAGGCTTCATAGACTTAGTCTTTTTTTCGTTGTAAAGTAGCCCAACGAGCCCTTTTGATATCTATATTTTAGTATGTGTTTTCATATAGGTTCCGTTGCTTATGAATCTTCATCTTTGGCATGAGATTAGTAAGATATTTAGCAGGTGCTTGTTTTTATCCTTGATGTCTGCCCCTTTCTAGTTAGGGGTGTGACATAAGGGAACAAAGTATTCCCAAGTATGTAATACTTTTACATTAAAAAGAGAGAAACATCGATTTCTGAATGAGTTTACAAGTTCAGAGAAGTTTGAGAGTATTACCTCTTTTAAGGAGATCTTTTGAGTAATTACATCAAATTGAGAAAGACTTATGTTTTAAACATTTGAGTATGAGTTATATATTATTTGTAGTATTGATCACTGATATGGGGATGAGTTCAGACAACTCAAAGTCCTCATAAACCATATATGCCAACATGGGTAAAAGGTCCTGCTTTTCAGATGATTCCCTATTGCTTTTAAGCATAGCTTAGTGGATCCACTTAGTTGAGGTGTTTTATACCCCAGCAAGGTATATGATAGTTCTGACAACGGGGGCGAGACGTTGTATCATCACGTAGCTCATAGTGATGGTTGTCAGTTAGAGAATCTCTCAAACAATAGTAAAGAGTATGTTATTGTATTTTTATACATATTAAGTTGATATCTACTATTTTAAAAGCTTTATATATTGCATCTTTTATTGTTGCATTCATATTGGAGTTGAGTTGAGGTGAGCATTGTCTTTCCAAGTTAACAATTTATCTATATATATATATGTTTCAGTTTCCCTTACGTGCTCATACATTCAATGTAATTATGTCATTCAATCTGTATCTTTTTATGATGTAGATACAGGTGTTCAGGGTAATCAACGGGCGCTCCATTGATACCATTTGTATTCCAGCTAGCTTTGGTGAGCCTCATTGCTTTCCGGAGGACTTCACATTATTATTTTTGCTTTGTTAAGTTGTCGAGGCTCTTGTCCCAACATCTTTCGTAGTATTTAGAGACTTCATAGATAGTAGTAGTTGAGGAGTCTTTTCACAATCCCTTATGTTGTTAATGTTTTGAGACTTGAGTTTCCTTCTTATGGCTATTCGAATATTTCCAGGCATTCATTGAGTTAGTTTAATATTAAGACCTTATGAGTTGATGTTTGCATTTGAATTTCCTATTTTACTTAATTAAGTCTTCCGCTAAGTAGTCATCCAGGACAAGGGTTTGGTTGGGGACCAGCAATGGTTCTTGAGTGCCAATCACGTCTAGAGTGTAGGCTCGGGGCGTGACATAATTAAATCACCTTGAGGAAAATGGAGTAGTGAAACTCTTATTAGTTATTTGTTACTTTCTTGTCTTCATCTGAACTTTTTTTGCTTGTATTTTTGTTGCATCACTAGTCCGACCCTCTGATGAAAAAGGAAAAACTAGGCTTTTAACATAGATTTTTGCATCCTTTAGGGTAGGATCAAAGTTAATAACTTTTGGACTAAATGAGTCATCCTTTGGTTTGTATATCTTGAATCTTTGTGCAAATCCAACCAAAATTCACCTTTATTTGACATGAAATAGGATAGTTCATGGTACATAAATGGATTATCAACATGATTGATGGTAAACATCCTTGCCCAAGATCTTTAACTCCGTATTTCATCATAACCCAAATAGATACATGCATTCCCTTGTTATTATAAAAGACAAAAAGATTATTACCCAACACATCTAGCCATGAAACAATATCTCCTTTCATGTGGGAAAAGAATATATCCTCCCCCATAGAAGGGCTTCTCTACCTTTCCCCATTTCTCACACTACTAAAAAATTGTTAAAAAATGATGGAAGAAAAAGCGACGGACAGTGTCGCTCCAAAAAAGCGACGGACTAAGAGATGTCGTCCGTCGCTTTTTAATTAAAATAATTATTTTTCAAATTATTTTACAAAAAGCGACAGGCTGCATCTCTTAGTCCGTCGCTTTTTTACGAATTTTTGCGTTAAATATATATAATTAATAATGATTTATTTAATATATATAGAGACGTCGTTCGTCGCTTTTTATAACAGATAATTATTTATAAATTAAATAATAACCACGTTGTCCGTCGTTTTAATTTACTTTATTTTATTAATTAGTTTTTTTTAAAAAGCGATGGACGGCATCTCTTAGTCCGTCGCTTTTTGGTCAAAATATCTAGTCAAACATTTTTAAAAAGCGACGGATAGCGTCTCTTAGTCCGTCGCTTTTTAATTAAAAAAAATTGAATTTTTTTTTAAAAGCAACAGACGGCATTGCTTAATCCATCGCTTTTTTTCGCGAATTTTTGCTAATTAATTATTTTATATAGATTGCGACGCAGTCCGTCACTTTTTATTAAAAAAATTATTTATTAATTTTAAAAAAGTCACACCGACCGTCGGTTTTATTAATTTTAATTGTTTAATTATTTTTTAAATTAGCGACGGACAACATCTTTATGTCCGTCGCTTCTTAGTCAAAATATCTGGTCAAATATTTTAAGAAAGCGATGGACAATGTCTCTTAGTTTGTCGCTTTTTGGTCAAAATGTTGGTCAAACATTTAAAAAAAAAAAGCGACGGACATAGAGACGTTGTCCGTCGCTTTTTTAAAAATATCTGCACTAGCAGACGCGATTTTCACCATTTCTCCATATAAAAAACAAAATTGACAAATATTTTGATTTAATTTTATTTAAATCATCTTTCGGAGAATGGTTTTGTGTAAAATAAAAAACAAAAAAATTATAATACCGACTTCCAGATGTCGGTAAAATAAATAGTATGTAATAAATTAATATTTTCAATTAACTTTTAATAAATCATCCTCCGAATGACGGTTTTATATAAGTTAAAAAATAATTTAATATAAAATACCGACCTCCCGGTGTCAATATTATTTAATTAACATGATTACTTTTTATTTATCTTAAAATTTAATGTGATACCGACCTCATGAGGTTGGTATTTTTTATTATATCTAATTACTTTTAATAAAAGCGACATCCGGAGGTCGGTATGTTTAAAATATTCCTATTAATCATAATTTTGCTATTGTGCATAATATTAAAATTTCATTTTACACCTACGATTAATTGTTCAAAAAGTGTAACAATTTTGTTTACTTTTACAAATAAAATGTTAGAATTCGTGAAATAAAAAAAAATATCTATAATCCATATTTAGAGTATGAAACTACGTTGATATGAATTAGGAGATAATTATACTTATATTTATAGAGTAATGTACAAATCCTATCAGTCCGTCATCTAATCATGAACTTAATATCTCATGTCATGATATAGTAGAGGTGAAGAGCTAACATATAATCCATTCTAGTATGAAATGTGAGATAGTATTATTATATACGTTCGATCTTGAATGGATGTCAAGTGTAGTGATCACCTCCTAATTATGATGACATGTAAAGGATACTTCATCAGAGTATGAAATACGTTGATTAATTATATATATATTCCTCGAGTAGTTTAACAAATCAAGTCTTATATACTAGTGGTTCAGATATGAAATACATTATCAATTAAAGAAATACCAATGATCAATTCAAGGAGATTTATATATTAAATTTGATATTGATAAACTTTTGTTGATCAATAAAATTAAATTTATATAATTAGAAGGTATATAATTTAAATTTATAAAATTAACTTGATCGATAAATTAAATTTATTAGATTAAACTTTTGTTGATGTGTAGTTAAATTATATATATATATATATATATATATATATATATATATATATATATATATATATATGGCCAAACACATATACAGCCCCTCTAACTTGTCCACATTTTTCATTTTGACATTTTATCTTAGCCTTGTTCCATTTTAACCCTTGAACTCCATTTTTTATGTTCCATTTTAACACGAAATACTATTTTTATGATTTATTTATTTTTATATATATTCTTCAATTGCAACTTCTTATTTTAAATCGACATGTGTCATTTAATTTTAGTTAAAAAATTAAAAATTAACAAAAAAGTAATTCTTTTTAAAAAATAATAACTTCTTTTTAAGAGTGTTATGTATTTTTGTGTGAAAAATAACCGACGAAATTGTGTTGGTTTTCTTTCTTTAAAATCACTGACAACCTAACAAAGTCAGTCAAGTTTTAACATTGTTTAGTAGTCTTATTAGCAATGAATAATAGTCTTTTTTTAGTAGTGTTATTAACTAAGTCAGTCGAGTCTTTTTGAAGATGGATTTTTTAATTCGTATTGATTTATGTTAAAAATTAAAAGTGAGTATTTGACGTTAAATTTAGATAGCCTAGATGATAAGAAAAAATAAATAAGTAGTGTTATTTAATTTAATTGAATGTTTAAGAAAGAAAATCAAAGACCTTTGGTCAATTTATTTTCATGCAAAAATACAGAGAAATGTTTAATTTTTTTAATTAACAGGCACACGTCTATTTTTTTAAAATAAGAAATCGCAATTGAAGAACATAAATAAAAACAAATCATAAAAATCAGTATAAGTGTTTAAATGGTATAGAAAAAATGGAGTTTAAGGGTTAAAATGGAACAAGGTTAAGTTGGAGTGCCAAAATGAAAAATGAGGGCAAGTCAGCCTAAAACTCAACCATTATAATAAAATGCGGAAATTTTTATAATAAACTCAAAAATACCCCAAAAATCTGGTTGTCACGTGTACAAGCCTCTAAAGTATTACAACCGATTCAAAAGAAAAACACAAGTCTCAAATGACATTGTTTCTAGAATAGAACAAGATCATAATTAAGGAGAAAGAAGGTTCGCTGAAATGACAAGCAGCTACCTCCCAAACCTCCACAAGAAGCCCCAGACAAGGAGAAGAGAAAATATCACAAAGGTCTGGGCTAGTAACCTACAAAAAAAAAGTGTAGTAGCAAGGGGTGAGTACCAAATCACGCGGTACTCAACAAGTAAACCTCTAAACACAAGCTAAGGGGATAGAATACGGGTACTCCTTACACCGCAACCAAACCTCCACAACTACAACATGCATAAAATCAGCACAACCTAATAGTTCATAATTCACATAGCAGATATCTCAACAACACTCTAACAAATACATATCCTTAACAACAAGCTCAATATTCATCAATTACAATCTCCACGACTACAACCTGCTTAAAACCAGCCCAACCTAACAGTTCACAATTCAAACAACACATATCTCAACAACAACACTCTAACAATTACATATTCTCAACAACAAGCTCAATATTCACCAATCAAAGTTCCACAGAAAGACACTAACAAGATCAACAAAACACAATATCAAGTTCAATAATGATAAATAGGTGCAATGCAATGGAATGTAATGTCAAGTATAATCATGCATGTCTAACCTAGTGATACACACCCGCTGTCTCTCAGTCTGGGACCCATGAGGGACATATCTGTCCATGCATCCATCGCAGCGCGCGATACGACCCTCGATAATAGTAACCATCGCGGCACGCGATACGTCACTCAAAATATAGTATCCATCACGGCGCGCGATACGTCCCTCGAAATGGTACATCCTCTTTAATTTCTGATTCTTTCTCAATGCACATAACACTTGTCACAATCATGTCTCAGAACAATGCAAATGACATGTTCACACAAATAATGTGGAGATGACCGTTTTCATAACATTGCACAATTCACAACAACACAATCGTGATACAACTTCAATAATGATTCAACAAGTCTTTCAAACAATTCTCAACACATCACACAAACAATTGATCACATTACTCCCAAACATATACCACAAGGAAATACACGAATTCCATACGCTTAACAAAGGTTTAGAAATTCACTTGCCTCAAACAATCGAATGATTACTCCGGGACTTGAGCCTTCCCCTTTCGTTGAGCTTTCAAATCAATGCAATCTATTCAAGTACATAGTTATAATAAGATTTCGAAACTAACAACACCCATATAACTATAGGTATAGCTTAGACCCAAAAACTCATCCAAATTTACAATCAAGTTTCTAAATTTCAAGTCTAGGGTTAAGCTTCAACTTCTCCAATATCACAATTCTAACGGTATTCATGTAATACAATATACTCAATATTTATTTTTATATACCAATATATCAAGCTAGGCTAATTATATAATATCATCTTTGTAAGACCTATTTGATAAGAAAAGAGGAACCAGTATGTTAACCTCTAAGGACAATAATATACTCTCTTTTGTTGCAAAGCCATAACCTACAATAATGCATCAATCATTTGGCATTGATTAGCCAATGATTTAAGTGCAGGTTTGCCCCCAAAAACGATGCAACACCACAATCTATGCCCACCTTTCTTTCCAATCAATTTGACATAAATTCCAACCTTTCTTTCCAATCTAATTAACATAACTACCATAGCATTTATATCTCATTCCATATCTAGTAATATGATATTAAAGATTAGAAAATTACCTGAATGTGAACCTTTCTGCTTTCACGGTGGTCGCCTCTCACGAGAAATTTTAGGTTCTCTTCTTTATCCTTTTTTTTTTCTAAATTAATTATATATCAAAAGTGACAAACCCTACTATTTATTTTAATAAATGAATTAAATTTAAGATATTAAATAAATTATCACTTTAGTCCATTAACTATCGGTTAAGTCAATTATCTACAATTACCCATCAATTAATTAACTCAAGTTAAACGAATAGTTCAAAATTCTCAAACCAACTCCACCGACTGATCATGAATGATCCGGGGAAATTATTGGAAGGGATGAAATGGTAATTTCACGAGAATTTCTAAAAATGGCATTTTGGGTCATTACAATATATATATATATATAGGCATGTATGTATGTATGTGTAATTTTAATTAATAAAATCAACCTCAAAAGGTGAGTTTATATTAAAATAAATTAATAAATACCAACCTAAAGAGGTCAGTATATTTTAATAATTATTTTATTTAGATAATATCGACTTCACGATGTCGGTATCTTGACACCCAATTTTGACAGACCTATCACCCTTTTGGAAGTGCTTTTTGGTTAAATACGTGTTTTTAAAAAAAATACTCAGAGTTTAAATTTTTAATCGATTTTGTCTAAAAATTATATATTTTAGTTTGCATGCTTTATAAAATTATTGTAAATATTATTAAAATATTTTTAAAATTATAAGTAAAACTCGGAATAATTATTTTATTCAAATGTTTTAAAATTTAAGTGATTTTTATTATATAAAATGTTATAATATTTGTAGTATTTTAATTGGATAGCATTTCTTTAATTTTTTTCGAAATCATTTAATTTTTAGCCCATTCTAATCTAATTCCTTTCAATTCTAGCTTTTTCCTTATTCAATTCATTGCAATTCTAATCACCTCAATCCAATTTTGTTTTTCAATTATAGCCTCTTATATCAATTTTAGTTGCAATTTTAGCCATTATTTCATTGCAATTATAACCCTTTTAGTCCAAATCTTGAAACATTAGTTTAAATCTTAACCGTCCATCCTTTAAGTGAATCCTAGATCAAATCCTAACCGCTCATCTTAACTAATCCAATGGTTCAAATTAAATCTACCTAGCCTTCCTATTTTTGACCTAAAAAAAGACCAAACCCTCTAATTTTGAAAACTCAATCTTTTCTACTCTCTCAAGCAGCCCAGCCTCCTCCCATCGCCCTCCTCCCGCCGCCCTCCTCTTCTCATCTCTTCTCTCCTTGCTCCCTCCCGTCTCTTCTCACCGGTGAGAACGGCGAGACAAATCACCACCTCCCTCTCATCTCTCCAATCAGTGAAAGTTCACTGCTCTGTCTCTCCCTCAACTGCTCCGGCTAGCGAGCTCCAAGCAATCAACATCAGCAGCCGGCGAGGAGAGCAATAGCATCTCCGGCCAACTGACCCCGACCTCGATCCACTGCCCTTCTCCTTTAATTGAAGGTTAGGGTTTCATAATATTATTTTTAATTTCTTTCAATTTGAGAATTGAATTTGTTAATTAGTGTATTGAATTAGTTTTTTTTATTGATTGTTGTTAGTAAGTGAATGATTTAGGGGTTTTTGATGGTTAGTTTGAATTAGGAATTATTTGATTATTCGTTTGTGTTTTTTGATTGTGAAATGAAAATTTTAATGTTGGGGTTTGTTTGAATTAGGGTATCTTAGGATTTGTTTGAAATTCGGTATTTCTTGAGTTAATTAGTTTGATTTTGGAATTATAAGATTAGATTAACTTAGGGTATTTAAGGAGTTGTTTGAATTTAGGATTTTAGCACTAGTTAGATTTTGGGATTTTAGGACTAGTTTGAATTTGTGATTTTAAGACTAGTTTAAATTTTGAATTTAGGACTAGTTTGAATTATTATTGAAGTTGAACTTAGAATTTGACGTGAACTTGAACTTAGAATTTGAAGTTAAACTTAGAACTTGAACTTGAACTTAGAATTAGAACTTGAACTTGAACTTGAACTTAGAATTAGAACTTGAACTTGAAATTAGAAATTGAACTTGAAATTAGAACTTGAACTTGAAATTAGAATTTGAACTTGAACTTAGAACTTGAGCTTGAACTTAGAACTAGAACTTGAACTTAGAACTTAAACTTGAACTTAGAATTTGAACTTAAACTTAGAACTTGAACTTGAAATTAGAACTTGAACGTCGAATTTGAACTTGAACTTTGAACTTAGAACTTGAACTTATAAATTGAACTTGAACTTAGAACTTGAAATTAGAACTTGAACTTAGAACTTGAACTTGCAATTAGAATTTGAACTTGAACTTAGAACTTGAACTTAGAATTTGAACTTGAAACTTAGAACTTGAACTTGAAATTAGAATTTGAACTTGAACTTTGAACTTGAACTTAGAATTTGAACTTGAACTTAGAACTTGTACTTGAAATTAGAACTTGAACTTGAACTTAGAATTTGAAGTTAAACTTAGAACTTGAACTTGAAATTAGAACTTGAACTTAGAACTTGAACTTGAACTTAGAATTAGAACTTGAACTTGAAATTAGAAATTGAACTTAAACTTAGAACTTGAAATTAGAACTTGAACTTGAAATTAGAATTTGAACGTGAACTTAGAACTTGAACTTGAACTTAGAACTAGAACTTGAACTTGAACTTGAACTTGAACTTGAACTTAGAACTAGAACTTGAACTTAGAACTTGAACTTAGAACTTGAACTTGAACTTAGAATTTGAACTTAAACTTAGAACTTGAACTTGAAATTAAAACTTGAACGTAGAATTTGAACTTGAACTTTGAACGTAGAATTTGAACTTGAACTTAGAACTTAGAACTTGAACTTGAAATTAGAACTTCAACTTAGAACTTGAACTTCAAATTAAAATTTGAACTTGAACTTGAACTTAGAACTTGAACTTAGAATTTGAACTTGAACTTAGAACTTGAACTTTGAAATTAGAACTTGAACTTGAACTTAGATTTTGAAGTTAAACTTAGAACTTGAACTTGAAATTAGAATTACCCAATACCAAATAAAATATTAAAGATAAGACAAATACAAGGATATAATTACTTTAGTAAATTTGACTGCAAATCAAGATTTTACCACTTAAAGTTAGAAGAGGAATCTAAAAAACTTACAGCATTTACAGTACCACAAGGATTTTATGAATGGAATGTATTACCATTTGGATATAAAAATGCACCAGGTAAATATCAACACTTTATGGATAACTATTTTAAACAACTAGAAAATTATGTAGTATATATTGACAATATATTACTATATTCCAAAACACAAGATGAACACATAAGATTATTAGAAAAAATCATATATATATTATAGAATATTCAGGCATAAGCCTAAGTAAAAAGAAAGCAGACACAATGAAAAGCCAAATAGAATTCATAGGAATACAAATAGATAAAAATGGAATAAAAATGCAAACGCATATAGTACAAAAATAATTAACTCAAATGAACAGCTAGATACAAAAAAGAAATTACAATCATTCTTAGGACTAGTAAATCAAGTAAGAGAATACATACCAAAATTAGCAGAAAATTTAAAACCATTACAACAAAATTTAAAGAAAGATGTAGAATACCAGTTTGATAGAACTTGAACTTAGAACTATAACTTGAACTTGAACTTGAACTTGAACTTGAACTTAGAATTTGAACTTAAACTTAGAACTTGAACTTGAAATTAGAACTTGAACGTAGAATTTGAACTTGAACTTTGAACTTAGAAATTGAAATTAGAACTTGAACTTGAAATTAGAACTTGAACGTAGAATTTGAACTTGAACTTTGAACTTCGAACTTGAAATTAGAACTTGAACTTGAAATTTAACTAATTTTAGAACTTTTCGTGCTAGGCAACTGAGGAAGCTCAACATCTAAAAAAGTTGATACAAGACTATATTGCTTCTTTCATCAAAGTAGGAGATAAGGTTGGTGCTTCTAAATTTCTAAAGTTCAAGTACAATTGTTTTCAATAATGTGTTTATGTCCATCTAGTATTGATATTTAGCTTTAATTTTATGATAATATTTTGTGTCCATCGATTGTTTGTTAAGCATAAGTACCAACACTAGTTGATCCTATTGATGACAAAATTAATTTTTTTGCAAGATCTATTTGTGTCCATCTAGTGTTGGCACTTAGCTTTAAATTTAGAAATAATATATTTGTTAAGCATGAGTACCAACACTAGTTGATCCTATTGATGACAACATTGATTTTCTTGCAAGATCGATTTGTGTCCATCTAGTGTTGACACTTAGCTTTAAATTTAGAAATAATATATTTGTTAAGCATGAGTACCAACACTAGTTGATCCTATTGATGACAAAATTGATTTTCTTGCAAGATCGATTTGTGTCCATCTAGTGTTGACACTTAGCTTTAAATTTAAATAATTTAAATTAAATAATATGGTTTTGTTGATGGATTTAGTTGTTGGAATTAAGTCAAAACTAAACTAGTTCAAGTTAAAAAGTTGTTAAGTTGTTTAAATAAGTTAAATTAATTAATGTGGTTTAGTTGGTGGATTTAGTGTTGTATTAAGTCAAAACTAAAATAGTTAAAGTTGTTAAGTTTTTTAAATAAGTTGAATTAAAAAATGTGGTTTTGTTGATGGATTTAGTTGTTGTATTAAGTCAAAACTAAACTAGTTCAAGTTAAATAGTTGTTAAGTTGTTTAAATAAGTTAAATTAAATAATGTGGTTTAGTTGGTGGATTTAGTTGTTGTATTAAGTCAAAACTAAACTAGTTCAAGTTGTTTAGTTGTTTAAATATGTTAAAATAAATAATGTGGTTTAGTTGGTGGATTTAGTTGTTGTATTAAGTCAAAACTAAACTTGTTAAAGTTGCTAAGTTGTTTAAATAAGTTAAAATAAATAATGCGGTTTAGTTGGTGGATTTAGTTGTTGTATTAAGTCAAAACTAAACTAGTTAAAGTTGTTACGTTGTTTATATAAGTTATAATAAATAATGTGGTTTAGTTGGTGGATTTAGTTACAGTATTAAGTCAAAACTAAACTAGTTAAAGTTGTTAAGTTGTTTAAATAAGTTAAAATAAATAATGTGGTTTAGTTGGTGGATTTATTTGTTGTATTAAGTCAAAACTAAACTAGTTAAAGTTGCTAAGTTGTTTAAATAAGTTAAATTAAATAATGTGGTTTTGTTGATGGATTTAGTTGTTGGAATTAAGTCAAAATTAAACTAGTTCAAGTTATAAAGTTGTTAAGTTATTTAAATAAGTTAAATTAAATAATGTGGTTTTGTCAATACTAAACTAGTTTTTGGACTACTACTAGGAAAATTATTATTAAATTTTATTTATAATATAATTGAATATCTGTATTTTTGTAGATGGATCATCGTTTGTGGATGTATAATATGCATTATGAAACTAGTGTTGGTTTGAAACCTGAGTTTATTGACGGTGTTAGAAATTTTATTGAACATACAATGAATAATATATATTAATAGTGAATATATTTATGATATGTATATATATTGATGTCAATTTTTATATTTAATATGCAGAATGACTTTCATCAGTACGTCGCTGAGAATCTAGATAGTTCGGTACAATTAACTCGCGAAGTGTCCACCCAGATTTGGAAAGAAAAAGTCGTAGGGGGGACACACGAGGGTAGATGCTATGGTCTAGGCTCTCAAAACGATGTTAGACGACTCCAGTCAGGCTTAGAAGGTATTGGATCGTCACCTCAAGCCGAGGAACTTGACGGTGTTCAGATTGCTGCTATGTCGGATCAAATAGCTAAACTTACAACGGCACTAGCAGAGTTAGAGCGGAGAAGAGTAGCTGAACAAGCAAGCATGAGTGAGATTGTTCAGCAAATCAAAGAACAAGTGATGAACCTCACTCATCGACCTACTACTTCTGCTCCTGATGACACCGACAACGAGAGTGATGATGATGATTATGTAGATCTCACTCCCTCGTTTAGATCTTTGGACATTTATGAACTTTTTGAAATTTTGAAACGAATTTTAAAAGACTTTATAAGTGTTTAAATTTATGATTTAGATACTTTTGAATGTTATTTTAAGTTTGTTGTTTTATGTTTCATTTAGATTGTTTATAATTGTGTGTTTGATTGGGATGAATAGTGTAGAATTGAATTGAATTGCATTTGCAAGTGGGCAGCAGAAACTGCCAGTTTTTGCTGTCAAAAAATATTGCAGAAAAAGCGACGGACAGAGTAGTTTAGGCCGTCACTTTTCTGGGGTTAATTTTTTTTAAAACCCATAAAAGTGACGGATAGAGTGGTTTAGTCCGTCGCTTTTCTGGGTTTTTAAAAATAAAATTTCTAGAAAAGTGACGGACAGTGTACTTTTGTCCGTCGCTTTTCTGGGATTTTCAAAAATAAAATTTCCAGAAAAGCGACGAACTGCGTCGCCTTTTAGAAATAAAAAAAATAGTAAAAATGCGACGCCGTCCGTCGCTAAAGAGACGCAGTCCATCGCTTTTTGAAAAGCAGCGCTGTCCGTCGCTTTTTGAAAAGCGTCGAACTAAAAAGCAATGGAGGTGACTGTGTCTCTTTTCCGTCGATTTTGACCAAAAAAACGACGCAGTTCGTCACTTTTAGCAGTCATTTTTTGACAATTTTTTAGTAGTGTCATAAGCCAAATCAATAGAAATGATGTTCCAATTACCGACATTTATGGTCATATATTCAAAAGCAGCAGTAGTAGAAGCCCAATAAAGTTTCCCGTTCACAAACTTACCCCAAACATTATAAAATAACACACTTGGAGGACACCTATTATCAACATTTCTCCAAGAATTACTCATTAGATTATGTGTTTTGACCTCAATTGGAATCGAACACATATTAAATAGAAAGACTACTACTTTATGATCATCATGAAACTCATCGTATATAAAAACATATAGGATACATCAATTAGTCCAGTTTTAAAACTAGGCAATGTCCTGCACTTTCTAATCGATGGATTCCATAGAAATATGCCTTCTTTCTCACCAGCATGACAAGTTAGAAAAATCAATCCATTCACCGAACCTAAAATATGAAAAAATTAATAAGGTTTATTTACAAGAATATTCAAGTAAGATGTTTCTGTAATAAAATCATTAAATAAAGATCTAAGAGAACAATCCATAAGACATTTTTCGAGGCCCCAAAAACCCTCACCATAAGCCTATGGTAGGTGTTTTCCTAGTACTAGTTGCTAAACTGATATGAGAGTTGATAAATCTAGGTCTAGATATTAAATCGAGCCATTGCACAAGGGATTTCACATGAAGCCTTAAGTATATTTCAATGATGAAATTTGATGGAAGGTTAGCAATTGTCGAACCCGAGTCTTGCATTGAAATTGATGAAAATCGAGAATGGTTTTTGAGTTTGGTATGTTGAATGGAGGGTTCATCTCCCTCAGATTCCATTTGGAATGTAATTTTTTTAGAGTTCCAGTTTTCCATGGCAGAGAATGACTGCCTACTATGATATTATAAAAGTCTCTCCCTTTATAGTAGAAAACCTAGTACTTATTTTTCTCTAATTCATTAACTCTAACGCAACAATTCTATTCTTTTTTTCGTTAACCACACTCTAAAAAAATTAGAGAAGTCAATATGGGCCAGTTCAATCCATCTCGTGATTTGATAGGTTTGAGCTAACATTTTTAGATCCATTATTTTAGAAAACATTTTTTAGTTTGTCCTGAATAAGCTTGTTGTGACCCGCCAAAATTTAAAAGTCCTTGTGGATATTGAAAGCTCTAGAGAGTAACAAGACAGAGTTGCTCGGATAGTTAGCACCCTCTCACTTCCAACCTTAAGGTTCTACTTCTTAGTTTGAGTCACCAAGATAGCAAAAAGGTGGGAGCTCTTGGAAGGAGGGGTAAAAAAAGATTTTATATATATAGCGAGATCCGATCCGAGGATCTTTGATGTCTACTTTAATATCATATTGAAACACGGGATGATATAATTAAAAAAAATAGAAAATAAAATTCTTAATTTTTTGATTCAAAGTGAATTCGTAGTCGCTTTTGTAGCTTTTTTTTTTAAAAAAAAAAAAAAAAACTCCGCAAATACCGAACTTCAATATTGATGGTACTGGATAGATCTTATATAGATTGATCCCTTCAATTCATTTATTTTAGCATATTCACTGAGAAACTTCAATATTTCAAACACTGATTTTCACACAAATTTTCCAAACGAACTATATGTTCAACCATTCAATTATTATTTTGTTTTCTAGTTTCAACTTTAAATACCACTTCTATTTCATATTAATTGAATTTGTGAAGAAATGCACACTTATTAAGAAAAATATTCAAGGACATATATAATTTAAACTATACTTTTCACTATTGTCTTTTGTGAAAAAATAAATATAACCAGTACAACAACAAAAAAATTAGCGGCAATAAATATACACATTAACAAAGAGTGGTAAAGTCTTAACTAACATTAGTTATTTGTCATTAGACCAATGTCGTTATAGGCTTTAGAGACATTTACAAAGAGGGTTAATTAATGCTAAAAATACACATTTAGTAGCAATTAAGCTATTAGTCTTAATTAGTTGTCACTAAAGATTATTTTTCATGTAGTAAACTTTGTAAGTAGTGTAATTTATCTCCTAGAAAATATCAAATTTATTAAAGGAAAGGGTAAATATGAAAAACATATCAAACATCCATCTTGAACTTTGAACAATTCAATTATTTTGAACAATAAAAAGAACCCCAAAAATTCAGTTAATACTCCCTCTGTCCCTATATACTTGTCCATTGTTGATTTGACATACCTATTAAGAAAATAATAATTGACATAGTAGATTTATTATTTTATTCCTATTAATTGATAGAATTCTAAAATTAATTTACTAATTAAAAAAATTCTACCTTTTTCAAAAATAAGAACTCTCTAAATAAATTAAAAATAAATTAGATAAAAATATTATATTATCTTGATACGTCAAAAATAATAACTAAAAAGTCAAAATTAGACCATTAAAAAGGGGAAGAAGGGAGTGGGAGTATGAAAAAGATGGAGTACATATTTTTTGACTAGGAACTACAAAGTCATAATTAGAAATGATCATTTCCCAAGTGTGGACTTTTTTATTCTCTTTTGGGTCGGTCAATAAGATGAAGAGTAAATTAATCCATCGGTCCACGTATTATATTTTTTGAAAGTTAATTTGATTAATTTTTAAAAATAAATTAAATTACATTAATTTAATATTTTAAATAAAAAATTTTAATATTTAAAAACTAAATGAAAAGTACTATAAATTCCAATTTTTGCATATCAATATGATGAAAAAATATATTATAAAATATTAATTAAAATTATTATCATTTGACTCTAAAAAGGAAAATTATGACAATTAAAAGTGAATAAAGATAGCAGGAATTATCAATTATTGGGCGAACTGCAGTTTCTAGTGAGCACATAAAAAATAAAGGAGAGATTCTGTGAAGTTTGAACATGTGCTTCATAATCACTACACACTTCTAGGAGTTTCATTAATTATTATATTATATTATAGAAGAATAGATAAAGCAACTTCCTATAGATACTGTTTGTTGGTGGGTGAGACCCCTAGCCTTTCTGTAACCTTAATTCTCGACACTTTTGATATTTGCCTTGTTTTTTTTAATGGGAGAAGGTTAAAAATGTTCTTAATATATTATAAAGAGTTTTAAGAAATGACTCCATCGATAAAAGTTTTTGAGAGTCATCAATCTGTTATTTTCGGCATATCTTAATTAGGTAGAGTTCTTTATTTGTATGCTTGGCTTGTTCCTACATGACCTGATCAATTCGATCAGGCATTCGCCATTTTCAAATCTTTGACAACACGAAAAAATCATTGTTCAACTCTTTGACAACATGAAAAAATCAAAAGCTCTACCCTCCCTCTCTATCTATCCAAGGGATGGAAAGGCAGAGGCCTTTTTTCGAACAAGCAATCAAAGCTGAGTTTGAAATATCTTTTTCTTTTAATCTATTAAATCAAATTTATCCCTTCTTTTATCATTGAACAAAAAATGTTAACTTATTAAAAATGGTGCAAAATTATTTTTCCTTCTACCTAGTAGATTAAAAATATCCTTTAACATATTTTTACTCAAAAAATATTTCTAACTCTAATTGTATATGTCAATAATTAATTTTTATATTGTACTTTGACAAATTATTTAGTTTCATTTTTATTTGCAGATATATATTTTTTTGAAAAGTTCTTCACTGTTTGTCTAAATGTTGTCTATCTTAGCTAATAAAAATATTTAATTTAACATACATTATACAAAAATCTAAGTGGCTTTAAAAGAATAAAATTATAAATTAATGGAAAAAAGATGAATACCTAAAATGTTAATAGTAATAAGATAGATTAAAAGCTGACACTTGGCTGAATTTTCTTTAAAGAATATATTGATAATATAAATATATTATATTTATAAATTTTAATAAGATATTTTAAATATGCGTAAAGTGTGAGAATATTAACTAATATTTAATAGTTGATGAATACCTTTTTTTTAAAAGTAGAATGAGGGTAAATTTGAACAATTTGTAATAGACTGAGGACACTTTTAATCCAATAAATAACAAAAGGATATTTTAAAATTATTTCTAATATATTGAGAACATTTTTAACCCAATAAACGAAACAAACACATTTAAAACCATTTCTAATATATGGGAAGGAGAAAGGCGTAGACAGATGCGAGTTAAACTTGTGTAATTAAGCCGCAAGTTTAATCGATAAATCAAAGAATATAAAATCATCGTGCTTCAATATATATATATATAAATAATTGTTGGAGGCAATAAATAAATCATAACATGATTATAGGCACATTTTTTTTAGATCATACATTTTATTATCCTTGTCATGATAACTTATACCTATCTTTTTCCTTTGTCAATTGTTCAACCAATTCATATGTTTTCCACACGTAATTATAATTCAATTTCTCAATAGGTAACTTCACTCATCACATAAATTTATAAGTTGTTTCGTCTAATATTTTAAACATACAAAATCCTTCAAATTGTAGATATTCTCTCGCATTATATTATTAGTATATTTGCAAAGCATGACATTGAATAGTACTTCTTTGTCGCAAATTATATAATTTATTTTTTTAGTCAATCTAAAAAAATAAGATATTTTTGTATTTAGTAATAACTTAATTTTAAAATATTTATTTTATTCTTAATAAAATAATTTACTGTTCATATCAATGTGTATGACTTGTTTTAGACCATAAATTTCAATATATTTTTTTTCATTTAATTTTTTTATTTTTATGTCAAATCAAATTAACTTATATAAAAAATTTGTATTTAGAGTTGGGGAAGGTTGTCAGTAGGGGACCTGAATTGACAATTGGTTATGCTCTTCACACTTAAGACAGTACTGAATAAGTAGGCAGTCTATCTCTTATAGACTATACTCATAATTCAGCCACAATATTTTCCTTTTTCCCTTCCTATCATATCTTTTCAATACTCTATTTGACCCTCACAAAACTAAACTTATCCCCATTTTTTGCCTCCACAATGCCCAAAATTATACTCTTCCTCTTCCTCTTCCTCTTCATCTTACTTGCTTCATCACTACCACTCTTACAAGGTCACATTTATTCATTCATTCATTTATTATTTTCATTCAAATACTTTGCTATAACTTTTCATTTCAATTATACCCGCAGGTTCAAGAATTCAACCATTAATTCCTCATTCTCAAAGGGTTTATCAGGGTTCGATGCACTACTACGAGGTACGATATTGAAATTAAGACATATTCTACTACTCTTCTTTTTATAGTTCAATTTGTGAATTCAATTGTATTGTGTTTTTTGAATTGGTGAAAAAGAATACGAGAAGATTGATGATAGGATCAGTGGCTCCAACTTGCACTTACAATGAATGCAGAGGATGCAAGTACAAATGCAGAGCAGAGCAAGTTCCAGTTGAAGGGAATGACCCAATGAATAGTCCTTACCACTACAAATGTGTTTGTCACCGCTAATTCTATTCGTGTCTCACACACCAGCACCCTAACAAGATTTGAAATTTTCATCTTCTTTTTCTGGTTTCGGTGCCTTGAATTTTTGTCTTCTATATAGTGTAATAATGTTGAATTTCATTGAATCATTATTCCTTTTTTCTTCAAATGGAAAAGCGATTTTGCATGTTCTTTTTTTCACTTCTCTATTTGTATATATACTATGTATGTATTTGTTACTGTGCCTGATATGCAGATTCCTTTGGCCTCAGAAATGGCTGAAGCAACTGATATTTCTCTCTTTTTCTTTAAAGAGGCGGCCGAAACTACTAGCCTATCCAATTTTACCTAACTTATAAATTTAAAATTCTAATTTCGCATTTTTGGGTTTTGGGCATGGGAGTAAGGGAACAACTAAATAGAAATTAACAAAATAATTATTATACTAATATGAAACTTAAATGTGATGTACCAAAAGTGAGGGATAAGGGGAACCGTAGAAGAGTGGAAACAACTGCAAGTGGCACATGCAAGTGTGGTCCCAATAAATTCTAATCTGGTTTGGAATAGGTCACATGAGCTAATATTTGTAACCATTTGTTCATGCCAGAAGATATCTGTAACCAATTGCAAATTGGAGAGGAAAATATAATGTTCTTATTAACCTCAATTCCAGTAGCTATGATGGTACATTTCAGCATTCAAAGCCAATTTGGTACAATCATATTCATGATAATCACTTGTTTATTTATTAACTCAATTCATTTGGTCTAAGTAATCAATGGTTTATACCTAATCAATTCAATCTAAACTGCTTCTTTGATATCACAAGGTAATTCTCAAGAAGAGAACTCATTCTCAAATTATAGAAATTGAGAATATTTTAGTAGAGTGTTTTGTTACTAGGAGTCGTTTGATAGAGTGTATAAGAATAATACTAAATACAGTGTATTAGCAATTCTTGCATTAGCAATGCATGTATTAGTTATGCTTACATTAATTATACATAGATTATTTTTAGAGAAAAGACATAAAGTCATCATTGAAGTTGTTTCAAATTTTAAAAAAGACACCTTAATTATGTGGGTGTCATATTACCCCACAAAAATAGTAAATATCGTTGTTAAGAGACCATTTTGACTCATTTTCTCACCAACCCAAGAATTCTAATAGGAAAGTGATGCACACCCCTTTTTAATGAATTAATTTAAATATTAATAAAGTGCAGATCCAAAACTGAAATATTGACACATCTTTGCCTTTAAAGGACACTCTCACTGCTTTCAATATATGGGTTTCTTCAGAACCTTTTCAATTGATGATTTCAGTTTCTTGGGATATCATTTACCTCCGGATGTTGAAGCAAACTTTTGCTTTTTGGAATCGTCCATTCTTGCCGTCATTGTTATGAAGAGTTGAGCTTCTTTAATTCTGCGGGCTGGGGTTTTGCTAGGATTTAAATTGTGGCCCTTTTTCATAATGAAATAATGCTCTAGACTCACCATCTCATGGAACTAAATTTTAATAAATACTAGAGGCTTTAAAAAAAATATATAAGATTTTTTTGCTTTGACAACTAAATTTGCATTGAAAGTAAGTCTTCATGTTTGCATCACATCACACACAACATCAAATCATTCTCGTCATTACAAATATGATTCAAGATTTGTATTTGACATTATAAGAATGTTTTCCTCAAAATCTAATCACAAAAGATAACTTGATTTCTCAATTTTTAAAGAAATTAAGAAGAAATTCAACCTTGACGACTGGAAATTAACAAGAAGTTAAAAAGTTCTTATCATTTTGGACTGGTTTCATTCAAGAAAGAAGATGATTTTTTTTTAGTTTAAACCTTCAACCATGGGATCTTTTTAAAAGAATTGTGGAAGATGGACTATTTAAAGAAGAAGTAATTAAATAATAGAGAAGGAAATGACATGTGGCGCTTTTTAATTCGTTTTTGGGAAAAAATTCACATCCACGCGCACCATTTGCATGAATGCAAACATAGGGAGAAAACGGGTCAAAATGGTCTCTTTACAACGATACTTAATACTTTTGTGGGGTAATAGGATGCCCACATAGTTAAGGTGTCTTTTTGAAAATTCGGGACAACTTCAAACGTCACTTTATGTCCTTTCTCTTATTTTTTTCAATTGTTTGGTTTCCTGCATTAAAAATATCATGTATTGCATAAAAATCTCTTTTTTAACAAAGATACCCTCCACTATTATGGTGGAAAAGATGTAAAAAAGATTTTGAGGGACAATTGAGTCTTTAGTCATATACTAATGCATGCATTAAATCCATTGCATTGCTAATACCTAGAAATCCATGGTATTAGTAATACACATCTTAGGACTCGTTTGATAGGTGGAATTAAATAGAATAGTCCATGCATTAAAATTTAGTCCATCTAATACATTGTTTGGTTACTTTATTTTATTTAATTCATAGATTGCTATACACCATATGTGGTCTTATTTTATCCCTAGGAAATGGAGGGATAACTAATCCAAATGACAAAACTATCCCTTTATTTATTTTCCTAAATTTCTTTTGTATTTTGATTTTCTTTTTATTTATATTGAAATAATTATAAATGTTCTTTTTAATTCTCCAAATTTGCGTAGTGTAATTTAATGATTTCACTAATGTTTTTTTCTCCTTTTTTTCATTCAATGTAATTCGTCGATTAACCAGTTGAACTATTTTATTTTTAATAAGCTTTAGCTATTGAACAATGTAAGTAGTCTGAAATCTATGCCAAGTTTAAGATATATTTGATCAACAAAAAAATTAGAAATACATCATGCCATCAAGGATCTCCTTAGTGGTACATCATACCTCTCTCTCTCTCTCTCTCTATATATATATATATATATATATATATATATATATATATATAACTTGACTAGTTAAATGAAATAGAAAATCCTACAAAAAAAGAATATTGTCCGGCGGTTATCTACCTTGACTTAATTACATGAAATAAACAATCTCATAATAACACAAGAGTATAATAGGAAATAATTTTTTTGTAGAGTTTTAAATCAAACACAAGATTAAGTGGAAAGCAATCAACCAAACACTTGAAAAAAATAATCCATGCACTACTAATCTCTGCATTACTAATCCCTGCGTTACTAGTCCCTGCATTACTAATCCCTGCATTATCAATGTTTGTACCAAACGAGTGTATAAGTAATGCAAACATTAGCTATGCATATATTAGAAAAGAGTACCAAACGAGGTACTAATAATATATAAGTCTACTGCATGCATTATTCTTCCTAATGCACTCTATCAAACGATTCCTTAGTGAACTTAACATAGCGTGAATTTGAATTAAATCCAAATATCAATAAATTTTAATTTTAAAAGAGGAAAATAATTTTACATGACAAGGCTTAGGATGGAGCAGGACATGTTCAACTTTCAAATCCATGATGTATCTTTCAATCGTGTCAACAAAGAAAGAACATTATCGCTAGATTCCTTTTTATTCCTCAAAATTTCCATACAGTATGGTCAAGCCTTAGCCATCCAAAATTCACCATTTGAATGAAATGTTTTTTTAATTATGACATGCCATTTAGTCATAAATATTTTTAAACACATTTTGGAAATCTTTTTAGAAAATAGTGTTTTAAGTCATATAATTTATCATTTCAAAGGCCAATTAGGGAATTTAAAGTTTCATTGCGATTGTACTCCATGCATTCTTCTTGTCAATAATTACACACTTAAATGCTCACAATTGACTTAGAAATTGTTATTATCGTCGTACATGTTTTCAAAAAATAAAATCATGGCTGGGGTGGTTGTATTTTGCTCCGATATTTGAATTTTTAAATCAGTTTCTTCCCCAATTTTAAGCTTTCTCGGATATATATGTTTTGGGTAGTTTTTAGATTATCCAAAACATATATATTATCTAAAAACACCATCATTTATAGTTTTGGAATAAATTTAAGTCCTAGTTTGTTGTACATAATTTATACAATTGTATACATGTTTTATATAATTTTTATCCAAGCTTTGTCTTCAAAGTCAGTAATAGTAGTTTCAGTATAGATCAATGGTATTTTCCTTTTGTTTTCTTTATTATTATTTTTTCAAATTTATATTAATTGTGTTCGTTGTCATGGCTTTTTACGCAACATGTTCATTACTTCCTCCGTTTAACAATAGTTGTCCACTATACTATTTTGGGATTGTAAGAATAATTATTATTTATGGCCCAAGTTTACTTGTGACCCAAGTAATACATAAATAATATTTAATGAAGAATAAATTTCGTCCGTACATTGGTTTCTTGATGGACGTACCAGATTAAGTGTTAACCTCTATAAATTGGTCCTCCCTCCACCCATTAGGGTTACCACATATTCTCTACATTATTTCCATCGTTGACGGCTGTGGTAACGTAAGGCTAGGGTAAGGAGGTAGAAACAAATTTACAACTAACTCTTCCGCTTCTCTCTGTGATGATGTCTTTCGTATCAGGTATGTGCCCCTAACGATCTCTATGTAAGATTATCGTATTTAAGATCCTGATATGTATTAAGTATTTAATCTTACATGTGGTATCAGAGTCTGAATTGTTTGAGCAAATAATCTTCATAAATTATATAACCGCATCAGCCTTGGTAAAGTAATAAAGAGTAGTTACTGCCCATCACCCCTAAATAAATAAATAATTATGTTTTGTTTTAGATTGCACAAATTCTGAAAATCTTAATCTTCCCATAATGTAATAATTATGTTTTGTTTTAGATTGTGCAATAAATTAAAGTGGTCGTTATACTAAGCAATAAATAATATGTGTGTACTTAATGCAATATAGTTTGTTAGTCGCCAAAGTGGTCAAACTGGAGAAATTAACGTCTACACATAATATTTATGATCACTTAATGCATGCATTATGTTTCTATAGTTCGTTAGTCACCAAAGTGACCAAACTAAAATGTATAAAATTATTCACATGCACAAAACATTTTATGATATTATGTGTGCATTTGTATTCATATAGCTTGTTAGTCACCAAAGTGGCCAAACTAGTATGGTTAAGAGAAATATGCATTCATAAAATTGTCATTTATCTATGAAGGTTAATTAAATGCCTATATTGAAAAATAAATAGATAAATTGACTTTCACTATTGCTAGAACTTAAGAATTTACCCAAAGGTGAATATATCATTATACGAATAGTGAAAATTTTGAGGTAAATTAATATTTTTAGTCAAACATATGTTGTATATCCAAAGATGTTGTATATGTTTTATTAAAAATATTCAATTACCTATTAAAGATAAAAATTACATTTATATTATGTTAATGTGTCGTAGTATCTACCCAAAGGAGAATTATGATATAATTTTATCGCTTTATTGAATTCACATTATTTTCTGATTTGTGAGCATGTATATCGATTTTGCAGTTATTCCTTTTCATCCACATGCTTCGTTTGTTACTTGTTCAATGGATTGAACTTTTCTGAATGACATGAACAAGTCCAATTCTACTTATGTGTGATAGATCTCGACTTGGCTCTGATGAATGACAAACCTACTGCCATTACTGATAAAAGCAGTGAGGATGAGAAGTATTTTCATAAATCACGGGAGCGCTCTGACAGATTAAATCGTATGTTTATGCGAATGAATGTTGCTAACAACATTAAGAGTACTATTCCACAAACAAAAAGTATTAGGAAATACCTGAAGTTTGTGGAAGAATATTTTTGTCACGCCCTGAGTCTATACCCTAGACGTGGCCGGTGATAAACGGTTAGCTACACTTCATCCAATACGAAGTGTAGGCGATCACAATCAAGTATAAACCTAACAAAGAGTTGGGGTCAATCCTACATGGAGTGGCACAATAGAGAATTCATTTACGAGGTTATAAATTTGTTCTAATCAATTATAGGAATAGAAATTATCAAAACAAGTAGATTAAATCGTAAGGGTTTACAAAAAGTATCAAATGGGGGGTTTAAGAATATCAATTAACAACTACGAAAACAAGGGAGTAATCAAGTAGAAAGGGATACTTGGGGATGTGATCGATTAATTTAGAATTTCGCTATACGAGTGTTTACTAATCACCAAAAGTCACTGAATCTCAGTGGGTAGGCTAGGCTTTGGATGTAATAGCCATCTCTCGATCAACAATCACGAATCCAGTGAGTCTCTTGAACCTCAACAAACATCATACTATGAACAATCCAAAACCTCAATTTATCTACTCTCTCGAGCTAGATTGGTAGGATCCATTAAGATTCACTCTCTCGAGCTGAACCCATAACAACCCAATCACTACAATCATCAATTGATAACCTTAATTCTAAAACATCTTTCTCAAGTAAGCATAAAATATTAGACTAGAACTGCATTTGCAATTATAATTCATGAGTTAAAACTCAATTATCAATCAAACACACTTCAAAGAAGCAGTTGAATTAGTAATTACTAACACCCATAAGCTAATTAAGACAATTAATCACATAATCACACCCCCAAGAATGGAGATTTTAGCCACACATCATAAAAAGTAAGAAACTAATACCAACTACGTTCTCCATAAGTTGAGTAGTAATATCAAAATTTTTACAATGCTCCAATTTAGCTTCGAATTCAAAACCCACTTGAAAATCTAATAGAAACTCTTAAAAATCAAGAAAAGCAGTGTTTCTATCGAAAGCTCAGAGTCTCACAATGGCAGGATTGCACTGTTTTATAAAAAATAAAAAATAAAAATGACTTTGTTTTCGAAAAATCGACTTAACTTATATTTTGAAGAAAAATCAATTTTCAAAAGAGAGTCGTCACTTAATTTTTGAAAGAAATTAAGAAAACTTAAAATTTTCAAAAGATTTAAAACAGATTAAAATCAATTGAAATAAAAAGGGGTTCGGGGTTCAATTTACATTCCGAGAAGGTATTAGGCCTTCGGAATGTCCGCTAACTTGCAGTTGACCAACGATTTGACTAAACATTTGACTAATTTTAGAAAATTAATTAAGTAATAAAAATCCATTTTTTATTTAAGGGAAAATAAACTAAAGGTTTTTTTTAAAGTAATTAATTCATATGTTGTAAGACAACTAAAATAAAATAAAACTAAGTAATAAATTAATTTTTTTTTTAATTTGAGCATAAAAGAAGAAATGACTATCTTTTGGGAATTAATTAAGTTAAATCAAAATCAAATAAAATGTTAGTCAATACAATAAGTCAATAACAAATAAATAGACAATATAAAGGAATAAATATTGAACTTGGGCCATCTTGCCCAAATTCCCAAATCTGATGGGCCCAAATTTATTTTCCTGTCCTAAGTTTAAAACTGATTCAACAAACAATGGGTCTTACCCATTACACCTGCTGGACCTATTGTTTTTCCTTGGGCCTTTTAGGCCCATTTCTGCCTTTGAAAATCTGTTGTAATTTCAATTGGGATTTGGCCCAATTTGTTCACATTTGATGTATATGGGTTGTATTTTGGGACAATTTATAGTGTCTATCGACAGTGTATACTAGTGTATACAAGCTTCACATATCAGCTTCACGTGTCAGCTTCACTCATGTATATCAACCTTGCAACTTGTATTCCGAATTTTCTCAACCTGTATTGGTATTTTTGCCATGTATACTAGTATACTTTTGTATACAACATGTATATCAGTGTATATAGACTAAATCTTAGCCTGTTTTTGGCTTTTCGGAACCTATAATTTCAATTTCCAATCCTTGTAAGAAACTTCCGATTCACTAAAACATCGATGGGGCTGACTCGAAGGAATTCAACTTGACGTTATGCAAGGGATGAGTCCCAAGTGGACTCGAGTTGACGTCACATGAATCAAAATAAAATTAAATCAGAGAATGAATTAACATAATTATCAATTAGCTTAAATGGAGGGAAAAACATAAATATTTATTATGAATTAAATTGCTGCCAACGTCAAGAGTTGAAAGAAAAGATAAAATTTATCAAGAAACAATGTATAAAAAAGCAATTAACTACACTGTTCCTACATGAATTAAAATCTAACTAAGTAAAACAAAAGATGTGCTACCTAAGACTTGGCATGAGAGGTCCAAAATACATCATATAATAAGCCAAATGTAGTAATAAAAAAAACCATATGAGGGTAAAAGAAAATGACATTTTAAGAGTTCTTTCCAACAGTTCAACCAACAACCAAAATGAGAGCAAATAACAACAATCTGTTCTCTTAACAAAACACTCAGATTTCAAAGCATTTCAAAGAGGTCTTACATGAACAAAATAAGAATCGATCATTATGCTATCACACATATATTAAATCAATTAGAACTTAAACAGTTAAGGCTCAAAACGTGCTAAACAACGAATTACACCATGGCGAGCATAATGAAAGGCAGAAACTAAAAAAAAAAAAATCAACCCATGAGCTTAAACACATAGTCAACTAAAAAGAAATCTTATACAATAGTCCATAACGAGATTGAATCTAAACTAAATCATTAACAATAAAGATTTGAAATAAAAGGCTATGACACTAAATGAAAATAAGATCATAATCAGTTCCATGAAACTAAATCAAGCTTAAAACAATTTCCTTTTTGTTCATAGAAAAACATTGATCAGACTTGGATGAAACAAACAAATCACGATAACATTCCATCACCAAACATTTCAGAAATCCAACAAAACAAGTTATAAAATAACACAGAGACAATCATTAAGCTGATTTTGATGTTAAAAATTGAAACACCATTAAGAATACTTAAATAAAGACCTGAAACAACAGAGAACTAAATAAACCATAATTTAGAAGAGAATTCACCTCTTTTCGGGCAGCGACTGGAACCCGAGTTGCCAGAGACGACTCCACCACCACCACCAACGGATTCTAATGAAGAAGCTTCAATGAGAGCTTCAGAAAAAGAAACTAGAACTCGGAGCTTCCATCATCCAGTTTATCACTGTGTATTCTTTATATACTATTTTTCTTAGAGGTAAAATTTGAAGCAAATAAAGAAAAACCAACCCCTTCTCTGTTTTCTACCTATTAGTAAGAGAAAAATCCACACTTCTATTTCCCAGCTCTATATAACTATCTCCAACCTTTTCCTTTTTTTTTTCCTAACCTTTTTCCAACCTCTAGAACGATGGTAAAAGTGGAGGTTATATAGAGGGAGATTGAGTTGATTAAGGGGGGAAAACAGGTAGAATTTGGATGAGAATTTCAAACAACCTTGATGATAAGGTTTCCAACTCGAATCGTACGAATTTAAACGAAAAGATGAGGAGAGCCATCTAATTTGGAGAGAAAGGATGAACTCGGAAGGAGATTGCTCCATTTGGATATTCTCTAACGTTCTTGTACGAATGGATAAGGAAGAGGACGAGGGTCACACGATTTGGGTCGGGTTCGCATCTGGTGCGCGATTCTGGGTTTCGTTCTGGATTGGGTTCTGCTAGGTTGAGTTTTCGCGTGAAAAAGATGAAGAAACATGTACAGGGTCTGGGTCGATTTGATGTATTGTTGTTGTTGTCGTGTAATATTGCTGATGGGTTTTGGGTAGCGTTGTTGTATTGTATTTAGTGGGTTGGGTTATGGTATTGGAATTAGTGGGTTGGAAGAATTGGAAATGGGTCCAAGTGAATTGCAATTGGTCCATTGAATTGTGAATATAACCAAATTGAAATTACTTAGAAAATTCGGCTAAGATCTAAATAAGATGACTTATTAGAAACTAATTAACAAGCTTCTTAATTTTAACAAAATAAAATAGTCGACTCAAATATAAGATAATTAACTCAAAATCATAATTATAATTGAAACTAAACTAATAAAATATTTAGCTTTTAAAAAGAAATAAAAATATTTTGAGATGATTTTCAAACATTTATAAAATATATTAATTATATACAACTATATAAAACATATATATTTCTTAAAAATTATAAAAATAATAAATTTAACTAAAAATAACTTGAAAAATATTTTGAACTTTATAAAAACTAACTATCTCAAATCGTTTGAAATTTAAGAAGCTCGATGATTGATTTATATTGTAGAGGTCCAAAATTGGGTGTCAACATGCACAACACCCTCTTTTCTCCTTTGGAAAATCAATTTATACATTCCCAGATTTTGGCCTTTGGGGTCACTCGGCGAAGTTAGTCGAGCATCACTGACCAAGTCGGCGATTCGCCAATTGCTCTTCTCCATCGCCGTTTTACCTTAACTCTTCGTCCTTCAGACCCTATAACTTTAGGCTATCTAATTCTTTGTCGCCGAAGGTCCAATTTCATCGCCAAGTTGGCTCTTCCCCAGGGTTGGCAGTCTGGAACATTTGGCAAGCTGAAGTGCAACTCGGCGAGTCACCGAGTGGCTTTAGCAATTGTCAGCTTTCATTATCTTAAGCCATTTTGATCTTTTCCGTTCCTTTTTGCCCGGTACTGTCCTTGCCTTGCTCTTTTGCCTTTATATTTGCAAATTAGCATTTAAACAGCAGTTTAAAGCACAAAATAGGCATCGAGGACACTAATCCTATGAATAAACAGCCCTAAATGAGTCAAAATCCCAGACTCATCAACAACCCCAACTTAAACTTTTACTTGTCCTCAAGTAAAACACAACATCAATCAGTTCAATAAGGATGTTTACAAATAGTGCTACTCTAGACTGAACACGAATGCACACAAGAGGTTCAAACTACTCATGTAATGTTCAATTGTGCACTCTATGTTTCAAACTGTGACTAACCATCATCAAATAGAACTCAAACTCACAATGCTTGCTTCAAATTCAAGTTCAAGCTCAACAAAAACATTCAAATGCCCTCACACCAAGAATGATTCCATGCTCACACAAAACTCATCAATAATTTAGAATTTTGGAATCAAATATGACTCTCACACTCCCAAAGATAAACACATTCATGACTCTACCCATAGGCTTGCACTTATTTTCCAATCAACCTTATTTTCAGCTCACTCAACATCACAAAGGTCTTTCAAGGCTTGTAATGGGGCTGAGTGTAAAGGTATAGTTATTTTGGTTTAGTGACCTCTACCTTCATGAAGTATGACCTGCATTTCACTTATTCTCCTTCTCTTTCACATTATATGATATTCACAATTCACCCTATGTTCGTTTAAGCATGACTCATTGGATACCCCATTTCTTTTGCTCCTTTCACACTCTTCTATTTTTCAATCTTTTTCTATTTTCATATTTTTGTTTTTTTTTTTACATGGAGGGCTTCCATCTTTTTTCAACATGATCCTTCAAAGACAGATTTTTCAAACTTCTTGATTTTCCTTTATTTTCACTACACCCCAAACTTAGGCCTAAGTTGGATATTTTAACGAACCATTACTTCATGAATGTTGTAGGTGTTGAGACAAAGAGGTCAAAGTTTTTCAAGTTTCTTCCAAAGAAAAGGATAGGCTTAAATAGTGCCAAACTAGGTTTACACTCTCACAAGGTGGTCACAAAGAGGTAAAAGATCAATTGGTTCACTCTTCACAAATTTTGCCTAAGATCATCTCTATCATTCACTTACATTAGTCAATTGAACTAATAGGGAAAGTTCTAGGTGTTACCAAGCACATATTTCAAGAAAATCTCACCACACATGACATTCAACACAATCATCAAACAAGACTCTACAATTTTCAGCTAGCGTGCAACGATCATCACAAGAGATCAACTTCAATAACCAACTAGTCACAATGAGATGCTAGGAGTTCACATATGACTTCTATAACTCAATTTGCCTAATCGGAGTCGTACACTCATATTATTCAATCGAGAGCACTATTCAAGTCATCGATATTGCTCACAACTGACACTTGAAATTACAAGAGAACAACCACATTTACACACATCAAGAGATGATATTATAGAGGATGTGGCTGCTACTGAGTCTAAGGTCGAGACCGATGAGAAACATCTTGAGGAGCGAGATGCAGCTGTCTATGATGATCTGGCAGACCTAGAGGGTACCATGATTGAGATTGCTCGACATGCCTCCTTGAGGGATATTTCTATGGCAGGCTCCAGTGGAGTTAGTGCTGATGTTGCACCGGGCACTGATGCCCAGTCCCAGATTATGACCCCAAGCATTGATGCCCTGATAGATGGAGCGACTGAGTAGACATGATCATTCCTTACCTCACTCTGTTGTTATTTTGGGTTATTGTTATTTTAGTTGCATTTGAGGGCAACATATTTCCCTACCTACCTCTTGTGATTCTATTTTATTTTGTGAATATTGGTGTTTTGATTCTAATCTTGTGGATGTTTGAGCTTGTGACTCCTTGTTTTAAATGGAAATGGTTTTGACCTATCTTTAAATTTTATGCCACCCTATTATTTGTGATTGTGGTTGTTCTTGTGCGAATTTGAGTGTCAGTTATGATCAATACCAATGACTTGAATAGTGCTCTTAATTGAACGAAATGAATGTGCGACTACGATGAGGCTAATGAAGTTGCATAGACATTATGTGAACTTTTAGCATCTCATTGTGACTATCGAATGAGACTGTTATGATGAACATTTCACACTAGCTTGAAAGTGTGGAGTCTTGTTTGATATTGGTGCCAATGCCTTATGTGTTGAGATTACTTTGAACAATTGTGTGATGACACCTAGAATTTGCCCTGTTGATCCGGTTAACTAAGTGATGCAAATACTTGAAATGATCTTAGGCAACAATTTTGAAGAGTGAAACAATTTGACAATATACCTCTTTTGTGGCCAACCTTGTGAGATGTGTGAACCTTGCTTGAACCCTATTGAGCCTTATCCTTTTTTTGGAAGAAACTTGTAAAATTGTGATTCCTCTTTATCCATCTACCCTTAGCTTTCATGAAGTGTGGTTTGTGTTAATAGCCAACTTAGGCCAAAAGCCTAAGTTGGGGGTGTGGTGAAAAGAGAAGGGAAATCAAGAAGTGTGAATGGTTTTGAAAAAATATAAAAAAAAGGGAACCCCTCCATATAAAAAAAAAAGAAAGAGAGAAAAGAGGCAAATAAAAAGAATGAAAAAGTTGTGAAATAAAGTGATGAAAATTGCAAAAGAAATGGGGTGTCCGGTAATTCATAGGAAGTTGAATAATGGGGTGGATTATGAGCATGTTTGAATTGTTAAAGAAAAGGAAGAAAGTGATGTTCAGGCCACACTTCATGAAGGTAGAAGCCAATGGGCCTAAATGACCATACGTTGACTCTGAGCCCATTACAAGCCATGAAAATACCTTTGTGATCTTAAGTGAGCTGAAGCGAATGTTGACTGGAAAATAAGGGCAAACCTATGGGTGAAGTCATGCATGTGTTCATCTTTGTGAGTGTGAGAGTTGTATGTGAATCAAGAAATTTAAATTGTTGAGAAATAGAGTGTGAATATGGAATCATCTTTGTTGTGAAGGCATTTGAGTACCTTTGTTGAGCTTGAACTTGCATTTGAAGCAAATATTGTGAACTTGAGCATCTTTGGTAATTGTGAGTCACAATTTGAATCTTTGAGTGCACAATTGATCATTGCATGAGTAAATTGAACCTTTTTGTGTGCATTCATGCTGAGTCTTATGCAACACTGTTTGAGACATCCTTTTTGAACTACTGATCTTGAGTTTTACTTGAGGACAAACAAAAGTTGAAGTTGGGGTGTTGATGAGTTCGTTTGAGATTTGGACTCATTTAGGAATTTGTTATGATAGATTTAGTGTCCTCAAATGCCTAATTTATGCTATAAGCTGATGTTAATGCCTTGATATTCAGGTATATGGATTGAGGAGCAAAGCAAGAACACTAACATGCAAAAAGGAACAAAACAAGCAAAAGAAATGAAGAAGGGTGAGCCTGAAGATTGCCAAGAGCACTCGGTGTGTCGCCGAATAGCTAATCTCACCGCCTAAAGTTCCAGTGTGCCAAGCCTTATGGGAAGAAACCAAGTCGGCGACGAAAATGAGCAATCAGTGAATCGCTGAGCAGTTCCGTGATGTAAGGAGAGATCGCCCAAAGTTACAGGATACGAGGATGCTGAGTGCAAAAGTAGGAAGGCGATATAAGAGAGCATTGGGAGGTTCACCGAGTGATTCGGCGAATCCAACTTATCTCGCCGAGTGGCCCTTCGTGGCTTATTTTTGGCGACTATAAATTAGAATTTTAAATAGTTACTTAAGGAAAATTGATCATTTTTTAGATTATTATTGATCAAATTTTAGAATATTGCTAGACTAGAATAGTTTTCTTAGTAGACCTGAAGGTTTTGAGACTCAATTTGGAGATTTTGTAGGTGTGTTTCAGATTTTATTCGAATTGGAGCATTTTAAAGCTTGCATTCCTCTTACCCAATTGATGGCTAATCGATTTGGTAATAGTTTTTAGCATTTTATGATGTTCGGCTAAAACCTCAATCTTGGGGTGTGATCATGTGATTATGGGTTGAATTAGTGTATGAGTATTGTTAATTACTAGTTTAAATGTTATATTGAATTTGATTTAATCATTAATTATGGTTTAATTTATGAATTGTAGTTGCAAATGCAGTTCTATTTTAGTGTTCTTAGCTTGCACGAGAGAGAGGTTTTACAACTAAGATTATTGATTAATGATTTGTATGTATTGGGTTGATTTGTGTTCAGCTCGAGAGAGTGAATCCTAAACCCAATCCTACCCATCTTGCTCGAGAGAGAAGATGCATTAAGGTTTTGGGTTGTTCTTAATTGCTATGCTTGTTGATGTTCGAGAGAAATCACTTGAAGCGGAATAGTTGTTCGAGAGAAAGCTATTTCAATTATAATCTAGCCTACCCAATGATATTTAGCTGTGTACTAGTAGTTTCAATTACTCATATATCGAAATTCACCTATAATCGATCACATTCCGAGAATTGCTATCCTTATTGTTATCTCATTACTATTTTACAGCTATGTAGCTGATAATTACAAACCAAAAACCCCCATTTGACATTCGTGTCAACCCATTTATTTGATGTCTTTTTCCGATAATATCTATTCCTATATCTAATTAGATCACATTTGTACTTCATAGTTGAATTTGAACACGTACTGCTCCTTGTGGGATTCGACCCCAACTCAATTATTGGGTTTTATATTGCTTAACGATCGTTAGCACCTAGAATTGGATGAGGTGTGCTTGAAATGTTAATAAGGATATGATTGATTAATTTCCAATTTCGCTATACGAGTGCTTACTAATCACTAAAAGTTGCTGAATCTTAGTGGGTAGGCTAGGCTTTGGATGTAATAGTCGTCTCTCGATCAACTATCCTGAATCAAGTGAGTTCTCTTGAACCTCAACAAGCATCATACTATGAACAACCCAAAACCTCAAGTTATCTATTCTCTTGAGTTAGATAGGTAGGATTCGATTGAGATTCACTCTCTAGAGATGAACCCATAACAACCCAATCACTATAATCATCAATTGATAAACTTAATTCTAAAACCTCTTTCTCAAGCAAGTATAGAATACTAGACTAGAACTGTATTTGCAACTACAATTTATGATTTAAAACTCAATTATCAATCAAATCCATTTCAAAACATCAATTAAATTAGTAATTACTAACACCCATAAGCAAATTACGACAATTAGTCACATAATCACACAGCCAAGAATGGGAGTTTTAGCCACACATCATAAAAAGTAAGAAATTAATACCAACTACGTTCTCCATAAGCTGGGTAGTAATATTCAAATCTTTACAATGCTCCAATTTAGTTTCGAATCCAAAACCCACTTGAAATTCTACTAGAAAACACCTAAAAACTAAGAAAAGAAATGTTTCAATTGAAAGCTCAGAGTCTCACAATGGAAGGATTGCACAATATTTTTTTTCTCCTTTTGAAAATCAATTTATACTTTCCCAGATTTTGGCCTTTTGGTCACTCAGTGGAGTTAGTCGAGCATCGCCGACTTGCGCCAATTGCTCTTCTCCATCACCATTTTCCCTTAATTCTTCATCGTTTAGACCTTGTAACTTTAGGCGATCCAATTCTTTGTCACCAATCCATTCGGTGGTTCGCCGACGGTCTAATTTCATCACCAAGTTGGGCTTTCGCCAGAGTTGGCAGTCTGGAACATTTGGCGAGCTGAAGTGCAACTCGGTAAGTCGCCGAGTGGCTTTGGCGATTGTCAGCTTTCATTATCTTCAGCCATTTTCATCTTTTTCGTTCCTTTTTGCCCGGTAATGTCCTTGCCTTGCTCTTTTGCCTTTATATTTGCAAATTAGCATTTAAACATCAGTTTAGAGCACAAAATAGGCATCGAGGACACTAATCCTATGAATAACAAGCCCTAAATGAGACAAAATCCCAGACTAATCAATAGTCACAACTTAAACTTTTGCTTGTCCTCAAGTAAAACACAAGATCACATAGTTCAATAATAATGTCTACAAACAATGCTACTCAAGACTCAACACGAATGCAAACAAGAGGTTTAAACTACTCATGAAATGTTCAATTGTGCACTCTAAGTTTCAAATTGTGACTAAACATTATCAAATATTAATTAAGCTCACAATGCTTTCTTCAAATGCAAGTTCAAGCTCAACAAAAACATTCAAATACCCTCACACCAAGAAGGATTCCATGCTCACACAAAACTCATCAACAATTTAGAATTTAGGAATAAAATACGACTTTCACAGTCCCAAAGATAAACACATGTATGACTCTACCCACAGGGTTGCCCTTATTTTCCAATCAACCTTATTTTCTGCTTACTTAAGAGTACAAAGGTCTTTCAAGGCTTGTAACGGGGATGAGTGTAAAGGTATGATCATTTTGGTTGTGACTTCTACCTTCATAAAGTATGGCCTGAATTTCACTTCTTCTCCTCCTCTTTCACACTATATAATATTCATAATCCACCATATGTTCATTTAAGCATGATTCATTGGATACACCATTTGTTTTGCTCCTTTCACAAGCTTTATTTCACAAACTCTTCCTTTTTTCAATCTTTTTCTATTTTCACATTTTTGTTTTCTTCTTTTTACATGGAGGGGTTCCATCTTTTTTCAACATGATCCTTCAAAGGCAAATTTTTCAAACTTCTTGATTTTCCTTATTTTACCACACCCCTAACTTAGACTTTTGGCCTAAGTTGGCTATTCAAACGAACCAATAATTCATGAAGGTTATAGGAGATGGGACAATGAGGTCAAAGTTGTTCAAGTTTCTTCCAAAGAATAGGATAGGCTTATATGGTGCCAAACTAGGTTCACACTCTCACAAGGTGGTCACAGAGAGGTAAAAGATCAACTGGTTCACTCTTCAAATTTTTTGCCTAAGATCATCTCTATCATTTTCTTAGATCAGTTAATTGAACTAACAGGGCAAGTTCTAGTTGTTACCAAGCACATATTCAAGAAAATCTCACCACACATGGCATTCAACACAATCATCAAACAAGACTCTACAATTTTCAGCTAGAGTGCAACGATCATCACAAGAGATCAACTTCAATAACCAGCTAGTCACAATGAGATGCTAGGAGTTCACATATGACTTAGGTAACTCAATTTGCCTCATCAAAACCGTACACTCATATCCCTCAATCAAGAGCACTATTCATGTCATTGTTATTGCTCACAAACAACACTAAAAATTGCAAAAGAACAACAACATTTACACACATCAAGAGGTGGCAATTTTAAAATTGGTTCAAAACGAACATTCCAATAGTTTGCATTTCAAAACAGAGGACCAACACAATAGATAAAAACTAATATATATATATTATCGACCAAATCCAGCATTAAAAATCAATCACACAAAACACAGAATATCTAGAAAACAACCCAAAAGAAGCAGGTATGGAAATACCTCACCTTGCCAAACTAAACTAGCGATTGTCCTCAAATGCATAAAAATAGTCTAAAAAATAATAGAAAGAGAGTCAAAAGAATCATCCTACCAGGCTAAGCCTGGAGTGAACTCTGCATGTCAGTGACTCCATCTATCGGGGAATTGATTCCCGGTGCAATATCATCATTGGCTCCTGTGTAGCGCACCATCGAGGTATCTCTCAAAGAAGCCTCTACAACTGACTGGATCATAGCCCCCTCAAGATCCTCCAAATATTTATACACATCTGCATCACGAGTACCCAACTCTTCTTCATCTGTCTCAACCTCAAACTCAACAACTGCCTCATCCATATCAATATCTCCATTTGTAGTAGTCAGAGAAATCTCAGAACTGGCCAAGAAATCTGCACTCAAAACCTCAAGGATCTTTACCATACCGAATAACATAGCTAGATCAGTGAACTTCAGCTGGTCCATATCCTTCCTCAGCCCAACAATATCGGCCTTTAAGGCCGTCACAACATAAGAATCACCCTGGCTCTGCTCATAAGCCTCTACCCTCCCAGTAAGGGTATCCATTTCTAATCTATAGGTATCTATCAATCCCCTGTGCTCTCTCAACTAATCCCTAATCAGGGCCAAGGAAGCAGCAATCGTCCGCCCAATCAACCCAGGCATAACGGCCTCTACCCGGGAGGCACACATATCAGCAGACTGAGCCAGATGGCCCATCTTGTATAATATGGCCTGGGTGATATGGGGTCGGGAAAAAGCAAAAACAATAATAGTAGTAAGAGGGGGAACAATAGATGCACCAAGAGAGGCATAAGTAGAGGTACTAGGAGTACCTGTAGGCTCATTGGCCTGAGGGGGGAGTATTGCCTCTGTCATCAACATTTTAACATCAATTACTGGGGACGTATCTGCTGGTGCAACTCTCATCCGATATGCCTCATCATTCATATACACAGCCTCTATTCGTCTGATGTCAATAGAGTAATTGAGAGTCGCTTCCACATCTGTCTTTGGAATCACCGAAACATAGGCCCGCCTGCATAGCTCAATAACCAAAATAGGAAAAGGGAAAGAGGTCTAACTTTGCTTAGCCCTCATGTCCATCTAATGCTCGATGAGTAGACCCAAATTGAGTTTCTCTCTATCCAAGATGCATCCCAAACACGTAGCTTTCATATGCCTAAGTATGGATTCATTCTGCGAAGGTATAATGGTGTTGCTAATAAACCCAAACTAGTATCTGGCAACCACGTTCAAGTCTTTTTTCTTAATGGGAACACCAGCCTCAATCCACCTCGGCGTGCTATTTGAAATTAGTGGTGCCAACCAATCCTTTAAGTCATCGATAGTCTTCTTTTGGATTAGGTCAATGTAGTAGTGCATCGCATCCATCGTACAACCCAACAACTTATTGATCTCGATGCAGCTGCATTTGGCTTTCTTGCCCTACACTACCACATAGTCAATTGGCTTGAAAGCGCTGGCCTTTTTCTTTCCCTTTGGCACCAGCTCCCCATATGATGAGTAGAACTTCCAGACCCAAGTAGGAATGTAAGGGCCTCGAGGCTTCGTTAATAGCTCAAACTTGTGGAACTTTATGGTGTTCCATACCTTCAGGTACCGGTCTACAACATTGTCAGCAGACAAATGTTTTTCCTCAAGAATAGTCCTCAAATCATAGACCTTTAATCTGTTCAGCGACTGAGGTGGAGGAGCTTAAACTGGTGGAGGAACCGACTCTACTACCTGAGTTGGAGGTGGAGGAGGCGTATAAGGCACCGAGATTTGAGCTGAATTATGCATTGCATTGGAACATAACTCCTCTCTCCTAGCCTGTAGAAGTTGGTCATCTTCCTGCTGAGATGAACAGGCCGGAGAACTATCCCCTGAATGATCCTTACTATCAGAGGTAGTGAGGTGAGTGACATATATGCCCTCGCTGTCGGAGCTCCCCTCCGCTGGTGTGGGTTATACAAGACCCTTCCCTTTACCTTTCCCCATGTTAGAGGAAGTTTAGCCGGTGATTTTCGAGAGGGTGTAGCCCCCTCGATGATCACAATGCCTCTTGCTCGCTTCCGGGCGATTGATTTCTTCTGATAACTTTTGGTCTAGCCATTGCTGCAATACAAAACCAAATACGTTAGATACATTTCAAAAAAATTCAAAGGTATAAAACTGTGCATGAAAACTCGCCTAATCGTTTGGTGAGTCATCGAACCCATTCGGCGAGCCAAGTCGGGTTTACTAAACCCATTCAGTGAGCCAAGTCGAACTCGCCGAATGTTACAGAATAAAATTTGCCAAAAATCAGAATAGATCGGCGATATCTAGGGCCTTTTGACGAATCGCCAAACCCATTCAATGAACTAGAAGTAGCTCGCCGAATTATACAGAATAATTTCAGAAGATTAGGGCGAAGAAGGGCGATCAAAAAGAAATTCGGTGAGTCATCGAGTGAACTCGACGAGCACAGGCGTATCACCAAATGTTACAGAACAAAAATCACAAAAATGAAGGATAAAAAGGTGATCAAGGGGTCGTGAACCACCGAACCACTCGTGAGCTCGACCCAGCTCGCCGAATAGTCAAACCTACATGATTTTTACCTCGACTTTCAATTTCTCACCCATAGCCCACGAAAATAAAATCAAACCATTATTCTATGCAATTGAGCCCAGACCCATACTACCCATGACCTCAGAGTACTTAGACTTCCCCCAATTAGGCCAAAATTGGTCAATTGACATTTTTTGCCCTTAAGAATGACTTCAACCACTTTATCATTGGGCAAAATCAAACAATCATTACAATTCGAGGTTACTCAGACTTCACCCACACTAGACCCAACAACAAAATCAACACAACCCATCATTTTGATCATTTAATACACAAATTTTCACAAATAAATGCAAGCATGGGTAATTTGGGATCATACAGGCACACATTAACAACCATAATTCAAATAATTACTACTACGCACATAAATCAGCAGGGTAATGATCATGCATTTGTAATTACCAAAATTTAAAGTGTGGGGTTAAGATAACCAACCTCGAACGCAGATGTTTGAAATGCTAGGCTAGCAAAGTACCAAAGTTCCCCCCCCGCGAGCAATTGATCCAACACACAAAGCAAAAAGATGCAAAAAAATATAATCTAAAGTGTGGTTTTAAAAGTGTAGAAGTCAAAAAGTATGAAATTAGGGATAATTTTGAATTTAAAATGGTTCATCCTCTTTTTGACCCTTCAGTTTGCACGTTGATCGGTGAGGTCACTTACTTCACCGGTCCATTTGGTGATGCGCCGAATGGTACTTTGGCCCGACGAGTTTTACAGAACATGTAGCTATCTAGATGGTTCAAACGATGATCTAGATCGGGCTCGCTGACCTTTCCGATGAGTCACTGAATAGTACCTAGACTCACCTACTGCTCATTTTCCCAAATAATCAAACTTTCAACTTGTACATTCAACACCCGTTATTCAAACAATAATATTAAAAACTTAAGAACTTGGGTTGCCTCCCAAGAAGTGCCTTATTTAACATCGTGGCACGACGATGATACTCATTCAAGATTTATTCTTGGGATTGGCCATAGTGTCACTCGGTAATCCCCCTTTTAGACTTAGATTCAAATGAGTCGAGATTTGACCCATTTGTGTCTCTAGTTGCTTAATGGACACCGAGTAAGAAGTAACCGTCTGATTCAGAGTTGAGACATATTTCTTCATTTTATTGAGCACTTTGTCCGACCTACATTTTTTATAAACACTTAACTACATTTCATCCAATAATAAGTGTAGGCGGTCGCAATCTAATATAAACCCAACAAAGGTTGTTGGTCGATCCCACAGGGAGTGGTACAATAGAGAATTCAGTTACGAAGTTATAAATGTGTTCTAATCAATCGTAGGAATAGAAATTATCAAAACAAGTAGATTAAGTCGCAAGGGTTGAAAACAAGTGTCAAATGGAGGGTTTTTTTAAAGAGTGTCAATTAACAACTAAGAAAAAAGGGGACTAATCAAGTAGAAAGGGATACTTGGGGATGTGATCGATTAATTTCCAATTTTGCTATACGGGTGTTTACTAATCACCAAAAGTTGCTGAATCTTAGTGGCTAGGTTAGGGTTAGGATGTAATAGCCATCTCTTGATCAACTATCATGAATCCAGTGATTTTTCTCGAACCTCAACAAGCATCATACTATGAACAACCCAAAACCATAATTTATCTACTCTCTTGAGCTAGATAGGTAGGATCCGATTAAGATTCACTCTCTCGAGTTGAACCCATAACAACACAATCACTACAATCATCAATTGATAACCTTAATTCTATAACCTCTTTCTCAAGCAAGCATAGAATACTAGACTAGAACTATATTTCCAACTACACTTCATGAGTTAAAACTCAATTATCAATCAAACCCACTTCAAAACAATAATTAAATTAGTAATTACTAACACCCATAAGCTAATTAAGACAAATAATCACATAATTACACCCCCAAGAATGGAGGTTTTAGCCACATATCATAAAAAGTAAGAAATTAATACCAACTACGTTCTCCATAAACTGGGTAGTAATTTCAAAATCTTTACAATGCTCCAATTAAGCTTCGAATCCAAAACCCACTTCAAAATCTACTTGAAAACTCATAAACACCAAGAAAAGTAGTGTTTCAATTGAAAACTCAGAGTCTCACAATGGGAAGATTGCACAACACTCTCTTTTCTCCTTTTGAAAATCAATTTATACGTTCCCAGATTTTAGCCTCTGGGATCACTCAACGAAGTTAGTCCATCATGGCTGACCAAGTTGGCGATGAGCCAATTGCTCTTCTCTATTGCCATTTTGCCTTAACTCATCATCCTTCAGACCATGCAACTTTCGACAATCCAATTCTTTGTCATCGATCCATTTGGCGGTTCATCGAAGTTCCAATTTCATTGCCAAGTTGGCTTTTCCCTAGGGCTGGTAGTCAGGAACATTTGGCGAGCTGAAGTACTACTCAATGAGTCACCGAGTGGCTTTGACGATTGTCACCTTTCATTATCTTCAACCATTTTCATCTTTTCCGTTCCATTTTGCCCGGTATTGTCCTTGCCTTCCTCTTTTGCCTTTATATCTGCAAATTAGCATTTAAACATAAGTTTAGAGCATAAAATAGGCATTGAGGACACTAATCCTATGAATAGAAAGCCCTAAATAAGTCAATATCCCAGACTCATCAGCCGGCACTCGAGAACCATCGCTGGTCCTCAATCAAACCCTTGTCTAGGCTCAATACTTATCAGAAGAATTCCTCAACAATATGGAAACCTTGAATGCAACTTAACCCATAAAGATAACATTACTAAAAATAGTTTAACTTAGTCTGAAATACTCAATAACATAAATGTTCAACTCAAGTCTTTACAACATCACAAGGGAAATAGGAAAAGATGCCATAATTACTACTGTCTATGAAGACTCTAAATACTATAAGGGAAGTCCGAACAAGACCCACCACATCCTAGCAAATTGGAAAGTAAAGGTGGAACCCTCCAGAATCAAGGAGGCTCAACAAAGCTAAATGGGCTGCAAGTGGTATCAACGAAGTGCCTGTTCATTACCCTGAATACTCATATCTGCATCATGAAAAGATGCAGGCCAATGGCCTCAGTATACTGAATGTACGAGCATGAAAGGGGAAACACTAGAACATAACATATATGCTTGACCAGGTAGAAAGGAAGACATACTCACCTTGTCTTAACTCAACTAACCTCAATTCAATATGAAAGCAACAATAAGGATGCAACATATATAAGGTTTTTAAAATAGTAGATAATAACTCAAATGTATATAAAAATACAATAATAAACTCTTTACTCTTATTTGTAAGATTCTTTAACCAATAACCATTAATATGAGCAACGTGATGATATAACGTCTCGCCCACACTGCCAGAACTGTCTTATACCTTACCAGAGTATAAAACAACCTCAACCAAGTGTATCCACTAAGCTATGCTTAAAAATTACTAAGGAATCATCTAAAAAATATGACCTTTACCCATGTTGGCACACTTGGTTTATGAGGATTTTGAGTTGTCTAAACTCATCCCTATATTGATGCTCAATACTACTCCCAAAAATATAACTCATGCTTATATGTTTAAAAACATAATTCTTCCTCAGTCATGGTGTCTTTGTGATTGACAAAGAGGACACAATCACGATAAACTCTCTCTGCTAGAATAGACTCACTAACATGTGTGGAACACTGAAGGGTTCAAGAAGTCATTTGGGAATAATATCAGGCCTCATAGTAATATACAGAGTCACAAAAGATAGACTCACACCTGGATCAAGTAATTCATAAACATCAAAAGTAAAGACTTTGATCATACCAATGACAACATCTGGTGAATTCTCTTGCTCTTGGTGACTAGTGATAGCATAGAGATGGTTTGATCCTCCGCCTATCCCTGAAATAGCTCCTTTATGTACATCTCTGTCTGTTGGAGCCGCTAAAGAAGATTGGGCTCTATTGCCCCCATTACCATTACCCTGCCTGTTGTTAGGGAACTCTCTCATGAATTGTCCTGTCTGCTTACACTTGAAACAACAGTTGGGACATCACAACATTCTCTAGGGTGGTTTCTACCACACTTAGAACATATAGGGTCCAGTTGGCCCCTTGTACCACACTACCTTGAGATTAAGCCGGTCGAGCCCAGAAGTTCTGCGAATTCTGATTTTTGAAGTCACCTCTATTATTTTGGTGCAGATGCACTAGCTAATAATAGAGCAGGCCCAGTTGACCTTTGTGGAAAAGATGATTGGTTCACATTTCCGATCTTCTGCTGTCCGAACTCATTATTTGTTCTCGTAACCTTTTTGCTTCGGAACTCTTCCCTATCTCTCAACTTGTCTTCCTAAATGTGCTGCACATGGATCATAAGCCTTGCTATGTCCATGTCCATTATCAACATAGCAATTTTACCCTTTCTTTACAATCAGGACAGTCTAGACACAAATAGACTAATCCTGCTTCTCATATCAACAACCATCTCTGGAGTATAACAGAACAATTGAGTGAACTTGAGGATGTACTCATGTACATACATGTACTCCTGCTTAAGAATGAAAAAAATTCTTACCTTTGCCTCTCTCAGCTTACGGGGAAGAAATGCCCCATAAAAGCACTTTCAAACACAGTCCAGCTCACAATTGGTGCCCCTTTAGCCCAACTCTTCTTCTATTGGTCGTACCAAATCCTAAAAAAACCCTTGAGCTGGTATATAACTAACTCCACTCGCTCAATATCAATAACATGCATAACCTCAAACACCTTCTACAGCTCTTCCACAAAGTTCTCCAGATTCACAGTGACATATGACCTTGTGAATTTTAGAGGATTCATCTTTAAAAACTCACAAATCCCAAATGTATTAGCCACATCTTGACGAATCATTCTCTGTTGACCAGCTTGGTTGGTCACCACTTGACTCAACATCTGAATAGCATCCCAGAACTCAACATTTGTGACCTCTCCTTGTGGTTGCACTTCTGGTGCATTGAGGACCCCTTGATCATGGGGATCAACATTTCTCCTAGCACGACAACCTCGAACAACTCTTCGTGGAGGCATGATCTGAAAGATACGAGCAAGGATAAATTAGAATTAAACTTTAATAGAGTTTAACTCTATCATATGAAAAGAGTGTGAAAGAAGTGAAATATTTCCTAAATGTTGTTGCCTCCTAATTATAAATGTGGTGTGCTTCACACCGATAACTAGGACTTTACAGACACAGATTTAGAGACACCCTAGGACTCTTGAACTTTTTGTTCTGATACTAATTTTTTCATGCCCCAAGTCTACACCTTGGACGTGGTCGGCATTCGAAAATCATTACTAGTCTCCAAGTGAACCCTTGGCTTGGCTCAATACTCAACGGAAGACTTCCTGAACAATATAGAAACCTCTAACGTAACTTAAATCATAAAGATATCATTACTAAAAATAGTTTAACTCAGTCTGAAATACTCAATTACATAACTATTCAACTCTAGTCGTTAAAACATCTCAAGGGAAATGGGAAAATATGACTCAACTACTACTATCTATGAAACCTCTAAATACTATGAGGGTAGTTGGGACAAGACACATAACATCCGTACAAATTGGAAAGTAAATGTGGAACCCTTCGAAAGCAAGGAGGCTCATCAAAGGTAACTGGGATTGGCGCCTGTTGATGACCCTGAATACCCGCATCTGCATCATGAAAAGATGCAGGCCAAATGGAATTAGTACATTGAATGTAAGGAAATGCAAGGGGAAACAATGGAACATAACATATAAGCTTGACCTGGTAGAAAGGATGACATACTCACCTCGTCTTAACTCAACTTAACTCAAGAATACTCAACTCAATATGCAAGTATCAATAACGATGAAATATATATATATATATATATATATATATATATATACACATATATAAGGATTTTAAAATAGTAGATAATAACTTAATGTATATAAAAGTACAATAATAAACTCTTTACTCTTATTTGAAAGTTTCTCTAACCAACAACAATCACTATGAGCAACATGATGATACATCATCTCGCCCATACTGCCCGAACTGTCCTATACCTTTCCGGAGTATAGGACATCCTCAACTAAGTGGATTCACTAAGTTATTCTTAAAAAGCACTAAGGAATCATCTAAAAAGTAGGACCCATTACCCTTGTTGGCATACATACTTTATGAGGATTTTGATTTGTCTGAACTAATCCATATATCGGTGCTCAATACTACTCCCAATATTATAAATCATGCTCATATGTTTAAAAACATAACTCTTCCTCAACCATGTTGTCTTTGTGATTGACATAGATGACACAATCATGATAAACTCTCTTGGCTAAAATAGACGCACCAACAAGTGTGGAAACACTTAAGGGTTCAAGAAGTCATTTGATAAGAAGTCACACCTCATATAAATATATGGAGTCATAAAAGATAAACTCGCACCTAGATCAAGTAATGAATATACATCAAAAGTAAAGACTTTGATCATACCAATGACACCATTCGGTGAATTCTCTCGCTCTTTACGACTAGTGATATCATATAGATGGTTTGCTCCTCCACCTGTCCCTGAAGTAGCTCTTCTAGGTGTAAATTTGTCTACCGGAGCTACTGAAGTAGATTGAGCTCTATTTCCCCCATTACCATTACCCTGCCCATTGTTAGGGCACTCTCTCATGAAGTGACCTGTCTGACCACACTTGAAACAACCAGTAGAGCCATCATAACACTCTTATGTGTGGTTTCCACCACACTTAGCATATGTAGGGGTCCAGATGGCCCCTTATACCAGACTATTTTAAGATTCAGCCGGTCGAGCACTAAAGTTCTGTGAATTCTGATTTCTAAAATCACCTCAATTCTTTGGTGCAGGTTCGCTAGCTGATGATGGAGCAAGTCCAATTGCCCTTTGTTGAAAATATGACCAGTTCACATTTTCGGTCTTTTGCTATCCAAACTTATTACTTGTTGTCTTAGCCTTATTCTGTGGAACTCTTCCCTATCTCTCAACTTGTATTCCTCAACCTGCTGCACATGGATCATAAGCCTTGCTATGTCCATGTCCCCTATCAACATAGCAACCTCACCCTCTTTGCTTGACAAGCGGGACAATCCAGACACAAATAGACTAATCTTGCTCCTCATATTAGCAACCATCTCCGAAGCATAACGTGACAGTTGAGTGAACTTGAGACTGTACTCAAGCACACTCATGGACTCCTGCTTAAGAGTAAGAAATTCTCTTACCTTTTCCTCTCTCAGCATACATAGAAAGAAACACCTCATGAAAGCACTTTCAAACACAGTCCAGCTCACAATTGGTGCCCCTTCAGCCCTGCTCTACTTCTATTGGTTGTACCAAATCCTAGAAACACCCTTGAACTGGTATACATCTAACTCCACTCGCTCAACATCAACAACATACATAACCTTAAACACCTTCTGCAGATCATTCACAAAGTTCTCCAGATCCTTAGTGACATTTGACCTTGTGAATTCTGGAGGCTTCATCCTCAAAAGCTCACATATCCTGGATGTATCAGCCATATCTTGATGAATCACTCTCTATTGACCAGCTTGGTTGGTCACCACTTGACTCAAAATACGAATAACATCCTGGAACTCAACATTTGTGAGCTCTCCTTGGGGTTTCACTTATGGTGCATTGGGTAACCCTTGATCGTGGGATCAACATTTTTCCTAGTAGGATGACCTCGAGCAACTCTTCGTGGAGGCATGATATGAAAGATACGGGCAAACACAAATTAGAAAGGAACTTTTATAGAGTTGAACTCTATCGCATGAAAAGAGTATGAAAGAAGTAAAATATTTCCTTAATATTATAGCCTCCTAATTATAGATATGACACGCTTCACACTGATAACTAGGACTCTACAGACACGACTTCATAGACACCCTAGGAATCTTGAACTCTATGCTCAGATACCAAGTTTGTCAGTTCCCGAGTCTACACCTTGGACGTGGCTGGCACTTGAGAACCATCGTTGGTCCCCAAGAGAACTCTTGGCAAGACTCAATACTCATCGAAAGAATTTCTCAACAATATAGAAACCTCAAACGTAACTCAACTCATAAAGATATCATTACTAAAAATAGTTTAATTCAGTCTGAAATGCTCAATAACATAACTGTTTAAGTCAAGTCTTTAAAACATCACAAGAGAAATGGAAACAGACGCCTAAACTACTACTGTCTATGAAGCCTTTAAATACATGAGGGAAGTTGGGACAAGACCCACAACATTCTAACAAACTAGAAAGAAAATGTGGAACCCTCCGGTAGTAAGGAGGCTCACTAAAGCTAACTGGGATTGCAGGTGGTATCAAAGGATTGCCTGTTCATGACCCTGAATTCCAGTATCTGCATCATGAAAAGATGCACGCCAAATGGTATTCGTATATTGAATGTACAAGAATGCAACAGGAATTACTGGAACATAACATATAAGCTTGACCTGGTATAAATGAAAACATACTCACTTCGTCTCAACTCAATTCAACTCAACTTTAGAATACTGAACTCATTATGAAAGCAACAATATGGATGCAATATATATAAGGTTTTTAAAATAGTAGATAATAACTCAATGTATATAAAAATACAATAATAAACTTTTTACTCTTATTTGGAAGATTCTCTAATCGACAACCATCACTATGAGCAACGTGATGATACATCGACTCACCCACGTTGCCAGAACTATCTTATACCTTTCCAGAATATAGGACATCCTCAACTAAGTGGATAAACTAAGCTATACTTAAAAAGCACTAAAGAATCAGTGAAAAAGTATGACCCTTTACCCATGTTGGCATAATGGTTTATGAGGACTTTGAGTTGTCTAAACTCATCCCCATATCGGTGCTTAATACTACTCCCAATAATATAACTCATGCTCATATGTTTGAAAACATAACACTTCCTCATCCATGGTGTCTTTGTGATTGAAAGTGATGACACAATCACGATAAACCCTCATGGCTAGAATAGACTTACCAACAGGTATGGAAATACCGAAGGGTTCAAGAAGTCATTTGGGAAGAATATCAAACCTCATAGCAATATACAGAGTCACAAAAGATAGACTCACATCTGGATCAAGTAATGCATATACATCAAAAGTAAAGACTTTGATCATACCAGTGTGTGAATTCTCTTGCTCTTGGCGACTAGTGATACCATACATATGGTTTGCTCTTGTGCCTCTCCCTGAAGTAGCTCCTCTAGATGCAACTTTGTTTGTCGGAGCCACTAAAGAAGATTGGGATATATTGCCCTCATTACCATTACCCTGCATGTTGTTACAACACTCTCTTATGAAATGACATGGCTGACCACACTTGAAACAATTAGTGGAGCCATCACGACACACTACTAGGTGGTTTCTACCACACTTAGCACATGTAGGGTTCCAGTTGGCCCCTTGTGCCACACTACCTTGATATTGAGTCGATTGAGCCCTGAAGTTCTGTGAATTCTCATTTTTGAAATCACCTCTATTCTTTGGTGCAAGTATACTAGATGATGATCTAACAGGTCCATTTGGTCTTTGTTGAAAAATGACTAGTTCATACTTTTGCTCTTTTGTTGTCTGGACTCATTACATGTTGTCTTAGCCTTCTTGCTACGAAACTCTTTCCTATTTTTAAACTTGTCTTCCTCAACCTGGTGTACATGGATGATAAGACCTTCTATGTCTATGTCCCTTATAAAAATAACAGCCTTACCCTCTTTACTTGACAAGCGGGACAGTCCAGACACAAATAGACTCATGTTGCTCCTCATATCAGCAACCATCTCCAGAGCATAACGGGACAGTTGAGTGAAGTTTAGGCTGTACTCATGCACACTCATGGACTCCTACTTAAGAGTGAGAAATTCTCTTACCTTTTCCTCTCTCATCTCACAGGGAAAGAATCACCCATGAAAGCACTTTCCAACACAGTCCAACTCACAATTAGTGCCCCTTCAACCTAACTCTTCGTTTATTAGTCATACCAAATCCTAGAAACACCTTTGAGCTAGTATGCAACTAACTCCACTCACTCAACATCAACAACATGTATAACCTCAAACATCTTCTGCAACTCTTCAATAAAGTTCTCCGGATCCTTAATGACATTTGACCCTCTGAATTCTGGAGGATTCATTTTCAAAAACTCACGGATCTTGCATGTATCAACCACATCTAGACGAATCACTCTCTATTGACTAGCTTGGTTGGTCACCACTCGACTCAACATTCGGATAATATCCCGGAACTCAACATTTGTGAGCTTTCCTTGTGGTTGCACTTCTGGTGTATTGGGGACCCCTTGATCTTGGGGATCAACATTTCTCCTGGGGACGACCTTGAACAACTCTTCGTAGAGGCATGATCTGAAAGATATGGGCAATCACGAATTAGAAAGAAAAATTAATAAAGTTCAACTCTATCGTACAAAAAGGGTATAAAAGAAGTGAAATATTTCCTAAATGTTGTAGCCTCCTAATTATAAATGGATGCACTTCACATCGATAACCAGGACTCTACAGAAACGAATTCATAGAAACCCTAGGACTCTTGAACTCTGTGCTCTTATACTCCCTCCATCCCATTTTATGTGGCACCATTTCCTTTTTGGTCAGTCCCAAAAAAATGTCACATTTTCTTATATGATAAGTTTATAAAGGTACAATTCCTTTTTTATCCTTGTTGGTCCCACTTAATCTTAAAATAATACTCCAATACATTTATGAGGAAAGAGAAAAAAGAGTTTACTTTTTAAAGGGCAATTTGGTAAACATTTCAAAGTCTTTATTTATTTCTTAAACTCCGTGCCCAGTCAAATGTTGCCACATAAAATGGGACGGAGGGAGTACTAATTTTTTCACGCATCGAGTCTATACCCTGGACGTGGCCGACACTCGAGAACCATCGCTGGTCCCTAAGCGAACCCTTGTCCTAGCACAATACTCAACGGAAGACTTCCTTAACAATATAGGAACCTTAAACGTAACTCAACTCATAAAGATATCATTACTAAAACTAGTTTAACTCAGTCTGAAATACACAATAACATAATTGTTCAACTCTATTAATTAAAACATCTCAAGGGAAATGGGAAAAGAAGACGTAACTACTACTGTCTATGATGCCTCTAAATACTATGAGGGAAGTCGGGACAAGACCCACGACATCCTAACAAACTGGAAAGCAAATGTGGAACTCTCCGAAAGCAAGGAGGCTCACAAAAGCTAACTAGGACTCCAAGTGGTATCAACAAAACTGTAACATCTCACACCTAGAAACGACTATAAAATGTTTAAAATATGAAAATATTGGTTTTTGAAAAGAATAAGGAAATCTGGAAATTTTGTCTAAGTTAAGAAAGTGAGTTTTGGCCATTTTCAAACGGCCATAACTCCTAGATCAGGAGAAGTTAGGAGAAGCTCTTGATTTGGTTGGAAATCCCTTGGAGAGATATTTCCAACGCTGTCGAGATTGCACGATTTTGACATCGTATGGCTGGGATATGCCTTTCGAAAGTTGGGCTGTTGGATTGAGGAAAGTCCCAATCCGAATTTAGGGAAGGGCAAAGTAGTCTTTTCTCTAATTAATTTCCTAATTTGATTTTAGGGATTTATTGGGGTGAAAATAGAACCTAAATCAGTTTTGGTAAATTAAAGAACACTTAGGGCTTGGAGAAGAGAGAAAGGAAGAAAGAACGGGAGAAAAAGGCAAGAATTCGTCTAGATCATCCAAGCTTGCGAGTGGAATTCGTTGGGGGTGATCCCTATTAAGGTATGTGAGATCTTTTCGTGTTGGGCTAGTTCACCCACACACCAACTTGTTTTGCCCAATTGTTTTGAGTTGTTTACATGTTGAAGAAGTAAGGTTCTTGAAGAACAAATTGTAGAATTCTTGTTAGATGAATTGTTGATGCTTGGGGGTGAGTTGATTCATGTTTCCAAGTTGTTTTGCGAGTTATATTGGTTGTATATTGAGGGTACAATTGATCCTAAGTGTTTGGGGAAGGAACTATGGAAGTTAGGGAGGTTTAGAGAGGAAGAGCGGAAGAGAAAATTCGGAAGTTGCTGGGTAAAAGGGGTGGGGCGCCGCGCCTGCCAGAGCGCCACAAAAACTTCTCTGAAGTTTGGCCTCTGGAGTGTCATGCCAGCCAAAGCGCCAGCCAGACTTCTCTGAAGTTTTAGGGCTGGCACCCCACGCCTCTCAGAGCGCCAGGGATGCCAGTTCTCCCTATTCGTTTCCCACCTTTTCGTACTTGTTCCTAAGTGATGTACCTATGTTTAATAGTTGTTTCCAACACTCTAAGGTACATCTAAACATCATGAAATCATTTGTAAACATAAGATCATGAACCTTGAATCCATAATCCAATTCAAGGAAAGTTAGGATCAAAGTCAAAGAAGTTAAGAGTCAAGTGTAGAAGTTAAGAAGCAAGTCAAAGTAAAGTTTCTTAAAGTTTTCAAGAGTCTTTATTAAACGTCTGAACTTCATTTTAAGGCTCAAGTTTCAAGTAAAGTAAAGAGTAAAGAGTTGAGTTCATTTCTCAAAAAGCTATAAGGGGACTAAGTATTCCCAAAGAGTTTATAAATGTTTTCACATTTGAGTAAGAAAGAGAACATCGATTCCAAGAGAGCTTTTAAGCTAAGTTTTGAGTAATTACCTCAATTCAAAGAAAAAGTTTTGTTTTTACAAACATATGAGCTAAGTATATTTTGGGAGTAGTATTAAGCACCGATATTGGGATGCGAGTTCATATTAACTCAAGTCTCCATAAACCATGTAGCCATCATGGGTAGTAAAGGATCATACTTTTTAGATGACTCCTTAAGATGCTTTTAGCATAGACTAGTGGGTCCATTAAGTTAAGCGTTCTATATGACGGTAAAGTATATGACAGTTCTGGAAGTGTGGGCAAGACGCTGTATCACCACTTAGGTTCATAGTGGTAGTTGTCGGTTAGAGAATCTCCCACAAAAGTTATATTACTTTTATATTTAAGTAAAATTGAGTTTGTTTTTGCTTTATCTTTAACAAATTAAGTTGTTTACACTGTTTTACAAGCTTTATATATATTGCATGTGTCTTACTGCTTTATATTGAGTACAGTTGTTCATGAGTTAAACAGAGCAAAGGTAAGTGTTCCTTTGTACTCTTTTCAAGCTTAAGTTGTTGTTTAGCTTTCCAACTCGCATACTCATACATTCAATGTACTAATGCCAGTTGTTCTGTATCTTATTATGATGCAGACACAAGTAACCAGGATCAACATCCAGCACACCGTTTATCCAGTTGAGCACTACAGACTCAGTGGTGAGCCTCCTTGCATTTCAGAGGGCTCTGTTATTTCGCTTTCCTAGTTTTGCTTTATTAGGATGTTGTGGGATCTATCCCAACATCTATCTCAGTATTATAAAGGCTTCATAGACAGTTAGTATTGAGTCTCTCATCTATGTATTTGTAGATTCTTTGTTTTGAAACATAAGTTGCCATTTTGGCTAAGATGTTATCATTTAAACTATTGCATTGAGTTTATTCTGTTGAGTTAAGTCTTTCGCTGAGTTAAGTAAGCCAGGACAAGGGTCCGCTTGGGGCCAGCGATGGTCTCCGAGTGCTAGCCACGTCCATGGTGTAGGCTCGGGGCATGACAAAAACGTCTATTGATGATCCCAAATACCCGTATTTGCATCATAAAAAGATGTAGGCCAAATGCCGTCAGTACATTAAATGTACGAGCATGCAATGGGAAATAATAGAACATAACATATAAGATTAACCTGGTAGAAAGAAAGATATACTTACCTCGTCGTAACTTAACTCAACTCAACTTAAGAGTACTCAACTCAATATGAAAGCAAAAATAAGGATGCAATATATATATATATATATAAGGCCTTTAAAATAGTAGATAATAATTCAATGTATATAAAAGTACAATAATAAATGATTTACTCTTGTTTGAAAGTTTCTCTAACCGACAACCATCACTATGAGCAACGTGATGATACATCATCTCACCCATGCTGCCTGAAATGTCCTATTCCTTGCCGGAGTGTAGGGCAACCTCAACTAAGTGGATCCACTAAGCTATGCTTAAAAAGCACTAAGGAATCATCTAAAAAGTATGAGCCTTTACCCATGTTGCTATACATGGTTTATGAGGATTTTGAGTTTCTGAACTCATTCCCACATCGGTGCTCAATACTATTCCCAATTTTATAACTCATGCTCATATGTATAAAAACATAACTCTTCCTTAGTTTGAGGTAATTACTCAAAGGTTTCTCTGAAAAGAGATCGTGCTCAGAAAAACTCCTCATAAACTCATTTAGATATTAATGTTTCTCTCATTTTAAATGTAAAGGTACTACTCTTGGGAAATACTTAGTTCCCTTATACTTATTTTGAAATATGAAGCTCAACTCTCCTCCTTCTCATACTCATTTACTCAAGTCTCAAAACAATTTATAAATGGTTGCAAAAGACTTCTCAAAATGACTCAAAAGGACTTTCTCAAACATTACCTTGAATTTGGAATGTGAATCCAAGTGTTATGATTTGGATATGAATGATCTCGGAAGGATTAATGAAGATTTTAAGTGTGGATATCAATTAGAGAACATATGTACAATTCGACGGAACACACACGGAAGAAAGCTTACATACCTCGAAAGAACTAAGTTCTTGATGAAAATCTTCAAAGCTTGCAAGAATCTTGAATATTCTTCTTTTTTCCTCTTGAACTTCTCTAAAAAGAAAACCCTGAGCTCTTTTGAAATGAATAAAATTGATTCCAATCAGTTTAGACCCCTAAAAGAGTGGAAAAAAATATGCAGGCTTAGTGGGGTAAGGAAAAGACCAAATACCCCTCTTTAAAACAAATTAATTTCCTTAACTAGATAGGCTGCACTCAAACAAACATATCTTCTTCATTCGAACTCAAAATTTAGAAAACTTGGTGAAGTTGGAAAGAAGACTCAACGACCTTCAATTTGATACCTCATAGGCCACCTAACTCATCATGTACGGAAAGTTATGGTCGTTTGAAGTTGATCCAAAACTCACAACTTAAGAGTAACTTGTACCAATCTCAATTTAGCTCTTTCTAAATTTAGCTCTTTTGAAAACTGAGGTGTTACAATTTTCATTTTGCTGATAAGTCTCTCGCTGGTACACTAATGGTTGAACTCACGACCATGAAGTTTGATGGGTAACGTGGTATGCAAAATCATATTATCGAGATAATTAACATTGCATCAAAACTTCAGACTTTGGGGATGAAAGTGGATGACACATTCTTGGTTCACTTTATTTTGAAATCATTGCCTCTTGAGTATGGACCATTCCAAATTAATTATAACACTATTAAGGTTAAGTGGGATGTTAGTGAATTGTTCATTATGCTTACTCAAGAAGAGTCAAGACTTAAGAAAGAATGAGGTCATTCCATTAACCTCATGGGTCAAGGAGCTGGTAAAAAACTTAAAGTGAAGGCCAATAAGTTTAAGAAGAATAAAACACTTGATAAAGTTCCACAGGATGCTCATAAAGAACTCAAGGTTGATCTGTGTCATTTCTGTTAAAAGGAAGGACACTATCAGAAAGATTGCTAAAATGTAAAGTTTGGTTTGAAAAGAAAGGTACATTTAGAGTTTTTTTATGTTTAGAATCAAATTTAGTAGAAGTTCCTAATAATACTTGGTGGCTTGATTCTGATGCAACTACTCATGTATCCACTATGTTGCAGAAATTCACTACGATTCAAACTACAAATCCAAATAAGGATTTCTTGTTCATGGGAAATCGCATGAAGGCTCAAATTTAAGCATTGGGACTTATCGGTTGATCTTGGAGACTAGACATCACCTTGTTCTATCACAAAATCTTTATGTTCCACTACTAAATAAACAGTGAATACCGACCTACAAATATCGACCTCCGGAGGTCGGTATTCCCTGAAGTACCGAGCAAAAAGCAACTTTCCAGCTTAGGTCGGAAAAAACTTGGTCGCTATTCAATTCCGACCTCTGGAGGTCGGTATTTACTGACCTTGATTTTTAATTTAAGTCAGAATATTCATTATTTTATTTTCTAATTTTTTTATTTTTATTATTTCGGTCTTCCTGAGGTCAGAATATTTATTTCATCCGGATGTCGGTATATTTTAATTTTATTTTTTCTTAATTTAAATTCTGGCCTCCGGAGGTTGGTATTTTTATTTTTTTATTTTTGAGATTCTGACCTCCGGAGGTCGGTATTCTTATTTTTTATTTTTGATATTCTGACCTCCGGAGGTCGGTATTCTTATTTTAGTTTTTTGAGATTCTGACCTCTAGAGGTCAGTATCCTTATTTTCTATTTTTGAGATTCTGACCTCCAGAGGTCGGTATCCTTATTTTCTATTTTTGAGATTCTAACCTCCGGAGGTTGGTATTTTTATTTTTTATTTTTGATATTCTGACCTCCAGAGGTCGGTATTTTTATTTCTTATTTTTGAGATTCCAACCTCCGAAGGTCGGTATTTTTTTTTCTTATTTTTGAGATTTTGACCTCCGAAGGTCGGTATTATTATTTTTTATTTTTGAGATATTGACCTCCGGAGGTCGATATTTGTTTTTTTATTGTTGAGATTCTGACTTTCGGAGGTCGGTTTTCTGCTACAAAACTGGCAGCAAATTGCTGCATTTTAGTTGCCCACCTGCATATTTATACCAAAAAAACCCAAAGAATTCCAAATAAGCTATTTCAAAATAAACTTCATCCAACCAAAACAACACAATATTTTCAACATATACATTAAACTATTTCAAAATAAACTTCATCCACTTCAAAATAAACTAAAATACGATCAAACAATTCCAAAAATATAGAAGTCTAAAATGCCAAATAGATACAACTACTTCTCATCACCCTCACTCTCCTTATCAGACTTATCATTCTCTTCACCCTCACTCTCCGAACATGGAGGAATAATTTTTCCTGATTCAAAAAGAAAAATTAGTTGGGCCTGAAGCGCTGCATACCTCTTGTTCTCCGTCTTCTTTGCTGCTGCAATCTCCTCATCTCTCTTCCTCTCTCTCTCTTCTCTCTTCTTCTCTCTATTGGCTACAGTAGTAAGCTCGGCATTGAAAAAATCTATCTTACCCTCCATTGCAAATATTGTCTCTGTATCCCCGACATCGAAGCTTGAGGATGATGAACCACAATACCAAGCCTTCTTCTTATGATACGTCTTTTCTAGATAGCCGTAGATTGAACCTCTTATTGGTTCACCTGCACTCTGTTTTCAAAGATTCTCGTTTTCTTCTTGGTGTAAATGATATGTCCCAACTCTCAAGAGGTAGAGTACTACGATATTCCTGAGATATTCGTATAAACCTATCATGTAATTTAAACAAAGAACTCTATGAATAAGAATGTAATATATACAAGGAAAATAAAAAAAGATTAGTTTGAATGGAGTTCTTACATATGTCTGTTGAGCACGTGGCTCAATCCATCTTTCTTCTTCTGTGGGGTTCGTAATCTTCTTGACATGAGTAACCTTGAACATCTCTTCTACAGCTATCGGCCTACCCAATTCTTTTTCCTGCAAATAACATATATAGAATTTGATCTCATTAATCTCCAAAAACTACTTATAAAAAACAAATTTTTTATTTTTACAAAATTAAGAAAGTATACCATTCTTTCCTTCCTAGTAACCAGGCTCCACCAGTGTGCAAAAGCCTCCCTTTTCTGATGCGCGAGCCATCTTCCCAATTTCACTCCTCTTTTTAAAATTTTCATCAGTACCCCAATGTTGCAGTAACAGATCCCATCGATCTGGTAACATAAACTGAGGAATTCTATTTTTTCTCTGATAGTCACAAAATATGCTAGAAAGCAACTTTGAAGCTGTAAACTTGAAGTTCACTTGAAGTTCTTCCACATGTTCGAGAGCCCATACATAATATTTTTGTGATAAAAAATAACTAAATATTTATTGTTCAAATGAATAGCGAATTTAAATGTATATGATGTGAATAGCCCTACAATGTTTGGTAACTCGAACTAGGTACTGTTGGGTTTAGAATCTTTTTTTCCCTTCCTATGTGGATAAATAATAGTCTTATTAGGACCAGCCCACTTTAGCCCATAACGCAAATATATGTGGCATATATAAGTCTTATTTGGTCTTATTTTCAAAAACACAAGAGAGAAAAATCAAGAGAGTTTTGTTTTAGAGATTGAGAGAAAAAGAGAAAAATCTCGTTTTTGCTTCTGGAAATTTTCTGCTCAGGCAGTTCGCTTCAGACAGAGTTTACCGCTTCGATAACCGTTGGATCATGTTCAAATTTGAACTAGAAGTTCTCTGCATCAGGTTATTGCAATTCAATGGTGGAGATTGGATTTGGAGTTCTGTAGCTTTTGATTTTGGGGCGTGAACAGAAGCGCGTTTTTGGGTAAAATATCTTCTTTAATTCTCTAGTTTTGGTGCAATCTTGATTTGCTGTTGCTCGTTGTTTGGCACTTGTTTTTTGGCCAATTTTGGAGAACAATTTTGTAACTCTTGGTGTTTATAGTGGAGCTTTTGGTCCTGTGGATTTTTACTCTTCACATCAAAGGGTTTTCCACGTAAATCATTGTGTCTTGTGTGATTGAGTTATTCTTATCTTGTTGCTTTAGTTTGTTTGATATACTTGCTGTCCATTCTTCATATTGCTTGATTTGGTTTGTCTTATCTTGGTTCAAATTGAAAGGGAAAGTTTAGATTTGAGTATTATTCCGCTGCTATCTTGTCTGACATTCTTGTTAGTGTCTTGTCTTTTCCATCTAAGTGGTATCAGAGCATTGGTTATTGTTCATAATTGATTTGAATTATGGAGGCAAATATGAGCAAGATGGTTTGTTTGAATGGTAGTAACTATCATATTTGGAGAGGCAAGATGAAAGATCTTCTATTTGTCAAGAAAATGCATTTACCTGTGTTTACCTCTAATAAACCCCAATGTATGAAGGATGAGGAACGGGAATGTGAGCACTTGCAGGTTTGTGGCTATATTAGACAATGGGTTGAGCATAATGTTCGAAATCACATTGTGAATGAGACACATGTCAGAAGTTTGTGGGACAAGCTCGAGACGCTTTATGCTTCGAAGACTAGCAACAATAAGTTGTTTCTATTGAAACAATTGATGAATATCAGGTATAAAGAGGGCACTCTTATTTCTGACCATATTAATGATTTTTAGGGTGTTCTTGACCAGCTATCTGGAATGAATGTAAAATTCGATAAAGAAATATAGGGACTATGACTTCTTAATACGCTGCCAGACTATTTTGAAACTCTTCGAGTTTTTTTGACTAATTCTGCTCCCAGTGGTGTTGTGACCATGGAATATGCTAAGAGTGGTGTCTTGAATAAAGAAATGAGAAGAAGCTCTCAAGGCTCAACTTCTTCTACTTCACACTCCGATGTTTTGGTTACTGAAGATAGGGGGAGAAATAAGTTCAGAGGTCAGAATGACAGAGATAAAAGTAGAGGTAAGTCAAAGTCTAAATACAAGAATGTTACATGTGACTATTGCCACAAGAATGGGCATATCAAGAAATTTTATTTTAAGTACAAGAGAGATATGAGACAACAAAAGAAAGAAGGTGACATTGAAAATTGTGTTACTGTTATTGCTAATGATGATCTTCTTGTTTCTTGTGATGAAAATATCGTCAATCTTGTTCGTGATGAGTCTAGCTGGTTTGTGGATTCTAGTGCTACTTCTCATGTCACGCCGAAGAAGGAATTATTTTCTTCTTCTACTCTAGGTAATTTTGGGATGTTAAAAATGGGTAATAATCATGAGGTTGCAGTTCTTGGTATTGGGACAGTTTGTTTGGAAAGTAACAATGGTTCCAAACTAGTTCTCAATAATGTCAAACATGCTCCAGATGCTCGCTTGAATTTGATTTCTGTGGGATACCTTGATGATGAGGGTTGTGTTAATACCCTTGGTGCTAGCCAGTGGAAGCTTACTAAAGGTTTGATGATTGTAGCCCGTGGTGATAAGTTGTCTAACTTCTATGTTTTTCAGGGCTCCACTTTTAGAGGCTCAATAAATTTGGTGGAGAATGATACTTCATCATTGTTATGGCATAGAAGGCTGAGTCATATGAGCGAGAAGGGGATGAACAATTTGGCTAAGAAGAATTTGCTTCCTGGAGTAAAACAAGCAAAGTTGAACAAGTGTGTTCATTGCTTAGCAGGTAAACAGAAGAGAGTTTCTTTTCAGAGTCATCCGCCTTCAAGAAAGCTTGATTTGTTGGAGTTGGTACATTCTGATTTGTGTGGTCCTTTTAAGGTAAGGTCTCATAGTGGTGCTCTTTATTTTGTGACTTTTATTGATGATTATTCACGCAAACTCTGGGTATTCTCTTTGAAGTCTAATGATCAGGTACTTGATGTGTCAACAGTTTTCAGGCCTTGGCTGAGAGACAAACATGGAAGAAATTGAAATGCATTCGTTCTAATAATGGTGGTGAGTATATTGGCCCCTTTGATAGATATTGCAGAGAGAAGGGTATTCGACGTCAGAAAACTCCTCCAAAGACTCCTCAACTAAATGGTTTGGCGGAGAGGATGATAGAACTCTTGTTGAGAGAGTTAGATGTATGCTTTCAGATGCTAAGTTGCCATATTTCTTTTGGGTAGAAGCACTTAATACTGCTGCATATGTTATTAATTTATCTCCTACTATTGCTTTGAATGGTGATGTCCCTGACATATTTTGGTCTGGTAAGAATGTTTCTTATGATCATCTTAAAGTTTTTGGGTGTAAAGCCTTTGTGCATGTTCCTAAGGATGAAAGGTTAAAGTTAGATGTTAAAACTAGGCAATGTATCTTTGTTGGTTATGGTCAGATGAATTTGGCTATCGCTTCTTTGATTGAAACAACCCCAAAAATGCCCGAAAATGTGCTTCGGAAACACCTATAATTGTAATTTCCATATATCTCAAAATCCGTGCATGATTTTGGAAATTTGACTTCATATTCTTATTCAGGGGGTCAAATTGAGTGGGAAATGGGTCTAACCCAAATTTTAGAACAACCGTATCAAAATTCGAAAATCGCAAAAATGCAATTTTTCAAGGTCACCTTTAAAGGGGCATATCTCTTAGCACACAAGGAAATGGAAGGACCTCAAACTATCAAAATTAAATCTCTTTGAGTTATCTTTCCAACGCACTTGGTTTCACCTTATTCCGAGTTAGGATGAAGGAGCTATGACCATTTTTGTAAAACCTGTTTGTGCAGATTCGCAGATTCCAGTGAGCTGTTTTTTTCAGCCTCATTTTTTAGGCTAAGTGGTTGGGACGTTTTTTTTATAAAAAGGGGATATGTCCCATACTTAGTCATTTTAACTTCAAAACACTCAAAAACACTCTCTAAGCCCTCTCCAAAATTCCACCAAGATCCACAACTAAATTCAAAGATCTCAAGCTCTAATTCCGAATTCAAGACTCAATCTCAAGCTTCAATTCTCCATTCTAATCTTCATCAAGGATTCTCCAAAGTTGAGGTATGTGGGTTTGATTGTGGAAACCTTCAATTCTCCATTCTAATCTTCATCAAGGATTCTCCAAAGTTGAGGTATGTGGGTTTGATTGTGGAAACCTTCCTTTCCACAAGTCCAACCATTTATCCTCTATTACTACTTCAAGTTTATGGGTCCTTATGGTTATTTATGAATTATGGAATTACTACTACACACCCTATTATGGTCTATTTTGCATATTATCATGAAATGAAATTATTATGTGATGTTTATGGTTTTCATGCTTCCATGATCAAATTATGAAAGTGGATATATATATGTATGTTGTTGGTGGGCTGTTTATATGGATTTTGGAATTGGTTAGACTTAGTACTCTTGAAATACATGATTTTATTTACATGAACAATAGCCCACCATGTGTTTGATAAAATGCCAATTTATAGAATTCTTAGGAAATGGAAGGTCCAATGTACGTCCTATGAGTCGGATGGTTATATAATTATTGAAATGATAATGAAATGGATACATGTATATGATTTTCTCTATATAGTGTTGTGAGTCGACCAAGCCTAGCTCAGGGGGTTGTAGACCCGGATAACCGTATCGAGGGGTTGGTACCTTGGTTGCCTAGTACGGGGGGTAGTAGGCCCGTATAACCGTATCGAGGGGTTGGTACCTTGGTTGCCTAGTACGGGGGGTAGTAGGCCTGTATAACCATATCGAGGGATTTATACCTTGGTCCCTAGCTCGGGGGGTGGTAGGCCCGAGTAACCACATTGAGGGGTTTGTACCTCTTTCGCTTCTCCAAGGGGGTGGTAAGCCTTGGAAATACTTTATTGATGGTCACTCGCTACACATGTACTACGCCCTACTAAATATGATTTTTATGTAAGCATCATTATACATATCATCTCATTAATATGCTATCTATCGGGTATGATTATGCATTTTGCATATGATGTCCATCTATTGTTGCATTACATTGCATCCCATATACTTAGCACATTCAAACGTACTAATGCATACTTTATGCCTACATGATGTCACCATGTAAGGACCGGAGCACCGCTTGACCATCCTCCTTCGCGTGCCTAATACGATTTTCTATCGAGCTTATTGGTGAGTCCTCCATTCCGGGGACGTTGTTTATGATCTCTTGCTATGTATAAAACTTTTCCTTTTTGATTATGTATTGACTATGAGGGTGAGCCCAGTAGTTTGTCTTAGCCCCAACTAAGTATTCATGTTTAGAGGTGGTGTTGGACAAGTTATGTATTATGCTTGAGCTTGACTCATCTATGGTATTTATGTATTATTCTCTTTTTCTCTTGCTCCCTTAGTCCCGATTTCTCCTTGATTATGCTTATCGCTTATCGCTTATGGTCATTTTAATTGCTTTAGTGACCAAGGATGTGTAATGATATGCTATGAGGCTTGTTTGGGGTTCCTTCGGGTTCCCCATTCGCCGGTCACGCCTAAGCCCTAAGCTTGGGTCGTGACATTGATCCAGTTGAGAAGAAACTTGTTAGAAGCCGTGATGTTGTGTTCTTTGAAGACCAAACAATTGAAAATCTTAACAAAGGTGAGAAAGTTGATTCTCAGAGTAGTGACAGCCTAGTTGAAGTTGATCCAGCGCCTTTGACTATTCCACTATGTGAAAATCTTTAAAATGATGAAAATCAAGTTGATATTGAAGATGGTGATCATATTCAGAATGACCAGTATGCCGTTGATGCTCCAGTGCAAGACGATGTGATTGGTCAGCAACCAACTATTATTGATGCTCCAGAGAGTTCTCTCAGAAGATCTACTAGAGTGAAAATACCTTCATCTCGCTATTCTTCTAATGAGTACGTACTCTTGACCGATAGGGGAGAACCAGAGAGTCTTGATGAGTCCATGGAAAGTGAAGAAAAAGAAAAGTGGTTTGATACTATGGAGGATGAAATGAAGTCTTTACATGATAATCATACCTTCGATTTGGTTATGTTACCTAAAGATCAAAAAGCTTTGAAAACAGGTGGGTTTTCCGGGTGAAACATGAATATGGTAATCCAGTTCCATGGTACAAGGCTAGATTAGTTGTGAAGGGTTTTAGCCAGAAAAAAGGGATTGATTTTGATGAGATATTCTCTCTAGTTGTAAAGATGTCATCCATCCGTGTGGTTCTAGGCTTGGTTGAAAGTCTGAACTTGGAAGTTGAACAAATGGATGTTAAAATTGCTTTTCTCCATGGTGACTTAGATGAAGAAATTTATATGGAGAAGTCGGAAGGTTTTGAAGTCAAGGGAAAAGAGAATTATGTTTGCAAATTGAAGAAGAGCTTGTATGGCTTAAAACAAGCTCCCAGGCAATGGTACAGGAAGTTTGGTTCTTTTATGAGTCAGCAGGGCTTCAAGAAGACTTCTTCAGACCATTGTATTTTTGTGCAAAAATTCTATGATGGTGACTTTATTATCGTTTTACTTTATGTTGATGACATGCTTGTTGTTGGTCATAATGCTTACAGGATTAAAGAGTTGAAGCAAGAGTTGAATAAGTCTTTTGCTATGAAAGACTTAGGACCAACAAGATAGATTCTTGGCATGCAGATTGTCCGTGATAGAGATGCTAAGAAGTTGTGGTTGTCACAAGAGAAGTATATTCAGAAAGTACTTCGTAGATTCAACATGGACAAAGCTAAGGTTGTCAATACACCTTTAGCTATGCACTTCAAATTGAGTACTAGACATTGTCCTTCCAGTGATGGTGAGAAGGAAGATATGAAGAAAGTTCCTTATGCTTCAGCTGTTGGTAGTTTGATGTATGCAATAGTGTGTACAAGACCAGATATTGCTCATGCTGTTAGTATTGTTAGTCGTTTTCTTTCTAATCCGGGAAGAGAGCATTGGAATGTTGTTAAGTGGATTATGAGATGTCTTTTTGGCACTTCTAGTTTGAGTTTGTGTTTTGGTACAGGGAAGCCTATTCTTTGTGGTTACACTGATTCAGACATGGCTGGTGATGTTGATACTCGTAAGTCTACTTCAGGCTACTTGATTACTTTTATAGGGGGAGTTGTGTCTTGGCAATCTAGGTTGCAAAAATGTGTTGCTTTATCTACTACTGAGGCTGAACTTATTGTTGTTGTTGAAGCTTGCAAGAGTTGATCTGGATGAAAAGATTTTTTGGGGAACTTAGTTGTGCTCAAGAGAGGTATGTGCTTTATTGTGATAGTCAAAGTGCTATTCATCTTGGCAAGAATTCTACATTTCATGGTCGGTCTAAACACATTGATGTGAGTTATCATTGGATTTGAGATGTCTTGGAGTCTAAGTTGCTTGAACTTGAAAAGATCCATACCAATGATAATGGTTCTGACATGATGACTAAAGCTTTGTCAAGAGGGAAGTTTGAGGATTGTTGCATGATCGCCATCCATCGCCGGGATGGCGATCTCCTCCACATAGTTGTGAGGGGGAGAATTGTTGGGTTTATGATTTTTTTTCCCTTTCTATGTGGATAAATAAAAGTCTTATTAGGACCAACCCACTTTAGCCCATAACCCAAATATTATGTGGCATATATAAGTCTTAATTGTTCTTATTTTCAAAAACACAAGAGAGAAAAATCAAGAGAGTTTCGTTTTAGAGATTGAGAGAAAAAGAGAAAAATCCCCTTTTTGCTTTTGAAAATTTTCTGCTCAGGCAGTCCATTTCAGATAGAGTTTGCTGCTTCTTTAACTGTTGGATCGTGCTAACATTTGAACTGAGAGTTCTCAGTATCTGGTTCTTTCAATTCAACGGTAGAGATCGGATTTAGAGGTCTGTAGCGTCTGATTTTGGGGCGTGAACAGTAGCGCATTTTTGGGTGAAATATCATCTTTAATTCTCTAATTTTTGTGCAATCTTGATTTGTTGTTGCTCGTTGTTTGGCAATTGTTTTGTGGCCAATTTTGGAGAACAATTTTGTAACTCTTGGTGTTTATAGTGGAGCTTTTGGTCCTGTGGTTTTTTACTTTTCACATCGAAGGGTTTAACACGTAAATCGTTGTGTCTTGTGTGATTGGGTTATTCTTATATTGTTGCTTTAGTTTGATTGATATACTTGCTATCCATTCTTCATATTGCTTGATTTGGTTTGTCTTCTCTTGGTTCAAATTGAAAGGGAAAGTTTAGATTTGGGTATTTTTCTGTTACTATCCTGTCTGACATTCTTGTTAGTGCCTTGTCTTTCCCAACAAGTAGCACAATGGGTGTAGATTGTGAGATTTGATACTTAACAATCTAACAACAACATACAATTTAGAGTGTTGACTCCCGTTGAACAAAGGACTACTACAATCATGCAATTGTTCATAAAAGATGTTTGCTTCTTCATTGGGAGCTTCTTCTACATTTTTCCCAAATTCAAAATCAGAATGCATCCCAAAAGCATCATCAACCATATCTGACATTCTAGAACCTTGGAAATAATTATGTTCTGTAGAATTACTACTTTCACCGACAACAAAGTTATTAAACATTGTGTCACTTTCAACCTCACCATGACTAGTCCAAATTGTATACCCCGGTTTGAATCCATTCATCATAAGATGCATAGCAACAGTCTCTGTTGTATGATATCTCACATTTTCACAATTAACACACGGACACCTAATCAATCTTGAAGTTAAAAAATCATCAAGTGTCTTTGCATGATTTATAAATCTATTGACACCTTCTGCAATCTTAAAGTTAAAAAATCATCAACTGACTTGCATGATTTCTAAGTCTAACTAGTTTTGACTTATTTATTTTAACTTGTTTAAAAAACTTAACAACTTTTTAACTTTAACTAGTTTAGTTTAGACTTAATTCCAACAACTAAATCCACCAACTAAATCACATTATTTATTTTAACTTACTTAAACAACTTAATAACCTTTTAACCTTAACTAGTTTAGTTTATTTTTATTTTTTTTGAGATAAGGGTAACTTAACTTTAACTAGTTTAGTTTCGACTTAATTCCAAAAACTAAATCCACCAACTTAACCACATTATTTATTTTAACCTATTTAAACAACTTAATAACTTTTTAACTATAACTAGTTTAGTATTGACTTAATTCCAACAACTAAATCACATTATTCATTTTAACTTATTTAAACAACTTAACAACTTTAACTAGTTTAGTTTAGACTTAATTCCAACAACTAAATCTACCAACTAAACCACATTATTTATTTTAACTTATTTAAACAACTTAATAACTTTTTAACTTTAACTAGTTTAGTTTTTTTTTTTTTTTGAGATAAGGATAACTTAACTTTAACTAGTTTAGTGTAGACTTAATTCCAAAAACTAAATCCACCAACTAAACCACATTATTTATTTTAACTTATTTAAACAACTTAATAACTTTTTAACTTTAACTAGTTTAGTTTTTTTTTTTTTTTGAGATAAGGATAACTTAACTTTAACTAGTTTAGTTTAGACTTAATTCCAAAAACTAAATCCACCAACTAAACCACATTATTTATTTTAACTTATTTAAACAACTTAATAACTTTTTAACTTTTACTAGTTTAGTATTGACTTAATTCCAACAACTAAATCCACCAACTAAACCACATTATTTATTTTACCTTATTTAAACAACTTAACAACTTTAACTAGTTTAGTTTAGACTTAATTCCAACAACTAAATCCACCAACTAAGCCACATTATTTTTTTGAACTTATTTAAACAACTTAAGAACTTTTTCACTTGAACTAGTTTAGTTTAGACTTAATTCCAACAACTAAATCCACCAACTAAGCCACATTATTTTTTTGAACTTATTTAAACAACTTAAGAACTTTTTCACTTGAACTAGTTTAGTTTTGACTTAATTCCAACAACTAAATCCACCAACTAAACCACATTATTTATTTTACCTTATTTAAACAACTTAACAACTTTAACTAGTTTAGTTTAGACTTAATTCCAACAACTAAATCCACCAACTAAACCACATTATTTATTTGAACTTATTTAAACAACTTAACAACTTTTTCACTTGAACTAGTTTAGTTTTAACTTAATTCCAACAACTAAATTCACCAACTAAACCACATTATTTATTTTAACTTATTTAAACAACTTAATAACTTTTAAACTTTAACTAGTTTAGTATTGACTTAATTCCAACAACTAAATCCACCAACTAAACCACATTATTTATTTTACCTTATTTAAACAACTTAACAACTTTAACTAGTTTAGTTTAGACTTAATTCCAACAACTAAATCCACCAACTAAGCCACATTATTTTTTTGAACTTATTTAAACAACTTAAGAACTTTTTCACTTGAACTAGTTTAGTTTTGACTTAATTCCAACAACTAAATTCACCAACTAAACCACATTATTTATTTTAACGTATTTATGTTGACATACTCACTAATTTGTTAGTTTGTTATTAATTCTTATCAAGTTGTTAGAGTAGATTTAGATTAAGTTGTTAAAGTAGTTCTTTAGTTTTAGTCAACTTAGTTACATATTATATTGTTAGAACAGTTCCTTAGAATTAGTCAAGTTAGTTACATCTTACCTATATATAAGTTGATGTTACATTTGAATAAGATTCATTCAAGTTTGCTTTGATTCTCAATCTCTTTATGGTATTAGAGCCCCTCTAAAAATCTCACGAGTCTGATCCAAAATTATTATTTTTTCCTCTCTTTGTCCAAACATGGTTGTTCCTACTACCACCAGTGATAGTGCTGCTGCAGTTTCGACTACCACTCATGTGGTACAGTTCAATCCAGCTGCCCAATTACCTATCAAACTGCAAGATACCTTCAACTTTGCCACCTGGAAGGTGTAACTAGTGATACTACTCAATGGACACAAGCTCCTTGGGCATTTCACTGGTGCCAAATCTACTCCGCCAACCACTACCACACAAACTGATAGTACCATCTCCAATCCTGAATATGAGTTGTGGATTTGCCAAGACCAACTAAGTCAACAGGCAATGATGGCATCCGTTGACCCCACCATTTCTCCCACTGTTGCAACTGCCTCTTTGGCAAAAATAGCTTGGGATCTCCTTCATATAGCTTATGCCAATAGGAGTCACACTCGCATCTTCAATTTACTAGATCAGTTGCAAAACATGAAAATGGCCTCTAAGACAGTTGCTACTTACCTACGGGAGATCAGATCAATTGTTGATGCTCTCAAAGTAGCGGGCTCTCCGGTGGCTGATGTGAACTAACAATCAATATTTTGAGTGGCCTAGGTCATGAGTACCGTGTAATCAGTGTCGTTGTAAGAGCGCGCGACACAACCCTAAGCTTTGAGGAGCTATTCCAGAAACTTACGGACCATGAACTTTTTCTCAAACATCAAGATATTGACAGGTCATCCTCCGTCATCATGACTGCAGTTGCACAAAGGACCAACTTCCAGCCCCAACATCAGAAAAATAATCGTCGATTCCCAAATCAATCTTCAAGACCACAAGCTCCATGATAGGTGGTCCCTGGAAATCAACAGAATGGGAGATTACCTAGGCAAGCGGTAAAATGCCAACTTTTCCAAAAGATCGATGACACAACTGAGGTGTGTCGCTCAAAACCGCACAACCACTTTGAAGCTAAGGTCAACTTTGTGTCAAATCATCACTCAGTTGCAAATCCTTGGATCCGTGACTCTGGAGCTACTCATCATGTCACAACTGAGTCAGATAATCTTGAAGAATACATTGGCATGAGGAAGTGTCCATGGGTGACGGTAAAACTATTCCCATTATTCATACTGTTTTACTCAAATTAAGGCTTCTAACTCCAATTTCATGCTCTCAAACACTCTTTGTGCTCTAGCTATAAAAAAAAACCTTATTTCTGTTGCTAAGTTTTGCACTGACAATTTGACCTCAATCGAATTTTTTCCACACTCTTTCTTTGTGAAGGATCTCAAAACTCGGAGACTGCAGGTACAAGGCAGGAAAAAACATGAACTCTATGAGCGGCCACAGAGGGATCATGTGTCACCTTCCGCCAACTTCACCTCCACCAAAGTTTCTTGTCAACTGTGGCATCGTCGCTTGGGTCACCCTCATCTGAAAATCCTAGACTTAGTACTGAATAAATTTTCACTTCCCTTTTCCACCAAAGAAAAGTTTCATTTTTGTAATTTGTACTCAACAAATAAAGCTCATCGTTTGCCATTTCAACAACTCACTTTAATTAGTAATGCACCACTTCAAACTTTGTTTAGTGATTTATGGGGTCCATCACCCATTTTATCCATTGATAAAAAGTTGTATTACTGCATTTTTGTTGATCATTACACCAAATACACTTGGTTGTATACAATCAAAAACAAAAGTGAAGGCACTTCAATTTTGCAAACTTTCATCTTTTAGTGGAAAAAATTTTCAAACACAAAATTGTCTCACTTTATACTGATGGAGAGGGGTGACTACACAAGTCTTAAACAGTACCTACAATGCCATGGAATTCAACATTTAATCTCCCCACCCTACACGCCCTAACGAGTTGCAATCGCTGAACGACGACATCGTCACATTGTCAAAACAGCTCGAACTCTTTTCAATGAAGCCTCACTACCATCTGAACTATGGTCCTTTGCTTGTCACCATGTTGTCTATATCATAAATAGACTACCTACACCTGGCCTGAATAATGATTCTCCTTATAAAAAATTGTTTGCCGAACTGCCAAAATACTCTTCGCTGAAAATTTTTGGTAATCTCTGTTATCAATGGCTTAAGCCGTATACAAAAAATAAATTTCATCCTAGATCTACGCCATGTGTCTACTTAGGAGTGTCTATTGTTCATCATGCACACCTCTACTTTAATCCTGTGCACTCAAAAAATTTCGTCAGTTGTGATATTCAGTTTTGTGAAATTTTTCCTTTCACTCAAATGTTCTCACACTTGAAAAATAAGTTTTCCACATTACAATGGAAAATCATAGAGTCCCAAGTCGTTAAGGATACTCATCCGGAAGTCCAATTAAATTTGGACTCCAATCTTGTTCCAACTCTTCCGCCTCTTATTCCTATCACCCTAACAGTTCCCTCTCATTTAAACACTCCAGAGTCCATAATTAAAAGGCAACTACCAGCAGTCTCCACTTCATCAGATATGATTCCTATCTTTTCCCAACCTCCTTCACTATTAAATGAAGTAGCCCACAACACCTCTCAACTATTATACTATTCCCGTCGGCCACCAATCAACTAACAGCCACCGCAACAACTAGCAATTATGTCACCAGCTGTTGTCCCTCCACCATCCGGTGTGGTCACAAGGTCCAAAAATAATATCTTCACGCCAAAGAAAAAATGCAACTTCTTGGCTCACCTTTCTCCTACTCCAAATACCTTTAAGCAAGCAGTTAAGCACATTGAATGGAAGAATGCAATGGATCTAGAATATGAAGCCTTAATGAAAAACAAAACTTGGGAACTAGTACCTAGGGACCTGATAAATAATGTTGTTGATTGTAAGTGGTTATTTTGCATTAAAAGGAAAATTGATGGTTCTATTGACAGGTACAAGGTGCGATTAGTCACAAAAGGTTTCACACTGAAACGACGCAAAAAAAGTTCCTAAAAAAAAATGTGCTTCAGAAGTTACCGAAAACTTGTTTTAGCTATATCTAAAAATTCATTTCGTTTTTCGAAAATCCGACTTCATATTATTGTTTAGGGGGTCAAATTGAGTGGGAAATGGGCCTAACCCAAATTTTAGAGCAACCGTATCAAAATCCGAAATTTCCAAGTGAAGCCTTTTTCGAGGGTATACTTTGGAGGGTCATATCTCCTAGCACACAAATAATTGGGTGGCCCATAACATATCCATGGAAATCCCTATGAGTTAGCTACCCAACGCACTTCGTTTCACCTCATTCGGAGTTCGTACCAAGAAGTTATGCCCGTTTTCATAAAATCTGTCCGTGCAGGAAATGCAATTTCCAGAGAGAAAATTTACTGTTCATCCGCCTTATTTTTTTTTCTAAGTGTTGGACCTGTTTTTCCAAGGGCATATTTTATTTCCTATATAGCATTAATTCAATTCTCATCTCTAAAATATTTCCTAAAATACCTCTCCCATACTTAGACACTTTTTCTCTCAAGAACCCTAATCCAAAACCTTCCTCAAGATTGAAGAGATTCTTGCTCCAAGTTCCAAGCTTCCATTGAAGACACTCTCAAGACCTTCATAAAAACTCAAGGTATGTGGTGTTGAACTCATGGGTCCTTCCACCCATAGTGCCTAGACTCTATTCTACTCACTAATTCATGGTTTAAGTTGAGATTCATAAATTAGTCTTGTTGCTTGTATAAATTTCCTACACTGTGAATTCTAGCATGAAAAGTGGTTGTTTTGAGCATGTTGTGACTCTAGAACTTGAATCTAAACTTGGAATTGATGTGGAGATTTTTCATGTGGTCTTGTAGGTGTTAAAATGGCGTTGTTGCAGGTTGTTCACTGGTTTTGCTGCATAATTACTACCCTATTTTCCATGCTCTTTGACCCCATTACATGCCTTCAAGATGTTTGACAAAATGTCCAATTATGGAGAAATGATGAATTGATGCCTTAAGGCTTGAGTTATGAGATGTATGGCATTCCAGAGATGTGTTGATGACAAACTAAGCTTGTGTATATGTTCATTCCATACATGAGATTGCATTAGAGCCTAATGTGAATTTCCTATATAAAGTGTTGCATGACCATGCCCGGTCCGGGGGAAAAGAACCGAACAACCATGTGAGGGGTTTATACCTCACCATCTAGGATGATTGGGGTGTGAACAACATCAACCATGTGAGGGGTTTATACCTCACCACCTTGGATGCTTGGGTGTGACCAACATCAACCATGTGAGGGGTTTATACCTCACTACCTAGGATGCTTGGGGCGTGACCAACATCAACCATGTGAGGGGTTTATACCTCACCACCTAGAATGCTTGGGGTGTGACCAACATCAACCATGTGAGGTGTTTATACCTTGCCACTAGGGTGTTCGGGTGTGAACGACATCCCCCATCCTAAGTTGGGGTTATAGATTGGTTGGATTATGCACATACATATGATATCTACTATTAGTATAGATCTACTTAAACATATTTTGACGTCACTTTGATCATGCATCCTCATATTGTTATTCATTATGCCTATTAAACTATTTCTTGCATTTCGATTGTGTCCTTGTCTATTGTTGTATTGCACCCCGCATACTTAGTACATTCTAAAGTACTAACGCATATTTTGCCTACATGATGTCACCATATAGGGACCAGAGCTACTCTTGATCCTTTTCTCCATCCACGTGGCTAGTACGGTGCTTATCCGAGTTTGTTGGTGAGTCCTCAATGATTCGAGGGCTATGTTATGTTTCCTACTCCTATATTTTGAGACTTTAGCTTGCAATTATATTTTGACTATGAGCGTAGCCAGTAGTATGTCTTGGCTCCCGTCCTATCTATGTATGTGGAGGTGTGCGTTGGACAAGTATTTTGTAAATGAGCTTGACTCTTATTCTATGATGTTATTTTGAAATGGTTTGCCCTTAGTCCCTATTTCCCGTTATTTAATGTTGAATGTACTTCCGCGACCGATGAAGTGTGATGACAAGTTTGAGAGGTTTGTTTGGGATTCCTTCGGGTTCCTCATTCGCCATGTCATGTCTAAGCCCTAGGCTTGGGTCATGAGAAACTTGGTATCAGAGCACTAGGTTGTTAAATTCTCAGAGACCAACACACCGCATTGAGTAGAGTCCTAATCATGGTTGTGAAGCGCGCCACGACTATGAATGGGAGGCTACAAAATGTTTTAGGAAAGGTTTTCCTTCTTCATCTTCTATGTCGTGCTTAGAGTGTAATAAGGTGATTCATCCTAACGCTTGTTCTTTGGATTGCTAGATCATCATGCCAAACATGAGGGGAAGACGGGTCCGATCACCGGAAGAGCCACCCCCCAATGGTGAGCTTCGTGATGCACTCACCATGCTTGCACAAGTGGTAATTAACCAAGTGCAATAAGGGTCCCAAGCTCCTCAAGCTACCACCCCGGGGGAAAGGGTGAGAGATTTCATGAGGATGAACCCTCCGGTCTTTCATGGTTCAAAGGTGGATGAGGACCCGCAAGAGTTCATCGATGAGGTATGCAAAATATTGACCATTATGGATGTTGGTGCTTGTGAGAAGGCGGAGTTGGCGGCCTACCAACTCAAGGGGGTTGCTCAAATTTGGTTTGATCAATGGAAGGGTGAGAAAGGTAATGGCTATGTGGTGTTGTGGGAGGAGTTTAAACTTGCTTTCCTTAATAGGTTCTTCCCTCTTGAGCTTAGGGAGGCAAAGTTAGTGGAGTTCATGAACTTGAAGCAAGGAGCTATGAGTGTGAGGGAGTATGCCCTCAAATTTGTCCAACTCTCCAAGTATGCACCTCACTTGGTGGCCGACTCTAGGTCGAGGATGAACAAATTTGTGATGGGTGTATCCGACTTGGTTAGTGAGGAGTGTCGGTCCGCTATGCTCATTGGAGATATGGATTTGTCTCGATTGATGACTTATGCCGAGCAAATGGAGGAGGAGAAATTAAGGAAGAGAAGGGGGCACGAGGCCAAGAGGGCCCGATTGGAGAATAGGTTCCCTAAGGGTGCTAGATTTCTTCAAGGCAGAGGAAACCCTCATGTCAACCGGAGATTTGCTATCAATGTTCCTAGACCTCAAGGGGGAGGTGAAGTAGGTTCTATGGATGTATGCCCTAAGTGTGGGAGGAAGCATGGTGGTCCTTTCATGAAGGGTTCGGGTGTTTGCTTTGAATGTGGAGAAGTGGGTCACAAGAGGTTTGAGTATCCCAAGATCCGCAACAAGGTTCGAAATGCTAACACTACTCCTTTAGGTAGAGGTGCTTCTCAAAGTGATGCCCCAAGGCACAATCAATTTTATGCTTTGCATAGTAGACAAGGTGTTAATGAGACTCCCGATGTGGTGACCGGTATGTTGCAAATCTTTGATCTTGATATTTATACTTTGATTGATCCGGGTGCCACCCTTTCCTTTGTTACCCCCTTAGTTGCTAGAAAATTTCATGTCGAGTCAAAATTGTTGCATGAGTCATATGAAGTATTTACTCCCATTGGTGTCTCTATTGTTGCTAGAAAAGTGTATAGAAATTGTCCGATTTGCATATTGAATAAGTTGTTGCCTTGTGATCTTGTTGAGTTGAACATGGTGGATTTTGATGTTATTCTTGGGATGGATTGGTTGCATGCATATTATGCTTCTATTGATTGTAGGACTCGTAAAGTCAAGTTCCGATTTTCTAATGAACCCGTCCTTGAGTGGGAGAGTCGGGATGTTGTGGTGAAGGGGAATTCATTTCTTGCATTAAAGCCCATAGGTTGATTTCCAAAGGGTGCTTGTACCATATTGTGAGAGTCAATGATGTGGAGTCTAAAGTCCCTCCTATTGAGTCTATTCCGGTTGTTAATGAGTTTCTAGATGTCTTCCCAAAAGACCTTCTCGGTGTCCCTCCCGAAAGGGAGATAGGTTTTGGTATAGACCTCCTTCCCGATACTCAACCTATTTCTATTCCCCTTTACCGTATGGCCCCGGCGGAGTTGAAAGAACAATTAAAAGATTTGTTAGAGAAGGGGTTTATTAGACCTAGTCATTCTCCATGGGGTGCTCCGGTTTTGTTTGTGAAGAAGAAAGATGGGTCTCTTAGAATGTGTATTGATTATCGACAACTTAATAGGGTCACCGTCAAGAATAGGTATCCTCTTCCAAGGATTGACGATTTATTTGACCAATTGCATGGGGCTAGTCACTTCTCTAAGATTGATCTTTGGTCCGGGTATCATCAAGTGAAGGTAAGGGAGTGTGATATTCCCAAGACTGCCTTTCGTACTAGGTATGGGCACTATGAGTTTGTGGTGATGTCTTTCGGGTTGACTAATGCTCCGGCTATCTTTATGGATTTGATGAATAGGGTTTTCAAACCTTACCTTGATTCTTTTGTGGTGGTGTTTATAGATGACATCTTGATCTATTCTCAGGGTGAGGAAGAGCACATGGGTCACTTGAGGGTTGTACTCCAAAGATTGAGGGAAGAGAAGTTGTACGCTAAATATTAAAAGTGTGAGTTTTGGTTGAAGGAAGCTGCTTTCTTAGGCCATGTGGTGTCGGGGGATGGTATTAAGGTGGATCCTAAGAAGATCGATGTTATTAGGAATTGGCCTAGACCTTTGACCTCGTCGGATATAAGGAGTTTCTTGGGTTTAGCGGGTTATTATAGGAGATTTGTGGAAGGGTTTTCTTCTCTTGCTTCTCCTATGACTAAGTTGACTCGAAAGAAGGCTAAATTTGTGTGGTCGGATGAGTGTGAGGAAAGCTTCCAAACTTTGAAAGAAAGGCTTGTGTCCTCTCCTATTTTGTCACTTTCGGATGGATTAGAAGGTTTTGTTGTTTATTGTGATGCTTCCCGTATTGGTTTGGATTGTGTGTTGATGCAAAGTGGTAAGGTTATAGCCTATGCTTCTAGGCAACTTAAGGTTCATGAAAAAAATTACCCAATCCATGATCTTGAATTGGCCGCCGTGGTTTTTGCTTTAAAGATTTGGCGTCACTATTTGTATGGGGTGCATGTTGATATCTTCACCGACCATAAGAGTCTCCAATATGTGTTCACGCAAAAACATCTTAACTTGAGACAAAGGAGGTGGTTAGAGTTCCTTAAGGATTATGATATGAGTGTTCACTATCATCCGGGGAAAGCTAATGTGGTGGCGGATGCATTGAGTAGAGTGCCCATGGGTAGCTTGGCTCATATGGAGGAAGGTAGTAAAGAGTTGGCTAAGGAGGTCCATCGGTTAGCCAAATTGGGAGTTAGGTTAGAAGGGTTGGATAGTGGAGGAGTAGTTGTTGTTGATGGTTCAAGGTCTTCCTTGGTTGATGAGGTGATAGCCAAGCAAGATCTTGATCCTTCTTTGGTGGAATTAAAGGCTTCGGTGAGTAGTGGTAAGGTGGAGGTTTTCTCCCAAGGGGGAGATGGTGCCCTTAGGTACCAAGGTAGATTATGTGTTCCTTGTGTGGATGGTGTGAGGGAAAGAATCCTTGATGAGGCTCATAATTCTTTTTATTCTATTCATCCGGGGTCAACAAAGATGTATAGAGACTTGAGGGATGTGTATTGGTGGGGCGGTATGAAGAAGGACATTGCAAAATTTGTTTCGGGTTGCCATAGTTGTCAACAAGTCAAGGCCGAACATCAAAGGTCGGGTGGCCTAACTCAAGACATTGAGATACCTACTTAGAAGTGGGAAGAAATCAACATGGATTTTGTAGTGGGCTTGCCTAAGACTAGAAGAGGTTTTGATTCGGTTTGGGTGGTGGTTGATTGGATGACAAAGTCGGCTCATTTCCTACCGGTTAAAACTACTTACGGGGCTGAAGAGTATGCCAAGTTGTACATTCATGAATTGGTAAGGTTGCATGGAATTCCCTTATCTTTCATCTCGGATCGTGGTGCCCAATTCACTTCTCACTTTTGGAAATCTTTCCAAAGGGGTCTTGGTACAAAGGTAAAGCTTAGCACGGCCTTCCACCCTCAAACGGATGGCCAAGCCGAAAGAACAATTTAAACCTTGGAGGATATGCTTAGAGCTTGTGTCTTGGAGTTGAAAGGTAGTTGGGATGATCATCTTCCTTTGATTGAGTTTGCATACAACAATAGTTATCATTTTAGTATCGGTATGGCTCCTTTCGAGGCACTCTATGGTAGACGGTGTAGATCACCGGTTGGGTGGTTTGAATTTGGAGAGGTGGACTTGTTGGGTCCGAATCTGGTCATAGATGCTCTTGAGAAGGTAAGGATGATTAGGGAGAGGTTGAAAACAGCCCAAAGTCGCCAAAAGTCTTATGTCGATGTGAGGAGAAGGGATCTTGAATTCAAAGTGGGTGATTGGGTTTATTTGAAAGTTTCTCCAATGAAAGGTGTGGTTCGTTTTGGTAAGAAGGGGAAGTTAAGTCCTAGGTATGTCGATCCTTATGAGGTAATAAGAAGGGTTGGTAAAGTAGCCTATGAGTTGGGGTTGTCCAAGGAGATGGAACTAGTTCATCCGGTATTCCATGTATCGATGTTGAGGAAACGTGTTGGTGATCCTAACGCTATTGTACCTCTTGAGGTTGTGGGTGTTGTAGAAGATAATTTGACGTATGAAGAAGTCCCGGTTCAGATCTTAGATAGACAAGTTAAGAGGTTGACGAACAAAGAAGTGGCGTCCATTAAGGTGCTTTGGAGAAATCAACAAGTGGAGAGTGCTACATGGGAGGCCGAAGCGGACATGCAAAGACGCTATCCTTATCTATTCAACTTCACTCAAGCCTAAGGTATTAAATCAAGTCCTTTGTACTCCATTGAGTCTTACATTTCAGCCCCTAGATCATTCATGTGCGTATATGTTTTATGAATGCTTTACACTAAGTTTTGAAATCTTGAAGTGATGTTTAAATAAAATTTTTGCATTCATGTTGGGGCTGATATGTTCTTACTAAGTCTTGCCTTGTACGTCTCTTCCACATTCGGGGACGAATGTTCCCAATGGGGAGATATTGAAACGACCCAAAAAAAGTTCCTAAAAAAAAAAAGTGCTTCGGAAGTTACCTAAACTTGTTTTAGCGATATCTAAAAATTTATTTCGTTTTTCAAAAATCCAACTTCATATTCTTGTTTAGGGGGTCAAATTGAGTGGGAAATGGGTCTAACCAAAATTTTAGAGCAACCGTATCAAAATCCGAAATTTCCAAGTAAAGCCTTTTTTGAGGGTCTACTTTGGAGGGTCATATCTCCTAGCACACAAATAATTGGGTGGCCTATAACATATCCATGGAAAGCCCTATGAGTTAGCTACCCAACGCACTTCGTTTCACCTCATTCGGAGTTCGGACCAAGAAGTTATGCCCGTTTTCATAAAATCTGTCCGTGCAGGAAATGCAATTTCCAGAGAGAAAATTTACTGTTCATCCGCCTATTTTTTTTTTCTAAGTGTTGGACCCGTTTTTCCAAGGGCATATTTTATTTCCTATATAGCATTAATTCAATTCTCATCTTTAAAATATTTCCTAAAATACCTCTCCCATACTTAGACACTTTTTCTCTCAAGAACCCTAATCCAAAACCTTCCTCAAGATTGAAGAGATTCTTGCTCCAAGTTCCAAGCTTCCATTGAAGACACCCTCAAGACCTTCATAAAAACTCAAGGTATGTGGTGTTGAACTCATGGGTCCTTCCACCCATAGTGCCTAGACTCTATTCTACTCACTAATTCATGGTTTAAGTTGAGATTCATAAATTAGTCTTGTTGCTTGTATAAATTTCCTACACTGTGAATTCTAGCATGAAAAGTGGTTGTTTTGAGCATGTTGTGACTCTAGAACTTGAATCTAAACTTGGAATTGATGTGGAGATTTTTCATGTGGTCTTGTGGGTGTTAAAAAGGCGTTGTTGCAGGTTGTTCACTGGTTTTGCTGCATAATTACTACCTTATTTTCCATGCTCTTTGACCCCATTACATGCCTTCAAGGTGTTTGACAAAATGTCCAATTATGGAGAATTGATGAATTGATGCTTTAAGGCTTGAGTTATGAGATGTATGGCATTCCAGCAACATCAACCATGTGAGGGGTTTATACCTTACAACCTAGGATGCTTGGGGTGTGACCAACATCAACCATGTGAGGGGTTTATACCTCACCACTAGGATGCTTGGGGTGTGACCAACATCAACCATGTGAGGGGTTTATACCTCACTACCTAGGATGCTTGGGGTGTGACCAACATCAATCATGTGAGGGGTTTATACCTCACCACCTAGGATGCTTGGGGTGTGACCAACATCAACCATGTGAGGGGATTATACCTTGCCACCAGGGTGTCCGGGTGTGAACGGCATCCCCCATCCTAAGTTGGGGTTATAGATTGGTTGGATTATGAACACACATATGATATCTACTATTAGTATAGATCTACTTAAACATGTTTTGACGTCACTTTGATCATGCATCCTCATATTGTTATTCATTATGCCTATGGAACTATTTCTTACATTTCGATTGTGTCCTTGTCTATTGTTGTATTGCACCCCGCATACTTAGTACATTCCAAAGTACTAATGCATATTTTGCCTACATGATGTCACTATGTAGGGACCAGAGCTACTCTTGATCCTTCTCTCCATCCACGTGGCTAGTACGGTGCTTATCCGAGTTTGTTGGTGAGTCCTCAATGATTCGAGGGCTATGTTATGTTTCCTACTCCTATGTTTTGAGACTTTATCTTGCAATTGTATTTTGACTATGAGGGGAGCCAGTAGTATGTCATGGCTCCCGTCCTATCTATGTATGTAGAGGTGTGCGTTGGACAAGTATTTTGTAAATGAGCTTGACTCTTATTCTATGATGTTATTTTGAAATGGTTTGCCCTTAGTCCCTATTTCCCGTTATTTAATGTTGAATGTACTTCTGCGACCGATGAAGTGTGATGACAAGTTTGAGAGGCTTGTTTGGGGTTCCTTCGGGTTCCTCATTCGCCATGTCACGTCTAGGCCCTAGGCTTGGGTCGTGACACACACAATGTCCAAGACTGGACTTTCATGAAACTTCCAGTCCGGTTGTTAAACCAACCGCCATCAAAATTACACTTTCTATTGCAGTTCAAAATAACTGGAAAGTGCAGCAGCTTGACATAAATAATGCATTTTTGCAAGGTAACTTACACGATCAAGTATTCATGGCGCAGCCGAAAGGCTATGTCAACCCTGATTTTCCTAATCATGTATGCCATCTCCAAAAGGCCATTTATGGCCTAAAACAAGCTCCTTGTGCATGGTATGAAGCTCTCAAATCTCACTTGACTAAAATTAGGTTTGTTAAGTCTGAATCAGATGCTTCTCCATTTATTTTTACATCTGAAGCTGTCACGATGTATACTTTAGTGTATGTTGATGATATCCTCATTACTGAAAATTACCCAAACTTAGTCACACATGTAATCAACTCTTTGGCTTACAAGTTCTCCCTAAAGAACCTGGGTGAACTCAACTATTTTTTGGGGATTTAAGTCAAACATGTTCCAAATGGGATTGTCTTATCACAATCCAGATACATATTTGAGATTCTCTCAGATGTGGATATGGCCAACTGTAAAGGAGTTACGACACCCATGTGCTCAAGTTTACCACCCTAAGCAGTCGATGGTTCACCTCCTGCCGATGCAACCTTGTATCGACGCACCATTGGTAAATTGTAATACGTATCATTCACGCGTCCTGATATTGCCTTTACAGTTAACAAACTATCACAGTTTATGCAATCCCCAAGTCTGGAGCATTGGAAAGCAGTAAAAAGTAAAAAGGGTGATTCGATACCTCAAGGCATCATCAACGTCGTGCCTGCAAATCTCTAGCCACTCTGATCGTAATCTGTATATGTACGCCAATGCTGATTGGGCAGGTGATCCCTCTGACAGAATATCCACATCTGGTTACATACTCTTCTTGGGACCAAATCTGATTTGTTGGTCCTCTAAAAAGCAACAATCAGTTTATCAGTCCTCTACTGAAGCAGAATACAAATATGTAGCCACTGCACTCTCTGAACTTACTTGGGTACACAATCTGTTGACTGAATTACGATATCAAAACTCGCAAACGCCAAGCATTTTTTGTGATAATATTGGTGTTTCATATCTTAGCAAGAACGTAGTCTTCCACACTAAGATGAAGTACATTGTAGTAGACTTTCACTACCTCCGCAATAGTGTGAACTCAGTTAGAGTGGTAGTCAAATATCTTCCTGTCAGGGACCAAATTGCAGACACTCTCACAAAGCCACTGCCCAAGCCTACCTTCTTTTAGTGTTTATCCAAGTTAGGCGTTGCTGCACCACACCTAACTTGAGGGGTTATGTTGACATACTCACTAGTTTGTTATTAACTCTTATCAAGTTGTTAGAGTAGATTTAGATTACGTTGTTAAAGTAGTTCCTTAGTTTTAGTCAACTTAGTTACATATTAAGTTGTTAGAACAGTTTCTTAGAATTAGTCAAGTTAGTTACATCTTACCTGTATTTAAGTTGATGTTACATTTGAATAAGATTCATTCAAGTTTGCTTTTATTCTCAATCTCTTTAATTTAAACAACTTAATAACTTTAACTAGTTTTGTTTAGACTTAATTTCAAAAACTAAATCCACCAACTAAACCATATTTTTTTATTTTAACTTATTTAAACAACTTAATGACTTTTTAACTTTAACTAGTTTAGTATTGACTTAATTCCAACAACTAAATCCACCAACTAAACCACATTATTTATTTTAACTTATTTAAACAACTTAACAACTTTAACTAGTTTAGTTTAGACTTAATTCCAACAACTAAATCCACCAAATAAACCACATTATTTATTTAAACTTACGTAAACAACTAAATTCATCAACTAAACCACATTATTTATTTCAACTTATTTAAACAACTTAATAACTTTTTAACTTTAACTAGTTTAGTATTCACTTAATTCCAACAACTAAATCCACCAACTAAACCACATTGTTTATTTTAACTTATTTAAACAACTTAATGACTTTTTAACTTTAACTAGTTTAGTATTGACTTAATTCCAACAACTAAATTCATCAACAAATATATTATTTCTAAATTTAAAGCTAAGTGTCAACACTAGATGGACACAAATCGATCTTGCAAGAAAATCAATTTTGTCATCAATAGGATCAACTAGTGTTGGTACTTATGCTTAACAAACACATTATTCCTAAATTAAAGCTAAGTGTCAACACTAGATGGACACAAATCGATCTTTCAAGAAAATCAATTTTGTCATCAATAGGATCAACTAGTGTTGGTACTTATGTTTAACAAACATATTATTTCTAAATTTAAAGCCAAGTATCAACACTAGATGGACAGAAATCGATCTTGCAAGAAAATCAATTTTGTCATCAATAGGATCAACTAGTGTTGGTACTTATGCTTAACAAACACATTATTCCTAAATTAAAGCTTAATATCAACACTAAATGAACACAAATCGATCTTGCAAGAAAAATCAATTTTGTCATCAATAGGATCAACTAGTGTTGGTACTTATTTAAAGCAAACACTCAATGAACAGAAACAAGTTATCACAAATTTAAAGCTAAGTATCAATACTAGATGGACACAAACAAGTTATCACTAAATTAAATCTAAGTATCAATACTAGATGGACACAAACACTTATAGAAGAACCAAATCTTATCTCCTACTTTGATGAAAGAAGCAATACAATCTTGTATCAACTTTTTTAGATATTGAGCTTCCTCAGTTGCCTAGCACGAAAAGAAAAAAATGTTAATAAGTTTTTTGAAATTCATACCCACTTTGGTGATATACCTCACAAGCAAGCATATCATTACTTTGGAAAAAGGATGAAACTTCATATATGCAAAAACATGAACAGAGACTGGCAACAAACCATTGCTGCCAGTAAACCTGGAGAAAACTTGTGGGCATAACAGAACAAAACAAGAGACTACATGCAGGTATGCACTAAAAATCCCCAATAACCAAAAGTCTCCATAACACCAGCTTGTCTACTTCACAAATTAAAAGGTCAATTATGCTGAAGTTGGACTTGCATTCTTAGTATGATCCAATTTAGTGTGCTTTTATGAATTCCAGTGTTGAAGTTGGTCAGATTCGCATCATCAAACAATATATTAGCTCTACAACTATGAAGAGACTATGCAACAACAAAAAATGTGTATTATCAGATCCAAATAACCAAAGTAACCTAAGATCAATATTCCTAGTAAATTGTCCTCTTAAAACTTCTAGATAACCCATGAACTAAGACCACAAGAAAATAAAGAGAAACAATGTTTTGATCATGAAGTAAAGAGAAACAAATAAACTGTCACGACCCGGGAGCACCCCCAAGTCGTAACAAGGCGTACTCGACCCCGAAGGGGTCTTATACAAGCCACATAGTCATTCATTGCATTCAATAATGAAAATAGTGCGGAAATAAAAAAAAAAACTTATTTACATCCACACATTTAAACTTCTTAAAACAACTTTAAAAAACACACCGGGGAAGTCTAAGTCTCACATGGCCATCGTAGACACGGTCGCAAAACATAAGTAGGGGCACGGCCCTTTACAATCAAAAAGAAGTCTATTACATGAACAAAAGAACTTAAAAGTCTTGTCCTCGAATCCATGAGGACATACCAAGTCTTAGAGGAAAGCAATCCAACACTTCAAACTAGCTAAGAGGATCACTTGCCTAACCTACACTTGTAGTAAAAACATGAAGAATATGGGTTAGTACACAAAAATGTACTAAGTATGATGACCATGCAAAACATGCTTTAAAGGGGACATTTTAGTTAGAGACCATGCATTATGCCACCTTTTTGAAATATCATGAACAATAGCATAAAAGACATACAAGACAAGCATAACATCAAGTAAGTCATAATATCACCTTTAAACAATATCAACATGAAAACCTTTACCTTGGACCTTCACCTCAAGAAACCCTTATGCTATACCTCGTGCAATGTATGGATGGCGTCCCATACCACCATCCATACTAAGGCACCACATTTAGGTCACTTAAAGTAACTTATCATTCCTTTCTTTCACCTTTGCACAATATTCATACATAAGAGGTATATCATTAATTAAGACATGACAAGAGAAAATAACTCGTAATATAACCCAAGTATAACATGCATAACATATTAAGCATTTAAGAGCCAACATTCTTTAATAACCTCATTTAGGGTACATTCATGTCACAAGTCATTAGGATTTAGAGAAACTCACTATGACCCTCTCTAAGCCTACTCGTGCAATGTATAGGTAGCATCCCATACTACTACCTACACTTTGTAGAACCTGTCAAGAAACCATAATGAAATCTCACATGATGGGAAGTAAGCGTTTAACCGACATAGACCATGAGAGCTTGTCATGGAATCCGGTGTCATGAATCCCCACACCGAAAAGAGGTGGTCTACTTGCCTAAGGAAGACCGGTATATATAGCTTAATGGATCCACTAGCTTCCTATGCGGGCACATAGTTTATGGGATAAGGTAGACGATCATTGAAACTCATGCCTAACTGTCGGGGGAGTTTCCATCTAACCAAATTCGCTCGGTGCTTAGCCTACATTCCCATAGAATAGTTCACTACTTTGACATCATCACACATGAAAGGGTGCCATAAGCCTACCGATTCAAGGTACATTATTTAACACATGAAAGGGTGCCATAAGCCCGCCGATTCAAGGTACATTTAGGAAAGCTCATTAACTCCTCTTGAAAGGGTGCCATGGGCCTACCGATTCAAGACTCATCATTAACCTTTATGGAAAGGTGCCATAGGCCTACCGAATCCAAGATTCATTTCGTATCATTAATGGAAGGGTGCCATTAGCCTACCGATCCAAGGTTCATTATAAGCATATGTGGAAGGGTGCCATAAGCCTACCGATCCAAGGATTCAACAATCAACAATATAATCATTTATACAAGAAAATGATGCATAAGCCCTACCAATTCAAGGTATACTTTATATTGAAGAATCCTTCATATTATATCATCAACATTCATGAGTGTCATCAACACATTTACGGATTTCCATACATCTCATAACTCAAACTTTAAAGCATCGATTCATCAATTCTCCATAGTTGGACATTTTGTCAAACACCTTGAAGGCATGTAATGAAATCGAAGAACATGAAAAATAGGGTAGTAATGATGCAGCCAAACCGGTTGAACAACCTACAACAACACCTTTACATTCATAACATGATCACATTATCTTCATTGAATTCTCATTCGTATAATGTCATGGTAACACTCCAATTTCTCATACTATGCCTTTAAGGCCATAAGCCTCACATACCAATACCCCAACAATACACCATAAAGTAAGCATGGGTAATGACATACTTCAACAATCTAAAGACCTTTAAACAAATTTGATTCATATACATTCATTATCTAGCAACCCACTTCATAAAGGCATAAACTAGGAATAGAGAGAAATCATGGGTTCATGGAGTATTTTCATCTTAAATCGTCAATACAACAACAATATAACCATAAAGTACCATTATAAACCTTTTAAAACCATTTGGTGGAAGAACCCATGAGATTGAGTGAAAACCTAGATTTTTCATACTTTGAAATAACTTTGGATTTGGCTCCTTGAATGGAAAATTAGACAAGGATCAAGACCACCATACCTTTGCTATGATCTCCCACGAAAATTGATGAAGACACCACCTTCAAACCAAGCCCTAGCTCCAAGTTCTTGACTTTCTTAAATGGAGGATTGTAGAGAGGGAAATGTTTTTAGGGATGGGAATGAACTAATGGTATATAGGAATAACATAAGTCTTTTAAAAAAAATGGTCCAACACTTAGAAAAAATTTCAGGCGGGTGAACGGTAATGAACAAAGTAACATTAGCTACTTGGAATTTGCGTTTTCTGTCGGACAGACTTTACGAAAATGGGCATAACTTCTTCGTCCGAACTCCGAATGAGGTGAAACGAAGTGCGTTAGGTAGCTAACTCAAAGGGATTTCCATGGATATATTATGGCCACCCAAATAATTTGTGTGCTAGGAGATATGACCCTCCAAAGTAGACCCTCGAAAAAGGCTTCACTTGGAAATTTCGGATTTTGATATGGTTGCTCTAAAATTTGGGTTAGACCCATTTCCCACTCAATTTGACCCCTAAACAAGAATATGAAGTCGGATTTTCGAAAAACGAAACGGATCTTTTTATATACAGCTAAACAAGTTTCCGGTAACTTCCGAAGCACATTTTTAAGAACTTTTGGGTCAAATTCAAATATAATCATTTCATTAAGTTCTCGACTCCAAACTCACATGTGAGGCTCTAGTTTCACTCTATCATTTTCCGAGTCGTTACATAAACAAAGTATCCCTTTATCTTAAATCGTGAATAAATATCTTCTATCTACTCTTCTACACACTAGAAAGAAAAGTAACACTAGAGTGTTCATGAGATTTACGACATTCCTCTACTCGACGTAAAATTGTGTAATGCAGATACTTCCAGGATAGTGTAGGTTAAAGAAAACTAGAACAACATAAAACAATAACTTCAACAAAGCAGTAACACCCAAAAATACCAAAAATCAACTGACCACGTATTGCTGTCATAGCATGAAAAGAATTGTTCTTTCAGCCCAAAACTAGAAAGAAAAATGTCAAACGCAAAAGCATCAAAAGTCTAAATCAAATGAAGTTACTATATCGACCAGGTCAATCAAGTAAAAGTCAAAGTTCACAATGTTAAAACTAACAAAAGCCACACTTCCAGCTAAGGTGCTTGGATTTGTATCTGATACAATAATAAGACAAGAGAAGTTCTGGCTTTAGCTAGATTTTTTCTCAATGAGTCCTGGTAATTGCAGGCTGTAGTATGATACAAGTTTAAATAGTTAACAAACATCAAGTATAAATAGTTAACATCAAGCATATATGAAGTTTCATCCTTTCAAACTCCATTTTTTTTTGTTTCTAGATTCGCATTGTACTAGTAATTAACCAATACCCATAAAAAAATCAACAACAATTTGCCCAATGAGCAAGCATTTCATATAGTTGAAGAGAGAAGTGAGTGGGTTGGTATTGCTGAGAAAATAAACAGAACAAACCTTATGGAGGTGGTGCGAACTGAGAAAGCAGCTGATGGAGGCGGCGTCGGTCGGGATGGAGGCGGCGCCGATCACGATGGAGGCGTGAACTGAGAACCTCCTGCTGCTGCTGCGACCGCTCTCGATCTGTTGCTGCAACCTGCTGCTACTGCTGAGGCAACGCCAGTCGGGCTTGGTGGTGTGGCGCAGGGATGGGTGGGGATGGGCGCTGATGGGGGTGGGTCGGGGTGAGAGAGGACTTTGGGTTTTGATATTATCATTCTTTTTTTAAGAGAAGTGTTTAATTTACCGACCACGAGATGTCGGTATCTTTTAAAATAATTATCTATATTTAAAAATATTTAATAAATACCGACATTGTGAAGTCAATATTATTTAAATAAAATAATAATTTAAATATACCGACCTCTTAAGGTCGGTATTTATTAATTTATTTTAATAAAAACTCATCTCTTGAGGTTGATTTTATTAATTAAAATTACATATATAAATTAAAATTACACACACACACACATATATATTTAATTTAACTACACATCAACAAAAGTTTAATTTAATAAATTTAATTTTATCGATCAAGTTAATTTTATAAATTTAAATTATATACCTCCTAATTATATAATTTTATCAATATCAAATTTAATATATAAATCTCATTGAATTGATCATCGGTATTTCTTTAATTGATAATATATTTCATACCTGAACCACTAATATATAAGAGTTGATTTGTTAAACTACTCGAGGAGTATATAATTAATCAACGTATTTCATACACCGATGGATTATCCTTTACATGTCATCATTGCCTATGATATGATCACTACACTTGACATCTATTCAAGATCGAACGTATATAATAATATTATCTCGCATTTCATACTCGAATAGATTATATGTTAGCTCTTCATCTCTACATCATGAATATATTAAGTTCATGATTTGACGACTGATTAATAAAATTTGTACATTACTCTAGAAATATAAGTATAATTATCTCTTAATTCATATCAACGTAGTTTCATACTCTAAATATGGATTATATATATATTTTTTGTTTATTCCACGAATTGTAACTTTTTATTTATAAAAGATATAAAATTGTTATATTTTTTTAAACAATTAATTGTAGGTGTAAAAAGAAAATTTAGTATTATGCTAGAAAAATTATGATTTATAGAAACATTTTAAACAAACCGACCTCCGGATGTCGCTTTTATTAAAAGTAATTAGAAGAAATAAAAATACCGACCTCATTTTATATTAATTTATTTTTAACTTATATAAAACCGTCATTCGGAGGACGATTTCTTTAAAGTTAATTGAAAATATTAATTTATTAATTTTTTGGAAGCCACTACATAAATATTTTAATGAAATTAATTTAATTACATAATATTTAATTTTACCGACTTCCAGAAGTCGGTATTATAATATTTTTATTTTTTATTTTACGCAAAACCGTCCTCCGGAAGACGATTTAAATAATATTAATTCAAAATATTTCTGAATTTTGTTTTTTATATTTATTTGAGAAAAAATAAAATATTGTTATTTATTTATTTTATTTAATACCGACATCAAGAGGTCGGTTTTTATTGTAATTTATTTTTTCCAGGAAAAATTCCAACCTCCAGAGGTCGGTATTTGGTTTTCCTGCTTTATTTTGCATAAAATTCGACTACTTGTAGTTGATTTTCATATCAACGTAGTTTCATACTCTAAATATGGATTATTGATGTTTTTGGTTTATTCCACATATTCTAACTTTTTATTTATAAAAGTATACAAAATTGTTAAACTTTTTTAAACAATTAATTGTAGGTGTAAAATAAAATTTTAGTATTATGCTAGCAAAATTATGATTAATAGGAACATTTTAAACAAATCGACATCTGAATGTCACTTTTATTAAAAGTATTTGGATGAAATAAAAATACCAACCTCATGAGGTCGGTATTTTATATTAATTTATTTTTTAACTTATATAAAACCGTCATAATATTAATTTATTAATTTTATGGAAGTCACTATATAAATATTGTAATGAAAATTAATTTAAATACATACTATTTAATTTTACAAACTCCGAAAGTCTGTAATATAATATTTTTTTATTTTTTATTTTACACAAAACCGTCCTCCGGATGATGATTTAAATAAAGTTAAATCAAAATATTTCTCAATTTTGATTTTTATATTTAATTGAGAAAAAATAAAAGATTGTTATTTATTTATTTTATTTAATACCGACATCAAGAGGTCAATTTTTATTGTAAAATTCCGACGTCTAGAGGTCAGAATTTTATTTTCCCGCTATATTTTGCAAAAAATCTAACTACTTGTAGTTGGTTTTCTAAAAAAAATATAAATTTTTTATTCTTTTTAACAATATCGACCTCCGGAGGTCGGAAATTATCGACCTCCATTTGAGGTCGGTAATTTTTAGGTCGATATTCACTGTTTTTTTAGTAGTGTTCCTTTAGTTTCTAGGAATTTGATTTCTCTTTCAAGACTTGATGTTTTTGGATGTTTCAATTTATATAAGAATAATGTTTTTATGATTCTAGTGTTCTTATTGATGGTTTATATAGATTGAAACTCGATAATAATTTTTCTGAATCCCTTCTTACTATTCATCAAAATGTTGGAACTAAACGTAGTTCACTAAATAAAAGTTCGGCTTATTTGTGGCATAAACGTTTGGGTCATGTTTGGATTGTATTAAAGGAAAACAAATCAAACATACAAATAAAGATGCCACAAAGAGTACTCAGCTTCTTGAAATTATACACATTGATATATGCGGACCCTTTGATGTTCCATCTTTTGGTGGAGAAAAATATTGTATCACCTTTATCGATGCTTTTTCACGTTATGGATTTATCTATATGTTGAAAGAAAAATATCAAGCAGTGGACGCTCTCAAAGTGTACATTAATGAGGTTGACAATTAGATAGGAAAGTGAAAATCATTAGGTCAGATAGAGGTGATGAATATTATGGAAAATATAACAAATTCGGACAATGTCCAGGTACATTTGCAAAATTCCTCGAAAAACATGGCATATGTGCACAATATACTATGCCAAGAACACCTCAACAAAATGGTGTTGCAGAAAGGCATAATCGAACACTTATAGATATGGTTAGGAGTATGATGAGTAATTTCTCATTGCGCAAATTATTGTGGATGTATGCTCTTAAACCTATTGTATATTTATTGAACATGATTCCTAGTAAGGCAGTTTCAAAGACCCCTTTTGAACTATGGAGTGGAAGGAAGCCTAGTTTAAGACATCTGCATGTTTGGGGTTGTCCAACGGAAGCTAGAATTTATAATCCACATGAAAAAAAATTAGATTCTTGAACAGTAAGTGGTTACTTTATTGGTTATCTAGAGAAATCTAAAGGGTATAAGTTTTACTTTCCGAATCATAGTTCGAGAATTGTTGAAATCGGTAATCCAAGATTAATTGAGAATGGGGAAAATAGTGAGAGTGGTGAGCGACTAAGTGTGGAAATTAATGAGGTAAGGTTAAATATTTCATAGCACATGAATGTACCTACTTCCGCACCAATAATAAATGTTGTTCCTCTTGTTGAAGAACACTTCAACAATGTTGAAATTTTTTGAGTGAAATACTTCAAGAAGGAACTGACTCACAAGTATCTGACACAAATGAACCACAAATAGTGCCATCAAGAAAATCGGCCATTTCATATGATTATGTGATTTATTTGCAAGAGTCAGATTTGACATTGGAATTAATAAAGATCCGGTTTCATTTTCACAGGCCATAGAAAGCACTGAGTCTGATAAATAGATTGATGCCATTAATGAAGAGTTAAAATCCATGGAATACAATAAAGTCTGGGATCTCATTTAATTATCAGAAAGTTCTAAAAGGATCGAATGTAGATGGGTCTTCAAGACCAAACACAATTCTAATGGTAATAATGAACGATATAAAGCCAGACCTTTTGTCAAGGGATACACTCAAAAAAAGAGGCATTGATCATAAAGTCTCACAGAAAAAGTCATTAAGAATTGTTTTGGCGTTGGTAGTTCATTATGATTTAGAGTTACACAAATGGATGTGAAAGCTGCCTTTCTTAATGGAGACCTAGAGAATGATGTCTATATGGACCAACTAGAGGGTTTCAAAATTAAAAGAAAAGATCAAATGGAGTGTAAGCTAAAGAAGTCAATATATGGACTCAAACAAGCCTCGCGATAATGGTATATAAAGTTTAATCATATCATAACATCTTTTAGATTTAAGGAGATTACCATTGATCGATGTATATACCAAAAGATCAGTGGGAGTAAGTTTATATTTTAGTCTTGTATGCTGATGATATTTTACTTGTTGCTAATGATTTAGACATATTGCGTGAGACGAAAGAATTTCTCTCTATGAACTTTGAAATGAAAGATATGGGTGGGGGACCCTATGTCATAGGGATAGAAATATTTCGTGATAGATCACAAGGATTATTGGGACTTTCTCAAAAAGGCTATATCGAAACAATTCTAGAGAGATTTAACATGAATAATTGTTCAGCAAGAATAGTTCCTATTCAAAAAGGGGACTAATTTAATCTCATGCAATGCCCAAAGAGTGATGTAGAACGAAAGGAAATAGAATCAATTTCTTACTCTTCTATTGTTGGAAGTTTGATGTATGTTCAAACTTGCACAAGACCTGATATTAGTTTTGCGATCGGAATGCTAGGAAGATATCAAAGTAACCTTGGAATTGATAACCGAAAAGCTGCAAAGAAAGTTTGTGGCATGTTATGAAGCCACAATTCTGCATTATGGCTGTGAAAATTTCATTTCAGGACTTAGGGTTGTCGACACCATTACCAAGACACTAAAAATTTATTGTGATAATACTGCAACAATATTCTTCTCCAAGTACGATAAGTACTCCAAAGGTGCCAATCATATGGAATTAAAGTACTTTACTGAAGACGTTCAGAAACAAAGAATGTTACTTGAGAATATTAGAATTGATCTTATGATTGCAAATCCGTTTACATCAAAGATATTTAAAGACCATGCATGTTCAAAGAATGGGTCTTGGTTGTGCTTATGATTGATATATTTATGATGTTTTTACACTTTGAGCTCAATTATGTGTTTCTGATATACATTAATGAATCTCTTGTTTCTCATAATGGTGTACACATTATTGTTTTAAGATATTACAAGATAAGTCTTTGTGAGATATTATTGTGGACCGTAATGTTATATGTTTTATAGCTTATGAACCTAGTATGATAAGTTGCTAATGTAGTAGTATATGGAAGGAAGTATGCAACTTAAAATTTAGGCTTAAGTCATCGACCGCACCTTAAAGTTGTCCGCATAATTCACTTAGACACCTCAACTAAGACTTGTACCTATTGAACACCTAAATTGTTCAAAACATGTACCTATTAAATACAAAATGCTGATATTGCAAAAAAAGTATTTTGCACTTCCTTGAAGCGCGTGAAAAGATTTAAAATATTGTCTTTTTAATTTTTTTTAACATTTTTCTTCTTTTATTGACACTTGATATTATAATTAACTTAAAAACATTTTTCTTCTTTCATCTACACTTTTTTCAAAAAAGAAAAGGACCCCACTCCCTACCTATCATCTTCTTCATACTTTAGTTTGCAAAATTTTCTTCATTTTAGCTCAAACATTATTTTTCTTTCTTTTTTATAAAAAAAGAATATTATTTCTTCCAAATATGATAATAAATGAAAATCAACTATGAAGATACAGATTTGAAAGAAATAAGTTCGTATGATTTATTTCAAATCTCATAAAAATAAGGAACAAATACGAAGAAGAAGAAGAAGAAGAAGAAGAAAGAAGATAAATGATTTTTACGTATAAAAAAAGTTAGCCGATATTTGTTTATCACAATTTTCGAACAAAGATTTTTACTCAAATTCATATATAAACCCATTAAATTTATCAAAAATGACATTCAAAAATTTGAAAGAATTAATTTTTGAGCTATCAATTTCATTTTGTCATCGATGTAGAAATGAATAACTGCCGGCAAAATTTTCTTTTTTCTTCACTCTTAGTATGAAAATGTATATATATATATATATATATATATATATTTAAAGTTAATCTTCAAGTTATTTGAAAAGAATTAGGTTTTGTGATTTGAGAAAGAATGTGTTTTAGGAAGAAGATGAAGATGAAAAGGGGTTGGGTAGAATAGGTTGACATTTTCATTTTTTTCTTTTTCTTTTTAAAAAAATTAGATATAAAAAGTGTTTGAAATAATTTTAAACAAAATTATTTTTTAATAATTTTTGGGGCCCAGTGCCATATGTTATTTTTTAATTAGCCGTTTTGCCGCGTCACCGGAAGTGTATCACACATTCTTTATTTATTTTGCTGATTATCAAAAAATGCCTAATAGGAACAATTTTTGAATTGGTAAAAGTGTTCAATAGGCACTAGTCTTATTTGAGGTGTCTAAGTGAATTATGCAGACAACTTTAAGGGGCCGCTAATGACTTAAGCCTAAAATTTATGTACAACCACCATAATTCGCATTAGTAGTTTATTATATTGTGGTATGTATGCTGGACATTATAGAAGAGATTTATTGTATGCGCAACTAATGTTTATGAAGTATTAATATTATATGGTTATTAGGCCAAGTGGGAGAAAGTAATAATAATTCTTACTTAGTTTACTTGTGACCCAAGTAATACCATAAATAATATTTAATGAAGAATAAATCTTGTCTGTACATTGGTTACTTGATGGATGTACCAGATTAAGTTTTAACCTCTATAAATTGGTCTTCCTCCCACCCATTAAGGTTACCATATATTCTCTACATTAATTCCATCGATCGTTGATGACTGTGGTAACATAAGCCTAGGGCAAGGAGGTAGAAACCAATTTACAACTAGCGCTTCCGCTTCTCTCTATGATGATGTCTTCCGCATCAGGTATGTGCCCCTAACGATCTCTATATAAGTTTATCGTGTTCATGATCTTGATATGTATTAAGTATTTAATCTTACAGGGATGTCCAACAATAATTGTCCACTTTATGAAATCAATAGATAATTTTATACTTTGTTCCTTATTTACACTTATCATTAAATATAGTCATTTCCCTATTACATTTTACAAGACATTGTATTATTATATTTAAAGAGTGATATAGTAAAATTATCATTCTATTTATAGTTTATTAAGAAGTGTGCAAAGTCAATAGTGGACAAGTACTATTGGACAGAGAGAGTATAAAATAATAATACAAACTTATGAATAATTTTAATAATATTTAGAACTTATGGATATAAATCAAATATTTCTCTCAAAATTTATGATCAAACACGTAATAACACTTCACTAAAAATGACTTACCAAAAAAATAAATAAATTATGACCAAACGTTATAGGTTCCTATCATCTCCTCTTACCGCTGCTGCCTGCAAGGTGGATGTATATGAAACTCAACCAACTAGTAAAGGATATTTTTTCTATTATATAGAAGTAGGGCCGACTCAACAACATTAGGGGCCTAAAGCGAAATTTAAGAGAGGGGCTCTAATATTTTTTTTCATCATATGTATTTTTATTTAAAATCTACTTTTCTAGCTATTTTAGATGCGAAGTCATTAAGTACTGTTTTATAATCAATTTGTTTTAATAATTTCTTTTCAAATGATAATATAGTTAACTCATTCAATCTCTCTTGAGACATTGTTGATCTTAAAGAAGATTTAATAAATTTTAATTTTAAAAAAACTTCTTTCAGCTGAGGCAACGGTTACCAGATTTGTTAACATTATTCTATAAGCAATATGTGTATTTGGAAAGGAATCAAGTCTTTTTATTTGATTGAGTATTTTCATTAGATCACTATCTTCTACTTGTATTATTTCTCTTAACACTTTGATTCAAAAAATAATTCTAAATCATCAATACCAGAATAAATATTACGTGTTAAAGAAAGTTCAAGGTTAAGACAATATTTTTTAAAATTCTCATCATCTAGTGATCTCAATATTTTACCACTAAATAAAAAATAAAAAATATTTTCATATGCTTCAATTTGTTAAAATCTATTTTGAAGTGAAAAAATAGTTTGATCTACTCTACATATATAAAGTAATCAACTCTAAAAGATTCTTCAAGGGACTTTTGTAATTTTGTTATCCATATTTTCATTAAATTTTTTCTTACGAAATTTAGGTTTATATTCATCTCATATCCAATTTCCTTAGTAGAAATCATAACATTCATATGACATATAATAATTATTTTTTTAAAACTAACATATATAAGTAATTATATTTTTAAAAATGGGGCCCCAAAAAAATATGAGGCCCTAAGCGATTGCTTTAATGACCTAGGGGTTAAGACGGCCCTGTATAGAAGGGAGAGTTCTCAAACTTTCAACATGGCTATTTTTTGCCATACTTAGAAAAGCTCAAGTGCAATTTGGTCATTGCCCCTTGCCATTAATGTTTAGAATTACGGTATTTGCTATCTTTTTGCTCCTTAAAAATCTTGTATGGCAGTGCTTTATAATTGTACCTTTTCTTCTTTAGACAAAAAAAACCAGCCAACATCTCCATAATGACACATATATCCATTTTTATTTAATTTAAGTGGGCCCCACCAACTTTATCATCTCGGCTAACCAATACTATTGTGTATTTCTTTATATTATATAATTATCATGTCTCACCTTTTTTAGTTGATTACATATTTAAAAAATAAAAATAAAGTGGATATTAAAATAATTAACAATTTAGTATACTTAAAAATAAAGTTTATATATATAACTACATAAAAAGTATTATATATCACAATAATTAACAATTATTTGACACTTTAAATTCTATCAATACCATATAAATTAGGATAAAAAGAGTAACATATAATATTTAAATATATTTTAAAATAATATAAGTAATACTATAAATTACGATAATTAACAACTTATATATTTAAAAGTTATATAAAAAGTTTGATTGACTCTCTAAATTCTATTAGTACCACATAAAATGGATTAGATGATAAACATATATTGTTTGATACGGTATTTTAAAGTTTTGATATCGTAATTTTGGTATTCACTTTTTAAAATATTATATTACTATCATATCAATTTAATTCGGTATTTTAAAGTTCGATTTCGATATTCTACGGTATGGTAAATCGGTAACTATAGTTTGTTCAACTTTGACTAATATATACTCGTATAATAGAGTATTATGACTTTGACAATTAAAGAAGATCTCAATTGTATCATACTAACACATTACACATGTAGAAATATATATTTAAAATAAAGTACAAACAACTCTTTTTGTTAATCAATTAAATTTCAAATACATTTCAATCAAATTAAATAGAGTAGTCAAAGTTTCAACTTCTAAACATTTAGTTTATACTAGTACTAGCTTGCATATTTGTTACTCCCTCCGTCTCATTTTATGTGGCACTTTTTGGACTTCGAGATTCAAACAAGTCTATCTTTGACATAGATCTTTTAAACAATTTGATATGATAATTTGGTATGTACCATACCGAATACCAAAAAAATTATATTCGATATTTCGATATATTATTCCTAAATACTAAATACCATACAGAATACCAAAAAAAATTAAAATATGTACCATATAAAATACCATAATACCAAAACCATGATACTAAAAATTTTGGTATGATAATTCGATATATACCATATCATGGCCACTCCAAATTAAGACATGGATATATATATGAGACAGTAAAATCTCCGAAGGCACACAAGCTAGGGGGTGATTTATGAAGTGAAAATAACGTAACTAAGTGAAAAAATTACACAAAAACAAGAAAATATAAAAGAAGAACACTCAAAAATAGAATTAATTATATTCTCTATAGATAAAATAAAAATAATCCAAGATAAGTTAGAATTACTATATAGTGAAGACCCTTCACAAAGATGGGAAAAACATAAAACAAAAATAAAGATTGAGCTAATTGATAACAATAGCATAATAACACAGAAACCATTAAAATATAATTTTAATGATTTAACAGAATTTAAGATTCATATATATGAATTACTAGAAAAAGGATATATCCAAGAAACTAATAGTAAACATACAAGCCCAGTATTTACAGTAAATAAACATAGTGAATAAAAAAGAGGAAAAAGTAGAATGATTATTGATTATAGAAATTTAAATGCAATAACTAAAACATATAATTACCCAATACCAAATAAAATATTAAAGATAAGACAAATACAAGGATCTAAATATTTTAGTAAATTTGACTGTAAATCAAGATTTTACCACTTAAAGTTAGAAGAAGAATCTAAAAAACATACAGCATTCACAGTACCATAAGGATTTTATGAATGGAATGTATTACCATTTGGATATAAAAATGCACCAGGTAGATATTAGCACTTTATGGATAATTACTTTAAACAACTAGAAAATTGTATAGTATAAATTGATGATATATTACTATATTCCAAAACACAGGATGAACATATAAGATTATTAGAAAAATTTATAAATATTATAGAAAAAACACATAGAATTCTTAGGAATACAAATAGATAAAAATAGAATAAAAATGCAAACACATATAGTACAAAAGATAATTAACTCAAATGAACAACTAGATACAAAAAAGAAATTACAATCATTTTTAGGACTAGTAAATCAAGTAAGAGAATACATACCAAAATTAGCAGAGAATTTAAAACCATTACAAAAAAATTAAAGAAAGACATATAATATCAATTTGATAAACATTAAAGACCAAATACAAATACAACAGGTAAAACTATTACGTAAGAACCTACCTAAACTATATTTTTCGGATGAAAACAAAAAATTTCCTTATATAGTAGAATCAGATGCTAGTAAATTCTTTTTGGAGGAGTCTTAAAATATAGGTTTGATGAAGATAAAATAGAACATCATTGTAGATATTATTCAGGAACATTTACTAATATGGAAATAAAATGGGAAATAAACAGGAAAGAATTATATTCAGTATATAAATGTTTATTATTATTTGAACCATATATTGTATATAACAAATTTATTATAAGGATGGATAACACACAAGTAAAATGGTGGCTAACAAGAAAAATACAGGATTCAGTAACGACAAAAGAAATAAGAAGATTGGTATTAAATATATTAATTTTACGTTTACTATTGAAGTAATAAGAACTGATAAGAATGTTATTGCAGATTACTTATCAAGACAAAACAACTCAAACTAAGAAAGAAAATACAATCGAAGAGATACTCAAAGCTATTACTACACTTTGTATAAAAGTAGACAGTATGGACAATGAGATACAAAAGCTAAAGACTAATAAAGATAATCTAAAGTCTAAAGCTATTACAAGTCAGCAGCTGAATGTAAAAATGCGGAGCTAAGTCAATCAGAAGACTTTAAAGATCCAGATCTCAGAGCTAAAAGGTGATGTTAGGAAACACCTTAAAACCCATATTGTTTGTTGAAATACAGCTGCAGGTACAAGCAAACAAGTTAGTGAAAAACAACATAAGAATTCAAACTTAAATCAGTTATTTGAAAATCCATTTACCCCAAGAACTTCAATTAAATGTTGTATATACATATGATGGAGAAGAAATAAGTGGAATACCAAAACTACATAAGGCATTTATCACATACAAAAGAGTTACCAAGGGAAACTTATTCTATATAAAGTTTTATACAGCACCAGCGGAGATATTATACGAGGAGATAAAACCTCTAATTCAAGTTATTAAGATAGGATTAACCAAAGATATGATTATACCTGATGATATCAGACAACAGGAAGAAATACAAAAAATGGAGATACCATGTTTTTATGCCAATAAAAGAATAATTGGTATACGATGTATCTTATCATTATTAAAGCCAGAAGAACGACCTACAACAAGAGCATTAAAGGCAGGATTTATTTCGTCAGAGTTATTGACCAGATATTGTAAGCTAATTGGACACAAATATCCTGACCACATATGTTCAAAATGTAACGGAGAAGATAATATAATTCTCGATGTTCAACTGGAATGATACAACGAAGAGAAGAAGACAAAGAGATAAAAAGAAGACAATGACATTCAACAGATAAAGCCAAGAAATAAAGAAAAGAAGATAGATACAGGATAGATGGCCGACAAGATAAAGCAAATAGTATAAAGATGTAAATTATTTGCTTAAAAGTCGTAAAGTGTACAACATTAAGTAAATAGTAGATGCATAGTCATAAAGTAAATAGTAAATGCATTATTAGAGCATCTAGAATAGTAAACTTGCATTGTCTATATATTCATTCATTTGTAAACATTGTAAAGGGGGCTAAGCCAAATACAATAAAAGCTTTCAGAAAAACACTCTCAAGTACTTAAGATATTCAATACTTAAAAGATAATGGAGCAATCTGAAATCCAATCAGATATTTCAGATATCATGGATAAGCAAGAGACAAAGGTATATTGTTCAATAAATATGCAGAACTAATTTCATATATTCCTGAATGTCATATGTATGATTGAATAAGTTTATGTTAGTTATTATGTATTAGCATTATTTGAAATCATGATTTCTAGTTTATTAGCACATTGGAAACAGAGAGAAAACTTCTATACTATGCCATCCTAAGGTTGAAACCGGTAAGGCAAGGAAGGCGTAATAGGGGAGTAAACAAAGTTGAGGCGCTGATAAGAAGGAAGTATCTTGCTAAAGTACAATGCTAGTTGTGACAGGAGAACATGATAAATAGATAATCTAGTTCATAATAATCTAATATGATCTTAATCAGTTATGAATATGATAGGAAGGAATAATTGAAAACAAAAACCTACACAACAAAGAACATGAATACATATATACTTGATGAAATGATAAAAAGCTATAAAACTTTAATCCTATATATACTTAAAGGTATAAAGATAATTGAATTAAGAAGAATCATATGGGAAAAAATATTTAATGATGACGAATCAAAAGATATATTAAACCAACAATGGTATGAAATAGACCTACATGACCTAGACCTCGAAAGAATAGAATTATATGATTTAGAAATAGAAGATTCAGATTAAAAAATGAACTACGACTATTTACAATATTAGACAAAAGCTATAAAAGATATAAAACTAGTAGAACAATTAATGAAGAGTAATTTATATATGTATCTAAGAACCCAAGATATGTTATATCTAGAATACATCATAAATAATATTAAAGAAATATCAAGATTAAAACACTTAGAAAAAGAATATTACAACAAAATCTTTAGCCAAACATTATATATTAAGATGAATTCCGCACCCCCAAAAATGCTCAATTAAGAGGTGTAAATGTTTTGGACATGAAAACGTAGAAGTAACCCAAGACTTTCGTAATGCGACTTCTACCATGGGATCAATAATTTAATATTATTCATTTTTTTATTTTCCTTCAAAATCTTTAAGCTCTATGGCATATGTTTCCCATAGTTAAGTCATAATTAATATGAAAGAATGCATGAACTTGTACATGTTTATCAATAATAATTTCTATTCATGTGTGGTGATTTAACCACTTATTCGAGTCTATCTTCTTTTATTGTCCTTAATTTACTTACTGGTAATATAAACGCTTATGGTGGGCAAGAATATGTAGTAGGTGGTCACAAAAAGAAGCATTATCTCCAAAGAGTTCATGACCAAGGTAAATTTGGATTGCATAGCCAAGTCTCCCTAGTCAGAAATATATGGAACATACATATCCGTGTTGAGAACCCAAATGATTGAAGACCTTGCATCCACACGAGCCAATACTCCACTAGAATGTGACAACTCAAGTCTCATAAGACTATATATTAGCCAAAGTCTGAACCTCTCTAGACAATGGATGCCTCCTGAACTCCAAATAAGGAAGGCTACCTATGCTCTTGGACTTCCTACAAAGTGCATCAACTACCATGCCTTTGGCCTTGATAAGATGATATATAATGATTAGTGAATACCTCAAAGTGGAAACCCTAAAGATAGTGCCTCTAAATTTTTAGAGAAAACATCACTGCAACCTACTCTAAGCCATGAGTGAGAAAGTTTTTCTCATGAACCTTTAACTATCTAATGGCATATGTAATTAGTTGCTTCTTCTACATCAAGAAAATCCTTACCTTCCACAGGTAGAACCATAATAGATGTTGTGGTCAGCAAAGGCTTGAGCTTTTGAAAGCTCTCTTCACATTCGTCAGACTACTAAAATGGAACCTCCTTTTAAGTGAGACAAGTCAAATTAAAAGCAAACCACTTCATGAACCAGCAACAATAATTGGCTAGCCCACGAAACTGTAAATCTCTCTCACATATATAAGAGGGCCTAGACCAATTCTTAACCTCTTCAATCTTCTGCAGATCAATAACAATCCGTTCTGAAGATATTACATGCCTCAAAAACGACACTGAGAGTAGCCAAAATTCACACAAGAATTTTGCATATAACTTCTTATGTTTCACCAAGCACAACACAATCTTGAGGTGATTTTCATGATCCTTCTTACTCTTTGAATACATTAAGGTGTTATTAATAAGCACAATCCTGAATGATTCTAGATAAAGTTTGGAAACTCCATTCATCAAGATCATGAAAGTTGTAGAAGCATTAGTAAGACTGAAGACATAACCAAGAAATTCATAATATACCTAGTCCTGAAGGTTGTCTTGGGATTATCCTCAGCCAAATCTTTAGCTCATGATACCCAGACCTCAAATCAATTTTAGATAAGACTAAGGCACCCAGTAACTGGTCAAATAAAACATCTATGCAGGGAGAGGGATATTTATTTTAATACTGACCTTGTTTAGTTGACGGTAGTCAATACACATAATACATATATGAGAAAATCTTGCATGGATTGCCAAGTATATCCATGGGAAATACCTCCAAGTAGTGCTATACATGCCAAACCGTCAAGTCAAAAAGAAATAAAGATTGTCTTGTGGTTTGGTGTTTAGAAAGAACCTAACCACTATTGGTTTGATTTGGTTTTAAAATTTAAATAAAGTCAATCTGAGCCTAACCAAACTGAATAAAAAATTATGAATTATAAATAATCTCCTTTGTTAATATATCTTAAATTAGTTTATAGTTTTCAATGTTTAGGTATATTATTTTAAATTTGGGCTTGTAAAAGTTTATAAATAGTGTGTTTCATATTTAGTTTAATTGCAATATTTAATCTTTAAAATTTAACATATTGAACGTTGATATTTCAAAAAATGTAGTTTGTACTCATATAATTTTTTTTAAGTCTTTTTGAAGATTCTTAATTATTTAATGTTTCAAGTTTTAGCTTGTCACAGGTAAGTGAAAATATATTTGAACTCTTTTTAAGTTTTAGCCCATCAGTGGTAAGTGAAAAAAATATTTGAACTATGTTTCAATATTAAACCACTTCTGGATCTACCCTGGATATTCACAATCATAGAAAACTCGATTCAATCTTGGCCTCTGTGCCTAAGTGAAGGAGGTAGAATACCCTCCCTATCCTGAAACTGCTAGCTAAGCGTTGATAGACCCTATTTGATACTTGTATAACAGAATGAACATGTTGCACATAATACCTTTGAGGAACTTGTCCCTTAGAAAAGGATCCACAAAAACTACCACCCTTTCAGACCTTCTAGTCCATATCCTTACCATAAAAGTCTTGCTTCACCCTCTCTACTTTCTTAACATATTCAACCACTTCCTAAAAATATTATCAAGAAGATATAATCGACAGAGTTCTTAGCTGAAGTCTTGCATTCATACCTTTAACAAATTGTCTGATCCTCTCCTATTCAGTGGGTAGTAATTGTAATGAATACCTAGGAAAAGAGTGGAAACATGACTCATAAGTTGTGATAGACAAACTCCATTACTCTATAGTAATGAATTCATTATGATTATTGTCTAGCAAAGTACGAGTAACATACTTCTCCAAAAAGATCGAGTTGAATTAGGGTCCTTGTTAATAGAAGCAACCCAACAAGCTTTCACTTAACAAATGTCCGCCACCACAACTTGGTGTCCCCTTACAATAAGAAAGCGACAAACTCCACCATGTACCTCTCCATTGCCCCCAATTTATAGTCTCTTGTGACAATCGATAATGACCTTATACGCATCTTCAAATTCCGTACCATAGAAAATAGGAGGTTTCATATTAGTTAACCTCTAAAACAGATCGTGCTCCTTTCCTGTCATCACCAGCACAATTATCAGCCTCAACAACATATTCATCACATAAATCTTGTCCATCCATGTAACCATAGTTGTAATATATTGAACTCCCTGATACCCACATGTGGTTACTATGGGTGTTGTTCTGTTACCTGCCAAGCTACCCAGTAGAGTCATCACCTAAGCTATCACCTTTAGAGACAATGAAGCGGGTGAACTACTCGCCTGAACCGGTAAATATTACCTCTTTTGCGAGTATCTTAGAATACTTTAGGGATGCAGGAGACCCATACTTGCCTTGAATTAGCTCAACAACTACAATTGTAGCCATGGATAGGGTTGTTGCTCTCCTTCTACCTTTGACACCACCTCTGGTATATTCTCTACTACAAGTCACGACAACAATGAATATATTGGACACCTCAGATCTAGTTTCACAAGTACGTGTTCTCACTATCTGTGAAAGAAAAGAGTGAAAGAAGTAGATACCAAATTGGATCACAAGATAATAATTGGAATCAAGTAATAGCATGAAGGAAGAAAGAAGTGAATTTTACGATTGTCTTGTAGCCTCTCGAAGAGCATTACAGACAATTTCAAACTATTCAGTAAGACTCAACTACAACATGTCTTAGTATGATGAGAAAAACGAACCTAAAACTCTCATACAAAACTTATCACGACCCAAACTACTGTGCCTGGCACCAAACCAACCCCATGTGGGGAACAAAACCTTAACATCTAACACATGTAATATTTAATTATTTAGTCAAGGATAAATAAGTATAACAAAATAATTATAAGTCAAAAAATGAAATAAATTAAAACAAGCAGAAGTCTAACTACATCCTCAAAATTTAAAAGTCATCATACTAAAATCCTAGTTAAAATTGTTTAAAAGTAGCAATAATAAGTAATAAAGTATAACAGTGTCTGAAAGAAAGACATCAAATAAGGAGAAGATCTACACCAACCTAGAACATAAGTAGCTCATCCCTCATATCTAGAAGTAAGCAATGCTAACTCTGAGGTCGCATGGAAATCTTTGGATCACAGTTTGCACTTAAAAGGAAGTGCATGGGTAGATTAGTACACACACTATGTACTAGTAGGCACCATAAATCGACTAATATTAGTAACAATTAACAAGTATATAATTATAGTTATGAAACAAATAGGTAGGTTCATTTTACAAAGTCAAACAATACAGTCATAAGTCATTGGAATCATCCTCAATCACTAACATATTAACATGCATATAGATAAAAATGCATAAGATCCTTCCAAACAGATTCCATTCAGTCCCGCCAGTTTAATAGATCTCACAGAAAATCCCAAGTTGGATACGTCACGTCTATGCTTACTATTTTTTCAGCTTGGGAACTCTGGAAGGAAGGCATTAGCAGTAGATAAGAAAACCCAATATCTCAACCGGCTGCTATTATTCAAAGAATTACGAACTGAATGGGGGAGCGGTCAAGCGTGCAAAGACGCAAGTCGAGCAATGATGAGTCCACAAATTGGACACATTTAGGGCTTTATTTTGATAGAAATAGTGTCCTCAAATGCTTATTTTGTCTCAATATCTTATGAGAACTCTTAAGTTTCAGGTATTTGAAGTTTTGGTGGAAGCATGAACACTTAGGCGCAAAAAAGGAACAACAAGGCTGAAAAGAACGAAGAAGCTGAAGCCTGGGCATCACCAAGCACACTTGGCGATCCACCAAAGGGACTCACTCTGCCTTTTGTTCTAGTACGCGAAGCCCTAAAGAAGCAGGATAAAAAAGGCGATGAAAGGAGCAGTCAGCGTTTCGCTGAATAGATCTGTGAAGCAGTACTATGTCGCCCAACGACACAGAGCACGACGATGCTGAAGGCTAGTGCAAGATGGTGACGAACTACACCAAAAGGCAAATCGCCGCGACTAACCTCGCCGAATGATCCGCCAGCACTATTTTTTTAAAGCCTATAAATACTAAACTTGTTATTAATTTTTAAAGAGTCGAACATTAATTTTAATTTCCACAATAGAATAGTATTTTTTGGTATTTTCTCTCAAGTTTGGAGAGGGTTTTGGGAACTTGAAGAAAGGAGTTCATCTTCCCCAAGTTGGAAGTGGGTCTTCTCCATTCTTCTTCCTTTGCTTAAATCAAGGTTTAATTTCTCATACCCATTTGATTTTAGTATCATTTTAGGTGTATTTTGTTATTTCTTGATGTGTGGCTAAAAACCCCCATTCTTGGGGTGTGATTTAGCATATATGTGTTGATATTGTTATTGGGTCTTGCTTGATGATAGGTTAGATGTATTTTAATGGTGATTTCACCTACTGGTTGTGGTTTAATTTAATGGGTTTGTAGTTGCAAATAGAAAACCACCCATGTGTTTTTGGCTTGCCCGAGAGGGAGGTCGTGAAACCAAGACCACTAGACTGATGGCCTAAGGAGTGGGTTGACACGAGGTTCAGCTCGAGAGGGTGAGCCCTAGTCCCATATCCTAACACTCAGCTCGAGAGAGTGAGTGGGGTAATGCGTAGGCTGGCCTTCATGCGGCAAATGGGTGTCCCAGAGGAACATATTTGAAACGGGGTAAGTTGCCCAAGAGGGAACTTATTTCTATCTAAAGCTTCGCCTTGTCACTATTATCTTGCAAATTTCCTATTGAAAGCATGTACCCAACGATTTATCTAAACTTGTATTGCGGTCACACCCCAAGAACTCTTCCCTATATTTGATTTTCTTGTTATTTTTGTTGTTTTTACTATTTCTGACAAAACCCCCCAATTGATATTTGACACTTTTGTGTCACCCCCTTTAATTTACCATATTTTTAATCGTTAATGTCTTTAGCTAAGACTAGTTAGAACTAAATTTTATTTTTCTATTAATTCTCAAAACCACTCCCTTGGGAGTTGGGACACAACCCCAACCTTTAGTTGGGTTACTATATTATCGACGATCATAGACACTCTTACCGTAGGTTAGTGTCGTTGGTCACGATAAGCATCAAGCAACATATCTAAACTGAAATGTAAAAAGGCATGGAAAAGAAATGGCCGACTTTGGAAAACTTCAAATAATAAACTGAAACTATCAATTATATTAATATTACATCTATGTCCACATAGAAGTGTTGGAAAAGAAAGCTATCTGAGAGGTAAAGGCGAGCTATGTTGCCGTCTCATCAATGAGCGTAGTGTAATAGCCAAGCCTACCATTTTATGCTTGTCAATCTGTATCCCATTCTTCAGGTATAGTTTTCTTTGATCACAGATCGACATGTGATCCATCCTTTCTTCTCCCTTTCGTCATAAGGTGTGGTCTGACTCTGAGAAAAGAAATTCATGTATTTAGGTCCCTACTAAGGAGAATTCGTACACTATGCAAAGGCTCTTTGAAGACTTTTTCAAAAGTTTTTAGCAAAAAAAAGCAAAAATAATTCTCAACGCCCTTACGAAGTAGTGATTAGTTAAACAACTCGTTTTGGCATGGAAGTCAGGCCGGTAAACTGATTCCATTATGCTACTAGCGTTCCAAACCTTCCCTTGAGCTCTAGAATCTAGAAATACCTTTTCAACTCAAGAAATGCTAAAGCTATTTAGAGCTGGTATTTCTAACTAAGTTGAAAGGAAGGGCTTTGGGAAAAGAGCAACTCTCAAGTACTTTACTTTAGTCCCAGTACTGAAAAACGTAACTTCAGGAGTGGATTTTGGAAGGAAAGACTTTGTTTACTTCGTATAAATTGCTTATGTAAGAACTAGAAGAAATAAAGGGGCGTTCCGCCACTTGACTGTAAGGAAAGGAATTTGGAAAAAAGAAGAAGTAATTTCGTATATAAAAATATAGGTTTTCGATCTTGGATCGAAATGGAATCCCCGAAAACCAGGGCTGGAAACTGGAGCATTAGACTTGTTTTGGTTCGATAAAGGCACCATAACCGTAAGTGGAATAACAATCATTCAGCCGATTGCTCTTATCCTTCCTTCGCTGACACAAAAGAGAGAGAGAGCACTCCCCAAGCCAAGGATGAGTGCCAAAGAGAATATGTGCAAGCTAGTCTATCAGAAGAAGAAAGCAAGGGAGTGAGATTTTAGGTTTCATTAGGGTAGACTAAAGACTAAGCCAATTTCGAAACAAAAAAAGAAAACTTATTGAAACTACGAACGTGAACATATGCTTTCTCATTAGACTATTTTAACCTTGTTTATGTCGACCCTACACTACGATTTTTTGCTTGATCTACTCGACACTTTTCCCTGCCCTCGGCCTCTCACTTCACTTCATTGTTTTTCTCTATCGTCTCTTGAATGAAGACACCCGATCGGCCTGACTTTCCCAAATGCCCCTCTCCGGCCCTTCTCCTTTTCGGGTATGGATTTTTCACCTCGTTTCAGTTGTCGTGGTCAATGGGGAAGAAAGAAATGAATGAATGTTCTTTTGGGAAAAGGTATAATAATACACCTACCAAGACGAAAGCCAAATGTGAGTCTCATAGGTGGACGTATCAAACCGAAATAAGATCTCAGATTGACATCTTGATGCACTGATTTACCATAATAATAAATAAAGTCAATGGTGACTCCACCATGAGAAGAGTCGCTTCCTTCTTGCTTGATAGGGGGCTTCCATTCACCAGCGCAGACTAAAAGTGCTCTCCGAATCGTGTTAGATAGTCACTCATCACACGGCTCTCAAACTCAACCTGTGGTGGATCCCCTGCCCCATCTATTGATTGATCACGTGAGTACGTATCCAGTTAGCACATAGCGAATGTAAAACATTCATCCTGGATTCTCTTCCTCAAGAAAAATGTCTATCAATTGATCCCTATGGTCAAAGTCTCCACTTTTCACGCCCCTTAACTAAGAGATGCACTTAGTTTTCCTGAGGCTGATTCATCCTATTCAAATTTAGTTATGCTAATGGAAGAGGAAAAGTTTTCAGATGAGATGGACCCCCAAGAGATGAGCAAGAACCCCCAATTGCTTAGGGGTCACACTTTGTCCCGCTTGGTGGACGAAATCTTCTCTCTTTTATGAATTCTTTCTCCCACACATCCTTTTTTCCCTCTTTCGCCGAGAAGGCAAGAATAATCTTCCAAGCGGACAGAGACCTAAATTTCCATTAGATTCATTCCTAAGCTTGCTTCTTTGCAACAAGATGATCCGTGTGAGAGTGCTGGAGAGAAGATAAAGTGGTAAAAACCTCTCTTATTCGTTCACCGAGAAGTTGGAAGACTCTTTAGTAACCCATGGTGATCCGTCCCCTTCGACACTTTTTTTGCTCTATACCCCCTCCATCCTTCAGAGGTGGAAGAAATGGTACTCTAATTTTAATACATAGTAGGGCCCCAGAACGCTAAAAGGTGGGGGAATACTTCCTTTAGGCGGCTAGAAAAATGTTATTTGTGTGATCCGTTCTAGTGACAACATTTATATTCTATTTTATTTAAGTAGGAGTCGTTGCTTTTGCTTTGTTTTTTAGATTGGTACGCTTTCTTTTCTAAAAACCTTTCTCTCATAGGTCGTCTTCGTTTCTCTCCTTTTAGGCGAGCTACTTCGTTTCTCAATAAAGTGTTCACTTCTTTTTCACCAGGTTTCATTCGTTTGTTGTGGATTGGATGATGGAGAGACATATGTGGATTAGTACATTTCATTATTTATTGGCATATTCAGGATTCCAAGAGAGACTAGGTCTGGATTTTCAACTCGATCCATGTATGTAATGGAATATAGTACCTTATTTCTTTTTATCAGGAGCAGTAACCAGAATCAAAGTTTTGCAAAATGGTGTCAACTAGTAATAGAATGTAGCTAGATAATTGATGCCACAACATCCAAAATATGTGGGATGGAGTTCATGGTACACTAACTTAACCTTCAAGGTCAGATAGTGCTACAGACATCAATCCACTATCTGGCTCAAAATTAGCCTCATGAACTACTAACACTGTTATTCGCGTAGCCATTTTTTGTTTTGTGCTATTTCATCATAGGCTGTTGGAACTTGCTTCTTAGAGCTACATGGGAAGAGAATATCTATATATATCCCCCCCCCCCCCGAGAAGGGTTGTGAGCTCAAATGAATGGAGTTGAAGCCGAAAGTGTTTCAAAATATAAAGAGAAAGGATGGAACGAAGTAGCTCACCTAAAAGGAGGGGAACGAAGAACTCGGCTAAGATTGTTGGAAAAAAGAGGCAAGGCCCGAGGCACTTGTTAACGAGAAGGTGGGACAAGACAGACTTGAAAAAACGCTCTACTTGAAAGGCAATGGCTTTGAGGGTACTAACTGTGATATATGGGTAAGGAAAAAAAAGAGTAGCTCAGGCTCTTGAGGCATACTAGCAGGGCTTGACTAGAATCGTAGAAAGAAGCTGAGGAGAAAGATCCAAGTGCAAGAATTGAGTCAAACTGATTCAGGCATAACAAGATAGTTCTTGTCTCCTTCTTCTACCTACTTTCCTTTATAGCACTTCTAGGCTTGAAAAGATAATTTTTCTTAGTTGTCCACTACCTCACTTTTTTTTTTCCTATCTCAAGGGAGTTCAATTCCCCGAGCATGAACAAGCAAGACTACAAGGCTACTTCCCCGCTTATAAATATTGCATCATAGCATGCTTGCCAGAACATAAGATGCCCATTGCATGATAAGATGGATGGCGGATGCCCATACGTACCGATTCGTCTCTTTAAAAGATGCGGGTCTATGAGACTGTATGGTGACAGTATGGTGTAATTGCGGGTATGGCCTGGTGGTAGGCGTTAATGATTATTTATCTATTCCTACTTTTTTTATGTCAATGTTGGTGACTGGAGATAACTCTCTTCAATTATTGTTGGGATGGGAGGGAGTAGGTCTTGCTTCATATTTGTTAATTCATTTTTGGTTTACACGACTTCAGGCAGATAAAGCAGTTATAAAAGCTATGCTTGTCAATCGAGTAGGTGATTTTGGATTAGCTCCTGAGATTTTAGGTTGTTTTACTCTATTTCAAACCGTAGACTTTTCAACCATATTTGCTCGTGCTAGTTCCCCTAGAGATTCTTGGATTTCTTGCAATATGATATTGAATGCCATAACTCTTATTTGTATTTTACTTTTTATTGGTGCTGTTGGAAATTTGCACAGATAGGATCACATACTTGGTCACTTGATGCTATGTAGGGTCCCACTCCAGTATCCACTTTGATTCATGCAGCTACTATGGTAACAATTGGCGTTTTCATGCTAGCAAGGTGCTCCGCTTTATTTGAAAACCCACCTACAACTTTGATTGTTACTACTTTTGCAGGAGCTATGACGTTATTTCTTACGGCAACCACTGAAATATTACAGAAAGATCTAAAGAGGGTCATAGCTTATTCAACTTGCACTCAATTACCATATCATAGGGATTTCCTCAATCAAAATTCATTCCATCAAAGTTCCTCAATCTCCTCCTCCTGAATATTAGAACCAAATCAGCAGTATGCTAATTAATCTTTTGTTGACCTTCTTATCTCCCATGAACTGATATATATATATATATATATATATATATATATATATATATATATATATATATATATATATATATATAAATGTCCATCGTAATTAATTTGTACTGAGAAAGCAATACAACAATTCAATTGCAATTCTGATAAAGTTTTTTTGTGATCTGCAATATTCGAGTGTTTATTTATTCAAGTTTTGAATAGTTAGTGTGCCTACTTATGCAATGATAAGGTTAAAGGCCAGAGTTGTCAGTTGTAGTCAAGTTAAGGTCATATTCATGTACTATGATTTTTACCTTTTAACTTTAATCCAAATATGTCTTTTTTTCACGAATATTTAGAAAAAAATCTTATCGCCAAACACTAACCTTTTGTTAAGCTTAAAAAGTCATTATGTGATTCGAATAGTAATAGTACTTTTGATGGCACATTTGTAGTACTCCACATAGCTCCCTTGCTAGGATTGATGCATAATATATGTACAATCAGCATCAAACAAGTCACAATATGATGATCCATATTGATAATATTAGCAAGAACCTGTATATTATTCTTATGTCTTTCATATATAAACAGTATGAACTCAAAGACATGATTTAATATTATTGATAATACTTTTTAAAATAGTGTACCAATAACTCAACATATACGTGCAATGCACCTGAGAAGAAACTAATTAAATAAAAACACAACGAGATTGTAATGTTTAACACTAGGACATGAGAATCAATAAACTTTATAGAATATCATTTTATGTCATCAAAACTAACTTTCTTAAAATCATAATCTACAGAAATTACGATCTTCATGTCAAGTTCATTGCAAATTTTTGTGCTTCCTAGGTCCCATCATTTTCATTGAAATCGACCCTACAATATAGAAAAATAAATACAAATGTTAGCTGTTATGCACAACATTTATAGGCAAAATTGGTAGTATAAATTTCTTAGAGTTTTTTCTTACTTGAAAGGTGAATTTAAAATAAAATATGTTCATAAGAAAGGATAGTGAATTCCCTTCAAGAAAATTTTCTAAAATTTCCTTAAAATTACTTTGATTAAAAATAGAAACATTTATAATACGATATAACCCGGTCTTTTTCACATCTTAAATGGTAAGATGCTCAGTAGTGCTCGTAGCTTCTTCCAAAGGTATGTTAGACTTGTACCCTTGAAAGCTTTGTGTGCCGCTTGTAGAGATTTCTTCATTTTTCTGTACAAAAAGAAATAATTGAGTAATCAACAAATTAATCTTTTACCCATGAAAATAGATTCTTCTGCGTGAAATATCTAGTTTAATTCTTTTATGCGTAAAAATACATGAACTTATATGTTATTGTGTGCATTTTTTGGATTGGCGCATTGTATTGTAGGCTAAAAAAATTGTGTATAGAGGGTAAGTAAGCAGTTACATGAACGAGATATTTTTATAAAATAAAATAATTTAATCATGGTCAGGCAACAAACTGATAAATTTATAACCGAAAGACAATTGACAAGTCCAAGAGCAAGTTTGAGTAAAATGTACACAACTTATACATGATTTGGTATATGTTAGGGTGTATATTTTTCTGATTGTTGCATTGTATTGTAGGCCACAACAACAAATGCAATAACTAAAGAGGAAATAAAACAAGCCTCCGGAATATGATGGGTTTAACGCCTACTTTTTCAAAAAGGCTTGGACAGTAGAGGAAGAGGAAATCACCAATATTGTGTTGCAGTTTTTTGAGACTGAAAAATTGTACACTCAAATTAGTTGCACTTCTATTAGTCTAATTCAAAAAGTTGATCACCCCCTAGAATTAGAGAATATCGACCAATATATAAAATTATATAATATAAAAAATTATCATTAGAAGGTTACAGAAGGCGATGAGTTCAATATTAGGTGCTAATCAGGAAGCTTTGTTACAGAAAGAGCTATCAATGACAATATGATCATCTAAAGATATTGAATCTATTTGTAAGAGGTTTTTATGAACTAAAAATATAATTGATGCCTCTAAGAAAGTATTGATTGTTTGGAAAAATTAATGTTGCCCCAAATCCATAATTGGAGGTATGAACTTCCTAGATGTACACACTTGAAATTAGAAAGCTTCTCATGGAAAGCTACGTACTATGAAATCTATACAAGAAAAAGGACAAATTGTAGGTGGGTATGGGAGACATGATTCAATATGGGATATTGAGGTTATTGGCTAAAGACAGATTAGCCATGGGGGATGAAGACATATATCACTTGTTTTTTCCATGATCTTATGCTTCCAGTGAATGGACAAAAGGTATATGGGAGAGGATCATATCAACCTACACTAGCAAGGTGATTACATGAACTTAATGTATATCCCTAAATATGATAGATTAAACTTAGATAAGATACTAGTGCCAAGTGATGTTTAAGGTGCTTGAGAAATTCTTGGGCAGACTGTCCAAGTCTACTATTTTTTTTTAAAGATCTTTGATTAATTACAAAATAAATAAATATTTACCTGAACAAGATATTAATATTAAATCAAATAATTTAATCATAATTAATAATTTAAAGTGAGAATACATATTATTCAATCATGGTTAGGTAACTAATATAATATCAAAAGATCTTAATTGGTACGTCAAAGAGAAAGCGATGTATCATATACTTTAATTGATCATTTCGAAAATAAACTTTGAATATAATAGGACGAAACCATAGAAAAAATAATAAATATAAAGAAAATCAAATTGAAATTAAAGAAAAAACATACCTTGTTCATGGATGATCTTCCAAGCAGATCTTTGTAAAAAGATTGTCTTTTGAACTAAGTCAAGCTCCTTCTTAGTTTCTTCAATTTCTAACCTCAATTTTTTTTCAACAGCAATGTACCCTTACACAAGATTTTCATACCTAATCTTAGCCTCTGAAATTAGGGTTTCAACCTGTAATGATCCTCCAGGTCATTTTTAAATTAAAGCATTTATTCCATCGTTTAGAGCGTTCCTGTAGCGACCCCAAGTCATTTATGACTTGCTGGCACTGACTGTTCGGTCGCCTGGTCGTTCGTTTGGGTTTTAGGTCCGTTTCCCTATTTTGGAGATTTTATAACTTGAAAAGTTGACTTCGGTCATAAAATCAGGTAAACGACCTCAAAATAAAATTATGATGATTCCATCAGCTCCGGAATGGCCAAATTAGGCTAGTAGCATGGTCAACATGAGTATTGAGGCAATTGGTACTAGTTTAGGGCCATTTAACGTTTTTGCCCGTGAAATTTGGCCTATAGTTGACTTTGGTCAAGCTTTCTGGAAAACGTGCTCAGATGAAAATTTTGACAGCTTGGTTAGCTTTAGAATATCGATTTTGGTCTAGAACGACCCTTTGTTCACTTCCGGAGGCTTTAGATGTCCGTTGTGGAATCTGGCTCAAAACGATACTGGGTGTGGGACCCATTTTTCATCGAAGCAATCTCTAATGGAAATTTTGACTTAACCGTTGAGTCTGAAATATCATCTCCAATCAAATTCCATATATGGTTTGTGTTTTTCTGACTCCGAATGAGTCCGGAATGTCGAAATTTAGATTTAAAGAGTTGTTGAATACTAACGCGGTGGTGACGTGGCAGAGCCACATGATGCCACGTGGCTGAACGATGCGACGCCACGTGGAAGCGTGTTGAAATCTGGAAATTTCCAGATTTAAGGACGATTTTCGTCCATTTTTTTCTTCATCTTCAAACATAGATATCTCCTCCATTTTAAGCTCAAATTAGGCGATTCAAAAGACTTATTTCAAGAGAATTTCGTGGGGACTCTATTGGTGAGCTCAAAAACGCGAGGGGAGGCTTCGTTTGAGGTAAGGAATCGAATTCAGCTACAGCTAGAGTGATTTTCGGATTGAATTTTTGTTCAACTTTGAAAGATTAGATCTTGATCATCTTAGGTCCGTTTTTAGTCATTCTTGAGGCTAACTTGTAGAGTTTTTTGCAAGGATCGTCGTGGTATAATTATTTTGGGTTGGAAGGGTCTCTTTTTTCCAGAATTTGATGATCAAGGGGCTGCCAAGTCTTAAGTTAGGACTTAATGATGATTTTAATTGTGGGGGCTGATTTTCTATGTTTTAGGCATCTATTTGTGCTAAATTTCAGGGTATTAGTTTAGTAAGGTATTTGGGACGTTTTCACGAATTTGTTTTCGGGATTCCAATTGTGGGCCCCACAATCCCGTTTTAGACCCAATTTTGGGTCCGTCTCCGAAAAATATAATTTTAGTGTCAACATATTCATATTGATGAGGTGATTAACCTTTTGATAGTGTGGAAGCATTTGGAGACCGTTTGGAGGGGAAAAGCTCTGGTACCGTGAGTTGGAGCACGTGTGATCGGCTTTCAGGTAGGCTATGGTTTCCCCTCGTGAGATTGAGCATGTTTAGGCAATTTTTTATTGATTTGCTTGAGTATGGAGGGGTTTGGGTGTCGAGCATGCTAAATTTCTATAATTCATGCCTTGGACCTTATTTCGGGAAATTGTTGGACTGAGAAAGTATGACTCTTGATATTATTGAACATCCATACCTTGTGGTGTATATTATAATAATGATTTGAAGTATGTTTGGCCTTAGTCTAGGCTTAGACTAGTGTTTCCATAGATATGCGAGGTTTCAGATGCCGTTGGGCCGTAGAACTTTTTCCGACGTCGTTTCGAACGGTTAGCTCCTTGTAGACTAATATAGCAGACTAGAGTTTGATAGTCTGAGCCTTAGCTAGGCGGTAACTCAGCTTATGACCTTGTATCCATAATACCCTACTTTTCTATCGGCTACAAATACCCGGTTAAAGTCCGTGGTCTAGCTTACTCACTTTTGGATACTTTCTCGGCGATTTGGGGTATATGAGGGTTGGATTGAAATGATTATTTATGGTAAACGGTTTGGTGATATTTCCCGCGACGTATGGTTGGATATTGATTCTTAGCTACAGCACCCAGTTAGAGTCCATGGTCCAACTCACTTATGTCCAGGCTTAGCTATAGTACCCGATTCGAGACCGTGGTCCAGCTTACCTGTGATCTGATTTTGGCTACAGTACCCGATTTGAGTTCGTGGTCTAGCCCACCCGTGTCCGACCTTTGGCTACAGCACTCGATTCGAGTCTGTGGTCCAGCCCATATAGGTTGACTCATTAGCTACAGTACCCGGTTCGAGTCCGTGGTCCAGCTTGCACGTGGTGCATTCCCAATTCTTTACTGAAGCTTCAGTTTAGTATTTGATTACTCTCATCTGTAGGTTGAGGTTTTGGAGGTTGGAGATGTTCCGGTTAAAGTCCGGGACGTAGTGAGATCTTGGAATATAATTGGAAATGGTTCGATTAAAGTCCGAAAATTGGTAATATTGTGATAGACCTTCTAGCTCCATTTCTTTACTTCAACTGCCAGTGCATCTGCCGGGCTTATGGGGGTCCGCACAGGTGGTTTCTTTTATTGTGCACGAGCATACTTGTCGGGTTAATGGGAGCCCGGCGGAGTTAGTTAGATTTCTTGTCTTTGTTGCATGTACGCTCATGTACATACCCACTTTTACTACTCTTTTGTCCTTGATTATGACCCTTTATTCGCATTTCAGTTTACTTTTGTTTATCTTGCTCAGTCAGCCTATGATGCCTACTGAGTACTTGTTGTTTTGGTACTCATACTACACTCTGCATCTATTTTTGTGATACAGGTCCGAGTACTAGCCACCGACGTTGATTCGAGCTAGCTGCGGTCATGATCGGAGGCGAGGGTGAGCACACAACGTCCTGGATTTGCCCGTCTCCTTCTGTACTTACTTTTGCTTGTCTTTTGCCTTTTGAGACCGCTTGTTTATGTAGTCCACTTTTGGGACTTGTACTTTTTGTTAGCAGCTCTGTATTTTGTGACTTCCAGGTTTTGGGAGGAATTCATTTTGTGTATATATGTCTAGTCGCTTCCGCCCGTTCATTTATTACTATTTTAAGTTGATTGGTTGGTTTTCTACCCTAATATCCCATTACTTCGAGTTTCGAGATATGGGTCCGCTTGCCTATTGGTGGGTCATATAGTAGGCACCATCATGACCTGAGAAATTGGGTCGTGACAAATTGGTATCAGAGCCCTAGGTTCGTCGGTCTCACTTCTACAGAGCTAACGTCTAGTAGAGTCCTGCAGATCAGTGCGAAGACATCTGTTACTTATCTTCGGGAGGCTACAGGATGTCTTTAGGAACGTGTTTCTTTTGTATCACTGTCGTGCATTGTGTGTCTTATCAGTTTCTGAAAATCTTACTTGTTCCACTCTTTTACAAGGATGGCTCGCACGCGTGGTAGGGCCCCAGCTAGTGGTAGAGGCCGACCTCGAGGTCGTGCCGAGCTACGGCTAGACTGCCCCGGGGACCGAGAGCAAACTCGGAGCCGGTGATAGAGCCACCCCGGCAACTCCGGCCTGGCCGGAACCGATGGGCCCGGGACCAGCCCAGCCCACCGCCCGAGCCTGTGGCAGCTCCAGGTATACAGGCGATGCTCGTCCAGATACTAGCTTCCATTGGGAGTATGCAGCAGGCCCCAGCTCCAGCCGCTCCAGTACGGTAGGGCCAGCCTGCACCAGCGGCACCGGTTGTTCAGCAGCCAGTAGCATCGGTTATTCAGCCTGAAAATTTGGAGGGCGTCATGCGACTTCGGGAGAAGAAGATGCTCGGGTGTTCCTTAGACTATCACCGCCAAGGTTTTCTGGGGCTGTGGGTGAGGATGCCCATGAGTTTCTACTTACTTGCCGCGAGCGGTTACAGACTTTGGGTTTAGTGGAGTCGAGAGGAGAAGATTTCACCGCGTACCAGCTAGACGGTCCAGCCAGGCAGTGGTGGCATACATACTTAAAGACCAAGCCAGCTGGGTCTCCACCGGTCACATGAACTGAGTTTTCAGAGGCCTTCTTGGCCCGATTTATTCCCAGGAGCATCAGAGATCAGTTTTCTCAGCTAGAGCAGGGCTCCATGAAAGTATCAGAGTATGAGGCCCGATTCCACGAGCTCTCCAGGCATGCCGCCATGATCTTACCTACTAAGGAGGAGAGGGTTCGTTGTTTTGTTCGGGGTTTGAGACTACAATTGCGGATTGAGACTCAGTCTTTAGTCTCAGCGGGCCGCTCATTTCTAGATGTAGTGGACCATGCCCGCACTATTGAGCAGCTCCGTTACGAGGCCCAAGGGGGCAGCGGCAAGAAAGCTAGATAGGAGGATAGCCATAATAGGCGCCATTTCAGACCCCGAGAGTCTTATGATAGATCTCAGCAGAGGTTTCAGTCAGGTCAGTCTAGTCGCCCCTTCCAGGCCTCTCTCCAGACATCAGAGGGTGATAACACCGCCATATTGGTTTTAGTGTCATTCTGAGTCAGGGCCGAGGTGGTTTACAGATGGGTTCTTCTGGCCGGGGTAGCTGACCTCCAGCTCTCAATCAACAGTCCCAGGGGTGCTATGAGTGTGGGAAGTTAGATCATTGGGCCCGCGAGTGTCCCCATCGCAGGTTAGCCTTACCCGCTCCACAGGCATCTAGACATGCGTCAGCGCCAGCACCTCCAGCTAGAGGCAGAGGCCAGGGACAGGACCGCAGGGGTGGTCGCTAGGGTATACGGGGTGGTTCCCGAGGAGGCAGGTCAGTGGGCAGAGCCGATGCACAGGGTAGGGGAGCCCAGGCCCACTTTTATACAGCTCCAATTAGAGCAGATGCTGAGACCTCGGACGATGTGATCACAAGTACAGTGTTATTATGCCATCAGCCCGCATCCGCCTTGTTTGATCCAGGCTCTACTTATTCTTATATATCTGTTTATTGTGCTCCTCGATTGAGTATGAGCTTAGAGCTATTGGTTGAGTCGTTGCGTGTTTTGACCCCAGTAGGTGATTCTTTAGTAATGGATCAGGTATGTAGATCCAGTGTGGTTACTATTCAGAGGCGAGACACTAGGGTTGATCTCATTTTGCTTGACATGGTGGATTTTGATTTGATTTTGGGTATGGATTGGTTATCCCCCCACCGTGCGGTCTTTAAGCCCATTTCTATACCACCGTACCGTATGGCCCCCGTAGAGCTCAAGGAGCTCAGTGTTCAAATTCAAGATCTCTTAGATAAGGGATTCATTCAGCCTAGTGTATCGCCTTGGGGTGCCCCAGTCCTCTTCGTGAAGAAGAAGGACGGTACTATGTGATTGTGCATCGACTATAGGCAGTTGAACAAAGTGACGGTGAAGAACCGTTACCCCATGCCTAGGATTGATGATCTATTTGACCAGCTTCAGGGTGCCATGGTATTTTTGAAGATTGATTTGAGATTCGGCTACCACCAGTTGAGGATTAGGGCAGCGGACGTCCCTAAAATTGCATTTAGGACTCGTTACGGACACTATGAGTTCTTAGTGATGTATTTTGGGTTGACTAACTCCCCTGCCTCGTTCATGGACTTGATGACTAGGGTGTTTAGGCCGTACTTGGATTCGTTTGTCATAGTCTTCATAGATGACATTCTAGTATACTCACGGAGCCGGGAGGAGCATGAGCGGCATTTGAGGATAGTGCTCCAGACTTTGAGAGGCCAACAACTTTATGCCAAGTTCTCAAAGTGCAAGTTTTGGCTTGAGTCTGTAGCATTCTTGGGGCACGTGGCGTCTAAGGATGGCATTATGGTAGATCCCGCTAATATTAAGGCCATTCGTGATTGGGCTAGGCCCACCTCTGTGACTGAGATTCGTAGCTTCGTCGGATTGGCAGGCTACTACAGGCGTTTTGTTGAGGGATTTTCTATTATAGCAGCGCCCTTGACTCGGTTGACTCGCCAGGATGTTCCGTTTGTGTGGTCGGAGGAGTGTGCGAGGAGCTTTCTGAGGCTTAAGGAGTTGCTTACCACCGCTCCTATATTGACTCTTCCAGTTGAGGGCAAGGGGTTTACTATTTATTGTGACGCATCCGGCATTGGTTTGGGTTGTGTACGATGCGCAAAGGGGCCGCGTTATTGCTTATGCGTCGAGCGGCTTAAGCCGCACGAGCGCAACTACCCCACTCATGACTTAGAGTTGGCGGCGGTAGTTTTTGCGCTTAAGATTTGGAGGCATTACCTGTATGGAGTTCGATGCGAGATCTATACTGATCACAGGAGCCTTCAGTACATTATGAGCCAGAGGGATCTTAGTTTGAGGCAGCGCCGTTGGATTGAGCTCTTGAAGGACTATGACCTCTTTATTCTCTACCATCCGGGCAAGGCGAATGCAGTAGCGGATGCCTTGAGTCGGAAGGCGGTGAGTATGGGTAGTCTAGCCTTTCTTTCTACTACGAAGCGACCATTAGCTTTGGACATCCAGTCCTTAGCTAATCGGATGATACGGCTTGATATCTCTGATTCTCGGTGTGTACTAGCTTATGTGGATGCTCAGTCATCTCTGCTAGATCGGATTCACAGCCGTCAGTTTGAGGATGAGGACTTAGTGGCACTTCGAGATCGAGTTTTGGGAGGTGACACTGGCCTGGCTACCTTAGATTTAGATGGGGTTTTAAGAGTTGGTGATCGATTTTGTGTTCCAAGAGTTGGGGGTTTGATTCAGATGATTCTTATCGAGGCCCATGACTCTAAATATTCTATTCATCCGGGCACAACTAAGATGTATCGGGACTTGAGACAGCACTACTGGTGGAGCGGCATGAGGAGAGATATTTTGGATTATGTATCGCGTTGCTTAAGTTGTCAGCAGGTTAAGGCCGAGCATTTGAGGCCTGGTGGCGAGCTTCAAAGATTACCCATTCCTGAGTGGAAATGGGAGAGGATCATCACGGACTTCGTTGTAGGATTACCCCGCACTTCCTGTGGTCTTGATAGTATTTGAGTCATCGTGGATCGATTGACCAAGTCAGCACACTTCATTCCTGTCCATACTTCCTACAGTGCTAAGAGGTTAGCCCATATCTACATTCGAGAGGTGGTTCGTCTTCATGGTGTGCCTATTTCCATCATCTGAAACCGGGGCCCACAGTTCACATCTAGCTTCTGGAGGACCTTCCAGGATGAGTTGGGTACCCGTGTTGACCTTAGCACATCTTTTCACCTACAGACTGATGGTCAGTCGGAGCGTACGATTCAGGTTCTTGAGGACATATTGCGGGCTTGTGTTATGGATTTTGGGGGTCAGTGGGACCAGTATTTGCCTTTGACAGAGTTTGCGTACAACAACAGCTACCACTCGAGTATTTAGATGGCCCCATTCGAGGCCTTATATGGTAGGCGTTGTCGCTCTCCAGTTGGTTGGTTTGAGTCTACAGAGCCCAGGCCGCGCGGTACAGACTTGATGCGAGAGGCTTTAGATCATGTAAGGGTGATTTAGGATAGGCTCAAGACAGCCCAGAGTAGACATTAGAGTTATGCAAACCGTAGGCGTCGACCGTTGAAATTTGTTGTTGGTGATAGAGTACTCCTTCGTGTGTCACCCATGAAGGATGTAATGAGATTTGGGAGGCGGGGCAAGCTTAGCCCCAGGTATATAGATCCTTTTGAGATATTGAGGACAATTGGGGAGGTTGCATATGAGTTAGCTTTGACCCCGGCCTTTTCAGCTATTCACCCAGTTTTTCATGTTTTGATGTTGCGCTGGTATGTTCCAGATGAGTCCCATGTGATTCAGTATGATGCAATTGACTTGGATGAGAATTTGAGATACATTGAGAAGCCAGTTGCTATTTTGGCCAAAGATGTCAGACGGTTGCGTTCCAAAGCCATTCCTGTGGTTAAGGTCCATTGGAGACATCGTCCAGTTGAGGAGGCTACCTGGGAGACCGAGCATGAGATGCAGGCACAGTTCCCTGGCTTATTTGAGCCATCAGGTACTTCTTCACTCTTACTTTCGCGGACGAAAGTTCTTTTAGTAGTGGATATTGTAATGACCCTCTATTTCATTTTTAAATTAAAGCATTCATTGCATCGTTTAGAGCGTTCCTGTAGTTACCCCAAGTCATTTATGACTTGCTGGCACTGACTGTTCGGTCGCCTGGTCATTCGTTTGGGTTTTAGGCCCGTTTCCCTGTTTTGGAGATTTTATAACTTGAAAAGTTGACTTCGGTCATAAAATCAGGTAAACGACCTTACAATAAAATTTTGATGATTTCATCAGCTCCGGAATGGCCAAATTAGGCTAGTAGCATAGTCAACACGAGTATCGAGGCAATCGGTACTAGTTTAGGGCCATTTGACATTTTTGCCCGTGAAATTTGGCTTATAGTTAACTTTGGTTAACCTTTCTGAAAAATGTGCTCTGATGAAAATTCTGACAGCTTGGTTAGCTTTGGAATATCGATTTTGGTCTAGAACGACCCTTTGTTCACTTCCCGAGGCTTTAGATGCCTGTTGTGGAATCTGGCTCAAAACAATACTGGGTGTGGGACCCACTTTTCATCAAAGCGATCTCCAATGAAAATTCTGACTTCACCATTGAGTCTGAAATATCATTTTCAATAAGATTCCATATATGATTTGTGTTTTTCCGATTCCGAATGAGTCCAGAACATCAAAATTTAAGTTTGAAGAGTTGTTGAATTCTAACGCGGTGGTGACGTGGCAGAGCCATGTGATGCCACGTGGCTGAACGACGCGACGCCACGTGCCAGCGTGTTGAAATCTGGAAATTTCCATATTTAAGGACGAATTTTCGTCAAAAAAATTTCCTCGTCTTCAAACATAGATATCTCCTCCATTTTAAGCTCAAATTAGGTGATTCAAAAGGTTTATTTCAAGAGAATTTCGTGGGGAATCTAGTGGAGAGCTTAGAAACGCGAGGGGAGGCTTCGTTTGAGGTAAGGAATCGAATTCAGCTACTGCTAGAGTTATTTTCAGAATGAATTTTTGTTGAACTTTGAAAGGTTAGATCTTGATCATCTTAGGTCCGTTTTTAGTCATTCTTGAGGCTAACTTGTAGAGTTTTTCGCAAGGATCGTTGTGGTATAATTTTTTTGGGTTGGAAGGGTCTATTTTTTCCAGAATTTGATGATCAAGGGGCTGTCAAGTCTTAAGTTAGGACTTAATGATGATTTTAATTGTTGGGGCTGATTTGCTATGTTTTAGTCATCTATTTGTGCTAAATTTTGGGGTATTAGTTTAGTAAGATATTTGGGACGTTTTCACGAATTCATTTTCGGGATTCCAATTGTGGGTCCCACAATCCCGTTTTAGACCCAATTTTGGATCCGTCTTCGAAAAATATAATTTTAGTGTCAACATATTCATATTGACGAGGTGATTAACCTTTTGATAGTGTGGAAGCATTTGGAGACCGTTCGGAGGGGAAAAGCTCCGGTACTGTGAGTTGGAGCACGCGTGATCGGCTTTCAAGTAGGCTATGGTTTCCCCTCGTGAGATTGAGCATGTTTAGGCAATTTTTTATTGATTTGCTTGAGTATGGAGGGGTTTGGGTGTCGAGCATGCTAAATTTCTATAATTCATGCCTTAGACCTTATTTCGGGAAATTGATGGACTGTGAAAGCATGACTCTTGATATTATTGAACATCCATACCTTATGGTGTATATTATAATAATGATTTGAAGTATGTTTGGTCTTAGTCTAGGCTTAAACTAGTGTTGCCATAGACATGCGAGGTTTCGGATGCCGTTGGGCCGTAGAACTTTTTTCGACGTCGTTTCGAACGATTAGCTCCTTGTAGACTGATATAGTAGACTGGAATCTGATAGTCTGAGCCTTAGCTAGGTGGTAACTCAGCTTATGACCTTGTATCCATAATGCCCTGCTTTTCTATCGGCTACAGATACCCGGTTAAAGTCCGTGGTCTAGCTTACTCACTTTTGGATACTTCCTCGGCGATTTGGGGTATATGAGGGTCGGATTGAAATGATTATTTATGGTAAACGGTTTGGTGATATTTCCCGCGACGTATGGTTGGATATTGATTCTTAGCTACAGCACCCGGTTAGAGTTCGTGGTCCAGCTTACTTATGTCCAGGCTTAGCTATAGTACCCGGTTCGAGTCCGTGGTCCGGCTTACCTGTGATCTAATTTTGGCTACAGTACCCGGTTCGAGTTCGTGGTCCAGCCCACCCGTGCCCGACCTTTGGCTACAGCACTCGATTTAAGTCCGTGGTCCAGCCCATATAGGTTGACTCATTAGCTACAGTACCCGGTTCAAGTCTGTGGTCCAGCTTGCACGTGGTGCGTTCCCAATTCCTTACTGAAGGTTCAGTTTAGTATTTGATTACTCTCATCTATAGGTTGAGGTTTTGGAGGTTGGAGATGTTTTGGTTAAAGTCCAGGACGTAGTGAGATCTTGGAATATAATTGGAAATGGCCCGGTTAAAGTCCAATAATTGGTAATATTGTGATAGACCTTCTAGCTCCATTTCTTTACTTCAACTGCCAGTGCATCTGCCAGGTTTATGGGGGTCCGTGCAGGTGGTTTCTTTTATTGTGCACGAGCGTACCCCTCGGGTTTATGGGAGCCTGGCGGAGTTAATTAGATTTCTTGTCTTTGTTGCCTGTACGCTCATGTACATACCCACTTTTACTACTCTTTTGTCCTTGATTATGACCCTTTATTCGCATTTCAGTTTACTTTTGCTTATCTTGTTTAGTCGGCCTATGATGCCTACTGAGTACCTGTTGTTTTGGTACTCATACTACACTCTGCATCTATTTTCGTGATGCAGGTCCGAGTACTAGCCACCGACGTTGATTCGAGCTAGCTGCGGTCGTGATCGGAGGCGAGGGTGAGCACACAACGTCCTGGATTTGTCGGTCTCCTTCTATACTTACCTTTGCTTGTCTTTTGCCTTTTGAGACAGCTTGTTTCTGTAGTCCACTTTTGGGACTTGTACTTTTTGTTAGCAGCTCTGTACTTGTGACTTCCAGGTTTTGGGAGGGATTCGTTTGTGTATATATGTCTAGTCGCTTCCGCCCGTTCATTGCATATTCTTGTTATATTTATTACTATTTTAGGTTGATTGGTTGGCTTTCTACCCTAACATCCCATTACTTTGAGTTCCGGGATATGGGTCGGCTTGCCTACTTGTGGGTCATATAGTAGGCGCCATCATGATCTGAGAAATTGGGTCGTGACACAACCATTTTTGCCTTTTTCTCATTATCATCAACAGAATTAAGCATCTTTATGATATTGCCTACTCTGTAAAGTCGAATAACTTTATAAAATTCATCAACTCTATTTGAAGGAAAAAAATGGAGCTAATGGACAATTCTCATCACATCTTTTTCTTTGGTACTTACATGCTGCACATTTACCCCTCACTTCTGCATCATTCATCTTTGTCACAGTAATTGAGAGTTAGTCCTACACAATTACTTAACAGAGACACATTTTTTGCTTATATTTGTCTCTCTTAACATGAAATTGAGGAAGATTACATAAGAGATAATCTGATTTGACACTTAATAATTAGATATTTCATAGAATTGAATGTTTTCTTTAAAAGTTAATGATATGTTTTCATTTTATGGTAGGAAATCCGTCATGCTAGTAAATATGTTCACATTTTGTTGACTAGCTTAGCGTATGTGCATTGCGTGTACATTTTATGTTCACCAATAAAAATAATTATGTAGAATAATAATTGAAGTCAACATAAATACAATATTTATTTAAATTAAAAAAAAAATAAAAAATCATTACAGTGATACAATAGTTAAATTCAAATTAATTATATCTTCTAAACCTGTCAAAAAAAATATTTTTAGCTGAGTTAATTATATACTTTATAGATTTGTATAAGAAAATAATATATTATGTTGTATTTGATCTGAATATCCAAATTAATTTTTTTTGAGAATGCGTACATGCTTGAAAGCACTCTGGATATGTATGTGACACTTGTGCTCCTGCCAGTAAGAATAATTCAAAAATTATAAAATAAATAATACATTTAAGTTATTGATATTTCAACATTTCATATTCCTTATTAATGATGCAAACATGACTAAGCCTAATGAAATTTATATAATGATTAATAGTCTTGTCGAGCTTACAAGAAATGGAAAAAAAGTTTAATGCATCCTTGAGAGAAAAAATGGGATCCTATAACCAACCATAAAAATACTACGAGGGCAAATAGTCGTCCTAACAATAATTGATTAAATTTTTAAAAATCCAAAACAATGACCGTGTTTAAGAAGTTATACATAAGTTATGATTTATAGATTTCAGAAAAATTAATCATTCATATTTAAGAAGTTATACGAAAAGTTATGATTGATAGATTTCGGAAAAATAAATCATAGGAGTCCAACATTAAAAATGTTATGACTTAATTAAAGTTGAAGCTAATCTTTACTTCAAGATCAATTTAGTATCCCAACTACAAAGTAAAAGGAGGAGGAAAAATATATAGTTTAAAGTGGAGTGTTAAAAAACGAATAAAGATAATTGAATCAATATGAATTTGCTTAAAAATTAAAGAATTTAAGGACTATGGAGAAGACGAAAAGAATAATCATCAAAGAGTTTATTAGTCATTTTTTTACAAGCCGATAAGCAAATTTATCTAGAAAAATAAACATATTAATTAATTTTATGAGTAATATAATGTTAATAAAAAAAATTACGATAATATTTTTCCAATCGTCTAAACTAAAACTTTCATATTTGTCTTGAAAATATCATTTCTTCTAATAACGGAAGACGTTCATCTATCTAAATTCTATTTATAACTCCTAAATATTTATAACTAGTTAACATGTTCGCGCTTCGCACGATCATAACAACTATTTTTAAGACAAAACTTTCTTATAAATTACGACATACTAAAAAAGAAGAAATATGATTAATACTTGTATCAAAATTTTAAAATGTTTATCATAATTGTTTCAATTTTTAAGATACAGTTTTCTTATTCTTTTGTTGGGGGTGAAAAGAACATGTTTTTTATTTTGAAAGAAAAAAATACTAACTTAATTTTCTGCTTAATTTTCTATTTGCCGTTGATCATCAAATAAAACATAAATAATATGTCCTCCTCATTTTTTAAAAGAAGGGATGCTTATTTAAATGAGGAACTACTGAACTTAGACCTTTTATAATATCATTCCTCACTATGATTTTTTGTTTAAAAAAATCATACTTGTTATGTACGACTGTAAGTAATATTTTTTAAAAAGTCTTATTTTTTTAAAAAAATTTGTGCAAGTTAAAATATGAAAATTAACAAAAAACCATGACAATAGTAATACAAAGGAAAGAACAACTAACTATTTTCTAATCAAATGAAAGATAAATATATAAAATCGTAATGATAAAATTGAAAATCATTTAATATTAATGTTTCCACAAACAACTCGAAACAAAATTATATCGTTATTTTTTTTTGTTTTAATTATCAAAGAATAATTATACAAATAATAAATAATGAATAGTTTAACTCTTGAGGAGTTTCAAAAGTCACTAAATATGTATTTATTTAGAGAAAATTAAATTTTAAATTATGACAAAAAAAACAAAAAAAAAAGAGAAAAATAATTAATAAGACTCGTAGTATATAAGAGTTTTTGCTAGTGTCTGTTTTTATATCATATTGAAATTATTTATAAAAAAATTTCGTCTTCACACAAATAAAAAAATATTATATTTATATCTCAACATATTTCACTAAAATAGTACTTCATTTCATTTTAGTGTGGATTTTGTATGTTTCGTTGTTGTCGTTTTATTTAATTACTAAAAAGTTAGAAAATAGAAAAATATATTTCATTATTTTAGTACAAACTTTAAAAATCTTGAGTTTTAATAAATAAATATATACTCCCTCTATTTCAAAATAAGTGAATTGTTGAGCCCTTTGTATAGTTCAAAATAAGTGAATTGTTCAAAGTTTAAGAGATATGTTGAACAATTATTCCATTTCCCCCCCTCATTTACTAAATAATTATAAAAGAAATGACTTTTTGAATACAAAATATGTGCATAGCGTCATCAGGAAAATAAATCATTTATTTTTAAAGTTATTTAGAATGCTCATTTATGTAATAGATAAATGACTTAATTTTGAGTAATTTTAATATATGATGTAAGTGAAAGAAAAATGAGAAGAAGTCTTAAAAGGAGAGAAAGAATTAGGTAAAAAGGAATTGAGGAGACATGTCATTTTAGTAAAAAGTATAAATAGATAAAGATTTTTGTAAGTCATGAGATGGATCAAAGTTAGAGTATGTCTTGTTACCAAAAGCTTACAACCACAAATAAAGAAAAAACATATGCATCCGTGAAAATGTTCTACATGTAAATCTTGAATAGCTAATGTGCAAATGATAGACTAAAATTTAAAGTCATCATATTTTGGAAAAACTAAATGTAGAGGTAATGAAGAGAATCATAGAAAGGAGTTGAGGAGATATGTCATTTACGTAGTAAATGTGAATAAATGGTGGTTTTTGTAATTTATGAGTTGTAATTATATGTGATAAATTTTATATTTTTTTTTAATTATCAAACAAATTAATTAATGAAGAGAGTAAACTCATTTTTTTAGTTTCATAATAACTTAAACAAATATCAATTTTCTCTATGTATAATTATTTTTATACTTTTAGTATTTCTTAACTTAAGAAAATATGTTCATTGTAATTGGATAATTGCAAAACAAACTTGGTTCATTCTGAAAAATTTCATTAAATTAGAAGAATTAAATGTTTTGTGAAAATTGAATCCAACAATCATATATAAAGGCTAATTTTACACAAGTGTTAACAAATACGAAACAAAAATTTAATGGAGGGAATCTCATCTCCTTTTTAGTCAATTTGAATTCCACAAAAGAAAGAAATGTGTTATATCATCTAAATTAGAATGAAAAGAAGCGGATAAAGCTAAACAAAAGATGATGGAATCTTGATCGAAAAATTATGTCATATTAGCATGTTATATACATAATATATCAATAGAGAATATGGATTCTATATGCAAAAGACAAAAAAATATATAATGAAAATATCAAAAAAATAAATAATCAAGCAACAAAATAATCTGTTGAAGATTATGTTGCCCTTGATACAAAAAAAATGTGCTTTGTAATATAATCTTATTCTTGAAGGGTACACATCTTGATGGATAAATAATTAATTGAAAAATTATGTAAGCAACAATAAGTACATCTATATATTTGTATATTATTGAAACTTCTACTTTTTTAAATTTTAATCTGGCCAACTCTTGATGAATCTCCCACCACTATTAAACTTTCTTCTTCATTTTGATGACTTGTAGCAAGTTATATTTTGTTCATCTCCTTTGACGAATCTTACACTGCCTTCAAACTTTCTTCTTCATCTTGATAAATTTTTGTTTGGCTATTGTAACACAAGAAGAAATTCTAAAAAATATATCTATAATCTTCATAAAAGCTGGAAAAAAAATACTAACAATATGAAGTTGGAGAAAATAGAAATGAACATGCAACAACACCATAGAGGATTGATATTTATAGATTATTTAAATCATAAAAGTTAAGTAGAAGGAAGTTGAGGAGACATGTTATTTAATTAGAGAATTCAAATAGGTGGAGGTTTTTTTGTAACTTTCATATGATATAATTATATGTAATGAATATGATTGATTTTTTTACTTATTTAATAAATTGATTAATGGAAAAACATGAATGAAAAAACTCAAAAAAGGAGAAAAAAGATAAATAGGTTTCTAGGCCATTGAGAGGTGCCACATCACCTTGTTTTTATCTAGCTTTATTATATATATAGATTTAGATTTTAAAATATATGCAGTGGAAAAATTGGTATTTATAGATAGAACAATATAATATCAAACAGGGCGGGTAAAATGTTAGGTAAAACTTAAATTACCAATTCACCCTTATACTAAATCTAATTATTATAAAATATCTAATTAATTAGTAAATATTGAATAATTATCAAATAATATTATTAAATCTCATAATATATTCTTTAGATAATTATCAAATTATATTATTAAATCTCATAATATATTCTTTAGTAGTATTAGTTATTATATATATTAGTCTCTATTTAATTGCATAATGTTACCTTTTTAGCTTTTTTAATCTTCAAAAATATGCTATTATCACTAAAAAAAAACTATAATTATGAGAAAGATATTTCGGAAAATAAACAATCATAAACTTAGGTCATGTTGTCTTGTTGCAACTCTTTTTTTTTTTTGGTTTAAAAAATCACATGTGTGTGCTTTGATACCATTTTTCAGGGGTGCGGAATTGGTAGTTGAGGAATTCATATTTTTGGTAGTGTGGTAGGTGATAGTATGGTAGGTGAGGAATCCATTTTAAAGATTTTATTATAATATTCTTTTGCTAAGTGTTTTAATCTTGATATCTCTTTAATATTATTTATGATATATTCTAGATGTAACATATCTTGGGTTCTTAGGTACATATATAAATTTTCCTCCATTAATTGTTCTAATAGTTTTATATCTTCCATAGATTCTGTCCAATATTATAAATATTCGTAGTTTATTTTAGTCTGAATTTATTTCTAAAGCATACCATTATATTCTTTCGAGGTCTAAATCATGTAGGTCTATTTCATACCATTGTTGGTTTAATATATCTTCTGATTCGTTATCATTAAATATTTTTTCCCATATGATTCTTCTTAATTCAATTATCTCTATACCTTTAAATATATATAGGATTAAAGTTTCATAGTTTTTTATTATTTCATCATGCATGTATGTAGTCATGTTCTTTATCATGCAGGTTTTTATTTTCAATTATTCCTTCCTATCATACTAGAATACACAACTTTAGTTAATGTATTCACAATAACTCCCTACTATTTTAAAAAATTTCAAAAATCCCTATTTTCCCAAAAACCAAACTACAGTAGATACATTATTATTAAAAATTCCAAATCATTAGTTACCACTTCTAAATTTACTCTCCTCTAATTTCTCCCACTTTATTGTTCACGAACCCTTCCCTTCCAAAAAATTCTCCTCCATCTTCTCAACAGATTCATATTTCAAGTTTGAATTTCAAACTATTTCGCACTCCATTCAACCAATTTCAGAATTTGAAATAGGTAGTCTCTTCATTTTCAACTTTTTTTTTTTATTTTTTTTCATTTTCTAATAATTCATGGATCATCCGTCTTTTAGTATGGGGATTACCCAAATAGTCAAAAACTTAAAAGGAGGCACATGCAAAAACGCCCAAGAAAAGGGGTAGAAAGGTTGCCCCTGTCATATCCAGATCTGCACTACCAACGGTATGTATTTTAATTTTTTTTCTTTTTTTTGTAATTTTCTGTATTAACACGTAGTGGGTTTTGTGTAATAGTAGATACATTATTGTTAATTAAAAATTATTATGTGTATTGATTAAATTCTTCATTGTTACACAAAACCCTAATTTTTGATATATTTATTACGACTAATGTATCAAAAAGTTAAAATTCAAATAATGAGATAGAACTGTTGATATTTATTATTAATTTATCAAATGATTGTTTTGTGTGTCATTTATTCATTTTACCAGAAAAGGCATTATGGGTCATTTTTTTGTTCTCAAAAGTGTATGAAAGTTTACAGTTCAAATTAGAGGATTACATGTATGTTGCAGAACAACATAATGTTTCATAATTTGGCTTATTGTTTCTATTAAGTATCAAGTTGACTAATTCATAATCTATAGTTAGTATTATGTATCAAGTACAATTTTACATTTTTATGTATCATTTGAAGATTATTGTTTCTATTAAGTATCAAGTTGACTAATTCATAATCTGCAGTTAGTATTATGTATCAAGTACAATTTTACATTCTTATGTATCATCTGAAAGCTTATTGTTTCTATTAAGTATCAAGTTGACTAATTCACAATATGTGGTTAGTATTATGTAACAAGTATAATTTTGCATTCTTATGTATCATCTGAAAGCGTATTGTTTCTATTAAGTATCAACATCATATTAATAATCTGTAGTTAGAATTATGTTTCAAGTACAATTTTACCTTCCTATGTATCATCTGAAAGCCTGTTGTTTCTATTAAGTTTCAACATCATATTTATAATCTGTAGTTAGAATTATGTATCAAGTACACTTTTACATTCTTATGTATAATCTGTAAGCTTATTGTTTCTATTAAGTATCAACATTATTATGTTAATCTTTTTTTTAGTGATTGCGGAATGTTTGTAGCTGCATTTGCTGAATTCTTGAGTGACGAAATCAACATGTCATATGATAGTTTTCGAAGTGATTATCTTCGCAAAAGATATGCAACGGTGTTATGGAAGTATGGTCTTGACAAGGCCAATGCTGGATATGTTAGCGACAATGATGACCCTCCAAAGCTGAAGAGTGTCTTAAACCCAGTAGCAGAAAAGGAACTTGTTAATGTAGGCTAGTTAGTTTTCTATGTTACTGCTCACAAACATATGCAATGTTTTTTTTTTGTTTTTTAAGATATATTAATTAGTATTTTGGAGTATTTATTGCCCTTATAATAATATAGTTTTGATTTTGGAAGAGTTTTGAGGTTTAAAAATGTTTGTTTTCGCTTTTAATTTTATGTTTAGTTCAGTTAGGACTTCAAAAAATTATGAAATAATGACATTTTTGTATCTGATAAGTATGATAATAATTACATTAATGAAATTTTGTGACTGAAAAATTATGCACCACGTTTCTGAAGCTTTTTTTTGGACGAACAGAGATAAACAATTCAAAATTTGTATTTTCTAATTATTTTAGTGTTTCATATAGATTGAAACTTGATGTTTGAAACAAATAAATTTAGCCATATTTTGAGGGATTTAATAACGGTAGCGTATTTGGGGGGATGTAATTAAATTTTCAGTTTCTAATCCCTTAATTCACACAACAAACTGATAATCATACATCAAATATAATGTATCACACGGCGTAATGATGTATCCGATAGTTATTAAAAAGATGGGATTTTTGTAATTTGTAAAAGAGTAGGGATAGGAGGTAATTTATGCTTTACACTATGTGGTTTGCATAATTTTTATTATTCATAATTGATTAAATTCATATTAGATCATTATGAACTAGATTATCTGTTTATCATGTTCTCCTGTCACTACTAGCATCGTACTTTAGCGGATACTTCCTTCTTATCAGTGCCTCAACTTTGTTTACTCCCCTAAACGGCTTTCCTTGCCCACCGGTTTCAACATTATGATGACATAGTATAGAAGTTTTCTCTCTGTTTCCAGTGTGCTAATAAACTAGAAATCATGATTCAAATAATTCTAATACATAATAACTAACATAAATTTATTCAATCATATATATGATATTCAGGAATATATGAAATTAGTTCTGCATATTTTTTGAACAATATACCTTTGTCACTTGCTTATCCATGATATCTGAAGTTTGTTCCATTATCTATCAAGTATTAAATATTTGAGAGAGTGTTTTTAAGAAAGCTTGCTTCGTTTTATTGAAAGCTTACCCACTATATTACATATACATTCCTTTAAATAGAAAGGAAATTCTACTGCACTCACTTATCTGCACACTACTTTAATAATGCACACCTACCCTTACCTACTTTACACTTGTCCCTTAATAATGCTATCACACCTACCCACTTTACACTTGTCTACTTACTATTCTACTTTGTTTTACACCTATCCTATTCTACTTTACTTTACATTGTCCTTTACTACGTTACTTTACAATAATTTACACAAGAAGTCAAAAACTTTGACTTTAATTTATCTTTCCACTATTTACTTTAGGACTTTTTATAACTTGTCTTCTTTTTCTTCCACTTATCTTCATAACTTGTCTCACTTCTTTTGTCTTTTCTCCTATCTTGTTTTTGCTTTTTCTTTTGTATCACTCTAGCTGGACATCTAGTATCACATTATCTTCTCCGTTGCATTTTGAACATATATGATCTGGATATAAATAAAACAATTCAATTATGGATGGGATATATATCAAAACAATTAATAGATAACAAAATAGGAATGACAGAAACACCAGGATATATAGAAAGAATACTTATAGGAACAGTAAAATTATGGCTACAAAATTTATTAGAAGAAAGTTTAAAAACTCTAAGAAGTAATAAAAAATCTAATGGTGAATTAACTACTACAACTATGGAAATATTATATAAGTACGAAGTAGTATAAGAAATGAATTTAGTAGTATGACAACAGAAGTAGAAGAACAAAATAAAGAAAAAATCATAAATCGAAATCTAATGACAAAATTAGCAATATTAATATGTGTTATATAGATGAATATACATGTGCATTTAGAGAATATTATTATAAAGGAATATATAGCACAAAAGAAAGTAAGGAAATAAGAAAATTATATTTTACAAAATTACTAGAACCTTTTAATTCAAAAGTAATAAAAAGTTGGAATGAAGCAGGATTAACAAATACCTTAGGAGCTAAAATAAAATTATTACAACGATGGTTTATAGAACTATGTGAAAAACATAAAGAAGAAATAAAAATGGAAAAAATACTAGTAAAAAACTTAGCATGTTCGCAAAAATAAAACGGCACCCCAATTTGGTTGTACGGACAAATACTATAAAAAGAGATATAACAAAAAATATAGACCAAAATATAAATATAAAAACCAAGAAGAAGATACTATGTAAAATACTACAAAACCAAAAGACCATATAGACCAAAAAGAAAACTAACGGAATGTACTTTTTATAATTGTGGAAAATTATGACATATAACTAGAGATTGTAAATTACCTAAGAGTCCAAAGAAAAAATAAATATCAGAAATAATAATAGACGATGAAAAATATATGTAGATAGAGTACATAGATTATAAATTAGAAAGTGAAGATAACATATATGAAATACAAGAAAATGAAATAGATAATGATATAGAAATAGAATCAGACAATGAATTCTATAATATAACAAATGACTGAAACAGATATACAAATAATAACTAAAGAAGAACATCAAGATGAAGAATCTTTAGAACAAAAAATAATATTTGATAAGTCTATTTGAACAAATAAAAGGAAAAGAATTAGACCTAAGCGCAGAAAAAATATTCAAAATACCAACAATAAGAAACTTGTTTAAACGACAAAAACAAGAATATTATGTAGTAAGTCAAAGAGAACATATCATAGACTGCAAATACACCAAAGGAAAGGCTAAAATACCAATAATAAACAAACAAATAATAAATAAAGAAATACAAGATATTAAAGCTAAAAATCCAATTAAATATGTACATTTAGTAGGAACAGAAATACTAATAAAAGCATGTTTTAGAGAAGAAATAGATACATCTATAGAAATATACTTAGCGGATGATAGAATTATACAACCCATAGAAAAAAGTATAATAAGTGCAGTAAAAAGTAACCTCATATACCAAAAACTTAAATTCATAATAAGTGCTAACTACTCAGTAGCAATAAATGACAATAATATAGATAAATCACTAGTATTATATTGGAAAATGTCAGGGATAGAACTAGCCCTTGGAAGTAAAATATTTACAGCTAGATGTAAATACTATATGTTTTAACAACAAAACATAAAATAACAATAAAAAATAAAATAAAAAAAATAAAAATAAAAAATCCTTTTGAAAGGATAGTTACAGTCATAATAATGATTATAGTTATAATGAGATTGATATAGAAGAAGATTTAGAAATAGTAAAAGAAAGATTAAGCACATGAAAAAGAATAAACTATGAAATACCCCAAATATCATCTAAAATGAGTACCTCAAGAAGAATAGATAAAACTCCACAAAAATCAATAGAAGAATAAATAAAACCATATCATTACTACATAACGGGAGTAATGGAACAACGAAATTATCTAATATTAATAAATACAAGACAAGAAGAAAACTATATTACAAGAGAACTAGTAACAAAAGATGAAATAATTACTACTGAACAATCATGCCCTGAACTACCAAATGCATTAATATATACCGAAAAAATTACAGAAAAGGAAGTAATCATTGGAGGAGTACTAATAGTAATAAAGTTTAAAGTATATCAAGGAGAAAAAAATATCACTTTAGGAATAAAATTGGCTAGAACAAGTAAAACCATATAATTTAGAAGACAAACAGTTAACAATAAATTATAATAATAAGAAGATAATAATAAAAAGAACTTTCTTATGATAAAAACATGAAAATATATATACTTGCAAAAATAATAATAGAAGGATATTACAACAGATATTATACACCAATGATAGACATAGGAGCAGAAGTTAATATATGCAAATACAATTGTTTACCAAACGATAAATGAGAAAAATTAAAAACACCGATAGTAGTAACATGATTTAATAATGAAGGAAGCATGATCACATATAAGGCGAAAAATATAAAAATACAAATATGGGATACGATATTACCTATAGAAGAAATATATAAATTTGAATTGACCACAAAAGATAAGCTATTAGGAATGCCATTTTTAGAAAAATTATACCCACATATAATAACAAAAACACACTGGCGGTTCATAACACCTTGTAAACAAAAAATAGGAGCAAAAATAGTAAATAACAAAAAACGAAAAACAACAGAATGGATAAAAGGAAGTGAGAAAATTATACAACAATTAGAAAATATAAAAGAAGAAGACCCTAAAATAGAATTAATTATATTCTCTATAGATAAAGTAAAAATAATCCAAGATATGTTAGAATTATTATATAGTGAAGATCTTTTACAAGAATGGGAGAAACATAAAACAAAAGTAAAAATTGAGCTAATTGATAATAATAGTATAATAATCCAAAATCCATTAAAGTATAATTTTAATAATTTAACATAATTTAATATACATATAAGTGAATTACTAGAAAAATGATATATACAAGAAAGCAATGATAAGCATACAGGCCCAACATTTATAGTAAATAAACATAGTGAACAAAAAAGAGGAAAAAGTAGAATGTTATTGATTATAGAAATTTAAATGTAAAAACTAAAACATATAATTACCCAATACTAAATAAAATATTAAAATAAGACAAATACAAGGATATATTTACTTTAGTAAATTTAACTACAAATCAAGATTTTACCACCTAAAGTTAGAAGAAGAATCTAAAAAACTCACAGCATTTACAATACCACAAGAATTTTATGAATGAAATGTGTTACTATTTGGATATAAAAACGCACCAGGTAGATATCAATACTTTATGGATAACTACTTTACACAACTAGAAAATTGTGTAGTATATATTGATGATATATTACTATATTCTAAAACACAAGATGAATGTCACGACCCGATTTATCAAGTCATGATGGCACCTACTATAACCCACCAGCAGGTAAACCAACCCGTAACCCGAAACAAGTAATGGGTCTGAGGGTAGAAATTAAACAAGAGTAGGCAAATAACAATATAAACAAAGGCGGACACAAACCAAAAACATATATACAAATAAAGATCCCTCCCGAACACAGAAGTCACTAGTACGAGCTACTACAAAATGAGTACAAGTCCTAAAACCGGGACAACGAGACTCGGACTGTCTCGAAAGGAAAAAGACAAGTCTATATCTACGAGATGGAGACGAAATAGTACAAAACGCCGTGTGCTCACCCCCGTCTCCCGATAAGTCTACTCCAAGCTCGATCAACGCCGGCTACTAGTACTCGGACTGCATCACAAAATAGATGCGGGCGTAGCATGAGTACCAAAACAACGTGTACCCGGTAGGCATCATCGGCCGACCGAGCAAGATAAGTAAAAGTAAATTGAAATGCAAATAAAGGGTCACATCAAGTGCAAAGAGTAGTAAATGGGGGGTTGAAGTAAAATAATGGAGCTAGAAGGTCTATCACAATATTACCAAATTCCGGACTTTTAACTGAACCATTCCCAATCATATTCCAAGATCTCATTACGTCCCGGACTTTAACCGGAATCTTTCCAACCTCCAAAACCTCAACCTATAGATGAGAGTAATCGAGACTAAACTGAAGCTTTAGTGAGGAATTGGGAATACACCACGTGCAAGCTGGACCACGGACTCGAACCGGGTACTATAGCTAATGAGTCAACCTATATGGGCTGGACCACGGACTCGAACCGGGTGCTGTAACATAAGTAAGCCGGACCACGGACTCTAACCGCATGCACCAGCTAAAACCGGATCACGGTAAGCCGGGACCACGGACTCTAACGAGGCATCAGCTAAGAATCAATATCCAACCATCCATCGGGGGAAATATCACCAAATCGATTACTATAAATAATCCTTTTAGTCCGACCCTCATATACCCCAAATCGCTGAGGAAGTATCCAATAATGAGTAAGCTAGACCACGGACTTTAACCGGTGCTGTAGCTAAGAATCAATATCCAACCATACCTCGCGGGAAAATATCACCACACCGATTACCATAAATAATCATTTTAGTCCGACCCTCATATACCCCAAATTGCCGAGGAAGTATCCAATAATGAGTAAGCTAGACCACGGACTTTAACCGGGTGCAGTAGCTAAGAATCAATATCCAACCATACGTCGCGGGAAAATATCACCACACCGATTACCATAAATAATCATTTTAGTCCGACCCTCATATACCCCAAATTGCCGAGGAAGTATCCAATAATGAGTAAGCTAGACCACGGACTTTAACCTAGGGTATTTGTAGCCGATAGAAAAACAGGGGCATTATGGGTACAAGGTCATAAGCTGAGTTACCGACTATCAGACTCAAGTCTGCTATATCAGTCTACAAGGAGCTGACTGTTCGAAACGACGTCGGAAAAAGTTCTACTGCCCAACAACATCCGAAATCTCGCAAGTCTATGGCAACACTAGTCTAAGCCTAGACTAAGGCCAAACATACTTCAATTCAATATTATCATATACACCACCAGATATGGATATTCAATAATATCAAGAGACATGCGGTACGGGATCTTTTCCTCTCCGAACGGTCTCCAAATGCTTCCCCGCTAACAAAAGGTTAATCACCTCGTCATTACGAATATATTGACACTAAAATTATATTTTTCGGAGACGGACCCAAAATCGGGTCTAAAACGGGATTGTGGGGCCCATACTTAGAATCTCAAAATTGAATCCGTGGAAACGTCCCAACTACCTTACTAAACTAATACCCCAAAATTTTAGCACAAACAGATGCCTACAACACCGCAAATCAGCCACAATAAATAAAAAGGGCAGCCCCTTGATCACCAATTTTCGGAAAAACGAGACCCTTTCAACCCAAACAGATTATACCACGACGATCCTTGCGAAAAAATCTACAAGTTAGCCCCAAGAATGACTTAAAACGGACTTACGATGATCAAGATCTCACATTTCAAAATTCAATAACAAAACCATCCGGAAATCACACTGGCAGTGGCTAAAATTGATTTCTTACCTCAAAAGAAGCCTCCCCTCGCGTTTCCGAGATCACCGCTAGATTCCCCTCGAAATTCTCTTGAAGTTTGCCTTTTGAATCACTTAATTTGGACTCAAAATGAAGGATTAATCTCAAGTTGAAGTTGGATGAAAAATGTGGACAAAATTCGTTTTTAAAATCTGGAAATTTCCAGATTTCACTCCCCTGCCACGTGTCGTCACGTGGATCTGCCACGTCACCGCCGCGTCAAAAATTCTACAACCCTTCAAACTTAAATTTCGATGTTTCGGACTTGTTCGGAGTCGGAAAAATACAAACCTTATATGGAATCTGATTGGAAACGATATTTCGGACTCAACGGTGAAGGCGAAATTTCCATTTGGAGCTCGCATCGACGAAAAGTGGGTCCCACACCCAGTATCATTTTGAGCCAGATTCCACACAACCGCTATCTAAAGTCTCGCGAAGTGAACAAAGGGTCGTTCCAGACCAAAATCGATCTTCCGAAGCTAACCTAGCTGCCCGAATTTTCATCCGGGCACGTCTTCCAAGAAGGTTGACCAAAGTCAACTTTTCAAGTTATAAAAATCTCCAAAACAGGAGAACGGGCCTAAAACCCAAGCGAACGACCAGGCGACCGAACAGTCAGTGCCAGCAAGTCATAAATGACTTGGGGTCGCTATAGGAACGCTCTAAACGATGAAATGAATTCTTTAATTTAAAAAAGACCTGGAGGGTCATTACAATATCCACTACTAAAAGAACTTTCGTCCGCGAAAGTAAGAGTCAAGAAGTACCTGAATGCTCAAAAAAGTCGGGGAACTGTGCCCGCATCTCATGCTCGATCTCCCAGATAACCTCCTCAACCGGACGATGTCTCCAAATCTTAAGTGCAAAAACCACCGCCACCAACTCTAAGTCATGGGTGGGGTAGTTGCGCTCATGAATCTTAAGCCGCCTCGACGCATAAGAAATAACCCGCCCTGCCGCATCAATACACAACCCAAACCAACGCCGGGATGCGTCACAATATACCGTGAAGCCCTCGCCCTCAACTGGAAGAGTCAATATAGGAGCGGTGGTCAATAACTCCTTGAGCCTCAAAAAGCTCGCCTCACACTCCTCTGACCAAACAAAGGAAACATCCTGGCGAGTCAACCGCGTCAAAGGCGCCGCTATAGTAGAAAATCCCTCAACAAAACGCCTATAGTAGCCTGCCAATCCGACTAAGCTACGAATCTCAGTCACAGAGGTGGGCCTGTGCCAATCACGAATAGCCTCAATCTTCGCCGGATCAACCCCAATACCCTCCTTGGCCACCACGTGCCCCAAGAAGGCTACGAACTCAAGCCAAAACTCGCACTTTGAGAACTTGGCATAAAGCCGCCGATCTCTCAAAGTCCGGAGCACTATCCTCAAATGTTGCTCATGCTCATTCCGGCTCCGCGAGTATACCGGTATGTCATCAATGAAGACAATGACAAATAAATCAAGGTATGGCCCGAACACACGTGTCATCAAGTCCATGAAGGCGCGGGGGGCATTAGTCAACCCAAACGACATCACCAAGAACTCATAATGGCCATAACGAGTCCTAAATGCGGTCTTAGGGACGTCCGCCGCCCTAATCCTCAACCGGTGGTAGCCGGATCTTAAATCAATCTTAGAAAATACCACGGCACCACGAAGCCGATCAAACAAATCATCAATACGAGGCATGGGGTAACGGTTTTCACCGTCACCTTGTTCAGCTGCCTATAGTCAATACACAATCGCATAGTACCGTCCTTCTTCTTCACGAAGAGGACTGGGGCACCCCAAGGCGATACACTAGGCCGAATGAATCCCTTACCCAAGAGATCCTGAAGCTGAACACTGAGCTCCTTGAGCTCTGCAGGAGCCATCCGATATGGCGGAATAGAAATAGGGCGAGTACCGGGTAGGCCGGGTAGATCAGTAGGAAACACATCTATGAAGTCGGGAACAACGAGAACGGCTCAACCGGAGAAACCTCCCTACTCACATCACGTACATAGGCCAAATATGATAAGCATCCGCTAGCCACTAGCCTCCTAGCACGAATAAAAGAGATAACCCCAACCGGTGTGCTACTACGAGATCCCCGCCACACCACCGGAGGAATACCGGAATAGCTAAGGTAACAGCCTTAGAAAAGCAATCTAAAACAAATACGATAAGGGGATAACCAATCCATGCCCCGAGAATCACATCAAAATCAACCATGTCAAGCAATATAAGGTCAGCCCGGTGTCACGCCCGGATAGTAACTAAGCAAGATCGAAATACCCGATCCACTACTAAAGACTCACCCACCTGGTCGACACATGCAACGGCGCTACCGAGGCTCGGACATCAAACTCAATCGAGAGGCATAGTAGACAGAAACATACGAAAAGTAGAGCCTGGATCAAATAAAGCCAAGGCGGGCCGCCGGCATAATAACACCGTACTCGTGATCACATCGTCCGAGGCCTCCGCATCTGCTCTAGCCGGAGCCGCATAAAAGTGGGCCTGGACTCCCTACCCCGTGCATCCGCTCCGCCCCCTAATCCGCCTCCCTGGGACCACCCCGTATACCCCAGTGACCACCCCTACGGTCCTGTCCCCCGCCTCGCCTCTAGCCGGAGGTGCTGGGCGCATGCCCGACCGCCCGTGGAGCGGGTAAGGCTAACTGCGATGGGGACACTCGCGGGCCCAATGATCTAAATCCCCACACTCATAACACCCCGGGACCTGTCGACCGAGAGCCGGAGGTCGGCTACCCCGCCGAAGAACCCATCGTGAACTATCTCGGCCTCGACTAGGACCGGCACTAAAACCAATATGGCGGTGCCGATCACCCTCGATGCCCGGAGAGAAGCCCGAAAGGGGCTACTAGACCGACCCGATCGAAACCTCGCGGGGCCTATCATAAGAGTCTATCCCTCTAGTCCGGGACCCGCCGTAGCCGCCCGGTAGCGTGCCCTCTTATCATTGCCCCCTAGGCCTCGCGATGAACATGCTCCATGGAATTGGCATGATCGACCACATCAAGAAATGAACGGCCAACCGAAACCAAATTCTCTCGTGTTGACCCTCGAGACGGTACCGCAACCCACATACAAAACAACGAACTCTCTCCTCCTCCATATCTTGGGCCGATGCCGCGACCCTCGGCTTAACCTCGGTGTCAACGTCTACCCCAAGATGGGGATCGTCTGCAGCCGGATTGCATCGCCCCGACCGCGCCGCCTCGCGTGCCGCCCATACCCCGAAAGAATGAAACAAGTGATATTTCAAGGAACCAATAGACACACGCCGCACGAAAGCGAAACAAAAGAGGAAATTTTCCTAAGGACATCCCGTAGCCTCCCGAAGATAAGTTACGGACGTCTCCGCACCGATCCGCAGGACTCTACTAGACGTTAGCTCGTACAAGTGAGACCGACGAACCCGGGCTCGATACCAATTTGTCACGACCCGATTTATCAAGTCATGATGGCACCTACTATAACCCACCAAACAGTAAACCAACCCGTAACCCGAAATAAGTAATGGGTCCGAGGGTAGAAATTAAACATGAGTAGGCAAATAACAATATAAACAAAGGACACAAACCAAAAACATATATACAAATAAAGATCCCTCCCGGACCACGGAAGTCACTAGTACGAGCTACTACAAAATGAGTACAAGTCCTAAAACCGACAACAAGAGACTGGACTGTCTCGAAAGGAAAAAGACAAGTCTATATCTACGAGATGGAGACCTGAAATAGTACAAAACGCCGTGTGCTCACCCCCGTCTCCCGATAAGTCTACTCCAAGCTCGATCAACGCCGGCTACTAGTACTCGGACTGCGCATCACAAAATAGATGCGGAGCGTAGCATGAGTACCAAAACAACAGTACCCGGTAGGCATCATCGGCCGACCGAGCAAGATAAGTAAAAGTAAATTGAAATGCAAATAAAGGGTCACATCAAGTGCAAAGAGTAGTAAATGGGGTATGTACACGAGCGTACGGGCAACAAAGACAAGCAATCTAACTAACTCCGCCGGCTCCCATAAACCCGACGGGTACGCTCGTGCACAATAAAAGAAACCACCCGCACGGACCCCCATAAGCCCTACGGATGGACCGGCGGTTGAAGTAAAATAATGGAGCTAGAAGGTCTATCACAATATTACCAAATTCGGACTTTTAACCGAACCATTCCCAATCATATTCCAAGATCTCATTACGTCCCGGACTTTAACCGGAATCTTTCCAACCTCCAAAACCTCAACCTATAGATGAGAGTAATCGAGACTAAACTGAAGCTTTAGTGAGGAATTGGTAATACACCACGTGCAAGCTAGCCAAGGTCGGGCACCAAGGTCGGGCACGACTCGAACCTGCTGGAAAACCGAGACTCACGGGTAAGTTCGGACCACGGACTCTAAAAGCTAAGCCACGGACATAAGTAAAAAAAATTTGGACCACGGACTCTAACCTACCATCAGCTAAAACCCTAAGCCACGGACTCTAACCGGACATAAGCTAAGCCGGACATAAGGACCACGGACTCTAACCGGCATCGTAGCTAAAACCGATCACGGGTAAGCTGGACCACGGACTCTAACCTGCACGTAGCTAAGCACGGACATAAGTAAGTGTCGGACCACGGACTCTAACCTGGGTGCGTAGCTAAAACCCGGATCACGGAGTAAGTGGACCACTAACTCTCTAACCGGCATCACATAAGTAAGTCGGACCACGGACTCTAACCTGATCAGTAGCTAAAACCGATCACAGTAAGCCGGACCACGGACTCTAACCAAGATGCGTAGCTAAGCCTGGACATAAGTAAGTGGACCACGGACTCTAACCTGCATCGTAGCTAAAACCGCATCACGGGTAAAAAGTGTGGACCACGGACTCTAACGGGGTACCGTAGCTAAGAATCAATATCCAACCATCCATCGCGGAAATATCACCAAATCGATTACTATAAATAATCCTTTTAGTCCGACCCTCATATACCCCAAATCGCCGAGGAAGTATCCAATAATGAGTAAGCTAGACCACGGACTTTAACCGGGTCCTGTAGCTAAGAATCAATATCCAACCATACGTCGCGGGAAAATATCACCACACCGATTACCATAAATAATCATTTTAGTCCGACCCTCATATACCCCAAATTGCCGAGGAAGTATCCAATAATGAGTAAGCTAGACCACGGACTTTAACCGGGTGCCGTAGCTAAGAATCAATATCCAACCATACGTCGCGGGAAAATATCACCACACCGATTACCATAAATAATCATTTTAGTCCGACCCTCATATACCCCAAATCGCCGAGGAAGTATCCAATAATGAGTAAGCTAGACCACGCACTTTAACCCCGTATTTGTAGCCGATAGAAAAACGGGGCATTATGGGTACAAGGTCATAAGCCGAGTTACTGACTATCGACTCAAGTCCGCTATATCGATCTACAAGGAGCCGACTGTTCAAACGACGTCGGAAAAGTTCTACTGCCCAACAACATCCGAAATCTCGCAAGTCTATGGCAACACTAGTCTAAGCCTAGACTAAGGCCAAACATACTTCAATTCAATATTATCATATACACCACCAGATATGGATATTCAATAATATCAAGAGACATGCTGTCATAACCCATCACTTTCCCGAAATAAGGTCTAAGGCGGGGAATTATAGAAATTTAGCATGCTCGACACCCGAACCCCTCCATACTCAAGCAAATCAATAAACAAATGCCTCAACATGCTCAATCTCACGAGAGAAAACCATAGCCTACCCGAAAGCCGATCACGCGTGCTCCAACTCACGGTACCGGATCTTTTCCTCTCCGAACGGTCTCCAAATGCTTCCCCGCTAACAAAAGGTTAATCACCTCGTCATTACGAATATATTGACACTAAAATTATATTTTTTCGGAGACGGACCCAAAATCGGGTCTAAAACGGGATTGTGGGGCCCACACTTAGAATCTCAAAATCGAATCCGTGGAAACGTCCCAACTACCTTACTAAACTAATACCCCAAAATTTTAGCACAAACAGATGCCTACAACACCGCAAATCAGCCACAATAAATAAAAAGGGCAGCCCCTTGATCACCAATTTTCGGAAAAACGAGACCCTTTCAACCCAAACAGATTATACCACGACGATCCTTGCGAAAAAATCTACAAGTTAGCCCCAAGAATGACTTAAAACGGACTTACGATGATCAAGATCTCACATTTCAAAATTCAATAACAAAACCATCCGGAAATCACACTGGCAGTGGCTAAAATTGATTTCTTACCTCAAACGAAGCCTCCCCTCGCGTTTCTGAGATCACCGCTAGATTCCCCTCGAAATTCTCTTGAAGTTTGCCTTTTGAATCACTTAATTTGGACTCAAAATGAAGGATTAATCTCAAGTTGAAGTTGGATGAAAAATGTGGACAAAATTCGTTTTTAAAATCTGGAAATTTCCAGATTTCACTCCCCTGCCACGTGTCGTCACGTGGATCTGCCACGTCACCGCCGCGTCAAAAATTCTACAACCCTTCAAACTTAAATTTCGATGTTTCGGACTCGTTCGGAGTCGGAAAAATACAAACCTTATATGGAATCTGATTGGAAACGATATTTCGGACTCAACGGTGAAGGCGAAATTTCCATTTGGAGCTCGCATCGACGAAAAGTGGGTCCCACACCCAAGATCATTTTGAGCCGAGATTCCACAACTCGCTATCTAAAGTCTCGCGAAGTGAACAAAGGGTCGTTTCAGACCAAAATTGATCTTCCGAAGCTAACCTAGCTGCCCGAATTTTCATCTCGAGCACGTCTTCCAAGAAGGTTGACCAAAGTGAACTTTTCAAGTTATAAAAATCTCCATAACAGGAGAACGGGCCTAAAACCCAAGCGAACGACCAGGCGACCGAACAGTCAGTGCCAGCAAGTCATAAATGACTTGGGGTCGCTATAGGAACGCTCTAAACGATGAAATGAATTCTTTAATTTAAAAAAGACCTGGAGGGTCATTACAATGAACATATAAGGTTATTAGAAAAATTTATACATATCATAGATTACTCAGGCATAAGCCAGAGTAAAAAGAAAGCAGATATAATGAAAAAACAAATAGAATTATTAGGAATACAAATAGATAAAAATGGAAACACATATAGTACAAAAAATAATTAACTCAAATGAACAACTAGACACAAAAAAGAAATTACAATCATTCTTAGGACTAGTAAATCAAGTGAGAGAATACATACCAAAATTAGCAGAGAATTTAAAACCATTACAATAAAAATTAAAGAAAGACATAGAATACCAGTTTGACAAAAAAGACCAAACACAAATACAAAAAGTAAAACTATTATGTAAGTACCTACTGAAACTATATTTTTCGGATGAAAACAAAAAAATTACTTATATAGTAGAATCAGACGCCAGTGAAAAAGTTATGGAGGAGTCTTAAATACAGGTATGATGAAGAAAAAATAGAACATCATTGCAGATATTATTTAGGAATATTTACTAATACAGAAATAAAATGGGAAATAAATAGGAAAGAATTATATGCAGTGTATAAATGTTTACTATCATTTGAACCATATATTGTATATAACAAATTTATTATAAGGACAGATAACACACAAGTAAAATGGTGGCTAACAAGAAAAATACAGGATTCAGTAACTACAAAAGAAATGAGAAGATTGATGTTAAATATATTAAATTTTACATTTACTATTGAAGTAATAAAAACTGACAAGAATGTTATTGCATATTACTTATCATGACAAAGCTACTCAAACTGAAAAAGAAAATACAATTGAAGAGATACTCAAAGCCATTACTACACTTTGTATCAAAGTGGACAGTATGGACAATGAGATACAAAAGCTAAAGACGAATGGAGATAATCTGAAGTCTAAAGCTAATACAGGTCAGCAACATGACTGTAAAAATGCGGAGCTAAGTCAACCGGAAGACTTTAAAAATCCAGAGCTAAAAAGTGACGTTGGGAAACACCTTAAAACCCATAATATTTGTTTAAATACTGCTGCAGGTACAAGTAAACAAGTTAGTGAAAAACAACATAAGAATACAAACTTAAACCAGTTATTTGAAAAACCATTTACTCCAAAAATGCCAAGAAACACATTGACTATGGAACCACAAATCTCTACCTATGCAAATAGCCTACAAAATGAGAAAAAATTATATAACATTGTCACGAGAACATATATTGAAAATATTTACAAAATCCAAACCTATTTAAATCGTAATCCTAGATCCACTACAACCAAAGAACCAAGTCAAGACTACCTAACCCAAAAATTACAAGGTTATAACAAGCTAATTGCACAACCAAAAACTAACGCCAATTTAGTGAGAACATGCTACAATTATGGACTATTAAATACCGTATACACATACGACGAAGAAGAAATAAGTGGAATATCAGAACTACACAAGGCATTCATTACATATAAAAGAGTTACCAAGGGAAATTTATTTTATGTAAAATTTTATACAGCACTAGCGGAGATATTATACGAAGAGATAAAATCCCCAATTCAAGTTATTAAAATAGGACTAACCAAAGATATGATTATACCTGAAGATATTGGACATCAGGAAGAAATACAAAAAATAGAATTACCAAGTTATTATTCCAATAAAAGAATAATTGGTATATCAACTATTATACAAAAGTTAGCAAACAATTATTTGAACGGAAATGCTATATGGAGTTACTACTCTGGAGATCAGTTAATGATATATTCAAATTCGAGAGAACTAAGAAGAACAGATATGGATGAAGTCTAGCGATGAATTTTGTCATTATTAAAACCAGAATAAAGACCTACGACAAGAGCACTCAAAGCAGGATTTATTTCACCAGAACTATTAACAAGATATTGTAAGCTAATTGGACACAAATATCCAGATCATATATGTTCAAAATGCAACGGAGAAGATAATTTGATACCAGATGTCCAGCTAGAGTGATACAAAAGAAAAGGCAAAAAAAAGATAGGAGAAAAGACAAAAGAAGTGGCAGCCAAGTTATGAAGATAAGTGGAAGAAAAAGAAGACAAGTTATGAAAAGTCCTAAAGTAAATAGTGAATAGATAAAGTAAAGTCAAAGTTTATGACTTGTTGTGTAAATTATTGCAAAGTAACGTAGTAAAGGACAATGTAAAGTAAAGTAGAATAGGATAGGTTTAAAGCAAAGTAGAATAGTAAGTAGACATGTGTAAAGTGGGTAGGTATGGTAGCATTATTAAGGGACAAGTGTAAAGTAGGTAAGGGTAGGTGTGCATTATTAAAGTAGTGTGCAGATAAGTGTGAGTGCAGTATAATTTCCTTTCTATATAAAGGAATGTATATGTAATATAATGGGTAAGCTTTCAATAAAATGAAGCAGGCTTTCTTAAAAACACTCTCTCAAATATTTAATACTTTATAGATAATGGAACAAACTTCAGATATCATGGATAAGCAAGGGGCAAAGGTATATTGTTCAAAAAATATGCAGAACTAATTTCATATATTCCTGAATATCATATATATGATTGAATAAATTTATGTTAGTTATTATGTATTAGAATTATTTGAATCATGATTTCTAGTTTATTAGCATATTGGAAACAGGGAGAAAACTTTTATACTATGCCATCCTAATGTTGAAACCGGTAGGCAATGAAAGCCGTTTAGGGGAGCAAACAAAGTTGAGGCGCTGATAAGAAGGAAGAATCCGCTAAAGTACGATGCTAGTAGTGACAGGAGAACATGATAAACAGATAATTTAGTTCATAATGATCTAATATGAATTTAATCAATTATGAATATGATAGGAAGGAATAATTGAAAATAAAAACCTGCATGATAAAGAACATGATTACATACATGCATGATAAAATAATAAAAAACTATGAAACTTTAATCCTATATATAGTTAAAGGTATAGAGATAATTGAATTAAGAAGAATCATATGGAAAAAATATTTAATGATAACGAATCAGAAGATATATTAAACCAACAATGGTATGAAATAGTCTTACATGATTTAGACCTTGAAAGAATAGAATGGTATGATTTAGAAATAAATTCAGACTAAAATGAGCTACGAATATTTATAATATTGAACAGAATCTATGGAAGATATAAAACTATTAGAACAATTAATGGAGAAAAATTTATATATGTACTAAGAACCCAAGATATGTTATATCTAGAATATATCATAAATATTATTAAAGAGATATCAAGATTAAAACACTTAGCAAAAAAATATTATAATAAAATCTTTAAAATGGATTCCTCACCTACCACACTATCACCTATCACACTACCAAAAATATGAATTCCTCAACTACCAATTCTACACCCCGACTACAAAAGGAAAAGAATTAGACCTAAGTGTAGAAAAAATATTCGAAATACCAACAATAAGAAACTGGTTTAAACGACAAAAAGAAGAATATTATGTAGTAAGTCAAATAGAACATATCATAGATTGCAAATACACCAAAGGAAAGGCTAAAATACCAATAATAAACAAATGAATAATAAATAAAGAAATACAAGATATTAATGCTAAAAATCCAATTAAATATGTACATTTAGGAGGAACAGAAATACTACTAAAAGCATGTTTTAGAGAAGGAATAGATACACCCATAGAAATATACTTAGCAAATGATAGAATTATACAATCCATAGAAAAAAGTATAATAAGTGCAGTAAAAGGTAACCTCATATACCAAAAATTTAAATTCATAATTAGTGCTAACTACTCAATAGCAATAAATGACAGGAAATAGTAGAATCAGACGCCAGTGAAAAAAGTTATGGAATCTTAAAATACAGGTATGATGAAGAAAAATAGAACATCATTGCAGATATTATTCAGGAACATTTACTAATACAAAAATAAAATGAGAAATAAATAGGAAAGAATTTTATACAGTGTATAAATATTTACTATCATTTGAACCATATATTGTATATAACAAATTTATTATAAGGACAGATAACACACAAGTAAAATGGTGGCTAATTAAAATCCATCGTTGGACTTCATCCATATCTATTCTTCTTAGTTCTCTCGAATTTGAATATATCATTAGCTGATCTCTAGAGTAGTAACTCCATATAGCATTTCCGTTCAAATAATTTTTTGCTAACTCTTGTATAATAGTTGATATCTCATTATAACTGTAGTCATTATTATCTATGACTGTGACTATTCTTTCAAAAGGACTTTCTATTTTTATTTTTTTTATTTTATTTTTTGCTGTTATTTTATGTTTTGTTGTTAAAACATATAAGTTTTTACATCTAGATGTAAATATTTTACTTCCTGGAGCAAGTTCTATCCCTGACATTTTTCAATATAATACTAGTGATTTATTTATGTTTCTGTCATTTAAAGATTAAAACACTTAGCAAAAGAATATTATAATAAAATTTTTAAAATGAATTCCTCAACTACAATCTTCCAAAGCTAAAAGGTGACGTTGGAAAACACCTTAAAACCCATAATATTTGTTTAAATACAGCTGCAGGTACAAGTAAACAAGTTAGTGAAAAAAAACATAAGAATACAAACTTAAACCTAATTATACGTTAAGATTTCAATTACTCCACTATGTTAATGCTGTTAAAATATTATTTTAATTAGATAAAATGAATTTTCATAAGTTGCTAAAATGATGAAAAGCTAATAAATCTCTAAAATGTGGGTCCTTGAAGTTACTATTATGCATTCATTGATCGAATTTAAGATATTATATTGTAACATTTGTCACTCTTTTCATTGGGTAAAATTTAAGACATTATTTAATGTAATATTTCCAAATAATGATATATCTAAGAGAAGATAAAAAGAGATATCTAAAAAAAGATTTGTTTAAAGACAAAAAAATTTACTTTCCTCAAGTCTTGCTCTCTTGTGAAAAAAAAATGAACAAATCCATGAGAAAAGAAAATCAAATTTTAATCCTCTTGTTGATTGAAATTTCCAAAACTACTTTTCTTGTTATGTCCATTTCCACTTTTTAATGTCTCATTTTTGTTCTTCTGTGCCTATGTTTTCCTTTAAATTTACATTACATTTAACTCATTTCTTTTAACTTATTATTTAATAATTAAAGGTGAGCCATAAAGAAGAAGGTAAAAGAATAGAAAACCTTGACTATGACCAATTGGCCATCAATGAGCTGGGATTTTTTAAAATTCTTCTAACTATAGTTTAAGATTCTGCCAATAAAAGTTTACAAAGTTTACACATATTATATATTAGTCAACATGAATAACGAATCATAGAAAATGAAAAACCTAAAGAAAAGATACATGATAGTAAAATAATCTAGTCCTAAGGAAAGAAAAGCCTAAAAGTCCTAAACCTAAACCATGAAAAGACTTGGCCAACAAAAAAACGGCTACAACAATATTTTTTTCCCAGCCAAAAATTAAATTATTTAGTGATTACAATTATAGTTATATCCAAAATGGAAGACACCTACAATCAGAGCTATAGATGATAAGAAACATAGTAAGAAATATACTAGTAGAAAGTTAAGAAAAATAAGAAGAAAATTAAACAAATTATATCCGAAATATAAACAACTCAATATCACAAAAATTGATAACGACAAATTAAATCAATTAATAGATAATATATCTAAAATAGAATATAAATATATTCAATATTTAAAGATACAATGAATAGCGAGAATAATGAATATAAAGAAAAACTTACTGAAATAATTATAGGGAAAAGGCAAGAATTAGAACATAGGCAAGATAGACTTAATAATAACATGTTCGCAGGAATTTATAAAAAATCTATAATAGCAAAAAGAAAAACTATTTTATATCTAGAAATACAAATAGAAAGTTTAGAATATAAACTTCAACATAATCTATAAATGAATAAGGAAGAATACGCAATAGGTGAAAAAACATATGAAAACTATGACGGATTAAAAATAAAGATAATATTTTCTAATCTAGGAAGAAGATACAAGAAAATAGGTGACAATATAAGTTTAATGTTAGAAAAAGAAATGGTAAAACTAGAAGATAGTTTAACTGCTATGATAAGAATAACAAAAGAAAATGAAGAAATAGATAGAAAAACGGATATTGAAAAAATAAAACAACAAGCAAAAAAGAAAGTACAACAATTAGAAGAAGTAAAAAATACTAAAATAATAGAACTAGAAAAAGAGCTGGCAATGTTAAAAGAGATGTATGAAATGAAACAAAAAGAAAAAGAACAAAAAACAAAATTAACAAATGAAATAATTAAATTTAAAGAAAAATTGCAACTAGAAGATGAATTAGAAGAAAAAGAAGAAAATAACCAAGATAATCTACCCGAAATAAGAATTGATGAAATAAACGATGATGATCTAGAACAACATTCGAAAACAAGCGAAACATATACAGAGCTTTTAACAAACATAGATAATACAAAGAATTTAGAAATAAATACAGGAGACGTAGACATAGATGAAAAACCTAGCACATCAGGAGTAAATAATCCAAAAAATTTAAATCCAAAATATTATAATAAAAACTATGAACAATATGATAGAGAAAAAACTATATGAGATAAAAGATTTAAAAAAAATGGACACCTAAACCAATAACTGAATGACATGATTTTTTAGATTTAAACTGTGTAGCAGATATAAATAAAAAAATCAAATTATGGATAGGATATATATCAAAACAATTAATAGATAACAAAATAGTAATAACAGAAAGACCAGGATATATAGAAAGAACGCTTATAGGAAACAGTAAAATTATGACTACAAAATTTATCAGATGAAAGTTTAAAAACTCTAAGAAGTAATAAAAAATCTAATGACGAATTAGCTATTACAACTATGGAAATATTTTATAAATAAGAAGTAGCTATAAGAAATGAATTTAGTAGTATGACAACATATGTAGAAGAACAAAATAAAGAAAAAATCATAAATCGGAATCTAATGACAAAATTAGCAATATGTAATATGTGTTATATAGATGAATATACATGTGCATTTAGAGAATACTATTATAAGGAACATATAGCACAAAAGAAAGTACAGAAATAAGAAAATTATATTTTACAAAATTACCAGAACCTTTTAATTCAAAAATAATAAAAAGTTGGAATGAAACAAAATTAACAGATACCTTAGGAGCTAGAATAAAATTCTTGCAACGATGGTTTATGGAACTATGTGAAAAACATAAAGAAGAAATAAAAATGGAAAAAATATTAGTAAAAAACTTGTCATGTTGCAAAAATAAAACAACACTTAATTTGATTGTACGGATAGGTGTTATAAAAATAGGAAGAAATATAATAAAAAATACAGATAAAAATATAAATATAAAAATTCAAGAAGAAGATACTATGTAAAAAACTACAAAACCAAATGACCATATAGACCAAAGAGAAAACTAACGGAATGTATTTGTTATAATTGTGGAAAATTAGGACATATAGCTAGAGATTGTAAATTACCGAAGAATCCAAAGAAAAAACAAATATCAGAAATAATAATAGACAATGAAAAACATACACAAATAGAATACGTAGATTATGAATTAGAAAGTGAAAATAGCATATATGAATTATCAGAAAATGAAACAGACGAAATGGAAAATAATTCATTAATAGAATTAGCTAATGAACACTATATAAATGACTGAAACAGATATACAAATAATAACTAAAGAAAAATATCAAGATGAAGAATCGGTAGAACAAAAAATAATATTTGATAATAATATATTTGAACAAATAAAAGGAAAAAAATTAGATCTAAGCGTAGCAAAAATATTCGAAATACCAACAATAAGAAACTAGTTTAAACGACAAAAAAAATAATATTATGTAGTAAGTCAAAGAGGATATATCATAGATTGCAAAAACACCAAAGGAAAGGCTAAAATACCAATAATAAACAAACGAATAATAAATAAAGAAATACAAGATATTAAGGTTAAAAATCCAATTAAATATGTACATTTAGGAGGAATGAAAATATTAATAAAAACATGTTTTAGAGAAGGAATAGATACACCCATAGAAATATACTTAGCAGAAAATAGGATCATACAACCTATAGAAAAAGGTATAATAAGTGCAGTAAAAGGTAACTTCATATACCAAAAATTTAAATTTATAATAAGTGCTAACTACTCGGTAGCAATAAATGATAGAAATATAGATAAATCATTAGTATTATATTGGAAAATGTCAGGAATAGAACTAGCCCTGGGAAGTAAAATATTTACAAGTAGATGTAAAAACTTATATGTTATAACAACAAAACATAAAATAACAACAAAAAATAAAATAGATAAAATAAAAATAGAAAACCCCTTTGAATGGATAGTTACAGTCATAGATAATAATGTTTATAGTTATAATGAAATTGATATAGAAGAAGATTTAGAAATAGTAAAAGAAAGACTAAGTACATCGAAAAGAATAAACAATGAGATACCCCAAATATCATAAAAAATGAGTACCTCAAGAAGAATAGATAAAACCCCACAAAAATCAATGGAAGAAGAAATAAAACCACATCATTACTACATAACGGGAATAATGAAACAACGAAAATATTTAATATTAATAAATACAGGACTAGAAGAAAACTATATTATAAGAGAATTAGTGACGAAAGATGACATAATAAATACTAAACAATTATGCCCCGAACTACCAAAAGCATTAATGTATACCGAAGAAACTACAGAAAAGGAAATAATCATTGGAGGCGTACCAATAGTAATAAAATTTAAAATATATCATGGAGATGAAAATATCACTTTAGGAATAAAATGGCTAGAACAAGTAAAACCATATAATCTAGAAGACAAACAGTTAATACTAAATTATGAAAATAAAAGAGTAATAATAAAAAGGACTTTAGTATGATAAAAATATGAAAATATATGTACTTGCAAAGATAATAATAGAGAGATATTACAACAGATATTATACACCAATGATAGATACGGGAGCATAAGCTAATATATGTAAATACAATTGTTTATCAGAAGATAAGTAGGAAAAATTTAAAACACCGATAGTAGTAGCATGATTTAATAATGAAGGAAGCATGATCACATATAAGGCAAAAAATATAAAAATACAAATATGGATAAGATATTAACTATAGAGGAAATATATAACTTTGAATTGACTACAAAAGATATGCTATTAGGGATGCCATTTTTAGAAAAATTATACCCACATATAATAACAAAAACACACTGGTGGTTCACAACACCTTGTAAACAAAAAATAGGAGCAAAAAGAGTAAATAACAAAAAACGAAAAATAACAGAATGGATAAAAGGAAGTAAAAAAATTACACAAAAATTAGAAAATATAAAAGAGAAAGACCCTAAGATAGAATTAATTATATTCTCTATAGATAAAGTAAAAATAATCCAAGATAAGTTAGAATTATTATATAGTGAAGATCCTTTACAAGGATAGGAAAAACATAAAACAAAAATAAAAATTGAGCTAATTGATAACAATAGTATAATAACCTAAAAACCATTAAAATATAATTTTAATGATTTAACAGAATTTAAGATACATATAACTGAATTACTAGAAAAATGATACATACAAGAAAACAATAGCAAGCATACAAGCCCAGCATTTATAGTAAATAAACATAGTGAATAAAAAAGAGGAAAAAGTAGAATGATTATTGATTATAGAAATTTAAATGCAAAAACTAAAACATATAATTACCCAATACCAAATAAAATATTAAAAATAAGACAAATACAAGGATATAATTACTTTAGTAAATTCGAATGCAAATCAGGATGTTATCATTTAAAGTTAGAAGAGAATCTAAAAAACTTACGACATTTACAGTACCACAAGGATTTTATGAATGGAATATATTACCATTTGGATATAAAAATGCACCAGGTAGCTATCGATACTTTATGGAAAACTATTTTAAACAACTAGAAAATTGTGTAGTATATATTGATGATATATTACTATATTCCAAAACATAAGATGAACATATAAAATTATTATAAAAAATTATACATATTATAGAATATTCAGGCATAAGTCTAAGTAAAAAGAAAGCAGACATAATGAAAAAGCAAATAGAATTCTTAGGAATAAAAATAGATAAAAATGGAATAAAAATGCAAACACACATAGTACAATAAATAATTAACTCAAATGAACAACTAGATACAAAAAAGAAATTACAATCATTTCTAGGACTAGTAAACCAAGTAAGAAAATACATACCAAAATTAGCAGAGAATTTAAAACTATTACAACAAAAATTAAAGAAAGATGTAGAATGCTAGTTTGATAAAAAAGACCAAACACAAATACAAAAAATAAAACTATTATGTAAGAACCTACCTAAACTATATTTTCCTGACGAGAACAAAAAATTTACTTATATAATAGAATCAGACGCCAGTGAAAAGTGAAAAAAGTTATGTAGGAGTTTTAAAATATAGATATGATAAAGAAGAAATAGAACATCATTGTAGATATTATTCAGGAACATTTACCAATACAGAAATAAGATGGGAAATAAATAAGAAAGAATTATATTCAGTGTATAAATGTTTACTATCATTTAAACCATATATTGTATTTAACAAATTCATTATAAGAACAGATAATACGCAAGTAAAATGGTGGCTAACAAGAAAGATACAAGATTCGGTAACTATAAAAGAAATAAGAAGATTCGTATTAAATATATTAAATTTTACATTTACAATTAAAGTAATAAAAACTGACAAGAATGTTATTGCAGATTACTTATCAAGGCAAAGCTACTCAAACTGACAAAGAAAATACAATGGAAGAGATACTCAAAGCCATTACTACAATTTGCATAAAAGTGGACAGTATGGACAATGAGATACAAAAGCTAAAGACTAATGAAGATAATCTGAAGTCTAAAGCTAGTCAGCAGCATGACTATAAAAATGTGAAACTAAGTCGATCGGAAGACTCTAAAAATCCAGAGATAAAAAGGTGACGTTGGAAAACACTTTAAAATCCATAACATTTGTTTAAATACAACTGTAGGTACAAGCAAACGAGTTAGTGAAAAATAAAAGAATTCAAACTTAAATCAGCTATTCGAAAAACCATTCACCCCGAGGCCAACACCAAAAAATATATTGACTATAGAACCACAAACTTCTACATATGCGGATAGCTTACACCATGACAAAAGAACATATAACCATATTACGCGAACCTATATAGAAAATATATACAAAATCCAAGCATTTTTAAATCTTAACCCTAGATCTACTACAACCCAAGAACCCAACCAGAATTATTTAACCCAAAAATTACAAGGTTATAATAAACTGATTGCATAACCGAAAACTAATGCCAACTTAGTAAGGACATGTTACAACTATGGACTATTAAATACAGTATATCTATATGACGGAGAAGAACTAAATGTAATACCGAAACTACATAAAGCATTTATTACATATAAGAGAGTTACTAAGGGAAATTTAGTCTATGTAAAATTTTATGCGGCAACAACAGAGATATTATACGAGGAAATAAAACCTCTGATACAAGTTGTAAAGATAGGACTAACAAAAGATATGATAATACCGGAAGATATGAGCAGCAACCAGAGATACAAAATAGCGAGATACCCAGTTTTTATGTCAATAAGAGAATAATTGGTATATAAATATACAAGAACTAGCAAATAATTATTTAAACGGCAATGCTATATGGAGCTACTATGTAAGAGATCAGTTAATAATTTATTCCAATTCAAGGGAGCTAAGGAAAACAGATATGGATGAAGTCCAACGATGGATTTTATCATTGCTTAAGCCAGAAGAACGACCTACGACACGAACACTAAAAGTAGGATTTATTTCGGCAGAATTATTATCCAGATATTGCAAGCTAATTGGTCATAAATATCCTGACCACCTATGTTCAAAATGCAACGGAGAAGATAATATAATTCCAGACGTCCAGCTGGAATAAGAGATAAAGACGGAAGCCTAAAAGATAAGATAAGAAGATGATGAGAAGATAAAGATGAAGAAAAAGAAGACATATGGCAAAAGTAAATAGTATTATATATGTAAAAAGTCATAAAGTGTGTCATTGTGTCATAAAGTAGGTAGATGTGTCATAATGTAGATATACTATATTATATTATATATTAGGCACATTATTAAGTAGTAGGGGTATGTGTAGTATTATGAAGGATTGTAAAGTAAGAACTTCCTTTCTATATAAAGGAAGGTATATGTAAATGAAAAAGGCAGGCAACGCTTAAGATAATAAAAATCCTTTTTCATAAAAACACTCTCAACTAAGATAAATATTTAAAATACTAAAGGAAAAATCTGAAATCTAATCAGATATTTCAGATAGCATGGCTAAGCAATAGGCAAAGGTATATTGTTCAAAAAATATGCAGAACTAATTTCATATATTCCTGAATATCATATATATGATTGAATAAATTTATGTTAGTTATTATGTATTAGAATTATTTAAATCATGATTTCTAGTTTATTAGCACATTGGAAACAGGGAGAAAACTTCTATACTATGCCATCCTAATGTTGAAACCGATAGGCGAGGGAAGCCGTTAGGGGAGTAAACAAAGTTGAGACGCTGATAAGAAGGAAGTATCCGCTAAAGTACGATGCTAGTAGTGACATGAGAACATGATAAACAGATAATCTAGTTCATAATGATCTAATATAAATTTAATCAATTATGAATATGATAGGAAGAAATAGTTTGAAATAAAAAACCTACATGATAAAGAACATTGACTACATATATACATGATGAAATGATAAAAAACTATGAAACTTTAATCTTATATATACTTAAAGATATAGAGATAATTGAATTAAGAAGAATAATATGGGAAAAAAATATTTAGTGATAACGGATCAGAAGATATATTAAACCAACAATGGTATGAAATAGACCTACATGATTTACACCTCGAAAGAATAGAATGGTATGATTTAGAAATAAATTCAGATTAAAATGAACTACGAATATTTACAATATTGGACAGAAGCTATGGAAGACATAAAACTATTAGAACAATTAATGAAAGAAAATTTATACATGTATCTAAGAACCCAAGATATGTTATATCTAGAATATATCATAAATAATATTAAAGAGATATCAAGATTAAGACACTTAGCAAAAGAATATTATAATAAAATCTGTAAAATAAATTACTCACCTACCACACTACCACCTACCACACTACCACTTCCATGAATTCCTCAACTATCAGTTCCGCACCGAAAAATGGTAATGGTGGATGACATTCCATTATCGTGGATAGGATATATATCATTATAGTTTAAGCTATTCAGGTAGAGAAAGAAAGTTGAGACAATTTAGAAAGAGAGTTAGAGACATTTTGAACATTATATTATGACACTACTAGTTCAATCAAACTAGGATTGTAATGTACACAAATTTCCTTGTTATAATTATCTCTATAAATCAATGTAACTTACAACATCTATCTTAGAGAGATTGTTTCTAGTAGACCCTCGCCTCAATTGAAGCATATATATAATAATAGCAATAAGAACAATAACAATCACAAATAATACAATAAACAAAGCAAATAACATGATTCATATATAGTAGATTTAAAGGAAGTGTTGGGGACTATATATAGATGATAACATAGAATAATGGGTCTAGTTCTAGTGAAAATACAGAGTGAAATAACAGTGAAAGTGTCAGCATGTCATGGACCATGGAAAGGTGCAAGCCAGAAATCACATAGCTTCAATCATCTTTATCGTTTTCGTAACACCTAGGTATTTGAAAGAGCTAAAAATAGAAAGAACTAAATTGGAAATAGAAAAAATCTGAAATTTTGCAAGTGATGCTTAGGTTATGAGTCTTGGGTAAACTTCAAATGGCCATAACTTTCAGTACACGAAGAGTTAGGTGGCCCATAAGATATCAAATGAAAGGTCTTGGAATCCTCTTTTCAACGCCACTGAGTTTGCTAACTTTTGAACTCGTATGAGAGAGATATGTCCATTTGAAGTCAGGCTGTCCATTTAAGGAAAGTTACCCAGATTTAAGAGGGGTATTTTGGTCTTTTCCTTACCCAATTAGATTAAAATGAAATTTGATAATATTTAGGGGTCTAAACTGATTTGGTTTAGTTTTACAAATCCTAATTTATGCTAGGGTTTTGATAGGAGTTCAAGAAGAGGAGAAAAAGAGAAAAGTCAAGGTGTTCTTCAAGTTTTATTGTGAATCAAAGGTTCTTTCGCCAAGGGTTTAATCCTTAAGAGGTATGTACATTTTCATAGTGTTGGGTTCATTCACCCACACGCCAATCATGTTATTTTCAGCAAATTCTGTTCTTGAAGTTGAAAAGTTTGAGTTCTTGATTAGTTTCTTGAAATGTTGTTTCCATTCTTGAATTAGGATGGGTTTGATGATTTTTGAGGTAATCGTTTGGCGTTTAAGAGTTGTTTTGAGTAGATTCTTGTGAAATTTTGTTGGGTATTCGAATCTAAGTGATTGGAGAAGAAACCATTCGATTCTAGATGAATTGGGGGGGGGGGGGATAGAAAACGAGTACGAAAATTTGTCAAGAAAATTTTAGGTTGGGGCTGGCGTGCTGCGCCAACAGTGAGCGAGAAAATGATGTTTGTATTTTGGCTCCTGGGGTACCACGCCACTCAGTGCGCCCCAACTTCCCTCCTGTAGTTCAGGGTCTGGCGCCCTGCACCACTCAGTGCGCCAGGGTCACCAGGTCCCTTACCCTTTCATCCATTTTTCCGTATAAGTTCCCTCGAATCTTACCTATATTTCCTAATTGATTTCTAAACTCTAAGGTATGTCTAAACTTTGAGAGATCATCCATAACATGAGATCATAGCCTTGAATCCATAATTCAAATTCAAGGTAGAGCTAAGAGTCAAGTCTTAAGAGTTCTTTCGAGTCTTTTCAGAAGTTTTTTACAATCAATTTAAACTTTTTTTAAGACTTGAGCACTTACGTTTGTGAAAGAGTAGAGTAGAGTTCATTTTCTTTAAAACGATATATGGGAACTAAGTATTCCCAAGAGTAAATATTTTGACATTTAAGATGAGAGGAAACACCGATTTCCAAAAGAGTTTTCATGAGCAGTTCTGAGTAATAGCTATTTTAAGAGAAAGATTTTTGAGTAATAATCTCAAACCACAAAAAGATTTATGTTTTAAAAAACATAGGAGCTAGTATATTTTGGGAGTAGTATTGAGCACCGATATGATGGAGAGTTCATCAACTCAGAGCTCCCATAAACCATGTATACAATGTAGGTAGAAAGGATCATAATTTTTAGATGATTCCTTAATGCTTTTAGCATATACTAGTGGATCCACTTAGTAGTAGGTTCTATACCCCGGTAAAGTATAGGACAGTTCTGAAAGCGTGGGCTAGACGCTGTATCATAATATAACTCATAGTGATAGTTGTCATTTAGAGAATATCCCACAAAGTTATTTTTGTATTTTTATATACAATCAGGTTGTATTTTTGCATACAAACAGAGTTTATATTGTATTTTCTAATACATTGAGATGTTATCTACTGTTTTAAAGCTTTTCTTTATACTGCCTTATTTCTATGGCTATCTATTGAAATGAGGTTGAGTTGAGTTGAGAAGAGCTAAGTGTTTCTTCAGTTCCAGTTCTAGCTTATGTCTTGTTTAGATTTACCCTCACATGCTCGTACATTCCATGTACTGACGCCATTTGGTCTGCATCTTTTATGATGCATATACAGGTAACCAAGATCCACATCCAGCTCTTCGTTGATCTAGTTGAGATTCAGAGTTGTTGGTGAGCCTCCTTGCTTCCAGAGGATCCCTTGTTTACTTTCAATCATTTCATTTTGTTAGTAGGATGTCGTGGGTCTTGTCCCGACGTCCATCTCAATTAGTAGAAGCTTCATAGATAGATAAACATAGTTCATGAGTCTTTTCATTTTCAGTTGTTTATGTTGAGACTTGAGTTACCACTTTGGCTAGTTGAATGTTTATTTCTAAAACATTCTAAGTTTTCTTTTGAGGCAGTTGAGTAAAGTTTATTTTTAAAGTTGTCTTATTATTGAGTAAGTCTTCTGCAAAGAGTTGAGCCAGGCCAAGGGTTTGCTTGGGGCCATAAGTGGTTCTCGAGTGCCAGTCACGTCCAGGGTGTAGGCTCGGAGTGTGACAGTCATTGTAGCATACATTTCCGGTAATGTATAAATCTTTAAGGCACTATATTGCTTGCCTTCTAAAAGTTTATTAAGTGGATGACCAAATCACAGAACCTAAATCAACTCGGTTACGAATTTAGCATTAAATTTGTCGAAAACCAACAGCATCTATAATAATTATGTGAGAACTGTGAGCCTTATGGATGTGAGAAATGTGAGCCGACCACACCCCCCAAAGAGAGGGAACCGTGAGCTACAACTTTCTTGTCAACATAACCATAAATCTATTAGATGCATTTATATAAGCATCGAGTCAAGAAAACACACTAGAATTCCCTAAGCTATTAATACATGCCCACTGTCCGTCTTCATCAAGTGAGAACAAGGAAGCCTCCATTTCTAGATCAAAGATCATACAAATCTTGAAAAGAAAATAGATTATAGGAAGCTTACACGTAAGATATTGTTGTAAGCATGAGCTTTCCATACTCGGCCTTCCTTTTTACAGCTTGGCTTCATATGGTGCTTTTTTCCTTTCAACAGGTAGAACTAACCTTATAAATGACCTCATAAAATTAAATATGTTAATCATCAAAAGCTTATAGCTGAAACAACCTTCACACGAAGCCCCTACAGGAATACGAAGAAGGTACATGGAGGCCTCTAAAAATTATTAGGATACCAATTTCTTGACACATGCATGTGTATCCCATATTAATAAATATAATTTTTTTTTAAATAACATAAATAATATTAAAATATGTGATAAATAAATCAATTGTTTTTATTATTAATAAGATAAAATGCAAGCTCAAAATAAGTAAGAGGTTCATCTATTTATTTTATACTCATGTTCACACACAACTCACAAGGACACAAATACAATGAGCGATGGAAATAAAAGGAAAAAAAATCAGAATAAAGTGATAAAAAGAAATATGCATGGTGAGAGAAAACATAAATTATAATACCTTAAAAGACACGTTTTCACAATAATATAAATTCATAATCATATAAAGTAAATAGAATTATATATGAAGTAACAACATCAATTATTAAAAATATATAAAGGAATATTAAGAAAGTCACCGAACGAATTGATACGGTGTCACAAGTTGAATTTTTATCCCCTATAGTTTGATAGGTTTGGTGTCATTGTTGAAGATGAATGAATCTAATGATAGGAACAAGTCCCAGGAACTGTCCAACCGACCGATACTTGACGCGTTCACTATTGTAGAGTTAGAGTCAAACTAGGACTTGACTACTAAATCCTCATTTATGTACAACTTAGCTACTGTATTATGAATGGGGCTAAAGTCAACTAGGATAAGTATTGTAGTTATAGTAGTAATATTAAACCTATACTATTCATGTAAATTATAACTTTGTATTGTAGTAGGACTTTAAGTATAAGTAGTATTAGACTCTTTTCCTATTTAAGGAGCTTGTACCCAACAATTTTAATTATCAATACAATCCTTTATTTCTCTAAACATAACGTGAGATTTCTACAACTGTCAAGGAGACGCGGGAATGCTTGGAAGAAGCCTATATTCAAGCAACAAAAGATAAGGAGTTCCAGCTCAAACAACAACTACAAAGTGTTAGGCTATGTCACACCCCGAGGCTACCCCATTGACGTAACACGGGACCTAGGATCACGAGTGACCCCAAGCTAACCCTGACTCTGGCATAAAATAAACATACTTAAAATAACTAAATAAAGCATGAACTGTGCGGAAACTAAAAATAGTGTATATCTGAAATGGGGAAAAACACAACTAGTCTGAATATGTAAAACATACTAAGAGTTTAGTGATAACTGAAACAATCACTTAACAACTCAAGCTGAATCTACTACTATGTCTGAAAATCCTCTAACTGAGTTGAGTTGCTCGGACATGCCCTCCAACTAACTCTAACAAAATTGAAAATTGAAAGCAAACACTAAAATGAAAACATGTCTATTGTACCCAGAATATGAGGACTCACCACTGAACCTGCTGAATGCGGACCGAGAATTGATCTAAGCGTGATCTGGATGATGAGTACCTGAACCTACATCATAAAAGGATGTAGCGCAGAGTATGCGTCAGTACTTGTAATGTACTAAGCATGCAAGATATTAATATTACGCTAAACAAATATATATGAGCTGAACAAGCATAACTAAGCAATGACATAATCTGAACAAGAATATAAATACTGAAACATAACTGAAAAGGTAAGCTTAATGCAATGACCAAGTTTTAATCATGAAGATAACATAATGAACTGTATACTGATATAAATGTTGAAAACCTGGTCAAATGCACTAAGAGTCTGACTGTGCAGGCTACTATTAACCGACATAAACCACGTGAGCTTAACGTGGAGTCCGATGTATACACCCCATCGAGATGACCCAATATACCTTGCTAGGGGTATAAAGGCATGACTGTCGTGATCACTAAATATGATGCCCAACATAGGGAACTTATAATCCTACGCGGGCACGTAGTTCTGGGACTATGAGGGTACGCTAAACCCTAGTCCAACTCGGTGCTCAGTTTACTCCCAACTGAATGTATATGAAGCTAAAATGCACTAATTACTGATTAGCTCAAAACTGGCATTCTAACTGAGAATACAACATTTATATACTGATAATGTGACATTCAAAATTTGGAGAATAATTTTCTGTTTAACTGACCTAGCAAGTATAATTCATGAACTAAGAAAATTTACACACACTAGGGTTCTGAGTTTTGTACAATAAATTTAGCAACGCTTTCAAGAAAACATGTTATTTATATTATGGATACTATAACAATTGAAATCATAACAATTCTCCAAGATTTTACAAACCTTAGGTCTAAAGAAGCAATGTAGAATCAAGGATCTAATTGAATTCTAGGGACCTAGTGGATGAAAGGAATCTACTAATGAAATCCCACATACTTGGTGACGAAATCTACGAAGAAATCCTTTGGATTTTGGGGTTGAAACTTTATGTACATTGTTGCTTGTTCTTGAAAGAAACTAGCGCCTCTTTCTCTTCTTTTCATTTTAATTTGGATAAATTTTTGGAGAATGAGGGTTCTGGGTATGTCTGACTAGGTTATTAGACTTATTTTGAGTAAAATGACGTAGTTTAAGGATCAAGCGTCATAGTTTAAGTTCCCAATGCATAGGGGAAATGACCAAAATGACCCTGACTTAAATCTAACGAGTGCAACCTACTACAGGACTGACAGGCCATCATTTGACCTACCAACCGTTGTTAGGAGTCGTTGTTCATGCTCTACCAGACAAGGCTTCACCAAAACAAGCATCATATTTTACTCCAAGCTTGGATTTTAGCAAACTTGGTGGCATTGGAAAGAGGATTCCATTATCTTTCAATTGATAGGTCATGGGCCACCAAATTCATTTTATAATAAAAGATATGTCCGTTTAAAGTTGACCCAACAACACTTTTCCTCTAATTGGCTGTTGACCCTAACCTCCGGTTAGACCTACGGTCCAAGCACATACCGTATTGGTCGACCGTGGGTGGGATCAGAGACTATAAAAAATTGGACCTTAACGACCGAACCCCGCCTATGGTCCGTGGTTCTACCTACGATCCATGGTTGGTTCTATTGGCACTGGCACCCATTTTTTGAAAACTAGCATTTTATTCATTTTGAGATCCGAGTTGTTACATGCTAGAAAAAAAAAGATTAATGAATGTATTAAGAAATTCGAAGGCATATGTGAAATCCTTGCAGCCATTCACAAATATGTGGATGAAGATAGCAAAGTAATTAATTTTTCTAGAGGTTTAAGTCCCAACTACACGACTTTCAGGACTGTCATACTAGCTAAGACACTATATCCCACTCTTAATCAATTTGTTAATGATTTGAAAGTCTTTGATATGAGGAATGATGAAATAGAAGTGCCACAACAAAACCATAACATGTCATTTTCTACCCAAAGGGGCAAGGGAAGAGGAAACTACTCTCAAAGAAGAGGAAATAATAACTTCAACTCTAGAGGAAGAGGCTACAAGCCTGCCGAACAAGGAACTTGTTCCTATAATAGTAAATATGGACAAGGTTCTCAAAACAGTCCTTCAAGTGGATTTCAGGAGATAAACAATACTGAGGCCTGTTAAATCTATAGTAGGAATAACCATACTGCTCTTAAGTTTTTCTACAGGTAAGACTACTCTTACCAGGTTGTAGATGAGCTACAACAACCATTGGCTGCTGCTAATCTACAAAACACTACTGATGACACGTTGTATGTTGACTCAGGAGCAAGTAGCCATATGACACATAACTCAGGGATTCTAACTGATCTTAAACTCTACAATGGACCAGCTAAAATAATTATTGGAAATGAATCAAAATTATACATCACACATGTTGGAAACATATCACAATCGGGCCACAAGTTAAGAGAAGTTCTTGTAGTTCCTAAGTTTAATAAAAATCTACTCTGAGTTAGTAAACATGCAAAGGATAATCCTTGCACTCTTGATAAAACTAACTTTGTTGTAGAGGACAAGAAGACAAGTACACTGCGTGCCAAGGGATCTAAAAGAAATGGACTCTAAGTTTTGGAAGATAACAATCTTTATGCTTTAATTATTGCACACGATTGGAACACATCAAACAACATGTGGCATACTAGATTAGGACACCCTAGTTTGAGGTCTTTAGAAGTTCTGAGTTACAATGGTTGCATCAATGTTAGTAGTTGGAATAAAATGCCTACCGTTCGTTCTAATTGTCAATTGGGCAAAAGTTGTAAACTTTCTTTTGGATTGAGAAATAAAATTGAGAAGGAATCCTTATTGAAAATTCATTGTAACTTGTGGGGACCTGCGCCTGTTGAATCTTCTCAGCATATGAAATATTATGTCGTTTTTGTAGATGATCACACAAGATATACTTGAATTTATCCACTGAAAAAGAAATCTGAATTTTTTGAAGTATTTGTAAGATTCCAGAAAATGGTGGAAAAACAATTTTCTAAAAAATTTAAGACATTTTAGTATGATGGAAGTGGTGAGTTTATCAAAATAGACTTCATCAAAAATTTGGAAGATTGTGGCATTATGATACATATTTCAAGTCCTAACACAACTCGACAAAACAAAGTTTCAGAAAGAAAACACAGACATATTATTGAGACTGACTTAACTCTACTACTTCATGCTAACGTACCTTTGTTTCTATGGGTTGAGTTGAGTTGCCTCTAACTGAGTTGAGTTGCTGGGACATACCCCCAACTAACTCTAACAAAACTAAAAACTGAAAGCAAAGACTAAAATGAAAGCATGTCTATTGTCCCCGGAATATGAGGACTCACTAATGAAGCTGCTGAATGCGGATAGAGAATCGATCTAAGCGTGATCTGGATGCTGAGTACCTGAACCTACATCATAAAAAGATGTCGATCTAAGCGTGATCTGGATGCTGAGTACCTGAACCTACATCATAAAAGAATGTAGTGCAGAGTATGCGTCAGTACTTGGAATGTACTGAGCAGGCATGATATAGATATTGCGCTGAAAAACCATATATGAGCTGAACAAAGCATAACTGAGTAATGACATAATCTGAATAAGAATATAAATACTGAAACATAACTGAAAAGCTAAGCTGAATGCAATAACCAAGTACTAATCATGAAGATAACATGATGAACTGTATAATGATATAAATGTTGAAAACCTGGTCAAATGCACTAAGACTCTGACTATGGAGCTAATATTAACCGACATAAAGAACGGGAGCTAAATGTGGAGTCCGATGTATACGCCCCATTGAGAGGACCCAATATACCTTACCAGGGGTATAAAGGGATGACTGGCGTGATCACTAAATATGATGCCCAACATAGGGGACTTATAATCCTACACAGGTACTGTTTCTGGGACTATGAGGGTACGCTGAACCCTAGTCCAATTCGGTGCTAAGTTTAGCCCCAACTGAATGTGTATGATGCTAAAACACACTAAGTATGAGTAGCTCAAAACTGACATGCTAACTAATAATGCAACATTTATATATTGATAAAGTGACATTCAAAATCTGGAGAATGATTTTCTGTTTAACTAATCTAGAAAGTATAATTCTTGAACTAAGAGAATTTACACAAACTAGGGTTTTGAGTTTTGTACAAAGAATTTAGCAACGTTTCCAAGAAAACATGTTATTTAGAATATGGATACTATAGCAACTGAAATCATAACAATTCTCCAAGATTTTACAAACCCTAGGTCTAAAGAAGTTATGTATAATCAAGGATATAACTAAATTCTAGGAACCTAGTGGATGCAAAATATCCACTAGTAAAATTCCACACTCCTGGTGACGAAATCTACAGAGAAATCCTTTGGATTTCGGGGCTGAAACTTGAAGAACACTCATGCTTGTTCTTGAAAGAAACTGGCACCTCTTTCTCTTCTTTTTGTTCTAATTTGGATGATTTTAAGAATGAGAGTTCTGGGTATGCTTGACTAGGTTATTAGACTTATTCCGAGTAAAATGACATAGTTTAGGCATCAAACAACGTAGTTTAAGTGCCCAATGCATAGGGGAAAGGACCAAAATGACCCTGACTTAAATTTGACGAGTGCCACCTACTACAGGACTGACGGGCCGTCGTTTGACCTATCAACCTTCGTTAGGAGTCGTCGTTCATGCTCTACCTGACAGGGCTTCACTAAAACGAGCATTACTTTTTATTCCAAGCTTGGATTTTAGAAAACTCAGTGGTGTTGGAAAGAGGATTCAATTATCATTTATTTGATAGGTCATGGGCCACCTAATTCATTTTTTTGCTAAAAGATATGATCGTTTGAAGTTGACACAACAATATGTTTCCTCTAATTGGCCGTTGACCTTCATCTACGGTCAGACCTACGGTTCGTATGTCCAACCACGGACTGTATTGGTCAAGCGTGGATGGGATCAGAACCTATAAAAATTTGAACCTTAACGATGGACCCCCACCTACGATCTGTGGTTCTACCTACGATCTGTGCGTGGTTCTGTTGGTACTGGCACCAATTTTATGAAAACTAGGTTTTTCTTCATTTTAAGATCCGGGGTGTTACATTATCTCCCCCTTGGGAACATTCGCCCTCAAATGAAGTCTAAACAAGCTGAGTATGGAGGGAAGGAGCTGCAATCCATACCACTAAGTACTAAAAATTGATATCTAACTGAACAGTGTTCCAAGAAATGCAACTACGCTGAAATGCAAGAATAACTGAGGGAACAAGATACTGAGACTGAATTACACAAGTGTAAACTGAGAGACTGGGTAGGAGCTATTACCTCAAGATGAAATGAAATCTGAAGGAAAGAGATGAGGGTACTTGTCCATCATGGCTACTTCTGCTTCCCAAGTAGCTCCCTCTACTAAATGACTCCTCCACAAAACCTTTACTGAAGTGACTTCCTTATTTCTAAACCTACGAACCTGACAGTCAAGAATTTCAACTGACACTTCTTCATAAGTGAGACTATCCTTCACAACCACACTCTCTAATGGTACTATCGGTGCCGGATCACCTACATACTTTTTCAACAAGGAAATGTGAAAGACTGGATGAACCCCCTGCTAGTTCTGTTGGCAACTCTAATTCATAAGCTGCATTACCAACCCTTTTCAGGATTCTATAAGGACTTACATATCTAGGACTGGGCTTCCCTTTCATGCCAAATCTCATCACCCCCTTCATAGGTGACACCTTCAGGAAAACCCAATCATCGAATTTAAACTCTAAGTCCCTTCTCCTCACATCTGCATAGGACTTTTGGTGACTCTGGCTGTCTTTAGTCTATCTATGATGAGCTGAACTTTTTTGATAGCTTCATGAACATAATCTGGCCCAATCAAGGCTACTTCACCTACATCGAACCAACCAATTGTAGATCTACATCTACGCCCATATAGGGCCTCATAAGGGGCCATCTGAATACTAGAATGAAAGCTACTATTATAAGTGAACTCTATGAGAGGTAGGTGATCATCCCAACTACCCTTGAAATCGATCATGCAAGTTCTCAACATGTTCTCTAAGGTCTAAATGGTACATTCTGCTTGACCATCCGTCTATGGATGAAATATTGTACTGAGATTTACCTGAATACCAAGACCTTTTTGAAATGATTTCTAGAAATGAGAGGTAAATTGAGGACCTCTATCTGAGATGATAGACAAGGGAACCCCATGCAACCTAACTATCTCATGATGTAGAGTTTGGTGTAGTCCTCCGCTGAATTTGTAGTCTTGACAGACAAGAAATAAGCAGACTTAGTAACCCTGTCCACTATCACCCAATTGGAGTCACGTTGTCTGCAAGTATGAGGTAAACCCATAATGAAGTCCATATTTATCACTTACCACTTCTATGTAGGAATGTTAATCTCTTGAGTCATACCTCCTGGTTTCTGGTGTTCTACCATAACTTGTTAATAGTTAGAATGCTTAGCCACAAAGTCTGCTATGTCTCTCTTCATGCCGTTCCACCAAAAGTCTTCCCATAGATCATGGTACATCTTAGTGGCACCTGGATGAATGGAATACCTGGAGTTATGAGCTTCTGTAAAGATATGCTGCCTCAACTCACCCACATTAGGAACACACAAGCGACCCTGGTAACGAAGCACACCATCTCAACCTTGGAAGAAAACCTCAACTTTCTGCTCATGAACTACTCCTTTCAACTGAAGTAACAGGATCACTATCCTTTTTTTCCTTAACCTCTGCTACTAATGAAGATTCTGATCCATTCAAAACTATTACCCCACTATCTGATATGTTCGTAAGGCAGGATCCTAAGCGAGTAAGCTGGTGAACATCTTTGGCTAGCTCTTTCCTTTCTTCCTCAACATGTGTTACACTACCCATGGACAACCTGTTGAGAGCATCAACCATTACATTGGCCTTACCCGGACGGTAAAACACATTCATGTTATAGTCTTTGAGGAATTCAAGCCATCTCCTCTGACAAAGATTTAACTCTTTCTGGGTGAACACATACTGGAGGCTCTAATGATCTGTGAATACATCAACATGAACACCATACAAGTAGTGTCTCCAAATCATTAGGGCAAATACTATGGCTACAAGCTCTAGGTCATGAGTCGGGTAGTTCTTCTCATGGACCTTAAGCTGTCTAGAAGCATAAGCTATGACCTTACCTCGCTGCATCAACACACAGCCTAGGTAGACCCTGGATGCATCACAATAAATCACATAACCGTCTGAACCATCTGGTAGAGTCAAGACCGGAGTTGTAGTCAACCTAGTCTTTACTTCTGAGAAGTTTTTATCACACTCATCTGACCACTGAAATTTGACCTTCTTCTGAGTCAACTTGTTCAATGGGGAAGCTATGGATGAAAATCCTTCAAGAAGCTTTTGATATTTGTTGGAGAGGTGGGTCTGGGCCAGTGTTGTACTGCCTTAATTTTCTGAGAATCCACTCGGATCCCTTTGTTGGATACCACATGACAAAGGAAAGAAATAGACTATTACTAGAATTCACATTTGTTGAACTTAGTAAATAACTAGCGATTTTGAGATTTTACAGAACAACTCTCAGATGATTCGCATGTTCTTCCTCACTTCAAGAATAAATGAGGATATCATCAATAAAGACGATGACAAATAAGTCCAAATATTGTTTGAACACCCTGTTCATTAAATCCATGAAAGCTGTAGGAGCATTTGTTAGTCCAAATGACATAACTACAAATTCATAATGACCATACTGAGTTCTGAAGGCTATCTTCGAAATGTCACTATCTCTAACTCTGAGCTGATGATAGCCGGATCTGAGGTCTATCTTAGAAAAGCAACTAGAACCCTGAAGTTGGTCGAACAAGTCAACAATCCTAGGGATGGGAAATTTATTCTTGATTGTAACTTTATTCAATTGCCGATAGTCAATGCTTATTCTAAGAGAACCATTTTTCTTTTTCGCGAGTAACACTGGAGCACCCCATAGAGAGATACTAGGTTTGATGAAGCCCTTATCTAGAAGGTATTTCAACCACTCTTTTAATTCATTAAGCTCGACTAGAGCCATTCTGTAAGGAGGAATCGAAATGGGCTGGGTATCTAAGAGGAAATCTATTCCTAAGTCGATTTCCCTTTCAAGAGGAACTATGAGAAGATCTTCTGAAAACACTTTTTGAAACTCATTTACTATTAGGACAGACTCAAGAGTTGGGGTTTCAGAATTTGAATCCTTAACCCTAACAAAATGATAAACATACCCTTTGGAAATCATTTTTCTGGCCTTAAGGTAAGAGATGAATCAACCCATAGGCAGTGAGATACTACCCTTCCATTCTAAGATTGGCTCGTTTGGAAATAGAAACTGAATGTTCCTAGCTCTACAATCGACTGAGGCATAACAGGAATGCAACCAATCCATGCATAGAATGATATCAAAATCTACCATTTCTAACTCTAAAAGAATAGCTGAGGTGACTTTCAAAGAGACTGTGATTGAGAAATTTATGTATACTCGTTTAGCTATAACTGGGTCACCAACTGGAGAAGAGATTGAGAAGGGTTTTGAGAGAGTTTTTGGAGTGACCCCAAAGTTTACTGCTATATAGGGAGTTATAAAAGACAGTGTAGCCCATGGATCTAACAATGCATAAACATCTAAATTAAAGACTCGTAACGTACTAGTGACTAGATCAAGAGAATCTTCCTGATCCTGGCAAGCCTAGAGGACATACAACCTATTCTGGCGCTGACGAAACACCCTGCTGAGTTGGGAGACCTGCTGATGCTACTGGAGCTGTAGACTGAGCCCTATTATTGTTAACTTCCTACCCCTGCCTGGTAGAAGGACAATCCTTCAACCTATGATCTGACTGACCACAGCCAAAACACCATTCCCTGCCTCTAAGACACTCGCCCAGATGATTCTTACCACTATTTGGACAAGTTGGGAAAGTCCTGTTACCTGAAGCACTCCCGTGAGACTTAGATCCTGATGACCTACCCTTTTGATCATGTCAAAACCTGGGCGATGGAGCACTAGATGATGAAGGTGCTGGGCCTGTAGATCTCAGCTGAAACTGTGAGCGATTTCCACCGCCTGACTTTGTTATGAGTATTCATAATTTCCTGTTGTGGCCTTTTTCTTATTCTTAGCCAATTCCTTAAGCTTTTCCCCCTCAACCTGCTGAGCTTGAGTCATTAGTCTGGAGATATCCATATCCCCTAGAAGCGTAGAATTACTGCACTCGGTCTTCACCACATCGGATACCCCAAACAAGAACTTACTCATCTGTGCCCTTGAATCAGCAACCATGTGTGGAGCATACCTATAGAGCTGGGTGAACTTTAGCCTGTACTCTTGGACCGACATTGAACCCTGCTTCAAGTTCATAAACTTTTGTGCCTTAGCTTCTCTCAATTCCCTTGGGAAGAACCTGTCTAGGAAAGCCCCAGTTAAACAATCCCATGTCACAAGAGCTGCATTCTCACCCCTATTTTTCTTCCACTGCGTGAACCAAATATGAGACACGTCCTTAAGTTGGTAGGATGCTAACTCAACACTCTTAGTTCCAGTCACTTGCATTACTCCAAGAATTTTCTTAACCTCATCAATGAAGTTTTGTGGGTCCTCACCTGCCTTCGACCCTAGAAATTCAGGCGGATTAATCCGAACAAAGTCTCGAACCCTAGATGTAGTTTATCCGCCATTTGTGTTAGTAGGGACTAGAACCTGCTGATTATTTTGATTGGCCACACTTTGAGCCAAGAGCTTGATCCCTTTCCAAAATTCAGAATTCGTAATTGATGCTTATCGTGACCAACGACACTAACCTACGGTACGAGTGTCTATGATCGTCGTTATATAGTAACTCAACTAAAGGTTGGGGTCGTGTCCCATGGGAGTGGTTTTGAGAATTAATAGAGAAATAAAATTAAGTTCTAACTAGTCGTAGCTAAAGACATTAACAATTAAAAACATTGTAAATTGAAAGGGGTGACACAAAAGTGTCAAAGATCAAATTGGAGGTTTTGTCACAAGTAGTAAAAACAACAAAAATAACAAGAAAATCAAGTATGGGAACAAGTTCTTGGGGTGTGACCGCAATACAAGTTGAGATAAATCGTTGGGTACATGCTTTTGACAGGAAATTTGCAAGATAATAGTGACTAGGCTAAGCTTTAGATGGAAATAAGTTCCCTCTCGAGCAACTTACCTCGTTTCAAATATGTTCCTCTCGGACACCCATTTGTCGCATGAGGGCCAGCCTACACCTTACCCACTCACTCTCTCGAGCTGAGTGTTAGGATATGGGACTAGGGCTCACCCTCTCGGGTTGAACCTCATGTCGACCCACTGCTTAGGCCATTAATCTAGTGGTCTTGGTTTTGCGACCTCCCTCTCGAGTAAGCCGAAAACACATGGATGATTTTGTATTTGCAACTACAAACCCATTAAATTAAACTACAACCACTAGGTGAAATCACCATTAAAATACATCTAACCTATCAGCAAGCAAGACCCAACAACAATATCAACACATATTTGCTAAAACACACCCCAAGAATGGGGGGTTTTTAGCCACACATCAAGAAATAAAAAAATACACCTAAAATGATACTAAAATCAAATGGGTGTAAGGAATTAAACCTTGATTTAAGCAAAGGAAAAGAATGGAGAAGACCCACTTCTAACTTGGGGAAGATGAAATCTTTCTTTCTTCAAGTCTTCCAAAAAACCCTCTCCAAATTTGAGAGAATATATCCAAAAAAGTACTATTCTATTGTGAAAATTAGAATAATGGTTCGACTCTTCAAAAATTAATAAGAAGTTTAGTATTTATAGACTTCAAAAAATAGTGCTGACGGATCTTTCGGCGAGGTTAGTCGGAACCAAAAATTAACTCGGCGATTCTCCCTTTGGTGTAGTTTATCGCCGTCTTGTACTAGCCTTCAATATCGTCCTATTTTGTGTCATTGGGCGACATAGTACTTCTTCGCGAAACTATTCGGTGAAGCATCTACTGGTCTTTTCATCACCTTTTTTATCTTGCTCCTTCAGGGCTTCGCGTACTAGAACCTAGGGTGGAGTGCGTCCTTCGTCGAATCGCCAACTGTGCTTGGCAATGCTCAGGCTTCAACTTCTTCGTTCTTTTCAGCCTTCTTGTTCCTTTTTGCGCCTAAGTGTCCATGCTTCCACTAAAACTTCAAATACCTAAAACTTAAGATTTTTCATAAGATATTGAGACAAAATAAACATTTGAGGACACTATTTCTATCAAAATAAAGCCCTAAATGAGTCCAATTTGTGGACTCATCAACACCCCCAACTTAAACTTTTGCTTGTCCTCAAGCAAGCTTAAGTTTAGCCGTTCAAAAATGATGTCTCAAACAGTGCTACACAAGACTCAGTCATGAATGTATACAACAAGACTCAAATTACTCATGCAAAGATCAACTGTCTACTCAAAGATTCAAGTTGTGACACACCATTACCAAAGATTCTCATGCTCACAATACTTGCTACTTGTGCAAGTTCAAGCTCAACAAAAAGTCTCCAAATGCCCTCACATAAATAATGATTCCATATTCACACACAGAGGTTAATCAATTCAAGATTAGGAATCATATACAACGCTCACACTCAGAAAGAGGAACACAATACATGTTTTCACCCATAGGCTTGCCCTTATTTTCCAATTGATCTTCGGTTCGGCTCACTGAAGATCAAAAAGGTCTTTCTAAGGATTGTAATGGGGATGAGTGCAAAGCTATGGTCATTTAGGCTCAGTGACTTTTCATCCTCGTGAGATGTGGTGTTCTCAAGGCATTCCCTTCGTTTTGTTTATCAATTCTTTTTCTAGTGCTTCTAAGTCATTTTTTTATTCACCTCCATGGATTGCTTGGAAACCCGATTTCTTTGGTACTTTATTCCACAAATATGTTGTTTTTTTTCAAAGGGTTTCCATTCTTATGCAACACTAGGGGTTAAGAGAAACTTTTCTTGCACTTCTTGACTTCTCCTTTTCCTTTTCACCATCCCCAACTTAGGCTTTTGGCCTAAGTTGGCTATTCACTAAACCACAAAATCAAGAGGATTATAGGTAGTGGGTCAAGTAAGGTCTAGGGTTCATCAAGGTTCTTCCAAAGAAAGGTAAGGCTCAAAGGGTGTTCAAAAGAGTTTCACACACTTACGAGTAGGCCACAAAAGAGGTATATGTCAAATTTGGCTCACACTCTTCAAAAGTTACATAAGATCATTTCAAGAGCACACCTTACTAAATCAATAAGACTAACAGGGCAAATTCTAGGTTTATTCATGCAAGGTTCAAAGTAAGGTCATCACACAAGGAATCGACACTTGAGTCAAACAAGACCACACATTTTCGCTAGTGTGCAATGGTCATGACACGAAAATCAATTTGATAAATGGTTAATCACAACGAGATTCAAAGAGTTCACATATTGTCTATGCAACTTCATTTGGCTTCACCGTAGCCATACATTCATGTGCATTCAATTGTAAGCACTATTTAAGTCATCGGTATTGATCAAAACCGAGACTCAAATTTTTGCAAAGGAAAAGCCACATTCAACAAATGAGAGGTGGCAGAAATGTGCGAAAAATTCAAAAAATTTCGCAACGGTCAAAATCATTTTGCAAATAAAAATAAATGGAGCCTCAAGCTCAAACATCCACAGAAAAGCAGTAGTTAACACAATAATAGCTCAAAGCCCAAATACATAAGCAAAAACACGAACACGAGTCACAAATGGCACAAAAAGGGTGAGCCTCACCCCACCACAAATAAAAGAAATTTGTCCTCAAATGCAAATGAAATTAACCAAGATTTTAAAGATAACGAAAGACATAAAGGGAGGTAAAGAGGGGATCCTGGCTAATAGGTCGCTTCATCTGTCTGGGCATCAGTACCCGGAGTGACCACTAGAAGGACCAGCTCGACTAGATCCAGCAGCATAAGACTTTGCCAAAGATGCTTGTACAACAACATCTATCATGATTTATTTAGTCTCGGCTATGTCGTCCGCTGCAACTTCCTCAAATATCTCTTCGTCAGTCTCTGCTTCTGCTTTAGAGTCGGCTCTCTGGTTCGATCTATCCCCATATCCAGTGGTTATCTGAGGCATGTTAGGCATGTTTTGGATTTCCACTGTTCCAAAAACTATGGACACATCGGTTGACTTTAGGTGGTTTACGTCTTTTTGCAGTTCAACAATGGCAACTTTTTAGGCCGTCACCTTCTTTGTGGACCCTTGGTTATGCTCACACACCACTATTCTGACTGCTAGGGCATCAATGGTAGTGCTCCAAGGTGTCACAACATTAGTTAGGGCAATCTGAATCATGCCTAAAACAGAGGCCTCTAGGCTAGCAGCTCGACGATGAACGGCTAGGGCCAGCTGTCCCATTCGGAGTAGGGATGCCCATGTGAGTACAAGTCGGGGAACAATAATAGCAGTGACGGTTCTTAGTGAACGTGCATCATCAGAGTAACCTGGAGAATCAATAGGAGTCATAGTGGCAATAAATATACTTGAAGGCTCAAGGGCCGGAGTAGGCAAGGGTGCCTTTGCAGGCGATGCTTTTCTGTTTACTAACTCCACCAATGCTGCCTTTTTCCTTTCTGCCTGATCCTTAAGGTACTCGGCTTCGATCCTCCTGATATTAGTAGAGGATGTGGGCATTATTTCTACATTTCTTTTGGTATCTCGAGGCACTTGGGCTCAATTGCATAATTTTGTGATCAAGATTGGAAATGGAAGTGAGGTTCGGCTCTGTCTTGCATGCATGAGTATCTTTGACGCGATGATTGTACCCAAGTTTATCTAAGTCCCCTATATGACGCAACCCAGGTAAGCTGCCTTGGCAAGGCAAATGATTGACTCATTTTGGGATGAAATAATTGTGTTGCTGATTAAACCGAACCAGAACCTCGCGGTTATGTTTTTTTGTTCAATTGGAACTTCTTCTGCCACCCATTTTGGAGTCTCATTTGAAATTAGTAGGTCTAGCCACTTTTTCATCTCATCCAACTTCTTTGTTCTGATCAAGTACTGGCAGTGATCCCCAATATTTATGAGCATACCCAAGACTACGTTGATTTCCTCATTATCACACTTCACCCTTCTTCCTCTGATAACCACATAGTTAACTTCTTTGAAATCTGCTGCTAGTTGCTTTTGCTGGGGTATTAGCGCATTGTATGCACTATAGAACTCTCTTACCCAGTTTGGAATATAAGGGCCACGAGGTTTGGTGAAGATTTGGAACTTGTGGTATCTCAAACACTCCATTATCTCTGGGTGTCTGTCTATAACCCCGTCTATGGACAAACGCTTTTCCTCCAGAATTGTCCTTAGCCCCTTAGCCTTCACTCGATTCATTGATTTTGGATGAGAACCTTGTACTAGAGGTGCTAATACCATTTCCTGCTCTGGAACTGGAGGTGTAGTAGAGGTAGGCTAGGGAATCCTGGCCCTAAATGAATCATTCCGCTTTTTAATTCGCTGCTCAGCCCTCTGTGCGATTAGCAGATCTTCCTCATCAGAACCCACACCTTTGCTTTCAGATTGGTTGGGGTCATTTCTATAAAAGCTATTACTGCGAGTGCTTGCATTTGATAATTCGAAGGTCTTGTGTTTGCCCTTCCCTTTGTCGCCAGTTGTGGAAAGTTTAGCAACTTTGCTTCGGATTGCATCTGCATCCTTGTTGATTATAATCCCTTTTGTTTTACCTTGAGGTGGCTTACTTCTTCCTGCAGCTTTAGATCTAGCCATTTCTATATAGAATTCGGAAGGAGTTAAAACAACTGAATTAAATTCAGAGGGATGCAAATGCAAAAAATTTCCCCGAATAGATTGGCGAGTCGCCGAATAGCACATGACACTGATTTCAAGTAGCATAAAATTAAAGGCCAGATAGGGTCAAAGGGTGAACCGTCGAGTGATTAGGTGAGCTCGCTTCAGCACGTTGAATAGTCTAAACTTATCAAAAAGGCACAGCGCATGACATAGGATAACATTACTTGCAAATGGAGTATATCAAAAAGGCACAGCTCATGACATAGGATAACATTACTTGCAAATGGAGTATAAATGTCACAGTTAATTTCAGGGTTGGAGGACTAATCTTTTAGGCAGATTAAGTCAAGATTGTAATGCTAGGCAGCAAGTTAGTACAGATCCAAGCACTACTAAAGCATCTAGAATACTTACGAGGTACAAAAATTCTAAAAATACCAAGTAGGTGCAATTTTGCGACAATCGAGAGTGAGAGAATATGAAAAAGGTTGAAAGTCAAAGCCCGTGCCTTTATAAAAACCATCCAGATCTCACCCACTCAGTGATATTAGTTGGATTTTCTTCGCAACTCAACGATCCCCCGAGTGTTTATCTATTTCGCCGAGTTTTACAGAAACCTCAGTCAATATGAGGATTCAAACGGTGGTCTTTGTAGTGGTCGTTGATCTAGTTGGCGGTTCACCGATTGGACTTGTGTAATTCATCCTGTACCTATCACAAACTTTTCATACCCAATCCTAAAAAATCAAAACACCTTTATTTCAAAAGTAACAAAATTAAAATAGTTAAGGGTTTTGGGTTGCCTCCCAAATAGCGCCTTAGTTAACGTCGTGGCACGACGTGGATTAGCACCTAAATTTCACTTTTGGGGTTAGCCAAAATATTGTTTGGTAACCCCTTGTCTTGTGCCTGATAGAGATGAGGCATTAAATGACCCAAGCGAGTTTCAATTAGATGGATAGATCTAGAGTGAGAACCGCACATCTGGTTCAGAACTTCTACATTTTCCCTAATCTCCTCTAGTACTCTATCTTGCACATTTAACTTCTAGAGAATGGTATACTAACATATCCTTAACACATTTATTTTCAATGTCCATAGATATTCCCTGCTCAATAGGTGGCATGCATTTGCTCTTCTCTTTGGACATTACGTCTAGTTTTTTGACCTTTTGGGTCAAGTTATCCATATGATCCAGCAAGATGATCAATTGTTGTTCCTTCTCAATATCCTTATTAGTCTTAGTCACAAGGTCAAGGAGTTTTGTTGCGGTCTCATAGGAGTATCTCTCAAGGACACCTGGGATAAGTTGATCGATTAATCCTCTGTTTCTGGGATTTAAACTCCGATAGAAGCACTCCAGTAGAACTAGATCGGGGATCTCATGAGTTGGGCATGCCGAAAACACATGGGTGGTTTTGTATTTGCAACTACAAACCCATTAAATTAAACCACAACCATTAGGTGAAATCACCATTAAAATACATTTGACCTATCAGTAAGCAAGACCCAACAACAATCTCAACACATATTTGCTAAATCACACCCCAAGAATGGGGGGTTTTTAGCCACACATCAAGAAATAACAAAGTACACCTAAATGATATTTAAATCAAATGGGTGTAAGGAATTAAACCTTGATTTAAGCAAATGAAGAAGAATGGAGAAGACTCGTTTCCAACTTGGGGAAGATGAAATCCTTCTTTCTTCAAGTCTCCCAAAAATCCCTCTCCAAACTTGAGAGAAAATATCCAAAAAAGTAATATTATATTGTGAAAACTATAATAATTGTTCGACTCTTCAAAAATTAATACTCCCTCCGTCCCATTTTATGTGATGTAGTTTGACTCGGCACGGAGTTTAAGAAAGAAAGAAAGACTTTTAAAACTTGTGGTCCAAAATGAATGATAGAAATTTGTGTGGCTGTAAATCATTTCATTAAGGGTAAAATAGACATTTTATAGTTAAATTGTTACTAAATATAGAAATGTGTCATTCTTTTTGGGACTGACTAAAAAGGAAAGTGAGTCATATAAATTGGGACAGAGGGAGTAACAAGTTTTGTTTTATAGACTTCGGAAAACAGTGTTGGCGGATCTTTCGGTGAGGTTAGTCAGAATCACCGATTAACTCGGTGATTCGCCCTTTGGTGTAGTTCGTCGCCGTCCTGCAATATCTTTCAACATCTTCGTGTTCTATGTCATTGGGTGACATAGTACTGCTTTGCAAAACTATCTGGCAAAGCACCGACTACTCATTTCATCGCCATTTTGATCCTGCTCTTTCATGGCTTCGTGTACTGGAACAAAGGGCGGAGTGCATCCCTTCGGTGAATCACCAAGTGTTCTTGGCGATGCTCAGGCTTTAGCTTCTTCGTTCTTTTCAGCCTTTTTGTTCCTTTTTGCGTCTAAGTGTCCATACTTCCACTAAAACTTCAAGTACATGAAACTTAAGAGTTTTCATCACATATTAAGACAAAATAAACATTTGAGGACACTATTTCTATCAAAATAAAGCCCTAAATTAGTCCAATTTGTGGACTCATCAATAACCTCATGGTTTGGGAAAGGGGGAACTGCGTTAGCATTGCGTGCATTAGCATTCCGTGTGTTAGCTCTATGAGGAGGTATGATCTAAAACGCATAATGACTAATTAGAAAGGAGAAGTTGGATCATACCCATGCACGATAAGATTAACAAAGAAAGTGAAGTTTTTCTTTAAATATTTCGTAGGCTCTCCCTCATAGATGTGGCACGCTTCACACTCATGAAAGGGAAAAATCATAATGGTTGTATTGTTTGGAAATTGGTTAAAATTTAACTAATGATTAAATAATACTCCCTCTGTCCCTAGTTACTTGTCCGCTTTAAAATTTGCACACCTATTAAGAAAATAATAATTGATATAGTGACTTTACCATTTTATCTATATTCACTTTTGTATGTTAAATGTGATGCTTCAATAGTTCTATTCAATTTCTTATTGTGTCTTTTCCTTAGCGTAATATACATGCTTAAGCAACCTTTAGCAAAAAAATTAAGTTATACTATAAAATTTGCTAATGAAGAAACAACTTTTAGACACCCTAAAACTGTTAAACCTAATGCTCTGATACTAAGTTTGTCACGCCCCGAGGCTGCCCCCTTGACGTTACATGGGACCTAGGATCACGAGTGGCCCCAAGCTAATCCTGAGTTTGGTATGTCATAAGCATACTAAAATTAACTAAGTAAAGCATGAACTATGCGGAAGTTAAAAATAGTTAATATCTGAAATGGGGAAAAATACAACTAGTCTGAATATGTAAAACATACTAAGAGTTAAGTGATATCTAAAACAATCATTTAACAACTCAAGCTAAATCTACTACTATGTCTAAAAAGCCTCTAAGTGAGTTGAGTTGTTAGGACATGCCCCCATCTAACTCTAACAAAACTGAAAGCAAAGATTAAAATGAAAGCATGTCTACTGTCCCCGGAGTATGAGGACTCACCACTGAAGCTGCTGAATGCGGACCGAGAATCAATCTAAGCGTGATCTGAATACTGAGTACCTCAACCTACATCATAAAAGGATGTATGGAAGAGTATGTGTCAGTAATTGTATTTTACTAAGCATGCATGCTATATATATTACACTAAACAAATATATATGAGTTGAACAAGAATAACTAAGCGATGACATAATCTGAACAAGAATATAAATACTGAAACATATATAAATGAAAAAGTAAGTTGAATGCAATGACCAAGTATTAATCATGAAGATAACATGATGAACTCTATATTGATATAAATGTTGAAAACCTAGTCAAATGCACTAAGAGCTGATTGTGGGAGCTACTGGTAACCGACATAAACCACGTGAGCTAAATGTGGAGTCTGATGTATACGCCCCATCGAGATAACCCATTATACCTTGCCAGGGGTATAAAGGCATGACTGGCGTGATCATTAAATATGATGCCCAATCGAGGGGACTTATAATCCTATGCGGGCACGTAGTTTTGGGACTATGAGGGTATGTTGAACCCTAGTCCAACTCGGTGCTAAGTTTACGCCCAACTGAATGTATATGAAGATAAAATGCACTAAGTACTGAGTACCTCAAAATTGACATGCTAAGTGAGAATGCAACATTTATATACTGATAAAGTGACATTCGAAATTTGGAGAATAATTTTCTGTTTAACTGACCTAGCAAGTTTAATTCATGAACTAAGAAATTTTACACACACTAGGGTTCTGAGTTTTGTATAAGAAATTTAGCAATGTTTTCAAGAAAACATGTTATTTAGATTATAGATACTATAACAACTGAAATCATAACAATTCTCCAAGATTTTACAAACCCTAGGTTTAAAGAACCTATGTAGAATCAAGGATTTAACTAAATTCTAGGGACCTAGTGGATAAAAGGAATCCACTAGTGAAATCCCACATACCTGGTGACGAAATCTACAGAGAAATCTTTTTGATTTCGAGGTGGAAACTTGAAGAACATTGTTGCTTGTTCTTGAAAGAAATTGGCGCCTCTTTCTCTTCTTTTCATTCTAATTTGGATGGATTTTTGTAGAATGAGGGTTATGGGTATGTTTGACTAGGTTATTAGATTTATTTTGAGTAAAACGACGTAGTTTAGGATCAAACATCATAGTTTAAGATCCCAACGCATAGGGGAAAGGACTAAAACAACCATGACTTAAATCTAACGAGTGCAACCTACTACAGGACTGATGGGCCGTCATTTGACCTACCAATCGTCGTTAGGAGTTATCGTTCATGCTCTACCCAACAAGGCTTCACCAAACTCTTTTGCGTTGGAAAGAGGATTCAATTATCTTTCATGTGATAGGTCATGGGCCACCTAATTCAATTTGTGTTAAAAGATATGTCCGTTTGAAGTTGACCCAATAACACTTTTCCTCTAATTGGCTGTTGACCCTCACCTACGGTCAGCAGGTCCAACCACATACCATATTGGTTGACCAAGGGAGAGATCAGAGACTAAAAAAATTTGGACCTTAACAATCGAACCCCACCTACGGTCCGTGGTTGGTTCTGTTGGTACTGGCACGAGATTTTTGAAAACTAGGATTTTCTTCATTTTGAGATCCGAGTTGTTATAGGCTAGAAAACAAAAAATATTGATGAATGTAGTTAGATATTCGAAGGCATATGTGATATCCTTGTAGCCATTCACAAACATGTGGATAAAGATAGCAAAGTAATTAATTTTTCTAAAGGTTTAAGTCTCAACTACACGACTTTCACGACTATCATGCTAGCTAAGGCACCATATCTCACTCTTAATCAATTTGTTAACGCTTTGAAGGGCTTTGATATGAGGAAGGATGAAAAAGAAGTGCAACAACAAAACCATAACATGTCATTTTCTTCCCAAAGGGGCAACAAAAGAGGAAACTACTCTCAAAGAAGAGGAAATGATAACTTCAACTCTAGAGTAAGAGGCTTCAAGCCTGCCGAATAAGGAACTTGTTCCTATAACAGGAAATATGGACCAGGTTCTCAAAACAGTCGTTCAAGTAGATTTCAGAAGACGAACAATACTAAGGCCTGTCAAATCTGTTATAGGAATAATCATACTGCTCTTAAATTTTTCTACAGGTGAGACTACTCTTACCAGGCTGCAGATGATGTAATTCTCACAAGAAGAATCACAATAATCAGCGGAAAACAAGAAATATAGAAGAAGATACACAAGATAAGAAACAATTGGCAACTAAATGATGTATTATATCAAATAACCTCCAATCTAGATCCTAATAAGCACCTAATCCGGATAAATAGATAGACACAACAAGAGGAAACAAAGAGCAACCTATGGGTATATTAAACCCAAAGGCCTCACTTCGTTAATCAAACAGGAAGCACCTAACTCTTACGAAGACCTCAAGGAAATTGATATCCCAAGAAACCCCTGTTTCTAAACAAGGTTCAACAAAAGCTTACCAAGCTTTCAAACACTCACACAAGGAGTTTAGGTTTACAACCATAATATTCAAAATCAGTCTACCCTAAAATAAACCCCTAAAGGCCTATTTATAGTTTTAGATATTATTACATAGATGGGACCCACAAGTGACCCAAAATGGGCCAATAGGTAAGCCAAGTCGGGCTCACCTAATGGCTTGGCGATGCGCCCAATAGGTTCGGTGAGGAACTCTACTCCTTACCTTGGCTGGGAAGCTACTGGAACTTTGGGCGGTTTGGGGACCATCGCCCAATCCACTTGGCAGTGCACCAATGGTCTTCAGATCGCCCAGTGAGCAGTTTTCCCCTTGGTAGCTCCTTAGGCAGTTGGTGATCTTGGGAACCCTCGCCAAAGGGTTTTGGCGAGTCACCAAAGTGTTCTCCAGTTCACCGAATAGAGCACATTCTTCACTTGCTCCTCCTGGCTTCGTTAGTTCTCCCATGCTCCAAGCTATCATCCAAGCATGGTGTTGCCCAACTAGGAGCTCCTTCAAGGCATTGAACTCCCTCTTTGGCATCCATTATGCCAAACAACCTCCATCCTTGTGAACACTCCATCAAAGCATTGAAGTTCGTGAATAGATAGCCTTGACGTAATCTATTTTACATCATTTTCCCCTTCTTGAAAAGGATTCGTCCTCGAATACATACTTTGCAAAACCATAGGGGAAGCAATCAGGAACAAGATCCTCATGGCATGAGGGTTAGCGTTGGCAATAACAGTTTCATCACCATGCCAAGGGTGCACAAATTTAACATATAACCAAGCATCACAAATATCAACCAAGGGTTTGTAACCCATCAAAGCAATAGATACTTGGCTAAGTAAGAAACACTGACAAAGGGGTAGAGCGTAGAAACCAATACACTTAAACAACCTCAAGTGTAAACCCTCATTAGTTCCACATTCAAACAAGCACAAGACCCTTATGTCAAGTAGCACATAAACATTCTCAAAACTAAGTGCAAGGTCATAAACAAAGTTAACCCAAATTAAGATTCCATCCAATGCACTAGCTAACTTCAAGAATGTAGTTATTCCCAATTCATGAGCGGGGTCAAATACAAAAGTATTCCCCACACAACTTGGCAAACAAACCTCATTCAAGCACATAGGATCAAGTAATAACACCAAGTAAAAATCACATGAAAGAAAAAGGGTGTTACTACCATACCCATCACAATTTAGACAAACACAGAGGTCAAATGGGAAGGGAAAATATAGCATCGAGTCAAAGAGACTCTCATTTGCCCCATTGATTCCACTATTAACATAAAATATGGTACCCACACCAATATGAGTATCATCATATGCAAATAGATAATAGAGAAAGGTGTCATGCTCACTAGGGACATCTAAGGTGTTCTCATATGTAAGATCACAACTAGCTTCAAGGATCCTAGCACACATCACTTTACAAGAAAGAACACCCAAAGACTTCATGGTAAATTTAAAATAAACTTCACCTTCTCTCAACAAAGAGCTCATACCCCCATAAAATGTACGATCGACAAGATCATACTCAAAGCATGAGTAAACAAAAGGGCTTAGGAAACTACCCTTCCCCATACACAATGTAGGCTCCTCAATTGGATTGTAAACCCTCAAGAAGGACTTTCCATCGTAGGGAAAGGTGTCAACAAATCCATCCAAATGATACCTGTCATCTTGAACAAGCATCACTACACAAGTGCCACAATTTAATTCATTACCGGGGTCAAATGGAAAGGAGATCCATGGACTTGGACCAAGTACTTCTCCTTTTGCTCGATTGACACTCTTATTTTCCAACATCATACTCCACTCAACATCATGAACATATCATATGCAAACAAGTAATAGAGAAAGGTGTCTCGCAAGTCAACTTCCTCGAGGATGTTTTGATGAGTATGACTACCAATAAGCTCAAAAGGGTTGGTCATACTATCAAGGATTGAAACACACCAAGAAGAAGAAGTAATTAGAAAACCAACACCACCTTCTTCCTCATTACATTCCTTCCCCACAAGAGTACTCTCATCTTCGAAGAAGAGATTTCCATCTTTGGGAGGGAAAGCTTCACACTATAGTGGGTTGCTATAGACAATATAGTTATTAAGAACTACCCTGCTCTGAAGTTTCACTAGGAGTAATTTCATCATCTTCAAATAAGATATTGTACTTAAAGAGGGAATGATCAACCACTAGGGAAGAATTAAAACATTCAAGTTCACCCTAAAAATGACACATATCATTTTTCGAAGCATGTTTAAGCACATGATCTCTATGAGCAAAGCAAACAATCAGATCTTCCATAATAGATATGCTCATAGAGCCACTCCTATTCAGTTGATTAACATTATCATTAGTATCACTAACTTGAGGTTCCTTAGTCACATTACAAGGACCCTCAACCAGTTAACTACCCTCACACACTGGTTGATCAACATAATCATTACAAGATAATGAACTAGCATTCAAAGCACGGGTGTCAACACTAGGTGGACACAAATCGATCTTACTAGAAGAATCAATTCAGTCATCAATAGGATCAACTAGCGTATCCACATTCTCAACAAGAACATTATCAATATAAGGTAAAGAATCAATAGGCTCACTTAAAGACAAACTAAAATTCACACTTTGTTCATTTGTAATGGCAAAAGTGTTAAGTTTAGCTATTTTACCTTGATGCCCACAAGAAAGATCTTCCTTACCCTCAACTGACACTCCTTTAGGAATGTTTGGATAGCCCATAAGTGTATCCATTGAAAGGGCTTCACGAGGATCCTGCAAAAGGAAAGAAACAAAATGGGGAGGGGAAGAGTGAGATGGGTTAGCTTACAACTCATGATCCTTAAGGATCAATTCACTTTCGACTCCCACTTACTCCCTCATCACTTTATGCTCAGCCCACAACAACTTGGCCTTTCCTTTCAACTTCCTCCTTTCTCCTTCTCCTTGGGCCTTAGCCTCCACATGTCATTCCTCCTTCCTCCTTTTATCCCTCAACTCATCCATCTTTTGATACATCTTTATGACTTGGGATGGTGACATTGGCTTAAGGACATACTTATGACCCATTGACATGATGGTGTATGTTTTGTGCTTTCCATTATGTGTGGATGCATGGCTGTGTTGTTAGGGTCTCCCAAGTAGTACATGAATAGCTTGCATGGGAATCACATCACAAAGGACATCATCTTGATATTTCCCAATTTGGAACTTAATCAACACCTGCTCATGTACCCTCAATTCCGCATCATTCAACCATTGAAGTGTGTATGGTTTAGTAAGCTTAGTGGTAGGAAGTTCAAGTAGTCCACCACGGCAGTGCTAGCAAGGTTGGCACAACTTCCACTATCAATGATCAAGACACATACTTGGTTCTAGATAAGGCACTTGAGTAGAACATATTCTTTCTTTGCTCGCGATTGATCATGGCCTTCCTAGGTATAGTCCGCCTTACCACATATGATGGTAGTGTGAACTCTCACTCTTTGGGCCAAGTCTCATCCATTTGTGATAGCCCATCCTTTATGGCAGTTAAACGCTCATGCATGCGCCTAATCGTCCGACTTACATCCATGGTCGCTTCCATGATAGTTCCCAAAGTAACCTTCCCCTTAGGTGGGTTGGTTTCACTTTCGGTTGCCATGGTACGTAACAATTAAGACAACTTAACAAAAATAGCACACAATATTAGCGTTAGTAAAACAAACTCACAATCACTTGTGTTTACACACCTATGATTGCCTCTCAAATTGGTGTGGCTAATATTGAAGATTGCTTCTACTCAATTGATCACAAGGTCTCGATTTCTACTCTAGGTCAGAATATATTTTTATTTCAAGAAGAACGGATGACTCGATTAAAGCAAATGGACTTGAGTCAAGAAGTTAACTATGAAGTAAAACGAAAAAAGTACAAAAAGAAAAATCACTAACAAAGAAGTGAATTCAAGAACCAATAGTAAACAAGTAGAGTAGTTACGAGTTGAAAATCAGTTTAGGATTCGTGACAACAAACTTAGAACAAAAAAGAAAAGAAAACTAGGAATTAGAACCTGAGATTAGAAAAGGTCATAACATGCGTTTCCCATCGCCAAATGGCCTATTTTCTTCGCCAAACGTGAAGTTCAGCTCGCCAACTTGAAGACTGACTCGCCAAACTCGACAATCCTCCAAGGCAACTTGGTGATCTGGGTGGAAGTTCGGCAATGCGCTGAATGGATTCGGTGACCAAGGCTGAGCTCGCCAAAATTTCCAGTAGCACCACCGAAATAGGGGACAACTTGGTGACCTAGCTGCCTAAAGGGCGAGGTGCCGAGTAGACTAGGCGAGCTAAGTCGGGGCTCTCTCAATGTCCAGCATCTGCACCTGCAATTCTCCAAAATTTGACTTGATGTGGTCCCCCCTTCCTTTGTCCTTTAGTCTTTACCCTTTTAGGTAAATTCCTTTTTTTACAAACACTTTTACACTTTCTCTTTCTTCCTTTTTGGATCAAACTCTCTTTCTTTTGAAAATTCCTTTCCTTGAAGGTTTGAATGTTCTTCAAGAACAAGATGAACACCCAAAATAAAACCCTTAAAATTTTGTCTCGGAATTTCACAAAAATTTAAGTGAAGGGCTCTCCTTGATATGGGAAACAACACCCAATACTTTTTGACCTTTAATTCCAAACAAAAAATTTCAAATTTCAAAACCGATTTCCTTCTTTCTTCAAGTAATAAAGAACACCATGAACATGAAGAACACCCAATTTCAAATCCAATGGATTTCCAATCCATTTTCACCCAAATTTTAGATATGAACTGTTAAGGATATAGAGATCAAACCCCAATATCCAAGGGTATCCAATTTAGCCTAAATCTGAAAACCCATTTGAAGTTCTTCAAGCCTTTTCACTCAACAATGGTGGATTCTTCAATAGAGCTCCAAACTTCACCAAATTTCTGATCCAAACTTAAATAAGGTTAGGGAACACTAATCTAACCTTAGAACTTCAAACAAGACGCAAATTAATAATTTTTTTTGGGGTTTTCTAGAAAACATTTTTTACCTTTTTTTTTGTAACAACCCAAGACTAGAATTCGTAGGACCGAATCTAAGCCTTGCTCTGATACCAAATGATGTAATTCTCATAAGAAAAATCATAATAATCAGTAGAAAATAAGAACGATAGAAAAAGAGACACAGGATAAGAAATAGTTGGCAACTAAAGGATGTATTAAATCCAATAACCTCCAAACTAGATCCTGACAAGCACCTCATCCGGATAAATAGATAGACACAACAAGAGGAAACAAAGAGCAACCTATGGGTATATTAAACCCAAAGACCTCACTTCGTTAATCCAACAACAAGCACCCAACTTTTACGAAGACATTAAGGGAATCGATATCTCAAGCAACCCCCATTTCTAAACAAGGTTCATTCGTTGGCATTGGGAATCAAAATTGCTACCTAGATGATATATTATACTTGAAAGAAAATAAGAATATCTCATGGAGAAAAAGAGATGACGGTTTTCTAGAATATGACATCTAGAAAAAAGAAGTGGACGAGTTTACCTTGAATCAAATTTCACCTACTACAGATTCATCCATTGGGTTCACATGATGTTTAGCTTCCTTGAGAATTCTATAGGACTAGAAGTTTGTGGAAAGTTTAGCTTCCTTGAAAATTCAATGGAGCTAGAAAATTAGATTATTAATTTGTATTTTATTATAATTGTTGTGTGATTAATGATGAGACTCTTATTGTCTCCGATGCGTAGAATGTTGTGAAGCAGTTATCAACTTTCATTATGGTTTGGTTAAAGTTATTATATATTTGACATTAGCTCCTTCCGTTTGGAATGATTATGTTATATTTTGTGAAAACATGTTAGTTTCTTGAAATGTCTTGATTTTTCATGGCATGTCTATAGTTTTATTCCTATAATTATAAATGCATTTAATAGTGTACAGATCTAGAATATTAACATTTTAGCTAATTTATAATTCAATTAGAAAGAAATTTGAATGGCTATTGACCATTAGAAATTGTAATAAATCCCCATAAGATAAATATTGATGGAAGGAGAAAAAATTCTAAGTGGTAGGGATTGATTATAATAAGTTGTAGATTTCATGAGTTAACACAAGGAAGAAGGATTCCAATCATATATATGGAGGTACCTAACATTGCTTCTTAATTAGATTGATTAGGAAGGTTTTCATCATGAGACCGGAATGTTTATAGAAAGATTTCGCAAAGGCAAACTCTAGATACGATATGTTATGCGTAAATTCTTAAGAGGCAGAAGGGGATGCACAAGGTAGAAAATTGTGAAGGAAATTAGTTCTTTATTCCCTTTATATCATAACTAGTCTATGCTTAAAAGCACTAAGAAATCATCTAAAAAGTATGATCATTTACTACCCATGATGGCTACATGGTTTATGGAGACTTGAGTTATTATGAACTCGCGTCCCCATATCGGTGCTCAATACTACTCCCAAAATGTACTTAGCTCATATGTTTTTAAAACAAAACTTTTTTCTTTGGTTTGAGATAATTACTCAAAACTTAGCTTAAAAGCTCTCTTGGAATCGATGTTCCCTTTCTTGCTCAAATGTGAAAACATTTCTAACTTTTGGGAATACTTAGTTCCCGTATACTCTTTGAAGAAATGAACTTTACTCTTAACTCTTTAGTCAACTCAAGCTAAGTCTTAACACAAAGTTAAAACGTTTGTAAAAGACTTTTGGAAAACTCTACGAACTTCACTTAACTCCTAACCTCTTTACTTGACTCTTAACTTTCCTTGAATTTAAATTTATGGATTCAAGGTTATGCTTCAAGTTTACGGATGATTTCTAGGTGTTTAGAAATCATTTAGAGTAGTTAGAATCAGTAGGAAGTGTTAGTACACCTTAGAAGGACTTAAACGGGCTAAACGATGAAAAATGGGGTTGGGGCGGACGGCCCTGGCGTGCCGCGCCAACCCCCAAAGTTCAGAGACTCATTTTGGGCTCACTACTGGCGCGCCACCTCAGCCTCTCTAGCGCAGATGGGGTGCGCCGTGCCAGGCCCTCCCCAGGTGAATTCCTGACTAATTTTCTTCTCATTTTCTAACCTTAATTCGATTAAACTCAATTCCTTTTCTCAATATCTTCTTAGATTCAGATACCCAAAACATATACACTGGAATTCAACTTGAAACAACTCTTAAAATCGATAAGACATGTCAAGAAAACTCATCAATCCCATATAAGTTCAAGAATGAAAGCAATTCAAGAACACAACTCAAGAACATCAAATCCTCAATCTTTTAGGATGAAAATTACGTTGAATTAAACATGTTTGGCGCGTGGGTGGATGAACCCAACGCTATGTGAACTCACATACCTCGTAGGATTAAATCCTTGGCGAAATCCACAACCAAATTGTACGATCTTGACGAATCTTGCCTTTTCTCCTTCTTTCTCCTCTTTTCTCCTTTCTCCAAGCCCTAGCGTAAATTTCCAATTTTCTAAACTGACCAAATTCTGAATTGACCCCAATTAAACTCCTAAAATCGAATTAAAATAATTGGGTAAGGAAAAGACTAAAATACCCTTTCAAAATCCGGTTAAGACTTTCCGTAATTGAACAACCCAACTTCAAATGGGCATATCTCACTCATACGAACTCGGAATCGTGCAACCTCAGCGACGTTGGAAAGATTATTCCATGATATTTCCTACAATATCTGGAAACACACCTAACTCATTCTGAGCTACGAGTTATTGTCGCTTGAAGTTGACCAAAAACTCAATTTAACATACTTAACAAATTTTCCAGATTTTTATATTTTTTCCAAAAATGACTATTTCCAATTTTTAACTTCTTTCTAGTTCTTTCAATTAGCAAGATGTTACACACATACCGAAACTGTAGAAAATTGAAGCACCATAAACATCGAAACCACTTTTACCATCAAAACATTAGCAAAACTAGCCTTTTAATTTCTTAAATTAAGCAATATTCAATTAAGTAACTTTGCTATTTGAGGAAGGATTATATATGTGAAATAAAAGTGAAATCTACAAGTTCACGATCATGTATGTATATATATACAATATAAACATGACAATAATTGATTTGATAATTTATTATTGAAAACTCATACCTCCTCAACTCTGATGAAATTATGTTTGGACTATGTTGCATGAAAACTTAACAATCAGAACGATAAATCAATGGCAAGAGAAAACATAAAAATGAATAATATATAACTTGAAAAAAACATAAAAATGAATAATATATAACTTGAAAGTTGAATAGAAATTTAAACAATATAAACATGACAATAATTGATTTGATAATTTATTATTGAAAAAGCCATACCTCCTCAACTCTGATGAAATTATGTTTGGGGCTATGCTGCATGAAAATTTAACAATCAGAATGATAAATCAATGGCAAGAAAAACATAAAAATGAATAATATATAACTTGATTAAAAAACTTATTTGAAAAAGGAATAGAAATTTAAGAGACAATTCAAGCTATAAGCATAGATGTATTCTTGAACAGAAAACAAAAGAAAGGGTCTTATATAAATCTTTAAGTCCTAATTGACTTTTCTTCTTCTGAAAAACCTTTCGATTCAATCAATAACCTTTCAAATTATCAGTGTTTTGTATTCTAGCAATTAAGATTCTTTACTAAAATTAATAGTGATTTATTATTATATTTTAGTTAGAATAATGATTTATTGTTATAAAAATTGCTTATTTAAATCTTGATTGTTGCAAATTGCAATTAAGAGACTTTTTTAAAAATTAAATGTTATAAATTGCATATACACGTTTCACTATGCTAATTATGATTTATTATTTTTTGAAAGGTAATTAAAACATTATTGTTTAATATTTAGTTAGATTTTTTAATTATATTTTAATTTTAATATAGAATAGGGGTAAAATGGTAATCCAACTTTAGAGTTTGGAGCTTTCCACTTTTAGTAATATATGATATGATATGATGATAAATGATGATGATATACATAATCTTCGCCATGATTCTGAGCGGAGATTTAAAAAGGAAAAAGTAGGAAAGACATTTTAGGAAATTCTTCGATGTTTCTAGTTGTGTAATCATATGCCCTACAAAGTCTTACCTAATGCTTATTCATTATATTTGTTCGAACTATAATCTTCAGATCCAAGTATTCTCAATCAAAATCTCATCTTCAAATGCTATTCAATACAAAGAGTATGGTCTTATATTTCCAAATTCATTTGGTCTACTACTGACCAAATTTCAGATAACTCTTATGTGTACACCTGGTAATGAAACCAACATATTAATCAATATCGCCCCTTCGTTCTAAAATCATACGTACATTTATTTTCTAGGACCTGTGGAAAAAAGATTAGATCTCTACATGTACTCCTCGAATCATATAGATATGTGTAAAGTCTTTAACCTTAAAGTAAGTTAATTAGAAGGTCATTTGAATGGCCAGTTGTTGATCATATTGAACTTCAACTGTGTAATATTCTTGTAAAATGGGTCTGAGTGAGAGGTATTGTTAGAAAATTGAATTAGGAACATGATTATGACATTCTGATATCTCACTTAATACAGATGGGAGATACATGTGAAATCAAAAAAAGGTTGGAGTAAGAGGTATTATTAGAAATGAAATTGAGAACATGATCATGACATTCGATTGGTCACGACTCAAGAATATAAGTCGTGATGGAACATATGGTCCCAGCCAATATGTAAGTAAGTCAACCCAATAAGTTTATCAATTCAACTTAAATATGTGACAAGTAAAATATCATGTACACTAAGTCTTTCACAAATATAAAATGTGATAAGTTAAAATACTACCCCAAATTTAGTGTCACAAGTACATAAACGTATAAAACATGATGTCATTCTCAAACTAAAATGATATGTCTAGACGTAAGAAATATCATGTCTTAATATTAGACCAACAGGATAAATAAAAAGTTAGAGGGAGATGTGGACCATGGATCAGCCAAGCAACTCACTACAACTCCAAGATAACTCAAGCTTAAACTCGGTAAGCTTAGCGAGATGCACTCATATTCAATTCAATTTGCACCACAAAAAAATGCAATAAGTATAGTATGAGTACGAAATCACGTGTACCTAGTATGTCTCATAGACCGACAAAGAAGAAGTAGCGACATGAGTATATAAGAAAATCATCCTTTAATTTTTCAAGTCTACATTATACTTATCAGCCAAGTTTCATCTAAAAGGGAGAAACAAATGACACATTATATTCAAACACCAATGAAGCATATAATCAAACAAGAATGAATTAAATAAAGAGATGCAATGCGGCACCATGAAATTATGTGAAGTACTCTCTCAATAGTATATACACGATAATTCTCAGAAAAACATTGAGATTTTATGACTCATGGGGGACTCGCGAGGTTCATATACCGACACGGATGATCTCCACGTGTATGTGTTGACGATCTCAATGCACTATCATAAAATCAATCCATCCCCAACATAGACAATCTCCACATGTCCAACTTATAAAAATATACTAAACTCAACATGGACGATCTCCATGTGTCAGGCCTTTATTCATACTCAATCCCATGTCAATGCATGTGCACAATATAATATCAACTAAATAGGGGGATGATGGTGCATCTCAATCAATCAATATCGATTTAACATATAATCACCTCAACTATCATAAATTTACGAGTTCAATAAAGAAACACAACCACACAAAGAAAAAGAGTCAATAATACATCAGCTAATGTCCATATGCTTTTGCATTCTCTAATTACAATATGTCATTCATAGTAACAAACTTTCCCTTCTATAACACTAGTACTCTTACCAATGCCCGTCACGCCATTGGTACGAGATTCCATTTGTCGCTCTAACCCATTACCTATTCCACTTTTAATCTTTAATTAGAAAAAAGTCCATCGATGAAGTCTATGAATTCTTAACATACCTCGAATGTCGAACATGTGTCACAAATCCTCAAGATTTTGCCTTCCTTTTTGCAAAGTTTCAAAGCATTCCTAAACTATAAAATATACATTATTTGTAAGTAAACGATTTTGTACACGCCTATTTTGCTATACTTCTAACCCATACCTCAAAATTCACCGAAAAAGTTTAATCGAAGCCCACAAGGACAATTTGGAATTTTAGTAAAATTATATAAAATAGTATATACATAATTTACCCATAAATCATAGATAACAAATCTATAATCAAGTTCCTAATCTTGATGCTTCATATATAAAATAGTATATACATAATTTACCCATAAATCATAGAGAATAAATCTATAATCAAGTTCCTAATCTTGATGTGGGTCGTTCGTTCGTGGGGAGAATCTCTCTCGTTACTCAGGATTTCTCTCAGTTGATCCGATGCGTCATAGATAGAATGGAGTGGGCTATACGCCGACCCGCGTTAAAAGCTTTCTTCTCTTATGAGATTTCGATTGAATAAACAATGGTTATTTCAAACACCGTCTACTGTCCCACCAACTGATCAGTGGGTTCATGCTTCATATCCCAACTCTCATATTTATTAAATTCAAATCTAGGGTCAAGTCTCATTTTCTCCAAATAACATAAATCTAATGGTATTCATATAATACAATACACCTAATATTAAATTACCTATCACAATGTGTCAAAACATGAATCGTAATGTGATAACTAAAAATAAATACAAATAAAAAGAGGAACAACTAGTTCTGGAAAATATACCGTAATGAAATTGCAATTTCTCTATTCCACTAACATATCCCGTCTTAGCTCATCATTACTCATGATTTTACCTAGCAACAATTTCTTTCTTGATTTAATCAACAAATGTAAAGAATCACATTGCAACATCTCCAAAAAAAGTTTGCAAAAAAAATCAATTTCTCCCCCCACCCAACATATATATGGCTAAATCAATGTATGCAGAGACAACATTACAACCTAACTGAAATTTTCTTACCTGGAGAGTTGTCACTCTTCGTTGCTATTGCCCCCAACAAAGTCTTGTTTAACGGCTGCTCTCTTCTTCTCTTCTTCTTTTTTTCTTCTTCAAAAAAATTCTTATGAACCAGAAAACCTAAATTTCACTATTTATTTTTACATATGGGCCAACTGACATAGGGCATATATACTTGACCCATTAACAGTAACCTAAATTAGTTATTTAAAGGAATACTCATCGATTAAATAAATGTAGTTAAACAAATAGTTTAAAATTCCCATTTAAAATTTACGGGAAGGGTATTTTATAAAGATAAAAAAAGGAAGAAGAAATAGTTCTACTACTCAAAACAATCAAACGAGTCGTTACAAAATTGAACTCTCTTTTAGTGGTTAAAATGATCAATGAAATTATAAAACTACCATTGAGAATTCAAAGAATTAGTGAAGAGATCATATCTAAGATTGTCCAATAATGGAACATAAAAGTTAAACATTGTCCATGAACAAGCTTCAACTACCTTCATTCAGAAGAAAAAAAAGTACAAGTTGGTACTTAGACACCCCATGATTTCTACTTTCTGATTAGATCTGTTGGTTGTCTTGGTGTGGTCTGAGTGCATTTAGGTCCCCTTTTTTGTTATCTTGGAAGACCTTTGGATCATTACTCTAAATAGGAGGAAATTTATTTTCTTTCCTAATATGTAAAATCAGGTAAGGTACTATGTGATTAGAACTCAATTATTACAACACCCCGAAAATTTCTAAGCTAAGACCCAACTATTCTTCATTAACATAAAAGTTCATGTCGGGTGATTCGTAAATTGCCCGTATTTTTAAAGGTAAATTGTTTAATGTGGGAATGATTTTGGATATCAATTAAGGTCACTAAAAACTCTTAGCACAAAGTTAAATTGAAAGTTTTCTTACCGATTAAGTTTTGATATAAGATTTTACTTGGGTCAACTTTAAACGACCATATCTCTTAGAATATAAAGAGTTACGTGTCCCATAACCTATCAAATTAAAGGTATTTGAATCTTCTTTCCAACGCCTCCAATTTCGCATCAATCCTAGTTTCGAGTAAAGACTAATGACTATTTTAGTAACCTAATACAGTGTAGTGACGAATTAGCCGACGAGAAAACATTAAAAAGAGTCGCTTTTGTCTTTTTACCTCTAAGAAAATCCTAAATGAATTTCTTGACTAATTAGAGACCCAAAATAATCAGATTTTCATCTCTTAATCCCTCATCTATTCTCTCTCAAACTCTAAAGCAAAACCCTAAGGAAAAATAAAAGTAGAAGACTCTATTCAAGATTCTTTCAATCTTTTCCAAGATTCTTTCTATCTTTTTCAAGATTCTTGTTCAAGGTAAGTCTTTCTCCAAGAATTCCATTCTTTCCAACTCAAATTCCTCCATACAATTATGAGTCACTAATGAAAATCATAATTCTTGGTCATAGAGTTTCAAGAAACTAATTCAAGAAATCTTAAGAAATGTTTTCTTCATTTTTCTTCTTCAAGCTAGGGTTTCAAGGCTTCTAATCAAGGTCTTCTTCAAGATTCTTCAAGAACCTTGTTCTTCAAGGTATGTAAGGCTATCAAAGTTTTGGAATAGTTCGTCCCCATGCCCTACATCTTGTAACACCTCAGAATCTAGTAGACTAAGCAAGGGTGCTAAGTGAAAAGTCACAAGGCAAGGATTTGAGCCTGGGCACCCTCCACAAAGGCCCAAACAGGGTGTGAAGGAAACCACGAGACGTGGTGTTGCCCGTGAAGGCTCCCAAAGTCAAGCCAAAATAGGGCTTCACCCCAAGAGCACCTAGACGGCTTGTGGAGGGCACCATGTGTCATGGTGAAGCCCGTGAAGGGGAGGTAGTAGCTGCCTAGAATCTGACCCTCCACACGAGCCACTTGACAGCTCGTGGAAGCCAAGATGGCTCTTGGAAGGGGTCGTGATGGAAGGTCAGTTTTTGGGGTGGTTTGCCAAGCCCCTGGTGAAGGACCACGATTGCAACAACGGGTCCTGTGGTCCTTGATGGCTTGTGAAGCCAAGCGTGTGGGAGTCAACTCTAAGTTCAGGGGTAGTTAGGTCTTTTTCTAATTATTTTTTATTAATATTATGTCGTTTTACCCATGCCTAGGAGCCCTATAAAAGTGATTTTAACCCGAAAACTTACCCATTCAATTCATTCTATTAAATTTTCCAAAAGAAACTGGGTTCTTCCTCTCTAAAATAATTCTCTCTCTAGAAACTTGAAGAAGAAAAAGGGTTGAAGCTACGACTCAAGGTCAAGTATCCATTCTCCAATTGTTTGTGGGCTTTGATAGAAAGGTATGATAGCTTTTCATACATGGAATCCTTGCATCCATGGAGCCCCTAAGTTCTCCCAATTGAAAAGTAGAAACTCCCCAATTTGAGTTAGGGTTTTCTTCTAAGTAATGGGTATTTATGAATATTGATTTAATTGATTGAATTATGGTTGATTCTGCATGAATTGAGAGGATTCTGTTTTTTTTATGATGAATTTACATGTACCCATGCTTAGCCCATGTTTCTAAGATGATATTGATGTAAATGGGTTTTACTCTTTGAAAGGAGAAATCATGGATTTTTGTGCATTTTTATAGGATAAATAAGATATGATAAGTATTGTTTCAAGATTGAAGCATATGTGATGATTATGATATGAATTGCATTGAGAGTGAAGCATATGTTATGAACGGTTGATTATTGATGTAATTTTTGTGGAAGGGATCTTTCCCACATGATTTTCTTATGTATGAATGTGAAAGACATTCTCACATTAAATGATTCTAGGTTGAAAGGATTGTTCACCTAAAATGAATCTAAGCTTAGGTACTATGAATATGATGAGGCTAAAGGCGATTAACCTTGACTTCTAATGAGAAGAATATGAGGTGATTACCCATATTCCTTAGAGTCGAACTAGAGGCAAATACCCATGATCCTAATTAAATGACAAGAGGCGAGTACCCGTGTCATATGACAGAAAGACAAGAAGTGAATACCCATGTCACGTGATGTAGGGACTATATGCAACTACCCATGATCCCATAGTAAGATGGACAAGAGACGACTACCCATAATCCTATAGTAAGAGGGACAGGAGGAGACTACCCATGATCCCAAAATAAGAAGGGCTAGAGGCGATTACCCATGTTCCTTTATAGTAAGGTAAGAGGTGACTCCCCATGTCTTTAAAAGATAAGCTAGGATATGTTATGATAGGTGATGAACTTGGATTTTTGCTTGAGTTTGTCTTTTATGATGAGTAAGAATAGTGGCGGATTACATATTTCTTGACTAAGTATGATTTGAGGTTACTTCAAGAAGTACTCCTTATATGTGAAATAATCTATTATGTGCATTGATTATGCTTTATGACTTATGTTGTCTAACTCTTATGTGATGTTTATGCAAGCTATCATAATTAGTACATTTTTGTATTAACGTATACTCTTGCATACATTTCTCATCCAAATGTAGGGTCCGGCATTCCCGATTCTCATCCTCATGGCTAGGATCTATACTAGAAGAAGAAGTTGACGATTGGTGAGTCCTCATTCATCCGAGGATATGGCCACTACTCCTTATGTTTTTTTCATCTTGAGTTTTGAACATTGACGTTGGGCTGTGTCCCAATATTCTATTAAATTATATGATTTTTGAGACAAGTGTATTAGACTTCCGCTTCATTTTATAAAACTTTGGTTATGTTCAAAATGTTTTAAATCTTATTGATCTTATATTATCTTGACTATGTATGCTAAGTGGCTTATATAAGGCCTCTCGGGGTCTTGTATGCCATTTTACATCTAGGGGGTGCCCCTGGGTCCGGACAAACTTGGTAATTAGAGCACAATGTTTAGAAAGGTTCTAGGATGTCTCAAAACCATGTCAAGTAGATCCTTGTTCATCAGTATGAAGTGTGCCACATTTATGAATGAGAGGCTACAAGATGTTTAGGAATTGCACTTCTTCATTGCTCTAAGTCGTGCGATAGAGTTTAACTCTACAAGGTCTCTCTCCTAATCCTTACCCGATAGTCTACAGGATATGACTACTCGAAGGGCTTATACTAGAAGGAATGAGGAGAAAATTTTGGTCAAGGAGCTCCTCTTCAAGCTCCTCAAGTTCTGGTTGACCCTTTGGTCGAGCAAGTGACTAATGCGGAGTTTAGGACTGCTTTTCAAGTTTTGGCTCAAGCCATGATGGCCCAAGCCAATAGGGAGGTTATGGCCCCCGTGAACCCAAATGTAGGTATGACAATATCTATAGTGAGTGATTTCACTAGGATGAATCCTCTAGAATTCTATGGTTCTAAGGTTGAGGAAGATTGTCAAGAATTTATTGATGAGACTTACAAGGTGTTAAATATTATGGGAGTTACTCTAGTGGAAAAGGTGGAATTGGTCGCTTATCAACTTAAAGGTGTGCTCAAATTTGGTTCAACCAATGGAAGGAAGCAAGATCGGAAGATGCGGGTCCCCTATAGTGGGAAAGGTTCATCTGCTTTCCTTGATAGGTTCGTTCCTCTTGAGATGAGGGAGGCAAAAGTTCTTTAGTTTATCAATATCCGACAAGGAAATATAAGTGTGAAAGAATATGTTTTGAGGTTCACTCAATTGTCAAGGTATGCTCCTTCTAGAGTTTTCGACACTAGGGCAAGGATGAGCAAGTTCATTTTGGGTGTGTCTGAATTAGTGGTGAAAGAATGTCGTACAACTATGCTTGTCCATGACATGGATATTTCTCATCTCATGGTTCATGCCCAAAAGATTGAAGAGGAGAAACTTAAGTAGAGATCTAGGGAGACAAGAGGGCTAGAACCAGTGATGGTAATTTCTCTCATGCAAGGTCTGATGGTAATTTCGACAAAGGTTTTCCGGCAAGGTTCCTCGAATGCTCCTAAGTTCAACAAAGAGAGGGTGTCTAACCCTAAACCTCAAGGAGGTGATAGTGGGTCTTTATTGCCTACTTGCACTAAGTTTGGAATAAAGCATGAAGGTAAATGTCTAGCGGGTTCCAGTGCTTGTTTTGGTTGTGGTAAGATGGACCAAAAGATCAGTTATTGTTCTTCAGTTGCTAAGAATGAGGGAGATAGTCGTAGGGCTCAACCCAATCCTTCATCCTATCCAAGTGGTCCGAGTTCTAATGTTCCCAAGCAAAATAGGTTCTATGCACTTCAAACTCGTGGTGAGCAAGAAGGTTCTCCCGATGTGGTTACCGATATGTTGAAAGTCATTCAACTTGATGTTTATTCTTTACTTGATCCTGGGGCTACCTTGTATTTTGTGACGCAATATGTGGCTATGAGGTTTGATGTGCTTCCTGATATGTTGTTAGATCATTTTTCTGTCTCTACTCTTGTTGGTGATTCTATTGTGGCTAAGAAGGTCTATAGAAAGTGTCCCATCTCCTTGTCCCATAGAGTTATTCTTATTGATCTGGTAGAGCTTGATATGCTAGATTTTGATGTAATCTTTGGTATGGATTGGTTGTACTCTTGTTATGCTTCTATCGATTGTAGAACCCATGTAGTCAAATTTTAGTTTCCAAATGAGCCTATCCAAGAATGGAAGGAGGGAAATTCTATGCCTAAGGGTCAGTTTGTTTCCTATCTTAAGGCTAGAAAGAAGATTTCTAAGGGTTGCATGTACTATCTAGTTAGGGTGAGGGATATGGATTCCGAAACCCGTACTCTTGAGTTGGTCCCCGTTGTTAATGAGTTTCTGGAAGTGTTCCCAGATGATTTACCTAGTATTCCTCCTGAAAGGTAAATAGACTTCGATATTGACCTTCTCCCAGATACGCAGCCTATTTTTATTCCTCCTTACCGAATGGCTCCGATAGAACTTAAGGAATTAAAAGAGCAATTGAAATATTTGGTGGATAAGGGTTTTATCCGACCAAGTATCTCTTTGTGGGGTGCTCCAGTTTTGTTTGTTAAGAAGAAATATGGTTCACTTTGTATGTGTATTGACTACCGGTAATTGAACAAGGTGACCATTAAGAATAAGTATCCTCTTCTGAGAATAGATGATTTATTTGGCAAACTCCAAGGAGCGAGTTACTTTTCCAAGATTGACCTTAGGTCGGGTTACCACCAATTGAGGGTGAAGGGTGATGATATTCCAAATATGGCTTTTAGAATCCAGTATGGTCCTTATGAGTATTTGGTGATGTCATTTGGTTTAACCAATGCCCCAGCGGCATTTATGGATTTGATGAATAGGGTGTTTAGACAATACCTTGATATATTCGTAATTGTGTTCATTGATGATATATTGATATATTCGAAAGGTGAGGATGATCTTTTCAATCATTTGAGGATTGTGTTGTAAATTCTTGAAGACAAATAACTCTTTGTGAAGTTTAGCAAATGTGAGTTTTAGCTAAAGTTTGTGGCTTTTCTTGGCAATATTGTTTCAAGTAAGGGTATTGATGTAGATCCTAAGAAGACAGATGCGGTCAAAAGTTGGCCTAGACCTTTATCCCCTTTGGATATTAGAAGTTTCTTGGGTTTGGCTAGTTACAACAAAAGGTTTGTGGAGGGGTTTTCTTCGATAGCCTCTCCATTAACAGCTTTGACTCAAAATAAGGCCAATTTAATATGGTCCGAAGCATGTGAGAAGAGTTTTCAGGAAATAAAAGATAGAATTACTTCCGGTTCGGTGTTGACTTCACCGAAAGAGACAAATTCTTTTGTTGTTTATTATGATACCTCGAGAATTAGGTTGTGATGTATGCTTATGCCAAATGGGAGGGTTATTGCCTATGCTTCAAGGAAACTTAAGGTTCATGAGAAGAATTATCCTACCCACTGTCACGACCCAGGCCTAGGGCCTAGACGTGACCGGTGAATGGGGAACCCGAAGGAACCCCAAACAAGCCTCATAGCATATCATTACACATCCTTGGTCGCGGAAGCAATTAAAAGGACCATAAGCGATAAGCTTAATCAAGGGGAAATCGGGACTAAGGGAACAAGAAAAAAAAAAGAATAATACATAAATACCATAGATGAGTCAAGCTCAAGCAAAATACACAACTTGTCCAAAACCACCTTTAAACATGGATACTTAGCGGGGCTGAGACAAACTACCGGGCTCACCCTCATAGTCAATACATAATTAAAAAGGAAAAGTCTTATACATAGCAAGAGATCATAAGCAACGTCCCCGGAATGGAGGACTCACCAATAAGCTCGATAGAAAATCATATTAGCCACGCAGAGGAGGATGGTCAGATGGTGCTCCAGTCCCTACATGGTGACATCATGTAGGCATAAAGTATGCATTAGTACGTTTGAATGTACTAAGTATATGGGATGCAATGCAATGCAACAATAGATGGACATCATAGGCAAAATGCATAATCGTACCCAATAGATAGCATATTAATGAGATGATATGTATAATGATGCTTATATAAAAATCATATTTAGTAGGGCGTAGTACATGTGTAGTGAGTGACCATCAATATAGTATTTCCAAGGTCTACCACCCCCTTGGAGAGGCGAAAGAGATACAAACCCCTCAATGTGGTTACCCGGGCCTACCACCCCCCGAGCTAGGGACCAAGGTACAAACCCCTCGATATGGTTATACGGGCCTACTACCCCCCGTACTAGGCAACCAAGGTACCAACCCCTTGATACGGTTACCCGGGCCTACAACCCCCCGAGCTAGGCTTGGTCGACTCACAACACAATATAGAGAAAATCATATACATGTATCCATTTCATCATCATTTCAATAATTATATAACCATCCGACTCATAGGACATACATTGGACCTTCCATTTCCTAAGAATTCTATAAATGGCATTTTATCAAACATATGGTGGGCTACTTGTTCATGTAAATAAAATCATGTGTTTCAAGAGTACTAAGTCCAACCAATTCCAAAATCCATATAAATCAACCCACCAACAACATACATATATATATATATATATATATATATATATATATATCAACCTTCATAATTTGATCATGGAAGCATGTGACTTATCCACTTGACCTCTTTCTAGAGTTTCCCAAATCTGAGGTGTTACAGTGAGCTTGTAACCTAGGTGGGAGCAATAAGATGATTGGGACAAATCAAATCTTCAATCCTTGACACAAAAAGTGCATTGGTTTTGTATTATGTGGTTCTTGGTAGTGTATGAAGTATTATTATTCTAACACTAATAAATAATAATAGTACTTTGAGATGCAGTGTGAGTAATTAGATAGGGTAATTCTCCCCTCATTGGCTGGCTTAACAGAGCACCGATCACGCCACAATCATGCCTTTATATCTCTGGCAAGGTATATTGGGTCCTCTTGATGGGGCGTATACATCAGACTCCACGTTTAGCTCGCGTGGTTTATATCTGTTAATAGTAGCTCCCACAGCCATACTCTTATTACATTGACCATGTCATAGCATTTACTTCAGTATTCATTTCAACATGTTATCTTCATGATCAGTACTTGGTCTTTGCATCTAGCTAAGTTTTCATTAATACTTCAGTACAATCTATTGACATGCTCGGTCTATATTTTCAGTATTATATTGTTCTTTTATATCGCTCAACTTAGTATCTATATCATGCATGCTCAGTACATTCAAAGTACTGACACATACTTTGAGCTACATCATTTTATGATGTAGGTTTCGAAGCTCAGCATCCAGATCACGCTTAGTACAATTTCCATCCCATACTCAACAACTTTAGTGGTGAGTCCTCATAGTTCGAGGGCATTTTGTTATGTTTGGTTTAGTTAGCTTACTTTCAATCTTTTAGTATTTTTTTAATTAGCTGGGGACTTGTCCAAACAGCTCATCAGTAGTAGAGGTTTTCAGACATAGAGTCGGTGTTCAATTTTTTTGGGGTTGTTTCACCTAGATATTTAGTTCTATTTTCATTTGGAGTCCTTTTAGTTTTGACTCATTTTATAGTTATGCTTCTGATTACTTAGTTATATTTTCAGTATGCTTGTGATATACCAGACTCATGGTTAGTTTGGGTTCACTTGTGATGCTAGGTCCCGTGTTACATCTAGGGGGTAGCCTCGGGGCGTGAAATATAGAATAAGATATTGCGTATGCAACATCTTTACACTAATTATTCTCTAATATCCTGTTTTGTCTTTGAGCATAGTTCCATGAAATCACTTGTCGCAAGAACAATTATTTGGTTATAGTTTTTAGTCTCTACCACTAAATAAATTGAACATGAGGTTTATTTTCACTTCTTGAGAAGTTCTATAACGGTTTCTTTTGCATCTAGACAAGACACACTAAGCATAAAGATCATCATGGACATGGATATCATGGCAGAGGATCTGTGTAACCCTTGGCCTTGGCTGGGGTAATTTTTTTATCCAGGGCCTGCTTTTACTAGTCTTCTTAGCTGAAACTTAATAACGGGAAGAAACAAAAGTAAGGGAATTATGGAATACGAAAGTAAGACATACTATCCAGTTTTGGTGTTCCTCGGTGATGCGTATAGCTTGATGTTATTTTTCTTTGTCTTCTCATTCTGTTACATATTTGGTCAATCACTGGCTGAATCCTCTTTCTGTTTGGTAAATAACATTGATTTGAACAAAAGTGAGTAGGAAGGAGAAAGCAGTTGAGGAAACACATTTAGCTGTTATGATCACTAGAGTAGATTGGAGGTGCCAATGAACAGGAGAAAGTAGAGAAATAAATTGGGATATGAAGCTTTGTTTAAGATGGTTCTGTCTTCTAAGTTAATAAGTACAAAAAATAATTCATCTTTCATTATTTTGAAAATGAAGTTCCCCTGCTATACAAAGAGAGCTCTTTTATCTTTGTTCCTAAATAGAAGGGCTGATGTATATGGAACTAGACCTTTTCAGAATTCTTAGGTGCTATGGTTAAGTGTCACCAAGTGAGTGATGAATAGCCTTTTTCGATGCATCATTTCAAGGGGAACTCTTATTTCATTATGGTATCAACTATTAGTTGTGACTTTGAAATCTGACAAAAGTTAATGTAGCCCAGCATGTAGAAACAAGGAAAAATATCTAGTCCTTGTAGTAAAACAATTTTAAGAATTTGAAACATTGATTTAGTTATTGTTGTGGTTCTATTTCTTGATTTGCATCTTATGTTAGACACTGCATAGAGATAAGAGGGGAGAAATGAGACGTAGCCAAGGTAACTTTAATTGTATATCTTAGTGGAAATAATACGACGGAAAAATGTTAAAACACCCAAGGGCTATGCTTTTTGTGAAGTGCTACAGCTCTGAATCAAACACCCCTTTTTGGGAAGGTCAATGTGTTGCATCCACAAAAATGAGTATATCTTGTGACCCTTTCTTAGTTTTTATTTTCTTTTGGTATTTATAGAGTACATGTACCATTTGTGCACTGCTTTCATGCAGTTTAGACTTCAGATTATTTAACTACCTTATATTTGTTCATCTTCACTGTTTAGAATGTGAACTGAAACACCTCTGAAATTTCTCAAATTTTGGGAAATGGAGCTAGTCGTTTTTGCTCAAATAAGGCCAGCAACTTGTGTTTAGTACATGGTAAATGTAAAATGTGCCAGAGCTAGCTCTTCATGTGTTGCTTTCTAGACCTACCCTGCTTCTTTTTTTTTTGGTCATATGAGAGGTTTTTGGTTAACTTTTCTATATTTTGAACTTTCAGGAAGTGAAAAAGTTGTGGAGAAAATAATCCACCACCTGTAACTGCATGGAGTGCAATGAAGAAACGCGGGCTTTACCTTTTTTTTACTATTCATTTGTGATGTACTAATGTTCTTACTATGTGCAATGTATAGAGGGAGACGTACCTACATCTGCTTATTACATCTCACATTGTTGGTAATTTTAAGCTTCTCCGTCCCTTGAATGTCTGTTGTATGTGTTACAACGAAAAAGATGAAGAACTTCAGGTCTACAAGGTGTAAATAATAGGAAATCGCAGCTATAAATTGCCACAGAAAATCTGAAAGTGCAGAAGAAGGCTCAAGTTTACTTGAGTTCAAAAAAAAAAAATTAACTAGATATTTCATTACATATGGTCTATTTATAGATAAAGTGTGAGAATTACAACCACATAATAAGCAAAATATCGCACACCAAACTATGCACATATGTGGCTCACTAACCACCACTCATTTTAAATCAAGACTACATATCTTACTACAAAATATCTACTATCTAGGAGTTTCTAGACAAAACTTAATTTTCTAATATATCTACTACAAAATATCTCCAAACCATACCCTTTGATTGCATATACACCAGTGAGCTAAGATTATAATGACCGAATCTTTTGTTCCAAAGCCAAGTATCGCTCAATTCAACATTAAAAGAGCAAGTATCAATAGAATAGCATTAAATTGGAAAGAAATTGTCAATCATGCTAATTTTAGCTATTTCACATCCTTTAGGATCATAAATGACAAATTGTTTGTCCTTAAAATTAAGAGAATAATTTTTATGAGGCAATTGAGCAACACTTAACAAGTTTTGAGTCAAATTTGGCACATAAAGAACATCATTAATAATTTTTGTACCTTCATCAGTAGGAAAGTTTACTGACCCTCTACCGTGAGCTTCCACCAATGCGCCATTTCCAAGCTTCACTTTGGTTTATCAGATCTGTCCAAGGTAACAAACAGATTTTCATCAATCGTCATATGCCTTGTGCACGCGCTATCAACATACTATTTACATTGGTCAATATGTGATGTGTGTGAGGCCATGAAAACCTCCTCCTCTGATATTCCAACTTGGTGATCATCTGCGAAATTCACTCAATGGGAAGATTGGCCACTTTGATTTTGCTTTTGCCTACCATACTTCTCAATGTGACCATACTTCTTACAATATCTACATTGAATTGGAAATCTCTTTGAATTCTGCCAACAATTATTCTCTAAGTGGTTTGTCTTCTTATAAATGCCACAAGGTGGAAATTTTCCTTTTATCGACAAATCACCTTGGTTTCCACCAGATTTTACCTCTCCAGATTTATCCAACCAGACTTTTCTGCTTTCCTTTTGATGTTTGAATTTATACCTTGCTTGAAAGGCATCTTCGACTATCCCTTCACTTCTCATAGTGACCCGTTGCTCTTGGACTTTCAATTTGGAGATTAGTTCGGCTATTGTAAGAGTAGTCAAGTCACAAGACTCTTCAATAGATGAGATTTTGTATTCAAACTTGTCTGGAAAGCTGACCAAGATCTTCTCTACAACTTTGTGATCTGGAAAGGTTTCACCAAGTATTCGTATCTAGTTCACAATCTCCATCAGCTTTGAAGATTATTCTTTCACACTATCTGAGTCTTTCATCTTCAAAAGCTCAAACTCTCTCTTCAATGCTAAGAGTCTAATCGACTTTACTCTATTGTTGCCTTCAAACTCCTCCTTTAACTTATCCCAAGCCTCTTTGGCTGTTTCACAAGTCATAATCCTCGTAAACATCACGTCCGTAAAACTTGAATGCATGCAGGTGAGAGCTCGTGGAGATCTAGTCACCAACTCATCATACTTTTTAATTTCATTGAGAGTTGCATTAACTCTCAATGGCTGGACAACAAGTTCTCCAAGCTCAACAACTTCCCATAAGTTGAGAGCCTTTAGATAAGACTTCATTTTTATGGCCTATATGTGATAATTCTCTCCGGTAAAAGTCGGAGGACCTGTCGTTGGTTGATTTTCAGGTGCCATGAATTTTTTCAGCAAGTAAATTCAAGAAAGAACAGAAAGTAGATGTGCGAAACAAACAAAATTTAATTCAGATCTCTTAGGAAATAGGCTCTGATACCATGTTACAACGAAAAAGAAGAAGAACTTCAGGTCTACAAGGTGTAAACAATAGGAAATCGTAACTGTAAATTGCTACAGAAAATCTGAAAGTGAAGAAGAAGGCTTAAGTTGTCTTGAGTTCAAATTTTTTTTTCACTAGATGTTTCATTACATATGGTCTATTTATACATAAAGTGTGAGAATTACAACCACATAATAAGCAAAATATCTCACATCAAACTATGCACATATGTCGCTCACTAACCACCACTCATTTTAAATCAAGACTACATATCTTACTACAAAATATCTACTATCTAGGAGTTTCTAGACAAAACTTAATTTTCTAATATATCTACTACAAAATATCTCCAACCTAGGAGTTTCTAGACAAATCTTACTTTTCTAACATATCTAATATGAAATATCTCTAATCTAGAAGTTTCTAGACAAATTTTAAGCCATCTGCTACTTATAGTAAATGATGATGATGATTTTAGACAAATTTGTTCTTGATAAGGGCTATTCAATGTTCATCTTCCTAAGATTGTTGTTTTACTCCAATTTTTAGTTATATTGCTATTTTGTGGTATGTATTTTCCTTTCTACTGCACTCTCTGTACCCCTCAAATGGTAAGGGTAAGGTTTGTGTGCATCGGAATCTACTTATGGAATTACACTGGATATGTTGTTGTTACAATGTTTATCTTTTTCACAAAAACCACATATTTAGAAAGTCATGTTATCAGATTATTTAATACGAGGAATACTAATCTAAATTCATCTATTACTATGCCTAAACAAGATTTGTTTTTTTTGTATATCTTTGGAACTCCCTATTCGTATTTTGGGTTGTTGCAATGGGTTAATCTACTTACACAAGGACTTTTTTACCCTTATGATATTAAATCCATGTACCGGAAATTTCCATGTGTTTCATGATGCAATACTTGATTGGGATTGTTTTATCAGATATGAATTTGGTTATGATGCATCTAACGAAGATTATATGGTTGTTAAGATATTGAGTTTTAGTCAAATTGAAGGTAGATATGAGAATGTTGTGAGGATTTACAGCTTAAAGGCTTGTTCTTGGGAAAAAATACGAGATTTTACTAGTGGTTTTATAAAAGGAGAGGTGGGATTGTTTGTAAATGGCGCTCTTCATTAGGAAGGAAGCTATCGTCGTGGTTCTTGGGAGATTGTTACTTTGGATTTGGTTGCAAAAACACATGGAAAATTGCATTACCTAGTTATTAAGATGGAGGTATTGTTGATTGGACATTGAATGTTTCAAGAGGGTATTTAGTTGCTTGTTGTAACTATAACGAACCAAATAAGATGGATATCTGAGTGATGGAGTACGGTGTTGAGAAATCGTGGGGTAAGAAAAAAACTTTACACAGTACTATACAACAGAGTTGGATATCTTATCAGAAAACATAACATGTTTGCTCAAGTGGTTTTAAGTTGATTACATGAAATCTAAGTGTTGCAAGTTGTTCAGTGCGGCTTTTGGCATGTTCTTTGCTCTCTAGGAACACCGATTATGCATCTTTGAGAATGCGAATAGCCTTAAACTGACACACTCACAGTCTCACAATGTGTGTGTGTCTCCCTATGGCTGCAATTGTAAGTTGCATGGAGCTAGAAGGTACATGGATCGTGGACTCTTTCCTGAAGAAGAAGCAATGTGGTATATGGTGAATAAGCATTGGATAACTCTATGCCAGCAACTGCGGTAAACAGAGTAATCATTGGACGTCAAATAAGCTGAATTTAGACGGATCAAAATAGGCTAAATTAATAAAATGAGCGAGCCAAAATGTGTAAAAAAGTGAGTTATAATTCAATTTCATGACAAAGCTGAAAATTCAGTTTAGTTAATCAATTGAGCTATTAAAAAATCTGACTTCCAATTATTCCTGCTGAAAAAGCAACAAACAAATGAACAATATGAAAGACAAACTCCTCTGGGTCCAACTCGAGTTCCTCGGGTCTGAGCTGCAGCTTCGGCTACGTGTTCTGCTGAATCTTTAAGCTGTATTTTCTAGAATTCAACATTCATAAACTTGAAATTCTTGCCTCTTCTGCTTCCATCCTTGTAACTGTTTACAAAGTTCTCGTAGCCCGTTATAAAGAAGGAAGCAGAATTAAGGTGAAAAAGAAAGGAGGTGGTTCAATGACCAAATCATATGTGGTCTTCATTCCCTCACAGTTCTTCTCTTCCTGGTAAATTAAACCTTTATGATTAACTAATTAATATTTCTGCTAGCGTCTACTGGTTCTTTTTTTGATTTGCTTTAATATACTTTTCCTTTAGCCGAGGGTTTATAGGGAACAACCTCTCTACCTCCCATAGTAGTTGTAAGGTCTGTGTATTATCTACTCTCTTCAGACCCTACCCCACATACATAGGGTATGTTGTTGTTGCTTAGTTAATTAATGTCTCAATTTGTGTCTGAAGTGCCATTTGGAGGATTTCAAATCACGATGAATGGTGACAGACTATAACAAGCGAGAGTGTCCCAGCTACACATGAGAGAGATGAATGGTGGTAGACTTTAACTCTTCGAAAAAACTCTTGTCATAAGTCACGTGGTTAGTGCAACTGTTATCAGTCAATCAAAAACTTGTTGAAACCTAACTTGATATACATGTTAAAACAAAAAGATTGTCTTCTTCTTCATCAACAACATGAGCATTGCTTCATGGTTCTCATATTTATTTTTTCAAATCATTGCTTCATGACAAGGATAATTGCACTTGCTGCACTTCGCGTCTGGCCTTTCCCAATATCTAAATGGTGTATGACCATTTTTTCACAGTTTTGACGAGGTAGATAATTTTCAACTTTTAACCCCTGCTTTGAGTCTAAGGCTCCATTTCTCATGTCCTTGGAAAGAATTTAACAACTCTATCAAAGTAATCTTTGACAAATCATGTGTATTTTTCAACGTAGTTATACATGTTTGATGTCTTTTGGGCATCTTACCTTGCTAACAATGTCAAAAAATCTATCCATGTATTCTTTGATTGTCTAGGAGTCTTTCATTCTATGCAACTCAAATTCTTTGACCTCTAGCATATTGTTTATTTAGATAATTTTAAATATCTTTTGGTGACGGGAGGGACATAATTCTTGTGAAAATAGTTTTGAGACAAAAACAAATAGAATTGCTTTCGCCTTGGACTTCACAGTTTTCTTTTACTTGTGACTCTTGATTTGTGCTATAGAGGAATTATTTAGCAGCAGATAAATTTCATAATCCTCTACCACGACTTCCTTCCTAAAGATCAAGGGCCTCAAAGAAAGTTTTCATATCCCACATGTCGGTTTTTGAAGGAAAAGAAATTCAGGAAAATAACAATGGAAGAGAAGAAATAACTTTTTTATTAGGGAAAATGCATAATACCCCCTAGCCTATGCCCGAAATCCTAGAGACACACCTAAAGAATAGTAAGGTCCTATTAACCACACACCCCCACCCCCCAAACTTATTTTATAAATAATTTTCTACCCCTTTTCGGCCTACGTGGCACTATCAGTCAGATAGCTTGAAAGTGTTGTTCAACACACGCTAGGCCCCACTTTTTTAACTTTCTAAAAAGAAAAGCTATCAGTTCAAAAAGTAGCTTTTACACTTCCCAAAATTTATCTTCCTTTTTGAAGTTTAACTTTACCAAAAGGAACAAAGGAAAGAACAATTATCTTCAAAAATTCGATTTCAAAAATTCGATTTTGAGAAATATAAACTCATAATCAATTTTCTATGTTAGATTTTGGTACTTAGTGTTCGATTTCAGTCGTGCATCTGTGGGTCGATTTTATTTTTCTAAGTCATCAAGAATCATGGTTGAGTTCAAAGATGAGTTTTTTCTTGATTTTATTTTGTTTTTTGTTACTGTTATACATATATTTCGTAGGGGTTATGATATGTTGTTAAATATAGGTTTTGATCTTTGAGTGAAATGTAACTTCATGCTTATTTTTTAGGGTTTATGTTATGATTTAACTTGAAGAATAATGGAGGTTTGTTTTTTTTCAAAAGATGAAGAACACTCTGATAAAGAAGAAGACATTTGAGTTAATGAGGTTTTTTTTTTCAACTTTATTTTAACACGTGGCCAATTTTTATTGGTCAGTGTAGTCTAAAAATAACACCCATGTGCCTAACATAGGTGAGTTCACGGACTCAGCCACGTAGGCCAAAAAGGGATAGAAAATTATTTATAAAATAAGTTCGGGGGGGAGGGGGTAACAGGACCTTATTATAGTTTAGGTGTATTCTGGAATTTCGGGCATAGGCTGAGGGGGTACTTATGCATTTTCCCTTTTTATTACACTACAATACTTTATATTTATTGACTAACACAAGACATGTATTTACAGACTAAAAACCTAATTGAAATATAAATCAACTCCTAATTATTGGGTCTCAAACTTACAAAATATTATTGCAGCAAAAAGATCTATAGTTCTAAAGTAAAGATTCAACATATATACAAAAGATTCCAAGGCCTTCAATATTGAACCTCATATGTATAACTCTTAAACTTTTGTATTATTGTCTTGAAGCCAATTCAAGAAAGCTTAAAGAATGTTCGTATCAGCTCTTTGATGCTTCTGAGTAAACTCAAGGAGAATAGGCCATGTGAAGTCGGGATATATTCGAGGGTTATTGTAGTCCACCAATTCAGTTTGTGGACTCACCACCTTATCTTTATCTGGATAACTAAAGAAGCAAGTGATTTCCTAGGAGTCTTTTTTTACCATTTCTCTATGCAAGCAACTTTTGTATCTACCATACGAAAGTGCCTACAAAAGGGTAAACACCTAATATGTTATATTCATGTTATAAGTCTAAGAATTTGCGATAAATATCATTGTGCGTCATGCGGAAAGATCTTATAATATTTGTCACCTAAAAATGTATTTTTTTTTGTCTAATTGACTATGTTTATATTATTTGTATGTAATACATAAAACATTATCTTATTATATAGTTCTAGTGTGTAAATTCACTTACCATAAATGTGTCACCTATGTTAACCACAAAAGCATTGAAATTTGGATAGCTGGAGTACCATTCTTTGTCCACAAAAACTTGAAGTCTGCCAACACAATCTTGATGGAGAATGGTTATTAATGTTGGATTGTAGTGAGACCTTGTTCCTAAGGTGAGCTATGATTTCTAGCATGGGGGATAGTAGTTGAGTCTCATTATCGATTCATTGTCTTCGAAAAACTTTTCAAAATGACTCTTCTGTACACCTAGGCTCATTCCTAAGAGTTCCATGATCCTAAGAGAAAGTTTGCTCATGGAATTGCAATATTCTTGATAACAGTCATGTGTAATTAAAGGGAAAAGAGGTTAATTCATTACATTACTGAAAAATAGATAGTCCTTCTCTCTCGATTTGTTTGTCTGATTTTGATTTGACATAAAGTTAAAGAAAGTAAAGAATGACTTTTGAATCCAGTAGTCTTAGACAAAATATATGTAAGATGTAGCAGAATTTAATTTAATTTTGTGGTCTTAAACATGACATGCCAAAAAAAGGAAAAAAACATGTTTTGAAACTTACCAAAAAGAAATGTACAACAAACAAATTGAAACAGGGGATTACTAAGGTAGTCAATTGTCCTTACCCAAGATTGTTAAAACGTTCACCCAATGTCCTTTGGAAACACTCTTAAACTATGTGAGGCGAGTCTTCTTTAGCAAAGTATCATAAAGAGAGTGTCTCTTTCCAAGGCAACTTCGACGAAAACCTTCCGATAAGCTGCTGGCATAGCCACAATACTCACCAATTTTCCTCTGTGCTTTTCTGCTTTTCAGAGAGAAGCATGTCAAAGAACGTGTCTATGTAACTATGGACATTGGAGATGAGATTAGCATCAACTCTGTGGTTCACTACAAGAAACAAATTGTGAATCTTGCAAGCCTCACCAACAAGCCTAGATTCTTAGTTGGCCGCGACAGGGTCACCAGAAAAGAAACCCCTTAAGTCAATATTTTTTGCTGTTATTTTATGTTTTGTTGTTAAAACATATAAGTTTTTACACCTAGCTGTAAATATTTTACTTCCTGGGGCTAGTTCTATTCCTGACATTTTCCAATATAATACTAAGGATTTATCTATATTTCTGTCATTTACCGCTCTTTGAGTAGTTAGAACTTATTATAAATTTAAATTTTTGGTATATGAGGTTACCTTTTACTGCGCTTATTATACTTTTTTTCTATAGGTTGTATGATCCTATCATCTGCTAAGTATATTTCTATGGGTGTATCTATTCCTTCTCTAAAGCATGCTTTTATTAATATTTCCGTTCCTCCTAAATGTACATATTTAATTGGATTTTTAGCCTTAATATCTTGTATTTCTTTATTTATTATTCATTTATTTATTATTGATATTTTGGCCTTTCCTTTAGTGTATTTGCAATCTATGATATGTTCTCTTTGACTTACTACATAATATTCTTCTTTTTGTCGTTTAAACCAGTTTCTTATTGTTGGTATTTCGAATATTTTTGTTACACTTAGATCTAATTCTTTTCCTTTTATTTGTTCAAATATATTATTATCAAATATTATTTTTTGTTCTACCGATTCTTCATCTTGATATTTTTCTTTAGTTATTGTTTGTATATCTCGTTTCATCATTTATATAGTGTTCACTATCTCGATTCTCGTTAATGAATTATTTTCCATTTCGTCTATTTCATTTTCGATAATTCATATATGCTATCTTCACTTTCTAATTCATAATCTACGTATTCTATTTGTGTATATTTTTCATTGTCTATTATTATTTCGATATTTGTTTTTCTTTGGATTTTTAGGTAATTTACAATCTCTAGCTATATGTCCTAATTTTCCACAATTATAACAAGTACATTCCGTTAGTTTTCTTTTTTGGTCTATATGGTCTTTTAGTTTTATAGTTTTTTACATAGTACCTTCTTCTAGGTTTTTTATATTTATATTTTGATCTATATTTTTTATTATATTTCTTTCTATTTTTATAATACTTATCCGTACAACCAAATTGAGGTGCTGTTTTGTTTTTGCAACATGCTAAGTTTTTTATTAATATTTTTTCCATTTTTATTTCTTCTTTATGTTTTTCACATAATTCCATAAACCATCGTTGCAAGAATTTCATTCTAGCTCCTAAGGTGTCTCGTTAATTCTGCTTCATTCCAGTTTTTTATTATTTTTGAAGTAAAACGTTGTCGTAACTCTGTAAAATATAATTTTCTTATTTCTTTACTTTCTTCCTCGTGCTATATGTTCCTTTATAATAGTATTCTCTAAATGCACATGTATATTCATCTATGTAACACATATTACATATTGCTAATTTTGTCATTAGATTTCGATTTATAATTTTTTCTTTATTTTGTTCTTCTACTTCTGTTGTCATACTACTAAATTCGTTTCTTATAGCTATTTCGTATTTATGTAGTATTTCCATAGTTGTAGTAGCTATTCCACCATCAAATTTTTTATTACTTCTTAGAGTTTGTAAACTTTCATCTGATAAATTTTGTAGCCATAATTTTACTGTTCCTATAAGTGTTCTTTCTATATATCCTGGCGTTTCTGTCATTGTTATTTTGTTATCTATTAATTGTTTTGATATATATCCCATCCATAATTGGATTGTTTTATTTATATCTTTCTTCTAATTCATCTTCTAGCTGCAATTTTTCTTTAAACTTAATTATCTCATTTGTTAATTTCATTTTTTGTTCTTTTTCTTTTTGTTTCATTTCATATATTTCTTTCAATATTGCTAACTCTTTTTCTAGCTCTATTATTTTGGTATTTTTTACTTCTTCTAATTGTTGTACTTCTTTTTTTTGCTTGTTGTTTTATTTTTTCAATTTCCGTTTTTCTATCGATTTCTTCATTTTCTTTTGTTATTCTTACCATAGCAGTTAAAACTATCTTCTAGTTTTACCGTTTCTTTTCTAACATTAAACTTATATTGTCACCTATTTTCTTATATCTTCTTCCTAGATTAGAAAATATTATTTTTATTTTTAATCCGTCATAATTTTCATATGTTTTTTCATCTATTGCGTATTCTTCCTTATTCATTTATAGATCGTGTTGAAATTTATATTCTAACTTATTTATTTGTATTTCTAGATAGAAAATAGTCTTTCTTTGTGCTAATATAGATTTGTGACAAACTCCTGCAAATAAGTTACTGTTAAGTCTATTTTTTCTATGTGCTAATTCTTGTATTTTTGCTATAATTATTTCATTAAGTTTTTGTCTATATTCGTTATTCTTGTTATTCATTGTAATTTTAAATATCGAATATATTTATATTCTACTTTAGATATATTATCTATTAAGTGATTTAATTTTTCGTTATCAGTTTTTGTGATATTGAGTTGTTTATACTTCGGATATAATTTATTTAATTTTCTTCTTATTTTTTTTAACTTTCTACTAATACGGTTCTTCTTATATTTCTCGACATCCATAGCTCTGATACCATTTTTCGGTGCGAAACTGGTAGTTGGTGAATTCATGAAAGTGGTAGTGTAGTAGATAGTAGGGTAGTAAGTGAGTGACTTATTTTTAAGATTTTATTATAATATCTTTTTACTAAGTGTCTCAATCTTGATATCTCTTTAATATTATTTTTTGGTAGTGCTAAGTTCATGGTAATATATAATAATATTTATTGTAATATTCTTCCGATAGTTGTTTTAATCTGAATATTTCATTAATATTATTTATGATATATTCTAGATATAACATATCTTGGGTTTCTTGGTACATATATAAATTTTTCGCCATTAATTGTTCTAACAATTTTATTTCTTCAATAGTTTCTATCCAATATTGTAAATATTCGTAATTCATCTTATTTTGAATTTATTTCTAAATCGTACCATTCTATTCTTCCATTATCTAAGTATAGATCTTGGTAAATCTATTTCATACCATTCTTGATTTAATATATTTTCTGATTCGTAATCATTAAATATTTTTTCCCATATTATTTTTCTTAATTCAATTATTTCTATACCGTTAAGTATATATAAGATTAAAGTTTCATAGTTTTTTATCACTCCATCATGTACGTATGTAGTCATGTTCTTCATTATGCAGGTTTTTTATTTCAAATTATTCCTTCCTATCATATTCATAATTGACTAAATTCATATTAGATCATTATGAACTAGATTATCTTTATCATGTTTTCCGTCACTACTAGCATCGTACTTTAGCGGATACTTCCTTCTTATCAACGCCTCAACTTTGTTTACTCCCTAAATGGCTTTCCTCGCCTACCGGTTTCAACATTAGGATGGCATAGTATAGAAGTTTTCTCCTGTTTCCAAAGTGTGCTAATAAACTAGAAATCATGATTCAAATAATTCTAATACATAATAACTAACATAAATTTATTCAATCATATATATGATATTCAGAATATATGAAATTAGTTCTCGCATATTTTTTGAACAATATACCTTTGCCTCTTGCTTGGCCATGCTATCTGAAATATCTGACTGGATTTCAGATTTTTCCATTAACTTTTAAGTAATTTCTATATCTTAGTGGAGAGAGTTTTTGAAAGTTGAAAGTTTTTTATTAACTTAGGCGTTGCCTGCTTTATGTTACATATGATTTCCTTTATATAGAAAGGAAAATCTTGCACACTACTACACACGTATTCTAATGCTAATATATAACTTACCTACTTTTTGACTTATGGCACACCCTACTATCTTTAGCCTTACATACTTATGACATTTTTACACCTACTTTATTACACTTGTATACCTACCATGACTTTTACTACCTATTTTACAGACTTACATTACATTACATTACACTTGTCTTCTTCTTCTTATCTTCTTTTTGTTTTCTTCTTTCTATCTTATCTCATCTTTCTTTCTACGACTTTCTTCGCGCACACATGTGTCCATCTGTCCATTATCTCCTTCTTATCTTCTTCCGTCTTATTTGATCATTCCAGCTGTACATCCGGGATTATATTATCTTCTCCGTTACATTTTGTACATATATGGTCGATATTTGTGTCCAATTAATTTACAATATCTGGTCAATAATTCTTTTGAAATAAATCCCGTCTTCAAAGCTCTCGTTGTAGGTTGTTCTTCGGGCTTAAGTAATGATAAAATCCATCTCTGGACTTCATCCATATCTCGCTTTCCTTAACTCCCTTGAATTGGAATAAATCATTAGCTGATCTCTTGCATAGTAGCTCCATATAGCGTTTTCGTTTAAATAATTATTTGCTAGCTCCTGTATGATAGTTGATATACCAATTATCCTTTTGTTGGCATAAAAACTTGGTATCTCATTTTTTTGTATCTCTGGTTGCTGTCCGATATCTTCTGGTATTATCATATCTTTTGTTAGTCCTATTTTCACCACTTGTATCGGAGGTTTTATTTCCTCGTATAATATTTCTGCTGTTGCCGTATAAAATTTCACATAGAATAAATTTCCTTTAGTAACTCTTTTATATGTAATGAATGCTTTATGTAGTTCTGGTATTCCACTTAGTTCCTCTCCATCATATGTATATACTGTATTTAATAATCCATAGTTATAACATGTCCGCACTAGGTTGGCGTTAGTTTTTGATTGTGCAATTAGTTTATTATAACCTTGTAACCTTTGGGTTAAATAATCTTGGTTGGGTTCTTGGGTTGTAGTAGATCTTGGGTTAAGATTTAAAAATGTTTGGATTTTGTATATATTTTCTATATAGGTTCGTGTAATATGGTTGTATGTTCTTTTGTCATGGTGTAGGCTATCTCGCATATGTAGAAGTTTGTGGTTCTATAGTTAATATGTTTTTTGGTGTTAGTCTTGGAGTAAATGGTTTTTCGAATAGCCGATTTAAGTTTGTATTCTTTTGTTTTTCACTAACTCGTTTGCTTGTACCTGCAAACCTGTATTTAAACAAATGTTATGGGTTTTAAGGAGTTTCCCATCGTCTCCTTTTAGCTCGGGATTTTTCCGTTTTCCGATCGACGTAGCTCCGCATTTTTATATTCATGCTTCTTATTTGCTTTAGACTTTAGATTATCTTCATTAGTCTTTAGTTTTTGTATTTCGTTGTCCATACTATCCACTTTTGTAGAAAATGTAGTAATGGCTTTGAGTATCTTTTCAATTGTATTTTCTTCCTCGCCTCGCCCCGAGTAGCTTTGTCGTGATAGGTAATCTGCAATAACATTCTTATCGCTTTTTATTTCTTCAATTGTAAATGTGAAATTTAATATATTTAATACCAATCTCCTTATTTCTTTTGTTGTTACCGAATCTTGTATTTTTCTTGTTAGCCACCATTTTACTTGTGTATTATCTGTTCTTATAATAAATTTGTTATATACAATATATGGTTCAAATGATAATAAACACTTATATACTGAATATAATTCTTTTCTATTTATTTCCCATTTTATTTCTATATTATTAAATGTTCCTGAATAATACCTGCAGTGATGTTCTATCGTAGTGTCATCATACCTGTATTTTAATATTCCTCCGTAACTTTTTTCACTCGCATCTGATTCTATTATATAAGTAAATTTTTTATTTTCATCCGGAAAATATAGTTTAGGTAGGTTCTTACATAATAATTTTATTTTTTGTATTTGTGTTTGATCTTTCTTATCAAACCGGTATTCTACATCTTTCTTTAATTTTTGTTGTAATGGTTTTAAATTCTCTCGCTAATTTTGGTATGTATTCTCTTACTTGATTTACTAGTCCTAAGAATGATTGTAATTTCTTTTTTGTGTCTAGTTGTTCATTTGAGTTAATTATTTTTTGTACTATATGTGTTTGCATTTTTATTCCGTTTTTATCAATTTGTATTCCTAAGAATTCTATTTAATTTTTCATTATATCAGCCTTCTTTTTTACTTAGACTTATACCCGAATATTCTACGATGTGTATAAATTTTTCTAATAATCTTATGTGTTCATCTTGTGTTTTGGAATATAATAATATATCATCAATGTACACTACACAATTTTCTATTTGTTTAAAGTAATTGTCCATAAAGTGTTGATATCTACCTGGTGCATTTTTATATTCAAATGGTAATACGTTTCATTCATAAAATCCTTGTGGTACTGTAAATGCCGTTAGTTTTTTAGATTCTTCTTCTAATTTTAAGTGGTAAAATCCTGATTTACAATCAAATTTGCTAAAATAATTATATCCTTGTATCTGTCTTATTTTTAGTATCTTATTTGGTATTGGATAATTATATGTTTTAGTTTTTGCATTTAAGTTTCTATAATCAATAACCATTCTACTTTTTCCTCTTTTTTGTTCACTATGTTTATTTACGATAAATGCCGGGCTTGTATGCTTACTATTGCTTTCTTGTATATATCATTTTTCTAGTAATTCATCTATATGTATTTTAAATTCGGTTAAATCACTAAAATTATACTTTAATGGTTTTTGGGTTATTATACTGTTATTATCAATTAGCTCAATTTTTATTTTTGTTTTATGTTTTTCCCATCCTTGTAAAGGATCCTCACTATATAATAATTCTAGCTTATCTTGAATTATTTTTACTTTATCTATAGAGAATATAATTAATTCTATTTTAGGGTCTTCTTCTTTTATATTTTCTAATTTTTGTGTAATTTTTTCACTTCCTTTTATCCATTCTGTTGTTTTTCGTTTTTTATTATTTACTCTTTTTGCTCCTATTTTTTGTTTACATGGTGTTGTGAACCACCAATGTGTTTTTGTTATTATATGTGGGTATAATTTTTCTAAAAATGGCATTCCTAATAGCATATCTTTTGTAGTCAATTCAAAGTTATATATTTCTTCTATAGTTAATATCTTATCCCATATTTGTATTTTTATATTTTTTGCCTTATATGTGATCATGCTTCCTTCATTATTAAATCCCGTTACTACTATCGGTGTTTTTAATTTTTCCCACTTATCTTCTGGTAAACAATTATATTTACATATATTAGCTTCTCTCCCGTATCTATCATTGGTGTATAATATCTCGTTGTAATATCCTTCTATTATTATCTTTGCAAGTATATATATTTTCATCTTTTTATCATACCAAAGTCCTTTTTATTATTACTCTTTTATTTTCATAATTTATTATTAACTGTTTGTCTTCTAAATTATATGGTTTTACTTGTTCTAGCCATTTTATTCCTAAAGTGATATTTTCATCTCCCTGATATATTTTAAATTTTATTATTATTGGTATTCCTCCAATGATTATTTCCTTTTTCGTAGTTTCTTCGGTCTATGTTAATACTCTTGGTAGTTCGGGGCATGATTGTTCAATAGTTATTATTTCATCTTCCGTTACTAATTCTCTTGTAATATAATTTTCTTCTAGTCCTGTATTTATTAATATTAAATATTTTCGTTGTTCCATTATTCCCGTTATGTAGTAATGATGTGGTTTTCTTTCTTCTTCCATTGATTTTTGTGGAGATTTATCTATTCTTCTTGAGGTACTCATTTTTGATGATATTTGGGGTATCTCATCGTTTATTCTTTTCGATGTACTTAGTCTTTCTTTTACTATTTCTAAATCTTCTTCTATATCAATTTCTTTATAGCTATAATCATTATTATCTATGACTCTGACTATTCTTTCAAAGCGATCTTCTATTTTTATTTTATCTATTTTATTTTTTGCTGTTATTTTATGTTTTGTTGTTAGAACATACAAGCTTTTACACCTAGCTGTAAATATTTTACTTCCTAGGCTAGTTCTATTCCCGACATTTTCCAATATAATACTAAGGATTTATCTATATTTCTGTCATTTATCAAGCACCGAGTAGTTAGCACTTATTATAAATTTAATTTTTTGGATTATGAGGTTACCTTTTACTGCGCTTATTATACTTTTTTCTATAGGTTGTATGATCCTATTCGGGTATAAGTATATTTCTATGGGTGTATCTATTCCTTCTCTAAAGCATGCTTTTATTAATATTTCCGTTCCTCCTAAATGTACATATTTAATTGGATTTTTAGCCTTAATATCTTGTATTTCTTTATTTATTATTCGTTTATTTATTATTGGTATTTTGGTCTTTCCTTTAGTGTATTTGCAATTTATGATATGTTCTCTTTGACTTACTACATAATATTCTTCTTTTTGTCGTTTAAACCAGTTTCTTATTGTTGGTATTTCGAATATTTTTGTTACACTTAGATCTAATTCTTTTCCTTTTATTTGTTCAAATATATTATTATCAAATATTATTTTTTGTTCTACCGATTCTTCAGAACAAACCGTTCTTGTGCTACAACACAAGGCTTCTCGTCATCCGGCCATATATATTGTGTGGAAATGTTGGACTCATTTTTCATATGAGATGCATCAAAAATCAATGATTTTCCTTATCTAGTATAGGTGATTTTCCATTTGGGATTATACTATCAATGGTCATTGCATGCAAGGATTTTTTTTTCTTTATTGTGAAATAAGTCCCAATAGGGAAAAGGAAATTGAAGTAGTTCATTGTGAGGAGCCAAAGTGAAGGATCATATCGGACTTAATGATGCTTAAAATTTGTATAGAAGTCCATATGTTATTTAAATCAGATTTAAAAAAAGGAAACACTTTCAAAGATATGTTTGACCATAGATTTTAAAACTTTTTTCTTAAAAGGTTCTCAAGTATCAAAAATGGGTCTGAACAGTTTGTTGAGAAGAGCTTAATAGTGCTTAAAATTGGGCAAGAGAGTTTTCATATATTTTGAATCAAATTTTTTAAAAGGAAATATTTTTTAAGATATGTTTGACCATAGATTTCAAATCAGAGTTTGAAATTTTTTCCTTAAAAAAATTTCAAGTATCAAAAATGGATTCAAACAGTTTGCTAAGAAAGGCTTAATAATCCTAAAAATGGGGGTATAGTTTTGTTACGGAATGTACATAGACATATCTACACATAATCATCATATCATATATAATTAAAAGTGGGAAGCTCTCATCTTCAAAGTTGGATAACCATTTTACCCTTACAACATATTACAATGTAATTAAATTTTTAATTAAATAATATTATTAAACAACATTTTCTGTCAATTAATTTGAAAGTTGAAAATAATATCACTTAATTTGAAAATTTGAAGGGGTGCATGATTTTGAATTTTTTTCTTACTTTTTTTTATTTTTGTGCTATTTACCTATTTTTAAGAAAATCCAAAAATCATGTCCCATTATCTATCCATAACACTACCACCCAAAAGTCATGTACGTACTACAATCCTTAATATCATCAGTTTAAGCTTTTAATGCAATAAAGATGAAATAAAGATGACTGCCAGAAATATAATGGAGATTTCCTCTCTTCACTTTTAAAAATAACAAAAAGTTGAAGGGTGAAAAATTCTTCCACCCAAGTTTTAATTGAAAATAAATCAGACGATTTATACATCAGTGATCAGTTCATTAAAAATTACGAAGGAAAAAAGCCGTGTCCGTACAAAAAATTTGGTATGTACCTCTCTTATTTTTTTTAATTTTTTTTTTTTTTATTATTATTATTATTATTATTTACTTTGAATGGCTATACAAAGTTGTTATTTGGAAGTTGGAAAGAATATTTTATCATAGTTTAAGGCTTTTCGTCTCCAACACTAAAATATTTGATTTTCTTTAATTACCTAAGTTAAGTGATAATGAATGATATTATCTAATCCATTAAATTATGCTCAATGATCAACTTATATAAATAAATTCATAAATTAAGAATATGTACAACTCTCTCCATTAGGGAAAGTTAGAAAGAATATTTTATCATAGTTTAAGGTTTTTCGCCTCCAACACTAAAACTTTTGATTTTTTTTAGTTACCTAAGTTAAGTGATAATGAATGATATTATCTAATCCATTAAATTATGCTCAAGGATCAACTTATATAAATGAATTCATAAATTAAGAATATGTACAACCCTCTCCATCAGGGGAAGCAGTAGAGGAAAGATACAAAGAAGAAATTTTTAAAAACTAAGGAAAGAGCTAAAAAGGAGAACCACAAATATTTTGAATCATAATAAAAACACACTCTGTAAAATATATAATTTATTTAAGATATTGCACACATTTTAGACTTTATCTTTACGGATAATTTAAATTGTATGGCATAAAATCTTATTTATATATGTAATATAATTTTTTTTTCTATATACGCAATATAAGAATATATATATATATATATATATTACCTTAAAAGCATAAACTCACAAACATGAATGTTGAATGACTATAATACTCTCAATTAAAAATACTTAATTTATTTAATTTATTTAATTTAATTATATTTTATTAAAAGCAGATACCTTTTTTACACTAAAAAATTGTGACTTTTTCAATGAGTTGTTACTTTTTCAAAGGATTGTGACTTTTTCAAAGGGTTGTGACTTTACGAAAGAGTTGTGCCTTATTTGATGAGTTGTGACTATTTCAAAGGGTTATGACTTTTCCGATGAGCAGTGATTTTTTTGAAAGGTTGTGACTCATCTGATAATGCACAATAAGTACCTATTCATAGTACTATTTGTTAGCCATAAATAGAGGCTAACTATTTAATCACTTTCAAACTACGTTTTTTTAAAGATTTTCTTCTCTTCTTCTTCTTAAAATATCCAAGTGTTATTTGCAACAGTTGATTAAGTTCAAAATTCAATTAAATTGGAGGTACCACATAAGAAAGAGTTGGTGAACAAATTGTAACAAATCACTCATCAATTCACAATAATATTTTCCTCTTACGATTTTCATCACACAAATACTTCAATATTATTTATATCATTTTAGAAATTTAATAGCCTTTTAATTAACCTACATATTTTATTTATTAAAATTACTAATTTCATATGAATAGTCACAACAATTTCTACGTTCATGTTGCTTCGGTCATAAATCACAACTATTCACTCCTTATAAGTTTTTGGTGATCTCTTTTCTGTGATAATTTGAGATTATTTAAAATTTTCATACATTATTCATCCCCAATCCATTGATATGTTTGTAATGACCCTTCAGGTCATTTTTAAATTAAAGAATTTTTTCCCTCGTATAGAGCATTCCTGTAGCGACCCCAAGTCATTTATGACTTGCTGGCACTGACCGTTCGGTCGCCTGGTCGTTCGTTTGGGTTTTAGGCCCGTTTCCCTATTTTGGAGATTTTTATAACTTGAAAAGTTGACTTTGGTCAACCTTCTTGGGAGTCGTGCTCAGATGAAAATTCTGACAGCTAGGTTAGCTTCGGAAGATCGATTTTGGTGTAGAACGACCCTTCGTTCGCTTCCCGAGGCTTTAGATGACATTTGTGGAATCTGGCTCAAACGATACTGGGTGTGGGACCCATTTTTCATCGAAGCAATCTCCAAATGGAAATTCCGCCTTCACCGTTGAGTCCGAAATATCGTTTTCAATTAGATTCCATATATGGTTTGTATTTTTCCGATTCCGAACGAGTCCGAAACATCGAAATTTAAGTTTGAAGGGTTGTAGAATTTTGACGCGGCGGTGATGTGGCAGAGCCACGTGACGCCACGTGGCAGCGGCTGGAATTTCAGATTTAAGAACAAGTTCGTCCAAGTTTTTTTCCTCAACTTCAACATAAGATTTCTCCTTCATTTTGAGTCCAAATTAGGTTCTTCAAGAGGCTAACTTCAAGAGAATTTCGTGGGGAATCTAGCGGTGATCTCGGAAACGCGAGAGGAGGCTTCGTTTGAGGTAAGGAATCGAATTTAGCCACTGCTAGGATGACTTTCGGATTGAATTGTTGTTGAATTTTGAAATATGAGATCTTGATCATCTTAGGTCCGTTTTGAGTCATTCTTGAGGCTAACTTGTAGAGTTTTTCGCAAGGATCGTCGTGGTATAATCTGTTTGGGTTGAAAGGGTCTCGTTTTTCCAGAAATTGGTGATTAATGGGCTGCCCATTTTAATTGTTGTGGCTGATTTACTGTGTTTTAGGTATCTGTTTGTGCTAAAATTTTGGGGTATTAGTTTAGTAAGGTTTTTGGAACGTTTCCACGGATTCGATTTTGAGATTCCAATTGTGGGCCCCACAATCCCGTTTTAGACCCGATTTTGGGTCCGTCTCCGAAAAATACAATTTTAGTGTCAATATATTCGTAATGACGAGGTGATTAACCTTTTGTTAGTGGGGAAGCATTCGGAGACCGTTCGGAGGGGAAAAGATCTGGTACCGTGAGTTGGAGCACGCGTGGTCGGCTTTCAGGTAGGCTATGGCTTTCTCTTGTGAGATTGAGCATGTCTAGGCATTTGTTTATTGATTTGCTTGAGTATGGAGGGGTTTGGGTGTTGAGCATGCTAAATTTCTATAGTTCCTGCCTTAGACCTTATTTCGGGAAAGTGTTGGATTATGATAACATGTCTCTTGATATTATTGAATATCCATATCTTGTGGTGTATATGATAATATTGATTTGAAGTATGTTTGGCCTTAGTCTAGGCTTAGACTAGTGTTGCCATAGACTTGCGAGATTTCAGAGGTCGTTGGGCAGTAGAACATTTTCCGACGCCGTTTCTGACAGTCCGATCCTTGTAGACGGATATAGCGTACTTGAGTCTCGATAGCTCGGTAACTCAACTTATGACCTTGTATCCATAATGCCCCGCTTTTACTCATAGCTACGCATCCCGGTTAGAGTCCGTGGTCCAGCTTACTTATGTCCAAAGCTTAGCTACAAGATCTTGGTTCGAGTCCGTGGTCCAAATTTACTCCGTGATCCGGTTTTGGCTATACTACCCGGTTAGAGTCCGTGGTCCAGCCCACCCGTGCCCGACCTTTGGCTACAAAGACCCGATTCGAGTCCGTGGTCCAGTCCATATAGCTTGACTCATTAGCTTTAGTACCCGGTTCGAGTCCGTGGTCCAGCTTGCACGTGGTGTATTCCCAATTCCTCACTAAAGCTTCAGTTAGTCTTGATTATTCTTATTTGTACGATGAGGTTTTGGAGGTTGGAGAGATTCCGATTAAAGTCCGAGACGTAATGAGATCCTGGAATATGATTGGGAACGGTTCAGTTAAAAGTCCGGAAATTAGTAATATTGTGATAGACCTTCTAGTTCCATTATTTTACTTTATCTGGGTTCTGGGAGGGATCTTTATTTGTATATATGTTTTGGGTTGGTTCCGCCTGTTTATATTGTTATTTTCCTACTTTTGTCTAATTTCTACCCTCAGACCCATTACTTGTTGTTCCGGGTTACGGGTTGGCTTACCTGCTGGTGGGTTATAGTAGGTGTCATCATGACTTGATAAATCAGGTCGTGACAAATTGGTATCAGAGCCCCAGGTTTGTCGGTCTCACTTGTACAGAGCTAATGTCTAGTAGAGTCCTGCAGATCGGTACGGAGACGTCCGTTACTTATCTTCGGGAGGCTACAGTATGTCTTTAGGAACGTGTCACTTTTGTATCACTGTCGTGCATTGTGTGTCATATCGGTTTCTGAAAATCTTACTTGTATCACTCTTTTATAGGGATGGCTCGCACGCGTGGTAGCGCCCCAGCTAGGGGTAGAGACCGACCTCGAGGTCGTGCGAACTACAAGACCAGCCCAGGATCGAGAGCAAATTCCGGAGCCGGTGATAGAGCCACCAAAGCAGCTCCAAAGACACAGCCCGGCGGCGATGGGCCCAAGACCAGCCCGCCCACCGCCCGAGCCTCGTGGCGGCTCCAAATATCCAGCGATGCTCGTACGCATACTAGCCGCCATTGGGGGTATGCAAAGAGCTCCCAGCTCCGGCCGTTCCAAGATCACAGGGCAGCCTATACCAATGCGGTACCGGTTGTTCGGCCAGCCTAGCGGCACCGGTTGTTCAAATTGACGATTTGGAGGGCGTCATGCCACTACGGGAGCAGAAGATGCTCGGGGTGTTCCTTAGACTATCACCGCCGAGGTTTTCTGGGGCAGTGGGGGAGGATGCCCACGAATTTCTAGTTACTTGCCGCGAGCGGCTACATACTTTGGGTTTAGTGGATTCGAGAGGAGCAGACTTCACCGCGTACCAGTTAGATGGTCTCGCCAGGCAGTGGTGGCGTACATACTTAGAGACCAGCCACCGGGTCTCCACCGGTCACATGGACCGAGTTTTCGAGGGCTTTCTTGGCTCGATTTATTCCCGTGAGCATCGAGATCAGCTCAGAGATCAGTTTGTTCGGTTAGAGCAGGGCTCCATGACAGTATCAGAGTATGAGGCCCGATTCCACGAGCTCTTTAGGCATGCCGCCATGATATTACCTATTGAGGAGGAGAGGGTTCGTTGTTTTGTTCGAGGTTTGAGACTACAGCTTGCGGATTGAGACTCGCCTTTAGTCTCACCAGGCCGGTCATTTCTGGATTTAGTGGACGATGCCCGCACTATCCAGCAGGCGCCTCCCGAGGGCCAAGGGTGCAGCAGCAAGAGAGCTAGAGAGGAGGATAGGCATGATACGCGCCGTTTCTGCACTCGAGAGTCTTATGATAGATCTCGGCGGGTGTTTCGGTCGGGTCAGTCTAGTAGCCCCTTCCGTGCTTCTCTCCCGGGCATCGGAGGGTGATCGCACCGCCATATTGGTTTTAGTGTTTGGTCCTAGTCGGGCCGAGATAGTTCACGATGGGTTCTTCTTGCAGGCTCTACTTATTCCTATATATCTGTTTATTGTGTTCCTCGATTGAGTATGATCCAGAGCTATTGGTTGAGCCGTTGCGTGTTTCGACCCCGGTGGGTGAGTCCTTAGTAGTGGATCAGGTATTGCGATCTTGCTTAGTGACTATCCAGGGTTATGATACTAGAGTTGATCTTATTTTGCTAGATATGGTTGATTTTGATGTGATTCTGGGCATGGATTGGTTATCCCCTTACCATGCGGTCTTGGATTGTTACGCCAAGACTGTTATCTTAGTGATGCCCGGCATTCCTCCAAGTGTTGTGGCGGGGTGCTTATAGTCACACACCGACGGGGATCATCTCTTTTATGCGAGCTAGGCGGTTGGTTGCTTCGGGTGTTTAGCTTATTTAGCCTATGTACGAGATGTGAGTAGGGAGGGCCATTCGCCTGACTCGGTTCCTCGTGGTTAGAGAGTTTGCGAGATGTGTTCCCTACGCACCTACCCGGCCTACCTCCCGGATCGTGATATTGATTTTGCCATAGATTTGGAGCCCGACAACCGTCCTATTTCTATTCCGCCTTACCGGATGGCTCTGCGCAGCTCGGGAGCTCGGTGCTCGCTAGAGGATCTCTTAGGTAAGGGGTTTATCCGTCCGAGTGTGTCGCCTTGGGGTGCCCCAGTCCTCTTCGTAAAGAAGAAGGACGGTACTATGCGATTATGTATTGACTACAAAGCGGTGAACAAGGTGACGGTGAAGAACCGTTACCCCATGCCTCGTATTGATGATTTATTTGATCGCCTTCGTGGTGCCGCCGTGTTTTCTAAGATTGATTTGAGATCGGGTACCATCAGCTGAGGATTAGGGCAGCGGACATCCCTAAGACCGCATTTAGGACTCGTTATGGCCATTATGAGTTCTTGGTAATGTCGTTTGGGTTGACTAATGCCCCTGCCGCCTTCATGGATTTGATGACACGTGTGTTCAGGCCATACCTTGATTTATTTGTCATCGTCTTCATTGATGACATACTGGTATACTCGCGGAGCCGGAGTGAGCATGAGCAGCATTGAAGGATAGTGCTCCCGGACTTTGAGAGATCGCCGGCTTTATGCCAAGTTCTCAAAGTGCGAGTTTTGGCTTGAGTCTGTAGCCTTCTTGGGGCACGTGGTGTCCAAGGAGGGTATTAGGGTTGATCTAGCGAAGATTGAGGCTATTCGTGATTGGCACAGGCCCACTTCAGTTACTGAGATTCGGAGCTTCGTCGGACTAGCAGGCTATTACAGACGCTTTGTTGAGGGCTTTTCTACTATTACAGCCCCGTTGACTCGATTGACTCGTGTTGATGTTCCCTTTGTATGGTCAGAGGAGTGTGAGGCGAGCTTTTTGAGGCTCAAGGAGTTATTGACCACCGCTCCTATATTGACTCTTCCAGTTGAGGGCGAGGGCTTCACAGTTTATTATGGCGCATCCGGCGTTGGTTTGGGTTGTGTATTGATGCAGCAGGGTCGGGTTATTGCTTATGCATCGAGGCAGCTTAAGATTCATGAGCGCAACTACCCCACCCATGACTTGGAGTTGGCGGCGGTAGTTTTCGCGCTTAAGATTTGGAGACACTACTTGTATGGAGTTCGATATGAGATCTATACCGATCATAGGAGTCTTCAGTACATCATGAGCCAGAGGGACCTTAATTCGAGGCAGCGTCGTTGGATTGAGCTCCTGAAGGACTACGACCTCTCTATTCTCTATCATCCGGGCAAGGCGAATGTAGTAGCGGACGCCTTGAGCCGGAAGGTAGTGAGTATGGGTAGTCTAGCCTTCTTATCTGTTGAGGAGCGACCCTTAGCTTTGGACATTCAGTCCTTAGCTAATAGCATGGTTCGGTTGGATATCTCAGATTCTAGACGCGTCTTGGCCTTTATGGGAGTTCTGTCTTCCTTGCTTGATAGGATCCGTGGTTGCCAGTTTGAGGATGATACCTTAGTGGCCCTTAGAGATCGAGTGTTAGCGGGTGATGGTGGTCGCTACCTTAGATCCCGATGGAGTGTTGAAATTTGCCGGCCGCATCTCGTGTTCCGAGAGTTGGAGATTTGATACACTTGATACTTTCTGAGGCCCATGAATCTAGATACTCTATCCATCTGGGCACAGCGAAGATGTATCGTGATTTGAGGCAGCATTACTGGTGGAGTGGCATGAGGAGTGATATTGCTGATGTCACGACCCGGGAGCACCCCCTAGTCGTAACCGGCGTACTCGACCTCGAAGAGGTCTAATACAAGCCTCTTAGCATTCATTCATTGCATAGACACCAAAACCATAAGGAATTAAAAACTTTCTTCACTCACGAAGATACTTTCAATAAATAGCAAGCGGAAGACTTTCTAGACTTTATACAATATGTCTCAAAACCATCTAATACCTGAATATAACATTGGGACTAAGCCCACTCAAAACTTAAGCAAATACTAGAGAGACATAAAAAGAACATGTTGGTTATTGCCCTCGAATCTATGAGGACTCACCAAGTCTTCATCTTCAACTCTTAAAAACCTATCAAGTAGTCATGACATATCACCATCTCCAAATCCCTACACTTTAGTCAAAAAGCAAAAGAAAGGGGTTAGCACAATTAAGTACTAAGTATGGAGACCATGCAAGAAAATATGCACAACGGACATTTACAAGAAAGGTATGCTTTCATGTCCTTTGATAAAACCTTTCCTTTGCAAGTATAAGAGACATAATACAAGTCAACATTAACATATTAGACCATAGCCAACCATACATATACTTAATATAAATCCATATACAACTCATGCTTAACTTTAGAAGGACACATGTCATTTCATTACCATAGGACCTCTACCTAATATAACCTTAAGACACACTTGAGTGAGACAAGAAGTGACCGCCCACACAATCCTCTTCAAGCACACTTAAGTGTTCCCCAAGATTACCTTAGATAAGGACTTTATAGGCAAAGTGCATAATCATACCCGATAGATAGCATATTAATGAGAGGATATGTATAATGATGCTCACATAAAATAAATCATATTTAGTGGGGCATAGTACATGTGTGGTGAGTGACCATCAATATAGTATTTCCAAGGCCTACCACCCCCTTGGAGAGGCGAATGAGGTACAAACCCCTAAACCCTTCGATATGGTTATACGGGCCTACTACTCCCCGTAGTAGGCAATCAAGGTACCAATCCCTCGATACGGTTATACGGGCCTACTAACCCCCGTACTAGGCAACCAAGGTACCAACCCCTCGATACGGTTATACGGGCCTACTACCCCCCGTACTAGGCTTGGTCGACTCACAACACTTATATAGAGAAAATCATATACATGTGTCCATTTCATCATCATTTCAATAATTATATAGCTATTCGATTCATAGGACGTACATTGGACCTTCCATTTCCTAAGGATTCTATAAATGGGCATTTTATCAAACACATGATGGGCTATTGTTCATGTAAATGAAATCATGTACTTCAAGAGTACTAAGTCCAACCAATTTCGAAATACATATAAATCAGCCCACCAACAACATACATATATATATCAACCTTCATAATTTGATCATGGAAGCATGAAAACCATAAACATCACATAATAATTCCATTTCATGATAATATGCAAAATAGACCATAATAGGATCATCACAAGATCACATAAACTCATTCACATCATACCTTCACATATAGCTTCATATAGGACTTTACATCTAGCCTCATATGTGTATAATAATACAACAATATAATAACATTCACCTAATGCCCTTCATGACCTCAATTCACAACAATACAACAAATAACCACCTCCACCAAAGGTGGATCAAGCCAATTAATAACAATATTATTAATACTAAGAGATCAAGCCATCTCACCATCCTTTTCAAAGGCCATAAGCCACAATACTCAATTCCATGCCAATTATACAATATTTATCAAGTTTGATCAACTTACCCTCTTTCCATGGCTATCTTCATCATCCTCATCTTCCAACAATTTAACAATACAATAACAATGATAATAACAACAATCAACTATACAAGCTAAGCTAAACAATATCCAATAACCAACATAAAGTCTAAATCCCAATTTATGACCATTCAAGGCTACTACCTCACATTATACCATTCAATAACAATTTCTAGCAACTCAACATAGCTAAGATCATATAAGAACAACCCACATCAACCACTCAATAATCCTACATCAATTACTCAAAATCATTAAACTCACTTTAGGCTAAATTTAAAGAATTTGAGAAGACATGGGTTCACAAATTTTTCTTTCTTAAAACCATAAATAATCATTAATAACCACATGAAACATCATTTGAAATTATTTAATGCAAGAACCCATGCTTAGAATTCGAAATAGGATTTTTGTGTATTTGAAAACCTTGAAAACCTTTTGATTGGGCTCCTTGAAAGAAAGAATAATCAAGGATAAAGGATCCCCATACCTTTATCTTCAAGAACCAAACGAAATTGGTGAAGAAATCAATAGCCACCATCCACCCTAGCTCCATCTTTCACCTTGAGTTTCCTTGGGGTTTTGAGAGAGTTTTTGAGAGAGGGAAATGTTTTTAGGGATGGGAATGAATTAATGGTATCTAGGAAATAATATATACCCTTTGGAAAAAATTCGTCCAACACTTAGAAAAAAAAAAAGGGCGGGTGAACAGTAAATGAACAGTAAATCGGCTACTGGAAATTGCCTTTTTCTGCCGGACAAACTTTACGAAAATGGGCATAACTTCTTCGTCCGAACTCCGAATGAGGTGAAACGAAGTGCGTTAGGTAGCTAACTCAAAGGGCTTTCCATGGATATATTATTGGCCACCAAATAATTTGTGTGCTAGGAGATATGACCCTCCAAAGTAGACCCTCGAAAAAGGCTTCACTTGAAAATTTTGGATTTTGATACGGTTGCTCTAAAATTTGGGTTAGACTCATTTCCCACTCAATTTGACCCCCTGAATAAGAATACGAAGTCGAATTTCCGAAATGATGCACGGATTTTGAGATATATGGAAATTACAATTTATAGGTGTTTCCGAAGCACATTTTCGGGCATTTTTGGGGTCGTTTCAATATCTCCCCCTTGGGAACATTCGTCCCCGAATGTTAAAGAAACATACATGAGAGACACAAACATGGCAAATTCAGCCCACATAGGGATGCAACAATGCACTTACACCTCATTTCAAAAACCTCAACATAATTGTAAAACCACAATGAACCAATTGTCAACTTAAACATGAATGTATGCAATGACATTATCATGTTTAGTGATGTTCAAGGATAAACTACCTTCTCCTAATCATAACACACCAACATCAACATTTCTCATGTTCATAGGAGGAACTACCTTCTCCTAGTCATTACATAGTCCATACATCATTAAGCACATATGCAAGTTTCCATGTTCAATAGCACTCTTTCAAGGAGGAACTTCTCAACTCCTTACTAAGACATGCTCATACCTTATTTTCATGAAGTACAATTGATCACTTATAACCAATGCACTACAACATGAGGGAAACAACTCATACAACTCATCTTTCTTCAAAAACACAAGTTTTTATGGAAATGCGCAAACCTCATTAATTCACATAAACATGGGAGGAACTACCTCCTCTACTCTTTAGGAAAGTTTCCACCACATAAGGAGCTAACATTCCATTTCATAAGAACACATTCAAGCATGTTCATTTAATTCACATCATCAAGTCAAGTATGCCATATTACACACAATGCACAACTTAGGAGAAAAAAATCTCCATTTAAAACACACATCATACTACATGAGAGAATAGGACTACTTCTACGAACTCAATATGCATGCAACTTAGACATATTCCGTTTCATTGGAGGAATTTCCTCCTCCAACTCAAATCATGCTTATCATATGATCTTCGGCCAATTATGCAATTACTTCTTAAAAGCACATTTAAACCATTCACCTCATGAATCACATAGGTTACTTACTCTAATTGCCTATCAACATGAGGGGCATGAAACATGAAAACTCATTTTCTCATTTAACAAGAATTCATTTAAAACATGCATGACATAAGGAGACCATGGAAAAACTCCTTTTCACATAAGACTCCAAAACATGAACCAAGCTTCTAGGAACTCTTTGTTTTAGGCTTGAGTAAGCACATATAGAAGTAGGTAAGGATATCAACACTTCTCTACAACTTCACTACTCATCGTACCATCCCCCACTTAAGGGTAAACCCAACTAAGGTCAACCTTAACATCTCATAAAAATCTCAATGAAAATACCATCAATCTTACCAAAACCATTCTTACCCAACTCTTTAATTCACTAAACCTCTTGTAATGAAAACATCCTTCAAGCCTAACTCATAAACATCAACCACACTTGAAGACCTTATCATCTAACCACATATTTCCCCCACTTAGGAGAAACTCTTACTAGTTCTTTCAAATTCACCTCCTTCCATCCTAAGGTCGGATCAAAACAACACTAGGCTTTTATACTCATTACACCTAGCATTTCTAAATCACCACACATTTCACAAATTCCTTCAACACATCACAAAACTTCCTCATGACTAAGCCGGATACTACCAACAACACGCATAACCAAAGGAATCCCATTCATACTAAAGTCATCACCACAATCTTTCACCTCACACCTACTAAGTCACCAAGTCATAGTTGGCATCACAACTAACATTCTCTCCCTCAATCCTTGCAACATTAAAAGTTCCTCAAAGGTTACACCCAAATGACCATCACATATGAAAAAAAAAGGAAGACATTATAGAGAGAAACTCCATGGCACGACTAAAAGAATGAAGAAGTGAAACTTTCTTAGCACCCAATAGCCTCCTATTCATAATGTGGCGCGCTTCACATTATGAACAAGACTCTACTAGATGTGGTTTTGAGACAACCTAAGACCATCCCGGAAACTTATGCTCGATACCAAGTTTGTCACGACCCGGGAGCACCCCTAGTCGAAACCGGCGTACTCGACCTCGAAGAGGTCTAATACAAGCCTCTTAGCATTCATTCATTGCATAGACACCAAAACCATAAGGAATTAAAAACTTTCTTCACTCACGAAGATACTTTCAATAAATAGCAAGCGGAAGACTTTCTAGACTTTATACAATATGTCTCAAAACCATCTAATACCTGAATATAACATTGGGACTAAGCCCACTCAAAACTTAAGCAAATACTAGAGAGACATAAAAAGAACATGTTGGTTATTGCCCTCGAATCTATGAGGACTCACCAAGTCTTCATCTTCAACTCTTAAAAACCTATCAAGTAGTCATGACATATCACCATCTCCAAATCCCTACACTTTAGTCAAAAAGCAAAAGAAAGGGGTTAGCACAATTAAGTACTAAGTATGGAGACCATGCAAGAAAATATGCACAACGGACATTTACAAGAAAGGTATGCTTTCATGTCCTTTGATAAAACCTTTCCTTTGCAAGTATAAGAGACATAATACAAGTCAACATTAACATATTAGACCATAGCCAACCATACATATACTTAATATAAATCCATATACAACTCATGCTTAACTTTAGAAGGACACATGTCATTTCATTACCATAGGACCTCTACCTAATATAACCTTAAGACACACTTGAGTGAGACAAGAAGTGACCGCCCACACAATCCTCTTCAAGCACACTTAAGTGTTCCCCAAGATTACCTTAGATAAGGACTTTATAGGCAAAGTGCATAATCATACCCGATAGATAGCATATTAATGAGAGGATATGTATAATGATGCTCACATAAAATAAATCATATTTAGTGGGGCATAGTACATGTGTGGTGAGTGACCATCAATATAGTATTTCCAAGGCCTACCACCCCTTGGAGAGGCGAATGAGGTACAAACCCCTCAATGTGGTTACCCGGGCCTACCACCCCCGAGCTAGGGACCAAGGTACAAACCCCTCGATATGGTTATACGGGCCTACTCCCCCCGTACTAGGCAACCAAGGTACCAACCCCTCGATATGGTTATACGGGCCTACTACCCCCCGTACTAGGCAACCAAGGTACCAACCCCTCGATATGGTTATACGGGCCTACTACCCCCCCGTACTAGGCAACCAAGGTACCAACCCCTCGATACGGTTATACGGGCCTACTACCCCCCGTACTAGGCAACCAAGGTACCAACCCCTCGATGCGGTTATACGGGCCTACTACCCCCCGTGCTAGGCTTGGTCGACTCACAACACTTATATAGAGAAAATCATATACATGTGTCCATTTCATCATCATTTCAATAATTATATAGCTATTCGATTCATAGGACGTACATTGGACCTTCCATTTCCTAAGGATTCTATAAATGGGCATTTTATCAAACACATGATGGGCTATTGTTCATGTAAATGAAATCATGTACTTCAAGAGTACTAAGTCCAACCAATTTCGAAATACATATAAATCAGCCCACCAACAACATACATATATATATCAACCTTCATAATTTGATCATGGAAGCATGAAAACCATAAACATCACATAATAATTCCATTTCATGATAATATGCAAAATAGACCATAATAGGATCATCACAAGATCACATAAACTCATTCACATCATACCTTCACATATAGCTTCATATAGGACTTTACATCTAGCCTCATATGTGTATAATAATACAACAATATAATAACATTCACCTAATGCCCTTCATGACCTCAATTCACAACAATACAACAAATAACCACCTCCACCAAAGGTGGATCAAGCCAATTAATAACAATATTATTAATACTAAGAGATCAAGCCATCTCACCATCCTTTTCAAAGGCCATAAGCCACAATACTCAATTCCATGCCAATTATACAATATTTATCAAGTTTGATCAACTTACCCTCTTTCCATGGCTATCTTCATCATCCTCATCTTCCAACAATTTAACAATACAATAACAATGATAATAACAACAATCAACTATACAAGCTAAGCTAAACAATATCCAATAACCAACATAAAGTCTAAATCCCAATTTATGACCATTCAAGGCTACTACCTCACATTATACCATTCAATAACAATTTCTAGCAACTCAACATAGCTAAGATCATATAAGAACAACCCACATCAACCACTCAATAATCCTACATCAATTACTCAAAATCATTAAACTCACTTTAGGCTAAATTTAAAGAATTTGAGAAGACATGGGTTCACAAATTTTTCTTTCTTAAAACCATAAATAATCATTAATAACCACATGAAACATCATTTGAAATTATTTAATGCAAGAACCCATGCTTAGAATTCGAAATAGGATTTTTGTGTATTTGAAAACCTTGAAAACCTTTTGATTGGGCTCCTTGAAAGAAAGAATAATCAAGGATAAAGGATCCCCATACCTTTATCTTCAAGAACCAAACGAAATTGGTGAAGAAATCAATAGCCACCATCCACCCTAGCTCCATCTTTCACCTTGAGTTTCCTTGGGGTTTTGAGAGAGTTTTTGAGAGAGGGAAATGTTTTTAGGGATGGGAATGAATTAATGGTATCTAGGAAATAATATATACCCTTTGGAAAAAATTCGTCCAACACTTAGAAAAAAAAAAAAAAGGGGCGGGTGAACAGTAAATGAACAGTAAATCGGCTACTGGAAATTGCCTTTTTCTGCCGGACAAACTTTACGAAAATGGGCATAACTTCTTCGTCCGAACTCCGAATGAGGTGAAACGAAGTGCGTTAGGTAGCTAACTCAAAGGGCTTTCCATGGATATATTATTGGCCACCAAATAATTTGTGTGCTAGGAGATATGACCCTCCAAAGTAGACCCTCGAAAAAGGCTTCACTTGAAAATTTTGGATTTTGATACGGTTGCTCTAAAATTTGGGTTAGACTCATTTCCCACTCAATTTGACCCCCTGAATAAGAATACGAAGTCGAATTTCCGAAATGATGCACGGATTTTGAGATATATGGAAATTACAATTTATAGGTGTTTCCGAAGCACATTTTCGGGCATTTTTGGGGTCGTTTCAATATCTCCCCCTTGGGAACATTCGTCCCCGAATGTTAAAGAAACATACATGAGAGACACAAACATGGCAAATTCAGCCCACATAGGGATGCAACAATGCACTTACACCTCATTTCAAAAACCTCAACATAATTGTAAAACCACAATGAACCAATTGTCAACTTAAACATGAATGTATGCAATGACATTATCATGTTTAGTGATGTTCAAGGATAAACTACCTTCTCCTAATCATAACACACCAACATCAACATTTCTCATGTTCATAGGAGGAACTACCTTCTCCTAGTCATTACATAGTCCATACATCATTAAGCACATATGCAAGTTTCCATGTTCAATAGCACTCTTTCAAGGAGGAACTTCTCAACTCCTTACTAAGACATGCTCATACCTTATTTTCATGAAGTACAATTGATCACTTATAACCAATGCACTACAACATGAGGGAAACAACTCATACAACTCATCTTTCTTCAAAAACACAAGTTTTTATGGAAATGCGCAAACCTCATTAATTCACATAAACATGGGAGGAACTACCTCCTCTACTCTTTAGGAAAGTTTCCACCACATAAGGAGCTAACATTCCATTTCATAAGAACACATTCAAGCATGTTCATTTAATTCACATCATCAAGTCAAGTATGCCATATTACACACAATGCACAACTTAGGAGAAAAAAATCTCCATTTAAAACACACATCATACTACATGAGAGAATAGGACTACTTCTACGAACTCAATATGCATGCAACTTAGACATATTCCGTTTCATTGGAGGAATTTCCTCCTCCAACTCAAATCATGCTTATCATATGATCTTCGGCCAATTATGCAATTACTTCTTAAAAGCACATTTAAACCATTCACCTCATGAATCACATAGGTTACTTACTCTAATTGCCTATCAACATGAGGGGCATGAAACATGAAAACTCATTTTCTCATTTAACAAGAATTCATTTAAAACATGCATGACATAAGGAGACCATGGAAAAACTCCTTTTCACATAAGACTCCAAAACATGAACCAAGCTTCTAGGAACTCTTTGTTTTAGGCTTGAGTAAGCACATATAGAAGTAGGTAAGGATATCAACACTTCTCTACAACTTCACTACTCATCGTACCATCCCCCACTTAAGGGTAAACCCAACTAAGGTCAACCTTAACATCTCATAAAAATCTCAATGAAAATACCATCAATCTTACCAAAACCATTCTTACCCAACTCTTTAATTCACTAAACCTCTTGTAATGAAAACATCCTTCAAGCCTAACTCATAAACATCAACCACACTTGAAGACCTTATCATCTAACCACATATTTCCCCCACTTAGGAGAAACTCTTACTAGTTCTTTCAAATTCACCTCCTTCCATCCTAAGGTCGGATCAAAACAACACTAGGCTTTTATACTCATTACACCTAGCATTTCTAAATCACCACACATTTCACAAATTCCTTCAACACATCACAAAACTTCCTCATGACTAAGCCGGATACTACCAACAACACGCATAACCAAAGGAATCCCATTCATACTAAAGTCATCACCACAATCTTTCACCTCACACCTACTAAGTCACCAAGTCATAGTTGGCATCACAACTAACATTCTCTCCCTCAATCCTTGCAACATTAAAAGTTCCTCAAAGGTTACACCCAAATGACCATCACATATGAAAAAAAAAGAGGAAGACATTATAGAGAGAAACTCCATGGCACGACTAAAAGAATGAAGAAGTGAAACTTTCTTAGCACCCAATAGCCTCCTATTCATAATGTGGCGCGCTTCACATTATGAACAAGACTCTACTAGATGTGGTTTTGAGACAACCTAAGACCATCCCGGAAACTTATGCTCGATACCAAGTTTGTCACGACCCGGAGCACCCCTAGTCGTAACCGGCGTACTCGACCTCGAAGAGGTCTAATACAAGCCTCTTAGCATTCATTCATTGCATAGACACCAAAACCATAAGGAATTAAAAACTTTCTTCACTCACGAAGATACTTTCAATAAATAGCAAGCGGAAGACTTTCTAGACTTTATACAATATGTCTCAAAACCATCTAATACCTGAATATAACATTGGGACTAAGCCCACTCAAAACTTAAGCAAATACTAGAGAGACATAAAAAGAACATGTTGGTTATTGCCCTCGAATCTATGAGGACTCACCAAGTCTTCATCTTCAACTCTTAAAAACCTATCAAGTAGTCATGACATATCACCATCTCCAAATCCCTACACTTTAGTCAAAAAGCAAAAGAAAGGGGTTAGCACAATTAAGTACTAAGTATGGAGACCATGCAAGAAAATATGCACAACGGACATTTACAAGAAAGGTATGCTTTCATGTCCTTTGATAAAACCTTTCCTTTGCAAGTATAAGAGACATAATACAAGTCAACATTAACATATTAGACCATAGCCAACCATACATATACTTAATATAAATCCATATACAACTCATGCTTAACTTTAGAAGGACACATGTCATTTCATTACCATAGGACCTCTACCTAATATAACCTTAAGACACACTTGAGTGAGACAAGAAGTGACCGCCCACACAATCCTCTTCAAGCACACTTAAGTGTTCCCCAAGATTACCTTAGATAAGGACTTTATAGGCAAAGTGCATAATCATACCCGATAGATAGCATATTAATGAGAGGATATGTATAATGATGCTCACATAAAATAAATCATATTTAGTGGGGCATAGTACATGTGTGGTGAGTGACCATCAATATAGTATTTCCAAGGCCTACCACCCCCTTGGAGAGGCGAATGAGGTACAAACCCTCAATGTGGTTACCCGGGCCTACCACCCCGAGCTAGGGACCAAGGTACAAACCCCTCGATATGGTTATACGGGCCTACTACCCCCCGTACTAGGCAACCAAGGTACCAACCCCTCGATATGGTTATACGGGCCTACTACCCCCCGTACTAGGCAACCATGGTACCAACCCCTCGATATGGTTATACGGGCCTACTACACCCCGTACTAGGCAACCAAGGTACCAACCCCTCGATACGGTTATACGGGCCTACTACCCCCGTACTAGGCAACCAAGGTACCAACCCCTCGATACGGTTATACGGGCCTACTACCCCCCGTACTAGGCTTGGTCGACTCACAACACTTATATAGAGAAAATCATATACATGTGTCCATTTCATCATCATTTCAATAATTATATAGCTATTCGATTCATAGGACGTACATTGGACCTTCCATTTCCTAAGGATTCTATAAATGGGCATTTTATCAAACACATGATGGGCTATTGTTCATGTAAATGAAATCATGTACTTCAAGAGTACTAAGTCCAACCAATTTCGAAATACATATAAATCAGCCCACCAACAACATACATATATATATCAACCTTCATAATTTGATCATGGAAGCATGAAAACCATAAACATCACATAATAATTCCATTTCATGATAATATGCAAAATAGACCATAATAGGATCATCACAAGATCACATAAACTCATTCACATCATACCTTCACATATAGCTTCATATAGGACTTTACATCTAGCCTCATATGTGTATAATAATACAACAATATAATAACATTCACCTAATGCCCTTCATGACCTCAATTCACAACAATACAACAAATAACCACCTCCACCAAAGGTGGATCAAGCCAATTAATAACAATATTATTAATACTAAGAGATCAAGCCATCTCACCATCCTTTTCAAAGGCCATAAGCCACAATACTCAATTCCATGCCAATTATACAATATTTATCAAGTTTGATCAACTTACCCTCTTTCCATGGCTATCTTCATCATCCTCATCTTCCAACAATTTAACAATACAATAACAATGATAATAACAACAATCAACTATACAAGCTAAGCTAAACAATATCCAATAACCAACATAAAGTCTAAATCCCAATTTATGACCATTCAAGGCTACTACCTCACATTATACCATTCAATAACAATTTCTAGCAACTCAACATAGCTAAGATCATATAAGAACAACCCACATCAACCACTCAATAATCCTACATCAATTACTCAAAATCATTAAACTCACTTTAGGCTAAATTTAAAGAATTTGAGAAGACATGGGTTCACAAATTTTTCTTTCTTAAAACCATAAATAATCATTAATAACCACATGAAACATCATTTGAAATTATTTAATGCAAGAACCCATGCTTAGAATTCGAAATAGGATTTTTGTGTATTTGAAAAACCTTGAAAACCTTTTGATTGGGCTCCTTGAAAGAAAGAATAATCAAGGATAAAGGATCCCCATACCTTTATCTTCAAGAACCAAACGAAATTGGTGAAGAAATCAATAGCCACCATCCACCCTAGCTCCATCTTTCACCTTGAGTTTCCTTGGGGTTTTGAGAGAGTTTTTGAGAGAGGGAAATGTTTTTAGGGATGGGAATGAATTAATGGTATCTAGGAAATAATATATACCCTTTGGAAAAAATTCGTCCAACACTTAGAAAAAAAAAAAAAAAAAGGGGCGGGTGAACAGTAAATGAACAAGAAATCGGCTACTGGAAATTGCCTTTTCTGCCGGACAAACTTTACGAAAATGGGCATAACTTCTTCGTCCGAACTCCGAATGAGGTGAAACGAAGTGCGTTAGGTAGCTAACTCAAAGGGCTTTCCATGGATATATTATTGGCCACCAAATAATTTGTGTGCTAGGAGATATGACCCTCCAAAGTAGACCCTCGAAAAAGGCTCCTCTTTATTTTGGATTTTGATACGGTTGCTCTAAAATTTGGGTTAGACTCATTTCCCACTCAATTTGACCCCCTGAATAAGAATACGAAGTCGAATTTCCGAAATGATGCACGGATTTTGAGATATATGGAAATTACAATTTATAGGTGTTTCCGAAGCACATTTTCGGGCATTTTTGGGGTCGTTTCAGCTGACTTTGTTTCTCGTTGCTTGTGCTGCCAGCAGGTAAAGGCCGAGCATTTGAGGCCTGGTGGCGAGCTCCAGAGATTACCCATTCCGGAGTGGAAGTGGGAGCGTATCACTATGGACTTCGTTGTGGGGTTGCCTCGGACTTCTAGAGGTGTTGACAGCATTTGGGTCATCGTGGATCGATTGACCAAGTCAGCACACTTCCTTCCTCTTTGGCGGAGTTTGCGTCCAACAATAGCTACCACTCTAGTATTCAGATGGCCCCATTCGAGGCCTTATATGGTAGGCGTTGCCGCTCTCCGCTTGGTTGGTTCGAGTCTACGAGCCTAAGCCGCGTGGTATAGATTTGCTTCGGGAGGCCCTAGATCGGGTGAGGGTGATTCGGGATAGGCTCGGGACGGCTCGTGTAGGCACCGAGTTATGCGGATCGAGGCGTCGACCTTTGACATTGTCTGTTGGTGATGGAGTATTCCTACGTGGGTCGCCCATGAAGGGCGTGATGAGGTTTGGGAGGCGGGGTTGACATTTGTGGAGGAGCCGGTTGCCATTCTAGCCGAGATGTGAGGAGATTGCGCTCGAGAGCCATTCCCGTTGTTAAGGTCCGTTGGAGGCATCGTCCAGTCGAGGAGGCTACCCGGGAGACCGAGCGGGGAGATGCGAGAGCAGTTTCTGGCTTGTTTGAGCCTTCGGTACTTCTTGATCCTTTCTTTCGCGGACGAAAGTCCTTTTTAGTAGTGGATATTGTAATGACCCTTCGTGTCATTTTTAAATTAAAGAATTCTTTCCCTCGTATAGAGCATTCCTCGTAGCGACCCCAAGTCATTTATGACTTGCCGGCACTGACTGTTCGGTCGCCTGGTCGTTCGTTTGGGTTTTAGGCCCGTTTCCCTGTTTTTGGAGATTTTTATAACTTGAAAAGTTGACTTTGGTCAACCTTCTTGGGAGTCGTGCTCAGATGAAAATTCTGACAGCTAGGTTAGCTTCGGAAGATCGATTTTGGTGTAGAACGACCCTTCGTTCGCTTCCCGAGGCTTTAGATGACATTTGTGGAATCTGGCTCAAACGATACTGGGTGTGGGACCCACTTTTCATCGAAGCAATCTCCAAATGGAAATTCCGCCTTCACCGTTGAGTCCGAAATATCGTTTCCAATTAGATTCCATATATGGTTTGTATTTTTCCAATTCCGAACGAGTCCGAAACATCGAAATTTAAGTTTGAAGGGTTGTAGAATTTTGACGCGGCGGTGATGTGGCAGAGCCACGTGACGCCACGTGGCAGCGGCTGGAATTTCAGATTTAAGAACAAGTTCGTCCAAGTTTTTTTTCCTCAACTTCAACATAAGATTTCTCCTTCATTTTGAGTCCAAATTAGGTTCTTCAAGAGGCTAACTTCAAGAGAATTTCGTGGGGAATCTAGCGGTGATCTCGGAAACGCGAGAGGAGGCTTCGTTTGAGGTAAGGAATCGAATTTGGCCACTGCTAGGATGACTTTCGGATTGAATTGTTGTTGAATTTTGAAATATGAGATCTTGATCATCTTAGGTCCGTTTTGAGTCATTCTTGAGGCTAACTTGTAGAGTTTTTCGCAAGGATCGTCGTGGTATAATCTGTTTGGGTTGAAAGGGTCTCGTTTTTCCAGAAATTGGTGATTAATGGGCTGCCCATTTTAATTGTTGTGGCTGATTTACTGTGTTTTAGGTATCTGTTTGTGCTAAAATTTTGGGGTATTAGTTTAGTAAGGTTTTTGGAACGTTTCCACGGATTCGATTTTGAGATTCCAATTGTGGGCCCCACAATCCCGTTTTAGACCCGATTTTGGGTCCGTCTCCGAAAAATACAATTTTAGTGTCAATATATTCGTAATGACGAGGTGATTAACCTTTTGTTAGTGGGGAAGCATTCGGAGACCGTTCGGAGGGGAAAAGATCTGGTACCGTGAGTTGGAGTACGCGTGGTCGGCTTTCAGGTAGGCTATAGCTTTCTCTTGTGAGATTGAGCATGTCTAGGCATTTGTTTATTGATTTGCTTGAGTATGGAGGGGTTTGGGTGTTGAGCATGCTAAATTTCTATAGTTCCTGCCTTAGACCTTATTTCGGGAAAGTGTTGGATTATGATAACATGTCTCTTGATATTATTGAATATCCATATCTTGTGGTGTATATGATAATATTGATTTGAAGTATGTTTGGCCTTAGTCTAGGCTTAGACTAGTGTTGCCATAGACTTGCGAGATTTCAGAGGTCGTTGGGCAGTAGAACTTTTTCCGACGCCGTTTCGGACGGTCAGCTCCTTGTAGACTGATATAGCAAACTTGAGTCTGATAGTCGGTAACTCAACTTATGACCTTGTATCCATAATGCCCTGCTTTTCTGTTAGCTACAAGTGCCGGTTAGAGTCCGTGGTCCAGCTTACTTATGTCCAGGCTTAGCTACAGTACCCGGTTCGAGTCCGTGGTCCAGCTTACCTGTGATCTGGTTTTGGCTATAGTACCCGGTTAGAGTCCGTGGTCCAGCCCACCCGTGCCCGACCTTTGGCTACAGCACCCGGTTCGAGTCCGTGGTCCAGTCCATATAGGTTGACTCATTAGCTATAGTACCCGGTTCGAGTCCGTGGTCCAGCTTGCACGTGGTGTATTCCCAATTCCTCACTAAAGCTTCAGTTAGTCTTGATTATTCTTATCTGTAGGATGAGGTTTTGGAGGTTGGAGAGATTCCGATTAAAGTCCGAGACGTAATGAGATCCTGGAATATGATTGGGAACGGTTCAGTTAAAAGTCCAGAAATTAGTAATATTGTGATAGACCTTCTAGTTCCATTATTTTACTTTATCTGTCGATGCATCTGCCGGGCTTATGGGGATCCGTGCGGTGGTTTCTTTTATTGTGCACGAGCGTACTGTCGGGTTTATGGGAGCCCGGCGGAGTTAGTTAGATTACTTGTCTTTGTTGCTGTACGCTCGTGTACATACCCCCATTTACTACTCTTTGCACTTGATGTGACCCTTTATTTGCATTTCGCCATTACTTTTGCTTATCTTGCTCGGTCGGCCTATGATGCCTACTTTGGGTACCGTTGTTTTGATACTCATGCTACGCTCTGCATCTATTTTGTAATGCAGGTCCGAGCACTAGTAGCCGTTGATCGAGCTTGGAGTAGACTTATCCGGAGACGGGGGTGAGCACACGGCGTTTTGTACTATTTCGTCTCCATCTCGTATATATAGACTTGTCTCTTTTCTTTCGAGACAGTCCGGTTTCGTTGTCTAGTTTTGGGACTTGTACTCATTTTGTAGTAGCTCAGATCGGTGACTTCCGTGTTCGGGAGGGATCTTTATTTGTATATATGTTTTGGGTTGGTTCCGCCTGTTTATATTGTTATTTTCCTACTTTTGTCTAATTTCTACCCTCAGACTCATTACTTGTTGTTCCGGGTTACGGGTTGGCTTACCTGCTGGTGGGTTATAGTAGGTGCCATCATGACTTGATAAATCAGGTCGTGACAATGTTTCACCAAAGTTCTTAGCAATGAAATTTAGGTATTGCCTTTCTATTAAAGAAGAAAAGAAGAGAACAAGAAATGTGCAATTATCTATGAACTTTGCATCACACAGAAAACTTCTATATATAGTGCACAAGAATTTTCATCTTTTTTTCTTGTTTTGTTTTTGTAATTAATTTCTTTTGTATTTTCATTCAAGATAGAAGTTAATAATTAGTGTTCACATAATGAGTGAACAATGACAAATACACGCATTGTAGATTATTTTTTCTAATAAAATAAATAGATCAAGTTGTGGTAAAGAAAATAATAATAAACAAATATGAAAAAATGCACATGACTGGGGTAAAATATTTCTTCTTTGTTTTTCCTTTTTTTTATTCTTTTAACCTCCAACGAAGGAGTTTCTTCCTAATTTTGGAACACTAAGGTTAATATAGCATGAACATATATTTTCTTCTTCCTTCTTCATTGGCTATGAATTTTTCAATATATTTTTTGGAGAATGTAAAGTGTTGGTGGCAAGATATTTCATCCGAATTGAACACTAGAGTACATATATCATGAACATATATTTTTGTCTTCCTTCTTCATTGGTTATGAATTGTTCCATATATTTATTCTTTTTTATATTTATATTGTGTTGACTTTTTTTAAGTATGAATTTCATGTTATTTGTGTTCATTTTGATCTAAGAAAATGTTATGTCACAAGATACACTTCTTGCAAGCTATATAAAAATAGATAAGAAAATAGTGGTTGATCACAAAAGGATTCTATAAATAAATAATTTAAATTTTATTCATCAATTAATTTTTTTATTGAAAAAGTATAATGTTTTATATCATGATACAACTTCTATAAGATACTAGATACTCTAATTAGCAACAACTATATGAAATGTATGCTGCATAAAAAAAAAGATAGGACTACAATTCCACAAAGATATGGTAGAAACTTAAAGAAATAAAATATTTTTCACCATAGGTGATACAGTTCATATATTAATATTAAATTATGTTACTGAAATATATATATATATATATCTAAAAGAAAAATTGGTCAACATAAATATTTGACATACACTCAATTCTCTATTTAACCATCATTCGTTACAATAACATTTACTGTAACAATCTAATTTTTTTTAGAACTAATTTTTGATGTTATATTTTTTTTTTCTCTATAACATTTTATTTATAGCAGTGTTGAAATTTTCTATAGAAGTACACATTTGATAAATTTACATCTCTATGATAGCTTTAGTCAAATATTAATTGAGTAATAATATTTTAAAAAGATATATTACGTATAAAGATAAAATATTGCACTATTTATGGTAATAGTTATTAGTGTCATGCACATATCAAATTTGAATTATTAATATTTAAGAGAAAAAATGTACTTAAATGGTGTCCATCATTTATAGTCATAACCTCAAGAGGAAAGGCTATTGGTGACATTTTTTATATTGATATTATTTTTCCAATTTTGCTGGTTAAGTTTGTTTACAAAATTGTGTAAAGAAAAAAAAACAGTACTCAAGAAATGTCACTTTCTCACCATATTTAAATTTTGAATGTATTTTGAAATGTTTCAATGAAATCTGGTCATTTTGGTCTCAAAAAATAATTAACTTTATGACAATCTGTATTAATCATTAAAAAGCACTTGACCACTGTTCTTTTAATTTATAATTATTTACTAAAAACCTTTAATTTAGTCATATTAATTCTATTTTACAATATCATATACTATATAATATGATACACACGTGCAACACGCATGCCGTAAAACTAGTATATATATAAATAAAGGAGAAACATAGAGAAGGTGATGTGGCACCTCTCTTGGCCTCCATTCATATTTTTCTATTTTTCTTTTTTTTAAATACATTTTTCCTTCATTATTTATTTATTTATTTTATTTTTAATATCTTAAATAGTTTTCACATTCAATTACTCAACTTTTCACCTATCACTATAATATTTATTTAATATTTTAATAAAATAAGAAATAACTACTAATAACTCACACATCTTCAACTCAATAATATTCATAACTCCTTTTTATTAATCTTCATAACCCCCAAAATTTAATTTGTAAGTTTATGTCTTATGGTATTCCTCCTCTTTGTCTATATAAATTCATATTTTGTATCAAGAAAATTGTCATTCAAAGTTATTCTTTCATTTTTCCATCACCATATCATACATTAGAGCGAAGAAGAAAATGTTAATCATCACATCATATGGTTGCTTTCAACAGGGCCGACTCTTGCATTTGTAAAATAAGGCTTATGCCTTAGGCTCCTAAATTTTGGGCCGCCCAAATTATTATTAAGAATAAATTATGTGTTAAATTTTTATAATTTTTTTTGATTAATTATGATTTATAAATATGTTATTTTACCCACTTTAACATCTTTTCTACTTTGTTAAAAATAAGAATTAATAGTGAAAAGTGTTGAACAAAGTGAATTACAAATTATTTTTTATTTCTTTTTAAATTTTAGTTTCAAACATTACAACAAGCATATTAAAATGGTGTATACCAAGACATCAACATCTTGAATCAGATTCTATGGTTTTAACTCTTATCTTTATTTAATATTTGTCAACTTATTACTTATAAAATCATGTTAACAATTCATATAATAATTCCAGAAGAAGATGACGGAGAAAGAGAATTTGATAAAGAAATCATTTTTTATATGACTATAGTTGTACATACATAATTCATTAGGCGAAATTATGATTAGTTCTTGTGAATTTTTATTATGATAATTTTTTGAAGCATCCTAAAATGAATATTATATACTTGAAGTTACTGTTTATTTGCATGCTGAAGTGCATTCCTAAATTCGACATTACTTTTTTGTTTCCTCTTTTTTGGTTTCTCCCTATTTCTATGTAACTAATGCATTAAGAATTAAATAAGAAAATATAAGAATTAGTTCCTCAATTATCACTATTAATAACTTATCTTTATTCCTATTTCCTCACCATAGACAAGGTGATATGACAACTCTCTTTATCAAATATTTTATTTATTTATTTTTTGATAAATTTCACTATATTTTAATTTATTATTATTATTTTAAAAAGTGTAAATTACTACTCTCTTCATTCATTTATATTATTTATTGTAAAATCTTAAATGTCTCAAAATTTATTATTCCACTTATTCTTATTCTTTGTTGTAAATTTAAAGATCTAAATATTTATCACCCCAACCTTTCATTTCTCCATAAAAAATAAAAAATCTATATATATCTATATATAATATAAAGCAAGATATTAAAAAGTGATTTGATACCGCTCTTTGGCCAAGGATCCTATTTATTTTATTTTTTCTCATTTTTGTTGTTGTTGTAATTTCCACTATATTTCTATTTATTATTACTATTAAAAAATGTGTAAATTACTACTCCCTTCATTAATTTCTATTATTTATTGTAAGAATTTAAATATCTCAAACTTTACTACTCTACTTATTTCTATTCTTTATTGTAAATTTAAAGACATAAATATTTATCACTCAAATATTTTATTTTCTACCAAAAGAATGAAAATTTATTAAATTAGAGTAGTCTAATGAAATATCTTTTCAAATAGCTTGAAAAATAAAACCCATCCCCTTAACTCTCTTAATTATGAGATTTCTCTTTTTATCTAAATTTTCAAAAATGTCAAAATATTTACATAATTAGTCAATTAAAAAAATAAGATAATTACTCACTAAATATTTTTTTTTAAAAAGAGAAGTTGTAACTCTCCAAAAAGAATTCTCAACATTCATTTATATTTATTACATTTCATGATGAACCATGATTAAAGTTAGAAATAAGAAAATATTGCACTAGGGGAAAAAAACATTTTTTTCAACTCTTTTTCACTATTTTTCCTTTTATTTTATTAATTTATAAGAATAAAAGTCACAATTATTATCATTTATTATCCTAACTTTTCATATTCTTTACTAAAAATAAAAACTGATCTACCTATTGATTTATGAGATCATTGGTATTCACTTTTAACTTCTTCATATTTATGTAGTGTTTGAATTACAAAATTTATTTAGTTTCTATATAAAATTGATATTTTAGCTCTCTTGTGTATTTATTATTTTTAATGCAATTTTTATTTTTACAAAACGTTAATTAATTAGTAGATGTGTGAATTGAATATAACTTCTACTGCCTTTCTTGAATTTAGAATTACACTTTCTATTCTTTTCATATGAAAGTTTTGTGTGGATATATAAATAGTTTAGGCTATTGATTTTATTAATTGCACTAATTGATATGCTCATATTTAAAGTAATAATTGTGAAAAAGTTAAATTACATGAAATCTAAATTTAAATGGTTAAATAAATTTATAAGCGTAAATAGTATTATATAAAGAAAGTTATTAGTAAAATCGCATAAATAATTTAAAACACCAAAAAATGAGATACCGACGTATTTAAAATTGGCGCATAAAAATATGTCTTTGTATTGCTCAAGACAAAATTATAATTCTCTTTTTTTTTCATGAAACTAATTTAATTTTATTGTTTTTGTTAATATATATATATATATATAGATTTTGGTATGAAAATTTCTTAATTTCCTTTAGATCAACTAAGTATAGAAAAATATGACCGCGTGAAGCGCGATTTGGTTAACTAGTTTCTATATATCCAACAATGAAAAAGAGTGGGGGATAAGTTAGGCCAAATCCTAAGAACAAAGATTAGTGGCGAAATAAAAAAAATTGTTACGTTTAAATTTAATATAAATTTATAATTAAATATGATTTTTTGACTTTTATATACATTATAATTTTCTATACGTGCAATATAATTTTTGAAAGAAGGGTATAAAACTAACCACCCTTCATTCTACCTAGCTACAACACTGTCTAAGATCAAAGGCATAACAAATTTCAGTGTTTCAAATGAGGCATATATGTATTCTCAACCTCATATCTGATATTTCTGCGGTAGAATATGAGTATTATTGCATTTACTATACTTTTCGATAGTGTTTAAGGGGTGCGGTTATAACAACCTTTAAAAACACAAATTTTGAACAAAAACAGTTATTAAATATGTAGCTGTTACTATTGAAATTATACCAGAAAAATCATCAAAGCATTATATATATATATATATATATATATATATATATATATATATATAACACTCTAAAAACAAATAAAATATCGACAATGAATACGATTAAAATTCCATTTGTTGTAAAAAAATATTTGAGAAATATAAAAGTTGTGCAGAAAATGCGAGGATAAGAAAACTAGGTGTGTACATCCTCATATTTACATATATTTTAAAAGTATTTATTAGATATTAGAAAAGGCTGATCATTTCATGGATTTAGTAAGATTATTTTAATAATCTTATCACCTCCTAACTTAACTGTAATCTAAATAGTTATAAAATGATCATATTCATCTGTAAGTTACAAAGTGACTAATTATCTAATTGATTATGATATTATGGATAAAGACTGTATCATAAATGTTACTCTTGTAACAATAAAAACATAGAGGGTCAAATCAATGATATAGTTGGAATACGAAAACATAATATTCTAAATAGTTGTTATTACTTATGTAAGGTTGTATGACCTACTGGAATACTCCATCTGTCCCAATTTATGTGACTTACTTTCCTTTTTGTTTAGTCCCAAAAAGAATGACACGTTTTTATATTAAGTAACAATTTAACTATAAAATATTTATTTTACCCTTACTGAAATATTTACAGCCAGACAAATTTCTATCATTCATTTCGGACCACATTTTAAAAGTATTCCTTTCTTTTTAAACTTCGTGCCGAGTCAAACTACCTCACATAAAATAGGACAGATGATAGTTATTAAGAAATGTGTAAGGGTGTATTGATCTATTGCAATTATTGACATTTCAATATAGCTAATTTATTTTATAACGTTTACCCATAATTTGAAATCTAAACGTATGCCTCCATATTAATGTTAGGTTTATCCAGCTTCAATTACCTTTTTCTAATTCCTATAACTATTATCATCACACTATAAAGAGAAGAATTTAAAAGGTTGCATTCAATGTTTTATTTAATAGCATTAATAAAATTCAAGTGATAATTATCAAATACATACAAAAAGTCATTGTTTACTATTATATATATAGAAACTTATGGTTTAAACAAGTGCTTCAAGTTTAGGTGAAAAGAGATAAATAAAGACAAAACGAGATCATTGATTGGTGAAGATGAGAGCATAAGGACTCAAGGAATCAACGTTTTTCATTATATTAGGTAACATAGTACAAAATTTTAGCATCATCATAAAATCTTTGTGTATATACGTTGTTGTAAAATAGCTGATAAGTCTCAAGAGATCTTGAAATAGTTGAGTTATAACCAATTGTGTATCTATGAGGTAAGCATTGATAGACTAGATGGACTCTATAACTTAGTTTTTACTCTTTTTGTATGTTTTGAGTTTTAGTTCATACCAGAATATATTATACCAAATTTATCATTTACAATGTTAGATAAATTTTATAGAATAAACGTGTGAAACATGTTTTCAGAACTAGTATAACATAATCATAGGTGGAGATATTTAAGGAATTTTTCTGATTAATTTTCATTATATAGATTTCTTTATATACCTACAAATAACTTTTATTCTTAAAATAATACTACAAGGGAATGGATCCATTGGCTATGTATTGTACATGGTATCAAAGCCAGATCGGTTCACATTTAGGCTCCCGATCAACTCTCTAGTTGAACCTGAGCATAAAGGGGTGTTAGAGTGGCTAAAATCCAACATTAGTTGGAAATGAACTGGTGGTCTGTTTATATGGACTTGGACAATCCTCCCCTCATTAGCTAGCTTTTGGGCTAAGTTAGACCTATGTGCCATATCTTTACACTCGTATTAGTCGGCAAGGATCAATTTTTATATTAGAAAATGTAAAACCTCGGATGTTTACAGTTGTTTTTTTTATTTCAAGGACTTGCAAGCCTAAATTTGAGTGTTTTATATTAATACTGCTCGCGTTTGGGAACGTCGATTTCGATAAAAAAAATTGATGTAATTATATTTTTTAGTCTCTTTTTTAAAATGTCTTATATTTTTATGAAAAAATTATTTAATTACGATATATGTGTTTATATTTTTTTTTATAAGAGTTTATATTTTATTAATATTTCAATGGAGATAAAGAGACTAGTAATATTGAAGAATTATTATTAGATGAAGTAGGCTTTATTCGAAATAATTTTCTACTAATTATGGTATATTCAAAAAGTAATTCATATTTTACCACAAATCTACGCAATACCAATACATATACATACACACACAATTATATATATATATATATATATATATATACACTATTCTGGAAATGTCAACTCCATTTCCACGTGAAAGTAGATGGAGTGGACTGTCACGATTCGAGCCTACACCCTAGTTGTGTGCCGCACTCAAGAACCATTGTTGCTCCCCAAGCGAACCCTCATCCTGGCTGACTACAATCGGAAGAATAACTTGAGCATACATAAGCATCAAATTGAAAGAAACATTTAAAAATGGTTTACTGAATCTCAAAACTTCGCTCAATATACTGAGTATGAAACATAAGTTTTAAATAAAATATTTGAAACTAAAAGACTCTCAAAAATAGTCTATCTATGAAGCCTCTACTATTAAGGAAGGATGTCAGGAAAAGATCCACGACACCTCAAACTACTAACTAGAAAGTAACTGTGAAGTCCTTTGGAATACAAGGAGGCTCACCAAAGCTAACTGGAGTGTAGAGTGATCTCAATGAAGCGCCTGCTGATAATCATGAACACCTATATCTACATCATAAAAGGATGCAGGTCTACTGACATCAGTACGTGTAATGTACGGGTATGTAATATGGCTGAGTAAACAAATAAATGAACTGAATGACTAAAAGCAACTCAACTGAATCAATACATGAATTGAAAACCATTTAAACTTTACAATAAAATATAAAATGAAAGCAACATGAAAATAATATACTTTACTTGTGGGGAGTTTCTCTAACTGGCAACCATTACTATGAGCCTAGCAATGATACAACGTCCAGCCGCACATTGCAAGGGCCCATCCTATACCTTGCAGGGGGTATAGGATGATATCGTGACTATGAATCCAACTATATGGCTTCTCAGAGGCGGTGAGGAGTCGCATGAAGAATCAATGTTATCCTATCCTACGCTGGCTACGTAGTTTTATGGGACTTCTAAGTTATAAAAGACTCTAACCCAACTCGGTGCTCGATACTACTCCCAAAATAATTAATATAACTTTGTGCTCAATTCACCCATTACAAAGAATGAACTTCTTACATTACTTGAAATACTTTCCAAAACATGAGACGTGTTTACCTTCTTGAAAACATGTACTTATGAACTTATCTTTCAAGTCCAATAATAAACATAGGTACATATGTATATATGTATATATATATATAAATTCTTAAGTTTTATGAAACAGAACCTTTAAACTTTTTCTCAAAACTCAGTTTAAAACACAATAATTGGCTTCCAAAGACTCTCAAGACTTATAACTCAATTCGTAGGGTTCATGCAGAATTATGGACATGAACGACTCAACTTGAGGACCTCAATTACCATATATAAAGTCATGAATACAACTCTTTGTCAAAACTCATTTTTACTTCCTCAAAAACTCAGTTTAAAACTCAAGTGTTGGCTTTTAAAAGCTTCTCAAAATTTATAACTCTATTCATAGGGTTCATGCTGAATTATGGACATGAATGACTCAACTCAATAATTTTAATGCATAATATATAGCAATTCAATAATTAGGAGTAGAATTTCAAAAATAAATAGGAACTTGAGAACTCAAAATTAACTCATCTCAAGAATACTCAGATATAGGGGTAGAATTCTAGATTACTCTTTTACTTATTAGAAAGTAGATGTATGGCATGAGGACGAACTACTCCAACACTATGATAGTCCTACATACTTGAAAGAACAAGGTTCTTGAATAATCTTGAAGAATTTTGAAGAAGAACTTGATTAGAAGCCTCGAAACCCTAGCTTGAAGGTAAACAATCAAGAAAACGTTAGTGATTCATAATTTTATTGAGGAATTTGAGTTGGAACGAATGGAATTCTTGGAGAAAAACTTACCTTGAAGAAGAATCTTGAAAAAGATAAAAAAATCTTGAATGGAGTCTTCTACTTTGATTTTTCCTTAAAGTTTTTCCTTAATGTTTGAGAGAGAAGAGAATGACGGATTAAGAGATGAAAATCTTATTGTTTTGGGTCTTTAATTAGTCAAGAAATTCATTTAGGGTTTTATTAGAGGTAAAAAGATAAAAATGAACCTTTTTAATGTTTTCCCGTCGGCTAATTTGTCACATCATTGTATCTGATTAATAAATGGTCATACCGTTTTACTCAAAACTTGGATTGACATGAAATTGGTTGTGTTGGAAAGAGAATTCAAATACCTTTAATTTTATAGGTTATGTTCCACGTAGCTCTTTATATTCTAGGAGATATGGTCGTTTGAAGTTAACCCAAGTAAACTCTTATATCAAAACGTAATTGGTAAGGAAACTTTCAAATCAACTTTGTGCAAGGAGTTTTTAGTGACCTTAATGGATATCCAAAATCATTCCTATACTAAAGAATTTACCTTTACAAATATGAGCAATTGAAGAATAACCCAATAAGACCTTATGTGCAAATAAAGAATAGTTCGGGCCTTAGCTTAAAATTTTTTGGGGTGTTACAATATCTCTCCTTTGGGAACATTCGTCCTCGAATGACGGTTAAACTGAGCATGGAAGGAAAGGAGTCACTCTTACTATATTCCAGCTTAACTCAAAATCACAAATTACTTAACATAAGCTGATTATTTTAATTTAAATCACGAGATTCGGGTTCTATTCCTTTGTAGGAAATCTCATCCCAATAGCACTACTCCATACCACTACATTTAGCTAACCTTGAGCTCATATCACTAAACACCTAATGTATCACGCATTGTCCACATGTTAACAACACCACATTCAAGCTTATAACCTTAACCACTCAATAGACTCCTACTAACCCACTTTCTAAGAACTTCTCATCCTCTAATCATATCTACCCACTAAATTTTCATGCATTACCAATAGGAAGCTGACTTGGTACTTATTGTAAAACCTTATCTCCTTCTTCCTCCACATTTATAACCTTCGATGGAATAAACATACCATCATTATCGCAATAACAAATAGCAATCCTCTCCTCCATCATCACACAACTACTATCAACAACACCCCTTTCCAAAATTAAAAAGGATTACTGAAAGGACTTTAGGCCGAAAAATCATAAGCATGATTCATTCGAGAATTCTAATATAAGAATATGTATGACATAACATTATATTGATAGCCATTGAGAGTAAATCGTGAACTTATGAGACTGAACATATTGTGAGACATGAATGCTTATATGAATAGGTTCATATCATGAGGCTGATATCCAGAAATTTATGGATTAAGCTCGAGGTTAATGGGCTAAAGTCTTTACCTCTCATTCTAGAAGCTGAGCATAGATGTGAATCTCTCTGAAGTGTATGAGCATAGGTCATAGACACAATTATGATATTAGGAATATTGACAAAATGTTGTAATAACTTCGCTTGAGGAATATCAAAGATTATGAACATGTTAATATATCTCTAAAACTCTTTCTAAATACATCACTATCTCATCCTCAACACTTGACTTGATCTCTCATCTTATCATGTCCCTCTTAGGTTTGGAGTTTACACTCTAAAGCCGTAGATCTATTCTCATCATTTCTAAACTGGTCTACATTCCATTTACTCTAATACTCGGGAAATACTTATCTCATGCCTACTGAACTCACCATAAGTAGGTACTAAGACTCCTTCTAAGACATTTATTTAAGATGCTTCTCTTAACCTTTTCTCAATGGCTTATAAGGATGCTTCATCTAGCTCTTAAGGGAAGAAAATTAATGCTTACCTCATCCTATTACACATTAATAGCACAATTAAACTATCTAGGCAGACATGAAAAATAATCATTAACTTAATTGGAGCCTCGTCTAACTATATACAATCTTGGGCACACCTCTTAATTATCTTATTAATCTAATGATTTAGCCATACTTCATTGCTCTCACCTAAAAGTTAGAATCTCATACTTGTACCACTCACACTTGTAAAAGGTAACACCTTAATTTCTTACCTACTCTATGTCAAATCTGCCAGATTAGATCTCGAACTAACATCATCACCCTCATGTTTCCATTTTTTAAACCACCACTCTCATCTCAAATTCAAGCCTATTATTTATTACTAAACCCATATATCAATATGATTGCTCGCTTACTATACAAACTTACAACAAGTAGATACAAATAAAGAAACACTCGCCCACTAAAATCTCATGACAAGTGGTTAATCTTTATCTCTCTGTCTTCATACTTACGAATTATCGTCAAATTCAATTTCATAACTTAAGTACTATTTACTCTTTCACTATACATTTTGGCCTAATTAGTTCTATAACCCTTTGAATATTATGGGTTTTCCCTTAATGATCATAAGCCTAGATTAGAGCTATCACCTCATGAATACTCCTACTCTTCTATTCAACACCTACACTTGGTCATTACCAACACAATGACACATCATCATAACCTCCTTTCTAGTTAAAATATACTTTATCTCATCCTAACTAGCAACTCTTACTCTACCTCCTATTATGAACTCTATACAAAATTATTACTTCTTAGTCTACCCATAAGGGAAACTCCTCTTTAATAACTTAGTGGGTGCATTACTATAATAACATAGCTTGCCTCATCACTATCTCTCTTTATTAGATTATTATACCTCTGCATGCTTTCCTCTAACTCTAGGCACTTCTACTAATGGCTTATAACATCACAACTCATACTATCTTTTCAGTAAATATACAACCCAAGCTCTACGCCATACTTCTTCATATCGGTCTCAGCTAAGACAAGGTTTAGAGAACATAGTCTGGGAGTACATATCGCTTTTAGCACGAACGCATGATTCATATGAATAAAAGTGCATTCTTTTGAATCTCAACACTTACGCTCACTCATGGGCTTCTCTTAAGCCCCTCTGTAGTCTCATGAATTTCTCAAGATTTTTGCTAAGAATAACTCGTCGATAATGAACTGACTTTTCTTTTCAACTACCTTGAGTATGTGGGATAGTCGAATGAATCTGAGAAATGCACAAGTTTTGAATAAGTTCCTCATGACACAACTCTACTACACGATTTAGAGAATGAAAGAAAGGAAAATTTTCCTAAATGTCTGTAGTCCCTCATTTATAGAAGTGGGGCCCTCACAACAAAAAATAAGATCCTACTAACATGGCTTCATAGACACCCTAGGATACTTGAACTCTGTGCTCTAATACCAAGTTTTTCACGACCTGAGCTTACACCCTGGACGTGGCCAACATTCAAGAACCATTGCTGGTCTCCAAGCGAACCCTCATCTTGGCTGACCACAAGCGGAAGAATAACTTGAGCATACATAAGCATCAAATTGAAAGAAACGTTTAAAAAGGGTTTATTGAATCTCAAAACTTCGCTGAATATACCAAGTATGAAACATAAGTTTTAAATAAAAATATCTGACACTAAAAGACTCTCCAAAACTGTCTATCTATGAAGCGTCTACTATTAAAAAAGGAAGTCGGGACAAGATCCATGACACCTCAAAACTACTAACTAGAAAGTAACTATGAAGTCCTCTGGAATACAATGAGGCTCACCAAAGCTAATTGAAGTGTAGAGTGATCTCAACGAAACGTCTGTTGATAATCATGAACACCTATATCTGCATCATAAGAGGATGCAGGTCGAATGACATTAGTAATGTCACGCCCTGAAGCTACCCTATTGACGTAACACGGGACCTAGGATCATGAGTAACCCCAAGCTAACCCTGTGTTTGGCATATATCAAGAATACTTAGAATAACTGAATAAAACATGTACTATTCGGAAGCTAAAACAATGGATAACTGAAATGGATAAAACCAAACTAGTCTTAATGTATAAAACATACTAAGAATTTAATAACAACTAAAAGATAAACTTAACAATTCAAGCTGATTCTACTACTTTGTCTGAAAAGCCTCTAACTGTGTTGAGTTGCAGGGACACGCCATCCAGTTAACTCTAACAAAACTAACAGTAAAGAATAAAATGAAAGTATGTCTATTGTCCTCGGAATATGAGGACTCACCACTAAAGCTGTTGAATGCGGACCGAGAATCGATCTAAGCACGATCTGAATGCTGAGTACCTGAACCTACATCATGAAAAGATATGCGTCAGTACATGGAATGTACTGAGCATGCAGGATATAGATACTAAGTTGAACAAATATATATAAGCTGAACATGACATAACTAAGCAATGACATAAACTAAGCAAGAATGTAAATTCACAAACATAACTGAAAAGCTAAGCTGAATGCAATGACCAAGTTCTAATCATGAACATGACATGCTAAATTGAATACTAAAGTATATATTGAAAACCTGGTCCAACGCACTAGGAGTCTGACTGTGGGAGCTACTATTAACCGACATAAAACACGTGAGCTAAATGTGGAGTTTGATGTATACGCCCAATCGAGATGACCCAATATACCTTGCCAGGGATATAAAGGTATGACTGGAGTGACCACTAAATCTGATGCCCAACAGAGGGGACTTATACTCATATAAGGGCACATAGTTCTAGGACTATGAGGGTACGCTGAACCCTAGTCCAACTCGTTGCTAAGTTTACTCGCAAGTGATTATGTATATGGCACACATGCAACTGAAATACTGAATAGCTCAAAATACTAGCATGCTAACTGAGAATGCAACATTTATATATCGATAATGGTTATAACAATCAGAATCTGGGCATGATTATCTGTTTAACTGACCTAGAAAGTTCATGAACTAAGATAATCTACACACCTAGGGTTCTACGTTTCATACAAGGAACTAAACAAACTTTCCAAGAAACATGCTATTTCGATTTAGGATACTACAATAGCTAAAATAGCTTAAATATCCTAGGTTTTAGAAACGCTAAGTCTAAACAAGATACAGAGAATCAAGGAACTTACTAAATTCTAGAAACCTAGTGGATGAAATGAACCCACTATTGAAATCCCACATACATGGTGATGAAATCTATGGAGAAATCCTTCAATTTCTGGGCTAAAACTTGAAGCAAACATTCTGATTGTTCTTGGGAAACTAACGCCTCTTTCTTCTCCTTTTTGCTCTATGTTTGGATGATTTTTGGAGAATAAAGGTTTTAGGTAGGTTCTGACTAGAATATTAGGCTTAAACTAAGTAAAATGATGTAGTTTAGATGCCCAATGCATAGGGGAAAAGACCAAAATGACCCTGACTTAAAAGCTGAAGGAGGCCACCTACGAGGCCACTAATGGACCGTCAAAGGACCACGACCTGTCAAGTGGGTTGTGGTTCTTGGTCATTGATTACTTGTCCCTCGTACCCCATCTACAGTCCACTTCACGGATCGTGTGAAGGACCACAGATCGTGAAGGTCACTGTTGTTCTTCACTTAGGGCAAGGGGTTTGCTAGCTCAAGATGACAGACTCGTCCACGGCTCATCATCAAGACCACGGCCCATGTAGGGTCCCATGGTTCAATGACTGAGCCTTGGTGGCTATGCCGTACTTTTACAAGCCATCCGATGGTTTATGTGGGGATTCGTGGTTCACTACATTTGGCTGGGTGTGGAATCGGAAGGAAAGAGGTGAGGATACTTGGCTTTCATGGCTGCTTGTGCTTCCTAAGTAGATCCCTCTATAGAATGAATCCTCCACAAAACCTTCACTGAAGCGAATTTGTTATTTCTCAACTTACGAACCTGACAGTCAAGAATTTCAACTAGCATTTCTTTATAGGTGAGTGAGACTATCCTTCACAACCATACACTCTAATGGTACTATTGATGTTGGATCACGCACACACTGCTTCAACAAGGAAATGTGAAAGACTGGATGAACCGCTGCTACTTTTGCTGGCAACTCTAACTCATAAGCCATATTACCAACCCTTTCTGGATTCTGTAAGGACCTACATATCTGGGACTGAGATTTCCTTTCTTTCCAAATCTCATCACCCCCTTCATAGGTGACAACTTTAGGAAAACCCAATCATCGATTTCAAACTTTAAGTCCTTTTTCCTCACATCTGCATAGGACTTCTGATGACTCTGAGCTATTTTTAGTCGATCCCTGATGAGCTGAACTTTTTCCATAGCTTCATGAACCAAATCAGGCCCGATCAAGGTTGCTTCACCTACTTCGAACCAACCAATTAGAGATCTACATCTAGCCCATAAATGGCCTCATAAGGGGCCATCTGAATACTGGAATGAAAGTTATTATTATAGGAAAACTCTATGAAAGGTAGGTGATCATCCCAACTACCCTTGAAATTGATCATGTAGGCTCTCAACATATCTTCTAAGGTATGAATGGTACGCTCTGCCTGACCATCCATCTGTGGATGAAATGTTGTACTGAGATTTACTTGGGTACTAAGAACTTTCTGAAATAGTTTCCAGAAATGAGTGGTAAAATAAGGACCTCTATCTGAGATAATAGACAAGGGAGCCCCATGCAACCTGAGTATCTCATGGATGTAGATTTGGTGTAGTCCTCTGCTGAATCTGCAGTCTTGACAGCAAAGAAGTGAGCGGACTTAGTAACTCTATCCACCATCACCTAAATGGAGTTATGATGTCTACGAGTACGAGGTAAACCTGTAATGAAGTCCATGTTTATCACTTCCCACTTCCATAAAGAAATGTTAATCTATTTAGTCATACCTCATAGTTTTATGATGTTCTACCTTAACCTGTTGACAATTTGGACATTTAGCCACGAAGTCTGCTATGTCCCTCTTCATGCTGCTCCACCAAAAGACTTCCCGTAGCTCTCGGTATATCTTAGTGGTACCTGGATGAATGGAATACATGGAGCTGTGAGCTTCTGTAAGGATTTGTTGCCTTAACTCACCCACATTAGGAACACATAAGAGACTCTGGTAACAAAGTACACTATCTCCCCCTTGGTAGAAAACCTCAACTTTATTCTGATGAACTGCACCTTTTAACTGAAGTAATATAGGATCACTATCCCATTTTTCATTAACCTCCCCTACCAATGATGATTCTGATCCATTATGAACTATTACCCCTTTATCTGATATGTCCGTAAGACAAACTTCTAAGCGAGCAAGCCGGTGAACATCTTTGGCTAGCTCTTTCCTTTCTTCCTCAACATGTGCTACACTATCCATGGACAACATGCTGAGAGCATCAACCACTACATTGGCCTTACCTGGATGGTACAACACATTTATGTCATAATCCTTGAGGAATTCAAGCCATCTCCCCTGACGAAGATTCAACTCTTTTTGGGTGAACACATACTGGAGGCACTTATGATATGCGAATACATCAACATGAACACCATACAAGTAGTGTCTCTAAATCTTTAGGGAAAATACTACAGTTGCAAGCTCTAGGTCATGAGTCGGGTAGTTCTTCACATGAATCTTAAGCTCTCTAGAAGCATAAGCTATGACCTTACCTCGCTGCATTAACACACAACATAGTTCGATCCTGGATGCATCACAATAAATCACATACCTATCTAAATCATCTGGTAGAGTCAAGACAGGAGCTGTAGTCAACCCAGTCTTCAATTCTGAGAAACTTTTCTCACACTCAGCTGACCATTGAAATTTGACCTTCTTTTGAGTAACTTAGTCAATGGAGAAGCTATGGATGAAAATCCTTCAATAAATCTTCTTTAATAACCGGCCAAACCCAAGAAACTTCTGATATATGTTGGAAAGATGGGTCTGGGCCAGTGTTGTACTCCCTCAATTTTTCTGTGAATCCCCTTAGATCCCTTCCCTGGATACCACATGACCGAGGAAAGTGACGAACTATAGCCAGAATTCACATTTATTGAACTTAGCGAATTACTGATGATCTTTGAGAGTTTGCAGAACAACTCTCAAATGAGTCGCATGCTCCTCCTCACTCCGAGAATAAGTCAGGATATCATCAATAAAGATGATGACGAACAAGTCCAAATACTATTTGAACACCATGTTCATTAAGTCCATGAAAGCTGCAAGAGCCTTTGTTAGTACAAAAGACATAACTACAAATTCATAATGACCATACCGAGTTCTGAAAGTTGTCTTCGAATTGCCATTATCATTGACTCTGAGATGATGATAGTCGGATCTGAGGTCTATCTTAGAGAAGCAACTAGCACCCTAGCTACAATTGATTCACCATTAGTGTTAGCAAGAATTGGGACTTGTTGATTGTTCTGATTGGCCATACTCTGAGCAAAGAGTTGAATCGCATTGCGAAATTCTGCATTCGTAACCTCATGGTTCGGGACTAGAGGAATTACGTTAGTATTGCATGTGTTAGTTTGATAAGGAGGCATGATCACTGAAACACTTAATGACGGGTTAGAAAGGAGAAGTTGGATCATATCCACGCACGATAAGAATTGCAAAGAAAGTGAAGTTTTCCTTAAAACACTTCGTAGCCTCTCCCTCATAGATGTGGTGCACTTCATACCTATGAAAGAGACTCTACTTAGTGCGGCTTTCAGACATCCTAAGACACTTGAACCTAATGCTCTGATATCAAGTTTGTCACGCCCTGAGGCTACCCCCTTGGTGTAACATGAGACCTAGGATCACGAGTGACCCCAAGCTAACCTTGTGTTTGGCATATATCAAGCATACTGAGAATAACTGAATAAAACATGCACTATGCGAAAGCTAAAACAATGAATAACTTAAATGGGGAAGACCCAACTAGTCTGAATGTATAAAACATACTAAGATTTTAATAACAACTAAAAGATAAACTTAACAATTCAAGATGAATCTACTAATATGTTTGAAAAGCCTCTAACTGAGTTGAGTTGCTGGGACATGCCCCCAGCCAACTCTAACAAAACTGAAAACTGAAAGTAAAGACTAAAATGAAAGCATGTCTATTGTCCTCAGAATATGAGGACTCACCACTGAAGCTGTTGAATGCGGACCGAGAATCGATCTAAGCGCAATTTGGATGCTGAGTACCTGAACCTACATCATGAAATGATGTAGCGCAAAGTATGTGTCAGTACTTGGAATGTACTGAGCATCCAAGATATAGATACTAAGATGTACAAATATATATAAGCTAATTATGACATAACTGAGCAATGACATAAACTGAGCAAGAATGTAAATACGAAAACATAATTGAAAAGCTAAGCTGAATGCAATAACCAAGTGCTAATCATGAACATGACATGCTAAACTGAATACTAAAGTATATACTAAAAACCTTGTCCAATGCACTAGGAGTCTGACTGTGGGAGCTACTATTAACCAACTTAAACCATGTGATCTAAACGTGGAGTCTGATGTATGCGCCCTATCGAAAGGACCTAATATACCTTTTCGGGGGTATAAAGGCATGAATCACGTGATCACTAAATTTGATGCTCAACAGAGGGGACTTATACTCCTATGGAGGCACGTAGTTTTAGGACTATGAGGGTACACTGAACCTTAGTCCAACTCGATGCTAAGTCTACTCCCAACTGATTATGTATATGACACATATGCAATTGAAAGACTGAATAACTCAAAATATTGACATGCTAACTGAGAATGCAAGATTTATTTACTGATAATGTAACATTCAAAATCTGGGGCATGATTATCTATTTAACTGACCTAACAAGTGTAATTAATGAACTAAGAAAATCTACACAACTAGGTTTCTGAGTTTCACACAAGGAATTAAACAAACTTTCCAAGAAACATGCTATTAAGATTTAGGATACTACAATAGCTAAAACATAGTAAATATCCAAGGTTTTAGAAACCCTAGGTCTAAACAAGATATAAAGAATCAAGGAACTGACTGAATTCTAGGGACATAGTGGATTAAAGGAACCCACTAGTGAAATCCCACATACCTGGAGACGAAATCTACGGAGAAATCCTTCGATTTTGGGGATGAAACTTGAAGCAAACATTCTGATTGTTCTTGGGAAACTGATGCCTCTTTCTTCTCTTTTTTTCTCTAAGTTTGGATGATTTTTGGAGAATAAAGGTTTTAGGTAGGTTCCGACGAAGTTTAGGAATTAAACGATATAGTGTAGATGCCCAATGCATAGGGGAAAAGACCATAATGAGCCTTACATAAAAGTTGACAGATGCCATCCACGAGGCCACTAACGGACCATCAAAGGGACCATGGACCGTCAAGTGGGCCATGGTTCTTGGCTAGTGATTACTAGTCACTCGTACCCTATCTACGGTCCACTTCACAGATTGTGTGAAGGACCACGGACCGTGAAGGTCACCGCGTTTCTTCACTTAGGGCTAGGGGTCTGCTGGATTAAGACGACAGACTCGTCCACGGCTCATGGAGGGTCCCCTGGTTCAATGCCTGAGCCTTGGTGGCTCTGCCGCACTTCTACGAGCCATCCCACACCTCTTGTAGGGATCCACGACCTGTGAAGGGGTCCGTAGTCCACCACGCTTGGATGGCTCTGAACCACGATGATGGTGATGGGTCGTGGTCCTGATCACGGCCTATGAACCCCTCCGTGGTTCACCTTTGTCTGCTGAATGGTCCAAGTTTGATTTTCTGAAGTGTGACAAGTGCATAGAATGTATGAGTATGTAATATGGTTGAGTAAACAAATAACTGAACTGAATGACATAAAGCAACTCAACTGAATCAATACATGAACATGAAGTGAAAACCATTTAAGCTTTACAATAAAATATACAATGAAAGCAACATGAAAATAATATACTTTACTTGTGGGAAGTTTCACTAACCGACAACCATTACCATGAGCCTTGCAATGATAAAACGTCCCACTGCACATTACAAGGGACCATTCTATACCTTGCCGGAGGTATACGATGATATCATGGCTATGGAACCAACTATATGCCTTCTAAGAGGCAGTGAGGAGTCGCATGAAGATTCAATGGTATCCTATCCTACGCTAGCTACGTAGTTTTATAGGACTTCTGAGTTATAAAAGACTCTAACCCAACTCGGTGCTCAATAATTCTCCCAAAATAATTAATATAACTTTTTGCTTAATTAACCCATTACAAAGAATGAACTTCTTACATTACTTGAAATACTTTTCAAAACATGAGATATGTTTACCTTCCTGAAAACATGCACTTATGAACTTATCTTTCAAGTTCAATAATTAACATAGGTACATATATATATGAATAAAATAACATTAGAAACTCTCAAGTCTTTATGAAATAAAACCTTTAAACTTTTTCTCAAAACTCAGTTTGAAACACAATGATTGGCTTTCAAAGACTCTCAAGACTTATAACTCAGTTCGTAGGGTTCATGCAGAATTATGGACAGGAATGATTCAACTTGAGGACCTCAATAACCATATAGAAACTCATGAATACAATTTTTTCTCAAAACTCATCTTTACTTCCTAAAAAAAACTCAGTTTAAAACTCAAGTGTTGTCTTTACAAAGCTTCTCAAAATTTATAACTCAATTAATAGGGTTCATGCGGAATTATGGACGTGAATGACTCAACTCAAGAATGTTAATGCATAAAATATAGCAATTCAATAATTAGGAGTAGAATTTCAAAAAGAAATAGGAACTCGAGAACTCAAAATTAACTCGCCTCAAGAATATTCAAATCTAGGGGTAGAATCCTAGATTACTCTTTTACCTATTTGAAAGTAGATGTTGGGCATGATGAAAAGCTAGTCCAACACTATGATAGCCTTATATACCTGAAAGAACAATGTTTTTGAAGAATCTTGAAGAAGAACTTGATTAGAAGTCTTGAAACCCTAGCTTGAAGGTAAACAATTAAGAAAACCTTTCTTGAGATTCTTGAATTAGTTTCTTGAAATCTCTATGGCCAAGATTTATGATTTTCATTAGTGATTCATAATTTTATGGAATTTGAGTTGGAAAGAATGGAATTCTTGGAGAAAAACTTACCTTGAAGAAGAATCTTGAAAAAGATGAAAGAATCTTGAATGGAGTCTTCTACTTTGATTTTTCTTAGGGTTTCAGAGAGAAGAGAATGATGGATTAAGAGATGAAAATTTTGTTGTTTTGGGTCTTTAATTAGTCAAGAAATTCATTTAGGGTTTTCTTAGAGGTAAAAAGATAGAAACGGTCCTTTTTAATGTTTTTTCGTCAACTAATTCGTCACATCACTGTATCTGGTTACTAAAATGGTCATAACTTTTTACTCAAAATGTAATGACCCTCCAGGTCATTTTTAAATTAAAGAATTCATTTCATCGTTTAGAGCGTTCCTATAGCGACCCCAAGTCATTTATGACTTGCTGGCACTGACTGTTCGGTCGCCTGGTCGTTCGGGTTTTAGGCCCGTTCTCCTGTTTTGGAGATTTTTATAACTTGAAAAGTTGACTTTGGTCAACCTTCTTGGAAGACGTGCTCGAGATGAAAATTCGGGCAGCTAGGTTAGCTTCGAAGATCGATTTTGGTCTGGAACGACCCTTTGTTCACTTCACGAGACTTTAGATAGCAGCTTGTGGAATCTCGGCTCAAAATGATACCGGTGTGGGACCCACTTTTCGTCGATGCGAGCTCCAAATGGAAATTTCGCCTTCACCGTTGAGTCCGAAATATCGTTTCCAATCAGATTCCATATAAGGTTTGTATTTTTCCGACTCCGAACGAGTTCGAAACATCGAAATTTAAGTTTGAAGGGTTGTAGAATTTTTGACGCGGCGGTGACGTGGCAGATCCACGTGACGACACGTGGCAGGGGAGTGAAATCTGGAAATTTCCAGATTTTAAAAACGAATTTTGTCCACATTTTTCATCCAACTTCAACTTGAGATTAATCCTTCATTTTGAGTCCAAATTAAGTGATTCAAAAGGCAAACTTCAAGAGAATTTCGAGGGGAATCTAGCGGTGATCTCGGAAACGCGAGGAGAGGCTTCGTTTGAGGTAAGAAATCAATTTTAGCCACTGCCAGTGTGATTTCCGGATGGTTTTGTTATTGAATTTTGAAATGTGAGATCTTGATCATCGTAAGTCCGTTTTAAGTCATTCTTGGGGCTAACTTGTAGATTTTTTCGCAAGGATCGTCGTGGTATAATCTGTTTGGGTTGAAAGGGTCTCGTTTTTCCGAAAATTGGTGATCAAGGGGCTGCCCTTTTTTATTATTGTGGCTGATTTGCGGTGTTGTAGGCATCTGTTTGTGCTAAAATTTTGGGGTATTAGTTTAGTAAGGTAGTTGGGACGTTTCCACGGATTCGATTTTGAGATTCTAAGTGTGGGCCCCACAATCCCGTTTTAGACCCGATTTTGGGTCCGTCTCCGAAAAATATAATTTTAGTGTCAATATATTCGTAATGACGAGGTGATTAACCTTTTGTTAGCGGGGAAGCATTTGGAGACCGTTCGGAGAGGAAAAGATCCGGTACCGTGAGTTGGAGCACGCGTGATCGGCTTTCAGGTAGGCTATGGTTTTCTCTCGTGAGATTGAGCATGTTGAGGCATTTGTTTATTGATTTGCTTGAGTATGGAGGGGTTCGGGTGTCGAGCATGCTAAATTTCTATAATTCCTGCCTTAGACCTTATTTCGGGAAAGTGTTGGGTTATGACAAAGATGTCTCTTGATATTATTGAATATCCATATCTCGTGGTGTATATGATAATATTGAATTGAAGTATGTTTGGCCTTAGTCTAGGCTTAGACTAGTGTTGCCATAGACTTGCGAGATTTCGGATGTCGTTGGGCGGTAGAACTTTTCCGACGTCGTTTCGAACAGTCGGCTCCTTGTAGATCGATATAGCGAGACTTGAGTCCGATAGTCGGTAATTCACCTTATGACCTTGTACCCATAATGCCCTGTTTTTTCTATCGGCTACAAATACCCTAGGTTAAAGTCCGTGGTCTAGCTTACTCATTATTGGATACTTCCTCGGCGATTTGGGGTATATGAGGGTCGGACTAAAATGATTATTTATGGTAATCGGTGTGGTGATATTTTCCCGCGACGTATGGTTGGATATTGATTCTTAGCTACAAAGACCCGGTTAAAGTCCGTGGTCTAGCTTACTCATTATTGGATACTTCCTCGGCAATTTGGGGTATATGAGGGTCGGACTAAAATGATTATTTATGGTAATCGGTGTGGTGATATTTTCCCTGGACGTATGGTTGGATATTGATTCTTAGCTACAAAGACCCGGTTAAAGTCCGTGGTCTAGCTTACTCATTATTGGATACTTCCTCAGCGATTTGGGGTATATGAGGGTCGGACTAAAAGGATTATTTATAGTAATCGATTTGGTGATATTTTCCGCGATGGATGGTTGGATATTGATTCTTAGCTACAGCACCCGGTTAGAGTCCGTGGTCCAGCTTACTTATGTCCAGGCTTAGCTACAGTACCCGGTTAGAGTCCGTGGTCCAGCCCACCCGTGCCCGACCTTTGGCTACAGCACCCGGTTCGAGTCCGTGGTCCAGCCCATATAGGTTGACTCCTTAGCTATAGTACCCGGTTCGAGTCCGTGGTCCAGCTTGCACGTGGTGTATTCCCACCTCACTAAAGCTTCATTAGTCTTGATTATTCTTATCTCGTAGGTTGAGGTTTTGGAGGTTGGAGAGATTCGATTAAAGTCCGAAACGTAATGAGATCCTGGGAATATGATTGGGAGCGGTTCGTTAAAAGTCCGGAAATTGGTAATATTGTGATAGACCTTCTAGTTCCATTATTTTACTTTATCTCTCCGATGCATCTGCCGGGCTTATGGGGTCCGTGCAGGGTTTGGTTTTATTGTGCACGAGCGCACCCGTCGGGTTTATGGGAGCCCGGCGGAGTTAATTAGATTACTTGTCTTTGTTGCCTGTACGCTCGTGCACATACCCCCATTTACTACTCGTGCACTTGATGTGACCCTTTATTTGCATTTCGCCTTACTTTTGCTTATCTTGCTCTGTCGGCCGATGATGCCTACCTGGTACTCGTTGTTTTGGTACTCATGCTGCCCTCTGCACCTATTTTGTGATGCAGGTCCGAGCACTAGTAGCCAGCGTTGATCGAGCTTGGAGTAGACTTATCTGGAGACGGGGGTGAGCACACGGCATTCTGTACTATTTCGGTCTCCATCTGTATATATAGACTTGTCTTCTTCCTTTCGAGACAGTCCAGTCTCTGTTGACCAGTTTTGGGGCTTGTACTCATTTTGTAGTAGCTCTGTACTGGTGACTTCCAGGTTCTGGGAGGGATCTTTATTTGTTTATATTGTTATTTGCCTACTCTTGTTTAATTTCTACCCTCAGACCCATTACTTGTGGTTCCGGGTTACGGGTTGGCTTACCTGCTGGTGGGTTATAGTAGGTGCCATCATGACTTGATAAATCGGGTCGCGACACAAAACATGGATTATCGCAAAATTGGTGGCGTTGGAAAGAGGATTCAAATACCTTTAATTTGAGAGGTTATGGGCTACATTGCTTATTTTATTCTAGGAGATATGATCGTTTGAAGTTGACCCAAGTAAACTCTTACATCAAAACTTAATTGGTAAGGAAACTCTCAACTCAACTTTTTGCTAGGAGCATTTAGTGACCTTAATTGATATCCAAAATCATTCCTATACTAAAGAATTTACCTTTACAAATATGAGCAATTTAAAAATAACCCGATAAGACCTTATGTGCAAATAAAGAATAGCCCGGGCCTTTCCTTAAAAAATTCATGGGTGTTACATGGACAACCATTAAAGTTTATGTGGTGACATCAGTTGAGAAAAACATTAAGTGTTGTACCTTTTTACTTCAAATCAGATAATATATATATATAGAGAGAGAGAGAGAGAGAGGTTGTCAAACATAAGTTTTCATCCATTTTGACTTTACTAGGTAAAGTTTTTAATGCTGTAAACATCCATTCTTTTTCCTTTGCCAATTAATACTTTAAATTGTTTTAGAGATATATGTGCAAACTACATTCAATCAATAGTTGTGGAAACAAAATACTTCGAGGTTATAATTTATCAATAAAAGAAAGTTGATAATCTACATCAAGTTATTCAAGCCCATATTTAATGTATGTAAAAAAAATTATCTTTTTCATATCACACGAATTCTAAAAAGTTAAAAATCATTGAATGAGTTATAATTACTATTCTATTGCTAGAAAGATCCTCAGTGAAGGGCATTGAGAAATCACTTGATTTCCCTTGATTTTGACAAATCGTTCTCATACTTTATCATTGTGAAGTGTGTTTGATGGTAAAGTTCTCATCCGTCAAGTTTATTATTCCTTATGTCTATTAGCGAGCTATTATCTTAAGATTAAGGTTGAAATGTTGAATAATTATTATGTTATATTAAAGTGAGTTGTTAAGCCATTATTTCTTGTCATAAGATTTTACAAAATTATTATTTAAAAATGATACTAATATTAAATCTTATACTCTATTCTTTTTGATATATAATTGTCAAGCAACCTGTTTCTAAAATGGATCATACTATTACCAATTTGGAATTGTTCATATAAATCAAGTTAAGCATGTCAGTCAACTATTGAGTTCTTAAACGATTAATTATCAAATTTGAAGTCGAGTCAAGAGCTTCGGGTCTATTACAAGTTTTATTGGCATAAATTGTCGTATAAGGATTAAATAAAGTCAGGAGGAGAATCATTAAGCACCTTAAGATCTTTATGAACATCCTCAGGTTTAAGTCACCTTTCTAAAGTTGCTTTCGCCTTGGACTTCATGATTTTATTTTTCTTAAGATTCATAATTTGCGCTATGGTGGGATTCACCATCGAAAAACAAGAAGAGTCATTTATGAAAACTATTTTGGAATCCATCTCTTCACTCACAAATATTCTTAGATCCCAATTGTTTATTTTTTGAAAGAAAAGAAAAGCAGGAAAACGACAACGGAAGAAAGTTGAAGAATAAAGTTTTATTGCACTAGAGAATGTCATAGTATGGAGTATTGACTAACAAAACAGATGCATTTAAGACTAAAATCTAACTGAAAAATACATAAATATTTTCAATATTTCTGATTGCATCAACAACATAACAAATAATAGAAATCAGGTCTAAATTAATAATTCATTATCGTAGTAAGAAGATCTATTGTTTTAAACCAAAGATTCAACATATATAAAGAAACTTCCAAGATCTTCAATCTTGAACCTCATATGTATAGCTCTTAAGGTTGTGCACTATTGTGTTGAGACCAATTTGAGAAATCTTGAAGCGTGTTCGTATCAGCTGGGTGATGCTTCTTAGTAAACTCAAGGAGAATAGGCCATGTGAAGTCGGGATATATTCGAGGATTGTTGGAGTCCACCTATTCAGTTGGTGGCCTCACCACCTTATCTTTGTTTGGACAAATAAAGAAAATAACTAATTTCCTAGGAATGTTGTTGTTTACCACTGCCTTGTGCAAGAACCTTTTGAATATTCCATTCGAGCGCCTGCAAAAAGGCAAAAACCAAATTTGGTATAACCCCACTTGATCAATTACGTGAAAGACATTATATTCATATTGTACGTACGTCCTAAGCCCTCATGATGTACACCATTTCACGACATGTTAAAAGATCCTATATTGTTTCTCTCAGAAATATATATTGTTTGTCTAATTGTCTCTATTTATATGATTTGTATGCAATACGCTAGCTTATTATATAGTTGTAGTGTGTAAACTTGCTTACCATAAATGTGCCGCCTATGTTAGCGACAAAGGCATTGAAATTTGGATTGATTGAGTGTCATTCGTTGTCCACAAAAGCTTGAAGTCCGCTAACACAATCTTGATGGAGAATGGTTAATGATGTTGGATCATAATGAGGCCATGTGCCTTAGGTGAGCTCTGGATTGTGGCATGGCAGACAATAGTTGATTCTCATTATGGAATCATTGTGTTCAAAAAATTCTCTATAGTGGCTCTTTTGTACGCCTAGGCTCATCCCTAAGAGCTCCATGATCCTAAGAGAGAATGTGCTCATGGAATTGCAATATTCTTGTTAAACATTCCTATTTAATTAAAGGTAAATAGGGTTAATTCATTTAAATAACCGAAAAAATAGAAAAATTGTTACTCCTATTTCAATTTGTACCAAAATGCACAATTTTGTGGTTTTAAAAATGTTACGTGAAAAGTTGAAATTATAGAGTTGCCAAAAAAAGAAGAAAATAACATTTTTTTTAGAAACTCACTAAATAGAAAAGTAATACTCCCTCTGTTCCTTTTAAGTTGTCATATAGATTAAAAATACTTGTTACAAAATAGTTATCATCAATTTAAACAATCAAGAGAGAATTGATAATCTTTTTCAAACTTTTCCCTTAACATTAATTATCTAGAATTAAGAGGAGCATATATAGATATAGATTAAAGAAATAATAAGGGATATATTGGTCAATACAACACTCCTTATTAATTTTTTCTTAAAGGTTGTGACAAACCTTATGATGACAACTAAAAAGGAATGAAGGGAGTATAATACAAACAAATTGAAATAGGGAAATGCTAAGGTAGTCAATTATCCTTGACCTAGATTGTTAAATCTTTCACCCATTGTTCTTTGGAAATACTCGTCAACTATGTCAGATGAGTCTTCTTTAACAGAGTATTGAAAAGAGAGAGTCTCTTTCCAAGGCAACTTCGACAAAAACATTCCAGTAAAGTTGCTGGCATAGCCATAATTCTCACCAATTTTTCGCTAATCTTTTTGCTTTTCAGAGAGAGGCAAGTCAAAGAACATGTCCATGTAACGATGGGCGTTGGAGATGAGATTAACATCAACACCATGGTTCACTACAAGGAACACTACTAAAAAACTGCTAAAAAAAGATGGAAGTAAAAGCGACGGACGGCGTCGCTCCAAAAGGCGATGCCATTAGACACACTGTTCGTCGCTTTTTAATAATAAAAAATAATTTAAAGCGAGGGACGGCATCGCTTAGTCTGTCGCTTTTATTTGCGGATTTTTGCTAATTAATTATTTTATATAGATAGCGACGCAGTCCGTCGCCTTTTATTAAAAATAATTATTTATTAATTTTAAAAAAACCACGTTGTACGTCGGTTTTTATTAATTTTAATTGTTTAATTATTTTTTAAATTAGCGACGAACAACATCTTTATGTCCGTCGCTTCTTGGTCAAAATATCTAGTCAAATATTTTGAGAAAGAGATGGACAATGTCTCTTAGTCCGTCGCTTTTTGGTCAAAATATTGGTCAAACATTTTTTTGAAAAAGAGACGGACATAGAGATGTTGTCTGTCGCTTTTTTTTTTTAAATATCTGCACTAGTAGACACGATTTTCCCCATTTCTCTATATAAAAAACAAAATTGAGAAATATTTTGATTTAATTTTATTTAAATCGTCTTCTGGAGGACTGTTTTGTGTAAAATAAAAAAATTATAATACAGACTTCCGGATGTCGGTAAAATTAAATAGTATGTAATAAATTAATATTTTCAATTAACTTTAAATAAATCGTCCTCCGAATGACGGTTTTATATAAGTTAAAAAATAATTTAATATAAAATACCGACCTCCCGATGTCAATATTATTTAATTAAGATGATTACTTTTTATTCATCTTAAAATTTAATGTGATACCGACCTTATGAGGTCGGTATTTTTTTATTATATCTAATTACTTTTAATAAAAGCGACATCCGGTGGTCGGTTTGTTTTAAAATATTCCTATTAATCATAATTCTGCTATTGTGCACAATATTAAAATTTCATTTTACACCTACAATTAATTGTTCAAAAAGTGTAACAATTTTGTATGCTTTTATAAATAAAAAGTTAGAATTCGTGGAATAAATAAAAAAAATATCTATAATCCATATTTAGAGTATGAAACTACGTTGATATGAATTAGGAGATAATTATACTTATATTTATAGAGTAATGTACAAATTCTATCAGTCCGTCGTCTAATTATGAACTTAATATCTCATTTCATGATGTTGTAGAGGTGAAGAGCTAACATATAATCCATTCGAGTATGAAATGCGAGATAATATTATTATATATGTTCGATCTTGAATGGATGTCAACTGAAGTGATCACCTCCTAATTATGATGACATGTAAATGATACTTCATCGGAGTATGAAATACGTTGATTAATTATATATTCCTCAAGTAGTTTAACAAATCAAGTCTTATATACTAGTGGTTCAGATATGAAATACATTATCAATTAAAAAAATACTGATGATCAATTCAAGGAGATTTATATATTAAATTTGATATTTATAAACTTTTGTTGATCAATAAAATTAAATTTATATAATTAGAAGGTATATAATTTAAATTTATAAAATTAACTTGATCGATAAATTAAATTTATTAAATTAAAATTCTATTGATGTGTAGTTAAATTATATATATATATATATATATATATATATAAAAATTTAATTATTAAAATCAACCTCAAGAGGTGAGTTTATATTAAAATAAATTAATAAATACCGACCTAAAGAGGTCGGTATAGTTAAATAATTATTTTATTTAAATAATATTGACTTCACGATGTCGGTATGTTGACACCCAGTTTTGACCGACCTATAACCCTTTCGGAAGTGCTATTCGGTTAAATACATATTTTTTTTAAAAATATTTTGATTTTAAATTTTTAATCGATTTTGTCTAAAAATTACATATTTGAGTATGCATGCTTTATAAAATTATAGTAAATATTATTAAAATATTTTTAAAATTATAAGTAAAACTTGAAATAATTATTTTATTCAAAAGTTTTAAAATTTAAGTGATTTTTATTATATAAAATGTTATAATATTTATAGTATTTTAATTGGATAGCATTTCTTTAATTTTTCTCAAAATTATTTAATTTTTAGCTCATTCTGATCTAATTCCTTTCAATTCTAGCTTTTTCCTTATCCAATTCATTGCAATTCTAGCCACCTCAATCCAATTTCGTTTTTCAATTATAGCCTCTTAAATCAATTTTAGTTGCAATTTTAGCCATTCATTCATTGCAATTATAACCCTTTTTGTCCAAATATTGAAACATTAGTTTAAATCCGAACCGTCCATCCCTTAAGTGAATCCTAGATCAAATCCTAGCCGTTCATCTTAACTAATCCAATGGCTCAAATTAAATCTACCTAACCTTCCTATTTTTGGCCTAAAAAAAGACCAAACCCTTTTTTGAAAACTCATTCTTTTCTTCTCTAGCAGCGCCGCAACCCCCTCCATCAGTGAGAACCGGCGAGAGCTCCACCATCGCCGGTGAGCTCTTCCTCCTCGCTCCTCCCGTCGCCCTCCTCCCATCACCCTCCTCCCTTCACTTTTCTCTTTTCATCTCTTCTCTCCTTGCTCCTTCCCATCTTTTCTCTCCGGTAAGAATGGTGAGACAAATCGCCGGCTCCCTCTCGTCTCTCCAATCAGCGAAAGCTCGCTGCTCTCTCTCTCCCTCAACTGCTCCGGCCAGCGAGATCCAAGAAATCAACATCAGCAGCCGGCGATAAGAGCAACAACATCTCCGGCCAACAACAACCAGCACGAGAGACAGCTCCGACGAGCTACCAGCGAAACATCAGCGCACCAGCAGCAACGACAACAACGTACCAGTGAGATCCTCACAACTCCATTCCTCTCATTTCCTACGAAATTAGAGTTCAAAGACGGATCTCAACAGATCCGTCCTAGTAAGTTTTAATCTAATTTTTTTTTTTAGCTTTTCATTACATCTATGGCTATTATGAGATGAATATTTCGAGAATTTGAGCTTCTATGTTCTGTTTGATCTCGTTACATCATTATTGCGTATTCCGAGAAAATTTTAATGGTGGGATTAGTTTGAATTAAGGTATCTTAGGATTTTTTTTGAAATTTGGTATTTCTTGAGTTAATTAGTTTGATTTGGAATTGTAAGATTAGATTGAACTAGGGTATTTAAGGAGTTGGTTGAATTTAGGATTTTAGCACTAGTTAGATTTTGGGATTTTAGGGCTAGTTTGAATTTGTGATTTTAAGACTAGTTTGAATTTTGAATTTAGGACTAGTTTGAATTATTATTGGGATTTTAGGACTACTAATAGTTTGAATTTGGAATTTTAGCACTATAGTTTGATTTTTGAATTCCAGGAGTCCTTTCAATTTGTGATTTTAAGACTAGATTGAATTTGGGACACTAGCTAGCTAGTTTGAATTTGGAATTTTAGGGATTTGAATTACAACTTAATTAGAACTTATAATTAATTATAACTTGAATTTACTATAAATTAAACTTAATTAGGAATATGAACTTGAAATATGAACTAATTAGCTTGAATATATAACTAAGTTTAGAAATTAGATAGGAACTTGAATTGAAACTTGAACTTATCAAAACTTGAATATATATATATATATATATATATATATATAAAACTAATATTCTTGGAATTGAAGTTTATATTTAACTAGTTTAAGAACTTTTCATACTAGGCAACTAAGGAAGCTCAACATCTAAAAAAGTTGATACAAGACTTATATTGCTTCTTTCATCAAAGTTGAAGATAAGATTGGTGCTTCTAAATTTCTCAAGTTTAAGTACAATTATTTTCAATGATCTGTTTGTGTCCATCTAGTATTAATACTTAGCTTTAATTTTGTGATAATTTTTTTGTGTCCATCGAGAGATTGTTAAGCATAAGTACCAACACTAGTTGATCCTATTGATGAAAAAATTGATTTTCTTGCAAGATCGATTTGTGTCCATCTAGTGTTGACACTTAGCACTAATTTGTTAGATTTTGGGATTTTAGGACTAGTTTGAATTTGGAATTTTAGGACTAGTTTAAATTTGTGATTTTAAGACTGGTTTGCATTTTGAATATAGGACTAGTTTGAATTATTATTGAAGTTTTAGGACTACTAATAGTTTGAATTTGGAATTTTAGCACTATAGTTTGATTTTTGAATTCTAGGAGTACTTTCAATTTGTGATTTTAAGACAAGTTTGAATTTGGAATTTAGGACTAATAGTTTGAATTATATTTGATAATTTAGCACTAATAGTTTGAATTATATTTGATATTTTAGGACTAATTAATAGTTTCAATTTGGGACACTAACTAGCTAGTTTGAATTTGGACTTTTAGGGATTTAAATTACAAATTAATTAGAACTTATAATTAATTATAACTTGAATTTACTATAAATTGAACTTAATTAGGAATATGAAGTTGAAATTAGAACTTGATTGTGGAACTAATTAGCTTGAATATATAACTAATTAAATTTAGAAATTAGATATGAACTTGAATTGAAACTTGAACTTATTAAACTTGAATATATATATATATATATATTTAAAACTTGAAATTAGAACTTGAACGTGGAACTAATTAGCTTGAATATATAACTAATTAAATTTAGAAATTAGATATGAACTTGAATTGAAACTTGAACTTATTAAACTTGAATATATATATATATATATAAAACTAATATTCTTGGATTTGATGTTTATATTTAACTAATTTAAGAACTTTTCGTGCTAGGCAACTAAGGTAGCTCAACATCTAAAAAAGTTGATACAAGACTATATTGCTTCTTTCATCAAAGTTGGATATAAGATTGGTGCTTCTAAGTTTCTCAAGTTTAAGTACAATTGTTTTCAATGATGTGTTTCTGTCCATCTAGTATTAATAGTTAGCTTTAATTTGTGATAATTTTTTTTGTGTCCATCAAATGTTTGTTAAGCATAAGTACCAATACTAGTTGATCTTATTGATGACAAAATTGATTTTCTTGCAAGATCGATTTGTGTTCATCTAGTGTTGACACGTTGACACTTAGCTTTAAATTTAGAAATAATATATTTGTTAAGCATAAGTACCAATACTAGTTGATCCTATTGATGACAAAATTTGATTTCTTGCAAGATCTATTTGTGTCCATCTAGTGTTGATATTAAGCTTTAATTTAGGAATAGTGTGTTTGTTAAGCATAAGTACCAACACTAGTTGATCCTATTGATGACTAAATTGATTTTCTTGCAAGATCGATTTGTGTCTATTTAGTGTTGACATTTAGCTTTAATTTGTTAGATTTTGGAATTTTAGGACTAGTTTGAATTTGGGATTTTAAGACTAGTTTAAATTTGTGATTTTAAGACTAGTTTGAATTTTGAATATAGGACTAGTTTGAAGTATTATTGAGATTTTAGGAGTACTAATAGTTTGAATTTGGAATTTTAGCGCTATAGTTTGATTTTCAAATTCTAGGAGTACTTTCAATTTGTGATTTTAAGACTAGTTTGAATTTGGAATTTAGGGCTAATAGTTTGAATTATATTTGATATTTTAGGACTAATAGTTTGAATTATACTTGATATTTTAGGACTAATTAATAGTTTGAATTTGGGACACTAGCTAGCTAGTTTGAATTTGGAATTTTAGAGATTTCAATTATAACTTAATTAGAACTTATAATTAATTATAACTTGAATTTACTTTAAATTGAACTTAATTTGAAATATGAACTTGAACTTGGAACTAATTAGCTTGAATATATAACTAATTAAGTTTAGAAATTAAATATGAACTTGAATTGAAACTTGAACTTATTAAAGCTTGAATATATATATATATATAACTAATATTCTTGGATTTGAAGTTTATCTTTAACTAATTGAAAAACTTTTCGTGCAAGGCAACTGATGTAGCTCAACATCCAAAAAAATTTGATACAAGACTATATTGCTTCTTTCATCAAAGTTGGAGATGAGGTTGGTGCTTCTAGATTTCTGAAGTTTAAGTACAATTTTTTCAATGATGTGTTTGTGTCCATCTAGTATTAATACTTAACTTTAATTGTGTTATAATTTTTTTGTGTCCTTCGAGTGTTTGTTAAGCATAAGTACCAACACTAGTTGATCCTATTGATGACAAAATTAATTTTCTTGCAAGATCTATTTGAGTCCATCTAGTGTTGACGCTTAATTTTAAATTTTGGAACAATGTGTTTGTTAAGCATAAGTACCAACACTAATTGATCCTATAGATGACAAAATTAATTTTCTTGCTAGATCGATTTGTGTCCATCTAGTGTTGACACTTAGCTTTACGTTAATAAATAATATATTTGTTAAGCATAAGTACCAACACTAGTTGATCCTATTGATGACAAAATTAATTTTCTTGCAAGATCGATTTGTGTTCATCTAGTGTTGATATTAAGCTTTAATTTAGGAATAATGTGTTTGTTAAGCATAAGTACCAACACTAATTGAACCTATTGATGACAAAATTAATTTTCTTGCCAGATCGATTTGTGTCCATCTAGGGTTGACACTTAACTTTAATTAAGAAATAATATATTTGTTAAGCATAAGTACCAACACTAATTGATCCTATTGATGACAAAATTGATTTTCCTGCAAGATCGACTTGTGTCCATCTAGTGTTGATATTAAGCTTTAATTTAGGAATAATGTGTTTGTTTAGCATAAGTACCAACACTAGTTGATCGTATTGATGACAAAATTGATTTTCTTGCAAGATCGATTTGTGTCCATCTAGTGTTGACACATAGCTTTAATTTGTTAGATTTTGGTATTTTGGGACTAGTTTGAATTTGGGATTTTAGGACTAGTCTGAATTTGTGATTTTAAGACTAGTTTGCATTTTGAATATAGGAGTAGTTTGAATTATTATTGAGATTTTAGGACTATTAATAGTTTGAATTTGAAATTTTAGCACTATTGTTTGATTTTTGAATTCTAGGAGTACTTTCAATTTGTGATTTTAAGACTACTTTGAATTTGGAATTTAGGAATCATAGTTTGACTTATATATGATATTTTAGGACTAATTAATAGTTTGAATTTGGAATTTTAGGGATTTAAATTACAAATTAATTAGAACTTATAATTAATTATAACTTGAATTTACTATAAATTGAACTTAATTAGGAATATGAACTTGAAATTTGAACTTGAACTTTGAACTAATTAGCTTGAATATATTACTAATTAAGTTTAGAAATTACATATGAACTTGAATTGAAACTTGAACTTATTAAATCTTGAATATATATATATATATATATATATATATATATACTCTTGGATTTGTAGTTTATATTTAACTAATTTAAGAACTTTTCATGCTAGGCAACTGAGGTAGCTCAACATCTAAAAAAGTTGATACAAGACTTATATCGCTTCTTTCATCAAAATTGGAGATAAGGTTGGTGCGTCTAAATTTCTCAAGTTTAAGTACAATTGTTTTCAATGATGTGTTTGTGTCCATCTAGTAATTATGCTTAGCTTTAATTTTGAGATAATTTTTTTGTGCCCATCGAGTGTTTGTTAAGCATAAGTACCAACACTAGTTGATTCTATTGATAACAAAATTGATTTTCTTGTAAGATCGATTTGTGTCCATCTAGTGTTGACACTTAACCTTAAATTTAGAAATAATATATTTGTTAAGCATAAGTACCAACACCAGTTGATCCTATTGATGACAAAATTGATTTTCTTGCAAGATCGACTTGTGTCCATCTAGTGTTGATATTAAGCTTTAATTTAGGAATAACGTGTTTGTTAAGCATAATTACCAACACTAGTTGATCCTGTTGATGACAAAATTAATTTTCTTGCAAGATCAATTTGTGTCCATCTAGTGTTGACGCTTAACTTTAAATTGAGAAATAATATATTTGTTAAGCATAAGTACCAACACTAATTGATCCTATTGATGACAAGATTGATTTTCCTGCAAGATCGACTTGTGTCCATTTAGTGTTGATATTAAGCTTTAATTTAGGAATAATGTCTTTGTTTAGCATAAGTACCAACACTAGTTGAACCTAGTGATGACTAAATTGATTTTCTTGCAAGATCGATTTGTGTACATCTAGAACTTGAACTTGGAACTAATTAGCTTGAATAAATAACTAATTAGGTTTAGAAATTAGATATGAACTTGAATTGAAAGTTGAACTTATTAAAACTTGAATATATATATATATATATATATAACTAATATTCTTGGATTTGAAGTTTATATTTAACTAATTTAAGAACTTTTCGTGCTAGGCAACTGAGGTGGCTCAACATCTAAAAAAGTTGATACAAGACTACATTGCTTCTTTCATGAAAGTTGGAGATAAGGTTGGTGCTTCTAAATTTTTCAAGTTTAAGTACAATTGTTTTAAATGATGTATTTGTGTCCATCTAGTATTAATACTTAGCCTTAATTTTTTGATAATTTTTTTGTGTCCATCGAGTGTTTGTTAAGCATAAGTACCAACACTAATTGATCTTATTCATGACAAAATTAATTTTCTTGCAAGATTGATTTGTGTCCATCTAATGTTGACACTTAGCTTTAAATTTAGAAATAATATATTTGTTAAGCATAAGTACCAACATTAATTGATCCTATTGATGACAAAATGATTTTCATGCAAGATTGATTTGTGTCCATCTAGTGTTGACACTTAACTTTAAATTTAGAAATAATATATTTTTTAAGCATAAATACCAATACTAGTTGATCCTATTGATGACAAAATTGATTTTCTTGCAAGATCGATTTGTGTCCATCTAATGTTGACACTTAGGTTTAATTTGTTAGATTTTGGGATTTTTGGACTAGTTTGAATTTGGGATTTTAGGACTAGTTTGAATTTGTGATTTTAAGACTAGTTTGAATTTTGAATATAGGACTAGTTTGAATTATTATTGAGATTACAGGACTAGTAATAGTTTGAATTTGGAATTTTAGCACTATAGTTTGATTTTTGAATTCTGGGAGTACTTTCAATTTCTGATTTTAACACTAGTTTGAATTTGGAATTTAGAACTAATAGTTTGAATTATATTTGATATTTTAGGTCTAATAGTTTGAATTATACTTGATATTTTAGGACTAATTAATAGTTGAATTTGGGACACTAGCTAGCTAGTTTGAATTTAGAATTTTAGGGATTTGAATTACAACTTAATTAGAACTTATAATTAATGATAACTTGAATTTACTTTAAATTGAACTTAATTTAGAATATGAACTTGAAATTAGAACTTGAACTTGGAACTAATTAGCTTGAATATATAAGTAATTAAGTTTATAAATTAGATATGAACTTGAATTGAAACTTGAACTTATTAAACCTGAATATATATATATATATATATATATATATATATATGTATGTATGTATAACTAATATTCTTGGATTTGAAATTTATATTTAACTAATTGAAGAACTTTTCATGCTAGGCAACTGAGGTAGCTCAACATCTAAAAAAGTTGATACAAGAGTATATTGCTTCTTTCATCAAAGTTAGAGATAAGGTTGGTGCTTCTAAATGTCTCAAGTTTAAGTACAATTGTTTTCAATGATGTGTGTGTCCATCTAGTATTTATACTTGGTTCTAATTTTGTGATAATTTTTTTGTGTCCATCTATAATGACCCATTTGATCATTTTGAGTATTACACCTTTTATAGTATAAAATTGTCACGAGCCAATTTCTCAGGTCATGATGGCGCCTACTATATGACCCACCAGTAGGCAAGCCGACCCATTTCCCGAAACTCGAAGTAATGGGATGTTAGGGTAGAAAACCAACCAATCAACCTAAAATAGTAATAAATATCACAAGAACATGCAATGAACGGGCGGAAGCGACTAGACATATAAACATAAAATGAATCCCACCCAAAACCTGGAAGTTACAAGTATAGAATTGTTAACAAAAGGTACAAGTCCCAAAAGTGGACTACAGAAACAAGCTGTCTCAAAAGGCAAAGGACAAACAAAAGTAAGTATAGAAGGAGACGGGCAAATCCAGGAAGTTGTGTGCTCACCCTCGCCTCCGATCATGACCGCAGCTGGCTCTCGAATCAATGTCGGTGGCTAGTACTCGAACCTACATCACGAAAATAGATGCAGAGTGTTGTATGAGTACCAAAACAACAGGTACCCAGTAGGCATCATAGGACGACTAAGCAAGATAAACAAAAGTAAACTGAAATGCAAATAAAGGGTCACAATCAAGGACAAAAGAGTAGTAAAAGTGGGTATGTACACAAGCGTACAAGCAACCAAGACAAGAAATCTAACTAACACCGCCGGGCTCCCATAAACCAAACGGATACGCTCATGCACAATAAAAGAAACCACTTGCACGGACCCCCATAAGCCCTGCAGATGCACTAGCAGTTGAAGTAAAGAAATGGACCTAGAAGGTCTATCACAATATTACCAATTTTCGGACTTTAATCGAACCATTTCTAATTATATTCCAAGATCTCACTACGTCTCGGACTTTAACCGGAATATTTCCAACCTCCAAAACCTCAACCTACAGATGAGAGTAATCAAAGACTAAACTGAAGCTTCAATAAGGAATTGGGAATGCACCACGTGCAAGCTAGACCACAGACTCGAACCGGGTACTGTAGCTAATGAGTCAACCTATATGGGTTGGATCACGGACTCGAATCGGGTGCTGTAGCCAAAGGTCGGGCACTGGTGGGCTGGACCACGGACTCGAACCGAGTACTATAGAAAAAATCAGATCATAGGTAAGGTGGACCACGGACTCGAACTGGATACTATAGCTAAGCCTGGACATAAGTAAGCCGGACCACGGACTCTAACCGGGTGTTGTAGCTAAGAATCAATATCCAACCATATGTCGCGGGAAATATCACCAAACCGTTTACCATAAATAATCATTTTAGTCCGACCCTCATATACCCCAAATCGCCGAAAAAGTATCCAAAAGTGAGTAAGCTAGACCACAGACTTTAACCGGGTATCTATAGCCGATAGAAAAGCAAGGTATTATGGATACAAGGTCATAATCTTAGTTACCGCCTAGCTAAGGCTCAGACTATCAGACTCAAGTCTGCTATATCAGTCTACAAGGAGCTAATCGTCCGAAACGACGTCGAAAAAGTTCTACGGCCCAACGGCATCCGAAACCTCGCAAGTCTATGGCAACACTAGTCTAAGCCTAGACTAAGGCCAAACATACTTCAAATCATTACTATAATATACACCACAAGGTATAGATGTTCAATAATATCAAGAGTCATTCTTTCAGAGTCCAACAATTTCTCGAAATAAAGTCTAAGGCATGAATTATAGAAATTTAGCATACTCGACACCCAAACCCCTCCATACTCAAGCAAATCAATAAACAATTGACTAAACATGCTCAATCTCACGAGGGGAAACCATAGCCTACCTGAAACCTGATCACGCGTGCTCCAACTCACGGTATCGGAGCTTTTCCCCTCCGAACACCCAAATGCTTCCACACTATCAAAAGGCTAATCACCTCGTCAATACGAATATGTTGGCACTAAAATTATATTTTTCGGAGACGGACCCAAAATTGGGTCTAAAACGAGATTATGGGACCCACAATTGGAATCCCAAAAATGAATCTGTGAAAACATCCCAAATACCTTACTAAACTAATCTCCAAAATTTAGCACAAATAGATGCCTAAAACATAGCAAATCACTCTAGCAGTAGCTGAATTCAATTCCTTACCTCAAACGAAGCCTCCCCTTGCATTTCTGAGCTCACCACTAGATTCCCCACGAAATTCTCTTGAAATTAGCCTTTTGAATTACCTAATTTAAGCTCAAAATGGAGGAGATATCTATGTTTGAAGATGAGGAAAAAAAATGGACGAAAATCGTCCTTAAATTTGGAAATTTCCAGATTTCAACACGCTGCCACGTGGTGTCGCGTCGTTCAGCCGCGTGGCGTCACGTGGCATCACCTGGCTCTGCCACGTCACCACCGCGTTAGAATTCAACAATTCTTCAGCTTAACTTTCGACGTTTCGGACTCATTCGGAGTCGAAAAATCACAAACCATATATGGAATCTGATTGGAAATGATATTTCGGACTCAATGGTGAAGTTGTAATTTCCATTGGAGATTGCTTCGATGAAAAGTGGGTACCACACCCAGTATCGTTTTGAGCCAGATTCCACAACGGGCATCTAAAGCCTCGGGAAGTGAACAAAGGGTCGTTCTAGACCAAAATTGATATTCCGAAGCTAACCAAGCTGTCATAATTTTCATCTGAGCACATTTTCCATAAAGGTTAACCAAAGTAAACTATAGGCCAAATTTCAAGGGCAGAAACGTCAAATGGCCCTAAACTCGTATCGATTGCCTCGATACTCGTGTTGACCATGCTACCAACCTAATTTGGCCATTTCGGAGCTGATGGAATCGTCAAAATTTTATTCTAACATCGTTTACCTGAATTTATGACCGAAGTCAACATTTCAAGTTATAAAATCTCCAAAATAGGGAAACGGGCCTAAAACCCAAACGAACGACCAGGCAACCGAACAGTCAGTGTCAGCAAGTCATAAATGACTTGGGGTCGCTACAGAAACGCTCTAAACTGTGGAATGAATGCTTTAATTTAAAAATGACCTGTAGGGTCATTACAATATCCACTACTAAAAGAACTTTCGTCCGCGAAAGTAAGAGTCAAGAAGTACCTGAAGGCTCAAATAAGCCGGGGAACAGCGCCCGAATCTCATGCTCAGTCTCCCATGTAGCCTCCTCAACTGGACAATGTCTCCAATGGACCTTAACCATAGGAATGACTCTGGAACGCAACCGTGTGACATCTCTGGCCAAAATAGCAACTGGCTCCTCAATGAATCTCAAACTGTCATCCAAGTCAACTGCATCATACTGAATCACATGGGACTCATTTGGAACATACCGGCGCAACATCGAAATATGAAAAATTGGGTGAATAGCTGAAAAGGTCGGGGGCAAAGCTAACTCATATGCAACCTCCCCAACTGTCCTCAATATCTCAAAGGACCTATATACCTGGGGTTAAGCTTGCCCCGCCTCCCAAATCTCATTACACCCTTCATGGGCGACACACGGAGGAATACTCTATCACCAACAATAAATTTCAATGGTCGACGCCTACGGTCTGCATAACTCTGATGTCTACTCTGGGCTGTCTTGAGCCTATCCTGAATCACCCTCACATGATCTAAAGCCTCTCGCATTAAGTCTATACTGTGCGGCCTGGGCTCTGTAGACTCAAACTAACCAACTGGAGAGTGACAACGCCTACCATATAAGGCCTCGAATGGGGCCATCTGAATACTCAAGTGGTAGCTGTTGTTGTACGCAAACTCTGCCAAAGGAAAATACTGGTCCTACTGACCCCCAAAAACCATAACACAAGCCCGCAACATGTCCTCAAGAACCTGAATCGTACGCTCCGAATGACTATTATTCTGCGAGTGAAAAGTTGTGCTAAGGTCAACACGGGTACCCAACTCATCCTTGAAGGTCCTCTAGAAGCTAGATGTGAACTGTGGGCCCCAGTCTGAGATGATGGAAATAGGCACACCATGAAGACGAACCACCTCTCGAATGTAGATACGGGCTAACCTCTCAGCACTATAGGAAGATGGACAGGAATGAAATGTGCTGACTTGGTTAATCGATCCACGTTGACCTAAATACTATCAAGACCACAGGAAGTGCAGGGTAATCCTACAACGAAGTCCATGGTGATCCTCTCCCATTTCCACTCAAGAATGGGTAATCTCTGAAGCTCGCCACCAGGCCTCAAATGCTCAGCCTTAACATGCTGAAAACTCAAGCAACGCGATACATAATCTGCAATATCTCTGATCATGCCGCTCCACCAGTAGTGTTGTCTCAAGTCCTGATACATCTTAGCTGTGCCCGAATGAATAAAATATTTGGAGTCATGGGCCTCGGTAAGAATCATCTAAATCAAACCCCCAATTCTTGGAACAGAAAGTCGATCACCAACTCTTAAAACCCCATCTAAATCTAAGGTAGTCAGGCCAGTGTCACCTCCCAAAACTTGATCTCGAAGTTCCACTATGTCCTCATCCTCAAACTGACGGTTGCGAATCCGATCCAGCAGAGATGACTGAGCAACCACGTAAGCTAGTACACACCGGGAATCATAGATATCAAGCCGTATCATCCGGTTAGCTAAGGACTGGATGTCCAAAGCTAATGGTCGCTTCGTAGTAGAAAGAAAGACTAGACTATCCATACTCACCGCCTTCCGACTCAAGGCGTCCGCTACTACATTCGCCTTGCCCGAATGGTAGAGAATAGAGAGGTCATAGTCCTTCAGGAGCTCAATCCAACGGCGCTGCCTCGAATTAAGATCCCTTTGGCTCATAATGTACTGAAGGCTCCTGTGATCAGTATAGATCTCGCATCAAACTCCATACAAGTAATTCCTCCAAATCTTAAGCACAAAAACTACTGCCGCCAACTCTAAGTCATGAGTGGGGTAGTTGCGCTCGTGCGACTTAAGCTGCCTCGATGCATAAGCAATAACGTGACCCTGCTGCATCAGTACACAACCCAAACCAATGTCGAATGCGTCACAATATGCAGTAAACCCCTTGCCCTTAATTGGAAGAGTCAATATAGGAGCGGTGGTAAGCAAAACTCCTTAAACCTCAGAAAGCTCCTCTCACACTCCTCCGACCACACAAACGGAACATCCTGGCGAGTCAACCGAGTCAAAGGCGCTCTATAGTAGAAAATCCCTCAACAAAACGCCTGTAGTAGCCTGCCAATCTGACGAAGCTACGAATCTCAATCATAGAGGTGGGCCTGGCCCAATCACGAATGGCCTCAATCTTAGCGGGATCTACCATAATACCATCCTTAGACACCACGTACCCCAAGAATGCTACGGACTCAAGCCAAAACTCGTACTTTGAGAACTTGGCATAAAGTCGCTGGCCTCTTAAAGTCTGGAGCACTATCCTCAACTACTGCTCATGCTCCTCCCGGCTCCGCGAGTATACTAGAATGTCATCTATGAAGACTATGACAAACGAATCCAAGTACGGCCTGAACACCCTAGTCATCAAGTCCATGAACGGCAGGGGCTGTAGTCAACCCAAAAGAGATCACTAAGAACTCATAGTGGCCGTAATGAGTCCTAAATGCAGTTTTAGGGACGTCCGCTGCCCTAATCCTCAACTTGTGGTAGCCGTATCTCAAATCAATCTTAGAAAATACCACGGCACCCTGAAGCTGGTCAAATAGATCATCAATCCTAGGCATGGGGTAACGGTTCTTCACTGTCACCTTGTTCAACTTCCTGTAGTCGATGCACAATCGCATAGTACCATCCTTCTTCTTTACGAAGAGGACTGGGGCACCCCAAGGTGATACACTAGGCTGAATGAATCTCTTATCTAAGAGATCCTGAATCTGAACACTCAGCTCCTTGAGCTCTACGGGGGCCATACGGTACGGTGGTATAGAAATGAGCTTAGTGCCCGGCTCTACTTCAATAGGAAAGTCAATGTCACGATCAGGAGAGAGACCAGGCAGATCGACAGGAAACACATCTGTAAACTCTTGAACAATAGGTACTGAATCAATCGTAGGACCCTCCTTACTAACATCTCTAACATAAGCTAAATAAGCCAAACACCCGCTAGCCACCAACCTCTGGGCCCGAACAAAAGATATCACCCCAACTGAAGTGCGACTACAAGAGCCCTGCCACACCACTGGTGGAATACCAGGCATGGCTAAAGTAACGATCGTGGCATAACAATCCAAGATCGTACGATGGGGGGATAACCAATCTATACCCAAAATCAAATCAAAATCCACCATGTCAAGAAAAATGAGATCAACCCTAGTGTCTCGCCTCTAAATAGTCACCACACAGGATCTAAATACCTGATCCACTACTAAAGAATCACCTACCGGGGTCGAAACACGCAACGGCTCAACCAATAGCTCCGCGCTCATACTCAATTGAGGAGCACAATAAACAAATATATAAGAATAAGTAGAGCCTGGATCAAACAAGGCGGATGTTGGCTGATGGCATAATAACACTGTACCTATGATCATATCGTCTGAGGTCTCAGCATCTGCTCTAGCTGGAGCTGCATAAAAGTGGGCCTGGGCACCCTTACCCTGTGCATCAGCTCTTCTCTCTGACCTGCCTCCTCGGGGACTACCCCGTATACCCTGGCGACCACCCCTGCGGTCCTGTCCCTGGCCACCGCCTCTAGCTAGAGGTGCTGGCGCTAGCGCATATCTAGCTGCCTATGGAGCGGGTAAGCCTAACCTGCGATGGGGACACTCGCGGGCCTAATGATCTAACTTCCCACACTCATAGCACCCCTCTGACTGTCGATTGAGAGCTGGAGGTCGGCTACCCCGGCCAGAAAAACCCATTTGTGAACCACCTCGGCCCTGACTCAAATCGGCACTAAAACCAATATGGCGGTGCTGATTACCCTCCGATATCTGGAAAGAGGCTTGGAAGGGGCAACTAGACTGACCCGACTGAAACCTCTGCTGAGATATATCATAAGACTCTCAGGGTCTGAAACGGCGCCTATTATGGCTATCCTCCTGTCTAGCTATTTTGCCGCTGCCCCCTTGGGCCTCGCGATGGAGCTGCTCAATAGTGTGGGCATGGTCCACTACATCCAGAAATGAGCGGCCCACTGAGACTAAAAACTGAGTCTCAATCCGCAATTGTAGTCTCAAACCCCGAACAAAACAACTAACCCTCTCCTCCTCAGTAGGTAATAGCATGGCGGCATGCATGGAGAGCTCGTGGAATCAGGCCTCATACTCTGATACTGTCATGGAGCCCTGCTCTAACTGAGAAAATTGATCTCTGAGCTGATCTCTAATGCTCCTAGGAATAAATTGGGTCAAGAAGGCCTCTAAAAACTCAGTCCATGTGACCGATGGAGACCCAGGTGGCCTGGTCTCTAAGTATGTACGCCACCACTGCCTGGCGGGACCATCTAGCTGGTACGCGGTGAAGTCTGCTCCTTTCGACTCCACTAAACCCAAAGTCTGTAGCCGCTCGTGGCAAGTAAGTAAAAATTCGTGGGCATCCTCACCCATAGCCCTAGAAAACCTCGGCGGTGATAGTCTAAGGAACACCTCGAGCATCTTCTGCTCCCGAAGTCGCATGACACCCTCCAAATCGTCAGGCTGAACAATTGATGCCGCTGGCTGCTGAACAACTGGTGCCGCTGGTGCAGGCTGGCCCTGCGGTACTGGAGTGGCTGGAGCTGGGGCCTGCTGCATACTCCCAATGGCAGCTAGTATCTGGACGAGCATCGCCTGTATACCTGGAGCTGCCACAAGCTTGAGTGGTGGCTGGGCTAGTCCCGGGCCCATCTGTTGCTGCTGTGCTGGAGCTGTTGGTGGCTCTATCACCGACTTCGGAGTTTGCTCTCGGTCCTGGGTTGGTGTTGTAGCTCTGGCACGACCTCGAGGTCGGCCTCTACCCCTAGCTAGGGCCCTACCACGCGTGCGAGCCATCATTGTAAAAGAGTGGAACAAGTAAGATTTTCATAAACCGATAAGACACACAATGCACGACAGAGATACAAAAGAGACACGTTCCTAAAGACATCTTGTAGCCTCCCGAAGATAAGTAACGGACGTCTCCGCACTGATCTGCAGGACTCTACTAGACGTTAGCTCTGTACAAGTGAGACCGATGAACCTGGGGCTCTGATACCAATTTGTCACGACCCAATTTCTCAAGTCATGATGGCGCCTACTATATGAACCACCAGTAGGCAAGCCGACCCACATCCCGAAACTCGAAGTAATGGGATATTAGGGTAGAAAACCAACCAATCAACCTAAAATAGTAATAAATATAATAAGAACATGCAATGAACGGGCGAAAGCGACTAGACATATATACACAAAATGAATCCCTCCCAAAACATGAAAGTCACAAGTACAGAGCTGCTAACAGAAAGTACAAGTCCCAAAAGTGGACTATAGAAACAAGCTGTCTCAAAAGGCAAAGGACAAGCAAAAGTAAGTATAGAAGGAGACGGGAAAATCCAGGACGTTGTGTGCTCACCCTCGCCTCCGATCATGACCGCAGCTAGCTTGAATCAACGTCAGTGGCTAGTACTCGGACCTGCATCACGAAAATAGATGCAGAGTGTAGTATGAGTGCCAAAACAACAGGTACCCAGTAGGCATCATAGGCCGACTGAGCAAGATAAACAAAAGTAAACTGAAATGCGAATAAAGGGTCACAATCAAGGACAAAAGAGTAGTAAAAGTGGGTATGTACACGAGCGTACAGGCAACAAAGACAGGAAATCTAACTAACTCCGTCGGGCTTCCATAAACTCGACGAGTACAGTCGTGCACAATAAAAGAAACCACCTGCATGGACCCCCATAAGCCCGGCAGATGCACTGGCAGTTGAAGTAAAGAAATGGAGCTAGAAGGTCTATCACAATATTACCAATTTTCGGACTTTAATCGAACCATTTCCAATTATATTCCAAGATCTCATTACATCCCAGACTTTAACCGGAACATCTCCAACCTCCAAAACCTCAACCTACAGATAAGAGTAATCAAAGACTAAACTGAAGCTTCAGTAAGGAATTGGGAATGCACCATGTGCAAGCTGGACCATGAACTTAAACTGAGTACTGTAGCTAATGAGTCAACCTATATGGGCTGGACTACAGACTCGAATCGGGTGTTGTAGCCAAAGGTCGAGCAAGGGTGGGCTAGACCACGGACTCGAACCAGGTACTGTAGCCAAAATCAGATCCCAGATAAGCTAGACCATGGACTCGAACCAGGTACTATAGCTAAGCCTGGACATAAGTAAGTTGGACCACTGACTCTAACTGGGTGCTGTAGCTAAGAATCAATATCCAACCATACGTCGCGGGAAATATCACCAAATCATTTACCATAAATAATCATTTCAGTCTGACCCTCATATACCCCAAATCGCCGAGGAAGTATCCAAAAGTGAGTAAGCTAGACCACGGGCTTTAACCAGGTATCTATAGCCGATAGAAAAGTAGGGCATTATGGATACAAGGTCATAAGCTGAGTTACCGCCTAGCTAAGGATCAGACTATAAGACTCAAGTCTTCTATATTAGTCTACAAGGAGCTAACCGTCCGAAACGACGTCAGAAAAAGTTCTACGACCCAACGACATCCAAAACCTCGCAAGTCTATGGAAACACTAGTCTAAGCCTTGACTATGGCCAAACATACTTCAAATCATTACTATAATATACACCACAAGGTATGGATGTTCAATAATATCAAGAGTCATGCTTTCACAGTCCAATAATTTCCCGAAATAAGGTCTAAGGCATGAATTATAGAAATTTAGCATGCTCGACACCCAAACCCCTCCATACTCAAGCAAATCAATAAACAATTGACTAAACATGCTCAATCTCACGAGGGGAAACCATAGCCTACCTGAAAGCCTATCACGCGTGCTCCAACTCACGGTACCGGAGCTTTCCCCCTCCGAACGGTCTCCAAATGCTTCCACACTATCAAAAGTTTAATCACCTCATAAATACGAATATGTTGACACTAAAATTATATTTTTCGGAGACGGATCCAAAATTGGGTCTAAAACGGGATTGTGGGACCCACAATTGGAATCCCAAAAATGAATCCGTGAAAATGTCCCAAATACCTTACTAAACTAATCCCCAAAATTTAGCACAAATAGATGTCTAAAACAGAGCAAATCAGCCCTAATAATTAAAATCATCATTAAGTCCTAACTTAAGACTTGGAAGCCCCTTGATCATCAAATTCTGGAAAAATGAGACCCTTCCAACCCAAACAAATTATACCACGATGATCCTTGCGAAAAACTCTACAATTTAGCCTGAAAGAATGACTAAAAACGGACCTAAGATGAGCAAGATCTAACCTTTCAAAGTTCAACAAAAATTCATTCCGAAAATCACTCTAGCAGTAGCTAAATTCGATTCCTTACTCCAAACGAAGCCTCCCCTCACATATATGAGCTCACCACTAGATTCCCCACGAAATTCTCTTGAAATTATCCTTCTGAATCACCTAATTTGAGCTTAAAATGGAGGAGATATCTATGTTTGAAAATGAGGGAAAAAAAATGGACGAAAATCGTCCTTAAATCTGGAAATTTCCACATTTCAACATGCTGCCACGTGGCATCACGTCGTTCATCCACGTGGCATCACGTGGCTCTGTCACGTCACCACCGCGTTAGAAATCAACAACTCTTCAGCTTAAATTTTGACATTCCTGATTCATTCGGAGTCGGAAAAACACAAATCATATATAGAATCTGATTGGAAATTATATTTCGGACTCAACAGTGAAGTCAGAATTTCCATTGGAGATCGCTTCGATGAAAAGTGGGTCCCACACCCCAATATCATTTTGAGCCAGATTTCAAAACGGGCATCTAAAGCCTCGAGAAGTGAACAAAGGTTCATTCTAGACCAGAATCGATATTCTGAAGCTAACCAAGCTGTCAGAATTTTCATCTGAGCACGTTTTCCAGGAAGGTTGACCAAAGTCAACTATAGGCCAAATTTCCAGGGCAAAAACGTCAAATGGCCCTCAACTCATACCGATTGCCTCGATACTCGCGTTGACCATGCGACTCACCTAATTTGGCCATTCCGAAGCTAATGGAATCATCAGAATTTTATTCTGAGGTCGTTCACCTGAATGTATGACCGAAGTCAACTTTTCAAGTTATAAAATCTCCAAAACAGGGAAACGGGCCTAAAACCCAAACGAACGACCAGGCGACCGAATAGTGAGTGCCAGCAAGTCATAAATGACTTGGGGTCGCTACAGTAATGCTCTAAACGATGGAATGAATGCTTTAATTTAAAAATGACCTGGAGGGTCATTACAAAAATACTCTTCCGATAGATTTTAAATAAGTGTGTTGGACCATTCGTAACTTCATTTATGAATTTAATGGGGTAGTTTTTATAATTTATTTTAGTTGGTGGTTAATGGGCTAAATCCACAATTTAATTATTATCATATTCTACTTGACCCGTGTATAAAAAGAATTAAGTTAATAGGGTTTAATATAATTTAGTCGCCGGACAAGCATATTTTGGCTCAAATTCTCGAAGAGGAGATAATTATAATACTTGACAAGACTACTTTCGGCAACAACCAAAAGCCAACCGATTTCATGAGGTAATGTAACCCTGCCCAAATCCTTGTATTCGAAATATTATTAGTATACACAGAATTGAATTGATTAATTTTAGAATTGTCCACTGCGGTAGATTATTATTATCTTCTAATTTAATGGGGGACAAACAATCTATGTATAATGATGATATGCCATGTGTTAGTTTTATAATTTAATGTCTTATTCAATTTACTCTCATCAGAATGTTAAAGAAGGTTCTGTTCCATTTGCACGAAAAGGTCTAATTTATATTTTGTATGGATATAGAAGTTAGAAGTCATGTTGTTATTACTATTATTATAATTTTATGCGGTGGAACAGAAAGTAAGAAAAACAGTTAGATTCCTTTGTTTTACAAATTGAGTAAATATTGTAGTGTTGACTTGGTGGCTAGGCTTTGATAGCCAATTATTGGGTAATACTTGCCCAATTGGGAAAAAATCATTATAGAAGAATGAAAGTGATAACTAGGTTAAGGTTCTTTATATTATTCCATAGTAGAGATTACGAGTTATGTCCTTGATTTTGGATATGAATTTTTGATAGATTAAGACATGTAATTAAATATTAGGTAATACCATTAAAGTTATGATAATTGGAGAAATTAAGACTTAACCTCAGGATTGAACTGTAGAAAATTAATTATAGAGTTGGGTGAGTATTTGGGGTCAAGGATAGACATATATGAGTGTCTATAGACTCGTTAACTTACAAATTATGTATAATTGATAGATTGGAAAGGTTTGGAGGCATCGAGGAAAGGAAAAGGATTGGGAAAGTAGCTTGCTTGACTTCGGTTCTTCGGTGGAGGTAAGTTATGGTTTGTTCTATTTGATAGATAAACTCTTAATAGCGATTGATATGCATTGAATGATATTATGAAGTTCTCTATGTACTTGACTGTGTGATTTTGTGGCTTGGTTGTGTGGTGTGTGATTGGTCTAAAATCATGAGACCGTGAGATTTATAATCTGAAAACCTCTCTATTGAAGTTATGCCTTGAATAAAGAAAGCTTGATGTAATATTATTAATGAACTGAAAAGTGGTGATAATAAATGATAAATTAATAATACTATTGGATCGGAGTGTCACGTTTTGACACAGTATTTTTGAATCGGAGTGTCACGTTTTGACACAGTATTTTTGGATCGGAGTGTCACGTTCTGACACGGTATTTTTGGATCGGAGTGTCACGTTCTGACACAGTATTTTTGGATCGGAGTGTCACGTTCTGACACGGTATTATTGGATCGGAGTGTCACGTTCTGACACGCAATAATTGGATCGGAGTGTCATGTTCCGACACGATAACATTAAAGGAAAAAGGTATTGAATTAACTTAATGTACTCAATCTCAATAAACGCATTTCCTCGTGTGTGTGCTTGATATTGTGATTGATTACATACTTGCTTCAACTGTCACTTGTTCATGTTGTGGTTTCTTATCACCTGCTAAGTGCTATAGTTGACTTTAAACTATTATTCCTTGTATATTAGTTTCTATTTTGGGTTGGCCGATGATACCTACTCAGTACGTGTTGCTTGTACTGACCCCTACTTGTGTTTTCTTCGTTTTTGTTTGTGGAGTGCAACAAGTGTACCATCAACTTCGACTCGCCCTCAGCTTTAGCCAGTCTCCAGCACATCAGATTTCAGGGTGAGCTATTCCTTCTAGCTCGTGCTGGATTCTCTCAGTTATGGCGTGATGTCCTTGAATTTCGGACATGGGCCATCGTATTTACTCATTTTGGGGTCTCTAATACTTTTAGAATTGATATGTTAAGAACAGATGTCCTTGATGTGATGACTTTCAGATTTTGGGGATAATATATAATAGACTTTAGAGGTTTATTTGATTGGTTACTTTAATAAGTTTTGGAGCTTCCACGTCATTGTTGTTAGTCGTAGTTGAATTATTGGTATATGTTGGGGTTTAGATTCCTTGGTCCACCCACTTAGGAAGTGAAGTGTGGGTGCCACTCATGACTCAATTTGGATCGTGACACCATCGAGTGTTTGTTAAGCATAAGTACCAACACTAGTTGATCTTATTGGTGACAAAATTGATTTTCTAGCAAGATCGATTTGTGTCCATCTAGTGTTGACACTTAGCTTTAAATTTAGAAATAATATATTTGTTAAGCATAAGTACAGACACTAGTTGATCCTATTGATGACAAAATTGTTTTTCTTGCAAGATCGATTTGTGTCCATCTAGTGTTAATATTAAGCTTTAATTTAGGAATAGTGTGTTTGTTAAGCATAAGTACCAACACTAGTTGATCTTTTTGATGACTAAAGTGATTTTTTTGCAAGATCGATTTGTGTCCATCTAGGGTTGACACTTAGCTTTAATTCGTTAGATTTTGGGATTTTAGGACTAGTTTGAATTTAGGATTTTACGACTAGTTTGAATTTGTGAGTTTTAGACTAGTTTGAATTGTGAATATAGGACTAGTTTGAATTATTATTGAGATTTTAGAACTACTAATAGTTTGAATTTGGAATTTTAGTAATATAGTTTGATTTTTGAATTATAGGAGTACTTTCAATTTGTGATTTTAAGACTAGTTTAAATTTGGAATATAGGACTAATAGTTTAAATTATATTTGATATTTTAGGACTAATAGTTTGAATTATACTTGACGTTTTAAGACTAATTAATAGTTTGAATTTGGGACACTAGCTAGCTAGTTTGAATTTGGAATTTTAGGGATTTGAATTACAACTTAATTAGAACTTATAATTAATTATAACTTGAATTTACTTTAGGTTGACCTTAATTTAGAATATGAACTTGAAATTAGAACTTGAACTTGGAACTAACTAGCTTGAATATATAAGTAATTAAGTTTAGAAATTAGATATGAACTTGAATTGAAACTTGAACTTATTAAAACTTGAATATATATATACAAAACTAATATTCTTGGATTTGAAGTTTATATTTAACTAATTTAAGAACTTTTCATGCTAGGCAACTAAGGTACCACAACATCTAAAAAAGTTTATACAAGACTATATTGCTTCTTTCATCAAAGTTGGAAATAAGGTTGGTGGTTCTAAATTTCTCAAGTTTAAGTACAATTGTTTTCAATGAAGTGTTTGTGTCCATCTAGTATTTATACTTTGCTTTAATTTTGTGATAATTATTTTGTGTCCATCGAGTGTTTGTTAAGCATAAGTACCAACATTAATTGATCCTATTGATGACAAAATGATATTCATGCAAGATTGATTTGTGTCCATCTAGTGTTGACACTTAACTTTAAATTTAGAAATAATATATTTTTTAAGCATAAGTACCAATACTAGTTGATCCTATTGATGACAAAATTGATTTTCTTGCAAGATCGATTTGTGTCCATCTAATGTTGACACTTAGGTTTAATTTGTTAAATTTTGGGATTTTTGGACTAGTTTGAATTTGGGATTTTAGGACTAGTTTGAATTGTGATTTTAAGACTAGTTTGAATTTTGAATATAGGACTAGTTTGAATTATTATTGAGATTTTAGTACTAATAGTTTGAATTTGGAATTTTAGCACTATAGTTTGATTTTTGAATTCTAGGAGTCCTTTCAATTTGTGATTGTAAGACTAGTTTGAATTTGGGACACTAGCTAGCTAGTTTGAATTTGGAATTTTAGGGATTTGAATTACAACTTAATTAGAACTTATAATTAATTATAACTTGAATTTACTATAAATTGAACTTAAATAGTAATATGAACTTGAAATTAGAACTTGAATTTGGAACTAATTAGCTCGAATATATAACTAATTAAGTTTAGAAATTAGATATGAAGTTGAATTGAAACTTGAACTTATTAAAACTTGAATATATATATATTTAATATTCTTGGATTTGAAGTTTATATTTATCTAATTGAAGAACTTTTCATGCTAGGCAACTGAAGTAGCTCAACATCTAAAAAAGTTGATTCAAGACTATATTGCTTCTTTTATCAAAGTTGAAAATAAGGTTGGTGCTTCTAAATTTCTCAAGTTTAAGTAAAATTGTTTTAAATGATGTGTTTGAGTCCATCTAGTATTAATACTAAGCTTTAATTTTGTGATAATTTTTCGGTGTCTATCGAGTGTTTGTTAAGCATAAGTACCAACTCTAGTTGATCTTATTGATGACAAAATTAATTTTCTTGCAAGATCGATTTGTGTCCATCTAGTGTTGACACCTAGCTTTAAATTTATAAATAATATATTTGTTAAGCATAAGTACCAATACTAGTTGATCCTATTGATGAAAGAAATGATTTTCTTGCAAGATCGATTTGTGTCCATCTAGTGTTGATATTAAGGTTTAATTTAGTAATAATGTGTTTGTTAAGCATAAGTACCAACACTAGTTGATCCTATTGATGACTAAATTGATTTTCTTGTAAGGCCGATTTGTGTCCATCTATTCTTGACAATTAGCTTTAATTTGTTAGATTTTGGAATTTTAGGAGTAGTTTGAATTTAGGATTTTAAGACTAGTTTGAAATTGTGATTTTAAGACTAATTTGAATTTTCAATATAAGATTAGTTTGAATTATTGTTGAGATTTTAGGACTACTAATAGTTTGAATTTGGAATTTTAGCACTATAGTTTGATTTTTGAATTCTAGGAGTACTTTCAATTTGTGATTTTATGACTAATCTGAATTTGGAATATAGGAATAATAGTATGAATTATATTTGATATTTTAGGCCTAATAGTTTGAATTATACTTGATATTTTAGGACTAATTAATAGTTTGAATTTGGGACACCAGCTAGCTACTTTGAATTTGGAATTTTAGGGATTTGAATTACAACTTAATTAGAACTTATAATTAATTATAACTTGAATTTACTTTTAATTGAACTTAATTAGGAATATGAACTTGAAATTAGAACTTGAACTTGAAACTAATTAGCTTGAATATATAAGTAATTAAATTTAGAAATTAGATATGAATTTGAATTGAAACTTGAACTTATTAAAACTTGAATATATATATACAAAACTAATATTCTTGGATTTGAAGTTTATATTTAACTAATTTAAGAACTTTTCGTGCTAGGCAACTGAGATTGTTCAACTTCAAAATAATTTGATACAAGACTATATTTCTTCTTTCATCATAGTTGGAGATAAGGTTGGCGCTTCTAAATTTCACAAGTTTAAGTACAATTGTTTTCAATGATGTGTTTGTGTCCATCTGGTGTTAATACTTTGCTTTAATTTTGTGATATTTTTTTTGTGTCCATCGAGTGTTTATTAAGCATAAGTACCAACACTAGTTGATCCTATTGATGATAAAATTGATTTTCTTGCAAGATCGATTTGTGTACATCTAGGGTTGACACTTAACTTTAAATTTAGAAACAATATATCTGTTAAGCATATGTAGCAACACTAGTTGATCCTATTAATGACAAAATTGATTTTCTTGTAAGATTGATTTGTGTCCATCTAGTGTTGATATTAAGCTTTAATTTAGGAATAATGTATTTGTTAAGCATAAGTACCAACACTAGTTGATCCTATTGATGATAAAATTAATTTTCTTGCAAGATCGATTTGTGTCTATCTAGTGTTAACACTTAGCTTTAAATTTAGAAATAATATATTTGTTAAACATCAGTACAAACACTAATTGATCCTATTGATTACAAAATTGATTTTCTTGCAAGATCGATTTGTGTCCATCTAGTGTTGATATTAAGCTTTAATTTAGGAATAATGTGTTTGTTAAGCATGAGTACCAACACTAGTTGATCCTATTGACGACAAATTTATTTTCTTGCAAGATCTATTTGTGTCCATCTAGTGTTGATACTTAGCTTTAATTTGCAAAATTTTGGGATTTTAGGACTAGTTTGAATTATTATTGAGATTTTAGGACTACTAATAGTTTGAATTTGAAATTTTAGCACTATAGTTTGATTTTTGAATTCTAGGAGTACTTTCAATTTGTGGTTTTAAGACTAGATTAAATTTGGAATATATGACTAATAGTTTGAATTATATTTGATATTTTAGGACTAATAGTTTGAATTATATTTGATATTTTAGGACTAATTAATAGTTTGAATTTGGGACACTAGCTAGCTAGTTTGAATTTGGAATTTTAGGGATTTAAATTACAAATTAATTAGAACTTATAATTAATTATAACTTGAATTTACTATAAATTGAACTTAATTAGGAATATGAAATTGAAATAAGAACTAATTAGCTTGAATATATAACTAATTAAGTTTAGAAATTAGATAATGTTGAATTGAAACTTGAACTTATTAAAACTTGAATATATATATATATCATCAGATTATAAGTTCATAACCCTAGTCCATTCCCATTTTGGGTGGAACAGATCTACTAATTCTTTGATTCCAGTTAGTAAGAGGGATCTTGAACTAAGAAATAGACCCTAGAAGCTAAAAAAGGCTATCCTGAGCAATTGCAATAATCGGGTTCATTGATATTCCTGGTATAGTAGATGCTATCACACATACAATCATACTCAATTCGATGGAATTGTTTGACCTTAAAGGGGATCTTCTATAATTTCGCACGTGAGGGGTTATTTCTTGGTTTCGTCCAGTCATTAATAACTTGATTATTTTTAGATAATAGTAGATAGAAACAATGCTTGTAAAGAGTCCTATTAAAACCAAGAAATATAGGCCTTTTGCCATCCACACTGAATAAATAGAGTTTTTGAAAAAACCGCTAGTGGAGGAAGACCTCCTAGGGATAAGAGACATAGGGCTAAAGAGAGAGCCAAAAAAGGATCTTTTGTGTATAATCCTGCATAATCTCGAATGTTATTAGTTCCGGTACGTAGACCAAATAATACAATGCAAGCAAAAGTTCCTAGATTCATGGAGATATAGAACAGCATATAAGTTGTCATGCTTGCATATCCATCATTTGAGTCTCTGTCACGACCCGATTTATCAAGTCATGATGGCACCTACTATAACCCACCAGCAGGTAAGCCAACCCGTAATCCGGAACAACAAGTAATGGGTCTGAGGGTAGAAATCAAACAAAAGTAGGAAAATAACAATATAAACAAAGGAACCAACCCAAAACATATATACAAATAAAGATCCCTCCCGTAACTGGGAAGTCACCGGTCTGAGCTACTACAAAATGAGTATAAGTCCCAAAACTAGACAACGAGACTCGGACTGCCTCTCGAAAGGAAAGAGACAAGTCTATATATACGAGATGGAGACCGAAATAGTACAAAACGCCGTGTGCTCACCCCCGTCTCCGGATAAGTCTACTCCAAGCTCGATCAACGCCGGCTACTAGTGCTCGGACTCGCATCACAAAATAGATGCGGGCGTAGCATGAGTACCAAAACAACGGTACCCGAGGGCATCATAGGCCGACTGAGCAAGATAAGCAAAAGTAAACTGAAATGCAAATAAAGGGTCACATCAAGTGCAAAGAGTAGTAAATGGGGGTATGTACACGAGCGTACAAGCAACAAAGACAAGTAATCTAACTAACTCCGCCGGGCTCCCATAAACCCGACGGGTACGCTCGTGCACAATAAAAGAAACCACCTGCACGGACCCCCATAAGCCCGGCATGCATGCATCAACAGATAAAGTAAAATAATGGAACTAGAAGGTCTATCACAATATTACCAATTTCCGGACTTTTAACCGAACCGTTCCCAATCATATTCCGGATCTCATTACGTTTCAAACTTTAATCAGAATCTCTCCAACCTCCAAAACCTCAACCTACAGATAAGAATAATCAAGACTAACTGAAGCTTTAGTGAGGGATTGGGAATACACCACGTGCAAGCTGGACCACGGGCTCGAACCGGGTACTATAGCTAATGAGTCAACCTATATGGACCGGACCACGGACTCGAACCAGTGCCGTAGCCAAAGGTCGGGCACGGGTGGGCTGGACCACGGACTCTAACCGGGTACTATAGCCAAAACCGGATCACGGGTAAGCCGGACCACGGACTCGAACCGGCACCGTAGCTAAGCCTGGGACATAAGTAAGCCGGACCACGGACTCTAACCTGGTGCCGTAGCTAACGAAAAGCGGGGCATTATGGATACAAGGTCATAAGTTGAGTTACCGACTATCGGACTCAAGTCTCGCTATATCGCCTACAAGGAGCCGACCGTCCGAAACGGCGTCGGAAAAAGTTCTACTGCCCAACGACATCCGAAATCTCGCAAGTCTATGGAAACACTAGTCTAAGCCTAGACTAAGGCCAAACATACTTCAAATCAATATTATCATATACACCACAAGATATGGATATTCAATAATATCAAGAGACATGTTGTCATAATCCAACACTTTCCCGAAATAAGGTCTAAGGCAGGAACTATAGAAATTTAGCATGCTCAACACCCAAACCCCTCCATACTCAACCAAATCAATAAACAAATGCCTAAACATGCTCAATCTCACGAAAGAAAACCATAGCCTACCTGAAAGCCGATCACGCGTGCTCCAACTCACGGTACC